>CM020978.1:26734614-31734614 GCA_010134655.1 Fragaria nilgerrensis | reverse complement strand
GTTCCTTTCTCCAAGGTTTAAAAAACACTGCTGCATGATTAAGAAACCCTTCTTCTACAGCATAGCACTGATTGTGGTTGACTAGTCATGTTGGTTAATGTCATTATGTTATATCATGTGCCTTCTTAATGAATGATGTGTAGGGTACAGCATGATCTTAAATGTCATGTGTCATCAATATTCTTTATTTTGTCTAACGGTGCTAGTTGCTGAATTGTTGCAGTAATGGCTTGAAGGATCGACGCAGAAGCAGGAGTTGAGGATTGGCATACAAGTTCTCTGGCTTTGTTTAGAGGATATACTGGGATTATGTGTTATGTAGTGTTCTTGGACTTCAGCACAATTCTGTTTAATTTGGGGGACGCCTTCTGCCTCTACTCTCTGGATTTGGTTAAGTTCCTTCCTTTCTTATCTTGAGCTGGTTTTGTTTACTATGTAGGCATGAGGATCTTATGAGTAAACTGGCATCATAACTTTTTTTTAAGAGTGCTTGTTAGAATGCTGCTAAAAATCTTTGCTCTTTTTTTCTTTTTGTGTTGAGGTGTCGTCTGGTACTTCTGCTTCATTGGTTTTGTGCTTCTGCACTTCCTTGGTCTCTGGAATTTCTTCACTGCCCTGCTCTGGGATCTGCAATTTTGATTGTTGTGGGATCCCAGCCGGCTTATCTGTAGAGCTTCAATTTTTGTGTTTCTGCTCTCCCTTGGCCCTTTGGATTTCTTCACTGCACTGCTCTGCTCTGCTCTGGGATCTTCAATTTTGAAACAGTTGTGGGTCCCAGCCTGCTATAGCTTCTCCTATTTTCACTGAAACTCGTCGGTTGTGATGCGTCTTCAATCTACTACTAAACCCTTGAGGCAGGTCTACTACTAAACCCTTGTGGCAGGTACTCGTACATGGTCTGAGAGAGATTAGGTCTACATAAATAAATATTGATTTAGACGTCCTTTAGCCTCCACAGGAAGAAGTCTGATCTTAATGGAGTTAATTTTGAGATTTGTTTATATAGATTCTCCCATCACTTTTTTTGGATCGGTCATTGTTTCATGCACACAAGTTACGCATATTCTTGGGCCTGATGTCCGGGATCTTCAATTTGATACAAAACCTTGAAATCAATGAAGTGTGACTGATTTATTTGTTTGAAATACTTAAATGCCTTCCATATGCCTTACTATGTTGGGCCCTAATTGTAGAACATTGTGATCAATGCGACTCACATTAGCAGATTGGAGTCCAATGCCTTGTGGTACGGCGTTCGAGTGATTTAGAATTAACTAATGGGGTTGTGATCATTTTTGGGAGTAGGGCTTCTGCATTTATCTTGCAAGGCTCCTTCCTGTAAAAGAAGGAAGTTGTAAACATGGTGGGAATGTTTAGGTTCTACTCCTATACATGGGCATAAACTTATCAACGGTTCTTTGGGATGGTCCACAATTCCTTGGGTATCCTCCGAAGTAGTGGTTCAGCCCTATAGGTTTACACGTTATTCATGATAGAGCCAAGAATTTTTCATCATGTTGTTGGTTTTAGGTCTCCAAAGAGCTGATGGCCTCGTAATTTTCTGGTTGAATAAACCCAAGTGGTCATCAATCAATTGATCACACGTTTACTTGTCCCACAAATCAACATCGACCGGCCGGTTTCTGTTATAATGAACAAGCTCTAATACAAGAGTTGAAAATTTCTTGGATATGCTTAGTTTCTACTCCTGCATTGACCTGGTATATCACTCTGGTTTCATCACAAAGAATTGGAAGCAACCGACTATAGGGTGAAACTGAAACCTCATTCACAATGATCAAAACTGACTGGTGACGCTATTTTCATACAAGCACGAGTTTGGAAGAAACAGTCCAAAATTTATAAACTTTTACTATAAGCTTGACAAAGAGTTACCTAGGATTGGATTCAGATCTGGTATTGCCAATATATATTTGGACTAGTTGACTAGAATGATCAATGGGATCGTGCTCCTCAACCATTTACAGTTGGAAGAAAAAGGAGAAATTCAAAATCAAAACTTTGAAGCAAATTGTTGCTAGATATCTGCCTATCTATATGCTAACTGCTAAAATCAAGTGTATAGAATACTCATCTTCCTCTTGTTTTTAATGGCTACATCCATCTATTCCTTTTTATATACAAACGTTCATGTCATTCACGTTCTCTCCCTCTCTGACCTCTCAGATTCACTACCTTTCTTAATTCACTACATGCATAAAATATGGCAACTCCCATATCGTTTCGGCCTTGGAGCAAGCCTGCCTCGTCTCTCTTTCGTTTTAATATATCGTATTTCTTGCTCTTGTTTTTGACCCTTTAGCTGCAATTATGGGGAAGTCAGGAAATTTGTGTTGTTGATGCATATTTGTTCATGTAGTTTGGTTTTCAGAAGATGAAAGGTAACAGAACAAGCATGGAGTTGAAGAAAGATAAGCTAGTGAGGTAATGTCTTTCATTTCAGGGTCTCCTGTTTTCATTTATGTCCAGTTGTCTTCTTACTGTGTTTTCATGTTCTTAGGTTTTATAATGATGAGAAACAGGATGGTAATTTTCCCTGGGAAAAGAGTGACATTACCCAAAAACGCTTGAAAGAGCCACTGCCTGGTGATAGAGCTAAGAAGACTCTTAGATTTGGGGGGTTTAAGGTCTTCCCAGAGAACCATCAGCCGCATGAGAAGAAAATTCTTGATCCTGGAAGTGATATCTTCTTGACATGGAACAGGATTTTTCTAATGTCTTGCTTGGTATCGCTGTTCGTTGATCCGCTGTTTTTCTACCTTCCTTCAGTACATAATGATGGCAGTTCATCTTGTATGGCGACTGATTTGAATTTGGGAATTGTTGTCACATGTTTTCGTACTGTTGCTGATATGTTCTATCTGCTGCATATGTTCATCAAGTTGAGGACAGCTTATATATCACCAAAAACTAGAGTTTTTGGGAGGGGTGAACTTGTTATGGATCCTAAAAAGATTGCTAGAAGGTATTTGAGAACAGATTTCTTCATAGATCTTATAGCTGCGCTGCCTCTCCCCCAGGTAAGCCATCATCATCATAAACATACTTTGTTAAATTCTTTTAGTGGTCTAGACTGATTCATCAATATTGGAATTTTAACTGAGAATTTGGTTTATTAACATGATTAGATGAATATAGCCGTATGAAAGGTATCTAGCTGGTTGTGTCTAACCAGGAAACGCAGGATATTTTTAGTGGCATTTGGAGTTTACTGCACTATTGACTAGTAATTTCTTCTGCATTTTAATTTTCAATTTCACGATTGTGGAAATGACACTATTTGTATTCTGTTTGGCAGATTGTCATATGGTTCATCATACCTGCGGTTAAAAACTCCACTGCTGGCCATACCAATAATGCCCTAGTACTGATTGTTCTCCTCCAATATGTTCCTAGATTGTATCTCATTTTCCCACTAAGTTCTCAGATTATCAAAGCAACTGGTGTAGTCACAAAGACAGCTTGGGCCGGGGCTGCGTATAATCTCGTACTCTACATGTTGGCTAGTCATGTATGTAGTTTCCTTTAGTTAACATTATTCAATTTTACCACCCTTCAAGAGTCAAGAACATTGATTATATGCCTGTCTTGTAGGTCTTAGGTGCTTCATGGTACCTTTTATCAATCGAACGGCATGCAACTTGCTGGAAGTATGAATGCCGAAAGGAAATTGACCCCATCAAGTGTCTTCTCAGCTACTTGGATTGTGGTACTTTGAACAATGATGAACGCCAGCAATGGATGAACAGTACTCATGTGTTTAGTAACTGCAACCCGGATAATCCCATCGATTTCAAATATGGCATTTTTGAGAATGCACTGTCCAACAATGTAGTCTCCTCGGCATTTGTGGAGAAGTACTTGTATTGTCTTTGGTGGGGATTACAGAACTTGAGGTATGATCAAAACTATGCTACACTATAACTGGCATATGTATCTGCAATCTGATCAATATTGGTGTAAGGTCTTGTTCTGTTTAGTTCTTTTGATACAATCTATTTCTTTATGTCTCAGTTCCTATGGTCAGAATTTGACTACAAGCACATTCATTGGGGAAACTTCTTTTGCTATACTCATTGCTATTGTGGGTCTTGTTCTGTTTGCACACTTGATTGGAAATATGCAGGTATGTTACCTTGTTTATGATCAAAACATCATATGTGTTTTCTGACAAAGAAGAAAATTGGTGCAGCTTGTTCTATCTCAGTAACAGGGTATCTTTTTTTTTCTTTCTTCATTCTGATCTATTAGACACATCCTATTTTGTGTAGACCTACTTGCAATCTATGACTGTGAGACTTGAGGAGTGGAGGCTCAGGCGGCGAGACACAGAGGAATGGATGAGACATAGGCAACTCCCAGAAGATCTGCAAGAACGTGTTAGGCGATTTGTGCAGTACAAGTGGCTTGCAACTCGAGGAGTTGATGAGGAATCAATCTTACACGCCTTGCCTACTGATCTTCGTCGAGACATTCAACGTCACCTATGTTTAGACCTTGTTCGACGCGTAAGTGATTTCCTTGGTATTGTAATCCAGTGCTACAAATCTTTTCCCACGCCATGATTTGAGGAATTCTATGTAGTCCATTTTCCTGATTATAGTTAACATAATATTGTGCTATGATTTAGTTACTCTTTAACAATGATGCATATAGCTATACTTCTTGTTCCAATGATGATGAGTAATGCTTATCTCTTCCACTGTCATTTGCAGGTCCCATTTTTCTCACAGATGGATGGTCAACTACTTGATGCAATATGCGAGCGTTTAGTATCCTCTTTGAGTACTCAAGGCACCTACATAGTTCGTGAAGGTGACCCTGTCACAGAGATGTTATTCATTATCCGAGGAAAGCTAGAGAGCTCGACAACAAATGGAGGCCGGACAGGTTTCTTCAACTCAATTACTTTGAGACCTGGTGATTTTTGTGGCGAAGAATTGCTTGCTTGGGCATTGCTTCCCAAATCTACTCTCAATTTGCCTTCTTCTACAAGAACAGTTAGATCACTTGATGAAGTAGAGGCCTTTGCACTTAGAGCAGAAGATCTCAAGTTTGTTGCCAATCAGTTTCGACGACTTCATAGCAAGAAGTTGCAACACACATTTCGATTCTACTCTTACCACTGGAGAACTTGGGCTGCATGCTTCATTCAGGTTGCGTGGCGTCGATTCAAGAAGAGATTGTTGGCAAAGAACCTTAGCTTGGCCGAGTCATTTTCATCTAACTGTGACAACCAAGAGGCTGATGAGGCAGAGCAAGAAAAGGAGTACTCTAGGACTAATGCAGCTTCAAATGCTTCGCAAGCGAGACAGAATTTGGGGGTCACCATTTTGGCCTCGAGGTTTGCTGCAAACACGAGAAGAGGAGCTCAGAAAATGAAGGAGGTTCAATTGCCAAAGTTGCAAAAGCCTGAAGAACCAGACTTCTCAGTAGAACCAGAAGATGACTAGTCACTTAGTTCATTACTATGTACAGATTCATAAACTTCTCCTAAACCACTGTAGGAAATTACTAGAACATGGGTCAGTTACTTGGGTACATTGGGATTAATTGAAAGCGTAGTTGTCTCATACTCATATATGAGGACTAATTGCTTACTATCACACAATCTCATCAAAAACAGCATCGAAATTACTCATTTCTTTTCTATCAACTAAAAATTATTGATATTTGTTGAGGTACTTTGAATGAACTTTGTCATGATGATCAAACCCAGTTTCGGCACATGTACTTTTTTTTTAAAAAAATATAAGGATTTACGCGGTATCCTCAAAATGTATTTTAGGTTTAAAATTAATCTGCGTCGAGAGTTCATGTTTAAACGTTTTCTTTCTGGCCATCAAGGTTAGATTGAGATTTGAACTCCAATCAGTGTCGGCGGAGTTCAAAACTGAGTATGAGACCTAGAGTTTTTCCAACTCGACCACATACATGGATATTTTGGCAGTCATGTATGGCGATGAATACTACTAGACGCTGTAAGATGGTTCGAATATGTGTCTTGTCAAGTCAAATCTTTCCTTTGGATGGTAGTGATATTCCATTGC
This sequence comes from Fragaria nilgerrensis, assembly GCA_010134655.1. NCBI lineage: Eukaryota > Viridiplantae > Streptophyta > Magnoliopsida > Rosales > Rosaceae > Fragaria > Fragaria nilgerrensis. Next base: position 31,728,543 of record CM020978.1, on the reverse strand, counting down.
AAAACTTTTAATGCACTGGGCCTTTAGAGAGGCCACGGTTGGACACTAAAATGAATCATTTTGTCTGATCAGACCCCCCAAACAGCCAATTCAGGGCACCCATTTACAAAATCAGGTAGATTCATAGACATATGCTCCCCCAAAAGATCTCTTAACCCTACAACTCTATGGCCCTTAAACCGGAGGCTGAGGAAGCCTGAGAAACTTTATGGACCAGAAACCTCAGCCACCTTCAAGTACCATAAGACAGTGACCTTTCTGTTTCACCCACTTTGCCTGACCGACACTTCCTAATGCAAATTCCAGAGCATGAGTATGTCAAACATAAGACAGTATATACATAAATGAACTTTGTTTCTTTCAGAGAAATTTCATGAGGATGTTTTTACATGCCTCACTGATTGCCAATAATGAGTCTCTACGAAACAAAAGCATCAGAAAACACAGCAAGCTCATCCTTGCCACTCAACCAAGCTGCCTATATCTGTGAGCAAGCACAATTTGCCCATGCAAGGGAGGCTAATCATGGACATTTTCGGTGAATTTTTTCAAAATAGAAGCCTAACCATGCTGTATGAACTTGGAAATATGTCCAGAATCAAACCAAAACATTTACTCAGAAAATATAAACTTTGTCCAAAATCATGATTTTTCAGCGAAAATCATGGGTTATAGCACTTTTTTTTTGTTGCCAAAATCGCATATTCTTATTTTTCTATCAAAATCTGCAAATTCTCAAGTCATGATTTTAAAGCAATACTCTTGCTGACGGAACTCAATAATCCTGTCCCCATTTTCTTCATACAATTATTCTAAAGAAGTGAAATTTACACCCTCCAAATTATAATTCACACTCTCATTTTTATTTTTAGTAATCATTCTCATATGAAAACAAAATTTAAGTCACTTAAGTATAAATTCAAGTTACCAAAAAAAAAGTATGGAGTGTGGGTTACAATTTGAGGAGTGTGAATTTCACTCCTTTTTTTGAAGTCAGAAAACTAAAAAATTCATATTAAAAATTATGTCCTGGATTTTGGTGTTCCATCAACTGAAGTACCTTTTAGAAATCATATTCTATGTACAGTATAGTGAGCCAGAGCCAAAAAAGAAGAAATTTTTGGAAGATAAAAATCTAATCGAAATCAGACAGCTTCTAAAAATTCACAGTAACTATCATAAGAAGTATGTATGGAAAGAGATGAATTTAACATTGATCGATGACATAATATTGAGGGAAGAACATTTGGAATTGGTATTGGGGAGATTAACAAAGAAGTTCCTGTTGAGAACTTCACACTGTGTAGACTATGCTATAAATAAATCTAGTTATTGAAGCAGAGGGTAAATCATTGAACTACTTCACTGTGCAATGTGCATACAGGTGTTGCTTTTTTCTATGTTTCCTCTTGCACCCTGTTAGCTAATTTGCTCTCCAATGAGATCAAGACCAACGAGGAGGAAGGTCACACCTTGGAAGAGTAGGAAGTAAAAGTGTACTCCTTGGGCAGCTAACAGACTCCTGACAGAAGCTGTGAGCAGGAGGAAAGCTAGAGCAAGTTCTTTCCTGTATATCTTGTTAGCTTTCTTGACAGGCAAAGGAGATACTACTTTATGTTCCATAAGTTTGTTCAACTCAGAAAGCTCACTCTCTGAAGCTCCTCTGTGGACTGGTAATTGGTTTATCATCTTTGTTTCCCTTTCTGCAGCAGCCAGTAAGTCGGATTCTGATGACCTGCCAGCCTTCTTGGTGACAATCCACTCGTAAGAGCTACCCAGTTGGAACAATCCAGAGACCATTGCATTGAATTTGGTTACGGACATGGTGTTCTCGAAAAGAAGGTAAGGAACAATAAAAGGGAAGGATCTAGGGGCTGGAAGAACATTGAGTAAAGACATGAAAACGGGCACATAGCAAATGACCCATGAAGGAAGCTCTGCCTCAGGGACAAACATGGTTAATGGAAGAATTACGCAGAACAAGGTGAAAGAATAGAAAGGAAGGATGAGTTTCCTCAATAGAAAGAATAGTAGTATCAAGTTTGCTTTCTTCCATGCTGATATCTGCATTAAAGATATTTCTAGAAATTATGGCACATGTTATAAATATTAGCAATTGTAAAATATGAAATGTGAAAATTTTAGGTACCTTAGAAGTAATAACTGCTGGAAGGCACAATCTAAATAGCTGCATAGGACCAGAATGCCAGCGATGCTGCTGCTTCCTGTAAGCTTCATACGACTCAGGCACTTCGCATAGTACCTAAAAGTTTACATTTAAATTAAACTCAAACAAATTGCAGACATTTGGAAGACACAGAAAATCTCAAATATGAACTGTTTTTACTTTTTCCTTTGCTCGCATTCACATTTGACTTTTGAAATGATATATATGGTATAATTCTGGCGCTATTTCTCAAAAGTGAATGCGATGTATACTATATATGTCCTAATTTTATTCAAATGATTAGTCAATATGAAATGTTGGATATGGAAATACAATGCTCTCAGATTACCTGAACATCATTAAGGTAGATAAATTTCCAACCATTGAGATGAGCCCGGACAGCTATGTCCATATCCTCAACGGTAGTCCTTTCCAGCCATCCTCCAGATTCCTCAAGGGCTTTTATTCTCCAAACACCAGCAGTTCCATTGAAACCGAAGAAATTAAGAAACACACCATTAACCTGCTGTTCCACCTCAAAGTGGAAACACAAATTAATGTTTTGGAGACGAGTCAACAAGTTCTCATCCTTGTTCACAAAGGCCCATCTAGCCTGAACCAACCCAACTTCAGGATTGCCCTGCAATACAGGAAGATAAATTAACTCCTGAAGTGTGTACTCCAACCAAAAATCACACCGAAATATGTTCTTGTTGTTTATATTCACCTTGAAATGTGGCACTGTCTTCTTAAGGAAGTCTGGATTAGGTTGGAAATCTGCATCAAAGATTGCCACAAACTCATAGTCCTTCACATAATCACAGCTCATTGCAGACTTTAGATTTCCTGCTTTGTAACCAGTTCTAATCTCACGATGTCGATATATTATGTTGATACCCCTCTGGCTCCAGTCAGCAACCTCTGACTTTATTAACCACTGGATGCTCTCATCATCAGAATCATCAAGAACTTGAATTAGTATACGGTCCTTTGGCCAATCAATCTGGCAAACTGCGGAGATAGACTGCTCATATACCTGCAAAAAGGCCATGGCAGAAATTCTTGTGAACATCGTGAAGAATCTCAGGATTTTTTTTATGTATTACCTTAAGTGGAAATCTGTCGTTTACTAAGGCAATTAAATAGTAGATCTGAACAATTTGACACAAATCTTCACATCATTTCTGAAACATCAAACTGTAACTCGAATGTGCTATCTTAGTAAAAGCTTTAATTTCCCACTATATCTTCTAGTAAAGTTAATTCTTGATTTCAACAGTAAAATTAATTCTTCAATGTTCACAAAAGTTTTAAAATGATGCTATTCCAATCAAAGAAGACAAGCAAGGCCTTTTGCTTTCCTGTTTACTAAATATGCAGTTTTTTTCATCAAATTTTTTCAGGCAACTAAAACATGCCTATTTAATTCATCTCCTAAATGAAACATAATGAGCTGATAAAAACAAAAGAGAGAAGAAAAAAAAGCAAGGAAAATATAAGAGTTCAATTCATTACCTCTTTCTCATTACACATTGGAATTTGAACAAGAACCATGGGGTACTCATAGTCTGACTTCTCAAGATCATCTGGCATCATAGCATTTGCATCGATGGTGGGCTTACTTTTCTTGTACTTAATCCATAAGCATCCCAACGAAAGTATCATGCGGTCTGCAGATTGGATCATGAAAAGAACGACACAAAATGTAGAGAGTGCTTGAATTGGAGGTGCAATGTAATCGGCCCGAAACCTTAACCAGGCAACGTAAACCATGTGGAGCAATCCCTGTATATCAGAAGTCCGAGGGATGTGCAAACTCGGATTCCTGAAGTAATGCCACCCTTTGAAATAAGCAACTACTTCAAAACCCAAAATTGCAATGGAGCTCACCAAGAAGACTCTTATGACTGTAAACAATAACCTCCCCTTTCCCAATTTCCCATTCTCCATTGCTACACCTTGCCTAAAGATTAACCTCTTGTTAATGGTACCAAGCAGTGACCAAAGTAGTGTAGCCATTGAAGCAATGAGACTCACAAAACGTTGAGCCTTGAGAAGCAAAACCCATGAGGCCTGCTTAGCATTCTTACCCCTGCTTTTCTCAACAGGCCTGAAAGCAGAGTCTGGACCATCAATCTCCACCACTGAGAAATTGGGGTTCTCCATTGTCACAACCACTGGTGTTCCTCCTCCCTTCTTAGCATTCTTTGCCCACATCTTGGAAAATTCCAATCTTGGAGCCATTTTCTCAAACCCAATAACACACTCAACAAAAAAAAAACAAAAACAAAAATATGAAGAACCCCAGAAACCCAAAGCCCCAAACTTAAACCAAATACCAAGGAAAAACTCTAAAACCCAGATCTGAAAATAGACAAATGAGCAAAACCCATTTCTAGAACACCCACAAAAATGAAAAAGAACCAAACTTTACCAATGAAAACTCAAACTGAAGAAGAACCCATGAAATGCAGCAAGGGAAAGCCACAAAGGACAAGTGTGGGAGGTTCTTTGTTCACTCTAGAAGACACACACAACATGGAAAAACAACATTATGAGGGAAGGTATATGCCTATCTGCTGCAGCTGTAATAAACCCACAACACCATGTGGGGTATTTGTCAAGCTCAGCCCTTGGTTTTAAACTCAGCAAACATGTATTACCCCTTGGTGATATATATTTTTGCCCCTTGGTGATATATATTTTGAGTCTTACAGAATCTGCTTAAAGAGTTAACAGATTCTGCCTGAGACAAGAACACTCAGTCAAGTCTGATTGACTCCTATGTAAGGTTGACTCGGTAGTCACTGTAGTGAAATCAGGAGCTAATTATTGGCACTAATCTTGTTTAGGAAAACTACTAACCCAAGTTGACAACAGAAAATCCAGAAGACACAAGTCTGCAATGGCGGAAAGGCCTCAGTGTCACTAGCACCTAAACCAGCTCACTCTCACTTTCATAACAGAAGGACTCAGAATATAATACTTAGTGATAATGATAGTATGATTTACTGTAAGATGGAAGCTTATATCTATAATAATAAGAATATCCTTTGGGTTCTTATATTCTTTGGTTAAGAGGGGACCACCTTAAGAAAGACAATGCTACCCTCCCAGTGGCACATGTGGGAGTAAAAAGATTTTCATTTTAGGGGTGTAAAGTTGTAAACTTACACACCCCTTACTTAATGCATTACCTATTAAGTTTTTCATTTCAGTATTATACTTAATACACATCATAAACTGTCTAAAATGTCCTTAATTTATGAAATATTCTATTATTTAATATAATTAATATATATTTACTATTTGGTACCTCTTTTTACATATTATTTCGTCTAATTTTTGCTAGAAATTTTTAGTTATCATCGTTCAATTTATAATCAAATTATTATTGTTATATCCGAACTCCAAATCACCAATACAAGTTTTCAAAAACATAAATAGCTAGTTATTCGATAAAACATGTCATGATAAAGATGCAATACATGACAATATGATCTGCAAGATCAAACTAATTAAAAGCTGATACTGATAAAAAAAATTAAAAAAAAGACAACCTAAGTGAATTATGAGGAATAGTTGGGGTTAGGGGAGAAGACGTGCTTTCGACGATTTTAGAGTAGAAGATGTTGAAAAAAATACTTTTAGCGCGATTTTTTTTTTTAATAATAGATGTTTGTTTTGGTTATTTAGCTTACCTATAAAATCTCAATAGAATCATAAAATAATAGAGATGTGTATTAAAGATTAGGGGTGTATATTTAAAATTTCTCAAACTTGATAGATTTCTCTTTGGTGAAAAAACAGAGAGATATGGAAATGTTCCATTTAATGAGGATAATTCACATAATGGAAACAAATTTGGAATTCAAAGAAGGAAATATTGATAAGTTTGGAATGAAAGTTACACCATGATTCAATAACATATTGGTTTCATCAGCTGTTGGTTTCATAATCAAGTATTCTCATAGTTATCTATGGAAATGAACATTTTGTTTTAAATGTGTCAAATGTGTTAGTTGACTAATGAGTAGAAGTCAATTAGACCAATTGACTAGAGATGTAACTCTTAAATTCACATCTAATCTAATGAGTTTTGTTTCCAATACTAGAGCCATCGGTTCAAGACTGTCATATTGAGTATATTCATACCATATTGGATACAAACACTGCATTTTTCTCCTATTAATACTATCCATTAAAGACATATTCATGCCAAATTGGATACAAACAAAGCCAAATGAAATAACCAATGATGTATTTACTAATACATTAGGTTAGTAAAAACTCGTGATATTATTTCAGCACATTCGCTTATGGTTTATTGTAAAATCTTTATACACTATGTCGTCTCTCGTATTTTATGATTTCATTCATGTTTATAGCTTAAAGGACCGGCTCTATCTCAGAAAAAATAATTCACATCAACAGGTGGGACATTTTGTTTTTGTTTTTGGGGCTTTTATAGTTTAATAACATGCACGTCATGCCAAAGATTCACAAAGGCAAATCCTATGCAAATTATTTTTCTTTGAAATTTATCCTAGAAGATATATTGTACCCATTTTGTTTTCATGCATGAATAAAATTTGGAGCTAGCTTGTCAATTATTTATGGATCTGTGTCGTTGCATGTGATCTAGGATAGTGAGTGATAGCAGAGTCTCAGAGATCGTTCAAGAAAGGGCTGAATGAGATTAAGTACTCAGCTACTTCTATTATGAGGCATGAGCTGGAGAAGTAAGGCCTGAAACCAACTCTATTCCAACTCATAATTACACCCATTTCATCTGTGTATTCCGCTGATGATTTTCGTCCTAAACTTGTATTCGAAAGAGTGTTCTTCTATAACTAGGTAGAGTTTTGATTCGAACGGTCTTTCGAAAACAAACTTATCTAGTTTCTTTTACTGACATTGGATTAGAGCAGGACGAGCAACCAAAGATTCTACAGTCACCTGATAAGCAAAATAACACAGGCAGTGAACACTACTGATGAAGATCAACAATAATAGAACATGTTGCAATAATATAGCATTTCTGGTGAAGCATTTTATGCAAATCTTAGGTGTCTAAAAGATGAGATCTTCAATTAAACAAAGAAACAATTTAGATCTTGGTCCCGTGACAAAGTTCAGGTTGTGATTGACTTCAAGTCTTCATCAATGAACTGGGATTATATACAGAACTTATAACGTGTAATTCGAAGAACACAAAACAACTTATTTCTTTCTGTTTGGATACTCATGATGCAGTCACGAGTTCTACCAAAGATTCATGGATGTCCCCTGGAAAAAGAAAAGAAAAAGGAGCAAATTTCATTACCTACAATTTCTATAGATAAAGATATGGATTTCATCAAGTACAATAATTCTCATTCTGATTTCAGAAAAATGAAGCCAGTTTAATAATGGTTTTGTATCAGAGGGTGACAACCAAACAAGTAAAGCACATATTAAAACCAAAGCGCCCCGAGAATAGTACTCAACAGCCCCAAAATTCATTCATTTGTCGGCTATGAATATAAAGCTTGAACTGAACATTAATGAATGTGTAATATACAGGTATACAAATTTGGTGATATGGGGACCATTTCCAAGTTTCTTCCATGGTATTATGCCTCTTACCCAAGTCACCAAGTTTGGTATATTCTGCTGTGCATCTGGGTGAGGTGGGAAGATGGTAAGTTAATGTTCAAATCTGTACAAGTAAAAGGTGGATGTGCAACTACAAAGAATGAAGTCGACGAATACCAATCGAAACTTAAACGTAAAGTATAAGAAGCAAGAAAATTGATAAATGGTAATTTCAATCCACATCCTACTTAACAGCAAGCATACAATAATTACAGGAGATAAAACAAAGGATATTATTGATCTAAAGACACTGTATTAGCAGATCAGGGAAACAAGGGCATGTGCAGGGAAGACCCCCAATATGATAGCCTGGATTCCTGGCAGAATTTTCTTTCCCAAGGCCTAATCTTTCCCAAAACATCAAACCCAAGCATTTGCTTTCTGTAATACCTAAATGCAATCAAGGTAATGCATCCAATATTTGCAAAAGAACCTAATTCAGTGACACCAAAAAAAAGGCAACATTATCAGCACATTCAAGTTCTATAGTCTAATTTCCACAGAAGTAACACCTTGATCAAAAATTGAAAATAATCTTTCATTTTCCCAGAAAGAAATGTGATCATTAACATTGGCATTATTCATCTTACTTTTCCTCAGCAAGTACGTAACAACAGACAAATATACCAAACAGAAGCTTATGTAAATGACAGATGATGGATTTGTTTTCAACATCTGTACTACGTGGGTGAATTTGGATATATTGTTGATCAAACTTGTTTAAAAATCCCTATATCATTGTCCTTCAAAAAACTATGGCCATTTGATGAAAATAGAAGCAAACTAAAAATGTAATAATAGATAGCAGCTGTTAGTAAACCATATGGTATCTTTTCTATCAAGATCATTTATGGTAAGTCTCCACGTCTGATACCCGTTTTGGGGCCTTGCTCTTCCTTTCCTGATATTTGGCATATGAATACCAAACTCCACCAGTTGTGTTGATAACTAGTCCAGTCACGTTCAAACCATGTACTTGCACACCACCCAGCAAGACAAAACCCAGGGTCTGAGAAACAAAGATATAGTTTTAGATGTTCTGCTCACAAAAGTTTTGTTTTTAAAGAACAGAGGAAGAATAATTGATGCCAAAAAGAATTGGTGTAGGAATAACTGATTGAAATAAAAATACCATCAACTAGTCTACAACCAAGAAGTAGTTCATTCTTACCGTGGATCCAACCCCTTTTAGGACTCCAACTATGGTCGTTGTCAGAGCAGAATTGACTATGGTACATAAGAACATGGTGAAGTTGAGAGCAATGCCCATAACAAATGAAAGAATAAGGATCACCAAAAAATGTATGGAAGTGCTCTGCAAATACAGAAACAATTCTTGTCAGTAAAAATTATTATGAATGAAAATACTTAAAACACCAAAAGGCTAAGTTCTTACCTTTACAAGTAGTAATGAGAAAGAATTTGGAAATTCTCCGGTAGCTATAATGAGAAATAGCAAAAATGGAAGAGACAGAAAGCTGTTGTAGAACATGATCTCAACTGATGACAGCCCATCTTCTGCACCTGACTTCTCCACTAGCACAAGGTACATGGTCTGAATTTGAAATTAAGCACTTGTATGAGCTCAAGTACCATATCTGAAGTTTTTGAAGTAAATACATACATGAAACATCGATAGATGATCAAAACATCCTAACAAACCTGGAAAAAAACTGAAGTGAGGGCCAAACTATATCCAAAAAGATCAAATGAAAAGTCTCCTAGTGCTGCAATGACAACCCCTCCTGCAGTCAATACCACTGAAAGGATCACCTGAGACAGGAAACAGAGGGAAAGGCGTTAAAGCACAACTTAGTAACATCAAGTTCAGTAGTATGAAAAATGCTTCTTGCCAGGACTTCATAATTATGTCTTCTCTAGAAAATCCACGAAAAACTTTGTCAAGTTTAACAGCAGTAACTGATGGATGCTTTCAAGCTTCTTTATCTACATTAAAACAAGCATCATTATACTAAAAAACTTAATGTTCCAAATGAAAAACATCAATTATTCAAGGAGTTATCAGAAAGCAGGAAAAAGCTGTCACCAAAAGGCTCGTTAACAGCAACAGCGATAACTACATTTTGTCACAGCTGAGTGTACAAATCTACAAGATGAACGTAGTCTAATATGCAATACACTTTACAACAAGCCTCAACATGGAGACCGGGGGATATCACCTAGCATGTTGAGACTGGGAATAAGTTACATCTCTGTCTCATTCTCAGCATTCTCAGCATAGGTCATGGGAAGTTCATCTCATATACGTTAAACAGTATCTATTGGGTATAAAGAAAGTTTAGGTTCAATCTCCATTACCAAAATAAAAGCAAATCCAAGGACAAGTAACTACCTGTGTTGAGGGTTTCCCCTTCCCCGAGAAGAATCCAGCAATAAGCACAGCAAGCGGTGTGAGTCTTTTAATTGCAATGTACATGGGAATATTGACTCCCTTCAAACTAGCCAAAGCAAATGCAACATTAGCATTATAGAAAAGCGACACGGGGAGAAGTTTTTTGGCAGTGCTCATTTCTAGTCCTCTCGATCTCGTGTATCCCATTTTCCGCCCAAAATGTATAAGCAAGGCAGTGGCTAATTGCTAAGAGAATAAAACAAACGAAAAACTACAGCGCGTTATGATCAATCAAACAGTAAGCAGTTGCAAATAGCCAAGAGTCCAAGACAATAAGGAAATGAAACTGAATGTGTGATACCTGCATAGTGAGAAGTGTCATGGAATGCGAGTACTCCATAAGAACAGCTTTATTGATAAACACCATAGCCATGGAAGCAGCCCCATATGACAATGCAGCAAACAAACTACACTCAAAACACAACACAACAAAATCAATGATTCATGAACTCAAGCCAATAAGCATTTGGGTAAGTAAAAACTGGGATGTATTATGTATATAGAAAGTGAACCTCAAAGATGAACTAGCAGCATCTGCATCAGTGAGCTTCTCCATAGCCAAATCTAACTTTCAAAAACAGAACTATCCGAGTACTGGGTTCACTGCAAGTCCTAAACTTTGAGCTGAGTTGATCCCAATTACATGATAATCCGAATTGGGTAGAAGATTTCTGGACCAAAACCTGCAAATCAAGCAAACCCAAATCGAAAAGATGAAAACTTTGTGACCCGAGAGTGAAGACGAAGCGATCCGGATTGAGATTCACAAAGATTAAAGACCCGAGAAGTAGAGTGAGTGAGTGAGTGAGGCGCGTGAAATGGGATGAGAGAGAGTGGAAATTGGTGAAATTGGGAGAGAGAAAAGGACAGGTGGCGCGTGAGACCCCGGCCTATCTTCCACGGAAAACGCGAAAACCATCGCAATCAAGAGATAAATTATTTGTTGTGGCCGGAACACCAGCTAGCAAGCTGACTTGGTGTACCTAATCACTAAAAACACGACACGTGTCCAACTAAAAAATTGATAGGATCGTGAGTTTAGTTTAACGTCTCTGTTTTTTCTCTGTTTAGAACTGAAACACTCTCTAACCTAAAAACCGCATTAGCTCATGTCTCCCACCCGCCCTCTTTTCTCCTTCTCTCTTTGATGTGATGTCACCAAATTGTGCTCCTCCTCTTCGTCCTTTCCTCCATCGCCTCTCAGAGTCGCTCTCTGATTCGATGGCCACGAAACGCAACGCAACTCAGCCTGAGAGGAGGACACTTCCAGACGGCGAGCTTTCATGAGGGTCTTCGCGTCAGAGACGAGGACTGTTGGTTTCATCGCCACTCCTGGTTTCTTGTCTTCGGTAATCCAAGGTAAAACTCTTTTTTATCAATTTTACATTATACTTTATGTATTTCCATTTGTAATTAAACAGAATAATCAGCTGGATGTTAGTAGTCTTTGTAATTTGGGGTTTATTGATTGTTGATTGGGAAATTTTGGCATTCTCGTGGGTACTTTGATTATGTATTGTCCTATGAGAAGTTTTGATAATCATACATGGGCTGAATGAACTACTTTCACGAGGTAACTTTGAGGTTTATGCAATGAAGTGGATATGATTTCAAGACATTGTTTGCTGTTAATAGGTGTTTTGATTTATAGTGCATAATTAGAATCAGTGTTCTGCCATGTTAAGAACTAAAAATAGGAATATATGTATGTTTCCCATTGAAAATTATAGGAGATGAGACCTTTATTGAAACGAGAAGCAGCATTTAAGAACTTGTTAAAATGGGAAATGCAATGCTTGATCTTACAAAGACTAATATTCATGCATTTGTTGCTACCTTGACTTTCAGGTTTGTAATCTTGCAGGGAGTAAGCATGTGAATAAGATAGTTAGCAATTATGGATATTCTGAAAATCAAATGGTCTGGAAGTATCAATCCATGTCAAAGGTTCTGCTAGGACGAACTCAAGTCCGATGAGACTCACTAGCATTATGTAAAGTTACAAAGGTTTTCGGTCATTAAGATAAATGCAAATTCGAGGAGACTATAGTGTGCAAATTTTTTTCTTTTCGCTATAGGGTTTCAATATTTGTGGTGTTTTATGTGTATCACATAACCATAAAGAGATTTGAATATATATCTTTTACATTTACCTGTTGTGCTTCAAACATTTTTTTATAAGTTTCACCAATTCATTTGTGTTTTTTGAAAGCACGGGAAATATGTGCCTTCTCTTGAATGTACCTGATTCTATTCTAAAAATGCTCAATTCAGTAAATATGAACTAGATGAACTATAGCTCAAATCTTTACGTCTATGTGGTAGCTTTGATATTAAAAAGTCAAAACCATGATGCAAACCATGCATTGAAATAGAAGTAGGTAAGCTTAATAAACAAACAAATCATGATCAGTTTGCAGGTTCTTTTTTTCTAAATGTTACTAGTAACTCATCCCATTTAGACTGAAATTCTTCCACCGTCTCACAAGTATAAAGACACTTACTGAACATCTTCTTAAAGTCAGGGATTCCTAAGTAGCTTGCTATATTTCTTGTTGCATTCAGCGATATATGCCACAAGCATAAACGGTGACAAGTATCAAGAAAAACATTTCTAATGCCATTTGCCATTGCCTGACATTGATCACTATAAATGGTCCTTGGTGGTTGATTTCCCATTGACTCTAAAAATGTTTCAAACAACCATTCAAATGAAGTTGTCTCATCCAAACAAAACAATTTTCCAATGATTACTAAAACCTCAAAAAAGACACGGTGGGAAATCAAAATCAAATTAGCATGAGAAGCTAATAAACCAAACTCATTTGGACACGAAGGGACAATAATTGAGCCTCCATTGTTATTGCAGCTTACCAATCTCACTCAAGTAGCTAGCCTTGACACAATAATTCCTAACCCCCATAGTTCTTAACCATAGTGTTCTGTATTCAACTTGTTCTCAACCATAATGAGAACATAAACCCAATTCGTTTTGGAATCTCAACCCTAAAGAATACCATTTTTAACATACCTTTGATTCTTTCAAAAACACAAGAATTTCAATGAAAACGTTTCCTCAAATACTAACATATGTATATATCAAACTGATTAAATACTAATATACATTATATGTATATATAAATTTCCTCTAAATACCGGATTACTGAAGACAAGAAACCAGGAGTGGCGACGAAACCAGCAGTCCTCGTCTCCGACGTGAAGACCCTCATGAAAGCTCGCCGTCTAGAAGTGTCCTCCTCTCAGGCTGAGTTGCGTTGCGCTTCGTGGCCAGAATCAGAGAGCGACTCCGAGAGGTGATGGAGGAAAGGATGAAGAGGAGGAGCACAATTTGGTGACATCGACATCAGAGAGAGAAGGAGAAAAGGGGGCGGGGTGGGAGACATGGGCTGATGCGGTTTTTAGGTTAGAGGGTGTTTCAATTCTAAACAGAGAAAAAACGGAAACGTTAAACTAAACTCACGATCCTATCAATTTTTCAGCTGCACGTGTCGTGTTTTTAGTGGTTAAGGACACCAAATCAGCTTGCCAACTGGTGTTCCGGCCACAACAAATAATTTCTCCGCCATCAAAACGTGGGAATGGGTTGGGTTCGCTGCCTTTCTCCTTTTTTTTATTCCCGTAAATTTTCTTCTGTAAAAAAACAAACCAGACGTTTCCCAGGTCGAACCACTTCGAAACGTTTCTCTACAGTAAAAAGTAAAATGGCTCAGAATGACTTTTCCCGCTTTTTTTGCTTTTTGGTGTCAAAATGTTATAGATAATGTATGCCTCTTGGCAATTGCATTAACATTAATCTGAATCAAAATTCTGAATACAGTACAAGATAATCAACCAAGTTTTGATGCTTCTTACAAGCTCATGGCAATCATAATACATTACAGCAAAAAACGGAACTTGGGTTTTTATCTTGCTGCAGCTCTTGCACTCATGGACGAGTGGTAGTTGGTACTTCTCTGTTTCCGGTAAGAAGAGTAGACATCGTCGTACTGGCTTACCTCGTTTGGATTAGCTGTGGCACCGAGTCCCAGTCTCCCTGTGCCGCTCTTTCGATCAACACTTCCGTCTGCGTAAGCCCCCGTCTCGGGGTCTACCTGCAGGTTTAGGGGTGGAGGGATGCAAGCTCCTCCCTTGCGTACCAGAGTAGAACTTTCGTAGTCATCATCATCTCTACCATCAGAACCATGCATAGGTCCTTCGGAAGGGTTGACTTCTCCAATCTCTTTGAAGAACTTTGACACTCTCTCAAGAATTTCGGACTCAGGCACAGTTGATGGAGGTATGATGGTTGGGATGTCAAGAGGACTCATTGGGGAGTACGGCACCCCACTGCCAATCTGCATCTTTCTGACCATCTCGGGAATAAGACCAGGTGGGAACAAAGGATATGGTGGCAACTTCTCGGCACTGGTAGCAGCTTGACCTGGCAACAAATGCGGCAGAGGTTGGGGAATTGCTGGTTGAACAGAAGATGGTATGGGGAGGGACCCAGGAAAAGCAGCTGGAGGGACTGAAGTTGGAAGAAATTGCTGGGGTGGCATGGAAAGTGGCACCACTTGACCAGGAGCTACATGTTTATCGAGATGCTCTTGATCGTGCGAACTTGAAACAGAACCTTGCCTTTCCGGCTGCCATTGTGACAATCCTGCATTCAATAAAATAACAACAATTAATACATATGGCTATCAATGTGTATATCTCAGTTCCTGACAACTTCAAACACAAGTTGTTTATACACAAAAACAGAAGCGTACCTGCTGCTGCATCTGTTGATGCAGTAGACAAGTCTTTTGGAAGACCTGGAAATGAATTACTTGATTGTCCACCAATCATCTCATTCCTAAATGAATCAATCGTATCCTGCTCGTAGATCTTATTAGAAACCCATAACTGCAAAATTTGCTGCAACTTCATCTGACTGTCTTCTGTTATTTGAGGGTTGTGATAAATCCTTGCAAGCATGGAACCTACGATAGGTTTGAACGCAAGTGATTCGTTATCAAGGCCTTCAGTAGTTCGACGATGCGAGCTGTACATTTAAAGGCAAAAACGAAATAAGGAAATCAACAAACTATACACACCATCATCAACCACATCTGTCTACAGAAAAAGAACTTCACACAATCATCACAAATCCTGACATAACTCCAGAGTATATAATCAGTACATAACCTAATGACTGTAATGCACATAAACAAAGATAGAGCCTTTTCATATCTAATGACTGTAATGCTAACCAATCATCGGAAACCGAAGCTAATCAGGAACTGTATTGTTCATAAATAATAACAATGCCGAGTAACAACACAAAATGTAGGATGTCACAATAACTCAATATACAAACTAGAACACAGCACTCGTAAACTACAATCTAGCAAAATCAAAGCAAGCGAGAGCGAAAATACCTGTCGAACAAAATGTCATTGACAAGAAATATCACATGTAGCTGCCTCTCAGGATCATCAAGCCCAAACACCCTCTCTCTTAGAGCCTCAGAAGCGCCGGAGCGAAAATCGACCTCTGCATAAACCAAAACTTAGCTCCTTTAATCGACTCTTTAGTCCCGTTCAATGTCATAAGCACATTGCTCAGCTCCACTGCCACATCAGGCGGCAGCGGCAGCGGCCCCGAAAGCCCCATAAACGGCGTCGTCGCCGCCGCCTGATGGTCATAATCAGACCTCCCATAAACTCCGAACGGCTGCTGATTATGCCGCTGCTGGTCGTAGAAGTACGACTGCGGGCCCATCATCGGGTTCGGCGGCCCATTCATCATCGGACGAAGCATGTGGGGAGCGAATTGCGGGTTCGGGTTGAACGACCCGACCCGAGTGGAGGCGTAGAGCTTGTAACGGTAATAGGCGTGGCCTTCGCCGCCGAAGAGGAAGGCGTAGTCGGGATTGTCCTGCTGCTTGTCGCGAATCATGGCTTCGAAATCGGGGCCGTTCTTGGCGGAGTACTCGACCAGCTTGTCGATCCGTTTGTGGAGCTCCGGGTCGGAGGGAGGCGCGGCGGCCGGAGGAGGAGCTCCGGCGGCGTGGAATTGCGGGGGGACGAGGGGAGGGGGGAGGTGGGGAGCGAAGGCGGAAGGCGGAGGAGGGAGGTGGTGAGGGTGAGGCGGCGGCGGCGGAGGTTGTTGCTGCTGCTGCTGCAAGTGGGGGTGGTAGGGGAATTGCTGGAGATGAGGGTGCGGAGGTCCGAATGGGGGGCCAGGGAACTGTTGGGCCTGGGGCGGGTACCCGAATTGTTGCTGCGGCGGCTGTTGTTGCTGCGGTGGTGGCCGCTGCTGTTGTTGTTGGGCGTAGGCGGCGTAGTCGTGGGCTTGTTGCCGATCCATGGTGCGACGTCGTTTAGGGTTGAGGAAGATAGTGAGAAGCTGATTATATATGATTGATTTTAGACTAGTTTATTTTATTTTATTTTTTAAAGACAGCGGCCCAGCTCGCCGAGGACCACGTCGCGTGCGGATTAGTTTGGAAGTTTGTATCCTTGTTTAAAAACTTAATTTTTTTAAAATTCAGTTTTAAATAAGTAACCTCAGAAGTATTTCTAATACTTATGAGTATATCATTTTTTCAAATTTTCAGTTATATTGAAAATTGTTAAGGCATTCATAAGTGTGATTTATCAATTCTGAACTTGAACGGTTCATATTTGACAGATTTGGTTCATCCATTAATTTGATCTAGTTTATTATCTTAACGAACACCAATTTAGATGAAAATTTATAGAAATGACCTACTCATATAAACTTAAAAACTGAACGGATGAGATGTCAAAATGTGATCGAAAATTGGGTATTTTAAACCATAAACCAAAAAGTCTTCACCAAGTCCTCAACTTAAGAGTCCTACTAGAAGGACTCCCTTTCAACCTGTTTTCTAAAATCGTAGTTATTTAAACTAAAATGTTCTAAATAAGCATGTTTTAAGATTTTATCAAACATAAAATCTAACTAAAATAATGATTATAAGTGATTTTAATCTTCAAAACTCAATACCAAACTGGGCCGTAACCGTGTATTGGTTCCGCCTGACATGATGAGGCCTATTTCGCCTATTATTTTATATTTTTACTTTTTTCTTAAAGAAAGGACAGCCCACTGTTTAGGCCCACATCACCTGCGTCCGCCTAGCCACAGAGGCCCAGTTATCTAATCGTTTTTTTTATTTGATGCATGTTGAATGGGCCCATACACAGCGGACCCAGTGTCGCGGCGCGTACCCGGCCCATTCCGTATACCCTAAACCCTGTCACAAACCCCTCGTCCCTCCTCACCTCCTTATCCCTCTCTCTCTATCTCTACCAGACTCTCAGCATAACCAACACTCTCAGCTCTCAGATGAAACTGTTCACACAGCTATGATTCATTTCCAGAGGACCTTATCACTCACAGCTCCATCTTCCTCTGCTTCTTCTTCATTCATGTTCTCCTACCCTTCAACTTCTTCGGCTCTCAGACTCCGCCTCTCCATGGCCAAGGTTCCCAAGTCTCCTCCTTTACTCTTGTTCTGCTGTTTTCTTATAAGTTTCATTCATTTCAATCGTACCCAGTTCTTCAAAATCTGTAATTTGGCTATGTGGTGGTTCCTAATGTGTTTGGTTTTACTTTAAAGTCTTAAACTTTGAACTTTGATATCATTATCTCGGCTTCTGTTATATTCAGGAATGTGTCTTGTGGTTTACTTCATTGATTAGAGAAGTTCATTTGACTAATACAGATTCTTGCGAGTTGATTTTGTATGTTAGTTAATGCAACATGTCATTCAGAAAGTTTTGTGTTTTGTGTGTATGCAATTGTAGACTTTGAGCTATGCTGATTAGTGTTGCCTATCATATGTGGCATTGGTGTTACAGCTGCAGTGCAGGGCGTTGGAGAATTGTCCCGGCACTTGCTTGCCGTCTTCTCCAGTTTTGTCATTGAATAAGTGTCGAAACTATTCCCAGCTTAGGTTTAGAAAATCCAGAGTTTCTTGCATGATCACGTCGTATGGTGCAAAAGTTGGGCCGACTTTTGCTCCTTTGAGAAGAAGTGGCGATGTATTTCAGCGTGCTTTTAGCATTGATTCACAGTTAAGACCCAGTGCCGTTAATGCTCTGGGGACTGCTAATGTTATGAGTCGTGGGTTTTTGGGAAATGGTTGTAGATCGAGTTTATTGGATTCTAGAGTAGGAGATTATTCCAAGAGGTTTTTGTCTCAAGTTCCGGATGTGACAAGTAAAGTAGAGAATGTGGGCTCCCAAGATGGCAGGACGAAATGGTTCAAAATGATCAGCAATCGCAAGAAATTGAAAAAGGCATTGGCTACGCAAAGTGAAACTGAAGCTATGGTTTCGAGCATCTCCAAAGATGCTGATGTTAAAGCTTCAAATGAAACGCAGGTAGGAAATGAGAAGGAGGATGAGAAGCTTGGATCATCAATTTCAAAATCACCAATAAGCAAAACTAAAGAGGTCTCTAAACCAAAAGCAAAAAGGAGGTCGAAAAGCAAGAAAACTAAAGAACAAGATTCTGCTACTAATGCTGTGGCAGATGTTGCTTCCGCACAAAGTTCTGAAAGTACTTCTCAAACAAAGAAATCTGGCAGGAGCAAAGGAGAAAAGTCTGCACAGGATAAGGAGGTTAGTGTCCTTTACCTTATGATCAGTATTAGCACAAAGTCTTATATTTATGCAATAGTTTAACTGACACTGTAGTCTTTCAGCTGAGCGCCACTGTGAAGACTCCAGTAGACCTTGCTAATAGATCTTCAACTAAACCCCGGCGAAACAAGAAAGGTGAGAAAGATAGTGAGAAGGAAAAATCTATAAACTCAGCTGCCAAGTCACCACAGAAACTTATACCACAAGGAATGGGGAAATTGAAGCCTTATGGAAAAATTACAACAAAGCAGTTGTACCCTGCAACTGGGAAAACTGTTGTGGTGGTGGAATCTGTTACAAAGGCAAAGGTTATTCAGGGTTATCTTGGTGATATGTTTGAAGTGCTGCCTAGCTATGGTCATGTGAGGGACTTGGCAGCTAGGTCAGGATCTGTGCGGCCCGATGATGATTTTAGTATGGTCTGGGAAGTTCCATCTGCTGCCTGGACTCATCTTAAGAGCATAAAGGTCGCACTAAGTGGGTATGTATTTAAAATTATATTCAAGCACATCCAATTATCCTGACGCAGTAGTGATTATGAGACTATTAGGGTTGACAAATATGTTATCATATGGTTTATAAGATTTGGTGGTGTATGATTCTTATTTTTAACTCAGTATCTTGCATTATAATGATCAACAACAGTATCTTACATATTGTTATTGTTATTGTTATTGTTATTTTTACAGGCAGTCTTTTTTTTTCTTTTCATTTCCCTTCTTTCTCAGTGCAGAAAATCTTATCCTTGCATCAGATCCAGATCGTGAAGGAGAGGCTATTGCTTGGCATATTATTGAGATGCTCCAACAACAGGTGCTTTACGTAAAGATATTAATGTAGCAAGGGTTGTCTTTCATGAAATCACGGAGGCTTCCATCAAAAGTGCTCTGCAAGCTCCAAGAGAAATTGATCAAAATTTGGTCCATGCTTACCTCGCACGACGTGCTCTTGATTATTTGATCGGATTTAACATTTCACCTCTGCTATGGAGAAAACTACCAAGTTGCCAATCTGCCGGACGTGTCCAATCTGCTGCACTAGCTCTTGTATGTGACAGGGAAATGGAAATCGATAAATTCAAACCACAAGAATATTGGACTATTGATATTGAATTGAACCAAAACGAACCAGGTTCATCAGTTAACGCCATATCCTTGCCAGCACACTTGACGCATTTTGATTCCAAAAAGTTGGATCAATTTTCTATTAGTTCCCATACAGAGGCAAAAGATATTGAGCAACAAATTAATTCAGAAACTTTTAAAGTTATCAGCTCTAAGAAAAACAAGTTGCGGAAGAACCCTCCTACCCCTTATATAACATCAACACTTCAGCAGGATGCTGCAAACAAATTACATTTCAGTGCATCATATACAATGAAGGTTTGAGTCCTGTTTGATTCAAAAAATTTCTGTTCTTGATTTTGTCTGTTCAGCTGGTTTTTTATTTGTCATCTATAATTTGTTTAAAGCCAGAGTGGTAAGCGCTGGTCAGCTGATTTTAATCCATATGTTTATTGCAGCAGGATATAGAGGCATACATATATAGTTCAATTTCAGTCTATGCATCACATAGTTAGACAGATATAAATATGCCACTTCAGGATATATGCTAGAATTGGAAGCACGACATTCACTTCAGAGCATTGTTAGGCATACATATATAATTCTTTCTATATAATATATTGCAGTCTATGCATCACATAGCTAGACATAAATATAAATTTGCCACTTCAGGATATATGCTAGAATCAGAAGCAAAACATTCACTTCAGAGCATTGTTATATGTGATTTACATTGTTATATGTATACGCTTGCACAGAAAGTAATTGATTCTCAACATCCTCTTCTGATGTAACTACTGCCCTCTCATAAGTTGTAACCTTGAGATTTTATGCTTTCAATTGCTAGCAGTAGATGTTTTGTCTTTTTCTTTTTCTTTTTTGAATTTTTTTTTTTTAAACTGTATGTATCACATGACACACATTCATCTAGCTGATGGAAGTTACGTTGTTATACAGCTTGCACAAAAACTTTATGAGGGAGTTCAATTATCTGATGGCAAGGCAGCGGGTTTGATCACATACACCAGAACAGATGGACTACACGTAGGTATCACTTTGGCTGCATGAATATCTTCCACAGTGTGGGTTACTTCATATAGTCCTAAGTATTGGTGGTTTAAATTTTAAATTTTTTGGGGACCTTTGGGGCGAGCATATTGAAGTGAGTGTGACCTTTCAAAGCAAATAAGTCTTTATCTGTTGTGTTTGGGATAATATAATTGGACTATACGTGGTGTAATAAGCTCATACTTTTTATGGGTGATTGATTGTCTGTGTTCTGGACGTCTTTACAATGTGTCAAAGTTCCAGTTGATGGAGCCAAAGTATACAGACAATTTAGAAGCTTTTGTTTTTTCTTGTTTTCTTTTCTCTGATTCATCATGTTTGATTTACAGATTTCTGATGAAGCAGTTAGGGATATTCGCTCCTTGGTCACTGAAAGGTGCTACTGATATTTTCATTTCTACACACATAAAAGTCAGTAGCATATTCACATTTTTGATGCAGTACTTGTTTGATGCAGATACGGACAGAACTTTGCATCAGCTACTCCACGCAAGTTTTTTAAGAAGGTGAAGAATGCTCAGGAGGCCCATGAAGCAATCAGGCCTACTGATGTTCAGAGATTTCCATGTAAGTAAACAAATTCCAAGGCTACATATCATTTTAACAACATTTTTTCTTCTGAAATGAGATGTTGTTCACCTTTTCTCTTGATAGATTCTTTCCAGTGAATTAACTGTAACATGTTCCTTTCGCTGTTTAGCCTTGCTCAGAGGGATACTAGATGAAGATTCATTGAAGTTGTACACTCTCATTTGGTGTCGAACAGTTGCGTGTCAAATGGAGCCTGCTACAGTTGAGCAGGTGAGAATATACATTACAAAAGTTGTTCTCATTTAATTGATGGGAACTGGTTTCCTGTATTGTTCCCATATCTTGGTAAAGAAATAGAAATTGATGCAGGTAGCAATTTTTTATTATTTTCATTGAAAATTATTATTCTCCTATGAAAGATGTGAACATTATTATTCTTTTTATAGAATTTCAGTGTGAGCATGATGCATCTGTACGTAAATTGCGAGCCCTTAAGAGAGGAAAATGATTGGTGTTCAGCCTTGTCCACTATTTCCCAGAACTTCTAGATGCATATAGTTTGCTGAGAGTAGTATCACTAGTATGTGGGACGGAAATTGTGAATCTCACAAGGTTATAGTGACAGAAACAACAATTTGTTAAACATAAAATGCAGTAACATGTTGACTTTTCTTCTTATCCTGATTCTTATGTTCTACTCGTATGACTCGTATCTGTATTTTAAATCCTTCATCTATTGACCATTGTATTTCTTTATTTATTTATAATATATTCTAAATCAATGTGACCAGAAACAACTTGATATTGGAAATGCTGGCGAGTCCATTGTTTTCCGATCCGCATGCTCTAGGGTTCAGTTCCTTGGATATCAGGCCGTTTTTCAGGTACTATTTTATCTTAGGACTGCTGCATACGTCTGTATGAAATTGTATCTATGTAGTTGGTGGCAGATAGGAATAAACTGGTTATTTGTCATGAGTTGGTATGAATTCCAATTTTTTGTTTGTTTGTTATGCTGATAGGTTCATTGTCATGCTGTTTCAAATGTTGGTATTTACAAGTGTATATGCTGTTTAGCTTCATTTATGATTTTTGAGTCTTGGGAAATAATTGGAAACTGTACAAAGCTCCGTCATTCCAAGTTTTTGTCCGGATTTGGAGTGTACATTGCTTCTTGTTCATATTAGTTGCATGTTTTTGATGAGATTGTCCAACTTGTCTAATTTGTTAGGACGTCGAAGCTGGAGCAGTCAAATATAAAGAAAATGAAGGGAACAGTCGTGATGAAGCATTTGCAATTCTTGATTCACTGAAGGTAAGTGCGAAGGGTTGATTCTGAAACTTGTAATGATGTGCAAAGGATTGGTTCAATTATCATATCTTTTTTTGGTCATGTAGGCTGGCAGTCCAGTACATCTTGGTGAAGTCAAACTTAAGCAACACCATACCCAACCTCCTCCACGCTACTCTGAGGCTTCATTGGTAAAATTTACTTATACTCAGAATCTGATTATATATGAAGGATCAGCTCAAATTTACAATCTGCAGTGATGCTTACGATTCAATTTACTAGAAGAGAACGGAGGTTGCATAGTTTTCTATTCTTAATGTGTTCAAATCAAACTTCATATAGTTCTTGGACAGCTCGGCCTGAGGGTCATTGTCAACTTGTTTATTAAGAAATGTGCAGGACGACTTACCTGTTGAAACTTGTGCACGTTACACACATGTAGATGTTTTAGTGTACACTGATGTATTACACCTTTTCTTATATTTGTCTGACCTTGCACTTCTGACCTTTACAATACTTGTGTGTACTATAGGTTAAGAAATTAGAGGAGCTCGGGATTGGAAGACCTTCAACATATGCAAGCACTATAAAGGTTTTACAGGCAAGTGACGGCTCAGGTTTTTGTTTAGTTATATACTTATGTTGTTATTTGCTCTTATATTGCGCATTTACCAATAGATAAAAGATATTTGTATCTTTCGGTCGCACATTTACCATTGAATTGTCTCTTTGGTTAGTGTTTCTGTTGTCTAGAATTCAGAATATCTGAAATTTATTTGGTCGTGCTTAGTTTATCTTCATTTTCAACTTAACAATATCTTTTATTTTGGCACCAGGATAGAAACTATTTGACAGTGAAAAACCGTGTGTTACATCCAGAGTTTCGTGGTCGTATGGTACGTCTTGGCATCCCTCTGAATTGATCAAATCTTTTCATGCTCCCTATCTGCTTCCTTGTGGCTTCCCTTAACCCATTTAATTCTTTTGGTTGCTTTTAGGTGTCGGCATTTCTATGCCACCATTTTTCAGAGGTCACAGATTATAGTTTCACGGCTGATATGGAGACTGAGGTAATCTCTAATTTATATAGTCGATTTTTTTTTGCATTACCTTAAAAATTTTGCTTTGATTTACTGTTATGGACTTATATAACCACATGATTTTTATACCTGTTGGCTTCCTTCATCGTGAATTATTGCCTTTACTAGTTATTTGAAATTCTTGATTAGTTCTGAAATTAGAAAGTTCTGAAGTCTGGATTCTTTTCCTTATGGTGATTGACTTCTTTATTTCTCTCATGTGTACTTCAGCTTGATAATGTTTCTGCTGGCTTAACTGAATGGAAAGGCCTCCTGAGAGATTACTGGACTCGATTCAGTGGTTATTGTGAGCGTACCAGTAGTGTGACTATCCATCAGGTATGATTCAGGCTTTGTTGTAATTACGTAGATTTGGTATTCATTATTGTAAGCCCCTTTGGGTAAAGTATCCTTAGCTGTAAGCCATATGTAACAGGTGGAGAAAATGATGGAAAAAAAATTTGGAGACTTCTTGTTTGCTACTCTCCCTGATCAAAGCAGGACATGTCCAAGGTATGCATGTCTTGTCGTTTCTATACCATAAGGAGGCCCAGTTTCTAATGCACTTTCATAATCTTCACAATACGTGTTTCAGCTGTAATGAAGGAACTTTGATCTTCAAAGTGAGTCGATTCGGTGCAGGCTATTTTATAGGTTGTGATGCACACCCAAAGTGCAAGTAAGTATTGAAAACTATTGGATAACTTTATATCATATATGTGTCTAAATATGGTGATTTGAGTGTAAACGGTGAACATATGTACCATTGCCCTTCGTATTTTTCATCTCTTCTACAGAAAAAGAAAGAAAGATAGAAGATACGTTATAACTTTAGAAGACATTGCTCCTTACATTGAAAATGAAATTAGCCGAGTTTATAATCATAACTTCTTTTTGTAAATGGGAATTTATCTTGGTTGTGGGCAAAGAATAAGCGATATCACTTTACTTATCCATGATGTCTTTGGCTGATGCTATTAGGTATATTGCTAAGACATTGTACGGTAATGAAGAGGAAGACGACAATACTCCGAAGAACAACAGGGTGGAGGAACCAAAATTGTTAGGTTTATCTCCCGGTTCCAATGAAAAGGTATTGCTTTGAATTCTGGTCTTTCTATAGTTGATTTGTGATCTGCTGATCCTTTATATTCTTGCATTTGTTATTTGCAACTTGTGATTTGCAACTTGTGCTTACATCAAAGACAACCTCTTTCAGGTTCTTTTGAAGACTGGTCCTTATGGATCGTATGTACAACTTGGTGAAGACAGGAAGGGGTACTCACCTAAAAGAGCCTCTATAGCACATGTATGTAGAAGTTGTTTAGTACCTACGTATTGGAAATTTTTCTTCTGGTTTCTTACTCTTTTATTGTATTTTAATTTATGTTTTTTTATTAATGGGGATCCATAAAATATCATTTACGCTTCTTTATGTCTTAAGAGCATTTTCTTATCAAAGAATTGAGGTCTATCCCAGAAACAAGCTTAGCTTTAATTCACCAATGTCGTTTACTTGTTATTGCCATTTTGCTTCTCTTTTTTTTTGTGTGTGTGGGTTTCTCTAGGATACTGCAGAGGCACCCTGATTGTATCTGAATATGTATTCATTATATTTACATGGAACTATTTCCAGATCAAGGATGCTAGTTCAGTAACTGTTGAAGTTGCTCTTGAGTTGATGAAGTATCCTGTGACATTGGTTCGTTCTTCATTCTGCTTTACTGAGTTCCATTTAGCATCCTTATGTTTTATTATGATTATTATTAATATTTGTTATTTTTAATTTCATTTTAGGGGAACCATCCGACGGATGGGCTTCCAGTGATATTAAGGATTGCAAGGTCTGGATACATAGTTAAACATCGGCGCACAATGGCTTCACTTACGAAGGTATTTGTTTTTATATAATTAGAATCTGATTTCAAAGTATCTTGTTCAAATGTCTCAACCTAAGTTTATGAGTTGGGTAATCTTAAATACTCGTTCAGAATCAGCAACCTAATAAATTTACTCTGGAGGATGCATTGGAACTTCTGTCTGGGAAAAATACACGGAAAATTGGTCGACCCAAGGGAAAAGTAAAGGTTGAAGAAGAAGCCATAGAAGCCATGTAGCCTACTCCATGACAGGGAAGTCTGGCTTTGCCTATGATGGTGACTTAATTTTTCACAAACCAGTTAATGACATGAGGTTGATATGAACATTCATTGGTGGCAAATTATCCCCCTGCCGACCAAAGTACCCGAAAAGGGATACTGAAATTGGCAACAAAGGTGCATGTATACTCCAGCAATTGCTGCATATGTAGAAATGGAGATTTGACAGAGCAAGTCTATAGATGACCTCACTCTGTGGACGACAAAGTAGTATTTGATAGCTTGAGATTGAGAAGGTAAAGACATCATTTTACGCGGACAAATTGACACATTGTCTACTATAGAGCTGTAAATATCTTTGTTACATATCACTTCGAGGGATTCTGTTTAAAATAGCTCGGATCTGGTAGCCGGCTTCATTTTGGACCACCATTTTCCGGGTTTGAGGTTATAGGCCGGTTAATCATTGGGTTTGATTAAATGGCTAGCTAGAAACTTGATTCGTTCTCCATCAGTAAATTCTTTCTGAAGTCTGTAAGTTTTACTTTCACCGTAAGCTATTGCATTTGATCAATTTATAGACAAAAATTTGTAATTTATTTTATGTAGGAAATGATATAGGCTGCAATAGCAGTGTTGTACTTAATGCTGATGCTCTTTTCTAACCAACTTAGGAGCTTTTTATTCATTTTTGATGTCAAACTAATCCGATTTAGAAAGAACAACGAAAATTCTACTCGAAATTTAGGCGGATATTATGCAAGAATACACATGTAATCCAACTATAAAGTTTGGTCACTGGAATAAACACGTAATTCAACTATAAAGTTTGGTCGATGGAATGAACAATTTTTTTATGATTTTAAAGAGTCGAATAGCTTTCACAAGGTAGACAAAATAGCTTCTAAAGGATGTGCAAGACGCTGATGCCACAACCAGTGCTCTTGATCTTGGTTTAGGCTGGTTTGGAAAACTCTTGGAACATTAAGGCTTTTGGATAGGTAATATAGCCCATTTAGGTAAAAACCTTCACCAATCATCTTCGAAGTTGCTAGATCTTGAAAAACGACTTTGTGAGGATAGAAAATAGTTATGCACTTGACAAATTTGTAATTCTTCCCACAGACAATAATTGAAAAGGAAACAAAGGAACATATAGGGCTATGGATTCAATGTCTTTTGATAACAGATTGATGTTCCCTTTTCCTAACACAGCTACTCCCTTCCCAATTAGCAACTGACACAGTAGAAGGTTTTGAAATTTTTTCAAATTCATGAAGATTTGAGTTTTTATATGTCATGTGATCAGTGGCACCTGAGTCTATAATCCAAAAATCATGCATAGTATTGACATTAAGAGCAGTAGAGAACGCATTAAGGATACCTGGAATCTCATCCTGAGATAGTCAATCAGTTTCAGCTTAAAAACCAGCAAACTTGCCTAGGAGTGCAGCTTTGTTTCCCTCCTCATTACTTTCATTTCCAACCTTCTTCAGTTGAAGGTAAGCTGCAAACTCATTTATCAATATAGTAGGATTTGTGGTGAAATCCACTAATCCTTCATTAGCAGCTGCATGGTTGGCCTTGAAAGTGTGGCTAGGTGTTGGCTTTTTCTGGAAACTCTTAGCTTCCCTTGAGAACCTTTGCTCCTTATCAAACTTTGGCTTTAGCTCGGGATGCAGAATCCAGCAAGTGTCTTTCAAATGCCCTTGATAGTTTCAAGAACTCATGGTCCCAGTGCCAGATAGTGTGTCCTTTAAGCATGGGGTACATGTTCATCTTTATAAAGTAACACAGCGGGAAATACGGGGGGCCAACAAGCGTTAAACTCTAGAAACGATGAAGAGTTTACAAGCGTAAACTCATAGATAAAACTCTGGAATTAAACCAGAAAATAAGAGAAAAACAATCAATTGATAATAATTTGATTGAATAATAGTTGAATTGAATACAACATAGAGGGTGCCTTTATATAGGCCCTAACTCTTGACTAAATCCTATTTATAATAGAACTATAAAATAATAAAACCTAAATGAACTAGAAATCCTAAAACAATATTAAATCCCGAATCGGAATATCAAAACGACGTCTTTTAACCTAAATCTGACAAGGCTCACAAAAGTTAGTCTTGTAGATCTCGTCGTTCCCATTCCGGAAAGGTATCATGCGTTCCAAACGGACGTTTTAGCCAAAATTTGCTCCAATCCGATTCACAAAATCCAGGATCTGTCTTTTTGCTCGAGAATCCCGATATATCCAAAAGAGTAATTTATGGTTAATTCCATCATTAAGAAGCCTATTTGAATACCAATTTCCAATATTCAAATCATTCTTCTCAATGTGACAACACTTCTTTCATTTCGAGATTCTTTGTTGAATTTGGCTAAATCTCGTCCTGCATCATAAAGATTCAATCTGCCTCTCTCATTACGTACTCTCTTGAAGAAGGACAAAGATAGATAATGGACTGGAATATGAAAGAACAAACTTCACAGAATTTGCACACAATGTGGTTGAAAAGGATCTACAGATATCTTATTAACAAGCCTTCCCTAACATTGGGTGGACTTGGTGTATTGACAGAAACAATGGGGTCGTTAGTTCGAATTTTCAGAGAGACTTGTAAGGTCTTCGGCATTCGGCAAGGATTTGGCTTGTCTGCTTGGACAAGCTGCTTGGATCTGCTTGGACATCACTAACAAGCTGACACGTCATTTCTAAGCAATCCAATGGACACAAATCAATAAGGACCAAAACACAAATCAACCTTGCCGCACCAGATCAGCCTTTTTGGCAACTCCATCCTCTTGCTCTTTTTTCTGGCTCTCTCTTTCCTGGTTCCAGACGCATCCCCTTGTTCATATGATTCATATCATTGATGGGCATCATAAGTCAAATATATGGCATCAATGGTATGTATGAACTCTACCTTGCATATGCATGAGGATGTAAGATATGTAAACGATAATTATCATAATCAAACCATCATCATCCGTTTTTGAGCTTCCGGGTCCTGGACAACCCAATTTCAATTAAACACAAATCAGATCACTAGGATGCAACCCAAACCCAGCCATTCAGTATCGTAATAATCATCTCCAGACACTCACAGGTCCCCCTACGCTCAACAACTCAGTCCTCCTTTATTCGCGGTCTCCTAGTTCGCACGTCCAACCTGCTTCTTCTGGACCTTCGATGTCATTACTCAAGCTTCCGGCGACGCCCACTCTCTCGCCGGATACCGGTCTCTCATTACTTCAAAAACCCATACAAAGTTCAGCACCAAGAGAGATACGCTATGTGGGGTGTAGGATTTGTGTTTTGGACTTCTTTGATTACTGTCCATTGGATTGCATATGAATGACGTGTCATCAATCGGTGATATCCAAGTAAATCCAAGCTAAGCAGACAAGCCAATAATTTAATTATCCAAGTAAATCCAAGCTAGTAAGTACGTAGTAACTACGCCCAGCGAGTTTCCAATAATACATGCATGTATGCTTTTTCTCACCATTTAATCCTGTATTGGATTTCTTTTTCCCAATTCAGGATCTAGGATTGTCAGTGCTCATGCTCTGAGTTTTAGACTTGCACATTTCTGTAATATGGGGACCTGCTCGTCCGCTCCCAACCTCCCAAAGGAGAAGTATGATGTCTTTCTCAGCTTCAGAGGCCCTGATACCCGCAAGACTTTTACCAGCCATCTAAAGAAGGCCTTTGATAATAAGAAGATGGATACCTTCATGGATTACGATCTTGAGAGGGGAGAAGAAATCACACCTGCCCTTCTAAATGCAATCGAAAGATCATTGATTTCCGTGATTGTTTTCTCAGAAAACTATGCTTCTTCTCGATGGTGCTTGGATGAACTTGTGCATATACTGGAATGCAAGAAAAAGTATAAACGACATGTGATACCCATCTTTTACAATACCCTTGCATCAGACATACGACACCAGAGCGGGAGTTATGAACTTGAAGAACGTTTCAAGGATAGAACAGAGTCTGAGCGTTCCAAGTGGAAGGATGCTTTGAGAATAGCAGCTAATCTAACTGGGGTTGTATCAACTTCGTACAGGTAACTCGTGCCTCTGCAACTTGTCCTCATTTCTACTTGTCCTGATTAATCAATATTAATAACTTTGATCAATTAATCCCTTGTATAAGCTAAGAAACTATTAATTATTTGTCTGTGGTCATATGTGCTAGGGATGATGCCGCATTAGTCGAGGAAGTTATCCGGTTGTCAAGCAAGTGGAAAGACTTGAATTATGAGTCCTCGAGTTATGAAAGTGGCTTGGTTGGAATTAAAAGTCGAGTACAGAAAATTGAATCCTTACTATGTACTGGAGATGATGATTGTGTTCGCTTCATAGTTATTTGGGGCGCCGAAGGTGTCGGGAAGACCACCCTCGCTGATGCTGTTTTTCACCGTCTCTCTAAGCGATTCGATGCTTGCTGCTTTCTTGCAGATGTTAGACAAGGTTCTCGTACCCAGAAAGAGCTAAAAGACTTGCGAAACAAGCTTCTTCGTGACTTATTAGGGGATGAAACTCTTGATATTCAGAGCAAAACTATAGGCCGGTCTGTGGCTGGGAAACTCGGCCACAAAAGAGTCCTCGTTGTTCTTGATGATGTTGACAAGTCGAGCCAATTAGAGATGTTAGCTGGACGTGATGTTACTTTTGGCTCAGGAAGTAGAATCTTGATAACGACTAGAGATATGAAACGAGTTAGAGCGATGAAAGTACTGAAGAAGGGAGGCACTACCACAAAAGTGGCCTACAAACACCTTACAACAAAGAGAAGTCTTAGTTGCGGCTAACGCACCACGTGTCCTGTGCGACCCGCAGTCACACAGCGACATGTGTTCCCCCCCCCACCTGCTTTCTTCTTCTTCCTCTGCTCCGGCGCTTCTTCTTCCTTTACACGGGATGGTGGAGGCGTCCTCTTCCTTCCTCTGCTTCGGCGCTCCGATCTTCTTTCCCTCTGCCCAGCCGCCGCCTCAAACCTGCAATCTGCAACCCCCGCCGCCTTCACCGTAAGCCTCACCGCTCCAAGCTCGATACAACCCGTGTTAAGTATACAAAGGTTTACCTGTTTGTTTTCTGGGTTGTTGCTGAACAACTCTCTCTTGCTTCTATCTGAGAATCTTTTTATGTCATGCAGTGTTTAAGTTGGTGTGGATTATAGAGGAATTGTAGTTGAAGGGTTTGGTGTTTACCATGGGAGAGGCAGTTGCATGCCGTTTTCCAGGCATATTCATGGATTAGTTTTCCTTGAGTTTCAGTTGTTTGTAGCAGTGTGGATATGCCTTGTACCACCAGTCTTTGAGTGTTGAGAATCTGCAAATGAACCCATGTAATAAATCATTTGGTCCTGCTTGGGAATATGATTGTGCTAAATAACATGAAAACTGTTGTAAATTGACAGAAAGTTGATGTAAATTAAGTCGGTAATAAAAAGCTGCAAATAGAGAGCTTCTTACTTGTGACCTTTTTGCTCTGGAAGCCGAGCTCCTTGTTTTTCTTCTCTATCACCTTCATTGTCACCTTACACTACTTCAGTAGAGGCACACTCTTACTTTCGCTCTCTGCAAAACCCAACTCCCAATCAATCAACCAATTTTAAAAGAATTAAAACAAAAATTGTGCAGTGAAATCATGTTTTGGGGAGCAAGGGTTTTGCTTACTTATGAAAGGAGGCCTCTTCTTCTACCGATTTGTGGTTTATGGAGATGCATGGATCTTCTTCTTGCTCTTCCCCTTCCCTGTTCTTCCTCTCTTAAATGAGACCACAGAGTCACAGACCCTTCGCTCTATTCAGTCAATATCTAAAAATATACACATTAAGCACTAAAAATTAAAGTCGATTCTCAAAGACTAAACCGTGGAATTGAAATGTGAAGTCAATTTTAAAGTTGGTCTGACACATTGAAATTTAGGTCAGACCAACTTGGATATCTTCTAATTCTCTATATATACAACCTTATAGTTCATATCCATTACTTTACTGGAAATGGTTTCAAACCAATGAATGCGCTTGAAAATTTCAAATTCGTTATATGTGTGTATACATGTGCATATTGAATGGATATCCTCGACCAAACACAAAGTTATCATATTCATATATATGTGGGACCTCATTGCTTGTATGATTGTAACTAAATCACTGAAATTCAAATATACAATTAAGAATAAA
The DNA here is from genome assembly GCA_010134655.1 of Fragaria nilgerrensis. NCBI lineage: Eukaryota > Viridiplantae > Streptophyta > Magnoliopsida > Rosales > Rosaceae > Fragaria > Fragaria nilgerrensis. The sequence continues at coordinate 31,696,332 of CM020978.1, read as the reverse complement.
CATGTGCTCATTTACCATAAGAGATATAGACATTGTTGTCTCTTTATAATCAGCAAAAAACAGATAAGAGTAGGCTGTTAGTAGATGAATTACCTCTTTTGAAATTTTGATAGGGGTTGATTTGAATAGCTGCTTGTAACAGTCATACGGTTCCTTTCTTTGTTCAGGAAACCTTGGATGATCTAATGTAAAAACGTTTCATAGTGCGCTTCACTTACAGATCCCTGAATACCATCACATTCGATACAAACAAATGAATTGTATGAGTAAAACATGAAACGTAGACCTCCCATACAGGAACACCACTACATTTATGGGCAACGGCTACACTTAATTATATGTGGCTTTGATGTCGGTTTGGTCTAATACCCACATATATGTGGCAATAAGCCATTTGCCACATTGCAGCTACATTTAAAGGGTGTGTGCCCTCTAGCAATGTGGCTACGAGTCACATATCTCTTTATATGTGGGTATTTCACTTTCTCATATGACGGGACCCATCTAACAGAAATTGCTACTTCTTTTATTAATTCTTTTTAAATTGTTAAAATTAAAAACAATTCACTGATTTACTGTACTTGGTGCCTCCATATACAAAATGGTGCAAAAAAAATAAAGGAAAATTTGATAACTATGAATTCTTCAATTTGGTAACTACATGAAATTCTGAACTTCTTTAGTTCTTCACATTGATAACTGAAAGTACAACAATTGTCTCCAAATACTGATAACATGAATACATCAATATTCTCTAAAAGCTAACTCTACTAATTAATCGACTTCAGCTTCTTGTTAAGCTCCGATGACAACTTCAAATCTTGAAAATTCTGTGCACAAATGAAACTTATAAATAGGATACATCAAGTGTAAAACAAAAGTTGTTACTCATTAATTAATACATCAAATATGAACTGACTTGAAAACCAGGTGCAACAGAATAACCAGAGATGCCATAAATTTAACACTACCCTTCAACTCCAAACTATTCTACTACTTGGTCATTTCCCTATAAAAATAAATATGAAATAATACCTTAGTTCTCTGTCAATAAGTACTAAAGGAAGAGATATAAAGCTCTTATACTGACAATATATTAAAGTTAATAAAGATTAAATCATGTGAAGCAACAACAAACAGCATATAACATTTCAAAGTAGCGTACAAGAAATCAAACATGAAAAGATATCAAGTCATATACTTACAACTCTTCCAAATACATTACTTCAATTGAAACTGCTCTATAAATTCTCATCACACCTGTAAGTTAGAAAATGGATTATGTGTCACATAATAATAAGTAACTTCAGAATTAAATGAAACGTACAAGTACATACTTTTAAGTAAGAAGTTTCTGAGTACAGTACCATATGGGTATAATTAGCCCAAGTTGCTCAATTCAACAACACTAAATGAGTCATCACGCAAAAGCCATGTCCGCAACAAATTGCATATAATTCAGCTAACCAAAGTTAGTACTTGTACATGGTGTGTTCTGGAATGTACGCAGTACCTTGAGTACTGCGGCTGTCCGGAGCACGTGTCGAGCAGCGGGTGGAGAAACTCTTAGCGTGTGTTCTCCACAACTCTCAGTAATTCTCCCTCCGCGACGACGATACGGAGGTGAGTAGCTCGATTTAATTGGGGAATAGTGGTTTGGTGTGTTGAAGAAGCTTCAGTTTGGTAGAGGTGGGTGGGTGTTGATCCATTTTCGTTTCTTCAGTTAGGAATTGATCGATTTTCGTTTCTTGAAGTTTGGTGATCGAGTTCAATTTGCTTGATTGGGTTGACGGGCCGAGTTGACTCGGTGGTGAGGCCTGGGAATGCGACTGAGGAACACACCATCATCTGCTGAATTGAAGATCTCAGGTACACTTTCATCTCTTCTCTCTGTTTGGGTCTACTTGGTCTGGGTTAAATTCTGCCTCTTTCTCAGTCATCTCTTGATTCATTGATAACCCTCATTTAGTTAGACAATGACTAAGGAACACGCTGTGTACCATTCCATATGGCCGGGATATTCTTTTAACTTCTTAGTTACTGGGTCGACCTCTTATGAACTAGAAAATGACAAATTCAGAGCTAGTCCATGCATTTGAGGGAGGCTGCAGTGAACGAAATTAAGAAAGAAAGCCACTAAGCCAGCCATGCTTTCCTTTCATTCGATGATGGCAAATTAATCAGTGCCGCATCTGAAACTTTGGTACAGTACCGGCCTTGCGGCATGGCCATGATCTATGATTGCATTCTTTCTTTCTTTTCTGGAGACTATCTGTGAGGTTTGAGAGCTCAAAATTCTTAATAGTTCTCATTTTCTTATGTAATCTTAGATAATAACACCACACTGACGATTAATAAAACCAGCAAGCTAGATCGAGTACCGTTGTTTTCTTCTTAATTTGTTTTAATCTGTCAGATATGGTCATTTGTCTTAGCATTAGTTTCTAGAGACAAATCATACCATCCCAATATTTGGATTTAGAGGCTATATATCATCAATATCTTTTGGGTTGATTTTTTTTTTAATATTTATTTTATATTTTTAATAGTCAATGCTATGTCATGTGTTCGTTTTTGTTGAGAATTTCCATCAGTGTTCTGTATGGCCTTTTCAATTTCTACCCAAAAAAGAGAGAGCTCATTTTTTTTGTTGCTGTTGTTTTGATTGAAGGTTTGAACAATTTGAGCTTCTTAGGCATGTTCCTCCTCTCCATTTTCATTCAGAAAGTTATACTTTCAATGATTCTTGTCGGCTGTATATTCAAATGTCTTTCTGTCTTTACCGATTTTGAATTATACAGTCTGTTTCCCCTTTTCTTTGGCCATGAAAGCTCCATATTTGACTGATTTCTTAGACAACAATAAACGGCATTGTTTGGAAATTAAGCATATCTGCATTGGTTCAGATAAGCAACTTCTATGTAAGTTGATACCTTGGTTTCTAAGCGGTTGCTAGAGAGTTGGTTATTAATAAGGAAATCTGATATGGTTGAATCTATGTAATCTTCTAACAGACTAGGTTGGTTAGAAGACATAAAAGACTGTCATTTACTTCTCATGTTTGATCAAGTGTTCTGTTCCTTATAGAGTCTAATGACTTCATGCAATGGAAAAGCTAGGATGTGCTATTATCTGTGATACTAAGAGGGTTTACTTGTTTGTTCTGTAGTTATCACTTGCTAGTTAGGTTGCAAGGACTGCCCAAATTCCCATGCCTTTGCCTTTCCTTTTAGCTAGGTTCTGTTCTTTGGGGAAACTTTAGAGTTATTATTCTTTAACTAAGTATCTCTGCGTTTTTAGATCCTGAAAGTGGAATGAATCATGGTCCTCAGTATTGGCCATAGCTTGCTAAGTTGCTATATTAACCAAAGTGTTGCTTCAATAAAATTTTTAATTCTTTATGTGAGATCCAAGGAACATTCTGTTAATCGACATGTTCCTTTGTCTAAAATCAGTTGTGATATTCTTAATGGTCCATTATTGTTGCCTGAAGCTCTGTAGATGTGGGTGTTTGGATCTTCCTTTATTCTGTGCCATGCATATTTCATAAATTTTCTTATCGATACTTGAGTGTCTCTGATTACTCAATTAGTCATGATCAATTACTGCTTGGCTTAACTGTTTACCCTTTGGCTTTCTTTTTTGTGATAGCGCTATTACACACGAACCTCAGCTGCAAAATAAAAATGGCTATGTCAAATATGTGCTTCATCACTACTCTCCTTGCATGAAAAGCTACTGACATTGTAGCAATGAGTCTCACTGTCAAACTGATTTCCTCAACCAGATCCTGCTTCTACCTTCATCAACTTCCATAAACAGACAAGTATGCATACCACTTTTTCTTTCTACTCTTCTTCTTCTTCTTACATGCACATTTTGCTTCTCAGTTCGAAACAAGTAGTGACAAGAGTATTGGAATTTCTCGCAGAATAAACTCTGACTATACACCCAACATCTCCAACAAACCAGAAAGTTAAAGGAACCAACTTTCGCAGTTCAGCTCCTATTGGTGAAACCCAGCACAAGTCTGAAATTCATCCCTTCTGAAGTGGAGGGGAGAAGACGACGAGTCTGAGAGACCAGAAACGGGACTCGGTCGTAGGTGGCCGGAAAGATCACGTCCGTCAGCTCAAATGTATGTTCTTCAACCATTCACTCTCATTATGAAACCTTTTTTTTTCTATATATGTTCTTAATGATACCAAGAGATTTAAATGCTTTGAGATTTTCATTTTGGGTCAGGACTTGCATCTGATTGCCTTTTTTTCTTAGTTGTTTATGTTTATTGATATAGTTTGTATCCTCAAGTATATCTGTGCTTCTTGCACTGTAAATTTTAACATATTAGTTATCTTAAGAGCACAGTATGAGTACCTATCACTGGTGTTAGCTAGTGTCTTGTAATACTTTTATAGCATCTCAAGGGTTTAAGGTAAAATGTGGCATCCCATGGTGAAACTTTTTGCTGTATGTTGGTGACAATTCAAAGATAGTTTTCTGTAGATGGAAAGAATAAATAATACTTATTTCACTTATTTGATTATCAGCATGACCAGGACTTCTATATGAGTTGGTACATTTGTATTTATCTTTTATACTTGTACTAGACTACTAGAAATTACTGACCTAAGGGTTCTTTTGTTTTTCTCACTATTGTATTCTTGTCTGCTTCTAGTTTCCAGTTTGAAACAGAGACAGAAGGTGCAAAACTTAGGCGTGATGTTTTAGCAGGAGGAATGTTAGTTCAGGAGGTGCCCCGACTGGTTTAGTATCCATGCTATCTGGTCAAGAAGAAATGTTTGCTTTCCACCGAGCAGTAAGTGGTGGTCTTTTTCTCTGAAACACTGATCTTTCTTTTGATCGTGTCCATGACCAACTTAACCGTATGATGAATTGCAGTCAATTTGGGACTGAGAATCATATATGTACCTACTACTTGGATGATATTAGTTCTTGTTTATATGTTCATTGTAATTTGTTTAAATGCTCCAACATTTCCCATGCCTTATTAAGCTTGAAAATTTGGTGGAACTGTAAGTTGAATAAACATGTTGTCTGTGTAGGTTTCACGACTGAGAGAAATGCAGACACATGTATACTTGGAGAGAGTTCATAGTCTTCATCCTTATTTCCAGAGACAATGCCAAAATTCTGGATATATTACTGCAGAAAACTTACAACCTCAGTCGACCTTCTAAGAAGCAGAATTGTGGTACCAATATCAATCCTTCCTGTACATTTATGATTGTTCAATCTTTATATCTATTAAAGTTTTCAACACTAATTAGGTAGCGATTCTTAAACATTGAAAATCAATAAAATGTTGTAATATTCTCCTTATATAAAAAGAAGTCATTGTTCTTTAATTCTCTTTTTAGATAGAATTTGGTGATAAGACACAATCCTGTTCTGAAGTATGAGTAGTAGATAATCACATCTTGTAAGTTTTGGACTTTCAGATTCTTCTGCCTACAATTTTGATTTTCATTGTTGGGGTTGTGTTATAGGGTTTTCCCTTCCTTGTATTGGAAAAAAAAAAAAAACATTATTATTATTTGGACTCGCAGTCTCTGTAATTCTGTTAGATATATTTGGAAAAATGCTTGTGATAGTGAATTTGATTAAATGTTTAATGGTGCTTGCAATCCATTGTGAATAAATTGGTAGGCAAAGAAGCTTTTGAAATTGGTTGATTGATGAATATTGATGGTCTTGTTTGGTCTAGTGGAATGTAATTGTTGTTCTTTATTCTGATTTCAAGTACAGGATGAATATTGATATGGATGAGATTGATGATGGTGGTCTCCGATTCAGTGAGGAGAACTACTATCACCAGTTGTCTTCAGACGGAGAGGATAGCGAGAATGAGAATGTAGTGGAAGACTTGGACGACGTTGGAGATGATGAAACAAACAGGGGTGAAAAGGGGGACTGTGAAAACGAAAAAAAATGGGTGGAGTCAGAAGAGTATGGTGATGAATTAACAGATGAAGTTACCAATGGTGGAATTGGAGGTGGTTTTGATAGCGAGTGGTTGTCACTGTTGCAGGGGAAGAACATGAAGATGCTTAGGTTGGAAGACGTGAAGGATATAGGTTTCACAAGTGTGGAGGAAGCTGAGCAGTTCTATTCATATTACTCCTTTATTGTCGGCTTCAGCACAAAGAGGTATAAGATAGAGAAGCGACATGTTAAGGGTACGAAGGTGATATTCAGGAGGGCTTGGGCATGTTCGAAAGAGGGGCATTGCAAAACCTTGAAAAATAAGAAACAGGTTCCAGTTGTTTTGAAAGTTGGAGAGGACGGAAATGAAAAAGCAGGGACTGAGAAGAGTAAGAGTAAGAAGAAGAAGGACGTAGCTCGGGAAATTAAATACACCCAAACTGGTTGCTTAGCTGTGATGTATGTAAAGAGGGACAAGGATACGGGAAAGTACCATGTATCAAAGTTTGCTACAGAGCACAACCACGGGCTTGCTTGTATTTCAGAACGGCATTTCCTACGGTCTCATCGGCATGTTAGCGTGCAGGACATAGCAGAAGTCCTGGCTCTGCAAGAGGCACAAGTTTCGACAAGTGCAGCTTATGATTATCTAGTGAACCAAGCAGGGGGGCGGGAGTTTGTGGGATTCATGTTAAAAGATCTTTATAACAAAATGGATGCGAACAGAAAATTGAATGCTGAGCTTGGTGATGCAGAAGCTGCCATGAATTGGTTGAAAATAAAAGGCGAAGATGATCCCCTATTTTTCTGTAGGTACACAAAAGACGCTGACGGGAGGCTAGCCAATTTGTTTTGGAGGGATCATGGTTCACTAATGGATTATGAAGCATACGGTGACGTGTTAATAATAGACAGCACATACAAAACCAACATCTACGGGATGCCTTTGGTTTTGTTTGTAGGTGCAAACAACCACAGAGCGAGTGTAGTATTTGCTTGTGCACTAGTTTCTGATAAGAAAGAGGATACTTTTACTTGGGTGATTGAGAAGTTCCTGGCATCCATGAAGAATAATCCTCCGAAATCAGTAGTGACAGACGGCGACGAAGCGATGCGTAAAGTTTTGTCCAAGTTGATGCCAGAAGCACGCCCCAGGCTGTGTGCATGGCACATTGGGAGAAATGTATGTCAAAATGTTCATAATGAGGAAGTGCAAAAAAAGGTAGGGAAGATGATTTATGCCTCTCACACGATTGGGGAGTGGGAGGAGGCGTGGCAGAGTCTGATAGTGGAGTATGGCTTGGAGAACAATACATGGATGTCTTCGTTGTATGCTAAACGCGAGAGCTGGGCGGAGGCATTTTGCAAGGGGCATTTTTATGGAGGGATGTGTAGTACACAGCGTTGTGAGGGGATGAATTCAAAGCTGAAGAAACGTGTTGGTAGATTCACAAGGCTGTTGGATTTTATCTCAAGAATTTATAGATGTATTGATCGTCTTAGAGATAGAGCTGCTTCAGACAAGTTCAAGTTGAAAAACCACCTCAGAAAGTTTGACACCCACATGAAGGCTTTGGAGGAAGAAGCTTTCAACACATTCACAGATGATATTTTTCTTGTGATCAAAGGTCAGATTAGGATGGAGAGCATGTTCTTTGTGTCCAACCATGTTATTTTTGGGGACGGTAAGAATATGATGTTTTACGTATCTCAATACGACCAACCAGCACGTTCATGGACAGTGGGGTACACTTCAGAGAGCAGCGGTTTGGAGGATGTATATGAGTGCAACTGCAAGCTTTTTGAATCTGATGGGGTACCATGTTCTCACATTTTTTGTGTAATGAAATGTGCACGAGTGATGAAATTTCCAAAATCATTGGAGTGCGAGAGGTGGACGAAATGCAGCAAGGTTAACACATGTGGTAATAAAGCATGTGGTACTGTTACAGACAACGCATCCCAGGTTATTAGGTACAAAGCCTTAATTGCGGAAGCCAAGAGATCGTGTCATAACATGTCACAGTCAGTGGAAGGTTTTGACTGGGGAATGAGCAATTGCATACGGTTACAGAGGCCTCTATGAAGTACTGTTTGGTGAAAAAGGCAAGGCTGAATTTGGAAGAGACAGATAACGTTGTACGCGATCCTGTTATTGTCCGAACCAAAGGCATGCATGGAAACAAAGAGTCCACTGATAATGGAAAGACTGTTGACCCGCCCAGGTGTGGAAAATGCAGACTGCCGGGACACAATGCACGGAGATGTCCGTTGAAGAATTTGAATCTGGATGGCAAAGGGACAAGTGGGATATCCGGGTCTAAATCAGCGGATAATTTATCGGACCGATGCAATGTACTGCATAAAACCCAGCCCTCTGTAGGCGTGGTTGAGTTGAATGAGGAAATCCTTGAAAGTGCAGCCCCCTCGGCAGTCCCAACATATATGCAGCCACCATTCGAAGTTGGAAACAAAATGAATGAAAACGTAGACGTCCCTGACCTCAACTCCCAGGTTGGTCGGTGAAGCAGATCCTAGGTTTTTTGTTGGTGGCAGGTGCTGACTGAACTGTGTAAGGTATGTTCATTTTATCCATAATTATGGTCGCAGTTAGATTGTAAGTTATTGATTAAGTGTGAACATTATTTGGTAATTGGGGAGAATGTGGTAATACAGACAAACAATTTACTATGTGTCCGACAAGTGTTACTAGGAAGTTATGAAAGTTTTAGTTTGTGCACAGTACATTGTCTGAGCTGTTTGAGTTTGATTTTGTTTAGGATTAAGAACTCTGTTTGGCTGGAAACCTTGTAGTATGATTCTTCCCGCACGTGTAGTTTTAGTGTGCAAATTTTGTTGTCATTTCATAAGATATATGAAGTATGGTGATGTTGTAGAGGTAAATGCTATCTGCTGAAACTGTATTAATGTTATGGGTGCAGCTGTTTTAGTCCGCATTTGATGCGGATTTAGAAGTCCATATGGTCTGAAACTTTACATTCTTGTTCTTCTATATGTGAACTCATGATCTGGACAGTTTGGTATTATTTGATAGGGTAGGTGATTTCTGGTGATTTTCTGAAGTGAAGCACTCTGTCCTGAAACTGCGTTCTTGTTAAATTATTTTGTTCTCATACCATATCATAACTCATAACCCCTTGCTTTGTGTAATTTCAGGTACTGAACAAAGCAATGCAATGCTTTGTCGTGGTTTAATGTGATCTAAGAAGCAGCATATTTTGTTTTTGACCATAGTTCTAGGCGCGTTCTAGGCGCCATAGTTCTAACTGCGGAACTTAGTTTTTCAGATGGCTAGTTCTATGAGTAGTTATGTTCCAGATTTTTTTATTTTGTTGACTTCTCTTATTTGGAGTTGTACTTTTGTCTTCCCATTATTAAAAGAAAACAGTTGCAGCATCTTGTGGTTGTTTGTTGTGTTATTTTCTTTTGGGAGTTCAAATTTTTTCCCTGTTATCCCCTAATCAATTTATTTCCAGGAGGTGAGAGGCATGATGTAGATTTTGTGATGGTCTGATGTACTACGAAATTTTCCTAATTCTTAAATTCAAAATGATCTCTGTGTTCAGATTTCCGTATGGACTTGCAGCCTCTCTCTCTCTCTCTCAGAGCTTATTGTTTTGGTTAGATGTCAAATTGTTTGCTTGACACTATGAATACCGAAAATATTATCTTTAATTTTTACTCAAAATCTAATAAACTTAAGCTTACTTGAAGCTTAAATTTTGTGTGAGGATTTTGCTTCACATGCTTACTTTAGGAAGCTTTGTTGTGTTCACAGTACTTTTGGGTTGTAAAAACCTATATCTCAGCCAACCACTTTGTATCTAATGTATCTATTTAATTTTGGGAGTGATTTATATGTTACTTAGAGGAATACTTTGTTTTGTTGTTTCTAAAACCATTTTGTACTGCTTAAATCTTCTTTCGTGTGTGCTGAGAAGTTAGGGTGTGATAGGTTGTGTCAAGAACTTCCAATGACAAGACTTTTGATGAAGTAGATGTGTGAAACCATTGCAGCAACCTCTTTCTGTTACACTAGCATTGCATATATTCCACATTTTGATTTGGCTTATATAAAACTAAGAGGTTCCATTTCTGGACGCATATATATTGAGTTGCATATAGTGAAGTTCTTTTCCAGAAATGGAACTAACCATGGGCAAGTTCATGCAATTTGACAACAACACTAATCCATGCAGTAAACCATCATGTGTGCTTGAATTGATGACAACAACCTTTTACAAATAATATGAAATGGAGTTTCAAATGGGTAAGTACATTACAAACAATCTTAGGGAGATATGGGAATATCTGCTTGGATCAACTGTGCAGAATGATGTTATCAAGGTTATCAAGGTAGCTATACTGCAGCTTAGTTGGGAGACAACTTACAAACTCAGGTCTCTAATGTCACTGGCCCTCTCACTGAAAATAAGGGAGATTTCTGAGGCTTACCTTGGATCAACTGTGCAGAATGCTGTTATCACTGTCCCTGCTTACTTTAATAACTCGCAGTGTGAGGAAGGTTGGAGGTTGAGGAGAAGCGAAGAGTCGAGAAGGAGTATGCAAAGCTATGGGAAAAGCAAAAATCAGAGCTGCTGGAGAAAGTAAAGGTTGGGATAATGTACAAAAAAACTTAAGGAGAAACACCGAAAAGTTGAGGAGTATCAAAAGCTTGATGAGACTTTGTGGATTATGGTGGATTGTGGATTACTGGTTGAGCAATTCAAGAGGAAACATAAAGTCGACATCACTGGAAATCCCAAGTCTCTTAGGAGGTTGCGAAATGCATGTGAAAAGGCAAAGAAGATGCTTTCAACTATAACTCTTCCAGTTTCGTGCGTATGAACTGTTGTATGGCATTAGTGTGTTGGTGTATGGCAGCATGATCACATAGAAATCATTGTTAATGATCTAGGCAACAGGACCACTCCATCTCAAGTATGCTGCCACTTCCTAGAAAGGATACTGGTAGCTTAAGCTTCCTTCAACCATCTCAACTATCTGTGCATAAGGATAAGGTGGTAAAGAGAAATCCTCTAATTCGTGAGCCAGATGAAACTAATTAAGCCGATACAACGGCAACCATGTAAACAATGTTCTCACAATGGTCCTGCCACTTCAATTCGTTCTTAAGACCACCTACTTTATGTTCCCAGAATTAATTCAATACATGCACAACTAGAAGCCAACTGTAGTTGTTATGTCATCAAAATACAGATTCCCAGCCATTTCAAAATTCACAACGCAGACACCTGGTAAATTCATCTACGAGGAACACGGGGCTTCAACTTCATACCGGCTTTGATGAGTAGAGGATCAGTGGTATCGGATCCTGGATGATCCTGTGAATTGCTGATGTTTTTCTGCTCTTGGTATACAGACTCCCATACAGCATCGCGACACTCATTCAGCGGGCTGTTTACTATTTCAAGGGCAATCCTCATTCTCTGATCACCAGAATTGAACTACAATACATATAACAATGCAAACAATGGGTAAGATGACAAATTTAACCTGCTGTTGTAGCTATTCAAATAGATAACCAACACACCAGATTGTATAACCATGATAGTACTAACTGAGTACAAGTAATCAACAGATTTGTGGTACATAATATACGGTAAGTAGAGAGTGGGTGTAAACAAATACTCCTCCATGGTAATTAGAAGTATTATAAATCAAATACCAAGATACCAGGTATTATATGGTCTCTCTCTCTAAGGATATTAGATGGTTGCTGGAGTAGCTATTCAAATAGTTCATGTTTAGTAACTCACCCCTTCGTGCCAACGCTGATCGTAGAACTGCATATTCCTGATGACGCATATACCAGAGTCAAAGTCGTTGACCTGAATTGCGCAGCAGGCTGGGTAGAAAAAGGTGAATGAAGCCGCTTCCGAACACACCCAAGGGGACTCTCTAAGTTCAGCGGCAAATACGGACAGGAGGAGATCGATCTGGTCAACGTACAAATAAAGGATTGAAGGCCATTGCATTAATAAAGTATTGTAAGAATTGGAAACAGAAATTTATGCATACTTCTGAAAGAGTGGCTGAATACTTCAACCTACATCTCAACAAAAACAGGAGTTCAACGTTATAAAACTTACGGCAGCTATGACATAGTCCTTGCGACGCTGCTCCGATCCCACCTCAGGATTGCTGTCCCATATCTCACAATCACCATAAGATACCTTCACAACGGCAAGAATCCAGTGTTTAGCTACGGTGTCCAAAATCGGTATGAATATCTGCATCAAGTTAATCAGGTATTTAGTCCATGTATGTCAACACACTATCCACATACCGGTGAATTAATTTTATTCACCTTTTCGCTTCTCACAAGTCGGCCAAAAAATTTACGTAGGCCGCATAAGGTAATTGTCGCTGATAAGTGTGCTTCCCACACTGCATAACAGGCCCCCTCCTTTGCTCGTTCCTTCAATATCAAACGCAAGTACACATGGTATACACTCCCGTCTACACACATAGGTAATCTTGCAAACAAAAAACACTTACCGAAAAATATGTAGGGAGGAACCAGTCAACAGTTGAATTTCCAAAAATATATGCACCCATTATGTTTATTACCTGAAAGTAATAAAATTCCATGTCAGTTCAACGGTTCACAAATCATTACACACTAACCCTACTCAAACAAAGACATCCTGCATAATATTTCTATGTACAATTCTCATACCTCGCTATTTAGACACCGTTTAGGAATTAGACAATTCAGGTGGTAACGAGATACAGTCACCTCCATGTATCTCCCAACTTCGTCGCTGATACATAGGATTTGGAAACAAAAACAAATAATCATTAATCGACCCGTTATCGGTTTTCAGTGCGGTGACTCACACGTATAGCTAAATCTATTACACACCTCCATGGTAGAATGGAGACAAAACCAGAAAAACAATATATCATACCTTCCAATGATGTCCTCAGCACTTCCTTTCTGACTGAATAAATACCTCAGCAACTCTCCTTCTTTAGGGGATATATTGGCCACACTGCCAAACATCATCCCTCTTGGTTTTCCTTGCCTCATTTGCGCAATCACTTCTCTGGTTGTCTTCTCTAATGGCTCCTTCACAACACTATTCGAAGGTTCAGCTTCCCGCTTAACAACCACCCTGTGTAACGAAGTTATTGCCCTTCTCAGCTCTGCAATATCCGGACGCAAGCTACTAAAAATTGATTCCAGGGAACCAATTTCATCTTCTACAACCGCCAGCTCCTTCTTCAAATCAGAAGTGTCATCAAACAAGTTTGTTTTCAATCCAGTGCTCTTGTCTCGCGAACCGGAGTACTCGCTTGCTCCAAAACTTGCAAACCTCTTTGTAACCCATACACCTTGTCTTGCGTTAAAACCCCCCAACTCCTTCACCCTTTCAAACACCCTGTTAGACTCCTTCACCCCCCATGCCATAACTGGAAGAGAACACCTTGGAACAATAAGCATCCTTTCACCCAGTACACTAAGATAGAAAACCTGGAGGAAAACAAGGCACCCCAGATTAGGACTGGGATTGCCACTCTGATACGAGGCAACTCCCTCAACCAACTTTGTATAAGCAAACTGACCCCAGTTATGGGACCTTATGGCATGAGGGTTTCTCAACGGTATCAAAAATCTTGGATCTACATAGCCAGGTGTAGAGGGGCAGAACATGGTGGCCAGAGCAAACAACGCAAAACTCACCATAAACAACTCATCGTCATCGGTGTAGACTATTGTCTTCTTCAAACTCTTCAGATTAATATCAGCTGTGTCATTCCCGCACAAACGCTTCTTCCATTCTGCAGCTTCACATTTGGCTGTTGAACAATCAATGTCGACTTCACTACCACGGCACCTCACTCCCATTGAACGGCCTAAGTCTTTCTCAGTAATAGACATGTGCCGTCCGTGTATCTGAATTTTCTGGTTCTTGACATCAAAATTATTCAACAACATTTCACATAATGAAAGGTTCAGCTCCCCACAGCGGAAGTTATGAACAGGTCCAAATCCCATTTCACTGATAAGAATTATCCTTTCATTGGAAATTCTTGATACAACCCGTTTAAACTCTTTCGGGTTACATCCTGTAACGATCGTGGATTGGGTTCCCATATACATGTTAAAAGTCCCCCCCTCACCCTCAGGGGAATCTCCCTTCAGTCTCATGTCTTCCGACTGGGAAGTCTGCACAAAAAATAACCCGGGCATCTTTCATAATCAAACATGTCTAACACAATGAGAATTGAAGCTATGAACTTATGAACTTTGGGTATTCTTCAAACTACCTTCAAATCTGATGATCCACCACGACTGTTGCAATTCGTATCACTGCTGTCCCCGTTCACCCTGTTCGGTCATTTACACATGGTTAAAGGCAATTAATAACAGCATAAAAACCCACCGCTTACAAATATGTTTGCTTCCTTAACTAGGCTGAAACAAAATTAAACAACTTACGTCGGGCTTTCACGCCGCGTTCGTGAGATCTTGCCATCTCCATACATCATCTTACTGTCATGACGTCTCTTCAAGGCCATCAGCTGCAATGAATTCATCTATGAAGAAATAAAAACAAAATTAGTCAAAATCCCAAGTATCCCTGTTGGTTCTACCTATTTGATTGGTATACATGAGTAGCTAATCAGAAATTTTCAAAAAGCTAAAAGTGGCTTCAACTCGTTGATCAGCATATGAGAAACTAATAGTAACCCATTAACCAAAAAACCACCCTAGTTTTGTAAAATCACAGTTAACAACATGCTGTTCACACACACCAATTTCTTCAGTCTTTAAAACATCAACCCAGAAAACAAAATGTCAAAACAAACTCAAAAACCTGATATATTAATACACAACAAAAGCAATACCGAATAAAAATGGCCATGTCAAAAAGGTGAGCAAGCTTTCACATACAGTACCAGAGAGAGATATATGATAAGAAGTTGAGTAAGGCCTTTCTAACATAACATGATGGGTAAAAGAGAGAAAAAGCGATATAGCAGAACATCTTTCCTCTGTGCATCCATATTCACAAGCATGAATGAATGATTGGATGATTCAGTTGTATGTTGATTAAAAAAAGATATATTCCAACAGACATGCTCAAGGAAAAACACTCCTCCCTTATTCTTAACCCGTCTATATTATACTTGTTTACATACGTACGGATCGATTTTTGTTCCTTAACCTATTCTCTTAAATGGCTAGCTTTCTGGCATGTTTATTGGCATTTGAAATGAATATACATATATATAGCTATGCAACGTATATAGAGAAGTAGCTATGTCGTGCCTCACATCCCATTGATAGTTTTATTTTACTGCATTAAATCCTGGTTTTAAGAAACACTCCATCAAATCTTTCTCAAAGAAATGTTGATCAGCAACTCTTCACACATGACTTAAAGGGAAATTCTGAGTCTCATTTGCTAAAAACTAGATTAGCACTAGTATACTAAGTACAATCATTCCCAGCCCGGGATCAGTGATCCTATAACTTCTAAGAAGTGACGGAGGAGGTGCTTACGTCTCAACTTTTGGGCTAACATCTATTATTGTTAGCCCGGAAGCTGTTCATTCACTACTGACCCACCCATTAACTTCAAGTAGCTGAATCACTTGTGAAGCGATGTAGAGAAGGTGACATGGTCTTTGCTCAGATCCAACTGGTACACAGTGGTACAGCAGCAGCAGCAGGATCTGCGAATAGGGGTGTGAAGTTGAAAGATAGGGAGCTATTTTTTGTATTTTTTGGTGGGACTGGAAAGCTAGGGAGTTCACCTCAAAATTTGATTGCAGGAGATATATTTGAATATGGGAATTCCCTAATATGGCACTTTACATAGACAAATGCATACAAATAGCACTCCTGTCATGAAAATATCAAACGCACATAGCACTTCCACTATGAGATGCCATTTCTGAAATAAGGCACTTTTTAATATTCATTTTTGGTATGTCCAAACTATATTAGATCCTATCCAAATTGAGGGCTACCATGTTAATCCAAATGATTAACAGACAATGGCAACCAAACATAATGAAGAATGATAATTAACTTTTTCAAATTAAAAAGTCGCAGAAATAGAACTTATTATCAAACATCTTAGTAATGGAAACAGTTATATACATGCCATTTATGTTAAGTTTAAAACAAAGGTAAAGTTTTTGTCAAACCCCATTATGTTTTGTTACATTTGGAGATTTGGTTACAGTAAATGACACTATTAGTCATTACTATTTTGCATGCATGCAACTTTGATTATATGTCTATGTCATAGGATACCAACAACTACACAATTGCATCAGTCGTGTTGGATAACTATATACCTATAAGCTTATAAGGAGTGCCTCTGCCTTGGACCCTAAAGCAACTTAATGATTTTCATCTTAGAGGTATAAGCCAACAAGGAGAGCAGCTTGTCGTAACATAATATAAAGCAGACTGGCAGTAAGTTGAACATAAGAAACAATATTTGACAAATTCCAACAAAAGCAAGAATGGGTCTCCTAATTTTGTGTTTCCCCATTTACATAGATATTTGTAAATTTCTTATGTGGAGAAGAAAGGGACTATGAACATATATAGAAAAATAAATTCAAGAACAAGCACCCCATGTTCAATGATACTTGACAAACAGTGGCAACAAACATAGAATATATATATATATATATATATATATATATATATATATATATATATAGTTTTACAATCTAACAAAGTAACAGTGCCGAGAAATCTAAAATGTCAGTATATTTTTTATGCAAGTTGCTGTAGTCTTAGACAAATCTTAAGATGTTTTGAAGTTCAGAACTCAAATTTGAAATATTACAATGGATATTTCTAGTGAGTAAAGGAACTTTATAAGGTTTCATTCAACTAAAACTTTGGAACAAATAAAATTAAAATCACAAATTGGGTATACATGAGCTTCAAAATTATCCAGACAATCCCTGATGCTAAGTCATCATGTAACTTTGGCTCTGCAACTATCGTTTTGTGGTTTTGATTAAAGCTTTATTCACATTCGAAAACAAAGTACAAAAGAGAGGAACAAATGCTCCCACCTTTTTCATCCGCTCTTAGGAAAGGATGCAACAATTACAAAACGACCGTTACAACTAATCGTAACTCCTAATGCAAGACTTGTAAACCATAATGCAAATAGGAGTTAGAGGTGAATTGTAAATACTAAATAGCAAATAAAAATGTAAATTCAAGATCAAACAGATAAACATATAGTACAAAGTAATGAAATTCATCAGACAAAGCATAAAATTGTAGTAGAAAGAGGCTATTCTATTGAGCTACATAGAAGATGCAGGAATAGACAAAGCATTATTGAACCTAGCTAATATCGACAATCTTGCTCCCTACATTGTCTATCGATTATGAGAAGTTCAGGCAAGTTCGTGTTTTCAACAAGTTAGAGTATGAGAAACCACTACTGTATCCATAACAAAAATTATGGATAAACGAATACGACCCACATCTGTAAACACAAATACGACCCACTGAAAAACAATTCAACGAGATCAGCGATGGTTGAAGACGGTCGGAGGCCGTCGAAATCTATCACTGGAAATTATACCAGAGCAAGTAAGAAACTATATGGACAAACCCGATAACGTTCAATAGATACCTTTGCACGCGATTGGGTCATTGGGAGATCGATCGAGCGAAGTCGACAACCCGTTTCTAGCTCTACGTAAACCGATCTGCGAATTCAATCGGTGGATCCAGGTTGCTGAGGGAAACAAAACTAGAGTCCCTTGACAAACAAAACCGATCTGCTAATTAAACCCCATACCGATCTGCGAATTAAACCCCCTTGACAAACAAAACCGATCTGCGAGTTAAACCCCACACGACGCCAAAAAAAAAAAAAAAACCTGCTCTGTTCCACGCAAGACGCGCGCTTGGCGCATGCATCAAGTTCAGTTTACTTTCACCGTTTGACTTTGTCAAACGACAGCTGCAGTACTCAGTACACTGCGTACACAGCAGTCGTTCCCCTTGTACATATATGAACTTCCATTTACCCTTTGGCCATATTATTGACCCAAAAACAAATGACTAACCTGGTTACCAATTATGGCTCATTATTGGCTGGAATACCTAGCAAACTGGACGAGAAACAAAAACAGTGATTGAGATTTTGGTCAGCCCCAACTTTAACATGAAAATGTAATCAAAAATCTTATATCAATCTATGTGTAGCTAGTCATGAGAGAGAGAGAGAGGAGAGAGAGAGAGAGAGAGAGAGAGACTAAACGTTGTACTGCTATTCACCCTTGCTTTGTTTTATATTTGTCCTTGCTTCTTTCCCCCTGTTAGGTGGACGTTGAAATTGAGCAGCAACACAGAATTACTGAAGGGTAAATACATACTAAAAAGGTCAGAATGTTTCAGGTAATACAACAAAGAAGATTAAAAATTAAGAATAAAGATAGGCAGTGTCGTTCAAAAGAACTGTCTAAAACATCCTATGTAAGATGAACTTGATTCAAACATAAAGGGTACATTTAGCCAGGCATTTTTTGCACATGAACAAACACCACATTTGTACATCAAGAAAGAAAAGACAGAAGGATCAAAAGAAATGCTTGTTACCTCTTCGGCTTCTTGGCAGTCACTTCTTTTAGAATCTCATTTGGGTTTCAAGGCCTTCTTTGGTGGAGGCTGGTTTTGTGGTCTTGTTGTTTGTATAACCTCTCCTACACAGTTTTCCCATAGTCAAAAGTGACTATCTGATACGGCTAAAATAGCCTCACAATTTAACCCTGCAAAAGATTGTCAATTGTAGTATAAAAAAGCAAGGATCGTTCATTGCCAGAGATTGAGGGTATTTAATTTTGCACAACACAAATAATGTCACAAAAGTGTCTACTGTTCCTGACGAACAGCAGACTAAAATATAATTAACTACCTAATCTACACTACTCAGAAAATTATGAAAATTTATAAAACTAAACTAAACACACAGAAGAACACTCACACAAAATTTGAGGGGATTTGGAGTTTGTTTACTATACTAAATAAATCACGAAAAACAGAAGACAGAAGAATAAGAAAACAGTTTTGATTTTATTGTTTGAGAAATATGATAGAGAAGAGGTTAGGGATTTAGGAAATTCACCACCGAATATGCTTCAAAACAAAGTCCACACAACCAAGATTCCAATTACCAAGTTATGAAAAGGTTCAATCAAGAATAAACCGTGAACGCACTGCGTAAATTCTTACTACTTCCCTTATCTACTTAAGTAAGATGAACGCACCATTACTAAGCTTTTAGAATAACCAATCAAGGTATAGACGCTATCCTATCAACAAATTATTCTAAGCATTAAGATCAATGGAAGTGATTGAACAAGTATGCAAAACTAGTGTGGAACGCCTACCTAACATGCAAGTCTCTCTATTTGGTTTCACCTATTGTCCTATAGGTTTTACTACCTTGAATTAAGCCGTATTAACCGTTTAGGAGATTAAACAACCTAATTCTAGCCCCACTCACAAGTTCATAATGTTCTATGTATGCATCCATAAACATAAACAAGCAAGAGTTCCCTATAAACCAAAACCAAACAGACAATCCAACTAAGTAATTACGAAATCAAGGTTGTAGAACAAAGTTTATTGCATAATTCGGGGCTTCAAACCTCCACCCCTAACTAAGATAAACTAGCCACACATCGTTGTAGAAATCACACAAAGAAAATAAATTCGAAAGTTAAAGATTACAAGGGGAAGAAGAAAACTGTGAATGGAAGGAATGACGATGATCTTGGCGACTTCCCCTTGATGAATTCTTGTGCGATGCAGCAACGTGAAGGCTCTCTTGCAGTATGACGGCTTCTGCCCTTCTAGTATTAGGGTTTTGCTTTAAATAGTCTCAAAGTTTTCAAAGCTTCCTTTTCAGACTGTTTCCTTCTTTGACTAGAATCAATGTTTGGGCCATCTTTTGAATGTCTTCCACATATAATCTGGACTTGGCTTTTGGGCAAATTATATTAATAATGCCACTCTTCAAAATCGTGCAAAAACCCCCAAGAAATATTCTCAGAAACCAGCCCAAACACTGCCTCGAACTTGACTGCTGCACAGCTTTCCCGGAACTGCTGATTTTCTGTCCAACTTTGGAGCTTCATAACTCCCAGATGACATCACCGATTTGGATGATTCTTGAGTCCAAATTGATCTACAAATGCTCCTCTACAAATCTGGGCAGTCATCTTGGTGAAAACATTCTCGGAACTGCATGGAAATAAGCCTTGAAAACCGGAGAAAATAAGCAGAAACCAGTTTTCAGCTTTTTGTGTTTGCAGCTTCTGTTTTGGTGAAGTGGTTCCATCGCCTTTCCTTGATATTTTTGACCATGTGAGTGATCAATCTCCATCCTTGACATCTCTACTTCGTATTGGAAGCCTTGCTTGCATCACTTGAGCACATATTTGCATTATCATGCTCCACGAAGTACCTAAGAAAATAACAAAATTAAAATGATATTTTTAAAGGAAA
Organism: Fragaria nilgerrensis; assembly: GCA_010134655.1. Taxonomy (NCBI): domain Eukaryota; kingdom Viridiplantae; phylum Streptophyta; class Magnoliopsida; order Rosales; family Rosaceae; genus Fragaria; species Fragaria nilgerrensis. Next base: position 31,675,829 of record CM020978.1, on the reverse strand, counting down.
ATAACCAAGTTAAATGCAAAGGTTAAACTATAAAATCGTCGCATTTTATGCTCCTATCACTATCGAGAGAAAATAATTTTATACCAAGCAATCTGATAATGGTATGTCACGTCCTCACTATAGCATAAAAGAACAGAAGAGAGCCTAGAGCTATTGATGCTCACGAAGGGATATTTGAAATTACTCAATAAACCTCTTGAATCTAACACGGTATTGTATCAGAAAATGACTAAATAAGAACACTATCAAGCAATGTTATCGCTTTCAAATTGCGCAATGAGTTCAGCTATTCAAAATTTCAGCATACCATCGAAGCAATTGAGCTGATACTTACATCCACCATCTCTAGATTCCAGCGAGCTCCGGTTACCTCCCCAATAATGTATTCTGGTGGCATACAATAGCAACAAACTAAACTAATTTGATCAGAAAACTAACTATATTAAGTAGGAAACTCATAAAACTAACCTAAGGTACAGTTGTAATTTGATCTTTAGAGACTGCAGGAAATGAAGAGAAATGCTGAGTTTCAACAATTATAGACAATGGAACGATAAGAAATTTTGATAAAACAATGTTTAAAGGATAGATTAGGTTGATATACAAACCAGTAAAAAGAATCAGGAGGTATTGAACACTGAGATAATTTAAACCCATCATAATTGGATGACGGACAGATCCTACAACATGAACCAATTCTAATCAAAGCCTAAGTTTGGGAAACAATAAATCAAAGCAAAAACCCTAATCAGATACGAGATTAAATTTGAAATTGAAATACTGGATAAATCAAACCAAACCCAAAAACCACCACATGACACCATGTCAAAGTGCATCTCGGTTTATTCCGATTGGGTCTTTTTTTCTAAGTGGGTCGCAGTGCAAATGCATAGTGTAAAAATAATATTAAAAAATTAGATAAACCACATTTATCAGTTGTATGTGGCAATAAACCACCCATATTACTTGTTTGTTCAAATACCCACAAATCAACCCTTATGTGGCCAAAGGAAAAGTCTCCCAAGTGTTGTGGTGGAACAAAGTTGCATACAACCATCAACCGTTTCGTATAAAAGATACAGGATAGTTTAGAAACAAATCTAAAGTAATCCGAAAAGAGTGTACAGAGGATTGACAGTATCAACTAAGAGTGGAAGTCAAAAGAAAAGGGAAAGATTCTGACTTTTACAGATGATATATCTTCTACTTGGAAGCTGATGATCTAAAGCGATTTGGAAACAATAGCTAACTTAGCTCATTCCCCCAAAAGCAAGCAAAACACATAAGCTTCTCCAAGGCCGGCCTTCAGTAGCAACCCTCATCTCTATGTATGTATTTCTTCAACCTCACCTGAAAAATTCAGATAAACACTTTTATTATAAATTATCTATATATCCTCAACTTCTGAAGTCTTCTACTCCCCAAGTTCATCACAACATGTTTTAGTTAAATAACAACAATCTCAAAGGTCATCAGAACAATTCTAATAAAAAAGGAAAACATAGATTAAGAGAGCCAGCGAAAGCTGTGTTATTGACTATGCCTCAGTTCCGTGTACACCCGACCTCTTCTAAGCTAACCTGCAATCTGAGCACTTAAAACCGAAGACCCAAGGGAAAATATTTTTAAAAAATGTTAGCATGAGTGGACGAAAAATAAATAGATAAACGTACGTAAATTATGAAACCAAAACTTAAGTACTTTCCCAATTTTCCGATAAGCAATAAATCTGTTGCATGCAAATGTTGATAACGCCTTTAAAAGAAAATCCCGATAAAACGGGCTAGTCAAAATATCGACGAAGATAATTAATAACCTTCATAGAAGAAGGTACCAAAATAATGGATTAGCCCCCCTAGTCAAAACAACAACAAAGATTCATAAAAACTTTCGTAAAAAGGAATATCAAAAAGATGGACTAGCCCCACTAGTCAAGACAACAACAATAAATAAATAGTATATATAGAACATTGCACGTTAAAATGCTCAATGAAATAAATAACTTAATTAATTATTATCTTTCGAAAACCAGACAATATGCAAATTTGTATGTAATCTCAAATCCGGAAATCATAAAGAATAATATTCTCAAATACCAAATCTCTTACCCAAGCTCAAATCCATAAGTTCATTATCGAAAACATAATCAATCAATCAATCTCAAATAAATTCCATAACCAATTCAAAAGCTGAAATTATAATTTAAGCTTGGAAAATATAATAGACAAGTTATAAAAATCATGCATGCATATTAATTAAAAACTAAGATGTTCACTCACATATTTAGGCCTAAGCCTGACGAAATCCAAATCGTCACTCAAGCGAGGTCTGCTTAGGACCAAACTTCAATTCAGGAAAAATAATTGTTTTAATAAACATCCCGAAAATCTTCCGTCTAGCCCACTACCCTAGCTAGGGTTAAGCTTATCAGATTCATGCCAAACTTCACCCAAAACCTCCTTTCATTTATTTCAATCTTCTAAAACAGAAATAAGGAAATCTAACGGTAGGATCTTCCCGAGTAGCATACCGGTAAAACCAAACTTTGAATAATCCCAAACCTATTCAAAACTTCACCAAAAATTACAAACTTCCCACCATTGGACTCATCTCATAATAACATACTCAAAAACATGCAAAACTACCCCCAAGAGGCAGTGCCACCGTTTGCTCCACCGGCAGCAGCGGCCGGCCGGCCTAACTCAAGCGACATCCAATGCTCACCAAAATTTAACACAATCTTCCTTTCAACACGCACAACAACTTCCATAACTAGCACAAAGTTCAATTTCAAGCCTAACTAGGGTAATCGAAGCCAAACAGTAAAAATCTCAATTTATACCTTAGAATTTCAAATGTCTGATTCTCCTTACCTAGATCAAGATGGATTGAAACCTTTTGAGGTTTTGTTACACAAGAGGAGAGCTTCCAAACGAGACCAACAACTCTAATTTTGGTGGCTAGAAAAAGGAGTTCCGGCGAGAACACCTCCGTGGCACAACCGGGACTTCATGGCGAGCCTACTCCCCCACGGCGGCACGACACGGGCTACCACCTACCTAGACTTGTAGAGGATGCTCCAAGCTTTAATTTGATACCAAGTTTGCCACCTATCAGGTCCAAATATCTTTATTTATTTAAAATATACAGATTTTCTTAATTGACGCAATTTTAGATCATATTTTCTTAATTGAACAGTTTTTCTTAACAGTTTAGGTTGAACAGTTTCAATTCGTTCATTGATTTAATTCATTTTTGATACCTTAACTTCACTCCAAATTTTTAACTTCACTCTAAATTAGCTGAAAATTTGTATAGATGTTCTACTCATTATATACCTATAATGTGAACGGTTAAAATGAGAAAATATGATCGAAAAGTATATCAAATTAAGAAAATCCGTACCTTTTGAATATATATAGATGTTTGTATCTGAAAATACCTGTATATATTTAATTATTTATTTATTTTATGAAAAATTTGCAATTGCTTTCCACTAGTCAAGATAAAAAACTATTTTGGGATAGAAATAGATTTCTTAAAAACAAAAATAAAAAACGAGAGTGTTATTATTGAAGCCAAACCCGAGTCATGTGGTTTCAGTGAGAAAGTTGCTCGGACAGAAGACATTGGAATTTCGGAGCCAAACGTGTTTCGCTCTCAATCCAATCCTGACGATCACCCAGGTTTCAATTTCTCTTTTCTTCTTTTGGGTTTCAATTTCTCTTCTCAGATTTCAACAAAGTCTCCATCTTTCTCACTTGTGATTCTGACATTTCAAAGTCAATTTTCAATAGAAACCCACAAAAGATTTGGAAGAAAGTTGGAGTCTTTTGCAATTTTATCTAAGAAAGTTGGAGACTTTTGCAATTTGGTTACAGAATTTGATAATGGGTGATCTGTGTGTTGTGAATTGTGATCAGGGAAGAAGAAGAAGATTAGGGGTGTGTGTGTGCGCGCGTGAAATATGCAACAGCAGCAACAAGAGGCCATAATGCAGCAAGCTCTGCTTCAACAGCAGCAACAGCACATGTACCATCCTGGTGTTCTTGCAGCTGCTATGTCTCAGGTTCTCCCAACATCATCATCACTCATCATTTTTCGTCGAAATTCGGGTGCTCTTTGTGTTTGTTTGATTGTTTTGATCACAAAGTTTGATTCTTTAAGTTGTTGGCAATCACTGAGTTTCACCTGTACTTTGCAAATGATGGTTCTTTTTTTTGTAATGTTGGTTGTGAATTGCGCCGTTAGATTTACTAGGATTGTTTGTTTATTTGTTTTTCGATGATTTGCAGATGGAGCCTATCCCAAGTGGAAATCTGCCTCCGGGCTTTGACCCGTCCACATGCCACAGTGTGTAAGTGCTAAAACAATAGTTATTCGTTCCTCCTGGTTTTGGAATTTTTGGTTTTTGTTTCCATTTTGAGTGAATCATGGAGCTTCTGGTTGTTCATATTCATTGTCAAATGGTAATCTTATGAGGGCTTGATGACTTCAGGTATGTTGGAAATATTCATGTTAATGTCACCGAGAAGCTTCTTGCTGAAGTTTTCCAGAGTGTCGGTCCTCTTGCAGGATGCAAACTCATTAGAAAGGATAAGGTAGATTGAGCTCTCCCTTCTGATAACATCCCCCGACTGTCATTACAGGATTTATTTCTTTCCTTATTGGACCATGGCCCTCCCTCCCTCCCTCCCCTCATCTAAATATGAAATTTGTGACACATAAATCAGTAGAAAATTACTGCTTTCCAATTGGTGGCTATATGCAAATGATCTATTCATTTTAAAAGTTCTAATATGGATCTTAGAATTTGATCATTGAGACATGATGCATTTTTGTTATTAGAGGTTTCAGCTTATTGGATAATTTTCAACTGCGTCAAATAAATTAGAAATGCTTTAAATTTAGAGTTGGTTCTCCCCATAATTTTTGTTTTCCTGATGTGGTTGTGTCATTATTGTTTCAGTCGTCATATGGATTTGTTGATTACCTTGATCGAACTTCTGCAACCCTTGCAATAATGAGTTTACATGGACGCCAACTGTAAGTATTCATATGGCTGTTATCTTTATTACTGCAGTTGTCATATGTCATTTGAGGAAAAGAAAAAAAGAAATGAATACCTTGATGTCATTATCAAAGCATAGTTATACTTACTAGTATTTCTAATTCTCTTTGCAGTTATGGCCTGGCACTTAAGGTGAACTGGGCATATGCCAATAGCCAGAGGGAAGATACTTCAGGTTACTTTGAGCTTCAGTTGCTCTGCTGCTGCTCTTGGATATTATTGCTTGTTACCATTTCATTAGGGTTCATTCCTTTAATGCAATTCTACAATTATCAGGGCACTACAATATATTTGTTGGTGATCTTAGTCCAGAGATTACAGATGCAACTTTATTTGCTTGCTTCTCGGTCTATCCTAGTTGTTCGTGAGTTCCTGTTTCTTTGGGTATCTTTTTTCCTATTTCATTATTAGTAGATATATGCCCAGGACTCCAGGGTAGCATGTTTTTGCTTTCCTCAGTGCTTGGTCAAAGTCTAAATTTACTACTGCTAATGTAGAAACTAGAAACATGATAGTTTATACTCAGTCGTATTAAATGTGCACTTCCAATTACACTGCATATCACCCTATGGAATGAAAAATCTCCTTGGTGTTAGGCTCACAAGATTTCCTTTTTGTCCTTCCATGATATGCAGTGACGCAAGGGTCATGTGGGATCACAAAACTGGCCGCTCAAAAGGATATGGCTTTGTATCTTTCCGTAACCAGCAGGTATTCTAGAGATAATAGTGAGAATCCATCCCCACCCCACACGTATTATTTTTTTTTCTATGAAAAAAAAAGGTAGATCATGTGAATTTTTTTCTTCTCAATCTATTTGTAAAGAGTTGGTTCTCCTAGAGGTGTAGGTACTAAGATAACAGAACTTTTGGGTGTGATAGTTTTAATTTGCTATCTTAAGGTCTTCTGTATCACTAGATTGATTTCTTCATGCATTTGTTCTGCAGGATGCTCAGAGTGCTATCAATGATTTATCTGGTAACACATCCAGATGCAGTTTTTGAACATCATTATATCATCAATTCAGAATGTTTGATGTATTTTAGGCTCTGTTTTGTAGGTAAATGGCTTGGAAACAGGCAAATAAGATGTAACTGGGCAACTAAAAGTGCTAGTTCCAGTGAAGAGAAGCAGAGTAATGACACACAAAATGCAGTTGTACTGACAAATGAATCTTCAGGTAGCATGGGAAATTTCGAGTTAGTTGGCCCACACTATGTAGGATCTCTGGTTAATTTGATCAGAGGTTTCTTTCAAGGCTTCTGGGCGCTATAGGACTTTAGTGCTGCTTGATAGTAGATTCAAGTGTGCAAATCTGAGCTTTGATAATGTAGTGTATGTACTTTGAAATTAGTATGTTTGTGGTGAATACATAGGGTCTTAATGGAAGCGTTTGGCTAAGGATAGAAATCTAACCAGTCTAGAAATATAAAATCGTGGATATGAGTCTGATGCTGGTTGTATGTAATGCACCAAAGCTGCCAGTGCTAAGTTTGAAATGTGCTATAGGTGTTTAGTCCTTGTTTTTGCTAGAATTTTTTTTTTGTTTTGCTTTTTTTTGTTTTGTTTTTTTGTTTTGAAAGGAGAACACTTCAAGATAATTGGTATTTGGTAGTGAAGATAGGTCTTGGTTTAGTTGACCCGTGGTATGCATTCCCTTCCTTGATAATACCAAGCTATGCAGAAGTCAGGACTACATAATGAATGTTCTTTGGTTTGTATTCTTTTGCAGATGGAGGTCAGGAGAACTCCAATGAAGAGGCCCCAGAAAATAATCAAGCATATACGACTGTCTATGTTGGCAACCTTCCCCATGAGGTGATTAAATAGTAAATCTTGCTGCATTAGCAATCTAAGTGTTGCACCTTAATGTGGTGTTTTAGACTATATCTTTGTTCCAAAATAGTTAAATAAATAAAATTTGTGGTACAACTTGTGAAGTTATCCACAAAATCTTGCTGATAATCTGGCCTGCATTCCCAGATCACTCAAGCTGAACTTCACAGTCAGTTTCATGCTCTTGGGGCTGGGGTTATTGAGGAAGTGCGAGTGCAGAGGGATAAAGGTTTTGGATTTGTGAGATACAACACCCATGATGAAGCTGCCATAGCCATCCAAATGGGTAATGGCAGGATAATTCGTGGAAAGTCTATGAAGGTAATAAAATCTGTACTGCAAGCTTGTTTGATGCACATGCACATGATCACATATTGATACTTATCAAAATCACTGTCTATATTTGGTTTGAATACATCCTGGAGTTACAAGGTCTATTGAGGCCATTGTAAACCGATGTACCATTTCACTGGTGGTCATCTAGGAAATTGTATGCTTTTCATAAATGATAAAAACATCTCTTCTTATGGGATTGGGATTGTGCATTGCAGTGCTCATGGGGTAGCAAGCCGACTCCACCTGGGTTACCTTCAAATCCTCTACCACCCCCTGCTCAACCCTATCAGATCCTTCCAAACGCTGCTATGAACCAAGGCTATTCTCCAGCTGAGTTGTTGGCTTATAGGCGTCAACTTGCCTTGAGTCAAGCTGCCATGAGCTCTGGTGGAAGCCAACCTATGTATGAGGGATATCCTAACACTTCATCAGGTCACCAGCTCATGTATTATCCTTGAGCAGACCAGCTTGGGTTTATTCACCCGATTAATTGTGCCATTTGTTCCTCGTTGATCTTATCAGTACTAGTATTTGTTGTTTTCTTTTCTTTTTCCTTTTTCGAGTTGTTCTTCAGTCCGTATTCAGTTACATGAATTTTGATCTCCTATGTTGTATCATGCAATACGCTGTTAGAAATTGGAATTTTTCCCGCTTATGATATGTGATACTTGTTATAAATATAAATTTGGGTTAAAGTTACCAGAAGATGATCCATCCAAAAACGTCTCTTATGTCAGATTTGATTGTGTCGAGATATTTATGTTTTTTTTTTCTTTTTTTTTTTGTGAAAATCTGAACGGCCTACTATAAAAGAATGGCCATACTTGCATGAAACAAAAAGAAATCTTGAAACATAAAGAAATGGAGAACCGTCAACAGTGAAGGTGTTTTACTGTTGCCTTACCAACCATTTTCCTGGGTTTCATTGCCAATTACCTTGAAACATTCTTGAAACCTACAGGTTGTAACAAAAAATAATTTTCTTTGTTTCATATGATGTATCTCTCTTCAGTATATATGATTGTTTTTGCTATCTAGTACTAAAATTTAGAGTACATCATTAGCCCCAAATCGTTTCAAGCATCTTTCATGAGCTTTTTGAAACCTTTTGTATTAAAGAAAATTGATAGAACTTTTTGAAACGTTTCAATCATCTTTCATCTAAGAAAAAACTTGGTAACACCATATTTGAAGACAAGGTTTTTGTTGTACGTGTTGTAATAATGTTTTTGCACTAGGAATTGATAAGTGATTATCTATGACACTGTGAGATGAGAAAAAGAATTAGAAAGAATTATCTACAAAAATCCATGACGGATGTGTTGAAGTTCACGAGCTCATCATTGCTCTCTGCTACATTTGCTACAGGATGATCGAACATCAAAATTTCCTACAACATCTTTACATTTTTGGTGTTCTGCTTACTTACAACAGTCCTGTTAGCCTGCTACATGTTGGGTTATAACAGTTCTTTACATTTCGACTTGATAGAGAGCAATTGATTGATTGATAGGTGTTTGATCTTAGCCCTCGACAGATCTCGAACCTGGTCCACTCATAGCATCCTGCAAAATCAATCCAAAATAACATCTCATTCAGCATTTGATGATTTCTTGAGTTAGCACTTGGCATTATGAACTGAAGTATGGTTTGACGGTTATGACTTGTACTTACCAGCTGCACTGAAACTTGGCTGTGCTGAGGTGAAGAGCTACTGTCATCACCCATCAGTGTGTGATGCATAGTCTCTTCAGCAATCATTTTCAATCTGTTGAGTTCTGGCAGGATCACGTTGCCGAGGTCCGGTCTGTCTTTTCGTCTTAACTCTGCACATTGGAGAGCCAGCTTGGCAAAGTTCATGGTTTCTTCAACAGGCCAATCTGGCACGGCTGGATCCAGCATTGAAGCGAAAGTCCCTATTTCAATAGACCTTTCGACATGATGAGTCAGTCCCATTGCTGGCTTGGCTGTGATCATTTGCAAAAACATTATTCCAAGAGAGTACACATCAGACTTCACGCCGAGCATGCCTGTCTGCTGATACTCGGGATCAATGTAGCAGAATGTTCCTGCTGTTGATGTCATTCGATACTGTGTCACAGTGTCAGCCACTGAAGGAGGCACCAGCCTTGCCAAGCCAACGTCGCTGATCTTGCTGACATAGTTCCTGTCAAGCAAGATGTTGGCAGGTTTCAAGTCACGGTGCACTAGTGGCTCTGGCTTGGCTTGGTGGAGGAACAACAAGCCTGTGCCTATTTCAGCTGCAATTTTAAATCTAAGCTGCCAAGAGAGAGGTGGAGTGTTTCCTCTTCGCAGGAGGCGGTCTTCCAAGCTCCCATTTGCCATGTACTCGTAAACCAAACATCCATATTCGGGGCAGGCACCAAGGAGCAGAACCATATTAGGATGCCTTATACAGCTAAGTACTTCAACCTGATGTAGAAAATATATATAGAATTGTTTATTTCATTCTATCACTATTGTTGATGCATGTCTATGAGGAAAGTTTCTCTTACTGACATGTTATGTTATCAGACTGTCAATATGCATGGTCCAGGTTCACAATGTGGCAACACAACATATCATATGTATATAGAGGAATGCAAACATTACCTCTTGGTTAAACTGTGATCTTCCTTGAGCTGCATCAGGGCGTAGAACTTTAATTGCAACAGGAGTATGATCTAGATTACACCGATATACAGGACCATAGCCTCCTTCACCAATCTTGCGAGATTCAGCAAAGAATTCTGTGGCTGCCTCAATGTCCTCGATGGAATACTTCCTATACCTGACATCCGACTGTTGCAAAGCATTGAGTGCCTTTTTCTTCTCTTCTGATTCTTTGAGTGCCTTCATTTCTGCATTGATTCTCTTCTGTGCTTCTAGTTCTGCAATTCTCCTAGCTGCTTCAGCTGCCTCCATGGCTGCTTTGGACTTGGCTCTTTCCTTTTCCACAATAGCCATCGCGGCTTCCTCAGCTAACCGTGCCTTTTCCAGTCTTCTTTCTTCTTCTAATTTCCAGCGCTGGAGTTCTACTGCCTGTACATTATTTATATCTCTTGTTATAATAAGATCTTCTTGCTTGAAATGATGAAAAGTATTAAGACTTCATGTACCTTTTGCTTGGCTGAGAGTGCCTCTTTACAGGCGGTACTATACATTTCCATAGTTTGCTTGAGCTCGAGCTTTAGCCTCCTCATTTCAGCCTCCACATCATCCTGTAATTTTGATTAGTAAAACTAAAACCATCTCTATTGTAACATAATATTTGGATGCTAGATGTTTTTCACACAACACAAGATACACATTTTGCTGAAATTTGACAAGATACACTTACCATCATTGGCTGTGAAGAAGACGATAATCTATCACTCTCCTGAGAGAAGGAGGAGAATGCAGATGGAGAGCTGCTGATATCCATAGACTTCCTTCCAAAGTAGTTTATAGACTCAAAGCTGTGGTTCATGTCTATTTCTGTGCTGTTTGACATTCGTGGCGGGGTGGCTTTTCCTGAATCAAAGGCATCGTATAATGTAGGGAAGATGCGGTCAATGCTAGGCCTTCCAGAGCTAACATAAGATATGTCAGAGTCCGGCATAGGGAGCTCCGGATATGACTTCCCATTTGGACCTTTTCTAGTGAATGGTGACCTGCTTTCCATACCATGATTACCAAATGTTAGTTTTCACTTTCCAACATGTTTGTTTCTTATCTGAGTATTGCACAAAACTTGTGTTATCTGACCTGAAGGAGTCTGAATCATCATGTGACTGGCGTGGTCTGTCCGGTGGCCTTTCTGTTGCTGGTAGAGGATCCAGAACATAGGTTATAATTAGTGAGAGAGCATTGTGTTGAATATGTATAAGGTACTCTCAATAAGATACAAGTGCGCACTTACATTTCATATTTTTAGGAGGGTTCATAAATGGCTCTGATTTTGCCTTTTGGTTACGAAGTTGGTTCCTTGAGATGGCTGGAGCTGGACGTGTGGCAGCTCTCGAGGATTGAGGTTTTCCTTTTGATATGACATATACATTGCAAAAGTCTGGTGCCAATTTCATTACAGTGCCTGGAATATCTGATTGTTTGAATCTGCACAAGTTTTTGAAAAGTAGTTAAACATATGTTCTATGTGATACCAAGGCCTTTTCATATTAGTCTACATTTAACCCCTTGCAGCACCTGTTAACTTTCCAGTTCAGTTGTTAAATTTATAGGACCATTGGTTTACTTAAGGCTTCAGAAAAACATGATGTATGTACCTGAGAAAACCACTTTTTGATGACGCACCAACAACCAAATGCTCGATTGCAGTTTGGGTACTGTATTCGACCAATGCTTTTGCTACATCCGTGTCTTCTAATACGATGTCCTTACATTGTATCTGTTACACATAGTATGATCAGCAATATGTGACTCTCCTTTACCTTTCTCAATGTAACAGACAAGCCATTATCAAGTTCATGAGACTCACATTTTTTCGTGTGCAGAAAACACGAAAAGGAAGGAACAATTCCCTGGTCTGGGGATCAGGGTCTTTGCATACCAACTGCTGTTCCCAATTTGGGTTACTTCCTGCACCAAATAGTCAAAAATTAATATATGCTATCAGGAGCCCATGATTTCATTTTCTTGGTGTGCAAGTCAAGCATTGAGAAAGTAATTTTACACCTACTTGAATTGGTGGGTGATTGAGCAAACAGGGAGGGTTTGATCTTGACATGGAGAAGAAGAATAGTTTGACCTTTCTGAGCAAGATTGTCTATTGCCCATTTCAGTGAAGTTTGGCTGTTCTTGTCTTTGTCTATTGCCACTGCTATCAATGCAGTCCCTGATCCATCCTTCTTTTCATGTTTATTGTTGGGCAGCCACATTTTTCTCTCTCACACACACTCTTTCCTTTTCCTCAAAATCAAAGAAACAAAAACAAAGAAAAATCCTAATGAAAACCCTTTTAGAAATTAGAATCACAAAACTGATAATGGATTGTGTTTGTATAACTCCTCTGCCTCTCTTAGTGGAGTCCCAAGAAAGAGAGACAAAGAAGGAAGCTGTTTCTGATCATTCTATCTGTGGACTTCTATTTACTTTAATGTATCTGATTCTATCTTGTTAACTTCTTTGCAAGAACAACAAAGTACTTGGAATAACAAATTAGTTTGATTTTTTCACTGGTGAATCCATAAATATCTCCCACATTTGCCTTTCTTCAATTGTGTTTACTGCAATGAGAGACTCTCCAACATTAGCGGATCCATTTGATCTTTGACCTCTCCTTAACTAATTTTCCTGTGTCATACTAAATATAACAGTATCGTATAAATGCAAATAATTTCCAGAGTAGCCAATCTTCGTTATTCAATAAATTTACACTTCTCATAAGTCATAACTGACAAATTTCTTGAGATAACTTTCCTACATACAAGTTGGATGAAGATCATAGTGACACAGATCACAAAATCCCAGAACCAACCTTGATTCTTGCATTTCATAGTTCACAAATTCTTAAATGACTTATCTACGCAAGTTGGATGAAGATCATAGTCACAAACATCGCACGAAAATGCCCAGAACCTCCCTTGCTTCTTGCAAAAATCACATACATATGCTTTGGCCATGTCCAGCTTCAGCATATGGTCATGCTTTATATCCTTCACTTGAGGGGGCAATGCCTCTCCTTCTTTTCCCAAGGCTGCTTCAAGCTCTCTGATCCTCAACTCTGTGAATGGGAAAGCTTTTGCGCCATACAAAGAGATCAAAGCCCTCCCCTTTGTGCTAACAGCCTTCCCATCTGGTCCTATTAGAACCAAAGCCGGAATTTCTTTAATGTTAAAGATTCGGCAAAGATCTTGTCTTGTTTTATCATTGTAGGGGATGGCAAGCCATGGCATGGTGCATATGTTTAGTTCAAATTCTTTGAGGTCTCGGTCTGTGGAGACGAAAATGATTTCAAAGAGTTCATCATTTGATGTCATAAGCTCACTGTATGCTTCTATGAGCTTGGAGGTGAAAGCACGGCAAGGAGGACTCCAATGTGCACCAAAGTAAAGGCCTATGGTTTTGCCAACAAGTTCAGATACTGATATCTGCGAAATGGTGGTCAACTACATCTGTCAATTCTCTAAGTTAGCAGAGATCAGAAACATTTGAAATAAGCAGTAAACTACGCGTAGGTACCTCTCTACCATCCCTAGACATGAGATAGTTTCGTCCTTGGTGTGCCAGAAGCTCTTCAAGTTTTCCACCTTCACGCTTTGCATCATCTATAGCCTTTAGTTCGTCTCTTCTCTTCCTAGTGAATGGAAATGCCTCGGCACCATAGTCTTCAATAAATCCAATCAAATCTTCCTCAATTGATATCCTATCTGAACTCAATGGAACGAGTGATGGGATTCGATCAACGTGGTATATGTCACTCAATCTTTTATGCAGGTTTACATCGAATGGGACTGCCAGCCATGGCATGCACTTGAAGTGTGCATTGAATTTGTCCTCATCGTGGTCGAAGGATACAAAAATAATCTCAAGATCTTTGCCTTCACATCGAAGGGTATCATAAAGTCTCACAAGCTGAGGGGTCAGAGCCTTGCAAGGCCTACACCAATTTGCAGAGAAGAGAAGGCATACTGTCTTCCCATTGCATGACGACAAGGGTACCTAATTAATCTCAGAATTAAAACAAGAATCCATTTTAGTATCATAACCAAGCTAAGAACTTCACCTAGCTATAGCATTGAAGTCCTCCTTACATTTCTGTAAGAAATTGAAGCTCAGCCACCAAAATGCAGAAAACTCATTGAAAATTATTAACAAAACCAGGAAGCAAAACTGAAGAATGATGTGGAGACTACCTTTCTTTCACCAGATAGAAGGAACTCGACTCCTTCGGATTCCAGGACGGTTACTATGTTGCTGCTATCCATCAAAAGTATAAGCAAACTATGATCTCCACCCTTCTTTTATATACTGTTGGGGAAACCAAAAAAGAAAAGGAAAGAGTGACATTCACAAAAGTAACAAGACTATGAAAAAGAATGAATGGTGTACACTGGGAGGTAAAAGATGCTTCATATATATTCCATGACGGAAAGGAATATAAGACATGGACACCAAGCATCAATTCGAAGTCGATTATTCTCCCAAAATGTTCCATCAAATAGAGAGAGAAAAATCAGAAATCCTTTGTTACTGGCCATGCTAGTCTTTAAATGACACCCTCGACCAGATACCCATGATGTTACAGAACAAATGGTACTAGTACAGGCCAGGAGGCAGCATTCCTAAAGTGGGTTCTAGATAAAAGGGAAGGATGAAGTTGCAGCCTTGGAGAATCACGGCTTATTCATACGTGTTCTAGTTGATAGCCTAGTGTGATGTTTCCTAGCAACCCCCATCAACTTTTTCTTACAGAAATCCCTATAAGCAGATGAAGTACACTCATCAGAAACCTTAAAATAAACATGATTCTGTGAGTTTGTCGAGCATCGAGAGAATCAAACCTTAACCTATCCACTCTTAATTCACTTCTCCACCTTCACCACTTGGGCTTCATTAGGAGTTTGTGCTTTTGATTACAGAGATTGAAGTGGATCATAGTAGAGCGAAAGAGGGTACCTTTACTGAGCTGTGGATTAGCTTGTGCTTGAGAGAAAAAGATTGTATATTCCTTATTCTTCTTCCCTGCCTTGAAACCTGTACTCTATGCATGAGAATTATCAGATGAGAATATAACAACTTACAAGGAAGGTTAGCAAAAGATCATGAACTCCAAGGAATCAGGGACTACAAGCAACCAATACAAGCTTTTAGTCCATTTAGAAGGTATATCCAGTTTGTTAGATATCAGATTCTTAACAGGAGTATGTTTTAAATCTGAAAAATCTGATTAAAAGGTAAATCCTAAAAGTCATACATACTGTTGGTTGTTCAGCTTAGGTTTGCTATTATTTAGAGGAAGGTTCAATATGTATGTAACCGTTTGATCTGATGAGATCAGGTGGGCAGATGTGAAGGCCTGACTTGATCACCGATTTTTCAAGGAGGGAAGAAACCCTATGACCCTATCCAACCCAGCAAGAAATAGACAATGGAACCTCTTGTGGGCCAGAAGGATACAAATGATATCTGCCAATTGCCATGTCTCCATCAACCTCAATATTAGGTTTTCAATCTGTACACCAACGGTGGATATTGAACTTGAATTAGCTGGACTTTGACACAATCATTACAATTGCAGAAGCTATGTTAATGAATGCTACAGAAATAGTAGTTGCTAATTGAAATGGTTTACAAGTTCTGATCATGATGAACGAATCCCAGGATTTACAACTGTTTTTCCTTATTGATTCACTTCTTTCTTGATGAGGCCCTCGTGAACATGTCTCTGATGTTGTGTGATTCCGTCTCCAGTTTGATCTTTTTAGCTTGCCTTCCAGCTGCTCTGGTAGTGACCTTATTGTCACTTTTGCTCTTTTCCTGGCAGATTATAACATGGGAATACAGAACCAGAATTAATCCAAAATCAACAACGCCAACAAATTGATAATCACTGGGTTTTCAAACAGTAAGATGGCTATCATACCTGTGAGCCATTCCAAATCCCTGGGCTACTTTCGTACGCAGTTGGGAGAGTTTCAGTGTCTGGTGCTTTTTTCGGTGCCTCTGGTAAATCTATCCTGAGAACACATTAGTAACTCGGTTAATACATTCTGGAAAGAGTGAATCCACCAAAAAGATGTAAGCATTTTCAGAAGTGCTAGATTTATGAGTGTAAGTAGGACCCTTTTTGAGGCAATACCTCAAACGGTCGCACAAAAGCTTCAACCAGGGTTCATCCTTCAGGTATTCCCCTAAGATTGAAACCGCATCAGTCACTGCACCAGCAACGAGGATGAATTAATGAACAAAAAAACAGACTCTTGAATGACTCACATGCTTATTAACAAGTCCTTTGGCACAGCTGTTCAAAATGTACAACATGCACCAACTACATATATCTCGTATACAGCCCATAACATCTCTGGCTATCAACTAAAATTCATTCTGCTCGTTTCAAACTTAGGACTGATAAAATTTCCAATTGACACTAGATAGACATAGAAATCGTATAAAACTTGTTTTCTCACTGAAAATATACATCTCTGTTTATCTTCCCTTGCAGCATAATTACTGTCCAACGTGGATAGCGTCTCTTTCAGCTGACATGCCTGCATCTCATAACACAAATATGAACTTAGAATGAACCCAACCACAATAAAAGGATAAAGTTTTCACTGTGGTTTAACAAAGAACAAGATATCATATCCAGATACTAACAAGGTAACAGACACTCCAACAAGTATACATCATCAACATCAAAATTCACCTTGTGGTACAGCCAAGCCAGAACCTTGGAGTCATCAAGCCTAAAATATTTGGTGGAATCAATTTCTGCAGATACAGAAAGAAACAAACATGAAACTTTCTCAACTTCAAGAGTATAAAACATCATATTATAAGAACTGACCCTAAAAGAAGTAAACATGTACTCCTTGATTTTGCAGGTTCCCTGAAATTTCGAACGAAAATGGGGATTAGTACCTCACCTTTGATATCACAAACTACTTGCATAGAAACCTCCGCAATGGACAATAGTTGCTGATATGCAGGATAGCCATCAACAAAGATTATCTCATCCAACGGCCTGAACTTCCCAGGATCATCCCTCTTCTGCAATTATCAAAACGAACGTAGGTAAAAAGCACATAAACATATAGTTTCGAAACAACAACACAACAACATTCATGAATAGAATTCTGGTATTAAACACCACAAGAATTTTCTATTCTAGTACCTTCATTCTAGCTTCCTCGAAAATGGGCAACAAAACAAAAACAGGATCAAGTCGAGTGGCGGTGTATAACCCACCATCTGTACACAATTTACAACTAAAAAGGTTAAGACAATATACAAAAACACTATACTAAACAACAACTGCAAACATAAGCAGAAGCAAAAGCACCCACCCTCGGAAACATAGTCTCCAAGAAACCAAGAACTGTAGGACTGCCTGAACCAGTTAAGCTCCTGTAGCATCCCATCCGCTAAAAGACAGCACATTGTGTTTCCTTAACAAAATCGAAAAATAAAAATATCAGAACACCGAATTTCCCGGTCCCAAATTCGAACACTAAATTCCACAAGAGTGCAATACCGGATTTCGGATGTCGGAGCGAAATCAGTTCTCCGGCGCCGTCTCCGGTTGCGGGAGGATCTGTTAGAGGGAAGTGATTCATGAGAATGAAGAATCGAATGAAATGAAGTACATTCAGTAGTCAAGTGAGGAGTTACCGGCGGCGATGAGAAGACGGGTTTCGTCGAAACCGTGGCACCAAGCCATGAGATTCAGTGGATTCAAGTCTAAGAGGTTTTAGAGAGACGGAACAAGTGACGGCGGAGTGAGACGCGCGCCAAGAAAGAGAAAGAGCCGAGTTTGATAGGTTCACCCGCGGGTCATTCCCGACTAAAAACACTCCACAGTAGCCCACGCCACGTGGACCGCCTACACCCACCTCGTCTCCGCCTAGACCCACTTTCGTTGTTGATTTCCGTTCTGGGTTCTTCACCTTTTCTCGTATTGAGCTTCATACAGCCATTTTTAGCATATAACGTTGAACATAAGCTGCAAATGGCTAAGCACTTGTGTCAAATCATGGCTTCATTTGAACTGGATTTACATGTGTTTTGGGTTTTCATCTCTGAAGAATAGTGCACTTAATGTGTTTGAGGAAATGCCTCAAAGAACCAAACTTTGAAAATCAAAGACTCAAAATAGATCATCGTTCTTCTCGATAAACAACAACGCGCAGCGAACTTAAAAATGATTGTTACCCTTATACAGATTATTATTCTCTTCTTTCACATTTCATATAAACAAAGACGAACCATGCAAAAATAAGCCTAGCTACCCGAATAAAATAGAAAAACTATGAAAAAAAAAATTAAATCCCATACATATTCTCGTTTGTTCTCTTCTTCCATTGTTATTCCTTACCTGCTAGCTAGCTCACATTCTCGAGCAAATAGCAGGTATAACATGAATAATAATCCAAGTCGATCCTACTATTCCAACAAAGTTAAACCTTCATCAAGCTGCAATGGAGAAGGAGAAGTCATCATCAGTCACAGCCCTAGACGAGTACACATCCCCATCACTCGCGTACGACGAGTAGTCTTCTTCCTCACTGTCCCTCTCCTGCAACTCCTCGATTTTATCCACCGCCTCTCTCCAATCCCACCTCCCTTCAACGCTATTCTCACAGCAGCACATCCCTATCTTCAACAGCTTCAGCATCTCTCCTTCTCCATTCTTCGTCCCCTTCATTTCCTTATCGAAAACCTCGCCAGTCCACTCCTCCCTCACCACCGAGTTCACCCAGCTGGCCAGGTCGGCGTTGGCACGCTTCCCCTGTTGGAGGTAGTTTGCGGGGAACTTCCCGGTCAGCATTTCGAAGATGAGGATGCCGAGGCTCCACACGTCGGTCTTCTTGGATGTGCGGCCGGTTTGGGAGAACTCCGGGGACTTGTAGGCGACCATGAGCTTGTGAGCGTGGTCTTTGTTGATGACAGGGATTAGGGCGTATTCGGCTAGGACCGGGTTGAGATTGTGGTCGAGGAGGACGTTGGAGGACTTGAGGTGGCCGTGGGGGACGGGCATCCCCGGGAACTCTTTGTAGAGGTAGCCTAGGCCTCTCGCTACTCCTTTGATGATCATCAGGCGCGTCGGCCAGTCGAGTCCTGGTTGCCCCGGTGCTCGCTTAGCTGAAACACGCAAATGGTACATTATGCTCCGACTGACCAATGCTCAACCAAACTTGAATGTAAATAGTAATAACGTGATGCATCAAAGCATTATGTATGTAGATGTGATTGGTAATTATGTGATGCAAAATCGTGTTATTGTATGAACGTACCATGGAGATGACTAGCCAAGCTTCCGTTTAGAACAAAGTCATGAACCAAGAGTTTCTCTTCTTTCATGTAATAGAAGGCAACGAGTGGTAGCAGATTAGGGTGTGACAACCTTCCAAGTCTACTCATGTGATCATAGAAGTCATCTTTGCCAACTCTATTCATATCCCTAAACCTCTTCACAACCATAGACCCACTCAAAAGACCAGCCTTGTAAGACGAACCAAAGCTCCCACTCCCAAGAACCTCAGCTGGTGCCCTAAGTAGCTCTTGTACCTCAAACTTCTCTCTGTCCTTTCTCAGAAAATGCAACTCCCCTCCTTTCTCTGCCTTCTTGTACTCATCGTCTGCCACCGGGTCGGGTAGTTGCGCCTCCAATATTCCCCGGGTTTTATGACCTACTGGTTTCATTTCGGCCTTTTCTTGCGCCAATCGGGCTTGCCGGGCTTTACGAGCACGTCGAGCCCGACTGCCTCGGATTGAGGTGATCAACCAGAGCGCCAACAGTAGTACGGCCACTGAGATGGCTATGATTAGGAGGAGTCTCTTCAATTTGGACTTGCATTTGCCAAGAGGCGGTCCGCACAAACCTTTGTTTCCTGCTCAGTCAAAAATGTAACTCACAGAATTACAGACCTAGCTACTAAAAGAACTTAAAGATAAAATCTTGAACGATGAATTCACAGTACGTAGATATATGATAACTAATATGGCTTTAGAGTTTAGACAGACGTGCTTGCATTGCAAGGATGTTAAAGCTGCGATAAACATATTAATTAAACATATCATAATGTTCGTGTGTCAATCAGTCAATGCATAATTTCTCTTCATTTTAATTTCTTGCATTGATCATGACTGCATGTCTTTCTCTTTCTTAGTTCATATATTTTTCGAAAATATTCCATGTATATTATTGAATATTTGAATCAAATCTCGAGTTTTGTATTAGTTCGTCCAACTTTTCCATCCTAATTATTCTACTTCACATCTCAGAATGTTGAACAGTTATCATTTCATGTCGTAATTAAGATGCATGCTAAGAACAAAGAACAGTACGTGGTTCATGTGTGCATATGGATAGGAACGTAGACTACATCATATCTAGCTGGTCTCTACTAATTTCAATTCGCATAACATGTAGGAAAGAAGTCAAATGATGAAATCACTTACCCGCAAAATCGGCTGGATTTTCATTTCTCAGTGATGCCGGAATCTGACCCTCGAATTTATTGTTTGCCAGATTTAACGTCACCCAGGTCCTTGATTGAAAATTTGGTATCTTGCCACTAAACTGGTTATCCCCAAGGTCCAACTCCACGAGCTTAGGCAAAGCAACCAAAGAACTTGGTATCTTCCCCGTAAATCCATTTTTGGCCAAGTAAACCTTCTTCAAGGTACCACCCATGCCGCTGAACGCGTCTTCAGGAATATCACCGGAGAATTGGTTCTGCGATAAGTAGACACTAATGAGTGCAAGTCTCTTCACATCAGGCAGTGGACCTCTAAAGCCGTTGTTCATGACGCTTATGGTCTTGAAGGCTGGCAACTGTGTGAGCGTGTCGATGTCGATCAGGCCAGTTAGTCCCATGCTCTGCAGCTGCAGCCCGTATACGTTCCCGTTGTTGCAAAGCACACCCGTCCAAAGGGTCTGGGAATTGTTGCAGGGATTTCTAGAGGTAACATTCCAGTTATCTAACGCCGAGGTATTGGATAGTGAATTCTTGAAATTCATGAGTATGACACCTTCACCTTCAGTTGCAGTACATGATGAGCTAGCAAATACTAAAACACATAGCATGATAAGCCAGTGATCATATGCTGCTTTCTTACGAGCCATATTTTTGATTGAGAGCTTTGAAATACCCAAGTACCGAACCTATTACAGAAGTAAGTGAAAAATATTGTATCAAATACCGCGTTTCTCGTGGTACTTGATCAACAAGAGAAGTATCAGAGGAACTTCTTCATGTTGGAACTTCAGACCAAGTGATGAGAAATGAAATGAGGTTTGGGGAAGAAGATAAGAAGAAGGAAATGGAGGTTAAGGGATTGAGGGAATATGTGAAGGTACAAATAGTCGGCTATGCGAGAATGACTATGTCTGTGATTCTATGTAATATGAGCTGGTGATTGGTGCCGGCAATGAATTTTAATACTTATTAAAGGGTTTGATATCATTTTAACATGTAATTGTATAATAATTGAAGCTATGTGTGTGCTGTTATACTGATGTTTTGTTCTTGTTAATGGTGATGCGGAAGTATCATTGCTGGCTCATGCAGCCGACTTTAACATTTTGGGTAGATGGAATCGATGACATATATCACTTTCACCCTTACAGTAACTGAGTAAAGATATATATATGCATCATCTGTTTCACTGTTTGCTGATCGAGCTGTGATGAGTTTCCAATCCATGCATGCTGTGTTTGTTTTGGGTATATATATTGAAGCCAAACAAACATACATGTACAGTAATTATTATTATTTTTGGACGAGAACATACATGTACAGCTTGTTCATGAGCTTAACTTCCGGGAACAGTAACTTTGATAACCCTAACTAGGTCATTTGCTGATCTCCGATGTAATTTTCTTAGGTAATTACGTACGTTTCTGACGTACTTTGTCTTTGTGAAAATGTTATGGAACTTATGTCATAGACATGCACTGGACAGCTGAAACAATGGGCTCGTTTGAGAAAATTATGCTAGCTTGAGAACTTCGAAGTGCTTGGCCGGTCAACTATTTTTTGATTATACAAAGATATGCTTCTTGATTGTATGTCAACGACAGATTTTGAAGCAAGGCTGTAACCAGTTAGTAATCGTGGTCGTCTTTTCAAATTCAATCAGCTATTTTGTAATGTTGGTTAGGATTTCTGCGGCTTTTCTAGTTGAACGTTAGTGCAAGTTTTGTTTCCAGTTTTGTTTTTTTTGCCCCAGCCTCTTGGGGTCTTTGTTTTTGCTCAGCAAGTCAGCAGTCTTGAATTCGACATGCCTGAGCTAGCTAGATTAGGGTTCTTGGTAGCAAGTGACATACACATGTTTTTGTAACTCTAAAAAGTTCGTTGTAAAATCATTATTGTACGTGTACATCTTAACTTCCACAACAAGAATATGGAGCAAATACCACACAAAGAGTGTGGCCTTTAGAAGTGTTGCAATCCACTCTTGTGTGGCAATTTTCCCCTCATCTTTACATTAACCCACACTTGCCACACATAATGAATAATGCAACATCTCTAAAGGTCACATAAGTGTGGCCTTTGCTCTATATTCTTGTTGTGTTCATGATACAATGTTGATATAAGATCTGATGTGTTATTTCATGAACATTTCAAGTTAAATTGTAATGTGCTAATACGTCAATTATCAAGGCAAATTAATTTGTAATCGATTATTAGTGTATTTGAATTCATAACAAAACAAGAACCAAGTGACCAACGATTAGTCGCAAAGAAAAATGCATTGTAAATCGTATAATTGAATTTCGCATAAAATTCAGCTTTCTCAGTTTCTCTTGATAAAGCTAGCTAGCTAGATAGCTACATTCCAACATACAGTATTACAAGAATCAAGTTCAAAATCTGGTAAAGATTCACTGCTCCAATTCTTTGACCGTCACTGCTTCCTTTCTTCTTTACCATTTGCACGGGCTAAGAGGCTTTCCACATAAGCCACTGTTTCCTGTTTGAATGAGGACACAATTTTCATTTCAAAGTTAAAACTCCATGGGTGGATCATTTAGTGTGCAACTGTACATGCATGGATGATTGTACGTGTGCTTATTTAGTTAAATACCTTCCCTACTAATTTCAACACAGATCACGTAACGAATTCGGTCAAATGATGAAGTCACTTACCTTCAAAATCGCTGGATTTAAATTGCTTAGTGATGCCGGAATCTGACCCTCCAATCTGTTGTTTGCTAGATTCATCGTTATCCAGTCCCTTGGTTGGAAATCTGGAATCTCCCCTGTAAATTGGTTATCCCCAAGATCCAACTCACCAAGCTTAGGCAAAGCAACCAAAGAACTTGGTATCTTCCCCGTAATCCATTATTGGCCAAGTAAACCTTCTTCAAGGTACCACCCATGCCACTGAAAGCATCATCAGGGATATCACCAGAGAATCGGTTCTGGGACAAGTAGACACTAATGAGTGACAGTCTCTTCACATCGGGTAGTGGACCTTCAAAGCCGTTGTTAATGAAGCTTATGGTCTTGAGGCCGGCAACTCCGAGAGCGTGTCGATGTCAATCAGGCCAGTTAGTCCCATGCTCTGCAGCTGCAGCCCGTATACGACCCCGTTGATGCAAAGCACACCCGCCCAAAGGGGCTGGGAGAAGTTGCAGGGTCCTGTAGATGTAACATTCCAGCTATCTAACGCCGAGCTATTAGACAGAGAATTCTTGAAGTTCATGAGTGTGGCACCTTCATCAGTAGCAGCACTAGAAGATGAGATAACACATGATGATGATACTATTGCTAACAGAAATAGCAGCCATTGATCGTGTGCTGCTGATTTGTTACGAGCCATGATTATTAATAATCAAGAATTGACGATCGATGGTATATGAAAATGAACTGACTACGTACATATATACCACTCCATAACCTGTAATTCGAGGCCAACATTCTATCTGAAGACAAAAATATTCATCATGAGCTGGTGTATATGATCGCAGTGCCGGCCTTTGTTGGATTTATTCCCCATTCAACGTGTAGTCAATTAGTTTTTCTTATAATTAGCTTTACCTTGATGCTGATCTATAAAATATATATCTGCTCCTCTGTTCTTGTCAGATCGACAAGTGATCGAGTTCCTTGTTGCCTCAGCCGAGATTTTGCGATGATATATATTATTTTGTTTTAAGTGTATGAATTAATCGACCAAAATGCATATCATATATACGTACCACGGCACACACAGTACGTATAACCTTCTCTACTATTGATTAGTATATAGATATATATTCAACGGCGCCAGAGGTTAAATTAGCTTAGGATATGTCTAGAGTAATGTTTCAATATATGGCCCTAGAGTATACTTTTCAATTAATAAAGCGTTTATTTTTGGGAAAATTGCCACTAGCCTAGATTTGGAGAATTTTTTCCCACTAACAAAAACAAATTCGAAAATTCTCATCAACCCATAAACTCTTACAGATCTATTCCCACTAACAAATTTTTTGACTTTTAGTTTTTTTTCTAGACCAAACTACCCTCATCTAATATACTCCCTCTATTCTCTCGTCTGATATTCTGTCATTGGACCTCTGACATTCATCTCTCTCTCTCTCTCTCTCTCTCTCTCACACACACACACCACACCAACTGAACCACCGCGCAAGAATCACCTCCCACCGCTCCTCACCCACCCGTCCTCACCGTTCCTCAAACCCGGAGCCCTAGCCCAAATCCAAGACTGGCGAATCAGCAGCTCCAGATCTCACAGAATCAACTGGATCTCCAGATCCGCTCCACTCCGCCGATGTTCTCCCTCCGCTGACTCCACACGGTGCTCTTCTTCTCAGCCCGGAGTTCCTCGCCAAGGCAGCCACTCCCCTCGCCGTCACCGGCACCTCCTCCGCGCTCTTCCGGTTCAGCATCCCGACGTTGAACCGTTGCGGCAGATCATACATGAACATCTTGAGCGGTGGGCTGGTGGCGCATAGCGACTGAGGAGCCAACAGTGAGGATTTAAGGAGAGGGATGAAGTAGGATCGCAAACAGACGGTGCTGATGAAGATGGAGTAGGAGATGAGAAGGAGCAGAGCGAAGGTTAAGCCAATTGCGGCTTTCCGGTACATTTTATTTTCCGAGATCTGTTCGAACGTTAGTTACTATCTTATTCCATTTTGCTGCTGCGTCTCAGTAGTGGACTTTGGGTGGAGTGTATTTGTCCTAGAAGTGACAATATTTGTTCTATTCATTGTTAATGTGTTGATGGATTTTTTGTTTCAGAGCATATATTGGTTGTTTTGTGTTGAATGCAGCAGAGCAAAATATATTGGTTTGGTTGTTGTTGTTATTTTGGAGGTTTGGCGGTGGAGAAAACGCAGGTCGTCTGCTCCTACTGCCCCTAGTAACCCCGACAGACCCCCTACTGTCCCTAGTAGACCCTCCTACTTGCCCCTATTAGACCCCCTACAGACCCTACTACTGCCCCCAGTAGGAGGTTCTACTACCCCTAATAGGTGGTCCGGCTGACCCCAGTAGGAGTCCATGCTGCCCCCAGTTTGAGGTCCTGCCCCCCCCCGTAGGTGGTTTCTGCTAGCCCCTCCCCCAGTAGGTGTTCTGCTGCCCCTAGTAGAGTCATAACTGTCCCTAGTAGGTGGTCATACTGCCCAGTAGGAGGTCCTACTGCCCCCAGTAAGTGGTCCATACTGGCCCCAGTAGGGACCTGTTATAAAGTGCACTAAGCACAACGACCTCCGGAGTTCCGTCAACGGTCGTCGAAGCCCTGGTTACTGTCCCCGGAGTCTGGTCAACTGCCCCTCGGAGTCCGGTCCACGGCCCGCGGAGTCCGGTCAACTGTCCCCGGAGCCGGTCAACTGTCCCCGGATCCCGTCCAAAGGTTGCCGGAGTTCCGTCCAACGTCATTGGTCGTGAGAATCTGGTTATAAAAATTTTATTTTATAATAAACTCTTATAATGGTCTATTGTAGTTTATTTAATTCATTAAGGGTATATTGTCTTTCTGTTGTTTAAGTGGCTCTTGAGAATTTTAAAATTTTATTTTGTTAGTAGGAATAAAATTCTTAAATTAAGCTAGTGGCATTATCCCTTATTTTTTTCGCATCATATGTTTAATGTGTACGTGAAAAATATACACATATTGTATATAACCGTTTTTTTTTTTTTAAATATAGGATTAGGCGATATTAGCCCCTCAGGCCGACAATGTAGGGAACAAGTCCCACCCTCAATCCCAAAAGAGAAAGGCGTTGATTTAACATGTATGCATGTAATTAATCATGTATCGGAGAGCTAGATAGATACATTAATTACTTGTCTTATGTATATCACCTAATCTTAAACGTACGTGCCTAGTACGTACTTAAGTGCATAGGACGCATGAACTTCTCTTGTTTGCTTTTGATGGGTGAGACTAGGGCTGTTCGACCTGTAAATTGATACTGAAGTTCACGTGTGGCAGTTTCAGACCAATACCATGTCACAAAATCGAAAGCTCTTCCTTAGCTAGCTAGCTAGCTCTTTCAGCAAGTCTTTATTCTTCTCATTTCCCTTAATTACCTCTGGAACAAGGCAAAGAAAGTAGACCTACTCTCACGAAAGCAACACAACTGCTAGCTAGGTGTTCTCCACCGATCTTTTCCTTTACATCTATGACCATGCATCATATACTCTCGTCTAATGCAAGCAACATCTCTCTCACTCTTCGCAGCTAAATCAGATCATCAATTAATTGTTCCTTTCCTTCTTTTTTTTTTTGGTCTGATAATTGTTCCTTTCCTTCACGAACCTGCAACCATCTCCATGACACCCTCCACCAATTCAACCAAAACCCACATGATCAACATCAAGTCTAGGCAGCATGACTAGATCAAGCACAAACAAACCCTTGCTACAAAAATCACCAGAACCCTCCGACGAGCTATCCAACTTCCAAATCAGCCTCAAATGGTGCGCACTCGACCACTCCACCTCCCTCGGAAAGTTCATCTCCTACTTCACCTTCATCCTCCTGACCCTCGTCGTCCCAATCCTAACTTCTCTCACACTTAAGCTTCCATCCAAGGACCCCATCTCTTTCAACAAACTAGTCCAGCTCCCCGAATCCGGTTAGCCGCCATTGCCTTCTTCACACTCTCCGCCTTCTTTCGGAACTACGGCCTCAGGCAGCTTCTCTTCCTCGACGGCCTCGAAGAGGATACTTTCTCTGTCCGGAGGGGATACACCCGCGAGGTCGATAAGGCCTTCAAGTGCTTGGCATGCATACTCTTGCCTTCGTGTTTCCTCGAGCTCGCTCACAAGGTCATATTCTTCACCACCGTGAAAGTGTCACTGCCATATATGAGTCCAAGTGTGCCGTTGAATTCCATTGTGTTTGTCTTGGTGTTAGCCTCCTGGCTTTATCGGACCGGGGTGTTCTTGCTGGTTTGTATTCTCTTCCGGTTGACATGTGAGCTCCAAATACTAAGGTTCGAAGGATTGCACAAGTTCTTTGAAGGGTGTGATTCCAATTCCAAGGTCATTTTTCAGGTATATACGCCCTATCATTGTCATTACTTACCAGTGTTTAGCTGTGCACATATATTAAACCATAACACTTGATTGTAATAGACAGGAGAAACTTTGATTTCAGGAACATGTCAGGATAAGAAAGCAATTGTGGGTTACGAGTCATAGGTACAGATTCTTTATCATCGGGTGCTGGTTTACCATCACCGTTAGCCAATTTGCAGCCTTGTTGCTGGTTCTGGCATCCAAGGCAGAGAAGACTTTTCTCAACTCCGGTGACCTTGTGGTTTGCTCGGCTGTGGAACTAAGTGGGTTGTTTTTGTGCTTAATGGAGGCAGCAAGAATGACACATAGAGCTCAAGGAATTGTTGCAATTGCTACAAGATGGCACATGCTGTTAACTTGTTCATCTGCTGCTGGGTTAGATTCCGATAAGCAGGAAAAGGCCAAAGCCCTGAGGCTAATGGAGGCTGTAATGGAGAGAGTGACAATGATTCATCCGATATTTCGACTTCTGTTTCCCCACATGAACCTTCCTCGTTCCAAACCAGGCAAGCATTAGGTCAGTGATCTTCCAGAAATATTACTCTTTATCTATAGTAGCATAAAAATGTGCTGCAGTGCCCAAGTGAATGGATGCTTATACATCTAGATGGTGTGCATGCAGTGACATACTTGGGACACAACCATGGAGGGATCACGCTGTTTGGATTTGCACTTGATAGAGGAATGCTTCACACAATATTCGCCTTTGAGTTCTCTCTAGTGCTGTGGGTACTAAGTAAAGTAGTTGTTTTGTCTTAGATATATATAGCTGCTAAACAACTTTAAGCAATCAATCAATTATTGTCTTCCTGGGAAGGTTTGCATGTCCTTCCAGCTGGAATATAGAACAAGGACGGATGCCCAAACAGTAAGAATGTATACATTTTTGTCAACTTAAAGTATGTGAAAGAACTGTAAAAGTTGGAAAAGACTTGTAAAACACACATTATTGAAAGCAATCTCATATTAACCTTCTTTTACTAGGATGACCATAGTCAAGTCACACTCGCTACCAAAAAAAAGCTACCGATGTTAAATTAGCATTTTATACGATCAATTTTGATATCAAAACCATTAAAATATTCACATTCAGTTAACCCGGAAAAAGAAAGGACAAAAGAAGAGATAAAGAAAGACTATTTACGTTCCTGAACAAGATGATGAACCTGGTTAAGAGTTTTCACAATATCTGCCAGGCATGCGATAACCTGGTCCCCTTGACGCCTAACTAAATCAGCTCGGAGGTCCTTGGTGCTTGTCTCATCAGCAGCCTGATTGTCAGCATTCTCAGTAACAATAGCACGGATGAGTTCTGCACTCCACTGCAGTTTCATAGCCATCATTTGCTCCTGTTCTTTAATGTTCATTATCTTCTCTTCCATTTGAGTATTTTGTTGCTTCCTCTTCAGACCGCTTTTCAGAGTCTTTTTTGATGCCATGCTCTTCATCGGGAGTTCTTCTGAGCAGCTTCCCCCAGGCTGTTCTTCTGAGGTCTTTTTTTTCTCTTCAAGCAGCTTTTCTGAGGCAGTTCTTCTGCCAGCTTCTTCGTAGGGGTTGCATCTAAGCAGCTTCCCACAGGCTTTTCTTCTTCATGGGTTTGATGAAGCTTTTCTTTGGCCAATTTCTCCATAGGAATTGCTTCTAGGCAGCTTTCCACATGCTTTCCTTCAGCGTGGGTTTGGCGAGGCGTTTCTACAGGCTTCCCTTCCACATGAGTTTGGCAAGACTTTCCTACTACATTTTCTTCTGCACGGGTTTTGGGAGGATTTTTTAAAGGCTCTCCTTCCACATGAGTTTGGCAAGGCTTTTCTACAGGCTTCTCTTCTGCATGAGTTTGGCGAGCCTTTTCAACAGGTTCTTCCTCCTCATGGGTTTGGTGAGGCGTTTCTTCTAGATGGGTCTCGCGAGGCTTTTCCGTCACATGGGTTTGAACAGGCTTTACTATAGTCTTTTCTTCTACACGCATTTGACGATTCTTTTGTGCAGTCTTTTCTTCCACTTGCACTTGACAAGCCTTTTGTACAGGCCTTTTTGCTGCATGAGTCTGACGGGGTTTTTGTACAGGCCTTTTAACTATAGACCTCCTCACTGGATTTTGAATTGGTTTGCATTTCTGCTGTGTTGACTGCTGTCTCCTCCTCTTGGACTCTAATAATACATGATAATCATAAGACCAACAAGCTGGTTATTATGCCTTCAAGCTTCAAGCATGAATACAACACGAATTAAAAACTAATGTACAAAGCATACTATAAAACTAAACATCCATTCAGCATTCAATGCAAGTCAAAAGCAATTCAAACGGTGAAGGATTGAAGCAAACAAAGAATGTGATTTCAAGAAGTGCTTTGTGTCATGATCAGCAAATGCACTGCACATATACCAAGCTAAGACTGTAATATAAACATCGCCAATCACACTCATGAAACATTTCAGCATGTTACAAGCCCAGTCTGAGCTTATCAAATCCCATTTCAGCTGAAAATTAGTGCGACTATACTCCTATATCTTCATGGCAAACTTTTTCTTTTTCAAAATTTGCCATGCACATACTATCATATACATATTAACAAACTGACCTAATACATTCTCAAGTTCATTTCACCGAAATTTAACCGCATTGTCATAATCTCATCAGAACTAAGCCATAATTGCCACTCCGTTGCCTAACAAACCAAACAAAATACATCACTCGCAGCTAAAATTGACAATGACACAATTCCCACACCACCAAAACGATGCCGTTTCGGAAAAACAACCATACCTGATTCCACAACTCCTTCATCTTCATCATCATCAGCCACGTCAGCCTCAGCCTCCGGCTCACTATCCACCTCCGTATCCGACTGAATCTCCTGCACCTTCTCATAACCTCCGATGGCCTTGAAAACCTCGTGATCGAAGCTCCGCGGAAGCCCGAACTGCTTCCGCCGATCGCTCTCCATAGCCCAGTACGAAGCCGCCGACTGCGAATTCCAGTGGTCGATGATCTTGTACTGGTGGAGGAGCGCCTCCCACTTGCGGCGGTACTGGTCCAGAGACCGAGGGACTCCCAGAGCGGTGCAGTTTTGGGCGATGATCTTCCATTTCTGGAACGACGAGAACTCTTTCCGGCAATCGGCCTCGACGGCGGTGACCTCGTTCACCAGGATCAGTGAATCTGTTTCGGTCCAGTCTGGCGCTACCTGGGAACGGGTTCGTCTGGTGCCGGAGCCCCGGTTTGAGTGGTGGAGCTCCGATAGGGTTTGTTCGCCTTTCATTTCCGGATTTTGTTTGCTCCGGTTTTGCAAGAGCCTCCTTCACTGAAACGCTCGTGCTCATATTGGTTTGGGCCGGGCAGATTATATCTTGTTGGCCCGGGCCTTGAATGAATTTCTTTGATTGATTCATTTTTGGGCTTTTACTTTTCATAAAAGAAGCCCAGAAGGCAAGCTTCGCTAACTACGCGCCGACTTTGAATAGTCAGTGTACCGCACCGACTTGTTATTGAGACATTCATAACACATTAAACATGTACTCTGTGTTGTCATCATAAGCGCGCTTTAGAAATGAATGTTTTATTACAGAAAGAATTGTCGTAAAGTGGTCGAGCTGTATAGTATGAAATCTTTATTTTAGAGTGTGAGTCTTAATTTTGACTAAATTTTGGTCAACCGGTTTAAAACACATTTCGGTTCGTGAGTTTATAACGAGAGACTAATATTGACTGGGTGCGTCAGTTACTAACTAGCTAACGTAAACTGAGGCTCGGTACCTCACTTTTAATAAATAAAAAAATGATGCATGCATTTATTTTTTTACAACCACAAAACGTTTCACATATGGTGGCATAATTACATCCTTGAATTTAAGATGAAAATTATGTCTATATTGCTCAACACGTGGCCAAAATATCTTCTCCATTATTTAGTTGTTTGCCATCTTCTCCAAAGTATCTTCTCCATAAAACGTTTCACACATTTTGTTTATCAAAATGTGTTTCCATCGTTAAAGTTGCTCTTAGAGGCAAACTAAAAACATGTTGACACTTTATAAACTAAATCATAAGAGTCAATTGACTCTAGCCTTCTCGTCGTTCTCGACCATCTCTAACTCTGCCCTTCTGTATTATAGAAAGAGGAAAACTTAAAATCGTAGATGCGGAGGCTAGTGACGTATATATTATTGTCAACAAAGTCGGCAAACCACTTGATCAAACTGTGGCGAAGACTTGATGAGATTAATAAAGGAGCTACTTGACGTGCTGCCTAAATTAGTTCGGCTGCAGCTTTTAAATACTTGGACATTTGTTAGTCTCATACATGACTGTATGATATGGTGTCTATGAATAATCAAACAATAATAAAATTCGGTGCGAATCAATATCCTCATATGCTAATAATTTATGATTACTGCCTATGGATGTATGCTGCATACATGATACAACCCAACTGAACCTGAAATTTGAAAGACCGACCATGTCCGGTCGACGAAGATCTAGAAAAACTAGAGGAGCCTTATTGAACAAAGTTTGACGATAACAAACCAATATTAACAAGTGCGTTTGTCACCTGATTTTCATGTTTAAAAATATGAAAAATCTAATTAGTGAGATATGCATGCTGTCTCTATAGAACAAAATGAGGCGTATGTAGAAGTGTGTTTATGTTCATAGTCGATCCATCGATATATATGTAAATGCAAATTGTCATATGCATGCTCTAGTGCAAAAATGACAGTATTTTATACATCGTGCAGGTACGTAGTATATATTTATACACATGCAATTTTTTTCACAACAGAATACATCAATCATTGAATGATCAAATGGAATACAATCATTTAAATCTCTACTAAATAAATAACATGATAAAAAACTCCTTACAAAGTTTGTACTTATCTTCCCCATGAACCTCGTATCCACATCACATTATCCTCCATCAGATTGCAACCCTTCAAAGTTTGCCATCCTCCTACAAGCATACAAGAGCTTGTTGTGGGCTCAACACATGAACACATCATTCCCTCTGTATTCTTATCCTCTCAACCTCCATTGCCAATACTTGAGATCTGGATGGGGCTTGGAAAGGGAGTGATTCCAATCTCAAATTGCAGATGATAATGATGCCTCCCACCCTCATTGAACTCAGATCACATTCCCATATCCGACATCTCTCTGCTTTTCCAATTCCCAAATGGACATCCTCCAAGGGAGTAACTAGTAAGTAGGAATTGGAATCGGAATCAAAGTTGGAATATTTGGCCACCCAACCAGGACCAAGTTCCCAAAGCTGGAATCTAACTAGCTAATGAAAACCAGTGGACCTCGCTTTGAAGTTTGAAATTTACCTAATCCGACTAGGCTAAAAGTAAAAGGGTGTGTTATGTTCGGGGCCGGAGATGCGTCCAGGTTCATTGGACCCAAATTGGTTAATGGTTATTTGTCTCGATGACTTGAATGACATAACTGTGGTACCAAATGCCGCTGTTGACAACGCGTCCAGGTTCAATGAACCTCAACCAGCTGCGTTACTGCAAGAGTTGGTTCTACGTTTTGTCAAAAACAACCATGCATGTAGACTTTCTAAAAAAAAAAATCATGCATGTATCATTGCATGGTGATGACTGATGACTATGCAATTCGCTAAAAATGTTGTTTATCAATTTTCTTATAAAAAATTATAATGTGTTTGCACTACAAAGGAAAAAGAAAAAAAGGAACTTATGTAGTGAGATATATATTTTTATACAAAAATGATGAATTGTTTTCATGATTTTATGAAAAACGTAAGATCAATTTGATTGAATAAAACAGATGCTCGATATCATGCAAAGATAAGATAAGATAAGATCATGAATCAGACCACCCAACGGCCAATACTCGTATGCCTTAACATGAACTTGTGGTAGCAAAAGCTTACACATAGATGCTTTATATTAACTTTCTTTAGATTTTCAATAATAATTTATTCATAAATATCTAACTCATGTGTTTATAGTTATATTTCTTTACTACCTAGTATCTTTTTTGAATCATCTTTATTATGCTCTTAGTTAGTATTATCTTTGAATCGTTGTACGAATAATCCTTCATAATGTTTTCAATATCGTCAATCTTTCATAATTTATTTTCCGAACTTATAAAGATAACCCGCTAGTCTGATATGATGGAATCAGAACACAACCTTAACCTAGGTCAAAAACAGAAAATCACATAATTTTTCTCATTAATTGTTTAATTAACTAATAAAAAAGTTACCAAATCCACCTCCTAACAGAAAATAGAAACAGAAAACGCATCTCAAAACAATATAAATGATGGATCATGCATGTACACCCCCCATCATCCATACCACATACATGATGCATCAATCCATAACAACAAACAGTTAGATCACGTGGCAAGGCACGGGGTGTACACTTCGCCGGGTCTTCAGATTTTCCCTCTCCCCCTTATAAAACGGGCATATATTTCTCCCTCTTCGTCACGAGACCAAACCAAACCAAACCAAACCAACCGTAAGACAGACAGAGAGAGAGAGACACAACGAGAAAGGAAAAAAAAGCCCCAAATTCTGAAGCTAAACCCTAATCGCGTTTAGCTTCAAATCTTCTCGTTTCTCTCTTTGTCGCCATTTTTATCCCCGAAAACTCTAAATATCAGCTTCAAATCTTCTCAGCTTTCTCCGTCCGTCAGATCACCCCAGAGTCCCAGACGCTTTCTTGTCATTTCTTAATCGTAAGCTCCGATTTCCCTTATTATAATTTTTTTTGTTGTTGTTGAAAGACAATTTATGATAGATAGATGTGTGAGATTTTCGGGTTGTTATACTTGTGTTTGGCTGTTTGCTTAAATAGCAATGTCGGTGATTATCTAGGCTCAAATGGGAGTCAGAAAACGCAAATCTGATTGAAGAGCTATAGCTCTAATTGAGCTCATAAGTTGCGATGATTTAAACAATTTTTTCACTGTTCATTTCAGGAGTCATATAATCAAAGGATGGTGTTCTGGGTTTTTGGATATGGTTCACTTGTGTGGAACCCTGGTTTCGAGTACGACGAGAAAGTGATAGGTTTCATCAAGGACTACAAGCGTGTTTTCGATCTTGGTATTGATCCTCTTTATCTCTCTCTCTCTCTCTCTCTCTCTCTCTCTCTCTCTCTCTCTCTCTCCTTGTGGAAGACAATAATGTGCATACTGTAATACTATTTGACTCCGAATAGATTGGTTCTGATAATTATTTATTGATCTATTAGCTTGCATTGATCATCGGGGTACACCTGAGCACCCTGCAAGAACTTGCACATTGGAACACCAAGAAGGGGCTATTTGCGTGAGTACATCTTAATGCGTGATCTTAGGTTGATGTGTTTTAAGCAAATGCATAATTACTCTATTACTGACTCTGCAACTCCTCTTCAACAGTGGGGTGCTGCTTATTCTGTGCGTGGTGGCCCTGAAAAGGAAAGACTGGCTATGGAGGTAACGTATCTTTAATAGTAAACTTTATTAGTATTATAGTGATGTAGGCAAACTTAGAGTGCTTGCGGATCTGGGAAAAATATATGTGAACTGAGATAGAAGTGTGGGATACCTACTTATCCCCTAACTAAATGTGCTGCTTGCTTATCCGAATTCTTATTGTTTGGAATTATATTGATACATTTTGTTTTGTCCTTTTGCAGTACTTGGAAAAGAGAGAATGCGAATATGATGCAAAGACTCTTGTGAACTTTTATAAGGTAAGATTTGTTTAAGATACAACATTGTCTCTCGTGCCACTTCTGATTGTATAGTTTCAAACTTTGAATTATTGATCTCTACAATTAGCCTTAACATGTGCTCTGTTTGATATAGGAAGGGGACTTCTCTGATGAGCCTTCTTTGACAGGAGTCATTGTGTAAGTTGCATTGCAACATATCATTTTATTTCCATTTAATTACTAAGAGAAATTTAAACGTTTTGTGGATGACTTTCCTGATCTTTATATTCTCATATATGCAGTTTCACATCTACTCCAGACAAAGAATCAAACAAGTATTACTTGGGTCCTGCTCCACTGGAGGTTATGGCAAGGTAAACCAGATGACACTTTTCTTTCCTTTTATTGTACTGGTGGTGGTGATTATATTGCAATTGTTATTGTACGGAAGATTTGCATCTCAACTGTTCCTGTTTTTCTGTATTCTGCAGACAAATTGCGACTGCTTCTGGGCCATGTGGAAACAACAGAGAGTACTTATTTCTGCTGGAAAAGGCTATGTTTGATATTGGTGAGCAATCTTTTTACATGTCCACATAACAGATGGTCAAAATTACAATGAGACCGATCAAACACACTTCTTTACTGTTTTAAACAGGGGACTAACATAAGAATTGTTGACATGAACAGGCCATGAAGAGGATTATATTATAGAGCTTGCAAATGAGGTGAGGAATGTACTTGGAATTGTTGGGAAGGGAATTCCAAAGGATAAGAAGTTGACTGGACCTACCCACATCCCACTCAAGTCCCACATCCCAGCCATTCACTTGCATCCTCTTCCTGAAGCCATTGCCATGGACTCGTAGTCTTGTGACATCTAATAGTTAAGGAAAGAAGATCAGTCAAGTTGTGGAGTTGAGGAGCCTGTGCCCAGGGTCGATCACTTTTATCTTTAGTTTGATTTCACAGCAGACGGCCTTTCTGTTTGATAATCAGGGAATCCATCTAACCTCATAGGTATTAGGTTTGAGGTGCGGCAGAAGCTTGGTTTGGAATTGTCAGGAATGAGGATCACTAACAACTGTTGTTCTTTTATGTTTCTTTCTTTTTCAAACGATATGCAATGTAACAGTCTCGATGAGTTTAATTTACAGAACTTTTAAATGAAATTTAGTTTCTTCCATTTATGTTTCTCAGTTTCTGTTATCATGTGAGAACTGGGATATGATGTGTGAACAAATCAACTCCGAGTTTCAAATGGAAACTTCTCTGTAGTGGCATAAACAGAACGTAGAACTGGGCAAGTAATCGGCCAAACTTGACCTGACCATAATTCAATCAAAGAATTCTTTTTTTTCAAATGAAGTCAAGTCTTTAGTCCTCGGAAACAATGGTTGCAAAAATCTGGGATGACCATAATCCCGAGCGGGTAGGGTACCCACGGACCCATAAGTATTCGACCCTACCTATAAGTATTCGATCATAACAGAGGAGATATACGAGGATAAACAGGTGACTGGTATGGAGATCTTTAGTATTTAGATTTTTTAATCGGGTACGGGACGAATATGATATTTTGATATTCGTCTTTATCCCCACCAATTAAGATAGAAATATTATTGAATACAATTTATTATATATATATTATTTATAAATAGATATTTATGTAAAATCTTTTGTAATATTTTTTTACCATGATTCTCTTAATGCATATTTATAAAAACTTCATTTTTAACCGAGACTTGTATTCGTTTTTATTGGATTGAATCAAGAAACTTATTTATATGTATTTGATTTGATTTTCATATTTCTATATTTCGTAATTATTTAAAAAAGATTAATTATTACATAATTGTTAACGAGAATCAGGACGGGTATGGGAACGTAATTCTTAAAGGGGACAGGGATGGGGACGGGGACGGGGACGGGGAATCTCCATTATCTAATTACGGGGAATGGGTCGGGTACGGGGATGAGGAATGAAAAAGAGTTCGGGTATGGTATTTTGATCTCCTGACCCTACCCTACCCATTGCCATCCCTAATAACAAAAAACAGTCTTTGGTGATAAATGGATATCATCTCATCTATCTTGTTGCAGATTGAACCATTGATCTAACTTCGGCACCCTAAGGCTTTCGTTACATTTTCAGTTTTAGTATTCCAACCAAGTAAACGTATTCAATCCAATGCGTTCGGTCTATCATGTCACATTTTGAAAGCCACTCAATTTTTCTTTGATGATGACAATGATATTACCATAGTTTAGCGTCGAGAGGCATGTCGCACGATCCACCCAACTCAACGAGACCAAGTGAATATTAGAGATGTAAATTCACCGCCCACCTCTAACTTGCCCACCACAATGTCTACCGTATAAATTAATGTTACATGTCTCTTACATGTAACATTAAGGGTACCTAACATTAATTTAGATGATGCTCATTAAGATTGACAAGTTAGATGTGGGTGGTAAATTTCCTTTCCGTATATTAGTCGCAAAATTAGATGACACATTTAGAACTTGTGGGGCTCCATTATTTGCAAGCCCAACTCGAAACGAAAAGAAACTACATCTCCAGCCCAAACATGGATTTGTTTACATCTCCGGCCCAAATAAGAGAAACAACTTGTTCAGAAAGTCATTCTGAATAAACAGATCAAAAACCCCTCTCTCTCTCTCTCCTCAAATTTTCGTTCTCAGCAAAACCAAAACCAGAAGCCATGTCTCACTCATCAATGGACGATATGAACCTCAACGCCCCTCACTCCATGGGCACCACCATAATCGGTGTCACCTACGACGGTGGCGTCGTCCTCGGCGCCGACTCCCGAACCTCCACCGGTCAGTCTCTCTCTAATCAAAACCCTAACTTTTTCCGCTTCAAATTTAGAGAATTTATTGCTTGATTTGTAATTCTGTACATGTGTTTGTTGTGGTCTCAGGTGTCTATGTTGCGAATCGGTGTTCAGATAAAATAACCCAGCTCACAGACAATGTCTATGTCTGTCGTTCTGGATCAGTACGATTCTCAGCTTTGTTACTTCCTAGAGTTTATTCAGTTTGTCTGTTTTGATCGATTGTTTAACATGCGAGATTTCGCAATTTGCAGGCTGCAGATTCACAAGTTGTTTCCGACTATGTGAGGCACTTCCTTCACCAGCACACGTGAGTCTCTTTTGCCTCTGCGCCTTTTGTTTATGCTTGTTAACTAGTTGTATTGCGGTTCGGGGGTTTAATTGTGTGTTTGTGATTGTACAGCATTCAGCTAGGGCAGCCTGCCACTGTCAAAGTTGCTGCGAATCTCATAAGGCTATTGTCGTATGGCAACAAGGTTTGTTTTGGTTAGCTTTTCAGCTATTTTTGTTATGGTGTGAGCTTATTTTGTAGTTCAGGTAGTAGTTTGTGTTTTGAAATGTTGTTTTGGCTTGGCAGAACATGTTGCAAACCGGTTTGATCGTTGGTGGGTGGGACAAGTATGAAGGGGGAAGATCTACGGTGTTCCTCTTGGTGGCACAGTCGTAGAGGCGCCATTTGCCATTGGAGGTATTCATACTAATGCTCTTTAAAAGCTAGTTGTTCAATTTTCATACTATAGGCAGTAGACGTTGTGCAAGTGAGCTTGTGTGTAAAATCTAGTACTTTTGCAGAACAGTACGGCATATTGTTCACTGGTTGGAATTAGATCTTTAGTGAGTTATGGTCTTGTGTTAGAATAATTGTGAACTTATGGATTATCATCAACTTGGATTTGGCTAGTATACATGTGCTTGGAAATGTTAGATGTGCCTGAAGTACATACCGAGAATTCATCTTGTGGTTAATGAAAATGTCTTATATTTACTAGCGATTGAAATTGTAACACTCTATATCGTGAGACTGGTTTCAAGAGCATGCTTTGGTTATCTCTTGATGTGATTTTCATTTATTTGGAGGTTCATTGCGATACTTTTGCTTGTCTGGTTTTTGACTAACATATTTTTCATTTATTGGAGGTTCATTGCGATACTTTTGCCTGTCTGGTGTTTTGACTAACATACTTTTCTTTGTTATAGGGTCTGGCTCTAGTTACTTGTATGGATTCTTTGATCAAGCATGGAAAGAAGGAATGACCAAGGAGGAAGCAGAGGTATGTATCTCTTGATGTTTGAAGTTTATTTGTTGAGTAATTACCTTGAAACAAGCTGGTCATGAAAACTTGAAAAGTACTCGGGGTTCATGGGACTTGACTTTGTTTTGTTTTAATCCCCTAAATGACTGGAAGCTTCATGTAAAGAACATAAAATAAAAGCAGATCAGTAGAACTTTTTCATTTTATGGACCCTATACACTACATGTAGGTAGGTGTGATATCTTTCAAGCTTTCACTGTAAGAGTTGATGTTCGGTAGTTCAGCTAGTGGAAAAAAGGGATTGTTTTACGGCTTGTGTGCGGTGTTAACAGCCCTTTTGTGCCTTATTGCAGGCATTGGTTGTAAAGGCTGTTTCACTAGCCATTGCTCGAGATGGCGCCAGTGGTGGTGTTGTCCGCACCGTTGTGGTATGTTTTCCATTAACTCTAATTGTGACTAAGCAGGTCCTAGCTTATGTATGCGACATACATGACCATGAATTGACATTTGGCCATTCTTTTTGTTCGTATGGTTTGCAGATTAATTCTGAGGGAGTGAAGAGAAACTTCTACCCTGGTGACACACTGCCACTGTGGCATGAAGAGTTGGAGCCCCAGAACTCTCTTCTGGACATGTTGGCTGCTGGTGATGGCCCTGCCCCTATGACCGAATGAGGCTACCAATAGGATTATGGTTGCATGATGTTGAACTCCATGGGGAATTGTTTTACGCCTGTGATTTAGTTGTATGCTGGTTCCTCTGCGAATGTTAACCGTAGCTAATGTGACATTCGTTGTGTAATTCTTCTCAATTCAGTTCTTGATATCGAAACAGTTGAACTCAACAACAGTTAAGTCTTCCAAGCGCTAGACCTGCTTAGATTGTTTAACACCTTGCCTCTGCGAAACTCTCTTGACTCACAACTCTCCCGAACAAATAAATCGTTGTGTTAAGAAATTCAGATGTCGTTTATAATGAACTGGAGACGACCTAATCCCAGCGTCAAAAATTAACCACACGATAATTCGACGTCGTTTTGGTTACTTGTTTATAAAGGAGAAAAAGTCCCCCTTTTGAGTTTTGTTATTTTCTCGTCAAAGAGAGATGAGTTCAGCGGCGATGGCGAACTCTCCCAGCGTCGGCCATAACGTGTTCGTCTACGGCAGCCTGATGGCGGAGGACGTCTGTCGAGTCCTCTTGAATCGAGTCCCTCAGTCCTCTACTGCTACTCTCAATGGCTAGTAAGTCATGAATCTCTTTGCTTTTGTGTTTGAGACAAGAAATGGAAATTTGATTGATTGATGAACGTGGAATGTGTTGTAGTCATAGGTACAGCATCAAAGGACGTGTTTATCCGGCGATTCTACCGGTTGAGGATAAGAAGGTTACCGGCAAGGTAAGCTATGTGACCAATTGTGGATAAAGATTTCATGATCGGAAATGTTTGATTGAGAAGGTGTGGTTTTTTGTGCAGGTCTTGTTAGGCATCACAGATCCTGAATTGCATATTTTGGATGAGTTTGAGGATGATGAGTATCAGAGGAGCACTGTCGAGGTCTCTTTGATGGTATAACACTCTCACTTGTTCTAGTTCAAGGGCCAGCTGACAAATTACTTGAAATTTTGATGCCTTTTGTTGTGTGATGGAATTGGACTGCTTCATAAACTTTTCATCAGATTCTTTCCCTTGAATGAGATCAGCACTTTTGATGTCGCTTTGATGGTGAATCTGATATTACTATCATATTTTGGATCAAGAATCACTCTTTTATTTCTCTCGGTTTATCCAACTTACAATTCTGATGCATTTTATGTGGTGGTCTGGAACATATATGTCCTGTGTTGTTTGGATGAATTGTGAATATGTGATAGTACTTGTACATGCTATATGTTTGTGCATTTGTAGGGAATGCTGAAAATAGAGCGTAATGATTTCTTTGCAGGATAGTTCTGAAAACTTACGAGTTCATACTTATGTCTGGTGTGACAAAAATGACCCAAATTTGTATGGAGAATGGGATTTTGAGGTAATTCTCTTATCATTCTTAGGACCAAAAACCACATAAATATATTGGAAGATAATTCCTTCAATGTTTGACCTGCTACATTGTCGCAATCATTATTTTGCATCAATATAGACGCACACTTACAGACATCTTCAATGCCACTGTATTGCTGAAGCTAGATGAAGTGTGTTAATAAGTTATTAAACTTAGACTACTTTTACCATGGAATAGTTATTTCAATTTAAGTGCAATCCGATCAAGCATGTTTTGATTAGTCTAGTGTCTAGCACTTATACTCTGAGAAATGCTGATCCTTACTTTTGGGTTGATCTTATTAAGAGAATCCAGTAACAGTGTAGAGCTTTTACCTATTTTAGTCTGTGCTTTCTTTACTTCTGTTTAGTTGTCTGGTTTCTAAGTTGTTTCAACTCCTTGAAAATGGCAAGGTATGGAAACAAACGCATATGGAAGACTTTATAAAGATGACTTCTGGTTTCATGGAAGAGCTGGAGCAACCTGAATCAAAGCCTAGAGTTGCAACATACGAATCCTTTTATCAGAATGATGGCTAGAAAACCTCCTATATAGTGATATTATACTCAATTTGTAGATTATGATCGATTTAAACTTCCATTTATCTATCATCAATATAATGGTTACCATTTGTGCTTTGATTTGGAAGATATTTGAGTTCAGATTCTCCTTTTGTGATGTGCTTCTGTTTTTGAAGATTGGTACATAGTCGGATGCTTTAGGGCTTCAATATAAGAAAATAAGGATGAAATTTAACCAAAAAATAATGATTTTCGACAGTTCTTCCCACCTGTTGATTGGAGCTTTAAAATGGTGAGTTTGTACTGTTGGTAATGAACTGAATTCCTTGATTTCGTCTAATTCCTGCAAATTGATTAGGGGCAGGTTCAATTTGCAGTTGCACAACAGTAATGGGAACTAGTCCAATCTTTTCACTTAATTTCTTCCAAAAATGAAAGCCAACTGCAATAAACAAAATTAATTTATGACTATCGGACTTTGATTATTAGTACGAACCAACTCCGGCCAATCGGCCAACGAGTCACAATAGAATTGTACAGCAATAGAATTGTACAGTTGTAGTTTCAGAGGTTTTTAAAGTTAACCAAATACTCGAAAATAATTTATATTTCAATTTTTTTTCTACTAATTTAGCTTGACAGTGCGACGCCGGATTCTTAGATGGCCAAACTTTCCTGCACCTGGTGATGAGCCCTCAAAAATAAATGGCATATACCCTGTTGCAGCTTTGTATCTCTGCTGAATCTGGAAAGTTTAAATGATCAAGGTCAGTTATTCATCTTAATATGGACAATGATTCTACCAACAACATTGAAGTCCACATTTTAAATGTTAAGCCTCATAATGAGAGAATTACCTCAAATATTTGCTGGCTGCTCTTGAGGCAATTCCTGCCAACCACACAAACTGTTCCACCAGAACCTCCACCAGTAATCTTTGCTCCGTATAAAGCCCCGCCGTCTAATTTAGATGATTTACTATGCTGCATCTCCTGTACCAACTGTACAAGCCTATCTGTTCCATCGGAACCAAGGCCACAGGCGCTGTAGCTGTAGTGGCACTGCAAAAGAGGAATATGTTCAGCATTTTAGATTCAGCAACTCAATAATAAGTGCATTATCATTAAAGCTAGCTTTTTATATTTGTCCTTACTTCACACATACCTGATACAATAACTCTCCAAGAGCCGCAAGCTGATAATCTGAATTTGCAGATGTTAGAAGTGCTTTGAATGCCTACACGGCAAATAACAAGGAAACAATATGTAAGCTGATCCTCTCCATCGTAAGTTCGTAACACCAAAAGGAAAACCATCACCCATAATGTATAGCAGATAGGCAGAAACTGTCATAAGATGCCCAATAAACAAATCAACCAGGAAATCGGTTACTCACCGTAACTCGGAAATTTTCATATATAGGATGTCTAGTAGGCGCTCTCACACCATAGTTACGCTTCGGATCAATAACTGTAACTGGGTCACTATGATCAACATACTTCTCCAGAAAAGCCTCACCAAGTATGGACTCGGGAAGTATCTTTACATAAAGATCCTCGTATCTGAACTCAAGTTACATGTAAATGAATTAATAAACCTTCATAGAACCAATACAATTTAATAAAATCCCAGTAAAGGACTTACCTATGAGGTGACAGGTTGCACAAATAATCTAATGAAGCTTCAGCTTTAGGCAGTTCAAGACCATCATCGTCTAACTCGTCAGCATTCATCCCATTGCTATTGGACAATGATTTCGACATAATCGTAGAAGCTGTAGACTTAATGATCGTCCGACCCATAAAGGCACCTATCCTAACAGATCCATAATCCGCACCACCAACACTAAGCAAGGAGAGAAGCCATACATGAGTATATAATCTTATGTTTCTTAGGTCCTTTTAACACTACTATGAGGAAACTTAATGAGCCTAACATAAGCAAGAACTACTGAACTAATCTAGAGTGTCTAGACTATATAGGATTCTGATGACTAGCACAGGATAGCAACATAATGCTTCATGGAAGCGTCCATCGAGTACTACAGCATACATGACTATTTTCGCACATTTAATCATTATATAAGAGAAACATCACTCATTATAAAAGTTGCACTGTTGCAGGACAGATTTTAGCATATGTTGGGTTCAATAATAAAACCTCTACAGCATGAAACTATAATGCAAACTAGAAATAGTTACAGAACTCCTACCTGTGTCTTATGCCTGAATCGATTCCCCAAAATCGGACATGGCCAGGAATTTCTACAAGCCCAAGTACCTCAGCAGGCTGTACAAGAAGAAGCAAAAAATCAAGTAGGATAGACATGATTTCTCAATCTTTAAAATACTGCAGCAAAGGTGCTTTCTTCCACATTGACAAGGGCCTACCTGGCAGACCATCGCAAGAAGTTTGTTGGCTTCACCACATGCAGAAGTCATTTGGTCCATCACACCGCACGGAGCTCCAACAATATGATTCTCCACCTATTTTAGAACAATGAACATAAATTAGACATGGTAAACATACAAAAAAAGGATTTGGATATCGTCAAAAGTTAGCTAAAGGTGCAACCTTCTGGCAAAGCAAAGCAAGATCTCTGGGACTGATGTTTAATCCTACAACGTAAATAAGAAGGCTTCAGTCATTGCTTGTTGCATCATACAAATAAACACAAATGGCCAGAAGGCTCTTTTTATATGGCTTACCATGGGCAGCCGCTATAGCAGACATTGTAGCAACCTCTATGGAAGCAGAAGAAGAGACCCCTTTGCCTTCCGGAACTAAAGAGGATACCTGTATGTTATGACACGTCAATGTTGTCACAGAACTATTTTGTACAGCACACGTCTTGAGGAAGTGGCAGCATATTCAAGTAGAACTTACCAACAAACTAATGCTATCCTCAAAGCGTACACCTAGTTCTGTCATTAAAACCAGAATGACACCCGCAACATATGCTGCCCACCTATAATTAAAACCATGTGATTATTAAAGAATATTAGAGATGCGAACAAAAGTAAACCAAGAAGGCAACCTACTTTTGAGACGG
This sequence comes from Fragaria nilgerrensis, assembly GCA_010134655.1. NCBI lineage: Eukaryota > Viridiplantae > Streptophyta > Magnoliopsida > Rosales > Rosaceae > Fragaria > Fragaria nilgerrensis. The sequence goes on along the minus strand of CM020978.1, from coordinate 31,630,974 downwards.
ATCTTGTGAAAAATATATTTTTGCCTTCTCATATGAGATTGGATGATCTCCGTCCATAAAATCAGATAGATCCATGTCAAAAGTAGGACTACGATTGCTCAACTCTGAACCATATGAGACCTGTTGCAAACAATACCTAGAAATGGTAAACACATTTATCCAAGGCTGAAAAATATGAACCTAAGTTTAAATTGGGTTCAGGAGAAACTACATCTTCTTCAAATCTCCAAAGATGAACATAAAACCCACTTCCTGTCTAAGGAAAGACCGGAAGAAATACGATACTTGAGGCCGATACATACAATTTGCAGGACAGGTGTGGAGCTCTGTCCTTTGGCTTCCTGACGAGCCAGGGCATGCTTCCAGAGCCTATGTTTACTTGGTTGATGTCTCTGTACAGCAACATGGCAAGCTTCCCTTATGGGCATCTGTGAGAGAGAAAAATCGTGTGAAATAATAGAGAAAAAACCACACCAAAAACAGCTACACACCACCATATATCAATCACAGAAGGCATATTTAACTCAAATGACTCAGAATTAAATGACATCTGGCACCACAAAGTCCTTTTTCCATGAGAGTAACTTTGACATAAGGTTTTCATAGTTCCAAAATTCAATCTTGTTTTCAAAATTTTTCATGCTCCTAATATGTATAACCCAACGCCGCAACTGAGCTTTCCATTCATTCAAACGACTTCTTCAAAAACAAAAATTAAGTAATTTCGATTAGGTAGCACTGTTAATTAATATTTTTAATAATATAGTTTAATGCAAAACCCTCAACCCTGCCCCCAGAATGAAAGTATATGTAGTTGTTTTGGCAAGAAACTCCAACATGCAAGCAAAAGGAAGGAAAATACATCACAATACTTGTCACAACCCAAAGAGCATTTAATGAAGGATGAGGAGAAGTAAAAGTTATGCAAATTATGATATAATAGTACATAATTTATATTATTTCTATATTCTGTACAGATATATTCATATTTTCACATATATCTGTACATATGAAGATAGAACTAATAACCATCAAAGAAAGAGCGGGAACCTGCAAGACAAGGCTTCCTGAATAGTCAGCAATCCCACCCATTACATCTAATCGTCCAGGCGCTCTTGCCACAAAAATATCTTCCTGTACCCAAAAAATAAAATAAAAATATTATTCTCTGAATAAACTATATTAGTAAAAATATTTAATTAACAGTGCTACCTATAGACCAAATTAATATATTTCTGTGTAACTGAGCAGTAAGGATTTCTACTTTATTCTTTAGTGTCATGGGGAATGCATGTCTGACATATTACCATATGCAAAACATATCAGAATAAACTAGACCACTAAGATTACTTAACACTTTTGTCAGAATAAACAGATTACTTCACCTTAAATAGTCCCTCGTAGACCAAATGAGATACACCATCATGTCATGGATAATGCATATTTAACAGATCACCACATGAAAATAACTAATTAATATTACTGAGTCCTCTGCATCCTCTGTAAACATTTTCCGATGGAATTATGGCTATGAAAAAATCTATGAGCTTTAGTTGATATAAATGAGACCTCCCAATTGAAGAGTCCAGCTGCAGCCTTCCGTTCCCTCATCCGCCGCTTCTCAGTAGCTTTTTCAGATTCATACGCAGAATCTAATTCTGCCAAGCTCTTCAGAAAAGTCATTGTATCGGAAAGACCTTGAAGATCTCCATGAAGAATATCAAAGTCTTCAATGCATCTAAACATAAAAATTGGTTGATATTAAAAGAAATATCCACTTGATTTTAATAAAAGGCACACTAATTGAAGATGCATACGAGTTCATTAGGGAGCTCTTCTCATCAGTCTCACTCATTTGGCAAGTTGGTGATCCAATTCGAAGTTCAGTTTCAGCATTTGCATACCACTCAGGGATGGCCATATCTCGTCCAGGTACCCTTTGAAGTTGATACCCAAGATTATAGCATCTCGCAACCTTCTTGCCCCACTAAGCTACATTCCAGCAAGAGAAGAGCGTAAGTAGAATATATGAATTACATTCCTTTCTTTTTTTGTGTGTGGTTGCACAATTTTCCTATTATTTCAAATACTGTGGAATTGTGCCATAGTATAGTGCTAATTTTGTTCCTCTATTTTTTTTATTTGTCAGGGTGCAAATAAACCAGTCACAGCTACAGCCAAAGTTGATTATGATCAAACTGTTTGGTATTGAACTTTCAGACATCTACAGCCTTTGAAATTAGCAATGAAATTTGACACGTGTGAATTACCTTATCTGATGCCCAGTTTTTCCCAATAGCTGTTTCTTGAAGGACCTGAGCTGCCACCTATAATTTTCAAATCTGCATATTACTACAAAGATGCTAAACTAATTGTATAACTAAATACTTGTCTATAGCAACAAAGGAAGTACCTCACCACCATTGATGGCTCCTTCATAGCAAGGTTTTAAACTGATTGCACGCTCAAGGTAAGGTCTCCAATGACCAGTGAGCAGATCTCTCCTAATCATCTCAACTCCGGATTGATAATACTGTTAAATTATTCTAACCAACCATAATCAGATGTTTGACCAGAATGTTTTAAAGAGAGGCGAACAGAATAATGATAATGAACAGACACATATGAACAAATAGAAAAAGTATTTTACTATTAGAAAGTCAATCTTTTCTTTAGGTCACTTCCGCAAAATATAAATGACCACATATCTTTAATTTAGTGATTAAAACTGTAAGCACTAGAGAGGAGAGAATTACACATAGAAATTGAGCACAAGAGAGGGTAAAAATAATATTAGTCTGTGTGCATAGAGTTGCCAGTAAATTTCAGAAAAATGGGGGAGAGGAAGAATTTGGTGCTTAAAAGATAAAGGATGACACGAACCTCAAGCATATTTCTCAAAAAAGGTTCTTCATTGAAATAATCTCTGCGTACAAAGACAAATGGTAATTTGAATGCAAGGGCTTCACTCACAGTGCCATATCCAATTTTTCCTGAAATAGTAGGAACTCGAATAAATTTAACTCTATCAACTTAACGTAGCTCAGCCACTCTTAAAAGTCTCAAAATTTACCCAGCATACAATCGGATGCCGCTATGATATCAGGAGTATAAGCATCTTTTGCGAGCTTCCTAAAATTGGTGGAAGCTCCTGGCTCTCCGAAGCACCACAGAGCTGAGAAAAATAAATAAATGTCTTTTAGTGATACTACTTAAGAATTTCTAGCCAGGAAAAACAGGTAGAATCTATGATATGAAGACATACCAGGCCAAGCCATCCAGGGGGTAAAAACTCCTCTTTCAACTTCCAGCCTGATGGCTGCAAATGAGAGACAGAACTACAATTAGCAAAATGTGGAAGATAACTCACAGAGCGGTAAATCATATTACAAAACTAAGGCACAGTAAGATTAGCATTATAAATTCACCCAGCAGAGTCTGGGCGATCATCTCAAGAATTCAATGATTGTATAACTAGAATGTACAATAGGTCATCCATGGTATACCTGTCCACCAAAGTTCAGAATGACTAATTTGACATCTTCTTTAATTCTCAGTTCCTTCCTCACCTATAACCAGGAAAACAGTGAACAACTATACACTCAATTTAATTAAGCAACTGAAAGACTTTGCAAAAAAGATTCAGGAACTAAAACCTCTTTGCGGGATCTGTGTAACCTCCTCACAACTAAAGGTACGTCAATTACATCACGGAATGCAGGCACTGCAAAAGTATGAATAGAATATAAGAAAACATCCTTACTGAACCCCTAGAGCCAAAGAGATGAAGGCAATAGAGACAGGGAAGCCACTGTCTGCAGGGTTGTACAAAAACTACATACTTGGGCAGTATCCTGGGAGGCGAATCAGGAACTCACAGTGAGAATAATCTTCTGCTATCTATATCCAACACAAGGAAAATTACCGCAGAAAGATCAGATTTGATGATGCAACTAGCCAACTAGTATGATATTAAATCAATACCGTGAGAAAATAACAACTTTCATCAGTATGATTCTCAACCTAAAGGTGATATTTCGAGATATGGGCAGATAATATCAAATCTAAAAAAAATGTAAGAGTAGATGATTTAGAATAAAGAACATGACAGATCACCTGCCAAACTATAGTACGATGATGACTTCCGGCAGCCATGACATACTCAGCATAGATGAAGTCCCAGCTGTACAGATTTTCACAAAACCAGTGATTATTTTGAACGAACATTAAATTATTAGAATATGCATTTACATTTGAAATCTACAAGAGTTTGAGTTAAGAGAAATGCTGGCATTGACAACTACCTGAAGTTAGTGACACAGACAGAGCGAATCCCAGCATCGGCTGCAGCTCGGCATGCAACTGGAACAACATCCGAAACCTGTTCTTGCACAATTTTACAAAAACCGCGAAAGTATGAACATAACTACAAACTCCCTTCAATCAATAGCCTAATATCGGAAAAGCTCAAACTTGCAACCAAAAAAGCATTCACTTACCACCAGGTCAGCTTTGATGGAGGTCAGCCACTCTACTTCAGTTTTCAATATAGACTCCCTTGGCACCACCGCCGTCTCCGAATACTAACACAACCAACACAAATATATCACAAAAGACTCCAAATCTACTATCACTATCCAAAGGCTCAAAATTTATATACCTTCTCCAAAGATGCAAGGCGATCGACTGTCAATGCATCCGCCTGAACCGCTCCACAGTCCAGCAGCACCTAATTTCCACCACATTCAACACAATCAACTAAACTCGCATCCTACTGCTCTCAAAATCACATCAATTTGGATGTCGAATGCGAAATTCGACTCCGAAAATCTCACCTTGCGAATGAAGAGCCGAGGCGACTGAATCTCCGATGTGAAAACAAAGTCAGGAGCTCCGGTGACGACATGCACGTCATGGCCGGCGAGGATCAGGTGCCGCACCACCTACAAAACCACCGCATTTATTTATTCTCTCGTGATCGGCAATTGAACAATTTACAGTGAAATGAAAGAGAAATTGAAGCAGAATGGGAACCTCAACGACGCGAGTGGCGTGGCCGAAGCCGTGGCCGGTGACGTAGTAAGCGAAGACGAGGTGGTTCCTGGAGGCGGAGACTCCGTCGGCCTCTTCGTCAATCCTCATAGCTCTGCTCTCTGATTGGTTTGTTTGAACTAGTCAGAAAAGAAATGTGATCAGAGAAAAAGAGTGACTGTGTTTGAAATAGGTGAGAGAGACGGTAAATTGGTTAGGAGTATTTATAGCACGCCGAATGCGTGAGAGTGAAAAATCAAAACGGATTTGATAGGGATCAGTGGATAAGCATTGGAGTTGACGATGCCATCGGGGCTCTAACAAACTTCTGTTCTCGGTCGCAGTCCTGCAGTCTTACTCATCTTCATCTCTATCTTCTTTCTTCCTCCTCCTTTCTTTTCTGGTCAGCTCCAGTCGAGTTTGGAACACGTCACTGCCACCTCAACTTAACGGACTCCCTTTTATGATTTACCTACAAATTTGGGCATCGGTTTCCAACTTTCCATATCCATTATTACCTGCTTTATTTTCCTTACGGATTTTTTGTTTGTTTTGGATAGCAAGGGTCATGAACTCACACACTGCAAAGAGCTCTGCATTGAGAGAAGCTAGTGGTGCAATGGCACGACGTCATTCCCTTTTCTCTGCTGGGAGGAATCTCAACGATCAAGTATATCCTACAATAAGGTAGATATTTCAAGTATTCTTATGCTCTACTTCTTTTCTTTTGCTCTTTATATCAACAATGCACCAGGGTTGCGTGATGAAACCGCTTATATAAACCCAAAACTAGCACTTGCCCCGTATTTTGAACTTCATGTTCAAATGTTACTATCGTTATAGATAAATTGTTGAATTATTGTGTTATGTTTTTTGTTTATGTTAGAAGAAGAAAAAAAATTAGAACGAACAGTCTATCAAGCAACCAATACAAGAAGAATCTATAAGAAGAGTCATCTGAGTTTAGGGAGCGATCCATCAAACCAAAACATCGGTGAGAAAAGAGAATGACCAACCGAAGCAAGAGCATCTACAAGAAAATATTGTGTTATGTTGTGAGTCTCTCATCAACGTAACACGCACGCTAAACAAGTAGGAGAATCACTGTTAAAAGTAGCAATTTGTATCTCACTGATTGAGCTAGGGATTGGAGGAATGAACAAGCAAACTACTAATCCACAATCTTAATGTTGTTTCTCAGGGAAAAAAAAGAAAGAAAAAAGGGAGGAATCAGAACCGACCGGCCCAACCTTACTAGATTTGGGCTCGCAAGCAACTAAGTAAATCTATTGGACTGGGCCTGCAAAGATCAAGACAGGAGCCTCAGGGCAGTCTCGTGTCTTTATATATAGCTGCTCGTGCACCTGCTTCATTCAATCTAGGGTTTTCATTCAGGTCTCACCGCCGAATGTCTCTCTTCTTCTGCAAAACCGTGCGAGAGAAAACTCTCTTGTCTTCATGATCCGCAAAAGGCTCCTCACAGTCATCGCCCATCTGATTGTGAGACTCAGGCACCTGTTGTAGATCATGAAGATGGGTTATCTTTCTCAAATCCAAATCTGGTAGTCATTCATATTCGTTTTCCATGGAGATTTATGGGGCTGGAGTTTGACTCTTTGGCTATTATAACCGTACCATAGAGATGAATGCAGCTTCCCTATATCAATCTCAACCTTTCCACACTTAAATTCTCCGGCTTTTTATGCTGGGGGGTTTCCTGTCGAGGCTGATACATTTTACTTCCAATTATTCTGTTTTCTATTTGTTTAAATTTTGGGTTTTGATTTCTTCAACTAGTAAGAGGTTTTCTGGTTATTTTCAAATCGAATTTTAATTCGAGTGGTAATTCAGGCAACCCTTTTGCGATGCCAATGGCAAGAGAGGTGTTTAGCTGCTCGTAAATAAAGTCTTTTGCTCTTCAGACTTGCTGAGATTACTCTTTGAAGCTGGTCTAGTAAGCATTAGTACATTCTCTCTTGTTTATGAGTTTTTTAGTTTCTTGAACAAAGTTGGTTCAGTAAAAATGCTTCATTTTATTAGAGACTATGAACTTTGTAATCCGTTTTGATGATCTATTTGACCATCTGAACATTGCATTCTAGAGCCATACATGGCGATATCAATAATATTTCAGATGGCATTCATGACCAATTATACAGTACAAAGTGGAGTTCCAAACATGTAAAACAGCCTTCATTATGTAACAAAATTCTCCTCCAAATGATGAATTGCTTTCACCGCCAACATAACTAAGAACTAGAGAACACTAGGAAAATAATTCATTATGAACCGGTGAACTGGCACAACCTTCCGATTACAAGAAAGCAGTATTCTCCTCCAAACGATGAATTGCTTTCAGTTTCACCACCAACATAAACAAGAACGGGAGAACATGTTGCAATTGACTACCATGTGACGGGAGTGAAAGTGTTACCCCAGGTGATGGGAGTGTTTGTGTTATTGAGCAGTTGTGGCGGAATACAATGCTGCTGTTGCTGCCAGCGTTGTAGTTCAAAAGATCCATCCAATTGAGAAGGTTTAGAACCATCTAAACTGATATCATCAGTGTCCATCATTTCAACTTCTTCAGCTTGCATTGGCCCTTGACTGGCCGCCTGTGTCTCCCTTCTTGGTGATGGAGGCCAAGTCGATTCAACCCATGGAACAATAGCCAAACAGCCATTTGATTCTTCTCTGTTACTTTGTTCAGCCTCTACTTGTTTTGCTGCCCACTTTGAACTTCCCTGTGTAAATATATGGTCTGCCAGAGATAGATTGATCAGCATTTTACACTGAAATGTACTACAACAACACATAACGCACATATAACAGAATAACACATAGAGGTTTCTCTTGGCATTATAAGTTCATTATAGTAGTCATATCCATTCCTAAACTTTGAAATGCAGAGAAGCAGCCTCGAAATATTGCAAAGCTCAACATTACTTTGCTAAATTTACACAATATGAAGCAAAATCCTTTAAACAGCAACATGTAGTCATACCTCTTAAACCCGGAATCAAGTCCGAATTCACAATGATAGAGAAATCCCTAGAAGCAGGGGTTTTGTAAAACGTATTGGTATTGGTAGGGTTGTAGAGCACCAGAGCCTTGTCATTTTGGTCAGACAATGGCAACGGCTCCATTGGCAAACCACCTTGGTGCATTTCACTGGGGCAAGCCAAAGCCTGTTCCTGTGCTAGCCTTGGCTCCAAGGCCTCAATTCCACCACTCTGATCTTCCGCCATAGTCGGAAAAAAATCAGCATCCTACATTTCCACAACAGTAAATCAAAAAACTTGCAAGTCAAAAACTGTAACAAGAGTTCAATTTCAGAAAGAGGAAATTACCAGTCGCCTGGACTTGGAGAAATTAGACGACATGTCGTCGAACGCTTCTTCAAGCTCTTTTCGCTTCAGAGGCCTTTGATCAAACACCTGGAATGCACTACTTGGAACTCCGTTCACAGCTCCGATCAAGTTACCGTCCTAAAATCCCAAAACAGAAATTAGAAAATCGCCGATCGAACCAACAGCTTTGCGAAAACGGAAAGACGCGATTCAAATTGACATCCATAAAACCCTAAATTTCTGATAATTGAATCTATAAGAAAGCGAAAACTGCGAGCGTACCAGTCGCCGGGATTTCGATGACGACGGAGACGACATGTCGTCGAACACTTGCTCGAGGTCTTTCCGCTTCATCTTCTTCCGCTCCAAAACTCTAAAATCAAGAAAGAATCAGGGAAGCTTTTGAGCTTTGGCTTCTCTCCACAATTTGGGGATTTTAATTTGGATTGGTTTTTGGGATTAAATTTCCTTCTGGTTTATAAGGGGCAAGTTCTCGGTGGTTCTCTAGAAGTTTCTTCATCTTTCCCGTTCCCGCCCATAATATCCGGACAGGGCCCATTTCTGCCTAGCCCAAATAGCCCAATTCTAGAGAATTCTTCTTCAAATGGCCCAATTTCCAAGGCCCATTTTAATTGCTGGGATATGACAATCAAGGTCGGTGAGGGATGACAATCAAAGTTGGTGAGGGGGAGAATTTAGGGTAAGAGAGTGGAGATTGATTTGTGGTTCTTGCTAAAGGAGAGGTGAGTTTTCAAACTTGAAGTTCGAAGGATACAGATTTTGGGTTTACATCCTCGTTTCGAAGCTGGAGTTCATGGAATCAAAGGATAAAGATAGCGAGTTGTTAGAGTCGTTTCAGTGTTGAATTTGAGTTACGAGCTTCAGACCTGATACTAGCAACGATAACTTACACTTCAAGCTAAAAGTTACAAGGATCACCATGTGATAGAACAAAATTGGTTTCTCAATAATAGTGTGGTGGATGTTAGGTCAAATTTTTTGATTATTTATCTTATCAGACAGTCTGACATGTTATGTTGTTAGATTGTCGATATATGTATATAATTTCTCAAATTAAGCATAAAAACATAAAACATATAAAACATACAAAGCTAATCATCGCACATTACTCATCACATTCATCTTACAAACCAAATTGCCTAGGAAACAAAATGCAAAACAAGTCCGGAAGTGAAAGAACTCGAAGAGAAACAAAGTTTTCGAGGAAATGGCAAGTCCGGTAATATCTACATAAAGTTGGATGGCAATTGCGTAATTTGATAACACATGCGGAGGGAACTGTAATCGGATAACGAAGGTGACACTGCTCGTTCTGACTTCTGAGAGGAACTAATTCCGACTCCAATGGCGACAATGGCGACGACGATCTCTATATCCCCCTGGAAACTCGGTTCCTTACCGACTATGTCATTGCCACCCTCAACGACAAGTCGTTCCCGAAACCCGCAAAATGCTCACCTATCAAGCAAGAACCAGAGGTACACTATTCAATCTTCAATTCTTACTCGTCTGAGCTAAACCACTCATCAATGGGCTTTAACAACGACATGTCGTTGAAGAATCAGACTGACACTAGTCCAGTTAGGTTGATTCTTCTGCAGCAATTTTGTGCGAGCCTTGCAATGGCAGAGGGTGGTTAGTCTGTGATTTCTGTAAAGGACAGAAAACCAATGTGAAATCTGTGTCTAATAGGACCTATAGGAGATGCCCATCTTGCAGAGCAGTAAGTTTGATCTTCAAGTTTCAATTTTTACCAACACCCAGAACAGATTGAGGTGAAAGATTTGATTTTTATGGTTGAAATTTTGGTTGCAGATTGGGTATGTGTTGTGTTCAAACTGTAAGGTGTTCAAATGTGTCACATTCCCAAATTACAATGATGGTGAAGAGTTGTCTTTTTGAGACCTTTGTGTTCCTTTTTCAGGTTCTCTTTTTACCCTACATTGTAATTCTTTGATGAAATGGGAAAAACCATTTATCCACCCATGTTATTTAAGTGTTCCTCTCATTTTCCCTATGAACAGTTGAATGCTTGAATGCTTGTATTTGTTGATTGCAGAATGTATATATAAAAGACGCCATCTTGGTGCCAAATTTATATGAATATTATATCTATATTTGTACACAAGGAGTTCTGATGATGAATGTGTAAGTTGATCTTATAAAGTATCTAGAGGTTGAAATGCTGAAGCATAATGAAGCCAAATCTACCTAAATTTGAGTTTCATTTGGTAGCAGCGAGTTTTTTAGATTCAATCAGTGGGTTTCATTATGTATGATCATTACATCCTCAACTAGGTTAATTTAGTAATTGAACCTGGCAATCTAAGTCTAAAACACACATTTACTAATACTAAGTTGATTATGAGATCTTTTTATCTGTTTCAAATTATGGATCCACTGGAATTTTGCATCTTTTTTTTTTGTTTTTTGCTCGAGTTAAGTTGTTAGTGTGTCATAAAGGACACTGAGATTAACTAAACAATATATTATGTTCTTAAGAGCATATAGTTTCTCCTGTAGTTTATTGGGTTTAAGTAAACCCAGGGACTGAGAGATTTTATATTAAATGACAGCTAAACCTCCTGTTTAATGGCACATGTAGATCCAAAGAACTAACTGTACTTTCTAGTATAACATTACAAGTTGCTATCAAAACTATAATCTTTGGGAGTTTCTCAAAGATTTGGTGTTTGTTCTGGTTGATTAACACATGGATCCAAATTCACTATCCAGATTTGATATTGCATTGTCTGTATGTATTATATTTCACAACAAGGTGGATCTTTAACGATTCTGATGTACCTCATGTACTTGTAACAGATCCTAACATTTTGATTTGTTTTGTTTGATGGATACAATTGGATTACAGCTTTAGCACCAGGTTTTTCCCAAAACTGATTGCCAAGAATTATGAAACTGAAACTGTATTGCATGTGATTATTATTAAGCTTGTGCTACTTGCAAATTGGATAGAGTCATTTTCATTGCAGATGCATGTGTCATGTGATCCTTCATTTTACTGGATCTTACTGCTTATTATTTTAACATCAAATTGCATTAGTTTTCCCAAATTCAAATGGTTGGTTGGTCACCATTGACACATGGCTCCCTGGAGTTTGACACAGAAGGATGCATGTGAATGAACAGAGAGGTTGTGAAAATCTGCCAATGTGATTTAGATTTTCGGTTTTTACTTGATTCAACCGCTGATAGGTGTAATATGATATTGTTATATCAATCGTTATATCTTTGAATTAAACATTTGTTTAGGAATTTCTGCATCAAAATCATAGGATAGCGCACCCTGCGGGTTTGTAAGCAATGACAGATTCAAAATAGTGGTTTGGTGACGACAAAATTGTATGGAATGAAACTATTGAAAATTTATGACTGTTAGAATAGGACAATGCATTAGGTACTAAATTGTACCAATTACTGATCACCAAATCTAGCTGTCTTATAATATATATTCCATATGATCATTTTCCAAAGCACATGAACTTGTCCTGACACATATGGTTAAACATTTTGTAGTCACCAGAGAAATGTTGACCAAGACCAGTTACTTTTCCATGAAGTAATCTCTGTATTCAAATTTACATTTCTGAATTAGTTTAAAAGTCTAATACAGATGTTTAATTTATTTCTTGTACAGAAATTTGTCATCTGATTTGGTGGAGAAACTTTTGGAGCTTATATGGTTTCTATTGGGTTTTAGATTCATGTACCTTTCAACAAGTTTTCATTTTCATGTAGAATTTTCTTATGGTGGGATTTAGTTCATCCTTTGTTTTCTGATTGCAAGTGGCTCTGCAGACATGTGAACAGTAACATGTTGGGATGATAAATTTGAGTCCATTAATTGCTTTCATGAGTTCATCTCATCCTATCCCCATTTGCATCATCAACGAAAACTGGTTTACTGCCTTATCACTTTTGTTGACTACTGAGTAATTTAGATTGGATTCCAGAAAACATGCTTGCTTATTAGTGGGAAGTGATGCAATTTTCTTAGGGTGAGATATAATTCATCCCTGATTTCTTTTATTGTAAGTTGCTCTGCAGACATGTGAAAGACTCATATTGGGATGATAAAACATATACATTAATTGCTTTTATCCTACCCTATCGACATCTGCTTCATCAATGAAACTGGTTAACCGATTACATGCTGGTATCAAAACTGGTGATCTATCACTTTGAGTCTTCAGATTGGATGCCGGAAAAAATGCAGTATTTTAATATGTTATGTTGCTAAACTGCCAATGTTGTTTGAGTTTATAATCCACATTTAGTGTCTCACAACATAACATGCTCGATATTTGGAGGACGTTACTGATATGAGTACGGAGTTTTATTTGCATTAGTTTTGGGAAGAAATGCTTGTTTGTTGATTGAGTATAAGATGTGGAATTAGATATATATAGATCCAACAGAATGAGATATTGGATTTGATGCCTGAGAAAATGCGTCAGATTTGATATACACATTACATATTCAACATAAAAATGCTTCTCCTTCTCATCTGCTGAAGAAGAGATCTAAATGAGTAGTACCGAAAAGAAAACTTCAAACTATTATCTGCACATTGGGCTTTCTGGGTGGTAAAAGTTGAGCTGGCTTTCTGAATAGCATCCTTGCATGAAGATTGTATCCCTATCTTCCTCCACCATCTTCAAAAGCTCTTCAAACACAGAAACCTCACACGGAATCCTCAGAACGCCAGTCTGCTGAAACCCGAACTCCTCCTCAGCTTCTCTCAGCAGAAACTGAAAAGCAGGACGGCCAAGATAATCTGTTGGAATGACGAATCTCTTGAGCTCGTCTCCAACACAAACAGCAAGGTACCCTTTGGGGACATGAGCATTGTTAGAAGCATCACAGGTACTGCCGGTTTTGTCTGATAGAGAAAGTGTTCTTTTCAGAAACTTGATGCTCTTGTTGCTGCTACTGATGGTAATGGAGTTCGCTTTCGGCGAGTTAGCGATCTTTCTCCACTTCTTGAGAATCTGCTGAAGCCTCACAATCTCCCTGATCTTGTTAGACTTCTTTGAATCCATGGTGGTGCTGTTCATTCTTGAAGCGGATTGTGAACGTAAGCTAGCTTCTGTATGTAACCTTGTGCCTTGTAAACTGCTTCTGTTTATGTTTGCAGTTTACCCATCTGAGATGGATGCTTTCAATTTATAGTAGTTGGCCTCTGGAATTTTGAATAGTTTTATGTACATTTTCCTATAATATATAGTTTCATATTCATGGTCACCTTTTTGTATGTATTTATAATTACGACTGACCCATCATAAGGGGGAGGGTTTGTTATTTTCATCATCAACTATAGTCTCGGGACTCATACAGACCTGTGCATCACCGGTTCAATATCTCCCATCTCTCTCTCTGTCCACGATTTTCAAAGCTTTACTGCTTAAAACCAAACCAGCACTGATTATGATTTGTGAATCAGACTGGTACTAACACTCACGGGACCTCGTACAATTCAACTGTAGCATTTAACCACTTCTTGAATTTAGGGTATTTTATAAGCATCAACTCTCAGAAAACCTCACGGGAATTTTCATCCAGAGGACCAATGGCAATGCTAGTGTTCTTTCACGGAATTAAGCCTTTTCTTCTTTCTTCCTTTCTTTCGTTAATGACAGACACCCCGACGGACCTTACGACTCCGTTAAAATGCAGACATCATATGCATGGTGTTTCTGTACTGTGCAAACACAGCGTCAAGTTTTGAAGTCGGCAATGTCCGGTACGTAGCTCTTAAACCAATCATCTGTTGGAACTTGGGATATACTAAAAATGTACTAAAAACAAAGTTAAATCTCGCTTAATCTTTATACTATTTGAACAATGAAAATTCTTCTACGCACCGGTTTTGCAAGTCGGCTACATAACCACTCTCATATGGCCGGTGACCTGGTAGTTGTAGTTAGACTAATGAATCTAAATCTTCACCTACTTGTATTGAAAGTAGGGTTATCTGATTTGCTCTTACATAACGACCTAGCTACATGATTGATTAACGGAGGATTTGAAGCATATATATTATAGTAGAAACATGTACATGCATCCAAAAGTACATGAAATTAGACTTCCCAAGCTTCATGATTATAATTAGCAACTACGTTTAAAATTGCAACCATAACGTGATTAGCATTAACGATTTGATTTTTGATTAGCTACCGAACATGGCTATCTGACCCTTTCGTAATATTGAAGAGTTTAAGCCATTGAGGTCTCTTCCTTAATCAACAAATAAAATGTTCCTTTCCAAAATCAAACAATTGCTTACGGAGTTACGGGTTGAGTTTCGTCTCAATTGTTCATTTGCTTCCATCTGCTACTGGATTTCATCATTTGGTTATTGTGTAACTCTCAATGTACGATGAAGTACACCTGTGTCTCGAAAATTTGGCAGACCAACCATTTTACGTAGTATGTTCCATCAAAATGGGTAGAGATAGAAAGACTTGAGTCCAATATATATGTAGTTCGAAATGCTAGCTAGGGCATTGGTTCAAGACAAATATAGTGCATCATTGATAAACAAATAAGAAGTTAAGAACACACTCGATCAACAAATTCTTACAATTTAATTCAACAAATAAGATTCGTTTGCTGTTTTTGTTTGGAGGTAAACTCTAAAAAAAGCCTCCAAAAATCAAATACATCCAGCCTTGATAGCATCCACCACCAATGATTAAACGCACAAAACCAACCTTAATTTGATAATCTTCCTCTTCTGGTTGGTTACCATGTACGCACATATTCAATCTGATATATAAAGTCTCTGACCCTAAACCCTTGATTTGCATTGTATTCTATTAAGAACTGAGGTAGCTAGCTGGCTAATCAATATGGCTGTTTTGTATAATAAACTTGCTAATTAGCTGTCTTTATTTTTTGGTATGTACCTGCAAATGTGTGTTCTCACAAAGGGTTTCGATTATATTCGTCTTCCTTTCATAACTTTCTGCCACATAATATATTGACTTTATATATACAATTCCTACTCCAATTGTCCAAGAATGTATAAACCCTTTACAATAATGATTACGATCCCTCTTCCCCTTAACTTTCAGATGATGATTCTGAGGTTAGCTAGATTAATTAGTAAGTTGTTAGCTTGACGTATGTAAGCTTCATTAGTTTATGATCTCTAACAATATAATTTTATCTTTTGCAGCTGTCTAGTTTAATCAAATCTTTGGTTTTGGTCTGCAAAGGCTCACGTACGGTACTTTGTGTGAGAGCTACCTAGCACGTATATGCATCTTTTTATAGGATGAAGTTGATGCATGTCAGCTTCATGATATATATACGTTTTGCATATTTGCGTTCAACGAATTTACGCGCTTCAGTGCTTGTAGGTCGTTACGATATATGAATGGATAAGAAACCGATCGATCACTGTTATGATTAACTTGGGGTGAGCAATCGTCTTCAACTTCAATGCCTGCAGCTACAGCTTCAGAGCTTCTCCTGCTTCAGAGAGCACACAGAACTCAGAAGCACTGGGTTTCTTGCTTATTTATTTATGCATGCGCAGTTCCAGGCACATGCAAGGCTCATAGTTGCTCGATCCCTCTGATAGGGTCCGTGCTTCATGCTTCGATTCACATGAATGAATCTGTAGCTCTAGATAATTATATATTCGCATTCTGCTGCTTAATTTCATACCACTGATTGAACCTAGCCCTGTACCTGGTTGCGAGTACTGTACGTAATTATCAAGAAGAAACCCAACAAGTTAAGCCTTTGGAAAGGTTCATGACTTTAGGTTTGTGTATATTAAACCCTAGCCAAGAGGTTCCTCCATACTTTCGGTTGGTTCTGCCTTATGGGAACTTGGTTCTTCGAATAGTTCAACGACATTTCGGCCACGACTTTGGATCTCTGTCCTGGTAGACTCTGATACAGAACTGCGCCTAATTAACTTGCCTCGGAATTAAACCTTATCAAAATGGAAACAGAAGCCTTAGCCTTTAGAGATTTTTATGAGGAGGCCCATAAGTCCAGGTTGGGCTCAAAAATTAGATCAACTAAACACTAGGAATGTTTGAACTTTGAACAACATCGATTACCTTAGGGTTGTGCGCGGTTTGGCTCAGAACGGTTTGAGACTCGAACAGTAAGAGCATCTCCAGTAGTATAGATTAGTTTATTGCTAAATTTAACAATAGTTAAGATATTTAACAATTGAAATAGCAATTGTGCTCCAGCAGTAATTCTTAAGTGTAAATTAAGTAATATTTTTAACGAATCATAAACTTACACGTGGATAAAAAATGGAGGGAAAATATAAGTTTCTCTTTAGCAATTCTTGTCTAGGTTGCTAAATTTGTCAATTTAGTTTAGCAATGTTAGGATTTAGCAATATTTTAGGTATTCTGCTGGAGCTCTTATTCATCCCAAAAATTGACAAATTTCAAAAAAAAATTGATTTAGCAATACTGCTGGAGATGCTCTAAGTCCCCAACCAATCTGTTTTTTTTTTTTTTTTTTTTTTTCTGTTTTGCAATATTTCAAACTGTAACATTGTAGGTTACTATTCCTCTCCTATTCATTTGCAATGGGAGCATGCGTGGTAAGGTCTTTCAGTTGCTCGCAAGCCTAGTGATGAAAGTGTGAAACTAAAGACTTTCACTAGCTCTATGAAAATCCAATTGTTAATGCGTCACCAAAGTTCGTTTTAGTTGTTACGATAGAGCCAAATACTTTGAGCGCATGATCAAGGACTTTCTTTGGGTTTAATCATGACTCTAAACTTCATCTTAGCACTAAAGAAAATTGTTATCTTTAGAGTAGTATCATGTAACCAGGTGTAAACCATGAAATCTCTATACACTGAATCTGACATCTTATTTTGAAGGAGACGCCAATGACTCCAGGATAAAATTTCCAGAAATTCTTTCTAAATGACTACTCCTCACATATCAGTGGGATTTTTTTGGAGATAAAAAGATCGTGGTTCTTCCAATTTTGGTATATTGGAGCACTAGACGCTAATGATCACATACATGTTGCACCAGAAATATATAAACATAAGAAAAGAAGAAGGCCATCTGACCCTTCTTTTCAAAGCAAGGTCGAGTAAGAAGACTGCAGCTAGCTATAACTATGAACTATTAAGCTGCTTCGATTTGCTTCTACCATGACTGGTCTCCTCGGAGCACTACTAGTTACACACAGTGGCCTTAGGTGGATGACATAACACAATAGACACAGAGAAATATTGGTCACCCGCATTTTAGACACCCCATTATATCTCACTGATTTGACCCCTCTTTTTGGTCATCAGAGACAACATTAGTACCATGTATGGATGAAATTTCTCTTGTTTATTAGAATTTTAGTGTTTGATTTTTCTTTTAAGTCTATGCATGGAGCAGATGCATGGTTTTTTTCTTCCACTTGATTGGTTAATTCTGAGTTTATTTTTATTTGTTATCCTTAGTAAATCAGTGTGTATCCCACTAGGAATGCTTGGACTAGATCGTTGATCAAACATGGAATTTAAAGGACGGAGACGATGTCACATTTTGACAAAGTGAGACCCGTATGCACCTTGATTTGCTTGCCCAGATCATCATAAAGATTTTCCTTTTCTCTACTTTGGACTAGTATAGAGTGCTGTCTGCGCGATTGATTCATGTGTCCCATTCATCCTTTACGTACTACATCTTTTCCTTGATGATCATGTCTTTCTTTCTGCATAGTGTTAGTTAATTTGATAATAGAGGTGAAGTATCAAACATTCGTGTTTGTGTTAGCTATTGAGTAAATACAATAGTGGAATCCATGCTTACTTATAATGATGAAATGTGAGAGTAAAACATAGCTTGATGGATTGTGATGGTCTTGATTTATACTCCAAAATAAGTCTCACTTTTATAATTACATGTATTTACAACTCAGTATTGTCGAGTTGCAAGCAAAATTAACTATAATTAAGTATAGTTTCCTAACTTGACATAATGAGCATTACCAAAAACGGCACATTACAACTATAGTTGTGTTTTGTTAGGCATAGTTGCTTCCTTGCTGGCGCATAGACTATAACTAAGTTCATCATGTATTCTCCTACTTAATTATGGAAGAAGAATAACCTAATTTTGATAGCACTAAGATATATTATAAGTACGCAGAAGATCAAAAGTACTTCATATTTCTTAAGAGAGATCGAAACTTCATATGACCTAGCTAGCTAGCTACAACAACCAATCCATGTCATCTAGAATATATAGGATCAACTACACTGGCTGCATGTTATTGATTGTGATTAACATTGCATTACGCATAAATCTAACTGATTACGAATTTACGATCTTCGATCTTCTGTATGCAGTAATTTGATTGAGTACGTAGTTGAGAAGTAACAAATTAAGAACGAGAAAAGAGTGAAACGGCTTTGTGGATGATGATGCTAGCTGATTAGTGTGTACTGATTATTTAACCTTCCCGGCCGGCTTCAAATTAGTGGGACATAATATGCGAGCTCAGTATAGTCCTTGGTGAGTCATGAACAAAGCGTGCTCTATATCTAGCTGTTCCTCGTCAGACTCTCACTTGCATTGGAGCATTTCCCCTAGCTTGCATTGGCTTACAAATTAAACGTAAACGTATACCGTAGAAATTTTGGTGGAAGAGATCAAAACAACAAAATGTGGAATCCATCAAATACGTTAATGTCGTTACGAAATTCAAAACATCCTTAACTTGAGAAATACCCAGAAAAAAAAAAATGTGTACGACCCAATTCGGGATGATATTTCACGACAAGGGTTTCAGATACTACTGATTTCTGAGGGTTAATTGCTATATATGAGCCTATACATACTTAATTAAACGATGATTACTTATGCCTGTATATCATGCCAAGAAACGCAAGGATATATAAATGACAATTACCTCAAGAAAATATAATGTTTATAAATTGCAGATTAATAGTGAAGAAAAAGTAATTAGAACTTGGACATTTTCCCAACAAATTAGTTATAAAAAAAAACAAACAAACAAACACACGAGTAATATCATCAGGCCAATCAGTGCTAGTTTCTGACCCAATTTCTCCATTTCTGCTGGCTAATATCTTGACTTCTGACTAATCAAATCACCAAGTGCAAATCTATGAGTGCCAAAGGTTATATAGTGTGGTGCACTAAAACAACACAATAAGGTAGACAAAGCCAAACTCTGCAAAATTGGCGTATCTGGTTCGAAAAGAAATTCCACATTATTAGAAGACTCATGTCTGATACTGTGGCAAGATAAATAATACTCATAATAATGGAGAGAGAGAGAGAGAGAGAGAAGATAAAAAGGTAGCTAAATATAAGGCGGACAGAGAGGAGAAAAAGCAAAGCTCATTTCATATATATGCACCTCCATGATATATCCCACATTATTAGACTCATTTTCTGTAATTTAGCAATAAAGTGGGGGGTTTTGCTTTTCTCATATCCTACTTTAGTTGCTGTGCTCATGTTTTATCATCCTCCTCGGTGCCCATGGATTATATATAGGGGAGCTCTGGACTACTGAACCAGGCAGTTAAACGAGTCCACATTCATTTCGTATTTGTATATTCAGAGCTAGCTGAGCTCAGGCACCCACGATAGTGGAGGGAAACTGAAGGCCAGGCTATATATATATCATATTATAAGAGCAAGAGGAGGAAAAGCACCCAGCTAGGTTGAGAGAGATTGAAGAAGAAGAAGAAGCAGAGAGAGAATCATGGAATGGAGAAAATGCTATTTGGATGTGATTCTGGTTCCTCTAGGGTTTCTGATAATGGCTGGTTATCATGGATGGTTGTGGCACAATGTTCGTACTAAACCCGAGACTACTATCATCGGCATAAACACCAGAGGAAGAAGACTATGGGTTTCTGCAATGATCAAGGTACCTATCTACATATATAGAAATAGCTACTTGCAGACACTACTCTTTTACTTGCTATTCAGTTCATTATCTTTCATTTCCACTATATTTCTCAACGATTTTCATTATTGTCATACAACTTTTGATCCATCAACTATAAGCTGTAATTTGATTGTGTACGTGATTTAGAGGCTAGGATACAACGTACGTTATATTTGTCTTTCTCACAAATAAGTAGCATGTAAGCAACTTTTACATAGGCATGTATTAGGGTGACATGCACTCGTTATCTTCTGATTTCTTCATTAGAATATTGGTCTCAGTTAATCATCATCTTTTAGCCAAAGATCGTGAGGAAGTAATAATGTAATATGTGGATCTTTTAAGCCAGCTGGTTACGAAGAAATTGACATCTAACATCTACTGCCAATTCATTTTGGATGCGAAACAAAAATAGAAAAAAAAAAAAAAACTGAAATCTTATGATCATATCAAACATGATGGTTGCATATTCACGACTCTCCTCCTCTTAGTGTTTTTTTTTTATGGTATTAGAAGAATATTAAGTATGTGATAGTAACATTTAGGCAGATAGACAAGCACAAGTTATTGGATAAGTTACTCGACCTAATTGCAGGACAGACACCATGCACCCCATTTGTTCTTTCTTCCACTTCACAAATCCACTCAGCTAGGTTCTCTATTGCTTCCCACGTCAGATCCTGCATCAGTAGTACATAGTAGTACTGCTTAAGTAGCTAGTCAAATGAAAGACGTACAGGCTAAGGTTTAATCATTCACTACGGATTCTCCAGGCCACTAGATAAACACGTATAGATCACTACGGTTCTTGATCTATATGTATAATCTAACTCTGTTTATACGTCTTTGGCAGGACAATGAAAAGAAGAACATCCTGGCAGTCCAAACCCTTCGAAACACGATCATGGGATCAACCCTAATGGCCACCACGTCGATCCTTCTCTGCTCCGGCCTGGCGGCCGTGATCAGCAGCACGTACAGCGTAAAGAAGCCACTGAACGACGCCGTCTACGGCGCTCACGGGGAGTTCATGGTCGCCCTCAAATACGTGACCCTACTCACCATTTTCCTCTTCTCCTTCATGTGTCACTCGCTTTCCATCAGGTTCATAAATCAAGTGAACATCCTCATCAACAGTCCTCAAGACCCTACTTCTCCGGTGACCCCCGAGTACGTGTCGGAGCTTCTAGAGAAAGGTTACATTCTGAACACGGTGGGGAACAGGCTGTTCTACGCAGCACTACCTCTTATGCTTTGGATTTTTGGTCCGGTGCTGGTGTTCTTGTGCTCCATTACCTTGGTGCCGATGCTTTACAATTTGGATTTTGTGCTTAGAAGCCCTGATCAGAAAGGAAAGAACATGGATGCTTCTGGAAATAATTCGGATTTCGTTTGAATTAATATGCCAATGTCCCAACTCAGGATCGAGGACGTTAATTTGGTGCATGCATGCATGATCAATTAGTTGAATTAAAACAAGAAAATGAAAGACAAGACGGCAGCTTGAAGGATTGTCGTTATCTCATTTGATTTCCATGAATCGAGTATGATCGAATCGATCCATTCCTGCTTTACTATATTTTGAGCATGCTTGCATTTCATCGAGCAAAGGAAATGACTGTGTACCAACATTCGGGAGAATCACAAATTAATGTGTGCTATTTAAGGTGACATTAAAGAAAAAAAATCAAAATAAAGAAGAAGCTTTTTCAAACATCTCATCAATTATTCTTAGTTTAATTTTCAACCACATATGTCACACGAACATAAGTACGGACCAGAGACGGACACCAATGCACCGGTAACAAGACATTGAGAATGAGTTCCTCGAGTGATTGAGTTGTGGAGGTGAGAGTGGGCGAGGCCAGAGAGCCGTTACCATAGCTCTCACGGTTTAACTCTTAGGGCCTTGTTTGTTTCATGGAAAGGAAGGGAAAGGAACCAAATTCTTTGCATTTTCCATTACCATGAGAAATTATAATTCTTATTTATTTTCCTTTCAAGTGTTTGGTACTCACAAGAAAAGGAAACAAAATTCTATAATTTTTTAAAAAAACATGTGGTTAAAAATGGTAAACACTAACTTAGTGGGGTCAATTTAATAAAAAAATGGTGTGATAATTGTAAGAAATTGGGAGGGAAAGTGATTATTGGGATGGGCAGAGGGAACAACTTTCCCATCTATTTTCCTTACAATTGGGAACCAATTTCCTTTCTCTCTATTTTCCTTAGGTTTCCAAACACAAAAAAGTAATCACTCTACTTTCCTGTTACTTTGATTCCATAAAACAAACATGCCCCAAGTGTTTTTTCCATTTCCTTTTTTAAAATCGAGATCCCAAAACGGCGCCGTTGGAGCTGAAATATAAAATCTTTTATTTAGCGAGACCATTTTTAAATATGAGGAACCGGGTGACCAGATCGACGTTCCTTCTTCTTTGCACGAGAACCCAGGTCGCGTCTGAAGCTTCTCACTGCGATTCTGCTCAGTGATCAGGTACCGACTTGGGTATCCTTTTCTTTACAATCTCACTGTTTTGTAACTTGTTCTTGTTGTTGTTGTTGTCGTCTCTTGGAAACTTCTTACTCGTGATCATAGACCATTCTTTGTTTGGGAAATATGAATCGAAATGATTGCTAGTTTTCTACATTGAATTGTATCCGGGAGATTTACTGTCTTATAGCTTTCTATATTTCACACAAAATAATTTTGAATGTGTTGATACTAGCTGAAGTGTGGTAATCTTGATTTGGGTCTTCTCACAAACAGGTGGATAACTGAGGGGAATTTGGTCTGTTTGTCAGTGCGGTCAGGGTAATGTTGGTGTTTGCAAAAAGCGTTCTAATATACAAAGGTTAGAGTCACTCTTATGATGATTCTGACCATGGTTGATGCAAACATTGTAATGAGTTAGAATCACTCTATAGAGATGAATTGCGTGCGAACAACCTTTGTGATTCTTGGCTTCTTATTCTTCTTCTACTCTTGGGATGTTCTTGTGCTTTGTTCCCGTGTCATTTCCTCTGATCCTTGTGACCCTATAGCTCAGCAGGACCCAAGAACTCTCCGCTCTGACCAGCTAACGGTCCTCATCAATGGATACTCTGAGACACGCATCCCTCTCCTTCAATCCATTGTCACTGCATATGCTGCATCCTCTTTGGTGTCATCAATTCTAGTCCTTTGGGGAAACCCTTCAACCCCGTCCCAAGCCTTGGCCCAACTTGCCAACAATCTCACACATTCCTCATTTGGCTTCAATAGCATCTCCTTAATCCGTCAATCATCAAACAGTCTCAATAACCGGTTCCTCCCCCGACCCTTAATTAAGACCCGAGCTGTGTTGGTGTGTGATGATGATGTTGAGGTTGATCCCAAATCCTTTGAATTTGCATTTAGAATGTGGGGATCAAACCCTGATCGTCTCATTGGCTTCTTTGTCAGATCACATGACATAGACTTATCGAAGAAAGAGTGGATTTACACTGTGCATCCAGACAAGTACTCAATCATGCTCACTAAGTTTATGATTTTGAAAAGTGAGTATTTGTTTCAGTACAGCTGTGCAGGAGGGACTGTAATGGCCAACATGAGGAAGATTGTGGATAAGATGCATAATTGCGAGGACATATTAATGAACTTTGTGATTGCAGATGAGGTCAATGCCGGACCTTTATTGGTTGGCGCTGAGAGGGTCAGGGATTGGGGGGATGCACGCAATGATCATGACAATAGGGATGGTGAAGGACGGCGAGGATTGAATGGAAAGTTGCACAGGTGGGTTTAAGTAGTAGGAAAGAGAAGCATAGGAAGAGAAGAGGGGAGTGTATCGGTCAGTTTCATAGGGTGTTAGGGAGAATGCCTCTGAGGTATAGTTATGGAAAGGTAGTAAATTCTGTTGGTGAACAAGGGCTGTGTCAAAAAGGAGGAAAATTGGTGCTTTGTGATGAATCATAGTTGGTTTTTCTTTTGCAGGAGAGCAGAAATTCGGTTTTTAGATCAAAATAGAGTAGCGCACTTCTGTTTGCCATTCTGTTCAAGAACAGAGTGATGTCTGCTTTTCCTTGTTCATGCATATTGGTTCTTGTACAAGTTTAAAATAACAAGTTCTGTAGTTATGAGCATTATCTACCTTGCCAATTTAATTCTCATGTTCTCTGCTAATCTTTGCCGTCTCATGTTTGACATTGTCGTCAAAATGGATTGGTTGGCTGCTGTATAACCTGTACTAAATTGAATCATACCACCTATGAAACAGATAGTCTTGTATCTTTGTACTCCATTCTATTAAAGAAATGAAGGCTTATTGTTTTTCTTATTTAAACTTTAATGCTTTAGGAGTTTTAACTTATAATCATAGCGTGCTACCTTGTCAATCTACTCCGTTCTGTGCTAATATCTTTGCTACCACATGTTTGATGTTGTCAAGTTGAACTGGATTGTTACCGACTTACTGTCCTAAATTGAACAAACAGATGACATGCTGCTAGTATGTCTTAACTTGAGGAAATGCAAGAGTTTTCAGATGAAACGTTGACTCTGTCGTGGTAGTACGTACCAGGAACATTTAGTCTCCAGATTGTTTTCTGAAAGGAAATGGTGGAATCACAGAGATCTTCCTCAGCGTCCAGTTGAAGCAACACTGGCAACTCATCTGATGCAAAATAAGGAGTATACACTCGCAGCTCATTTCACAATTAAGCGCTTTGTCACAAAGGTGAGGAAGTTAGATGATAAGCTACTTCTTGTGGACGTCGACCTGTTCCAGATTAAACTACAGCTTCCCTTGAGAAACCTTCCAAAGCCAACAGCTGCTTTTGAAGCTTCAACCTTTCAATGCGGATGATCAGCCTTTGCCCCCTTTCAAAAATCAAAACTATTAATTTTCAACGTTGGCTAGGTGGTGACTGGAAATCTCCAGACCCTAGATGTGGCTGTTGGGCTTGGGCCCAGAGACGTAAGGCTAATCTGCTTGTGGTTTGATCCATATATTGGCCCTTTTGACATATTAGTTCACTTCAATTGGATGACGACCGACATTCTAATTTTGGAATGGTTTCTTTATCTCAGTTTATTAGTGCTGTGTTTTTGTGATCATCTCGGTTTACTAGCTGAGATTGGTGCTCCTAGCACAACTAAGTAGAAAAACCATTTCACAAATCACAGAATCGTAGCATGAATCTAAGAATGCTTGAAAATGAACCAATATTGGCCCTATTTTATGGAAGAATTCGAAGCAACAGCACCACCAACTCAATTCTCACTATAAATAACACATGGATTGATCTAAGCTAGCTAGCCTCAAGTATTGGAGCCAATCTCATGTATATTATATTTAGTACTAATCACATTACCATCGACCCCAATTCCTTCCTTCAGCCTAATCCCTACTTTTCTAAAGGAAACTATAGGGTAGAAAAAAGAAGGCGGGCCTGGACAAAATCAGAAGAAAGCAAATCCTTGTGCTCTAAGTATTCCTATAAACAGAAACAGATGAACATGATTAGTCTATTCGTCTCAGCATCCCACCATGATCAAGCTTGTGGTTTTCTTTTTTTTCCACTTGGTCATTTTATATCTCTGCCCAGACTTGGCTACTTTAGCTCGAACGATCATGGTGGTTCTGACGTTTGCCGATAATTCACGGGACCTTATAAAGTTAGGTATTACTTGGTGTTCGATCATACGAGTGAAATAAAAGTGATGCAAAAAGCAAAGGTGATTGCTTTAGAACCCTAATGCTCAAATTAAAGAAAGTTAAACCTTTTCTGTTTAGTGATGCATCTTCGATCTGTCAGCTACTTTGTTTTTCCAAACGGGCGGTGCTTGTCCAAATCAAGCTCCCTCATTGGTTTGTGCTCTCATTATTAATCTCAATAATCCAATCTAATTACTGCTAAACACATTTGCATCAACAAAAGCTAGCCCTGTTCTTTATATGCTTAATTGCTTCAAACAGATTGAAATGGCTAGTGCATGACCGTCTTTCGTTGGTTTTTGACTGCGTTTCATTGGAGGGTCATCTTAGTTTAAAGGCTACGAGCTTATCCACCTGATTAATCAAGGAATAGGCTTTTTAATTTTTTGATTAAGTTCTCTGATCCAAACTCATCACAAGAGTGGAATTGAACCAGAACTATAGTTCTATATATTGAGGATCCAATGTGAAGTGCGTCACAGTAATACTCGTGCTGTCGTGCACACTAGTTTTTTTCTACTTGTTACATCAACTGATTGACAAGACTCTTTACATATGATGAACCACATTTCATGGGTTTGAGCTTCTCGTGTAATCAAGCAATGTTAATTAAGCTAATACGCACTGACCTAAACTCCATTGCTTCTGTAAACTATATACAGAATGGAGACCACTTTTTATAATTTTATTATCTTGAATAGCTAGCAAAATTACTATATACTAAAACAGAAGCGTTTATAAACCCTATGAGCTAGGTTACCTTTCGGTCCTTATTTTCTGTTTAATCACGAATTTGTTATCTTGCAACGCTGTCGTTATTTTCTCTCTCGTTGTCTTTTTGATAGACATTCCAAAAAAAAAAAACAATAATAATAATAATGAGAGAAAATCAAATAATTGTGTGTTGACCGGTGTCAATTACGTGCAATTAGTAAAACAAACATATTATTATTTGTGTTTGGTTCATGACTAATTGCTTTAATCATTCTATTCATTGTTCCCTTATTTCATTTTAAGCTTTGAACTATGGATTTTAAAAACAATCTTTTCGTCTTAACGAGGTTGATGGTACATAACTGATATTGTGACTTCATTCACTCATCAATTGATGTTGAACATGTGAATGTTCATAATTAATTCCCTTTTAATCCAATTTATGGGTTCAACTTACATATCTAAAACGAATGTGATGTGCTCATGTTTCTTAACTTTAGTATTGTCTGATGTTCAACTTATGTCATGTATTGATAGGTGCTCCTTATATGTTTCTAATTCTACAAATCTTGGTTGTTGATTATTGTTTAGCTTTCTTTTAAAAAGAAATTTAGATTTCAGAGAGCTGTTTTTTTTATAAAAATCGCACAATAATTAATCGAACTAAGAAAAAGTGCACGATAATTATGAAACTGACAGAAATCGCACTTCCGCAAGCTTTCACAATTAATTCTCTTTTGATCCAATTTATGCGTTCAACTTATCTAAATACAATGTAATGTGCTAATGTTTCTTTACTTTTGACTATTGTTCAGCTTTATTTCAAAATGGAATTTATATGTGGGATTGACTTCGTTTTCGATTATTATTTCACTCAATTGTGTCATTTTTATTTGAATTTCATACCGTTGTTGTTTATAAAAATTATACAATAATTGATTGAACTAACAAAGATTTCACAATAATTATCAAATTGACAGAAAACACAATTCCGCTGCTTATAGTTCATACATATTTGCAAGCCGCTGCTTATCAAATAACAATAAGCTTACGAAAACGTGTGAGATCATATCGGGAAGCCCCGCAGCAACGCTCGGGCAACCTTCCTAGTGATGTACGTCTTCAAAACAATATATTCAATTATAGTTAGTGTTAGACTTAAGCCTACTACAATGAGTGAAATCATATAGTAAACCTTGTGTGATTTCTATGGACAATGACCATCGAATTGAAATAGCAGAACTATGACACATTGGAGTGGAAATGTGTGCTCCAATAAATAATTAGTTTAGTAAACACGTAATGTACCATTAATCACTATAATTAAGAATCGATCCCTATTAGGTGACTTTGCATGATGGTAAGTCTTAACCTATTCAAATATGTGGGTCTAGACTAATCGATCTTTTAGCTATTTTCATCTTAACTTCCTTCTATATATGTATATGTACGTATTGTATTCTAGATATTCATCTCAAGTCTCCGTTGTAATCTGTCCTCCTATTTAATAATTAATTATTAAGTTGATGAATCAGTAATTTACTTGTCGTGTAAAGTTAACTTATGTATTATATGTTTAAAATACTTTCGATTAACACTAATTTTATTAAAAATCAACATAAATATTCTAGAGAAACTTCATTTGGTTTACAAAAGGAAATTGCCTAAACAAACTTGAGAGACAAGGGTTAACTTGATCATTTGGGTTACCTAGCTATTTTTCTTTTATTTTTTAGTTGAGAAAACACATCAGGGTTAACTTTGATTCAAATTTCAAAGTAAACAGAGCAGCCGGGGATATCAGATTCAGGTGTCCCACCACATCCATCAGCTTGTTACGTGGAAGAATCAGCATGTCAGATCCTTGTAGGATTCTTAGAATCAACGGTTCAGATTAACAAAGCTAAATCATACAGAAAAGCTACGTAAAATCGCATTACTTGCACACGAAGAACCCGCCCATACGAAATCACCACAACACCCATGGATCCCCAAAGGCCACGGCAAAAGAACGAGGCTGTTTTGGTAATCTGACTACGTCCAGCTTTTAACTTCATGTGCCGCCCACTTTGCTTTTGCGATGACGACGTACTTTGCTTACCCCCAACCTTTCGCTATTATACCTGACTCTATGCTCTCACTACTTCCCTTTCTCTCTTTCTTTACTCTTTAATTTAGTCTCCGTTCTCTCTCGCCGGAGTTAGGTAGTCGAAATGGAGCGGAACTCTGCCGCCGTTCACTCCCACACGATGTTCGGGTCTTCATGCGGCGGTGATCACTTGAAGCGAAGCCCGTCGCAGTTGGACTTCGAGGAGTGTCTCCAGAAGATCACCCGCAGTGTCACCGCCGAGAGCCACGACCGGAGTTTTGCCGAAACGGGAGATTTTTTCGGCGACGTTTTCTCCGATGATCTCACTTTCGCTTTCAAGAACCGGGTTAGTCACACTCGTTACTTTCTAGTCTCACCTGCCCCAAAGGCTGTGTTGTGCCACGTGTCTTCGTTTCATGCACTCTGATGACGTGGTTGGCATGGATCTAAACATTTTTTTGTTTGAGAACGGCTTGGATATTATATGACAAAATTATTTGAGTAATTTATATATAGATGCCAGTCGTAGATTGAAAAGGAATGTTTGCCTAATTATGTTTTTGCTTAATTAATTAAGCATATATCTGTTTATTAAGAAACATGTGTATTATATCATGCACGAGCAAGGTCAACTACTTAACCCCAAAACCATATATTCTTTTTAAGATAAACCCTAAAGCCCAAAATCATAGCACAATAACAATAGCCCAATCAAAGGTTTCTGTACGTGGACACTTTGCGTGAGCCCAGCAGTTTATGTAGAGGCCCAAATTCAGTTCCTGAACAGAAGCAAAACATTAGTACGTTAAGGAGAAAAGTCACTATTACCCCCATAATCCAGTTTATGTTTATTTACGGATACGTATCTGGCCGTATCGGACGCGTATCGGGACGTATAAATACGTATCCGATAACAAATTATTAAGCTACAAGCCACCGGATACGCGCTGGAATGGCCGGAAACGCCCATATACGGTCGGATACCAGCCGAAACGGCCGGCTACGTATCCGTAATAAGTCGTAATAAGTCCGTAATTGTGACTTTTCGTCCCTAATGTGCAAAATTAACAGTCTCACGACCTCCTCTGTTCTCCATTGAAGACGAAATTCTGTTCTCCTCTGTACCCATTTCGAAAACTGGGGTTGTTCTGGAATCTTTTGTTATATTCTGAATTTGTAACAAGAACCTCATGGGTAGGTTAGAGGCACTATAACCAAAAGTTTAAGGATCAAATGAAGTGTCAAATTTGAAGCTAGCTAAACGATTCACAGTGTATATATGGATTCCATGAATGCAGGACATAATGGACGGTTTTTCAAGCAGTAATGGACTGATGGAAACCCTGTTAAGCCCTCAGAATCTCACCCCCAAGAATTCCAGCATCTCAGCAACCATGGATTCCCAGTCATCCATATGTGGTATGGTTTGCGAAACATCAAACATGCACGTTTATTTGTGTTAGCTTCCTGAGTCTGTTTACTGGTATTCTAACGTACGTGTATCACTTTGACACGGACATGTTACTTCTATCTTGATTTTTGACATGGTATTTTGATGTGTTTGATTTACAGTTGGAACTCCCACATCGGCTGCTAACCCAGTTGGCCAAGATAACCAAGCAAGAGGAGCCACCAGCGGTTCATCTGGAGATCAGTCAGATGAGGATGATTTTGAGATAGAAGCCGGTCCATGTGGAGACAGTACAGACCCTCTTGATATTAAACGTATCAGAAGGTATTTCATAATATCCTTTCATATTGTTTTGCAACTTTTGCTTTAGAGATTGAGACAGTATACATAACACATGCGAGTTGATCCAACATGACTTTGCAGGATGGTCTCGAACAGGGAGTCTGCTAGGCGATCCAGAAGAAGAAAGCAACAACATCTGCAAGAACTGGAGGGGCAGGTATTGATCTTTTCTGTTCTAGTGGTTACCACTCACCACAAGTCATTTCCAGTCCAGAATATGATCTTGTCTAATTCCCATACTAATGAGATTCGATTATTATTTTTTTGGCTGTTTAAGTTTTTACTTGTTCATTGAGTGATTCAATTTATCTGATCTGCAAGCTCAATTTTGGTTTTTCTTTCAGGTTGATTTACTGAGAGTAGAAAATTCAACCTTATACAGGCAACTTACAGATGCTTCTCAACAGTACCGTGATGCTGATACAAACAATAGAGTGCTGAAATCAGATGTGGAAGCTTTAAGAGCTAAGGTATAGGTTTGAAACAGAAACTTATGTTTGTGAACAAACTATCCAAAACTATGATGGTGAAAATGAGAAGAATATAATTAAAATAGAAAATAACCACATTAATACTATGTTATCTGTGTAATTATAGAATTACCATGTGAGAGATGTAAAACGTAAATGAATGTATAATTGTCATATATCTTGATTTTAGGTGAAGCTAGCTGAAGATATGGTTGCTCGCGGTTCTTTAACCTCTAGCTTCAACCAACTTCTTCAAGGTCATTTGAGCACACCACAACCGCTTAATCCTCATACTTTGCGCGGTGTAGCACATGTGTCGCCAACCATTACCATTCATGGAGACGATACCTCATATGCTGGAATTGCAGTATCTGGTCAGAACTCGGGTATGGGACTCGGAAATGCAGCTGGTATGCCTAATAGTAATATGGGTACCAGGACCATGAGTGATGCAGTAAGCTGTGTGTCTGGTATGTGGTAATAAACTACTAAAAAGATTGTGATGCCTCATGTGTGATATGTTAATTAGATCCAGTGTCTTGTATGCGTTATTAGGTCTATTTCTGTAGAGTAATTTCAGAAGTGCATGTATTTGAAATGTCCTGTAAAATGTAATAGAAATTAATTGAAGAAATTAAAGGTTACTCTTACGTTGTGTTTGGATACAGTAATTTCAATTTTTATAGAAATTTCAGAATCATTACAATTTCATAAATTTAAATTCCATTAATTAAAATTCTGTTAAAATGACAAGAATTTGTATTTAGATTAATCTCAGTGAAGAGAATTGATAAATTACATATATTTTATAAGGAACTCAAATAGAGAAATTAAGCTTCTAAATTTCATAATTATTTTTTAATGAAAATTGCTAAATTCACATGATAAGAATCTGAACGGAGAAACAATCCATCCAAATACACCGTTAAGAAACCTTAAGATATACGTTAAAAACAAAAACAATGTTAAAATACGTGCAACTTGAGAAAAAAATTACTTGAAAACCATACTTTAGAAAAAATTGATCCCCGACGAGTACCGTCTGTTCAGTGCATAAATTTTTGTACGAAGAGCCTATGCGTGAACCCAATCAAAATCATATATTCGGGCCTCTGTTAGTCTCATTCCGGTCTCTATTAGTACGAGCCCAATCAATCATATACTCACTGGTTTTGTCTTATCACTTGACTATTTGTTGTGTTCTTAATTTGTAGGAAGAGCCTCAGTGCAGGCGCACAACAAACAAAGCTTTTCATCTAAATGCACCACAAGGATCAAATGAACTGTTAAATGGATCAGTGTCAAATTTGAATCTAGCCGACACTTGGTATATGAATGCAGGACATGATGAATGGTTTTTCAAGCATTGATAACATATAAACGCTGTGAACAAACTACCCAAAAGTAAAACAGTGGAAACGAGAAGTTAACCACATTAAACTATACAAACGCTGTGTTCATAAGACCTAGTTAGCGACGCAGACCACAACAAGACTAATCCTCCTCTATCATTGCCAAAATTTTACTCTTACGCAGCCCCAAAACTTCGGCAACCGTCAGTCCCAAGTAGTCACATGAATGCGCAATCGTCCTCAGCATCCTTCCAGCTGCAGCTGAAGAGTCGCAGCACATTCCAAAGCATTGCTCAACCGTGGGATCCGGGCCCGCCATTTGCTCGACCAGATTTCTCAAGACACTATCTTTCTTTAAGTCAGCAGCCTTGTACACGCTCCGCAGATACAGCACAATCTTTGTTATTCCAGCAGCATTTAAGGACTCCAGAACAGAGGGATCACTGAGACAGATCAGGGAGTATAAGTTGTACCCCTCAAGCACGGATGTACTTACAGCAGCAACACCGGTTTCCTCACTGGCAACCATCTGCACCATAAGGCAGAGAGATTCAGCAAAAAAAATAAAATTTAACATTACATGTACAAAAAACAGTAGATCATCACCTCAGGTATAGGGTTTATGGATCCCTTGCATTGGACAGCCAACACTCTGTCCAAAAGAGGCTGGGCAAGATGCACTCCCCTTCTTTTCTCAGGAAGGAGTTTTGCAGTACGAATCAAAGACTTCCATTTGTCACTCAAATCCTTGGGAGTTCGATGATCTACATTTAGAAACGCACGTGATTTCACTTCCTGCCAGCTTTCGGTCCCAAATTTCGGTCCCAAATTCCTCAACAGCTTGCAGTAATGCTGTTTCTTCAGCAATAGAGAATCGCACCCTGGTACGACGCTGCACAAAGGCAAGTAAAGAAAAGTTACAGAGTAATTTAAGCCACCGAATGAAACTGCAAACAGTAAAAAAATACACAGGAACCTTACATTCAAGGAAGGAGGAGGAGGAGGAGGCGAGGGAAACTTAAACAGCATTCATATGCTTCATTAACCACATGGGGGTTTAAACCAGCATAAAACATCACCATACCTCCATTGGTGGGGCTGGTGGTCCAGAAGCTCCAGCCTGGTATTTCAAAACAGATAGAGTGAGAAAAAAGCAGGAGTTCGGATGACTTGAGACTTGTGCGTTAGAATACAAAAACAAAAACAAAATATATGCACACTAGATACAGTAGATCATCAATCTAAGCAATAATTCTAGCAAAACAGTAGATCATCACCTCCCACCAAATCAAAGCACATAAACAAAAAAAATAGTGTTAAATCATTCAGAGTAAAGGTGCAAAGCCCCCTGGAGCCTTGAACCCTAGACAGGAAACATATCCAGTCTAGGCTCAGCAAACAAGTAAAAAAATTAAACTAAAATTGAAATTGAAAGAAGTTGGTGAAATTTAAACCAGCATACAACATCACACAGTCACAATACCAGATCTAAGCTAATAATAAGTTCAAAAGAGTAAGGAGTGCAGAGAGAGAGAGTGATACCTCAGGAGGACTGAACTGAGTCTCCAAGTTGGGAGAAGGTGGGGGCTGAGGCACCAACACCAGCCTTGTGGTTTGAAAACAGAGAAAAATGTCATTAAAACAGATGCAGAAGAGATAGGAGGAAGGGAGAGGGAGAAGAACATTAGACGATAATCATAAATTACAGTAATAAAACCATCACACAATCATTTCCACACATACATAAACAGATGATATAAAAGCATCACAAAGCCAATATTGCAAATATAAAACATATGAAGCAATAGGACAGAAAACAAAAATCAGGTTACAGATACAGCACAGAAAATAACTAGTAAACCAGGACAGCACAAATAAAACTATATTCATAGTTTGGGAGGAGAGCCCTTGCTCCCAGCAGAGGCACACCCAGCACAGGTCTGGCTTAGCCAAACAACAAGCAAAAAAGGTTATAATTAAAATTAGAAACAGAGTTTGAAATTTAAAACAGTAACAAATATCACACAACCGTATGTCCTTCACATTACAGTAAACCAGGACCTTATCAAGCCTCAAGTGCAGGTTCATAACATCCACACTTCTAAAAACCTAACCGGTAACTTAACCTCACAATCACGATACACGGCAAACTTTGAAACTCTGACAGGATTCATATGCTTCATTCTAGAAACAGTAAATCATCAATATACACTACAAGTCTAGCAAAACATTATAATTCTATAAAGGGAGAGAGCCCCTTGAGGCCCTAAACCCTAACCAGAAATGCCAGCCTAGGCAGCCAAAAACAAGTAAAAATAGGTTATAATTAAAATTAAAAACAACGTTTGAGATTTAAAACAGTAACAAAAATCACACAACCATATGGTATCAGAATTACATAGCACATACACAAAGCTATACTAGTACCTTATGAGCAGAGTCGTTCCCTGCTGCAGTTCCACCTGTAGTGCCAGAGTGCCAGCCTGGGCAGCCAAAAACAAGTAGAAAATTAGACTAAAATCAAAATTACAGTAAAAAAAATCACACAATCAATTCCACGTATATGACAGAGTATAAAAGCATCACAAAGCCAATATTGCAATTATAAGATATATATATATATTAAGCTAATAGCACATCACAATCAGTGGATTAGGAGGCAGATAGTCCACTAAGCCAATATACAAAACCAATTTTAAGCCATGAGGGCAGATACAATGAAATCTAGTTTCAAACCCTAAAACTGATAAACTGAAAGACAGATGAGGTAATAAACCCTAGACTGGATCCCTGAGCCCTATATCCCTGAACCCAGACTGGAAGCACATCCAGTGTAGGCTCAGCAAACAAATAAAAAAAATTAAACTAAAATTGAAATTGAAAGAGGTTAGTGAAATTCAAACCAGCATACAACATCACACACAGTCACAATACCAGATCTATGCTAATAACAAGTGCAAAAGAGTAAGGAGTGCAGAGAGTGATACCTTGGGAGGACTCTTCAGGTTAGGAGAAGGTGGGGCTGATAGCCCTTGGTTCCGCCTGTGGGAGTTCGAGCAGACCCACATGCCTTGTAGCCTCAGCCAAAAGCAAGTAAAGAAAAGTTAGACAGTAATTGAAACCACACAGGAACCATACATTCATGGAAGGAGAAAGAAGCACAATCATACCCACCTTTTCTTTTCTTTCCGATTCCACCCATCCCACCATTAAAACACAGTGGTTTCTTTTTCTTTTTTCTTTTCCTCATTCTTAGAAATTGCAGGAGAGTGATAAGGCGGCTGAACATGGGAGGCGTCGACCCGACAGCAATTCCGCCGATGGCTCTTGAAAAGAGAGAGAGAGAGAATCCAGATTAGAGAAAGAGAGAGGGAACCCAGATTAGGAGGGAGGTGAAATGGGCGAAATTGAAGAAACGGCGGACGTTGGGAGGTGGTTCACTAGGGTAATGGTGTTTTTGGAAGGACCGGGCTTTGGTTGTCAGATGAATGATCCATCCCATGGCTTTGGTTGAGTACTTTTTAAATTGTTAGATTGTTTGTTGTTGCACTTTCTTGAGTACTGGCAAAGCTAAAACGGATTTTCAATAGATTTTGTGAACGGAGCATAAAGAGTTTTGAACCGGTGGTTGTATTATTCACACACTCGGCCGAAGGAGTACCATGCCTTTATATAGGTTGTTACAATCGAAAACCCTAGATGGGTTGCATAAGGTAACCTACTTATACTTATACAAAGAAACATTGTAACAACAATAAGGATAAAGATACACAACTAATTACTTGCTTCAATACTTCCCCTCAAGTTAGAGTGTATGTTGATTACACCTAACTTGTTAAACATGGAGGTCATGCAAAATATTTCTAAGCCATGTTACCTCACAACACGTGGAAGCCATAGAGCTATATTCGGCCTCTGCACTTGAACGAGACATCGTTCCTTGCTTCTTGGTTCTCCATGATATTGGTGCCCGATCAAGCATGATGCAATAACCAGTTATGAAACGCCTAGTGTCCTTACATCATGCCCAGTCAGCATCACATAAAGCTGTTAATTCAAGATTACCTTATGATGGAAGCAGAATCCCTTGACCGGGGTTGTACATGATATAGTGCAAGACCTGATGAGCAGTATTCAGGTGTGGCTGCCGTGGTGTGTACAACATACACCAAATCAGGCCGTGTAATGGTTAAATAAATCAAACGGCCCACAAGCCTTATGTACTGTGATGGATTTTGTAATAGCTCACCATTTTTTTGTGTAAGGAAAATATTCTGATCAACAGGAAACTTACAAGGTTTACTGCCGAGATACCCTGCATCTTCAAGTACCTCAAGTGCATACTTGCGTTGACAAAGCACAATTTGTTTCTTTGATCTTGCCACTTCAATACCGAGGAAATATTTTAACTTTCCAAGGTCTTTTAATTTGAATATGCTGGAGAGGAACGCTTTTGTTGCTTCAATGTCCTCTAGGCAGATGCCTACTAAAATCACATCGTCCACATAAACTAGCAAAACAGTAAATTTCCTGGATTTGAACTGCACAAATAAAGAGTAATCGGCCTAATATTGAGCAAAGCCAGCAGCCTTTAGAGCACCAGATTGTTTGATGAACCATTGTCTTGAAGCCTGCTTTAAACCATATAAACTCTTGTGCAATTTACACACCTTTGTCTCCCCTTTTCGTCCGAAAGCAGGAGGAAGATGCATATACACTTCTTCAGTAAGATCTCCATTCAAGAAAGCATTGTTGACATCAAGATGGTGCAAATGCCATCCTTTAAGAGCTGCAAGACTAAGTGGTGAGCTTTGCTACTGGTGCAAAAGTCTCCCTATAATCAATTCCGGCCACTTGACTATAACCTTTTGCAATGAGACGTGCTTTGTACCTCTCAATTGTGTCATTAGGATTTAGCTTCAATTTATAAACCCACTTGCAGCTAATCGGTCTTTTATTAGGCGGCAATGGAACAAGACTCCAAGTCTTGTTGGCTTCTAAGGCTTGAATCTCATTTTGCATGGCTTTACGCCATTCTGGGACCTATACTGCCTGTGAATAAGAAGTTGGTTCTTTGTGGAGGGTGAGTTGTGAGTGAAAGCACGATGAAAAGGTGACAGATTAGGGGGATTTTCATATACACCCAATTTTGAAGAGTGGTTTTAAATAAAACTCACATAATATTCTTATTAATAGACATCTAAAATGTATCAATTATGATACATATTATGTTCTATTTTTTCTAAATTTTACACAATTGCCACCATTCAACTATAACATATAAATATAATAAATAAGCTTATTTGATGCTGCCTTAAATACCTTGATTATGAGTTTTTCTTCTAACACTAAATTTTTTCAATCAATTTACAAGAATCATGCAGTTTTCTTTAATTTTATGAAAAATCTAGGTGAAAGGAATTCATTATCTAATCTATACATAAGGTAGAATATAATATAAATAACATATCTGATTATTAGAGTAAAATGAAGAAATTTTACACTATCTGTAGGGTCATGTGGCTTCTGACGTGGTCCTCAATTCTATTCAAATTTTAACATGTGGATTTCTATGATGAAAAACCATTTTAGCTATTTTGATTTTTTTAAATCCTAAACCCTATACCCTATACCCTATACCCTATACCCTACACCCTACACCCTAACCCTATACCCTATACCTTAACCCTATACCCTAAACCCAATTTTGGTTTCTTCTTTTTAGGTATATTATCATATCATGCCCTACTTAATAGGTACATTAGAAATGTAATTAGTTGAGAGTAAAATGTTCTCTCGATCAGGATTGGAAATGATATAATAATATACCTAAAAAGAAGAACATTAATCAAAGAACAAGAACGTGTACCTTACAATTAGACATTTTTCGACTATAGAGAGACACCAAATGTGAGCTTAGGAATGAAAAAAATCATTCTATTACAAATGACATGCTTTTGTATATATATATAGCATATTTATACACTCAAGTTAGTAATAATAAGGTAAGAAATTAAATAATGTAATTGATTATAACAAAGTTAAATCCAACTAAATTTTGGCTTAGTATTTAAGTTTCAAATTGATGTTAAAATTGAGAAAGATACCAAATTTAGCTTTCTACCATCTGAAGGATAAATCAGAGAAACCGAAAAATGAATAAAACTATTAATTATAGACATTTGCTCTATATGGTAAGTTTGTTTATGTGGAGTGGATGTAAAATGAAATAAAAATATGTATGAGTTTATCTTAAAAGAAGTCTAGTATTTTGGGTTTTTATCTAATTTTCTCTCGACGGATTATCATAAGACAATAGATTTGCAAGGGAATGAGAGGTACCTGAAGTCGGTTCAGACGATGAAACAGAGCAAAAAGAAGAACTGTCTCGATGTGGAAATCTCGCAAGTAGACTGGAGTGTGAGTGTTTCTGGATGACCGACGAGAAGAGGAGTTATTATGACTCAATGATGGAGGAGGGCCAGGTTGTTATTGTTCTGCCGAGGATGAAGGGCTAGAGTTATCGAGATTAATTGGATGATTATCGATAGGAGCCGACTCATTTGGAAGGGAGTTATCAGATGAAGCCGTTTCGGTAGGAGATATGTCAGAGTTATTTTCTTGTGGTGTTGAAGTAGAATTAGGAGAAATAGGTGGCGGAAGTGGTGTTTGACTTGAACCCAAAGAAACCCTAGTATTACCCGAAACTTGTGGCTCATCCCAATCTCTAGAAGAGTCAGAGATATATATTCGGTGTATCTTGAATTGAATTACTGCCTATTGAGCGTTGTTTTGATGCGGACGGATAATGAAATATGCTTTCATGGAAATCGACATCCCTTGACACAAAGAGTTTGTCAGTAGCTAAATCAAGAACTCTATAGCCCTTTTTCCCATGTGGATAACCCAAAAACACACATTTGATTGACTGGGGCTCAAATTTTGGTGGTTTATTCGGATGGATTGAGGCAAAACAAAGGCACCCAAAGACTTTGAGATGTGTATAACTTGGCTCTTTGTTAAATAACCTTTCGAAAGGGCTCTTACCTCCCAAAAGTGGTGTGGGGGTTCGATTGATTAAATATGCAACTGTTAAAATTGCATCACCCTAAAAAACTTCTAGGAAGACTAGCTTGAAATAACAAAGCTCGTGCCATTTGAGGAGGTGTCTATGTTTCCTCTCAACCACACCATTTTGTTGAGGTGTGTTGACATAACTTGTTGATGACAAATCCCTTTTGACGCATAAAAATTTTGTGATCAAACTCAGGACCATTGTCACTACGCACAGTTTTAACTCGTGCGTTATACTGATTTTCAACAAAAGTAATGAAATCGACCAAAAGAGGCCGAGCCTCAGACTTTTGAACCATTAAATATACCCAGGTACTCCTAGTGTAATCATCGACAATGGTAAGGAAATACTTGGCTCCTGTGTAAGTAGGTTCATGATAACCTCCCCAAATGTCAACATGGATTAAATCAAAAGGTGATTCACTTGAAATTGAACTTAAGGAAAAGGCTTTCGAGTTTGTTTAGCTAAAGGACACACGAGACAAGTACTCGCAGTGCAAGATTTATTTGAAAGAAAAGAAAACTGAGAATAAACTCGACTTGAAGGCTGTCCAAGCCGCTGATGCCAAAGAGAGGATGATTGACTCGAGACATTGTTACATGTTGCTTGCTGAGTTTTGCCGAGACAGTATAGACCCTCCTTCTCAGATCTATCCCAATCGTCTTCCCCAATTGTAGGTCTTGTATGACACAAAAATCCTTTAGAAACACCGTGATGAAATATGAATCACGTGCAATTTTGCTGACAGATATGAGATTTAAATAAAAAAGAGGCACGCATAAAACATTATGTAAGGTGAATTGTGAGGAAAAAGTGACTGTGCCGATGTAAGTGACTCTAGCTAGGCTACCATTAGGGAGTTTGACATTTCTATTTTGGACAGGATGTTTGATGGTGAGAAGTTTAGGATTGCACCCTATGTGGTCACTTGCCCCACTATCTAAAATCCAAGTACTTTGCTTGTCGCAACTCATGAATTGTAAAGCTTTACCTGAAAGGTGTTTAAGGTTAGAGTTGTTACCGACATGGTTGGCCATGCTATTTTTCTTCTCATTCAGCATGTCGAGAATTTGTTTACACTTACCTTGAGAGAAAGGAAAGTTGGCAGCCTTTCCATCTTGTTCAAATATGGCCGCAAGTTGGTTGATGTGAGCCTCACGGTTCTGTGTGCTTGACCCTGCTTCCAAAGCTTTTCTCTTGTTGCAATACTCATAGGTATGGGCCTTTAAACCACAGAAAGTGCATGTTAAGTGTGCACGGCAGAATCTAGTGAAGTGACCCTTACCACATTTTGCGCATTTCTTCTTCTCCTTGGTTTGAACACCATCGTCGCGGCTCAGATCCTTGACGGCAAAGACAGCCCTTCGGGCTGCTGCATTGGAGCTTTTCCGCCTCCATTCGAAGCTTCTGCTTGCTTTTCATGACGTTATATCATCGAATACGCCTTGTTAACCGGTGGAAGTGGATCAATAGCCATAATGGTTCCACGCATTGAGAATAGTTCTCATTCAGCCCCATCAAAAATTTCATTGTTTTCTGATTCTTGATATACTCGCTGATCTTGCTGCCTTCTTCACATGTCATGTCACAGAGGGCATCTCTCTCGTCCCATAATGCCTTCAACTTTGTAAAGAAAGTGGTGACAGAATCCGTACCTTGCTCACACTTGTGAATTGCATTTTCAACATTGAACAATTGCACGGTGTTTGTTTGTAGAAATCTTTCTTGAAATTCAAGCCAAACAGCCCGAGCACTTTTCCAATGAACAACGCTCTTGGAAATAAGGGCCGACATCGAAGCTCTCAGCCAGGTTTTGACTAAGACGTCGAACCTATCCTATTGTTGTTGTTTTTTTGGTTTCTCAATCGTAGGACGTTGTGAGGTCCCGTTAATAAATCCAATTTTGTTCTTGATCTTCAACGCGTCTTCCATGGATTGACTCCATTGCGTGAAGTTGTCTTCCACCAAGGATTGTGGTACGAGAACCGCATCAGGCTGATCCGAGTGGTGTAAATAGAGAGGATGAGTCGAAATCTCCCAAGGCTCTGAATTATGCACAACTATTTGTTTCTCGGCTGCCTACTCCTTCAGGATCTTCTCTTGGAGAAGCCTCTTGAGTTTCTCTAGTTGCTTGACGTCTTCGTTTTCTCCCATTGGTATTTTTGTGTTTTGGTTTGGGGTTTCTTTTGGTACCAAGCCTCTGATCGATGCTCTGGTACCATAAAGAGTTTTGAACTGGTGGTTATATTATTCACACACTCGGCCGAAGTAGTACAATGCCTTTATATAGGCTGTTACAATCGAAAACCCTAGATGGTTGTATAAGGTAACCTACTTCTGCAAGGAAACATTGCTACAACAATAAGGATAAAGATACACAACTAATTACTTGCTTCAAT
Source organism: Fragaria nilgerrensis (assembly GCA_010134655.1). Lineage (NCBI taxonomy): Eukaryota > Viridiplantae > Streptophyta > Magnoliopsida > Rosales > Rosaceae > Fragaria > Fragaria nilgerrensis. Next base: position 31,589,081 of record CM020978.1, on the reverse strand, counting down.
AGAGCATTTATCTTTTTCTCTCACTCTTTGCTGTGTTAGGTCACTGTCTAAACTTTAGATATTAACTGCCTATCGACAAATGTGTGACCGTATTTATCATTGTTTTTTTTCATATCACTGTCACTTATTGTCTGGATTCTGTAGAGGATCTCTGAAGATCCATGCTCTCTCAATGTGCTTCAATCTTGAGTCATAGAATGACAAGCTTTGCAAATCAAATTTTTTATTTTTTTTCATATCATCATCACTTCTGGGATGACTCAAACTGATCATATGGTATCAGAGTCTCCGCTAAGTTTTAGCATTTTAAATAAGAAGAGGCTGTTACTTCTAATTTGTTCCCACTGATTACTGATACACTCCATTTAAGTCAACTGGCTTCCTGTAATCATGTTCTCTGATATTGCCTTCCTTTTTGTTTCTGAATAATAATTGAGCACTCAAATAGCAAGATCATGCTGTGCCAACTGTTCTGTTCAACAAGGATTTGGTTTTCTTTCTTCTTCTTCTTCTTTTTTTTTTTTTTTGAGTAAATGGATTTTCTTTCTTTATTATATGAAGGATGAGAGATCACATAGAGAAACCGGGTTTCATAGTTGAAAATTTCAGATTGATCCATCACATCTTAAATCAATGGTTGTCACCACCATTGTTAGCAAAGACATTTCCAGGGTTGCACGGGCACCCAACTTAATGTCAAAGCTTTTATATTCATGCATCTCTAATCCAAACTATGATTTTATCTGACACTATGAATTCATCTGGTGTAAAACAAAACCCTCAGTACATATATTTGGAATCAGGAGGTTTTTTACACCCTTCAATTAACCAAAACTTTTGCATCACTGTCTTCAAAACCTGAGTACTCCTCTGGCACTGGGATATTCAGCTCTGAACAAACCAACTGTATTATTCTTGCTGTCTCAGCACCATATGACATCTTATTCAAAGTTACAGCAATAGCAAACTTGTTTTGTATGTCACAAAAGCCAGTAGATCCACCCATTCCGGAGTGCCCAAAGCCGATAAGTGAATTGTCCTTCGAGTGGTGGCACCTCTTGAACCCGAGTCCAAATATCCCATCCTGCATAACCAAACTTGCATACTCCCCCACCCCCAAAAAAGCATCATGAATTTTGGGGTTGCTGAACAGCTTATCTTTTTTAGGACTGGATGATGAGTTTTCAGCAGCAGGAGAGTGGGGATTGTGGGGATGGCTACCGAGAGGTGGTGTCAAGGAGGAAGTGGGATGTGGTGGTGGAATAGCACCACCATCAACTAGGGATGCATAGTAACGTGCTAGCGCGCGTGCTGAGCAATGTGCATTGGCTGCTGGGATGATGGCGCGGCGGATGTTGAGCATGTTGAATAGAGCAGGCACCATGGTAGCAGCTTGTTGAATGTTGTCTGGCTTGAGGCTGGAGGGCAAGTCCAAACGGCTGCCAATCTCTGAAAGCTTCTTCGGATCATCTCCATAGGGTGCAAGGCTTGCTAGCCGAGCTTCCACACCTAAGACAAGAAAATAAGCAATTTGAAAGCAAATATCATTATGTGTAACAGCAGAGTCATGCATACATGTTCTTTGCATTGTAACTCAAAGAAGCACTTGAAAACATAGTAAACTTGCTGACTTGCCTGCTGGGATTCCAACATATAACTCGCCTTCGAGTTTTAGGGGGCGAATGAATGCTTCTTCAAGAATCTCCTGATATTTCTTCCCTGATGCATGCTGTTCCATCAGGAAGTACAAACATGAACGTTCACATTGACACAAATGGATCGTATAAAGAAGTTTTTTCTTTCTTTCTTTCTTTCTGAATCTGTTTAGGCAATACCTCAATGATTCCGCCACAGATATATCCATAAGATATGTAGTGGTATGTCTGCTCCTTTCCAGGCTCGCTCTCAGGTTCTGACATGGCAGTGCTTTTTAAACACTCTTCCCAGTTAGACATGAGAAAAGGGTTCCCTAACACAACGTCTGCCAAGGCATTGTGCAGTCCAGATGTATGGTTAAGCGCATGATGGACCTAACAAAAAGAAAACATGATGTAATCACAGAAGAAAAATGCAATATATACAGAATTCTTGGCTTACAATATTGGATTATGTAAACCTTTATGTGATCTTTTCCATTTGATCCAAATTCTGGCCATATGTTTGCAACACTATCCTCAAGCTTCAATTTCCTGAATGTTAGAACATTACCTTGTTCATCAACATCAAAAGCTATATGATCCAACTTAAGAATGCAGAAAGATACTGATATACACACCCGGCGTCGATCAACCAATGTAACATTCCAGCTGTTATTCCCTTTGTTACAGAGAAAACTGGAAAAAGGCTATCAGGCTGAACCCGCTGGTCGCCATCTTTTTCGAGCAATCCACCAGCAGTGTCAACAATAACCTTTCCATCTTTGTAAGCGCAAACCTGGATAGAATATCATGATCACCTGATCAAGATTGTAATCTCAATCATCAAATCAATAATTCAATTACCTGAACTCCAAGTAACTTGTTGTCTTTTCCAAGCTGAGCTAGGAGTGGCCTGAGCTTGGCCTCTACATCAGAGAGGGGAGGTGTGTCATAGATCCAGTGATCATTAGCCATCGGTCTCTCCTATCCTATTAGATTTTTTCTGCAAAACTCACTTTCATAGCGGAAGGAATCACTTATAGGGCTTGTTACTAAATTAAGCATCAACATTCCTGTGGACAAGGACGGATCAAAATTGAAATAGCCAAACGTAGAATGAGTCACATCATAAGAATCCACATTAGTCGCACTGTTTTATGCCAGTGGCCATTCTAGATCTTACTTTTGACGTCATAAATTCACATCTCATACCAGGGTAAAAAAGTTATAAGATCATAATTTACAAGGGAATCGACCAAAATATGAAATAAAAATCATAATTTAACATTTCCTATTGCAAATGGGATTCATGGCCTACCAAGCATTGTGATTTTGGTGATATTTCTTCAAATATTATTTTCACACTCTACAAGTCAACAGAGTTCCCAACTAAGCCATGGATGATAGTATATATATAGTTTCTGCATAATAATTGAGCAAGATCATGCTCCTCTGTACGTGCCACACTAAGTAAATGGGTTTAATTTCTTTAATATTCGAAGAAGAAAGAAACCGCGTCTATTTTGTTGTCAAAACTTGAGAACCAAGCAGACAGATCCAGGTTTAATTTGTGTATATCTTATATCTTTATTGGCCTAATAATTAACAATAGCATTATGTTTAAGCTATTTCTAAATTTCTGAGCTTTCCTGTACATGCATGTTTAAGCTAGCTATTATATGATTATTATGAAGAGCAAAAGCTAGAGAACAGATCGAAAATAAAGAAGTTGAAGTACAACATATTATGAATCCATGGAATTTACATTTAGCACAACATATTGTTGATACAAAGAATAAACATTTTCAGTGAAAAAATTAATCCAATGACAGTTCTTTTATCCCATCATCAACTCAAACTCACTAAAATCAACCTTCCCATCCAAATTCAAATCTACAACCTTCACCATCTTCTCAATCTGCGTCATATCCCACCCATTATCCAACCCTAAACATTCCAACACCCTCTTCAACTCCACAGCCTCTATAAATCCATCTCCATCTACATCGAAAATCTTGAACGCTTCGAGCAGCATTTCGTTTCTCTTATCACTCTCCAACTCCCCAAGAACCTCTTCCACTGGCACTTCATCATGATCATCTTCCTCATTGTAACATATCAAGCCAAGATTCTCCACCACTCTCTTTGCCTTCTCCTTCTTTATTCTTCCATTGGTTTCCATCCCAAAAACAGTGATGAGTGCCCTTGCCATAGACTCGTCAACTTTGATTGCATTTTGTGGCTGCTTGCGATCTTCATCAATGTGCACTTCTGTGCTTGAGCACCTTGATACTCCATGGAAGGCATGAACCAAGTCACCAATCAGCCTAGAACACACTCCAGTGATCCCCATCATTTTCAAATGTTGCAATATGGAGAGAAGAAAAATATATTTACTATATGAAAATGCAGATTGATTTCCTGGAGAGCTAGCTACTCTCTGGTCACTCTTTTATAGTGGTAACCATTAGGAAACACCTTGAAATTTATAGAATACTACTTGGATGCCATTGCAACAATAATATATGGTAATAATTGGTTGAATAATATTTATGATTCTTAGGAAGCTGGCAATTGCTATTGAATGTGACACTGATGCAATGCACAAACAATGCTCATCTTATTTTTATAATGTTGGTCGGTTGTATCCCCAGCACTAGAAATCAAAAATTAAATACTGGTCATAAGGATCAAGCGCGCATTAAAATTTTGTATTTCAGATTTGGAAATAGCAGAGGAACTTCTCCTCTCACAGACATTGGAGATTTGATTTAAGATCTTGATGAAAATTTCAGGCATCTCTTTGCTAGCTTCACAGCTATCCTGAAAGAAACTTTTCAGCTGATAAGACAATCCAGCCCTGTATAGTGTATACTGTTCAATAAATTTTCAAATAATAATATTGATTTACTATTTCTAAACTCCTAATACTTAAAAATCAAGCAAACTCTTGAAATAATGACTAAAATTTTGGTTTACTTATAGTGTATGTGGTAACTCTCATGATATTAGTTCGCTTTCCTTCACCAAACAAAAAATATATATATTTACTACAATAAGAAGCTGAAAAGCATGGAAGCTTGGTTTCTACCACGCTTCGCGCTACTGAAGAATCGATTTGAAGATTTATTTTGGAAAATGCTCATTGTGAGTGGAAGACTATTGATATATTAAAATTAAGCTCCTACATATCCCACTAGTTATATTTGGCCAGATCATCTACTAGTTTTTTAAGTGCACATGAAAGTGCAGAAACCGCGTTTTCCAGACTATAGTCTAATTGGCAAAAAAAAAAAAAAAAAAACTAAACTAATTAGAGTTCCTTGTCTAATCCTCTGCGTGCACTACCCACCATCTCACGTGTGATCTACTCTACTAATCATGTTCTTCATGTACTTCAATATTCACCTTTAGGTTTTAGCATATTTAGCATATAGATGTATAGTTGTATACTACCTTCATCTGTAAATTAAAATCACTATAAGTCGTATACATTCATTCATCTGTAGAAAGTAACATTGTAATGACAATGAAGTGAAAGAGTTCACCCTCAGTTTATCAAAGGTCTTACAGAATCCGACTGTCCCTCGAGTGCCGTCTCTGCAAGGCTCGCATAATCCTGTGGCACCGGGATGTTTAACTCTGAACAAACAAGGTGGATGATTCTCCCAGTCTCGGCACCAAATGACAATTTATTCAAGGTTACAGAAATAGCAAACCTATTTTTGATGTCACAGAAACCGGTTGATCCACCCATGCCTGAGTGCCCAAAGCCAATGAGGCAACCCTCCTTTGAATGATATCTCTTGAACCCAAGTCCAAATCCACCATCTGGCTTGGCCAAATTTGCATATTCGCCAGCACCCAAGAAAGCATCATGGATTCTGGGGTTGCTGAAGATCTTACCCGCATTACCTTTTTGAGGAATGGAACCGGGCTCAGTTACATTAGTAATGTTACTGCTGCTATTGGTTCTACTGGGGCTAACAATATCAGGATCACTAGTAGGGGCCTGCTCATATTTCTTGGTCCTCAACTTCAAAGCAGCAGCAAGCTTCTTGCTTCTGTTACCTTGCTTTTTGGATGATGATTCAACAGGAAATTTGGGAATGTGAGGGTGGCTACCCAGAGCTGCTTTAAAGGAAGAAGAATGAGGTGGTGGAACAACACCACCATCAACTAAGGCTGCATAATATCGTGCAAGAGCACGGGCTGAGCAATGTCCATTAGCTGCAGGTATGATGCCGCGACGAATGTTCAGCATGTTAAATAGAGGAGGCACCATGCTCACAATTTGTACAAGGTTGTCCCCCTGGAAAGTGGAAGGTAGGCCTTTACGATTGCTCATCCCTGAAACCTTCTTCAGATTGTCTGTATCAGTGGTTAGGGTTGCCAGTCGAGATTCCACACCTAGAACAGAGAAAGGAAACATTGTGATGACAGAAACGGAAGCCCAGATATATAATAAATAGCTGATTTTGATAGATTACAAGAGAAAGTAAATTTGCAGATAACAAAAGGACAAAAAGTGTGATCACAAATCATGCATACATATTACTCTCATTCAATGAAACAAAACATAGTACACTTGCCTGGAGGGATTCCAATATATAACTCCCCTTCAATTTGTAGGGGGTGTATGAATGCTTCCTCCAGAATTTCCTTAAACTTTTTCCCTGATGCATGCTGTACCATTCAAATAAATAGTTAGACCAATCAAAGAACAAGCTTTCAAACATGGAATTCACTGTCATACATTCCACCACGTATAAGATTTTGAGTTGGAAAAAAAAAATCTGAAACATTAACAGGCTACTGTACCTCAATGATTCCACCGCATATCCACCCAAAAGATAGATAGTGATACAGCTGCTCCTGGCCAGGTTCAGTCTCAGGTACTGAAATGGCAATGCGATTTAAACACTCCTCCCAGTCAGCCATAAGTAAAGGGTTTTCTTTGCCAATATCTGCCAAGGCATTGTGCAATCCAGATGTATGGTTAAGCACATGATGAACCTAAAATGCAAAGAGCACATTAATCACAGCAATACAAAACAAAATTCTATAGCTTTACTGGAGCTGAATTCAAATTATTAACCTTTATGAGATCCTTTCTATTTGATCCAAATTCTGGCCAAATACTTGCGACAGTTTCTTCAAGCTTTAATTTTCTGCAAGGCAGAATAACGAGAAACATATACCCTGTTTATCAGCATTAATCGACTATATGAATACTATCAAAGTGTGTCAGTTCAAATGACGACAACACTAACCATAACTTCCTGTGAAACAATATAGATAGAACTCATTACTTAAACGCAGAAATATTCCATCATCAGGCTTTAATAAAGCTCTTCAGTCATGATACCATATCAAACGAATGAACTCAAAGACTACTATAACTATTTTACTTTAACTGCTTCCACCCACACACCCACCAGCTTCATTATTTTAATGGATTACATCATTAGAGTTTCCACCACAATGGATTCCTCTGTGTATATTGAAGTGGCCAATTTAGACCACCTCAGATAATGAAAGCTCTAAAAATCATGCCAGACGATACTAAAATCAGAAACACGTGCAAAATTGCTGTGTAGAAAGAACTGGCCAATTCAAAACACGATACTAATATAATTGAAAGATATTCTGAAACACATGCAACATTTCCCAGTAAAAATGGATGTGTAGAATGAAGTGGCCAATTTAGGTTATCTCAGAAAATGAAATTTCTAGTAATCAGGCCAAACAATACTAATATAATTAAAAGATATTCTGAAACACGTGCAGCGTTTCCAAGTGACTAAGAGACTGATTCACCAAAAGAAAGTACCCCCACTTTTCTGTGATAGCATATCAAAAGATTCAAAACAAATGGAAACACAATAATACTCACCCGTTGTCAACCAGCCAATGTAGCATTCCAGCTGTTATACCCTTTGTCACAGAAAAAACTGGAAAAAGGCTGTCAGGCTGAACTGGACGAGGATCATATCTACCTAGCACTCCAGCTCCAGTGTCAATAATAACCTCTCCATCTTTGTAGGCGCATACCTTTAATACAAAATTATGAAAATTCGGGAAAAAATAATATCATGTTAAAGAAGAGAGTAAAAAAGAACAAGTTACCTTAACTAAAAGATATGCGACAACATTCATTTCAGAAAATTCGTATGCATTAACAGTTCATAATTCTCTAACATATTGTAAACTATACTTTATATATAAACTATACGTTATATATCAAGAACATTACACGGCCAAAACTCCTAGAAGATTAACTTCATCTTGTGTTAGTTATACCACCCCATTAAAATCTTTGTCATCTTACAGCTCTTGTTTCAAAATTCATTATAAGTAATTCCATTATATAATTACACTAGCTTCTATTGTACCAGATAGGGAAACACCATTATAATGAAACTGAGAGTTGGAATGCCAGAATATAAGACAACAAAATAAGATAAGTCCAATATCAAGTTGCATTATAAAAAAAAAATACTACAGATTTCCACGGTGTCATATCAAGTTATCAGTGGATAAAGTCTGAGAAACTGTACACACCTGAACTCCAAGAATTTTATTATCATTCCCCATCTCAAGTAAGAGTCGCCTCAGCTTCACCTCCACATCAGAGAGGGCAGGTGTGTCATAGATCCACTGATCATTAACCATTGGTCCCCTATTAATGCTTCTGGAAAATGTAAAAATCGGCTCCATCAGAATTGAAGAAGATATGACAACGTTAAACTAACATAAATCATTACAGAATAAACTCACCCCTGTAAAACGGATTCAGCAAATGGTCTCATAATATCTAGATATACAACGCGGACGTTCATTGTGGAAGAAAGCCCTAAATCCAAGTCAAATAAACAGTAAATTATATGTCACAATTATCTAACATACATGTCACCAGAGAACATATTGAAAACATACCTCTGAGAAGATTGAGGACTCGTGCAAAAATTACAATATCACCAGGAAATGCATCAACCTATAGAAGTGGATTCTACTAGACTCAGCAAGGATTCGAGCGATATATAGCAGAGAAACACAATGTATAGGAGGAAAACTTACAGGATTAAAGCGTTTGACCTCTTTCCGGCTAAGTTGCATCTTGTCCTGTATGACCTTCATGTTTTTTTCTCTTTGATCCACCAACGCTTTCATCGTTTCCTTATGAAAATCGTAAGTAAATAATTAAAACTGAATGGAACAGGAGTTACAAAGTTAGAGAAATGGAAGTAATGAAACAAGTAGCAGTTGAAACCATACTTACAGAAGACTCGTTTGGTGGCGTAGTACTACGGAAGAATACAGTTGTTATCTCCATTGCCTGCTCTGGTATATCAAGGCGCAACTTAAGTCCCATTTCTGCAAAAGCCGACAACAGAGCAACATGGTCCCCCTGTTACAAAGAAACATTGCAAATTATCTTATTAAAGGAATTATTTTTAATCATACATGAAAGTAAAGGAAATGCCTAGGTTAATACTTTTCAGTCATGGATCTATCCAAAAGAAAATATTAGAATTAAATCAACAAGTATTGTGATAAAAAACTACTCTTTTGCACAAACCTCAGCAGATGCCAAGAACATCTTTGCTAATGCTTGTTTCAGAGAGCTTGATAATTTCTTAGTAAGTCCAAAGTCAAGCAAAATAGGACGATGAGGAGGTTCCTTGCTCACAAGAAAATTTCCTGCGAATAGGATTATAGAAACTCAAAGGACAGTGCACCAAGCAGAGAATAATATTGAATTTCTCCACTAATGAATCGACTTGTTCCATTCAAAATACCAAGATAAGAAGTAACACATGGAGGGGAGAAGAGGGATACCAGGATGAGGGTCACCATTGAAAAATCCATCAACGTATATTTGGTGGGCATACGCACGTGTGATTTCTTCAACAACCTTTTGTTTGTTGACACCAAATGCTTCAAATGATTCTATGTCGTTTAAACGAATGCCATCCATGAACTCCGAAATGAGGACTTTTTCTGTTGACTGCCAATAAATGAAGCAGGATGCAAGAAAAGGAAACATATTTTTCAATTTCAAAATGAATCAGATAAACAACCAGTTAAAATTAAGCAAAGTAATAAAGGCTACACTCCTCTAGATCTCATTCTTCAGTTTTTAGTTGGAAAGCTCTCTGTTCAACTATACATTGTCTCAGATTTTTCAGCTTCACCTATAAGTATTTTTATTTTTTAAGAAACAAACTTTTATCGAAATAGAGGACGAGAAACAAGAAGCAAAAGCCTTATTTCCTTGAAAAGAGTTGACAGAAACAAGGGGGAAAAAACTACAGAGAAGGACTAGCCTAGAAAAGTAAGACACTAATACATGTCATGAGAAAAAATAAACAATCTCTAATTCCTTTGTCCAATAATTGCTGACACTTTTCTAAGTATAATGCATCCCTGTAATAATAAGAGAACGGATCAAAATAGTACCTGAATAACTTCTGGTATCAAAACATCCACTTGATTGGCACTTGGGTTATCATCATGTTTGCTTCTGCAGCCAAGATTTTTAGAAACTGTTCGAGTATTCTCTACATAAGCAAAGAAGACATAAAAAATAATTAATCTTGAAGAAGTAACATATGCATAAACTTTTCAAGGCTGCCAATGCCTACAGAATACATAAAAGACAAAGCCTAGAAGTATGGCAGGCAGGTAAGTTCATGACCAACAGTAAACTGGTCAGATTGAGAAAAAAAAGTGGAGCGGGTTTCTCATCTCTAATAAAAGTTATGTTTCTTATTAAAGAAAAAAGAAATGGTTGCATGCATGTCAAATGTCAAGCACAAAAAGCTACGAGTCTATGAATAATTAAAAAAAATAATTGATCGCACCTGCTTCATGATTGAAGTCTAGTTCGTTTGGGCACTCTTTGCACCATTCATCTATCATAGGGTTGAAATTGTACTGAGGCTCTGCCCATGCTATCCAGTCAACAATTGACTTTGCATTCTTCAAGTCCTACAAGAAAAAAGTCCAAGAATAGATTAATACAGTGAGCCCATCTTAATTTATGTTAACCTTAACTTTCAAATACCAAGTATGAGAAACCTCCAATATGATTCTCTTAATGCCCTCATGCTGAACTTTAACAACTACTTCCTGCCCATCAAGCAGGGTTGCGCGATGGACTTGTGCTATCTGCATATAGTGAGTGCAAAACCAATAAGATCTTTTCCAATATCATAAGAGTGTTTAAGAATGACCTAGAACTAAGTGCCAACAATTGTTCAGTCTACAAGAGTGAGAAAATCGTACTGATGCAGTTGCCAAAGGGACTTTGACAAAATCTAAGAACAACTCATCCATCGATTTCCCCAACTCTGCCTGTATAGTTCGAGAAACCTGTGCAAAAAAAAAAAAATATCCAGTTTAGCCATGAACTACCAGATGGATAAACTCAAGAAAACTGAAAGGGAAGGTGTCTGATGAGTGGTCAAACAGGAAAAACGGGTGCTAAGGAATGCAAATATTTCTGTACGTACAGGAGATGGAGATATTAGCATCACAAAATTAAACTAAGACCTCTATAAATCCAATCACCAATAAGAGGCGGTGTAAATAGACAAAAACTGTTGCAACAGTAGAAAATAATACAACACACTACATGAACACCAAGCAAGAAGATGTATGATTTCTAGAGCATCCCAATCACTTTCCTACAGTTACTAATGTGATAAGTTTAAAAACCAAAATAAATAACCTCTTCCAAAGGACGAGGGGGTAGAGAGTCCTGTAATTGCTTGAGAAGAGATATATATGCTTCAGGAAGAACATCTGCCCTTGTAGACAGATACTGCCCAAGTTTCACCCACAAACCTTCCAACTGTACTATCAACCTGAGAACTCGTTTAGCATTCCTCTCATGAGCATTTTCCCATAAAGCAGCACTTTTAGATTTGCTAATCCATTTGTCTCTTTGCTGCAAAGCCTTCAGTGATGGGGAAATAACAAGGTAAGATGGTCTTCTGCATATAACTTGTCGATAAGTGAAGGGCAATAATGAATTTTACCTTGTAATCGAGGTATATAAGCAAGGCCAATGTGCCAACTTTCATGCGCCTTCTGTAAATGCTTCCCCGTCCCATCAGAGGAGGCTACGTGGAACTAACCCAAGACCCAATTCACAACCCTTTTCCTGGAAAAGATGAACAAGTGAATCAAATAAATATATCAATAAACCCTTTGCCCTCACAAAGCTGGCAATGTAGCATTATCCGTCACATAATTAGCGGGTTATTTTCGTGTTAACCTAATGCTTAGACCTTCTCCATACATGAAACTCATACTCCCACCAAACTACAAGAATTGAAGGTTGTCTTTTGCACAACCTTTTCAACACCAGTATGATGCATCTAGGCCAATTAAAGCAATATTTACTCATCATGTTCAGCCAGCTCACTCTCTTTTCGGATCATCATGATCAGAGTACAATTCAAGTTCAATAATAGAAACCAGCACACACTAGCAGTCACTAACCAATTCCCTCTTGAAATTCACCATGCAATGACTTCACCAACACTCAAATCCATCGATACACCTCAAAACAAACTTAATAATTCACCTTCTACAGTTCTACTCCCCTCTCCTACCTACCCAAATCAGAACCACAACAACTCAACAATCATTACATATTGCATTTCTCTCTAAACAGCCCAATTCCAACACCAAATTCATCCAATTGACATAAAATTCATCGTTATATATTACGAGTAAATTCAATCGCACGAAACGGAAATGAGAATTTTACCGAGACCTGAAGAGCTGGGAAATGAGCTGTAATGATCAGCGAGGCAGAGACGAAGCTCTGAGAGTTGTGAAGAAGAAGCAGAAGAAGATAGTGAGAGAAGCAAAGAATTATAAACGATGCGATTCTGTTGTCGTTTTCTTTACGCGACTCCCATCTTTCGGTTTTTCTGCATGTCGTTGGCCGTCCCCACCGGTGAAATAGAGTCGCATCAGTAGTTGACGGAGTGACGGACGTGTTTTGGTTTGCTGCGTGCCTGCAACGGCGGGTGAGGTTAGCGTGGTTAGGGCCGTGTGATTAACGGAAATTTAAACGAGGAGATTGTGAAGGCGTGGCGCAAACCTAACCGCCTTAATTTGGGAAAAGGTCGGTGTTGAATTTTCGATTGTCGTTGATTGTTGGGGTTTAAAGGCTTTGAAAGCTGAGAATTATCCGAGGCCTACCAAATAAACGACATGAGATTTTCTTGAGGGTATAAAAATTGTTCATGTCGTTTCTATGCGATTAGGAACACCAAGTTGGACTCGTCATATGTTGTGACGCATACTCTTACGGTGTAGCAGTTTGTCTAGGGCTTCTAATGGTTAAACATGTGGATTAATTGTATGTTTAAGTGACAGATGCTTAGAAAAGTGAGGAATGCGACTATTATCAAACAAATAGTAATAGATTGACTAGTTATGAAAACCTCAAGAGGAAAATTTGGAAATGGAAAGTATGGGTTCGAGTCTTGATCTTTCTTTTCTTTGGTGTATGGTTGCGGGTTGTCATGTATATGCATTATTTTCTCATATCACAATTTCATGAGTTGGAAAAACTACATAATTGATGATCATATTACCCCGTCATGGCATCATATTAACATTGTTCATTGCCTCAATAATTGTTACTTGACAATTTTTTTATTAGACAAACAATTTAAACGTTATAAAAGTTTACAATGAATTGAACTCATATTCTCACAACATTTTATTTACGAAGATGAGAAGATGAGACCATGACACTAGACGTCTAGACTAAATGATACCGGACACTTTGTTTTACCACAACAAAATTAACTTACATGTAAAACAAAACAACATATACTTTTTTATCTCAAGTATTTACCATTCACCGGGGCTGTTGAAAGTTTGGACTCTCCTTTTGGAATAAAGTCCATGCTAGATTGGATCTCCATTAATTTTACACTTTATTATTTTAGGTGATACTCTTTTGGTTTGTAGCTAGTTGTTGCCTTTGTTTAAACCAAAGCGAGCCACGACCCACCCACGAGGCACGAGCCCTTCGATATTTTCCAAACTATATTATTTATTTCCCATCCTTTTTTCTTTTTACTCCCTTAACTTTTCCCGGCGGCCCGTCGCCAAGATCACCTACCCCACCAACCCAACTCTGTAAACCACAAACCACGCAGGTACCACCGGCGCCACGTGTCTTCAATCCACGCCCTTCCTTCGCCTTTCCCCTTCCTCTCTGATCAACACGTGTCCGTCGCCGGAGAATCAAACCGCTACCGATAGCTATTTAAATTATGGATTAATTTTAGACGCTCATTAATATTTCACACGTTAAAATTCCAAAAAACAAAAAACCTGGAACTCAAAAACCCCAAAAACAAACTCATATATTCGCAGACTCTCTCTATCTGAGTTTTTGTGGATGCGATTTTCGAATCTATGGCGTTCTCAAAGCTCTTGACTCTCTCAGTCTTTCTAGCCCTAATTTTCTCGCAAGTTAGGGCCGACGGTTCAGTCAGAGAAGACGAGCCACTGGAAGTAGTCCGATCGGACGGCCCTGAAGCCTCCGCTCTGAAGATCGAGTTGGATCAGCTCAAGTCGAAGATCCACTCGCTTGGTTAGTATTTCGCTACTCTAGGGTTTTGTTCGTACTGAAATTGTTTCATTTTGCTACTGTGAGATTTGCCTCGGTTTCATCGGCCGGCAAGTAGATGATGGTGAAGCTTGAGATCTTTCGGTTTTCGAGTTTTGAAGTGATGAAATGTAGTTTCTGTTGCTTGTTTAGGGAATTTGATTATTTGAGGTTAACTTTGTAGAGGTTTAGTTACTTTTGACTAGAAGTAATGTTCAGAATGTCAGTGTATTTCTGAGGTAAATCGCTAATGTTGTGGCTGAATCCGAATCAGTGTTAGCGAAACAGTTCTCGGAGTTGTTTTGGTTACTCTTTGAATGCACTGATAGTTGCATTGTATGTGTTTAAGGGATGCTTGTGCTTATTGGCTAACGGTTTCTATTTTTGGATTTTTGAAGAATCTGAAGTAGATGAGAAAGCCAAGCAACTGCAGAGTAAGGATGAGATAGTAGCGCAGAAGAGTAAAATCATTAAAGTGAACTCGGATGTCATCATGGCTCTGCAGAAAGAAGTTGATTCTCTCCAGGTTGGGCATTTTTTGTATTCGAATATTACTCCATTGTTGAGTATAAGTGTCATGGTAAAAAAAAAAAATTAACTTGTTCATGCTGTGTTATTGTCTCTAGAAAAAAGGGTCGCGGGATGCTGAGGTTGACAAGGCTCATGCACGCGCTGGTGAATTAGAGAAGCAGGTTTGATATAGTAAAGTGAAGTGCCTAGTCCGTGAAAACTGAAAACCACCACATTGTAAATTCAATCCCCCTTTTGCAGGTTGACCAACTGACAAAGGAATTGGAAGCACAACATAAGGAGAAAGAGGCTTTGGAAGCCCGAGCCAATCAAGCGGAGAAGAAGATTGATGTGTTGCTCTTAAAAATTGATAAGGTGAGTTGTTGATTTCTCGTTGGAGAATAAAGCCATGCTGTATGTGCTCATCAAAAGACTTGCTAGTGATGCTGCTTAAATAATGAATTATACTTGTTACTTTCACTCAAGTGTTCTGTGGGTGGTTACCATGTCATCAGAAGTCTATGTACATCTTTATGAGGTTTCCTGACTCACTTTAGTTCTGCCATTATACTCATTACTTAGTACCATCTCTCCTCTGTTATGTAACCATAATTGTTGATGCAAATGTTTTTCTATGGATTCTAAACTTCTAGTGGCTAAAACAAAGCAAATATTACATATTTTTAAGGTTACTATTTTCTTCTATTTTTGCATGGTTTTTATCTTATTTTTTATTATGACATTCTGTAATAATATATTGTACGACATAAAGTTGGGGATGCTGATTGATGTAGCTACTTCTTCACAGATTGAGAAGACTAATGAGGAACAAAAGACCAAAATTCGAAATACTGAGCGTGCTCTTAAAGTTGCTGAGGTAATTTTTAGGTGCTCTATTAAAAGCTTATAGTGTTCTAGGTGTTGGTTATGGCGCTTAACGGCCATCTATCTTCCATGTTCATCTTCAGGAAGAAATGTTGAAGGCAAAGTTTGAGGCTACTTTGAAAGCAAAAGCATTAACAGAGGTATGGATTAGATAAATATTGTTTTTCACTCTTACTATATGCGGTTGTAGTTATGTTTGTTTGTGAAACCCATTTCACCCCTAAACAATGTTGTTATGAGCCTGTTGGGAACTTGGGAAATTCTTTGTGCTATTTCTTGAGAGTAGAATGATAAGCTTTTCTTTAAGCTTATCAGCGCATCAGAATTCCTTAAGATCCTAAACAAAAAACCGGCTCACTTGAGTATTTCTGGCTGTAATTTGAGTCATGACTGCTGCATCCTTCTTTACTAATGCATCTGAATTTGCAGACAAGTTCATTTTGTAATTGTCTGCAATTGTTTAGTTAACTTATCGGAGTTTCTTTATTTGATCATGAAAACTTTAGGTCTTGACACCCCTGTATTTTCTGGTAGCCATATAGGTTCATACAACTTCCTCTTCTATCATATATTCATATTGTATCGTAGAAATGTGATTTGGTTTTGTTTGCATGATTTGTGCACTTTAGCCCTGATGCATGGTGTGAATTAAATCAGGTTCATGGTGCATGGCTTCCACATTGGCTTGCTGTTCATTTTGGCTATTGTCAGGTAAACTTAAATCCATTTTACTATTTTAAAGATCTTTTTATCAAGGAGTTGAAGTTATTATCAACTTGCAGGCCTTTGTAGAGAAACAATGGAATGAGCATGGAAAACCTGCTGCCGAGGTGGTGATTCAGAAGGTATTACAATTGATTGCAGAATGGCGATTTGAAGACTTTGCTCTTTCAATAGTTATACTGATTGGAAATCATGTCCGCTTGTTAACTGACAAGCTCCATATTTGTAACTTTCAGGCCCTGGAGAAAAAAGCTCAAGCTGGGAAGTGGGCTGAACCCCATGTGGAAGCAGTTAAAACTGTAAGCTAACTTGCATAGTTTCAATTTCAGTTAAGTTGATATTGTGTTTTTTGTCTACTAAACTTAAGTTTCCTCCCTTTTACCTTCGCTGTCCGATCTATTGAAGAAATGGGTCCCAGCAGTCAAGGAACAGTGGTCAGTTTTGAAAGAATCTGTTGAACCTCATGTGCAATCACTGAAAACAAAGTCTATTGAAGCTTACAAGACATCAAAGAGTACATTAGCTCCGCATGTTTTAAAAGCACAAGAATGTGTTGATCCCTACTTTCAGGCCAGTATCTGTCATGTCCATTTTTTTTTCTTTTGTGTGTTAGCTTTGTTACATGCAGCTCACAACAGTGTTTTTGGGGTGACAGGAGGCAAAAAGGTTCAGCAAGCCATATGTTGATCAGGTAGCTACTGTTGCAAAACCTCATGTTGAAAAAGTTAGAGTGGTGTTAAAGCCATATACAAAGCAGGCAGTTCAGGCCTATGAGAAGTTTCTCAAATCCGCTTCAACATATCATCATCAGGTATCAGCATCAATCTGGCAAGGCCTACCCTTCATTATGCGACTACTTGATGCTAGTTGTTTCTAAGGTGGACTGTAGAATGTGTCATATTTCTCCTTTTTCTTTTCCTCATTAGATGCCCAAAATAGTATTTGGAATTTGTGACTGCTATGTTCATCTTGACCCAATATGACTCATTTGTCTATAATCTCTTATGTAGTATTGATTGCATCAAACAGATGGCCCTACTGTACTTTCCTGAACGATACAAGTTGTGTGATGTTTGCTTCTTTGTTTTTATGCTTGTACTATTCTTCTCTAGAAATGCTGCCCAATGCTGTTTCAATATGCAATCTTGTTATTTGTTTCTACTTTCAAATCTTACTGGATGCACCCTTATCTAAAGCCCATACCTTATTGTATTTATATTAACTTCTTCAAGGTTCAAACCACTGTACGAGATAAGCTGAAAAAGCATGAACTGACAAGACCTCTTGCTACAAAAGAGTTGGAGTGGTTTGCGGTATGTGTTGTGCAATTTTTTCTTTTGCAGTTTTCTTTTTTCTTTCCTTTTTCTTTTTATTTGAAACTTTATGTTAACTACCTGACACCAAGTAATAATTTCAATCTTGCAGGCCTCTGCTTTGTTGGCCCTTCCGATCTTAATTCTGTTCAGAGTTTTATCTTCACTCTTCTGGTTCGTTTCTTGACTATTCGTTTATTCTCATTAGGTTTGCTGGCTGAGATGGCAACTAAGCTTCTAAGATTCCGTTTTCATAAACAAAAAGCTATCCCAATCTTAGTAACTTGCTGATCACAAATTTATGTGCAGTACAAAGTCAAAGAAACCTGTAAGGAGTACCCACCATTCACGTCGCAAGGCCAAAAGGGGTCATCCAGACAAGTAGATTGCTGCTAGTTTGTTCACAAGATTCGTTTCTGGAATGGTCGCGGTATACTTTTCAAAACAGAATGCGCCTCTTCTCAACAACAATGATGTCTCATTTTGCTAATATGACAGCGATATCGATGTTGCTTTACTTAGTAGTCAGTGCTTTCATTGCTTGCAGGCTGGTTTGTGCAGTGGCAGGGGTATATGTGAAGCTATATTTTGTTATTGATCTGATGCAGCCCTCGTGTTGTTCAAATCTTTTGCTTACGTGTTAGAATCTGGCATACCGACGAAATACACATTCAGATACGTCTAGGAGGAGGACATCTAGGAGTTCATGTAGCGTGGGCAGTCTCTGTTTATGTTGTTATGGGGTGTATTTTTATTCTTTATCTTCCAGATTCTCAGTCCAGAAGACTGTCAGGTGTCTCACACGTTTCATTGTGAATTATAACATTTGTTGGTTAGTTTTATTTACTGATTGTGAAGAATTATGAAAAATCAAATATTTAAGTGCTATGGTCAAGAAATTTATTATTGATTCTTGTAAGCATGTTGATTTCACAGTCAGCATTGGTTTATTCACAAAGCTTTATCCCACATGTGCTGATTTGTGTAAGTTTGCTAATACTCGTATACGTCTCTGGGTGAGATCTAACCATGATGATCAAACATGCAACTCGATCAGAAATATGCAGCAAGAAGATTATTATTGAAACACCACTATTACCAACGCAGTGTAGTATTTAACTCTCAATTCATAATGCCCTATAAATACGATTATACATGACCATAATTGCTGGGTATTTTGCCCCATCAAGGCCCTTGAAATATGAATATATCTATTGAGTCTAACAAGAACATAATAACTAGCAACAAACTTGTCCACCTTATGCTTGATTGTTGGAATTCTCCGAGAATCTTAGACCGCCCTAATACGACGGCCAGTAGTTATCGAGATCGACGCACTGGTCGACCATGTTCATGTATCTGTTCCCGGCAGGCACATTTCCATTGTTCATGTCTATATTACCATACCCAGCTTGATCTTGACCAACAGCACCACCAGCACTAGTCATCATTGAAGAGTTAGCAACATCTTGATGATTGTTCATTGCCTGATGAGCTTGATGTAGTCCAGACATGGGCCTTAAGTTAGACTGAGTTGATGGGCCCCCAAGGTTCAAATTGAGCCCAGAGATTGTGAAGCCTCCTCCTCCAAGGTTGGGGTAGCTGAACTGGGGTTGCAGTAAGGGAAGGTTCATAGGCTACTGTTTGAACCAGTAGCAACGCCACCCCCTCTCAGGACCCTGGAAAGCTCTGCCATCTCAGCGTTGGTCATGTAGCTTCTGCCGTAGTTTGGGAACTGGTGCTCATGACCAAGCTGCATTATGGGTGATTGAACTACGTTAACACTCGGACCTATTAGTTCCATGTTGTAGGGATTTGCTACTCTTGTTGAAGATGATGATTGGTTTGAGGGTGGGTACTTTTTAACACCAGCACTCTTCTGGAAGACTCGGCAAACTACCCATTCATCCTGTTAATCAAACACAACGTCGATATCGATTAACACCTGGTTTGGTTTCACAGTTTTTAGGGTTCATATGGAAATATACTACTTGCATGAAACCTAGATCGAACACCAACCTACTTGCATGGAATCCTAACACAAAAACATCAGCAAATTAAGGACGCCAAAACCAGATTAGATGTAAATGATCTACTACATGCAACCACAAAAAACTTATGGTTTTAGGAAATACGTTAATACTCATTTACATGCAGCTTCATCCTATAGGTCATACGTGAAAAGATAAATATACATACATACATACAGAAATGTTAATTTGAACAAACAGTCAGGATGTGGTTCGAGACCAGAGCTAATATCAAGTTAGAATATCACTTTCAGCTATCAAAAATTTATGTCGAACTAACAATTAGAATCTTTGTTTTCTTTATACATATATACGGCTTCTTCTGCTAATGCATAGATCAAGATCTATATGTATGCTAAGAGACGAGAGGAGATAGAATTACCTTAGACGGTCTAAAACTGGATTTGGAATGAATGCGATATTCGTGCATAACCCAGTTGGATTTCTCTCCCCTGGGAGCTCGGCCTCTATAGAAAACTAGAGTTTTCTTCATCCCAACCAGCTCAGAGGTGGCACTGTTGAAGATCTCTTTGTCTTTTCCTGTGGTCTTCCAGTATCCAGTGTTTGTGGCTCGGTTTGTTCTCACTCCGGTTGGATATTTCCGATCTCGAAGGCTGAAGAAGTACCACTCCTTCTCTCCCATTTTCGCCTTTGCTAATTTATTCAACAACATAATTTTACTAAATTAATTAAGATTGTAGGTTAAGAATTCAGAACTCAAATAATCCCAAAATGAAAAATAATTGATGTCAGCTATAACCATATAAGCATAATTAATTAAGGAAGCCAGAGATGACAGATATGAAGAGTACGTTGTGAACCAAAATCTTTGATGATGTTTTAGGGTTTTGTTTATATAGATCAACAAGGAATATAGTTGATGATGCTAAATCCGAGCATGAAATATTCAATATATAGGGATTAGGGAGTCGATCAGGGACTTCCTAAATTCATAATAAAGTTATTGGATTCAACTATATAAGATACATACCAGGAAGTTCCCAGGGTTCACATTTGTTGAGATCAACATCAGCGATTGCCCTTCCTGTGAATGTAGCATCTGATATCTTGTTCATCAGATAATACGTAATCAGTTCTTCATCTGTTGGATGAAATCGAAACCCTGGTGGCAAATTGTCCTCCTTATTTGCATGATCTCCTGTACTCATCTCTAGCAAAGCTAGCTAGCTACTTGCTTTTTGCTTGATCGATCACTTTCTTACTTCGATCTGATTAGTTCTTTAACTGGTTTCTGTCTGGATAGAAAATAACAGTATCAGACAGAACAACACAGAACCAAAACCTAACAAAAGAAAAGTTAGCCGAAAAAAGGCAAAAAGCTATCTAAAATTTACTCATGCCCTATAAATTGAACAACATAAGACCCTAGCTAGATGGGGAAATATTGGAAACTTGCAGGAGCCAGTTAGCTAGCTTTCTTGCAAGGACATAGAAGAGGAGGATATGTACGTACTTTGATCGATTAGGTTTGACACTTTCGGAAAACCAATTTCTCACAACATCTCAAGGTCGATCTGCAGGATACTGCTTGATCGAGATATGAGGGCTTATTCTTGTTCACCCTGCACAAGAAATGTGGAATATATATCCAAACTTGAAGTAGTATCTGTAGTGTGTGTGAAAAGTAAATGGGTGTGTTTCTGAAGCTCTCACCTACTATGGATCTTCAGACACAAGGGGCCAAGTTTAATCGTTTTAATAATACGAAGGATCATGGAAAAAATCCTTGTTTTAGGATCACACCGATTACTACATGATTTTCAACTTGCAGTACTCCTGGATAGTGAGTTGCCCAAAATGGCCTGGTAATTATAATGCTATCTAAAACTACCATTAATTACTTTGCACAATTAGCTTTCAGATGTATTACGTCCATATATATCTTGCTAGCTAAAACGTTATCCATATGGAATTCCTTTGTTTGGTTAAGTTTGAAACAAAGATTCTCCTGGAAACAGTTCAGATGTTAATATCAAATTAATTGCATGCACTAATTCCTTGATAGTTTAGTCGGGTTAGGGTAATCTGTGTGTAATAACTAATATGAGCTTCTATGGCTGAGATTAAAACAAAAAATTGAACACTTATGTCAAACCTACATCATTCAAGATCATTAAAAATAAATCAAACATTTAGATGACTTAACATTCACCAAATTTTCTGAAAATTTACAGAAAAATTTTTCTGAAAATTTACATAAGTGATATACTCATATACACTTACAATCTGAACGGTGAAAATGTGATTTAGTGATCGGAAAGTTTGTCAAATACTCTATCCTTATAAATGAACAAAAAAATATATATATGCGTGTGCGCGCGCATTTGTAGGCTTGTAGCATCGAAAGCTACTTCAGAAACAACATATATGCAGCAGGCTGCAGCTGATCGATCATACTACATCAATTTAGACAAGGGTAGTTTTTCTTTTGGGTCGAATGACTAGCCCTAGGGCAGCTTAATTAGGTACATGCATATAAGACCGAGTCAGGACTCGCTTTTATATATATCCAGTGTTGCACGTAAACTGGCCTGGTTCAGAATCAGAAGCAGCCCTAGGTCATTCATATGATTCAAACAAAGCTTAACTCCAATTTTAAAGCTTAATTTCCTCTCACCAATTGGTACATATATACCACGTACATCACAAAGCGGTCAAAGCCTCCCATCAAAATAATAAACAAGCAAAACGATCTAGGGGCTGCTGATTATATCCGAATTGCATATATGTGTTTACTGTTCAGGCTTCGCCTTCGCTCCTTTGACGTAGCCTGATCTAGATCTTCCTGCTACTAAGGACGCCCTTCTCTGGGTTTATTCTATATGATCTCTATGTACGACCTAGCCAGATAATGGCAGGAATGGTTTAGATTTTTATTTCTTCTAGAATAGTATCTATAGTTATTCCCCTTAATTTGTCCTTGATTTTTATATATGATTATTATGGAAAACCCTGAAAGTAAACATAACTTTCTGTTTTGATCCACTTGTTCGTATATGCATGTTTTGGCTTCTTGTTGGACAATACATGGGGTTTGGTACTTTTCTTGTTTGACAGCACTAAAGGGTTCGTTCCTGTGTTGTGGTTGCTGGCTGGTAGACAGGAACTTGATCCCGGGAACAAACAATAAAATGATTTTATTTGCTCTATGCGGTTGCACTGTACATCTGCAGGTGGCAAAATGAACCTTGCTTTCGATCCTCGATTTCCCCACAATTCATTCTTTCTTTCGGTAAACGTCACAGTTCGTTGATATATACTCGATCATAGTCTCTTAGCTAGTCGAATATGGAAAGTCTAATAATCTTATAAGTACCTTTCTTCTTCTTATCGAGAACTCAGAAATTGATCGCACTTCTGGCTGGGGCAATAAACTCTCCATTCTCCAACGACTATCGATCGCCTCACAAATATATCGCTAGTTGGCTACACAGAACTTCGTACGTTCTTACACACATTTCATACATATACTAGCTAACACTACGCAGTACGCACCAAGCTTAATTGCTAGTGTCGTCCGTTTCTGGGTTGGTTAATTAGTACCTGCTGATAATTAAGTAAGTCGTTAATTTGGTCTGTAAATCTCCTGGGAAAGATACATCAGTCAGTCAGTGTAACCTTAACTCTTTTGTATTATACTGATCGACAAATTAAGTAGGTTAGTTATGATTTTGGAAAGATTGAGAGGTTTTGCATTGATCTGATATATCGAGGACTTTTGTGAGTTCTCATAATGTGGATCCATACAGTAGTAAACACGTACAGTACATGGTAGCGATCCATCACGATCTCCAGTTTACTTAACAAACACTTCAGTATCAAACCAGCTTATTGGTTGTGGAAGGGGTCTCGATCACACTGAGTCACTGATTACCCACCGAGCTTAATTTGAAGACAAGTTGTTTAACGAAACTGCAAGGATGATGCTTGATTGACTGCAAGGTTTGCGCAACTGGAAAAGATCGAAAATGATCAACTGGTTTGGCTTATAGCATGTTGATCTTCACGGATCAATAATTCATTCAAACTAATGTGAATTTCTCTCATTTTCCTCTCTGTCAAAGCCTTTCATCAGCGTATGAATATCTTCTTCAGATGGAACTGACATAGTTTAGTCAATGAATCGAAAAATCTACTTACATGAAAATAGCAACAAGAACACTTCAATGGAATTCAGCGTCTCCTCTTGGGAGTCCATATTTTGTGACTAACAAAAAACCCAAGTTGTGTCGAACAAGAGATTATTAGACATATTTATGATCAAATTAAGCACTTGTAAGACGTCTTCCAGTGGAACTATCAAGATGTTGATCGATCGAGAGAAAGACATCGGTCAAAAGAAATTAAACTATGGATGAGAAAACCAATATATGAACGAGCATCTGTCATATCCACTTCGATCAGGATTACAAAACTGCGCAGTCCAGAAATTATATATGGTAATTAATAGAAATATATCTATTTTTGTGTGTGTACGTAATTTAATTAGGGTTTTGGAGGGCTGCATAAACCTACCAATCTCATAGCAGTGTTTTGCCATGATGAGGATATTAGCGTTATAGAGGCATGATTTTGATATATATTGATCAAAGCTGTTAATTCCAAGCTGTTGGTAACAAATTTATTTATTTATCATGACCAGAATAACTCATGATACCTGGATTATTATTCAAAATAATCTTGTTATGTAACCAATTATCATATTATACTAACTTACGGAACATGTAACTAAAGTAAATCAGTTTGTGTGCGTGTATGAGCAAACGGAAAGGAAATTATGATTCAAATGACTTGAATGATACACGAACAATCATAGATACGTGTTTGATCACATTTCTAACTCGCAAATTCACTTTTTAAAATTGAAAATTTGGAACGACTTTGTCCACTTTGATAATATTAAAGTAGTAGTTGACAGGTTTGTATCAAGAGAAGACTCTCTAGAATAAATGGAAGAACCCTAAAACCCTAAAATTCATGATTGACAGGCTACTTGTCAAACACTTCAAGATAAACTAAGCAGGCTGCTGTTTGATCTCAGTTGTGTTTTACATATCCTTCCATGGTGCAAAAACTGATTAAGCAACTTTTTAATTATATGTTGGAAATCAATATATAAATTATGAGTGGTTTTTTGCGAAAGGGTGCAAGAAAGAGTATACCAAGACAGCATAAGGGTGATATATTATTGTTCCCAAAAGGGGTGCAAAATTCAAAAGAGTTGTTGCATATGATTCGAGGGAGTGCTAATATATGTACTAATTAGATGATCTAGCTAGTTTTGCAATGATAGATTTGTAGTTGCAATAGTTCTAGGTACGTACGTATATCAGCAAAACTAATGAAGAAATGAAGTTGCAGTATTTCGAATTCTATTTTCTTTTGTCTCTCTTGCGTTTCTTGTCGAAATGAAGTCACCATACGTCTATATATGCTTGGTTAAGTTAGGTTAGAACTAGGACTTTGTATACTTCCAGAGCCATTTAAGTAAGAGTTCGTATTTCCACAGCTAACCTGTTCTATATAAATTGAAGAAAACGATCGACTCGAAGGTGAACACGTTATTTCTAATTGCTTTGATCGATTCATTGAGTGCTGAAATCATATCTTACTAATTTAAAGTAGTTTTTGATCAGCACATGTTTTATTACATTACGAGAAAACGATGGAATTATATATACAAATTACTAATACTGAAAGCTCGATTTATGCTCAAGTTATCTGGGCGTTGGTGAGAACAAACAGTGTTTCTTCTTGCTGGGTATAACATTCTCGTAGATGTGGGATCCGATTACTTGCCGGAACCAAACCCTCAATTAAATTACCGAAACCATAATCCACAAAGCTACCAAAAATGGATATCCCATACTACATCATCATATACTGTATATTACATGTAGAGCTATAATGATGACATATATATAGAACCAATGCATTTTCAAGCAACATGAATAAAAAAAATAAAAAAAATCGTCGGTCAACCGTGGCTTGGTTGGTTAAGGTGTTTAACTGACAACTTTGAGGTCACGGGTTCAAACTTCACGGACATATGTAGGGTGTGTGAGTTATTAATAAAACGTTTTAAAAAAAAAAAAAAAAAAGCAATATGAATCGAAAAAAAAATGCCTGATCAAATAACAAATAACATGAATTTCCGAAATGCGTCCAAACTTTACAGGAAAAAGAATTGAAAAAGAAGAAGAAAAATAAATAAAACACTAATTAATCGAGGTTATGTTATGGGCCTAGGGCACTTTTAGTCAAAAAAATGGGCTAAATTCATTCGACATACATGTGGCCCATTTTGTAAGAGAAACTTGGAAAATGGGCCGAAGAAGCCCATATTGAATATCTCTTTTCCGCTCCAAACCCCGAGTCTGCGACTCCGCAATCTGTGAATTTCAGGCGCCGACTGCCAGAGCTAGCTTGACACATCCATCTCCAAACTTTCAGAAGTCAGAACCTTTCCAGGGTCAACTCCAACACACAACATACCAAGGTATGTCTTCATAATCTTTGAAACTAGTTGCTCTCTCTGTTTCTGATTGTTCTGTGCTCTGCGGCCGTGATTAGATTTTTCTTGTAAGCTGTAACACATAGCTTATAAACACAGTGAGAATTGATTCTGAAAACACAGTAATAAACCCTTTATTAGTTTTGGATGTTCATCTTGCTTTTGGATATGTTGAACTTCTGGCTATTAGATATGCCCACCACAGCACCACTGTTTGTTTTCAATGGCAGAGATGGAACAGAAAACCCCATATTTTTGTTTTCAGAGTAATGATGCAGTAGATTACATGGATCTGGAGCTAAGTTAAGTTAGATACTGTGACTACCTGTAGAGCTAGATTGACTTCAAACTAAGTGCAAGGAATAGAATTTTCGTTATTTGTTTCTGCTGTAAAAATGAAGCTCTTTAGTTTGTGAATGGTTCTCTTCTCTTTTTTCAATTGGTCTTATCTGCTACCCAGAATGGAAAAATATGTTGCAATTTAAACATGACAGACCTAAATTCTATGCTTTTCTTTGCAGTGTTCGTCTACAATGCTCATTGCATTGAGATCTACATCTTTCAGATGAGACTTGTTTCAATAAGACTTGTCTTGCTAAATGTTGTTTGATATTAGGTTTTTAGTTGGTTTTGCTATTATGTTCCCTTTTATACTGAGCTTGCGGTCCTTAAGTTGCTACTTCTCTTCTGCAGTTTGCTGAAATAGTCATGTTGGAAAACAAAGTACAGTCAACTCATAGCAAGTCCACTGGTCTGCCTCGGAAGCGTTTCTACCGAGCAAGAGCACACAGTAACCCTCTGAGTGACTCTCACTTTCCAGTACCTATCGCCCCAAGTCATGTGGATTACTCTCTTCATTATCCGCAGCTCTTCCCATCATCTGATGTAGCTGGTAGTTGCAAAAAGATCCAGTTTGCAGATATTGGCTGTGGTTTTGGGGGGCTTCTGATTAGCCTGTCAACCCTTTTCCCCGAGACTCTGATGATTGGAATGGAGCTTAGGGATAAGGTGACAGAGTATGTCAAGGAAAGGATTTTGGCTCTAAGGGTGACAAATCCAGGTCAATACCAGAATATCTCTGTGGTTCGCACTAATTCCATGAAGTACATCCCGAACTACTTTGAGAAAGCACAGCTGTCAAAGATGTTTTTCTTGTTCCCAGATCCTCACTTCAAAGAGAAAAACCATCGTCGTAGGGTGATCAGTCCATTCCTGCTGGATGAGTATGCTTATGCTCTAGAAGTTGGTGGCATTATTTACACAATCACTGATGTTGAAGAACTCGGAGAGTGGATGAAGACTTGTTTAGAGAATCACCCTATGTTTGAAGCTCTCACAAGTGAAGAGCTCGAAGCAGATCCAGTCACAGAGCTCTTGAGTTCTGCAACCGAGGAAGGACAGAAGGTGGACAGAAACGGGGGACAGACATTCCGAGCAATTTACAGACGCATTGCTCCATCCCTATGATCTTTGTTGTCCTGTACCAATAGAATGATTGATTACCTTGGAATTGTTGTAGTCTTTTCTTCCATTTGCTCATCTTGCAGCTATCAAAGTGTTCTCTACAAGGATTATGTGCTTTATGAATGATTTGATCTCCTAATTTTGTTTAAGTTATACATGGTCTTCACTTTGCACTACATTCTCAAACTTGATGGATGGAGTCAGCATTGATCGTAGTTACAATTTTAGCTAGTTAGCAATATAATCTGTAACAAATGTTAAGCATAGTGATAAAAAATAGGAGGATTAACTAAAAAGGTAAAGATGTTTCCAAAAGAAAAAGAAAAAGAAAAAGAAAAAGGACCCGAATCAAACCGGGTTTATCCAGAACCGACCCAGAATAAGCTTATATAACCTCAAAATATGACTCGGAAGCAGAAAGAAGAAACCTTTGAAGGTTAGAAGAACATGGCCACAAACAGCAGAGAAGCACGAAGGAGGAAGATCCTGGAGAGAGGATCCGACCGCCTAGCTCTAATCACGGGTCGGATCCAAACCCTCCCATCTTCTTCATCACCCGACACACAAACCCAACTTGAAGACGCAACAAACCCATCTTCACCGCCGCCAGTTTCCGACGCCGGTAACCCTCTTAACCTCTTCGGCTCTTCATCTTCAAAGTTGTAATCTTTTTGTTATTCTTGTTTAATGGCGTAGTTGGTCTTTTGCAGAACTACCTTCTGAGACTGAGGAGAAGGAAAACGAGTCTGATTCAACATTGCAAAGTAGCCAATCTGAAACAACCAGTGAAGCACTGAGAGCCATTGATTCCCAAGTCCAGGAACTTCTCGCCTCATTAGCGGCTCAAAATGCACCGCCACCGCAGCCGCCGGTGCCGTTAGCACGGTTATATCAACAGCAAAGGCAGCCGCTTTTCACTGCCAGTGGATTAACCAATGCCATTGCAGAAACAGAAAGAACTCGTCTTTTTGTTTCGGCAGCAGTAGCGATTTTGGTTGTTCTGGTTCATGTGGGATTTCCTTTTCTGGGGAGGAGTAGCATTGTGAAGACCCTGCTGGGGTTTAGGCCGCTGTATCTGGTTTTGCTGACCAATGTGACATTTGTGCTGGCAAGGATTCTTGGTAAAAAGAGGGTGTTTGAAAGGTTTGAGGAGATTAGAGATTCGAGTGAAGGTGTTGAGTGGTATGCGCAGTTAGGAAGGCTTTAGAGATATGCTTGGTAGCGCAGAAGGTACTTGATGCTCTGTTTATGGATTGTGCTGTCTATTCGATTATAGTTGTATGTGGTCTCTCATCTTCGGCATAGTAGATTCTGTAGGGAACTGTGTGTTTCCTTTTGTTGTTTCTGCTGATATGAGTGAAACCTTGTCGAATTTGCAAGTGAATTTCAGTTCTTTTTGTTGTTGATGAGATCATCTTGTGTACTTGCTCCACCTCTTTCTTTAGCTTACACTACATGATAGCAAATGCGACCATCAGTATTTTCTTCTGCATATGTCGACTTATTGCTATAGCAAATCCCTTATTCTTGCTACCCTAAACATGAGATATAACATTTCGGCTAGATTGTACCTGGAATTTAGCACAGTATTTGACTGCAGTCCTCTGGCACAGCTTCAATGCTCTCACCTGGCATGCTTTGATGTGAAACCAGCAGCTGTAGCATAGAAAAGATGTCTTTTGCAAATGGTTTTGTGTCATCCCCCGATACAAATTCTAAAACTGCATTGTTAACCTCAATCAAACTGCAACCTGGGGTTTTCTTCATGCTTTTGCTTCGTATCAGTTTCCTCATCCTGGACACATCCTCCCACCTCCCTAAGTCTGCATATATATTGGAAAGTAACACATGGTTCCCTGCATCATCCGGTTCAAGCTCTTGAAGTTGCTCCATTGCGATGAGAGCAATCTCAAGATTGCAAAAAGTCCTGCAAGAGCTTAACAAGGAGCCCCAAATCTTTGAGTCTGGCTTCATTGGCATCTGCTTTATCTTGTTGAGAGCCTGATCAAGGTGTCCCGCACGTCCCAGAAGATCAACTAAACAACCATAATGCTCAATTCCTGGCTCAATCGTATACCCCTCCCTCATAGAGTCAAAATACTTGAGTCCCTCCTTCCATAAACCAGCATGGCTGCAGGCTGATAAAACACCAAGAAATGTAATCCCATTCGGTTCAATCTTCGCTCTCTGCATATCCTGAAACAGCTTAACTGCTTCACAAGCTTTACCATTATTCGCCAGCCCTGCAATCATGGTACTCCAAGATATCACATCCCTCCCCGACATCTGATCAAACAACTGCCAAGCTTGATCAATGCAGCCGCATTTCACATGCATTTCAATCAAAGCATTGCACACAGAGACCGACTGTAGCAGCCGCTTTTTATCCGAGTACCTGTGAATCCACTTCCCAACCTCAAGAGCTCCAAGCTGCGAGCATGCCGGCAAAACAGCAACAACACTGATCTCATCAGGCTCAATTCCCAGCATCTGCATTCGTCGAAAAATCTCCAAAGCATCCCCATAGCACCCGATCCGAGCGTACCCCGAAACCATCACCGTCCAAGACACAATACTCTTATCACGCATCTCCTCAAACACTGCTCTCGCCTTCCTCATCTGCCCCAACCTAACATAACCACTAAGAAGACTATTCCAAGAAATCACATCTCTCTCAGTCATTTCCTCAAACACCTTATGTGCATCCCTCAAATTATCACACTTGGTATAAAAATCCATCAATGCATTCTCAATCAGCAAATGCGACCCAGGCCCAAATTTCCACACTTGACCATGAATCTGCCTCCCCAAATCTTCACAACCTAGCCCTGCACAACATTTTATCACAAATGGGAATGTGAATTTGTCTGGGAGAATTAGGGTTTCAGATTCTGGGTGTCTCAGCATTTGCTTATACAAAGCTATTGCTGAATCATAGACATGGTTATGCGTATAAGCTCGGATCATCGCATTGAAAAGGAACACATTTGGCTCAAGAACTTGCTTGAATAGCAAGCTAGCATAGTCCACATTGCCACTGTAGTCGCACACATCCACCATTTTCGTCACCAAGAAATTGCTTTGGGATAAAGAAAGCTTCACAATTTGAGCGTGAAGTTTCTTCAGCCCTGGTTTGGTTTTGCAATTTAGCAACTTGGGCACGAACGAGTTCTCCAATTCTCTGATTGTTAAGGCGGCGTTTCTCGTCGCCATTAGGGTTTAGGGTTTAGGGTTTAGTGAAAATGAATGAGAGGCAGAGATTGGCGAATTTGCTAAGGATTTGCTCTAAGAATCTGCTACTTGATCAGGGATTGCAAGCTCATGGGTTGGTAATGAGAATGGGACTTGGGTTTGATTTGATGTTGAACAATGATCTTATAGATATGTATAGCAAATGTGGTAGAATTGGGAATGCACGTGAGGTGTTTGATAGAATGTCTGAGAGAAATGTGGTTTCCTGGACAGCTTTGATGTGTGGCTACTTAAACAGTGACAATGCCAAAGGGTGTTTGTCTCTGTTCAGTGAAATGGGATTTTCGGGGATTAAGCCGAATGAGTATACTTTCTCAACGAATCTGAAGGCGTCTGGGATGGTGGGCATTGCGGAGAATGGAATGCAGATTCACGGTATGTGCGCTAAGTCTGGTCATGAATGGGTTGCGGTGGTGAGCAATGCTATCCTTGACATGTATGTGAAATGTAGAAGAGTTGGTGAAGCGTCCAGGATGTTTGGTGTGATGCCGGCTAGGAATGTTATTACTTGGAACGCAATGATAGCTGGATACACGGTTGAAGGAAATGGGGAGAGTGCTTTGGTTTTGTTTAGGAAAATGCAAGAGCTGGGAGAAGTTCCAGATGAGTATACGATTACAAGCACACTCAAGGCTTGTAGTGGCCTTGGAGCAATTAGGCAAGGAAGCCAAATACATTCCGCCCTGATCACAAGGGGGTTCCTGTGTTCAGTTCGGATGACTATTGCAGGTGCTCTTGTTGATATGTATGTGAAATGCAGACACTTGACTGTAGCTCAGAGAGTGTTTGATCAAGTTGAACAGAAGAATCTAATATCTTGGAGTGCCCTGATTCTTGGCTATGCCCAAGAGTGCAATCTAACACAGGCCATGGACTTGTTTGGGAAGCTCAGAGCTAGTCTATGTCATCAAGTAGATGGGTTTGTTCTGTCGAGCATTATGGGTGTGTTTGCTGATTTTGCTCTAGTAGAACAAGGTAGGCAAATGCATGCTTTCACCACTAAAATCCCATCTGGTTCAGACATATCGGTCTTTAACTCGATTCTGGATATGTATCTCAAGTGTGGTTTGACAGATGAGGCAGAAAGACTTTTCAATGAAACTCCGTTGAGAAATGTAATTTCTTGGACAATTATGATTACTGGGTACGGAAAGCATGGTCTAGGGAAGAAAGCTATGCATCTTTTCAACCAAATGCAGTTGGAGGAAATAGAACCTGATGGAGTGACTTACTTGGCAGTGCTCTCAGCCTGCAGCCATTCTGGACTAATTCAAGAATGCCAGGACTACTTCTCAAGATTGTGTCACGACAAACGGATTAAGCAAACTGTAGAGCATTATGCTTGCATGGTTGATCTCCTTGGTCGAGCAGGAAGAGTAAAAGAAGCTAAGAATCTGATCGACAACATGCTGCTAAAACCAAATATTGGAATATGGCAGACATTGCTTAGTGCTTGTAGAGTACATGGAGAGGTGGAGATAGGGGGAGAAGTGGGAGAGATGCTTCTAAGATTGGATGGTGATAACCCCGTCAACTATGTGATGCTGTCAAACCTCTACGCAGAGGCCGGCTACTGGAAAGAGTGTGAGAGAATAAGAAAGTTGTTTAAGATGAAGGGGTTAAAGAAGGATGCAGGGCGGAGTTGGGTAGAGATTGACAAGGAGGTCTACTTCTTCTACAATAGAGATGAGACTCATCCACTTACAGAGAAGATTCATCAAGTATTGAAGGAAATGGAGAACAGAATAAAATCTGAGATCGGTTATATACATGGGGTGAGATTCGCACTGCATGATGTAGAAGAGGAGTCCAAGGAGGAGAGTTTGAGATTCCATAGTGAAAAATTGGCAATCGGGTTGGCATTGGTGTGTGGTGAACTTGAGAAAGGGAACAGATCAATTCGGATTTTCAAGAATTTGAGGGTGTGTGGTGATTGCCATGCCTTCATTAAAGGCTTGTCAAAGGTTTTGAAAGCGGTATTTCTTGTGAGAGATGCAAATAGGTTCCATAAGTTTGAGGATGGCTTGTGTTCTTGCGGAGATTACTGGTGATATCTAGCATTTTGTTCTTCTCTCTACTTTTTCTTTCATATTATGAAAACCGATAGTTCATCATTAGAACTCCACCAACTGTTGTATCATTCGATAAACAAAAAACCACATTTTGGCTCCTCCAAATTTATTTCGAAAGTTAGAAAGAACAGAAAAGAGGCATCAGATATAGAGGAAGGGAATAAATCTGGCTGCTAATATTTCATTTCATTACTATAATGCGGAGGGCAAAATCACAACAGGTACATGTACAAGTGAAACACAAGTTGCTGGTTGTCACTGTTTCTGGTTCGTTAACCAGAAAAATAGCATGGTTAACCAAACTGATCAATGATCATGGTGCACCTCCCAAATCAAATTTGATTGTGGTTCCTCATGGTGTAATCTTAAAGAAGGGATGAGCAAGAGCTTGTCGAGCGGTGAGACGCTCAGATGGATCATAATTCAACAGACCATACAACAAATCAGTGAGGGCCGAACTGGATTTTGAGGGCCCTACATGTCGTGAAACCATCTCCTGAATACACAGGCAACGCAGGATGTCAGTAATGCATCCTATCTAATATTGCATCAGGGTATATTTATAAGCTACAAATCAGCAAATAGTTTCCCAAAACAACAAGAGGATAGGTACCTTCAAACTATCAAGCTTCTTTACGGCTCTTATACTCTCCCGTGACACTGCTCCTAAAGGCCAATTCAGCCTTGCACCCCGCCTAAAATACTTTTCAGCACCATGACTGCACAGGATAAGAAGGTTGAAAACAGTGAGATATATGTATTACTCTACCTTTTTTTCTTGTCAAATATAAAACTTGCTCTAAACTATTCAGGGGAAAAATTAATAGAAATTTCACTATATACCTAGCCCGTTGAGTCATATGCTGGGGCAGAGGTCCCAACACCCTCTCCATCATTGCTAAATGCTCCAAGTTTTCATGTGTTTGAAACAATGCTTCACCCTGACAAGATTTCACATGTTAAACATAGTCCCAACCAGATGATCCATATCCCAAGCATTTGTGCAGAAATATCATACTAACCGCACAAAGTTCAACAAGGATGCAACCTGCGCTCCACAGATCACATGGATAATTCCATCCTAGACCTGCAAGGGAGAAAGATTAGGGGTCAATATGTGCAAGGCTAAAAAAACGTTCTAGTGAAATTCCCAACATATCTATCAGTCTACTGGATATAACAGACCGAGTTTAACAGAAAACCATAAACTTGGCAAACCAAACAAAATACTAAGTATAAGATGAAGATGATAAAAAACCGCCAAACTCAAACTCAGTGACAAAAGTAAAGGCAACTACACACCACATGCCAACATGCAATATGTGCCCAAGTAGTTTGACAAATATGGTTTTAATCAAGGCAAACATGGACATAATCTAATGAGGCCAATATGGTACCCTACATCCAATATGAAACTGCAAGATCGCATTTATTAACCATCTACAAATCCAAAAACACTTCCTTCTAAATCAATAGCTTCATCTTCAAAAGTTTTTGCTTCTCTAAAACACCTCAAAGACAAAATTTCTTGGTTTTGTCGTAGCCGGAACACCAATAAATAAAAGAGAATACAAGATAGAACGTCTGTCTACTGGCCAACACCATAATCAGTTACCTAGAATAATCTCAGGGGCTCTGTAATGCCTTGTGGAAACAATGGAGCTATGATTCTGATTTTCAAACACAGTACTACCGAAATCAATCAGCTTAATTGCACTAGACTTGGGCAAGCACCTGTATTGCATTTCATCTGAAGAAAACCTCTGTACCATTTTCAAGAAGTTTTTATTCATGAGTCTGTACCCAGATATGAAACATACATGAATTGGGAATTGTAAAGGCCAAAATACCTTAAAACCAGGAAGCTTTACATATTCAGAAGACACAAGAAGAATATTTTCTGGCTTCAGGTCGGTGTGGATTAAGCGTAAATCATGCATATCTGCCGAATGTGACAAAGCAGAAAAAACAAGTTAAACAACACGACTCGAATAGAACACCCTGTTACACCCCCTGGACAGAAAACAGGCCAAGAGAAAGATTTGGGTGACTGGATAGGAGAAGAGGAAAAATAGGAGAATGAAACCAAAAGCTATCACACACATGCTACAGATTCCAAAAGCTGTCGTCCAAATTCCCGAACAAGATCCACAGGGAATGGGCAGTATTTATTTCTCTTTAGAAAATCAAATAAGCTTGGTCCAAGCTTCTCAAACACCTGATAAAACCATCAAATGCATTCAAAGCGAGGCCTCTGTTTAGTTCTCAGTTCTATGAACACAGTCACTGGACATACTAATATCTCACTAACTCAATTTGAAAGCTCTACTGATATCAAATGCAGTTCATCTTAACTACATAAAAAGA
Organism: Fragaria nilgerrensis; assembly: GCA_010134655.1. NCBI lineage: Eukaryota > Viridiplantae > Streptophyta > Magnoliopsida > Rosales > Rosaceae > Fragaria > Fragaria nilgerrensis. The sequence goes on along the minus strand of CM020978.1, from coordinate 31,553,644 downwards.
CCAAACACCAAGAGCAGCAAACTATCTTCTACATAAAGCCACACTATCAGCAGGACAGTCAGTCATACTAATGGACTAAAAAAATTGCAAAAAGGAACATAATTTGGATACTTACTATGCATATGTGATTGCGGTAATCAAACCAATCGCGAATCTGCACACAGCTGCAGCAACGGAAGTTAGATCACATCACAATGATGAACTTATCAATTCTCATCAGCGGAAACCGAGGAAACACAAAGTACCATGAGTTGCCACTATCGTTCTTGGCAATGTGATTAAGCACATCCACCTCAATCATTGCCGCATCCCGATACTTCCGTATGCTCCTAACAACCTTGATGGCCACATACTCTCGCGTTTGACGATCCCAACACTCCAAAACTCGACCAAATGTGCCTACAGCACTAGCAATATGCTGAGCAGACATGAATCAAATTATAAAACCTTGTACACATCAGGGCACTTTTTGACAGCTAACCTTCACCCATCTTCTTTAGTATTTTATCTGCGAAAACAATCCATGATCAAAATGCAGAAACTATTTCGATAATTATATCCGTAATTGAGTTCAAAGTTTCTATCTTTAAAATCAAAGCTTACATCTTGGAGTGAGATTCTCGCCGAGATTGTAAACATAATGGCCTTCACGATCATCGTCACGTTTCGGAGGCGATCCGTTTCTTCCATCCGCTTGATTACCCGCCAATAATGGCCGTTGCGCCTACAAAACAAGACCTCAAGCTCTCAATTCCGTTCCTTTTGGAAACCCTAACCCTAATAATTTGGGGATCCCCGAAACCAACCTCTGGTTCGTGCTCCGAGGGGCCGACGTCCCAGGCCGATCGAGGTCTTTTCCTGATTCGCTTTAGCGTCCTAGCGTCTATTCCCACCGCCGTCATTTAAACCGGGTCGGAGATCGGATCCTCGTCTCTGCAATTGAAAATTCTGAGGACAAAATTTGGGGGAAAAATTCGATTAGGGTTTTCGGGGCGAAACCGCAGAGGACTCTGAGGTGGAGAGAGAGAAAGAGAGAAGGAGAAAGAGATGAGGTAGCGAGGCACCGTACGAACGGAAGAGAAACGTTAGGGGTGGGTTTGTTATATCAACTGCGCCGGGTGGCGCGTTGGCGGTTGTAATGGGCCGTGGACGATTGGACGTGTCCGGTCCATAAAAATTGCTAAGGTATTTCAATTATTACTGTCAAAGCCCAACTTAGGCCGATTATGGCTTATTACATTTGTGTTTGATCGGAGCTGTGGAAGTATTCAAATCGTGGTATAAGAATATCCAATGAAGATTAGAGACTAAATTCATTCATTTTATTTTTATTTTTGATCCGATCAAATTAAACGTCTATAATAAGAGTATCTCTTATTTGACCTCAAGTCCTCACCTCTTGTATTGGAAACACTTACGATTATTTTTTAGAGTTTCAGTTTTGTTAACAGTATTAGAATCCATACATAATAATACGACGTAAATGATTAAATTAAAATATTTCCTCCATGAAAAATTTTCATATCTTTCCTCACCGTAAGTAATAACGACATGGTTAGCTCATAGTGTGCATCGAAGTGAGTGGACTAAAAATAAAAAGAAACAAAACAGGAACCACCCACAGTTTCAAGATTCTCCGCTGTTTCATTGGTTAGCAAAATCAGAATCAGATACGAAGCGAGCGTGGAAGCCACGCGACCCCCCGTCTATAAAGTATAAACACCTCGTTCCGGCTCACCAAACCCAACATGCAAAGTCTTCAAGCCAAGGCCTCCCAGTGGAGCGGAGTTGACTCGGCCGACGCGTTCGCCATCGACGAAACCAACCTCTTCCAGAAGCTCGGTCTCCAAGCCTTCATCAATCTCTCCACCGAGTTCTACACCAGGTTCGTTTCAGTTTCTTCTCTTTCCTTTCATCATCCAATTGATATGACCCGGTTACGAATATACAATTGAGCCCTCGCTACCGGACTGCAGGGTGTACGAGGACGAGCAGGAATGGTTCCGATCAATCTTCGCGAATTCCAAGAAGGAAGACGCGATTCAGAACCAGTACGAGTTTTTCGTGCAGAGAATGGGAGGGCCGCCTCTCTTTTCTCAAAGAAGAGGTAATTTTCTGGGATATTTTCTTAAAATTTGGTCAAATTCGCGGAAAAAGAGTAAAAGAATGAAACTTTGGGTGTGTTATGAAGGTCATCCTGCACTGATCGGACGGCACCGGCCGTTTCCGGTGACGCATGAAGCAGCGGAGAGGTGGTTGCATCACATGCAGCAAGCATTGGAGAGCTCTTCAGGTATTGATGAGGATTCGAAGAGGAAAATGTTCAATTTCTTCAAGCATACTGCTTATTTCCTTGTGGCTGGAGATGAGTTGAAGAAGGGTCACACTCAGAATGGGACTCAAACTCAGACCCAACAACAACAATAACAACAAGCTCTGTGTAGCATTTGAATTGTCGTGGGGAAGCAACAAGATATATGTAGTATGTTAGTTGTTACATTAGCCCTTTATTAATGAATGATTTAAAAAAACGCTCCAAACTTTTAATCTTTGTCTGGTTTATATGTTGCTGAAGTGACAATACCTGCTTGATTCAGAGAGCTGCAATAGTTTCTAGATTTAGGTGCTATAGAAGTATGCAACAAGTTTATGTGGATTAGTTGTTTGGTGATGAGTAGAGATATGTTGTTGCATGGTGATAGACAGAGAGTGCAATACTGAACCAAAACTTGGAGGGCAAATCCATCATGTGTAGGAAGACATAACATTCTTGCATTGTGATTTTATGTGATAGTGAAGAAAGCCTTGTCCTGGTAATTAGTACCCACAGGATTGGGTCAGACAGTGCACATGAAAGTGCAAGAGAAATCTGACATTGAAATTTATTGTTAGGATGTGGAGGAATTTTATACTGAAAGCAGAGAGCTCAAGATAGTGGGGTGTTGATTCCAATAGCAAGTGAGAGCAACTGATAGTCTGATACTAGTAATGCCATTAAAGAGGACTGTAACATGTAAATTTGTGAGAAACACAATGAAAATTTATAGTACTTTCATCATAGTGCCCTCCACAGGAGAGGCCAATGAGCCCAGGCTACTGCAAGCACTTATCAACTTGAGCCCTGAGCCCAAAGAAAGAAAGAAAAGTCGAAGCACCCAAGGTTCTCTTTTCGTTTGTCTTGTACATGTTTTCCCTGGCGCTGGCAAAACACTACATACAAAAGGGAAGTGGTCTGTGCAGATTACACAGATCAAAAACTGAGGTCTAAACCCAGTCCTTGAAGTCTGTACAAAGTACAAACCATTGAACTAATGGGAAGAAAGAAAAAGGACTAAGATAAAGAAATAGGGAAAAAAAAAACTTAGTGAGGTTCCATATCTTTTGTTGTTTACAACCCAAGGCATCCTACTATTATCAACGATGAATTCTCTAGGTTAATATTACTGATGATGTTGATCCACATATAACTCATGGCCACAGTTGTACTTGTTCATTAACTGAACTGGAATTAATCAGGGAAGTTTGAGAGAGACAAAGAGAAAGAGCAGATGAAACTTTGGTCAGATGGTTTCTAATACCAAGATCAAAGAATACATACAATTTCTTGGGCATTCACAACATCAATCCAGTAAGTCATTCCTATATAGAACCCTTGATGGATTAGCAAACCGAGCTGAGAAAGACCGCGACACATTATCAGGCTCTGTCCACCCCATTCCTCTATCAAAATTCTTCGAGTATGTTTTGGAATCATAACTAGTCTGCTGTGGATGCGATACAACAGTACCAGAACTGAAACTCTTCTTCTCCTTCTTGAATTTCTGCAAAAAAATTTGCCACTTTGGTTGAGGCTTTGGCTCTCCCAACCTGATGCTTGGAGCTGGACTGCGTGAACCGTACCACTCTTTGATCCCCATTGCTAACACAAAGTCACAAACACCAGGTTTCTTTCACCTCAAAACTTTAAGCTGTAGAATGAATTTGCTTATGCATCTGATTGTATACACACACACGTTTATATATATATACATATATAAGATTGGTGGAAAGCATGTATATATAAAATGCAAGAGGGTGTGGCTGTTGACTTGGTTCAACCTGGCTGCTCTCAAAACTGGATGAATGTGGGAATGAGAATCCACTGGGAAAGAGAAGGCTTTTGTTAAGACCTGTGTAAATCTTCGTCCATTTGAAAATGTTATTAGAGAAAGACAGATAAAATGGAAATGGTCTTCAGATGAGGAAGCTTCAAGAGCCATAATAGGTGCTTCATTACTAGTATAGATGGCTTTTGTCAGCAAACTTTGATTAAAGGGTCAGAGTCAGACAGCCGAAAGAGTCATCCTTTGCTTGCTGCATGCCAACCTCTATCTTTAGTCTTTACCATGCACATTCCCATTGAAAGTAATTAAAGCTATTCCAAAATATTCAGTATTCGTTGAAATGTTCCAATGCTCAATCAAGTTGAGGCTAACTTCTATTTTTACACATGTATGAAATGTTTCAAAGACCATATATTTTTTATAAGTAAATTTTCTACAAGAAACTTTTACCGACAAAAAGTTCGTCGTCAAGTTTTTTAACCCCTAATTGGAGCTCAAATGGTCATGCCAAAACCCATCAAACAGTCCCAACGCAACTGAGATGTTATCTGATGAGCTGCAGAAGAAGCTGAAGCATATCTTCTGTTCATTGTGCTAGCTGCATCTCACCCACTCTTTTGACCTACATTAATGTAGCTCATATATGGGGCACCCAATTATGAAGCTTCTTCAAGTTCCACTCACCAAATAATTTGGGAATACAAAGGTCATGGCTTTGCCTCTAAACTATGTGGAAAAGGGGTGATCTTTACCTAATTGCCATTTTCATATTGAACTCTCAAGACAAGAGTTGAACATTCTGTCATCACAAAATGATAACAGTAAAATTATGTGGTGGCATAGAAAATTTCTACCTCTTGATGATTAATAATTGAGTTGGCAAAGAAAGATTTTCCCTTTTTGATGAGTGTTCTCAAGTGACAAGAGATATAAGAGGGACCATACCATACTAGTATTAAAAGCTGACCTCCTATAGGTGGTCTGCTCTCCTTGGGACCAATAAGGTAAGGATATATTGTCAGTATTGCTAAAGTCAGTAAAGCAAATTCAAGGCATGATAAATTCAGGAATGATTCTCCATTAGAATTCAAGAGAAACCGGTTGAGCTTTCTTTCTCTCTACCAACTGGCAAAGTTCCATGCAATTTTCCTCAGAATCAATGACTAGGAGAAAGAAATGAATACAGAGCTTTAAGTTGAATAGATTGCTAACCATTAGATTCCCAAGTGAAACAAGCTTGTCACATACAAAAAGCACTTCACTGTGGTTGAAGTTGGATAAACTTACTACTTTCTAGCAAACTGCAAACCGATATTACACATGAGAGTTACCATTTGAAGCTTGTGGCATTGTGACAGATTTAAGTTTTCCGTAAGCATCAGCACATGTGTGAGCATAGTCTGACATAGCGCGGAAGAGCTCAGGCAAGCGAGTTTTGAGACTCCCGAGTGACTTCTCTCTGACCTGGATACAATGTCTCTGGTGTGCTTCAGCTTCCTCTTCCATTTTCTTCTTCAAGCTCTCAACAGCAAATTGCCTCTCTGCAATAGGATCCTTGTGATTTGCATCTTCGCTTCTCTCCTGATCCGCTTCACCAGGCCCATGACGCTGCATGTACTTCTGGTACCAGTCATCAAATGCCTGATTTTTACGCAAGAATTCCTTCCTTGTATTCTCGAATTGCTCCTTTAGCTTCATCTCTTCTTCCTGATGAAGTAGTATAGTCTTAATCACAGCTGCAAAGGATGATGTTGCCGATTTTGCAAGTTCATCGGGAAGCTTCTCAAGAAAATCATGCCATGCATGGAGAAGCGGTTGAATCGGGGGACGTTGAACTCTTGGAGGGGATGAGATTTTCTCTTTTAAGCTGCTTTCAATAGGAATCAGATTCAACTTCAACCAGCTGTTCAAAGCTTGGATGTATTGTTTCTGATGAAGCACAAGCTTTTCAAATTCGGAATGCCAATGTTGGACAACATTGAATAGCTGTTCAGTGCGTTCATGGTGGTGCTTGGTTGTTTCCATCGGAGTATGGGCAATGTCAAGGGCTTTCAGGTCCATAACAATCTTCAGCTGACTGTTATGATGCGCACCCATATTTTCCCACATTTTTCCCATCCTGAGTTACAGAAATGAGATAAAACCTTCATTCAGTACAACAATCATATCCAACAATCAGACCAGGCAAACTAGCTTCTAGACCAAAATTATGTATGATAATTGTCTGCAAAACGCAGTTTGCACCAAGTGAATGAGATGCCTATGACTGGCAGATGAGTCTAACGCAATAAATATGGCCAAAATTGTCACAACAGAAAAGGAAATGTTAGGAGTGAAAGCTAATGCCTATGACTTGCTTATTTGTCTTTGGAGTGACCTTTAGTAAGGAGTGAAAGATATGACGGATACGATGAAATTCAGTACAGAACTATAATGTATTTGCCTATCCGAAATGTTTCTGCTGTGTAATATTATGTGTTGCTCCTCTTTTATAAAAGGCTCTTCATCCATGATCAAGATAATTTGAAACTGATAAACTATAATCAAGAGACCATAAAGTAACAAGAGTTAAAACAACGAAATTAGAGATTTCAAATGTAAATTGAACCAAAAACTTACGCATCAGCTAGAGAAACAAGTTTAGGGTACAGCTGCTCATCCCGTATTTGATTCACTTCTGAAACTGTCGAGTCCATGGACTGCATGTCAACAATATATCTTGTATGCAAGTGACTTACAGCTGCTTTCGTTTTTTCCAAGGTTTCAGCACTAGCATTGCGTTTTTTCTGCTTGTTTAGTAGAGCTACCTTTCTCTGATACTCAACTTTCATAAGCTCCCCTTGCTATAAACATGAGGGAAGACTAATAAGGTTCAGGTAAAGTGAATGAGAGTAGGATGCAAGTCTTTTCTGATATCAACAGTCATGAATGCAGAATGATGATACTAAATCAAGATGAAGTAATAAACAGATAAGATAAAATTAATGCAAATTAGAAGTTTAGAACACACCTTCACTTCATCATAAAGTTTCTTCTCCCATGCTAACAACTTGTCCAAAACAGTGGCATGAGTTTCATAATCATCTGGGTCTTCCTCCTTTGCTCCATCACCATTTTGTATGCCTCTGAAGGATCTATTCCATGTAATAACACGCATGACTCGTTGAGAATGATCAATGTGTCCTGCAAAACATTATGATCCCAACTAAATTAATGACAATTACAATGAAGTAGGAACACTAATATAAGAAAATTAACATGTTATGTGTAGAACTGTCATTCAATTGTGGTTTCATAAGGTAAAAACTTTCCGAGTCCTGGTATTAGAAAGCATCAATTGTTATAGCAGAAAGATTAAGTACCTCATACATAACTATCATTCCCTAAAGGACACAATACAGACAAACATCTTCAAATAAAGCACTTTCCCTCATTTTGAAACATCAGAAAGTGAAAGTGAAAAGATCGAAGGTGGAGATCAGATGTCTTAAAAGTAGTTTGAATTACTAAAGTGGTACTACATTCATATTCTAGAGACCAAGTCAAGAAGATACTTGCACAGATGCTTTTTTTAGGGCAATAAAGGTCTCTTTCAATCTTCCATATAAGTAAAAGAACTCACTCAACTTAACAGTTAACACATTGCATCACAAGTTCACAATTAAGAAGGGGATCAAATCTAAGAACAAACCTGATTTATTAGTTTCCTAAACCAGAAGTGAATTTACCAATGTGAATCAAGCAGCCAAAACCTCACCTCGATTATCTGCGAAATTCGAGTGATAATGCAACCGAGTGGCCTCGAGCATCTTGGAAACCTCCTGAGCACTCTCGGAGGCCTTTAAGAAATGATCATCAATCTGATTCACTATGTCCATCAAAGTGAAACCGGGCATCACCATCCTCTGAAAATCTGGTGGAGCTGTCTTCGAATGCTCAATTGTCGCCGGAGTCACTGGAGACACGGCAATCTCGTCCGCCTTCATCTGAATCTCCTCCGTTTTCTCTGGAGTCTTGGGCTCCTGCTCATCCTCACCACCCAAATCCTCCACATTCTCATCTTCACCAAACTCTTCACCTTCATTCTCAGTCAATGTATGCCCTGCCATGTCGTTCACCATGAAGAAATAGTCCCAAGCGGCGCCCTTGGACTCCGGCGTCGGCGGCGGCACCGCCTTCATCTCCGGCGTCTGCGGCGATGACAACCCCGTCGCCGTCGCCGTCGCCGCCGCGCCCATTTCCCCGGCCACATTTCTCGATCTCCGGCGAAACCCTTCCTCATGGTCCTCTTCTTCCTCATCCTCGTCCTCTTCAGCAATGGCCAACCTAGACCCCTGCATCCTCGTTTTCCGAGTCTCCGTCGGCAGGCTCGCGGCGCGCTTGATCGGAGGGCTGGGAGTGAAAGTGGGAAGCGGCGGAGGCGGCGGCGGGAGGGTTTCAAGCGGCGGCGGAGGAGGCGGCGGCGGCTCGGTGGCGGTGGAGAGGAGCGGCTGCTGGTGGTGATGCAGGAGCAGCTGTTCTTGCGTGGGGAGCGATTCTCCGTGGCCGTAATCGCTTAAGGCGGCGCCGGTGTTCTTCAGAGCCATGACGTAGCCGGAATGGCCCGCCGCAAAAGCGTTTCTGGCCACCACCGCTTCCCTCATCAGGTTTCTCCTCTCCTTGCATCTAGACACCGATTCCTCATTGTCGATTCTCGATTGGGCGCACCCCATGGTGCCCAGTAAAAAGTTAAATTTGAAAGGAAAGATGGGTGTTTGAGAACAGAGGCTGGTAAAAAGAGTGAAGCTTTTACAGTAAAAAGAGTGAACCCTGAGGATTATGGGTGAAGGAAAGATTGGATTTTGAGAGTAGGGGTTGAGATAAAGGTGGGAGCTTTTGGGGTTTTGGAAGTGCTGGGTTGTGTGACTAAAATGGTGTGGGTTTCATGGAAGAGAGAAGCTTTTTAGAGAGAGAAAGAGTAGAGAGAGAAAGGAATATAGGGTGGGTGTGAGGTTGAAGGTGGGAAGAGAAGAGAGTAGATGGGGAAGGACATGAAAAGAGAGTGAAGCCAAGACAGCTACAGAGGGGGATGAGCAGACAGCACTTGCAGAGAGAGGGAGAGTTTAATTGTACTCGCTCACACTAGAGAGTTGAGTGTGTACTCGCGCGCTTTGATTACAGAGTGTCCTAATCAGGTTTTTTTAAAATAACGGTCACATTTTTTGAGGCAGAGTACTAACGATGTCGTTTCGTCAACACCATTAAGAAACTTTACTTTTCGTGATGGTTATCTGCTTAGTCTTGAGATGTAAACAAGTACACAAACATTTTCAGAGTCTGGAAAGGGAATGCCTGTAACATGAGTGATGTAGCTTAATCCGATGAAGTATGGTTGCTGGTCTGTTCTCTAAGAACTCGAGAAAACATGAGTGAGGTAGCTTAATCTGATGAGTTGTCTTGGTCTGTTCACTAAGAACACCCTCACACCACTTAGTACAGTAACATTTCGAAGTTACAGGTTACAATCATATCACCGTAAAACTAGTACAGTTATTGACTTATTGTTAACAATTTGATATCTTTTCCAGGGATATAAATCAGATAGGAAATTCACCATTTCACTAGGCCCATACTCAAAACAATCGCTCACTAGTCCAACGGTTATGAGGAAAAAGACGGAAGACAAAATTATTAGTCTACAACAGTTAAAATAGAATATTAGCCTCAATTTTATTTTTATTTAAAAAAAAAAAAAAGTCAGTCACCCTTGAACCCGACTGAAAATCATGAAAGTACAACTTAATTCAACAGCAAAAAACTGATCTGGTAAAATATTCTGCCATTAGAGTGCCACATCGGGATGAAATGCTGTACAAAAGCTGGATAGTCACTAACACGAAATGAATTTACATTTCAGGGAGCTCATCAGATCAACCAGGCTTTCTGGTAATTCCAGGCTCAGAAAATTTAGATCCATTCCACAACCCTAGGAAAAGGGTCTTTGCACAAAATACAATTGCAACTCCCCATCCAAAAAGTTACACCAGGTCGACTCACAAGCCAGTTATACACACTGTCCCTCAGCATTCTGCCAAATATAGGAGGGGGCAAAAAGTGCTTGTCAATTCAAGTTTCTATCACAAAAGTGGCAAGACCGTTGATTATGGAAAGATGAGCAGAGAGCTTTTTATGCATGATAATGGAGGGACTATGGAAGGGATTGCATTAAACCTAATGTGAGCACAAACCTAAGGAGGTTTACAGAGCTATATATCATGAGAGAGAGAGAGAGAGAGAGCTATAATCAATTAGATGTGGAAGCAAGAGATCTTTAGTACAAAGACTTACCAAGAAGAGCAAGTTCACAATCCAATCACTGCTCATTTGGCCTTAAGTTTAGCTTTGAGTTCTCTCACCTCCTTCCATTGTTGCTATAAAAAGAGGGGCAAAGATATATTTAGTTTGGCATGGGAAAAAACATGTAACAATGTAACATTGATTAAAACAACATATATACATATTCCAATTCATCATCAAATTTGGGGAGGTGGGGAGTATTATCAAGACCTTATACAGGCTCTTCCACAAAAGATCTGTTCTATCTTGTTGTGTACACCATTCCATGGACATATCATATTCAATAGTGTTGGGCTGAGAAAAATGTGAAGTAGAAACAGCTTCTCTCTGCACAAAAATAAAATAAAAAATTAACATGTAAAGCGGGAAAAGTAATTAAGACAGGAACAAAAACTATATGTGTGCCTGTGCATAAGACGGAAAGAGTTACGAATGTACCATTTCCCTTTCATTTATCATTGGGTGCCGAAGTTTATCAATGACTAGATGACCAAAAAACTTTGGCTTCTTTTCTCTGGAACAATAAGTTGTTGCAATGCTGCCAACTAGAGGTCTACAATTTACAGAAAATATTACACATCATACTGTGATCACCCTAGTAGACTAGTTGTAGTTTAAAGCAAAAGATAATATATGTCCAAGAGCAGAACTGAAAGATTTCATGCACGAGAAAACATCAACATACCTTCCATTGGACAATAACAGGCAGCCCTCATCTAACTTTCGAACAACCTTTTTCGCAGTTTCCCGGTTTTTAAAAATAACAAGAGCTTGTCCTACCACATGAGCAAATATGTCAATAAGCTTCACCAAATTACATGAATTATATTGTTTTGTGTTTACAAACCAAAGTAATCATCTGACGGCTAGCTCAACACAATATTTGAGAGAGAGAGAAAGAGAATGCACATCCACTGATTTATAGATGTCATCATAGTACAGATGCATACCATAGTAAGGGCTAGAATTTTCTGTCTGCTGAATCATCTTAGCTGTGCAACTTTCCCCCAAACTGTTCCATACTATATCCTGAGATGTAGTACAAAAGATAAAAAGACATCATATTCCAAAGTACAGAACACCACATAAAAAGGATACTTGTAGAAGACAAGCATAACATACTACAAGAATTGGAACGCAGGTGCACTGTAAAATGACAAGAATATTCCAAATAAGACATGAAGTTACAAGATCATACTAGGCCACAACTATAAGCTACTTAAACTTTAATATGATCGCTACCTCCACTTCTGCAGACGTGTAAGCTGGATCCAAATTCTGAAGCAAAATAAGGGTTACTTGCTCGTGTGCAGCTTGCATTCTCTCTTGCCAGGGCTGACATATCAGTCAAATCATTAGTCCAACATGGCTCAAGATACCATCCACTACCTCCACTCAAATATTCACTTAATGCCATCCACGTTGGTTTTTTGGTGAAAGAAATTCAGATTCGACTTGAGCTTATAATTTAAAAGACAATGAATCCACCTTCTTTTTTTTTTGCAAATGGCAATAAAATCCATGCATGTTCAAGTCACTAAAATCAAATAACCACAAACATGCCAGGTATTCACAAGCAATGGCAACTATATCAATTAAAATAAAGATTGAAAATGAGAAAGAACACTCACAAAGTTCTTGAACCACTTTCTTCTATCCTGTCAATGGAGAGAAAATTATATTGTGAGAACCAAAATAATATTGGAAAAACTAGGTTTTGATCACAAAAGGGTTAAGTTTTAAATTTATTATAAAGCCTCAAACCACAAAAACAAATTAGGTAAATTAACAACACTATAAATGAAAAATGAGATACATCTTTTAGTGACAATTATTGAGTTATTATTCACGAGAGAGAGAGAGAGAGAGAGAGAGAGAGAGAGAGAGAGAGAGAGCACTGGGTTTCATAACCTTTTGTTGTTCTCACCACAGTGAAACAGCATATACTGTAAACTAGGTATCTTTGGCTCTTAGCCATGTAAATCTCATGTCTTGTTCATGTGGTTTTTGTTTCTTTATCTATAGTCATTCATCTAGTTTGCATTAATTATCCCCTTGCTTGCCAATCTGTAACAACCCCTCCACAGTTTGGGTTTGAATTAGAGTTCCAGAACCTTATCAGCCACAATTTAACCATATTCGAGCGCGTTGAGTACCAGTTCTTCCGCAACAAATTGGTATAACCCTACAGGGTACCTAAAATGCTAAACTTGAGGTGAAGTTTGATGAAACCATGAACTTCAGCTTGGTGCAAGTTCAAGTGATACATTATTTCATCAAAAAAGCTTGCACACAAGGCTCAAACATGAAGGAAACTAGAGGAGATGTTGATGAACAATTAGGGAAGAATACTCTTCAAACACTTGTCACCGCCTGGGTGGAATGGCACAGTAAATTTCCTCTTGTTGCAAGATCCCAGATAAGCAATTGGGCCAACAAAAGAACTTACTACATGTCTAAATCTGGAAAGCTGGTGTAACTTGCAAAATACCAAACTTGAAAGAACCAAAATGAAAAAGAAACAGGCATGCAGCGAAACAATTCCAATGCTAATAAGTATGCACTATCGCACTTTGAACACCAAACAAACAAGCCCAAAGAGATGAAATTTAGTTTGGTGTGGGTCAACGGTACAATTAAGAAATTAGGCTAGATTAGCGTCTAATCAACTACAAGTGAACCATCTAAGGTCAACTAAACCTGAACCATTCGCGTTCATAATTGTAAATGGTAGTTTTGAATGCCTTATGATTATCTATTCATGTGCCGAGGGATTAAGTTTTTTATTGATAAAACGAAATTACAACGAAAACCCTCAAGCACAGCCGCCCCCAAAAAAATCAAGGTGGAAGGCGGAGATCGAAGAAAGAGGAAGAGAAGTTAACCACAACTGCAGACTAGAGATAGAGTGTCCGAACTTAGCAAGGCTATCGGCTAAAAAGTTTTCTTCACGCAAAACATGCTTGAAGGAGACAGAATCAAAATGACCGGATAAGGCCTTGATATCTTTGACAAGCATTTTGATTCGCTTAGGAGTCCGAGATTGTCCAGTAAGAGCATCCATGAGGAGCTTTGAATCACCTTCAACTAACAGTGGTTGAGTAGTGTATATAGTAAGTAATTGAAGACCATCTCAAAGTGCCACAGCTTCAGCCAAGAGAATGTCCATGTGTCCAAGATTTTGACTAGTGGCAGAACAGGGAGACCGTTACAGTTACGGACTACAAACCCAGCAGCAGCACAAGAGGGAGGAAGTACAGAACCGTCAAAATTAGCTTTAAGCATAGAAGGCAGAGGAGGCTTCCATTTCATAGCAGTAGCAGGCGGATGTGTATGTGCTTGAGAAACAAAAGGATTAGCTTGTTGGTAATGCTGGAGTTGTTCGGCAGCATCAAAGGCAATCTGGGAAGGGGAAAAAGGTGGGGCACGAAAAATGACTCCGTTACAAGCATGCCAAAGAGTGTAACAAAGCATAAAAACCTTTTGGGAGCCCGTCATGAGCTTTAAAAGCATCTAACCAGTCTAGAAAAGAAATGGAGGAGGGTATGGGACGTCCGAGGAAACCTAGAGAAGGACCAAGCACTAAAAACAACATGACATTGCATAGAAATGGTAGGAAATATTTGGTTTACCCAAGAACAATGAAAATAAAAAATAAAAAAAAATAAAATACAAAATCAATGTTGCAATGCATAGTTGGAGCATTTCACATGCACTGAGGAATCTAGTCATAGGTCTTTTAAGCCTTTGGGTTAACCTAACACACACAAAAAATATCAACGGCCAAAAGGAAAAACCTAATTGTGTGTTATTTAATGTACCAATGCAAATATAAATAACACCTTTCTTCAAGCTATTTGGTGCTCCAAAATATGGCAATGCCAAACATTTAACAATAGATTGACGTTGATACTTGGAAAACATTTTCAATGGCATTGGTGAGACCCAAAATGTTAATTTGACATCGACCACCATGAGCCAATATTGTTGATGTGTGAAAGGTCGCACCAACCGTTTGAAACAATGTTAATAAGAAGCATTGGAATAATAAAAGGCATATGAATGTATCACTTACCGTGCCCGGACGTTGAGTGACTTCCACAACTTGACCATCAAACTTTCCAGACTTAATGAGGGATTGTGTGGTAGATTGTTCACCCATCTCCCTATTGGAAAGTCTTGGGGCCTTGACATCGGACTTCATCTTCTCGAAAGGGGCTTTGTGTTTTCCAAGCGAATCATCGAATGCAAAAGCAATTGGTGATGAAGCCTTATTATCATTCCCATCAACATCACTCTACACGAAGTAAAACAATTCAGGCAATGGTAAGATCAAGGAAATGATATGCCATATATGACATGAACCATTAGTCCACGTCTAAATTACGACATATCTATGGTTTGGGTTCCCCAAAAGATATAATTTGCCACACCTAGTCATGGGAAATTCTCTTAATAAGAGAGCCATGAAAGGACGATCAAACTGAAATTGAAAGGAGGAATGTCATTGCTTACCGCATCCGCACGTTGAGTGACTTCCAATAGTTGACCATCAAACTTTTGGGTCTTATTTTGAGGTGGCCTTAGAGATGGCTTAGGTGGCTTGCCGGTGGAAAGATTTGTTGCCTTATCGCTAACCTTCATTTTCTTCTTAGAATCTTTGTCCCCCACTAAAGAAAGATTTGTTGCCTTATCGCCAACCTTCATCTTCTTCTTAGAGTCTATATCCCCCACCGGAGACTCCTCTTTACGTTTACATCTATCATCGACGGTGGAGCTACTTGGTGATGAAGTGTTTTGGACCTTGCTTCCATCGTCTCCATGTGATGATTTGGGAAACTTGTTATTGGAAGGAGCTGATGTGTTACCATCGGGCTTCATCTTCTTGGTCGAGCTTTTATTTGTCCCAATAGTATCCTCTACACCTTTGAGTTTGCATCTTTCATCGACTAGAGAAGCAACAAATGATAAATCCTTCATATAACTCCCATTAGCATTGACCTTGTGTTTATGCTCACCACTTTGGCTTGCATTCATATTAGGCTTCTCGGGTAGTGTGTGATCCAATATAGCATTGTTCTTTCTACCGCAAATTCCGTCCACCTCAACATGCCTTGGCTCATGACCATTTATCTTGTCACTAGATGCTTTACTAGTATCAAGTTTCAGCTTCTTAGTTGGTCTATTGTCCAAATCACCAACATCCTTGGTAGACCTTGTTTCCTCCACCTCAAGCTTTCTTGGAAGAACGTTGTCGAGATTAGCCTCTTCTCCTCTACCTCTACCCTTAGAACATAAGATAGTCTTAGGACTTGACACATCTTGTTGTCTTTCATCAGTTTGATCCATCTCACCTGATTCTAAACCTACAGCCGCAGATTTCTGCTTTTCCACACTAAGTATATGCTTATCAACAGAACTTCTCGTTGTCTCTACATTCTTGGGTTCTTTAAATGAGTTTTGTTTTGATGGAACCATTGTATCATTAGTTTTTGTGTCATTATCACAAACTTTGTTTTCTCCTAAATCAACATTCAGATCGCCAGCAGGCTTCTGAACATTAATTTTGTTAAAAAGGAATTTAACTGCAACAATTTTGTAAACATAAAAGATATAAGAATTGACTCAAACAACTAATTATAGGTCAAACTGCAATTGACTCAGGGTTGACAAATTAACGTACCATCAACATCAGCAATTTTCCCCTCTATCTTGTCCATGATTTTCTGCTGTGAAACATCAAAGGTTCTGTGAAAGACAAAATCAGCCTTTTGAAGCTCCTCATCTGAAGGTTGAGGATTTTCCTTGTCCTTTGAAATGCACAGAACGTTGCATTTTCCAGCAATGGCTTCCTGATTTGAATGTTCACGTTCAACGAGTAAGACTTACTGTATTATAATACAAAAGAACCGAGACATTATATCTACGAACTAAAGCAGGAAAAAAATATGAAAAACTGAAATTTAGTTATATGTTTTTCAATACTTATCCTTGAAAAAACAGTTTAAATGTCCACAGAAGTGTCGATTTATCTATGGAAATGATATTGAAAGTTGATCGCAGCACGAAGACTAATAACAGAGGCATATATAGTTTATGTAAAAGATATTGACCATACAAAAAATAAGAAACGGTACTTAACTCTATATCAACTTATACTATGAACCAACACTTCATCTAATACCATTGAAACTAGATCAAGCAACGCTTACATTTTTAAAGAAACAAAACTAGATAGAAACATCATCAAATTTACTTACCAATGGATTCAGATTATGAAGGCCTGTACCAGCACCGGATGCCAAAAACAACTCGTTCTCGAGTATCTTTTCACCACCAAGAAAGTTGCTAATCTCACAAGGACGAAAAAACCATAGGATTTTCACCTTCCTTGACTTCTGTGGGGTCTCCCATATTTTTATTATCTTGCCAATCTCAGGCTCTGGCTCACCTTCCTTGTATAGATAAACACAGTCATAGAGGTCATAATCCTCCCCGTCGTAACGAAAAGATTTATAAAACTTCACATCTCTATTTTTTCCACCAGTTCCTTTCAACACTCCCCACTTGAATTCCAGATTTTCGGTCTTCTCAGCTTCTACCATTTTCCGAGCAGGCTTCTCCACAACTGGACTAACATTCAATCTGCAAGGCGACCTTTATCATCATAAGCAAAAAATAGAACTGAGGAATTCTTCCCCCAAAAGAAACTGAAGACACCAACGAACTTATATTTAGATCGCCAAATTTCGAATCCAATTGTAACACTGAAACTGATCTAAAACAAAACGAAAATCAAATTCCAAACAAATGTAGCAATTCAATTGCTGATAATGTCTCGAAAAAAAAAATGTGAGCAGAACATAATCAATATATGAACAATCCATGCATGCATGAAAGCTGAAGCTAAGAAATTCCCAAATAAACGAAAAACAAAGATATAATCCCTCGTCTTCGAAACGGATAAGCTCGCAGAGCCTTCAAAAACCCTAACACAGCAATCGAAAGTAATGCCAGTCACTACAAGAGAGCGATTGAACAAAATAATCAAGATATGGCGGAAACCTCACAGTTGTTAGTTTTGATCGGAAATCGCCGTCTCTGCTTCTCGCCTCCACAGACCCTACGATTCTGGATGTGTTCCGAGTTTCTGACAGTTACCACCATTCGGTTCGGTTATATACTGTGTTTTCAATTATTTTTAATTTCTTTGGGGGGTTTCGCATGAAATTGAATCTTTCTTACGATTTTTTTTTAAATAAAATACTAAATATTTAATATTTTACCTAAAATATATTGTAACGGGGAGCCCTTCTAGTGAGGACTCTTAAGTTGAGGACTACTTGAGTACTTTTCGGTTTATTGTTTAAAAAACTCATTTTCGATCACATTTTGACATTTCATCCGTTCAGTTTTTTTGTTTATATGAGTAGATCATTTATACAAATTTTCAGCCAAATTGATGTTCGTTAAGATAACAAACTAGATCAAATTAATGGACGAACCAAATCTCTCAAATATGAACCGTTAAATTTTATAATTGATAAATCACACTTATAAATGCCTTAACAATTTTCAATATAGCTGAAAATTTAGATAAATAATTTACTCATAAATACCAATAAACTTAACGATCAAAATGTGGATATAAGATCGAAAGTGGGATAAGCCGAAAAATCTTCAACAAGTTCTCAATTTAAGGGTCCTCATTAGAAGGGTTCCCTCTTTAGGCTATGTTTGCTTACGAGCCATGACATTTAGTCTTAGGTGTCAGTCTTTAGCTAGGGTTGAGGCACTTCACATGTCATTGACATATGTTTATGGGGACATAATACGAAGGAGATTTATGAAGTTATGAGATAAGTTGGGTCGAGGCATTTCACATGTCATTGATAAATCTCATATGTGTGTAGTTAGTCTTTGAAGTCAACTGGTCATGAGTTATAATTTTCTTTTTTTCTTTTTTTTGTTTTTTAATCAAATCCAATTTTTGTGTGTTGGTATCGATTTTGATAGTATATATATACACACACGCACGCACACACACTAACATCTTGACCCGCACTATGTGTGTGTGAATTTTTATTTTTTTTACCATTACAGTTATGCTTAAAGTTTGACTTCCCTCTCCACTTTTCTCAATTAAAGATATTGTAGTTTAAAAATGTAACCGTTTGATAAAGTAAAAAAATTAAAAAAGAAAGTAAAATTTGTACAATTTTGGGCTTGAATTAAATTCTGAAATAATAACGGGCACGATTGCAAAGAGGGGTCCCAAAACTTGAAATTCCCGGGTGAGTCCGCTCAAAATCACAAAATCTTGATTCAGTGGAAAAGTTCCCACTCTCGCCTGCGCGCGCCTTCGTCACAGTTAACTACCCAACATCATCTCCGTCGTCAACTCCAGACCACCCACGAGCTCGCCGCCTGAGATTTCCAGCTTTCTCCGATCGCAGTGGCACTCCGCCCTTTCCACTATGGCGTCCGGTTCGCCTCCTCCGTCGCGCATCAATCAGGTTTGGGCTCCCAAATCCAATTCGCATCTGAAAACCCTAGAGATTTACGTTTCTTTAGATTCTTGCAATTATCACAAGAATTCGAGACTAGCTTCGTTCGAATTGGGTGTTCCTCTCGGTTCTTGGACTGTGTTAAAGATCAATTCTGTGATTGTTGAAACGCACCGTTTTGTATTCATTAGGTTTTGTTTCAATTTGTTTGCGATTACAGTTCTTTGCTTCGAAGAAACGAAAGCCTGTGTCACCTGCTTTGAAGTCTGGGAGAAATGAAAAGGATGCCAAAACTGTAGAGACTTCACCTAGTGCCAAGTCCACATTGGACAGTTATCTGCGGACGTCGCCGGAGAGTCATAATGTTACGAAAGCTTCATGCAAAATTGGTGATTCTTTGGCTCGGCAAGATCAAGTTAGAAGGAATTTGGCTTCGGAGATGGATAATTCTTCAAGAAATGAACCTATACCGCTGCGTTCATCTTCTCAATTACACACTCGTGCAAGTGGGGCTTCCGGAGCAAATCAGAAGGAAATATCCGAGGGAGTAATTAAGGTGGATGATGCTGCAGCTGGAGGTTCTTCCAAGGATCAGTTGGATATTGCGGGAGGTGTGGAGAATGTAGAGATGAAGAAGTTTGCAGCCGACTTTTTGTCTTTGTATTGCAGGTATTGTAATATACTGTTTTTTTTTTCTTCTTTTGTATTTTGCCAATTTATCTGGTCATGAATTGTGAGGTGGTTTGCCCCTAACCTCATCTACAAGATTATTTCTGCATTCTTCTCTCTCATTTTTTTTTTAAAATTTTTTTAATTTATGTTGTTTATTTGCAGTGATGTTCAATCAAACAAAAGTTCCATGTCAGAGCTGAAAGTGAATGATCATAAGAGACACGCTAGCGCATCTTTGCTTGATGGGGAGGATGAGATGCTTAAAAAGAGGCATCTCAGTAATGATAAATCTTATGAAGAACGTGAAACAAGCGGTTCTACAGAGAAGCTCTGTGAAGCAGTGCAATCTGTTTGTGTTGATAAAAATGGGGTATGTGCTAAAGGCTCTTGTGAAGATTTGGTACTTAAGGTTAAACTTAAACACTTATGTCTTATACTTAAATTTGAATTGTTATCTTCTTAACGTGATGGCCAGGTTACCATTGCTAATGAATCGCTCGAGCTTCAACAAACCTTGAAACCATGCAGTAATACACATAAATTGTCTCTAGACACAGTTGATTGTTATACACCAGGCTCATTGATTAAATCATGTGTTCGTCAGACCCCCAATTCAACACGTGGTAGCTCATTATCTTCACCTGGTGAAGCTTTTTGGAATGATGCGATTCAAGTTGCTGATGGTCTATGTGCTCAGGCACCTGAAGCACCTACTGCCTCAGATAGCCAGTGTCATCGTGAGAGTTCGTGCAGTTTGAGAAATGCACACTGTGATGGAAAGTCAAAGGAAATGATGGATGAAGGTGAGCGTTTGGCTAACGGTGCCGATTCAGAGCCAATGGCGAAGCATAGGAAGGACTTCTGTAAAGAAGTATCCCCACTGCCTGTTAAGCATTTTGACTTCTCTCGTGAGGACAAGATTTCGAATGAAAGTATGCCACATCGTATGAATTCGTTCAATTCGAAAAGCATGGCTCATGGAGGTGGCCAGCAATCTGAATCTAGTCTTACAGATTTTAGAGGTCTAAGACATGGTATTACTATGGTCCGTTGCAGCAAATCTCAGGAAATTAAAGGGCAAGATGTTGATTCTGTTACTGCAGTGACCAAAACGAAGAATTTGTCTAGCGAGGACAATGGTGGCCCGACATTTTCTTCACCAGGTGATGATGTCGTTAATTTGAATGGTAAAGGTGAATCTAGTGAAGCAAGTACTCCTTCAAGTTTTATGCCGCTGAAAGATTGTCTGGATCTAGATGGTTGGCTTGCACCAGAAATATGCAGCATATATAGAAAGAAAGGAATTTCAAAACTTTATCCTTGGCAGGTATATTTCAGACTTTGTGAACTGGTGCCCATGTTGACTAATATTTATTTATTCGCACTTAAATATATTCTATTTAGTTGAAATGTTCTGTGTTGTGGTTTGGCCTTAAGCCAACAAATAAGACTTGCTGTTTGACTAAGATTTCATTGATTCTGGGGCATAGGTATACTGTATACACATCTCTTTTCTATAGCGGATATCTGGCTTATTGTGTTTTAGTAATAGTATCAGTTAGTTTGAGCATAATGTATATCCATTCTCCATCTTTCAGGTTGAGTGCCTTCAGGTTGATGGTGTATTGCAGAGAAGGAATCTTGTGTATTGTGCATCAACGAGGTAGATATGCAATTGTATTTTACCTTGGCTTGTCTATCATGTGAGTGCTTTTGAATGTTCCTCTGTGATATGATTAGTTTCTTCTAGCAGTGGTGTAATATTATGATTCGTTCTGTCCTTTGTACAGTGAGGCTCATGTAAACTCAAATATCTGGGCAAGTTGCAGTGTTATTGTTTTTATTTTGATGAGTTAGCATATATGATATCTTATAATAAAGTTGTTATTGTCACTAAAAAGTCTGGAGTTATTCTGTAAAATGGTATAGAAGTATTTTTTTTCATTGGTATGGCATCTTTTTGTTTCATAATCTTGCTCCCTCTGCACATCCACAGTGCAGGTAAAAGTTTTGTTGCAGAAATTCTGATGCTGCGACAGGTCATGTCATCTGGAAAAATAGCTTTACTTGTACTTCCTTATGTATCACTTTGTGCAGAAAAGGTAATATTTGTTGTTTCTTTCGAGATTTGCAAGATTAGATCATTCTTTCTTCTATACGTAGTTTAGTGTTTTCAACTTTCTTTCTCAATTGGTGCAGGCAGAACACCTGGAGCTACTTCTTGAACCACTTGGTAAGCGTGTTCGTAGTTATTATGGCAACCAAGGTGGTGGTACACTTCCCAAAGACACTTCTGTAGCTGTCTGCACAATAGAAAAGGCAAACTTTTTAGTAAACAAGCTGCTGGAAGAGGGCCGTCTTTCAGAAATTGGAATCGTTGTGATAGATGAACTGCACATGGTACTTGAGTTATATCTTTTTGGGTTAATATGGGTATATTCTTTTGGGGTGGATTCTATTAACTTAAAAATATCAACAGGTTGGCGATCCAAGTAGGGGTTATCTTCTGGAACTTCTGTTGACAAAACTTCGTTATGCAGCTGGTGAAGGCATTTCTGAATCAAGTAGTGGAGAAAGTTCAGGCATGAGCAGCGGTAAGGCTGACCCTGCTCATGGTTTGCAAATTGTTGGTATGAGTGCCACTATGCCAAACGTGGCAGCAGTTGCTGATTGGCTTCAAGTAAGTGGAACACGACCTATTATCATCCAATATCTTTGTTGAGCAAATTTTCATTGTAGGGCATTGTCCATCAAACCTGCAACCCTTCACTCCAACTTCACAGCAAAGTATATGAAATGAGAGTGGCTCGGTTGGAAGTGGGGTATATATATAATTGACAGTTTTGTAGTGTCGAATGCAGAAAGGTGTTATCTTAATGGTGTTATAGATATTATTTTCCAATCTTTGTATGGAGAACACACATCTTTGTATATTTCCATACTTACTTTTCACACTAGCCTCTTAACATGTCAATTTGCTTTTTCTTAAAAAAAAAAAAAACAAATAGATATGTAATGGGCAGTTAATTTCAGTTTTACCCTTTAATTTAAAAAATATTGTATTTTTGCTTATTAATAAACCATGGGTATAATTGGAGTTCAAAAATTTAACCATTGAAAAAGTCAAAAAGGCCTTCTGGCTTTATTAATAGAGATGTATGCATGCAGGCTGCCCTCTACCAGACAGAATTTCGACCGGTACCACTAGAAGAATACATTAAAGTGGGGAACACCATTTATAACAAGAAAATGGAGATTATTAGAACAATCCCCAAAGCAGTTGACCTTGGTGGTAAAGATCCAGATCATGTTGTGGAACTGTGCAATGAGGTGGGGACTTTAATTCGTATATATAACTTTTATTGAAGCTACTTTCTGGCACTATTTTCAAATTGAGTTCGATCAATTATGAACTGAGGGAATGCATCTCAGGTTGTACAAGAGGGTTTTTCCGTGTTAATATTTTGCTCTAGTCGAAAAGGATGTGAATCAACAGCGAGGCATGTTTCAAGATTCCTTAAGAAATTTTCAGTCAACACTCGCACTGATGACAGTGAATTTAATGACTTGACATTGGCTATAGATTCCTTAAGACGGTGTCCTGCTGGTTTGGATCCAGTATTAGAAGAAACCCTTCCTTCTGGAGTTGCCTACCACCATGCTGGTCTCACGGTATTTTTGTAGTATTCTCTTCCATGTGCTTGACTATTTTATTTTTGTCTTCATCTCTCTCTCTCTCTTTTCCCCTTCTTTTTTTTTTCTTTTTTTTTTTAACATTTTGTATATGAACTCTTTTACTGATGGGTCTGTCTGGTTTGATCTATTCTTAGGTTGAGGAAAGAGAGATTGTTGAAACCTGCTACCGTAAGGGCCTTGTACGCATCTTAACTGCCACATCTACCTTAGCAGCTGGTGTTAATCTGCCAGCTAGGAGGGTCATTTTCCGTCAGCCCCGGATTGGTCGCGATTTTATAGATGGGACACGATACAGGCAAATGGCTGGTCGGGCTGGTCGTACTGGCATAGATACAAAAGGAGAAAGTGTATGTCTTTGATCGGACTTCGTACTCCTTGTGTGATATATACTTCACTCCTGTTTTTTTTATTTAATTTTTAATTTATTTTATTATATCATCTTCATCAGTAGATTGGTCCATTTCAAGTCTGTTTTATTCCTTTTTCTCTTTTAACTTCACCAGGTACTCATTTGCAAGCCAGACGAGATCAAAAGGATTATGGGAGTTCTTAATGAAAGCTGTCTGCCATTGCGCTCTTGTTTATCTGAAGATATGAATGGAATGACTCATGCAATCTTAGAAGTAGTAGCAGGGGGAATTGTTCAAACTGCTAAGGACATTCATCGCTATGTTAGGTGCACACTGTTAAACTCCACTAAACCTTTCCAGGATGTGGTGAAATCAGCACAGGAATCTCTCCGGTGGTTGTGCCACAGGAAATTTCTAGAATGGAATGATGACACTAAGCTATACAGTACCACACCCCTTGGACGTGCAGCTTTTGGCAGTTCTCTATGTCCTGAAGAATCACTTGTATGGATTCTTCGTCTTGTTGTTAATTAATTCCAAATATTTTGGCAATCGGGTTGGTCTTAAGAAAAAAATAATCACTGCAGACAACTAATGGTCAACTGATTATATTTTATTTAGTTTTAGCTTAGCCCTTGTAGTAAAACTATAGGTTTTATATTTGATGTTGATACTTTTTTTCTATTGGTGCTTTAGATTGTGCTGGATGATCTTTCAAGAGCTAGAGAAGGATTTGTACTTGCATCTGATTTGCATTTGGTTTACCTAGTAACACCAATAAATGTTGATGTTGAGCCTGATTGGGAACTGTATTATGAACGGTTCATGGAATTGTCTTCTCTTGACCAGGTAATTGCTTCTTACCAAGATACCATTTGACTCTCTCTCTCTCTCTCTCTCTCTCTCTCTCTCTCTCTCTCTCTGTACATTTTGAAATTTAAATGGAGCCTATGTAGAGATTAATTGGAGGTTTGGCAGAAAGCCTCATCTTTGTAGTGGGAATTTGTTTTATATTAAGTGCTTATGACAATATCTAGAACTAAACACTTGAGCTGAGTGGATAACACCTGATCAGAGTTATCATACCTTGAGGTGGTTTGAACTTTTGCTCCATTGCAAATGCCTTTTAGCACATCAATAGTCTCTCAGTATCCTAAAAAGACGATGAGATATTTTCTTTTCTTTTATAGTGATTTGGTCTGTATGGAAACATGCTCTAGGATATAAACTGCTCATGTCCTTAGGTCCACAGTGTTCAATAATAGAACTCCTTTTACGATTATTTATGGACTTCGCAATTGTGGCTGTCTTAATTCATTTCATGATTATTCAGTCCGTTGGCAACCGTGTTGGAGTGGCAGAGCCATTTTTAATGAGAATGGCACATGGTGCACCTATGAGGTCATCAAGCAGGATGAGAGAAAATATGAAAGCGTTGAATGGCAATTATGAAAACCGATTTGGGACTACGAAGACTGTGCTTCCGGATGATCAAGCAGTTCGAGTGTGTAAACGGTTATATGTTGCTCTCATCTTGTCAAGACTAGTCCAGGTACCACTCTTGTCTTCCTGAGTCTGATATATGTGGGAAACCTCATTTTACTTCATTCCCTGCTAGACAAACAGATGCACTGTGTAACATGCATTCACATTTATGATTTTATTCGCATGTGTTTTCTTTTTTTATCTGGTTCCAACGCGGGGAGGGTGACATCCAAACTTTACCGGTCTTCTTTTGTTCTTGTTCTGTGTATCTTATTTCAGCGACCTGTATGAGATTTTAAACCCTATTTTCCTTTAATGAAGTGGCTTTTCTTCTGCATAAGCTGTAATATTTCTTGGTTATTTGGATTTGTTTGGTTATGTGTTTTGCTAAATACACTCTTTATATATGGGGTGAAGGAAGTTGCTATCAATGAGGTATGTGAAGCTTTTAAAGTGGCTAGAGGTATGGTCCAGGCCTTACAAGAGAATGCCGGAAGGTTTGCATCTATGGTAACTATGTTCTGCGAGAGGCTTGGATGGCATGACCTGGAAGGCTTGGTTGGAAAGTTCCAAAACCGTGTCTCATTTGGAGTGAGATCAGAGATTGTAGAACTGACTACAATTCCATTTGTCAAGGTATAATTCCACTTGTAAAGGGTGGTGAAAATGGATGCTCTTAGTCAAATGCCTTCAGTTGATATCTGTCAGAGATGGCCAACAGGGGTGTATATATTGCAGTATGTGTTGACTTCATCTTGTATTTGTAGGGTTCTCGAGCAAGGGCACTATATAAAGCTGGCTTGCGTACACCTTTAGCTATTGCTGAAGCATCCATCCCTGAAATAGTCAAAGCTCTTTTTGAATCTTCATCCTGGGCAGCCCAAGGTAGTTTTATGGTCTGGTTATATGTGGCTGTTGATTCATTATGATAAGTGACTGTAATAGTTCTCAGTGTTATTTCACTTTCCTGATGGGGTTATGGTCTGTATTGTCAGCGGATTAATTTGTGTTTATTACAAGGAGCATATGCTGTACAATAGTTTCATAGCTTAGGGGTTAGCATTTATTTATAATGAATGTCATCTATTGAACTACAGAAAAAGTTAAGATTGATTTGAATCATTGACTATTTCAAAAGACTTCTTCCAGAATGTTTTTTTTTCTTCTGTAATGATGAAATGCTGCTCCTTTTCATCTTGCAATTAACTGCGCAGAAGATACTATTCTCAATCAAATATTCTAAAATATCCTGCTAGTAATGTTTTCTCAGATGCCTAAATTTGTACTGTGGTGTGGCAGCCTGGCAGGGTTCATGATTACTTTGCATAAGAAGCTGAAGGAAGTATTCTCTTAATTAACAATAGTTCATGTAAATAATGTATTTTATCAGATACCCATCAGAATTTTGTTTCTCTAGATTGCAGTTCTTCTGTGTTTTTATTACTTGCATTCCCTAATGTTGGGAAGTTGACTGCAGAAGGTTCAGCTCAAAGACACATCCACGTAGGAGTAGCCAAGAAGATCAAGAAGGGTGCACACAAAATAGTTCTGGAAAAGGCTGAAGAGGCTAGAGTTGCTGCCTTCTCGGCTTTTAAATCACTTGGATTGGAGGTCCCGCAGTTTTCTCAACCATTATTTCCAACTGCTGGTGGAAGTCCCTGTATGCAAGGAACAACAAATTCCTCTGGTGATGAAAATACTTGTAGCTTTGTTAATGCCCATGTGGAGGATGCTCCTAAGCCATCTTTGGAAGTAAGGGTTCCTTCTGAAAAGGTTGTATCAGGAGAGCAGTTGACAAAAACATCAGATAGTGGTATGGTGGTGGCTGTGGGAGAAGTAAATTCAAGTGGTGCCATGCAAATTCAGTTTGGGGCTGAAAGTTCTGTAGTAGCAATTGAAGGGTCTGGTGCCCTTAGGGATGAGCTAAATGCTACTGTTCATCAAACCAAAATTGCTGACCCGAGCATTTCAATTATGGTAGACAGCTTAGGTGACAGAAATAGGATATCCAGTGTGTCTTTAGATCCTAAAAAGCCAGGAAGCTGTGAAGGGGAAAATTTGTGTGTTGGCAAGGGCAAAGTTTGTGAAAAAGGCCCCATTCATGCAATTTATACTCCTGGTGGAATTGATTCATTTTTGAATATTTGGGAAACCACCTCAGAGTTCCATTTTGATATCCACTACAACAAGAGATCAGAATTGAACTCTGTTGCCCCTTTTGAACTACATGGAATGGCCATCTGTTGGGAAGATTCTCCTGTTTACTATGTTGACATTCCTAAGGATCTGCTGTGGTCTGGCAGCAGAAGTAAAGATGAAGGCCTGCGTTTGACTGCATCAGGTGATAGAACTAATGTGTTACCTCTTGATGATATGTTGCTACTGGCTAAACGTAGATGGAGCAGGATTGGTGAAATCCTGGGGAAAAGAGGTGTCAGGAAATTTACTTGGATGTTGAAAAGTCAGATTCAGGCACTGAAATGCCCTGCAGTTCCAATTCAGAGATTTGGTTGCCAGAGTCTTGCGGGGAAAAGTACTTGCTTTGAAATTATAGACACCTCGTTTTTATTGTTGCCACCAGTTCATATACAAGATGGCATTGACATGTGCATTGTGGCCTGGATTCTTTGGCCTGATGAGGAGAAAAATTCTAGTCCGAATCTGGAAAAGGTAAGATAGAATTTGAGCATTTCCTTTTGACTTTTGAGATATCCTTCTTCACTTTTGTCCATCAAAGAATTTCTTAATGGCAGAAGTTTTGTAATTGCAATAATCTTCTGAATGTTTTTGTTTTAAGTAAAGCTTAGATGTTTATTCCTTTTCCATTCGCCTTATGAATCTTCAAAAATGATTGTAGGAAGTTAAGAAAAGGTTATCCAGCGATGCTGCTGCAGCTGCAAATCGAAACGGCAGGTGGAAAAATCAGATGCGAAGAGCTGCACACAATGGTTGCTGCCGTCGAGTTGCACAAACACGAGCCTTATGTTCTGTTTTGTGGAAGTTGCTTGTTTCTGAAAACCTTACCGAGTCACTGATAAATATTGAAGTTCCATTGGTAAAATCGTTAATCTTATCTGATTTAATTTCTGAATGGTGCTTTTTGATGTGGGGATTCAAACTATCAAATAATTCTATGAATGTTGGAATAAATTGGACCATAATTTGCTGATTCCAATTTGGTGATCTTCATGGAAAGTGATAAGATAATACTTATAATGAACCACTGGATAATATTTTTTGATAGTGACTGCTTGCCCCCATTACACCTTTTATTAATGATCGCTTTGAGCAGAAAGAAAACATATATGAAAATAACTTTGAGAACTTCCTTGAAAGAGGTTTACAATTATTCCAACAAGTCTGTCACTATTTTAGTGGCTTTTGCATATATAAATGCATGCAGCTGTTTGTTGGGTGCTTGGGAACCTGTGCCTAACCACTTGTGTCGATTAATATTTTTTCTCCATTTTTGGAACCATTAAACCAGCACCTATCCTTCTTTTCTGGTTCAGTACGCTGACACTATCTTACTGCTTTATACGAAAGGTTAATATTCTTGCTGACATGGAGCTTTGGGGAGTGGGTCTTGACATGGAGGGCTGTCTGCAAGCACGTAATGTACTGGGGAAAAAGCTGAGGCATCTTGAGAAAGAAGCTTATAAACTGGCTGGCATGACATTTTCATTATATACAGCAGCGGATATTGCTAATGTGCTGTATGGACACTTAAAGCTGCCCATACCAGAAGTGCGCAACAAGGGAAAACAACATCCAAGTACTGACAAGCATTGCTTGGATTTACTAAGGTTAAGAGACGCTTCTATGCTCTGTTCTTCTTCATAACATTACCTTTGTTAAGGTTAATCCATATCATGATTATTTTTCTATAACTGCACTAACTAACCCGGTCTATTAGTTTTTTCATTCTTTTGCTTGTTTGCATCGTTTGAATAGTGTGATTCAAATTCTTTGCCTATTCGTATCTGAAATCTTCTTTGGGTACATAAATAGAGAATAAAAGGTACCTGACCTTTCTAATTTTAGTCATCGTTGGAATGGACACAGACAAATTGATATGTTTTAAAATCTTGGAACTGGGGCTCTTCCTGTCTGTCATATATCTGTCTAATGATACTGTTCCTCATTCATGGTTATTGCATGTTGATATATGCCAAGCTACCTTGCATTTAAGCAGCTTTGATTTCATTTCAGGGACGAGCATCCTATTATACCCATCATCAAAGAGCATCGTACATTGGCAAAACTCTTAAACTGTACGTTGGGATCAATTTGTTCACATGCTAGGCTATCTGTAAAGACACAGACGTACACATTACACGGTCATTGGCTCCAAACATCAACAGCTACTGGTCGGCTTTCAATGGAGGAACCTAATCTCCAGGTATCCCCTGTTGCTTTAGAAACTTGAATTTAAATGGTCTTATGATTGATTCATTTTTTCATTTTTATGATTGTGCAGTGTGTGGAACATATGGTTGACTTCAAAATGAACAAGGAGGAAAATGGTGGCAAAACTGACATCGATCATTACAAAATTAATGCTCGCGAATACTTTACACCTACTCAGGTAACAATATATTATCATTTTCAATGGCCAGATAATCTGTTAATCATCTAGTGTCATGCTAAGTAGTTCTTCTTCTTCCTTTTTTTCGCTGGAGGGGAAGCAAAGGAAAACTTTGATGTCTGCTATTCATTTACATCAGTTAATTTTTTTTTTTATCTAAATTTATGCAGGACAACTGGATACTGTTGACCGCAGATTATTCTCAGATAGAACTGCGGATGATGGCCCATTTTTCTGAGGATTCCTCACTCATTGAACTCCTTAGTAAGCCCCACGGTGATGTCTTCACCATGATTGCAGCTAGATGGACTGGAAAGTCAGAAGATTGTATTAGTTCTGACATACGAGATCAGACCAAAAGGTTGGTGTATGGAATTCTCTATGGAATGGGTGCTAATAGCCTTGCTGAACAACTGGATTGCAATCCCCAGGAAGCTTCTGAGAAAATACAAAACTTCAAAAGTTCTTTCCCTGGAGTAGCTTCTTGGCTTAATGAAGCAGTTGCATATTGCCGCAAGAAAGGGTGAGGATTTCTTACTGCTTGCCTTGTTCCTATTAAGCAGTTCAACTTCTTTAGAGAAAGGTGGCTACTACATACAAAATCCAAGCAGGATTTTGGTTCTTGTGTTTCTTACCAGTGAATATGTTTTTCTATTCTACCTCTAAGTATTGGTGTATTTTCTTTGTATTGATATTTTATCTCCTTTCTCTTGGCCTAATAGGAAAGTAGTTGCGTATTTCATTGTCTTTTGTTTTGCTCTCGAAATTTTATGTTTCTTGTAGGAAAAAAATGTAGGAAGAATCCTCTCATCATGAAAAAGAGGGGTTTTGCCCATTTTTTTGTCCTGTTCTTTTCTTTCAGGGATGAAAATGTAATGCACTGTTGCAAACTCTTCACTTTTAAGCTGTAAATCAACTGCTAAATTGTTAATTATCTACATATTTTTTTGTCCCAGATATGTGGAAACCCTTAAGGGAAGAAAACGATTTTTATCAAAAATAAAATTTGGGAATAGCAAGGAAAAGTCAAAGGCCCAGAGACAGGCTGTAAATTCGATATGTCAGGTACAACTTTTTCCCTCCCTAAGGTGCAATAATTCTGTAATATCCATGGACTAATGTCTTTCTTTTACAGGGATCCGCTGCTGATATAATTAAGATTGCAATGATAAATATTTACTCCGTAATAGTTGATGGAGCTGAAAGGCCCAATTCAACTTCTCCACTTGCAACAAAGTTTCACAAATTGAAGGGTCGCTGCCGAATTCTATTGCAGGTTGCTTGGGGAAATTTCTTGCTAAATGCTCTAGTATTTTTTGTACTAAAAGATCTTGATGCTATTGAAATTGTTCGTATGAAAACATAGAAATGTAGAAGTGATATGGAAAATTAGTGTCTGTATATATATAGATACATGTGTCTATGTCTGTGTGTGTGTATCCAGGCCCGCTATGAAGCGGACGTCCGCACTAGGCTTAAAATGCGGACGTCCCTCCGTTCTCCTCCGTCTGGCGCTGACGACGGCGCTACTCCACCCGAGCGGACACCAGCGGCATCTCCGATCACTTTCTCTTGCCGGCGAGATCGATTTGAAGGTCTGGGCAGCAACCTCCACCCAAAACTTCATACAAGGTCGATCTCGCCGGCAAATTGGAATTCGGCGGACTCGTCGGGAAGAGAAAGTGATCAGGACGCCTCTAGTGTCTACTCAGGTGAAGGCGCGCCGTCGTCGGCGCCAGATGGAGATCGGAGGGACGTCCGCACTTTAAGCCCAGTGCGAATGTCCGCTTCGTATCGTTTTCGTGTGTGTGTGTGTGTATCAGGCCCGATCAGAGGTGCACGTCCGCACCGGCCTTAAAGTGCGGACATCCCTCCGTTCTCCACCCTCCGGAGCCGACGACGGCGCGCCTTCACCCGAGTGGACTCCAGCAGCGTCTCCGATCACTTTCCCTCACCGGTGAGTCCGTTCTTTTCCAGTTTTCCGGCGAGATCACCAAAACTTCAAACAAGATTGATATTGCCGAAAAACTGGAAAAGAACGGACTCGCCGGTGAGGAAAAGTGATCGGGGATGCTGCTGGAGTCCACTCGGGTGGAGGCGTGCCATCGTCGGCGCCGGAGGGTGGAGAACAGAGGGACGTCCGCACTTTAAGGCCCGTGCGGACGTCTGCACTTGGCTTAAAGTGCGGACGTCCCTCCGTCCGACGACGGCGCGCCTCCACCCCAGCAGCATCCCGACCACTTTCCCTCCCAGGCGAGTCCGCCAAATTCCAGTTTTCCGGCGAGATCGATCTTGTTTTAAGTGATCTCGCTGGGAATTCGGCGGACTCGCCGGGAGGGAAAGCGGTCGGGGACGCTGCTGGGGTGGAGGCGAATGAAGGGACGTCCACACCAGAACGGCCCTGATATATATATATATATATATATATTTTCTGAGTGAAACTTACTAATCGTTTTCGTATATATATATATATATCTTCAATTTTCTGAGTGAAACTTACTAAATTTTTTAGTGCAGCATGATGTCACTGTACTTACAATACAACACATTGTTGAAGGTTGAGACTTACTTCGCTGTTGTTTATGTAGGTACATGATGAATTGGTACTGGAAGTTGATCCTTCTGTGATAAAGGAAGCTGCTTTGCTGTTACAAACAAGCATGGAAAATGCTGTTTCACTTCTTGGTATATATTTCATATTTCTGGATGTAATGCTGATAGTTTGAGAACAGCTTTTAATTGTTTGACTGTTTGTTTTTCAGTTCCTTTGCATGTCAAATTGAAAGTTGGAAGAACTTGGGGTTCTTTGCAACCCTTTCAGGCGGACCAATATGAAGATCTCCCTGTTCCATAAATTGACCAAGATGTGTTCTTGTTCTTGATCTGAAAAGGCAAAAGTTTCATGACACGACAAGGTTATTACAAACAATCTATGCATGTTCGGTTGTCAAATGAAATGCTTTACATGTCTTCTAGTAAATTAATGTTTTTTTGTTTCCTAATCTTTTTAAATGTTTCAATTACAATTATATATTTTTCAGACATGGAACTTCACTTTATATATTGGTTGAGAAATGCATTCCTTGGAAAGAGGCTGGGCTGTGACTTATAAGGGTGTTTTGCATATTTCTGCCTTCACTTCAAATCATCTAGAAGTTCTTAATGAAACATTATAGGGATTTTGCATGTGCATAAGAACTGGCTTCTGAACTTGTGATAAAGTTGTTTTGGGTTTCAGTTCCACGGATGCCATCTGATGAGCTTTGCTGGATGGATGACAAGTAAGCTTGCTTAAATATTTGCTGTGGAAGTAAATTTGGTGAGTTTTGATTTTATTACTTTGTAACAGGAATGCGCTTGGTTAATACATAAACACATGTCATAGAAGTAAATGGCCTAATGGTTATTCAAGTCCCTCTATATAAACAACCATTATAATGAGATTCTTTTTATCGAAGCAGATGCAACAGTTCACCACTGAATGGTTGGAGAGAACAGAAGTAGCAGCACAAAGCCAAAGCTTATTATGTATTACTGAATATATAACATGTCCGCTATGGCATGCTTTTTGAGTATAAGTTGAAGTACATAGTGACAAGGAGTTGGTTTTCAAACTACTGGCATTGAAACTATGCTAAACGCCCAGATATAACAACTAATGGATTCGGCTTATGTGGATTTCTGGTTGGGTACCCAGACAATATGATCACTGGGAAGAAAATGGCAGATGGGAATGGTTCCTGGTTTAACTTTAAGGACTTGGAAGGCCAAATGCTTTGGGTTCCATTCTGAGGTGTCTGTGTGGCAGACTGCTACTGCTTTAGCGTTCACTCCATCAGCACCTTCCAGTGGCACTACATAAGCTCTTGTGGTTGTTGTTGCATGGCAGTAGAAGACAGCGTATGCATAGTTCTGCTTATGACACACAATGGAATTTTCACCTGCCAGCTTCTTCACTCCTGGCAATATTGTGTACTTCTGCATGGTGGTTCCCTTTGCAACCTCTGTTGAGAGTGCCTGAATGTTCCTTCCAAGCTTGGAAGTGCTGAAGTCAACCATTGACTCCAAAGAGGTTGCACAATATTTTTCCTCTCCTGTAATACCTGGTTTCTCACACTCTTCAATGGTTTGCTTAAGTGTGTCTGCTTCCGCCGATTCTGGTTTCACTGAAAACTGGTCCAAAATTTCTGGCAGTTTAGATGATGAGAAAGGGATTGATTCTGCAGTTTTGCGTGGAAGGAAAGTTGCTGTGTCTGAACTTGTAGTGAAGTGCAAGTTCATCTTTGTGCCTGGATGCATGTCCTTCTCCAAGAAGAAAAGAGTGACCTGTGGATCTTCATGAAGCTGAGTCTCAGTAGCAGCATACTGGTACACGAATGGGTTTTTGCCTGGTGTTACTCCAACATATACAGGTTTTCCCTTGTGCTGTGTGCTTACATGCACTCCTCCTTTGCCAACACCAACGTTGGTTCCCTTGCCGGGCTTTCCGGTGTGCACTCCAACACCACCTTTTCCCCCTACGTTGACATTGGTACCGCTCCCTGGCTTTCCCTTCCCAGTTTGCACATTTACGCCTCCCTTCCCAACGTTGACATTAGTACCACCACCTGGCTTTTTGTTTGGAGCGTGCACATTCACACCACCCTTCCCGACATTCACATTGGTTCCTCCAGGCTTTCCTTTTCCAGTGTTAACATGAACACCCCCCTTCCCCACACTGACGTTGGTGCCTGCGGGCTTTCCTTTACCTGCATTAACGTTGACACCACCCTTCCCTACCACAACTGAGGTGCTTTTTTCTTCGCTGAAGTCTGCATATTTAGCAACATAACAGAGAACAAGTGAGCAGGTGCGTGACATTCACCTGAGTTGATACATGTATGTTAAATTATCGAAAATTGTATGAAAACTATCCTGACTGTTCTTATGTGACATGCAGGAAATTACATGTAATTTGGCATTATTTGCTCTATCCTGGACATATCAAGAGGTTATTTGAAGCTGCTTAAAATGTTATGCCAAAAGAATCGTCAGAGTATCAGATTCAGTCACTAACCAGATTGCAGAAGTTCAGTCAGAGTTTTGGGCATCGGTGTGTTTGGCAAGACAGATTTCCAATAAAGTTGAGGCGAAAGAGCAGCATGGCTTACAACCAGTGTGAACTGCAACATTGAAACTCTCATTAGCATGGGATCAGAATATCAAAAGTTAGTAGACAATATCGAACTAGAATCATAGAAAGCAGGACACAACTGTTTTCTTACAGTGAAAAAAGCAAAGATGTGTGGGAGATGGAACCCCATCGGTGGACTTGGTTAATGCAACTCAAAGCTATTGGAAAATGCAAACGCAGAGATAAGGTAAGAGTAGATGGTGAACCAGAGCAAGGCCTTCATTTATAGGGGGGGAAGTGTGCCATGGACTGAAAGTTGGGTGCAGTAGTAACACTCCACCAGTATAGTCCACAATACTTAAATTCTTCAACTGCCGTTGGCTCACTCACTTTCATTTATGTTGATTAGGATAGGTGAGCATGGGAGGTACTGGACAAGTGTGAGAGTAAACTGAGAAGCAATTGGAGTTTGTTTAGGAATTGGATTTTGTCAGTGAAACAAAGAGAGGTGCTGTTGCTGGGACTGGTAGCCTGGTAGGGGTTTAGGCCCGGCCATTGAATTGTTGAAAGAAAATATATCGTTGATTTATTACAGGAGAGGCTTTTGTCAATGGAACTAAACCCTAACACCTAACTGCTCCATTTATTAGGGTTTAGTGGGGGTTGCAGGTCTCAGTCCCTTTTTCGATGGTTATCATGTCCCTATGACCCTATTCATATTCAGAAAAGTAATGGGATTGTATTGTTGAACTGCCTTAAACCTTTTGAGGAAGTAGGTTTAAGATTTGCAGACAAGGAAAGCGGTATATACATGAAGAGGCTCGTTCAGGCAAGCAAGCCCGTATGTATGAGTTCGTCAAATCATTATCCCAATACTGCATCAGTAGTAGAAATGCTAGAAGAAAGGGGTGTCTGTGATTAAAGGACTAAAAGACAATAATACTAATCCCTAAACCCTAAACAGTAATAATTGTGATGGAAACACTAGTCACCTTATAGGTAACACCTACATAATTGTGTCATAGTCTTCGAACCATTGCCTATGAGTGGCTCATTCTTCCACAGGCACGCGGTCAGAGTCCGAGGCTCCTCCCACTGCTTACTTCATCGCAACTTTTTTCTATCCCTCACCCCCAGACAATAGTTTGAGGAGCATATGATTCTGTGATCCATGCATTTTCAGGCCCAATCTTCTGATAAGGGCCTACCTACTTTTTTTTTTTTTTTTTTTACTACCCCTTAGGTCGGGGTTCCCCTTTTGAGAATGCGAGGTAACTGTATATGGACCTTCTCTTTTACTTTAAATAATTAACCCACCTTGAACTCAAAGTCGTAAAACCTATGGTGGGCTACCGCACTATCTTCTTCCTATTTTACTTTTTTTTCCTTTTCACAACACGTAAATCACATGTATGGATCTAAAAAGACTAAAACCGTCTTTGCCCCCACTAATATCGTGCGATTTGTGCCTTTTATAGGACTTACAATGGCCTTGATTGTGTTCTTGTTTAAGAAACACTTTGGTGGGGTGTGTCATCCACTAATAAGAAGGATTTGGTGTCTTTTATTGCAAGACTTATGAAAATTAGTGAACTTCTTTGTGTGGTTTGTGTGTCAATCAAAGCAATACTATTGGTGGTTGGTTGATTTGCCTATTGATTTGGTTTCTTAGAGAAATGTTTTGGAAATAATTGCATGCCATTATATATATGCTTTGCTTAAATCCTGGTCATATCAATTGTTGCACGAAACAATTCTCCTTGTAATAGTAACTACGATACTTTCTTCTCCTTTGCTTTCGTTATAAGCAGTAAATATTTGAAGAATGTTGTGTCAAATTGCATGACCGAAGCTGAGATTTTAAGACCTGCGGCGAGCTCTAAAAATAAATGGTAAAAAAAAAAATTAAAAAAGGGACGACCAACCGGCCATATAAACCCAGCAGCTAATCAACACCCTTGGTCAAAATATGCCATTGTCATTCCCACAAAGCAATAAGAGGGAAATAATAACTGAAGACCCAACCTCATGGGTGAATAAACCACTTTTTACAATTAGTGACAAAGACATACATAACATAAATCTCATTCTTTTAAACAAACCCCAAAACCCAGATACAAAAGAAGAAAATGACCCAGAGAGAAGGCCATGATGGAAAAAAAGGAGAGGGAAGGTATGGTGCTAAGGAGTTCGATGATAAGATAATATTGGTGCAGCACCAGAAAGCATAGCTAACCACGATTGCACAGAGCCACAAACTGTAAAAAATATTTTGGTGCCCCCCAACATTTTCGGCCTGAGGTGGCCGCCTCTTTGGCCTCGCGGCCACCTCAGGTCCGGGCTTGTCAAATTGAAGAATAGTGATGTTTCTCTCTTTCGTTTCTTTATGGAAGAGTATGGATATACACTTGGCGTGTTAAGAGAATTTCATTGATTTAAACGATTCATTCGTAATTACAATGGTTCTGTTATGACACATCAATCACTCCAAAACAAAATGGATCCAATCACACTAATAGAAAAGTTTGAAAGCACAAAGACACAAGTAGCTAGGATTGAGTAGTACATAATTATATATTTATGCATACATATAAAGTAATAAAACTAATGTTGATCGAGTAGATGTTTAGTTCCAATTCCATTTATACTATCGGAAGTTGTATTGCAATTACATGTATATAATATATATAAAACCTTTCACTCCGGATAAGAATTATATATATATATATATGATGAAGGATAAAGTGTAGAGACAAAGAAATAGCAAGAGAATCATTATCTTATTCATTGATAGGTGCCCTTTATATAGAGAATTACACAATATCTAATATGGTAAGGATATGAATACATAGATCTAGTTTAACTACATATCCTATTGGCATAAGGCCAAGGCACACATAAAGAATATTTAGAAAGATACAAAATATCCTAAAACACTCCCCCTTGTGCTGCGCGCTGATATGCCGATAGTGCTTATCTGTTGCCTCGTCAAAAACCTCATCAAGTCACAAAAACTCTGTGGGAGAAAAACTGAACCTTAATCGTAGGAGAAAAAGAGCACAACGTACCATTCACATTTGATAGTGACATATATGTATGTGTTAGACTCCCCCTGAAGTTCGCATCTCCCCCTGATCTTTACATCAATCATAGGGCTCTTTTTTATTCTTACTAATCACGGAAGTTTCAACAACTTAGCATGTCAATGCTCTTTAACATGTCTTCAAATGTGGAATTGGGCAATGATTAACTAAATCATGCCGTATTGTCCTCAAATGAGCTTTTACACTTAGATCTTGAGGAGAAGGCCGCTTGTGAACTCAAAACATAAGTTCATGCAGGAAATCAGATTTCCGCACAGTATGACCTTCAGTTACTTGAACAGTCATAACTTGCTCTAGGAAATACATATGAACAAACCGTAAACGGTTTTGGAAACTAGACTCATTTAGCTTTCCAACCGTATATTACACACATTCTGGTTTGTGAGGAGCTATTCACAAAGTCCTGTCGAAGTTGACTGTTTTGCCAAAATCAGATTCTCGGACAGATTCGTCCTACTTTATGAAAACGGCCATAACTCACTCAATATGACAAGTATGATCAAATGGTTGGTGTCCTTGGAAATTAGACACATAGACCTTTCCAATGGTACCAATTTCACCATTTTTCAATGAGTGAGATTTCCTGTAAGTCCCGTGGAATTTAACCTACGAAACCTGACAGATTCTGATTTCGCTATTGATGTGTATTTCTTATGTAGAGATAGAATAAGCCTCAACCTTTCATATCATTAGTATTGAAAAAGGAGTTACTACCATTACATTGGCGTTGCGTGGGCGCATAGCTACACTTAGCTTTACAATTTTTCATAGCGAATGAGATGTCAAGTCTTTCGTATTGTGTTGAGTACATTGATGCATCTTATTGTACTTAGATGGGAACTCCATCTCTTAACACATATTTGTCATCTTGCTTTAGACAAAACAATGGATCTCTCTTTAGAGCAAAGACCTTAACTAATCATGGGAGTATATGTAAGCCTCACTAGTTATAGAGCACCTAAGCCGATTGATGGAAAGTCATCATCAATACAGTGATCGAGACCATGTCTTCTCAAGATCTTTTTCTTCGGATGTTGATACATATTGGCATCTCTTGATCCATCAAGAGTTCATGTAAATCCGAAATGAACACGCAAATGCATAATTCACCATATCCATTCCAAATCAAGTAGAGTTCATGTGCGTTCCAATACCTTTAGCAAACGCGTGCTCTTGTGGTCTAGAGCCACTTGATTCAAATGAATGAAGTCTGTTTAAGATCTTCATGTATATCTTTGATCCCATAGAGATGTTATTATGACCACATTCATAGGTTACATGTCCAGTTATTCGGAAACTACCAAACTGACAAAGTAGTGGAGTTCAATGACATCTATTACGAGAGCATATCTCATCGTAGTCGATCTCAGTGTGTGTTAGTGAGAGACCTTATGCCATAAGATGAGTCTAAGCTCTTGTTCTCACTACGCTATCTAACAAAGGTATAGTTGATAGGGTTTAGCTTGTGGTGTCGGCATCACCTGCCCAAGGACCTATCTCTTTGTTAATGCTGTATCACATCTTTCTATTAGGCCAATCAACTAAGTTGATATCCATCAATGAATGGTGGTTCGATAGTAAACTCATTATTCCACGTCCTCATGTACACTAATGTAATACTTGTAGAGATCTCTATATGGATTGGATTTGACATTGAGGCGTCCCCCAACGATAATCACAATTCAGACTTCATGAGACGGATTTGAGTATCACTGATCAATGGATCAGGTTGTGCCAAGCTCGTTTTCTTTCTAGTACGAGAAAATATCGAACCTAAGGGCCTCCCTCCTTTTAGAGAGCCACACGGCCTTGTGACACTAATTTTGCCACTATATGGCGTCACCATATCACCATCCATGGTGATGGCGCCAAGACTAACTTCTTTTGGTCACGCCATGTCCTTTTGTAGGACATCAATCCTTGCAGACATATTTGCAGCATGTGATCTCGTCACTTTAACACTTTAAGCATTTGGGATCAAGATGAGACTTAGTGGGGACAAACCACGACAATTCACGTAGTTCCACTTGAACACTTGTGTTCTTATCTCCCCCTAACGGCGGGAATATTGTCTCATCAAAGTGACAATCTGCAATTTTAGCGGTGAATGAGATCGCTTGACAAAGTTTCTACATATGCGGATTATAGGTGGAGGTTCATATCCAACCTAAACTTATTCATCTCAAATGACTCATCATTGTACGCAGTGGCAATGCGATTTGACACTTAGAAATAACATCTAATCGAGCATCTAGTAGAGCTCAAGGATTGGAGATCCGTTTCAATCTTGCCGAGCTTAAGGATTGCAATTTCGTATCAATCCTGGTACACAGTCACAAGCTGTAGTACAACAAAATTTAATGATGGTGGGTCGTAGATGAATAGTAAAGTTGTATGCAAATATTGCATAGCCCCAAGACGCAATAGAAAGATTGGTGCGCATCAATAATGTCCGAGCGACAAGCTAAAGTGGCTTAGTCGTAGCCTCGGTGAGACCGTATTACGTGTGAACATGGGATACATGACACTTCAACTTACATTCCGATAAACTTCTTTAAAGAATGGGTAGTGAGCCCGTAGAAGTATAGCATAAGTAGTAGATAATAGTGTAACACATGACCAGTGTGTTAACACTTTAACCAACACCATAAAGCATAAAAATGTGTCCGCAAGTTGGTTGTATCTATTACATAGTTTGATGTAAGAATAGAATGTTCACTTTTGTGTCATTTAGCGTAGGAGGGTCTCACTCCTAATTTAGCTAAAGAATAGGCATTCAAGACGAGTAATGAACATTGTAGGAGGCCAATGCGACATCGAGGGAAGGCCGGTGCACCTCAATTGCTTGAGGAATTGATCAGACGACCTCCAGGAAGTTGGAGTCATGTTCGGGTGACGTCAATGTCCCCCGGGTCACCACCATGCTTCATGGTGATGCTAGATCTCGAATGTCTTCGTTTTGAGCGGAAGAATGAATGTCCATGATAATTTCTCAAAATTTGGTCAAACCAAAGCCTATATGAGTCGGTGTCCCAAATATCATGTTTGGCGACAACATGGGATTTGATATTCGAATCATAGTGACATACAGTCCACTATATTGACTCATGAACTTCTCCAAGATGCGCTTCAGTTCGCATTCATGAGAAGGTATACACAAAAGAATTCTTGTTCATTCTCATAATGTGTTTTCAAATGAAAACCATTAGCAGGAATGTCTTTAAAACTTAACATGGTTCCTTAGAATGTTGTGGATAGTTCCACTATCTGCGAAGCACTCAATGTCTCTATGAGACATATCTACAAGGAGTAGATAGGCGAGTAAATATTTCCACTTGAACCATTTAGAAGGATTAAAAGAAGCTACGAAAAGCTGCAATCCCGAGAGTGCATAAAAATTTCCGCGTAGAATGACTTTTGCGCACTAAAACAGCCATAACTTCTTCGTTAAAATAGATATGGATGAACTATGAAAAGTTCTGAAAACTAGACTCGTAGAGCTTTCTAATGATATAAAGATCACTGTCTAGTTCATCCGGAGCTGTTCACAAAGCTCAAACAAAGTTGACTTCCCAGAAGGGACAAATTGCTGTTTTTCGCAGAATTGGCATGTGCGAAGCTATGAAGCTTGCAGGTGGCGTGTAGGCTTTTGCCTTAGCCAAAAATGACGTGTGTATGATCAAAACCAAGTCCTTTCGGTCGTTCTAAGGTCGTAAACTCCATGACTAGTTAGCAAAAGCTCCCTGACATGAACATAACCTAACTCAGAGGACCTAGAAGATCCGATCATGATGATAATTTTTCCGGTTTTGATAAGTCTTCAACGTCTTTTGCAAGACGGAATTGGTTTAATAGCGTAGGGGGATCCAAAATCAAAAGCTTTCGGTAACTCCAAGTTAGTATGACCAGGTATGTCCGTGGAGGGTCGGTAGTGCGAGGCACACTTAAAACCCCTATCTCCTTAATTTCAGAAAATTCTAAGACATCACACTGGGCTTGGATGAGCCTAGTTGAACAATTAATGATGGAAAATCTGCTATAGGGTAGAAGACTTAACCGGAAACACGTTGGCGATTCTCTTTAAGGATGCAGTACCGTGAGTCACCTTCAAAGGAAGGGACCAAAATCGGCACAATATACCATGTTTCTAAGGACGATGTAAGTGTACATCTTGATTGTAAATCAATACGAACCATAAGAGGAGAATAGTTTCATAACTTCGAAAAAATTTTCAAGGCATTCATTATTACTAATGTGAGTACATCGAGATCTCAAATAGACGAAGAACGTCGATACAACGTCTTAGTACATATAGCTTGGAACAAAAATCAATGTTTAGCCGATGACATCAAAGTCATGGGTAGCTAGAGTATGATCCGAATCTTTGAAATTCGCGATAATGAGGATGACGTTCTTATCCTCATATTGATTTTCCGTACCTTTTTGTATGCATTCACAATTTGAAGGAGTTTGACAATCTTGAACCAGTGATCCACAACGGTTGCATTGTCATGAGCTGACGTGAGTAGTTTTGACAAAATGGTGTCTAGACTGGGAGTGTCGCTATTAGAACCGGCGACACCTCCCCCTCTTTTTTAGACATCGGCACGACGTTTTCTGCCGTTGCCATGACCCATATTGTTGTCCCCGCATTAGGGGATAATCCTAAATAAGTTTATCACATTAGTGTATATACAATTCCCGTTTGTATGATCAAAATCAAGTCTCGTTGGTAATTCCACACCAACTTGGAGAACCTAGAGAACTTAATGATGATCGAATCCGCTAAATATTATAGATCATGATGCCACAAAAGATCGACAATATGTAGTCAATTAAGGTAGTAAGCAATCCACTTGACTAATAACTCAACAAGTAGAGTTATATGAACGTTTCGAGAAACGCTCCATGAGTGTATTCCATAGTACTTTGTGGTCATTACTTTTTGCACAGATTGCCATTAAATGCTTTTGTCGATGTGGCGCTTCAAACACTTTGAGCGCATGAGATATGAAATCTCGGCATCTAGGCTTGTTAGCCTGGGGGTCAAAACATGTGGTTTAATCTTTTCCAATGAAAGGTTCCACAGATACCAAGCGAAGATCCGCCTTAGGCATCTAGTACGTCAAAACTCAAAGGAGCAGAATGTTACATTGCTCTTGCATACAAAACCAAACTGTTATGAGACTCGATAGAGGTCACAAACGATGCTTTTAATGGTTCGTCCTTCGGATTGATCATACACAATTCGGAAAAGCCGTGAATTGATCAAACACAATTCGAAAAAAAAGCCTCGGATTGATCAAACACAATCCGGTGATAGGTCGGGGTTGATCATACATAACCCGGACAAGAAAAAAAGAGTGATCAAACACACTCTTGACCCGCGAATAAAATTCTGAGATTTTTGGTACTTGCAAATACACCGACCCAAGCATAGAATGGAATAGAATAATGAGAGAAAACATTTTATCTCCCCCGAGGTTATTGAACTTGGAAGAGTTTTAGGGTTGTAAAATAAACATATCGTAAACACTTGGATGCTTGATCAGATGAAAAGAAAGCAGCGGAGTGGACGGCGGTGGCGGCCGAGAGGAGAAACAACGTTTTGCCCACTTTTACTTCGAATTTCAAGCTGAAATTTTGACAGGAGGAGCAACTATGGATGAGGAAGCTTCTGTCAAAAATTAAGGTTGATCGGAGCAAGGGAAGGTGGTGAACCAGTGGTCGGTAGCGGCGGCGGTCTGGAATCTTCCGACCGCCGGTTCTCAAGGTGAGGCCGGCGGCGTTGGATCCGAGACGGAGAGAGCTTTCTGGGGATATAAAATTCTGACAGAGGGAAGTCGGAATTTTAGTCGGAAATCGGGAAAAACAAGGCTGCCCGATTTTAGGGTTTTGAAAAACAAATGGTGGGCTATTGTCTCTAGGGTTAGAACAAAGTGCATGATAACGTGATAAAGGATAAAGTGTAGAGACAAAGAGATAGCAAAAGAATCATTATCTTATTCATTGATAGGTGCCCTTTTATATAAGGAATTACACAATACCTAATATGGTAAGGATATGAATACATAGATCTAGTCTAACTACATATCCTATTGACATAAGGCCAAGACACACATAAAGAATATCTAGAAAAATACAGAATATCCTAGAACAATATATATATATATATATAGTTCATATCCAGAGCGAAGTTTTACTTTGAAATTAAAGTGTGAAGTTTCTTATTTAACTCACTTTTTGGTCATATTTCCACATCTCCACCGTTCAGTGTAGAACCTAATGCATAGATCACTCATGTCAAGTTTCATTGAATTCGATGATCATTTGGGTTTTCATAACCGTTATTTACACAAACAGTTTTGAATAGACAGATTTATGATCTGTTCGTTGATTTAATCTAATTCGGTACCTTAACGATCATCAAATTC
The DNA here is from genome assembly GCA_010134655.1 of Fragaria nilgerrensis. NCBI lineage: Eukaryota > Viridiplantae > Streptophyta > Magnoliopsida > Rosales > Rosaceae > Fragaria > Fragaria nilgerrensis. The sequence goes on along the minus strand of CM020978.1, from coordinate 31,509,256 downwards.
AATAAAACTTAGCATAAGTGATCTATGCATTAGGTTCTACAAACTGAACGGTGGAGATGTGGAAATATGACCGAAAAGTGAGTCAAATAAGGACATTCGCACGTTAATTCCAGATCGAAGCTTCGCTCTGGATAGGGACTGTATATATATATATATATACAGTTCTTATCTAGAGCGAAGCTTCATTTTGAAATTAACGTGTGAATGTCCTTATTTGACTCACTTTTCGGTCATATTTTTCGATCATACCCGGTCAGTATCTGGATACATATCATATGATCATCCTTACAAAGTTTCATCCAGTTTGGTGACCGTTTAAGCCTCCATAATCATGATTTACTCCAACGGTTCTACTTGGACAGATTTTGTTCTATTGATTTATTTTATCTGATTCAGTGTGCAAACGATCACTAAACTGGATGAAACTTTGTAAGGATGATCATATGATATGTATCCAGATACTGACCGGGTATGATCGAAAAATATGACCGAAAAATAAGTCAAATAAGGACATTCGCACGTTAATTTCAAAGCGAAGCTTCACTCTAGATAGAAATTATATATATATATATAGACACACACAATCTTTAGCTATGGAAAAGTTGAATGATTGGTTTATATAATCCTATTAGCTACTAATTAACTCTTTATTTTTATATATATATATAGACACACACAATCTTTAGCTATGGAAAAGTTGAATGATTGGTTTATATAATCCTATTAGCTACTAATTAACTCTTTATTGGGAATAAGCATCTTTAATTTCAAATAATCCAATGGTTATATATCTTGGAAATATTATCTCCATCTTGGCACCAAGTAAGCCACCAAGTCTTGCTGGGATATGTTGCTTATAAAATGAACAATTTAGAATTAGTGGGGATATATACTAGCTAATTAATTAGGACATGACTTCTCTGCTTGGAAAATAAAATGTTTGTATCTGCTTGGGGTTCAACAAGAGAGTGACACGTCACTATAGTAAAATCCAAAGGCTAAAATCAAGACTTTAAAAATTGCAAACCTTCCTATGAAGCACCGGATCTCTCTCTCCCTCTCATACTATCTCGTTCTTTCTCTTCTGATCTTCTCCCATACAAATCTTGATTTTTGTGTGAATCAGTCCATCCCAAAGTAGGTGTCATTCATATAAATAAGAGAAAGAATTTTGTTTCTGGTTTGATGCTATTAGGATTAATCGTGCTCTAGATCTCTTCATGGGTGAATGTTTCCTTAAGGCATGGGTGATTGTAAATCTGGAGTCCGCTTCCAGATTCATCATTCTTCATAATTGTTTTGGTTTTCTGGGTGGAGCTTCGTCAATCTATGGGTGATGGGTCATTGTATATGAGTTTTTGGACTCTAGAATTTGATTTGTCTTAATTGGAGGGTCAACCCAATTGATTTCATTTACGTTAATCTTGTAGATCAGGAAAGAAGTTAGTGAAGAAGAGATATGACTGCTGCATAGACTTCTGCCGGGAAAGGAAGAGATGAGAGAAAGACAATTATCAACTGCTTTTCTAAAGCAACTTAGTTTTACACCCCCTTTTAATTCTAAAACGTTGGATTGATTAACAATGACGTGGCATCTTGCTACAAACCCAAGCTGATCCAAGCACTTAATTTTCCAAAGAAGCCAATGTCCAATTAATTATAGGGCTAATTAACAAAGGGGGATTTTTGTGGATTAATGCGTTTTTAAAATAAAATGCAAAGTTCATCCCCACCTCTGTCTAATCAAGCTTTGAGAGCTTAACATATATGAATTTGCAATGGAGGTATACGGTATACCTTGAAGGAGTGGAAGGCTTGACCCACACTGAAGACCTAGTTGCTTCATTAAGGGAGATCGAATGGAACAAATTAAACAAACTCCTTACTGAAGCTGGTCAGATCGATTCTTCTCTAATAATCATCATAAATCTATGTAAAATTCTTATCATAAATTCATATGTTCATCAACAAAAAATAGAAACAAGAAACCCTATTTTTATCTAGGAAAGAATACTATTGTGTGCATGTCTCAATCAAATAGATACCCCTCACTTGTACCTAATTATAGCTGATGGAAAATGAAGTGGTGTTGTGATTAGAAAGGGTTTAAAAAGCTCTCGTTTGAACTTATTAAATCAGAGGTTTGCAATCATCACCGAGTCTGGTGAGACTTGAGAGGGAGATATGTACAGAAACCCTAGCTCATTAGCCCGTAGCTTTACATGTCGACAAACTCCACCTGGATAAAAGCACGATCAAATATCAAGTATAACTTACATATATATGCACCATCATAGCTCTTTGTGTCTCCAAAGATCTTCATACTAAAAGAAAAGCAAAAATCACAGAAAGAAAAGTATAAATGGATCATTTCGATCATACTCATTTCCTAATCGTTCAGCTACTTAAAAATCTGAATAAACATATAGCTTCCATGCAAGTCTTACATGGAATCAATGAAGGGTTTAAATGTATCCTGCAGATCAAACCGGAGAAGAAGACATTTAACTTCTTTCCGAGTTTTCACAATGCACGCTAACTAACACAAAACCTCACATACGAATTGTTTAAAATTTGAGCTTCTTTCCATCAGCCACTACTTTCGGAAAGACATATAGGAAAGAAAGCTAGGTTATTTGTCAAACAACTTCATTATTTTGTCTATTTAGTTGATCCTTAATTGATTCATTCTCTCTAACTAAGCTTTAATTAAAAGGGCATTTTAAATAGATTCTGACCTCATGAGGCCTAATTGTTACAAAAATATATTATTGCCATTAACTTGTATATATACTAGTTCATTCATGTTTGAGTGCCTAGCTAGATTTATTTTAAGCACTTCCAAAAGGAGTTCCTTTTCCTTTCCTCATGTACCCACTTAATTTCATGATGATTAGATTGGTTTTTCAAATATATCCATATAAAACTTACAATATATCTATATATAGTACAACTTACAATATAAAACTCAATTATAGTACAACTTCCATTAAGCTTTATTTTGGCTTGATTAATTATGTCTAATACTCTAATATTTTCGATATCAAAGGAACACAAATGAATTAAGTGATCATTGTCAACTTAAGCAACAATATAGAGTACTTTTACCTAGTTAATTAAAGTACTCACTTTGTGCACGCGAGTTTTCATTTCAATGGTTAAATATAAATGAAAGTACTGATTTAACTTTCTTTTAAGATCGAGTTGAGTTTTGGCGCATTCGATCATACCACTATTTCCTGTTCTAGCTATGTTGGACTTTGTAATATTTTTTCTTAATTTTGAACAATTTAGAGTGCGATTCTGATGTTGATTCTACATAAATAGAGAGAAACTCGCTCCCAACTCCATCACGTGGCCTTTCATACGGCAAACGGAAAGCGTAGGCAGACCAAAAATCGAAGAGTGGGAAAGCATGAAGTAAGGAATTGAAGAAAACCTACAAAACTTTTAATTTTTTTGAGTTTGGTGGGTGACTACTACAAAACCTACCTTATGATCAAATTTAGGAAAATTGGACGAATTATTGTTCAACATTATAACGTAGATGGAAGCTAGCTAGTGGAAGCATGCGGGTGCTTTCTAAAGTGTGAAAGCTTGTGTGGTGCTAATTATTAAGATAATTAATCTCTCTTTTGATTGCCAATTTATATTGTTTGGATGATCATAAGAGATCGTAGGCGCCTAAGCTAATCTAATGATTATTACCAACTGATTTATGCTTAATTAAGTATGATGGAATCACTCTAAAATCTAGCTATTTGTATCACATATCAATGATATCATCATTTAACCAAGAAATATATGGTAAACATCATAGTAGGTTGACTATTACACGAGTAAACAAATTCCAAGTGATAAAGTAAATTGGAAAGTTTATGTGGTATAATTAGGACTCATCAATTGGAACCGACTACATCAGATTACACGATAGAAAGAGATGCAATGAAGCTTCTAATAACAAATTGAATAAGGAACATCATGGTGTGTACCCATCATGAGATCTCATGCATCTGGATGGACTACAGGTGATATGCAATTTGTACCACAAATTACTACATGTAAAATGGCATGATAAAGTAACCCCATATATACATAACGATATAATGATGAAGATCGACACACACATATATATATGATTGATATAATTCCAATTGTAAACTTTGCCAATACAAATTCGTGCTTAATCATTGTGTTTTTTTCTCTCTCTAACACCATTTATAAAAGTTGGTTTTGGTCGGAAAGAGTACGCGTGCTTAAGCAAATCCAATTAGATCATTGGTTAATGCCACTATGTTTATAGCAAACTGAATAACATATTCAAATATTCTAGTGCGTAACCCTTTTAGAATTCGCAGATAGAAATTATAGGGCAGTCGAGTTCTAGGGTTGGGTTAGATTCGAGTTTTTAGTTCCCGTATGAGAGGGAGGATGGAATTATATTACTATATATAGTAACAACTTTCTAATTTCTTAAGCGCAGAGAATCTACTAATTAAGGAAACCCTAAGCTCTAGCTAGCTAGGTTTCTAGCTTCGATTTAAAATAGGAGATACGAGAATGCCACCATATGTGTGTTCGATTTTGTTTTATAACACCTCCATAGATTTTATATATTCACTACTTTCTGCTTTCGGCTCGTTTCGTCTTAATTTGTTATTAGTTACTTAATTCTTGCAAAACTACTTGTACGGTTTTCCTAGCTTGCTATCTACTTCGGCATGCCTTTTCCTTTCTAACGAGGTTCCCCATTTCTTTTGTTATATCTTTCTCTAGTTAATTCGAGTACTTATTATCATGCAAGTGATCACGATAGTGCGCGCTGGATAAATAAAGCGATCTATAAGTTAATTATTTGGATCATTCATGCAGTTAAAAGTAGGAAGATTGTGTTTGATTTTGATGTGATTATTGCATAAATCGTGTATGAATGATTATTGTTCCAAAGGCAAGTGTATTTGTCAATATATGGATGCAAAGGATGCAAATCAACCATTTTGATGCTGACGTATGTAGTGATAATTGTAATGGAAAACTCAAAACTCGATCATTAGCAAATTTAGGAAACTTGAATTGCATTTGGCTGGAATGCTAAGTTATTGGACACCATAGTGGCTTAGAAATTTTTAGAAGGACCTGTCAGGATTGGGACATGTATACAAGTCCAACTCAATCACCAAAACATGACCTAATTATTAAGCCAAGCCAAACACATAGCACTCTGATCTTTCAAAAAAGAAGAAGATCGATATCGATCGAAGAAGGAAGAAGATATCATCAATTAATTAAGCAACCACAGCAACGGCCGGCTATCTAGTCTCCTTGATTTGTTTTGTTTTCAGCAAAAACGTTTGATGAGATTTCCCCCCTCCCCCTCGAGCTCTTTCTACTTGAGTACATCAGAATATTCTGGTGACTTCCCTAACCCGGTAACCCTAACCCCAATTCAGCATTCAAGAAGGATCTGAGATCCAAATCTGTGATGACAATAAGCATAGGATGGCTAACCCTGATTTGGTCATGATCTTCTATGCACCAAATTAATTGGTGGCGAGTCCCCACGGTTCCAAACGCATCCTCAAAGCAGCTGCAAAAGTCGACCTCAGCGGATTTGTACGGAAACCATGTGAGCAAGCTTCATATAACTAATGTTGGCAAATCCTCAAATGATCCTAACTTCCTAACCTAAATAATACCCCATAAGCCATAATCAATCATTGCAATTGTATTGTACAAGTATCTGTACCTGTACTTTAGGTCGGAAGTGTACACGTACGTACGTATAGAAGAACTATACGTTGATGTTAGGAATACAAGGATAATATTATAGAAGGGTATTTCTGTTTTTCTGTCGTTAGATTAATTCTTTTATATTTAACAATAGTTGTACTGTGTTGATTATATCGGAACATTCAAAATGTAGTTTATTTGGGTGTTTGCGTTTCCTTTTTTTTCAGTCTTCTTCTTCCTTCCTTTCCTTTCAATAAATCCATGAATGTTATCAGTTTCACTTGGTTGTATATGAACATGAGTTACAATTAGGGCAAAATACGTCATGAAGGCTGGCTAGCTAGATCCCTTTAGTTTGGTATCATGAATTAATCTAAGAAATGATTATAATCCCTGTAATAATTGGTTATAAATTTATGATCGACTACCCTATAGCAGTATAGCTTATAATGCCCGCAGGAACGGACAGCAGTCTTATTGATCGAGATCATGACATCATTTGCATGAATTCCAGTTATTTGTTGGGATGGCGATATATGCATATACATACTGCATGTATGAGCTTCTTCTTCGTCAGCAATGTGGTACCTTCCCTGCCCTAATTTAAGAGCTAGACAGTAGAAAGGGACATCATCAATGGCGCGCAGCACTACGTCATCATCGATCAACTGCAGCACGTAGATACTATTCTCCATCCCACCTACTCAAAACTCTCGAATAAATTTCTGAACAATAACTGTAAATTTGGCTCTACAATAAATAAAAGCTTCGAGACATCTTAACATATAGCAGAAATGTACGTAATAATGAAAAATAAAAATATATATTCCACTTTGGTTATATTCTTCATTTATTTTAAGGTAGTGCTACAGGGTCTTATTAAGGTCTATGATTTATGACCTTAATCTTAGGTGGCATGTCAGATCACCTATCCACATCATTAAATAAAAGAATCATACTATGTAATTTTTGGTAAAAATACAATCTTATCCTTTCATATCCAATCACTCTAGATTATTTTGTTTTTATTCTATAAAAAGATATTTTCAAAGCCATTTTTTTCATTACTCATGCTTAAATTAAATATGAAATATATATATATATATATATAATTATACTCAGTTCGAAAATATAAACTCATTTGAATATATATATACACACACACATACATAATTTTTCCAAGGAGAAAATTATACATATATATATATATGTATCTATATATATATGTGTTTATATATAGTTCATCCAATATAAATTCGATAGAGATTTTATTTTTTATTTCTTTTTTAAAGTTCGATGGAGAATATATATATAAAGTAAAAAAAAATTAATGATGAATTAAGAAGTCTAAAACTATTTGATTCACAAAGATAATTTTTATTAAATATCGTAATTGTGACCCTAAATCTAATGAATTATTATAATATTTGACTTCTTAAAGAAATGCATTTAATTTAGTTCATGTAAGGTAACTAAATTAACTACATAAAAATGGTAACTAAATCATTTTGATGAAAATAAACAATATTTGGTATAATTATTCATTAATTTGGTGTGATTATTAATTAGATCGTTATTAATGGTATATGATACATATATAGGCATGTCCGTATTAAGAGGATATGCAAACATTCATATTAGTATATGTACTGTCAAGTAGAGGGGAGAAGTATAAAAATGGTCTAAACTTGTAAAGTATTTAATACATGAGACTTTAAAATGATAAAATTAATACATGAGACAGCTAATACGTATAATGTGTTATGTACGTTTTAGTGTGAACACGTCATTAGGGAAAGTCCCCAGTGAACTTGTACTTAGCTCATTATTAACTACTTAATATATTAATCTTTAAACCCTAAACCCTGAACTCTTATCCCTAAACCCAAAACTTATTTATTTCATTTTAGTGTGAATACGACATTAAGCTAGGAAACGTTCTCAATGAACTTGCAAGTAGCACATAGTTAGCTACTTAGTACTTATTTCTTTTATTGTAGTGTGAATATTCCATTAAAGAAAAGTTTATAATGAACTTACTAGCTCACTGTCAGCTATTTAATACTTATTTGTTTAGTGATCATTACGTACTAGCTCATCATTAGTAGCTTATAACTTATGTTTATCACTTTAAATCTCAATGTGAATAATGACTTCTATTTGAATGTGAACTTCAATGTGTATTATGACTTCTATTTAAATGTGAATATGTCATTAGGGAAAAGTTTCAAGTGAAAATTACTAGTTTATTATCCGCTACTTATAACTTATTTGTTACTATAAGACATATTTAGGACTTTAACTTTCAATGTGAAAAGTGACTTCAAAATTTAATGTAAATAATGTCTTCTATTTCAATGTGAAGTTCAATGTGAACATGTTATTTGGGAAATGTTTCAAGTGAACATTATTAGGTTATCGGTACTTGTAACTTATTTGTTATTATGTGACATGTTTATGACTTTGAATTTCAACGTGAACAATGACTTTTATTTCAATGTGAATATTCTATTAGGAAAAAGTTATAAAGGAACATTATTAGTTTATTATTAATTACTTAGTACTTGTTTGTTACTATAAGATATGTTCCTGACTTAAAATCGATATATCGAAAATGGCTAGCTTAGTTTTCAATGTTATTGAAATCATCATTGGATACATAATACGTATTTATTCGTGTAGAACAGTATGTTAGTTTATGTTAATGTGAATGATGACTTCTATTTTAGACATTCCTTAAATGAAGTATCACTTCACACTTAACATACCTATTTAATCACTATATCGATCTCATACTTATTCAATGAAGTTCATCTTTTGACTAAAGAGTTCTCATGTCTGACGTAAACTTATTATAATTTGAACGAACAAGGAAAATAATTCGGAGTATGGTGCTCAAGTTACCTAAATCAACATTTTTAAATCAATATCATAAATTAAAATTTAAATCTTCATAAAAAGCCAATTTATTAGTGGGGAACTTCTTACCTCTTGAATCACAATATTTCATGAGCTACTGAATATGATTGTTAAATTTTCTTTCTAATTTGCGTAATTAATTTAAGTTTTGATTTGTCTGATTACCTTATTATGAGGATTAATTTATAGATGACAATATGTATATTAATATGAAGGGGTAATATGAATGTTTGCATATCCTCTTAATACGGACATGCCTATATAGGTAGCATATACCAAATATAGTTTATTACTAACGATCTAATTAATAATCACACCAAATTAACGAATAATTATACTAAATATTATTTTTTATTTTCATCAAGATTATTTAATTAACTTTTTTAAGTGAGTTGATTTAGTTACCTTACATGAACTAAATTAAATGCATTTCTTTATGAAGTCAAATATTATAATAATTCATTAGATTAATTTAGGGTCACAATTATAATATCTAAAAAAATAATCTTTGTGAATCAAATAGTTTTAGAATTTAGACTTCTTAATTCACCATTATTTTTTCTTTTTACTTTATATATATATATATATATATATATATATATTCTCCATTGAACTTTAAAAAAAAATTAAAAAAATCTCTATCGAATTTATATTGGATGAACTATATATAAAAAATATATACAGATACATATATATATATATATATGTATAATTTTCTCCTTGAAAAAATTATGTATGTATATATATATATTCAAATGAGTCATATTTTCGAACTGAGTATAATTATATATATATATATATATTTCACATTTTAAATTTAAGCAAGAGTAATGAAAAAAATGGCTTCAAAAACATATTTTTATAGTATATAAATAAAATAATCTAAAGTCATTTAATATGAAAGAATAAGATTGTATTTTTACCAAAAATGACATAGCATGATTTTTTGATTTGATGATGTGGATATGTGATTTGGTATGCCAACTAAAATTAAGGCTTAAAAATATTTTTCTTTATTTTACCATGTAATGCGTAAAATATAGTTGTTGTATCAAACCCTAGCAAAACAAATGATCGGATAAAGATAATGGGTTGGCAAATCATATTAGATCGATGAACTTGGAATATACAGAACACGCGTTATAAGCAAATAACTATATATGACGCATTGCTAGAGATCGATCGAGTTAATAATATAGAAAAATGAAGGGAAATGAGCTCAATCAAGGAATATATTATGTACTTTGTTAGAGAATCTAGCTAGCTAGCTACTTCCATTGAAGCAGGAAGTACACTTGATCGATGCTTGCCGGCCACCAATGACTGTCGATATGCTTGCCACCAATGTGATCGATCGAACTGCATGAACCATATATATATAACCTGATTATAACATACCAGTCCTCGTGGTTGGCCCTCTATTAATTTGTACGTTCGATCAGTGATCAATAATACCCCGGCCCTCTGTTTGATGTTGTTGCGCATGTTGATGTTTAATTTCCGATGATTAGGTATATATACTGGCTAGCTAACATCGACAATAATTCAGACTTCGAGTGTTTTCAATGTTAGGACAAATACTATAGAACAAGATTGTTGATGTTCCAAGTTAATTAGAATAGCTAGCTTTTGACTCAATTTTGATGCTGTGTACTTTCCAAAACCAAAATGAAAAACGCGATTGATTAGATTCGGTAGGTGACATGTTAGTCCAAGAAAAAGAATTATTAGAGAGTTACATTTTGGGATTTTCACTGATTAATTTACACCAAGTATTGCCGAGAAAACTAGCAAAATTTGAAACAAGATGCATAATCTTGCTGTATACGCATTTATAAGTTGGATTCATTTTTAATGGGGTGAGCGTGAACACGATAGAAGGCAGCTCCATCAAGCGTCGAAAGCCAAGTAAGATAACGTTGGAATCCACTAACAGCAACCTTGAATCCACAAAACTAGGGTTTCTCGAATCCACGAGAAGTTATGAAATCCACTAGAAAATTTGAGAAAACTCAAAGGTATTTTATTAATATCAAAAGGTTCACGACTACAAGAGATTAAGGGGGTTGTATTGTATATGGAATTAGTGGAAGTTTTAAAGAAGTCTATGGAATTTGAAAGTCTAGGTGTATTCAATACAGATTTTTAAAAATCAATCAAAGTCTGGGTGTATTCAACTAGATTTTAAAAAATCATTATGAATTCCACTAAAGTTCAGAGGTATTCAATTAAGACTTTTTAAAATGAATAGAAGTTCAGATGTATTCAAAATATCATTCATACTTATGGAATTAATAACTCATGGATAATTATGGACTTTGTAGTGTAAATTACACACACCAAACTCCAATATTTTTCCATCCACTAGAGCAAAGATTTGGAAAAATCTACGACAGACTTTCTCTTTACATGTGAATAGGTTGATCCTACGATACATCATTTTTTTTCATAATATTTTGTGTTATCAACGTTCTATTCTATCTATTTTTTTCAATGTTTTTTGAATGTTAACATTTTGTTGTCTTTCAATTGTAATGCTTGGAACCCTCGATAACCTAAATATTATCTACTAACTCTTGATATTAGAACCACATGATTATATTATTATATTTGCGTACATGAATTAAACTTGTGAACATCTAATGTCTCACTTTAGAACATGTGTCTTTGGTTTACGTACAAGTACGTGTGTTGTTAAGTTAATATAATCTTTTTTGTTACCTATGTTTATGTATTTCAATCAAATATTACAACTGTATGCATCGAAATTCGATAGATGAGCACTAAACTTATAATCGGTGTCATTATGTGTTTGTCATTGCATCTTTATTTATTTTTTCCTGTAACTCTGTAAGTATTGAGAAATCTACATAAGTCATTCATATGAAATCTGTAGATTTCAAAAATCAGTGAAAGTCTGTGATTAAAAATCGATGGTTTTAAGAAATCAGTGAAAGTCTATGAACTTTTCAAAAAGTCTGTAAACTTTTCAAAAAGTCAGTTTGATTAAAATAAGTCTGTATGAATCCAAATATAATACACTCCCCTAAGGGTCCTTATACAGGAGAAAATAAACCCTAGGACAACTAACAACCAAGGCTAAAAGCTCATAGGTTAAAAGAAAATCAAATCCAAAATAAACTAGAACTTAATACAATATTGAATGCCGAATTAGATTAACAAAACGATATCTTTTTGCTTAAATCTGGCATGGCTCGCTATAGTGAGTCTTGTAGATCTCATCGTTCCCAGTCCAGAAAAGTATTATGTGTTCAAAACATACGTTTTGGCCAAAAGTTACTTCAAAGCGGATTAACAGATTTTGCGCAAACGACTCGAAAAATCCAAAACAACATCTTGAATATTCTAGTGGCTAGCAACCTCTATATACAAGAATTACCGATCTTTAAATTATTCGCCGCTTCCTTACTCTTTTTTTTCTTCTAAATTTGGTTCATTCTTGTCCTGCATCAATTTTCCACCATTAGTACGTTTCCTTTACAAAACAACATCTTCCCAACACACTCGCTAGTACTTATATGCTTGAAGTCACAATATTAAATTCATACAAATGTTGAATATGTAGCAAAAGAAAATCAATACACGCTGTCATTACTACCACCATAGTGTTGTTTTCTGATAGACCACTGATTCCACGGACATTAATCATTTGACCATCAACTGCTAAGCCAACTCCTATCCTACTAAATGCAATCTAATCAATCCAAACGAATTTAACTAAAATATGACAAAAGAGGAAAGAGAAGTACGTTCTATCACTTCTATCTATTTCGTCCAAATAGAATCCTAGTTCGACTTTTGTTTTTGTGTTTCAACTGGTCAACGAACTACTTGTATGATTCTATCCAAACCAGATCAATCAATTGCAGTTTGTTTACAAAGCATGGGAAAATCTGACATAATCCAATACAGAAATTAGATTTCGAGAAATATGTCATTTAGTTTTGGATTAAATTCATTTTAACCCCCTGAATTTTAGGGCTAAAATCAGTTTGGTCTCTGACTTTTTGTTTTAATCATGTTGGTCCTTGTACTCTCAAACATCATCAACTAAATCCAAAATTTTAATATGGCTCAAAAAATAATATCATTTGCTGACTTGAAACTGACATGGGGATCCACATTTGAGCTTCTTAACCTACAAATAGGGCAAATAAACATTCTAACGATGAAAAAAAGTCATTTTTCAAGGACTAAACTCACCCATTTTTAAACTAACATTCAAATTTTAGACTTAGATGATGTCATTTGAGAGTATAAGGACCAACATGATTTAAAAAAAAAAAAAAAAGGACCAAACTGATTTTAATCCTAAAATTTATGGAAGTAAACTGAATTTAATCCTTTAGTTTTTTTGAACAAAGGTTCGGAAGAGTCAGCTAAGTCGAGAGACTCAACCTAACGTCCAATCAATGTACTATCACTCGTACGTGTCTTCAAATGGTTATTCATATAAAAGCTTATGGGTCCTTCCACAATTGATCGATAGTTTAATTATACTAAATGAGCTAAAGTATATGAACATGATGTTCTTTTTTTTTTCTTTTTTTTTTTTTTCTGTTTGGGATATATAAACATATATAGTGTTATGTGACAATGTTAAATGACACGATAGTCTAGTTAAATATTATCCATGTTTTTGTGGAGGATCATTTTTACATCTTCTTCTGCTCAACGTAGACTCCCATCAATTTACCTCTGTATATATGTTTGCGGTTTTGGTATATAGTGTTGGAATAAAATGTTATTCTTCTTGAGGTTAATTGTAAGAGTATATCGAGGCTTCCGAAAAAATTAGATCGTAGTTGAACCCCTATCGGTTCTTGTCCTATGTAATCGTTGGTACTTTAGGTCGGGCGGCGAGTGAGGCATTTTTCCACCACATGTATCTCTCATAGCACGTAATATTGGTTATATATAAGATTTTACCTCAAAAACTCCTATCCAACTAAAACGCCCTCATACGAGTGTATCTAGTAATGGTCCTCCTTGTAAGTGAGAGGTCGTGAGTTCAACTCACAGTATTGTAGCACATTATTGTGCATTTGATCAAAAAAAAAATCTAGTAATGGTCCTCCCGTTGACATGATATATCATAAACTATATATATATATATATGATCCTTCCACTAAGGGATCCCTTATTATGACTTATATGAGGGATTGAGCATTAGACTAACTTTTCGATTACATTTTTTCAATTTTAACCATTCAGTTTTTAGGTCCTAATATATATGTAGATCACTTCCGCAAAATTTCATCCAAATTAGTGATCGTAAAGGTGCTCAAAACTGCAATTTTCATGAACGGTTCAGGATTGTCAGATTTGAACCGTCCATTGATTTAAGCTAGTTTAAAGTCTTAAAGATCACCAATTTAGCTAAAAATTTCCAGAAATGATCTATTCATATATACCTAGAGGTTGAACGGTGGAGATGTTGATATGTGATCAAAAAGTTGGGTTAATGCTCAATCTCGTATATAAGTCATAATAAAAGATCTCTTAGTGGAAGGGTCATGTGTGTATATATATATACATGTGTGTGTATATATATATATATATATATATGGAGTAATTGGAATGAACGTAATTTGTTTACTCATGGAGAGAGCCCGAGACCTCCTAAATTGATATATGAGCAGTGTTTAAATTTGTGGAAAGGTCTGCTGGATGTGCAGTTGAAGAATAATGCGTACAACAACAATGAAAGTTGTTGTATAATAGAATGTTGGCTTCCGCCAAATCCAGGTAACCTCAAACTGAACTATTATGCTTCTGTTCTTGATGATGGAAGTTGTGTTGGTAGTGGGGTTGTGTTGAGAGATAGTTTTGGGAATTTGGTGCTGGCGATGGGGGGATAGAGTTATGAGCAGATTAAGACCTTGTGTTGTTGAATTGGTTGATGTTATTACTAGTTTGGAGGTTGTCATTCAAGGAGGATGGCAAGTGGAGAGTGTTGAAAGGACTGCATGGAGGCAGTGAGATTAGTGAATGGGGAGGTGGCAGATTGTTTTGCTAAAGAAGGTGTGCTGGTAGAGAAGGTGAGAGTGTTGGTTGCGTTAGCTTGTGCTAATGGTGTTGGTTTTAACCATGTCCCAATGTCTGCTAACAAGGCTGCATATTCGATTTCAAATTAAGTTTGTAGCTTGTTTACATGGGCGTTATTTTTAGTTAGGGGTTGGGTCTGATTGGCTTATAGATGTCATCAATAGTGATAGACCCATGACTAGTTCAAGTAGGAGGAAAGAAAGTGGGGAAGATGTTTCCACCACCGATATTTCTCGTACTTTATAATTTTTTGACTTCAGTTGAATAAAATTTTGATGTTTCCTCTAAAAAAATTTAAATATATAAAAGTGGTTTTAAATACACACCCCGAATAACTTAATATACGTCCCTATTATTTGATATTTCAAATCAGATTTGATTGGTATGTTAAATGACCAAAAGAGACATGCATAATACAATTTAAATATTAAAAAAAAACTTATATTTGGAAACTAATAATGTCAAATATAAACCAAATTAAAATATTAAAAACAAAAAGTTATTTTTGGAAACTTATAAAGTGAATTAGAACAAATTAAATTTTTAAGATCGAGAACTTATTTAGGGAAACTATTAAAGTAAACATAAAATTTACAAGGAAATTTGGATAATCAATTAATTTCTTTTTTATCCTTAAAGATTCATAATTTCCAAGTTTAGAGTATCAAAGTGTCAAGCGATGTAATTGTTATGCATATGAACAACTATTTTGTTATATTTCACATATTTTTCTTTTCACCCAAACACATTATTCAAATATGTATTTTTCATCTTGTTTATCATTTTCATGTTTAAGAATTTGAAATGAACAATGAATTTGTAATGATTTCTCAAGAACTAACACAGGTAATAGATATGAAAATCTATAAAATGTTAATTTATATAAATATATATTTATACAATAATAATAGTGTTAATATAGTCACATAATATGATATTTCATGGATTGTTAGATTAAGGTATTTTAGGTACTTTGGGTTGTGTATTTAGTAAAATATTCGAATAAGAAATTAAATAAGTGATGTATTGAGAAATGAATGTGTATTAATTAAGTTATTTGGAGTGTGTATATAAAATTTCTCAATATATAATAAAAGTTTATTATAAACTACATATATAGAAAATCAATGAAAAGTTTACGACAGTATATACAGTGTTACGTACTTGCATTAATTTGGAAATGAATAACCTACAAGAAAAAAAAAAAACAAATCAATAAATATAAATATATATGGTGTCCCTACTTGCGTTACTTCTCTTTATCATTTGGCCTTTCCCTCATATAAATTCTTGTATGAGAACAATAAGGAATATAAATAGACATATCAGCATCTCTTTCTCTCTTCCTTCCCTCCCTTCTCTCTCCTTGGGGTTGAATGCTGATTTAGTCCCGTAGTTTTTGCACTCTTTCCTCCGCTTAAGCTCCACATTTGAACAACAGCAGAGAGAAAAAGACCAGAAAAAACCGAATCATTCGTAGCTGATCCCTCCCTCCTAGATCACAAATGGATAAGACCTTCTTAATCCATTCCTTATTTCCAGGGACAATTCCCTCTTCAGCCTAATCTTCTTATAAACAGAGAGACACAGAGAGTAGTGAGAGAGATACATACCACTTAATCGTGTATCAGCTTAATGTGTTCTTCTCCTCTTCACTTATAAACACTCCTAATCCTACTCTCTTCTTCTTCTTCTTCTTCTTCTTCTTCTTCTTCTTCCTCACTTTGCATTGTCCAACATGGACTACACAACAATCCATGGAAAGGAATCCCTTGATGATCCTAGTTTGATTCACAAAATGAATAACCTGTCTTCTCTTCCTCGATGCGTGGTGTGTGTTCCCGGCCCGGTTATAGTGGGTGCAGGTCCATCGGGGCTCGCTACGGCCGCTTGCCTGAAAAACAAGGGCGTCCCTAGTGTGATCCTGGAGCGATCCAATTGCTTAGCCTCTCTGTGGCAGCTCAAGACCTACGATCGCCTCCGCCTTCACTTGCCTAAGCAATTCTGCGAGCTCCCCTTTGTGCCTTTCCCTTCCGATTTTCCCACTTACCCTACCAAGCAGCAATTCATCCGCTACCTTGAAGATTACGCCACCAAGTTCGACATTCAGCCTCGTTTCAACGAGACCGTCTCGACCGGGCAGTACGACCCTGCGGTTGGCTTCTGGCGCGTGAGAACTGCAGGGTCCGAAAACGGGGTCGAGACTGAGTATGTCACCCGGTGGCTCATCGCGGCCACCGGGGAGAATGCTGAGGCTCTGGTGCCGAAGCTGGAGGGGATCATGGAGTTCGGAGGGCCTATCAGGCACACGAGCTTGTACAAGACCGGAGAGGATTTTAAAGGAAACAAGGTTTTGGTGGTGGGGTGTGGAAATTCGGGCATGGAGGTCTGTTTGGATCTGTGTAACCACAATGCTAGGCCTTCACTCGTTGTCAGAGATACAGTAAGAACAACCCTTCCCTTTACTCTTCTATCTCTCTCAGTTTTGCCCTTTAGTTTCAGAAATTACGTGGGACAATTTTTCGGATTCAACTGCCCTTTTCATTTAGGTTTCTGCTTTACCCCAAAATATTTTTCAAATTTTTCTTGTATTTAAACTACAGTTATAAGAAAATCCATGCTCAAAGTATGTTGTTTTAATGGCGTCTTCTGTTAATTTTTTTTCTTTCCTTTCTGTGAGCACCAAAGGAAAAAGAGAGACAAGCTTAACTGCTACTTACTTCAAGTTCCGACGGTTGGTTGGTCTGTTAAAAGATAATCAACATGCATATTAAACTCTATTTCAGGCAAAAACAAATTTGGGTTTTGATTCTTTTCACTTTCTTGGGACTCCCCAGTATTTTTTTTTTTGAAAGTTGGGACTCCCCAGTAAGCATGCGTAATATTGATCATAAGAAACATATATGATCTTCTAAGTAGCCCATCAAATCTCCTAAAGCTTTTTAATTTTTGTCTGCTGGAAAAATAATAGATTACAGGATCAAACACCTCATTCTTAGTACTTGGCCTAAGAAGCATGGCCTGGAATCACTTAGGTAGCTAGCTAAGCTCTGGTTGCTAAACACCATAACTCCATGAGTATGGGGCTCACACACATCAGTGACATCACTACCTCCATGTTAATGTCTGAGTACCTTTTTTTTTTCAAGTCTCCTAGTCGCTTTTCGATGAGTTCTTCTTTTTGAGTGTTAGTGTTTGAACTTACTTTATGTGTGTGTTTTGATGGGTTTGAACTTACAAAGGTGCACGTCCTACCACGAGAGATGCTGGGAAAGTCGACTTTCGGGCTGTCCATGTTGTTGCTCAAGTGGCTGCCCATACGCCTTGTGGATCACCTCTTGCTGGTAGCTTCACGGCTGCTGCTCGGCAACACGTCCCGGCTCGGTTTGGTCCGGCCTAAGTTGGGTCCCTTGGAGCTCAAGAATCTGTCGGGGAAGACCCCGGTCTTGGACGTTGGGACCCTGGCCAAGATAAGAACCGGTGACATTCAGGTACTTTCATTTTTAATAGTTGTAGTCATAGTTGCGTCTTGTTAAACAGTCTGATATGGTATTGTATCTGTTAAATCATAAACCCTAAATTTGTACCTACTATATTATAGGTACGTCCGGCAATCAAGAGATTAAAACGTCATCGTGCTGTAGAATTCGTCGACGGAAGAACAGAGAATTTCGATGCCATTGTCTTAGCAACAGGTTACAAAAGCAATGTGCCCTCTTGGCTGAAGGTACATATACTAATTGATGACTAATTAAACGACTGAGAATGAGTTGTATGGGTTTGTTCTGATTAATTATTTTCATTTTATATAGGAGGGAGAGATGTTCTCAAAAGAAGATGGGTTGCCAAAATTGCCATTTCCAAATGGTTGGAAAGGTGAGCGTGGGTTATATGCTGTGGGGTTTACCAAACGAGGACTACTTGGTGCATCAATGGACGCCAAGAGAATTGCCGAGGACATTGAGCGGTGTTGGAAAGCCGAGGCAAAGCATTCTACTCCCTTTACACGGTCGCATTTGCCTCTATCGTCGTCGCCATAGTGTTGGTTTTCCGATGATGATGACTTCTCGGCGAAGCCTTATTAGTTAACTCATCGAATCGCAGATGATGATGATGAAAAAAGAGGAAACAAGAGAGGATTTTGGTGATCCCGAATTCACAGGATGCTTATAGCTTGGTGTCTTGGTGATTCTCATACGTTGCTCACCATTTTGTACATTACCATAAGTGATCTCTGATATTTAGGTATGACTTGTTAGAGTGAGAGATCTTAAAGGGGATAGCTAGCTAGGTTGGTATTATTCTTCAAGTGTCTTTTTCGTTTTGTACTGATTCCAACATGGGGTTGGGATGGGACTTGATAATTGATAGTGTTAACACTAGTGTAGCTAACTGGTTTTTTGTGTGGTTCATTCTCTATTAAGTTAGGGGTTTTTGGAATGGGAAAATGACCTTTAATTTTAATGATGAGAATGCAATTCTTTCATTTATATATATGCATTTTGCTTCTTATTGTACCTACTCTTTTTCTTCCCCACTTGTCATGTAAAATGTTTAATTCGTACCAAACATCTTTGTAGAGGAGGACTAGAACATCTGCCATTTTTATTACCACTGCAATTTCGCTTTCAAAATGATTTCAATTTCTCAACTAGAAGATTGGACCACCATTAACTTAATTTCTTCAACCAAGTACTTAAATTCACAAGAACCCAATTGAGCAAATGAGATTTAACCCACGTTTGAAACTCAACAGTTACTGCTGTATATTGTACTGAACCCTAACCCTAATTTGTAAGATGTGCATGTACCACCAGCTATCACCATATAATGTATATGATCTTTATATGGAACCATTACTTTAATATATGAATCAATAACCATTTACCTAGCATTTGGCTAGCTTTAACTTGCAAAATGTTCCCCTCACATTCACACACTACATGTTTACTTGTGATCATGGTTAGGTAGTCTTGTCACTCTTATATATCCTAGTTCCTAAGATTAGCTCAATGTGAAACTAAATTTTCCATTTTCTTTCATGTATGCTTTTCTTGAGTACTATACATCCACTTAGCTAGGTTGCCATAGAGCTCACTTACGAGTGATCTGCCCTATTAGATTAGTGGCACACACTTTCTCACTTACGACTGATCTTGAAATAAACTAGCACCACAAAACAACTATCAACTAACTCTAACCGTACCTCCTAGATCAATAAGAAAAAAGCAGAAAAAATGCACACAAGATTTGCTATACTGAAATTTAGCAAAAAGATGCATAGGAGAGGTGGTTGTTAAGAAGTCTACGATTTTCATCAAAGGATCTATGTTAATATACCCTGAATCTTTATGAATTTGAGTAAAATAAGATTCATATATATTAACCGTATATTCCGATTTTTTTTCCCAAAAATGTTCCATGACTATGTGGAGGACAGACCCACGATTCCAGTAGAACTCAAAACTTCTGATCAAACTGAATTGTGAGCACTCGACTACATTCCCTCCTAACTACGTACAACTTATTCGAATAACTTATCCACTAGTACGTAGATGCGGTACTGTAAATCCAAACCACATATATATCTGATAATACTAGGTCTAACATTTATCCCAACATTTTTGCTGATTGTTTTAGTGACTGAGAGTCGTCGTGTGGACGTATATAAGTTATTGGAGGGTGTTCGTCGGTGTAAACTCTAAAAACTTGGGATCCCAACTAAACTTGGGATCCACGCGTTTGTAAATGATGGATGTTATCGTCAACGCTTATATAAGTGACCGAAGGCTGTTGATGAGTCGATATATATAAACCGAAAAACTTGGGGATGGCAACTAATTAAGTTGTCAACATTTCACTTTAGATCCCAACTAAACTTTCAAAGTATCACCGAGATCCGCTTATTAGTATCAACTCCTGCCCACAAACTAACCAACATATTCTTCATTTTTTACCCGTTCGGATATAGCTAGGTAGTACATATATGGCCACAACTAACATAGATATTTGGGGGTTGACTAGGTTTTGGACGAATGAGTCTGAGTTCGACAATTCATCATGATGCTTACATTGAAGCTTGCTAGGGTTGCTACAGTTCATAAGAACCATATAACTGTTGGGGTTTGTTCCGACCGAGTTGCCTTGTTATTCTGGCAACACATACAAATCGAATCTAGGGCTTCACAATAAGGACAACTCACTCTGTGGCAATAATACTAATATTAGTGACTCAGTGACTGTCAGAAATCAGAGCCGTTTACTGCAAACTACTGTGGCCCATGAGATCCCATACTGGTGGCCACCTGCATCGGGCCCCTATTGGGCCTTTACTTCCATCACTATCATTTCCATATTTTTTCATTTCTCGATCAAGTTACAAAAATATTTCATCTAGTAGTTTTTGCTAAGTTTTGCTCGGACATTTGTTGTTTCAATTTCATCAAAAGGTACTTTGAACTCGAGTTTAGATTACTTCCCGACTCCAAAAACCTGTCTATTCTTTTATAAACTTGAGATGTATATATACATAAATGTTAGTCGATCACGCGCATCTGGTGTCTTCCAACCAATCAATATGATTGACACTTTGTATGAAACCGACTAACATTCTTTGTTAAAATGTATTTTATGTGTGCGTGGACGATTGGCCCTAGAGTTCGGCTTTGAATCATTGATACAATTATGATTTGCTTTGATTGATTGTTTTTCTTTTCTAAATGAAAATAAAAAAGTGTGTAATGAAAATGGCATGATGTTAGAGCTGATAGAGTCCAAGTGCTTGAACAAAAGGAATGAACATTATTGGGTACAATTAGGAATTTGGTAAAGAAGGAAAGAAAGCGATTAGGCACCCAAAGGCCAAAGCGGCTTTTGCTTAATGTACTTTTTGCTTAATTCACATCCCAAATTAAAAGGGTGGTCCTCTTAAGGTGTATATAATATCATCCACAAGCTCATGATAGGGAAATCGGCTAGGTACGTACACATAGTCATTTCACATGGGTCGCCAATCAGGACCATCTATTTGTGATGGGCTGAAATTTGGTGTCTTTAATTGCTTGTGGTCCAAGAAATTGATGAACCCTAACGACCTTGATATATACATGGATGATACACGGCGATGGACCATTTCCAGCCCTTTATGAAGTTGACTGCGACCAGTCGGCTTCGGATCGGATGGCCGGGAGTTATTGGTCAACGACGAGAAAATGATCCACGAATTGGATAATTCGAGTTCATGATAGCGCTCAATCGAACCATGATATATCATCATTCCTCTAGGAATGTCTGTCACCAACTAGCATGGTCATAAGCACCAGATGAGTGAACGATTGTGCCAATGCACTGATTTGGCAATTTCATTATTGTATGTTGTATTTGAATTGATATTAATTTGATTTCTAAGTCGCTAGGTGTGTCTTCATCAAACATTATTATTCTTTTTGTCTAAAGTATTTCCTTCAAAAAGAGTAGAACAAAATCGTAATGTGCACGCAAGTTATAAACAACAACGACAACAAGAACTTGAAATCAATGATTTTGGATGCCAAAATAAGAATTGGCCTCATAAGGGGTTTGATATTATTTCTCCCCGTCTCCAAAAATGAGTTGTACACCATCATTAATACGTTTAGAATAATTAATTAAAACCGTCACTAACTATTTTACGTAACTAAACTAATTAAGAGTTTTGTTTCAAGACATATTGGACCGCGAATCAGATTCTCGTTAACGACTCAACGTGGTTCATTCAAAGGGATGTAGAGACTTGGAGTCGGTTGTTACAAATATCTATCGTAATTGCATGAATAAAAGTTAGCCTAATTAACGACTCAACGTGGTTCATTGAAAGGGATGTAGAGACTTGGAGTTAGTCGTTATAAATATATATCGTAATTGCATTAGCATAATAAAATGAGAGAAAAAAAAAAAGAAATTTGCGGTGAAGGTGGATCGAACACCTGACCTTCAGATCTTCAGTCTGACGCTCTCCCAACTGAGCTATCCCCGCAATTGGTAACAAACCATCATGTACTTTATTACAATACATTTAAGATGTCATTAAATATGGACCTTTTATCTGTATCAATTTTCTTGTTTCTCTATAACCCATTAACAAAGTGGGCTTCATTAGGTCATTTAAGCTTTATACTTGGGTCATTATCAATTTGTCACAATTTCGTTAGAGCCCACAGAACCCAGCCCGCTTTAGGGACAATTTCGTCTATTTCACCCAAAATTCCAAGAGAAACCCTAATCTATATAAACCACTGATTCTTCTACCCCGTCAGTTTTCCCGCACACACACCTCCAGGTTTAGGGTTTCCGCAGCCAACAACGAAATGGTAACTCTCTCTCTCTCTCTCTGCTTCAATTTCTATCTTTATCGTAAACATGTGCGTAGATTTGTGAATTTGAAATCTGAAATAGGGAAAAGGAACTGGTAGTTTCGGCAAGCGCCGCAACAAGACCCACACTCTCTGTGTCCGATGTGGACGCCGGAGCTTCCATCTCCAGAAGTCTCGCTGCTCCGCCTGTGCTTACCCCGCCGCTCGCCTCAGAAAATGTAAATTCTCCTTCAATTTTTACTCTCAGTTTTTACTGTGCTTACGGTTAGGCTATGGATGTTGAAATTTGAGCACTGTGATTTCAGATAACTGGAGTGAGAAGGCTCTGCGCAGAAAGACGACCGGAACCGGGCGCATGAGGTACCTTCGCCACGTGCCGAGGAGGTTCAAGAGCGGCTTCCTTGAAGGTACACAGGCTAAGCCGAGGAGCAAGGGAACTGCTGCTGCTTAGATTTGAGAGGAGGAATCCAAGTTTGATTTGTTTTGTTTTTTTCGCTTTCGGTAGTTCTGGATTTTGTGGAATCGATTTTGGATCATTGTTGTTTGAATGATTAAGACAAGGTTTTGTTTATGTGCTAGAGAGTTTATCATGAATGCCAAGTACTCTACCGTTTTATCTATATTGTTATGCTAGAATTATATATTGTGGATTGATGATTTACTGTTTCTAGTATGCATGTGGTTAATTCAACATTTGAATGCAAACCAAGGATAGTCGGACATGTGCTGCTTAACTGGTTTTTGCATTTTGCTATACGAGTCGATTTAGTTTGTTATGTGGCCTGTGAACTTGTCGTTGACGTATGGCCTAAGCTTATGTTTTAAGTGTCTAGTAACAACAGGTGCTGAGTGATTGTTGGATACATTTAGTGCCTGTAAATCCTAAGTTCTTGTCTTCTTGGTTTGTTGTGGTCTCGTGTTCAGTTTGATGCATTTTGATGTCTGAGTTTCCAACCCTGCTGAGTGTATTGTTAATGCGAAGTACGCTATTACCTACCTTTATCGATTGGTGACTTCTTTTTACCTACCTCGTAACAGTTTTGGTATGTAGAAGTCTATTTGTTATGAACTTGCACTTGTGTCTCGATAAGGTCCTGGTTTACTCACTTTACTGTAAAGTGTTCATGTGTTGAGGTTTTGTTAAAAAAAAACCTGAATGTAGGTCTGATGTTACGAGTCCATGCGGCCAGTCTACATTTGTTCCTCTAGTTTAGTCCATTGCTTTGTGGTCAACTTTGGAATACAGGACATCTTTGAGATTTGATGCATTTTCTTATTTTTGTGAATTTGGATTTGAATGTGCATACATAAGTTTGATTCTAAATTGATTTTCCTTTGTGATTACAACCATAAGCTCTGAGCTTCTCTTGTTCTAGCTCAGAGGATCAATATTCACTTGGGGTCTATAAACTGTAGTTTGCCCCTACTTATTTACTTATCATTGGATGAATGTGTGCCTCGGTATAATTGCATCAGAGAATATGTTCCAAGCCTCTTGGAACTGAAGCTTCCTCGGACACTATCCTAACATTGCTGTTCACAACTGAATTCTCATTTTATCAACAAAATTGATCAACCAAAGCTCTATTGTATTGGAGGAGATGGCCATCAGCAAAATTACACTTGCTGCAAACAGTACAAGGTTCTACATTCTCATTCCAATAAAATTGATAAACTATCGGCTTTGACGATTGATTTCTCCTTGACTTGGCATTTGCCGCTGCAGGCGCTGCTAATGTAAAGCAGCGCATCCATAGAGGTGAGTGAACATGATGTATGAGACCTACTTGAGAATTGGAAGCCGTAGTTCTGGTATTCCTAGTGCTTAAGCCAATAGTTCCGCAGCTGAGCCATGTGCAATAACATCTCATCTCGACCCTGATTGGTGAGGCTGCTGGTCATGATCCATGGCGGTGTTGTGTCGAAGTAGCCACGAATTAACTCCTGAAAGTCGTTCACATTTTCTTCTGCTCTTTTTCCTCCATTTCTTTTCTTCTTCCGCTTGTCACATTTGGTGAATATCAATGTCATTGGGACCTGAAAGCAGCGAAAAAATTATTCAACTCTCTACATCATTCCCTAGTTAAACTAGCAAGATGTATATAGATTTCAATACCGTTTCTTGTTTCATCTGTTATGAAGGTTAAACTACAAACTTCCCAAAGGAATACTTTCACCTTAAGGCATATACTCTTGGCTTCTTAGTTCAGAGAGGCAAATCTTACGACTACGATGTATTTTTTGTCATGGAAAGATGACCAATGGGGAAAATTGTAAACTGTTCTGTCAAAATCTCTAGAACAGCGACGATTCTAGGCAGCTAATATTAGTAAAAAAATGGAGCCATTGTATCACACCAGATCATCTTTTTCATTCGGGTGTAGATGTCCAAAGATCGTACCTGATTCTGGCCCAGCCAACTAGCATACTCCAGATCAATCTTTTTGGCAGGAATGCTGGCATCGATGAGAAGGAAAACCGAAACTAATGTTGACCTATTCAGGAAGTAGTCTTTAGTAAACTTCACCCAATCAGTTCTAAGTTCCTGTGGTGCAGCTGCATACCTGTTAAGAGTTAGAGAACACACAAGCATAAGACTATCATCTCCGATCATGCATGACAGACAAAGACAATCATATAGACCAACCCTGAATACTAGGTACAAGGTGAACTATGAAAAAACCAAAGCCTAAGGGTTCCTCCTCTCCCCTTTGAAGCTTTCAAGGGGATTATCATCTTGTTCATTAATAATCACTTAGAATTCCGATATTCACATCTATATCAACACATAAACCACAAATCATTTGTACTTAACATACCCGTAACCTGGCAAATCCACTAAATACCAGCTATCATTGATCCGGAAATGATTGATGCACTGTGTTTTTCCTGCAAAAACAATTACCAACGAGAGTGAATAAAGAAGTACATGGTCAATCACCACCATTGCAGTCATTAGAGCATCAAACAGTAATAATCTTAATCCAAATTTTAAACCAGCTCTGTTATAACCTAACAACGCCACAACATATGAACACAAAACAACACCACTACTCTTCAATTCATCAAATATATTGTTCTCAACTCTAGCAATAACAAACAAGCATAAGATTATAAACAACAATGCAGCTCAAAAACTCGAAAAACCAAGTCTTGAATCCTACAGGCTACACTAGCTACTACTAACCAGGCTTCTTGGAGGTCAAAGCTAGCTTCTTTCTCCTCACAAGCGAGTTAAGCAGCGAGGACTTGCCTACATTAGACCGTCCGACGAGCGCAAACTCCGGCAGAGGATTCGCCGGGCAATCCTCAGTCCTCACACTGCTCTTCACAAACTCAGCCTGAGTCACCTGAGCATCCGTAGCATACTTGCTCAGCAAAATGTTCGACCCCTTCAAGATTCTGGTGCTCAGGGCACCGGACTCGGTGTACTTTATCTCCGTCTCCGGCGGCACGAAGAGTTTCTCGAGCGGGATTTCAAATTGGGTATGGAAGTCTTCGAGGGCTGTTTCGATGTGGGAATCTGGGGTGGGGATGGGGATGGGGTCTGAGACTGAGAGAGTGGATTTGGGGGAGGAGAAGAGGGTGGAGGTGAGGATGGGGTTTAGGGTTGTGGGGGGTTTGGGTTTTGAGAAGTGTGTGAAGTGGGTGAAGAGGGAGAGGTGGCTACGTGGAAGATGATGAAGCAGAACCATTTTCTGTAAATAGGTTGTTTTGGTTTCTCTCTATATTGTGAGAGAGGCCATGAGCTGCTCAGCTGGTTTTGGGCTCTGGAACTGAAGGTTCGTAGTGATAAAGCGGAAAAAAATCTTGGGCAGCGGCGACGATGAGGTTAAACGGTGCGTTTTCTTTTTGCGCTCAAATAAGCTTTAGTAATTACTGGTTTTCAAGTAAATGTCGCAGTTATTTTTTCCGACACTTGTGTTTTGATTGGTTGCGGCTTGTGTTCATAGCTCGACAATTTTATTAAGCGAAGCTAGCGTTCAAATGAAGAACACAGGGTTCCACGTCAAATATTTTCAATTTTTGTGACAGTACTTAATGCGTGATTTAAATGTCATGAGTTTAGATCATTCGATATATTTGATATATTTTCTTTTTGAAGATTTTAAAATCATCACATTTATATGTGACATACTTTTGACACTCTTTGTTAGTATATGACTCAGTCAACTCATTCATTTTTTTTTGTCAACATCGTTTTTGTTTTGTCTTTTACTCGCTCGAATATAATATACATACGTCAATGGTGTTCATATAGTCACCTAATATAACGAGCGAGAGAAACACAAGATGGAAACAAACGACAATAGATATTTAATCTAGATAATGAGTCATTAATTCCAACTTAAGGAAATGAACAAACATAGGTAGTAAAACGAGAGAGAATGACTTGTAAAGTTGTAAACTTTTTAAAGAAACTCAAATTACGAATGTAACACAATGTCTTTTTACCATTTACGCTAGTAAGTTATGATTAGAGATCAGAACAAGACACGGTGAAGTAGAGGAGAGGCGAGAATATACAGGCGACGAATCTGATCTAGCCACGTCAAGACCAGCCTCTCTCTCTTGGAAAGGTTCAAGTTCAGAGCTTCTCTGATTCAGTCACCAAATTCTTGTTCTTGGTTTCAGATCTCCGAACGCAGAGTGTACAGTACGCTTCGCCGGACCTGACCTGAATTCGGATCAGTCATGGCTCCTCCGGCCATATCTGCCCGATCTTCGTCGCCGTCGCAGCCCTCCGGGTAAGTCTCTAAACCCTAGTCTCTCCGATTACCAGTCTGAGAAGATTAGGTGAAGGAATGATGAACAATATAGTGAATTCCGATTAGGAAGTGATGCATGCTAAGCTCCGATTCCGATATCAGTGATCACCTTACAGTTCCTTTGATTCTAATGATTTGGTTACTGAAGAACTGTGATGAACAGCTTGATATACTTAGCTGAATTGAAATTCTAGGCTAACATTGCTATCTTAGGCTGCTTTGATTGTGCCAGTACTTAAATTGAGCTTATATGACAGATTTGTGTGGTTAAATTGATACTAGAAATTGATGTTTTCAACTTTGAATTCATACTTGAAATTTACATTTGCGAGCAGAAAAGGCGAAGTTGCGGATGTGAAATCGCAGCTCCGGCTTCTGGCCGGCAGCCGAGCACCGGGAGCGGATGATTCCAAGCGTGAGCTTTTCAAGAAGGTTATCTCTTACATGACGATCGGCATTGACGTGTCATCGGTTTTCGGAGAGATGGTGATGTGCTCGGCAACGTCGGATATTGTTTTGAAGAAAATGTGTTATCTCTATGTTGGAAACTATGCAAAGGTTAATCCGGACCTCGCACTTTTGACGATCAATTTTCTTCAAAGAGATTGCAAGGATGCGGATCCAATGATCCGGGGTCTTGCTTTGAGGAGCTTGTGTTCGTTACGAGTGACGAACCTGGTGGAGTATTTGGTGGGGCCTTTGGGTGCAGGGTTGAAAGATAATAGTAGTTATGTGAGGATGGTAGCAGCTATGGGGGTTCTGAAGTTGTATCACATATCAGCTTCAACTTGTGTCGATGCAGAGTTTCCCGCAATGCTTAAGCATTTGTTGCTTAACGATCCAGATACACAGGTAAGGAAATTTCATTTATCTCATTATATCTTTCTCAGAGTAACTGTTGTGGAGGGGATACTTTGGGAGTTCTTGTTTCAAACATCTCATATTACATATCACTAGAGTAAAAGATAAAATGTTATGGATGTTGAAGAAAAATAGATGTGTAAAGATGTTGTGGTTTCAATCACCTAATGTTAGACTAGACTATTTTGACAAGCGTCAGTGTTAGTTTAGAAATTGTACTGCAAACATATTGGTTCCACCAGTGATGCCCTCTAGTCAACTATGACATAATTTTGCACATGTCTGCTGTTTTTATTGGTAAAGGTGGAACTTGAATGCATTAGAAGAAGAACTGACTTTGAGGTTTTAGACACGATATTCCGATAACTATCTTTATTATATCACTTATCTGCTTTCTAGCTTCCTATACTATAGTTCTCAACATTTGCCTCCAAACCTTTTAGCATTTTATGTTGAGTGCTGCAGATGATCTAGGACTTCTTCATCTGTTTTTTGAGTTAGCAGATCCTCATTATTGCATTCTCAGGTGGTTGCAAATTGTTTATCTGCCCTGCAAGAGATTTGGAGTTTAGAAGGAAGCGGCTCTGAGGAAGTATCCAGGGAGAGAGAAATTTTGCTCAGCAAATCAGTTATATACTATCTTTTGAATCGGTATTTCTCTATGGGCTGGCCAGCTTAAATACTTTCATATTGTTTCTGATTCAACACATAATTCTAATTGGTTATCTGATGCGTGTGGTACATTTGGTTTTATTTATACCACTTGTAATTCTAAAGCGGCTCTGAGGTCAGTGGCAGATTTAGTAATTTTACAACTGATGATTAAGAGAAGAAGATAAACAACATTAAGTAGAATAAAACTTAACGATGTGATGGAGAGTGATGGATTTCATACTTTAGGGATTCAACTATGGAAGTTGGTGTGATTAAATATGGTAATGGAAGTGAGCTGATTAGGTATTTTACTAAAAAATTCGTTTGGTCATGGTGAAACTCTTTTGACCTAGTTGAATTATAATATTGAAATGTGAATGCCCTCTTCTTCTTCCAACCTTTCTCTGTATCCTCCCCTATTTATCTCCCTCCCTCTCTCTCTCTCTCTCTCTCTCTCTCTCTCTCTCTCTCACACACACACACACACAAAGCATCAGTAAAAAGTTATATGGGTTGGGAGCTAACTTCTGGCATTCTTTTTTTGAAACGTTTGGCATTTTCTTATTGTTCAAGAAATTCATATTCCATTATAACTTTCTAATATATGAAAAAGTAGTAGCTGAGATTGGTTCACATTTTCTTATGCAGGATCAGGGAATTCAGTGAATGGGCGCAATGCCTTGTGCTTGAGTTGGTAGCTAAGTATGTACCATCAGATAGCAATGAGATATTTGATGTCATGAATCTGCTCGAGGATAGACTTCAGCATGCAAATGGTGCGGTTGTCTTGGCCACCATTAAAGTATTTCTTCATTTGACTTTATCGATGACTGACGTTCATCAGCAGGTAGGCATATGGCATTTAGTTACCGTTCCTCCCTCTTGTTTTTTGTTTATTTATTTTTTTAAAACTAGTAATAGGAAGAAGTATCTTTTGCATAACTATATAGGCCATACATAAATACGGAAAAATATTTTGGTGCTAGTCTGCACATCTGAAATAGAAATAAGTAATCCCGTGTAGCATAATGTGATATACTGAACAATGACTAATTATGGAAATAGAAAAGGGAAGAGGATTTTAGGATCTGATGAGTGATGATTTTGATTTCTGTGCCTCCATTTTTGGTGTTCCTGTGGTGGATGCGCCTTCATCTTGTATTACCTGTGTTGTTGTTATGACAACCATTTCTCTAATTGAAACCATTTTTGGTTAGGTATATGAACGTATTAAAGCTCCTCTTCTGACCTTAGTGAGCTCAGGAAGTCCAGAGCAATCTTATGCCGTTTTAAGTCACCTGCATATTTTGGTGATGCGCGCGCCTTTCATATTTGCTTCAGACTATAAACACTTCTATTGCCAGTATAATGAGCCATCTTATGTCAAAAAATTGAAGCTTGAGATGTTGACTGCAGTGGCAAATGAGAGTAACACCTATGAAATCGGTAAGAAATGATGATCAAGTTTATTACAGGTCCTTGAAGCAATTTTATGTGCATTATGGTCAATTCTGAATTTCTTTATGGGCGCTGTTATTCTTTGTCTGGTAAAAGTTTACTTTCATTTATTTGTTTGTCAACAAGTTTCTTTTAATTATTTGATAAAAGAGTTTGTTTTCATTCATTTGTTTGTTTGATAAGAGCTATGTTCATTTCGTAGAAGTTTGCTTCCAATGGTTTGGCACGTTTACTTTCATTCTTTTGATAAATTTGTTTCCATAGATGTTTGCCTTTAGATACATGTTTATTAAAAAGTATACTTTTACTCTAATTTTTATTGGATAAAAACTAATAGCTTAGAAATCTAACTCTTTTGAAACAGTCTAACGCCATTTGTTTGAGCGAAGTTGCTTTCGTCTTGCATTTAATTAATTGATAAAACTTTTAACTTTTAATTCCATGATTCTATTTCAGTGACGGAATTATGTGAATATGCTGCAAATGTTGATATTCCCATTGCAAGAGAGTCGATCCGTGCAGTCGGGAAAATAGCTCTTCAGCAGTATGATGTGAACGCAATTGTTGATCGGCTTCTTCAGTTTCTGGAGATGGAGAAGGACTATGTAACTGCTGAAGCTCTGGTAAAATCTTGTTTCCCCTGGTAAATCTAAGCATGATAGTTTACAGTCGTACTTTCCTGTGACTGATATGTCAAAACTGCTCAGAATTGTGTTATCAAATTAACACAAAAATAATGGAAAGAAAAAATAAACAAAGAACTATTGCGATTGTGTTTATAGACTCGATAGTTATCCAGGTTCGCTTAAGTATGAAGTTCTCTTTTGTAGGTTCTTGTAAAAGATCTGCTGAGAAAATATCCCCAATGGAGTCAAGATTGCATTGCGGTTGTTGGGAACATAAGCAGCAATAATGTCCAAGAACCCAAGGCCAAAGCGGCTCTTATATGGATGCTGGGTGAGTACTCTCAGGATATGCAGGATGCACCTTATATATTAGAGGGTTTGGTTGAAAATTGGGAGGATGAGCACTCCGCTGAGGTAATAATTAAGTCACCTTTTCTGTTCCAGCTCTGTTTTATTCATAGTTTTATATTCATTACCTTATATTCAATAGTTTTGATTTTTCTTTCATGTGTTTGTTTGGTCACCATTCTTCCATCTTTTAGCTACACTAGATTCTCTAAAGATACGAATTTATCGATTGAACAGGTTCGGTTACATCTTCTCACAGCAGTAATGAAGTGTTTTTTTAAGAGGCCACCTGAGACTCAGATGTCTTTGGGAGCTGCACTGGCTGCAGGTCTTGCTGATTTTCACCAGGTGCATGTTGCTGTAGTTTGCTAGTTGATTAAAATGATTATTGTCGAAGTAATTCATGTGTCAGTCTTATTTTGTTTATGAACGTTCAATAAAATTTTCAGTTGGTTGCAGGATGTTCATGATAGGGCCTTATTCTACTACAGGCTTTTGCAATATGACATAAGTGTAGCAGAACGAGTGGTAAACCCTCCAAAGCAAGCTGTTTCTGTCTTTGCTGATACCCAAAGCAGTGAAGTCAAAGATCGAATATTTGATGAATTCAACAGTTTGTCTGTTGTATATCAAAAGGTAATAATAACTCAAGAAACCTGTAAATGGTTTCGGATCAAACACACTCCCTGTCCCTTCCTAGGTGTACATGTCAGGATAGACAAGCACAAAGCACCTCTAAATATCTAGACACATCTGTGTATCTACACATATGCTACATATACACTGATACTGGTATTTTTTGCTTTGTTTGCAACATGCACATATGTTGTGGACTTTCGGATGTAGTATCTGACATACTGATATATTTAAATGCTTGCAGCCATCATACATGTTTACTCACAAGGAACACAGAGGTCCTTTTGAATTTTCAGACGAAATTGGACATGTATCAATTGGCACCGAATCTGCAGATACTGCTGTTCCAGCTAACAGGGTTGAGGCAAATGATAAGGATCTTCTTTTAAGTACATCAGAGAAGGAGGAGACAAAAGTACCCAATAACAGTTCCTCTGCATATAGTGCTCCCTCATATGATCTTACCTCTGTATCTGTTCCCACTTCTCAACTATCGGATTTGATGATATCAAATTCCACTGTGCCAGGACATGCTCCACAGTCTTCTAGCTTTGCAATTGATGACCTACTTGGTCTGGGTTTACCTGCTGCCCCTGCTCCTGCTCCTGCACCTTCACCTCCTCCTTTGAAGCTTAACCCAAAAGCTGTTTTGGATCCAACTACTTTTCAGCAGAAATGGCGCCAACTGCCCGTATCATTATCACAGGTCTACCTTGTAATTCTGATGCTCAATTTTCTTCCTCATTTCTTGAGGCGCTTGTTGATACTTTTCTTTTTGGCTAGTTATGAAGAACATAGTTCCCGCTAACAAATGGCATCTATAATTTGGTGCAGGATTATTCTGTTAACGCTCAAGGAGTTGCAGCACTGACTACACCCCAATCACTCCTGAAACATATGCAAGGCCATTCCATCCACTGCATCGCTTCTGGTGGAAAATCTCCCACGTTCAAGTTCTTCTTCTTTGCCCAAAAAGCAGAAGGATCTTCAACATTTTTGGTTGAGTGTATAGTCAACACATCCTCTGCGAAAGCTCAAATAAAGATCAAAGCCGATGATCAGAGTGCAACAGAGCCCTTTTCATCTGTATTTCAATCAGCTTTGTCCAAATTCGGCATGCCATGAGCACATTAAAATAAAATCTTAGCCGGAAAAATAGATGTTTAAGAAGTGAGGTCCTTCAATCAATATTCTCATCAGACGAAAGGAAAAGGAGTGATTTTGTAGCTGTAGATGAAACTACAATTGAGATTTGCATGTGGGTTGCTTGTTTCTGTTGTGTACCTTAACCCACAACCCCAACATTTCTGGTGAAACTTCCTTGTAACATTACATGTAAAATACTTGTGTATGTCAAATTTTTGTTAGCAAAAGCTGTGAGCAGAATAAAATTTCATATGTTACTGTACAAACCATCGGAATTGAAATCACATCTCAATGATCTCATCACTTCAAGATCACCCCCTCTGGTTGCCCGCAAGACCTCTCCAGTACAGGGTTTAGTGTTTATCAGATGTTTGAGAGTTTGATTGCTAACCCAGTAAGCGAGAGTTAAACATCTCTAAATTTTTTATGTGTGTGATTACGTCTCATCTATGTGAGAGTTTAACATGTGGAATAATCGATCAAATTAGGTCATAGAGAGGTATGTAAGAGCGTTTCCGTGTGATAAGTGACGATAGATTAGGATTTGATCGCTTCGATCGAGCCCCAAACGTTGCTAAATCGAGTTGAATTTTATATCATAGACATGTTTTACTATAATGATCATATCAGACAGTGAAATATTCATTTTTTGAATTTTAGTCATTAGAATCACAACGTGTCTACTAACGTGGTATAACTTGTTTAGTAGGTTATATGCAAGTGTACAACTTTGTAAACCAACTACACAAAGGAAGCAAAATTTTCAAAAATCTCATGAAATAAGATGTGATCGGAATAGTGAAATACGACTATGGTTGAAAAATCACGTATTTCGGGTAACATTTGGGTGCCGATAAAAGCGGTCGACTTTTTTTTCACTTAATCTTCCCTATAAGGAGCCATATCTTCAGGAGTTAAACGTCTCTAAATTTTTACATGTGTGATTATGTCTCATTGCAAACTATGTTTTTCTGGAAAACAACTATCATGTGAAATCAAATGAACTTGAAAAGAAGAACCACAAAAACCAGAAACTAGCTAGGTACCTAGGAACAACGAAGCCACAGAGTGTAGCAATACGTACAAACGCAACACAGTAGGCCGAAATAGAAAAAGAAAGTCATTGGCCTGAACCAGGTAGGCCTAAAAACTCAAGCAGCAACAGGCAAAGAGCGAGAGAGAAAGAGCCGTCGAAGCAACGACCGCTCTACGGTGATCGAAGCATAGCAGTAGAATGCAAGTACAGTAACGTAGTTCTACTACTTCACTCTGAAGCACCTAGCCGCGCTTCTGTTGCAGCTCTGGATATCTACAATACATGAAAAGCCCACATGTTATAATAAGTTTATGAAAAACTAGTTGTAGGTAGCTAGATTTAACCATCAATCTTTAGTAAATGTACGAGTACAATATTTCCAAAGTTACATGTATACAAAACATGACTGATCTATGGATCCGACATTATGCTTTAAATTTGAATAGATACACAGTCTGACATAGTGGTGTGTGTGTACACAGTCCCTATTCAGAGCGAAGCTTTGTTCTGGAATTAACGTGCGAAGATCCTTATTTGACTCACTTTTCGGTCATATTTTTCGATCATACCCGGTCAGTGTCTAGATACATATCGTATGATCATTCTTACAAAGTTTCATCCAATTTGGTGACCGTTTAAGCCTCTATAATCATGATTTACTCCAACGGTTCTACTTGAACAGATTTTGTTCTATTGATTTATTTTATCTGATTCGGTGTGCAAACGATCACCAAACTGGATGAAACTTTGTAAGGATGATCATACGATATGTATCTAGACACTGACCGAGTATGATCGAAAAGTGAGTCAAATAAGGACTTTCGCACGTTAATTCCAGAGCGAAGCTTCGCTCTGGATAGGGACTATATATATATATATATATATATGCCGGATCAGGAGCGGACGTTCGCACCGGCCTTAAAATGCGGACGTCCGTTCGTTCTTCACCCTCCGGTGCCGGCGCCGGCGCGCCTCCACCCTAGAAGACTCCAGCAGCATCCCCGACCACTTTTCCTCCCCGACGAGTCCGTTCTTTTTCAGTTTTCTGGCGAGATCACCCAAAACTTCAAACAAAGTCGATCTCGCTGGAAAACTGGAAAAGAACGGACTCGCCAAGGAGGAAAAGTGATCGGGGACGCTGCTAGAGTCTTCTGGGGTGGAGGCGCGCCGTCGCCGGCGCTGGAGGGTGGAAAACAAACGGACGTCCGCACTTTAAGCTGAGTGCGGACGTCCGTTTCTGATCCTCCCTCTATATATATATATATATATAGTGTAATAGTATAAAACATTAGATTTTAGAATTAATGGTACATCATACATGACTGAAAAAAGCACAACATTTTATCTTTGTGTGTACAGTGTTTAGAACTGAAATCATCAAACTCCTAGTGCTTTATGAGTGACGAACATATATATCTTCGAAGTCTTAATTTTCATCACACTAACAAGCATATGAAATTGATGCCACCATGAAAATCCACAAAGTTTATTATGATAGTTTAAGTAGTAGATAGCTACACAGTATATACTTGTACGTATCGATCTATAAAAGAAGAAAGGTTTAAGTAGTAGATAGTTTCTTACCTAATTATCACCGGATATGGCATTGTGATCCTCGTAAGAAGCACCTTCATCATCATCATCAGCTCCTTGGTTGATCATTGGTGTACCTTCATCTTTTTCTTCCTCTTCGTCCGTATCCACATCAGAGTCGAGTTCAATCTTTGCCTCACTTGCGAACTTGGACCAATCCTCACCTTTTAATTGCCTTCTGCAGCTCTTGCTCAGTTTGGGACAACAAATAATCCTTAATTCTCTCAAGTAAGTGAGGCAATGCAACTCTTGCGGCAAAGCTAACAAATTGGTAGAGTTTTTAATCGTCAGTTGCTCAAGGAATATGAAATTTTGCAATTCCGGAAGCTCAGTTAGATTATGACACTCCGCGATCGCTATGCTCTGCAAAGCTTGTGCAGATGCTTTAAGCCAGGGAGGCAAAGCCTCCAAATCTGAACCGGAGATCGCAAATGATCTAAGACCTTGAGGGCCTTCTATGGTTTTCATCAAATCGAGCTTAATACAGTCATGAATAAACAAAGTATGTAGATTGTTCAAGAGTTCCATATTTGGTGACAAAGATTCCAAATTTTCACAGCTGGAAATCCACAATTGACGAAGGTTAATTAGGATTTGGATCTCTTCGCCCAAGGATTTAAGATTGACACATCTACATAAACCAAAAGATTGGAGTGAAGTGAGCCGTCTAATTCCTTTTGGCAAATACGTCTGCTGTGTAGTTATCACCAAGTTTCGAAGATTGATCAGATTCCCTATGTCTTTGGGTATATCCTCGAGTGCGAGACACCGGTAAAGCTTCAAGGACTCTAAATTCAGCAACTTACAAATGGAATTGGGCAGCCTTTTTATCTCATTATTGAGAGACAAGTCGAGAAGTCTCAAATGAAACAAACTACCAATGGAACTTGGTATTTCCTCAATAGGTGACCCCCTGAGATCTAGCACCCGCATATATTTGAAACTTGAGATGAGTGTCTTCACAAAACGTTGATTAATGTTGCCATCTTCAAAAATTAAAAAGGTTCGCAATTTGGTTGACTTGAATATGTATTCAGGAACTTGTGCCTCTTCTCCAAGCAAATCCTTCTTGGATATTGACACATGTCGAACCATTTCAAAAGCACTAGAGGGACGATAATCGATTGTGGAGTACTCTACCTGGGCCACCGAAGTTGCTAAATCATGAACAAGATCATGTATTTTAAAAGTTATGATGGTTTTCAAATCGTGTTCAACTTGAAACAAAGATCTAGAGCAAAACTCCCTTAAATAGTCTATACCTATTTGCTCAAAATGGTCATTTTTGTTACATTTGAGGTAGCCTTGTGCCATCCACATTTGAACCAACAATTCACTGGAGAATTCAAAATCCTTTGGTAAAAGTGAACAAAATGCAAAACATGGTTTCAAGTGTTTTGGCAATGCATCATAGCTCAATCTGAGTGCAGGTAAAATTTTGTCATTTCCTAGACTCCACATGTCATTATCTCTAACTCTCAACCATTCGTGTCTCTCTGTATTCGAATAGAGCATGCTCCCTAGAGTAGTTACAGCTAAAGGAACTCCTCCACACTTGTTCACAATCTCATCTCCAATTTCTATCAAGTGTGGATAGAGTTGCTCCTCTCCTTCTTAAATGCTCTTTGGATGAACAAGGACATGCAGTCTTCGTGAGGAAGATCTTCCAAAGAATGGATGTATAAGGAATTCACAAGTAAAGCAACAGATTTGTTTCGTGTTGTTATGATGATTTTACTTCCATTAGCTCCCACATTTAACAGAGATTGTAAAGCAATCCATTTTTCTCGTGTTACTCCAACAAACTCTGTATCCTAGACATCATCCAAAACCAACAAAAACTTTTTATCCCTCAGAGTATCTTGCAACTTTGTTTCCATAATATCCAAACTCTCATCGTCACATTTTGGTCCACCAGCAGCACTAGTAATGCCTCTCACTAATGTTTGGATATCAAAGTTGTCTGAGACGCATATCCACATCTTCGTCTTAAAATTTTCTTCTATCATGCTCTCATTATACACCAATTTAGCTAGTGTTGTTTCCCCAACCCTCCTAATCCAACAATGGAAATAACAGACACCTTCTCCTCATTGGAGAGATCAGTGTCATTCAACAGATGCTTGAGAATCTGTTGTTTGTCACCATCTCTCCCGATAACAGTTGAAACCTCAACTTTCGAAGTTGTGATCCTTCTGTCATCTTGCACTCGTCTAGGAGCACGAAGATCTTCGGCTAGCTGAGCCACTTCAATAAGATCAAACTCGCTTTTATCTTTTTCAATTTCAGCTAGTCGATCGTCTTTCCCTAATCTCTTTCACTTTATGACCCAGTTTGAAGTTAGTCCCTACCGGATTCCAACGTGAAAAAAATTGGTGTACCTGTCCTTTGACACGTCCATGGTTGTTGACTAGCACTTTCTTCCGCAGCTTTCGAAACTCTAGTTCGTCAAGGACATCGTCAACGTCGTGACAAACATCTTTGAGCTTTCCCAACCAATGAGTGATTAGGGGTTGCTTCACTTGCTTCCTCTCTGCATCCTGAAGCACTAGCTTGATGGTAGATAGAGTCTTGTTGAGCTTGGTGAGCTCAAGTTGGGCACCCCATGCCAAAGAGACCTCTTGGGAAGCATAGGAAGCTAGCCTACCCAATACGTTCTCTGTAATGCTGGTGGCAAACTCCATGATGCGTGAGTCTGAAGGAAAGAAATAACTTTTTTTGTAGGAGGAAGGAATACTATATGCTTTTGGTGATGAAATATGAAGGAAGTGAAGGTGCGGTTTCGTAGAAAGTTAGGAGCTTGCTTGCTGTTTTATATGTCTAACCAAGGTTAGTTGTGAAAAGAATCATGACATAGAGAAATAACAAGTCGGCCATAGAAATTAAATATGTATCAATAATAAGGGAAAATGACCAAATGCACACAAATAAGAAACCTAATTCAATGAAAAATATTTTGTTTAGCCCATTCCAATGGTTCTTAACAAAAATACATTTTTACCCCTAATCTTATTATCTCTCTCTCCTCTCCCTCATCTCTCATTCTCATCTTCTCTCTCTCTCTCTCTCTCTCTTCTTCGACGACGGATGCCGCCGTTGCCTCGACTTCGTCGATCTGTCCGATTCAACCATCACGGTCAAATCCATGTCGTTGCAGTCTTCACAAGCTCTCTCTCTCATTTCTTCGACGACGGACACCGCCGCAGCCTTGCCGGCACTTGTTCTGCAGAGTGAGGTGCATCGGGGTCATGGAGGAGGCCGGTGTGCTCGCCGTCGGGGGAGGTGGGTGTCCAGAAAAGAAATATAGGTGGCCAGAGCATCACCTCAAGGCAGTTAGAGTTTTTATTTTTTTTTTATTTTTATCCTTACATTTGAATATTGGGATAGTAAGTGATTATTGAGGATTGATAAGTGATTACTGAGGTCAATAACCTGATTATTTGAGGTTTGTAACCTGATTATTGGGTGTCAGTAAGTGATTATTGGGTATCAGTAAGTAATTATTGGGGGTAAGTAACCGAATTACTGGGGGTCAGTAACTGATTATTAGAGGTTAGTAACATGATTATTAGGGGTTAGTAACTGGTTACTGGGTGTCAGTAACTGGTCAGTAACTGGTTATTTGAGGTCATTAACTGGTTATTGGGGGTCAGTAACTAGTTACAGGGGAAATTCTGGTGACCGGAGTTCGACGGTCGGGGAAATTCCGGTGACCGGAGTCTGGCGGTCGGGAAAATACTGGTGAGATTCCGGCAAAGTATTCTCTCTTTCATTTTCTCTCTCTCTATGCATGTTTAAGGGGTAAGGGCAAAATAGTCTTAAAATAATATGATTTGTTAAGACTTTAATAAAGATTTGTGCATTTGGGCATAAAGATTTGTGTATTTGGGCATAAAAAATGTTACCTTATATTGAAATGGGCTAATGAAAAATATTATTATTGAAATGGGAAATGAGAGGTTTAAATTAGTACTAAATATGCATTTTCCCCAATAATAATACAGCTCAAGTCAACTTAATTTCTAGCAAGACAAATTTGAACTGGAGCATACAAGTCATTGTGAAATGGAATATGGTGATCGTAATCTTCGGGTTCACATGGATGAAACATGTCTTGTATACAAAAAAATTACATAATTAAACCATTTCTTGAGAAAACACTCAATCCAGAAATACTTATATCTCAACTCGCTGGCCAATGCAATATTCAACTATTATTGCTTGAGAAAACACCCAACCCAGAAATACTTATATCTCAACTCGCCGGCCAATGCGATATTCAACTATGATTGCTTGAGAAAACACTCAACCCAGAAATACTTATATCTCAACTCGCTTGCCCATGCGATATTCAACTATGATTGCTTGAGAAAACACCCAACCTAAAAATACTTATATCTCAACTCGCCGGCCAATGCGATATTCAAATATGATTGCTTGAGAAAACACCCAACCCACATGATTAATATAGTTGAATATCGCATTAACCGACGAGTTGAAATATAAGTATTTCTAGACGGACTGGGCCTATGCGGGCTAGGCGGAACCTATGTGGGTTGGGCTTAGGCAGGCTGGTCGGTCCACCTTAAAAGAAAAACTAATACACTAAGAGGAACAGTCATTATTGCCCCCACGATCTAATTTATTTACGGACGCGTTCCTGGTCGTATGGACGCGTATCTGTCCGTATTCCGGTGTATATGGCCGTATCCGAGATCAAATTATTAATCTACAAAGCACTAGGTAGTAGGTACACGATGGTATGGCCGGAAACGGCCTAATACAGCCGAAAACCGCCCGATACGCCGGGATATGTATCCGTAAATAAGTCAGATACGTGGAGGTAATAATGACTTTTAGTTCATTTTAGGTCGATTAGTGTTTTGGTCGGTTCTGGAGAATGAGAGCAGATCAGTCAGATGGGTTTGGTTCTGAGTTGTGAGTAGAGTAGAAACAC
The DNA here is from genome assembly GCA_010134655.1 of Fragaria nilgerrensis. NCBI lineage: Eukaryota > Viridiplantae > Streptophyta > Magnoliopsida > Rosales > Rosaceae > Fragaria > Fragaria nilgerrensis. The sequence goes on along the minus strand of CM020978.1, from coordinate 31,468,103 downwards.
AACCATGGCTTCATTACTAAGAGTTTCATCGGTGGCGAGAAGGGTTTTGTTAGTTCCGAGTTGCTCTCAATCTCAGCGTTGTTGGCTAAGTAACCAAGCAGAGTCACTTGCTACCTCTCTCGCATCTTCTGACAAAACCCACTTGGTAATCCGTCATTCTCTTCTCAACTTTTCGTAAATTCATGGAATTTTTGTTGATTACGTTCTGTTTTTGGTCAGATTCTGGAATGGAAATTGGAGAAGTTGCTAGAGGAGAATGAGAGAAATCATGATAGGTACTCTGAGCTGATATCTCTATGTGGAAAAGTTAGGAACCTCCCCCTTGCAATGCAAGTGTTTTCTTCCATGGAGGCTAATGGAGTTCAACCCACTGCTGCTGTTTTCAATTCCCTTATACATGTCTGCTTCTCTTCTGGGAATTTGTTCACTGCTATAAGCTTGTTTGAGATTATGGAGAGCTCAGAGGGATTTAAACCCAATTCCGATACTTATGATGCGTACATTTCTGCTTTCTTGAAGTCGGGTAAATTTGATTCGATGCAAGCTTGGTACTCTGCGAAGAAAGCTGCTGGCTTGAATTCTAATATTGAAACCTATCAGTCTCTGATTTCGGGTTGTGTCAAGTTGAGGAATTACGAACTTGGTGATATGTTCTATAAAGAAATGGTGGTATCAGGAATCATGCCAAACTTGCCCGTATTGGAGTGTATGCTGGAAGGGCTTTGTAAGAGGAGAAGCTCTGGCCAAGTGAAGGAGTTCTTGGCGATGGTGTGTGGTTATGGGTGGAAGGTTAGTGAAAAAATGGCTGAGATGGTTGTGGGGTTGCATACTGAACTTGGGAAGGTGGAGCGATTGGAGGAGCTACTCAAGACTCTAATGGAGAGTGATCAAAGTTCGGAAGCTTTGTTGCCGGTCCACTGTGGGATTATAAGGATGTATGCCGTGATGGATAGATTGGATGATGTAGAGTACTCTGTTGGGAGAATGTTGAAACAAGGATTGTCATTTAGACATGAGCATGATGTTGAAAAGGTGATCTGCTCCTACTTCAGGCTTTCCGAGTACGTTAGGCTGGAGTTGTTCTTGGAACGCATCAAGGGTTCTTATGAGCTTACAAGTTCAACCATTGATTTGCTGGTTGCTGGGTATAAAAGAGCAGGGTTATCTGACAAGTTGAATGATATGAAACTAGCTGGTGGATCTTCATAGCATCCATACATAACAAGAAACAAGTGCTTGAAGATGAAGACAGTATCCCACATTCCTACTCTTGTAACTTAACTGTGAGCACCTAGCTTGGCATTGTTGTCACCTGCTCCAATTGTACATGTTTCTTTGTATCTTTTAGCAAGACACTGCCAATGAGAAAAGCCAAACAGGCTAGACTTGTATGTCAATCTGTGGTCCTTTGATGCTTACAAGTTTGCTCAGTCTGACTTGTCCAGAATGGGTGAGAGTTGGAGGCTAAAGTAGTAGCTAGTATGATTGCTCGTGCGATCTGAACCTTGTTGTGGCCTATAGTGCAGTACTAGTTTGAGTCAGTGGAAAGTGAACTGGAATACCACTTGAAACAAGCTAAGAGTAGCAACAACTAGGACTATTGATCACAGATTCACAGTTCACGTCCCCATTCAACACACAAGAACTAATATTAAATGCAGAGGTTGGTTGGAAGAAACGTTAAAAAATGACCAGATGTCGTTCACGGGCGCCGCTCAGTTATTCTGTATTTGCTATAGGCTGTTAAGGATCTCAAGTAGTACCAAACTCCAATATAGAATCTTACTTTGTTACATGCAATGTCTTCACCGCCGTCGTCTCTGCCTCCGGCTGCCGCTCCTGTCACCACATCACCACCACTTCCACCGTCATTGCCACCGGCATTGCCTCCACCATCGCCACAGGCATCACCATTCGTGTCCCCGCCATTTCCACCTACTAGTCTTCCTGCCCTGCCTCCTGCACACAACTCTATCCCTCCTGTTTCATCACCATTGCCAACTGTTGGCACACCTCCGCCAGCATCAGTCACATCTCCACCACCGCTTTCTGTTACTTCTCCTCCTTCACCTTCACTAACCTCTCAGCCTCCACCTTCACCTTTACCACCGCCTACTCCATTGCCATCAAAACCTTCTCCATCTCCACCTCCACAGCATACATTATCACCACCACCATTACCAACACCAAAAGCACCACATCTTTCTCCTCCAGCTAAACCATTTACTTCTCCACTGTCGCCACCCTCCACAACTCCAACGGACCACTCTCCACCACCTACATTGTCAACTCCATTACCTCCGGTAACCACCACTACTCCTCCACCGCTTCTATCCACTCCAAGCAATAGCGCTCCACCACCTGACTTGGCAACTTTGCTTCCACCAGCTGCCAGCACTCCTGAACCGCCGCTCACTTTGGCCAAAAATCTGCCACCTTCGCCTAGTAATGCTGCAACACCTTTGCCAACAACAGCATTGCCTCCACCTCCATTGTTCCATTCACCCTCACCCTCCTTGTTGCCGGTGACATTGCAAGTTCAGAAGCCACAACCAAAAGCAGCAGCAGGTCTAGTAGCTGGATGTGTCATTGTTGGAGCTGTTGTAGTTTTCCTCCTTCTCGGAATTGTAATTATTTGCTACAAGCGGAGGAGTAAGAAGAACAACGCTGTTCCGGAGGATTACCATAAACCAGCCTCCTTGGTACCAAAAGGTTACAAATTCAATACCTACATATGATTTTCATGTTGCTTTTTCGGAGAAAATATATAGCATATAGTTAGAAACTTAGAATATTTGCAATTTGGATCATTATTCAGTAGATTCGTGAGTGGTGATGATCATGCTTACCTTTTCTGCATTATCAGATGGCTGTTACGATGTGGTTCAACCCCATCACAATGTTCCTCAACCTGGCGTCCATGTTATCAGGGTGCTGTCCAGCACCTCAACATCTCCAATGCGCCATGCCGCGGGCTCTGAGGTTCCATATGCACATCAACCTCAATGGCTTGGTTTTTCAATGGACATCTCAAATGGAACTTTCACCTATGATGAGTTGTTGGTAGCCACAAATGGGTTTTCAGAGGCCAAGCTTCTTGGACAAGGCGGTTTCGGGTATGTTCACAAGGGAGTACTTCCAGGTGGCAAAGAAGTTGCAGTTAAGCAGCTAAAGACAGGAAGCCGGCAAGGGGAGCGAGAGTTTCAGGCTGAGGTTGACATCATCAGCAGGGTGCATCACAAGCATCTAGTTTCATTAGTTGGGCACTGCATTAAGGGGGCAGAGAGGTTGCTTGTATATGAGTTTGTTCCAAACAACACCTTGGAATTCCACTTACATGGTAAGAGTAGTCCATTTTGGTTGTTCTTTAGTCCTATTGTGCTCGACATTTAAGATTAGATAGGATTTCATTAGTTGTGTTGAGAATTGAGATGAATACAATGCATTGCAGGACTAGCACAGACTGTTTTGGAATGGGAATTTCGATTGAAAATAGCTACTGGTTCTGCAAAAGGACTAGCATATCTCCATGAAGATTGTGAGTTCCTTTCTTAGATCTTTCGACATTGCATCTACATCGTATCTAATAAATGAAATCCATGTTTTTGCTTGAGAGATGAAAATCTATGGTTTGATGACATCCTCCATGGCTGTAGGCAATCCAAAAATCATCCATCGTGATATCAAGGCATCTAATATTCTTGTGGATCAGAATTTTGAAGCAAAGGTAGGATCCAATATTAGTACGTCAGTAGTATTAAGCTGCTAATTATGTATCTTGTCTAGCTTCTGTATTAACCCATTTTTTCATGATTCTTATGCCTCCTTTGGTAGACTGATAGTTTTGTATAGATTTTGAGAATGAACTTCGGGTTTATGTTCAGGTTTGTGACTTTGGACTGGCTAAATCATTCTCTGATACCAACACTCGCATTACTCACCTTTCCACTCGTGTAGTGGGAACATTTGGGTAAGACCATGCTCTATAATTAACTAAACCTCTGTAGTCATTGCTTTCACTACTTATTGTTAGATGCCGTTTCCTTAACCATTAGTTCTATACACCAAAATATATAGGTACCTTGCTCCAGAATACGCATCAAGCGGTAAGGTCACAGAGAAATCAGATGTGTATTCATACGGGGTTGTACTTCTAGAACTTATAACTGGACATCCGCCTATCAGTACAATAGATTCCTTGAGGAACGAAGGCCTGGTTCAGTGGGTGAGTTCACTTTTCATCATAGTGTGGTTTTCTCCATTTTCATCTAAAACCTTGAACCAAAACAAATATTGGTTTCATTAGCGTGCATTGTGAAAGTAAAACTTGCAGACTATTGATTCTTATATAAGCACATCCATTATTAGATGAAATTCGCTTTGACAAGGTAGTTAAGGTAGCTGAAATTCATGGTTTGTGAAAACATCATTTGTGGATGGTATTTCTTTTTGACTGTGAATACTTTGTGGTCCTTGAGTTCAGAAATTTGAGTGTACAAATGACTGAAGATTTCATTTTTGGCAATGTAGGCAAGGCCATTGCTCACTCAAGCTCTGGAAGACGGTGTTTTTGATGGTCTTGTGGATCCAAGATTGGAGACAAATTACAACAACAATGAGATGGCTAGGATGGTTGCTTGCGCCGCTGCTTGTGTACGACATTCAGCATGGCTTCGACCACGAATGAGCCAGGTAAGTTCTTTGTCTCCCTATTCCTAAACACCACCAGTGCTTTAGTTGTATGACATTATGCAGCTACTTGACTTGACTCAGTCCTTGCAACCAAGCAGATAGTCAATGCTTTAGAAGGAGTTGCTTCGTTGATGGATCTTCGCGAAGGAGTTACACCAGGAAACAGTGCAGCATACAATGGCACGGAGAATTCATATTACAACTCCCGGCAATATGAGGAAGATTTGAAGAATTCTACTGTAACAATGCCAAGTCCAGAGTATGGAATCAGTAGGTACACTGATACTACCAGTGAGTACGGTCTTAATCCCTCAGGCTCCAGCAGCAAGACGCGGCAAACAATAGGCTCTGAGATAGCAAAGTTACACTAATCTTTTTGGTAAATAATGTAACTGTAGGTTTTTCTTTTTCTTTCCATCTTTTGGTTAATACAGTAGCTGTGATTTGCTTGTTCCTATCTGTGGATAGTTGTGACAAATTAGTGAAAACCAAAGAAATGAGACAATGAAGGATTTGAATGCAATTTACCAGAGCCCTTTGTCACGAGCTTACTTTTTCCTAAGCTACTCATGCGGCCTTAGCACCCTCTTTGCGCTAAGTCAGCCTTACTCACGCACAACATTTGGCTAGAACAACCGAAAGAAGACAAGAAGAACACTTAGAAGGCAAGAACTTGTATTAAGCTTTAAGAATGTTTTACAAGGTTTGATGATGCAATGATTTCTCTATGTACAAAATGAGGGGGGTGCCTCCCTATTTATAGGCATTTTTCCCCTTGTCTAAAGTTCTAGAGTAATCTAGGACATTACAAATAAAGACAAAGTCTAGAGACTTCTACATGTCTCTAGGGAAGTCCTAAAATATCTATACAAGGCCTTGAGTGTTCTAGAGAGTTCTAGGGATCTCTAGTTGCTTGAACCTCCTCAAAGGTTCTAGAGAATTCCATAGTCTCCTAGAGACTTCCCGATGTATCCGGACACTTCCGAGGCTTCCCACAACGTTCTAGAACACTCTAGTGTGCTCCAAAAATTATCCTTGGACAATGCTTGATTCAAATATGCCCAAAGAACTTGGCGGGTTGTGACACCTTGCTCCCCTGGTTCAGCAATTAGGGAGCAGGGAGTACAAATCAGAGATCCAGATTTCATATCCCATAAAATTCTTTCCCGTAAACATGTAGCGACGTATTACAGGAGAAACCTTAATGGAAATACTCAATTGGATGCAAATCCAACTAGACCTCACATCAGTAGCAAAGAAAATGAATCTAATCTTTCTAAAACATGTACTGACAGTACAAATCAGTAAAACTGGTATTGCAAGTGAGGACTGCATAAGGTACGCAAATCCATCACTTCGTAAGTCCCAACTTCAAAAAACTTCGTCGGTACCTAAGTATTCACTCTCAAGTGTTTTACATTTTCTGACGACTGCTTCCACCATAATCAGCTGCAACAGTAGTTGGCAGGCAATCATCCACCTTTGCCTTCTTGTTCACTAAACCTTAAGCAAGATTTCAACCATTGTTTCCATGGAGCATCTTCCTGTTGCTCGAGCCATGACAGAAAAGAGCTATCCAACAAGCAGAAGAAGTTGACATAGAGGAGTTGATACCTAACAGGTACAAATCGGAAATTTACTACTTGCACAATTGGCCATATGCCTCCTTCAAGAACAAAGGCTGGGAGAAAGTCCCTTTTTACATCTTCCTTGATTTGAGGAACACTCTTTCCAGCAGCAAAACCCATATAAGTGAAAAATACAAGTAAATCCAGTGGGCCAAAAAGAAACCCATCAATCGCAACTTTAGAAGCAACAAACCGAAATGAGTTCTGCTTCAGTAGAAGTCGTGATTTTATATATCGATCCAAACCTTCATACCTGCAAAGGAAGTTAAAAACCAAACTGATAACCTGAAGAGTATATGTCTTTATCTCTAGAAAAAAAAGAAGGATAGGAAACATGCTGCAGTTACTAAAGTGGTGCCTCAAAGGCGGCAGTACTGTTTATTGGTTCCTTTATTTTGCAGAATTCTAGAGCATCTTTTAAATGAGAATCGTATCTCAATACACTGTCAATATTACATGCCCTCGTATTCAGAATGTATGATCTAACCCCTAAAATGCTTACCAAAGGTGACCAACTGGCCCGACAAACCCGAATCCAAACAAGCTGGTTTTAATCACTCTTCTCCACTTGATCTTTAACTCTTCATCTTCTCCCTATGAATGAATAGAGATCCTTTATGTTATCAGAATAGAAAGGTAATTAACAGCATGTTGCTCACAATGTCTTCCAAACATGCGTCACTATTGCTAATTCGGAAGACAGTCACCATAGATACAGGATACATACAAGACCATTACACAGATGAGCCACAGACTCAAATATCATATCAGGAATAATAATTTCCATCAAACAAAAATAAAACAGGCTCCATAGGAAGTTTACAAAGTTCAGGAACAAAGGAAATGGGCAGTGAATTCACAACGTCTCAGCCACATTTTGCCGAAACGATTTGTGTGGTTCAGTTCTCATATCTAACAGCATAGCTTTTTGCTAAACTATATATCAAGTAAACCAATCCTAATGAATCAGATCAGCTACTCACCAATGAGAGCTTCTACTATAACATACTTAGGCTCGGAACTCGGAAGCATGAAACGCAAGAAATCGTAGGTACTAAACATCTCCTATAAGCTTGAAGTCAAGATTTCACTTCATCTTGGTGCATAAACCGATTTATTAAGAAACAAAGTGCAACAAATTTCCAACTTCATATCCATGTTGCAAAAACAACCAACATTTACAGACAAAAGAATGAACAAACAAACCACCCGAAGCATGAAAAGCAAGGCTTCAAAGATGAAATGCAACAAGAAAAGACACACCAATTTCGGCAAATAGTAAGAAATGTCTGAAATGTTGCTAAACTTTCAAATCAAAGTAATGGGTAGTTTTACCTGATGAGTTTGAGTTTGAATTTTATTGTCCTTGTTGGCTGTGGAGTGAGTGATGGTCTGGGCAGCTATATCACCAACACCCCAAATCAAACCAGAGCTAATGACCTGTGTCTTAACTGGGTGAGACACCAAGCAATTCTGGTACCATTTCCACAACCTAAACATTTGAGTATCCAAACACTATGTGATGTTATGGATTGAATATTCAGATGAATCTAACTTCCAATCATGGTACTTCTCTTCTGATCAAGAAACCAAAAGAAGAAACAAACTTTCCAAGAAACAAAAGAAGATACGAGGAAGGAAGAAAGAAAGAAAGAAAGAAAGAACAAGATTGTTTGTTTGATTCTGGTCTCTCTCTTTTTTCTCATTTCCGGAAATTCATCTTGCATCAGAGAGTCGTATTCCTAGAAAATAGTAATACTGGATATAGGGGTCAAACAAGTCTTTTCCTTTTGAAATGAATTTACATATTTAGTTTTTCTTTTTCTTTTTTAGAACTATATTTAGTTATTTTCTGGACCAAAGAAAGTGGGAAAAAAAGGTGAAAGCAATTTTTCTGAAAAATTTAAGAGCCCCTCACTTGAGCTCTTATCCCATTTCAACTTGTCTTGTCTGTAATGGATTGAGTTATATATTTTCCCAGTTTGGCCTTTTGAATCTGCAAGCACTGTAGCACATTCAGAATCTCTTTCTCTATATTCTTTCTGCAATAGTCTGCAATACCCAAAGGTACAAAAGCTTGACTCTTTGGTATTGAAAGGTACAACTTTACTCTTTGGTATTGAAAGGTACAACCTTTACTTCTAGCTAGCTCTTCACAGTTAAGCTTGACTGGTTTTCAAGACTTAAACTTTGTAAAGATTAGAGCTTTTTGATAAAATGGGTTGGTACTGTTGACAATGTTGTTTTCTGGGTTGGAGTTCTTGTCAACTTGTGATTAATCTTTTGCTTAGTCTTAAAGTTTCTTAACATGAAGAACCCAGCTTAATGTGCTGGTTTATTATTTATTTTAGGACCCATATGGGAGAATCGAGGGAAGTGAAGTCTTCTTCTAGAGCAACTAAAACAAGTGAAGAAGCAACTGTTACAAATGGACGTGTTCAATCGCTACCAATCAAGGTATTATACCATTTGATTTTGATTTTGATTATGTGTTAGTTGATTGTACTGCTTATGGTGTTTAATTTGGCAAGTTAGGTTTGTGTAGTGAGAAAATGATGCTAGTTTTGATATTTTTAACCACACAGGAAACTTATCAGGATGATAAGAATCGATTGCGTCTAGACTCAAAGTCATTGGATTCATTGAGTCAGCCCCATTGCCTTGTATGCATGAACAGAGATAGTTGCCGAATTGTGCGTTCAAGAACAAAACTAATGAACACTTTAATAGAAAGGGGGAAGCCGCAGGAAGTCCAGTCCATTTTCAATGCTTTGATTGAGGAAGGACACAGACCATCATTGATATCCTACACTACTCTCCTGGCTGCCTTGACCATCCAGAAGCGCTTCGAGTCTATTCCTTCAGTTATATCACAGGTGGAAGAGAATGGTATGAAGCCTGATTCGATATTTTTCAATGCTGTTGTTAATGCTTTTTCTGAAGCTGGGAAAATGGAAGAAGCAATGGATGCGGTTAGGAAGATGAAGGAGAGTGGATTGAAACCCACTACTAGCACTTATAATACATTAATCAAAGGGTATGGGATTTCAGGTAAGCCTGAAGAGTCTTTGAAACTGCTTGAGATGATGTCCAGCGAGGAAAATGTGAGACCGAATATAAGGACTTTTAATGTGCTAGTCAGAGCATGGTGTAAAAAGAAGAACATTATGGAGGCATGGAATGTGGTGCATAAGATCGTAGCTTCTGGAATGCAACCCGATGCTGTTACTTACAACACATTAGCAACTGCTTACGCTCAAAATGGAGAGACGTGTCAGGCCGAAGCATTGATTGTTGAGATGCAGAACAATAGAGTGCAACCGAATGATAGAACTTGTGGCATCATCATAGGTGGGTATTGCAAAGAAGGTAAATTGAAGGAGGCCTTAAGGTTTATGCACAGGAAAGATCTTGGACTGCGTCCTAATGTAGTTGTCTTTAATTCACTGGTTAAGGGTTTTGTTGACACCATGGACAAAGATGGGGTTGATCAGGTTAGTTAAGATCTAAAGAAGTGTCTGGTTGTTTCATCTTGTAATTGCAAACAGAATGGTATTTAACAAAATGATATTAATTTGCACTTGCAGGTCCTGAAGTTGATGGAAGAATTTGGGGTTAAACCTGATGTCATAACATTTAGCACCATCATGAATGCATGGAGCTCAGCAGGATTCATGGAGAAGTGTAAGGAAGTCTTCGATAACATGGTGAAGGCTGGCATAAAACCTGATGTTCATGTGTACAGCATTCTTGCTAAAGGTTATGTTCGAGCTCAAGAAGTCGAGAAAGCCGAAGAACTGTTGACAGCCATGATTAAAGCAGGAGTCCATCCAAACGTTGTGATTTTCACAACCATCATGAGTGGATGGTGCGGATCTGGCAGAATGGAGCATGCAATCAAAGTTTTTGATAAAATGTGTGAATATAGCATTTCTCCCAACTTGAAGACATTTGAGACCCTGATATGGGGATTTGCAGAAGCAAAGCTGCCGTGGAAAGCTGAAGAAATACTCCAGATCATGAAGGAGTTTGGTGTTCAGCCAGAGAAATCTACTCTCTTGCTTGTTGCAGATGCTTGGCGTTCAATTGGATTAACAAAAGAGGCAAACAGGATACTGGGTGTTCTGAAAACTAAAGTAAAGACCAACCTGGTGAAAACAGAAGAGATGACTTTTGAGAGCTTAGAGAAAATTTATCAAAAGAAATCTGCTAGTGCCTATCAGCCCAACATTCTACAGATACCACCAGTAGCAAATGATCAAAAAGGGCCAGCTTCAGCAACTAGGAAAGGCACAATGATGATGAGAGATGGTGATTTTTCATTAGAGGTCTCGTCACTTGCTGCAAAATCTATGAATCTATCTCATACTTGTAAATTTGGGGAAAGATTGCCGATCATATGCCAGAAGCAGTCTCGTGGGCAGCTTGGTGTGTATGGTCAGTTTGCACAGTCATGTACAGCTGTGTTTTTGAACTAAAGGGGCGATTCTGATATATGATGTAACAGTCTAAAAAGTTTCCACAGAAGAAGTTTCAGCATATTGATGTTGTAAATACTGAAAACAACTATGCCTCTGCTTCTTGTGGGCATGTATGTAGTGATAACCAATATGCTTCACATGTACTTTCCTACTGTAATCATCAATATTATTTTTGTTTTAAAGGACAGAGACGGTTGATAGGGGCATAATTATACATTATTTGTATCAAAATCCTTTATACTTTCTTTGTTTGTTTGGTGTGTTTTCTAGTTATTTATTTTGTTTATTTGTTTTCTAAGTGTTCCGAAGCAAATTAGAAGAAAAGAAAGAAAAGAGAGATTGGAAGACAAAATTTGGAAACCTGCCTATGAAAGTTAGCCAACTTCGACGGAGCACTGAAGGCACCTCAAGAAGAACTAGATGATTAGTCTTATATCAACAGAAAGCTACGGATGTCAGCTTTCCATAGCATTTTACGGTTCGTGAATAGCATTTTCCTAGAAGAAGTTATGGCCAATTCAGTACCAGAAGGTCAATCTGCGCAAGAATCTGACAGGAATTTGTGTTTTGAGGCTCAAATCACACCGGGAGACCCATGGACGAGTTTGCACTTCATATTACAACTTATAACCCTGATGTGAAGCTGATTATGAAGAATTAAATGAGTTGGCATACTTTCATTGGTCCTATAGACGTGCACCAATCATAATATTCAAGGAAAACTAAGTCAAGAATGATTGGTTAAAAGAAGCAACATAAAAGCCTTATGCTATCAACTTTTGCGGCTTCTTCTCTTCTTCTTCGACTCTTCTCCTCCTTCCCAATCTGCTGCGTTATCTTTTCATTATGTTTATTTAGTTTCTCTTAGTTAAGGGTTATTTGAAGCCCTAGACATGAACAACAAGATTATTTGAGTTTTGGTTTTAGTTTCTTTTAATCCTAGATGAGATTTGGTTTACTATTATTGCATTGATGAATTATTTTCTTGTATGCTTCGAGTGTACGCTTAGTATACATGTTAGGGTTCTATAGCTTTAATTATTTGATGTCAGTGTCCATATCAGACTCCTCAAACTATCTAGAGAAGCAATTGTTAGTTTTCGCTAGCAAGTAAATTAAGTCCTAGGTTTAGCAAGGCGCTAAATTTATTGCGATGCCTTGTGATGTCTCAAACCTTTTTAGAACGTAAGAATCTCTGCATGTTTAATCTAATAAGCGTACCTTTAGGTTGCATTGCTTGAGAATAGTTTAGGTGTAGAGCACTTCCTGCCTATCGTACGAAGTAAGAAAGGGTAATAGGTCGTGTTTCAAGCGTACCGAACCAACCTGAGCATCTTCATCTAGATTAATTGAACAATAACTAAACAAATTGTCTTGTGTGTGATTGTTGGGGTGGATTGCATCTTCCCTAGCTAGTTTTATTTCCTGTTTTCCAAAACCAAAACCAAAATCAGTTTTCGTCACTTTCTGTCCTCTGTTTTTCAGTATTTATTTGACATATCAAACGAACTCTGATTCATTTGAAATTTCGGGTGTGAGTCCGTCTGTGTATCTAGTTCGTCTTTGTAATTTTCGTATTTTTTTTATTTATTTCGGTTAGTCAAATAATTAGGATTTCTGTCACATCCCGATCCTTAAATTTTTACCTTATTTACCAGCTTGAGTATAATAAGAATTTTACCGTCTCTGTTATTGAATTTATAGTTTAATTGGTCCCCAAAGGGGTTAGAGGGACGGTTAATTTCAGAGGATTATTCGTCGGAGAAAAATATAACGACGGTAAAAATGGTAAATTTTAGCTAATAAAAGGTAAATTTTATTATGGTTTTATTTTGGGGGTGTTAATTTTTGGTTTTGGGTTATATAGAGGAATGGACCGGTTTGGACACAAAGACCCAAACCATTTTCTCTCTCTCTCTCTCTCTCCCGACTTCTCTCCCGAGCAGCCCGACCCGCCGGATTTCCAGCCGCCGTTCGGCCAAGCCAGGCCACCGCACCAATCCCGTTTGGACCCCCGCCACCTCCTCTCCCTCCCCGGCCTAGCACCCGAGCCATTAACCCGCGGAGACACCGGGAAGCCTTTCACCGGAACTCCCTCCTCCGGCCACCAATCCGGGCAAGCTTGGTACAGTTTTGTAGCTCGCCTCCAGTGCAGCAACTCTTCCAAAAGACTCACTCCCTCTTGAGCTAGGTAAGGAGAAATTCAAGGAGGAAATTCTAGGGCTTTTAGGATGTTTTCATTTGATTGACCTAGTTAGGCTTGGAATTGGTGTTTGTGCTAGTTATAAAAGTTGTTTGGGATGTTAAGAGGAAGATTCTGTTAAAATTTCATAGGATTTGGAGATCGCCGGAATCGGTCTCCGGCCGCCGCCCGCCGGCGCCACCGCCGTTTTGGACTTTTGTATAGTTTTAAATCTGTAATAATTGGAGGAATTTAATGGAGTGAATTGTGGAATTTTCGGATGAGTTTTGAATAGGTTTCTGAATTTCCGAAGTTTGGTATTTTGGCGGTTAAATAATGTAAAATCCGGCCGTAGGATTTAAGTCAATTTCTGGAAAAGGTTGTATCTACGGCTGCCGAGTATGGTATTAAAGTTTGGGTCATTCCGATTTAAGAATATCGAAGTTAGGCAATGATGAGCGTGGTTATGGCTCTCGGTTAATTTTGCCTATTTTGTATAAATATTGGATTTTTAGTGGAAAATTAATTATATATTTGGAACAGGACGTGAGGAGGCCCGAGCAGAAGAAGTCTCGGAGCGTCATCAGGCTTAGGCCTAATTTGTGAGTGGACCTTTGTTTTAATTGAAAAACATGCGATGAAGTATCTTGTTGATCATTTATTTCTTTTCCTGAGATTTATTTCTTTCTCGGATATTTGGCAATTTTCCTCCTTTGGAGAGTTTTCCGAAAATGAGATTTTCGGTGGATATATATATTTTGGATATTATGAGTATAGTATGTATATAAATGCTAACTAGTCATACGTGCTTGGTCCGTCATAATGAAGTAAAATACCATTATGGCGTGGCGTGAGTGTTAGACACAAGCGTCATAGCCCTATATGAAAACTACTTTCTTTTTCGGTTTATTTAGGTTTTCATATAGGGAGTGCACACGTATACATACACCGTCCTTTTCGGTCATAATGAGGAAAAATACCATTATGGCGTAACGTGAGTGTTAGACGCTAGCGTTGTAGCCTTGTATGAATTCTATTTTTCTAAATTGTTTTTAGTATTCATACAAGGAGTCTGACGAGTGTAAATACATATGAATATATGTTTATATATAGTTTAGCCTGAGAGGCTCCATTTTATTTGAGTTTGTGACTAGCCAGTGCTAGTCGTGAAATTGCCAGTTTATGAGTTGAACATTTTTGAGCTGCCGCATGCAGTATATTTTTCTATAAAATTAAAATGGGAATGCATAAATATTTTGTTATTAAATTATTTTTGTCCACTCACTCTAACGTTATTAAATGTCTTCCCATGGGTCCTTCGTTTTAAAATGCCCAGTTTGCAGAGTTTGGATTGGATCTAGTAGGAGACGAGGCATAGTCATTCGTATTTCCACCATCTTTCACCAGCAGGTTACATGTTTAACCTACCTGTGTTTTCTTACTTCCGCTAGTGTCTAGTAGCTAATACTTGGGTTTAATGTATATATTTTTAGTTGTGGGTGAAGGCTTGTTGATATTTTAGAATATTTGACAGAGGATGTATATTATCTTAGATAATGTTTATTATCTTGTTGGTGGTGATTGTATTTGGGGAGCACAAAGGCTCCAGAAGTAAAGGTGGATTGAGAATTTTAGGAGTGTTTGCAGGTTTTTGATTTGGAAGGGTTGTCTATTTCCAAAGGAGGTTGTACCGAATTTTACGGTAAATCTTTCCTTAGAGGTGGTCCCCGCACGATTTACTCCGAGTTTAGGGTGAAATTCGGGGTGATTCGTGTCAATTTCGACTACTGGTCGCTAGGATCAGTAGTCACTTTTGTGACATCTTTTGAGTAGTTAGATTCATTTATGGGTAAATAAGGGTCATTCCCGCAGAGGACTAAATGAATCTAACCACTCAAAAATGTCACAAAAGTGACTACTGATCCTAGAGCAACCAGCAATCGAAAACCTAATTAGTTGACTAACCTAAACAAGTCAGAAAAATACGAAACTTTACAGACACAAACTAGACAACAAACGGACTTACACATAAAATTTCAAATTAATCAGAGTTCGTTTGCTATGTCAAATAAACACTGGAAAACAAAGGACAGAAAGTGACAAAAACTGGTTTTGGTTTTGGGAAACGATGAAATAAAACTAGCTAGGGAAGATGCAATCCACCCCGACAATCACACACAAGACAATTTGTTCAGTTATAGTTCAATTAATCTAGATGAAGATGTTCAGGTTGGTTTGGTACACTTGAAACACAACCTATTACTCTTTCCTACTTCATACGCTAGGCAGGAAGTGCTCTACACCCAAACTATTCTCAAGCAATGCAACCTAAAGGTACGTTTATTAGATTAAACATGCAGAGATCACTACGTTCTAAAAGGGTTTGAGACATCACAAGACATCACAATAAACTTAACACCTTACTAAACTTAGGACTTAGTTTACTTACTAACAAAAGCTAACAATTGCTTCTCTAGATAGTTTGAGGAGTCCGATATTGACACTGATATCAAACTATCAAAGCTATGGAACCCTAACATGTATACTAAGCGTGCACTCAAAGTAAACATGAAAAGAATTCATCAACACAAAAATAGTAAACAAAATCTCATCTTGAATTAAAAGAAACTAAAACCAAAACTCAAATCATCTTGTTGGTCATGTCTAGGGCTTCAAGCAGCCCCTAACTAAGAGAAACTAAATAAACATAATAACAAGAAAACGCAGCAGATTGGGAAGGAAGAGAAGAGAAGAAGAAGAGGAGAAGAAGCCGCAAAAGTTGATAGCACAGAGTTTTTATATTGCTTCTTTCAACTAGTCTTTCTTGACTTAGGTTTCCTTGGATATTCTGATTGGTGCACATCTGTAGGACCAATGAAAGTATGCAAACTCATTTAATTCTTCATATCAGCTTCACATCGGGGTTATAAGTCGTAATATGAAGTGCAAACTCGTCCATGGGCCTCCCGGTGTGATTTGAGCCTCAAAACACAAATTCCCATCAGATTCTCGCGCAAATTGACCTTCTGGTACTAAATTGACCATAACTTCTTCTAGGAAAATGCTATTCATAAACCGTAAAATGCTATGGAAAGCTGACATCCGTAGCTTTCCGTTCATATAAGACTCATCATCTGGTTCTTCTCGAGATGCCCTCAGTGTCCTGTCGAAGTTGAATGACTTTCAAAGGCAGATTTCTGAATTTCATCTTGCAATCTCTCTTTTCCTTCTTTTCTTCTTATTTGCTTCAGAACACCTATAAAACAAATAAACAAAGTAAATAACTAGAAAAACACACCAAAAAACAACGAAAGTATAGAGGATTTTGATACAAATAATGTATAATTATGCACCTATCAACGATGCTAGTTAACTTATTTTTGCTTGTTCTCTAACCCAAAGGGAAGTATCTATGGTCTATATAGATAAGAAGCTCTGCTCATAGGAGTAGCATGCCAACATCATATATGCTCCAAACAAGAGTCAGGGTAGAAACCAAAATTGGGCAATTTTTCTCTTTCCTATTAAATCAGTTAGTATCAGAATCATTTACAAATGATTACCCAAAATTAGGGTACAGAGATAGTGGTGCAATAGTGACACACCAGTTCCAGAATACTCTAATTATCGATCTATGCCTATTTCTTTTTCAGATCCAATCCTTCTTGTTCTGGAGGGTCTGAAGGAATTCTACCAAGAAGCCATACTAGAAATACGCCAACAAGAGCACCCGAGAGATGTGCAATATGATTGACATTCATCAAAGAGGAGCCTCCGCGGCCTGCTAATCCAGTAGAAGCTTGGGCTGCTTCCATAACCTATTCATGGCCAGAAGTAGCAACAGAAAACTTCTATTAGTAATCTGTTCTTCCACAAGCATCATAACAACATTAAAAGATGAATACAGAACAAGAATGATAATGCACAGTAAGATATGGCATTCTCATAGCTTCACTATAATGGGCAACTACCTAGCTCACCTTGTCTATAACAAATTGCCCCAATATAAGAACTTCAAGGATCTTCCTCCAGTCCCAGGACATCTAAATGAAGCAAAACCGGGTTAGTTGGTTGAGCATAGACTGGTTCTCTCACAACAAGTCATACAAATTCCAAAGAGGAATACCTTTACAAGGACACTGATAGTAAACAATCCAAACACAGCACCAGAAGCTCCAATAGAAACTGCATTCGTCGGTAAAACAAGCCACGAAACAAGGTTTGCTCCAACACCTGTAAGAATATAAGAAAGCCACAGTGCGAGATTCCCTTCGTCTTCTTCAACTAGCTTTCCTGTTGTAGAACAGTAGGCAGTCACTATATATTGTATATCATCCAAACATGTAATCTACTTATCTATCTACACAATTTTCATCTGTTTCAGTATTCTATTGAATCTATTGCGAAAAAGAAAAAAAGGGACACTCACCAAAAATATACAAGAAGAAAAGATTGCTCGAAAGATGGTTCCTGAAACGAATGCATATAAAAAGTAAGCTCATCATTGTGTTACATGATCATATATGACACTGGGTTTTATTGTTCTCACCAATTAGCATGACAGAATGTTGCTGTCAGAAACTGGTACCATTCAGGGTAACTATGATGTAAGTAGAGCATTTTAACTGCACGAACCTAAAACAAAAACAAAACAAAAATTCACCAAACTCAAACCCAGTTCAGTACTGAATGAATTACAATGGACAATAAAAGTTGAATTTCACTGTACCTGAAATATATGATCAGCCAAGTATACCCCAATATTAATGAGAAGAATCCAGAAGATTCCATTGGCGCGTCTGTGAGGCCTTCTTCTCTCCTCTGGCTGTGATAGGATGTCAAATTCTAGCAAATTGAACTTGGTTAAATCCTTGAACAATGAAAACTTAAGTAGACTTTGTTTAGTGAGGGAATTTACCTGAGCCGGTGGATTTGCAGAGTATGCGAGATCGGACGGCGGCGGGGAGTGAGAGGTGGAGGGGTTTAGTGGGTTTGGGGTGAGTTTGGGAGTGAGGGAAGGTGAGAGTGAGGTTAGGACGGTGAGAGAAGCAAGTGATGGGGAATGGCTGGTGGGAGGAGTAAGAGTAGTGAGGTTTAGTGAGGGTTTGAAGATAGTGGACCTGAAACTGACCCATTTTTCTGAGTCTGGATTTTTGGGATTCCAGATTCACCGGAGAAAGGGAGAAAGATATTCGCTTTTGTGTGTCTTGCACTCTTGCTCCTCTCCTCCTCAGTGGTAAACTAATAACTAGGAGGACCCTCGTGTCTACAGTTTGTGTCCCAACTTTTACAGGTTTATCATTTATAGACGGATACAAATTTATCAGTTACCGTCTACTTGTAGGTTTGAGGCTTCCAGGTTAGTACGCTTGCGACCGGACATTAGTTTGTCTTTGTTAGAGATATTCTCGTGGAACTTAGTACGAATACTTACCTGATGAATGTGTTACTAGCATGCTGACGTAATCAAATAGGCTTCTTATCTCATTCCTAATAAAAGATAAACTCTTTATCATACATCTTCCGATTGGTCAAGATGGTTTATTGGATGAATGCATCTTCGTTTTATACGACTAACAAATCAAAACAGAGATCGGAAATAAACTCCTTATCAGCAGACAGTAAAAAGAAAATGATACCGGATTATAGTACACGATTTGAATGCATACTAACATCATAGGTTTGTTGCGTCCACATAACATATATAATTTACTCTTGTGCAAGGTTCTCACCAAATTCGATTAATTTGATCGGTAGGAACCACCACATGATAATACGAACTAATACCACATAGAATAATTACTGCACGGTAAATTATATTGCAGGATATTTTCTCAGACTATTAAAATCCGACATGGCAGAATATGATTGGAAGCCGGGCATCGACCTACGTGGCTCGTGTAAAAAGATCCAAACCCGTCATCAACTTTGTAACCGTCTCAACGTATCCGAATTGAACAAACCAACAGCGCCCACGTAAATATCGTCACGACAAACCAATACCACTCCCCCACGTGGTATGAAACCAACAATTTGACCACTTGAAAACCAAATTTCTGACAAACTCTCGTTTCTCATTGGCCCGTCACCCAACCATATCTCACAGCGCTGTCTGCTTATCATCAGCTCGTGAGTTACCCCTCACTGCCATGGCTATTCAATTCAGGTAAAACCCTAACTCTGCAAATTTTTTTATCAAAATCAAAATCCAAAAAATCCCAAATCTCTCTCCGATCTGTACGGAACGAAACCCGGTAGAAATTTCATTAGCATCGCGGCCCACTGGTTCGGGTAATTTCTCCTCTCTTACAAACCTGACCGCTATTTCCGTATTATAATTTGGGCATCGGAAAATTTGATTTTGTTTTTTCTAGGGTTTCGTCGCGGAGGGAACACATTCAGTGGGATTCGATTCGATCTGAATTTTTGTTCTTATAGTGATAAACGATGAAGAACGTCGAGCGTTTTGCCAATATCGCCTTAGCAGGTTTGCTTTGATTCACCTGAATTTGAAATGTTTTTGTTTATCGAATTGTTGTTATTGTTCTTGTGTATTGGGAATTTTGCATGAAGAAATTGTTTGAGAATTTGAGACTGAGTTGTTAATTGGAGAAATGGGGTAGTAAAGATAGTCTTTTTACTGAATAGGAATTGAATTGTGATTATTGGTTGTTAGATTATCGAATTTCGCAGTAGTAGTGGCTTCGGAATAGTCTTCGAAGAACTTGTTATAGCAATGCTGTTAGTTTTGAAAGTAGGGGCAGGCGAATGCGATGATGATGCAAACTTTCTTAGTACTCTCTTCCACTTTTTTTGCATGTATACGTCTGTTCCCGGTGTGTGTAACAAGTGCAATAGAATCTAATCTGTTTAGTAAAATTTACAATGCATGTGCTTGTGTGCTAGAAGTTTGAGGAGTTTACCCTCAATAGGGGCCCTTGATAGCATTTGGTACTAACTAGCTTTAGGTTAAAGTGTATAATGCCCACAGGAAGTGAGCTTGACTTGCAGTGACATTGTTTTTGTGTGCAGGTTTAACGTTAGCACCACTTGTGGTGAAGGTAGATCCAAATCTAAATGTAGTTTTGACTGCATGTCTCACAGTTTTTGTGGGCTGCTACCGGTCTGTGAAGCCAACTCCCCCCACAGTGAGCACATCTGCTTCTTCTATCTGTTTTCTTATGCATCTGCTGTTCTCTTCATGGAAATGCCTGGAAATTTCGTAATAGTGCTCTTTCAATCGTGCAGGAGACAATGTCTAATGAACATGCTTTGCGTTTTCCATTTGTTGGGAGTGCAATGCTGTTATCACTATTTTTACTCTTCAAGTTCTTATCCAAAGACTTGGTTAATGCTGTCTTGACATGCTATTTCTTTGTTCTTGGGATCATCGCTCTCTCGTATGTCCATTTTTCATTAGTTTAGCTTAACTGTTTTATTAGTTACAGCTTTTCAGTTTCACCCTTTGTGATTCAAATGTGTAACAATTCTTTTTCAGGGCGACGTTGTTACCTGCTATTGCACGTTATTTGCCAGAGCGTTGGAATAAGGACCTTATCGTCTGGCATCTTCCTTATTTCCGTTGTATGTGACT
This sequence comes from Fragaria nilgerrensis, assembly GCA_010134655.1. NCBI lineage: Eukaryota > Viridiplantae > Streptophyta > Magnoliopsida > Rosales > Rosaceae > Fragaria > Fragaria nilgerrensis. Next base: position 31,447,526 of record CM020978.1, on the reverse strand, counting down.
TGTTGACTTTTTGCTCTGAATATTATCTTAAGGTTTCTCATGTGGGCACCATTAGTTTTATTATTATATTTTTATCTTTCTCATCTTATGATGTAAAAGGTTTTAGAGGTTTTGGAATCTAATTGCCATTTTCTGTAGTTGAATTTTTCCTATTTCAATGTTAATGTTTGCCTGGTTTAATACATAGTATTCTTGCTTGAAGTGTTGTTTGGTTCAGCCAATATAACTATAATGTTAAAGTTTAATAAGGCATCACTGACTTTCTTGTTTCATGCGTCCTGTCTTTGTGATCTTACTGTCTGAGTTGTCAGTTGACCTAGTTGACACTATCTTGCTTGAAGCATGTTGAGTGATCTATTCTCTTTGCACTGTTCTTACACAGCTGTTGAGATTGAGTTCACAAGGTCTCAGATCTTCGCTGCAATCCCTGGGTTCTTTTTCTGTGCTTGGTACGCTTCAAAGAAGCATTGGCTGGCTAACAACATATTGGGGCTTGCCTTCTGTATTCAGGTCTGTTAGATAGATATCGAGTAACTTTTGTGTGAGCTTTTTATTATTCTTTTAAGTTTTAACTTTCTGACTCTATTGTGTGAACTTTTTTATCCTAAAGGTTGTCAACTTTATGTAATAAAGATTTCATGGTTTTTCCTTTCAGGGAATAGAATTGCTTTCTCATGGATCTTTTTGTAATGAAGATTTTCGTTGTTTAAATTTCAGGGAATAGAAATGCTCTCTCTTGGGTCCTTCAAGACAGGAGCCATTCTTTTGGTAAGAAATGTACCCTTGATTGTTCTACAGTGTTCTCATACTGATTGTTAAATCATTTGAATGTTCTCTTATCCGATGCCTTCATATGAGGTGTACATGTATTTTTTTTCTTCTTATTTTTGGTTCTCAACTTCTTGTAAATTGCAGGCAGGACTTTTTGTCTATGATATATTTTGGGTTTTCTTCACTCCAGTTATGGTCAGTGTTGCAAAATCTTTCGATGCTCCTATTAAGGTTGGTAAATCCAGATCAATAGACGTCTTTTTTCCAGTGTCTTGGGTCTTCTGAGTTTTGATCTGTTCTAAAGCTCTAAAACACTTATTGACATCCTCATTTAATTTATCCTGCAGTTGTTGTTTCCTACAGCCGATATTGCACGTCCATTTTCAATGCTTGGACTTGGTGATATTGTGATCCCTGGTGAGAAATATCCTATGTTATTATCTAGTTTTTACTTCATGGTGTTTTATTAAGGTTGGTTGTGGCTTGATACTGTTATTTTGTTATTGAAGTAGTTGATTAGAATTTGATTCTTGGATTAAGCGGTGGAAAAGTACATGCGTCATTCTCATCAAAACTTAAGTTTCTTATAGCCTGGTCATTCTTGTGGTTGGTTCTTTGCATGTCTGTCCTTTTAGAGCAGGGTTCCTGTAATTGCATATACAAAAATCTATTAATGATCCTTATCTTTTTGGTCAAACTGGTAATGGTTCTGCTAATAGATGTAGCATACAATCTTCCTGTTGTTTATGAATACTGAAGACGAAGGTTTTCTATGTATTGTTAACCAGCCTGTATGATGTAGGCTTATGTATTAGTGAATAATGAATCAAATACTTGCTTTGTTAATTACCACTTTGGGGTTTTATCTTCCCTTCAGGTATTTTTGTGGCACTGGCTTTGAGATTTGATGTATCTAGAGGAAAAGAAGGCCAGTATTTCAAGAGTGCATTTTTGGGATACACAATGGGTTTGGTGCTTACAATTGTTGTAATGAACTGGTTTCAAGCAGCACAGGTGAGTATTGCTTAATTATGTTTTATGCATTCTTGTTGACCTAGTACATGAATGGGGATCCCACTACAGTAAGTTCTGGGTTTTCCCAGTACATCTCAGTGAACTATGTTCCTGATCTCCTTATTGGTTTCTGTTTGCAGCCTGCACTGTTGTATATTGTACCAGCTGTAATTGGATTTTTGGCTTCCCATTGCATCTGGAATGGTGATGTCAAACCGGTTTGTTCACACACCCTTGCAATCCCCTTTTTGTGATATGTTTTGGTTATGCAATTGCATGTGGCAATATATTGTAAATAATTTTATTGCAGCCCATACTGGTGGTTTTGGTTCTTCTAGGGATTTGAAAACTGTATGCAATAATAAATGACTGCTTGCAAGCTTTAGACTTCTGTTATAGAATTGTTGATTAGTTTACTGAGGTGTCATTCATATAATGCAGTTATTGGCGTTTGATGAGTCAAAGACCACCACAAAATCTGAAGCAGATAATGATGACAAGCTTAACAAGAAGGTGGAGTAAGTTGAAATACAGAGAAGCCACAGACACCAAAACTGTCCTGCTAAAAAAAAAAACCTGTCTCACAAGGCCCCCGAGTGCCTTTAAAGCCTATCTTGGTAATTTATGAACCTGCACACCTTTGTAACAGATTTTTGAATTGAGGAGGAAGAAATAATATAATTTGAGTTTCTTACAATTTATTACAACACAGCCATGTTTAGGATTATACAGAAACATGTTTCAACTTTTTCCATCTAATTTTTATAGAATTTGAAAGGCATTTATCTTGATTATTGATCTGATGCTCCCCCACCCTCCAATTAACATGCAAGGCCCTGTTGGTATAGGACTTACTAGCCTTCCTACACGCGTGTGCGGGTGTGAGATTTTTGTCAGTTTGATAATTATTGTTTAACTTTTCTTAATTTGATCATTTGTTATTTGGAACTCACAAACAACTGTGAGATTTCTGTCAGTTTGATAATTATTGTTTAACTTTTCTTAATTTGATCATTTGTTATTTGGAACTCACAAACAACTCCTTGAAATCTACGTGTCATTTTGAAAGAAAGTTGAACAAAAATCAACAACCAAGATTTGTAGAATTGCAAATATATAAGGAGTACTCATCAATACATGTCATAAGTAGAATATAAAACAATACAAAAGTTAAAAAACATAAGAACATGACATTGTATTTAGATATATAAGTTGAATCCATAAATTTGATCAAAAGAGAATTTACTATGAACATTAATGAAGTCATAATATCAACTCTGTGCCATTAACCTCATCAATACCAAAAGATTGCTTTTAAAACGCAATTGACATTGATCAACATAAAAATATTTAATTTTCTCTCATTAATATTATTATCATCATTATTATTGTTGTGTTTTTTTTTTAGAATGCAATTTTCTCTTTTGCAAAATATATAGCATTGCCCAGTACCGTTTGGTATAATGATATAAGTCTCTCCTTATAAGTGAGAAGTCGTGAGTTCAACTCACAATAATGTAGCACATTAATTGTGCATTTGATAAAAAAAATGTATGACATTAACCAAAAACACTGAGTAGGAAAACAAAAAGAAAGCCAAAAACTAAGGGCCAAAACTGAAATAAAAGGAAGAATGAAGGGGCAAATCTTAAATAGAAAACTGAGGGGTGAAAGGTAGAACAGAAAAAATGGAGGGGCATAACTGAAATCAAAGAAAAAACTGAGGGAGTGGGAAAACTGAAATAACTTAAAAAACACAGAGATAAATTCGGTAGGTCACTGTTCAAGTTGCAATCGCCCGCGCCATGTACTTGCTAGAAAGAAATAGATGTCACACACCAATACTAAGGAGACGTTTTGATATCAATCCCGACACGGGTCACAACGGGAAGCACCATGAATTTTTTATTTAAAAAAATAAAAATAAAATGCAGACAGGGGCACTACTGTCTTTTTATGACATACAATGGCAACATGGTAAATAAAATTAAAATAGGGGTATAAATAACTTTACAATCAGACAAATGACAGTATGGTAAATAAATTGAAAGTAGGGGCAGCACCGTCATTCTGCCAGTTAAAGACAAATCAGTCAATATAAGTCAGAATGGCATAGACGTAAAAAAGAAATAAATACAGGGGTATAATGGTCGTTTCACTGTTCATGTGAATAGTGAAAAACATGGTTTGCTTATATATATACTAGAAATATGCCCGCGCTTTGCTGCGGGTTTGAATTTTGCAAAATTTGTATCATATGATTTTGTGACTTCTGTGATAAACCCTAAGCATTCAATCTACAGAGCACAAAAAGTGGGGGAATTAGTATAATTCTAACAATACAAATAACTTTTCAAAGTATATAAAGATGCGAAGATATTACCGGAGTACAAATCTGTGTAACAAAAAGCAACTAAGTTAATGCAGAAGACCAAAGTGAGGAACAGTAGCAAACAGGTGAGTTGGAGAACCTTTTGCATAAAATCTGCATATGACAAACAGAGGAGGATGAAACAGAACTCATAAGTCAGTATATGTTTGAACTGATTCCAATCTGAGCCCTAAATGATCTCAATAATTCAGTTGTACTTTTTTACGAAATAATTATAAACATGTTTTTACATGATCAAAATAAGAAAAGTACAAATATCAAGAATAGCTTGTTAGTATCTTTTTCGGTCAGCATTTTTATTGGACCTATATATATTCTACTCTGAGTTTACATAAGAAAGCAAAATAATAAATGAGTTTTGTTAAGCTTTTTTGATAACATATAATGTTTGTACCTTATGAAAGAATTTGTAATCTATCAATGCTAACTATCATGTATATGTTTATGCATCCATTTGTATGTTGGGCGGTATAGTAAAAAACAACTTCTTTTTAACTTTGCAAATAGTATACTTAGCTCATATTTCTAAATAATATATGAAACAAAGAGCTCACACTCTACATTCCCACACCGACGGGACGTAAATTGTAGTATGTGGAATGGATATACCTGTGATGTAGAGCACTTCTAAACACTTCTTTCCCACCAATTTGGCTGGTTCAAGCAACAATAGTATGTACCTGAAGCATAGCATATAGAAAACACACATACGCATAAGAATAGATAACTATAAGTGCACTTTAACAGTTGAGAAAAATTAACTATATCATTTTAATGAATCTAATACTTAAAATGTAACATTTTAAATAAATCTTTACAAATTCGTAGAGAAGCAATACTAATACGTAATAACAAAAGAGAGCAGCAATACTTTGTAAACCATAAGGCTGTAAATATTAGTAAATAGAGCAGCAACTACTGTCTGAAATAAAAGAATCAATGTATAAGAATGACATCTAAACAGAAAGAAGTCGAAGAATACCTCAATAATCAAAGAGCAAATTTAATCAAATTAAATACACCAAATCTAACCTGCAATTTTATCACCAAATCCTTATACTTTGAATCCTCAACATGTTCTTTCTCTTCAGCCTTTGTAGACTCTGAAAAGGTACAATAAAGAAAATTAGCATGTTGTTTTGGAAATAAATCAGAGATATAAACTAAGAACCATAAGCTGAAACTATATATGTGAGCAGAGGACCAAATCCATCAGCTAAATCAACAAAAGATATTTCATTATCCATAAGCTATTTTACATTCGTTTCTCATATTAGTCTTCAACTAAATCCGTCATGTCAGATTCATGACCATAAATGATGTTAGGTTCCCGGTTTGCATCATCAATTGGTTTCATCATCAAGATAATATCAGGCAAACAATAGAATAGACACTGTATGATTAGAAAAGTAAAATCTTTACTCACTAAAATTAAAATCCATGAAGCTTGTTTTAGTAGAGGCCAAATTAGTTATTATGCAAGTTGATCAGTAAATGAAGAATCAAAATTCACAACATTTTCAGCTAATCGTTGTGACTCAAAGACTTATACTTTGTTGATCGAACTTTGTCAGCTAAAGGCTTATACAAAACTTTTGATATTAGATTACACTACCATGAGGCATAATTACTGCTTCCATGTAAACACCATGATATAAACAAACTAAAATCTCAGTTCGAAACCAATTGTTTTCAATCCAGATCTAAATCATATAACTTGTAGAAAAATTCACCATCTCTAACCACAAAAACATATGAATATGCATTAATACTTACATTGACCAAGATATTGATTATTACAGAGAGTTTTCTCTGCTCCAAAGTTGCTCCAATTAGGTGCACACAGGTGCTGCAATCAAAACCAAAAGAAACTAAAGATTAACACTTTCACAATCAGATTAACCAAACACCAAGATCGAATTCAACCCTCTAACCGATGCTTCTCATGCTCACATCAAATCGAAAGACACAGAGAGAGCTGGGTTCAATCACACTCTGCACCTTAAAATATCAGACTAAATTACTCATTTTTGGTCCAACTAAACCAACCCAGATGACACTAACCAAACCCAGAAGCTATCAAAACAAACATTGATTGCTGAAGTTGGATTAGTGCTAAAGAGCATGTCATTAACATGTAAACCAGTAAGTACCTGAAGTGGGTTTGATCTGGTCAAATGGCCTCTCCTCCAGCACTATGGAATTCTTTCTCTTCTTCTTGCTCTTCTTTGCTCTACTGTTGGAATCCAACCCATGGTCGGAGGAGACAGCCAGCAAAAAACACAAAGACAACAAAAGGATAAGAGAGCGAGAGCGAGAGAGAGAGAGAGAGAGAGAGAGAGAGAGAGAGAGAGAGAGAGAGAGAGAGAGAGGAGAGAGAGAGAGAGAGAGAGAGAGAGAGAGAAGGAGAAGGTCTCAAGATCTCTCTCGATTCTTCATGAGGAAAAAGAGCAGAAGGAAAAGAATAAGAACGCTTTGGAAGGTTCAAGAGACAGCAAGAGAAAAGATGAGAAACGCAGGTCCAAAACCGAGGCCCAGCACTGCTCACGGGAACAGTAAAAACACTGTACACGTGAACATGAACCGACCCGACGCAAAATAGTATATTGTATAATATATATATATATATATATATATACATACACACAACACACATACACACACACACACTAGCCTTCCTATACGCGCTTGCGCGCGTGCGGGAGTGCTGTTTCTGCCAGATTGATAATTATTGTGCAATTTTTCTTAATTTGATCATTTGTTATTCGGAACTCACAAACAACAACTTCTTGAAATCTACGTGTCATTTTGAAAAAAAGCTAAACAAAAATCAACAACCAAGATTTGTAGAATTGCAAAATATAAGGAGCACTCATCAATACATATCATAAGTTGAACATCAGATAATACAAAAGTTAAGAAACATGAGAACATGACATTGTTTTTAGATATGTAAGTTGAATCCATAAATTTGATTAAAATGGAATTAATCGTGAACATTTACATGTTCAACATCAATTACTCTAAGTGAATGAAGTCATAATATCAACTTTGTGCCATCAACCTCATCAAGACCAAAAGATTGCTTTTAAAATGCAATTGACATTGATCAACATAAAAATATTTAATTTTCTCTCATTAATATTATTATCATTGTTATTGTTTTTTTTTTAAATGCAATTTTCTCTTTTGCAAAATGTATAGCATTGCCCTGCACCGTTTAGTATAGTGGCATAAGTCTCTCTTTATAAATGAAAGGTCGTGAGTTCGATTCACAGTATTGTAGCACATTAATTGTGCATTTGATAAAAAAAATGTATAGCATTAACCAAAAAACCTGAGTAGGAAAACAAAAAGAAAGCCAAAAACTGAGGGCCAAAACTGAAATAAAAGGAAGAACGGAGGGGGACCGGCAGAACTCAAATCAAAGAAAAAACGAGGGAGTGGCAAAACTGAAATAACTTAAAAAACACAAAGATAAATTCGGTAGGTCACTGTTCAAGTTGCAATCGCCCGTGTCTTGTTGCGGGGTAGAAAGAGATAAATGTCACCCACCGATACTAAGGAGTCGTTTCGACATTAAGCCCGACATGGGTCACAACAGGAAGCACCACAATTTTTTTTTAAAAAGAATTAAAATAAAATGCAGACAGGGGTACTACTGTCTTTTTATGATATATAGTGGCAGCATGGTTAATAAACTTAAAATAGGGGTATAAACGGCTTTACAATCAGACAAATGACAACATGGTAAATAAATTAGAAGTAGGGGCAACACCATCATTCCGTTAGTTAAGGACAAATCAGTCAGAAAGGCACAGACGTGAAAATGGAATAAGTGTATGGGCTGAACGGCCATGTCACTGTTCACATGAACAGTGAAAAACCACGTTCGTTTATATATAAGAGATAAGAAGATTAGCACTGTATTCTCAATTTGTGCATTCAACTTTGCAGTGATTGCAAAAAGATGATGAGTCGAAGAGCTCCAAAATCATCAATATGAAGTTTGAGCGAAAACAAAACCAGTCTGTTTGTTTTCCTGCTGACAGCAATCCCAGGTACAGCTAGCTAGCTCTTCACTGATGCATGAAAATAATTTGCCTAACTGTGACATAAATAATCAGTATTATATAGCTTGTAAACAATTGTATATCATGATTATCCATCTGAATTCAATCTGAAATGTAAATGCAACAGATTCATGCTAACATAACATTTACCAACTTCTGGAAGATCCGAGGATATCAAACTCCTCTCAGCAGGCATTTCTGTCATAGTCAAATTTATACTATGTTTCTGTCAATACACTCCATACAAACAAATACAGAAATTGATGAAACGGAACCACTTGTAGCTCTTCACTGATAACGGATGATATGTCCCTGTCAGATAAAAAAAAAATTTCGAAAGAAGAAACTTTCTCATAATTTCTTAATTACTCAAAATTATCGATCCCATTCAAGGGTCTTATTAGCTTTGCAAACCTTTTGCCGAAGTACTATCTAGCTAGCTAGCTAGACAGGTAGTGGTTTACTCTTATGGTACTTCTTCCATAGTCTTGAACCAGCCAAACACATGAGATAGACGGCAGGTAAGGCGCATAATCTGATAGGACTATTAGCATTGTAAAAGAAGTAAAATACTGAACTGTAGAGAAAACGCATTGATAGATGCTACTGACTAATCCATATGTGTCTAAGTGACTTTCAAAGAAAGTGTCCGAAAGATGTGGATAAGATATACAGTGTAGTTTTTTCCAGCTCTTCAGTACTAGGCTTTTCTTTTGAATCAGCTCCCAAATGCAAGTGAATACAGCTGCAGCAGCAAGCAGCATTGCAATTAATGCAGAGTGCGGTTTGCTTGGCGAAGAAGCTTGATCGAAACCAGCAGAAAGAATCTCGAGGATGAGGGTAAAGAGTAAGAAGTTCCATTCTGCTGATGAAGTAGCCTACACATAATGTAGATAGAAACTTTTTCAGTTAAAAATTGAAGAGATATAACATGGAATTGAAACTGCTCTTTGACTACGGTTATGAGATTCGAGCATTACATCCACTGTGGCCTTTTGCTCCTCATGCTTAACGGTGATGATCTTGTCCTTGACACTGGTATCCCTGCTGACCTCGTCTACTGGTTGCTCAGTAATCTTCTCCTCAACACTGGTATTGGTGCTGACCTCGTCTACAGATTGCTCAATAATATTCTCCTGTAGTATATATAGATTATATATACATATAATATATAAGCATAACATAGTAACTTCAAGTAACATCATCTGTAAAGCAATTCTGTTTTGTTTTATAACAAATAATCTTTGTTCTTACCGATGGAAGAAAGCAAACACAACGAAAACCCCTACAACAACTGAAACCAAAGCTATCAAAGTAAAAAAAACAGAGAATTTCATTTTTATGCTCAAGAATTAGAATGTACCGTTTCCTTCCTGAAGATACATCGTTGTAAAGATTGCACGATATCATTGATAAGCGCTGTTTGATCCCTACCATCAAGAAAGAAAGTACTTAGTTTTTGAATCATTTCAACATGCATATAGAACCGAGTTTATTTATATCATTTCATGCTTACTTATGAGATTCAGTATGCCATCCAGTTAAACTTGCCACGGATGTCAAAGCAGCCCTCCAACGTTTAACCTCGTCCGAGTCTTGTTCTTGTTCATGCTTGGCGAAGCTTGCTCCAAGAGTTCCTTTTTGTTTTCGGACATCTGAGGGGTCGACAAGGTAAAAACTGGTAAGATGAGACTACTTGAGTCCCTGTTTGTTTCAAGAATCTGCACAAGTTGTTTCAAGAGCCGAGGAGAGGAGGAGGAAGCATAGTCCGGCGAGATAATAACTATGACGACCCTCGATTGTCTGATTTCGAGCTCCAGAGAAGCTGTGCTTTCTGCTCCCTCAACTTCTTGGTCGTCTCTGAGAGTGAGAATCCCTTCATGATTCAAATCCTTGTGTAGAAGATATGAAAAGTTGGCTGCGTCCTGGCTTGAGCTGCTGAAGAAGACGTCGTACTTCCATGGAGCTGAGGCGACGAGCGAGGCCATCTGTTACACACTGAGGAGATGAGTCGTCGATTCGAAGGCACCTGCTTGGTTTTGAATGAGAGGAAACTGTGCTAAAGGCTAAAAGAAAAAACGCAAGGCTGGGAAGTTTCTCTTATGACCGACGACCCCAGTCTTTAGTTGGATTCGATATTTCTGAGTTCCACAACGCTTCATATTTCATTGTCCATAACGTACTGTACGCCACATGAACAACTGCATGCTTCTTTCTTTCTGCTCAGGGCAGTCCAATACTTCTTACATTCCAGAAAAGCACGCAGACGATTCTTCACAAAATAAGATAATTTAAGGAGACCAACCAAAAATATTAGTCCTCATCGACCAACTGCTTCTTTACACTAGAATATTAGGGGATCAGATAGGATACATTTTGTTTCCGGGGCAAAATTTCCAAACTATGACTTCTCGGACTCGATCGGTCCATGCCACCAAAACAAATTCAGAGCGATAATGAAATGCTTCTTTTAGGATATCTATTTAGTATCATTCCATATTCCTTATATTTGAACCTTTCTTATACAATAAGGATTTTAGTATGTTTTTAGTCACCATAATATATGGTCGCTTATATTGATTATTGTTAGCTAAGCATTATTAGCGGCTACTCACCATAGGTGAGTAGAGCGCTTAGCGTGTGACGTTATTATAGTCTGGGAGGCAACCGATCGGTATTTATATTTATTAGTTAGCTAGCCATTATTAGCGGTCCTCACTATAGGTGAGTAGAGCGCTTAGTGTGGGACGCTATTATAGTCTGGGAGGCACCGACCCGAGCCTGAGATGCTCCTTTTTCATGGTGATAACTCTTCCTCTTATTTTATTCTTCTCAGTTATATATTTGATTAACCAGCGGGGCTGGTTTATCTCTTTTTATGAGGTTTCTTTATTGATTAACCAGTTTGTCCATTCTTATGACTTTATGGATTTAAGTTATGATTTATAAAAATTGCGTGCAGCTAAGTTTTTTTTTTTTTTTTTAAGTTGAAATGTGGGAAAGTATTGAAATTGGTATTTGTTAAATTATTTAAATTATTTTTGTCTACCTACTCTAACGTTTTTAAATTACTTTCCCTAAACCTTTTGGTTTTAAATGGCCAATGTGCAGGCTAAGTTTAATGAGGTCGAGCGTACATGGAGTCGAGACATAGTCAGAGGCTGCTTCCGCTTAATCTTTATTCATTGTTATTCTTTCATTATTAGATATGCTCTGGTAACCAATTAGTGAATTAAATGTCTGTTGTTGGTCGTTGGATTATTTTAGATGAGTAATTTTTATATTGGGAGGTGTGATGAACTTGGGGAGCAGGAATGCTTCAGGTGTTAAGGCTGGTATGTTTGGTTTTAGAAGCGTAAGTTGGATTTTTCAGGTAAGGTTGTCCATTTTCAAGGAAGATTATGCCGAATTTTCGGTAAATTCTCCTTGAAGGTGGACCCCGCATGACTTATCTGGGTTTCAGGGTGAAATTCGAGGTGGTCATGACATACTTGGATCTTTCTATTGTACAAAAGATAAACATAATATTTCAGTAATTCATGGTATATTCAGAGAATTTGAAATAATTAAAAATGAAAAAAAATGCCAAGCTTGCTCCATACATACCTAAAGTTCAAAGTAAAAATATAATTATAGAGTGGGATTTATCAATTCACTTAGATGCAGAAAGAAGATAATATGAAGAGATAGGGTTTGAGCATGGAAAACACTACAAAGATATTCATTTTGTGTCTTTCCTCTCGATAATTTAGCAAGTAACTAAACATTCATATATACCCGTGTAAATTTCCCTGCTTTCCAGAGCTAATGATATCATGACACACATAAACCTACTGATTGATAATTATTTAGGAACCACATTTGTAAACCTTATTCGATCCAAATTCAATTGTGCAGCTCAACTGTCAATTACATTAGGCAATTATGTGTTATTTGTGTAGCTCCCTTGTAAACTATATTGAGGTGATTTTGTGTTATTTGTGCAGCTCAATTGTCAACTTGAATCAAAGAAAAATAATCTCTTCCTTTGTTCTCAAAATAAGTTCACATTCTAATTAAGAAACATAACTACAACATTATTGTGTTGTCATTCATTGAAATTATGCTGACCTTGAATTCCACATTCTGGTTTGAATGTGAGGTAGTAGCTACAACAACTTACAACATATTGAAGCATCCAAGCATCAGTTGGGATTGAGTCATATCATTCAAATGAGCCTCAAACCTTATTTACTGAGACTGGGAATAAATAACACACACACAAAATATTACACACGCAGAGTTTGAAACCTGGGAAATCGATTTGAGCATTACTCTGGATTATGTATTACTATATAATCCATTAGTCGTAATTGGAAAAAAATTGAAAAATGTTACCCAGATTCATCTTCCTCTCTTGTTCGGATTCAAATCCAAACACCCAAATACATCTTCTTCTTCTTCTCTCGATTAGCTTTGCAATACATAGGTTTACAACTTTCAGCAACTGAAATCTAATTGCTGAATTGCAAATCTTTGGGCTTTCTTCAAAAACCAATTGAACTTTGAAAGCTGAGCATGGAGACTGGAAAAATTAGGGTTACGCATGGTGATTCAGATCTCAAAGGGAGGAGACGCCGATGAAAGTAAAAAAAAAAAACTTGATCGGAGACAGCTTCTAGAGAGAAATGAGCGAAGTCGGTTATAAAGTTTCAGTAGCAGCGAGCGAGAGATAAAGTTGAGAGCAAAAAGGAGAGAGACAGGGAGCCGGAGAGATTCGAGAGATACAGAGAGCTGGAGAAATTCGAGAGATACAGAGATTGAGTGAGAAACGTAATTACGGAGCTCCACAGCGGGGACAAAATTGCCAGCGCACTGAGTTTCCTAAACAGTGCTTTGAACAGTAGCACAGTGCACGAAAAATAGTATAATGTGTTTTTATTTTACCTTTTTTTTCCTGGCAAATGTGCTTTGGGGTTTTTGCTTTAACTTTTTTTTTCAGTTGCCATTTTTGGTAAGTGAAAGACTGGATAATGATACCTGTCACATAGGAATACCCTATTGTGGAGATTGTCCAGCTTACAAAGCAATGGAATGGTCTCCATCCAGAATTTTCCTTTCCTTTGTACTCTACCGATAATTCTCATCTTTTGCTTAGGAAGAGCCTGATGCGATCTTGGATCCATCTGTTACGGTAAAGGTTCTCTTATCCGATGCCTTCATATTAGGTGTACATGTATTATTTTTCTTATCTTTGGTTCTTAACTTCTTGTAAATTGCAGGCGGGACTTTTTGTCTACGATATATTTTGGGTTTTCTTCACTCCAGTTATGGTCAGTGGTGCAAAATCTTTCGATGCTCCTATTAAGGTTGGTAAATCCAGATCAATAGACATCTTTTTTCCAGTGTCTTGGGTCTTCTGAGTTTTGATCTGTTCTAAAGCTCTAAAACACTTATTGACATCCTCATTTAATTTATCCTGCAGTTGTTTGTTTCCTACAGCCGATATTGCACGTCCATTTCAATGCTTGGACTTGGTGATATTGTGATCCCTGGTGAGAACTATCCTATGTTATTATCTAGTTTTTACTTCATGGTGTTTTATTAAGGTTGGTTGTGGCTTGATACTGTTATTTTGTTATTGAAGTAGTTGATTAGAATTTGAATCTTGGATTAAGCGGTGGAAAAGTACATGCGTCATTCTCATCAAAACTTAAGAATCTTTGCATGTCTGTCCTTTTAGAGCAGGGTTCCTGTAATTGCATATACAAAAATCTATTAATGATCCTTATCTTTTTGGTCATACTGGTAATGGTTCTGCTAATAGTTGTAGCATACAATCTTCCTGTTGTTTATGAATACTGAAGACGAAGGTTTTCTATGTATTGTTAACCAGCCTGTATGATGTAGGCTTATGTATTAGTGAATAATGAATCAAATACTTGCTTTGTTAATTACCACTTTGGGGTTTTATCTTCCCTTCAGGTATTTTTGTGGCACTGGCTTTGAGATTCGATGTATCTAGAGGAAAAGAAGGCCAGTATTTCAAGAGTGCATTTTTGGGATACACAATGGGTTTGGTGCTTACAATTGTTGTAATGAACTGGTTCAAGCAGCACAGGTGAGTATTGCTTAATTATGTTTTATGCATTCTGTTGACCTAGTACATGAATGGGAATCCCACTACAGTAAGTTCTGGGTTTCCCCAGTACATCTCAGTGAACTATGTTCCTGATCTCCTTGTTGGTTTCTGTTTGCAGCCTGCACTGTTGTATATTGTACCAGCTGTAATTGATTTTTGGCTACCCATTGCATCTGGAATGGTGATGTCAAACCGGTTTGTTCAACACCCTTGCAATCCCTTTTTTGATATCTTGGTTATGCAATTGCATGTGGCAATATATTGTAAATAATTTTATTGCATCCCATACCGGTGGTTTTTGGTTCTTCTAGGGATTTGAAAAACTGTATGCAATAATAAATGACTGCTTGCAAGCTTTATTTTAATCACCTGATTTTTTAAAAAGTCTACAGACTCTTTGAAAAGTTTATAGACTTTCACTGATTTCTTAAAACCATCGATTTTTAATCACAGACTTTCATTGATTTCTGAAATCTACAGATTTCATATGAATGACTTATGTAGATTTCTCAATATTTATAGAGTTACAAGAAAGAAAAAAAAAAAACAAAGATGCAATGACAAACACATAATGACACCGATTATAAGTTTGGGTGTTTATCTATCCCTAGAAGAACTGTATACAATTTGAAAACTGTATGCAATAACGGTGTACATAAACTGTATACAATTTGAAAACTGTATGCAATAACGGTGTACATAAACTGTATACAATTTCGATGCATACAGTTTTAATATTTGATTGAGATACATAAACATAGGTAACAAAAAAATTGTATTAACTCAAGTTACCAACACACATACTTGTACGTTAACCAAAAAACATGTTCTAAAGTGTAACATTAGATGTTAACAAGTTTAATTCATGTACGTAAATATAATATAATATATGATCATGTAGTTCTAGTATCAAGAGTTGGTAGATAATATTTAGGTTATCAAGGGTTCTAAGCATTACAATTGAAAGACAAAAAAATGTTAACATTCAAAAAACATTGAAAAAATAGGTAGAATAGAACGTTGATAACACAAAATATTAAAAAAGAAAAAAAGAAAAGAAAAGAAAGATGAGTATCGCAGGATCAACATATTCACATGTAAAAAAAAGTTTGTCGTAGACTTTTCTAAATCTTGTTCTAGTGGATGGAAAAGTGGATGGAAAAATATTGGAGTTTGGTGTGTGTAATTTACACTACAAAGTCCACCGTTATCTATGAGTTACTAATTCCATAAGTATGAATAATATTTTGAATACATCTAAACTTCTTCATTTTAAAAAGTCTTAATTGAATACCCTGAACTTTGTGGAATTCATAATGATTTTTTAAAATCTAGTTGAATACACTTAGACTTTGATGAATTTTTAAAAGTCTGTATTGAATACACCTAGACTTTAAATTCCATAGACTTCTTTAAAACTTCCACTAATTCCATATACAATACACCCCGTTAGACTTTCTGTTTTAGAATTGTTGATTAGTTTACTGATTGGGGTGTCATTCATATAATGCAGTTATTGGCGTTGATGAGTCAAGGCCACCACAAAATCTGAAGCAGATAATGATGACAAGCTTAACAAGAAGGTGGAGTAAGTTGAAATACAGAGAAGCCACAAACACAAAACTGTCCTGCTAAAAAAAAAAAAAAACTGTTTCTCGCAAGGCCCCCGAGTGCCTTTAAAGCCTATCTTGGTAATTTATGAACCTGCACACCTTTGTAACAGATTTTTGAATTGAGGAGGAAGAAATAATATAATTTTCAGTTTCTTACAATTTATTACAACACAGCCATGTTTAGGATTATACAAAAACATGTTCCAACTTGTTCCATCTAATTTCTATAGATTTTGAAAGACATTTATCTTGATTATTGATCTGATGCCCCCACCCTGCAATGAACATGCAAGGCCCTGTTGGTATAGGACTTATTGGGGTTTTATTTTACCTTTTTTTTCCTGGCAAATGTGCTTTGGGGTTTTTGCTTTAACCTTTTTTTTTTCAGTTGCCATTTTTGGTAAGTGAAACACTGGATAATGATAGGAATGCCCTATAGTGGAGATTATCCAGCTTACAAAGCAATGGAATGGTCTCCATCAGAATTTTCCTTTCCTTTCTGGTCTACCAGATAATGTTCTTATCTTTTGCTTGGGAAGAGCCTGATGCGATCTTGGATCCATCTGTTACGGTAAAGGTAATGCCCACTTATATTGCAAAGCAATTTTATGATGATTGAATGGTGTGTTGCAAGTTTCTCACTAGAATGCTTCCAAGATGTTGAGTTTTTATCAGGAGGCCAAGACTGGCAACTGAGAAGCAAGAGACGAGCAAGTCCTTTTGTCCGGAAAGGTTCTGGATCACTTGTTGTGGCTAACGAGCCTGATTGGCGTGGTTTGTGTGCAAAGTTGGTATACTTGTTAAACACGACACACGCAGTCGCCATCGCAGGCCACTGCCGTCAGCGTCGCTATCCTTCCTTCAAGTATGGCTCCTAGCCTCAAGTCTTGGCTTGGCTGGTAGCAATGCAAGGATCTCTTTCAATTTCATTATGGGGATAGGATCAAAGTTCATTATCTTCACAAGACAAGTAAGAGTGTAAGACCGATGAGACATTGACTAAAGCAAACGTGCAATATAATCCTACTACGCCCATCACATGAATTGAACGTGCGTTTCTAGATTCAATGACCAGCCTAGAACAATATTATCCTCTGCATAACATCAAAATGGATAAAAGAAAGAAAACAGCATAAAAGTTGCAAAGTGCACACTATTTCTTTGCGTAGAAATGATTTTTCGATTGGAAACAGCTCTTTTTGGGTGGATTTTGGAGGTCTTGTAGATTTTGTAGTTGATTCTTATGAATAACACTAATGAGGCACCTTAACATTGTCAAAAAAAGTTTTTATTATTCTAATATATTATATGGTATAGCATGTCTCACGTAGCTATCATTGATTAAAGAAATAACTAAATGATCATGTAATAACTATTTACCTTTTCAAAAACCCTCATGTGTCATACAATTAGACACATTTGCAATATGCATGTCATACCTTATAGTATGATAGACAAACCTTATTTTACGGCCACCTAAAAAATAATCAAGAATTTTAAAACACGATTTGCATGTTAGACAATCTAGAGTCGCGAATCGTTAGATTAGCTCGTATGGACAACTGATCGAAAGTTGTCTACCAACCCTGACGCTGTGAGACACGATGAGGCTGAGGGAGGGTGTCGCCACCCTGGTCAGTGGCCAGTGTGAACCTTGCAACGCTTTTTTCCCGAGCGGCGAGCTGTCGGTTCTTTTAGCTCGTGGAGGCTTGGACATAATGACACACCAAGGAGTGCTAGCTGGTCCTGCTGGAATCTCAATTGGGCAATCCTGCTTTTCCCATTTCTCTGTGGTAAAAACTTCCAAGAAGGTAATGCTCTGTTCCTGAAAAAGAAAGCAGAGCACGAAAGCAAAGACCGGCCCCACGTTTAAATCAAGGGACCATTGCAGCCTGGTATGGTCTCTGATGGACCAGCGCCCATAAAAGAATGGTTGAGACGACGACATGCGAATCCGATCAACGAATGCAAGCACATATAACAGAGCACAAGTGACCCCATGGAAATTGACTGCTATTCTTGTCTATTTTATTGAATATATGAACAATTATTAGGATTCGGGATCTGGATCAGAGATACAGATCGGGGGGAATCATGTATACCTAATACAGACGAAACAGAACAAAGAGAGAGAGAGAGAGATGATTTTTGCTTAGATACAAGTCATTCATGCGTGTAGATGACTAGGAACCATTGAATATTCCTGTCGATTAATGTAAGATGCAGAATGGGAGTATTAGATTGTGAATGATCCATGCTTGGGATGTTGATGCTTCATGCTTGATTTGTTGGTGGGTTTTTATATATGGTTACGTGAATTGGTTAACGATAACCATACTTCTTTATTGACGGACTTGAGAATTTATCGTTATTTTTCATAGTATTATTTACAATAGTATTGTTCACAAACAGACAAATGAAGTTTAGGTTAATTCTATAAACACAAAAAACATATCCACATTTTACCACAAAGTTTAAGCAATTGATGAATTGATTAATTTGTATATACATGTATATTTTCCGTCAAGTTTTCTATGTCTAGTATTTTTCGTTTATATATTCCATGGCCTATGACAACAGTAATAGAAGTCATGAACTCACTCATGCATATGATAGATACTAAATTAGTATTTTTCAATGGTGTGAGTAATATAAATGTTCATCATGCTTGTTTCTTTTGGTTAAAGAGCATGACACTTTTGAATGATTTAATTGGAACTTTTACACCCTTGAGCATTTCACCTTTTTGGGTCAACTATAGATAAAAAGCTCGCAATATCTTGTCATGATAAGAGCAGCGTATAAGCAACACATGCACAACTCATTTGCTACAACTCATATGAATGTGATTGAAACTGTGACAATTTTGTCCAGTTTGCTACATGAATAGAGAAAAACTAATGTTTGTTCAATTTTGACATGCGAATAAACAAAATCTCACACCACAATTACCTCCTTATTCTTTATCTTGTTCTTGAAATGTTTAGATTTATGACAAAATCTGATGGAATCCGGCTTTTCCGTTTGGATTGATATTACTTACGTTTGCTTGTACTTAATTCAACAGTTATAAGACATCTATTGTGTTTGCTTGTACTTAATTTAACAGTTATAAGACACATAAGCAAATCTAACAATACATGCAACATAAATCTAAACAGAAAAACAAATTCCGTAAATTATGCAGGTGCATCCGCATTGTACTACTAAAAGGTCCTCATTAGTGCACGCGCCCTACCCACTGACTTTTGAACTGGCATCAAATGAGACCCATCCTCTTCTGGGCATACAAACACAACATGGTTACATTTGTTAGCTGGATATATAGGTGTCCAATCAATATTTCTTCTCATTTTAGGTCATGTAGTATTATCATTTTTTATTTTTTAATAATTGCGGCTTTCTTTTTGGTGATTAAGTACTGTAGAATTATCAGTTCAAAAAAAAAGAGTACTGTAGAATTGTGTGTAACATGTTTCTTGTTTTGGTCCTCATCATGACTCATAATTACAAAAATCTACTCATAATTTGCTATCAAACAATTGTCCTTCACATCGGAAAATAACTTTTTCTCTCAAAAATATAGATTCCTTTTACGAAATACTTATTTTTTTTTTTTTTTTTTTAAAACAATGCAGCTGTCCTCAAACAGATAAATGCATTAAAAGAGACATAATGTCTCCTCATATTATATAATACCGCAACACAAGCTCCTAAATAATAACAAAATTATCTACAAAACACAGTGTACTGTATTCAAACATGCACCGAACAACAAAAAGTGTCACCCTAAAAACTTAATCACATGCACCTAATATTTTCATAATATGTTGTGAAAATACATATACACGTCAGATAATCCACGTATCAAAGTTGCATATAAATAGGAAAAACACTATGACACCCGGATTTGATTTCTTCATTTCCTCTCCCTTCCCTCGATCGAGTCGATTCCCTCTCCTCTCTTCGTCTTCAGCCCCACTGAATCCCAACAACAAACCAAAACGACGTCGTATTCAACCACTCGCGCTCCTCCTCAGCCTTTCACCACCCCGTTGTTGTTATTATCATGGCTACGCAATCCGTGTCCAAACAACAACGAACCAGACCCGTCGAGAAACAGACACCTTTTTTTCTCTCTTTCCTCTTTTCCATTTCTGCCTCCAAATCCTAAACTATTTTCTTCCATTTTTGCCCCTACCTCTACCTCACCAATCGCTCTGTTGTCTTCTTCCCCCGCGTTTTCCGGGCCAGTGGACGGAATATTCTCGAGCTTCGTCGGTGCCTTTCGTGTATTTGAGAGTTTGAATTGTTAGGGATTTCAAAAATGGCGGTGTTGGTGCAAAGTGGCGGGGTGTGAGATCCGTGTGCATGGTGTTGTTCAACTTTGCGGTCGCATTTGTGTGTATTAAGGCCGAGAGAGGCCTCAGGCTCGAAAGCGCGAGGTTCGATGAGGATTCTGTTTCCGGCAATGACTATCTTTTCCGAGCTGTTAATTTCTTGTGGCAGTCGGATAAAGTGGGATACAAACATGTTGGCCGGTGAGCATTGCAATCGTAAAGTTTTCGAAGTTATTTGTATGTAATAATGTTGGTTATATTTATGTTTTTTTGTGAAATTTGTTTGTACAGGAGATGAAATTCGGGTGGCAGATTGTTGTGGGGAGTGCTATTGGATTCTTTGGAGCGGCGTTTGGGAGTGTTGGTGGTGTAGGTGGTGGTGGGATATTTGTTCCCATGCTTAGCTTGATTGTTGGGTTTGATCCAAAGTCGGCAACAGCCATATCGAAATGTAAGTAAGAGACTCTACTTTTGAGATGGTGATTGTAAAGTTGAGCTGTTTGAATTGAATCAAAGATTTTCTGAAGCCCCTGTATTGGTCAATGTGTAAAAGCTTTTGATATACTTTACCTGGTTTTCTTAAGCTCGAGTAAAAATTTACAGTGGTTGGACTGTTAGATTGATTTACTGACCGGAAATTTTACATACTGATGGATTGGTTTGGTTTTGTATCAGGTATGATCATGGGTGCAGCTGCCTCAACTGTGTACTATAATCTTAAGCTAAGGCATCCCACGCTAGATATGCCCATTATCGACTATGATTTGGCGGTGCTTATCCAGCCGATGCTCATGATGGGCATTAGTATAGGAGTGGCATTCAATGTCATCTTTGCTGACTGGATGGTCACAGTTTTGCTTATTGTTCTTTTTATAGGTAATGCTCTTCTTAATTGTTTACTTACTTGCCTGGGTTTATTTTAAATCTGAATCACCAAACCAATTATATTGGTCATTTGCAGGCACGTCAACAAAAGCATTCTTCAAGGGTGTTGATACATGGAAAAAGGAAACTATCATGAAAAGGGTAACTCCATCTACAAACTGAGGCTTCTATGTCAATGACATCATACCTATTTTCATTGTTTTTAGAAAAGACCCCATTGTTGTTAGAAGTTTAAGATTATACAAGAATTACAGCATGTCATTTCATCTTAATTCTTCATATTTGGTTATCTCCACACCCTAAAATCACATCACGTTCAGGATGGATTTCTGTATGATAACATTATGGGGATAACCCATTGAAATTATTTGATTTTCAGCTTCATGTGGTCTAACTGCTGCTGATTATTAAATGTATCTCTAACAATGATTTTCCTGATTTGTAGGAAGCTGCAAAGCGACGGGAATCAAATGGTGAGTTCATCCATTGTTTGTCAACATAGTTGTAATTCTTTTGTTTAGTTGATTTCTGTGGTCATCCTGACTCATCCATTCAATCAGGCGCTGGTGGGGATGCAGAATACAAGCCTCTTCCAGGTGGCCCAAATAGTGATCAACAAAAGGATCCAGAGGTAAATGCTATTTCAGAAGCTGGGATCGTCTATTTGGTGTAGTTTTCAAAACTAAATTTAAATGAACATTTCAGGTCTCTCTTGTGGATAACGTTTACTGGAAAGAGTTTGGACTTCTGGTTTTTGTCTGGGTTGCATTTCTTGCACTGCAAATTGCCAAGGTTTTAGTACTTTCAATTTAGTTATCAGAGATGTTTACTTCAAGCTCACTTGGTATATTATCATGCAGAGCTAACAGTTTAATAATCCTGTTCTGTTCACCACAGCATCACACATCTACTTGTTCGGTAGCCTATTGGGTAGTGAATTTGTTACAGGTACTACAAGTTCCACTGTTTGCTATTGCTGTTTGTTTTGATGTAATTCCTTCTGCGCATATAACATGTTAAAACCCTAGAATTGAACACTGTCAGCAACTGTCAATGTTATGCAGATCCCAGTCTCTTTAGGTGTATCTGCATATGAGGCAGTTGGCCTGTACCAGGGACAGAAAGTAATATCGTCTAAGGGAGAGGAAGGGACAAATTGGCAAGTGCACCAGCTGATTCTCTACTGTCTTATGGGTGTCGTTGCTGGAATTGTAGGAGGATTGCTTGGACTAGGTGGAGGATTCATTATGGGTCCACTATTTTTGGAACTCGGAATCCCCCCTCAGGTGTGTGTGATATTAGAAGTTCATTTGATGTTTAAATTCCCAAATTCTTATAAACCGAACAAGTAGCGAGTGGTTTAGCTTCTAAAAGCTCCTTGATGAATTTGCTGCAGGTCTCCAGCGCCACAGCTACCTTTGCAATGATGTTCTCGTCCTCTATGTCTGTTGTAGAATACTACCTTCTAAAACGATTTCCAGTTCCTTATGGTAAGTTTCTCCCTCCGATTACTGAAAAGTTGTTGACATAGAGAGTTACAGCAAGACTATGTCCATGGTTTTCTCTACATATGTATATGCTTATATACACTGCAATCTTTCTGCAGCTGCTTACTACACGGCCGTGGCTACCGTTGCGGCCATTATAGGACAGCATGTTGTGAGGAGGCTGATCACTATATTTGGGAGGGCCTCATTGATCATTTTCATTCTAGCTTTTATGATTTTCGTCAGTGCCATCTCACTCGGTAAGTATTAAACACCTGGTTTAACTGCACCTTGTATGTAAACTTCAAATTATGGTCTGAGAGGTGCTCGTTTCTTTTTGGCAGGTGGTGTTGGCATATTGAACATGATTTGGAAGATAAACCACAATGAATACATGGGTTTCGAAAACCTTTGCAAGTATGATGGATAGCCTGTGTATCTTTCTTAAGATTTGTTTTTTGCTCTTTAATCTAGAAGAAAAAAGAAAAATGTAGTCTCATCAGAGATGGCCTGTTGAACAAGCTAGGTCAAACTAGATGAGATCGAATTTCTGTCTCTCTGAATTTTCTTAAATGTTTCCACAGTCGCAATCTTGTATCACTAGAATCAGCACATTTTATTGCGGAGAATATAATCTGTAAATACATGACCTTTGCACAATCTGAGATAAGATCATGAGCATTTTTCGTTGCGTTTCTTTGTCAAGAAAGTGAAGGGGAATACGTTCTTTACTTGGTCAAATGAATTCGGATGCTTATAATCACAGCCATTGCAAAGTCGAGCACTCTTCACCAAAAAGAAAAGTCGAACACTTTTTAAGACTACCAAGTTTGAAGATCTTTCCCCCTAAAAAAAGCTGGAAGATCTACTACGTGCAAGAAAACATATATTATCACTATGTGCAACCAAAACTAATAGCAGCCTTACTGCCTTACCCTTACCATCATTTGAGTTCGAAATAGAAACTTAAATTTCCCTTGCTGTTTGGTATCAAAGGCTAATGATCTTAAATTCTTAATCATTATATAATTATGATTTGATAGATTTGCAAATGTAATCATACAGTCTTCCTTGAGATGAACAATTGTAAGTCTACCTGAGCACTTTAAACTTTGAAAATTAAAATAGAACTAAAAATGTTGAAAACTTGATATGTAACGATATTATTATACTATCAAGTGAGACGAACCTAATAATCAGTGGTGGAACCATTCATGTGGTTATCAGGGCTATAGCTATACCCAGATTAGACCACAACCCAAATTAGCCCACCAAACCTCACAGAGTATCATTCATCTTCACGCTCTCTTCCTCCTGCTTTCTCTCCTTCTCCTCCTCTCCGCCAGACTCCAGTCCTCCGCCGTCGCCTCCACCGTAATCGACGCCGGCAACAGACCTCACAGAGTATCATACTATCGTTCATCTTCACGCTCTCCTCCTCCTGCTTTCTTCTGTCTATACAAAATTAGCCATACCCGCTGTGAAATCCTGGCTCCGCCACTGCTAATAATTAAGTTCGATTGACGGTTGGTAAGAATAAATACGTGCTTTCAAATTCACGAGCAAGAGCTCCTGAAAGTGTAAACTGTGATGAAATTTCTCTATGATCGAGTGGGAGGTTGCTTAGTTGCTTTGACGAGAATACGACACGTCGTTGAAATGTCAAAGGAATCTCTGGTGCCAACTGTAAACTTCTAAGCAACTTCGAATCCCAGGCCATTCCAAAATTCGAAACCCCGGCCCAAAACAATATAGGGAATCAATAATTCGTAACAATAAAAAATGGAAAAGAAATCGTGTTCCCAAAATCCCAATTGGAAAGGTTGAAGGTGGAACGAAGCCCTAGCTCCTCGCAGGCGCTCTCTCTGTGGTTGCGTCGGTTTCCAAAGCCCTCAAAGCGAACCAGAAGAAGAAGATGGTGTTCTACTTCAAATCCCGCCCCGAGGTCGGCGATTTCACCATCTTCATGGGCCTCGACAAGTTCGAGAACGAGGAGCTCATCAAATACGGCTTCCCCGAAGACATTTGGTAACCTCTTCAATTTCACCATTCTTTAGGAGTAAATTTCATTTACAGACGCAGATTAATATGAATGTTAGATGGAGTTTAACTGTGGTAGATAATTTGATCTATGCTCTTTTGGATCTTTGGATGGAAAGATGAATTGTGAATGTTATGATGTTATTGTTGGATTTGAGGCTAAGAATTTGTGTTTATGGGGTTGGTGGTGGTGTTGCAGGTTCCATGTGGACAAAATGTCGTCGGCCCATGTTTATGTTAGGCTGCACAAAGGGCAGACCATTGATGATATAAGTGAAGGTTTACTGGAGGATTGCGTGCAGCTTGTGAAAGCAAATTCCATCCAAGGCATAATCTAGATTGATTCTTCCTTCTTTAGAGTAATTTTGGTTTCGTTTTACAGTTTCCGTCTGAGCTTCTCTTAAGAGGGCTTTCGTTTTTCTTTTGTTCCGATTGGTTTCGCTGCATTGTTGTTGTGTTCTGAGGATGACTGATTGTGTTGCAGGTAACAAGGTGAATAATATTGATGTTGTTTACACTCCTTGGTCCAACTTGAAGAAGACTGCATCCATGGATGTTGGTCAAGTTGGTTTCTACAGTTCAAAGATGGTAATGATGGTCTAAGTGCATTGTTCTTTCAGATCATGCCATGTTGGTTGTATTTTTTTTTTTGGGTTCAACATGCATTGGTTGATATCAATTTGACTTTATCTAGGTTCGGACTGTGAGAGTGGAGAAGAGGATTAATGAGATCGTTAATAGACTGAACAGGACAAAAGTGGAAAGGAAACCCGATTTAAAAGGTAAACATCGATTCTCAGCTTTCTCTGAGTTGTTCTAGATTGACTTCCATTTCCGAACTCTAAGAATTGTACTGATGTAGCTAATATGTGAACTAAGTTGGTAGTTTTGTTTCCTAGTACTTCTTGATTATCTTTATTTTTTATTCATGATGGCTTGTATATAAGTATTACGGTTTCAAATGTTATGCTTATCTAACTCTGCCATCATAAAGCTACAACTAAATTGCAAACATATTTTAACTTCAGCTGAGAGAGAAGCGGTTAACTCTGCAGAAAGAGATGAGAGAAAGCGGTTTCTGAGAGAGAAGGTAAGTCCCCTTTTCTTGGCCAATATAAGGCAACTAAGTTATGACTTCTGAACTATTTAGGTGCATCCTGGCCTTCTCTGAGGATGGATCTTCTACTTATCTTGTGTTCTCTCGGGTAAAATTTGTCGTTTCTAAGAGAAACTATTTTGCAGAAACGGCGTGAGGAGTTGGAAAGGCTTGAAAAGGAGAAACAAGCAGAGCTGAGGAGCTATAAAGGCTTGATGGTTCATGAAAATATGACATCCAACAAACAAATTGCATCCGCAAACAAGTCATTGCAGGAATTGGAAGAGGACTTTATGTAAGCATGGCATTGTTTATGTGCTGGGCGAGAGGTAGCTACCTGCCGCCGCCCCTGGGAGAATATGGTTTATCATTGAGTTCGTGAGTTAGTCCTCACAGTTACTTTCCTTCTCGAGTAAAATATGTCGTCTTCTCGAGTAAAATATGTCGTAAACCTTTTATTTCTATTAGTATTGATAAGAAAAAGAGAAGATGCAAAAATTGAGGGAGAAAAAAACTGTTTTATGGGTTAGTGTCTGTTGGGGTGAAATGTCTTTCTTGTCGCCGCATGTTGTACGTGGATCATGATGATGATGATACACAGTAAAACACCACCCTGTATAAGGGGAGATACATTTGTTGTTTTGTCGTCAAATTCACTTGCAAAAGTATTTGATTATGTTTTAGCACCCTTGTTTATATAATACACAGCTGCAAGCTTTTTCTTTCTTAAATGGTACATATATGGAGACGATCAGTTAAAAGTCTGCATTCCGATAGAAAAGACAGGAATTGATGAAACCATTTGATTTTTGCTATTTATTGTGGCATTTTTCTTCTTTTCTTTTCTAAAACACGAATCTGATTCTGATATTGTGATTTCTATATCATTCTGATGTTTCACGTTTTGAGCTCTGAATTTTTCAAGTTTGTCTCCAACTCTCCATGCTCCAAGGTCATATTCATGTTCATGAGTATAGTTTGATCTAAAGAGTTGGAAGTGGGTAATAGTGTTAGCAAGTCATGCTTTGTTTGTCTCCAATATGAGAGAACTTGACCAGTGTTGTGAGTCATGCTTCAAGTCATGCCTGCCTATTCTTTCCTATGGGATCCGAAACCAAATCACAATCCGTCGACTGCCTGATTTGGTTATATGTTCTGATGATTTACCGATGACTTGCCGGATTTGGTTGTTCAGTACAACTGCAAAACTTGATTGGTATACTTGCCCGATTTGGTTTTTTGGTACAACTATTAACTAACGGTTGACTTGGCAGAGTAAATACAGAGACTCACAAATACAGTACATGTGCAGTAAATACATAAAGTACTGACGAAAACAGTGTGATGTGATCATTATTTACTCTTCCGATCATAAGAAAAGTAAATACGGAGAGATTCACAGTAAATGCCGGTCACGTGTGATCGGGAAACAAATCTAAGTTAATCGCAGAGAATTAGATACTGTGCACGTGTTTGATTCGTGGGTCCCAGCAACATCTCCGAGCCGTACGGGTCCAATTCAATCCGGCCCAATTGACCTCGCACATTAAACTTTACTATATAAAGGAAGAGCCCAAACATCAAAAATATCCTCTTCTTCCTAAAACCCTAGTAGCTCGAAACTCTGCTCTCACAGTCACAACAACAATGGCTTCCCTCAACGAAGAAACCGCCAAGAAAGTTCTTCGCCAGGTTCGGATTCCAATTCAAACCCTAACTCGTTCAATTTTGATTCGGCTTTGTTTGAATTTGTGAGCTCAAGTGTGAAGTTGTTATGTGCAGGTTGAGTTCTACTTCAGCGATAGCAATCTCCCCAGAGACGAGTTTCTGAAGAAATCGATAAGCGAAAGCGAGGACGGGATGATCAGCTTGGCGTTGATATGCTCGTTCAGTCGGATGAGAGGTCATCTCGGTTTGGGGGATTTGAAGGCCGACGCTATTCCTGAAGATAGCGTTAAAGCTGTTGCTGAGACTCTTAGGAAATCCACCACTCTCAAGATTTCCGAAGACGGTGCGTTTGTTTTTCCGTTTGTTTGTTGATCAATGCATAGAAGCATATTTTGAATTTGTGATTGAAATTACTGAATTTTTGTGCAATTTTGTTTGGTTCAGGGCAAAAGGTTGGTAGGGCTACTGAAATCCTGAAGCCGGAGGAGGTTATTGAGCAAGTAGACATTAGGACAGTAGCCGCTGCACCGCTTGAGTTTGCTGTGAAGCTTGAGGATGTTGAAACATTTTTCGGACAATTTGGCAAGGTACATTTTTGCAGTACATGATTTGTTCTTTGGTGATTGTGATTTCTTTACTGTGAGTCTGATTTGCATAGTAGATTTCTTTATTGTGGTTGAAATATGTGGAATCATTGAAGGTTGTAAGTGTAGTATTTGTTGTCAAATTGTTTCAGGTGAACAGCGTGAGGCTGCCTCGTCATGTTGCAGATAAAAAGTTGTTCTGTGGGACTGCTTTGGTTGAGTTTTCGACAGAGGAAGATGCCAATAAGATTCTCACCGAAACTTTGAACTATGGAGGTGTTCAGTTGGAACTAAAACCAAAGTAAGTTTCCCTGTATATCACACAGCCTGCAGAAGCTTTTTATTGTTCCATATATCAAATTTGCATAGTGAGATCAAGACAGAACTAAAAACAAGATGTATAGTATTGTTTTGGCCTTACTCATAGGAGATTTTTTTGGCATCAAATGTGTCTAATTTGGTTGATTGCTGTGATCCTTGTGTGTTGGATATATGTGTTTTCTAATGATGAATTTTCTGATACAGGAAGAAATTTGACACTGAAAGAGCAAAAGAGACAGAAGAATATGAGAAGACTCGACCACTCACAAATTCAAATTGCAAGAATAAGGCAAAGCCAGAGGAAGAGTAAGTAGATAATTCCATCTCATTTCTGTTTTCTTCTTACCCCTCTATGGATTTTAAAATGCTTAACTCCACTCTGGATCATTGCAGCTACCCTAAAGGCTTGATTGTTGCATTTACGTTAAAGAGCTCATCAGATAAAGATTCTGCTGAGAAAAACGGTACTCCTGAAGAAACAAAAAAGGAGGCAGGAGATGTTAATGCGGAGGATGGTGAGAAGGATAATAAGGAAAATGTTGATGAGAAAAATAGTTTGGATGGTGAAGAGAAGAAAACTGAAGATGGGGAAAAGCCTTCTGAAGGAGTAAAGGAGGGAGAGAAGGAAGAAAAACTTAATGCTGTAGAAACTTACAAAGATAACATGGACGTTGTTATGCGTGAGGATTTGAAGATCCTATTCGGAAAATTTGGCACCGTAAAGGTATGAGATTTTTTCTATGTGCCTTGTTTCACAGTAGTTGCTTATATTCTTTAAGATGGTCAGCTTGGTATGTTAGCACTACTAGTCCTCTTCTTTTTGTATGATTATTGTAATACACTTGGAGGATTGGGTGTCGTAGTAATCTGTTCTGACCTTTTTACCCTTGTTTCTGCTATGTGAAGTACATTGACTTCAAGATTGGAGAAGTATCAGGATTCGTTCGGTTTGAAGAACCCGAAGCAGCTCATAAAGCACGTGCTGCTGCAGTGCTTACTGAGCTAGGAGGTCTTGTTGTGAAAAATTTCATTGCTACTTTGGAACCAGTCAGTGGTAAGGATGCAGCAATCTCCATCTATCTTCTGTTTAGTGGTTATCTGTAAATCTTGCATGACCTGTAGCTTTTATTAATGAATGTTGTGTTGCCTGTTATTCTTTCAGGTGAGGCTGAGAAGGAGTACTGGAAGAATTTCCGCGGTAGTCAAGAGAAGTTCCGCGAAAGCAAGGGTGGCAATCGTGGAAGGTTTGTATTATTGTATCTTGTACTGATTGTCTCACCTTTTTGTTTGTGTTCTGCGCTGACGACCACGTCATGTTTTTATGCTTACAGGGGTGGCAAATACCATAGGGGTGGTCACAAACATGGCCGTTCAAGGGATGACAACAATGGAGGTCGCCAAAACAAACACAGGAAGTTTTGAGCTCCATCAGTTCAAGCCTGTTTCTGGGATCAATTTTGTGCAATACCGGAGTGTAGGCGAAATCAGCGTTTTGATCTCCTAGTGTTTCTTAGCTATAAGTTCATTTTTTTGGATAAACTGTGAACAATAATATATTCCATTCCCTGTCGGTGTAACTTGAACAAATAATCTAAATCAAGGTTTTTGCCCCTTCTCCTTAACGTCCCATGATTTAGTTCATAAATTTGGAAAATACGAATGTTCATATCTAAACGTATGATTAAATTCCCAATACGTATTCGGTAAAAAGGTAAAAGACTTCATCTGGCAGGTGATGATTTTGTAAAAAGTAAATCTATGAACCTAACATATCTGTCTCTAATTAATGCATTTCTTTCTCTTTTATTCTGGATTAATCCCTGTAATTAATTTGGAAATATTATCCAACAAATACATTTAAACACGAGTGTAAATACATCTAATTAAAGACGCGGTCAACGTCCTGGAAAATCCGGTGCTACAGTTCAGAATTTCAAATTCCTAATAATTGCCCCCTTCGAAAAAACAAAAACGAAGAAAAAAAGGAAATTGTCCGTTGAACTTTTTAAAAATTGACGGCAAAGTATGTAAAGGCCATCCTAGCTCTCAAAATCTCAGCCGTCCATACCGTAGACCTGCTCGACCTTTAACCTCGTGAGAGGGTTTGAAACTCCCCAAGGGTCCAAAGTCCGCCCCTTTATTTTTGAATAGAGAGAGAAATAGCTCCGGACCGTTTCACTCTCTCCACTCTTTTCTATATCTGCACTGCTTTTCCGTGCAGATCTCTCTCTCCCTCTCCATTTTCTGATTCGGATCTTCAAATACGCACCGTTTCGATCGAATAGTCGGCTTTTTCTAATCATTCATGCTCTGCACTCCGCTCCTCGCAGCTCAGTTCGGTCAGTAACTTAGGGTTTTTAATTTGAATCTTATTTTTGAATTTGATGCCGACATTTCTTCAATTCAACCGATTAGTGGAGGTTTCGTGGTGTCTGAGCTTAGTATCTGATGGTTGGATGGTCCAAATTCGAATTTGTTCGGTTTTGTGGAGTTTCATTTCTATACGTGATTTGGTCGATTTAGATTTGAATTTGAGTTTGATTTGATCCGTTTGTGTTTCATATTTAATGAATCGCGGTTTTGAAGTTTTGATTTTGATCGCCTGCTTGATGCCCATGGTTAGTTCAAAATTTGTGCGATTGGTGTTTGGGATGTGTTTGTCTGTATGGGTGTGGTGCTTAGCGATTCTTTATGATCTTTGTTGAGTGGTCTACAGATCATATGTTTTCGTCAATGGTGCAACTTTGATGTGATGTCAACCTTGAAACCTTAGTTCAGCTAGGGTTCTTCAATTGTTGACTTGAATCTGATTCTCGTGCTATTTTTATTTTGTTATCAAGATTGTGCATAATGTCTCTAAACTTTTGCCATTTATGATGCTTTCTTTCAGCTTGTGGAGTTGATGTGCGAAGGGGTTGGTCCTGCCGTATCCTAGAATGATTGGGAGTAGAAGTAGTGGAGAAAGTCGTCGATTAGGGATTGGGGTATGTAGGTTGAACTTCCCGTTGTTAAACCATGGACGGTGATAAAAATAGTTATACTCCTACTCCAGCAGGGCCTGGTAGTGGCAGTCTACAGAGAACTCGAACTAGTCACGGGTAATTCCTCTCATCAATATTCAATCCTGGTCCTTAGATGTCATCTTCAATTCTTTGCTTTCATGTGGAAATTTCTATGTACATGCAGCTGTTGGAAATTATTGTCGACATTAGATCAGATTGCTCTAGTATAAAAGGGATAAACTATCATTGCTCTGTGAACACCAAACTCTAAACATTATTGAAATATTTTCTTGGATGTCTTGGTATAGTGCCAATGCAGAAAATCAGTTTTAGTAATTACTTGATCTTCTAACGTTATCTAACATCTCTGTAGGAGGTCTAGTGGGCCTACACGGCGTTCAACGAAAGGGCAATGGACCCCTGAAGAGGTAAATTTGTTTTTAAGAAGAAAATGGCAGAGACCTATATGCTTATAGTTTTACTTGGTTGTATGTAGTATCCCATGCTAAGACCATCTGATGATTTTGCCCTTGTAGTAACTTTATTTTAGAAGATTGGTTACTTTTCTATAGCTGCTTCGTTTAGTGTATTGCTGCTTTGTTGTGCATGTGACCAATTTCTTATGTATCAGGATGAAATCTTGCGTAAGGCAGTTCAGAGTTTTAAAGGAAAGAATTGGAAGAAAATAGGTATCAGTTTCTTTACTGCACTTTTCCCGGCTCTCTCTCCATTAAACATAACCAAACATTTGGACCCTAAGTAGTGCTACTTCTTACTTTCACTATGCCATGTATGTACTTTGGATATTGTTTAATTGTCAATCTTGCTATTTGTAGCGGAGTGTTTCAAGGACCGGACTGATGTGCAATGCCTGCATAGATGGCAGAAAGTTTTGAATCCTGAATTGGTCAAGGGTCCATGGTCTAAAGAGGTTGGTGATACACACTAGTTGCATTTTCTTTCTGTGTGTCAATTTCCTCTTTGCATTTCTGTTGGGATTATTCGAACCAAATGAATTTTTATCTTTCGATACTTGATTTTTCCCTTACAAGTTGTTTATGCAAAATGATTAGGAGGATGAAATCATTGTTGAATTAGTAGTAAAGTATGGCCCAAAAAAGTGGTCAACTATTGCACAGCATTTACCTGGACGTATTGGTAAGCAATGCAGGGAAAGGTATGTTTATAGAGTCTCTAGTAGATAATATCATTTGATACAATCTTCTTTGTCTTTAAAGACAACCAGGATCAGGTTCTCCATGTTAACCCTTAGTGGAGTAGCTATTGTAATGAGTACTCTTTGATTATTTATAGTAATTTGTTGTTTACCTTAGGTGGCATAATCATCTTAATCCTGGCATAAACAAAGAAGCATGGACACAGGAGGAGGAGTTGGCTCTAATTCGTGCTCATCAAATTTATGGGAACAAATGGGCAGAGCTAACAAAATTCTTGCCTGGAAGGTATGCCTTATCAGCATTTTAAGAGCAAAGAGTCAGATTTCTACATAAGTTTGAAATCATTTAATGTCTCCTTTTCTAGGATTGGAGTGTGCACTTTCTTACTTAACTAGTGTATGAGAACAGGATGTTCTTAAATTCTTATATCATGCTGCAATGGCAACAACTCTAATATATTAGTGTTTGCATGGTTAACAGGACAGACAATGCTATAAAGAATCACTGGAACAGTTCTGTGAAAAAGAAGTTGGATTCTTACTTGAAGTCGGGTTTGCTACCAGACTTTGAAGGAACACCTCATGTTGGACATCAAAACCAACCCATAATCTCATCTTGTTCGAGAGTGCAGAATAGTGGAGATGATAGTGCTCCCAGAGGTGCTGAAGGAGAAGAAAAATCAGAATGCAGTCAAGATTCAACTGTTGCTGGTGGCTTTCAGTCTGCAACTGAAATGGTCAATGTGGTATTAAATACTAGAGATCGGTCGCATATCCGTGAAGCGTCCCGATTAGGAAATGACCCAAGCTCCAGTCCAGCATCCTGTTCAGAACCATATTACCCGTCTATGGGGGATGCCACTTTTTCCATCCCAGAAATACCTCCTGAACTTGTTAGCTCTTCCAAATATATAGAGCAGACTTTTGCACATGATGCTGGAGAGTTGATGAGTGGGGATTTCCAGTTTAATATGCAGGAGTTAACTAATATTTCGTCACTAGAATCAGGGCAGGAGGCATCTGGGATGCATACGCATTGTATGAGTTCTAATGAGATACATGATGTGGTCAACTTCCCATTTCAAAATGCTAGTGCATTTCCTGCTTCTACTTCCTTGCAAAATATGGCGGATGGTTCGGTTAAATCAGAGAGGATGTTGATATCCGACGATGAATGTTGCAGGGCTTTGTTTTCTGAGGCAATAAATCAGGGATATTATTTCTCCAGAGAATTTACAAATGGGTCAAGCATGGTTGATTTGATTACATGCACAGATTCATTTTTACAATCGTCATCAAACCTCCAGTTGTCTGAAACCGGTAGATCTTCTCAACCTTATTGTGCTTTGAACTTGGATTTAGTTGGAACTCCATGCTCTCAACCAGTTTCTGCTCATGAGGGTCCACTGATATTTTCTGGAGAGCCTAATCATTTATTCAGAGTTCAAGTACAGGAGTATGTCACAAATTCAGAGGATGCGTTTGTCCACACTAATGACACAGCCAGATCTCCCAGCACTGTTGGTGGAAATAAGACTTTTATGCAAGAGCAATATCATCTGGTTGAGGATCCTTCAGATTTAGTCCATGTAAATACATTTGATTCTGGATTGGAGACACAAACTTCTCCAGCTATGGATGTGAAATCAGATGTGCACACAGAGCAGCAGGATGACAGAGCTCTATGTTATGAGCCTCCTCGTTTTCCAAGTTTGGATATTCCATTTTTAAGTTGTGATCTTGTACAATCAGGAAATGACATGCAACAAGAATATAGTCCCCTTGGAATTCGTCAGCTGATGATGTCCTCTATGAATTGCCTCACTCCATTTAGGTTATGGGATTCACCATCTCGCGATGGTAGCCGTAGCCCTGATGCTGTTCTGAAAAGTGCTGCTAAAACATTTACAGGCACACCATCCATTTTGAAGAAACGGCACCGGGACCTGTTGTCTCCATTGTCGCCATTGTCAGATAGAAGGATTGATAAAAAGCTTGGGACTGATGTGACCTCCAGTTTGGCCAGAGATTTTTCACGTTTAGAGGTAATGTTTGAAGCCAGTGAAACACAGGAGGCACCATCACATTCTCCTCCTTCAAATCAGCAGAAGGACTCTGATGGGCATGAAGAAGACAAAGAGAATATGGATACCTGTGAAACCAGAATAGAAGAAGGGGTTGATACTGATGAAATAGCACAGAAAAATTTTGATGACAGTGAATCCCCAGAAAAGAGGAAGCAAGGAAATGCTGATGTTGATATCTGTGAAACCAGAATAGAAGAAGGGGTTGATACTGATGAAATAGCACAGAAAAATTTTGATGACAGTGAATCCCCAGAAAAGAGGAAGCAAGGAAATGCTGATGTTGATGCTAACACTAATGCTGTCCCCTCTTCTCAGGATGTGAGTTTCTTCTTTTCATGTATCGCTTTGCTGAGTCAGGAAACTCCTGAGTTTATTGCCAGTGATTGTTTCCAGAATATGCATGTTAATAATAGCCAATCACTTTATGTAGGTGATGTTTATTTTTCATTGTGGTTCTCTTTTCTTTTCCAGGCGCAACAGTCTTCTGGAGTTCTTACAGAACATAACACAAATGATCTGCTATTATATTCTCCTGATCAAGCTGGATGCAAAGCTGAAAAAGCCTCGAGCTTGAGTGCTAAAACTCCAAAAGTTCAGCATTCTAAATCTTTTTCTGCCAAACAAGGTGCCTCTGTTATTACCCCAACTATAACAGTGAAGAAGCGAGAAAGTTATTTGGTTGCACAGACAAGTACACAATCTGATTCGTTGTCAGCCCCTCTGGAAACATGTACCGATAATGCTGGGAATGTTGCTTGTACAGAGACCATGTAAGACTCAATGTTTGCCACTATATCTGCTCAAATTGTAGTCTGTGGGAAAGGCTTTATCTGCATGTTTAAAAAATGAAAGCCAGTATTCTTTTAGTGTTAGAATTACTTCCAATATCTGACAGGTTGCTTTGATGCTGTGTGTTTGTCTAGGTTTGGTGTTACACCACTTAAAAGAAGTATTGATTCTCCTTCAGCATGGAAATCCCCTTCAGCATGGAAATCTCCTTCAGCATGGAAATCCCCCTGGTTTATCAACTCTTTTCTTCCTGGTCCAAGGGTTGATACAGAAATATCAATTGAGGTATCACAATTGTGGCAGACAATTACCTCCTCACTGGTTGTGATTGGTGTATGTTTTATTAATATGTGATATTTCTCTGCAGGATATAGGATTTTTTATGAGCCCAGGAGATAGAAGTTATGATGCCATAGGGTTGATGAAACAGATAAGCGAGCATACTGCTTCTGCATATGCTAATGCCCAGGAAGTTTTGGGAAATGATACTCCTGAATCATTGTTGAAGCAAAGACGGAAAGACCATGACATTATGGACTTGGATAATGATCTTGCACCACCAGATCAGCCGGGAAGTAGTTCCCTTTCCGCTCCAAATGTTATGGTATGACCTCTATAATTTGTCTCTAGTACTTTGGAATGCCTGCTCCAGTAGTTTTATATCAATGCTGCGATGTGTGCTAATCTGTATGGCAATCTATGCAGGTGGAGCGTCGCACCCTGGACTTCAGCGAGTGTGGAACACCCAGTAAGGGAAAGGAAAGCGGAAAATTCTCGAATACTAAAACCTTCTCAAGTCCATCGAGCTATCTGTTGAAGGGATGCAGATAATGAGTTCTTTGAAGCTAAGGCTTGAAGTTGTTCTAGTTGGTTCTTGTTACCATATATGATGTATGTAAGTTTTGTTCATTGTTTATTGTTCATACAGCTGCCGAACCCAATTAAATTGATTTACTCAAAGAAATTTGTTCATGCACTATAACAAGAGCTCATAACTCGTTCAGTCTGCAATTGCCCCATTGACAAAGGTATACTCATCTGCTTGAGAACACCAGACCTGTTATTTTCAAGAAAATATGGTGAAAATAAGAAACAGGACTACAGGAGGATGTGAACACGATCGGGTTTTGTATGGTTCGGTACACTGAAATGTTTCGTGAAATATTTTAGCGAAGAGATGACGATATGCAATTTTAACCAAAGTCCGTCTGCTATAGTAGTGGATGAAAGCCCCTCCAAGAACAACTCCAATACAGGTAGGGAGAGCCAGAGAAGAGTCCAGCTTTGTTCCCGTGTATTTTGGGAGGAAGCTGTTCCGACAGACATATAAAGACAGTATGCAAACGGAAGAAAACAGATGTAACCAATGTATTTGAACATATAAAATCTTCAAATCACATTTGAACTTGTATCAGACACGTTTTAAAACAATTCATAGAATCCTGAGTAAGAACCCTATGGTATGCTGCTTCTCTACCACGTCCCTCACTACTTGCTCCCTGAATCATCAAATCTCATCTGATGAGGTAACAATTATTATAAAAAACAATCCAAAGGGTCTTATATTGAAGTTGCGTACAAGAAAACATTGCCTTCAAAATGTTATTAGGCAAGTCGAGTAACGGCTGCATGTATTGCTTCTGTAAGATGAGGGACCGTCCTAGAACTCAGACCAGCCATGCTAATCCTCCTGAAAATTAATGCGAAATAAGAGACAATTCAGCAACACTGTCGCTTGTGGAATCTTTTCCATTTATGATTCAGTCATGATTAGTTTAGGTTTAGGGTAACAGACAGTGGTTTCACTCGGTGTAAAACTAATCAGAAAATGGGAAAAGGTGGGTTACCCATCGGATGTCATGTATATATGGTACTCCTTGGTCATAAAAGCAACTTGCTCTGGGTTCAATCCTGTAAAAGTGAACATTCCTATCTGCTTGATGATGTGACTCCAGTCACCAGGAGTGCCTACACAATAGACAAGTGAATAAGGCAACTGCACCAATTCCCAGGATAGTGAGAACTGAGAACATTTGATTTGGGATTCAAAATACTGCAGGTTGGATCATCTTCTCCCTATCCTTTGCATTACTAATTCAACTATCTATGGAGCAAATACTGTCATCCATATAAACGGTAAGATATACTCACCCTTAGCACGCAAGGAGTCGAACAGTTGATGTCGCATGCTGATAATACGGTCAGCCATTGCCTTCAATTCAATTGTCCATTCATTGAACAGGTCCCTATGAAAATACAAGTGACATGGTAAATCCATACGATGAGGAGAGGAAGAGGGAAGATAAATTGATCACTTAGTAAATCCACACTAAAGGGATATAGTCAAAAGTTGAAAATTACTTATCCTTGAGAATGGTAGCTACAATGGATGCACCATGAATGGGTGGGTTTGAATACATGGGCCTGATCACAAGCTTCAGCTGACTCTCAACCTTGGCTGCAACCTCTGATGTCTTCAAAACCTAAAAGTTTATGTGCAACAGCCAATCAGGAGACAGCACAAGATATATGCCGGCAGTATCTCAGGATAGAACAACATGCACAATTGACATTCACTTCTATCTGTAGCAATCTCTGTTATCCTAATGGGACAGTTTTTTTGTTTTTGTTTGTTTCATTCTACAATGTAATAACATAAATAATATAATCCAAGGTTAAGTAACAAGTCTTACGATGCTAAGGGCACCAACACGTTCCCCATACAGACCCATGTTTTTAGCATAACTTTGAGCAACCAGCAACTCCCCACCATCAGCAGCAAACCCACGAACAGACTGTGCATCCGCGTCCAAACTTCCACTGGCAAAACCCTACAGGGAGGTGTACAAAGTGTGATGAGAAAGCAAGAAACAAAGGGAGGACAGAGAAACTATTGTTTAGAGGAATTGGATCTTTATAAACAACATACCTGATAAGCACTGTCAAAGAATGGTAATAAAGCTCTTGATCTCATAAGCTGTCTGATCTGCTCCCACTGCTCAAGGGTAGGATCAACCCCAGTGGGGTTATGAGCACATGCATGAAGAAGTACAACTGCTCCAGCTGGGGCAGCACCAAGGTCTTCTAAGAGGCCTGTTAACCACAGCAAAGAAATACCAGAACACGATTAAGACTAGAATTGGTTGGACTTGCAACAAGGCCTGCAGCCAGTTTCCCATGAGGAAAGAATCATGAACACTACAACAGACAAGGGTGAAAGATATGATACAGAAAATACAAAACAATTAACTAGTCCTTTTCTCAACCTTGGAAATTGAGGCCACGTGTTGCCGGATCATAATACCGGTAAGTTTTCACAGATAACCCTGCTAGAGTGAAAACTTTTGTGTGATTCCCCCATGTTGGTGTGGGTATATATATGGTGCGCTGCAGTAGAATGGATAAGGTCAAGTTCACTAAATCATAAACTTATGAGTACAAGGTGATGCAACAATTAAACTACTTACTTCATGGTAGTGCCTTGCCAAAAATTCACCTCCAACCCTCAACGACCCAGTTCCTGACAGACACTGGACAGTGGTGACCCGGTTCTCATTGACAGCAGGGCTGCATCAAGAAAATAATATGCATGAAACCAACTAAAACAAGTTAAAAAAACGACATTGGATACAATTAGGCATTAGTTCGTCTATACCAGTCAGCACCAAGAATCAGCCTAGCACTCAATTTATTGAACTCGGCCAGTCCAACAATAGGAAGATATTCCTTAACTCGTGACCTGGACATTTCAACAAGTTGTTTAAAAGTAAGCGTACAGACTTTAATGACAAGAATGCTACCTCCTCTAATTAATGACAGATTATTCTAATCACATTAACATAACTTACATGTCATTAACAAGCTTATGTTCAGCTTTTCTCACTACATTCAAAACGAGTGGCTTTCCCTCCTATAATTTACAAAGATAGTTACAAAATATTACAAAATGGAAAAACCAGCGAGAAATTAACTCATATCAGCACAATACAATAGAAAATACAAACTGCTGTGAGCAAATCTTAACAAGAGTAACTAGATTCAGCAGACTCACCTCAGTTCGATAAGCACCAACTCCCAAATTGACCTTATTAGGGCTCTGATCCTTGTTATACGCAACCGTCACCTGTTTATTTTATTCAAATCAAAACAAAACTCGTTCAAAAATCGGAAAATATAAATAAACAAATCATACACATCACAATCAAGTACTAGCTATATCTCAAAGCGAATTTCAAAGCTCAGTTGCGTGAAGAAGACATGCGTATCACGATCAACACCAAATCAAACACGGTAAATAATCCGATCCGCAGTAAAAAGCTCTATACTAAAGTGATTCAACTCAATCAACACAGCATCTCACAACCAAAATGAGAGCGATCAGCTAAATCACAACAGATACAACAAGATTAACCAAAAAAATCTCGTGTAAAATTTCAAAGCGAGAGAGAGAGAGAGAGAGAGAGATAGGAGTGTAGTTACCCCAAGGATGGGATCCTCAGGACCTTGAACGACGTGAGCGAACACCGAATCGGCACGCGCGGCGGTTGGGGAAGCGGAGACGCAGTCCATTGGAGACGATGATTCTTCAGCGGCGAGGTGACGTACGAGAGCGTTCAGCCTGCGATCACTAGCAGAAGAAGAAGAAGAAGAAGAAAGAGTAGAACTGTGGGCGTCGACGTTGGGTTTTGATGTGAACTGTGGGTTCATTTTTATTCGTACACCCGGTTTAAATTATACGCCTTTTCTGGAGCACTATTTATATGGAAAGTCTCGGTGCTTGCTTACGTGTCAAGTTATGGAGGTGACGCGTGGGTTTCGTACGCTTTTTCTCAAGTCGTTTTGTCGTTTTCTGTGTGTATCTGCGGGGTTTTTTATTTTCTCGAGGGGAGGAGATATCCACCGTCGGATTTTTTTTGGGAGGTTGTCTTGCGGCCGTTGGATTGGTGTTTGTTATCTGCTGACGTAACAGACTCGTAGTCAGGGATGTTATCTATATTTGGAAGGGCACATGGTTCGAGGTTGGAGTGTGGGCCGCTCTCTCTCATACTCACATGTTACTTGGGCTTCTGGGCTCGTTGCGGTCCTGGTTAGACTCTGTAATATGTTACTTGGGCTTCACGAGCCCATATGATACACGACCATTTACCGCTTCTCAAAGCCCATGAGAGTTCTTACTGCAAGTTCATACAGTTGCTCATATGAACCTCCAGATTCATAGTGGTCTAGTGTCTGGTAATATATAGAGGTTTACAATTTTCATAAGTAGTTAAAGTTCTACTTACGGATTGAAATGGAGCATTTTGCATACCATACAGAAGAGGATGTGATTGAGCCATTTGAGGTGAATCAGCAATGATGTGACTTATTTATACACCCATGGTAACAGCTGCATGTATTGCATCAGCAAGACGAGGAACTGTATTTGGACCTAGACCTGCCATGTTGATCCTCCTGCAAAGAACAGTAGGATATTAAAGTTCCTGTCTGGGATAGAAAGACTATTTTCTCTTGTCATGTCATGTTGTCCAGATTGTGAATCGGGACGATTAGTCCTAATCCACTGTTTTGACAGAATGTCATGTCAGCATGGATCAATTAGGGAATGTTACCCATCAGATGGCATGTAGATATGGTACTCTTTATTCATGAAGGCGACTTGTTCAGAGTTCAAGCCTGAGAAAGTAAACAATCCAACATGCCTGATAATGTGCCCCCAGTCACCAGGAGTACCTGCCAGGCAGTAGAAGAGAGGTTGACAAACATAAGACTAGAATCAACCAAAATGAAAGGCAATGCATAAGTGACTGATCAAAGGTTCAAAGTTGAAACTACAATTAGGGACTCAAGAATCTGTTGTTCTGTTACTACTGAGTCAAAACATCATAGTATAGATGGGCCAACAACAGCTTGTGAGCTCGGGTAAAATAGAACCCAAAAGAATTCTTCAAAATCAGGCTTGTCATGTCAACTGCTCAGTAGACCTCAACATTTGACACCAAAACTCAAAATGCAGAGATCATCAGCTTTAGAGTTTAGATTCTGTACATCTACTCATTATAATCCAGACATGTCAACACAAAGAACATATAAAATAGTATTTTCATGTTTTCACGTTGCACTCATCCTTCTATGAAAAAACTCCAAAAAGAGAGAATATTGCCTCTATCACGAAGAGCATCAAATAGTTGTTGGCGCGTGCTAATAAGGCGGTCAGTCATTGCCTTCACTTCAATACTCCATTCCTCATACATATCCCTGCAAATAAAACACGCACAAGCTTGAAAGACAGCTAAGAGAAAGGTCTACACAGCTATCTACTATTCTACTTGGAATGTATCTCAAGTTAAAATTTAGCCTGGCAAAAAAAAAAAAAAAAAAAAAACATACT
This sequence comes from Fragaria nilgerrensis, assembly GCA_010134655.1. Classification (NCBI taxonomy): domain Eukaryota; kingdom Viridiplantae; phylum Streptophyta; class Magnoliopsida; order Rosales; family Rosaceae; genus Fragaria; species Fragaria nilgerrensis. Next base: position 31,405,678 of record CM020978.1, on the reverse strand, counting down.
GATACCCTCACCAGATACTTCTTTTCATCAGTGTGCAGCCAATATTAATATATAGTTGTTTTTTGCATGCTAATGTCTGTCAGTTGTTCATAGAGCTACTTGTTAAGTCTAATTCATGGAAACCACAACTATCCAGAGAAGTATATGTATAATGGTGCCTACCAAAGTAACATATAATTGCAAGCATTGACATGAAGCAATTGTTACAAGCTATATATCGGTAGTTCTGCCATAAAAAGTTTCCATTTAATCTACTGCTGGTGGTCTTGTTAACGGCATATGTGAAAAGAACTTGTTGGACAAAGATATCCAATATTCCTGCTTAAAATGTTTTCCGTAGAATACAAGGGTAGACACAAAATCATGATTTCTACCTATCCTTTAGGATAGTAGCCGCTATGGATGCCCCATGAATGGGTGGGCTAGAATACATGGGCCGGATCAGAAGTTTCAGCTGGCTTTCAACATGGCTAGCCACTTGTGCTGTCTTGCAAACCTATTAAACAAAAAAGCATTGTAAAGGTTCAAATGAAAGATATCCATGGAAGTAAATACGTGCAGAACTTAGAAGAAGGAACGAGTAAATGGTGCTAGGAAACACAATAGCTGTTGCTTTTGTTTACATTGTTATAGGTATTTAATGCTAGGAAAAGTTGGTTTCTTACAATGCTGAGGGCACCAACACGTTCTCCATAAAGTCCCATAATCTTAGAATATGACTGAGCTACAAGGCACTCACCACCATCAGTAACAAACAGGCGAATAGCTTGGGCATCCTCATCCAGATTTCCGCTGACAAGACCCTGCATAGAACTCATGTTATGAATTTATCAAGATAAGGAGGCTTTGATCACAAGAAACAAGAGAAGGAGACTTGCACCAGGTTCTGAGGTACAAGCTCCCACAAACTCTAACACTTGGAGGGTTACCTGATAAGCAGTGTCAAAGAAAGGAAACAACCTTTTGCTCTAATCAACTGCCTAATCTGCTCCCACTGTGGAAGAGTTGGATCAACACCTGTAGGGTTATGCGCACATGCTTGGAGAAGCACAATAGCTCCTGATGGAGCAGACAAAAGATCTTCTAACATTCCTGTCATTAATCAAACATGAAATTACAAGTTGTGAATAGAAGATTAAACAGACCTATAAGAAAGGGAAACGATTTGCAGACCATAACAATCGCATTCACATTGCATAGTTAAACAATCTCATACAGGAACAAAAGATTAAGTAGCTATTGGAAACTACCCAACCTTGGAAGTCCAGACCACATGTTCCTGGGTCATAGTAGCGGTAAGTCTTGATAGCTAGCCCGGCTGCAGAGAAGTAAACTGGGTGGGCTGTATATGTTGGCTGGGACATGTAGACTGTATGCTGCTGAGCAAGGTACACAGTAAGGCCAAGTGACACTCATCCATGAGCACATATACTTTCACATATAAAAGCCAAGTTCTTTACATGGTGGTAATGGTTTGCTAGAAACTCAGCTCCAATCCTCAGCGATCCACTACCAGACAAGCACTGGACAGTAGTCACTCTATTCTCCTTAATAGCAGGGCTAAATTTCCGAGAAAAAGGAAATATGCAATCAAAAGAAGCACATGTGCATGAAAAGAAATATAAAAGAAAACTCCAAAAACAAGTATAACAACAACATCAGCAAGATAATGCATCAAAGATATGTTGCTCAAACCACTAAATACCTGTCGGCACCCAAAATGAGCTTAGCACTCAATCTATTAAACTCTGCAATTCCAGTAATAGGAAGATACTCCTTGGAAGTGGACCTGAAATTCATCGAAAATCATGAAAACTCATGTGCAATCACAGCTTGAAGCAAACATACAAGTGCAACAACAATGATCACATCCACCTTACATGTCATCAACTAGTAACCGCTCCACTCGTCTAACTACATTCAATTGAAAAGGCTGCCCATCCTGTGGTTGCGTAAAACTTGATAAGAATGACATTCATCTCAAACAGTAATATAGAACACAACAACAATTACCCACCTCAGTTCTATAAACACCAATGCCTAAATTCAGCTTGAGTGGACTTGGGTCTTTGCTGAAAGCAACCATCATCTGTTAAACAAAAGTAGCTAGCCTAACTCAGAAGAAATCAAAGTTGAAGTAAGTGTATTAACGAGTGCAGTTGCGGCTTACCGCAAAAATTGGGACTTCAGGAACATGAGGAATGTGTGCGAATACAGAATCGCCGTCTTGTGGCTCCGGAGACTCCATAAGTGGCAGTTTTGAGTTCGGAGGAGCTTCTTTCAGTGTCGCAGAAGTTTGGCACGCTCAACCTTAAATAAACGACAAAAACAAAACATTAAATAAACGTCATTGTCGTTTCTAAACCAGCTCGTGTGTCCTCATTAGCATATTTCGATTTTTTTTTTTTTTAAACAATTAGCATATTTCGATTAAGCTTTTGACAAGATAATCTAGTTTACTGACTTTGCTCGTTCCATGTAAACTATGATTGGAAGAAAACCGTTTGTAACGTATACAAATGATTAGCCTCTCATTTTCAAATTACAGAATAAAGAGTGATACAATATAGATATTAAAGTTTGACATTATCCTAATATACATTATAAGGAAATTACTACTTCCCTAATAGCCCCACTCATGATCTATTTCCCAATGAATTATTATGAATTAAAGAAAAAATTGGTAAAAAGAATCCAGGGGATAAACAGTCATTTTTAACCAATGGATATCTAAGTACGTGATCATAACAACATATAGCAACATACTGTATAATCATCTCAGTATTACTATTAGTTTCAATATTAAGTTTCCTCCAAAATCTCAACTTCAATTGTAACATTTTGTTTTAGTAAACATCTACTCGATCTATTTCATTATTCATTTTAAAGTTTTCATGACAATGAAAATACTTCGAGAACTCATCTTAATCATTTATTTCACAAGATGTTTATGCATTTTTCCAGCCTTTTTCCGGTCAAATGATTGTGATAGCAAGTAAAATGAGACTGAATTTTATCTTTCTGTTATTTTTAAACAAATTATGATAACTAAATTCTTTGGGTCATTCTTGTGGACATTCTTCTTCATCTAAGCCCAGCCCAAATACGATCCATCGAAAAAGCGTAAGCAGTTGTGTGTGGTAAACTGTGAACATTGAACTCGATAGTGTTGTCACAACACTCTGGGTTGTTAGAGCAACTCTAACAGTTTCTTCATATTCTTGGTTTTCTCAATTTTAGAGAAGATTTTAGTTGTTTTGCTTCAACAAATTTCTTAAAAGTTTCTTCAAAATAGGAAATGTGATGAGAGAGAACACCAAATACTCTATATTTGCGGCAAACTCTCAAATTTTAGGGAATGATTTAGGGTTGGATCATAAAACGGAGAATCTGTTGGAGTTGGAGAAAAAAAATTGATTGAAGCATGGACTTTTGCTTCCTTATTATAGAGAAATTATAGGTAAGTTGTTGAAGATGCTCGGAGGAGCTTGTGCTTTTTCGTACCAATAATTGAGAAGGTTTTGCGAACGATGGAAGAGATAGCAAAGCTTGGTTCCAAGATCGGTAACTTTGAGTGCAGTGAATGTGATCTAGTGATTTGTGTTGGTGTTTAGGAGTTTCTCATCAAGTGCATGATTCTATCTCATGGTAACAATGAGGCATGAGAAGTGGGAAGTCTTTGTAGTGTTTCCAAATTTCTTTTCAATCACTTCCTGCAAGGTCTAGGAAACTCTAGCAATTAGTGTAAAGACATCAAGTCCAGTTCGACAGCAAACCTCAAAAGACAGGGTTTCTGTATATAATTGCTAACAACACCAATAGGTAAATGTTACATCAGAGGTAAGAGTTGTATTTGTAGCATATTGAAGACTTGATGAGTTAGGAAGATCAAATTAGTAGTTGTCTACTAATGTTCTAACTAAGTGTGACTCTTCTATGAAATCGCATTCTGAAAAATCTGTTAATACGTGAGAAGAAGCTTAGCCGTGGCGGATATTCATATTGATCTGATCTTGGCAAGGCTTCATAATTTCTGAAGCCACTTCTCGACATACTGAGTAGAGAAGTTGGGCTTGGTATCGCCAGAAATGAATAATATCTAAACTCAGTTACATGATCAGAATAGTTGCAGTGAGTCAGTGGCTCGGTACCAATAGCCCAAAGAATGATTGCTAAAACTGTGCATTTGATCTGCAAAATGGGGAACTGCAAGCATTAGTGTAATGAACTTTCTTGATCTCAATTCAGGCCAAACTTCAAAATTAGAAAAGCACCTGCGGTACCAAAATTAGAATCGCAATGAGACGACACATGTGGAGATGAAATATCATGAAGTTCTTGAACTTGGTGTCCTTTATGTACTCTGCAAGTTTCTGTTGCAAGAGTGCACCAATAGGAAATCAGAGTTGAACTCTTGTAGTGAATGTGATCAGAGTTAAGTAGTCTATGGCTCTATGCTATGTCAGACTATAAACTCACAAGATTTCAACAAATGTTACAATTAGAAGAAAGAATACGTACATCTGCCCAGTTCATCTTGTAGAAAATTGCTACAACCCCTGCAACTTCAATGCAAAGAAGAGAGAAGATCCAAACTATGTACTGATTAAAACTGGTCAAGGATAACCAAACGGAATTTTCAAATTTTACTATCAGAAACTAAGCTGTGGTAAGCTGATCGATTCTTGAAAAAGGATACTATGAGAAGAAGAGTAGAATCAGTGATGCAATGAGCAACCAGATAACTGAAAAGTGTGCTGAAACAGACGGCAATCCCCGCACCTAAACATGCATAGATAAACCTGTCAAGCAGAACGAAGCAATGAAAATCGATTTCGAAATACGCCAAGCAATGAGCAACCATATCACTTTCCCTCTTCTTCTCATGAAGACTGAAGAAAGTAGACAAAGCATTAGAGTAAAAAACTCAGTGAGATAAGGAAAGAGTCGAGTATTATACCATGGTTTAAGTACCATTGGGACTGGAGGGAGCTCAGTAACTCCATCCTGCCACTTCTTGAGCAGCCAGAGAGTGTAGATGATCACCCCCACACCAAAGATGTTGACAAAGAAGTTCAAAGCTCTCATTGAGTTGTGCAAGCAACATCTTGCACAGTATACCATTCTACAAATGAGCAGTGAGTTATAGTGATACTCCTCTATCCGTTCTTCAACGGATTCCACATTATATGCCTAGTGATTCAGTAGTTCTAGTCTTGATCAGTTTTAAATTGTAGCCATAATTGCCCATGAAGATCAATGCGTATAGAAGAAGCTGCTGGGTCAGAAACGGGGTTGGTGATTGGTGGAGGTTGAAAACGTGTGGGTTTTGATCTCTATGGATTTTTTGTGAGCTAGACATGATGGATTGAGATATGATAGGAGAACTATCCCATTTGATCATAGCTTTTGGTAAAATCCACGTACATTATCATGTGAGCTGCTTTGTGAAAGGCTATGCGGGATTTTGTTGAATGTTAGCTTGCAGAGTTGCAGGTGTGTATGTGTGTACTAATTCAAGTCGAAGCCACACCTACCAATCTACCATTCAAGCATGTGAATGAACACGACAGACTTCAACTTCACGAATCCTTGTTAACTATTTGTTTCCCAAGTAATTCGAATTGCGCCAATATGAAACACATTCGTAAAACTAAAACAATCTGCTGCACAATTCATATGAACCCTACTTAAGCTCATCAATTAGATTCATTCTTCTAGTTTAATACTTGGTTTAGGTAGGTAGACGTCTCGAACAATGGAAATGACAAGCAAATAGAGGTCCACCAATAAGTTTGAGCAGGTTACGTACTAAATCAAACAGAAGACCTCAAGTGAAACACTAAATGCACAAATCCATAAAACAAACAAGTAGTTACTAGTTCCTTTCTTGATGCATCAGAAATTTGGAGGATAGTTTCATTATCCTAACCGGTTGACATGTACGTTGACATGTAAAGTCATTGTCCCTATCTTGGATAGCATTGTACGTTGACATGTTCACGCAGGTCAAAACTGGTTTTCAGATGGCCCATTCCATTTTATATGGAGTAAGTGAGCATTCAAAGAATTTTGAAATCTGAAACAAAAAATGTACCAACACATACTTGCCAGAATGTAAATTGCGAATGTGTGTGTTGGCAGATCTTAGTTCATAAAAGCATAACAGGTTTAAATCACATATCACCATTAAGAGCTAACCATATCCACTAAATCAAAAGGACAGGTAGATTAAGCATGGCAGATTCAGAAGAAACAAGAAAATTCTCCAATTATCATAAAAAGATTCTAAATGAGCAAAAATGGCAGGAGAAAAGTAGTATAAAAATTAATAGACGACTCAATCCAGCTTTATCCTGTCCAGGTCATTGATTGCCGCTTCAAGCTGCAACCAGAATAGAGTTGAAGGGGAGTTGTTATTAACACACCTATAATGTCAATCTACACCTAAATTAATGTTATCATCTTTCTGCAAGGTGAGTGTACTTTGACATTGCAAGTGCTAAGAACAATTTTGCCAAACAGGATAGAAATTCACATAACACGGAATTGTGCATACCTTCACAATCTGACGCAAGAAGTAATCCCCATATCTTTTTGGTGGTTTTGAGTCAGCAACGTAAACCCAATCCTGCACCAAAATGATTTAGATCACATAATTGCCATTTTCCCCATACATTCAATATATATAACTCATTGCAATATACATTCCTAGAGATAAGCCGATCAACTTAATTGGTAATCTCATCTGATGGAGATTTGTAATACGGAGACAGCAATAAATAAAGGACTCTGGTGATAACACTGTTCCAGATCCTCAGAAGCTGTTGATTAATAATCATCTCCAAAAAAAATTTAAAAAAATCACATGAGCCAAGTACCCAGGGTCCCTCTAGTTTCCAGAAATCTACAGGATTGTCTATAATTCTATATATATGCCCACGGACTATGCAGACCAATGCCTAACCATAATTTTCAATCAATAAGATAAGAGAACATAGAAGAAATTTAACATACATCTTCCATATAGAAATCCACATCAGCATTGGAAATGGTCTTTCCATCAGTGTCAACTGAATGCGTCTTGTGTTTGTATGTTAGCAAGATAGTCCTGTACAGCAGTGGAAAAATCACATTATTATAACAGCACAGTACATTCAGATAAGAGAGCTACAAGAAAATCCTGATCAAGCACCTCAACTTAGATTCATCCACTTCCATGTACTTGGCAAGGTTCCCAAGAGAGATGGAAGAGTAGACTTTCAAGAAAGTCCGAACACCTGACAATAACTGTTGCTGCTTCACTTCATACAGAAACAGTTTCAACTGAAGTCTATACGCATCCTGGAAATTTGGAAACAAATTTTATTACACAAACAATTGAGAGAGAGAGAGGGCATGTAATGCTTAAAACAGAAATAGACCTTCATGTCTAATGATAAACTTTCACCATTGTTTCAAATATCTCAGGAACTGATACTCCAATAAAATCATGAACTGATTAAAAATATTTGAACTATTCTCAGATAAAGCTCATAATATTAGGTATTGAATCAGTAAGAAATAATAAAGTGCACAATTTTGTTCTCAAATAAAAGCAGGTATTTGTTTCCTTAAATGGTAAAATTTGCAGACAGGATGTTTCAGTTTTCCATGTAATAACTTGGGCTAATCCCTTTTACCAACTATATGATACAGCACCCATTGTCATGAGACCATTTTGGAGAATTGCAAATTGGCGGTTGAAACATTTCCATGATCTATGGCACTACATACCTGGTTGTAATTAACAAGAGGCTCCTCAAAACTGGGAGCAGAAGGAGTAATGAACTTAGGACATGCATAGGAGAAGAGCTCATCATAGATAGTAAATGCTTCATCATCATATCTTTGCATTCTGATCATCTTTTCACCATACTTCTCACGCAACTGAGTGTTCACCGTTTCTTCAACAAGCTTAACCTGGGGACATAGTGATAGACTAATTGCCAGCAGGGCATACATCTGCTCATTTTTTTTCAGTATCTGCTCATATTGTGGAGATTTCTGATGATACTGCTTGGTCTTATAGATGTACAATAGAATCTTATTGAATTCCCGAATTGCCTCCACATACCTATGAAAAACAATAATACTCACTAAGGCTTCATAAACAAGTTTTCACACCAACACTTGCACTTCAGCCTCATCTTATTTACATTATCGCACGACATGAAATCAAAGGCGTCATGCCTAATATTGATTAATAAATAAATACAGATACTAGGACAGCTTTGATCACAATGAACAAACGACGGGAAGCGTCTTACCTCCGCAACATAAGATTGGCAAAACCATAATGATATATGGTGGTAATGTGGCTTCCAATCACACTCACATAAACCCCTTGCTGAGTAATGTCAATGGGTTGCAAGCATTTCAGACCAGTATGATAATCCCCCAAAAGACAATGCACTCGCAGCAACCCCACCATGCTGAAATACCCCAACACCTTCAACACATTACTCCCACCGCTATAATCATACCCATCCGTGGCAGTAAATTGCTCCAGCCCTTCCTTCTCCTGCTCCAGAATCTGAACAATCGCCGACTTCTCCACCAGAGCTTGCAAGAAGTTAAGCACTCCATACACATTCCAAGCCTGCAAACACAACAAATAATCCTCATTCTCTAAACCTATCCGAAAAGTTACACAGAAATAAATAGATTGACTCAATTGACTGACCTGATCGAACTGCCTGAGAAGAGCAATCTCCTGCTCAGTCTTGTTCTTCATCTTCGCCCGATACTGGCAGAAGCTCTGAAACTGGTACACGAACTCGTCCACCATGTCCCACAGCCACTGATTCGGCAGCTGCATATTCACGACGCCGTGGAGCACCACCTGAAAGAGACTACAGTAATTGTCCCAGGAGTCGATTCTCTGCTTCAGAGTCGGCTGGAGCCGAGCGTAGAGGTGGCGGAACCACATCTCGCGGTAGAGGAGGCAGAACACGTGGTCGTTGTCGACGTAGTGCGCGACGGCGTCGACGGAGGGCCACGGCGTGTCCTTGAAGAACCGCTCCGATATGGCCTGGAACGAAGTCTCGTACATCTGGTGGATCTCGTAGACGTTCTTCTCGCGGATGTGGCGGTAGAGATGGACGACGAAGGATTTCACGGAGTCCGGGACGTGGTTCGGGTCGTACCCGGGCTCCTGCGACGGCGCGTCGGTGGAGGCTTGGCGGTGAGTCGCCGAGGGCTCGTCGTAGTCGTACGCCGCCATGGTTGGTTCGCAGCTTGGGAATTCGAGCTGAGAAGGTTGGAAAAAGGGTGGGTGGGAGTCTCAGTCGCAGCAGAGACGGTGAGTGAGTGAAGCGCAAAAGGATATTAGGGTTTTACACTTCAACTGGGCCCACCGGGTCACGATCCGGATCTCCCAGGATTTGGATCAAGTTTGGGCTTCGGATTCTTTTCAGAATACGTTTGGAAATTGAAGGCCCAATAAGACTAAACGACATTAACATATACGGATCGTCGTGTCGGATGACAGGTTTTGCATGCGATAATCATGCCGTGTTTCAGTTACAGTTGGGTTTGGAAACAGTAAAAAGATAGAATAGTGACCGTACTTCTCATATGATCTATATCTCTGGTTGCTTACCAGGCTAAATCATCTCAATCCATAGTAGAATCTCCGTAACTCAACAAACAAAACTTGCCCCAACAACTTCGACTACAAGTGTTTGATCTCGAAAACCTTAGCAAGAGACTTGCAACAAACGGCTGGGTTTTCACTTTCAGACACTGGTTTGATATTCACAGACTACTCAAGATTGCCAAAGTGCGGACAGATTACAAAATGGACATCATCCTCACTCTTGCATTCACTCATGTTACATCATCAGTTGAACCAGTTTCAAGCTGGCAGATTTGATCAGCCAAAGTCGAACTTTTACTACTCTAAACCTCTTCTGCTAGTGTGGAAAAATTTCCAGGAAGCTTCAGTGCCAAAGGCCTCACTTCGCATGTTAGAGTTGGTGTAGTTGCATGAGGAAGAACCTAATAATTGTCAGGTTCATCTTCTTCATCGGATGATAAGAGTGAGGAGCCCATCCATGTTTTAAACCCTTCATCAACCCGCCTTTCCACGTCTGGTGTCACTTCCACTGTACTCTCTAACATTTCAAGCCCCAAGTTTCGGCTACCAGATTCCCCTTCATCAAGGATTACAGCTGCTCTCCTTCTCAGGAAGAAGGCAGTCCCTCCATACAGAATAGCAAGCCCCCAAATGGCAATCTCATAGCACCAGAACAGAGGCACAGAGCAGTAGCTTCCCCCTAATGTGAGGAGAGTTGTACCAAGAAACAAGGCAAGAAGACCAAATATGATAGCAAAGACAGCATTCAGAATTGATAGACATCGTACCCCACCTGCAGATTACAATTGAGAGTTCAAACATCACTTGCTGCAGTTTCTCATGCCACACCACGCCTTTTTGGCCGAAATTCAATGACAAAAACAAATTGACACACCATTCGTTTTCAATTTTTTACTCTGTAACATGAGACTTTGAAAGTTAATTGATTGTCTTGGGAAACAAAAGTTTTAAACAGCCATATGCAATACAATAGTAACATTACTTTCTCAAAAGTAAAACTTGGTTGCAGAGGTAACACCATTACAACAGTAAAAGCCAAGAAGATGAACTACATTATGTAATCTGAAATAACATGATAAGATGACCTGGCTAATACGGTCACAAGAAATGGCAACTGTATTTTCCAATCTGTATGCTTATGCAAGGAGCCTAATAAGGATATGGGAAATCTTAAGAAAGCAATACAAGGAATTACTTAGAGCTATCTTCAATAAACAAAGAAAGTGTTGTTCCGCCAAACAAATTAGCTGTAAGAATCCTTGAATCACTTTCTCTACCCCGACTACTTTGCAATTAAATGAAGTATCAGCAATTTGTAGCAGATTAGATTCTCTATACAGACATACTATCAGTATGAAATAAGAAACACGTATTACAAACTGAATTTCATTTAACAGAGAGAAATAGTATTACCTCTTTTCGAAGCACAGTAGTTATTCTCAACTACCATTAAGCATCCATTCCTTGCAGGGGCAGAATACGCGACTGTGATTCCTGCAACCAGATTGAAACTATGAGAACATGAAATCCATTTAGCACATCCAGAACAAACATTGCCCTGAAAAATAATTAGATACAGTCCATGTAGACCATATCAAAGGAACCAATGTCCCTTCCACAACAGTATGTATACCTTGCACAAAAATCTACATTGAAGATTTCAACTAGAACCTCACGTTAGAACCATATAAAGTCTCTTTGCGGAGGTCTTATATAGAATCTATCAGGTGACTCTTGGGTTTGATGCATTTTCCTTCATTGCTTTAAGAGAACTTTCTACTTGCAATACAGAATACTAAAACTACCCACATGTACTAATAATTAGCATATCATACATTCCAGGCAGATGCAACCCTCTGGAAATATGGGGTGCACCTACTACCCTAAGAGCATCTTAAGTCCTTCAATCAGCTAAAATCATCTAGCATCCTATACAAAGCTATCAAGTTGATATAATAAAAGATCTATATATCCACCACGCCGAAACTATAATCTATAACTCAGATAGATATCAATAAGCGAAAAATGCCGAGATTTCGAAATCGTCTTGTGAACTCATCAAAACATCATTTATTGATGCTCTCATTGACTAAATTCAATTCAATGAAAAACACAATCTAATTTGCTATCTCTCTCTGGTTTAGCCTTCAATTTCTAACTTCACAGTGAAATCAAATCTAATTAGAGCTTAAGAGGTTCTTACCGGCGACGAGATACACCACCGTGGCCAAGAAAATGATCATGGAGGGAATGAACACCACCATCCAATAGTAATCCACAGTCTCCTGGTCCGTCAGAGAAAACGCACCACTAAACGAATCGGAATCGCCGCCTCTCACATTCATCGGCAGCGAATTAAGCCTCCGGTCGTCGCCGCACAACGGCCGCCGGGACGCGTCGGCCGGAAACACAATGTTCAAGCTGATGACCGCGCAGACGAAGATCGCAAGGCAGATGAAAGCCACGGACGCCATCAACATCGGCCTCTGGAGCTTCCCCCAGGCTCGGTCTTCTTCCCGGAGGCACTCGTACTCGCGCTTGGGCATGAACGCCTGGCGAAGCGCGTCGCCGATAATCTCCATCTGAAATCAGTCGCCGTTCGACAAAACCCTAACGGTTCGAATTGGTGTGAATCTCGGAGGAGTTGTTGAAGCAAAACCCTAGGGATTTTACGATTTGGCCCCCAAATCTGGGGCGAGTGATCCGAATTGAGGAGTGTGATTTGAAGTTTGAGAATTCGAAATTAGAAAATGGGTAAACCCTAAGAAATGTCAAAGGGAGTTGAGGAGTGTGATTTGGGATAAAGATGAGCACCGCTTTTTACGCAAGTCCCCGAGTGAGATTTGGCGGGGTTGGCTGTGCGGTGGCGCGTATACTAACACCAACTACGTTGGTCGTTAAGATGTCCAGTGAATTGGTAGGTCCTACGCGTTAAATAATAGTTAGTTTTTTTTTTCGATAACTAAATAATAGTTAGTTAGAAACCGGCTAATGCTAATGGAGTCGTACTTCTTTGTATATATTTTAGAATAAATTTCAGTTTAATCTCCTGAATTTTAGGTTTAAAATCAGTCTGACATCTTTTTTTTTTTTAATCAGTCTCATCCCTAAACTTTTAAAATGACATAAATCTCGACCAAAATAATTAAAATAGCCCTTGTTAATCTTTTTATCTCAATTTTTTACCCTCTCTCTCCCCCCCCCACGGCTCCGACCCGAAACCATGTCATCCACCACCACCACCACCGCAGATCTACCCATGTCCTCCTTCTACCCAGATCTCACTTCCTCCTCCTCCCGTGTCTACCCCGAACCCTCCGACCTCCTCGACCACTTCAACCGCCTCCCCAACTCCCTCCTCCTCCTCGTCTTCAACAAGATCGCTGACGTCAAGGCCCTCGGCCGCTACCGCGTCGTCTCCCGCCGCTTCCACTCCCTCGTCCCTCAAGTCGACACCGTCCTCGTCCGCGTCGACTGCGTCATCTCTGACGACGACTCCACCTCCTCCTCCCCTTCCTCCTCCGACAAATCCCGCGCTCCTTTCTCCTCCCTCTTCCGCCTCGTCTTCGGCGGCATTGTCAAGCCCCTCCAGGCCCTCGGCCAGTTCCTCGGCCCCCGCCGCTCCTCCTCCCTCGCCGACGAAAACGTCGCCAAGATGATGGAGCAGGCCGGCGTCACGCACCACTTGCCCACGCAGATGCTCAAGAATTTCAACGAGATTCAGGTCCTCCGGATCGAGCTTCCCTCCGGCGAGCTCGGCATCGACGACGGAGTCTTGCGGGGGAGAGCTTCCGGAACTTACGAGGGAGAGAGAGTAAAAAATTAAGGTAAAAAGGTTAACAAGGGCTATTTTAGTCATTTTGGTCGAGATTGATGTCATTTTGAAAGTTTAGGGATGAGACTAATTAAAAAAAAGATGAGGTATCAGACTGATTTTAGACCTAAAGTTCAGGAGAGTAAACTGAAATTTACTCTATATTTTAATACACCAGATGAAATAGGTTTTGAACTTCGAACTTGTCAAAGTGGTTATGCATCTGGGTAGTTGCAGCATTTCACATGCATTATTAAATTAACTTTTAAGTCTATAAAGTCTTTAGTATTAACATTATCTAAAAAAAAATGGCAAACTATATTTCACATCCGAAGACGTTTCACTATTATAAAGATATGTAAACTATATTACTATAGGTCAAACTTATATGTCGGATTAAAGAATCTATTTTGAGTGTCCTACTTTACAGTTTTCTCACTTTTTATGTACGAATATATATATATATATATATATATATGTTAGATGTGTTCACACCACACACACTCTCCCCAGATAGCTCTAGTCGGCCCATGTATTTTTCCTCTTTATGCCTTAATCTATATCTCTACTATATATAAAATGAGCAGTTTCTAAATTATTAAATTGTGTTTTGTCAAAATTATTCCTATTAAATTGATTCTGATTTTAAGAAAAAGGGTTATTATGGTAAATTAAAAAATAAAAAAAATAAAAAAAATAAATTGATAAAATAATTTGGAAGAGAAAAACGTGGATAGTGTATAGAAAGTGGATTAACCGCCCATTAATTTTGGGTTAATTTGTGACAATGTGCAAATTTGCACAGATAAAAGGCTAATATTTTATTAAGCATAATTTTATTTCACCCTATAAGAAGCACTTCTCAGCAACAATGTCAAAGTAATCTGGTTTTGGGTTCGCTAATGTTTCTGCTTCCCAATAGACACAATTAAAGAAATTTTATCGGCCTCGATGTGTTAAAGACTCTAGAAGAGAATATCCTCTACGAAACTTGGAGCTCTTAGGGTATTCTCAAAATTGGTTTTCCTCTTCGTACGACGGCGCGTCCGTTGACGTTGTCGTCGGACGAGAGCTTGAGGGTGACCAGATGGTGGTCATGCCCTGACCTGATGGGTTGGTGGTGGTGGACTGATAACGGTCGTAAATTGATGGGGCGAACTAAGAGGCTAAGGCTGTGTTGTTCTGGCAGGGCATTGGCGGTGGGAAAGTGATGCCTCGATCTAGTCGGGGTTGAGGTGGACGGTTTGGCAATGTACGGTTAAGGGGAGATCGCGGTGGTCTAGCTAGGTTGACCTGGTTTGTCTTCGATATGGGTCGATCTCCTACCATGGCTATTTACAAACTACGAAAGGTGAAGCCTCTCCTAGGTCAGTTGACGACAATGTCGGTTTTTTATGACGGCCGACAATGGTGACGGCGCGGCGGCCGTATGCGTGGCTCCTCTTAGACCAGATCCTGAAGTGGGTAGCCTCTTGAAGCCCATTAGAGGGTGGTTGGGCCTAGGTATTTTCTGTTTTTCTTTTTTTAGTTTTTTTGTTGGTTTGTTTTGGTTGGTTAGTTGTCCCTCCTCTTTGAATGAAGGTTTTGGTCTCCTCTTTAAGTGAGGATGTAGGGTTTTGGTAGATTGGTCATTGGTGTCGGGGTCGTGTCGGTGGGTGTGTCATGGTTATGTTGTCGTGTCTAGGAACTATTTTAACATCGGTTAGTTCTTGTTGTCAATGTAATTAGGAGGTTATCTGTGCATATATGCTAGTAATTTTAGCAAATAATGTTTGAAATGGTTGTTTCTTCTTAAGGTTGAATGATAGGATGTATCGAGGTTTATGAATCAGGTTAGGATACGGTTAAACCTGTTTCGATTTTGTAATCGCTAGTTGTAATGTTTGAATTATATATTATAGAAATTGTCCTAAAAAAAAAAGAATTTTATGTTTAATTTAGGGCGTGTCTATTGTCACCCCACAAACTATTTTGCTCACCCCATGTTCTCTTCACACCTCACTTATATATTTTTAATTATAAGTCTACTTTGTTCACTCATTTACAATACCTAAAATACTATTTTCTCAATTCTGCTTTGTTCACCCTACATATATTTTTTCAATTTCATATTTGCTTTGTTGACCCTACATTCGAACTCTTCTCATCGTGCATATATAATTTTTAATTTTTAATTTAATTTATTCACTCATTTGCAATATACACAATATTAGGCTATTTCAATAGCCATTGTACTCCAAAAACAAAAAGAAATTGAAGAAAACCATAACATTAATATTTGTTCACCCTACATATATTTTTTCAATTTCATATTTGCTTTGTTGACCCTACATTCGAACTCTTCTCATCGTGCATATATAATTTTTAATTTTTAATTTAATTTATTCACTCATTTGCAATATACACAATATTAGGCTATTTCAATAGCCATTGTACTCCAAAAACAAAAAGAAATTGAAGAAAACCATAACATTAATATCATTTGGGTAAGTGAAATCACTAACTGAACAAAAAAAATCACATTAAAGTATAAATCTCAATTAAAAAACAAGAAAAAACTCTCAAACTTAACTCATTGATATCCGTTGATGTCAAGATGCACAATGTTTGTAAATCTATCTCTACTTGGAAAAAGTTATGTCGCCGATGAAAAAAAAACAAATCGAATATAAGTGAGCGATTAGACATGTAAATTTACATACAAAATCAACATGAGAAATAATGAGTAAAGAAATAGACGAAACATCAACAAAGAAAAAAAAGAGAACAAGAAAAAAAATGAAATACAAACAGTTCACCTCATGTTTAAGTTGAATGATAGCGTCTTCATACTTCAAAGAACGACCGAATATGATAAATTATGGGTTAAGTTTTACGAAGTACATGTTTATCCAAAAAAAAAAAAGATAAAAAAAAAGAATTTGTAATTTGTAATAACTTATTGTCTTTTTTCTGTAATTTTACATCATTGTATATTTATCTTTTAATAAATCAACAACTTTTGGGGTGAATAAAATAATTTGTGGAGTGACAATAGACGCACCCTTAATTTAATATCACGACAAATTGTAAGTCATAACTTTTACTCGAACAAAAAAGTAAAGTAAAAAAAAAAGTCAATTGTAAACGAACAAAAAAAAAAAGAGAAGATAAATGATAGTATGCCAAGAATCAAATTTCGAAACGTGACAAAACAAACACAATAGCATTGTAATCATATTTCTTTTTCTGAAATTGCCTTGTAGTGGTACATGAATGTTAGTCCCTCTAATCTCCAAGTTAGCCCTTTGAACAAACCGAGTGTAAGCTCCACGCGCCACCAATTGAACGAGGTGATGGCCATGTCACTCTATAATGCTACTATAACAGGACCCACCGTTCATATGATACAAGAGAAAGTACAAACAGAGACAACTGACTGTTTATTTTTTGTTTTCTTCCGCTTCCCAGTAGATGAAAATGAACTCGCCAAATGCCAACATAGACCCAGTCAATCTCTAAAGCTCAGAACATCTTAAGCACTAGCTCTCTGATCGCTTCCATGGCTTCCCTCCAATCTTTCTCAAAACCTGTCTCGCAAAACCCACATATTACCCGAAAACCAGTTGATCCTTCACTTAGTTTGCGTCTAATTCCAAGAAACCTTGCATTTTTAGGACATGGGTTACGTTGTATCCACCATGGGTCTGCCAAAGAGACAAAGATCATCAGAAGCTCGAACCAAACGGAAGCTGTGACTGGTAAAATTGATTCAAAATTCACATTTTCTTTTTGTCGATAAAGAATCACTCTTTAAACGATGATATTGATCTCTGGTAATTTATTTGAAAGAATATAGATTCTGTGTAACTACTTGTTTTAACTGTTATCCGTCTGTGCCAGATTACAGCATTCAAGTATCTGATGTCCCTCTGCTGACTAGCTCAGAGGTTCTTTTCTCTCTCCCTTTTCTTTTAAAAATCCTTGCATAGTTGCATTATAAGCTTCAGTGTTCCTTGAAAGCATACTGCTTTGGTTATAATCCATAAGAGTGTCATGACAGTTAGTTGGACAATTCTGGTGTCTTATGTACTAACTTTGATTCAGTGATTGAAATATACACATTGTGATCAGAAAATGGCAACGATTTTGTTGAAGGTTGAGTAATTCTCCGGTTTTGATTTGATTTCTTCGTCTCTAGAAAGGCAATGGAAAGGCTAAAAACAAACCGCGAAAATCGAAAGGGTACACAAGAGTTTCTAGCCATGTATTCTAGCATTTTTGGAGGAATTACAACAGATCCAGCTGCTATGGTGATCCCTATTGATGATCACATGGTCCACAGAGGGCATGGGGTTTTCGACACTGCTGCTATAAGGGATGGGTCAGTGACTTACTGCTTAACCATTCAATACATCACTTTATATTTGTAGGATCTTTAATGTCCTACAACTGGATATTCAGTGCTTTTGAATGTTTACATTAGAAAAGATCAATGATTTATGATTCTGTGTATTTGTCTACATTTTAGATATTTGTACGAGCTGGACCAGCACATTGACCGTATTTTGAGGTCAGCATCCATGGCCAAAATTGGCCTACCGTTTGATCGAGAAAGTATTAGGAGAATCCTCATACAAACAGTGAGTGCTTCTAAGTGCAAAACAGGATCACTAAGGTACTGGCTCTCGGCAGGACCTGGTGATTTTCAGTTATCTCCATCTGGCTGCGATCAGCCAGCTCTTTATGCTGTGGTAGTCCAAGACAAATCGCCTTTTAGTTCGAAGGGTGTTAAAGTAGTAACTTCGTCGATCCCTATAAAACCACCCCAATTTGCGGTTATGAAGAGTGTGAATTATCTTCCAAATGTGCTTTCAAAGATGGAGGCTGAAGAAAAAGGTGCCTTTGCAGCGATTTGGCTGGATGGTGACGGATTCATTGCCGAAGGCCCTAACATGAATGTGGCTTTTGTTACAAAAGATAAGGAACTTCTGATGCCTCCATTTGACAAGATACTAAGTGGCTGCACGGCTAAGAGAGTGTTGGCGCTTGCAGAAGGCCTGGTGAAGGAGGGTAAGCTTCAGGGAGTGAGAGTTGAAAATGTGACTGTTGAGGAAGGGAAGAAGGCCGTTGAGATGATGCTTATTGGCAGTGGAATTCTTGTTCGCCCTATAGTGCAATGGGACGAGCAGATCATTGGTGATGGTAAGAACTAAGAACTTAATTTCACCGTGCTAAGTAACCTTAAATACTTAATTGACTGAAACACAAGGCATACAGACCAGTTTTCCGCATAAATCTTCTACTTTCTATGTTCATGCTGCTGAGGCTTTTCAGTCTTTCCTTAAAGACTATGTCTTTGTTTTCCTAGCTTTCATTATAAAGTAAACTAGTAATGTTCACCGTGTGGCTATTGCATCTGTTGTCCTCTAATAATCGTGTTTTAATTATGGGGTCATCTTGATTTCCTCCAAAGTTTATCCAAACATACATATCTTGAAAACATAGTTTGCGAACTTTGATTCTAAGAAGTTTCTTATCATTGCATTCTGCTCCATGTCAAACTGTTGTTTCTGACATGCTTTGAATTCATGACTGACCATGCTTGCTTCTTATTTACAGGCAAAGAAGGATCCTTGACTCAGATTCTCCTGAATCTTATCATCAAAGACATGGAATCCGGCCCCCTTACTGTCCGAACACCTATTCCGTACTAGCTGACACCGTCTGATACTTTCAAACCTGTTGAAATCTCAAGCACCGGAAACCAGTCATTACCCGAGTCTGATATTTCTATCTACTGTACACTTTGGAGCTCTGCTCTCTTGTAATTTCAGACTTATAAAGGCAGTTTATATGTGCGGAGCTTCATTCTTCCAGCCATTACAGCATCATTACTGTTGAGAGGTCAAACTTGGATTGCTGGGATTGGGAATGAGACTATTTATTCCTGGTTTCAAGCTCAAACTTGGTGACCGGATACACAATCAAACAAAATAAATAATAATATTTCGGATAAACCAAGAGGAATTACTAAATAATTTACTGCAATGATGCTTGATACAGAGAGAAAGTGATTTTAGATAGTGATATTAAATCTAGTGGAGCATATGTTAGGCTCTGCATAGTTGTTGCCTAAGTTGGAGATTATTCCTAATTGCAAAAGGGATCGATGCTTGTCTGTTTTGTTCTCACCTTTCTGTGTTGAGAATATTTGTTTTGATCCAGTAGTGGGGCGGTTATCTGAGACTAGAGGTTGAAAATCTCTATATAATTATCGCCACTTGTTTCTTTGATGGAGCTTTGTGTTTGGATTTTCTGTACGCTTAGCAGGTTGGATATTGAGATGATGGGATCAAAGATTGATGCATCAAAAGTTGGCACACAATGATGGGCTTGACTTTGTTGTATTCAAATTTGTGTTGCCAAGTGAAAACAACACAAGAGTTTCTATTCGAAAATTGATCAAAAACAAACATAATTGGTTCATGATCATGCTCATATTAGGTCAAGAAGGCACTCCTTGCACAATCGAGCGAAACCGACTTTGAAAGTAAAATATTAATTGAAGAGTGAGCCTTGTTTAAAGTTGATTAGTTTCATTGATCATCAACGGAGAGAGATGATTAGGAATAATGGAAGCCTAATCAGAAACAAATACTAAAATGATGAAGTCGGTGACGTTAGACTTAACGGAAGTTTAACAGTCAACCGCTGATAACAGAGGTAGGTCAAACAAACGGTGCACCCCAACTACACCTCTTTAAGGCCCGCGAGCCCATGACGTGGACGTCCCTGATTGGCAGTCAAATCACTTCCCTCACCGAAAGGAAAAAACAAGAAAAAGCAAGAAAAATCGGTTCCTCAACAGAAAAGAAGAGAAAGAAAGAAAAGAAGCCAGAGCGATCTCACAGACTCTGAGAGAGAGAGAGAAGAGTTTACAGAGAGAGAGAGAGAGAGAGAGAAAGAGAAAGCGGCCGGAATATTCCTGAAGCTATCGGCGATTGTACCGGAAGGAGTTTACGGTGATCGGAGGCGCGGTTTGGTGTTCGGATCCGGCGAGGAGCGAGGATGGTGAATTCTATGGTGGAGCGCGCCACGAGCGACATGCTCATCGGTCCTGATTGGGCGATGAACATCGAAATCTGTGACATATGCAACCACGACCCTGTGTATGTGCCGCACTGGATTCTAATCTCTCTCTGATTTTGCTTAGCTTGATTTCTAGTGTAATCTGTATATTGAATGTGTGTGATATAATCTGGCATATGGATTTTTGGAATCTAGATAAGTAATGGTGGAGTTTGAAATGGTCGTTGAATTTTGATCCAACAGTGAATGAATGGAAATGTGAGGATAGAACTGCAGAAAGCTAGAATTTCATGTTTTATTACTAGTTGTTTTTCTTTGGATCTAGCGGCGAGCGGTGCGATTTAGTCCTGGATTTTGTATGTCCGCATTTGTGCTTCTATTCGATGTGTAGTAGTAAGTTTTTGAATTAGGATTGGTTTGTATGTACTAGTTCAAGTGAAGTAAGCATGGGAGAGGGTGCAAAGTGATGTGAGTCGAAATTGTGATGTATATGTTAGTGTATGTGCTGTTCTTAAGATTGAATTTATGGTGATAGAATAGCTGTATTGAATGTTCTCCCTTGGTCTTTTATGTATCAGGCAAGCAAAGGATGTTGTCAAAGGTATAAAGAAGCGCCTTGGAAGTAGGAATTCAAAAGTTCAACTTCTTGCCCTTACTGTAAGCTCCTGAGATCTTGTTTGTTTAAAAATGTTTGCTGGCTAATTTAGTGCCAACAAAATATGTGGATGCTAAGTTAGTTAGTGCCTGTAATGTTAACAACATGTGTATGCTTTTACTTTGGTGGAGTCCGACATGATATCAGCTCCTGGCCAGTTCCTGTTAGTCTTCATTTGAATATTAGTTAGAACAAGAATATAAAATGAATGCTGTGCTAGGATAAGTTGGCAGATTTAAAATTTAGATGTAATATGGATAATTTGTTTGGCTGCTGAAATTGCACTAAATTGTGTGTTAGTCTCGTATATTTTAGATGCTGCTGATACCCTCATGACTGTTGTTGTATTTAACGGCTTTGTATTACAGAGGTCTAAACTTGGCTTTGTTTTGGTCTGCTTGCTTTATTCTAGCTGTTGGAAACAATTATAAAGAATTGTGGAGATATTGTTCATATGCATGTAGCAGAGAGAGACCTCCTCCATGAGATGGTGAAAATAGTAAAAAAGAAGGTATATATGCCTCTTCCATGATTTGGTTGCTTCATTATGCTTTCGCTATTCACTTCCGTTGAAGATTTCTGATGGCATATATGATGCAAATTTGCAGCCGGACTATCATGTCAAAGAGAAGATACTGATTCTGATAGATACCTGGCAAGAAGCTTTTGGTGGCCCTAGAGCAAGATATCCACAATACTATGCTGCATACCAGGAATTGTTGGTATGTTCTCAAAAGATGTAACCTGAAGCATTACAATTTATAAGAAAAAAAGGTCAAAACTCAACACCACGAGAATTGACAAAGCAATAATGTGCAGGAAATTGTTACATCATTCCTTAGACGCAGTTGTAGTGCTTGTTTGTTCAACACTGTCTGACTTAAATGAGTTCTTGATTTCAGCGTGCTGGAGCAGTATTCCCTCACAGATCTGAGGCCCCTGCTCCTGTATTCACACCTCCGCAGACACAACCATTGTCATCACTCCCTCAAAATTTGCACAATCCAGATCATCCAAAAGATATACCTGAGCCTTCTAATGAGCCCGAGTTCCCAACATTAAGGTACATATTTACCTCCTCCTTTTTCTGAACTTATGCTAGCTTCATGAACATTTTGTCAACATAATATCAGTTCTTTGAATTCAAAATGGTATTGAGTGGATTGAGTAGTGTTTGCCAGGTCTTTTGTTGACTAGTGTGGCAGTTCTTTTTCCTCCTTTAATATATGCTAGGTTCTGATTGAATGATTTCAATACTTCATTACGAATTCTGTTTTGTCACATGCTGTATTGGGATTTATTAGATCATCAAGTGCTTTGAAGATACATGCAATGAATGCATTTGTTAGGTTATTTGGTTTGCTTTTGTGTTTCATTTCTTTCGTGTTTATGCGTCAGTGCAATTGATGTTTCATCTTTGCTGGAAAGTGGTTTTGGGGTGGAGGGAGGTTTAGACTTTAGAGGGTTGGGGATGTTGGTGTATTTTCCGATTACTTGCATCTTTGATGGGTGAGAGAAGGATATGTGTCCCATTCTAATAGTAT
Source organism: Fragaria nilgerrensis (assembly GCA_010134655.1). Taxonomy (NCBI): domain Eukaryota; kingdom Viridiplantae; phylum Streptophyta; class Magnoliopsida; order Rosales; family Rosaceae; genus Fragaria; species Fragaria nilgerrensis. Next base: position 31,382,954 of record CM020978.1, on the reverse strand, counting down.
GAACGTTTATCCAAACTCTAAGAAATCAGCAGCAGCAAGCTCCATGACAAAAGCAGTCAATATGAAAGTCAGCATGAGGATTATTACTAATTCTTTATGAAATGTGTAGTCAGATTTTTGTACGTTATCACTTTTGTTGTTCTAACAAAAAAATTTGGTTGTCAGCTTGACCGAAATTCAGAATGCACGGGGTATTATGGATGTCCTGTCGGAAATGCTAAGTGCTATAGATCCAGAGAACAGAGAGGTACATCTTTGATTCTGATTATGAAGAAAAGAATGTTACAATGTAATATTAATTAATTAAAAACTTTTGCTGTATATACTTGGTAGTAGTGCTTTGCCTTAGTTATGCAATATATACAATCACTTCTGAATCAATCTAGATCCCTTTGTGTCAAAGAGGAAACTTCTAAAATGCTATTGAACTGGTTAAAACTCAGCGGGTATATATGCTGAAATAAATAGTGGAGTATAGAGTCCTCAGGATCTGGATTTTGTTATCTTGATATTGAGGAGTTTAAAATTGAATGAAGCAGTCTGCTGTTACTCCTAACAAAGTATTTTTCTGTTACAGTATAATATATCATATCTTTCCAGACTAAACCTACTTGGCTGAATCTATTTGGATCTATTTTCCCTTGGGTACTTCATCTAAGAGTAAATGTGACATGAAGTAGGAAGATTTTGTATAGATTTGGAACTTCTATTATCTTCCGTTGCAAGTCTGAACTTTTCTCACATTTAATTATCATCTGCAGGGGCTTAGACAGGAGGTTATTGTTGATTTGGTTGAACAGTGTCGTACATATAAACAAAGGGTGGTACACCTTGTTAACTCGACTTCGTAAGTCCCCACTGTTTACATAGATTGATACCATGTAACATCAAAAAATGCAAAGAACTCTTAAAGACATTACGAGGACGTGTTATGTTGATTGTATCTTATTTTCGATAACTAGTTGCAATTGTAATTGAGAATTCTTTACTTATCACACTTTCTTTTTCAGGGATGAATCACTACTATGTCAAGGACTAGCACTGAATGATGACTTGCAACGTCTTCTAGCCAAACATGAAGCCATTGCTTCAGGCAATCCAGTTCAACCAGATAAACCCAAGGCTGGACCTTCTGGAAAACTTGTAGATGTCGGGGGTCCTCTTATTGACACTGGAAGTGATGACAAACAGCTTGATGGGAGGTAATTGGATTTGCAACAGATTAATAGGCTTTTTCTTAATATAGGACTAATCCGTCATTAACAACAGAAGAATTTAACTTGTAGGCGTTTTTTTTAGTATAGGACCAATCCGGCATTCTCTTAACACTGTCTGAACTGTCAGTATTTTTGACTTCTTTCCACAGATCCACTTCAAGTGCTGGTGCAAGCTCGAACCCACTTAATCAGTTATTACTTACTGGACCTCCAACTACTAATGGTGCAACTCCTACGACAAAGGTTGATCCCAAGATGGATCTTCTTAGCGGAGATTCACTGGCTCTTGTCCCTGTTGATCAGCAGCCAAGTAGTACTTCTGTCTCCAATGCCCTTGTTCTTATGGACATGTTTTCTGATGGGAATAGTGCCCCAAATCCTGTTAATACACATCCTCCTCATGCGGGCAACCAAACCAGTCCATTAAACGCACAATTTCAACAGCAGCGGAATTTTCAAGGTACACAAGGGGGAATTCACCCAAATGGAAATGTCTCAAACATGGGAGCACCTCAGTATGAGCAGTCACTGTACGCGCAAGGTGGTGGTCCTGCTTGGAATGGTCAGATTATGCAGCAACAGCAGCAGCCGCCTTCGCCAGGATATGGTGCACATTAATATACTTTAGGCGTTTTGTCTCATTGTTGTTTTGTGTAGCACAAAACAGCACATTGCATTCACATTCTTTTGCATATAGGCAGATGCAATCACAACATGGGCACATCATGATTATGACTTCATCATAATTTTTTTACATATAATTAAGATAGAAATGTAAGTCTGATCTCCTGACAGTGCAGAGAAGGGATTTCATAATTGGATTGGGGTTATCTCAACTTGAGAGTCTCCAAGTAACTGGCGGGTGATGTGCCAGCGATTGGTGATTGCATAAGACAAAGAATCTTTATACTTTGTTATTCATCCTATGCTTTAGAATACTGTACTGGGATTTACAATCATCTAACTTCTCACATGATTGGCAGGTTCACCAACCAGTGGATCATTGCCACCACCTCCCTGGGAAGCGTCAGCAGATGATGGAAGCCCAGTAGCAGGTTCTCCATATGCACCCCCAATGCAAGTCCCTCAAGTGGCTGTCACACATGGACAGGGTGGTTTCCTTCCACAGGGACCTCAACGGTCAACTAGTGACCCGGTAGTTGGTATGTACATTCAACCAATTACAAGCAACCATTTGTCAGCAATCAATCAGCAGGTTGCTCCAAGCAGTCAGTTGGGTTTGGCACCTTCTCAACCACTTCAAGGTCCATCTATGGGTATGCTTCCACAGCCGCCTAGTCAAGCCAGTAATATGTCATCCACTTACCCTCAACAAATGTATGGCAATCAAATGGTCCCCTATGGCTATGATCAGCAGCAGCAACAACAACAACAACAACAACAACAATACCTTCAGCAGCAACAGCAACAGCAACAAGGGCAATATTTCCAGCAACATCAACAAGCGCAATACCTTCAGCAGCAACAGCTACATGCGCAATACTATCATCAGCAACAGCAGCAGGCGCAATATCTTCAGCAGCAGATGCACGGTCTGTCTGTTAATAATAATGGTATGAGAAACTCTTACCAGGCTCCTACATCATCATCGTATGTCCCGCCTAGCAGGCCAGCCAAGCCAGAGGACAAGCTGTTTGGAGACCTTGTTGACTTTGCAAAACTGAAACCAAAACCCACGGGCAGAACTGGTAGCCTCTGAAATTGTTCGGGGTTTTGCGCCCTTTTTCTTCCCATTATTTTGGTCAGCTTAGTTGATTTGCCTTCTTGTTTCTTTTTCCATTTTTGGTCATTTTTCGTTATATATAATATTTTTTTATGGGATTTTGGCTCCAAATTTGGGTTTGTGCTTTGTAAGGCATTGGGATCATGTACATTCTTTGTAGAAAAAAAATGGAAAACAGAACCCAACAGAGACGGGAGACCATGTGGATTAGAAATTGAATTTATGAGATTTGCTTTGTTAGTTTACATTTCAAGTAATGGGAACCTTGTTTTCCATCATTCTTTTTCTTGGTTGTTACAGTCTTGCCATTGTTTGATCCTATACTTGCTAGGGTCCTAGACTTGTAGTTCAATGTCTGGACTCGTAGCATGTTCTGCTCAACAGGCTACCGGTACCATTCCATTTACGTGATAGATTTGGAACCCTGATTTGGTTGATCTGCTCTCTGAGATATTTCTTCAACCACAACAGTGTGAAGATGAGTAGTCAGTGCATTACCGATTTACCGATTAATCTTAAGAGGAGAAATAATATTCGAAATTAAAAGAATTGAAATTTGTTTAGTTTTTGTAGTTTGAAGTTGACATCTGTTTAGTCTTTATGGTTTTATTTTAATTAAGGACTAAACAAATATCGATTTCAAACTTCACATCAGTGGTTAAAGTTTGTACTATTTTTCTTTTTGAAATTCTTGTTTCACAAAAGCTCGATTATACTTCAAATTACAAATCCCTACATTAATACATTTGGTTTAGTTTCTGGTACAAAACCCAGGACGAAGTACTAAACACCACCGCATAAAGGTAGCTGAGAAATTGATATAGTGGCGTGGCGCTTGGGTATTGGTCAATAGTTGTCCTTACAATACCAATTCCCGCACGGCATATAAAAACCCAATTCCTATAGAAATCCCTCTTCCCTCGTAGATCTTGGATTCCGAGCAAAGCGATCCATCCTCTCTCTCCCCATCATCGCTCACCGGAATAAAGGTACGATTCATAGTTTGAATTCAACATCCGCAACCAAATTTTCGTCGCTAAAGATCTTTCGTTTCGAAATTTCAACTTTCAGCTACATCAATATCAGAAATCGATTCGCGATGGTATTTACTCGTTGTTTTGTACTTGTAGAACTATCAGAAGCTGTTCAGGATATTGGGCTTTGCGGTTTAGTGCTGTATTCTAAGCTTTAAGATGCAGGTTAGATACGATTAATTTCATTGCTTTTGTTTTTTGGAGTTGTGTGTATGGATGCTTATTTTAATGATGTAAACTATACGGATTTGATGATGGTGAATTCAGCTGATTATTACTAGTTTCGATAAGATTATGCACTCCTTCTGTAAATGTGAGAGATGAACATGTAGAGTGTGAAGCCTCTTGAGTGGTGCATGATGAACATGTCACGTTGAATTACTGAGGAATAATAATGTATAACAATGCCGAAGGTGAAATATAGTTTGTACTTTTGGAGAAGACTATGCTGTTTTATTGACAGCACTAGGTTTGTGCAGGCATCAAGAGCTAGGCTTTTCAAGGAATACAAAGAGGTTCAACGAGAGAAAGTTGCAGATCCAGATATTCAGTTAGTTTGTGATGACTCCAACATTTTTAAGTGGACGGCTCTCATCAAGGTAAGCTCGGTTGTGACCAGTAAAACTTGGTCTACTATATAGCTTGATCTTAATAACCGACGTGTGTATGTAGGGACCATCGGAGACTCCGTTTGAGGGTGGCATATTCCAGCTTGCTTTTGCAGTGCCTGAGCAGTATCCATTGCAACCTCCACAAGTCAGGTTCTTGACAAAAATATTCCATCCAAATGTGCATTTCAAGGTATGAAAAAATCTCTGATCTGTTTGAACATGAGTTACAGCTTAAGGCCATGTTTCACACTTTCATGTGGCACCTTATGTTAGGTAAAATCTGATGCTCCCAAGTTTCAAATGTGGAATAATTTCGAAGACGAGCAAATTCTAAAAATGGTTCCAAGATGTTTTAGTCATGGATGTCAATCACACCAGTTCTAGGAGTAGTCAGATTTCTTTGAAGTTTGAAGTAGCATTTTATTCAGTTATGAATTTAGACTATCTGAAGCTCTTTTATATGTTTCCTTCCTAGCTGGAAGAGTTACAAAGTCTACTGAACATTACTTATTCTTTCCTTTCGGGGTGGAGGCTACTTTACTGTTAACTTCTTGAAATGCATAAGTGTAATTGATTCTGAACTGGGTTTATCCTCTGACAACTATTGCTATATCACCAACTGAAAACCTGCTTTGAACATTTATGTATATAATAAGTTGTTTTCAAATGCAGACAGGAGAGATATGCCTTGACATTTTGAAGAATGCATGGAGCCCTGCTTGGACACTTCAGTCTGTTTGTAGGGCTATAATTGCTTTAATGGCCCATCCAGAACCTGATAGCCCGCTGAACTGTGATTCAGGTAAGTCAGTTATACACTTGAATTTATAAGTTGTTGTAACTCAAACTGTTTGGGAAACCAAAAATAACCACAAAGAGATGGTTGTTCATATTTCGAATCTTCTAAGGGTATGCTTGAGACCATAAAAGTCCTGCTTATTCACTTAAAAGTGGGTTATTCACTGTACACTTAGTGCCTGGATAGCCTTTAAGTTTCAGTTTTTTTATTTCAATATTGGATTGTTATGACACCTTGGGTTGTGAATCTATTGGGGGCAAAATGACATAAAGGCAAAGGTAGGATAAGATATTATGTTTCAGTTTATCAAGGGCATGTTTTGTGGGAGATGAATTCATTTGAAATCCTGAAATTCAGAGCTCCAATCTTTCCATTACAAATTTTCGTTTAAAATCAATGCTATATCCAAGTTCAATAAGCAATCTCAAGGTCGAGCTTTCTTGAATTAAGATCCTACTACTATTCCTCAGGGATTAATTTTCCTTGTATGCAGGCAATCTTCTGCGCGCTGGGGATATCAAGGGGTACCATTCCATGGCAAGAATGTACACTAGGCTTGCCGCCATGCCCAAAAAAGGTTGAAGTGTTGTGGTGTATGTAACATCTCTTCTCAATTGTAGGGCTTCGGCCACCTTGTATGAGGATTGTGTAATAATATTGTCAGATTTCATTGGGGGTTCATCTTCTTGTTCCAGCACTTTAACATGTAAAAATAAATAAATAAATAATAGCTGACATTCATTTTTTATAGTAATATCATGGTTCTGTAGAATTATTGCTAAATTTTGCGGAAATAAAGTTACTAGCTAAACAAAAGGCTCTAAACAAAATGTTATGAACCTACAAGAACCAGGGTTTTCAGTATTGAAAGTGAGTATTGGTTCTGTTAAATCCGCAACATATTTTGTGCGCGAGTATATGGTAAGAGGCTAAGGATGCCCATGGAGCGATGACATGCCACGTCTATGCCATTGCACCCGATGGCAAGCAAGGCAAAACACACCGAGGGCTGATTTCTCATGCCACATCTACAGGTCTATGGTCAGACCAAAAAAAAAATCTAAAGGTCTATGGCAAATTGGCGAGCAAGGTTAAGAACATCTGCAAGCTACTGTAGCATCGCTCTTGGCAAATGCACTATAGCTACATAGCAGACGATTCTTAGAGGACCCCTGAAACCTCTAAGAATCAGGATTTCAGTATACCCAGCATGTAGATGCCGGCATGCCGCTACTTGTTAGATTGCAAAGACTGACGCTTAATTTGCAGAAGCTAGGTTTAATCCGAACTGAAATAAACATGGATATAAAGAACATGCACGCGTAATACTATTTTATGTATCATGAAAATGTGTATAACATAACAGCCGAAGTATCATGAAAATGTGTATAACAGCCGAACCCACAACTATCTATTATTGAGTGGAACTCTTAAAGCTTCTCTCATTCAAATAAGGGACTGCATGCATTAGAGTAAACGGTACTGGGCAACAGCAAACACATAACTTTCATCACACACATGCCAAAGTCTCCATATATCGAAAATTCCGTTCTGTGTTAACACGTAGTTCGGAATCATCAGTACCTTGACTAGGAGTTAGCCGAAAAGATTTAGAGATCTTGCTTTTGAGATTATACGAGATGACTTGACCCGGAATATGCAGCAACAAAGATGGACTTTCATCATCTCCTTCAGTTTCCTCTGGAGTAAGAAAGAGAACAGCAAAGTTCCAGAAGGAAGTGAAAATGCGATCATCAAGATTAATAGTGTACTTAAGAAACCAACCAGAGTAGTCTCTCTTCATCTCCGACACTTCGATACGTGAGGAGTAGATATCAATAAGATGCAAATGGCTGCCACAATGAGATTCTTGAAGACACCAGAAGTTGGACAAAACAAGAATCCTGTTAGGATGAGAGATCTGTCCGGCAGGTTGATCGACATGTCCGACACGATCATCATCTATGTGATAGTAAGTGAGCTGTTTATCCCACCCCTTTACCCAATGAAGTGCGCCATTGCAGTATACCCCTCCACATAAATTGGGACGATCTGCGATACTGAAAGTGGAATCGACATGTCTCCAACTTTTAGTCTCAGACGAATATATGTCTGTGTGAAAATCTAGGTTAATATATCGTAGTCGATGCGTCGTTATCATGTGCTTTATGTCTATCGGATGATTTGGATCGTTAATCCAAAAGACTACGAGCACCTTGTAATGAGGTGATCTGGAAGGGTCAAAAGCCAAAGCCAGACTGATGATATTGCAAGATTGACCAGAAGTAGTAGTAGCAGGAGGAATCAGTGTGGAAAACTGGTTGGTAGTGGGATTGAGAACATAGTAGTACCGTTGTTCTCCTTTTTGGAGGCGGCCACGACACAAGATGAGGCCATTACAGGACTGGATGATGTTGATCTCGTCATGCAGGTTTGGAAACTGGAAGTTTGGAACCAAGTTAAGAGGATTGCAGTTGGCTGAACTTTGGTTAGTTCTAGTGTCATGATCGAGATCATCAAGAGGGATGAAAGATAAGGCAGTGGATCTGGATGACGGAATTCGATCCGGAAAGACAGCAGAGACGGAGGAGCGGGGGTTTTGGAGGGTGTGGCGGTGACAGAATTTGGGATCGGAGATAAGAGAGAGCCACTGTTTGGAGACACATTTGAATCGGACCAGAGGTCGAGCCGGCACCCGCACAAGAATTTCTGTAAGGAGGTCTTCTAGACTGGCCACCACCTCCATATGTTATATCACTTATATGTATCTCTTTCTCCAAGTTTTCTGTTAGGTTTGATTGTTTCTTCTAGGGTTTATATATAACCATCAAATCTGAAACCATTTTGATTTCTAATCCTAATCAGCAAAAGAAAACCGGTCAAATACGTCTAGAGACCTTATTATTGATTACTAAAAGGACCCCTTAATTTTCGATTATTTTTTTATGTTTCAATATTAAACTGTTATGACACCTACGATTGTGACCATATTTGGGGCAAAATGAAACAAAGGAAAGTAGGATATAAGAGACTTGAGTTTCAGTTTATCAAAGGGTGTACATGTTTCGTGCGTCAATGAGTCATGGTCTGGTTAGTTAGAGTGTATAAGCGCAACATAGTTTTGTGCTTGACCATATATATGGCACACGTGAGGTTTAAGGATACCCATGCAGCGATCAGCGATGGCATGCCAAATCTAGGCCATGTCAAAGCAAGGCAAAACACACCGACGGCTGATTTCTCAAGTCACATCTAGGCCATAGCACCCATGGCGAGCATTAGCAAGGCTAAGCACACTGCTAGCTTACTCCTCAAGCTAACGGTGACCATGCATGCAAGCGACACTCGCGATGTGCATCAGTGCATGAGAGCAAGGCTAACAATGCCCTTTGCAAGACTAAATGCATTATAGCTGCAGAGCACAGGATTCTTAGAGGACCCCTGAATGACTGAATCTCTAAGAATTAGGATTTCAGAAATACATGCTTGTCGCTACTTATTGTTAGATTGCAAACTGATGCTTAATTTGCAGAAGTAGCTAGGACTAATCCGAACTAAACATGGAAATAAAGTACTTATACAGATAAGCGCATATAATCTTAATTAAGTTTTCTCTTATGAGATCGAGAAGAGAATAATTAACAGATAACAATCCTTGCGGCCGTCTACAACAGAAACACATAATTAACTTATATCACACACAAGCCAAAGTCTCCATATATTGAAAATTCGAGCTTGTTGTAACACGTAGTTGGTTATCATCAATACCTTGCCTGGGTGTTAGTTGAAAATATTTGGAGATCTTGCTTTTGAGATTATACGAGATGACTTGACCAGGAATATGTAGCAACAAGGATGAATTTTCTTCTCCTTCAGTTTCCTCTGGAGTAAGAAAGAGCACAGCCGCAACAACTTCCGTCATGTGCGACCATCGATATTTGGGGATAATGTCTCTGAGATCGATATGGTACTTAAGACACCAACCAGAGTAGTCTCTCTTCATCTCCGACACTTCGATACGTGGGATGAAGACAGTACTTAAGTAGATTTCAATGAGATGCAGATGGCTGCCACAATGAGACTCTTGAAGAAAACTGGAGTCAGACAATTCAGAATACCCGTTGTGATCAACATGTCCGACACGCTCATCGTCTATGTGATAGTAGAGGAGCTGGTTTTGATTCCACTCTAACCAATGAACTGCGCCATTGCAGTATACCCCTTCAGCATAAGTGAAAAAGAAATTGTGTGGCATACTGACAGAGGAATTGACAAGTCTCCAACTTTTGGTCTCAGACGAATATACATCTATGTGAAAATCTAGGTTAATATCTCGTAGTCGATGCGTCGTTATTATTTGATAATTTTGATTATTCATGTCTATTGGAAGGTTAGTCCAAAAGACGAGCAGCTTGTAATGAGGTGATCTGGAAGGGTCAAAAGCCAAAGCCTTAGCGAAGATGCGGCATGACTGCCCAGAAGTAGTAGCAGCAGCTGGAGGAACGAGTGTGGAGAACTGGTGGGTAGTGGGATTGATGACATAGTAGTATGCATATGGTTTTTCTCTTGTTTTTTTGAGATCACAACATAAGAAGAGGCCATTACAGGACTGGATGATCTTGATATCATCATGCAGGTTTGGAACCAAGTTAAGAGGATTGCAGTTGTGTGACCCAGATAGAGTTTGGTTACTTCTCGTGTCATGATCAAGATCATCAAGAGGGATGAAAGAGAAGGCAGTGCATGACGAACTTTGATCTGAAAAGACAGCAGACACGGATGAGCGGGGGTTTCGGAGGGTGTGGCGGTGACAGAATTTGGGGTCGGAGATAAGAGAGAGCCAGTGTTTGGAGACACATTTGAACCGGACCAGAGGTCTAGCTGGTACGCGCACAAGAATCTCAGTAAGGATGTCTTCTATACTGCCCACCATCTCCATGTAATCTCTCTCACAGTTTATGTTGTTCGATTGTTTGTTTAGGATTTATATATAACCATCAGATCTGAATCCTAATCCTAATTACCAAAAGAAAACACATTATTGATTCCTAATGAACAAAGGAAAAGATGCCGAGTCAAAGAACCGAGTAAACTCTGACAAAGCCAATAAATTACTACTAAACATTAACTTGATTGTGTACTTATGTTGTAACTTATTTGTCTAATAACTTAACCGAGTAAATATTCCATCTAATTAAAGCAGGGCATAATCTGGAAATAGGAATCTGGAAAAATAGGATTTCTGGAAAAATAGGATTTCCAGCCCAATTTCTTCCTCTCTAAACCAAAGTCTGCAAATTTCCTTTCAATCAGCGACAAAAGGAAAATAAGGGTAATAAACTAGTAAGTAATAATGCAAATTATTGTGTTTCTTCATTCCTACATACTTCATCAATCATTACCACAACATCACGGACGAGTTAACCATGCACACGTCTTACAAGGTTATTCATACAGGACCTGAAAATTGACTGACACATAATACACTTGAAAATCAAGACAATGGCATCGAACAAATTTGCAAATGTTTTGATAGCTGCTCTTTCCTACTGGTTTTTCGAGAAGTTAACTGCCCTTACAAACATTGGTCATACAACCAACATGGATACTGACTTGGAAGGATCCTTTCCTCTTCAAATTAGAAATGTTTTGTTATTTGACCGCTTAGGGTCATGCTGTATTAGAGGTTCTAGCTTGTAACTTAATTTTGTGTAAGAATACGCTTTGGAAAGTAGATTATACATAACTTCCATCGCTTGCCATGGAAAGTGAGGCAAAACACTCCGAAGGCTTATTTCTCTTGCCACACCTACGCCATAGCCCCCATGGCGTGCAATGCTAAGCACACCGCTAGCTTATTCTCAAGCTAACGGTGCCCATGTATAGCTGCACAGCAACTATATTCAGCATGTATAGTGAAGGTTCATCTTTACAGAGATACATGCATGTCGCTACTTGCTAAATTGGAGAGAATGATGCTTAATTTGCAGAACCAGCTAGGACTAATCTGAACTGAAATATTTTTGGAAATAATGTACATACGCATAAGTGCATACAGAATCTTAGTTTTCTTTAATGAGAAATTGTTCATTTCATTAACTTGGCACGTACATCATATGTTGTCTTGATACAAGTACGTAAAATTTTCTTTTGCACGATTGAATGATTAATACAAACAATCATTGCGGCGGTGTACAACAGAAAACACATAACCTCTATGTATCACACACAAGCCAAAGTCTCCATATATCGAAAATTGGATTTTGTAACACGCAGTTTGGAATCATCAATACCTTGCCTAGGAGTAAGCTGAAAAGATTTGGAGATCTTGCTTTTGAAATTATACGAGATGACTTGACCAGGAATATGTAGCAACAATGACTGTTTCTACTAGGGTTTATATGTAACCATCAAATCTGAAACCAATCATAAATACTGAATTATTGATTCCTAATCCTAATCAACTAAAGAAAACCGGTCAAATACGTCTAGAAACCATAAGTAGCAGTGAAACCTCATTCACGACTACTTAACGTGAAGAACACAGACACGAGTGTGAAAGAAACAGTTCAAAATTTATATACTTTTACTATATGCTAGACATGCCCTTCAATTAATTTGTTGCTTCGTTCTTTCGTCTACCTTGAACATGTATAAAAATTATAGCGACGCCAATTTTTTTTTATACTGATATCATGCATGGTTCTGTAGAACTATTGCTGAATTTTTCTGAAATAAAGTTGGCAGCTAAACAGCATGTTATGAACCTATAAGTCAGGGTTGTACAATTGAAAGAAGAGAGTATTGGTTTTCTGTATAAACATGGAAATAAAGTACATAGAAGTGTAGAATTTACTTGGCATGTACATCATATGTTGTCTACAAGTGCGTAAAATTTCATTTTGCTTTGATAGAATGATTAATGTACAATCTTTGCGGCCGTTTACTACAGCAAACACATAACTTCCATCACACACAAGCCAGAGTCTCCATATATCGAAAATTCCTTGCTGTAACACGTAGTTTTCGATCATCGATACCTTGCCTGGGTGTTAGTTGAAAAGATTTGGAGTTCTTGCTTTTGAGATTATACGAGATGACTTGGCCAGGAACATGTATCAACAATGAACTTTCATCTCCTTCAGTTTCCTCTTGAGTAAGAAAGAGAACAGTATATATTGAAGCATCAAAGGAAACTGTTCCAAATAGTTAGTTAGGGACTTGTATCGATATCTCTCTGTAATCATGTAAATTAGGCTAGCATTAGTTGGTTTTCCTTATCTAGTCCTAGAAGTTAGCAAGTCTTCTGTATATAACATTGTACTTGACGTGAATCAATACACAATACATTCACCACAATATCTCAGTTTTATTATGGTACCAGAGCCTCTACGTTTCTGAGCCAATTTCCAAACACAAAACCCTAACTCTACCTTGCCGTCAACAATGGCAGAAGATGATCAAAAACCCCAACCAGCATCAAAACCCCAGCATGGGAGAATTCAAACCACGCCCTATACATCCATCATTCTGATCAACCAGGAATGATTCTCGTTCCTCAACAACTAGTGGAGGACAACTTCAGCTCTTGGATTGAGAGCATGGACATGGCACTTCAGATCAAGAACAAAATAGGGTTCGTGAATGGAACCCTAACCAAACCCGTGAAGAATCCGGATGCACAACTGCAATGGAACCGTTGCAATATTCTCGTCAAGACATGGTTGCTAGGATCAATGTCACCACCAATTGCCAAAAGTTTCTCTCACTGCAAGGATGCAAGAACCGTTTGGCTTGAGCTACATGAGAGGTTTGGACAAACCAATACTGTTCAACTTTTCAATATTGAAAATTCTATTCACGATTATACACAGGGATCTTCATCTGTTACAACCTTCTTTACCCAACTTAAAAGTCTCTGGGACGAGAAGGAATCCCTTTGCAACATTCCTGTGTGTGTATGTGAAGCAGGAGAGAAGATCCAATCGTATGTTGAAACTCAAAAGATCATGAAGTTCTTGATGGGCTTAACAGAAGAATTTGCTACTGTTCGGAGCAATATCATTGGCATGGATCCCTTGCCAACCTAAACAAAGTTTATTCGATGGCACTAAGGCACGAGAAACAAGCACCAGTCTCGGCCAGCAAAGCAATTATGCCGGCCTCGAACTCTGCTGCGTTTTGCGTGCCGCAGGCAGACATGAAAGGGAACAACAATGAGCCTCTGCATGAACCTTTTGCAGGCAGCGCACGCAAGCAGCAACGCAGTTCTGGTGGCAGCGACATGAAACCACGCTGTGCCAAATGCGATCGCTCCAACCACTCAACTGAGAATTGCAAGGCTCACCTGCGTTGTAGCACTTGCAACTATAGAGGCCATACTGCTGATACATGTCATGCTCACTTGCGCTGCACCTTTTGCAATTTTAAAGGTCATACAGTTGACGAATGCAGGCAGAAGAAGAGGATGCAATCCGGTGAAGGCTCAAGCCGAGTGAACCACATCTCGGCATTGTATGAAAATCACGGCCACACAACTAAGTCATTCCCATTTTCTCAGGCTGAGTGTGCACAGTTGAGGGAACTTCTCAAAGAAAACCAACCGCAAGCCGTAAAATTACCAACTATGAAGAACTTTCTAGTAAGGCCGCTTCCCTAGCCAATACTTGTTGTCACACACCAACATGGCTTATAGACAGTGGTGCCAGTGATCATATTGTTTGTGATGCAAAATTTCTTACCTCCAAACAACTTGTCATGCATTATACTGTGAGGTTACCATCTGGATCATTTGCTCAGGTCACGCACATTGGGACTGTTATATTCTCATCTCAATTGAAACTTGAGAACGTATTATGTGTGCCTTCATTTTATCTGAACCTGATATCAGTCAGCAAACTAGCTCGTGATTCATTTTATGTGACCATATTTCTGAGACAACTGTGTATTATGCAGGACCTACGATCGGGGAAGATGATTGGGATGGGCCATGAGAGGGAGGGAGTGTACTGCCTCGATATCCACCAGAAAGGGACGTGCAGTGTGGCTCATGTTCAGAAATTAAACCTCTGGCATCAAAGATTGGGGCATCCTTCACAAAGAGTATCATCGTTGTTTTCTTTTTCTAATTCCACAAACAGTTGTGCACCAAATAATTGTTTGATTTGTCCTTTGGCAAAGCAAACCAGACAACCATTTCCTTTAAGTGCTTCTTTCAGCAAAGACTGTTTTGAATTAATCCATGTTGACATTTGGGGTGGTTACCATGTTTCTTCACTCACCGGTGCAAAATATTTCTTCACCATCGTTGATGATCATTCACGAGGTACTTGGGTTTTTCTCATGAAATGTAAATTTGAAACTCGTTCAATTCTTGTCAGTTTTGTCAATTTCGTCGAAAATCAATTTGAAAAACATGTCAAAGTCGTCAGAAGTGACAATGGTCTAGAATTTAACATGCCTGAGTTTTATGCGTCCAAAGGCATTGAACATCAGACAACATGTGTCAATAGTCCCCAACAAAATGGTGTTGCCGAAAGAAAGCATCGTCACCTCTTAAATGTGGCTCGTGCTCTTCTTTTCCAGGCCAATCTTCCAAAACGTTTTTGGGGTGAAGCTATTTTGACTGCAAGCTACCTCATTAATCGTACACCGACTCCACTTTTGAAGGGTAAAACACCTTTCGAAAAACTCCATTCCAAAGAACCATGCTATGATCACCTCCGAGTTTTTGGTTGTCGATGTTTCGTATCTACTCACCCATCCAAGCCAAGTAAGTTTGATCCTAGATCCATTGAGTGTATTTTCTTGGTTATCCTCAAGGCAAAAAGGGTTATATAGTCTATGATTTCAAAGGGAAGAAAATCTTGTTTTCACGTGATGTGATATTTCATGAAACTGATTTCCATTACAAAATATCATCTCCATCACTTCCTGATTCTCCTCCAAGTAATTTACAGCCTGACATTAATTCTTTCAATTTTGGGGGGACAATGCGTAATTATAGTGCACAGGACACAGTTTCATATTCACTTCCAAATCCTACACGGGAAACACAAAATCATGTTCACACATGTCTTTCTCCTAGTTCTATTAGTGCTCCTATCAATAACAATCCTGCTCTAGTTATTGATAATTCCTCTACATCTCAGTCACGTGACTCAGCCTCATCTCCTAACACAAAGTCATCTCCAAATACAACTCTTCCTCAATCCGCTGCGTCAAATCTTGATTCCTCAATTTCTTCTCCAACCCTGTCCTCATATCCTATTCCAAACACACAATCTGCCACAACCACAAATCCCGTGTCTAGTCCTCATGCTCTTCCCAATCAACATAATCTGCGTCGCTCTACAAGGCCAACAAGAACATCAAGCCTACTGCAAGACTTTCACATCGAGGCAGCCTCCCCTCCCCCTCCCCTCCCGTACCGTTCCACCATCTTCACCGACCACGGTCCCAGGTACGGCACACTCTATATCCCATGTGTTATCTTATGATCGATTATTTGATAACCATCGAGCATTTGCTGTTGCTCTAACCTTGGACAGAGAGCCTACGTCTTATTCTCAGGCTGTTAAAGATCCAAAATGGCGTGAGGCCATGAGACATGAAATTGATGCGCTGCAAGCAAACAAAACCTGGAGCCTTGTATCACCACCTGCTCACAAACGTCCTATTGGATGTAAATGGGTGTACAAGATCAAGTACAACCCGGATGGCAATATAGAACGATATAAAGCCTGTCTTGTTGCCAAAGGATATAGTCAGTGGAAGGAATTGATTATCGAGAAACTTTTGCTCCGGTTGTTAAGCTCACCACAGTCCGTGTCCTACTCAGTTTGTCATCTTTGCGTGGTTGGCATCTTCACCAACTTGATGTAAGTAATGCCTTCTTGAATGGTGATCTGTCTGAGGATGTTTATATGCAGCTTCCTCCTGGTTTTGGAGGAAAGGGGGAGAATCGGGTATGCAAGCTACACAAATCTTTATATGGCCTCAAACAAGCTTCAAGACAATGGTTCATCAAGTTGTCTAATGAACTCAAGAGGGCTGGTTTTCATCAAAGCTGGTCTGATTACTCACTATTTGTTCGAAACTGCAAAGAGACATTCACTGTACTTTTAGTGTATGTCGATGATATTATTTTGGCAGGAAACAATCTCGAAGATATCAATGCAATGAAGTGCTTCCTATCCAGCAAGTTCAAGTTAAGAGACATGGGAGTGTTGAAATATTTTCTTGGCATAGAAGTGGCCAGATCAAAGCAAGGTATTGTGTTAAGCCAGCGCAAGTACGCATTGGAGATATTGGAGGACTCCGGTTTCCTTAGAGCAAGACCCACAAAGTTTCCTGTAGAGTACAACATTGCTTTGACATAAAGAGACGGAGAGTTACTTACCGATCCATCTCAATATCGAAGATTGGTAGGTAGACTTATTTATCTCACCATTACAAGACCCGACCTTGTTTATGCGGTACACATCCTTTCTCAATTCATGGATAAGCCAAGAATACCGCATCTAGAAGCAGCGCACAAGGTGTTACGTTATCTAAAGCAGACGCCGGGACAATGTTTGCTATTGCCATCTAAAGGTACACTTCAATTACGTGCCTTTTGTGATGCAGATTGGGCACGTTGTAAGGACACTAGAAGGTCAATTACTGGTTATTGCATTTTTATCGGTAATTCACCTATCTCTTGGAAAACAAAGAAGCAAGGAACAGTATCTAGATCAAGTGCGGAAGCAGAGTATCGTTCCATGGCTTCTACTTGTTGTGAGATTACTTGGTTGCAGAATATATTGAAAGACCTCAATGTCACAGGTACGCAGCCAGCATTACTTTTCTGTGACAATCAAGCTGCTTTACATATTGCATCTAATCCAGTTTTTCATGAACGAACCAAACACATAGAGATTGATTGTCATGTCGTTCGTGAGAAAATCCAAGAGGTTTGATCAAGACTGCCTACATTCGAACACAAGATCAACCAGCGGACCTATTTACCAAACCACTCACATCTACACAGTTTACCGATCTGTTGAGCAAGTTAGGTGTAATTAACATACACTCTAACTTGAGGGGGAGTATTGAAGCATCAAAGGAAACTGTTCCAAATAGTTAGGGACTTGTATCGATATCTCTCTGTAATCATGTAAATTAGGCTAGCATTAGTTGGTTTTCCTTATCTAGTCCTAGAAGTTAGCAAGTCTTCTGTATATAACATTGTACTTGACGTGAATCAATACACAATACATTCACCACAATATCTCAGTTTTATTAGTATATGTCTTCTCATCGCGCGGCCAGAAGGTGGTTAAAATGCGATTATGATCAAAAATACTGTACTTAAGATACCAACTAGAGTAGTCACTCTTCATCTCCAACACTTCGATACGTGAAGAATAGATATCAATGAGATGCAATGGCTGCCACAGTGAGGCTCCTGAAGCAATTTGAACTCAGACCGTCCAGTATGCCTGACAGGCTTATTAACATGTCCGACACGCTCATCATCTAAGTGATAGTACGAGAGCCGATTATGCAACCCTACCCAATGAATTGCCCCATTGCAGTGTACGCCTCCTATGTATTCGTAATAAGGATCCAGACTGAAAAAACACTTATCAAGATCTGCATCACTGTAATCGACAAGTCTCCAACTTTTAGTCTCAGACGAATATATGTCTAGGTTAAACTCTGACGGATCGTGGCCGGCAAACCAAAAGACGAGCAGCTTGTAATGAGGTGATCTGGAAGGTTCAAAAACTAAAGCCTGATAGAACATGACACATGATTGACCAGATGCAGCAGCTGGAGGAATAAGTCTGGAAAACTGGTTGGTAGTGGGATTAAGAACATAGTATGGACGAAGTTTACTTTTTGTTTCGAAGGGACAACGACATAAGAAGAGGCCATTACAGGACTGGATAATCTGGATGGACTCAGGCAAGTTACGAACCAAGTTAAGAGGATTATTGCAGTTGGGTGATGAACCAAATAGATTTTGGTTTGCATGGTTACTTCTAGGGTCCTGATCAAGATTGTCAAGAGGGATGAAAGATAAGGCAGTGGATCTGGATGACAGAATTCGATCTGGAAAGACAGCGGAGACGGAGGAGCGGGGGTTTTGGAGGGTGTGGCGGTGACAGAATTTGGGGTCGGAGATAAGAGAGAGCCAATGTTTGGAGACACACTTGAATCGGACCAGAGGTCTAGCTGGTACGCGCAAAAGAATTTCAGTGAGGAGGTCACTGCCTACCACCTCCATCTTCTCTCTCAAAGTTTTCTGTTTGATTGTTTCTTTAGGATTTATATATATAGCAAATCACATATACATCCTTCAAAAAGATTTGAAACACAAATAAATCTACTTGTGTTGTTGTTAAACAAATAAGGAAAGTTTTTAACAATTAAGGACAATCTTTTCTCTACATGCCATGTGTCATGGTTTAATTTATCATACTAACCCTACACTAATTAAATATGCTTTTAGAAGAGAAAAGTCTCTCCTTTTGAGATTTTCAGTAAATGAAATTCAGTAGCATGTTTTCAATAACTTATTGTAGTAGCAGTTAATTCCAGTGTAGTAGCAGGGGTTAACATCCCAATAGAACTAGTAGTTAATTCCAGTAGAAGTAGTAGCATGGGTTAATATCCCAATAGTAGTAGCAGTTAATTCCAGTATAAATAGTATCATGGGTTAACCTTCTAGTAGAAAGTAGTAGCAAATGTTAACATCCCAGTAGAAGTAGTAGCAGGTTTTTAGTGGCTCAGCTAATGTAGTAGCATGTTTTGCTAGAAATCTACACTTCCAACATATGTAGTAGTAGGGTTTTAGTGTTTAGCTAGTGTAGTAGCAGCTTCAGTAAGTGCAGTAGCAGGTTTTTAGTGGCTCAGCTAATGTAGTAACATGTTTTGCTGGAAAGCTACACTTCCAACATATGTAGTAGCAGAGTTTTAGTGGTTCAGCTAGTGTAGTAGCAGCTTTAGTAAGTGCAGTAGCAGGTTTTCAATGGCTCAGCTAATGAAGTAGCAGTTATTTTCAATACGTACTGTAATAACAGGTTTTTAGTGGTTCAGCTAGAGTAGTAGCAGTTACTTCCAATAAATACAGTAGCAGCTATTTCCAATAAATGTAGTAACATGTTTTCAGTGGCTCAGCCGATATAGTAGCAACTACTTCCAGTAAATGTAGTAGCAAAGCTATTTCTAGTAAATATAGTAGCAGGCTTTTAGTGACTTAGCTAATGTAGTAACAGTTATTTTCAAAAAAATGCAGCAGCATGTTTTTAGTGGCTCAATTAGTTAGTAGCAAGACTAGCAACTATTTCCAAAAATGTAGTAACAAGGTATTACCAGTTGAGCAGTAGCAAGCTTTTAGTGACTCAGCTAGTGTTGTAGCATCAACTTTCAGAAAATACAGTGTATTTAGTGAAATCAATAAATAGTAGCTTAATTAACACATTAATATAAACTTCATTAGATTATCTTGTCTATAAATTGTTATTCTAATGTGAAATGGATTTATTCCCACATCATGATTACTGAATCAGTAGCAATTAGATGATCAACATGTAAAAGGGTTTTGTATAACAAAACCTCATTGAGGACTTTCATCAAACACTTTATGTGCATAACTCCCATTGTGCTTAAAAACCCAAAAAAAGATAATCAAATCTTTTGAAACAAATACACCAATTTGCCTAAAATCAATACAAGTTTCCCAAACAAAATCATGATCATTATTGAATCAAATCAAACAGACCCAACTCTAATTTGGAAATGGGACATGGAGCAAATATGGAAAGAAAAAAAACGAACAGTAGCAGCCTCTCACTCCTTATTCCTTTTGGGCTTGGCCGCGACGACGGGCTTCTTCTTCACTGGAGTAGCAACGGATGGAGTTGCGAGGGACTTAGCGGAGGGGATCTTGTAGGAGCTTTTGACTTGATGAGCTTATCGGAGTTGACGAGCTTCAAATGGTAGAGCAGAAGCTTCTTGAAGTTCTGGGGGGAGAGAGAGAGAGAGAGAAAAAAAAATCAAATCTGAAATCAGAGAAAGAGAGAAAAGATATTTTTGGTTAGGGTATTTTTAGTTGAGGCAGTGGCAGTTTTGTAGATATTTAAAAAAGATTGGTTTTTTGGGTATTTTGCCTAAAAAATTGCTGACATGGCGTGATACTATGTATTGTGGGCCTAGGCTTATGTCCTTATTTGTTTAAATCTGTTGCAAGGTGGTTTTTTTGTGTTTTGCAACTGTCTATGGTAGTGGGTTGTCATTTTCTCTTATATATAACCATCAAATCTGAAACCAATAACCATACTGAATTATTGATTCCTAATCCTAATGAACAAAAAGAACCCATTATTGAAACGGGCCGCATAATCAAAACTGTAAAGAAAAATCAGCCCGGCCCAAAACCTTTTGAAGGTAGGTCAGCGTGAGTGAGAGTTAGAGAAGAAAACGGCTTCCTCCTCCGATTTCTCCTTCCTTTTGATTCTGAAACTCCCAAGGTTCCCCGAACCCGTCGAATTTTAGCTCCAAGTACTCTTCTTCCTTCTCTTTTTATTTTTATTTTTTATTATGCGGCATCCCAAACATTCAACTCACAGTCGTGCTTTTCTCCTTCTCTTCTTCTCGTTTCTTTCTTTGCTGCAGGAGTTCCAAGGTATGGCACGCGCATCAGTCTTGCTAAGCACCGATTCATTGGGCAAGGGTTTCTCCAATCGCCATGGCTTCGAGAGTTCAAGGTATGAAATTTCCCCAATTTGCTTCTCGATGCAGCGAAATATAAACGTTGGAATCCACCAACCAACGGCGACTTGAACCACAAGTCTAATCTTTCAAATTCACGAGAGGAATTATGGAATCCACTAGAGAATTGAGGTTTTTTTATTAATCAAACGTTGACGACTACAACTGATAAAGACTCCTTATATAGGAGCAAATAAACCCTAGGGCAACTAAAATCAAAGCCTAAAAGCCCAATGATTAAAAGAAATCTAAATCCAAAACAAACTATTAAAAATAATGACTGAAAACAAGTAAATACGCATTTTGGAAGCCTAAACGGACTCGGATGGCCTAAAAAGCCCATACATCGTGGCAACGCAACGAGTCTGGTTCGTTGGGCCGTTCCGCTTCCAGAAAGGTATCATAATGATCAATCAGACACCGAACGTCAAATCTGGAGCAAACCGGGTTTAGACTTGTTTCGATCGATCTGCTCTTCAATCTCTATCGCCATCTGTTCACATCAGTCTCCTCTACTTCAGAAGAACTCGACCCTGAGTTATTATCACCAGGAGAAGAATCATCCTCATGAAACTCGTGCAGATCAACAACATTAAAAGAATTTGAAATCCCCATAGAAACATGTAGATCAATAACATAAGCATTATCATTAATCTTCTTCAATACCTTGAATGGCCCATATTTCCTGGGTTTCAGGTTGTTATATGTGCCAACGGATACCTTTCTTTCCTTAGGAAGACCATGACTGAATCCCCTTCCTTAAACACCTTCACACACCTGTTCTTGTCGGCTGCAGTCTTATATTTGGCGTTGGTCGCCTCCAACTTGGCTTTTATCTCTTCCTGCACTGTCTGAACATTCTCAGCCATTTTAACTGCAGCTTCACTAACGCCTCATCCTCCTCTTGGCAGCTTAGCTAGATCAACTACATACATGGGGGCAGAAGTGTAGACCACAAAGAATGGTGACTTACCAATGGCACTATGCATAGAGCTGTTGTAAGCGAATTCCACCTGGGGTAAGGCAAAATCCCATTGTTTCGACTTATCACCACATACACTCCTGATCATATTTTCCAAACTCCTATTTGTGACTTTAGTTTGCCCATCGGTTTGGAGGTGAGCTGTAGTGCTCCTCTTCAAAGTGGTTCCAAATTGCTTCCACAATGTTAACCAAAAACGGCTCAAAAACTTCGTATCACGATCAGATGTAATGGACTTAGGCACCCCATGCAAACGAACAATCTCCCTAAAAAACAGTTTGGCTATATTTGCAGCATCTGCAGTTTTCTTGCAAGGAATAAAGTGAGACATCTTTGAAAATCTATCCACCACCACAAACACAGAATCCATCCTTCTCTGAGTTCGAGTTAAACCCAACACAAAATCCATAGAAACATCCTACCAAATATCATCAGGAACAGGTAAAGGCATGTAAAGACCAGTATTTTGGGACTGCCCCTTAAATACCTGACAAACATAACACTTTCTGACAATATTGTTGACGTCTCGCTTTAACTAAAGCCAATAATAATGCTCCTCCAAGCTTGCAGTTGTCTTGTCTTTCCCAAAATGACCACTTAATTCACCTCCACGTAAATCACGAATCAGCTTCTCTCTCAGAGAATATTTTGGTATGCATAACTGGTTGCCACAAAACAAATAACCTCCATGAATAAGAAAACCAGCAACTGGTTGTTTCTTGCGAACACACTGTTCCCAAACCTGCTTGAAATCATCATCTTCCTCATATAATTCTTTCAAAAAGTCAAAGCCAGTTACCTCTTGGGACAAAGTAACCAACAAACTAGCTTGCCTACTCAATGCATCTACTACTTTGTTAAGGGTACCAGATTTATGCTTGATCACAAAAGGGAATTTCTGTAAGAACGTCACCCACCGAATATGCATCTTGTTCACATGCTTTTGACTGTTCAGAAACTTCAAGGCTTGATGGTCAGTGAATAGGATAAACTCCCTCTGGATCAGATAATGCTCCCATTGCCGTAGAGCTCTCACTACTGCATAAAACTCTTGGTTATAGGTGCTCCACTTTTGACGAGCTTCACTCAACTTCTCGCTAAAGAAAGCCACTGCCCTCTTTTCATGGGACAAGACAGCCCCCACTCCAACACCACTAGCATCACATTCGACCTCGAATATCTTGTCAAAGTCTGGAAGAGCCAAAATCGGTGTGGTACATAGCTTCTCTTTGATAAGTGCAAAGCTCTGCTCTTGCTCTTCACCCTAATGAAACTTGCCTTTCTTCATGCATTCAGTAATTGGTGCAGTGATGGTATCGAAATCCCTCACAAATCGCCTGTAGAAAGTAGCTAAACCATGGAAACTTCTCACCTCCGAGACTGTTCTAGGAGTTGGCCACTCTCTAATTGCATGTACCTTCTCTTCATCAACATGTATACCATCCTCTCCAACCACAAAACCTAGAAACAATAACTTGTTGGTGCAAAAAGTACACTTCTTCAGGTTGATGCACAACTTGTTATCCCGTAGCACCTCAAGAAGTTGTCTCATATGCTCTAGGTGCTCGCTTTTCTGCTTACTATAAATAAGAATATCATCAAAATAAACAACAACTTTGGTTCTAATGAAAGGACGAAGAACCTGATTCATAAGCCTCATGAAGGTGCTAGGAGCATTGGATAATCCAAAAGTCATCACCAACCACTCATATAACCCATCTTTAGTCTTGAACGCTGTTTTCCACTCATCCCCAGGTTTGACTCGAATCTGGTGATATCCACTCCTCAAATCTATCTTCGTGAACCACTTGAAACCATTCAACTCATCAAGCATGTCTTCTAGGCGTGGAATAGGAAACATGTACTTGATTGTTATCTTGTTGATGGCTCTACTGTTCACACACATCCTCCATGTTCCTCCTTTCTTAGGTACTAGCAACACATGAACCGCACTAGGGCTCATACTTCCCCGAATAAACCCCTTCTTTAGCAGATCTTCAATAATCTCCCTTAAAATCTTACATTCCTTAAGGCTCATCCTGTAATGTGGCAGGTTAGGTAGGCTAGCTCCTGGAATGAAGTCTATTTGATGTTGAATGTCTCTCATGGGTGGCAGCTCATTAAGAGTATCATCAGCAATTAACTCCTTAAATCCTTTTAACAATTCCCAAACCTGGCCTCCTCCGGAATTGCTCCTCCTTGCTTCTCTGCTGCCATCAAACCCTTAATCACTATAGAAAAAATGGTTTTGGATTCTTTTATGGCTTCATTCAACTCATAATCGTTGTTTGTGATAGTGAGAAAGCTCGAATTTCCTTTCTTGGGGCCTTCAGAATTGCTTAACGGAGCCATAGCAATTTTGTGTTCCTTCCATGTAAACAACATCACATTATCCATGCCCTTATGAGTGACATCCAGATCATACTGCCAAGGCCTCCCCAACAATATGTGACAGACATCCATATCAACAACATTACAACTCACCTCATCACGATAGTGCCTCCCAATGGAAATAGGCACCCTGCATGTTGTTGTAACTTCTGCTTGAGGCCTTTTTTTCACCCAACCTAGCTATAAGGCCCTTCATCTTGTAATCAGTTTGATTAATTTGGTGGTCACTAGCAACCGACAACTCCTCCTCAGAATATGAATCATCATCCTCTACAGTGCGTTCCATAACACGTTGTTGACGCCGCCCACGATTCCCACAATTGAGATTGTTGTTGTTGTTGTTCAAGCCAAGCAACAATTATCGAATTTCTCCCATCTGAGCATTGAGACGTTCATTCTGAGCATTGAGACGTTCATTCTGAGCATTGAACTCTGCTCGAGTAACAGGAACTTCGTCACCCATGAATACAGATTGATAACCACATGAATAGAACCGCTCTGATTACCAATTGATGCAGCGGAAATATAAACGTTGGAATCTACAAACGGCGACTTGAATCCACAAGCCTAATCTCTCGAATCCACGAGAGGAATTTTAGAATCTACCAGACAATTGAGATAAACTCAAAGGTTTTTTTTTTAATAATCAAAAGCTGACGACTACAACTGATAAAGACTCCTTATATAGGAGCAAATAAACCCTAGGGCAACTAACATCAAAGCCTAAAAGCCCAAGGATTAAAAGAAATCCAAATCCAAATCCAAAACAAATTATTAAAAATAATGACTGAAAACAAGTAAATACGCATTTTAGAAGCCTAAACGGACTCGGATTGCCTAAAAAGCCCATACATCGTGGCAAAGCAACAAGTTTGGTTCGTTGGGCTGTTCCGCTTCCAGAAATGTATCATAATGGTCAATCAGACACCGAACGTCAAATCTGGAGCAAACCGGATTTAGACTCGTTTCGATCGATCTGCTCTTCAATCTCTATCGTCATCTGTTCTACATCACTTCCTCTTTGAAAACCCGATTTTCTTCCTTTCTTTAACTAATGGATTGTCGTCCTTAACTTACTGCGGGGATTCACCACACCTTGAATTGAGTACTTCCCTTGGATGGATTTGGGATGGGAATATTGAAATAGAATTACCTTCATCGTGTGATATTTTCAGCTTTCCTTTCGTCTTCCTCTTACTGCGGGGACTTGTTGTTCCTTGAATTGAGCATACTTGTGCTTGAGTTTTGAATGTGGAAACTGTATAATAATTTATTTATTTTTTTGAGAGCAGCAACCTTGCTTTGGATGAATTTGGTAAGAGAACTATTAAGATAGAATTTCCCAGATCATGTGATACCCACTTAGCTTTCCCTCTTGCCATGTTTTCCTTACTGTGGGGAATTGCAATGCCTCGAGTTGACTATATTGTTGCTTGGGTCTTGAATGCAGCAGCTGCATTCCCCTTTTTTTTTTTTTTCCTTTTTTTTTTTAATATAGTAGTAAGCTTGCCTTAGATGAATTTGGGATGGGAATTATTGAATTAGAATTGCTCTCATCATATGATACTCCTTTTAGCTTTAATCCTCTAGCACCGAATGAGCTTAGTTTTGATGTTGCATAATGAACCACAAGTTGGTAAAAGATTGTAGATAATGCTTATATTTCTTCTTGTCCATGTGAATCTGTAAGTGCCTTCATCACCGCAGTAGACTCCATGACTAGGCATTAGGAATGCTTTTCAGAAGAGTTATGCCGCATCCTTTGCTTTTCCTCTCTCTCTCTCTCTCTCCCCCCCCTTTTTTTTTTTTTAAATCACTGCAACTAGCTTCCTTCTTCTTGTGCAGGGGACTGATCACAATTCTGCTGATATTTTCCTTACCTTTGCATACATACCCTTGTGCTACAAGCTTTTATTTTAGGTATTCCTGGATTGTATGAACCACCGCATGTTTGAGTATCGAATAGCTTGGAGCTTTAAGTAGACCCTCAATCATTGTCGTGTGCATAGTGCGGATTTGAACTTGAAAACAAAACTTGCATCTTGATTTAATCTCATCATCTTAAGCGTCTGCACATCCTGTTTTTTTTTTTTTTTTCTCCTGTTTCGTCTTCTTTGAATTGCTTATATATATATATATTGTGTGAGCTTGGTTTGAGTACTGATATCAGTGATATGTATGTTGCTTGAGATGGTTGGGTGCATGTGTATTTGCAGATTCATGGATTACCGATTACATCATGCCGTATATATTCTGATATTTAGCATGGACTGAATTATGCCAGGCGATGAACATGTCATATCTCAGCTTGGCATGGCTTGGCTTGTGCATTTTCTATGAGCTTAGAGTCCTTGCGATTTTTTTTTTGTAAGAATACCTGCTTATTTGTACATTACTGTGATCTCAGTTTTTGTTCTCAGCATGGTGTGTGTTTTTGCATAATGACTCGATGCTTTGTTTCTGTAGAGCAATTCGACTGCAACTCCAATTGAAAGGAGTGATTCACACAACACTGCTGTTTCAATGGAGGATTATGAGCATGGTGATAGCGGGGTATGTGACTAAGACTTACTGCACGACTCTTACTTCTTGTCTCTCTTTTTTTTAATCCCTTGTTAACTTGCTAGGGTAGCGGCACTGATGCTCAGGAGAGGGGACCTGCTATAAATGTCAGTTTATGAAGATAACCACGATGAGCAAGCATGCAGAGTTGTAGAAACTTGCCAAAGCCAACTTTGAGTCCCCAATCTACGACATCATGGCATAGATCTCTCCAGACCAAAAAGGTCCCCTCATGCTTCACTTCCTCGACTTCCATGCTATACAATAGCAGACCAAGCCTTTCAATCAAGGTATGTTTCTGATAAGCACTTTTTCCCTCTACAAACAAGCTAGAAAAACTACCTCCACCATATTTTTGAGCAAATTTGGTCAGCGGAACCACAAACTCCGAAGGAACCATACCACCTTCAAAGAGAGATTGATTACCACTCAGCGGTGGTTTTTCAATACTATCAACAGTAATACCCAAGCTATCCTTGGCATCAAAGTAGGCAACAAAATCTCTGAATCGTGCCTCTAAATCAGTCGACAAATCTTTCCCCGCCTTGTCAATTGCAAAATGGAAGAATTAGTTGAAGTGGTCTCTTTATTTACCAAGGTTGTATTAACAAGATTGTTCTCTCCGCACACAGATTCTCTAGCTTTTAACAAGACCGGCTTATCCTTCAAGAAATAGAAGTTTTTGTAAAAGATTACAAAATTACGTGTACTAATTTTCCAAGTTTTTGTCGACTGATTTAGAGCACGATTCAGAGATTTTGTTGCCTACTTTGATGCCAAGGATAGCTTGGGTATTACTGTTGATAGTATTGAAAAACCACCGCTGAGTGGTAATCAATCTCTCTTTGAAGGTGGTATGGTTCCTTCGGAGTTTGTGGTTCCGCTGACCAAATTTGCTCAAAAATATGGTGGAGGTAGTTTTTCTAGCTTGTTTGTAGAGGGAAAAAGTGCTTATCAGAAACATACCTTGATTGAAAGGCTTGGTCTGCTATTGTATAGCATGGAAGTCGAGGAAGTGAAGCATGAGGGGACCTTTTTGGTTTGGAGAGATCTATGCCATGATGTCGTAGATTGGGGACTCAAAGTTGGCTTCTTGTTTGATCATCTGAAGCAAGTTGCCAAGAGTTTTTTCGGATATAAACTCAGGCCTGCTGGTTCAGACAACTACTGCAGGGAGGTTCACCAGTTGGAAAAATCCGACTTGAGCTGAGAAGTGAGCTTGCACGTCTTGAGGAGCAACATGACAAAGCACAAGAGGGCCTCCGCAGCCAATTTGGCAACGTTATTTGCCCTGACATCATGGCTTGCGTTTTAGAGTCTTCATGGACTCCTCAAAGCCGGGCAACTCATACTAGTTTTGTTTTTTGTTCCTATTGACTCTCCACTTGTTTTTTTTTTTTTTTTGGAGTTTGAAATGGAAATTATGCCACTGCTGGTGTGACTTTGATTTAAATGACTTGCATTTGCTCTAGTTCCCACACCCTTTCTCCTTCTACTTTTTTTTTTGTGTGTGTTTTGTGTGCAGGTGCAGATTGAGAGGTACCATTATTCACAAATGCTTCTTCAATTTTTCTGCCGGAAAGATTACAAAAGGTTGCAACATCACCGTAGTGGTGTGTTTGCAAAGTGTCATGGAGTATTGAAGAAGCAGTTCTTGCATAAAGTGAAAAAACTGAGATTGCGAGATTAACAGTAGTAGAGCTTCAACCATTTGCCATTAATAAGGCTTGTGAGAGTTCCATCAGTTGTCGTTGTGGGATTTTTTGACGATGAATGGCCCTTCCCACTGTGGGGCAAACTTTGAGGGACCCTCTAAGGTTTTATCTTTTTTATTTAATAAAATTTTGATTGCTAAAAAAAAAATTACGACATAATTTTTCGGGTATCAATAATACTTCACCAATACACGTGGTTAATCTTACAAGAGCCAAGAAATGACACACACATAATACGCTGGAAAAGTAGATTTTACATGATTCAGCGAACAGTGCCTCACCGCCTGAGAAACTTATCAAACCAGTGGCTTGCCTCTTTCACCATAAGAGCGGTCATTTGGTGGCCGATGCCAGGCTCTGCTATCAACTGGGTTTAAATAAAGTGGAGAATATACATCAGCTTTGGCAATTAATCTCCGAAATCAAAAATTGAACAAGAAGATACACTACATTGCATTTATCTAAACAAATATGAGATGAGGAGTTAAAACTGAATCTCCACTTTCCACATATTCTGATCAAGTGGTAGCTTGTTTAAACAGAGAAATTGAATAGGTTAAAGTGCATGCTGTGTTATAATATCTTTACCCCTTGAGGTGCTACTACCAGTCTACCACATACCTTAAATTTATCTGCACTCTGTGCATCTTCGTAAGCCTTGAGTGCTCTCGCTTTGGGAACATCCAGACCAGCGAGTGGACATCGAGGATCTTCTGCACCTATTAATTAAAAAGAAATGAATATGATACTCGAAGAAAATATGATCCTTCATGAATAAAAACAAACAGAAATTTTGTAACAAAAACAAATAAACAGAATTTGATCTAGCTGATTGGATCAATCGAAGGCTATAGATTATAGCGCATTGCAGGACTCAAAAAGCACAATATTCAGTGGACAATAGAAGTTTCATGGATTATATTCATTTAGATTTAACAGAGTAGTGCACTCCATTATATTTTGGATAAATTATTAACAGTTGGAGAAGAGTGCAAAGAAGAAGTTTACCATTTAAAATCAATAGAGGACGCGGTGCAATAGCTGGAACTGTATAAGGAGAATCAAACTGGGAGGCCAGACCTGGAGCAATTCTATCCCACACCTGGTCAGATATGTGAATTTGTAAGATGCCATCCAACTTCAGTAAGCATATTGAACCATTGAAGTGTAAACTACACTATCCAGGATATCACATCAGAAGAGTCAGGTATGCAACTAACCTTCTCCACTACTTCTTTGTCAATAGCACTCTTGTTTAGATCAATTCGTGCTTCTGGACCGTAACCAAGAAAATGAAGGAATCAGAGAAGCAAATACAAAAATAGCTCTACAAGCTACTACTGAAATGGATGCAAAGAGCGAATAATATACCAATTGTCTTACCTTCAAAAACAGGTTTTATGCTGTCAACTCGAGCCTGCCACTTATCATTGTCTATTGCCCATCGAAACCCCTATCATAGTTGCATAAACAGTGACTTGGTTGTACTTGTACTATGTAAGCATAGAGGTAATGAACTAGACATACTACCTGAACGCCAATTATAGGGACAACCACTGCATAGCGGGTGTCAGCAGCAGCAGCCAACCATGCATGCATACCTGCATTGCGAACAACAAGATCAGTTCTGCATATTTTAGTAAAATTCATATTAAAGTTCCCGTCTACGAAGTTTTCTTTGCACACCTCCCAGTGATTCACCGGTGATTCCTAGCCTAGCAGGATCCACATCCTCCCTCTGTGTTAGATAATCTGCCAATTTTATCAAGTCCCAGACCTGCCATAGTAAGAATTGCATCGTTTACAAAACACCATCAGATTACTAACCCAAATCATTTCACTAACTATACTTTTTGGGGGTAGAATTCTACATTTAAACTTAATTCTTACATGAAGGTAACATTTCCGTAACTATTTAACTTGCAGACAACTTACAAGGGGAATTAGTAATTACCGTATCAAATAAGAAAGGCATTGTATTGCCTCTTTTCCACGCTGATATGAGAGCCTGTACATGAATAAGATTACCAAATCACTACCAGGCCTCAATCGCAGAATAAGTATTTGTCTGATGCTTATTTCGTATTGATTTGCCAAAGCACTGGTTTTCAAACAGTAGATTTTTGCAGCAAAAGATTTATAGATTGTGAATTTATAGTATTAACAAGCCAGAATTGCATAACTAAAGTTAAGTGTATAAGTATACCCACATCTCGATAAGTGGTTATATTGGTGGCACGTTCACCATGGTAGCGAGAATCAATGGCAATCGCTACATATCCCCTCGAAGCATAGGCCTGAAAAAGAAAATACACCTCATTTCACCAAATTGTGCTTGAACAAGAACAAAGATTCGAAAGTGAACAAATAACGATCAAACATAAGTACCTCAAGCAATGGTCTCAACCACTCTTTGTTCTTGTTAGTACTATGCAGAAAAACAACAGCAGGCCTTTTCTGGTTACTACTTTCTTCCCTCATGCTCAAAATCAACACAGGTAACCTCCCCTGCTCTCCTGCCTATCAAACCCATTCCAATATTTACCATAATCATTTCGAATACTCATCCTAACAATTTCAAAACAAACACTACAATTACCTCAGTAATTAGGTAAAGATTCTCCTCCTGAAGTTTCTCCTTAAAGTTGGTAATGTCAGCCTTGGGACACGCATTCATTGCCTAGTGAAACACCCCAACACCAACGTTTGTATAACAAAACAAAACAAAAACAAATGTTCTAGGAATCAAACGTTAGACGAGAGATTCGAACCTGGCTGAACCGTGGAGGGCTAGCCTCCTGAAACAGAGGATCAGTCACCGGTTTCGCCTGTTCCACCGTCAACGGAACTGAAACAACGCCACTTCTCATATCACCGGAAAACTAAACTAAACTAAACTGAACAAATCAACATAACATAAACAAAAGAATCAGAGTTGTGATTGGCTCACCTTGCCCACATCGCCTGCTACTCAACACTTTGTGAAACTCGGAACGAAGCTTCTGGGCGTCGACAGATTCCTCGGCCATTTGGGTGACGTGGGTGTCAGTGTTTGATCTGTGTCTGGTCGACTGAGACAGGGACCTGTATTTATAGGGGAATATTTTTGGCGGGGAGGGACCTTGCCACGTGTGGGGCAGGGGAGGTTGCACGTGCGGGAGGGTGGGGGATGGTGATGATAGAGTGGAGTGCTGCGGAGGAAGAGGGATGATGAGGGAGTGGGGCATTGTGGTTAATGGAGATAAGGGTTGGCTCTGTGTTAGTGTTGTTATGGAAAATAAAAGTAAAATTATTCTTGTGGAAATAATAATCAGAAATTTTGGAGTGTTGTTCCATGGATGATTGTTTCTGGGTTTCTGAAGCTCTTGATTTGGTTAATCCGGATTTGGGTGTTTAAAAAGTATGGTTGGTGTTTTGGAAACTGATAGTTGTACGAGGTAGGTGATCTCTGACAGAGAAGGCTGATCTTATTGGACTAAATGGGATCTTAGGTCCTTTTTTCTTCTTTCTATTAATGCAAGATTCTGGTTGATGCCGCCGGCACACAGCTTATCTGAGAGGTTTCAGGTCATATGTTAAACTGCAAAAACCTGCCTATAATGATGTTGTGGGGAACATTCTGCTATTTTTGTTGCGGAACAGGTGAATAATGCCTCAAAAGACACAAAAGATAGTGGAAAGACCCAAGAAAGTAACACCAACAGCCCTTTTTGCAAAAGAATGATGATGAAACAAGTTTTTGTTTGAATGAAAATGACCAAAGGAAACGAAAGTAGTAGGAAGCACGATTCAGACAACGATCAAAGTGAAAACCAAGCTCAGGAAGATGCAAGGAAGCTCCACCAGACTGGGTACAACAAGATTGACTTCATGCAAGCCCTTTCATGGACATTTTCATCACTCATAGGCATCTATTTAAGCCTCAATGAGAAAGTGGATAGCTTTGGCTTGCTTCAATCTCAACTTAATACAAATGTATGCATTCACTAAGCATGTATAACACGCAATTAGGACCAAAAAGTCAAGCAATAACACTGAACAACCCAGCAATCTGGATTCGACACGACGACATTACAATAGAACACTGATTAGCCAGAGGCAAATGAGTTGAGCGTAAACAAACATAGGAATTATCATGCATCAAATAACTAGAGGACAGAGGATTTACCATGTATCAAATAGCATAACAAACTATTCTCTAATAGGGGAACAGCTATGTATTGAGATGCTTCTCGGTTGCTCTGTATGTCAACTATCTATATGTGATCTAATTTCGGGGAAACAAGTTCTCATGTAAACCTGTGAGGAGCTAAAATTAAACAACAGCTCTTTAAGCAACCTTTAAGTTACCGGAATTTCACTGGATCACACATCAACATAGATAATTTAACAAAATTTAGAGCTATTTTTGGGTTTTAATTGTGCTGAAACAGAAGGGTCTACTTGTGACTAGATTCTCCAAAAATGTTGTACAAGACCTAAGGTCAACTGATATGGCAAGAAATCATGCCCAAACATCTCAAAAGGAGGCACAGTGATAACACTTGAACTAATCCTATCCTAAACTAACGACTATAATGTTTGATTTTATTGCCCAGTATTATTTTTCAAGGGCAATCCAACTCCAGAGACATAATTGACAACTGACTGAAGCACTTTACCATTTGTGGAAGCAGGAGATTTCCCAATGTCATTGCTGTATGTCACTTTCTCGCACCTGGGATTCTTTGGGGTTCCAACCTCTACAGAATCCTTTTGGATTTCCCTCTCCCTTTTGGCTACAGGAGAACACATTGTTTCTGCAACGCGAGAAACAAATGAGTAAGGACTCTTTCTCTTCGGTTAGTTGGACATATGAAAACATATATATTCATCAAAAAGGGTCCTGGTTCCCCTTTTACCATATTTGACCTTTAGTAATTTCTTCATAATTAGTTTGATTGAGTAATTCTACATTTTTAGAATGCATAACTTTGGACCTTAGTAATGCAAAATCTGTAAGTTCTCAAGAATCTTCACAATGCTAATTTACATTTTGCCTAGAATGAAAAGAACCCCATTGAACTCACCTTTTATGCTACCACGAGTAATAAGCAGGTTTAGGAAATCCCTGAATCCTGAGAGGACAACCCTTTCCTGCTCTTCATAAACCTCCGTGCAACCTATTTCCTGAGATGGATTCTGAGTTGTGCTTTGACTATTAGTCGTTATTCCATTTGGCGGCTCAGCTGCCATAAACATCTTATCTTGTTCATCACACATCAGGGCAAGTGTTCCAGGGGACATTGGCCTACTATTTTGCGCATCACCTCCATCTGATCCAGAGCCACTGCTGCCATCTCTACCATGTGCAGAATTTTGATCCTGTTCCGTTTTACTTTCTTTCCCCTCTCCAGTGGCTGAAACGGTAGTAGTCTTATCAACCGTCTCTTTTTGCCTATTTTCTGTACATGGTATTTTAGAAATTCAAAACCAAACTACACAACAAAAAGACAAAAATAAATAATATCTGACCCCACTCTAGCAATCCAGTAGGAGAAAATATAAAATATGCCAAGGAAAAGGAAATCTTTCAGATGCGTATCGGACTCTGTTTACTCAATACACTTGAACTACATGCCAAACAATAAGTCCTACATGGTTGTTCAAAACAAAATCAGAAATCTAGTAACCTAAAAGAAATGAAAACACAATCGAATATGACAAAAAATATACATTACGCCATTCAGAAACAACTTCTGAGTGTTATTTTCTTTAGAGAATTTAACTCTAGTATCTCAAACAAAGGATTTTGAAACTAAAAATAATGGCCATTTCAACTGAAAGTTTGATTCTTTGGCACACAGCCCAATGATAACACATATTGGCCAGTTCAACCTCATATTGGCCCCTAAGTTGCATAGCGTGCACACATAAGCACACAGAAAAGCACATGTAAAAAATAAAACAAAATGAAAAATATACAAAAAATAGGCTACAAAAGTGAGATGTAAACATGTCATGCAGAAAAGAAAGATAAAAGGTCTGTATATAACAAAACCTGCAAGTGCTTTTGCAGCTTCTCCCGAAACTACAACCAAACGTGAACACAGATCCTTTATGTTCTCAGGTTGGATGATATTTGCCAACATAGATCTTCAGTAATAGAAACTGACAAGGGTTATATATTGAAAGAAAAATGAAAATAATAAAAGGTTTCTATAGCATATTTAAGAAATTTGACACACCTGTAAGTGGGTTTTGAAGATCCTGGTACTGCAGCATTAGGAGTACCAGAAGTAGGAACAGATAACAGAGAAGAAGAGGCCATAGGAGGTCTTAAGTGATTTTCCTGATTTAAGTCAAAGTTTGAAATTAATAAATATATACTATAAAAGAAACTATTCAGCCAGTTGGCTAAAATAGAGAAATTGGAAATGGAAAGGGAGAAAGAAAGACCTAGTTTGTTTTAGGGAGAATGGCCTAGTTTAATCTTAAAGAGATTGCCATATTCAATTAATTTGTCTTGTAGTAAATGTCATTAACAATTTAACCGCACTAGCATAGCCTTTCAAAAATTATAAATAAAAAATGTAATCTTTAAGCCTGGTAAGAACAATTTATCAAATTATTCACACGACAATGGAAACATCAAATTGCACCCTTTTATTGTAAGCAACCAGTTGGAGTATATCGTATCAGTACTCAACTACTCATATATTAGTAATTTGACAAACTGTACCTGCTGAGCATGTGTAATTCGGTGAGCTGATTGATCTCTGGCTACAATGCCAGAAAAAATTTCGTCACTCGGTCTTTGTCTGGAAACCAGAGGCCCAAACCCCGAGGATCCAACAGCCCCACTAATGGCTGCATTTGCCTGTTGCACGTTGGCTACCGTATTGTGATCTTCATGAAAGATAGCCCTTCTTTCTTCACTTCCATCAAAGTTCTTGCAGTCCATGCATTTACAGTTTTCAGAACATAGAACATTGGCTTGGAAGCACTCGCAGTACTTCTTGAGACACCCAGACTTCCTGCAAGCACATCCTTTGTGGTGCTTTTGAACCTCGCCAGCATCTTCCTGAATACGTTTAAACAAATTATTGATGCACTTTGAACTGGAGTTGTTCAAGTTAACAAAAAGCATGGATACCTTGTATCAATAAACATATTACGCTGACACAAGACATTTACAAAGACAATTTCATGATACTGTGATAGATAAGTAAAGCCATTAACTAATCAAGCTCCAAATAAGTCAGATTAGATACCCAAGAATCGCGAGATTCATGTGGACTGCTAGCAATCTTTGGTCTGAATGCTTTTGGGTTACGCTCTAGAATTGCTCCAACCGCATCCTGCCTAGCAGCTTCATGGTCCACGTTATTATGACAATTTATGCAGTTGCAACCTTTACAATAAATTCCAGCTGCAAAGCACTCACAGTACCTGCCAAATGACCAAAATTTGGATCATATTCCAAACAGAAATATCATGAGCCACCTATGTAGGCATAGTATTCAGCGTAATACGCGGGGGAAAAAAAAAAAAAAAAACTGTAGGTAGTATATATCAATGCAATTGACCTCTATAGCAACTTAACTCATTATTAAGCAAATAGTTTTTTAATATGTATTCATCTTAAGGTAGAGCACTTCTGTGATTGGCAAGATTCATGCATCTGCCCAATTCCACAACGCTATACTGAATCCCCAAGAAAAAAGCATAGTAGAAAGCGTGCATGACATGATCACAAAGCATTTCAGGTTTTCACTCCATAACAAATCGACAGGGTAAGTAACACTGAGCTGTACCAATAATGTATATACCTGTAAAATATCCCTCACTCTCCGTATGTAACTCGAGAGATTATTCACAATAGGTGGTTAGGTGTTTACGTTCAGATTAACAAATCTGCGGAGGGACATAAGCACACATGGACCGCATTCTACATGCTAAAAGCCATAAATAGAATTATATGTTCTTACAACTTCAGGCACCGCGAATTTTTACAATTGCACAGCTTTTGCTTCTTTGGAGTACTATCTTTCGCTTCGCTGCGTGCACGTGGCTTAGGAGACTCATATCTTCTGAAGAAAGCATATGCAAACAAATGTCAATACGAATATAAACTATATAATACAAAACATTCAACATCAATGGGATTTGAATATATGTTTATTAAAAAGAGAGGAGCTTTAGCAATGAATAATATAAACTGAAAGAGGTCGGGAAGCCTATGGCTCCAATGATGGAGCGCATCTACCCAAACCAAAAGACCTGAACTTCAACCTCCTTTCTCCCTCAGCCTCTTTTTACCAGAACAGACCATCAAATGTAATGTATAAAGCAGAGTCTTTAGTGTCTTCTCTACGATTAAGAGAACTACTACTCTTCCATGTTACTACTATTTTCCAAGACTTCTCATTTTGATAAGTTATCAATGTACATAACTAAAACAACTACCTATTCCCTCACATATGCAATTCACACAAACCTTACCTATTTTGCAACGTTTTCCTACCACAAGAACAGAAATTTAAGCCTAATTCAAAAATTCACACACAAATAACAACAAAATTCAAATCTTTCAGCTCTGAAAAACAGTCCACAGATAAATTACCCCAATTTCGGTGGCAAGTGCGCAATCCGGCCATTCACCGGCATCGTCGGCCCCACCGGCCTCGCCTGAAAGTGCAAAACCGCCTGCGTCAGATACGGCTTCGGCGATTGCGCCACCGTCCCCTGCTGCTGCGACTGTAACGCCAGCTGCGCCGGTGAGTTATGCACCTGCTGCGGCTGCGGCTGCGGCTGAGACTGTGACTGTAGCTGTAGCTGTACCCACGGCTGCGTCTGTGGATGCGCCCGCGGCTGAGACACCGGCTGCTGCTGTAGCTGAACCGCCGCCGGTCCAGACCGCTCCGGCAACGCAGCGTTGGCGGAAGGCTGAACCGGCGCCGTGAAATCCAATTGCCTCGCCAATTTCTTCGGCGCCGTACCGGAAACCGTTTCGCTCTGCTCCATCATTAATCTCTCTCAAATTCAAAATTGGCCAATCTCACATTTAATTCCACCAAAACTCAAAAATCCTAGAACGGCTCACACTACACACACATTAAACCCTAACGAAACCGATCCGTTCCCGAACTAAACACTCCACCGTAAACCGCCGTGGACCGGTTTAAAACTCACCGACGGTGAAAAAACCGAGCATAAGTTACGAAACAAAATCAGAAAAATCCACAGACGTAGAAGAAACAGAAACAGAATCGGAAATAACTTAATCGGAAGCTACTGGAAACCCCGAATCCGATCAGAGAGAATGGAATTGGGGCCAAAGATTAGGGAAGATAGAAAGAACCTCCTCTCTCGCTTTTAGTCCTCTTTTTCTTTTTCTCTCCCTCTCGACGTTTTTTGAAATTCAATTTCCTAAATAACGTAGGGTTTGATCAGGCTTTTCGACGATCAGGCGGATCAAATTGAAAGTTGGGGTTGACGGTGGAGATTTGAGGTTGGAACGCGGAGGAGATAAGAGCCGTCGGATTGGTGGGGTGTTAGGTTTTAATCTGGGAAAGCGACGCCAGTGGAATTTGGCGCTAATTGGAGTCCTGGGAGCATTCGGGGGGTCGGGGAATGGGTGTACGTGGAGGGTGAGGATTGAGGGGTGCTTGACCTAGGAAGCTAACGGACGGTTGACATTCAAAACTATGGAGATGGAAAGTGCGAGATTTAATTTTGAAAAAAATGAATTCTTCTCGCGGCGGCTACAGCGTAAACAGTGACTGGAGTAATACATAATTTTGGATTTTTTGAACATCGCTAAATTTGTTCTTGTATTTTTCCTTTTCCGTTTGTCCAGAGATAAAACCTAGTGTATATCGTATTTTTCTGAATTTGTTTGAGTAGCCCTAATTGATACTTTGTGCTTACTTGGAATGGACAAAATAGTT
The DNA here is from genome assembly GCA_010134655.1 of Fragaria nilgerrensis. Lineage (NCBI taxonomy): Eukaryota > Viridiplantae > Streptophyta > Magnoliopsida > Rosales > Rosaceae > Fragaria > Fragaria nilgerrensis. The sequence goes on along the minus strand of CM020978.1, from coordinate 31,344,208 downwards.
TCTGCATAAAACTATTCACCAAAGGTTGGAACTGAGCAAAATGGAGATAATAGTTGCCTTAAAATTGGCCGATTGTTCGAAGCAAAATTGGGATTTTGCAAATGTGGGGAAATAGCTCTTAGTTCATTTTCGAGCTCCTGTTTGAGAGTTAAAATGAGGGACTAGGCCAAAACTATTCCAATTACAAACCAAAACAACATACTAAAAGATATTGTTTATTCTACCCATAAAAAATCAGACAATCTTCTTACTATGAAAACCGATAATTTGGAATACCCAAATAATCCGCTTACAAGAAACCATAAAGCTCAATAGGAGGATTATCATACTAAGTAAATGAAGCATCTGACGACCCCAAGTTTGTCATCTTGTCAGCTACCATATTTCATTCTCTAAAAATATGACTGCAACGGAAGTTCATTTGACGGATTATAGAAAGACAGTTGTTCCAACGAACTCTTAAGTTTCATGGAGGAGAAAAAGATCTGGAAGAGAAGCAAGCTACTACACTAACAGAGTCACTTTCCAACCATAAATAGACCCACCCTCTATTATGAGCAAGTTTAATTACCAAGATAACAACATAAAATTCAGAATAAAATGAAGTATTTCATCCAAACGAATGACAAAAACTCTTAAAGTTATTCTTGCTGCTGTTAGACATGCTTTGAGCTTCGACCTCTCTGGGGCAGACTGCTCCATAGGTTTTTCTTTGTAATTTCAGTCTTTTAGCATAAAAAAAAATGAATAACAAAGTTTAGCTTTCAATTTGATAATTTCTTGTGTTTGAGAAGATGTTCCAAACTAATGGGGAATTTGATGAAACTACTCTAATCTAAATGATAATTTTCTCGTACTTCAATCTCTGATTTATAAACAAGATAAAATGAACGTTTGTTGTTATTACCAAAAGAAAAAAGAAGAAATGGTTAACCTCGTCCGAATACTTACTGGTCAGTGCGAATGTTACTAACTTGTTAATGTAAGCATGATTACTTGTTATCTCATTATTAATAAACAAAAAAAATGATTAATTCAACTACATTGAACAATTGGTCTCATAAAATTGCCAACTTTTTATCCCTCAAGATTTTTATTTTGATGTACACTTAATATACACAGTGTAAAGTATATTTCGAGTTCGTCTATCGAAAAAGAAGAAAAGAATAAATTGTTATAAACTGCAATAACAGCTCAGGTATACAGTATACAGTAGTGAGTATTGATATTTAGAATAAACTTTGGTAAAAAAATAATAATAATGAGAACATTCAGAATCAACTGTCCCTACCTTTCGGACAAAACTGAAGGAACAAAAATAAGAAACTGAATCATCCAGCACTCCTCCGCCCCCTTCACCGCTCGACCAGCAATCCTCCGCCCCCTATCAAAACTGAATCAGGCAGCTCAACAATGAACAATCAATCCTCTCACTCTCTGTTAATTACCAATTGGATCCGACCGCCACAGTCGGACTGAGATGTGGTGAGTGGTGACGGATCCGACTTCCACAGCCGGACAGATCAGAGGTGGTGCTGCCTACAATATATGGGTATATACAGGTAGGCAAATGTAGGTTGAAGTTAAACGATTTACTATATTTGAGTAAGTACACACATTTCAATGAACTGCAAGATCAAATAGTTCAATCATCAATAATTTTACTATCTACCCTGTTCCGTTCTAATACTGCTACCGATCGTTTTGACGATAAAAACCACAAGCCCAACGGACGGACATATCAGTTTACCTGAACCCCACATTTTTCTGCACAATCATGAATCATAGCTCGACTGCCTGGCCTATTCGCCATCTCCACGCACCAATAACCCATTATTAAGACTCATGGGAGCACCGCCGGTCCACCACCACCGACAGTTCTAGCTGCAGCTCCACTGAAAAATGACAGGACCTTCACAATATATAACCATGCCCTAATTAGCTATAGCTAGCAGCCTAGCATAAATTATATATGTTACGCTTATTATGCTGCTAAGTACGTAACCCATTTTTTCTCCTAAGAATATCACACACCCAGGTGGCCAGGTATATGTTCTCCCCTATTCATTTTCATTTTTCATATATAGATTCATACCCATTACTTCTGAATTTCATAAAAAGACAATACCCATTTGGTTTTCTTTTGGTTTGTGTAAATAGAATGCAAATATTTAAAGTTTTATGAAAGAATTATCAGTATTAATTAGTGCCAACCTTATTTTAAAGAGGCTCGCAAAAGAAAAACTTTGATGTTGCTAATATAAACAATCGGAAACCAAAAGTATAGCTAGGAAGAAGTTTGCTTCCTTCTCTACGAGTTTACGTTGTTTCTTAAAAGTTTATCATTCCTAGCTACACTGTTTTCTTTTGTGCACTTTTTCTACTTCTTTAAGACATATTAAAATTCCATTCATATGCATATATGTTCACAGCGTTTCATAATGGCAATCTAGATCTAGGTTCATGCTGACTGATCATTAGCAGTAGTGATTATATTTAGAAGTATGCAGGGTGTTCTGTAATCTACTTATCATATCGAATTATCGATTGTATATATCATGCGCATATATGCATGCTACTGCTAGTTTTTACGATGATTGATCAAGTCGTAGATCGATATATAGATGTGTGGTGTACGCACGAGAGTTACTACTGAGAAAGGGACTCCCAGTCTGCACGAAGTAAAGATTTCGAAAGAGCTGACGGGTCACATTCACAGGCAATAATACTATGGAAAAGCTAGCAAGCAGGTCAGTTACTCAGGTACTCAATCGTTGAATGCAGCGTACGTGGTCCAAAACGACCAAATTAACTAGATTAATTCAACTATATACCCAGTAACTAATTCCCCTTCAAAACAAAGTATGGGTTAATTTGGTTGGTTATGGCACTAATATTAACCTAATTAACCGTGTATATTTATTCCTCCTAATTTGTTCAAAGCTTCAGTGAAACATACCATTTTATTCATGAGCTAGTTTTGCCATACATGCATTCATTTTCACTAGTTATACGGTTAAATGTGATTGCATCCCCAATGTGAGGAGAAGTTTTATCAGTAAGGTTGATTTTGATTAAAGTTTTCAAGAATACCAGAAATTGAACAGAGCATCATGAAAGCGAAAAGGGCTAGGGCTGATTAATTTGGATTATATGCGAAAGATTCAAGTCTGGACTATATGTGGTAGATCTATTCTATATAAATGAATGTGCCACATTATATATATATATATATATATATATATATATCGTGGAAAGGTTGATTATTGGAATACTGGGTCAAGTTGCCTTTCTTTTTTTTTTTTAATTCTGGGTCAAGTTGCCTTGGCAACAAGAAGAAATATTGTCAATCAGAAAAAAAAAAAAAAAAAAAAAAACAAGAAGAAATTAAAACTTTATTAATACGAAGATTGATTCGTGGGGCGGGTTGGTTTAATAAACCTTTAGTTTTCGACTCGATCTGTTCTCAACTTAGCAATAAGCATATATATATGATCGAGCAGATTATAAATTTGAGGAGCAGACAGAGTTCTTGGGTCATGGAAGCACTTTCTGTGCTAAACATTTCTTTAATCATGTATAAGCATACATATATATAATTGGATCCTCATTTGGATCTTCATTTGAATAATTAAGGTGAAATATATTATACATGGAGATATATATTATACACGGAGGGGGCCCGATCTCCATAATAAGATACTCGTTCATGCAGATTTATATAGATTCACAATGTTCTGTCAAATAATTCTTAGTACTAATGAATCCATCACGAATTCACATCCGTGAAAATTGTATACAGTAGGCAGGGTTCTTGGTCAGAGCCAGAGGCGGAACCAGGAAGTACAAGTGAGGGGACCGATATAAAAGAGGTTATTGAAAAAAAAAAAACATACTCTATAATATAATAAAATTTTAAATAGGGTTATACATTAAAAATGGACTCGTCGCTCTTGTATATCGCGAAAGTCATCAATAATCGAGTCATCAATAATCAATTTTATAGCAGCATATTCGTATAATCGAGTCATCAATAATCAATAATCAAACTCTATTGTTTCAGTTGTATCGAATATTATTCGTTGCATATCAAGAAAATGCATTTGTAGTCTCTCAACTGATTTTGAACATATTTGTACAAATATGCTGTTATGAGTTTGATTATTTATAGAAGACATGTTAATTGGTGGAGTGAGATAGAAGTATGATTGTATTAGAATAAGTTAATATGAAGGTTTTATTATTCTTTATTGGACTAAACACCTAAATTTCCAAGAAAGATAAAGTTTTTATTATTTTTATTAGTAAACCAAACCAATCTATCTAAAGGACCGGAATGCCATATAGCTAAAACTTCTAAACTAGCTAGATTCCAAACACTAAATGCAGATAAAATCATAAATCTGGGGGTGTCATGTACCTCCGCCAGTGGTCAGAGCTGTATTGCTGACACAATCATAACCGGCAAGGTTGTTGGTTTGGTACAAAACGTCGAGATCGACGACTAATCAATTAGTTCTGTTAGACTAAGCTGGTGCATTCTATATGTTACAGCTAAATGAGATTGATCGCACCAGCTAAGTGATATTAGTTAATAGAATCAGAAGCTTAATTCTCCTCCCTAATTAGTTAATCTGTGGCTTTAATCTCCAAGCTAGGTTCGAATCGATGTGTTGACAGCACTGGGTTTGATGCATACAGCTAGAAACCAAAACATGTCTCTAATATGGAGTGCCTAGCTAGCTAGCCATATATAGACAGTCGAAAAGACAACTATTATTGTTTATGATGATGGGGTTTACATGAACAGTGCTTACATATACTTTTGGATTTCGATGTATATGTATTTATATATAGATATACGCCATGTAGGTAGCTGCTCGATTAAAGTTAACCTAATTGATCAAGCAGATTAATGTTCTCTACGGTTTGTTAATTACTTAGTTATATCTACATTGTTTGCATCTCCAGAAGGTCTACATGTGAATGTCCAACCGATCTCATCGTTGTGCTTAATTAAATAGAACATACATTTCATCACCTTGGGTAAGTATAAGTGGAAAATTTGATTTGTATGCCTGCTTATATATATATATACTTGCAGGTCATGCATGATGGATGATATATAATCAAACCCACCAATGCTATCTATAGATTTGAAACGAATCAAATCCTACGTACTCTGTAATCCTCGATCCATTCCGCCATTGCATGATTGTTTCCTTATTCTTCTTCTATTTTCGGAGAAATCGAGAGGATGGATATTATTAGGCTTTTGAGAACCAAGAAGCTAGCTTTACAAGTAAAAACAAAGCAGCTAGCGCTGATAAACTACAGTTGATCGACCATGGTTTCTCAATCGATACGTTCTATACATGTTGGCGCGCGGTGTCAAAATCTGAATCCATGGCTCCATGCCAATTCCGCCCCAGTTTCAATATGCAGCTTTTAATTAGCCACAAAATCCATTAAAATTCAAGACGTACTGAATAAGACAAGCTAGAGTACTACGTACAGTAGTTAAATGAATTATAAATACACTATAGTTACGCATTTAGTTCATCTCACTATAGTTACGCAATATTTAATAAGCACCCTTATTTGATCACTCTATATGTCAAAGACGACGGACGTTGATTTTGAATAATAATTATGAGGATGCCATGCATGTTAATAATGACTTTCTTCCTCCGTAATTACGCTATAGAAAACCAATCATGCATATTCACAAATTGACATCGTCTCTCAACCCGGCATCACTCATACTTTGGATCTTACTCACCACTCGGGGTTTTTCACTAAGTTTTTCGAGACACGATAGATAGATATTAGGGTAAGAAATCGAATCGACTCTCAACCTCATCTAATTACAGCGATATGATTTTTTTCCCGAAAACACAAAACATTCAAAACCTTATCATAATTCAATCGGATCTATAAGGATAAACAGTAAATAAATAAAATCACGGACATTATGACACACCTAAAATCACATTGATTTCGCATATTGCATAAAAGAGAGGATAGACCTAACCCATCCCAAACCCAAAGAAAATGAAATGTGCAAAACAGTGACCACAAAATTTTAAACCTAAAATCGAAATGCGCTCCCCCCCTACATACCTATTCGGCGCAAACAAAAACAATGTGCGCTAGGGTTAGATACTTTCATTACCCTCAAGAAAAATCTAGGGTTTCCAATCTCTCCCAAACCCACTCACACTCTCCCCACCCGCGCCTGACCCCCACGCACCAATCCCACCCCACTAATGTGCGAAGGCATCTTCCGCCCTCCTTGACACGACAGGTATACATAAACAAACCCCCCTCACCCGGCGCGTGAGGCCAACGCGTTGCGGCAGGACAGTGACCATTTCACCCCTCGCTCTACGACTAGGGTTTCCCCTTTTCCTTGTGGATTGCGATAAGAGGCGCACCTTGCCTCCACGTGGAGGGTTCTCATTGGGTAATGGCACAGTAATTTAATATTTATGTGATGTGTCATGGAGGACGGGCATGTTTAAAACCCCAAAAATGAAAAAGAGAGATTAAAACTCTCTCTCTCCTCGTTCGCTTCTCTTCCTCACTCTCTCTCTCTCTCTCTAAAACAATCGGGAATTCCTTTCCTTCTCTCTCTCTAGGGTTTTGCGAAGTTCGCACTCGAATCCCACTCCGCCAGCTGCGAATCTCGGGTCGGAGCTCGGGGTCGGATCTTCGCGCTTGGTTGGTGTATCTTTTAATATCAGTTTCACGGCGCGCCGTTGAGGATCGGAGCTGAAACGAGGTCGTTTCGGGTCCTCGTCGATTGAATCGAGGTCGGTTTCTTCTCGCTTGTTCCTTTAATTCGGGTTCGGAGTCGGGTTTTAGATTGTTCGGATTTTTTTAGCTGAGTCTTTGTTTTTCAGCTGGATTTAAAATTAAAATATTGAGCTCCGTTTACTGTATGGTACGTCAAGTTTGGGCCTTTGCTTTTCGTTTCTTATCTGGGTTCGTTTTCTATTAACATCTGTAGGTCGTTTTGAGTGATATCTAGGTCGTTTTGATGTGGGTGAATTATTTAGTGACTGTGAATTAATTTACGAGTTCTAAAACAAAATTAATGAACCCTAAATTCTGAGGATTGATGTGCATGCTTTGAGTAATCAGATTTGGAGTGCTTGACTTGGGTTTGTGGGATTGTTTCATTTCCTTAGCACTAGATTTTTGTTGTTGTTGTTGGTCTTTGTGGTTGTGGGCTCCTCTAGAAACAAAACCCTAACATGTGGCTCTCTCTTATTGGTCCTGCTATGTGAGTAAAGTTGGCATCTTTAATGGGTGTGAGTTAAGTTGCGGGGATACATTTGTTGTTTGTAATGCATCGAACTAGCTACTTGTGAATTGGATTATGCAGATTTGTTGGAAAGCTAGGGTTTTTATTTCATTTCTCGAGTTCAATATGCTTGTAAATCATATAAGGGTGTTATTTTATGTGCAATATCACTATATATGGAGGTGTTTAACCTTGTTGTTTATTTGTATAACTATTAAGACAGTGAATGATTTGTTCAGCTTGTGATTTCTTGGTGGTTGAGTATAAACCCTAATGCTTTTCTTTAGGACTTGAAGCAAGATTTATGACATGATTTAGAGTTCTTAGGTGCTTCTTCACATGTTATTTGATTTATCCCTTGACTATATTAATTAACTAGCATGTGATAATGATATTACTCAACTGATTCCTTACTTGTGTGTGTGAACATAGGAAGTGCTAATTATATTGAAAACATTGAGGGCTTGTTAGATGCTATAACATGGAGAAGGATATTTCGACGGATGATAATCTTAATAAGAGGAGTGATCCTATTATTGCCTCCAAGTCTGTGGGGTCTTTTGTAAAGATTGATTCTATATCCATAGATCTCGACGATGCAAATGATGACAACAGTCCTGCGGGGAAGTGTGAGCATTTCTCCATACGGTAAGCCTTGGAGCCCTTGTTGCACCATTTACTACATACTGGTTATATGTTTTTGGAATAGCTGTCATGAGTTCTATATCAATGTGTATGCGCTATTACTTGGTTGTTCCTAATAAATTGCTATAAATTTCTTCACCACTCAATATCTATTACAATCTTTGTTGCAATAAAGATCTTCATCCGTACCTATTTATACTGACATAGACTTAGTTGGGGAAAAGAAGAGATGTGTCATATGCATACTGCATGTCATACAGTTTATGAAGTTATAATTGCAATTGTAAGCTGCATTTCATGAATATTGAGCATCTTTAGCACATACAGAACTTTTCTTTGATTGAATGCTCTCTGTTGTATTGTAAATACAGTGGTTACGTATCTGAAATTCGGAAAAAGAACTGGAAGATATGTTGGCCATTTGCTTTAGATGGTGATTTGGACAAGTCTGATCAGGAAAAGTCAGCTATGCTTCCTCCTTTAAATGCTCCAAAATTCAGATCGTGGTGTTGCCAAAATTGTCTGCGTGAAATTGGTTCTAAAAATGTTGCAAAAAGTACAGACCTTAATCGTCATGTTGGATCTGATTCCAAGTGCACTGGTTTTCGAATGCCACCCATTACGGCTACTGCATTGCTTCAGTCAGATTGTCAACAAGGTCCAAAGTCAAAAGTTGTTGAGGAAAAGCGATTTCATGCTTATACTCATACTGTTGTGGATGGCAGTGAGACACGTCCTTCCTCACGTATCGATAAGAAAAAATGGAACTGTGAAGTTTCTCCCACAACCGTCATAGGTATACTTCAAGTGAAGCTTACTTCAATTTGAGTCCTTTTGGGTATATATATTGGTGTTTTTTTTATTGATATATATTTTTATTTTTGTTTTTGATTTTCCTTTTTGGGTTTCATTCAGCAAACGAGAACAGTTTAGCAAATTCCATGAGTCACAAAATGCCCAGATTCAGTTCTGCTGAGAGAGAAGTTAACACTAATAGGATGCAGGAGAGGCACAATCATGTCACAGGTGATTTATTATATTTTTTATTATTTATTCTCTATTATTTGTAATTGTGGTTGGACTACTTTACCTTTTACCTCCGGGAAATTAGATTTTCATAAAAGTATATTGCTACTTGCATGTAACCTTGTATGGTTTTTGACAACTATTATGTCTTACAATACAGAAAAACTGGATTGCAATGGATCTGTCAGAGTCTATAAGCCAGGATGTGAAAGTCATGAAGATGCCAGCCTTGAGCTTGAGATTACAAAAAACAATAGCTGGATAAGGAATTGCACTCAGAATAGTGAAACTGAGTACCACTCATTTGCAGGTGACAAACAGAAGGACTCAATTAATGTTTCCGGACTATGTAAGGCCGGGATGACTGGTGAGACTGGCAATCCTATCAAGGTTCAGACCAATGTTTGTTGTCCTCTGATTTTAGATGAGTGCGATTATGCATCATCCGACAATCCTGAAAAGTCAAGCGGTTTTCATCGTAAGAAAAGTCGAAAGGTGCGTTTGTTGACTGAATTATTGTGTAATAAAGAGGATCCGAAGACTGATAACAGCAGGAAAGAAGATTCTCCTTCCAATAGGATCAATAATACACCTGAGGTAGAATCTGTTTCCCCAGGTCAGGTGTCTCTCCAAGAAACTGTTCGAGTGGGTTCAGGTGAGAATAAGAAAAGGAAGTTGTCAGAGGAAGAAGAGAAGGGAGGCCAAGAGACAAGCCATCCAAAAATTTTGAGTAAAAAAGTTAAGACTCTTAGGCGAGATGGACAAGCCACCAATGCAATTGCAGGTACTGGATTAGATGAAGACGCATCAGCCAGAATTCCGTTGCAGGCTGATCTGAAGAACAATTGGGTTAGAAATGGAAATGAAAGGATCCATACTGTTGGCAAGAAGAAAGCTAAGAAATCTCATGAATTTGATGCATGGTCGTCCTTAGCCCCAACTGCAGAAAAAGTGCCAGTAGAAGCCCAGGACAAATTTGAAAATTCAAGCAAGAATGCTACTAATGGTGCCTCTTTTAGGCTAATGTATGATCCATCCACAGTTAGGGGGACTGAGTTGCACTCTTCAAGAGAGATAGAAAATCTGGTTTTGGTAAGAGGAAAGGCAAGATGCCTCAGTCTGATGCTGGACAGGCTTCTCTATCAAATACAAGAAAAGATGCAGAAATCAAGCCAAATGGGCAAGGAACTGTTCCATTTCATCTTGTAGAAGATGCATCTACTCAGAAAGGGCTGGATCTTTCTCTCAACAGCTATTTGGCTACACAAAGATATGACAAAAATTTTCCTTATCAACAAGAAGATGGATTTCCTTCCTTGTCAACTTGGAAAGATAGCACTTGCAAACTAGATGAGTTCATGAGGAAAAATGTGGAGGTCAATTATCTGGCGAATTTAAACAAACCTTCTACATCTATGGCAAATCCATTATCTGAGGATGGAGTACATGGTGAACCAAGTACAAAAGTTTACACCTACAGCATGCCTATTCTGAATGAGGAGCAAAATTACAGTTCCCAGGTTGAACAAGGGAGCTGTTCATTAGTGCAGCAAATGGTAAGCTTTCTTCACTTTCTACAGTTCTTGCGCTGGATTTTTCTGTTATAATGGCTGCATGATATATTTCCCTATTGATGTATGCTTCTTTTGTTTTCATATCTATCATATGGAATTGTGCCACTATATATAATATTATCACTTATCTGCATCCGATAGGTTACCAGTACATTTGTTCCAAATACAGAAACTAGACTCATTTATACACTGTTCAATAATGATGTGTAAGTAATTTGAATTTCCTGTTGTAGCTGCTAATGGATACTTTTCTTCTTTGCTTTTGCTGGAAATGCCTAAAGTAGTGAAGAACTATTCAATATCATAATCTGTGGTCAACTTTTTTGAACACTATGCGTATCTCTTCTTTGTATGCACTTCTCCTTTTTAAGTTGTTCATGTTACCTTTTCAGGATATATCTCGTGGAAGCAAGAATCAGAAATCATTGACATTGAAAAAAATTCAGGCATGCCTGTTAGTAGGAAGCATAGCAACCATCAAGCAGAGATGTCTGAGAAGGGTACTATAGATGACATACCAATGGAAATTGTTGAGCTCATGGCAAAAAATCAGTATGAGAGATGTCTTCATGAGACTCAAAATGATAAACATGTACTAGAAATCCCGAGCACAACAAGGAATCCTCAGATGATGGAGCATACTCAAGTATATGGCATTGGGGACTGGAGAGTATTAGAGGAAACCAGTCAGAAACGAAAAGCTCAGGCAAGAAATGCAAAAAATGGCACAACAAGGAAAAATGTGGCATCTGTCCAACAGAAGTCCGTTGATTATTTTTCTTATATCAATGGAAACCATTTTGGTCTAAACCGTCTTGATCAAATGCATTGCACCACGGGGTTTGGTCCATTCAGTCAGTCTCAAAAGAAGCCTTCACCACGAGGCCAGTTTCCTGCAGCTGGAAACAGCAAATGTAGTTGTGCTCAAAGCTGCAAATGGGATGGAAATTTGATGGGGAATGGGTTCTCAAATTCAAACTTGCAGAGCTTTGCAGCATGCAACACATGCCATTCTGTTCCACAATCAAAGGAAGAAGCAGCTCATCTTTGGTCACCTTTAATATCATCTTTGCCCTTTGCATATAAGAATCCTCAAAAGGGTGCAGCCCAGTCATCTAATTTCAAAATGCTTTCACACTCCACTGGCGCACTGCAGAAGGGAAACACCGCTGGGGACTGTGACCTGAGTCTGAATCTGAATGCTCCCAACTTTGAGAAGCGTAATGAAGCTGTTGGTTCTGAAACTATCAGCAGAACAAAACCAGAGTACTCATTCACTTGCAAACGTAATGGGACTGAGCCTCATCAAAATTCATTGGGGTCATTAGATCTATATTCAAATGAAACCATACCAGCAATGCATTTGCTCAGCCTCATGGATGCAGGTATGCGGTCAGGTACATCCTTAAATGTGGGTGGAAACCCAAAATATCCCAAGAGATCGTCTTCTAATGATCTCAATTCTAAGGGATATCCTGGGCTGGATATTGGTCTTTATAAGGCTACTGATACTGTGAATCATCCATCATCAAACTGTTATGGGAATAATCACCTTTCTGAGAAATCTCTTGACTTGTTTCCTACCAATCCAACTTTTGGGGCATCTACATCTTCATTTGAACACTCAAAAGGTTTTGGAAGGGGTTCAGACTTTATGACCCAAGTTGCTAGCTCTCAAAAGAAAGAAAAGATACAAAGATCCCATTCGCCTGCACAAAATAGAGGTCCTAGATCAGACAAATCGTTAGCTACTGATGGTGGTTTCGGCAACAATCGTACAACTATCCCTGTTCATACTATACCAAAAGGATTCCTTCCTGTTTCTGGTCCTCTGATGTTTCCACTGCAGTACCACTCCATTGCAAATTCAAGGAAACACAACTTGGAAACTCCTAATGCTAATGGAACCATGAAGCCTCCAAAGACTAGTTTGGAGTCTTCAATCTGCTGTATTAACAGAAATCCAGCTGATTTCAGCATGCCAGATGTTGGAAATGGGTACATGATTAGAGGTGAAGATCTAAAAGTTGGGAAGAAAGTTTCTTCTGAAAAGAGGCATGGCTTATATAAAGTGGATCAGCAGAAGCGGCAGAGGAATACAAATCACATTTTTGAAAAGCAACACGCTCGACGTTGAGTTTCGTGAGGAGTTCCTGATATCCATACTGTTAGTATTTTCTAACCTCTTACTATCTGGAGTAGTTGAAATAAACCTCCTTTCTTGGCTATCTAATATAAAATGCATTTAAGCCCGTACATGTTAATGATATATAGAATTATCAGTTGGTTAATTTGATTCATTATGAACAGGTGAAGTGTTGGATGTCCCCAGCTACTGCACAGTGATTATAGAATCACAGAGCAAGTCATTTTCCGGTGCAAGCAGATATCGGTTAGAAACTCCAACTCCCCCGGGTCATACGGGGCATTTTCCATGTCTGAAGCTGAGCTCTGATGAGGGTGCTGGGTGAAGGTCCAGACCTGTACATACCTCTAAATGTGTCTTGACCTTCTGCAAGTGTTCTTGAATTTATTTTGAAAATGTTGTTTGTATGTTGGTGTACGTCGAACTGTCAGAATCAGAAACTGTTGTTACACCCCAGACCCCATTCCTGGTCAGGAAGTGGGAGTAGAAGCAGTGAACAAGACCGTAGCTTATATTTTGAATATTTAGTTTTTGAGCAATCCGGGGGTGACTATAAGTTGTTCTCATGGATAATACTGTTGTAATCTATATGTCCCAAAACACATTGTACACAAACAATGTATCCTTGTTATGCGAGTGCTTTGATAATAAGAATTGCGAAGTGGTCATTACATTGTGCTAGCAGTTTGATTAGGTTTTTAACTGCAATGTTTAGAAACTTATTCAGCGTTATTTACCGACTTATGAGATATAATTTGAGTTGTGGAAGCCAATTGCTAACCTAACAAAACCCAGATCCTCACGTGACCGATGCAATTAGTTTGCCCTCATATACTGGCGTAGTCTAAGATCCATGGCAATAATCTTGGCTTTGCCTTGCCGCTGCTTCCTGTACGTATTTACGTTATGGTATATATATTTGGATCCAATATCTAGCTATATGGGTTTCAAATTAATGAATATACACATGAGTTCCTAGTTCATTTCTGGTTGTTCCAATTAGGTTGTTCCCAAATGCATTTGCCAGATGAGTACCTCCCTGCTTTGTTTTGGAAGTAGTTGTTTAAACGAGTACATGGCATGGGTTTCAACTCTACTCACTTTCTGGTAGTATAATGCAGTAGTACGAAAGAGATCAGTAAGATGCCAAGCATTGGAATATAAATTGAATCGAACCCAACCTGCAGACAAAAGATAATTACAGATTAATCAGAACATACAAAATCAACGATGACAAACATTATGAAAATGTGCACGCCAGTGCTAGCTGTGGTATTTATATTATCCAGTTACGGGGATGACCTCAAAAAACCCTAGCTTCTATTGCCATATTAATTAAGTTACAGCAAGCTAGAATAGTCCAGCATACAAACAACATATTAAAATATTATATATAATTATATTTTGCTTGTCCATGCAAGTGATGCAACAAACAAGTCATAATCAGAGGTACCAATGTTCACATAGAGGTACTTAAATTAGTATATCAGATTTACATAAGCACTGGATGCAGCATATGTATGTGTGTGTATATAACTATATGCAGCATATGTATGTATACACGGAGGAAACATGCATGCATGTCATGTGGAATATGAACTTGAGCCAGAAGTATACTCTGATCGATGATCATTGTTAATTAAGTTAGTTATGGGTCATGGGGATCTGATCACACGGGATTTCTAGGGGACTCGTAGTGATAGCGGTAGGGTTAATTTGACTGTACGTTTAACCCAATCATATAACACCTGAGATGGATCATGCACAGATTTACTGAATCAAATTCAGATGCGCTTTTGCTTTTGAACAGTAATCCAGTTTTAATTTGTGGCAGGCAGCTAGCTGCATGTAATTATATCTTTGATCAAGAGGTTTAATCTGAAGGCCATATATATATCCCCACCCAATTCTGGCTGATTTCTCCATAATTCTGCTGAAATATATGGATCTGATTAATTACTGTTCTTAAAGGGTAGGGTTGCTGACCCGAAGTTTTACGACAAGTTTTTACCTGCTGGTATAAACCATATATATATATATACACACACAGTTCATATCCAGAGCGAAGCTTTGTTTTGAAATTAACGTGTGAATTTCCTTATTTGACTCATTTTTCGGTCATATTTTCACATCTCCATCGTTCAGTTTATTGATACTAATGAATAGATCATTGCTGTAAAATTTCATCTAACTTGATGATTGTTAAGGCACCGAATTAGATTAAATCAATGAACAGATCATAAATTTGTTTAAACAGAACTAGTTGTGTAAATAACAATTATGAAAACCCAAATGATCATCAAATTCAATGAAACTTTGCATAAGTGATCTATGCGTTGGGTTATACTAATTAAACGGTGGAGATATGAAAATATGTCTGAAAAATGAGTCAAATAAGAAACTTCACATGTTAATTTCAAAACAAAGCTTCGTTCTGAATAAAAACTGTATAGCTTTCATTTCCATACAGAATTTGAAGGCATTACATACAGCCAGTCCCTCTCGTTTTACTGTGTAAGAAGATCATGGAACAGTTAAGTTACTTGCTGAGTTAGCCAGCAACAAGTTAGTTTATGATAGCACGAATTCGAATTAAAGAGAGTACATATGAAGATGGAGTATACTGGTATAGTACGTTTTGGGTTGCTTTTAGTGGGTCTGGCTCTGGGATGGTGGTATATGAAAATGGTACTGTGCACGTCATGACTTAGAAACATCGAGATTGTGACTGATCAGCAGTATTGTTGGGTTTATATGTGCCCACAATCCCCACACACTTCCTTTTTGAATATTAGATTCAAGGTTGTGGGTAATGTTGGGTTTATATGTGCCCACAATCCCCACGCACTTCTTTTTTGAATATTAGATTCAAGGTTGTGAAATTTACATACTGTAAATTGAAATTTTTATATTATTTTTATTGTTTTAGTAACTTAAATTTTATTTTTTATGAATGTGTTAATTAAAAAAATAAAAAATATGTGAATTTCAATTTATAGTATGTAGATTTTATTATAATTGAATATCATCGTGAAAAATTATTTTGAAATGCATGTCCAAAACCTTTTATTTTGAAGTTTCTTTCTCTTCTTTTTTCATTTTGCTCTATGAAGAAAGTGTATATAAGAGTTGATGATTGAGACTTGTGGCCATATAAACCAGAGTAATTGAGTTTTAGCGTAAATGAACTCTAGTAGTTGATTAGAAGTATCAGATAGAGGATCTTGATTAACCCTAAGTTATTTTGAACTTCTTGATAATGATATTCAGGAAACTACAATAAACTTTAATCAAATTTCCAAATTCCAACTGTTTACAAATGTTTGAGGACAAATTATGAGCCACAACAATGTTCCAACTTTAGCTCCCACCCTAAAATCCCATCCATATGGGAACAAACTAAAGAATAATAGTAATGTTACTAATGTACAAATTAAACATAAAAACAAATGAGAAACTTCCTTTCACTAATCAGTTTTAGGATTATCTGATGCCACATTTGAGGATGGAGAATACCTACAAACTCTTGCTTCCTCATAAACAAGGCCAGGTTTACAGAAATACCCTTTTCCTGGGCTGCAATGCCTGTCCTCAGAACAAATGCACATACCCTCCAAACCACACCCATCACTCTTTGCACCTTCTTTTCCATACACAACCTCATCAGACCATTCACTTGAGAACATGTTCTGGGGGTCCAACTGTCTTTTTACACCCACAAACTTGTTAAACTTGGAGTACTTGTTCTGCACATTCAAGAATGCTACGTTCCTATTCTTAGCCCAATGTGGTTTTGCCCCATGCTTGAAGAAAGCCAATTGCTCCACCTCTTCCCAAACATCTTGATCAAATCTTGGAGTTGAAGCATCGTCAGCTCTATAGTAGTTGAAGTCAACCACCACAGAGTCCTCAGGTTGACCAAGATATGCCTCAGAAGCCTTAATGAAACGTATCAGAAATCCGTTGTAAATATCCACTCCACAGAAATTATCTGGCTTGACTAGGTCTCTTAGCTTCTTCACATCAAGGATGAAGTCCCGGAATTTCGGTGCCGGAAATATTGCCGTTGTCTCGTAGAAGAAGAGGCCATTGATTCTTGGATCCCAAGCACAGGAGCTGGCTTGGCTTGTTGAGTATAAACATGAACCTGAAGTTTGCATTTTGCCTTGGTTGCCAATGACTGGGTATCCGGTGAAGATTAGGCCATTCTTCAAACCATTGGCTACTAATTTCTTGTACCCTAAGAATGAAGAGGCTAGTAAGCACTTTCCCCTCAAGTTGTGTCCATTATCCATGACTTTCTCTGCATTCGCATATGTTACAATTCTTCAAACCATTGGCCATATGTTTTTTTTTTTTTTCGACAAATTTCACTTTGATGAACACAACATATCAAACTCGCTCGAAAGATGTGAACGGTAATTGTGGCTAAAGTTTCATATTGTTAATTAGTACAACAATGTACATGTGAAAAAAGACATGGAGTAACGCCAAAGAAGAATGTGATCAACGTTATTACCTGATGCCCTTACAGATTTCGAGACCAAAATGGGATTGGCTTGGAAGCCAAGGAAGTCGTAAACTCCGTCACCGGAGGCATTCAAGGGAACTCGATTATCATATCTGTAAGCAGCTGTATGCTTTGATGGGTACCAAGTAATGTCTGCAAATTCATACTTCTTCCCATGGTCCATGTACTTGTCTTCAATGTGATCATCATCAGTAAAATCATACGTTATGCTTCTTTTGAATCCCTTCTCTAGTGGCAACTTCACCTATTCAAATACCAAGCACTATATACTTAATACCTGAATCACACACAGAAACTCAAATTTCAAGTATTGAAGATAGAGAGGTAAGTCACTGACCTTGGAGATAACACCCAACAACCCTAATGAAACTTTGGCAGCATTAAAAAGTTGATCTTTGGGTTCTAATCTAAGAATTTTGGCATACCCTTCGGTTTGTTTAGCTGGAACAATCAGGCTGAGACCAACAATATGATCATGAACAGAACCTCCTTTCCCCCACCATGAGCTTCCATGTGAGCCTGTGCTTATAAGCCCTCCAATACTCACACCCTCCCAATATGGTGCAGCCACCAAACTCAATCCAGCTGCTTCAACTGTGTCAATCAATTTGCGCAGTCCTACACCACTATCAACTGTGACAGCTAAATTCGCCGCATCGATTTCGATCCCGGAATTGTAACTCGATGTGCTTATTAGCAATGAGTTTCCTGTAGTAGTAGCAGGACATGCCAACTTGGTTATGGTGTGTGAAAACTGGCTCACCACTTTGAGCTTGAGCTTGTTCTGGTTTGCATAGGCCACAGCTTTAAGTAGCTCATTTTCGGTCGTGGGGTACGTGACGTTTGAAACATGGCAATCTTTTCTGTCGTTCCAAACACCGTAGGAGTTGAAGAGGTTGCAGCCACCGGTTCCGTCACATTGAACCGGAGATTGTGGCAGCATGGCGGCAACGGAGACAAGTAGGTGAAGAACACCGAGGAGCCACCATGAGCTGTACATAGTGCCTTGCCTTCAAAAACCAAGGGATAATTTTGGCTTAATTTGTAGGTAGAGAGAAAGTCAGAAACAAACAAAAGGCAAAGGTGATGCTTTGAAGGAAAAAAGCCAAACGTCTGAACTTTTGAAGTGGACGCTACGATTGATTTTCTGGAGAAGATAACGAATACGTCCTCTATATTTTATTGACTTGAGATTTGTTTTCAATGTAATCATGGTTGAGTACATGGGAAGCAATCAATTTTATGCTCCTTGTCTTTCAGATCCATCCAGAATTTTCAGTTATTGTTGCCAAAAAAAATGAGCAAGTCATTTGAGTGCCAAAGTGCATTATGACATTCATCTTTTTTATTAAACAAACAACTAAAATGCAACGAGTCTATCGTGAATATTCATGACTTTTTACTTACTTGCCACTAGACCAAATGATACTAGGCTAAATTATGACATTCTTGATTTCACATTCAAAATAAACCACATTACTCTAATTTCTGGGAGTTTTATTCTAAGAAAAGTAGTGAATGGGGTAAAATGGTGACTTTTGCTCATCTTTGTCCATGGTACCACCATCGACCTTCAGCACATAGCCCGGTTACTACCTATACTAAGGGTTTTTTTTACACTTAACAGTTTTTGTATAGTATATACTTTTGGAACTACCTATACTAAGGGTTATTTTTACACTAATTAACAGTGTGTATAGTATATAATTTTGAGGACTTTGGAGAACCCTCATACTCTCATGGCCTCGTAGTCTCGTGACAGAAAAATGTTGACGTAGGTATGCTGTCGACATAAAAATAGAAGTTCAGGTAACATATTATCGGTGAAAAACAAACCTCATACTTTCATGGTGGAAAATTTCCCAAATGCTGAATAAACACCGTAAAAAGAAAAACTTCCGTTCCAAACCCAAACCCTAATTTACAAGCAAACTAGCAACATGGTTGGTTCTCTACCAATATTGGGCCTTAAATGAACATACAGAGATAGAGATTCTTAAGGGTCCAAATTCAAGTCTCCTTTTTCTTCTTCTGGTCGAAGCGCCTTCAATAGTTGGGCCCCTTTCCTCCTTCCCCTACCACTACAATCCCCTTTCAACGCCAACTCCACTGCACGCGCCACCTCCTCCGCCGGAGCTGCCGAAACCGCTTCCGCCGCCTCATCCTCCAACGCGCCACCGTATATAACCGCCAACACGCCTATCGCGTATTCCTTTCCCCGAGCTGAAGTCCGACCCATCATCATCACCATCACCGGCACCGCCAGCGCGTGGGACCTCACCTCCGCCGCCCCCTCCGCCACAGTGCACATCAACTCCAAAGCCGCCAGTGCCCGCTCCGCCGCAGTATCCTCCAGCTCCAGCGCCGTCTCGACCACCGCAGACGCCGCCCCTGCTTCAACCGCCACGTGGCGGTTAGCCTCCGCCAAACAGAGCGCCAACAACACTTTGGTTGCCGGTTTTGCCCCCGCTTTGTTTTTCAAATTCCGCACCAACCCGCGCATCAATTCGGGGGGGCATTCCGGGTCGGATGGCGGGTAGGGAACCAGAGACCGTTCCAGGAGGTGGAGTGCTGCCAGCTGCTCCGGAAATGACCCCGTGCTGAGTTGGAGCTCCGCTGCGTGGAAGAGCTCTTGGAGGCCGGTGGAGGACATGGGCGGTGGAGGCGGTGGAGCTGGGCTGGACCGAAAAGTGGCGACATGATGATCAAAATCCGGGTCGGATCCGGGTTGTGGGTAGGAGGAGAGAATAGGGGACTCTGATGGGAGAGTGAATTTCCATTGGGTGAAGCTCTGTGAGGTGGAGGAGGAAGATGATCCGGAGTCGGGGTGAGACTGGTGGTGGGTTAGCGGGTCGGGTTGCGTTGGAGCAGTGGGAGCTGAGAATGAAGGGGGTGATGGATCGGTGGAGGAGAAAGGGAGAGGTGGAGGATGCGGGGTGGTGGGGCTGAGGACTGTTCCGGTACAATGGCCGAAGAACCCACAAGAGAAAAGCTGGGTCTTAAGCTTTGGCTGCTGGGTTTTCATGGTAGGTGTCTATGGTGTTGATCTGAGAATAATGAGAGAAAGAGAGACAAACAGAGCAGCTTGATAGAGAGAGAGGGAGAGGGAGGGAGCAGAAGAAGATGGTGGAACCTGTAAGTTTGTGGCCATGTGGGGAAGGGTACTCAGAAATCCCAGTATGTATGTGTCAGCTTTCACTTCGAGGGAATATAATACATTTGGGTAAAACACACAGTAAGTTTGGATCAACATTTTTACTCTAAGAGCATAGAGACAACAACTTCCTGGACCATTGCAGTTCAATCATGGACTACCTCTGCCAGAAACGCTCAAATTCAAACCTACTCGAAATAATTACCGACTCCATTATTCAATACTTTACCACAGAAAGAGGAACTCAAACCAAACATAATACGGTTTAACTGTGATAATTGAGAAGGAGCTCATCCACCATTGGGAACTTTTCATTCCTAAAGAAAATGAAGGATAATAGTATAGTTCGACTTCTATGGAGTATCTAAAAGACGTGAATGAGTGACCATTTTCTTGCACTTCAAATTTACAAATGAAGACACAATTCAAATCGTCCATACAGCTAAATATTTGGAATTTTACAACAAAAAATGCCTATCAAGGAAGGCATGCTAGAATTACAAGTTAGGAGAGGGGCCTCCTAAATTAGGTTCAACTAAGGGAAAAAGAAAAATTGTCAGAGTAAAACGACTAGACTGGAAGTTACCTCCACTTCTCTCGTAGTTCTTTCTTCTCCGATAAAATCCAGGTTACAAAGATTGCTGCAATGAGTACAATGATGGTGATGAGAAGCAATGCATAGCTGAAATCGTCGGTAAGCGAATCATAGGTCCTTGACGGTGCGAGTTGAGTGAAAAACAGATCCACTCCGTATACAAAGACGAGGGTTGTCGACTCCAGCTTGGCAGGTGCTGTAACTATGCCTCGGAGTCCTTCCACTCTTAGAGCATGTGTCACATAGGACTGCAAGGACAAAATTCGAGTATAAGATTTTAAGGATCAAATAGCTGAAATGGAAATCATTCCCCTAAAATGAAATTGGGTTTCACCCTCAATATGCCACAATTAAATTCAGAAACTCCATGCAGGCTTCCTAGACTTGGCTTTGATTAGAAACTAAGGCCAGCCATTCTTCAATAATGCATAGAGGCTTGTAATTCTACATCCTTAATCTGATGCTCCGACATAAAGTGCTCCCACGAAAGACTCTTACAACAAAGATGTTACATACCTGAGGAATTATTGGCAATGAATCTGTTAGAGGTATAATGCCTTCCTCTTTCTCAGCCTGTGAGGGGTTGACTGATCGACGGGGATCTAAAAATCGCTTGTCAAGTGCCAAAACCTACATGATATTTACTCTCATTAAAGGAACATATAGCTAGTATCAATAATTGGATGACAATACTTGCCCGCAAGAGAAATAAATTCTCATGATGCTCAGAGAAAGAATCTGACCTGATCCCCAATTGTACCGATAAGAAGCTGCTTTGAAGTAATACCCTTTGCTGTCAATGTCACGTCTATTGCTTTTACAGAATACGTGAAAAAGTAAGACTGTGATTTCGTCACAACCTCTGGACGGGAATATGATGAAATAGGTGAAGTGAGATTATGCTTCCCAAGAATCAGCTTCCAAACATCCTTATTGTCCTGTGAATTAGATTTTGATTCAGCTTGCATATCTATTGAACCAAATAGACAGAACAATATATACAAGACTAAGTTTTCCAGCATACCGCTCGGGACTGATCATATATTTCTATGACTGACATCTCATATCTGTGTGCTCTAAGATTAAAGTAGTGGCATACAACCCAATTCTCACTGAAAACCTGCAAGATGTATATAATGGATTACAGAATGTCCCGCATTCACTCAACCATAAACAAAGTAGAGAGTAAGCTTACAGCGTGGACAGGTCCCTGTGCACCATGATGGGTCATCCGGTGCAATATACGACCAGTGACAGTATCGATAAGATACACAGTCAACCATGACTCCTCTGGAGTGGCTGTTCCAATTGCACCACTACCTTTAGGTGCAACAGTTGCAACAAAGAGTAGATTCTTAGATACATACTTATACATCAAATCGTCTTCAGCAGCTATAACCTTTGCTTGAGTATGAACCACCTACAAGATCACCAACCTCTGTTACAAAAAGTATATACAGGAGAGCATATTCCAAAAACTAAAGACCAAACATTTCTCTCTTTTGAGAAATGTTGATTATATCACAAAGCAGCATGTGGGTATGCCCAAACGCACAAGTATCAGCTAACAGAGGGATAAGAAGAAAAATTAGGAGTTGGGAGTGAAAGCAGTGATGCAAGAATTGACAAATTAAACAATCTGACTTCAGCTCAGTAAGACAAAAGCATACCTCATTTGGTTTTCTTGTCACTGTTGTAATTATCTTTTCTGAGTCAGTTGGGAATATGATCGACCATATATCCCTGGACTCAAAGCAATAGTTGTCTACAACTTCCTGGATGCAGTTGCTCTTCAAGACATGTCCTTTGATGATGCCATTATTAGTCTCAACTGAGTACCAGTATATGTTTGAAAACTCACGTTGAAAGATATCAATAGCCTCAGATGTTCTTGGGTATAAATATGCATGTTGGTTTCCATCTATTAGAAGATGAAGTCGCTGTTCTGTGGAATCAGTAAATGGCAGTGGAATAACTTGCGAAATGGAATGTCCGAGATCCATTGAATTAACTTCAGTGCCAGTATATGCATCAACAATAGACAGAACACCTGGTGCATCAGAACCTTGTCCACATCGACCTACTATGAGGATAGATGGATTTTCATCCATTGCATGATGATGGGGTACCTGCCACTGATATATATTCAAACCAGTTGCAAACTCGCACTCAGATTTACGCAGATTAGGCAGTAACAGAGACCAGACAACTTGTCCATATCCAGTGTGCAAGGCAAAGAGCTTTCCCGCTTTTGTAAGTACTATGATCAGCTTCCGAAAACCATTATGG
Source organism: Fragaria nilgerrensis (assembly GCA_010134655.1). Lineage (NCBI taxonomy): Eukaryota > Viridiplantae > Streptophyta > Magnoliopsida > Rosales > Rosaceae > Fragaria > Fragaria nilgerrensis. Next base: position 31,320,939 of record CM020978.1, on the reverse strand, counting down.
TCTCGAGTCAGTTTGCTCTTTTCAGAACTTTTTAACCTCCTCTCTTGTATAGCAGCAACATCATCAGCACTTGCAAGCATTAAGGTTCCCTTAAGCTTAAGTAGGTGTCCCTTCAAAATAGCAAATAATCAAAGGAAAAGCACATTGTAAGAGGGGACTCATTCAATCAGAAACTAAATACAAGACATTAAGATTTAATAATTTCAAAACCAGGTAAAAGATGACTACAAAAGTATGCAAATATCATCCCATATTCTGCTTATCAAACCACAGCACTCTGCACATTTATAGAGTGAAATGAAATATGCTATCATGGGAAACTCGTAGAAAAATGACACTAGTATAACTTAATTATATTATCTATTTAAATACCTTAAGCCACTCAAAAAGGTTTTCCTCAACTTTTGCTACAGATACACCTTCCTTTTCCACGGGTAGTTCTGATGTGAGAACATCAACAATCGAGGCAAGACCATCCTCCCTATTCCAGACAATGGCACCTTGTTGTAATAACAAAAGTGAATGATCCTCCATGACAATCAAGGCCCTAAACCCATTGGACCTGTCTGTCCGGATATAACTGTTTATGAAAACCTTATGGACCATCCCCCTCTGCTTTTCCATAACTACAGTCTCTTTCAGCAAATCACCACTCAGATCATGACTAAGTTTCACTGTAAGATGAATCTTACCATCTCCATGTTGAACTAGTGCAAAGGCTTCTTGACCTTCATTAAGGATAATTGCATCACTAATAGCTGCCACACTATTTATTTTATCCATAACCTCCAACCTGGCTTCAACAGTCACCCTTATGAGTGTCACTCCTCCATTAACCTTTACAGAAAACATTCCTGGTAGTTTTGAAGATAACAGTACTGGTGTTCCAGATGAATCCCCCAGTATATCAGATATGGATGTCTCCTGCAAGTTAAGCTCTCCATCTTGAAAGCTTATAACTACCAACTTTGACCTGGAGGCATCCAATGTCACAAGAATGTCACTTGAAGCCAATATTGCTTCCCCGGAATATCCACCAGAAAGTGCTGCACTATTGTGTTTCAGTATCTCTCCATTCTCAGGATTGACCTGATATGCATCAAACTGGGAAGAACCAACAAATCCTAGAACATAGATTGCATCACTTCCAACAGGTTGAATAATATGTTGGACCTCTAGACTGAAATGCAGATACAACACAAGTATTAATGACACAGTGATGTTTAAAACAACACAAAAGAAATGAAACAATAACATACAAAACCAGAAAAATTAAACCTTAAATACACATACCTTTCAGCTGCAAAAACCTTTGTCCAAAGAGGAGTGCCATCAATGCCGGAAACAGCATGTAGTGACCCTTTACCATAAACAAGGATCACATTCTCCTTGTTGACAATCAAATTTGTCTGCACAATATAACCTTAATGAATCCCATGTTTGAAAATAAATAAATTGCATTGTGATTTAAGCAATATATACACATTTTTGACATGTGCACGAACATAGCGAAGATAACGAACCCAGGAATTCCAAAAGGTGCAAGTTGGGAAAAATGCAAAAGAAAAACAAAGCATGCTTAATGAGAAAACAGAGAACGGTGAATGCACAAACAAATTCGGTCTACTAATAGAACCATATATTAATATGAAAAAGACTATTTGATGCTTTTACATGACTGGGGGACTGAGAGCCATAAATGAACAAGTAAATACAAAAGCATAAGGATAGTCAACATACAACAGTCTAATATCAGTTAATAAGAGAGAGCAAGAGAGTAGATATAAGACATGTAAATATACAAAATTGGAAGATGCCAGTGAGAATGGAAATTGATTTACTAACCGGGACAGTCAATAACGATTTTGAGGCCCCTGAGCCATCTATAAAAGATTCCCACACCATCTGACCATCAGGAAGGTTCCATGCTCTCAAAATACTTCCCTCTGACGAGAGGGTAATGACGTCTGAAATTATCAAATAGAATGTTACACTTTTTGATCCACAACATAACGTAACCAGTGAATGAGTCACAAAAAAGTTCAAACACAACCATTACAGTTATACACAAATGTAAAAGCATTACGAAAGAAATACTATGAATGTTGATAGAACACTTACATTTTCCCATTGCTATGCCAATCCCGTCGACAACATCATTGCTCCCGAGTACATGTCTCCAAACTGCACAATACAAATACACATATTAACATCTTCTTCGAGCCTCGAACTGAGACCAAACAGACTAATCCATATCAAAATTCTAATTCCATTTGTCAACCATTACAGCTACGGAAACTAATCCAGTTACTTAACAGTAGAACTTACATATCTCGCCGCGCCGGAGATCAAGTGAAGCTATAACATTCTCTTCAGTGGACACCACTACACGCTTTCGCCCACTCTTCTGAGTATGGAACACCGCGTCCTTCACTTTCCCTATGTACTGCTGGTGCCTGGAATCACAACAACCTCAGATTCTCAACAATCAACTTCAAATTCGAAGCCTATTCAATCTAAGTCCATACAAATTCAAGCTCGGATTGAAAACAACACAGATATCGCGCGAAACAAGATCGAACTCAAAGCTCGATCACGAGATAATCAACTCTGATTGTATTCAGAGCAATCGAGCGGGTAAAAATCAAGAAGCGAATTCGGTTAAAGCAAAACGAGATTGAAATTTACCAATCGACGAGGCCGACTTGATCTTCGTAAAGCGAAACAGTGAGAGTCGTGAGCGAAAGGAATAGCAGTAGAAGAAGAGAAGCCCTAATCGCCATGCTCATCGTGGCCATGGCGACTGAGAGAGGGAGAGAGAGATAGATCTGAAGCTGTGTGAGACTACGACGGAGAGTTTTGTATGAAAACTAGAACTTGGTAGTGAGAGCAAAGAGTTTCAACATAAACGAAAAGCCGGCTTCTCCGAGAAAATGGATTATCAAATTGACATTAATATCCTCTCTGTACCCGGCCCGATTGTTTTGGGCTTTCTATATTTTACTTTTATTCAGATGGGCTGAGCTTCGGCTTCACTTTGGGCTTGGCGCTAAAGGCCTTCTTTATTTTCATTTTAGGTCTCAAAAGTACATAAGCTTCTTAACGTGAAATAAACGAGTGTGAACAGAGAAAGTCATGAATGTTCATCCAGTCAATTATTGACTAAGAAAATAATGTTTAGCTATCTTTAGATATAAATCCAGTAGAAGAGAGAATTATAATTAAATTGAGTTTTTTTGTTTTAACCGTTAGATTTCATCCAAATGATTAATTTAACATATTTCATTTAGTCAACAACCAGTCGATTATTCAAATATTGGGAACAAAAATAACAAATTTAATTCCAATTCCAAATCATTACTAGATACGGAACCCTTCATATCCCCTTGACATACATCAAATAGAAATTTTGAGTAGTATCTTTTGACCCATTGTTGCCAAAATAGTAAGTCAAATAAATGCATCTTCTACAAAGCCTAAACATGCTTTGAAACTTGAAAGTTTGAACAAGGTTTCTATTTTTCCATACGAACCCTAATGTAAACTTGTATAGAAAACGTTCAAAGTTGTTATCTTCGTATTTATTCACATACTAGATCAAGTAATTTTCTAAAAGGAGAAAAATGCATGTATTTTTGGTATTACAAAAGGGCCATGTTCATGTATTACCTGGGATGACCTGGTACATCTCCCACCCAATTAAAAAAGGGCGTCGGTCACGCAAGCCTAAGAAAAACCACATTGTTTTTTTATTGTCTGAATCTCTATGATAGAGAGAGTCTAGTTTAGCGCTGGAACCAAACTATGGTATCTCTTTCCTCGTCTCATAATTGATATGGTTTCTTAGATTCGTACACACTTGGCATTATTACTCCCAATTTGAGGTCCTCTACTGTCTAGTCTCTCTGTTCCAGCAACTTCGGCATTTTGTTCAGCTTGAAGGAGTTGAAGCACAGTCTGGAGGTTTGCACCTGCTCAGCTTGCTCGGTACAATTTGGTGGCAAAGATCGACGACCCATTTGCTGGTGAACGGTAATGCGGTGAAATGTTTTGAATTTAGTGACGTTTCAGTTGGAATCTCGGTCTTTTATTGGGAATTTCATTTCTTTAGTTGGAAGTTATTTGACTGTAGATCAAGAGACCATATCTTTCATTTTTGTATCTGGGTCTGGGAGCTTGTTTTGAATAGGAGAAGTAAATTAGTTTTTGAGCTTCGTATTGGCTGGAGGGTTAAGAGGGATTAGTTGTGAGATGTTCATACTAGTCTGACTAGTTTCTTATTATAGTAGCCAATTTTGTTGGAATATCAGTAGTAAAGAGGAGGCATTGGAGGAAGAACATATAGCGAAAGCTTGGGACTTTGGAAAATATACTTGTAATTAATGTTCAATGAGAAAGGCAACGATGTCAGGCAATTAGGATAATGTGATGTCTTATGCCATAGCATTGTAAAGGAGGCAGAATTTGAAGAAAGTTAGATCAATTTGTGTTTGTTTTGATGGTGTCTATTAGAAGAACATTGTCTCCGGTGCCTCGAGCAGGAATTCCGCTGAATGGGGAAGTCTGTTCGGTTGCTTCTCCATTGTCCAAGTCATCATCTTGTACTCAGAACTATCCATCATCCAATGGATTCTTGTCATCCTTGGCAGCTTCATTAGATTCTCAAGCTTTTGTTCTCGGTTTTTTTTCTCCAAGGACTTCTAGGCCTTTTGAGAAATCAAAACCCAAGGGGCAAGTTTGGAGAAGGGCGCTTTCCCATTTCTTCATTTGTTTCATGCTTGGTATCTTTATTGGGCTACGCCTTTTGCATCAATGACTTTATCCGCAAATCTCATGTCAAAGCATCAAGACTTATCCTTTGAAATGGTATCCTCAGTCGGGTTTCATCAGTTACATGGTAGTGTATCCAGAAATGTAACACCATCAGGTAGTAGGAAAATGCAGAAGAATGTTACAATGGAGTCACAAGTCAAGGAGTGGGGAACAACAGAAGGTATCATAGTTAAAAGTGATATGCAGAATCAATCACTCATTCAAGAAGCAGATTTGGAGTCCCGAAAGCTTCTGATAATCGTGACTCCAACTTATGCTCATCCGTTTCAAGCCCATAATCTGCATCGTGTGGCACACGTGTTAAAATTGGTCTCACCTCCATTGTTATGGATTGTTGTGGAAATGACCTCACAATCTGCGCAAACAACTGACATCTTGAGGAGAACTGGGATCATGTACAGACATCTTGTGTGCGAGAAAAATCTCACTGATGTAAGAGACAGAAGTGTTCATCAGAGAAACGTTGCACTTTTTCACATTGAAACTCACCGTCTTGATGGAATCATCTACTTTGCAGATGAGGACAACATCTACTCAGAAGATCTTTTTAAGCAAATGAGGCAGATTAGGTACTTTCTTGCTCAACTCAACCATAATTCTTAATTAGTTTTATATATAATGCAATGCTGTTACTATAATACTGTGGCATCTTTTTTGGCATTACCACCTACTGATCATCATGTTAATATAAGAGAAATATAGTTATATCTCCATTCACCAGAATTTATGATTTTTTAGCTTGTAGACAAGTAAGCTTGAGAGTTCTCCTCACAGCAAGTACACCACTTCAATTTATTTAGTCTCATTTCCTGCTGGAAATTTTTTGCATATCCTCGTTGAGTCTGCTAATTCAATTTTGAGTTGAGAGACATGTTTTAGCTTCCAAACTAAATGTTAATTCTTTTTTTTTGTACAAAGTTGCAAACAGCAGTGTTTCATTTATTCATTTTCGGTCCTTTCAATGATGTCATTTACTTCTGGCTACAGTTGAGATACTGTTATCTAATTTGCCACATTAACTGCTACTTGTAATTTGGACAAATGTTATGTTATCCTGCCTGTAGTAAATTTGCATCAGAGCTAGACCATCTTCTTTGCCCTTCTAGTAAACTTTGTGATTAACATTCCAGTCTCTCCGTACTTAGTGGTGACAACTCCCTCCTTTTCCCTTCTTAAATTCAATTGCAGGCGGTTTGGAACATGGTCAGTTGCCAAAATAACAAGTAACAAAATGCAAACTGCTATAGAGGGCCCGGTTTGTAATGGAAGTCAAGTAATCGGATGGCATACATTTGAATCAAGTAGAAGATTGCAGAGATTCTATGCTCAAATATCAGGATTTGCCTTCAATAGCACTATACTCTGGGATCCCAAAAGGTGGCATCGACCAACTCTTGAACCTATCAGACAGCTTGACACAGGAAATGATGGTTTCCAGGTTGTTATCTCTTGCTCCATAGTTTCCCATTATCAAATTAGATCACCAGACAGTATGGGCACATTAGCAAACTGATGAGAGTGATATACTGACTTTTTTTTTTTGCAAGATGATGAAGAATAGGGTTCGAGGATTACCAACTCGAACCCTAAATACTCCCTTACCACTCACAATGATGCCCTGGTTTAAGTTGCTAACTTTACTGATTTGCATTTCCAGGTGAGCACTTTCATTGAACAGATTGTGGAAGATGAAAGTCAAATGGAAGGTTTGCCGCAAGATTGCTCAAGGATCATGGTTTGGCGTCTTTATCATGAATCGTCTAATGCCTTTTATCCTCACAAGTGGTTCATGAAGAATAATCTAGATGTCATTGCTTCACTTGCGTGAATTCTTGATGTGAATGCGGTCCGTATGAATGGCAAGTAAATGCCTTCTTAAGAAACATTTACTAGAATATGAGACGGTTAATGTCTTCATTCTTTCAGAAATATTTTGCGTATTGTCAGCAAGAAGGGTAAAAAATGTGGAATGTCCGGTTCCAAACCAGTCGAGATGGTTTTTCATGGATATTCAAAACTTCATTTCCTAATTCTGAGCTGAAGTTCTCTGTGACCATCTCAGATCTTAGAAGACGATTAACCTCAAATCTGATGCATTGGTTCTTCACTTTCTCCATTTCTCTCTATTTTCCTAGAATCCTAGTACAAAATTGCCAAATATAATTCACACATTGAAGAGAGTTGATCTCTAGCTGGTATAAAACATGAATTGGTGCCACATCCAGATGACTGAGAAACACTCAAACAACCCGTATCTATATTATGTACCCTGAAATCCTGAAGCCATTCTGAGCTACTCATCTCTCGACTGCAATGAATCTCATTCGATTTTCCAGGATTTCGTTCCATATACATTTAAATCCCATCATCCTACATCTATATATTGTCATCCAACTATTATTTAACGATGACATTTTCAACAAATGTATAAGTAAGCAATTTAAGCGGTTCACAATTGCATTAAACATGATTAGAAAGCCTTAATCAAAATGGGTTTACATGATGTCCTTTCTCCTTTGGCCCATAAAAGCCAGCCATATGTTTTTTTGACATGTGCAATATGAATCCTTCCAAAACATTCAAGGCACAAGAAATGAATTGTTCTTCCACCTAACCAGCCCCGGCTCTTTTACAACGCATTGTGTGCAATAAGAACTCAAATTTGGGTAATACTCGAGGAGAGACAGCAGATCCATCGATTGTCTCTAATCTAGTATCACCCAAACTTGGACTATTGCATACACTGTTGTAAAAGAGCAACACATAAGTGCCACCGCATGCTACACCATGGTCAAAACGGATGCACCTTATGGAAGACTCCAATTCCATAGAAACCGTATGTTGTGGCATGAACAATGTTTGGTCCTGAAAACCTGCTAAAGCGGAAAGCATACTTCTTGAAAGATGCTGCAAGAAGAAAATAAAATCGATATATTGTTTCATTTCAAAATGAAATGAAGAAAAAGTTGGATTCATGAGAGTTTCAGCTCTTAAAATTATTATAGGTAGAGATGGAACCAGACATCTCAACAATTATCTAAAACAAAGTCTGCCACGTTCAACACTAAAACAAACACAAAGAAAGGCTAGTAAAGATGGAACCACACATCTATCAATACCCTAAAGCAAAAGGTCTGGCATGTTTAATACTAGAACCAAAACAAGGATAGCCAAGTAGAAATGGAACCAGACATCTATCAATTCTCTTAAACAAAAGGTCTGCTATGTTGTAAAGTAAAACAAACACAAGGGAAGCCAATAAGCATTCATTAATGGAATCATCACTGGAATAAACAAACACCAGCAGCTAACTTATCCTGATTCTTATGTTCTAGCCATATCTCTATTTTTAACTCTTCAGCTCAAATGCATTTACTTATTGATAATTTCTTTGTTCTGCATTAATAATCTGACCAGGTACAACTATATTTTGGTAATGCTAGCTAGTGATTCCACTGTTTCCCAATCTGCATGCTCAAGGGTTCAGTTTCTTAGAAGTGCTGCAGACATCGTATAATGTATCTATGTAGTTGGTGGGTCTAGCAATCATACAAATTTGCAATGTCAAAAATGTAGCTGAAGCATAGATGAATAAAATGGCTTGTTTGTTATGCTAACAAGTTCGATGTCATGCTATTGCTACACGTAAAAGTTTGTATACTGTTTTCCTTCATTTATGATATGTGTTAGTCGTGGCAATTAGATTCGAAACTGTACAGATCCTCATTATCCAAGTTTTTATCCCTCTTTTGAAAGCAGGGTCTTTTGTCGGGATTTGAGGAGTACATTGCTTCTTATTCATATATTTCATGTCCTGTAGCTTAATGTGGCATGTACTTGCACGTTTTTAATGAGATTGTCAAACTTTTCTGATTTGTTAGGCAAATATTTAGAAATTGAAAGGGATCAATCGGGATGAAGCTTCTGGTGATGCCTATCCCTCTATTAACTTTTGGTGAAGCTTCTCTGCTGGATACTCTGTAATGTGTGATTTTCATTTTGGATCTAATTTAATACTTTTCTTTTCCATTACCTTTATGGTTTACTTTGATTTCCTGTTACTTATCACCACAAGGTTTTTAGACATATTGGCTTCTTCATCAAGAATATTGCATTTTACTAGTTATTGCAAGTTCCTCACTAGTTCAAAAAATTAGAAACTCCTGAAATCTGTATTCTTTCCATGTGGTAATTGGCTACTTTATGTTTCTCATGTGCACTTCAGCTCGATAATGTCTCTGCTGGCTTAACTGAATGGAAAGGTCTCCTAAGAGATTACATTAAGGTCTCCATGTGTACTCGGTTCAGTGGTTATTGTGATCATACCAGTAATGTGACTATCCATCAGGTAAGATTTAGTCTTTGCTGAAACCAGTAGATTTGGTATTTAATTTAATAGTAAGCCCCTTTGGGTAAAGTATATAACAGGTCCAGAAAATGGTAGGAAACAAAAATATATATTTGGAGACTTCTTATTTGCTACTCTCCCTGACCAAAAATACTATCTTATCGTTTCTATACCATAAGGCGACCTCGTATGCTTCACTTTGTCTTATTTCTATAAGCAGACTGTGTTATTGAGATGATTGAGAGCTTATAACTTCGTATCTGTTGTATTCCATAATATTGTTGGGTTTCCGGCCCATGTGTTTGTCCTAAGATATTTCATCTTAGAGTATGGTGTTCCAATAAGGAAAGGATATCCTTATTGATGATGATATACCTGTAATCTTTGTTGATTACAGAGAAAGGAATGAGGCATTATTGCCTACCACTAATAGGATTGGATTTCCTATTTGGTGAAGAGATCTGATATCCTTATCCTTATATAAGGAGGGGTTCAGCTCTAGGGTTTTGTATCGCAGAGACAAAGAGCAAAGTGTGTTCCACTCTCGGTTAGAGGGTGAGAGAGGGTAGAGAGGAGAGAGATAGGAAAGAAGAGAGAGTCCTTGTTTTCTTATTCTTTTTGGTGTACCCATTATTAATATAGTGGAGAGTGTTTTCTATCGGTGGACGTAGGTAAAAGTTTTGCTGAACCACCTTAAATCTGTGTTCTTTGTGCCTTATCTCTGTGGTTGTTTCTCTTGAGAGATAAGACACAAAGAACACAGATTTAAGGTGAAGCCAGAGATAGTTTATGAGAGATGAAATCCAAAACTAATGTTCTTGAGAGATGAAAGACATGTATTTTCAGGATGGTTTACAGTTTATCCTTAACAAGGTTTAGGCTGATTTACCTTTGCATGATTTAGGCTACCGCGTACTTTGATTTTCTATTTCTTCTTTTTTCTTTAACTCGAGTAAAATCTAATTAGACTGGTCATTTAACTTTACCTATTAGATTGCTATTGATATATGTGGAGTGTGCAAACTTTTTCAGGCTTTTAATTGCCGGAGTGTACCATTGGACTCGTGTAAAGCCGTTATTTAATTCCTGGGGTCTGAATCCTAGACTGTTTGTTCTCGAGACTTTCTGGTCTCTCTGGTGGTCTAATAACTTGTGCAGAAAGATATCCATGTTTTTCTTTTCCGAAAGTTATTCAATCGCATTCTTCAGTATTAGACTGAATTTCTACTGGTGGTCGGTTTGAATTTCAGTATGTTGTTCAGGCTTTATTCTATTAAACTCCTTCAGGTATTTTGAAATAGTACATGCTGTCTTATTGAATGCTCAGGAGCGTTTTAGAAATTCTCTTTTTAAGTAATATGTATTCCAAAGTTAACTATAACTGGTTTTCCTATAACAGACTTTTTGTTTTTGTTTTTCCGGGTAACATGCATTTGACTATGATAGTGATTTAGAGATCGGATTGTTTTGGTTAATTAGTATAAAGATTGTCAGGTAAGTGATATTCATTGGTCAGTGATGCAAGATGCACTGGAGCTTACATTTCGAGTGGCTGCTAATCGTCTGCTGCTCTCTAACCATATTTTAACCACTAAGAGGGTATCTTTGGATCTTGTGATGCAAGTATGTGCTATGAAGTCTGAACTCCTATTCAGATCAAAACTCTTGCATATATATTTCTATCCTTTCAATTCCAAGCACCATCAATTTGTTTGGTTTCGTCTTGGGGGTCTCCGTTTCCCTTTGGTTACTATTAACACTCCCAGTGCGCATACTAAATGTGACGGTTTAATATTATCACCAATGCAGATCACTGCGATTTATTTGTCATTGTGATTGAAGCAGGGGAATTGATAATTTGATATATAGAGTTCCTGTTTTGACTTTTTAATGCAAGATATGGAGATTTGCCACCTTTGTCACCTCAAACAGGATCACTTCCAGTTTCCTTGCAGGTCAGCCACCACATGTTGGAGGTCAAGTACATCAACAATGTGGAAATGCATCAACAATGGCCTTGACCACATTTCCCATACCACCTCTACTGCTCTACATCAACCAATGACTCCAATCCCTCGAACATCCCTTTGCACTGTCATCATCACGCTGGTGACCAGCTGAGCATCTTGGCTGATGTTTGCCTATCCCAAAATGTCATCCCATGAGCTGTGTCAAATGGCTTAGGGTCATTGTTGTGGAACAAGTGCTCAAGTGATGCCGTGGTTTGGTCATAAAGGGTTTTGCATGGCGATTAAGAAGGGTGAGGCTTAAGGGATGATCCTTCAGAAAGAGCTGGAGTATAACTAACCATCCTCGTCAGTTTTACTCGGCTTTTTCTTAATAAAGAAGCCTTAGTTGCAGAGGGGCGACCATGTGAATGTGCAAGTATACCCCGAGTATCTAAGGGATATGGAGTTTATGAAGCTGTAAATGTGGGCTTGAGCATATGATCAACTCAATAAGCTGCGAACCATAGCAAGAGAACTGTATGGACTTTAGACTTTAGAATAGCATTTATTTAACTTTTTTCTTTTTGAGTATTTTGGACCAATTTCGGTATTTTTAATGCAAATGGGCATCATCCTAGAAAACTAAAGTCTGAAATTACCCTTAACCTACAAACCTGAAATCATCTGAGTACATTCCAGAGTGAAGAAAAACCCAATACTGATCTCCTCAAGAAAAAAATCCAATACTGACGGAACTTCCTCAGCAAGTCCAAAATCTGCAATATGGAGCATTTGTCGTCCGAGTCTTGAATGCCCAATTAGCTCCTCGACTTCCTTAATCACTTGCCAAAGCATTCCATGAAGCAGGAGCGGGATACCCTACAGACCACCCAATGGAGCTGGAAAGCCAGAGCTGTAACGTATGAAGAACCAGTGTAGACTCGGTCATTCTACCTCAGGCAGCCGCTGTGTACACTATATACTGGAGGAAATTGAGGACGTTCTTGTCACTTGATACTGGCCTACACAATGGGAAATCACCTCTTTCAGGTTGTTCTTTCTATTTACATGGGTAGATTAAACAGCAATCATAGCAACTGGGGACAGTTTCAAATTTGTTCTAACATTTCCTGGATAGATAATTTACAAAAGACAAATAGATCAGGCAGCAAAAGCATCGCACTACAACAATTCTCACCAAAAGCCACATACAACAAATGTGGTACATATGGTCAAAAGCCACAAATGTTCGTGTCAAAACCCCATTTGCCACACTACAGCCACATATTTTGGGTATGTGGTATATAGAGCTGTAGCAATGAGAGAAACAACCACACTTAAACAAGAATGTGGGTAACAATGGATTCTGACCATTTGTGAGCCCAGTAATATCAATGGTGGGTAGAAATCATTATTTTTTTTTTTTTCTTTTCCTTTTTTCAATTGTTTCTGGTCCATTTTCCAGTCTTTCTGGGGATATGGTTCATATCGATCTGAATATTTGATTTCATCTCTTTGGGGATGGATGGGTTCAGTGATGATCTTTAGTTAAGTCACTATCATAGTATTTGCTAGTGACGAATTTTGAGATCGATGATATGTATAGACTCCCATCATTGAAACGCTAAGCAACATTCAGATAAGGTCGACATTATGAGATTCTTTCGATTTTACTTGGTGTGCATCATGACGACCATCCTTGCATACATGGAACAATGAGTGTGTTAACTCAGAGCAGAGACTTCTCAAGTTATTAAATCTGTCAAAATCAAATGGGTTCAATTAACATCGAAGCAAAATGAATAGATATAGCTAGCAAAGCAAAAAAAAAAATTACAACATAACCCAAACTTGATATCATACAGCGAAGAACAATAGTTTTGGTCACAGATCTAAGAGGCGGAGAATACATAGCTACCATGAGTCCATCACGTTGAATCCACCCACTTCATCCATAACAACCAAATCAAGAGAAAAGATCGAAGAAACCCATTTAATTTCCAGCATTTAAATCCATAATTGAAAACGAAAAAAATCCTTGTACCTATATTAAGTCAAGGATTCAAGAATGGCCGGCAACACTTCTTTTCTCAGATCTGGTTTTCCAAACCTCACAGAGGCTATCACCACCCAGTCAGTGACGCTCAAGCAACGTCAGATAGTTGAGATTGCCCTCTTTCCCCTTCATGGATGATTCATTGGATGATAAATGGATGGTTAGAGTGAGATTAGAGCTTGAAGATAAGATAAAAGAAAGGAGAGAAGAGAGAGGAGAGATGAGAGAAGAAGAAACGAGTGAGACCAATTTTTATCAAACATCAATATAAAACTCTAAAATAAATACCCACTCATGAATAAAAAGGTAAAAGTATTTATTGACAAGAAAAAAATACATATTTAATTGAAGCCTGGCTCTTTTATGTACGTGGTTTTAGGAATACAATTTGAATAACTATAAAATATTACATTTGTATAAAGAAAAACAGTAAATTATTGCATTGTCACACTTCGGTGTAAGAAATTGTGGTTCTTGAGAGAAACGAACACCACCTGCCCCAATCTCCACATTTGCTCAAGTTTGTAGCAATGCAAATGTAGCTGTTGCCCCTAGTTGTTGTGGTGTCGGAATTAACTGTCAAGTCATTCATTTCCTTCTAGCTTTTACCATTCTTGTTAACTTTTCACAGAACAACAGGTGATTTATTTTCAAACATCACAACTCCTAATATCTGTATGTGTGTCTCTCTCTCTCTCTCTCTATATATATATATATATATATATATATATATATATTCTTATTTATTTTTGTACACTCCTGTCACTTCTTTATTCAACTGTTCTTTATACCACTTTTCAAATCATATTCATTTGTCAAACTCAGTGTTGCTTATTATAGAAACGAGAAATTTCTTTTAAGCTACTAGAAAAAAATACTGATATATATATATATATATATATTTATTTTTATTTTTTTTGCCAAATATCAATGCATCACCATAATAAATGGGGTTAACATGCACAAATATCAACCAAGCATGGCTGTGACAGTCTCAAATCAAACAAATTCAATGAGCAAAGAAAATTCTGTTAATCAAGCAAGTCTAAGCTATACAAATCAAGGCCAAGCAAATTTCAAAGAGAGGTTAAACGTGTTACATGTAGCAATCAGTCTAAAATTGTTAGTGATTTAAAATAATAAAATCTATACATGTTCTTACTGTTGTACGCTACATTGCAATCTATATAGCAATTCATGCTTCAACAATGAATTATCAAGATACACGCAAGCCACATCAACCAAACTATGACAAGCATGATCAAACCCGTCAAGCTAAGAAAAAATTGCAGTTCTCTTATTTATATCAACAGAACACTTACATCTCTCATTGCGGCCAAAAATGTCTTCACCAGCCTCACTTAATAATTAACTTACCCCTAGTTTGCTTCTAAAATACCCTAAATCATTGCTCCCCAATCCATTCCAACAGATTTAGGTCCTAACCTTGGAGCATTCCATTTTTCATTATTTTGTATTGCAAGCATATCATATGACCTTCTCGTTTAACAATGCTTACTAAATTTTGATTAACCATGGCTAATAAGGATTTGTATACCCGCCCCAATTAATTATTCCTAGCTGCCCCTATCAAGTCACAACAATAAAGTAAACCAAGAAAAAGGAATCAATATGTTCACTTTCTGCTAGAGATACAAAAGAATTTACAAACATGCCAAATCATCTATAGCTATCAAGCGAGTACAAAGATGTATAGAGCCCACAGCCATGCTAGAGATGAGGCTAGCTAAAACGCTATACTAAATCACTCAAGGCCCAAGCCAAGCTGGTCTGGAATCCTAGCCAAATTCATAGCTCTAATGACAACCTAGCAACCCTAACAAGACTATGACCATCTGCTGAACCCAAACGATGAAGACAATGCCAGAAACATCAAAAATAAAAAGAAAAGAAAAAAGGTGGCTTTCGACTGTAAAGAAGAAGTGGTTTCAGATACATCCCAGGATCAAACAATAGAATTTAACTGTAAATGGGAAGACTAAACAGCATACATGTAATGTAGATCATAGCAATTGACAACAGTTTGAAATTTGTTCACACACTGGATTTTTCTAGATAGATAGTTATACAAAAGATGGATGAACCAGACAGCAAAAACATTGAAACAAAATAAACAAATAAGACAACAAGGTAGGAGTTTCTGAGGAGATTAATTACATAGCATAGTGGCAGCGCCAACGCAATCAACTCGGGGCGTTAGGGCGTCGACAAGTAGGACAGACATGATTGATGTGGAGCCACGGGACAATGCAATCTCGATGATAATAGTGCGAGCAGGGCAACTGAGTAATGCTGCTATGATTTTTTTGTGTAAACAATTCCATACAATAGCACACTCTAATTCATCATCAGGTGGACTCACTTCCTCCAAGGCCTGGATGAATGATTCAGTTGCCGGAATCAGCTTTGCCCTGTAGTATAATTCGTCCACGTCCAAGTGCAAGGACTCCTCCGTGTCTCTAAATATCACATCGACGAGCGACACCTCGATAATCTTATCGAGGTCGGCTGCTTGGAGCATATCCATTATTTGTACTATAGCAAACGAATGCTTATCTTCGGAAGACTCATAACTGTTGAGAGATACCTGCCTAGCTTGTTCCGTAACTTGTTCGCTTCCCTCGGAGACCCAGCTATGATCCTCTTGTACCTTGCAAATCTCTCCATCCTTGTCTTTGCATCGCCACTCGCCTTCTCCCTCGAGAACTTCAACTTGAGAGTTCTAATACGTTTCAGAATTGGAAATTCATCATCATACCGATGGGTTTCTGGATTGTAGTTTGCATATGCATCGTACCGGCGGAATCTGATCGGAATTATGTCCACGGTGCTTCGGAAGGTCCTGTTTCTATGCATTTGAAAAACTTTGCTGCTAAATACATGACGGCTCTCAAACAGGGCTGGGGACTGCATGCTTTTCGCTCTCTTCTTCAGCGGCAGTGCTGGGGTGTTTAACCTAGTTGAAACCTAAATCGACTACAGATAAGGAACCCAACTGTACCAATATCCGTATATATAAGGAAATGGTTTTCTTTTCCTTCTCGAAAAAGATAAAAAAAAAAAGAAACGGAAAGGCTCTAGTTTCCTTTACCTTCTCTGAAAAAATGGAAACTGGGCTACCTGACCCATTTTTGACTTTGGGCTTCTGGGCCTGGATTTGGATGTGGGCCCTTTTTGGCTTTTCCAGGTGTTTCTTTTAAGTTTACTTATTTTCTTAGTTTTTGTTTGTTTAGTTTTTCAACAAGTCACCATTTTATATTATAGTTGACGGAAATGGATGGGTACAGACTTTGTGTCTCTTATTTGTTGTCATAAACTCAAACGGAAACAACCACCTACTACATGATGAAACAACGTGTCACCATATTAATTTATGTGTGGCAAAAGTATGAAAATTCAGTATTAGGACTAATTGCATTATCTATTATCTATCCAACAAGTTCTTTGAATCGTTAGCAGTACGCAGTTTCTAACTTGGACTCTTTCTCCGTCGTAAGTTGTTGCAACTCTTTTAAAGGTAATGAAGAAGAATGTATTTTATTTAATTTCTTTGTCTTCCTTTGCAAACCCATGTTCACCGGTTTGAACCCATTACGTACTCATCTAGAAAAAAGATTCGTTTTGGTTATTATTAAACAAGCAGATGTCGTGTTTGCTTGACATCGGTGACTCTCAAGTCTCTATTCTAAAATTCAAAAACGTAGTATATCCATCTCCCCATCCTCAATTGCTAAATTCGCTACTCTCAAATTTCATCATTGTCTCCCAATTTTAGTTGTTTTAGCAGACTACTTGACAGTCTTAATGGTTTGCTTATTTGAGCTCGACTGTCTCTTTCGCGACCCTCAAGTTAACAAAAGTTCTATCACCATCGAGAATTGAGTTCGTTGAAATTGTTTTACGTGCTACAAACTTACAATTAGCCTAGGTTACAAATTCATCATGGCTCCGTCAGTGAGAAAATATATTACATATTTTGTCTACCATATACATGTCTTGTTCTTTATTTCCTTAAACTGCGAAATCCCACTTTGCTACCTCACTTGAGAAGTTGAGATTGTCAATAATGCAACCGGATCCAGATTCTCTACTTTGATTTCAGTTGCTTGGATTTGCTTGGATGTCTTACAACCATTAGATGAAGTAAGGATGACATGGTGATCTTAGATTGTACTAAATCTAATGGTTAGAAGTCATCCAAGCAACATAAATCCAAGTAGATAAGCTAAATTCAATGCAATCAGCATATCTGATAATGATTGGGCAGGACCACTAGAGTTGGGTACTAAATCATGTCTCCGCCGGATGATCGCTTAAATGGTTTTTGTCTTTTATGGGCTGGTTCGATGTTATGCTATTGCTACACGTAAAAGTTTATATAGTATTTACCTTCATTTATGGTATGTGTTAGTGTTTTTATCCCTCTTTTGAAAGCAAGGTCTTTTGTCAGTATTTGAAGAGTACATTGTACATTTCATATATGTTTCAGTTTCTTATTCATACAGTAGTGTTCTCATAGTCACCTTGACTAAGGAAATCATGGTCACCTAGTGACTAAGAAAATCATGGTCAATCATCGTTGTATGTAAATCCAAGGGTAGAAAACAAAATAACTTAATTTTAAAATAATACTTCTCACCCTTGTATTTACATTCAATGATGATTGATTATGATTTCCTTGGTCACTAGGTGACCATGTGAACACAATACCGCTTATTCATATATGTTTCATGTCCTATAGTACATTTCATGCCCAATAGCTTAATTTTTGGCCTGATCATTCGTCTTCTGTTTAATAATCAGTCAAAATCTAAAACTAATGCTCTTGAGAGATGAAAGACATGTTTTCATGATGGATTACAGTTTATCCTTACCAACTTTCGTGACGGCCAACCCAACAATAACTACCCCGATGTCGAGAGTTGATTGGATGAGCGACTCCGGCGATGGCTTGTGTGGTGGTGCAATCGTGACGGCCAGAGCCGGCCCTGGGGCGGTCAAGGCGGCGCCGCCGCACAGGGCCCCCGGTCGGCAAGGGGCCCCTTTTTTTTTTTGTCCAGTGGAAGTTTATATATATATATATATATAATAATTATCTTTGCTAACAAACTAGGTGTCTGGTTGAGTTGGTTTAGGGGCGTTTTTGTTTGATGCGGCAAGCAGGTCAGTAGCTCGAGCGAGGCCCCTTGCTGTTTTTTTATTTTTTTTCCTTCTTCTATTAGGTTAGTCGTGAATTAAAAAAAAACCTATTCAATTATTGATCACCTCGGTTTGATCGTTGTTCCTCCGTCTCTCTACTCTCTGTTTCCTCCTGGTACTCATACTTCCTATCTTCATCTTCGAATTTCCCATCTCCTATCTCTTAATTGGCTTTGTTTATACACTCAAACTCTCTTGTTTATCAATTTTTCATAGCTAATTTTATTTGTTGTTTCTTCTTTTATTAGTGGACTATTTTTTTTTACATCGTTAATATATATAATCAGTGTTCTTTCAAGTTTTTTTTTTTCTCAACACAAAGGGCCCCAATTTTTTTCTCGGCATTGGGTCCTTCAAAACATTGGACCGGCCCTGGTGACGGCGCGACTCTGTCTTGATCGGATCGTCTCGATCTGGGTCAGATATATCAGATTTGATCTTGTTGCGACGGATGGACAATGGTTTTGCCGTTCTACAGGGTGAGGGCCGAGAAGCATGGTCGGAGAGGCAGTTCGATGTTTCTGGCAAGGCGACATGGATGGTGAGGCGTCAACAACGGCTAGAGTTGGGGTCGTTCAGGCTCGGCTAGCAACGGGTTCTCTCTCTACATCATGTGTGCAGGTTTGGGCCAGGTCTATTTTTTTGGGCCGGTTTTGGTGTGTGATGTTTTTTGTTATAAGTTATTTTTGTTTGTTAGTTACAATTTACTTTACGTTTTCAGTAAGTCCTGATCTCTATTTGTCTGGACCTATGGGCTATGTCCCGGCTTGCACGTCTTGCGTGTCATGTTTGCTCTAGGTAGGCAGCGAGTTCATTGTTTCGTCAAATGGTTGCAGCCTCCTAGTGGCAAGATGAAACTCAGTGTCATTGGTAATATTTTCTAGTGGCAACATATGGTTTTGCATGAGCATTGTCTTTTCGGTATGTCGCAAAAAAAAAAAAGTGGCAAGATGAAACTCAGTGTCACTGGTAATACTTTCCAGTGGCAACATATGGCTTTGCATGAGTATGTTTTTTCGATATGTCACAAAAGTTGTAAAGCAAATGAAGTAGCCAATAATACACTCATTACTAAATGGTGCTTGTTAAAATGCATAGAATTGAAAATTCTTGTTATTATTTCGGGATGTTGAGGCAATATGTCCTCCCCTTGTATTATGTGGTTAACCCCTATTCAAAAAAAAAAAAAACAGTTTATCCTTAACAACGTTTAGACTGATTTACCTTTGCATGATTAGCATAGACTAAGCTATGATCACAAAAGGTGAACGCTCTATAATATATGAGCCAGCCATCTCTTAATAATTAACTTACACTAGTTTGCTGGTTCCCTAAATCATTGCTCCCCAAATCCATTCCAACAGATTTAGGTCCTAACCACGAAGAAGATCATAATTTCATTACTTTGTGAGAATGCTTACTAAATTTTGATTAACCATGGCTTATAGGGTTTAGGGTTTAAACCCTATACCAGCCTCATTTAATTATTCCTAACTGCCCCCTATCAAGTCACAACAATAAAGTAACCAAGAGAAAGGAATCAATATGTTCACTTGCTGCTAGAGATACAAAAGAATTTACAACATGCCAAATCAATCTATAGCTATCAAGAATACAAAGATGTATCGAGCCCACAGCCATGCTAGAGATGAGGCTAGCTAAAACGCTATACTAAATCACTCAAGGCCCAAGCCAAGCTGGTCTGGATCCTAGCCAAATTCATAGCACTAATGATAGACAATCTAGCACCCCTAACAAGACTACGGAACCATCTGCTGAACCCAAACGATGAAGACAATGCCAGAAACATCAAAATAAAAAGAAACGAGAAAGATGGCTTTCGACTGTAAAGAAGAAGTGGTTTAAGAAACATCCCAGGATAAACAAACATAGAATTGACTGTAAATGGGAAGACTAAACAGCATACATGTAATGTAGATCATAGCAATTGACAACAGTTTGAAATTTAATCTAACACTGGAGTTTTCTACATAGATAGATACGGACACAAGAGATGGATGATGCAGACAGCAAAAACATGGAAACAAACTAAATAGATAAATAGACGCAAAGTAGGAGTTTCTGAGGATAATACACAGCATAGTGGCAGCAACAATGCAGTCCTCAGGGAGTTAGGGTGTCGACAAGTAGGACAGAGATGATTGATGTGGAGCCACGGGACAATGCAATCTCGATGATAATAGTGTGAGTAGGGCAACTGAGTAATGCTGCAATGATTTTTGTGTGCAAACATTTCCATACAAATAGCACACTCTAATTCATCATCATCATCAGGTGGACTCGCTTCCTCCAAAGCCTGGATGAATGATTCAGTTGCCGGAATCAGCTTTGCCCTATAGTAATCGTCGTTGTCCTCAAAGTCCAACAGCAACGACTCCTCCGTATCTCTAAATATTACCTCCACGATCGCCACCTCGATAACTTTATCGGGGTCGGCTTCTTTATCTTGAAGTTTTCTTACTATTTGATCAATAATAGACGATGCTTATCTTCGGGAAGACGCATAGCTGTGCAGAGATACCTGCCCAACTTGTACCGTAACTCGCTCGCTTCTCTCGGAGACCCAGCTATGATCCTCTTGTACCTTGCAAATCTCTTCATCCTTGTCTTTGCATCTCCACTCGCCTTCTCCCCGAGAACCGCAACTTGAGAGTTCTAATACGTTTTCGGAATCGGAATTGGTGGGTCACGATCATACTGATCGTTTTTCTGGATTGTAGTTTGAATATCCCGTACTCCAGCGGAATCTGATCGGAATTACGTCAACGGTGCTCCGGAATTTCTTGTTTCTATGGACTTAGAAAAACATGGTTGCTAAATATATGATGGTGTCACCACAAACTAATTTCTTCTCCCCACATGTTGTTGATTTATTGAATAACTATTATACCTTAAATAAAATTACAGCAAGACAATAAGTTGTTACAATCATAACTTTTTTTTAATATAACACGTACTTCATAAATCTTAACCCATAATTTATCATATTCTATCTTTATGAAATCTGAAGAAAACACTAACATTCAACTGAAGATGAGGTGAACTGTTTATATATAATTTTTTCTTTATTGATGTTTCGTCTATCCCTTTACTCATTATTTCTCATATCGATTTTGTATGTAAATTTTCATGTCTACGCTCACTTATATATATTCGATTTTTTTTTTCATCGGTGTCAGAGTTTTTTTTCCAAGTAGAGTTTACAGAAGTTGTGCATCTTGATATCGATGGATACCAATGAGTTGTTAAGTTTGAGAGTTTTTTTTTGTTCTTTAATTAGGAATACCTTAATGTGATTTTTTATTGTTCAGTTTGTGATTCCACTTACCCAAATGATATTAATCATACGGTTTTCTTTAATTCATTTGCTTTTGGAGTTGAATGGCTATTTATTGTTTGTATTGTAAATCGGTAAATAAAGTAAATTTATAATTAAAAATTAAAAATATATAGGCGGGGTGAGAAGAATCGAATGTAGTGTGAACAAAACAAATCTGAAATTGAAAAAAAATATATGTAGGGTGAAAAAAGAATTTAGGGTGAACAAAACAAAAATGAGAAAAAGGTATTTTAGGTATTGTAATTGGTGAATAAAGTAGACTTACAATTAAAAATATAGTAAATTACACATTAATTACTACCAAATTTCAGTTTACAAATACATCTTTAGACATTATCTTACACATTTAAGGACAAAAATTAACAAATTAGGACAAATTGATGTCCACGTTACATCTGTCATTACATATTTTACCAAACTACCATTCACTACATACTACTGTTGACTTGGATGCCCGTCATCTGCTATTGTCGACTTGGATTCCCGTAGCTGCTACTGCCGACTTGATTCCCGTAGCTGCTACTGTCGACTTCGAAGCCCCGTAGCGGCTACTGCCAACTTCGAAGTCCTGCTACTGCCTACTAAGACGTTATTACTGCTACTTTACCTATTAGGACGATTTTATTGTCGCTGCTACTACACTTCTACTGCCTACTAGGACTCTACTACTATTAACTAGGAAACTGCTACTACGACTGAAACTCAAATTCATTTGTCTCCTTACCCTCCAAATCTTCTTCAACAACAGATTCCGATGAATATTTGACAAAACACCTCCATTAGCAATAGTCTCGTTTCTCACTGACATTAAACCATAAAAATCTCTCAAATCAGACATAATCTCAAACCAACTCATCTGAATACCAGAACAATTACAATGAAAAATAGCAACAATCACATGTATTGTACCCCATCTTAATCCCAAGCAAACATGTCGACGCTGCACAGTGCACACAACTTCTAAAATCACAGATAAGTTGCCGGATAACTTCACCGCTTCGCCGTTAAACTCGTCGACGACACAAGACCGAGCTCATCATCCAATCCTTCTCCTCCAACGCGACTTAATAAAGACTATTTGCTTCTCCATATCGTTAGGGCGAAGCGGTTCAGATCGTAGGCCGAGATCTAGATCGTCCGTCTTCATCCCTCGGATTGTGGAGCTTGTTTTGATCGATCTTTGATCCCGATCATTTTTTCCTCCGCTTCCCTTTCTTAAGCTCGTTCAATTCTTGATCTCAATGATGTTCAATTTTCTGATCATGTGAGTTAGAGAGAGAGAGAGAGAGAGAGAGAGAGAGAGAGAGAGAGCGAGGAGAGAGAGAGAGAGAAGAGAGAGATGACGAGAGTATCTCGAGAGAGAGAGAGATAATAGCATATTTGAAAAAGACTCAGTCAGAGAACAAAAGAGAGGGGAAATTAGGGAATGAAGAGTATTATGGTTCATTTGTAGGCAAAATTCGGATAAGGCCTAATTCTATTAGTTTTAGGTTTGGGCTCATGTAGTAATTTGTATAAGAATTATAAAAGTGGGTTTTTTGTGGTTTTTAACTTCGTCATGTGCTACTATGTATTTTCTCTTTACAAATATATAAGCTGGTGTGAAAAGAACGTAGGGTGAACAAATGGTTTGTGGGGTGCCAATAACGCACCCTATATGATAACTCTCAAACAGGGCTGGGGACTGCTGCTTTTCTCTCTGTTCCTCAGCGGCGGCGACGGCGTCTTTTTAAATGGTTTTTCTTTTCCTTCTCGAATAAGAAAAAGGGAAATTGGGCTAACTGACCCGTTTGCAACTTTGGGCTTCTAGGCCTGGATTTGGCTTGTGGGCCTAATTGGGTTTTTCTTTTAAGTTTTTTTTATTTTTTAATTTTTGATTGTTTAGTGAAAATATGTGAGAAACTTTATTGATCTAAATAAAATACATAGTAGCAATATCAGCTGCTACGCTGATGATTGTTTAGGTTTTTCATAAGTCTCCATTCTATTATGGTTGACGGAAGTGGAATGTGTACAGATTTTGTGTCTCTGTTTTCTAACGAGACGACTGTCTAAACTTAAACGAAAAAAAAAACCATCTAATCACATGATGAAAAATGCAACCATACTAAATTCTGTGTGGCTACATAATAGGAGAAGTATGAAAATTCTGTTAATTAGTATTAGGACTACAATTGTATTGCCTATTATCTGTCCAATAAATTCTTTGAATCGTTGGTAGTACCTAGGTCCTAGCGTGGACTTTTCTCCATCCTTTGTAAGTTGTTGGAACTCTTTTAAAGGCAATGAAGAAGAATGTTTTTTTTATTTAATTTCCTTGTCTTTTCTTGCAAACCCATGTTTACCGATTTGAATCCATCACTCATCTGAAGATAAAAAGAAATCGTTCCGGTTATCATTTATCAAGCAGATGTAATTTTGGCCAGATATCAGTAATGTCAAATCTCTATCTAAAATTCATAAACATTGTATGTCCATCTCCCCGTCTCTTTATCTCCTCATCCTTGATTGCTAAATTCGTCACTCTCAAATTATCATCATTGCCTCCACTTTCATCGTTTACATGTTAGTTCATTCGACCGTCTTAATAGCTAGCTTATTCAAGCTCACCTGTTTCTTTCACGACCCTTAAATTAACAAAAAATTCTATTGTTATCGAGATTTAAGTTTGTTGAAATTTTTTTGCGTGTTATAATTAGTCCAAGTAACAATTCCATCTTGCTACGTCATGATAACATATATTACATGTTTTTTTTCCTATCAGAGACCTGTCTTGTTATTTTTCGTTAACCTGCGAATCCCACTTTGCTACATCACTTGAGAAGTTGAGATTGTCGACAATGCAGCCAGCATATCCCATAACGATCAGGGCTCGCTAGAGTTGGGTACTTCATGTCTCCCCTGCTTTCAGATTCTAGCGTGGACAAGCTGGGCATACATTATTAATCTTCAGACAGCCGATAATGCAACGCCGATGATAATAGTGTGGGCAGGGGCCGCAGGCGAATAATGGTACGGTGGTCAGTCGATCAACACATCTTCTTCAGCAAGCAGCACCCCCTGACAAATAGCACAGTGTTCAACATACCGATGAAAATAAAATAATTTTTTTTTGGAGGGGGGGGGGGGGGGGCGCGGCGGTGTGTAGAGGTAAATAAGCATTCAACCAGCAAGTTTTAGGCATTACACAAAAGATGGATGATCAGGACAGCATAGTGGCAGCACCAACGCAGCTGGTTATGCACAAAAGCAGCAGCTAGTTTAGCTTCCTTCCCTAGATGGAGCGTTAGGGCGTCGACAAGTAGGACAGACATGGTTGATGTGGAGCCACGGGACAATGCAATATCGATGATAATAGTGCGAGCAGGGCAACTGAGTAATAATGCTGTTATGATTTTTTTGTGCAAACAATTCCATACAAATAGCACACACTAATTCATCATCAGGTGGACTCACTTCCTCCAAGGCCTGGATGAATGATTCAGTTGCCGGAATCAGCTTTGCCCTGTAGTATAATTCGTCCACGTCCAAGTGCAAGGACTCCTCCGTGTCTCTAAATATCACATCGACGAGCGACACCTCGATAATCTTATCGAGGTCGGCTGCTTGGAGCATATCCATTATTTGTACTACAGCAAACGAATGCTTATCTTCGGGAAGACTCATAACTGTTGAGAGATACCTGCCTAGCTTGTTCCGTAACTTGTTCGCTTCCCTCGGAGACCCACCTATGATCCTCTTGTACCTTGCAAATCTCTCCATCCTTGTCTTTGCATCGCCACTCGCCTTCTCCCTCGAGAACTTCAACTTGAGAGTTCTAATACGTTTCAGAATGGGAAATTCATCATCATACAGATGGGTTTCTGGATTGTAGTTTGCATATGCATCGTACCGGCGGAATCTGATCGGAATTACGTCCACGGTGCTTCGGAAGGTCCTGTTTCTATGCATTTGAAAAACTCTGCTGCTAAATACATGATGGCTCTCAAACAGGGTGCTCATGCTTGATTCTGCTGGTGACTGCTTTTCTCTCGGCTCGTTAGCGGCAGAGATCGGTGCATGTTTATGGACAATTCTATATTAACCCTAAACCTAACACAAATAGGAAACTACCTTTACCAAAATGTCTATTACTATTTGGAAAAGGATTTCTTTTTGAAACCATAATTAATAGCCACAATATTGCAACAATATAATGAGCTTGATCGATCAAATGGAATATCTTGCCCTTCAAAACTAGGTACACTTAAAAGCGATTCCTCAATGGATGAGTGCATGTTACTTTATTCTGTTCTTTCTCAAAACGTTTTCCCCTATTGTAACATCCTTTACCTAGCTCATATCTCTTTGTTCTTCAACTATAACAATACATGGAACCCAATTTAGAGCTGATCCTGCTTGCATTCCTCCACGGTTCCTTCATCGCCTGCTTTCTTCTTCTCGTAATTTCAATCATCTTCACCGGTCTCTTGCTTGCATTCTCCTTTGGACTTGTTTCAATTATCATAAATGATTTGAACAACATGTTCTTGCTCTCTTCTTTCTACTTCCGATCTGTACTGAAGCCTAATCTTGAACTGGGTTTTACTCTAATTGTATGTACGATATTGCATTGTTTTGTTGGCATCATCTTGGCCTCAAACCCTTTCTTTGACCGCATGATTTCCGAGCTCAAAGTAAAGGCTAGACATATCATGAATCTTATTGATGGCTTAAGACCTTAACTCAAGGTATGTAATATTTAAGCAAAAAATTGTTCGAATATTTGTAACCGAACTTCCATAAAGAAATTTTTAGCATCCTATGAGAATTCATCTGATATATATTGTGTACTATGTTGCTATTGATAAATTTGTGATATATGTACTTAAATTACCTTAACATGGGAAATCACAATGTGATACTATTTGAGATTGGTATGCAGGCCAGCTTCCCATACCAATTAGGTCTCGCTAGCTAGAGTTGGGTATGATCAAAAGTGGATCATAATATTGGTAGAGTGGAAGCAATGAGAGCCTTATTAATTCTCTAGTTAGCCTAGTTCAAAGAGTTTTCCCATGGATCTGGGATTAACGTAGTGGCCAGCAAAAGGTGATGGAGCTCAAATATATAGAATGCCTTGCACAAAGATGAAATTAATATTGCAAAGAACACAAAGTAAATTCTTTCAATAGAATGGGTGCAAGTCACTCGATTCTCATTTCTTCAAGCTCACTAATCTCTAGCAAGACGCATGGGATCTATACTGGGTCTTTACACTCCACCATTTCACATTCACAACCTAACCTTCCGCCCCCCTAAACCCCATACTGAATCGCCGGAATCTCAGCCTAGGGTTTCGAACCAATTCCACCGTCTCCACCTCAGTCTCCAAACCCGAACCGATCGCCTCCTCCTCAGCCGAGCCGGCCTCGATCCCCGAACCGGCACCGACGAAAAGAATTCAAAGCCAAGGGGACCCGCCTGCATTGCAAATTAGTAGGCCCGCCTAAGTGGGCTAGGCGAAGTTTAACCGGATTGGGCCTTTATGCGGGTCCAGTTTTAAAAACAAACAAACAAAAACTGGTATTTCATTTTGTCTTCTAACGCAGTTTACCCGCCACCTCTCATCTCCACCTCTTTATTCTAGAAAGGTCCCAACGCAACCACTCTCTCTCTCTCACTCTGCTCGATTCCGTAACAGAACCATGGAATCGAGTCTCTCTCTCCGTCACGAGCCTCACCATTTCTCTCACAACCTAAACTTCCGAACCCCAAACCCCCTACTGACTCGCCGGAATCTCAACATAGGGTTCCGAACCAGCTCCGCCGTCTCCGTCTCCGCCTCCGCTTCCAAAACCGAACCGATCGCCTCCTCCTCCGCTGAACCGGTTTACACTCCCACACCTCCGAACCGGGACCTCCGGACCCCTCACAGCGGGTGAGTGTTCATTTTTGAGCTGAAATTGCTGTGATGTTCAATTTGAGATCAAATTGTTGGATTCTTTTAGACTGTGAGTTCAATTGAGTGTGATTTTTCAGGTACCACTTCGATGGAACTGCTCGGAGATTCTTTGAGGGATGGTACTTCAAGGTTTCGATTCCGGAACGGAGGCAGAGCTTTTGCTTTATGTACTCCGTTGAGAATCCGGCCTTCCGTCAGAGACTGACGCCGTTAGAGGTGGCTCAGCACGGACCTAGAACCACCGGAGTCGGAGCACAGATTCTCGGCGCGGATGACAAGTACATTTGCCAGTTCAGTGAAGAATCTAAGAATTTTTGGGGAAGTATGTGTAAATTTATTCATTGCTGTTAGATTTTCGGCTCAGATTGTTAATGTGTATCATCTGAGAAGTGAAACGCTCTTCTAGTTCTGGTTTTACTTGCTTTCGTTTGCGTGAATTATATTAGTATTCTCAGTGTTTCCAGCTTGGTGTCCTGATTGTTAACTTTGGAATGCATGTAGGTAGGCATGAGCTTATGTTGGGGAATACTTTTGTAGCGGAAAAACAATCAAAGCCTCCAAACAAGGAGGTTCCTCCTCAGGTAATACATTGGATACCATTATGTATGTTTGAACTGTGATGATTCACATTTTCGTATTTTAACTGTTATTAAGACTGCCGTTAAGATTTTAGAATTGCTGTGCACGGTATTTATTCCTATGATAATCATTAGGTTTCTTTTTAATCTTTCCCCCCACTCATGCACCGAATTGCACAGGAATTCAATAAGAGAGTGATGGAAGGTTTTCAAGTAACTCCACTCTGGCACCAGGGTTTTATTCGTGATGATGGCAGGTAAATATTCCTTTCCTTTTTTAAGAAAAAATAATACCCATAGCTTTCTGTTAGAGGTTGGGATATTTTCTTCAATTTTTAAGTTTTTATTTGTTTCCTATCATATATTCATGCATGTTAAGAGACACTTACCTGCATACGGATGCCATGTTCAAATCTTGGCTTCCATCATAAAGGTTTTCAGTACTTTAAAGTACAATCTTGTTCTGGTTGCAGAACAAATTATGTGGAAACTGTGCGGACCGCACGTTGGGAATACAGTACCCGCCCAATTTTTGGGTGGGGTGATGTTGGCTCCAAGCAGAAGCCAACTGCTGGATGGCTAGCAGCTTTTCCCGTATTTGAACCTCATTGGCAAATATGCTTGGCTGGTGGATTGTCAACAGGCATTTGCTTATCTCTTGCATGCTTGCAAATAATTCTTTGATTTATGTTGATTGATGTCTTGTTTTTAACTTTGGAGATAAGACGGTTTTTTTTTTGCCAAATTATTTATAGATTTTCTATGGAATCTCTCAGTCTCACCCTGGAACCTTAGATCAATTGAATGTACATAACAGACCAGATTTTGGAGAGAAAGCTACAATATATTCTTCGCTACTTTCTGATATGAACCAAATGATAATTGCTACATAGCATAGGAGTTTATGGTACTATTGCACATCTTTGGTTGAATTGGAATTTATCTGCGTATGCTGCAAGCCAAATGTAGTTGTTATCTGACACCAAAAGAAATGAATTTATTGAGATAACCTTACTGTTATAGAGACTGAGATCTATATAAGCTCAGACTCTTTTCCTGTGATGATTTGAATGCCAAAATGATTTGCTAAAAGGAATATAAAATACACCTTCAAAAAGGCTTTGTACTCTAGTGATTAGTATATGAATTTAGTATTACTTTTTGCTTTTGAATTTTATGGATCCTAATGTGCTTGTATCAGGACAGGCCAAGCATTTCAATTATTGTATATAATTAGATCTGGCTCTAGTTCAGCTCTATCCTTTCCAATTTCCATGTTACCTGGGGTTATCTGTCTTGCTGTGGAAAGTACCATCAAGGAACTTTATGCTTGCACAGTTATTGTTTTTATTTGTTATTTTCTACTCTTATTTTGCGTTTGTTTTTCTGTTTTTCGCTTTGTGCCAAAATTTCTTCTTTCAGAAACTTGCATGCGATTTTCAGGTCATTGCCTCAGGTTTAAATTAAAATCTCAGGTTGGATAGAGTGGGATGGTGAAAGGTACGAGTTTCAAAATGCCCCTTCTTATTCTGAAAAGAACTGGGGTGGAGCATTCCCAAGAAAATGGTTCTGGGTAGGCTTTTTATCCTTTCATCTTTTTACATGGTAAAATTAAGTCATTCCTTGTCCTATTATCTATTACGATGGGAGCTTCATCCATTATTCATCGGGAAAGGTAACATTTAAACAAGATCATTCACTCAGAATGAAAAGAGAACTTTCTAAAGCATAGTTTCTCGGTTTTCTATAGGTCAGAACTTCTGGCTGGTAGCATATGTTATGCCACATAACTGGAGAATTCAAATGAATGTACTTGTTGGTTCTGAGCCAAACAATAAAATGCCGCAGACCCCTTCTTTTGCAGGGCCTGCTTCTTATTGGCCAAATCATACAATATTCTTTCCTAAGTCAAACTTAATTGTTGCAGCCTTATATAAGACATTTGATATAATTACGGTATTATCTCTCTTCCTCTAGTGCTTCATCTTTCTTACCTGATGTCATACTGCAGGTCCAGTGTAATGTTTTTGAAGGGGCTACAGGAGAAGTTGCTCTCACTGCAGCTGGCGGGTTGAGGCAAATACCTGGGTTATCCGAGACTTTCGAAAATGCTGCACTGGTACCTCTCTGTAGGAATGCTCTTAAACATATTCTTCCCCCGCCCCCTTCCCCCTCTCCAAGTTGTTTTAATTCACTTTATGTTATGATTGTTATCCGTGTATGTGCTTTGCCGTTGAAAATTAGGTATACAGTAGGTCTACTTCTAAGAGTATCTTTTCAAGTACTGTGGTTGGTGTGTAAGTCGGTGGGTGTAACATTTTTCTAAATCAATATACAATGAGACAAATGCTGAAGCAAACACTCATGTCTATATTTCTGGATATGCTTATTAGGTTGACGATACAAGCACTTGCCTTTACAGTTAAAGCAAACATATGAGTATATATGACTAGCAGATAGTTCTGAATTGTTTTTGCATCATATTTGTGTACTTATGACGCTAAATTTTGCAGATTGGAGTTCACTTTGGTGGAAAGTTTTATGAATTTGTACCATGGAATGGTGTTGTTAGTTGGGAAATTGCTACTTGGGGTTATTGGTCCATGGCTGCAGAGAATGAGACACATATGGTAATTGAGTATCTCATTTATTGTTTCCTCCTTTGTGGTTGTAATAAGAGTTTCATCCCATGAATTAGAAATGGTATTTGTATGGCTGGCCCAAATGGTAGGTGTTCTCTAATTCTTTCGGAAAGTGTGAAGTTTGTGCTGGTTCTTGCCTTCTATTTAATATCAGTAAGCACCTCATTTATTGAAGCACTAACAGATTGGTCTTGTTAATGAGCAGGTAGAATTAGAGGCAACAACAGAGGATCCTGGTACAACATTGCGTGCTCCAACAGCAGAAGCGGGACTTGCCCCAGCTTGTAAAGATACTTGTTCTGGTGTGCTAAAATTACAGATGTGGGAACGTAGATATGATGGCAGCAAGGGAAAGGTACTGACACTGATATACATATATTTTGTGCTATACTTGCAATATTTATCTGTCTAATAATTAGCTGAGGGGACAAAAGTGCGGACCTGTTTCTACACAAGCCAACAACTCTTAAAAGTTTGACATTCGCATCTTTATTTCAGTAAAATCTAAAAGTTTTGTTGATTATGCCGTTGTAACACCATGCTCCCCATGGTCTGTCCTTCTGGAGATGGAATGGGTGAAAGCATTTGTCTCCTCTACCCTGCAAATTTCTGAAAGGATGATCTGGGTTGGAACACATCTCTACAGAAAGTTCTTTTTTCATGTTTGAAAGCAGTGTGCATATTCTGTTTGGGGATTGGAGGGTTGGAATGAAGAGTTCTTAATACATCACCGTTGTGTACCTCAGCTATTCTGTGCCTAATCTTAAGCATAACATGAGCCCAAAATCTTTTAAAATGCCGACCAGTTCTGTGCAGATATGTTAGAAATGCATTTAAGTTGTGATGCTAGACAAGCCATGTGGTGGATGAATTCTCTGTAGGTCATTTTCCAAAACGGTAACTGTATGTTAAAGTAGGCATCAATAAGTTGAAATGGTCTCTTGGCTCTATTATGGACATCTCAGTTTTATGGTCCATGGATCTAACCTGGACGGTGTAAAACGTGCTCATTTCCATCAATGTCTCAAGTTGATGACTAATGCAAAATTTTCTTATCTGACCATTTTCATTGCGTATCTTTTGTAGATGATATTAGATGTTAAAAGCAACATGGCCGCAGTAGAGGTTGGAGGGGGTCCGTGGTTCACTGCTTGGAAGGGAAAGACCAATACTCCGGAGCTCCTTAAGCGGGCTATAGGAGCTCCAGTCGATGTAGAAGGGGCATACAATTTGGTTCCACTATTCAAACCCCCTGGTCTATAGTATGATTAGTATCATGTTCTTTGCCATGTTGAAGGAATGAATCTACATACTGTTCTTTTACTCGATAAGAAACCATGGACCATGATAATGTCGGTGTAGTGTATGATTAGTTGCTGTTCCTCATCACATCTCTTCAATTTGGTTTTCTCTTGCACTCTCGCTACGCGCGACTCGTGAGAGGTGAAAGCATGGCCACTATGATTTTAATTTTTAGAGAAAATTAGATAAAAATTCAAAATGCTAGACCTTTTTTAAGATAAATCTATATATATTTTTCTTTCATTTTACACCCACTCCACATAAGCAAACTTACCATATAGAGCAAATGTCTATAATTAATAGTTTTATTCATTTTTCGGTTTCTCTGATTTGTTCTTCAGACGGTAGAAAACTAAATTTGGTATTTTTCTCAATTTTAGCATCAATTTAAAACTCAAATACTGAGCTAAAATTTAGTTTGATTTAATTTTGTCATAATCAATTACATTCTTTAATTTCTTACCTTGTTAATTATTACTAGCTTGAGTGTATATATATGCTATATACAGAAGTATGTTATTTGTAATAGAATGATTTTTTTCATTTCTAAGCTCATATTTGGTGTCTCTCTATAGTCGAAAAATGTCTAATTGTAAGGTACACGTTCTTATTCTTTGATTAATTTTCTTCTTTTTAGGTATATTATTATATCATTTCTAATCTTGATCGAGGAAACATTTTACTCTCAACTACTTACATTTCTGATTAATATACCTATTAAGTAGGGCATGATATGATAATATACCTAAAAAGAAGAAACCCAAAAGGTTAAGGTATATAGGGTTTAGGGTATAGGGTTAGGGTATAGGGTATAATTAAGGTATAGGGTTTAGGGTATAGGGTTTAGGATTTAAAAAATCAAAATAGCTAAAATGGTTTTTCATCATAGAAATTCATATGTCAAAATTTGAATAGAATGGAAGACCACGTCAGAAACCACATGGTCTTACGGATAGTGTAAAATTTATTCATTTTACTCTAATAATTAAATATCTTATTTATATTATATTCTATCTTATGTATAGATTAGATAATGAATTCCTTTAATCTAAATTTTTCATAAAAATTAAAGAAAACTGCATGATTCTTGTAAATTGATTGAAAAATTTTAGTGTTAGAAGGAAAACTCATAATCAAGGTATTTAAGACAACATCAAATAACCTTATTTATTATGTTTATATGTCATAGTTTAATGGTGACAATTGTGTAAAATTTAGAAAAAATAGGACATAATATGTATCATAATTGATACATTTTAGATGTCTATTAAATAAGAATATTAGGTAGGTTTTATTTAAAACCACTTTTAAAATAAAAATTAGGTGCGTATAAAAATCCCTCTAATTTTTAGTGCATACTGTAAATACAATAGCATCTCCACTCAAATTTCCCTTGGCTTCTTGTCTCTTATGAATAGTTTGCTATTAGTCGCTATATAAATTATGAAACCAGGACAAGACCAATGGGGCTGATTCTAATAGCAATCTCTCGTCAGACTATACATATATTATTGCATTTCAGCTTCAATCATATTGTAGAGAAACAAACTTCCATTTATAGTAGCAAATTGCGAATACGAAACTGGTTCTCAATCCATGAAGAAAGATATAGTTTTAAGCTCCAAATGCTCGAGATATTTTTTAAATTTAACCCAAGTCTGTCGTTAGTAGATAAAGTATGCATTTCACACCGGGGTAAATTTGGCCCGTAACACCGTCGTACGTGCATAGCCATTCACAGACCTTCGTTCTATATAAATTTGTGCTCCTCCTAGCTACTATAATCGTGTGATCTATCCTACCTCTTTATCTTGGTTTGTGGCATGCACCCTTGATATATCAGAAATATGGGGGTAGCTTGGCCTCCCTGCTTAGTTGTTTATGCTCTGAGCATCATCAGCTTGATGCTAAACGCAGTAGTGCAGCACACAAATGCTGCATTATCAGATGAGACACTGAAATTGATAGCCGAGGCCAACGCGAAGGGCCCTTATTTAGGCTTGGTCATTCCTAATTCTTTCGAAATGGATCTTCTCCTTCAATCTCCCAACTTCACTTCTTCTAACTTGATTATAGATTTTTCCGGTAACTATTTATACGTCAGTTCTCGATTGTTGTTACAACCCGCATAAAATGAAAATCTAATAATTACACTTATCTCATGTTTCAAGGAAGAAGATTTCGGTTTGGAACCATAGCTGGAAAACAGGTCGTATTAGTCATGACAGGACTCGCCATGGTATATATTACTTGCCATTGTTTTCTCAGTTTTGTTAACTTCATTCCCTTTAGTCTCTTATCTATCTTTCTCATTTCTATCTGCAATGTTTTCTTATGAGCGTATTTGGTTGTAGATTAATGCAGGAATAACCACTCAGCTCTTGCTAAGCCTATTCGATATAGAAGGAGTGGTGCATTATGGCATAGCAGGCAATGCAAACCCAGATCTCCATCTTGCAGATGTGGTAATTCCTCAGTTTTGGGCGCATACTGCTCTTTGGAACTGGCAGGTAAGTTATATTTACCTAGCTAGCTAGATATATACATTACTTCGTTAGTGATTTGATCTTGAATAATTCATTAATTTGTGATATATATATATATATATATATATTATATATATATATATATATATATATGGTGATTGCAGAGATATGGAAATGGACCAGAAGATGAGCTGCCCCTTGAATCACAAGGAGACTACACCAGAGACATTGGCTACTTAAAATTTGCAAATTTTACAGTCAATGTGACAGATGGAAGCTCATACGACAACCTATTGAACAATATTTGGTATCAACCGGAGGAAGTCTTCCCAGAGCATGCTTTCTGGGTCGAGGTTGATCCATTCTACTACGAAATTTCCCAAAAGCTAGAGGTATATTATCAAAAACAATAATACTGAAGACCAAGAGTGGAACTAATTAAGATGAATAATACTGACATGCATGTATATTAATTATTTATATAGGACATGGAACTTGAAGGTTGCCTAAACACGACAACATGTTTGTCACATACACCAAGAGTGGCAAGAGTCCAAAGGGGAACAAGTGCAAGCATTTACTTGGACAATGCTGCATACCGAGACTTCATATATGATAAGTTTAACATAACTCCGGTGGATATGGAAAGTGCTTCTGTTGCTTTAATATGTTTTCAGCAAAAGGTGCCGTTCATCGTCATCAGAGCGCTTTCTGACTTGGCCGGCGGTGGCTCTGCAGATTCGAATGAGGCTGACACTTTCATCACTCTTGCTTCCAACAATTCAGTCACCGTTCTTTTGGAATTTGTCAAACACTTATCTGCTGCTACTATCTCACTGAGCAGCATCGATGTCGATGCTTATGTTTAAAGTTGTGGTACCGGTGTTTCATTTCTAGTGCTTATAAATGCTGTGAATAATCTGCCATAAAGAAGCAAGCATTCCAATTTTTCTGTTATTCAGACTTGTCGTTTAATCGTTATGATTCGATCACTTCATCTATCATTTTCGACCCTTGATTTAGTCTCACACCTAAGTTTTAACTGTTATTACTGTTTCTCCTAAAAAAAAAATCCAAGTAAATTCTCGCACATTTTTTTGATGGAAAATTCTTTAATCAAGCCGCACCGACTTTTATAGGTCCTTAAAGCCAAGTTTTAGGGTAACTGTATATATGGAGGCATTTCTTGTTAATTTTAAATGGGAATTACAGATCGATGCTATTGATCATATGTTTTCAAATTAATCCTTTTACCTCCCAACATGGCCTAGAGGGCGGGTCGGAGCTATACTTTTGCACCAGAATATAAATAGATCGATCTGGTTCCTGGCGTCTTCGATCTGCTGAAGCAAGATCTTCATCGATAATTTTTGGCCCTTTTGATTTTGTCTCACGCCGAAGCTTTAACATGCAGTAAATTAACACACAGCTATGACTACTGGACTGGTTAATTTCCCATGCATGGTAAGTAACTAGTATCATGAGCAGACTTCATTCCAAATGAAACGTTTCTGTAAATCTGTAATTGATCAAGATCACTGTGTAAGCCAAAAAGCTAAACGTTCGATCAATTATAGTACGCCAGGGATTATATATTAGATATATTAGCTCGCTGCAAGCATATGAATCATGAGGTTTATATAATATATACATAACAATATATAATCGATCTCCTATATGAATGTATAGTAATCAAATTGCAAACTAAAGGCTGGGATTAATGTGTCGTCTTCACAGATCAGTAATGATTTGGATTTCACTTATCAGTGAATAGGAACTTGACCCCTCCGACCAACCCATTAAATTTAGATCCGAGACTTATATAATAAACCATCATTTTACATGTGTGGTATATATATGATTTGACATCCTGTGACTACTAGGAAACTGCTACTAGCACTGTAGCACATACATGATACATGTCTCATGCACTACAAATTCCGATTCTCATTCTTTCAATATTTCTCATCCCTTCTTCTTCTTCTTCTTCTTCTCTCTCTCTCTCTCACAGCTAAAAAAAATGGGGAGAATTTCAGTAGTTTATGGTCTGGTGATGGTGAGCATGATGCTGCTTAACGCAGTACAGCACATAGATGGTGCAATATCTGCAAAAACACAGAAGTTGATCAATAAGGCCAACAAGAAAGGCCCCTACTTAGGATTGGTCATTCCGAATACTTTCGAAATGAACCCTCTTCTTGAGTCTTCAAACTTCACCTCTACTAACTTGACTATAGACTTTTCTGGTAACTAATTATTATCTGCCACAAATTTTAGCTAGTTTTTGCTTTTATTGGAATTTTTTAGGATACCTACCAGTACCGTAGACAACCCCCCGCTTTTATTTTGTTTACCCTGTCCTGATTCATATACTGTTTTCTTCTTTTCTGGGTTCAAGGAAGGAGATTCCGGTTTGGAATGATTGCTGACAAGAAAGTCTTGTTAGTGATGACAGGAATGGGAATGGTACTATCTATATATTTCTCTTCTGATTATTATCTATGTCTCTAATTCTTCTTAGTTTATTCTGTTTTATATATCAATTCAATATGTAATTTTTCGTTTGTTAAATTTGTTGCAATGTAGATTAATGCAGGTATAACAACTCAGCTTTTGTTGAGCGTGTTCAATGTAGAAGGAGAGGTGCATTATGGGATAGCCGGTAATGCAAACCCAGACTTCAACATTGCAGATGTGGTCATTCCTCAGTTTTGGTCCCATTCTGGTCTTTGTAACTGGCAGGTAGTCTAGCTACCACTCTACCTCCCACATTAACCGAGTTGCGTTCAAACTTGAAAAAAAGTTTAAAGATTTTAAATTTGTAATTATAACCAAGTATGATCGAGCACTAATAGTCTAATACTATGGCTGGCACATATATGTTGTTTAATTGCAGAAATATGGAGACGGGCCTGAAGATGAACTACCCCTTGAATCAATAGGAGACTTCACCAGAGACATTGGATATTTGAGGTTTGCAAATTACACAGTGAATGTAACCGATGGAAGCTCATATGACAACTTGTTAAACTATATCTGGTTTCAAGAAGAGGAAATTTTCCCCGTCAACGGAACTCCAGAAGAAAGAGAGCGTGCTTTCTGGGTCGAGGTTGATCCCACCTACTATGAAATCGCCAAAAAACTCGAGGTGATGCATGTAACATTAATTCATTAAGATTTTCACGCATACATACTAGTTCAGATACAAATATTTTCTTTCATTTAACATTGATAATTGTCCGTTCCATCGATACGTACCTTTTTATCTAAATTAACAAGATTGATTAGCAGGTTACTAACTAGCTAGTTATGCTTATTTATTTAGGACCTAACACTTGAAAGCTGCATAAACTCAACGACGTGTTTGTCCGAAACACCAAAAGTGGCAAGAGTCCAAAGGGGAACTAGTGCAAGCATATACCTATACAATGCTGCTTACCGGAACTTCATATATGATAAATTCAACGCAACTCCGGTGGACATGGAAAGTGCTTCTATTGCCTTGATTTGTCTTCAACAGAATGTGCCTTTTATAACCATTAGGGCTCTCTCAGACTTGGCCGGCGGTGGCTCCTCCTTTACTGACGACGCTGATACTTTCTTCAATCTTGCCGCAAATAATTCGGTTATAGTTCTCTTGGAATTCATCAAAGAGTTATCAGCTTCTACTCTATCTAAGAGCACCATCCACGTATCGTAGGGTGATCATTTTCCTCATATATGATGCCTATTTTTGGGGCATGCCCGTTTAATCTCTGCAACCTTTGTATTTCGATCAGTAACCAATAACATAATCGTACAAATGGGCACACATTCTCGAACTAGTTGCACAATTGGTCAAGTATATATATATATATATATATCCTTTTTTTGACATATATGAGGGATGGGGGATTACACCAACTTTTCGATCACAAAATCACATCTCCACCGTTCAATATGTAGTTCTATATGAGTAGATCATTTCTGTAAATTTTCAGAAATTTTGGTGATCGTTAAGGCATTCAAAACTACGATTTATAATTATAAGCATGAACGGTTCAGGTTTGGCAGATTTAGTTCATTCATTGATTTAATCTTGTTCGACACCTTAACGATCACCAAATTGGCTGAAAATTTACAGAATTGATCTATATATAAGGACCAACAAACTGAATGGTGGAGATTCAAAAATATAATCAAAAGTTGGTGTAATCCCCCATCCCTCATATATGTCAAAAAAAGGGATCCCTTAGTGGAAGGGCCCTATATATTATATATATATACAGTCCTTATCCAGAGCGAAGCTTCGCTCTCGAATTAACGTGCAAAGGTCCTTATTTGACTCACTTTTCGGTCATATTTTTCGATTATACCGGTCAGTGTCTAGATACTATCGTATGATCATCCTTACAAAGTTTCATTCAATTGGTGACCGTTTAAGCCTCCATAATCATGATTTACTCCAACGGTTCTACTTGGACAGATTTTGTTCTATTGATTTATTTTATCTGATTCGGAGTGCAAACGATCACCAAACTGGATGAAACTTTGTAAGGATGATCATACGATATGTATCTAGACACTGAACGGGTATGATCGAAAAATATGACCGAAAAGTGAGTCAAATAAGGACCTTCGCACGTTATTCCAGAGCGAAGCTTCGCTCTGCATAGATACTGTGTATATATATATATATATCAATGTGAGTAATCCCTATCCAGAGCGAAGCTTCGCTTTGAATTAACGTGGAAGTCCTTATTGACTCACTTTTCGGTCATATTTTTGATCATACCCGGTCAGTGTCTAGATACATATCGTATGATCATTCTTACAAAGTTTCATCCATTTGGTGACCGTTTAAACCTCCATAATCATGATTTACTCCAACAGTTCTACTTGGACAGTTTTGTTCTATTGATTTATTTTATCTAATCGGTGTGTAAACGATCACCAAATGGATGAAACTTTGTAAGCATGATCATACGATATGTATCTAGACACTGACGGTATGATCGAAAAATATGACCGAAAAGTGAGTCAAATAAGGACCTTCGCACGTTAATTCCAGAGCGAAGCTTCGCTCTGGATAGGACTGTCAATGTGAGTTTCGTTGTAATTCTTCTTTGTAGGAGACCAATCGTGCCAATGTGTTGGTTCCAAGTTCCAACATAAGGGAAAGACATTTACCCTTCAAATTCGAGGGCTTATTTATGGCTTATAGTTGAGCTCAGTAAAAAATAAAAGTAAACTATCCCACATTTTTTTTATGCAAAATTCTTTAATCAAGCCGCCCCGACTTTCATCCAAGAAGGAGTCAAAGCCAAGTTCTAGGGCAAACTGTCATTTGTTGATTTTAAATGGGAATTACGTACAGATACTCGTGTTTTCAAATCCTTTTACCTCCCAACATGGCCTAGTGGGGCGGAGCTACTTTCGCACCGGATCGAAAATATATAAATAGATCTGGTTCCTGGCGTCTTCTATCTGCTTTCTCTTCTTCTGGAAAATCAAGATGGCAAGTAGTTCAGTATCAGTAGCAGGTTGGACTCTTCTATATGCTATCTTGGCTCTTATTACAACCCAACAACACTACTACTCGAATGCTGCCTTGTTGCCGGAGACGCTCAAGTTGATCGAGATGGCCAACGCCGATGGACCTTATCTAGGGTTGGTCATTCCAAACACTTACGAACTGAACCCTCTTCTTCGATCTCCAAACTTCACCTCAACTGACTTGATCATTGACCTTTCTGGTAAACATATATATACTACTGTGTGTCTGTGTTAGAACTTAACAATTCTAATACCATCTCATGGAATCTCTAATAGTTCAGACCTCATATATGTACGTGTCTCTTATCTTTCAAGGAAGGAGATTCAGGTTTGGAACCATTGCTACGAAGAAAGTGATTCTGGTTATGACAGGACTGGGAATGGTATAGTTATACTAATCCCCTTTGAATCAATTTTTCTGTTGGTTGGTTTGTTCACTCATTTGATTCGATTCTGGTAAATAAGCTTATTGTTCTGTGTGGAATTTGTTAGAAAACTTATCCTTTGGTAGGTTAATGCAGGAATAACCACACAGCTTTTGCTAAGCCTGTTCAGTGTAGAAGGAGTGGTGCATTACGGCACAGCTGGCAATGCCAATCCAACCTTCAACCTTGCAGATGTGGTCATTCCTCAGTATTGGTCCCATACTGCCCTTTGGACCTGGCAAGTAAGTAACTTGCTATATGTAAATTCCAACCAAAATGTAGGTAACTGGCACATACAACCATCCTAAATTTACTATGATTTGGGTCAGCACCTTTGGATATGCTGCTTGCAAAGTTAGTACTCTTGGGGTTTAACATAAAATAGTACTCTGGGGTTTAACATAAGTTAGTACAGAACCACAAACAAGAAGGGAGGAAAAATGATGAGAGTATATATGAATTTTGTTTAATTCTACTGGAATATTGTAGCTACCCTGTCATATCATACTCATAGATATAAGCATAAGCACATGGAAATGTTTGGTTTTTGTACCAAGCCTTATATAAAACATGGTATATGCTGTCTTCTTTTCCAAATGCTGCAGAGATATGGACATGGGCCTGAAGATGAATTGCCTCTAAATTCAATGAGAGATATTGGGTGCTTGAACCTTGCAAGTTACACGGTGAATGTGACTGCTGGGAGCTCATATGATAACCTGTTGAACAATATTTGGTATCAGTCAGATGAAGTTTTCCCCATTGATGGAACTCCAGAACAAAGAGAGTTTATCTTTTGGGTCCCTGTTGATCCCTTCTACTATGAAATCTCCAAAAATCTAGAGGTAAAAGATCTTTTCAGTTAGCTTGTGTTTTACTTCCTTCAGTGCAATTAATATATATTGTTCTCATTTGATCCTGTAGGTACGTATAAGTGTCATTAATTCATGTTTCACACAATTATACGATTGCATATCCATTCATCTTCTTTAGGAATTAGGAATAGAACGATGTGTTTGACAGTGTGCCTTTTGGGGTAACTAAGTTTTTTTGAAGAGCAAGCAAACTGAGGTTTTAAAAGCTTGTTTTGAGAGTTTATACACATAGTCGCCACTAAGAAACATTTCTACAATATTAACTTGAGAAATTCGTTACAATCATAACATCTATCTATCTAGGACTAAAGGTAGAGAAAAACCAAGTAGAGATTTGTATCCAGTAGGGTAATCAAATAACGGTAGTTACTGTAATCAACATTCAACAGTTTATTCTTTTAACAAGAACATGCTCATCTATGAACTTATATATGTATCTACGGATTTTAGGACCTGAAATTAGAAGGTTGCCTAAACTCAACATCTTGTTTGTCAAATACACCAAAAGTGGCAAGAGTCCAAAGGGGAACAAGTGCAAGCATTTACCTAGACAATGCTGCTTACCGTGACTTCATATACGATAAGTTCAACATAACTCCGGTGGACATGGAAAGTGCTTCTGTTGCTTTGATATGCCTTCAGCAAAGGGTTCCCTTCATAGCCATCAGAGCGCTGTCTGACTTGGCCGGCGGTGGCTCTGCGGATTCCAATGAGGCTGACACGTTCAATGCTCTTGCTTCCCATAATTCAGCCGCAGTTGTTGTTGAGTTTATCAAACTGTTAGCAGCTGCTAGTTGTGCATCTAAGTTGTGTCCTACTGATGATGTTTACTAGAGGGAGCGCATTGCCCATTTTGCAATTTGTCATAGAGGGACTTTGTAATGTAAATTACTTGAGGGGGCATTTTTTATTAATTTAGTGAAATTTATAGGCCACCAAATGGAGGTGGCGTCAGTACACTCTTTGTTTCCATCTGCATTATTTCAAATTCAAGAAGGTCAGCCATCATTGTTGACAATGCTTTTACCCAATTGTAATGGCATTAGATAGTGCTTTACAGAGCCAGCTGCTTGCCTTATCTTCATGCTTTCCCTTTATTTTCCAGAATCCTGATATAATCTTCTCTGATCTTCATCTCTCTCCCAATATCTACAGAAGAAATGAGAATTTCAGTAGTAGCTCAGCAGCTTGATGCTTATACACACAAATGGTGCACCGTCTGCAGATACACAGAAGTTGATCGACCAGGCCAACAAGAGTGGCCCTTACTTGGGCTTAGTGATTCCGAACCTTTTCGAATTGGAACCTCTACTTCTGTCTCCAAACTTCACTTCAACAAACTTGATCATAGATGTTTCTGGCAAACTTAATTACAAA
This sequence comes from Fragaria nilgerrensis, assembly GCA_010134655.1. Classification (NCBI taxonomy): domain Eukaryota; kingdom Viridiplantae; phylum Streptophyta; class Magnoliopsida; order Rosales; family Rosaceae; genus Fragaria; species Fragaria nilgerrensis. Next base: position 31,278,008 of record CM020978.1, on the reverse strand, counting down.
CACCCAATATGAATTTGACTTTCATTGCTGCAATGTAATACCTTTTACTTGTTCATAATATGTTTTCATTTTCTGGGTTTAATTCAAGGAAGGAGATTTCGGTTTGGAACCATTGCTGAAAAGAAAGTCATCTTAGTCATGACAGGACTGTCCATGGTAGATGCATAGAACATAATCTCTGTCATTTTTTCCCAAATTAAGATTCTTGTTTCTTTCTGTCTTTTAACTACTCAGCTTTTGTTAAGCTTGTTTGATATAGGAGTCGTGCATTATGGCATATCTGGCAATGCAAACCCATCCTTTAACATTGCAGATGTGCTCATTCCTCAGTATTGGTCCCATACTGCTCTTTGGAATTGGCAGGTATATTTCTAGCTCTATCTTTTGTTGGTTTCACTGGCTAATTAGTACACCCTATCACTAGACACTAGAGACAGTAACCCAGCAAAGCTACTTTATCTAACTGTCTATATGCATATATTGTGAAAACCACACATGCTAATCAATGGTGGAGGTAAGAATGCCTCAAAAACGCTGTGGCAGTTTCTAGTATAAATTGCTTTAAGGGCTTTCATCTACTCGTGATCACGCAATGTTTGATCTATCCTTCATGGCATGATGCAGATATATGGAAATGGGCCTCAAGATGAACTATCCCTTTAATCACAAGGAGACTACACAAGAAACATTGGCTACTTCAAGTTTTCAAATTATACAGTGAATGTGACAGGTTGCAGCACATTTGACAATCTGTTAAACAACATTTGGTTTCAACCTGAAGAAGTCTTCCCCATTGATGGAACTCCAGAACAAAGACAACATGCCTTCTGGATTGCTGTCGATCCCTTCTACTATGAAATCTCCAAAAAGCTTGAGGTAACCATCCTGCTTAGTATATATGATCCAAAATTTATGGCTATATATAGTTACGCACATACATGTTTTTTAGGATTTAAAGCTTGGAAGTTGCCTAAACGCAAGTACGCAACAACATGTTTGCCCCATACTCCAAAAGTGGCTTTAGTCGACAGGGGAACAAGTGCCAGCATCTTCCTATCTAACGCTGCTTACCGTAGCTTCTTATATGACAAGTTCAACATTAGCCCTTTGGACATGGAAAGCGCTTCTGTTGCCTTGATATGTCTTCAGCAAACGGTGCCTTTCATTGCAATCAGGGCTCTCTCTTCTGGTCTAACCGGAGGTGGCTCCGGTGATCCCACAGAAGCTGGCAAGTTCATTAGCCTCGCTTCGAAAAATTCAGTTACAGCTGTTGTGGAATTTATCAAACAGTTGTCACTTTATCAGATGCTAATTTCACACTGAACCACCATCTATCTATCTTCCTCATGATTCTAAATTTGTTGCTCTAATGTACCTTTCTTTGTTTCTATTTCAAGAGATGACGATTGTTATGAAAGTAGTGAAACTAATAGGGTCTTGGATTTGAAGATTTAGGTACATCATTCTCAAACAAAGTTACACATTGCAGCACATGTAAAACACATTAAGACAAGTATATATGACAATCCAGCACCATAGGTTCAATACAAACCTAAAAGCTAAGCAATCTTCTATAATTACTTTTATTCTCTTCAAAAGGCTAGACCAAGGATTAAAATATCTGCGATATATCCAATATATCCCTCGATATCATTTTTTTTTAAGGACCGATATATCTAGAGAGGTAAATATCTTATCTTTCACCGTATCTCCGATATTTCTCTGATACTGTCAAATATCTCCGATATTTCTCCGATATATAGGAAATATCTTCGATATATTAAAGAATTATCTGTAAAAAAAATTCACATAAAGAAAAATCACATTTCAACAAATATTTGAGAGATGAATAATTCCTTCGAGTATATCGATCTAAATGAATATGAACAATTTTTCGTATGAAGAAAATTACAATCATGCCTCTCAAGATCATGATCATCACTTTAGAAGTACTAGGTATGGAGCACAAAAGACTATCATGTATGGGAGGAGCAGAGGTGGAGCCATGATTTTTTTTTTTTAAGGGGGCCGGCTAATATATAGTTAAATGAAAATCAATGTAATTCTTACCGATATATTTTATTAAGCACAATTGTCAATGTACATTAAGATTACTCGCTTGCTTTTATTTTTCCCTGTAAATTCTCCTCCATTTTAAATAGGTAGTGATTTAGAAAGTTTGTTATCGATGGCGATCGGTCATGGTATGCATCGTGTTACTTGGTTATTACGTTTATTTAAAAGAAAGATTGAGTAATTAAATTGAATCATGTACCAAAATGAAGCTTTATTAGTCTTTTAATTTTTCGGGCCAAGTTGTTCTTGCATTTTATTTTTTATCGATTTATGTCATTGCATTTTATTTGCACAAACTGATAAACAAATATATTAAACTTTTATTTTTTTATTAGATATATATTAAACTTTTACAACTTGAAGTTTAGTTTTTTTAGTTATGAAATTGGAAATAGATTATAGATTGAAATTAATTCGTGTATTTTATTCATTTAAGAAAGTAAGAAGCCAAGAATTGAGTGCAAAGTTTGCCACGTCTCATTTGTGTTCTTGCATGAGTAGTTTCCATATTTGTTTGGAGGGTGCCATCAAGCATAATCAACTATAAATTTTTCTTAAATCAATAGCTTCTTAGTTAGTGATCACTTATCAACCAAAGAGTCAAGGGTGACATGGCACCCATTGATCCTAACTTAGCTCCGCCCTGGGGAGGAGGACTAGAGGTGCAAATGATGATCAAGATGTTGCTTCAGTTGTGTTAAGTTTTGAGTCTATCTGTTTAGGTAGTAGGACCGGAACCTCAAATGAATCCAAGAATGCAACAATCAATATGACAATAATGTTTATGGCTATAATCAATGCGCAAAAGTCAATGATCAGTCATCCAGTTGGATTTATCCTTACTATCCACTTATAGAGGAAACAGTCGGTTGCTCCAAAGAACACACACACACACACACACGGACGTCCACATTTATTCTTACGGTGCGGATTTCCACTTTACACTCACTTTTCAATCGAATTTTCAATTGAATTTTCATATCTCCACCATCTAGTATTTAGATACTAATGTATAGATCATCTCTACAAAATTTCAGCTAATTTGGTTATCATTAAGGCCCTCAAAACTGCATTTTTCTGTTATAAACATGAACGGTTCAAGTTCGAGAAAATTATGTTCATCCATTGGTTTAATCGAGTTTGAGTGCCTCAATGATAACCAAATTGGCTGAAATTTTGCAGAGATGATCTATACATTAGTATCTAAATACTAGACTGTGGAGATGTGAAAATTCGATTGAAAAGTGAGTGTAAAGTGGAAATCCGCACCGTAAGAATAAATGCGGACATCCGCATCTGAGAAAATATGTATATATATATATATACTTGGCAGAAATGATCTATACATTAGGTTTTAAAAACTGAACGACGGAGATGTGAATACGTGACCGAAAAGTGAGCAAAAAAAGGACATTCACACTTTAATTTCAGAACGAAGCTTCGCTTTGAATAAGAACTTTGTTGTGTGTGTGTGTGTGTATATATATATATATATATATATCATGACTCTTCCACTAAGGGATCATTTTTTTGACATATATGAAAGATGGGGGATTACACCAACTTTTCGATCACAAAATCACATCTCCGCCGTTCAATATGTAGTTCTATATGAGTGGATCACTTATGTAAATTTTCAGAAATTTTGGTGATCGTTAAGGCATCCAAAACTACGATTTATAATTATAAGCATGAACGATTCATGTTTGGCAATCTGGTTCGTTCATTGATTTAATCTTGTTTGACATCTTAACGATCACCAAATTGGTTGAAAATTTGCAGAATTGATCTATATATAAGGACCAACAAACTGAACGGTGGAGATTCAAAAATATAATCGAAAAGTAGGTGTAATCCTCCATCCCTCATATATGTCAAAAAAAAAAAGATCCCTTAAAGGAATGGCCCTGATATACATATATATATCAACAATAATCTGATTGAATTTGGCCTTTAAATGGTTTAATTTCTTGTATCACACACATCAATTAATATAGATGACTGACGAAGATATGATATGAGAATATGAGTAATTCAAAACCAAAAGTTTAATTTGGTGGGCATCAATGTACGTAGTACAACTTTTATTTTCATCGATAATTTTAATTAAGCAGCTAACTAATTGTTCTATGTCAATGTGACGATTCATTTTCTGTTTTAGTATAATGACCTCGGTAATAACTAATAAGTTCAGTTGATGAAGTGGTACTGTAACTTGTTTTTCTTTAGTTTTCAATTCCAGACTTGTCGTCTCTAATATTTCCTGGAAATTAATGGAAACACATACAGACATGCACGGAAATATATATGATCATGACGCGGATGGTAAGCAATTGACTATCAGTATCACCATGTATGCATGGATGTTGGAATCGAACTTGGAATATACGTAGCTTACCATCACGTACCATTAGTCCATTACTGGCCCCAGGGGTCTTCCTCAAGTTCTGGGAACTATTCTCGTAAGAAGAATATCAAGTTATAAAGCATTTGTTTTCTAATATCATAATCAAAAGACTAGTAACTTTGATATAGCAGTAATAGACCATTGTTAGTCAATGTCATGCGAAGTGTGGCAAATGAGAAAGATCGATATTTTGTTTCGTATTAATCGTTGGCATTCCATTTGGTAATCCTGAAAATGGAATGAGAGGGACAAAGTCTTGAATAATTTGTTTGCTTTGTCAAGTCAAGTAGATGGTGATGATATAACCAATTGTTTCCATAGTAAATTAGTTGTCGTGACAAAACAACATTGTTTTGTTCTTATTTTTCATGCTATTGACTTGGGAAAAAGAAGACCTACAAAAGCAACAATCAAAGAAAATCTTCTCTCTTTTTTTTATCTAAAATCCCGATATTTTTTTCTGAATATCCCCGATATATCTGATATCTCATTTTTCAAAATACCGATAGATTCATTGATACCGATATTTTAATCATTGGCTAGACAAAACAGAATAATATTATACCTGTTTCTGTCCTATTAATTAAGCACACACAAAATTGTCTCCATAGCATCACCTTATTATTATGATTTATAGATTGATTAATATGTCAAAATCCGGTTGACACGTTTTTTGGATGGACAAATCCAACTGCAATGACGATAAAACCAAGACTTCTCCGAAACAGAGCCAACTGAACACTACTTTGGTGCTTAGTCTAACAGACTAACAACCATCCAAAACTTCCTTCAAATCTGGAGCAAATAGAGACCATTAAAAGAGTGTGGCCTAGAACTAGAAGCAATTGATACCAAGGTAAAGATCCATTTTTATCCATTCTCTCCAATTATGTCCATCTTGCTCAAATCCCTTACTCTTCTCTTTCTTTTCTTCTTCTTCTTCTTCACATTTGGGAATTCTAGGTTTCCGAGAATCCCACTTGCAGTTTTCTTCAATGGAGCTGAATATGAATATTTCAAGGCCGTTCTCGATCCAGATGAAGCAGTCAAACGTGGGCAAGAGTATCGAGGTAGGTGGGAATTGGTTTCAGACAATTCAGGTGTATCTGCCATGCACATGATCATAATGCCTAACAGTAATAAGGCCATTATGTTTGATGCTGCTGGTTTTGGCCCATCTGGGATCTCACTGCCTGCCGGAGATTGTCGTCGGGTTTTGGACAGCAGAAAGGAAGATGAAGTTTATGAATTGGATTGCTGGGCTCATGCTGTGGAATTTGACATTGACACTGCAGCTATTAGACCACTTAAGGTACGTAGGTTCTTTCTAAGTTGGATTGTTTCACTGATGCTGTTGTCTGTTGAGGTTTATATATTTTGGTATAGTTAAACTTACTTCTTCCTTTGTTAGCTAAAACCAGATTTTAACAGATACATGGTGCTCATCTGGGGGGTTATCAGCTAATGGTACACTTGTGCAAGCTGGTGGATGGGATGAAGGAGGAAGGTCTGTCAGATACTTCAATGGATGCAGTACTTGCGATTGGGAGGAGTACCCCGTAGCACTTTCCGGCTTAAGATGGTACTAATCTCTTAACACACGTTAGATCGCACTCTTCATATATAGTATCCGGTCACTTTTTTTTTTTTACTCAAGATCATGATATCTCAAAAGCTTTATAGGCCTAAAGATTAATCCGATAGGCCTGGACAACCAGCAGGGCATTGCAGCCCCTCCCTGACCACTTTTGACAGTGTCATAATTTGAACCTAGGTTAAAAGCACACCCAACTATAGTTGACAGTATCCGGTCACTTATAGTTATATAAATAACTAGATATATAATATTTTTTATTGTATTATTTATGTTTATAGTTCTCTAAAATTTTGCTTATAGGTTTTCTACTCAACATATTTTGCCAAATGGAGATTTCATCGTGGTTGGAGGCCGCCACATGTTCAATTACGAGTATATCCCCAAGGCGGGAACTTCCAATGAAAAAAGTCACGCTTTACCATTTCTCCAAGAGACAAGCGACTTGATAGAGAACAATCTCTACCCATTTGTCTTTCTCTCTACGGATGGCAACCTCCTCATCTTCGCTAATAGTCGATCTATTTTACTTAACCCAACCACTAATAAGGTCGTACGAGAACTCCCCGTACTTGAAGGCGGTTCTCGTAACTACCCCGCCTCCGGGATGGCGGCATTGCTCCCTATAAAGCTCAATGACCTGAATTCAAATGTAATCCGAGCTGAAATTCTGGTCTGTGGTGGAGCGGATCCTAGAGCGGGAAAGTTTGTTGAAAAGGGTATATACGTAACTGCACTACAAGACTGTGGAAGGATTGATATAACAAACCAGAAAGCCACGTGGCAAAAGGAGATGATGCCCACGTCAAGGATCATGGGAGATATGGTGATCCTTCCCACAGGTGATGTCCTAATGATTAATGGAGCCAAAAAAGGCACAGCCGGGTTGAACTTTGCGGAGGATCCGAATGTTATTCCGGTAATTTATAAACCCGATAACCCAATGACCCGGCGGTTCATGGAGCTAAGGGAAACCACAATACCGAGAATGTACGGTTCAACCTCTACATTATTGCCAGATGGCACAATTCTAGTGGCTGGGAGCAACCCAAACTTCTATTACAATTTCACGGGTGTGAAATATCCAACAGAGCTTCGGGTTGAGAAGTTTTTCCCGACATATTTCGATCCGGAACGGGTGTCGGACCGTGTGGTAATAACATCCAATTACCAAGGTAAAATGGTAAATTACGGACATAATTTTTTGATCGAGTTCCAGGTGAAGAAAGTTAGTGTTGATCTATCAGATTTGAAAGTAACAATGTATGCACCACCATTCACAACACATGGTTTTTCGATGGGACAAAGACTTGTAGAATTGGTCGTAGCAGAGTTGAAGATTGTGGAATTTGAGTTGTTTCGAGTTGAGGTTGCGGCGCCACCAACGGCCGAGATTGCTCCGTTGGGTTTTTACTTGGTCTTTGTCGTGCATGTTGGAGTTCCTAGTTTAGGGATATGGCTCCAAATTGCATAGATGATGATTTTTGACTGTATATATGTACGTATGTCTGTCAGAGTTTAATTTGTTTTGAATTAACAAAGTATACAAAAAAAAAACATGTTATAGTATAAGATTAAAATCGCTATATGGACACTAACACATTTTGTTTTTCTTCGAGAATTCAATCTACAACTCTTTATGTCCGTAAACTATTCTACTCTTTTGGTTCAACAAATGATGAGGCAAATAAGTGGCTACCTTAAGGGGCTGTTCAAAGTTGAATAGCTTCTCATCTTAATTTGGTTTTTCTTTATATTTTAGACCCTTTTAACTTATGTTTTAGAAACATTGACTCTAATCGGTATTCAGAAACTCCTGACCTCAAACAATTTATTTAGGTATACATTTGAATGTGTGGGTTCGGGTTTACGTACAAATAGTTCACAAAACTGATATAGGCATTTATTTTTTAACATTTCTTATAATAGATTGAAAAGAAGGAAGTAAATATTGAAATAAAATCATAATAGTGTGAGCATGTTCAATACACAGCGTGTATGTATATATATATACATAAATGATCAAGATTAAAAGACCTAATATACATAGTGATCTCTACTGTTATGAATTACTAAGATTACACATTGTACTTACACGTTAGTTGTGCATTATAGAAATCCAAATACCAATCAAATTTGACTTCTACACGACTTTGAAATTTTACCGCCATCCCCAAACAAAAACCGACCTTGAAAACCAATATTTCCTCAGAGGCCCCTCCACAACTTCTAATAATCCAAAACCCAACCCCTACTTTACAAAATTCCAAGTCCTGCCCCAATCTCACACCCGAAATTACCAAATAGGCCTAAACTCTTTTTAGATCCCTCTTCCTCTTCCATAGCCGCCATCCAAGTCTTCCTTCGATTTTCTATGCTTCCAATCACCTCCTTCCTCCCTAAAAATTAACCAAAAAGTCTCATCCAATCTCAAAATCCGAATCGGTCTCTTTCGCTTCTCCGATCCGAGTTCGAATCCTGCCGCTCTCTTCTTTTTTTCCAGAAATTGAATCCGGTTAGGGCTTTTCGTTATGGAGAGGATTATCGGAGGCAAGTTCAAGCTAGGTCGAAAAATCGGGAGCGGTTCCTTTGGTGAAATTTACCTCGGTATGTTCAGATCTCTTTCGTTTCTTTATCTCCAATCATTATCGTCGTAATTATCGTCGTGATTATCGTAATCCGGTGCTGATTAGGTTTTTTTGTTTTTTTTCAGCTACTCATATGGAGACTGGAGAGACCTTGGCGGCCAAGATTGTAAGTCTTGATCGATTCGTCGTCGTTTTGAGTGATTTTGATGATTTCGCCTGGATTGTGAATTAATCGCATTCGAGCTGATTAGTTGTCAATTTCATGTTAGATTATTAGGATTAGGCTCTCGACGAGTTTCGGTGTCTTAATCTTGTCGAAAAAGCTGCTCTATGAGCTTTCGAGGGGAATTGATTTTGATTATGGTTTTGATTTTGCCAGGAAAGTAACAAGACGAAGCATTTACAGCTTATGTACGAGGCCAAGCTGTATAAAATTCTACAGGGAGGAAGTGAGTTTTGTTTCGTTTTGAACCTAGTTGCGTTTGCGCGCTGTTGTCACCTGGAATATTGTTTTCACCGGAAGTAATTGACTGATTTTTTATGTTGTTTCAGGTGGCATTGCAAGCATGAAGTGGGCGGGGTTTGATCACGACGATAATGTTGTGATCATAGACTTGTTGGGGCCGAGTCTTGAAGACTTATTTGTATACTGTGGGAGGAAGTTTTCTCTGAAAACAGTTTTAATGTTGGCCGAACAGATGGTAAATTCACATTTTATCTTTTACTGTGTTAGATAGATTCTTTTAATTGGTAAGGGTGATTTTTTTACCTGCTGCTAATGTTTTCCCTTCCTGTTTTTCTGTTGCAGATTACAAGAATAGAGTACGTGCATTCAAAAGGGTTTTTGCATAGGGACATCAAACCCGACAATTATCTCATGGGTCTTGGCAGGAAAGCAAATCAGGTAATTAGTACATTTCTCTTTAACAACCGACTTTCAGGAGCTTTTAAGAATAACTGTGGTTTATCAGTTAGTTTGTTTATTATGTATTTTAACTATTGTTGAAAACTCATTCTTCAGGTTTACATCATTGATTTTGGACTTGCGAAAAGATATCGGGACCCAACTACAAATCGGCATATTCCATACAGGTACAATTAAAGACATGGGTTCATGCATATTCTGGTGCTTGCTTGGCATTCAAGCCTGTCATACTAAATGCAGACAAGTTTGTTCAGTTCCTGTTTTATTGTTTAACTCTATCTGTTTTTCTGGATAAATCAAACAGAGAAAACAAAAGCTTAACAGGAACTGCACGATATGCTAGTTGCAATACCCATTTGGGAATCGGTAAGTAGAGAGTTGTTTGTTTAACTCTTTTATAAATGCTTGGCTGTCTGTATCCTGACCTTTGTAGCTTTGTTGTTTTAGATCAGAGTCGTCGGGATGATTTGGAGTCACTTGGCTATGTTCTTCTGTATTTCCTAAGAGGAAGGTATGCCGTACATCTCAGCAGATAATTTTTTCAATTGAAAGATGTCATCTGAAGTTCCGGTTAGGGTTTATTCTTGGTGCAATTTAATTACAAACTGATATCGTTTGCACAATGCTTCAATCTTACAGCTTGAGTATCCTCGCTGACTGATTGATTTCTATCTTTAGCCTTCCTTGGCAGGGTCTAAAAGCTGCAACGAAGAAGCAAAAATATGATAAGATTTGTGAGAAGAAGTTATCAACTCCCATTGAGGTATGTGCTCTGTAGATTAGGCAGCTTGTAATTGGAGGGTTTCTATTTTCCTTTTATTTGGGAAATGTTGCAATGAAAGCTTTACGTTATCATTTTAAGTCAAAAAATGATCTGTAGTTGTATCTGTTTTCAGGTGCTATGTAAGTCTCATCCTGTGGAGTTTGCATCCTACTTCCACTATTGCCATTCCTTGACATTTGATCAACGTCCGGATTATGCATTCTTGAAGCGTCTGTTTCGTGACTTATTTAAACGGGAAGGTACATTTTGCCATCATGACCGATTTTGTCTAGTCCCCAATTTAGATATAATGTACATCTTGAGGTTTATCCTTACCGATTATCTCTTTTCAATTGGTGTTAATTCTCATATTTTACAGGATTTGAGTTTGATTATGTATTTGACTGGACAATCCTAAAATACCAGCAGGCGCAACAAACAAGGGGTCATGGTCAATCAGCTGTTAGTATTTGCACACGCCTCTTATTTTAATTATCTTATTTTGATTGCCTCTGAGAATTGCTCTTCTTCCAGCTGTGTTCGGTTACTTGTGTAATTGTGTTAGATATCTGATATTGCTTCTTCCAACTGTTAAAATTTGCAGCCAGCTGTAACGACCAATGGTACCAATGGTCAAGGAGTGACTAGCAATCGAGCAATGCCTATGGAGATGAGGAATCAAGGTAAGTTCTGGATTTGACCCCAGGATGATTAACGACCTAAGCGTTGATGAGATTTGGGTTTTTCAGCCTTGTGAAAGCTTTTGACATGTTTGAGTGTTAGATGTACCAAATATTTATTGGGACTTGGGTTTCATTTTGTGGATTTTCAGGAGTTGATGATGTTTCTAGACAAGCTGTGGATCCAGAACCTCAAAGATCAAGTCATCTTGCTCATATTCACAGGCCATTTACATCATCTGCAGTTCCTAATCCGGGTGCTAATAAATCTATTGAAAAACATGTATGTAACTTGTAGTGTAAACCATATTATAGTTTTTAGCTTATTTATATTTTGTGTATTTATTCATGTTTACAGGTTATAATCTGTTGCATATTTTCCTGTGTTGTATAACATTGCTTCTCTTTCTTGATTGTTGCAGAATAAGGGCAATGCTCTCAAAAGAAATTTACCAAAACCAGAGGGGCCAGCTGAAATTGCTGATGTAGGTCGCCAACATGGTGCTTCAAGCAGTTGGATGCCAACTCTAGCTCGAAGCTTTCAATCAAAGTAAAAGGTATGGAGTGTTTTATTGTATGAAATTATATTAATAACTCTGTTAAACAGGAGAAATTACTCAAAATCTGCATATTAAACTCTTCCCTTGGTTTTCTCTCTTCAGCTACAGAGGTAAAAGAATTTTCTCGGAGCATGCATCTTGCTGTAGCAAATGTAATGAAGTTTGGATTGCTTGCTTGCCAACTTGGCATATCTACCTGAAAAATGTCTGGCAAAACATGACCCCACTAGATGCAGTAGGACTTCGCCTACAAAGCTTGGAGTTTTCATGTGCATAGGTGGAAAAGATTGACAAGCCCCTTGAATGTTGTGTGGATGACATGTAAAGTTTGTTTTCCATATTAATTTGATAAAGATCATAATTTTTTTTTTCACAGTATAGTTTGGTGACCATGTATCTTATTCAATTCAGGATTGAGTTGCTTTCTGTTCTTATTGCTGTAACATTTTGGGATGAAAGCCCTGGATGTTCACCTGGATGAAGTTTCAAGTTTGAACCTTAGGTACCCAGGTCCTTCAGAATCTGGAAAAGTGTAAACTAGTATTTCAGGTATATTCTCATGGTTCCTCAGAAATCATTCTTATTTAATATCTGGTTTGTATTATTGACATTACTTTTCTTTGCTTCATATCTTGATAGGAGATGGGTTATAAAGGATGAAAAGGAGGAACTTCATTGGAAGTGTTGATGTCAATTGAAGAGGGTATTAGAGATATATCCTTCTATATTGGTTCTCAAATTCTTCCAGTTTTTATTTTTAGGGGCTCTAAGGTAACTAGTCCATTACTTGAAGCAGGAAAGTAGGTTATATTCGTCATGTTTCTTAGAACTGGGCTGAAAATGTCGAGGAAAATTTCATTCCCCAGATTCCAGGCCAGAAATAATTTTGTTTCGCATTTACCCACATCTTATGAGTCTACTCGTTTTCTTTTATCGCCACATTTGTTTCTGCAGAAAATGTAACGATTGTGTTTGTTGTACATTTAAGATAAGTCATCAAACTAATGGGCGGTCCAACAAGGGTAGACAAACTAATGGAGGTAGGACTGGGACATCACAATTGTTGATGCTTACTCACCTATAAACCATGATTAGATTAGAAATGGAAACAATGATTAAAGATACAATCATAAACTGATACCTTGGTTGGTGCTTGGGTCTTGGTCCTGAAGCTATAAGTTGGTTAATACTTAATACCACCACTACTATGTTGAACTGTTGAAGAGCTCTTGGAGGGTTTTAGGGGGTTCTTGGTGGTTCCTGCCATTTTGTCTTGATGGTTAACTTTTTATAATCGCAATCAAGATTGGGTTTATTATTCCTTTAACCCACCTATGGTCCCAATCCAAGGTCAAATATGTTACTTTTCCAACAATCTGATATGGGATTACTGTGAAAGTTACAAGGTGAAACAAAGTGAAAGGAGACCAGCTTTGCCAGGTTGCTTTAAAAACTTTGCAGTTGACATGATAGAGCACATTGCATCCTTGTTCCTTCAGTTAGTCTCCAGTTTATCTCCAGTTAATCTCTGATCAACCTCGCTAAAGTACCCATGAAACTATATGACAATTTTTATTAACTAGATCTTGTTCCATGATTTTCATAATTAGTGGTAATCGATGAACTTGATGCACACTCTTATTATGGGAATCTAAACCCAGAAAGGGGCCCTTCGGGCTTAGATAATGGTGTCAAAAGAACCCTAGTAATGATGAAGATGAACTCGGCCGCTCCAGAAAAGGGTGTCCTTCTCCTATTTATGTATAAAGCACATACGTGCGGAAAAGAAATCAAAAGCAGCAATAGAGTTAGTGATGACAAAAAATGATCATTGGCCTTTAATTGGCTTATAGAATTTGTACATATCGCAATAAAGAATCATGCAACTTACTTTTGCTTCTTGGTTAAATACGTACTGGTGCTCTTGTACCTCCCTCTTCATCACCATCCTCTTATTCTGGCTCTGTTTGCTAAGTTAGATTCTCCATTGATAGCCGAGCTTGAAAAGTAAGGGACACTATTATAATTCAAATTGCAAGAGACCAATGTTGTAGATAAAACTTTGAAGCTAACTCTCTCTCTCTCTTTGTGCTTGTGTTATGGTGTCAGTGAGCTCTTGCAGTTTGAAATGCTCCACAAATCGACATGGGTTGGAGAACATAGATGAAAATGGTGGTACGAGTATTGGGGTAGCGGGTTTATGTGCCCCGCCTCCTGAAACTCCGACGGAGTCCATGGAGTTTCTGGCGAGATCATGGAGCCTTTCGGCTATGGAGATCTCCAAAGCTCTTTCTCACTCGCATGTTGCCTCTAAGAGTCTTGATCAGAATAAGTCGGCATTCTCTTATGATGGCGCTGCTGAAACTCGCCATTCAAGTTCCATGCGTTTGAGCGAATCATCTGTAAGTTTCTTCCTTACCAAAATATTGATCTTATGTTACTGTCGATATTTTGTTAAATACTACTCTCGTCAGTTAAGTCGTAATTAATCAGTTTTAAGATGTTACGTTGTCACATTGTTCGATCTATAGTCTAGACTATTGTTTAAGTGGACTCTTAGTTGTTGGTTCAGATCAACAGTTTCGTCAGAAGTACAATAAATCAGCATATGCTTAAGTGCTTTCTGGCTATAACGTTAACATTTTCTTACTTAGCAGCTACCTGGTGGAGTTAGCCCTCCGATTTCGCCAAGAAACAGTGATGAAATGAAGGTACCTATCTCTTTGATCTTCAATTTCAGGCTGAAGAATCACCATAATGGTCTGTGTGCATGAGCGCATGATTTAAGTTTGTCCATCATTGCTTGTTAATTCTTTAAGAATGTGTCATTAAGTATATATGCCTGGTCCCCGTGCCTGGTGTAATGACTACATATAACTTTTATACTTGTGTTTATACTAGATTTACAATAAGCTTCTTCTCCCACGAACTTTTACAGCTGGTTAATTATATATGCAGGAGTTGTTTTTACTACATCATGCACTTCATCCAGAGTTCCTTTCCACTCAACAACAATTGATCAATAATGGGGTACTGATATCACATAACTCAACCTTTTATTTGGTCTGTCACATAAATCAACCTTAAAGATCCATGAAACTGTTTTCGATTTTCAATTTTGTGTTGATTCTCACTCTGCAGCTATACAAGAGCATGTTGAGAGGGAAAACAATGGGGAGATGGTTAAAAGATCAAAAGGAGAGAAAGAAGCAGGAAATGAGAAGCCAAAATGCACAGTTGCATGCTGCAGTTTCTGTGGCTGGGGTGGCTGCTGCGGTAGCAGCTATCGCAGCTTCAATTGCATTGCCTGAAACTGAAACATTAGCTACCAGTGTCCACCACAAAACAGCAACATCCGAGAGGACTGAAATTTCGACAGCACTAGCATCTGCAGCTGCTCTAGTAGCTTCACGTTGTATCGAGATTGCAGAGGAGATGGGAGCTGATCATGACCATATTCTATCTGTTGTCAGTTCTGCTGTTAACGCGAGGACTAATGGAGACATCATGACCTTAACAGCCGGAGCTGCAACAGGTACTAAGCTCAAAACCTCACTAGTTTTAGTTAAGCTTTACCAAGGGTGTTATACAGTACCTGATCGATGAATAACAGCTTTACGAGGAGCTGCTACACTCAAGATAAGGCTACAAAAGGAGTATGCAGGCACTCCCTTTGCCCTGGCCGAGGAAAAATGTGAAGGAAAAGAATCAAACTCAGCACTGGACTTTGTATCAAGAGGAGGGGAACTACTCAAACGTACAAGGAAAGGTATATGCTTAAGAAAGGGCATTACCAATACACATTCATGAGGCTAATATAGTGATTATCGATTACTAATGTGGAACTGAAAGAGATTTAAACTGACTACAGGTGATCTCCACTGGAAACAAGTTTCTTTCAACACCAACTCAAATGGGCAGGTAATCTTCTTAATTATATGACACGACTGAACTCAAATAACTTGTAATTTACAGAGAAGTTTTTGATTGCTTATAGACCTTGAACACCTTTACTTCAAATTTATGTAGCTGAACTCAACTTCTTCCCTTCTCAACCTTTTGGAGTGATAACAGGTTGTAGCTAAAATGAAAAGCAAGCACATGGTGGGAACATTTACAAAGAAGAAGAAGTGTAAGAACATTCTTAAAACCAGAGCAAGATTTTTCTATTAATTTCTGCCCTTGTCAACCAAGATGCTGTGGTGTGATGCAGGTGTGGTCTCTGGAGTCTGCTGTGACATAGCAGCATGGCCGGGAAGGGAGAGGGAGGACTGCAGCAAACCAAGGGCATACTTTGGCATCAAGACAGCTGACAGGACAATAGAATTTGAATGCAGAAGTAAAAGGGACAAGCATATGTGGACCGAGGGGATTCAGAATATGTTGAATCTCATACCAACATAATATGATTCTATGAAAGGTAATTTAGATTGATGTGAAACTAAATTGTCAACTTTTTCACAGCAATCAATGTGCACCTACTATCTCCAAATCCTAGATATACATATGGGTAGCAAGGGTAGCACTCAAAACTGTTAGCTTGTACAAAGTGATGTATCTGCAAATTGGGATGGTGTATGTTCTCTCATGAGCTGCTTCAAGATTTCTATGATTGGCAGATTGGAATAATCTATGGTCAATTGTGTCACAAATCTTCAATGGTCTCATTTGGAGGTGTGGTAATGATGCGGTTACTCATTCTAATTCCTTCAGAAAATCAATATTGTCAACAAAAACCTGCAGCACGAAATTTGAGAAAGAAAAGATTAAATCATTGAATAAATTTCCGTGTTTTTTCAGAATATCAACTATTTATGTTTTGAGCCATTAGTTGGTACTTGGTACCAGAACTACCAACTAAGAACATTTAACAATCAGCACACTGGAAATGCAAAGGAAATAAAGAAAGTTCCACTTATAAGAAGCATAGAATAGAATGTACCGATTTCCAGCCATCGGGGTCTAAGCAAGCATTATCTTGGTGTTGATACCTGGCAAGGGACCAGGTTCAAGAATAATTTTCCCTCCAGACAGTCTAACTGCTTCTGCACTTTTATAAACATCGTCTGTGCCTATTGCTATCTGTTAACATTTGGTAAGTCAGTCTCTCTTCATATAGAATATAACTTAGATTTTGGTAAGTAAAACCGGTAAAGATCATATAGTAGCTGCAAAAAGAAATGAATAGCATATACCTGAGCATAACCATTTCCCTTATCATAGTCGGTGATCCCATAGTTATATGTCAGTTCAAGCACTGGACTGTTATCTTCAGTACCATATCCCAACATGGCTACTGTATACTGGAAACAAGGCAGAATAAATATCAGGTAGAGTAGCAATATGCTGACGATGGGCAATAATAGATTGTAACATGCTCCCTAAGTCCTTAGAAATATGAAACATCTACAAGTACTACAAAACAACCACAAATATGCAAAAATAGCAATTACATGCTTTGGTCACAATTCCTATAATGGTCATGCAGTGTAAAGAACTAAGTGCGTGCTGAGGTTTACATGGATATGTTGTCTCAGAGGTATCCAAACAAACAGAAATTTTCAGAGCGCAGTAAGAGTGAGTTACCTTGTATTCAGGATTATCTCTTGTGCGGAGAAGTTCCATTCCAAAAGCCTTTCAGTTAGAGAAACAAAACAGTAAAAGCTTCAGGAAGTTTATTCCTACAAAAGCCTAACTAGAACAAATGTTTAAGTTTAACTAATAAAAATCGTTTAACACAACTCACCTTCTTATAAAAGTTAATAGCACGGTCAAGATCACCTACACGAAGCATCACTTGTGAAAAGGGCTCTGGTGTAGGCCATTTCTCTAAAAGCTCAAATGGATAACCATCAGGATCCTCAATAAGAGCAATTATTGTACTGCCACCATTGGCAGGACCAGGTTCCCTGGTAACTTTCCCTCCCTTTGCCTTTATAAGTTCCACTGTTTTGGCGACCTACAGAAACTTGTAAAACTGAAGTAAGCTTACAATCATTACATATAAAACTTAATATCTTAACAACTTTCTGTTGGTGAAGTTAAAATGTAGGACCGTATATTAGCTAGATTTTTTACAAGCAGATATATTAGCAGGCATGGCATGTTCTCATGGGAGACAAAACTCAACGAAAAACACTATTCCTCAGAGAGAGAACTGGCATTGGTATTATAGTTAAACTTGATAGGATGCGGGATTGAAATATAAACTGATAAATAAATACAAATAAAGGAACATACATCTTCAACTGCAATACCAAAGTGGCCGAATCCAGTCCCAATGTCATACTTGTCCACTCCATAATCTATCAGCAGTACACAATAGTTTCAAAATCCTATGAACAGCAACTGTGAAACACTTCTCCAAATCGAGGAATTACACTTGTGTTCCTACAAATTACAGATAAAGACTTACTATATGTAAGTTCAACAGTAAAGTTGGAATCTTCTGGCCCATATCCAAGAAAAGCATTGGAATATTGCTCCTCTGGTATGTCACGTTTTCTCAACAGCTTCATTCCCAAACACTCAGTATAGAACCTGCATATGAAAACTGCTACTTAGCTATCTCTAGAACACTGCATCATAGAAATCTATTTTCTGAAAAAAGATACATACTTTATAGTCTTGTCCAAGTCCCCAACACGATAGACAACATGAAGCATTCTTCGTTTATCACCCTTCACCCATTCCAAAGCATTTTCCTCAGCAATAGCAGCCCCTGCTTGTGCCAAATCAGCAACTGGGGCAGCCTCTACAGGTTTCCCCTCTCCTCTTAGCAATTGAGATGCTTTTGCCCCTAATATTTGTGACTGAGGAAGAGCTGGAGAACCACCCCAAAGCCACAATTACAATTCATATTAAAACTCGATACACACAACATAAAGCTATGAATTCATTCAAACCAAGTTCGCTACTTTGCAAAATTGTATAGTTCTCAGTTAAATCATCATAATCTATGCAAATTTCACGTCTTTGCAACATTCCAATGAAAAAACATCCAGCTTTCCTCATCTCTCTCCTCAAGCAAACTACATTGCAGAATTCGGCAACAGCTAACCACATTTTGGTAAATTCAATGAACAAAAACGAAGTATCAAGCTATGAAAAAACCACAAAGCTCTGATTTTTACATCCCATGAAATCACACATTCAACGTTACAAGCATACATTGCACATTTTGGATAAAGTTCTGTTGCTATAAACCAAAAATGAATCACAATGTCCAAACCCATCAAACCAAGAAGAAATAAACAAAAAGTAAAACAGGGTTTTATCGGAAATGAGAAGAGAATATTACCAGAGCCAAGGTGAAAGAGAGCGAGTCTTCGAGAAGTGGAACAGTAGGAAGAAGCAGAGTTTCGGACATCAAAGAACCTCAAGGAAGGAGATGGCTTACGGGCAATGGAACAAGGCCTTAAGAGATTGAGAGTGACCGATAAAGACGCCATTATTGGGGTTGTATTGGTTTGGTTAGATATTTCACACACTCGTCTGCAGCATTTGTGTGTGTCTCTGTGTTTCGCTCATTCCGAGCTCTTGCTCTTTCTGTTATCTGAATGTTGGACAAGATATTATATATGTATCCCTCCTGCGGTTATTTGGGCCTTGTATGTTATATATATTTGGGCTTTATGATTTTTTTGAGCCTTTCTACCGACGCATTCGTTTGGACGTAGAATTATCTTATTGGGTCTAAGACTCTTTTAATCAAGACTTGGTCTAACTGTGTTTAGATGCGGATGAAATACAATTTTCACGGAAAAATAATCGTGGAATTTAGGAGCTTAAATTTCTGACTTAAATTTCTCACAAAATATGCATCATTTGTTAACTCCTTTAGCTAAGGTTAGTCTAAATACAAATTATTGTTATTTTAAAACTCTATATCATAAAATCCAAACAATGAAATTCTCAATTAATAAAATTTAAATTTATGAAATTGTAATTCCTATAAAGAAATTTTTGTTTAAGGAAATTACTTTCCTATCCTTCTGTTATGTGTCTTGACCTAATCGTTTCCTTATTAGAATAGATTTCAATATTGATAGATATATCCTTCGGGAGACTCCATGTAATACCTATAAATATGTCTTTCTATCAATAAATGAGTAGACCGTTATTCTCGTTATACGTTCTCCTTCATCACGTTATCAGCCCGTTGTTCTAAAATTGAGTTCATAGCCAAAAGAAAACCCTAACCCTAAAAAAAAACCAATATCGGCCGACGACACTTTCAGTACTTGGCCGAACCCGAAACCCATCATATAGCCCTTGTTTCTAGGATTCCAAAGCCGCCGGCCTCACCCTAAGAACCAGCCGGAACAGTACCGAACCGGTCACCGGAATACCCGAACCGTCTGTCTCACTAACGCCGCCGGTTCACGCCCTTCTCGAAGTCCGATCGTATTCAAATTTTGTCAGCAGTAGCGTGTCCTTGTCAGGATTCTTGTGTCAAAATTTCACTGCAAGAACCGGTCCAGAAGTAGGTGAACCGCTCAACAGACCGACGGTAACGCATAAGAAGAAGAAAGAAAAAGTTCTCAAACCCCTAACATCGCAACGCCACAATTGCGCGCCTCCGTACACGCCGTGTTAGGCGATCTTCTGCTACATCTTGTCAACAACAAACCCCCAAGGTTCCAAGCACTTTCACGCCCGTCTCCGAAAGCGAATTCTCCGGCAATCAAAACGAGGTAATTTTTTCTAAAAGTTGCTGCTTTCGAGTGTTTAATTTCATAGTCGGACTTCCTAGCCTTCTTCTCCATCCCACCTTTCTTTATAACGTGGGACGATATTGAGGGATTGGGACCCCTCATATCAAGTTTGATTAGTGACGGTTTTGTCACGGTACAACTCAAAAAAAAAAAAAAAAGGGAAGAAATCGATTGTGACGGTCTAACAGTCACAGTTTTTCTCATCAATATTGTGACCAATACATCTTGGTTCACGTTCTAATTCCATATACTTGATTTTAGTATTCGAATTCTCGATACTAACTATCTCCCTTGTCTTTTGTAGATGACCGAGCCATCTAGGCCAGAGTTTGAAATCCTTGATGCTCAAGGAAAAGAGTATCATAGGTGGGTGTCGGACGTGACTCACACGTTCGTCGGTAAACGATATACCACCATAATTTTCCCTTCGGATGTTCCCAATACTCCTCCTCCTAGTTTGGAGACCAAAGCTCAAGCCCTCATGTTTTTGAGGCGTCATATCCACCCAATTCTGAAGAAGCAGTATTTGAAAAAAGAGGATCCCAAGGATTTATGGGACGTTTTAAAGCAACGCTTCAACAATGTACATGACGTACAACTCCCAGAATTGACTGCGCGATGGGAAACCATTCGTTTGCTGGATTTTGCCAAAGTTGAGGACTACAACCAAGCTATGTTGGACCTCCAGACAGAGCTTAGTTTTTGTGGAGTCGATAAATCCGAGCAAGACATGATCGAGAAGACCTTGAACACCTTTCCCTCCTCCATGAGCTTACTTGCTCATCAATACCGCCTTGAGTATGAAAACGAAAGAGTAAAGACTTTCAGTGACCTCATGAATATACTTCAGAAAGAAGAGAGGCATCATGAGATTATTCTCAACAACAATGCAAGGCCGGTTGGAACCAAGAAAATCCCTTAAACTTATCAGGCTAGTGGTGGGAAAGCTCCAAGGCAAAAGAAAAACGATCGGGCCGCACCTTATGCACGTGGGAAATCTGCCTCACGTGGGGGCTGCAAAGGGAACTAGCAACGCGGTCCAAACCGCAGCCTCACATGGAAGAGGGACGGCAGAGCCACCGCCAACAACCAAGGAGGGGCCGGTTCGGCCCTGGCTCTAGTAGAGGTGGAAATCCTCCACCTAACTCTGTCAAACACGGTCGAGTTTCTTGCTTCAAATGCGGTTCAATTATACATATGCACAAACAATGTCATGCAAGCAAGGAAATTCAAGATATCTACAACAGGCATAAACAGTATTTGGCTCAAGAGGCTAATTTTACTGGTGGAGATTATGAGATGGATCACGGAGACGCATAGCTCACCACCAATCTCACTATAGCAGACTTTGAGACCAAGAAGAGTGTCTCTTCAGAGAGTATTGAAACTCCGAATTTTGATTAGTCTATGTATTAGACGGTTCTTATGCTATGTTATTCAAGTGTTTTTCTTTTGTTTAGCAATTGCCATGTTTTAAGACTTTGGTTTTTCTTAGTCGTTTTGGAATTAGAACATCCTTGATGTATTAAGTTGGCATTAATAAAATATCTCTTAGTTTTCTGGTTTAAAGAATGGTTGTTTTATTTCCCTTAATAATGCATGAATGGTTCGAATTGCAAAAGCTACTTTGCACAAACAGCAATATGTCCGCCAACTTCGTATGAGCTTTGTGAACAGCTCAGGACGAACTAGAATGTGAGTGACATATGTCTGGAAAGCTCTTTGAGTCTAGTTTCCAGATCTTCTCACGGTTCGTCCATATCTATTTCGATGACGAAGTTATGACCGTTTTAGTGAGCAAATATCATTCTGCGCGGAAATTCTTATGCACTCAATAAGGGATCACAACTTGATCACAATTCCCTGAAATTCCTCTATGTTATTTAGAGTGTTCGCCATGTCTTGAGTTCAAGACTAATTGATTTATATTCTTTTGTAGATGTCTCGCGGCGAAATTGAGTGTTTGGCTGACAGTGGGACTACCCACACTATTCTGCGGAATAGGCAATTGTTTACGGATTTTGTGCCTTACAAATCCTCAGTGACAACCATGATTGGTTCATCGCCGGTTATACAAGGGCGAGGTATTGCATAATTCTTGTTGCCAAATGGCACAAAGATTCATGTCACTGATGCCTTATACGCGCCAAAGGCCAATCGAACCTTGTTAAGTTTTAAGGACATTCGCGCCAACGGTTTCCATTTGGAAACTCATCGTGAGAATGATAAAGAGTTTTTGTGTATTACCTCTAATGAATGTGGCCGTAAGCGCATCTTAGAGAAACTTCTGAGTCAAAGTAGTGGTTTATATCTTACTACAGTTCGGATTATTGAATCCTATGCAGTTGCTCGCAACTTCTGCGAATCTGACTCATATAAGCTTTGACATGATCGTCTGGGACATCCTGGACGTGATATGATGATCCGTATTCTTAAAAATTCACACGGTCATCCGTTTTTCAGAGCACAAAGGCGTATGGGAACACACATAGCCATCGAAAATGGTGGCAGTGCCGTGAGCACTGCTCATGGTCAAGGCTCGGCTTAATGTCGTCCCAAATGCAGTCACAGCCTTCACAGGCTTTTGTGCCGCATAGTTCCACTCCTGATGCCTCTATGGCAATCTCCAACGCTCACCGCTCGTTTTGCAAAGCTTGTTCATTAGCAAAGTTGCAGGCACGACCCTCTTTTGTTGTAGACACAAAACAAAACATTTCATTCTTACAGAGGATCCAAGGTGATATTTGTGGACCTATCAAACCAGAATACGGACCATTTCGATACTTTATGGTTCTGGTTGATGCATCGACGCGTTGGTCACACGTCGCTTTGCTATCCACAAGGAATGCTGCATTTGCTAAACTCTTGTCTCAAATTATAAAACTCAGGGCTCACCACCCTGATCATCCGATCAAGTCTATTCGATTGGATAATGCAGGAGAGTTTACATCAAAATCTTTTGATGATTATTGCATGTCTATTGGGATTGATGTTGAACATCTCGTTCCCCATGTTCATTCACAGAACGGTCTTGCAGAAGCAACAATCAAGCGGTTACAGCTTGTGGCTCGGGCTTTGGTGATGCGCACCAATCTACCCGTATCTGCATGGGGTTATGCAATTTTACATGCAGATGCACTTATTCGTTTCAGACCCACCGCCAACCAACCTTTTAGTGCGTACCAGTTGGTAACTGGATATGAGCTTGACATTTCACATTTACGCATATTTGGTTGCGCGGTCTATGTGCCTATTACGCCTCCACTGCGTACTAAAATGGGTCCTTAGAGACGATTAGGTATATATGTTGGTTTTGAAGCACCGACGATTGTCCGCTATTTAGAACCTTTGACAGGAGATCTCTTTACTACAAGATTTGCAGATTGTCACTTTGATGAGACATACTTCCCGTCGTTAGGGGGAGAAATGAACGGTAATATTCCGGTTGAACGACAAGAATTGTCGTGGTCTATCCCACTATGTCTCATTATGATCCCCGCACATCTCAGAGCGAGATTGAAGTGCGAAGAATTCTCGATCTTCAGAAAGTTGCATATTCGATGTCTGACTCCTTTACTGATATCGCGAAAATGACGAGATCAACTATCCTTGCTGCAAACGTTCCTGCAAGGTTGGAAGTCCCGAAAACTGGGCAAGTTAATGCCACACCTGGGCTAGGCACCATCGGCGTACCTAATGCCCATGGTGGATGGGTGGCTACGGCCTTGGCTCCCACCTAGAAGAGGGGGAGACCAAAGAAAGGTTCAATCGATGTCTTGCCGTGAAAAAAGCAAGACATCAAGGCACAAAATGATCCGCTCATCATCAATACTGTGAATCCATCAGATGAGATTGTCTCTGACTATAGCTATGTCCATGAATCAATATTGAAACCTCTGGGGGACGCCTCATAATCAATGTTGATGTCATAGAACAAAGAAATCTCGTTAAATTACACAAGTGCGCGCGTTCTTATGGATAGGTCTTCCATGTATATTGATGATGCTTTTGCTTATTCCGTCGCTCAGGAGATTATTGACGACGATGAAATAGAATGTCGCTTTGTTGCAGAATGTCAACGTAGAGCAGATTGGCCGAAATGGAAAGATGCAATCCAGGCTGAACTAGACTCCCTATCGAAAAGGCAAGTTTTTGGTCCGGTTGTGCCATGCCCACCAAATGTTAAGCCTGTTGGACATAAATGAGTCTTTGTTCAGAAGCGTAATGAGAAGAATGAAGTCATGCGATATAAAGCTAGACTTGTGGCACAAGGATTCTCGCAACGCCCTGGTATTGACTATGAGGAGACGTATTCTCCTGTTATGGACGTCATTACTTTTTGCTACTTGGTCAGTTTAGTAATGTCCGAAAAACTGAATATGCAGCTTATGAATGTGGTTACCGCATATCTCTATTGGGATCTTGATACAGAGATATATATGAAAGTGCCTGACGGCCTTTCGTTGCCCAACTCAAGTGACTCTAAACCACGGAGTGCTTATGCCATCAGATTGAGGTGTTCACTATATGGATTGAAACAATCCGGACGAATGTTGTATACTCGTCTAAGTGATTACTTGATTGGGAAGAGATACAAGAACGATAATTGTGCCCATGCGTGTTCATAAAAAGAACAAGTTCCGGATTTGCAATTGTAGCAGTCTATGTTGATGATATGAATATCATCGGAAATCTCAATGAGATCAATGAGACGGTTAGCTACTTGAAATCCGAGTTTGAGATGAAAGATCTTGGGAAGACTCGATTTTGCCTAGGCATTGAACTAGAGCATCGAGGGACTAGAATCTTAATACTCCAGTCGGCTTATGTCCAAAAGATGCTCAGGCGATTCAATATGGACAAAGCACATCCTCTTGGCACTCCCATGATTACCCGAAGTCTGGATATTAAAAAGGATTCGTTTCGTCCGAAAGATGACGATGAAGAGATCTTGGGAGCTGAAACTCCATATCTTAGTGCGATTGGAGCTCTGTTATATTTGGCTCAGTGCACTCGACCAGACATTGCATTCTCTGTGAACTTGTTAGCTAGATTTAGCTATGCGCCAACGCATCGTCATTGGAATGGTGTTAAGCACATCTTCAGGTATTTGAAGGGTTCCATTGACTTAGGCCTGTTCTTTCCCTATAGTGAAACAAGAGAGCAAAAGATCCTGTCTGGGATCGTTGGATCACAGCCCTCGGCCTCCCACCAAGAGACTGTGTCCGATGCTGCCATAGTCGCGGTTCATGCGCATGGTAGATTAGTCCCCTATCCTGAAACACCGAATAATGTGTTAGTTGAATTTGCTGATGTTGGGTATCTCTCTAACCCACATAAAGGACGTTCCCAAATGGATATGTGTTCACAATTGGGAATACGGCGATATCTTGGAGATCAACCAAACAAACCCTTGTTGCTACTTCCTCGAATCATGCTGAGATTACTGCACTACATGAAGCAGTTAAAGAATGTGTTTGGCTTCGGTCTGTAGTGTCTCATATTCGAGAGTCTAGTGGATTACCATCTATTACGGCTGAACCAATGAGGATAATGCGGCTTGCATTGAACAAAGATAATGAAAAAGGAAAAAGGGAATGATGGAGGAGTGGATATTGGCAATGAAATATGAGAAAATATTCGCAGGAAGAGTGGTGGAATCATGATGAGCAACAAGACAAAGTGGTGAGTTTGATTGCTCTCACCCTTTTACCATCCAGCAACCTAGCTTTCTGGGTGTGGCTCTATGCACTTCTCCATAGTCACGGCTCACGAGATGGAGCGATCACACCACCAATAATACATCGATTTCTATTGGAGCTCTTTGGCTTTTGCAACACAATAACGTAGCATGATATGTATGAATATTTCATAGTTTTGATGAATGCATGCAAATGATGCAATACGGCACGACCTAGAGATATTCAAATCTTACCTCGATCGGTTTGATATATATATATATATATATAGTGCTTTTCAATGAGGGATCCTTTTTTTAGACATATATGAGGGATGAAGGATTACATAAACTTTTCGATCACAAAATCACATCTCCACCGTTCAATATGTAGTTCTATATGAGTAGATCACTTCTGTAAATTTTCAGAAATTTTGGTGATCGTTAAGGCATTCAAAACTACGATTTATAATTATACGCATGAACGGTTTAGGTTTGACAGATTTGGTTCGTTCATTGATTTAATCTTGTTCGACACCTTAACGATCACTAAATTAGCTGAAAATTTGCAGAATTGATCTATATATAAGGACCAACAAACTGAACGGTATAGATTTAAAAATATAATCGAAAAGTTTGTGTAATCCTTCATATCCCTCATATATGTAAAAAAAAAGATCTTTCGAAGACACTATATATATATATATATATTCAAATGATGCATGCAAATGATGCAATACGGCACGACCTAGAGATATTCAAATCTCACCTCGATCGGTTTGATATATATATATATGGCTTCAAGTTGGTACATGATTTGAGAATCGAACCCATGGTTCATGAAAGATCATTGAATCGTTTACTTGGACCAATAATTGAAACTTACTATTTATATGTCAATCGTGACAGAAGATATAGTAAAGAAAGGAAAGTGGAAGAAGCTAGAGGACACAAAAGCTTAGCACACTCGGAGAAACATACTCATTTGAATATGACATATCTATTCGCAGCTAAACAGCTTTCATCGATGGTGGGATGTAGAGGGTATGACATGCACTGCACGATCAAACTCCGGCCTCTGACTTTTCTTTGGAATCGAATAATGTAAGCCAATAAAGGCCAGACGTGTGGAACAATACACATGCATCTATATAGTAGGCTATTATTACATCAACAATTATATCGATCATGATAGTTCGATTCATACTTTTATGAGCTCAATTTAGATCCACTGTTTAGTAGTTTGAGATTTAATTTGTTGGTACGTAAATTATGATCGATGATATACTCAAGTGGTTCATGCATATATGAACTTGCCTTTGTCTTGAAGTGTTTGGTGTGGATCCATCAAATCAATAATGTATATGCTCGATCTGTATCTAATATTTTAGCAGGGTAGTTCTTATTTCTTCATAATTAAACAGCTATTTTGGCTTATTGTAATGAAGAATATGAAAGTCAAGAAGTTGCTGATGTTCATTTTTGGGTTTTTATACAATAGGTAGATCAGATGGATAGTAAACTCAAAACATGTGTTGCAGATTGTGATCAGTTGTGACTGGATCTATCACATGCTAGCTAGGTTAAAACGAGATCAAGGATTGGAATAATAACCTGGAACTGGTATATGGTTAAGGTTCAGATCTGTTTGACTTTCAATGTAACCAAAGAAAGAAACGTACTATACAGAACCTATCAAAAAAGCATCATGCATGATCCATATATATTTTTCATTTGATTTCTTTCGGTTTCAGATCTAGATAGTTGTATATAGAATTCCCTTGAATATATTACCATGTGATCGGTTAAAGCCTGGAAATTCAAGTTTGCTAGTCTCGTATACATCCAACAAAGCATACAGTCATGCACAGCCAGAAGCAAATAGAGCCTAGCTCATTTAAATTTACTCATTTACGATGGCAAAATAGGAAATACATTCTGATTCTATGGATTTGAGAGTCAATAAGATCGAGGTAAATTCCCATATAAATAGGATACCTCGTTGTGCAAAGCAACCCCAAAGCTAAAGGTAACAGAGGGTGCTCTTGATTTGCAGAGACCCTCGATCATCAGGCAAATTTGATCAATAAGTTATCTAAAACATGGCGAAAATAGCGTTTGGAAGCACCAGTGAGGCTGCAAAGCCAGAGGTCTGGAGGGCGCTTATCGTCGAGTTTGTCACTACCTTTCTCTTCATCTTTGCTGGTGTTGGATCAGCCATGGCTACTGGTAAATCTATACTCTAAATGGTCATATCTATCTATATCCAGCTACTCGCATAGTTTTGGTAGCTCATTTCTGTTCTTGGTGTGCAGATAAGCTAGGAGCAGATACAACTGTGGCATTGTTTTTCATAGCTATCACGCATGCCCTAGTCGTGGCGGTGATGATATCCGCCGGCCACATTTCCGGTGGTCATCTTAACCCCGCTGTCACTCTCGGCCTCCTCGCCGGCGGTCACATCACCCTCTTCCGATCCTTGCTTTATTGGATCGATCAGTTGTTAGCAGCTGCCGCATCTTGTTACCTTCTAAAGTATCTTACCGGTGGATTGGTAAGTCCAAAAATCAATTCATATATTTCCTTATATTTACTGTGACCATGGATGAGAATTAGCCAAATGTGGCATCCAAAACTAAGGTACTAACAAAACAAATGAAATGACGTCACTTCAAGAAAATATCAAACGTCTTTGCATATAATCTCATAACAGTGAAACATTTTGTATAATCTCACATAAAATCAACTTTTTCATCCTTGGTTTTCAAATATAACTATTTTTAAAGTTCTCATAATTTAATTTGAGGTATTTTGTGGCAGACTACTCCAATACATTCACTTGCAAGTGGAGTTGGCTTCTCCAAGGTGTGATATGGGAGATCATCTTGACGTTCTCCTTGCTATTCACAGTCTATGCTACAATGGTGGACCCTAAGAAAGGATCTCTTGATGGGCTGGGCCCAACTCTCACTGGGTTTGTAGTGGGCGCCAACATCCTAGCCGGCGGCGCCTTCTCAGGGGCTTCAATGAACCCTGCAAGGTCTTTTGGGCCTGCTCTGGTGAGCTGGGACTGGACTGATCATTGGGTCTACTGGGTTGGGCCTCTCATCGGTGGTGGGCTCGCTGGCTTCATCTATGAGAATTTCTTCATCGAGAGGCCACGTGGTTACCTACCCATCCCCGTAGCGGATGATGCTTAAGTAGAATTACTATACTTCGTTTGAATCGTTTCTGATGATTTCAATCTCCTATACTAAGCATCCTGCTATTCCTTCTTTTCTCTTTTTGTTCTTGGGTTACCTATGCAAGATTTAGATTAGAACTTCCAATAATTATTCTATGCTATTTTTATTCTCTCTTTTTCCATTTTCGCCTTCTCAATGTTAAATTGTTCATGGATGAGGTTTTAGGAGCTTCAGTTCATCCATTTTAGAACCTGTGCTAGCTACAATTAGGTTTGGCTTATGTCGTGTGTTTTACACTTTAGTCACAATCATTGATTGAACCATACTGTTTAAATCTATTAGAAGTTTTCTAACAAAAATAGGTAAATGCGATATAACGAACTATATTACCAATTTCATAGATACCCTAATATCAATATCGCTATAAAGCCGTAACACCCAAATTACCATAAATGATCAAATGTGCACCCACATTGTGATTAATGGATGCCATCTCTAACCCATTTAGAAAAAAAAGAGAGAGGGGATAAAATAAAAAAAACATAGATTAGAGAAAGAAAAGATGGTTGGAACTACAAAATTTGGTAACAAATTAAAGGTTGCAACACTTGCACTCGGCAACAAAAATATGTTTCCAATAACAACTACTCTGAAAATCACCTACCGAAAATGTCTACCGATGGAGCAGCTTCCTCTCAATCCATGAAGGAGACAACACAGTCCTGGTCTCACATAGCATCGATCCCATTGTTCCTCCGATCCATATAAGAGTTCAACCCCATTCCCTCTTCGGGCGAGACCTTAACCCTCCACACCTTAAAAGTCTGATCCAAACTCGCACTATAAACCAGAAACCCTTTCACAACTTTGTCAATCTCCAAACAAGCAGCCAAACACCTCACAGGGCCTCTATGCCCCTCCAACACAGCCAAACACTCATGAAAACAACCCTCTTCTTCCCTCCTCCAAACCCTAATTGTAGTATCCTCTGATCCACTGAATATCAACTTCTCAATAGCCACTAAGCACATAACTGAAAAATGGTGGCCCTGTAAAAACCCTCCATGGTTAAACCTGTGGGTGAGTTTCTCCTTCTCCCAGAAGTTAATGGTTCCGTCTGAAGAACCAGAGTAGAGGAAACAAGAGTTGGATGATGTGTTTAAGGCTATGGCGTTTACAGGGTGGTGGGAATTTGGGAATTGGGATTTGAGAGTCATGGTTAGAGTGTGAGAGTTTTCTCTGAATACCCTTCTCCAGATTTTGACAGAACCATCTGAGGAGCAAGTGAAAACGCACCCATCATCTTGGTTCACCACTATTGCATTCACATTGTCTTCATGCGCCACAAATGAGTCCACACAGTGATTGGTTACAAGTCGCCACGCTTTGACAGTTCTGTCATGGGAGCCAGTATAGACAAGGCCATCGGTTTGATAATATGCCAAGCAAGAAATGCATTCTTTGTGTTGCTGTTTGGTGTTTGTAAATCTTGAAAATAAAGTGAACGAGCTTGTTTTAGGGAAAGAAGAGACCTTTTTGGACTTGAAAATGTGATCTGTGACCGTGAAGTTCCACATTCGGATTTTGTGGTCTTTGTGTGCAGTGAAGAGCATGTTGCCATGAACCGCAATGGCTCGTACTTCACCTGAAGTAGCCTTGAGACATCCATATTCATTGTGGTCTGGTTGTCTCCACACATGGATTCGGGTACTCTCTGAGCCAGCAAAGACCACTCCTTGCTGCTTTGAGACTGCAATGGAGGAGATGGAGCCCTCGGGGCGATAGAGGGATGCAATGCATTGGTAAAGGAGTGAAGGAGATGGGGTTTGGTGAGGGGAGAGGGTCCATGGGGACTCCGGGCTTGGGGGTGGCAGTAGTGTAAGCATTGTAGTTATGTAGGGGCTTGAAGACATTGAAGGGCTGAATTGGAGATCTTCATCATCATACACTTCGACATTGGTGTTGATGCTATGGAGGTCACTGGGTGACTCTAGTACAATATTTCTTTCGGTATCTATTAAGCGAAACAGAGAATTCCTGCGGTAGAATTCCAACTCCATGGTTGAATATGGAGGGTTTAGCAGGAAGATGATGTATGTATTTTGAAGCTGTGCTAAGAAGGAGAAGCTGGACCATTTAAGTGACTGTACATTATGCCTCAGTTTGTTGGTTTCAAGATTAAATCTTTTATGGATGAGGGTAGTTTGAAATAGCATTCTGTTAGGTAGGTTCATACTTCTAATCTTGATCTTTCTTCCAACCCCACCTTCCCTTTGCCTGTAAAATTAATGCAGGTTTGAAGGCCTTAGAGGAGGAATATGTATGTAGCTAGGCACACATACTAATAGTCAAAACTCAGCAATGTTGCTGGTGTGTTTTAATTTCTACATATATAGTAGCTGCAGCACTGTTGGGAAAATTCGATGCTGTAGAATTCAACTATCTTCATTTTTATTTCCATTTGACAATCTTACATCCATAAAAATACATACTATATATGCCAGAAAATGTTGTAATTGTTGTAAAACGAAATGAAATTTGAGAAATGAGAGAAACAACCAAGAGAATGAGGAATATATTATATTTCATTGAGTTGAGAACTCTCTCTATATAGAGATGAGGTCATGATGTAAATTACAATAACATACTCGTTAATTACAAGAATGCCCGTTAACTAATAACTATTATAACAGTAATTAAAACTTCTTTATTTTGATTAGATCCTAAATACTAGACTATTTAAATAATACATATTTTTCATTTTACACCCACTCCACATAAGCAAACATATATAGAGAAATGTCTATAATAATCTCTATTTTTCGAATTAACGTAAAAAACTAAATGGTATCTTTCAATTTTAGCATCAATTTGAAACTCAAATACTACAAATTTAGTTAGTTTAAGTCATAATCAACATTCTTTAATCTTAGTTACTAACGAGTGATATATATATGCTATATACAGAGTTGTTATAATATGATTATATTTTTCACCTAAGCTCAATTTGGTGTCAAGTCGAAAAATGTTTAACTGTAGATACACGTTCTCTTTGATAATTTCAGGTATATGATTATATCATTTCTCATCCTAATCGAGAGAACATTTTACTCTCTACTATTTACGTTTCTAATGTTCATAGTAGGCAGATATGATAATATACCTAGAAGAACCCATGGGTTTAGGGTATAGAGCTATAGGTTTATGTATAGGGTATAGGGTTTAGGGTTTAGGGAATAAGGTTTAGATCATATCTTATTCATATTATATTTTACCTTATGTATAGATTAGACTTAATCTATCTCATCTACATGATTCTTGCAAATGATTGAAAATGTTAGTGTTAGACTCATAATCAAGGTATTTACACACATCAATAAGTTATTATATTAGTATGTATATTGAATGGTGGTAATGTGTAAATTTAGATATGATTAATATCAGATGTCTATCAGATGATAGATTTTATTTAAAACTATTCTTCAATTAGCAAAATTTCTCTTTATTTTTCTGGTGTACCATGAAGATTATGGCTACACCAGACCATATATACAGTGTGGGAAGTATGGGATCCCCGCCGGAGACACATTAACAATTCTAAGATTGACACGCCGGCATGGACACAAAGTTCCATGAAAACCATAGGGCACCCGTTGTGGCATTGTAAGTGTCGCAATCGCTTCACCTCCAAAATCCTGTGCATCAATGATATGAACCTGCAAGTTTTCATATCAGGAAATGTTACTTGCACTAGCTATAATGCTATATGGGCATATACACTAGACCTGAGAACTCACTTGAGTCCATCAGTTTCTTCATTGTGAACAAAAGTGATAATCCAGCCATCATCTTCCTCGATGCCTCCATTTCTGGGGACAAAAACACTTCCACTGCAAAAATTGTTGTCCTCAAACTTATGGTATTCTACCTTTGGCAACAAGTACTCACCCCTTCCTATGAATCCATCATAATTAAGTTACTGGTTTTATACTCGATACAATAATGATATAGTATGATGTTATTTTCTAATTAATATATAATTGCTTACCACAAACTTTGCAGAATTTGATTTCCCAGATATATTTTGGCAAGAGATCCATATTTGCCCATGCCTAAATATAAAAAGAAGATTTCAACTCTCAAGTCAATCATCAATTAGATAGTTTTACAACTAAGCCAAACATTTTTAGAATTTCTTACCACATAAAGAGCTTGCCCTGGAATCAATGACCTGAGTATATCCATACTTGTGTTTTAAACCAGTAAATTTTTCATTGATGAAAGGGAAATCCAAGGAGTATTCAGACCCGGTTAACTTCCTCTCCTCAACTTCTCCAGATAACATGTTCAATCTCCATTCATATAGATGCACAAACAGATATCCAACCTCTGCAGAATCATGATGATCACCAGCGAAGTTGAACCCTTTGGAGAACCATTCATAAGGGTTTCGGCTGCCGTCAGCACCTGGTAGAATGGATGTGAGAGCCCTACATCCCCTCACTATAACCTGTTCTCGTTTTTCATTAACAAAATACTTTTGATTAATCAAGAAAGTATACCATGCCAATTGCATAAGAGTGAGTTCTGTATTTTAATTACCTGATCATCATCCTCAAAGCAATTGAGAATGTGTAATGTGCAATTGGTCTGCACCTCAAACCATTTGACAGACTCTGCATCACCATAACGAGGCATGACCCCAATTCTCGCGTACTCTTCCTTTATATACTTCATTAATCTATACACAAAGTGTAAAGAATTAGTTAGGCAACTCCTAGAATGACCATAATTTAGCCACATGATGATGCATGGTTGATCTTGATCTTTCAGCAATATTTCAACAAATAAGATTGACAAAAAGCTAGAAATTAAAGAAATACAAAACAACATGCAATTGATTACTTACTGGCCTCCCATGATGAGTCTCTTTACATCTACTATGAGAGGATGATCAATGATTACATTGTACCTAACAACCAATAACCGTATAAAATCGTCAGTGATATATACATTGGTAACTATAGAACTACTATATCATGTAACTTACTGTGAAGTGACTCCTATGTCATGACTGAGCACACTTCTTTTCAAGTTGAGATCGACCTGGTGCACTTTGTTTCCATCAGCTGAAGTAATTAACAAGCAATATTGATCATGTATTAGCTGCAACTATAATTGAAGCAATTACAATAATCAAATGATCACCAATGATCGACCAGATCGAGTGCATACCAGAGATGACCCCCAAAACATAGTAAGGTTTCCGTGCATCCGTCCCCATCATGACTAACTCTCCGGAGCTAGGAGCTTTCTGTATTGATCGTCGTGTACCATAGAGTGCAGGGTGAGTGAAGCAATTAGAATAATTCAAAGTATTCAAATAGCGATTTATGACAAAGAGAAGATTATTAATCAACCAAAACGTACCTTTGG
Organism: Fragaria nilgerrensis; assembly: GCA_010134655.1. Taxonomy (NCBI): domain Eukaryota; kingdom Viridiplantae; phylum Streptophyta; class Magnoliopsida; order Rosales; family Rosaceae; genus Fragaria; species Fragaria nilgerrensis. Next base: position 31,243,400 of record CM020978.1, on the reverse strand, counting down.
ATGACTTGTGAAAGGTCGATCCCAAGTTCCATTGACATCCCAAGTACAAACAGTTTCCAAGGTGGAAATGTCCACCTCCTGAGGCACATAGTTCTCTGCAATAGCGTAAACCTTCCCTGAATGCTCAAAAACATTGGTGTTGCTCATGTGTTTATTGACTGCCCCAAATCTCAACTGCATGCAACAAAGTATATATGCATACGAATTACGAAATATCCAAATTAGGAAAGAAGGGAATAACCGATCAGATCCTAATAGGTTTTTCATCGATCTTTACACACACACACACACACACCAGAATCGAAGTACTATGACAATGAAAAAGTTAAATCAATTAGTCACCGAATTTAGGAGAAATGCTGCAATGATTGCCGGAGCATCTCCTGCTAGGGCCGGTAAGAAGCCTGGTTTATTTAGTTTAGTTTCTATCTTAAAAGTCTCAGTCTCAACATATCTATTCTTATACGAGATGACCCAGCTACCACGGTCATCGTCTCTTTTGAAGTATAGAGCATGGAGCATTCCTTCTCCCTCTACCCAAGTATGGTGTGATTCTCCGAAGATCGACACTGCTGATTTTAGACCTCCAAACAAAGGATTACTACCTGCATAATTAAGTACGTATATTAAAGATTAAGTAGCTAGAATGAGAAGTCTAGTATTATACATAAGATTGATTTCAGTTTCCAGGGATCGAATAGAGATAGAGAGTAAATCAATTTCTGTGCAATTAAATATATCGTTTGTGTGCATATGTAGGGCTTGCAGGCTTATGTTTAATTTTATTTCGTTTATGTTCAGAATGAACGATCCTCATGTTGTGCTTACGCATGTAAGTATACCAATTCTGATGAAAACACCCTCAGAAAAATCAGCAGGAATTTCTCCTGAAGTGCAGGTAACCTCAACAAGTTCTCCGATCTCTTCAACTGGTAAAAAGTTTTTCTGCAAGCACACGATCGATTATAACATATTACATACATGTGGTAGACTACAACTACTTGTGGGAGTGAAAAAATCAACCTGAGATGGGAGTGATGGTATATCAACAAATTGGAACAGAGAATCCACAACTGCATCCAACATTTTCCCCGAAGTGTTTTTCATGGTTTTTGAGACATCCACATCCACCTTCCTCGGAAGCAATCGCTGGAACTCTTTGAAGAAAGGCTGCATATATATATGTAATCAAACACATGTAAATTAAATCGATGGATCTGATCAAAGAACATATATGAACATCAGAAATTAAGCCCACATAATTAACTGCATGCTGATCATTGACGTACAGATCGCTGCATGATATGTATGTATTACCTTAACTGTTGAAGAAAGTGAGGTTTTGAGATGATTAAAGCCGTGGGAGCTGAGTCGGCTTTGAATTAACCCGTTTACTTGTAAGGCATTATAAGTAGAGATTGCCATTGTAATTTCCCTTTATCAACTATAGCTATCTAGCAAGCTAGCTCCTTAATTAATATGGATGAGAACTCGTTTCTATCTATATATAGACAAATTGCGAAAGTACTTCTGAAGTTCTGATGATGATACAACGACCAAAAAAAAAAAGTTCTGATGGTATGTGATTCTTTTAAGTTTTAACAAATACAGACACTGTTTTTATTTGAATTTGCATATATTTTAAAACTAAAATATGGTCAAGTTGAAAGGAATCAAAACTTGTCGCTATGCATCACTCAATTCATACATAGTTGTGTAAGAATTGTCTTTAAGTGGGTACATATATAATTATATTTTCTTTACGATATATCACAGTTTATGAAATATTAAGTTATTCCTCTGTGGTTTTAGAATGTTAATGTTGTCTTCCGAGATCTCCCAATATCAACATTAACATTCTACGATCAACAAGCTGACGTCTAGCTAGGTTTTAAACCCTATTCAAAAAAGAAAAAAAAGATCAACACGTTGGCATCGACTTAAAGCTAGCTAGCATGAAAATCATGACAACGTAAGTTTCACAATAGCTTCATCTTGAAACTCTTGTGCATCACTGATACGAACCTGCAAATTAAAGTTTCATATTAAGAAATGTCCTCTTTCTTTACACATAAGATCGAATCGAGACCGTGCATGTAATTTTAAAGAGATCGACAAATTAACTCTCTATTTATGAATTCATATATGCATTAGAAAACCTTCTTTTGACAACTTGAAATATAATTAATCCCGCAATAATTGGAATATTCCGCTTTGATTAATATACAGTAACTGAAGTTTGTACAACCCTATCAAACCAACACAATAATAAAACCCCCACTAGCTTGAACACTATTGATAATATTGTATATTCTAGATGATATACAATATTATATATCATTACAAACAACCAAGCACAAAGAAACATAGATCTACAACACTCGACACGGAGAAAGATGCCACCGTATCATCGCAAAGAAGCAACCGAACAACCAAATCGAAAGCGTAGAAGAAAGACTCATGCAAGTTCCAAAATTCCAACCATCAAATTCTCAGAAATTAAAACAACCATCACCTCGACCATAATAGACCAAACATGCCAAGAACAGAGAATACATAACATCGCGACCATGGCGAAGAAGAGGATAGGTGAAATCCCGTGAAGGTTTGAGAACAGTCTATACATGCATATGTAGGATCCCCTTTTGTCTGGTTTCTTTTCAGTTTCTTTTGCATCTCAATTCATCATCAGTTTTTATCTGCATCTTCTCATTTTATGATTTTATGGTTACCTTTACCTATGGCCAAACCGATAGATATCTATTACATGCTCACGTACAACACCCATGTATGTGACATATTGACAGTAACCCCCATATATATATATAGATCACAGCATCTACAACGTTGTATATATCTCTGCACATACTGATACAAATTGAGATTAGGTGTTCGTTGAAGTTGGCATGAAAGCTCCATGAAATCCATATGGAACTCTGCAGGGTAATGCAATTTTGGCAACAGGCTCACTGCAAAACTCCTTGGTGTCAATGACATAAACCTGCAGCAGTAGAATGAAAATTAATGAGATCGAATAAGTATATAAACCTTTGCATAACTCGATCAGTTGTATATACAGACTTACTTGAGATATATTGGTATCTTCATTGTGAACAAAAGTAATAACCCATCCATCATCTTCTTCTACTTCTTCAAAACTAGTACCAGTCCTACTACTATCACTTTGCTTCGGGACAAATGCAGCTCCGCTACAAAAGGTGTTCTCCTCAAACATATGTCTTTCTACCTTTATTTCCTCATTTTCTAATCCCCCTTCACTCTAGTGATCCAAGCAATTAATAAGAGAATTAACATTAACATGGGATGCCAAAGAATATTTAGAGAACATTATTCAACATATATGCATGTATATAGACCAAAGATGATCTTAATTACCTCAGCAGGCTCTTCAAAATGTAGCTTAGCTATACCACTATACTTGAGCGACCCTGAAACAAAAATGATCATTAGTAACTACTAACTAGTGATGTGATGAGAACAAATCAGAGAGTAAATCATATGATTTTAGATAATGTACCCGAAGTAGAGCTCGCAACTGAATTGACGACTTGAGCATACCCGAATCTGTTTTTAAGGCCGGTAAAGCTTCCATTGATCATAGGAAAATCCATAGAAATGTTTTTGCCAGTGAGATATCTCTCCCTTACTTCTCCACTCTCCATGTTTAATCTCCATTCATAAGCATGAGAGTATAATTTACTAGCATCCTCTGCCGTTGAGGTGCCCTCATTATCACTACTACATTCACTACTTGGACCTATAACTGAGTCAAGAGCTTTACAACCCCACACTACAACCTGCTAATGATCAAAACCCGATTATAGTTTTCATATCAATGTGGAACATATATTTAGTTAATAAGATTGCAAATAAGCTCACGTAGATTACAAGTTAATTACCTCTTCACCAGCTTCAAAACTATTGATGATGTGAAATGTGCAGTTGGGTTCAACTTTAAACCACCGGACTGAACTTGCGTCTCCATAGCGAGGCATTACACCAATTCTTGCATATTCTTCCTCATTATACTTTACCAATCTACATAAATGTCAACAAATTAGTATCATGCTCGTCAAGAAATTTGCAGAACCCTAATAGACTCTTGATTAGCTATGCTATGCCAAACCTATAGTACAATATATAGGAATACTAACATTCTCAAACGAGAGAACAATTATAAGGCATATATAAGAAGGTTGTGCACTCACGGGCCTCCTCCTACGAGTCTCTTTATGTTTATAGTTAGCGCAATATCCATGATCACATTGTACCTGCAAGCCAATGAACACACATTACTCACTGTCTAACAACTTCAGGCTGGCCTTGATCGCTTAGTTTCTGGAATTCAGTGAAGAAAACTAGCTCAGAAATTAATAACTCCGAGCTGATGCTACTAACTAGCTTAATATATCAACTACCTTTCTGTAACTCCTATTTCATGGCAAATGCTGCACCTATTGAGTTTGAGATCCACCTTGTGGATTAACTCTTTGCCATCAGCTGTAAATCAAGTGATTGAAATGTGAGATGGAGATGAAAAATACTCTGACTGGTAGCTCGTATGCCGGCGGTTTGCAAATAGAAATTAAGTATATATTACCAGAAACTACTCCTACTTCCCAAAAAGGTTCAACCGCGTCCACTCCCATCATGACCAGCTCCCCTGTGCCTGGAGCTCTCTGAGAACATTGAAAAGACACAAGTTACCTAATCAATAATTTTAGTGAAAGTCAAGAGATGTTAATTAGGTACATACCTTCGGGTGGCTGATAAAAGGTCTGTTCCAAGCTCCAGAGACATCCCAATTGCCTAAAGTTTCTAGTGTAAGGATATCAATCTCTTGTGGTATGTGATTCTCTGCAACCGAGTAGAACTTCCCCGAATGCTCAAACACATTGGTATTGCTCAAGTACTTGTTCACTTTTCCAAACCTCAACTGTGGAATCAAGAAAGAATAAGCATGAAAACTAGTTAACTAGTACCATTAAGTAAGGCCTGCAGGCTGCAGTGCCTAACTCTAGGATTGGCCAGACGTAAACAACATGTTTCAAAATTTGCTATGACGTTTGGAAACCATTTCATTTTGGCTCACATATTAGGTGACAGTCGAAAATTTGCTAAGTCGACACAACAATGTATATATACATAAAACCAGATAAGAAAACAGAATCCAATTGAAAGTGCGTAATTAATTAAGTTGATGATGATACATATCTTGCTACTCGATTCATTGTTTTGGAATAATGAAATGCTGATGATATACGCTTACCAAATTAAGTAGATAAGCAGACAAAATGGCCGGCGAGTCGCCACCAATGGCCGGGAGAAAAGAAGGCTTGTTTCTTTGTTTTTCAAGCTTGTAAGTTTCGGTTTCGACATGTCTGTTGTTGTACCGGACCGTCCATCTGCAACCGTCACTGCTGACTACGTCGTTCTTCGTAAAATACAGAGCATGAAGCATGCCTTCTCCTTCTATCCATATGTGACTTGACCTTCCAAACACCGATTTCGTCGATTTCAATCCTCCAAATAAAGGGTTTGGTCCTGCTCGCAAGCCAAGTGATTATTCCAGATCATGTACTTTTTTTACATATGTATCCAATTTGGGGATACAATATTCAAGAGCAGTCCTACGTTAAATATTAAGTAAACGGCAGCCATTTTACATTCCTTAGATAAATCCGCAGATACCATTATAGTGGAACGAAACTTCAAAATCTGAAAACCATGACTTGAATATGTTGTACTTGCAAGAAAAACAATATGATTTGCATATAGAAACACTAATTAAGTTTAATCACTGATATACTAAGAGAGCACTGACCATTTCTTATGTAGACTCCCTCTATAAAGTCATCTGGAATTCTCCCGATGATGCTCGTTATCACAACTCCTTCTCCTTCCAATTCATCAACTGGGGCGAAGTTTTTCTGCAATGTGTAACAATTCGATCGAATACACGCACAACATGATCAATCAGATAGTGCATGCAGCTAGATTCAAACAAACTATAAGAACAAGCCAAGCATAGAATCTATTTTCAATTCTTGAGAATGCTAGTGCTAGCTAGCAGAAAGTAAGGTACCTGAGATGGAAGCAATGGTTGATCAATGAATTCAAACACCGAATCCACAAAGGTGTCCAACAATTTTGCAGAAGCGTTCTTGAAGATTTTCGAGACATCTATATGCATGGGACCTTGTTGCATTAATCTTCTCAATAACGGCTGCTTCTGGTAATTTCCACATTGATCAATATATAGAGCAAGTATAAGAAGTATCAATAATATAAATCAAGGTTTAGAGTTTAGGATTTTGATAAAGAGATGGAGAACAACTCACCGAGATAGCCGAGGAGAGTGTGGTCTTGAAGTACTCGATATTGTCTAGGACAGCTGAGGGCTTCTTGTTCTGAACAGAGCAACTCACTTGAAACGCCATACTCATACTTGATGAACATGAAGTCGCCATTTCTCTCTGCGTCGTCTTCTTCTCTAATCTAAATATAGATTGATCAAGTAGTCTGATCTTTAGTTTTATTAGTACATTACGTACGCTTTAGGCTTAGAGACAAATGGAACAGGCTGCACAAATATGACAATAAGCTCAAAGATTATGAGTTTACTGTCTCACAGAAAAGCCAAAGGAAAATAATTGTAAGCAAAGGAATCACAATCAAACCCACCTCCCCTAGCCCCTGCCAAAATGCAATGTTATAAGATATTTGCAGCGTATGTTTGTAGACTATTTTTTTCGATGATTATGCTTTTAGACCATTTTATGTCAACGATTATAATACAACTGGTGATGCTAAAAACAAAAATGTCACATTCGTATCCATATTTTACAACTGGTTGGTGTAAGAACCCAAGGACCACTGGCTTACAATGGATACAGCAACACCAATCTTTATCCATGATGATATATTTAAAATCTGTGTTAGCGTCATGTTGAGTCAAATAAGTGAGAAGATAAAGATTCGTTCTGTTGATGGCATCTTCCCTTGTCCGATACTGTTTCTGGTTTATGGGTTCAAACTCTCAGAATATGCTTTGGAGCCAACAATGCCGGGCTTATTTTATCCAGAACGACAGGGATAACATACACCAGACAAACAAACGCCGCTTCTCAATGCCCTTTCGTTCCAAATTCCAATAGGAGAAACAGGGAAAACATAGTTTAGCAACAAGTTGTAGTATTACATTGAATTGGAGTTTTCATGGTACATCATACAAACATTCATTTATCGAAGTACACATCTGTAAATCTAGCTATAGGGAACCAGCCTTGGATTAATCAATTGGGAGCTTTGGTTGCAGGCTCTTTCTTAGAAAAGCAGACATCTTTGCAGTAGCTGCACGCCCTCGTTCCAAACAGTGGAGATAGTCCTCAACTAGAGCAATAGAGAAAACCCAATTAGATAAGAAGTATGTGAATACATCAAATACTCTGACAGAAACAAAGTTAAAACAAGTATTTACTGGCTGTTGAGGCCCAACATCTTGGATTCACCAATACCAGAGGGGCAAGGTTACACAACATTGTGTAGCTCATATGCCAAATTTGCCTCCAGTCAATCAAAAGCATGAAAAAACTAAGAATTCCAATGCAAACAGATCAAAGAGGATAAATGAAGAGTGGCAGATACCTGGCATTGCACCCTGGGTTACAGAGGTTATGATACCATGTTCCATTGGTTCGCCTTGCACCTTCAATTGTCCTTCTGGAAGGTTTGAAATAACTGAGTTTGGGAAGACCAAATATACAAATGCCTTCATTTTCTGCCATACAATACTAATGTATTATCAAAATATGCCCCTTGAGACATGGGTTCAAAATAAAAAATATGACGAACCCAATGAGAGGCATACACAGACAAACATACTATGACTCCATACGGCCTATATTTCAAGCCCTGAAGAACAGGAACATCATAAAGCTAAAACTCTAAAAATAGATTCTACAGAGTGTATTCACATGGGATGCAGAAAAACATGATATGAAACAAGTACAACCTGCTCTTCTAGCTTGCTGGGGTCCAATATGACATATCCACTCTCCGCCAAGCAACAACATATTGCAACTGCAAACCAGAATAAGAATACAGTTGGCACATATTCATCAAATGAAGAAAAGAAATCAACAGTATAGGTCTTCATTTACCAGAAAGATGCTTTAGAGGAATCCCAGCATCAACAAGGGCAGCACATGCTGCATTTATCGCACATGGCAAAAGCTATACAAGTAGTTGTCAAGGCACTTCTGGTAATATCATCGATGTAAAAGAAGAAGATAACAGAAAACAAAGTGAGAAGACAGATCCTAACAGTCAATAATTCATTTTGGATAAGTGTAAAATTCAAAACAAGATGTTTATATTCCTCGAGATGATAATCCACTACAGGACAACCGGTGAGAAGACGAATGCATAATTTTGCAAAAGAGAAGTTCAATGAATGTCAAACAGAGCTTCCATAAACTACTTAAACTGCTGCAAATTTAATTTATGAAAAATGCATAGCTTTGAAGGATACAGCACCATCATCGTTGACAACCTGCAACACACACAAAGTTTAAAGGTAAAAATGGTTACTTAACTACAGTTGTAAGGAAACAGAAGAAAGTGTTTGATGACATTATGACATTAAGACATTAAGAAAGTGTTTCCAGGTCTAATAAACATCAACTCGTACATTAAGACATTCAAAGACATAGGAGCCCATGTCAGTAGATGGCATTGCTTCAGAAACTCGTTATCAACACTTTATATTCACCATGCCCAGTACCTGATTTCCTTCATCATTTCCATTTTCAAAATGCATTGCTTTTCACAATATTCTAATAATATTAATGGTTTGGAGAAACTACAGTATCTTGCTTATTTTCCTTTGATAACATAAACTTTGAATTGGTAAAGTCATTTCCATTCAAAGGTTTAGACCCAGAACAAAGTCCCACTTCTTGGCAACTATCAGCGCTACAAGTCCTCAAGGACACTCATTTTAAGTGGAATACAAGATGCAAGATTCAGAGGGATAAATCATTTGGAATCAATTAGACCACTGCACCTGAATAATAACTGAGGTCGTAGTGTTTGGATTGAGAGTCAGTATACAAATGCTTTGCAAGGTCCTTTTCAATATCATCTCATACTCCCTTTCTGGTTTTCCTATATCACCCACAAACAATCTAGCAAACTCAGATACCCAAAAACAGAACACACCACACTTTTATATAAACGCCACAAGTCCCTAGCTCGTGATAAAGCACTGATATAATTGCATAATACTCACCACTCTGGCCTGTTTTAGGCTTCCAAATAACATCAATGCAAGCCTTTTCAGGGTTTTCATTCTTCTTTGTCCCTGCTTTGGGTCCATAAACTGCAGCAAGAACTTTGGTATCCCCTATAAAAATCAAAACCCAATTAGAAAACAAACTGAAATGAAATTCAGGGCACAAAACCCAGAAATTAAATGATGAACAGAGAGAGAGGTAGAAACCTTGACACCAACTGGCAGAGCCATGAGCTCGGTTGAGAACGTTGCGAGTACAGGCCAGTGGTCTCAGCTGGTTCGGTGTGCGACCATCTAATCTGTCAATTTCCATCGTCGTTTAATCCTTCAGGAAGGAAGCTTGGTTGTTTTCCAGAGATCAATAATGTTGGGTTTTTGGGATTTAGGGTTTTAGGTTTTCTCTGTTGGTTTTAAAACAAGAAAAAGAAAAATAGTGATGGGCTTGCCAGGCCCAATTTTTGTTTTATCATTGATAGATCAAAATTAGTTAAGCACCTCCCGACAGTAAATCAAAATGGCATCAAAAGTTACTTTTTGTGACATTAGAATTGTGTTGGTGCCTTGAGACCATTGAAATACAATTGAGATGACTTCGATTGTTTCCAATTTCATTGTGATACCAATCCATATATGCTTAATTTGTTATGCTACCACTTACATGGACATTTTGCCCAAAACTTTGAACACATTGAGATATTAGAGGTAATTAAATAAGAGATAAATAAACACAATTTATAACCCATGATCACAACGTATACTTTCTTTGATGAAGTTCAGGTGGGTCGATATGTTTAGGCAAAAAATTTTGTTGTAGTTTGATATGAAGTTATAGTCATTTAGTAAGATTTATAGTTCTTTATAGTCATTTTCCAATAAAAAAAAGATGAATTTAGTGCAAAACAACTCTTTTGATGTATTCGGGTGGATATTTCGTGTTTAGTTTACCTTTTAGTTATTAATTTTGTTCAGCAAGTATATCCATAAGATTGTTAACGAATAAAATAAGAGAAAAAATTAAGTTTCTCATATGAGTTAACTGTCTAATTACAATTATGCATATTATTATTCATCTTGGACAGGCGATCTTGTAAATTCTCATTTTATTAGTCTACATTGGGCCAACCCAAGAACATCCTGCCCCAGACTCATTTCACGTAAAACAGGCCCATAAAGGCTAACGCGTGTGAAGAAGAGCGCAGGGCACGTGGCAGTCTTGATGAACCCCGCGGTAACGGACCACATGTCCGACCACAAACAAATGTAAAGCACGTGACGTCATAGCCCAAATAAGACACAAACCATAATCCAAGGGTCCATTAAAGCCCACCAAAAAAAACAAAATGTTACATCATGTGCATGCATGGAACATATTTTCACGACTTACTTGTCAACATTCCTATAAAAAAAAATAGACTTACTTGTCAACATTATTAAGGATCCCTCAAGCTCGGCCATGGCGCGTGTAGATCACTAATTCTTTGAGCTCTGCATATGACTATGGTGATGAATATTATGTTTGTATACATATAGATAGATATGGTCATACATTAGAACTCAAATTAAGCATTTCGAATTTTGCCTTCTAAATGGTGAGAAATGTGGGTTACAATTAAGCTGTATTTAGGATGTACTTTGCATCAATTACAGTTATTGATTGTTGAATCTTTTTTCTTTAAGTTGTTAATAAATTAGAAAATTATTTTTGGATCATAATTTAGACTTTGATTTCATGAGATTTATGTGCTTTGCTTCATATGAGTTTGTTGTCTTCCTAAACTCTAAATTGGTACAAACGACAAGAGAGAGTGTACCTCAAAAAAAAGACATAGAGTTTGGCATTAATATACATGAATTATTGAATTAATTAGATGCTCAATCAGTGTCTTGAACTTTGAATAGATAGAAGATTCCATGTTGATGTGGGGCAGTGGGGCTTAAGCTTATTACATATGCATATTATCACCCTCACTCTATTCTTTCACTTTCTATACCAGTTAGACATTTTGTACTTAATCATAATATAACGACACGGAAAAATGTAAAATAAATTGTTTTTCGATATAACTTACATGTGTCCATTAATATAAAAACTTAAAGTAATTAAGTTTATGAGTCAATTTAGTGATTCAATTAAAAGTATGTAATATAATTTCATGTATTCTAACCAACAAAGGTATAGTATCTTTCACTCATCCAACATATCAACATATATAGATATAAAATAAGGTTTGAAAACTCGTTAGGCTCTATTAAGACGAATAAAATGTTTGGAACGTCTGGACGCCGTCTAAGTAGGTTACGCGGCCTTGTTTTAGAATACTAAATATATAAAGTTCGAAAACTTGCAGGGTGCTACTACGACAGAGAGCTTGTTAGAACGTTCTATAAAAAAAAAAATTAAAAAAATGAGGATAGAAAAGTATAGAATCCCATACCCACCTTTAAATTTCTATAATGGAATAATTTGATGAGGTCTTAACCATAAAACTAGATAAAGGACCAACCAAACAATCAGACAAAAGTCACAAAACCCGCCCAATCGCTATAAACTCGCGTGGATTGAAATGTTCTCTTTGAATGAATGAGGGCGTTTACGTAATTCTCCGTTAGACCAGAACGGCAGAACCCATTCTAGACTTGGGAGCCGAGTAGAAGAAAAAGAAGAAGAACAAAGCGTATTCAATGTAAATTTCAACTTCTCGGTAAAGCCCAGAAACAGCAACAGCAAAAAGGAAAGCATAGAAGCTCAGCACCATCTCTCTCTCTCTCAAAGAAAAGGTATCTCCTTTAATACCCAACAAAGCAATTTGCTTCTTTACTCTGTTCTTGAAGTGAAAACATATGTTTGGTAGCTGATAAGACTTGGAAGAGTAACAAATGAGGCTTGGAATATAATGTTAGAAAACCCAGTTTGTAGAATTCTGTTCAAAGTTGGGATATTTTGTTCTTTGTTTCTCTGTTTTCAGTTTTTTTGTTCTTTGTTTGTTCTTGACTGATTCAGGAATTCGAAATCTGATTAGGATTGTAGTGGTGTTTGTGTTTTTGAACGCTTCAAGTTTCTGTCTTTGCATGTAGGATGTAGTTCATAGTGTATCTGTGTAATGATTGTGGCTGTTTATTCATTGTGTAATGATTGGTTGTTTCTGCATGATGAGATACTTTGTTGGATTTGATTCATTTGAGTTGGAAATTCCAACATGCAAGGCTCAGTTTGTCTTTTTTGATTAATAATCTAAGTGGATTTGTTGCGATAGATTTCTGAACCTTTGCATTTGAACTCGTGATTGGTTTGAATATGATTTTTGTGCAGTACTGGTTGCCGTGGTGTGTTGGTTTAGTTATGAGGTTATAAAGTATAAAGATCTGTTTGGCAATTAGGAAATTTTCTTGCTTATTGGTTGTTACATTGTTTTGGTTGTGGAAAATGTGCAGGGTGGATTATGGTTGCTGAAAGTTTGGTAAGAATCACTAGAGTGGTTTCTCAAAATGGGTCAGGAGCTTTTCTCTTTTTGTCCAACAGAAGCGAGGAGATTGCTGTGGATTGTGGGGATGTTGTTTGCTTTGATTTTGGTTCTCCAGCATCTCGAACTTCCATACGGTAGTCATTTATCATCTGTACTTTCAGCTAGACAGGTTCCAGTGGAGAAAAATAGTAGCTCCCGAGCTAGAGACCCATCATCTAATGTTAATATGGTTGGCAATGAGTCGATAATCAATCGTTTGGACGATACTGGTACATATCCATCTCATGAGATAGCTAGCAATAATAAGACTTCTGATTCGGTATCAGACGGCAGTAAAGGCTCAGAAAGAACTTTAGAAATAGATGAGGATGAAGATGAATCTGGAAGTTTGGTAAAGCAAAATACAACATTGAGTGAGAACAATGGAAAGAATTCGGAGACTGATATTGCACAGTGGGGTAGAGAACCTGGAAATTTGGTAAAGGATAATAGTACCGATATTACTCTTTCCAAAGTGAGGACTGAGAATGAAAGTAGTACTACAGACCTAGGTGGCAATTCAAATGCCGGTTTTCCAACGACTCCAAATGCATACCCACCTGTAGTTATTGAAACAGATGCCAGAGCTCCCATTATATCTGTTGACTCAAACGTGACTTTAGCGGAGAGAGATCAAACACCCTCTCCTGAAAAAACTGAAAATTCTGAGCAACTGCATGGTGGCCTCAACGAAACAGGAAAGGATTCTTCAGTGACCAGAGTCCCTGTAGTGAACAAAGTGCCAGAGCTTTCAACCTTGGACGTGTATACAATATCTGATATGAACAAGCTGTTACATCATAGTCGGACGTCGTACCATTCAGTGGTATGTTTGAAAAAAGTTCTGCTCTTTGTTATTCTAAAGCTGATTATTGCTTCAGCTCTTTATTCTTTTCTTTTTCCTTTCCTTTGTTGTAGATACCACAATGGTCTTCATCAGCTGACCAAGAGATGCAAGATGCAGCATCACAGATTGAAAATGCACCCATTATAAAGAATGATCCAAATCTTTATGCTCCTCTTTATTGGAATGTTTCCATGTTTAAAAGGTAAGCTTATCAAAATAGCATGAGTATTGATTCACTGTACTGCCATCATTGTCTTGAAGTTATTGGGAACTGCCTTATTTGTGCGAATGTGTTCTTACTAAACAAATTAGTATTAGGAATATATATTTCACAAGAAGGTAACATTGAGGATCAAATGACAATGTTTGAAATAGATTGTTATATTGAACTGTTGGCTGTTACTTTTTCATGTTGTCAAACTATCTATTTCGTTCAAAGTACACAATCCATGAGATTAGGAAAGATACGATTGTTCTGAACTGATAAATAACCATCTTATGTATTTGTAGGAGCTATGAATTAATGGAGAACACTCTTAAAGTATATGTTTATAGGGAAGGACAAAGACCTATAATGCACACACCAGTACTCAAAGGGATATATGCTTCAGAAGGATGGTTCATGAAGCAGCTGGAAGATCACAAAAAATTTGTTACTAAAGATCCTCAGAAAGCGCACCTTTATTACTTGCCTTTTAGCTCTCGGATGTTGGAGGAAAGACTATATGTGCAAAATTCACACAGTCGTAAGAATCTTGTACAGTATTTGAAGGACTACTTGGACATGATTGCAAGCAAATATCCTTTCTGGAATAGAACTGGGGGAGCCGACCATTTTCTTGTTGCTTGCCATGACTGGGTATGCTTTTCATGCTTCCTAGATCCCAAGTTAATTGGAGCTTTCTTTACAGTACAAAACTACTCAATTAATTTCCATTTGATTCAATTATTTTGATATTTATATATATTCTAACATACAGTGCTACTGTCTCAGGCTCCAGCAGAAACAAAGGAATATATGGACAAGTGCATTAGATCCCTCTGTAATGCTGATATGAAGGAAGGTTTTGTATTTGGCAAGGACGTATCTCTTCCTGAAACGTACGTCCAGAATGCTAGGAATCCTCTCAGAGATCTTGGAGGCAACCGTCCTTCCAAGAGGACAACACTTGCTTTCTTTGCTGGGAGCATGCATGGTTATGTACGGCCGATTCTGTTGCAGCATTGGGAAAACAAAGATCCAGATATGAAAATCTTTGGTAAGTTGCCGAAGATCAAAGGCAACAAGAACTATGTGCGTCATATGAAGAGCAGCAAGTACTGCATTTGCGCAAAGGGTTACGAAGTGAACAGTCCTAGAGTGGTTGAGGCCATTTTCTACGAGTGTGTGCCAGTGATTATATCAGACAATTTTGTTCCTCCGTTTTTCGAAGTTCTGAAGTGGGAGTCATTTGCTGTTTTCGTCTTGGAGAAAGATATCCCGAATTTGAAAAGTATACTACTTTCAATCCCAAAGAAGAGATATCTACAGATGCAGATGAGGGTGAAAAGGGTACAGCAGCACTTTCTGTGGCATGCTAAGCCAGAGAAGTATGACATTTTCCATATGATACTGCACTCTATTTGGTACAATAGACTCCATCAGATAAAACCCAGATGACATTCTAGTCCTGTAAATTCTGTATTCCTTGTTCTTTTCTTTTCTTTTTGGTGTTGTATTTTCCAGGAAAATTTTGGTACATGGATTGTTTAATTAATTTTTATGTACATGAATAATGAATTGGAGGCATATAAATGTCAACTTCTCGGTAAGGCCAAAACCAGTGACAGAGGAGCGTAGAAGCTCTGCTACGTTTCTCTCAAACCAATGTATTTCCTTCAGTCCCCAACAATGTGATTTACCTTCTGTTTTCTCTCCCTGAACCCCAAAATCAAGTGTTTGGAAATTAGAAGAAGCTGTGAATTTAATGGATGTATGAAACCAACCCAGTTTGTGGAATTCCGGTAAGATTTGCTGTTTCTTCATAGTTTGCGTCTTGACCGTCTCAAGTTCCCATCTTGGTCATGCTTTACTTGACTTTTCACCTACAAATCACCAAAATCAATTTATTCATGTCATGGTTTAATGCATGATGAAATATTTTGTTCAAGTTGGTCTGATGGAATTAGCAATTAGGACTTGTAAGAGTAAAGGGTTGTTGTTTAGTTGTTGATGAGCATGCATGAAACATAATTTGTCGCTCTAAGTAGTTGCATTTTCGTGAAACCAGGAGATTGTGATTGTGGAAAATATTGTCGCTCTAAGTAGTTGCATTTTCGTGATTGTGGAAAATCAATCCGAAAATGCTTCTGGGGCCTTTTTCTTTTTGTACAAGGGAAACCAGGAGATTGCTGTGGATTGTGGGGACGATGTTTGCTGTGCTTGTAGTTCTCCGGCGTCTTCATCCTTTGTCATCAGTATTTTCGGCTAAAAAGGTTCCGGTGGAAGGGAACACCGGCTTCCAAGCTGGAGATCCACCATCGAATGTTGATATGGTTGGTAATGTGTCAGCTTCTAATGATTTGAACTACACTGCTACATATGCATCTCATGAGATTGCTAATACTAGCACCTCTAACTTTGTATCAGAAGAAAGTGGAGGCTTACACAGAACTATAGACATAGGAGTTCACAATATATCTGTTCAATGAAACGGGACGTTAGAGGAGAAAGATCGAACAACCTCTTCTGATGAGAAAACCAAAAACTTCGAGCATACTGACCTCAACAGACCGCGAAATAGTTTTCCAGTGACCAGAGTACCTGAAGTGAACAAAGGGTCGGGGGTTCCAAGTCCAATGTTGGAAGTATATACGATATCTGCTATGAACAAGCTGTTGCATCATAGTCGGACCTCATACGATTCAGTAGTATGTCTGAAAAGTTCTAGCTTCATGTTGTTTTCAGTGTAATTCAAGTCTCTGAAAAGTTCTAGCTTCATGTTGTTTTCAGTGTAATTCAAGTACTGAGATTCTCCAAATCCTCGTTCTTATTACTGTTTCTATATCGTGCTTGTTTGTAGCAGGTACCACAATGGTCTTCATCAGTTGACAAAGAGATTCAATATGCAGCATTGCAGATAGAAAATGCACCCCTTATAGAGAATGATCCAAAGCTTTATGCACCTCTTTATCGGAATCTTTCCATGTTTAAAAGGTAACTTCATCTAAGTGTTTGGTGTGAACTGAACATTAACGTACTGTAAGTGAAAATGAACCATCTCCTAATTTTCAGGAGCTATGAACTAATGGAGAGCACTCTTAAAGTATACATATACAGTGAAGGAGAAAGACCTATAATGCACACGCCGGTGCTCAAAGGCATATATGGTTCTGAAGGATGGTTCATGAAGCAGCTCCAAGATCACAAAAAATTTGTTACTAAAGACCCTCAGAAAGCACACCTCTATTACTTACCTTTTAGCTCTCTAATGTTAGAGGAAAAATTATATGTGCCAAATTCACATAGTTTTAAGAATTTCATAGAGTATTTGAAGAACTACATCGACCTGATTGCAGGGAAATATTCTTTCTGGAACAGAACTGGTGGAGTAGATCATTTCCTTGTTGCTTGCCATGACTGGGTATGCTTTCAAATCCAAACTTCAGTCCATATATATTTTATCTCATTATATCAATATTTTCTAATCAATAATATGATACTACCTTAGGCTCCAACAGAAACAAAGAAGTACATGTCTAAGAGCATTAGGTCCCTTTGCAATGCTGATATGAAAGAAGGCTTTGTATTCGGCTAAGATGTCTCTCTTCCTGAAACAAGCGTTCATGTTAAAAATCCTCTGAAAAATCTAGGAGGCAACCCTCCTTCTCAGAGGCCGATACTTGCTTTCTTTGCTGGGAAAATGCATGGATATGTTCGGCCAATTCTGCTGCAGCATTGGGAAAACAAAGATCCTGACATGAAAATCTTTGGTCGATTGCCTAGGGGAAAAGGCAACAAGAACTATGTGCACCATATGAAGAGCAGCAAGTACTGCATTTGTGCAAGAGGTTATGAAGTGAACAGTCCAAGAGTGGTAGAGGCCATTTTCTATGAGTGTGTTCCGGTGATTATATCTGACAACTTTGTGCCTCCATTTTTTGAAGTTCTGAATTGGGAGTCGTTTGCTGTTTTCGTCTCGGAGAAAGATATTCCGAATTTGAAGAATGTACTGCTTTCAATCCCAGAGAAGAGATATCTACAGATGCAAATGAGGGTGAAAAGGGTACAACAGCATTTTCTGTGGCATGTTAAGCCTGAGAAGTATGACATTTTTCATATGATACTCCACTCTATTTGGTACAATAGACTCTATCACATAAAATCCAGCTGACACTAAAACACTCAAGTCAAGTAAATTGTGCATTTTTCTTTTTCATTGTTAGTCCAAGTTTTGGTACACGCATGTATTAGTTGAAATACTTTCCATGTACAGATCAAGTTTTTGAATTGTTCTATATCTTCAGAATCGATAAAAGAAAACGCTCCAACGATATTACAACAAGAAACTCAACAGTTAGAACAAATTATCATATGCCAATGCAATGTACCATTTTTTTAAGGTATCAGTACCTCTGCGTTGCATGACTCAGACTTCAACTTCATCCCTTTTCCATATGCAGCAATGAGTAGAGCTTCAGCCCTCCCATGGTCCTTCTTTCTTGTCAATTCAGAACTCAAAGATGGAAACAAAGCAGAAGCAACCCTGCGGCTATCATCCTTTGTTGACATGCTTCCAGTGAGTTCAAAACTCTTCTTCCACAGTTGAGATGGCACGGGAACAACAGAGAACCCCAACCCGACCAAGATTCCAATCCAAAGTCCATACCCAAAACCTCCACTCCACCAACCCTGCTTTCCATCTTGTGGATACGGAGTTGATTGCTCTAAGTATGCAATTGAACCAAGAGGAGCATCTAAACTGTTAAGCAACTCCACTATAGATTTTGCATCTAATCGTCTTCGAACACTTTTACCAACAAGTACTTTCAAGTGTGGGGAGTCATATACCTGCGCGGAAGAAGCAGAGTGATTATTGTTGCCTTTCAGAAGCGCCAAGGCACCAGAAACATCTGGGTCGATCCCAAATACCCAACTGGAATCTGAGTCCCTTTCACCGTCAATGATTTGAGGAGAGGGGCAAGAGAGAGATCCCAGCCAGTTGTCTTTGAGCTCAGCGTCAGTGGCCTTATCCCTTACCCTCCTCACAACACTGATTCTTGAACTACAAAAGGGTCTGAGCTGAGAGCGAACTGAAAATAGTAATGGATTATTGGGTCTCAGATTCATGGCTGGGTTTTGCGTTCCTATCAGTTGGAGATGGTGTTCCATCAAAATCGAGTGAACTCTCGGCCACCGGCTGCCTATTCAAATTTTCATGGAAAATTGGCCGTATGGTTGGGTTTTAGTCCAAAAAGTCCAATATATCCATGAGCGTATTCCATACGTATCTGAGACGCATCCGGCCGTATCCGAGCGTTTTTCCGACGTATACAGTCGGGATTTGCTCGGATATCTTGCTGATTTTAGTATGTCAAAATGTATGACAATTATTTAAGAACTATCAGATAAGAAAAAGGGAAAATATCATGAATAATACCCCCAAGTTGGGTCTAGTATGAAGTTTAGTACATCAAGTTTCAAAATATAAATTTTGGTACATCAAATGTGAAGTCTAATCCGATATACGTACAAGAGCGAATTCCACGCATCAAAATTCACTTGATCCAGCTGCATGCAAGTCACGTGCGCTGTTCGTTTATAGGCTCCGTTAATGATGGAAAGTCGAACGAAAACCAGAGAAAGCAAAAAGCTGTTGTGAAAGCTAAGAATATAACATAACAGTCATGGAAGCTTCAACAACCCAAATTTTACAAAACCCACCACCATTTATTTGATCGATTCAACCTTCCATCTTGAAGATTATTGTGGACTGCAACTGTTTGAAATCCAAAACTCCCAAATGAAAGAACTACAACTAGAAAGCTACCCTAATTTTTATTACCATTAGAGTGTCCAAATCAGTTTGAATCTTATGAACATTACATCCCCGATAATATTAATCCCCATAAACCATTTGTTTTTTTTAATTCCAAAATCATGCTCTGTCATTCGGCCTAAAATCTAAGTGGGACAAAAGTCCCAAACTTTTATTGTCGTGTATATTTATTTGATCAGACTTGAAAGTTGATATATCAAAGTTAATGAATTGGTATTTGGTCATTTGGTGTACTAAAGTTCATTTGGGTACTATTTATAAAATTAGGGATGTGAAATTTACACTCTCTAAATTGTAACCACACTCTCATTTTCTATTTGTAGTCTTGAAGACAAAAGTTAAGTCATTAAGGACAAAATTTTAGTTACCATAATTAAAAAGTGGAAAATTTGAATTATAATTTAAAAAGTGTGGATTTCACTTCCTTAAAATTAATAGAAAATGACATCCCGCTACCGTAGACAGTTACAAAACACAGAAAAATCATATTTCAACAGATTTAAACAAATAAAGACATAAGCCTAGGCCCACAGTGCATAATACCACACCATGTTAGCAATTTTTACATAAAATACCTAAAAAACCATTTTTTCTGAAATATCTACAAAACTGCCACAGCCTCAAACAATTCTTTCACGCAAAACACCATTTTCATATCTAAGAAACTCTCTCTCTCTCTCTCTCTCTCTCTCTCTCTCTCTCTCTCTCTCTCTCTCTCTCTCTCTTATATTTCTCTCCGATTCCAATTTTCATTCCCACCAGAAATGAAGTCCACCCAAAATAAGTCACCACAACAAACCCAAACCCTCTTCTTCTTCTCCTTCTCCTTTCAAACCCTCTCCGCTATGCGCCGCAGGCTCTTCGTTGCCCTCCTTATCTCCCTCGCCATCTTCTTCCTCTTCGCCTCCATCTCCCTCCACCTCTCCCGCTCCGATCTCGTCACCCGCTACCCCATCCCCAGCCTAACCTCTGATCTCATCCGCAAGCTCCAATCTCCTCTGTCCATCCACGTCAACGTCGACCCCATCTCCACCATCGTTGTGCTTCTACCTGACTGGGAGATCCTCGTTATTGTCTCACCTGAGACTCCGCTCTCTACCGGCCACCATGGTTATGTTTGCGTGTTCCAGAACAATTCCACCTCCGATGCTAAACTCGTCGGGATTTTGCCGTTAAGGAACCAGACGGCGTTCTAATGCCTCATGCCGCAGAGAGTCAAGCGCCTCCGACCGTTTCTCTAGCCGGCCTTGTCCACGAGGTTGCATCAAATCAACACCAACAAACATTCCCCGGAGCTTTTCCGGTGGACGTTTCTCGTCTACGAGTCCTTCTCCACCAAAGGCCTCAACAACCGCCCAGACATCAACCGTTGTGTATTGTTGTGTGCTGCTACTGCGTTCTGCTTTGTGCTGCTACTACGTGTGCTGTTGTTATGTGCTGTCACTGCATGTTGTTGATTCATGTTGTTGTTGATGTGTGCTACTACTGCATTCTGTTATGTGTTGCTACTGCGTGATGTAGTGTGCTGCTACTACATTCTGCTATGTGCTACTACTGCATTTTATTATGTGTTGCTACTACGTGCTGCAGTGTGTTGATACTGCATTCTACTATGTGCTGCTACTGCATTCTGATATGTGCTGCTGTGTTGCTACTGCGTGCTGCTGCATCATGTTGTGTACTGCTACTGTGTGTGATGTTGGTGTGTGTTGTTATGTGTTGTTACTGCGTGTGTTGTTGTGTGTTGCTACTACGTGCAGTTGTGTGCTGTTACTGCGTGTGTTGTTATTGTGTGTTGCTACTACGTGCAGTTGTGTGCTGTTACTGCGTGTGTTGTTGTGTGCTGCTACTGCGTGTGTTGTTGTTGTGTGCTGCCACTACATGTTGTTGTTGATATGTGTTGCTACTGTGTGTGCTGCCACTACGTGTGATGTTGTTGTGTGCTGCCACTACATGTTGTTGTTGATGTGTGATGCTACTGCGTGTGTTGTTGTTGTGTGCTGCCACGCATGTTGTTGATTCATGTTGTTGTTAATGTGTGTTGCTACTGTGTGTGTTGTTGATGTGTGATGCTACTGCGTGTGATGTTGTTGTGTGCTGCTACTGTAAGATGTTGATTCATGTTGTTGTTACTGCTTGTTGTTGAACTTCCATATCAACAATAATAACAGAAAGTAACATGCAGTAGCAAAGCTTTCGCCATCTCCTATGACTCATTCATTGTCTTAGTCTTCAAGCAGTAGCACAACTTGAGGATTGCCGAAGCATACTTGTGCTACTACTGGGTCGTTAACCCATGCTACTACTTCTATTGGGATGTACGTTAACCTCTGATACTACTTCTACTGGAATGTTAAGTCATGTTACTACTTCTACTAGAATGTTAACCCCTGCTACTGGAATTAACTGCTACTACATTAAATTATTAAAAACATGCTATTGTATTCCATTTATTGAAAAATCTCAAAATGAGAGATTTTTTTTCTTCTAAAAACATATTTAATTAGTATAGAGTTAGTTTGGTAAATTAAACCATGACACATGACATGCAGAGAAAAAATTGTCCTTAATTGTTAAAAACTGTCCTTATTTGTTTAACAACAACACAAGTGAATTTATTTGTGTTTCAAATCTTTTTAGAAGATGTATATGTGATTTGCTATAAAATTAACCCTAAGAAAAAAGGAAAAATGCCATTTTACTACTAATTTATCTTTCCCTTAGCTCATTTGAATGAATCTAATATTAGAGAGCCTATTCCAAAAAAAGGTCTTCCTCTTTTTGCCCAAATGACCAAATATTTATTAAAGTCTTAATAAACTATATTATTTTAAGACTATTTTGCCCCCATCTCTTCAACATGAAAAGACTTGGCCGGAACCTCGGACTCCGGTCACCGGCAACCGGACTCCGATCACCGGCCGCTGGATTTCGGTCACCGGAATTTTCCCAGTAACCAGTTACTGACCCACAGTAACCAGTTATTGACCAGTTATTGACACCCAGTAACCAGTTACTGACCTCCAGTAACTGAGTTACTTTGGTCACCAGCCGCCGGAACTGAGTTACTGACCCCCAATAACTGAGTAATGATTCCTTAAAAGGCTATTGACCCCAGGTTACTCAAGTACTGACCCCCAGTAACTTGAGTTACTGACCCTCAGTAATCGATTACTGATCCTCAGTAATCGATTAGTGACCCCCAGTAATCGAGTTACTGACGCCCAATAATCTGTAACTGACCCTAATAATCATGTTAAAATATACTTTATATTCAAAAATCACTCTATTATGATTTCTAAACTAAAAATTTGCAAAACAAAACAGTGTATTACATCAAATCTTTCCCATCTCACCTCTTTGTGGACAAATAATCCTCTAAAAATCCATTTAACATCAGCACCATTTACTCAATTACTCACACTTAAATAACAAAATTATGCTCAGAGGCTATCATACCAATAAAGGAAGCAAACGGCTGAAATAGAACACGTCAAAAATGCAACATACCATACTTAATTTCACAAGACACCACAACAATGCAACCTAGCTATTCTCTTCAACCCCTAACCTCGATCAAGAGCTGAGACTGATTCCAGACATTGTTGGAACCTTCTGCAGGAACTCAAGAACTGCATAACTATGATCCTCAATTTTCACACCAAAACCGCATCTCACTTCCTGATCAACGGCTCGCGTACAAATCGAAAAGGAAACAAGTGTCGTTGGACTACGTCGCCTTCCAGCTCAATGCTCTATCGCTAGATCCGGCCACCAATCTCCAGTCCCTCTTCACGCGCTTGGCTCGCCGATCTAGATCTAGAAACTACCTACAACGTCGTTCACCGCAGCCTAGCTATGTAGTGGAGCGATCTGTGTAGGGAGGTAGCCGGTTCGGAATCCGGTGAGATATTGGTGGTCGAAATGACGTCGTTGCAGAGGTCGTCGTCATCGTTGCAGAGGTCGCCGTCTTCGTTTCCAGTCTTTCGTTGCTGGAGATCGGCGCAGGAGGGAAGGATTTGAATCGACGATCTACATGAGAGAGAGAGAGACTTGCGTCGGAGGAGAGAGAGAGGAGAAGGAAAAGAGATAAGATATATGTAGGTTTAATTATACAAAAACTAATAACGTATTTTTCATAACAATAATTAAAATGGACCAAAAGAAAAGAGTTCCATTTGAATTGGCTTGAGTTGTTTTACAACTTTATTTGTAACGTCATTATTTCCAACAAAATGTTACAGAGGCCTCTATTTACAGCACGTGGCAGACCATCATTTGCGTTAAATTCAGCGAACGACTGAAAACTCTGAAACTTAAAGTTATAACTGTCTAAATTTCCTTTTTTGTCCTCGTTAGATGGGACCAACCTCCGAGACTACAATCGTAATTTTTGTGAAGTTCAGGTACACACGGGAATGATCCGCTGCTTGCACAGTATCTTAAGCCTCTTTTATAAACGTCTGATCACAAATTTAACAGAGCAGGTGTACATATGGACGACTACAGAGACAGTTCACGATAAAGACGCCCGCACCTTACCATTACTCCACCGAGGTCGAGGACTTGACACGACCTAACTACCCTTTGTCGTTGGTGTCTACTCACAGGAGCAGAACAGTCTTTCGACAAGCTAGATCATAAACTCAGCACGCCATACATCACAGAATCTGGTTCTTCATGAACCTCAGCAGCAGCTAAAAACAACATTAACCTGCAAATCTGAGATTATCTATCAACCTAGAATTCTCTTTTTTCTTTATATTATCTGTATTTTATTTAAAACAAATCTTTGGAATTTCACAAAGTTTGAGACTTTGAGCTAATTGATATCAACCCAGGAGTAGGTATGAAACAGAAGATCAATAGCAAATAGCATAACATTTTCCATAGATTGGTATTATTATCATCCATAAATCTATGGCTACTTCTGTGAAGATCAAGACAGGAACCCAGGATGGCTCTTCAAAGGGAAAGATTGGATTTTCTGTCACTAAAAACAAGATTGGGAGCTCATCAACCAAGCCTGGAGCTGATTTCAAGCTGAAATCTGTTCAGACTGTCACAAAAACTGAGGTACCCATCTCAAATTTGATCGCTTTTGGCCTTGAATTTATGTTCTTTTGATTGGTTTTCCAATTGGGTTTCTGAGTTGCATTGATGCATATGATTTAGGTGATGTTGGATTGGGGATATGTGGAAAAAGTTGGTGGGATATATGGTGTATTGATTTGGTTTCTGGTCCTGGATGAACATAATTAATTTAATACTTTGTTATTGGATGTAATGGATTGTGTACAATTTTTTTGAATGTGAAGGTGAAATCAAAAGTGACCACAAAGAGGACGACTACGACGAGGGTGAAGAAGGTGTTCAGTTTGGCTGGACAGAAATATGATCCTCCTGAAGAGGTTGTTCAACCCTGACATGTATTTCTGTAGTTTGGTGTATGAGAAGATTAATGTCTATAGTAAAGTGGCACTCATTCTGTTTTGTCTGGTTCGTTTTTGCAGAGAGAACCTTTGAGGATTTTCTATGAGTCATTGTCGCAACAGATACCAAGTAGTGAAATGGCTGAATTCTGGTAACTTGTTTTTCTGTTCTAACTTCTAAGAGACTTTCTCCTTCTGGCTGATCGTATGGGGAATATATATAATGTTTATGTTATGGTGAACAAATAGATGGATACAACTTGAATTGATGGATGCTTAGATCAATTTCACTGCTTTTTACAACCAACTTTTCTTTGCATTTGGGATTTAATGATCAATGCTGGTCCTTCCTTGTATACAGTTGATTGTTACCTTACATAATCTTCTATTCATTTAGGAATTGGACACTCTTTGAGTCCTATAATGATAGTTATTCGATGTTTTTGAAGAGGCTAAGCTAAACATTCATCTGAAAGGATCGCATAGGTACAAGGTAATCAGATCATTAAGCTGCTTATTCACTAATTCAAAAGAAGAAAATAGTTACGATTGGAGCACTCAAGTAAACAAAGTTTAGGGCATCTTGTAATCCTGAATTATCATTTTTTTCAACAATTTACAGATATATCTTGAAAACCAAATATCAATTTTACTTAATTATAAGCAACATCAGCTTTGTGGTTCAGGTGCGGTAGAAAGTTCTGCTCTACATGTGCTTAAGGTTGATTTCATTATGAACTAACACAATTGCAGTTCATCATTAGAAACTACATACCGTCTACTCTAAGGAAGTAGAATTTGCATTGGAAACTTAGGCTGGATTATCATCAATATACTACTGATTATCTGAGAGATTGATTAAGAACGGTATTGGTGAATTTGTTGTTCATTTCTTGGTCAGTACAGTGGTTGATCAAATTCTTAGTTCACTAGACATTATGAAAACTAACCAACCAACTTACAGAACTTGGAAAATATCTTGGGTTACTTTCTTTCAAGGGGAAGTCAACTTCAGCTTCTTGTTGATAAGCAACATATAAAACTGAGGTACTAAATGCTTCCTCTGTCTGCAAATTTGAGTTGAATGGGGAAAGCAGAGATGTTCTTTTGTCTACATCAGATCTCGGAAAGGATCTAATACCTCTCTTTTGGGATACTCTGCCAAATTTTCTTATGCTGTGAACTAGATACTTGAACTGTCTTCTAAATGTTGGGTTGGCACCATTTGTTTCTCTTTTATCAACAAGATGACAACATAATCTGGTTTGCAGGATGATGGAGCATGGCTTATTGTCCCCTGAAAGATCCAGAAAAGCTTTTGAGAAGAAGCAGAGAAAGCAAAAGCAAATCAGGTCAGGAATTCCTATCAAGTCTCCTCCAATTAAGTCTCCCCCACTTAGGTCTCCTCCACCAAAACCAGTTTCAAAACCACCAAGCAAACCAGAGAGTTCACAGAGGCAACAACAGGCATCTAAGAATGGTGATGTAAAAGCCAAGAAGAGAGTTGTTGATGAAAGTGACGATGACGACGACTTCGTTTTAAGTCCCAAAAGAAGGAGAGGGTAAGTAAAAAGTAAAATAATCTTCCATTCCTTTGTATCAGTGTACTCTTAGAAATTGCTTATTTAGTTTTCATCATTCAACTCCAAAAGAAAAAATAAAATAAAAAAAGATGGAAGATGTTGGACAGAGTAATAAACAATCTGATAGAAAAAGACATTTTTTATATTGTAATTCTGTAACTTATGGAAACAATAAGCAAAGCCTTTCAATTAACTTCTGTTTCATTTCCTAAACTTGGTGGGGTTTTAGTGCTTCATCTCTTGTATTCATCAGTGCTCAAGAGCCTTGTGAAGTTAACTGATACTTCCAGTTTAGGCTCTTGTGATATCAATTGCCATTCAGGAAACAGATCTTGTTGGTTGTTGTTCTACTTACCCTCAAACTTCTACTGTTACAGGTTTTTTTTTTTTTTGAGGAGGAACTACTGTTACAGGTTTCAAAAAGTAGCTATCTAAGGAAACCCTTAGCCTGTATTACTGTCTTAGTGTATAATCCATCTTGTTTATGTTAGAAAGCAGGTGCTTAAGGTGATCTTAGTCTAAATGAGAACTGTAGACAATAGTTAACTTTGATCTTACTCTAAGTTAACAAGTCGGGTAACGGACTAAGGAAGAGAGAGATCGATACACACTATGTATTGCAAATTGAGTTCAGTTCATAACTCATAAGTTGAATATTATTGATAGCATGAAACTGTAGGGGGTAAAAGCCTTGGGGTTCATTCATTTTCTACATGAAATAGTTATTGGAAGTGATGAAAATTTTGCAGATCTATGCACTGCACACAGAGAGACTCGTATAAATCTATGATATCCATATTGATGGGTTCGAGTTGAAAACGTTTGGTCCCAAAACTACCAGCTAGCTAGAAGATGGTCTTGAGCTAGGTCCATGCTTAATACACGTGTAATCTATCAATGTGTTCATGACACTGTGTCCATGCTTAACTCACCATTTGCTCAGAACCTCGAAACCTCAGCTGACTGAGCTGAGGTGCCTTTAATTCACACCCTTCAGTCATCAATAGCATCCGCACACTATGAATTGATTCATGAGTCCCTTTTGCACATCTGACAGTGTCATGCATGGAGCATCTGTCAAAGACTCAAAAATGCATGAGCCTTCTGAAACCAGAACAATGAAAATGAAATATGATCCAACATCAGCACGCTTAGTACTACTAGCCTACTCCTACTGCAACAACAGCAGCAGCAGCATAGCATGGTCTCACTCGATCATCCATGCATGCACAGTTAGCTACTGCAGAAAACAAATGAAACCAGACAGACGCACACATTGGCACAATCAATATATATACACAGAGCCTCTCGTAAATTAAGCATGCTATGATCCTTAAAGGATGACCTAAAATATAAGCTTTTTTTTTTTTAATAAAAAAGCTGGTGCAACTGCGTTTAAGTCGTATGTATATGTTTTATTGATCGGACCTACATTTATATTATGAATGAGATTAATAATAAAATGTAATATGGAGGTTGAGCTGTATATGATCGAGTACGTACATATATGGGCCGTGCGTGGACTGTGTATGAATCATGAGTATGCTTCACATGAATTACATGTGAAAGAAACAAGATCACAAACAGAGAGATTTAGTGCGGTTCTATATATATGGACTAAATCTTCAGAAAAAATTTCAGTAGGTCTACCATAATAAATTCATATAAATAGTTGTCTTCCCAATCACTTCCTACCAGATATGATATTCATGTACGTAAAGAAATTCTACTGATTAAACGACGAGGATTTATTTACAATGAGGGGTGCCTTTCTGTCTGAAATATATGCAGAAAACTCAAGTGATGTGAAATCCTGATGCTACACATTCTTATATAGTTTGGTTAATTAGTGTTAAATCTGATCAATCCATTATACATTTATGATTTATACATGTTCGACGAGTTCGATCATCTACATCGTTCAGAGAAACCCAGAAAGCTAGGATGCTGTGGATATATAATTGTATGCTAAAATAGTAAATACCCCATGAATAATTGTATGTTAAATTAACAATAGATGTACTTTAGTACAGCTCCACAGCAAAGGGCAGCTACGCACCAACCAGACAAGAGCACTCAAATCACTACTTGAAACCTAAAGGAAGGGTTATATTATGCATTCATGAATTTTATTCCACTTACCCAAAGTACACTACTCATGATTCACAGCTAAGAAGGCTTATGATCCATTAGAAAGATAGCAAATCTTTATTTGACTAACCTCAAAGCGCCAAGAAAATCATGTCAAAAAAGATTTTACACCTATAAAGGGGATGAATCCGATCAACAGAAAGAAAAAGGGATTGAGATTGTACTAGCTAGGCTTCTAATCCTTCTATTACCCTGAGTTTTTTTTTTTTTTTTTTTTAATAGAGGATTGAAAGTCTATTTTTATTTTTTTACCCAATGCTAGGCTACCCATAGAAAGTGTTAATTACATGTCGACCAACCAATTAAATACTCGTTTTGTTAACCACTTTGAGTACCAAGGCTAAGCCTATATCGATCACAACAAGTTACTTTTCAATATTTCGATCATATGCTTGCAAATGCCTAGCTAGTCCTCCCAATTGCATCCATTCTAGATTCGGAGAAGATTGGAATCAAACATGATTAAGTTTTGATTATTTGCTAATGGCAGTAGCAAATCGATTCCTCTACTAGAACACTACTCGAAGTAGCTAGCTAGCTCCAAACTCCACTAGATTTTAAATATTTCCATCAACAAGCTAGGAAGTAAAATTTGATAGCATCAAAAGTCGGTGACAGCTTGGAGTTTGGAGCATTGGAGGTAGCTAGTGCATAGTTGATACGAAAGAAATGGATGTATATGGACATAGGGGTAGCAACGAACACTTTTATATATTGATGATGAATGATGGGATCATTGATTTATATTGGCCCGGCATTAAGGCCACATAATCAATCATCAAATCTATATGTGGCCGTCGATTTATTAACTTGTAATTTTTGCATCTATATATGTATATATGATAGTAGTACGTTGTACACACACTTGTACCACCCACACGACAGAGACTTTTTGGGAGGGGGGGGGGGATCTCTGGGAAATCAATCGATTATCGCCGGGTCCAGAAGTCCAGATTAATAGTGAATCAACAGCTCATTTACAAAATACATTTCTAACTTCTTATGAAATTAATCCGTGCGCACATCTATATGACTATATGTGTATTCAACTGAGAAATTTCTTGTTAGATATTATCAATTTTGGATGATATGGATGGATGATGAAAGATATACAACAGTTTGATTAAATACTTGCATGGCCCAGTCCATCTAGGTGATTCCTATAGCGAGTTTTTGAACCAATGTTATAAAATAAGGCCGCCTAAACGGCTCCTAGGCGCTCCAACCTCCGTCCTAAGTGAGTTTTCGAACTTGACACATGCATATATGTCTAAAATCCAGCACTGACGACACGAATAGACGACCACATCTTTAGTTTTATTAACGAATACAAGCAATACAATATGAGGACATGATATATATTCCAATACCCTTGATAGAGCTTGCAAATATTCAAGTTTTAAATTACGTAGGTCAAGGTGTTTAATTGGTACGTACATGTTATGTCTAAAAGAAATTAAGCAGCTTAATTAATGCAAAAGTTGTAATAAGACGGTTCATAAAAGTAGTTAAGAGATAGATTTTACACATCACAATCACAACACTATGATTATCACTTGTATATATACTCATAGCCGGCCTCGTACATAATACTTTATATGTAAATGAACAAGTTGTATACGATTGAATTAACAGTACGTTGTGAAAAACGTTGGCCGTTTCAATCCTTAGTTAAATGAAATTGTTGTCGCAATTACGTACTTGCCAAAAGCTTACATGAAATATAATTTCGAGCGGCATCTAACAATTAGTTGAATGCTAAAACACACTTGTTTCAAACTCGGGGTTCGCATCTCTACCAAATAAAAATTGAAGTATTATTAGACTTTGAGTAGGCATCATCGATCAGGATCACAATAATTGATCGTGACAAGTACATGCTCACCAAATGCGGCTGATTTAGTGATTTCGTGTAGAAATACTCTATTTCACATCTTAGATTAGCCCAAGTAAGCAAGACCTGCCATTTTCCTCAAACTGATCGATGGAAATTCAAGCTTCAATCTAATGGAAGTTATATATACTAATCAACGTAACCATCACCAAATTGCACGACCATCTTATCTTACAAAGTAAAACGCATGGCTAGGGTTAAATACCAGGCTAAGGAAATGTACTTGTTAAAATATCTCTCTCTCTCTCTCTCTCTCTCTCTCTCTCTCACATACACACAGACACAAAACCAAAGCCAAGAGTTTGCCCACGACAATATGAGGCAGCATGACGCAAGATTACCGATCATTGTAGAGATCGGCAAATTCTAGGAGCTTACCAGAAGCGATGAACTAGGCCCGACCCTTTAATTATAAATTTATAACGCATAGAATTGTCCATTTTTCTTGACATGAAATTGTGGGGTAAATTCCATTAATTAGGATTTTCAATCAAGCTACTCGTCGTGGCTAGCTCGACCACAATTCGGACTCGTGGAAATGGAATCGGCCAATAACATATCCTCTCGGGTCGCATACGTAAATGGTTGGGGACCCAAATATGAGGTGTGTGAGTTAGTGATCGACTACTCGTTCGTGCATATCATACACCCTCTAATAATTTGGTAGCTCTGAGTTGGTGCTTGATCAATAATATGCTGCAACTACTACCTGGTCTTCCTGATATGGAAAAACCAATTAATGTTCGGTCTTCAACACGCAATTCAGGTTTAGGGTTTGAGCTAGCTAGCCAGCCAGCCCTAGCATTGAATCGAAGACCCTCTTCAATTCTGCTTTAGGGTTTTGACCGGAAATTTCAAAATGAATTCCTATGTGTCTGTCGTCGATAAGGAGCGATTGCTCGACCGTTTGAAGCTAAAAGTTTCCAAAATGGAGCAAGTATCAGACTCAAATTCTTTTCACCCCAGATGATGCATGCATGCCTTTGGTAGCTAGAGATTCAACTCGATCGTACTTTTACGCTACAATGCTCGATCATGAATTGATAGTGTACGTCATGACTTATTGAATGCCACCAGCTCATATTGCTTCTCATTTCTCAACTACTACGTACTGATGTAAAACAATGGGTCGGGTGACGGGTACGGGGTCTCCTATTCTGTGGGTTTTTTTTTTTTGGTTCTTTCGCCTCTTTCCTTGCCTCTCTTTGTTCTTAGCTTAATTGTTTGTTCTTTCTTATTCTTGCGAGATTTTTCTTAGCTCTTTGTTAATCTAGCCGATGAAAATCATATATACATTTATACCAAATAAATATACATCAAGAAAAAGGAAACACGGCGAGGTAAACATGTCAAGATAGAAATTAAGCTACATCTAGCAACATGTTTGGTGATGTTAACAAATGATTCAAAGGCATGCCAACAAGGGGGTGTAGCTCATATGGTAGAGCGCTCGCTTCGCATGCGAGAGGCACGAGGTTCGATTCCCCGCATCTCCATTTGTTCTAATTTATTTTAGGAAAATGTTTCTAGGCCTTAATCCTAGGTGGCATACTAAATTACATATCCACATCATTAAATAAAAAAATCATGCTATGTCATTTTTTAGTAAAAATACAATCTTATCATTTCATATCCAATGACTTTAAATTATTTTGCTTATATTCTATAAAAAGATGTTTTTGAAGCCATTTTTTTCATTACTCGTGCTTAAATTTAAAATGTAAAATATATATATATATATATATATATTATCTATAATTCTCAGTTCGAAAATATGACTCATTTGAATATATATACATAATTTTTTTAAGGAGAAAATTATACATATATATATATATATCTATATATGTGTTTATATATAGTTCATCCAATATAAATTCGATAGAGATTTTATTTTTTTTTTCTTTTTTAAAGTTCGATGGAGAATATACATATATATATATAACAAGTAAAAAGAAAAAATAATGGTGAATTATGAAGTCTAAAACTATTTGATTCACAAAGATAATTTTTATTAAATATCATAATTGTGGCCCTAAATCTAATGAATTATTATAATATTTGACTCCATAAGAAATACATTTAATTTAGTTCATGTAAGGTAACTAAATCAATTCGATTAAAACAATTAATTAAATAATCTCGATGAAAACAAAAAATAATATTTGGTATAATTATTCATTAATTTGGTGTGATTATTAATTAGATCGTTATTAATAAACTATATTTGGTATAGGCTACCTATATAGGTATGTTCGTATTAAGAAGATATACAAGCATACATATTAGTATACATATTGTCATCTATAAATTAATCCTCTTTATAATAAGGTAATCAGACAAATCAAAACTTAAATTAAATTCGTAAATTAAAAAGAAAATTTAACATTCATATTCGGTAGCTCATGAAATATTGTGATTCAAGAGGTAAGAAGTTCCCCACTAATAAATTGACTTTTTATGAAGGTTTAAAATTTTCATTTATGGTATTGATTTAAAAATATTGATTTAGGTAACTTGATCACCATACTCTAAATTATACTCTGAATTATTTTTCTTGTTCGTTAAAATTATAATAAGTTTACGTTAGACATGAGAACTTTTTGATCAAGAGATGAACTTCATTAAATAGGTATGAGATATATATAGTAATTGAATAGGTATATTAAGTGTGAAGTGATCCTTCATTTAAGGAATGTCTAAAATAGAAGTCATTATCCACATTATCAAACATATTATTCTACACGAATAGATACGTACTAGGTATCCAATGATGATTTCAATAATATTAAAAAAAAACTAGCCATCTTTGATATATCGATTTTAAATCAGGAACATATCTTATAGTAACAAACAAGTACTAAGTAATCAATAATGAACTAATAGTGTTCCCTTGGAACTTTTCCGTTATAGAATATTCACATTGAAATAAAAGTCATTGTTCACATTGAAATTCAAAGTCATAAAATGTCACATAATATAAATAAGTTACAAGTACCAGTAACCTAGTAATGTTCACTTGAAACTTTTCCCAAATAGCATGTTCACATTGAACTTCACATTGAAATAGAAGACATTATTTACATTAAAATTTAAAGTCGCCCTTCACATTGAAAGTTAAAGTCTTAAACATGTCTTATAGTAACAAATAAGTTATAAGTAGCGGATAATAAACTAGTAATTTTCACTTGTAACCTTTCCTTAATGACATATTCACATTAAAATAGAAGTCATAATACACATTGAAGTTCACATTCAAATAGAAGTCATTATTCACATTAAGATTTAAAGCGATAAACATAAGTTATAAGCATGCAGCTAATGATGAGCTAGTACGTAATGATCACTAAACAAATAAGTACTAAGTAGTTAACAGTGAGCTAGTAAAGTTCACTATAAATCTTTCTTTAGTGGAATATTCACACTAAAATAAAAGAAATAAGTACTAAGTAGTTAACTATGTGCTACTTGCAAGTTCATTGAGGATGTTTCCTAGCTTAATGTCGTATTCACACTAAAATGGAATAAATAAGTTTGGGGTTTAGGGATAAGAGTTTAGTGTTTAGAGTTTAAAGATTAAATATATTAAGTACGTAGTTAATAATGAGCTAAGTACAAAACACATTATACGTATTAAATGTCTATTGTATTAATTTCTTCATTTTAAAGTCTCATGTATTAACTACTTTGCAAGTTTAGACTATTTTTATACTCCTCTCCTCTACTTGGCAGTAGGTATACTAATATGAATGTTTGCATATCCTCTTAATACGGACATGTCTATATATGTACCATATACCAAATATTTTATTAATAACGATCTAATTAATAATCACATTGTTCTAGAATATTATGTATCTTTTTAGATATTCTTTATGTGTGTCTTGACCTTATGCCAATAGAATATGTAGTTAGACTAGATCTATGTATCTATGTATTCATATCCTTACCATATTGGTATTGTGTAATTCCCTATATAAATGGCTCCTATCAATGAATAAGATGATGATTCTCTTGCTATCTCTCTGTCTCAACACTTTATCATTCATCACGCTATCATGTACTTTGTTCTAACTCTAGAGCCAATAGCCCACCATTTGTTTTTCCCAAACCCTAAAATCGGGCAGCCTTATTTTTCCTGATTTCCGACCAAAATTCCGATTGCCCTCCGCCAGAATTTTATATCCTCAGAAAGCTCTCTCCGTCCCGGATCCAACGCCGCCCGTCTCACCCTGAAAACCGGCCGGAAAGTCTCCGAACCGGCCGCCAGAAGATTCCAGACCGCCGCCGCTACCGACCACCGGTTCACCACTTTCCCTTCCTCCGATCAACCTGAATTTTTGACAGCAGCTTCCCCATCTAGAGATGCTGCTCCTGTCAAAGTAGGCGAAACGTTGTTTCTCCTCTCGACCGTCCGCTCCGCTGCTTTCTTTTCATTCGATCAAGCATCCAAATGTTTACGGTATGGTTATTTTACAACCAAAACTCTTCCAAGTTCAATAACCCCGGGGAGATAAAGTGTTTTCTCCCCTTCTTCTACTCCATTCTATACTTGGGTCGGTGTATTTGCAGGTACCAAAAATCCTGAAATTTTATTCACGGGTGAAGAGTGTGTTTGATCACTCTTGTTTCCTTGTCCGGGTTGTGTATGATCAACTCCGACCTATCATCGGATTGTGTTTGATCAATCCGAGGCCTTTTTCCGAATTGTGTTTGATCAATTCACGGTTTTTCCGGATTGTGTGTGATCAATCTGAAGGACAAACCATTAAAAGCATTGTCTGTGACCTCTATCGAGTCTCATAACAGCTTAGTTTTGTATGCAAGAGCAATGTAACATTCTGCTCCTTTGAGTTTTGACATACTCGATGTCTAAGGCGGATCTTTGCATGGTATCTGTGGAACTTTTCATCGGAAAGGATTAAACCACATGTTTTGACCCTCAGGCTAACAAGCCTAGATGCCGAGATTTCACATCTCATGCGCTAAAAGTCTTTGAAGCGTCACATCGACAAAAGTCTTTAATGACAATATGTGCAAAAACTAATGACCCACAAGTACTGTGGAATGCACTCATGAAGCGTTTCTCGAAACGTTTATATAACTATACGTGTTGATTAGTTATTAGTCAAGTGGATTGCTTACCACCTTAATTGACTACATATTGTCGATGATCTTTTATGGCATCATGATCCATAATTTTTAGCGGATTCAACCATCATCAAATTCTCTAGGTTCTCCAAGTTGGTTTGCAATTACCAACGAGACTTGATTAATCATACAAATGGGAATTGTATATACGCTAATGTGATAAACTTATTTGAGATTATCCCCTAATGTAAGGACAACAATATGGGTCATGGCAACGGCAGAAAACATCATGTCGATGTCTAGAAAAGAGGGGGAGGTGTTGCCGGCTCTAATAGCGACACTCCCGGTCTAGACACCATTTTGTCAAACTACTAACGTCAGCTCATGACAATGTAACCATTGTGGATCTTCGGATCACTAATTCAAGATTGTCAAGCTCCTTCAAATTGTGAGTGCATACAAAAAGGTACGAAAAATCAATATGAGGACAAGAACATCATCCTCATGATCGCGAATTTCAAAGATTCGGATCCTGCTCTAGCTACCCATGACTTTGACGTCATCGGCTAGACATTGATTTTCGTTCCAAGCTATATGTACTAAGGTATTGTATCGACGTCCTTCGTCTATTTGAGACCTCGATGTACTCACATTAGCAATAATAAATGCATTGAGAATTTTTTTGAAGTTATGAAACTATTCTCCACTTATGGTTCGTATTGATTTACAAACAAGATGTACATTCTTACATCGTCCTTAGAAACATGGCATATTGTGCCGATTTTGGTCTCTTTCTTTGAAGGTGACTCATGGCACTACATCCTCAAGGAGGAACGCCCACGTGTTTCCGATTAAGTCTTCTACCCTATAGTGGATTTTCCATTATCAATTATTCAACTAGGCTCATCCAAGCTCAGTTTGATGTCTTAGAATTGTCCGAAATTAAGAAGATAGTGGTTTTAAGTGTGCCTCGCACTACCGACCCTCCACGGACATACCTGGTCATACTGACTTGGAGTTACCGAAAACTTTTGATTTTGAATCCCCCTTACGCTATTAAACCAATTGCCGTCTTGCAAAAGACGTTGAAGACTTATCAAAGCCGAAAATTATCATCATGATCGAATCATCTAGGTTCTCTGAGTTAGTTTATGTTCATGTCAGGGAGCTTTTGCTAACTAGTCATGGAGTTTACAACCTCAGAACGACCGAAAGCACTTGGTTTTGATCATACACACGTCACTTTTGGCTAAGGCAAAAGCCTACAAGCCACCTGCAAGCTTCACAGCTTCGCACATGTCAATTCTGTGAAAAACAGCAATCTGTCCCTTCTGGATAGTCAACTTCGTTTGAGCTTTTTGAACATCTCCGGACAAACCAGACAGTGAGCTTTATATCATGGAAAGCTCTACAAGTCTAGTTTTTAGAACATTTCGCGGTTTGTCCATATCTATTTTAACAAAGAAGTTATGGCTGTTTTAATGCGCAAAAGTCATTCTGCGCGAAAATTTTTATGCACTCTCGGGATTACAGCTTTTCGTAGCTTTTTTAATCCTTTTAAATGGTTCAAGTAGAACTATAAACTCGTCTATCTACTTCTTCTTGTAGATATGTCTCATTGAGACATTGAGTGCTTCGCAGATAGTAGAACTATCCACAACATTCTAAGGAATCGGCAACTATCTTTGGATTTTGTGCCTTTGTAAATCTTCTGTGACTATAATGATCGAATCATACCGGTCATTCAAGGACATGGTTTAGCTTGAATTTTGATCTCTCATGGTACCATAATCAACGTCACATATGCCCTCTATGCATTAGAGGTAACCGAACCATATTGAGCTTTAAAGACATTCATGTTAATAGTTTTTATTTGAAAACACATTGTGAGAATGAATAAGAATTCTTTTGGGTATATCTTCTCATGAATGCAGATTGAAATGCATCTTAGAGAAGTTTATGAGTCAATTTAGTGGATTGTATGTCACTACGATTCGAGTATCGAATCTCATGTTGTCGCTAATCATGATATTTGGGACATCGGCTCATATAGGCTTTGGTTTGACCAAATCGGTCATCTTGGAAGAGATATAATGGTCTAAATTTTGAGAAATTCTCATAGACATCCATTCTTCCGCTCAAAACGAAGACATTCGAGATCTAGCATCATTATGAAGCATGGTGGTGACCCGGGGGACATTGACGTCACTCGAACACGACTCCAACTTCCTGGAAGTCGTTCGGTCAATTTCTCAAGCAATTGAGTTGCACCGGCCTTTCCTCGATGTCGCATTTGCCCCCTGCAATGCTCATTGCTCGTTTTGAAAGCTTATTCTTTAGCTAAATTAGGAGTGAGACCCTCCTATGCTAAATAACACAAAAGTGAACATTATTCTTACATCAAACTATGTAGATAGATACAACCAACTTGCGGACACCTTTTTATGTTTTATGGTGTTGGTTGCAGTGTTAATACACAGGTCACGTATTACACTATTATCTACTGCTTATGCTGTTTATACTTTTGTGGACTCACTACCCATTCTTTAACAAAGTTTATCGGGATATAAGTTGAAGTGTTATGTACCCCATGTTCACACGCAATACGGTCTCACCGAGGCTACGACTAAGCAACTTTAGCTTGTCGCTCGAACATTATTGATGCGCACCAATCTTTCTATTGCGTCTTAGGGCTATGCAATATTTGCATCCAGCTTTACTATTCATCTACGACTCAACATCATTGGATATTATTGTACTACAACTCGTGACTGTGTACCAGGATTAACACGAAATTGCAATCCTTGAGCTTGGCGGGACTGAAACGGATCTCCAATTCTTGAGCTCGGCTAGATGTTTTTCTAGGTGCCAAATCGCATTACCACTGCATACAATGATGGGTCATTTGAGATGAATAAGTTTAGGTTGGATATGAAACTCCACCTATAATCCGCTTATGTAGAAACCTTGTCAGGCGATCTCATTCACCACTAAATTGCGGATTGTCACTTTGATGAGACAATATTCACATCGTTAGGGGGAGATAAGAACACAAGTGTTCAAGTGGAACATCGTTAATCGTCGTGGTTTGTCCCCACTAAGTCTCATCTTGATCTCAAATGCTTAAAGTGTTAAAGTGACGAGATCACATGCTATAAATATGTCTGCAAGGATTGATGTCCTATGTACAAAAGGACATGGCGCGACCAAAAGAAGTTAGTCTTGGCGCCATCACCATGGATGGTGATATGGTGACGCCATATAATGGCAAAATTTGTGTCACAAGGCCGTGTGGCTCCCCAAAAGGAGGGAGGCCCTTAGGTTCAATACTTTCTCGCACTAGAAAGAAAGCGAGCTTGGCACAACCTGATCCATTGATCAGTGATACTCAAATCCGTCTCATGAAGTCTGAATTGTGATTATCGTTGGGGGACGCCTCAATGTTAAATCCAATGCATATAGAGATCTCTACATAGTATTACACTAATGTACATGAGGACGTGAGATAATGAGTCTACTATCGAACCACCATTCGTTGATGGATATCAACTTAGTTATTTGGCCTAATGGAAAAATGCGATCCAACATTAACAAAGAGATAGGTCCTTGGGCAGGTGATGCCGACACCGTAAGCTAAACCCTATGAACTATACCTTTGTTAGATAGCGTAGTGAGAACAAGAGCTTAAACTCACCTTATGGCGCAAGATCTCTCACTAACACGCACTGAGATCGACTACGATGAGATATGTTCTCGTAATGGATGTCATTGCATTATACTACTTTTTTAGTTTGGTAGTTTCCGAATAACTGAACATGCAGCCTATGAATGTGGTCATAATAACACTTTTATGGGATTAGAGATATACATGAAGATCTTAAACAGACTTCATTCATCCAAATCAAGTTGTGCTCTAGACCACAGGAGCACGCGTTTGCTAAAGGTATTGGAACGCACATGAACTCTACATGATTTGGAATGGATATGATGAATTATGCCTTTGCGTGTTCATTCCGGATTTACATGGACTCTTGATGATCAAGAGATGCCAATATGTATCAACATCCGAAGAAAAAGATCTTGGGAAGACACGGTCTCGATAAGGCACTCGATAACTGTATTGATGATGATTTTTCATCAATCGGCTTAGGCACTTTATAACTAGTGAGACCTAGGTATACTCCCATGATTAGTCAAGGTCTTTGTTCTAAAGAAAGATCTATTGTTTTGTCTAAAGCAAGATGACAAATATGTGTTAAGAGATGGAGTTCTCATCTAAGTAAAATAAGACGCATCAATGTACTCAACGCAATACGAAAGACTTGACATCTCATTCGCTATAAAAAGTTATAAATCTAAGTGTAGCTATGCGCCCACGCAATGCCAATGTAATGGCAGTAACTTCTTTTTCTTATTCTATCCCTACATAAGAAAGACACATCAAAAGCGAAATCAGAATCTGCCAAGTTTCATAGGTCAACTTCCACGAGACCTACATGAAATCTCACTCACTGGAAAATGGTGAAATTGGTACCATTGGAAATGTCTATGTGTCTACTTTCCAGAGACACTAACCATTTGATCATACCTATCATATTGAGTGCGTTATGGCCGTTTTTGTAAAGTAGGACGAATCTGTCCGAGAATCTGATTTTGGCAAAACAGTCAACTTCGACGGGACTCTGTGAATAGCTCCTGATGAACCAGAACGTACGTAATATACGGTTGGAAAGCTAAATCAGTCTAGTTTCCAAAACCGTTTACGGTTCGTTCATATGTATTTCCTAGAGGAAGTTACGGTTGTTCTAGTAACTGAAGGCATGCTGTGCGGAAATCTGATTTCCTGCACGAACTTATGTTTTGAGTTTACAAGCGGCCTTCTCCTCAAGATTTAAGTGTAAAAGATCATTTGAGAACAATACGGCATGATTTAGTTAATTATTGTCCAATGTCACATTTGAAGACATGTTAAAGAGTATTGAGATGCTAAGTTGTTGAAACTTCCGTGATTAGTAAAAATCAGGAAGAGCCCTATGATTGATGTAAAGATCAAGGGGAGGTGTGAACTTCAAGGGCAGTCTAGCACATGCATACATGTCACTATCAAATGTGAAGGGTGCGTTGTACTCTTTTTCTCCTACGATTAAGGTTCAGTTTTTCTCCCACAGGGTTTTTGTGACTTGACGAGGTTTTTGACGAGGCAACAGATCACACCATCGGCATATCAGCGCGCGGCACAAGAGGGAGTGTTCTAGGATATTTTGTATCTTTCTAGATATTTTTTATGTGTGTCTTGACCTTATGCCAATAGGATATGTAGTTTGACTAGATCTATGTATTCATATCCTTACCATATTGGTATTGTGTAATTCCCTATATAAAGGGCTTCTATCAATGAATAAGATAATGATTCTCTTGCTATGCCTATATAGGTACCATATACCAAATATATTTTATTAATAACGATCTAATTAATAATCACACCAAATTAACAAATAATTATACTAAATATTGTTTATTTTCATCAAAATGATTTAGTTACCATTTTTATGTAGTTGATTTAGTTACCTTACATGAACTAAATTAAATGCATTTCTTTATGGAGTCAAATATTATAATAATTCATTAGATTTAAGGTCACAATTACGATATTTAATAAAAATTATCTTTGTGAATCAAATAGTTTTAGACTTCATAATTCACCATTATTTTTCTTTTTACTTGTTATATATATATATATATATATATATATATATATATATTCTCCATCGAACTTTAAAAAAGAAATAAAAAAATAAAATCTCTATCGAATTTATATTGGATGGACTATATATAAACACATATATAGATACATATATATATATATATACAGTCTCTATCCAGAGCGAAGCTTCGCTCTGGAATTAACGTGCGAATGTCCTTATTTGACTCACTTTTCGGTCATATTTTTCGATCATACCCGGTCAGTGTCTAGATACATATCGTATGATCATCCTTACAAAGTTTCATTCAGTTTGGTAATCGTTTGCACATCAAATTAGATAAAATAAATCAATAAACAAAATCTGTCCAAGTAGAACCGTTGGAGTAAATCATGATTATGGAGGCTTAAACGGTCACCAAATTGGATGAAACTTTGTAAGAATGATCATACAATATGTATCTAGACATTAATCGGGTATGATCGAAAAATATGACCGAAAAGTGAGTCAAATAAGGACTTTCACACGTTAATTCCAGAGCGAAGCTTCGCTCTGGATAAGGACTGTATATATATATATATGTATATGTATAATTTTCTCCTTGGAAAAATTATGTATATATATTCAAATGAGTTATATTTTCGAACTGAGTGTAATTATATATATATATATATTTCACATTTTAAATTTAGCACGAGTAATGAAAAAAATGGCTTTAAAAACATCTTTTTATAGAATATAAGCAAAATAATTTAAAATCATTGGATATGAAAGGATAAGATTGTATTTTTACTAAAAAATGACATAGCATGATTTTTTTATTTAATGATGTGGATATGTGATTTGGCATGCCACCTAAGATTAAGGTCATAAATTCTAGGCCTTAATAAGGCCCTCTAACATTACCCTTTATTTTAATTTAGAAACATAAAATATAAGATCAAATTTTAAACTACTTTGTAATAGTTGTACTTTTTATTCCGCGTAAAAAAAAATAAACTCAAAGGGGTGATCCGATTTTGATAAACTCATGGGGTCACCCTTCCATGGTCCAATTTTGATAACGGTGATCAGATTATGTACGTAGTTCTATGTTTTCCAGGATCAAATTGCATGAACATTATTAATTGTCCATCGAGAAATGGCATGTAATGTACAGACACAGGAGGACTGGGAGAGAAGAAGATAAGGGATAGGGGATAAATGAACAGTAGAGCTTAGGTGAAAAATGGTGAAGGTTCAGAGAGGTAGTCTTATAATATAGACGAGGAAATAAATGGGGTTGCGTGGTGGTGCTAGGAGGAACGGGACCCCATTATTGTGTACAGTTCTGAGCTCTATGGTCTACAATAAGTCCATAACAGGAAGGGTGACCATTTTCTTTCTTGCTTGTCACTCTCTCCCTCTCTCTCTTACCCTCACTCCCTATAAGAGTGGTTGTATGACTCATTGGGAAATGATAGCGATAAAGGAAACCATAAAAACTTAGACACACCCTTTCAGCAATCCTAGCTCTCTTCTCCTTTCTTCTCCTAATACTAGTACCAACCACTTCTACGACTGAAACTACTACTCAAAGACACACACACTAGCTTATATAGCAAAGACAATGAGTTGTACTACTGAAACCCAGTTGGGTTCGGAAACTGATAGCAGCTCAACTTCCTCATCACCACCGTCTTCCCCTGCAAGTTCCAGACCCTTGAACCCCGATAACAAGCCGGGGTCACTAGAATTGCAACCCAAAAACAACAACGACAAGAAGAGCAAACGAGCCAGAGTCGACTCCAGCAAGCACCCGGTTTACCGCGGCGTCCGGATGCGCAACTGGGGAAAATGGGTCTCGGAAATCCGCGAGCCACGCAAGAAGTCACGCATTTGGCTCGGGACCTTCCCCACCCCTGAAATGGCCGCCAGAGCTCATGACGTGGCCGCGTTGAGCATCAAAGGCAATTCAGCAATTCTCAACTTCCCTGAACTCATTGACTCGCTGCCGCGGCCGGCCTCCCTCTCTCCCCGAGACGTCCAGGCCGCGGCGTCCAAGGCTGCCCAAATGCACCAGTTCGACTCGACCAAGCCTTCATTGTCCAGCACGTCATCGTCGTCCTCGTTGAGTTCTCTGGTCTCGGCTATAGATAACCTCTCGACCGAGTCGGAGGAGCTGAGCGAGATAGTTGAGCTGCCGAGTCTGGGGACGAGTTACGAGTCGTACGAGTTGAGAAGTGAGTTTGTGTTTGTGGACTCGGCCGATGACGAGTGGGTGTACCCGCCGCCGTGGCTACAGCAAATGGGGGACTGCGGCGTATACGTGTGCGGTGGGCTAGGAAGTTCTGCTAACTCGACTGGCTTTGAGGGTTTGTTATGGGATTATTAATTAGTAAGTGCCTAAGTGGTTTGGTTCAAAGTGTTTAATTGTAAATTATGTAAGTGTGTATTTTCTTTTTTGGGGGGTTTTTGAAGTTTTTAGCCCTTTTGGTTTTTCATTTAAGGGATTAAACTCCGATCTAT
Organism: Fragaria nilgerrensis; assembly: GCA_010134655.1. Lineage (NCBI taxonomy): Eukaryota > Viridiplantae > Streptophyta > Magnoliopsida > Rosales > Rosaceae > Fragaria > Fragaria nilgerrensis. Next base: position 31,199,335 of record CM020978.1, on the reverse strand, counting down.
TAATCTCATCTCCCCTTTGGTTTGTGTAAGTACTGCTGTTAGGATCAGGTCTGTTGGTAACTTTGTGCAAATACAATAAACCCTTTTGTTTTGCAATTGTTCCTTTTACCTTTTCTATTCAGCACCATTTTTGAGTCGGCTATAAGGTTAGGTAAGTGATAAAAGAGTGTGAGAGGGTTGTGTTAGGAAATATATATATATATATATATATATATATATATATATATATAATATTTTTAGCTATAAGGTTATATATATAATGCTGATCAGGAAATGAACTCCTTATCTTAGTTAAGGTACGGATTTCTTTATTCGACCCATTTTTCGATCACATTTTCTCATCTTAATCATTCAATATCTAGGTATATGTGAGTATATTATTTCTACAAATTTTCAGCCAATTGATAATCGTTAAGGCATTCAAAACTGTGATTTAGAGTTAAATGAAACGTACGGTTCAAGATGAACAAATTCGGTTCGTTCATTGATTTAATGCATTTTCGATACTTTAACGATAACCAAATTAGCTGAAAATTTACAGAGATGATCTAATTATGTATATCTAAATACTGAACGGCTATGATCGGAAATATGATCGGAAAGTAGGTCAAATTAAGGAAATCCGTACCGTTTTGAGGAAGCGCTACATTCAATATATGCTTATTGTAAAAAAATATCAAAGGCACTGCAAAACAGACCCTAAATCTTGTCCGGAATTTCTGATCAGAAAATGTTTACCAGCAGCTTCCGTGCAACAACATTCAACTTTTTCTGCTCCATTCTTGGGAATTGGAATGAATACCAATTTAGAAGAACAGTCCAAAGCATGCAACAAAAAAACAAAGGGGGAGAGCCGTTGGGGGTATTGAAATCATGAATCTTAAGGTAAACACGACGGGAACAAGTAGAGAAGAAGAACAGCAGAAACAACAATAAAGATGACAGAAGAAAGAACAAGAACAGGTAAAACGTACTCTCTGAAAGGAGAAATTAGGACTCAATTGTACTGGTTCTGAATTGCTGATCGATGATGTGAGGTTAATTTGGTAGCAAATTAACCTCCAGATTGTGAAACATGATGAGCTGTGAATGGGGACACTGAAAGTGACTGTTAATTTTTTTCCCAAATGTGTAAACATGCAGCAACCATCTAGTACTAAATTACTAATAGGTTAATTTCTTTTATTATATTTGTTATTTTCTTCAACATCGATCTGCTTGTAATCTTCCGAAACTCATGAGGAATCATACAGAGGTTGAGAATCAGAGATCGATCAGTTTCCTTTTCTTCCTTGGGGAAGATGAGACAACCAGATCGAGAATCATCTTTTAGAGCCTGACCCCAATTGTTGCCCTTGTATCAAGACCCACATAACTATATATATATGAAGAAAAACAAAATAACCATGCAGTATATATATACAACATACCATATAATAATGATGCTGCTGAAAATTATACTAGCAAAGTAGCAAGCTATCTGCACACAAAAGCTAGATATTTATTCAATTCATATCAGTCTTAGAATATGAATGGTTGGAGAGCACTCTATTATAAAGTGCCCACACACTGGTGCCTTGTTCTTCACCAAAGTAGTTTAATTTTAGGTTTTCATTATTTGCAGACATTGACCGCTTTTACAAACTTTCTTATTTGAGAACAAAAGTTTGATGCTTTGATGCTTCAAGTTTTATGAAAGAGCACGTTTGTTTCTAAAATTCGAATTAAGTCATATATTAAACTCTGGGGTAATCATTCATTATTCCTGCTAATTACACAATTATATACGACTGCAGCAGCTAGAGGTTTGTCAATTAGAAAATCAAAAGCGTAGTACAATAATGATCAAATGGAAAAATATATTGTGGGATCTTCAAACTTATATAAACAAGCGTCAAGCTGGGGTACCATATCCATCATGCATAGATTCTATGGTATAGTTGCATGAATAAAAACAGAAAATTAGTTAATAAAATAAAATGCTAGACTAGAGTCTGACGAAAGACCATTATGATTATGGAAAACCTAACAGTATATATACTAATTATTTTCATTTATATATCTGATTGTCAATGATTACTTTACGCCTTTGCCATTTTATAATCACGATTCCCATATACGTATAAGGCTGTCGACATAAGATCAAGCAGTATGAACAGGATGAGACAAGATAGCTAGCTAGGGTTGAAAAATTAAAAGAAAGAAATAATGTTTAATCAGAATTATGTAAAAGCATAATAGTGACATTATAACCGCTATTTATTGCGGTTCAATTGTCTTTGTTAGCTTTCTTATATTTATATAGAGCAGAGTGTTTTAAGCACCGTATATACTATATACAAGCCAATAAGCTATAGTAGTTTAATTATGGATTAACTAATTGTCTGATCTTCTCAGCAGTCCAACTTCCTGATATAGAAGGAAACAACGATTGTTTGAATTCATTAATTAGTTACCTTATGTCGCAAAATTACAAAATGGCGGGTCATAATTTGTACAAATTTATCTATGCAAAAACAAATCTCTTTGTATAAAATACAGGAAAATCTCCATGGCATAGATATGATACCCTTTTGAAATCTGAAATGATTTAATGAAGTATAATTAAGGTCGATCTATTCTATCAAATCAAGTCACTTTGGCTTGCATGAGAATGTGCTCGATCTTGGGACTGAGACTTACACCCGCATATATAACTGCATTTCCTCGCTCGGTGTATACTCCGTCCTTTAATGTTGCTTCCCTCTGAGCTTTCAGTGGAGTGCTGCGTCTATTTGACCTGTTCTTTGGCCACGCTGATCTTGTGAGAAGCTCTAACAGCCAAAAAACTGAAATTGAAAAGAAAAAAGGATCATGTTAAAGATGATCGAGCTTGATTTTTGATTTTTTCATAAGATAGGATGAGTACGCACAATTTGAAAACCTAGATCGAAGAGGAGCAATTGCGATAGCGCAATTTAATTGAGGAATTTGGGGGTTAATTTGGACAAAGAGAGATCGAGCACTGTGGCTGACGAACTATCCCAAGATTTTCACAAATAGTAATTAAGCAAATTAGTCATCATCAGATCACAACCGGATTTAAATTATACGTTTATATATATGCATGCAATAGCTAGGTTGAACAAAACAACAATATAAACTTGATCAAAGTCGTGATATAGAGAGGTCCAGCCTAGCTAATCATAACCCGTCACAACTGTGAGGTCCTCCGGCAAGTAGCCAGCCATAGATATTTAGTAGCCAGCACTCCCCAGCAGCAGTCGTCGACCCATATGTGGTAATTTCCAACGGCTACAGTTTGATAATGAAAACATGCCTCATACCCCAATTAGGCCTACAAAATCTGATTTGATTTACATATATGTGTAAAATCATACGTAGTATACTATATAACTAAGCATCTTATAAGTCACGCTTTGAAAACACTTCTCCTGTGTGGCGTATACAATCTTTGTACATTATAACTCTCAATTATTATTTTTGGGTAATCATTTATATAGAAACCCAGCATTTCCAATAAGCTATTTTGTTGATTTCGATTCGGACAAGCACTGCAAGCAAGCTTCTTCGAGTTCCTTCCCCCAATAAAATCATGCATGGTTCCAAATTATAATCTCATACTGGACCCCCTCGAGTCGAGTCGATCATTCACCAGGTCCAGCGATATCAGACACCGTAGATGAATGAATCTTAGATCGAAACCCCATCAGGTCTCTCTCTTTGCCTTTATTGGCCGCGGTTTGTACAGATAAATATCTGTACGAGAAATCATGCAGTTCTATTCACTGCCCCCATTTTCTAGCAGAATCATTTCGTGCTTGAACCACCCATGACCCATGCATATTGGGGTTACCTTAGTACTAATCTCAATCTCTATCAATGACACACATTTGTATTTTTCTTCATGGTTTTCTCCATCTGTCTTTCTTCTTTTTCAGTTTGCTGATATAATTAAGAGGGTAGCTAGCTGAAACCCAAAGTAATCCAACGACCAAGAAATGCAGGCATTTGCTTTTGTCCTTCTAGATGCTCAGGAGAGTTGGTAAAACAAAGCTCCACCTAAACCTTAAGCCGAGCCAAATCTCCTGTGATACAGACGATTACGCCCTCATTACATGGTTTATATTCTAATCTCTAAACCCTACCAGGTTTAACAAGTGTAAAACTGAGCAAAATATCCAAGTGTAAAGCGTACAGAATATCAGAGTGTAAAAAAAGGGGGAAAAATTCACTTGATGGTAATGACTCGAGTCAGACACCATATCCCAAAGTATTCCGAACAGGTGTTCCTATCCGACGATATGTTTATATATCTATATATGGAAGACGTTAACAGCATTAACAACCCATATATATATAAGATTGACGCACCAAAACAAGCACTTAATTAGCACTTCCTCCCAGCCCCCACTTGTATATATATTTTACGCCTGATTCACGCCACCAAGGTTATCATTGCGATCCTTCTTTGTTATTCTAATTAGTATACATGGCATCTAATTAAAGTCCGATAAATATCCAAACGAATGAATGATCATACCCTGAGATGGAGGATTAGCTTTCTCCTGGCCTGGCCTTCAGTTGAGACTCGATGTTAATTGGCTAGATATTTTGTGACCACCCTGGCCTCTACGCTAGCTTCTAATTTGCGTTCCTGATTTGATAAAACTAATTACTTAATCAAATTAACGTAAGGATCAGGTGCTAATTAATATGCTGTTACCAGAATCAGTGTCACCCTCTCATTTTTCTAATGAAATCGAATCCGCCTTATTTGTACTTGTTTAAGTAATCGACATTTTTGCAACTTGGTCAGCATTGTCTTTTCTTATTAAACAAACGGGTCTCCTAGTGGTTTTTCATTAGTTGAGGAAATAAAAAATTATGTTGAATCTGTTTTCTGTTTTTTTTTCTTTTTACCTTTCACATTTTTTCTTTCATAATTCGATCCGTTGGTGCTATCTTATATATCACAGCTAACCAAATAATATTAGCCACATGAGAGTTACATAATTCGTACCAAATACACAGGTAGCTATGTTGTAGCACACAATTACGCATACAAAGATTAATTAACAACAAAATTACGCATACAAATAACGTGTCAACATGGGCAGAGATATTTTTCACCCAAAACTCCAATGTCGACAGTATATAAACTAGTGCCGTATATGCATGAAAGTGATGAAACTAATTAACAATGGGACAGGTAGGGTTTGATTATTCCTTCGATTCATTGCCATCAATCAATTTTATCGAGCGAAATGTATTTCAAACTGACATGTAAGAGAGCCGATGTTTTCTCCTACGTACATATAGCTAAAATAGAAACATATTGCATTTCTGAAGAGCTTTTTTGGAAGGCCTTTTCGGAAGAGTTTAGGTTCATGGTGATTTGAAGAAACACGTACGGATATTGATATTTTCTCTCTTATGAGATCATTTGTTGTTTTGCAATGATGAATGAAGTTAATTTTGATAAATCTTACTGACATATGCAATTAACGGTGAGATTGATACGTTAAGGAATTTTAATGAATCTCACTTGAAACATATTTATTGGAAAACAAAAGAATAATTACATGGGCATATATTTTGTTCTTCACCTTTGGAGTTTGGATGCGTTACTTAAAGGCCTAAGTACCTAGAAATTCATATAATTCAACTACTAGTGCCCAATTTTGTCGTTGTCTATCTAACAAGGGAACAAACAATTTTCTTTATGTAAATCATTCTTTATGCAAAACAGATCTCTTTGTTTGGAGATAATATGGGTGCCTTTTTCTAATAAAATGTCCAAAAGTAGAAAGCATAAGTATCACCAGTGTAGCTTTGCTTTCCGTAATATTTGTCTACTTAATTAGTATATTTGCTAATTCGTCAGCATATAATACCGTTAGGTACACCTAAATCCCTCATATTACGTACATAAGCGTCAGTTTTAATTTTCGTTTTGGCAGTCGAATATGGTTTGCCATCTGCATCGAGAGAGTATGTTTTACCTTTGACGTTTTATGAATCTATATTATACACGCACAAATTAATTACATCAAACATTGAGATTTTCTTAGCTTGTTCACTTTTTTGATATGGTCTTGTTGATCTTATATCATTGGGAATTGGCTCCTCCTAGCGAAGTGAAACATACTTTTTTGGTCAGACAACAACATTTGATTTGATTAGAGAGGGCGAAAGTTCTTTCTATTGAGTCTAACAGTGTAAGAGATCCGTCACTTGTTAAGTAATCTCAATCCTTAACACCATCACACAAGGTGTTGTTAAATCATCTATTGATATTGGTGCAAATGTAGGTCGGTGTTGTGAATCCCTTCTCATAGCTCGTTAGCTATAGTATATAGTAACCAACTTAGGACTAAATGTGCAAATTAGGTTAGCTTGATTATAAGAATAATTGTGATCACGTTATAGTTTCAGCTAATTGTAAGTACATGCATTCCAAGCTTTTCAATTTCAAGAACATAATTCCATTAGTGAAATTTGATCTCTTCCGCTTTCTTTTGTTCCATCCTCTGACAATATGCTCAGTCGTTTATTTTCAAAGAACACAGAGCATCCATCATTTTGCAAATTTTGGTTAGTTGCTGACTGGATTGAATTGGTGAGACGATGTCGATCCTATTAACAAAACTGGTTCTCGTCAAATGTGTAATCATCAAGTTTTACTCGCCCAAAGAAAAAGAAAAATGATCCCACTTTTGTTTTAGTATAACATACCCAAGAGGGAAAAGGTGAAAAAAGAAGATTGTCTCCAAATCATGTAACAGTAAGATTCTAAATTAGTGTCATCTCCGAATGGCTGTCATCTTCACAGACCCCCTTTCTAGTTGTTTTCCACCCGCTTAGTACTAAGCATGATTAACTTTATGTCTCTAAACCCATGATATCCAATGTTGATATTCATCCATTTGGTACCCCTAGCTTGAAACACAACAGCCAAAGAGACTATTTATGCTATTATTGATTCCATGGAATCTTATATATATCCATTTCGTGGCAGATTAAAGGTCATCAATTAATAATCAAAAAGAAAAAGATTGAATTCACTTCGTTTAGTTCGTTCTTAACAAAATTTTGCATGCCTTTTTCATCATGCTTACTAGTAACTAGTGACCATCAATCATACTTATGGAACAAAATGTCAATGATCTAGGAAATTAGAGGAAACTTAGAGACCCACTTCAAAGTGGAAAAAAATCCCTTTATGACATTTTAGAGGAATATGCATGGCTGGCGAAGGCTTAGTTGTACTACGGTCCAAGAAACAAAAAAAACAAATTAAAGCATCATATTTATATTATCCTACGAGTTTTACTTACGTCATATCAATTGATGAGAGACAAAGTAAACAATATTATATTATTTTTATTATGTGTGTTTGTAAATAAAGCACGTGGCATGGACTACTGAATTTGCACTCTATCTAACAAGAATATAGAGATTCAACTATTTACCGGATACAGTACTTATGTAGCTGTAATTTTGATGATTAGGTGATTAATCATTGTGATAGAAATGCAACAAGCTCATGATCTAATCGCAAATTAAGTATGGCTAAATAGTGTCCTATATATAACAAAGGAAATGCGACGAATTGAACCTATAAAATTATCTCGGGCTTTGGTTATCCACTCGATAGGTCAATAATGATCGAATCTTCGTGTAGTATAGTAGGAGCAATGTTGAGAGTTGGTCAATCATAATACCTAATTAAGGGAATTGTTAATAGGGATGGCAATAACCCCGACGGGTAGGATACCTATATGTATTCGACTTTAATGGGGTAGATATACGAGGATAAACGGGTAACAGGGATGGAGATTCCCAATATTCGGATTCTTAAATCGGGTACAAGGCGGGTATAGTATTTTAATATTCGTCATAATCCCTACTTATTAAAGATGAAAATATTATTATATATAATTTTATAATTTATTATATATATATTAATATATAATTTATAAATAGATATTTATTGTGATTCTCTTAAAAAACTTGTATTTATTTTTATTGGATTGAATAATGAAACTTATTTATTTTGGCATTTGATTTTAATTTCATACATCTATATTTCGTATTTAAAAAAAATTTGATTTAATACATAGTTGTTAACGGGGATCGAAACAGGTATGGAAACATAATCTTTAAAAGGTACGGATACGGAAAATTCCTATTATCTAATTACAAAGATAAAAAATGTAAAAAGATATAAGTATAGTATTTTGATCCCCTTACTCTATCCTACCCGTCACCGTCACTAATTGTTAACCTTTTTTCCACCACATTTTTTTGTTCATATATATGAACTCATGACTTGTATATATCATGATTAATCGGTGACAAAATTTAAATTTTTGTCTACAAATTTGCAAAGCCGAGGAATGGGTGATATGAGAAAGAACGAGGGCTAGGGTCACAAATCGTTGTCCCAGTAGGGCAGAATGGGTAATGTGTCAAAAAGGACGTCGACAACGACTGTCGGCATCCTGATAGTTCACCACGTGTCTTCACGCTATCCACTCGGTAGTTTTCTTGTTTCGCCAAATCCAGGCTGTTCATCACAAAAATAATTATCCAACATGGCCGTACAAGCACAGCTGTCGCATATCTAACATGTCTAGGGTTTACATTTCCGTCGTCTTCAACTGGTCAAAGCCGTAACCAAATATTCTACCGATCCGCCAATTCCATTATTAAGGAAGTTGATTTTAGCTCACCAAACCCTAATTGCTCCCAAACAAAACATGAAATCAAATTCTACGCGAGCTGTGATTCTTTGTGTTCTAGCTCCTTCTACTTAAAACGTTTAAACCAAATCGACGTACGGGCGGCGAGTGAGCCACGGGGCGGTGGCGCAAGCAGCTAGGCACGCAGAGAAAGAGAGCTCGATCGAGTAGCGATAGCAAATTCCAGCTTAAGGAACGCTCAAATGGATAGATAAGATCTGAACCCATAGTACCGTGATATTTAGCTAAGATGTAAATGCAGGCAACGGAAATTATTGGAGTGAAACCCACCATTATTCTTCGATCTACCAGCTTCTTTCTTTTGAAGTGAAACCAACATTCCTCTCCTCGAGTTAAATTTCGTTCTGAACATTCTTCAGAGTTATAAATTACAATGGCATGAGTTAGTTAGTACGATATATTTCAATTATAGCTAGCTTTGTGGCTGTGCAAGAACAAAGTGCAATTGTGATGTACAAATGCCGGCGTCGCTGCCTAGATTTTCTGCATTTATAGAGGTTTCCCTACCCACCGTACCCTGCTTAATTCGCTTCTTTCAGAATTTAAGGCCAATGACAACACGAACCTCTCACACTGATCGATCGATCGATCTTCTGGTTTTCCACAGAGCTAGGGTTAAAATGTGGCTTCTGTTTGTTTGTTTTGAATCTTATATTAATTATGTGAACCCATACATGCATCAACAAAAGTTTCTTTCGATTCGCAATGGATATCTAGGCCCCGTGAGTCGGTGACCAAATCTAATAATGTGCCATATGTGATAGATCTTAGATGAAAGAAAATCTAGCTAGCAAGAGCAGTACTGGTATGGTCGAATATGAAAAAAAGAAAGAAAGAAAAAAATCATCGGGAATGGAGACGGAGAACAGTGATAACATAGATGAATATAAAACATAGAGTTTCTTTTTGGTCAGACGATCGAACAAAGATGAGTTAAGGATTTAATATCACATCTTAACAAATCACATTAGCAAAGCTTGATCGTGATTACTGTGCTATATATTAACTTATAGTTTTCACTTGTTTCTTTCAATCGTTGTTTTAGATATAAAGATAATTAGGTGGGAGCAAATCATATTGATTGATTAGCCTGAACACATCCTTAGTTTCAAAAGAGAGAAAGAAAAAGGAAATAAGATTCCCGATTGTAATCAGAAGAGACCAACCTCGATCTCGACTGTCCTGACTTATCAATTTAGATGGTTTTTCATTATACTATGACTCTCTACATGACCGACCTCAATTTGCTAATGTAGCAGTGCAGATAACAAAAGGCGGGCGTAAATACTTTTACTCATCCCATCATTCAACTAGTACATAAACAAAATGAAGCAGCTTCCACAAGTAGGACCATTTGAGATTTGACTATACTGGCAAAGACGAGAGGGAGCAAGATCGATCATTCAGAATCAATTAGTTTTAAAGCCGGACAATTTGATCGGGGCCATTTGAAAATGAAATTATGGTCCTCGTTCTATATTCATATAGTGTTCTACGTAAATTTTAACAACCCTATCAAGCTGAATAATTTGGTTTGAGGGAACATATAATCAATATATGGGTGGAGACAGATTGAGAAAGTGACGCCTTACCACCTCCTCTATATTGAAAGTTAAAGTCTCTTGCACTAAACTGTCTAGTCTTATCGATGTACAACTTGTTTGCTACCTACTAATCTCACGTACCAAATGATCATTATGAGAAGTCAAGATCGAATTAGATTAGTGTATGTGTATGCGCTCGCTTTGTTCATTTCTGAAAGAGAAATGTTCATGTGTTGGTGGGATGCCTCCCTCATTCTAAATACCCTCATTTCAAAAATGGAATGAGTAATTTGTATTTTTGTTCAATTTCGTGTGGCCTATATATGTTAATACTTCATACAAAACGTAAGAATTTTCTTTGGCGATATGGAACATAAGAAAAAAACTCAGAGAGAGTACCCCCTTCCCCCTAAAATGGAAAAAAAAGGGCTCCATCAATTATAAATTTGTTCAAATTATATAATGAACAAGAAAACTGTGGTCAATTACATTGCTAATTTGGATGGTTTAGAAAATTATGCTCTATATACGTGCAGCTTAATTAGCGAAGCCTTTTTTCAACTCAAACTCACCAGAATTTCAAAGTAAAGATATCGATAAGGATGTAGATAGTATTATTAATAGAGGACCTATAGAGAAGTGGAATGAGATATCCACGAAGAGAATAAGTGACAGAGAGATTGTACGTGGTTAGCTAAATCCAAAAGCTAATGAGCTTTAAAATCAAACAAGATTATGAGACGTGACCTAATAACAAACAAGCTCACTATATATGGATGACAACGGGGCAACAACGTCAACTCGTCAAGTTGAAATCAAAGGTTAATCATCCAGCTTATGGTTTCTTGGATTTGGTTTCCTCTTTATAAAAGTGAATCCAAGGAAATCATTATGTTTTATACATAAAAGAAAATAATCATAAATTCAACAAGAAAGACGTCAAAGATCACAATCATCTCACTCATATGCTATCAAACATAATTTTATCACTTTCGATTTAGCTCTCATAACGTGCACATAATCCGCAAAACATCGTTGCAGCGCATGCATTGCATTTTATCAAGATGATATTGTACAGTGTGTTACCGTTTATGAAAAGACTTCGAAAAAGGAACCTTAATTACCTAGTACATCATTTTACCACACCACCGCAAAACATCGTATTATTAGATGCAAACTTGCCGTCCGTCTCTAATTTGCCCACCCCAATATCCACCATCTAAAATTGCCACATGTCTTTTATCATAGTTACAGTAAAGCTAAACCTTCAAAACAATAAAGTCAATTTAGACGATGAGCATTATGGCTGTTAAAAAAAAAAAAAGACGATGAGCATTATGGCTAACTTAATCCCCAACATTACTACATACCTAACCAAAATAGACAAGCCTCCATTGAAAGTTGGAACAGAAAACAAAAGTTAGCGGGCCCAGCCCAAGAAAACAAACTTTGATTTGGCTCTACTTAATAGCATGAACAAGATTCAGGGGTACTTAATATCTCTGATGGTCCATGTCGAGCAAGACCTTAATTGGACCTCAAAGAGGCGTCTCAACCGTTCGATCGGAGCCAGGAGTCGCATCCTCTGGTACTATGCACAGCCTCCGGTGACGTGATCACGTGTCGGCTCACCGTTGGACGTCCGTACATTAGGGTCCAACGCGGAAAAGGAGATAGGGACGATGCACATCATGCACACGGGGTAGGACTTTGCGGCGTTGGAAACCACCGACCGGCCATCCTTGCTGTGATCGGAGCCACCATGCACCCACCTCTGTTTCGTCAACGACACCGGCACGTGATGTCTCAGTACGGGGCACGTGCCCCGTGGAAAGCCCTACGCCCTACGGCAATAATTCGTCTCAATACATGGCGCGGGAGGCCGGGAGCTAACGGTTTCTACCGTGACAGGGATTACGTTTTTTCTGAATTTTCCTGTAATGGTTTGTTTTTCTTCTTCTTCTTCTTTTTCTTTCCTATTGGTCTGAAGTCACATATATAAACCCTAAGAGACAGAGAACACATACTGCCTCTAAACCCTAGAGTACTATAATTAATATATACGTACAGAGAGTCACACAGACGTACACTGATCAGGCAATGAAGCATGCAGATAATTAATTGCAGCATGCATTTAGGAAAGGAAACATTACCCATCAGATGAAAAGACATTCGACAATGTCCCATCTCTTTCTATCCTTTGGACTCTATATATCGATAGCTAGGTCATATAACTTAAAGTGAACGACGAGTCTTCTGGACCAGCAAGAAAGCAATAGATCAGAAATGCATGTTATAATCGATCTATACCTGAAAGCCCCGGAAGAGATACGCATGTCAGGATTTCAACCAAGTTTTTTCTAGAGAAGAGTCAAGTTTTGCTGTCAATTCTTGATCAGAAGTAGAAAAAACCAATAGATCTCCGTAATGAAGGGTCTGATATAGCACTGGGGGTAACACAAGCACAAGGCTAGCTAGTTAGACAGAGAGACAGACGAAATCATATCCATGTGAGATTCTGCAAGTAACGAACCTAACCTTAGCTAACAAGGTATATCGATTTACTAGCCCAGCAAACAAATTAATCAACCCTGCCTCGATCTGGATCTGCAGGTCTGTCTGTAAGTCACTGTAGCCATGAATGTATGACTCGATCAGTGTCCATAGCCTTTTCACCAGAAAACTCCAAGGCCGTGGAAAAACTACATGATCTCCATTATCACACAGAGGTAGCTAGTGACAAAGCTCATTAAGAAGGTTCTGAATCTGTTGTCTTCCAACTTGTTTTCTCAGATGTGGATACTCGACGTGTAGTCGCCTCTCAACAAAATTATTACTCTGGCCGGTGACATTAATGTGTGTGTGTTGTCAGCAAGGAATTAATAACAGTGGCCTTCTGGGTACTGGTAGTACTAGTAATAATTCCCTAGCCTCTGATGAGGATGCAGAGTCGAATGGATTGATCGAAATGGATCAACAACACACGTACAAACATGTTTATCGATCTTAGGCCACATTCTTATAAAATATCAACGTCGACAACTTCCATGGAAACAGGACAGTGAAAAACAGGCAGCGTTTGCGGTTCTGGTTTGTAAGTTGAGATTGCTTCAGCTGGATGGGGCTAGCTAGACCATTTTCTACAGTAATCAAGAAGCAGCTTTCCTGTATATTTTCTATGAAAGTAGGGGCTGGCCCGTTTCTTGATTAGGTCCGAAGGTCTTGCATGCCCATTCTCTTCTGGTCAACACAGTTGGATTTACAAACATTTTTGGGCCGAGTGTATCAATTGATAAGCAGACTTTTGAACTGGGTCGATCATATTAACTCCCAGAGGGTCACAAATTTTATAGTTCATGTTAATCTGATCTTTTACTAGAAGTCTGGAAAGACGATGGAGCTGTCTAAATATATAGTACACTTAATTAGATGGTTTTTTTAGGTGTTCCCTCCCGAAGTTAAAGCTTAATTCTCACCGGCCGACCTCATCTCTTGTTATTTTGAGGCGCTAAGAGCGCCCTCGATCTTTTATTTGCCAAACAAAATAGAAGGATTTTAGAGCAAAACTGAGAGAAAGATACGTACTGCACTAGCTAGGCACTTAAGCAGCTAGCTAGGACTCGTACGTCGTAAGGTAAAATTCATATATGGCCGAACACTTTGGTCTAGGTTGCTCGAAACCTCACTTCAAATTTCAATCTGGTATGAGATCCCTAGCTTATAATTCCTTCCCCTTGTATATTATTGTTTTTGTAATCAACCTTCAAAATAAAGTAGTAGTCTCTTCTTGTCGAGCTCGGGTTGGTGTTTTGTCTCCCTCGTAGTATAAGTTGAATCAAAGATTTACGTCCATTTTCGATCTCGGAGTCACCATCAGCACTTCAGCAGGGACTGTAATTTTTTTATCTTGATGGTGCCGCTTTGCAAAGCATTGAGAATGTATATAAGTTCTGACGATGATGGGATAAGATTCAAACTCTAAAACTATTTTCTAACCCTAAATACGGCATGATTTGTATTTCTCAATAACTGACAAAGTTCACTGGCTAATATGCTTCAAGAAAGAAGCATACATAGGTACAGGTACACGAGGAAATATGTATTATATTATTCATGCTCAAAGCTAGCTAATTATATAGACGTACACTGGCGATTTCCACATATGAAATGATAAAACTGATCAATCAGTTGCTTGGATATTTAGGGTTTCATTAATATTTTGGTTTGGTGTTAATGCAGGCAAGATTCTCTGCTTGTACGATTTGAAGCTGCCAGGACAAGCAAACCAGGCCACTAATCTTGCTTAAAACGTCATAATGCGTCATTAGTGCATCATGAACTTCCGAGAAATTTTCCCAATCGAACCAAATGTTGGCATAGAGTGTACTTAAACAAATGTATATGTATTGTTCACACCAATGTAAAAGTTAGATATACGTAGCTGCATGGATTTTTCGATGACCCAAAATGTTCGAGAGAGAACTAATAATCTAATATCCCCAGATATATGAAAGTTTATATTCAATTAGGTTTTGTTCTGATACAGTCCTAATTTATTGATTCATGTCCCGTACATTAGGAATAGGACGTCATGAATTCGGAAGAGAGCAAGCCCTTCGCTGGGTAAGTAGCTAGGTGGTACAAGATGCTTATACAACAAGAACAAAGAAAAAAATAAGATGCATGCTCGATGTTTGATGATATATAAAAGTATATATATCTCAATGATCTTTCATTCCAATAACATAAATTGAAATCGATCCAGGCACGGACCTAGGGGTGTTGCAGCCCACCTTAGGTTTTAAGGACAAAAAATTTACTATACATATGTAGAGCTTCCATACGTACCTGAGTGCTATTTCTTAACCTGAGAAACTATATAGAGTTCGGGGCATGGAGGTTACGCTGCCACAATTTCCATTCAAGCTTTCGAGCAACCCAAGGCGGCTATCCTGAGTATGGTCTAGTGTCTAAAAGATAGCAGGCTTTTCTTATTGATCTACTTTCATTTAGCTAATATAATCATTCTCGTTAGAAACTTAGAATATAGAACTAGTCTCCTTTCCGACAATTGTCTCATGGAGAACCAAAATGATTGGCAACAGATTGATCGGAGGGAGTGCTCTAATGGTTTATGGAGACCTCAAAATTTTCTTTTTGGCCTTCGCCCGATGAATAGAACACTACGGTATTTAGCCAAAATAACGAGATCCTAGTTCCGTCCATGAATCGATTTGATGGCTAATTAACTACACATACATAATAACCAAAATTGAACAAAATATAATTCTTGATGCGTAAGATTCAGTATCTAATTATTACTGCTACCATAACCAAAATTGACAGTTGTAAGCAGAGTACCTACCCGTTGAAAATTCCTGATGAAATCATGAATTTTCATGATGATCGATTGCTTTTGTAATGCTGTGGAGCATAAATGGATTCTCCTTCCACTAATGCTGAATCAAGCAAATGAAATCATTTTGCTTTGTTGACTTGAATTAGCTTTGGAAGTTAGAAGTTAGAACAAGATTACAAAAACCAAAATGCTGGCCTTAGCTAAGCATCAACTAAATAGTATCAATATTAACGATATGAACAACACACGTCACTTTGCATCACCAGCACAGGCCACACACCCACATTTCAAATTCAATTCAATTGTGTGTGTATACGTGTATGGATTTGGACCATCCACTCACAAGCTTAATTAAAATTAAAATTAAGAATGGTGTTGCTTGTATGGGGAAACCCTAATTTTGTCCGCCACATTCGAGCAATTAGGTCATTCTCTGATTGAAAATCTGTGGGAATCAATAAGGGCATGAAGAGACATAAGCAATTACAAGGGTCTTGAATTCTCTAAACACCTGCTAGTTGTGCTCCCGTCCAATGCCAAACCAGACATGACTTTGAATGAAAGCACTTAATTAATTTGGACAAGTGGGTTACTAACTAGTAGTTTTGAAGTTGATAGATGTTTTCATTGTTCCAAACTGAAACTGTATGCGAGGCCAGCACTCCCCTCGATTCGTTTGATACTGTAGCTCGTGAAGAACATATACTGACTTTGTTTAGCTGTTTAAAACAATTATAGCTAATTAATAAGTGAATCCTTATTGATTAAGCTCTAAAATTAAAACGATACGGGGAATATTAGCATAACCAATGCGCAAAGATGACATGTCCGGATAGGAGATTGTGAAACTCCCCTCATAATCTTTCTTAAACTCTAACTATTAAATCAAACTACATCTGCAGGATGCTAGGGTGGACGTACTTCTGTTCTTCATGTGTGGAGCAAAATTGAGAAATTTTTGGCATTAACTAGAAGCTGGGTGGCAAACACATTGGGCCAGAGCCCATGTCAAAAATTACCAAAATACAAAGAAACAAGTTGAGGCTTCCACTTTCCCAAATGAGTATGGACTAAGAACTTGAGTGGGGATATTAAAATGAAGTAGCTGAAATCATGAAATATGGTGGATTCTTCATGGAAAACATCATTATTTGCTTCTGAACGCAAATTCTCCAACAAATTAAAGCTTCAGTTTGTCTGAGCTCCCCACTTTCGACGGCCATATATCCATCACCCATAATATCAATCGTTCCGAATTTCCTTTGTCATTTTCTCTTATTTAGTTTTAGTTTTTAAGTTTCCTGTTATTTCCAATTGTGAACATGCACTAGCTAGCTTCTAGTTTTCTGTGTATATACTGAAAGAGTCAAAACTGATGCATCTCAGATGAACAAATGAGTTGCACAGTTTCAGTGGCGGGGGAGCTTTCAGAACCAGAACATGGATGGATTCATAAGTATGTGGCATTGGTAATCTTAACACATGACGTACTGAGAAAGAAGTACGCAACAGCAACTTTGGATTTGATTTCGAAAGCGAAACATTTGTTTTGATTCAGACAGTTTTGCTGCAAAGTTAATCAAAGTATGAAATGGGTTATGATAATTTTGACCGGGAATGATCACTTGCAGATCAATGAACTAAACTAAAAATGGTTAAAATGTATGTACGTAGAGGAACTGAGGAAGAAGATGCGATATTTCACCTACAGTTGGTCCTGCTAACATATCACCTAATACATAAACAGGTTGGTTTTCTTGGAGTAAACTCTAAATAGGTATAGTTTACAGAAGAAAAACCCTAAACAGATAGATTATATATTTTTGTGTACATATAAAACAAGCAGCCAAGAATGCAGGAACAGCCCTAGCTGCAAAATGGAATCGGAAAACCCTAGCTACTAGCATAATGCTATTGGTCGTGGCACACAAACTGGATCTCTTTGGAACAAGAATATAAAGCATCTAATTAGAATATGATCATCCATCTGATCCATGCAGCAGACTAATAACGTTTGATTTCATCATGAATATTAAGGATTAATTTCATCATAAATATTAGTCTATAGGCAGTTTCACCAAACCACTGCAGCCATATGGCGACATTTAATTCATTGGCTGCAATTCACTATATTTGTACGCACGTCCAGCAACACAGGTTGTCATTGGCTATACCCTTAATCGAAACAGTACAAATATGACAAAGATCGATTCGGAATAATTAGATTCCTTCATTTTAAATGGTCCATAATTACTTGATCTAAGAAGATTAATTAATCATGGATTATACATTAATTAATAGAATCGATAATTCCTAGTTACCTCAGCACAAAATGTGTTGTATCCTAGGCATTCTGTGTACTGCGTATGACTCTTCTTATTTCTGTGATGTATAAATTCACAGAAATATATTTTAAACATAAGCTAGCTAGTTATGTCTCGTAGTGAAGGGGAATTCCACCAATTAAGATACCAACATGTAAAAGCATTGTAGCTTAATAATCATAATTCTCTCCTACTCATCACGATCTTCCTATAAATACAAACTCATACTTCCTCACTCTTCAACTCAAGCTAATATCACTACAAGCTCGCTAGTTAAGCTAGTCTCTGAGCTTGACCCAATATGGCTTCCTTAGGATTTTCTGTAGGCAGTGTTAACTCGTGTTTGCTGCCGAGAGCAGCAGTTTCCGATCACTCCAATCCGAACAGTGGCAGAGATGGATTTAATCCCTTAAAGAAGGGCGGTACCAGCAGGAAGCGCTTGACGTCCACAAACGTCGCAAGTCCTCCATTGCCGGCTATTGCAGCTCCTCATCTGCCGCCGAGTAAGGAAAGTGATGATCGAAGAAGCCACGTAGCTTGGACCAGTGTGCGGCAGGAGAGATGGGAAGGAGAGCTGCACGTACAAGGACAAATACCACTGTGGCTGGTATGTGATTCCTTCATTTCTTAATTCCTCCATTTCATTAATAGACAACTTCTGTCTCCTTTAGATAATAAGCTTGCATGTCAGATTATGCAGATCATATTACTCCAATAAAGAGAGGTTGTACTGATACCGTAACTCGTAAATAATATCTGTTGTGAATTCAGTTGTGAGGAATTAGAAAATTCAAGATTCAACTCAATACCAATTCAAATAGTGTTAAGTAGAGACGTTAACTAAGGAGAAATTTTTTTCGAATTCTATTCTCAACTCTGAGCTCATTCACCTCTGAGTTACTTAAACCCTAGCCTATAGCTAGAATCGTTAACCAAGATAAGGCCACCATCTTTTCCGATTCATTTGTGCTGTAAATTGCCGGAAGTAGGAATAGAGCTACCTGAATTAGCAAGAAGAAATAATCCCCAGCAAAATTCGAACTTATTGCTTATTGAGGCCTACCACCAAGTGTGTGTCTCCTTAATGATGTTTGTTTTTCTAGGTGTATTACTATTAATTAAGTATATAGTATCATTATCCTAGTCGCGCCACAAATAGCAGGGCTGGCCAAAGTATATTCCTCCTAATTATCTTTAAAATGTTCAACCAGAAATATAATTCAAGTTTTTCCTTATTCTTTGTCCTTACTCTTAATTAGTAGCTCCTAAGTCCTAATATTTTTATACTTTAGGTTGGATTGCGTATAACGGTCTCATTCCAAATCTGTACAAGTATTTGTTTTTGTAAACGAATGATTCTAATTGGTTCTCTTGATTAATTCCGGATCCATTACAATTAGGGCATACTTATTCATTTAATTGTTATACATGCAGAAAGGAACGTACCTAAGAAATGGTCCGGGACTTTGGCACATTGAGGACTACAACTTCCGTCACCTCTTCGACGGCTACGCGATGCTAGCCAAGCTCCACTTTGAGAACGGCCGTCTGATTGCCGGCCACCGCCAAATCGAATCTGATGCTTATAAAGCCGCAATGAAGAGCAAAAAGCTATGCTACCGTGAGTTCTCAGAAGTTCCTAAACCGGATAATTTCCTATCCTACATTGGTGAGCTGGCCAACCTATTCTCCGGTGCATCCCTTACCGATAATGCCAACACCGGCGTAGTACGACTCGGTGATGGCCGGGTGGTGTGCCTCACTGAGACCAAAAAGGGTCTATTGTAATTGACCCGGACACTTTAGACACAATAGGAAAATTCGAGTACACCGACCCGTTGGGAGGTTTGATCCACTCAGCACATCCTATTGTGACAGAGTCCGAGTTCCTGACTTTGTTGCCTGATCTGATCAACCCGGGTTACTTGGCGGTGAGAATGGAGCCTGGTACGAATGAAAGGAAGGTGATCGGACGGGTTGACTGCAGACAAGGTCCGGCGCCCGGGTGGGTTCATAGCTTTCCGATGACCGAGCACTACATAATTGTGCCCGAAATGCCGTTGAGGTATTGTGCAGGAAATTTGCTCAGGGCTGAACCAACACCATTGTACAAGTTTGAGTGGCATCCTGAGTCCAAGGCCTATATGCATGCTATGTGTAAAGCCAGTGGTAAAATTGTAAGTCGATCTCCTACTTACTGATCTCTCTTCCAAACTCGAATAATATGTCATTGAGTTGATATTTTTATTTTTTATATTTTTGGTATTTACGTTTTTGATGTAATTGTTTTGAAGGTTGCGAGTGTGGAAGTACCATTGTTTGTTACTTTCCATTTCATTAATGCATATGAAGAGAAAGATGAGGATGGGAGGGTGACGGCACTCATTGCAGATTGTTGCGAGCACAACGCTGATACCACCATCCTTGATAAGCTTAGGATACAGAATCTGCGTTCATATACTGGCGAAGAAGATGTGCTACCAGATGCTAGGTAAGATAATATGTCGATTATATAATCTTTTCTCGTTTAACTACATAAATATAAGATGTTATGTTGTTAGAACGTCGTGATTTATGCATTCAGGGTCGGAAGGTTTAGAATACCATTCGATGGGAGTGCATATGGAGAACTAGATGCAGCATTAGACCCAAATGAACATGGAAAAGGGATGGACATGTGCAGCATAAACCCTGCATTTTTGGGCAAGAAGTATAGATATGCCTATGCTTGTGGAGCTGAGCGCCCTTGCAACTTCCCTAACACCCTCACAAAGGTAATTAGTACTGCACTAGCTACTTCTATTTCGCAGAAGCTATCCCTGGTTGGTACTCAGCTTATTCTTACAGAAGTTAACATTTTGACCTAACAATGTCAGATTGATTTGGTGGAGAAGAAAGCTAAGAATTGGTATGAAGAGGGCGCAGTGCCATCCGAACCATTCTTTGTCGCTCGACCAGGTGCAACTGAAGAAGATGATGGTGTGGTGATCTCGATGATCAGTGAGAAAAACGGGGGTGGTTACGCATTGGTATTAGATGGAACAACGTTTGAAGAGATTGCTAGAGCCAAGTTCCCTTATGGCCTTCCATATGGGCTGCATGGATGCTGGGTTCCAAAGAAATGAAGTGAATCAAGTACTTAGGGTATTACCTGTTACGTACGTAGAAATTGTAGCATTTGTTATGATGTATGTATGTAAGAAAATTACATAGATAAGCTTATAGGCAGCGTGAAGAAATATGTTCATAACTTCATATCTATTATTTGTAGTGTATGTGTGCAAGTCTTTCATATTTATAAACAAACCACTTTGCTCACCCCACACGTTGTTGATTTATTGAAATACTAAAATGTCCTAATGTAAAATTACAACAACGGACAATAAGTTGTTACAAATTACAAATTTTTTTCTTTTTTTTTTATCTTTTTGTTTTGAGTAATTTTAAATACACACCCGTAATATCTTAATACACATCCCTTACTTAATACACTACACATCTAGTTTTTTATTTTAATATTATACTGAATACACATCCCAAACTGCCTAAAATACCCTAAATATCTAAAACTAATAATAATATGTTATTTAATATATTATTATTATATAAATATTAGGCCAATGATAAAAATGTGCATTTAAAGGTAATAAATGATAACACAGTTAATAAATGTTCATTGATGATAAAACAGTACATCTATTTAAATCTCTTAAAGCGTTGTCCATGAAAATAAAAAAAATTACGATTTATGCCACTGTGCTCTTAAAGCGTTGCCCTTAAGAATGAAAATAACTACGATATGCCACTGACGCCGTTATCCCCATCCCCACGCCGTTACCCCATCTCTAAGTCCCCCCATCTCTGATTTTCATTTCAAAAATCATTTCATTCTCTCCCTCAAAACTATCGAAACGCTCTTCTCTCTCACTCTCACTGAAAACCCTAATTCTTTGTGTCTCCGGCGAATCCATCTCTCTCCGGCGAATCCGTCGTACTCCCCAGTAACTGTCGACACGAGACTCATCTTCGGCTCGAGGGCGCGCAGCGTCGAGAACTATTCCTCCACAACACCAAAATTCGAAAAACCTCAGTAACATCTTCGCAGTCCTTAATCTCTGCCTCCTGCTTTCGATTCCTTCTGATTACACAGTATTATAAGCTCAACTATTTTGCATTTTGGTTCAGTAAATCCTATTAACAGAATTTGAAGGTTTTGAAGATCTAGGGTTCAGGAATAGGATTAGGAATTTAGGGGTTTAGGAGTTCGAACTTTGATCGATGTCGGTGTGGTTTTGAAGATCTAGGGTTCACTGACATTCTGTTCATTAGTTTTTGTTTCATTTTTTCGTTTGATTAATGTTCGTTATTCATTGCTTTTGTTCTGTTTAGTTTGGGATTATGAAGTTGCTTTTGGTGTGTATCTTTTGTTCAGATTCTGCAGTTCATAGGTATGCATCTGTGTTGCAGAGACTTAGAGTTGTATTAGTTAATGGATAATTACATTACATGGAAGACTTTCTTAGTTACATGCATAGTTACATGGATAGTTACATACATGGATAGTTACTTTCTTAGTTACATGCATAGTTATGGATAGTTATATACTGGATAGTTACATGAATAGTTACTGGCTTAGTTACATGAATAGTTACATGAATAGTTACATGCATGTTACATGGATAGTTACATGTAACTATCAGTAACTATCCAATACTACTGAGACTTTCGTTTTTTCGTTTGATTAATGTTCGTTATTCATTGCTTTTGTTCTGTTTAGTTTGGGATTATGAAGATAGCTATTGGTGTGTATTTTTGTTAGGATTCTAAAGTTCATATGTATGCATCTGTGATGCAGGATTTGAGTTGGATTAGTCGTTTTACATGTAACTGCCCATGTAGTTTTGAAGATCTAGGGTTCACTGATATTTTGTTCATTGGTTATTAGTATTTGTCCTTCATGGATTTTGCTTTGGTTTTTGCTTCCTCTGATTTGTGTGTAAATATTGGATTCTAATGTTTGTTAGTCTTTGCTTTTGTTCTGTTTAGTTACATGGATAATTACATGCTTATACATGCATAGTTACAGATAGTTACATAATTGTTATTGTGGGTGATATGTTTGTTTTTACACAGCAAAAGTTTCTTAATGTTTATATGCTGTTTATTTGATGCAAGGAATGGATAAGCGAAAAATGATCGCAGTTAATGAAGGAAAGAAGAGAAGAGGATAGTTGATGAAGGAGCAAAGAAGAGAAAGAGGACAGTAGATGAAGAGGCTGATGCTGTAATGCTGTCCAAACTGTTTCTGGGACAGGAAAAAAGAAGGAGAAAACAAGAGAAGAAAAATAAGAAGGAGCCAAAGAAGAAGAAGGTCTTGAAGAAGACATCTGAAATAGAGGAGGAGGAAGAAGAAGATGAGACAGAGAAGAAGAAATCAAATCAGTTCAGATCAACATGGCCCGAAGTGGACAGTTTTAGAGAAGCATTAGATGAAGAAGCACTGAATGAGCTGAGAAATGGACGTTTGGTTTACTTTTTGAAGGATTTTATGAGCATATGAACAAAAAAACTTTAGGAAGTCGAACAAGCTTATTGAAACAATTGCCGACACTTACAATGAAAAGCTTGATGCATTTGTGATCGGCGAAGGAAGATACAGAATCTCAAGCAGAGATGTATCTGAGATTCTAGGATTTCCTAGAAAAAGTGGCTCTTTGAGACAATGGAAGTGGAAGAGAATGCAGCAGAGACATTGTTTGGGAAAAACAAAAGAGTGACAAAAAAGTGTGTGATGGACGCTTAAGAGAGCTCAAGGACCAGCAGCCAACAAATGATGAAGAAAGAAGAAAGAAGAGACAAAATTTGCTTAGGCTGCTCATTTTAGAAATTTGCATAAAGTTTCTATTTGCAAATGGGGGAGGGAGTGTCTCAAATGAGCTGTTAAATGCAGTATGGGGGAACATAGAGAGCTGTGGATGGGCTCAAGAGGTTGGAAGATTTTTGTCGGGTTGTTTAAGACAACGACTAAAATCAAAGGGTAAGGGGTTGAGCGGGTTGAACACAGGAGGTTATGCACTTAATTCTGGTATGTATCTTTGGTAACTAACTGTTTTTGGTAAGAAAATTATTTGGTAACTAACTGTTTTTTTTTGTTTTTTTATGTGTGCTAGTATTGGCTCTGTGAGAAGACAAACGCCATAAATCCGATTGAAGGCACAGAGGATGAGGAACATAAGATGAGGAAATGGGACCTCACAAAGCTACCCAAGAAAGCTAAATTCAAAACATTGAAGGTATGGGTTCTTATACGACTTAATCAATATAAGAGTGAGGCAGCAAGAACATAGTTACATGGATACTTACATTGATAGTTATCTTTTTGTGCATAGTTACATAGATAGTTACATGCATAGTTACATGAAAAATTGATAGTTACATGGATAGTTACATGCATATTACATGGAAAATTGATAGTTACATGGATAGTTACATGCATATTTACATGGAAAATTGATAGTTATATGATTAGTTACATGCATAGTTACATGGAAAATTGATAGTTACATGGATAGTTACATTGATAGTTACATGCATAGTTGCATGTAGAATTGTGATAGTTTTCAAAACAATACACCTCATATGTTTGACTTGATCAGTTTTTCAAGTATCTTGGAACTATGTAACTGGCATTGTAACTATCCATGTATCTTCTGTGGGTTTTGTAACTATATAACTAACACAATTTTTTTTTTTTTATTACAGCAACTGTTCGCTGGAATCAAGTCTGATTCAGAAGAAACAGATTGTGAATCTGAAGCAGAAGAAGAAGAAACAGTGCAGAAGAAACTGATGGATAAAGAAGAAACATGGCAGGCAGCAGAGGAAGGAGAAAGGCCACCGTCCTCTCTAATATCCGGTCAAAGCCAAAAAGCAAAGGAGGTTGAAATGAGACGGCTAACAGAGGAGAACGAAAGGTTGCGCTGTCAAACTGAAAGCTTGAAAGAGGAAATGAGAAACATGGCAGAGAAGTATGAATCAAGGCAGACAGAACTACATGAGAAGATGGAAAATGCAATACAAGATTTGATGATTGAGAGGTTAATTAACAATGAAACAAGGTTGCAGAATGAAAAACTCAATGAAGAACTGAAGAAGTTGCAAGCTTTGGTGGCGGCATTAGCACCAAACTCTCAAGATGAGAGAGCTCTGGAAAGCAATGAAGATGATCAGGATCCTGAAGGAGGAGCACACAAGGGAGGAAAACACAATGAAGATCTGAAGGACAAGGAAGCTGATAAGGCAGCTGAAAAAGATGATGATAAGGAAGTGGATAAGGATTCTGAAGGAACTGGCAAGGAAGATGAAGCAGCTGAGAAAATGGAGGAGGAGGAGGAGAAAGATGCCAATGCTGAAGATAAGAGTGAGGCAGCAGCGAACATAGCTCAACTTCTAATACAAAATTCGGAAGAATTAGATCTTCAAGCATTAGAAGAGGTTGAGAGAGAGAGCTAAAAAAGAACATGGCCGATGAGGATGATAAAGAGAAGGAAGAGGCAACAGAGAAAGTTGCAAGCGCTCATAAAAAAGAGATGAGTGAGCCTCAGATTCCAACCTTAATTCAGAAGACTTATATGTTGAAGAATTAGAACGGGTTGAGGAAGAGCTTAAAAAGAAGAAGAAAACAGACGATGAAACGAAGGGTAATTCTCAAGAATTGAACTTGAAATAAATTGTTTAGAGTTTTCAAATTAGATATTTGCACAAAAACATATACATGTATGATTTTAAAAATTCTTCTTGAGAATGAATTGTGGTTCATGTTCTAAGAATGTTTTTATATTGTGAATGTTTTCAAAATCATAAGATGTAACTGTGTATGTAACTATAGATGTATCTATGTATCTATGTATCCATGCATGTAACTACGTATGTAACTATGCATGTCTATGTAACTATCCATGTAACTGACATGAAGTGGCTGGTAAGTAACATTATTTATTTTCTACTCTGCAGCTTACAGTGAGCAACCACCAGAGTCACCACCAAGGAGGACGGTTGAGAAGAAGCGCGTTGGTCGCCGAAAACACCGGTGACAGAGATGCCTTCTTTTGATTTGGGAATCTCTCCCTGGGTATCTTGGAATAGCCCATTGGTGACTGGAATAATAACCATACCAGAGAAGAATTTCAATACTCCTTCTAGCCCTCAAATCATTGACCTTATGATGATGGAACGAGAACCTGTAAAATACCAGATGATCGTATCTCCACAGGTAACTGAAAACCTGTAGTTACATGGATAGTTTCAGGGGTAGCTTAACATATGGTTCTTTTCTCAACTGCTGCCTTTATGAATGATGGTTTATCAGTGAAACTATTTAGAGTTATGTAACTCTCCGTTTAACAAGTTATATATGATTGTCTCTCCACAGGTAGCAGTTCCTGTCATTAATCTAGATGAAGAGGAGAGTGATATTGAGATTGAGCTGACAGAGGAAAACTCTGGAAGGACAGCATCATCCTTGGGGATGTATTCATATGTTGCTCGGATCAAGAACAAGCAGAGAAGGCCGGCTAAAAGAGATGATATATACTGGTGGAGGGAGGTTAAAAACACCAGAGAGAAGAAGGCCAGAGAAATAGCAGAAGAAAGGAAGAAAAATCTAGAGCAGAAGAACAAGATAGCTGAAGGAGAAGAACTGAACGAGTATGGAGATGTAATTCATACTATTGGGGATGATGAAATGGAACCAATGCCAATACAGATTGTGCCAACCACCGCGAGAGCAATACGGGCTATGACTCAGAAGGCGGTTTGGACAACTTCCAAAGCATTCAAGTGCATGGATCCATTGACAAAGAAAAAATGGACAACTTGCTGGGAAAACTTAGATGACGGGTAAACTCAAATCACTTTGAAAACTCATTTTTGATATAATGTTAATGTAGCACACTAGTAAGGCCTTGTGTTAATGTAGGCAGGTTAATGTAGTTACAAAAGTGTAAATGCATGTAACTACCCATGTAACTATCAATCTGTAGTTACATTGATAGTTACATGGAAGTTACATGCATAGTTACACGGATAGTTACATAGAGATTACATAGATGGATAATTGAGTAACTGCTGATGTAACCTATAATCTAACCAGCTTAATACTTTCCTGCAGAGACTTCATATGGGAAGGCCCGTTGTATGGTTCAGAGATTACAAAGCTTGATCTGCTGGAGGTTATAATGGACAAAGCATGGCATGCAATGTCATAGACTGCTTTGGTGCCATTATAGCTGACGAAATTTCTCAGCAAGATTCTCAGTCTGTCATTGTTCCTAGAGTTATGCAGACGATGGCATGGGTAAGGACTGAAATTATTTACATCTCTATTAATAATTGATAATATGGATAGTTACATTGATAGTTTCTGTTTCATTTTAATAGCACTCAACATAACATCTTCACGGAAGGAACATCCACCACTACTTCCTTGACAAGTTATATGACTACTTGGAGAAGCGACGATGATTTTCTTTCCGATGACAAGTGAAGTAAGGTTTCACCATACACTCCTTGTCTTCCAAGTTCAACCCCCCCATTTCTACCACCTAGATTCAATGAAGGGAAGAACAGCAGATGGGAATAGGGGGCAGACATGGAAAGATGCCAAAAAAATGGTAAATATTTTCTCTTGTTATCTGTTGTGAATCTTTAATGTAGCTATAGGGATTGCTTTGCTTTCTTTGCATTCTGTCTGAGATGTAACTACTCATGTAACTACCAATATCTAGTATATGCATAGTTACATAGATAGATAGTACATGCATAGTTACATACTTAGTTACATTTATAGTTACATGCATAGTTACATAGATGATAGTTACATGCATAGTTACATAGATAGATAGTTACATGTATAGTTACATAGATGGATAGTTACATGTTTAGTTACATGCATAGTTACTTAGATGGATAGTTACATGCATATGCATAGGCAGGTCAATGTAGTTAACCGTAGGGAAACTATATATAAGAAATTGATTGTTTGTTCAATGATTTTGTTGTGAAGGCAACTATGGTTGAGTTATGGATGTCTGCAGTCAAAGAACAAGCAGATGACATGCTGAAGAAAGGCTCCCATAGAAAAATGGACATGAACATGAGCAGTTCAGAGAAGCTTGTAATGAAAAAAGTAAAGCTTACGGAGAGAGAAAGAAAGTCCATACAATGGGTCAAAAATAACTATATTGAAAACATCTCAATCAGTTGTCAAATAAATGGACTACTACCTCAGCAACATCCCACATCGTAAATTTTAAAAGTTTTCAGTTCAGATTTAAAGTTTTGGTTAGGTAACTACCCAGGCAACTATCGGTCTGTTGTTACATGGATAGTTACGTAGGGAAACTATTATGTAAGAAATTGACTGTTTGTTCAATGATTCTGTTTTGACTTGAATTTTTTTTCGAAAAACAGATTGGATTGTGGGATATTCGTTATGTACTATATGGACAAACTTTCCAAGGAGGAAACGTTTGACAGAACACTGAAGAAGAATGATGTTTTGAAGCTTAGAGCAGAAGTGGTGAAGAGGTTCTTAACCATAGGCATAGTTGGTACTCAATACGTCATCCGCAGTAGGTTCAACAAGTTTAATATTGTTTCATCAATTGTATTTGAACAGCAAAATGAAAGATTATTTGTGTACAACATATCTCTATTAATACAGATTGCCTTGCTTTGCCATATTATATGTTCTGTGTGAGAAAAAAGTGTAGCTTGTTACAGATTGTTTTGCTTTGCCATATTCTGTGTTCTGTGTAAGAAAAAAAAGTAGTTACATGATTGCTTTGCTTTACATTGCTATAGTTACATGATTGCTTTGCTTTACATTGCTTTGCCATATTCTGTGTTACAAATTGCTTTCCTTTTCTTTGTTACAGATTGCTTTGCTTTGCTTGCCATATTCTGTGGTTTGGCAAATTGCTTTGCCTTGCCATATTGCTTTGCCAATATGCAGCGTGCCACTGCACCGCAACGGCAGCGTCCCGCTGCATATTAGAACAAAAATCTATTAAAATCCATGTAACTATGCATGTAACTACTCCTGTAACTATAAATTGCTAGTTACCTAGGTAGTTACATGGATTTATTTAATAATAATTGCAGCGTCCCGCTGCGTATTAGAACAGAAATCTGTAGTTACATGTGCATAGTTACATGGTTACATAGATGGATAATTACATGGTTGTAACTAGCAATGTAACTGCTGCACAAAATGAAACTTGAAACAAACAAAGCAATGAAACTTGAAATAAACAATGCACTTGGAAAAACAAAAACAAAAAATGAGGTTTCATTAATATTTGCAGCGTGCCGCTGCACCGCAACGGCAGCGTCCCGCTGCATATTAGAACATAAATCTATTAAAATGCATGTAACTACCCCTGTAACTATAAATTGCTAGTTACCTAGATAGTTACATGGATTTATTTAATAATAATTGCAGCGTGCCGCTGCACCGCAATGGCAGCGTCCCGCTGCGTATTAGAACAGAAATCTGTAGTTACATGTGCATAGTTACATGGTTACATAGATGGATAGTTACATGGTTGTAACTAGCAATGTAACTGCTGCACAAAATGAAAGTTGAAACAAACAAAACAATGAAACTTGAAATAAACAATGCACTTGGAAAAACAAAAACAAAAAATGAGATTTGCATTAATATTTGCAGCGTGCCGCTGCACCGCGAAAAATGAGATACACAGTTTCCACTATCATAATAAAAAGCAACAGCTACAAAAATGAAACATCCAACAGCAGAATTGTAACTCTGCAGGAACTGCTAAAAAGAACTTGAATCCATCAATGTAACTACTGTATCCATCAATGTAGCTGTCATATGTAACCAAAGGCTATATTGGAGCTTTACAACCTCGTTCTGTTATGCCCGTCGTATTTCCCACACCTGGAACACTTGATCTGGCCTTTTTACCTCACTCCTACTTCGGTACCTTCTTGGTTTTGGCCTTCCAGCAGGTCTTTTAGTCAAAGGAGGCTGCAATGGAAATGATGATCGAGCAAGATCAACAGGCATTGAAATGGAAGGGATTGGGTTAATGGTGTGAGAGTAGGTTTCTAGGAATTTATCCACCTTGAAAAACAAGCAGTTACATGATCAGTTACATTGAAAAACAAGCAGTTACTGGACAAGTTAGTTAACAAAAGCAGGAAACAAAACTGGAAACAAGAATAGATATGGAGTAAAAGGAAACAGAATGAGTAAAAGAGTACCTTATAGTAAGGGCTGACATATAAGTAAGGAGAGACACCATGTTGCTGAATTGCAACAAGAGTATGTGAACAAGGAAAACCATGACATTTCCATTCCCCACACGAACAAACGAAATCCTCTCCCAAGTTCACCATTACCCTGTACTTTTGACATTGAACTTCATAAACATATGTATCAGATCTCATAACTCGCCAATGTTGCCCAACCGCCAAGTTATTAATCAATTTCTTTTCCATGTTTGGACACAAAACAGTGACCCATTCCTTTGACCCTTCTTTCCGCTCAGCAATTCTCTCCATAGACTTGGTTCTAATACCTTCATTCAGATCATAAATAGGAAGACTCTTCAAATCCCCCACCCAATTGTTAAAAGTCTCGGCCAAATTGTTGGTCATTTCACCAAACCTCTCTCCATAAAAAAAGCCGAACACCAGCTCTCCTTGGGAAGGTCTTTTAGAAAATCTTCAACAATAGAACCCCCTTCCTCCTTCAATTTTGCAAGGTTGGTCTCATATGAGTCCGAGGTGCGAGAATAA
The DNA here is from genome assembly GCA_010134655.1 of Fragaria nilgerrensis. Taxonomy (NCBI): domain Eukaryota; kingdom Viridiplantae; phylum Streptophyta; class Magnoliopsida; order Rosales; family Rosaceae; genus Fragaria; species Fragaria nilgerrensis. Next base: position 31,168,512 of record CM020978.1, on the reverse strand, counting down.
GCACAACACATGAACAAATAAGGAACAGATTTATGAAGGGGTGACTGACTTGGATACTTTTTGGAGAGATTTTCTACAAGGTGCCTAAAACAAAAACCATGTGATTATTGGGAAAGACATGCAGATATGCACTAAGAAGACCAGGATTACGATCAGAAATGAATGTCACCTGCCTCATAGGGTATCTTGAAAACACTTCAGATACACACTGAAGGAAAAATCTCCAATTACTTTCAGTTTCAGAATCAACAATAGCATAAGCAACTGGATATAAACCTGCAAAAAAGACGAACCAAAAATCAATATGAATAAATAAAAGTTACATGAACAACTAACATAAAAATATCACAAAACTGAAGCCCTTGGAAACTATGTAACTATCACAATCAAAGAAACAGTTCATAGGTATGCATCTGTGATGCAGAGACTTGAGTTGTAGTAGTTACATGCATAGTTACATTGATAGTTACATGCTTAGTTACATGCATAGTTACATGCATAGTTACATGCTTAGACATGCATACATGGATAATTATATACATTGATAGTTACATACATTGATAGTTACATGGATAGTTACATACATTGATAGTTACATGCATAGTTACATGGATAGTTACATGAATAAATAGTCAAGTAACTATCCATTAATAGTTACATACATTGATAGTTACATTAGTAGCTTAATGTAGGTACACAAGTCATTTAACTATCCATCAAACAGTTACATAAAAATGTCAAAGCAATCAAAATTGAAGCCCCTGGAAACTATGTAACTATCACAATCAAAGAAACTGCCAATGTAACTAAACATTTCACTAAAAAGGTACTTGATTCGCATCCTTGGCAGATGCACCAATAAGCTGCCATCTGTATTTGTTGGTGATGAAGGTAGCATCAATGAACAGAATGGGTCTGCAAAACTGAAAACCCTTCATCCACGCATCATAACACACAAACATTCGCTCAAACCTGTGAGTTTCAGGTTCATACTCAATCTTAATAGTAGAGCCAGGGTTTGATTCAACTGCTTTTTGACCAAACCAAACTAACTGAGCATAAGAATCAGCATCACCACCAAGAACAGATTCTCTAGCACGCTCTTTACCGTACCAAGCCGTACGATAAGACACCTCCATCCCATAATCTGACTTTATCTCATGGTATATATATAGCCTTCTTGTTAGGATTCTCACGAACCTTATCAAGCATTATAGACTTTATAATCTTGGAACCCATCATCTTATTAGTTTGCAAGCGAACAACGCGAACAACACCATGAAAACTATGCTCGTTCACAGATCAGTAATGACAAAAAAACGATTATACTCTATCAAGGAAGCCTTCACACACCATCCACAATGCTCAGACTCTCTCTTAGAACAATAAGCAACAACACGTTTCTTAGTATTTCTAACATACCGATACTCAAATCCCATCTCAATTGCATACATACGCAATTTCAACCTAAACTCTTCCACACCACCTTGAAACTTCTGGTCATTTGATTTGATATAATTCTCCACCCTTTGCTATAATACCTCTTTGCTTCCTCTGGTTTGTAGCATCCTAAATAATCATTTTCATCAAACGAAACGCTAGACTCTTCACTAACATTGTTACTCAACACACTTTCAGAACCAGAAGCACTAACATCAAAAGAGCAAACATCCACATCAACAAAATCTGAACTATAACGGGCCAAAACTCTAAACATCATCTTCATATCATCTTCATTTTCAAGACGATAAGATACAACATCAAGAAAAACAGTATACCTCAGCTTGACAATGCTTTTGCCCAATACCGGAAATCGGTCACGTACAGAATTAGCAAAATCAATATATGAGACGCTATGATCAAATGAAACTGCTGCTCTGATAAAACGTATTTGCACACGCATCAATTAACCCTGTCAACAAATCAATCGTAGTATAAAGCAAGCAGGATCGTTCTAAACCGGGGATCCAACTACATGGTAGATCCATCTAATCTATTAAAAATGTCGAAATAAGCATATAGGGTTTAAATGTTTTATGATTTCGGAACAAATATTGAAAATAAATCCTAAATTACTTCTATACATATTTACATGTGATCAACAACAATCATGCAAACTCAACCAAACACCATGTAAGAATAAAGAAGACGATTTCTAATCTCATAAGTCTACACCGTGAGCAAATATACAACCTAAATGATATGCACATAAGTTCCTACGTGGTTCCTATGACATAGACCAACTTAGAATTAGACTACGGGTTTCATTCAACATCGTGACACAAACAAGCTCGGCTACGTGCTCTACTTATAGGTCACACACAAACTAATCATGCAATTACGTATCACATAAAGAATCGATGTGTTTAAGCACAAGTCCAAATCAAACATAGGTAGAAAATCAGTGAAATACCAAAGACAATGCAACTTATCAACTACGTGTATCAAAGTCGAACTTTGATGATTAACACATGCAATATCAACTACTTGTATCAACTACACATGATAATGGAAGAATGCACCGAAAATCTTAAAGTATTTAGACATAAAACACGGCATAGAAAACCTAAAATCATTGATTAAAAATTAAAAACTTTAATTCAAAACATGGTTCAAAAGTACTTCTATCTCATAAAAAGAATCGAAATATACTTAAGCAAAAACCTAAAACAAACATAAACAAGAACAAACACATAGCAATCCGAAAATAGAAGATGAAATACACTCTCAGAATATCCCTACTTGTTCTATTCTTCGAGTGAGCGGAATCCTAGGCTACTTGCTTTGGACAAATGCTGAAGGTGGGATCGGATTGTAGTGTTTGGAGGTTGATGGAGTTTCGGCAAAAGCTTTGGTGTTATTTGCACGGGTTGATGATGATTATTGCTGCCATGCCATGCCCTATTTATAGAGTAACAAGTCTTGATCTCCAAGAATTCTTCTAGCACAAGGAATCCTATTGAATCGGCAAAACCAAGTCCAAGTTGGATTTAATTTCTTCTCTTGTTCTTCAAGTAATCCTCATGCATTAAGGAATGACAAAACCATCTTGAACTTGGAAAACCTTCTCTCTTTATGCCGCACGGATTCTCTCCTTGGCTTCTGGGAAATCTTCACGGCATCTCCATACATATCTCGGATTGTACTTCTCCTAGCTCAAGCAGGAACTCCTAGCTGCCGGCCACCTTTCCCTCATGAGTACAGGAAAACATTTCCTAGTCAACACGGGTTTAGACTTTCCTGAAATAGAAATAAGAAAATTAGAAACTAGGAAAGAGGAAAGATGGAATCCTGATCAAGACAGGAATCCTGAGTAAACAAGGATTTCCAACACTTAGCACAATTTCAACACCAAATTCTTCAATTCCGAAATTACTATGTATTCTAACACCAAAACCTACATATTTCTAAATTAAGCAATTATTCTATACTAAACACAAATATAAAGCTAAAACAACTAAATAGGAGTTAACAAAGGGTAAATAAAGGGTATAAACATATTAAGAACGTCACACTTTATGCTCCTATCATGCTCCTTCACCAGAGTACACAAGCTTTGCAGTATAGTTACTATCCATAGTACCTGAACAAAAATATGTATAGGATTTCAGATTACAAGTAACTCATGACACCTATAAGCAAAACAATGCAAACAACCAAAATAAGCAAAACAATGCAAACACAGAGTACACAATGCAAATAACTCATGCTCATTCACCAGAGTACACAACCAATAAGCAAAACAATGCAAACAAATCACTTTTTCAAAGACTAAAATCACTAAATTCCTGAGAGGCTGGGAATATAGCACAGATTGAGTCAAAGAGTTACAAATCCCTAAATTCCTATGAACCCTATAATTCACCGATCGACAACATATGAAATTGTAACGATTAAACACAGAAATAAATCAATCAAAACATCAAAATCTGAAAGAAATAAAAAAACATTGTGTCTGAGCAAATCATTAACCTCTTTTGCGTTGGAAGGCGGTGGATGCCGGAACTAATGAAGTCACCGCGTCACAGATACGAACGACGAAACTCAGGTGGCGCCGACAGGATCGAGATCGAGATCGAGAGAGAGCGAGAGAGAGAGAGATCGAGATCGAGATCGAGAGAGATCGAGATCGGGTACAGAGAGAAAGCAGTAACAGAGAGATAGAAAGAAGAGCTGAGAGAAAGCGTAACAGATAGAGAAGAGAACGAGAGAAACTAACAGAAAGGTAGAATCGTAAATCCATAAAATTTAAAAATGTACTTTTTTTTATCATAATTGACACTTAATCATAACCATTACATCATATTATATATAATTAAGTAACTATTTTATCATCTGATAACATTTAGGGTGACCATTTTAACATGTGGAACAAATGATGATTTTTTTATCATTTGTACCTTCAAATGACACTTTTGTGTTATTTGCCCTAAACTATTTCACAACTCTCTTTACGTATTCTTTTTTATTTTTTGTTAGATTTTTTTATCGGGTTAGAAATTTTTTCATGATATTTTTCGATTTATAATCAAAAGAGTATATTATATATTTGAACTACAAATCTCTAATATGACATCAATCGGCTAGAATTTGAAGAAAACAAAAATATTGAATATACATAATTTTTCAAAGTTAAGAAACTAGTAGAAGTACAATAGCATAAAAACTAGTTGTTAGTCTGCAAAATAAAAGCTAAAGTTGATAAAAAAAAACAAATGAATCGGTAAATAATACATATATATATGATTAGTACTACAGTAGTTGAAATTCAGGTGATGAATTTTGCATAAGAGGTTTTTATTTCTTTTCTTTTGATGCGTAGTAATAGTGGAGAAGAGTTAGGTTTTAGGAAAGAGCAGTTTCTTTATTTATTTATTTTTTCTAATAATTGATGGATGTTTTTGTAATTAAATATACCTACAAAATCTGATGTGAAATATAAAATAATAGGGGTGTGTATTAAGAGATTAGATGTGTGTATTTAAAATTTCTCTTTTGTTTTTGATGAACACAGATTTCATAACTCTAACCCAGATTTATCATATTCGGTCGTGAGTCTGAAGACACTAGCATTTAACTTGAAGATGAGGTAAACTGTTTGTATTTTTTTTCTTTGTTGATGATTCGTCTATCCCTTTACTCATTATTTCTCATGTCGACTGTGTATATAAATTCTCATGAACAACTATTGTACCGTATTTATGAACAACAAATAGATCAGTTCAAGAAACTTAGAAGTATGGAAGACATTGCTACTAGAGATACATTTAAAAAAAAATTATTAAATAATTCGCACACCTTATATATGTCGATAAAGTTTGAACGTATAACCTCAAAGTTGTTAGTTAACCTCCTTAACCAACTAGGCCACGACTCACCGACACTACTAGAGATACATTACAGACATTGTGCATCTTGATATCGACTGATACCATTGAGTTGTTGAATTTGAGAGTTTTTTCTTGTTCTTTAACTTGGATTATACTTTCATGTGAATTTTTGTTCACTTAGTGATTTTACTTACCTTGAGCAATTTGAATTTGACAAAATATATGAAGATAATGTAAGGTGAATAAAGTAGAATTGAGAAAAAAGTTTTTTTAGTTATTGTTAATTGGTGAACAAAGTAGACTTATAATTAAAATTATATGAGTGGGGTGAGAAGAAAATGTGGGGTAAGTAAAGTGGTTTGTGAGTGACAATAGACGCACCCTTTATAAATAGACTTTCCTTTTATCATTTATTGCCATTTTCTCGTGTTCATCTCTCCGCTGTGCTACTTCTTGTTAAGTGTTTAGGGGCACCAACTTAAACTTCGAGAAAATATCCATACAAATGAGGCTCCTGATGACCAGAAGCATCAAGATTAAAACTTTATATTCATTTCTATTGAAGAGTTCTTTTTTTATTATTGTTCTAAAAAAAACAATCATATTTCAATGTTACTGTATTTCACAAGAAATAAGAAAAGTGAAAAAAAGTAACCTTTCCTTGAGGTGACAATCTTAGCCTATCTGCTCTCCTATTTCAAAATAGGTCATACACTTCCAAGTTACAAAGGTGAAACTGAAGACAAACCAGATACTGTAACACACTAACTCCAAGAGCTTCAATTGGACTTCTGAGATGAATAAAGATGGAGATTTCATTCATTTCTGGTCTGTATAAACGGCATCAACATCATCAAGTTCAAGTAAATGGGTCATAAGTTCCTTGTTCAAATCCACAGCCTCGTCATCTACCTGAATCAGGCCACCACGAGGAATTCAACTCTTAGAATAATAAAAACTAATGATTAAAAGATAATGCTAAACTCCTGCAACAGATCAAAGGCTTAAAAAAATCATGTGAAGACAGACCTCAATAGGGCTTATTGGAAGTAGCTCAGAACCATTATCTGTCTCAAATTTGATTCCTTCATCACGTAACTTTGAAAGTATTGCTGAGTAGTTTTCTGAGTCATTCACAATCTTGTAATATCTATCACAAGCCAAAGAAAATAAAAATCAGAACTCTGTTAACCAGGATAAAAAGGTCAAGCTACAACTGAATCTACTGCCTGTAAGTTGAATAAGTTCCAACTGAAAGCAAATCTCCAGAATGAAAGTATGATCAACACTGGAAATTGTGTTTAGCAGAAAATGTAAGCTCACGAGAAAAATCAAATGGGTCAAAACCCTCCCCCTCTATAGATATCATGTGGGGTATGATCACAACAGGAGTGTTTTACTATTTTAAACACAGTTGTCTGAGTTCTACATAAACTCCCATTTATAGTGTATGTTAATTGAGCAGAATACACATAGATTAACAACTAGAAAATTGTAGCCGCTACTGAAAACATTACCGTTCTGATTGATCTTCTTCGGTATCATCTTCATATGCTGGCGGTTCAATAACATCCTCAGCACCAGCATCTAAAGCAATGGAGAGGAGCTGATCTTTGTCAGCATCTGAAACTTTTATGTTTACCACCCGAGCACGCCTGAATTTGAACAGAACGGATCCTGGATCTGCCATCTTCCCGCCACAGTTCTTCACAACCTCTCTAACTGCTGCCACAGATCGGGTTATTTTATCTGTCAATACCTCAACCACCATGCTAGCTCCGCCATAACCATATACCTAGTACAGAGCAGCTTATTAGTGTATTTGCATAGTAGCTGAGAAAAGCATCAACCTAACAAAGATGAAGTATGAAAGCAATACACATAGCAGATGATACTGCTACCAAGTTACCAACCTCGTAAACTTTCTCAATGTAAGCTTCTTGTCCTTTCTCAGATGCTCTCTTAATGTTGCGATCGATGATTTCCTTGGGTACATCAAGCTCCTTGGCCTTCTCCAATATACTAGCCAAGGCTGTATTGGTGACAGGATTTGGACCGCCCTTCCTCAAACTGCATTACCATATCAAGGCAACAAAGATCACTTCAATGCCGCACCAACGAAAGCATACATCAAACATTAACTGCAATCAAGGAAACAGCCCTGAGTAAGAGAGACGGAGAAGCGACTGACTTACGCAGACACCAGTTCCTTCCCAATCTTGGAATACAGCTTCATCTTCTTCGCGTCTTGCGCCCCCTGCATTACCAATTTGGCAATGTTCAAAACTCACACAGGCATTTCATCGAACATGTGGTGTGCATAAACAGTAAACAACAAAATGCGAACCTTTCGGCCAGCGATTTTGCTGGAGCGTCGGCCCATGGAGAGAGGAGAGACGGTCCGGATGGTTCTTCTTTCTCCGGGGATGCTTCCTACAGGCGTCGAAGCCCATAAAGAAGGCAATGGTGAAATGGAAGACGAAGATGACAAGCTTCTACTCAGCAAACCAGTCCCTGAATCGGAAATTAAGCTTTAACTTCATTTTTCACAGAAAATGTTTCAGAATTTAAATGGAGGAAGATGAGTACGTACTGGCTGAAGAGTTGGGGCATTTGGAAGAGACACCGGAAGTGAATCTTTGGAGGGTTGAACCTAAAGCTCTGATTGTACAAGATGATCCCATTTTGGTTATGATTTTGATGACTTCAAATGCAAGCTAGGAGAGGCTGCCGCTGCTTTCGTCGTGGAGTCCACTGGAGATGGCCATGGATGAACCTGCGCGCACCTTCCGTCAAATTCAAGTCTTATTGGGCCCTGGACCCAACAATAGATGGGCCTAAGGCCACGGGTTGTGCCATGCCTTGAACCCTATTATTTGATACAAATCGAATCTTTTACATCTTCAATCTTCAGTTTCATTTTTTTTGTATCTACAAACTTCCAATTTACATATATAACTCAGTACATTTCAACGCAGGGTTTCCATCCGTTATACGTTCCAGTGACTTGAAATTGAACAAACATCGTTCGAAAACCTAAACCTCCTTCGAAACCTAAACCGGTCTCTCGCATATGTAGATAATGCCATACTCTAACCCTCAACCCTAAACGCAACTATTTGGTGAATGAAATTTGTATTTTAAATGTATGATTCAAACTAAAATTCTGATTGTTCATTGTTTAGGGTTCTAATCCACTCGAGAGAATATAAACGGTGATTAAGATCCGGATGAAAATTTGGCGCACATTATGGGAGCTGCAGGTAGTCATTTTGTTATTCCATTCTAAGGATTACCACCATGCTTTCCAAAGTATATAAGAACATATATTGACACTCAAGTTAGATAAGTTGTATTTGAATTCATATATAACACAAAATTTATAGTAAACTACATATTAGTTACTGATCAAATTTCAGTTTACAAATACATCATTTACATATTATTTTATACATTTAAGGACAAAAATCAACAAATTAGGACAAACTAATAAACTAATGTTCACATGCTATCTGTCACTACATATTTTACCAAACTACCCTTCACTACATATTATATTGTTACTATGGACGTGCTACTGTCGTGTCGACGAAAGACATGTTACTGCCGTGTCGACGAGAGACATACTACTGTCGTGTCGACGAGAGACATGCTACTGCTGTGTTGACATGAGACGTGTTACTGCCTTGTCGACATGAGACGTGCTACTGCCTTGTCGACATGAGACGTGCTACTGCCTTGTCGACATGAGACGTGCTACTACTGTGTCGACCGAAGATGTGCTACTGTTGTGTTGACATGAGATGTGCTACTGTTGTGTTGACATGAGACGTGCTACTGCCGTGTCGACATGAGACATGCTACTACTGTGTCGACCGAGACGTGCTACTACCGTGTAGGAAGGTGTCACTACCGTGTTGACGAGAGACGTGCTACTGCCGTGTCGACGAGAGACGTGCTACTAGCTGCCGTGTCGACGAGAGACGTGCTACTGTCGTGTCAACGAGAGACGTGTTACTGTCATGTTGACGAGAGATGTGTATTGCCGTGTCGACGAGAGACGTGTTACTGCCGTGTCATTTTGCGTAATTTATTTGAAAAAATGGGTATTTTAGTCATTTTGCCTATGAAAGTCTAGATTAGATCTGGTACCATTAATTTAGGACTGGGCTTATGTCCTAATTTGTATAGAAAATATTGAAAGTAGAGTTTTTGTGTTTTTAAATTTGATCATGTGTTATTATGTAATTTTCTCCAAAATTTAAGCACCTACTTAAGAGATGATCGAAAAACACTTGCATGAATCTCAAGGCAAACCCAAAAATATTGATATTGTCTTACACTGATTTACTGAGACACATAAACTGAGATAAACATTTGCCGAGGTTAAGAACTTAATAAAGCCCAGTTTGGTATTGAGATTTGAGAATTAAAATCACTTATATTCACCATTTTGAATAAATTTTATGTTTGAAAAAATCTTAAAACGTGTTTATCTAAAACTTTTTAGTTCAAATAATCACAATTTTAAAAAGCAAGTTGGGGATTGCTTCTTTAAACTGAGTTTTTTAAATTGAGTTTTTAAACCATAATACCAAATTAAGCCTGAGAACTAGCCGGATTCAAACCCAACTTATTGAAGCATTTTCACGACCAAAAGAGTATCCTCTTGTAATTCTTGCGACTCCGAAACGCTTTAAGATAACCATACCGTGATAACGATGTGCATCAGTTGAAACTAAGCACTTCCAAGTTGAGGCATTTTTCCGCTAGGGCAAACATGGTATCGTCTGTCACCTTGATCTGCCCGGACATGTTTAGCTTCTTTAGGGTTTGAATCATCGAGATCGCACAACCACCGCGGTCGGTGATATGGTACGGTCCACAGAGGTTGGTCAAGTCCAGATCCTCCAAGCACGACATTTGTACATCTGCTGGATCCCTGAATCGATGATCCTATGGCAGTTAACGAGTACCAGTTTCTTTAGGGTTTTAGAGGTAGACGCATTGCACAATAACCCTAATCCCACGTTCGTAATGAACGGGCAATCTTCCAGAACCAAAATGGAGAGCGATCTCAATCTGGCAACAGCTTCTAGGGCTACGTCTTTGAGCAGTCTGCAATATCCCAAATCCAAATGCGTCAAGTTCTGTTCTGTATTACTATTTAGAAGCGAAACAACTCCATGAGACGTGATTTTCTTTTTGCCTCTGAGCATGAGGGTAGTTAATTTAGGACACCCATTTGCCAGTGCCCAAAGACCTTCGTCGCCGGCTGGAGGGGACGATCGGTAGCAATTTTCATTCTTGTCCATATTAAGGTTAACGTGCTCGAGTTTCAGGCATGTTTAGGCCAGCAAAGTGAGATGGGCGTTCGTGATGGCCAGGGGCGAATCTAGCCTTTTTGGACTGGGACTCAAGTCCCACTCAAATTGTTTGAGGAAAAAAAATTACTACATACAGTTAACATATAAAAAAATTTCAACATATATAGGTTTTCACTCACGTACGAGAGTAGAGGTGAATTATATTATTCTCTACAAGTCTCTTCCACATCCACCCCACCCAATCGCTCTAATCTCATTAGTTATCTTATTTTCTTACCACTTAATTAGTCTTGAGTATTCAATATTGTTCAATTATAGATTTATAGTTAACTAAAATTGGGGCAAAAATTAAGGTCGATCGTCGGTTACAAATTTCATTGAAAAAACATGTTATTGGCTTTCTACATATTTAGTTGAGCTAGATTTTACATTTATGTATTTTGTATTGTTTTGGCGTGTTATTTAGCTTCATTTGTGTTACATTTAAAGAGTTTTCTGAATTTTTTTTTAATATAAGCATGCATTTGAGGGGTAATGTTCACTGTATCTCTATGTCTAAGAGTATATTTTTCATTTCAATATATAAATTGCTCTTACACCATCGAGTTCTTTTTCTATAATGAAAAATCTAAGTCCTACCTGATTTCTATTCCTGGATCCGTCCCTGGTGATGGCCTTGGATGAGGCTTGAAACAATATTAAGTTTGGGAATCGGGGTAATGTACGAGGGATAAAAGTGGCTCTGATAATACGGATTTCTGATCGGCTTAATCCTTCTACTCTGAGCCATTGTTTGCAGACCTCGGAGAAGGAGGTCCTATCTTCTGGGTCGGTAACACAGTTGAGGATTAGGGCTACTACGTCATCACACAAAGTCAGTGCAGCCCTTTTCTTTATTTTCATGGGGTATCTATATAGCAAGGTGCAATTTTCTGAGATTTTAGTTGTGCTAATAAACGACCTCAGACGTAAAAGAGAATAAGGGTGGGCACGAGTTGGTGTGGTGGGGGTTATGGCTGAAACTTGATCCAATCCACTTTATATGGTTTGATAATTCATAAACCATATCCATATTGAAAAAAGCCTAAACTAGATATTCGGGTGACTCACTTTCCGGTTTGGTTTCCGATTTGGCCAAATAACTAGGCCTAAAAATAAAACGAGATATTAGAACAAGCTGTATGTGTATGTGGCTGAAATAGCAAGCTATTAGAAACACTAAAACACAACAAGCTAGTTAGGGACACGAGAATAACAAGCTATTAGAAACACAACAAATCATCACCAAATAATATTACAACATGGATAGTTATAAAACGGAGGGAGCTATCGTGCAAGAGAGAAAAAAGAGAGACGACGATAAGTGAGTGAGATACGCCTCTCTCTTAGGGTTAAGGGATAAGAGTTGGGCTGTCGAGATGTTATGGGCTTACGGCTTCTTACTGTCTTAGGTTTTAAATCAAATGGAGTTTTCCCAATCTTAGCTAATCCAGTCCGTTTTCATTCGGGTTGAAGTTTTTCCAATCCTAATCTGATCCACTACAACCGGTGCGGTATGGTGTGGTACATCATTTCCGGCCGGCGTGAAGTGCCCACCTGTAAAAGAGAATGTGTTCCTCGTCGATCTACGTAATGCCCTTGCCCATCTTGTATGTTCAGGACGGGACTTCAACCCGATTAGGGTTAGGGTTAGAATTAGGGTAAGAGTTATGTTTTCTTATAGGAGCCCTTTCTTATTTTTTCTCTTACTTTTTCGTTTTGAATTCCAAGCTAAGTTGAATGTTTTTGAATATGACCTTGAGCTAGCTAGATTTGACTTGTAGACTTGTAGTCATATAGAAGTTCTAAATCGTATGACCATTGTTTCTCCTATGTTGATATTAATTACAAGCTCACAAAATACTATAACGCAAATGAACCGAGTGCCGTACTAAGACTAGTATTTTGAAAAATAAGTTATGAAGTGAATGATTACGAGACGTTTCATCAAGTACGTGATTTTTCGATATGAAAATCGACAATGTAAAATTTGTATTGTGATCGAACCAATATAACTGAAGAGCATAATCACAAGGTAATGTTTGGAACTACATATGAAACATGAAACAGCGCAAGGATGGTTTAGATATTGTTGTTGATTATCTAGTTGGATCTGTGAAGGAACAGAGCATATGATATTTGTCAAAAACACAAAACCATGTGGCTTCTTGTCGTCATCTGTAACCAACCAACTCTCACTTTCACGGTTTTTCTATAATCTATTGCCTTTTACAAATTACAACAATAAAAATTAATAATTAATGATGACGTAACTATAATTTGAGATAATCTTTGTGCGTATAGTATTCTTTTTGTCTCCTTAATCTCGTGTTTAACATAATCAATTCTCTTAATCAGATAGTAGGCTGGGGCCCCACTAATCAAGGAGATTCACACTCCCGCGGTTTTGCCTCCAAATTCCAGCTATCATAATGCAAGCAGCTTTTTCGGTTCCACGACCAGGATGGAATGTTGGCACCTCACGCGCCTCTTCCGTCTCGAGTCTGCTTCGTTCCGTCCTATTATTTAAAGGCACGCGATGTTCCGGAAGGAAGTAAAAGCATGAGAGGGAGGGTCGATCAGAACCATCTAAATTCTGATAGTTACTGACACAGTGACACGTGGTCGTTCTTGACTTTGCTTCTATATTACGCGTAACGGAGCATGTCCGCAGTGAAATGTATATTATATGGAAAATGATATGTGCACTTCATATGTCACTTCTTACACTCTTTCTCATCGATCAACTATCTTCACTAAATCCAAATTTTAATTGCAAGATTTCTAACGAACTATCTTATTATCTGAATAATTCATTTCAAGTTTTGCTCTGTATGTGGAAGGATGGAAATTTTGAATTTGAACCTTAGCAAAAATATCAAAAATGTAACAACTTATGAAACTATCCAGTGATGAACACATTTGGTTAGAGTGAAGGATTATTGTAACAAATTACTTTCACAAGTAGTCTATAAAGTAACATTGAGGTTGTTTTTAAAAGTTGATGTCATTGATTTGTAATTTTTTTTAAAACTGTCATTTTTTAGTTTACCAAACACTATTACTTCTAAAAGAACTGATTTAAAAAAAAAAAAACAAAGCTATACAAAATGGGGTCTAAAACCAATTTTTATCAATCGATGCAGAAACAAAAATAAAAGGTTCTTCTGTGATATCACCAACACATATGTAACATAATATCCATATCATCGTTATAAACTCCTTTCGTAACAGTTTTTGGTAATTTAACATGCCTATGTCAAATTCAAAATAACCAAAAGCTAAGGTTGATCGAAGATTGAAGACTTTGATCTATCCTAATCTTGAATTCAAACATTTCTATTTGCAAATTGTGTATTTATAGGTATTTGTAATAACTAAAATACCATATTTCCTTTAGTAAAATATATGACACTTGACATTCACAAGTCATGTACCATATAGTAAACCTCTGCCATCTCTTCTCTTCATAATCTAGATATTTGTTGGTATGTCTATTTCAATATGGACACTACGGTGCCTAACCCCATAACCAAAAACCAAAACCCAGGGCAAGTAGGTACAAGAACAAATAGTTAAAAAAACTAATCTTAATCAAATACATAATAACTCATTATACCTGGTCCCCATGATTAATTAGTCACTAAGCCATGTTCTTCTTCTTCATCCACCCACCCCAAAAAGTCAAAAAAAAAAAAAACATACAACTACCACTCTCCTATCTCTTTCACTATTACTTAGCTTTGAGTGTGTGTATGTATAAACTTGCAGCTCTAGTCTGGTAAGCCCTTCCTTCTCTCTCTCTCTCTTCCTCTTCCAGCAATGGCTCATCTTTTCAGAGAGCTCTCACTGGGCCATTCGAAGAGAGGGTCCCACTCCAACGGCGCCACCGCACTGACGATACCTCCCAAGCCAACCGCCACCACGGCCGCCGATCTCCCGTCCCCATTGGGCCAGCTCTCGGCCCACCTCACCGATTCGGAGCTCCGGCTCACCGCCTACGAGATCTTCGTCGCCGCCTGCCGCACCTCCACCGGAAAGCCCTCACGTTCGTCTCGTCCGACTCGCCGACTCAGCAGCACAGCACCGCCGGCTCGCCCGGCTCGCCGGCGCTGCAGAGATCGCTCACTTCGGCGGCGGCGAGTAAGATGAAGAAGGCATTGGGGCTTAAATCGCCGGGAAGTTCCGGGTCGAAGAAGAGCCCCGGGTCCGGGTCCGGGTCGGGGCCCGGGAAGTCCAAGCGGGCTATGACGGTGGGGGAGCTGATGAGGATCCAAATGGGGATTTCTGAAGCTATGGACTCCAGAGTCAGGAGAGCTCTGCTCAGAATTTCAGCCGGACAGGTCAGCTCAATTATTGCTCTCATATTCTTTCACTTTTAAACTGTTTTCATTCTGTGTGTGATGAATTTGATAAATTTGGAAATCGTGTTGGTCAAATTTGGATTTCTGGGCTATTTATGGTGATGGGAATTCCATTTTTTGGAAGATTAATGGTTGTTTACTAAATGTAGTTTGATCTGATGAGAATGACCGTTCCTATCAATTGTTTATAGTTAGTATTTCTGAAATTGTGTCTGATCAAGTCATGTGTTTTGATGTGCTTATTTACAGGTAGGAAGGCGAATTGAGTCGGTGGTAGTCCCACTGGAGCTGTTACAGCAGCTCAAGTCGTCTGATTTTACTGACCCGCAAGAACACGAAGAATGGCAGAAGAGAACCCTCAAAATTCTTGAGGCTGGTCTGCTTTTGCATCCCTATGTGCCGCTGGACAAGTCCAATAGCGCTGCACAGCGGCTACGACAGATTATACATGGAGCATTGGATAGGCCATTTGAGACGGGGAGAAATAATGAGTCCATGCAGGTTCTTCGTAGTGCTGTTACGGCTCTTGCTTCGAGGTCATCTGATGGCGTTTATGATACGTCCCACTGGGCTGATGGGTTACCATTGAATCTCCGCATTTATGAAATGCTGCTCCAAGCTGTGTTTGATACTCAGGATGAGACATCTGTAATAGAGGAAGTGGACGAGCTAATGGAGCATATTAAGAAGACCTGGTCAATCCTTGGACTTAACCAGATGTTCCACAACCTTTGCTTTACCTGGGTTTTGTTTAACCGTTTTGTTGCTACTGGTCAAGTTGAATTGGACCTGTTGTATGCTGCTGATACGCAGCTAGCCGAGGTTGCTAAAGATGCAAAGGCAACAAAGGATCCCGAGTACTGCAAGATCTTGAGTTCGACATTGACTTCAATTATGGGTTGGGCAGAGAAGAGACTCCTAGCCTATCATGACACTTTTGATAGCAGTAATATTGATACCATGCAGGCCATTGTTTCTCTGGGAGTAGCAGCAGCTAAGATTCTGGTTGAAGACATATCAAATGAGTACCGCAGGAGGAGAAAAAATGAAGTTGACGTTGCTCGCAACAGGATTGACACTTACGTTAGATCATCATTGCGCACTGCTTTTGCTCAGGCAAGTTATATACCAATTTCGGAGGGTGTAAAACGATGAAAATATGCAGGACATATGACTTCCCAATTTTCCTTTCCCGCCAAGTTGGTGCACCATATGGCGGGTTTTTGCTTCGTATTTTTAAGAAACTTTGTCAGACAAGTTTTGCTTGCATATTCTGTATTTGTTTTGTTTGGATTTATAACCTGACATATGTTTAGTTACTTGTACACAGAGAATGGAGATGGCAGATTCTAGCCGGAGAGCATCAAGAAACCAGCCTAATCCCCTTCCTGTACTGGCCATCCTTGCAAAGGATGTTGGTGAGCTGGCAATAAAAGAGAAGCAATTATTCAGTCCAATACTAAAGATATGGCACCCTTTTGCTGCTGGTGTGGCCGTGGCAACTCTTCATGCTTGCTACGCGAATGAAATTAAACAGTTCATCTCGGGTATAGCAGAGTTGACACCAGATGCTGTACAAGTTTTGAGAGCTGCAGATAAGCTGGAGAAAGATCTTGTGCTCATAGCAGTTGAGGATTCTGTGGACAGTGATGATGGTGGCAAGGCTATTATTCGTGAGATGCCTCCTTATGAGGCTGAAGCTGCAATTGCAAATCTGGTTAAAGTGTGGATCAAGACAAGAGTGGACAGACTTAAAGAATGGATTGATAGGAACCTGCAACAAGAGGTATGAATTTGCAATCCTTGTGTTATTCTAAAATGAATTTTGATAAGAATTTTTGTCTTATATCTAGAGCAAAAGAGGACAAACTTCTTTGGTAAGGGCAGGGCTGTATATTGTGCATTTCACCCATGTCCTACACAAGTTTTAAACTACGTCCAGTATAGCACATGATTTCCAGATCCTTGGATTTGTCTGTTTCCTGAATCTTGAGTTTGTATGTATTATAGTGTTCAACTTGTCCTTCTATATCCCGCAGCATGAACTTTATTTTGGTCTTGTTGGCTTGATCTTATCATCTTTATCCCGAGCAGATGAATGAAATACTCCCTATGGATTTTCTTGTGATATGACATTTGGTCACAACTATACATTTTGTTCACATAGGTTGTAGACCCTAACCTTGTTCATTGATGTTACAGGAATGGAATCCCCCAGCAAATGAAGATGGTTATGCTCCATCTGCTGTTGAAGTTTTGCGAACTTTTGATGAGACTCTGGTTGCATTCTTTCAGCTACCAATACCAATGCATCCTGCGTTGCTTCCTGATTTGATGGCTGGCCTTGATAGATGTCTTCAATATTATGTAACCAAGGCAAAATCTGGATGTGGTAAGTAATTTTATAACTCCAAATATTTTGTATATCAAGTAAGGTATGTTCATTTTGTGATAAGCAGTATTTTCTTCTGATCTGCAGGATCACGTAATACATTTGTTCCGACTATGCCTGCATTAACCAGATGCACTATGGAATCAAAGTTCCAAGGCTTTGGCAAAAAGAAAGAAAAATCGCCAACTTCTCAGAAGAGGAATTCTCAGGTTGCAACAGTCAATGGGGATAGCTCTTTTGGGATACCACAGTTGCTTTGTCGCATAAACACATTGCAAAGAATCCGCAGTGAGTTAGAGTTTTGGAGAAACGGATTGTTACTCATCTGAGAAATTCTGAATCTGCTCATGTAGAAGACTTTTCGAATGGACTGGGGAAGAAGTTTGAGCTCTCACCTGCGGCTTGTGTGGAGGTAATCACACAACTTTGTGAGGCAGTAGCTTATAAAATGGTCTTCCATGACCTCAGTCATGTTCTGTGGGATGGTTTGTATGTTGGAGAACCATCATCTTCTAGAATAGAGCCTTTCCTTGACGAGCTGGAGAAGAACTTACTTATCATATCAAACACAGTACATGAAAGAGTACGTACACGCATTATTACTGACATAATGAGAGCTTCCTTTGATGGGTTCTTGCTGGTTTTGCTTGCCGGAGGCCCCTCTCGTGCATTCTCCCGGAAGGATTCTCAAATAATAGAAGACGACTTCAAGTCTCTTAAAGATCTGTTCTGGGCAAATGGGGATGGCTTGCCTTCTGAATTGATAGACAAGTATACAACTACAGTGAGAGGTGTACTTCCTCTTTTCAGAACTGATACTGAGAGCCTCATTGAACGGTTTAGAAGCGTGACCTTGGAGTCATATGGCTCTTCTGCCAGGTCCAGACTCCCTTTACCCCCTACTTCTGGGCAGTGGAATCCGACTGAACCAAACACTCTCCTCCGTGTGTTGTGCTATAGAAATGATGAAGCAGCTTCTAAGTTTCTTAAGAAGACCTACAATTTGCCCAAGAAACTGTAAATCTTACTTGTAGCATGATGCATCATGGAAAGAGGCTACTGAGGGATGGCTTTCCGGCATAGTTCTCTTGGACAGTGCTTGTATTTAGTGTATTAGTGAAAGATCACCCTGGTGAGATGCTCGTCATTTCAATATTTCAATTCATTCGTGAGCAGGAGGGGAAGGACGTTTGCCATATGAAGTGGTCAGTGATCTTGTATAGTAAATTGTTAAGGATTTGGTTAATCCAGCGGTGACTAAAAGTTTGGAGCAGACGAATCTAAAAAACCGCAGACGTCTACACACTTACTTTTGAGGAATGATGGGTAGTTCACTTTTATCTTATCGGCTATATGATCTCATTCAGGCTATTCTTTTTAATGTCCTATTGCACAGCCAATTTTTTTCCCCTCTCTTTTCCTTTAGTTTGTCAGGTGAGAGTATTCAATTCCATTTTGTTTGTTTTGGTGTTGGTATATAGAATCATTATGTTTGATCTTACTACTATATCACAGTATCACAGAAGGAATAAAAGTTATGTAATGTAAGGCAAACGTGGACTGCAAATTTTGTTGTTGTAGACTGCAATCTAAACTCTCAGAGAGCAAATCACTATTTAGGGCTAATTGAAACCGGCATAAGCACCCATAAAAATCCGTACTCTAACTTGCATGTGATAATAGGACTCCAAGCAAACAATAGAGGATCATACCAGAACGGTGGCATTGAACTAACAAGAGCAGAAACCGAAACTTATAACAAGCTAAATTGTTCACTAGCACCAACACAGATAAAATGCTAAAACAACTTTTGAAAGAGAAGGAAACCCAAAGTTTCACCACTAGATGAATTCCAGAAATTTGCCATATCGCGACAACGTTAATCTCAGTCTCTCGAATCCACCAAAATAGACTTCAATGAGGGGCATTTAAGCAAAGGTTCCTAATCCGACACTGTAATACCAGGCGTCCAGGCACACAATTATATAGATCAAGGGTTTGTAAGCACTTGTGACCTAAAAATGCACCAATACCAGCTCCAGTCACACGCCAACAACCTCTAAGATCAAGCATCTCCAAATCGAGGCAATTCTAAGCAAGAGCAACAACTGTGTTGGTAACCATGTGTGTAGGGGTATGATCGGTGATTTGACAGCAAAAGCAATAAGAAATCCCAGAGACCAGCCATTTCTTGAGCGTCGGACATTTGGAGATCGCCACACCTGCAACGTCGGTGATAGGTACCCCGCAATATTCCAAATTCAGCACCTCCAAAACACACATCTTGTGCAAATGTGAGACCCCGGAATCGGCGGAAAGGATCAATGTCTTGATCCGTAATCGAATCACAATGATCCAAATCCAAATGGCTAATCGAGCAACTGGAGGAACCTATTGCTCTAAACACACTGTCACAAACTGAGGAACAATATCGCAAACCCAAATGCGTCAAATGAAGTGCTTTTGAAGTTATGAGAGACACAAGTCCAACCGCCCCAACGTTATCTCTCCTCCGAAGATAAACCTCGGATAGATTGGGACACCCACCTGCCAATGCGCACAGACCTTCGTCCCCAACTTGTCTACGGATCGACACAGTAGTAAGGTCGAGCACCTCCAGTTTGGGACATGTTTTTGCTAACAATACTAAGTTGGCATCGCTGATAAAGTTGGTTGTTTTGAATACTCTCAAGTTGGGAAACCTAGAGAGACGAGGGGGAGTTGGGTTTGGTAACACGGATGACTGATCGGGTCAGACCCTCCGCTAACAACCATCGCTTGCAGACTAGAGAGGCCGAGTTTCTATCATCCCGGTCGATAATCCGGATCAGAATTAGACCCAATTAGTCATCGCCTAGCAAATCCATATTTCTCTCCTCTGTTTTTGCTAACAACAACGAAAATTAGAGGAGAATTTGCCAAGTTCGTGTTTGACTTCAATTCTTCTCGTACCGACATCGGCCCCTCATTTTCATGTTTCACCCGATTCGAGTAAAAACCTCTCACTACACGGTTTATGGCCAGTTTCATTTTTTTTAGACCTCTGGCTTTTTCCGTTTGGGTATGCTTATAGACATCTCCTACCATCTTTTGAACCACTCTAACATCAAAAATGAGGCATTGCCCTTCATTTTCAAGTTTCACATAATTCAAGCCAAAACCTCAAAGGTATAGCACACAAGTTTTTGACTAGTTTAACTTTTTTTAGACCTCTGGCTTTTTTAGTTTGGATACGCTTATAGACACCTTCAAAAATCTTTTGAACCATTCTAGTCAAGATCGGGAATTAATGACTCACATGCACCGTGTATCGTAAATCTATTGAAAGTGTTATTTTTTGGGTA
This sequence comes from Fragaria nilgerrensis, assembly GCA_010134655.1. Taxonomy (NCBI): domain Eukaryota; kingdom Viridiplantae; phylum Streptophyta; class Magnoliopsida; order Rosales; family Rosaceae; genus Fragaria; species Fragaria nilgerrensis. The sequence continues at coordinate 31,147,716 of CM020978.1, read as the reverse complement.
TTGGTGAATTTGTCAGGGTCGTGTTGACTTCAATTGTTCTCATACCGACATCAGAAACCTCAATTTTAAAAGAAAATGAGGTATTGCCCCCCATTTTCAAGTTTCACCAATTCGAGTCTAAACCCCTTACTATAACACACGAGTTTCAGACCAGTTTCACATTTTTTGAACCTCCGGCTTTTTCCGTTTAGGTATGCTTATAGACACCTCCTACTATCTTTTGAACCATTCAAGCATCAAAAATGAGGTATTGCCCTTCATTTTCAAGTTTCACCCAATTCAAGTCAAAACTCCAAGCTATAGCACACGAGTTACTGACCAGTTTCACTTTTTTTAGACCTCCGGCTTTTTTAGTTTGGATACACTTATAGACACCTTCTAAATTTTTTGAACCATTCGAGCATAAAAAATTCATGACATTTATTGTTTTACTCAAGATCAGGATTTAATGACTCACATGCACCGTGTATCGTAAATCTATTGAAACTGTTGTTTTAGGGGTATTGGGTGAATTTTTCAAGGTCGTGTTGACTTCGATTGTTCTCATACCGAAATCGGCAACCTTAATTTTCACTAAATTTGAGTCTAAGCTCCTTGTTATAGCACACGAGTTTCTGGTCAGTTTCACTTCTTTTAGACCTTCGGCTTTTTCCATTTGGGTATGCTTATAGACACCTCTTAACATCTTTTGAATCATTCTAGTATCACAAATTCATGCTCTTTATTGTTTTACTAAAGATCGGGCTTCAATGACTCATGTGCACCGTGTATCGTAAATCTATTGAAACTGTTATTTTTAAGGGTTTGGTGAACTCACCAAGGTCGTGTTGACTTCAATTCTTCTCATACCAACATTTGGAAACTCATTTTTCTATGAAAATTAGGTATTGCCCCTCATTTTCAAGTTTCACCCAATTCGAGCCAAAACCCCTTGGTATAACACACGAGTTTCTGGCCAATTTCACTTTTTTTGACCTCCGGCTTTTTCTGTTTGGGTATGCTTATAGACACCTCTTAACATTTTTTGAACAATTCTAGCACATAAAAAATGAGGCATTGCCCATCATTTTCAAGATTCACCCAATTCAAGCTAAAACCCCTAGAATGGCACACGAGTTTCTTGTCAAGGGTTGTTGGCTTTTTCCGTTTGGGTATGCTAAAGGGCCACCGAGGGCCGCTTTAACCTGCCAAGGGACCGCCTTGAGCTACCTAGACCAGCTTAGGGACTGTCTAGACCCGCCAAAGGGATGCCGAGACCAGCCTAGGGCCACCAAGGCCTGCTTTAACCTGCCAAAGAACCGCCTTGACCCACCTAGACCAACTTAGGGGCCACTTAGACATGCCAAGGGGCTGTCGAGACTAGTATAGGGCCGTTAAGACCCGCTTAGACCATCTTGGGACCCGTGTAAGGACCTCTTAGACCCGCTGAAGGGTCGTCTAGACTCGCCACAGGGCTGCCGAGACATGTCTAGGGCCGCCAAGGGGGCGGGTTGACCTGACAGAGGCCGTCAAGACCTGTCAAGACCAGTTTTGGCCCGTGTAGGGACCTCCTAGACCCTCTTAAGGGCAGCCTAGACCCGCCAAGTTGCTGCCGAGACCCGTTGAGGGCCGCTTTGACCCGCCTTGACATGCCAAAGAACCGCAATGATCGCCTTGACCCGGCTTGACATGCCAAAGGGCTTTGACCTGCCTTGACATGCCAAGAGACTGCTTTGGTCATCCTAGACCCCTTAGACCCGCTTAAGGACCACATAGACCAGCTTAGAGGCCGCCTAGGGCTGCTAAGGGGCTGTTGAGACCCACTTAGTGCCGCCAAAGGGGTGCCTTGACCCACCTTGGTTCGTCATTACCTGCCTAGACTTGCTTAGACCCACATAAGGACCGCCTAGACCCGCCAAGGGCCGCTAGTGCGCTGCCTTGACCCACCGAGGGCCGCTAGTGGGCTGTCTTGACCCGCCAAGGGCCGCTTTGACCTGTCTTGAGCTGCCAAGGGACCGCCTTGACATGCCAAGTGGCCGCTTTGACCCGCCTTGACCTAGTTGGACAAGCCAATGGGCAGCTTTGACCCGCCTTGACATGCCAAGGGATCGCCTTGGCCCTCCTAAACCCACGTAGGGACCACCTAGACCTGCTTAGGGACTGCCTAGACCCGCTTAGGGACCGCCTAAACCCGCTTAAGAACCAGCTGGACTCGCTTAGAGGCCGCCTATGGCCGCTAAGGGATGCCGAGACCCACTTAGGGCCGGCAAGGGGGCGTCTTGACACGCTTAGGGGTAGCCTAGACCTGCCAAGGGGCTGCCGAGACACGTCCAGGGCCGTCAAGAACCAGCCTAAACCAGCTTAGGACCCGTATATTGATATCCTAGACCCGCTTAAGGGCCGCCTAGACCCGCGTAAGGCTGCTAAAGGGCGGTCTTAACCCGTCCAGGGCCGTCAAAGGGCCACTTAAACCTGCAAAGGGACCGCCTTAACCCATCTAAACCAGCTTAGGGGCCGTCTGGACCCGCCAAGGGTTACCGAGACCTGCCCAAGGCCGCTAAATGGTGGTGTTGACCCGCCGAGGGCCGTTTTGACCTGCCAAAGGACCGCCTTGACCTACCTACACCAGCTTAGGACCGCCTAGACCTGCCAATGGGTTTCCAATACACGTCTAGGGCCGCCTCGAGACTCATTAAGGGCCGCCAAGGGGACGCGTTGACCTGCCTAAACCTACTTATGACCCGCATAAGGACCGCCTAGACCCGCCAAAGGTTTGCTGAGACCCACCTAGGCCGCCAACACCCGCTTAGGGGGCCACCTTGACATACGTAGGAACTGCCAATACCTGCTTAGGGCCCGCCTAGGCCCACCAAGGGCCTCAAAAGGGCCGTTTTGACCTCCCAGGAGACCGCCTTGACCTACCATGACTAACTTAGGGGCCGCTTAGACCTGCCAGGGGATGCCGAGACTTGCCTAGGGCCGCTAAGGGCGGTCTTGATCCGCCAAGGGACTGCCTTAACCCACCTAAACTAGCTTATGAGCTGCCTAAAATCGTTAAGGGGCTGTCGAGACCAGCTAAGGGGCTGCTTTGACCTGCCAAGGGACCGCCTTGACCTACCTAGACTAGCTTAGGGGCCGCCTAGACCCGCCAAGGGGCTGCCGAGACACATCTAAGACTGCCAAAGGGCTACCGAGACACGTCTAAGACTGCCAAAGGGCTGCCGAGACCCAATTAGGCCGCCAAAGGGGCGCCTTGACCCGCCTAGGGCCGTCAAGACCTACTTAAGGTTAGCCTAGACCCACCAAAGGGCTGTCGAGACCCTCCTAGGGTGGCTAATAAGCCGCCTTGACCCGCCAAGGGCCACTAATGGGCCGCTTTAACCCGCCTTGAACCTCCTAGACCCGCGTAGGGACCACTTAGACCTCTTAGGGGACGCCTAGACTCGCCAAGGGGTTGCCGACACACAAGGCCGGTAAAGGGCGGTCTTGACCCATCTAAGGACGTCGAGGGGGCGCTTTGACCTGTCAAGTGACTGCCTTGACCTACCTAGACCAGCTTAGGGGCCGACTAGACCCACCAAGGGGCTGTCGACACTCACTTACAGCTGCCAAGGGGACGCTTTGACCTGCCAATGGACCACTTTGACCTACCTAGACCAGCTTAGGACCCGTGTAGAGACGCCTAGACCCACTTAGGGACTACCTAGACCCGCCAAGGGGATGTCGAGACACGCTTAGGGGATGCTAAGACCCACCAAGGGGCTGCTGAGACCCGCCTAGGGCCACTAAAGGGCATTATTGCCTCTCGTTTTCAAATTTCACCAAATTCGAGCCAAAACCCTTTCTATAGCATACAAGTTTCTAGTTAGTTTCACTTTTTTAAGACCTTCGGCTTTTTCTGTTTGGGTATGCTTATAGAAACCTCTTAACATCTTTTGAACCATTCTAGCATCAAAAATTCATGGTATTTATTGTTTTACTCAAGATCAGGTTTCAATATCTCACGGGCACCACGTATCATAAATCAATTTAAACTGTTACTTTCAGGGGTATTGGGTGAATTTGCCAAGGTCATGTTGATTTCAATTCTTCTCAAACCGACATCGGGAACCTCAATTTTCAAAGAAAATGAGGTATTGCCTCTCATTTTCAAACTTCACCCAATTTTGAGCCAAAACTCATTTCGATAGCACACGAGTTTCTGGTCAATTTCACTTTTTTTAGACCTTTGGATTTTTTCGTTTGGTTATGCTTTTAGACACCTCCTAACATATTTTGGACCATTCTAGCATCAAAAATTCAAGGCACTTATTGTTTTACTAAGGATCTGGCTTCAATGACTCACGTGCACCATGTATCGTAAATCTATTAAATTTTTTATTTCCAGGGGTATTAGGTGAATTTGCCAAGATCGTGTTGACTTCAATTCATCTCATACCGACATCGAGAACCTCCATTTTCAATGAAAATGAGGTATTGCCCCTCATTTTCAAGTTTCACCCGATTCGATCAAAAATCCTAGCTATAGCCATGAGTTTCTAGCGAGTTTCACTTTTTTTAGAGCTCCGGCTTTTTCCGTTTGGGTATGCTTATAGACATCTCCTAAAATCTTTTCACCATTCTATCATCAAAAATTTCACCCAATTCGAGCTAAAACCCTAGCTGTAGCACACTTGTTTCTGGCCAGTTTAACTTTTTTTAGATCTCTAGCTTTTTCCGTTTGGTTAGGCTTATAGACACATCCTAACATATTTTGAACCATTCTATCATCAAAAATGAGGTATTTCCCCTCATTTTCAAGTTTCACCCAATTTGAGCAAAAACTCTAGCTATATATAACACATGAGTTTTTAGCCATTTCATTTTTTTAGAGCTCCGGCTTTTTCTGTTTAGGTATGCTTATAGACATCTCTTGAAATATTTTGAACCAGTCTATTATCAAAAATGAGGTATTGCCCCTCATTTTCAAACTTCACCCAATTCGAGCCAAAAACCCTAGCTATATCCCAAGAGTTTCTGTCTCGTTTCACTTTTTTTAGACCTCTGATTTTTTCTGTTTAGTTATGCTTATAGACATCTCCTAAAATCTTTTGAACTTTTATATCATGAAAAATGAGGTATTTCCCCTCATTTTCAAGGATTATCTAATTTGAGCCAAAACCCCTAGCAGCACACTAGTTTCTGGCCTGTTTCTCTTTTTTTTGACCTCCGGCTTTTTCTAGTTTGGGTATGGTTATAGACATTTTCTAACATCTTCTGAACCATTCTAGTATCAAAAATGAGGTATTGCCCCTTATTTTCAAGTTTCACCAAATTTAAGCTAACACCCCTAACTATAACACACAAGTTTCTGGCAAGTTTCACTTTTTTTAGACCTCTGACTTTTCCCGTTTGGGTATGCTTATAGACACATCCTAACATCTTTTGAACCATTCTAGCATCAAAAATTCATGGCATTTATTATTTTACTCAAGATCAGGTTTCAATATCTCACGTGCACCATGTATCATAAATCTATTTAAATAATTATTTTCAGGGGTATTGGGTGAATTTGCCACGGTCGTGTTGACTTCAATTCATTTCATACCGACATTGGGAACCTCAAATTTCAAAAAAAATGAGGTATTGCCTCTAATTTTCAAATTTCACCCAATTCGAGCCAAAACCCCTAACACACAAGTTTCTAATCAATTTCACTTTTTTAGTTCTCTGGATTTTTTCGTTACACTTTTAGACACCTCTTAACATATTTTGAACCATTCTAGCATAAAAAATTCATGGTATTTATTGTTTCACTCAAGATTTGGCTTCAATGACTGACGTGCCACGTGTATTGTAAATCTATTGAAATTGTTATTTTCAGGAGTATTAGGTGAATTTGTTAAGATCGTGTTGACTTCAATTCATTTCATACCGATATCGGGAACCTCAATTTTCAAAGAAAATGAGGTACTGCCTCTCATTTTCAAGTTTCACCCGATTCGAGCGAAAACCCAAGCTATAACACATGAGTTTCTAGCGTGTTTCATTTTTTTTAAATCTCCGGCTTTTTCTGTCTGGGTATGCTTATAGACACTACCTAAAATATTTTGAACCATTCTATCATCAAAAATGAGGTGTTGCCCCTCATTTTCAAGTTTCACTTAATTCGAGCCGAAACCCCTAGCTATAACACACGAGTTTCTGGCCATTTTAACTTTTTTAGACCTCTGAATTTTTCTAGTTTGGGTCTGCTTATAGACATTTTCTAACATCTTTTGAACTATTCTAGTATCAAAAATGAGGTATTTCCCCTCATTTTCAAGTTTGACCAAATTCGAGCCAAAAAGCACACGAGTTTCTGGCAAGTTTCATTTTTTTTATACCTCCGACTTTTTCTAGTTTGGGTATGCTTATAGACATTTCCTAACATCTTTTGAACCATTGTAGAATCAAAAATGAGGTATTGCCCATCGTTTTCAAGTTTCATCCAATTCGAGCCAAAACCCTTAGCTATAGCACACGAGTTTCTGACCAGTTTCACTTTTTTTAGAGCTCCGGCTTTTTCTAGTTTGGGTATGCCTATAGACATTTCCTGACATCTTTTGAACCATTCTAGTATCAAAAATGAGGTATTGCCTCTCATTTTCAAGTTTCATCCAATTCGAGCCAAAACCCCTAGATATAGCACACGATTTCTGGCCAATTTAATTTTTTTTAGACCTCCGACTTTTTCTAGTTTGGGTATGCTTATAGACATTTCCTAACATCTTTTGAACAATTCTAGAATCAAAAATGAGGTATTGCCCCTCATTTTCATGTTTCACCCAATTCAAGCCAAAACCCTTAGCTCACTTGAGTTTATGGCCAGTTTCACTTTTTTAGACATCTGGTTTTTTCTAGTTTGGGTATGCTCATAGACATTTCATAACATCTTTTGAACCATTCTAGTATGAAAAACAAGGTATTTCCCCTTATTTTCAAGTTTCACTCAATTCAAGCCAAAACCCCTATAGCACATTAGTTTCTGGCTTGTTTCACTTTTTTAGACCTCTGGCTTTTTGTACTTTGGGTATGCTTATATACATTTCATAACATCTTTTGAACCATTCTAGTATGAAAATGTGGTATTGCCCCTTGTTTTTGTACAATCCTGGATAGGGCTGCAGAAGCTGATGGCGTGTCTGATAGGCGACTGGCTATTCTCCCGTTGACCTGTAGACAAAAGGATAACCGGGGGCTTCCGGTCTTTCCTCCTATGATGATTTAGTCAGTATCTGCTGGTAGAATGTAATTACTAGGGTAGTTAATCATACCTGACAAGCTGGTGGGTAGGCCATATTTATGGTCCAAAGTGGGTTCTCTTCACTTGAAAACCGATGTGGGACAACTGTATTTGCTGTTACTTCAAACACCCAGCTCCCTTATACCTTCTGAAACCGTTCCCGGCCCAATGCTGCCACCGAGGTCGGGCCCGGCCCATCCTACACATGGGTGGGAACCCTAGGGCAGCCTCGGTTGTTTTAACTATGGTGGGATGCTTGCTGGTTTACGGGCTTGGGAGGTTGTTTTATGCACAACCGACTACACCTCTCATTTTCAAGTTTCATCCAATTCGAGCCAAAACCCCTAGCTATAGCACACGAGTTTTTGGCTAGTTTCATTTTTTTTAGAGCTCCGGCTTTTTCCGTTTGAGTATGCTTATAGACATCTTCTAAAATATTTTGAACCATTCTATCATCAAAAATGAGGTATTGCCTCTCATTTTCAAATTTCAGGCAATTCGAGTCATAACCATTTTCTATAGCACACGAGTTTCTGGTCAATTTCACTTTTTTTAGATCTCTGGATTTTTTTGTTTGGGTATGCTTTTAGACACCTCCTAAAGGGTTTGAACCCTTCTAGCATCAAAAATTCATGGCATTTATTGTTTTACTCAAGATCTGGCTTAAATGACTCATGTGCACCGTGTATCGTAAATCTATTGAAATTTTTATTTTCAGGGGTATTAGGTGAATTTGTCAAGGTCGTGTCGACTTCAATTCATCTCATACCAACATCGGGAACCTCAATTTTCAAAGAAAATAAGATATTACTTCTCATTTTCAAGTTTCACCCAATTTGAGCAAAAACCCAAGCTATAACATATGAGTTTCTAGCGAGTTTCACTTTTTTTAGAGCTATGGCTTTTTCTTTTTAAGTATGCTTATAGACATTTCCTAAAATATTTTGAACCATTCTAGTATCAAAAATGAGGTATTTCCCCTCATTTTCAAGTTTTACCCAATTCGAGCCAAAACCCCTAGGTATAGGTATAGCACATGAGTTTCTGGCATGTTTCACTTTTTTTTACCTCTAGCTTTTTCTAGTTTGGGTATGCTTATAGATATTTTCTAACATCTTTTGAACTATTCTAGTATCAAAAATGAAGTATTGCCCCTCATTTTCAAGTTTCATCCAATTCGTGCCAAAACCCCTAGCTATAGCATATGAGTTTCTGGCCAGTTTCACTTTTTTATAGCTCCGGCTTTTTCTGTCTGGGTATGCTTATAGATATTTCCTAACATTTTTGAACTATTCTAGTATCAAAAATGAGGTATTGCCCCTCATTTTCAAGTTTTATCCAATTCGTGCCAAAACCCCTAGCTATAGCATATGAGTTTCTGGCCAGTTTCACTTTTTTTACAGCTCCGGCTTTTTCCGTTTGGGTATGCTTATAGACATCTTCTAAAATCTTTTCAACCATTCTATCATCAAAAATGAGATGTTGCCCTTCATTTTCAAGTTTCACCCATTTCGAGCCGAAACCCTAACTATAGCACACGAGTTTCTGGCCAGTTTCACTTTTTTTAGACCTCCAGCTTTTTCCGTTTGGGTATGTTTAGAGACACCTTCTAACATCTTTTGAACCATTCTAGCAATCAAAAATGAGGTATTGCCCTACATTTTCAAGTTTCACCTAATTCGAGCCAAAACCCCTAGCTATAACACATGAGTTTCTGGCCAATTTCACTTTTGTTAGACCTCCGGCTTTTTCTAGTTTGGGTATGCTTATAGACATTTCCTAACATCTTTTGAACCATTATAGTATCAAAAATAAGGTATTGCCCCTCATTTTCAAGTTTCACCCAATTTAAGCCAAAACCCATAGGTATAACACACGAGTTTCTGGTCAATTTCACTTTTTTGGATCTCTAGATTTTTTCGTTTGGGTATGCTTTTAGACACTTCCTAAAGGGTTTGAACCCTTCTAGCATAAAAAATTCATTGCATTTATTGTTTTACTCAAGATCGGGTTTTAATGACTTACGTGCATTGTGTATCGTAAATCTATTCAAACTATTATTTTCAAGGGTATTAGATGAATTTGCCAAGGCCGTGTTAACTTTAATTCTTCTCATACCGACATTGGGAACCTCAATTTTCAAAACAAACGAGGTATTGCCCCTCATTTCAAGTTTTAGCCAAGCTTGTGTTGTCTTCAATTCTTCTCATACGGTCATGCCTACCTTAAGAACCAAATTTTCAAAAAATTACACATTACCCCTCATGAACCTCAATCTTCAATACAAGTGAAACTAGGGGTAATGCGTAATTTCTTGAAGATCGAGGTTCCTGAGGTTGGAAATGCGTTTTTGTTCCTGAAGATTGAGATTCCATTTGTGTGTGCTTCTAGAACCAACAAAGTCTTGTTTTCATTTGGTGTTCAAATGGTCAAATACCAATCCCTGCCATCAAAGACATGTCATGAACATCAATCCACAAGGTGATTATATGGGAAATGAACCAAACTGTACAAAGGCAGGCATAAAGCTGCTCAGAAAGGTGCATACTGTGTTTAATCTCAACAAATTTCAACTTACAAACCATTCCATTTCAATAAGACTGCATCCATTGAATGTGAAATCAATGATACTATGCTGCTCAGAAAGGTGCATAATATCATGGTTTAGTTCATATGTCCAGACATAATCGAGCAACTCATCATAGCAGCACAGAACTCAAAACCGACAAGAATACCATAACTCAGCACAAACAAAATTTGCACCAAAACTACAGAAATATCAAAAATGCAACACTCAGAAACATTCCACAAGTGGAAGTTGCAGACACGTCTACATAGCATCAGATTCAGACCGCCCGTCTGCTTTTTCTCATCATCGGGTACTAATCCAGGAATCAGTTCATAGTAAACAAAATTGACATTACACAAGAAAACACAACAAACAATCAAACCAAAAAGGGTTTAAAATCGTGGCAAGCTTCAGATAATAAGCGGAGATATTGTCCACATTAAATTCGGTGTGTAGTATAAGCGACAGAATTTACATCATACGCTTGCCCCAAAAACAACAGGAAATCGAAAACTAAAATTCCGATGAAAACTGGAGAATAAATGGCATCAGATAATAAGCGGAGTTTGATTTCAACACAATTACTCAGTATATCAATAAGCGGGATTTGAAATCCAGAATCAACAAAACACAGGAATAATAGAAGACGAATGTAGGTAGGTCCATTTGACCCAAGCCAAAGAAACATAATCTGCAGTCCAGCAGTCTAATTTTGCTTTACGGAGGAGAGGGTAAAACAGATGCCAAATAATCACAGATCAAAATCACAAACAGGAAGATCAAAATCACATACAAGAAGAACTAATTCAGAAGCGGGATTGAAATTGGAGAGCTTTGGTAGGATTCGAGCTTAAATAAGGGAAGTTTCTACTTGGGCTTGGCCCGTCACAATTATATTGGGCCAACTTTAAATCAACAGTGTGTATATTTAGAACCGGGTTTTTGTTCTCAACCCAAAGGTCTATATAGACATTGACAGGTAGAACGAAAAATTGGAACCATAGACATGAGATAGGTACCTTGATCAGTGAGAAGAGCTGGGTACAAACAACATTTAATATGGGTTTCTTTGCTGATCTATGCTGGGAACTGAGTTCAGTGAGTTGTGTAAATGTGAAACTCGTATATGCAATGTGATGAAGATCATTAATTTATACGCTTATGATCATGACCAATGCTAATAGCCTAAGTAATATCCACTAACAGAGACTCAATAGTTTGGCTAATTTGAAAAACAACTGCAAAAGTTTACCAGAGAACAACTACAATCACCAAAAACAGAAATGTCTGCATACGATTCTAGAAGGTTACGTTTATCATAAAATATAATGCAGGCCGTGGTGCTTCACTCATCAACCTCAGCTTTGATTTGTTCTAGTAGCTCCTTCTTGTACTCATTGAAACTTCCATCAAATTTCATCACAGTACCATCTTCAACAATCCAAATCTGACTCCTCTCTTCATCCTCGCACACCCTTGATATAAGTCTAGAGTCATGACTGACCAGTACAACCCCACCGCTGAATTCATCGAGTGCATCAGCCAATGCATCAATGCTCTGCATGTCTAAATGGTTCGTCGGTTCATCCAAAAGCAGAATGTGTGGTTCTGACATGGATATCGATGTGAAGACAACTCGAGCTTTCTGTCCTCCGGATAGTTTTGCAATAGGAGTCAGATAGTTGTGGCCAGGGAGTCCAAACTTTCCAAGCTTCGCACGCACAGCCTCCTGCTTGCTACATCCCACTTGGTCAGGATGAAGCCGAAGAAGGTATGATACTGGGGTTTCTTCCATTGTCAGCAGGTCCACAAAGTGCTGTGAATACCTGCCAATCCTTAACTTCTGACTTCTCCTTACTTCACCCTCACTAGGAACCAAATCACCGGCAAGAAGGTTGAGCAGTGTAGACTTTCCGGCTCCGTTAGGCCCAACAATGACAACACGAGTACCCATATCAATACCGGCATCAACATCAGACAGCCTGAAATCTTCCCGGTTCGGATAACTGAAGCTGACATCAATAAGTTGCAAGAGTGGAGGTGTAAGCTCACTAGGTTCAGGAAAGTGAAATTCCACACTGTAATCACTCCACTTCTTAGGAGCCTCATCTCGGGTGTCATCATCCTCCTCGTCAACTACATTTCCCCTGCCTTTTCTCTTTGATTTTTCTTTAGTAACTAAGAACTTTGCTCGGTCCCTCACTTTCTCTCGTTGAACTCGACTTCCACTCCTTATAGCTTTCCTCTTCTCCTTCTCGTAATCTTCAAACTTCTTGTTTCTATCTGTGCGGCGTTGATCATACCCTTCTTCAAAATAATCAAAGTTTCCATTGGAGTGGTGGAGCTTGAGATCATGCAAGTGAATAATATCTGTGCAAACTGTGTTAAGGAAATCACGATCATGTGAGACAACCACCAAAGTTTTCTTCCAGCGGCACAAGTACTCCTCCAACCAAAGAACAGCCCTCAAATCGAGATGGTTTGTTGGTTCATCAAGCAACAACAGAGTTGGTTGAACAAAAAGTGCTCTAGCTAATGAGATTCTCATTCTCCAACCACCACTGAATGACTTAGTGGGACGGCCTTGCATATCCTTCGTAAATCCTAAACCAGCAAGAATCTTTGAAGCCTGCGCTTCAGCAGCATCCGATCCCATCAGCTGCAGTTGATCGTACATCTCAGCAAGCTTCTCTCCTGCATCATCATCATGACTGTCCTCTTCCTCTGAATTCTGCAATGCTGCAACATCTTCTCGAAGCTTGACGAGTTCTTCATTAGCCGAAACAACTGCTTCAATAGCACTTCTATCATCACCAACTACCTCTTGTTCAACTAAAAGCACATCAATGTTTTTTGGTACTGGAATCTTCCTCCATGCAAGTAGCTTCAGGGGGGTAGACTTCCCCATCCCATTTGGACCAGCCAGTCCATATCTTTTCCCATGAGATATCTTCACTTCTGTATTCTTTAGTAGTTCCTTTCCTCTAACCGCTACAGAAAATCCTTCTATCGATATATCCTTGATGTTAGCATCTGCATCTTCACAATCCCTTCTTCCAATAACAACGGTGAAAGCATCATGATCATCTCTTAGGGCTTCCCTCTTTGAGAGCTCAGCAACATGGGCAGCAAGAAGGTCCTTCTTTTCACGCTTTTTCAACTCTTTCCCTGTCATGGATATATCAACCATCTTAGCCTCTGACCTCCTTTGCTGATTAGGTGGTGTTCCTCTTCCACCTCATCATCATCAGAGGGAGGGAGATCAATATCTTTAATGTACGAAGCGACTTTCGCCTTTGCACTGGAGGCACTGGAGGAAGATGCCTCCATGTCGAACAACCTGGAGGAGACTGTTGGATGCACCAGCTTCATCGGTCTTCTTTTTTCCCATTGCAACACTCTCTAATCAACCAAACAACACTAAATGAATGAAGAGCCAATTTGTATCCAAGTCTAAGATTTAAATGGACAAGTCTAGGTTGTAGAATGCCTAATACAATCTATTGGGGTGCCTTGTAATAGTCTAGGTTGTAAGTCCTATTTAGTCTAGAACTGAGAAAATATACCAGTAGGAACTAAAAATCCTAATTGAAACAAGAAACTTATTCTAGAAATCCTAATTGAACCAAGAAACTTATTCTAAGCCTATGATCGTATTCGTGTATATTTCCAGATTTCTCTATCCCAGTTTTGTTCAAATCAAATCAATGCAAATCTGAAATTAAGGGGTGGTACCTGCTTTCACCACAATTCAGTGCTCGTCGGCCGGTAGAGCAATTTTCCCTGAGTTCTCTAAAACCTTTCTGCGTGCTTGCTCATCATATAACTTTATATTATGTATTGGGCTTTGTGCCCTAACCTTTTTTTTCTGAGCCCATATATCCTAGACATGGCTAAAGTCCAATCAGTAGCTTAGGTTTGATATGGACTCTCAAGTTTGCATATGCTTCAACCCTATAGAAACTACATCAATTTGAAGCAAAAGCAACCTTACACAACTCACGTGGCAAATGTAATGGTTGAATTTGAGTTTTAAGCCAGAGAATTTCCTCCAGGAGTTGTCATTGGCTTCATTCTTGGCTTGTTGGATTTATCGCAACTAGGTAAGGGTTCACTGAGGTTAAAGAGGAAAATTTCTCAGAAGGTAAGCCCCAGCAGCGAAAATTGGTCTCAAATGGTGGTGATGAAGAGTTTAAAATGGTGTGTTTCTTGGTTCCTTGATAAGTTCTTAGTGTTTGAATATGTTATTTGGTGTTGCTGTTGGTTCTTGTCATGATTTGGTGTTTGTTAACATGATTTGAGTATGTTATTTTCTTTTCTAGCATTGTGAAGTATTAGTCATTCTGGTCTGATGGTGTGTAATGTTCTAGCACAAGTCTGAAAATAGGAATGACCTTATTTCAGCTTAGTTGTTAATTGTGTCTTGTCTTGGTTGTGAAATAGGCTCATTTCAAGCATTGCACTCTTCATGACAGGTTCTTGTAGTTAGACGAGACTTGAAGATGACAACTGGAAAATCGCATCTCAGTGTGCTCGTAAGTACCTTAAAGGCTTTGAAAATTAGTTCTTCTGATATTGATTTCTTTTATAACTCCCCCCCCCCCCCCCTTTCCCAGCCTCAAAATTCTATTCTTGATTTCTTTTGCTGGATCATTTGGGTGAAATATTTCTTTCACAACTTGCAGATGCCACCACTGGCATGTATGCAGAACTGATGCAATGGTGTCAGTACGTGCTCCTACTGGCCTAATACTCTGAATTTTCCAGAAACGATGCAAAACTTTGGCTTTTCCGAAAATGAGCCAACAGAACAATGAAGAGGCACCCAGAAGAGTTAGGTGTTGACAAATTTTCATAGACTGGCAAGTGCAACACTAGCGATCTAATAAGCAGTATAATTGTGTTTTCTTTAATTAGCTCATCATATTTATCCTAATGAATCCTGAAATGTTCAGTTTTCTGTGAGAAAGAGTCTAGGTGGGTCAGTGTGTGACCTTTAGTTAAGTAACTGGATTAAAGCCATAGCAAATTTAGAAAGAGGATCAAGTTTGAAACCCCTCGATGAGAAGAACTGGAAATTTACAAAAGCAGTAACGAAACGTGTGTACACTAATTTGCAAACTGAGAATTTATTTAGGAACTAAACAAACAACCAGAGGTCATCCGATGAAACAAATTGCTGCAGCTAATGCCAATGAAGTAAGAAGAGAATAAACTGACACTTGTAAAAGCACAAAATAGATTCAATAGAAGAAATCATTTCATATATAAACTGAAATCTCACCCAGTTTCTAACATTCACTGAAAGGTCACCCAGTTTGTAACACCTCAGACCATGCGCGGTGCTAAGCTCTAACCTTCACATTCAATCAAGTGCAAGAATCACTTGCCTTTTTTGTAACATATCTTCTGTGCCGTTCATCCATCACAGCAGACTTTAATGAAGAATAGCCTAGCCCCATGAAACAGAAGAAGCCAAAGCGAACCTTTCAAAAGTGACTGAAATGCAGGAATCTGCTAACAGTACTCTTTTGCATTTCCTGCCACAACTTCTCTCTCCAACTTTCTTGCCCCACAATCGACTCCAATGAAGGGCATCCAAGCGCTAGGCTTTCCAAAATAGATCCTTTAAAATCATCAGAAAAACAAGAAATAAGATTAAGGGATCGCAAGCATTTGTGACCCAAAAATGCATGAATACTTGTTGCAGTGACCCCACATTCTTGAAGAATAAGCACCTCCAAGTTTATGCAATTCTTAGCAAGAGCTACAATAGTTTGTTCTGTCAGGTTGAATAGACAGGCCAAGTTCAACACTTTGAGGGTTTGAATTGTGGAGATCGCCTGTCCTCCAACATCAGTTAGCTGGACACAGAACGCCAAATCCAGCTCCTCCAAGACACGCATCATGCACAAAAGTGAGACCCCGACATCAGTGATATGAGAGCAGCTCTCAAGGTCCAATTGCTTGATGGTTCTTGAACAAGAACCATTTGTCAAAAATCTCAATCCGGCATCAGTAACGGAACTACCTCTCAAACTTAAAAAGCGAAGGACCCAATTGCTTCAAAGGCTTGGTCAGTATCAAACCAACAACCATCCAGATCCAAATGAGTCAAGTTATGAGCAGCTGAAGTAATCAGAGCCGTAATTCCAAGTAGTTCAGCCCCATTACTTCCGAGCACAATCGTGGACAATTTGGGACATGATTGGCCACCATTGTCAGGTCGGCATTGCTCATTGGCGTGTGCGTTTCGAACGTGGTTAAGTTTGGGTACCTAGCAAGTAATCGAGGAAGATGATCCATGATCCACCACCCCTTGCAGACCTGAGACGCCGATTTTCTATCAGCTGGATCGGCGACCAGGCTCAGGATTAGGCCGAGCTCGTCGTCTCCTATCTTATTCATGTTTCTCTATTCTGTGTTTGCAAAAGCTCAAAAATCAAATCAGGGAAAGCATGGCGTTACCTGATACTACAGCCCTCAAACCTTGAATTGCCTAAACCCTAACAGCTACCCTAGATTTATACCCTATAATTTACCATAGAAAATTGGGCTTCTAACCTCCTGACCCGTTTTCTATTGGGCCTCTGTAATTTCGGAACGATTGAAGGCAGCAACAGTAGTGAATGGTTCGGAAGATACAGATTGATTTGAGGTAATAGTTACTTGAAATTGCTTGATAATTGAGCACACACTCAGCTTACTCACATTATTAGTGCGATTCCCCAAATTCAACAGGGAAAAGTGGTCATATCTCTAGAGTTTGCAAGCAACATTTCAGTTTCACTGGTTTGGACACAGTTATATCTCTAAATTTAGATACAGTACATTGTGCTTTCCGTTATCTGAACAAATCTGTTCCTAGCAAGTATCATGAAGAAAAAAAAAATATACAAGCAGGCGTACTCGATTGTTTCTACAACAAAAAAGGGAGTCCTAAAATTAAGCAAAAGCTATATCAGCCAAGACACGCGTGCAAAAGGTTGTCAACTATTACTCTTCCAAGATGGCACGTCCAAGATTTGAAGCAAGAGCCAACCTCACACAACTCAGGGCCTCTGATGGCAAGTCTGCTTCGATAAAGTCCGGACGGAGCTTAGCCATGGACAACTCTTGCAGTTTATTGAGCAAGAGGTCTGTCTGAGAGACATTTAGCAGAGGACGCTCCTGCCAGTTTAGCAGCTTCAACTGCACAAAGGTAATCAAAATCAAATGATTCAAGTAGGTGCACAAATTCATGCATATATATGGCAAGAATCTCGTTTGATTCTTCTATAGGAGTTTAATCAAAACCTTTTAGTGAACTTACCGAGTCATGAAGAAGAGGCAGCCAGAAGCGTTGAGGTGTAGATGGGTTTTTCATAAGCTGCAGAATCATATTGAATAATGTCACTATACTAAGTCGCGAACAGAGAGCCATAACATTTT
This sequence comes from Fragaria nilgerrensis, assembly GCA_010134655.1. Taxonomy (NCBI): domain Eukaryota; kingdom Viridiplantae; phylum Streptophyta; class Magnoliopsida; order Rosales; family Rosaceae; genus Fragaria; species Fragaria nilgerrensis. Next base: position 31,130,473 of record CM020978.1, on the reverse strand, counting down.
TTTCATTAACGAAATTGCTAAACCATCCGATTAGAATTCCATCCTCTCAAGTACATTGAATCACTCATAAGCAGTGATTTCTTAGAATGCAGAGTTCTAAATAACTCTACTTTAGATCTTATGTCAACCAACTCTAAGGAAACTGTGAGTGCGAGAGATACAATAATCACATAAAAGTTATACACTAACCGATATCAGAGATTCTACAGCTTGATGAGCAGCATCAGTAGTTTTTCCGTCACGAACCTGCTTGAGAGACTTCTTGAAATCCCTATACCTAGAACACATCAGAAGTTTAAGCGAGTGGCTGATGGGGAAAATGAGTGCTCATGGAAATTAAACGTAATGTTCATACTTGTGCAGGAAGTCTAGACCCCCAGTAGTCTTGGATTCAGACCCCAACAATTCAATTAAGCCTTCCCATTGCTGTGTATCAAAAGAGAATTGAGTTGTTTCATAAAGGGAATTGAGTCTTCTAATACTGAGGCTTTTCATTTCTGCAGGCAAATAACATTTACCTTAAAACTCTCATCAGAGATTGACTTTCCAACAGAATCAAATAACTGCTGAGCAATCCTGGTAAGGCGAACTTCATCTCGGGCTTGCTGAAGCCAGAAAACTCCACAACCTTTTCTACCATGCTTCCAATGGTACACCCCAGCAATCTAAAAACTGAAAAACTGTTATCTGGTGCAGTGGAAACTTTTGACTGGTGCATTGAAAATTCAACTTATATCAAGAACAAGAGAAGTGAATATTACAAGTCTGATCAGATATTCCATTTAAGTTACCCTCCAAAAAACATCAAAGTCAATAAACTTTAGGCTTCTGATACTTGGTGAGTTTGAAAGACAGTCATGATGAAAGATGAAGTGTTCTACAGACCGGAGGCTAACAATGTCGGGCAGTTCTTAGAATACATGGATATTTAGATTACAGGACTTATGTATTGTTTATATCCAAAATAAACTATCCTTTATCCTAAACATAATGTCTTTCATCTCTCAAGAACCTTAGTAATGGCTACTGAAAGAATTCATGAATATAGAGTGAACCAAGTATCAACCTAACCATGCAGTTGCTGAGTTGTACAAGTGAAAAGTCCAAAACCTCATACATAACTTGCATAAACAGAAAACATATGAAAATGAGCATGTACCTTCATAATGTCTGAGCTAACAGTATCAAGTTCGTAAAGACGACATATCTCTATATTCTGCATGGAAAAGTGCATAAAATTAATGTCTTGTCTATCAGTAAAATTATACAAAGTAGCTTCGAGAACTATGTTCCAGGAAGAGTAATGGGTAAGTAACAATAAACTTCGGCACTTTAATCAGCAAATTATTACCTTAAGCAGTGTTTCATTATGTTCAGTAGGCAGCTTAGACAGCAAAATCTCTAACAAACCCATTCCCTGCTTCATACACGAGGACAAATAGATTGGAGCAATCTGCAAACATGACAAACTTCATCTGTCAACATATTTAGCCTGTGCCCTATGAATTTAACTAATAACCAAAGAAAACAAAGAGGTCAAGATCAAACGAGAAAGATAGCACTTGGAAAGAAATATTGATGGGTTTGTAGCAGCAACCAGAAAAAGTTGTATATGCTAGAAGTTTATATTTGATCATGAAGACTGAAGAATGGACTTCAATTACATCATTTGGACTTACTTGCCAAGTCAATGCATGTGATGATAAAACTTGAGCGTAGACGAGCCGATGTAGTTCTGCTATACTAATTCCCCCCAAGTTATAGCGTTCTTCATGTAGAAGACTTTCTGCATGATCACTCCCAGTGGTCAACAACTCAATGGCATGGGCAACCATCCTGTTGTAAGCAATCAACTGAGTTACATCACTATGAACTTCAACGACAAAGAAGCAGCATAATCAATTTGTTTTGCTTCAAACTGACTTGTGAATTAAATTCTATAATTATAGGTGGGATGGGGGATGTTTTGGGAGTGTATGTGCAGTTAAGAAGGGAATTCAGTAGCTTACCAAGGCCCAAATGCTCTAGAGCATTCCGCCAAGACAACCTGTACGGTTTTCAAAAACCTGAAGGAGTTAATACAAGAAAAAGGAGGACAAATATATAAAATTGTGCACTATTACTGTCTAATCTTTACCTCGGTATTTTCCCCAAGGATTCCAAGAATAATATCTATCAACCTATGGGCACCTGACATTGGTTTCAATTGTAAGCATTTCTGGGCTAGGCTATACATGCTTTCGAGACCCTGATTTCAACAGAAAAAATTAGTTGCCTACTTCAGTATCCAGCTATAAATCTGTGGCCCAAGACTAAAAGACTGAAAAATTTCCCGTATTACGATATCATAATTGGGCATTACCACTGTTAATGGCCTGACATATAGAAGGTGAGAGATGAACAGCTCTATCCAGTGGCAAGTTCATTGCAGAGATTGTCAATGTTTCCAAGCATAACCTGTATCATATTCTTCAATCCCTCCTGGGTTTGATGGTGATCACACTGAAGCCAGAATCCACTGCAGTCTAGCTTCGTAATTTGTGCTCTCCACTTCTCCCATGCCTAGCCATACAATCCTTCAAGTTTCAAATTAAAGAAAACAAGTCCCAGAATATAGAAGCAGTGCTAAAGTTCTTACAGACTATAAATACCTTGATAAAATCAGGCTTTGCTTTAAAGCATTCACCCAACTTTCCATCTTCTACTCTTGGACGCATACGTGGCTTCTGTGAAATAAGAACAGCAACTGCCTCTACAAGTCCATTTTCTGTCTATTCAGTTACACACAGACATTAGATAAGGTACTTTTGATATTGTTACATGGCCATCAAAACACCAATAGAACACAATTTAAATTTTCTTCTTAAAAGAAGGAAATACCCAGAACATCAAAGTAAAGGAGCATGGAATGAAGTACAGATACATTGGATAGAACCCAGGTCACCCAGCTTTTACCACAAAAAAATACAAAGACTACAAATAATCTACATGGTTGCAATATGTCCTATATTAGCTTTCCATGTTTAACTAATTTCATACCAACCTCACGGTTTCCAAGCTGATCGAGTTGATAAGATCCATGCAAGCGCAACAGTTTCACCTGGAAGTAAATTAAACAGCATATGTCAAGTCTCTTTTATCATTGATACCCATAACCACTTATGTAGTAAAAAGACATTAAGTAAAAGAAGTCAAAACAGAAAACAGTTTAGCTTATGAAAAGAAAAAACTACAAACCACTAAATCAATCCAGCCAACTGCCAGTGCTGATGATAACACATCCCAATAGTTAGGATTGTTCTCAATAACCTGTCAAAACAAAGAACATAATAAAATTCTGCACCATCTTCAAGAACCAAAAAATGATTACTAATGTCGAAGAAGATCACAGAGGTCTGACTATGTGAATAAGACTTTAAGCCCAATGAATGTTGCCTTCAATAAAGACAAAATTCAACACTCAAAGGATTTGTAAGCTTAACCACATCAAGCATAAATCTCATTAACTGAGGAAACCATGGAGTGACCACCAGTGAGACAGTGGCTTTCGTACAAACAGGTAAGGTAGCAGAAGTGTTTTATAATCACAAATTGGAACTGCAATATGTATCACTTGACAAGTACATTAAAACCAGCTACTCACATACGGTCTTACTTTAATAGAAAACAAGATGGAAACAAGAACAGGACATGCCAAACCTGTAAGCTGGAAAGTTCATTTTGGAAATTCACAAGTTTGGAATGGACCGTTGGGTGAGTACTCGAGAGCAAGCTATCATAATCCTGCCACGAACACGACGTAATCATCAGTCCGGACCAACCAACCATTACAAAAGCAACAATTGAAAAGCTGGATACAAGAAGCAAACAAACAGAACAGAGTACGAAGGATCATTACAGCCAACCAATCAACAAGCCGTTCCAATTGCCATGGCTGAGACTGCTTGTCCGCATAAAATATCTCCATCAGCTCCCAAGCTGCTTTTATAGAGGTAGGCTCCTCGACTCTCTACAAATAATTTCACCTATTAAATTCAGATACAATAAACTACAAATGTAATCTGGAAATCCACACAGAATGATATCAAAACACGGAAATTTCACCTTTAACACCATCTTCGGATCATCGATCACCGGATCAGGACCCGAATCGAGGCTACCGAGGAGTGAATTTATGTCCTTGCTGTACTCCATCACATACTCCCACCTAAAATTATCTCAGCAGTCACATTCCATAGGCACATTATACACATAGATAAACCGAAAACGACTAAATTGAGCTCAAGAATTGGTTATACCAGTCGATGCTATACGGGGATGGACTGAGAGACATGTTCGATAAGTTGGAGATGGTGCTCCGGCGGCTCTGGAGATGAGCGAACGGCGTGACGGAGCCGTATGCGATCCTCCGCCACTTGGCGTCGCTATTCTCGCCGTCTCCATTACTGAGCTTGACCTCCACTACTCTCCCGCCGGCCTCGCCGTCTTCATCGGACGGCGGACGGAGAACCGACACGCGCAGAGTATTGCCGCGGGACCACGAGATGGAGAGGCGAGCGATCGGAGGCTTGAGGCCATGGTGAATAGAGTGTACGACGGGCTGCCGGAGCTCCGGCGAGTAGGAGACCAGGGAAAGGTCGCCGGAATTTGAAGCGACGCCGGGCATTGAGTGAGTGAGGAGGGGGTTAGGGTTTTGGTTGATTTGGGATTTGGGGTGGAGAGAGAAAAGAGAGGGAAAGAGAAACGCGCGTTGTGATTAATTGGGCCTGATGGGCTTGGCCCAAATACCCTTATCTACCAAAACAGTTTTCTTTCGTGCGGATAAAACAATATATTTCGAATGAGTGAAATTTGCACACCTTAAATTACAATTTACATACTCTGTCCCACTTCAACAACAACAAAAAAAATATTTTGTCCCACATTTTTATATGGAAATGTCAAAACTATCAGTGTTTTAATCTCTTCAAGACTTCAAGTTGTCCAATATAGGAACATTTTTTGGCATTTTCATATAAAAAGGTGGGTCATAGTGTGTGGATTGTAATTTAGACTATATAAATTTTATTCTCTTATTTTGATACCGTGAACTAAACCATTGATTGGGATTTTTTTCTATTTCTACAAAGAATGAAGAGGGACCGCATAAGGACTTGTAGCCCTAAGGTACATGACACTGACGGGTTAAAGGATCGAACTGCCACCGTTACTTTCACCGTCGTCCTATCCTATGTTGAGACACCAAATAGTGTTTTGGTTGGTTATTCTAATGCAAGATACCTATATGATCCTCATAAATGATGTTCTCATACAGGTTATGTTTAGTATTGGTAATATGACCATATCTTGATGTTATATGTTTTAATATAGAACTCACAAGTGCACGAATCAATAATAGAATAGAAAGTGCAAGTACGAGGTCGTTCTCTCTATGTATTGATTAAGACAACTTACTATGCCAATTATACTATACCTAATGAAATAACAATTTGATTTTTATGATGTTGATGAATGAAAACAGAAAACTAAAGTAATAAAACTGTAATTCAAGACAAGAGAACAATGAAATTTCTAAGACTTCAAAAACATATTATAAAGATGCTAAAGCATTGAATCCACCACCTAATACTCCTACCCTTCTCTCTAGTTGATAGCATTTGAATTCCCTAGATTGCATGCTAAAGATTTTCATACATAAATCTTATTGATCCCAGACATATGTCACAGTTCTTCTAACCAATGAATTTTAACTTATTGATCCCGTATAGAACTCAAGTAGTCAAACTATAGTTTACTTCACATTATGATCAGGTTCAAGTAAAACATGTTCAACTCTATTAAGCACAAAAGAACTAGGAAATCATGTAAATAAAAATATCGACTATGATCAAGCACTTGTATTCTTAACTTACAACTCTCTAATCACAAGATTTAACAATCTTTTGGAACCCTAAAAAACATCTACTCTCGATCAAGCCTTATGTTTTCCAACCAAATAACTAATAAACAAAACCTAGGTCTTATTGATCCCGAACAAAAATTTTGAATAAAAGTTCAATTGAAACAGTGATTGAGAATTTAACATAGCAATCCATGAATTCAAAAGCAAATCAACTATAGAAATAGAATAATCAAACTAGGGGCTTCATCTCATCCATAATCAAAGAAAACATGACTAGAAATAAAGATAGCATGGAAGAAACAATGGAAGAGGTGGGAACTCGGGTCGAGTGATGGTGAAGCTCTGTCTTCTTTCTCCTATGAAAATATTGTTGTGTCTCTCTCTCTTTTTCATGCTTTAGGGTTTTCCTTTTACTTCTCTTGAAATCCAATTGATTTGGGTTTTTCAGACTCTCCTTGTCCAACACGGCATTGTTATCTTCTCTCCAAATAACATAAGGTTATTATTGTCAATGCAAGAGTAACCTTCCAAATATGTAGACACGTTCAGCCCTTTCCTTTGTAGTATTAAGATTGATGGACTCGGGCTTCACAAATTAGAATCATGAGAAGAAACACAAAATTCGTCTAAATCTGCCTCCACGCGCTGCATTCACTCAAACCTGCATAACTTGCTCTAGAAGAATGCAAATCCACTTTCGCAAAATTTCTCAGAAAGCTAACATCCGTAGTTTTCTAATGGTGTATGGCTCGCCTCCAAATTCCTTGTGAGCAGGTACAGTTTAATCCTTAAAATTAACGCACAGCAGGGCAGTTTCTGGAACACTCAGGATAGAAAGCACAACTGCAATCCCCAATTCGACTTTTAGCTCCAAATTCTCCTTTTCTCCAACTCGACCTACAAAACACAAAAACTAAGTAAATGACTCACAATTGACAAGAACTAAGCATATAATTTTACATTTAAGGGTATAAAAATGTATGAAATATGAATCTATCACTTGGAGATCTACAAAGCAAGCTCTCGTGGCGACATCCTCAAATCATGCATAGATCATCGCTCTACATGAAGCTGTTTGTATATGTGTTTGCTTAATGTCAATCATTGCACATGTCAGAGAAACTAGTAGATTAAGTTCTACAACTGATATGAAGATTATGCATGACATGATGAAACTTGGTTTTATCAAAGATGACAATACAAAGCACATTTCGTCTAAGTTCTTCTATGATCAACAACAACAAGCATTCCTCTATATTCAGGTGAACAAAGTACGTTCTGAAAGAAATGCGTCAGATTATTTATTAAGTTGTTGTCTAAATCAATGTTTGAAAATCAAAAATATGATTAATGTAATTATTAGGAGTATCACATGATTAAGTTTAAAAAAAGGTAGTTGGTGCATGTTATGAATCAAGGGTCTTCCCTGGTCAAGCTAGGCATGTGAGAGAGTTAGAAAAGCCACGTGAATAACATGTGCTGCTATGAGATATTTTGCAATTAGGGTTTATGTGCCAAGTTAGATGTTCGACGTGTGGCAAGATCTAAATGCTCCATTGTGAGTATATATGTCTGAATGTAAACTTGCTGCAGCAAAAAATGAATCTTTTACATCTACTTTGAATTCTATTTCCTTTTCTGTTCTTAGTTTTAGCTAGGGTTCCAGATCCCTATTATCTGGTATCAAGAGCCTCTCGGTTCTAAGGGCGTTATGGTAAACAAGAAGAACACTGGAGGGGTCATCCTCAAGGTTCTGGTGAGGGGTCTAACCTCGAATCTGAGCTTCAGTCACACAAGGAGTATACTGCAGCTAAGATTGGTGAGCTGCAGACTACTTTCAATGTGTACCAGGAGTCATTCAACTCATTTCGGAAGGAAATGATGGAGGAATTTTGAGCCATTAAGCTATCCTCAGCTGCCGCTACTGATAAGCTCGACTCATCACTTCTCAAGTTTGATTCCTTACCTCCATCTACAGGAACACCACTTCTAGCAGCATAGTTGGAATCAGGAGCTTCAACAAGAGCTACCACCACCACAACTGCTGTTGTTGAGGGAGGTAGTCATTCTAAGCCAAACTTCTCAGATCCTTTGTTTTTAGACTCTTCTAATTCTGATATACATGAGTCTAGTGATGACTGTAAGATGTTACTTGAGTTTCATACCAGTAAGCCTATTATCACAAATTCTGATGGGATTGTGATGAACCCTCTTAATGTGAGCAAGATGAGTACTAGTGGAAGGAAGTTTGAAAAGGGAGAGTCCAGTGGAAAGGATAAGGCTGGTCTTAAAGACACTCTAAAACGTCCTCCACCAAAAACTCAGTTTTTTCATCACAGCAGTTTTGGTACCCAGCCCCTTAACCATTCTTATGGTTCCTATAACATAAATTCACAGCAAGTTTATACGGGTGTTGGTCAAGAGTTTCCAACATCCAATTTTGCTGCTCAACTTTACAGGCCAAAATTTTACTTCGTCAAACTTTATTCAATACAGCCCATACTCCACCAATTTTGCACCCAACTGTGGCCCCAACCCTTTTGCAATGCAACATAGTGGGTACCATAGCCAAAATTTTGTCTAAATGTCTAACCCTCAATATACAGTGGCCACTACTCCCACACCCTTACAGCAATACCCCTATATTGTAAGACCATGCACAACTCAACAACAACCACCCAGTAGTAACAGTTTTGATCCTAACTTGCCTACTATGCGACAAATGAAGTTGGAGTTGCCTAATTTCAATGGGTGAGATCCAGTGGAATGGCTGAGCAAGGTGGAGCAGTACTTCGAGTTCTACCAAATCCCGGAGGAAAGGAAGTTGTCCATTGCTACTATGTACCTCACAGAGAGAGCTGCAAACAGACGGTTCATGTTTAGACATGAGTTCTCTCAAACTTGGGAAGGGTTACAAGAATTGTTAATGAGAGAATTCAGTGGCCATAATGGGATTGATTATCATGCTGCATTGGCGAGAATGTCACAGAATGGCTCAGTGGAGCAATTCATGGATCAGTTTACTAAGCTTTCGAGGAGAGCTCCTGGCTTTACACCACAACTCCTCGTGTCTTGTTTCTTATGGGGACTGAAGAGTAACATAAGAGCAGATGTCAAGGCACTTAGACCAAAAAGTTTGTATGAAGCATGTGAGCTTGCTAAGATTTTCGAAGAAAGAGAGCTGCAAAATAGGGGGCAGTTGAGGAATGTTTATCCTCCTAGGCCTGCCACAACTCAAAATGCAGCCCCAAGAATCAATGTTAATCAACTCATACGAGTTCCACAACCAGTGGGTCTTGCAAGACCACAAGCCGCTCCAGCAGTTGGGAATAATGCTGGAGGCAACAGAAGATTGACTCAGGCCGAATACCAAGAAAGGAGGGCAAGGAACCAATGTTTCTTCTGTGATGAACTCTTCAGACCTGGTCACAACTGCCGGAGAGGCCAACCCTTAATGGTGATAGAGGTAATGCAGGAGGAAATTGATCTACATGAACCAAACAATAATGGGGAGGTAGAACATGGGCACCCTGCAGTTGAGGAAGACGTGGAAACAAAACCTGAGGTCCATTTGAATTCAATGGGAGATGACTCCAACAACAACACCATGCAATTAAAGGGTTTCTGCAGCAAGAAGAAGATCCATGTTTTGGTGGACTCAGGAGCCTCTCACAATTTTGTGCACTCGACATTATTAAAAAATGTGAAGGCAGAAGTACAGGAGATTAGGACGATCAGAGTCAAACTAGTTGGTGGAGAAATCATGACAACCAACAAAATGGCAAGATTAGAGGTAAATCTGCAAGGTTACTTTTTTCTTGCTAATTATTATGTGTTGCCTATTTTCGGGTGTGAAATTATTTTGGGGGCTAGTTGGTTGAAAACCTTTGGAGATATAATTTGGAATTTTGAGAGCATGAAAATGAAGTTTTTTGTTGGGAGGCAATGGTATATGTTGCAAGGGGAGACAGAAGCTACAACAACAGTGGTAAGTTGCAAGAAAATGACCAGGCTGCTCAGAAAAGAAAAGGAAGCAATTGTGGTACAAATTAACAGTGCATTCCAAACCCCTTCTAGTTAAGTAGTCCTAACACCTATCCAGAATCTCAAGTCTCGATATGCTGAGCTTTTTGAAACCCCTAACAAGTTACCACCTTCCAGGAAGCATGATCACAAAATAGGGTTGCTACCTAACACCCCAGCAGTAAATGTGAGGCCTTACAGGTATCCTCATTTTCAGAAAGAGGAGATTGAGAAAATTATTCAAGAATTTCTAGACAGTGGGGTCATTAGGCCAAGTGTGAGCCTTTTCTCTTCTCCTGTGATATTGGTTAAGAAGAAGGATGGAAGCTGGAGACTATCTGTTGACTACCGCAACCTAAATGCTGTAACTGTGAAGGATAGGTACCCCATTCCAATGGTTGATGAGCTAATTGATGAAGTTCATGGGGCCACCATTTTTTCTAAGTTAGATCGTAGGTCTGGATATCACCAAATAAGGGTGAGAGAGGAAGACGTAGAAAAAACTGCTTTTAGAACCCATTCGGGGCACTATGAATTATTAGTTATGCCTTTTGGGTTAACTAATGCTCCTTCCACCTTTCAATCAATGATGAATGAGATTCTTAGAGAACTTTTGAGGAAGTGTGTGCTTGTTTTCTTTGATGACATCTTAATCTACAACCCTTCAATAGAAGAACATTTGAAACATTTGGAAATGGTGTTTAAGAAATTGTTACAGCACTCTGAAGGTAAAGGAGAGCAAGTGTTCTTTTGGGGTGCAACAAGTGGAATACCTAGGGCATATTGTAAGTGGAGCAGGAGTGGCAGTTGATCCAGCCAAAATTGCATGTATTCAGCAATGGTCTCAACCAAGGAATCTTAAGGAGTTAAGAGGCTTCTTAGGGTTAGCAGGGTACTACAAAAAGTTTGTGAGAGGATTTGGGATCATTGCAAAACTGTTAACAGAAATGCTCAAGAAGAATGATTTTCATTGGAATGAGAAAGGGGTACAAGCTTTTACTGATCTGAAGAAGACTCTAGTAATAGCTCTAGTTTTGGCAATACCTAACTTCACTAAGGAGTTTGTAATTGAATGTGATGCATCTAATCAGGGCATAGGAGTTGTTTTGTCACAAGAGGGCCACCCAATTGCATTCATGAGTAAAGCTCTAGCTCAAAGGCACCTTGCACTCTCTGTCTATGATAAAGAGATGCTAGCAGTAGTAGCTGCAATTCAGCATTGGTGACCTTACATCCTGGGCCACCATTTCAAAATTTACACTGATCACAAAACTATAGAGCACTTTCTCAACCAGAGGATTACAACACCAACTCAACAGAAATGGCTGCTTAAGCTGATAGGATATGACTATAGTATTCATTACAAGGCAGGCAAGAACAACACAGTCCCTGATGCACTTTCGAGGTATTCAAACTTAGCTGCCATAACTGGGGTGTCATAACCTGTGCATACATTTGTGAGGGAAATACAAGAAGCTTGCACAAGAGATACAGAAGCTAAGGAGATTGTTGCAAAGCTGAAGCTGGATCCTAATAGCCAATTGCACTATTCCCTCATCAATGAACAGCTGCTGTACATAAACAAAATTTATGTGTCGGAGATAAATGATTGGAGAAATAAGATCATAGCTGAGTTTCATGAAGGGGTGAGTGGAGGACATGCTGGTAGGCTGAGATCTTACAAGCGAGTTGGAAGAAATTTTGCATGGCTTAAGATGCAAGTGGATGTTAAGAAATTGTGGCAGAATGTGAAGTGTGTCAAAAGAATCACTATGAAACAATACTTCCACCTGGTCTTTTACAACCTCTTACCATACCTGAGAGAGCTTGGAGTGAGATTTCTATGGACTTCATTGATGGACTGCCAAAATCAGAAGGTAAAACTACTATTTGGGTAATTGTGGATAAAGTCACCAAGTATGCCCATTTCATACCATTGGCACACCCATATACTGTTGTAACCTTGGCGCAGATTTTTGTAAAAAAGATCTTCAAATTGCATGGAATGCCTGATAATATCATATCAGATAGAGATCCTATTTTTATGAGTCTTTTCTGTGAGGCATTTTTTGCGCTGCAAGGAACCAAGCTCAGCAAGTCTTCAGCCTACCACCCTCAATCGGATGGGCAAACAGAAAACCTGAATAGAACCCTTGAGCAGTATTTGAGATGTGTAGTGGGAGAAAAACCACAAGATTGGGTGGAGTGTTTAGCTTGGGCTGAGTGGTGGTACAACTCTGCATACCATACAGCCATTGCAATGTCACCTTTTGAGGCTTTGTATGGTTACCCTCCTCCTCCTGTCATACCTTATATCTTTGGATCTACAGCTATAACACAAGTTGATGAGCAACTGAGGAAGAGAGAAGAGTTGCTAGCGCTGCTGAAAAGGAATATGCAGCGAGCTCAAGCAAGAATGAAGCATTTTCATGACAAGAGGCACACTGAGAGAAGTTTTGAAGTTGGGGACATGGTATATCTGAAGCTGCAACCTTACAAGCAACATTCTATGCAGAGAGGTGTTTTCAACAAACTATCTGCAAGATATTATGGTCCATTTGAACTGCTAGAGAAAATTGGCTCAGTAGCATATAAGTTAAAGTTGTCACCACTACAAGAATTCACAATGTGTTCCATGTATCACTCTTGAAGAAGAAACCTGGAGACCAGACCCCTGTTTTGGCTAACCTACCTCCAATAATTGATCCAGCTAATCCTAAGTGGGAACCAGCAGTTGTACTTGAGCGCAGAATGGTAAAAAGAGCAAGTGCAGTAGCCACACAATGGTTGGTACACTGGATAGGCACTGCCCCGGAGGAAGCTACTTGGGAATTTGCTGAAGAAATGCAACGCAGGTTTCCAGGATTTGATCTAGAAACTTGAGGACAAGTTTCAACAGAAGGGGGAAGTAATGTTATGAATCAGAGGGTCTTCCTTGGTCAAGCTAGGCATGTGTGAGAGTTAGAAAAATCACGTGAATAACATGTGCTCTGTGAGATATTTTGCAATTAGGGTTTATGTGCCAAGTTAGATGTTCGACGTGTGACAAGATCTGAATGCTCCATTGTGAGTATATATGTCTGAATGTAAACTTGTTGCCGCAAAAAATGAATCTTTTACATCTATTTTGAATTCTATTTCCTTTTATGTTCTTAGTTTTAGCTAAGGTTCCAGATCCCTATTAGTGCATTGATCAAGGTGTAGTTTTCTTATTGAGTTTTTGTTTCTTGACAATGTCATCATATACACTATTTAGAAGCGTGACATATAAGAGAATGTTAAAGTAAAATACATGTTGTGTGTCTTGGGTCTAAATACTAAAAATATAATAGGACTAAAAATACGTTATCATGTTGTATCAGGTTTTTTGACCAAAAAAAAAATGTTGTATCAGGTTTACTGTTCTAAGTAGGATTCGGCTTTTCTTGTACCTACCCAAAAAGTAATTTGTAATTTGTGTAGAGAAACTCCGGCCTATCAATTTCATTCTACGTACCTACCAACCTTCATGCCACCGCTGAAGCAAAGCATGAGCACCATTTACCCGTATGCGAGACTTGAACATGCCAGCACAGTTTATCAGAGCCGGGAAAGCACCTACCGAAGCAGATCCTGCGTGGACGTAATTCCGATCAAAGTCCAGCGATGGAAGGCATACGGCAACTATAATCCAGAAACCCATCAGTATGATAAGGAAGGACCAATTGTGCAATCCACAAACACTCTCAAGTTGCGGTTCTCGAGGGAGAAGGCGAGCGGCGATGCAAAGACGACCATGGAGAGATTGGCAAGGTACAAGAGGATCATTGCTGGGTCTCCCAGGGAAGCCAACAAGTTACGGCACAAATTGCGTAGGTACGTTTACAACAAAGTCGGTGTTGCCGAAAATCAGCATCCGTTTATTATTGATCAAATACTCAATGTGCTTCGAACAGCCGTCCCTGATAAGATTATCGAGGTTCGAGCAATGAATATAATATATAGATATACGGAGGAACGGCACCTGGAGTTGCTGTCGGAAGATGCGGAGTATTTAAACTACAAGTCCAAGCTGATTCCGTCAACTGAACATTCATCGAGGCTTTAAAGGAAGCAGCGACTCCACCTGATGATGATGAATTAGAGTGTGCCATTTGTATGGAAATGTTTGCACTGAGAAAAGATAGCAGCATTACTCAGTTGCCCTGCTCACACTATTATCATCGAGATTGCATTGTCCCCTGGCTCCAAATCAATAATGTCTGTCCTACTTGTCGACACCCTAATGCTCCATTTAGGCAAGGAAGCTAGCTAGCTGCAGCCCTGCCACTATCTTATGTATTCTCCTGCTACCTTAGTTTTTGTTTCCATGTTTTTGCGGCCCTTGATCTAGAAATTTTCCGATGGGAATGAATGTGTATGGAAAATTATATTTGGCTTCATGTTCGTATGGAACTTTTCTTTGAAATTCCCTGGTTTTGATTAGACTCGCTTTACTAACAAAAGCTTCTTTCCTTGCCTCGGACCTTGTTTGATTTGTGCTTTTCACTTGACATCTGTGCTTTTGGTAGCTAGCCCCATTGATTATGATCGATGCATTGAGAACAAAATGGACTACACAATCAGTATGGCGAAAATTGATTTTTCCTTTTGTTTTCTGTTTTCTAGTATGAACTAATGTTTTGGAAGTGGTATGAAAGAACAGTTGAGTAAGCACTGACAGGAAGTTTGAAAAAACAAATAAGAATACATATAGATATTAGAAGTGGTGACGTTTGAAAATAGAGCTCCGGTTGTTGTGTGAAGAGTGAAACAAGAATGGTAAAAGCTGAGGAAATTGTATGACTTGATTGTTAATTCTATGTTTTTCTGCTTTGAGCATCCAGAAAAGTTGCAGACTGTTGCACAGCTGCTACAATCTACGTTACACTTTTTCTTTCAGTCTAAATCTACATTACATTTACATGTATGCTGTTTAATCTTCTCATACACAGTCAAGGACAACAAAATGAGGTGATTTCAATTCCCATTGTGTAGGTGCAGGCGAAAAGAATCAGGATGTCAAGTGACAAGAACCCAATTTCCTTGCTGGCTCCCTCCTCAGTGTCCTCCTTCTTCACCATTGTTAAGGTAACACACTGAACTTCTAACATATAAAGTTCATTTTGTGTTGGTATATGGGTTGTTACATGGTTGGGAATTTAGGGTTTGTATACTGGTCTATCATAACACCAATGACAATGAAGGTGATATTCCACTCTGCGTTCACAGCAATGCGACCAAAACAGTACCATACTGGAAGTTCTACTTTGTTTCTAAGAGCTTGTGAATTCTTGTTGTGTAATTGGATCACTTAAACTATTATATTTGTGATGCTTTTTTTATTTTTTTATAATGTGTGTTGAAAATGTGAAATCTGAAAAGGGTTAAACTAGTTTGTATCTGTGGTGCTTAAATTTTTATGTGTTGTAAAATGGGGAGTAATTACTGTCAAAATGTTGAAATACATTCTGTTATTTTTTTCCTTGTGTAATTGTTTTCTGCCACTTCTCTGGGCAACACATTCTTCATGTAAACTGTGTTTATTGTTGTATTAGATGTTAAACTTTTTGTCTTATTTATATCTGCCAGACTCCTTGATACATGCCCTGATGTCACAGACTCACAGCTGCCTGGTCTTTATGTGAGCAATCTATAGATGGGCAGCTTGCAGCCTCCAAGGGTCTGTTCCAGGACTGATGCAGAGGGTATTCCGATCAAGGCCACACACTGACGAAATCAAGGACTGCTGTAGTTAAATTTACAAGTTCATCTCCCGTCACAGAGTTGCTCAATGGGGAAAGATCAGTTGTGATGGGGACGAGGTCCTTTGCGCAAAGCCCTTTCACTTCCTTCGGCCAGAAACCGCCTTCACCAGCTGCTCTTTCTCCTCAGCTTAAATTTTTTTCGACCCTCTCTGATGGCTAGTTATAGTTTCCTCCACTTTTGGCAATGAGAATTGCATTGTTCCCACCAGACTGTGCAACTCAACTGATTAGCCATCTGGTCTCAGAGTTAACATTCATTCCAATGTTAATAAAATGTTAATAATCCATAATCCTTTGTTAGCATTATCAATAATAGGCGTAACAGAGTTGCATCCGATTTGGATTGGTGTTGAACACAGGCATTCATATATTGTGACTAAACCTGGAAATGGGAGCATTCATTTATTCATTCCAAACAAAATTCCAACACTAAGGAGACGCTATTCTATCATTCCATAGCAAATTTACACTACCAGTTTCCTTATGTCTGGTCTCAATAAAAATCAGGTAAACTGTGTCCCCCTGTTAACAACAGCCTTTAAACTTGAACAATACTGTGGGTTCTTAATCAGACTATTCTTCGATTTGTAGGATTTGTAGAACCCTGCAGAAGAAAGACATCTATGGTGTATATGCACTGTATTGATATTATATATACACGCATTACATATGCTTAGTTTATAGTGGAAGAACTGAGACACTCTTTCACAATCTCCTGAATCCTTCTCTTCATCAGCTTATCTTTAACACCTTCAAGCATATTTTGATAGAATTTTTCCAACCTTAAGAGCTTCACCCGATCTGCTGACTCTAACATTTTGTCCCATTCCTTTCCAATCTCATAAGTACCAGAGTTCTGCAAGGAGATCGGGATATCCTGCTCTTCCAAGGGTTTCCCAAATATCGAACCATGAAGTATGCCAGCATATCGCTCCATCACTGAGAGTTTTGACTGGAGAAGCTTCATTTCTTCCATTGCTGAAGACAAGCCTTTCTCTGTTTCTGTGACTCTTTTAGAATTCTCTTCGGCAGTTCTGTCTCCCTCCCCAACAGTATTTAGCTCTTCTTGCTTGAAATCCTCTGTAAGTGGAGGCCACAACACAACAGTGGGAGGAAAACAGTCAATTGTCTTGCCATTTCCGAGAACCCCACTTCTTCCTCTTCCCCAAGACCAAAGCTTATATCCATCATTTGCTACAAGAACAGTATGGGCAGCACCACATGCAACTTGAACCGGCTCCTGAAATTTAGACTCGTTTGCTCCATTACACAAAATCTGCAAGGGAGAAATGGCATCCCCTGCATCTGTCCCAGTAAAACTAGCATCTGGGCATAGACCGAGGCCCTTCTTCATCCCCCATGACCACACATCTCCTGCAGATGAAACAACACAGGTGTGGAATAAGCCACAGTCAACAGAGGTCAGATACACATATTGTGGCAATTCTTTCACAGTTTGAGGAGATGATGCACTTTGGGTGGTTCCATGCCCAAGTTGACCATTTTCTCCCAGGCCAAATGTCCAACACATGCTTTCTAATGTCTCACTTGGTCTTTTCTTGTGGGTAAGCAAAGCCGTGTGAAAAGCCCCACATGCTACTTCATAAACCGCAAAAATGGAGTCCTTGTTGAATTCATCTACTATTTCAGGACGATTCCGGTTCTTTTTATCCCCGAGGCCTAACTGACCATGATTGTTACTACCCCAAGAGAAGCATACAAGATCTTCACCTTTATATGTTTCTCCAGCAGTCACTAGGGCTACTACATGCTCATTTCCGCATGCCACCTTCACAACTCTGTGGCCATGGAAATCCCACACCGGGGTTGGAGTGAAACTGCTCACAAGAGAGAACCCACCTTCACTGCTGCTGCTTTCTAGTGGACAATTGCCCCACATCCAAAGGGTACCGAGATTATCTATTGCTAGAGACATCATTCCTCCAGCCTTGACAGAACAAACCTGATGTAGACATATGTGGCAACCAAAAGACAGCATATATTAGGCTCTTATTTTACTTAATTCAAGTCGGCGCCAATAATAGAATTCTCTCATACCTGTAGTGGCACTTCACTCCTCGTTCCAGATCCTAACTCAAGGAATCGCTCTAGCAAGCAGGGTACCAGAGAATTTTCTCCATTTACACCAAGTTGGCCATCCGTTCAACAGTCAAGGAATTAAACAATGTAAACAAGGGGAAAAAAAAACCCTATGATGCAACTTCCAGAACTAAATCCTGTTATGAAGGATACATATGTTGTAACCCCAACACCAAACAGACCCATCATCTGCAACAACAAAGGGGAAGTTAAAACATATGAGATCATGTACAGCCTTCAATTATTTCATTGTGCTGTCAGTTCAAAACTAGATAGGCTAACACCCTTCACAGACATATATTGTAGAGTTCTGATATCTATAGGATTTGATGGTTAGTTACATAAAATCCTTGACAGTATCGTATAAACCAGTGATTGCATTCACACCAAGCACAATGTAAGGCAAATCATAACACTTGCAAGTAATGATGTAAACGATCTTTTTCCACAGATCATGCAACGAAGTAAAGTCGGCTTGAACTTGATAATTTATATATCTACTCATAGGCTCAATAGTTGAATAACATTCCATGCCATTTAAGCCCAGTAAAAACTTCTGATAGCCAAACTAGCTTAATTTTTGGATCAAACTACGCGAAAGCTATGAACTTTTAAGTATATCCAGCGAATTCTTCAATAACAATTTCTTTCTTGTTGTTTTTGGATGGTGATCAGAAGAATCACCAACAAACTAAGCCTTATCTTATGATGTTAACATCAATATATCATCATCTACTAGTATCAATGTATGCCCACAAACATGTACAAAAAATTTCAAGATTCAAAGACTCCATAAACTGAGAACAAAATCACCAAAACAAGTGATAAAGCCAATTCCAGCAATCACCATAGCTAAAAGATTAATGCTTGTTACTGCTCAGAGTAGAAAACTGACCAGCCAAAGCAAGACTGTGGTAAGCACCAGCAGCCACTCCCACAAATGTGTGCTTCTTTTCCGGTTTCAATTTGACCCGAACCGGAAATAGCTGGTCGGACTCCGACCCGGTTCCGAGACGCCCGAACATGCCTCTCCCCCATGAATACACATACCCATCACCTGAAAACCACAATCATCAAAAACTCAAAATTCATGAAATTCTATAATGCTAGCTTCTATGATATACTCTCTCCTACCTGTGAGAGCCAGAGTGTGAGCTTCTCCGGCAGCCACCGCCACCACTTTCCGAGCCAAGTTGCCGCCATTGGTCGGGGAGCCGCTGACGTCTTCGATGTCCTCCATTGACAAAATGTAGAGCTCTCTCCACTAGTACTACCCAGGTGTTTGATAAAATGAGGTGGGTGGGTCGTGGGTGTGTGTATATAACTATTTGGGATATTTTGGCCAACCTTGACTTGATGATGAATCATGAATCTATGACTAATTCCACTGCATGGTTCTAGCTAATTACGTCTTTAATTTAATTTGGTTTGATTAAGGTTGTGTGTCTACTCGATTATTGTTAATTACGTCTTTAATTTGTTTGATTAAGGATGTGTATCTACTTGATAATGCTAAAGAATGTGTCATTTTCAGCTATACACCAAACTGTGAATACGTGCTTGCTGGTTGTTAAGCCCTCATTTGCAGATGTTAACTTGGACTTGATCAGAAGAAGCCTGTTTATCTTATCTACTTCTGTTCTTGGTCAAGATACGAATCATTCACATTGTGACTCAACTCTGCTCCCCATTCGATAAGAAATACAAAACAAATGCATTCATTTCCATCCACTAAAGTGCTGATTTACATCAGTTACAGACTTACAGTTACCGATCATCCCAAGCCTGCAGGCTTCATGTAATGTTGTACCAAGAAGGCAAGAGGATTCGTCAGATTAGAACCCTGTCCTAGCTAGTCTGCGCACTTCCATCACTTCATTGCTAATATACATCACTTACACGTCTATTCACAGCTCTATCACATAGTCCCTAGTCGTCTTCCTCCTCATCCTAGTTGTAAGCGGCCAAGTTCAGGTACATGTTGTGCTGCGCCCTATCGCGCATGATTGTGCTGCTCCACTTAGCCCTGCATATTGCACAATGAGCCGACTTGTTCCTTGCGCTCCTCTCCCACTTCAAGAAACACTCCTCATGCATTGCGTTCCTACATTTCCCACAATGCACCGATTTGTCTCTCTTTCCTATTTCATCCAAGCAAATAGGGCAGCAACTACCATCTTCAATTCGTACACTTAGGCCTGGCCTCAATGAGGAAGACTTCTCCTCCTGCTGCTGCTGCTGCTTCTTTCCTAGAGGATGCAGTTGATGAAACCACTGTCGAACACTATCCTCGGCCAATGATGCGCGTGACATGGGCCGCCCCAATAGCCAGGTCACCTCGCTTGGATGGAGTGAGCTCCTCCTAACACAACGGGTGTCACTACATACTCCCAATACTTGGAGATACACAAACAGCAGGTGCTTGCAAGGGAGACGACGTCAGGGCACGAGCATGTTGAGTCAGTGGACAATGTCACGGTGTACACATTTTTGGTGTGTCCTAAAACGTAGAACTCGGAACCAGAGCGGTGCAGGAGGCGGATGTGCTGGTGGATGGCTCGCTCCACCCGATCTTCAAAAGGTTTATCCGGGTTGCGCCACCGCGGCATTGAGATTGAAGAAACTTAGGCAGTTGTGAAGTATATAAGCAAGCAAATCAAACAGTGTCTGAAATGTTAAATTCTTTTGTGGGAGTCCTCCAGGGTAGGGATATGTGAAGTTGGCCGGAGAATCCAAAACCTTAGCTTCGGGTACTATTGAGTAAATAAGAATCAACAAGATCACTTCTCCCAAAAATAAAGAATTTTAATTGTAGGAAATCAGTCAACATCCAACAAAAGGAAAGGAAAACTACCATCTAATACCACTATGAAGCCAAACGATTGAAAAGGAAAAAACACATACAATGCACAACAATACAAGGACTTCTTCAGCTTGATCGATAGCTGTTCGGAAGCACCATGGTGCTTTTGCACAGCGGCCGTTTCTCTTCTTTGTTAAGCTGTTTGGATCTTCTCTGTTAGGGTTCTCACTTGTCAGGTTTTATAGTCGATTGTGTTTACTGTTCTCGTGTGCCTTGGGCTGTGTTCTGTTAGCTTCTCAGCTTGATTTAGGCCTTGTGTTCCTCTTCTGCTCTTAATGAACAGTAAAAATTGACGATGGGCTTTGATCTCACAAATTCTAACAAAACAATAAAGTGTTAGCATTATAAGTTGATCAGTTGGCTTGTTGTATAGGCATGACCGGAGTTGCCTCATATTGTCACTAAACCTGGAAATGGAGCATTCGTTCATTCATTCAACAGTGCATTCAGACAAAATTCAAACAGCCCTCCAATTCTATCATTCCATACCAAATTTACATCATCTACCACGAATCTATTACAATCACCCCACTTTTAGCTATCACTACGAAGATCCTCATTCATTCTAGTCTTCGTCCTCATCATCATCATCCTCCTCCTCGCTAGTACTAGCATAAGCAGCCAAGTTCAGGTACTTCTCCTGCTCCTGCTCGATAGAACCCCATCTCGCCTGCACATCACACAATGCGCCTGCTTCTTCCTCGCGCTCCTCTTCCACTTCAAGAAGCATTCCTCGTGAATTGGGTTCCTACACGTCCCACAAGCCACCACCTTGTCTTGCTTCCCCATCTCATCCAAACAAACAGGGCAGCAAGTACCCTCTTCAATCACCACTCTTGGCTTCGTCTTGGACGACGACCCCTGCTGCCTCTGCTTGCCCTCAACATCATACAGCTGATGAAACCACATCCGCACGCTCTCCCCAGCCATTGATCCAGGCAGCGTGTCCCGCGCCAACATCCGCTCCACCTCCCACAGCGAGAAATAGTCGTCCCTGAGAAACCTGTCATCCTCCGAATAACCCAAAACTTGGAGATACACAAACAGCAAATGCTTGCAGGGTGTCACAGGGTCAGGGCAGCTGCATTTTGGCATAGTCGATATGGTGGCAGTGTACACATTTCCGGTGTCGCCCAGGATGAAGAAGGTGGCGCCGGAGCGGTGCAGGAGGCGAATGTGCTGGCTGAGAGCCCGCTGCACCCGGTCATTGAACGGCTTGTAGCGGCTGGCCCGCGGCATCGTTGAACTTGATAATGGTTTGGAACAAAATTAGGCCAACTGTTTGCAATGTGGGATTTGTAGGTGGGAAATGTGGTTTGGATTCTTTGTGTGAATTTGAGGAGCAAGTGAGGAATAGCGGGGGAGTATAGAAATTTGGTTGTGTTCCTCAGAGGCAACCTGTCGAACACGTTATGGGCATCGGTAAAACGAAATGACAGATCAAATTACCCTGGAAGCACCAAGATAACAATTACAGAGAATAATGAAATCCCAAACAGAAATGAAGCACAGAGAAAACTGTAGTAATATGGTAATGGGCTTTTTTTTACCCAAAAGTTTAAAAATCCAAACTTTACAGTTGAAAAAAGGTAGCAAAATACAGAACAAGTTAAGGGAACAAGTAAGAACCGATGCTGATCAGCCATCTCAGTCTTTGCTCCGCCTCTTCTGGTTTTGGATGCGGTGGTTGTTTTGTTAGGGTTTTTTCATTTTTTACCTTCTTATTTAACTATTTCTGGTAAGTGTTTTAATTTACAGGCCCATAACTTTTTACCCATCTATTATGGGTCTAAGTGAGTCACAGGCCCAAAAAGGATTCAATCCATTTTTGTCTTATTTATTTCTTTAAGACCTGACGGTCAGTATTACCCACATGTAATCGGTTTATTTACCAATACGTTTCCGGCCATTTCCAATAGTTTCCTGCCGTATACACGCGCTTCCGGCCACACCAGCGCATACCGGCGTCCTGTGAATTCAGAATATATTATATAAATGCCAGAAACGCGTCTAAACTGGTCAAAAACACATTGAAAAAGTCCAAAAATGTATCTGTAAATAAATTAGATAGTTGGAATAATAGTGACTTTTCGTCCTTAAGTGCAGAATTTCCAAGCTTATAGTCGAAACTCATTATTACCCCTGTATATCCTACTTATTTACGGTTACGTATCCAATCGTTTTAGTCCTTATTCTAGACTCTCCTATCATTTTCGGTCATACCAGTGCGTACCTGATATTTTGTAGATTCAGAATATGTTTTCAGAAATGCTAAAAGCCCATCTAAAACGGCCGAAAACGTATCCGTAAATAAATCGAATACGTGGGGCAATAGTGAGTGACCTTTCGTTCTTGAGTTGCAAAATTCCCAAGCTCCTTAGTGGCGAAAAGTCATATTACCCCTACATATCTGCTTATTTACGGTTACGTATCAGGACGTTTTAGGCTGTACCCAGGAGACTAACGCCGTTTACGGCCACACCAGCGCGTACCCGGCGCCTTGTAAATTGAGGATCTATTCTCAGAAACGACGGAAACGTGTTCAAAATGGCCAAAAACACGTCGGAAACGCTAGAAACTTATTAGTAAATAAATCAAATACGTGGGGCAATAGTGACTTCAGACTTGTGTTGAGTTAATCTGGTTTTAGCTTACACTGTGACACAACCTCATCTCCTTTCTTGCAAGTTACAAACCCACCGGAAAAAAATCAGTCTCTTCTTCTCTGAGAAAGCTGCTCTCTGTGTAAACCACTGAACAATCCCAATGTTTGGTTCGTTAAGGATAGCTTCCCAGAATCAAAGAAAGGTGCTATCTTTAGTTTCGTTTTCGTTAAGCAGTTCCTTTTTCTTGCTTTGGTTTTTCATGGTTTTTCTATTAGCCTGAGTTTGGTTTCTGAGAATTATGGAAAAAATGAACCATGTTGGAATTCTAATCTACCCAAAAAAGAAAGATTGCATCTTTGTCAAGTGAAGTGAAGTGGGGATATATAGTTGATTTTGTAAGATTATTTGAGTGGAAATTTGTTCTACTTGTTAGGATTTAAGTAGCGAAATTGATTGGATTTTTATCAGTTTGGACTAACGGGTGTCATTGACAGCAGCAGCCGAAGCAAGAAAGAGAATGGTTGAACTTGAGTTTTAAGCCAGAGAATTTCCTTCCAGGAGTTGTCATTGGCTTCATTCTTGGCTTGTTGTTGGATTTATCGCAACCTGGTAAGGGTTCATTAAGGTTAAAGAGGAAAAATTTCTCAGAGGGTAAGCCCCAGCAGCGGAGTTTGGTCTCGAGTAATGGTGATGAAGAGCTTAAAATGGTGTGTTTATTAGTTCCTTGATAAGTTCTTAGTGAATGAGTATGTTATTTGGTCATACTGCTAGTTCATGTCATGTTTTGGTGTTTGTTAACATGTTTACTAAATCGCTGTATAGGTTATGTTAAGGATAAAAGTTGATGCTGAGTATTCGGTTTTTTATCATTGAAATATCTAATGAACATGTGTGTTTCATCTACTTTGCTCGGGACGATTTAGACTTTCATGAGAGAACTAAGCATGCTCCTTAAAAGTTTAAATCTTTTATTGTCTTTTATGCTTAAAGAGTTATAAGGAATGAGGTCAGGTTAGCCATATAACCAACAACACTCGTGATAAGTGATAACATTGTGGGAATAGTTGTGAATAACTTGCTTGCTCTAGTATTTGTTAGACTCTATTGATGAACTTACCGTTTACCAAACACTATACTTCTTTCACACAAAAATGAAACAGTAGAAACTAAAGAAGTAATGCTGCTGTTATATTTGTTTGGTTACTATTCTGTTACTAAATTGGATTTCTTTTCTTCTCTTGCATTGTGATTAGTCATTCTGGTCTGATGGCTTGTAATGTTCTAGTTCAAGTCTCAAAATAGGAATCACCTTTTTTCTGCTTAGTTGTTAAATAGTGTCTTGTCTTGTGTTAGTGGTTCCCACCAACATCTTGGTTGTGAAATAGTCTCTCATTTCAAGCGTTGAACTCTTCATGACAGGTTCTTGTAGTTAGACGAGACTTGAAGATGACAACCGGAAAAATTGCATCTCAGTGTGCTCGTAAGTACCTTAAATCTTTGAAAATTAGTTTATTCTGATATTGATTTCTTTGATAACTCCCCCTTTCCCGGCCTCAACATTCTATTCTTGATTTCTTTTGCTGGATCATTTGGGTGAAATATTTCTTTCACAAACTTGCAGATGCCGCCACTGGCATGTATGCAGAACTGATGCAAAGGTGATTATCAGTACCTTCCTTTATATTAAGCCTAATACTCTGACTGAATGCCCTCCCTCCCTATATAATGTTTTGTATCTTTGGGGACAGTTATAGCCTTTGTGCAATACTTTTATACAGAAGTTAACAACTGTTGCAAGGGCGCACCAAATAATAAAACAAAAGAAAATTAAAACTGTGTAAAGACATTTTTATAACTGCCAGCTACTTGTGCATTAATAAAATGAATAAAAAAGTGCCATTCAATACATATCGAAGGTGTAATGTTAAGTTTTACTAACAGTCATAGGTCACTTTTGAGACAATGGGAGCAAAATGGGCAGCCCAAAATAGTGGTTACATGCAAGAGTCAACAAGAAATGTAAGCAGGTTATTTTGTTTAAATATATAACTAACTGCAAATGTTTCTTTTTGGCTGATTTGTTGGTTTAATATTCTGCTTTGTATTCCTTTGTTATACCAGGAATAAGCTGAAAGAAGCAGCTGATGGCATTGGCCTTCCAACATTTGTTGTCGCAGATGCAGGGCGAACACAGGTAAGATGTAATCTTGGAATGTACAGAATTAGATGACTGAGTTTTTTGAGAACTTGGAGGTCTTGACAGTTAGTTTATTTTTTCTCAGGTTGCCAGTGGCTCAAAGACAGTTCTTGCCGTTGGACCCGGTACGTGTCTCACACTTTGCTGGAAAATAGTTTTTGTTGCATGCCTTTGTAGACAAATGTGCCATCCTTTTGCTCAGTTGATGCAACTAGTTGATTTAACCCAAGATTAGAAGTATTAAAAGATGTGTAGTGAACAAAGAGGTTACTGCCTATCTTATGATTGTTGTGGCTCTCTACATTTCCTACTGAAATCTACCCTGATGAAAATGTATAAAGCATATTAAAAAAAAAGATATACCTTCTTATCACCTGAGTATCTGTGCAGGACCAAAAGAATTAGTGGATTCGGTGACAGGGAAACAGGGCCTCCTCTGAAGTTGTAGAAAACTAGAAACTTAGGGCTATTACCTGCCACACCAGTGCCCTTAAATATTCTCTGATTAAACCGTTAAATGCAGTAAAGTTGAAGTTTGATTTCACCATTTCGCGAAGCTGTGGCCTAATGCCTTTTTCCTAGTGTTACAAGGAAGAAGCTTTTCTAATTCCATTATATAGACGTAACCTCCTGCCAATAGGGTAGATAGGTCAGAAAGCTGGATGTATCTTTTAAATTTCCATTGTTCTGATTCAGATCAGCAGATGTATGTTGAACATATTGTATATTTTGTATTAATGTATTAGAAGGAGCATGATTTGTAATTTTGCAAACCGAAACTGAAGCAATCGAGTGCCCAAGTCACAATGTCAAAAACTCAAAATGGATCAAAGAAAGAAGAAACTGTGAACCACTTGGAAAATTTATCACACAAACAAGTCTGGACTGGCCTACAGTTCTACACTAAAAAAACAAGGTAATATTCCTCTGTACCTTTTGGTAATTTCACCAGATGCAAAACCCCTCTAGAGCCCAGCATCTCAAATTGCAGTGCTCTCTGTTTATCCCCAAAACCCTAAACTTTGGCCATTTCTCTCTCTAGTTGTCTACAATGGCTTCTCGCTGCAGATCTTTTTCAAGACCCGCCTTTTCTATTCTGAAATCCACAGTCAACAAACCACCTCTTAAGTCCAGACCCATCTCTTCTCTCCCATCCACCCCAATACTCTCAAGGTAAGCAAAACCCTAATTACGAAATCCTCAACCTTTTGCAAAATTGTGAACTTGGGATTGTAATTGAGGTCGTTTTGTGCAATGGGTTTGTGTCGAATTAGAAAAGTTTTGACCTTTACGAGTTTATTGAATTTTCAGGTCGGCTCCTCCGCAGTTGGGTTGTCTTCAGTCTCTGCTGCCATTTCACACGGCGGTCTCTTCAGCTCGGCTGACGTCATGCCTCGGCATTGACTCAAGGAGCTCGAGGTCGTTGTCTCAGGGTACGCTCGGTGCAAACCCAGGAGTTTGATATCTTCACTCTTTTGTATTTATTATCTGTAAGCAACCCTTTTTTTCAACTCTATAATGAGCTAGAATTTGAATCCTGAATTTGCATTCTTCTTTATCTACATGTTAAAATTTGCTCAATTGTTATAAAATGATTGAAACTGAGAATGAAAGACAACTAAGTACTGCTGATCGAAGTGTTGAAACTTGATACTGATCATCCTTGGTTGCTATCTCACTGTACGTGTCACGACTGTTGATTGGTTTATTAGCTTGTCTTCTCTGTGATGATACTATAGCTTCCTGTAACAGTTCGATTTTCAGCAATCAACACCTCATATACTGGGATGTTGGGTGTAATGTGCGACTAGTAACGTTTGAAATTGATTAGTTTCGGGGTCACCCCTGCTTTAGTTGTCAAGTTTGTGGCTTTTTGTAGTAGTCAAGTAAACATGTGGAGCAAAACTTGATGAGTGGAGATGACTTTACCTGAATTTTACCCCATTATACACTTTTTTTTTTAAAACAAATTAGGATGAAGTCTCACGAGGGAGGAGGGATAAATCCTATGTGTTACTTTTTGATTTTCTATTATTCAGGTTCAGTTTCTTATTGTTAGGAGGTTTTGTACCTGGTTGACGTTGTCCAAGATATCAGTCCTCCACACATGAGAGTCTTTAGTCCTTACAAACTTTAAAGACTTCCTCTTTGAGCTGAAACTTAAAGGTTTCAGTGACTCAGACAAATTTTTGAAGTCTAACATCTCATGTTGTTTAACGGTGCCTTTTTGTGATAGTATGAATGTTAAATGGTGATTATTTTAGAATGCATTGCACTATTTTCATTGATTGCATACAAAATACAATAGTGTAAATAATGTTGCATGCTTGAAAGACCTTGCATTATTACATGGGGATCATTGAGCCTGCAGTATCTTTGTATCAATTTCTCCTTAGACTATAGATTAGTTTAGGAACTCTTAGCTATAAGCCTACAGATCAAGATTGATCTTTTCCAGTGGTGAACTGTAACAATATTTAATGTGGGGATCTCTTCATATTGTAATGCTGATGATCTATTTGAGTTTATTTATTGATTGCTAGGAACTCAGCTTACTCGTCTAGTTGTTTACAACAATAACTCTAATATGTTTTCATTTTCCTGAATATATACAGAGCTGGGTCTCAGTGTGCCGCGATAATGAAAGGAGATTGAAGTTGGAAGATAGAGGCTTAGACCGAGTGTCGCATCCCCTCTGTTGTCAGCGTATCCTTTTCATCAACTACTGGAGTTAGTTTTTACAGTTCTGTAAACGGAGGATGTAGTTGCAGGACTTGATATCCCTGATTCGTTGCTATAATTTTTGAGATTCTCCTTCAAATTCGTTTCACCTTCCAATGGATTTCCCCATGTCTCCAGTGTAGTACATTGTTGTTTCTTTACTGGAAAAGAGAATAAGTTCAAAGCACTAAGATTTTGCGTGTGTTCCAAGTTCCAGCTAAAGCTTCCGTATTCATTTTTCTTCTTTGAAGTTTCATTGAACTAAAAACGGGCAAAAGGGTAGTCGACACGTAGCAGCGAATTTGATAATATAGAATAAGCTTGTAAACAACGTGAAGTGCAGGTTGAGGATACATATTACATGGGCGGTAGATGTGATAATGTCCAATGTCACCCATTTATTTGTGAAAAGAGTCTTGGCCTTAGCGCCTAGTGTCTCCATGATCACAATACACTCGCACGTTGTATGTGGGTCTCCTCATCTCTTCCCACAATTCCTTTGCACATCTGCACAAAGGTCACTTCTTCCATACTCAACCATACATGAAGCAAGAGTTTAGTGGAAGGATCATTGTGTGGTTTCTGATTCAGGGTTTTATGTCTCCCTAAAGATTGCAATGTTTAGTAGGATGTCTCGATTTCGACCGTAGATTCGCTAATCGGTTTAAGAAGAAGTAAAAGATCGAAAGATCCGCAAACCTTTCGAGATTATGGTTTCAAATTTGTACTGTCTACACGTCCAATCTCAACTTCCAACACCCCCTGCAATGTACCTTGCTCAAACTCAACAGTAGCACCACTGTCTTTAGGAGCTAGCCCTTTCTGGTGCCTTTGAGCACTGGCCCGGAAGAAAACTTACCAAGATCTTCCCAATGTGATGGTATTTGATTCGTTTGAATCCGAATATTGATTTGTATATGTTACCAACTAGTTGTATGTATGGTAGTTCCACCATGTGTTATTGGTACTTAACTAATCAATGGTGTTTCTTCATTTGGACCGTCACTGGTTACCATGTTAGGGCAGTTGAGAAAAGCTCTAGCTCATAAAAAAAACTTAAAGCTACTGTCACCAAGTCATTGTCAGAAGAGAGGTGACAGAGGAAAAGGGAGACAGACCCTTTATAATGAACATGGAAGCATATCCCCCATGCATGGAACCCATTAGTTCGTTAGAAAGGGACTAATATATGATGTTCATCACACCAATATAGCTAATGATCTTCTTTCTAAGTAAAGAGTATGCTTCTCTTTACTTGATTTAGTCGTTTGAGAGTGGAGTTGCTGTTTCTTCCATACATGATATGGTTGATATGGAATTCACGTTTCATAATCTACTCCATATCTCCAATACATTGGAAATTTCGTGTATTGAGAAAACTTTTATTCGAGTATCTACAATACATAATGTTTGATTAGCGAAACTTCTTCGCGGTAATAGAGAAATCCTGATTACATATATACCTGAGACAGATCGATCGATCTCTTGTTCTTGATCATTATGTTTCTCTTGGCTATGATTCTTAATTCTTTGAATCTCTGTAGCATAAGTCATTTCACCTTCAACATTCATTCTGCTGTGATAAGTCATAGAACTCACGCTCCTCGTCACACTTTACAGGAGTGAACCTGTAAGACAGTACTGATCATTCTGGTTATTACTTACGCGCTTAATTATAAAAACAAATCAATCCAAAACAAGAAACGGAGATGATTGATCCTAGTCTAAAACCCCAATATATTTAAAAGAAATTCCCAGTTAAGTAATAGAGTGCAGCTTTAGAACAGTATTAAGTAATTGTAATGCAGAAACTTAACTGGTGTGTGTGTGTGTCTGTGTCAGTGATGGCATCATAAACCAGAGTAGCTAGTGAGTGGTGCATGAGGGCATGAAAAAGAGGCATGTGATCACCGCAAACCTTGCTTCACAAATCACACTAATGTACAAATACATATATATCGTATCGAATAATTTAGTTTTGGGATTTTGAAATATCATTATTCCCACCACTATGATCGATGATATATAATTACTGCCATTAGGGTTTGCTGGTTTCCCTGTGCATATTCTTTAGCTTAATCTGATCACCAGCGATAAGACCAAGTAAAACTACAGCAAAATAGTACAGAGAGAGCATCTAAACTACAAGCTAAAATCATATGCATGTCGACATTAATCTATTTATAACATGAACTTGGCAGACCTTTGGATCAGCGTTGCCTGGGATCTGCATACAGTACGTGTTTGCATTGTCTACCAAGTTCCACCATTATATAATTAATCTACATTCGCCTTACAAACAAGTAAATTATAAACACAAACTCTAACAATCCAAATAGTCGGACATTGTATGAAGACCGATTCGTCGCTTGTTAATTTGCATGAAAATTAAACTCCGAACTCTAAACTCTAAATAGATGACCGAGATATCTAACAAAGTAAAAAGATGGACATGAATTTAAAAAAAATAAAAAAAAAGATAGACATAGATTGTATTACTATGGGTCTATGGTCTTGGCCCTAGACTTATGCAGAAGTTCATTCATAGGTAATGAATCCACATAGAATAATATAATGTGAGTGAGTGTGTTTTTGCGAAATACATGCATGTTCAATCATTTTTTCTTCTCTTGATGGCAAAATTCTATTAACTTGATTTTCTCGAAGTCTTAAAAAAGTGGTGAGAAAAATTGTTCAAGAAGATAGTAACAAAATTCGCCAACCGGATTTTGTGCAGCAGAAAACGATGTCAAAAAAATCCGCTACCCAAATCTGCCTTTCTTTTCTAACATTCTCTGCTATGGTTAATCCCCACTGGTCACTACCAGTAGATTTCTCCACTGAAACTCATGCACATAATAATAATATATGACACATTATTTTCATTTAAGTAATATTCAATCTTTCCTCACATGCTGATCTTCAATTTCTCAACTAATACCACCTACACTACTCTATGCCAATAATTTTTTTTTACCCGATTCTGATTGACATCTAATTATTTGACGGGGGAGGTCGTACATAAAAGAGCTTAATTTCTGATTCTGATTGCGTAAGGTGAATAATAAAGGGAAGTTTTAACAGAGATGGAATATGTAGCAGATTTGATGTCAAGCAAATTATGATTAGGTTGGGAGACCTGATCGAGCAATCAATCTATCAATTGGGGGAAGATGTTTTCAGAAGAACAAGATAACATGATTATCTCTCTCACCAAACACCAGCTCGATCAGTGGGTGTGCACATTTCGGCAACTATATCGTACAAAATATTCACCGTTCCATTTCAATCACAAGGCCCCATTGACCATTCTTGCATGTGCTACCTTAATCATCTGTGATTAATTTCTACCCAATTGCTTAACTTATGATTGATTCTTATAGTTATGATATCACACTGCTAATTTAAATCGTTGATCATTCAGAAATATCTCATTATCTTCCGTTGAATTATTATTTCAAACACTAATATCGTTTAGTCTACTAGCATAAGTACTCCAGTCATTTGTAATTAGGAGATTCAATATCGTATTACTGATAACTGATATCATATGCTCCATCGTTCATCAATGATAGAAGCAGGGTGGTCGAGTTTATATATCATAAATAGAAAAACTACTTAGGAAATTAAGATATAGAGATCACTATTATCAGTTTATATATCATGCACACTCGAAAATGATCATCTTTGTGTTTGAAACCCATTTGAAGCCTCCAAACGTGGTAGGGGCAAATGAATGATGTCGTATCGATGGTTCTAATTCTGGCTCGAAATTCATTTACCTTATGCATGGGACCATAACAATACATGAGTACTACTCGCACTCATAGACACAGAGAAAGAGCCACGTTTCCCACATTATTAAGCCCTCTTGATCTTGTATTTTTGTGATAGTTGGCTTTCAATCATCAAAAAACGACTACTAATTCACAGCAACTATATAAAATTGCAGTTCTCATACCAATCATAAACCAAGGTATCAGCGAGTTCAATCATATATAATATATCATGCAGAGGTAAAAGAAAGAGATAAAAAGTAACATTTCCTTTCTTGTAAATTACGGACAACATTAGTTGTATTTGAAGGGAGCCACAATGGATTAACAATTTAACATTGAAACAGTCTATGATGGAAAATCAAAATTTCAGTTAGGAAAAGTTGAGAAAAAAAAAATAACATTACGAAATTGTCTAATTAACAAAAAAGGAAAGAAAAGAGAAAAAAAAAAAAAAGTAGAAGATGATCACTGGGGACGACGCTAAATTAACCTCGAAAAACTTTAGCCTAGCTTAGCTACGCTAGCATCTCTCCACACTAGATCAGCTGCCTGAAATCCGGCCCCACGTGTTGGTGAATCAAGTAATCTCCGCCGTTAACGTCGAATATCATGTTGGGATTATGGTGGTGGTGGTGATGATGGTGGTGCGGCGGTGGCTGGTGATGTATATACTGCTGCTGAGCTCTCACCATCTCCTTCTGCCGCCGCAGCTCCAGCACCTTCCGGTGCGAGTTCGAATGTTTTGTCAGCATAAAAGTCGGGCTGGCAGCGGGCCTGTACTCAGGAACGAGCCGGCCCGACTTATACCTGACTCCGCAGGCGTTACACAGCGTTTTCGGGCCCATCGGCCCGGTACGCCACTGCGGAGTCTTATCCGTAGCACAATGCAGACACTTCCGGCCGTCCCCGGCCGCGGCGGCGCCGCCTTCCGCATTCTCCTTCTTCTTCGGCGCGGCCTTTAGTGTCTTCTTGCCGACACTGGACGCCGCCGGAGGCTGCAACGGCTGTTCGGAAACGACGACGTCAGACGACTCCGGGGAGGATTCTGTAGGTGAGAGAAGGAGGAGGCGGGAAGTCCAGTTTCCCGGGGCGGCTCGGGACCGTTTGCTCCGGGCCTTGGCGGGTACTGAAATGTCGGAGTTGAATATAGGGTTGTTGTGGTTGCTGTTGCTTTGGTTGTTGTTTGGGTCAGGTTGGAAGTGGCGGGTCTCGGAGGCGGCCTCGTCGGGTCGGGCTTTCATTCCGGATATCAGCTGCAGCTTCTGGAGGTCCTCGCTGGAAAACGACTCCTCCGAGAAACTCGAGAGCTGCCATTCGAGTTCAGCTAAATCGTCGTACTGCCCAAACAAACAAAAAAATTAAAAAAATCATCAGCTAAGAAAATTCCAAGATAACCACCGAAAATTCCAATTCAAATTTTCGAAAATTGAAACGAGCCCATTTTGTGCCAAAATCCGTAACCACCTCGAGAATTCATGTAGCTTTTGTCGTCATGTTTCTTTGGGATTGAAACGCATAACAAATTCAAAACAAACCCAAAAACCCAATAGAGAGAATTAAATGATATAAGATAATACCGGAACGCAGAGGTCACTTGAGAAGGGGGCTTCGTCGAAGCTCCTGCCTCCTAACTCGGCGGCGAAATTGGCGGGTTCGCAACCGGATAAAGAGGAAGAATTGCAGCTGCTGTCGATGACGGTGAGGGTGGAAGAGTCCGTTGAGTTTCCGGTGACGTTATCAAAAACACCAGCAGTAGCAACGTCGGTAATAACAGCGTCATCATTTGAAAAGTCGAGAAGGTCCTCCACCATGAAACTGTCGCCTGCACCGGCGCCATTGTTGTTGGCCTTGGTGCTATCGAGGGAGTGGCGCTTCTCGGTCACGAATTGTGTGCAGAAGCTGTTCTGAAAATACTCGGGTGCCTCCATAGCTTGGTTAGAGCGTTGGTCTTATTTTGTGGGTGGATTTTGGTTAAGGCAAAAATGATAGAGGAGGAAGAAGAATGAGGGAGAGATTGAGAGAGAGTAAGTGAGAAAATAGTGAAGGAAGAGCGAGAAGAGAGCCCTGGGACGGGACACCTAAAATGGGGGGATTTTGACGAGGGCAAAAATAAATGCTCCCCCTATAAAATTGTTTAAAGTAAAACACTAATATTATTCATTATTTTCTCTCTACCATTTTAAAGCCTCTTTATTTCCCAAATCTTCACCGAAGTTACTTTTCTACCCTTTTTTGCTTTACCTACTCTGCCCTTTGCTTTAATGGACCAACAGCCGCTGTTCCGAAGCGTTAAGGTCAATAAAGTAAAATTAATGCCACTGCGGGACCCGCTCTTAGTTAAAGGCATTATATCAGACGCACGTGGATGCATGATTACGGTCATGATCATCGAGTTGTACAGCAATAATCATGGCATGTACTTCAAGTACAGTTGCTGATCACACTGCCAGTTTACTGGGGGAAGGGTAGATTTGGAAATTCGTTATGAAGTGCCGGTAATAGTTGGAGGGTAAAAGTGGAAAGTGAAGGTGGATTAATTTGGGTAATTAAGCGGTA
The DNA here is from genome assembly GCA_010134655.1 of Fragaria nilgerrensis. NCBI lineage: Eukaryota > Viridiplantae > Streptophyta > Magnoliopsida > Rosales > Rosaceae > Fragaria > Fragaria nilgerrensis. Next base: position 31,095,940 of record CM020978.1, on the reverse strand, counting down.
ATAGAGGTTAAACGTGATTAAAGTGTTAAAATTCATCCCTTAGGAATCGATCTAGCAGGTTTGTCGCTGAGCCTTGTGCCAATAGCGTCCAAGTTTTACAGACCGATTCCTCTGCTTTAAATTTTTTTTTTTTTCTGGGGTGACGTGCTTTTTTTTCTTAATTACTTTATTAAAATTAATCTCTGAGTTTCACCCAATTTTTTATTTAAGTGGTTTTATAATAAGGTTTTAACTAATCCCTGTGCAGGTCGGTTTAGTTTAATTATTAGAAACCTGCAGTTGTAAGCACGACGGTTACAGCTCAACTCCATGGAGATGCACGGCGGAGATCTCCCCAACGTGTCACCCTCTTCTTGGAACCTCCCGTTCCGGCTTTCACTTTTTAGTTTTTACCTCACTCTGCCGCGTCGGGTTAGGAGCGAGTCTACTGTAAATATATAAACCACGTTTTTTTACTAGTTGCCACAAAACTTTAGTTGAGGTGGTAACAAGGATGAGTAGCTCAAGTGGCATGGTTGGAGAAGTTTTACCTGCGGTGTCAGCTTATTAGGTGGTGTAACATTTATACATTTATACGTTCGAGAATCAAATAACAGAACAGCAATAGAAACAAACAGTTATGTATGTAATAGAGGTTGTATCGTCTAATGGGTAATATTCTTATGTTCGTGCCTTAAATTGGATTGTTTATATTGCTATGTATTCTTGATCTTAACGTAAAAAATATTACATTCACGTCAAAATGCATTGTTTTTCTTTTTTGAGAAGAAGAAATAAATAACAACAAACTAAAATCACAAGACAATGAATCAAACGAATAGCATTTTGTGCAACAAGAGATACGGAATGCAACCATTTGCATACTCCGACTTGGTGTCCATAGTTTACTAAAGAGCCTGCAACAAAATTTACATCCCACTAGACGTGTTAGAAGAAATATAGGTTAATTGCTAAGCGAAAATACAAATATCATGAATCAAAACATTTATCATATAGATTTACATTTGAGAAAGCTTGTGAATCAAAATAATTATCTAGCCGATCCTGAGATAGAGTTTCGAAATCCCCTTGGCTGGAATATGAGAAAATTTGTGTAGTGAAGCTGCTTGTAATCAGCTAGTGTTACTACTGTAATTTTCAAACTATATCCTAAATGATTACATTTACTCCTTGAAGCAAAAACTACAGCAGTAACTCTCACAGAAGTTACTAGAATAAACATTGCATGTAATTAGACTTTGATGACGTTAATCAGACGGTGAACAAGGAGTTACATGTGGTGCATGCCACCACGTGGCAGACATCGAGGCGTGAGGGCAGATTATGGCGGGCCCGAATTTGATGAGTCAAGATCCCGAGGGCTCTCCTCGGTAGGATAAGGCTGTTGTTTATTTATCGCTGCGGAGATATTTCCCATTTATCCTTTTCATTTTGGTATTTTTACTTTATCTCGCTTTTTTGCGTGAATTAAAAGAAAAGCCTGAAAAAGAGAGGGCACCTGGACCGTTGCTTGGCTTAGAGGGTTTCATTTTTCAGAGATATTTTTGGTCTCCAATGTTATTTTCCTTTTTCTGAAAAATAAATATGTTAAATATTGAAGGAGGGGATTTAGGGTGGGGGGTCCGAACGGCACGTGATATAGTGTCAGCGCGGCATGTGAGTGCTTCGCTCGTGTCAAAAAGCCAAAAGTGACGGTGGTCAATGCCACGCGGCGAGCATCTATTGCGCAGTGCCTTTTCTAAGATGTTTGGACCGGATATGTAAGACAGTTGGCGTACAATTCTAATCGTATCCCATACACCAATTTTATAAGTATACGATAACGTGAGAGCACGTGTCGGTGGTTGTCACGTGAGGAGTGGCCAAATGGACGTGCTAAGAACTCACCCTCCGCCAGTGAGAGGGAGTCACGTGGTACTACTGATTCTGGTTTTACCTCTGAGAGGTTGGGGTGATTCGAGTACTGTAAAAAGTATTGCGGGGTAAATTGTAATAATCTTCGTCGTCGAAAAGTGGCAAAGGTAAAGGTGTAGAGTGTGGTGTAGTGAAGAAAGAACTCTGCATGGCTAAGTTACTTGGATGCTTTACAGTGTGCACTGCATGTTTTAAGTTACCAGCTTTGCCGACCTAGCTTCTTTGTCCTTGGTGCTCGGGTGTTTCTTCAAGTTTAAGTCGGTGCTTTAAGCTTTTCTAATACTTGCAGGTGAATGCGCTAAAACCCAGTTCAAGATAATTGTGACGAGTATATATGACTCATAGACCATATAAAAAATATGAAATCCCCCATTAATTGAGTTAATTGGACTTTGATCTTCTTTATTTTCAGATTTCAAATTATGCAATATCATAGACGAAAATATGGTACGGCAGCAACAGGTACATAACTCATGAAATCCAATACATGTACAGAGCTCATCAGGCCCATAACAGCTATTTTCTTTGCACATCCAGACTTCCAGAGATCTACTCAAATGAATTTATTTATTTTTTGAAATGTAGAACATAGCATAAATCAAGAACAATTGAACAAAGCAACCAATAATTGATTTATTATGTATTTCTTAGGATTAGTAGATATATATATATATAGGAGCTTGCCATAATAAGTATGGGAGATTGATTTTTGTTGATGATATGGCATCATGCGTGTTTGCAGTCACCGGCGTCACCGGAACACTTAGTCGGAAAATGAACAGCAAGTGGTGGTGCAGAGTCAGATTGAATAGTGCTGGGTATTACGCACGTGCATATATACGCCATTGATACACAGAACAATTGAGCTTCCCGCACATGTAGTACTTGAGCATTCGTAGGAAAAATCGCAGGACTCCTGAGATTTTGCTTCTGGTAAACCTGCATGTATAAAGTGTTTAGTTTGCGATTCATCACACAGTTAATTGGTGCGTCATGATCTGTAATATAAAACATTGCTGTAGATATTGAGACTCACGTACAGGATGCCATGACAAGGAGAACGATCATCCAAATAAAAGCAGCCTTCTCCATTTCTATATCACCTAAGCTAAACTGATCGGTTTTGAGGAAGTTTTTTGTTTTGTTTTCTGCAGTATTTGTGAAATCTTTGAAATTTGGCCTATATTTATATGGGGCTTGTGGTCTTGGTGCTAAATGATCTAAGAAAAATCAGAGATACTTTTCTCTTAGCCTAAAAATTGTTTATGATATATAGTAACAAGTTAGTGTTGGAAATTGTTTTTGATTTTTCTATATATCTTTCCACTTATTTGGAGATACTATTTTTGTTATGTAAAGCGAAACTAGTTTATATAGTAATGCAGCAAACGAGATCCTTGAGTTCATGTATCTGATGATTGATGTTTGTGAATACATGAAAACTATATCATTCGCTTGTACACATTTTAGATCATATTGGTGAATGTACGTTATCTACTCTAGTTTTGTCATCTTTGATTTATTGCTTTTAATGATTTGTTCTACACGAAAATGTTCTAGCTAATGTGAGCAAAAAGGGAAAAACGATGAATAGAGCCTAAAAGACGATCCGGTGCATGGTTGCTGATACAACATTTCCCAGAATCTCAAATCGGCCTAGACGTCGATGCGGTATTGTTCTTTTCGAATCCTGATTCAACATTCAAGTGTCCATAGCCTATATATAGGAAGAACATGCAAGACGATTAAGACTATGAAGGTAACCTGCTGCCTATTCTGCCATAAACTTTATATGGCCACCATTTCTCTTCATCGAAGGAATATATATGAAACATCAATTTCTTCAGGTATCTGATCTTCCACAACAGAAGATGCTTAAATAAAGAACAAATTGATTTCATCTCATTCATTAGTAAAACAACTCATAATTCCTTTCATCTTATTGACAAGTGAAAACCGTATAGGAGACTCATAGCTTATTTCAGTTTAATCTTGCTGGGAGCAGACGCATGAACCATGAACGCAATCAACGGTATATCCATACTTGATGCAAGGGACGCTTTTGCAGTCGTTAACACTGGAACACGTCTGGGTTTGAAAGCACTTGCAATTTCCATCGATACACAAAACATATCCTCCAGGAGGGCATCTAGTTTTTTTGCAGTCTGATGTGGAAAATCGACAAGTCTCCCCAAATTGTGCCTCTGAAAATTCTGATAAACCTGCATGTATAGATAGTGTTTAGTTTGCAATTCACACAGTTGGTATGTCATGATCTTTAATGTTAAACATTGCATCAGATATTGGAACTCACAAGATGCAATGATAAGGAGAACCAGGATCCAGTTAATTGTCTTCTCCATATCACCTAGCTGAACTGATCGATTTTGAGGAATTTTTTCTTTTAATTCCTGTAGTATTTGTGAAATCCTTGAAATTTGACGTATATTTATATGGGTTGTGATCTTGGTGCCAATTTCTTTCGTAAAACTATTTATGACTGTAACAAACTGTGTTAGAAACTGTTTTTGACTGAAATTAGACACATAGTAACATCTACTTTTCTATTTTAAATTAGTTATTTGTTATGCAAGCGACATTACTTTATATAGTAACGCATCAAACAAGAAGTTAAGACATGCTAGAATGCAAAACTTGGATTTCTGTTATTTGTTCTTTCCCCTTTTCTTTTGCTGTTGATTTGCATTCGTAAGGGTCTTGGTAGGCACTCAGCAAACTTGAATGCGAAATTTGGGTTTTCTGTTATTGTGGGTTTTTGATATTTTGCCTGTAAGCTTTGTTGCATGAATAAAAGCGAGTGGCAATCACAGAAGGAATTCTATATTAAAGCATGTGTACAAATGTAATAGTATTCAACTGTGATATAAGCAACTCATCTCCCCATTTAATTAAGATGCCTCATGTCCGTCATGGCTGTCTTGTTTAGATCCATGACCAGTGCAGCCATATTGAAATTCAAAAGTCAGTTCAGTTATTCAGCATAAGGATGTCACTACTTCCACGACCTGCAACTGGAAAAATCGCCGAATGTTTGGGGTAACATAATCATAACAAGGAAATATGAGACGCATGGAAATCAGGCATCGTCTACCACTACACTTAAATGTTATTCAGTATTCATCATATCTATAATTCTGTATATTTCTCCCACTTTCAACTAGTTAATGGTACAAAGTACTGTTAGTCTTTTGTGGCAATGAGCCAGCCAACTCCTAAACGCGAAGTTAGAAATGCCTCAAACAGTAAAATTAGTTAACTGGGGAAAAATGCATGTGGTTTCAAGAGATGGACATGTCCAACCTGGTGTTTAAGTTTAAACTAGATGGATATCAAAGATATGGCTAAGGTATGGCATTACTAGATGGATATCAAAGAGCCAAAGCCATAGACAAACTTTCAGTGTATAAACTTATCTAACATAGCCACATTCCAGCTTTTCTCAACACCTAATAATAAAAGTTATTCACAGCATATTGAATGACCAAAACTGCAAAGAAAGCAGACAAGAGGAAGAAACTGCTTACCAGTTCTAACACACAAAATAGAACCAAGTGCCGTGCTGTCCAGTTACACCAACGTACAGCTGATGAAACACATAGCTACAAAACCAAGACCAAAGTCACATTCATAATCTGTTAGAAAGACAATTAAAAGAGAATTCCCTAGTGACCATACAGCTTACCGACAGGAGAAACAGGTTGTCCTTCTTGGCATCATAAGTCTTACTTCATACATGTTGTCTTCCCTACTGCGTTTCTGCTTCGAAGAACTTGACCAAATTATCAACTATTTAACCTGTGATACTCTTCACTAATAATATAGCATATCACATTATCAACTTATATGTGAATGTAATATAAGAACTGGTCAGCAATGTATGGTGGTAACTGGAAAGCACAGATACATTTTAAAAGTGGTAGACCAAAAAAATAATTAGAAACCATTACATACTGATGCTGTAAAGTATACAAATGCTTTCTGTTTTTCAGGTTAAACTGGGACATCCCATCTTAAATTCAATATAAGGAACACCTTTCCCCTCCCCCAGAAAAAGAAAAGAAAAAAAAGGAGCAAAGCCCCAGTACAGAATGGTCCCGAATCACACCAAATGATAGGTGATGTTTCCAAAATTCGATCCCAAACTACGACTTGTGCACATCCCTTCAACCAAGGTTTATTGCTCAGAAATATACAAACTTTTAACAGTAGATGAGAATAAATAAGCTTAAGAGATTGAAAGACAGTGCACAAGTGCTTCTAAGATGCTATGTCATGGTGGCGATAAAGAAGAGTTTAGCATACATCACTCCAAAGGCCAAGACCAATCAATTTGCTGCGAGATCCGAAGCGGCAGTAAATGTAAAGCTTGTCGTTGTTCCTAATGTGTCAAAATTAGATCGATGGCATCCCAATAAACCTTGGTTGTTCATGACACAGTTCGACCATAACAAATAGACGCTATGTAAAGGTTTTTTGCCCATTTCTCCTGCAAAATAGCACCCAGAAACTTGAGCTTTCAGAAAGAAGAATAACATGGAAAGGGCAAGCAGGAAAATTTGATAAATCAAATTATCAACCTACCTTCACATGTGTACTTGGAAAAGCAGAGGTTCGAAGAGTCTCTTGTGTTTCATCAGCAGGTTTTCTCCTTGGAACACTAAGAACAAGAGCTGCCTGATCCCAAGTTGCTGCAGTTGACGTGATGCGGTAACCACCGTCCCACCTTCGATGAATACCTTCACTAGGATACAGAAAATCTAGCTCTACAACCTGAAATTATTCATTTCGAGGGACGCAAAACACAAAAATCAATACACTTCACTTCAGAAGCAAATGGCAGTCAAACAGAAGTACAGAACAAATATTTGAGAATCCGAATAAGACCTGGTCAGAAAATCCTGCACCCCGAGACATAACAATAGCCCATCTACTCCCTGCAGTGGCCATTGCAGTAACAAAAAATCCTTCCCTCCATTTTTTATTAATCCACTTGAAAGGAAATGACTCGCTGACTTTATAGGACTGTTGTAAGAATGAGGTTCCTGTAAGAAACAATAAAAGAAAAGTTAGACATATAAATTTCCTAAAGCAATCTGTGTTTGAACTTAAGACTAACCTTTAGACATTACAACCAAAGAGCTTCCATTGTTAGCTCCTGCTATTGCGCTGATATAATAATTTTTGTCCCATTGTTCCATAATCCATTCCTACAAACAATACACAAATGACATGATATGTTAATGTTGATTACACAAGCTGTACCTCTAGTCTATCCAGCATTTGTTAGAAGAAAAAATTAATGCATATAAGCACTGATGCTTATGCAGTAGTAGTAAGCTGAATTTGAAATCTTCAATAGAACACCATCCTACATTTAATTGAGCACAGACCTTATGAAGAAAATATGGAGAGAGCTCATAAACTTGGGAACTGAATCCAGTTCCAGCATCCATAATGAGGGCCCAAAGATTTGAACAGGAAGCCACACTGCTGATAAACAACCCATCTTCATTTCCTTTCTCAATATGTTGCGGAAGCCTCACATCTGCCACATTGTAGTGATATCTACAGGAGATGAAAACATCAACTTAGTCCACCTCTTGGTCGAATTTGATTATATAGAACAAAATTGTAACTTGAAGTATATACCTTTGCTTCATAGGCCTACGGGCATTGTAAACACTAATCCATTGTGTTGCTGGCATCCCCATGCGAATCTTCTTCTTTGGCTGCTCGTCATCCTCTTCCTCCATGGTCAATCGCCCTCTCTTTTGTCCAACTATAAGCTTTACCATGCAAGACATACATGTTAGATGAACTGTAAAAGAATGTAAATAGTTAATCACTAGTAATATAGGCAAGAGAGATGCAAAAACATGGAAAGTACCTTCTGAGCACCATCAGTATTTATTGGTCTAATATCTGGATTTGGACCAACAACTCCATCAAAAAGGGATATATATTTCGCATAGTTTGGTTCTTCATCAAACTTCAAATTCACCACATACTCAACAAACAGTCGGAATGGCTGAGGGCAAAAGCAACATAGAGTTTCTGGAGAAGTGGCCATCTTTTTCTTGCAGACAAGGAATCCTTTATTTTCTCCCTGACAAAACAATGTTGTTAGCAGGGCATACACCACAGAGATGGAAACATACACCAACCGAAATTTTGGAAAGTATGAACCTGGTATCCTTGCCAAGGTAATCGCCCGCGAAGAAGAAATATCAGTGTGTAAGCTAAAGATTCCAAGTCATCTCTCCTGCTACCAGTTCTACCAAGATGAGCATGCACACTTGCATACCGCACAGTTCCCCTGCAACCCATGAACTCTCAGGAGACCGAATAGTAATAACTATATTGTTATGGATTAATCACAAGGACCAAAACAGCTTTACAGTAAAACAAATGTTAATTTTACCTGAAGACATCTGGACGTTGATCATAATCTACATGCTGGCCAGTTGAACTATCTCGCCACCTAGTGGCTATAAAGTTAAAAAAGTCACGAGATGATGAGACATTAGCCAAAATTCTCTGGAAGTAGAGACAGCTCTAAGGAGAATAAATAACTAGAGCTTACCTAATCCAAGGTCAACAAGAAATAGCTTCTTCTCCTCAGGAGTTCCAGGCGGACCAAGCAAAAAGTTCTCAGGTTTCACATCTCCGTGCACATATCTGCCAAGATCATCGTCAGACAAACTATGAAACCATGCAATGGCAGCTTGATAAGGCTGCCAGAAACTCAGAATTCTCATTTTATTTTGTTTATGGGAAACCAGGCTAGTGGAAACTATAGTCCTTGCATTATAGAACCAGAAATTACATAGATAAAAGACTAAATAACCTCCATGACCTAAACAGTATCTATACTGGAAATGAGTATCATTATAAAATTTAAAGCACTTGAGAATGGGATTCTATATACGTGGAAGATATGTCAAAGTTGCTGAACCATAATTTCTTTTGTAATTATAAGAAAGGTCATTAACATGAGAAAGAACAAAAGAATTGCAACAAAAATCATTACCCTCTAGAGTGCATCTTCTCCAATATGGAAATTGCCTCAATGGCAATACATGCAACCATTTCAATTGACATTCTGTAATTCAAAAGATAGAAGTGAACATTAGATGGGGAGAAAAAGATTACAGTGAAAAAAAAAAAATGAAATTGTATTCCTTTAATTGGAAATATAGGAAAATCTTACGTGTGCGAGCTGTTATTCCAGACATCCCACAAACTAGGCCCAAGAATGTCCATAACCTGTACTCAAAATAGGCTTATGTCAATATATTCACAAATCTGGCTAATGACAAGACTATATTTTATTGGCATAAAATCAAATGTGAGCAAAAAACTGATACCATGATATAGTAGTCAGCTTGCCGGCCCTTATAATGAACTCTTGGAACTCCATGACTACCACCAAGCGCACTGCACAGACATACAATGATGTGTCAATCACAAACTTACTATGCAAGACTGAGATAGTGAGAATGTGTCATGTAGAGCAGAAATATACATCAAGATGAGAGGTTCCTTACTTGTAAATTTGCCATTCATATGGGGGGCCGTAATTACATCCTTTACTGCTTCTATGCTCAAACTTCAACGCAACCTGAGGTTGAGAACAATCCAGGTAGCTTAACCATACATATCCGACACAATGAACTATAAGTCATTCAACAATGTCATAAAGAAGACGATCACAAACCTCAACAGCTCCAGGGCCGGGTGCAGTTCGTCGGCCAACGTATACTTGTCCAAAGCCTCCTTTCCCCAATTTTCTCTCTACTTTGTACAGCGGGGAACCACCAACCTGGACCTGTTTCCAACAACAGTAATAACCCGATATTAGAATATAAAAAATTTGCAGAAGCAAACTGCATTGTCCAGTTCACAGAGAGTTCGCTAATATCTATCCATTTAAAGAATATGGAATCAAAATCAAATTCATAATCTATATCATCACCATCCTAACTCCAAGTAAGCACACAAAAAACTATCCATGCAGAAAAAGAAAAAATTCATATATTGATAACAAAATTGTTCCTAAACAGATAAACACAACTAAAGCACTAGACTTTATAGCTAAAAACTACCCAAAAAAATCAAGTGAAACAAAAAGAGTGAACCTTTTCAGGAATAGGAGCTGAGATTTCCTCGTCAGCCACAGGTCCCTTATCGCCGCTGGGGCCGCCGCTATCGTACTCATCCATGGCTCCGAAATCCCTAGCTTGGTACTCCTTCAACTCAAACGACCTCGTTTCAAGTCCCTTCTTCCTACTCTTATCACAATTCTTCTTCTTCGGTGCGGTAATCGGGTTCGGGTCAGGCTTTTTGGGGGTTGGATTTCTGCGGCGGAGCTGAGGCATGGTAGGGTCGGTGGTCCATGAAGACGACCGCCGTGAGAGGGAGGAGAGAGAATCGGCGGAGAAATGTAGGGGATAGAGAGGTAGTTAGGGTTTGGTGGGGAGGAATTGGGAGATCTACGGAGGGAAACCAGGGGATTCTAGATTTTTTCTACACAGATAGGGAGATATGAGAGAGATGGAAGAGAGGAAGGTAAATAAATTTTAAAATTAATTGTTCAATTTTTTACGAGCCAACAATGGTAACTATTTTTGCTTCTGACAATGAACCATACAAAACTAAAAGAAATCACGAGTTCATCTGGAATTGGATTAATATCCACTCACTCACTCTTTCAGGATGATTCAAAGGCAGAAACGTACACAAAATCTGGTGCCATGTGGAAAAAGGTTTTCAAATCTTTCCTTCCAAACCTACAAGTCTACAACTACAAGCAACTTTCGATAAAAATGTCGATCCATTTAGCTAGTGCCCAGTGACTTGGCCCATACAGGCCCAACTAAAACAATCTTTTTTCACAAGGATCCAATCCATTTATTAAATAAAAAATAAAAATCATTATAAACTAGATAAATAGATTGTGTCTTCTTCTTTTTTTGACACCCTCCTTTCGACTTGTTTATGGTATCTCAAAGACTTCTTAGGCTCAACCGCTCAAGAACTAATCTACTGGAAGCCCGTACAGTTAATAGTGCAGTGCAGCCTTTCACCTGGCCACGTTTATAATTCAACAATTACATTACGTGAAGCAAGTATTCGAACACATGATGTGGGGATTTCATGTTAATCAAACGTTATGTTGACGTGATTCAATGCATCTACTAAAACATTTGCCAATGTTTAGTAGGTTGTATCTTGAATGAGTCGTAGAAGCACTTGGATTATTCGTATATAAATGTTTTTCTCAAACTTAAAAAGTGTTTAGAAGCGCTATGAAACAAAGCCATCATTGTAAGTATCATGGTCGGCCTTGGGGCAAGACGGGCAAGGCCCAGGTCTAGGGCCTCCATAAATAATATCTGGTGTAGGCATGCTCTGTAAATTTTGTTTTTGTTTTTTTGATAGGAAAGGAAATATAATTAGATAGAAGTGTTTCTAACGCACCCAATGTTCACAACATCAAAAGTAAGGGCTGAAGACACCTCTGGGGGAACACACTCCTCCCACAAGTTCATATTATCAACTCTGTGACCAAGATTCGCCAAAGCATTAGCCATGAAATTAGCTTTCCTAAAGACATGCTTGAATTTAACAAGCTCAACAAACTACTCAAAGCCTTAATATCTTGAACAAGCTTAAGTAGCTTCCAAGGAGGACTATCAACTCCATTCACAGCATCAATCACCAGCTTAGAATCGCCTTCAACTTCAATTTTGGTGAGGCCTTGATTCTTCACGTAGATGAAGCTATTGCGTAAGGCAATCGCTTCCGCAACTGGAACAACATGCTTTGTAAAAATGAGTTAGTTGTGGTGGTAAGTAGTACACCTAATTTCTAATAGGTCCTGGGATTGAGTCCCACAAATCTCATCCTTTTCAATTTAGCTTTTTTTTTTATCTCTCATTTATTTGGGAGAAATTTTAATACACATTTTTAATCTTTTAATACACACCTCTATTATTTTATATTTTACATCATATTTTATAGGTATGTTTAATTACAAAAACATCCATAAATTATTAGGGGAAAAAAAAAAACAACTTCTTATTCCCTAAAACATAACTCTTATCGACTATTATTACGCATCAAAAGAAAAAAAATAAATTTTTTTTTTTAAAATTCATCACCTAAATTTCGACTACTGTCGTAATCACATATACTATTTACCAATTCATTTGGGTTTTTTTATCAACTTTAGTTTTTATCTTGCAGACTAAAAACTAGTTTTTATCTTGCAGACTAAAAACTAGTTTTTATGCTATTATACTTTTACTAGTTTCTTAACTTTGAAAAATTGATGTATGTTCAATATTTTTTTTTTCAAATTCTAGTCGATTGATGTCATATTAGAGATTTGAAGTTCGAATATAATATTACTCTTTTGATTATAAATTGAAAAATATCAAGAAAAAATTTCTAACATAAAATAAAAGAGAATATGTAAAATCGGTAAAGAGAGTTGTGAAATAGTAAATATATAATAATTGTATTAAATAATAGATTATTATTAGTTTTAGATATTGAGGGTATTTTAGACGGTTTGGGATGTGTATTTAGTATAATATTGAAATGAAAAACTAGATGGGTAATGTATTAAGTAAGGGATGTGTATTTAAAATTACTCTTTATTTGGTCATTCATATATTTTTACATTTTTCATTTATATTTTTATTTTACTATTTCTTTCAGTTTGTATTAAAATTAAGCTGTTATTTTATAATTTTTTATCCTTTATCATGATGTAGTTCATCAAACTTTTTTTCATTCAGAACAAAGTTATAACTATTTTTTTATTTATTTAATATATATATATATATAATGAATGATTAAAAATGACATTTATATAGCATATTGTTTTTTTTGCCAAGCATTTAATATGAGGTCTCGAAAAAAATTTCGCCTGTGTGCTCGGCCCTGGTAAGTATATATTTTAATCTCAATCCATCACCCTTAGTGAATACATGCAATGACCCATGAGTTCGGGTTGTATTATTAACAACTCTAATTGATTAGATTTGATACATGAAATTATAATCTTCTGACTTACATATTCAAAACAAAAGGAGCCATTCACAAATACTCTATCGTCAGTGGTCAGTCTCGTAAGAACAATAAGTTGCCAACCAAAGTGCAGAGTCTCTACTTTAGTTTATGATGTTGCTTTAAGGTTTAATTTATTCTTAAGATCGGGCCCCAACAGAATTTGCGGGTTAAAGCAAAGAAGAAAGAATATGCCACTCCAATTGCAAATGACAAGCGATAGGAATTCTGAAGTACGAAGATGCTTAAACCACATTTCTTTTGTAAACCAGAACCTCTCTGGAAAAAGAAAAGGCTTAGTTATATATAGGATAACATATTAAACATTAACTCTCGAGAATTCCTGCAATACTTCATATTCCATGCATGGGAATCCCGATGCCTCTAAGCTATAACTGTACGCGAGAAGTACAATACTGCAAGCTGAAATTCAACCAGTAAAAAACCTAACCTGTTAATTACGCTTACATACTAGAACAAAGTGAAAATAGGAAACTACGATCTTCTTCTCATGCATGGATACATGGTTAAGATTCACTATGTCGTCCTGGAAGCTGGAGTGTACGTTCCACGTAGTAAAAACCCTAACATCGATCACGTCTTCAGCTAATAGCATCGATCTGCTGCTACCGCATTCCACTTCTGCAGCATAAGATCCCGATAAAACTTGTCGATGAATTCCTGCGCCGCCTTGTCGACATGCCACTCCTCCTCCTCCTCTTCTTCACTGGTGTTCAACGGAAATAACGGCTCCCACTCCGTTATCCTAACCCTCCTCACCCTCGGCCTCCGCCGCAGCGGCTCCACCACATCACCACCGCAGAAGGACACGTTCTTACTCCCCAACACGTCCTCGCACATCATCGGCACGTAAACGGACCGCCGCGAGTGCTGATGATGATGGTAACGGCCGTTGTAGTAGTTGGTGTTGCTGCGCTTAAGGTGGCCGGGTGTGCAGGACCGTTGGCGGTGCGGCGGGCTGCTGCTGCAGCTGAACTCGTACTCTAGGGGGTAAACGAACGAGACGTGCACGTCGTCGAGCGAACGGCACCGGACTGAGTCGAGGGTGGTGTGGTGGCGGAGCATGAAGTCGTTTACCGACTTGCCTAGGATCTTACCACGTTTCATCATCAGACGTAACATGTTGCTTAGTTTCTTTATTGCTATCTCTGGTGTGGTGGCATGTTCCATCTTTGAGCTTAGAGAGAATAGAACTCAGAGGCTATTAGCTAAATAACTTGGAGATTTGAGAGAGGAGGAGATAATGATCACAAAGAGGTTAGAGAGGGAGTTTGAAGCTAGGTGGTTGGAGCTATATTTAAAGGGCCGAAGAAGGTAGAAATGATGGGGCCCATATTCTTATTGGGCTTATCTTTCTTGTGGGCTAAAGGCTAAAGACTATTTCTTTAATAATGTTTAATTGTTAAACAAGTTTATATATAGATAATTAGTGTTGATAAGTATAGCATGGCATGTGTAATGATTACTTTTGTTTTGTGCTGTTTCTTTTATTTTGTTAATTATTTTCCAAATTATTCTTACTGGGTTTTGTTCTTTGATAATTTACATTTGTTGTCCCTACTAAACAAGTGTGCTTTAGTTTGAAGTTTTAATATTTTTCACAAAATTAAACCTAGGTACTGGTACCATCTAACAGAACCATAAATCTTCAATCTTAATTAGTGCTTTCATATATCAAGCCCTTCACTTCAAATATGTTTGATCAATTGAGAGTATTGCTTTAAGCAAGGATCATATATTTTTCTATATGATGAAAGTGAAATAAGTCAATAAATCAAAAGCTAGTTATTAGACAAATAATAATGGACTAATAATGGTGGAGATTAAAGGGGTGTAGAAAGTGAAAAATGAATGGCTATCCGTTCTGTGGAAACTTTTGTTAGGTGTAAGCCTACCTTTAGCCCTACATTATCCCATACTTTGAAGTTTATAAATGAAAATGTTTAAGGCAATTGAAATACTTTAATTATTAAATTGGAATGTTGGATTTCATAATGATGATAGCTAGTAACTAGCCAGGATCCTATGTAAAATGTTAATATCAGAATCAAGGAAAGAGTTATTGGAATGTTTATGATCATCTTGTAGGCAAGCAATATTTATGGGATCGGCTTTCTTGGTGCAATAAATTCATCTCGATGAATATTCCTAGCTGTAGTAGGTTAAATTGGGAATGGTATAGTAGGCTGTGTGATTTTGATTTACTTTAATCTTGAGGTTTTGTGTATGATGTAACCAATATATGTACTCTATTAGTTAATCACACATCAACTTCTTCCATCATACATCAATGATATCTTGGTCTAGCTTTAAAGGGCAATAATTAGATGCATATATAACAACTTGTGAGATGAGAAACCTCAGATTCCTGCTCAGGCAACAATTGTATTCTAAACAATAACGTAATATGAATGATCAGTTACAAAATGGGGAAGTTCAAATAAGAAAATTGTGTACTTGATTAGTTGAAGAATCACTTTCTTCTTGTTCTTATAGGTTTGGTCATGATCATGGAATCAATGATATTTTTAGGAATATGCTTTAACACCCAACTGTTTTTCCAACTATTTCTGTCAGGTACTGTCAATATATAAAACCTACCCATGTAACAAAGTCGAACTATCTTTGAGTAAAAAGCCGGATTCTATAACATCAAATCCAACACACTAGAGCAATCACTAGTTCATCACAGCACAACAGATTGATTTGAGCTTATTCCCTTTAGAACGGAAAAGAAAAGGTAAAAGATTGCAATAATTCTTCAAGTATGAAAAAGCTGCTTTTGTTTTCTTTAGCTTCTAGATTTTATTACAAATTCTTCACCAATATTAACCAAAACTATATCGTATTTTTCCGGAAGTTTTGTGATCATTTACTTCATGGCGTTGCTGTAAAGGCGAAGTTTCTGCTAGGGCAAACCAGAAAATGTTCAAACTCCCAGCCTTCCGCACCTGATTTGCAACTCTAGGTACTTGCTGTGGGATCGATCAAGGAACCAACCAGCATCAGATTCTGCGTTTGGTTTCAATCACATCCAACGGCGTTAGCTGGTCCAAGGAGATCGAGATTGTTCGACACTGAACGTTTGATTGCCTGAGCCAGCTAGCTCTGTGATCGTTGACTGCAACACCGGGTTCAAGTAGCATGCATCGACGGTGAGGATTGTTGACGGTGGTTGAAGCTGAACCGTGGAGAACCGTTGGAGGGGTTGGTGTTGGAAGTTTCCTTATAGTTCAAGTCTGAGAGAGACTGAGATAATGGAGGATGCACTTGGAGATAGACTATATAATCTTGGTTAATTAGCTTGTAATAATCAATGATCAATCCAATAATCAGTGACCTAATGCAGAATGCATTTGGTTTTATTAATACTCCAAAGTCAATATAAACCCTTCAAGGAGCCAAGTGTGCAACTGCAACTTCTTTTATTGGAGATAATATTTGATATCTTTGATTGCTTGCAAAAACTTTCTTAAATACAAGTATACGTAACATTTATGAGTTGACTCGATTTCATTATACTCGATTTCATTATACTCGATCATGACCTGGTCATTCAAAATTGTGTTAGGTAATAACCAGGAAATGCATGTTAATAATTTTACGTTAAAAATGGTCCTGAACAGAATGAGTGAACCAGTACAATTGTACAACCCATTATATATAGAGGATGTGTTTCAAGATGTTCTGAGAAATTAAAGCCAGAGATATAAACTGATATATGTCTTTCATGTCAATACCTTGATTTCTAGTTTGTGTTGGATTCCTTCATTATGGAAGAACAAGCACAGCCTAAATGGCGAGGCAAGTCATCTGCTGAGGTGAAAGGCCATGCAGCACAAGAGGTGTGGCCTCTCCTGGCTGATTTCTGCAACCTACACAAAGTATTCCCCAGA
This sequence comes from Fragaria nilgerrensis, assembly GCA_010134655.1. Classification (NCBI taxonomy): domain Eukaryota; kingdom Viridiplantae; phylum Streptophyta; class Magnoliopsida; order Rosales; family Rosaceae; genus Fragaria; species Fragaria nilgerrensis. Next base: position 31,079,012 of record CM020978.1, on the reverse strand, counting down.
GTGAGAAATGTTACCAGATTGAGGGAGTCGCCGGCCAACCCGGTCTGGTTCGATACTGCGCCGGATTTTCGAGCAATCACGACGAGTCGACGATCAAGTGGGCAAAAGAGAGATTGGTGATGATTGACCCGATCAAACGGTGCTTAAGCTACGAAGTCATTGATAGTAACATGGGGTTTAAGTCGTACGTAGCAACAATGCATGTAGTCCCGAGCAGCAACGATGATAGCTCCATGATCGAGTGGTCATTTGTTTGTGATCCGAACGAGGGAGGCAGAATGGAAGACGTTCAATCCTTTGGTGAATCTGCTCTTCAATCCATAGCAAAGAAGATCGAGCATGTTCTTTCTTCTTGCAATTTGAATTAAATAATTAATATTCGATATTATAATTTCTTGTGTTATATATCGTTTATATAATTAAATTGTGTAATTTTCACGAATGAACATAATTTATATGTTTGCCTCTATTAGTCTACTCTATGACAGCACAATAACATTATATATAGTTAGATAGTCGAGAAGGAGTCATGTGCAATGAGAGTAGGAAAATGGAGTGAATTGAATAATGGAAAGAAATAGATTAATAAAGAAAGTTTATATAGGGCGTCCGAAATTTATAATGTCAAATACAATTACATAAAAAAATATTATACTGTATCATTAGCATAAAAAAATTAAAATTATATTATATCATTAGCTAATCAAATTATATCATATATACATTATTTTATCAGTTTTAAAATTCGTCTCTCTATGAATATGCTGAGAGATAGAGATAGATAAAAAGTAAGTAGCATAAGGTGGAGTAGTGACATTATTTATTATTATTATTTTTTATCCAAAGACATTAATATTTTATTGATCACAATTTAAGAGTAAGTATAACACCATGAACCTGATCCGCCCGCTCCCGCTGGGGCAATCTTACGAAACTACCTAGTAACCTACTTAGTAGACATCAAACAAGACCATGAGATGAAGCTCTATGATCAATCTTCCGTGGTAGCAAACGGAACAAGAAACCAGCCACCGAGAACAAGAAGGAAGGGACCAAGCCTTAACCTATCATAATTTGACCACATCCGGGACCACCCTATGCAGAGGGGGCTACCCCATAGCATAAAAAAAAAACCTAATTACAGACTGAACCCAATAAGTAAGAAAATGCTCTAGAGCTCCATGTTGGTCTAAAAACTAAAACTAAAAAACATAAATAAATAAAAAGCAAAAAGAGAGGCCAGGGCCCAACAAATGAATCCTAGCCCAACTTTCAGCCAATTAGCTGCACCCAGGCCCAAAGACAGACCCAACCCGCATTCATCCTCCACTGCCCAAAGAGAGCCACCATACCAGCCACCACCGTCTCCGACGCCATAAGATGACCTCAACCGGACACGGATCCACCCTGAGGCAACCGCCGAACGATACACAGCAACCATAACCAAAAAGTAGCCAACAAGCGTTGCCGACAACATCCGACGCCCGTCACCACCATCTAGCTGTGCCGCTGATCTGACACCGATCTGAGTCGAGTCCGCCGTCAATCCTTCCTAGCCGCACACCACAACCCAGCCTCTCCTCTAACCGTGAGCGAAAAACGAAGTCCGAATCTGCCTCTCAACCTGAGGTAAGGGTTTTCGAGAGAGGAGCGGCGGTGCTATACAAGTCACCCTTTCATTGATAATAGTTAAAAACACCCAGCTATTGTAGCAATGACATTATTCTTGATGATTCTCTTTTATTTATTTATTCAAACCATATATCAAAGAGTGATCCTCATGTTACAACCTGTAGTGATATGTGAAATTATTACAGAGATTTGTTTAATTTCTTTTCCCAACATAAGTGATCAGTTGACTCAGATCTAGATCATTGAACCACATTGTGCCCAGTATGAAACCGTCCAAAGTGCCCACTAGCACACAGGTGCCCACTAGCACTGGGGGAAAAAACGTAAATATTCTCGTACAATTTAATGAATTTATACAAGATACGAAGCATGCTGTATATAAGAAGAAGCTTTAATTGGTTGCAATCCGCTAGCTAGATTTCTGGGATATTTCTTGTATGTACCAAGATTGAAGTGAACTAAGAGTGATTGTGCAATCTGAACCGTTCGTTTGATCTAAGACTCTACATGCACTGACATCAAAACTAACGCCGTGAAGAGGATAAAAATAGTCAACATTGTAAAAATATATAATTTAATTTATCAAACTCAAAGAAAAAATTAAAAATTCTGGAAGAGAATAATTACTTTTCCTTTGGAACTCTGAAGAACAAATTTTCACCATCTTCACCTCTTCCCTCCGATCTGCTCCTAACAATCATTTGGGATTAATCAAATGATTTGTGTAGTTTTGAAAAGTATTGATCTAATTTTCTTATATTTGATTATATTCATTACAAAAATCGTCAAAAAGATGATTATGGGTGAACCAAGATGATTAACATCATAATTCCATGAAGTGGCTTGCTGTGATGAGATGACAATGAGCTAGGGGTTTGGGTGATGGTTTAGGACGATTTGGGGCAAAATAGGTAGTTTATCAAAAAAAATTGGGACGTGTATCTAACCATTATGATATATGAATAAAATTTCTCTATTATTTATCATGAAAGTAAAAATTTAATCTCTGTTACGGATCTGTCAGAGCACGTGAGTTGCACATGACCGGTTTATATGCACTGAATCCGCTCCGAGATTTCTGTCATTTGATATTTCTCTCTCTTCTCTCCGAGTCTCTCTCTGTTTCTCATGGGCTCAGAGGTTCAAGCAGAGCCGAAATGGGAAGGCAAAACCTCAGCCGAGCTCAAGACCTCACCACCACAAGAGGTCTGGCCTTTCCTAGCCGATTTCTGCAACTTACACAGAATCTTCCCTGGCGTTGAAACTTGCTCCCAAGTCGAGGGAGTCCCCGGCCAGCCGGGTCTGATCCGGTACTGCGCCGGACCGGCTACCGATAACGACGAGACCACCATTATGTGGGTCAAAGAGAAGCTGGTCGCGGTTGATCAGATCGAACGGTGCTTGAGTTACGAGGTCGTTGATAGTAACATGGGGTTCAAGTCGTATGTGGCAACCATTCAAGTGGTTCCGGTGAAAAACGACGACGAAGAAGGGTGCGTTATCGAGTGGTCGTTTGTTGGTGATCCGATGGAAGGGTGGAGAGTGGAGGACTTCCGGTCTTATGTGGAGGCTACTATTCAAGGGATGGCAAAGAAAATTGAAGATGCTCTTCTCTCTAGTAGTACTAGTGCTGCTGTATGATGATGATTTACATTGTGCTCTTGCCACTGTGTCGTCTCATGTAATTGAGATTCTATATTTCTAGTACCAGATCAATGTTGTTGTACTGTGTCTCCGATCCGAACGTTTTGTTTTGAGATCTGTTTTCATTAGTTGCTTGCTCGTTCCAGTTGTTCTTCATCAAGATGCTACGCTACCATTAAAAAGAAACCAAGAATCCCATGCCTTTGACTATTGACTTTTTTGATATTGTGATGGTTCACCAAAGTGAACTGACAACTCTATTTTCAATCTAGGATTCTTGAGTTGAAAGGAGTACGAAAGATTATTTGATGTTTTGGAAACAGAAAGAACTTATACTGCAGCAAACATAACATACATATTATGGTACACAACATTCTGCATACTACATTATTCTTGCGAGATTAAAAAAGAAGCTTCAAGCTTGCATTTCAAAAGCAAAGTTCAAACTAACAAACTTTGCTCTTATTCAAGAAAATCTAACACGACAAGCCTCACACTTCCTTCACATTACACTTCATGTCGCATACCTTCTTATACTTGTGTTTTTCAGGTTGCGGAGGATGATAATTAATATGGAATTGGAATCAAGTGTAGCTCTTGTTTCCTACTGGTAGTGACACGTACCGAAGGACTCAGTCATATCCAGATTGTTGTGATTCAATCCTTTGGGGAGTTTCCAATCAAAATGGTATAACAACATAGCAAGGTGGAGCTCAACGTTGGCCAAATCAAATGGAATGCCGGGGTAAATTCTTCTTCCAGCACCAAATGGGATATGCTCAAAGTTTGTTCCCTTGTAGTCAATTAAACTATCAAGAAATCTCTCTAGAGTAAAGCTCTCAGGCTCTTTACAGTACTTTGGATCTCTACCAATTGCCCAAGCATTGATAGTTACCTTGGTTTTAACAGGTGTTTCATATTCATCAATCTCACACCTCTCTCTCTATATTCTCTAGGAAGTAGCAATAGATTAGAAGGGTGTAACCTTAATGTCTCTTTAATAATCAAGTTCAGATATTTCATCTCTCTAATGTCTAATGCATGTTTCATCTGCAACCCCTCTTCTATTGAACACTTCCCTCACTTCCTCCTGTGCTTTTTGCATTATTATGGGATTTATGATCATTTCTGACATTGCCCAATACCTCAGCTATTACTGCTTTGACATTTTCTGTAGTTAGGGTAAACTCACGTTGTGAAACTTAAGGAGAACATCTACTAGGTCTTCATTTGCTTCATTGTCGAGAACTTTTGTTAGTGTCTTATCTTCCTTATGTTCCTTAATGATGTTTTCCATTATGGCATTATCATGTCTGCTTCTTTGTGCAACCTCTTGAGTTTGAGTTTGAGCTTCACCCTCTTATGCGGAAGCGGCCGACGGGCCCCGAGGGTCTCACACACGGGTCTAGAAATGCCGACATTGTCCCCAGTTTAACCACCCGGATGCGAAACGGGTATGGGGTTTTAACACAAAAGATTTCGACATTAGTGTGTGGTACCATTCCTTATAACCCAAGGATAACTCTTCACGCTTCTGATGTGAGATTCCAAAGGGCTCTAATCTAAGCCACACTTTTCCAACAATCTCCATCTGGCGTGATTCGAGCCATCTCCAAATATCATGTTTCAAGTCCCAATAGCTCAACCGTGATCACAAGCATCAAATTTCAAATCATGTGATCCCAATCTAAACAAGAGCTCCACCAAATTGAAACTCGATCATATGAGACACCAAGTCACAAACCTCACCTAGGCTCTGATAACACTCGTTATGCGAAAGCGGCTGACGGGTCCCGAGGGTCCCACACACACGGGTCTAGAAATGCCAACATTGTCCCCAGTTTAGCCACCTGGATGCGAAACGGGTATGAGGTTTTAACACAAAATGTCTCGACATTAGTGTGTGTTGTCTCGACATTAGTGTGTGTGGTACCATTCTTTATAACTCAATGATAACTCTTCACATTTCTGATGTGAGATTCCAAGGGGCTCTAATCTAAGCCACACTTTTCCAACACACCCCACTTAAAAGATGAAGCAATTTGATAGAAGGAAAAAGATCTGCTACGTCTGAATTAGACGAAATTTCAACAATTAAGTATGATTTATGAAAATTGAAAACTGTTTAGAGAGTAAATTTTCAAATTTAAAAATAATGATGTTAACCCTAAAACTCACGGGTGTAAACTGAAATTAATTCATCTAAAACTTAAAGAAAACGATTGGTAGCCCAGGTGATGATATTCACGAAGTTCAGCTAAACTCATGATTTGAAGCATCTCAAAAGAATCTGAGAACACGAGTACAAAATGAAGAATATGTTAATGTGCAGCAAGTTCAAATTTATTGTTCACGAGCATTCACTTTTCTAAACACACCTATCACCATCTTTACATCGGCAAGGCACCAAGATGAAATGATGCCATTTTTGCCGATTGCAATCTATACCCTATGAACATTTCAGTCTGTTAAATACAAGTTTTGATGATGATAAGCAAACCACACGCAATTTTAAACAACTTTTCACATCTAAAACGACATGCATGTATATGTCCTAACTGCTTCAAAACTGTCCAGTTCTTTTGTTTTGCCGGAATGGGGTGGGGCAAATAATTTATGCAAAGATGGTAACATCTTCAGGGACAGCACCTAATCGCTTCTCCATCCATCGATTATATCCTGCGCAATCTCTTCACGTTCAGGCTCAAAGAGGAGGTCGTGCAAGAATCCATCATAGAGCTTGATGTCTTTGAACTCGGACGCTGCCTCTTTATACAGATCATGGGAGGCGAGAGGATCCGTCACTCTATCAGCAGTCCCATGAAGAACAAAGAAGGGTACAGTCACAAACTTAAAGTTTCGCGTCAAGTGAGCAGAGATACGCAATATCTCGTAGCCTGTCCTGACCCTTATTGGCCCTGTATAGACCAGGGGATCAGAGTACTTGGCCACCAGTGCTGCAGGATCTCTTGATACTGGAATTCCCCTTTTGTTTGCACCTTTAAACTGGAACTTGGGAGCAACCAGAGAAATAAGTGGAGCCACAGCCTAGATCAAGAAATAGGACAAAATGTCCTCAACTTGTTAGCAACCAGGAATTCAACATGTAAACTCATACATGAAATCAAGACCATTTAACACTTAACACTTATAACACCCATAACAAGTTCAGGGACGAACAGAGATCAAAGGAAATGGAAGATAAGATTGCCTAAAGATGAAGCATCAACATAAAGTTATTGCCATTTGAGAGGTAGCAAAGAACTTACCCCAACAATTGGATGAGCCGGCTTAACACGCAAAGCAGGAGAGGTCAGTATTATACCTTCCACCATTTCTTCAATTTTAGCATAGGTGGACGCCTACACAAAAGTTCACCAATTTAGATTGTTTGTAACAAAGATTAACGAAGCCGAACATAACAGATCTTTAATGACTTACCTTCAAAACCACAGCTCCTCCAGTTGAGTGACCAAAGAGGAAACATGGTACTCCAGGGTTCTCTAATCTAATCTTTTCCAAGAAATCCCCCTATAAAAGAGAAACCCCGAAACTGTCAAACTTAAAGCTCATCACATGTGTAGTTGAATAATGGTATAATGGTGCCGGTCCAAGATGTATATTGCATAAAAAACTGGAAATATAGCTTGAACTTACAGTATCAGCAACAACATGGTCAAGTGAAGGAACATATCCATGCAATCCATCACTGCCACCATGACCTATGAAAAAAAAGCAAGACATTACCATAAGCTATTCTAAGTTCATCAACTCATGCAATCCTATCATACATTGAGAATGCAGTAGTGGTGTCAAAGTTTTCTATCATAAGCTCCTAGCATGACAAATAAAGAGCATCCAAAGAGGATCCTTTTTTGCGGTGTGTCAAGTTCTTCCAACAGATTTCAGAAATATGAAATAGCTTCCTCAAGTTCTCAACTTTACTCAATTCACCAAACATGATTGAAGTACTTTTTTTCTCTTCTTATGCCACAACGATGAATTCTCAGTCTGAAGTCTGAACTATAAATTATAAGTGCTGAAATCAACAATAACTTGCGAAATTTAAAAAAAAAATAAAAAATAGCTACCTATCCAGTCCATTGCATAAACCCCAAAGTTGCATGAGGTTAGTTGCCTAGCGAAATCAGCATATCTTCCGCTGTGTTCATTCAGCCCATGTATGACGATCAAAATTCCCCTGAAATTACAACACTTAACTTCTAACAACACCATACAGCATCAAGAAACCGAAAACGATGAAAATTTCCTAATCAACGATCAAGGAACCCGAAAATAACACATCCAGCTGATTATTCTGTTCAATTACAAATAAGACACAAATTGATAATGTAAAATTGGAAGAGAAGAGTTATACCTTGGATTACCGGAGACCGGAAACCAGGAGCGGCAGAACAAAGCGCTTTGCCTCACACCGTAGAACAAGAATGTGTCGCGACGGAACCGGCAGTCTCCGTCGCCGTCACCACCGGTGTGAAGGCCCTCGGCCAAAGCTCGCCGTCTGAAAGTGTCCTCCTCCTCTCTCCGCCACGCCGATTTGCGCTTCTTGGCGGCCGAATCGGAGAGCGACTCCGAGAGGCAGCGGCGGCGGCGGGGAGGACGAAGAGGAGGAGCGAGAGGAAGACGGTGTAGACGAATAAGAGAGAGGCCTGCAGAGCCTTGAGGAGCGGGATGATGCGGTTGCTGGCCCCCGAGGTCAGTTGCTCCATCTCCGCCGTCGACATGGGCCGCGGAGGAGAGAGTGACGGCGGCGTAACGGCCGAAACGGTTTTCCGGAGAATCTAGAAGCGAAAAGGCAGCGGAAAGTGAGATCAGGGAAAAGAAAGAAAGGAAATGATTCCAGCGCGTTTGAGGGGGTTATATAGCGTGTGGGGTTATGCTGCTCCGCGATTGCAGCGGTCATCTGGGCCGTTTACTGGGTGGGTCCTACGCGGAGAGAGCGGGAAGGAAAGTTTGGTGACGTGGTGTGGTGTGATTGGAAGTTGGAGTGAGGAGGGTGAGAGTTCGTTCGGAAATTTCTGCAAGGGAGTAGGTGATTGCGGCTGCAGGGTAACATGGCTGAGGTCCTACGTCATAATTATGTTTTCCTGGTGTGGCCGTTAGGAAATTCAAGGCGATAAAAATGATGAACAGAGAGGCAGCTCCAAGTCTCCAACTAAACAGCTTGGCTCCCACTAATCTTCTATTTACTTGCTTTTTACCTGTTTTTTTATTTTATTCTTTTATATATAAGATTGATCATCCACATTTTTTTTATTTTGCATTGACTTATTTTATAACGTTTTGCTTAGTCCAACAAGCGAGACCAACTCACATTCCATAAAGTCTTTTATCTAAATTTCGTACTTGACTTATATTCTGTCTTTGTTTAGTTTTACACATTTACATAGAATTAAAGTAAATGTTATGTAGTCCATCACAATTAAAAATCACGCAGTTAGTACGGTCTTTTAATATAAAAGACCCTTTATATAACTCAATAATCGTAGCTAAATTCATATCTCACTGGTTACATTTACGATTCTTATAATGAAAAGGTATGATCCTAGTTTTAAACGAATGATTACAATACCATAATAGATATGAAAAGATTTGATTGCGCAATCAAATTCAAAGAAAACATAAGAAAATTAACAGAAATACACGAGATAACTTTTGATGGGGCGAGCCGAATGCTGAGTTGGCTAGACGGGCCGAGCCGTTGTCCTTTAAACTTGATGATTATTAAAAAATTAAAATAATGAAGGTCGTGTGTGTCGTTGTCCTGATATGAAGCTACAAGCGTGCCACGTAAGCATGCAGGAAGTACAAAGTCCAGCCTCTTAGTTATCGTCACTGAGTTTGGGACAAGTGTCATCCATATCTGCTCATCTGTTTTATAACTCTTTTTTTTTCATATTTGGAATTTTAATATGCAAATTTTTGCAAGCAATTCGATGAAAACATGCATATTAAGGTTTTTTTTTTAATATAATATTTTTAAACCAAACTTTTAGAACACTCACATTTTTAGACCAAACTACCAAAATAAAAGATAAAGAATTCCAAACACAAATAAAAAATTAGAAAACTCTATGTTATCTTGTCATTCTTTTCCACAAATGAAACATTAAAACGTGAATTGTATAAATAGGCCGTGTGCATTTCGGTCCCCTTACAAAATTAGAATACATGCCCCTTTTTCAAAATTTTGAAATGGATTTTTGTTAATCGTTGCTTTTAAATTTGGATGTGCTTATGGCTACTTATTAATGTCAAGGTCCCCATAAGACAAAATCAACGACTAGCTAGGAAAATGATGTTTCAAATTTGGTGAGAACAAGATGTTAGGCTTGTTTGGTGCATGCAATTTTCAATAGCGACATGTTCAATACTGCTAGAGAGAAGGAAGAACGGGAAAGGCAAGCATAAAACAACATGCACCAGCTCCAATCGAGTCTTTGAATGGAACAGGCAGTACTTGATACGCAATGATAAACGAATCTTCTTTGAGTTATTGGTGTCGTATTGGTTCCTTAATCTCAAACGGCATCAAAGATAAAAATAAATATTTTGGGTTGGAAAACTTTGGATGTCAGTCATGTCACACTCGAAAAGGGAAAGCAAAGACTTACTGCCATCTTCTTTTGAATAATTTGCCCTTTCATATAAAATCTATGACCATCACTGTAATCCATGCTTGAATTTTAGAAGAGGGAAATGCCTCGATTCACTTTGTTTTGTTCCAAAATGGTTTTCATTTTATTGGATAATTTTTGTTGTTGTTGTTGTTTTTCTAGTTTTTCTTTTTGGCAAATATTTCCTTGTCTTTATTTTATTTTATTATTATTATAGTAAATATTTTCTCTTGTTGAGTTGTTGTTTCTCTTCTTCATTTATACTAGCTAGTAGCTAGGATAGTTGTATAGGGTGATGTTCAAGATTCAAAAGTTGGTACCTCAAATTCGAAGTCGATGTAATGTAGTTTGAGGCTTGGTCTCCGTCTAGCAAAAAGCAGGGCCGCAGTCGGTACCTAATCCATGCTAGAGGATGGGCGAGTGCGCCAAATTCCGTATCTTTTATGTTTTGCGAACGTTCGCTTCAGATAATATAGTGAAATCTAAATATGGTTAAGGGTAAAAGAGATGTTTTAAATAGGTAGTTTAGAAATGAAAAAAGTAACAGTAAAACAATTAACACGCGAGCTGTTGTAAATTCAAAAGGAGATTGTTGACAACACTAAACTACGTTCGATCAATTATATATGTTGAGAAAACCTCAAGAACTCAACAAACAAGAACTTTTCAAATTCAAAAGGCCGGGCTAGCTTGTCTTCATATCAAAGTCTGGTCACTATCTAGCAACCTCGATGAACTTGACATCAGCTCCTCTTCCTGTTTTCATACCAACAGCCGTTGTTTTCTTACTCTCCGGCCAACGAAACAGACATTGTATACGATCGACATGTAACTGTGTTCTTTGTCTCCAAGAGATACCTGTGACTTCATGTATCATCTTTATCACCATTCTTTTAATCTTTACTCTCATTACGTACCTTTTTCACATGCAATTGGTTATATTTTTTATGTTTCTCGTGAAAAAGAACTTGTTTATATTACTCTCCATCTATTTCATGGACCAACCTAGCTAGGCATATTAGGTGTAGCTACGCATCGACATTACAATTAATTTTCCAACACCCTAAACTATTCCGATGCCAATAGAGTCCTGGAAACAAAACCACAATCGAGTAGCTCTTTCATGGTTAATTATTTGGAGATTTGGAGACCACTATTGCTTTCTTGTTCTAGGGTTTACTGTCTCCCTGCATTCCAATTAATTTTTAATTCTCTAGTTTAGGTTTTCTCCAATCCCTTGTTTCTTTGCATCTAACATAAATTACAACCAATTTTGATGATTCAAATTACCATTTCAAACTTTGATAGTTTGATGTCTGACTGTGCTGTCTGTGCAAGTATAAAATGATTATTAAGACATCTCACCACCCCAAACATAAACAAAAAGAAGAAGATGTTTACAACCAATTTGGTACAGTAAAACCATACAGTTTCAAGCAAAACCACCTTTCAGTTATGGTGTGCGGGACTGACATGGATATGAGGGAAAGTGAAACCAGAAAGGGGAACAAAGCTGTTAACCATGAAAGATTCATGCATGAAATATCTTGCTTATTCAGGAATCAGTTATGTCTTTCTCTCTCTCTGTATATGAGCTACACCCACATTATTAATTGATGGAGCTTACATGTTTGATCATAGTCCACACACATTTGATCTCAGAGTCCTTGGAGAGCAGTATAAATTAGCTCCAAGTCCTTGGTTTTTCAAACTCAAATTCCTAAAGCTTCAATGATCTCGAACCCTAGCCTAACAATGGCCCCAACCAGAGAAATCCACATGGGTTCCTACTCCAAGAGCAAGCCGCCAACACTCTCAATGGGAAGTAGTACTATCCAAAGAACCAAATCCGACATTTCGATCGAAGTTCTGAGCAAAGAGTTAGCAGCCGTTGACATTCATGAAGACGACGAGAAGCCGCTGCCGCCAATATCGGAAGTCGAAGAGGCCAAATGCGAGTGCTGTGGCATGTCGGAAGAGTGCACGGCCGAGTACATAAACCGCGTCCGAGACCAGTTTTCGGGGAAGATGATTTGCGGGCTGTGCGCTGAGGCCGTGAATGGAGAGATGGACAAGAATGGAGGGAAGAAGGAAGAGGCTGTGAATGAGCACATGAGTGCTTGTGTCAAGTTCAATAGGCTTGAGAGGGCAAACCCTGTTCTGTACCAAGCTGAGGCCATCAAAGACATTTTGAGAAAGAGTACTAGTTCTTCTAGTACCAGCAGGTCCAAATCTATGAGTTCTAAGAGTGGTGTTCAGAAGAACAATGGTGGTCTGGCGAGGAGCTCCAGTTGCATTCCGGCTATCACCACCAGAGAAGTTGGCGACCGTTAACTATCGTCGGCATAATGGAGATGCTGTTAACTATCGTCGGCATTTACCTAGCTAAGCTAAGATCTAGTTAAGTTTGTAATTCTTATTTGTCTATACATTGCCTGAAAACTAATAAGATGATTCATATTAGTTAACAATGATCGATAAAGAGTGATATATACTCTTCATTTCTCTCCACATTATGTGTTTCGATTTTTCTTATCTTAATTATTGTCAAAAGTGACAATAGAATTCGAAGGTGCATGTGTGAATTTCCAATTAAGCATGTAAAGTTTTTAACTTCATTGAAACATTCACTTTTGCTCTTCAGACCCTCATAGAATATCTCTAATCAAGTAATCAGCCACAGCAGAATAGATCGATTTGGCATGTGAAGTAATCTTTTCTCTAATATGAGGAAGAGAAACTGTGATACATCCCATCGTTTTGGAGGCCCACAGCAAACAAGTCTTGGACCTGAGGTGGCCAACTTACAAAGCCCAATAAACTGTTCCGTGGCCTATACTAAGTCTCAGATTTGAGTTTGGCTCAAATCATGAGTCGCCCTTTTGAGTTTGGTCAATTCAAATTTGCTAAAAATCATTGTTTGAAAGATGATAATCTTGGTAAAAAGATAAGAACATGTTATTTTTAACGGGAAAACTATCCGACATTCACAACTTTGGTGATTGATCAAAGTCTCAGGCTTCTTTTTTCTGTTTAGTAAGGGACTTGGTGTCGATGGTGTAATTCATACTTGGACTTAGTGTCTATGGGGTACGTAAGAACATACTTTTGAACATACCTGTATACTAGTTTCCAAACATTTTTAGAGCCTCTAGTGAAACCCAGATCTTCTCAACAGTGCTTGAACAGTTCTATCGGCGAGTCATTCTCCACGTCTTTGGTTTAGGGTCAGCTCTTGAAATTAAGCCAGTTTTTATGTATGTATGTATGTACTTAGTATCAAGACTAGGGACCATTCTAATTCCCAAGTAGTCATCTTTTTCCCTGTGTTGATCGGAAGCTAAGCTTGGGGACCGTACTGAGTCTAGCTAGTATATGTTATCAACTTCGATCCATGATTTATGCATGCAGATCTTCCTTTTTAGGGTTTACATATCGATCATTTTCCGTGCAGTTGGATTATAACAAGCATCGTCGACGACGGACTTGATCCAGCTCGGAGCTACGTACAGATCCAGATAATTTCTGGAGAAGTTATTCACTTCCTTCATGGGTTCTCATAAACTGATTTCTGAAGATTTGTGGCCTTACATATATGGGAGTGATATAGATGTATAAACTGTGCTAGGGTTCATGCGTGGGTACATAAATGCCTGTTAAATGTTAGGGAATAGTCATATATGACCGCCTATTGTCTCTCTAGAAGTACTCGTGGATAAAATTCTTTCACAGACGAGTGATATATGGTGTGGCTCTTCAATTGCAACTGAATCACAAATACATATATATTTTCCATCCTTTACTCCTTAGCTATCGATCACTTGTCCTTTTCTTTTATTCACCTTAATTAGTTGTTAAACAAGTTAATCTTCTCGAGCAATTTGCAACACGAGCCGATTACAAGTGGCCACACAATTTGCAAATTAATTTCTTTAAAGGTTTGCAATTTGCACATCAATTACATACAAAGTGTAAGAAAAAGCGATGTTATCCATTTATACACAGATATTGTAGTCTGTAAAGTGGTCTCTCTCCCAAAACATGCATGAGACGTACTGCAAGAAAACTTCTCGAAGCCAGCTTTCACACTATAGCAAGCACTCATCTATGAAAAAAAAGAGAGAGATAATCCACACCTCCATAGCTTCATTCAGCATATAAATACACGCACTATATATACAGTCATCTACCTTCAACTGAAACCATACCATCTTCACACTACATCATCATGATCAGTTGCCTCGTAGCCAATATGGTAAGGCTATCAGAAGCTAGTCTCAATTATTTACGAGCACAAATTGTTTCCGTTCTATGAGATTTTATACTAATCACTGAACTAATATCTCTGTTTTATTTGCATGCATGCAGAATGAGCAAGGGCTTCTCCGAAGGACAAGTTCTGATGTGTCTGTCGAGATGATAGGCAAGTATAAAAGGGAACTGGAAATCTTTAGCAGCAGCAGCAGCAAGATTAATAATCTTAGCACAATTGATGAGGTGAAGCTAGCAGAATGCGAGTGCTGTGAGATGAAAGAGGAGTGCACCCAAGCCTATATAGCCAAAGTTGAGGATTACTTTTCAGGAAAATGGGTTTGCGGGCTTTGTTCCGAAGCTGTGAAAGAAAGAATGACAAGATCAGCTCAGAGATCAGTTGCCATGGAAGAAGCTGTGAGCTCTCACAGGGATGTGTGCCGGAAATTCAACAGTACCAGACTCAATCCCAAGCTCTCCTTAACATTTGCAATGAGGGACATAGCGAAACGAAGCGAGGAGAGCAGAAATTCTCAGATTTCGTCACGCACGCCCAAGCTTACACGAAGAAGTAGCTGTCTTCCAAGGATTAACTGATTGGTCTCAAACTCTCAATTGATAAGATAGGTCAGTGCTCTAATTGCTAGATATAACAGTGTCTGTTTAGAATGCATGTATTATATATGTATAATAAAGATAATAACGTAACAAATGTACAAGTTAATTTTTCATATTGTGATATTGTGATATATACATATAGTTCCTATCCAGAGCGAAGCTTCGCTCTGAAATTAAAATGTGAAGTTCCTTATTAGAGTTTTACATCTCCACCGTTCAGTTTGTAAAAACTAATGCATACATTACTTATGCAAAATTTTATCAAATTTGAAGATCGTTTGAGTTTTCGTGATCGTTATTTACACAAACAGTTCTGGTTTGACATGTTTATGGTCCGTTCATATATAAGAGGTATTTATACAATTGTACGTCGTCAAGGCTCTTTTTATTTTGATGTTTTTAATTTCTTTATCCTACCTAATTAACCTAAAATTACCTCATTGTCATCTCCCTCTCTCACCGTACGTAATAGATCTTGATGTGAAAATGTAAACTCATATACAATTAAAAATGCAAAACTAATTAATACAACTGATCATATATTGTTAATGACACTCCAAGGAAAGGTATGTTGTTAGCATACATTAAGTTGACACTCCAAAATGCATTAATGTATTTTACATCAAAATGAGAAATTGAATCAAAGGTTGTGCACAGGAAAATTCAAAGGTTGTGCATCTATGAAATCACTGAAATGTATAGTCGCCTCAACCACAAATGATTGGTAGCTAAAACAAGTTTCTAATGTAACGGAAAATCTTTGACGCATTCGAGAAATCAAGATCTTTTATAATCAAGGTCCGATCCGAAGGCACAAGATTATGCTCTAGACGGTGGCAGTCTCGTCAATAATAAGAAAAGATTGAAACTTAGTCGTATAAGAATGTGCCTAGTATTGTTTCAAGTTCTTAATATAATAATTTTTTCCAATATCTCAAGTGATGTTACTCCAATCTAATAAACAGCTTTCATAACAGGCCACCAATTCATATCAATTACCAACTTGTTTAAACTTAGCTATAAGAAAATAAAGCAAATTAACAACAATACTGCAGTCCATCTCTTTCTAATACCAGAAGCTATAGGAAAATAAAGCTAACAACAATGCAGTCCATATCTCTTTCTAATACAAGATCGAAATCAAGCGTTTGTTATGATAAGGTTTTTGTCATCTTACCTGCATGTCAAGAATTAATCGTGCCGAGTTTGCCTCACAAGTATTACATGTTGTCCATATCAGCTACTAACTGAACCAACTACAAATAACCAAAACTGAACAAACATTTGGTAAACCTAAGTACCTAAACTGACTAACATAGTAAACCTAACTAAACAATAAACTGGTTGAGATGTTATCCAGCGTGACACGTTAAAAAGGGTTAAGCAAATTGCTTAATGTTAATTATTTGTGTCCAAACTACGGGTTCATGGGTTAAGCTAGCTAATCCAAGCAACTAATATAGTCCCAAACCCCAACTATTAATCCTAAGCGCCTGTCCATATCACCGGACTACCTAGTTCGTTTTGGTGTTTGTTATGCACGAGTCTTAAGCTAGTCCTAGCTAGGAGTACTCATAGTTGAAGATGATGGTTCATAGAGTTGGTGCAAAATCTCATTTAGCATGTGAGTCGCAAACGTGCAATACAATCTGCTTTGCGATTTGAATGAGGCCATGAATCAAATTTGGACCAGATGATGATCGATGATATATTATTACAACAACAAATATATTGCATGTGAAATCATCTCCCACTTTAAACCGGCCGGGTCGATCCGGTCCATTTCCAAAGCATGCACTAGGCTAACTAATTAGCTCTTAAACCTAATTAAGATTTCATATTTACAAACTAATACGCTAATCATCCGAAACAAATCTTGGCGGGTATACATGTGATTACAGAGAGATTAACAATAAGTCGATAATTAACTTTCTGAAAAGTTTGAGGTGATCCTTCCAATCCATCACCAGCCACACGACCTTTTGATGCATATTTTAGATCAAGTTTGGCTAAGCAGCTCAATAACCTAGGTTAATCAAAACACTAGTGGACCATTCTGCCCGACATTTGCAGTCCATATTACTGTTGTTTATAAGGAAAAGAAAGGAAGAAAGAACGTACTCAGATTAATAAGTGCAAGCCAAAGTTGTCAATAATAGATGTTAATTAGTTAATTACAGGATCTAAGAATGATTAAAGTTCCGGCTAAGTGAATGAACTGGGCCATTAAGTATATATAAGAACATGAAGCCCTACAAATTTCAAAAGAGATTCAGACCCTTATTTAAGGGAAACGGGTCGGCTTGTTAATTAGCTCCTCGTCATGCATACCTCATCAGTCAATTAGTTAATCGACCACAAAGTTAATTACTTAATTAAGCTTCCTTTATAAAATCGTTTAAACAACCTATGAATATGGAAGGTATATGACTATATGCAATCAAAAGTGGTATACATTTATTTGTACAAGTCAGAAATGGAAGCACTAAACCTAGTTTTGGACTATATTAATGGAGCTCCTTGATCAGGCTTAAGAGCATAATGACATAAATCAGCTTTTCAATAATAATATTATCTCCAAAGAGGATTATGAACTGAATCCATAGTTAAATATATATCCTTTATGCTGGAAGACCAAACTAACATGGTCACATCCAAGTAGTGGATGAAGGGATTAAGTATATATATGTATCTGATCGATCAATTAGTGTTAAGTTTGATTAATGGTGCCCATAAAGAAGATGTTAAGAAGCAAACTAATTGTCTTTTGCTGGCTTATTATGCTCTGTGTCTACCAGCTAGCCTAGCACTTACCATTTCTGCCCACTAACCCCGCCTCCTTTCGAGACTAGGTAAGTAGGTATAGAAAGTGGAGTTTCAGACTCGTATTTTCTAATGGGTTTTTGGCATGAGAAACATAGTGGACAGGTCACACCCACATAGGGTTCTAAACTTCTAATGATAAAAGAGTTTATAATTCTGTGTGTGTACGTATTATTCTTGTTTTCACGATAAGTGATCCGTGATTAATCTGTGCGTAAATGAGAGAGCTCCATCGATAGTTGTATATACTGGTTTTGAAGTTTGAAGTTTGAACTATACAGTGTGTCAAAATACACGAGGCCTTTTGTGTTTGGTCGTATATGAAAACAATTCAGGATTACAAATAAAGTTTGGGGATAGAGAAGTGGGGAGAGGTAGCTGGCCGGGACTGGATCGGAGCGAGTAATATTATTGTAAAACCCTAGAAAATGGAGATGAGGAAAGCATGCTGGTAATGACTGAGACCGCACACTGTATATTCCTTCGAGAAAGGAGACTCGGGGGTCCCGATTGAGAATAAGAAAAAGGCATTCTTGTGCGCACGAGCACTACCACTACCTCCTTACCCTAGCCCGGCCTAGCCAGGCCAGTTTATTATTACTGTGCAAAGACATTCAACTTTCTCTTTCAACTCATGTCGATCGTCCTTCATTCTTTCATTTCTGATGAGTGATTTCACTGCTTTGAATTGCCTTATTCTCTTTTAATCTCATATCTGATATCTCAGGCCTCCTTCAGTTTTAGCCCCACTGTGTTGTCTAGCTAACTCTTCGATTCCTTGTGTTTGTAAGTACTCTCTCTCACTCTGCACTAGCTTCTGCCGAGTGCAGAGACTCTCTTTCTTTTTCTGCAGCTAAAAGTTTAATTTCTTTCTCCAAATTATTTTCTCTCTCGCTCTCTCTAGCAGAAGGAGAATCCTCGATAATTATGAAAAGGTAGATTACTCCAAACAAAAGGGTTCAACCGTTCAAGAATTATACTGTTTTTTTTCATGCAGCGCGCGCAGCTTCATCATCATTAGTATGATCAACTTCTCTCTCTGTAGCCACAAAGTTTCCTTTGCTAAGCGCTAACTATTCCAGCATGTGTATACACAGTTACACACAACGTACAGTGCTAGAGAGTTC
Source organism: Fragaria nilgerrensis (assembly GCA_010134655.1). Lineage (NCBI taxonomy): Eukaryota > Viridiplantae > Streptophyta > Magnoliopsida > Rosales > Rosaceae > Fragaria > Fragaria nilgerrensis. Next base: position 31,060,279 of record CM020978.1, on the reverse strand, counting down.
TTAGAGAATAGTTCTTGATTCTTAATTAGTTATATTCTTGTCATCATTTTGTTTGACAAGTGTGACAAAATATTTTAGAAACAATGACAACACAAGCAGAGCTTATATATAAGGTAGATGCGAGTGCAACAATGATTACTAAGCCATTGAATGGATTTGAAGCAAAGAATTATTGTCCTCTGGTTGCCTTTGGAGAGAAAGGGAGAGAGAGAGAGAGAGTTCAGAATACATAGTTGTCTATTGGCTGAACTTAGCAAGCTAGAAAGCTAGAAGCATTAAACTTTTTAATGGTTTATATAAATTCTTATTAATTTGACTCCCTTTTAAGTTTTTCTTCCGGTGGAAGCTTGGATATTCTCTTCACTTATTTTATATTGATTATATTATCGATAAATGAAATGAATTATGAGTTATTTACCATACGTACGATGATATAGTGTTAGCAAATTTTACTCAAGGATCGACTTCAAAATTAACTCTCTTTTTTATGCTTACTTCAAAAATAACTTTACCAAAAAAAATTACACGGGAGAAAGTTGGAAGTCATTCAACGGTTACAAAAAATCTTATCATTATGGTTGAGCCAGTCAATCAGTCAAAAAGAGCATTTTATCATATAACCCGACAAAATCAGAGGCTTTTTTTTTTCCAGCATCTGTCCCTATTTCCCTTTCAACCGTTCGTGTTCATACATCATTTCTGAACAAAGCCAAGGTCCCATATCGTAATTGTCCGTGACTTCCCTCCCCATTTCCAGATCTTAATCTTCCATCTATATAAGCACTCGAATCTCCCACACACTCTCTCACACTACTGACCCTCTTCTCCATCAATTAGTAGTTCCAAACCTTCCTCCATCTCTTCCAATTCACTCAACAAATTCTTCACGTACCATATATATATCTTTCACGCAGCAAAAACCCTAATTATGAGATGAGCTCCAGGTACGTTGCAGACATATATTTTACCCCAACTTCTTTGATTGCTTCGATCATATATTTCTTCAGATTGCGAATATATTAGTCATGTATTTGGTCTTTCATGTTTTATTTTACTATATTTTCCATCTTTTGTGTTAAATAACCGATTTCTACACTCTGGTTCCAGTGCTTTCTACGTGGAGGTAATAACATTTGAGCTGAAGATGGCGAAGAGACCTCGAAGCACTAGTCTCGAATCTTGCATGTTGATCATCATGATGCTCTTAATCTTCTCAAATCATGTCCATGCTTTGGATGTTTATCATCAGGCTGAAGTTGAGCTTCTCTTATCCTTCAAAGCTTCCATCGTCCACGACCCTTCACACTCCCTCTCAAGCTGGAGCAACTCCACGGCCAACAATCTCTGCAGTTGGCACGGCGTTACATGCGTCGGTGATGTTAACTCGTCGCATGTCAACGTCATCGACCTCCATGGAAGAAACATCTCTGGCAGATTATCATCCTCACTCTTTCAATTGTCTCACGTCGAAATAATCGACCTCTCCAACAATCAGCTACAAGGCCAAGTTCCTCATGACATGTTCACCAGCTCAAATTCTCTTCGACATCTCAATCTCAGCAACAACAACTTAACCGGTCAAATCCCACAAGGTTCACTTCCGGGACTGGAGACACTAGACTTGTGTAACAACATGATTTTAGGGAAAATCCCCGAAAACATCGGTTCGTTCTCGAGCTTGAAGTTTCTTGATCTTGGTGGTAATGTGTTAGCCGGAGAGATTCCGTATTCATTGTCAAATATGTTTAACTTGGAGTACTTGACACTGGCTTCAAACCAGCTAATTGGCAAAATTCCAAGCCAGCTAGGCCGAGTCAAGAACTTAAAGTTGATATACTTGGGCTACAACAATCTCTCCGGCGAAATCCCACATGAGATTGGTAAGCTTACTGCTTTAAATCATCTCGATCTTGTTTTCAACAATCTCACCGGCCAAATCCCGGACTCTCTAGGAAACCTTACCGAGCTCCGATATCTGTTCCTCTACGGAAACAAGCTCACAGGTCAGCTTCCTAAATCCATTTTCGGTCTCCGAAAGCTTGTCTCACTTGATCTTAGTGAGAATTCTCTTTCCGGTGAGATTCCTGAACTTGTTAGTCAGCTACAACAACTTGAGATTCTTCATCTTTTCGCAAACAACTTTACCGGAAAGATTCCCGAATCCCTTGCTTCTCTGGCTCGGCTGCAAGTCCTTCAGCTGTGGTCGAACAAGTTCTCAGGAGAGATTCCGAGTGATCTTGGAAAGCAAAGCAATCTCACTGTTGTAGACTTATCTACAAACTACCTCACCGGAAAAGTACCTGATACGCTATGCCACTCGGGGAAACTTTTCAAGCTCATCCTCTTTTCCAATTCTCTAGAAGGTGATATCACAGAAAGTCTGGCCTCTTGCAAGAGCTTAGGCCGAGTTCGAGTTCAAAACAACCGGTTCTCCGGTGAAATATCGGCCGAATTCGTAAAGCTTTCGCTTGTGTATTTCTTGGATATCTCAGGCAATAATTTTTCCGGAAGAATTGATGACAAGAAGTGGGACTTGCCTTCACTTCAAATGCTGAATATCGCGAGAAATAGAATTTTCGGCTACTTACCGGAGTCTTTTGGCAGCGACAAGCTCGAGAACTTGGACTTGTCTGAAAATCATTTATCGGGAATTATTTCCATGAATTTCGGGAACCTATCGGAGCTGATGCAGTTAAAGCTTTCTCACAACAAGCTCTCCGGTTCCATTCCTCAGCAATTGTCTTCATGTAAAAAGCTCGTGAGCCTAGACCTCAGCGGCAACCAGCTCAGCGGCCCAATTCCGGTCAGTCTCTCTGAGATGCCAGTTCTTGGTCAGCTTGATTTGTCCCGCAACCAACTTTTCGGCGAAATTCCACGGAACCTAGGCGTGATTGAATCGCTTGTTCAAGTGAACATTTCTCACAACCACCTCCATGGAAAATTGCCATCCACCGGAGCATTTCTTGCCATAAATGCGAGCTCGGTGGCCGGAAACGACCTTTGCGGCGGTGACATCACGAGTGGTTTGCCACCATGCAAGAGCAAAAGCGTAAGAAATAACCCCACGTGGTGGTTTATTCTCACTTGCTTTCTCGTTGCTTTAGCTGCTTTTGGTATTGCTGGTTTTATCATTTTATACATTCGGAGACGAAAGGATTTGGAGACGAAAACTGTGGAGAGTGAAGATGGAATATGGAAAATGCAATTCTTTGAGCCCAAAGTTTCAAGATTAGTTTCAATTGAAGATATTCGATCAGCAGCAAAACAAGGTAATGTCATTGCAATTGGCAACAAAGGTGCACAGTTTGTTGTAAAAGAGGATGCTGTGAATTCAATTTCTCCAACATTTTGGTCTAAAATGGTGGAATTTGGAAACCTTCGGCACCCCAACATAATCCAGTTGATCGGAATATGTCGATCCGAAAAGAGCGCATATGTCATTCACGAATATTGCGAACGGAAAACATTGTCTCAAATTCTGAGGAATATAAACTGGGAACAACGACGGAAGATCGCCTTTGGGATTGCAAGAGCTCTGCGATTCTTGCACTTCTCTTGCTCTCCTAGTGTTGTCATCGGTTGTGTGTCTCCTGAGAAAGTACTTGTTGACGCAGAAGATGAGCCTCGTCTTTGGTTGAGTCTTCCCGCTCTCAGAGACTCCAAGGGTTTTGTTTCGTCTGCATATGTTGCTCCAGGTACGTCACAATATTCTTAACTAACGTTTACAGTAATATTGTTATCTAGCTAGATATATATATTATTCGTTCTTCACATTGCTAACATGATGTATCAGAGGACATGCTCCTTAGTCCTAACTAACATGTAATGTGTGTCGTTGCAGAAGCTACAGAAAACAAAGACATCACCGAGAAAAGTGATATCTACGGTTTCGGTTTAGTCCTCATCGAATTACTGACCGGAAAAATCCCCGGCGACATAGAGTTGGGGGCGCACGAGAGCATCGTTGAGTGGGCACGGTATTGCTACTCGGATTGCCATCCTGATGCATGGACGGACCCGATGATCCGAGGGCACGTTTTGAAGAATCAGAATGAAATTGTTGAAACCATGAACCTAGCCCTTCACTGTACTGCTGGTGACCCGACGGCTAGACCATGCGCAAAGGAACTATACAAAACCCTAGACTCTATAACGAAGACAAGTTCTTGTGTTGCAGTAAAATTAGTTTCTTCACCTTTTTGATACTTTTCGAGATCCCCAGAGATTTGTGTTCGACTTTTTTTCTCTTTTTTTTACCCTTCTTCGATCTTCTTAGTTTCATTGGTTTTCTTGGTAACGTAATTTATGTGTTAATTAATAAATTAATTATCACCTTTTGTTGTATTTGTAACATAAGGTGTTAATATAATTGTTAATAGCTCATATGTATTGTTTGATGGTATGTTTTACATACTATACTGAGTGTAAATTGTAAATATGTAAGGTTAGTAGCTAAATGCTACCAAAATTCTATGGCTTTATATGAAGTTTCTTTGCAACTTAATTAATCGTAATCATGCATGGCACTACTCCAAAATCTTGTATAGATCAGATCCAAATGAAGAAGAGTAATGAATAGTAGCTAGATTAGATGTAAGAGCTTCAAATATGGAATACATCAGTACCTCTTCGATCCCTTTCTATATTGGAGAGAAAGGAAATGGGACCATTATTAATCTAGCTATATCGTGGGATAGTCTTTCACTCTTTCAAAAGCTTTTTCCTACTAATTGGTGAAAGAATAAATTTCCAATCGCATGCGTAAAACTGATCAGTATCAATCCTACGACCTAACATAACAAAAAGGTGTGGGTAAAACTTGACCAGAGTTGCTAAGTTTACCATTGCAGAACTGTTCCGTGATTTTCCCCCTCTATAATCTCCCTACTACATGTACTACTTTAGTCATAGACAAAGAGAAAACTGTGGCGACTGAAAGGTCGTGATCAGCAAGTTAGGTCAAAGAACAAACAAACACAAGAGCAGGCCAAGGACAACGTATACTACTGTATAGTCTGAATTAGATCTCTGATGGTGCCAAGACGATTTTATTTGCTTTGTTCTATTGTCGGACATTCTTTTGAAACAGGAACATGGCCAAAGGAACAATTTGTATACAGTCATGCACGAAGCTGCAGATCTCTGTATGTCTACGTACGTATAAATCTCAGCTAGCTAATTATAAGGAGAAGAAACAAACCTTTTCCCTTTTTCTCACACTTGAAAATCTGGATAGATCGATAAGCTGTCTCCTCCTTTTTCCATACGGTCAGTGATTCAGTGGTCAAAGGTCTTAACAATATAATGGAGCATGCCTCGATCAGTTCTGGCTTCTCTTACTGTGATGATTGTACTATCTTATTGAATGTTGAAGAAGAAGAAGATCTAGTTTGCAGATTACTGAGATCAGTCTGTTTCCGATCTGCATGGTCATGAGGTTTCTTAATTCTTATGACCTACCTTTCCTTTTACGTTGTAATCATGTTGTTTAAGCAACTAATTAAGGGGTTTAAGTAATTATTTCGTCGTATTAATCTCTTATGTATATACTCCTCCTATTGGCTAGATCGCTCTAACGAGCAATGATGAAAGTGACGATAACCCTTTTCCTTTTGTACTCTCTATCAGCAGCTAGCAGAAGTACTCATGATGATCCATAAGCTAGGGTTAAAATATTTAGAAGATTCCATGTCTAACGATGAGTCTAAACACATGAGTTTAAACTAGCTGACATTTTCAGGACCAAATTCATATAAACCCCAGCTCAGTTTTTGCTGGCATATCATATATTTGAAACAGCTGCTGCCTTTCGTCTCAAAAGCCTCGAGATCTCAATGATGGTAAATTCTTGGAGACCATGCAAAAGTTCTCTCTTTAGTTTGGCCTTCTCTGTTCTTTCTTTCTTTCCAATTCAAAAAGCTCCTTTTACTATCTTTATGTAATTGTCTTCTTGATCGATCGAAGTCCTTACATGCATTTTGATTTCAATTATCCCTTTTGGATTACTTTGTGGATCGAAAATTAATTTTGTGAGTTTCTTTGATTTAAATCAAGTAGGGTTTTGTTTACAATGACTGAAATGATAACATATAATTCGATACTCGTGCGTCGATCCCATCGCATATATCATATCACAGCCACCACTTCCAAAATCGAGAGAGGGGGAAAAAATTTCACCAAGTCATCGTCGTGAGTAAGCTTAAGTTACTCTCATTCAGGAGGTCAATCTCTTAATAATTAGTGTGATTGGTGAATGTACATAAAGATTAGCTATTCTTCAAGTCGAAACTCACCGATTGCGAACAGTGTTGAACTCGTTGAAGGTGAGAGACTGAGAGTACGTAGTTTGGCAATCACCACATCCTTCACATATCAAGGGCCGGCCAACAAGTCAATCTTTGATGGAGTTTGGACTTAGTTTTTCGTTTGTTTTTGCCGTTTTAGAGAGATGATTCAAAACACCAAGATGCACTTAAATCAAAATCAACAGGAATAGACCGTCTATTCATTAAGAACGCACACACGCTTCTCCGAGCTACATCTATTGCGTTCGGATCTTTTAGAACAACCAGTTTGGGAGAAGCGCGCCGGCAGGTTGATTGGTGTCAAAAACATCTGTATCAAACTTATTATCAATCAAATGGACTTATTATTAAAGATCAGAAGGTTAAGTAGTGGAGTAGTTGGATGAAATAACTTAGCTAACACATAATGAAATGTCCTCGATCGTTCTTAGCATGTAAATGTTATAACGTATCTGTTAATTGGTTATCAGTCAGATCATGATGTTCTTGTGTTCTGTGTTTGCGGATTGATGCAAACAACTTGTGAGTATATATGTTCTGCTTGGAGCTACGAACAAAGGTTCGACACATATTGAATGGTGGGGTAAGAGATAACTAATTAGATTACCTAAATAAGAAGTTTAATGTTGTCATAAAGAGTACTTGATAGAAATGATGATAACATCTTAACTAAAGAAAAATTAAAGGAGGAGCAATGTGATGGCATGATGGATCTAAATTGCATATTGATTAAGTGTGCATGCATGGTTGCTAGCTTTAGCCTTCTTCTTTTTTCTTGAAAGAAAAGAACGGAATTATTGGAGGGACAGATTTGTGCTCGATGACAACAACGTACACTATCTTCTTAATGTGAGAAAGAGAGTGTTGATGGATGCATATATAGGGGTCTTCATCATATGGGATATTCCAGTAATCCAGTATTCCAGTTTAAACACACGAAGTCGTTCTTAAGAATAGAATATTAGTTATATTTGGAATTAAATCGAAGCCTCAGGTTCCTATTGATCTCTATCCCTGTCTCTCTTCTTGATCATGTTGAAGACAAGAAAATGCAGGTGCTTTTCTGGGGAAATTCACGAAATTGTTCTACCAATCTAAATTTCTCTTCTTTTACGGCATTTTGAGGTTTCTTTTTTCAATGAACACTTCACCGATTTCTTGAACTCACTGAATCGAGGCCATAGGCCCAGGACCGGCCATGTCCATACAATAACCTATCAAACCTGAGCAATCTAACTCTCTTTTCTAGAGAATAGAAGTGCAGAGTTGTCAAAAAAGAGAAGAAGAGAAAGGAAAAAGAAGATATAAATCCCAATGGTCCTGAATATGTGGACCACTGAATTCAAGTAGTAGAGAACAGAGAAATTATCAAGAACTGTAGCAAATATCTTAAAGCTAACATGCTTAGATTTTTCGAAGAAGAAAAGTACAGGAAAAGCATTATGATTCATAAATAAAGCATAAAGCATGATACAGGGAGTAGCATAACCAAAAGAAGGAAGGCCTAAAATGCCTTTTGGTTTTTCTAAATTGTAGTTTTTTTTCTTCCTGTTTTCTTCTAAATCCTATGTTCTGTTGTTATCCAAAGTGTTTAAACAAATGACCAGTTGATGAACATGAAGCAGATACAGTGAGCAGTTTCTTCTTCATTCAACACCTTCCATGCCACTGCTCTCTCATAAGAGATTGGTCTTCCCATGCTTGACATGCATATACCTCCTTGCAGACACATAAATCCCTAGCAAAAGTAAAGCTTAATTAGTCAATTGAACTGTTAAATGGTCAAGCAAACGCTGCAAACCCCAAAAGCATGTGTTTTTCTCAGCATTTCATCTTTCATAACAGAATCTAGTGTTGTTGTATAAGATTTCAGTTTCTCTATTGCTTGTTTCAATTTTCTAAGCTAGACGTCAATACCATACCTGCTGCATGATCTGTGGGAACTCGGTAAACAGGATCTTCCTTCCATTGTCATCGAAAATCTTTTCCAGTGTGATGTCTTGAAGTGCAACCAAGGTCGTCTCAAGCATGTCGAGGCCTGCCTGGTTTGCAAATGTAAATACTGGCAATGCCTGCATAGACCAGTGAGAATAGATCAAGGCATTGAAAAGACCTTAAGTATCATAGGCTGGAAGGAAATTTCAGACTATAAAAGCAAAGAAATCGATGAACATATACCTTCAAAGAGCAACATAAGATTGCATCGGAGTGATGCCAAAGGGATTTGAGAATGGACTCGCTTCCTTCACTTTTAAGTAGCTCTACCCCTAGATAGCACCTGAAAAGATGAAGATTAATATCTTGCAATCACCAATTGTACATGCAAGATATCTGTCCTAAATAATCATATTGTCATCATCTTACTCACCTATAGCTCTGACAGATCCAACCAGCTAATGTTTGTGCTTCAGGAGTGCCAGGTGGTGGGCGAAAACCAGCATGAGAACCAAAACGAGAAGGGGAGAGTGCCAGTGCTACCCTCTGCACTGATGCTATTATACTACGGATATACTGCCTTGCCATTGACGCTACATTATCTTGAAGATGAATTTCAAATGCAAATTGGAACGCTATTGTCATAACAGATTTTGTACTCCCACAGTGACCAGCATTATCACCAGATGATCTGTTTCCTGTTGGTCCAACTTCAAGAGCAGAGGCAAGATCAAGTGTACGGTTTGGACTGGGAGTATCCTGCATAACATATAAGACCATAAGAAAGTGCAAAAATATCAAACTGAAACGGGGGAAAATAAAATCTGTCATAAGCAGTGCAGTTGTATAATAAATCGAATAAAATAAGTGGTTACCATGTGAGAATCAAGAGGAATGATACGGAAACCAGATGGTAGAATTGGAGCATCATCAGAGAAAGAGGCATCAATAGGAGCAAAGACAAGTTCGGCACAGGTGCCAACAGCATTCTCATCCACTCCACTACACAGCTGGAACAGCAATAACAGAAATAATAAAAGTTAACAACCAATATCTACAAATGTTCAAGTTGAACCACAAATACCGCACCAAAAAACATGAAACAGGAATTCCTTGGATAGAAGTAGTAACCATTTAGAGAATGATAGCATACTGTAATGAAAGAATTAAAAGGAACAGGAAATAGTTACTTACTTGCAATAGGAAAATGTCAGCTGCAGGCATCATCATGTCATCCCGGTAGTGACCCATATTTTCAATCTTAATAACCTCCATGAACTGTTTGCATATACCAAAAAACATGTCAAACTTTAGACAGCATATTGCTATAAATTTTTTTTTTCAGATCTTACTGATGGTATTCGCCTTTCACATCAGACGGGCTAATTCAATACCAAACACCTACCTCTTCATGTTCTATTGTGTGAGCCAGTGGAAGAATAACTTGATCCCCGAAACTTCCAGCTCGAGACCCTATCATGCCACATGGACCAGCTTTAACAGCAGCAGCGGAATAAGCATCAATACTTCTGTCAGCCCACTCTGATCTGTGTTCTCGCAAGAATCTAAGAAGTATGGCTGGAGGCACATTCTACAGGAAAGAAAAATCAAAAGAGTTCATATTAAAACTCAGAAGATGATGGATAAACAGAACATGACCAGCACATATATTATGTTGAATTGTTGTTAAGTAGAAGCACAGGGATTTGAAATGTGCCTCCTTCAATCCAATATAAGTTGTTCACATTTCCAAGTTATTATGTTTCTCGAGGAATATTGCAACTTAGTTGTGCTATCAAAATCCTTACTTGGAGTAACATAGATGCTTTGGCACATAAAACTGCATTGCTCATAGATGGAACTCCATTGGCATAAAGATTTGCACCCATCATCTTGCCTGGAGACGAGTTCACAAGAAGGGTAACATCATCAACACCATCACTTTCTAAAATAGACCATCCCTCATCTGTAAACCCATTCACTGCTTCATTGAAACCCCTGCATTACAAAATTACAAGATGCCATAAGTATACATTCATCAACCATTCCAAGGTTCAATTTTTGAGATTAAATCAGAACACGCACTTGCTCAATCTTTGACTAAGAGCACGTAGAGCTGCAGGCCTCCTTCCCCAACCATTAGTATTAGGCTGAGAAACTTCTTGAGAAATTTGCCTCAAATTGCGTAAAGCCTGAAAGAAGAAAAGAAGAGTATCAGGTTAAGTTTCATTTCCTACTACTCTATTCTATCATAGATTACCACAATACTACATGATGCCATAAGTTATCAAACAGAAGATAACAGTCTTACCGCCATTGTTGTCTTCTGAGCCAGAAGTGTTGAAGATTCATATAGTGGGCGCAAGACTTCAGGTACACTCCAAGGCTATGTTAAAGTAAATCACATAAGTCAAAATTGTAGACCAAGGAATGAATTTGCTTCAACATATAAAGCAAGCCTAGATTGCACTGCATACCTCTAAATCCATATGATCAACAATGTGGATGATTGATCCACCACCTTCACAAGGTCTAATTAGATATCCACTCGGCAGCATTTCTGCTCTCACAAAATTCTGCACTGGTGGCATGCTTGGACCATTTTGAGTGTTGTTAAGTGATCTTTCACAGATCTATCATCATTCACACCATGAAACACCAATTAAAACTGTTCTTACAACAAAAGAAAGAAAGAAGAAAAAAAAACATAAATGCTTGCGTGAAGAATAGATCAACATACCACAAGACTACCATCTTGCAAAACAGATGTGTAGCGCAGCAACCAGAAGTCGCGAGCTGGTGCCAAAGTTGTGGGTGCATAGAGCTAATCAAAAGACAAATTACATTCCAGATTAATTTCTGTTAAGCAGGTGCTAAGTTCTAGTAGTTATACCTTATAACTCAGAAATGGCAAAACACAAAACAGACACTTTAGCAAACACCTTACCTGCATGTAAAGCAGTTCAATGGTTCCACCATTTCCAGTGGACAACACATTTAGCACATCAACAGATCGACAATTACGGAACCAAGAAGGTCGATCCTTAAGGATTTCAGAGACCTGTATGCATTTTCACAACAATCATTGATCAATCTTCGAAAATTTCTGCATCAAGATTAATAATTTACTTCTTAAATTACCAGACCAGGTGGAGAAGAACTTACCCTTGTAGGTTCTAAACCCACCAGGCCGCACGCACGTGCTGCCACACCGGTGCAACCGTGAGAAATAGCAACGATTCCAATGGAATCCGGACCAGGCTGTGCAGATACAAAATTAATAAGATATGGAATTTGGGATCAGAACCAACATTTAATTACTTAATCTTTTTGCTAACACTTATTAATTTTGTTCAAAGTATTAATCTTTTTAATAACCAGAGCTGCCACTTAGCAGGCCACTTTAAAAGCCTGCACCTTTCTTTCCACATAACCAATATTCTATTTCCTCCATTGAAGAAAAAGAGCAAAATGACGGGGGACCAAAAGGAAAAGGGCAAAGATTGGTAATGCCCAAAAATTAAGATGATGAGGTTTGAGTGTTGCTTAGAAGGATAGCAAACTCTTCTTGAATGTCACAAAAGATTGAAAATGAAACCAAAGGCAAAAGGAAGAAGAGGAAGGAGAAGTTACCTTCATACCAGGCAATTGGACCCACTCCACAGCAGTTCCAGTGGCCTTTGAAAGAAACTCTGCTAAAGTTTCCTCTGCAATGGACAAAAGTCTAGCAAAAGAACACAAAGAACAATCAACAACCAGCCCATAAGGGTAAAAACTAAAAACAGTGGAAAATCACAGAGTCAAAGTGACTCTACAAATGGAAATTACCCCAATACTACTTACCCAGCAGGGCTGGCATCCCTTGGTGGATGCTGAGGAGTCAAATGGTGTTGACCACTTGTCACCACCGACTCACAACTAGTGTCTGTTGTGGCCAGAGTCGTCTGCAACACAAAAGAACCAACATGAACCACCAAAATTAATGTGATTAAAGGTTGCATCTTTTCTAAAATTCTATCTTATCCTAATTAACCGAAGTCGAAATCAATGAACTTGATCACATACATTTTGTGTCTGTTGGCGGAAGTAGCTGTTTTCGTAGACCAAGTGCGACACCTGTTTCTGCAGCCTATCGTTTTCCTCCATCAGAAGCTTGTTCATCGCCGTCAGCTTTCTGTTCACCGTTTGCAATCTAGAAGCCTCTTTCCTCTGCTTCTCTCTACACCTGTAAATGAATTCAAAACCAAGAAAAAACAACGAAGATCGATCACAAAGTTCACGCTTTCATATAAAAAAAAACCAAAACCGGACTAACTAACTGACCTCCGGTTCTGAAACCAGACTTTGATCTGCTTCGGCTCGATGTTGGAGAGAATGGGGCACTCTCGAATGAGCTGCTGCCGGCGCATAGAGCTCGGTTTCGGGCACTCATGGTAGAGCCTCTCCAACGCTTCTACTTGCTCCGGCGTGTACCTCACGTACTTGCCATTGTCCATTTGCATTTTCATTCCACCACCTGATAGTTCCTTACACGATGATGATGATGTCACCGCCATGCTAACTGTACAATCATTCAAGTAAGTCGTAACGAACTAAGATAATAATCACTTCGCATAAGGAAACTGGAATCAAATAATCTCTCACCGTTTTCGCTGTGTTAATGATTGTTGAGAAGATTTTGTTGAAGAAGATGAGAAGGTAGAAACGGCTTGACCATGAATCAAAAGGTGGTGTGTGGAAATACAATCATACTAAAAACTCAGGGTGCGCAGGGGAATTGTCTGTGGTTTTGTTTTTCTCGATCAGCAGAGGCTATATATGTGAATGAGAGGAAAGGATGGTGTGTTTAGGTTTTCAGGTTGGAAAAGAGAGACACCATGACAGAGGCGAGACAGAGAACAAGAAGAATAATAGCGACCATTTGATTTTGATGTGATATATGCATTTGTTTTCACATCATCATTTTCTTCCTTTTCTTTTTTCTTTTCTTTTCTTTTCTTTCACCCTCTCATTGATCTGTTGCTTTTGTTGCTGTAATATGCTGCACCACTGCACTGTTCTGTTTGGCACTTTCCCACACTTGAAAACTCCTCCTGCCTCCTCTCTCTCTCTCTTTTCCGAAATTGCCCTCCTACTGCCTCATTATCTTCATCTGCATGAAACCATTTTTAACGAAAACAATGGTAAATCCTTCATTTTTGGTGTGAAAAATGATAATTAATCAAAGTTTTCTCTAACTTGTTTTTGGCATTTTTGGCATTTTTGATACAAACTCTGACATGCATATATATTCATATTCATCTTGTTTCACCAACCCTAGTTCCCGTCAATTCAAATCGAAATGGAGAGAGTTCAAGGTTGAAAACATAGTCACAAATGGGTAGAAACTTTGGTAGATAATGGTCTTCATGTAGAAGCTTTGGCACACCCAGGATTGCCGAACACCAATTATGTCAAAAAAAGCGACACACTTTCCTCCACCAAATCTCTTCTAGTAAAAACGGGTCAATACAGATTTGGAAAATGTCATAACCAAGTCAATGATGGATGGTTTTCTTTCATCTCCTACCATCAGTTTTTCAAACCTCACATTGCACTCTTCCACTCTTCAAACTTGGCTGTCACTAAAAATGTGGAAGAAAAAAAAGATTAAATAAAAACATGACCTTTGTTATGTGATTGGTTAGGATTAGAAACTAATGGCAGACCAACCTAAGTGGGTGTTTGATTATACAAACTTGCAAATCTTATGATAGACTTAAAGAATGAAATATAATCTAATATCCCCTCAATGATGCACACTTTTTTGCCCATTATGTAAGTTGCAAGAGACCCTAAAAAGCTTAAGCATGTCCTATTGAACATTAATCTAAGCTTAAAAAAACTTGAAAGATAAGGCACCAATGGCCCTGAGCTAACACAAAAGTAAAAACTAAAGCAATGGTTTTGAATTTTTTTTTTACCTTCTAGAGGTCAACGGCGGTGACATTACCAAGTGGGCTGGGCCGGTAAAAAAGCGCTGGGCCAGTCTCCAGCTACTAGGATAGAGAAGCGTGCCACCAAAGATATCTGTGTCTGTTCAGCCCGTGACACTTGTAGCGTGCGATTGAAGCCAGCAGACCAGTCGTGGTCCCACACGTGTGGCCCCGCACGCGTGAGGAAAGAGAGTGAGTCTCCTCACCCTCACCTTTACAACGCGCACCTCACCTTTCTTGGCCATCGGAAAGATGACGCCGGCGATAGGTTCTCACGCGCCGGTGGGAGGGAGAGGGACTAGTGGGAACAGTAGGCGTGTCGCTTTCTGGCGGTGTAGGTCAAAGTGACATTCTCTAGGGATGCGTGAGTGAGATTGTGAGTGGTTTTGGGCTTTTTACCTTCGTCAACGTAACGGAATTTCAACACTTCATATCTGTTCCGTTCCTGCTTTACTGTGACACGACGCACCTCTGTCCCCTTGTGTCCTCCCCAAATTTTGCTTCTTTTCTGTTTTACCCTCCCGTTTTACCCCCTTCACAGCTGCCACATCTTTTACTTGTGCCAATCAATTCACAATTGTGATCCAAATGTCTATGATTGTCTTCAAAGTATTGAAACTTTAGAGGTATGATTTTTTTTGAATAGTTTAACCGGTGGAGTATAACGAAAAATGTGTTTACACTTCATTAGTCGAAATAAACAGCGCAAGTCAAGATGTTCACCAATATCTTCAGAATATCAAAATTTAAAATTATATAAATAGTCTAATTAGTCATTAGTTCACTATAACATAAGGATTAATGTTTTTAAACATTATACAATTTCATTTCAAACCGACTTATAAACTATCCTCTAATCGTATGAATCACGATGTTTGATGGTGGTTTTTAAAATATCGAAGGGCTAGTTTGGTATTGCTGTGACTTTAAAAAAAAACTATTGTTGTTGTACTGCGAAAATAATCAGCTGTGAATTAAAACAGTTTTGTGTCTGGTAAATATAAGTTTTAAAAATGCTGTCAAGATAAAATTTATTAATTTATAGTATTTTTAATGATAGCTGTTTTTAAAAGTAACCTTCAGGTTGCTTCTAAAAGCTGCTGCCAGTGACCTGTAATTTTTTAAAAAAACTGTTTTTTTTTTTTCATTTATCAAACACTATAAAATCTAAAAATTCGTATCTAATGTAAGAACATCGTAAAAACACTCATTTCGAGCGGAACCAATTAGTGGATCTCCCCTGATAGAGTGGAGAGTGAAAGGAGATGGGCACGCGAAGCACAAGCAGTAGTAGGAAGCAGGCAAGGGATAGTAAAAGCTGCAGATTTGTTGAAGAGAAGTAGGGGCACATCACCAAGCACGAGTAAATGGGGAAGTGTGGCTGGAGATAAAAGCACAGGCAGCGTGAGCCGACCACCAAATATTGAAGGGGATCCACAGAGCGGCGTTTACCAAGGTTGTGGGGCCCAGCTCAAAGGAATGTAGGTGATCGGTGATTATCTGATGATTGATACGTTTTCCGTCATGATTTGATATATTCCTTCCTCGCCGCTCAAATCACAGTCACCCGACTTTGTTGATTTAAAAATTTTCCGAGGCGTATTCGGCGGCGACGCTTTAATCAAATTAATTAAACTATTCCAGCGGCTAGCCGCCGCCACCGTGCTGACGTGGCGGTGGAGATGTGACTGGGTTTTTAGAAGTTAGCGGCTGACGCTTAGTGACGTTTTCATGAGTTGGTCCGCCTCATTCAACTCGTCTGTCTAGGGCCTTTTTTGGGCTTTGGCCCCATGATTTAAGAATGCTATCTATAGATAAACCCAACTCCAAAACAGAATGGTCCATAACGCAATATCAAACAGAAGAGGAAAATTTTGAATTTTCTATAAAAAAAAAAAAGGGGAGGGGGGGGGGGGGGGGGGGGGGGGGGATAGATTAAATGTCAGGAAGACATGTTTGTTAGCGTCTGAAAGCATGTGTAATCATACAAAGATGAACCAAAATTGGAGCCACTAATACCGTATACAGTATGTCGAATACCTATTTACCATTTATGTATTCGAGAAGGAGCAGGTCGAGCTTGAAGTACTGCGAAAGAAATCTCTGCAACACAAACAATCAACCCATACTCTCATCAGAAAATCGTGTCAAATTAACAAAAGCCATATGCACGTATGTTTGCATGAATTCATTCTAAACTAGGATAAAGTTTTCATGAAAGTCATACAAAACTTGTTGAGCTATAATCTATTGAAGTTTGATGTGTAATAAGAATTCAGGAATCACAGGCTGAACTTGACGAATTTACTATGTAATTTAAGATAGTCAAAATGATTAAATTCTAGCAAACTAAACTGATATATGATCTCTTTGAGAAAATAATAATTGTAGACTAGATATAATGTCATTATTGGTTACTTTAACAGCATTACACATGGCTTTCTAATAAACTGCAGTGAAAGAGGCTAGGAAATCTAAGTTACATATGGAAAGAAACAATGAGGTACCACTGTTAAAAGCAAGCAAGTTGCCTGCCATCTCAGCAATTGAATGTTGGTGTACCTTAGTTATGGGAGAACGAGAACCTTTTGATTCAGCATCCAACTCAGGATAGCGAGCAACTTCAGATCCATGCGAGAATAATATGTATGCAGGAAGTTGTCCCATGCTGCCTGCAGGCACATAGTAATCTATCAAATTGAAGGAAACAGGAACAAACAAGTGGCAATGATAATTACATAACATTTACCAGAGAGTGATATTCCGAAATACTGTGCAGCATTTGGGAAGAGGCCAAGGTCAACTATTCCAAAAGAAAAGCTTTTGTTTGAATATCTGTCAATAAGGATGTACAATGAGACCACACAATTTGGTAATAACTAGTAACACACCTTTCAAAAGCAATTCAAGGAGCAGACGTAAAATGATCCTAACAGGAATAGATAAGCTTCAAATACCAAGCTCCCTCAACTCAACAGTATTCCTGGTGAAAAACTTACGTGATAGAAAGCTCAGGAAAGCACCGACTTGAGCGTATGCAAGAAGGTGAATATGCAGCACGAAATTCAACCTGATCATGTCATTCATCAAATATCAAGGGAAATAAAACTGACATTTCAACTGTTTTCCTAAAACTACTATCATTATCCGCTTATTGGTACGCTGTTTAAAGCTCAATGCACCGCAACCACTTACCAGCCAAAGTCTAGATGTGCTCCCTTCTGTCAGCAAGCTTTCCAGCTGCAATGGTGTTATCTTACTGGAAGTACCTAACAGCATTGGCAAAATCGAAACACCAAACCAACTCTGAGTTCATTACATCCTATAGAAAGCCAAACTTACAGTTCACAGAAACGAAAAAGAATATCTTGATTACCTAATTTCTTAAAGGCCGGCTGTTGTGTGAAAATATAAATCCCTGCAGTAAACAAAACCACACCCACTGTCGCATTCAGAATCAAACACATAACAATGCCGAAAAAAGAAAGAACAATTTGATAAGAAACCTACCTGCAAATATCACTGCGTACCAGAGAGTCAAGTGGTAATCCATTATCAAAGTAAGTGCAAGAAGAAAAATCTGAACACAAGCGCATGAATCTCATATTAGAAACAGCCATTATCAGTTTTACACTAATTATTAAAGACTAATGGTAGCTCTCACCTTCGCAAAGAAGAGCGTATCTGAAATAAAACCCTCCCACGTTTCTTCCCTCACAATCTGCAACAAACAAAACCCAACCAAATGAAATGAAATCAATGAGCTCGGAATTTAGAAGTGAATAGAGAGAGAGAGACCTTGATGGCAGCGAAGACGCCCAAGGCCAAAGCGGCTTGGATTTCTCGGAGAAAGAGACGGGAGGTGATATAAGGAGAGAGGATTTGAGCAGCGGAAGTGCGGATCACAAAGTAAGAGAAGAAAGCCAAGAAGTGGAGGAGATGGTATGGCTCGTTTAACAACTCCATGCTTTGCTTTGCTCTGCTTCTTCTCCATTCCCGATCTGATTGTTTTTTCCGATCTTGTAATGGGTTTAGATCGCTGTTTCTAATGGGCCATGTGTTGGACTTTGGGCCGCAACCTCGTAAAATGTCGGTGCATATCGATCTCAAATGAAGATTTCTATCAAATTTGTCAGCCTTGATAAAGCTGCACCTGCATGTATACATAGATGAAAAACCGAGACCAAAGGCACCTTCATCCTCATCACTACTCGATCTCCATTCATTATGCATGTTTTTCCAGACCAGTTTTCCATGGCTACTCAGCAAACCTTAATTACCACCCAAAAAAACACAGAGCAACGCAAGAGTTCAACTTCAAATCACTGGACGGGTTTCCGT
Organism: Fragaria nilgerrensis; assembly: GCA_010134655.1. Classification (NCBI taxonomy): domain Eukaryota; kingdom Viridiplantae; phylum Streptophyta; class Magnoliopsida; order Rosales; family Rosaceae; genus Fragaria; species Fragaria nilgerrensis. The sequence goes on along the minus strand of CM020978.1, from coordinate 31,041,723 downwards.
CCTTGCCGCAGTTTGTGCACGTACAAATTGCGACGTCATCTCTTTGTAGAAACAAATTGTGGACACCTTCGTCTTCGGTTGAACGGCAACGCTGACTATCAAATCAACTTCCTTCCTCCGACCTACTCGATCTCCTGTCCCATCTGTGGTGCATGGCTATCCTGGTTTAGCTCATCTTGGTTTCAAATGTAATAAGCAAATGTGCTATCAAACGAGATATCTACCTTCTTTTGTTTTGTAATTGCAATTTCACGGCACAAAAATCTCTCCTACTCTATGCAATTTCATCTTGGTTTCAAATGTAACAAGCAAATGTTGCTGTCAAACAAGACACAAAGATCTCTCCAACTCTATGCAATTTCAATCTAATACCGTAATACATCAATTTCGGTTCGTGAATTTCATAGCATGCTTATTATATTTCATTTAAAATTAAGAATCTAAGATTCTTAATCTAACACAACACGACAACAAAAACTCAAACAAATATGTGATCAAGAAGCAAGAACTTTCTTTTCCTTCGTCTTCTATTTCTTATTTATTTTTATCAATCAACCATTATTCTGATACAAAGAAAATAAGTTACATTACAACACGCACCAACAACTATCATCAATCCTGGATCAAAGTGATGTCGTGATCTAGTCTATCCGTGCCGCACAGCTTGTGTGCAAAAAAGAAGTGACCATAGCATTCGGCTAAGAAGTCATTGCCCATCTTCTACTGTATTGGCCTACGACACAGTCTCCTTAACCGAACTTTTTCCTGCAGAAAGACGAGTATCATCACTGTAGCCAATTTACCTTAACCTGATAAGACAACTGTATTGAAAAAGATCAAAAAACAACTTAACACTTGCCTCGTTGTTGTCATGATTATACCGAATGAAGAAGAGACACCTACACCCCCTTATATCATGCATTCTTCGATGGATTTCTATAATATGAGCATCATAGTAGATAGCTTGATCTCTCTTCTCCTGGTAACAGCCAAAACACCAAATTTAAAGTGCTATCAACTTGGAAGATCTAGGAATTATAAAGGTCATACAATAATAAACAACAATTTTGAATTACCAGTAAGCAGAGGACATGATCTCCAACCTTCAATGAACTACATTCTGAATTCTCTAGCGGCACAGAGCGCTCTCGTACTGCTTTTTTTACGTTAACCCACTCATCCTCTTCAGCACCAAATCCAACAAATCTAACACGAACTTCCTTTAATAAATGACAAAATCTATCAAATGATTAGATAGAGCATATCCAAAAGCGATGCAACATATATCAACCTTATCCAAGTATTCTGTATTGAGGTACAGATAGGCATATTTGGTAGACAACATCTTTCTCTATACTAAGTGCAGCAACAGTAATAATTTCAAAACTACCCTAAAGTCAGACGGACTGTTGGGTCACTTGGAAACATCTCAGCAGTGTATGAAGCAATATGAAAAGGTTGTGATATACTTACAGTTTCTCCCGCACTAGCAACTCGGTGACACAGGAACATGTCAACATCATACCTGTAAAGTGATAGAAGAAATTCAAAACATGTGGGAGACTAGGAGTTCCCAATCAAATCAAATGCATCAATATAGCATTACCAATCAGGGATGAAATTAACTCCAAAAAAACTATGTTAATGTAACATCTGCTATCTATCATCAGAAGGAAGACATTTAAGGAAACTTCTGAACCTCACTTCAGTCCCAAAACAATCTCTCCTTATAATTACCATCAGGGTGACTGTGTCTGCACTAACCAATCACAACGTACAATTGAAATAGGTGCAAATGTTTCAATTGAATATATCAGAAATGATCAGAAATAATTGTTGAAGGGGGTTACTATCAGATATTACAGGCATAAACTAAATTCAATATATCAGATTCTTCAACATCCTTGCTCTAACTTGCTCCATCTCTTCTTTAAAGTGACACAGTTGAAAAGACCAGGCACCAAAGTTATACACTTTTCATAATAGTTAAATTTTGCTTAAGCAATCTTTCCTTAAAATCTTGTATCCCATATCGATCTTCTTATGATTAATTATAAAACACTAGCCTGCCAAGATCAACACCAGGTTAATGAATCCAAGAGAAAAACAAAAGGGCCAGAATAAAAAAATTTGTCATTGTTTCTTGTAAATGCTTACCATGCTCCATCCTTTGATGACCTAGCTTCAAATTCCAACTCTGACTCTGGGATCTTTTCTTCTGCTTTGGATTGAACTTTACGGAAAAAGTTGAAACAACAATTAGCAAATGATGTTATAAGAAAAAGTTCGGCCAACTTATTAAATGTAGCATTGTTGGCTAATATAGAAGAAAGAGAGTTGTCAATATTACAGTATCTAACTAGAGGGCAAGAACCAAGATTATAAAAAAACTAGTAGTCAGCACAACAGTTCAAAATTTCACTTTGCTCAGCTAGCTTTCGGTAAAACACTTTCCATTGTACTATATAGTATAAGAGTTCACCAGCAAAACACATGAATACATTTAATCAATTTGAAAAAGCCTTTACAAGCTTGAGTGATACAAAGAGATAGAATAAGAGAAACAAGCAATAATGAAGCACCTTTAGGTTTTTCTTTGGTTTTAGGTGCCTTAGTGGAAGGACAAACTCCCTTGAGATCTTTCAATATGTTTGGAAACTCTTGTATCCTTTCCTGGAACCAATTTTGCACCTAACACAACAGTAACAGAAAAGTTGCCACCATGTAGTAAGAACAGTAGCAACAGACCAACAACAGCATAGTGATATTCCACTGCAATTACAGGAAAGGAAGGAAGAGAGAATAGAATGTGCAACCTGAAACCATTTCACAATTGGTTTTCCAGCACGACCACAAGCGACTGCACAGACATAACCAAGCCAAATCAGTACTTCAAGAGCAGTTAAACAATCATTGGAAAGAAAACTCAGTATAACTATTTGAAGTTCAAAGTGAGTTCAGACCATAAAATCAAAAAACTCACTTGAAACTTTGGCCAAATTTTGACAAAATTCTTTGGCCAGCACTTCTTCACCTGATTCCCTCACCAATTTGTCCATTCTCTCCATCTGTTCATAATGATGAAGACAAATAAAGTAAATCCTCAGTATATAATCTCAATATCAGAAATTGAAGTCCATTATTGCATGCAGCTTTACCAATGTAGAAAACACTGGTGAAACATCCATGTAGATATTTCAACTGAATGATCACACACCATGCAAATAACAATACCAAAATAATGCCCAAAATTTCAATCAATGCAAGTATCAAATAAACCCATAAAACCCAGATAGCTATAAAGATAAAGGAATGAAATTTAAGAAAACAAAAGAAAAGAGGAGAGAACTTCACACAGACCTCGCCCTTTGTGAAGCCAATGAAGAACTCCCTCTGTCTGGGACGAAGGCCATGGTCCATGTTGCTCCGTCTCTCTCTAAAACCCTAACTACAGATTTTTAATTTATTCCCCAATCTTGGAAAACCCTAAAAGCTTGGTGAGAGGCTTTGGAAATTTAGTTTGTTTTTGAGTTTGAGATAGAACAGTGAAACAGAGGTAGCTTTCCTTTTTGGTTGCTTTGATATTTGAGAAGTGAGAACACTTGCCCAGAACACAACCCAAATAGCTTTGGTTTACCAGTACCAGGTGTGAGGAAATAAAGGGATGTCGTTTTTTTAAGGGCCCAACTCGGAGTAAAGACCTGGCCCAAAGAGAGTTGGGATCATTTTTTATTTTTTTTTAGTTTTGACATTAAAAAAGAGGACCATGTAGTTTTGTTGGATGGTTCTTCTGGATCATCTTCGTTGTTTATAGCCGAACTAAGTGGAAGAAGTTTATCATATATGAGCAACTTTTACCAAACTTGAACTATGAACACTGTATGACATATGAGGCAGTAGACGAAACAATGAAGGTATATCATGATGAAGATATATACGAAGCGATCAAACTTACAAAGTTTCACTTTGAAACAAGTTACGAAGAAGAATAACTATCATCGTAAGTGTGGCGATAATTATATAATACATGACAGAAGCACACTGGACTTGATGGATTTGATATCAATATCATTCTTTTTCAGATCTCCCTAATAAAAAAAATGATGTATTTTACTTGATAGTGGATTAGTTGTAACGTGGGAGCATGTAACATGAGATTAGAAACACAATATTACATATACTATCATCGTATCCGGCCATGTGCATATATTTATAGTAAGATGTTGTTTGATTTCCTTTCATATTCATACAAGTTTGGGGTTGGTAGGTGCAAGTGCAATGCCTTAGTTCTTTGGTAGCTAGATCTTCAACATCAATATATACAATTATACATGCATGGAGTCCACACACCATGAAAGGAGTATTTCAAATTCAAATAAAGGCAAAAGGACTTCTATATTTCTAATTGTGTCCCTTATAAAATGAGCATATATAAATTCTTGTCCAAATTGAGGGGAGTCTGGACTAAGGGGGAAGCAGAGTAAATCCAAATTAATATGGTGATGACTTAAAGCATATGGAGATCTCCAATACATCAGTAAGTTAAGTCCAAGTACAACAACTCCATAGTTTTTCAGGAGTTGAGTGTAGTTGAATGTGAAAGACAACAAAAAATTAAGGGTGTGGAAAATAATTGGGATACGAATTAGAGATCCATATATACTAATCAATATCAATGTATGAATTAACATATACATCAAGTCATTCAACAGAACACCAAGATGAGAACACCAAGATGACTACGTTGATTCTATGGATTGTAATCTACATCGTGAAGGTAGGTATTAAAAATTTGTAAATACGTTGTAATCGTATTTTTTAACATGTTTCAAGTTTATCGAGATAAAAATCGTACGCAACGAGTACATGATAAACTTAAAACTTGTGGGTGAAAGAGTAGATATGATCGACGAGCAGAAAGTGTAGCTTCATGTGAAACAAGAGAGGAAAAATGATGATGATCGAGATAAGCAAGCATACAAGGATTACAAGGTAACTAGATATGTTTAGGTAGCTAGGTCCAAAGGCGTGCATGACGGGTTTGGTATGCAGTTCATCAAAATAAGATAACAGCTTCACCAGTCACCACCTCAAATTAGTATGAACAGAATACAACAACGACCACTTTCCTTTCTCACTTACCCAAAAGGTCCAACAACCTCGAGCACAAAGAGTAAACAATCGTGCTTGGAAAATAGTTTGATTTGGTTGCTCCTTTCTGGTGGAATCATAAACTAAAACTACCACGCACCAAGTCAATTTCGACGTCAAGTACTGAAGTATGAAACAAAAACTCACCTCAAATTTTCTTGTCTCTGTATGGCGTACGTGATCATTATCTTATCATGAAGTCATGATCGATTCTTATATATACCTGCGTTGGTGCTTTACCTGATTCAAATTAACATGAAATCAAAAATGCAAGTCGGAAATAGAGTTTGTATTTGGAGTTGGTTTAGATGAAGATTATTGCATACAATATAGAGTACGTTGGACGATCTATGGAGTTTCCTACTATAAAACCAACGAAGCATCTGAACAAAGAATATCATTGATATATGTATACATACTTGGTAATTTATGATCGAGTGAACGAATTTGCAGAGCGTATTCATAGTATCGATATCATCACAATCTCTTTTGATATTATATGAACGATCCCATCAAATAAACAAAGACAGTACGCCGGCCACTAAATATATTGCGCACCACTCGTGTGTTTTGCAATGGCAGACAATCATTGATCAATCATAGTACTGGAGTGATAAATACATGCGTTAGTGGTAGCGATAGAAAATAGTGATAGTGTGCGGAGGAAAAATAAGTGTTTCTTAACAGTTTGTACTGAATTGACCATACTGATTGATCAATCATCAAACCCGTAATCCCTAAAAAAACACAATTTCGTCCGAACTTTGATAAAGATTACAGAAACTAAAAATCAAAGAAGTGAAATAATAATATTCAAAATGACGCAACGTCTACCCATTTTAAAGTCTCAAAATGAGTTTGAACTTCGAACCAGGTGAATTGCACATAAGTGGAATAACGAGGGACGTAATGGATTCCAAGTATCAAGTTATGTTCAAGTCATTTCAAGGTCTCACTCTCACAACTAAGTGGTTAGATCATTGTATTTAAGGTCGTATTAATACAATTGAAAAGAAAATGACATTTGAGCAAAAACCAAATGTGGTAGGGATGTTCATTCTTAAAAAAACACAAAATATATGAGAACAGTGACTAGATGATCAAATTATAGTTCGCCGCCAAGGGAAACTGATTTTATTTTAGTGGCTACGATTCAACATCTCCTCGTAGTGTTTGTACCAATCCATTTCCTCATCACAAAATGTGGATCTCATTCATTCTCATAGAAGAAATAAAAGGGTTTGGTTTGCAGCTGGTTTGAACATCTTTCCCTTTTAGTCCGACCATGACTACCATATTTTCCTTTTTGCAAAGAAGAGGAGAAAGTTGAAATTAAAATTTTATCGAAGTTTTGTTCATTTCCAACTCAAAACATTGATTGACCGATGCTTTATTACACAGAAATGTCTTACCACTAAACGAAATGATAGTTTGATGACGTCTATAACCACCAAATTATGCACAACAGATAATAGATATCTTATAACAAACAATGAAACATGAACTAGATATCGGTCCAATAATACATACTGTGAAGCCAATGTTCCAAGTCAAATTTTGCTTCCCATAAGTAAAAAAAAGGGAAAGAAAAAAAAGAATGAAATTCCAAAATAAATATTTGATATTTATCTCCCAAGAGTGTGGAGACGCGGTTACGTAAGAATTTGATAATGATATCAGCCGTAGCCTCTAATATGATGATGTCTCTGAACAGACGCACCTTCCTGGTACACATTTCTTATTAAACTCCTCATCAAGCTTGCAACAGTTACTGTCATTTATTTGTTAAAATTTTCAGCTGAAAAATAGAATCGCCTTTCTTGATTCGTTGAATAAGATCGTACACGTGGTTATTTGACAATGAAACCCAATTAGTTGTTTTCACCTCATTTTGTAAATATTAAATCAGAGAGAGAGAGAGAAAGAACCAATCTTTCCTGAAATTTCCGCTATAAAAGGGGAGGCATTGTCCAAGCCTATGCAAGACAAGTCAGCATTGCCTGTATTGGTTTTCTGGGTTGTTGTGTTTGAGCTTGTGTGTGTTTGGTGATTGCAGAAGAGAATAGTGGGTGTGGGAGAACCAAAGGTTTGGGCTTTCATGGGGAGTGTAGTGAAGGAGATGCAGGGCAAGGGTGGTTTTGGTGAGGACGTGTACGGTGAGGATTCTGCCACGGTGGATCAGGTTCTCACTCCCTGGACTGCTTCTGTTGCAAGGTGAGAGATAGGCTCATCTATCCAACCTTCATGAGTATTCAAGGAAATGGGATTTTTTGATGTTTGTGTTTGTGTTTTTGTATTCCCTGTTGTTGTTGTTGTCGTTTATGCAAAGTTAAAATGTTAGAGTTGTCTCTACATGGCGTTATTTTGGATAAATGATGTGTGCTCCTTTTGATTTGTTGGGAACCATTTGTTTGTCTCACGTTTATACAAAAAGATTGTGCTTTTAGGGTCATTACAGTTTGCAGGTTGGATTAGTTCAGATGGTGTGTCATACATAGATGTAAAAACTTCCTGATTTTCAATGCAGATATCGAAATAGACTCCTTGCTCATTTAAATCTGTGGGAAAAAGATCTTTTTCTTTTGTATTCTTCTTGCACCTCAGATTTATAGGATCACATAATATATGGCCTTCTTTGGCTTGAGAGTAGTTACTTACAAAAAAATAAATTATTGTATCAGAACGTAAATTTGTAGTACAGATTCTTGCAATTTTCAGCTTGATGTTTTGATAACACAAGATGGAAGAAAGTGCGATTGATATTGCTTTGATTGCTTCAGCACTTCTTGTTCCTAGACTCCTAAAGAGGACTGGGCAAGTTTATTCTTTTAATGTAAGACTAGTAATTCAGGAATGTGGTTGTCTATAGACACCTTGTAAAAACCATGTTTGTCTTTCCTCCACAATGTTTCTAGTTAATGAATTTGCAATCTCCATGTATTACAGTGGACATACTTTGTTGCGTGATCCACGCTACAACAAAGGACTTGCCTTCACTGAGCAGGAGAGAGATGCTCATTACATCCGTGGCCTTCTGCCTCCAGCTGTCCTGAGCCAAGAGCTTCAGGTTACAAAATGACATTGCTCAAAGTTCATCTAATTCCTTTGTTTTAACAGATTATAATCTCTTTCTCACTACTATAATCTACTTTTTGGTATTTCTCTTTTTTGCTAAACATTCCTGTAATACTTTTTGGTGATTAGGAAAAGAAGCTGATGCACAATCTTCGACAGTATGAGGTTCCATTGCAAAGATATATGGCCATGATGGATCTTCAGGTAAATTTGGTTGTTTATTCGTTATTGGTACTGGATATTATTGTAGAGTGTAGATTTATCAAGATCATAAAAATTGAAACTATTGATCTTCAGATGATACAACTTACTTTGTAAGGATTGTTGTCATTCATTTTCACTTACTTCTTTGGTACTTTTCCTTTCATTGTACAGGAGAGAAATGAAAGGCTGTTTTATAAGCTTTTGATTGATAATGTTGAGGAACTACTCCCTGTTGTGTACACCCCTACAGTTGGAGAGGCTTGCCAAAAATATGGCAGCATTTTCAGACGTCCTCAGGGTCTTTATATCAGTTTAAAGGACAAGTATGGCCAGTTAACAGAATACTTTTGCCTCCAACTTTTATAAATTAGTTGTGAATCTGGCAACCATATATTGAGTGTTGAAATTTTCTAGGGGAAAGATCCTCGAAATATTAAAAAATTGGCCAGAAAGGAGAATTCAAGTAATTGTTGTGACTGATGGTGAGCGCATTTTGGGGCTTGGAGATCTTGGCTGTCAGGTATGTATACTATGTCGAAAGTGTCTCTGAAATCATGTAGATAGATCAGTTGGAAATTTTGCCGTTGTCTCTAGTTGAATTCATATAGTCCAAATGTTTCAGGGAATGGGAATTCCAGTCGGAAAGCTTTCTTTGTATACAGCATTGGGAGGAGTTCCTCCAGCAGCAGTAAGCATTTTCACCACTACTGCGTCCTTTTGTTGATACACATTTGTTTCATTAGAAGTCTTACCATCTGTATGTACTGTCTACAGTGCTTGCCTATAACCATTGATGTTGGCACAAACAATGAGAGGTTGCTGAATGATGAATTTTACACTGGGCTTAAGCATAAGAGAGCAACTGGACAGGTTTTATATTTTTTTCCTTGATCTCTATCTTCTTGTATGCTTTTTTGACAGCATGAAATATGTGATTTCTGTAAAACTAAGGTGGTTTTTTTCATTTATGATTTAGGAATATGCAGAGCTTCTTGAGGAATTCATGACTGCAGTTAAGATGAATTATGGGGAGAAAATTCTTGTTCAGTAGAATTGCCTTCATCTCAACATGTTGCATATCTATAAGTTTCATGTTTTTCCAACCAGTTTTATTGAGCAACGACTGACCAAACTTTCTTTCTGTGGCTTTATAGTTTGAAGATTTTGCAAACCACAATGCTTTTGAACTGCTGTCTAGATACAGTTCAAGTCACCTTGTCTTTAATGATGATATACAGGTAACTTGCTCAGCTTCTTATGACTTTTGTTAGAAATTGTGTGTTGGGAGAACCATTTTAAACTGTGTTTTTTTTTTTTTTTAAATTCAGGGAACAGCATCTGTGGTGTTAGCAGGGCTTATAGCATCCTTGAAAGTGATTGGAGGAACTTTAGCTGATCATACTTTCTTATTTTTGGGTGCTGGAGAGGTAACCTCAAATATACTCTGGAATTAAGGGTCTCTGTTTTTTAAATGCACTGGTTTCTGGATGTAGTTTCTCACTTTTATTTCTTTGCTACTGAAGGCTGGAACTGGTATAGCAGAGCTTATTGCTCTTGAGATATCAAAAAAGGTACTTCCTTCTCCCTTTTACCCAAAACAAAGTCATTTCCTTTCGCTAAGGATTTGTAATCAATAATGTGCTAAACCTTGGCAGACACAAGCTCCAATTGAAGAAACCCGTAAGAAGATTGGCTTGTGGATTCAAAGGTACTTAAAATCTGATTGAGTTCCTTAAAAATTATGCGTTGGGTGGATTATATAGAAAATAGCTTTCTCATTCTCTTTTGGGTTATAACTATGTCTCATATTTGTTGCAGGGATTGATTGTTCAATCTCGTGTAGAATCGCTTCAACATTTTAAGAAGCCTTGGGCTCATGAGCATGAACCCATCAGGGAACTTGCCGATGCTGTGAAGGTGAGCAAATGGTTTTTAGTATTTATTTGATCACAGAATATCTGCAAGAAAGTGATCTTACGTTGTGCTCATAATTCCTCAGGCGATCAAACCTACAGTGTTGATAGGAACATCTGGTGTAGGAAAGCAATTTACACAGGATGTGGTTGAGGCCATGGCATCTTTCAATGAGGTTCTCACACTGTTTCCCACCTTTTCCTTTATGTAAATGTGATTATCAATTTAAGTAGTGACATTGATCTGGTGATTGGCATGTAGAAACCTCTTATCCTTGCTCTTTCCAACCCAACATCACAATCTGAGTGTACAGCTGAAGAAGCATACACATGGACCAAGGTACTAATACCTTCTTTCTTACTTTCTTCTCATCTTCTTTGGTTATGGGGCTAGATTAACTAGTAGATCCCCTTTTGATAATCATTTCTGTTTTCATGCTCAGGGTCAAGCAATCTTTGCTAGTGGAAGCCCATTTGACCCAGTTGACTATGAGGGCAAACTCCTAGTGCCTGGCCAGGTTGGTATATCTAGCTCGAGCAATTTTCTGTCATGAATTACTCTCTTTCATTTGAAATTGACTTGGACAATGGGATCTTACTTTTCCTCACTATCTCCTTCAGGCCAACAATGCTTACATATTTCCTGGTTTCGGTTTGGGACTGATCATCTCTGGTGCCATTCGCGTACAGGATGAAATGCTTTTGGCAGCCTGTAAGTACTGGAAGGATGATCTATACAGTGACATTAATACTACTATACTAGTGATAAGGCTAGGCTCATTGCATAATTTCTTCTATTCTGCTTTATGCAACAGCTGAAGCTTTGGCTACCCAAGTTACCGAAGAAAACTATGAAAAAGGATTGATTTACCCACCATTTACAAACATCAGAAAGATATCAGCAAACATTGCTGCTAAGGTTGCTGCTACGGTTTATGACCTTGGTAAGTTACCTTCTCTCACATTGTTCTAGTCACACAAACACTACTAAATAGTTTACTAACGTCGCGTGATCGATTTTGTTATAGGACTGGCTTCTAATCTGCCTCGACCAAAAGATCTTGTCAAGTATGCAGAGAGCAAAATGTACAGCCCACTCTACAGAAGCTACCGTTGAAATACAGCGTCTCGTGTAGTCTGCAATGCTGATCATCATTCTTTCCCTAAAAAAACTGCTTTCATTGGGTTACGTTTTCAGTTCCATCCTTTCACGTTGCTTTTAGAACTTGCATACATGTAATTTTTTTTCTCCCTTCCAATTTTGGGCAGCCATATTGTCATTTTTCCATTGGATCTCACCATTGAAGTATCAATATATCAAAGCAGTTTTACACACGTCTTGACTCATTGTCATTGTGGAAATGGGTAAAACAAACGAAGGAGCTGTGCTAATGTATAAACAAGAGTCCCTAATGCTGTAATGCGAAAGCATTCTCATATATAAATACCATTTCACATGGTACTTCCAACATGCTGATGTTTAACAGCTACAAGTTGAAAGGCTCTAAAGCCAGAAGCATCTCTGAAATATCTACCACGACTACCTTTTCTATATGTGAATTACGGGGAGGTAAAGCGTACTGATCTCACATAAGATTAACAAGTGCAGTGTCAATTTGCAGATAGATACAAGTAGCTACATACAAATATAGACATTACATAACAGATCAAGATTCTGGGAAGCGACTCAAATTTGAGATATTAGTGCAAGTCATCAGAAACTTGGGAACTCCGAATCCCCCAGAACAATCTAGGCTTCAAATTCTTCTTTGTGGCTGTAAAGAGCCAACCCATTTGAGTTTCACAGGTGGCACAGTTTGTTATTGTCCATGCATACCTGCAAAAAGGGGCAAACTAGCATCTTAGCCTCTCGCATAACAAATTTTAGACGCGCAATAAAATTTTAAGATCACTCCATAGCAATCAATTTATAGAAACTAGCAGCATCTAAATATTGATCATTAGGAAACCAAACCATTAATTACTAATAAAATGACAGAATTCCCAGGGGTTTGAAAAGGAAAACTTGCATTAGACAAGATACCATTTTCTATTATACTGTACCTGATATCCTTAAGTCATTCCATGCAATATTATGAATATGATTTATGACATGAGTTCCGATTTCCCACAATCATAACTACACTTCCGCATTTGTTCAAACTTAAGAAAACTCAGTAGTCGCTGGCCTCAAGCATGATAAATGCTCTAGGATGTAACATAATAACATCAGTGGGTAACAGTAATAATTTGGTCAGAAAAATAGAAAAATGCTAGTAAAAGGTCATACCCAGGAAACCAGCTGTATTCTTTCACTGCTGAACCTATGAGTGCCAAGCCAGTTGCTTTGTGTAGAGTCATTATCTCATGCACACAACCATTGGGGTTCACATAAGCACCTAGAGGACCTTCACTCGACATCACCAGCATATCACTCCGCCTTGCAAAAACAGTCTGCATCGTATACCAAACAACACACACCAACATAAGTAAATAGAGCATATACGGGCAAAAGGTTATGTATTTATGCACACACAGGGTTCCAAAGCAAAAGCAACCTGACAAGTTTTACAGCGGATAAGATTAACAGTCTGAAGCAACTCAATTTCCCGGCGTAGCCTATATGAAATACCATCAATTTCCAAAAGCTCCTGCCTTGTAGATTCAGAGACAGGAATTTTACTAGCGATGTAAAATGACAAAAGATCAGGCTTCTTCACCAGACAATCCATTAATGGTGCTCCAACTATCTGTTTCCACATATCTGCAATACATAGATGCAGAATCAAGTATATTTCAAGGATTCTTTAAGAACTCGGTAAGCAAAGTCAAACTACCTGCTGCTCCTTGAGCAAGACAATAGGAGTCATACATGCGATATACCCAATAGGGCCAAAATGCTCTAGGAACTCTACGTATCTGTTTAGAGTCTGTATTTCTCCAACATATACTTGAATCTTTCTGTTTGGATGATTGCATCTCTGATATAGAACTGGTCCCCACATCAACCAAACTCTCGGGGCATGAATGCAATGAATCTGTGGAATCAGAGTCTTTAGATTGTGATCCTTGAGATTGGAATTCTGATTTCTCACCATCACTGCTTGTTGATTCATCCATTACATCAGATACATAAGAGGTTTCAATTGCAGATCGGTGAATTTCCCTTTCTGTCAAAGAAAGTGCGCTCTCAAAGCTTTCATCTGAATTTGGCTCCGAATCATTGTCCACATCCATAGATCCATTTGAATTCCTACAAGAAGCGTGTGAAGGCATTGCACGTGGGAAACTATGGCCTTTCCGGTGACTAAATGGTGCCAGATCTCCAAATGCAGCCCGTGGAGCCCTCAATGGTACATCTTCTTGTATAATTTGAATTTCCCCATATGGCTGACATATGAAAATTTACAACAAATTAGTCAATATATAGATGACCACATAACACAATAGATTCCTTAACTGGAAATCTCTAAAGCAAAAAGTTATTCTAACCGCTCCTTCCACATCAATCCAACGTCGTCTTAGACGAAATCGCTGTTGACCACGGGTTACCACATTCAGTGAGCCATCCTCTAATCGCCTAAATTGGCGAATCTGTAAAAGAGAAAAAAAACAGAAAAAAAATTATTTAGGAGTTGTATAAGCTAGCACATATAAATAAGATGAAATAGATTCAAACAGATGAGCACTGAACTAACTATACCTCCGCAGTTGTCCCAATATTTGCAAACTTTATGCTTCTGTTGTCAGGATCTCTGTAAACACGAATCTGCAAAAAGTTCAGGACAAAAAAATTACGATGAAACACTAGAGAAGAAAATTCAAGTGTGGGAAGAACAAGTTGGCAGCTTCACAAGCAGTTCACATACCACACCAATGGTATAAGGAGCATCAACTTGATTCAGTGCTCTCTCAATAGCAACTATAAAATTGGGTTGAATAACTCTGAGCGGAAGAGTGGCGTCTGGAAACAGGACAACCCCTGTAATACACCACACAGAAATATCTAAGTTTTCTTTACCAACAATATCAGCACCTTGCTTAAGTTTGATTCTTCTCTATCCTCACGCATTTGGACTAAAATGATTTGGCCTAACTATTAGGTACAGTAGCTAAAAAATCAGACACAACAATGTTCAGAAACATAGCAATAGTGAAACACCACTCGCAGACTCGTGTGACATCTCTATGGAGCTATTTTATTGCCAGAGAGCATTTAAAAATTAAAAGACACACCACTTTCCAGTAACTCCCCGAATACTTTCATACTCTTCAGTCGAATAATTATTTCTTCACATTACTCAGAAATGTCAATAACACACACACACCTGCTAGTGTTGAACAGTAATGAACACCTTCGACTACTACCGAGGTGATACACTGGGATCTAACTGAACCACTGATCTGACCGAACTATGAAATGCAACAGTGCATAGAGCAGTACCTTCGAGATAGAAGATAGGGAGGTTCAATACAGCTCCGCCGTCCAAAAACGCCATCCTATGATGAGTATCTTCAACCTCTGTTACAAATAACACATGACTAAGCAATTCGGCGTCGAAAGTATAAGCAAATAACTACACAAAAACGAATGAATAGACAGATTAAATGCATACCGCCAAGGTATGTATGCAATGAAGCCAAACAGGTATTGAAGGTGTACTCATCAGCCATGCCTCGACCACTTCAAGTTCAAATTTCCACAACAAAAGTCAGTAAAAATTCACAATGACAGTAAATTTCAATTCGAATTGGATTCATAAACCCTAGGTCACAAACTAGGCATAGGAATTCACACGGTGATGAGTTACAGGCTAAAACAAAGAAAAGGTGGGAGGATGGTGCTTACGTGGCGGGGGCGTCGTCGGCGGAGGAGTCGTCGTAGTCGGCATCGACCTCCTCGACCTCCAGTTCCTCGAGGTCGAGGGCTCGAATCTGCTCGATCTGGAGGCGCTCTCTCGCGAGAAGGCGTTCGTTGTCGGCCATCGTTGAGATGTTTATCTCACTGTGAATTTTCCAGTGGTTTTGTTTGGAAGAAATGAGAGGTTTTTGTTAAGGAGGTTGAAATGGCTCCCGGCGACGGTGAAAACTCTCCGGCGGTGGGTGTGTTGTTGCTCCCGCTCTAATGAGTTGTTGCCTCCCTCGACTGAAACCTGGACTCTTCGTTATATTTTCCTTATTATTCATTTTTCTATAAAAGAAATTTTTTTTTTTAAAGAAGAAATTGGTTTTAATCTGAGGATTACAGACCAAAAAAAATTTAAGGAATACTCTGCTGTCATAACTAAACTTTTATGATTTTGTACATCATGAAACATCATTTATATTATATAGGCCTGACAACGGGCCAGACCTGTACGGGTTTAACCGTGTCGGACTCGACAGGTCTGCGGGTTTCTGTTAGAACCCATTAGAACCCGTTAAGCCCATAAATTATTATTATTTTTTATTTTTTTTTTTTTTTTTGGCAAACCCACACCTGAATAATTTTTTTTAATTTTTTAAATATAAAAAAAAAAAAAATAGACCCCACCAAAAATCAAAAAACCTCGAAACCCAAAAAGGAGCCTCCACAAAACAGCTCAATTCCGTGAGACCCTTCTTCTTCTTCTTCTTGTGATAATTGAAGTATTGGGCAACTCACGGCACCACCGGCGGCAACAACTCCACCGGCTACGACAACTTCTCCAAATCCTCCGTCGCCTCCCTCAAGTCTCTCAAGTCCTCCCTCCCCTAAAACCCCATGATCTACGACACCTCCGAGATCTCCTCCTCCTCCACTTCCACCTCTTAGCGCGGTACCCTCCGCGGCAAGGACGCCGTCGTTTTCCAGCGCAAGTCCCGCACCCCGATCGACCTCCCTGACCTACAGCAGAGCCTCTCCCTCATCTCCCGCTCCCACCACACCAGCCTCATCAAGCTCCTCGGCGCGTCTCTCTCAGGCAGCTACGTCTACGAGTTCGTCGACGGCGCCAACCTCGCTGACTGCCTCCGCAACCCTAACAACCCGAGCTTCACAGTCCTCTCCACCTGGCTCTCACGGCCTCGACTACATCCACCGCCTTCAGTTTCTTTTCTTTTTTTAGTTTATTAGTTAACGGGCTCCAGCGGGTTCCGAGTAGTAAGTAAGAATAGAAGAAGAAGAAGCAAAAGAACAATACCTCAGCGATCATCTATCCATGGCTTCCTAATTGGGTACTCTCTCCTTTCTTTGTTTGGTGGGTCCTTATTCCAACACCCAAACGTGATTTTGATGCACCTATTCTTTACTTCCACACCCTTCCTTCTTCATCTACAATTCTTATTCATTTATCCTTTTCGTATACATTGTTCGGCTTTTCTTTAGAGTAGTTCTTCTCTTGCTGGGTTGAATGCCACAGGTATTGCATTCCATTTTGCTCTTCTGCTCTTAGAATCCTCCAATGCCAATTCCATTCTTGCTTTGTGTATTTGTTGGGTAATGAATTGTGGTAAATGCTAATTGACTAAAGACATATGCTTGTTGAATGTGAATTGCAAATGTTCATTTGTTTAATGCTTCTCTGTAGTATTGCATTTTCAGATTCTAGAGCGATTTGTGTGGTGTTTTTATATAAATTTTATTGCTGATACTAATCGGTGAATTTGCATTATGTGGTATGCGTTTGTATTGTTGCTTGCCCCAGCTACAATAAATGCGAGGCCTTGTTTTGGGAGCAGTTTTCTTTGCTACTTAAAAATAACCTTAGATTTTGAGGGGTTCAAAAACAAGGTGAACAAGAACTTAAATGGAAAAAGTGGAGAATGATATACAAGAGTAATGTTAGTATTTAAATGGAAAAAATGTTTTTGTGTAGGAGATATGCATTAAGGAAGCGTGGCTTGTGTACAATGCTGGTATAAATATCATCTCACATATAAATCAGTAGCTTTATTTCATCTTATTTTCATTTTCTTTGCTGGTTCTTTCTATAACTCATATTTAACTGGTAGGGAGGACCTCTATTGATGTGAAATGGGATGAAGGTAAATCTTGATTATCAAGGTAATATGACGTATTATCTTGCTTTAGTTTTGTCACATCCTTTGAATTATTCTTTTGTTTTTTGGTCATTGATCATGTTGCTGTGGTCGACATTAAATCTAAACCTGTGATTTGAGTTCAAACTCTTGTAGTAGAATTTTTGTACATGGTGAAATTTCCATGTCAACATAATTGTGAAATCAAAATATTTTGGTGTTTGGTGTGTTGCATTAACTAGTTCCTTTCTTCTATGCCTCAGGCTATGTGAATACGGTTGTTGGTACTCACATCAACCAGGGTGCAAAGAATGTTGTTTGCATGAGCGGCTGTATCGAAATGCAGATGGGCAGTAAGATCTGTAGTGTAGTGTCTCGAGGAGCATCCAGTTCATGTTGTTATCGGCTGCAGCCAGGGAAATCGGGAAATAAATTTGGCACTTTGTCCCTCACCAAGAGTCGTCCACCAGAAACTGGCCAAACACCGCATGGAAGCTGTTTCAGGTCTTGCTTCTCCATGGATAGGGGCAACTCACGGTCGTTGACAGTTAATGCTAAAAGAACTCAGAAATGTCTAGAAATTTCATTGGCATGTCAGGGCATGAAAACTAGAATTTTGGTCCCAAGACAAGGAATGCTTCCCAAAATCAAGTGTAATGTGGGCCCAATGTCATGGACACAATGTGCTTATGCTGTTTTAATGTTTGGGTTGCTGATTTGTAATTCTTCTGAGCCAGCACACGCTGAAACAACTCATAAGAATGATGATAAGGAAGATGACGGTGATTTGTCATATTCACATGGAAAAAAAGTTCATACTGACTATTCCATTATTGGTGAGCAGCATATCCTTCCATCATCACCTTTTTTATTTATTTGTAGAGTAATTATGTATCTGAAACCACTAATTGACTTGGCGTATAGCTCACTTCTCCATTCTTCACAGGTATACCTGGAGATGGAAGGTGCTTGTTCCGCTCTGTTGCTCATGGCGCTTGTTTAAGAGCTGGAAAATCAACTCCTAGTCAAAGCCTTCAGAGAGAATTAGCAGATGACTTGAGAGCTAGAGTATGTTTCTGTTTTGAATCATTACTATAATCAGTTAGTAAATGACTGCAAAGGGAGTGTGTTTCTGTTTTCCATCATTAATACAATAATAAGTCCAAACTTCCTTCCATTGTTAAAAAGAGAGAAAAGCTTAATTGCAGTATCTTTTTAAAACTCAGCCATTTGATCAAGTTCGCTTTAATATTTATATTTCAACACCTTGTGTGAATTGGTAGTATTTGAACTTTTACCTGTCAACTCACTGGACCTATGCTCTTTGTCAGCTAAAGAAATGAAATTTGATATAAGTTACTTTCGTAGAGCACTCATCCACGAGCTTAGCATGGTCGATAAGGATGTTTAATGTCATTCATATTTTTTCTGTAGTTTGAGTTAATTGAGCACTTTTTCGTTGTTCTGTCAAACTTCTAGGTTGCTGATGAGTTTATCAAAAGAGAGAAGAGACAGAATGGTAAGTTTAATGATTGCGAGTGTCAAAAACATTACGACAGCCTTCTATGCTTGGTAAAATTTCCATTTTGGATGGCATAATGTCTTTCGGTTAAGTATATATGTCCCAAATTTCAAATAAGCATATAGACTGGAAAATATGTGTGATTGACAAAAGCATAGCCGTAGGACTTTGATCGAGGAAAATGATGTGATCACGGATTTTGAAGTTGGTTTGAGCTTGGATTCACTAATAACTGGCTAACATTTAACTTCTTTGGATGATGAAATATGAATTCTAACTTCTTTGGATGACAAAATAGGAATTTTAACTTCTTTGGATGATGAAATAGGATTTCCTTGGTACCCCTCTTGTATTCCTTCTTTCCCCTTGCTTCCTAGTTTTAGCATTCGCATCTGAGATGAATCATGAAAGCATGATACACAGATGGAGACCCAAGATATGTTGACATGGGTTATAAAAGTCTTAATCCACTGAAACAGTGAACTTAGTTCTGCCTTTGTAATTGTGACATCTGATAGCTGGTATCACCAAATCATTCGACAATCAGTCAAATCCATGTTGGGACCTAGGTATTCATTTTTATGGATGAACATTGTATTACAGTTACAACATAAGATATAGATGTATATTTGTCAGCTGATGTATGTTTTCGTTGATTTCCAAGATAGGTTTGTTGAAGGTGATTTTGACACATATGTCTCCCAAATAAGAAAGCCACATGTATGGGGAGGGGAGCCCGAATTGTTAATGGCTTCACATGTTCTTCAGTAAGTACTCATCTATTATGTGCTTTCTAATATAGTGTTGTTGCATTAAGCTTTGTTATTTCACGGATTTATGTTGTTGAAGTATGAATCCCATGATGACTGCAGAATGCCGATCACAGTATACATGCATGATGAAAAGGCTGGCGGCTTAATAACTATTGCCGAGTACGGGCAAGAATATGGGAAGGAAAATCCAATCAGAGTTCTCTATCATGGTTTTGGCCATTATGATGCGTTGCATATTCCAGGAGTGAGGGGTGGTAATCTAGGCTTTGACGTAAGAATTTAACAAAGTTGGAAGAATACCCATTCGGAAGAATAAAATCCAATATTCAACATAGTAGACATGCAAACTTTTACTCTTTTTTTTTCCGGTCAGATGTGTACATTATGTTGTAACTGTAGATGTTTTATTTGTTTACCGAGAGTTCGTACAATGGATGAATGGAAGTGATCTTCAGCTGTCGTGTATGTATGGCCTTCACATTCTGTCTTTTCATCAGTCAACACCATGTTCTTCCATTTTTTCAATTTTCTCATCTTTCCAGAAAGTTGCATCAGTTGGTAAAGAACTCTTTTCAACTAGTACGTTACAAGCAATTAACCATGAACAGGGTTTAGCTTTCCCTAATTGAACATTAAAAATTCATGCCACAGAATTGGTTCAAAACAACTATGATTAGTTATTCTGCGGTGGAGACGGAGGTTACGGCTGAGATTGTTGCGGTGGAGGCTGTGGTTGAGACTTGAGACTGTGGTGGTGGTGATTAAGCAAACTGAGGGAGAGGGTTCCATCCCTCATCAGGAGCCTTGTAATGTATAATTTTTGTAAGGTCGCAACTTGCAAGGGTAAATAGTATGGAACCCTTTTATGTACTAATTAGATCCTGTTAACTACAGGTGCTATAAATCATTAACAAAATGTGGTTGTACCTGTTAAGACCCATCCCGAATTTCACCCTGAAACCCGAAGTAAGTCTTGCAGGGTCCACCTCCAAGAAAAATTTACCGAAAAATTCGGCATAACCTCCCTTGAAAATGAACAACTCTAACCTGAAAAATTCAAAGATAACACTCCTATAACAAAAAATCATCCTCAACTCCTGGAACCACCCGCTCCCTACAACACAACCATCACAACATAATAATAAAACCATCTTCTAATCCATCACATAAATATCCAACTAATATAACAAACTTCATCCTTCGAATATTCGAAAATATATTATAAGTCTTAGCACACCACCGAAATATTATACAATATCCCCAGGTAATCAGAGCTACTAAAAACTATAAAAAGCAAGAAAATACACTGGTAGGTTAAATATGTAATCTACTGGTGAAAAATGGTGGAGAAATGGGTAACTATGCCTCGCCTCCTACTAGTGTCAACCCGAACTCTGCAAATTGAGCATTTTTAAAAAAGAAAGGCCCAAGGGAAAACATTCGAAAATGTTAGAGTGAGTGGACAAAAATAAATTTAATATAAATGAACCAATAAATAAAAATATTTATGATTTCCCAATTTAATTTCCAATGAAATCGAATGCATGTCTCTAGCGATAAAACTTTATCTCATAAATATCGGGCCTCTCAAGCCAAACTATATATAAATTCATATATGTATGTATTTACAACCGTCATATTCCTTGTACGAATTCTAAGAAAAAATAAGAAAAATAGAAATTCGTACAAGACTACGACGCTTGCGTCTAACGCTCACGTCGCGCCATAATAAAATTTTACCTCATTATGCGGAAAAGACGGTGTATATATATACGTGCATATTTCCTATATAAATTCTTATATTTATATAGGGCTACGACGATTGCGTCTAGCGCTCACATCGCGCCATAATGAAATTTTACTTCATTATGACTGAAAAACACGTATGGCTAGCTAGCATTTATATACATACTATCCTCATAAAATCCATATACATATCCACCGAAAATCTCATTTTTAGTAATTTTTCAAAATAAAAGAAATCGTCAAATTAAAATAACGTCAAATGCTCCAACAAAAGAAATTGCTCAACAATAAACCATTGCATGCATATTAATTAAAACCAAAGTCCACTCACAAATTAGACCTAAGCCTGATGTCGATCTGAGGCCTCCTCTGCTCGAGCCTTCTCACGTCCTATTCCAAATATATAATTAAATTCCCAACTAAAAATTCAATACTTACACAAAATAGGCAAAATTAAATGTGAGCCTTATCCACGCTCATCCTTACCCAACTTTGCCATTCTTAACTCGATATGATCCAAACTTCACTGAAAAAAATACCGGCAGCCTTATTACAGCCTTCTACAGTCTAACCCACATTAATTCAATGGCCGGATTTCTACCCAAATAACTATCAAAATTACCAATCTTTGGGAAATCCCAAACCTATCCAAAACTCCTCCAAAAATTCCAAACTTCACATCAATAGACTCCCCTTAATATAACAAATTTAAAACCATGAAAATCCCCCTAACAGCGGCGGCCGACTCCGGCGACCTCTAATGCCTACCAAATTTTGATAGCATCTTCCTCTCAACCCACTCTACAACTTTCCTAACTAGCATAAACACCAATTCCAAGCCTAACTAGGGTAATCGAACTAAAACATCAAATTGAGCCTTAGAATTTCAACTCAACGTTTCTCCTTACCTAGCTCAAGAGGGAGTGAATCCTTTTAAGGGATTGAAGCATAGAAGGAGAGCTTCCTTTTGAGCCGAGTAGCTCCGATTATGGTGGCCGGAGGAGGGAGTTCCGGCGACGGAGCACCACGGGCAGCCGAAGGTTTCAGGCGAGATATCTCCCTCACGGTGGCGCTAGAGAAGCTCTCATCGGTCAAGGACCGACCGATTGGGACATGTGCGGCGGCCTGCAGTGGCCGGATGGCGGCGGAAGGTCGCATTGAAATTCTGGCAGGGAGAGAGCTTGGGGAGAGGGTCGGGAGGAAAGAGAGAGAAAAGGGAGAGAAAGTGTTGGGCTTTTTTTTTTCCCAACCGGTTCCTACCCATACCAAAAATAAACCCAACTCCACATTAACATCACAAAAATAATACCCTAATAAAAATTCATTTTTACTAGCTAGAATTTATCATTTTTACCGTTGTCACATTTTTTTTTTACGAATAATTTATTTGAAATAATCGTCCCCCAAAACCCCTCTAGAGACCCTTTAAACTATAAACTCATTGACAAAGACGGTAAAGCTCTTATTAATACCAAACTAGTAAATAATGTAAAAATTTAAGAGTCGAGATGTGACAGTACCATTGGGGCTTTTACCGTCTAGTTCGGTCTAAATTTTAGATGTCACAGGAGATGACTCTTTCTATCGATCCCATATGGTGGCATGTTATCTTGGTACTGTCCGCTGAACTTTAATATACGGAAGGGTTGTAATAAGGACCATTGAGTTAAGGACTAATTGATGACTTTTCCATTAATTGGTTTATTACACTCATTTTTCAAACATATTTTTTTTTATCTCAACCAGTTAGTGTAATCGGTCATTTTCATTTAAAAATAAAATAAAATCAATTCCTCTAAGAATTTTTACATCGTCGCATGCGGAGTTATGCATAGAAGTGGTGAGCTTCGTTTGATTGAAGGACAAATCTAACCTCGCTTGATTGCATGAGGTTCAACATTTCTGGAATATCATTAACCTCATTTGATTGCATGAGGCGATCAAGAGAGGTGCTAGTTGTCTGGGCCTCTAACGAATAATGAAAGCAAGAAAACAATACATACCTACTTTACATTAGATAAACAACTCAACTGTTACAACTAATTTTCGTGAAAAAGATGAAAATTCTTGACAAATGTTACATTGTTCTAGGATATTCTGTATCTTTCTAGATATTCTTTATGTGTGCCTTGGCCTTATGCCAATATGATATGTAGTTAGACTAGATCTATGTATTCATATCTTTACCATATTGGTATTGTGTAATTCCCTATATAAAGGGCTCCTATCAATGAATAAGATGATGATTCTCTTGCTATCTCTTTGTCTCTACACTTTATCCTTTATCACGTTATCATGCACTTTGTTCTAACCCTAGAGTTAATAGCCCACCATTTGTTTTTTAAAACCCTAAAATTGGGCAGCCTTGTTTTTCCCGATTTCCGACAAAAATTCTGACTGCCCTCAGCCGGAATTTTATATCCCCAGAAAGCTCTCTCCGTCCCGGATCCAACGCCGCCGGCCTCACCCTGAGAACCGCCGGAAAGTCTCTGAACCGGCCGCTGGAAGATTCTAGACCGCCGTCGCTACCGACCACCGGTTCACCACCTTCCCTTGCTCCGATCAACCTGAATTTTTGACAGCAGCTTCCCCATCAAGAGCTGCTCCTAAATTCGAAGTAGAAGTAGGCGAAACGTTGATTCTTCTCTCGGCAGCCTCTAGAAACCAAAGATTTCAAGATTGCTCGTCTTCCAATAAAGAAAGCCGGAAAAGTTCCCAACCCTCGGTCGAAGCCTGCAATCGACTCAAACTCATCAGAGCTCCTCTAAAGGCAGTTTATTTGTCAAACTAGCAAATAAGCTTTAATATTACAGTTATTTACTTTTGAATAACTCGGGGGGATAAAATCTTTTCTCCGTCTCCATTCTATGCTTGGGATTTTGTGCGTGCAGGTACCAAAAATCCTGGAATTTTATTCGTGGGTCAAGAGTGTGTTTGATCACTCTTGTTTCCTTGTCCGGGTTGTGTATGATCAACCCCGACCTATCACCGGATTGTGTTTGATCAATCCGAGGCCTTTTTTCCGAATTGTGTTTGATCAATTTGCGGCTTTTTCGGATTGTGTGTGATCAATCCGAAGGACAAACCGCTAAATTACGGATTGTCACTTTGATGAGACAATATTCCCGCCGTTAGGGGGAGATAAGAACACAAGTGTTTAAGTGGAACGACGTGAATTGTCGTGGTTTGTCCCCACTAAGTCTCATCTTGATCTCAAATGCTTAAAGTGTTAAAGTGACAAGATCACATGCTGCAAATATGTCTGCAAGGATTAATATCCTACAAAAGGACATGGCGCAACCAAAAGGAGTTGGTCTTGACGCCATCACCATGGATGGTGATATGGTGACGCCATATAGTGACAAAATTGGTGTCACAAGGCCGTGTGGCTCCCTAAAAGGAGGGAGGCCCTTAGGTTCGATACGTTCTCGCACTAGAAAGAAAGCGAGCTTGGCACAACCTAATTCATTGATTAGTGATACTCAAATCCGTCTCATAAAGTCTGAATTGTGATTATCGTTGGGGGACGCCTCAATGTCAAATCCAATCCATATAGAGATCTCTACAAGTATTACACTAGTGTACATGAAGACGTGAGATAATGAGTTTACTATCGAACCACCCTTCGTTGATGGATATCAACTTAGTTTATTGGCCTAAATGGAAAGATGCGATCCAGTATTAATAAAGAGATAGGTCCTTGGACAGGTGATGCCGAGACCGCAAGCTAAACCCTATCAACTATGCCTTTGTTAGATAGCGTAGTGAGAACAAGAGCTTAGACTCACCTTATGGCGCAAGGTCTCTTACTAACACGCACTGGGATCGACTACGATGAGATATGCTCTCGTAATGGATGTCATTGAACTCCACTACTTTGTCAGTTTGGTAGTTTCCGAATAACCGAGCATGCAGCCTATGAATGTGGTCATAATAACATCTCAATAGGATCAGAGATATACATGAAGATCTTAAACGGACTTCATTCATCCGAATCAAGTGGCTCCAGACCACAGGAGCACGCGTTTGCTAAAGGTATTGAAACGCACATGGACTCTACTTGATTTGGAAGGGATATGGTGAATTATGCCTTTGCGTGTTCATTCCGGATTTACATGGACTCTTGATGGATCAAGAGATGTCAATATGTATCAACATCCGAAGAAAAAGATCTTGGGAAGACATAGTCTCGATAAGGCACTCGATGACTGTATTGATGATCAATCGGCTTAGGCGCTTTATAACTAGTGAGGCCTACATATACTCCCATGATTAGTCAAAGACTTTGCTCTAAAGAGAGATCCGTTGTTTTGTCTAAAGCAAGATGACAAATATGTGTTAAGAGATGAAGTTCTCATCTAAGTACAATAAGACGCATCAATGTACTTAACACAATACGAAAGACTTGACATCTCATTCGCTATGAAAAGTTGTAAAGTTAAGTGTAGCTATACGCCCACGCAACGCCAATGTAATGGCAGTAACTCATTTTTCAATACTTAATGGTATGAAAGGTTGAAGCTTATTCTATCCCAACATAAGAAATACACATCAAAAGCGAAATCAGAATTTGTTAAGTTTTGTAGGTCAACTTCCACAGGACCTACAGAAAATCTCACTCACTGGAAAATGGTGAAATTGGTACCATTGGAAAGGTCTATGTGTCTGTTTTCTAAGTACACCAACCATTTGATCATACCTATCATATTGAGTGAGTTATGGCCGTTTTCGTAAAGTAGGACGAATCTGTCCGAGAATCTGATTTTGGCAAAATAGTCCACTTCGACGGGACTCTGTGAATAACTCCTGACGAACCAGAACGTGTGTAATATTCGGTTGGAAAGCTAAATTAGTCTAGTTTCCAAAACCGTTTACAGTTCGTTCATATGTATTTCCTAGAGGAAGTTACGACTGTTTTAGTAACTGAATGTCATGTTGCGCGGAAATCTGATTTCCTGCACGAACTTATGTTTTGAGTTCACAAGCGGTCTTCTCCTCAAGATCTAAGTGTAAAAGATCATTTGAGGACAATACGGCATGATTTAGTTAATCATTGCCCAGTGCCACATTTGAAGACATGTAAAGAGCATTGACATGCTAAGTTATTGAAACTTCCGTGATTAGTAAGAATTAGGAAGAGCCCTATGATTGATGTAAAGATCAGGGGGATGTGCGAACTTCAGGGGAGTCTAGCACATACATACATGTCACTATCAAATGTGAAGGGTGCGTTGTACTCTTTTTCTGCTACGATTAAGGTTCAGTTTTTCTCCCATAGGATTTTTGTGACTTGACGAGGTTTTTGACGAGGCAACAGATCAACACCATCGGCATATCAGCACGCGGCACAAAGGGATATTCTGTATCTTTCTAGATATTCTTTATGTCCTATCAATAAATAAGTTGATGATTCTCTTGTTATCTCTTTGTCTCTACACTTTATCCTTTGTCATGTTTTTGTAAATCGGTAATTTGGTGAACAAAGATAAATGGACAAACTAACACATCCGTTAATCGCCAGTCACTCCGTGAGCGGTTGAGGCACATATAAAAGAGCGTCGGATAAAATTCCCAGAGGCCGCGAAACCAAGCAAAGCAACGACGCCATGGGCCGCTTAGTCCTCTCTCACTTCCTCACCATCTCCACCTCTTCTCCTCGCCTCGCTTCCTCTCTGTAACTCTCTCTCTTCTCCGGTCGCCGTCAATTTCCATCCCAAAGTTCTCACATTCTTGTATCGCTTTGATTTTGCAGCAGGCGCGCCGGTGGCGGAGTTCAAATCCGGCGCTCGAAAGTTGCTACTTCAATTCCTCAGAGTCGGCTCCCGAGTCCACGAAGCTCCGCCGGAATCCGATGCTGTTGCAGCGTTTCGCTCTCGCAACCTGCCGCTTCCGAGAGCTCTCCGACCACTGTAAAGTAATCCTTTCCATTTTTTTTACTATTTACTGCCGAATTCATACACGTTCCGTCTTATATTTAGCTACATTGTATATGATACTGGTTAAATTGAACTATTTCAGCTTGCTGTTGATTAGATTTGTATTTAGGTTTTTTATTGAATTGGAATTGTCTATTTGTAGGAAGAGGATAGTGTCTGGAGTCCAGCCTACAGGTTCTATCCACCTCGGGAATTATCTCGGTGCCATACGAAACTGGATTACATTACAGGTAGCATCACATATGTACCTGTAATGTGGCATCTGATGTGTTGTTTTGAAATTAGTTAATGGAATCTGATGTGTTTAGTCGGTTAGCTAATATGTAATGTGGCATCTATTGATTGCAGAATACATACGATACTCTCTTCTTCATCGTGGATCTCCACGCGGTATGTTTTCAGTTCCTCAACTCACATATTTCACTTTGTGGTGTGATATATATATATTTTTTTCAACTTCTGTTATTACTTGCGCATGTAATACCCGCAGATAGATTAGAGTAGAATCATTTGCTCATAAGATCCATTGACCTTGTTTGTACCACGTGCTTTGGTATTCGTGGAAATAATGTTCACGCTAATAGCACAGAATATGTTCTTTTTTTTTTTTTTGAAGCTGCAAACTGTAAATCTATGAATACATGGAGAAATAGGCTCAGGGTTTATCTTGCTATGCTTGGAAAACGAATCTGGTTTTTGATTTTCTTATTAGTGTTTCAAGGTTTTCGTTTTCCTTCCCACAGATTACATTACCGTATGATGCGCAACAACTATCGAAGGCAACGAGGGATACAGCAGCTCTTTATTTGGCATGTGGAGTCGACACCTCCAAGGTCCAAGGCAGAATATTGGTCCTTTCTGATGTTGTTAGAAGATTTTTACTTTTGCTTATGTTGTATTATGAATTTGTATGTGCAGGCGTCTGTCTTTGTGCAGTCTCATGTTCGTGCCCATGTTGAACTTATGTGGCTTTTAAGTTCCGTAGCACCTGTTGGATGGCTTAACAGAATGATTCAGTTTAAAGAGAAATCACGCAAGGCGGTGCGTTTATAGCTGTATGAAAGCTCTATCATCAATTTTGTGTCTAATCTACTTGGAAGTGTTCTCATTGATGACAGAGTATACAAATAGGAAATTATTATGGTCAATATGTTAGGGTTTTTATCTCTCACCCTGTTATATTGACAGTATCAGACAAACATAATCGATCAACTTATCTCTTTTCACTAGCATTTTTACGACTTTTTGCCATTTATGAAATTTTTTGTATCTCAATTTGGTTATTGTAGTTCTTCACAGAAGTAGCTTTAGATTGCCGGTTTTATGTGTTTTATAGTTTCCACATGTTAAATTGTATGATTTATCTTTTGGTTTTGTTTGTAGGGGGATGAAAATGTTGGTGTTGCTCTCTTGACTTACCCTGTTTTGATGGCTTCTGATATTCTTTTATATCAGGTAAGTTTCAAACCTTCCAGATAGGATCTAAAATGTATATCAGATAATTATCTCTCTCCTAAGTACGGAGCGCAGATTGAGATTTTGGGTTCCTTTCCTGTTTGATGCATCAGCTGAGTTATGCATAGAAGCACTGCAGTTATTACAACCACTGAAGGTGTAATAATCATGCAATACTTTTGGCAATTTCAATGCTTCTATGTGTGTTCTTGATTAACTGTATGTATTGATGATAGTTAACAATTATGCTACCTATTATTCTTATGATTTCCTGTTTGCTTCTGTAGTCTGACTTTGTCCCGGTCGGTGAAGATCAAAAGCAGCATTTGGAGCTGACACGTGAGCTCGCTGATCGTGTTAATAATTTATTTGGAGGACGGAAATGGAAAAAGTTAGGAGGGTGAGAATTAATTACAACTTACAAACATGAGATTATCTACGATTTAGACATGACAGTTTTCCATTTAACTCAATGACTTAACAATACGTACTTATATGTTGCTGCAGGAGAGGAGGTGCACTTTTCAAGGTGAATTTTCCTTTTGGTTGCTAATGTTAACTTGAGCTCCTTAGTATTATAAGAGTAATAACTATGACCTTTTACTCTTCAGGTCCCTGAGCCTCTTATACCACCAGTTGGAGCTCGAGTGATGTCTCTTACTGATGGTCTTTCCAAGGTTGTTCCTGTTTGACTGTTTGAGTTCTCATATCAATTTAGAGCAGAACAATGTACATCTGATTTTTCTGTTCGCAATAATTTTTATTCTTATGGGATGTTTATGTTATTGTTAACAATGAAATATCGTTATAGAATCAAAGTAGAAAATGAATAGACTACAATTTTAACATAATTTAAGACTATGAAGCACTTGAGGATATGATAGAGGCCATCCTACATTTTTACTGACTGACTTATCTTTTGGTTACAACATTACAGATGTCCAAGTCTGCGCCTTCTGATCAGTCACGGATAAATCTTCTTGACCAAAAAGATGTGAGAAACAGAAATCTGCCCACTCCTTGTTTTGGATTGTTATGGATCCTTTTATTAGCATTACCGTGCACTCACGATGTGTTCTGTTTTCATCAATTGTCATTAATTTTAACATAACCAAGTTTGCCTCAAGTGTTTTCATCAAGTGTAAGTTTGCATCATTCTATTATTTCTATATGTATATTGAGATTATGGAGGTTGAGTTGACTGTCACACCCTAGCTAGATTGCCTCGCACTCATTAATCTGATGCTGCTTATAGATGTTGTCATATTACTATAAGAAGTACAGATTAGAGAGCATATACAGAGGTAATAGTTTATCTTTTTCCTATTTTTGTCGTGGAAGCTTCTCAGAATAGTTAAAGTAGTCAAGAGTTGTGCAATTCCAGCCAGACCATTTATCCATCATTCTCATTTCACTTCTTGTTGCTGTAAATGGTTGACAAGATCCATACCTTGGCGTCCATTAGTTAAGTACTTTATTGATCCTTGTGGCCTACCTATTTTGTTTTTTTGTTTTCGATTCCTTTCTCCTTTGGTTTCATTTTATTGCCCTCAGGAAGTTGGAAGTTGATCCAAGTGTCTTAATTGCTCTATAGGTAATATCAAACAAAATAAAGAGGTGCAAAACCGACTCATTTACAGGGTGAATATCTATACTCCAAATCACTTGAATCTTTCTCTCTTAGATGTTCTGCATCATGGATATTTTTCTTTTATGATGCTCTGTTTTGACTTTGTTTGTCGGAGGTCAAATAATATGTTTTTGGTTTGCTTCATGGGTAATTCTTACAGCATGGAATTTGATAATCCAGAAAGGCCTGAATGCAATAATCTTCTGTCAATATATCAACTCATATCGGGAAAGTCAAAAGAGGTAATAATATTCATGTTGTCTTATCAGTGTGGTGCCTAAATTTATTTGTAAAGAATTTTGGGAATATGAAGATGGCCTATGGTCTGTTAATTATGAACTTTGCACTAGGTCTGATTTGATATACAAGTGAACCTTTTTATGGCAGGAAGTGGCGCAAGAATGCCAAGATATGAACTGGGGCACATTTAAGTCCCTCCTAGCTGACGCGTTGATTGATCATCTGTACCCTATCCAGGTTTTAATTTCTAAATTTGAAGCACTTTAGGAAGTTAATTATAGGTTAGCAACCAGCACTGGTATTCCTAAGATCTTAGGTTGGAACAGTCATAATAGGTTATGTCTTAATTCTAGATTTGTTTGCTACTGTTTACTGCAGTTATGTCTGATTTTTTCCCCTCCATATCTTGATATGTTGTCCCCTCCCCAGAATAAAATAACAAATAAAAAAGAAAAAAAATCAAAACTCCAAAGGCATGTTAATTCTTTTTAAGCATCAATTTCCTTGATCCCGAACCCGCAACAGTTCTGCTGAGATGATTCCCTTTTTAGCTGTTGGGCAATTCACCTTTTTTTAGGATGTAACTGCACACAATAGATTGGTGGGGAATATTGTATTATATTGCTTGCCGGTTGTTGTTGTTATGCTTCAGGCTGCATGCCTCTGTATTATTCGGCCAAAGATATATTGATGTCTTATGTCCAATCATTTTGTTGATTCGCCCGGTCTTTTCATTTTTGGACACGATCTTTTTCACTTGTCATTAAGTGTACCATATTATTCTATCATTGATTGTGGTGTTCCCTGTCATCATCGTCATTCTCTACTTTTGTAGGTTTGCTACGAGGAAATCATTTCTGACTCAGCTTACTTGGATGGAATTTTGGCAGAAGGTGCCTCGAAAGCTTCAGATATAGCTGATACTACTCTCAATAATGTATATCAGGCTATGGGATTCTTGCGGAGATGAGCAGAACTGATGCTGCCGGGAGAATCCATGTGAAATGACCTGTAAGATAGAAACTTAAAGTTTACTTTGGATGATGGTGACCCCACCACAATTTTTTAGGGAGTATAACAGCCATAAGCATATTCTTGATGAGTGGAAAGATTTTTAAGGGAAAGGCCTCGAATATTAATTGATGGAGTTGCCTTTGTCCAGATAGGTGTATTTTTTATTCAATATTATTTTGGAATTTGATAGTTTCTATGTTAAAATATAGTAGAATGTGATTATTCATGATTAATATTTTCTGTTCCTATAATCAGGTAATTGTCCTTTGTCTGCTAGAAGCCATGCCTCTTTTTTCCTTGGAAAAACATTGTTACAATAGGATAACTGAAACTCTAATGGAAATATTATGGTCACTTACATGTATGTGCATTCTGATATCCGCTGAAGCTGAGTCTAATGTAGTATCATCTATAATGTCCCATTGTGATAACGCATATATGACATCTGGTGGAATCATTGTTTAGTTGGTCATAACTCGACTATATGGTCGCAGCTGATGAAATTATTAGTTGTCCAGAATTATGTTTTTGAAAATGATCTGCCAGCGTTGTTTAACAGGTTGTCTGCTGGCAACAGTCGATAATACAAGTCATTTGTGCCTAAAAGGTATTTTCTTCACTTCGAATTTTTGAAATTTTAATTTTGGAGAAACTTTTTCTCGGAAGCTCGTATCTGCTTGAAAGAAGCCTAAACCTACAGGACAGGTATGAGTTTATCATATATGTGGAGGGACGGATTCTTATCAACATATGATAGAAAGAGAGAATATCAATCCTTCCAATGATTGAAGAAACATAAACCACATATTCTCATCCCATTCAATCCACCCATGGCCTTGTTTTTTACAAAAGAGGAGATGTGACCACGCATCTACAGAACAGACTCATTAGGAATAAGTGCTTCCCCTCTCTGCTCTTTCTTTCTCCCTTTTGAACATTTCCCGAAGAGTGCAGAGAAAGAGAGGCATGAAAGTGATAACTAGCCATTCAAAAAGGTTATATTCTCATTTGAACTGAGATTACTTTTTCTTTGATTTCTTCCTCTTTCTTAGCAGCCCTTAAAATTTACCAGTTAGTGTTTACATAAAAGAGCTTGATTACTCGAACCCTGTTATTGATATAAAGCTTTGTTTGATTTCTTGCAAAGCTGAGGACAGAACATAAGTGACATTCTCCCAAGTGATATCTTGTAAAGATGAAAGTGAGGAAAGTTGCTCACGCCCCCATGTGCGTGTGATTTCCGGCTGGAAATCATTCCACGCTCTGATGAGCAACTGGCCTCTGGTTTTCTTGTGTTGCAAGATTTTGATTAGTGCCCTGGTGTTCATTTCCCATCACTTCCTGGTATTATGAAGCGTACTGATACACATGCTATATATAATGTTATTATCACACCCTTTTGTGTTATATACACCCCATCTATAATGAAAACCAATTATGAAACAAATGTAAGTGATAAGTTTGTAAATAAAATTGAAATATATGGATGTGAAAATCGATAAGGTGTGTTAATAACACAAAAAGAGTGTGTTAATAACACTAGCCTATATCTTATTAGGCTAGTTTTCGGGTAATCTTGGTTCCCTGATGTCTACTGAGGACCAAAGATGTATGTGGTCATTATGATCACATTTCCTATATTTACACCCAAATATGGGATGATTAGAAAGGTGGGGAGAATAAGCACCTCGGAACTTGAAGTAGTCCGAATAACTTCTGAATATTTGCCAACAGTCCACATCGTTAGAGCCTTAGAGGAAAGATTCCAGGATTTGTTCCAAAGTTGAATGAGATTGGGAAAGGCCCCGAATGTGTCATTTGTGTGCCTTCTAGTAGACATTGTCTGTGTGACACGCCCTTCTCAATTCCACATTTGGAAATACATGTGTTTATCACCAGATTTTTCTCTCTGTGGACATGTTTAATTGAGGTTTCGAATTCATTCACCAAAATACAAACATGAAATTTTATTGACGCTCTCACAAATACACTATAATTTAGAAATAAAAAGTGATCATATGAGTAAATTCTTGGAATAACTTACTTGCTCTGGTCTGGTAATTCTACCACTAACAATACCCTCAAAACTCTTAAGTTTATGAGATCTGTGATTGGATCCGTTCTGTTTTGGTTACCATGATTTGCAATCTAAGTTCCCCATTACAAATTTAACCTCCTATTTTTTCTCTAGTCTGTCGAAGTGTCAATAGCTCTTTTACAAATAGCTAGATTATCGAGCTTCTTTGTTTAGGAAATTTTCACTAGATTACGGGGCAATTTGTATCCCATATACATCGTAGTAAATTTGCAATACCAAAAAGCAAATGGATACCCAAAATGGATAAACAAGCGAAGATATTTTTCTGACACGTACACCCTTGATTTGTTCTTTGCCTTTAATTTCAGAAGGAACCCTTTTCCTCTCTGCAGAACTTACTATAAAAAGGTTGGCTGCCCATGATTCCATAATATAACAATTCCAGTCCATCGAGATTTTAGCTCTCTAACTCTGCTCCATATCCCAGTTCCAGTTCCTCATTTCAGTCTCGTTTTACGTATACTTGTAAACGAACAATGGACAGAAACCAGTTGCGACGCCAGGTTGCCCACATGAGAAGTTCTCTCATTGAACAGGTTCAAAATCTTTTTCATTTTTCTTTTATTTTTTTCATTTTTTTTAGGGAGGGTTTTGTTGGGTTTAGGTCTTTTCTTTTTCTCTGACAATGACATGCTTTCATGGTTTTAGAGGGTTAACCTATCATAATCGTTATTCATTATTCCCTTGATTCACTTCCGCCATCACTTGGACTGATCGTAAGAATTCAACAACCAATGAGGAAACACAAAGACTTGATCTTCTCTTTCGTAAAATGAATAAGAATTCAACAACCCAACGAAGCGATCGAACTGTCATCTGTATGCTAATGTTTTGATGAGTATCCATCATGTCATTCCGATC
This sequence comes from Fragaria nilgerrensis, assembly GCA_010134655.1. Taxonomy (NCBI): domain Eukaryota; kingdom Viridiplantae; phylum Streptophyta; class Magnoliopsida; order Rosales; family Rosaceae; genus Fragaria; species Fragaria nilgerrensis. Next base: position 31,007,106 of record CM020978.1, on the reverse strand, counting down.
ATTCAAAACCCTAATTTCTTCAAAATATGTATGGCACTGAGAGCAGTTGTGCTATAGCGGTGACTGTGTTGATGTCCTAGGTTTGTCTAGGGCTCTATTTCCTGATTCCACCAAGGCCCAACTTTGTAAAGGCCCAATACTTAATGATTCTTTGCTTGATTAACCTTGCAGCATTACTTGGACCAGCAGCAATTTGTCCAGCTGGAGGATTTGGAAGACGACAGTAACCCAAACTTTGTGGAGGAAATTGTGACATTGTTCTACAAAGACTCAGCTAGACTCTTCCAAAAGATTGATCAAGCATTGTAAGTCATAAAACAGCCATATATATGCCTTTCTCTTCCTTTAATGCATGGGAATAGCTTAACAGTATCCTGGTATAGTAATGAAAAGGATGAAAAGTGATGATTTTAGATGAATTTTGCAGGCATAGTATACCTATGGATTTCTCCAGGCTGGATGATTACATGCACCAGTTCAAGGGTAGTAGCTCAAGGTTGATCACTCTACTAAAACCGATACTTAGCTCTACTTGTTCTTTGTTTCGAACTCTCGATCATAACTTCTTGTTAGAGATTGGTGACTCAACTTTGAGTAATCACATTGAATTCCAATGTTGTACTAATAAAATTGTGATTTCTAACAGCATTGGAGCTGTAAAGGTGAAGAATGAATGCACACAATTCAAAGAATTTTGTCTGGCTGGAAATGCTGAAGGGTAAAGCAAACATGTCTCATATATGAACACTTGAACAGTACTATTACTACTATTTCTTACTCTCTTCCTGTTGGGGCGTCATGATTATGATTGATCATTGCAGATGCTTCAGGGCTTTCCAGAGAGTGAAACATGAGCATGAGGCATTGAAGAGGCAGCTTGAAACTTATTTTCAGGTACACAGACTCGTTATTTCTCTCTGGGCTACTGTACGCTGTGTTAGACTACTTATTAACTCTTGGAGCTATTTTTCTTTTCTCATATTTGTAGTTGAGAAGACAAGCTGGAATGGCTCAAAGGTCTTGAACGCCCCACAGATTGGCGATTGCCTGAGGTGCCAAGTTGATTATATGGAGAAACTAGTTGAGAACTATGTACTTCGTCAAATTTGTGGACTCCTAATAACTAAGTCGAATATACTTTACTATAGAGGGCACCATATTCAAGTTTAGCTGCTGCAATATCAGATACTGGGTTTTGGTTATATATATGAAGTAATGCTCGAAAAATAATGCAAATTTTACCAATAATGCAAATTTTACTCCTCTGTGAGCTATCCTGCAATATGTATGAAGGCCTTTCCTCTTTTACTAAATGAATTTCCAGCTTTGTTGTCATTTAATTGCCATTATGTTCAGCATGTAGTTCTTAATTTCCTGATCTTATGATAACAAGGGAGGTCATGGCCTATATAGTTTTTACATGCTAAACTTTCTAGTAGGGTATCGATCGATTAGAAGGGTCGAGGAATCAGCCTATATAGTTTAAGATTGTCTTAGTCATAAAAGTAGTAATCAAGCGGTTGTAATTATCACAAAGACACCACCATAGCTAGCTATTTTGGAATTCATATTTGGTGAATCAGAGATGCATGAATAGGTAGGTATGTATGTTAGAGAGCCATCATCAATAACCAAGCATGGCTTTCATTGTGAACATATTGGAAGGTTTGTTAGAGCGCAGGAAAACTAGCAATGATAACAACAATCAAGAAATGAAGAAACTAAAGGGAGGACTGAGATGAGAAAGCAAAAAAAAAAAAAAAAAAAAAAAAAAAGGCCTAAAGTGAAAGTTGGGTTTATCAGGATGGACTGATTGAGGGGAGTGAGTGATATGATATCTTTATAAGTGGGATGTAGGGGTCCACCACCCACTAGAGATGGTAATTGGAAAAGGGTTGGCCTTGTTAATGATGATGATCATGACTTGCTCCATCTGCAAATATGCTCAGTATTCATTGAACACTTGATCATCATCAGTTTCTCAGTTGCTTCTTTTCAAGAAAAAATAAAATGAGAAGCTTTCAAGATTAATTAACAGAATGATAATAACCTCAAAAGGTTATGAGATTAATAATCTGGTAACCTTTCCCCACCAACCCATCAATAGCAAGAGCATGCCAGAGAGGAATGTTTGATCCTTCAAAATCCTGAGTCTGTAAAGCAGCTTAAGCTTAAAAACCTGCAGGTAGTTTATCAGATCTCAGTTCCCAGCTGTGTATAATGGAATAGAAGGCTAGGGTTTTAAGAAGCACATTATAGTGTAACCAAGATTAATTATTAGCTAAGCTAGTGGAGTAGAGGACCACTACTAGTACTTTTTAGTGACTATGAAGTCTTCCACATGAAAACTACAGGATAGTGCTACCTAGCTCCTGTTGCTGCTACTGCTACACATATTTGACTGTTTCTTGAATCTATCCTAGTCAGTAGTAGCACTTCAAAATTCTACGGAGTATATCAATCCAGGTCTCCTATCATGCATACATGTTTGAAGCTCATTTGACAGGTTAACTGATTGTCGATAGAGATTAGTACATTTCACTCAGAAATGCACTAGCAAAACTAAACTAATTGCTAGATCAGCACAAGTACCCTGGCAAACTCAGGCTAAGTTTACTTATGATCAATTGATTAATCTTGAAGTTCTGAAGTTGAATGCAAGCCAAAAACTAAACTGGGAGTTAGTCTAGCTCAGCTGTAGTTAACCTGCTAGTTTATGTGGCAAGGCATGCATTATGAGGAAAAGAGCAACAAAAAGTGACAAAGGGCATGAGGAACTTGGTGGCTCCCAGATATGGAATAAATGGGCATGTGGTTCTATTCTTTTTCATATGAAAACATAATTACAAGTCTCATCTGTTTCACAGTCACACGCACACCACACATACTACTGATACAAGCACATAATGCACATTGTGTATTTTTGAGAATGCTGTCTTGGTCATATATCATATTTAGTGTCATATGTATATACGACTTGCCCCATTTTCCAATCTACGCGGTTGATACTTGCGTTTCAGACTGTAGATTTCCATTTTGAGTGCAAACATTGAGCCTAGGAATCTTTCGAGCACTTTCCTTTTCTTGCTCTATACTAGGCCTCTAAAAAGGTCATGGTTGGCACACTTTGCTATATATTTTCCAATACAACCACTTTGGTTTTAGCTAGCTACTTGTCTTAGGCTGAGAATAGTGTTTGTTGAGCTTCTTTTGCATTAGGTTTTGTGAAGAGTCAGTGTCCCTAGAGAAATGGGTCAGTTTCATAATCTTGATGAACTCCATGTGAGTGAAGAAATGTCTGTGAGAGCAAATAAGAGAAGCTGTGGTATGGCATCTGAGGACAAAAAGCTGGAGCTGAGGTTGGGTCCTCCAGGTGATCAAGACCATTCTGTTCACTCCCAACTTGGTTTCATTACTTCTGATCCTGAAGCCAAAAGAGTCTGTCATGAATCACAAGTTAAGGGCAAAAATGAAGAGACAAAGTGGCTGGCAAATACTGCTCCGCATCAGCCGAAGTCATCCTATTTCAAGTGCCCAATGATTCCTCATCCAGATAAGAAAGCGTGTTCGGTTCCTGCCACTGCTTCAAAATTTCCCACTTCAGCTGCAGCAAATGGCTCTGATGAGAAAAGGTACTAAATTTTTCTGATTACTTATAACAGTTGGAAATTAGTTGACTCTTTTGCCAGTTTTTCTTCATCAGTTGGTTAAACTAAAATACAACGTATTCAAGTTGTCATGAAGTAAAGGTCTTCTGGTTGAGTTCAACCAAGTGATTTTGTAGGAACTAGGAAGTATCCTACTTTTCCCTTATTGTGTTCTTTTTCTTCTTATAACTGGAGTTTATTCCTCTTCAACTTCAGTAAAAGCAGAATTTCACATGCTCCAGTAGTAGGGTGGCCTCCAGTCCGTTCATTCAGAAGGAATCTTGCAAACAAGTCAAGCCTTGCAAAGCCGGCTTCAGATAAGTCACCACATGAGACTTTGCAGGAGGAGAGTAAAGGAAAATCTGTAGACTGTAACACCAAAGAGCATATGTTTGTGAAGATCAACATGGAAGGAGTTCCCATTGGAAGAAAAATTAACCTCAAAGCCTATGATAGTTATGAGAAGCTCTCTTCTGCCATAGATCACCTCTTCCAAGGTCTTCTTGCTGGTTAGTCAATCTTTCTAAAACCTCAGATATATGAAAATTTGTTTCACATGTAACCTTAGTACTGCTTCTTTGCTAGTGTTTGCTATTTAAAAGACCAGTGATTATGATAGAAGACTATGCATATTTGCTACTTAATTTTATAATTTGTCCTTTGTCTTTTCCAGCTCAAAGAGATTATTCTGCTGTTGAAAAAGAGAACAAGGAAGAGACCAAAGCGATAAGTGATTCATATACTCTACTCTATGAGGATAATGAAGGAGACAGGATGCTCGTTGGTGATGTCCCATGGAAGTAAGCATATCATCATTATAGATCTAAACTTGGATGCACTTATTTTTACTTCAATCCTAGCCGTTTTATAAGAGTTCACGTCTCATCCCGCACACCGAAATAAGAGTTATAAGTCCAATACTGGTGTGCTAACATGCTCTTAGTGATACGGGTGTATCCTAGTCTTTTAGGGATTAGCCGATTCTTTCTTCAAGTTAGTTAAGTACACAGTTTTCTAGTTTGGAAATGAATAGTTGTCTAAGTTAGTTAAGAAGTAGTTTCCAAGTTAGATAAGTATTTATAGAGTTATCAACTCTATAAATAGAGAGCTTAGCATAGTTCTAGGATCAGAGAGTGAAACAGAGACAACATCTGTTTATCAAAGAGGAAACAGTTAGAGAGATATCTGTTTAGAGTGTTATTGTGAGAGAAGATATTAGACAATAATCATTGTACTCTTTTGTACAATAATAAGAGAGGAATATGTTTTCTTCGAACTGCATTACTTGTGTGTTTTAGTACTATTAATAATTCTGCTATTAGTAGTATCCGCCTAGTAATTTGTATCACTTAGATTTAAATAACACTACTAGACTCGAGAATTTCTCATATATATACATGCATTAGTTGGTCACTTGATACAGTGGTAACGTTTGCTTCTTTCATTTCATTGGAAAATCGCAGCATGTTTGTTTCCACGGCAAAGAGGCTGCGTGTTCTAAAGAGCTCAGAGCTATCGACTCTACGACGTGAGATTAACTACTTTACCTTTTCTCATGAATAGAGAAGCTGCTAGTGATGTCAAATTTTGATGGCTAGTATTTTTGCTTTTCCATCAGAATATTTACAATAATGGAAGTTTGCCTGTTTTCAGTTAGCAGCAGTCGGCATGAAAAGACACCACTCGAGTCTGCAATGGAAATTGGAAGATGAGGAGGCACCTGCTATCCATATGTCTGCATCAAGCTCCCTGCTAGCTGCACTGTATAATTAAGGGCTTAATTCTCATTCAGTTCTCTCTTTTCTTTCTAATGGCCTATATCTTGTATATTAAGCAAGTGTGTAGAAGATGATCAAACATAATTTTAATTTGCTTGTTTTGTACGTGTGTTCATGTAATGGCATGATGCTTGTGTCGTTTTTTTACTACCTGATAGGTTTTCAATTTCCGATTTAAACACGATTATGAATCGTATTATCATCTATTTGAGTCATTTTTAAGAAGAAAAAACAAAACACCATTAACATAACCACATCCAAACGGTATATGGACAATTACTCCATTTGAAATATATGCATGTACACTTGCATCCGTTCTGAGCAATTTTGTAACGAGAAATAACAATAAAAAGTTACTTTTGAAAGGAAAATGCTTTAAACACCAAAAAGTTGTACCAAATATTAATACTAAATGATGTGGAACTTGTCATGTCATTGATCGTTCTACTAAGATTGTGTTGATATGAAAATTATGCAATTTTTATACCATATATAAAAGGAATTAAAACGATAAGAATAAATAAACTTAAATTTCTCCTTTAATCGAAAAAGAAGAAAAAACTCAAATACAATCTCCTCGAACAAAACTCAAATACAATCTCCTCGAACAGTTAACCTATATCACAACCATTTTCATGGTGTTCTGATCAGAGTATGGCAGAGAGCTAAAACTTTTGTTCACAGCTCAATAGATAATTGATTAAAAACTACCAAAATTACCAAATGTTCTTCTTTCTCTCCCATACTATCTTCTCGTTTCCCAATTTACTCTTCTAATATTTGAACCGTAGGATTGAATCAAATGATCAATATGTAGGATTTTGATAACTTGATCGATCAGTAGCTATTCTTGGTTTTGCGAACAAATTAATGGAGAAAAAAAAAATGAAATCGCAGTACAAAGAACAAAATTCACCATATCATATCTAAAAAGTTGATAGTAGATGATCTTCTCTTGATGAGGACAACGGCCTTGCAAAAGGTTTGGATTTTCTTGATATTAAATCTTTTAATAGAAACATTAGTAAAGAAATTCTTGGATTTAACTCTATAGTAAAAGAATTAATAAAAGAAAATCCATGCAAGAAATTCTTTCCATGTAGAGCTGATGAGTTGGAACAATATATGCCATATCATTCGTATATGATTTTGATATAAATATTTGGTGTTTCTAGCATTACTCCATTTGAAATATATGCATGTACTTGCATCCATTCTACTCAATTTTGTAACGAGAGAGATAGATAGATAGTTATGATTCTATGACGTACAATATCTATAGCGGTATAAAAAAAACCGATAATTTATGTGCATTACAATTGATCACTCGACACACAATTTAAGAATGCATACATACATACGATCATCAATTCATCGTCCTCGAAAGAAAATCCGAATATTTGTGTTGTAACTGGATCTCTCTGCCTTTGAGAGTTCTTGTTGGTTAGGTGACCACAAATAAAGCAACATTATCTCAAGAAAATCAATATCTAGATCGACTCATAAACCTTTTCATACAATCGTGGTCATCAAAGGGAGAAATTTTTCTACACTCCCGTACGACCATGTTAACATGACATTTGGTCCTCCTTACCAATAGCAATCTGACACATATGCTCTTATTTAATCTAATTTAAATCAACTTATTTAATTATATCATTTAATGACGTTTTTGGGTCTCTCCAATTTGCAGCTCTTTCATCCTCGACAATGCCCGGCACATCTATTCTTCAAGCAAGCGATCCCAAATCAAAACCATTATTGAAACTTTTAATTGTTCTTTTGAATGGTTCATTTTATTAATACCTAGGCAATTCCTAAAAGTTCCTTGATGTAGTTTGAGCTTTATATTGTTCATGAATTTAGAGAGATTGTTTATTTGAGATTTCTGGGTTGAGAGAAAGAGAAAAGTGGATGAAATTGAATCTCATAGTCATGCTTTAAGGTATCACAAAGCTATTCATTGCACAAATAGATTCAACAATTGAATTGTCTAATGAGAGGATGACCTACTCCGACCTAGTGCTCCATGGCCTTCTTGGAAGCCTCTCTGTTCGGGTCTAGGTTTCGGAGCCAGGCAGCTAAAGTTGACGCTCGTGGCATAGAGTATGAGCTCTTGCAAGAAGTCAGTCTCGTTGAAATGAAAATTGGAGGGTTTATCACTGACCTTGTGGAACTGATTGATCTAATTGATGGATTTAGGAAGAGGAGGAGGCTATTGACGCCATAGAGATTCAATGATATAATTAAATAAGTTGGTTTTAATTAGATTAAATAGGAGCATATATGTCAGATTGTTATTGGTAATGAGGACCAAATGTCATGCTGACATGGTTCTACAGGAATGTAGAAAAATTTCTCCATCAGAGGCTAGCAAAACTGCAAATCAAATATATCGCAAAATTGCAAGAGAGGAAGGATGGCTTTTTTCTCACTTTACAAACACGTATATTTGCAAAGGTTGGACGCAACTGTTAACCTTCTCCATTTGGCCACCCTATCACGTCATGCATGCAAAAATTAGGCCTAGCTTGTGGTCAGTTACAAATGTCCAATTCCAATAATGTGAATATGTGAGGCAACTTCGCTAATGAAATCATAATAAGGAAGGAGATTTAATACTACACTGGCCGTTTCAAATTAATGGAGTGTGCTGTATTCCTTGAAACAATACCAAATATAACCAGTAGAGTATCCCATATCTATCTGTCTATTCCGTAAATCTATGGATGAGAGTAGTACGTTGTCCAGATTCTAATTATCTGACAGAAATTTATTAAAGAGGTCATGCAGAATTAATAGGCATATGACTCGTATCAAACTTTCACACCCAGAAAAGACTCTTTAGAGAACTAGCGTCTTCATATATATTCTGTTCTTCATCATTTTTTTCCTGTAGTTAATCTCTGTGACGATTCTGAGTAGTCGATCCGAGTTACATGCAAAGCTATTGTAATGGCGTTGAGTGAGGTTGAAGCTGAATTTCGACATGGCTTGTCTGAATCTGGAGAAGTACTGGTGGATGATGACGGCAAACTCAAAAGAACTGGTATTTCTTTTGACTCCTTCTGTATGCAATTTTCTGCAAAATATATATATATATATATATCTGATGAGTATTGGTTTTCAGAAAGGGAGACACTACTTTCCCTTTTTTGGTCAGGAAAATTTAACATATAGCTAGCGAATCCCATATATATATTTTTTTGATGAAATAGCGAATCCTATATTTTTGGGGTCTGAATGACAAACAATTTAGCTCAAAATCATTTCATCAGCACCACCAGAAAAGAGGAGAAAATTTTGAACACACATTACCTGATCGAATACATGTCTGATGCGCGCATATATGACTTCAGTACAGTGCACCATGTTCTTGTTCTTCTTTACATATATGGAATATTTCTTTTTTGGGAGCCCTTTTAGTGAAGACTCTTAAGTTGAGGACTTGGTGAAGACTTTTCGGTTTATGGTTTAAAAGACCCATTTTTCGATCACATTTTGACATCTCATCCGTTCAGTTTTTAGGTTTATATGAGTAGATCATTTCTATAAATTTTGAGCCAAATTGGTATTCGTTAAGATAACAAACTAGATCAAATTAATGGACGACTCAAATCTGTCAAATATGAACTGTTCAAGTTCATAATTGATAAATTACACTTATGAATGCCTTAACAATTTTCAATATAGCTGAAAATTTGGAGAAATGATCTACTCATAAATACCTATAAACTGGACGGTCAAGATGTTAATATAAGATCGAAATGTGGGATAAGCCGAAAAGTCTTCATCAAGTCCTCAACTTAAGGGTCCTCATTAGAAGGGTTTCATTTTTTTTGGATACATGTACATGAATATTGTCATTAATAAATCAATGAAATTATTATTCAAAACAAATAAATCAATGAAATTATGGAAAATATCAGTGTCTGTACTAGTTAAATGAAAATTAAGAAAACAGTCAAAAACAAAGTTGAAGATTAATATATATGGGTGTAAATCTCACAAATTAATTTCACAAAAGAAATTAAAATATGTAACTAATCTTAATATAAGTGTACCAGACTTGATTAATGTTGTTCACCAAATAATATGATGAAGAAATGCCAATCTTTCTAAATTTTATATGCACATCAAATAATAATTAGTTACTTTTGTGTGATCAGGGACAGTATGGACCGCCTGTGCCCATATAATCACAGCATCAATAGGAGCTGGGGTGTTATCTCTAGCCTGGGCAATGGCCCAACTAGGATGGCTTGCAGGCATTTTCATTCTCTTGTTCTGCACCTTTGCTGCTGGTTACGCTTCCACTCTCTTAGCAGATTGTTACAGATTTCCTGACCCGGTTTCCGGCAAGAGAAACTACTCTTATATGGAGGCTGTCAAAGTCTATCTTGGTAAATCCTGTCGCGTAAGCAAAACTTGTTATTTTTGGGTCGGAAAACTTGTTATTACTACATAGCTGTGGTTGTAAGTTCAGCTCATTCTATTTAGGTATAAGTCTTGTGTTTCTTTTTTATACTACTACTGAAGTTTAAAATTTTGGTCGAAATTTCCTAATGTCTAGGTGTAACAATGCACAAGATTTGTGGATGGATGTTATACATAAACCTTGCTACCATTGGAGTTGGCTTCACTATAACCACGGCAAAAAGCTTGCTGTAAGTGTGTATTGATAATCAACACTGGTAACTGTTCTAATTTCTGATTCTACTTGAAATTGATGGCTTCAATTCAGGGCTATACAAAAGTCGAATTGTCATCGCAAGTATGGTGAAGATTCTTCATGCATGTTTTCCAACATACCACACATGGTTGGATTTGGGATTGTCGAAATTCTCTTATCACAGCTCCCTAACTTTCACAAGTTGACTTGGCTCTCTAAGCTTGCAGCCACCATGTCTTTTGTCTATGCAACTATTGGAATCGGACTTTCTCTTGCTAAGATCATATCAGGTAAGTTCTCATTCATATTTCTAAGGCATTCGGTCATTGGTAGATTGCACTCCACTCCTCGAAATGAAATTATGAAAGAGTTGCATCTAAAATGAGAAGTTTATTTTGAACAGGGCATGGAGGAACAACTTCTCTTGCAGGGGTAGAGCAGTCATCATCGGAAAAATTTTGGATGACATTTATAGCAGCCGGAGATATTGCATTTGCTTGCTCGTATGCTCTTGTCCTGTTTGATATCCAAGTAAGCCATGTCAACTAACCATTTTTATTCTTTTTTCCTCTTCAGCTTAGGAAAACCACGTACCCCATTTTTTTTTTCGTGACATTGCATTTCCTGTGATTTTAAGGACACACTGAAGTCGTCGCCACCAGAGAACAAAGTGATGAAGAGGGCTGTTGTGATAGGGGGTTTGACTATGGCATTATTGTTCACGATGTGTGGCAGCTTCGGTTATGCTGCGTTCGGCAACAAGACACCCGAAAACCTGCTTGCTGGTTTTGGAGATGAGATGCCCTGGCATTCTGGCTCCTAGATTTGGCTAATTTTTGTATTGTGGTGCACATAGTTGGTGCGTTTCAGGTGCGTAACCGTAACATAACATGCTCTTTTAACATGTGAGCGTCAACAATAATAGTTTGACAATATAACATACGTTACATAGATACGTACAATGCCCTAGCTAGATTATGTATGACATACAGTATTGTAATGAGGATTGTTATTTCTGAGAAGGTACTGTGCCAACCAGTGTTTCGCATTGTCGAACTGTTGGCTAGAAGCAGGTGGCCAAAGTCCAATTTCTTTACCAAAGAGAACCCAGTCAGACTAGGAAACATGAAGTTCAATTTGAACATGTTTAGGCTGACATGGAGAACATTCTATGTGGTGGTGGTGACTGTCATTGCCATGGCAATGCCATTCTTCACAAACATGCTTGCGCTTCTCGGAGCCATCGGGTACTGGCCTCTTATAGTTTATGTCCCAATAGAGATGCACATTGCGCAAAACAAGATCCAGAAACTAACCCTCCGCTGGTTCGGCCTTCAACTCCTGAGCTTTTTGTGCTTGCTTATTTCCTTGGCTGCGGCATCTGGTTCCATTTACGGTCTGCATAAGGGTCTCAGTGCCTACAAGCTCTTCCAAGTCAAAGAGTGATCTGTCGGAAAGTTAGTACTATATATGATCTTTTTTCTTTTTTTGATTGAAATTAGTACTGTGTTTATACAAAAATATTATCTTGCCAAATAAAAATCTGACAGTCATTCTGAATCTGAACAGTTAAATTATTATTTACATTCACATATATATGCAGATGCTTCAAGAAATCAGAGTAGTGCTTTCAGTCCAAAAAGAAAAAGAAAAAAAAAGAGAGTAATGTTGGGCTACAGACCCAACTTTTTTGGGCTGGTATTCGAGTTTTGGGCCTAGACAAAACTTAAATAAACGAAAAAATTCGAAGCCACAAAGCATCCACCATGCAATGGCCTCCGCAGTCAATCTAGGATTTCCGATTTTGGTGGTGCCCATCGGCGGCTAAAGCGAGCGGAGGCGGATTAGTGGAGGATGATTTGGGTTTGCAGACGAAAGAGAGGGCAGTGACATTTTGGTAAATATTATAATAATTCTAGGCCTCTAGGGTAAATTTATAAAATTGATAGCATTTGATCGAGAAGGCTGGACGGAGCAGTGAAGCTCCTCCATTTAGCAGCCATGCATGCTATGCTAAAATCAGGCCTAGCTTGTTCACAAATGGCCAATTCCAATATGATATGCAATTACTTCCCTAGTGAAAACATAATTAATTAAGGAGATTACCTGCTATACGTACTGGTCCTTTCATATTAATGGAGTTTGCTGTTGCCCTCGGGTATCTTCATCACTTCATCCATATCCATCTATATATGGGAGCTATCTAGGTTGTGCAGATTATAATTTACTGACAGATATTAAAGTGGTCATGCACAGTTAATGGCATTTGACTCATTTCAAATTTTCACACCTCGAAACGATTCTCTAGGGAGTAATCCTCTTGTGTGTGTGTGTCTATATATATATATATATATATCTGTGTCCGATCCTCAATCATTTTCTTATGTAAGATCGCTGTGATTCTGAGTACATGCAAAGCTAGTTATTGTAATGGCGTTGAGTGAGGTTGAAGCTGGATTTCGTCATGAGTTATCTGAATCTGGTTTGAACAATCCTGCGAAAATCGCTGAAGCTGAAGAAGAACTACTGGTGGATGATGATGGCAAACTCAAAAGGACTGGTATTCTCGTCTCTACGAGCAATTTTTCTGCTTCTTTTTACCATTCCGATGCATATATGAATTCAGTTCAGTACTGGTTTGTCTGTTTGGCCTTCTTCTTCTAGTAATTGAATTGCTTTTGTGTGATCATGCAGGAACAGTATGGACCGGCTGTGCCCATATAATAACAACATCAATAGGAGCTGGGGTGCTATCTCTAGCCTGGGCAATGGCCCAACTCGGATGGCTTGGCGGCATTTTCATCCTCTTGTTCTGCACCTTCACTGCTGGCTACGCTGCCACTCTTTTAGCAGATTGTTACAGATTTCCTGACCCAGTTTTAGGCAAGAGAAACTACTCTTATATGGAGGCCGTCAAAGTCTATTTAGGTACATCCATTTGTAGTCCATTTTAGTTATAGTCTACTTCTGAAGTTTATCTAATGGATTGGATATTCTTGATTTGATATAAGTTTGGTCCGATTTTCTAATGTTCTAGGTGGAACAATGCACAAGATTGGTGGATGGATTTTATATTTAGACCTTGCTACCATTGGAGTTGGCTTCACTATAACCACGGCAAAGAGCTTGGTGTAAGTGTGTACATGTTTAATGATAATCGATCAACACTTGCTAGTAACCATGCATCATTATCCTTCCTACTTGAAATTGATTGCTATTCAATTCAGGGCTATACAGAAGTCGAATTGTCATCGCAAAAATGGTGAAGACTCTCCATGCATGTTTTCCTACATTCCACACATGGTTGGATTTGCGCTTGTTGAAATTCTCTTATCACAGCTCCCTAACTTTCACAAATTGACTTGGCTCTCTAAGCTTGCTGCCATTATGTCTTTTGTCTATGCAACTATTGGAATTGGGCTCTCTCTTGCTAAGATCATATCAGGCAATTTCTCATCCATATTCTTAAGAGGACATAGAGTGATCGGCTTAAATTCCCTCCACAAGAATAAGATCACAAAATGTAACGCGAAGCTCCTCAAACTGAGAGTAGCATCTAAAAATGACAAGTTTCTTTTGAACAGGGGATGGAGGAAAAACCTTTCTTGCAGGGGAGGACCAGTCGTCATCAGAAAAAATTTGGATGATGTTTATAGCAGCCGGAGATATTGCATTTGCTTGCTCGTATGCTCTTGTCCTGTTTGAAATCCAAGTAAGCCATATTTTGCCTTCTCCTCTTTAGCTTGGGAAAACGTTTGTGTGACATTGCATTTCCTGTGATTTTAAGGACACACTGAAGTCATCACCAGCAGAGAACAAAGTGATGAAGAAGGTTGTCGTGATAGGGGGCTTGACTATGACAGTATTCTTCATGATGTGTAGTAGCTTGGGTTATGCTGCGTTCGGCAACAAGACACCGGAAAACTTGCTTGCTGGTTTTGGAGATGATATGCCCTGGGCATTCTGGCTCCTTGATATTGCTAATTTTTGTATTGTGGTGCACATAGTTGGTGCATTTCAGGTGCGTGCATATATAGTTATATACTACCTTTCCCCCAATTATGATCACTGTGAGGAAAACATGCTTACTAACTATTGAGCTTTTGACTGCACGAAGTGAACTTTAGTAGTCTAACAATGACATTTTGTGATGTGCTTTGTTATGTCTGAGAAGGTACTATGCCAACCAGTGTTTCGCATTGTTGAAGTGTTGGCCCGAAGGAGGTGGCCAAAGTCCGATTTCGTTACCAAAGAGAACCTAGTCAGACTAGGGAACATGAAGTTTAGTATAAACATGTTTAGGCTAACATGGAGAACATCCTTTGTGGTATTGGCGACTGTGATTGCCATGGCAATGCCATTCTTCACAGATATGCTTGCGCTCCTTGGAGCCATCGGTTACTGGCCTCTCATAGTTTATATCCCAATAGAGATGCACATTGTGCAAAACAAGATTCAGAAAAAATCGCTTCACTGGTTCGGGCTCCAACTCCTTAGCTTTTTGTGCTTTCTTCTTTCCTTGGCTGCGGCATCTGGTTCCATTTATGGTCTGCATAAGGGTCTTGGTTCGTACAAGCTCTTCCAAGCTAGAGAGTGATTCCATAATTAGTATTTGTTTAGACGAAAATGTTCTCTGGCAAACTAATCTGACAACAAATGATGCTTAATATATGTTTGTTGGAGTCTGTTTCAGATTCATGACACATTAGTGTAGCGGATGTGTCAAGATCTAATCGTCAATCATTTTCCCACGCTCTCTCAAGTTTAGACTAATAGTCTTAGAACCTGATAATGTTTGTAGTGATTATAGTGCATTTTTCCTCCTTGACATATACATGATGACTGAAGTAGACTGCAGAATGCAGATGGTCCAAGAGACTTTTCAACTCAGCAGCCTTCATTATTTACATTCACATGTGCTATAGCTTTCTGCTAATGGGGTTCTGCTTTTTCTCCTATTAATTCTATGTTCTTCACAGTATTCAGTGGAGTTGGGGATATAATTCATATTATAGATACATCTGTCTCACTGTTGAAACTCAGTATGATAGGTGAACAGAGATCACCTACCAAGATCATGCATTTTGAAATTCATATGTATTACATTTAACAAACCAAAATGTAATTTTACCTTCCCACTTCTAGATTTAAGAACTAATATTGTATAATTGCTCTAATCGATCTTGTGAGAACCCACTTCAGTCTAGAACGTACTGTTTTAATTTGGAGCACAAAAAGGATGGCTTTGCCTATATTATCAATATTATCTGAGGCCTCACTAGCACAGTGATCAAGCCTATTACCCAAAAATAGAAATGCAAAATCCACTAGTAAAATCCACTAATACCTCCAGTTTTAAGCTAGTCTCAAATTCACAAGTACTTGACAAAACCAGCTAGGTAAGTTAATTAGCTAAAACCTAGAGCAACCATTCAAAGTGAGGAGGATGTGGATAAGTAAACTGAAGCTAAAATAGAAGAAGACATGTATATGAATTATGAATATATATGATGATTCCTATGATTCATTGTCTGTCCTATTTCACCAACCAGGTTTCTGGTGTGGCATTCCTTCTAGACGATCATGGCCCCCTACATCTACATGCATGCATCATCATCTTTGGATTTTGCTGGAAATTCGACCGTTTGGTTAGTAGTCACATACTCACATGGAAGTTTCTTTCGATGACTACGAGTCTATGGGATTTTCTTTTTTGTCGTAGTGATTAATTAAGCGTGATTTCTGGGTAATTGATGTATTAGACTAAATGCAGAAAACTGAGCCAGGATCCAAAGATCGTTTTCCTTTGATAGATAGGAAAGATGAAATTGTACAAGAGTTAGAATTACATGTGAACAAACCACCACATGTGGTCGAGTTAGTAAGAGCCTAGGTATGGAACCTCATACCCAGGTTTGAATCTCAGCGGAAGCTAATTAGAGTTAAATCTCAATTTATTCTTAGTGACCAGGGAGAAGGAAATGTTCTGACATGATCCCTCGGTGCAGATTAGTCTCTAGGCCTGGAAAACCTTTCAAGATACTGTCGTTGATACTTTGAAAAAAGAAAAGAAAAAAAAAGAATTACATGCGAACATTAATAGCGGTAGATTCATAGATTTTTCGATCTTATGAAGATCTCGAAAAAACCTAAGCCCTCCAACTATTCTTCTAGGTGATTAAAGATTCATAGATGCAATTCTCAAGATATCAGTGAATTTGAGTTCAGAAAATCTCCATGAACGCAACAGGTACAGATCTCCTGTTTCACTTAGTTAACTCCATGCATTTGCGAGCAGGAACATGAATTCTGCCATAGCAAAACTGCCAAATTAAGCATGCTTTGCTTTGCTTAGTTTATCATATCCGGAAGAAATGGACGAGTCAAAAAGATGCATGTTTTCTTTTCGAAATTTTTGAATTGTGAAGTGATTGGTCATTGTTTTTCCACACTGACTCTCATGTTAGAAAGGTTGGGGAGCAACCAGTCTCTATAGTCTTCTAGCTCATTCAATTAGTGATGATTTACTGTAGAGGAAAATGAGTGCGTTCGTTCAAAAGTTTGTCTTTATGAGGTCTTTTTTTGACAACACGATTTATAAAGATTGACTAGCTAGATCTTCCAAATTACACATACGTAGAATTTGATGATATATTAACGTAGTAATCGTAAACTACTTTTCTACTGATCGAGTAGATTAATTCCATACGGTCGTGTATTTGTTTGAAACCAAGTCAATCTAATTTCGTCCAAAAAAAAAAGAAAAAATCAATCTAATCAAATAATTAAAATATACTTGATGTATCGATTCATTAATATACCCGTATGCGGATCTCAAATATATCGTTAGTCAAATGACTAAAATTGAATAGAAATACAAGACAAACAAAACCCCAAAACTGTGAAACTTCCGGTCACCAACACCAGCCATTATCATCATTCTGGCATCATATTTGACTTTCAAAATGCAGCCATTAGATTCAAGCTAATTGAAAGCTCCCACGGATAATAGGCTGGAGAAAAGGCAAGAGATAGCCCATGGTTCGTTTTCCTTATTACAAATACGCCACTCGGAGTTAACATGTGATTAAATTAGTCACTCTCCTCTGATTGCTTTGTTTGTGTTAATATGTCCGGCTTCTAGAATAAAGGGTCCTACCCTGCACATACGATCAACATGGATACTGTTAACAGATCACCAACTATACCTACAACGACTTCTAATTATATTATGCTTACCAAGTTTTAAACTATGTTCTTAGATTCTAATTAGATAACAACCATCCCCTAGATTGGTATGTTGTTATCCCTAGTTTCGATGTTCTTAATTAGTTTAATTATCAGGTCATCAAAAATTTATGTTATATGCTTATACACAGCTTAAAAAAAACATAACATTGAAATCCAAATTTCACATTATAATAAGATTCTAACACGTCGCACGCTGGTAAAACAATGAAGTTCTTAAGAATATAACATATCTCATTGGTTGGTATTCTCTCAGCATGTACAGTTTGAAATGACATGATCGATACTCATGATAACAGTAAAACTAAGTAAAATTCAGTTCGTAAACTAAATTTTCCGATATTCTAGTAACATAATATGCACTAATGCTAATGAATTGAATATTGGACTAGACCTAGATTTACAAAAATAAACATCACATTTTCTTTCCCCCGAGTAATGATTATTACCTCTAGTTGATGCGTGTCAAGATTAAACTCTGAGTTTTTTTTTAAAAGAAGATTAAACTCTGAGTTGACTAAATACGTTAGAGGCCCAAATCACTTTCAGTGGCATAACGTAATTACTCGCTAGTCTAGAGCCAATTTCGTAACCACCAACACATATAATAGGGCGGCATCCTTGACCAGCCCAAGTTTTGAATAGGCGGCCCATATATTTCCCGGTAAAACAAAAAAAACACAGAAGCCGAAGCACCCCAACTGATCAGCCACATGAAATGGCCAAAATACTCCTACCCCTCTTCTTCTCCATCCTCATCTCCATACCCCTCAACGTAATTTCACAATCCACGGACTCCGACCAGTCGATCCTACTCAAACTGAAGCAGGAATGGGGCGATCCGCCGTCCATCCAGTCCTGGAACTCCTCATCATCACCGTGCGATTGGCCGGAGATTAGCTGCACAGCCGGCGCGGTCACCGGACTCTTACTCGGAGAAAAAAATATCACGGAGCAAATTCCGGCGACTATTTGCGACCTTCGGAATCTCACCGTGATCAACCTCGCCTGGAATTACATTCCCGGCGAGTTTCCGGTGGTTCTCTACAACTGCTTTAAACTCCAGTTCCTCGACCTGTCTCAAAACTACCTCGTTGGTTCAATTCCCGGCGATATTGACCGGATTTCATCTCTGCAGTACTTGGACGTCGGCGGAAACAACTTCTCCGGCGACATTCCAGCGGCGATCGGAAACTTAACGCAGCTGAGGGTTTTGAATCTTAATTCAAATCTTTTCAACGGAACTTTTCCGAGCGATATGGGCAACTTGTGGAATCTCGAGATCTTAGACATGTCGTTTAACGGTGAGATGATGGCTGCGCAAATCCCAGAGGAGTTTGGAAAGCTGGAGAAGCTGAAGGAGTTCCGGATGAGGCGGTCGAATTTGATCGGTCAAATCCCGGAGACTTTTTCTAATCTTGTGAGCCTCCGGGAGCTTGATCTTGCGATTAACAATTTGGAAGGGAAGATTCCTGATGGCTTGTTTTTGTTGAAGGATTTGAGAAACTTGTTTCTGTTTCACAATAGATTGACCGGAGAGATTCCGGTCACAGTTGGAGCCATGAGTTTGGAGCAAATTGACCTCGCTATGAACAACTTGACCGGCTCAATCCCACCGGATTTCGGCAAGCTGAGCAATCTGACTGTGTTGAATCTTTACATGAATAAGTTGAACGGTGGAATTCCAGCGAGTTTAGGCCTGATTACGACGCTGAAGGGCTTTCGGGTTTTCAAGAACCAGCTGAATGGGACTCTGCCGCCGGAGATGGGCCTTCACTCGAAGCTTGAAGGGTTTGAGGTTTCGGAGAATCAGCTGAGTGGTGCACTACCGGAGCATCTGTGCAGCAAAGGCTTGTTGCAAGGAGCTATTGCATTCTCTAACAAACTTAGCGGAGAGTTGCCTAAAGGGCTTGGGAATTGTACTGCTCTGCGTTCGGTTCAACTCTACAACAACAGTTTTTCCGGTGAGCTACCCAAGGGGCTTTGGACTTCACTGAATCTTTCGACGCTGATGATTAGCAACAATTCTTTTTCGGGGGAGCTTCCGAGGACAAGGCTGGCTTGGAATCTGTCTAGGCTGGAAATCAGCAACAACAGATTTTCTGGTGAAATCCCGGTTCAAGTTTCATCTTGGCAGACTTTGGTTGTTTTCAAGGCAAGTGGGAATCTGTTTACAGGGAAGATCCCAGTAGAATTGACAAGTCTTTCTCAGCTGAACACTTTGTCACTCGATGGGAATAGATTTTCGGGTGAATTACCATCGGAGATCGTTGCGTGGAGATCGTTGACTACTCTGGATCTCTCAAGAAATGAGCTTACAGGCTTCATTCCAACAGCTATTGGTTCTTTGCCTGACCTCCTCTACTTGGATTTATCAGGAAACAAATTTTCAGGTCAAATCCCATCTGAATTAGGCCACTTGAGGCTCAACTCCCTCAACTTGTCTTCAAATGAGCTTTCCGGGAAGATACCAGATGTGTATGATAACCTTGCTTATGAGAAAAGTTTCTTGAACAATTCAAATCTTTGTGCCAACAGTCCGATTCTAAACCTTCCCAATTGCTACACCAAACTCCATAGTTCCCACAAGTTATCCTCCAAAGTCCTTGCCATGATCTTGGTTCTTTCCATTGTTGTGTTTATAGTTACTGTTCTGTTGACATTTTTCGTTGTAAGAGACTACCGGAGGAAGAAGCGCGGCCATGACTTGGCGACATGGAAGCTCACCTCATTCCAGAGGTTGGATTTCACCGAGTTCAATGTCTTGACACACTTGACTGATACTAATCTCATTGGGAGTGGAGGCTCAGGGAAGGTTTATCGAGTTAGTACTAACTGCTCAAATGAATTTGTCGCGGTGAAGAGGATTTGGAACAGCAGGGAACTGGATCAGAGGCTCGAGAAAGAATTCAATGCTGAGGTTGAGATACTGGGCAGCATTCGTCATTCGAATATTGTCAAGTTGCTGTGCTGCATTTCTAGTGAGAATTCAAAGATTTTAGTGTATGAATACATGGAGAATCATAGCCTAGATAAGTGGCTTCATGGAAAAAAGACAAAGCAAATGGCAGGGATGACTTTGGCTCGTCATGTTGTTTTGGACTGGCCTAAGAGAATGGAGATTGCAATAGGAGCTGCACAAGGCTTGTACTACATGCACCATGAGAGCTCTCCCCCAGTAATTCATAGAGATGTCAAGTCCAGCAATATCTTGTTGGACTCAAAGTTCAAAGCTCGCATTGCAGATTTCGGGCTGGCTAAGATCTTGGCCAAGAATGGAGAAGGAGAACCCCACACCATGTCTGTTATTGCAGGCTCTTTTGGTTATATTGCCCCAGGTAAGTTCTTTGTTTAGTCTGTTCTTGAGGCATCAACCTAAACTGTTTCATGTCTTGAACATTATATTTTGGTGCTACATTCAATTTTGATCATGACATGACCTTAACATTGTGATGTTTTGCGTTGCAGAATATGCTTATACGACGAAAATCAATGAAAAGATAGATGTTTTCAGCTTTGGAGTGGTACTTCTAGAGCTAACAACAGGCAGAGAACCTAACAATGGAGGTGAATACACCAACCTAGCAGAATGGGCATGGCAGCAATATGGTGAAGGAAAGAACATTGATGATGCCCTGGATGAGGATGTAAAGAAAACATGCTACTCGGAAGAGATGGCTACTGTGTTTAAACTGGGGCTCATCTGCACTAGCACACTACCTTCAACTCGGCCTTCCATGAAGGAAGTTCTCCACATTCTTCGCGGTTATGGTTCTTCAGATGGTTATGATATCAAAAAGGTGGGGGGTGAGTTTGACATTGCTCCTCTCCTTAACACGGCGTCTTACCTTTCCAGTTACAAACGCAGTAAAAAGAAAGACGATAGCATAGTTTTCAGTGTGTGATGTGCTCTGGATAGCTGTGAAGAAATCTCATAAAGCACTGGAAAGAGGATCCTCTGCTTTTGGTTTTTTGAGCTTATATAGTAAATACTAGCTAGGTTAGGCATGCCGTGCTCAAGTCTGTAACCTTTTTTTTTTTTTTTTTTTTTTGGAAATGAAGTCTGTAACTTGTGTCAAAACAAAACCATTGTAGCTTTTCAGACACAGGATAACAATACTTTCTTAAAGGTTCAGCTTAAGTTGCAAGACTAGGTTAGCCACGGAGATTCTTCCATCCACACGGTGAAGCTTAATTGGGTGCCAGAAAACAAAAAGACAATGCACATTAACTCTAATTTTAAGAATTTTATTCCCACCAAGAAAATCAGATTTTAAAATTCATAAAAACAACTTAAACAGAAAAAAGTCAATTATACTCTTAATGATTTAAATAAATTACAACAGACCATTATAAGAATAATAGAAGATCTATTTTGAAATAAATATTTATACCCGGATTCTCAGAACTGATGACTGTTGACCGTTACTCCGGTGACCATTGACCGGGATCTGACGACATTGGCCGGACTTCCGCAACCGTTGACCGGACCTCGGTGACCAAATATCTATTAAAGGCAGTAGGGGTTCGTCGGGGGGTCTACTGAGGGCAATAGAGGGTCTATTAGGGGTAGTAGGGGGTTCGTTGAGGGGGTCTATTGAGGGTAGTAGGGGGTTCGTCGGGGTGTCTATTGGGGGCAGTAGGGGTTCGTCGGGGGGTCTATTGAGGGCAGTAAGGCGTTCGTAAGGGGGTCTATTGAGGACAGTAGGGGGTTCATCGGGGGGGGTGTATTGGGGGCAGTAGGGGGTTTATCAGGGGTTCTATTGGGGGCAGTAGGGAGTTTGTCGATGGTCTATTGGGGACAGTAAGATGTCATGTCGGGGGTCTATTGGGGTAGTAGGGGGTTCGTCGGGGGTTTATTAGGGGTAGTAGAACCTTCTATTGGGGTCAGTAGGACTCTTGAAATTATCTGTGTGAGTCATTTATAACAAGTCTCTATTGAGAGTAGTATGACCACCTAATGGGGGTAATATGACCACCTATTAGGGTCAGTATGTGGTCTATTGAGGCACTAGGGGTTTGTCGGGGGGTCAATTAACAGCAATACAGGGTCTATTACGGGAAATAAAGCTCAATAGATCTCATCGCAATATGAAAAATTTCTTTTTACTGAGAAAAAGAAACCAGAAAATTCACATTGTAATAGAGACCATGTCATACAAAAGTCATTCCTTAATCACCATACAAAAATAGAGACCATGTCATACAAAAGTCATCCCTTAATCACCATACAAAAATTACAATATTATTTCAGCCACATTATTCTCATTCATTCTAACCATACCGACTAAACAACAGTAAAGTTATAACGAGGAATGCATGATTCTGAAAGAAGAATGAACCATTCATTAGATATATGTTGCAATGCATTAGCAAGAAGTCTCCTCTCAGCATATCACATACTCAGCCTTCCCCATTCGGCCACTTGCTGAGGACAACAACTAAAATTGTTATATATATATATAACAATTTTAGTTGTTGTCCTCAGCAAGTGGTGTAATCCCCCATCCCTCATATATGTCAAAAAAAAAGGATCCCTCATTGGAAGGGCCCTATATATATATATATATATATATTCGGAACCGTTCCAAAAAGGACGTCCGCACAACCCTTAAAGTGCGGACATCCCTCCGTTCTCCATCGTACTGCTCCGACGACGGCGCGCCTCCACCCCAACAGCCTCTAGCAGCGTCATTGATCACTTTCCCTCCCCGGCGAGTCTGCCAAATTCCAGTTTTCCGGCGAGATCACCCAAAACTTCAAACAAAATCGATATCGTCGGAAAACTGGAATTCGGCGGATTCGTCGAGGAGGAAAAGTGATCGGGGATGCTGCTAGAGGCCGTTGGGGTGGAAGCGCGCTGTCGTCGGAGCCGTATGGTGGAGAACGGAGAGACGACCTCACTTTAAGGGCGTGCGGACGTCTGCCTTTGATCCCGACTGTGTGTGTGTGTGTGTGTATATATATATATATATATAGACACACACACATACATATATATTACAGCTTTACAAGATATATTGTTTGAACAACAATGAATCAAGATAACATTTTATGACATCGAATGAGAATGCATAATGCAGATGATGTTTTTAATGCATAATTTACTGGAATCACTACATCCCACCCAATACTCTATACCATTGCCGCAGAACCTCTCTACACTGGGTTTCGCTCAAACCTGGGTTTGAATTTGTAGCCATTTGCATTTTCTGAGAAGGAAATATGGTAAGGGTTGTCACAATGGTGGTGGTTTTTGATGAGATGTGAAATGTTGCCAGTAGTCAGTCTCATTCCTCTAAATTATGGAAATATTGTTGTAAACTCGTTAACTTAAGATTTTTCCCTCTATAAGAAACATGCAATATGAAGTATAGGATGGAGCTGGAATTATGAGATAGAAGGAATAAGTACTCTCACAAACTCAAGATTGGCATCACAATAGTATGAAAACATGTATGTCTAGGATAAATGTACGATGACGATGACTCGCATTTCACAGAAGAACACTTTCCAAAAATGCCAGATTTGGTATCTCTACATGAAACCAAAGTCTCCTAGCATAGCAGCACTGTGGCACTTGGATCCGGCTCCTCTAAAGTTAGTCTAAATTCATAAAATCCATACTCTCTATCTAATCTAAGGGTTTTGAGTATGACACATCATTCTTAAATCAATTTAGGCTAACACATGATTAACTTTGGTAAATTGCCGTCAACTAAATAACAAAAAAAAAAAAAAAACAAGATAAAAAACAAAGGCTTTAACGTATCTTCTCTTGTATTGCGTTTGTTGTCTTACTTCTACGTTGTTCTTTTCTCGTCCATGGTTACAAGAAGGCACAAATACAATCAAGGTCATCGAGGCACATAAGAAAGGGTTAAGTTGCTTTGATGTGCAAGCTTTGATGTGCAAGAGTCTATTCATTCCTTTTTATTGTCTAGTTTGAGGGGATTTCATTTATTCAAACACATAACTTTCATATCATGGGGTATGCAAGACTCAAATATCGTTGCTAAACTTCGAAATCAGTTGTTTGATTCTTTTGTATTTGGGATTTGTAGCGAGTTCTAATAATGCACATAAGGTGTTCGATGAAATGAAAAACTCTATTTTTTTTTTATATCGAATTCAAATTTTGTTCAAGTTAACATAATATGATTTTTGGTATTAATTGACAAAAGCCATAAAGCTGATTTTCATCTGCACTAATTTAATTGGGTTGGATTTTCATCTAGTTTGAGCACTTCTTAGATGTATTGTGTGTGTGTGTGTGTGTTTTTTTTTTAATATTTTTTTTTTATGAAGCGAAGATTAAGTTGAAGCTTATAGTTAACAAATCTAAGAAGGTGGTTTGCTATGCAGAAGCAGGGGAAGATTTTGTTAATCTGCTTTTCAGCTTCCTAGTTCTTCCACTTGGGTTTTTGTTAAAACAAATGCAGTTTGGTACTTTGAAGGGAGGCATTGATCACTTGTACAAAAGTGTCAAGGATCTTGATTAGCAGCTCTTGAAGTCCAGATACTTTAAGTAAGTGCTAGTTAACCCGAAGCTTCCCCCAGGATTTTGCTACCAGAACCATCCTTTAGGAATTGAAACGACCACATTTGATATTGCGGCAGCTGAAATCGTAGACCCAAAATCCCCTTCAGACGTTAAACCTTCTGTTTTTATCTGTTTTTTTTTTTTGTTACTTAGTTGACGGTAGTTTACCAAAGTTAACCATGGGTTAGCCTAAATTGATTTAACAGTGATGTTTCATGCTCAGAACCCTTAGATTAGATAGAGAGTATGAATTTTATGAACTTAGACTAACTTCATGGACTCCTCACTTTAGAGGAGCCGGATCTGTGACACTTTATCCTTTCTGTTTTTTTACTACATATATATGATACTCTTAAAAAAAATTCAAGATAACCTTAATTTTCCCTATACACGTTTCTTTACAAATTTAAAGATATAAGAATCACCTGGGATATATTGATTCCAGAGAGTGTTGCAACTAAATTCCCTTGACATGTTCCAGCATTCCATACTCCCCCAGTAAGACAAGACCTGAAGTCTAAAGCACACTACAGAATGCTCTCAATGATGCAAGCTCTAGGTTTTGTTTCATCAGAGAGGAAACATCTGCCAAGGTTCAATTCATGGTTAGTAGACAAACATGAGCAACAATACCAAAAGAAAGCACGCATACTATGAAGCAGCTAACCAATAAGGGCAACTTGAAGTCTCTGACGAAGGTCTATGAGGGGAATCATCCTTAAAAGAAACGTCGATGAGACTGGGAAACGAGATTGTAGACCTCGTCAAGGGCGATGGTGTCAAGGCGGCGGCGAAGGGAGTAGACGAAGAGAGCCGATAGATCTAACTAGTCTATGAATTGTTTCGGCGAGGGTGGAGATAGCGGCGGCACTGTTGAAGATGAAGAAGGGGACGCGAGCGATTGAGAGAGAGAGAGAGAAGAGAGAGAGAGAGAGAGAGAGAGAGAGAGAGAGGAGAGAGAGAGAGAGAGAGAGAGAGAGAGAGAGAGAGAGAGAGAGAGAGAGATAGAGAGAGAGAGAGATAATAGGCATGGGTAATTTGGTCAAGAAAAAAACACTAAAAGTTAAAAAATTTGTTAGTGGGAATAGATCTTTAAAAGTTTATAGGGTTGATGAGAATTTTAGATTTTGATTTTGTTAGTGGGAAAAAAATCTGTAGATTTAGGACTAATGAGCATTTTAAAGTATAATTAGTATGATGCCTTAATTTTGTTGTTCAACCTTTGCATCTTGTGATTTGATATAGGACTCAAAATGCTAGTACTAGGACCAAATGATTTTTATAAATCATGGTACGTAGAAGAGAGTTTATGTAAGGACGATATTGTAATATACACAAGCACGCATGTAGCCTCTGTAGTAAATTATGAATATATAACCACATAATTGTAATCATAACTTCTCAACTGAGGCAATCAAAATGATAAAAAAAACCAAATCAACATATAGGAAAAATTGTGCTAAGAGTGATTGAAATGTGAAACTGTCTTTTTTCAAAGGTATTTTAGTAATCAAAATTGTAATTAGTTACATTCCTATTCTAATTCTATGTGGTAAGTAAACAACTCAATAAAATTGAAATCTCCACATACTATTTTAGTATATCTTCCATTCATTGCATCATTCATTCCTAATGAATTTCATTTGAAGTAAGTAAACGTGTCATTTATCTTATTAGTAAATATATGTAGTTGACCAAAATAACAAAGTACCATCACATCACAATTTTTACAATTATTGTACAATAAGATACCATAGTTGAAAAATTATTATCGCATGAAAGTAATCGCCAACCATCCAATTGTAGTAGTAAAGTTGAAGTTTGCCCACTCCAAACCAAATTACAACAAAGACTCTAGTTGTCTTCGTTCCCTTATAGGTTTAGCGCAATGAGGTTGTCAGAAAATAGTCGGAATTTTGGTTGTCCTTGGTGGCATACATTCTGGGAAATTAAAAGCCTTTTCTCCTGGATTTCAAATACAAAACCCGACAGATCCCGAGTTTAACAGTTTGGCCCATGCCCAGGTCCCGATCCAAGTGTTGGGCAGACAAAGCCCAATAGCATAAAAGGAAATGGCTCGGCTATCCCAATACGATTTAGGCTTGGTCCGAGTTCAACTTAGGCTTCCAATACGATTTAGGCCCTAAAAGATACGGGTCGCCAAACCAAATTGGTAGTCACTCTGCTGCTCCGACATCACACAAATTGGGTAGGCGTTCGGTATTGGCTTCTTGCGCCATTGATAATTTGATATATAGTGCACCAGGCCCAAAAGGCGGCTAGGATTTGGGAGCTTTCGAAGAGAGGAGAGAGCTATTCAAAGAATAATGTCTAATGAAATCCTTACAACGTAGCTGCACATCGTACATGGAGTAATTGACAATATATGTAATCAGCAATGTATGGAGTTGACTCGACCCTTATAATGTTGCTGCAAAACATACATGAAGTAATTTACAATGTATAGAATTGACCCACGTAAACGTAATTGACAAGGTACAGAGTTAACCCAAATCTTTATAAATCCATAGTCTACGTTCTTTTTTCTCATGTGATAGTTCATATTCTCAATGACATAAATGATCATATAACCAAATTGTGATTTGACAATAGTTTCCGTTCTCGTAATATATAAGATCCATTATGGATTAGGCTCAAGGCATTTCGTAAAAATCTTAAGCAAATTTCAAATTCCATTAGAATACAATTGAAATTGAAAACTGATATAAGATCCATAAGATATTTTCACAAAATCTACTACTATCTTACATTGACTGATTAGCTAGCCAGCTAGAAAACCTGTAAAACCAAGGATGAAAATCATGCCTTGAATTAAAAAAGCCAAGGTATGGTTTTCTTATCAAATATTCCTGGCCCATAGGTAGAAATGAAAGTCGTTAGAAGGAGAGGAAATTGCACCCACACAAATGAAGCGATTGGAACACTACCAAGAGAAATGCTTGGAGCAACGATCCATGAGTATCTTCCATGAAGCATAATGATGAGGGCAGAAGAAAATGCGATCATCATGGTGGCAATAGAGATGAAGAGTGTAACAAGACCAATCATCAACTTTCTGGGCAACGATACGAGAAAATCGTCTTCTGCATAACGCGATGTAAGAAGTCCCAAAAATACAATCACCGAAGTTGTTGAAGACACAAGTGATAGAGTATCTGAAACTATAAAAGTAAAAAATAATTTTTCATGTATGAATAAGGGGAAGCCTGTATCACCATTGTTTCCACCCGGAACTGTGAATGCTGCGGCAAACATCATAGTAGTGATGAGAGAACCTACAACTGTACAAGAACTTGCCGTTTGTTTTATTGATTCTTGTGCCTCCTTCATTAAATTCTCGTGACTCTGGGTGAATATTTGACGGGCTGCTACGCCATCATTATTCACAAATTTATGTATGTCCGGAGGCACAACACTCTCCACTTCCTGCATTTCAGTAAACATAGATGAGATTGTGACCACGAAAAACTTACGAATATACTGAGCTATGTAATATGATAATTATTTTTCAATACATGAACTAAAATCATAGAGGACACAATACAAGACAAGAAATTACCAACTACTATATATTTATACAAACTTCAATCCCAAAATTAATTTCCACAAATGGTGATTGCCGTGATAGTATACACTTGTGAAGCAAAACTCATATCCCAATATGCAAACAAAATGGAACATATTAGTGGTCAATGTGATAATTAGGGCGGTGTATTGTATTTAGGATTATGTAGAATTCATAAAAAAAAATTGTGGATTTGTGCAAATTTATAAAATCTTCTCATTTTTTTATAGATTTAATAATATTAATCTTTTACCTGTTGCACGGACTCACAATTTTCTAATAATACAGTTATTCTATCCAGTTATACAACCTACTACACACTTTTCTTTTCTTAATTATCTCTTGATTTTATTTATTTTGTTATTTACCATAGTATCATTTATTCTTAATAGTCTATATTAGCTTATTAGGGATGTTATTGGTAAAACATAATTTGGTAATTTCCAACTTGCTGGCTATTATCGGGAGAGTCTCTTCTAGGGTTTCCCCTCTAGCTGAAACTCGATCAAAATCCGGCATGGCGGCTCCTCTGCAGGCGGAGGAGACGATGGTGATGCTTGAAGGGGGCATGGATCTCATCAACAAGGCCGGACCTTTTTTGTGTGGCCGACTTTTGTCAAGGAACGCGGTATCGGCGCCGGCACTATCGACGACCATGGCTGCGATCTAGCGTTTGAAAGGAAGGGGGATAAACACCAGATTCTTCATGGCGGTCCGTGGTATTTCAACAACTCATCATTGCTTATGGCCGATTACAATGGCGTCGACAATATGCGAGCGATGATGGGACTCTCTAGAGGTCTGTGTTTCGTGAGAGGACTTCGAATTGCCATGCGCAATGCAAAGGTTTTTAACCGGATCGACAAAATCTTAGGCTCTTACACCCGGCCTCATGAGACGGCGCTGCAACAGAAGGCTCTTGTTCAACGGATCCGGCTGGTTCACGATGTGAAACGACAGGCTTTAGGAGGTCTTTCTCGTTCTCGCCAGAGTTGATTATGGATCTTGAACTTGAGTTTGAGAAGTGTATGGGGCTGTGTAGGGCTTGTGATTTCTTTGAACACGGCGGCGGCGGGTGCGACAAGGCCCTAGTGGTGGTGCTGGAGACGACTTATGCTGAGGCTATGTCAGGTCCGACGTCGTTGGTAGTGTCCGAGAATGATGGACAGCTTGCTAATTTCTCGACGAGAAATCCTTCAGTGAAAGTCAATTTGACTGACGGGTTTTGGGCCGATCTGTAGTGGGCCTAGAACTAGTACTGGTCTTTCTATTATTGAGCTGGAAAAGATTGGGCCTGGTTCTGAAACTAAGGTGCATGGGGTCCGCAAATGACGTGAAATGCGCGTGTGGCAGTTAAGAAGCAGAAAAGGAAGCGGAGGCGCAGTTATGCTGGGGTTTGCATGTTTCGTCCGGAAGAAGAGAGGACGCCCCCTGGGAACTGGAATCAAGGCCAAGATTATTGGGTCAGTTTCTCAAGCCCATGTCTCTAGAAGCTTT
The DNA here is from genome assembly GCA_010134655.1 of Fragaria nilgerrensis. Taxonomy (NCBI): domain Eukaryota; kingdom Viridiplantae; phylum Streptophyta; class Magnoliopsida; order Rosales; family Rosaceae; genus Fragaria; species Fragaria nilgerrensis. Next base: position 30,977,135 of record CM020978.1, on the reverse strand, counting down.
CGGACTACAGATGGGGCATAAAACCTGAGTTTGAGTTTTTGATAGAGCTGGAGATCCCATGTTGGTTCCATTGGAAACCCAGGCTTTCTAGCTGAGAGTTAAAGGCATTAAACTTGAGTTTTTGAATGGGAGGTTGGCAGAGAGAAGCCGTTGGCAACTAGGGATCTATTATCCTATTGGCCCAAGAGTTAGTGAAGTTGATAGTGGTAGGTTCTTGCGAGTGAGAGGTGGTTTGAATGTCACAAAACCGCTACAAAGATGGGTGAAGATTTCAGTGGTTTTGGGTATCATATTCTCGACTCTTAAATTTTTACCATACTTACTAACTTGGTATTAATAAGAGTTTTATCGTCTTCGTTAATGAGTTTATAGTTTCAAAAGTCCTTAGATGTGTTTTGAGGAAATATTATTTCAGAGAAATTATTCGTAGGAGAAATATTTGACGACGGTAAAAAGGGTAAATTTTAAGTAAAAAGAGTAATTTTTATTAAGGTATATTTTTAGGGTGTTTTGTTGGAGTGGATTTATAGTTGTGGACCGGGTCAATTTGAAGGCAATAATAGTGCCGGGGTGTGGCAGGAAAATGAGGCGGAGATTCAGAAAGTTTTTAGTGATCATTTTTTCAAATTTATTCATGTCAGAGGGAATGAGCAAATGATTGCTTCTTATATAGGCTAAGGACGAACCCACTAAATCACTCGTTAGTGCTCTTCCAATAAATTGTGTTTCATGAATCTTCCTAACTCATGATGGTTCTTCTGCTAATGTGTCTTCACCATAACTCTAAACCATCCACATTCTTTGTGTAAGTCAAGAGTCACCAACTCATAAAACATTTCATATTTTATTATTATTATTATTGTCATTAGTTATTGGTCTTGATTTTTCAACAGATATACCCCTCGTTGTTGTACAGGTATCATCAATTAATAAAGTTCTATTTTAGTCAAAAAGAAGATCATGAAAGAAATGCATATACATAAATGAAGGTGATAATCTAACCTTGAACCATTGTAGCTCTCTTTGCATTTGCAGACTTGCACCTTGAATATAACTAGACAGTTTAAACTGTGAAAGCGCGGATAAATTCGCTGCACTGTGAAGCAAAGAACTTCCGGTTTTCATAATATGTCTTCTTGTGGATGCATCTCTCTGTTCCTCCTTGAGACCATATATGAGACTATAAATTTTTTCTTGACGACAATTGATAGCAAAATGAAATATGGTTCCTTTATCTTCGTGGACAAAATCCATGATTTTTGGATTTATTTCACACATATGAGTAACAAATTCAACATGCCCTTTTTCTATAGCTATGAAGACTGATTCTCTCACCGTGGATACTTCCTCAGCTGTAAGACTGTAATCTTTTATCACTTTACCCATGCAACGCAGAATCTTATTGATTTTCTGATGAACCAATTTCATTTTATATATGTCACTGATTCCTGTACGTGTTGACACCTAAAACATATTATCAATCATTCATATTTTAAGTACTCTAACAAAGGAGAAATGAGGATGAAGCATACTCAATAATTTGGAGAAAAGCATCTTAGGTTGTGTGAACGAACTCATATCTGCATTTTAAATTCAACATTGTTAGTCAAAGATCTTGAAGGATCCTTTCGAAAAAGATCTTGAAGGATTGGCACACTAACAAAATAAGTAAAAGAAATGGGAAGGAGATATCAATGTACTGGTTATCAATAAGTTAGGCTTTTTTTTTTTTATAAATTAAGCAGAAAATTCCCACCAGCCTTTAAATTCAGAAAAATTATTCCTACTAACAAAATAAAATTTTAAAATACACATCAACCCAATAGACTCTTAAGATCTATTCCCACTTACAAAACTTTTAACATTTTGTGTTTTTTTCCTGACCAAATTACCCCTACCTCTTATGTCTCATCTCTTCCTCCTATCCATTCTTTCAGATCTCTCTCTCTCTCTCTCTCAAGTCTTATCCTCGATGCCGACAATGCTCGGAGGCCGATGACGACGATGCCTGGACACCGACGATACTTAGACAATGACGGCGGGAAGGTCTCGTCGACGACGACACCTAGACGCCGATGAGGTGACGATGGCTAGACACTGACGGCGAGGAGGTCTCGTCGACGACAACGCCTGGATGCCGACGAGGCGACGATGCCTTGACAACGATAGCAGGGAGATCTCGTCGACGAGGCTCACTCACGCTCAATGTTTGGCCAAGACGACGCCGGATCCGTCCTAGTCCTCCAAAATCCAAATCCAGAACAACGTCAGTGATGCCTCGTTAGTGATTATTTCATTTCGGCCTCTCAAGTAATTTTGTAGATCTGTGGGGATTGAATCAGTTCTGTGAGCTTTTTGATTGGAAGAATTTGTGTAGTTTGGTCTCATGGTTGTTGAATTAAGGTAGTGATTGAATCTCTTGAATCTTTCGGTTCTCTTTGGTTTGTGTATTGGGGTAATTGTAGTGCTCTTTCAATGTGATGCTGGTTTAAACTACTTGTGATTTAGTTCTAGACGATGTGAAGGATCAAGAATTATGAGAAATTGGGAACCAAGCTATGGAGGTTTGAATATATGTAGATGGAGGTGTTGGGTTGATTCATGTCGCTGGGATTAAGATAAGAAGACGTCTGCCCATTGTTGTATTGTAGGTTTAAACTACTTGGTTGTACTACTCCTCATTAATTTTTATATTGGGTAAAATACTGTATGGTTCTTGTGATTTGAAGTCGACATTTGTTTAGTTCTTATGATTTTATTTTAATCTGAATAGTCCTTAAAGTCACGATTTTTCATCTAAATGGTAATTCCGTCAATTTTCTCAGTTAAATTGTCACGTCAGCAATTTAACGGCCAAGTCAGCAATTTAACTAAGAAAATTGACTGAAGGACCATTTGGATAAAAAATCATGACTTTAAGGATCATTCAGATTAAAATAAAACCAGAAGTACTAAACATATGTCGATTTCAAACCACAAAGACTAAACAAATTTCAATTCTATTCTTTTATATTTTAAGGGAATGATTGTATTTTTGTTGTTAATGTGCTAGGCTCTATCACTATGTTTCTTTGAATCTTAATAACTTAAAAGGTGAGCCAATAATATACGTTTATCCTTACGGCTTTTGTGCTAATATTGGAGTTCTTGGTTGTAAAATGATATTTTCCTCTATGTGTTTCTGTTAGTACTCGTGCTTCTACATTAGTTTAGCTCATATTAAGGGCAATAGACCCGACATACCCCTTATTACCCTTACTAGACCCTCTATTGCCAGTAATAGACATCCCAACAGACTCCCTATTACCCTCAATAGACCCCTTATTGCCCCAATAGACCCCCCTAGCATACCCCTAATTACCCCAATAGACCCCTTATTGCCCCAATAGACCCCTACGCCCCAATAAACTATCTGACAGACCCCTACTGCATGCTCCCAATAGACCATTCTATTACCCCCAATAAATGCTCCAATAGACCCCTTATTGCCCCCTCATAAACACTCTCCTGACCCTAATAGACCCTCCGACAGACCCCCTACTTTCCCTAATAGACCCCCGACAAACCATTTATTCCCTCAATATACCCTTTATAGCCTCTAATAGACCCATCTACTGCCTCCAATAGACCCCTGACAGACCCCTACTGCCCCCAATAGACTCCCACCTGAATCCGGTTAACGGTCTCGAGGAGTCCGGTCAACGCTTGTCGGAGCCTGGTAAATGGTCACCGGAGTCCAGTCCGCGACCATCGGAGTCCGGTCATCGGTCGTTGGAATCCTGTCATAAAATCTTTATTTCATAATAATGTTTAAGGAAATTATATTTCTGTCCTTTTGTTATGTGTCTTGCCCTAATACATGTATGATTGGTTAATCCGGTTTCCTTATTATAATAAATTACAGTTGATAGAACTTCTAGATCCTTCGGGAGACTCTATGTAATGCCTATAAATAAGCATTTCTATCAAAAAATGAGTATATTGTTATTCTCGTTATATATTCTTTTTCAACATGTTATCAGCACTGTGCTCTAACCGAACTTGATAATGAAACCCTAACATCTGAAAAAATAAAAAAATAGAAAACCCTAACGTTTTCTACCGCCATACCCAAGAAAATTGCTCTGGGCACCCACGAGTAAAAACAGTTTATTTACAGTAGTAACTATTTAATTAGTTTTACTGTCTTTATATTATATGGTGAATATGACTAACCATATGTTTTTACTTTTCATGAAATTTTTCGCGCGACGAATCGCGATGGAATTACGAGAGTAACTTCTGTACGCACGTGGAAGTACACATGAAAATTGCAAAGACAACTTCTCTTAAACGCAGTTTATTTGGCAAACTAGCAAGTAAGCTTTTCCTAAAAGTTGCCGCTTTTGAATTTTAATTTCATTGCACGCACGTGGAAGTACACATGAAAATTGCAAAGACAACTTCTCTTAAACGCAGTTTATTTGGCAAACTAGCAAGTAAGCTTTTTCTAAAAGTTGCCGCTTTTGAATTTTAATTTCATAGCCGAGCTTCGTAGCCTTCTTATACCCTCATATTTCTTATAACGTGGGTTGATGTGAGGAATTGGGACCCATCATATCAAAGTTGAAATTTGTTACGGTTTGATAAGTCACAATATTACGACGAAATATTGTTGTGGTTAATAAAGAGACAAACATCGATTTGCGACAGAAATTGTCGCGGTTAACATAAATTTGTGACATAATTTGTCACGGTTCACATCGAATTGAGTTACCATAAACCATGGTCTTGATCTAATTCAATACTTGGAATTAATTATCGTATCTCGATAATTGTTAATCTTTCATTTTGTTGTTTTGAGATAATTGACCGAAACATGATCCCCATATTTGACATAAAAAAAAAGTGACGAAATTTGTGTCACGCGTTCTGAAAAAGAGGGGGAGGCAACGCCTCGAACCCCACATGTCATATTTGTTCTAAAAAAAAAAATCATGTTATTGATGTGGTTTTACATCAGTTCATTAATTGCAAAGAAAACAATAATATGGTCAATGTATGCAAGAAATATATGGAGTTCTTGAAACAAGAACTCACCATATGGAAGAAGATGAGAATATTATTCTCACAATTACGGATTTAAACGCAAAATGTATATTGCAGAAAATATGAAGCGCAGGACTTCGGTTTAATAGTCTAAGTAACTACAAATCCGTTTATTTTTTCAAGTTTTTTTAAGGCATACACCTCACATATTTGACTAAAGTTACTTAGTCGTTATATTTTGAATTAAATTCATGGTCAAGACCTCGTTATAATTGTTGGCATAATTATTTAGATTTTGTCTGGCACATATATATGGTTCGATCTACATAAGTTATATGTTAATGCAATATATCGTATTACAACATGACATTACATTGGACCACCAGTTATTATAAGGCGTAGCGTTTATAAAGGTTGAAATCGCACCAAGTATGGCACAATGCATATTTGGCATATCATGATGTAGCGTAATGCACATCATTTTTGGATCAAAAGTGGATTTGTAATGTTAAGTGTGGCACAATGCACACATATACAATTTTTATGCAAATGAATTACAAACAAGAGTCGTTTTCTACACTCTTTAGTAGATTCATATAATTACAAAAAGGAAATTGCGTTACTCTAAATGTTATCCAAAATTGGATGTTGAAAAATCCTCATCTTTCTCTACAAGATCCAATAGTGGGCCGTGGGTGTATAGGGCACACGACCAATTTTGCCAAGTTTTGGCATGTTTTAAGCCTTGTTTCGTTCATCTATGTAGTATTACACGTTATATAATGCACTCTAAAGGATTCCAATACCTTTTTTCAATCTCCATCAAAATTGTTAACATATTTCAGTTTCTATGTCTTGACATCTGACATAAGATTGTTGTCTCTATATTCTTTATATGAATGTGTCGTAGAGAGATTGAGTGTTTAGCCTATTGCATTGCAAGGAATAGACAATTGTTCATGGATTAGTTCTTTATAAATTCGTTGTAACAACGATAATTAGATCATCACAAATAATCAAGAGCGGATTAATGCTCAAGTTTCAATGCCTAATGGCGTTATGATTCAAGTCACGCATGCTCTTTATGCATAAGGAAGCAATCAAACCTGCTAGGACTTAATGATATTCACGCCAACATTTATCACCTGGAAACACATTGTGAGAATTGATGAGAATTTCTTATGTATCATTATAATGAATGTGTAACATTCATGAGTGAGTAAGATTCAGTTAATTGAATCGGTTATTGTCACCACTGAGTGAGAATTGAGATATTGACTCATGTAGGCTTTAACATAAATCGTTCGGGACAAGTTTAGACGTATTTCGATGATCCGTATACTAAAGAGTAAAGACTCTCACGGACATCTTTTTTTTTTTTTTAGCAAAGTACCATTGAGATCAAAGATCACCAAAATACAACTTGGTGGAGCTATGAACAATGCTCACGGCTTATGGATGACATTAAAGCCATTCGTGTCATCCTCCTATACAATGAAGGCATTATTCATGCTTTCATAAGAAAATATGACGTAAAAGAACCCCCTCTGATCTCACATTGGCCATGCTCGTTGCTTGTTTGTAAAACTTATTCTTTTGCAAAGATTAGGAGTGACACCCTTCTACGCTAAAGACAATGAAATGTAGGGACTAGCATATAAACAAGATGCTAAGTCGTTATTCACTAAGTAAGACATTACAATGTCTGTGAGTGATTATACAAGAATAATACATAAGATGTTTGCCTAGATGCCTTCTCATTGTTCACTTTGAGGTATAATAATGCTATGGTGATATTCACAATGGTTTAACTCAAGCCATAATGATTGGATGTTATGGGGAACCTAGAATGATTGAAAAGTTGACATAACCTAGAATTTCTGGTTTTTCAGCTTGCGGACCACTCATTGTGAGAACCAGTTCACCAAATTTAGACCGGCTCTTCAGCTTTTTCTTATGGCCCCTGATTCCTAACATCCAAGCCTACCATCACACAAAATTTGGTGGCATTTGGAGACTTGAAAAATGGCGAACCGCTCAAAAGAAGTGTTCACGGATGCCCGGCGACTCCGATGGCCGGTTCGGCACCTTTTGGTCGGTTCCGTCATTGAGGCCGGCAGTTTTGTAAACCTGACGCCATGTTTACCTTCTTACAAAATTTGGTAGCGTTTGGAGCTCTGAAAAATAGTGAACCGTTAAAGGAAGCGTAAAACAAAGATCCGGTTATGCTGGTAGTCAGTTCAATCGGTTTCTTTTTGACCGGTCCTGGCGGTGAGGCCAGCGGTTTTTGGACTAGTAAGACCAACGACTACAGTTTGTAGCAGGGTCATAATTCTTACTTATTCATCTTTGTTCACCATCATTCAACTATTTATGTTACAGTCGTAACGGTATGCATATTTGTTAACGGATTGAGTTAACGTTCTATCGTCCACATGTTATATGTGCCAAATTGCGCCTCCACAAGCACATAATGATGGGTTGTTTATGATGAATATTGTCTTTGAATAAGACATAAGCTTCCAACTATAGTCCGCTTAAGGACCTTGACAGACGATCTCTTTTATGTCACTTTGATGAGCCAGTCTTCCCGTCGTTAGGGGGAGATAAGAATAAGAATGTTCAAGTAGAACGACTTGGAATTGTCGTGGTTTTTCCATACTATGTCTCATCAAGTTCCCTAAAGTGACGAGATCACATATACATGCTACAAACATGCCTGCAATGATTGATGTTCGGATAATGACATGTTGATGTTCGGATAAGAGGACATGTTGATGTCTGGATAAGAGGACATGTCGTCACCCATAGATGGTGGCATGGTGACACCATAAAAGTGGTAGATAGTGTCACTAGGCCGTGACTCCCACGGTTTAGGGGAGGCCACTTGGTTCGATACATACTCGCCAAGTAAGAATGCGAGTTTGGCACAGCTTGATCATTTGATCAATGATACTCATTCGTTTGTTTGTTATTCTGGATTACGGTCATAATTGGGGGACGCCTCAATGTCAATACCAATCCATATAGAGATCTCTACACTTAGAAATTACACTGGTGTACATGAGGATGTGGTTTAATGAGTTTGATATCGAACCATACTTCGTTGAGAAAATATCAACGTTGTAGATTGACTTAAATAGAAAGATGTGATCCAGTTTAAACAAAGAGATAGTGCTTTGGTTAGGTGAAGTCGACACCCCAAGTGTAAACTCTATCAGTTATGTCTTTGTTAGAAAGCGTAGTGAGAAAAAGAGCTTAGACTCACCTTCTAGCGCAATGTCTCTCACAAACGCCCTGGAATCGACTACGATGAGATATTCTCTCGTAATGGATGTCATTGCACTTTACTACCTTGTCAGTTAGGTAGTTTTTGAAAAACTAAACATGCAGCTTATGCAGCTTGTGGTCACAACTTATCTATGTTGGAAACTAAGAGATGTACACAAAGATCTTGTATAGATCGGTTTTCACCCAAATCAAGTGGCTCCTGACCACGGAGCGCGTTTGCAAGGTATTTATTTAGTATCTACTTGATTAGGGAAGATATATGACGAATTATGTCTCTTTGCTGTAAATTCTAGATGAACTGTGATGAACTCTTGTTAAACTAAGAGATGTCATTGATCTAAAATTAAGAATGAAAGGATCTTGGGAATATTTGGTCTCGAAAGTGAGGACTGTTATTGATGATGTTTATTCATCAGTCGGCTTAAGGCAAGCTAAAAGATGATGAAGTTATGCTTATATGTATCCCTTGATCGGTTGAAGTCTTGAGAAGACTCGTTTCGTCCATATAACGAAGTCTTGGGAGAAATTCTCCATCTAAGTACGGTAGCACATTCATGTACTTGTTACAATATGTTTGACTCGACATCTCATTCAGTATAAACTTGTAAGGCCAAGTTCTCTTTAGTCTTTCAACTCTCTTCCTAGCGGTCGAGCATCTTGGCTCCCTCTTAGATGAGTGTGAAGGAATATCAAGGTAGTGGCCGGACGCGCCCATGCAACGCCAATGTAATGGCACTAATTCCTTCTATGAAAGATTTAGGCTAATACTATCCCTACAGAAAGACACATTAAAGGAGAAATCAGAGTCTGCCCAGTTTCGTAGGTCAAATTCCATGAGATCTACATGATAGCCCACTCGTTGGAAAATGGTGAAATTAGTACCATTGGAAAGGTCTATATGTCTAATTTCCAGGGACACCAACCATTTGATCACACCTATCATATTGAGTGAGTTATTGTTATTTTCGTAAAGTATGACGGATCTGTCCGAGAATCTGCTTTTGTAGAACAGTCAACTTCAACAGAGCTTTGTGATCAACTCAAGATGAATTAGGTTATGGACCTTTGTATGATTGGAAAACTACGGGTGTCTAGTTTCCAGAACTTTTTATGGTTCGTCCATACCTATTGTATCGAAGACATTATGACTGTTTAACTACACGAAACTCATGTCACATGTGAATCTGATTTTCAACGCGAACTTATGTTTTGAGTTGTTAGGCAACATTCTCCTTCAAGATCAAAGTAATGCTAAGCATAGCAAGTCTGATCTAAGGATGTTGTGGCTGAATTTAATGACTAAATCGTTCCCAAGTCTACTTTTGAAGTATGTGAAGTGCATTGCTTGTGCCATTTATCTGTACTCCGAGGTTGAGTTACCAATCAAGGAACCGGGATCCTCTCCTTATAAAAAGTTCCTGATATTTCCTCATAAAGAAATCCTGACCATCTATTGTTAATCAACGACGCATATCACTTCTATCTAACTTAAACCTATTTCACATGTGTTTCATCTCATTCTCCCTCTCGACCTATTTCTCGTTCTTCTTCCTCACTATAACCCAGAAACCTCACTCCAGCATCTTAGGCGACCTCCGCGTCGCGGCTCCGGCGTCCTCCATTGAAACTCCAAGAGATAAGTGGACAACTTCTGAGTGAAAGATCGTGTATTGTGCAAAGCTTGTTTCCCGCATTGAAGGGCCTTGGATTCAAAATAGGGGTAATCTAAAGTGGTTGGAGAAATTTGAGTTTGATGTTTACAAAAAGTGGCATGGGGAGTAAATAGGTGGAGATGGCTGCAAAACTTTTGCATTGTTTAACTGATGACTAACCAAATTTGCAGAAGAAAACAGGATGCATGAATGGGAATTTCCAAATTTTCGATATGACACGAAGTCATCACTCTGGTAGGAGGATTAGCCACCACAAGAGGTTTCCTCTAGTTAATTTCCTAGTGGCGAATTCATTTCATACTGCTCTAGCCCTTAGTTCCTTATAGCCCAATCACCAACCTTGTCACTAATTATAGATTTGTCTATATGTTCTTGTTGCCACATTAGATAAGAGTCATAAGACTCATAGGAGTTGGTCTTGCGTCTCTGAGTACATGCCTTGCGCACTTCAGCTTTGGTTTGTTCTTCAATTTTCAGTTTTGGTTTATTCCTCAGCAATTCATTCTCTGCCAGAGGAGAGCGAGAGAATGAGATGGGAGACGAGAATTTGAGCAGAGAAGGAGATGGCCCAAAATATCACCTAAAATAATCTAAGTGTTCTAGGATATTTTGTATCTTTCTAGATATTTTTTATGTGTATCTTGGCCTTATGCCAATATGATATGTAGTTTGACTAGATCTATGTAATTATATTCTTACTATATTAGGTATTGTGTAATTTCCTATATAAATGGCTCATATCAATGAATAATACACATCCTCTTTCACGATTCTCTATTCTCAAACCTATTTCACTTCATCACTAAGATAAATCTTGACCATCTATTAAATATTGAATGGCTTAGATCCATTCATGAGGCAATATTAGGCAACTCTCATTAGGAGAGGATTCCAATCAGGGGGAGTCATTGTGTAGACATCAGGGGGAGTCTACATGCATTACATGTTATCTTCAATTGCAGTTGGTACGTTGTGCTCTTTTTCCCTTCGTTCAAATCTTTTGTTTTACCCACGAGATTTTTGTTTTACTTAGTAAGGTTTTTACCGAGGCAGCACCATGACGTATTAAGGACGCAACACAAGGAGGAGTGTTTAAGGAAATTATCTTTTGTTATGTGTCTTGCTCTAATACACGTAGGATTGGTTAATCCGGTTTCCTTATTATAATAGATTACAGTTGATAGAACTTCTAGATCCTTCGGGAAACTCTATGTAATGCCTATAAATAGGCATTTCTATCAATAAATGAGTAGACCGTTATTCTCGTTATATGTTCTCTTTCAACAAATAAATCATTTATAATAGTATATTGTAGTTTATTTAATTCATTAAGACTATAATTATCTCTTTGTTGTTTAATTTAGCTCTTGAGAATTAAAAATCTGATTTTATTTATGGGAATAAAATTCTCAAAATTAATGCTAGTGAGAATTAACCCTAAATTAAAACCATGCGTGGATTTTGTGTCAAAAAAAAAACCATGCATGCATTTATAATTTTGTTTAATATAATTGGCTGAGTGGTCACCACTGGATTATGGCTATTAGCCGACGGAACCGTTCTGTCGGTTAAGACATATATTTCGTCTGCAAAGATCTTAGCCGACAGAATTTCCATCGGCTAAGCTTCGTTTGCTAAGACAATAGCCGACGGAATCATCAATTCTGTCGGTTAAGTGGAACTTAGTCGACGGAATAGTTCCGTCTGTTAAGATTTTAGTCGACGGAACTTAGTCGACGGAAATTACTTTTCCGTCGACTAAGTTTTTCTTAGCCGACGGAATATTTTGTCTCCTAAGATCTTAGTAGACATAAGTAAAAATTTAAAATTTTTTTTTTTAGAATAACTGGCGGTTTTTTTTCGTTTTTTTAAGTCTTATTTTTTTTTCCTTCTCTTCCTCTTCTCCGGCGACCACGACGGTTATGTTGCGTGTTCCCGAACAACTCCACTCCACCTCCGACGCTAAACTCGCCGGGATTCTACCGTCAAGGAACCGCACGTACGACGATCTATTGCCTTACTTATGCCGCGGAGAGTAACCGTCCGGACGTCAACCACCCCGCGAGGAGGAGGAGGAGACGCTGCTTGGAGGAGGAGGAGGTGTCGCGCGCCGAGAAGAGGAGGAGGAGGAGGAGGAGTTGCCGCCGAGAAGAGGAGGAGGAGGAGGCGGCGCTGCTTGGAGGAGGAGGAGGTGCCGCGGCGAAGGAGGAGGAGGAGGCGCCGCTGTGGTGGGGGAGCAACCAGACGAGGGAGAGAGAGAGCAAGCAGACGAGCTAGGGAGAGAGAGATGAAGAGGATGAGGGAGAGAGAGCTGAAAGTTATAGAATGGAGCCGAAAAAAATTCAAAATTTTGGCGGGATAACTGCCGCCGCTTAAAATTTTGAACTTAGTCGACGGAATATATTTTTTCGTCGCCTAAGTTCAAAATATTTAAGCGGCAGTTATCCCGCCAAAAATTTTAAATTTTGTTTTTTTTTTTAAAAAATTTGGATCCGTTGACTAAGTAGATATTTCCGTCGGCTAAGATATAACCTAAGCGACGGAATAATTTTTCGTGGCCTAAGTTATCATAAATAATCATTTATATTTATATATAAATGTTCCGTCGGCTAGGTAAAAATTTCCGTCGGCTAAGAAGACGTCGCCTAAGTTATCATAAATAATCATTTATATTTATATATAAATGTTCCGTCGGCTAGGTAAAAATTTCCGTCGCCTAAGATCTTCTTAGCCGACGGAATATTTTTCCGTCTGCTAGGTAAAAACTTAGGCTACGGAAGGTTTTCCGTCGGCTAAGTGATTTTTTTCACTAGTGGGTTGACTAAAGATTTCTATTTTTATTTCTAATTTGATTGACTTTTAACTGTGACGATATAATAATATGAATAGAAAATTTCTGAGATAATATGAAATATGAAATATGTTGTTCTCAATCAAGTTTTAAGATATCTGAGAAAATGAGATCCCTTTCATATATTACCTTGGTCATCTTTTGAGTTTGGAACATCCAGAAAATTGTCAGGAACGTTTGGATGTTGGATGACTAGCCCTATTAGAAAGAATCAATAGAGAACAAAATCAGTATATACCTTGTTTCGATCAAACGTCTACCCGTCAATAAAGGAAGTAAGGAACCATTTTTTGATTACACATAGGCTAATTGACCCATAAACCCATCAATGAATCACTTGTACGAATTTTCAGCCTAATTTTGAGTGTTAAGATATAAACTATATTAAATTATATTAAATTAATGAACAAACTAAGACTATCTAAACTATAGGGCTGAAAATTCACAGAAGTAATTAATTGACCGTGACCTAAAAACTTTCAAAAAGCCGATATGTAGTAAAATAAACCAGTCCAACAAATCCCTTTAAAATTTTAAATGGCCAGAAGAAATAAAACTACATATACACTATATGAGTGTGTGTGTGTGTGTTCATGAATCAAAGATCACAAAAGAAGAAAGGTTTAGGTATTAACTGTTGTAGATCCATGTTGCCAGTGTGTGAGTCGCTCTCCACTGAAGAATGCATAATGTGTACGAGCCACTGCGTACAGAGGACTGTGCGGAATAGTATATAAGGCCAGTCTTGGGAAACGCTGTAGTAAATCCCATGCCAAATCTAAACGTAGAGTGAACAAATTAGAAGAATTATAGTATTTCAATTGCCAATAATCGATGAATGATATCCAAAACACTCTTACCAAGGGCTTTCAAGCGATCAATAGCAAAAACCATAAGTGCAGCGCCTTGTAACCCATTTAGAGCTTCAGGTGGAGTGACAGAATATAAATTATGAGTTAATCTCCATTTGCCCCAGGAAGCTGCCCATACAACTGGAATGTCGTCCCAAGGCGAGCGAATGCCAAATACATTGTTGTTCTTTTCAGCCATGCATTTAGCCACTTCCCAAATGTCTCCATCGTTGCCGCTTTCATTCAGAACACAACACAAAGCTGTAAGACCTGCACCATTTGTTTCTTCCAGAGCTTTTGGTCTCATCAAGGAAATCAACTCTCTCACAATGTCCAGTTTCTTCTCCATGGCTGCTAGGTGAAGAGCATTGGAACCCTCGTCGGTTTTTACTTCAAGACCCTCTTGTCTCATAAGAATTACCAACTCTTTCACAATCCCCATATTCCCCATCTTGACTGCTTGGTGAAGTGCCGTGTTACCAAGTGCGCCTTTTATTTCCAAATCTTCTAGTCTCATCTGCGAAACCAACATCTTGACGATATCCACATCCGCCTTCATGACTGCTAAGTGAAGAGCAGTGGCACCGTCGTTGGTTTTGACTGCGAAACCTTGATGTCTCATCAAAAATACCAACTCCTTCACAATTCCCATATTCCCTGACATGACTGCTAGGTGAAGAACTGTGAAACCTTTATAATTTTTTATTTCGAAACCTTGTTGTCTCATCGACGACACCAATTCTTTCACAATAGGCATCTGCTCCTCAGTGATTGCTTCGTGAAGAGGTGTGTCTCCAAAAGCATTCTGTATTTCTAAAACACCAGCAAGCTGTATCGCATCCTGCTCAACCATGTATTTTGCTCTTTCGACGACTTCTGCTTCACTGATGTCTGCATTTAACTGCTTACCCCTGAAAGTATCAGCATTTTTCTCTTGCAAATTTCTGTGTGAGATCATCAACGACACCAACTCTTTCACAATATGCACATGCCCGTGCTTGATTGCTACATGAAGAGCCGTGTTCTCATCATGTCCATTTCTTGGATCTCTTGCTCTTACCGCACCCCAGCCTGTACTTTTAGAATCTAGATCTCCAAGACAATCTTTAACGTTATTCCAATCACCTCCAATTACAGCATTCATAAACGGTATGTAAAGGTCAAATTCATCACCTGCCACTACGTTAGTGAAGTTTGAATTGATTAACCACTTGGATAAGGGCAAAGCTCATTAACGAGAAAGAAACATGAAAAAATGATGTGAACACAGTATTTTAATGAAATCAAAATCGTAGTAATACCATGCGGCAGCAACATGTTAATTATACGCACATTCCTCATCCCAACTGCTATGTTCAGAGCTGTAAGAGCAAAGTTGTTTTTCACTACCAAATCTTCTCTTCTCATTAACTTCACCATCCACATCACAGTCACTGGTTGTTGCGTCCTAACTGCTATGTGAAGAACCGTGTCACCATCCTGTTTTGTACTCCTCCCATCCGGGGCAACAGCTCTTTCACAATATCAACATGATTCATCTGGAATGCTTCATGAATAGCTGTGGAACCTTTGGCGTTTTTTGCTTGTAAATCTACTCGTCTCATCAACAACACCAACTCTTTGACGATATGCAGGTGCCCTTTCAGGGCTGCTACATGAAGAGCTATATCTCCATTTTCGTCTCTTGGATCTACTGTTCTTATTGCACCTGGAAGTGCTCTAAGACATTGCTTTGCATTCCCCCAATCACCAGCAATCACATAATCCAGGAAGGGTATGTAGCGCTCTAATTGCTTGGCATTGTTTATAGCTGCAAGAAGATTTGACATGCGGGTTAAGACAAGGGGTATAAAATTAAGAGAAAATTAGATAAAAACCCAAAATACTAGATCTCTTTTAAGATAAACCTATACATATTTTTTTTTTTCATTTTACACCCTAGCTAGAGGATCGTTCATGTACCATTTGTGATAATAACAAAAAAGATCTTTACCTCCTTTACCAAAATTGAGAAATTGTGAACATTCAATTGATTGCTAAAACTCTAAAAGAGTGAAAACAAGACGCCTACGACTGTGGATGATTTTCGTAGTAATAATAATCAAACTGGTATCAGTTGAAAATTTCATCAAACCAACCTTAAGAAATTGGGAAGAAAGCAATTATTGTTCATTTGACAAACAGAGCATTACCTTTTTGTTTTTCCTTGCACCATTGTTCCAAAGCCGCCCAGGCAGTTTGTGCGTTGCTAATTTCACTGATAACAGAGAATATATCACTCCCGCATGAATTGTGAATTATATGCAAAGCTTTCGCATTCTTCGTTGCCCAAACCTTATTTTTTGCACCATCATCTTCTTGTTCACCATCGGCTTCTTCAAGTTTAGGAATCTCAGTGGCTGGTTCGACAAGTTCCCAGAGGTCTTCAGACAATAAGTACGTTTTCACCCGCAGACTCCATTGTTTATGATTTGTATGGCTGAGGAATTCAGGTATACTTGCATATGGGATTGTTGTAGTTGCCATGATAATCTAAAATTAATTCATGCTTAATTAGGTCATCAAGAGCTCATAGTGAAATAAAATATATTCGGCAAATGAAAATGATGAAAATTAAACAATATGTAGAACTAACTCACTGATATTTGCACAGCAGCGAGCACGCTTTCGTTTATTTTTCTGTTCCTTTATCTCTGCGGCTGATGTAATTTTTTATCTCAAATTAATAAAGCTTTCTGACCTCTTTTCCCTGAAGAGAAGAAAAAAAAAACTCGCTCATGTTGAACTAAAGATGATAAAAAAAGGTTTCTGATCTTTATGCATGTTCTTATCGTACACCATTGGACATTGGAGGCAGAAAGGAATACAATATTTTATAAAAACAAGAGACGAATAACTGAAGGAAGGAATCACACTCTTGTTTATCGAAAAAAGGGAATCACACTCTTTGTGGTGTTGGCGGAGGCCGTCGATCGGCAGCGAAGGTGCGAATGGGGCTCGAGCGTTTGGGTCGCTGAGAGAGGGGTTTGGCGGCGGCGCTCGACTTCGATCGAAGATGGTCGGAGGCTGCTTCAAGCTAAAGGCCGGGGGAGGTCACTCTCCGGCTGACATGCCTCCGGCGAAGGTGGAAGGGATCTGGAAGTGGGCTCATGCTCTTTGGCCTGGGTCTGCGTCTCGAGAAAATGTGTTTACAACGATATATATATATATATATATATATATATATATATATATATATATATATATATATATATACACAGTCCCTATCCAGAGCGAAACTTCGCTTTGGAATTAACGTGCGAAGGTCCTTATTTGACTCACTTTTCGGTCATATTTTTCCATCATACCCGGTCAGTGTCTAGATACATATCGTATGATCATTCTTACAAAATTTCATCCAATTTGGTGACCGTTTAAGCCTCCATAATCATGATTTACTCCAACGGTTCTCCTTGGACAGATTTTGTTCTATTGATTTATTTTATCTAATTCGGTGTGCAAACGATCACCAAACTGGATGAAACTTTATAAGGATGATCATACGATATTTATCTAGATACTGACCGGGTATGAGCTTCGCTCTGGAATTAACGTGCGAAGGTCCTTATTTGACTCACTTTTCGGTCATATTTTTCGATCATACCTGGTCAGTGTCTAGATACATATCGTATGATCATTCTTACAAAGTTTCATCAATTTGGGACCGTTTAAGCCTCCATAATCATGATTTACTCCAACGGTTCTACTTGGACAGATTTTGTTCTATTGATTTATTTTATCTAATTTGGTGTGCAACGATCACCAAACTGAATGAAACTTTGTAAGGATGATCATACGATATGTATCTAGACACTGACCGGGTATGATCGAAAAATATGACCGAAAAGGAGTCAAATAAGGACCTTCGCACGTTAATTCCAGAGCGAGCTTCGCTCTGGATAGGGACTTATATATATATAGCTTCGCTTGAATTAATGCGAAGGTCTTATTTGACTCACTTTTCGGTCATATTTTTCGATCATCGTCAGTGTCTAGATACATATCGTATGATCATTCTTACAAAATTTCATCTAATTTGGTGACCGTTTAAGCCTCCATAATCATGATTTACTCAACGGTTCTACTTGGACAGATTTTGTTCTATTGATTTATTTTATCTGATTCGGGTGCAAACGATCACCAAATGGATGAAACTTTGTAAGGATGATCATACGATATGTATCTAGACACTGACCGGTATGATCGAAAAATATGACCGAAAAGTGAGTCAAATAAGGACCTTCGCACGTTAATTCCAGAGCGAAGCTTCGCTCTGGATAGGGACGTATATATATATATATATATATATATATATATATATATATTTCCTATCCAGAGCAAAGCTCCGCTCTAAAATTAAAATGTGAAGTTCTTGTTTGACTCATTTTTTGGTCATATTTCCACATCTCCATCGTTCAATTTATTGATACTAATGCATAGATTATTCATACAAAATTTTATTCAAATTGATGATCGTTTATGTACCGAATTAGGTTAAATCAATAAACTGAATGGTGGAGATGTGGAATTACGACCGAAAAATGAGTTAAACAAGGAACTTCACATTTTAATTTCAGAGCGAAGCTTCACTCTGGATATGAACTAATATATATATATATATATATATAGGGTTTAGAATATAGAATTAATTGTAAACCTAACATACAAATAGGTGCGACTTAATTGTAAACTAACATACAGTTAATAGGTGCGACTTACAGTTAATAGGCTTGAGGTTTGGTCAGACTGGGTTTAAGTCTCTGACAGTGACCTAATCAGTCGTACTAAATATAATGATACTTTATATTGCCAGACTACCATACAAAATATATTGAAAAAGAGGGTTTAGCTAAACAACAATAACCGAGTCTGCAAGATAAAAACATGTTATACTGTCTAATCGATTGTACATGTATTGCAGCATATCAATTGACGGCATGTCTACATGTATTTATCTTCTTCTAAATCTGAGAAAAAGTACTAGGAATTAGAACGAGATATCTGCGTTCTCTTGTTAACATCTCAGTTTGTCATTTGTTTTGTGGAATTCGATTTTTTCAGGTTGATCTGATAACTACTCACAAATTTGAGTGGTTTGGGCCAACAAATCAATTACGAAGCGTATACCCTACCCAGTCAAAAAAGTTGATTTCAGCAAACTCAAACTATAGAGAGAGTATCCGATGCATATTTGAGCAGTTTCAGCTGTAGCTTCAATCATTCTTATTGCAGTAAATTCATAGGAGACTTTGGCTCAAACTTCATAGCTAACAGCAAATAGGTTAGTAATAGGTGAATCATGTTTTCGGTAATCACTTGTATCCCACATTGTTTTGTACCTCCTCTTTGATGCAAAATATCCCAAAGATGATAAATGACCAACAGACAAGACATATGATGTCTTCCTTTTGTAGTACTAGTACCCCTTCATATTATCCATGTGTGTCTCGCATGTCAATCCCTTTTCTTTACATAATTTCTTGTATTAACCTATTTGGCTGGCTCTTGGCAATTCCATAGTGCAACATCACACCTTGCATGCATCAGAGTTTAACCCGAGGTTGGGACTTTCTGACAAACATTCATGTTCTATAGAGCATTACTGAGCTTAATTTGACAACTAAGAGCATATACAGTATATGCATACCTAGCCTCTTACTTTCCAAACTCTTTCCGATGCCTCCCAGGAAGTTTGGCCGTCCCAATTTTACTTGTGAAAGAAAACTGTAAGCAACTATGTTGCTGATAGAACTAAACATTGTCTCAGACCTATATAATGTATATACTGACACCTATATAATGTATATACTGACACTTATGTATAAATATGAATTGATCTGAGTTTAAGATAAAAGGCTGTAGATATTGGAATTCTTGTATGCATGACGTGTATTTACACGACACAATCTTAACCGTTCATAACAATTTATATGTTTGACTATCATGTTTCTATATTATTTCCTCTAATCATGATCATTCATGTATGTATGTAAAGATACACACCGTGTACTGAAGATGCTCTCTGTAGATATTAATTACATTTGGATAAGTTTGTAATTAGATTTTGAATTTAAATTCTTATTGCAGTTGAAGAACAGTTAAGGGTTTGATAAGCAGTTAATGAAAATAATTGTTCCTTTATGGATGGAACTGTTATGAATCTGCTACCTATATATATGTCAAACTAGTCCCTTCTTATACACGTTTTGTTCTCAATCTAGTCCCATATACTAGGAGATCATAATGGTGGAATAAGAAGAAGACTATCATGGACAATCCAGGTGATTAATAGTGATATATGTGTTTTGTATATGTTCATGTATTCTGCAGATTTAAGATAGATAAACTTAGTTCAATCCTAAGCACAATAAACCAAATTCAATATAATGAAACTGATATCATGATTTGATCTAATAGCCTACAGCAAATGCTCCTATAGAGATATGAAACTTACAAAAATATCTTCCTCCTGCAGGAATTATGGATAGCGTACAAAGGCAGTATATATGAAGAAAACTAAAGTCTTTTATCGTGCAGATATATGAAAGAGCCAGTATGAAGGAATTCCATCCTTAATACACAACACACTTATTAAACCCGTTCTTACACAGATTCTGGTGGTACATCCCCATCTGGACACTCAGCACTAGGAATCCAATTCATCTGTATTTTTATTGCCAAACAGAATGCAAACTGGAATAATCAAAAATTCAGAATCACTTATATAGGATCCACAATAACATATTACATTGGAAAAACCTCTTATTTTTGTACTATAATCGAGCAGAGTTATGCTATGTTTACAGAAGTCATACTCATAAGGATGTGCCGCACCTCCTTCCCTTGAGCAAAAACAAAGATCAACATCAGAGTTTAATCCATGGTTTGTCTTCTTCAGTTTCTTGTCAAATATTCCTGGTCCATAAGTTGACCATATTATCTAAATAAGGAGGGGAAATTGCAACCATATAAATAAGGCAACTGGAATACTAGCAGCAAAAATGCTAGGAATAATAGCCCATGAGTATTGTTTATCAAGTATAATGGTGATGGCAGAAGAAAGGAAAAGGCATCATCATGGTGTCAATAGAGATGAAAATGGTGGAAAGACCTAACATCATCTTTATCAACAAATGCTTGAGAAAATCATCTTCAGCATAACGTGATGTGAGGATTCCTAAAAATAATATGACTGAAGTTGTGGAAGAAACAAGTGACAGAGTATCTGAAATTATAAACACCAGAAACAACTTCTTAGTTAGAAACATTGAGACACCTGTACTGCCATTATTTCCACCAGAAACTGTAAATGCTGCAGCAAAATCATGGTAACTATAAGAGCGCCAACAACATAACAAGAATAATGGGGCTGCTCTGGCTGGAAGTGTTTTGGCGTGGATCCTAATGTGTACAAAATTTGAAAGTATGCTTACCAATTATTTATGTGGGTGTCTCTAAAATAATTTTGCGGGCCAGGTCTAATTTACCGTATATATATATTTTTCATCAACTGTGCAGACAACTAAATTTACTGTTCATAACACTGTTCTTAATTACTGTTCATAACATTTTATAACACAGTGGGCATGCAGAGTTAGACCTGTAATGTTATCACAAATTCGCAATTTCCGTATGTGCCCTCGCTTCAGAAGACTAGAAGTTCACGGCACCGATATAGAGCAATTCCAGAAATTTCGATTACGAGAGAGAGAGGACACAACCCTTATCTGGGTATAAAACATTTTCAGCTTTCTCGCCTCTCTCGGACCTTCCAGAAATGTAGAGCTCTCTGCCCATCTCTGTTCAATTGCCGCTTACTCTGTTCTTCCTCTCTTCGTTTTGTGATTGATTTCTGAATCATTATAATTACTCTTTCTCTTACTCTGTTAATCTCATTCTTCTTCTACATCTTTCTGGGTTGTCCTCATATTAAGAGAGAGAAAGAATGGTTGATGGGTATTGTTTGAGGTTTGGATTCCGATATTAATACAAATCAGTGTTTACGTCAACAGTGTTGGGCCTCGCCCTTATCTCTAGATATCTTTCTTATCGGCCGAGTGTTCTAGAGGTGGGTTTGGCTTTAATTTCCTTTTCCTTCTATGTTTCGGTTGGTTTCGAACTGATTTGGGTATTTATTTTGAAGAAATTTTGTTAGTGTTGCAGTTTGAAATTTGGGTAGAAATCGAGTTCTTATTTAGTTATGAGGTCTGGGTTTGAAAGCAATTTGATGGATGTTCTACATATTCACTTATTTCTGTTATTAGTTTTTTTTTTTTTCACAGTGCCTGCATAATCTAATAGAATAATTTTACTTTTGTGTTGTAGCAATTAGCAAGGGGATATATATATGGTACAGTTCTGTTCGTCCTGAGCATGGGATACTGATGTTTTTCCTGGGATACTGAGCTGAGGGCTACACCTACATACTACTATTTGTATGATCCTTTCTCTCACATTTGTTGCTTATGTTCTCTTCTGTTAGCTGTAGTATGGAGCTCGAATTATTTGTTTGTTGTAGAAAATTTTACCGCATTATTTGTTTCATGTAAATTATGTAATTTTCTTCAAATATCAACTTGATATTATAGATATCAGATTATGGTTGGAGGTGAAAAGCAAACATCATATTTAAAAGCATTTGACAATAGCAGAGAAGACTATCATAAACCACCAATTGTCATATGTGCATGCACCTCATTTCACTTATATCATAAACCGGAGCTTATAGAATAGTTTATATATCTTCCTTAAAACTTTTGCTACTGTTTCGGTAAAATGCGTAAGAACTAATATCAGTTACAGTATTATGCAGGTTAAGAGATGATTAGAAGTTGCCGTAGTAGTCTCTATAACAGAAATTTGTGAGTAAGATAACTGATCCAAGAGGTAACCATTATCAACTTGATCCAAACAGTTTCTTTATGTTCAGGTATATATATATATATATATTATTTTTAATATAATGAAGTTGATAACCTCCACTCATGTTTTTTATCCTCTCAGCCATTTTTCATGTATTGATTATACTTATCTTTATTTTTGGGAAAGAAACCGCCTTGCGACAAAATGATGTAATTAAAAGAACTCGACTATTTTCAAATCCTTATGTCTTACCTTAAGCTTTTCATATGGTTTAAAATGCTTTTATGTTGATTATAATAGAGAGAAAATACTCTGATTTCTATTTGTAAGTTTACCGGCTTTGCTTTTTACCAATTGTAAATTTAGTCGAGTTTTAGCTGTCCTATTGGAATCTATATGCAATTTACAGTGTGCTTTAAGTTTTTTAGCTTTGAGGCAGTTTTTTGTATTTAAAATGGTTTATTGTAAATTCAGATTCACTTTTTGTTCTCCTGAAAAGTACGTGATCTATTTGAATTATGTCTTTTACATTATGACAAATATTAGCTCTACTATGAGTCTATGACAATGTTTTTGATCCTACAAGTTAAATTCAACTGGTATTCTAATGGCCATATTGTTAATTTTCATTCTTCTCCTTTTGAATCTTCATGCAAATATAAGTAATATTGATAGGATCAGTAAAAACATATTAAACCTAAAAAAGAGTTAACAAAATGTACTATACCAAAATAACATAGAATGATTTTGGGGAGTGGAGTTCTTTTCTTTTGTACATACCAAATGCTAATAGCATTTATATCATGGAGATAGACATCAGGAGCAAATAAGTTGTTCGGAAGATGTTACTTTATAGATTAAGAATAACTTTTAGTCTTTTAGTGATTGTAGAACACTTACATTTCATATATTGTGTGGTTGAAATTGGTTCCTCTGTATTGCCAATTTTTTTTTTTTTTCTTGCTGTACTTGAATGTACATAAGAACATAAAATCTTTTGTCTAGATGCAAAAAGGTCAACATGCTTTTGCAAGCCAGTATATATTGATAATATTCTCAGTTTTCCCAACTTTAAACATATTATAGTTGAAGTTACTCACCTCCATGTAAAATTGTTCTTTTACAAATTATTCTTGGTTTAGTTCCAATTAAGTGTTTGAGATCAAATTTATTTGTTGAGATTGACTTAATAACAAGTTCTTTGGTAAATACAGAGTGACACCAATTTGAAAAATTGTAATCTCGAGCAATAATTAAAGCCTTATTCGTACAGGTATATGCTACTCATTTTGTTAATTATAGTTATTAATCACTTATAGGGTAACCTAAAATTGTTGTTTCTCTTTGTTATAAAATTACTTGCCTTTTATAGAAAGCCGAGCTGGTTTTGTGAAATTTGATACTTGAGTAATTGGTTTTGGAGTTGGACAGTGAGTTAAACTGGATTGGTTTGTGTTATCCCTTGATGCAAATTGAGAGCTAGATTCATGCATGCCGATTGTAGTTACTATTCCCACTTTTGTCTTGCTCAGTCCATATCTTTGATATACTACTCCTTTTGCAGGTAGCTATACCAGGCTACAACTTCAACATTTTGTACATTTGGAGTAGCCATTTCTTGACATCTACTCAGGCAACAACTTCTGCTAAGCATGCGTAGATCTAAACCATTTTTAAAGCTACAGTTTAAGCAACTAATCCTGTTAGACAATTAGCATTTTTTGAACCAACTCCAGTTGCAACTTTGTTAACTTATGTTTTAATACACTTTTGTCAGGTTAACCTTTGTATAAATCTTTTAACTTTTCAATAGAACGCATTGACTACTTCCCTTCTTTATTATCATTTATCTACAAACAGAGATCCCGCAACAGAGCGCGGGTATATTTTCTAGTTTACTATATAACTATGTGTTGATTACTGTTCATGAACAGTGATTTACTGTTCATAAGCACTGTTTAAAAAAAACATTGGGCCAGGCCAGTTTTTTTTTTTTTTTGTTGAAAAAAAAAAAGTAGATTGGGCTTCGCAGTTCGCACACTATCTAGAAATGACCCTCTGAAACTTGCTATGTTCTGTCTCCGATGAAAAGAGTAGATTGGGATAAGAGTGAAAGAAAGAATCGAGAAGAAGGAACATAAGAGATATACTCTTACTACTATGATAAGTGCTTTGTTGTTAAGTATTTCAAATTGAATCTATATAGATCTTGCACTTTGATACATTAGAAATGAGAAGAAAAGAAGAAAAATTATGAACACAAATCTCGCAAATCCCGCGAACAGTGATTTACTGTTCATCTACAGTAAAAAACAGTGTTGGGCTTGGGCCTTTTTTTTTTTTTTTGCTGAAAAAAAAAAGTAGATTGGGCTTCGCAGTTCGCACACTATCTAGAAATGACCCTCTGAAATTTGCTCTGTTCTGTCTCCGATGAAAATAGTAGATTGGGAAAAGAGTGAAAAAAAGAATCGAGGAGAAAGAACATAAGAGATATACTCTTACTACTATGATAAGTGCTTTGTTGTTAAGTATTTCAAATTGAATCTATATAGATCTTGCACTTTGATATATTAGAAATGAGAAGAAAAAAAGAAAAATTATGAAAAAAATCTCGCAAATCCCGCAGTAAAGCACGAGTCATAATTCTAATGTATCAAAGTTTCTAGACTTTGCCGCATAAATTATGAACACAAATCTCGCAAATCTCGCGGCAAAGCGCGCCACTTTCAGTTCTAACAGATTTGGGCCTCTATATTGGGCCTATTTTTGGTCGGTGGAGCCCTATTTTTTTGTCAGTTGATATTACCCTGAAATAGACTGAACCAAATCACAGTGATTGTCAAAAATTTCTTAACCCGCAACAACGCGCGGGTGATTGACTAGTCTCTATCTACCAGTCTACCACTCACTTATATTATATATGTGGGTGTCTTTATGAGCTAATTTTCAGGCCAGATCTAAGTTCTAGCAATAAGAACCAGTTCAATTTGATTGCTAGTATGGCTGACCATGAAGTAAAAAACCTGAGTGACGAGTGTAAGGAACTCCTTCTTTCTCTCCCCAAAGAAAGAGGCTGGCTAGACCTTCCCCAATATCAATACCAAGGCTTCTGGTACGCGAGAGCAGATATAGTCCAAGCCACAATCGCTTTCCAAAAGCAGTTCCAAGCTAGAGACTCCGACATAGTTGTGGCCAGCGTACCCAAATGCGGCACCACATGGTTGAAGGCCTTGACTTTTGCTGTTGTGAATCGACACCGTTTTGAAATAGAGGCACATCCCTTGCTGACATCCAACTCCCATAATCTTGTGCAACACTTAGAGGTTGATCTCTACATAAACAACCGAGTTCCTGATTTCTCATCCAAGTTTCCTGGTGAGCCAAGGCGACTCTTTGCAACCCATATTCCTTTTCCTTCGTTGGGTACAATTACAAAGTCCAGTTGTAAGATCGTTTATGTTTGTAGAAACCCATTCGACTCATTTGTTTCTTACTGGCATTTCCTTAACAATATCAGGCAACAATCTATAGGTCCAATGTCCCTCGATGAGGCCTTCGATAGGTATTGCCAAGGCATGCATCCGTACGGTCCATTTTGGGATCATATGTTGGGTTACTGGAAAGAGAGCTTGAAGAGACCTAACAATGTGTTATTCTTCAAGTACGAAGACATGAAGAAAGATGTTGTATCTCACTTAAAAGCATTGGCCAAGTTTATAGACTACCCTTTCACCGAGGAGGAGGAGAGAAACGGTGTGATTGAAGACATCGCAAAGCTCTGTTCTTTTGAGACCATGAAGAATTTGGAGGTCAACAAAACCGGAACCTTTGTCATGAATGTGGAGAAAAAGAACCTGTTCAGAAAAGCTGAGGTGGGAGATTGGGTTAACTATTTGACCCCTATGATGAAGGAGACTATGTCCAAACTCATAGAAGAAAAGCTCGGTGGTTCAGGCTTGACATTTATAGTGACTCCCGAGCTAGCAGATAGCTAGTTCATGGGTTCCCATCAAAGAAACTCTCTGCTAAATTCCACCATTGATAATGGTCTGTATGCTTTTGTGTTTACTCTCCTGTAGAATTATTCAGTTACTGTAATAAAAGGATGGTTTCCTTCTTATAATCCTCTTGTTACAAGTGTAAGATTACTTCCTGTTAAAGAAATGTAATGCCATTTTGATGTAATATTTCCTATTCGGTAATGCCATGTAGCTAGCTAGCTAGATCTGGGATCCTTAATCGATTTTTCCAACAAGATCGAAATCCCAGGTTCCCGACCTGAGGACTAATAGAGGGAATGATCTGATATTGAAAAAGAAAATGTTTGCTCAAAAATTGGTCAGCCACGGGCCACGGGCCATATATCATTGAATTTGAGAGCCTCAGTGTACCTAATAATGTAGAATTAATGGGCATGGCAGCAATATGGTGAAGGAAAGAACATTGATGAGGCCCTGGATGAGGATATACAGAAAGGAACATGTTACTCGGAAGAGATGGCTACTGTGTTTAAAAGGGACTCATCTGCACTAGCACATTACCTTCAACTCGGCCTTCTATGAAGGAAGTTCTGCAAAATCTTCGCGGTTATGGTTCATCCCTCCCTCATCAGATGCCATCAATCGTAACTAATGATATCAAAAATGTGGGGATTGATGAGTTTGACATTGCACCTCTCCTGAACACGGCTACTTACCTTTCGAGTTACAAACGTAGTAAAAAGAAAGAGAGTAAATTTTACATATAATGCCCCAACAACAACTCATTCATCATTTTGGTATATCATTTTTAGAAACTATCACATATGTACCTCAACACTAAAACTCAAACCAATTTTAATACATATCCGTTATAACGGTGTCAAACCTCTATTTCTCAACCCATTCATCACTTTGGTAAATCATTTTTAGAAACTATCACATATGTACCTCAACACTAAAACTCAAACCAATTTTAATACATACCCATTATAACAGTGTCAAACCTCTATTTCTCAAAGGATATTTTCGTCTCTCAATCTTTCAGCTCAACTTTCTGTTTTTTATTATCTATTACTAGCTCAATTTTTTGTTGGTTCAACTCAAAATATATAAATATCCTCCCAAACCCTCTAACTAAATCCTTTCTCTCTTCTGCGACCGAGGAGCCTTCGCAACCATCACCAACACCAAAGTTCATAGGATCATAACCCAGCCCTTTACTTGACTTTTGGGTTCCTCCAAGAATAAAGCATAGAATTCAGATTTGACTCTTTCAACAGAAAGACAACAGGATTGAAGGCCGTTCATTGGTAATGATGAGTACATGAATTTGGTTGTAGATGACGTTGAAGAAGTGAGCATCAAGAACAATACAAGAAGACACTAGTTAAGGAATTTTCCTCAACAATTAACATAACTCTCACAATGAACACGGGAAAATGATGATCGATCTGACTCAAAGCCCCATCAGCTTTTTGATTTGAAATTGTTGTTTATACTTTCTGGGTTTTGGTGACATGTATTTGACTATTTGAGATGGGGAGAGAGAGTAAAAGACGAAGTTGCCAACTGAATATCTTATGTGGCAATAAAGTTGACGCCGTCAACGACGGCATGTACTAAAAGGTTCTTGAGGTTCGATGTTGAGGTGCTGAGATTATAGTTTTTAAAATTGGTATACTGAAATGATGAATAACTCTTACTTGGGATACTGTTTGTAAAATTTTCTCAAAGAAAGACGATAGCATAGTTACAAATGTGTGTAATGTGCTCTGGATAGCTGTGAAGAAATCTCATAAAGGAATGGAAAGAGGATCCTCTGCTTTTGGTTTTTTGAGCTTATATAGTAAATACTAGGTTGGCATGCTCAAGTCTGTAACTTGTGTCAAAACCATTGTAGCTTTTCACACACAGTACATTATTAAGCTGATAAGCTCCCTCAAACACATCTCTTGACACCTTAATTTCTCCCGCTAAAATAATACGTACTAGTTTAGTCTCATAGTGGATCATTAAAAACAATATTGCTGAACTGAGCCAGACTTGGTATAACATTATTGCTGAGATCTGATCCAGGCCACCATCTCAGGCTTGCAGCTGAGAGTAGATTAATCATGATTCTTATTTTATCAAACTGATTAAGGATTAGGATTCTCATAATAATGGGGCTGCTCTGGCTGGAAGTGTCTGGCGTGGATCCTAATGTACAAAATTTGAAAGTATGCTTACCATTTATTTATGTGGGTATCTATAAAATAATTTTACGGGGAGGTCTAATCTCTATCTACCGGTCGTACCACTGCTAATCTTGTTACTATATATGTGGGTGTCTTTGTGAGCTATTTTCAGGCCAGGTCTTAAGTTTTAGCTACCAGAACCACTTCAATTTGCTAGCATGGCTGACCATGAAGAAAAAAACCTGAGTATTGAGTGTAAGGAACTCCTTTCTCTCCCCAAAGAAGAAAGAGGCTGGCTAGGCCCTCCCCAATATCAATACCAAGGCTTCTGGTGTGTGACAGCAGATATAGTCCAAGCCACAATCGCTTTCCAAAGGCAGTTCCAAGCTAGAGACTGACATAGTTGTGGCCAGCGTACCCAAATGCGGCACCACATGGTTGAAGGCCTTGACTTTTGCTGTGGTGAATCGACACCGTTTTGAAATAGAGGCACATCCCTTGCTCACATCCAACTCCCATAATCTTGTGCAACACTTAGAGGTTGATCTCTACATAAACAACCGAGTTCCTGATTTCTCATCCAAGTTTCCTGGTGAGCCAAGGCGACTCTTTGCAACCCATATTCCTTTTCCTTCGTTGGGTACAATTACAAAGTCCAATTGTAAGATCGTTTATGTTTGCAGAAACCCATTCGACTCATTTGTTTCTTATTGGCATTTTGTTAACAAGGTCAGGCCACAATCTTTAGATCCATTGTCCCTCGATGAGGCCTTTGATAAGTATTGTCAAGGCATGGATGGGTTTGGTCCATTTTGGGATCACATTTTGGGTTACTGGAAAGAGAGCTTGAAGAGACCTAACAATGTGTTATTCTTCAAGTACGAAGACATGAAGAAAGATGTTGTATCTCACTTAAAAGCATTGGCCAAGTTTATAGATAAAGTAGTATAAACCCACAGACAAGGCCCCAATTCCCGATATGGGATTGATATCTCAACACGCCCCCGCACGTGTGGCGAATTTTCAAGCCTAACACGTGGACAACATTTGGATGACGTGGAGTTCGTGTGGCCATTTGGGCTTCACACGTGGACGTGGGTAACTCGCTCTGATACCAGATAAAGTAGTTTGGGGTTCACATCCAAAACCAATTGGCAATAGGTGGAGTGACCCAAACCCTTATAAACCCACAGGCAAGGCCCCAATTCCCGATGTGGGATTGATATCTCAACAGACTACCCTTTCACCGACGAGGAGGAGAGAAACGGTGTGATTGAAGACACAGCAAAGCTCTGTTCTTTTGACACCATGAAGAAGTTGGAGGTCAACAAAACCGGAACGTTTGTCATGAATATGGAGAGTAAACACCTGTTCAGAAAAGCCGAGGTGGGAGATTGGGTCAACTATTTGGCCCCTATGATGAAGGAGAGGATGTCCAAACTCATAGAAGAAAAGCTCAGTGGTTCAGGCTTGACATTTAAAGCGACTCCCGAGCTAGCAGATAGCTAGTTCAGGGGTCCCCATCAATGGAACTCTCTGGTAAGTTTCACCATTGATAATGGTCTGTGTGCTCTTGTGTTTACTCTCGTGTAGCATTTCAATTACTGTGTAATAAATGGATAGTTTCCTTCTTATAATCCTCTTATTACAAGATGTAATATTTCCTTCCAAATCGTAACGTATGTAATGCCATTATGATGGGTAATGCGATGTAGCTAGCTAGCTGGATTCTGGGATCCTTAATCCACCACCACCAATGTCAACAACATCGAAATCACAAGTTCCCAACTGAGGACTAATAGAGGGAATGATCTGATATTGAAGAAAATGTTTGCTCAAAAATTGGTCAGCCATGGGCCACATAGAGATGGCAAAAGATAACTTGTATAAAAATTGTATTAACACAAGTTTGGGTGTACAAACTACAAAGTAAATAAGTTAGAAGTGCTATACATGGGGAAAATGAGAGAGTAACCGCTCACACCCCAAATTTTGTAGAACCTATTTGCCCGAAAAAGACGTCCATACGCAGACAGCTGTAGAACTACCTTCCAACACAATTGAGTTGCCCCGTAACAGGGTCCTATTAAGTCTTGTGGGAACCTCTTTCCCAGAAAGAGCTTTAATAAAGACCGAGCAGCAGACCTTCCTTCCCACCCTGACCAAGTTGCCTCACATACTGGGTCCTTACGTTTCCAAAGCACCATCATACTCGCTAAAATTCATGGTGCTCAATGTCTCGCCACCAGCTTCAAAATTCCAAGGCACTAGATCACCCCGCTGTGCAATTTGCATTGCTGAACCTTCCCAGGCACTAGGCTTGACATTTCACATGTGCCCACCTAAGCCAGAATGAAAGCCAGCAGTTATGCGGCACTTACCATTGTGCTGGCTCTTTTTCTAATAGCAGTGAGATAACTCGCCTCGTCTATGTCATTCCTTTGATCTCAGATTAAACCTGTTACAGAACAGCCACACCAACAAAAACAGACCAGAATAAAGATATAATGATTTGCTTAATAGAATAAGGAGTTTCAAAGAAAGGCAAATTGTTGGCTATTGCATAGATTCTGACCTAGCGCCAGCTTCCAAATTCACAGCATTTGCGATTACTGGAGGCTATACAATAGAAAATCAAGGATTAGGAAAACTCAGGTTCCCAAGATCTATTGTGTAGATGAGATGGAAATAAAATGGAAAAGGAATGAGATATGAAAGATAGTAAGGTCTAAGCATAGTTACTGGAAGCAAAGCGCTTATCGTGGTGCAGGACCTGCCACCACAATATGCAACAGTAAACACGTTGTCTGTTCAGTGGGGGGAAAGAAAGAAAAAGGAAAAAAAAGGAAATATCATTATCTAATATAAACAGAAAAAAAAATCAATATTAGCATGTGAAGGAAAAGAGTTTAGTCAAGCAGTTAACGCAAAAAGAGTGAAAGACAGGAAAAAAAAAACAAAAGATTACGTACAAGAGAGTCTAAAAGAGAAGTAGAGAAGCAAACAAGAGAAAACAAAGCATAGAAGAGTTTATGTTCAAAACCTCCAGCTCTTCTGATCAGGCGTTTTAAAGTACGCCTTGCAGATTTCAGGTGCCACTACTTTTCCAAAGGAACTCCGCTCCAGACGAAAGAACATCATCCTGCAAAGATCCCCATGTCTCACTATCTCCAAAACTCTTAGTTTTCTCACTTCCATCCAGTACATGCCTAATCCACAATCCTCATATGGAGAAACTCACCTCGCAATTGAGGTTCCGATTGCTGGAAGTTGTTCCTAATACACCTTCAGCATTGTCCACGCCCATAATCTGACTGCATGGTTTGACTATTTCTTGGTCAACATCAATAACACCCTCGGTCCAATTCAGAATACTACCAGTAGAATTGGTCCCCATATTCTTCATGTCCACCAAAACCACATTTCCAACTCTGTCCCCATTTATTTCAATCTCGCATGTTTCCTTGGATTCCGGGAAAGATACAGCAGATGGATGTACCAACTCCGTACCCTGTTGTGAAGGCTTTATCCCATTCCACACACTAGGGAATTCAGAAGCACATATAGCTGTTGACTCATTTTCAGCAATGGACTGCGGCACAACATTTTCAACTGACCCCACAGGTACCATGGTACCCTTTACACTCTCCAATTGTCCACCAGAATTGATGTCTGCAACTCCAGTTGGTGGACCCTCTAACATACTACCATTACTCAAGCTAGTATTACGTGTTCCACCAGATCTACCTGCAATACTGTCTGGGGATACAGACTCCACCCGTAGTGGGCTAACAGAGGTCTGCTTTCCTAGTTCAGTTGGCCTCATATCCTCTATTTTAGGATTACTTTTCCTCCTGATACGTCTTTCAGTAGACCCACAACGTTCTTCATAAGTACCTTCATCTTGCTGGCTGCCATGTCTTGATAATCGAGGCCGTTTATACCCATCGGGGAAGACAAAGGAAGGAAGCTGCTTCCGGCGAACATGACAAACATACATATCCATCCCATGTTTCCAAAAATCATACATGTTTACATCAAGCCTGAACTCATCAACTGTTAAACGTATATCAAATTGCTGACCTTCTTGACCCTTTACCCCTTCTTTCCTCTGCAAACCCATAAAGAAAGCACAATGTGCACATGGCTTGGATGCGTCTATATACTCTTTTGGATATGGATGGCACTGAAGCATTCCATTTGTGTCTCGCTCAATCTGCAAAAACATAAATAATATATTCTATGAACTATCTTAATAGACTTACTTTGTGGAAACTTATAATAATTAAACTCAGTAGCCTTTGCTCTACAAATTGTTTCCCCATGAAAATTACCTTCAAGGTGAGCTGTCTAAGACGAGATTCCACCCACCCCTTCCATGCCAACAAATCATCATCATCGGCTGCTACTATATCCACCTGTAGATAGTTTTTGTATGCCTCGAAGAAAAGATAAGGTTCAAAAAGAGCGCTCCACTGGCTTTTCTTCAGCTCAATCTCCTGTAAGAAAACCAATAAGCAATTCACATCAATGCTCAAACATAGGCAGGAAGCCATTTTGAAATTCAATTTATGTTCTTACCTCACATATCCTATTACCATGGTGGAACTGCTCTGTTATAACACGTAGAGTACTTACTGAGACATTGTAACTAGAGTTCATACATGGGTAGGCAGGAGTTATTATTGGCATATGATGAAAGCGATCCTGAGGGTTTTTACGAGGATCCCATATAGGTAACCCAAGTTCATTCTCTTCTATTGAACAAAGAAGTACAGGATTTGGCCAACGCCACTGAGTATACACTCTGAAGAATCGAGAAACCAACATACTAGGATTTGCATTGGGATAAAGCTGACATATCCGAGCAACTAAGATGGCCCAATTTACACCACCAAGGAATCCAGTAACCTACACCACATAAATGACAGTTCAGAAAGTGTGATTAATTCCTTAATAAAACTGAGAACCTTATACCACTGCCAAACTTACATTAGAATAAACACCGCGCCTTTTGCCCCAGAATTTTAAACACCTGAGTGTCGTGCGGAAGTGCTACAACCAAATAGAGTGTCAAGGGACAAATCATTCGAACACAGATATAAACCAGGGTAATGGATAAGATAAAATTAACCTCAACATTTGGAACAAGCTTAAGAATTTGATCTGCAACCCTGCAACCATTCAAACTTCGAACAGTTTGCTCGTCAACATCATATAGCACAGATTCATCT
Source organism: Fragaria nilgerrensis (assembly GCA_010134655.1). NCBI lineage: Eukaryota > Viridiplantae > Streptophyta > Magnoliopsida > Rosales > Rosaceae > Fragaria > Fragaria nilgerrensis. The sequence continues at coordinate 30,943,149 of CM020978.1, read as the reverse complement.
GAGATGTCCAAATCCTGTTAACAAACATGTTCCAACACCATATTAAATGGTCTTTCAAATCAGAGTCACATAAACAACTGATGATAAAAAAAATTAATGATACATCAAGAGTATGTTTAAATAGGCTTGAAAATATGTAAAATATGGTTCCGAGCCCAAACAAATGGTAAAGGAAAAACAAAACCAAAAACCAAAAACCAAAACAAAACAGGTTTCAAGAAACTGAATTTTGAACTCACCTCCGGGACAACCAAGAGAGATATGCTTGCATATAAAAGATCAATTGATATGCCCTGAAACTTGAATTTCATGACTGGGACATGAGCATTAGGAACTCGTTGAAGTTCTGTCACCTCGTCCATTTCACACAGGATGTCATGCAAAATAATGAAAAAATCCTCCTGAAGAAAGAAAGTCAAAAGTGTGAGGTAGAACCGCTAGGAATAAAACTGGCCATACTCAACAAAGATGAACAAAGAAAATTCATATACTAAGAGCATATAAAATTGCCTCTCGATTCACATATGTCGGCCCAACACAGAGAGTATCTATATCAGCTCCAGGCCCATGAACCTGTCAAGAAAATATTTTGCTTCGTCAAAGCAGTCCACAAAAAAAACATCAGGAACAAAACATAATCCACCATGGGAACAATGTTATGCAGCAAAGGAGGCATTGATAGTTTCTCATTATGTAGCCACAAATATGATCCCACGCCGATACGTACAGCACCAAAAAGAACTGTCAGACAACTTAAACTTACCCCGAGTCGATAAGATCCAAAAGTGAAAATAACAGCATTTGCATCCTCCACCATCTGATCACTGTAGCCTCTCTGGCGTGTCAATTGCTTCACCCAGTCTTTCACAATCTACACCAAAATATAGCTCATTATTAACATTATCTCACCACGTTAAAAACCGCATCGAAAGCAACAAAAATGAATGAATCTAACCATAATTCAACAGTGTCTATTACTGAGAGATCAATTACCTGGCCAATGCGGCCGAGAACCTCTTCTCTTTTCGCAGTCTCCTCTTTGCTCTCATAAAGCCCCGAATCAACCAAGAACTAAATCAGAAACAAACAGAATCAAAAACTTGCAAATCAAGGTCACCAAAAGCATAACCAAAAGAGTAGAATCACCTTTTCCAGTTCGACATTTCGGTGAAGATCAGACTTGGACGGCCCGGAGAGAAAAATCGGCTTCGTGATTCCGTAAGTCCTCGGCGGCGGCTGTGGAGGCTCAGAAGAAGAAGACGAAGCGCCTTTCCGACTCTCAGAAGCCGCCATCTCAGCACCAGAAAAAACCCTAACCTTCTTTTTCCTATTTCGAAAAAGACCTAACCTCCAACACCACCACTACAGCCTCCGCCAAAAATTAAGACAGACAAAATATCAAAAATCCTCTGCGGAATTGAAGTGAAAATGCGGAAAGCAAAAGCCCTAATTTGTCGGCGATCGGAAACCTAACGAATTCCAGATCGGAAATCGGGATTGGGTTTTCGACGGAATCGGGGGATCGAAGAGCGTGTGGGTGGGAAGATCGAGAAAATGAGATGAGGATTTGAGAATTTGAGAGACAGTGCGGTTCGATTTTTTGATCAAGATGCAGACTTTGATTAATTAAAAAAAGAGACAGCTCTTCACGTTACTTCCAGCAAAGCCCTTGTCTTTCCATATTCTATACACAAAATTACGAAAAACTCCCTCGCCCCCGGTTTTTGACTTATTTGACTTTGTTTTTAACCGGTAACGTCGCCGTTACTATCACTTCGTCGCTCGCGAAGCGCGAACCAACCAAACTGATTATCCCACTCTCTCTAGTCTCCTCCGCCACTCATATGGCGCGTTGCGTCCCACGCGCCACCTTGATATCCACCGCGGCAGTTCCGAAATTGAAATTGATCGTCCCGCGCCTCGAGGCCTCGAAATCTGCGCTTTTCGGCCGGAAGTTTCACGCGCTGCGCGGTTACGGACGGAGAGACGCTGCGAGAGCGTTGGTGAGGGGACGAGTCTTGGCTGAGGTGAAGGAGAAGGAGCTCGAGCTCAATGTGAGGGTCACTATCGAAGAAGAATTGCCTCAGGATCACGAAATTTCGGTAACTTTCTCGATACTGTTTAGTGTGAACGTAGGAGCTAGTATAATGTCTGAAGCAAATTGCGTAATGAAATTTGCAGTGTGTTGCGGAATTGCTGACTGTGGATGTTGGAAGTGCATTGAATCTAGCATTTGCCGGATTTAAAGATTCCGGTGGCGGTTTTGACAGCGTGGAGGTTTCAGTGCTTCTTTGCAATGATGAGTTTATCAGAAAACGTAACAAGGAATGGAGAGACGAGGACCGGGCTACTGGTGTGGTTTCCAAGTCCCGGCATATACCTGATCTTAAGGTTTCAAATGTAAGAACTTGTATTTGCGTCTTTACTATTTTTAGTAAAGGATGTATATTTGATAGTAAGTTTGTGACTGGTATTGGATTATTGGTGTTAATTGCAGGTTGTGTTGGGTGACATTGTGATTTCTGTTGAGACGGCGGTGAGGCAAGCTCAGCAAAGAGGCCACACGCTTCTTGATGAGATACGCCTTCTCATGGTAGGAATATTTGGTGTTTGTTTTGTGCTTGTAGTAATTTTAGTGTGATTTCGTAGTTTGATCCTTGAACCATGCTGCAGGTGCGGGGATTGTTACATTTATTGAGATTTGATCATGAGATTAATAAGGAGGCTGCAGGGGAAATGGAGAAGGAGGAGGATCGTCTTTTAGACAGTCTTGGGTGGAAGGGAAAGGGTTTAGTTCTGAATGCATATGATGCTGAAACCCATGGGAAATTCAATGAGAAACCAGATGGTAATCGTATCTTGTTATTTCACATCCTTCTTCTTTGGTCCTTAATTTTCTTTGTTAAATAGATAAAATTATGTATATTCCAATTCATTCTGTAGCCAAGATTTGGTCAGTCAAGTTTGTAATGAGACAATCTCACAACTGAATTGTTAAAAGACAGGAAGAGAGAAGGCCGCCTGCGATTTTATAAACCAAAGTTCAGATATATTTTCTGTGATATGGATGGTAAGTTTGGCCTTATTGTGCTCTTAAATGTTCGTTGCGTTCTATGTTTTGAAATATATTTTGTTGCTATACAAGGCACCCTTCTTGACAGCAAAAGTCTAATGAGTTCAACCACTGCAAGGGCTCTAAAAGAAGCCTCATCAAGGGGTGTGAAAATAATAATTGCCACCGGAAAAGTAAGATCTTCTTTTGATCATTTTCATGACATGATACTTGAAAGATGTTCTATTAATCTTTGCTTCTTAAATTTTACTCTTTAACTTGGTTTGTTCAGTAACAATGTTATTTTTGTGGTTTTGGTTACTAACAGTGCTTTTGAACAGGCTCGTCCAGCTGTGATGCGTGTTTTTAAGATGGTAGATTTAGCTGGAAAAGATGGCATTGTTTCAGAATTCTCTCCTGGGGTTTTCTTGCAGGTCTATCCTTTCTCCTTCGAACTTTTCATCTTAAGCATGCTGCTGAAATGTATACTTGTTTCGCATTTACACTTCTTAAAGCTATATTTGCTTCAGTCTCAGAATAATAATACATAAATGTCCTTGCTGTCCACCCCTACTTGACACCAGGGATTACTTGTTTATGGTATTCAAGGTCGGGAAATTTGTAGAAGGAATTTAGATCAAGATGTCTGCAGAGAGGTATGTACCTCCGCTTGGCGTGCAATGATTTCGTTGTTTCTTTTGTTTGGAATAAAGCAAAAGCCATATGCTCCTTTTCCGCAGGCCTGTGTTTATTCACTGAAGAATAAGGTTCCTCTCATTGCGTTCAGCAAGGATCGTTGCTTGAGTCTATTTGATCACCCACATGTTGATTCCATGCATACTGTTTATCATGAGCCAAAGGTGCCAAAGATTTATGCTTATTCACCCTCATGAGCATTTTGTTATTTCTTTTGTCCTCCTTTCATTTTTGATTAACATGTAAGGTATCTACAGGCGGATATCATACCTTCAGTTGAGCATCTCTTGGCTGCTGCTGACATACAGGTATGGTTCTCAAGAAGGAAGCATTACTACCTTAACCTCCCTTCAAAACCCTGAAAAGAGTGGTGGTGAGCTGTTAGCAGTAAGTTGGAAACTTCTGTACATTGCATTGGACCTTTTTCAAAATGAGTTAGTTTTCAATTCACTCGAAACCCATTTCTAGGTTTTATATATTGGGGTGATCATACCAGCTTTTCAAATTATGCATCTCTTAAACATGTATATTAGTTCGTATTCAGCTTTACTTCTTAAGGTTCTGACTTCACGTCTGTGCTCTAAATTTTCTCTTCATTTTGAAGTTCAAATTTCAAGGGACACTTTTGTTGTGTACTATATCAGTTTTCTGACTTCGTCACAAGGCCATTGTTTTATCCTCTCCAGTTGATACCACTTGAATCTCTATAAAAATTTATCGGTAATAACTTGCTGCATTCAGTTCTACTAATATGCACAACTTATCAAAATACAGAAACTGGTCTTCATGGACACTGCTGAGGGAATATCTACTGCTTTGAGGCCATATTGGTCGGAAGCAACTGGAGATCGTGCCACAGTTGTTCAAACTGTGCCGGACATGCTTGAACTTGTTCCCCCAGGAACCTCAAAAGGTAGTGGTGTAAAGATGTTGCTTGATCATTTGGGAATCACTCCAAAGGAGGTAAGGTTAATTTCTCTGTTTCCAAGTTATTCATGTCAGAATCATGCATCTCCACTTGATCGGCATTTGGATTACGAGTACTTATAACTTATATATTCTCTAGATCATGGCTATTGGTGATGGGGAAAATGACGTTGAGATGCTTGAGCTGGCTGGTTTGGGCGTTTGTCTCAGTAATGGAGCAGAGAAAACAAAAGCTGTCGCCAATGTAATCGGCGCCAGCAATGACGAAGATGGTGCAGCTGATGCAATCTACCGCTATGCCTTCTGAACTTCAATTCAGCCAAAGAAGAACTACAATACACACAGCTTATCAGTTAGGATGAGGCTTTCAACCTGCCACAAGATTCTTTACAGTCTACAATGATCCATTATTATCTCTTCTATGAGTGATTGATTGACAAGTGTAAACTGAAACAGAAGTTTCTCAAAACTAAAAACCAGCAATGTTAAAATTAACTCATTGATTCAACTGAACAGAACGAATATCTATTGATATAATTTGTCCATCACAAACCAGACATTACATAAACGTTTAGAGCTACAGAAACATACATTTAAAACATAAAGTGATCAAAAGATCAAAGCACAAGGAATCAAATTGTTATATCCTATCTGGTACCACATCCTATCTGCCACTACATTCTTCTTGGTTGAAACCTGTGTTCAGATTTTGTCCACCAAAAGAGTCATTGTATCTCGAAGAAGGTTGGTTCTTCTTTGGAGCCGGGGGACACAATCGACCTCTAGAGGAATTATCTTCACGCGAATTGTCTTTCTTCTTATCTTCATTCAGCATCCACTTGTTGCCTTCTTGCGACATACTTGAAAATCTCGTCTTGATTGATCTCAATTAGCTGAAGTTTCAAACACAAACTGTTCTTGAGGATAAACTGTGAAGAATACAAAGGCCAAGACCCTCTTTATATAGATAATTTATTTCCCAATCCAAAAGGATTCCTAGTAGTAAAAGACGAGGCAAAGTCTTTTCCAACCAAACTAGGAAAGCAATATCTTTGCTAAACAAACTAGGAAAGAATAGTACAAGTCCCTGCACATTTAGGAAAAGCATTTTGTTGTGAAAGAAAGTCACTGGGTGGGGTAAAAAGATAAAAGTAAATATTTGCAAGTAACAACCTTCGGTAGTTTTTAGGGTTTGAAAGTCGCTGTCAGTTTGTCACAAACAAAGCGCGAACCCAAACCACCCATTTTTTCCGTTCAAGCTCTTCTCTATGCTCCTCCATCTCTCTACTCTCCTCCGCACCATCCACCCACGCGCCAATACTACCCGCCCAATGGCGCGTTACATTCCACGCGCCACCCTCATATCCATCACCCCCATTCCCATCGGAAACACTCCCAGACCGAATTCAATCCTCCCTTCCCAAACGCACCGTTTCGACGCCTCCAAAGCCTCGCTCTTCTTCGGCCGGAGATTCCACGCGCTCTGCTGCGGCGGGTGGAGAACTGGTCGTAGACCGTCGTTACGAATCTGCGCGGCGAAGAGAGACTACCGGAGAGTGCGGCGGCGAGCTCCGAAGAGCAAGGACAAGGAGCTCGAGCTCAACGTCAGCATTTGCATCGAGGAAGAGTTGCCGGACGATCCTGAAATCCTTGTAAGCCATTTGTGCTGTGTAATCAAAGCTCGAAATGCACACCAAGTGTTTGTTGAAATGTCTCTGAGAAATTTGAGATTGAACATTTGCAGGGCGTTGCGGAATTGCTGAGGATTAATGTGCCGATGGCGTTGAAGCTAGCATTTGATGGTTTAAAAGATTCCGAGTATAAAACGAGGGATAATGCCATTAGTGACGTTGGAGGTTTTCAAAGCGTGGAGCTTTCGGTGATGCTTTGTAATGATGAGTTTATCCGAAAGCTTAACAAAGAGTGGAGAGACGAGGACCACGCTACTGATGTTCTTTCGATGTCGCAGCATGTCCCTGAGCTCAGGCTTCCCATTGTACTAGCTCATTTGCTTTAATGCTTAGTTTTTAATTTTGATGCATTCGAGTAAAGGAAGTACTTTTTGGTGTTTATTCGGTGTTTTTTTGTCTTTGCAGCTTATGTTGGGCGACGTTGTAATTTCTGTTGAGACGGCTGCGAGACAAGCAAAAGAAAGAGGACATACGCTTCTTGACGAGATACGCATTCTGATGGTTGGCTTCTTGATATGTTTTATATCTGAAGTTTTTATGTTCGAGATGTGCAATTTCATGTTTGGGTTCATAGTATGTTTAGTGTCATTTGATAACATTGTTTTCTGAACTCTCCTGCAGATACATGGATTGTTGCATCTATTAGGATTTGATCATGAGATAAGCGAAGAAGCCGAAGTGGAAATGGAGAAGGAGGAGGAGCTTCTCTTGAAGAGCCTTGGGTGGGTGGGAAAAGGATTGATTCAAAGTGCGTCCGATGCTGAAATCAATGCAATTTCCCATGAGGATAAACAGGATGGTAATTTTTCTTTTTCCATTTTTACTTGAGATCAGTATTCTTTAAAACTTACTTAAGTTTCTCAATTGTACACATCACCAATTCTGTAACTATGTTTGTCTATTTACCTCTGTAGTGAGATAATCTTCCAAGTTTTTGTTAAAAGACAGGAAGAGAGAAGGCAGCCTTCGATTTTATAAACCAAAGTTCAAATATATTTTCTGCGATATGGATGGTAAGTTACTGTGCTCTTGTGCATTCTTTGGTTTTGTTTATCATTTCTAATAGTAGCCTTATGTTTATTCTCTTGGTAAACAAGGCACCCTTCTCAACAGTAAAACACAAATCAGCTCAACAACTGCAAAGGCTCTTCAGGAGGTCTCATCAAGGGGTGTGAAAATAGTGATAGCAACAGGAAAAGTAAGCACCATTTTCTTTTCTTTTTTATTATTAATTATCAGGCTCATTACCTCATTCTATATATCTTGGTCAGTAGAACTTTTAACCTTTGTCGATTGGTGTCATAGTAACTTTGTTAGAAATATAAATTATTGTTGATCTAGAATGACCTATTGTTTTATTTCTTTAGTGATGGATAGTGCTGATTGAAATAAATCTTCTTATTGCTGTTAATTCTTTGGAACAGACTCGCTCAGCTGTGATCAACATTTTTAAAATGGTAGACTTAGCAGGAAAAGATGGCATTGTTTCAGAATTTTCTCCTGGAGTTTTCTGTCAGGTTTATCTTTTCCCTTGCAATTTTCATCTTTGACGTGTTGCCAAGTTGAATGTGATAAAAGATGTATCGTATGTTTAAATTTTTTTGTCAGGTACATACCAACTCTTCTGTTCAGAGAGCTCTTATCAATAATATTTTCAAGTGTTTATATTCCATGGCATAATTCACTTAAATTTTTTTGTCAGATACATACCAACTCTTCTGTTCAGAGAGCTCTTATCAATAATATTTTCAAGTCTTTATATTCCATGGCATAATTCACTTATCTATCAAGTTCTGTCACTGTAAATCATTATGAAATCATTTTTGCTTGACTGAGACATTACTCAGAAGTGGGGTACCCATTCATATTCCAGCTTGAACATTTCCATATTCTTTGTCTGTCACCATAGTCTGGTGCCATCTTGAAGAATCAAAAGCATTATTAATTGTTGCGCACATATTTCTCCTTCTTGTCTGGGGTTAATATTACTATATCTTGGCCTTATTGTCTGCCTCTACTTGATTCCAGGGATTGCTCATTTATGGTAAGCAAGGACGGGAAATCTTTAAGGGAATTTAGATCCAAATGTCTGCAGAGAGGTAATACCTTGTTGAGGCATGCAAGTTCATTGTTTCATTGGAATTGTTACAGTGCTGAGCAATTCAGCTAGACCCTTCAATATGCTAACCTTATAATGCGAAGCATTTCAGCTCAATGACAATATGCTCTTTATGTGCAGGCATGCCTTTACTCTTGGGAGAATAGGATACCACTTATTGCTTACAGCGAGGATCGTTGCTTCACTCTATTTGACCACCCGCTAGTTGACTCTCTGCACACTGTATATCATGAGCCAAAGGTACCAAAAGATTAATGTTCCGTCTGGGTCAAAAGTGTTCTGTTACCTAATAAAGTTTCCTCCCTTTCCCTTCTATACATGTTTTACATGGAGACATTTTGACAGGGAGAGATCATGCCTTCAGTTGAGCATCTCTTGGCTGCTGGTGACATACAGGTATGGTCCTGAAGAATACATAAATAGTTAAATACTCTCCGTTACTCTCCTTGAATGCATTCCACAACACCAACAGGATGAAAGAGTGTTCCATTACTGCTATTGTCTCAGTGTCTTCTTTTGGTTTAATTTTCTGAATGGATAGCTAATCTTGATTTGCATTCAGAGTCATTTCAAGTTTGTCTAATGAAATTTTTGGTACTTGCGTTCAGCTTTGCCTATTAGCAGGCTTAGCCCCGCTAAGGGTATAATTATATATCTATATTATATGCTTTTTCTTGTGACACTAAGAGTGTGCACAAAGGGAGCTTATGCTATTGTTTCTTATCCACAACAATTGGTATTATTGTAACAACATGATTAACTATATATTTTGTACATACTGCTTTTGCTTTGTCTGATGAAGCACCCCTTATGGTTATACAGAAAGTGATCTTCATGGACACTGCCGAAGGAGTCGCAACTACTTTGAGGCCATACTGGTCAGGAGCCATTAGAGATCGTGCGGCAGTTGTTCAAGCTCAGCCAGACATGCTTGAAATTGTACCCCCGGGGACCTCAAAAGGGAGTGGCGTAAAGTTGCTGCTTGATCATTTGGGCGTCACTCCAAAGGAGGTAAGGACTAAGGACCAACAGAATTATTTTAATATGTTCTCTGTGTGTGCCATTTACTATTTTAAAGAGTTATTTGGTTACTGGACCCGATAGGGTATTCAATTATGGCCTGGTAATATAAGCATAGCTGAGCAGTTACAAATGGTAATGAGATCCAGACTATCACCTTCATAGTATACACGTGTTCCTTGTTTTTCACGTAACTGGATCATCGGATGGACAAACATGTTACTGTTCAGTGTTGCATTCAATCAAGTAGTATGTTAACTATCCAATAGCGTATATTGGATGTTTTATGTTCCCTTCTCAGACCTTTGTTATACGATAATAGGAGTTGTGGTTTTATTCATGATTGATTCTACCTGTTATCTAGATCATGGCTATTGGTGATGGAGAAAATGACATTGAGATGCTTGAGCTAGCTTCTTTGGGTATTGCTCTTAGCAATGGTTCAGAGAAAACAAAAGCTGTTGCTAATCTAATTGGTGCCAGTAATGACGAAGATGGTGCAGCTGATGCAATCTACCGGTATGCATTTTGAGCTTCGATTCAGACAAAGAAGAAATAGAGTAGGACATAGCTTAATAATTAGGATGAGGCAGCAAGATTCTTTGAGATGATTCGATTGTTACTGTCAAAAATGACTGAAACTTTCATTCTTTATGCTCCAAAAGAGATCTGTGCTAGATATATTTATCTGAACACAATTTCGACAGGAATTTGTTTATGGAGTCGCCATATAATACTTGTCTCTGATGTCTTTCAAATCTGAAAAGAAACGAACTTGTAGGTGGACAAATAAAGGAATGTAATTTTGTTGGGTTTTCTTCATTTCTTTGTATTTTTCATGTTGAGAAACAATGTGAAATCACAGCAAGTTTATGGCATCGGTTCTTTCTTTGGCCATGTTACTTACAATCTCTTTGATTTCAGAAATGAAAAAGATCAGCAAGTTATAAATGTTGAGGAAACGCCTAACTCGCCACTGATATGAACACGACGCACATTAACAAACTCAAAACCTTATAACAGTACTGAACCCCAGCATTAAGAAACACACAATTCTTCCTTGGTCAAACAGAAGATAAGGGAAAAGGTGGGGTGCACTTAATACACAAAACAGAATCCTCTGCTATGCAGAACAAGCCGCACCATCATGTGCCATGATAAGTCACTGGATGGTATTCATATCATTTCGAGTTACAGCTGCATGATATCACTGCTGGCGGCTCAAGGCTAGTTGCAACTGTGCATTTTTTCTAGCACACTCCAATATCGTTTTATCAGCTGTGATAAAGTATGCGGCGATGGATGCTGTTGAACAAATGAAAGCACATGTTAGAACTTCCCAAAATGTATTCAATTTCTTAGGGACATTGACAATTAATAACTCTGAATCATAGCTAGTAAGTAACTGCCCTATAACTGGAACTGCTACACAAGGCCTGCAATATAAAAACTCAAATACATACCAGCAGATATTATCAGTGCTTGAGCAGTATATTGAGATTAGCCTTTGCCCAAGGAATCATACGAACAGCAGTCAACTGGAAATATGAAAATCATGTCAATTGCAAGCATCAAATGTTTCCAAAAACTTAAAAATCAAAGTGGCAAGATCTGCCTCAAAGAACAAAAAACATATTGTCTAAAAAGATGGCCTCTATAAGACTGTCGATGCATAATCTGAAAAGAACATGACATATGCAGCTGTAATTCCCCTATTTCTAATTACGTTGTTTTGCAAACTGAAATCTGAGACAACTAATTTTGGAGCTAGGCTGCGCCAAGGGAAAAGAGTATAAGACTATTCTTTTCTCAAAGACAACTGAGCAGTTTCTTTCCACTCCATAATACTTGCAGAACATCATATTGACATTGAAGTTCATAGATGTTCACTGATTCATCTTCCGGTTAACCACGAACGCAATCCAAAAAAGTTATGGTCATGATTAGCCATTCAAGTTTCTCCAACGCATATTTCAAAAACCACCAATTTCTAATGGAAGAAACAAATTCCAACCAAAAACAGATTAAAGAGTTCAAAGAAACACATACTGTAGGCACAGCGCTGACAGCACCCGAAATGCAAGCTGCCTTGAATCCCTTACGAGCGCCCTCTGCAAATCATGGAAAATTCTCACCAACATTAGACCCTGTCACATCATTTCTTATGACATAAACATTCTACTCACTTAAGCATGAACCCATCAGACAACTATAACAAACATATAAACCCCAATATGTTTATGGTCTCTTAATTTTTCAGCTAAACATGACCAAAAAGTTGCAAACTTTACAGAACTAATCCAATTATTTTTCTCAATCCAACATCAACTAATCAAATCAAAAGACACAAATCAATGCGATATTCCGATCAAACTCAATCCCGAATGGGAAAACAAACCTTGGGTGCAAGTTTTGGCCCTGAGGGCTTTCTGTTGAATCTGGTCTTCAAATGGAGACTGAATCAGCAGAGCGTTTTTGCGGTTGTTAACCCACATGTCTCTCATCTCCGACGGAATTCCCATTCTTTCTTTCTTTCACTGACTTTCAGAGAGGCGTGTTTGTTCTTGTTTACAATTCTTAAGATTTCAAGCAAATCTGAGACAAAAGCGCTCGCCGCCTCCACTTGCAACCGCCACGTTATTTTCTACATTAACAACTCTGGTGTTCTTGTCCGTTCGGGTAATGCCCCATCAGAGCTTTTTTTTTCCTTTTTGAAAATAATTTGGTTTATTTTTTTCTTTACAGGAATTTATCATATTATTCGGTAAAATATTTGTTGAGAAATTTTAAATACACACTTCTTATTTAATACGTCTCTCATCTAGTTTCATTTTGATATTAAACTTATTACATATCTCAAATTGCCTATAATACTTTATATATAAAATTAAAAAATAATATATTATTTCTTTTCATCGTCAAATTTATAATCAAAGACTATTATTACACAAACTCCAAATTTTCGATGCCACATCAATCATTTGGAATTTGAAAAAAAAATATCAACCATTTTAAGTTTTCGGAATTCACAAACTAGTTAAAGTACACTAGGTCACTAGCTATTAAACATATATACCTACTTTTTTTAATACAACATGCATGTCAAGATGAACATGTAGTACTTCAAAATGGTCTTCAAGATCAAAATAAAACTGATACAAAAAAAAAAAAAAGACATAACCCAAATGAACCGATGCTAATTTAACAATACATGTGATTATTTGGTAGCAGTCAGAATTCGAGTCATGAATTCTAAAAGAGGGGTTTTTTTTTTTTTACGTATGAAACTATGAATTGTGGAGAAGAGTCAAGTTCAGGGAAGAAGTAGTTGTTTCGATGGTTTTAGGGAAGGAGATGAGACTTCTAATTCTGATTTCCTTTTCTTTTTTAATAATAGATGTATGTTTTGGTCATTATACATGTCTAAAATATTTGATGTGAAACATAAATTAATACGAGTGTGTATTAAGATATTAAATGTGTGTATTTAAAATTACTCATATTTGTTACCCTTTTTTTTTTTTAGGGAAAATGGAGTTAAGTTTATTTGATTTCAAATCATACGACCGTACTAGGTCAAGTGAGGAGAATGTCCGAGAACAAACTCCATATTACAATGCGATGCACATATGAATGTCTGCAATTCCAAAAGAAAAACTACTAAAAAACTACTCAGAAGACTAATGTTCAAATGAATTTATTAAAGCCTAGATTAAAGCCTAGAAAGCATGTAACATATCTCACTCAACCATAGTACCTCAGCTTCATGCATCAAGACCTAAGACTATTTCGTGTACATTTCCAGACACAAAGGGGGGGTATACTCTATAATCAAGTGAAGTAGAGATTTGTCCCAGCAAGGGCTCGAGACTACTCGCCACCAATTTCTTCATTAATTAGAAAAAGGCTCTTGTATGATAGAGTCTGCCATGGAGCTAGCTCCCCACTCACAGCCATGGAGAGACCAAGATCTTCCAAGTGTAGGTCCAGTGGCACCATAGCCAGCGAGTGCTTCAATATCTTCCGCTCTCAGCTTCCTCTTCCTCTCGTTCGCGGATGACGCATGTTACCTTAGCCGGGGAGGGGAACATAGCCACTTCCCTTATCTTAACCGGCCTCTTCTCTCTAAACAGTGTCAACAAATTTGGCATCACTAGGGAAGCCTGAGTGTTTGCCCTAAAAACCACGGGAGGAGCCACCGGTGCTGCAACTGGTCCAATTGGAGCTTCGGTCCCTTCTTCAGCTTCTTGGGTGTTAGGGCAAGACAAACCATGACATCATGGTTCAACATCATGCAATCCCTGCACATACCAACAAGCATTTCATACATGTACGTACTGCACCCTAATCACATCCTCCGATGACACGCGCAGTCTCCTATCCATCTTCACCGGGCTGTTTAGAGGAAGCGTGACGCGCACGCGAGTAGATCCCTTCCTCAGTCCCGCCTGGTCGACATAGAGGATAGATCTGATGGTCTCCCCTACCAGCCGGAGTGTGGCCTTTGTGGTGAGTGTTGCCGGTAAGTCACATACCTCCACCCAAATCCAAAAGAAGTCGAGTGGCACTGCCATGATATCAGAGAAGTCGTCGTAATCATTCAACAAAATCATGGCCCTCTGGTAACTCCAGGGACCTTCTTTCTTCACCCGGTCAAGATCATGTTGATTGTTGAACGTGAACAAGAAACGATCCCCACATTACTGCACCTCCACCGGCACATATAGTCTCCACATCGCTCGGATGGCGCTTCGAAAGGAATCGAATTGCACCGCACGGGCAAAGTTCAGTTTACCCACCAGATAAAACCTTTGAGCGACGAAACCCTTTCCCGGACTTTTTAGGTTTCTGAGAGTCACAGGTTTGTCCTCTTGACGAAGAGAGAGCTTTGAGATCAAGCAAGCGGTCATGGACGCCATTGCTGCACCTCCACCGAGAACCCTAGCCGCTGCCATACCGAGATCACGCTGCACAGCTTGTTATCTCTCACCAAAACCCTAACCCTAGCCGCCCTAGAGAAAGAGAGAAAGCAAGAGGCAAGCCGCGGTATATGAGTTTAGTCTTGTCGATAAAACAATAGTGCCAATATTGTTACCTTTAAAGGAAAAGATAAGAAACAAATATGCAATATATGCATTACTATCTCTTTTCAATTCTCTATATATTGTGCCCAATATCGTTTGGTTTAATAGCATAAGTCTCTCTTTGTAAGTGAGAGGTCGTGAGTTCGACTCACAATATTGTAACACATTAATTGTGCATTTGATCAAAAAAAATCTCTATATATTGTAAAAGTCTAATGCCTTTTCACTCGTTTTTTTTTTCCTTATCTTGTGACAATCAAATTGATGTCCATTCTAGTTATAGTGTTCGTGTTATCGACATCGACTATGATGGCCAACATCCAACCACATTTTCTACTTCATTAGCCAGCCAGCCACCACTTATTGTATGTCATAACCGGTAGGGTGGGTTCGGTTTTCATCTAAAACTGGAAACCAAACTGAATAAAAAATTCAGTTCGGTTCGGTTAGGTTTGGCATTTTTTGAAACCTTGAACCGGAAACCAAACCAAACCGTGGTTCGGTTCGGTTTCGGTTTTTCTTCTTCCTTTTAAAATAATTTTTCTTAAAATCTGTATGTTTTGGCTTAGTAAAAAATTATCTTATTTTAGGTCTTTTTTTCTTCTTCTATTACTTGTTTTTATAAGCACATATAATATATCAATAAAATTTTGACAATGATTCTTCAACAAACAACAATTTATAAACCAAATAGATACTTTAAAAGTTTATAATACTTAATAATTTTGAAAGTATTGGGAATTGACCACACACACCATGAAACCATAATTTTAAAACTTCTAAGTTCATCTTGAACACAAAATATAGACTTCATAGTTTAAAGTTCATCCAAATAAATTCCGAATTTTAAAGTTTAAAAATCATAAATTTGAATAAAAAAGAGAAAAATAAATTAAATATTAGAGTCTATCATCTAAACCTCGCATGAATAAGGTCTTCAATTTTAGAGGTAACATATCACTCTATATACTTTGCATACACGACACCTAAAACATTTCTATATGTACATAAAACAAAAATAAAAAGCAAAATATTAGAAAAGTCAAACATATAATTATATAGAACATAAAACCTAAAATCATATTGTTTAAATCAAATATTTAATATGAAAATAATGACAAAAAACGACGTCGTTTTAGAGAGATTCGGTTTTTTCGGTTTAGTTCGGTTTTTCAAGGGCCGAAACCAAAAACCAAACCAAACTAATTTCGTTCAGTTCGGTTTTTCTTGATTCGGCTTGGTTTTTTTCGGTTTCGGTTTTATTTTCGGCTCGGTTTTTTCGGTTTTCGGTTTCAAAATTCCACCCCTAATAACCGGTTAATGAATCTATAGATTTTGTAGTATAATGTCTCATTGTTAATTGGTCTTAAGTTTGGCCATCAACATGGCTCGCGCGCATATACAAAGTTAGGACACTCGAGTTATTTAGTTTGTTAATGAAGGAGATAAGTGTACCGTTGTTTTTTTATTATCTAAAAAAATATACTGTTGTTTTTACATACAATATTTACTACTCTTAAAACACAAAAAGTTGACAGTTTATTACGAGATATCCGAATCTAGGACATAGATGCAAAATGAGTAAGTGAAATAAGTATTTATGCTTCTTATATGAGTCTTGAATGTTATCCGATTCAATGAATATAGTACGTGATTATTAATTAACACGTAATGAAATTGCATGTAATGACATGGACTATGAATTAAGCGTTACGCTTGTATAAATGTATCGGTAACTTTGCCCGCACGCAAAGTATCCTCCCATGACAACGTATCATAAAGAAAAATCGATCTATGTCTTCTCCACAGGGACAAACAAAAGCCCTAGATAACCCTAAACTTATAAATCTTTTGTTCATGTTATTACATACTACTAATGAGTAGACTGATACAAGTTAATTCATAGGTTCTGCGGCAGTCATAATGACGTCATTATTTAGTGCAACAAGCATGGTACGTTGGCACCTGGGGCCAATGCAAGGCACCATGAAACGCCCCAAAGATTCCATATAAGCCTTCTCATATAAAAGAGAAGAGAAAAATGCCAATCCCAATCCCAATCGCAATCCCAATGTGGTCTTGAAACCCTAAGCACAGCAAGCTCCCCTCTTGTTTCCAGCGGCGGCTGGTACTCAGTTGCAGCCAACAAAAACAAACCACCCAAAATGCCGATTTCAAAGAGCAATCAAGGCAAACGCTCCCGGAATCATCCAAGACAACCCCAAGCACCACAAGAGAAATGGGAACCAGATGGACCAGATGGATCCGACAAGAGAAATGGGAACCAGATGGACCTTGCTTCATTCATCAACACCTTCCTAAGGATTTACTCATTGAGATACTCTCATGGCTCCCAGCCAATTAAGACCATCCTGACTTGTAATTAAGTTTGTCTGCAAAACCTGGCTTTTAGTAATTTCTGAACCCCGTTTAATAAGTCTCCACCATTCAAGATCTGCGGCTGGGATCTTGATCCAGGTCTGGGGTAGTCCAAGAAATATAAATTTTGCTAGGAGACTGCTTTTCACTCAGGTAGATAAGTGTGCTGGTGATTCTGATAATTTGGTCATGGAAAAAATGACCTTCACTACTAAGAACACTGCACCCGTTAATGTATTTGAAGTGGTAAACTCCTGCAACGGTTTCATTTGTTTGTACGGCACACAAGTGAGCAGTATGATTGTATGCAATCCTCTTCTGAACGAGTACATTACCGTTCTTACTACTAATAACAACAAATTGGGAAATTTGGGCGGACTTGGTTGGAGCGCAGTGACAAATGAATACAAGTTGCTGCGAACATTTTATCGAGCACCCGGTAAAAGGAATACCCTTGAGGCTGAGGTTTACACTATCGGTTCAGGAGTTTGGAGGAGTATTGGAAAGGCAGGGTTGTGTTACCCTTCAATGCTTTTCTGCATGGGGTTCTTCATTTCGCTCCCGTCTATTCTACTGGTTCTCGTTTAATACATTGCTTTGATTTTGAAAGAGAACAGTTTCGAGCACTGCCGCCGCCCTCAAGTGATCAGCTGAAGTTGAAGTTTAACATAGGTAGCGTAACTTTGGGAGTGTGGGAGACTTGTCTCACTTGTTGTGTGTCTGATGTTGATGCCACCAAATTTGAGTTCTGGACTATGAAGGAGTATGGGGTTGGGGAGTTTCTAGATATTCCTTTTGTGTGTGTGTGTGTGTTGCACACTTGCACTAATTTCATTCTTATGGACATAATCTATATACGCACAGATGCTGCATTGTTTCTTAGCGTGCTTATACGTGCTTATGATTATGCAACCAAAATGATTCTACACGTACATGCTTATGATTTTGCAAACGTCTACCATATAGAGAGGAATGTGTCATATAATCCATGGCGAAATTAATTAATGATTTTCCAAGTGTGAAATCTTTTGTTGTTGTCTCAATATATGCTGTAATTTTTTTAATTTTTTTTATGTTGGCAAAATGTCTATCGATCACGGTCCATCACTAGCCTAATTAAGGATGGCCGATCAATCTACATGGATGATGGTATGCACTATACAGTATGTATGAACTAGCTATCGGATAGAAAGATGAACTGACAGTTTTTGAAAAATCAATGATAGTGTCGACGTCATAATTCGTAGTTATAGGAACGGGATTTGGGTATTAGAAAAACGTACACCCTCTAATTTTTCTGGAAAAAGAAAAAACCCAAACCCAAACCTGACCTTTGAAACCCCAGATCGAGCAGCCATCTGTTTTCCATGGCCGCTCGTTCCATTTAAAGAAAACGTGCAATGCAGAAGTGAGAAAGAAAGGAAGACAGTTAGCAGCTATCAGCTTCAATGAGCATAAGGAATGAAGAACCCGGCCTGCAGATTTGAACACCTTCCCTGATGATTTAATCCTCGACAGCTATCTAGCTAGCTAGCCAGGCTCTCTGCCAAGTGCCAAAACCTTATTCAATTGCAGGTATTATTTCCGACCCTCGTTTTGTTCTTCTCCACCCTTCAAGATCACCTGTTGGAATCTCATACCAGCTCTGCTCTATCTAATCTCAGTAGAAATATTTTCATGCACTTACTGTACTGAAGAGTAGTAGTGTGCTTTGTCCGGAGATAGGCTCGTTTTATTTTGCGAATCTGGTTTTGAGAATCACAAGACTTGACAGGTTTAGCCCGTTAAGCTGCTGTTTCGCACAAAATGCTTGGACCACATAGATATTCACAGTTTAATCCTTACACCAGCCACCTAGCTTGGATAATAACATTACTTCATATTCTTCTTCACGTTCCACAACTGCTTCTGTTATGTAATCCTTAATTGTCTGATGATGTATAGCTTTAACTGAATCTATAATTTTCACCCATTCAACCAAAAAAGTGAAAGATCGAATTCCAGGTGCACAGTCCACATTGTAGATGAGGAGACCCGATTACAATAACCAACTCATGCTAAGCTAGGAAAGCACACCTTTTGCAACAGAGTTGGACTCGAAATCTCTCGATAACTAAAACTTCAATATGCATTTACAATCATTGATTTAAGATGTGCACTGATTTTTAACACTCGCTGGAATTGAGCAGCTAGTAAAAAATTCTCATTTTATGCAATAAGCCAATAATGTACATTTGCCATGCAAGTCACCATGCATCCTACTCAATCTATGCATACTAATCCTCCAGAGCTTCCCTACTGGTTCAAAACTTCATGATCACCAAAGAAGAATTCTTGTAATTCCGCTACTGCATTCAGATTAGGTGCTCCTAACATCTGACTGATCAAATTCATCAGTTTGCCAAAACCATACCAAGCAAGACTAACGAAACCTTTCTTGACTAAGCTCTGAGGGGCACCCACAAAGGTGCACCCTTCCAAAAATAGGCGTATGCCACTTAAAACGTCGCACACACGGTATTCTTTAGTAAAAGGCGAAAGAATAGTTCGCTTTGTGTTCAACGCATGGCTCCGTGAGTCCTTCCATTGCAAAGCTGCTTTCTTCTATACCCCTCGACCTAGAGATACACAGCTCTTATTCGATGTGGTAGTTGTAGCATCTATCATTAGTTTATTACTCCGTTTCACGACCTTCATTTGTGACTTGATAGACTCTGATATTACAGTATGCCAATCCCACATAGTTTTCTCTAAAAGCTGGCTCCAACTCTACTACCGAGCAAAAAGTCTCGCCCATCCCATCGGAGAGACTAGCTTCACCTAACCAATTCCCTGTAAAGTGTTGGCAGAATCCTGTAGAATATTATTTTGGATGCTAACAGAAGCCAGAGGCTTAGAAGGAAGCTAATAGTGAGTATGATTCATCATTCATCTTAACCATAAAAATTCAGCCCAACTGGCACTTCAACTAAAAAAGAAATCAGAATTCCAATGAAAAAATGAAGCTACATATTTGATGGTTTTCTTGTTCCGTTCTTATTTTGTGGTTCAAACTCTAAAGTTTAAAGTAATATTAAGAAGTTGTAATTTCTGTAGAAGGACTGCAAAGCTGCACAGAAATGTCAGTACATACTTGAGGTGACATCGATATTACTCATGTAAATATCAGCTGGCTTCACTAGAGAGGGCTGAAAAAGAACAAAAAAGAAAAACATCAATAGAACTTAGGGAGCCAAAAAGCAAATTTCTTTCAACCATTGGTATTTGTTACATACCTACTATACCGCAACACTGCAAGTGCAGAAGATTAAGCTGAAGAACCAATCAATGTGTTGTACAACAGTGAACTGGATATATGCCTCGAATCACACAAGATTATAGAAATTGATACCTTCTATTTTCCTCACATAAGTCTGTAATCAGAGCGACAAATAAACTGCGCATTGGAATCGAGTTTTTAACATTGGTGTTGTTTACCTTCAGATTACCTCTTTGTGCAGATAATTGCTTGTTCATCATAATGTAGATGTTAACATAGGGCAGTAATTTAGTGTTACGTAGAAAAATTGTGCTGCACAGCAATTGCCTTTCACTCGAATGGGAAATTATAAAT
Organism: Fragaria nilgerrensis; assembly: GCA_010134655.1. NCBI lineage: Eukaryota > Viridiplantae > Streptophyta > Magnoliopsida > Rosales > Rosaceae > Fragaria > Fragaria nilgerrensis. The sequence goes on along the minus strand of CM020978.1, from coordinate 30,922,568 downwards.
CAAGACTAGTACATTACTTGCCAAAATCAGAGAAGCAAATAACAAAAGATCATCAGAACCGGTCTAATTCACATTGGCCTTGTTTACCTTCAGTTTATAGTGCAGTAAGTTACTACTGTGCATTCAGCTGAGAGTTCATATCGCTCACAAAATTAGAGCGGTAAAAAACCAAAACAACCAGAGCGAAAACGTACAATATTTAGATCAATTAACAGAGTGCAGTACATCGTCGCAGCTGTAGTGTAAAGCTTATTGTTGTGCAAGGCTTGCAAATAATTTGACTTGGATTTGGTAGGGTGCGCCAAGCTTTGCTGTAGTGCAACGCAAAGATGACACATGTGAGCCCCAATAGCAAGCTATTGTAATGGACTCACCCCTTTAAAAAATTAATTTAATATCGTGTGAACCATTGGTTCACATATCAGATATTAAACTGATAAGAACAGATACTACACTTGATCTTAGCCAAAAGGCCGAGAAAGGTATGCTCTGTACAGCCAAGCTCTTCGCTTTTTATAGTCTCATGGGCTTCCATACGTTTCCACAAAACCGATGTGGGAGCGTGAACTATTGCCAAAGAACTGCAGGGTCTGGGAAGGCTCTTTGCCTATGTGTCTACCACTCTTACAAACACAGTCGACAAATATTAAGATTAAATGGCATTCTATTACATCTTGGAATCATAATCAAAAGGGAATCCAGGGCTCCCATCTGCAAGAGCTACTGGTAAGAAGAAGATATTATTTGTGACACTCAAAAGTGAGAAGCAAGCTTGCTGCTCTTGTTATAATCAGAAGATAACATACATGCATATTTGACCGACTCTTTTCTTTGTTTAACTTCATACAGTCTCTTAATCCATTAACTCAATGTTCAAAGACCAACTTTGTAAATCGGATATAGTAACCAAAAAGTCCGAAAACACTTCCTATACATGAAAGTAGGGAATCGAAACTGCGGAGTTTTTATGTATTTATGTATGTTTTGCCACAAATGAGGTAGCAACTAAATCTACATACACCCAGATTTCTTTACACCAGTATATTCAGAGACCAAGGGTTGGTTTGTTGTGATGATGAGCTACTGAGCTAGGGTGAAACAAGAGGCAAATAGCAGATATGTGATCCTTCGCAATGCCTCTTCTTTTAGAAGAGGCAAATAGCAGATTTGTATGTCTTCTGTGTTGGAGATCACATCCCAAACCTGAATACAAAAGCAAATAAGTAATATCAAGCCTTGCATAGCCTTTTTGTTCATATATGTAAATCTTGTACAAAATTTGAAAGGTTGTGGACTCTTTAACATTTAAATTGATGACAATATTGAGTCTGAGGTTTGACATGATGAGAGCAAAAAACAAAATGAAGCTTGGATAGCAATGGCTGACATTTTGGAGAGAAGAGTTGTAGTTTTTATTGACAAACAGAGGAGAGTTGTAGTTGATTCGGTGCGGCTGGTGCAAACTTTGTAGTCTGGAGTTTTTCATTGTTGTCCCTTGGACTGGTTTTGAATGACGGGTCAGCTTTGTATTAAAGTCCAAGCAGACACAAGCACTCTTTGTCCAAGCAGAGAAACTGGATCCCAAGTGTTGAAGGCTTTTTATAGCCTCATTACGTAGATATAGGTCATCCATGTTCCTGAGTACAGCGGTATCAAAAAGAATGAAGACCTTGATATACTTACTACCTGCATTGCCAACAACATGCTGTACTAAAACTATGAAATTCTTTGTATACATATATAACCAATATCTTCACTGAAATAAATAGCATAACACAACATCTGTTCCAAAAACTCATTTTTGTTGGTATATATACCGCAAGCATAAGCAACGACCTCGTAGACCGTTTTTCCGGCCACGAAGGGTGCCGCCTCCGGCATGGATCCGGTAGTCCGACATGTAAACTACATCATCATGGAGTCGGATCATCAATATCACATCAGGAGGTCCTCCGTCCAAGCACGGTAAGGAGACATCGTGATAAGAAATAGGGACAGTGCCCACTAGCCCTAATTTTAAGAATTTTATTCCCACTAACAAAATAAGATTTTAAAATTTCTAAGAGTCAACTTAAACAGCAGAAAGAAAAATATACCCTTAATGAATTAAATAAACTACAATACACCATTATAAGAGTCTATTATAAAATAAAAATTTTATAATCGGATTCTCACGACCAATGACGTTGACCGGGCTCCGGGGGTCGTTGATCGGGCTCCGGCGACCGTTGACTGGGTCAGCATGAGGTCCTACTTAGGAGGTCCTACTGGGGTCAGTAGGACCTCCTACTGGTAGGACCTCCTACTAGGGGCAGTATGACCACCTACTAGGGACAGTATGACCTCTTACTAGGGGCAGTAGGAGGGTCTACCGGGGACAGTAGAAGGGTCTACAAGACCCTCCTACTAGGGCCAGTATGTGGGTCTACTAAGGGTAGCAGGACTGGTATATCTAGTTTTCCTATCGAGGCCGGCCACCCATGTTTTCCGACGTCATCCATTGATCTTCGAATTCAATCTAATGTAGCACCTAGAGCATATTTTATTATTTAGAGACTGAGTTGAAAGTACCACCTGACCCATCCTGGGAGCAAAAAAAAATATAAGTAGAAGGAAAGAATGAAAAAGAAATGAATGGGGGAGTCCAAGTCAAAAATGGCGTCTGGGAATGCAACGGTGAGGCCCTCCTCCACCCTCCTCACAGAGCAAAAATTCAACAATGAGCAAATCCCCCTCCTCCTCGTCTTCTTCCACTCTCCTCTGCTGTATAATACATAAATACCAACCTCATTCTCCTTCTCCCCCATCATCACATCACGCCAATTATTATTATTATTAATAATAAAATCATATCCAATATAATCTCTCTCTCTCTCTCTCTCTCTCTAAATGGCCGCCGTGGATGAGCAGAAATGGGTGTTGATGGTGATGGAGAAATCCAAACAGAAAGGACGAAGAAGACAACACGGCTTCCCTCTCTTCAAACCCAGAGCATCTAGACCCGAATCGAAACTCTACCGGGACCCGAGTACGACCCATGTCGCCGGACCGGAGCTTGAGAGGTCCACAGACCCAGACATGAACTCCGACGCCGACCTCGGCCTTGCCGACTGGCTTCTCCAGACGATCGCCGAGCTCGGGTTGAAGAAGCCGACGCCAGTGCATGCGACAGTGAAGCAAGGAGAGAGAGATCGGAGGATGCCGTCGTTGAGAGGTAGGCTAAGCTTTTGTGTTGGACGTCGTCGCCGACGAGATTGAAGCTTTTAGATTGGAGGGAGGAGAGAGAGAAAAGAGAGAAAGAGATTTGAACCATAGAGGATTTAGATCTGAAAGTTTAAAGATGAGAGAGAAGAGGTGTCGAGAGATAGGGGTATTTTAGACAACAAAAATATGAAAAAATCTAAAAACTTTGTTAGCGGGAATAACAACTAAGGAGTGTTTGGGTTGATGGGAATTTTAGAATCTTATTTTGTTAGTGGGAAAAAAATCTCCAGATTTAGGGCTAGTGAGAATTTTTCCTAAGAAATATGTGTAATGTGTCCCACATCGAAAGTGTGTTGTAAGTGGGAACCTTCCTAATCTATAAAGGAAGGGTTCCCCCTAAGTAAAAGGGATCGATCTTCTTCTCACACCTATGGCAACATCTTGGAGGCTTATAATTTTGTAACACCACCAAAGGCATTGAGGCCTCCCGATAGTGAATTCCAAGTGGACGTAGCCATGCCCTCCGTCGGCATGGTAAACCACTATAAATGTTGTCGTGTGTGTGTGTGTGTGTTCTAGTTCTGTCATGTTCTTGCTAAGCTTACGGGTTTATGCAGAAATATTTGGTGCTCTCGTTGAGAGCCGACCTCCCGTTTGCCAAACGGGTGCAGTCGGCACAAGAAGTCTGTTGCTCCACCAGCAGGAAAATCAGCTCGGGGTTGCAGTTGAGACCCATCCACCAGGCCCAGGCCACCAAAAGAAAATGGCATGACCCAGCCCGCTCGGGATCCATTTAGCATCGGGACGTCACCAAGAGCTAGCCTCCCGCCTCCAGCCATCCATGGCTCCCAGCTCGGGGGTGATCCACCGGGGGCACGTCGAGCTCATTCTGTCACCGGGAAGCATGCCGGTCGAAGCTTCGACCGGGATAATCGAATAAGTCAATCGGAGGTGATCTGCTTCGGGTCCCGATGACCCAACTCTTATGGTATCCCGATGGACACCCCCGTACGCTCAACAATTTCTTCATCTCCCGGAAACTGCGACGCCTGGTCCGACGGCTCCTCTCCCAGTGACCAATCATTCGGCAGCAGCTTCCCGGTGGCCATGCTTCCAGCTCGGCAGCAGCTAGCCTCCCGTTCCCTGTCGAAGGAAAGAAGAGGAAGTCGGTCCGGCCACCTATCCTCATACTCTGGGCACCCAGCTCGGCAGCAGCCTTTGGGAGCCCGGAGAGAAGCAGAAAGAAAGGAAGAAGCAGAAAGAAGGAAGATGAAAGAGAAGGAAAAAGGAAGGAAAGAAAGAACAGAGGAAGGGGGTCTCGGTGGCTCCCGGCTTAAAAAAAAAAAAAAGCTATGGACACCCGGCCCGGTAGCAGCATCACCTCTTCGGGGTTCCTGTCTGAGCATATTCAACCACTGGGCCCAACGCAATTGAAGAAGGTAGAGAATTGCCCCATGCAGTTTAATCTGCAAACAGCGGGTCCCGGTTGCCAAAAACAAAAACAAAAAAAACAAAAGTGGGGTGAAAGAAAGAGAAGAGAAACCTATGGCAACATGATACTACCCTCCCGGACCCTACTTACGTGTTCACATTCACACTTCCGGTCTACTGGGTTCACCCATTTGGCAGCTATTTTCACAGATAAGTCCCGTATAGATTATGATTGTTATACTCTCGTTGGTATATGAAAGTTCATAATATTGATGCCATGATTTCGTCCTACTTGCAAGTCAACCTGTATGTATATAAGTATGCATGCTGGTCAGCAGGTTATGGCATCCTACTAGCATAACACCCATGCGGCACATATATAATTATTTATGTGTTATTGGCATTCGACCGAGAGAGAGACATTCCACCGAGAGATTGGCATTTGACCGAGAGACATTCAGTATTACACAATTGCATGAACCATTGTGCTTTTTGACAATTCTTATGTAAGCTGCTAATCGATCATTTGTTTATTGTGAAGGTACAATAATCTTCGCCCGGCCGAGTAAGTTTTTGAGGCCAGGTTTCGGAAGGGGCATTTTTTGTCTCATTGACGGACATAAAGATTACGGTGTATATCAAGAAAAAGTAAGACCGGAAATCAACATTGCCCGTTCAACACACGTCCCGAGCAAGACTTGGGGGACATAGTGAATCTTGTCACTCCCTTCAAAAAGAGAAGAAAATCATGAGAAATGGGGAGAGGGAAGTCTTTTTTTTTTTTCTTTTCAAATGTCATTTCCATCTTTTTCATTATTTGCAGCTTGCAGTGTAAGTTTTTGCTTGTCATGTTAACTCTTTGAATAAAACCTCAACATGTCATATCATCAATTTCATCTTGCAATGCAAGATATTAGAATCTGGGAACAAACCTCCAGTCATATATCAACTTCGACACTAGCTCAAACTAACACTTGAGAAAAACACAAAATCTTTGGGCCTAATGGCCATGTGATCCGCAAACAATCAATTTAATGAGGAAACCGCTTCTATGGCACTGCCTAGTACGTGGCCATGCTGCTTCAACCAAGGCATTATTATATTTAACTTTCTTCACCAACATAATCTCTTGCCATGGATCTATACCGAATCCATCTACGAGCAATGTATACTGGTAAACAAGATCCATGCACAAGTAAGGCAGGTTGTCCTTGTCAACATGTGGATATGTGGATTTGGCATCCTCCAGTTTAGTTTGACAAGCACGCTTCGCTGCCTCCTCAAAGTCTCCAGGGTGAACCTTGGCAACAGGTTCTTTTGCGTTAACAAAACCACCCTCAGCAGCTCTGTCAAATAAAAACGAGGCAACAAAAAGGTTCCTTTGTCCATCCCCTCCTCCACCATTCCACACCCCAACCTTCTTCCTTAGAGAGTTGGGGGGACAGGGAGTGTATGTCGTTACTCGGTCGTTACTTATGCTTGGCGGCATACAATTTATTTGTAACTCTCCAAGTAAGATGACCCTCTTACTCGGGAGTTGGGGGACATGTTGTTGGTATATATACCGCAAGCATAAGCAACGACCTCGTAGACCGTTTTTCCGGCCACGAAAGGTCCCACCTCCGGCATGGATCCGGTAGTCCGACATGCAAACTACATCATCATGGAGTCGGATCATCAATATCACATCAGGAGGTCCTCCGTCCAAGCATGGCAAGGAGGCATCGTGATAAGAAATATGTGTAATGTGTCCCACATCGAAAGTGTGTTGTAAGTGGGAACCTTTCTAATCTATAAAGGAAAGGTTCCCCTTAAGTAGAAGGGATCGATCTTCTTCTCCCACCCATGGCAACATCTTGGAGGCTCATAATCTTGTAACACCACCAAAGGCATTGAGGCCTCCCGATAGTGAATTTCAAGTGGACGTAACCATGCCCTCCGCCGGCATGGTGAACCACTATAAATGTTGTTGTGTGTATGTGTGTTCTAGTTCTGTCATGTTCTTGCTAAGCTTACAGGTTTATACAGAAACACTCATACACAACCAAAAACTACCAATAAACCATACATATCCTTAACTACTATTGTTTCAACCGAATTCTTTGGTCTAGTAAAGTGCTAGGCTAAACGCCTGACGAAAATAGATAATCTGTAAAGTTCACCAACTACAGGAAAGTTACTCCATACAAAAAACATAATTAAAATCATTAGCCAGCCAGCCAGCCACCACTTGTATCGTATGTCATAACCGGTAGGGGTGGGTTCAGTTTTCACCTAAATCTGGAAACCAAACCGAATAAAAAATTCAGTTCGGTTCGGTTTGGTTTGGCATTTTTTAAGACCTTGAACCGAAAACCAAACCAAACCGTGGTTCGGTTCGGTTTCGGTTTTTTTCCTTCCTTTTTAAAATAATTTTTCTTAAAATCTGTATGTTTTCGGCTTAGTAAAAAATTATCTTATTTTAGGTCCTTTTTTTTTTCTTCCATTACTTGTTTTTATAAGCACATATAGTATATCAATAAAATTTTTGACAATGATTCTTCAACAAACCAACAATTTATAAACCAAACAGATACTTTAAAAGTTTAATATTTAATAATTTTGAAAGTATTAGGAATTGACCACACTAGCACACCATGAAACCATAATTTTAAAACTTCTAAGTTCATCTTGAACACAAAATATAGACTCCATAATTTAAAGTTCATTCAAATAAATTTCGAATTTTAAAATTTAAAAATCATAAATTTGAATAAAGAAGAGAAAAATAAATTAAATATTAGATTCTATCATCTAAAGCTCCCAAGAATAAGGTCGTCTTTAATTTTAGAGGTAACATATCACTCTCTATACTTTGCATACACGACTCCTAAAACATTTCTATATGTACATAAAACAAAAATAAAAAGCAAAATATTAGAAAAGACAAACATATAATTATATATAACATAAAACCTAATTAAAATCATATTGTTCAAATCAAATATTTAATATGAAAATAATGACAAAAAACGACGTCGTTTTAGAGAGATTCGGTTTTTCGGTTTGGTTCGGTTAAGGGCCGAAACCAAAAACCAAACCAAACTAATTTCGTTCAGTTCGGTTTTTCTTGATTCGGCTTGGTTTTTTTCGGTTTTCGGTTTTATTTTCGGCTCGGTTTTTTCGGTTTTTCGGTTTCAAAATTCCACCCCTAATAACCGGTTAATGAATCTATAGATTTTGTAGTATAATGTCTCATTGTTAATTGGTCTTAAGTTTGGCCATCAACATGGCTCGCGCGCATATACAAAGTTAGGACACTCGAGTTATTTAGTTTGTTAATGAAGGAGATAAGTGTACCGTTGTTTTTTTATTATCTAAAAAAATATACTGTTGTTTTTACATACAATATTTACTACTCTTAAAACACAAAAAGTTGACAGTTTATTACGAGATATCCGAATCTAGGACATAGATGCAAAATGAGTAAGTGAAATAAGTATTTATGCTTCTTATATGAGTCTTGAATGTTATCCGATTCAATGAATATAGTACGTGATTATTAATTAACACGTAATGAAATTGCATGTAATGACATGGACTATGAATTAAGCGTTACGCTTGTATAAATGTATCGGTAACTTTGCCCGCACGCAAAGTATCCTCCCATGACAACGTATCATAAAGAAAAATCGATCTATGTCTTCTCCACAGGGACAAACAAAAGCCCTAGATAACCCTAAACTTATAAATCTTTTGTTCATGTTATTACATACTACTAATGAGTAGACTGATACAAGTTAATTCATAGGTTCTGCGGCAGTCATAATGACGTCATTATTTAGTGCAACAAGCATGGTACGTTGGCACCTGGGGCCAATGCAAGGCACCATGAAACGCCCCAAAGATTCCATATAAGCCTTCTCATATAAAAGAGAAGAGAAAAATGCCAATCCCAATCCCAATCGCAATCCCAATGTGGTCTTGAAACCCTAAGCACAGCAAGCTCCCCTCTTGTTTCCAGCGGCGGCTGGTACTCAGTTGCAGCCAACAAAAACAAACCACCCAAAATGCCGATTTCAAAGAGCAATCAAGGCAAACGCTCCCGGAATCATCCAAGACAACCCCAAGCACCACAAGAGAAATGGGAACCAGATGGACCAGATGGATCCGACAAGAGAAATGGGAACCAGATGGACCTTGCTTCATTCATCAACACCTTCCTAAGGATTTACTCATTGAGATACTCTCATGGCTCCCAGCCAATTAAGACCATCCTGACTTGTAATTAAGTTTGTCTGCAAAACCTGGCTTTTAGTAATTTCTGAACCCCGTTTAATAAGTCTCCACCATTCAAGATCTGCGGCTGGGATCTTGATCCAGGTCTGGGGTAGTCCAAGAAATATAAATTTTGCTAGGAGACTGCTTTTCACTCAGGTAGATAAGTGTGCTGGTGATTCTGATAATTTGGTCATGGAAAAAATGACCTTCACTACTAAGAACACTGCACCCGTTAATGTATTTGAAGTGGTAAACTCCTGCAACGGTTTCATTTGTTTGTACGGCACACAAGTGAGCAGTATGATTGTATGCAATCCTCTTCTGAACGAGTACATTACCGTTCTTACTACTAATAACAACAAATTGGGAAATTTGGGCGGACTTGGTTGGAGCGCAGTGACAAATGAATACAAGTTGCTGCGAACATTTTATCGAGCACCCGGTAAAAGGAATACCCTTGAGGCTGAGGTTTACACTATCGGTTCAGGAGTTTGGAGGAGTATTGGAAAGGCAGGGTTGTGTTACCCTTCAATGCTTTTCTGCATGGGGTTCTTCATTTCGCTCCCGTCTATTCTACTGGTTCTCGTTTAATACATTGCTTTGATTTTGAAAGAGAACAGTTTCGAGCACTGCCGCCGCCCTCAAGTGATCAGCTGAAGTTGAAGTTTAACATAGGTAGCGTAACTTTGGGAGTGTGGGAGACTTGTCTCACTTGTTGTGTGTCTGATGTTGATGCCACCAAATTTGAGTTCTGGACTATGAAGGAGTATGGGGTTGGGGAGTTTCTAGATATTCCTTTTGTGTGTGTGTGTGTGTTGCACACTTGCACTAATTTCATTCTTATGGACATAATCTATATACGCACAGATGCTGCATTGTTTCTTAGCGTGCTTATACGTGCTTATGATTATGCAACCAAAATGATTCTACACGTACATGCTTATGATTTTGCAAACGTCTACCATATAGAGAGGAATGTGTCATATAATCCATGGCGAAATTAATTAATGATTTTCCAAGTGTGAAATCTTTTGTTGTTGTCTCAATATATGCTGTAATTTTTTTTAATTTTTTTTATGTTGGCAAAATGTCTATCGATCACGGTCCATCACTAGCCTAATTAAGGATGGCCGATCAATCTACATGGATGATGGTATGCACTATACAGTATGTATGAACTAGCTATCGGATAGAAAGATGAACTGACAGTTTTTGAAAAATCAATGATAGTGTCGACGTCATAATTCGTAGTTATAGGAACGGGATTTGGGTATTAGAAAAACGTACACCCTCTAATTTTTCTGGAAAAAGAAAAAACCCAAACCCAAACCTGACCTTTGAAACCCCAGATCGAGCAGCCATCTGTTTTCCATGGCCGCTCGTTCCATTTAAAGAAAACGTGCAATGCAGAAGTGAGAAAGAAAGGAAGACAGTTAGCAGCTATCAGCTTCAATGAGCATAAGGAATGAAGAACCCGGCCTGCAGATTTGAACACCTTCCCTGATGATTTAATCCTCGACAGCTATCTAGCTAGCTAGCCAGGCTCTCTGCCAAGTGCCAAAACCTTATTCAATTGCAGGTATTATTTCCGACCCTCGTTTTGTTCTTCTCCACCCTTCAAGATCACCTGTTGGAATCTCATACCAGCTCTGCTCTATCTAATCTCAGTAGAAATATTTTCATGCACTTACTGTACTGAAGAGTAGTAGTGTGCTTTGTCCGGAGATAGGCTCGTTTTATTTTGCGAATCTGGTTTTGAGAATCACAAGACTTGACAGGTTTAGCCCGTTAAGCTGCTGTTTCGCACAAAATGCTTGGACCACATAGATATTCACAGTTTAATCCTTACACCAGCCACCTAGCTTGGATAATAACATTACTTCATATTCTTCTTCACGTTCCACAACTGCTTCTGTTATGTAATCCTTAATTGTCTGATGATGTATAGCTTTAACTGAATCTATAATTTTCACCCATTCAACCAAAAAAGTGAAAGATCGAATTCCAGGTGCACAGTCCACATTGTAGATGAGGAGACCCGATTACAATAACCAACTCATGCTAAGCTAGGAAAGCACACCTTTTGCAACAGAGTTGGACTCGAAATCTCTCGATAACTAAAACTTCAATATGCATTTACAATCATTGATTTAAGATGTGCACTGATTTTTAACACTCGCTGGAATTGAGCAGCTAGTAAAAAATTCTCATTTTATGCAATAAGCCAATAATGTACATTTGCCATGCAAGTCACCATGCATCCTACTCAATCTATGCATACTAATCCTCCAGAGCTTCCCTACTGGTTCAAAACTTCATGATCACCAAAGAAGAATTCTTGTAATTCCGCTACTGCATTCAGATTAGGTGCTCCTAACATCTGACTGATCAAATTCATCAGTTTGCCAAAACCATACCAAGCAAGACTAACGAAACCTTTCTTGACTAAGCTCTGAGGGGCACCCACAAAGGTGCACCCTTCCAAAAATAGGCGTATGCCACTTAAAACGTCGCACACACGGTATTCTTTAGTAAAAGGCGAAAGAATAGTTCGCTTTGTGTTCAACGCATGGCTCCGTGAGTCCTTCCATTGCAAAGCTGCTTTCTTCTATACCCCTCGACCTAGAGATACACAGCTCTTATTCGATGTGGTAGTTGTAGCATCTATCATTAGTTTATTACTCCGTTTCACGACCTTCATTTGTGACTTGATAGACTCTGATATTACAGTATGCCAATCCCACATAGTTTTCTCTAAAAGCTGGCTCCAACTCTACTACCGAGCAAAAAGTCTCGCCCATCCCATCGGAGAGACTAGCTTCACCTAACCAATTCCCTGTAAAGTGTTGGCAGAATCCTGTAGAATATTATTTTGGATGCTAACAGAAGCCAGAGGCTTAGAAGGAAGCTAATAGTGAGTATGATTCATCATTCATCTTAACCATAAAAATTCAGCCCAACTGGCACTTCAACTAAAAAAGAAATCAGAATTCCAATGAAAAAATGAAGCTACATATTTGATGGTTTTCTTGTTCCGTTCTTATTTTGTGGTTCAAACTCTAAAGTTTAAAGTAATATTAAGAAGTTGTAATTTCTGTAGAAGGACTGCAAAGCTGCACAGAAATGTCAGTACATACTTGAGGTGACATCGATATTACTCATGTAAATATCAGCTGGCTTCACTAGAGAGGGCTGAAAAAGAACAAAAAAGAAAAACATCAATAGAACTTAGGGAGCCAAAAAGCAAATTTCTTTCAACCATTGGTATTTGTTACATACCTACTATACCGCAACACTGCAAGTGCAGAAGATTAAGCTGAAGAACCAATCAATGTGTTGTACAACAGTGAACTGGATATATGCCTCGAATCACACAAGATTATAGAAATTGATACCTTCTATTTTCCTCACATAAGTCTGTAATCAGAGCGACAAATAAACTGCGCATTGGAATCGAGTTTTTAACATTGGTGTTGTTTACCTTCAGATTACCTCTTTGTGCAGATAATTGCTTGTTCATCATAATGTAGATGTTAACATAGGGCAGTAATTTAGTGTTACGTAGAAAAATTGTGCTGCACAGCAATTGCCTTTCACTCGAATGGGAAATTATAAATCAAGACTAGTACATTACTTGCCAAAATCAGAGAAGCAAATAACAAAAGATCATCAGAACCGGTCTAATTCACATTGGCCTTGTTTACCTTCAGTTTATAGTGCAGTAAGTTACTACTGTGCATTCAGCTGAGGGTTCATATCGCTCACAAAATTAGAGCGGTAAAAAACCAAAACAACCAGAGCGAAAACGTACAATATTTAGATCAATTAACAGAGTGCAGTACATCGTCGCAGCTGTAGTGTAAAGCTTTATTGTTGTGCAAGGCTTGCAAATAATTTGACTTGGATTTGGTAGGGTGCGCCAAGCTTTGCTGTAGTGCAACGCAAAGATGACACATGTGAGCCCCAATAGCAAGCTATTGTAATGGACTCACCCCTTTAAAAAATTAATTTAATATCGTGTGAACCATTGGTTCACATATCAGATATTAAACTGATAAGAACAGATACTACACTTGATCTTAGCCAAAAGGCCGAGAAAGGTATGCTCTGTACAGCCAAGCTCTTCGCTTTTTATAGTCTCATGGGCTTCCATACGTTTCCACAAAACCGATGTGGGAGCGTGAACTATTGCCAAAGAACTGCAGGGTCTGGGAAGGCTCTTTGCCTATGTGTCTACCACTCTTATAAACACAGTCGACAAATATTAAGATTAAATGGCATTCTATTACATCTTGGAATCATAATCAAAAGGGAATCCAGGGCTCCCATCTGCAAGAGCTACTGGTAAGAAGAAGATATTATTTGTGACACTCAAAAGTGAGAAGCAAGCTTGCTGCTCCTGTTATAAGGGAATCTGATTCTAACCTTTGCCAGAAATAATAATCCTTCCTTTTCCATAGAGAAGGTTATATATAGGAGTCTCCCATGCATTTTCTAAACATTTCAAATTTTCATCTCAAATTCTCAATGCTGAGAATCATATCGTTGAGATTAGTGTTAGAAAGTCCTGAATGAAAACTCAACAATCAGAGCTCAAGAACAATATGGATGAATGATCTCCCTTCTTATTAAACAACTTTGGCTTTAAATAGCCTTACATCTTAACAGAACTCCTACAAAGCAGGTCGTGATTAGCTACTGCTGCTATCACGTTTGAAATTCAAATAAGTCCTATTCTAACTCTAACAGCTCCTTAGGACTAGGTATTATTAAACAGAAACAAAGACTTAGTAAAATAGAAAACTGATTCTCTAACTTTCAGTTTCCTGAACAGACAAGGAATTAAACCTCTTCAATCCCTCCCCTAAACTGATTGTAGTATAGCAGCTAGTTTAGTTCTTCAGCAGCACACACGCCCAGCTTCTCTCTGAACTTTCGAAAATCATCCAACTTCAGTGGCATTGTCATCACATCAGCAATCTGATCATGAGTTCCGCAATGAATCAACTTAATCTCACCATCCTTTGTAAGATCACGTAGAAAATGGAACCTCACATCAATGTATTTGCTTCTTCCATGCATCACCGGATTCTTTGACAATTTAATTGCTGAACTATTATCACAATGAATGATAGTACACCTCTCCTGCTTTTGACCAAGCATTGCTAGCACCCTTCGCATCCAAATTGCTTGACTTGCACAACCTGCTGCAGCTACAAACTCGGCCTCTGTTGTGGATAGAGTGACTATTGGCTGCTTCTTAGAAGCCCATGAAACTGCTCCCGAACTCAGAAGAAAGACATAGCCAGAAGTACTCTTGCGATCTTCTACATCACTTGCATAATCACTATCAGTAAATGCTGCTAGTGCTTCAGACTCTCCCTTCTTGTACAAAATTCCATAGTTCCAGCTCCCTTTCAAATAACGAAGTATCCTTTTTGCTGCCAACAGGTGAGACTCAGTTGGTTTGGCCATGAACCTGCTAATAAGGCTTACACTGTACATTAAATCCGGACGAGTCGCTGTGAGATACATCAAACTTCCCACAATTTGTTTGAAGAAAGACTCATCCATTCTCACGCCATGTTCATCCTTATTGAGCTTGTGACCAGGAATAATGGGGCTATTTACTGAGTTACATCCTTCCATCCCAAATCGTTCCAAGACCTCCTGTGCATAAGCTTTTTGACAAATAAAAATGCCTTCTGAGCATTGAGAGACTTCTACTCCAAGAAAGAATTTCATCAACCCCAAATCAGTCATCTCAAAAGCCTTCATCATTGAAGCTTTAAACTATCCTAACACAACCGCATCATCTCCAATATAGATTAAATCATCGACATATATGCTGACAATTAACAATTTACCTTCCTTGCTCCTTCTTGTGAACAGAGTCTGTTCATTTACACACCTTTCGAAACCTTCGTTGATGAACCAGGCCTCTATACGACTAAACCAAGCTCGTGGAGCTTGTTTTAGACCGTACAAAGCCTTATGAAGCTTGTACACCTTGTTCTCATTTTCCTTCTTCTCATACCCTCTTGGCTGTTCTACATACACGTCTTCACTCAATTCACCATGCAGAAAAGCGGACTTCACATCCAATTGATAAATCTTCCAATCTCTCTGGGCTGCAAGTGCCACAATCATCCTTACCGTCTCCATTCTTGCCACTGGTGCAAATACTTCGGTGTAGTCAATCCCATGTTTTTGGGAGTACCCTTTTGCCAATCGAGCCTTGAATTTTTCAACTTCTCCGTGCTCATTGAACTTCGTCTTGAAGATCCACTTGACACCGATCCTTTTGCTTCCATTTGGTAAATCAACAAGCGACCAAGTGGCGTTCCTCTCTATTGCATCAATCTCAGCATCCATAGCCTTCCTCCATTCTATACGTTGAGCTGCTTCCTCGTATGTAATCGGATCAGCGGTACCGGTCATGACCATGTTGGCTTCAAGCTCTTCCTCTGACAAACCTTCTCCGGTGGTGTAATCTGCCAAATAAGGTGGAGCTTGGCTAATTCTTCCAGAGAGAGTGCGAGTTATAGGTGCACTACTAGTACCTTCTACTAATTCTTGCACTTGTGCCTGAACTTCACCACATGCATCATCTCACCATCTTCTTCATCACTTTCATACATGTCTCCCCAAGTGAGTTCTCCTTTGCTCGTTTCTTCTTCATCCCATCTCCACCTTTTGTCTTCCTCAAATACAACATCACGGCTGACTACAATTTTCTTCTTTACAGGATCATACAAACGGTAGGCTTTGGACTCATCACTAACCCCCATCAATACACAAGCATGACTCTTGTCCTCTAACTTGGTTCTTTTAGCATCTGGAATGTGAACATGCCCCAAACACCCAAACACCCGAAAATGACTTACTGTTGGTTTGACACCACACCACATCTCCTCCGGTGTAGCATTCTTCACTGCCAAGGTTGGGCTTCTATTTAATACATAAGTGGTCCACTTGACCGCCTCAGGCCAGAAAGGTTCCGGTACTTCTTTCTCTGACAATATGGAGCGCACGAGATTCATTAAGGTGCGATTCTTCCGTTCGGCAACCCCATTCTGTTGCGGGGTGTAGGCGGTTGTGAGCTGCCTCTTAATACCATGCTCCTTACAAAACTGATTAAACTCATTTGAATTGAACTCTCCTCCTCTATCAGTACGCAAGCACTTAATACTCATACCAGATTCCTTCTCTACCATACTCTTAAAACTTTTAAAGTAGCTAAAAGTTTCTGATTTCTCAACAAGAAAAAATGTCCATGCTTTTCTACTAAAGTCATCAATAAAGCATAGGACATACCTTTTCTTGCTGTTTGATTCTGGAGTTATCGGTCCACACAGATCAGCATGAACAAGTTGAAGCTTGTGTGTAGCCCTCCACGTGCTTTTCTTTGGTATGGGATCTCTGTGCTGCTTCCCGACAAGGCAGCTCACACATACTGATGATGAAGAAGTAAGTTTCGGCAATCCACTAACCATCTCTTTCTCCTGTAGCAGCTTCAATCCTTTGTGACTTAGATGTGCAAACCGGCAGTGCCACAGATTGGCTAGATCCTGCTTTTGCACACTAGAGTGAAAGCACTTCTCTTCTTGTGTATTGGCAACAATCACAAACATTCGGTTGGTTGTCATAGTTGTCTGAATGATGAGACCTCTCTCAGGATGGTATACTCTGCACTTCCCTTCATGCATCAAAACAGCAAGCCCTCTTTCTTGTAGTTGACCAATACTAAGAAGATTGTTAGTCAACCCTGGCACATAAAACACATCTGAAAAGCTGTAGGTGACACCATGAATGGAAATCTTGACTCTACCTCTTCCTTGCACCATCATCTTGTAGTTGTTGCCAAGCTTGACATGATGCCGAACTCGATCATCCAAATCACAGAACTTCGACAAATCACCGCTCATATGATTTGAGCACCCTGAGTCTAGGAACCACACATCTTCCCTTTTTTCTTCATTCAAATCGACATAAGCCATTAGTAGTATTTCTTCATGCTCATTGAACTCTGCCTCTGCATAATTTGCCTCCTTGTTCCAAGTTGGACATTCATACTGAAAATGTCCCAACTTGTGGCATTTGTAACATTCTACCATGGCCTTGTTAAAACTGCCTCTTCCTCGACCTCTTCCCATGTTGCCTCCTCGTCCTCGACCCCTATTGCCTCTGCCTCGATTGCCTCCTTCACTTGATGTCACCTTGAGAGCTTGATCATCTCTCATTCCTCCATTGATTCTACACAATCTCTGCTCATGGACAAGCAAACTGCTGTGCAACTCGTCAACCGTCATTGTATCAAGGTCATTGGATTCCTCGATTGAACATGCTACATAGTCAAATCTCGGAGTCAATGACCTCAAAATTTTCTCTACTATGTCAACTTGTGACATATTCTGACCACCATGAACTTTCAGCTTGTTCACAATGGTGAGAGTCCGAGCAAAGAACTCATCAATCCTCTCATCCTCCTTCATCTGCAAGATCTCAAAGTCTTTCTTCAGTGCCTGCCTGCTAGCTCTCTTCACCTTGGATGAACCATGATATTTTTGTTTCATGGAATCTCATATGCTCTTCGAAGAGGACCTATCAAGAATTGTGTCCATGATAGTCCTATGAATAGCTTGAAAAAGGAAATTTTTAACCTTCAGATCATCCTCCTTCATTTGCTCAACTCTTTGGTGCAAGTCTTCTTCTCTCTTCCTTTGCGCTTCAGTCTGTTGTCTTCCTTCTGCCACAACAGTTGAGAAAGTAACAACCTGTTCACGCACTTGCACAGGAGTTGGAACACCAACTTCAATGAGGTGCCACAACTTTCTGGAGCGAATGAAATTCTCCATGAGCTCTGACCAGTGATCGTAGTATCCATCAAATAATGGGATGGATACCGGAGCTGAGTTGCTCTCAGCCAAAAGCTTCAACTGCGTTGAGCTTGCTTCTGCCATCACTTCTCTCTCACACACTGTTTACTCACACACACGTTGTTTCACTCTAACCCGAGATGCACAATCAGGCCCCGTTAAGGGCTCTGATACCAGATTGTTAGAAAGTCCTGAATGAAAACTCAACAATCAGAGCTCAAGAACAATATGGATGAATGATCTCCCTTCTTATTAAACAACTTTGGCTTTAAATAGCCTTACATCTTAACAGAACTCCTACAAAGCAGGTCGTGATTAGCTACTGCTGCTATCACGTTTGAAATTCAAATAAGTCCTATTCTAACTCTAACAGCTCCTTAGGACTAGGTATTATTAAACAGAAACAAAGACTTAGTAAAATAGAAAACTGATTCTCTAACTTTCAGTTTCCTGAACAGACAAGGAATTAAACCTCTTCAATTAGGTGCTGCTAGCATTTGATTGTGATTGTGATCAAATTCTCATGTCATCAATTTTGTAATTTTGTCGGAAAGTGTTAGCACAATCGTGTCTAAAAAATATTTTGGATGCTAATAGAGAGCCACAGAGGCTTACAAGGAAGCTAATAGTGAGTGTGATTATCATTCATCCGAACATAAAAATTTGCCAAACCGGCACTTTCAACTAAAAGACAAGTTAGAATTCCAATAAAAATGAAGCTGCATGTCTTTTCTGGTTTGTTTCTTTTTTGGTGGTTCAAACTTTTAAAGTAACGTCAAGAAGCTGTAATCTCTATAGAGGGACAGCAAAGCTGCACAAAAACATACCTGAAGCAACATCGATATCATGCAAATATCAGTTGGCTTCACTGGAGAGTGCTGAAAAGGAACAAACAAGAAAAACATCAATAGAACTTAGGGAGCCAAAAGTAAAGTGTTTGCTACTTACCTTCTGTAGTGCAAGACTGCAAGTGCAGAAGATTAAGGTGAAGAACCAATTGACGTCTTGAACAGCACTAAGCTGGATATATGCCTTGAGTCGCACAAAATTACTGAAATCAGAACTTTTATTTTCCTCACATAAGTCTATCAGTGTATGTAATCAGAGCAACGGCGGAATAGAACCGAATCTTTTACCTTCGGATTGTCCAAGTTACCCTTCTTTTACATTGGATTCGCTTTCACGATTTGGCATTCGGCGGGCTGCACTATATTCCGGTATGGTCCTCGAACTCGAAGGCATTTGTTTGATAATAATCTTTTGCTTGCCCAGTTCTAAGCTGAGATTATACTGACTGAATTTATTCTAGTTCAATTTTAATTGAGTAGCGAATTCCAAGCATAGAGGATTGTAGATTGCGGTCTCTATAGCAACAGGGAAAGGAATGTCGATACAACATGAAGCCATGCCGCATGTGAACTCGCGACAAAATTAACCTCCGGAATCATTGAGTGTTAAATTTTCGAGTGAGAAAGTCAATTCCATACCAATACAAACATGAAAACGTTCAAGCAGTGACTACTGATGCAGAAACCAAATTGTGCCTAATTCCCATTGTGGTAAATCCACTTTCTTAAGAATAGTAAACATCTTCAGCAGACAGTGAGAAGGAAGGGTAAGCAGAATGATTCAGGTTTCACACCCAACTGACCCAAGTCATATTTCTGATGGAATAAATTACTACATAGTCAACATTCACGGTATCTCGAAGAAGACAAATTCAATTACATACGCTGGCAGAACAGTGTAGAAATATAAATTGTAAAATCAAGACACTATCATTCACAAAGGCAATCCAGAACAAACGGCTCACACATTCCAAGCAGCAACAACTTTGTTCTCACACCTAGTTCACCATACTTCCTTGAAATAGTAACTGTACCGAGAAAACACAAAACCAAGTCAATTTAGTTGCACAAACAAACCGAAAACCATGAACATTTGAGGAAATCATCAACTTACCGGAGCAATTACAGACCCTGTTCAATAAGATAATCACCCAGCCTTTCAACAACCATGTTGCACTGCCCAGGAGTCATGGGCTCATCGTATATGCCGATGATCAAGGCCTGATTGGTCTTCTTAACAGTAACACCACCAGATCCCTGGAATAGAGCACATACATATATCAAGTCAAACCAAATATACAACGTGACAAACACATCTATTACATGACAAACACTTATCACCATATTCTCTCACAAAAGGATGCGTAAAATGTCATTATTAGCTAGACAACCCACTAAGATTAGAAGCGAGCTACAATACTCGCACATTTTGCATCCAAGCTTAAGTATGCTAAATCCTTACCTTCTTTCCTCGAATCACGGCACCTGCTTCACCTTGAATCACCATATATTTAGTCCCACCGAGAAATAAACCTGTCGGTGCAAGCGTTCCGGGTTGATCAAAATCTTTCATGATGGCCGCAATCTCTTCCGGCTTAAACTACAACCACCATACAACCAATAACGCCGATCAACAACAATCCAAGTATAAATCATACGCAACAAAAACTGCATAACACAGTACTAAACTTAACAATTTGTCCTAGCTAATCTGATTCGCATACTAGACATCAATTAATAACCATCTGATTTGATATCAAATCTTTTCAATTAAGATCAATAACAACACACACTTCAAATTTCACTTCATCAAGCATCAGATCATAGTTAGCTAGCTACCATAACAAAATCAGATCCAGATATGAAGTAAATCTGAAGGTTAAAGTTGAAGAGAGAGAGAGAACCTGAGGGAAGTTGGAGCTCTGGGACCAGATGCTGCCGTCTTGGCCGAGGATGGCGGCGGCGGTGAGAGAGTTGCCGTCGATATCGCACATCAAGTGCTCGTCCACGTACTGCTGCCACGACATCGTTTTGGGTCTTCTTCTTCTTAGCTTCTTCTTTCGCTTTTAGAGAAATGAGAGACGATGGTTCTAGAGATAGAGAGAGACAGTCTCACCGAGAAATGGAAGGTGCGAAGATTTATGAGAAATTTAATGGGGTTTGTACGAAACTACGAATTTCTGTGACGCTTTGCTTTTTTAAGACGACACACCTTGCTACGTGGCGCGATGTCAGATGTGGCTTATTTTGGACGAGATTTGATGGACGGACCTTTCGGCCTTTTTCGGTTAGCTATAAATCCACGACTCTATGTAGGCCGAGACGACAAGTCCACGACTACAACACGTTCAATGAGTAGTGGGCCAATTTTTAAGTAATGGGTTGGGCCGAGAAAGAGTCCGTGCGATGTTTATTTTATTGTATTTATTTTAAAGAAACTATATATATGAAAAGTTCAACCCAAAGTCATGAAATCACAAATTAAAAAAGAAAAGAAAAGAATGTTCACATTTGACAAATTAATTATAAAATACATTTACACGTTAACAAGTCGGTAAAGTTCACGAGATTAATCTAGCCGTACAAGAATTATCCAGGAACTACTTCTAGTCTGTAGACGAATCATCAACGCCCTAATTTCAAAGCCGTTGTGGCATCTAGATTCCAAATTTCCAGTTCAATATGATCATTCCGCGCTGCACTTGTCCCTACCTGGATTACACTATTCCAAAACCAGGTAATCCGCCACCTGATTTCCGGCATCAAAACGACGTCGCATCATTCCCGCTTTCCTTTTTATTCCAAATCCTCCCACTCAAAACCGCCACCCGTTTTCACTTCGTCACCATCAACGCTTTAGCCTATCAGACAACAAACGACACGTCGCTCCACCAGCACGACTCACGTGCCGCTCAGGCTTTATTCGTGTTTCCAGACCTCACGGGCCCAATCACCGCCTCCTTTAAATATCCCTCACTTCTTCAAAATTTACGTTTAACTCCTCTCTGCCTAAACCATTTGCCTGATTCGAGATTCTCCCTTCTCCAAATCAATTTTACTTCGCCGCTGGTTTTTCTCTTCCAGAACAACAATGGCGGTTTCCGGTGTCCCGAAGT
The DNA here is from genome assembly GCA_010134655.1 of Fragaria nilgerrensis. NCBI lineage: Eukaryota > Viridiplantae > Streptophyta > Magnoliopsida > Rosales > Rosaceae > Fragaria > Fragaria nilgerrensis. The sequence continues at coordinate 30,900,830 of CM020978.1, read as the reverse complement.
TGAAGATCGTCAAAGGCGACGCCGGTTACGTGCTCGAAGACGTGCCTCATCTCGCCGATTACTTGTCCGATCTTCCTGTAAATTTCTCGCTCACTCTCTTTCACTCTTCGCATTCAAGTTGCTGTGTTCTCACACCGTGATTGCTCGATTCTGTGGCTGTTTTTTTGGTTACAGACTTATCCTAATCCACTGCAAACCAATCCTGCTTACTCTGTAGTCAAGTACGTATGAATTTTCCAGAAATATGATTTATGTTTTTGCTTTTGATTTGTTTCCCAGTTCGGTACAAAATGACTGTTTTGTGACCTGACAGGCAGTATTTTGTTAACGAAGACGATACTGTTGCTCAAAAGGTAGCACTCTCTTTCTTAATTGGATTTTGAGCTTTTCGTAGAAAGATGTGGTTTTCATTTGAGATCTCTTCAATTTTGAGATGGTCATATTTACATAAAAATTTGGACTGCGGTGACGGAATGAAGTTCATGTCCAAGAGATGTGATCTTTGAGTAAATCTGTAGTGTTCGTGTTGTATATGCGAGCGTAACTAGTCTTGGTTACACTTTTCTATAGATTGTTGTCCACAAGGATAGTCCAAGAGGGACACACCTTCGGCGAGCAGGACCACGCCAAAAGGTATATCATTTTATGTTTGTCTGGGAGCTGTTGAAGTAATGCTACACAGAAATGAGATTTGCGTTTGTTTTGCCTGCATTCATGGGTTGTCTGTTGGTTTAGGTGTATTTTGAGGCGGATGAAGTGCATGCCTGTATCGTAACATGTGGTGGCTTGTGCCCTGGGCTCAACACGGTGATCAGGGAAATTGTCTGTGGACTTTATCACATGTATGGTGTCAACAAGGTTCTCGGAATAGATGTGAGTGACCATATATGCTCATGAACTTGATGTCTGATTCATTTCTATAATTTGTAAAGGGATAAGTTTGATTTTACTTTTCTACAAGAGTTGTGGCTTGCATTTCATGAGGTTCATTACCATGTACTTATGAATTCTAACTGACTTATATTAGGGAGGATATAGTGGTTTCTATTCCCGAAATACTGTTGATTTGACACCTAGGGTTGTGAACGATATTCATAAACGTGGTGGTACTATCCTTGGGACATCACGGGGAGGCCATGATACCTCGAAGATTGTTGACAGCATTCATGATCGTGGAATTAACCAGGTAAGGCTTAACTATTGTTTTGCTTGATGTTTGCCGTACACTGTAAATTCAGACATTATAGCTCATAGCTCAGGCACACTGACAGACTCTCATGGCATTCTCTACTTGTGATACAGGTTTACATAATAGGAGGCGATGGAACTCAAAAAGGAGCATCTGTCATATTTGAGGTTAATCTACTCTCCGCTAAATTATTCAGCTTTTATGTCTTCTCATTAGGACATTATGTATATCTTTTGGTACTTTGGTAGATGTAACCTTTGTAGTTCCTTATGAGGCCACCTTAAAACTATAGGGTCAATCTTAACAGATTGTTTCTAATTTTTTTTTATTGTTTCCTGGACCCCTATAGAAAACCTCCATGCTCAACTGATCTGACTTATTTTGGTGAAGTATATGTTACGATCTCATTTCTGTTTTTGGTATTGAAATTTTTAGTTCCTTACTACCGTGTCAGGTACCTTGCTAGTCCAGCCTGCATAATAATTAGTTTGAAGAAAACAATTAGTCACTGCTTACAAGTCATGGTGGTAGAATGGGTTACTTAATGGATATTTCGTGTTATAATTTTTGGGTTCCCAAGGCATGGTTCAATGTCCCCAGGCGGTGCATGTATCAATATAGTGTCTCTACTATCATATATGTATATATCCGCACACCTCCATCCCTCCCATATAGTTCATTGCTCTACATCATTTTTGTAAAGAAAAATATATATTTTTGTTTCTCGTGTCTTGGCTATTCATAAAGCAGTTACTGCTGATTGTGCAGGAAGTTAGACGCCGTGGCCTCAAAGTTGCTGTTGTAGGAGTTCCCAAAACAATAGACAATGACATACCGGTACTTCTTAAACGCAGCACAGACCAAATGATCTAATACTAGTTTCTGTTTTTGTTGTTTCATACTGTATTTCTGTGTTCTTGGTTCAGGTTATAGATAGATCCTTTGGCTTTGATACTGCGGTTGAGGAGGCCCAGCGTGCCATTAATGCAGCTCATGTGGAAGCTGAAAGTATTGAGAATGGTATTGGTGTTGTGAAGCTAATGGGACGCTACAGTGGTAATTATTCTCATTTCATGTCTACATTTTTGTATTCTTCTTTAGTCATGGAAATACTGATCCTAATGCTTAATCTTTGTAATAGTTATGTTCTGATTACTAATACAGCTTTCATCTTAAACTGGGATCCTGTTGCAGGTTTCATAGCTATGTATGCTACACTTGCCAGTCGAGATGTGGACTGTTGTTTGATTCCAGAGTCCCCCTTCTTTCTTGAAGGACGAGGTGGACTTTTTGAGTTCATTGAAAAGCGACTCAAAGAAAATGGACATATGGTTATTGTGATTGCTGAGGGAGCAGGACAGGATCTTCTGGAAGAGAGCTTGCAATCCATGAACCAGCAAGATGCTTCAGGAAACAAGCTACTTAAAGATGTGGGGTTATGGATATCTCAGAGGATCAAGGTATTACTCGCAATTCTTTCTATTTTCTTCTTCGCATCACATGATATCATGAAAGTATTCTACTGACATAAATATTCTCCTGCATGCTTTTCATATGGGTGGAATAAGAATAAGATAAAAGGAAAGGAATTTGACCTCTTTCTTCCATTCAAGAAACTGTGACGTCAATTGAGAAATTAATTATTGATCTCTGTTCTTTGCTTCTGTTTCAGGATCACTTTGCACACCAACATAAGATGTCTGTAAATCTGAAATACATAGGTTAGTGGCCCCAGATTACCTCCCGTAATTGTTTATTCCTCGATCCAACATCACTAACTAAGTTTAACATGCTGTCTAACAAGTCAAATTGTTTTCCAGATCCTACATACATGATCAGGGCTATTCCGAGTAATGCAGCTGACAATGTCTACTGCACACTGCTGGCTCAAAGTGCCGTTCATGGAGCAATGGCAGGGTTCACGGGCTTTGTAGTTGGGCCTGTCAATGGAAGACATTCTTACATTCCTTTTAATGTAGGTTTTCTATCACTCACATAGTTATCCTTTCTCTTACACGTTTGTTTATTGTCACACTGAATGGCGAAAGCTCTTATCTTTAACCGCATCTTCTTAATATGTATCTCATTCGAAATGTTGCTCTTAGATATTGATCCTTCTTCAACTTTTGATATACAGCATATCACTGAGCGCCAGAACAAGGTTGTGATTACCGATAGGATGTGGGCACGGCTCCTTTCTTCAACCAACCAGCCGAGCTTCTTGAACCCCAAAGACATTGATGAAGTCCTAAAAGAGGAAGAGCCTTTAACTCAACTGCTAGAAGGGGACAATTGTAAAGATAGCAAGTACTAAAAACATTCCTAGCACCACATGAAGACACGAGACCATATTATTCGAAACCTTCTGTTAGAGTCATTAGTGTTCAGATCTTTCCTTGATGCTCTTCAGAATGCTGATGGAATTCACATTTTTACTTGCTAGTATAAAACAAATTCAGTTCACCATGTCCTACCAAAGAGATTATCGCTTAAGATGTTCATTTGGTAGAAGCAAAACTAGCATATCTGGAGTGGGATTAGCTTGTACGATTTTGTAATTACTTAGTTCATTGCATATTTTTGACAGTGTTGCTGTTGGCCATTTATTCTATTGGATAGTTTTGAAAAGGGTAATGAAAGTAATTTGGATGTTTAAGAGTTCATCATAACAGGTGTTGCTATGTTTTCATCTTAATTGAATTCAGTAGATTCATCTTTTACGCATTTCCTACAATTGTTGGGCCTCAATATAGAGATAAACACTTTAAAGTGTCCCACAACAACAGGGTGCTGCTCGGCACAAAGCTCAGTCATTAAACCAGTTAACTGAAGAACTGTAAACTTGGACCACAATGGTTAAAACAAGGAATTTTTATTAACAAACAATTTGTTATCAATACAGGATGTAGTTTAGATGCTCATAATATTGGATTGTTACATAAAATGAAAAAGGACCACTGCTATTCTCCTTAAATCTTATAGACGTCAGACAGCAGTCACGGCACTACACTTTGAACAATCTACAGATATTTTGGATTGATACATAAAATGAAAAAGGACCACTGCTATCTCCATTTAGATCTTATGGACGCCAGACGGCTCTGCATTCTGAACAATCCATGGATGTTCTAGAAGCTTGTGTAATGGCAGGCGGTTAGAAGAATCCTTGACAAGCATCTGCATTTATAAGAAAATTTTATAATCAGGCATTACTACTAATAACCCTTCCATTTTGAAGAAAAAATGGAATACTACCAAAAACTTGGACTGATTAATTGCATACTGTAGATCATAGTAGCCAAAATCACCTGACTTACCTGACTTATAAGGTCCTTTGCAGCAGATGAGACAATTGGTCTAGGAGGGAACTTCAGATCCACTTGAACAATCCTGCAAAGAGAAAATAGCAGAACCATTTTAGCCATGTATAGATTATATAAGATCTTCAATCATTTTGCAGTCCACACTTTACCTTCTATATGTGTCTGAATGCTCTTTGGCCTCAAATGGAGGGACTCCATAAAGAAATTCATAGCACAGGACACCAAGGCTCCAGATGTCTACACTAGCATCATGCTCTACACTCTCCACTGTATCACAATCCCGCATATGTTAGTTAGGTAGAGTAGTAGTAACAAATGAAGACAATAAAGACAAATTCTTTTAGCAAATGCATAAAGCACTGGTTTTCAAAACACTATCACTTGTCTTTTAACATACCCATCTCAGGAGGGAGGTAATCAAGAGTGCCACACATTGTCCGCCTGCGATTGAATGTATGCACTGACCACCCAAAATCTGCTATCTTGAGTTCACCCTGACATTAGAAATCCACATTGACATGATAAGCAACAAGTATGCATCAATAAGTCATAAAAAGGAAACATATAACAGCATAGTAAGGCATTCAGCACCTGTTGACCAATGAGAAGGTTTTCTGGTTTGATATCTCGATGAATTACATGCTTTCCATGACAGTATATAAGGGCTCGGGCCAATGATGCAACATACTGCAAATACCTCATACAAAAAAAACATCAGAATTTCTATTCTATAAAGCATAAACAACTGAAAGAGAATGAATTCGACACCACAAAAAAACTTACGGTGGCTGCACGTCTTTCACTGAAGTATTTACACTTCTGGAGTTCCTTGTATAGTTCACCTTTGGCAGCATATTCCAATATCAAATAAACTCGTTTCTGCAATAATTTCCACTACAACAGTGAGTGACTCTGTACCATTGTGGTTCCATTAACTAGGCGACATTCAATTTGGTGCAAACATAAACCACCTTAAGCACTATACCTGATCATAAAAGTAGCCATAAAGACGTAGAATATTGGGATGGCGAAGATGACTTTGTATTTCAACTTCCCGGCGAAGCTGATGCTCAACCTGAGATTGTTGCAACTGGCTCTTGAAGAGGACTTTGAGTGCCACTATGTGATTGCTCTGTTTCAGGCAAAGATACAGATCAAAAACTGTGTATATACCCCACTAAAAGCAGGTAAACAGAGAGATACAACACCATTTGATAACAAAGCACATTATACACAAATCTCCAGCCCATCTATTCATTTCTTGAGAAAAGTTTAAGGAAGTCAGTAGATCATTAACATCCGATCACCTAGGTATACTAATCAGTGCAGTTCCATTTATATCAGCTATAGAAGATCAACTTTATAATCAACAAGACTTGATAAATGTAACAAGATCGTAATCGAAAAAAGCTACGAAAACGGCAAATTGAACAAATACAATGCTACACTAAAGAAGAAGAACCATACCCTCTTCTCCCTTGCCAAATAGACATGACCAAACTTCCCACGTCCCAGAGGCTTCCCAATATCGAAGTCACTGAGCGTCCATCTCTTCGTCTCCGTCGCCAAAGCCTCCGATGAACCCTGTCAGCACCCAAAATCACAATCAAAACCCTAATAATCATCAATCAGCTTAAAGCCCTAAAAAATCTAAACCCAGTCAACCCCAGATTTCCCTCGAATCATAAAATTCTAGGGTTCCTAAAACCCTAATCCCAGATGGGTTCTCTTCATCCGAGCCCAATTGGACAGTAAAAGAATCAACAGAAATCGAAGCCTAGAATCAAAATCAAAAGACCAGAAAGAACAAAAAAGACCCTAGGATTCGAATTGGGGGTCTTCTTCAAAAATTGAAATCTGGGCATTCTCACCTTCTGCGGGGTCTGGTTCTCCGCAGCGATCGCCATGGGAGAGAGAGAGAGAGAGATATTGAGGAGAGAGAAAGAGAAATGTAGAGAGAGAGAGAGAGAAGGGGGAGATTGAAATTTAGAGAGAGGGGATTTCTAAACAAGGGGATTGAATAAGCCCGCACTTCCCAACGGTCGAATTCCCAGATCTAAGCCACGTGGCATCCATCTTCTGTCACCTCCCTCAGGTTTTCAAAATCTAGGCCCCAATCGTGTACGCTAGTGTACAGATTTGATCTGTGAACCGGAAATATCCAACGGTCTAAAACTCTCCATCTTTCTTTATTGTCGAGGAGCGTCTGTGTGGGCCCAAGCCTTTGCCACCAGCGGTCAGAGTTGGAACATGACAATCTCCCCAGTACAGGCCACGTGGAGATGGCTTAAACTGCCAAGTATGCTGCCACGCATTTGAGTCCTAGCGATGCGTTAAGCTCAAGAAGTTCCACTATCAGAGTCGTGGGTCATGGCGGCGACGGAGTCGTATCAGAAGCCGGAAGACTACTCGGTCGGCGAGACTGCTAGTACTATTAATGTGAAGTTTTTGAGCTCAACCGCAGTTGGTGTCACGCTATATTTCTTGTCCGGGTTAATTTTAACGGGGACGTTGTTAGCGCTGATCGTGGTTACACCAGCTGTGGTGTTGTTTAGTCCGATTCTGGTTCCGGCTGCGATATTCGTATTCCTAGTCGGAGCTGGTTTTGTGTTGTCGGCGGTGGGTGCAATATGGGCGTTATCCATGTTGTTTAAGTATGCGTCCAAGAAGAAGAACTGGACGCAGTTTTTATTTGATCTGGGGCTTAGTCTTGTGAGGAAGTACTTGAAGATGAGATTCGGGTGGATTGGTTGGTTATGGTCTTTGTGGGAGTGGATTAAGTAATTTGTGTGATTTTGTTTGTTAATATTGTTAAATTAATTTAATGTTTTCTTTTTCTATCTCCTATCTGCTTGTATATGTACTTGGTACCAGAAGCAGAGTTTGCTATGTAGGAGTGGATTTCTATGCAATATAAGTATATATTTTTTTACCAAAAAATGCTCTAAGAAACTTGGAGTAACACCAGTTACGTACTCTTAAGCACAGATGCCAGACAAACTGAACCAACCTAGACTTTTCGACCATTAACTTCTAGACTTCTCGTCATTTCGTGCCCATCTTCTTCTTTGGTTTTGTTTGACAAATGCCATGGCACAAGTGCCACCGTGCCGCCACCATATGCCACCACTCAGTCAATTGTAGACTAGCTTTTATCTACGTGTTCACAGTCCAAGCGCACCACCGTGCTACATCGCATGCAATAACACACAAACCTTTGCTTCTTATACACATATATATACACAACCAACCCTTCTCAGCTCCATCACTAATTGTCTCGATCATATCACTAACCGTGATCATGGCCACAGCAGACTTTCATCACAAGCACGACGTCGTCGACGTCGATCAGTACCACTCATCCCTATCCTCACAAGGCAGGACTAGCATAACCAGGTTCTTGACTGCCGGCGCTATTGGCACCACGCTGGTAGGGTTGTCTGGGTTAACTTTAACCGGGACCGTGATTGCTCTGATCATGGCCACCCCGGTTCTAGTGTTTTTCAGTCCGGTCCTAGTCCCGGCGGCGATAGTCATGTTCCTAATAGCAGCTGGTTTTGTTTTCTCTGGCGGGTGTGGCGTGGCGGCGATCACGGCGCTGACGTGGTTGTACAAGTATGCATCCAACTACATCTCTACTGGGAGAAGGAATTACACTTATGACGGATCTTACGCTAGCCGGGATCAGTTTGGTCGACTTTGAGTGTTTGTGCGTGTGTTTATATATGTACGTGCCTGCGGTGGTGTTGTAATGCAAAAACATGGATCATATGGATGTTCTTGTTTATGATTAACTCATTAAATTTCCGCTTAATTTCATATATAACATCTGAGCAACTGTGAAATCTTAATCAACCTGTTGCAGCGGGAATACCAAACTTAAGAAAAAGAAGCAGCAGCGCAAAACTGACATAAGATGCCGTGCAATTTATATGCAGGAAGCTAGAAAAAGACAAAAAGTTCATGCTAAAACAATATAAGTTTTTATAGATGAATAGATCAAATTATAAATGGAGGAGGCCATAATTAATATATGCAAAAAGAAAAAAAAAAGAATTAAACTATGGTAAGAACATGAGGAACAGCTAAAGGGATACGGCCATGAGATCAAATGAAGCATATGAAGGTGTTGAGTTGAGCAGGATATCCTCTGTAATTTCACGTGGTTTAAGGCAATTACATGCAAGCATACAGAAATGGAAAAATGATGAGGAACGTCTTGTTAATATGACTTGCAGAATGTAGACAGCAGCCACCTGTTCTTGCACGCTTCACTCATGGTGACGTGTTTACACTCCAGATGAACGCAAGTTCATGCAACCCCACCACCACAGCTCGAGCCACAAAACATCACCACCAAGCGTTCTTCTCCTATAAATAAGACTTGTTCAGATTCCACGACTCATTCATACTTATCAGTCGCAACAGCCATGATCAACACCATGCCATTCGCCTCTTCCCAGAAGCCCAATGAGCCATTGGCCTCACGCGACCAGACCAGCACTGCCAAGGTCTTGACCACAGGAGCAGTCGGTGCAACCTTCTTAGTCTTGTCAGGGTTAACTTTAACCGGCACGGTGATGGTGCTGATCTTCGCCTCCCCGGTTGTAGTGCTGTTTAGTCCAATCCTAGTTCCGGTAGGGATAGTCCTCTTCCTTGCAGCATGTGGTTTCGTTTTCTCTGGCGGGTGTGCCGTGGCGGCGGTTACGGCACTGTCATGGTTGTTTAGATACGCATCTGATCACCTCGCTGCCAAGAGAAGGGCTCACGCATATGGGGGCTCTTTCGTGCAAATCGGTTTATGAGAGGTTCATATATGACTCTGTGTTGCTGTAATATATGACTCTGTGTTGTTGTAATTGAATGTTGGTGCTTCTTTTTACGTTCACTCTTGTTCTACTGTAATTGAATCTGGTTCCAGTTTAAGTTCTTGTTTAAGATAAACCCCTTTTCTGCTTTCATAGCCTGTGCGCATTTGTGGAGCTAGCTTAATCGAAAGTGTTTCTGGCACGACCAAACTAAAGAAAATGGAAGTGGTATTCTATTAATTTCAATGGCAGAATGCATACCAAATTTAACATAATGTGCCAACCTACCTATAAAAAGAGAAAGGAAGAAATTTTATGCTAACAAGTCTGCTCTCTCTAATCATTTGTAAGAGAGAAAAAGAAGAAAAAAAGAGAAGCCCCAGTGATGCCGGGAGTGACTCAAAACGAACCAAGGCCTCAAATGATCTTCGTCCAGTCAGAGTCAGGATCAGAGTCGAATTCAAGAATTTTTCGAAGCATTCTGATCGACTGCTCTTAACAAAAAGGGTGGAAGAAATGAGGGTATGATGAAGGCCAAAACCAAACACACCACCACAAAGCCTACGACCCACCAAGCTTGGTGAGGAATCCCCAGCAATAGTTCATCACAAACTGCTTCCAATACGATACGAAACTTTGTTACGAAGCATACTATATAAGGAAACACTTTACTCTTCTCAAACACTTGGGAAACAGAACATAGTAAACGAACGCCTAAACTCAATTAACTGTGTGTACATTACCTATGTTGAAAATGATGTGCTCCCTCTCCTGCACATTTGGTATGGCAACAACCCCCTCAGGCTCCACAGTCACCAACACATACATGCCACCCTGAGCAGTAAGTATAGTTACAGAAGGATCACATATCTTAGAGGGCATCTCTCATAAATAATGCAACAATTGATCACAAAGGTACAGTGGCGAAATCGAACCTGATCGTTCTGATCATCATTTTCGCTCTTGAAAATCAGCTTTTCGGTGTTCAGTAATCTTCTGTTCCCATTCAGTGGTAACTCCAAGTCCCCTCTCTTGAGTTGTATGGAAAAGCTAGCCGGAATCTGTGTTCAAATGTTAACACACACCAATACAAAGTTAAACAAGTACGATATGGGACTGGTGAAAGACACAAGTACGATATGGGACTGGTGAAAGACACAAGTACGATATGGGACTGGTGAAAGACACAAACAAACAAACTCCATGAAAAGTTGGGAAACACATACAGAAGCTGGATACGATATCTTCACTTCATACCAAGTACTTGGCTTGATCCCTTCAAGCCGGTAAAGCCGCGAACCCATTCGTAGCGGCAGAACCTCCCTCCACAGCTCTTCCCCTACATTCAGAACCTTGTTATCTACCCTGTAAAAAACACACCAAATTTGGGTCAACGCAATGTGCCTAAAATCAAAGCAGAAACACATGCATTGGGTTGTTTCATCACACTTACAAATCTCCATAGCTCAAACTCGAACCGCTGATACCAATCCAGACAATGTAGAGAGTAGTGATCAAAACATTACCAAGTCGTATCTGACACATTGTGCAGATTTCTTGAACCTGAACCAAACACAGTTTTTCACTTGCGCATTTTATCAAACACTTGGTGGGCAATACAGAAATACCCATACAACTCCCTGAAGGTGGGTGAGTAGAGATTACCTTTCTTTTGTTTGGGTTTTGGGGCAACCAATCGGAGCTAAAAGACGATTAGGACCTCGCAGTCTCCGACTCCTTTTCTTTTTTCTCAGCAAACCGATCAAGCAGCAACGATTACACTCGGTGGGCATTACAGAAATACTCGAACGAAACGCAGCGTTTTACTAAAGCAGCCAATAAGGCGGCGACACGTCAAACACACTCACCGGCGTTGAAACAACGCCCTCCCTTTTTAAAACCCTAATTGCTCTGTAAATTTCTAGCTTCAGTAAGCCCTAAATTAGCAAACCTTAAATTCGAACGGCGGCGATGGTACGTTTTCCCGCTCTCTTAGTTCTTGAATTTGCGATTTTGTGGTAATGTGATTCTGAATTCGTGTGCTTTGACAGTTCTCGATTGCAGCTATCAACGATACTGACTCCAAAGGCACATGGGAGCCTTTGGCTCCCACCAAAGAAGCTCAGGCATGCCTCTCCATCTCTCTCTTTCTAAATTTTTGTTGATGAATTTTGGAATTTTTGAGCTGTGTAAGTGTAATTTTAGTGTGTTATGAACTAATTAGGAGTAGAGTATTGAAATTTTTAGAGATGGTAAATTGCTTGGTTTGGATATCAGGAGTTTCATCTCTCACAGACTTATCATGAGGGACTTCACAAGTTACAGACTAAAGAGTACAAGAGGGCTAGTGAGTTGTTAGAGTCTGTCCTCAAGGACCCTCTAATAGAAAACGCGCAGGTTAGATTTTCGAGGAAATAATGTTTGAGATGGTTGTGTGTTGGTTTTCTGTGTTGATGGATAGGCATTTGATTTTGTATTGGTGTGCAGGTGGATGGAAACGTCAGCGATTGTCATCTGTTGCAACTCAGGTTTGGATCTATGCATTGTCCCTGAATCTGTAGTTGATTTATAAGATGTTAGTTTTGGAGATATGCTCGTTTTGGTAGTTTTCAGGAACATTAGAGATTAAGAAAATTGAATGAGCATGGTGAAGAAACTTGCATTATATGTTTTCTTGCTGGCCGCAGATTTTTGGCACTGAAGAACCTTGCGAATGTTTTTCTTCAACAAGGTTCAGCACATTATGAGAGTGCTCTACGATGTTATCTTCAAGCTGTAGAGATCGATACCAAAGATTCTGTTGTCTGGAACCAGCTCGGAACATTATCATGCTCGATGGGCTCTCTGAGTATATCACGTTGGGCATTTGAGCAAGGGCTTTTATGTAGCCCTAATAATTGTGAGTGTTTTAAGTTTAATATTTCAATTATATACTTTGCTTGCTGCGTGATTACTTTTTTGTAATACAAAATAGTGAATTTTCTTCGAAATTGTTTATGCAGGGAACTGCATGGAGAAGTTGTTGGAAGTTCTTATTGCTATCGGTGATGAGGTTGCATGCCTTTCTGTGGCAGAGTTAATTTTGAGGCATTGGCCATCACATTCTCGTGCTTTGCATGTCAAGAAAACAATTGAAGAGTCAGAGCCACTTCCATTTGCTCCTAGAGGTATAGATAAGCTTGAACCTAAACATGTCCGTCTCCAATTTGTTGACAAGAGAAAAGCAACTCAAGCTCTTCTAGAGGAGGGCGTTGCATCCAAGAAGCTGAACCAGAACATGGATTTGAATGTTCCAGATGCTACTTGGGCTGCTCTTGCTGATGCGCTCTTGGATATCTTACTTCCGTTGAATGGCTGTAGATCTGAGATGAGGGATGCCAAAGAATACAGATCTGGAGATATGAGATTAATTATACACTTATCTTCTAGTTCAGAAGGTAACAGAGGGTCTGAAGAAAGAAAAGGACATAACTTGACCCCAATTGGTGAAAGTACCTCTTCTGGTGATTGCAACACTGGAAGAACAGGTGTTAAAGAAAAACACACAAGTCTTCTAGAATTCCAAAAACAGGAGAGGCGGAGTACTCGCCTTGAGAGGCTTAGAAGTCGTAAACCAGGGAAAGAAGATCTTGACTTTGATAATGGTAAAGCTCAGGCCAAGGTTGTTATTCAGTGTCTAGAACCTTTTATAGCTGGTGGATCCAGAATCAAAGATTCCAATCATTGTAGTAATCATTCTGTTTCTTGTCCTGATCAAGCTAATCCTTGGGATACTGAATATGGTGATGTTTGCAGATTTGTTGAAAAAGCTTCAAAGAACTATGGTGCTTTCCATTTGGCTCATTTACTTTTAGAAGAGGTTGCAAGTCGAGCTCTTCTGTATCAGGATATGCTTGTTAAGTTTCTGGACTTGGAAAAGATGACAAGGAATTGGGGGAAGGATAGGACCCCGGAATGCTGCCTTTTCCTCGCTGAACTTTATTATGACCTTGGTTCATTGTCTGATGCTTCAAAGCTGTCCGAATTCATGTCTGAGGCATCTTATCATCTTTGTAAGATTCTCGAATCTGTAGCTTTGGAAGATGAAAGTATCTCAGGGCTTAAGAGATTCTTTGGTAATAATGGAAAATCAGCAGACAATTATGTTTGCCAGGATGTATCATTAGGTGATAAGTCGTTAACAAGTAGCTCCTTCTGGGTCCGGTTTTTTTGGTTAAGTGGACGATTATCTATTTTAGATGGCAACAAGGAAAAAGCCCACCAAGAGTTATGTATTTCCTTGTCACTTTTGGCAAACAAGGAAAATAACAGTGATTCTCAGCGTGTAATCCGCCTCCCATATTGCAAGGTTGTTAAAGAGTTAACTGTTGATAGGATTCTCCATGAAATTAGCATCTTAAAGATTGATTTCTTGATGCAGAAGACTTTAGGTGAGATGATTGAGAAAGAAATGTATATGGAATGCATGATCTTGCTTGTTCCACTTCTATTTGCCACTAGAAATGTTCCCCCAGATGCATTACCTCTACGCTTAGCTAATAAAGGAGGCGAAGGAATTACTTCAGTTGAACTGTCAGCGCTAGACATTTTAATCAAAGCTTGTGAAAAGACCAAACCTGTGGATATTGACATTTATTTGAACTGTCATCGTCGGAAACTGCAAATTCTTATGGCAGCAGCAGGAATTGATGAGTGCCTGGCTTCCTGTAAATCCATCCTTTCTAAATCAGGGTCAAAAGCTCACTTCCGTTCTCTCATAGATTCAAACGAAAGTTCAAGCAAGCAGTGCTGGAATTTATTGGTTGCAGAGGAAGTAAAGGCCATTTCTCAATGTGTGTCCCAAGTGAAGAACTTTATTGATCAACCTGGAGCTTCTGTAAGTCTATTTTTATGAATATATAGCTCTGATATTACCTTTTTCTTTTCCTTGGGTAAGGATCAGAGAAACAGGAGGGTAATGATGCTGGAATACTTATTACAATGTTACTAACTATAGATCAATCTGAGATGAATATACTTTCATATTTTGTACAGTATCTGATTATATGATTTATATCTCATGCTTGCAGGACAGCAACTCTGTTCCGATGAGCAGCATAGGTGATCTCCAATGCTTGCTCTTGTCTGTCATGTGTAATGTTGCAAGCATATTCCTCTGTAAGAAATCTCCTGAGCTAGTGATTGCTGATGAAATTGAACAAAGTTGCTTTATTGAAGCTTCCATTGCATTCTGCAAACTTCAACACCTCAACCACATGATACCTGTTAAAACTCAAGTGAGTAAGATATTCTCAAGTTGGTCATATTTTTGAGTTTATTCCTATTTATTTGTTCATTTGTCGTTCTTTCCCTTTTCGTTATTTTTTCTGACTTTGCATCTTAGGTTGACTTAATTGTCACAATGCATGATCTACTTGCGGAATATGGACTCTGCTGTGCGGGTCAAGGTAGTGAAAAGGAGGAAGGAATGTTTCTTAAATTTGCAATTAAGCATCTATTGGCCTTGGATATGAAGTTTAAATCTAACTTAAACTCATCAAGTAAAGAAACCACTGAAGACAATGAGCTGCTTGACCTAAATAGTCCTGCCAAAATGACTCTAAATGAATCAAAATCAGAAACACTAGATGTGGAAATGGTTCACACAGGAAGAGATGAAACCAGTGCTGCAGGGAAGGATGTTTCAGAAGCAATATCATCAAAAAGCATTTCATCTGATAAGGCCCTAGATGATGATCTTAATTTGGAATCAGAAGGTAGAAAGCAAGATGAAGATGGTTCTGGTGGTAAGCTCAACAGAGGTGAAAAAGCAAGTGATCAAGTGAATGAAGAAGAAGATGAACTCATCGAAGACGAAAGGGATGAACTTGAGTTAAAAATTGATTATGCCTTGGATCAGTGCTTCTTCTGCTTATATGGTCTAAATATTAGATCTGATTCATCCTATGAAGATGATTTAGCTGTGCACAAAAATACTAGCCCTGGTGATTATCAGACAAAGGAACAATGTGCTGATGTTTTTCAGTACATACTCCCTTATGCAAAGGCTTCTTCTGTGAGTTTTATCTCTCTATCCCCTTCCAAGTGCTTGTATATGTTGTATGGTTTCCCACTTATATGATTATGCTTCTTACTTTAATACATAGTTTTCTAACCTATGGGATGTCATTACTCATGTGTGTTGCAGAGGACAGGACTAGTCAAAGTTCGAAGAGTACTCAGAGCCATACGCAAACACTTTCCACAACCACCAGAAGATGTTTTGGCCGGAAATGCAATAGATAAGTTCTTAGATGATCTCAATCTATGTGAAGATAAGCTCTCAGATGAGGCTGGGTCTGATGGCTTTCTTGAGACCATAACGAAGGTGATACTTCCTGATGAAAGAAGGGTTAAACAACAAAAGTCATCATCCGTTGGGAGGTATATAACTTCCCTTTTGTTTTCTTCAGAATGTAAATCCGTATTCTCTCCCTTGATGGTTAGATTCAGAGATCATGAACTATCTGTAATTGAATACTTGCAGCTCTGAACCGTATCTGGATGTCTATTGCAATTTGTATTATTTCCTTGCCCTGTCCGAGGAAAGCAATGCTACAGACAAGTGGCCTGGCTTTGTGCTTACAAAGGAAGGGGAAGAATTTGTACAGCAAAATGCGAATCTCTTCAAATATGATTTACTGTACAACCCTCTGCGTTTTGAAAGTTGGCAAAGACTAGGACAAATATATGACGAGGTAATACCAACTGTTGTTTGTCATTCTAATTTGTGAATGTTGTATTACAAACGAAAATAACGCTTTAAGTATCATGTTCTGGGGATCCTTCTCTACAGGAAGTGGACTTGTTACTGAATGATGGCAGTAAACACATCAATGTGGCAGGATGGAGGAAGAATGTCACATTACCTCAGAGAGTTGAGACAAGTCGAAGGAGGAGTAGGCGGTGTCTGTTAATGAGTTTGGCTTTGGCAAAGACGTCAGCTCAGCAGGTTTCACCCTCTTCTCTTTAAATGTGTGTGTGTGTGTGTGTGTATTACTGCTAGATATATTACTGCATTGGTTTGAGAATCTTTCCGGTTGATTAGCAATGGGGGCTTCAGCCATATGCTGGTAGGTTTACTGATTGCATCTATATCACTGGTTTGGGACTTTCCAGATTCTTGGAGATGGTTGACAATCTTTTTTGAATTTACTGAATTTTAAGGTTGATATCTAATGACTCAAAAAAGAAAAGGAAATTTTTTTTTTGGGGGGTTCATGTTCTATGGATCCCAAACAAATTCTTCACATGCTACGATATACGTGCCAATTATGTCATAAAAGCTCTTTTCTCAATGAGTTAGAATATTTCTTGATTGTCATGGATAAGATAATGATTATTGTTTTCAATATGTGGCTCAGAGTGAGATACACGAGTTATTGGCATTGGTATACTATGATAGCCTTCAGAGCGTGGTGCCATTTTATGATCAACGAACTGTCGTGCCCTTGAAGGATGCATCATGGGTGGTGTTTTGCGAGAACTCAATGAGACACTTTAAAAAGGCTTTTGCTCACAAGTATGTACTTTCTTCTGCAGTTCCTTTTCATGGAATTACCTATACAAACCTCATGTGCCAAATTCAAATAGATTTTTTGTGCTTTCTTCTGTATCAGGCAAGACTGGTCCCATGCTTACTATATTGGGAAGCTCTGTGAAAAGCTTGGGTACTCCTATGAGACATCATTATCATATTATGATAAAGCTAATGCTCTGAATCCAACAGCTGTAGATCCAGTTTACAGGATGCATGCTTCTCGACTAAAGTTACTTTTTTCATGTGGAAAACAAGATCTAGAAGCTTTAAAGGTTTTCTTTCTGCCTTTACTTTTTGTTTATCATTGTCTGGCTTCTCTCCCAGATCATCAACCTTCTATATCTCAATCCTCAAGACTTTTGGGAGATCCAAATGGCATCTTCCTGTATAGGTCCACCTTATTTTTACAATTTGATGAGCAACTGACCAAGCCTTCATTAAAATGATTTGTGGAATTGGAGACAATTTGTCTTATAGTTGTGTATATCCCAATTAATCTTTGGCCATTTCAGGTTCTTTCAGCATATGCCTTTAGTCAGTCAACAAAGGATGCTGTCATGACAATGTTAGGTGACATAGATGCGGAAATGTCAAACTCACCAAAAGATAGAAGCACAGAAACAAACTTTGAGAAGGTGAAGCATGAAGATTCAGTTAAATCAGAGGCGTGGAACATGCTTTACAGCGACTGTCTTTGTGCCCTTGAAACTTGTATTGAAGGGGAGCTTAAACATTTTCATAAAGCCAGATATATGCTTGCACAAGGTCTTTATAAAAAAGGGGAAAGTTGTGCGGCTGAGAAGGCAAAAGATGAACTATCTTTTTGCTTCAAGTCATCGCGATCATCATTTACAATTAATATGTGGGAAATTGATAGTACAGCAAAAAAGGAAGGTACAACTGTAAATCTATGTAACGTCTATGTTTTTTAAGTTGGTATTATGTAGCCTGAAACTGTAATTTGGTTTGAAACTAATGAGTTATGTCTTCTCCATTTGCCAGGCGGAAAACTCCTGGACTTTGTGGGAGCAAAAAGCCCCTTGAGGTTAACTTACCTGAGAGTTCCAGAAAATTCATTACTTGCATACGGAAATATCTTCTGTTCTATTTGAAACTGCTGGAGGAGACTGGAGACATATGTACACTTGACCGTGCTTATATCTCTCTTCGGTCTGATAAGAGGGTAATGATCTAATCTCTCGTGTGTTTCAGTGACTGCTATGGGTGAAGCAATTTCTTGATGATTTTCCAAATTTGTGGAACAAACATACAGTAGTTCACTGCTAGCTAATAACAACCACCTCAGCCATGAAAATCTGTATACAGTTGTGCATGAATTATAACTTTGCAGCTTATAAGTCTGCAGCTTTTCAGATCTGCATATAGACGGATTTTGCATTCCGAAGTACAAATTTCGCAGCTTTGTGCATGACTGAATACAGATTAACTAGCTGAGCTTTTGTATCTCTCTTCGTTGTATCTTTCCTCTATTTTCACTAGTGCTTGTCACTTTCCATACAGTTTTAAGTAGTAATGATAGATGTGCCATTATTACCTTTAGATAGCTCATCTTATTCTACATGTCATCTGCTTCTTTTCCCTACCAGTTTATGCTGATCTAACTTGCTTAAAAACTGCAGTTTTCACTATGCATTGAAGATCTTGTTCCAGTTTCCCTTGGGAGGTATGTAAAAGCCCTTGTTTCATCCATCCGACAAGCTGAAACTGTTGGCTCTGGTGCTGTAGATAATTCCGAGCATATATTGGAGAAAGTGTTTTCTTTATTCATGGAACAGGGGAACTTATGGCCTGAGATATGTGGCTTACCTGAGATTAAGGTCACAGAAACATCAGAAAGCAGTTTATATGGGTAATTTATGTACTAATTTAGCTGATTTTATTTTCCACAAAGTCCTAAGCTTTATAGAATAGCTGTCAATTATTTCTAAGTTGTTGGTGAAACCTTGATAAAGGTCCTAGATTTTTTTTATTTGAGCTTTTCTCGTCTCCAGTATCCTGGTCCATCTTCATTTTATAAATCTTGGAATTAAGTGTGAGATTCAATATGTTAGTGGTCATGTCAACAAGTCTAATGGAATTTTGGCTTTTCTGCAGATATCTTCATGAATATATCATATCTTTAGAGGAAAATGGTAAACTGGACACTCTTGAAGCCATAAATGAGAAGATTCGAAAGCGTTTCAAGAATCCAAAACTGTCAAACAGCAACTGTGCGAAAGTTTGCAGACACGCATCCATTGCTTGGTGTAGATCTCTTATATTATGGTTGGCTCAGATCACCCCATCACAGTCTGAAATCGCAAGTGAGGTTCAGGTTCTTAATCCTTCAGATGGTGGGTTGGAAAATAGCCAGCTGCTCTGTGTTGATTTGCAGACAGATGAATTGTGGAGTTCGGCTTTTGAGGACCCAACCCATTTTAAAAAGCTTGAAGCAAAACGAAATCCTATTTTCTCTAAAATAAAGAACCTAGCTGTCAAGAAAGCTTCAGATGAAAATTTAGAGATAGCCAGTGGTTTGCTTCGATCTTCATACAACTTCTATCGTGAGAGCTCCAGTGTAATGCCTTCATCCGGTGTCAATATGTATTTAGTTCCGTCATGGTTACTAAGGGATACACAGCTCAGGTCAAGCACGGATGGGGCTGAAATCCTTGACCTGAGCATCCCAAGGAAGCTTCTCTTGTGGGCTTATACACTTCTGCATGGCCGTTATACGAACATCTCTTTTGTTGTGAAACATTGTGAAGAAAATGCAAGGGTATGAAATCTAACATGATTTGAAGAGAGTTTTCTTGAGATGCTGAAAATGTAAATTTTTGGGCAGGTCATATCTTTTCCTTTAGGAACTTGAGACAGGCATTTCACATTCACCGGGGCATGCATCTCTTTATTCTGTCATGTTAACAAACATGGATAATGAGTGCGTTTAGAACTATTATGTTCTAACTTCTTCTGTTGTGGTAATGATTTTATGGATAAGAAGTTGACTAATGTACTTCCTATTTGTGGTCGTCTTTTGCAGTCTAAAATGAAAAAAGGAGCAGGAACCTCATCTGTGCCCTCAACCACAAGCATAGCAAACACCAACACTGCTCAGACAGGTTATTTAACTTCTTCCATTGTCTTTCTTTGTTGAATTGTTTTGGAAACTGTATATAGAGACCAGACATAGAGATGAAAGGAAAACAATTTGCTCACTTCAGAATTATGCTTACCTTTTCTTGGGGGAAAAGCATTTTCCTGACTAGTTTCATATGCATGTTATATTCACTCACACTCTGATGGTTGTAGCTACCATGACGGTGGCAGCTTGTGGCAGAGATGTAGTCGGCCATAGTGGAACCAGCAACACAGATCCAGCAAACACAGTAGTATCTACCTCATTGCCCGAGAGCACAATGCAATCTACAAATCAACCACCTTCTGACATGTACCAGACAAGTTCATTTGCTGCTCCCCCACTTCACCATTGCAACAACAACGTTACAGAGAGGATCAACACAACAGCAGCAGATGAAGGAGCTTCGGACAAAGTTGACTTATAACATGACAATCACAGTTTAACTAATTGTTTTGACAGTTGTAAATATCTACTCCCGTTTCAGTAACACATAGCATTAGGCTAATGTCATGTTGATGCGGTACAACAACCGTAAGAAACCATTTTGTAAAGATCATTTGCTTCGTGAAAGCCTGAGGCTGAAATCTGAATAGCTGATGTGAAATATGCAGCCAAAGTTCTGTACAAGACATTAGATATGTTCTTCTTTTTGGCCTTAATAGTAAAGAATACTTCTTCCCATCTATTTCCTCTGATAGTGGTTGTTGCCTAGTAATTTACCAAAGAGGATAAAACTGTCATTTCTTCTCTCTCTTGCCTAGAGCCGTAGAGCCGTAGAGGAGGGTAAGGATAGAACTGTCATTGCGCTCTCAACTGGATCGGGCCGGGTCAAGAGACAAAACGGGTTGTGCTTCAAAACATTAAATCCTAGGTGACCCATATATAGATTGGAAGCTCAAAACCGAGAAACAGAGAGTGAAACACATAATGGGAAGTAGAGCTTTGCTTCTGGTGAAGGAGGTGTCTTGTTGTCTGTTACCCAAGAACCAGCTTCTACCCAACTTCAACTGCAACCGGAAACTTCCACAAGTGCTTCACCGGCGGCGAAGTTTATCAACTGCCATAACTGCTGGGTCTTCTTCTTCTCTGGAACCTCTGGATGTGCCACGTCTGGCTGAGACTGCTCGAATCTCTCTGACCCCACAAGAGGTTTGTAACACTCCTCTCTTCAGAAACATTGCGTTCGTTAAATTTCGATTCTTTAATGTTTTATTGTAATTTTTTCGGGCTTTCGCAGGTTGAAGAATTTGCTCCCAAAATTGGACAAGTCATGGAATGGTAAGAGCTTAAGTCTTCTCTTTCGATTACATCATGTTGGAATGGTTTCATGTCTTCTTGGTTGTAATGATTGGTGGGTTTTTTTCTGCAGGTTTGGACAGCTTCAAGATGTTGATCTTGAAAGTGTGGAGCCCTCTATAAGAGCAGGTAGATGCTTTAAAACGCTATCATAACCACTCAGTTTGAGTTTGCACTTCACATTGTTAGTAGCTGCATTGTTTCTCCAGTAAATGTGTCCTTGAGTTGAAGCAGGAGGTTGAATCTTACTTCCGTATTCATTATCGCGTGTATCATAACTAGTTCATGCTTGTGTTTGATCAGATACTGAAGGTGATAATTTCCGCGCTGATGTCCCGGAAACATTTGAGAATAGGTAGATGGTCGTTTTTCAATTCTTCGAGAATAGGCCAAAGCAATGTCTCCTTGTATTTAAAGCATGCTGATATGAAATTTTTTTGTCCAACAGGAAGGCCATAATTGATGCTATTCCAAATTATGAGGAGCCATACATCAAAGTTCCCAAGGTCTTGAACAAGGAGTAGCGGTATCACGGCAGAATCAGTGGCATTATGATCAAGCTCAATTTGTGTTATCACCAGATTTAGAGACGAGTCTTTCATGTTGATCAGTGTAGTTGGAATTTTCTGCTCTCTTATACTCTTTTTATTTTGGATTAAATTCAGTTTGTCCCCTCGTACTTTAGGTCAATAATTTGTTTGGTCTCGTATCTTTTTTTTTAATAACATTGATCCTTGAAGTTTTATTTCACATCAGTTTAGTCCAATTTTTGAATTGCCCTCCTTATCATGACGTCATGCGCTGAGTTGTCCGCGACACAAGGGCCCAGTTTCTAACTTTGTCCCGAGAATTTGCGTAAAATGACCAAATTAGCCTCCTTACCGTTTATACCCCTCTCTCTCTCTCTCTATTCTCTCTCAGTCGCTCTCTGCTCAGCCGCTCACTGAGCCTCCATCTCTGCCGTCGATCTTCGCTGCCGGATCGAACGATCCGATTCTGTCGGAGGAGGGCGCCGCTCTTCAGGGAATGGAGATGTCCCAGACCCCGTCTCGAGCTGTGACGGAGCTCAGCGCTCCTTTCTGTCGTCCGGCCGTCTCTCGACGTCCCATCGGTGGCCAGGGGTTCTTCTCGCCATCCCCGACGTCTATGTTGTGTCAGATTTCATGGAGGAGCGCTGCTGAAAGAGAATCGGAGGAGAGAAGGTGACTGCCTCTCCGATCGGGTTTCCGATTCCGGTCACGACGGCGAGCGTGACTGGTGTGGATAGCTTAGTCTCGCCATCCCCGTTCTGTATGTGGTCTCGATTTCTTCAGAGGAGCTTCCATGACTGAGAATCGATTAATTGAAGCTCAAGCAGTTTTCCGGCGAGTTTATGTGTTTTCCGGCCACCATCGAAGGCAATTGAGGTATGAACCTTGATCTTCTCTTCGAGCTCTACCTCTGTATATAATTGGAATTGAGTTTGGTGATGTTTGAGAGAATTTGGGTTTTAGGCAGAGGAGGACCACCGTGAGTGACGTTGTTCACGGCGGCGGTGGGGGTTGAAGGAATTGGTTTCCGGCTTTGTTAGTATACTGAATCTGTATGAGATAGTCGGATTTGATTTTGGGATGAGATTGAAGAAGTTGGAGTTCTGGGATTTTGGTAGTGTTCAATTATTGTGCAGGGTGGTTTAATTAAGAATGGAGGAGTTGGGATTTTCTGGGTTTTGTTGAGCTTGGCAGTAGCATTGGAACAAAGTTAAGTTATTATGTTGCTAAATTCCAGAAACGGAGGGAGATGATGAACTGTATGTTGTTCTTTTCATTTTGGTATATGATAAAATGACTATTTTGCCCTTTTAAGTCAGAAACTGGGTCTTTGTGTCGCGGACAACTCACCGCATGATGTCATGATAAGGAGGGCAATTCAAAAATTGGACTAAACTGATGTGAAATAGAACTTCAAGGACCAACGTTATTAAAAAAAAAGATACGAGACCAAACTGATTATTGACCTAAAGTACGAGGAGGCAAACTAAATTTAATCCTTTTATTTTTATGGTTATAGTTGGTTATTAGTGAAATTAAAGCTGAACTGTGCTTGAGGGCGCCAGAGGACAAGTTGTTCCTCATGTCAAGGAATAGCCATCGTCCGTTTGTTTCTGGATTCGCCTAAGCATTGCATACAACATTTGTGAATTTTTGAAAAATTATTTCAAGGTTGGTTTCACATGAATGGTAAAGCATATGACATCGTTTGGTGTGTTTATCATTACTAGAGAAGACGCTGCAAGCCTCGCAAGTCGCAACCCAAGCTTGCGCGAGCACATCATTCTCGCTCAAAATAGGATGAAAAAAATTGGATTTAGAACGTCAATTTGAAACAAGAACTCACTATAAAACACTTCGGGAATGCACACTGCTTCCTCGATAGTGATGTGGTAGAAAGTTATAAAAAGCACCATATATGATGGACTACGACGTATCCCACTCTGAAATGCACTGTCCAGAACTACGACTGGGGCAAGAAAGGCCTAGATTCTGAGGTAGCCAGGCTTTGTGCCTCCAACTCTGGTAGTACTATTGACCCACAAAAGCCTTATGCCGAGTTTTGTATCAGGTGTAGGTGCTGTCTGTGGCGAAGGCATTGTCAATACAGGCTCACCCAGATAAAGAATTGGCCAACGTTTTGCACAAATCTATGCCGGATCTTTACAAGGATGATAATCACAAGCCGGAGATGGCGCTCGCTGCAAGGTGGATCGGTGTCATCTTCCCGGCGGAGAATCAACTGAGTTTCCTGCAGTACCTGGTCCTTCTATTTTGGTCGTCATTCTTGGAAAGGGAAAAATCTATACTAGTAACAACGATGATGAAATTATCCAAGGAGATGTTCTGTTTGCCCCTGCAGATACTCAGATCAGCATAACAAGTGCCTCTGAGTTGCACATATACAGAGTCGGAGTGAACAGCATGGTGTCTGGATCATCCTTAACGTATTAGCATTTGGAGTTGGACAAACAAACTCTTAACTCATTTTGCATGTCTTCTTTATCTTCTTGTTCTTCTTCTTTGATTTGGAAAATCAAAAAACTCTCGACTTTACTCTGAATGGTATTCACAAGCATGGAATACGTTAATAGAACCTTGAAAAGGCGTCCACAATAGCACGAGAGGAGAAAGTCTGTACACACTTAAGAGAGGGGCAAGTAATGCAAGAAAATGGACAATGCGAAGACTTAAATCCACCAAAGAGTGGGTATATGCCCCAATTACTATATATACAGAAAACTGCATCACATTGTTCAAAAGTGGTTACATTAATATCAGTGCCTATCTTTCTCTCTTCTATTTCTTTTCACTTTCACAATTCATATTCAACACTTTTCTTTTGCTACCTGCCTATGTCACTCACTCCTACTGTCAAAAGTAGCATACAGAGGAATTGTATTACAAAAGGGCCAAAAACCGTGTTAATGTGGCAGAGCATTCTCCTGTTAAAAATTATCAGGATTGCCAGAACAGCTCAAAATCATTGCTGTACAAGGAGCGGTCTTGAATCTCCAGGTTGGCAACATGCCAATTGATTAGCTGTGATTGCAAAATTTTACACACAACCAGACCGGCAGGAAAAATCCACCATTCACTGTCATCCCTGCACCACAACCACATATTGTAAAGGCACACACAGGTTGATGATATAACATATATTTGAACTACAGAAAAGCTTTCAGCAACAGAATCCTCTTACATGCTTATATTCCAGGGTTGTAATGGATGTTTTTTACTTGACGCTTGACTGTTAAAGTGAGCATATCCACAAATGAAAGCAACCACCTGAGAACAGACCACACAAGTTCAGTACACTGTACAAATTATTCCAGGAGTAAGTGATAATTTGCCATTTTCTAGTCAGCAACTATCATAGCTTTGTTGAGAAAATTATAATAATGAATATTTGCAAGGGCCTGAAAAAAAAGCTTTTGTTATTCAACTCAGAAGACAGATTCACAAAGGCCATTCACAAATCACAAGTTAGAAAGCAGCAACTTACAACATTAATTAAGGATGTAACATTCCACAGAGCATGTATACGTGCGAGGCCGGCAGAACGTCTGGGTCCATGACTGAATAGAGCATTGATGCCAGCAGGAAATGGGAGAAGAAAGCCAAGTGGTAAAAAAAACAGAACCAGAAAGACGTCCACTAGTGAAAACGAATACAGCTGGAGTAATGTGAGCAAAACTAAACTAAAATCTCCTAAAAGAAGCATTGAGATGACTAAACCAACAAGATCCTGCAGTTCATAAAAGAAGCATGTTCATAATTAGAGATGTAAAACCTGCACACAAAGACATTACTATATACAAAATATATATTTCATTAGTTTAGGAATGAGAAATACCTGGTGTCCAACAGGTTTAGTATTATGAAGCATAAAAGAGAGAGGATAAAATATATCTCTCTTGTCCTCGAGCATTTGTAAATTGTCAGCATCCACAATCCCTCCACATGCTCTCCTTCGCCTCACACGATTCACATTGCTTCTGTGGGAATGGCTTATGAGTCGTTCTTCTATCAAATGAACAGAGGAATCTTCTTTGTAAATGCTACTTGCACTGAAAATCAAAGAGCAGAAGTCAGCCTGGGTTATCATCCAAGTGTATCACGACATATGCTTTATACAACTTATTTATATATCTGTGCAATTTTAGTATTTAACCACACGTGTAAAGACTTCTTTATCTAATGTCAATGTTTCTACCCTTCTTTTATTGTCTAACCACTAATCTCAGTATTCCATATTCATGTATTTGCAGGATATGTTGAGGTTATCCTCACGTTAGTCAAAGCATGCCAATTTGCAAGGAAAGGGTATCAGCCATAAAACACAAATCTTGTAGTAAAAAGAAGTATATGCGGGTCTCTGTTTCTAGGTATAAACACATGAACAGATTTTCAATCCGCAGATCCAGTTCTGACTCTATAATAACATGAGGACAGGTTAGGCAGAGGCCAAACAGAAAAGAAAAGAGTTCACAATTATTTCTAATCGCATATTTAAAATCACAATTTGCAAGGAAAGGGTATCAGCCATAAAACACAAATCTAGCAGTAAAAAGAAGTATATGCGGGTGTCTGTTTCTAGGTATAAACACATGAACAGATTTTCAATCCGCAGAACCAGTTCTGACTCTATAATAACATGAGGACAGGTTAGGCAGAGGCCAAACAGAAAAGAAAAGAGTTCACAATTATTTCTAATCACTAGCATTACAAGCCATTACCGTGACTCTTCATTTCCAATTGCTCCATCAATGCTCCCAACAGAAACAGGAACGTTGTCTTCTTCACAAGCATACACCACAAGTCCATAATGGCGATAACCACAAGCAGTAGCCTGAAACCACGCAAGATCAACATGTACACCATAATTCCTCAGAGCCGGATTGGCATGGCTTTCAAGCCACCTAAGGACAGGTAGGAGTGTAACTCTTAGCCTTCCACGGCAAACTAAGCGTAATTGCGCATTCAAACCAGCCACCATTCGGTACCATGTGGTAGGTGGGATCGACTGCAAAACAAAGCTTTACAGTTAAAAAAACAGTGCAGAAGTTATGGCTTGGGAAAAACAGAAAACGTTCGGCCGACTGGCCTTTGAATTTGTCATCATCATTCAACAAACCTGACTCATGAGACTTGTGACAATATTATCACTGTGAAGACAGAAAGGAGCCATGTAACTTCCATCACCTCCAAAAGGTAATGACATAGGAAATCTTGATGTAAACGAGGAGGAAGATCAGTTCTCTTTTCATCCCCACCAAGGAAGAAGTCCACATAAGCTAGCATTAAATCAGCGGTTGCATTTACCTAACAGTAATACAACTAAAACGTTACAAGGCTTACATTGATCTTATAAATAATCAACAATGCAACACATATAAACAATCCATGAAAGAGTTCCAGAGCATATGAAGGAAAAGAATAAGCTCCAAAGAAAATGGAAAGTACAGATATCAAGGAAGGAACGATAGCTAATCTTACTGAGAGCATAAAGATCAATTTCCCCTAGACATTCTAGTTGAATTGATCACATCAATATAGTTTCAAGCATCCTGATATGTATATATGTGGAGTTTTCACATTATCATATTCATTGTAATCAACATCCTGATGTGAACCAGGAAAATTTGATACTAGAGATTTGCCATTCTAACCTTAATTCCTTCATATAGAGCACGTGAACGACAAGACTGTAAACAGGCATGATCATATTCCGATCGAACAAATTCACGCAGGCGTTGCAATTTCAATCTTCGGCGCCACTGTTGCCATGAGATCGCAAGGGGGTATGCAAGAACAGCAAGAATGATGTACATTGCTCCCTCCCACCACTGATAAATGGCTATGGCATTGATCTCAGCAACAAATGTATTGAATGGACCTTCATATCTGCCAGATCAGATAAATTATTTTGGAACCTAAGATTGATCATAAGTACAATAACTATAACTTCCAAGTTGCTTAAATTCCAGGTTACTGAAATATAAAGAAATGAGTAAATATAAGTAACTCACACAATTTCCTTTATTTGTTCTGGAGGAGTGTGAGGCAGATGCCAAGGTTCACTGAATGTATTCGGACCCATAAAATACATTCTGTGCACATGGCTATGGGACTCCTCAGCTCTATTTGTTTCCAAAACCTATAATACAAACACCAGTTCAGCAATCCCTAAAGTGGGGGTAAAACAAGTGCCAAAGCCTTATTTTTCATGCAACTTTAGGACAAAGAATAATTTTATAACGCAAGAATCAAACCTCGTTCAAAGATTCAAGGAATGGAAAAGAATGGTCTATTTGTGAGCCATGCTGAGTGGGAGCTGGGCCTGGTGATTCATCAACCCCAACAAATTTCATACGTGCAACACTTAGCACCAAAGCTAATAGTATGAGGAGACCAATCAGAAGAAGACCAAATAGCCAAGGCCCACCAAATGTGTAGATCAACTCTTCAAGAGCCGTATAACAGTTTGGCATGTGATATCTATCTGAAATGCATTTGTAAGGACACGGTATCTCGGCAACTCCACCTGATATGAGAACAATGAGTTTGCTAGATTAATTTCAAAATGAAACACAATATGGAGCTGGAAACAAGATGTAAAAGAAAGCAGTTCCAATGGAACTTAAAAGCAGCAGCCCCGTGCTACACTTTTTAAATTGAAGTACCTCGAACAGAAATATAAACTGCACGTTGGGGAAGCTGATCAGCAGGACAATTTTGACAAAGTGCCCCATCAGACCCAATGACATTCTTATAAGTGCCAGCTGGACATTCCTAAACAACAAATAAGAAATAAGAACTTTAGCAACCTGAGTGTTTGAATTGTCAACTAATCTAATTATTTTTAGCAGAAGTGGGGAAGAGAAAGAGAAGAAAAGAAGAAAAAAAACAAAAAACACTGTCCCCAAGTGGTTTAGAGATATCATAAGAAGTGTCACTGCAATTGGACATGCTAAAGGTTTGACAAATGAAGAAGCACAACAGAGAAATTTCAACTGTTGAAAAGTGAAAAACAATGCAAGTTACCTCACAAAAGGTCCCATACAACCCTTTTGGGCATGCTTTTCCCGTCACTGTCCCATCCTCTCCAGCACCACCACCCTGGTCTCTGCCTCTCCCTCCCCTGCAATAGTGAAACAGCAAACAGGTGGATTGGAATTTAGAATCCTGATAATGGTGGTATCCCTGGTATGTAACAAAATATGATTATAGCACAAACCTTGCATGGATGTTTCCTTCAACACTCGCAATTGGCTGATACACATCTCCAGTGGGAATGTCTGACCAATGAAAATGAATTCTTCCACCACCACCGGCACCTGCCCCATTGGAGCTTCCATATCCACCAACAGTTGAAAGATTGGCAGATTCACCAAGAGTTAATGTTCGCAAGAAGAGAAGTATTGTTCCACCAGACCCACCCCCAGGATGTCCACTTGAACTATCAGCAATAGGAAGCTTTCCAATTACTGTGTTTCTTTCAGAACTTTCACCATCAGATGTCACCAAGCCTTCAACAGTCAAACTTGACAACGGATGTTCTACAGAACCCATTACTGAAAGAGAAAATACAAGGTCTTACTAAGGGAAAAATATCTGGAAAATGATAAATGTGAACATAAATTAGTATGAACTAGTCAAAACATAAGCAACCAGCTAAACTATAATCAAACACTAGCTTCGAGAAAGTGGCAGATATTAGTTTTATTTTAACCCTGGACAAATGCTGAGAATGAAATCTACCACTAACACTAGGATATAGCTAGATTCAAAATCTTGTATCATGTAAACTACCTAGCCAATCAACTCAAAACATGCATAAGCTTACCAATAATACCACCACCAGCAGTTGAACCAGCTGTAATGTCATATCCACTTCCACTACCAAGTTCACAAGGCAATTTTGCATTCCCATATGAAATTCCACCTTCAACACAACTACCATTATTACTACATGCAGCCCCACCTTTACCGCCATGCCCACCACCACTGCCAATTCCATTGCTTAGAACGTTGCCACTCCCAATACCACCAGTGCAGCCTGCTTAAAGACAAGTATGTAATCCAACCGAAAAATATACTCTGCTGCAAGTGTTTGGGGAAGGTATGGATTCCTAATTGCTTACCCATTCCTGATGCACTTATCATTCCAGTAGAGTGGACAGCAATTGTCCTTGCCCTGTGAAAATGAACAACGGATCCTTTTATGTGGCCTAAAATGTTGATATCCTCAACCCGGCATATCTGAAATAGCAAAGTCACACTGTAAACTTGTCTGAACCAGTTAATTTTTATAGCTGCATAATTCTGGTACTCAACTAATTCAGACCTGAAGTGTAAAGGACAGTGAGGAGTTCACATTGCAATCTTCAGGTGGACGAAGTAGCTCAACAGGGCAATCTTCATTTTCACAGTAGAGCTTTGGTGTTCTATGGAACGAACATGACATAAGCAGAATTAGTATTTCAGCCAGAGAACAATACAAGGCTCTACAGTTGGAGGGAAGGAAGACTTCAACCAGACTAGAAAACAATTCAACCCCGGTAAAACTTACACAGAATCAGATGTTGCGTTCTCCAAGGGGCCACGCAAAACAGATCCAGGCCCAACCTTCATATAGGAAAAGTAATTGTTAAAAATCATGTAAAGTGGAAAAAGAATGACAATTTGACCAAACAAACACTTACATGAATACTGTAGAATAGTGACAAAACCAGACGTTGTGCTTGAATCCAATCTCCTGCTCCTGATAGGTTCAGTAACCCTTGTCCATGAACTCCCAAATTTGCATTAGAGTGTATCACAGATGACTCCTATAATAAGGATTACTTACTTGTTAAACATAAATGTACCATGAGCAACAAACTCTATAAAATGCACATAGATAGTAGGCAATTTACCCTGAGAACAATCAAGTTACTAGCCTCCAGTAAGGATGTTTCAACAGCTTCTTCTCCACCACCATCTATGAGCATCTTGGAATTCCACATCAAGAACATTTTTACAGACATGCGCAAGGCCCCATACACCTGAAGTTGTAATGAACAACAGGCCAGTTAATCATCAATTTACAAATATATGTTCATGAGCCAAAATATTTGCAAAAATTGAGCCCCTCTCAGTGGTGCAATCTGTCTGCTAAACTACCACATTGCATAGGAGGTATTCCCATTACAAGGATGTAGATAATTAAATAGGTGAAGCATACGGAAAAATATATATATTCAATGCAAGTGTATAAATGAAGAAAGGAACAGCAAACAAGGAAATCTACGCAGTTACCACTCACCTTTATTACAGAATCGCTCATTAGCAATTCTTCAGCCAATAACTCAAACTCTGATGAAGCATAATGTTGAAGTCCAAAGCTTAGCACACCGTCACATAGAAGACTTATCTGTCCTTGCACCTGTACATTGCATTAAGAATGGATGACTGGACCTAATACCTCATATCATAGCGAATCTCTTAAATAAAAGAAGAAATTATATTAATTGCATATCAGTGGTGTGTAATCACATCTCTTAGGCCATATCTATAGACACAATAACGGGGAATTGAATTTCTATTCATTAGTCTGTCCATTTCAAATTTCTGTCATATAATTTTCTTGGTTTAACACTACTAAATTTTGACAAGATGGAACATCTAGAAGGAAGTTAGAAAAGGAACATGAAAGCGTACAATTAAGCCAATGAAGAATATGAGAATGTAAAGGAAAGAAACACCATCCAAAGTCTAAATTGGAGCTTTACGAACCTGGACTCGACTCCAAAGCAGAGGGACAGTAGCCCTAGCTTTGTTTCGAACATATATATTTGTCCAAAGAGGCTGATAAGGAAACTCTAAAAGAAGTGTTTCTGTATCTGTTGACTTGTTATGATTGCTAATAATAAGGCTTCGAGGAACTGCGTCATATAAAGTACCAGCACCACCTGCATTTTCTGGGCAAGCATTGCTACTTCCTCCTGCAATTAAGGTCAAACTAGTAGCATGTTAAGAAAATGTTAATCCATCATTTCACAACAATAAATATAAAAATATAACCCATCACTGCCAACAAAATAGTTTTCTTTGCCAAGGGACTAACCACAAAACTCATATAAATATAAAAACCCATATTTCTCACCATGCACAAATACTGCAGGATCATCATGCCTGCTAAAAACATCAATTGACACTCTTCCACCACCGCCACCAGCATAACCATTACCACCACAAGCACTTATCCTGCCACTACCAGTCCTGCACTTCATAATAGCGTACATCTGTTAAAAGGCAATCAAGTATCACAGTTTTTGCAGTGATCCAACTTGAACAGATGGAAACCATAATCAGCCAACACTCCCACTAACATGGGGCATCAAAACAACGAAATGCAACAGGGCAGGAAATGTACAACTGAGTCTTGACATTCACCACTTTCATATTAGTTCTTGTTTTAGCACCCAAAGGGAAACAGAATACATAGCAGCAGGATTGATCAGTAAACTCACATTCTCTGAGCCTTAATGTAGATGCTGCCACCAGAACCACCTCCGCCTTTCGAACCTCCATCACCTCCATCAGCCAAAGCACTTCCATTCACCTCCAGATAATTCCTAATCTCCAGCTTCACTATCCCTCCCCCTAAGCCTCCATAATCCACTTCCCTGCTCGTCGAACCGCCTCGGCTCCCAAAACTACACGGCTTCTGCAGCGACGACCACGAGTAGGCGTCGCCGCCCCACACGTCTTCTGGAAGCTTCGTCCGGTCCACCAAACAACACGCGCCGCGGCCTCCATGCCCCCCGCCGGCGCCATCTATCCCCTGCGGAGTCCCGCTCGTCTGCGGCGGCGGCTTCCCCGCCAAAGCGGTAGTGTTCACCACCGAGCCGTTGTGGAAGCTTGCATTGAACGCCACGAGCTCAAAATCTCCGGCGAAAATCGACGACGAGTTACCTAAGCTAAAATTACCAGTAATGTTAATGATTATGGAGCAACCAGGCGTCGCGCAATGGAATCTCACCCGGGCAGGATATAAAAGTTTCCTCTCCCTTGTATATACACGTCTCCGGTGAGGTTCGCATCAGAGACTATCTGACACGTGGTGTCCAGCGACCCGACGCCGCCGAGGTCGTCGGTGCAGGACACCGACGGCGGGCGCGGCGGCGGCGGTGGCGGAGCCGGCGGCGAGTAGTCCTGGTGGAAGAGATTGGAATCGGAATCGGAATCGTTCAACTCGTCGTCATCTGCTCGGAGGGGGCTAGGGTTTGTGGTTAGGGCTACGAGGATGAAGCAGAATGCGAAATGAAGAAAGCGAGCCATTCACTACTGGCGAGAGTCATTACTCATTAGATTGAAGCCTGGAATTGGATTCTTGAGCTCAATTGGACTTCGAATTTCTCGAAGAACGGAGTTGAAGTTCAATTGAGGAAACCCTAGAAATCGCTCTGCAGAGAGAAAGAGGAGAGAGAAAGGAAGGAGGGGAGTTCCATTGAATTTTGGGGGAAAGGTTAGGGAAGATAATGGGGGCTGTGATCGTCTGCGGTAAGGTGCACGTGAGCTTGTGGTGTGTAGGGCTCTTATTGGTGGCTCAGGTGACTGGTGAAGGTATTGGTGAGGCGGTTTGGTGTATCGTAGGGTTGAGCGTGCTCGATCATATGTTTCAGATCGATCTCACGCAGCTGTAATGGAACGTTTGCCACACTCTCTTTGATAACGTAGAACGGAAAATGAACAAAACGAGGAAAACGACGCCGTATAAGGAAAATAAGATACTTGCATGAGCGCGCGGCGCGTGTCCGGGGCCCTGAAGTTGTGAGTGGAGGTTTAACTGTTACGTCACCCGCGGGGGAGGTTGTTTGCGTGACCTAGGGAAGAGGTGGTGCCAGCGAGGCACCGACGTGGGCTTCTTATCTGAAGTTTGACTCTATTTGTCAACGAAAAGGTGGAAGGCTATTGGTCTGTGATTTCTTTGCGGGGAGAGATGGGTGATGGACTTGTTTCTTAACAAAATGGGTTTGATGGTGAGTGAAAAGGTAAAGGTAGGGACACGTGTATGAATTTGGTGAAAGCAGATCAATGGAAGCTTACTCGCTCAAGTTACGTGGAAGGGAGTTTCCCGTAAATAGGATTGATAATCTTGCTTTAGTAAAAACTGTAATTAACGTATCGTTTAATCAAACACTGTCGGTACAAAAATAGGAAACCTATTTTTTATTTTTTGGAGAATAGTGGAAACTGGAAAGTGACCACTTTTGAGAAGTTGAGATATATGAATTTACGTTCTTTTTTTAAAAGTAATAGAAAGATAACACTCCCTTAAATGAGGTGATTAATGACGAAAAAAATAAAATTTAAGGAACTTATATTAAAGTGAAGTGGGAGCAATTTTCCATTTTCAGTTACACAATTAGGCAAATTAACTGGGTCACTAAGAGAATAAAGAACCAAAAAATCCAAAATCTAGAACTTATGTGATGTCTCTTATTTTATTGTGCCTCGAAAAAGGCTAAGTAATCAGTGAGGGTTTGAGGCCTTGAGCTGGTGAAAAGGATTTATAAATAACAGTATTTATTTATATTATCATATGTACCAGTGACAAATACACTATACAGTCAACTGAGAAGGATGTACAAGAACAATCAGCACATGAACTTCTCCCAACCAGTCCAGGAAACTGAAAGAATGCTAGCATATATGGCATATAATTCTCAAATGGGAGAAACAAAATTCCCATGGTAGAGTTGTCAGCTGCAATAGTGATGGTGAGTTTGTGTATTCTATTATGTTTCCCAGAAAGTAGTGACAGTCTCAATATCCGATGACTATTCGCCCAGCCTAGCAACTAGCTCTGTTACGGAACCTTAAACTTTCTGAGTTGCTGCTGACATTATTCTGAAACTTACCACTGCTTCAAATAATGGCTCAAGTTTTTGTTGCTTTCTTCATTCCTCAGCTTGGTCAGAGCATTCTTTTCTATCTTTCGTATCCACTCCTTGCTCACATGGAAAAGCCTTCCGATCTCCTCAAGTGACTTGGGGTTGCAGTAGTTTAGACCATATCGTAGTCCCAAAACTTTCTTTTCTCTTGAATTCAAGCCTTCCAGCAGAACATGAATATCGTTTTTCATGTGCTGCCGCATGACAGATTCTTTAGGAGTCTCTACTGCTATATCCGGAGTAAATTCCTGGACCAAAATGCAAACAAGATTTCTAGTTTAATTTGCAGCACTGAAAACATCATAAGGGAACACCAATGTTGTGACTTCCCAATTGTCGCATGTAGCTAACTAGGAAATTTTTTATAGCTAAACATGTAAGATGACTCGAGTTTACAAAATAATATAGAAAGCTAGGATACTGATCTTCATTTTCCTAGTGATGGAAAAAATGTATGTAGAACTATAAATACATATGCAAGAGAGACAGAGAGTTTAGATTAATATACCATATATGTCCCGGCCGAGCATTCCCATATCTTATGATCCACCGAACCCACAACTCTAAGACATCTGCTAGCCGAGCTGATTTTCGCCAAAGAAAGACCTGTAATCTTTGCTATTTCTTCATCATCTGGGTATTTCATGTGGCTGTTGTAATTGGCTTTTCGAGCCTTCTGTATCCGATTTATTGCCTTACTAAGTGTGTTCTAAAACAAAAACAAGTCAACCATCAACCACAGCATCCACTGACATGCATATTGTTTGTTAAAGGTCTTTCAAAGAAGAGAGAAACATACAGGAATTTTGATCCCTCTGGCATGTTGTGCCACCAATCTTGACATTGATTTTCTTATCCAGTATTGGACATAGGTTGAGAATCTGTAACCCCGTGAGGGATCAAACCTTTCAGCACCCTGTAGGAGACCCAGGTTTCCAGCCTGAGATATACAGAACATTAAGTGAGAAACTATCAAAAGAAGAGTAAAAAGTACATAAAATTCAGAGTACGTGTAACAATTCTGTAACACAGTGTTTTCTGTAATTGGAATCCAGCATTATGTTTTGACATCTGAAACATATTTTGTTTATCATCTGTTTAAATGTTCAACAAAGAATGGAATGTTACTGCCAAGTAGACTCATTCATCCTTCTTCCCATTCTAAATATATCGCAAGTGGGATTTAACCCAGTCCAAATAATTCATTCTACATTAAGTTAAGGATTAAATATAATGACTCTTTCAAACACCTAAAAAATGCTAATATAGTCATGTCAAATGCAAACATAATCTCTTGCAAAATATTCAAGTTAAGAAGAAAAAAAAAAAAAACTAGTACTGTATTAAAACAAGAACAGTGAACAACTACAAGAATATATGTTTAAAACAAACCTGTAACAAATCATCTAAGGCTACTCCAAGTCCTCTATAATTTCGAGCAAGGTACAGAACTAAGGACCGAGTGCTCCTACAAGCTCATCTTGGCAGTACCAGCCGAAATGCAATTGTTGTTGCAGCACCTTTTCATCAACTCCAGCTGCTTCTGCCCAGCATCTTAAGGTCGGTACCTTACCAGTTTCCTTCTCTAATGTTACTTTAAGCCTCTCCAAGTCAGCGATCACCTGTAATGATACAAAAACTATAGCTGGTGAAAACATCTTTGAAGCATGTAATTTATTTAAAATCCATATACTTGAATATCAGTACTACCTTAACTCCAACTGACAGTTCTGCCTCATTTTTAGCCATCATAAGTCTTCGGCTTCTAGAGTTTGATGCTCTTCTTACTGATGAAGGATTAGGCTTTTTAAAACCTTCCCTCATTTGTTTCACAGGCAACGTATCAGAAAACTTTTTGGAATCATATGATGTTCTTTTCCTTGATTTTCGATCTTCCTTTTTGCCGGAACAGACAATATTCTTCCTTTCCATCTTATGCTCTTCAATCGGTTCAGTAGGTACGTCAGATAAATCCAAAAAGCTCGAGGTTTTAAGCGTTCTTGATAGACAAATCTCAAATAACTTCAGAGCTCCGAGCCTTCCTAATTGCAACAGGATCTCCTTTTCCAACTTTGACACACCTGAATCAGCAAAGTCTCCTCCAAAACATTAAGATTCTGCAGTAACAAGGTATAATGAGATGTTCTTAACCCTGCACTGGACATAAAGCTGTACTCTTTATCATCAATCATGTTAGCTGAGCCACTCTTTGACATCCTCCTAGGGTTCATCTGAATGGTCAAAACCAATCATAAGATTTTCTTCAAGTAAAAACTACGAAAAGAATTCAACTTTCTATACACAAATCAGTGCAAAGGAAAACCTTCTCTTCCATTTCTGATAAACCATCATCCAAGAGTTGGGGGATGCAGATGGACACGTGTACACTTTCAGAGGATCTTTATTAGAAGTCTCACATTCCTCCGATATAACAGACAGAAAGGACAGCCCTGCTGAACTGAAAGAGCCTTCCCTGCCTCTAACTGTATCAATTTCACAGAACAAGACCAATTAGAAGTACATTTGGGATTGCTCTTTGTTTCTCAACCAAAACAATCATAACATTCAGTTTGAAAATGCCTTTTTCAATATCAAATATATGATCATCTTATACACTCAGACTCAGAAACTATCACATAAATAGTTTTGCTTTAACTTGAACCAATATTATGAATTGAAGCTTGCAAAATTCAAGGAAATATTAAAGCAAAAGTGTGATCACTCACCAGAAGAAGATGGAAGCTTGGAAGGAGAATTGGTTTGCCAATGAGAATTATGAATAGGAAAACCACACTTGAGGTTCAGCCTAAAACCCAAACCCATTGCTTCCCTTGGCACCAAAGAGGAGGAGCAATAGAGTCCATTAAATCCTCATGAGTCACCAAAAAAATCTCCATGGAGTTTTGACAACTATAAAGAATAGTTGCAAACTTCTGCTCTCCTCTCCACCACCAGTTCTTCATCTCTTCCACATAGCTTTTCACCTCTCCCGTCAGTTATCAAGCCAAAAGCGCAGTAAACATTTCCTTTGGGCTTCCGCATATTGGGCTTGATTGCAATTGCTTGCGGAAAATTGGGCTTTTGAACGTATAATGAGGATTCGAAGGCCCAATTTTTCTTATAAGCTAGGGGTCCTCAAATGACTTCCGTGTAAAGCTTATACTGATAAGAGTCATTTGACGGTACAAGCTAAACAAAAGTCATCAAATTCTAGAACGATCGTATTTTGAGTTTCAGTACCACATTCACATTGAGGGACTGACGGTGAATTTAGCTCTTTCGCAATTTCACTCTTTTAATATTCTTGACACAATATCTTTAAAACATTAATAACAAATATACGTGAAACATCAAAATTGTTTCTTATTTCCGCCTCGACGAAACCATCCTATCTTATTATTCTCCAAAAGCTGTAACATAAAATCCAAGAGTAATTAAACATAATTCAAGTACGGGAATTGGTCGTGTAAGTGAGAAGAATTGGCTAAGAGCAAATGCATCCATTTTGGGTGGGTTTGACCAATTCTCAACCCGGGCTAATACACTATTCATTTAAATAATTCTTTAATCCTTGATTCAATAATACACCAACAAGATCAATCCGAGGACCAATAACTATTCACATATTATAAAAATATATTTTTAATGTTAAACAATTATGATCTTTTACTCTATTATTGAACTCAATAATTATTTATTTAGACAAATAATTCATGGAGAATATATATGAATAAATTAAACTAGAATTTTTTTTTCCAATTTTTTAGAGGATTTTTATTTGGGTATACTCCTTTTTTAATTAAAATAATTAAGTAACTGTTACTTTTAAATATTATCCGTTGATCTTGATCTAACAAGCCCAAATCAAAGACCAGTTAATTTGGAAGTGTTTTTTATTCCCGTTGAGACATGTAATGCAAGGTGTTTAGTTTTGATAAATGTCACGCGGGCCTCTGCCGTCTGGTAACAATTAACCCATCTGTTACCCCGACTAGGTGGATCATACATGGGTCCCATGATTACCCCAGACCTCGTTGCATTCAGTTTTTGGTCCGTTCGCTGCTCTAACCCAAGCTTTTGATCCATTGCAGGATCTGCTCTGAGCTGAAGCAAGAAGCTTCTACACCAAGCTGGACATTCCAAACATACCCTCGCTTTTCCATCACTCAACCAACAAAACCCCTCTAAACAGCTTCAGTAATTATTGATTAACACCAAAACAAATGCCTAAACATCGCCGGAAAAGCCAATCTCCGGCGGGTAAAACCCAGTGTGGACCCACAGCCATACATATGAAATTTCAACTTTTCAAGTAGTTTACTTTTCCCACTCCTGAAAAGTCCGAACCCGCTGCGACGGCACCAAGAAGCAAATAAACAAACAAAAGGCCTCTCTGCCATTTTGACCAAGAACAACTAAACTCATGGCTTCGCAGGAATCGGAGGCCGGCTCCGTAGCTGTATCTTCCAATGAAATCAAAAACAGAGCCACAAAAACTAGGAAGAAGAAGACCAAAAACGCTGCGTTTCGTTACCTCCCCAAATTTCGGTGCTTCAGTCTAAAATCCGAAACCACTACTGATGCGATGGGGAGTTTCGATATGGAGGCCGAGGATGACGAAACGGGTCGGAAAATGAACCCGACCCATCTTGTTATTATGGTGAACGGGATTGTGGGCAGGTGAGTGTGATTCTGGGTTTTTGTTATTGAATGATGCACGGTTCAAAGTTTGAGACTTTAAGGTGTTTTTGATTTGGGGTAGTGCCGAGGATTGGAGGTTTGCAGCGACCCAGTTTTTGAAGAGGTACCCTGAAGATGTTGTTGTGCATTGTGAGTTGAAAGTTTGAATCTTTTTTCAAGTTTCTTATTTTGGAAAGTTTTCGGTTTGTGTTTTGGATTTTTGATGTAATGTGTGAGTTTTGGATTGCAGGCAGTGAATGTAACTGTTCAATGTTGACGTTTGATGGTGTTGATGTGATGGGAGAGAGATTGGCAGAAGAGGTTTGTTCGTTTAATGTGTTTGTTTGGCTTGATCAGATTGTGTTGGTGAGATTTTGTGTATGATTGAGAGCAGTTGTGGAGTATCGAGCCAGCTGATAGTTTGTGTTGTTGTTTTGTTCAGGTTAGATCTGTGATCAAACGGCATCGGAGTGTTCAGAAGATCTCGTTTGTTGGTCACTCGTTAGGTGGCCTTATAGCAAGGTATGCCATTGGCAGGCTATATGAACGTGGCACCACGAGGGAAGTTTCGCAGGAAAATGGTGAATGTAGGGGCGATGGAGTTGAGGATCAACAGGTGGAACAGAAAGCGAAAAGTAGAATTGCTGGACTGGAGCCGGTGAATTTTATAACATCTGCAACGCCGCACCTAGGTACATGGGGGCATAAACAGGTGAGTCTAGGTGCTTATGGTTATATACTTGCTCTCTATTATAATGCCAGAAGTTCGACTTATACAAATGTGTTACACTTTGGTGCAAGTCGATTGTAAAACACTAAAACTATATATTCTGTTTTGGTTGAATGAAGAATTTAGTTAATAGCAGGAATTGATTCAATGGTGAAGCTTCAAATCTCTTTTATGTGGAGAGGCTACTGTCTGGATTCTCTTTTTGATTATTGGCTGGTTTTTCAAATTTCAGGTTCCAGTGTTTTGTGGCTTTCAAATCCTTGAAAAAACAGCAGCTCGGATTTCATGGTGTCTAGGTAGAACCGGAAGACATCTTTTTTTAACTGACAGGGATAAAGGAAAACCTCCCCTTTTACTTCAGATGGTTTATGATACTGAAGATATTAAATTCTTGTGAGTCCTTGGTTCCTAATTGTAGTTGCATTTGTTTTGGAACATATGCTCAGAAACTGTTGGAAATGATTCATTAACATGCCATCAAAACATTTCTTGTCTCTGCAGATCTGCATTGAAGTCCTTCAAGCATCATGTCGCCTATGCAAATGTCCATTATGACCGTATCCTCTTAATTTATTTGTCTCTATTTTATTTCTCAATGTTTTCTTTCATAATTTTTAAACGTAGATAAAAGTCCCGTTCTTAAACTGTTTCAGATAAATGTTGGAGTGAATCGTTATTTTCAACCAACAAACCCTTTGTTACTATATCCATTATATATTTGGAACACTTGACTCTTATAGACCTCGTGGGATGGAGTACATCTTCTATCCGTCGTAAGAAGGAGCTGCCGAAGGTAATTTTGAAGCTACTTAGATTCTTTGATTATATCTGGAGTTAATCTTACCATGAACTTTTCCACCAGTCTAAGCATTTATCCAGAGATGACAAATATCCACATATTGTACATGAAATGATAGACACTGCTGGTACTCAAGAAGAAGTTTCTGCGGAGGATGATGTGAATATTGACTTTGAAGGTACGCTAGTTCTTTATCTTGCTTCACTTTTAACTTTACTGATTAATTGTTTCTTATGCTTATACAGTTATACAGGCCAAAGCTGCAGAAAAATTTCAACTGTTAAAAATCCAGTTTTTCATGGGATTGGAATACGACCCTTCAGTATTCCTATTTTGTTCATGTTATTATTAGGATCTGGATAGTTAGTTTTAATCATGCATTAGCTGATTTAGCTCTAGCTCCTTGATTTTGTTGTCTTCTTTTCTTTTTTTTCCTTTCTCCACTAATTTCTAAGCGTGATTACAGAGGAAATGATCAGAGGTTTGACCAAAGTGAGCTGGGAAAGGATTGATGTGAGTTTTAGTGGGAGTAGACAAAAATACCTTGCGCACAGTACCATTCAGGTAAAATGAAAATTTATGATTTTCCTTGAAGAACAATTATGTCAAGTTACCTTTCAGCAATTCACTATTGCCATTTTTGAGTTCTTTTTCACAAAGTATTCATATTATACTGAATCACTGATCAAATCTTTAATGCTCTTTCTGTGGGTCAGGTGAAAACTTATTGTATACATTCTGATGGAGCTGATGTGATTCAACACATGGTGGACAATTTTCATGTATGACAAGGTCGGTGAATAAATTTGCTATCAACTGAAACCCAGCAGAATCTCCTATGCCCTACGACACTCTTTTCTTGGCAAAGAGAGGGGACTAAGGGAGTGTTGTCAACATTCAGCCTCAGGTGAGAAAATTAAACCTACTTTGGGCCTGAAAGGAAAGAGACAATCATGGAGCATCAATACAAGAATACAAACATAACACCTTCCACATGTACTTGAATATGCTTATTAGCTGATGTGATACTACTAGTCACTTGCTTCTCTAATATTATCATTGAGATCATTTATTAAGAACTTAGAATGCCAGTTGAGCATTTCTAATCCATATAGAAATAAATATGAAGCAGTTTGTGCCGCGTAAAACTCACGCATATATACATTAGATGTCTGATGAGTCGATGATACTAATTCTGAAACATACATGAAGTTATCAGAGCATCTACATGCTGTTTTAAATTTTAACACGAGGAATATGTAATGTGGTCCATAAAGTTTCCACATTGAATAAGAACGAACAGAAAGAGGTGGAAGCTGGACTGAAGGCCTACAATTTTTGGCAGAACTGGATCAATGTGGTCACTACTCACTGAAGCTCCATGCCTTAGAAGAAGAAGAAACTGGCATTTTTTCAAATCACGGGGGTGACAATATATATTGCATAGATAGAGCTTCACTTGGCTTGCCTTCACTACCCTTCAGACTTGATTTGTATTCATGGATAAAAAGACTCAGTCTGCCACTTTTCATGCTTGACATTACCTTCTGCACCAGGGACCAAAAACTTTATATAACAAAACCTCACACCATTTATTCAATTGTAGATTTACATTCACTAATTATAGAATCGCTCAACTTCTTCCTAAGTAACATCAAGAGGCATATGACTGTAATCACTAATCGGAGTCATGCAAGAGCCTATTTTACATTCATCAAATTTGTTTCTTGGAGAATTAGGATGTCAACTTTAATTGATTTGAAGTATGATATGGAGGATAGTTTTTTTTTTTTGTCCTGTATAGTATTCACATCCTATTGTTGATGGGATATTTCACATAAATAGGATTTCCTAAATATATAGTTTTTGAGCCTCTGTGAACTTCTGACAATAGAACAATGCACACAATTGCCCGATTAAGAAGAAAGGACTCAATAGGGTCTCCAACCCAAGATAGTAGCGCCTCCCTTCAAAGTAAAGGCTAAATAGAAAGCATCACTCAGATTGGCGAAGCAGCACGTAAGGTATCTGATTCTGAAGCCTAGGCCAATAATAGCTTGGGGACTTTGATGAATAACTAATCCCATTATTGCTTCGATCACTGACTGATGATGCAATGCAAAATCTAATGCAGCCAATTATCACACTACTGATTACTCTGACTCAAATCAGGGCGCCTGGATTTTCTGTTAAAAGATTAAATTTAAGTACCCCATTTACGTATATGTTTCCAAGAGAGAAAGAGAGACATCAATCTGAGTGTAGCGTGTGAAAATGGAAGAACAAGCTAGCCAGCCAGCCATTGAAGCAAGAAACCAAAAACCATATCCAAATCCAAATCCAAGAAAACGACCTCCCAAGAAGCTAATCGCTATTGGAGTTGCGCTGTCAATGTTCTTCTTTCCTTTTCTGCATGCACAAACCGATCATAAAAGCAAAGCTCTATCTCTTTTGCACCAGATTTATAATTGATTGTACAAACCTGGTTTTCGGGAGGCTCAGAAGTCGAGGCTTTGCTGAGGTCCCTCGCTTTCGTTTGTGAGCTCTCACCATTTTGTACTATAGCCTGTGTATACCCACGTAGCGTTTGATGTTGCATAAGATCATTCACTATATATAACAGAGTACTTGAGGAGGTGAAAGTGAAAACTGATCAAAACAGAGAGAAACAGAGTGAAACAGAGCAAAAACAGAGCCCATTGTAATGGACTAATGGAGGTGGCATTCAATTTCTGAAACTTCTCTTCCATCACTTTTCAGCAAGTTTTTACATTCCTCTAGTAGCTGTCACTGCCACCATTTCACCTCTTTCTCTATTTTAAGCTTGTCTCTCTCCAACTGTTTGCTCTGTTTTTAAATTACAACCTCTCTCTCCTACTTGTCTTGCATGCTTTCAAGGTTTCACACACACTAAGAAAACCTGTGTTTTTGCGGCTCTGCTTCTAAATCCCAAGTCTCTCGATCTGAAAAATGGGCAGCTCTCAAAGTTGGGTTTGTTGGCACAGAAATAGACACTTAATCATTCCCATCCTACTAGTTTTGGTTTCAAGCTTCAGTACCCACCTCAGTTTCATGGCACAAGGTAACTAAAATTCCACTTCATTATTCTTATTTTCGAGTCTCAAATCAATCTACTAACGTAGGTCTTCTTCATATTTATTCCAGCTACAAGACCAATTCCAACCAAGCTACCTGAAGCTGCCACAGTAAGAGTTCACAGCTCTAGCAACCAACTCTTTCCTTCTAAAGCTTTTGGTCTATTAACTTCTGACAGAGTCTGTTTTCTCAGGGAGGGCATGTTTTGGAGGATGAAAATGCAGGTGGAGGGGAAAGAGTTAACGCTCGTCAAATTGGGTCAAGGCCGCCGCAATGCATGAGGGCGTGCGGTGGTTGTGGGCATTGTGTGGCGGTGCAG
Organism: Fragaria nilgerrensis; assembly: GCA_010134655.1. NCBI lineage: Eukaryota > Viridiplantae > Streptophyta > Magnoliopsida > Rosales > Rosaceae > Fragaria > Fragaria nilgerrensis. Next base: position 30,856,395 of record CM020978.1, on the reverse strand, counting down.
GTCCCGGTGGCACCGCAAAGACACAACAATGGAGAAAAACGCAGTAGCAGCAGAGGTGCGGCTACTACTAGTACTAGGAAAACAAGCCAAAAGAGGCCTGCTTATTCTAGAGGAGGTGACGAGTTGTCGAATTACAAACCCATAAGCTGGAAATGCAAGTGTGGAGATTTGTTCTTCAATCCTTGATTTAGTGTTTGATTACTATTTTGTAATTTGGTTTATAAATAACTTTGATGGATTGCAAGGGAAATATTTTTGTACACTCTCTGCTTCACTGTGTATGATTTTAGTGTTATTGGTCAGATTGTCCCGATGTGTTTTTTGTAGCATTTATGACTACCTTGTTATTCCTAAAGTACACTGATATTATGTATGTAAAACCTAAAAAGAGTATTAACATTGAAAAGAAAACATGACTGATAAATTACTCGATATAACTAAATAGGCGTACGACATCTAAAGCAACTATATAGATTTTGTCGTAAAGTCTAATTCTAAGGCAACACTACCATTGCAGATTTCCTTCAACAAAACTACCACTGCAGGTTAAAGTTGAGGTTCTGAAGGAATTAAGTTACCTAATATGAAATTAGGAGAGGATATGAAGAATGGGATATAATCTCGTCATAATTGTATGAATGTTTCTAGTTCCATATAGTGTTGGTGTAAATGTGTAGGAATGTGAGTATTGATGGGAGAATGAGGACATGGAGTAGGATAATAAATGAGTTAGGAGAGGAGGGTGAGGTGGCCCAAAAATGTATGTCAGAATCGGACCCCTTGACTGTTGCGTATCCCACAAGATATCTATTACACAGAAAGCTGAGACCCTCTGCCATCGTTGGACGCCTCGATTTGATAAACATATATGATCTGATAATTTTACTTTCTCTTATTTGGTTTTCTTTACAGTCTACACTTTCACACTAATGTAATGCAGACCCTCGTTAATGTAACTTGGAACATTTGGTGGTGATTCTCTTCTATGATACATGAGATTTCTGTGAGAAATCAGAATATTGTGACATCAATTTTGACTCTGATTGATGTTGAATTGCTATAAATCCAAATAATATTGAAAATGTTGACACTAGCATAAGATTCATTATCAGTAACTCATGGTCAAGTTATAGAATTTTAAGAAAGCATCAACTCTGCGTTACATGAATAAAAGCAGCAAGTGCAAGGTTCCATGAACGATCCAGTCAGAAAGGCCTAACTACTTACTAACTAGAACCAAAAGATGAACATGGCACATCAGCCACGACATGAAGCTCTCAACTACATTAATATCACTCAACGAGGTGCGGCATACATTTGACTCGAGTCGTACTGAGCGTAGCCAGGCTGAGGTGACACTGTTTTCCCATAAACACCCGACTGCGGGACAGACTGATCATAAGTTTGTTGAGTTGTTGCTGGTGCTGGCTGGGTGTAACCCGGCTGCGGCCCGGCTGCTGCAGGTGCTGGTTGAGCAAAGCCCTGTTGCGCAACTGGAGCTGCACCATAGGCAGGTGCAGAGACACCTCCATAGGCAGGATCTTGAGACCCTTGGTACCCATAACCCCCAGTATATGAAGCAGGTTGCTCAGGATAACCTTGTTGGGTCGTTGGGTATTGTGCATACCCTGCTGGAGCAGCTTGTGCATAACCAGGTGCAGGCTGACCATAACTAGCAGGCTGCCCTCCTTGCTGTGGATAACCACCGGTTGAAGCAGTTGGTGGCTGATTATACCCATCAGCAGCTGGGGCAGAACCATACGGAGCATAAGGCTGCTGTGCAGGTGCAGTGGATGCATATGGATATGGCTGTTGAGCTGGGACATTCTGACCATATGACTGAGCTGGGGTCTGGTAAACCGCTTCTCCTGGTTGGCTAGCCATAGGGGGAGCACCATAAGACTGGGGAGGTGGACCCTGAGATGGCATGGTATATGCTGGTGGCTTACCAAAATGCTGCTGCGGACCATAGCCTGACTGAGCTCCAGTTTGTGGATACGGCTGAGAAGCTCCATGTCCTCCATAGGGGTGCTGAGTTGGAGCATGATTATCATATTTTGGTTCTTCATATCCATGCCCATAGCCATGCTGAGGAGGTGCAGAATGAGAATAAGGAGCCGGATGCCTATAGTCTGAACCATGTGGATGCCCATAATTGTAGTTTGCTTGGGATGGAGGTCCACCCATTGTAGGGTTGGGAGAAGGGCCACGAGCAGAATGTTGTGCTGGGGCTTCCCCTCCGTGTCCGCCGTAGTAATCATAACCACCGCCATGTGGAGGCATCCCCTGCATGTTTGGAGGTGGCCTTTGCTCCCAACCAGGACCAAAGCCACTTCTAGGACCCATATGTTGAGGATAACTCCCATATGTAGGAGGGTACTGAGTATTCCGGGACTGGTATGGTCCTCGTTGTTGCTGATAATCATATGAAGAGTGCTGGGATGGACGAGAACCTCGTGGACCCCATTGAGGTCTACCTGGTCCATGGGACCGATAAGCCTGATGGTTAAAACCACTGGATGGCCTCACAGTCTATTCAAAGGAAATCATAGAAAGAAATCATCAATACAGAGAAATAAATAATTTCACATATGAAATTTTAAAAAAGAAATAAAAAAAATTTAATGTAGAAGTTGCTTCTTTAACCATATCTCCTGTTCTTAAAATTCGAGTGCTCTGTGGCATCTATTAACTGAAGGAGATGAACACACAGGGAGAAAAATTGGGAAATTCCATTAACAACCCTGATATAGAATTAACTAAGAAGAAGTCAGGGGCAACAAACAGCATATAACTGCCGCCCCACATAGAGATAGCATCAGAAGAAAAGGGATACAAATATAAAAGGCAAGTTGTAGGCACCAAAGAATTCAACTGAAATATACTCAACAAAGAAAAAGATATTTAAGCCCTAAAACAATTAATCGGGCACCAAAGTCCCTCTCTCATCAGCAAAGTACAAAGAATGGGACATGTTAAAATTAAAACATATTTATTTGAGATATAAAGATGATTTGAGAAATGTCTTTGTAAAGTTTAAACCATCTGCAACCCCTTTGGCAGCTTCCAGTATTGTTATTACATAATGTCTTAGATCATGAACACTACTACTCGGACTATATTTTCAATGCAACGGTCAAGTTTTAGTGATGGTTGGATTTACTCTGCAATTATCCTTCCATAACCCTGGGCAGCAAATTAGCAGCAAGAGTACTAATCAGATTTGTTTTCCTAGAACTTCGTAGTCAAATGGGCCATAACTAATGACTCCAATTTATGATTACAGCGATACAAGGAACTCAAAGCATTTGACAGATTTATTAATCGCATTTGACAAGTCAGGATGAAGCGTGAACTACTAATAAGGCCAGCCACCAAATTTATCAATGGATTGAAAGGAACATGGTTAACTGATTACTATTTCAGACTGTCAGCTATAATTGATGTATACATGCAACATGTTTCAGCACATATCAGCTCGGCTCAAATGGCTAACACATGTATTGGGATCGTATATTATACTATAGCATCTATCCTAACTTTAGAATGACAGTGTACACTAAAAGCATGCATACCAGGTCAAATGTTCCCATATACTTTGAATACAGAAGCGAAGATCAAAACAAGTCACCAGTAATAAACAGAAATTTCTATAGACTTCTAATGCATAGTACGAGGGAGTTGCTTATGAGCCCTAAGGCTAATGTGATATAGTCTTACTGAATTATGATTTTCAACTTTCAGGTCTCAAAGCAATCTTACCAACTATAAACATCCTGCAATCGCGAGTTATAAGCCTGATACCTCTCTTCAGTGGATGAGAATGAATAGTTGTTGTTCTAAGCCATGCTGACCCCATGGACAAGGCAATAGCCAATCTGCATTTTTAAAGCCAACCAACTCGAAATCGGCACCTTCAACACAAAAAAATCATGGCAACCGGCATCTTTGATTCAATACATGATCTTCCTAACAGCATTTAAGTGACCTTGGCATAGATCATTCATCAATATTGCAAAGTCTAAGGATCAAAGGTTCAGGCTCTCATTCCCATTGAATATAATGTAACAGTTTTTCCTCATATGGATCGAACGGTGGCACATGCATGCAAATACAGTTGATTCGACAGCTAATCATTCCATAATCATAAACGATTGTTGCCAAAGGAAATTTTTACTTAACCAATCTTCTGATATTGTTAATTAGAAATTGCATAGGACATGTACAATGAACTAGATGATCATACTTATACTTATATACTGACCATAACTTATCGCATCCAAGACATCCAAACACCTCAGATTTCTACTCAAGAGTCAAGACAATAAATCATGAGCTTCCTGGCACAGCTTAAAATGGCTCCAATCAAATTTATTTATCCACAAACAACTAATCCTTCATTCTATGGTCCATGATTAAAGAGCATCTATATATTGACCATATGGTAAACAAGCAGCTCACCATACTCCTAGTGGCACTCCCAAACACAAATCTCAAGTTTACAAATAAACCAACCATTTGTTGTATAGGAACATGGCAAGAGGGAATACAAGATCATAAAGAGGAACAAGGCACGAGAACTCAAAACACTACACTGACAATACTTCTAATCACCACATCATTGCAATAAAATATAAAAATAACCACCACAACAACACAACCACAAATTAAACACCAACAGAGTTACAATTTAAAAGAGAAAACCATCAGGCCAAGAACTAACCTGATTCATAACTTCGTTTATCAATTCCTTGGCCATGTCAATTTGCTTCCTATCGCCACTTACTCGCACCGTCCTTTCTTTGGATTCATCACCCTTTGGAGGATGTTGAGGTATCAGCTAAAGTAACAAGTATAAAAGGATAGGTCAGTAAACACAGGATGCCAACAAAAATAAGCAACAATGTTATAACATGCATCAAACCAAGGCAAGGCATATAAATAAAGTACCTGAATACGGGCCCTGTTTTGGCCTGCAGACTTTTAATGGTGTCCCCCATCCTGCCTATTATCAAACCAACCTGGCAAATAAAAGAAATGTCTTACATACAGCATTATCAAAAGGAAAGCCACCAAAAGAGCACTAATAGAACTTACTTTGTCATTTGGTACTTGTATCTGAATTTGTTCTGGAGCTGCAACTACCTGTGCAGTAGCAACGCCCCTAGCCACCAGAGAAGGAGAACCCCCTGCATCAGCCTACCAAAAAGGTACATTGAATTCAGCACAATATGAAGATATAGAAATCCAAATATGCATGATTGTAAGAGAAAAGCACAGCAAATCTGAGTCAAAGACAGCACCAAACCTCTGCAATAACAGCGTTTATAAGCTTTTCAGCTTTGCTGATACTTTCCAAACTTCCTGTTATCTCTACAGGCCTTGTAGTAGAATATGGATCTGCATCAGCATCTCTTGTGATTTGAATTTTTGCTCTAGAATTGTATTGCAAGTACCGAATAGTATCCCCGGCCTTGCCAATCAGAACCCCAACCTGCAATTGAATGCTTTTGTCAGAATTCCACAGAATATGGATATTCTCTTACAACTCACTTTTACCGTAGAATTCCACAGAAAGTATAGGTATGACTTGACTGTTGGAGGAATGCAGAGAATGCAACAACCGTGTTAAATTTGACTGTTGGTTCCCAAATCAAATAACATCGAAGGTAACACGGTTGCAGTACAACATGATGTACACAATATTTGCATTGCATAAATCATTAGCACAATAGAATATAGGCATATTCAGCAGACCTTATTATTAGGAACCTCCATTCTGTGTGTGACAGCCTCATTTTCAGAAAGTTCATCCTGTTGGGAAGAGATAGCATCCCCTTGCTCTTGCTGCCCATAGAAAGCATCACCTTGCTCTTGCTGCCCATAGAAAGCATCACCTTGCTCTTGCCGCTCAGGGGGAGTATCGGGTTTCTCTTGTTGCCCAGGGAGAGCATCCCCTTGCTCTTCTTTCACCGGGAGAGCATCCCCTTCCTCTGGTTGCACAGGGAGAACATCCCCTTGCTCTGTGGAGTACAGCTGAGGCTCCTCTTGAGGGGGTTCCTGAGCACCGTCCGCCGCAGAATCCTCAACAGAAGGCTTTTGGACGTCACTTGTCTCGCCGTTAGTGCCATTTTGTTGTTCCTCGACTGCTGTTTTCGTGAGGTCCACAAATGCAGGAGCAGCGACTGTTTCCGTAAGGTCAACAAATTCAGGACCCGGCACAACCTCGTCACCGTCATTCTCCTTTGGAGCATCATCTGACTTCTCCTGGTGACCATTCGCTCTCGCTGTCATCATCAAATTCAAAGCAAACTCTTGTGAACAGGTAACATGGCACGAAACTCCATAATACAAATCCTAATTCGTTGCTTCATAATCAGCCTCGTAATTTTATAATAAGCATATCAACCTAAAGCTCTAATGATATTGCTACTGAAACGCTATGTGCGTACCTACAGAAGATCCAGAAACCCTAGAAATCAAAATCGAGAGCTGAAAGATCACCTGTATCATCGGACTTGTCATCAAGACGCGGCCGTTTGGCGTCAGATCCATCCGACGGCGGCGACGCATCAACTTCATTGGCAGCATCGGGCTCCGCAGTCGAGTCCTGAAGCTCGCCGGAGCTTTTGGGCGGCTGTTCGAGGACCAATTCCTGCTCGGGCTCCAATTCATCGAGCTTGCGTTTGTGATCCGACGGCTTAGGGCTCGCGGCGGCTACTAGAACCTCCTCCTCCGCCATAGGATCAAAATCAGTTGCAGAAGATCTTGGATGAGGTCAGTTAGGGCAGGAATCTAGGGTTTGCAATAAATACGAGTGTCGTATTTGAGTGGGTGGGAGAAGAGGGCGAGAGGGGGGGAGGGAGGGAGTTGATATATCAGAAAAGGATTTTACCCACTGTGGCTGTGGCTGTGGCTGTGGCTCTCTACGTGTGAGCATCTCAGGGTTTAAGGCACGTTAGATAGATCGAGTCGGGGTTCGGGGCCTTTTAGATGGTTTTTATGTGACCGGCCCTTCGAGTTTAGGGTTGGTAGATTGTTGGGCTAATATATACATGGGCCTGTACTTGGATACTCCCAATTCCCAAAGGCCCATAATACATATTTCAACAACTCTTTTGGAATTCGTAGCTCATTTTTGGGTTACAACTGAAAACCTCAAGGGAGACCAGCGTAAAATTGGTTCAAATTAAAAGTAGAGCAAGCATGAAGGGGAATATAGTCCTAAACCATTTGAGAAGAATAGGAATAGCCAATCAAGGTGGCTGCATCGGTTACAAAGTTCGCCTCCTTAAAGATGTGGTGAAACGAAATGTGTTAGAAGCACGAAACTAACACCTCGATGTTATTGTTCAAGGGCTTCATCCTTGACCCTGTTCACGGGTCACAAATCATGTTGATGTGATCGATAACCAACTTTGAGTCCTTTTTAACGATGATATTGTTGCGGTTTGAGCGAAATGCGTTAAGCTGACCATCCTTAAGGGCACAACATTACGCGATTGCAGTAGAAGACTTCCCGGATTCTAAGCATCATCAGAAGTGGGCGAGCCAAAGTGATATATGATAACAAACCCTAAGTAGCTCCACCATCAACAACGACCGAATGATCAAATTAGCTAAGCTTCAAACAGCTTTCCGGATGAAGGTGTCACTTGATATTAATATGAAGTGGTTGGGCAACATGACGCAAGTGTCGTGTATACGACATGGTTAGACATCACGATGTAAGAGGTGTGGATCAAGACAATTTGTATAAGAGGCAATGAGGTTGCATGTGGATGATGATGCTGTTGGTGCGCGGGCGAAGGATGTGTGGGCTCAGGCTACTCAAATTTACTAGGCTTAATGTTAAGGCTTCTTTTGAACTACCTTTTAGACCTTGACTATTTAGTTTTAGATTAATCATCTTCTTATACTTTTATTGTAATTTGTTATAAGAATCTATGTTTGTTAGCTGTGTAATTTCTTATTTGACATATTTATTAGTCCTAACTTATAGACGCGTTTTATCAAGTTAATGCTAATTGTGTATTCTATATCATATGTCACCACTATTGACTAATAACAATGTGGAGTTGTAAGTATTGGTCCTAACTAATGACTTGAGTAATGAGAATCATTGATTATAAGGACTGAGGAGTGAAATCCATATTTTACAATCAATAGTTCTTTTTTTATTATTGGCTAGACACATTTTGTGAAGAGAAAAACACATGTTACTAAAATGCAAGATGAACGAACGTAAATTCCAGTCTGGTTGATTAATTACTGAAAAAAAAAAATATTTGTACTGAGAAAACATAAATTAAGAATAAATTTGAAAAAAATATAGCAGAAAAGAAAAATGAAATGGCACGCAACCGCCAAATCGAGGTGCAGCGGATGTAACCCACCTGCCATTCAAAGCTGTCATTCCTCTGGAAGAATCTCACTTCCTCTCTCCCCCGGTCATGAAATTTCCACACTCTTCTTCTTCTCATCCCGCAATTCCCGCACACATTGCGGTCTTGCATCCCACCTTCTCCAGCCACCTCTTCCGTTTCGGCTCCCGCAATTTCTCAATCCCCAATTCCCCTCTGAACCTCAAAATCCGAGCAGCTAGGGTTTATCTAATGCGACCCTTACTTCGCTGAGAAGCGTCGCCTTAAAGCTTCGATCATGGCCGAGGACTCCGGAGCGCGGCGTCCGGCGGAGGAGTCGTTCCCGGATTTGCTGAAGAACACGCCGTCCAACATTCGGAGATTGGAGGATGAGATTGAGCAGTGTAAGGGCCACCAGAAGTATCTAGCCCAGACTTCGAGTCCTTCCGACGGCGGCGATGTCCGGTGGTACTTCAACAAGGTCCCGTTGGGAGAGGATGGTAAATTAGGGCTACGTCAGCAGCATATTCAGGTTTAGTTTTACCGAGTTTCGTGATTGACGATTTCTGTGATATTTTGCAGAGCCGGCTGCTTCAGTTCCGAGGACTGAGATAGTCGGGAAGGGGGAGTACTTTCGGTTCGGCATGAGGGATTCTCTGGCAATTGAGGCCTCGTTTTTGCAGGTTTGTCATGATTTAAAAGCTGAATTCGTGGTGTTTATGTTGTAATTGGTTTGATTTGCGCAATGTAGAGGGAGGAAGAGCTGCTTTCGTGTTGGTGGAGAGAGTATGCGGAATGTAGTGAAGGTCCGAAAGAGCGGCCTAGCTCCAGTAAGAAAGTGGATGCGAAGGTGAAACCCTCACTAGAGAGGGCTCGTTCAGCGGTTCCATGTGAGGAGGAAGAAGAGAGAGTCGGTGTCCCTGTTAAGGGAGGACTTTATGAAGTATGTATGCCTTCTGTTCCTCTAAAGTGAATTAATCCAACACTAAGTAGTTCTGGGATAATCATTTGAGCTGAATGATTGCTGCAGGTAGATTTAGTGAAGCGGCATTGTTTCCCTGTTTATTGGGATGGAGAAAACCGGCGTGTCTTAAGAGGCCACTGGTTTGCTTATAAAGGGGTTGATTGGCTGCCACTTCGTGAAGATGTTTCTGAACAATTGGAGACTGCTTATCGTAGCCAGGTTTGCCTCGTACTGAGATGTGTCACTGATTTTCTAGTTGGTACTCCGTTTTTCAAGGTTTCAAATGTGTGTGTTGTAACTGCCCAACTTTATGCTATATCTGGGGGTTATTTATCTATGAAATATATCACAAATTTTAGATATATGAAGACGACACACTTTCTACATGCAGATTTCTGCATGTATGAAGGTCATTTTAATTTTAGAATTCATACGAGCAGTCTCATAAGGATATGAAATTTGTCTTCTTATGCAGGTTTGGCATCGGAGAACTTTTCAGCCCTCTGGACTTTTTGCAGCTCGAGTTGATTTGCAAGGCTCTATCTATGTAAGAAAATTGGTATTGCATACAATTTTCTATGGGTTATTGTTGTATTCGTAAACTTATGTTGGCAATGAACTTAGGGAATGCATGCGCTTTTCACTGGAGAAGATAATACGTGGGAGGCTTGGCTCAATGCAGATGCTTCTGGTTTTACTAATGTCATTGCTTTCAGCGGAAATGGAATCAAGTTACGGCGTGGATATTCAGCATCTCAATCTCCGAAACCCACTCAGGTTAGTGGTTGAAGGGAAAATGTAGTGATACCACATCTTTTATTTATGCTCGTATCTACTCTTGTTTTTCTGTGAGCTTTTCTGTTGATGTCACCTCAATCTCTTGGTGTTTATAATATGAATTGTACTGAACGTTTGAATACAAGATGGATGAAATGAAGTTTAGTGGAAGTCAGAATTCTGTTAAAGACATGATGTGCTAATAAAATTCATTATTGCCATAAGAGAAAGGAAAAAAGACAATAGAAACATTACTGTTAACACCATGATAGTTTTCAAGTTTACTTGCATATGGTCTTGATAAGTAGGTGTAAGCAACTGGAATGGGGTCTCATGGCAGCTATGTTCAGATCTCGTGTGGCACATCAATATTGTCATTAGTGTCAAGACAGAATGTGTCATTAGCTCCTGTGTTTCATAGCAGTATATGTTAGTCATGGTTTGTTGACATACCAGTCCTGCTGTGTCCTGATCTCCACCAAAATAATATCATAAGTTTCTAACTAGGAGTCCTGTACAAAGCAACTTATCCTCTTGCTTACTTGTTTTTTTTTTTTTTTTTTTTCTCAATAGAATGAATTACGTCAGCAGAAGGAGGAGGAAATGGATGATTATTGTTCACAGGTATGATTGTTTCACTTTTAAAGAAAGATGTATTTCTGCTTGTTGGAATTTTTCTGCATCTAAAGTATTCTTTTCATCATAGAACCTTTGTATAACATATGCATTTTTCCATACAAATGAAGTTGCACAGATCTTAGTGATCTATAGTTATGAAGAAATGGCTGGGAATGGATAGCTAGATCTGTAACTAAAAACACATAGCAGGGTGAATGGCTCCCTTGAGCTGCAAGTCAACGGGTTGACATTATGTGATTTACCATAAGGTCCGGGTAGTCGTGGTATTAAACTCCTGTCATAGTAAAGTGTGTAGGCTTCAAATTATTGCCAATGCGATTGACTAGTTTTATAATCCGCATAATGCCAATCTCAAACAATTAGAGATATCCATGTAGTAGAAATTCACGGGATCCATAATTCTAGAACCATCCTACCTTTTGTGTATCAGATCATTATAATTATCTTAAGAATAATTGAATATTCAGTTTCGAGGTCACAAACATGGGATATTACTATTTGAGGGTGATTGCTCTATTTTACAGGCCACAAAAGCTTGTTCACCCAAACTTTTAGGTTTTTTTAAAGAAGATAAAAAAGTGCCTGGCTTTAGTCTGTTTCAGTCTTTTGAGCTGTTTATCTTTTTCCTAAATCGGCTTCTTGTAACAGTGAACTCTTGTATTTATATTTTTGTTTATTTGTTGTTCATAACATTTACTGCTGCAGTTTGCTTGTAAAAGTGATATTGTTGTTCAATGTTGCATTTCTGGTTTAGGTTCCTGTTCGACATCTTGTGTTCATGGTTCATGGTATTGGTCAAAGATTGGAAAAATCCAATTTGGTGGATGACGTTGGTAATTTTCACCATATAACAGCAAGTCTTGCTGAAACACACCTTACTTCACGCCAACGTGATACTCAGAGGGTTCTTTTCATACCATGTCAGGCAAGTTATTTCTTGCATATAATAACTATTCCATATCTGGCAACTTGATACTATTCTATAACTAAACTCACGTCTCATAAACCATGAAACAGGAGAGTTTTTTGTAATCCATTTTAATTCAAGTATGATAACAAAACTCTCCTGTTGCATTTCTGTGGGACACAATTTGTATTATATTCTAATCTACTGCTATTTGCATTTCAGTGGAGAAAGGGTTTGAAGCTTAGTGGTGAAACTGCAGTGGACAAATGTACTTTAGACGGTGTGAAGGGTTTGCGTGTCATGCTGAGTGCGACTGTTCATGATGTGTTATACTACATGAGCCCCATATATTGTCAGGACATCATCAACTCGGTAGGGCATACTTGGTTGTTAGATTATCAGTATATATTCCTGACATACTTGTGATGCTATTTTGAGTCTAGTTTCTTCTGAATGTCTTCTTGGACATAAATGGCGGCACTTTCATCGCACTCATATCTTTTTTTCTTTTGCTGACCAGGTGTCCAACCAATTAAATCGATTGTATTTAAAATTTCGCAGGAGGAATCCAGGTTATGATGGGAAGGTATGCAGTTAAGCAATGACCATAATAGTTTGAAATCAAGTTTAGTGATCTGACTGATCTCACGTTGTTCTTACGTCCATGCAGGTTTCCATATATGGTCATTCTTTGGGAAGTGTCCTCTCTTATGATATCCTATGTCATCAAGAGAATTTGTCCTCCCCATTTCCAATGGATTGGATGTTCAAAGAACATGCTAGAAATGATGAATCTTCTTGTGGTAAGGAAGCTTCTCCTGATATGAACAATCAATCACCTACTGATCACTCTGTCACTAATTTGGGAGATGCAGTCTCTTTTGTATATAATCAAAGTGATGACATGGGTTCAAATCTTGAAAGAAATTTGAATGCCCAACCAAGTTTATTAATGCATGAGGGAAATGCTGAAAATGTGTTTAATGCTGTGAGTTGCGAGACATCAGATTTGGATGAGTTCAATGCAAGTTTTAGGGATCCGAAACAAACACAGGGTAACGATTATGTGCATGAATCAGTTCTCGGAGCTAGTGATGAGTTTAAACAGGATGTCTCGGATGGAACTACTATCATGGATTGTGGGGTCCCAGTTGATCACATAGAGAAAGTGGTTGAAGAAGTATGTGAAGAAACAGGCAATAAAGACGAAGTAGTCAAATCACTGAGGGAGGAGGTGAGTTATATAAAGAGATGATACAGTCTGCCTAGCTTTTTCATGAACATTTTGTTTAGGTATATATTGAGTGGATTTTTGTATTTTTATAACATTTTCTTTTTCTGATCCAGATTGATTCTCTAAAAGCCAAAATAGCAGAACTGGAAACCAAATGTAGTGGTAGAGATGGTAATCCAGGATTTTATCAAGGTGATCTCTGATATGTGTATTAAATCATTTATTTCATTTACTTTTGCTTCTGGTGCAATAATATGCATAACCTTCATAGGAAATGAAGAGGTTCTTGCAACTACACCACAAAGTTCAATCTCGGAGAAATTGCCTCCCAGGCAAGATGGCTCAACTCAGAGTTATACCCCTTGTATCAAATACACGAAACTTGAATTCAAGGTGCAAAAAAGAAATTTATTCCTGTATTGTGCTCATGTATCTCCCAGACTAGGATATTAAAAAAATTAAAGTTTTGAATTCATTTATCTGGAAAGTTAAAATAATTTCGATAGCACTCTGTGAATGCAAATGGTGAAATAGATAAAATCTTTTTATGGACTGTGTCACTCATTGCATTTAACTCTTCATATTTCAGGTTGATACATTTTTTGCAGTTGGATCACCCCTTGGGGTCTTCCTGGCCCTTCGTAATATTCGTATCGGAACTGGTAATGATCAATGAACATGTCTTAATATGCTTTACTTGCTGGCTCTTGCCCATATATAGCGCTCTCTATAGAATAGTTTGATTCTTATATGGTGCTATGGTTGTGGCTGTCCAGATTCGGTAGCTTAGATGTTTTCTGTTTCTAAGACCTGCATCAGAGACTTAATCTGCTCTATTTCCTCTTTGTTCCAGGCAAGGGGAAGACTATTGGGAGGAGGAAAATATAAGTGAGGAGATGCCAGCTTGTCGGCAAATGTTCAACATATTTCACCCCTTTGATCCTGTTGCATATAGGTCTGTTGCATTCCAGCTCTCTTTTTTGATTGAAATATGTAATATGAAATCTAATTTGCACCAACACATTATCAGACATCATTTGGGATATGGCTCATATAGGCCGGTACTTGGCGGATATAGTCAAATGGAAACTTAAATGACATGAAACAATCTATTATAAAATCCTTAGACCAAAATTCATGTTGAAAATGCCTCCTATGTATGTTAGATTTAATTATATTTATTGTAATGAAGCATCTGCACTGGAGATCACCTGTAGGTCACACATAAGACTTGTAACTGCTAAAGCTGTAGTCACACACGGCTAAAGATCACTTTCCTGTCATCTTTTTGCTTTATTGAACATTTGCACTTGAATATCTAAAATAAGTTATCCTTTTCAATAGTGTGTTTCTTGATAAATATTGTTATTTCTCTTTTTCTCTTATACAATCTATGTCGGATCTAGAACAGTTGAAATAACTTTTCTCCCATTTAAACACAGAATAGAGCCACTTGTGTGTAAAGAATACCTCGACAGGCGACCTGTTATCATACCCTACCACAAAGGTGGGAAGAGGTTGCATATTGGATTTCAGGTAGAGCAACTTAACATATACAGAATCGTGGAAGACTTTTTTCTCTCTTTATCTCTCTCATACTCTGAAGTGCAGGAATTTACTGAAGATTTAGCTGCTCGTTCTCAAGCAGTAATGGATCGTCTAAATTTCGTAAAAGTGGGTTCCGTTACTTTTCAAAGTTGATATCATCTTCTTTTTATTGTCAACTGCCTACTTAATGGTTATTTATGTCAATACAATGATATCAATGCACACCAGTTTAGAAATAGTGAAATACGTATCCCTGTTGGTTGGCAATTTCAACAGATTGCATAAATAAAACAAATGATCAGTCTTCAACTCTTCATGTTGCACAAAATCGAGTTATTCGATTACATGTGTGCTTTGGTTTTTATTATGTGTAGAGTCATTGCAATTCTAAGGGAATTACTCTGGTTGTGCAGGTTAAAGTTCTGACAGTTTGTCAGTCAAGAAACACGGATATCCTAGAAGGTAATATATATTTTTCTGCTTGTCAATGATAGTGACATGTCATATAGAACGAAAGATCTCTGCATATTATGGAGAGGAAAAAAAACAATGAGTTTTGAGGGTACTTCAAACCTTAAAATAGTAATAATAAAGCGCAGTACTGCTATTCTTATTTTTTTTTTCAGAAGATTACTGCATCTGTAATGTTTCTTTTATAAATCACAGAAGCAGCAGAAAATGCCGAAGAACAACAAGAGAGATCATATGGTACTCTTATGATGGAAAGGATAACTGGAAGTGAAGAAGGACGGATCGATCATGTGCTTCAAGTGCGTAACCAAGCACCCTTTCACTCTTTGATAGAAATACATGCAAGCATTCAGCCACTCAGGCACAACAAACACACACATACACTCCACCCTCTCATTTTTCATCTTTATCTTTCTGGAAATATGCCCTGCTTCTTCTTCTCCCATATGCTTGGCAGTAATAAGTGCCCAATTGGCACTAATAAGGAATCACTCTAGTGCTGAAATTGCATGTTTCTTCTGTCTCTTCCTGTGTGAATGTGCAATTGTTTCAAATTTGTTTTAGTGTTGAATCACCATTTTCTTTTTCACCACACTAGGGTTGGGAATTAGGATAGGCCTTAGATTTTGGATTGGGGGATGGGGAAGAGAGAGATTGACAAAAGAGTTGGAATGGCATATGTTGTTGCATGGACCATCAGTTATAAATTCACAAGTGGCGAAGTTTAATACTTTAGTTGCTTCGTTTGAATCCTTAAGGAATTTAGATGGCAACTTTAAGGCTTGACATAAAAAGCTGCAAGTGATGAGTTACTTGAATATGTGGATGATCCTCAGTCATGTAAAAGTCCTTCTTTTCTCTTTAAATATTCATTACCCATGTATGATTGTTTGCCTTATTGCCTTGTTGTTTTCCTTACCCCAGTTAGATCCACAATATTTATTTCTAGTATGTTCTGATTCCTAACTCATGTTTGTGTTGATAATGCAGGACAAGACATTTGAACATCCATATATTTCTGCAATTGGAGCGCATACGTAAGTACCTGCTTTAAATGTACTCTTGTACAATTGGACTTGTTACTTCTTGTACAGAATTTCATCAATTAAACCCTCGTTGAATGTTTCACATTGAAAATTGATATTTTGTTTGTTTATATTTTTACTAGCCAATAAGTTTTTAACCGGGTTGAACTTATGCTTTTTAGAATCATATCATTTATGTTTTATTTTCATGAATGATATGAGGGTAGAGAGGAATAAAATGATCCCTTCAATGAAATAAGAAAACAGGTAATAATTTTACAAGTGGAACTTTTAAAAAAATATTATTAGATCTTCTATAATCTTGTAAAGCATGTGAATTTATATAGATGTGGTACCTCCAGTCCGTTGCGTAAAACGTGTCTTTTCTTTTTATCTGCCCGTCAGTTGATTGGTAAACTCTTGTGCAGAAACTTTGTGAATTTATTTATATAGACGTGGTACCTTCAGTCTGTTGTGTGTAAAACACATTTTTTTTATCTACCCGTCATTTGATTGGTAAACTCTTCTTGTGCAGAAACTATTGGAGGGATTACGATACTGCCCTTTTCATAATGAAACACTTGTATCGAGGTATAGATGAAGACGACATACCTGCGAAATCTAGTAGGGAAAGCTCAAAACATAAGATGGGTTACCCTGGCTGGTCGGATCAAATAGAGACAGTAGAAGAGGAGCTTCCTCTGACATTTTCTGAAAGAAGTATGACCAGAGTTTTCTTCGAGAAAGATTCAAGAAGGCTTTGAGCGTCTTGAGTTGTAACATAACCTTTTCCTTCTGTGTTTTGCAGGATGAAGATACTACAGTAGGGGACCTTTTCTATGACCCATTGTGTTGGAGCATGCAGTCCAAAGCTATTCCAGCTTCAAACCAAGTCCTGTAAGAACTCAACCCGTTCTATGCGGTACTGGTAAGGGAAGGAGGTCCTCATACGGAGTCACACCCTCCCTTTAGCCCCTTAGGGAGAAGTGTGGGAAGGGTTGGTGGGTGGTGGTGGACGTGGTGCATGGTGATGTAGACTCATAGTTGCTAACACACCAAATCTCTTGTGTTTGTGTACATAAAAGAAACGTCGTCTTACATGCTTAACTAAATCAGTCTTAGAGGGATGTACACGGTTTGTAATAGTTACATGCAAAAGAGCTGTCCATGCATAGTTATAAACTCGAGAGAACATTGTCAGTTTATTTAGTCAGGAATTATACACATAAAACTATACATTAACCTGTAAATTATCTTTGATTGAAACACTTCCTATCCTGGCATTGCTTTTTGGCTAATACTTAACAAGCATTTTGATTGAACAGACTCAGCAGGCCTAGCAAAACAATCACACAATTATCTCCCATCATTTACTGGTAATATGATGTGGTTCTTCATGGTATCATACCCAGAACTCGTATCGCCACCACCTCCATGGCTAAACGTTTGCAGTGATATGTCACCAAGCAAGTTCTCATTCTCCTCTGCATTGTATTGATCATCATTAACCCATGGATGGTGCATTACCATCCTTCTCAGTCCCTCAAGCTCGCTTGCTACTTCCATCATGGTTGGTCTTTCTTCTCCTTTTACTCTCAAAACATCTTTGCTAGGTTGGAAACTTCCTTGAGCTGCTCGTCATTTGCCCCATTCAGAACACTCTCATCAACCACTTGTACCAAGCGATTTTCTTTCAGCGCAGAGAGAAAACACATGGCTAGATTTCTCTCCTCCTCTGGCTTGTCGAACGAAAGCGCCTTCTTTCCTGTTAGTAGCTCCACAAGAACAACCCCAAAGCTATAGACATCGCTCTTATCAGTCAACTGGCTTGTTTGCAAGTACTCGGGGTCCAAGTACCCGAGCGTGCCTTGTACCATTGTTGATAACTCTGCTTGATCCAATGGTACCAATCTGGAGGCACCAAAATCAGACACTTTAGCTGTAAGTGTTTCATCTAGAAGTATGTTTGTGGACTTGACATCTCTATGGATAATAGGAACAGAAGCTGCAGAGTGCAAGTATGATAGCACTCCAGCAGTTTCTGCAGCTATCCTCAAACGAGTTTCCCAAGCAAAGTTGCATGCCTTGCTTTTGTTGTGGATGTAGTCGAATAGCGTACCATTGGTGACAAACTCATACACTAGTAGTGGCACTTCTGTCTCGAAACAACAACCCAAAAGCTTCACCACATTCCTATGATTGATTTGGGAAAGCACCAGCACTTCATTGATGAATTGCTCTATTTGGCTTTGATCAACTACTTTGGATTTCTTGATTGCCACTACTGTTTCATCTGATAAAATTCCTCTGTACACTGTACCGTAGCCTCCTTTACCAACAATTCTAGTCTCATGGTAGTTGTTGGTGGCGTTCTCAAGTTCTTCTGCGCTAAAGATTTTCGCAGTTTGGTTAGTGGTAGTGGCACCACCTTGTCGAACCGAAAGTTGTTGCTGTAACAGTAATCCTCCATTTTGCCTGAAGAATCTCTCCTTCAGCTTCATCATCTTCCATCTTCTGTAGCCCAGATACAACCAAGAGCTACATATAAGCAACGATATGAGGCCGACAGCAAGTCCTGCATTTCATAAGTTTTGAGCATCAACCTCACTAGTTTGCAGAAATTTTCAAACAAAAACTATGTCTGCCTTCACCCCTAACGCGTATAACTAAGTAACTATGATATATGAACCATCATATATAACCTATGGAGCATCAAGAGTAGGCTGTGATTAGTAACTTTACTCACCAACAGTGATTTGAACAACTAATGTTCTGTTAGCTATGCAACCTTCTTCCCCTTCTATACCATTGCCATGGTACCCTTTGCGGCAAAGACAGTTATAACTTCCCTCTGTGTTTTCACATCTTTGTACACAGTTATTGAGTTCTGGATCTTCACATTCATCAATATCTGTACTTACGAATGTCAATAAATGAAAAAAGAATTACTACTCTCAAGTCTCCACATAGTTCCGCTTCAAACTTGCAAATTTTTTGTAGTAAACCGAATAAAGAAGATGATTGATGGATACCTTGACAACCATTAGAGAGGTATGGATTCCCTTGATAACCATCCTTGCATTTGCATCGGTAGCCAGATCCATTTTCGACATCATCACATCTGCTATTCCCTTGACAGGCGCTGCCTTCTAGTACATGTTCGCAAGTCTCATTTCCAATTGACCAATCAAGCACAACAGGAAGTACTGTTACATCCTTTAAATCCATAAGCATATTTAAGGAGAAGTTGAACTTGCTTTCTTCCACAATAAAGGCGTAGCTGCATGGATTGAAACGCCAAACATCTGTATGATTTTGATAACTGGCCACAGCCACATCAAAATAGCTCACACCTTTAGCAATTGATGTCTGGCAACACCCTATACCGGAACAAGAACCGTTGGTGACATAGTCAGTGCTGTCACATGTTGATATGCAGCCTCCTGTGTACTTCTTGATGTCGCCCTGGTAGCCTCGGATTTCAGCATAAGTGTCACATCCAACTGCAATGAACAAGTTATCGGTGTTGGAGATGATGAATTTGGAGAGGCGGAGCCAGGGAGAATTGTTCTTTGTACGTGAACCAGATGATTCATAGCAATCATGAGCTATGAATTGCATGATACCCATCTTGCCATCAACAGAAATGTTTGTGACCTCAACTGTGCCTCCGGTCAGATGTAGTTTCGGAGGATCGTATGTGGTGTTGCAAATTACAAGGAACTCTTGATCATGACAACAAGCCTCTGTGGTACCGAAAGGGTATGGTATGCTAACATTTCCACAGGTAGCTTGGCAACCAGGCTTCACATATTGATCAGCTACTTGTGCTTCAGTTGCTGTGGCTACTAGTATTGACCCTATTAACAGAAGTTGGAGAAGCATATTGTTCCTGTTTGATTACACAGTTTCTTCTTCGTTGCTAAGTAGGAAGGCAGAATCCCAGACTCTAGATATCTCATATCAAAGGGATGCTCATAAATTTCAAGTTGGTGGTTGTCTTGTTTACTCATTCATGATGGACCATTTCAACCAAAATAGTGATGCAAACTTTTTCAAAACCAATAGTCCAAACGTTAATTTTCATGAGCTGTATGCTGTTCACACGTTGACCTGGAATTACATCAGAATGATTGCAACTAAACTGTGATTAATTGGTTTATCTAACAAGAAAAACAGTTGTGAACATAAAAACTACAGCTGAAAAGTCATCCAATAATATTCCAATAATTAGAATTTGATTAGTCTAGATTGCGACCTCAAGAATTCCACGCGCATATCAGCTGAGAATTAGTACTTGAGTTGATAATTAATTTGTAGGCATTGGAATTTTACTGCACATATTTTCTTAATAAAGATAGCACTGATTTCTATTTGATACTGTCAAGCCTAATTTTCCTCAAGTCTCTCTGAAGTCTGCACATACTACACGACCAAGCGAAAACAATTTAATAAAAGTAGGTTATTATAGACTATTTGTCACAGACTCCACAGGACACAAATGGCAGTCACAACTATGTGCAACTCCCACCACTAAAGAACACAAGGATGAAGAAAGAAACCACAAATTCTTCGCATTTCCATAGAGCAGACCTCATCATGCCTAGCAAGACGAGCACAGAGACGCAGCGCATTGTCAAATGGACTAGTTGATCAGCAGCAATGGCACAACTATCTCCCATGAGTCCCATCATCAACTGGTAATATGATCTGGTTCCTCATGGTATCATATCCAGAACTCATAACGCCACCCTCTCCATGACTAAAAGTTTCCATTGCTATTTCACCAAGCAAGTGCTCAATCTCCTGTGCATCAGTTCATCATTGTTAACCCATGGGTGATGCATCACCATCCTTCTTAGTCCCTCGAGCTCCATTGCCACTTCCTTCATGGTTGGTCTTGCTTCTCCTGTTACTCTCAAACACCTCTTTGCAAGGACAGAAACTTCCTTCAGCTGCTCAATATTTGCTTCATTCAGAATACAACCATCAATAACTTGCACCAAGCGATCATGTTTCAGCGCAGAGAGAAAATACATTGCTAGATTTCTCTCCTCCTCTGGCTTATCTAATGAAAGCGCCTTCTTTCCTGTTAGTAGTTCCACAAGAACAACCCCAAAGCTATAAACATCGCTCTTGTCAGTCAGCTGGCTTGTTTGCAAGTACTCAGGGTCTAAATACCCTACTGTTCCTTGCACCATTGTAGATAGCTGAGCTTGATCTGAGGGAACCAATCTCGCGGCACCGAAATCAGACACTTTTGCTGTAAGATTATCATCCAGGAGTATGTTTGTGGACTTAACATCCCTGTGAATAATAGGAATAGAAGCCTCAGAGTGCAAGTGTGATAGAACTCCAGCAGTTTCTGCAGCTATCCTTAAACGAGTTTCCCAAGCAAAGTTGCATGCCTTGCTTTTGTTGTGGATGTAGTCGAATAGTGTACCATTGGTGACAAACTCATAAACTAGTAGTGGGACTTCTGTCTCGAAACAACAACCCAAGAGCTTCACCACATTTCTATGGTTGATTTGGGAGAGAACGAGTACTTCATTGATGAATTGCTGTATTTGGCTTCGATCCACAAGTTTGGACTTCTTGATTGCAATCACTGTTTCCTTTCCTTTTTCATCTACTATGATCCCTTTGTAAACTGTACCAAAACCTCCTTTGCCAACGATTCTGGCTTCACTGAAATGGTTGGTAGCCTTCTTAAGCTGGACTTCGGTGAAAATTTTGGCCCTTTGGTCTCCACCTTGTCGTTCCGAAAGCTGTTGCTTCAACATCAATCCTCCATTTTGGATGAAGAACTTTTCCTTCAGCTTCATGAGCTTCCATCTTTTGTAGACCAAGTACAACCAGGAACTGCCTATTAACAAGGCTATGAGGCCAACACCGAGTCCTACATTTCCAAAACATCTATGCATTATCAGTTCTGTTTTTTTTTTTTTTTTTCATAACCAAATGGAGCAGATCGAGTACTGCTACTATTAATTGCACTTACCAAGTGTAATTTGAACAACAAATGTTTTGTCAGCGACACAATCTACCGAGTCTGCTGTGCCATTGTTGTGGTACCCTTTGTGGCAAGCACAAGTATAGTTCCCCTCTGTATTTATGCATCTTTGTTTGCAGTTCTTGGCAATCACCGGATTCTCGCATTCATTAATGTCTGCAAAACAGCATAACCATAAAGTAGTTACAGACTTACAGGTATGAACCAATCAACAAACAAGTAGGAGATCGATCGAGTAGCTTGTAATTCAAGTTTTTGAGAAGTGAAATACGTACCAGTGCAGCCATTTAGGTATGGATTCCCTTCGTAACCTTCGTTGCACTTGCAGCAGTAGCCGAGCCCATTCTGGACATCCACACACTTGCTGTTCACCTTACATTCATTTTTCTGGATCATGCTGCATGTTTGATTTCCAATTGACCAATCGAGAACCACCGGAAACCGAGAGGTTTTCCATAAATCGCTCAACATGTCGGAGGTGAAGTTGAACTTACCCTCTTGGACAAGGAAAGCATAGCTACAGACATTGAAGTCCCACACTTCGGTTGATTCTTGTAGCTATTTACATTTATGTCAAAGTAAGTCATGCCTTTAGCAATAGGTGTTTGGCAACAGCCTATACCAGAGCATGAGTAATTGGAAACAAAGTCCATGCTTTCACATTTTGAAATGCACCCACCTGTGTACTGATAGTCATCACCATGGAAGCCCCGAATTTCGGCACTGGTGGCGCAACCAACGCCTATGAATTTGTTGTCCGTGTCGGAGATGTAGAATTTCTTCAAAGAGAGGTAAGGGCTGAAGTTGAATTCCCACGGCTTACCTGATTCGTAAAAACAAGCCATGGCTATTTTTTGAGTAATGTAGAGCTTCCCATCAATGGATATGTTTGTGACCTCAATGTCACTCACTCGAAGAAATGGCTTTGGAGGGTCATAATGAGTGTCATTACAAGTAATGAGGAAATCCTCATCATAGTAACAACCCTCTTTTGTTCCGAACGGATAGGGAATGCTAACACTGCCACATTGGTCTTGGCAACCCTCTCTAGCCACTGTTTGGGATGATACTAGTAGCACCTCTGTTGCAACCAGCACCAATTGCAGCAGCAAAACTACTTTCTCTCTGCTCATTTGATAGATTCGTTGCTGGAACGAGCTAGGAGTTTGGTTGTGGAATACTAGTGAAGAGAGTTATGGTCCTTTTAAGGGCCGGCAGCTTGGAGCTTTGCTAGGAAGACTTGCTTGAGTCTCTCTACTTGGGAAGGAAGACTTGCTTGAGTCTCTGTACTCGGAAGGAAGACTTGCTTTTTTCTTTCTTTTTTTTAGTCATAGAAGGAAGACTTGCTTGAGTCTCTCTAATCGGGAAGGAAGACTTATGAGTTGACTCTCCTAATCAGTAAAACAGTAACAGCACGTACGTACGTAGCATCATGGTCCTCCGGCCATTTTTGAACGGGTAAAATACTGTATAGTCTAGTTTTGTGGTTTGAAGTCGATATTTGTTCAGTCCATATGATTTTATTTTCATCTCCTTAAAGTCACAATTTTTATCCAAATAGTCATTACGTTAATTTTCTCAGTTAAAATGCTGACGTGGCCGTTAATTATTACAATGTCTTTAACTTTTAACGGCCACGTCAGTATTTTAACAGAAAAAATTGACAGAAATACCATTTAAATGAAAAATCGTGACTCTAATGATCATTCATATTAAAATAAAACCATAAGGACTGAACAGATGATAAACCTAAAATAGACTTATAAATAACCCTGCAATCACAATCAAGTTATCGATGGTAGTATAGAAAAGTAGGGTGTCTCCCGCAGAGGATTGTGACTTAACAATTGCAAATATGACTCTGAAAAACTGAACAGACACCAGACAAAGACGAAAACAAAAACTATAGCTAGACCCAACGAAAAATTACGAAATTAAATCTGGAGAAACTAGACACACTGACGAAGACACACACAAAATTTGGGGGAAAACTGTGTAGTTTTGCTATGCTAACAAAATTCAGAAATATGACGGACAAAATGCTCAAAAACAGAAAACTAAATTTGGGGATTTTGGTTTTGGAAATCAAATAACAAAAACTAGTTAGGAACTACTCCTCACCACTAGACAATGATTACACCTATGATGTGTTTACTAACATGTTCAATTCATTCGGATATCCTTACTCAAGCTAAGCCAATGATGTGTTGAACTTAACTTATCAATCTTTCTTACTTGGTATGTTAAGAGAATGATGTTTTCAACTTAACTTAGCATCTAGAATAGAGCCTAGAGTGATGTTCTCGCACAGCTCTCACCTAGAAGTCATTAAGGTCTAAAAGATTATGAATAAGGCTAGACAATGTCGGTACTGATGTTGTCCTAATCTACCTAGACATTGATTTATATGAATGGGCTCAAGTCACTCACTCGCTACTCTAGAATGCAAGTAGACATGATGATCATACAAAACATTCATAGCTTTACAACCTAGCATGCATACTAATGTTGGCCACCATCAATAAACATACAAAGTTGATCAATGATATAACGATAAACCAATGAATATCCGAAATCCATGGAACAAATTAAATAAACGCCAACTTCATAGTTACACCATGTCTAGGGCTTGGAAGCAGCCCCTAACTAAGGGAAAATTAATTACTCATCATCTTTGAAAACACACCAGAGAATTTCATAAGATTCGGGAAGAAAAGAAAATACGAAAGATGAAAAACAAGGAAAAGATCGATTTTCTGAGTCGAGAGATCGATCTCTTCTGGGCTCTGAACTTTACTTCTTCTCCTTGAGTTCTTGATGGCTCCCTCTTCCCATATGATGGCTGAGAAAAACATTATGGTATTAGGGTTTTGCCTTAAATAGTCTCCAAGTCTTCAAAGCTTCCTTTTCAAACTATGTTTCCTTCTTTGATTAGAATCCATGTTTGGGCTATCTTTTGAATGTCTTCCATATATAATCTGGGCTTGGCTTTTGGGCAAATTATATTAATGATGTCACTCTTCAAAATCGTGCAAAAACCCCCAAGAAATCTTCTCAGAATCCAGCCCAAACACTGCCTCGAACTTGACTGCTGCACAGCTTTTCCGGAACTGCTGATTTTCTGTCCAACTTCGACGCTTCATAACTCCATGATTTCATCACCGATTTGGATGATTCTTGAGTCCAAATTGATCTACAAACGCACCTCTACAATATGGGCAGTAATCTCAGTGAAAACATTCTCGGAACCTCATGGAAATAGGCCTTGAAAACCGGAGAAAATAAGCATAAACCAGTTTTCAGTTTTTTGTGTTTACAGCTTCTATTTTGGTGAAGTGGTTCCATCGCCTTTCCTTGATATTTTTGACCATGTGAATGATCAAACTCCATCCTTGACATCTCTACTTCGTATTGGAAGTCTTGCTCGCATCACTTGAACACATATTTGCATTATCTTACTCCACGAAGTACCTAAGAAAATAACAAAGTTAAAACAATCTTTTTAAAGGAAAATAGCTAAGTTAAATGCAAAGGTTAAACTATAAAATCATCGCATTTTATGCTCTTATCAACAGATGGCGATTTCAAATAAGAAGAAATGAACAAATTTCAATTCTTTTTAATATTATGACCGACTGTGAGTTCTTGTCTCGCATACAGTACGTCATCTACTGGTGATTGAGCTCCTTGAATCATCTCCAAAAAGCAAGGAGTAAAATATCGACAATCATGGAAATTTCGATGGTTCGAAAAAAGGAAATCTTGATGGATATATCGAGAGATAATATCGAATATCGATGGAAATTTTACCAAATTTTATCTAAAAGTTGTATATTCGACCAAAAATAGACTAATATAAAATATCAGAAAGTATAAAAATTAATATCGGTAATTATTATAAAAAACAGAAATTTCGAGAAAATATCGAAGATATTTTGGATATTTTACTCATTGCCTAAAAGTGCAAAAGTGCTTCAAAAGTTTCAGGGAGATGAATACTTGTAAATTAAAACTAATTAGACAACAAAAGAAAACAAAAAAATTGATGCATGGCACCAGAGAGTATGCATGGCTGGAGCGAATCATCCGATCCTTTTTAATTACCTCGATCTTTAGAGTCCCATTTGTGCAATCAATCAAGATATGGTTGAGAAAGTTGGGTTGATGATGATATTAATTAGTTAATTACTTGATTTATTCCCCTACTTAATTGATTTAGATTCTGAAGAGAGCGATGGGTGAATGGCATTCAAGTGATTCAACTCTGAATTATAGGCCGTGCCATTGGTGCCAAGAAATTGATTGGAGCAGAACCAGTGCTGAAGGACTAATTGACACGAAGAGGTAGTCCCCCTTTCGAAAAGGTGAACAAGAAAATGATTCCAATCAACTAATCTTCAATGTTGAGGAATCGACTGGATCATGTATGTCATTTAACTTTCCAAATGTACGTAATTGTCAATTAACTTGAATGTTTCTTGATGACTTATATATATATATATATATAAATAGTTTTTATCCAGAGCGAAACTTCATTTTGAAATTAAAGTGTGAAGTTTCTTATTTGACTCACTTTTCGGTCATATTTCTACATCTCCACCGTTCAGTTTGTAGAACCTAATGCATAGATCACTCATGTCAAGTTTTATTGAATTTGATGATCGTTAAGGTCAGTGGCGTAGCCAGAAATCTTAACTAAAGGGTCAAATCTAAAATAACAACGATTTATTCAGAAACAAAGTTTTAGGAACTCTAGAAACTTATGAGCTATATATGCAAGGAATTAATATAAAATTACTAATAAATAAAGTAATTTTTTTTTCACTCAGTTTATGTTTATTTGATAAGGATTAATGTGGTTATGCTTTCGTTTAGAACAAACGATATATAACTATGGACTTGACCCACATGCATGGGTGGAGTTTTAAAACAATAGTCTCTTCTTTATTTGGTTGTCTCTAACAGAAGGGTCAAAATTTTAAACTATGATATGTTGGTGTTTGAAACTTCAATCCATCAATGCGTTTGATCAAAACTTGAGAGAGGTGAATTGAACCCTCTCAACCCAACGTAGCTACGACCCTGGTTAAGGTACCGAATTAGATTAAATCAACGAACGGACCATAAATTTGTCTATTCAAAACTGTTTGTGTAAATAACGATTATGAAAACCGAAACGATCATCAAATTTAATGAAACTTGGCATAACAGATCTATGCATTATGTTCTACAAATTGAACGGTAAAGATGTGGAATATGACCGAAAAGTGAGTCGAATAATGAACTTCACACTTTAGTTTCAAAGTGAAGCTTCGCTCTGGATATAAACTATATATATAATATATATATATATATATATAGGGCCCTTCCAATGAGGGATCCTTTTTTTTGACATATATGAGGGATGAGGGATTACACCAACTTTTCGATCACAAAATCACATCTCCACCGTTTAATATGTAGTTCTATATGAGTAGATCACTTCTGCAAATTTGATGAAATTTTGGTGATCGTTAAGGCATTCAAAACTACGATTTATAATTATAAGCATGAACGGTTCAGGTTTGGCAGATTTGGTTCGTTCGTTGATTTAATCTTGTTCGACACCTTAACGATCACTAAATTGGCTGAAAATTTGCAGAATTGATCTATATATAAAGACCAACAAACTGAACGGTAGAGATTCAAAAATATAATCAAAAAGTTGGTGTAATCTCTCATCCCTCATATATGTAAAAAAAAATGATCCCTCATTGAAAGGGCCATGTATATATATATATATATATATATATATATATATATATATATAGTTCATATTCAAAGCAAAGCTTCACTTCGAAATTAAAGTGTGAAGTTTCTTATTTGACTCACTTTTCGGTCATATTTCCACATCTCCACTGTTCAGTTTGTAGAACATAATGCATAGATCACTTCTACCAAGTTTCATTGAATTTGATGATTGTTTGAGTTTTCATAATCGTTATTTACACAAACAGTTTTGAATAGACAGATTTATGGTCCGCTCGTTGATTTAATCTAATTCGGTACCTTAATGATTATCAATTTGGATGAAACTTGACAAGAGTGATATATGCATTAGGTTTTACAAACTGAACGGTGAAGATGTGGAAATATGACCGAAAAGTGAGTCAAATAAGGAACTTCACACTTTAATTTCAAAGTGAAGCTTCGCTCTGAATATGAACTGTATATATATATATATATATATATATATATATATATAATACGGATGTCCGTATTTATTCTTAGGATGCAGATTTTCTCAGGTGCGGATGTCCGCATTTATTCTTACGGTGCAGATTTCCACTTTACACTCACTTTTCAATCGAATTTTCATATCTCCACCGTTCATGTTTATACGGTGAACATAATTCTGTCGAACTTGAACCGTTCATGTTTATAACAGAAAAACGCAGTTTTGAGTGCCTTAATGATAACCAAATTGACTGAAATTTTGCAGAGATGATCTATACATTAGTATCTAAATACTAGACAGTGGAGATGTGAAAATTCGATTGAAAAGTGAGTGTAAAGTGGAAATCTGCATCATAAAAATAAATGCGGACGTTTGCAGCTGAGAAACTCTATAGATATATATATATATATATATATATATAGTCCCTATCCAGAGCGAAGCTTCGCTTTGGAATTAACGTGCGAAGTCCTTATTTGACTCACTTTTCGGTCATATTTTTCGATCATACCCGGTCAGTGTCTAGATACATATCGTATGATCATCCTTACAAAGTTTCATTCAGTTTGGTGATCGTTTGCACACCGAATCAGATAAAATAAATCAATAGAACAAAATCTGTCCAAGTAGAACCGTTGGAGTAAATCATGATTATGGAGGCTTAAACGGTCACCAAATTGGATGAAACTTTGTAAGAATGATCATACGATATGTATCTAGACACTGACCGGGTATGATCGAAAAATATGACCGAAAAGTGAGTCAAATAAGGACCTTCGCACGTTAATTCCAGAGCGAAGCTTCGCTCTAGATAGAGACTATATATATATATATATATATCCAGTAAATAAGCACTGTGTGGGTACCGTGCTTCTGTTCCAATGATCAATAAGATCTCTGCACTGGAGAAATCACAGGAATCGATCTTCTTCCATCAGAAAAGAATAGCTAGCTACAAGGATTGAACCACAATTGCTAACTTGTATGGAGCTTATTATGAACCACAATCATATTTCTCATTGTTTAACTATATATAACACTGCATGGGTCAAAATTGCATGTACATACGAGGATTAAAATTGCAGTCCTCATTAATCGTTGAGTATGTTGTTTACGTCTATGCATTTGTCCAAGCTTGTTGTTTATTTTCGAGCAACTAGGATTTCACAAGTAGATGTTTCATTTTTGTCACTTCTCCTTCTCCTGTTTCTTTTTTATATTCAGACTCTGTTATTACTTTAAAAAACAAACATCAAGTTGTGCTCAGAATTCAGAACCATACTTCCGGAGTATCTGAATGTTGTTTAATATATATATATATACAAGTAGCTCCTGAGTAACAAATAATTAAGTTGAACCCAAACACAGTACGTACATAAAGAGCCTGTATGGCTGTATGGCTGTATCTATGTCGTAGAAAGGTATTATGCACACGTACATGTTTAATCTGCTAAATCGAATCCCTGTTAGGCAATCATCATCTGTTCCTCCTATAAAAGAAGCAGTTCTCAAATGAAAAGCTAACCAAATTCCCCTTCCCCCTTTTCTAGCTTGTTTGATCTTCCTCTCACTCTCACTCTCACTCTCTCTATCAGCATGCTTCCTATTCTTCTTTCATCATCATCAAAGCTTCATGCTCGACAAACCAAACGGGGTCCCTGCCCTATTGACTCTTCTTTTCTGCAGCGGCAAACACATGTTCCCAGTGGTTTCATTTGGCCAGAAGCAGACTTAGTGGCGGCTCACGAAGAGCTCAATGAACAGCTGATTGATCTCAAGGGTTTCTTCAAGGGTGACGATGTAGAAACCGAGAATGCTGCCAAGCTCATTAGGGCTTCTTGCTTGAACCATGGCTTTTTTCAAGTCACCAACCACGGTATAGACTCCAGCCTCATTCAACTCGTTGAGGATCATTTTGATAAGTTCTTTCACCTCCCCATTAGCGAGAAGCTGAGGGTCAAGAGAGTCCCCGGTAGCCCTTGGGGTTATTCTGGCGCCCATGCCGACCGATTCTCCACAAAACTTCCCTGGAAGGAAACACTGTCGTTCGGCTTCCATGAGAATGGATCAGAGAAAGTCGTGGTGGATTTCTTTAAATCCAAATTAGGGAATGGTTTTGAAAATACTGGGTAAATATACTAAACTACATCCTAGTAATACAATTACTTGGTATTCTTTTGCTATTTGAAACAAAATATTTGCCACAATATGTTCTGTTGTCAAACTGATATTATTTGTCCGATTATATTTGACATTCATTCAAATGAATAGTCAAGAGAGCAACATAATGTGTAGTTTTCTCATAGTGTTTGAAAATCTTGTTTGTTTCTTCTTGATGTTTACATAAAGATGTATCGTGACTTATGGTTAAACTCTATCGATCAGCTAATACATAGTTAGACAAACGTGTTTACTATGAAGGCACGATGAGTACTCAATTACACACGTACATGCGGTAGTTAATTTGGTTTTGTGAGTTTTATTAAATTTGCAGGAAGGTGTACCAAAAATACTGTGAAGCAATGACGAGTTTGGCTCTTTCAATAATGGAGCTACTGGCGATCAGCCTAGGAGTGAAGCGGTCGCAGTACAGAGAATTCTTTAAGGATGCTCATTCTATCATGAGGTGCAACTACTATCCGACTTGCCAAGAGCCAAAGCTTTCTCTTGGGACTGGTCCTCATTGTGATCCAACATCCCTAACCATTCTTCACCAAGACCAAGTTAGGGGGCTTGAAGTTTTTGTCGACAACAAATGGCAATGTGTGAAACCCATCCGTGGTGCTCTGGTCATCAACATTGGTGATACCTTCACGGTACATATCTTAACCTAACTAGACTTTAGAACAAGGGTACTAATATTAATGTAATTTCTCATGTATGTTAGTAATGTTACCATGCATGCATGCATGTAGACTAATCTGAATGTATGAACTTACCAGAAACCATTTGGTGTTTGAGCTCGCTCGAACTAATGTGTATGGAATATCGATATGTTACAGGCGCTATCGAATGGATTGTACAAGAGCTGCCTGCATCGGGCGAGTGTGAACGCCGTCACCGAGAGGAGATCTTTGGCATTCTTTTTGTGCCCTAAGGATGACAATGTGGTGAAACCTCCAGAGGAACTTGTTACTGAAGTAGGGACAAGGAAGTACCCAGATTTCACTTGGTCCGAGTTGCTTGGATTCACTCAGAACCATTACAGGTCTGATGAGTTTACCCTCCATCAGTTCTTCAAGTTCATCAAGTCTGAATCCAAATCAGTCAATTGAATAAAGCATGATAGGATGGTAGCTATTCTCGGAGATTTCCTAGCAAGCGGTCATACATGATATGTTTCAAATGGTGCAATCGTATAAGGCTTCTGGTTTTCAAAGGCCTCCAACTTCCGAATGTATTTAGACATGAATACTGCATGCTCGTATCTGAGATTTTCAGACATGAGTCGAATTCTTAAAGTTGAGCACTTTAAATGTCGTATAAATTCAGTTTTTTTTTTTTATTTGTATGAAATTTTCAATGAAGTAATGTTATAAACTCAAAATCTAACAACGACAATTTTTTAATTGTCTTTAATCACCTCTAGTTTATCAATTAAGAAACCTTAATTAATTAATGTGTCACCAACAATTACACCCAATAAAAAGCTATAAAAAACAAAATCTGGCCCTTATATGCCATGAAACTGACTCTTGTGTGTGTATGTATAGTTTACTAGCTCATAAAATTGGTTTTGATCGAAGTTTTAGAAAACTTGCATCTCTTAGATATAATCTAGACAAAGTTGATTGTATAATTGACTAGCCATAGAGAGCTGTATATATCTGTCATATATGATGCAAAGTTGTATGTTCTTTTGTGTGCATAAAACGATATGCCATGAAATTGATTGTATAATTGCTTTTTCCATAGACGTCATTGGTCTATGAAGATCTTATAGGTTAGAGTTGCAGCTTTATGATTTGAATTGAGTACAAAAACAAAAGTATATACTCCGTGAATTGGAACAGAATGATGCTTTCAACGTATTGATTCTTTTGCTTCTTTTTTTCTTCTTCTTTCTTTCATCAGTGTTCTTCTTCTTTCATCTTCTGTCGATCTTCGATTCTTTCTTTATTTTTTGATCGGCAATCTTTTTTTTTTCTTTTCTTTTAATCGTACAAACTAGATTTTTGTTTCCTGATTTTAATCTTCTTTTTTTTTTTTTTTAATTTGATTTTTTTATGAAGTTGGTTAGTTAGGTAATGTCATGTTAGTTGCCACGTCAATTAGTAATTTGTTAAGATCATATTTGGAATTGATCTAGACCGTTCATTGTTTTAAAATCTAATGACTAAGAAACAGTGTCAAAATTTGTGTTAAATTTAATGTCCCTTTAACCGGATATATATATATATATGCCTTTTCAGATACGGACCTCCGTATTTATTCAAAAGGTACGGATTTCCTTAATTGACATACTTTTCGATCATTTTTTCTCATCTCAACCATTCATCTTTTAAGTATATATAAGTATATCATCTCTATAAAAATTTTAGCCAAATTGATAATCATTAAGGTATTCAAAATTGTGAATTACACGAACAGTTTCTATTGAACAGATTTTGTTCGTTCATTGTAATCATATAGTTTTGATACCTTAACGATTATCAATTTGGCTGAAAATTGTATAGATGATCTACTCATATATACCTACAATGTGAACGGTTAAGATGAGAAAATATGATCTAAAACTGAGTCAATTAAGAAAATCCGTACATTTTGAATAAATACGGATATTTAGACCTAATATATATATATATCTCGGAATATGCAGGAGAAGAGGACAAATGAAAGGAAAATGACGTGCCGAGAATATAGATGAATACCTAGTAGGGGCTGCAGACAGGGATTAGCTTGCAGACAAAACAGTCAAAACTCTCAGGACAAGAAAAATCCTAAATTTGCTTCCTGGCCTCGAACCCGTCTCAGATGGGCAGGGGCCGCATTGCCTTCGATCTGATAAATTAGACCAATCTGAATTCTGAAATCTGATACGCTGATGCCGATTCCATGCATGGAAGATCGACCTACGGGCAGGGGCGGAGGTACGTTTAGGCTAGAGAGGGTCCAGACCCCCCTTGAATACCTTAAATTATCTTATTAAGCTTCATTATTTACTTTAATGGTGGCTGATTTGTAGCTCAAATTCATTAACAATGGTGGCTGATTTCTAGCTCAAATTCATTAACATGGTACCCCCCTCTCCTCCGGTCCTCCCCTAACTTAACCATAAACCAATATGTTTCAAAAGAAATTATCAATAAATTCATTTTCTTGGTGTTATTTCATGTTAATTATGTCAAAATTGAAATGTTCATTTCCTTCTTTTTGTATTCCTTATTTCCTTATATTATCAAATGATCTTTCTTATACTATATACTATAACTTGTGTATGTTCTCTCCTTAGAGCTAAAATAAGTTAATTGTTGAACAAAAAAATAATCGGACCCCCTTTTACCTTATAATCCTGGCTCCGCTCTTGCCTACGGCTCTACCTTGCTTTGCCGAATCATGTATGCATGTACGTATTTGTGTTTATTATATATAGAGATGATTGGCAATTAGTTATGTATACGTATCATTGACTTGTACTCATATTGATTCAACATATATTCGATTTTATAAGAACTAGGATATTCCTGGATGAATAAAACTTCTTCTCCTTTTGTCATCATAGTCTGCTAGCCCTGAGTTTTGAGACTAGCTAGGCTGGTGGAGGCTTCGATTCTTACCAAAACAGAAGCCAGCTAGGTAGGTGAATACGGTCCATCCATAATTCCATATACATAAGCTAGAAAACTGGGGTCGTTTTCAGAATCCTGGACGGGCATGCTGCATGCATGAGAGAAATAATGGATAGGAAGATCATAGACATGAGACCCCATGCATGTTAGATCTTGATTCCCATAATCTGGAAGGCAGAGTAGTATCCATTCTAATTGAAACGCATGCAGTAGTTTTGGGACGGGGCCATTTTTTTAAGGTCTCGATCTCTCTTCTGAATCGAATTTCTTCAACAGAGAAAAACTACTTTCACTTCCCGACGACTGCCGACTGCCGACACGAGTATCTAAGAAGGTAATTAACACTTCGTCGACCCAGGACTGCAGCACGTGATCTCAGCCTTCCTATTTAGGAGGCATCGCCCATGCGATTATGCATGCCCCTACCCAGCTGTCTTCTGGGTTTAACATCTATACTCTTTCTTCTTCTATTTTTATTCTATTGCGATTCCTAATACCTCACTAATTAAGTTGGCATTTGAGAGACATTTAGGAGAAATGACACAATATCAGGATTAGCTTGTGTTTGAATAAGCATGATTTCTAAAGGTAAGTCGATCTGCGCAATCTATTCGTAAAACAGAAACAACCCTAAATACTAAACCCGCTTGGTTCCCCCGGGACGTTAGGTTATATATAGGCCAGGACTACACTAGTCTTCATACTCAGTGGCGAATTCAGAATTAAGAACGGGGTGGGCTTGATTTTTTTTTCACTCTTATTAACTAAAGTGATATGAAAATCCACCGTAAATTAGCAAAAGGATATTAGGTATCTAAAACTACCATGTAATTGATTACTAGAAGAAGAAAAAAGAACATTAGACCCTACAGACGCAATAGATTCAATATTGCATAGAAGTAAGACCCATTGTCTAATTTGAGATGATTATGCTTTGGGAAAATTAAGGGAAAAAAAAACAATTTAAAGAAATAAGAAGACTTAATGGATGCAAAATTGTAAAGAAAATGAGAAATGCAATGGGAGAACTAAAAGAAAAAGGAGAGATGATTATGCATTGGGAAAATTAAGGAAAAATTTAAAGAAATAAGAGGAATGGGATGCAAAATTGTGAAGAAAACAAGACCTATTTAAATAGGGATGACAATGGGTAGAGTAATGTAGGGGATCAAAATACCATACCCTTTTATATTTTTCATCCCCGTATCCATCATCATCCCCGTAATTAGATAATAGAGATTTCCCGTACCCGTACCTTTTGGGGATTACGTTTCCATACCGTACTCGTACCCGTTAATAATTATGTATTAAATTAATTATTTTTTTTAAATACGAAATATAATTATATAAAAGTATGAAATTAAAATCAAAAGTATAAAAGTATGAGATTGGGTTTGGGTTTGCTATATATTACTTTAATAAACAATCTTTTTGGTGTAAAATTTCATTAAGAGAATAAAAATATATAATAAAAAGGTCCATTAAATGTTTATTAAGAGAATCACAAATTTGTTTACATAGATATTTATTTATAAATTATATATAATAATAAATTATATAATTATATATAATAATATTTTCATCCTTAATGGGTGGGGATGGGGACGAATATCAAAATATCACACCCGCCCCGTACCCGATTTAAGAATCCAAATACTGGGGATCCCCATCTCCGTTACCCGTATATCTTTCCCGTTAGGGTCGAATACCCGTAGGTACCCTACCCGCTAGGGATTATTGTCATCCTTAATTTGAACCGAAGAGGGCTGGGAACCTACAAATATTCTTAACCAAACCTATTATTTCAACTTTTATGCTAGGTGGACATATACTGTGAAATTTATATGTAAAAGTCTGACCTGGGCTCCAGCCTAGTCAAGCCTTGGGCTGGATCTGCCCTTATTCATACTAGCCAACTCATGTTTCGGCTCTCTATTAGGTGAAAAGAAAATAACATATCAATATCTCTCCAAATTTCGCCACTAGGTAAATGTAGTAATGGAGGAGTAGCTTAAAACTTTCAAAGGTGAAAATAAGTATGACATTTAAGCGGATTCATTAAAACAATTCTATATATAATTTGTTCTTTTGTTTGTTTTCTAAAGGGTTTTGGTTTCATGTCCCCTTAGGTACTATTTTTTTCTTTTTTTTAATAAAATTTTCTGTTTGCCAAAAAAAATATATATTCTATATATAATTTGATAAAAATTACCCATAAGCACGTAATAATATGGTTTATGAATTGCATTCATCATTCAAGTTAAAAGATTCTCGAGTATGATCTGAACATCAAAGCGAATCATCCAAGTTATCGATTTTTGGTTGATTATTGTGGATTCTTATCAAATTTAGATCAGAATTTGGCATCAAGATCATGAAATTGGTGATCTAACGTTGTGGGGTCTGGGCCGAAAATGTCAAATAATACTTTTGGGCCAGGATCTTTCACACAGCTCAGGCCGAAAAGAAACAATGAAGTGTCAAGCCCAAACATTGTTCAAGGACAACATCATAAAGATACGAATATCATACGATACGACAACATGAGAGTACAACCAAGATATCAAACCAAACAAATATACAGAAGAGGGGATTAAACCCAACTGAACCATAAACCCACAAATGAATGAAATCAAAACCTTTCTATATGCACTAGCACACTCGACGTTAATTTTCTACAAGAAAATAAAACAATCCAAAGAGATTAAAGGGTTATCAATGTCCTCAGGAACAGACTCCATATAATGGTCATGAGCCAGAGCTTCTCTAACTGCAACTTCATCGATTTTGGAACTGATCCTGTGAATCCTAGTCTGCGTCTCTCTCGCAGGACTCTTCAAACAAGGCCGAGCCATAACCCACTTGGATTGTTGTTCGGACTAGCCGGCCTGATATTTGAAACAATTTTTGGCGGGTTGGCCATAACTGTTCCCCTGTTCTTCTCTGAAACATTGAACCTTCTACTCGGAGACGGCGACCTCAAGCTTCTAGAGATCACGGGCTTCTCGGGATCTTTACGGAAGCTCTTCTGTCGCTTTAGAGTTGGTGAAGTACTTGTGCGGACTCTCTTCTGCGGCGTCGTTTTAGGACTCCCATTTCCTCTGTTTATTGGGCTAGGCTGGTAGTGGTGGTGGTGTTTTCTCAACGTTGCCGCTGCAACTGGTTTTTGTGCTTCCTTGATTGAAGCTATGCGAGATATATGCGGGTTTTCTTTGTAGCAAGACCACAAGAACTCGTTGGAGAAGGATCGGTCGATCTTTGAACTGCTCGAGATCGAAGAAGCGCTGCTTGATAAAGTTGAGCTCGATGAGCTGAGGGTGGAGTTTGAGTTAGTAGTGGTGGTGGTGCAATAAGAGAAGGAAGAAGCTGAGGAAGTGGAATGTGAAGGGGAAGAAGGAAAGGGAGAGATTTTGTTTGAATGATGATGAGAGGGAATTGGAGTGGTAGGTTTAGGAGGTTGGGTTGAGATTACCAGCTTGTCTTGGACTTGATTGCAGAATTGATCGTCTTCTTCGACTTGGAAGTGGGATTTTGGGCTGCATTTGCTAATGCAAGAACCCATGGTTTCTTCTGGGTTTTGATTTTGGCAGTGTTGTGGGAATTTGATGTAGTGTAAGGTATACGGGTGACCTGCTGATATAGTGCAAGTACTATTTTCAAGTGAAAAATAGAGGGAAAGGTGTGACTAGTTAGTGTGTGGCTTTTGCTTTTGCTCTTTTTCTTTTCAGACATTTGAATTTGGTTGCCGGGTATGAAATCCGTTGGCAACGGTAAGGTAGAACATGGTGGCTACTTTTGACGATTTCATCATATATCTACATGTAAATGACTCTCCAGTCTCAACTTTCTAGAATGACATTCTGTTTGTATATTCAGAAGCACCACCAATTAGGCCAATATGAAAAATATAGTAACCTTTCTCTTGCATGTCCAATACTATCCAAAATTATATTTCGTCACGTGTCATTTGCCAATTGGATATATAATATAGATAGGAAAATGGATTGGTTGGTGGTTCTGATTCAAGATCTTCTCCATTTGAGATCCCCTTGCAATAAAAAGATGATAATTATTCAAGAGAATTACATCCTTAGACTCAAACTCAATGGGGGTTACCAACCAACAAGATCAAACTACCGATCGATTCAATGTTCTTACGAGGAAAGAAAATATTTGGAGTCAAAAAACTAATCAGCAACTATAAACAGATATACAAAATCTCTATATATTGTAAAGAAATTAGGTTAAACTTACCAAGTCATGGTTAGATCTGAAGAACAGTCAAGTTTCGATGTAAAACTCATGGGTTTAAGGTATGTAAGAGCTAGAAAAGTCAGAAATCCAAGAAATAAGAAGCAAGTCATGAATATTTACACTGATTTTATTCAATCATTTTCCAATGGGAACCAGGTTAATCAGTACAAGCGCTTCATCTTGCTCGTCTCATCCCTAGTTTCCTAGCTACAATTCCCACATGCCTTATCTAGCTTCACAATACGACACAAAAGACTGCCAATCATTAGACACATATTTACACACAGACAACTACTACAACAGCAGCAGCTTATACAGATCTGCAGAGATTAAAGATATATAGCTCGATCGCTTCAGCATGCCGATCGATGAGAATAACCAGAAAGCAGATCACTGGTCTAGCTAGCTAGCTAGCTATTTTCCAGTAAGTATCTTGATAAGAATACCTCCTCTGGGTGGCACAGGTGGCCTTCCTCCTTGAACTTGGGACTGATCACTACTTGTGCCTCCGCCACGACCACCGCTGCCGCCGTCGTTTCCACTCATCTTCAGGCTAGCTACTCAACTCGAGCACGTACTACTCCTCCAAGCGAGTTGGACTAAGCTCACTATGCTGCTAGCTTTGTTTACTCTGTGTATATAGGGGATGAATCTGTAAGATAGAAGCGAATAAGCCAAGCATAAGACAAAACGCACATGGCGAAGAGGGCCAGAGCTGATTGTGCTAGGGCTCCCACATCGGATATTATAACTTGAAGCGTTCACCTGCGTTCGACCCCATGCTTCTGGTTTTCATCAGCACCATTCATCGTTCGAGAATGACGTATAAGGTGTTTGCTGCGTTACGTCATCAGGTCATTCTGGCATGTGTGTTTAGTGGGTGAAGAAAAGGTTGAGGTCTG
This sequence comes from Fragaria nilgerrensis, assembly GCA_010134655.1. Classification (NCBI taxonomy): domain Eukaryota; kingdom Viridiplantae; phylum Streptophyta; class Magnoliopsida; order Rosales; family Rosaceae; genus Fragaria; species Fragaria nilgerrensis. The sequence continues at coordinate 30,817,295 of CM020978.1, read as the reverse complement.
GCGAAGCCTTATCCACATACATATATATACATTTTTGGGACTAATAGACAAGCACACCAGGCGGATTTTATCAAGAAAAAAACCAACTCATATTTTGTTTTGATATTTACTTAGTGACAAGGAAGTTCATATGAAGTGGTTCGAATGTTCGATGCTTTCAACTTGATTTGTTTGGCTACTGATTTGGACATTTGGTAGTGTCGGTAAACATTTTGATTCCAGGAAAAGGGCTTGTGGGCTAACCTGAAATAACCCAACCCCCATCTACTCCTCTAAGTTTGGGCCTGAAACAAAAGTAGCGCCAGTTATATCTACTCTTATTTCAGTTTGGGTTTGGATGAGGAGCCCCAACGCCCATTGTTAGTGTAGAAACTAAACTACAAAAAAAGAGTGGAGGAATTAAAAATTAAAAATTAAAAAACCAAAGAGGATTAGAGGAGAAATAAAATTTCCTAATAATAACAGTAACTCAGACCCCAACACTATCAATTTCTCTTTTAAGCCAGAGATGGTCGATCGACGATAGACTGGTTATTGTATTCGACTTGTTTACTTGATCATGTTAAAAACAGTAAATCAGAAGTTAAGGCATTTCATTGATCCACTACTCACTACCAGGACAAGCACTTTAGCCGACGAAATACTTTCGTCGGCCTGTTAGTTTAATTCGTCGGCTAAGATCTTAGCCGACTAGCCTTCGTCGGCTATAGTTTCGTCGGAAAAAGGTCGTCGGCGATGACTTTAGCCGACGACACTAGAAGACGTCGTCGGCTATTGTCCCAGATAATAACCGACAAATCTCTTAAATATTTCGTCGACCGTAGTCTGAGACTTTAGCCGACGACGATATTCGTCGGCTAAAGTATGTAATAAAAAATTAAAAAAATAACTATAGCCGACGAAATATAGTCTGTTTCGTCGGCTTTAGAAGTATTTAGCCGACGAAACATGCCATAATTCGTCGGCTAAACCTTATAAAAAAATTAAAAAAATACTATAGCCGACGAATATCATCGGCTTAAGTATTTAAATATCATCGGCTAAATTTGCTGGTTTTTGAAAAAAAAACTGCAGAAACTTTCGGCCACCTCCAATCACCACCAAAATTTGACAGAATCTTCTACTCAACATTTCGAACAACTTTTTAGAAGAAGTCCAAGCCCAATTTTAAGCCTAAACAGGTCAATTGAATCAAAATATAAAAATCCCCAATTTTAAACCCTAAAAACTTCAAATCTTCGATTCTCCTCACACACACCGAATCGAGCTACCAAATTCTAGGGGAATGTAATACTAATCAAACTCAACTTATCCATATATAGAACTCACCAAATGGTGACCTGAGGAAGAAGAAATTTGATCGACACCGAATCCGAACCGGCGGAGTTTTGGAGCTCGATTTATCCCTCACGGCGGCGCCGCTCGATGCACCACCTGTCCAGCAATGAAGTAGAGACGACGGCGAAACTTTTGGGACAACTGTGGCGGTCTCCGGTGGCTTGACGGCGGAGCTAGGCCGAGAACTTTTTCTGATTTTCTGACTTCTTACCATCCACCTCCGTAAAACTCCTATATAAAGAACTTTACCCGACGAAATTCTTTATTTTCGTCGGCTAAACTCTTTTGAAAAGTTTGAAAATTTTGGTTGACCGCAAAATTTTTTTGACAATAACCGACGAAATCATATATTTTCGTCGGTTTAAGTCCTTTGAAAATTTTGAAAATTTTCCCCCAAATTTGGTTTGCACCAAATTTTTTACGACTTTACCCAACGACTTTTCATATATTTTCGTCGGCTAAAGTCATTTGAAAATTTTCCTCCAAATTTGGTTTACCGCCAAACAATTTTTGACCTTAGCCGACGACTTTTTTAATATCTCGTCGGCTAAAGTCTATAAATTCACGAACGCTCATATCTCCCTCTATATTACGTAGTTTGGTCAAACCTTCCACACAAAAATTTTCACGTAGATGAGACACAACTACCTATATAAAAATTTTGAGACATTTACCTTCCGACGATAGGGCTCCCCATAGGGAATAATAACGGTAAATAAGGTTGACCGCTACTATCGGTACCAAGACGTTACCCGATTTACGTGATTTTTGACCATAGCCGTATTTCACCATTCTGAACACATCTTATTTCACAAGATTTTTGATAATTTTGCTTCTATGTAGAGTTGGTTTACAAAGTTGTATAACCTACTAAACAAGTTATACAACATAGTAGACACGTTGTGATTCCGATGACTAAAATTCACAAACCAAAATTTGACCGTCAGATATGATCATTATGACGAAAGATGTCTATGGTAAAAAATTCAACTGGATCCGACAACATTAAGGGTTCGATCAAAACAGTTAACTATAATCCATCGTCACTTATCACACAAAAACGCTCATATCTCCCTCTACATTATATAGTTTGGTCAAACCTTCCACACAAAAAACTTTCACATAGATGAGGCGTAACGGCCCATATAAAAATTTTGAGACATTTACCTTCCGACGATAGGGCTCCTCATAGGGAATAATAATAGTAAATAGGATTGATCGCTACTACCGGCACCGAGACGTTACTCGGTTTACGTGATTTTTGAACCATAGCCGTATTTCATCATTCTGAACACATCTTATTTCACAAGATTTTTGATAATTTTGCTTCCTATGTAGAGTTGGTTCACAAAGTTGTATAACCTACTAAACAAGTTATACAACATTAGTAGACACGTTGTGATTCCGATGACTAAAATTCACAAACCAAAATTCGACCGTCAGATATAATCATTATGACGAAAGATGTCTATGGTAAAAAATTCAACTGGATTCGTCAACGTTAAGGGCTCGATTGAAACGGTAAACTCTAATCGAAAATAAGAAAACTGCATTTTGAACCATAAACGAACTCGGATGGCCAAAAAGGCCCATATGTCATGGCATAGTGATGAGTTTGACTCGTAGGGCCGTTACGCTTCCGGAAAGGTATCACAATAGTCAATCGGACACCGAACGCCAAATCTGCAGCATACCGGGTTTCGATTGTTCTACATCAAAGACATTACCCGATTTACCTGATTTTTGAACTATGACCGTATTTCACCATTCTGAACACATCTTATTTCACGAGATTTTTGTTAATTTTGCTTCTATGTAGAGTTGGTTCACAAAGTTGGGTATTTGTTTAAAACCTACTAAGCAAGTTATAGAACATTTTATTGTTTTTCTTTTAGCTGACGAAATAATAGTCGACGACTTTTTTCGATAATAACCAACGAGTAAAAACTTTGGCCGACGAAAAAAAATTCGTCGGCTAAAGTATAGTATAGCCGATGAAAAAAATTCTTTAACCGACGAATTTTTTTTCGTCGGCTACAGTTGACCATAACCGACGAAAATTTAAATTAGCTGACAAAAGAAAATTTCGTCATCTAACGCGGACTTTAATCGACAAAAAAATAATTCGCTGCCCTGATTTTTTTATTTTCGTCGGCTAAATCTTTTTTTTTTGTAGTGACTCCTGCCTTATATTGGTTGAGATCTAATTTGGAGGCAAATATTAATATAATGTGTATACGTGTTTTTTTTTTTCATGGAATAGGAACTCGGTTTGTTTGAATTGAGTAGTATCAACTATATTAGGGGACATGATTATGTCTATGATTTGGGGTATCTATCACATGGTGTCCTTGTTTTATCATTTTCTCTTTGAAATCATTTGTATTCCATGGCAGGACAGGAGTACTCATAGTTCTAGTACTGAATTTTTATGAATTATATATAGCAAGGAGGGAGCACCATATATGGTCCGTAGATTCAGATGACTAGAAAGATTCTGGGGATCATGAATTGGGTTATGGTATTGTCAGGGTCACTCCTCTATCCCATAATAGCTGTGCCCTATTCCTAGTTTCGATTAGCTTCATCAGTCATCACTCATCACTGATGACCAGCTAGTACTGTCTCAGCAGTTGATTAGTTAGAAGATACCTTTCTTTGGAATTTCCAAGGAACCAAGTTGAGCATTCGCTGCAAGTCAGAGATGAAGAAGAATAAATTTTGTTTAGGGTCTTGAATGTTTTGGCTTTTAATTTGATTTATTTTTGTAATGACTTTCTTATGTCTTAATTTTCATAGAGATGAGTTTGAGAGGCTTGTTTGTTTATCTTTGGTTTTGTTTCGGCATCCTTGTGTTTTTTGGCTTCTATGACATTTGTTTCACGACTAAAAAAAAAAAAAAAAAAAGTTTAGCATTGGCTTGGCCTGCTCACCTGCTCAATTCATCTCATTTTTGATGTCTTTTTTCTTTTTCTACGAAGAGAAAAAGAACGTTTGTTTATCATATAAGAACCGTTATTTACTATAAAAATGCTACGTAAATCATATTTCAGAAAGTTCGGAGTTACTACTTACTGAAAAAGCCAAGGCATAAGAAGAGGGTCAAGTTTGAAATTGGGGGATTGCCAAGACCGGTACAACACTGTTGATACCACTGTTTGCCGGATTCGTGTCTACGGTGACAGAAAAGAAAAGGAAACACTGAAAAGGCTCGAGGACGTTTTTTCGAGAAGTGCTTCTCTTGGAAAGTGTTCGACACTTCCAAAGACTTAATAAGATTCCAACTTTTCCGGTCACATTTTACTCTTCCTCTTGTCTTTTTACTGCCTCCGGGGGTTCCCCCCGCTTTAAAACCAACGACAAATACTCCAAACAACCCCCCCTCTCATCCCTCTCCTTTTGCCTCTTGCTGATTCTCTCTCAGATTTTCAAATCAACCGAATCTTTTACTCTCTCTCTCTCTCTCTCTACAGTAAGAGAGAGAATAAACACTAGCTAGCTCTGGGCACTCTCTCTCTCTCTCTCTCAAGTCATGAAGTGACCAAAGCCTTTCCAAGAATCAAAATGCACAAACCCACGCCATGCATTGGCTAGATCACATTCTGGGTCACCCAAAGCTTTGCTCTTTTTGTATTTCAATGTCAGTTTTGCTCTGAAAGGTAAACACAGTAGTTTTAGTCTGCTGGGTGTTTGTCAAAATGTCCAGGCCATATGGTGAGCAACCTCCACCACCACCACAAGCCTTTATGATACAGGGCAGCGACGCCAGCACTTACTCCCCCCACGGCTCGATTGGCGCAGTAGTCGGTATGCTAGTTATGGTCGTAATCCTCGCCGCAGTTGCTGTCGTGATCGGACGGCTCTGCTCCGGCAAGACTATCATGGGCTACGGCCATTTCGAAATGGAGAGCTGGGCCGAGACCAAATGCTCATCTTGCATTGATGGAAGGATCAGTACTGTCTCACTTCCCAGGCCCAATGTATCAACAGCAACATCACCAGCCCAACCATCTGAGCAATCTGATGTTCAAACATCAGCAACTTCCGCAAATGCATAACTTCTAGTTCTAGCCAGCAATCTTCTGGGTTTCGATTCGATACGGTAGGCTATCACAGTTCTTCTGTTATTTGTTTTTTGATGTTTTGGTGCCTTGTGCATTTGCAAGACTCGGTCTTTGAATTTTTGTACTGCATAGCAAGCTCATTGTGTCTTCAGCTGTATTCTGCACTTAAGTTAATGGAAGTTACTACATTTGCTTGATCATTGACCAAGTCAGGTGCTATGTTCCATCCATTTAAGCCATTGAAAAGGAAAGGACAATGCCTTTAGCTCTTAGAATATTAAGTGAAAGAATAGGTGGATATCACTGGTAGTTCTTGAGCTCGGTTTAGTGTACTTCTTGTTCTTCTGCAATTCAATTCTTGGACTTGTGAGTTGCTGTGGCATTAAAGCAATGTGTTTATGGACCATGTGATGAGTAGTACTTCACAGTTGTATTCTTCTGCAGAAGCAGCACCAGCAACAAAATCAAATCATATATTCCCATCTTGGGTTTATAATGAAAGGTACTGGACCTTGGTTAAGTTTATAATGGCAAGTGGGGTTTGGTAAATTTTTTTAAATTTCTAGTCCTTTTCCCACCAATTCAAACACATTATATTCTGGCATTCACAGTGATCACAATGGCAGCTACTTATAATTACCAGCTGCCAGCTAGCTGGCCTTACCCTGCCTGACCTGCTTCCATATACAGAGCTAGTGAAGCCATGAGGATTCAAATTTGCCAACCAGCAATATATTGGTCATGACCACCCACTAAACACTTGACATGTGTACCAACTTAACTAGAGTTAGTGTTTTTTTTAGAATAAACTGTAGTTAGTGTTAATAAATAAATAACTCTTAAATCATTATTACTGATACTCTCTCTCCCATCTTTCTCTCTCTCACCAGCAGAGATCTCTCTCTCCATCTCTCCACCACGGCACCACCCAACGTCAATTCGCCACTGACGACGACGATTGGGACGATTTCGTCACCGTCGCCGCTCCTCCGGTCAAAACTCCCCTCGTCAACGGATTCGCCCGCCATGGTCCAACCGCCGGTCGACTTGTTCGGGTTCTTCAACGTTCTTAACGCGCCGCCGCCCGCTCCGAATTCATATTCCAATTCTAACTTTGAAAACCAGACGTTCAATATCTTTTTTTTCTTTTTTTCTGCAATTTCAGATGTTCATCTTCGCCTCAACTATAATTAAACTATGCAGCAATTTATCATCTACGTTGGGTATGCTGAAGAACAAAAATGGAAAAATTAGGAACATTTTGGTGAAATAAAAAAAAAAGAAAAAAGAGAATCGGGGGTTGGGTGTAGTCGTGGAGCTGCTGGCAATGCAGTGTTGTTGTTCTGGTGAAAAAAGGAGGGGGGGGGGGGGGGAAGGGAAGAGGGAAGATTCCAATTGCGACATTGCCCAAAGGCTGATGGAATCAAAATTTGTCACATCTCATTCCCCAAAAAGAGGGACGGAGAAGAAAGAGAAGCACTATTTTCTAAAATTTACCGGAAAAATTTGGTTACTTAAATATTAATTATTCACATGTTTTAAAAATAAGAACAAAAATCTAAAATGTTTTATTAGATAATTTATGTTATAATGAAATATATGATTTTTTTTGTTATAATTAATAATTATTTAACATATTTTATTGTTGTAATAAATGCTAAAATCTTCAAAATGGAGAAGTTGTTGAAGTTGGAGCAAATTTTTTGGAGATTTTGGCTTTTGCTTTCCCATTTTAGAGAAATTTTGGGAAAACTGTTGGAAATGATCTAATGCATGCAAGGGTTGTAGTTTTTTTTTTTTTTTTTGATAAAATGAAAGGCTTGTAGTTGGCCAAGCTGAAATTACCATATCTTGAGTTTGGCGGTAAGACCAAAAGATTGTTCGACTAAAAAAGACCAACAAAAACATGACATTTTGGACAGCTCGGGTTCAAAAAATGTTAGGGTAGAATATTTTTGATTGTTTCTTCTGAATCGCTGCTTGGATTGCCCTACTCATGATATGCTCGGCAAAAAGGGTTTCACAAGAAAACCACATAGGATATATGAAAATCTAAGCAGTAGTGTTTCTCATACTTTTATTTTAATAAATAAATAAGAAATTATACGACATTAGCTCAGACAAATAAATCAAATGAATATAGTAAGTGAGAATTAAACATAAACTAAAAGCCTAAAACCGTTTAGTTAGCTGTTATGATAGTTGAGTTCATGTACCCGTTGATATGTTTCCACTATATGCTTGGTTGCTAGTTGGATTGAGCCTTTGTAGAAATATGTGAGGTGTTTTAGAATACGAAAAATGTAGAATGGTCTTGTATCAACCTTTGTAAAGAAATCAAAGCGATCAATAGAGCGAATGGTGATGATCTTCCGTCTCCAAATTCTGTGAAGCGCACTACGAGCTAGCCTGCAAACTGAGACATAGAACTGGCGTCGGTTGACCGTCGTTGAATCCTCGTGTTAACATCCAACCTAATTAACTATACCCCGTTGCCTTACTCTGACCTTTTGAACCCTTAATGCGCCAGTAATTATAGCCACTGCACAAGTTCTTGTTCTTAGTGGATGATCACCTAAATAGCCATGACAAGAACCATTCGTCAACCATGCATTTTACTTCTGTGCCCTCCATTTTTTCCGAATGAAGCTACGTAATCTCACTAATCTGAACTTTGGCAGTTCAGTAATTACCAAATGAGAAAAAACACGGAGCAAAAAATCACCTTCTGGAATCTGGAAATAAGAACATGTTGAATTACTTGATTCAAAATTAAAGCGTCGCATTTCATCACCAACCAATTCAATTGACAGAGGCAATAGTCAAATTCTTTTTCCTATATAAACCCTATAAGCGCTTACGTTTTCTCATCACCTTCTCGTCTTCCAGTTTATACATTTTACTTGGAACATTGTTGAAGTTGAAGAACAACAACTACTAGTTTAAGATACGTACGCAAATGGCTTCCATCAGTTACACTACACAAGGCTTCATTCTCTCCTCCTAGCTGCTGCTTCTCTGTTAGCAGTTAGCGAGGCCAAAACCATTGTCGTCGGAGGGAGTGAAGGCTGGCGTTTCGGCTTTAACTACACAGAATGGGTCCTCCAAAACAGCCCTTTTTACATAAATGACGAACTCGGTAAGTCCCACTCGAACGCACACATTACCTGCATCATGCATGTTGGAAAATTCTACAATGTGTTAATGCATGTCATTTAGTAGCGCTCACTTCCCTGTGTTTGTTTAAATGCCGCAGTGTTCAAGTACGATCCGCCAAGCGGGAAGAACAGCGGCTACAGCGTGTACCTGCTTCCCAACCTGTGGAGCTACATAAGCTGCGACTTCAGCAAGGCCAAGATATTGGCCGGTCCAAACCAGGGTGCCGGCGAGGGCTTCAAAGTTGAGCTTAACCATGGAGGCCTTACTACTTTGCCAGCGGTGACAAAAATGGTTACAACTGCAAGGACGGGCTCATGAAGCTCTTCGCAGTGCCACTTCCGCACTGGAACAACTGATCATCGATCCACTTTCGCCTTGATATAGAATTACACACATACTTACACACACACATACACATACCCCAGATTGATTAGTATTATGTATTCAATAATTCTGGAAGGATCCGAGTGAGAATAATGAAGACGGTGATCGATCTTCTTCTTTCTTTATGACACTGTATACGAGTTATAGGGGAATAATCAGTTGGGAGCTTGTTTTACATAATAAAAGATAAATTTGTTTTAGTGTTATACTAAACATTACAATCTCGGACTACTAATTCAGTTGACTAAAAAGCATGTTTATGGATCTATAGTTCTATACCAAAGAATGCATGAAACATTAACGTTTATCCGGTCACTAACTCACAAATAAATTCATACTCAACTACCTTTAGGTTTATATCTAAAGGTAGTTGAGCATGAATTTCTTGGTAAGTTGGTGACGAGTAAACATGACTGATACATCAAATCCTCTTCTCTTATGTAATGTGGAGTGCAAAATAAATCTATAAACTTGAGCCTCCTCACCTTTTCATACTTGGTTTTTGGTTTACAATTGCAGTCAATCTCATATTGTTCTTCTGAAGTTAAGAAGAAAGCCCAGACAAGATGAACAAGCACAACTAGCAAAAACACTACTAGAAGAAAAACTTTAGCCGACGAAAATGAAAAAACAGGCCGACGAACTATTTTTTCGTCGGTTAAATTCCACGTGAGCCGACGAAATTTTTATTCGTTAGCTAATTTAAATTTTCGTCTGCTATAATCAACTTTAGCCGACGACTTTAAAATTCGTCGGCTAAAGAATTTATTTCGTCGGTTAAAGTTCAAAAACTATAACCGACGAAATTTTTGAAAGTTTAGCCGACGAAATTAAAATGTCGTCGGCTAAAGTGCTTTATATTCGCAGATCTGGACAGCAGCAGCTCATCTGGAAAAAAAAACAGGAGAAGAAAAAACGGGAGAAAAAGTTTGGGTGTTGTCGAAATCTGTCCATAATTAGTTTGTGAAGCTATATATAGGTACGTATATGTATATATGTTGATTAATTGAGTTTTATTTGAGTTGATCGATTTTGAGTGTGATTGAGTTGATCGATTTTGAGTACGTTGAATGTATATATATATGTGTTGATCGATTTGGTTGATGATTTGATAATATATATGAAGTTGTTAATAAGTAGTAGATTATATATGTTAATTAATTTATAATATTGTGTTGATATGGTATGAAGTTGTTGATGATATATATGAGTTGATGATGATTTTGTGATGATGTTGATATATAATATTGTTATGAGTTATTGATTTTGAGTACGTTGTGCATTCTATATATATCTATATCTATCTTCTATCTATATATATATGTTGATCGATTTGGTTGATGCTTTGATAAGTAGTAGATATATATTTATATAAATGTTAATTAATTTCTAATATTGTGTTGATGGTATGAAGTTGTTGATGATGATTTTTTGATGCTGTAATATCTCTCTCCTCTTGTTCTGTCCTTATTCCGTCTCCTATTCTGTGTTAATTAGTTGTAGTCCGTAGAATATATACGCGTACCAAATGAATTGAGATTTATATCTGGAATGAAATTTATTATTAATTAGCTAGCGTTATACATATATATTTTGTTATATTTTCAGGATATGGATAAGAGTTGGATTTCGCTTCCAAAATGGGACAAAAGATATGGTAAATGAGTTATGAGTTTTCTGGAATATGCACTGGCTAATGCTAACGAGAATACAATTTTCTATTGCCCGTGCACGAAATGTCAGTGTCGCAGCGATATGCATCGATTTGCGATTGACAAAGTATGGCAACACCTGAGGAGTAACGGTCTAGTCTAGTACACTACACTTGGATGTATCCCATGAAAAGGTACATTTTTTACACCTGAATTCCTCAATATATATACATGTTCAATAATCATAACACTTTGCAACTTGATTTATAGGCAACTTGGAGACTACAAATATTATGTGGCTAATAAATCCACGCCTGAAGGATGTATAGCTGAAGCATATATTACGCATGAGTGTCACCTACATGAAGTTGTATTTAGGAGCGTTGAAGGAAACAGATGAAGCCATGCCGGTAGATGTACCGAAGTTCAATCTTTCCATACTCTCCAGTGATGTTGAAGTTTATTGAATTTTGTCAGACTCCTACAAGTTGCAAACCACATGAGCTAGTCATTGCCCACTAGTGGGTATTGATTAACTGTCCAGAAGTTGAATACTGGAAAGACATCCATCTATATTGTCCAGACATTCATGGTGATCTCGAACTATTTTGGCGGCTGGGTACGTAATTCAATATTTATGTACGTATTTATGTTTATTGCATAATTATCTATATTTTCAGTTGAATGGTTGGTTGCAGATGAACCATATTCAATTTGATGGTCTCAAATTGGTCGCACGAACTAAGACTTCTAGCGATGAAGCCCATAATGTCAAGAGTTTATCCGATGTGTAAGGTGAATGGCGTGCAATTTATATGTGAACAGAGAGACAGCAGACGAGAACACAGAATTCTGGGGTGATGGCGCATGGTGGGCGGAATGGAGTTGACTATTACGGTGTTCTCCATTCAGTGGTGGAACTCGTTTACTGTGAAGGCATGACAGTGCACCTCTTCAAGTGTAGATGGTTTGATACTAGCCCGCAGAGCATGAAGACCGATTAGTACGAATATATATCGGTGAACAGTGCTATAAGTTGTTACGAAGATGACCCGTTCGTTTTTGCCACATCGGTAAAACAAGTGTTTTATCTTGATGACCTTGCTAAGGGTGACGCGTGGAAAGTAGTCAACCTTGTGCACCCTCGAAACATTTACCAGCGCTACACTTGGAGAGGCCGAAGACGAGGAAGAAGATTTTGCGTATCAAGAGCCCAACGCAATAGGTATTCCTAACTCCTCTCTACCGTCCGCCTTAATAATTTTAAAGCGGGTCGTTCGGTGCGAATTCGTGATGAAGAGCCAAGGCTTATTGATGTTGATCCAAATCAAAAAACAGACGAAAACTCTGGCGATGAGGAAAGGCATATGTTGAATTCATATTTCTGTTATTTTATATGATTTTGGTGATATATGAACAGGAAGTTAGTATGGTTTAACCTTCTGTTTTTTTAATGTATTTTTTATACTTTAGCCGACGAAATAAACCATAATTCGTCGGCTTAAACCATCTACGCTGACGAAATACCGTAATTCGTCGGTTTAAATAATCATAACCGACGAAATCAGTCACAATTTGTCGGCTAATTTAAAGGTTAGCCGACGAATACAGTAATATTTCGTCGGCTAAACCCTACAACCTAGGCCGACGAATACCCTAATATTTCGTCGGCTTAACCTAAACCCTAAACCCTAAAATTTTTATACGACTTGTTGGGTCTCATCGGTTTGAACTATTTCCGTTGAAGGTCCGGGCAAAATATGTAATTTAGACAGTCAAATGACATTTTCCGTGCGTTTAAGGGTTTGACTTACGAGATTGACCGTCCGGATCGAGCCCTTAACCTTGTTGGATCAAGTTGAATTTTTCCTATACATGTATTTTATCATGATGGTCAGATCTGACGGTAGGATTTTTGTTTCTCAAGTTTGATCATCAATATCACAACATGCCTACTAATGTTTGTAACTTGTTTACCGAGTGTTGAGTAAATGTTCCGTTTTAAAAACAAACTATACGTAGAACCTTCAAACGTAAAAAAGTCGTGAAATAAGATATGACCAGAATGGTTAAATACATCCACGATTGAAAAATCACGGTATTCCGATAAAGTCTCGGTGCCGATAATTGCGGTCAATGCAATTTTCCATTCTTTATCCCTATGGGTAGCCCTATCTTCGGTGGTTATTTTCTATAAAATTTTTATACGACTTGTTGGGTCTCATCGGTTTGAAACTATTTTCAGTTTAACGTCCGGGCAAAATACGTAATTTAGATTGTTTAATGACCTTTTTCTGTGCGTTTAGGGGTTGACTTACGGGATTGACCGTCTGGATCGAGCCCTTAACCTTGTCGGATCAAATTTAATTTTTTCCCATACATGTATTTTCTCATGGTGGTCAGATCTGATGGTCGGATTTTCAGTTCTCAAGTTTCATCATCACAATCACAATGTGCCGAATGTATAAAAAGTAATTTAGCCGACAACATTATTAAAAACTCGTCGGCTGTAGTTAATACAATAAAATAAAACAGATAAATTGAAAATATTAAATAAAAATTACTAGCCGACGAATTTCAAGGTTAAGCCGACGAATTTAAAACTAGGCCGACGAATTTCAAAGGTTTAGCCGACGAAATTCAAGGGTTAGCCGACGAATTTCACATGTTAGCCGACGAAGAAATTATTTCGTCGGCTAAAGTTATCGGGACCGTAGAAAACCCAGCGAAAAAACCCTAACGCCTGGTCCGCCTCCTCTGTGTATAACCAGTTGTGGTCCGCCTCTCCCTCTCCCTCTCCTGGTCGCCCGCCCTCCCCCCCCCTCTCCCGGTCTCCTCTCCATCGTCCTCTCCTCTCCCGGTCTCCCTCTCTGTCGCCCTCTCCCTCTCCCGTTCTCCCTCTCCGTCGCCCTCTTCCTCTCCCTCTCATACCTGTCTACTTCTGCCTTCTCCCCTCTCCTCCACCATTAAATTCCGATCCGCCGTCTCTGCCGGCCCAGCCCAGTCCTTCCTCGCCCGCAGCTGCCGACATTTTAAGGTCGGAGGTAAAAGTATGAACCCTAATTTATGTGTTGGTGTGAATTGTTTTGGAATTAGTTTATGCATGTGTTTTGAATTACGGTGCTTTTTGACCTTTGGAAATTTGTGGTATTACGGAATTTGGGAATGATTAATGTTCAATTGGGTTGGTAATGATTTGGAATATTTAATATGGTGGAAGGGTATAGAATTTGAATTTGAAGTATGAAATCGAAAAAAGAATTACAATTTGAAGTCAATTGATTGAACTAGTCTGCTAGTATTCTTATTTAATTGAATTTTTGTCTTGTTAAGTAATGAATTGCTGGAAATTTTAATTGGAATAGAGTACAATTTAGTTAGTATTTTAAATAGCTTTAATTCAAATTAATATTTTAAACAGGATGAGCGGTAATTTTAGATCGACGAAGGGTTCGAAGGGCCAAAGGTTCGAATTGTCTGAGGGAACCTCTAGCAAACCTCAAACGTCGTTTCGGGACCACATGACAGCCAGACATGCAACCCTTCTGGAGACGGTGCAGAGGCAGCCGCCGAGCGTTTCCCATTCCTCAAGGCAGCCTTCGGTGCCCACTTCATTGAGGCAGCGCGGGGCGTCCCTCATTCCTTGAGAGAGCAGTGGCCTCAGACCCAGACGGAGGTGTCTGCACCCCGTATGCTTGAGATACACCGGCCGCCCACTCCGGTTCCTACTGCTTGTCGATGGTGGGTCATCTGGCGTACAGATGCCGCCCGCTCATCTATTCCTTCCGCGGATGATACCGCCTTACCTGCAGTTGATGGCTCAGACGCCGATTTATCCACTGCCCCCGCCGGTGGCTCCATCAGCGGCGTACCGGTTTGTGCCTTTTGATACGCCTCTTATTTCCGCGAGGGTATCATCATCAACGACAGAGGCGGAATCCGTCGCGTCCGCCGCATCGCCCTCAAGTAATAAAAGATGAATGATTTGTTTTCTTGTAATTAATAATAAAAGTCTCCGATTTTAATAATCAATTTGGTTTATCATGTGATAGCAACCGTCGGAGCGAAGCCGGCAAAGAAGAAAGAGGGCCCCGTCACAGAGAAGGCTCTCGAGAAGACTGTTAGTACCTCAGGGAGGATCGTCATCGGTACTGACGGGGATGGCGACATAGTATCGGGTGGGAAGTCGAGGACGTACTCCGTTCGCGTGGGAGCACTCATTAGGGATAGGGTCCCTATGTTGTGGTCAGACTGGAGCGAGGTCCCGCAGGAGGTTAAGGACATGGTCCACAATACGATGTCGGTGAGTTTACAAAATGCCTCAATAATATTTTGTATTACATTATTGATTTCTCGAAAACTAAACTAATAAACGGTTAAATGCAGGTGTGGTTTGACATTCCCGAGCACCTGAAGAACAGCTGGGCGGATGTTGTGCATGGGGTAACGTTGGGAAGTTAATGAAAAACAAAATTGTATGTGATATTAATAATATTTCTAATATTTTTGTTGTATCTGTAGGTACAAGGAGTGGAAGAACGAGTTGCGAACCCACTGGACTACGCACGGGAATGCACGTTCTGGTACCCCTGTTGAGTTCCAGTACATGGAGTACAAGTGGCGTTGGCTTCTGACATCAGAATTCAACAACTCTCGTAACGGGTATTTAAAAAATTAATTAGTTAATTTGTCATTAAGTACGTGTGTTTTTATTTTTTTACTAATAGTTTATTTTTTTCTTTGAAGGCCGTTTCCCGGGTGAACATTCAGAACCGGCAACGCAACACAAGGAACTATCATGCCGGTTCTAGACCGTTCGCTGTCTTCATGGACGAGGCGACCAGAGAACATCCAGAAGTCAACCGGTACGTCTATACGTACGCGAAAACATATCCTGACGCGCAAGAGGATATTGTAAGTCATCTTACGTTTTTAGATTTTTAATTTTACTTATATATATGTTAATTAATAATTTTTTTCCTATCCAATTAGGCGAAGATGAGGGAGACTAGTGACGAGGTGATGAGTGCTATAGTGAGGGAGACATGGTCGGACACGCATGAGGAAGAGATGTCCGAAGCCATGTCCCGGATCGACACTTCGGATCCCACGGTTGGGGCGAGGATCATGGGCACAGCCTTCCCACCGCGAGCAAACAACTTAACTACTACTGCCGGGGTATAGGAAAGAAGGGCAAGGGGGTCCTGAAGACCACTCCAGGATTTCAACGAAAGACAGCCTCGACCAGCAGCAGGACCACGAGCACCAGGACGACTTAGCTGCTAGAGTCGGAACTTCAGAGACTACGGGACAACACAAGCTGCTCATGTTACCTATAATGCCGCAGACAACCTATAATGCCGCGCAGGCAGCCCATTATGCCGAGGTACATGCCATCCAGCAGGCCCAGCAGCGGCAGATGTTCCAGTACATGCAGGACTTTACAACTGCCCCCCAGCTTCAAGGACTTCCGGCTCCGCTCATGTCTCCGCCCATACCGCTACCCCACCCCACCGCCACACCTCCGCAGCAACCTCTGCAGCAGCCCTCGGAAGCGGATATTAATTTAGACGATCTAGATTTTGTGTAGTTGATGAATTATATAGTTTTATGTGCTTGTTTTGATTATATGAAATTGTTTTGGTGTATTTTGTAGCTTGCTTGGAATGGTAATTTAGAAATTTCGGGTTTTTTTATACTGGAATGGACTTATAACCGACGACACATTCCATAATTCGTCGGTATAATAATGTTTAGCCGATGAATTATGGAATGTGTCGTCGGCTAAACCCTCTAAAGCCGACGAAATACGGTCTGTTTCGTCGGTTTTAATTTTATTTTTTTATTACATACTAAAGCCGACGAATATATTAAGCGTTTTGTCGGCTAAATCTGAGAGACTAACCGACGACAGAAGATGTCGTCGGCTAAAGTCTGAGAGACTAGCCGACAAAAGACGTCGTCGGTTAGTCTCTCAGACAATAGCCGACGACGGGTTATAGTGTCGTCGGCTAAAGTCATCGCCGACGACGCTTTCCCGACGAAACTATAGCCGACGAGCCTTCGTTGGCTAAGATTTTAGTCGACGAATTAAGCTAACAGGCCGACGAAAATTTTTCGTCGGCTAAAGTGCTTACCCTGGTAGTGAACACCATAGACACAGATAAAATCTGTGTGAAATAGGTCTTTCTCACACGGATATCAGTGTCAGAAGGCTGTTCCCGAGAGGGGCTAATGCTTATTACTCACGGTTAATAAAGTCTGTGAATTGTAGATGTGGACCCCATTATCTATTCATAAACATGTAATTAATTTATTAAATGTTCAGCGTGAACAAATTTCTAATTCACAAAAATATGTGTGTTAATAGTAGACACTAACTGACACTGAAATTTGTGTTGAAGAGTAAATATTACTAAAAAAATTGTATTGTGTCTAAACCATGGCCTAGCATATTATCCTACTTGTTTGTTATGTCATGGTTCTCATCACACTATCATCTTGTACATCATCCATCATAGACCATGGTCATGCCTCTCATCAAATACCATCATCCAGCTGGTACCATCATACACCTTGGTTAGCTGCTCTAGATGCCATGGCTCCCTGGAAACATCTTTTATTGCTGATTATGATAATAAACAACATGAATACTTCATAAAGAACTGAAAGTGTAGACGAGCAAGGTGGATATTAACCGGATATGAACACTTAAGATGATTAATAGATAGTATATTACCTATAATTGGCTGGGGTTTCTTCAAGTCCCTATCCTCATCAATCAGATATGTGTCATCGTCTCATAGATCAATCTGCAACTCCAATGGAGTTTTTGAAGGCTTTTTAGGGAAAAACTGTCATGACCCATCCTGAATTTCACTCCTGAAATCCGAGGTAAGTCCTGCGGGGTCCACCTTCAAGGAGAATTTACCAAAAATTCGGTATAATCTTCCTTAAAAATAGACAACTCGTACCTGAAAAATCAAACTTACACTTCTATAACCAACATACCAGCCTCAACACCTAGAGTCTTTATGCTCTCAAAGTTCATCACACCTCCCAATATAACAATACTCATCTAAAATAATTTCACGACCAACAACACAATTAATTCACTAATTGGCTAACAGAGCATATCTAATAATGAAATAATAACAATGAACAAAGATAAGCGGAAGCAGCCTCTGACTATGCCTCGACTCCATGTATGCTCGACTTCATTAAACTTAGCCTGCACACTGAGTATTTAAAACCAAAAGGCCCAGGGAAAGTAATTTAAAAACGTTACAGTAAGTGGACAAAAATAATTAAATAATTTAACAAATACCCAATTTAAATATTTTCTCACATTTCAACTTTAAAAACTTAGCTGCACGCAATTTTGATAAATCATAACTTAAATCTATAAACCCATAACAATGGACAAACCAGCCCTGCTGGTTAAACAACAAAGAAACCTCGTAAAAAGAGATAAACCAGTCTCGCTGGTTAAACAAATATATAATTGAGAATAATAAAATAAGAAGAAGAGTTATCACCATGAAAAAAGAGCCTCCCAGGCTCGGGTCAGTGCCTCCAAGGCTATAATAGGCTATAATAGCGTCTCACGCTAAGCGCTCTACTCACCTATAGTGAGGACCGCTAATAATGGTTAGCTAACTAATAAATATAAATACCGATCGGTTACCTCCCAGGTATAATAGTTTTCCACGCTAAGCGCTTTATTGTGAGTAGCCGCTGATAATAGTTAGATAGCAATAATCAATATAAGCGACCCTAAATTATGGTGACTAAAAACATATGAAATCACTTAAATCCATTAAACTTCCCCAAGATCATACGAATGGTACGGTTTCCAACCGTACCTGAAAATCATCATAAGAAATTATAATAAACTCAATGACGTGTCTACACGTTAAAATACTCTCAAAACCATAATAAAAGCGAGATTTACTTAACAAGTAAAAATCATAATTAATATCACAATTCAAAATACTCGCTAAAACATTCTCCAGGTCAAGATCAATATTCCACCAATAATTTCAAAAATTATAAATAGCGAACTACCGAAAATTCAATTTTCGGAAATCTTTTAAATCTCAACGTCCACCAATAAAATCATTATAATGAAATCATTCAATTTTATAAAATCATTATAATGAAATCCGGAATGTATAAAGAATATCCAACTCAAATATCAAAATAATAATCTGAGCTCAAATCCATAAATATGACCAACACTTAATCAATGCATCATCTTAAATAAATTCCAAGATCATTTCATAAGTCAAAATTATAATATGCACTCGAAAAATAAAATAATAATTATAGAATCTTGCACGCATATTTATTTAAAACCTAAATATCCACTCACAGATTTAGGCATAAGCCCGACAATATCCGCATCGCCACTCAAGTGAGGTTCCCTTCATATTCTTGCACAATAGATATGCTTAGGACCAAACTTAAATTCCGGAAAATAAATACTTGAATATAAACACCCAAATCTCTTCCGCTTAACCCACTACTCTTACTAGGGTAAGCTTATCGGATTCTCACCAACTCTCTACAATAACCTTAATTCATCAATTCTAACATTCTACAATAAATACCAAGGAAATCCAACGATCGGATTTTTCATTCTAACAACCGCCAACATTCTCAATCTTTGAAAAATCTCAAACCTAACCAAAACGCCTCAAAAAATTTCAAACTTCACATCATTACACTCCCCTTAATATAACACATTAAAAACCCTGAAAAACCACTTCACAGTGGCGCCGCCGTCGTCTACTCCGCCGGAAGCGACGGCCGGCGGTCGGCGGCCGACTCCGGCAACCTCTGATTCCTACCAAAATTTAACAGTCTCTTCCTCTCAACCCGCTCTACAACTTTCCTAACTGCTCCGTCAGCAGCGGCGGCCGACTCCGGCGACCTCCGATGCCAACTAAAATTTAACAGCATTTTCCTCTCAACCCAACCCGCTCTACAACTTTCCTAACTAGCTAGCACAAAGTCCAATTTTAAGCTTAACTAGGTCAATCGAACCAAAACACACAATTAAGGCCTAGAATTTCAAACCTTCGTTTCTCCTTACCTAGCCCGAATAAGGTCGAATCTTTTGAGGGGTTTGCTGCTAGAAGGGAGAGCTTTAAGACGAGACCGGCAGCTCCGATTTTGCTGGCCGAAAAAAGGAGTTCCGGCGAGAACACCTCCACGCACACCGCGGCTTCCCAACGATCGTGCTCCTTCACAGCGACGCCACACGGGCTGCCGCATACCTACGTGTATAGGATGCTCCTAGCTTCAATTTGATACCCACCTTGCAGCCTAACTCGGCCGGACGGCGGCCTACGAAGGGGTGAAGTCGTCGGCAGAGAGAGAGACACGGGAGGGAGGAGAGAGGGGAAGGTAAATTATGATTTTCTACCTTCCTCAAAATAGTAAGTTTCTATTTTTATACCCCCAACCAAAATAGTAACTTTACATTTTACACCATAACTTTCACATACGAACTCCGATTTTAACGTATAGCATGTCCACGGATTTATATTAATGTCATCTACTACTTCCTTAAGGAAATTCTCCCAAAATTATTTTCTTACAAAAAGTCAACTCTAGGGTCCTCCAATAGTAAACGGTTAGTCAAATCGGTAAAAGGTCAAAGTAACACCAACTGTAAATACCCGTAAATTAACTAAAGAACCGGGATTGACAAAAACATAGAGGTGGTCTGCAAGGAAACCCAAGTTACACTACCAAATGCAAATTAATCGTTAATCTCACAATATAAACATGCAAATTCTAGAAATTTTGACAACGGTTACGTGCATATATTTCACAATGAAGACATCTAAAGCAATCCACCCCAAACCACTAGAACCAAGAAGTAAAAACCACAAAGCAAATTATTCAAGATCCAATAACAAATTGAACATAAAGTATAAGGAAAATGGATCAAAGAATAAACATGAATAGATCTACTTTTTTTTAGATCTGAGATCGAATCTGGGTTCGAGAAATGAATAGGAGATCGAGAACAGAGGAACGAATAGAGGAACAAAGTGGAAGACTCTCCTTCCTCACTGAATAGAGGAACAAATAGGAGATCGAGAATCTGTAAACCCCAAAGAAAAGAAATGAAGACGAATGATTTGATGGCCGCATTGGGTACTTGGGTGGAGATATAAGATTTGAATGAAACCTGTCACAGATTTTCGTATAGAAAGAGCACAACTCTCACATATTTCTGTGTGAAATACTTTTATAGTTGTTACAGATGTTTGTGGGAATTAAGGCAAGTGGTCATTCAAATTGTTTCAGAGGGAATTTCAATATTTGAATTTGTTTGTCACAAATTTCTGTGTCTGATATTTTTCTTACACGGATGTCTGTGTCTTTTACTTCACACGGTTATATGTGCGTGTACAATTCTCATATTAATATGTAGCCAAATGATATTTGTCACAGACAACTGTCACTATTTAATCCATATAACATAAAAATATTAGTTTTTAAAGAAAATAATATTTACTACGTACATAAATCTGTGCATATTGAGCTATTCACATATAACCGTGTGAATAGATAATTAAGCTCTCACATACTTCTGTGCCTGATGATTTTTCCCACGGATTTTAGTTACTTTTGTCATTGCATGAGTTCTTATGGGACCAATCATGATCATTTCACACAGTTTATGTGCAAAATTGTTTTTTACACAGATGTTTGTGCTCTAAAATAATCCGTGTGTGTTAAATATGTGTGAGTTGTATTTTTTCTAGTAGTAAAGCTAGATAGTTCTTGGTTGTGATGCACGTATAAGCGCATACGCTCTCATGAAAACATACTTTATCTATTCAACGAAAAAAATGAAATTTGAAATCAAAAATTTGAATAGAAGTCCAAAACCTGTTGTATGTGGACTAAAGTGATATGACTTAAGTGTTCGTATGTTTGTGTAGAATAACTTAAGGAAGATCTTATTCCCTTAAACGAGGATCCGAGTGACAAAAATTTGTACCTCTACACACTCTTTGAGATACGATCCATTTGAGAAACAATGCCTTCGAAAAACTCAAGTGGATCCAAATTGATTGGGAGAATAATTTAGTGAATTGAGACCTTTAATTATGTCAATAGATTGGCGGATGGTGTGCAATTATGAAAAAAAAAACTAAATAGATAAAGAGATTTATAAATTAAAATAAATTGCTCAATTTCTCCTTTTTGACTTGATATTTTTATAAAAACAAGTAACATAAATATTTCCAAGGGCCTTTTTTTGTCAGAAATGATTTTGTTGCCCTCGGAAATAAAACCTAATTTCCGACAAAAGTATATCCCTCTCGGAAAGATATATAGCTTTTCCGACGACATTTTATATCGTCGAAAATAACAATAGCGCCAAAATGGCCCGCCATTTTTTTTGTTTTTCCGACCAAATTTGAACTTTTTTCCTACAAGAATTTGCCCGTCAGAAAAAATGTATGTTTTTATATAGTATTTCCGATGACGAAATGTTGTGGTCGGAAATAGCGTGTTTTTGCAAAGGTGATTCACTGCCGTCGGAAATGAGGATTTTGTTGTAGTGCGTCGTTGAATCCTCGTGTTAACATCCAACCTAATTAACTATACCCCGTTGCCTTACTCTGACCTTTTGAACCCTTAATGCGCCAGTAATTATAGCCACTGCACAAGTTCTTGTTCTTAGTGGATGATCACCTAAATAGCCATGACAAGAACCATTCGTCAACCATGCATTTTACTTCTGTGCCCTCCATTTTTTCCGAATGAAGCTACGTAATCTCACTAATGAACTTTGGCAGTTCAGTAATTACCAAATGAGAAAAAACGGAGCAAAAAATCACCTTCTGGAATCTGGAAATAAGAACATGTTGAATTACTTGATTCAAAATTAAAGCGTCGCATTTCATCACCAACCAATTCAATTGACAGAGGCAATAGTCAAATTCCTTTTCCTATATAAACTCTATAAGAGCTTATGTTTTCTCATCACCTTCTCATCTTCCAGTTTATACATTTTACTTGGAACATTGTTGAAGTTGAAGAACAACAACTACTAGTTTAAGATACGTAAGCAAATGGCTTCCATCAGTTACACTACACAAGGCTTCATTCTCCTCCTAGCTGCTGCTTCTCTGTTAGCAGTTAGCGAGGCCAAAACCATTGTCGTCGGAGGGAGTGAAGGCTGGCGTTTCGGCTTTAACTACACAGAATGGGTCCTCCAAAACAGCCTTTTTACATAAATGACGAACTCGGTAAGTCCCACTCGAACGCACACATTACCTGCATCATGCATGTTGAAAATTCTACAATGTGTTAATGCATGTCATTTAGTAGCGCTCACTTCCATGTGTTTGTTTAAATGCCGCAGTGTTCAAGTATGATCCGCCAAGCGGGAAGAACAGCGGCTACAGCGTGTACCTGCTTCCCAACCTGTGGAGCTACATAAGCTGCGACTTCAGCGAGGCCAAGATATTGGCCGGTCCAAACCAGGGTGCCGGCGAGGGCTTCAAAGTTGAGCTTAACCAGTGGAGGCCTTACTACTTTGCCAGCGGTGACAAAAATGGTTACAACTGCAAGGACGGGCTCATGAAGCTCTTCGCAGTGCCACTTCCGCACTGGAACAACTGATCATCGATCCACTTTCGCCTTGATATAGAATTACACACATACTTACACACACACATACACATACCCCAGATTGATTAGTATTATGTATTCAATAATTCTGGAAGGATCCGAGTGAGAATAATGAAGACGGTGATCGATCTTCTTCTTTCTTTATGACACTGTATACGAGTTATAGGGGAATAAATCAGTTGGGAGCTTGTTTTACATAATAAAAGATAAATTTGTTTGAGTGTTATACTAAACATTACAATCTCGAACTATTAATTCAGTTAACTAAAAAGCATGTTTATGGATCTATGGTTCTATACCAGAGAATGCATCAAACCTTAACGTTTTTTCGGTCACTAACTCACAAATAAATTCATACTCAACTATCTTTAGGTTTATATCTAAAGGTTTATATCTAAAGTTAGTTGAGCTAAGTTATTGACGAGTAAACATGACTAATACATCAAATCCTCTTCTCTTGTGTAATGTGGAGTGCAAAATAAATCTATAAACCTGGGCCTCCTCACCTTTTTATACTTGGTTTTGGGTTTACAATTGCAGTCAATCTCGTACTGTTCTTCTTAAGTTAAGAAAGCCCAGACAAGATGAACAAACTAGGCAGTTCTTGGTTGTGATGCACGTAACTCACGTTCATGGTTGCTTCCGATAAAGGGTGGACACATTTTAAACATGCATGCATTATAGAATAGCAAATGCATGAATCAAATCACATCTGTTGGGCAAATCCAAAAGGCAAAAGTGTGCGCTTGTTTGTTTAAAGTTGGACACAAGTTTGAGTGCCAGTTCATACTTGTTTGCTTCCAACCGCTCCGAAACAAGCTGCCGCTATTCCTATCTTATTCGTTAATAACATGTTTAATTACTTTCCTCAAAAAATAAAACATGTTTAATCACTTTTCCACATTTCTTCTTTTTCTCCCCACTCAGAGAAAGCTACGTCCCGTTTCCGACATGAGAGGCTGGTGATTGATTTCAAAGTACCTGAACTTAGTATATCTGAGATATATAAGGAAACAAAAATCAAATGTGACGGCTTGTGAGAACTGTTTATGAGCGAGTTTGCGTCTTTTAGGTTTTGGATCAAGTGTTTTCGATTGTATGAGTGGTCGTGCATAGGAGGAATATAGTTCACGTACGAAATGATACATGGGAATATTGAAACATAAAATCTTTGATTTAACTCGTTACGTCGTAAACGTCATAAATACTATTGAACTAACAATTTATATCCTTAAATTTTATCACTGATTAGGTAGTGCCTCTTTGGAACAGTCATAAATTGAGCCATTCTGGACCACTTTGTGATGGACCATTACAAAGTTAACTCATCACAAAAATCTCACACATTTTCTAAACTCGGTTTTATAATTAGATACAATGCTACAATTAATATCTATTCTTATCCAAATCATAGAACCGATATTTTGTGGATATGCGTATATACTAATGTTTACATCCGGGTCAGAGCATGAGCCGGGCTCTATAGTCCAAAGTTTCATAAACTAGCAAAAGAAAATGTTAATTATACATGCAAAGGCGACGTGTAGTTGTTTACACCATCCAAACCAATTGGTTAGTCACTTGTTTTCAATCCAGTCACGCTTACGAGAAAAACTAAGAAAAGGTAAAACCATGCATTGCAATTTGCAGGATGAGAACACGGCATTGTGAAACCTCTTTATATATTTTGCAGAGTTTGGAAAAGCATGTACTTTAAGTGATTACTTAAACACTTGATATCCTTCCCTTTTTGTCTTTTCGAATCTCTCATCGAATTCCATAATATTCGTCCGTTGCTACGTTACAGCCTGTAAAATCCATAACAAGTTTGATAATTGAAGAATCTAGCTAGTAGAGTTCATTTGATTTTGAACCCTTCACTCCTTCACGAAATATTAACAAATACAGAAAAAATCAACCCAGGAAGAGAGAGAGTGAGCAAACATATAAAGAAGAAGATCGAAGATGATCAATGAAGCCCAGAAGTTTCAGTATAGGACGAGCTCACGTAATCCCTAACTTCCCTTGCGATCACACCCCTCATCACATCCCAAAACCCCGCCGGAGGAAAGCTCTCGCTGCTGCTCCGATGACGGTGTTGTTGTTCCGACGCAGACACCACAGAGCTACCTATCCCCGGCGTCGCCAGAGTCAACTCCGTCAACGGGTCATCCAGATCCATGGACCCATTACGCCCCGAGGCAGCTGAAGCACTACTACTACCATTACCCAACATCATCACCTCAATAGCTGCATTGCCGGTATTACCCTCACCGTGATGATCCATTTCTTGATGTTCTTGTGGTTCTCTCACCCTTCTCTTTAGGGTCGAGTTCCAGTGGTTCTTGACGGCATTGTCGGTCCGGCCAGGGAGCAACCGTGCAATGGTGGCCCACCGGTTGCCGTAGCGGGCGTGTGCGGTGAGGATGGCTTCGTCTTCGGCTTGGGAAAAGGGACGGTGCTGGACGGTGGGGCTGAGCTGGTTGCACCACCTAAGCCTGCAGGACTTGCCCGACCGGCCCTTAATGTAACGGCTAATCAAAGACCAGTTTCTGGGACCGTAGCGCTCGACGAGGCGGGTGAGAACCCGGTCCTCCTCGGCGCTCCACGGGCCTTTGATCCTCTCAGCCTTGTTGGGGTTCCTGGGCTGAGAGGACTCGGAGGAAGAAGAGTCGGAGGTAGAAGTGGAAGACGAACACATGTTCATGGCAATATTTGCATCCATTGTTATTGAGTGAGAGAGTTTTGGGAAGAGGCTTTTGAGTAGAGGGAAGGGTTTAGGGTGGTGTTATGTATATGAAGGAGGGAGAGAGAGAGAGGTGCATGAACTAGCTTGGAGGAGAGGAGAGGGAGGAGTTGTGTCGTTGGGTGTCCATTTAATGGGTTGGAGGGTTATATTGGGGAGAGGGAGGGGAGGGGGGGAGTTAGGTTAGGTGCTTCCAGGAAACTGGCTTTTTTGAAGTGGGTGGGGTACTAACTGGAACCGAGTGCGTAGATGCGCACCCCGTTACTCATTTTCTTTCATTTTCCTGCGAGCAGATTTGTCTCAGGCTGATTGTGCTTTGTCTCCAGTTGCTGGTTTCGCAATTTGACTGTTCTATCCCTTGCACGATATTTTTTTGAAAAAATGCTTTAATACTCAAATATTTAAAAAGTAAAACCCATTTCAATGATAATAAGATTTTTGACTCCAATTAAATGAAAAAAAGACTTATTTGTGTCCAAATACACAAATCTTTATTAAATTCATAATAAAATAATATTTTTAAGACATTTTTACCCTTGATCTTTATATATATGTTTAGAGAGAGAAAGTGTAAGAGAGAGAAAAGATTTTGTAGGCAGCTCATCGGATCTCCGGCCGCCGGACACCGGCTGCCGGACTCCGGACACCAGCCGCTGAACTCCGGTCCCCGGACTTGGTTAATGACCCCAGTAACTCGGTTACTCTGACGACTGATCGCCGGAACTCGGTTACTGACCCCCAGTAACTCGGTTACTGACTCCATAAATTCAGTTACTGACCCAATAAACTCAGTTACTGACCCCCAGTAACTCGGTTACTGACCCCAAAAATTCAGTTACTGACCAAATAAACTCAGTTACTGACCCTCAGTAACTTGGTTACTCCGGCGACCGATCGCCGGAACTCGGTTACTGACCCCAGAAATTCAGTTACTGACCCCTAATAACTCGGTTACTGACACCCAGTAACTCGGTTACTGACCCCCAGTAACTCGGTTACTGACCCCTAGTAACTCAGTTACTGACCCAAGAAATTCAGTTACTGACCCCCAGTAACTCGGTTACTCCGGCGACCGAGCGCCAGAACTCGTTACTGACCCCCAGTAACTCGGTTACTGACCCTAGAAATTCAGTTATTAACCCAATAAACTCAGTTACTAACCCCTAGTAACTCGGTTACTCCGGTGACTGATCGCCAGAACTCGGTTACTGACCCCCAGTAACTTGGTTACTGATCCCAGAAATTCAGTTACTGACCCAATAAACTCAGTTACTAACCCCCAATAATCGGTTACTGACCCCAGAAATTCAGTTACTGACCCAATAAACTTAGTTACTGACCCCCAATAATCGGTTACTGACCCCTAGTAATCCCCAGTAACTCAGTTACTGATCCCTAGTAATCCCCAGTAACTCAGTTACTGATCCCCAGTAATCGACTTATTTGCTCCAAATATTGTAGAAACTCGGCTTTTAACCCTTGAAAACTAACTTTCAGACCCCATAAACCCCGTTACTACCCCCCAATGCATAAAAGCCCACCAACAAACATCATACTTCCATTTCATCTTCACCGTTGCTGACATTCAATATTCAACATAATATAACTACCACAATAATGATTCTTCTCAGTAATACAAGAAAAAAAATATCACGGTAACCAATACTAACCAATACATTCAACATTCAACAAGTAAAATACACAAATCCAACCAAAATTCACAATAATAGAAAAAGCAAAAACAAGAGAAAAGTGAAGAGAGAGAGAGAGAGAGAGAGAGAGAGAGTTCAAAGTTGGCAAAGCTTGGTGTGCTCTTCGGCTTTGGAGGAATGGAGGGAGCGGAGGGAGCTAGGTGTTGGAGAGATAGACGCAGGCATTCCAGAGGGGGTAACTGAGTTTCCAGATGACGAGCTTGAGAGATTGGGGAATGGATCGGAGCGTGGCGGCTCAGTTGAGTCAAAGGCATGATCAAAGAAGAGTTGAACCACTTGGCCTGCAAACGACGTCGCGCTATTAGGAGAGTTGGACCCGACTAACCTGCTTCTCAACTAAACGGCGTCGTCGGTGGATCGGCGATTGTATTACTGGCCGGAGGAGTTGATCGGCGGCGGGACAGCTTCATGGATCCAAGGAGATCTTTCTCCTTCTTCTCCTAGGGCAGATAGTTAAGGACCACGACGGTGACGTAGACCAGGCGAACTCTGTGGCCGGATCGGAGAAGAAGCAGAATGGCGGAGCTGAGAGAGAGAGAGGAGAGAGAGAGAGAGAGAGAGAGAGAGAGATCTGATCGGTGGGTGAGAGGTGAGATGAGATAGTTATTAATAGAGTTAAGGATATTTTAGTCTTTGTCTTAAGATTTGTGTATTTAGGCATAGTAAACAGATTTTCATTGAAATAGGCAATTAGTCCCTATAATTAGGTGTAAATGGGCATTTTCCCTATTTTTTTTAAGCAAAGACGGGCTTATAACCCATTATATTAATAGTCACAGCCAGAATGATACCGATATAGACCCCAACGAATTTAGATGATTCATATACCATTACATTATACATTGTCGCTTATCGACGATGAGGTTAGCAAGTTATAATCTAGCCTTACATAAAGATAATTTTACATGAAAACTTTCGTCGTCAAGACGTTTAATTGCGGTACGATATATGGTGTAATATAACGAGGAATGTTTCGTTTTGCAAACTCGTCTCGTTATAGTTATCTCTTTTCTCTTTCAAGTAATGCTATTGGCTATTGCTATGCAAAACATCGATAGCTGATGTAACCAACAAGTAATATGTGCTCAACAACTACGACATAAGGTGAGATGAAAGTGTTACAAGTGATTTTTACCAAACATTGTTCTTTTCTTCCTAGTCAATTGATATAAACTCATTAAAGAGAGAAACAAGAAAAAAAAATGTGTGCAATTGCCAAATAAAGAATTTGTAAATTGTTTGTGGATATTCTAAAAGCTGCAATATTTGTGAGATTTAGAGAATTAAGTCACATTGATCATGCTTGTGCATTAATTTCCTTTAGAAGAGTGTGGAGGTCATTATCTATCTAATAAAAGTATGCACGTATGCATTTAGTTGGACCCTAATTAAAAACCATTGGATGTAGATATCTAACTCCTAACCCAATCAATTCATTATACAAAACAAAATTGGGAACAAATTAGAATGATGTAAATACAGTTGCATTGAATAGGTTGTAGCATATTGAATCATGATCACAACCCACATTTCTTCCGAGCATAGGAGCCAAATCAGCCAATTAATAACTAGAACGAGAGGATGAGAGCAAATTAAAATTAAATGAGATTTGTAGAGGGGTAAAAATGAGAAAACACATGAAGGGGGAAGCAGGAAATCCCAATGCCGTAGAAAAAGAAGTAATAAAATCATTCTCTCGTACAAGGGACAAGAGGGAGAGGGGCAGTACTGGGCTACTCCCAGTTGTATCGTAGAGAGCGTTTAACACATGACAGGATAAGCGTAGCTGTTTAACACAACAGAAACGTTTTTAAAAACGGAATGTGGGCCCAGGCCTCTCTATTTTTCTTGACCAACTTTAACCACTCTTTCTTACAGCTGTGAGATGAAACGGCAAGGAAAAGAAGAAGGTAAAAAAAAAAAGGAAATATTATTACAAAAATAAATAAAGCAGGGTTTGGATGACTTCAACGTCTTCCACGTAAGAAGGCCCCACTCCCAGCCTGTAAGAATCTCACGTGATTCCAGTTGAATCCTTTGACTTTTTTGCCTCTCTTCTACCTTCCTCCCTACTCGTATAGCGTCACTCGCTCACCCTCACTTTTTTTTTAAATTTTATTTTTAGTGTTTTTTTTAAACGACAACGATAATAACAATTATTCAAGAGACGATTGTTTATAGAGAAAATTTTACGTGCGACGGCCGTGCCAAGTGGCTTATACGACTAGCCAATCTGGTTTCGACACGTGTTTTTTTTTCCACCCCCCCGCACTCGTGTTCTTCTTCTTCTCCTTCCTTCCCATAACTGCCTTCCTTCCTTCCTCTTCGTCATCGCCGGACTGGGAGCGATAGACGATCTCGTCGAGGGAGTAGGACGACGTGTTGTTCGAGGAGTTGAAATGGTGTGGGTGGGCATGTTGTGGCATTTGGGGGCGGTGGAGGAGGAGGAAGAGCATTTGATAATGGTGAAATGGCTGGTTGTATAAGCCACCTGGCACGGCCATCGCACACAAAATTTTCTCTTGTCTATAAATGTGTGATATTAAACAATATACTTTTTTAAAGTTTTAATACGTTTGTCTTTATGTAGTTGCAGCGAAGACCTAACGGTCTATAAGACCACTAATATGAAATTTTGCACAATAAGAAAGGTGTCTACTGCAGCATTACCACTTAGGGAACCCCTCAAACCACACATCAAAATCAAAACGAACAACTACAAGTAGATCGTAACTTTTTTTGATTACTTTGTAGATCATATCTTGGAATTGTTTGAAAGCAAGGAATGCGTCTTTGTTTTATCAGAATGGACTGAAAGAGTGATAGCAGAGCAAAGAGGGACAGTGAATAGAAACTGGGAAGCACGCGCTCAGAAGCTCCCATAAGTATAGCTTAAACAAGAGCCCTAATGATGGTCACATCCTAACCGCCCACGTGGCGTAACTCATGAACTTTTGGAACCACCTGTGTCGTGAGTCGTAGCATTTAGCAAGAAGCAGTTAGGCAGTTCATTCTACAGCTGGCACCAAATCCCACGCTCACCGACCTTTAAGATTTCCATTTACCGCTCCTCTCATATTCACTGAAGTTTTACCCGAAAAGGAAAATTACCATTTAAAAAAAAAAAAAAAAGGTAAAATGGCCTGCGGTCGGTTCTAGCTTGTGGGCCCAGAGACGTATACTGTTTCTGGTTTTGCAAAGATATTTTTGCTTCGGATCGGGAAAAGATTTTTGGGCCAGGTTGGGGGTGTTGTTGCAATCAGTGGGACCCACGGTGCTCCCTTCCAACCCAATTGCTGGTTGGGTTTTGGTCCCCTCTCTACTATTTACTACTACTAGTCTCTAGTCTCTACTACTACAGAGAAAGAGAGAGACAGAGCCCAATAACGCGTGGAGGACTGTTGCCTTGTAAGACCCTTCCGCTTTTGGTCAACCATTATTGGTTATCTACTGCTAGAGTGGTTGGTGCTCTTGTTCATATTCTCCTTGTTTTCTTCTCCTTCTATATGATTTGCAGATTTGGGTCTTGTGTGATTGCTCGTTTTGTTTACCAATGAATTTCTGATTATACACTACTTTCATGTTTCACATTATGGATAAACAAGTGTAAATGAACGAAATCACGATAGATACACATATTTAGTCTCACAATAGTAAGTATAGGTTTATCATTGTATATACAAGGCCGGCCTTGAGGGTTGCCATATGAGGAGGTCGCCTCGTGCCACCGGTCTCTAGCGGAAAATTTCCACATTTCCGATTGATATAATTTATATGAGACCACATTTCAGTTGGTCGTCTCAAGCCTAAAGATGTTAGGACTTAGGACCGGCCCTGGTTTTATATATGAATGTGAGTTTATGTATCGTTTGGTGTCATCTCGAGTCTCGACCACTAAATCATTTTTCTACACCGACATATTATTTTGAAAAATATTATACGCAATAACATAATGAATTTATTTTCAAGTCATAGTATCGTTATCATCTAAATCTCATTTAAGCTACAAATAAATGGCTTCATAGTCTCTATTATGCTAACCTGGAGTCTCTGTACACTCTCATTTGGCGGCAACAATTCAATTTGGTACCTACTTTTCTATTGCCCTTTCTAGCTATATGATTCTAATGCTATCAACATTTTATGCTCAACCATTTTCTTGTTTCCATTTCTCTTTAAGCCGTCTCTTTTTGGCTGTGGGGAATCAAAAGAGGCATAGCCGCCCAGAAAAGAAAATAAAGTCCTACCATCTGTGACTATGACTAAATAGCAATGCTTGCTTGTCAAGTAGTTTCAAACCCAGTCCTCCTAACCTCCAAGGTTCAAAGCAGCTAGCTAGCTAGTAATCTACAAGACTACAAGTTGCTTAGTTTATACATGTACACAAAAACTGTTGAAATTTGCAAGCTGTTCACAGTTGGACTTGAATTAAAATAAAGAGAACCCCCTCAGTCTTTCAGACTGAAGAAGATCTGGATTATATTTAGTTTTTTTTACCAGTACCTACCCCCTCAAGTCTATCCAATGAGGATCTGCTTGCAATCTATTGAGAGGTCAGGTTTTGCCCCAGGTTTTGAAGATATACTACTCTATTTGACCATGTTTTCATTTTTGGTATTTCCATGTTTGATCCCTATCTATATTTTTGCCTCTCAGACAAAACTAAGCTAGCTGTAATAGTAAAGAGCCACACTCTGTACTCTGTAGGCTTACATAGGTTTCTGCAATTCTGAAGCCCATTTCAGCTTCCCATGGCTGTCCTTGGTAAATCGAATCAGTGGTTGAGTTCATTAAAGGAAAACCCAGTTTGGGCATTCAATTGTGGAGCTGCTTGTCGCTTTGCCTTGGTACTTGAGAAAGGTAAGAAATCAATATGATGGAGTAGTTTCATTTCGGCTCAAGGTGGTCTGACCTAACTCAACCAGCTAGCGCCATACATTTGCTGATTTGCTGTTATACTAACCATGGTCATTGAAGTTATATGTGTTCACAGTTTATAACTTCATATGTGCCAAAAAGATGATGCAACTTTCTGGACAGAAAATTAGTATGTGCAACCTAGACGTTTAAACTCCAGTAATGTGCAGTTTCTATCAAATGGAACTGGATGAAGCTAACACAAATAAGAACATACATTCCAACTCTACATGGATAACCTGAAAATACAGATAATGAAGATGTAGATAAGACTAGATACTGAACAGAAATCGCGGGAAAATGCTATTGTCTTTGAAAGATTTAACATGGACAGACTTCATCAGCTGAGGTTTCAAAATATAAAATTACTAGATGTGGAAAAACAAGCTGCATAGATCAACCCAAGATCAATCTGGAACCATCTAGTCTGCTAGAGAATGGGCAACATGATCTAGCCTGCTTTCACAAAACTTCACAGAACTTCATATGGGCAACATCATATTCCTCTCACAAAACTTCTAGTCTGCCTCCCCATTAGCGGCAACATCTGCTCTAGCTTTTTTTTGTCCAGCAGAATAGACTTCAATGATGGGCACCTAAGCACCAAGTGGTCTAAATCAGATACGTCGACTTCACAGAAGCGCAGAACAATAGTCCGTAAGCTAGGGTGACCCGAAAATGCACGTACACCAGCTCCGGTTATTCCACATTTACTTAATTCGAGGAACTCCAAGTTGGGGCAATTCCGAGCAAGAGCCCTAATAGTGAGGTCTGATATTTTGTGCAGCAACTGCAAGCTCAATCTTTTGAGGGTAGCAATGGTCGAGATTGCGGCACCTCCAATATCGGTGATCTCTGATACCGAACGGTTAGCCAAACTAAGGTGCTCCAAGCAATGCATTTTCTGCAAATGCGAGACCCCAACATCAGAAAAGCCTTTGATCAAATCAAGGATCAATGTCTTGAGGGATTTTGAGACAGACCCATTTGCTAGAAAACCCAACCCGAGATCAGTAATGTTGAAACACCCTGCCAAATTCAAATAGCTAATCGAACTGGAAGACCCAATTGCTTCAAGGGTTTCGTCCGTGACAACAGGACAACGTCCCAAATCCAAATGCCTCAGATTGGGTGCTAAACTTATAAGCAAAATAGGTACGGAAAGAATAATATGCAGTCTCACATTATTAAGCATAACCTTTGACAACCTTGGACAATGTTTCGCTAAACTGAGAAGACCTACGCCAGAGAAAACGAAAGGTGGATAAACCACAGTAGGACCATTGAGGTTGACGACCTCAAGTTTGGAACATGTTTCACCCAAAAATGCGAGATCACAGTCTGAAATAGAGTGGGATGTTTCGAATTTGACTAGATTCGGGTATCTTGGGAATACCTGACGGGGACAACCGGGAGCGAGAAGACGAAGTGATGACCGGTTGAGACTCTCCACTTTATACCATAGCTTGCAGACCTCCGAGAACGATTTCCGATCAGCTGGGTCGCTAAACTTGTTGACGATTAGGTCTAGCTCATCCTCACCTAGCACACAAATTCCCCCAAATCTTTTGGCCATTGTCTCTCTGTTTTCGGTTTGGTACTCTCTTGCCTCTGCAACGGTAAGTGACCTCCCTGCTTTAATAGGTCTGTTAAATGGGTTGGGCTAAGCATGCTCAGCCCAGATCTTACTGGCCCAAAATCAACCTCAAACCCAGCACACAAGCTGTCAAATTTCCAACTCTCTTGACAGGAAGGTTTCTACCCATACACCGTCACAGTCTGTCTCAAGGCGAATAATTGGAAGGCGACTATACTTGAATGGTACGTTTACTTGTTAGGAACCGTGTTTCTGCACATACAATGTCATAGTGTCGGTCTCAAGATGAATAATGGGATGCGACTTCAGTTGAAATCGTTCAAGGACCAGGTTATATAAATGAAGATGAACAGAATTGCTGAATGTTACTTCATTCGAAATTTATATGATTTTGTTGAAAAGTTACATTCGATCGTTCACGTTAGACCTCTAGAATCGTAAGGTCTTCCCTAATTAAACTTCTGGTAGAAATTCGAAAAGTTGTTTTCAATCTTAAAGGTTAGTACATTTAACCAAGTTTCTTGGGAAAGTGATTTGATCCTTTCAAAGGAGGAAAAGTGAGCAAAAATAGGGCGAGTGTTCTGCTTAAGTGGTGAAACAAGCTCTTTGGATGGACTTCTGGAAAGGCTGGGCGGTGAATGGAAGTGTTCTCAGCATTGTCTTGTGTTCCAAAATGATGATTGTAGATTCCTTTTAAAATTAAATCAAGGGCGGTCTGACCTTTTCACCCACAGGTAACAGGTTATCCAACTTGTAATCTTCTTGATTGTTTGTGGCTTCATTCAGTTTCATACAGGACAGCCAAGATATTGTTCTTTACTAACAGCTACAACGGTTCCAATATAAATTGCAACAAATAGGGAGTATATAAATAGCAACCTCTACATAGAAAACCTGTGAACATGATACTGAACTGAAATTACCAGGCTATAATAGAAGCACCTCTAAACTTGTTTCAGGATTTGACATAGGTAAGGAATAAGATCAAACTAAAAGTTAATGAAAAGGAAGCAGCAGCAGAGCACATCCAAACTCTCACCAACCTTGCACAAGTTCAACCCATCACCACTAACACACTGTCACAACTTTTATAGCTCTTTTTCGCAGCCGAGGCCTAATCTGGTTTAAGGTCTCAGAATCCAGCACGATAGATTTCAATGATCTGCATCGACTCACCAAGTGATCCAAATCATTCTCACTGACATGACAAAATCGCAACACAAAAGATTGCAACAACTTGTGCCTCGCAAATGCACGAATACTAGCTCCAGTCAGCCTACAATCACTTAAATCAATAACCTCCAAGTTGATGCACTTCTCAGCAAGAGTAACAACGGTGCGATCCGTCACTCTCACCAGCGCAACCAAGCTCAATTTCTTTAGGGTCGAAATGGCCGAGATTGCCACACCTCCAGTGTCAGTGATCTTTCGTCCGCAATTGGCCAAACTCAAGTGTTCCAAGCAATGCATTCTCCGCAAATGCGATACCCAGAATCTGAAATCCTATCACACCAAGCAAGTATCAATGTCTTAAGGGTTTTCGAGCATGACCCATTTGCAAGAAACTCTAATCCTGTATTCGTTATCTTACAACACCACTCCAAACTCAAATACCTAATCGAACTACAAAACCCAATTGCTTCAAGTGACTTGTCAGACACCTCTAAGCAACACCCCAAGTCCAAATACGTCAAATTCTTAGCCAAGTTTATAAGCGAAACAGATATCTGATCAGTAATAGAGCTTCTACCCGTGAGTATAACCTTGGACAATTTCGGACACCCATTTGCCAAAGCGGGGAGACCTAAACATTTGAGACCGAGATCCAATGATGCCGTCACCAAATTAAGGTTGAGGACCTCGATCTTCGGACATGTCTGGGAGATGAACTCGAGATCGGTGTCGGAGATTGAGTTGGGTGTTTCGAATGTTACGATGTTTGGGAACCTAGGGAGTGCCTGACGGAGAAAATCGGGTCGGAGAAAACGAATGGATGAGCGGTTGAGACCCTCGACGCGAAGCCATTGCTTGCAGACTTGGGAGAAGGATTTTCGATCAGATGGGTGGAGAAGCTTGGTGAGGATTATGGCAAGTTCTTCGTCGCAAAGCAAAGAAACTTTCCCCATTTTCTTCGCCATTTTTCTCTCTGATTTGGTTTGGGGGGTATTCTCTCTTTGCTCCAGCACCAACCTCACAACTTGACCAGTATTCCATCTTTCGGTGTGGAATACTGTTATATAGGACACGTAGTTTCCTCACAGGTGTTGGGACACGTGTAGTACACTTGTTTGTTAATTTTTTTTACCAGGTGTTTTTTAAAACTTTTATTTTTCAAGTATAATAAATATCAAAAACAATTAATTCTCAAGAAATAAAAACTCAAAAATGCTGTGGGAGAAACGTTAAAAGTAAATAGAGATAACAAATAGATCGGAGAATCATCATTTTATTTATTGATACAAGTCTTTATATAAAAAAATTACAAAATATCTTTTAGGTATGTAGAATGCACATAATTTTTTTTTTAACTTGGTAACATATCGCTACACAGAATTATGATTTTTTTTTATTAACATTAAACCAAGACATACATAAAGTAAATATTCTAGAACACAAAAACAATTAATTCTCAAGTATAATATAGGAAAAAAGCCTCTGATGCACAAATAGTACCTTTTTCTAGCCCAAACCAATCAAAAAAAGATTACACAGCCCAAACCAAGTTTCCTAGTAAAAATACAGTTATACCCCAGCCTTAATAACCGCTTCCTCTCTCACCGAACCCACTCCAAATTCAATTCCTTCTCAACAGTTCTCACTCCATCGACGCCGCTTCGCTGCTTCACTCCGTCGACGCCGCTTCGTTTCTTCAATCCATCGACGCTGCTTCGCTTCTTCAATCCATCGACGCCGCTGCGTCACTCCTCACTCCATCAAGACCTCAGCACCCATCCCCGTGCGCCGCTTTGCTGCTTCAGTACATCGCCGCTGCTGCTTCAGTACTTCACCGCTGCTGCTTCAGTACTTCACCGCCGCTGCTTCACTCCATCGCGCTAAATTCTTCTTTTTCAGGTGAAAAGAAACCCTAGCATAAATCTGTGTTTGTATCCCCAATAATGTTGTCTGGGTTCATATTTCTCTGCTTCAATGTGTTTTATGGCAATGTAGAAACGGTGTGGCAACTTTACTACCCTAGTAAAACTTTACTAGGGGTAGTAAACTTAATTTTTGTTTGCATGTCAGTTATTTTCACTGTCTGTGTTCAATACTAGGGGTAGTAAAACTTTGATTTTCTTGAATGCGAGTTGTTTTCTAGGTCTACATGTGTATATGGTGTTGGAAATAGAAGTTTACTACCCCAGTAAAGTTACTATGGGTAGTAAAATAAAGTTTTGTTTGCACATCAGTTGTTCTCTTTCAGAGTGTATATTGGCCTTGGAGATGTTCTATTGCAAGTTTACTACCCCCAGTTGAAATTTACTAGGGGTAGTAAATTTTTTAATATGTAGTTTATAAAGGCAGGATCACTAGGAGTAGTAAAACTTTGGTGTTTTGCATATGCAGGATGACACGAAGGCAACTTGTTACTAGTCCAGAGTCTGAGGAACCTCACCATCTACGTCCGTCAACACAAGCATGAAATTGCGCTCATATATACAAGGGAAAAATTGAAGGTTCCCCAAAAAAGAGCGAGACAAGAAGAGAAGATGACACAGAAGAAGAAGAAGAAGAAGTGGAACAATATTTTATAGAGAAGAGAGCATTAGAAGTGGTATAAATAGAGAAGGATGACAAGGATGAGGAGGAGGACGAGGACGAGGATGAGGACTTGGAAAAGATTCCGCATACTCAACAGAAATGTACTTGGTAACATTCTTTAAATTAATAGAGAGTCACAGAGACAAAATCCCTCAGAAGCATGGCAGCTGATCAGTCAAACTTGCTTCGGTGAAATGATTAACGCATTTAGAACCAGGAGGATCGTTGCGGATCAGGTCAGCAGATTTGCATTGGATATAGAAATTTTATTGAGGTACTATTGCAAGTAGAAAAAAAAGTTCATGTTTGGAGAAAAAGAAATGGAGATTAAAGAGGAAGATGTGCATCTTTTGTTTGGATTAACAAAAGATGGTGAAAATGAGGAAGAGAAAATCTCCAGGAGAAAGAAGAGCAGCCAACAATCAACCATATTCGGCAAAACGAAAGGATCCATCTGTAGGAAGATGATCCATGACAAGTTGACAGAAGAGCTCAACAAGATTAAGAACAAGGAGGCAAAACCAAGGAAAATTGCTTCCTTGATCATAATGTACCTACTGGCTACTTTCTTCTTTAGCACATCTGGAAGCCAAATTGAATGGGAAATGGTGCTGACATGTGAGGACCTAGAAGCAATAAACAAAATAAACTGGTCAGAAAGGTGATTGAAGCCTTCCATGAAGGAGTGAAAAAGCATGTCAAGGGCAAGCCAAAGGGTCTGAATGGTTGCGTAGTTCTGCCTCTGTACTGCTTCTTAGAGCGTAAAAATCAAGGAAAGGATCCAGAAGAAACAAGCAGATATGCCAAGATTTGTAAGATGGTCCACAAATGACATCATCTACGGAAGCGACTATCTAAAGAGACTTTTTTGAGGTAAAAATTGGTTTTTAGTTTTCCAAATATTATACAGCATTGTACTTGGATGTTGTTTCTGAAAAACTGAACAAATCTTATTTTGAAAAAAATAGGAACTGGTTGCTCAAGGTCCATGGAAGGATGAGGAAGAAAGCACTTCCGGATCAGAGGAATATGGCATCCCAGACGAACATGGCACCCCGAGCTTTGAAGAATGGGTAAGTCTGAAAAATGAATGAAATAAAGTGCATTGGCATACTTTACTACCCCTAGTAATAGTTCACTAGGGGCAGTAAACTTCACTTTTCATTGCATAAGTAGTGTATAATATCAAGTTTACTAGGGGCAGTAAACTGTATAATCATCACTAAATCAATAGTTGACTGTTGGCATAGTTAACTGTGGGTAGTAAACCTATTTGGCATAGTTTACTACCCCCAGTAAACATTTACTGGGGGTAGTAAGTCACATTTTTTTTTCCTGATTGTGAACAAAGTAGTTTACTAGGGGGTAATAAACTAAACTTATTCATAGTATTGTATGTATTTGGTCTCAGGTTCCTTTATCAAGCCAGCAAGAAGTGGAAGAAAATAAAAGAGTGGGCGACAATTTTAAGACACTACTGACAGACCTTGAGGAGGAGATCCCAGAAGATTTGAATGAGAAGCTAAAAGAACTCGACAAAGCAAATGAAGAACTCCATAATAGAATCAATGATTACATGCACAAGTTACAGCTTGCCGATGACAAAATAAAGTAGCTGGAGATGAGAGAAAAAGGCGCAAGAGAGCCTCAACAAGGGCTGAAGAGAAAGCTTAAAAAAGCAAAATCCTCAGCAAATGAACCTCCCAAGCAGAAAAGGCAATTCGGTGGGGAAGAGTATGGCTGCCAAGGAGATGAACAAACAAAAGGGAATGTAAGACGATACTTTAACTATAACTAAGACTATTTTTTACTTTATTTTGTTTTCTTTATTATGTTAACTAATAATTTTTTTTAAATTAAAAAATCAGGAAAACCAGAACATAAGCCTGACAATCAAGTAAGGTAGTAGACTTAATAGGGAAACTGTGTTGCAAGGTAGTAAACCCCAGAAAAACTATTACTAGGGGTAGTAACGTTTTGTTATTGTTTAAAATCTGAGAATAACATGTGTTATTTTATTTTGTGAAGGCTGTGATACATGATGAACAACCACTGAATCACATATCTCCAAAAATGGACTATGAGGACTTGCCGCTCACAGAGGATGACATCTGTAATTTAGATAAGATAGTTGAGTCCCAAGCTACATCCGTCCAACAATCAGCAACAGAAAAGGACAATGACATCTCTGCGACAGTTCAGTCCCAAGTTTCATTGACCGAACAAACAGCAACAACAGAGGATAAAGAGATGAATACTTATTCCAAGAATAGGAAAGCAATGGATCCGATGTCGATAGAAAAAAATGTGAAGCTGAACCCTAGAAATGCCAAGAAACAAAGGACCTGACTGGGAGTACGGCACTCCAAAAGACATTCAAGTTCACAAAAAAATTATAATCAAGAATCTGAAGTGTGACAACAGTACATGGGATTCACTGGGCGACGATTTGAAAATGCACTACAAACAATGGTTTGAAGCCCGCCGGAACAAAAAGGAAGAGTAAGTTTCAATTATATAAAACTTTACAGTTTGCTTATGCAAAATTACAAAAATATATTGTTTTAATTGGAGTATGAATTCAATGTTTTTCTACAGTGAACCGTACTGGACATGTCCTGAAGGCTGGCACTGTTTATCAAAGAGTGACTTGAAAGGATCATCGAACACTCAGACACATTGTCGAGTGTGAGTAATAAAAAAATAAATAATATCACCTTATTAACACCACTCAGTGAAGTTTAGATTTAATAATATTGACTTATGTTATGATCGTAGAGCCTGCAAGTTTACATGAGGTTGTTGAACTTCCAAACTTCCTGTTGGATTCATGAACATGGAGATTGTGGTAAGTTTTCTAGGGGCAATAAAACTTATATTTTCATCAAGATATTGTTTTGCAAGTTTACTACCCCTAGTAGCAGATTACTAGGGGTAGTAAACTTAAGTTTTTGGTATGTATATTTATTTTTCTTTCATTTGATCTCTATAATGACTGTGAGAATACCATCTGGAACTTTCATGTAAATTTAATACCTTCATAGAGTATTTTTGAATGCAAAACAACATTATGTGTTGCTATCGAAAGTTTGCTACCCATATAAAATTGTTTTTTTGAGTGCAAAACAGCTTAATAAATAGCTTTCGAAAGGTTTACTACCATCAGCAATATGTTTTTTTATGCTCTGGAAACTTTACTACCCCTAATAAAGTATGTTTTAGGGTGCAGAAAACAAAATATGATGCTCTGCAAACTTTACTGCCCCCAATAAAGTATGTGTTAGGTGCAGAACAACAAAATCTGATGCTTTGGAAACTTTACTACCCCTAGTAAAGTATGTTCTAGGGTGCAGAACAACAAAAACTGAGGTTCTGGAAACATTACTACTCCTAATAATGTATGTGTTAAGCTGCAGAATAACTAAATCTGATGCTTTGGAACATTACTACCCCTAGTAAAGTTCACTATGGGTTGTAAAATGTTATTTATATCTGTTGGTTGATCTAAGGTTAATCATATTTGTTTTTTAAATACAGAAGGATGTGATAGAGCATGAAACAATGTTGGAACTCCACAAGCTAAAAGGAGGAACAACTGGAGACTTCAAAAGTGGTTATGAACTCCGTATGGAGGAAAACTTCTATAAACCGCTTTGGACCCTGTTGGAAAGCACATGGTCTTCATTCCGTTACATCGTGGGTCCAGCCTTCACTATACTTTGCTGCTGATTGACAATATCAAGAAACGCTTTTATCACATGAACTCTTCGCTGCCAACATCGTACAAAGAAAACGACAACTTTCACTTCAAAAATGCAAAAGCAGTGGTGAGTAAACAATCAAAACATTTTTATTAAAAAAAAATGCAAAGCATTCAATTGTTAAGGTTAACTAATGTTTAAAAATTGTTTTGTTGCTTAATACAGGTGAAGCACATCAGGAGTTCATCAAACGTATACATTATACAACTGTGTTTTCTTTGAGCCAAGACCTTGACCAGAATGAATACAGGGAAGATTATGAGATTGATTACGCACCCGAGGACAGTCAAGGCAGAAAACCTAGCAACATAGTGAAAATGACAGAGGACGAAAATGTGACAAGACGTTGGATTATTGATCATAACATCCATCACAAGCCATACAAACTGACCGAAGACCACACATGCCCCAGCAAAATGTATCATCGTAAATACATGAATATTCTTCTTGTACATGTATCATTTTTGTTAGGGTTGATAACTACATAACCAGATGCTTTGAGAGTTTACTACCCCTGGTAAATGTTTTTTGTTAGGGGGGTATAACAGCATAAATGAGGGGGTAGTAATGTACATTAATATTCAGATTTATTTTTCGGTCAAAATAAGTTATTAACATAGTTAGCCCTTTGATTTATGGCAGGTCTGATTGTGGTCCATTTGTTCTACATTATATGGAGACAATGTGTGCTGGGTTGGATCCAAACCAAGAATGTGGCAACCAAATGAGGAAGAAGATGTTAGAGGAGTTTGCGAAATTAAACAATGATTTATGTAACTTTTGCTAGAATTCTGGACAGATATCACAGCTAAGACTGAGATCCAATTTTAAGTTCTATTTTGAAACTTTCATGTAAATTTAAGAGAATTAATACCTAGTAAAGTAATGGTTTACTACCATCAGCAATGTGTCCTTTTTTTTATGCTCTGGAAACTTTACTGCCCCTAGTAAAGTATGTGTTAGGGTGCAGAACAACAAAATCTGATGCTTGGAAACATTACTACCCCTAGTAAAGTATGTTCTAGGGTGCAGAACACAAAAAAACTAAGGTTCTGGAAACTTTACTACCCCTAGTAAAGTATGTGTTAGGCTGCAGAACAAGTAAATCTGACGACTTGGAAACATTACTAACCCCTATAAAGTTTATTACTTGGGAGGGAAAACATAAAAAAAAAATAAATAAATAAAAAGATCTGTGTAAAGTTACTAACCCTTAGAACTTTAATGCTTGGGACAGATGAACATAATAATATTGTTAAGAGAATTCCACAATAATGAACATCACAAAAATCTTCAATCAAAATCCTTACAATAGAGAAAAATCTGAATATAGTTCAAAAAAATCCAAAAACAACAAATTCCAAACATCCACTAACAACTAGAATGATGTACAAGAAACTACAGCAACATGTTCAAAGGTTCCGTACAGCTCTTCTTGTTATGATGGCCCATCTTATTACAACGACCGCATCGAATCAGCTTCTTCTCACTAGCAAATGCTATCCTCTTTGATTTAGGCCTCCCAGCCGGCCTTTTTGTAACAGGAGGTAGTATAAAGTCCTTAGTGGAAGAACAAGAGGCATCCACGTTACTCAGATGTGCAATAGGAAAGCTATAACACACATCTATAGTATTCAGCTGTAAAATAAGGATTAATGAAATCATACAATCAAGTCTTGCACCTTGTATAGCAGCAAGTGCATGAGCGCATGGGAAGCAATTAATCTGCCACTTCACACATGAACAAGTACGAGTAGAGAGGTCCACTGAATAGGAGTACTTATCATTCCTAACCTCATAAACATTTTCATGGGAAGCAATCACTCTGAACACACGAGACCTATCAAGCTGCTCTTTCAGTCTCAGCCTCTTCTCCATTTTAGGAGTAAGCTTGGTAGTCCAAGATTTCGACTCAACAATCCTTTCTGACATCATCTTCATTTCTTTCATTCTTGTTTGATCTAACATAGCGAAAAGGGGCAGTGAACGCTCAGCAACAATCCAGTTATTAAAGGATTCAACAATACCATTTGCCATAATCCTATACCGACAACCTTTAAAAAAAGCACGGCACAATGTTCCAATGGAATCTCCCTTATGAATTCATCAATAATAGCAGCACCACCCTCATCTCTCAAATTTTTTAAATGAAAGTAGAAAGACTTCTCAGTCGACGCATAAGCCACTTTAAAGAATTTTTGTAACACATCAGCAACAACAATTTCTCCTCTTTGTTCTTATACTTTCGACTAAGGTTGTATCGCAAATGATGATAACAGTAAAGATGAGGATTACCAGGAAAAATGAGATCAAATGCCTTCAACAAACCAACACCACGATCACTAATGAATGTGATAATCCTTCCTTACGGTTCCAACAAAGCCTTCAAGTGCTTGAACAAAAACAACCAGTTTTCTTCAGTCTCTGAATCACAAAAACACAAGGCTAAAGGGAAGAAACCTGCACAATAAAAAAACAAACAAACAAATTAGGGGTAGTAAAATAAACGGGAGCGTTCCGCTGCACCGCTAACGGGAGCGTTC
The DNA here is from genome assembly GCA_010134655.1 of Fragaria nilgerrensis. Classification (NCBI taxonomy): domain Eukaryota; kingdom Viridiplantae; phylum Streptophyta; class Magnoliopsida; order Rosales; family Rosaceae; genus Fragaria; species Fragaria nilgerrensis. The sequence continues at coordinate 30,772,997 of CM020978.1, read as the reverse complement.
CGCTCCAAAATGAAAGTCTAACAAACCATAAAACTATAAGAAAACATATTCAAATCAGAAGAATGAAGATTTCAAAAATTACTGGGGGGTAGTAAAATATATAACGGCAAAAAAATACAATTGACTACCCCAGTAAGCTTCTACTGGGGGTAGTAAACCTGCAAAACAATATCTCCAAAGGCTATTATACACATTAAAACAGTGAAAAATCAACTTAGATGCGAAATAATAAAGTTTACTAGGGGTAGTAACGTTTAAAATAGAGATTACTACCCTAGTAATCTTCTACTGGTGTAGTAAACTTGCAAAACAATATCTCAAGACGTAATACACATTAAAACGTGCTTCTGCACAGCTTGGGAGCGTTCCTTTCCAAAACTAAAGACTAACAAAAAAAAAAAGCGTGAAGATTTTCAAAATTACTAGGCTAACGTTCCGCTCCAAAACGAAAGGCTAACAAAAGAGAAGAAAAAAAAAAAAGCAGCGTGCCGCTGCACCGCTAACGGGAGCATTCCGCTCTAAAAACATAACATGTATAACTAAAAACATGAAAAAATTACTAACAATTACTAGCGGTAGTAAAATAACAGGAGGTACCTTTGTTTCCATTTCTTCCAGTTGCAGCAAGAATCTGCCCCTTGTATTTGCTCTTTCCAAAGACACCATCAACATATAAAACAGGTAGGCTGAACTTGAAACCCTGAATTTGGCCGGCATAAGCTACAAAAATCCTTTTAAACCTCTTGGTACTCTCATCAACTTCAAGAACAACTGAAGAACCCGGATTAGTCTCCAACACAGCTTCCCTAAACCAGCTTAACATAGAAAACGAATCACATTCCGAGCCATACATCTTTTCCACAACCTTTTTTTTGCTCTTGAAGCAACCTTATAACTAATTTCATAACCATAAGTGGACTTGAAATTGCTCATGATCTCATGGGGCTTCAAACCAAGATTCAGACAGACAATAGACTCAATGCAGGTCCTAACAATTTTAGACCCTAATTGCCGATGAGAACGATTCCTTATCATACCTCTGCATGTATGAACATTATTAACCGCGTAATGTAAAAGCACTGATTAATAGAAGCAACAGATCCAAGTACTTCCAGCCACAGTGGTCAACATCACAATTTGCACAAACAGCATTAACGTAAATTGAATATTCCTAGATAGCACATAATGGAAACCACTTTGAACAGCAAACTCTTCAGTTTATTCTCTAAAGTCTGCAATCTCTCAAACTTCTGCCCCAGCATGTGACAAATATGAACCCCATTCATCCGACAAAAAAAACTTCTGAGGTCCATCCTTAAAAGCATCACCTAGATAGTCATTCTCATCTATTATCTCAGCACAATCATCAACCACTACACTAGTTGATGAACAACTTTTCCCGACATCCTTGACTACTGTCACTACTACATTATCCATAATAAATTTTTGCATAGCAGAAGAGCATCTTAAAATCATATTCATTATCTAAATAGATGGCAGAACAAGCAGGCGATGAATACTCAAGGTGAAAAGAATCATTGGACGAAAACTTAAATCGTTTTCAGATGGATTGAATAAGGTCTGAATAATTAATGAGCTCATTGAGGAGAAGGACAAAGCCATTGCCAGAAAAAACAAATTGAACACACAAAGAACCAACAGTGCTCCTGCAAAAAAAAAAAAACACACAGGTCCATAAGTTACTACCCCTAATAAATGTCAATTTCTACAAAAACAGATTGAAAAACAAAGTAATATGCTAGAAGTACAAACAATAAGCAATGAAAATAACAACTAACCACAATCAAAAAACAAAAACACATAGATCATAATATTACTACCCCCAGTAAATGTTAATTTCTACAAAAACAGACTGAAAAACATAAGTAATATGCTAGAAGTACAAAAAAAGCACAGCAAAAACATTAAAAACAACAATAAGACATAGATGCAAACATTACTACCCCCAGTAACAAGTCCAAAAAATCCAGAAATTTTCGAAACAACATGCAAACGAAGCGCATTCAAGAAGCGACCTATAATTCAACTAAAAACATAAAGAAAAGAGGAATTGAAGAGATTCAAACGAGTAGGAACCGAAGAGCAAACCAAAGCCCGATCTAGCTCCATTTACTACGTAATTCTGCTACGGGAAGAGAGGTTATGCTGCTGCCGGAAAACCGCGACGGAAATTGGCTTGAAATCGCCGTCTGAAACAACGCCGTCGGTCCTCTCTGAGCGCGAGATCGCTCTCTCCTCTCTCTCTGATCGTAAACTTTCTCTCTCTTCAAAACAGAAATTTGAAAATGGATCTCGTCTGGTATATATAGTCCACGGGTTGAGGGTATTTTCGACAGAAAAAACTGTTAAAAGTGAGCCCATTAGAAAAGTTTTGTCTAATAAGGAACATTTCACACACCTTATATTGAAGTGGGCACAATTCTTTTAAAAACATTTAAATGGGCAAAAAGATGCTTAAATTAGTACTAAGTGTCATTTACTCTATAATAAATAGTTTGTTTGCGGTAGTTCATAATATTGTTTGGGCCAGTGCTTAATTAGTTTTTCCAAGTATGCAGTCTGTCTTGCGAGACATGAAGATAACACATTTATGGTTCAGTCTTGGTAAATAGCGTTTTAGTAAGGTTTTGCGTCTTGTTCAGAGTCGGATCTCTTTTACGCTCTCAGTACGAACTTACCGTTTGAAGTTTAGTGCTTGCTCCAAAAATCAATGTAACATTTCACTATTGATAAAGTCTCTCTTGATCAAAACAAATATGAATTTGGTTTGAGGAATGTTTTCGTTTTCTTTTCTTTGATTCCACCGATCCCGATCCATATTTTAGTGTTCCTTTTTATTTTAGAAGGAAAAGAAAATTTCAAGGAGACGGATGGAAATCTTTCGAACAATTGATTGTAACAATTTTGAGACAAACGAATTTGAGATTCCATATATACATGTATAGGGATGTTTGGACGTGACTAAATTTGGAGATTTTGCAAGTAGTTGGACAAGATATTCAGCTCGGAGAAGATGAATCAATCATCGGTTCACTTCCACCAGTCTCAGCCATTGCTTATTGCAGACCTCTGAGAACGATCTTCTATCATCTAGGGTGCAAAACTTGTTCAGGTTTAGGCCAAGTTGCTATCCCATGTTCACACCCCTCGTGACTTTTTTCACTCTCCATTTCAATGTTTACAGTTTACAGTAATGTCTGATACTTTAAGTTGTTTTCTAAAACTCTAAAAGCATTGTGATCATGAACTCTGGCCAAGTAAAATGAACCAAGGTGAAACAAGATTTGAACAATGCAGTCCAGAACTCAAATGCTTAAAACAATTCAAATGCAATTCCATAATGGAAATATATTTCGGCCTGGATTGCTCATGTACGAAAACTCAAGTCCTCAAATCATTTCTGGTAATGTGCAGTTATCAGGCATGTGGGAACTCTAGCAATTAAGTTTGCAAGCAAGATTTCATTCAATCTTACAAACAGATAGAACTCATGGCATGGTCTAATTGCGGTGTCTAAAAATCTTGGCAACTCCTTCAACTGAAACTAGTTGAGCTTAAACATATAGAGCAAAAACTAATTGAAACCTTTATATGAAAAAACTGTAAATGCAGATACTGTATGGTCTTTGAAATTTCGAGGCTAGCAGTAGTACTAACATTTAAAGGTCTTTGAAATATTTATCATGATGAACTTCTTTAGCTGAATGTAAAACTTACTAGTTGAGAACAGAAGTAACAGAAACAAACTCCAGCGCACCTTTGCCAAGTTCAAGTCACCACCATTACCTCTATTTTGAAGAATAGGTTGGAAAAGCACTACCCATCCTCACGAATCTTCTAGTGCGCTCTTGCATCAGGGGCAATATCTCACTTAAACTCTCCTCACCATGAACAAATATAGATTTCAATGCTGGACATCCAAGCACCAAGTGTTCCAAATCAGACGCATGAACTTGATGAAGACGATGCAAAACAATAGTTTCCAGGCACACATGACCCCTAAATGCACGGATACCAGCTCCAGTTAACAACCTACATTCACTTACATCAAGCACCTCCAAGTTGGGGCAATTCTCAGCCAATGCAGCAACTGTGCGGTTAGACAGTTTAGCCAACGCAGCGAAGTTCAATGTCCTAAGTGTCTTAATGGCCGAGATTGCCAAACCCCCAATGTCTGTGATTTTGTGCCGCGAACTGTTACACAAACTCAGGTGCTCCAAGCATTGCATTTTCTGCAACCGTGACACCCCAACATCAGTAATTCCCTTGCACCAAGCTAGTATCAATGTCTTCAACGTTTTCGAACAAGACCCATTTGCAAGAAAACCCAACCCACGATCCGTAAAACCACACGACTCCAAATCCAAATACCTAGTGAACCACAACACCCAATTGCTTTGAGGGCTCGATCAGATATGCTATAACAACCTCCCAAATCCAAATGTACCAAATTCGGTGCAAACTTTATGAACGAAACAATTACATGATCAGTAATAGACCTTCTTCTCTTAAGCAAGACCTTGGATAGTTTCGGACATCTATTTGCTAGCTCCACGAGACCAAACCCCAAGAGACGGAAGGGTTTATGACCTGACGTGGTAAGGTCAATGGTCTCGAGTTGGGGACATGTTTGGGCTATAAATTCGAGGTCAGGGTCGGTGATGTGCTCGGAGGTTTGGAATGTGAGTAAATTGGGGAATCTAGGGAGTACCTGACGGAGGAATTGGTGTCGGAGAAGACGGAGTGATGATCGGTGTAGAGCCTCGAGTTGAAACCATTCCTTGCAGACTTGGAAAAGGTTATTCTGTCACCTGGGTCGGTGAGCTGGGCGAGGATTAGGCCAAGTTCTTCGTGACAAAGCAAACGGATTCTCCCCAATTGTTTCCCCATTGTTTTCTCTGTTTGGCTGAAACTGCGAAACTGGAGGACGACGACTTGTGTTGTAGTGGAAAGCTTGGGATGATGGGTAACGTTTTGTTCTCTGCGACATGTAGTTACTATTTTAGTCACATGGGTTGGGCTAGCAATTTGATAAGTATGCTCAGCCCAATGTATAAGAGGACTATGAAAACAGGCAAAAGGTACTCGTTAGGTACTTCTTAATTCTTATGTTAGAGAAGTGATGTAGTGGGACAATTTTGTAAATAAATATGTAGTTGGTAAAAAATATAAAATGCAATAGATAAATCGTATTACGTTTTTAACATTATCTAATATTTTCAGGTTTCTCAACATTTTGCAACATTATGGGCAAATTGAGAAGTTCAATTTTTTAGTGAAGTTTTGACATCAAAAGTTGAGATATAACAATGAAGGAGACATGGACCATAAACCTCGTGAAATATTACACTCACCTTTTAAAAGAACATCTGAATAATGTAAAGAGCTTCATCTATTTAGAGTACATCCAAATCGGATAACCAAGATGTAAACTGGATTGATTTGAAACCTGAGGTTTTCGGGAGAGCATATGTTGAAATTAAGATGGCAATGATTAGAAACATAGATATCAAAGGGGTACCGATAATGATCTTCATATGCTTTGGTGAAGAGTTGTTTTGTGTGTATAATTACAGGATGGTGCTTACTGGGAAACCTTTGTGATTTGGAGCTAAATTGTTTAGCAGGTATCCTTCTATTTCATCTGGTACTCAAATCAACTCTACTCGCTCTTGATCATCATCTTCGATTTTGTTTTTCAGTATTTTTTTTTTTCAGAGTCAGTTGAGTCTTCTTCTGCTATTGTCTTTTTTGTTTCCCGGTTTTGTGTACTTTGGTTTCACATTTTCATTCGGTTTTCTTTTTGTTGCTGTTGTTGGATTTCAATTGATATCACAATTTACGTTTCAGGGGTTTGGATTATCCTCGGCTATGGCTTTAGGATATTGGTCATTGATTGGGAAGGTATGAAGGTATGGCTATCATGTTTAACAGTTTGATGGATGTAGTTGATTACTTTTCATATTTTGGAGGTGAGGTCCCTGGCATTAGACTATATTTTCAGTTTATTTCTTGGAGATAAGATGAAGTATGAACTCTGAAGTTCTGAACCTTTGAGCTGCTTCTACAACGATCATGCGATGCTTAAGTGTCTCATACAGCTAATATAGAAATTAGTCTTAATTAAACTACTTAGATGGTCGCTCACATATACAACAGAACAATATATTAATGCAAATGGATGCAGATTGAATTCGCCTGTTGTGTTTACCTGATATAGAAGTTCATCGTCATTTCTTTGTTCAACTTAATTTCCGTCTACTTAATTGAAGGGTATGTATTTACGCTTCATTTTCTTTTCGTTTTAAAATTTGTGCTCCACTATTTGGAGTTCTATTGTATTCTCACAAGTAAAAATATTTACCACAAATAATACTATGTTACTGACACTGGACTGTTTTTATCAAAAGTAAAAACAATGATTATGTAAAAAGTGGACGAACTGATGAAAGTCATCAAACTGGTGGTTTATTAGTAAAGAGGAAGCTTATTTTGCAACATGGTGGTGAAAAATACTTTCATCTTTTAACATTGTTTTGTCTCATAACATGCTTGAATTTTGTATGCAGAAACAGATAGAGAAGAAGCTTAATTTGCAAGCTGGCAACATAAAATCATCATTGTAATTCAGATAAACACTGATTAGTGTTAGATTGCTCCATTTCACACGTATTAAGCAAGTAGTATCACTCATGTATTACCTCCTTCCCAATTGAGCAGCACCATTGTTCATTGTTCATTCAACTTTTGTTCACCTTCTTTATAATAACAGACAAGAGAAAGAAGTAGCATCATCATCTTTACGGCTTTACCAATGAACAACCAGTTGGAGAAAATGAAAAAGGAGTAATGTTGATGGTAGACTTGTAAATGGACCGGATCTGGAGCGGATCGATCTAGATCCAAATTCGGATCCGTAATAGAAATTTTGGATCTAGATCCGACCCGTTACCCGCCGGATCTTTCATAGCTAGATCCAAATCCGGATCCGGCGGGTTAACGGATATCTGACCCGTTAATCCGATCCGTTTATAATAATAAATATTTTCAAATTTAAAATAATAATTTCTTAATTTTATCATAATTTTTCATAAAACACTAATGAAATATTATAACAAAATAAAAGTTTACATTAAAAATTGAATTACATGGCCAAAATACTCCTTAACAATAAACTAATATATTCAAAATATCATACCTCCAATATATTTAGCAAAGAGCATAAAAAAACATACGCATCAGTATCTTTCAACTTCATCAAATGATCATACTTTAGAAGCAATTTAGATGTTTAGGTTATCCAAATAATTATTATATTATTTAATATTTATCTATAATATTATATTTATAAAAATATTATTTAATTATTTTAGAACGGATCCGGGTCCTTAATGGATCGGATCAACCACGATCCGTATCCGATCCGTTTAATAAATGGGTTAACGGATCCGGATCTTAACGGATCAACGAGTCTAATTTTCGATCCAAACCCGTATAAAAACCACGGATCCGAAACGGGTCCGGATAAAAATCCGGTCCATTTACAGGTCTAGTTGATGGACAACTCTTACTTTTGTGGCTTTTATGATAGCTTATGTGGGTATACACATTTTTTTGAAAAGATTATCACTCTTCAGCAGCAGTACACGGTTGAACTATTTTTTAGTCACAATGATAATGCAGTGCACCTGCATTGGGTAATGCAGGGCAGCAGCCTACATCTATTTCTTGCGGTCCATGTAAATGTTCAATGATCAATTAATCATATACGATTTTTCGACGGCAGCGTGCGGGCAATTTGGCTAGTTTAGAGAAGATAGTTTGAGTAGAACAATTATACTTTTGTAACTCAATCAAATCTGTTTTCCAATCATTGAACTTTAGGATATCTCAAATCACTCATCTAAAAACCTTAATTTACATTAGCAAAATCTAGATCAATTTATAAAAGTGGTACATAACATATTAATTACTGAGCTCTTACAAAGAAAATACTCAATTCTGGGCCAGCTGCTCCATCAGGATTGATCATGTACAAAGACTCAGAATCCTTTGATCCAACCACCCTATCAAACCTTGCTCTTATGTATGTTAATTCCCCATCAGCGGCATATTCCTTCTCTGATGGACTTGGAAGTACTCCGGCACCCATTGAAACCCCTCTCAAAGTTTGCATAACATGAAGCTCATCCTCTGACATTTGCTGCCTCCTAATAGAATACCCAACTTTTCTCCCATTGCAATACACAGCCCAAACAAACTCCTCCATCAACTTCTTCTTATGCGTCTTGGTCTCGCTCTCCAGCGCGATTCGGACTATATCCGATGCCATTTCCTTGTGGAACACATTGCTGTGCATTGGCAGCTCTATCACAAAGATCGGCATGCAATGAGGGTCTTCTTGTATTGCCAGGCTCACTCTGCCTTTGCGGTAACCGAAAATTGTACCAGTTGTGGCATGATCTTTGAGTAGAGGCTTTCGGGGTCTGCCTAATAGAGCAACCATTTTGCAGCCTGATGTCAACATGGGGAAGAGTTTGAACATCTTGAGGAGGCCTCCGGATGATGATTTTGAAGACTTTGATGAACGCTTTTCGGATGTGGAATTGGTACTACTAGTACTAGTATGCCGGATCAAAGAAAAGAGGGCTGAGTTTTCCATGTTATAGAACGGGCTAGGGCGCACAGATGGCATTGTTGGATTCTGGATATGATATCAGTTTCAAGGAAGACTAGGTAGCTAGAAGGGTCTGTTAGATATGAGTGTGTCTGGTTGTGTACGCTAATTGGAAATATAAATAGAAGGAAGGTTGGAGAAAAACTTGTGTGGCATGTCATCATGCTGATGTCCCTACTCAAAACCAATAATACAATGATTTCGAAAGTCATCGTAAATACGATTTTAGTTTGAGACATTGAACACTTTAAAATGTGTGATATTTGAAGTGTATTTTAATAGAAAATTAAAGTGTTTGATGACATTTCTTGTACATGTGAAGTTTCCTTATTATGGCGACAAATTCCTAACTCTGTTATCACCGCTTGTCACGTCACACGCGTTAAGAGGGTTCTAGGGCCTTGTTGGGAGGGAAAGAGGAGCTGGGAATTAGTTCGGTTGTTCAGTTAGGGTTGGGGTGTGTTTATGTCCTTGGAATCAATGAAGGTGGGAACTGGGAATAGACTCAATAGAGACACTTCAAGTTGGTTAAGAGTGAAAGGAAACTTAATGGGACTAAAAGACTGATGTGACAAAGTTTAGTGAACAAAAGGAGAAGGAGGGTTGAATGTGATAAGATAAGGAGAGGTCTACCGGACCACAGAGATTGTGGGGAAGGAAGGAAGAAAAACAAACTCAAAAAAGCTCAAGAGCTAGAGAAAAAGGACTGCGGCAATGTTGGTTTAGCATGTGCCTCTCTGATCAGCACATTGAGCATCAATGTCACTTATTGCTTTTCCAAACCCCATCCCATCCTAAAATGCTCCAATAATTATTTAGGTGCAGCTCATCTGATCTCTCTCACCCTCGCGCGACCTAAGTGTTCTGTTCATCCATTTAATCCATGGCAACTCAACTCTGCCTTTTGCTATTGTTAGTGACTATCACTTTCCTTGGCTCCTTTTGAGTTCCTCCCTCTTCTACATGTCGATCAGTCTCTCTTATCAGAAAACCCATGTTAGCTAGGCAGCCAAAGGTAATCATTGATCGAAAACACTTGGTCACAGCTTCACAGGTCTGGTTTGTGTCCATCATCGCAGTTGCGGATCCAATTTTTATTTTCTTCTTTGGCTGAGAGGAAGTTCTACAATGCTTGCTTAGTTGTATTTGTGTAGTCTACATGTCAATTTATGTCTTTATTTGTTTGCAGCATTCCTCAAACACTTGGTAGCTAGACAATTTCATCGAACACATTGTTTTCCCTCACCCTCGTGACCTACTTTCCGGTGTGGAATCATCTTTCAAGCTATTCACAAACAGACTTTTTAGAAAATGTAATAATGAAGCCTATAAAATTTATATTTTCTTCACTCATAAAAATGATGAAGTAGCATGAGGTTTAAGTGCAAATTTGAGCAGGCAGTTGCGAGTGAATATACCAGAAACACTAATCGTTCAGTTTAATTGCACCTAATCAACTTAACCCTCATTACGTCAATTTTGCCTTCAGACGAGCGGCAATGCCCGTCGTCTGATCATTTTTTGCGTGTCGTCTATCCAGCTGTCATCTGATAAGCTCTCAGACGACAGGCAATGTTCGTCGTCTGATAGATATTATACGACAAACAATATTAACTCATATGTCGTCTGTGTGCATATAGATTTGTAACAAACTCTAACTTTCTGTCGTTAGGCATTGGCTATAACGACATGAAAGTATCGTTGAAATTACTTTTATACTAAAAGTGAGCAACTGTATATCGTCTCACACCAATTCAAACGTCAATTATCTGTCGTTTGATATATATCTCAGATGACATACAATATGATCTTTTACTTTAAGACGACATATAAATGTTGTTTGAAAAATGTAGAGACATCAGAGTCCATGAGACTATCTGTTGTCTGATTTTGATTTTGATGTCAATTTTATGGGAATTTAATGTCTCAACAAAAGCATTTGCACAACATGATTCAGAAATCTCAAATTCATTCTAATTGCCAAAAACCAACATATTTTACATAGAGTTACTTGTTCTAAAGAGACCTATAAGCTATAACATAAAAAGACATCAAACCAAATATTAGCAACTGCAATAGTGGTGTACTCTACAGTGTAGAAAATCTTCCTAACTGTAGTGGTGTACTCTGTTCCTTCCTTCATACTCAAACTTCAGTGTCTCCTGCCAAATCGAAGACACAGAACTTTAGTAAGTTGTACTTAAAGAACACAGAAACCAAATATAAACTAATATACAGTTAAATGAATTGCCATAAAAGCTAACATAGACCAAGAAAACACTTGCAATGTACTGGTTGGTTTATCCACATGTAATCTTTATAGAAGGTTGGGTATCCACTTTTAAATCACTTGAAAAGTTAACGTTGTTTATCTCTATCACACATGCTGGTGTGTGCAACCCACATTAGTAGTTAGAGAGGACACCAAGCTATCTCTCGGTAACTATGGCACATTACAACGTACACCCTAAAATACGTAGGAGACTAATAATTATTGAGTGCAGCTTCCTCAGTTTCCGAGGTGATAGCCCGCATGGTTTGGAACTTTGGATATAAGAATACTATTATAAGTTCATAAATGGGAAAATATGTGGAAATAATCAACTGTAATTGAGCAAACGTTTTACCTGCCATTACATGTCAAGCAACCTTTAAATGGCAATGGTATATGAAGATCTATGGCAGATGGTAGATGAACTAACTCAGAGCGATTATCATATATCTACAACACATTCAACTGTCTCCCTTTCCCCACTGCAGGAGTAATCATCAGAGAAATAAGTTGCTGGGAAAATAACAGAACTTTAGCGAAACACTAGAGATTTTTGCCTATTTGTGGGCTACACATTCTATTTGGACATAATACCAGAAATCTTCCCTAAAATATTTTGACTAGTTGACACTTCAAAAATATCATAAAGTACTATTGGAAGTGATATCATAATATTTCCCTCATATATTTTGGCTACTTGACTACTATACCAAATGAGACTATTTAGATAGATGAGGATTCTAAGACATGCACAATTTATTACAATTCATTACTACACAAAATTTCTCACAGGCAAAGTTTTATGACCATATTGCATGTCTACAAAAAAATTAAGAATGCCTAAAATAATTGCAAACCTGTTTTTCAAGGTTCAGCATACATGTGAGACCAAAAAGCTACATCTGGAAAATCCAATGGAGCTTTAAAATCTTTTGATTCTCTATAAAGATGTAATAGCTCATTGCATTTATGGTTTCAGACTTGAAACTGAATTAGAGATAAGCTTACATTTTCAAGGTGTAATTACCCTCCCTGATCATTTGCGCTACACAACAATGTCTACCAACTGTTGCAGATTTCACAGTTCCTACACTTCAAGACATAAACTTGAAATAAGGTGAAGTCTGTCAAGATATAATTCTTTAAATTGAGCAACTTGTTGAAGAAGTAGAGCTTCAGTAACTCAGAAACTTTGCAAACTATATCAGTACAAATACACGAGCTTGAGATATCAAAACAATACAAGCTAGCTTTGATATAAACATACTTTTGATGAGGAAATGAAAACATGAGAAGTTAGGAACCACCAAGCTGATAGTTGAGAATCAAATTGATAGACATAATAGAGGACACTGTAAATGATGTACATATTGAATCAAAGTATCGTTGCTGCAACCAAGTTTTCACAAGAGAAGAAAAGGAATGAATATAGCTACTCGTTCATATTTGAAAGTACTTTACAGTAAGGCAATATTAATGATGGACTTTTTTTTAAGCAACTCTACGAATGGGGACATTGTTCAAACTTGATAGGGATATGATTTTATAAGAATTTAAACTCAAGGAGTCTCTTTTGTTATAGAACTTGATAAAGATATCATAGAGTGATGGAAAGAGAACAAGAAGCATGAACATGATAGGCTGCTCAGGTTTTGCGAGAAGAGAATGAAAATACAATTACTTGGTGGGAATGTTTTGAAAAGTTCCAATATAGTTTAGATTTCAGGTTTGGTTTAACAAGTATATAAATACTGATGAATAAGGATTCTAATATGAACCAAATATATGAATGGGGTGTGGCATAACTAGACATCAGGAATAGATCAAGAAATAACTCTCAAGTGCAGCCAAATAAATATTTTTGGAATCAACAAGTACTACAATAAAACAAGATTGACATAGATCAATCAATAAAATACTTTTCATGATATATACCAAGTAAATATGGATCATGACTGCAACCAAACTCGAGAAGAAGAAATTTAGACAAAACGAAGGACAAGGTCTGCCATGTACACTTCAATAATTTCGGTAAAGTACTCAAAAAGTTAGTTTATATCATAAATAAGACATCCAAGAGAGGATACTTGCTACTGTAATCAAGTTGGCAACTACGAATGCATAACAATACCATTGAAAGGAATTTAAAACCTAAAGGAGCAACATATCATTGATACTCAGTAGGATATCAATTTCATGAATCAACTATTCTATGAACTTCAATTCACTCAAAGGGAAGCATGCTTATCGACAAGGATTCTGATCAAAGCTCAAACTTGATAAATCGTAATCTCAACAGATCAATAGAATTATATAGGAAGCTAAGCATTCACACCCAAACATAGATACCTAGTGTGCATAAAATCAATCCCACCACCATCTTAATACCAACTACCAACATACACTTATCAATTTCGCCCTCGACTCCTTCAAAGATAATCCCCACAACCGATTCGAACATAAACCCCGCATCCCTATGAACACAACCCATCAAAAGCAAAATTCAATAAAAAAAATTCTATATTTGAATGCATATCCCCAACCTAATCTAAACAAACACTAAATCAGTTTATAGTGAATCGAAGAGCTTACCGGCAGAGATAATAGCAAACCCTAAACTAATCTAGGAGTTCGCACTGAGGTTCGTCTTTTGTCAAGCCCTAATTTTGTGGTTGGGCGACGGATCGAGAGTGAGAGATCGAAATGGGTTCTTCGTGAGGCATGGGGATGAAGATGAGGGATTTAGATCGAGCCTGAAAGTATATCTATGTTTGCTGGGGTTGAAAGAGTTTGAGAGAGTAGTTGAAATTTGAGAGAATGAAATTAGAATCAGAATTATCGGGGAGAGAGAGGAAATGAAAGTTGAAGGTGAGGGAATTGGTTTTTAAGTGTCTAAAAATCTCTTACCATTAATTAGAGAGACGACAGTCTTCTGTCATCTTAAAACAAGTCTACTTATTACTTAATTTCTCTTATTTTTGAGACGACAGATGATTATCGTCTCATGAACACACTTATTTTAACTGCATATGTGTTGCTACATTTAGACGATAGAGTTTTAAATGTCTGTCGTTAAAATATTTCAGACGATAGTAAAAATGACTTATGTCGTCTGATTCTTGTCGTATGATTACAAAATTGGTATTGCCTGTAATTAGGGATTTACTGAATGATTGATAACAGATTCCTAGCTAAAACAGAAGGAGCTAGCTAGGGTCAGTGTCCATGCTGGGGCTCGTTTGCCATGATCAATATAAAAGAGGCAGGTATTGTCGGCATCACCATAAACGAACCAAAATCTTTTGACAATATTAAACAGCATCTGCTGCATTATAGAGGCACCTTTCTATGGTGCCCACAATGACGAATTAACGGAGTTCTTTTGAAGTATGTGGGTGGATTTTTATAATTAGAAACGAAGCATTAAAGAGATAGGAACAACTGAACAAGGCTTCTGTATCTGTATTATTTTGATCTTGTTATTACACTAATTCTTCTACAGCAACAAGCCAGTGAAACAGTGGTCTCACACATAATGCATGAAGGCAACTACTAATTAATTTCACATCTGCCAGCTCCTGCTTCCTGTGTGAGATGAGCTTAATAATGAAATCTCTTCCGTTTTATTGAGATATTTCAACCGACATCTTTTTTCTTTTTATCGGAATTTCAAACGACATCTGATAATGTTTGAAGAGAAATAAGAATGGAAGAAATTGAGGTGGAGCCATTAGTTTCACCTTTGCAAAACTAAGTGAGCAAGCAGCCTAGGAAGAGAGAAAAACTGAGAAAGAAATGGTCCTTTTTCGCATATTAAGGATGCATAACTATAGGTTGCCTACAGCGAAGGTGGGTTCCAGATCCATAAGAGTTTACCAAATGAGGTTGTAGTAGTCTGCACTGATGCAACATAAAGCTAAATATATGCAAAGTACAAACAATGCATGATCTCCACCACTTTCAGCAGTGGCAAAGCTCAATTATATATATTGATTGCTTGATTGATTCCAAAGTTATGAATTAGTATTGTGTGATTTGTATATATTCGTAGTTGTTCAACTTTTGAAATATTTCGAAGTGTGTGGTTTCAATTACATATTCAACGATTATATTTGGTGCAACGATATATCGATCTTGAGGTTGAAAAATGGGAACAACAGTAGAAAAAGGGTGTTGAAAGAGAAAAGATTCGTGATCATTGCTGTTATGAGAGTGATTGGGAACGTACCTACTAAACTTTAAAAGTTTGATCCATCTCTCCCACTATTCAATAATTGATATGAAGTTCTAATAAAACATGCCGGGGTAGGACTACTATTGCTCTCTTTTCTGGTCAACTTGCTCTATAAATTTAGCAAAATTAAGAACGGCAAAAGGATCACTAAAATCAACAAACTATCATCAAGAGTACTTAATAACCGAAAAATTATCATCAAAATGAAGGAGCACATATATGTAAGATAGCATTTCCGACACAAAATATTTAGAAGAATGTACGATTTACCTGAGCCTGTCGCATCAGATCATTTTAGCTTGTCTGCATCATCACGAGGAAGCGATATCTGGGTAAATACTACATTAAAGCAATGAGTCTTACTGTAGTATCGTGCGGAGTGTAGGACAAAGTGACCTGTTGAGCAAACACACTGCCCGCTAGTTAACATTGCTGTAGATATAAAGTTGGACGTTGCAGTTTTAGATGGAAACAACTGCGTTGCATATGAGATACACGTACGTACCACCAAAATCATGTCCAACCAAAATGACCTGCATTTTATCATTGTAATGAAGCTTAGACTAGGAAGCTATGTTATTACATCACGAAGAACGAATGAAAGAGCTCAAACCTTTTTGCCCTCCTTTAGATTTTCATGGATTTCAGTATTGCTGTTTGTATCGAATGAGTGGATTCCAGAACCCAGTAGGAGTGTGTACGCACCAGCACCAAGCCCACCTCCATGAACAAGTACGAAATGATTTGTTTCCAGATCATCAATCCTGTTAAAAAAAATTGAACAGTTAAGCCAAATTCGTGTCGTGACAATGATTCTCAAATCATAACTCCATCGTCTTTCTCAAACCCTAATTCTCGAACCACAATTCCAATTTGCGATAAAATAAATAAATAAATAAAATAAAAGGAATCATTGGCCTTAGTGGGCTAGGTGAAACACAGAGGAAATGGGCTCACGCGGGCTGGGGTCTCATCTACTTTAAATAAAAAAACAAAAAAAAAACTAATAGGCATATGGGCCTAAGCGGGCTAGGCGGAACAAGAGGATATGGACCCACGTGGGCTGAGGGTTCCCACCTTTAAATAAAAAATTAGAAATAAAATAATAGGCCATCTGGGCCTAAGCCCTAGGCAGAGCCGGTGCACGGCTAGGCGGTACTGGAGGATATGGACCCACGTGGGCCGGAGGGTCCCAACGTAACAAAAAATGAAAAGAAAGTCAAAGAAAAAGAAAGAGAGAGATTGGATAGTCAAATGGCTCTCTCGTCTATCGCTACTCTCACTCGCTTCTCTACTTCTTCTTCTTCGCGATCGTCTTCTCACTTCCACTGTATCAGTAAACGACTCAGGCTCATCGCCACAGTCCCAGCCAAAACTCACCACCGCCACAAAATGACGTCATCTTCTCCACCGATCACCGCAGCTCCTTTCGGCTCCTGGAAGTCCCCGATCACCGCCGATGTCGTCTCCGGCGCCTCCAAGCGTCTCGGAGGCACCGCCGTCGATTCCCGCGGCCGCCTCATCTGGCTAGAGTCTCGTCCGTCGGAATCCGGGTACGTATTTCACCGTCCAGCTTAATTTGTCCTTAAATTTCAATCGGATGTGTTTGATTTTGATGAATGAGGAGCTTTGTGTGTTGTGTGTGTAGACGAGCGGTTCTGGTGAGAGAACCGGAGAGACCGGAAGAAGAACCGTTGATATTACGCCGAAGGAGTTTGCGGTTCGAACTCTGGCGCAGGAGTACGGCGGTGGCGCCTTCCGCGTTTCAGGAGATACAGTTATCTTCTCAAACTATAAGGATCAACGCCTTTACAAGCAGTCTTTAAGTTCCAAGGTGATTCCTATATACACTTTTGCTTTGTAATTATGCATATTAATAGTCAAATTTGTAGAATGATTCAAGTGCTTAGTTTAAAGCTGATGAACTATGTGTGTTGATCAGATTCTTCACCGGTGCCTCTCACTCCGGACTATGGTGGACCGGTTGTTAGTTATGCGGACGGGGTATTTGATGCACGTTTTAATCGTTTTATCACCGTCAGGGAAGGTACATATCTTTAGTGATTAGTGCAGCGTGTACTTCTGTGCTTTCCGGTATTGTTTACTATGTAATATGTTTGAAACCGATATATCATGTTGTTGTAGATTGTCGCGAAAGCAGCATCAATTCGATTACAACAATTGTCACGGTACGGCTTGATGGAAATGACATTCAGGGTAAAGAGTCTGTTACTTCATTTTCCAATGCATAGTATATGTCAAACATGAAATATGTTAGAAAAAATGTCTGGATACTATTGATGTTGTTTAACTAATGCGAGCACCATGTTATATCCAGAATCAGAAACACTCGTAGGCGGAAGTGACTTCTATGCCTTCCCGCGTTTGGATCCCAAAGGAGAACGATTCTCATGGATTGAATGGCGCCATCCTAACATGCCATGGGATAGGTCTGAACTTTGGGTTGGGTATATATCTGAGAAAGGGTAAGCAAATTGATGACATTGCGCTTCTTCAGTGTATAGCTGTGTTGTTGGACTTTGAACATTGATGGTTTACAGTTAATGTTTTGACAAGGGGAATATGTATATTAGTGTTCTGTGCTGTTATTTTAATTAGTAAGGTTACCATTGTGATTCTTTTATGCAGAGACGTCACGAAACGAGTCTGTGTTTCTGGCTTTGATCCTGCAATCAAGGAGTCTCCAATTGAACCCAAGTGGTCCTCAAAAGGTATTTATTCTTTTGTATACTTGGTTGAGGAACTAATTTAAGTTTGATGTGTTATTGTCAGATTGTCATATCAGTAAGATACTGAACTTGACTAACTTCAGGCATCCAATAAATCTAGTGTCTGAGAAAACTTATACTTTTGGAAAAAGGGAACTACTTCTGTCTATGTTAAGTACTGGTAATACTTGAATTATTAGATTTCCATGACTAATCATGAGTTTAGTCCACCCCAACCTTGACGAAGGAATTCCTCAAGTTTTTGCTCACTTACAATTCTAATACTCCATTTATTTATCTCTTAGTGCTACTCAAGTATCACAACTTTCAGTCAGTTCTATACTGTAGTAAAAAACTGATGAAATTGCAGGTGCTTCCTACCATTGTATGCTTCACCTGTTCTGCTCAATTGTGCAGGGGAACTATTTTTCATTACTGACCGTAAAAGTGGGTTTTGGAATCTCTATAAATGGGTAAGTTCGGTACTTGAACATAGCTTGAATATGTTGTCTTGTTGGACTGTTGGACTGCTGAACTGTACTTCTTGCCTAATTGGACAACGATTTGTACGCATCAAAGAACAGTTTTTGCTTGAACATACTGTCTAGTAGGCCTACAATGGGCATCAACTGACATCTTTATCTTACACATTTCCTGATTCACTTACACTTTGGCAACAGGTTGAGTCTACTAATGAAGTCATATCAGTTTATTCTCTGGATGCTGAATTCTCCAAACCATTATGGGTTTTTGGCTTGAATTCTTATGAGTTTATTGAGAGCCATGAACAAAAGAACTTAGTTGCTTGCAGCTATAGGTAATAATTAGTCATTTTTCATTTATCTTGTTTTCATGCGTAATTTGTAATCATTATCATCTATGCAATATAATTTGAATTTTGGTTGTTTGCTTGTAGGCAAAATGGGAAATCATATCTTGGAATTGTGGATGATGTTCAGGGCTCATTATCTCTTCTTAATATTCCTTTCACGGATATTGATAATATTGTACCTCCAAAACTCTTATGCTCACTGGTTGTCCTGTTAAAAGTTTGTATGAATGTGAATTAATTGTAGATTCTGAATTTTCATGTCTGTCCATGCAGACTTTGGGGATCAATTGCTTATATGTGGAAGGAGCATCAGAAGTTCATCCGTTGTCTGTTGCTAAGGTGTTTGCCATCTTTTATGCTGCATAGCCAATACCTCTTTGTGCTGCCACACCTACTATTGTTTTACCAAGTGAATGACATGTATCTTGAAATAATTTTTTCCATGCAGGTGACATTGGATGATCAAAAATCAAAAGCAGTTGAATTCAAGATTATTTGGTCTTCTTCACCTGATTGCTTAAAATATGAGTCTTACTTCAGCCTACCTGAATTGATTGAGTTCCCAACAGAAGTTCCTGGTCAAACTGCCTTTGCATACTTTTATCCTCCAACAAATCCTAGCTACCAAGGCACTCAGGATGAAAAGCCTCCACTATTACTGAAAAGCCACGGTAATTTCAAACTTCCTAAACTGGGGGACACTTTTGGTCTCACAAGTATAGTTATTTTGTCCTTCAAAGGATGGCAAGTGAGTCTTTCCTTCTAACTACAGGATTATGTTGTTTATTGGTTTATATTAAATGTTCAGGGATCATGGGATAAGTAATAGCATATGACTTCATTTCATCAGAATTTTACCTCCACCAGTATATAGAAGTACTATAAGAATCATCTTTTACTGGTGTTCTCCTTTGTAGTCATGTATAGTTTAACTCAGCATTGTTTTTCTTTTGATTCATTGCAGGAGGTCCCACGGCTGAAGCACGTGGAGTTCTAAATCTGAGTATTCAGTACTGGACTAGTCGTGGTTGGGCATTTGTTGATGTTAACTATGGTGGAAGCACAGGTTTGTTCTTAACTTTCTATTTGTAGTTAATATTATGGTTTTGTTTTTCTTATACAAGTGCTTACGATCATTCTAGTGCTTATTTATTCTTCTCATATTTATTGTTCTTAATGGAAATAGTTTTGCCTTCAAAATTTTATTTCCGTCTATCTTACTAGACATATGTTTTTAAGGTTATGGCAGAGAATATCGTGAAAGGCTGTTGAAGAAATGGGGAATTGTGGATGTAAATGATTGTTGCAGCTGTGCTAGTTATCTGGTATGCATTTTACCCTCCACTTTCCAAAATGGTGATGATAAGTTTGATAGATGACTCGTGGACTCAGCAAGCCATGGTAATATATATATTTTGCTATCTAGGTGGAATCTGGAAAGGTAGATGGGAAACGGCTTTGTATTACTGGGGGTTCTGCAGGTGGGTACACAACCTTAGCTGCTCTTGCTTTTCGAGACACCTTCAAGGCTGGAGCTTCCTTGTATGGTGTGAGTGCCTAACATTTTACTTTGTTTATTATTTATCATTTATTTCTTGCCTGGCTTAAACGATGCCAAGTTTTCTACTTTATAGAACTGAAGGGTTGGTGAAATGTAGTATTACACTTTCAGTATAAAAGTAGATTGTACATAAAAGAAAATGGATTTGTTTCTTTGTTGTCTTTATATTCAAGTAGCTTTCCTCCTGGAACTTAATTAACATTTAATTGTTCTCTTTCTTATTTTTGTCAATTTTGGTTAGGATTTTCCTCTCTTATCGAATATTTCCTTGTACTATATTCTGTATGAATTAGATGTAGAAAACTGAAATTTTCTATCATATTGACCCATTAACAGGTAGCTGACTTAAACATGTTGAGGGCAGAAACTCACAAATTTGAATCTCGTTATATGGATAATCTTGTTGGTAAGTGAAAAGATAACATTTGACTTGTCCTTTATTATTCGTTATATTGATAAAATTTAATGTGGAGAAAATTTCAACTGGTTGCAGGTAGTGACCAGGATTTCTTTGATAGGTCACCAATCAACTTTGTTGATAAATTTTCCTGCCCAATAATCTTATTCCAAGGATTGGAAGACAAGGTAAGCAGATCTAGCTATTTGTTTGTCTGTTTCATACTGTCTGTTTTCTCAGTTAAACCAGGTAAGAACCCGAGGTTTAGAGCTCAATACAAAAGAAACAATGCATTTTGATCATGATTTGTGATATTTGGGTTAACAATGGAAAGTACAATATATTTTTTAGGTTGTACCCCCAGATCAAGCTCGTACAATTTACCGTGCTCTGAAGGAAAAGGGCTTGCCAGTTGCCCTGGTGGAGTATGAAGGTGAACAACATGGTTTCCGCAAGGTATTTTCTACTCTATCTTTTGTCTTAAGTATCTACAAACTTAAATTGATGAGAAAGTTTATACTGATCTCGGATTCTACACAGGCTGAGAACATTATATTCACTCTGGAACAGCAAATGGTTTTCTTTGCACGTTTAGTTGGACACTTTAAGGTTGCAGATGATATTACTCCAATCAAGATTGATAACTTGGATTGAGCATTTGACAAGGAGGGTGCCTCATTCTGGAATCTTTCACTCTGATTTTATGCGGAGGACTAGATTTGCAGGCTTAGGTTCCTAAAAGAGATTCTGCTGCCCTGTGAGAAGTACAAACAATTTGCTAGTTTGTAGGGGTAATATTTTAGACAAGCCTGAACCTATTGCCTACTGTGAGTGACTGCGTCCCTGTGAGCGATGTTTACCTTTGACACCACCTGGAAATATGTAAGAGTGAAAGCATTATGTAACATCTGATGTCAACGTTGCCATCTTTACCAAAATTTTACATCCAGTCCGTTTCTTAAATGAACTTTCGGGTTCAATCAGTTTCTCCTGTAATGTACAGAAGTTGTGATTAAGGAACACATTAATTAGTCAGTAACACAGTTCCTGCTGTTATAAATGCCGATATTGCACTATTATGTACAGATTAACGATGAAATCACTGGATTTGAGGCTCCCATGCGTCAATTCTGGCGGTCGATGAAATCACTATATTGCATTATTATAGTGAAGTTCTCTCGGACCATGGTCTTAAAAGTTTTCTGGCCGAGAGACTAATCCGTATGAACGTGGAAGGTTTTCTAACATCTTGCTAACTTTAGACCACCTGTGGACTGTGGTAGTGTGAGTTTATGATACGTATTGATACCTCACTTGTCATCAAACTGTGAAGCAACATGGCACTGAGAAACTACACACTGTCATCATCGACTGATCTGGCGCCCTTGCGTAGCTTTCCGCATTTTCTTTTTGTCTTTCAATACAAAATTGCAATTGCAACTCTCTCTCTCTCTCAGCTTCTTCTTCTCAGTGTCCACCTGTATGTCCAGTAAACGACTCTCCTCAGTTCAGTTGAAACGAAAGAACGTATCAAACAGGATGACTTCTTCTTCCTCTGCTTCCCAAAGCAAGCTCACAGCTCCTTATGGCTCCTGGAAATCTCCCATCTCCGCCGACCTCGTCTCCGGCGCATCCAAGCTACTCGCCGGCACCGCCGTCGACGCCCTCGGCCGCCTCATCTTCCTTGAATCACGCCCCTCCCAATCAGGGTAACATATCCCACCCCCCTCTCTCCCTCTCTACCTATCCATTCCATCCATACCTACTTTGATTCTACTCATTTTCAATGCACAGACGAATGGTTCTGGTTCGAGCATCTCCGGAAAATCAAGACCCGGTTGATATTACGCCGGAGGACTATTCTGTTCGGACAGTGGCTATGGGCTCCGAAAGTGGCGGTGCTTTCAGTGTCTCAGGGGATACTGTTATATTCTCCAACTACCAAGACCAACGTCTTTACAAGAAGTCTATGAGTTCCGCTGGTATTGTCGTTTTCATGATTAAACTTGTTGAGATGCTCAAACTTAAACTAAACGTGCTAATGTAATTGGTTGTTGTGTTTTTATAGATTCTTGTCCTGTGCCGGTTACTCCAGATTATGGTGGACCCGTTGTGTGTTACGCAGATGGTGTGTTTGATCGAAGGTTTAACCGTTATGTCACAGTAAGGGAAGGTATGCGCTCCGTTTCCTACATGCATTTGCCATCCGAATGTCTGATACTGAAAACAAGATCACTCATTTTTGTGCAGATTTTCGCGAAAGCAGTCTTAATTCGACTACAACTATTGTAGCAGTAGGGCTTGACGGCTACATTAGGGGTATGAGTTTGTAAACACATTTTTGCGTCATTAGTACATTTGTTATTATTTGATGAAGACTGGTGGTGAATTGCATAATGTGAGCATATTGTGGCGTGCAGAACCGGAAGTGCTAGTAGCTGGAAATGACTTCTATGCCTTCCCGCGAATGGATCCCAAGGTAAAAGAATGGCTTGGATTGCATGGTCTCATCCTAACATGCCCTGGGATGAAGCTCAACTTTGGGTTGGGTATATAGCAGATAATGGGTAAGCACAGTTTCTTTGAAGGTGTGGATTGATACTCTTTGGTATGGTTATGATCCCTTAGTTACTTTAGTAAGGTTCATCTTCTCGAGTCTTTCATGCAGAGAGGCCCACAAACGTGTCTGTGTTGCTGGCGATGATCCTCGGATTAGGGAGTCTCCTACTGAACCCAAGTGGTCATCTAAAGGTAGTTATATATTACTTAATTGACTGAGGAACATATTTAAATCTGAACTCTCATTTGTAACTTGATCCTCTATCCATTACATCTCTGTCATGATGAAAAAAACGAATTAAATGTGCATCCTTTAGATAAAGGTTAACTTCTCTTGTCTTTGGAAATTATTGGATGCACAAAAAATCTTGATTACTTATTCGATCAATCCAAGATGAGAGGTCCATGACTGGTTCTTGATTTTTACTATTCACAGCTTCTTCAAGGTCTCTGACTGTCTCGTACTCTGTTTTCTCATTCCTTCTGGTGCTTTTCATTGTGCTTTCATATATTATTTCCAGGCTCAATGGCTCTTGAATATGTGCGATAAAGTTTTGAACTTTCAGTTGATTTATGCTATGTTCGAATTGTTCAGGGGAGCTGTTTTTTATTACTGACAGACACAATGGGTTCTGGAATCTCTATAGATGGGTAAATTTTGTACTTTGACCTGTCTGTTCTCCTCGATCTACTGAAAATAGTATAAAAGTATACTCATGTGTTACTTTGAGCACTTTTAGACGGGCTAAAATGATCTGGTGTACGTTTGACAACAGGCTGAGTCTAATAATGAGGTGATATCAGCTTATTCGTTGGATGCTGAGTTCTCCAGACCATTATGGAATTTCGGAATGAATTCTTATGAGTTTATTCAGAGCAATGAAGGGAAAAACTTGATTGCTTGTAGCTATAGGTAAGAAATTTTTACTGCATTGTGTTTATCTTGTAAATTGTATTGTCTGCCTGCTCTGCTTTAGCATCAAAATAAGTTTTGGATTTTGTATGTAGGAAGAGTGGAAGGTCATATCTTGGAATTCTGGATGACGTTGAGGGCTCTTTATCTCTGCTTAGTATTCCTTTCACTGATATAAACAATATTGTACTTCTAAACACGTTTTGCTCATTAAGCTTCTGTGCTAAAGCTGTTAAGTATTTGTCCTCTTTTTAGTATTAAATTCAAATCTTTCTCTATGCAGACTTTGGGGTTCAGTTGCCTATATGTTGAGGGAGCATCAGAAGTTCATCCCTTGTCTGTAGCTAAGGTATTTTGCGATATTTTGTTTTGTATCGTAAAATACCTCTGTCTGTTGCATTGTGTACTGGCAGAGACTGTTTTTGTATTAATTGAGCCACTTATGTCTCATTTTGGTGCAGGTGATTTTAGATGACCATAAATCAAAAGCAGTTGATTTCAAGATTCTTTGGTCTTCTTCACCTGATTGTCTGAAATATGAATCCAACTTCAGCTTACCCAAATTTATTGAATTCCCAACAGAAGTCCCAGGGAAAACTGCCTTTGCATTCTTTTACCCACCATCAAATTCTGATTATCAAGCTACTATTGATGAAAAGCCCCCACTATTATTGGGAAGCCATGGTATGCATTATTTTGTATCCAACCCATGGTATGTCATGGTTTGAAAATCATTGTCATTATGCATGTACTATCCCTACTACGGCATTTCTGTTGCAAATGTAGTTTTGGAATTCCTTGGAGTAGACAGGCGTGCTTCTTTTTCTGAACCAAATCTGTACAGGTTTCAGTGAAAAGATGCTTAGATTAGGGAATAAACTAATGGTAGAGGTGATCATTTCTTCAATATGTTTCACCCACATATTTGCATAGCAAGTATGCTTATGTAATATTAGGCTATGCCTGATTCATCAATTCTCTCAAATGTGATGTAATATAATTAAGTTATCTTTGCCAAGGAATTTTGTTATAAAAATTATCTTGATTTACTGCAGGAGGGCCCACATTTGAATCGCGTGGAATCTTAAATCTGAGTATTCAATATTGGACTAGTCGGGGTTGGGCATTTGTTGATGTTAACTATGGTGGAAGCACTGGTTTGTTCTTAACCTTGTATCATGTTGATTCTCTTCTTGTTCATGGTCTCATATATTGTATATAGAAGCCAGAAGGTACTGTAGTCCAGTAATTGACACCGAGTATATGCCTTTTGAATTCAACGTTTCCATTTCTGTTTTGGTTTGAAGGTTATGGCAGAGAGTATCGCGAAAGGCTGTTGGGAAAATGGGGAATTGTTGATGTAAATGACTGTTGCAGCTGTGCTAGATATTTGGTATTCATTATATCCTCCCTTTTCCTAAAGAATCATGATATTTGGTAGAACACTAATTATTAAGCGATCCTAATATCTATATTTTGTTATTAAGGTGGATTCAGGAATGGTAGATGGGGAGCGACTGTGTGCTACAGGGGAATCTGCTGGTGGATACACTACCTTAGCTGCTCTTGCTTTTAGAGACACCTTCAAGGGAGGAGCTTCCTTGTATGGCGTGAGTGCCTAACTGTATACTTGGGTTTCTGCTCATTTTCTATGAACAGATATATCAGAAGGAACTATTGGTTGTTTCCGCAAATTTGGAAACTATTTAATATGCAAGGGATTATGAAACCTCAAATGTCCACCAGCACTCCATGAACGAGAAAACTGACATTATTTGTTAATTATTTTATGTCATATTGGTCATGAACAGATAGCCGACTTAAGAATGCTGAAGGCAGAAGAAACTCACAAATTTGAATCTCGTTATATCGATAATCTTGTCGGTAAGTTGGAAAGGACATTTGATGCTTTACTTTATAGCAATAATTGGAAACTGAGGCAGTTTTAATTGGTTGCAGGTACTGAAAAGGAGTACTTTGATAGGTCACCAATTAACTTTGTTGACAAATTTTCTTGTCCTATAATCCTATTTCAAGGATTGGAAGACATGGTAAGCAAACACTGGCTTTTTTCTTTGTCTTTTTCTTTGTGGTATTCAGTGGCTTCATGAACTTCATGGTTGAGTTTGGAAAGTAAATCCTTTTTACTTTGTAGTCTGTACCCCCAAAGCAAGCTAGAACAATTTACCACGCTTTAAAGGAGAAGGGTTTGCCTGTTGCTCTTGTGGAGTATGAAGGAGAAGGACATGGTTTCCGCAAGGTACTTTCTACTTTCTATTCACAAAATTAAAATGATTGGAAACTGTAAACTGATCTAGCATTATACAACACAGGCTGAGAACATTAAATTCACCCTGGAACAACAAATGGTTTTCTTTGCACGATTAGTTGGACACTTCAAGGCTGCGGATGAAATTACTCCTATCAAAATCGATAATTTTGTTTGAGCATCTAATACAAGAGATCCCTATCTACGTAAGTCTTTTGTGTTATTGTGTAAATTATAATACATGCACACAGACAGAGATATGTAATATGTGGTATATGCATGATTGGCTGGTTGTGATAACAAACTAGCTTAGTCACATAAGCGTGGAATGTAATCAGGCTTTGATAGAAATGTAAGTCTATGAAATGCAATACACCTTTCTCAGTACTTCTAGAAGTTGACAAATACTTGTTGTCTACCTCCCCTGTATTCTACTAGTACACACTTTGAATTTTTGTTAGTACCCCCTAAAGGAAATATTATAAAAGTAGATGGAATACAATTCTACTGCTCCATTTCTATTTGGAATTTAGTTGTAGTTGCGTCCATGTTTCATAGAATTAGAACAATTTAATTTGCTTCTGGATGATAAGTTGATAACTAACGCAGTTGTCCTTCCGTGCCGTTTTGACTTTTTAGGTTGATGAATTAGGATAACCGATGAAAAAAAAAATTAGAATAATATGAATGTGTCTATTTCATCTCAGAAGTTGTTTTGCTAGTTTATTGCATAATGTCGCTATTAGTGGCTATATTTATTAGACAATTATATTTGGTGTTTGCCTTCTAGCTTTAGAACATAGCGGCATGGCCCTTTCACTAATGAGGTGGAGGTTGTCTTCATATGAACTTCTCATGGAATCATTCTAATGAATATAATGGAGGTTTATGCTTGCATAGCTAGCAAACCTTATTTTTTGTTCTTATTAGTATATCAAAATCGATAATTTCTTAGTAGACCTTCAAATAGTATGTGCTGCAAGCCTGCAATACACAGAATTTGAACCAAAAAATTTAATTTGTGACTGCTAATTTTCTATGCTTTCAGTATAATCTTACAATTTCAGACTTTGCTGAGATCAGAATGAAGAAAGAATATATTTGTGTATAAGCAAGTAATGGGGGCAACCAAGCTTTGTTTGTTATGTCTTTCATTGCACACCACTCCTCTCTCAAGTATGAACTCTACACCTACTAAAAGAATACAGACTTTACAAGAAAAAGAAGAAAAACCCAGGATGTGTTTTAACAAATAATAAATAAAATAGCATACTCTGAAGATTCAGGACCTTGAAAGAGACCCAAATCCAGTAGACAGAGAATGAACAGCAGGATTGAAAGCTAGTCTTCCTAGAATGCCCTGTTTGTAAGGCAGGAAGGTCTTCTTCTTCATGTCATTGGACACTGCCTTGTTCACAGTGTAATGCAACTCATGGGCTGAAGGTCCTTTTCTTCTTGTACTTGAAACAGAGGCCGGGCTGTCTATGGATCTGAAGCTGGAGCTAGCAGTCTTCACATGCTCGTTTTTATGATTCGAAAACTTGCTGAATGGATCTTTGTCTGTTGCTCTGCCCTCTGATGCGCTCCGAAACAACAGGAAATCTTTCAGCCTCCATTTTCTTGGAGCCTTGCAACTATTTAGAGCAGCGGTAGCAGATGAAAATAATGAACCCTTTGTAGCTAGTTGCTTGTTCTCGTTCTGTGCAGCTACTTGCTGTCGTTTCAGCTCTTCTTCTTCTTGTGCCCAGTTAAACTCTGAAACCCTCAAAGGTGATAGTGATCTTGAAGGTCTACGGCTCGAAGAAGGCAAGGTTGAGGGAGCTCTTTCTCTTCCTCTCTGTTGCTGTGAAGAAACAGTTGATTTCTTATGGGGAGTTTCCATTCTGGTCGGATTGTTCATCCCGGATGGATATGAATCTCTTTCTTTCCTCCTCCTGGGCGAAAGAGCTTGCCGAACATTCATCTTCTTTGTTGAGGATTGAGGAGGTGAAGAGAGCTTTAAAGGTCTTATAACGCCGCCATCAAAGAGCTCTTCAGCTGAGAGAGAGACTCTGTCTACTTCCTCACCAACATCAAACGCAAAGTCGTCTGGTTTTGATGATTTGTGTGGTGCTGCACGTTCATGCTCATCTTCTTCTTCCCAGTTACTACTGACTGCAGAGAACTCATCAAATTCTCTGTAAAACTCAGATATTCGAGATGGACTGGTTGGTGCACTCAAGAAGCTGTAGTCGCCAAAGCGTCTCGGAGTTGAAGGAGCAGTTATGGCAGGGGAAGATCGAGCGCTGTTGAAGTCGAAATCGAAAGCGGGTCTGCTCGGTATAGCTACCTCCATGATTGAGCCTCTCTAAGTGCTTGTGTTGGTTTTGGGATATGACAAACAGAAACAGATGAAACTGAAAGATGCAATGAGAAAGTGAAGGTTATATATAACAGAAAGGAGAGGAAGGAACAGAGAAACGAGAAGGGTAAAGATTGTTGACCATGAAGAAGGATTACGAGCCGCCTTATAATACTTTTAAGCTGATGATAGGTGCCTTTCTATTATTACTTGCGCTATAAAACAATGAGACCTCACATGACAAATGTTCATCATTCCTTTGTTTCTTTTGGTTTCTTACGGTACCTGCATTTTCCTTGAAGTAGAGCCACGAGGTATACGTGGAATCATACTAAACTCATTCCAAATCTAACCTATTTTATGTGTTTTTTCATATGATCTTCACCCTTGGAAACTAGAAGCTTGTAGTTTCATTATTGGTTTGGTTATCGTTTCTTTTTCTTTTTAGTTATGTATGAAGTTGTTACGACTTGCAAGATAGTTGGTATTGATGTATCCTTATTAGTTAATTACAGATAAAAAAAAATATGATAGTGAAACTTTCTTTCTAGATACTTATTAGGAGGTAGTCGAATACAAATTGAAGTACATACGTACCTGAATTATACGTCAGTGCAAACAGATCTGTAAGACCAAAACTCATGGCGTTACAATGAAAGCCATCACTAATTTACCCGTGCCTTTTTCCCCAAGCTTTGGTTTGAATACGAGGCATGCAGTCAAAGGAGTCGATTGCCTCACTTGAGATGTGTCCAGATTATAGCTTATGAGTTTGGCATGTACTCATAAAGCCCAACCAAAACAACAAGAATTATGATAACATGTTCAACATTACTAATTGACTAGACCTAATTCTTTGGAGGTTTTACTTCTCCTGTTGCATATATGGTAGCCAATTGTGGATGATGAAGCTAGTAGTAAAGTTTAAGGGTAAATCATGTTGATAAATGTGGCATAATTGGGTTGCAAGTTACAACTATTTGGACAAATGTAGTGGAGGTATTTGGTATCTTAATTAATTAGCAACCAAATAGTCATGATGCATACACATTTGATTATGTTTTGGTGCGCATTGTTCTTCTGAAATTAAGACTTACGAACAGAACAGGGCCTAAGGTCGCTGTTACATTGGTTAAAACTGTTAATTAAATTTTGGAGGCTGATAAATATTTCAAGATGTGTAAGATTGTTTGGTGCAGCTATATCTGGCTTTTTGGGACCCCGAGATATATGTTTAGACATGCATTGACAAATTATGCTTAACAAAATGTCAAGCAGTGACACAAACCTGCGCCCCTTTTATTGATTTTGGATGGAAACTACAATATTTGGTAGAGCACATTATTAGTATCTTTAACACTTTATAGCTGTCTACCCTAACTTCTATCATTTTCAATTTTATTTTCTCTTATAAGTTATAACTGAATCCTGACAGGACAATCTAACACATTGCTAAAAAAAAAAAAAAAATTGTAAATTAGTAAATACACATACTACGTATTGGTATTTTGATTTTTATTGATATAGGGTAATGATGATAGGGCAACCATAAAAGAGATATTACGTATTGGATGTTATTTTGATTTTTATTGATATAGCGTAATGACGATAGTCGTAAGTCGTAACCATGGAAGAGAGACAAAATTCAAAAATTAACCGAATAGATCGAACTAACCCTGGCTCCAGTGTCCTGTTAGATATGCAATGTAGCCAGCGTGGTCTCAAGACTTAACGCAGATGCATACATGTTGATTCAACTGTGTAGGGATGTTGATTCATGCAACTGCGATCGATGAATCCATGTTTTTGTGGTCATTATAGTTAATTGATCCGATATATACAGAGATCTAGATAAACATTGTCGTCCAGTCGCATGCATCTTGTTAAATTAATTTGGTTGGACTACTCTTGTGTCTCGTTTCTGGAGTTGGTACGTACATATAGATAAATCAATACTATATATCTGATCTGGAATCGTATATATTAATTATTACTATAAGCAGGCGGATCATTAGGGATCAATTGTGATTTGTACAAGTACCCACATATATGGTTTGTGTCTAGCTATATATATGTGGCTGTGGTTTTGGTTAATTAGCTCGAAAATGAAAGGTTGATTATGTATCTGTACAATAATCCAAACTAGCTAGTTAGACTCTTGTATTGTCTTTTATGTATGAACATGTACTTCTATATACCTGCATGCGTGCAACTTTTCTAATCAAAATAGAGGCTTCTATTTTCTTTTGCTTAATTAAAAAGAAAATTGATAGATCGATGATCTCGACCCATATATCTTAATATATATGCATCAATTAATTAATATCAAGACTGCTTGAATCGAGTTCAGAAGAAAAATACTTGGATTATACGTACACATTTCTGATGTTTGAAAAATTCCTTGCTTTTGTTTTTACATACAGGTACAACTCAATATGTAAGAAAATTATTCTTATATACAAGACCATCTAGAAAGAAAGACGTACAGCTAGCTCATGATCAAGTTGATCATCTTAATTTGGTTGACAAGGAATACAGAATAATAATTTGCAAGACGAGATAAGTACATGTAATCATACTCGTACGTGTGTATATGCGTGCGTATAAACTAATTTACTTAGTTAACGGCATCTTAAATCACGACACACATATACATATACTAACTAATTTAAGTGTGTATTATCCAAAAATCATAGAATTAGAGTATGTATAATATTAAGTAGCTATATAAGAGGTAGGTAAATTAGGTCAAATTAAGTTGTCAAATAATGCAACGTACACAGACAACATGCACCTCGCCAACTCCCATATATACATGTCAATTTTCTTTGTTTTTTTTTTTTTTCATTTTTCATGTCAAACGTGCTCAAACTCGATCGATTATGTTCTTATATTATCCTTGTTTGTTTTATATGTAGGTTGGTTTTTGTATTCTATTACTTGTTTTCAACGGTTTTAAGTTTGGATTATTTGACCTTCGTATTAGATTTAGATCGAGTCAGAGAGACGAACTAACCTATGTATTCTAGAATGGTAAGTCTGACCAAAACTGATCAACTTACATACCAGAACAATGTCAGCCCATCCTGGCCCAGAGCACAGAACATTATTGATCTTGGCCCAATATAATTACATGCTTGGGTTAGCAACTTTGAATGATTATTTTTACAAAAAATTAACCAAACTCACCTAATGGTAGCCATAACTAGATGACGGGAACAATAGCACAATATGTGCTTAATGATTTCAGTGTCATTGTTAACAAACTGACTTCTGCAGTGCCTAGAGTGCTAGCATCGGCTTTCAGTTCTTCAGCTTTTGATATTTTATTGGGTTGAAGATGAAGTTTCATTCATGTCATTCCAATCTTTTAGTAAATTGATGCCTTTGATGCACTTGTCCAGGTCACCAGCCTGTGATTTATGTTTTCCTCTCGTTCTTAATTTGTTTTTACACGGAGATTGGAGACCAAGTGATCAGAAACTGGGTCCAAAATTTGTAGTTTTCTTGGGCTTCAAGTCTTTCCTTCTCTCCTTGACCAAAAAAGTCTTCCCTTCCCTACTAGAAGAGTTTGATCTTTCATACGACACCAACAAATGCTTCAATGAAGTGGGGTGGGGGCTGTCCAGATTTATCACGGGATTTGTAAAACCCAAGTCCTTTTCACAAACACACAACATGTCTCTCATCCCTGAGATTAGCACCGTCACGAAATCAAAACCATGTGTTGCTTCTTCTCTGATTAGTCCTGGCAGAACTGTAGGGGCTTGTTCATTTTTCCCTCTTAAATTTGGCCTC
This sequence comes from Fragaria nilgerrensis, assembly GCA_010134655.1. Classification (NCBI taxonomy): domain Eukaryota; kingdom Viridiplantae; phylum Streptophyta; class Magnoliopsida; order Rosales; family Rosaceae; genus Fragaria; species Fragaria nilgerrensis. The sequence goes on along the minus strand of CM020978.1, from coordinate 30,740,394 downwards.
AGGAAACGTCCTTCTCAGGCCTCGTAGGCACTGGAGCGACCCCTGCTTCAAAAAGCGGTTTGTTCTTTGTTTCGATGTGGCTCATAGATTGGACCATGTCTCTTAACATGCTTCAGGACCACATCAACTTGTTTCTAACCAAGTTTTCTTGAGCATGGGCCAATCTTTTGATTCCCCTGTGCTACAGATCATAGTCACTGCTCCACTTTAACAACCCATGACAAACTGGGAACTGTTCCTAGCTTCTACTTGATGCAAAACCCCTTTGGCTTTCAGTGTTCTCCATTCTTAACTAGCTGCATTGTTACTTGCATCCATTGTTTTTTCACAGTTCAATTATTGGAGTCGGAGGTCGCTCTAGATGGTTTCCCAAAATGTGATTCACTTAGCATAATTCCATCTAGTATTGTACTCGAGCCTCAGTTCTACACTTTGGATTGCAACACAGATCCGGGTTTGTTTTATTTTACACACATTCTGAATTTTTATCTGGTATTGGTCTGCAGTTGTTTGCTTAACAAGTTCACTTCTCATCATGCATTGATCAGAAAACTGAAAACTTCTGACTCAAGAAATCAGAGTAAGGTGTATAGCATGTGAAATCCCAAAAATGCATTCATCTAAGAATTACTTACAGGTAAAGAAAGAAAGGAGCAGATATAACTGACATATTTTACATGTAATATCGATATATTTATATATCTATAGCTCTGTACAAAATGGTAACCCCAACACACTCAATAATAATATGCAATCAGATTCATGTGTGTAGAAGATACCTAAAGCTGAACTCATAGGGCATGATTTGGACAAACTGTGAATGAGGATCGGTTTTGGCTCCTTCAAGAAACTTGATTGCTTCTTTTCCTAGTTCACTAGGTAGCTGAAGGCAGATCCAGTCTAGCAACGACTCTAAATCCTTTGCAAAATCAAGTAGGTACCAATCCAAAAGCTTTGGAATTGCAAACTTGCTCGATGAAATTCCAACTGCAGCCTGCAAGTACTCTCTTTTTGCGATTTCTAGTTCATTTTCAACTTGGGATGCAGTGTAAATTCTTACCTACATTTTTTCGAGATCACATAATAGTATTATGTCAGTCAATGACTCACTTCAGTCTCAAAAATTAATGGAAAGGTACATCTATGTACAACTTACAGCAGGGGAGGACCAGCTTCCACATGATAGAGCAAATGTTACAAGCGGTTCAGATAATTCCAATGCGAAAATGCTTCTTGCTGTCTTCTCATCATTCTTTGCACCCTTGGAGAAGGTCTGGTCAGACGTATAGGCAAGGATAAGAGAATAGAAAGATCAAAGAAAAAAAATCTGTGTCAATCAGTAGAGGTTCTGAAGGTGGACAGTAGTACTACTTACATATTTTGAGTGATATGGCAGCCTCAAGATAAAATGTTCTATAGTTATTGCACTGAGCAAGTGCCCCCCAACATTTATAGTTGCCTGAATGACAAGTACATAAAATAGTGACAAGCTATCAATTGATTGCAATGTAGGTATGTAGAAATTTAATGCCACTAGAACATTAGGATCATCGATATTCCATACCTTCTGCATTAGCGCGACAATTATTTCAGGCCTCTCTGGTATTCCGTGTTCTAAGAAAGCCTGAAGCATTGGAGTAGAGCACATTAATCAAATTCTCAACAAACGCAAAGAAGATACATTGAGAAACAAGAAAGAACTGCAGACTAGATTGCTTGTGCCACAAAATAAATTATGCTTGCAAAGATTCCATACATACATTCATCATGCAGGAATTGTAGATATTAATCCAGAATGCAAGATTCTCTTGATGACTGAGGCTTTTCAAATTTACAGAAGCAAGTTTCCCTAGCAGTAATCTGAAAATTCAGCCAAGGAGACAAAATTACTATAACTCCTTGAATTATCGTCATATCATGCAACACTTTATAGAGAACTTACTTCAATCTTCGGAGCAGGAACAAAGAGCTTGCTGTTCGATTAGGATTAATAGAACGGGCTTCAACTGCATGTAATTGCTTATATGGACCAATATCTCTCTGTCCAAGTTCTGAAAAGATACCATAAGGATCCCAAAATTCTGGTTTTTCATTGTTTTGTTGGATTCCTAATGTTGAAAAGGAAGGCTGGTTTTCCGTAATGCCCTTTGCTGAACTCATTCTCATGAAAATGCTTGATAAGCACTTAAGAATATTTTCAGATATTCTGTTTGGGCTGTCATCTCCGGATGGCTTTTTTTCTGAATACTAGAAAGTCTTGCTTCTGTGCTCTCTTGTTCAGTTACTCTAGATTCTAACTGGAGGATAAAGGAAACTAAGTTCATTGCACTCGAATAGGAATTCAAGTAACTTCATCAAAATTGGTATTTGAAGTATGTTATGTACCTGTAGTTTCGGAGAATCTAAACGCTTTTGTGCTATTTTCGGATCAACTGGAGGTCTTTTCACTGGAGTCCTAACCTGAGCATTACTATGGATCAAGGATTTCTTGTTGTTCTTCATTGAGGGATTACATGATTGATTCTCTTGCTTATGATCTACATTGGCAATAAATAACATCAAATTTTTTATGTCCTGGTTCCACTACTGAAAAAATGAACAGTAGAAAAGGGGACTGATTTATAGATAACCAGAAGGATCAAACTCCTATAACTTACCAGAAGGGGATGGCAAATGCTTCACCGCGGTATCAGTGTCCACTCTACTACCATGAAATTTAGGATTCTTTTTAGGGTTTGAATCACATAGTTCAGCTGAGGTTTCTAAACTCCTCTTGGAAGTCGAAATGTTGACAGCTTCCTGATACAAGTCCTTCCTAAAATGCACTACTTGTTCTTCAAGCCGAACAACTTCCTCTTCCAAAACAGCAACCTCAGCAAGAAGCTCTAATGTCTACAAATTTGAAATTGTCATTGAATGAAATTCACTCAAATACTCTCAGCTCATTAGTTTTAATTACTTATCACAATGAATTTTAACAACAATTGTGCAAAATGAAAAATAAATAATACTGCAGCAAGCACGCAATGAAAGATGAATGTAGAAGACAGTGAAACACTTACATAAGGAGGCAGATAAGGTGGTAGACGAGGTAGAGCTCCCAGGGGTCTATTGAATGCCCTCTGCAAAGCTCTGTGTACATTCTCTTCATGTCTAAGCTTCTTCTTCAGCTTATCAACCTAAACAATTTACAAGAACAACTCAATAATCACATAGAAAAAAATGTATCTGCAATTACAAAACTTGAAAATGAGAAGAATTTCACACATCTTGTTGCAAAGCCAATTTTTTCTCTCTTCTTGACGCTTTTCCAAGGCTGATTGCCTTTGTGATACTCCTTTCTTTACTCCCTTGCATTTCTTTTACCTTAATATCCTTCAACAAAAGCAGAGGAACAGAACAAGCAATAAGAACAAGAAAAAACTAACAGCAAAGCCCACATAAATGAACAATCCATAATGAAATTTAATCAAAAAAGCTAACTTCTCTATAGTCTTGCGTTGAAAACCAGTCTCGTAATCAGGAGGGTCAGAGAAGAATTGGGAAAGACAGCAATCAACTTTCCCCAGAAAATTTTGTGAGAGGCAGGGGATAGAGAGAAAGAGAGTAAGTAAGATTGAGAAAGATGATGAAGATAAAGCAATCTCTGAGTGTGAAGTAGAAGACCCATCACGGAATTCTATCAAAAAATGTCAACTTTATAAGAATTCTAGGAGACTTGAACACCACCTGGAAATTCAAAGCCTTAATTTTTGGTGAAAAAAAAAGAAGCTAAAGACTTGAAGCAAGTTCAAATCAGAGCAATTTAGGCTCCTCCAACAGTGTGAAACAGTTTTCCAAAAACTAAGTATAATAAAACAAACTTGGTAAGCAGATTACTTTCTCATTCTTCTTGGTTGGAGCTTTCATGGACTGCAGCTTTGTCCGGACTCTTGTATTCATTTTCCAGGCTTTGTATTAATCCAATCTCTGCAAGACAGTGATCAAACACATTCAATAACTTCATCACTGTCAAACTAGTCAGCAGTTTCAATCGTTGAATTGCCATAAATATAAAGATCAGAAACTCAGAATCAGACCCTTTTACAGATGAAAAGCTCATTCCCTTCAAAACTTCAATGCCACCAAACAGTAATCACTCTCCAATCCATGGCTTCCTCGTTCTTGGTGAAGTTAAATGTATAAAACCACCAAAACCATGTAACTAAAACCTCGGGATTTGAGCTGGATTGCCTCGAAACAATAACAACTTCGAGAAATGCACGTCCTACGTCAATTTGCAATAGCATAAAACATCAAACTGGATTCAATGGTTTCTGCAAACTCTGTTCCGAAGCTTCACCACACCATCGTTTTGAAGAGACAAAAAGACAGAGATGGGTTTATAATCCGAGTGAAAGGTAAAAAGCAAGAGAGCACACACGCACTGTGGTGTAATTTGTTGCTTCTTTGCGTCATCATCAACCCAACGTGGAGTCGTGGACCTTTCTCTTTTCCCTCTGCGATAGAGCACCACCGACTCAGCTAGGCTTCCGAGAATGCCCCTGGTTTCATGGAATTATCAGAATTGTATGAGAAAATCAAAATGGGGGGAGAGGAGACATAAATTGCATTACTTCAGAAATATTGAAGGGTTTCTAAGATTGTATTTATGTTGCTATTTTAACGAAGATGGTGAAGATGTTGACTGAGGGAAGATTAGAGATTTATGATTTCTAAGCTAGCTGGTTCAGAAAAGAAAAAAGAAAAAAGAAAAAAAACCACTATGCATGGAGGTCCAAGTGACAAGTATGAGACTATGAGGTGTATGCATTAAATGTGTTGTGGAGAGGTGATTGTTTATTTAGATTTTAGAAGGCAAAGGCTGCCTAAATCACATGTTTGCCAACAAAGTTAAATGGGTTTTGGATTATGAAAAATGATATTAAATACGGGCATTTCTGAAACTCTGAAATCTATAAAACCTTCAAGATTTGGTTCTTCTTTCATATTTTTGACCATTTTGGTTCTCTACATTACATATATGACATGTTTCTTGAAATCTATAAAACCTTCAAGATTTGGTTCTTCTTTCATATTTTTGACCATTTTGGTTCTCTACATTACATATATGACATGTTTCTTTTTCATAACAAATATTGTTTCGTGTATGTCATTGATGTGATGTTCATGCTTAGTTATAAACTTGTACCTTAATATTTAGTTTTAAATTGTTTTGAGTACTTATGAGATATATCTTTTTTTATTTTACAATTACTAACTATTTGTAGGAGATTGAAGTTTCTCTCGCTCGTAACATTTTCTGATAATGTATAAAAGTAAACAAGGAAAAACTACAAAAAAACCTCGATTACAGTATGGCAGTGGGAAGCTAGGTTGCGGATGTTGCATGTGAATCAAGGAATGAATACACCATGGAGTGAGAAATTTATTGTTGAGACAGTGTCAATCAGGAGGTTGAAGTCACCTTCAGTTAGAATGTGAGTATGATGTTGAAGAACAACAGTGTGGATTCCATCCCGCAACGCTGTTCAGACACCAAAACGTTAAGTTTCTCTTGTAACATGTTCTTTCCTTTTCTGTACTAACGCAATAATAAGACAACATTAATATACTAATGGCAATTTTGTAGGTTAAATAAAGAATTTAGATTTATAGAAGTTGATCTATAGCATATACGTAAACATCGAATATTGGATCAGTGGGGGTGCTGTGGGAAAGCTAGCTAGCTTCCATGATATGACGGATCGGATGGAAGTTAAAAACATACAAGATATGTGGAAAATGACAAATACTCACTCAAAATAGCATAACTAATTCTAAGGAAAATGTCAATATGAAAACTAAAATGGTCCAGCGCCAATTAGAGAGAGATAAATAAAACAAGGAGATATGGACACGGCACCCACAACCACGTGAGAATGACATCCAAGCACCTATTTTCATGCTTAATTTATATTTACATGTTGATCATCACTGATTATTTAGTTGTTGATTGCGAACTTGTGAAGTGTCATTACTATACTTTGTTCAAGATAAAACTTTTCCTTTTTAGATGCAAGTATGTAATGCATCAGAAGAAATTTGGAATGCAGATCTCAATTTGTGTAATACGTATATTATAGTCTCAATTTGTGTGCAAGAAAACTAGAAATCAAATCAACATCTCTGCAGTATCATCGTGACATGAATGTCAACAACACTATAACCACAAGGCATTTCATTGTCAAGATGTCTAATAAAAATGCATTTGATTAGTTTGCGGTATACAGTCTTTATCATCCCATCAAGGCATCAGTGTCTCAATAATTGAACCATGTATATCTTGATCAACATGTTTGCAGCTGTGTGATGCAACCTTATGTGGTGAAATCAAAACATCGCATTTTTTGGATGATGATGTTGAGGCATAGCTGAAAATGATCAAATTGATTGAATACGCACAATAATGCTATATGTACAAAATAGTCTTGCTCCGGCCTCGATCATATTCTAATTCCATGCACGTTAATCCAATTTTATATGCTAATTTTTGGGTTTGACCGATCACCGTAAACAAACCGAGAAATTGGTCATGGAGGGAAATGTATATGACAACTAATTGCTGGGGGAATTAGATTCTTGCCTGCTTAATAAGTGGCCAAAATTTAGAATCGTCGGGGTGCATGGATCAGACACACAGAGCATATCAAACAGTGTTGCTTAATGTATACCCCAAGCTTATGTCTCAGCCGACCGTTTTCTCTGGCATATAAGAATTTTCAATCTTTGAAGATCTAATTCACCAAGTAAGAAAATGATTATTGCTGTTTTATAATGGACATGATATGCTTTAGGGTAATTTGTTAGTGACTGAAATGAGCAAAGTCATAATCAGCAAACATATATATATATATGCCAAAATAGTTCATACATATATATTGATCTTGATTCTTGATGCGGTGGTGGCCCGGCGAAATGAGGCCTCTTATATTACCCACGAGGTGGTTCTTGCAAAGTAAAAAAAAGCTGATGTGCTCAGCCATGTCTAATCTAATCTATAAAGAAAGTGATCATTTTATTGAAGGACACTGAAATTAAGCTTTTCGTTGTGGGGAATATGATCATGATGATCTGAAGTTGAGGGTCATCATACCACTAGAATCATTTCATTTTTGGCTTATCGATCTAGATCTCTGCAATCTTCAATTCCTTTTCATCTGGTTTATTAGTTTAATAATGTTTTTTATTTTACATGAGAATAATATCGGTGAGTCGTAATTTGGTAATTAGTTAGTTAATCTTAATTATTAATTTTATAATGGTCATCATCGAATAAAACTTAATCGATCCTTATAACCCTAAATTAAGTACTTTTATATGTATTCATTGTTCTAGGATATATATAGCTAGTGGAAAGGGAACTTAATTAAGTGAAGAGCAGCATACCATTAACATGCATTCAGGAAATGATGGTTGAGGAAATTCAGTGAATATATACATGGCATATATGGAGCCATGGATTTAGAGATAGTCATGGAATGTTGGGTCCAAATTAAGGTGGCGTGGCTAGGCTTCAGTGTATATGTATTAAATTAGGGTCCTACAACTCTCCTACCGTCTTAATTTGAAGATAATCGATGAGTCTACCCTATATATGCATGGGTTTCAGGATGCATGTCCTTAATTCTAATTAATAATATATATCGTGCAGTTCTGGCCAAAAAAAGAACTGGAAATGTTTAAAGCTGTTCTTTGTTGCAGTAGTTGTGATAAAAGAGAGAAACAGAAGCTGCTATGTACATGCTTAAAAGTCTCTCTCTTTTTGGTCCACCACAGCAAAGCTAGCTACGTATACTTTGGGGCCTGGGGCTGGGATCGACTACGTACATCGATCTCCATCGATCCTAGCTTGTTTCTCGTCTAAGGTCAATTGCTGTTTGGCTGTACGTCTTTCCTGTGTCTGTAGCTGAGAGGGGATCCGAAATGACACCAACAAATCTCCATTATTGAGTTGCAAAGCTTCCGGATTTAACAGCAGCTAGCGCTTGTGCTTTTTATTTCTGTGTACCAAAAGGAAACTCGTAGGACACTTATAAAGTGAGAGAGATTCACTACTGAGGATAACATATCACCATGACATGTCCGGTACTGTTCATAGATCTAAATATCTCGCAGGACAAAAGATTTGCCAGCTTGCTATCCTCACCCACCATTTTGGCACTCCTTGTTTTTGCATTCACGTACTGCATGTTAATTTGGACTGTGGCATGCTCTGTACTGAACGTTCCTCTATACTACAGGTGATGGTGGTGGTACAGATCGGGAAAGATCCAAAAGTTCAGAGAGAGAGAGAGAGAGTAATGGAAACGGGTAATGAGACAAAGCTGTATGTAAAACAATGAGAAAGATTGATAGGCTAGGTCATTGACCAGACAGTTTTATCAGTTTACTCCAACCGGGAAATGGTTCTTGCCTTGCTTCTACTGGATGCCAAAATTTCTCTCTTGATATTTAACTCTCGTCGGTTCACATCAGTTGGTTTCTTGTCACCGATTCGTCCTTATCATTGTCCAAACAAGAACAAGGTGTAGAATGAATTGCATGATTGTATCATTCTCTCAAGTCCAAAACAAGGTCCGGCCCTGGTTGAACTTCAGACTTTCGATGCAGAGCAAGCTAACTGGGCAACAACGTTTGGGTCGGCCACTCCTTTCTGGGTCCAAAGTTGTTTGGTATTGGCATTCAGCTGCATCGATCATCTCTATGATTACTAATCGTACTTCATATTTTCTCGAGAACTTCACACTAGGGTTAAATTATGTAGTATGTACTTATACAAAAATATAGTACGGAATATGCGAAAACAAATCACTCTAGTCCAGTCATGTTTCCCTTAATTAACTAATTCTTCTGCTGGCTAGCTGGTGTCTGCATATAAGTATATAACCAATCCAAAGAATCAAAAATCTCAATCTTGTGATAGGAATGCATGCTGTACTAATTGTACATATCCTGTTTTCACTGGCCCTTGATTACAAGCTAACTCGGCAATGCCTTATTATTCTCGTCTCAGTTAGATCCATTTCAAACTTCCAATAACTTGGCTTTAGGTCTATAAATACTAGATTTAACCGAAATTGATACTCCATCCAACAAATTGAAGTACATTAGCAATAAGAAATGAAGATGAAGTTTTCACTGCTTACATTCTTGCTGTTACTCTCCAGCTACCAATTGGCCTTTCGAATTGCATCCTGCCATGCCAATCAAGTTGACAACCACAAAAAATTGATTAAGTCACGGAAATATGGAGTTGATCATGCTAAATCGTTTGATATTCGCCTTGATGTTGTCGAAGGTAACGCTCTTTCTTCGGTATACGTTGGATCCCAAGAGGGGTCGATGGAAGCCGATAAGATTGATGCATTGCCTGGACAATCTGCTGAAGGTGTTGATTTTAATCAGTATGGGGGATATGTTACGGTTGAACCTAGTGCTGGGAGAGCATTGTTCTACTATTTTGTAGAGTCGCCTCAAGATTCTTCAACCAAACCTTTGGTGTTGTGGTTAAATGGAGGTAAATAATCTTTGAAACTTACTAGTTATCACTATCAGGACCAGGATGTGTAACAGTGTAACACATATATTGTATGTGTACCTTACAGGACCAGGATGCTCGTCTTTTGGATATGGAGCCATGAAAGAGCTAGGACCTTTCAGAGTCAACAGTGATGGGAAGACGCTATTCCAGAATGAGTTTGCTTGGAACAATGGTAAACATGTACGTTCTAGGATATTCTGTATCTTTCTAAATATTTTTTATGTGTGCATTGGTCTTATGCCAATATGATATGTAGTTTGACTAGATCTATGTATTTTTATCTTTACCATATTGGTATTGTGTAATTCTTTATATAAATGACATCTATCAATGAATAAGATGATGATTCTCTTGCTATCTCTTTGTCTCTACACTTTATCTTTCATCACGTTATCATGCACTTTGCTCCAGCCCTAGAACTAATAGCCAACCATTTGTTTTCCAAACCCTAAAAAACAATTCTTTCTCAAACTAAAAGTTCTCGGCCCTGCCTCGGTCCTGACGCTGTCGCTGCTCCCGACCGCCACTTCTCGGCTGTTAGCCCCGACTTCTTTTCTGTTTTCCCCGATCGAGCTTTAGATCAAGAAATCCGAGTTTTTAGAAGAAATTTTACGGTATGTTTTAAACTCTAAACTCTTCAAAGTTCAATAAACTCAAGGGAGATAAAGTGTTTTCTCTTATTCTTCATCTTCATTCTATGTTTGGGATTTTGTGCGTGCAGGTACCCAAATCCCGGAATTTTATTCGCAGGTCAAGAGTGTGTTTGATCACTCTTGTTTTCATGTCTGGGTTGTGTTTGATCAACCCCGACCTTTATCCGGATTGTGTTTGATCAATCCGAGGCCTTTTTCGAATTGTGTTTGATCAATTCGCGGTTTTCCGGATTGTGTGTGATCAATCCGAACGACAAACCATTAAAAACATTGTTTGTGACCTCTATCGAGTTTCATAACAGCTTGGTTTGTATGCAAGAGCAATGTAACATTCTGCTCTTTTGAGTTTTGACGTACTCGATGCCTAAGGCGAATCTTCGCTTGGTATCTGTGGAACCTTTCATTGGAAAGGATTAAACCACATGTTTTGACCCCCAGGCTAACAAGCCTAGATGTCGATCTGTGCAAAAAGTAATGACCATAAAGTACTGTGGAATGCACTCATGGAGCGCTTCTTGAAAAGTTCATATAACTCTACTTGTTGAGTTATTAGTTAAGTTAATTGCTTACCACCTTAATTGATTACATATTGTCAATGATCTTTTGTGGCATCATGATCCATAATCTTTAGCGAATTCAATCATCATCAAGTTCTCTAGGTCCTCCAAGTTGGTTTGGAATTACCAACAAGACTTGATTTTGATTATACAATTACAAACGAGAATTGTATATACGCTAATGCGATAAATGTATTTAGGATTGTCCCCTAATGTGGGGACAACAATATAGGTCACGGCAACGGCAGAAAACGCCTTGTCGATGTCTAGAAAAGAGGGGGAGGTGTCGTCGACCCTAATGGCGACACTCCCGATCTAGACACCAATTTGTCAAAACTACTTATGCCAGCTCATGACAATGTAACTGTTGTGGATCTCCGGATCACTGGTTCAAGAGTTGTCGAGCTCTCCTTCAAATTATGAATGCATACAAAAAGGTACGAAAAATCAATATGAGGACAATAACATCATCCTCATGATCGCAGATTTCAAAGATTCGGATCCTGCTCTAGCTACCCATGACTTTAACGTCATCGGCTAGATCGACTTTGATTTTCTTTCCAAGCTATATGAAATTCGACGTCATATCGACATCTTTCGTCTATTTGAGACCTCGATGTACTCACATTAGCAATAATGAATGCCTTGAGAATTTTTTGTCGAAGTGAAACTATTCTCCTCTTATGGTTCGTATTGATTTACAATTAAAATGTACTCTTACATTGTTCTTAGAAACATGGCATATTGTGCCGATTTTGTTCCCTTTCTTTGAAGGTAACTCATGGCACCGCATCCTCAAGGAGGATTTCCCATGTGTTTTTTGGTTAAGTTTTCTACCATATAGCGGATTTTTCATCATCAATTGTTCAACTAGGCTCATCCAAGCTTAGAATGATGTCTTAGTATTGTCCGAAATTAAGGAGATAGTGGTTTCAAGTGTGCCTCGCACTACCGACTTTCCATGAACATGTCTGGTCATACTGACTTGGAGTTACTGAAAGCTTTTGATTTTGGATCCCCCTACGCTATTAAACCAATTTTTGTCTTGCAAAAGACGTTGAAGACTTATCGAAACCGGACAATCATCATCATGATCGAATCCTCTAGGTCTTTTGAGTTAGTTTATGTTCATGTCAGGGAGTTTTTTGCTAACTAGTCATGGAGTTTACGACCTTGGAATGACCAAAAGAATTTGATTTTGATCATATACACGTTATTTTGGCTTCGGCTTATGCCCACATGCCATCCACAAGATTCAAAGCTTTGCTAATGCTAAATCTGCGAAAAACAACAATTTGTCCATTTTGGACAGTCAACTTCGTTTGAGCTTTATGAACAGCTCCGGACGAACCAGATAGTGAGCTTTATATTATTAGAAAGCTCTACGAGTCTAGTTTTCAGAACGTTTTACGGTTCATCCATACCTATTTTAACAAAAAAGTTATGACAATTTTAGTGTGTAAAAGTCATTCTGCGCGGAAATTTTTATGCACTCTCGGGATTGCAGCTTTTTGTAGCTTCTTTCAATCCTTCTAAATGGTTCAAGTGAAACTATTTACTCTCCTATCTACTATATTTTGTAGATTTGTCTCATAGAGACATTGGGTGTTTCACAGATAGTGGAACTATCCACATCATTGTTCACACGCAATATGGTCTCACCGAGGCTACGACCAAGCAACTTTAGCTTGTCGCTCGAACATTATTGATGCGCACCAAATCTTTCTATTGTGTCTTAGGGCTATGTAATATTTGCATGCAGCTTTACTATTTATCTACGACCCACCATCATTGAATATTTTGGTACTACAGCTCGTGACTGTGTACAATTAAGATGTACTCTTACATCGTCCTTAGAAACATGACATAGTGTGCCGATTTTGGTCCCTTCCTTTGAAGGTGACTCATGGCATTGCATCCTCAAGGAGGATCGCCCACGTGTTTTTCGATTAAGTCTTCTACCCTATAACGAATTTTCCATCATCAATTGTTCAACTAGGCTTATCCAAGCTCAGTGTGATGTCTTAGAATTGTTCGAAATTAAGGAGATACTGGTTTCAAGTGTGTCTCGCACTACCGACCCTTCACGGACATGTCTGGTCATACTGACTTGGAGTTACCGAAAGAGACGTTGAAGACTTATCAAAACCGGACAATCATCATCATGATCGAATCCTCTAGGTCCTCTGAGTTAGTTTATGTTCATGTCAGGAAGCTTTTGCTAACTAGTCATGGAGTTTACGACCTTAGAATGACAAAAAGGACTTGATTTTGATCATACACACGTAACTTTTAGCTAAGGCAAAAGCCTACACACCACCTGCAAGCTTCACAGCTTCGCACATGGCAATTCTGTGAAAAACAGTAATTTGTCCTTTCGTGGTTTGTCCCCACTAAGTCTCATCTTGATCTCAAATGCTTAAAGTGTTAAAGTGACGAGATCACATGTTGCAAATATGTCTGCAAGGATTGATGTCCTATCAAGAGGACATGGCGGGACCAAAAGGAGTTAGTCTTGACGCCATCACCATAGATGGTGATATAGTGACGCCATATAGTGGCAAAATTGCTGTCACAAGGCCGTGTGGCTCCCCAAAAGGAGGGAGACCCTTAGGTTTGATACTTTCTCGCACTAGGAAGAAAGCGAGTTTGGCACAACCTGATCCATTGATCAGTGATACTCAAATCCGTCTCATGAAGTCTGAATTGTGATTATTGTTGAGGGACGCCTTAATGTCAAATTCAATTCATATAGAGATCTCTACAAGTATTACACTAGTGTACATGATGACGTGGGATAATGAGTCTACTATCGAACTACCATTCGTTGATGGATATCAACTTAGTTGATTGGTCTAGTGGAAAGATGCGATCCAGCATTAACAAAGAGATAGGTCCTTGGACAGGTGATGCCGACACCGTAAGCTAAACCCTATCAACTATGTCTTTGTTAGATAGCGTAGTGAGAACAAGAGTTTAGAATCACCTTATGACGCATGGTCTCTCACTACCACGCACTGAGATCAACTACGATGAGATATGCTCTCGTAATGGATGTCATTGCATTCCACTACTTTGTCAGTTTAGTAGTTTCCGAATAACTGAACATGTAACCTATGAATGTGGTTATAACAATATCTCTATGGAATCAGTGATATACATGAAGGTCTTAAACGGACTTCATTCATTCGAATCAAGTGGCTCCAGACCACATGAACATGTGTTTGCTAAAGGTATTGGAACGCACATGACTCTACTTGATTTGGAAGGGATATGGTGAATTATGTCTTTGTGTGTTCATTCCGGATTTACATAGACTCTTGATGGATCAAGAGATGCCAATATGTATCAAACATCTGAAGTTAGAAAAAAAAAGATTTTGGGAAGACACGGTCTCGAAAAGACACTCGATGACTGTATTGATGATGATTTTCCATCAATCGACTTAGGCGCTCTAATGAAATTGAGGCCTACATATACTCTCATGATTAGTCAAAGTCTTCACTCTAAAGAGAGATCTATTGTTTTGTCTAAGAAAGATGACAAATATGTGTTAAGAGATGGAGTTCTCATCTAAGTACAATAAGGCGCATCAATGTACTCAACATCATACGAAAGACTTGACATCTCATTCACTATGAAAAATTGTAAAGCTGAGTGTAATTATGTGCCCACTTAATGTCAATATAATGACAGTAACTCTTTTTTCAATACTTAATGGTATGAAAGGTTGAGACTTATTTTATCCCTACATAAGAAAGACACATCAAAAGCGAAATCAGAATTTGCCAAGTTTTATAGGTCAACTTCCACGGGACCTATAAGAAATCTCAATTACTAGAAAATGGTGAAATTGGTACCATTGGAAAGGTCTATGTGTCTACTTTCTAAAGACACCAACCATTTGATCATAACTATCATATTGAGTAAGTTATGGCCGTTTTCGTAAAATAGAACGAATCTGTCCGAGAATCTGATTTTGGCAAAACAGTCAACTTCGACAGGACTTTGTGAACAGATCCTGATGAACCAAAATATGTGTAATATACGGTTAGAAAGCTAAATGAGTCTAGTTTCCAAAACCGTTACGGTTTGTTCATATGTATTTTCTAGAGGAAGTTACGGCTGTTCTAGTAACTGAAAGTCATGCTGCGCGAAAATCCGATTTCCTGCACGAACTTATGTTTTGAGTTCACAAGCGGCATTCTCCTCAAGATGTAAAAGATCATTTGAGGACAATACGGTATGATTTAGTTAATCATTGCCTAATGTCATATTTGAAAACATGTTAAAGAGCATTGACATGCTAACTTATTGAAATTTCCGTGATTAGTAAAAATCAGGAAGAGTCCTAGCTATGATTGATGTAAAGATCAGGGGGAGGTGCGAACTTTAGAGGGAGTCTAGCATATGCATATATGTCACTATCAGATGTGAATGGTGCGTTGTACTCTTTTTCTCCTACGATCAAGGTTCAGTTTTTCTCCCGTATGGTTTTTGTGACTTGACAAGGTTTTTGACGGGCAACAGATAAGCACCATCGGCATATCAGCGCGCGGCACAAGGGGGAGTGTTCTAGGATATTATGTATCTTTCTAGATATTGTTTATGTGTGCCTTGGCCTTATGCTAATTGGATATGTAGTTTAACTAGATCTATGTATTCTTTATCCTTACCATATTGATATTGTGTAATTTCCTATATAAAATGCATATATCAATGAATAAAATGATGATTCTCTTGCTATCTCTTTGTCTCTACACTTTATCCTTCATCACTAATGCAGATATATCCCAGCCGATCTATTAATATGCTAATTAGTTATGGATGTATCATTCTAGTTTTGGCCTAGGTTATAATAGCACACAAATTAAAAAACAAACAGATCGATGAGATTCAGTAATTGTAATTCCTAAATTAATTATATACTTGCCGTCGGACTCTTGTTATTTCGACGATAAAATCAACAAAGATCTAACGACTTCTCTGAAATATTCAAGCTAGGCTGGCTGGAGTTTTGCATATATCATATCCAAACAGTTTCTAACCTTGATCTCGTGAAACAAAAATGAGGTAAGACAAACGCTACTGCATGCTGTACTAATTGTCCGTATGCTATATAAGCAGTTTCCTCTTGTACATTAATCTAACGCCTCAGTATTCTCGTCCCGAAGGGTATAACTACTATATATACGTAACTATCTAATTCATCATCACCGAACATGATGAAGATGAAGGTCTCATGTTTGCTTGTCCTCCTCAGCTTTCAGTTTACCTTTCTGAACATATCATGCCACGCCAAACAAATCGATACCCTGAACAAGTTGCTCCAGCAGTCTCGTAAATCTGGACTCAATCCTCCCCGTTCTCAATCGTCGACAGACATTGTCTTTGATGTCGAAGATGATCAGTATTCACCGGTGTATATCGGATCCCAAGACGGGGCTAAGGAAGCCGATAAGATTGACGCTTTGCCAGGACAACCAACGGAAGGAGCAGAGTTTAATCAGTATTCGGGCTATGTTACAGTAGACCCCAAAGCTGGGAGAGCATTGTTCTACTACTTTGCAGAGTCTCCCCAAGATTCTTCATCCAAACCCTTAGTCTTATGGTTAAATGGAGGTAACATAATTACTGTACAAATGTATAATTATATTCTTTACAAATGTAATTTTTTACTACTCTAGTTTATGTTGTTGTGTGTGCTTGTGTTTGTGTACGTACGTATTCACAGGACCAGGTTGCTCATCCTTTGGATATGGCGCCATGGAAGAACTGGGACCTTTCAGAGTCAACAATGATAAAATTTCGTTGTTTGCCAACGACTATGCATGGAACAACGGTAGTCAATTAGGCAAAATTATTATCCCAAATCTTATATATACCTATATACTTGAGAGTTGATAGTAACAAGCAGCAAAACTACTTAATGGGCGCAGTGGCAAACGTCCTCTTCTTGGAGTCTCCAGCAGGAGTTGGTTTCTCGTATTCAAACACATCATCGGACTATGGAAATGTGGGTGACAAGAGGACGGCCGAGGACTCTTATGCTTTTCTTGTAAACTGGTTAGAAAGATTTCCCGAATACAAAAACCGTGATTTCTTCATAACCGGAGAGAGCTATGCTGGCCATTATGTACCTCAACTCGCTTACACCATCGTCCAACAGAACAAAATCACGAATCAAACTAAAATCAACCTCAAAGGAATTGCAGTGAGTTCATCATCCAGTTATTAGTTCAATTTTTACTAATGCAGATATATCTTAGACCTATTAGTATGGTAATTAATTAGTAATGGATGTATAATTTTAGATTGGAAATGCTTGGATCGACGATAATACAAGTGCATGGGGTATCGTTGATTATTTGTGGACACATGCTTTGAGCTCTGACGAAACCAATGCAGGAATACACAAGTATTGTGACTTTACTTCAGAAAACTCATCCGACTTATGTGATAACTATGTGCATCAATTGTACAAGGAGAAAGGACAAATCGATATATATAACATCTATGCTCCACTTTGCCTAGAAGATGGTTCAAAAACAACACCCGGTTCAGTTGGTTCTGTAAGTCTAGAATTGAGTTTTTTTTTTTTTTCTTTGGTGAAACGTCAAGAACTGAGCTTGTTTTAACATGTTCCTCAAGCAAAAAGATTGTCATATATGATGTTGGTTTTATATCGATGCAGGTCTTTGAATTTGATCCATGCTCTGACGAATATGTGGAAGCGTATCTGAATCTTGCCGAGGTGCAAGCAGCTCTTCACGTCAAACCTACCCAATGGACAGCTTGCGGGTATACATATATATACACTAGACAAAAATGACACATATAAATGACCATTTATTTCTGGATTTATGCACCACACAACATTGGTATAGTGTAAAGTTTAAATCTTGGCTCGTGCATCATGACATTTTTTGCCAAGTAAATTAGACTGTGTGTCTACATGTGTATATTCTCTTAACGAATATTACAAAATTTGTAATTGTATTGATCATTTTGGTCTTTAGAGGTGTTGGGTGGACGGACAGCCCAGAAACCATTCTACCAACAATACAGTCGCTCATAGAAACTGGGATAAGGCTATGGATATACAGGTATGCTCTCAATGCAAATCAACAAATCAGTACTATTACTTTGATCGACCACCAAGGTTAATTGAATATAAGCTAAATGCCAAATGGAAAACCTAAATCTGCAGCGGAGACACCGATGCTCGAGTACCGGTCACGGCTTCTAGATACTCCATAAACACACTAAGCTTACCAGTTGAGACTCCATGGAGGCCATGGAACTCCAACCCTGATGAGGTACGTAACTTAATATGGTTCTTTCAAATTTGATGCCCCAATATATATCAGTACATATGAATTCTGATGATCGATGTTGGTTGAAATGATATGTTTGCAGGTTGGAGGATATGTAGTTGGGTACAAGGGGTTGACATTTGCAACAGTAAGAGGAGCAGGCCATAAGGTTCCAAGCTACCAACCGCAGCGATCACTCGTCTTCATCTCATCCTTCCTTCAGGGGACACTTCCTCCGGCTCCTCCTTCTTCATAGGAGGTCATCATATGGAACATGCATTTCAGAAGATGGTCATTGAATAAAATTAGGAAAACGTTACCTTAATTTGTAAAATGCCTATCAACTTGGCTGAATAATTACTCCAAGTGATTATATTTTGTGACTTTTATTCTTTTCTTGGTTGATTTAAACTTTTTATATGATCATCTTTTCCAAAAATGACCTATATATATATATATATGTATATATATACATATATATATATATACACACACACACAATTCATATCCAAAGCAAAACTTCATTTTGAAATTAAAGTGTGAAGTTCCTTTTTTAACTCACTTTTCGGTCATATTTCCATATTTCCACCGTTTAGTTTGTAGAACCTAATACATATACCACTTTTGTCAAGTTTCATTTAAATTGGTAATCGTTAAAGTAATGAATTAGATTAAATTAACAAACGGACCATAAATCTGTCTATTCAGAACTGCTTATGTAAATAACGATTATGAAAACTCAAACGATCATCAAATTCAATAAAACTTGGCAGAAGTGATATATGCATTAGGTTATACAAACTGAATGGTGGAGATGTAGAAATATAACTGAAAAGTGAGTCAAATAAGGAACTTCACACTTTAATTTCAAAGTGAAGCTTCGCTCTGGATAAGAACTGATATACAATTCATATATATACATATATATATACATATGTATATATCAGTCTCTATCCAGAGCGAAGCTTCGCTCTGGAATTAACGTGCGAAGGTTCTTATTTGACTCACTTTTCGGTCATATTTTTCGATCATACTTGGTCAGTGTCTAAATACATATCGTATGATCATTCTTACAAAGTTTCATCCAATTTGGTGACCGTTTAAGCCTCCATAATCATGATTTACTCCAACGGTTGTACTTGAACAGATTTTGTTCTATTGATTTATTTTATCTGATTCAGTGTGCAAACGATCACCAAACTGGATGAAACTTTGTAAGGATGATCATACGATATATATCTAGACACTGACCGGGTATGATCGAAAAATATGACCGAAAAGTGAGTCAAATAAGGACCTTCGCACGTTAATTTCAGAGCGAAGCTTCGCTCTGGATAGAGACTGATATATACATATATATATATATGGAGAGGATCTAAGGAGGACGTCCGCGTGCAGACGTCCCTCCGTTCTCCACCGTACGGCTTCGATGACGGCGCGCCTCCACCCTAGCGGCCTCCAGTAACGTCCCCAATCACTTTCCCTCCCTGGTGAGTCCGCCGAATTCTAGTTTTCTAGCAAGATCGATTTTGTTTGAGGTTTTGGGTGATCTCACCGGAAAACTGGAATTCGGCTGACTCGTCGGGGAGAGAAAGTGATCAGGGACGCTGCTAGAGGCCGCTAGGATGGAAGCGCGCCGTCGTCGGAGCCGTACGGTGGAGAACGAAATGACGTCCGCACTTTAAGGGCTGTACGGACGTCTTCTCTAGATCCCGACTATATATATATATAGAATAATCAATTAGCTAGGATCAATATTTGGGGTGTTTTAAACCAACCAAATATATGTAGCGGTGCTTGGAAATGTATTTCATTCTATGCCATGCAAGCTAGTACGTACTGAAATATATTCACGATGCATCATGACCTGAGAATGAACTTCTATAAACAAGTTTATGAAAATTCACTACTCTTTCTAATGCAATTCTTGTATGCACGACGTGTATTTATACAACGCAATCTTAACCGTTCATAACAATTCATATGTTTGACCACCACGTTTCTATATTATTTCATCTAATTCTGACAATCCATGATACATGTAGTTTACTGAAGATGCTCTCCTCTTTCTAATATAAACAAACACAAACACACCACATTCTCACAATATATTGTCATCCAGAAAATAATCTTTCTGCCATTCATTAGGAAATAGGAATTGATAGACAATTACATCTATGTAGAATGGCAAGCATGCACGGCCAGCCCATAGCCAGATAGCGAGGTTCTTACTTTTTAGCTTTCTGGGGTGCAAACCTTCAATGCATGTGCTGTGTTTTGTCCAAATGTGATATGTCAAGTGCAAATGATACATACTAAACTTAAAGTCAAGCTAAAAGCCTTTTAATTAGTTTTCACTGTACAAATACTTTCAGGTCTATAAATACTAGAAAATATAAAGCTAGCGTTTCACATCCTCTCAGAATTTATACCACAAGAGATGAAGCTTTCAGTGTATACGTGTTTTCTACTCATCTCTATCTGCCAATTAGTCTTTCTAAGATCATGCGACGCCAACCAAATCGACAACCTCAACAAGCTGATCAAGTCTCGCAAATCTGCCAATTCTCCTCAGGCTGAACTGTCTTGGGAAAACGACTTCTTAGCAGCTGACCGCTTTCTTCCTGTTTACGTTGGATCCCAAGCTGGTCTGATGGGAGCTGATGAGATTGATGCTTTGCCAGGCCAACCTGGAGAAGGAATGGGTTTTAAACAATATGCAGGCTATGTTTCAGTGGAGCCGAAAGCTGGGAGAGAGTTGTTCTACTACTTTGTAGAGTCACCCCACAACTCTTCAACAAAACCTCTGCTGCTTTGGTTAAATGGAGGTAAATCTTTCTATATACGTACAAATTAAATATCAATATCAGCGTACGGTAATTCTGTAATAGCATTCTATAGATTCGACAATGCTTAGATCGGTAGTGAATAATCTTCTACATCAGTGCATGCATATACCTATATATCCAATCAAGCATGCAGTACTTACATAAACGAACATGCATGTAGTATTTATATATACCATGAACATGTAAGTGTGTATATGTATATATCTTTGAGAAGGAAATGTGCCTCAAATCATGCATGATGAAATCTATAATTACATATATACATATATTAAAAATACGTACTATGATATATATATATATATATATATATAGTCCCTATCCAGAGCGAAACTTCGCTCTGGAATTAACGTGCGAATATCTTTATTTGACTCACTTTTCGGTCATATTTTTCGATCATACCCGGTCAGTGTCTAGATACATATCGTATGATCATCCTTACAAAGTTTCATCCAGTTTGGTGATCGTTTGCACACCGAATCAGATAAAATAAATCAATAGAACAAAATCTATCCAAGTAGAACCGTTGGAGTAAATCATGATTATGGAGGCTTAAACGGTCACCAAATTGGATGAAACTTTGTAAGAATGATCATACGATATGTATCTAGACACTGACCGGGTATGATTGAAAAATATGACCGAAAAGTGAGTCAAATAAGGACCTTCGCACGTTAATTCCAGAGCGAATTCGCTCTGGATAGGGACTATATATATATATATATATATATATATATATATAGACACACACCATGATATTTCCAATGATATTAACAAATGTAAACCAAGGAATATTTTGAAAACATGTTTTTCCTACTCAAACCAAATCCATTAGTCAGTTTACAAGGAAAACAAATAAAATAAATTATATCAACATTAATTTGAGTAATTTGTTGCAGTAGTCATGTTCTTTGTTCTACACCATGTACTTAGAGTAGATATTAAGGGGAAAATAGAACATTGGAAAACAGCTAGATGTGTATTCTGTAGTGGACCTTTCCTAGAAGATAATCAGAGATATTCGATTTGTACCCTTTGTTGAGTTGTTGTTTAGCTGTGGTGAACGATCGATCAATAAGGACCCCAGAAAACAATGTTTATGATGAATGCGATCTTGTTTTGTGTTTAGTAAACCAAAATATCTTTAATATACATACACATAAGGCGTGGCATGTATCTACACATAAACATACTAGTAGTTAATTATGGAATTCTATGTAAATTTTAACGGGAAAATATTCATTTAATACTAATTTAAACTCCTCATTTCTCATTTCAATGACAATCTTTTTCATTAGCTCATTCTAATATAAGGTAACATTTTTATGCCCAAATGCACAAATATTTACTAAAGTCTTAATAAAACATATTATTTTAAGACTATTTTGCCCTCACCCCTTAAACATGCATAGAGAGAGAAAATGAAAGAGAAAATACTTGGCCGGAATCTCACCGGACTCCGGTCACCGCCGTCGATTTCTCTGGTTGTCGGATTCCGGTCACCGGTGACTCGGTTATTGACCCCCAATAATCAGTTACTGACCCCTAATAATCGGGTACTGACCCTAATAATTTAGTTACTGACCCCTAATAATCGGGTACTGACCCCCAATAATTGGGTTTATGACCCCAATAACTTGGTTACTTACCCGAATAACTTGGTTATTGACCCCCAATAAATCGGTTATTGACACCTAATAATCGGTTACTAACCCCCAATAATCAGTTACTGACCTCTAGTAACTCAATTACTAACCTCCAGTGACTCAATTACGAGACAACAATTGAACAATATAACCACTTTACATGCATTTTAAACCAAAACATACATGCAGCAGTGACAAAGCTTCTCCTCCTAAAAATGATTGCCCAGGTCATTTTGAAAGCTACAAAGTACGCGCTTATCATAACCTACCTCTATGAAAACTACAAAGTACGCACTTATTTGCCATGCTTCCCCACAACTATCTAACTCTCCATGAATCTACACCTCAAGCAGAAGTCCACGTCCACCTTGCAGATTAATAGCTCCAGCAAGCCCAAACACACCAATAGACTTCATCTTTTAACAATGGAAGTCCACAGTTTTCACATTCATTCAAGCAATACAGAAAAGAGAATCGGTGTGGGACAAAATCCAAACTCACAAGCCTCCCCTCCTACTTAACCTTCACCAATTCACCTACACCAATTCACCACACCAAAACTGATTCACCATCACCAATTTACCTGAACAGTGATGGATGTCGCCGATGAGAGAGAGAGAGAGAGAGATCTGAGGGAGAGTAGGAACGAGATCAAGCTCCTTCTTCACCTCCTCAAACGGCGTGAAAACCACACCGGTCAACTGCCGGCTGTTCGCACTCTTCGACGCCGCGCATACCGCCGGAGACGACTTGAGACTCAAAAACAGAGACATCGACGAGTTCAGAGGAGCGGCGGAGTAGGAAACCGAGGAGGGAGATGACAATGGAGGAGGAGAGGAGAATGGATGAGCCAGCAGGCTCTCGCCACGAGTGAGCCACTGAGACAAGGCCGGAGAAGCTTAGAGAAACATGGTGGTGAATTCTCAGAGGAAAACGAGGAGAGAGAGAGAGAGAGAGAGAGAGAGAGGAAACCAGATCGAGAATAAGAGGAGGAGAAAAAGATAAGATTTGTGTGGTTTAGTTACACAGGGTAATAGCGTCTTTTTTAATAATCATTAAAATAGGCACAAAAATAAGACTTTAATTGAAATTGCTTTAGTTTTCAAATATTTAGGTATTAAGACATTTTCCCAATTTTAACCGAGTCAAAAGAGTTAAAGTTCCACCACCACTAAAGACGTTATCTAGCCAGAAGGTATAATAGAGGGTTGAAAATAAGTGGTCATTCGTTTTCAGCCATTATATGAGGGTTATGTGTATGATCATTACCCATGCCACTTTCTATTCGGTGGGAAATACTATTTCATCATCATTCTATAATTTGGCTCCCATGGAAATCGTTTTAGTAGCTTGATTTTGATCCTATCTACATTAATAATTGTACAAGTTCAAATTAATAACTACTGTAATTACTTATATTAATTTGTCTCGGTCGAGTACTTAATTCTTATGTAATCATTTGTACAGGACCAGGATGCTCATCTTTTGGATATGGAGCCCTGGAAGAATTGGGACCTTTTAGAGTCAACAGTGATGGAAAGACACTGTTTCCTAATGACTACGCTTGGAACAATGGTAGATAACAGTTGATTAGCATGAATACTTTAGACTAATAATGATCCAACGAAATTTGTTGTTTGCATTTTGTGGATGCAGTGGCAAATATTCTGTTTTTGGAGTCTCCAGCAGGAGTGGGGTTCTCATACTCAAACACAAAGTCGGACTACGAAAATGTGGGTGACAAGAGAACAGCCCTAGATTCATACACTTTTCTTGTGAATTGGCTAGATCGATTTCCCCAATACAAAACCAGGGACTTCTTCATCGCCGGAGAGAGCTATGCCGGTCATTATGTACCTCAACTTGCTTACACCATAGTGACAAAGAACAAAGTCACAAACCAAACGAAAATCAATCTCAAAGGCATTGCGGTGAGCTTAGAAATTGATGATGTACTAGTACTACTTCATACCCTATATATATGCACGTATATATGTCTCTTATTATTTGGAAATAATGTGCAGATTGGAAATGCTTGGATCGATGATAATCATGGTGAAATGGGTATTTATGAATATTTGTGGACACATGCTTTGAACTCTGATGAAACCTATGAAGGCATACACAAATATTGTGACTTTGTATCTGGAAATTTCTCGAGCAAGTGTACAAAATATCAAGTTCAAGCAAGCGATGAGCTTGGAGACGTTGATATATACAACATCTACGCTCCACTTTGCAATCTGTCATCCTCATCAGATACCATATACATTTCAGTTGGTTCTGCAGTAGTAAGTCTCTCTAAATAAGCATGGATGATTCTGATAACCAAACTAGTATCATTTGTGTAAAATTTAGTGATTGAAAGTCATCATGAAACGCAGGTTAATGGATTTGATCCATGCTCAGACTATTATGTCGATGCCTACCTAAATCTTAAGGAGGTCCAAGCTGCTCTTCATGTAAAACCTACAAATTGGTCAGCTTGCAGGTAATACATAATTAGACATTTAGATCAATAATTTCTAAACAATCACCTCGAACACTTTTCTTATGTTATTCATCACTCTACCTCTCTTTTTTCTGATAGTGGTGTTGGATGGACAGACAGCCCTCCAACAATCCTACCCACAATAAAGCATCTCTTAGAGAGTGGAATAACAGTATGGATATATAGGTGAGAACCATGAGAAGATCCTTGAATTGATTGAGATTTTATGCATAACGCACTCATATATGGCTTAGAGTACTTTATACTAGAAACTTCACCTTGCAGTGGAGACACTGATGGAAGAGTACCAGTGACATCATCTAGATACTCATTACACAACCTAAGCTTACCCATTGAGGCTCCATGGAGGCCATGGTATTCAGATAAAGAGGTAAGCGTATATATATGTTAATATGTGCATGACATCCTCATCGAAACAAAAACTAGGGCTTTCTGGGTTTTCCTAATCAAAGATGGTGATGATGTAAGTTGGTGTTACAACTGGGTGCAGGTTGGAGGATATGTTACTGGGTACAAAGGGGGGTTGGCATTTGCTACTGTAAGAGGAGCTGGTCATGAGGTTCCTAGTTATCAACCAAAGCGAGCACTCACCATGATATCATCTTTCCTTCACGGAAAGCTTCCTCCTTCTTCATAATTATTAACTAATCTAATCACACTTTCATATTTTAGATATCCTATTCGATATGAATCACTTCCATTGGTGAATAGAAACAATCGTTGATTCAGAGTTACATGTCATTTAGACATGAACTACCGTATCATGCAAGTGTACGTTGATTAACATTCAGTAACAATAAATCTTATCAATAGTACTGTAATTTTACCATTCATGCATCTTAACATTCAGTAACAATAAATCTTATCATAGCATGTCATATTAAAATTTGATAATTAGTACTGTAATTTTACCATTCATGTCATAATCATATCAATAGTATATATGGGCAAAGTAAAAGTGATTAAAGAAGAAAACGTCAAAGTATTTTTATAAGAGATGTGAAATCCACATACCTAAATTGAAATCCACACACCTATTTTTCTTTTTTTGTTAATACATTCACAAAAATATAAAGTTTAAGCCATTAAAAAACAAAATTTAAGTTATCAAAAAAAAATGATATGTGAATTTCAATTTATGATGTGTGGATTTCACATCCCTTTTATAATTGACGTTAATATAAATTAGAGCTAAGATTAAGGAAGAATAAGATACTTTGTTTCTTCAATTAATACATGACAAATTGATGATGTGTTTTTGTGAATTGACATGACACCTTGAGGCCACAAATAATTCCCTTCCTCATATGAAATCTCACTATATTTATTGAATGA
This sequence comes from Fragaria nilgerrensis, assembly GCA_010134655.1. Classification (NCBI taxonomy): domain Eukaryota; kingdom Viridiplantae; phylum Streptophyta; class Magnoliopsida; order Rosales; family Rosaceae; genus Fragaria; species Fragaria nilgerrensis. Next base: position 30,713,946 of record CM020978.1, on the reverse strand, counting down.
TTGACTGTATCTTGTTAACGATATCGAAACGTATATTTCAAATCACTCGATTGCTCAATATGGTAATTTCATTATTGATACAGCCGTATATTGACTAGCTATATTCCATAAAAAACGAAGCTTATCAAGAATCCCTTAATCTTTGGCAAGATTATGTACCCAATGATCATCTAAATGCATGAAGCATGCATTCTCGTCTCAATCAAGGTTTCACAACTCACGTAATTAGCTCAATATATACCGAAAGCAATTTCAGTACAATGTCAACAGTATCATGAAGTTTTCTGGGTTTACATGTTTGCTCCTCTTCTGTAGCTACCAATTGACCTTTCTTTTACCATGCAACGCCAACCAAATTGACAACCTCAACAGATTGATCAAAACTAGCAGATTTAAAACCAATCGTTCTCCTCATTCGCAATCTTTCGCTGTTTCGGATGTCGAGGATCACGAATTTTCTTCTCCAGTTTATGTTGCACCCCAGGATGGGTTGAAAGAAGCTGATAAGATTGATACTTTGCCAGGACAACCTAAACTTAATCCAGGAGAAGAATTTAATCAATATGCAGGCTATGTTACAGTGGATCATGTAGCTGGGAGAGCACTGTTCTACTACTTTGTAGAGTCACCTCAAAATTCTTCAACAAAACCTCTGGTGTTATGGTTAAATGGAGGTAACTACTAACTACTTCGTGCTAATTCGTAAATGTTAATATACCCCTAAACGATCATGATGAAATTTTTTGAGAGCAAGATATATATATTCATTTCATTTGGATTTGCTAGCTTCGAGTGTAAAAAAAGATCAATCTACGTATTAACACATATATATACTGTTGTTGTGGTACAGGACCAGGATGCTCATCTTTTGGATACGGAGCCATGGAAGAATTGGGACCTTTCAGAGTCAACAGTAATGGAAAGACATTATTCCGGAACGATCATGCTTGGAACAATGGTACTTTACAACTCTAAATTCTTTAGTCTGAGTTTATGATAAGATTATACTTAATCCAGAATATTAATTAAGCAGCAAAAATTAATGATATATATATATACACACACAGTGGCAAATGTACTGTTCTTGGAGTCTCCGGCAGGAGTTGGGTTTTCTTATTCAAACAACAAATCGGACTACGAAAACGTCGGTGACAAGAGAACTGCGGAAGACTCTTACAAATTTCTTGTTAACTGGCTAGAGAGATTTCCTGAATACAGAGATAGGGATTTCTTCATAACTGGGGAGAGCTATGCTGGTCATTATGCACCACAACTTGCTCGGACCATTCTCTCAAAGAACAACTCCACAAAGCAAACAAAAATAAATCTCAAAGGCATTGCGGTGAGCTCTGGACTTCTTCTCACATTAGTCACCTAACACAGTAACTCTTAAGACCTATGGTTTAAAATTAAGACTAAATAGGTTTGAGCTTGTTATGAATCTCTAGATTGGGAATCCTTGGATCGACGAGAACGACGGCACACTAGGTGAATATGATTATTTGTGGACACATGATCTGAACTCGGACGAAACTCATGCCGGAATACACAAAAATTGTGACTTCGCCTCGGGTAACAAATCGGAGACGTGCATTATCTATATGAACAAATCAGAAGACGAGATTGGAGACATTGATCCTTACAACATTTACGCGCCAAAGTGCGACATATCATCTGGAACCAAATTCTCAGAAACTCCTGTAAGCCTCTGATTAACCAAAGCTACCTTTATCAGTAATGACATACCAGCCGAGCTTGTATATGAAACCGAAAATGGCAACTTGATCTGATGCATGTTACATTCTGATCAGGTTAATAGTTTTGATCCATGCTCTGATAAATATGTGGAGGCCTATTTAAACCTCGCCGAGGTGAGAGCTGCTCTTCATGTTAAACCAACAAACTGGACATTTTGCAGGTACGCACCCAGGAACATATATACAAGCTTCACTATTAACACACACACATGATAAATTTGATTCACCAAGTACCAAATGTCTACATTGTTTTTGTTTCCAGTAATGTAGGATGGATAGACGCCCCAATAACCATCCTACCCGGAATAAAGCAGCTTATAGCAAGTGGGATAAGATTATGGATGTACAGGTCAGTACCAGTGACTAGCCCTGGACATATTATCTAAAATATATACATGATATATGTTACTGAAATTTAAGTTAGCACCTGGGATTTCATCATGTTGAATGCTACCTGCAGTGGAGACACTGATGCGAACGTGCCAGGCACATCCACTCGATACTCTATAAAAAGGCTCAAGCTACCGATTAAGAAGCCATGGCGGCCATGGAACTCTGATGGAGAGGTTGGAGGGTATGTGATCGGCTACAGGGGGTTAACATTTGCTACAGTAAGGGGAGCTGGCCATTTGGTTCCCAGCTACCAACCTCGGCGAGCACTCACCTTGATCTCATCTTTTCTTCAAGGGAAGCCTCCTCCTGCCTTCCCAGCCAAACCCCGATAGTCATACTGAATATTCAACTAGTTACACCCTCATGTTAGACAGTACTTGCTTTATCTGTCAAACCTATTTGATTTTTTTATATTTTTTTTGGAGTAAAACCTATTTGATTTTTGAATACTGAAGCTGAAGAAGAATAACAGTCGAACCCAAATGTTTTAGAAGGCTCAGCTTTAATTGATAAAAACGTCTTCCTTATAAAAAAGACTCTGATCGAGATGATTCTGATAAAGTGAGCTTTCCATTTTGATCATTAAATGTACAAGCTAGAAAGTGGGAATTCTTCCCTTGATCTAACAAAGAAGGAAACAAAGAATTCTACGAGTACACCAACAGGAAAGCAAAATTGATGTGAAGGTCAACATGGTACAGGAATAAATATACATACAAGACTTACAAGTAAGGTAGGCCTTCTTTCCAAATGTGATCCCAAGACGGTGACTTCAAAAACGCCAATGAAAGCTCTCCTGAATGAATATGATCCCAGATTCAGGGTGTCACCCACCCACATCATTATGTCCTGCAGCTTGAAACATACTTGTCCTTATTTTGCATCTAGTTTGTGTGGAAGCTGCAAAATTATACAGTTCATGCGTCTGTTTGTGCTTCTCAACTGTGCACCAGTTACCTCTTCACCAGTCTGCCTTGGCCTGGAAGAAAACTGGACAGACCGCTCATGTAACATAAGCAAAGAAAAAATACAATGCTAACTTAAAAAAATCTAGAAGAAAAAAAGGTTACCTGAAAAGAACACATCACCCCTACAAATGGACACTTGCTCCCAGTGCTTCAACAATGCTATCCACCCATCTATCAACCAAAAACCAAAGTTACACAATGAAAAGGAAGCTTCAAGGTAGCATCTCAGAGTAGCATATTACGAGTCCAAAACAATCATCAGGGACAACATCTGATATGAGAGAATCAAGACCATGAGAATTATAAGAGCATGCTTGAATTCACCGTCAGTCATATAGATCAAATGGTACTGAAAGTACAGCTGATATTGGGGTCTATAATAAAAACCAGTAGTCTACAAATATATAAAGTAAAGATACTGAGATTTGAGCAATTTAGAAATAAAGTTAGTCACTCAGACCAAATGAGATCATGAAAACTGCACGCCGCCAAATATATTTCAGGAGAATAGGTTACAATGTGAACATTACCCTTCAAGACCTGGTTGCACTGGATAGTAAACATTTCTCAAGCCTAATCTACTAGCATCCTTGGCAGTTGTCTCACCAATACAGGCAACTGAATTATTCCATTGCTCAGACTCGGAAATAAGATTGACCCAAGCACTGTTCCACTCAAGATAATACAAGCTCAAATTAGGTATTACTGTCTTTCTTGATATCTTTGCTTCACATAGATGGCTCAAATTGTGAAAATGATGAAAACAAAAAACATGTATTCAAGTATTTTCAATGCATCAGCAGGGGGTCAAAAGGTGGTAAACAGAAATGTATAGAACTGATCAACAAGTTGGTGAATGGCAGAGTTCAAACTAAGAATGCACTCAACGATTAAGACAATAGTTTCCAGTGAAAATCACACTGAAGAAAGAGCCTCAGAGAAAATAATACACAAGTAATATGAAAAGGTAAAAGAAAAGCAACCAATTACTTACCGAACTGCAGAAGGAGAAGCAACTGCAACAACAGGGGCAGAAAGAGCCTGCTTCAGAACCATTTGATCGACATGGTGAACAGGTCCCTAGAGAAATCATGTCGTTAATGAATTATATCATTAACTATCAAAAGAATGTTCATGTAGAACACATAGATAAGACCATCAGGTCATACCGTGGTATACGTATTTAGCCTCGTGACCTCAAATCCACGATTGGACAGGCCTTCCTCTGAAACAAATATGCCAAATGAAGATGGTAAACCACAATATAAGTACTGAAGAATGATATGCAAAGACAGTAAGATCAGTCTGAGATAAATGAGTGCCACTTAGAGATGAGTTCCTTTTAGACAGTAATTACATTCTGAAGATCAATGAATTCCATTTAGAGTGTATAATTACATTCTGAAGAAATTAATCAGGAACATTTGAAGTTTGATTATTCATCAGTTAGCATTATGGTTGACATCTAGCATATTTATCTCTTTATCTGCTGAAACTTTTAAACTCACAATTAAGATAGATTAAGATCCACGTTACCAATTTAATTGCAGAGCAATCTCCTGTCTCTGAAAGAGGATACACACTTAAAGAGATTTTATTCCTAACTGTGGTATAATGGCCATTACAAAAATGCATCTAACTTTCACTACTTTTGTACTCCAAAAATATATGGCCTGTGTCTGTAGCCATACTAATGAAGCCTTCACTTACCAATCTCATTGCCAGCTTTTGCAGAAGCAGGATATAGTACTGTGCATTTGTCTTTCCTACTTCTAGGGAGCTCTGAAGCCAAAACCTTGCCTGTTGCTGAGAAGTACAGTTTACGAAAGAAAATGCGGGAAATGATTAGAATCAAATACTGGATAAAGAAGAAAAGATACAAAAGAGATCCCACAATATAGGGTCATCTTGAACAAAAGAAAATAACAATAAACCACTTGGTTCAAGTGCATAGATTCTATCATATCACTTCCAAGTAAAAGAAATGCAAAAATGTCATGATGCAGAGCTAAGCCCCCACCAAATGAAGTGGCTGCGGGCCAACCTGGATGTATAGAAATCAATCTATGCAATTTAAACATCCAATGTCCATCAGGTTACACTATCATCTAACTTCAGCACAATAAAACCTTCACAGCATACTCAATGTATTTTCATTTGGAGCAATTTCAATATAATCGTATTCTTAATGTCATGATGTTTCTTTTTGGTCTTCTGACTGCCTGAAGGAAGCATGAGAGGCAGTACAACAATTTGTACAGACTTAGATGATTGCCTAGAGTAATGTAGAAGCATGACATGACTACCTTTTGATGGCACAAAGGCAAGACTGAGGGACGTCTTTGATGACTGTAGTACTTCCTCAAACACGCTTGCTGTACCTGCCCCCACGACGCCCACCTTAACATTTGGAGTTCCAGCATCCCTAAAGACCAAGAAGAAGCTTGATGTCATTCTGGAGAATAGAAATCATCCAAAAAGATCAGGGAAGAATGCAATATCAAAGACTGTTTCTCTGTAATTCTTCTGGAAACCATAAAATTTAAAAGAATTTAACCAAACAACAGATTAGTCCTTCAAACCAAACTCCCAAGTTTCATATAAAGGGGATGTATTTCTTAATGCTGACAAGTCGAGAAAAGTTTTGAACCAGAGAATATATGGAAATTGAGATCACAGGAAAATTTCTTTCACCTCACAAACTAATAAAGATCATATTGCAATGGAAAATGCATGCTAATCCAAGATTATAATGATTTTTGGGGTGTAGAGGTGAACTTGAAGCAAAGAGAAGATTCATACACTGTTGAGCAAGGAAGTAATATAGACACATTAGTGCACCTTAAAGAAACCTTGAAACTACAAGTTTAAACTAAAGATGCAGGAGTCTTGATATGCAAAATGTGATAGATTTCAAGTTGGAAAGTTGTATCCCTTACTTCCATGACTCCAGAAAGACTGAACCAGCTTCAGGAGATGTTATGACAATCCAGTCAAATACTGTATCTGCTGCCAAGAGGGAGCATTAAAATAAAAAGGTTAGTCGGGGAACAGTATCCCCATTTGTTTGAATATGTTACATGAACACATATCACACCGAACGGCTTGTGCTTGACAGCTATTTTTACATTTATCCTAGGAAAGAAAAGAGATTCATCTCAAAGATCTTAAGATCAACACAAATTTCACTGCCTTAACGATGTCCAATATGATGACACCATCTGCGGCATTGCTCCGCATCACAAGCAACAACAAAAAGATGCAAAAGTTGAAGAAATTACCAGTCAATACAGTAGAAAGCCTATCTCGATCCGGCCCCCTTGTATGCTGGATGAGGGGAAGTTCCAAACAGCTGATTCCCTTCTTCGCCTGTACTCAACAAATTATAAAAATAAAACTCCATCACAACGCCAGAACTTTCCGTATAGCACACATATACACTTATCCGATTACACATAAATATTCAAATGCATAGATACACAGACATATATATATACAGTTCCTATCCAGAGCGAAGCTTCGCTCTGAAATTAAAATGTGAGGTTCCTTGTTTGACTCACTTTTCGGTCGTAATTCCACATCTCCACCATTCAGTTTATTGATACTAATGCATATATCATTCCTACAAAATTTCATTGAATTTGATGATCGTTTGGGTGTTCATAATCGTGATTTACACAAATAGTTCTGGTTAAATAGGTTTATGGTCCGTTCATTGATTTAACCTAATTCGGTACCTAAACGATCATCAATTTGAATAAAATTTTGCATGAATAGTCTATGCATTAGTATCAATAAACTGAATGGTGGAGATGTGGAAATACGATCGAAAAGTGAGTCAAACAAGGAACTTCATATTTTAATTTCAAAGCGAAGCTTCGCTCTGGATATGAAATATATATATAGAGGTATATATATGTAGCTTTGATTACTTGAATACTCAAGTACTACTCTCGGTACAGATTATATATCTACAATGTGAAAAAGATACAGTTATCCTGGACAATAAATCACACACTGAAATTCGCAACTGTAAAAATGCCACATCACTCCTTGCGTAGGTTAGTAGATAACAAATGAAATTCGGAAACGGAAGAAACAAAACAAAATGTACAACCCTAGAAATCCAAAAACGAAAGCGAAATTGCAATAATTGAAAGAGAATTACAGAAATTTGTCATAAAAAAATAGCAGAGTGATATGAATATTTACCAGAGAGACGATGAGCTTGGCATTCTTGCCACGCTCTCTGGTGACGACGACTTTCGGCGGCGGCGACGAAACTGAGTTGGAGGTCGAAGAAGGAGAAGAAGAAGCATGGATTGAAGGAAGAAAGATTCGCCGGTGAAGTAGCGGACAAGAAGAAGAAGAAGAAAGAGAGGAAAGAGATATGTGTGCCATTGGAAACGTGTTGGGCGCAGAGACGATTGCAGAGCCCACCTTACTATATTCAGTACTTGGGCCTATTTATTTTATTTAGCTAATTATTCATTGACGGCCAGACCACGTGTGCCCCTCTGAAGGCGACACGAGGCCCGGCAAGCCTTTCAGGAACCTGATTTAGTATGAACCTTGAATCGGAGGGTATTTTTAGGGTGCGTTTGGAATCATGAAACGAGAACAGATACAAGGAGAGAAGAAATAAATCATTACGGTTACTCTCTAAACTCATATTTAATCAAATTCTTAACTATTCAGAACATCAATTTTTGATTCGTTTTATAAAGGTACAAGATCGCCATCTGCCAATATTGTGCCCCAAATGGCCAACCCAACTACGGGGTGCTGTGCGCCCCACGGTTCCAACACTTTGCCAGCTTACATTTTACTCTGTATCATATGGCAGGTGTTCTGCTTTGTGAGCCTTCCGCTTCCCTATCACTCGTTGCTACTCAGACTGGATTCGAGTCTCTCCTGATGATTGTGATAAGGTGAGCGGTGCAGATTAATAATACTAGCTGCACGGTGATGATGATCATCATTCTATAGTATCATTGACACATGCCACTCACATTATTCTATTACTCGATGTTGCGTTGATGGGAACTTCAAATCATGGAGATAGCGATTTAGTTATGCCGCAAGTATCAAGCACTCGTGGGAAGAAGCAGTGGTGGGAAGAGTTGTGGGAAGAAGCACTGGTGGGAAGAGTTGGGTTTAAGCCCAACTGCCCGACTACATCAAGAAGCAATTAAGGGTTTTAGGGTTCGCTTATAAAACAACTGCAATCTTTGCCAACGGAAGACTGCTGGCTATGGCTTTGCCCCATCGTATGTTCTGCGGTACACACTGACAATTCGAAAGGCATATACTTCTGCTAGGACCCTTGAAACACATAAACCAGAAGATGCAACAGATGAGAAGTGCAAGCATTGACCCCAAGAATTAAGTTTGTTAAAATCACGTGATTCTAACCAAATCCCTTACAGAACTACCTTAAGTTGTCAAAATTCAGTTCCGCTCCGCAATTGGAGGGATTTTATAAGAATTCCAGAGCGCCAAGCCAATTACAGAACTAGAGACCCTAGAGACATCATGTCTCGTTACTAAAACTACTACTCCTTGCACTCGCTCAGTTCACTCGCTAATTCTTGGTAACACATAGGGGCAGCTCTGTCTTCTCAGCTTACTTGTTGTTGGTGGGTACCGTAAACAGGGTAAGCTCCATATGCAGCGGCTGCAGCATACATGCTTGGGTCATGTTGTGGTGGCAGAGCATAACCATAACCATCATAAACAGGTCCTCCATAGTAAGCCGCTCCTGCCCACTGGTTGCCGAAATCCATTCTAAACTGCTATAAAATCAGAAAAAAGGAATATACAGATATGAGTAATGAAATTGATGGCATACATACTAGAACGTAATGTAATCCAAGTTCTAACGAAACAACAACAAAATCCTACTTGTCAATGTCACTCCAAAAAACCACATAAAAAGAACAATTGTTCTGCTTAACAGTCACTTAATCTAAAACAAATAACAAGCCTTATTCCAGGTGAAGCACAGACCACTCCCAGAGCCAGCACAATGGTGGCGGGGGTTTTGGGAGAGTAGGGTTAGTAAGAAAGAGAAAATGCCTGCTTATTTGCTGGATTGCGACCCCATGAAAGCCGGACTGTTTGCTTGCCAATTACTGAGCCATTCAGTTTCGGCAATGCCTCCTCAGCGTTATTTCTGTCGCAAGAGGTCCAAAAGGGTCATATGATAACTTGTTAAATAGTAAATAGCACTAATGTTGGATAAAGTATGACGAACAAAATACCTGTTGGCAAATTGTACAAACCCACATCCTTTTCCAACTGGTATTTTAACAGAGACAATCTCACCATACTGAGAGAAGGGCTGCCTGAGATCTTCATCAGTAACATTGGGATCAAGCCCTCCAACAAATATCTATCATTGACACATAAGTCAGCCAGTGGAGAAAAATATCATAGACAATGTTGGTTAAAACCATGAGAACCTCAAAGACTACTCACTGTTGTGTTTGTGGCATCTCCATCAGATTGGAACCCTTGGGTTGGTGTACCATTCAGAGCATACCCCCCTGTAGAACCAAGCAAAACTAGAGCGAATAAATATAGCATGTTCACACCATGGTCATGTAAATAACCATGTTTTGGAAGAGAAAACCAAAATCACATAGCTTAAAGAAACATAATTAACTAAGATAAATATTAGTAATTGTGAAATGCATGGGACAATCTGCTCCTTCTACCACAAAGAAAACTTAAGCGTGTGCAATGAATTTCTACCATTGATAACAGAAAATGTTATCAGTTATTTGCTTAACAGATTAATAGCACAGCCATTCAGGCTCATGTAGAGTCTTACTGATACCTCCAAAGTTTAGCTTCAAAAAGAAAAGGCAAGTAGAACTAAATACCTTGTTGCTGATATCCAGAAGATTTCCTGGGAGTTGCAGCACCAATGCGCATAGGCCTGCTAGAACAATAAACACCATTCATTTCAGTCATAGCCTGTGACCTTTCATTCTCATCGCCAAACCTCACAAAACCGTAGCCCTTTGAACGGCCAGTATTGGCATCAAAGACAACTTTTGCAGCTTTAACAGATGGATATTTACTAGAAAAAGTTTCGAGCAATAAACTATCTGTAACATCTGCAGCTAAGTCTCCTACAAAAATGGAAAGATCAGGAGCATTATCTGAACGCTTGTCACCCGTACTAAATGTTGCCCAGTTCAGACGGAAGGGCTGTTCTGTGTTAGGCATTAAAATTGCAGCATAGTTCTGTATGACTTTCTCAGCTGTAGCATGTGAAAAGAACTCTACGAATCCATAGCCCTCTGATAAAAGGGTCTGCTTATTGCGAATAACCTTGATGGAAGCAATCTACAATAACATTAGAAATATATGTCAGTAAAAATGGGCACCCTTGTGTTATCAAAGAAATGGAGGCATTATGTAGCACTCAGTTCAAGTGGGAACAACAACAAATTTATTTCAACAAAAATCTAGTGTTGCCCTTTAATTAATATAAGAGATGATGATAAGTCAAAATTATATAAGAACAAGTAAAAATCAAAATTACATAGAACAAGTAAAAAATTGCAGCTTCAAAAAAAAAAAAAAAAAAACCATGATCCTCCACAACCACAAGCCTGCTTATCGAACGCCAATAGTTATAAATTTATTTCAATGAAAAGTATAACAGAGGATACTAAATAGCTCATCAAGAAAGGACTTAAGACCACATTAATTAAAATAACTGATCTTTTGGACTGAAATATCAGGCATTAATCACTTCCCTTAAACAAAAATTCACAAATAAGAGAAACACAACCTATAGTAAGAAACTTAAAATATTAGTTCTCGCAGATATTTTTTTTTTCAAAAACAAAATCTAAATGCAAGATCGTGTATAGCTTCACATCATTCTGCCTCTAAGACCATCTCCCATCATAGGCTAAAAAGCCAAATTTAGCCTATGTTTACTCCCGCCATAAGCCAAATTACATTTTCCAAAATAAAAAATTTAGCTTGAGCTATTTGGTAAGCCAAATTTGGCTTATGAAGTTTGTAAGCTAAAATTAAATGTTATTTTATTCAACATTACATTTCTCCTTTTAATTTACATTATCATCAAAATTAAAAATTCGTTACTAACAACCATCGCGAAGATCTCGACGAGATCTTTCATATAAGCTCCATATCGAATATATTTATATAATATTTTTATGATTAATTATTGATTTAAACAAATATATGAGAAAAAAAAAAAAAAGCTTTACCTTAGGTTTTAGCTTCCGGTAGAGTCTTTCTAAAGCCAAAATGCTATTAATTTAGCTAGGGATTTAGCTTATGGTGGGAGAGTTTGGTAAGCTAAAAAAAGATTTCAAAGAATATTCTTGGTTTCAAATTTAGGTTACGGTAGGAGATGCTTTAACAGCCAAAAATAAATCAATACAGTTCTTGCCTCAAAAGAACAAGGGCCAGAAAATTATGTTTTGCTATTCACACACTCCTGGTCCCAAAATAAACAACATTTTCCAATAGCATATGATGATTAAAACCAACCGTATTCTACTGGGCTTTAATTACCAATTATGTCAATAAAATCTCTATCCTGCTTCACTCATAAAGCTACTTGTTTTAAACATTTTGTCATCTAATCAAAATATAGTTCAGACAAGTATCATAACTTATAAAACTCAACCAAATGCACAAACTGAAAGAACTGGAGCAAACCCTACAGATAATATTCAGAAGTAAACCCTAAGCAAAAACATTAAAAACCCAACATTTAATTCAACCAAAAAACACTAAATACTAATTTCAGTCATAAAAAATCCACAGTAAACAGACGCATTAAAGTCATGCCCAGAACAAAATATGTATGCGTATCCGTATAATACAAAATACAAAAATAGAGGGAGAAGATTTATACCTCGCCAGCGGAAGCGAAGCAGTTGTGGAGGTAGTTCTCGTCCATCCAGTGATGCAAATCTCCGACCCAGATGGTCTTGTTCTCGCCGCTCCCACCGCCCCCAGATCCCATCTGCGGCTGCTGTTGCTGCTGGAGGTGCTGCTGCGGGTGCTGCTGGTACTGGTGGTACGCCATGTAGTGTGGCGGCGGGGGCGCGTAATGCTGCGGTGGCATCATTTGGTGCTGCATTACCATAGCGGCCGCAGGGTACTGCATCGCCATCCACTGCGGAGGATGAGGAGGAGGCTGCTGACGTGGCTGCGGCTGCGTAGTATTTTGCTCCTGTTGCTGCAGCGAGGAGTCGGAGCCGTTGGATTGCATCTCTCTCCCTCCAAAACACGAGAAAGCTTTCTTTGTTCAGGAAACTGAAGACTACTGTAACGAATCTGAGAGAGAGTTGGGGATGAGTTGCAGAGAGAGAAGGGTTTCCGAATCTGGGGGGTTTAGAGAGAGAGGGAGTTTGGGGTGGGGGGGGCTTGGGCTGCGGGGCTTTATTTTGAGGATGACGGATTCATGGGTTTGCTTCGTAAAACGCGGTTGTTGTTTCAGCCGTCGGATTGAATGGTGAGGTCGTATCTCCACCGTCTAATCCACACTCCTCGAAGTGATGAGGTTTAGACTGTTGTGGTTTCATCCATCCGCCGCCAGCTGCTTAGCTTTAGCCTTTGGTTTTCTCTGCCCTCAACAACATTTTTAGGTTTTTTTTTTCTGAATTTAAAAAAAATATATAAATATAGGGCTTTCGACTGATTGCCTTTGTTAGATTCTGGCTCAGTGGTACCGCTTTTTTACCGTTCAACAGAGTGACGTCACGAGATCTTTTTCAGTTTCTGTGAGAGAATTAATTGCGGTGAAAAAATCCAAGTTTTACCCAAAATGGATGCGTACGGGGTCAGGGAACCAGAGGGAAAGATCTTTGCCAAAACGGAGTTTAACTCTTTATAAGGAAACTCTCTCAGGTAGAGACTAGGATGTTGCTTTGTACTTTTTTTGCCCTAGACCAAAAATCATATATTTTAATTTGCCCATTCCCGTGAATATAATGTATCACGTTGCCAATAATACCCTTCTAAGCACATCTAGCATCAATGAAAGCAATAGAACAGGGTTGAAGCCACAGGGGTATTTCAGGATTATAAGATGTAAGAATGCATTTTTACATCAAATACACGTTAACTAACCATCTAGCTTAAGATTGTAATCGATTTTTATTTGAGGCAGTCAGTATCAAATATGTCATTATAAACAGATTCGTTCATAAGATCACATAATTATGAGACGTAAATTACAAGCGAAGACGTGACGATCTCATTGACCATCTTATTTAGGTACAACAACAAAAATTAATTAAATTGATCGAGGAAAAGTGTATCACTATATATTGGTGGTATACAAATGTTTGCAATTAATGAAAATCATCATATATACATACTTAAAGGAAAGTTGCATTAACTTTTGCATGAATTTCCAAAGTAGTAATAAGTTTGGAGATTTAAGAATTAATTCATATCTATCTCTGACCGCATATTATTGAAGTATATAGGTGACTGGTTTGTGATCAGAACCATCATACAATTTTTTTTTGTGCGTCTATTGTCACCCCACAAACCACTTTGTTCACCCCACATTTTTTTCACAACCCACTTATATATTTTTAAGAGTAGTGTTAGAGGGTCTTAATGAGGCGTGAGATTTATGACCTTAATCCTAGGTGGCATGTCATATCATCTAGTCACTTCAACAATTTTAAAATCACGCCGAGTTATTTTTGAGTAAAGAAACAATTTTAACCCTAATAATTAATTGTTGATATAAACTAATATGGAATATTTTCTTAATAATGATCTAGTTAGTAAACATACCAAATGAAGCCTATATACCATAAATTATTAATTTATTAAAATTTATTTCCTACCATAAATTATTAATTTATTAAAATTCTTTCCTACCAAATAAAATAAAACATAAAAACAACTTTATATATATATATATAAATTTTATCTCAGACGAATTATTATATATATGTAAGTTTTTATATTGGTTGAAATTGTTTTTTCTTGGACAAATTATATGTATATATATATATCTATTTATATTCGTATAAACTCACAATTTGAACAAGTATACGATCAAAAATATATATTTTTATATTATATTTTGGTGTTTAATCTAGACAACATTATCTAAACATGATCGTGATGAAAATTAAAAGAGAGAAAAGACTAGAAATATATAATTTTTATAGAAAAGAAAAATTAATGTATTGGTGGTATACAAATGTTTGCAATGAAAATCATCATATATACATACTTAAAGGAAAGTTGCATTAACTTTTGCATGAATTTCCAAAGTAGTAATAAGTTTGGAGATTTAAGAATTAATTCCTATCGATCTCTGACCGCATATTATTGAAGTATATATATAGGTGACTGGTTTGTGATCAGAACCATCATACAATATTTTTTCGATCAATTAAACAACTTATAAACTACAACAAGTATGTGTTATGAGTCACGACTTCTCATTTACAAAGGAGAATTTATACCACTAGACCAAATTATCATACAACTTATACCAAATATTAAATTTATACAACATGATTTTAAAAAACATAAAAGTGATTTACCTAGCTCCTGTTAACTAAAACAAAACAAAAAAACATAAAAGTGATTCAATGTTTATGTATAAAAGAGAGTCCAACACGGTTAATTAAGTGAGAAATTTGATACAATGGCATGACAACCAATTAACGAAAAACAGAGGAAAGGAAACAATATTACATATTTACATATCGTGCGCCTCTACGGATAGCTAAGATCATCATACTCCCTACATACAAGCTCACTCAAATTTCACATCCAAATTATTCAACCATAGTCACAGGCATATACTCTTAAGTGATTATAGTTTACAGTAATCATGAACTTGGAACCATATTAGTAGGGTGGATCGGGTTTACTGGTTTAGCTCTACTGTTCCTGGTTCATCAGATTGACCATGATCATGACCGGCACCGGGACTGTGGCCTGGCTCTGTGGGTCTGTAATCATCGCCTTTTTCGACATTGCTGACTGTACCAGCAAGAGTACTATTAGTGCTGTCATTACTTATCGGGGGTGGCACAGGTACAGAATCTGCTGTAGCTTTTAACAGGTACCGCCGCAGCTGCTGGTAATTCAGACTATTGTTTCCATCTGTTGTTTTCAACAACCTTTCTTCAGTGGAAATGACTCCATAAGAGAGAATCATGAAAAGAAGAAAAACACCGGAAAACATAAGCTTATTGACAATGGCTGCCATGAGAGAAACTTAGCGAACTTATAAAGCTAATGAGAAGCGAGAGAAGGCAAATGCTTAAGACAGAGCGAGATAAGAGTGAGAGGGGCGAGAAAAGGTCTGTGCCTCCAACTGAATGTAATGAAGGATATTTATAGAGTTTTGAGGAGACTTGGCGTAGTAATGCGAAACCCTTAATTTACATATTATATGAGCAAGGTCAAAGAGTAAATGTAAATGGTGAATGATTACAAGTCTACATGCACTCCAAGGTTCTTGCTCCGTTTTGTGGAGAATCTACTATAGTGCCATGCATGCAACTCTAGCTAAGATAGCTATCAGTATATGAACGAATTGAATTGTTAATGGCTGAACTGATGGTGCAAGACATCGATGATCATGGCACTAGTCTCCCCCTGATCATGAGACGACGTTTCTGGTATACGAACCCGGCCAAAAGTTGACCTTGAATAGTGTAGTACTCTCTGCCTCTTGGATATTTTTGCCGGTAGGTTAACCAGTTTCAGTGGGCAACTAGGAATCGATCTGCAAGTATATAGTAACACTAAATCAGTAGATGTCATCATGAACTTCGTTTGCCAAAATTAGGTATGATACTTAATTTAAATCTTGTAATTGTGCAGTTGATTTGAGGTAAATGGTTATTCGATTATGTTGAGACAACCATTGTTTGCTTTGATATAGATCGATCAAGCAACATTAAATAACAAAAGTTCAGATCAAAAACTATATCTAAGACTTAAAGTTGCATATACATAATAATTTATTATTATTATTATTTCATATATATCAGGATTTGTACGTTATATGATCGAGGATCACTATCATAGTTGTCCAAACTCCAAAGGTTACAAACTAAATGTTTGAAAACAAGGAGAACGATGCTGGTTCATCATGAATTCATGATAGGAATATATGATCGAATGCTAACTCCTTTCGAATTTTCAATGATCGATTACGATACAAACTTTACGGACGTAATGCCATTTTTCTAGTCGAGCATTTACTTGAGCCCGTAATTAATTTCTCTCAGCTTCGATCAATTGTCCTCCACCCCAGATTGATTGTGAGACACCGTGACACGACTTAAGAAACATTGATATTCTAAAGATATGATCCTCCGACTAAACAAAAAAATGAACATATATTGTAACAGGTCACCTTTATAATTAATGGAATCGAAGTTTAATTTGCTGAGGGTGGGAAACGACTTAAAGAAAATTAACGTGAGAAGCCACTAGTTCAATAAAATACATACGGAGAGTGATTCCGAATTATCGTTTACATTGGATCCAAAACATGCACTAATGGTGATCAATGAAGGTTGATCGTGTTTAAGAAACAAAGATTTGGTTAAGCGTACGGGAAAATCAGAACTAAACTAATAGAGGATCTTGAAGCATTACTAAAAGTGCAAGACAGATTACCGCAAGTGATACAAATCTTTGACCAAGTGCATGCGCACTGAGGTTTTCAAATTTAACTCATTCTAGGAAAAGAAAGGACCACAGTGCTTGAAACCCCACAACCACCAAAGATATATTTCCATGGCATGGCAGCCCCCTATATATGCAGGTAGGAAACCAATTCCACTACTGTTAATTCAAAATAGTTAAACTGTGGTCGCTTTTCTTCTTGGTGAAAATGAAGGGAGTGATAAGTGGTGGTTGTAGGTGTATGTGCATGGTTGGCTCCCAAGGTCAGGGAAGAAGTAATGGAGTTTGGCGAGGTGAGTGCGCGCAGTTCGGACGGTAGAAAACGGGGACTCGCTTTGTACTTACTGTACGTGACTGAGTATCTGATCGAAATGTCAAATCCGAATCGTTGAAAACAATGTGTTTGTGTGTGTAAGTCATGGTGACGATGATGAGGTTAATGAGTTATATTCTTTTGATATGAAAGGTAAACGATCGAAGATCCTGCACGATATATGGATGGCGGATTGGTGGAGCAGTGTCAAGTGATTCGATTTGCTTTGACGGCAGTATCTTTTGTTGGTTGCAGAGAGAGATGTCAAGTCGAGGTCGAGATTGGACCTGCAACTATGGTTCTCGGTGGATGCGTGTGCTTATGGCGCGCGTACCTGTTTCATGGATTCTCGGCAATGAAAAAGACTCTAAATATGTTGAAGTTCATTAAGAGGTGCATGACTCGGGGTTCATCGGAATTTAATACGCAACCTTATTATAAGTTTATCCAAAAATAAGTTATAAGAGACCCCGGTGAAATAAGGGTCATAAATAGCTTTACTTAAGTTGTCTTACGGTGGATTGTATGGTATTGTTTTGAGAGAGTTCTCCCTTTTGGTTGTGGGTTCTCATATGATTTGTGCTTTGGGATTCAATTGGTATCAAGTACACGGTATCAACGCTCTGATTTAGTACTTCTTACTATCGTATGGTTGTTGGAGGCGACGGCGACGGCGACGACAGTGTTAGCAGTTATGGGTGGTGAGTGTGGTAGATTTATTAGTGTTTATGGCTTTTTTATTTTTGGTCATAGATTAATGAGCTATCAGTCTTCTCTCACTCTTTCTATTTTGATCCAGTTGGAGACCAATGTTTTTTGTTATTAGTAGTTTTTTGGCCTTGCGTTTGCAAGTCTTGTAATTGGGCTTGTCTCTTAATTAATGAATTATTTATTTATTTTTTAAAAAGAAAAAAGTCATCTGACGCTTCTATGATCGGTGTGCATGGAAGTCTGGCATAGAGGCTTCGGAAAGCAATCAAATTACTTCTGGCAAGACAAATTCACACACGAAATCAAACATGACACCAAAAGAGATGTGCCTAGCAGGCCCAAGAGACCCCAAGTCTTGCTACCTCAGGCCCAGATCAAAGAACCCGTTGAGAGCAGCGAGGTCTACATCCAACGGTCAATTACCGCGTAAAAGAGTCGGGTCGCTGCCACCGCCACGAGGAAAAGATGGGGAAAGCATTCCAACTCTCTTTCAAATAAACCGACCAAAGCCCAAATCTGGTCAGAGAAGGGGTGGATTGTTTGGCGCAAAACGAATATACCCTTTTTCTTTCTTCCTGAATGCTCAAGGTTCCTCGCAGACATTCCTAATATTCCAACCCACCCCAATCTGCTTCTCTGTTTTTTTATTTTATTTTAATTATTCCTTTTCCGCATGCACCGCCCTTCTTACAATCTCCGATTTCAGGTCAGTTTCATCTCCCTCGCTTTTTTATTGATTGATTGATCGTCAGCTCCGGTTCCAATTAACGGAATCGAGCCCTAGATTGTGTTGTTATTAGTTGGTTTCTCTAGAGCTGAATTTGAATTTGATGGTGCTAAGTTGCGGTAGGTTTCGTGCTTAAGTTGTAACTAAAGTTCAGTTTTGGTTTGTGTTTTTTGGTAGAAAGTTTTGGGTTGTGTTTTTTTTTTGGGGGGCTCAGTAGTGTAAAATCTTGATTAGCTTGTCTGTGTGTTGAATGAGTTGGGTCTATGTGGTTTTGATTATGGGTGCATGCTCCATTAGTTTGGCTGGGATTGGAATTTTGGTGGTGTGATTTGATGAAATTGATGACCCAGTTGGGGGGGGGGGGTTAAAATATGGTAAAGTTGTTAACTTTAATAATGATAGTAAAACAAAGATGTTACAATGCTGAAGATATTAGCTGCAGAACTGTGTTGTGCATGGGCATCAAACCTCGTGGATTTCGTTATTTGTGAGTTTTATTTTTGTTCTGTATAATGTTGCTCCTGCGCTGACACTTTTTCCCATTTAATCTCTTCTGCTCAGGATATTGGAGTTAATTTAAGCGGTGATTCTGGCAATCAGATTGTTGGTTTGTTTGTAGTAACTTGAAGCGGTGCGAGTTCACTTGATGGACCTAGTAGGCAGTCTTCTGGTTTTCTAGATACTTTGAAAATGGAGAGGGTTAGAACAATCCTAACCCATACATATCCTTATCCCCATGAGCATTCACGTCATGCCGTAATTGCTGTTGTTGTGGGTTGCTTGTTTTTTATCTCCTCCGACAACATCAATACTCTTGTAGAGAAGCTAGACAACAATATTAAGTGGTGGTCTATGTATGCCTGTTTACTGGGTTTCTTCTACTTCTTTTCATCTCCATTCATAGGGAAGACTATCAAACCAAGTTATTCAAATTTCAGTCGGTGGTAAGTACATTTCTATGAATCCTATTGGATTCCTGCACCAAATTATTCATGCATGTATGTGTTTGTGAATTCTTATAGATTAATACAGAGGTATTCAGAGCCGATAGAAGTTCTAACTCTGGGATTTACTTTTGCAGGTATATAACATGGATTTTTGTGGCAGCTGTCTATCATCTCCCAAAATTAAAATCAATGGGAGTCGATATAAGGATGAGTCTGTCTTTGGGTTTTAATGTATTTGTCACTTCTGTCCTCTTTCTTCTTTTCTTCCATATTGTATTTATTGGCCTTTGGTACATCGGTCTTGTGTCACGTGTAGCTGGAAGGAGGCCAGCAATTTTGACAATCCTCCAAAACTGTGCTGTAAGTCCTCAAACCACTTTTTTAACTGTTAATGTTTCCAGTTTTTTATTTAAGTATTTCACTCGCTATGTAGCAGAGAAGAAACTTGGAATGTTCATGTAACAAACTATTATGTCTGGATGTCTTTTCATGCATCTTTTATTTTCTTCATGTAGGTTCTTAGCGTAGCCTGCTGTATATTTTACAGTCATTGTGGCAACCGAGCTGTCCTGAGAGAGAAACAACTGGAACGAAGAAATTCTTTGTCTTGGTTTAATTTCTGGAAGAAAGATGAGAGAAATACATGGCTTTCTAAATTTCTTCGAATGAATGAGCTGAAAGATGAGGTCTGCTCATATTGGTTTGCTCCGGTAGGGTCTGCTAGTGATTATCCTCTTTTGTCCAAGTGGGTCATTTACGGTGAGGTACAGGTAGAAAAAGTAAATGATTTTTCCCACCACTTTGTATTTTTGTGCTATTTATGATACCATTGTTATAACTCAGTTGTCAATTTGTCATACATCTATTTATTTATTACTATTTCCATTTCTCAGTTAGCATGCAATGGTTCATGTGATGGTTCGTCGGATGGAATATCCCCATTATACTCATTATGGGCCACATTCATAGGCCTGTATATTGCTAATTATGTGGTGGAGAGGTCAACTGGGTAAGTTTTGTAATGCAACGGTTTATGTATTATGCCTGAATAATTGATTGTTGTCTCTGGTAGATAATGAAATCTTTCTTAATTAAACTCCTCTGTTGAAATTTTGTATTTTCATGGTCTATTCTTGTACCTTCATGGCTATAGCTGGATTCAAATTGCTGGTATGACCTGGTGAACTTTCTTCTGGGGTGTTCTTGGTTGCTGTATAATTTAATTCCATCTCTCTTGTTAACTGAACATGTGATTGTGAAGATTGAAGTGGAAAACCTTCAACATTGCGAAACTGATGAGCTTGTGACCTCCAAACAATTGATATTTATCTAAAGTCTCTTGTTGCTTCTATTATCATGTCACTTCATCGTATAACAAATTAAAGAAAAATGAAAGAATGGAGTAATATGATGGCATGCTACTTTCCTTGGAGGGGTATAGTATCTCAAACTAATCCTTTTTTTGGTTAACCACCACAAACTAACCTGTATTTTACTGTATATGGTTTATATAATTGACTCTACTTGGACAGTTGGATAATGGCTTGTTGCTAACTAAGGGGCCTGTATAGTTTGACAGTTACTTTGCATGTGTACTTAAAACTGAGATATGATAAATAGGTACTGATCGCATAATGTGATTCTTACAATTGGATTAGATGATTTATTATAGCCTTACACCTCTTTACTTTTATAATAGTTGCCTTATGCTTCTCGTTCCTCAAATATCCAGGTGGGCTCTTACTCATCCTTTGTCTTTAGAAGAACATGAGAAGTCAAAGAACAAGCAAATGAAGCCTGATTTTTTGGATATGGTTCCTTGGTATTCAGGGTATATATCTCTCTCTGTTTCCCCCTATCATCTCCCCTTTATTTCTGTGCTGTACTTGTGGAGAGTTGATAGATATACTCATGTAGTTGCATTCCCCTTACTGATGGATATACATTGCAGAACATCAGCTGATTTATTCAAGACTGTTTTTGACCTCCTGGTATCAGTAACTGTCTTTGTTGGCCGGTTCGACATGCGTATGATGCAAGTAAGATAGTTCATATCGTATGAAAGTATACTTGTTTGTGAATTTATTTCATTATGCAGTATTATTGTGAGATGTCTTCCCTTATTTGTGATTCACAAAGATAAAAATGATAAGGTGGATAGTATCCTACAACTAGATGATTTATGCTTTAAGAATTATGATGGAAGAAAATGTATCGTTTAATCATCTTTGATGATTTACTATGTATCGTCTTTCCAGAATTTGATCTTTGTAAGGTGGTGTATTAATTGAGAAGGGTTTAATACACATTATCCTATACCTTATAACTTCTTGGCATCTTCTCTACCTCCTTTATTTCACGCATCTTCCTTTTTTTTCTTCTTCTGCATAGATATGTATTGTCATGAAGTTTTTGGAATTGGCCTTTATTCAGTGCTGTGATGACGCTTTTATTTTCTCTTTCCAATTTTTAGGCAGCAATGAGCAAGATCAGTGACGGAGCTTCCCAAGGGGATCTTTTATTTGATGATTTTGTTGAGAAGGATGGTCTATGGTTTGACTTCATGGCTGATACTGGCGACGGTGGTAACTCATCGTATTCTGTGGCTCGGCTTCTTGCTCAGCCTTCCATCAATGTTAGCAAAGATGATTCTGTACTTAACCTACCACGTGGAGACCTATTACTTATTGGAGGAGATCTTGCGTAAGTTAAATATTTGTTTTATGCTTAGTAATAGGGCATGAGGGATCAATTATTATATGGACAATTGTTTTCTGGGAAAATAATAGTTTCTTTTTTTTGCTATTCCTTTTGTGCTTGAAAATGATTTTGACGCCCTGGAGTAGTTTAAATCAAAATGATCTACGTAAATCAAATATTTGATTAATAATTTTGGGTGAGATTACACAGCTAAAAATGTTCCAAATTTCTTTTACCTTTGATGTTTCATTTGGACCTCTGTTTACCAAGAGAGCTAACCGCTTATTATCTCTGCTGTTTATTGGGTCAGGCTTATGTAAACAATTTTGACAATGATTTTTTTCTTTAATCTAGTTGAATACATATTAATCTAGTTTGATATGGCACGCTTTTGTTCTAGGTATCCTAATCCATCATCCTTCACCTATGAAAGGCGTCTCTTTTGTCCGTTTGAGTATGCTCTTCAGCCCCCTCCATGGTCTAAACAAGATAATATAGCTGTAGATAAACCTGAGCTACCTTGTGGTGTGTCTGAACTGAAGCGATATGACGGGCCCCAGTGTTTTGTCATTCCTGGAAACCATGGTAGGCGTTATATCTCAGTCTGAGCTTCTTTTTCCATCTTCTCCCAAAGAGATATTAACCTACAAGCTAGATTGTTATTATGGGGCTGTTACATTTTCTTTTCTTTTTGGCATTACAGATTGGTTCGATGGACTTCATACATTTATGAGGTATATATGTCATAAGAGCTGGTTGGGTGGGTGGCTTATGCCTCAAAAGAAGAGTTATTTTGCTCTGAAACTCCCTAAAAGATGGTGGGTATTTGGTCTTGATCTGGCGCTCCACGGCGATATTGATGTATACCAATTTAAATTCTTCTCAGAACTAGTTAAAAACAAGGTATTTCTTTTTCCTTTTTCATCTTTCAACCATTTATCATTAAATGAAAAAAAAAATTAAAAATTCTGTTTTTTGTTTTTGTTTTTTTGTTTTACTTTTTACCCATGGGGTACCAACTTGGTACTTTCTGAGTTATTACTTTGATCGTTCTGCTCTTCTTAAAGCCATTTATAAGAAGAATTCACAATTTTCACATTCAGCATTAGAAGTTAATCATATATTTATTTCTTTGGTCAATAAAAGAATAACTCATAATCATATATTTCTGCATTTGTATAGTAGAAATGTTGAATACACGAAATTAAGAGTGTTCTTATGCCCTGAATTGAAGGCTCACAGATTTGACTGCTAATGCTGTGTTGATGCATGTAAACCGTCACATGTGATGCAATATATACTGACCAGGGATGCCTTTGGGCTTTTTACCCCTTTACTGCTGTCTGATGGTAAATTCTCTTTTCTTCATCTTCATTTAGGTAGGTGAAGACGATTCTGTAATCATTATGACACATGAGCCAAACTGGCTTCTTGACTGGTACTGGAATGATGTTTCTGGAAAGAATGTCGCACACCTCATATGTGATCATTTGAAAGGAAGGTGTAAGCTACGAGTGGCTGGAGATTTGCATCATTATATGCGTCATTCATTTGTTAAGTCAGGGGATCCAATTCAAGTGCAACATTTACTTGTAAATGGTTGTGGTGGGGCTTTTCTACATCCCACACATGTATTTAGTAATTTTAAGAAATTTTATGGAGCATCATACGAGACCAAGGCTGCTTATCCTTCATTTGAAGATTCAAGTAGGGTAAGTTGTAATCATAGTGTTTGTCCAACTGCTACTATTAAGTTCATGGTTTGTATGTATATTCTCTCAAAGCTGGGCTGATGAGTTTCTTCACTTCTTTCAGATTGCTTTAGGAAATATTTTAAAGTTTCGGAAGAAGAACTGGCAATTTGATTTCATTGGTGGCATTATATACTTTCTATTGGTCTTTTCTATGTTCCCTCAGGTGAGTCTTTAATGGCTTCTCTGTTCTTTGGCATTATAGACTTTGCATCTTGTCCATGGGATTTGAACAATTATGATATCCTTCTTTGTCTCTTTTCTGGAATTGAAATAACATGTTCCTCATCGATCTTTCAATTTTTTGTTCTTTCGCTTCTTAAAGCTTTCCAAATGCCAAATAATTTCATTTCTGCATACCCAGATGTGAATTTTACGTCCTTACTGGCCAGTGGCATTTTCTAACTTTTCCTTTTCTTTTTGTAGTGTAAGCTCGATCATATCTTGCGAGAGGACTCATTTCCTGGTCACTTCAAGTCTTTCTTTGGAACAGTCTGGAATGCTTTTGTGTACATGCTGGAGCACTCTTATGTGTCGTTTGTAGGTGCTGTTGTGTTGCTGATTGTGGCAATTACATTTGTCCCATCGAAAGTGTCTCGGAAGAAACGGGTCATGATTGGAGTTCTTCATGTGTTTGCGCACCTGGCCGCAGCTTTGATTCTGATGTTGCTGTTGGAACTGGGTGTTGAGATGTGTGTCCAGCATCAACTACTAGGAACTTCAGGTGGCCATGCTTTTTATCATGGGTTTATGTTCTGAACATCAATTTGTGTCATTATCTACTGTCAGATTAGTGAAACGATTTTAGTATTTGATTGAGTGACCTAATATATTCATATGACATAAAGATACATATGCTGGTATAAGCAGATGGAAACATGCCCTTTGAAGGTTTAGAATATATATATGTACAATGATTGTCATCTTTATAGTCCCCTCACACCTTATTGCTATTTCTTACTTGCTCAAATGATAGGTTTTGACCAAAATGCTAATGGTAGCAAACAGTATGTTCTCTGATGATGAAAGTTTGACTTTTCAGGTTATCACACATTATATGAGTGGTACCGGACAGCTGAGAGTGAGCACTTTCCTGATCCAACAGGCCTTCGTGCTCGTATAGAACAATGGACGTTCGGTCTTTATCCAGCATGCATCAAGTATTTCATGTCTGCATTTGATGTTCCAGAGGTACGTATATTTCTTTTATATACTTACTTTTCCTCTTATTTGTTAGATTCTCATCATCAAGTTATAATATCAGGTTATGGCAGTCACCCGGAACAATATATGCAAGAATGGGATGGAATCACTCTCTAGATTGGGTGCTTGTATATATTATGCTTCTGTCTTCCTTTATTTTTGGGTCTTCTCTACTCCAGTGGTTTCTTTGGTTTTCGGCAGCTACCTATATGTTTGCATTAACTGGTTGCACATACACTTTGACGAAGCGTTCTCCTCCTTGCGAATTGCTAATTACAAGTCGTTCACTCGGTTCCACATCAATACTGATGGGGATCTTGAAGTGTATACTCTTGCAGTTGATAAGGTAAGAAAGGCTGGTTTACTTCTAAGTGACCTATTTGGGACTTTTCAGAGTTGCTTATAATCAAAACATGCAGGTTCCGAAAGAATGGAAGCTGGACCCTGATTGGGATGCGGAGCCAAAACAGCCGCAACAGATGAGCCACCGGAGGAAGTTTCCTAGTAAATGGAGTGCAAAAGCTGCTCAGCAAGACCCACTACATAATGTTAAGATAGTTGATCACTTTGTAATTCGACAAACAGATAACACTGATATAGCAGGAAGTGATGGGTCAGTAATTCGCTGATCCTGGCTTGCTCTATTTGTAACATTAATGTAGTACCCTTCCTTTAGTTAGCAATGAAAGAAAAGAAAATAGAAGAATTAGTTGCTAGTATTCTGTTGGTATTTTACGTCTTGATTTCCTATCAGTCCAGCTAACCAATTTCTACTCTGAATTGGTTTAGTTGAGGCCTAGCTAAGTTGGTATATGACTTCCGACTGTCACAAATAAAAGTTACGAAGTACTTCCCAAAGATACTGAAGATGAAGTACGCAGGAGTCCTCAAAATGTTGACTTTACAAAGTTTCTTTTCTGCTACCAAATTTACACAGGATGCAGGTTAACTGGCTAAGAAGCAGGTTGATACAATTGATTCAAAACAATAGAGGAAGTTGGTTTTGCCAAAATCTGATTCTATACTAGTAACCAAGAAATAAGATGGGTGAACTAAAAGTGGTTAGGTTATATACATCCTCACTCACACTGTCAAAGTGGTGCCGAAGAAGAAATTTGATAGTCTGCGAGGAAGCTCTCGTATGATGTTCCTTTCAGTGTCTTCTGAACATCACCCCAGTTCTGGACTTGGTTCGACAATGGTGTTGTATGTATCTTAACTTGACCGCTACTGAGCTCTCTATGAGGCAACCTAAGGAAGTCTTGAACTTCATTGAGTTTCTGCAAAACAAAGTTCATAATCAGTGACATTTTCAAAAGGGTAGCATTATCTGCAAGTTGATTATGACGAACAACTGCATAGTAATTACAGTGCGGTTGTTGATCACGTCCTCGTAGTAGACAACAATGTGGCGAGTGGTATTGAAATATTGCATAGCTTTCGCAGCCGTCTCCTCGTCTTGCTTCAGCTCTGGGATTAGTAATGTGCCATTAAGCTTGGGTTTGTATGTTGCAAGTATTTGAGCTTCCAATGGAGAATGTACATGGGACTTGTGAGTGCCATTGAGTTGCTTAGCATCTTTATCATACATATTGGCATGCACAGAAATCATTCTGCGGAGTAAGTTCCTTCTGAGGAGAAATATTGCAGACACTCCTCTTTTCTTGAAGTATTTCACTATCTCTTCATGATTCTCCATCAAACCCTGCACCATATTACATAGCAAGTACGTACCATTCAGATTTAAGAAAAATAAGATAGCAAATCTATTGCTACAAAGTATCGCACTAGCATTAGTATGTAGCTAACCTGATTAAGCATCCATTTGAATCCAACAGCTGCAGAACACTCATTCTTGGAAGCACTACTAAACCAATCAAGATTGTATACTTTATCCATGTTCTTCAAAATTGAAGAAACATTACGCCTCCTATCCGGGATCGAAAAAATTTCTCCGTTAGAACTTACATTAGTGTGATTATTCAACAGTGTCTCAAACCATCCACTCCCTGATCTCTGCATTGACAATATTGCAAAGTAGCGTACCGGATTGCAGGAGCATTCATTCCTATAAATGATACATACATCAGACCACTATTTTTGGCACTTGTAAGTATGGAGTCAGTGCATAGCAATCAAGCAAATAAATGCATCAATGAATTGGCAAGGTTACCTCTTAAACGTTTGAGGTTGTGGGTAATGCACATAGGGGATTTCCCATTGTTCAAGATGAGGATCAGGGCATGATTCATTGTGGTGGTCAATCACCTCGATGTTTAAGAACTTGATCATCGTTTTATTAGTGTTTAAATGCTTCAAAAAGAATATGCAGATATGAACTCCACAAACCATTGTAAGAAGTAATACCACCATCGTCAATATTAGTGGAGTTTTCTTGGGAGTCTTGATGACGAGTGTATCCTGTAATGAAGTTTGTCAGTGTGAAGAATTGATGAAAGGTACAAGAAGCAGTAGAAAGCATGAAGAACACAACTATGTGTGTGTTGTGTGTGCAGTGTGGGAATGTTAGTCCAAGAAATTAACACTATCACAGAGAGAAGAGCATACTGTGGTTTCCATCTAAGATCCTCCATTAAGGTAGAGAAACAGAAAGAAGGAAAAAACCTCTTAATGTGTCTTATTCTGTTTGTCTATAATGAGAAAACGAAGGCTAAAGAAAAGGTCTTAGCTTGAAAAGATCAGCTGGAATAGTCTGCATGCATATATTAGACTTTTATTTAACTACCAATTAACCTAGTCAAAATTTATAACCAATGAACTACAATCTATCTTTGAAAAGACAGAAACATCTGTTTAGTTGATGTAAGTAATGAATGAAAGCCACTGAAAACAAAGAAAAAGAGAGAAGGATTTAGGAGGCAAAGAACTCCATAACAGACCTTGTTGAAGAAACACAGTTCTTCATCCATCTTGAGACGATGAGAAGAAAGATAAATCGGCATCGAATCTTCGTCTTCTTGTCCCTCTTAAGAGTTGTAGAAAAAGAGAAGTACAGAAAGGGGAGATGAGGTAGCATACGTTTTATACTGGCTTTAAGCTCTTCCTCGTGAAGAACGACATCATTTACGACCAGCACGCTCTTCTCCTGTTAGCTTCAAATCTTAGTTTCAGCTCAATATTTTATTTTCTTTGCATACATAATTATATACGACATTTCACAAGAACGTTTCTTTCTTTCACTTTCAATTAGTCAATGCTGATCATAACTTATTAGTCCAAGCAAGCAAGCACAGAAGTTTAGGGACTTGAAGCGAGTGTGTCTCTCTGTCTTAGCAGAAGGGGGATGGCATCGATCTTCGAAAACACAGGGACGTGTGATTGACGTTGTTGTGTGTTCGGAATCCAAGCTGTGAAAAGAGCCATTGTTAATTTGGAAAGCATGTTATTGGCTCTTGAAGTTTTGAATCCAAGCTGTGATTATATGTATGAATACAGAAGAATAATCAGTGCAGATAGGATTTGATAATCAATAGCATAATTAACTAATTGTTAAAGAGGGGCGAGGGCGAAAGGCCAAAGTACTGGGATTTCTTCGTTGACAAATGATACACTGCCGACAAGTTTCACTCTGCACAGCTTTGAAGGTGAACTAGCTTTAACTCTATCTATGTAGTACTTCAGGGCGAATAGCCAATCACCTACTACAGTGAACACATAGTTCTATCTAACCTAATGAACCCACCAAGCCCTAAAAAAGAGCACTTTGTAATCAACTGACTCAAAACCATCCAAAGGGCTGAAGAGACTAAAAGACCTTCGAGCCTGAAAGAGGGAGAAAAACAAAGTTCCTGCTCTGCACAATGAGGCTCAGAAATAGAATGTACTTGCTCAGCTGTGCAGCCTTTTGAGTCCTACAGAAAATTTCCAGGACGATGGAGATGCATCCTACTTCAGTTTGGTGACAAACCACCTTGCACGAATACAAGTCGACAGTAGAAACATGCTACTGGTAAACAGAAAAGAAAACAAACGTTATTATCATATAGCAACTGATGTTCAAAAATTGGAGCTACCAAAAATGAAATCCAGGCTCACCCATGAGTGAGCTTCTGAGGTGTCAATTTGAGATCACTTGGTTTCTAAGATGATCAGGCGAACTATCTGCCCCAGAGACCGGAATGACTTGGTAGTTTCTCTTAAGCATTTGTTTTTGTCATCTCGACTCCAGTACTGCAATCACAATAGTAAAGCAGATTTAGTAACCACTCAAAGTGAATACAAGACAGCATCCAAGACATTATTAACCTCTCCAAGCTTGTTGAGCTTCTCGCGAACACCTCTTATCAACTCTGGCACATCGCCTTCCCATGTGCAAAACTCCAACTCCCTTCCTCCAAGAAGCCTCTCAGATACCTAAAACCAACAAGTTCCCATTTCCAAGTAAAGTCATCTATCCGACACTTAAACAACAGTTAAACAAAGTAGTAGGATAAAATCAAAAGAAAGTTTACGGCTTGAAGCAAACTGGCAACAGTGAAGTGCCTATCTTGCTACTTCATATAAAATACATGTTTCCCACATACAAGAAACAACCATCTTGGGTCATACTAGACAATCATTAAGCACAAAAAGCTGAATGCTTTAAATCGAATGCAACGATTCCAAAGCTCAGAAAGTACCTGTCTTGCAATGACCTGCCCACCAGAGATATGTGAAAAGTAAATGTTATAAAAGTGGCACAGGAATATTGGTGCTGAAGTTTCAGAAAGCTCTTTCAGATACTTTGCATACGAAACTCCAGCATTGCTGGGTTCCGGAATCACATTGCCTTGTTCCCCAAACCACTCCAAATCTCTCGAAATCGCTTCTGATCTTTCCAATCCAGTCATCCTGAAATACGCGTCTGCCAATCCAAACCACTCCAAATTACCAAACTTAACTTGATCAAATCAAATTCAAATTCAAAGAGAGAAAGATAGAAACTAACAAGCGACGTCGTTTGAGTCATCAACAATGCGCTCCACGGTGTCAAACACGAGCTTACTGTCCACCAGGTACCTCAGAAACCCTTGCAGGCTAGGCTGCCACGTCTCCTTCTCGCCGTCGGATTCGGAAGCGTCAGCATCAGCATCACTCTCGTCACTCTCGCTCTGAGTGTTGTCACCGTCGGACTGAGAGTCGATTTTCTTGCCGTTTCTGTTACGGAGCCTCATGGCGACGAACCTCATCTCTTCCGTGATGCCTTTGCTCTCCCCGGGGTACTGCTTCCGGTACCTCGTCCTCCGCTT
The DNA here is from genome assembly GCA_010134655.1 of Fragaria nilgerrensis. NCBI lineage: Eukaryota > Viridiplantae > Streptophyta > Magnoliopsida > Rosales > Rosaceae > Fragaria > Fragaria nilgerrensis. The sequence continues at coordinate 30,683,544 of CM020978.1, read as the reverse complement.
CACGACCGGCGGTGCCGTGCCGTTGGTCGCCGGAACCGGAGGCAGAGACCATGAGGTGGCGGCGGCGGTGCTCGGATTGGAGCAGCAGAGAAAGCGGGCGGGGAGGTTTCTGGTTGGAATTGGAAGGGCGTAAAGAGCTGGAGGTGACACTGCTTTGTCCATAAACGACGTCGTTGCGAGTTGCATTGTCTGAGTTTCAGAGAGTAACGACTGACGAAAGCTAATTCGCTGCTTTGCTTGCCTGCTGCCAGTCTTCTGGTGTTTAGCTGAAACTCTCTCAAGTCTGAACAGAGACTCAAACGACGTCGTTCCTCAGAATAGATATTAATAGAGATAAATGTTAACGGGTATGTAGTATGATATGAGTTATGAAATACTTATTGGAAATATGTACAATTATGTATAATTGTACGAGGAGTAAATTATTATTATATAGTTATTTAGTTTTTTTTTCAATCAATGATAACCACACATTTTGTAACACATATTATATCATATGATATACTAGAATTTTTCTAATTACCTATTTTATGAGAATTCAGGTCTAACAGCTTGTGGGGGGTGTGTTTCGTGATATCTCATGTGGTTTTTCATACTTTTGAAAGCTATTATTCTCCCTTATCAGGGAGTTTAACGAGTAAGGTCTAAATATATCATCAATGTTACACTAGAGATACAACATGGTTAATGAGTTCAAAGAATAATGGGGTTGAAGACTGATAGCTCTGAGGTTGGAGAATGTACAAAAGAATCTGCCGCTCTTCTGATGGATGATTACCGCTGCGTAAATACAAGTCTGATAACTCGTTAGACCGGCTGTGTGTGCCAATGCACACTTTTAGCTCGGTTTGATCAAAACCACCACCAGCCAAGCCTGGTCCCTGAAATGGGATGCTATACATGAACAAAAAATTTTGAGGCGTATTTTCTTTACGCTGCTGTCTGTTTTCTGGAGCTGGTTTTCAGCTTCTTTAAGAACTCTAATATCTCTGTGTATGATGGATCGCTGCGGCTGAGCGGTTTGCAAGAATTTATATGATCTGTTGACTCCAATACCTGTTCCAAACATACGTACTTATGAGCCACAAGTTTAAAGACAGAGGAACTAGTGTGTTCCAAACCTGAATAGATCATTCAAAACTTGAAGTGGCAATTTGGGATAGGGAACATATAATGGAAGTAACTTGGCCTACTCTACACTACTGCCTATTCACATCGATAAAGGCACTTCAGTTTCTTTATAAATGAATGATGAGATAACTGTTTCCAAAATGGTCTATAATAGTCCTAACCATACTTACAACGAGATCACCAAATCCAGGATATGCTGATTCAATTGGTACAATCTCCATTCGGAAAGCCCATCCTCCATAACCTTCAACAATTGGAGTCACCTTTGTCTGCGGAAACAGTCGGCACCTAATTATTAAGCTAAAACAGACCCCTGTATAGACAAAGCAAAAAGACACTACTTTTGACTACCTCACAAAAACTGAGGACCTCAAGCGACCCCTTCTTGTGAAGGTGACGAATATAGTCATTAAGCTGTACTAATCTTGGAGACCCACTTATCAGCTCCCCTATCTAAGAAACATCAAGAAGAAACATTATTAATATCAAAAATTTGGTAGTGTAGGCATGAAAACATCTTGTTTATAAAGATCATTTACTAACAGTTGGAGCTGGGCGCAACACAAATCCCATCTTCCAAGGCATGTCTGCAAGTTTGCTTCCGAAATGAGGGCAGCTGTAGAAAACCTGATATCACAGCAGGACACCAGAGTTCATATAAATGATAATAAAGGTCAAGAAGAACTACATTGCAAGTGAAATACCGACTACTATGACATACAATTCCCTTGGTGTTGTTTACAAGATTATTGATATTCTCTGATTTTGCTTTAGATAGTATTTGCTTGACAACCAGACCCCCCATGCTGCAAAATAGAGGATATGATATATTATTGCAACAAAATAGAGAAGTATCAGTTAAAACTTGAGAACTTTCCACAAAATCAATCCACAGAAACTTCAGCAGGTAATTATGCTGTTACACCCAAAAGCAACAATAGTTGTCAACCTGCTGCCCACACAAGAAACATTGTGCATACCTATGAGTCACAAAAACAACAGGTCGATCCCCAATACCTGCAGCCAGAATCTTCTCTAACAGCATTGAGCTAACTTCCTGCATAGTCCGGCAACAAAAACAACATAAGGAACAGTTACTTAAGAAAAGAAAAACATCTAGACCAAAGTAGAAGATCAAAAACTACTTATAAGTGAACACCACTGACGATTGAGCCCTATTGTTAGCGTCCATCTGTATATGATTGGCTAAAATCAACTCAACTTACACATCCATAAGAGTAGCAAACCTAACTCCTCAAGTCACTAGATTCCAAATTACTAGAAATGAAATCTTGTGGAAAGCCTTTGTTGTAACAGAAAGCACTGACCTGAAGGGGCAGGCTAGCACCAGACCATTGCGTTAAACTTGACTGCATAACATTTAAACTACGAGTTAGATGCCATGCCAATGAGGGAAGCAGCCCATATAAGAAATAAAATAAAATAAACACCAATATTCAAAAAGATATAGCGTGTATATTAAGGGAACAGGTGATGTGTTTGGAGAGAAATTTGAAGAAACAACATATTTTATACAACTAATCACCAAAACAAACCTTGTATCGAAGGGTAAACATACGAGCTTGGGGGAAGTCAGCTGAAAGCCATTCACCTGGCCAAAATGTTCCCAGCTTTCCAGCTTCCTGATCAATCTTCTCTACCAAGCCAGACTTGGTGGATGACTTGTCCTCGGCTATACGCCAAGTCTTATAAGGCCCCCCACGGAGGCCATGCACGAAAACTATATCTAAATGAGGCTCCCTATTGCTTGTGCCACTGTGAGATGCATCCACAGAACTGGTCACAGGTTTATCCTCTTTGTCAAGAGATATAACCCCATCTAAAGAAGATGCATCCTGGTGAGCTGTGTCTTGATCAACTTTTTCAGGACATTTCCAATGGGATAATTCAGGATTGATTAAAAATATATTGTCACCGTATCTGGGAGAACGTTTGTTACTGTTTGTGGTACCAGCATCAGGACTGTCATCATTTGCAGAATCTTTATCAATGTGGCGATTACCTAATACATTTAATAGTGTTGCTCGAGCATAGCTTTGTATCTTAAGATCATTGCAACCTGAGATCTTACCATCAGCACAATCCTCAAGCCACTTACACCAAGTTTCATCTTCTATAATGACTTTCTGGACTTTGGAAAGTAGCGAGAGGATAGTTAACAGCCTAGCTGCATGCCGACGAATGTGTGCTGTAGGCGGAACTCTGACACTAGATGGATCGTTACTATCTGCAGTATATGATTCTTTGGGCATACTTGAGGTTCGATCTTGTGCCTCAAGCGTTTTAGAAGCATCATATGCTTCTATTGCAGAAAGTTTCTCATAATCATCACGCAACAAAAACCGTCTCAGCAAACATAAGACCCCAAAATCAACTATTTTTTCCTGACATAAAGTATCAGCAGAACAAACTTCAGTCAGTGCTTTGATTCCCTTCAAGGTTGCCACTGCAGAGTCTGCCACATCGACCTTAGGCACAATATCTTTCTTTAGAGCTTTTAATGGGGCGGAAAAGGGTTCCATGGAAAGAAGGTCTGCCAGTGGAGATGTATCAACAGAATCAGGGGTTGTTCCTAGCTGCTTCACTGCTAGATTAACAACAGCTGCCACCAACTGATTAGCAGTTTGTGCAGCCAAAAGAATGTTTGCCTGATCAATTTGAGTCTGCAAAAAGTATTTGGCTTTATGAATACTGGTAAAGAAATTAAGGCCAACATGAACAATTCTAAACACAGATAAGCAGTATATGAGTGGGGGAGCCTACAAAAAGATTTGACATAGCATGCTAAAGTCCTAACCGAATAAGAGGAAGGGAGAAGAGAATTACTAACCTTAACTTTATCAGATTTAGGCTGAGTATTGCCTTTAACTGATGATGCCTTGCTGGAACCCAGAACTTCAGTTAGGAGAATAGCTAACCATCCCTGAGAAATCGGTACAGAATGGGGTCCATAGTCATCAAGAATGCGAGAGAGAATTTTTATCGCTGAAACACGTACGGTATCAGAATAAGATTGCCTAAAAACCCATGGAAGTAATACACCAGACCACTTCTGACCCTCTTGAAGAGATAAATGCAAGTCTCCAGTACATAGCAATTCTAATGCCTTTGCCAAGGCTTCCTGCACATGCTTATGCTTCTTTGCCCGCTTAGCAGTGTCTCTTATCAGATGAAGACCCTTCTCCATCACTATCTTCCGTGCTTCAGGGCTTTTCTCAACAGACACCAAAAATGCTGACAAAGCCACCTGAGCCAAAGGAATGTCTTTATTTTTAGTTGCTTGTGAAGCAGTAGAAAGAAGACTGGAACTCCATTCAGATACTGAACCATTCAGGGGTAACTTATCATCCTCTAAAAGCAAGCGAGCCACCAAACTACCATGCCACTTCACTGATCTCTCAGGTGCCATTAGAGCAGTCATGACAGCATTTCCATCAGCATCCAATTCCTGTATGAGTGATCGATTCTCATCTGATGCCATTGCCCAGTTTGCCAATGCCCATGCAGCAAACGGAACTGCTACATGTTGACAAGTCAAATCATCCCAGAGCCCAGGAACGACAGCTGAAGACAAGTTGGTTTGCGCTAAAGAACTATCATGCTTACTTTGCAGGAGAAGATTTTGGTTAGTGACGCTCACTGATTCTACATCACTATTACCAGAATTCCCCAACTCCATAAGTCCACTCGTTCTTGATAGTCCTAAAACTGATGTACCCCCAAGGACTTTTATACCAATACCCTTGATTCCACTATCACCATCCTCATCACCTTCATGTTCATTTGAATCATCCAAACGCATGCCACCTTCTTCAATAACTTGAAGGGCAGCCGCTATATCCCGTGTTTCAGCATCACCTGGCAAAGAAGGCTTAAAAGACACCTTCTCCGAACTATCACAGTGGGACGTGACAATATCCATTATGGCAGCTACAAGCATGCTCCTGCCTCTCAAAGAATCAGAAACCTCGAGTGAACTACGTACCGAACGCTGCTCCCAGAGGAATGCAATTGTGTTACCACAGTATTAAATGCATCGGAACAATAATCAACTATCAAGTACGTTTCTAATTCCACAGATAAACTCGATAACAAAAATGCTAATTGAAAAGTCTAAACCTTCCTTGCTTGAGTAAAAAATTTCCCTAATTTCAATACTTCAACTCTCACAGGTTCAGTAAAATTGCTTGCAAAAACACATTGATCACAGCTCAAACAAAATTTCAAGAGATGAAATCGAAAGCTGACCTTGTTGGATTGCTTTGGCTGGCACGAGTAGATAAACCTCAAGAGATTGGGAACGGCGTTAGGCCTGCCGAGCACGGCGGCTGAGACATTAGGATCGGCGAGCAAGAACGCCAGCGCTCTGGCCGACTCCGCCTGAGTGCGGGACCCATCCCTTGGGACCGCCACCGACTCGAGCAGCCAATCGACGACGGCGCCGCCTCCGGCCCCCACAATGGCGGCCCTGCGGCTGGCATTGGCCGCGGAGATATCGGCGAGGAGCGCCGCAACCCTAAGCTGGAAGCCGGAGCGGACCTCGTGGTTGGCGGAGGACAAAACGGAGCGGAGAGAGTGCCAGAGGACGGAGGCGGTGACGCCGGTCTGCTTGGCGTGGTGGATGATCCTCCGGCACGACTCGGCGGATTGGCGCGCGAGGCCTCGGACGCCGTCGTAGAGAGGATTGAAGGACTTGTCGTCGGAGTCGGCGACGGAGATGACGGCGTAGGAGGCGATGGCGACGGAGGTGATCGCGGCGGAGAGGCCGAGGAAGGTGGAGCGGGTGGGGATGGGGAAGATAGGGGTGGGGCGGCGGTGGGGGATTGGGGTGGCGGAGGAGGAGGAGGGAGTTGGTTGGCATTTTTGAGATTAATGGGGGGCTCGATGGAGTTTGTGGAGAAGAGACGGGGAAGACGGTGGTGGTGAGGGAAGAGGTAATAGCAGTAGCGACGGGTTCTATAGCAGAGACGAAGCATCATTTCTTTTTTTCTTCAATTATGAAAATTTGGGAAATATTTTTTTTAGGGTGAATTTGGATTTGTTGGGAGAAAAGAAAAGAAAAGAGGAAGAGTGGAGTGGGCAGGAGGAAGGCTTTCCATGGCGGGAGGAAATTCCGCGATTTATACGGGGAAGGTGGAGTGTAGAACCAAAGGGATTTTGTTGAGGCATATGCGAACCTTGAGAAGAATGGGCTACTGAACTCCGTACGGCCCAACTTTCACAATTAAGATTTAAGACCACCTGTTATAAGCCCATATAGCTCGATACTAGCTTATTCTGATGGCATAGTTGCCTTGCAGGGATGTGTCATTTTTTTTTTTGTCGTTTGAGAAGTGTCATAATCGCGTTTGAGAAGTTTAAATACAGCGCGTTTGCCTAATATAATATAAGTTAGTCAAATGATATAGGGCCAAAAAAAGAAGGTGCCTAATAAAATTAATTTGGGGCATAAAAAAAAATAGGGCCAAAAAAATGTGTGGAGATTTTAATTTGGGGCTTGTCAATTTTACATCCCATTTGTAAAATTCACACACCTCTCTTCTTTTTTTGGTAATTTAAATTTGTTTTTCAAGGACTTAAACTTTGTTTTTTTGTGAATATGCTAACCAAAAAAAAATTTGTGTGTGGATTTCACATCTTTTTTTTTTAATTGATGATGTGTCTAGATGACATAACATGTCACATAGGATTAAAGTCATAAATCTTAGGCCTTAATTATATTATGGGGCATTGATATAAGAGAAATTTTTAGATGCAACAGAAGGACTACGTGGCAATATGACGTGGTCCTACATTTCAATCAAATATTGGCACGTGGATTTATTACAACTAAAATATAAACTAATGTTTTCTATTTTTTTATGAAAAGACCTTCATGGGTCTTTGTTGAGTTTGAACTAGGGTTTAGGGTTAGGGTCTAGGGTTTAGGTTTAGGGTTTAGGGTTAGGGTTTAGAGTTTATGAGTTTAGGGTTTAGGGTTTAGGGTTTTCAGTAATTTTTTTTTAGTAAAATCGAAGTGTCAATATTTGATTGGAACGTAAGACCACATCATACTACCACGTGGTCTCGTAGTGCTGAAAAATTTCTCATTGATATAGGGCTTTAATAAGGCCTAAGATTTAGAGAAAATGCTCTTTTAGTACTAATTTAAACCTCTTACTGCCCATTCTAATAAATTTAATAGAAATAAGCCTATTCCAATATAAAATGTTCTTATTTGTGCCTAAATACATAAATTTATATTAAAGTCATAATAAAATAATAATTTTTGTATATTTTAAAGATAATTTTACCCTCACCACTTCAACATTTATAAGGAGAGAGAAAGTACTGAAAAAGTGAGAAGACTTTGCCGGAACCTCATTGAACTCCAATTACCAGTTACCGGTCGTTGGACTCTGGTCACCGGTCGCGGGACTCAGGTCATCGGTCACCGGTTGCGGGAATTTCTTCGATCGTCGGTTATTGACCCTTAGTAACTCAAATTTTCTCTGGTCACCGGATTTCAGTCATCGGTAACTCAGTTACTGACCCCCAATAATTGGTTACTGACCCCCAATAATCAGTTATTGTCCCCCAATAATCGGTGGTTACTGATCCCCAGTAATCGGTTACTGACCCTCAATAATCAGTTACTGAACCCCAATAATCGGCGGTTATTAACCCCTAGTAATTGGTTACTGATCCTTAGTAATCAGTTACTAAGCCCCAGCAACCTCCAGCAATAAGTTGTCGACCCCCAATTTATGTTGATAAATATTTTACTGCCTCCATCAAAACGAAGAAGACTATTCTCGTACATCAAATTGTACGTAGCTTTGCATAAAAAAATTAAAAATTCCATCAAAATGAAGAAGAGCAAGCTTTGATGGCCTTCATGTAGTGACTCTTCACGTACATCAATTGTGGAGCTACAGCGCCGTCAAGTCCACGAAAGCCTTTATGCTCTCCATCTCTGATTTCACGCTGTCCTCCTCAATTGATCGTTCATCTGCAATTCAATCAATCCACAAAATTTGAGAACTAAAAACCCTAATTCCGATCAAAAATTACAGAAGGCAGAGAGTAACAAGCTCACGTGTTTGAAGACCGTCGTTGCTAGCTTCACACCACCCGCTCGCCGTAGTTTTGGAATCTGACTCTGATCGAGAGACGAGCGCGCGGCGCCAAAGTAGGCGACCATAGATGAAGGGAGGTATCGGTCTTTGAACCTTGGATTATGTCGTTGATGACGCCGCCAGACATCTCTCCACCATCATTGTCGCGTGTTAATCGATGAAAGGAGATCGAACGACGTTGCCGAAGCTAACCCCTAGCGAGATCCGGCATTGCAATCATTTCAGACCGAGCTTCAACTAGTACTGGCCTCGTCGGCACGAGGAAGGGCCAGTGGAGAGAGAGAGAGAGAGAGGAGAGAGAGTGTTTAATCTGATCGGATCCGAAACAGTCGCCGACTTCTTCTCCGGCCAAAGGTGATGTTGATGCTTCTTGATCGAGACGCCGTCATCGACGCCATCTTCTGCCATGGAGGAGCACTTACGCTTCAAAGTGGTGGCAGAGGTCTAGAGAGAGAGAGAGAGAGAGGTGATAAGTCTCAGATCGGGTGAGATAAGGTGAGAGACAGGTTAGTTGAATGAGGGTAAAGATTAATGAGTCTTTTTTCATAAGAATCATTGATATGAGCATGAGAATAAGATTATCATTCAAATGGGCTCTTAGATCCTTATTTTTGACTAAACGGTCATTATCCTTAAGATTTATGGTTTTAATCTTATGTGACATGTCATGTCACATAGACACATCATCAATTTTAAAAATCTTGTCATGTCATCTTTATGTAAAAATACAATTATATCCTTTTCAAATCTAAATTTGGCAATAATTATACCAAATTATTTTTTCATCTAGATGATTTAGTTACCTTTTTATCGAGTTGATTTAGTTACCTTACATGAACTATATTAAATTTATTTCTTAATGAAAATGTAACAATATAATAATTTATCAGATTTTAGGGTCAAAATTATGATTTAATAAATTTGCTTTCCATCTTTGTGAAGCAAAATTTAATTTTAAACCTTTTAATTCGTCATTCTTTTTTACTTTTACGGTTAGAAGTACGATATCAATACACACACACATATATATAGGGTGATCAGGTGATGTTATTGACACACCTCATTTATGATGAGAACCAATCATGAAATAAATTTAAGTGACAAGTTTGTAAATAGTTTGTAAATAAAATTAAAATGTGTGGATAGGAAAATATATATGGTGTGTTAATAACAAAAAAGAGTGTGCTAATAACATCAACCTATATATATTCTGCATCTAATTTTAATATAAAATATAAAATAGAAAAAACTCTATCAAATCCTCTTTTGGAAGAATTATTTATATATATAAAACTTTGGTCGAATATAAATATATATATATATATAAATTTTATTCTTTGGAAAAATATATATATAGATATATATACACACACACATTCAAATGAATTTATATTTGGTGTTTAAATTTAAAAATACATATATATCACATTATATTTGGTGTTTAAATTTAGGCAAAAGCTGCACTACGTCCGTCGTACACGTACTCTGACGGAATGGTTAATGAAAGGTCAAATGAGTAAAATCCGCTGAGATGTTAAAACAAGTTTTCACTAAGACTACCTGAAGGGTACGTATCGTCGGAACTTCAACGAACTAGATGAAATTAGTTTTTATACGTTCAAGTCAAATAGAGAAGGTGAAGACCGGAGAGTTTAGAGGCTTGAAGCTTTCACTAGATGACGGATTAAAGGAGCCACAAGACTGACAGAAAAAAAGATTGTCTTTGAATAAGGCTTAGGACAACTGCATGATGTGCTGCAACGGCTTCATCGCTTTCAAAACTTTCGACGACAGCTAGGATCGAAAACGAAGCACTGTGATGATGGCCGTACGTGCCGGCGCTACCATGGTATCCGTAAAATTGATGGAACTGCATATTTTTGTTCGAATATTTTTTTTAAATAGTAGGTAGTTTTGGGCAGAACTGATTGAAATAACAGAGGTGGGATACAAAGAAGAGAAACGGAGAATTACGAAGAATAGAACTAGAAAAAATCCAGTTTAAGTAGGGGGTTGCTGGGCAAATAGATCATCTCTAGATGTGGCCATCTATAGTTGCAAGAGAAGATCCACAGGCACAGGTAATTGTTTTTTTTTCCCAGACTGAGAGTCAGTTGTTGGTCTTGTGGGATTTGACATAATTGGCCTTACAATTTAACTGTAACAAGTGTTTTTTATTGCTTACGGAGTTAAGTAGAAATTTACTTATATACCCTTTAAATTCAAATTGTGGACGATATCATTCCACGTGTTATGGCCCCATTTTGGTGTACCGAATGCCCGTGTAGTCCAGCGTTTTTCTTAAATTTAAGCATGAACATATGAAAAGAAATGACTTTAAAAATATTTTTATAGAATAAAAACAAAATAATCTAGAGCATTGAATTGAGAAGGTTAAAATTGTATTTTTACTTAAAAATGATATGACATGATTTTTTAAATTAATTATGTTTCTATGATGTCACATATAATTAAGGTCACAAATCTTAGACATTATTAAGGCCTAAAATAATTTTTCATTATTAGATTAATATCAAGCTACTTATCTACACTAGGTAGCCTTTCTTAATATCAAGTTACTTACCTACACTAACCACTAGGTAGACTAACTTACATTAATAATTAAACTTACAGTAGTTGGTTCTGGACTAACTCAATGTTCAAATATTCATGAGCCGAGGACTGACTTTAGTTAGCTCTGCTGTTGTAGTCACTGATGTTTGTTAATTACGTGATAGTAATGTTTTTCCTTAATTATGTGCAAGACGTACCATGATCGATTAAAACGTATAATTTTATTGATCCACCATTAAATTTCAAATTTCAGCTTCCAAATTTGGTGAGGCATGCATGCATGAGGATTTATTAGCATGGTGTCTACTTAATTTCCAGGATAATGATGATGAGTAGCATAGCTGCTAGGAGCTCAAGTATAAATACCCCCTATTATTTCTTTCAAACGGAAACTCATTCACCAGTTAGAGAACTTGTTCTACCTATTTGCAAAAGCCACTTAAAAGCTGGATCAAAGTTCAAACTGATCCTAGCTATGGCAAAAACTAGTAGTTTCGCTAGGCATCCCCCAACCTTTGGAGACCGAATTACTGTTCTGAGCATCGACGGAGGTGGAATAAGAGGGATTATACCAGCCATTATCCTTGATTCCCTTGAGTCTGAACTTCAGGTACAACATGTGTCAAATTGGTGAAAATACATACTTATAAATTATATGCAATATGCTCCTACTTGTTTGATGAATCATTCATGAATGCTTTAACGATGTTGTAGAAGCTGGATGGTGAAGCTGCAAGACTCGCCGACTATTTCGATGTGATTTCAGGGACAAGCACAGGTGGTCTTGTAACAGCCATGCTCACAGCTCCAAATGGGGATGATAAACGTCCACTATTTGCTGCCAAAGATATCAAGGACTTCTACCTTAAGCACTCCCCCAAAATCTTCCCCCAGAAGTACGTTAATGTTAATTAATCTTATTTCGAGCTTTTAATTAATACTTCATCAGATCACAGCTACGCAGACTGTATATATGTATATCTTCTCAAAAATTAATTTGGATGACTAATTTCTTCTTAGCTTTATTTTATAACCATTTAACTATTATCATCTACAGTGGCTGCCTGTTTCCTCGTGCTAGAAAGATCATCAAAGCTCTAGTAGGACCCAAATACGATGGCAAGTATCTGCATGACTTGGTTAAGAAAGAGATTGGGGACAAGAAACTGAGCCAAACGCTGACTAATGTTGTCATTCCTGCATTTGACATAAAGAATCTCCACCCAGCTATATTTTCCAGCTTTAAGGTTCATATCCAGTTAAATTACTTGCCATGTCGAGACTGCAACACACATACAAGCGAATTCTGATATATGCACGTGCGCTTAAACAGGTGAAAACAAATCAAACATGTGATGCCCTACTGTCGGACATATGTATTGCTACCTCTGCGGCACCAACTTATCTTCCAGCTCACTATTTTGAGACCGCCTGCAACGCCGGAGAAAAAAGGGACTTTCATCATATGATAGACGGTGGATTGGCAGCAAATAATCCAGTATGTTCAATATTCATGTTATCATATAGCCAATAATGTAAACGATTAACCAATTTTTTTTTTTTTTTGACCCTTCAATAAAACCAACGGATCACTATGGACGATTTCTGGTGATATCACTAGGAACTGGTTCACCGAGAGCTAATGCCAAATACAATGCTCATGTTGCCTCGAAGTGGAGTATGTTGGATTGGTTAACGAGCGGTGGTTCCCACCCGTTGATCGATGCTTTTATGCAAGCAAGTGCCGATATGGTCGATTTGCATCTTTCTGTGGTCTTCAAATCCTTAACTCGGAGAAAGACTATTTCGAATTCAGGTATATCTATACTGTTAAACATGTTCTTAACTTAACTATGGTGTGGATTTTTTTATTATACCAATTTTTCGATTGTATTTTCTCATCTTGATCATTCAATTTTTAGGTATATATGAGCAGATAATCCATTCAAATTTCAGCTAATTTGGTGATAGACTAGGCATCCAAAACTGCGCTTTACTAATATAAATATGAAAGGTCAATGTTGAACATAGTTGGTTCGTTTATTAATTTAATATCATTTCGATTTCTTAATGATCACCAAATTAGCTGAAAATTTGTAGAGATGATCATTTCATATATATATATGGTGGCTGATAATGATTGAAAATATGATCGAAAAGTGAGCCAAATTGAGAAAATCCGCACTATAATTAAGTATATATATAGACATTTTCAGGTAAAGACTTTTTTATCTTAAATAATGTACGGATTTTCTTAATTTAACTAACTTTCCGATCATATTTATATATATACAGATTTTCTTAATTTGATCAATTTTTCAATCATATGTATATATATATATAGCATAAATTGGAGTTGAGTTGATTTATAATTGAAATACACATATTAATTTGGATGGAAATGAACAAATACAGGATGACACACTGAGTGACGATGTATCTTCCGTAGATATAGCAACACAGAAGAATCTGGACAGTCTTGTCAGAGTTGGTGAAGGGCTATTGAACGAACCTGTCTCCAGGGTAAATCTAGAGACGGGCAAATCCGAACCTTGTGGTCCTGAGACTAATGCCCAGGCTCTTATATGGTAAATATATATATACGTACATAAACATGTTTGGGAACCCTAATTGCCCAACAGGTTTCAATATATAAAATGGTAACATATATGATTATCCTAGCTAATATATAGCAAGTCGCAACATTGTAGGTTTGCAAAATCGCTACGTGATGAGAAACGGCTTCGCCATAAGCGGCGTGAAGGGTGTACCACCATGGATATGCAGCAAGCAGGGCCTAGCCAGCCTAGTCAGCATAATCTTGACTAAGCTGGAGCCCATGTAGATTTTAAAGCCTAAAGAAATTATTGGTGTTTCTTGATGCAAGAGTTGTTGTTGTGTTATCTATTATGAGTCCTGTATTTTACTAGCCTAGATGAATAATGTGGTATAACTAAAAAGAAGAATAACACCCTGAGTGCTTGCTAGTCATGAATAATGTGTTATCTATTATTAGTCATGTAAATTGAAAAGAATGATTAAATTTAGTTTATATTTTAGGTCAATAATCAGTTTGGTCTCATATTTTTTTTTAATCATGTTGGTCTTTGAAGTTCTATTTTCACATCAGTTTAGTCCAATTTAAATTGCCCTTCTTACCATAAAGTCATGCGCTGAGTTGTCCGAGGCACAAGGGCCCAGTTCTTGGTTTTGTCTGGAGAGTTTGGATAAAATGACCAAATTAGCCCTCTTTACCATGACCATATTTAACAGATCGATGGTCAGGATTTCTTTGAGATTATTTTAGGTGATATTTTGGGTCATCTCCTTCGCTGCTCAAATTCTCGTCTCCCATCTCTCTCTCATCTCTCTCTCTCTCTCTCTCTCTCTCTCTCTCTCTCTCTCTCTCTCTCTCTCTCTCTCTCTCTCTCTCTCTCTCTCTCTCTGCATCTCTCTCTCTCTCTCCTCTCTCTCTCTTGCAGAAAATGAATTGCTGAGGAATAAACCAAAACTGAAAATTGAAGAACAAACCAAAGCTGAAGTGCGCAAGGCATGTACTCAGAGACACAATACCAACTCCTATGAGTCTTATGACTCTTATCTAATATGACAACAAAAACATATAGACAAATCTATAATTAGTGACAGGGTTGGTGATTGAGCTATAAGGAACTAAAGGCTAGAGCAGTTTAAATGAATTTGCCGCTAGGAAATTAACGGGAGGAAACCTCTTGTGGTGGCTAATCCTCCTACCATAGTGATGACTTTGTGCCATATCGAAAATTTGGAAATTCCCATTCATGCATCCTATTTTCTTCTGCAAATTTGGGTAGTCATCAGCTAAACAATGCAAAAGTTTTGCAGCCATCTCCACCTTTTCTTTCCAAATCAATTATTTACTCCCCACTTTTTGTAAACATCAAACTCAAATTTCTCCAACCACTTTAGATTACCCCTATTTCGCATCCAAGGCCCTTCAATGCGGGAAACAAGCTTTGCACAATACACGATCTTTCACTCAGAAGCTGTCCACTTATCTCTTGGAGTTTCGATGGAGGACGCCGGAGCCGCAACGTGGAGGTCGCCGGAGACGCTAGAGTGAGGTTTATGGGTTATAGTGAGGAAGAAGAACGAGAAATAGGTTGAGAGGGAGAATTAGATGAAACACATGAGAAGTAGGTTTAAGTTAGATAGAAGTGATCTGCGTCGTTGATTAACAATACATGGTCAAGATTTCTTTATGAGGAAATATCAAGAACTTTTTACGGGAAGAGGATCCCGGTTCTTTACTGCTGCACTAGTCGCTCTCTCTCGTTCTCTTCTATTCTATTAACATAGGCAATGAGGAAGACACAATGAGCAAGCTGACTAATGATACTGATGCATGTGGTGAGTATGTGTTGCTTGGTACCTGAGATAAGATTGGTCATTCTTTACCTAGACCACTTAGAGTTTGACCCTGCTTACAATGGAGAAGCTGAGATGGAGATGTTTGAACAACATATTTGATTGGGGATTTAGTCAAGTTGGATCAAGTGGGGTGGTGATAGAAGAAATTCCTGATTCACCACTGAGGACAAGTGTTATAATATGAGATCTCTAATCCACCTAGGGAAGAACAATCTACTAAGGTGGCAGATACAAGTACACCAAGGACCAAAAGGTTTAAAAGGTGTGCAAACAAGAGGAAAGCTGAGAAATGTGTGTTGATTAGAGAACATGTAGAGGTTGCAACCCAAGCTAGTAGGGCTCCAACAACTGACCCTAGAGATAAAGGCAAGAATAAGTTAGAGTTTGAGGCACCTGAGGATGATGATGATAGTGAAGATGATGGTTGCATGGCAGCTGAAGATGTTGTACAAGAAGTTGGTTCAGAGGATGATGACTCTGAAGATGATGATTACAACCCTGCAAAGGATGATGATGAGTATGCAGATTATGGAGTGGATGATGATTTTCTTTTTGACTGGTTAACAGAGGCTGAATTGGTGAGGACTGATGGTATGGGCACTTCAAAAGTTGCAGCTGGAGAAAGAGTTATTTTTAGAAATACAGATGTTGGGTTCTATGATGATGGTGACTTGGAAGATAATGAAGAGATGGCTGGGGCTGTAGACTCAGATGAGGAGGAAATCGACGAAGGAGTACTTTCTGATGAAGATGGTAATGATAAGGAGTGGCCAGAGTTCAACCCTAAAACTGATATAGAGAATCCTAGGTTTACCTTGGGGATGAGTACATGTATATTTGTAAAAGTATTGGTTATGTGGTTTTAACATTGTTCTTAATTGTTGTCATTGAACTTTCTTGTTTTGAGTATCTCCTGAACTATGCTTAATGCAGAAGATTTTTTAATCTTATTTGTGTGATTTTTAGTAGAATTCATGAACTATCATTTTTGCAAGATTCACTTATGATTTTGATTGTTTGTGAATTGTTGTGTTTTATTATTTTTTTTTTTTTTGAATTTTATTGTTTTGAGGCAATTCCTGAACTAAGTTCTAAACCAGGAATTACCGTTTATCTTGTGTGATGTTGGGCTGGGTTATTTTTTTTAGAGTTACTCATACGAGATTTTTAGCTTACCGGGTTTGTTGTTGACAACCCGTGCACCAATTTATGGTGTAGGGGTTAGACTTGCAGGTGATAATCAGTAGGGTTGATGCACTGTCTTATGAGCTGAGTTTTAGACGATATGCATTTATTGTATATTATGACAGTTGTTTTTAAGCTCATGTGAGCGATTTTATTATTACTACTTTTGAAGTTGATGTAATTAAGGTAATATAATGTTTAACTCGGTTGATGAGTTTGTTGACATTTACCTTTCCAGTTTTGATTTTATTTTGGAAGTTGTTAAGCAGGTTTTGGGATATTAAGATTTTGAGATATATCATGCCCAAATTTTTAAAAATTATTCTTCGAAAATTGGGGTGTGACATAGGGGAACAATAGCACCTGCAAGAAGAGAGAGACCACCAAAACCTACTCCAAGCAATGCAAATGCATCTTTTGCACCACAAGCTTCACAAGCTTCATCAAGGGTGTCTGTGAGAATCCAACAAAAAGTAAGGAATGTTGGAAAATAGCCGCTGGGGATTGTGGGATTAGCAACCAAGGTTAGGATTTAGAGATGCATGTTGTAATATTTTGTGCAACCTTATGTTGTAACATATGGTTGCTAAGTCTAATATTTTATGGAGCTAATTAGACTTATGATGTTAGGATCCATGATGTTATGCAACTCGACAGAAACTACTATTTTTTTGTTAGTTCTAATGTAAAACACATTGATGCATCTATTTGGTTGCTAAGTTAATGGTAATTTGACATCTTTTGTATTCGTTTTGATGGTTTTGGTAATGTGTTATACTTTGTTACTGTCATTTTGATAGTTTTGGTAATGTTTTTTTACAGTGAGGTTTTTTTTTTTCAATGAGGTTAATACACTTTTGATTATTTTTGGTCGGCAGGTTTATATGTATCACTGTGTTGCTCTCAAAATTATTTATGTTAATTTTGAATTATTTGAAGACCATAATATGATAAAATGACTAT
Source organism: Fragaria nilgerrensis (assembly GCA_010134655.1). NCBI lineage: Eukaryota > Viridiplantae > Streptophyta > Magnoliopsida > Rosales > Rosaceae > Fragaria > Fragaria nilgerrensis. The sequence goes on along the minus strand of CM020978.1, from coordinate 30,666,142 downwards.
TCTGCCATTTTAATTTAGAAACAGGGCTCTTGTGTCGCCGACAACTCAGCACATGACGTCATGGTAAGAAGGGCAATTCAAAAATTGGATCAAACTGATGTGAAAATAGAACTTCAAGGACCAACGTGATTAAAAAAAAGATATGGGACCAAATTGATTATTGACCTAAAGTATGAGAGGGCAAACTGAATTTAAACTAAATGGAAGGTATCATCTTTTGTTTTCCATCATTTGTAAGAGTTGTAATAGATTTGTCCTTGCACTACCAGGACAAGCACTTTAGCCGACGAAAGATTTTCGTCGGCCTGTTAGCTAAATTTGTCGGCTAAGATCTTAGCCGACGAGCCTTCGTCGGCTATAGTTTCGTCAGAAAATGGTCGTCGGCGATGACTTTAGCCGACAACATTTAGCCGACGAATATCTTAAATGTTTCGTCGACCATAATCTGAGAAAATGTAATAAAAATTAAAAAAAATAACTATAGCCGACGTAATATAGTCTATTCGTCGGCTTTAGAAGTATTAAGCCGACAAAACATGTCATAATTCGTCGGCTAAACCTTATAAAAAAAATTAAAAATACTATAGCCGACGAATATCTTATTAAAGTTGCTGATTTTTTAAAAAAAAAACTGCAGAAATTTTCGGCCACCTCCAATCACCACCAAAATTTGACAGAATCTTCCTCTCAATATTTCGAACAACTTTCTAGAATAAGTCAAGGCTCAATTCTAAGCCTAAACATGTCAATTGAATCAAAATATAAAAATCCCCAATTTTAAACCCTAAAAACTTCAAATCTTCGATTCTCCTCACACACACCGAATCGAGCTACTAAATTCTAGGGGAACGTAGTATTAATCAAACTCAACTTATCCATATATAGAACTCACCAAATGGTGACCTGAGGAAGAAGAAATTCGATTGACACCGAATCCGAACCGGCGGAGTTTTGGAGCTCGATTTATCCCTCACGGCGGCGTCACTCGATGCACCACATGTCCAGCACTGAAGTAGAGACGACGACGAAGCTTTCGGGATAAGTGTGGCGGTCTCCGGTGGCTTGACGACGGAGCTAGGCCTAGAACTTTTTCTGGTTTTCTGACTTCTTACTATCCACCTCCAATAAAACTCCTATATAAAGAACTTTACCTGACGAAATTTTTAATTTTCGTCAGCTAAACTCCTTTGAAAATTTTGGTTGATTGCTAAAAAAAATTTGAAAATTTTCCCTCAAATTTGGTTTACCGCCAAATTTTTTCGACTTTAATCGACGACTTTTCATATATTTTCGTCGGCTAAAGTCATTTGAAAATTTTCCTCCAAATTTGGTTTACCGCCAAACAATTTTGACCTTAGCCGACGACTTTTTTAATATCTCGTCGGCTAAAGCCTATAATTCACGAAAACACTCATATCTCCCTCTATATTACGTAGTTTGGTCAAACCTTCCACACGAAAAATTTTCACGTAGATGAGACGCAACCGCCTATATAAAAATTTTGAGACATTTACCTTCCGACGATAGGGCTCCCCATAGAGAATAATAACGGTAAATAGGGTTGACCGCTACTATCGACACCGAGACGTTACCCGATTTCCGTTACCCGATTTACGTGATTTTTCAACCATAGCCGTATTTCACCATTCTGAACACATCTTATTTCACGATATTTTGATAATTTTGCTTCTTATGTAGAGTTGGTTCACACAGTTGTATGACCTACTAAACAAGTTATACAACATTAGTAAATACGTTGTGATTCCGATGACTAAAATTCACAAACCAAAATTCAACCGTCAGATATGATCATTATGACGAAAGATGTCTATGGTAAAAATTCAACTGGATCCGACAACGTTAAGGGCTCGATCGAAACGGTCAACCATAATCCATTGTCACTTATCACACAAAAACACTCATATCTCCTTCTATATTACATAGTTTGGTCAAACCTTCCACAAGAAAAACTCTCACGTAGATGAGACGCAACAGTCCATATAAAAATTTTGAGACATTTACCTTCCGACGATAGGGCTCCTCATAGGGAATAATAACAGTAAATAGTTGACCGCTACTATCGGCACCGAGACGTTACTCGGTTTACGTGATTTTTGAACCATAGCCGTATTTCACCATTCTGAACATATCTTATTTCACGAGATTTTTGATAATTTTTCTTCCTATGTAGAGATATAGAGTTGGTTCACAAAGTTGCATAACCTACTAAACAAGTCACTACAAAAAATAATTGTTTTAGCCACCACAAATTGCGACGGCGCAAAAATGCCGTCGCTAATAGTTCTTGTTTTGCGACGGCATTCGTAGGGTAGCAGAAAAGAAATTTATTTTGCGACGGCAACGACACGCCGTGGCTAATGATGGAATTATTTGCTACGGCTATATCATGCCGTGGCATGGAAACGAAAATTTTGCGACGGTATTCAAAGCCGTCGGATAAATGTGTTGCTACGGTTTAGTTGCCGTAGCAAACAATCCCTAAAAGCTAAGTAAAAACAGGCGCCATTAATCCCGCCTTACTAAAAAATTTTCGAGTCCCAAATTTTTTTCTGAGCGCCAAAAAAAGAAGAAGAAGCCTATCTCTAATTTGACAACAAAAAAAAAAAACCCCATCTCATTTAATCTTTGTCTAAACCGTACAGCTCTACTGCAACTTATCCCTCTCAACCGAACTCCATCTTCAACTCAACCCATCTTCACTGAACTCCATCTTCAACTCAACCCGTACTTTACAACTCCATCGATCTTCAAAACTCTTGTCTGAGCCAAACTCCATCTCAACCTGTTCTTTACTCTTCGATCTTCGATACCTGAGGCAAATTATTGAACTCGATCTTCGGTACTCTCTCTCTCTCTCTCTATCTCTCTCTCTCTCTCGCTCTCTCTCTCTCTCTCTCTCTCGCTCTCTATCTCTCTCTCTCTCTCTCTCTCTCTCTCTCTCTCTCTCTCTCTCTCTCTTGTTTTTCAATTTCTGAAGGAAAACCTATTTCAATTTTGCAATTTGTGGTTTTGTATTTCAATTTGTGCTTGTTAAGGTTCTATTGTTTATGAATTTAGTGTTTGGGTATGTAAAATTGTGAGATTCGTTTTACTGTGTTTATGAATTTCATTTTACTATTTGGTATTTCAATTTAGTGTTCAATTTGTTCTGTGCAAACTGTTTGGGTGATGAAAACAGAGTAAAAAATGTGGATTGCTTAGGTCCAGCAACGCAGCAAGAAGACGTGTGAAATAAGAAACACACAAGGTAAGAGGCGGATCACTTCAGATAATTATTGTTTGGGTTTGAGTATATGTGGCATGAGTGTACTCTAGTTAAATATTATTAGGCTACTGTAAGCATGCATTGATCAATTGGTATGATTATGAATTTATGATCAAGTGGTAATACGATGCATTATAATTACAAGGCCGAAGCAACTAGTTCATGGTGTAATTGATATTCCATTTTGGAGACAATGAGAAGAGAGACAAGATTTGTTTGAATTTAAGGGACGTAATTGATATGGTATAATTATGGATTACTCTCAACGGTTTGCCTTTGGTGTCAAACACTACACAGTAGGACAATGAGAATTACAATAAGCTATCTCATGTTTTAGATTGATTATTGGGAACAAGGTTGTGTTTGGTGTCAACTTGAAATATTGAATAGGCATGTATTACGTTTTGTATAAATGGCTAAGTTCTTGGTGCTTCTTTTATTAGTTTAGATATGGTCATTAGAGGAATTAAGTTGTGATTGAGAACCTAATATTTGGTCTACTAAAGCTAACATACTAGTCATGGAGTATGACAACAAATTGGTAGTGATGGTTTGTTTTGAGCTATATAACAGTTGAATGAATTACAAAACGGGTATTCAAGATTGTTTGAGCTATAGTATGTTTTTTTTAAGTGTGACTGGGTTAATCCTTCTACATGTATAAAGTTTGATCGTTTTAAGTTCCATTTAGTCAACTTCAAGCGTTTGTTGTATAAGAATGACCGTATAGGGGATGAACCTTTCATCTTAGCATCTCAAGCTCATCAAGTTTGGTATGCTCTAGATCCTTCAGGACAAGACTGGTTGAATGTTGTGAGGATGCCTGCAAGAGACTTAACTCATCTGCAAACTAAGAATAGTAAAGACGCTAGTAGTTCAAGTGTGTTGGATGTGGATGATTGAGATATTAGATGTAGACATATGTGATTATGGTCTTTTTTGCTTGGTGGTCTGTCATGTTTTTGACATGAGTTGGGAATTGAGTTCCTACTTCTGTATTATTGAGGATTTTCCTCTTCTATATATATAGATATGAAGACCAATTTTTGTGTTGGTATTCTTCTTGAGTTGGCTATTTTGTTCCGATAATATTCTTCAACATTTATATTTTCAATTTGGATAGACTCTGCTTTTATATCATATAAAATAATCATATTAACTATGACTCATTAATTACAAATATATCCTTTCAGTTCACCATGAAGAGAAGGAAGATTGGTCGACCGCGCACCATGGGTGAGTTTTTGAAATCAAGTGCATCTAATACATCAAGCAGCAACACCTCATCAATGTCGTTCACAACGTCGTCACATTTGCCGCCTCCACCACCACCGCTCAAATGACACCCCTTCCACCGCCACCGCCACCACCACCACCACCACCCCCTCCAACAGCAGGTACATAAATGTTCAATCAATTTTATCAGGTATATATGTTTCCTTTAAGTTAGAATTTGAGATTTTCGCACACATGGTTAGAAATGGAAGCAGAAGATACTACTGTAAATGGCAGAGGCCATAGTAAGGGTATTCCAGAGTGGAACATAGGAGTTAAAGTCGAAGTCCTTTTTGATTCGAACTTTCAACCTATGGGAGATAGGGCTGCCCAATTAAAGTCGCAATTGGGAAAAATTGTTCGAGATGGGCAAAGGATTCCCCTGACAATAATGGATTGGAAGTTTGTTGGCAAGAAGGTGAAAGACGAAGTATGGAAGGAGGTTCAGGTATCCATATGCTTAATTCTAGTTCTTTTATCATTTTGTATATATATTTTGGTATTCTTCATATGGACTGCTTGTACAGGGGACTGATATCTTATCACTTTTTGAGTTATCAGCATAATGTAGCTTTAGTTCTAACTTTTAGATATTTTGTAGGACAATTTGCTAAATGTTCCAAAAGGATATAAAGCTATATGTATGAGATCTTGCAATACTTTGCGGAAAGATCATAAAAGCAAAACAAATATCAACTACTTTGAGAAGAACAAAGATGATCTAGATCTTGTAAACAATCCTCCTGCACATATTGTGATGGAGCAATGGGCTGACCTAGTTGCTTATTGGAGTAGTGAGGATGCTAAGGTACTGGCGGCACCATTTTTATTCATTTAGTTATAAGAATTTGAGAGGAGTGGTTTTGGGATTTGATTAATAACATTGACTGTGACTTGGTACTGCAGATGATATCTAGAAGAAATTCATGCAACCGAGAGCTGCGTGGACCGGTTCATAATACTGGTCGAAAATACTTTGCTCAACTACGCTATGAGGTACTATTTTTCTCTTGCAATTTCTAAAAAGATTAAACAGTTTGTTGGTCTGGATTATTGATTCTTATAATCTTTTGCAAAATCTGAGTAGCAATCATATATTGTAGTTTACTGGTTTCTGTACAACATATTCGCAATGTCTAAATAGCAATCATGCAAATGTCTATAGTTTACCGATTTCTAGCTAGATGGCCTATTTGGAACAGATAAATATAGCAATCCTTAACTGTATAATTAACTATATCATTATGGTTTTTATAATTGACAGATGCAACAAATTGGAGAAGAAACTGATAAGATGAGTGTGTGAAAAAAAGCACGAGACACGTCGAACCCTGAAGTAGCTGAAGCAATTGTAAGTTCTTTTTTTGTTTTAATATGTTACATATAATCTAAACAACAAATCTTTGGTACAATCTAGTTATTATGCTTGTACTTGAATGTAGGCAGACTATGAGGAGCGTCTTTTAAAGAACCTGAGGACCAGAGGAACCTTAAGGCTGTTAAAGACCGAGTATTTCATTCAATGATGGGGGAGGATGGACATGGGTATTGTCATACTTATGGATCTGGTGTGCCTCGAAATTTTGTGTATTCACAGTCATCAACCCCATCTGCAAATTCTAATGATTTGGTTCAGAAAATAACCGAATCTATTGCAAAACACTTTGAGGAAAAGTTTGAGAGGATGGAAGCTCGACTAAATTCTCTAGAGAACAAGGAGAGGAATCACAATGGACAGGTACTGGATGACTTAGATTATTCTATGTGAATTAAACATTTCTTGACTTGTGTTTAGTATTGTGTAATTGGTTTGTTGATGCTTAGGTTTGGATGTAAGTAGTGGTTATGAAACAGACCGGAGAGAGTCCATTGACGAACAACCACATTCACCTTCTGCTCCATCGCAACCAATTACTGAAGGGAGTAAACAAGTCTAATGATGACTCACCTCAGGCACCATTTCAATAGTTCAATATCTACTGAATTTGTTTTGTTTTTTGAGTGTTGTTGGATTTCTTGTTAATGTTGAATTGGTACTTTCTTATGGCCAATAAACTTAATGACATTGTTATGTACTAAACTTGATTACACTGTTATGTACTAAACTTGATTGCCTTATTGAATTGGTACTTTTCTTGATTACTGTTGATATTGTCCATTATTGTTGGTTTAGTATAGATTCTGTGGATAAGTGCAAGTTTTGTGAAAGGGAAAAAAAAAAATTACTGTTAGATTTCAGCTACGGCATTATGCCGTCGCAAATAAAATTTGAATTTCGTAAAAATGGAAGTAAAAAATTTGGCGGGCAGTAAAAAATTTGATTGTTAAATATGCTGTGGTAAAATTTTGTTTTGGCGACGGCATGACCGGTAGCAAAAAACCGTCGCTTAACAGGCGTCGGCAATCAAGCTACGCTTTTGGCCGTCGCAAAAGAGTATGCCACGGCATTTTGCCGTCGCAAATAGTATTGGCGACGCCACTATTTGCGACGGACGCTTTGCCGTCGCAGCGCCGTCGCGAATGCTGTTTTGCCACGGCAAAAAGGCTTTTGGCGACGGTTTTAGCCGTGGCCAAACTACTTTTTTTTTGTACTGAGTTATACAACATTAGTAGATACGTTGTGATTCCGATGACTAAAATTCACAAACCAAAATTCAACCGTCAGATATGATCATTATGACGAAATATGTCTATGATAAAAAATTCAACTGGATCCGACAACGTTAAGGGCTCGATCGAAACGGTCAACCATAATCCATCGTCACTTATCACACAAAAACGCTCATATCTCCCTCTATATTACATAGTTTGGTCAAACCTTCCACACAAAAAACTCTCACGTAGATGAGACGCAACGGTCCATATGAAAATTTTGAGACATTTACCTTCCGACGATAGGGCTCCCTATAGGGAATAATAACAGTAAATAGGGTTGACCGCTACTATCGGCACTGAGACGTTACCCGGTTTACGTGATTTTTGAACCGTAGTTGTATTTCACCATTCTGAACACATCTTATTTCACAATATTTTTGATAATTTTGTTTCACAAGTTGTATAACTTACTAAACAAGTTATACAACATTAGTAGACACGTTGTGATTCCGATGACTAAAATTCACAAACCAAAATTCGACCATCAGATATGATCATTATGACGAAAGATGTCTATGGTAAAAAATTCAACTGGATTCGACAACGTTAAGGGCTCAATCGAAACGGTCAACTCTAATCGGAAATAAGAAAACTACATTTTGAAGCCCTAAACGGACTCGGATGGCCAAAAAGGCCCATATTTGAAAAGGTATCACAATAGTCAATCGGACCGTTACGCTTTGTAGGGCCATTACGCTTCCGGAAAGGTATCACAATAGTCAATCGGACACCGAACGCCAAATCTGCAGCACACCGGGTTTCGATTGTTCTACATCAGAGACGTTACCCGATTTACGTGATTTTTGAACCATATAGCCGTATTTCACCATTCTGAACACATCTTATTTCACGAGATTTTTGTTTAATTTTGCTTCTATGTAGAGTTGGTTCATAAAGTTGTGTATTTGTTTAAAACCTACTAAGCAAGTTATACAACATTTTATTATTTTATTTTAGCTGACGAAATAATAGTCGACGACTTTTTTCGATAATAGCCGACGAGATTTTTTTCGTCTACTAATTATACTTTAGCCGACGAGTAAAAACTTTGGCCGATGAAGGAAAACTTTGGCCGACGAGTAAACTTTTCGTCTGCTAAAGTATAGTATAGTATAGCCGACGAAAAAAATTCGTGGGCTAAAGTATAGTATAGCCGACGAAAAAAATTTCTTTAGCCGACGAGATTTTTTTTTTGTCGGCTACAGTTGACCATAGCCGACAAAATTTTCCTTCGTCGGCTAACATGGACTTTAGCCGACGAAAAAATAATTCGTCGGCCTGATTTTTTTATTTTCGTCGGCTAAAGCCTTTCTTCTGATACTGTTGATATGTAATGCAATTTGACGTTTGGTTTGGTTCTTGAGGAACATCTACTTGTTGGGTTTAGTTCTTTGCTTTTTGTTGGCAATCTATATATCATTTCTTATTTCTTTTGTTGAAAGTTATGTATTCCTTCTTTAAAAAAAAAAGTTATGTATTCCTTGCCTTGCCTATAGCTTTGTTTGTTCTAACTCTAATAAACTCGTACTTCATTACATGCAATTATATACAACTAGATGTTTACTCTTCAAAGTTCAGACTTAACCTTGTTGTTTGTGACACCCCCAAACTTAGTTGCCGAGAAACATGGTTGCGCCACTGTTGATGTGGTTGTAATCTCAACATCACGATTGAATAAAATTAAGATGGCCGGATATCATAAGACAAATTCTTCTATTTGATTCTCAAAAAAAAAAAAAAAAAAAAAAAAAAAAAAAGATTCTTCTATTAATTAGATTTGTGTCCATCAAATAAAATATTTTACCTTTTCTCTTGCATTTGAGCGGCCAATAACCAGAGTTACTTACATTAATCGATCAAGACTGTGATCATATGAAAGTAAGATGAATTCATCCTGAAATCTTGCTAATGAATTATATATAAGCTAGGATTTAGATTAGCTTCAACCGTTGTCAATAATGGGTACGTTGTGCTTGTGAAACGGACACAGATTAATTAGTTTATCAAATTACAAATATGCGATGAAAAGTAATTTCCAACTTCCAAGTCACGAAAAAATAAGAACAAAACAAATGGACTTATGGACTCTTATATATAATTAGCTAACTCACTAACCGAACCAGATTTATGACGATCAGGCTGATGAAGAAATTCGGTGAATATGCATGTAATCTTAAGTTCTTAACTTCGATATTATATACTTAATTGGACTCTCAACAACGACTACTTGCATTGACTAGGTTATTATGTAACAAGTTGCCATTCTTTTACTAATATATGGATGGGATGTTTTAAGTTTGTTTTTTAATTAAACTCATGGGAATTAATAAAGCTTCCAAACGAAGCAGTATAGTGCAGAACAAGCTATGGTGCCATCGGATATATTAACAATGCAGTAAATTGGTATTTATTCATAACATAAACTCAGTAAGTACATACTGAAGTGAATTACAGGATAGTCGAAACTCTAGTCTCGAGCATATAGATAATAATCTGATACACCACCATCACTATATATAATGGAATAATTAATGGACTTTTATTAGATCAACTGATCGAGTATATATCAAGCTTATCGATCAGCTGGCTGATGCTGGGTTCGCTTTTGCTGCTGATACTCTGATTGCACGTTCCTTCCTTTCTTGGGAGCGCCTTGCCGCCATCCTGCATACATAGATTGATTAAGGTAAACAATTAGTTAATTAATAATTAGAGTAATAAGAATGAACATTTCCCTCTTTGATACAAATCTTAGTAGAGAGAGAGAGAGAGAGTAATTTGTAATCGATAAGTATGTACCTTCTGAGAGCCTCTTCATTAGTAATATTACGTTCATCAGGCTCATATATGGATACCGGTATCTAAATTCAGCTTTGTAGCTCGTTTCTTTAACAGTGCCTCTCCAGCTTTTTTAAGTTCTCTCAAGTTTTCTTTCGTGGCATTATCCATACAATTCAGTTTGGCATCCAGTTTGTCATCCTACCACATTAGATTTAAAGCATCACACAGGATGCCGACATGCCGTAGAGTACTATACGTACGTGACCATACTGCTAGTAGAGCAAATAATCAATGTATACCTGGATTCGAAGGTAGTTATCATCAGACCAAAGAGCTTGGAAAAGGGTAGAAATGTGGCAATCTACCATCTCACTACTGCCCCTACTGGCTTCACCCAGTACATCTAACAATGGACATTTGAAGTTGGGTTGCATCAACCATTCCATAATCCCCAGAATTTTGCTTGATTGGCATCAGGGCCAGTCCTGTGTAATATCACTAATATGAGTACTTGTGCAAAATTTTAAATGTGGCCTTTTATTAATAGAAAATTGAAAAAGTTTTGTAAGAAAAAAAAAAAGAAGGAAAAATTAAACACATATATTGATCGGGCCAAGTTGTGGACCCGGGCCAGACCCGGCCTTGTTTGTCACCGCTATAAATCCTAATTCTAGAACTGCAAATTCCGGAAGCGGGGGAGTTGGAAGCGAGTAGACGGATGTCGAAATTGTTTGTGGCCTTATTTACACCATTTTGATCCCGAACGTATAAACCAATATTAAAACTCATAATCTCTCATTGAAGTACAATGAATTACAAATGAATTACATGTTCTTTCCTAAAGTTCTAGAAAAAAAAACAGTTTTACATGAAAAGGAAAGAACCTGAAAACTTATACTACTACCAAGATGGCTACTCGCTCAAAAACAAACAAATGGAAGGAGCTTGAAAACTTGTACCTAGCGTAGCCAGACATCTCACTTAGAAGGGTCAAATTTGATTAATTAGAAAAATTTATTTATTTTCAGTTACTCTTTAGCAACAACACAATTTTACTTAAAAGAATGACGCAAACTTAATTTCAACAATATTTTTGTTCTATCATTATCATTTCTAATAAACTTTAGATTAGAATTTCATGCACGATAAATATTGGAAAAAAATAAGATACTTTTTTCTTTTGTTTGAGAGATAATGCATGTTGATGTATGGTAAACATTAATGTGTTGTTTCCATTTAATAAGGTAAAAAACTTTTAACACGATTTATATTAATTGGATTAAGTATCTGAATAGTAAATTTTTTTATTTCATTCCATTATTGTTGAAGAATATTTAAGACTAATTAAAAATTTATTAGAGAAGAAGGGTCAATTTATGTTTATTTCCACTGATATTCAATACAAATGAAGGCTAATTACTCTTTTTGAAAATTTTGAGAGGGTTCAATTAAACCCCTTGCCCCCTAGCTACGCCATTGCCTAGAAAAACAAAACCAGCTCACCTACAGAACCAAGAATTTGAAACGAAAAAATTGTTAACAATAAAATCTACCTGGAAAGCACAAAGCTTGTCCAATGGATCATCAATAATAAACTGAAACTGTCACAAAACCTTTACCAAGAGGAACAAAATAACAACTAGTGCTTCGTAACGCGCTCAGTAGGCCTCGAACTGAGGTACTTAAGGTTAAGTAGAAAGAATACGGAACGTACTTGTTATCTTATTAGCTTTTTTTAATATACATGGTAAAAAAAATTAGACACTCCCGAAAATCGGAGGCAGTGTGTGGCCGCATGCTTCGCAAGGCCCAAATGGCGGCCATGATTGGCATCATAACGAGATTTTTTCAACCAGCACCCAATGATACGAGTAGGAACCTATCTATCTCCCTAATCAGCTGGAACAATCTCAGAGAAGTTCGGGTTTCTGTTTTCCTTGATTTCTTTTGTCACTTCAGTTATAGCCGTCAAAGCCTGATAAGTATAATTAACACAAGTGACTTTTTATTTTCGATAATTAATTTTAAAACACTTATATAGAGTCTCAATGAGGCCTAAGGGTTAATTATTTGGCTTAATATTTTGATATTAGAAAACACTCAACTAATCCTCAATTAGTGATCATGATAAGAAGGGTTAATTAGCTATCTGGCTTGCTGGTACTAGATATTATGAGAATAGGAGTTTTATCTTAGGTTAACGCATGTGTCGATTGTTTTATTGAAATAAATTTCATATTTTTCAACTTACAGAATTCATTACGTATAGAAATCATTTTTTTTTTTTGAAAGACGTATAGAAATCATTTGAGTAACCTAGTTATATAGATCTACGTACGGCTGCGGGTATGACGAACATTCCAATTATTGTCAGACGTCTAACGCACGGTACTTTGAAATTAGCTGTACGTGACTATATATTATAGAACACTCCAAAAATGAAGTCTCAAAGAGATGATGATATTTTGCATGCATTGCCTTCCATATTATTCATGATTTATACATTTTACGGATCCTATATATATCTCCACGTGACTATACAAGGCACATAATTAATTAAACTTAATTGGTTCTGGACTAACTACGTACTCATTCGTGAGCTGGAGGATTAACTTCAGCTTAATTAACCTTTCAAACAAACAAAAACTTCAGCTGATGTATGTTAATTACGTGATAGTAATGTTAATTTACTTAATTACGTACAAGCGCCATGCTCAATTAAAACGTTTAATTTTATTAACGACCATTTCAAATTAACCTGGAAATAATTTCAGTTTTCAAATTTGGTTAGGCATATATGCATGCATGAGGATTTAGCACGGTCGCGCGTGTCTACTTAATTAATTTCCAGGAAGATGATGTATTGAATAGTATAGCACTATAGCTGCTAGCTAGGAGCTCAAGTATAAATACCCCCTATATCTTTCAAATGGAAACTCATTCATCAAGTTAAAGAACCTGTTCTTCAATAAAAAAAAAAGTTAAAGAACCTGTTCTACCAATTTGCCAAAGCCTCTCTTAGATCGATCGAGCTAGATCAAAACTGCTCCTAGCTATGGAAAGAACTAGTAGTTTCGCTATGCAGCCCCCAACCTTGGGAAACCTAATCACTGTTCTGAGCATTGACGGCGGTGGAATAAGAGGGATTATCCCAGGAACCATCCTTGCTTTCCTTGAGTCTGAACTTCAGGTAGAAAATACATACACAACTTATAAATTATATGCACCTACTTGTTTGATCAATCAGTTCAATATTCATGTTTCAACGATCGATGTTGCAGAAGCTGGATGGTGAAGATGCAAGACTCGCAGACTATTTCGATGTGATTTCAGGGACAAGCACAGGTGGTCTTGTAACAGCCATGCTCACAGCTCCAAATGAGAATAACCTTCCACTATTTGCTGCCAAAGATATCAAGGACTTCTACCTTACGCACTCCCCCAAAATCTTCCCCCAGAAGAGGTACGGCAATATATGCTAATCTTATTTCTTTTCGAGCTCTTAATTATTGGACTTTTGGAGGGGCGTAGCTAGCCTAGGGCGAGGGAAGTCAATTGATCCCTCTCAATTTAATAAATGTTTTAATTACCCTTAATTATTATTCACTATTAATAGAAACACAAATGACCCTTCTTAATTTTGAGAAAAATCTTATATAGGCTTAAATATCCATGAATATTAATGGAATGATATAGAAATCTATGTTGTTAATATATGATTCATTGATTCAATTAATACAAACTCTCACCTTAATGATATGTGCTTCAAGGATCACAGTTATTCTCAAAATTTATTCAAAATGATTTAATGGTATTTCAACATTAATATTAGTATAAAACATACAATACTTCTACATACAGGTTCCCGACAACAAATTTTTTTCAACTAATTTGTATAGGACAAGAAAATTGTAGAAAGCTTGTGTTATTGTGTTTTTAGGGAAAAAAAATTGTGTTATTTTGTAACGAATGACCGTAAATTTTACTTTCTTAATATATGAATTTTGGTCATTCTAAATTATAATTCTGGCTACACCACTGTTTTTTTATGGCTAATTTTTTTCTTAGCTCTATAACATTGTTAAACCATTGTCGTCTACGTACAGTGGTTGGCTGTTTCCTCGTGCTAGAAAGATCTTCAAAGCTGTAGCAGGACCCAAATACGATGGCAAGTATCTGCACGGCTTGGTTAGGGAAAAGCTTGGTGACAAGAAACTGAACCAAACGCTGACTAATGTTGTCATTCCTGCATTTGACATAAAGAATCTCCAGCCAGCTATCTTTTCTAGCTTCGAGGTTCATCCCCAGTTCAATTTCATTTTTTACTTATGTCGAAACTGGTGAACAAAAGAAATTAACCGCAATGATATATTTAAGTGAATTCTGATGTGCTTGTGCTTAAATTTATGGGGTGAACAGGTGAAAAATAAGCCTACATTTGATGCCCTACTCTCGGACATATGTATTGCAACCTCAGCGGCACCAACTTATCTTCCAGCTCATTTTTTTAAGACCAACGGCCTCAAAGGAGAAGTTAGAGAGTTTCATCTGATTGATGGTGGATTGGCAGCAAATAATCCAGTATGTTCAATACTCGTATTATCAAGTAGCCAATGTAAAATATTAAGAAAAAGTAACCGAGTATTTTTGCCCTCGCAGACTTTGGTTGCTATTGGTGAAGTAACGAAGGAAATCATTAAGGGGAGTTCAGACTTCTTTCCTATAAAACCAATGGACTATGGACGATTTCTGGTGATATCACTAGGAACTGGTTCATCGAAAGCTGAACTTAAATACAATGCTCATGTTGCCTCTAAATGGGGTGTGTTGAATTGGTTAACCAGCGGTGGTTCCACCCCATTGATCGATGCTTTCAGTCAAGCAAGTGCTGATATGGTCGATTTGCATCTTTCTGCGGTCTTCAAAGCCCTTCACTCGGAGAAGAACTATCTTCGAATTCAGGTATACATATGCATCTACATATATAGCATAAATTGGAGTTGAGTTGATTTATAATTGACGCACACATATAATTTGGATGGAAATGAACAACTACAGGATGACACACTGAGTGGCGATGTATCTTCTGTAGATATAGCAACACAGAAGAATCTGGACAGTCTTCTCAAAGTTGGTGACGGACTATTGAAGCAACCAGTCTCCAGGGTTAATTTAGAGACGGGCAAATTCGAAGCTTGTAATCATGAGACTAATGCCGAGGCTCTTATAAGGTACCTGGCTGGCTGGCTATATACATACGTACATAAACATGCTTGGAAACTCTAATTGCCCAACATGTTTCAATATATAAGATGGTAAAAATATATGCTTATACATTATAGCTAATAACAAGTCGCAACGGATATTTTCATTGTAGGCTTGCAAAATTGCTATCTGAAGAGAAATGTCTTCGCCTCGCAAGGTCTCCCCAAGGACATGTTGCAAAGTCCCACTGATATGTCCAAAGTCTACGAGGAAGTAGTCTATATGTTTATATATATATATATATATATATATATATATATATATATATAATGTTTGAAAAGTAATAAAAGATTTGTTTGTAATCTCATATCGTGATTGAATAAAACTAATAAAGGTGGCCACCAGATGAAGGTGGAAACCCTAATTGTTTCTAAACTCATGGGAATTACTGCTTCAGTGCTTCCAGATGAAGTATAATGCAGAACAAGCTAGTGCCATAGCATATAACAAGGCAGTAAACTGGTATTATTGATTGAGAACATAATCTCAGTAAGTACATACTGATCGAAAATTACAAGATAATCGAAACACTCTAGTCTTGAGCATATATAGACACCATATCACTATATGTAATGGGCTTTTATTTTTATTCGAAATATCGACTGATCTCAAGCTTATCAATCGATCAGCTGGCTGATGCTGGGTTTGCTTGTGCTCCTGATGATCTGGTTGCACGTTCCTTCCTTTCTTGGGAGAGCCTTTCCGCCACCCTACATACGTAAATTGATTAAGTAAACACATAGTGTTGATTAGTAAGAGTAATAAGAATGAAAAACATATAGCTTAATTTGATACAAATATAGTAGAGATAGAGAGAGTAATTTGTAATCAATAAGTACCTTCTGAGAGCCTCTGCATTAGTAATATTACGTTCATCAGGCTCATTGATACCGGTATCTAAATTCAGCTTTGTAGCTCGTTTCTTTAACAGCTCCTCTCCCGCTTTCTTAAGGTCTCTCAAGTTTTCTTTCGTGGCATTATCCATACAATTCAGTTTGGCATCCAGTTTGTCATCCTACCACATTAGAGATTTAGAGTATTAAAGCATTACACAGGATGCCGTAGAGCACTATACATGACCATATTAGTAGAGCACATTATCAATGTACCTGAATTCGAAGGTAGTTATCATCAGACCAAAGAGCCTGGAAAATGGTAGAAATGTGGCAATCTACCATGTCACTACTGGCTTCACCAAGTACATCCAACAATGGACATTTGAAGTTGGGTTGCATCAACCATCCCAAAATTCCCCAGCATTTTGCTTGATCGGCATCATAATGAGATTTTTCTGATGAACCAGTACCCAATGATACAAGTAGGAACCTATCTCCCTGCTCAGCTGGCACAATCCGAGAGAAATCCGAATTTCCGTTCTTGATTTCTTTTGTCACTTCAGTTATAGCAGTCAAAGCCTGAGAAGTATAATTAACGTACAAGTTAATTTTTATTTTCGATGATAGATTTTATTGCTTGAGAAGGGATAGATAAATTTCATACCGGGTTATTAGCAGCCACACCGCCATCAACGAGATGGTATTCTCTTGTTGAGGTTTTGAAACAATATGAGGGAAGATAAGTTGGTGCTGCTGAAGTTCCGATGCATATATCAGAGAGTCGAGGAGGCTCTATTTTCTTGTTCCTTTTCAACTGAAAACCAACATACAGGTATTTCTTCTCATTATTATTAAGAACATTATATATTAGCAATAGGTATTTATCATTATTATTAAGAACATTATAAATTAGTAAGAGCACCAAAAATATATATTACGTGTATAAAAAAAAATTCATAAAGATCAGACAGACACGAACCTCGTAGCTGGAGAAGATAACTGGTTGAAGGCACTTAATATCATAGGTTGGGATCACAACATTGGTCAATGTCTGGTTCAATCGTCTGTCTCCTAATTTTTCCTGGATAAGCTTGTGTAAATACTTGCCATCATATTTTGGTGCGTATACACCCTTTGCATTTTCTAAGACGTCACCTAAGGCGTCACCAAAAAGTGTCCTGTGGACAGTATATACATTGCACAAGAAAATTAAGATGACGGTTTAATTATCTGTTAAGCATATTAGAAAGTACTAATCACCCTTCAATTAATTATATTAGTTTTGGAGATATAATTACTTGATTTGAGGGAAGATTTTAGGGCAGTGTTCAAGGTAAAAATCGACAATCTGGCTAGCTGCAAACAGGGGACGTTTGTTTTCATTTGGGGCAGTAAGCATGGCGGTGACAAGGCCACCTGTGCTAGTCCCGGCGACAACATCAAAGTAATCGGCCAACCTTGCATTTTCACCATCCAGCTTCTGCATATATATATATATATAACATAACAACCAGTAATTTATGTTAATTTCGTGTTCAGTATTCAAAACAGTTACACATATATGAATAAACATTTTTGTTTTTGCTAATCACCTGGAGCTCGGACTCTAGGAAGCTGAGCAGAGTTCCGGGAATAATCCCTTTGATTCCACCTCCGTCAATGCTGAGAACTGTGATGAGCTTTCCATGACTGGGAGGGGGGTGGGAAAGGATTGCACTTGCTTTCTCCATCTGGACTAGGTAGCTAAATAAAACTGAGATAACTTGAAGAACTTATGAACTAGGAAGATCGATTAGCTATAGATGGATGATGAGGAGTGGAGATTACAGAGCTTGTGTAGGCTTTATATAGAGGTCTTCCAGCCTCCCATAATTTGTTTGCTATTGATACTCGATGCATGTGGAAATCATGAACGGTAAAAAGTATGCCTTTAACATTTTTAACACTCGATCACCTTATGTAGACATGAAGATTTCTGATATAGCATTTTATGTACTCATATTGATCACATTTGTGAACTACGTACCCCGATATATCGAAATAACTCGAATGTGGATGTTCCCACTGCAAACTGAGCCAAATAACTATATATGCAAGCATGCAAACATCTAGGTCATTTTTCATCAGTCCAACTCGTGTATGCACATATCATAAAATTTTCCATTATCTTTTTATAGAAAATATAATTAACCCATGGAGTTAAAAGCATTTAAAGTTGCGCTACAGATTTCACGATTCTTTACATTTTACGTAATACTACGACTATAATATAATTACCGATGCGTTTTAGGTTATATACCTGGAATTTGTTCACGAGTTTGATTAAGAGAATATGGGTGTTTTTTCGGATGTTTTCTGGAAATGGCATGGGAATTATTTAACCTAACTTGCCAAAACAAAAATATTATATGGTCCCGGATCGAGTAGATGTTTCTTTGTCTTAAGTGGTAAGGAGCAACAAAGGCCCAAACGGCAAATGTATTACATGTCAGGACTCGGGATAAGTAGCCCAGGGATTACATTACAAATTACTTCAGACAAACGCGATATTATCTCCAAACTGATGGACTTTCTTTTTCAATTCGAGTGGACGATATGTTTGAGCATCCCAAGATGGGGCGCATCGCTTCCTCTCTTGTCTCTTTTCTTTCTGTGAAACACGATTTGTTTGTCCTTTTTATTTGGAGGGTCTTTGCAGCATGCTTAAATCGTGTGGTTTTTTTGGTGTGAATGATCGACATGCAGAATAGTCTTGCATGCAGAACTGTGGTTGTTTTGAGTATACTACTGAAGCTTTGGTGTGATTGTCTGATTGATCGAGAGGAATGGTCCCCTGCTCGATGTGTTTGTTCTTGCCATTCATTCTTGGAAGTCGATCTTGATGATGAAAAAGACAAGTAAAATAATGACCAACAGTTCATGTGATGCACGTAGATCATAAATTTAACTCAGATATTTGATCAATAATATACAGTTCAGAAAATTCAGTTCATAAATCCATAGATGACTGGTATACACAGTTTCTAACTTCAAGAATATGTGTGGCTTATCTTTCTTCCATTCAAAATACTTCTGTATCTTTCAAATGTTCTCCTCGATCTGTTGAAAACGCGGAGTACGTGGGAAGACATATAATTTAGGGAAAATTTAGGCTAGCTTTTATATATGGGGCTAGTAATATTTAGGATGAAAAGTACTCGAACAATGCATGAAAATTATAAATGAATCAAGGTGGTTTGGGTACGCGTACGTATGAATTAAATTGTCATCACAATTACACCAACAAGTATATAATGAATATCAAACATATGATACTAGATCGATAAATCCAGAATACCCCTGTTTAAGTGCTTAACCTAAGAAATTTACTAATTTTCGGATCGAGTTCTTGATCGAGTGTTTTAATTAGGATTGCTAAATGGTCGCTATAATCAAAATTAATCAAAGTACAGTACAACATTGGTTTGAATATATATGAAGGGGACTTGATTATCTTGCATTTGTTAGTAGCGTTTAATTCATTAGTTACTACTTACTAACTGTTAATTAGTACAATTACCGTTTTATGCAATTTTGTCGAATAATGCAGTCTAGCTTTTTATTGCTTTCCTATATCCCAACCAGGTTCATGTAACATTTTCCTACCAGGCATGGATTGGTGGATTAGAACGTGATTCACACTTTAGATCTCCGAAGCACCAACCACCCGCGTTCCTGCATTCATCCTACCCCAACGGGCAGAGCACCTATTGGCAGATTCCGCAGAACAATTATTGCTCATTTGTGAATCACGCATGTAGGGCTATAGTGACTCACTTGACCCAATAATACCAAATAATTTATTTGTCTTCATTCTCTTTTTTTCTTTTGTGTTCTGGCAAAGTTTGCCTTCACCATTGTAAACCAAAAAAACTGGTGTTTCCTTTACTAGTTTGAGCATGCGGGTATGCTATCACTCGTGTTTCTCATGGGTTCTGGTCGATCTGCAGGATGCGCTTTCACAACTTTTTTTTTAGGTTCAAATTCACTGAGAAGTTTCAGAAGGGAAAATTTCTGTACTATAGGCACAGACCACTCAGACTATGAAAATAAAATTTATTCATTTCAGTGAAAAACTGATGAGTGTTTGAGCACTAGGTACTAATCTAAAGTCAGATTGGAATCTGCTCAAGTACTAATTATATCAAATAATACGCACTACCAGCCCCTTCTTTAGGGCAAAGCTTTCTTCGAAACTATTTTTCTGTCAGAATTAAAATAACTAATAATTAACGAGGCAGATATTGTCTAATACAGGCCAATCCGATCCTTCTAAGTTCATTTGCACATTGTGTTTAGCAGCAGATACCAGCTTTATGCTAGAACACGCATGTTCGCAACTTATGAAGTTTTGAGACAATTAATTTACAGACATATATGAAAGAATATAAGGAATCTAGCTATAGCTTGCAAGATATGGCTGCAACCATTTCAATTTTTCACATAAGCTCAGTTTTCTGGACACGTCGGAGAACAGATTGTTCTCTTTTAGGGAGGAACAACTGTTCATTGTTTTTTTTTTATAGGAACAAACTGTTCATTGTTTCCATAGATCAAAAGTACTATTTTCAGCACGTCATTCTTCAATCTCTCTCAAAGTACTCTTAATTATCTTGTTGGACAAGCTTCTCACCTAACCTAGCTTACCCAAATAAATACATTAACGGGAATATATCTTGAGCAAAAAGATGGTATAAAAGTATAGTAAAATCGATTTTGTAGAAACTCCGCGTAATGGAATAAGTCATGGTCATGCGATTCATTGGACGTTGCCAATTCAGTTGCGTTTATCACTTGACAACAAAGTAGGTTTAAAAACTCGCCAGGCGTTATTGCGTGCGCAACATGCATGTATACTATTGCGTGCGCAACATGCATGTATACAGGCACCGCCTAGCTAGGTGGGATTTCAGGAAACTGCATATAGCCAAGGTTTGGAAACTCTAGTTAGATGCTACTCGATAGGCTTCTAGCACCTAGACGGGCCAGCAGCCTTGATTTAGAACAGTGCTTGACAAAAAGCCAGAAGGATTTTTGGCCACTAAAACTATTGACGAACGTACATTTAACAACGAATAAGATATTTATAGATAGTACGGTACGTATATCTACATGCTGATGAATATATTCGATAATTCGGAATAAACCCATTTTTTATTAAAGGGATATGCATCTCTGCTAAGCAGAAGAATATATACAGAAGTGTACGTACAGTAGTATATATATTAAATATACTTGCAGAATGGCAGAAATTAAGAACTTAACACATATATAATAATCTTTGCATATCATTTTCTTCAATAAATTAATAAAAAATCCCTTCAATTCATGGAACATGGAGTATGATTATTTCAACCTTGATCGATCAGAATATATATTTTGACTATAAAATAAATTGATATATCAGACTGATTATATATATAGATATATATTATATATGCTCCAAGAGCAGGCTAGGGTTCTTATTCTGATCATGAACATCAGGTAAATTCTGGATTGAAGACTTTACATGAAGTAAGAAATGCTTATGAGGGCAATCTCTTTAAACAAGATTATATACCTACGTAGTCTCTTGAATTAATCATCAGCAAACTCAGCAAATTATGAGAGACAATAGGTTGAATATATATACTCAGAGTTTGATGGAGAAAGAATAGACGTCTGTCATTAGGCATATATATAACAGATGGAAATTGATATGTTACTTAATGTTAAGACTTAAGACTCAAGGGCGCCTGATTCAGATGGAGGATTAGATACAGCTGATGAGCTTTCTGACCTATTCATTTTCTTACAAAATCCATGTATATATGGTCAATTTCGGTTTATCATCTGCAACACTGAAGATGATTTACTTGATGATCATCCTAAATGATTATAGTGTATTTGAAGTTTACGATAACAAATATATGACAAATTCAACGCAAAATCACGGAACAGGAGAAACATGGGCAATAGAATATGGTTAAATTATGAACATTTCTTGGATCTTCCGTATCTGTCATCATCATTGCAGCTGGTTAGAGTACAGAGGCAAATTAATGAAATGGTATACTGTACATATACTACGTACGTACCAATCTTTTCAGTTTCTTTCAAGTCCTTGTATTGTGATGTTTGATCAATCACGTTGGCAAGTTATCACATATATTGACCTTTCCAGGCCTCTATGCGATCGTTGATCGATAATCCTTGCCGCCTTATGCGAATCGAATTGATTTATTCTGCGTAAAACTTGATTTAGTATGATCTCCTTGAATTGCTGCATCATCAATCTCACCATTATTGCCCTCACTGTATGTTGGCTTCAAAAAGATAACTTGAAACTAATTAACAATCCAAGGCTTTGGCTTCTTGGTAAAGGTTTAGCTTCGATTCAGAATTGGGCGATTTTAAGAGAAGAGATCGATTAGGCCTAACTCACTTGTCTCCTTCTTGCTAGCCTTCGATATGCTTCAGCTATTCAGTCTTACCTACAATTCTCATGGAGGAAGTCTAACCTACTATTCTGCAATTCTCACAAATGCATCTTTGGTCCATAATGTAGGGAAACAATTAAGCTGTAGCAAAGAGGATATGATGGACTTGACATGAACATTGTAATAT
Source organism: Fragaria nilgerrensis (assembly GCA_010134655.1). Lineage (NCBI taxonomy): Eukaryota > Viridiplantae > Streptophyta > Magnoliopsida > Rosales > Rosaceae > Fragaria > Fragaria nilgerrensis. The sequence continues at coordinate 30,643,399 of CM020978.1, read as the reverse complement.
TATATATGGTTATACGTACGTGCATGCGGTCCAACTTGAACCATATCCAGGAAGTTGTACAAAACGGGTCAAATTTTTTGAATCGCGTTCAATCGTTCATCCATTCGCATTCCAGTTATTCAAACACTTTGGGGGCAACTTGATGCAATGACTTGTTGATTCTAGGAATATTACGAGTTTAGGAGGAGTCTATAAATACCTGTACTTGTTCTCTCAAATATTTCACCAAAGAACTCGATCTATTATCGTACTCTTCTTCTAAAGTTCATCAGTTCAATTACAATCTCTTTATCCTCAATTTACTCTCACACATATATAGCAGCAGCCCAGACTTTCTCAATCAATCTCATGGAAAGAACCAAAAGCATCCCACTACAGCCACCAACTTATGGAAACCTAATCACTGTTTTAAGTATTGATGGAGGTGGAATAAGAGGGTTAATCCCAGGAACCATCCTTGCTTTTCTTGAATCTGAGCTTCAGGTACGTAGCACATGAACCATAAATCAGTTTTTTTTACCAAACTAGGGTTACGCACTTGAATTTTCAAGTTAAGTAGTTATCGTATTCACTGTCCATGCCAACACATGTACATGCATGCCCGATCTCAATAATGCTAGAGGCCTTAAGTACGTGCTGAAGTACTCAACTGTCATATACAATGTGATCAAGATGTGCAGTCCGACTCGTGCAGTCGTGCATTTCTCCTAGGTTGATCAACCAATAGACCTAACATTTTGATCATTTTGCAGAAGCTGGATGGGGAAGATGTAAGACTCGCGGACTATTTTGATGTGATTTCAGGGACAAGCACCGGAGGTCTTGTGACGGCCATGCTTACAACCCCAGATGAGAATAACCGACCGGTGTTTGCTGCTAAAGATATAAAGGACTTCTACCTTAATCATGGCCCTAAAATATTCCCCCAGAAGACGTACGTAATGCTTGCATATTAGTAGTTTACTAAATATTCTTTTAGCTATCATTAAACTACCTTTGGATGCTTTCAAGTAACTATAATCAGCTTTGAATTTCTTAAACCCTCGACAGATGGTGGCTGTTTCCTCATCTTATAAGCATCATCAAATCTCTAGTAGGACCAAAGTACGATGGGAAGTATCTACATAGCTTGATAAAGGAAAAGATGGGTAACAAGAAACTGCATCAGACATTGACTAACGTTGTCATTCCTACGTTTGATATAAAGAATCTTCAGCCAACAATCTTTTCCAGCTTTGAGGTACGTGCACATTTGTTGTTTCTTCTGTTTAGAACTAGCAATCCACTTATAGCATGCGATGGTATATATACTTATAGCTGGAGTAAGTAAATCTAACATATATTTATGCATGCCATAACATCTGCAGGTGAAAACGAAGCCATTCTTTGATGCTTTGCTTTCAGACATAAGCATCGCGACCTCAGCAGCACCAACTTATCTTCCAGCTCATTATTTTGAAACTGAGAGCGCTGAAGGGAAATTAAGAGAATTCAACCTTATAGATGGCGGTGTCGCTGCAAATAATCCGGTAAGTACTAGAAATAAGATTATGTATATATATACCATCCAAGATTGATGATCAAGAACATATATATAACCCAAAATTCATAATTCTTCTTTAATTTCAGACTCTGGTTGCTATTGGTGAAGTTACAAAGGAAATAATCAAGGGGAGCTCGGATTTTTTCCCTATAAAACCCATGGACTATGGACGGTTTTTGGTTATATCATTAGGAACTGGCTCACCAAAATCTGAATACAAGTACAATGCGCCGAGAGCAGCTAAATGGGGCATCTTGAATTGGTTAACCAGTGGTGGTTCCACCCCAATCATAAACGTTTTCCAACAGGCAAGTGCCGATATGGTCGATCTTCACCTGTCTGTAGTTTTCCAAGCCCTTCGCTCAGAGAAAAACTATCTTCGAATTCAGGTTCTTATTATAATTATCTCTGTGTAATTTTATTCTTCTAGATAGCCATGAAACTAATAATCGTATAAATTTTGACAAAGACAAATCTAATTATTGATCCATGGAAATGAAAACGCAGGATGACACGCTAAGTGGACAAGTATCTTCGGTGGATGTAGCCACAAAGAAAAATTTGAACGCTCTCGTAGAAGTTGGAGAAGGCCTATTGAAGAAACCTGTGTCTAGGGTTAATTTGGAGAATGGCAAATTTGAGGCTTCCAATCATGAGACCAATGAGGAGGCTCTTATAAGGTATACAAGTACAAACTTATATTACGTTGTTAATTTCTCCAATATCTCTAGTATTATTTTATTTGATAATGCAACAAATTAACAATATCTATGTATACCATACATTATATTAACAGAAAGTTCTGATTATCAATGTGCAGGTTTGCAAAACTACTCTCTGAAGAGAAGTGGCTTCGCCTTGCGAGGTCGCCCCACGGAAAATGTGCCATGCCCAAGCCGAAGCTGAACTCACATTGATGCATCTTATATTCAAAATTTCTGAATTCCTCTATACATGTATATAGATTACACAATAGCATAATGTTGTACTTTTTCTTTTTCATTTTTTATTTTCATTAACTGTTCAAGTAACAGTTTCTTGTAGTTCAAAGTATGGGGGCAAATGATCCCATATACTTTGATCAATCTTTAATTCTTTGATTGTATCCAAATAAAACCCTGATAGGCTGGGAAATAATTTCTGTGTATATGTTGTTACTTCAATGTCGATTCGTTGATTAATTTTCCTATTTCAGAAATATGTACTCTCTACACATAAATAAAGGAAAATTAGCTAGCAATCAAGAATTCTTTTGGGTCAGCTTCTTTGTATGTAATCACCAACCGTACGTACGTATACATTATGCGCACTAATATATATGAAGTTAATAAATAAGTTCAATTTGAAATTTGTATGATTGATATGAGCTGTTTATAAAAGTATGAATGTGTTGTATATTTGAGATGCACACCATTCGATCAAAGGGAACCTGCATGTAGTGCATTATATTACTGTGAAGATTCACTTATAAGCACATCTGTCTTTCTGGGAATTCCACCGTACGTTCTTGTCGTGAATTTGACCATATGGTCATCACTTAAATCGGAAAATATATAATTCTCTAATTAACCGTCGGAGATAGCTAGATTACGATTACTACCAACAGCAAGTCAACAAACCAGAACAGAAGCGACGACCTTCGCGTGCCTAAAGAAAATTAATTAAATTATAAGTGGGAAGTTTAATTAAACCCTAGGCCGCCATGATGGAATCTATCTCGAGCAACAGACATTACCAAGTTATATAATCAATCCATGAACCTGAACATGAGTGGCTGTTCATTGTTCCTTAGATCCTTGAGAGTAGTTGATTCCCGATTGATCGAGTCCTTGTTAATTGATTGTTAAGTCGTCGTCCTAGAATGGCATGTGATCGATATGAACAATGAGTTAATATTGTAGTTTCAGTAAAGGCAGCTAGGGTTTGCATCCAGATTGAACGTACTGGCTAGTTTTTAACTATTATAGCTAACACCTAAAAGTTGGAAAGATGCCGATCGACATCTTACTCATATTATATCCTTGAGCTTAACTAATACCAGCTTAATTAATATCCTGGTGTGTTCTCTGGGTACTCAATTAGGGTTTGTTCCACTTGCATTTTCCCCCTCATCGAATAAGAACTCTGGTTCTCCTCACTAAACACACAGATAGAAACAGCAAACTTAGGGAATAGTACTGAACAGTAAATACTACTTCTAAAAGACAACAGCAAACTTATTAATTCATGTACTGCATATTAATTTTTGCAGGTAACCAATATTGGAGAAACATATACTATAGCAGCTAGACTATGCTATCTAAATGATCTTATTGCATACTTTTGCGTTTAACTTTATCGATCGATCACCTTGAACAAATATCTCATAAAATTATGGTGGGGATTCACTGCGTACGGTACTTATGCTGCTAGCTGTTTACGGTCTTATTAGGAATTAGGATATGACTTGGAAATATTCCAGATTTAACAAGCTAGCTAGTTATTCATAGATACTATACTTGTGTGCATTCATGTTTATGTTTTTGTACAGAGGCTACTAAAAATCATTGAGTTTGTTGAGGGACTTCAAGCAGTTAAGGACTTTTCATTAGGAATTAGTCTTTCTACCAATAGAACAGTACTACAGTAATCTGTATCTATTTATTACCAATGGACAGTGAATATGTCATTCACTACATATTCACTTTAGATCGCAGCTATAGCTACTAAAGTTTAACATGTCGATCATTCTAATTCCTTTGAACTTGATAAAATTCAAAATCCATGAAAATTATATGACCATAGAAACTTCTTCAAGTTATGTTGGTATATAGACATCTGCGGGCAAATTTGAATGGACCATTCAATCTTTTTAAATGCATTCTGCAGTTGGCAGACCATATAGCAATCAAACAGGCTGAATTCAGCTATGGTTCATTGCAGTCTTTCACGAATCAAACTCTAGCGCGTTAAAAATTCTAATATATAATCTTACAAGCCACGCATGTGCATTGTATGCGACCATACAAAAAAAAAACTTGCATTTTAAGAGAGAGGCTGCTGCTTTAGATAGTATAGGCCTTTTCATGAGGGAAAATTTGGTTTTGGCCAAACTGTGTATTACCTACAAGTCTCATGGAGAGTCTTACCTAAAGTTCTTCAATTCTCACTTATTATGATTTGTCCCTGACATAGGGGGAACAAATATTGAGCTTGTGTATACAGTTTGACTGGATAAGGCAATTCTCCATTATTAGTAGACAGGCCAGTCCAAGTTGCATAATTTGTTCAAACAAATGACAAATCATTGACAAATATTTCATTATCTAATCTCTTTCTGGGTTGTTTCTTGTAACAGGAATGGTGCATGAGGAGTAGTACGCTATAAGTACCATACTTAATCTGTCGATGGAAACTCACAAAGTGAATCAAGAACTCTATCTATTGTCTAAAAGCATCTTCCAAGGCTCAAAGACTCTCCTGGCATTTTCTCTCCTTCATTGTCTTTTATATCTGCAACTAGAACTCTTAGTTGTTTGACCATGGAAAGAACAAACAGCATACCTCTACAGCCCCCAACCTTCGGAAACCTAGTAACTGTTTTGAGCATTGATGGGGGTGGAATAAGAGGCCTTATCCCAGCAGCCATCCTTGATTTCCTTGAATCCGAGCTTCAGGTAGAATTTTGCTGCAGAAATAGTAGATTCATTGTGATCATCTAGCATTTTGCTGCAAGATAGATATTGATCATGATCATATATATATCAAGTACTGATTTAATAGGATATGTTTGATGCATGTTGCAGAAGCTAGATGGTGCGGATGCAAGACTTGCAGATTATTTTGATGTGATTGCCGGGACTAGCACAGGTGGTCTTGTAACTGCCATGATTGCAACCCCAGACGAGAACAAAAACAACCGCCCTGTGTTTGCCGCAAAAGACATTAAGGATTTCTACCTTACACACTGCCCTAAAATCTTCCCCCAGAGGCAGTAAGTGATGTTATCATGTTACTTAGAAGGTGATCAGTTTAACTTTTGATATTTCATTAGCTTAATTAGTTACTAATTTTTTTCTTTAATGTTGCATACAACAGTTGTCCATTGTTTCCACATGCTGTAAAGATCATCAAAGCTCTAGCAGGACCAAAGTACGATGGAAAATATCTCCACAACTTAGTTAGGGAAAAATTAGGGGACAAAAAACTGAACAAGACATTGACTAATGTGGTCATTCCCACATTTGACATAAAACAACTCCAGCCAACAATCTTTTCCAGCTTTGAGGTTTGCTCTCTTGATATTTTTCATTTCTAGAGTTCAAAATTAATTTGTTATGTTACAAGCTTATTATTCAACAGTTTATGTAAATACTTGTGATTTCTTAATTTGGCTAGGTGAAAAGCAAGCCATGCTCCGATGCTTTTCTCAGAGATATATGCATTGCAACCTCAGCCGCACCCACTTATCTCCCAGCTCATTATTTTGAAACAGAAGACGTCCAAGGCAAAGTTAGAGAATTTAACCTTATTGATGGTGGCGTTTGTGCAAATAACCCGGTAAGCACATTTATAGTATGACACAGTCTAATACTGTATGTTTATATATAAGATATTCCTCTTAAATGTGCCTAGGCCTCAAAGTCTTAAACATATGGTTTTTTTCTCTCTTATTTCCAGACTTTAGTTGCTATTGGTGAAGTGACAAAGACAATACTCAAGGGAAGTTCAGACTTCTTTCCCATTAAACCCATGGATTATGGTCGATTTCTAGTCATATCATTAGGAACTGGGTCACCAAAGATAGAACTGAAATATCATGCCCATGCTGCTGCCAAATGGGGTTTGTTGGATTGGTTAACCAGCGGTGGAGGTACCCCACTCATTGATGTTTTCAGTCAGTCAAGTTCTGATATGGTCGATTTTAACCTGTCAGTTGTTTTCCAAGCCCTACACTCGAAGGAAAATTATCTTCGAATTCAGGTATTTAACGCTGCTGCCATCAATAATTCAATATACATCTGAGTTTCTAATTTTGCACAACAAAATTAAAATATGATTACTGTAATCGTTCAAGACAACAATGCAAATTTAACCAAGCTAGTTTAACTGATTCATATTTAACAATTGCAGGATGACACGCTAACTGGGCAAGTTTCTTCAGTGGATATAGCAGAAGAGAAGAATTTGGATGATCTTTTGAAAGTTGGTGAAGGTCTGTTGAGAAAACCAGTCTCTAGAGTTAATTTAGAGACTGGTAATTATGAGGCTTTTACTGAAGAGACTAATGCAGAAGCTCTTACAAGGTTTGCAAAATTACTGTCTGAAGAGAAGTGGCTTCGCCTTGCTAGATCCCCCCATGGACATGCTATACCTAAAACTAGTTCTAATGGCTCTCTTAGTATTAAAGTTTGAGTTATAGTTTCTTGTAAGAAATGAAGGGAAATGATGGTGTTCTATAATTTCTTGTTTATTTACGTTTCAATAAATCCTGGCCGTGGGATACAGTCAAGCTGATCTATATTGTAATCATTCTTGTATCTGATCCATAAATAGAAAGTTTTCACTTTTCAAATTTCGTATATGACCCAATCTCAATCTTCATCAGTAATTATCCAACCCAGAAAGATTGTTCTTGAAATTGAAGCTTTCGATCATAAACACACGAGAATGACGGAATCGGCCGGGGTTGTAATTTTCCGTCAAGTCACCAAGAACATAAGCAATTAACTATAAAAAGAAACTATATATGCAAACCTAAGGCACCATGAGAAAAAACCAACGAGGACACGCCACAACCAGACACACGCGTAAATTGTCTGAACAGTACTGCAGGAACTAGTCCTCAGTTCCTCACAGGAAAACCACGTACCGAAGCGCAAGCTGATTAACCAAGAAACTGATTAGATCGAGCTACCGGTTTCTTCAGATAAGAGAAACAAATTTACTTACAGGACTTTTTGTAAGTTTAATCAAACGTTATACATGTGTGGTGCTCAACATGACGTATTATTTTCTATAATTTTGTGAAAGCAAGGTTTCGTTTATTTTAAATCGAGCTAGATGGCCTAGCTCTAGACGTAGAAAGGAATTTGCAGTAATAATATACGAGTCATTCCCTCACCAATTCCTTAATTTACTTTAAATATATGGTTTGATTGGTTCTCAAGAAGTAGACGCTGGTCGCTGGATACTGGGTTGTCGCATAATCTTTGACCATTTGGTCGTCGATTAGTCAGCTAGATTATGATTGATACCAGCAAGTCACTAGAACTTGAAAGACGACATGAAGCTAGTACCAACTACTACTGGACTAGCTACTTTGAAAAGTAATATTTGTCGTGCGCCATTGGCATATCAAAAAGGTATCCACTGAAGTTTTAGCAACAATTTTCTTGTATATATGGACTTGCCGTTCAACCTACTTTACAACTTCTAAGAGGGGCCAAATTAGAAAGAAACAAAAGAACAAAATGAAAAGAAAAAGAAGCCCTTTTCTTGGTCGCAAGTCGCAACTCGCAGAAAAACCAAAATATATACACAACAGTCTGGGCTTTAGCGACGACTAAAGTTTTAGTGACGATTTTCTGTCACTTATGTTGCGGACTAAAAATCTATCGGCCGGTAATGGGAGTTTCCAGTAGTCCACTGACAAAATCAAGATGGTAAATTGTATTTATTGATAGAGACGTACATGTAAACAATTCCCCACTCAGTTACGGTTGAAATTAAATTTCATAGTTTGTGAACGTAATTTATCTATGATGGATCGGGTCGTTCTTTCGAATACCAATTAATGACCTAATTAAAAGGAACGATATATTAATTGGTTAAATATTTTTGAAGGAGAATGACAAATTTGACAATTTGGAGCTGGCTGTTGTTGTGGCCTTCTTTCCCTGTGGCGATCTCATTTCACGGACTCTCCTTTCCTTGGACAAAATTCCAGCAACCCTGCACAATATTAATGCATGTTAAACACAAACAATTGTTAAGTTCTATGATGTTTCTCGAACTTATATGATGAAAACACATCGTATCATTGTAGCAGTATAAAATCTAATAGCTAGGTACCTTGCTAGAGCCTCTTCGTTGGTAGAATGATGGGAAGGCTCATGGATACCGGTTTCCAAGTTCACTTGGGAAACTGGTTTCTTTAACAAGTTTTCTCCAACTTTTACAAGATTTTGCAAGTTTTCTACTGTAGCAATGTCCACAGAACACAATGTCTTGCCCAAATCATCATCCTGCGCCATAGTTTTTGCTTATCAACATATTATTCACCAGCTAGAAAATAAAACCATAATTAAGGGGCCGGGGAATGAAAACATCATCAAAAAGTTGTCAATATACATGTTTGGTTTGGTAGAGATATTGGAGCTAAAAGCGTTTTCAAGAAGAGGTATGGTCCTCCTTCAATCAAAATCGTTACTTATTATGCCCTAATAATTTGGTCACTTATTATGCACGATCACCTTTTACCAGTGATGCATGTTCGTTGTTATTAGACTATCAACTTCGCCATATATTCACAAAATGAAGTAAATTCAGGCACAGACGTATCTATACCTGGATTCTTAGGTAATTTTTCTCAGAATGAAGAGCTTGAAATACTGTAGAAAGGTGGAAATCAACCATGTCACTACTTGCTTGAGTAAATATATCAACCAACGGACAGGAACCGCCGCCGCCTCCGATCAACCATCCCAGAATACCCCACTTAGCTGCATTTTGGGCATCGTACTTCTCATCACATTTTGCTGACCCGGTACCCAATGATACAACTAGAAACCGGGCATATTCTGTTGGCTTCATTGTAAAAAAGTCGGGATTTCCCGTGAAAATTTCTTTTGACACTTCACTCACAGCCACCAGTGCCTGAAAAAAATAATAATAATAAAATTAATTATCAAAAAATTACTAACTACTCAAATCGACCATGTCTTCGATGTAAATCATTGCCGTTGTTCTTAGGCTCTATTAGCTTACTGGGTTATTAGCAACAACACCACCATCAATGAGATCAAATTCTCTTATTTGACCAGTCGTGGAATCTTCGGTTTCAAAATGATGGGCTGGAAGATAGGTTGGGGCTGCTGAAGTTGCAATGCATATATCCGAGAGTAAAACGTCTAGGCTACTGTTCTTCCTCACCTACATATATCATCATGTCTGCAAAATCAAGAACTACATACTACAAAATGTATCATGACGTAGAAGAAATGATATGCATATAAGAGAAAGAAATGTATGAACAAATTAAACCTCATAGCTGGAGAAGATGGTTGGTTGGAGCCTCTTTATATCAAAAGTGGGAATTATGACGTTAGTTAATGTCTGGTGCAATCTGATTTCTCCTAATTTTTCCCTCAATATTTTATGTAAATACTCCCCATCATACTTTGGCCCTCTGAAAGCTTTTACCGCTGCCATCGCATCAGTTACAGTAGTGCTGTTCAAGAAAAAGAAAAGAAATTAGTGAAATTAACTAGATAATGGACTGGAGTCTAAACACGAATGGGTGAGAGAACTAGCTGGATAGAAGACCAGTAGCTAGGTTATCGATGGGGACTAGAAGACGTACAAGGGAAGACAATCAATATTGCAATTATCTTGGGGGAATATCTTGGGGCATTGTTCAAGGTAAAATTTGTTGATATCTTTAGCAGCAAATAATGGACGGCCGTTTTCATCCGGGGCGGTAAGCATGGCAGTCACTAGACCACCGGTGCTAGTTCCTGCAATGACGTCAAAGTAATCTGCCAGTCTTGCATCCTCACCATCTTGCTTCTGCATACACACCCAGCAACGTTAATGCATTCGCTTGATGTAATGAAATTTGGTCACACCGAAACGTATATTTGATTGTTGAAATTAGATCATCGAACTCAAAGCTAGATGACAATAGGCTTGGAGGTGACAATAACATACCTGAAGCTCAGACTCAAGGAAACTGAGAAGAGTGCCGGGGATAATTCCTCTGATTCCACCTCCATCGATGCTAAGAACAGTGACGAGGTTTCCATAAGTGGGAGACTGAAGGAATGATCTCTCTCTCTTGATGAAATTAGGTCCCATGAATTTATTTGGAAGAGAAGCGGATCCGTGAAGAGGCATCTCCATGGAATTAGGCGTCCCCATTGTTGACTGAAACTGAGAGGTGTGAAGCTTCTGCTGAGACGGATCGAGTAGGAGCTTTGAATATTATTACAACGCTTTATATATAGAGATCCTGTCTAAAAAAATCGACCCCAAACTTGTATACGTCGCTTGCTACTTTGCTAAAGGATAAGTTTAAGTTGGATCCAGCCTAATCCAGATTTTTCAAACAACTAATTGATTACTAACGCGTCCTAACCTATTTCAATACTCATTTGAATCCACCAGTAATTTGCGAAATTTAACAAATTGATCGATGAATAGTATAGACACCTCATGAAATAAATGAGAAAAGCTTTGTTATTAGTGTTTAGTTCTTCTTCTTCTTTTTGTTTTTCTTGTTTGGCTCATATATCTCTTTTATAGTAGCTGTTTGAGAACTGATCAGATCAATCAACAGGAAGATGTCAATCAAAGCATTCGATTTTCAGAACATGGAAGCTGGATTCAAGAGTACATTAGAGTCAGTCGATTGATTAAGCACCAGTGATCGAGCACGCTGGTTAACAGTAGTACATCGAGCCGTTTCTAATTGGCATATATTGTTGTCAAAAGGTTCTTAGTTAGCAATTAGTTAATTTCGCAGATCGAAAATACACACACACACACACCCCTAGCCTAACGCGGTCCATAGGAAGTTGTTGAACAGCAAGTGAAGATGCATGGGTGCTACACTGCTACTCAATAATTCGAGTATAATCAATGCATGGCTGCAAGTAGTTGGTTGAAGATTTCTTACCTGAACTTCAACGATTATTAGCAGTTGTTAGAATTTGTACGTGGTTAGCTGAAATGAACTTATTATCGAACACAAAAAAATGAAACCAACCATTTTCAGAGTTTATAGAACCAATTAGAACGAGAAAATTCATAATCACTTGCCAAAAAAAGAGAAGATTCATGTCCGAGAAGTTCAGTAGTACATGTGGATTGAAGTTTCCATGTTGATCGGAGCAGACAATAGTGACCAGTTAACTGGTGTTTATTGGGAAAGATAATTATTCAATTACACTAGCAATAAGTAATTACTTTAATCACGAGTGATTATTTCTATAACCAAATGAATTAACTAATAATAATGTATCATCGATCAGTAGCACTGTAGCAGAATTAACTTTTACGTATCAAACAGTAGTAGCTGCTGCGGCGCCTGCAGCCTTCCCATGGGGTGATCTCATTTCACGAACCCTCCTCTCTCTAGACAGAATTCCCGCTACCCTGTACGTGTTAATTTACTTATTATCGGATATTTACAACAAAACAAAACAAAGTAAAAGATAAAAATCTATACATGAGACTGTTAGATATGATGGACAAGTGATCGAGATGTATAGGATCCAACAAATGATATATTATACGTACCTTACGAGAGCCTCTTCATTTGTGGACTGATGGGCAGGCTCAAACATACCAGTTTCCATGTTCACCCTGGAAACCGGTTTCTTTAACAATTCCTCTCCAACTTTTACAAGATTGTTCAAGTTTTCATGCGTAGCAATGTCAACTGAACACACTGTTTCCTCCAGCGTATCGTCTTGAATCCGAAGGTAGTTTTTTTCAGAATGAAGAGCTTGGAAGACCGTAGAGAGGTGATAGTCAACCATGTCACTACTGGCTTGAGTAAAAACGTCAACCAGTGGACATGAACCGCCTCCGGTTAGCCACCCCAAAACGCCCCAACTAGCTGCATTTGTGGCCTCATACTTCTCCTCGGATTTCGCCGAACCAGTACCCAGTGATATCACGAGGAATCGCCCATACTCAGTTGGTCTTATAGGAAAGAAGTCAGGATTTCCTTGATGGATTTGTTTTGTTACTTCACTTACAGCGACCAAGGCCTGACAACGATAGAATAGAATTCTATATGTGAGAGATCTACCACTAAATAAATGCTATATGATCATCTATGATCAGTACACGAAGTTGCATGTTGCTCGAAATTAACATGTACCGGATTATTAGCAGCGACTCCACCATCAATCAGATCAAATTCTCTTGCTTCACCGGTGCTGGAATCTTTGGTTTCAAAATGATGTGCTGGGAGATAAGTTGGGGCTGCTGAAGTTGCAATGCATATGTCGGAGAGTAAAGCATTTAAGCTCTCCTTCTTTTTAACCTATCAAAATAATTACCAACATATACACAAAATCAAGGCCTGGCCTTCCTAACTTTATAATTAAGGAGGACCATTTTGAAATGGTAAATAAAACTTTAATCAACATATTCTAGAGATACAAATAAGCAAACCTGATAGCTGGAGAAGATGATTGGCTGAAGCCTCTTTATATCAAAAGTTGGGATTATGACGTTAGTCAATGTCTTGTTCAATCTTACGTCTCCCAGCTTTTCCTTGACTATATCATGCAAATACTTCCCGTCATATTTTGGCCCTTTCACAGCTTTTAACATTTCTACAGCTTCACCAATAAGCGGGGTGCTGTTGTAGAAGCAAAATACAGAAGGCTGTTAGGTACGACATTATTATTAACCAAGATGCGTGTAAATATAAAAGAACTGTATGTACATTTATCTTTGTATACCTGTCTTGGGGGAAAATCTTAGGGCAGTGTTCAAGATAAAAATCGTTTATATCTTTCGCAGCAAATAGGGGACGGTTATTTTCATCTGGGGCAGTAAGCATAGCAGTGACAAGACCACCTGTGCTGGTGCCTGCGATAACATCAAAGTAATCTGCCAGTCTTGCATCTTCACCATCCAGCTTCTGCATAAACATATATAGCCATTAATGTTAATGCAAAGTTCATCAAGTGATATTTGGACGATTTTTGTACTTACGTTCGAGATTGAAAACGAATTGTTTGTGTTTGAATGTAACTATATATTCGGAATATCAATCGATGAATATACCTGAAGCTCGGATTCTAGGAAGCTGAGCATAGTCCCTGGAATAATCCCTCTTATTCCACCTCCGTCGATGCTAAGAACAGTGACGAGGTTTCCATAAGTGGGAGACTGAAGGAATGATCGTGCTCTCTCCAAGTATGGCGCCATTGCAGATAGATGGACAGGTAGTTATGAATCAAATACAGAACGCAGTGGATGAGTAGTTGTGAACCGAGAGGGTTGAAGTTGCAGGTTATGTAGCTATAGGCTGAGGAGGAATGGAGTTAATTAGCAACCCTAAGTAGCTTACGCTTTATATAGAGATCTTTTCTCGTCCAAATCTGACTCCAAACTTGTAGTTTAATAGCATTCCAAGTTTTTAAGTTTGACAAGTTTCTACCGCTCAAGAATTTTCCAAGTGCCAGATCCTTATTGTATTAGCAATTGAATCTTCCACAGGCACAAGTCACAACATGTAAAACATTAACACGTACACCGTGAATGGCGGAGTAACATATCCTCAAATGTTCATGCTAGAATAATCTCACTAGGGAATCAGTTCAGCTTTCTTGTTCTTATTTCATGACTGATTGAGATTGTTTCAAGCGAAGAAGAATCAAAAGGAAGATGCCAAGTGAAGCAGTCTAGTCAAGAATTAGAAGTATTAGGTAAGAATTAGAAGTATTAGGTACGTGGCTAATTACACAGCGCGCAACAGAGAACTAATAATCTTGCGTCACAAGGTCGTTTCCTAGAGGACCAATCGATCAGTAGCTTTCCAAACACATAAACAGACTTCAATTTGCAGAAGATTTCAACACGACATTTCAATAATGCAGCGAGGTCGTCAAAGACTAGTTGTGTTTATCAATACCCTAATAGAGGTCCTTAATCACCAGATGAAATATTGTAAAGGATTAAATAACTGGTGATATTTTCCTTGTGCTCTGTTTTTAAACTTCAACTAAGATAACCCAGAAAGCTGGATAACTTTTAAATTTAAAGTGTAACGCACAAGAGAAAGAGCAAAAACGAATGAAGCAATCTGATCTTATTTGATTAAGAGAAAGTTAATTAACACAAGTCGAAATTTTTGACCTAAATTCTATTACCACATGTAAAATGCAGGAGTTGAATGAGTCCCTGGAATCCTGAACAGTAACTAGCTAGAATGAACCGACCATCGATGGTTCAAATCTTTAGGTCTAACCCCGACTGGCTAGAACCAACCAACCATGGCTGATTACGTAATATATAGATCGACCGGCCTACACAAAAGGGTCTAAATCACTCACTGCGCCAAAGTCAAGTTGATATGATGAAGCATCCATGAATTTCTCCATGCATTTCTACTTCCGTGTCCAGATTTGTCAAAGCTGATTAAGATTCAGATCTTCTGCACGTTTTCGGTATTTTATTAGGGAAGCTTAAACAATTACAACGTTTAAAACTAACAAAAGGTGATTTTGCAAGCGAATTCCAAACTATTTAATTAACATCAACTGAAACTTGGCCGCCGGTTTGGACAAGCATGAAGCATGAGAATGGTTAATTTTCCTTCGAACCATAACACACACGTGAGTAATTGTTCTCTGTACCCGGAACACCACGTGACACTGTCAGGTGGTGTTTCTAGTTAATCATATAACTCAATTTCCTGTGGAGACAAACATGGGTGAAAAATAAATAGACCAATCAGAAATCATAAATACGATAAAAACACTTGGACCAATAGTATTAGAGATGATCAAATGCCACGTGGTGTTCCGAGTACAGTTTATAATTTTCCCACACACGTATATGCTAAAGTAGAATGATCCTGCAACCAAAATCAAAATCCTAAAATTAAGGTCCTCATTGAAAAACTAACCCTTGACAAACAATAACAAACAACAAAAATTTCTTTATACACAGACACACAGTGTGATCTTAGTCATTCATAAATATTCATATGCGAGAACCATAATGCAACCGTATTAGTGTCATCTAGTCTCGCAATCCAGGGGTGTAAAACCCTTACCTAAAGTTTAAACAAACCTGATGTTGCTCAATGTTATTGCTGAATTATAACCGTGACCATGAGAGGAGCTGAAATACTCTGTTGGCTGACAGGCTCTAGCGCATTAGTCATTGAGCCTAGGAAGCCTTTAGAATACCGCAAAAGAAGAAAGTAAACAGACCTTTCAATCTTTCATTAAGAAACGGGCCTTGAGCATTGCAAATTTGCAATTGAGAGATACTTAAAGCCTTAAAGGCTTGAACCATCTCCGTTATCACCAGCATGCAGATAGGCTTGGCCGCTTGGGCCTTCTTATGTCATTGCCAGTACGGACAGTTTTAAGAGGCTTTCTCTCTTGGGCCTCCAAGTGAAAATAAAAAGTATAAAAAAGCAAAGCCAGAGCTGTCTTGCTAGAAAAGAAAGCACTTGTATTTAGAACCCAAAACCAGAAAAGAAAAGTGCTTCTGAATGTCAGGTATGGAGAGACTACAGAGGATGTTTGCCGGCGCCGGAGGAGCTCTGGGTCACCCACCGCCGGATTCGCCCACTCTCGATTCCTCAGAACAGGTCTACATCTCCTCGCTCGCGCTGTTGAAGATGCTAAAGCACGGTACGGTCTGTCAGCTCGAATCTGAATCCCTAATTAGGGTTTGGTTTTTGTTTTTTCTTAGCTTTTGATTTATGGACTTGGAAAGCCTGTCTGAGGTGTAAGGGTAATGGATTGTAGCGAAATTGTGCATTGCAGATTTCAATTAGGGTTTTCTGGTGGATTTTAAAGATTTGATTCGAGTTTTGTTTTGGTGTTTACTTAGTGGTTATTTTGAAATTTGATGATTAATAGGAAGAGCGGGGGTGCCTATGGAGGTCATGGGCTTGATGCTGGGAGAGTTTACTGATGAGTATACTGTTAAGGTTGTGGATGTGTTTGCTATGCCGCAGAGTGGTACTGGTGTTAGTGTCGAAGCAGTCGATCATGTGTTCCAGACTAACATGCTCGATATGCTCAAGCAGACCGGAAGGTATGTGCTCTTTAACTTTGATTAATGAGCCGGCTGCAGGGTAGTTGTTGCCATTGTATTTTTAGTAATAGATATATGTGTTATTTGAGCAAAAATGTATGTCCAACTTATCACTAAATAATGAACAGTTAATGAGGAACGCTAGAATGCTGTTGCACCCTTTTCTGTAAGGAACTCAAGCATAGTAGGGAACTCTATTTAATCCCCATGTATGATTCATTATTCATGAATAACTACAAGTAAAAAAAAATAAGTTTGTGTAAGAGATAAGTAATAATAGGTGATGGCCACCCACATTGCTTGCTTGCATACATCTGTCATTTGCATGCAACAGTCTTGTTAGATATACCCCTAGACCCTAGTTATCCCTTCTGCTTTTTCATGTATAAACTCTTTTAATTATCAATGCAGACCGGAGATGGTTGTAGGGTGGTACCATTCGCATCCTGGATTCGGCTGTTGGCTATCTGGTGTGGACATTAATACGCAGCAGGTAGTCTTATTACTTTACCTCTTTCATTTGACACAGGTTTATTTGTCTTCTTGATATAATAAAAGTTTGTAAGCATGCATTGGTTGTGGTTGATTGTTAGTTTATATGGATGTTGTGTGTCACGTATATTTCGGTATTGATGTCATTGTTTTAAAGAACATATTTGGAGTCTGTAGGTGCTCTATCTGGTATCGGTCTACATAAGCTGCAGCCTACTTTCTTATAATAGTTTTCCTCGTTGGTTTTCCAAGGGTTTGAATAAGCTATGCTTGTTTACAACATTCCTCTGTGCCTGCATTTTTCAAATCGGATTGGTTTAATGTTCTACCTTTGTTGATGGTAGCTTTGACTAAAGAGTAAGCTGTTTGTTGGCTATAGGTTATGTACTTACCCAAATGTGTTATTTTCTTTTACTTTTCATCTTTTCTAGAGCTTCGAAGCTTTGAATCAACGTGCTGTGGCTGTTGTGGTGGATCCCATTCAGAGTGTGAAGGGGAAGGTGGTCATTGATGCCTTCCGCCTTATCAACCCACAGACCATGATGCTTGGTCAAGAACCTCGGCAGACGACATCCAATCTTGGCCATCTTAATAAACCATCTATTCAAGTAAGTTCCCAACAAGTCAGTTTGAACCCCATTGTATGCAGTAGCAACGTTTTGACCTTTTATGCAATTTCCTCTTCAGGCTTTGATCCATGGTTTAAACCGGCATTATTACTCTATAGCAATCAATTACAGGAAGAATGAACTCGAGGAGAAGATGTTGCTTAACCTTCACAAGAAGAAATGGACTGATGGGCTGACCCTAAAACGTTTTGATACTCATTCAAAAACAATGAGCAAACTGTTCAGGTAAGTAAAGATATCGCCTACTGCAAATTAGTGGTTTTGTACTGTCATGGTTTTTTTTTTAACAGCATGTACTTTATGTTACCAATATGGAAGGAGGTTACTCTGCTGGCATTGAGTAGTCTAGGTGTTCTTTCTTGTTAAGTTTGAGGTTATTCATTGTTAATAGACCGACTGTTGCATGTGAAGACGAGGAGTAGGTGACAGATGATAAAGAATGCAACTTTAGGGACACCATATACCTGAAAATCTGTGATAAGAGCTTTCAAGTGGTATGATGTGCTAAGGTTCAATTTTGCAAGTTTTAACTGTGGAGATGTCAAATAGGCTGACCTTCAGTCTCCAAACACACTATAATTATAGTTTAAGAATAACATGTAAAGGTTCATCTCGGTTTGCCTGGTTACAAATCCAAGTCCTGACCTAATAAAGCTAGAACAAACTACCAAAAAGATAATATTTTATTTGAAATGAAAGTTGTTATGGCACACCATTAGGCTGTAGATTCCACATCTCTGGCTCTGTAAGTTGGAATTGTTTTTTCAGCAAGAATGAAAGTTGCTGATTTTGATTGATGTATAGGGTACATACTATTTAGTGCACAGAGTCATTGTTCTTCCTTTCATTTGGTCTCTGCAGGAGATGTTGAGCCTAGCTGTCAAGTACAACAAGGCCGTGCAGGAGGAGGATGAGTTGTCTCCAGAGAAGCTTGCGATTGCAAATGTGGGAAGACAAGATGCCAAGAAGCACCTAGAAGAACATGTCTCCAACTTAATGTCCTCAAACATAGTCCAGACCTTGGGAACCATGCTCGATACTGTTGTGTTCTAGACTTCAGCATGCAAGTGTGCACAACTGAGTTTCAGTACTGAACATGTGAGACTGGTTTAAGACATCTTAAAATGTATGCACGGGAGTTTCTGTTTCCTGACTTTCATTCCCAGTTAACTAGTTTTACCATGTTTTTATTATTTACTGTATGAAATTGATCGCAGTGCTTCACTATCATCATCAACTATCAAAGAATAACAGATTTTCACAGCAATGCGAAACACATTCACCCCTTTCTTTAAGTTGGATAGTTAGATAATATTGATTATTCTAAGAGGATCCGTCTAAGAACCAAAGTCTTCATTTGTACTGATCACAGGCTACTGAAATCTCAATTGTCAGTTTGCATGCATATATGACAAATCACTAAAAAGCTGGCAACAGTAGTAAAGTACATTTTGTTCTAGATGAAGAATTAAAGTACATAGGAATACTCAGGCATATTCAAGAATGACGAGGAATCCCACACCAGAAATACCCTTTTTTCTCTTCTTCCACTGAACTTGCACTATTTTAGATTTATGAAAGAAGCCAAATCCTTGATCAAGGTCTTAGCCTTTTCACTATTAGGATTGAAGATGTGGAACACATGATCTTCCCCTTGTGTTTCAATCAACTCTTTGCTTCCTGCCCAGTTGCTCTTCACCAGTTCATCATAGTAAAGCCTCCCTCTGTCCCTCAGTATGTCTTCTCCTGCAACAAGAACAAGCACCTTACCACAAGCCAAACCCTCCAGACTTGGGGATCCGTCGATAAACGGGTTAATAAGCGGGTCATCACCCCCTTTCTCCGATGGGCACACAAAACTCCACCATGTATCCACCATCGACTTCCTGAACGAATCTGCCACCTCCTGGCCAATCGGATCTTTCCCCCAGAAGTAAGGATGTATCATCCCAATCCCAGCAATCTTCACCTTCGGATCCGGGTCGGACTTCTTGACCCGCAAGGCCAAATGGTGTGCAATATTAGCCCCAGCACTATCTCCACCAAAAACACTCGCTCCAGATCAACATGATCCTTAACCCACTTGTCAAGTTCTGCACCACCGAAGACCCATTCAAGCGCAGCCCAAGAATCCTCGTAGGCAATCGGCAGGGGATGCTCAGGGGCTAATCTGTAGTTTACAGAAACAGCAATGACTCTGGCCTCAGCAACAAGCATGTTGAGGCAGTTGTGGTAGAGTGGCTCAGCAGCTGAAGCTATGCAGAAAGCTCCACCGTGATAGTAAACGATCAAAGGAAGCTTTGGACTGGTTTCAGTGATATTGGGTTGGTAAAGTCTGGCTGAGACACCGGTTTGCAGGCAAATGACGACGTCTTTGGATAGAACTCCGGTTTGAGGGTCTAATCCTGCCGGAACAACTTGGGTTCCGTTAAGTCTCTCGATTGTTCCATCTTTAAGTACCCGCGCGTACGGAGAAACATCGAGCAAGACTTCATTGGAACCCATGAAGAAGAAGAAGAAGATGAAGAACAGGGAGGGAGATAAGGAAGGAAGGAGGTGTCAAGTCAAGTCTAGGAGGGGTGAAGGAAAAGGAAGGTTTTGTTTGCATATTTATGGCTGTGTCCGATCAGTGTCATCATACTAGTGCGCATTATTTTGGTCCCAAGTTGTAGGTGTGTTTTTGGCCTTCTTCTTCTGGCGGTGGGTACCAACAATTTACAAAGGGGAAACAAAATGATGGATTCATTTCGAGCTGAAGCCAAAAGTATAAACATGTTATGTAAGCACCTACCAACAAAATTCTTTGATCACCGTCGAAAGAAACAGATTCTTTGATATAGTATCAGTTATTATGTCAGTCGATTTATGACTTTGACGAAATCAAGCTTCATTAAACAATGATCAACAACGTGATAATTGCGTCTTGTGGAGCTGTGACTACTATTGCATTTGAACTTTGAAGTCGTTTATTGAATTAATAAAAAAGTTGTATACACAACTTAATGTCAGTAAATGTTATGTCATACAATTTTGATTAAGTTTACAATCATAAGTCAGGTTTTCATTGTTTCACGTGAGTTTTCATTACTTGACATTGCAGTTTAGCAGAGGTCACAAAATTCAAATCTCACTAACATTATTAAGAAGACGAGATATGTAGTGAACATAACAAAAAAAAAGATATTAATTATGATGTCATAAAGAAAATATAAGTGGGTATATAGGTGTTCCCTGAAATGATCCAAACCATAGTAGCCCAACCCAATTCAAAAGCCCAGATTCAGGTCCACCTGAAGTGCCATCGTCAAAAGGTGTCAGCTTTCTTATTCCAGTGCGAACGACCCGTCTCCTCCTCGATCGTTTTTGGTGGCAAAACTCATGGAGAAGATGATAGCTCTCAGATCCCTCTACCGTTCTCTCTCTTCCAGATCCTACCGAACTGCCGCCGCCGCCACCCATCATCTGCCACGTCACCACCACCACTCCGCCGCCGGCGCTGCTCGAACCCTCTTCAACTTCGCTTCCCCAAACTCCAAGAACCAATCTTTCGGTACTCCCTCTTATCCAAAAACCGATTTTTTACTAATCGCATATGATGTTAAAGTAAAACCCAATTGGGTTTCAGTACGTATCTGAATTTGTGTGAGTGATTAGTGTAAAAGTTTGGAGCTTGATTAGTGTTGTTATATATAGATGAACAGAGGTCTCCTCTTTCGACGAGTTTGGGGAGGATGCGGTGTTTCAGTAACGATGTGGGTCATTTGCCTGAGATTAAAGACCCTCAGCTGCTCTACGCTTTCAAGGACTTGATGGCTGCAAGTTGGGATGAGCTCCCTAGTACTCTTGTCACTAGAGTCAAGGCTGCATTGTCTAAGAACACTGATGACCAGGCTGGCAAAGAGCATCTCACCAATGTGTTGCGTGCCGCCGAAGCTGTGGAGGAGTTTGGAGGGATGGTTATGCAGCTGAAGATGGATATGGATGACAGTGTTGGTATCAGTGGAGAGGTATTGGAGTCGGTGTTGGTTTGGGGGATTTGTTGTCTTGTTTTGTTAATTTGGTCTTGTACGTGGTCGTTTGAAAATGTTTTTGATGTGTTTGTTTTGAAATGTTTATGTAGAATGTGAAGAAGTTGTCGGATGAGTATGTGAATGCGCTGAAGACGATTTACAGTCGCTACGCTGCCTATTTGGATGCATTTGGGCCAGATGAGACCTACTTGCGGAAGAAGGTGGAGACTGAGTTGGGAACCAGGCTGATATACTTGAAGATGAGGTGTAGCGGCATTGGTTCTGAGTGGGGAAAGGTACTGATATAAACCTTGGAAATGCTTACTTTATCAGTTTGGGTATTACCTGCAGCATAGGCACTCTAGTTTAGCACATTCACATGCAGTCTGTGATCAAATGTAGTCTTTTCTTTCTGACTTCCTCATATGACTTTATGTCCCAATAAGGCATTAATGTAAACCTGAGAGATGCTTACTCTAGTAGTTTGTTTAATCCTGAATTGTAGGGACTCTCCTGTGTGCCACTTTCACACCGGCCTGTGATTCAATGCATATCTATTTGCTTGCTAACTAATATGATTTTATGTATTGATTGCAGGTCAGTGTTCTCGGAACTTCTGGACTATCAGGGTCATACGTTGAGCAAAGAGCTTAGTCACAGAGTTTTGGATTGTTTACTGACTGGAAGATTTCGTGTGTTTCGCGATCATGTTTGTAATTGAAATCAGGCCAATCAAACTCTCCTAGAAAACCTTGATATTTAGGTTTTTATGGCAGTTAATAAGAGCATGTTAGTGTTTTTGATCTATGAATGGAATAATGCAATCATGCCATTGCTTTTCTGATATGTTCTTGATCAGTTTCTTTTGCCTCTGCTGAGTGTTGCTTTTATCAGTCGGTAAATTTGTGATTTATATATACTTGTGTAGTTCATCTCATCTGCGGGACAGTTAATAAGAAATGTAACAAGGGAATCCCTTACATGTTGTTTTATTTGACAGTTTCATTAGAACACATTGCAGCCAAAACTACTATCTACCTATATGTAGAATTTCCAAAAATCACAACGAAACGGATCATATGGTTATACAGAGAAAAATTATTGTAATTGTAACTGCTTTCTTATTTAGCAATCGCAAGCGTTTCTAAGTAGTCACTATATTTGGTGTGTCATTGTGTGTGATCTGGAGGGTAAGCTCTTCGATTTTGTTACAGCCCCTTTGCGCCATGTCCACGACTCCGATGGAGACTTGGGCAGAGGCGGAAGCAACACAGCCTTCCGGCATAGGCCAAACGGCCAGCCCTCACAATGGCACAGCTGTTGAATTATGGACTGCCTCTTCTGAAAGTCGTTGAAGTTGAACTCAAAACCATCAAGGCTCGAACATCTTGAAAGACTAGTCTTGACAGAGAGAAACACATCCCTACTTGCAGCAGCACTTGATGAGCAGCAAGAGAAGCAACTTGCCACTGATAAGAACTCTTCCTTTTCATCATCTTCTTCATCTTCACACTCCTCTTTCTTCTCCACTGCTTTTTGAGTTATGTATAGCTCCCCAGTTTTCGTAGAGTAAACCCAAGAAAAACTATCTGTCAAACTCAAACTGCTGGGCTTGCGCTTCAGCTTTTCCATTGCGCGGCTCCGGATTGCAGATACAATCAGCTGATACAAAACATTGATAGGTTAGCAAGAGAAATGAAAACCAAAACGTCATGTACATATATAATCTTCATCCAAGTTTTGAGTGACTACTTCCTGTTCATCTTCAAAGTCATCACTTGCCGGGTGATCCTCTGCTTCTGGGCTTGAAGTTTGAAGCCGTCGAGACATATGGCAGTTGGAAAACGCATCCATGAGACATGCAGCAAGAAACTTGGATCTTTTTGAAGGGTTTGGCACCTCCTCCTCTTCATGATAAACGATGCTCATGCTTGGAGTTAATGGAGCCTTTTCCTTTTCGGGTAGGGAGTTGATGGTGCAAATGGCAATGATATCAGCAAAACTAGTGCTGTTTAATGCTCCATCCGTGCTCGGCCTGATGTTCAAAATTGACCTGCTTGCGTGATAGTGGCCTTGGAGCTTATTCTGAAGGCGAATATATTGCCTTCTTTGTATCCTTTGAGGTAAAGACTAAGCTAAAAATGCGTTTAGACGTTTTAACAGATCACCACCATCAATGGTGTAAACTTCTTTTTCAGGATTAAAACGCTTATCTACATTAGACTGCCATTAATAAAAAGACAATTTAATTCGTCGGTTCCTTGATTTTTCCTGTATTTAGTGCTTCTGCTGTAGCTTACATCTTTTCACTTTGGCCTAAAGTCATGGTGGAACTAGGACGCATTACCAACCCCCAAATTGCTTTTTGTCAAATTTGCAAAAGGGATTCTCTTGTCCCTTGTAAGCTATCTTGATGGAAAACGATGTAATTAACAAAAGAAATTCAGCATTAGTTCCTATTCTGTTTCACTTTCATGAAGAACAATCAAACGAGTTTAATCCGATTATGCAACACAAAAGGTAGATTAGCACTGCTTTCTCTACAAGTAACACTGGGACTTCTTGGGCAGTAAAACATCACAAACAAGACTCCGTTAAAGCAAGAACAGACTACAGCACCGAAATTTTACATTTCCAGACTCATCTAACCTCAGGATATCGAAGGAAACTAGAGCAGAGAATCCTCACGAGTGATTTAATCCAACACAGAAGATTTCCTGGGCATTAGAATTCCAATAATAAAAGAAACATCAGACCTCTACTACTGGTTTAACTAACTATTGAACTCTTTAAAAAGCCCTATGAATGCAGAAAGGACACTTAACAGAACTGTTGTTGAATAACATGGCAGGTTCATATCAATATCATATTAAGCATCCACATTAATAAGCCTCTACTTCCCTCCATTTTAAACATAACAACAGTAATGCATATTCAGTTCTCAATGACACTTCATAACAGAAAGTCAGAAACCATATCATCTCAAATAACCCGAAAATCAAACACATCTTAGACAATGATCAACCTCCTATATTGAGCTGTAAAGCTTAAAGCCACATGAAAGTCATCACCATCCTATCTACTTAGATTCATTTAATAGCTCCACATTCCTATTTCCAAAACCACATGTATGCTACCACATAAACATGGAAACACCAACTTTTCTCAACAAAAGGTGCATTGCAGTTGCATCATTATAACTCCAAACTAGGCAGAAAATGGCGAAAATTCTATACAACAAGCTAATCCAACAGCTCTTAAGTTTCACCCGCCCCCAAAAGAAGGCAACAATAAATTCAGTTGGTGGGTTTGTGCAGCTGCTGAGACGTGAGAGAAATAAGAGACTGAAGCTTTGCAACAGCAGAGGTCTGATCAGGTGGGCATTTCGAAAGCGAAACGTTCAATGACAGAAGAGCCTCATCGAGCTTCCCAGCAGCCAAGGCAGCACAGCCTGCCTTATAAGCCTGATCGGCTTTCCGGGCATCAAACTGAGGCTGAGCAGAGGAGCTCTCATCGTTGGAGACTGAAGAAGAGGAAGAAGAAGGGGACGTGGATTCGAGAAGAACAGTGGCGCGTGCGTATTCAAGATTGCAGATTGCAGTGTTGATCTCGGCCATTAGAGCTTCTGGCATTGATGGGATGGTCTTGAGTTTCACGCCGTCGAAGACGCTCCTCCATTGGGAGCTTTTCTGGGAGGAACCCATTTCCGGGAGTTGGGATCAGAACCCTGTTTCCAATTCAGGATTGCTCAAAAACACAATCTTTAAATAAAAATCGAATCTTTATGCTGAACACGAATTTGGAAAGTCAAGAAGAAATCTTACCAGGAAAGAGGGAAGTAGGCGTTCAAGTTTCTTGAATTGTTAATGGAACAAGAAATCTTGTTGTGAATTGGTTCTAACTTGGCAAGTGTTTTTATTTAGCGCTGAAGGGAAAAATAACTTGTGCCGACGACTTGTTTGTGGGGAAAGCCCAACATTTCAAGAGGGATTACCTTTTGATACCCTTTCTCAAATCCAAGCTCTCAGTTCAATAAATCAGAACCCAAAAATCATTGCTTATAGTCACATCCACATCAATTGACAAAATAATCATTGGAAACTTTGCACTGGGTTTTGTTTTAGAGCTGTCAAGCCAAGTATGTTTAAATATCACTACATTCATTGATGCTGATCAATAGACACAAAATCGTCTGGATTGATCAATATACGAACTTTCAAAGAACAAGACCCACAAGGGAGAATAAGTGAAGCTGGGAGAGCACTTTGTGCCTCAAAATATAATCTGCTACCATCTCTCAACAAAGAATACCCCATTTTCTCCAACTCAGAAGAATCAACGAAGTAATAATCCCCACAACGACACTGGTAAAAGAGTTGAATGACCTCTCCTGCGTCTTCGGCCATCACATCTTCTAAGCTGATATCATCGGCTACAAAAGCGTCGTGTCTAGAAGCTATTAGCATGTTGTCATATAGTGCACGAGACCTCGAATCACTGAGGATTTCCCAAGCCTTTTGCACCTTCAAGAATCTATCTCCCGACTCAGATGTAGCTTGCAGTTTATCGGGATGACTATTAAGGATGGCAGATCTGTAGCTTGTTCTGATATCTTCATAGCTTGCATCTTCCTTCACAGATAGTATGTCATAATGAGTTTCACGAATGGAGTTATTGCCAAGCGCCATGGCAGGGAGCTCTACTCGCTATCAGATTGACCTTTCACTGCATATGAAACGAAACATTCTAAGTAACTTATCTACAGAAAAATCTAAATCGCCATGCTTAAGTTAAGGGTACAAAATGATATCTAGCAATTGATCTCAATGCTTGGATATGATTCAATTTGCCACACCACACAACTTTAGCTATCCTAACAATGAAACATCTGCTAAAAACATCTACATAAAGCATTAAATAGAGTTGCTAAGCTAACAAGATTACTACTACAAACAAGGAAACCAACATCCAACACGAGAATTCGAGGATTCCAGTTATACATTTGGTCCACACAAACCTTGCCCCATTTCACCATTCTCCGTGTGAAACCACAGATAGGATGCGTACAGGGCCAAAATATATAAAAGGCTTGATCTTGATTCATGAATATAGTGGCTGATCTTTCATTGTGGTTTCTTTTTGAATCTCATTAATATTTACTCTTACTCATCAGTAAACACACATTGGGAGGTTTTCAACTAAATCAAGTTACGAATAGAATTCCAGAATTAGTAAACAGAACACTGGATTGAAGAAAGTGCCGAACTTGAGAACCAAAATTACAAACGAGCTGCGCAGAAATTCAATCAAAAACGAAAAGTAAAACAGAAAAGGATGTCTTACCTTTAGGTTCATCTCACTTTGTGCCACCGGTGGCCGGAATCGTGAAAAGTTCAGCGACAACAAATAAGAAAGACGAACATTTTGGGCTTGGGTTTTATTAGGTTTGGAAAAAGGTCGGGTCGGGTCGGGTCGTGCCCGAGAATCTCCCCCTCGACATGTGTGTGCGGCGTGCCTTGGTTCCGCAAAGGCTACACGCGCCCCTTCGGATAGGTCCGATGAGGAGTTTGGTTCTACTGCCCCTGCTGCTGATGACGCTTCCAAGCTCGGAACAAGAGGAGAGAGAAGAGATGTCAGATGTGGATCTGCTGTTATGTTTTGTGAGAGTTGGAAGCAGACAAGCCGTTTTCAATTTGAAGATCGTAGTCCGAGTTAGAGGTGGGTCTGCCCACTTATTCCGACCAATCCGAACCAAGTCTTCAAAAACAGAAACTCACATTTCCCATTAATTAAAAATTCACAGGAAAAATTTCCATATGTCTAACAAAACTCACTTCGCCTCTAACCAAGACTTCTTTATCTTGAATCATCAGCACCAAGACCATGAACAATCCGTGTTACAAAAAATGACTTGTGAAACAACAACAGCATGGAGCATACCCTTTTTACCCGGGCCTCAAGTCCCCTAAAAAAATTTCTCCCTACTCCCTACTTCCATCTTTTTCACACAACAATTAAAAATATAACAAACACAGGGAGACAATGATTACAGATTCCGGCAGAGTCTCTTCATGCATTTTGCAGTACTCCCAGAGCATGGCAACCTACACAGGTCACCTGACAATGACAAGAGTTTGTCGTTTTTGTAGGACAATACTCTTATGCGGCACCAACAATGCCAGAAGCCCAAGGAACTATAACGGGCGCAGATGGGTGTGAACGTCTATATGACTCCGGATACTTGTCCTTAAAATTAAGCTTAGGTGTTTCCGCCTGCATTTTATTAAAAGAAATAAGGATAATAGACCCGAGTGAATCCACATAAATGAGAAATAATCTGAAAAAAAACTTCATAGAAATAATAATGAAAAGTTGTTCGATTCTTACAAATTTAAGCCAGCACTCTCCAAGTTTATGTTCATAGATATCTGGAGAATGGCAACCATCTTCAGCAGGACAATAAACCCATACATTACATTTCTTTTCATTAGGCTTGGCACGTTTTGCTTGAACCAAGCAAGCCTGACAACAGTCAGCTGCACTTTCTTTGTGGTGGTTAAGCCCCCATCTTACAGCAGCACCATCATAATCAGTATGAAGTTCGGCGTGGCATTCAGGTGGAAGAGGCCTGCCGGGCAAAATTTCATCTTCAAGAGGGAAAGATCATTACATTAATACTAGAATAAATATGTGGCAGAAAAAAAAATAATCACTCAAAATTGAGAAGATAGTTATCATGGCCTATACTTCTATCGTACATAAAAGGGGCAGTGAGGTGGGGGTGAAAAGGAACTGATGAAATACCTAACTCATCCCCCAGTTCACCCTCAGGTTTATCGTCATGTTCATTGTTAACAACTTCAGACGGTATCCAAAGGCCGATGTCTTCCAACATCTGTGCCCTATCAGACTCCAAAGCTTTTACTAGCATTACTACAGACAATGAAGCTCAGAATAGTAAACACCACTGATAATTTTACTAAAAGACTTGTTTCATACACAGATAAGATTAAAGTACACAAAAAAGGAACAGAGTTCAGAATACCTGCTTCCTCCAGCGAAATTGTTGAATTTAAAGTCCCTCTCTCATGGACCACCTGTTTAGATTGTTCAAGCTTTTCGGTACACCATCTTTCAGCAAAGTCTGTTTGTTTAAGAAAACACCATGGACGTGACGAGTAAATAACAGATAGAACTAAATCACAGTATCATGTATCACTCAGCTCATTACACTGTCATATTCGGCAATAATCGGTAATAATAGTTTTGCAAAAGACAATATAATAAACACGGGTATTGATAGTTTTCAAGGTTTGTACATATGCAAAGGTCAAGTTTTACAATTAGAATGTATATGGGATTCTCAGGTTTGAAAATTTCATTGTTGAGCAGAATATGTGTACTACACAAGTGAAAGAATCCATTACACTTATTTAGAATTGAAAGTGAAACAAACAGGATGCATACATCTAACAACCATGAAAAACCCTACTACAAAAACACATACACAAGAGGCTCTTACACCAGAAATACAGTAATTCCAAAGTCACATAAATAAAATAAGTCCCAAGTTGCATGGATAATATTGTAAATCCTACTGGTGTAATAAGAATTATCCAGGCCACCACCCACCAAAAACAGAAATATCAGCAAAAGGAGCTGCATTAACTAGGGATTCTGCTCTACTCTGTCACCAATCATTCATATAGTTCTAGAGAGGTGCAAATATGCTTAAAATGTACTATTTACACTTGGTTCACATCCTTATTGTAATCTGGTTGTCATAGAAAATGGAAAAGAACAACAAGCTATGACACTATCAGAAAGCAGGTTGATCCTCAATTAAAAAGTAAACAACAAAGATAAAGAACAGAACAGAACCCATCAGAAAGAAAAACAACATTGCCTTAAACTCTTTCAGACACACTAGCTTGTTTGTATATATAAACCTTATTGTCATTTCGTTCAATCCTAAATTCCTAGTTCTATTACTGAAAAAAAATTGGATACCTGGTATGCTACCCCATAGCTTGTTTGTAGATATAAACCTCAGTTCAATTATTGTTACTTCCTTCTATAGATTCTAGTTCTATCACTCGAATTGGGAAACAGAAAGCATTCCATGTGATGCTACATGATCAAGTGTTTCCATAAGAGATACAACAAACAAGAAAGCATGCTCCCAACACTAATAAGTCATATTATTACTTTATTAGTATTACTTGAAAGAAATAATGATTAGGTATATAACAGTGATAAGAATATTTTGATTTCTCCGGCACCAATCTATCTCAAATGTGCTCAGGAGAACAGCAGACTTCATTCCATCATGACTAACAATACAAAAACAACCACGCTTTAAGAATTTCTCATCAGCACTTAGATCTAGTTTGATATAAGTGTGTAAAACCCCACAAATATGAAAATGTAAATTCATACTTGTATTCATTTCAAGGAGAAGAGTGCTGCATGGTGCGTATTAGTATAATCTTTTAGCTGTGCAGTCCTAAAAGATCTAAATTTTACAACCTCTACCAACGAATACACTGCATGAATCTCGAAAGGCAAAGACAGGCAGGCAAAAATAACTCAAATTGAGGTGCACTAACCTCTTTGCTCACTGACATTTGCCTTGGGAGGCAATGTTTTTAACTTGTCAATTATCTCATTGGTTAGTTTCAGTTTCAAAGACTCCGGCAATTCAACCCCAACCGAAAGCTCGTCAGAAAGCTCCTTCTTCAGTTGCTTCACCTAATTGTCATAACAAACAGTCCCTTCCATCAAAAACCAACATCCCAGCAAATCCTCAACCAAAATAGATCAGACTCGAATCCTTTCCCTTACCAATCTAATAAGCTCTACAGGTTCAGCTGATTTCCGAATCCTAACCGATTCCTCCATTTTCCTAATCTGATCCGGAGTGTACTCAACAGCTGAATTGAAGCCAAAAACAAAAATCTTTCCTTAATAAAACATGCATTCAAACATTGAATTGGCAAACTGGGTTTGTCTCAAAAAAAACAGCAAATACGGAAATCAGGAAGAAACAAATGAGATAAAAGTACCGAGAGGTGAATCTCTGTCGGAATAGATGTAGACAGAAGCGTAGAGAGAACGAAGAACATAGAGAGCAATAACAATGTTAATGCAGCAAACGATGAGAGTGGTCTTCTTGTAAGAACAAGCCCACTTGCCTCTAACCGCTTTATGAATTCCCCATTCTCCTCCTCCACGAGCCATTCCTCTCTCTCTTCTTCATCCCACCATAGCCTCTCTCTCCACAGATCAGCACCCAGATCAAATCCAGAAACTCCCCAGATGTTGTAAGTAGCAAGTGAACGGAGTTGGGTAGCTGCTGCGATTTGGGTTTTTTCCGATGTAATAAGCTGTGGTGATTAGGAGACAGTTAAAAGAGGTTTAATTAGGTGGGGAACAAGAATGAGAGGGGGGATTAAATAGGGTTACCGGATTAGGGAAGAAGGATTAAGATGGGTTTCTGGGAGATTGATTCCGTGATCGTTGGCGCTCTCTCTCTCGGTAGTGGTGGAGAAGCTAATCAATCAAACCATATTTGCCTTGTGTCATGTGCCTTTGGCTATCCTGCGCCAGGGATCAGACGCCACGGTCCCCGTGTGTGTGTGTTCCTTTTTCTCTCTGTCTTGTTCTTTTCCTTTATTAAACCAAAACATATGGACGCACATCAATGTACCTATCTATGAAGGTAGATCATGTAGAAATAAGAGTAGTCGGTCCAAAAATAGATATGTAGCGTTCGATACAAAAATACAAGAAAGCAGATAAGTTATCAGTTTAACATTTACATGTTTTTGTATGATTTGCGACTTTATGTTATATTTAATCAAGCTATTAATGTAATGTTAACTGAGATTGTTATGAACTAACTAAATGACTAGATTCTCTCGGAACGTAAGCTAAGTTAAGTTTCGAATCAAGAATCATAACGAATATAACATTTAAGCTGCGTTTGTTTGCATGGATTAGTGACTGGATAGGACAAAAAAATATGAAAATTGGTGTTTGGTGGTGCAGATCACAACAGGATTGGGAAACTTAAATCTTGTTAGGTAGCATTTCATCTCTTGTTGCAAAGGTGGGATATGCGAATTTGGTTTCTCTACTTGGATTTATGTTGCTTGGATTTGTTTAGATAACTTCTAACTATTAGATTTAGTACAATCTAATACCAGCATGTCATCCTTATGTTATGCTTACTCCGTCTAATGGTTATAAGACATCTAAGAAAATTCAAAAGCAGAGAATCCAGATCCAGAATATGCACTATCCGAATCCGGATCGGCGAAGAAGAGCAACAAGTTGTAGAGATCACTACGGCGAAGACGAGCCGGGAGAGGGCCATAGCCTCGTGGTCGGCGCCGGGCAGAGATGCATTTTGGGGAGTGACTGGGAGGAGGCTAAGTTCATTCCGATGAAAGAAGTTGGAGAATGAAATGATGGATCTATTTTTGCATCTATCCATGACGACTCTAAGTCTCTAATCCTGTACTACCAAACACATGAAAAGATTAATTCAAATCCAATCTTATCATAATTAAATCTACTTATTCATCTTGACTACCAAACGTGGCCTTAGTTTCAGACACTATTTTTTGGTCTGAAACTATTTTTGGCCTTAGTTTCAGACACTATAATAAACTAATAAAGTGTCTTTCTGCTCTGTTTGCAAACGTCAGAAAGCATCTTAAACATTTATTGGTTTCCCTATCAAACCCGTCAAAAATAAATGCGTAGTGTTCTATGCATTATTGCTTGCCATAACTACTTTCCGTTGTCACGTCATTAAATACGTCATGTCTGTACAACAACCAAATATTGGGCCACTCCTCTGCCGTTCGAAAAGGCCCAACTCTCAGCCCAACTCTCAGCCCAACCCTTATTCCCGCAGAGATGGTAAAAATCGCGGGAAAATCAGCAACTACAGAACTAACTAGGGCACCAAGAATCCAGAGCTTAGAATTAGGGCTGTGGTCAAACTTGGTCAAACTCAAATCGGAGGGCAATGGATGTGAACGATGCCGACGACGAAGAGTTTGGGTTCTCCAGAAACTACTTTCTGGCGAAGGAGCTCGGTGGCTCCGCCGTGAAATCCCACTCTAAGCTCTCCGATATCAACATCGTCGACGAACAGGTCACCCCCGCCTTCAATTCCGTCAAATTCTGTCATCAAATTTCGTTGCTTTTTGTTAAAGTTTGAAACTTTGGAATCTGGTTCTGAAATGGGCAGGAACTGAGGGAAGCTTTATCTAATATTGAACCCAAACATGAGAAAGAGATCGAGGATTTGCTTAGCAGTTATAAGAGTTTGTACCCCAGATGGGCTTTTGATCTCAGGTATGAATTTGCTTTATACATTGATCAGTCATCATTTTCTAAATGCTATTTGAATTAGGATTGGGTTTAGAGTGATTATGATTTTCATCAGATTTGAATCTAATGTTGGATAGCTAACTATTTTGGGATTCTAGAGTAAGGGTTGTACCAATTCAAAGGTTATTGGCTTCATTCAGTGTTGGATATAGGCTAACACTAAATGTTATTTCTTGAAGTCATTCTTAGTTAATAGACTTATTCCATTCCATTGCTGATTTTGCCACATTTTGGATCATAGTTCTTTTACTACATTCCGGTTCATTCATTTTGTAGGAAGTTATATTCTCTATCTCAGGGACTGCATTATATTCTTTTAGCCATTGAATGTTTTTCTGGACTTTATGCCCGTTAATTTATTGTTTTAATTCCAATATGACATAGATTGGAGTTTAAAAGTTCTGTGATCTGCCTTTTGTAATTATCTTTAACCTATCAACTTCTGTAACTGGTCTTGTGTGTTTAGTATACTGTATGCTTATCTACTTACTTACATTGTACTGTACTCGTTGACATGTTTGTACTCACCTTATTTCATGTTCTTAGGTGTGGTCTTGGACTTCTCATGTACGGGTTTGGGTCTAAAAAAACTTTGCTTGAAGATTTCGCTTCAACATCCCTGACTGAGTATTCGGCATTTGTTATCAATGGATATCTTCCAACAATAAATATAAAGCAGGTACTGTTTAGTTGGCATATGGTTCCTCAGAAATATATGATTGTGCCATTTCGTAGAACTATGTTCTGATAGGCAAAATTCGACATTACCATCTTTGTTAATGTACTGCCTGATGTTTAAATATAGGTTTTGACATCCTTAGCTGAAGTTCTATGGGATCAATTGAAAACCAAACGCAGGACTCCTTCGAAGAGCTCATCCAAAGATCAACAACCCTATAGTTCTCGATCTGTGGAGGATCTTCTTGCATTTTTGGATGTGTCTGAGGATAGGACAAGTGAATTTCTTGTATGTGTAATCATTCACAACATTGATGGACCTGGATTAAGGGACTCTGAAACCCAACAGTATCTTGCAAGAGTTGCTTCATGTCCTAATATTCGTATTGTGGCCTCTATCGACCATGTGAATGCACCTCTTTGTAAGTTTACTCTCTTTAGTGTTTGTTATATTTTAGATAATACTTTAGCTGGTAGTGTCATGCTATGATAGTTTCCTGTTTCTGTGTTTGTTCAGATTTTTAATGCCATCTACTTTCTTAGTAATTCCATATTTGGGGAAGTGAAATTTCCTTTTTATGTTTACTCCTAACGTTATGTGTCCTCAAATATCCACTAAACTCCTTTTTATGTTTACTCCTACCGTTATCTGTCCTCAAGTATCTGCTAAACTGTCTGCATGAAAGAAATGTTACGTAGTCAAGTTCAGTCACACCTTTTTTTTCATTTGATAGTGTGGGACAAGAAGATGGTTCACACTCAATTCAACTGGTGCTGGTATCATGTTCCTACCTTTGCACCATACAAGATTGAAGGAACGTTCTTTCCCTTGATTCTAGCTCATGGCAATACCACCCAAACAGCCAAAAATGCTGTTATAGTTTTACAGAGTTTGACACCCAATGCCCAGGGGGTGTTCAAAATTCTTGCAGAATATCAAATATCTCACTCTGAAGAAGAAGGTAAGCACCTACAAGCCTATATGAATTCTCAGAGCTGTTACATTTTCTTAATCCATTTCAATAATATCTGTTGTTCAGGGATGCCAATTGATAATCTGTTTGCAACCTGTCGAGAGCGCTTCCTTGTTGGTAGCCGT
The DNA here is from genome assembly GCA_010134655.1 of Fragaria nilgerrensis. Taxonomy (NCBI): domain Eukaryota; kingdom Viridiplantae; phylum Streptophyta; class Magnoliopsida; order Rosales; family Rosaceae; genus Fragaria; species Fragaria nilgerrensis. Next base: position 30,608,542 of record CM020978.1, on the reverse strand, counting down.
CCTATGCTCAGCTCCCATTTGACAGAATTCAAAGATCATGAGTTGGTCAAGACCAGAAGGCATTCTGATGGCCAGGATTGCTTGTACATTCCTCTTACAAGTGAGGCACTTGAAAAATTACTAGTGGAGATGACTCAGTGACTACTTAGAAAACTCATTCTCCTGAATTATGCAAAACTTAAGTTCTAACAGAAGTGATGAGTATCTTAATTTCTTACTTCCTGCTTAAACATTTTACTCCATTTCATTTCTTTGGTGTGGGGACTGGGGATGTTCACTGCATTAGCTGTAGGGAATCCAAGCTCGGCGCAAGCCAGAAGTGTAAATAGCTAAAAGCCTAGACAAAGAAAAGAGAAGGGATTTCTGAGGAACGGTTTTGGCTACTAGGTAGTGGATGGACAACTAGGAAAACTAAAACTTTGTCATCACCTTGTGTGTGTGAGCATCTGTGTGCTGTACACAGTATTGTATGTATGATCAGTTTGTGAGGTGTGGGATGCCTGAAGACAAATCTGGCCTTATCAGCTGAAACCGTGGTATATACTGGCTTTATCTGCCTACTAGCCTTATATAAACACCTTGCCAAGATAAGTACCTTAAAATCACTTACACTGCTCTTAGGATAAATATTAAGCCATATTACTCTAGTCAACTTGCTCCATCCTCTTTGAAATTGTACTGTAATTTTCTAAATTTTTCAATTTCCCACTAGGGTTTTAGGATTTTAGTGAAGAAAAAATAGAATCGAACTTAATTTGTTTTGTTTGGAAGCAAGTCTTGTGCCGAAAGTTAGAGAACAAATTAGGTCATTTGAAAAAAAATAAAAATTACACCAACCAGAACCAAAAATTAGAATCAAGTTCAGTTCTTTGTGTGGTGTGAAAAAGAAAGCTTAGCATGCATTAACATGGAACATCAATTGTGCATCAAGATCATAGCTTTTCTCTTTGTTTAGGAACATGAACACAAGCTAGCTGAGCCTTGCTGAAAAAGACAAATAGACTTGTTAGACTTCACGTCAGTGGCTAATTTGTTGCAGGTCTATCCTTCTATCCCAAACCATGAGACCTCCACCAATCCGTGCTCGACACGCTAGTGCAAATAGGGATATTCACGTAAATTGCTTCAGTAGGTACCAGGGCTAGGTTGGTATTTTCAGTTGTTTTGTAAAACTGAACCCAGCTCTCCTATGGATGTGGCACGCTTTTTGTGGCGAAGTGTAAGGGACAAATGCCTTCAGAAAATCAGAACAAGAAATTGCAGAAAGTCCAAACAGGCTTCCAGGTTGGCCACTCCCAGATACAAAGCCTCCAAATTTAACTTGGGAGTTCAACCAGGAAGCTTAAAGCTTCAATCTTTTGCTCTACCCAATTTGGTTTTGTGACTTTTGTCTCTGACTTTCATATATTGAATAAGTAAAGTTTTGGGTGAAGGCTGGATTTGAGAGGATTGTGGAGAAAGATTGAAGATGTGGGGATTTGGGGGTCGGTATTATTGGGGGAGAAAAGAGAGGAGGAAGGATGGGATTGAAGGGATAGTGGTGGTGTTCGCATGGATGTCTAGCGAGGAGAAGCATTTGAAGAACTATGTGCAGCTCTACTCGTCTTTGGGTTGGAACTCATTAGTCTGCCACTCTCAGTTTCTCAATATGTGAGTTCTCAGTTTTGCTTTTGTTTCAAGGTTTCTGCTTTGACTTCACCATAGCTGTTGTTGGGCGTTTTCATTTCTGGGTTTGACTTTTTCTTATTGTAATTTGAGGGAGATTGTAATTTGAATATGAGATTGTGATTAGTGGTATTTCTGGGTTTGGAGATTTTGTTTCTATAGGCGCTTCATTTTATTGTTAGTCTCCTTACTGCCAAACATCTGCGAGTAAGTTGTTTCTTAAAGGAGCAAGTACGTTTTTGGTATGGCCAATTACGTTTGATTGTTGATGATGTTCCATATGCTAAATCAAAAGAATGCAAAAAGCAATGGTATCTGTTTAACCTTGTTTGAATGGCCTTGGTGGGACATGTTTTGTGCTTGAATGTTTCTTGTAATATGAAATCAGTGTGTTCCATGCTGAAAGTAGTTTAATTTGGGGGATGGATAGTCTTTGCCAAATACTAGTATTTCCAGATTTGATTCTGTAAGTACATACTTATAAGACGAGGTATTTTTCTATGGACCAAGAAAGGCTGTAGTAATTCACATGTATTGCTGCCTCTAAAATGAGAGGGTGGCATTTTTGTTCATGCTTTGACGTTGGACTAGTGTTTGATAGACATAACGTGTGTCTGCAGGTTCTTCCCTGAGAAGGCCACAACTCTAGCAACTGATATTATAAATGAACTTGTTCAGGTCAGTTCTGTTGTCTCATCAACTATAGTATCAAACTAAGATTGTCTTTACTGATTAACCTATCTGAAGAACTCGTGATCCAGATCTATGCATTTGAATGGAAGCCCCACAATTCTCAAGAGACTAAAGTTGTGTTAACTGTTGACCTCACAAAATAATAACTAGAGACAAAACGTCTTTTCCTTTTTCTGTTTGGAATTTGATTTTACTTGTTAATGTGTAATAATTTCTTTTATTTACATACTAAATCTAGGAGCTGAAGGTTAAGCCTTGCCCTGTGGTCTTCGCTTCTTTTTCTGGTGGTCCAAAAGCTTGTATGTACCAAGTTCTTCAGGTAAACTTCTTTCAGTATGGTGTTTCATATTTTATTCTAAAGAAGTTCTCAGGTTCATGTAATGTAGCATCCTTTTAATGAAGCAACTGTTATTGGCTGCTATTTCCTTTCTGCAGATAATTGAGGGAATTTGTGAGTCGAAACTGAATCTGGTATACATTCTTTCCCCATTTCCTTGGATTTTTATTGAATGATAATTTAACGTACAAAAAGAAATATATATTGTTGTAATAATCACATAAGGAGACCAAAAGGAGTTGCTGTTACATAGAGCTTCATTGGGTCCCACTTCGTCTAGTAGGTCCCCAGTGTGTTGTTGTTTCTACTGGGTGGTATAGAGTATAAACACTGTGTGTTCCATTTTGTCAAGTGTTTTTGTATTTTGCAAGTTAGAAACATTCTTTTTGTACAAGTTTGTTAATTTCCTTATTTGGCTGTGAAGGATGACTGTCGACTGGTTAGAGACTGTATATCAGGCCATATATATGATTCCAGCCCAGTGGATTTTACTAGTGATCTTGGCACTAAATTTGTTCTTCACCCAACTGTCCTGAAAATGTCCCATCCACCAAGAGTAGCATCATGGGTGGCACATGGCATTGCTTCTGGTCTTGATGCTCTCTTCCTCAGCAGGTTCGAGTCACAACGTGCCGAGTATTGGCAGACTCTCTACTCCACTGTTGTAAGTATCTTAGTACACTGTAGTTGCCTGTATGCTTTAGAATTACATTGTTACTCATTACGCATCATTCTTATCAGGGTATGAAGGCTCCGTATCTCATTTTATGCTCAGAAAATGACGATCTTGCTCCCTGTCAAGTCATCTGTAATTTTGCTCAACGCTTACGAGAACTTGGGGCTGATGTAAAACTAGTAAAATGGAATGGCTCTCCTCACGTAGGTGTGCTTCAAAACTTAAACTCAAAGCTAATGATAATTAATGCTATGCTTGACTATTTTATTACTACTAAATGCACTCTGTTTCCCATTATAACATGATCTTTGTGGTAAGACAAGCGGTTAAGTTTACGGTTTATTTCCAAGCATTACTTTTTTCTTCCTTTGGTCAGAGCACCCAGCAGCGTTCTGGGCAGGTTTGGTTAATTGGCTTGTGTATATCAGGAGGAGAATTAACTACACTTGTGTAACTTCAAGCTGGAATAAATTAATATAAAACCATTGCCTTCATTTCAACTGTGTAGTGACTATACAAGTTTGCATCAAAGTATGAAGTAGAAGTCTTGTGCAGATACCAGTCACTTCATCTATTTACTTTCTTTGCTATCTAGTTGTAACATGTAAATACATAGGAATCTTCTAACTGGAGTTAAATATTGGCACTCACAGGTCATTTTAGGCATTATCCAATTGATTACAAGGCTGCTGTAACTGAGCTCCTTGGTAAAGCAGCTGGAGTCTATTCCCAGAGAATTAGACAACTGGAAGGAGAAAGCTTGTGTGTGCAGGCAGGTCATGACGACGTGGTTGAGCCAATCAGTAGCCTTAGGAAAGCTGCAGGAGCCTCAAATGGGTTCCGAGGAGTGATATTGGCATCCAGTGACGACTTCTTGCCCACCTCAACAGAATATTACGGAGTAGGGTCTGTGCAAGATGAAGGTTTAATTCACCTCCCTGACCCAGCAACGCCAACCATAAATGCCCATGGAGTTCTCGGTCAGGTTCTTTTCGACGTCTGTGTTCCAAAAAACATCGAGAATTGGGACATAAAATCAAGTTCCTTGAATGGAAATGGCCGCTCATTTAGCTTTAGAAGAAGGCAAGCCCCTTTAAACCCAATCAAGTGCATACGTCGCTCAAGACTATAATAAGGTTTAGGGTTTCTTTGTTTTTCTTTCTTGCAATAATGAGGATAGACCAAAATGAATAACTTTAATGAAAACTAGAGGAAGTTGTAAAATGTAAAAGGAACTTGTGTATATAGTAATGAGCACATATACCAGGACTTGGCCATGAGATAACTTCAAAATTTCTCTAACAGTAATGATATTATTAAAACAATAAAAAATACTTCTCCATTTTAGAGATTTCTACATTTATTAAAACAATAAAAAATGCTATATGATTAATAATAATAACAAAAAAAATCATATATTTCATTGTAACATAAATTACTTAATAAAATATTCTAGATTTTTGTTCTTATCATCGGAGCGAAGGTTTTGTTGCTTTGTTGGACCACAAAACAACCCAATATTCTTCAAAATTGATAAAATCAAAAAAATAAGAAAGCTGTTGAGATGTTATAATGCACTTGCCAGCATAGAAATCTAAATATCAGTTTCAATATATATAGGCAATATCTGTGTTTCATTTCTCAAAATATGGTTTTCAAGTTCAATCTTCTCCCCCCTTCTCCTGCAATGTTTGTACATAAAATTGATTATTGTAGAAATATGTAAAACCTGGTTCATAGCAGCGGTTCAAACATGAGATTTACCGACTCGACAACATGACACGGATGCGTAGGATTGTTGTGACCCAAATAAAACAAGTACACACCAGTCTCTTGTCAAAAATAAAGTTGGTGAAGTGGTGAAGCGGCGAAAGGAGGCCATGAAGGTCACAGTTACCGGCGCCTCCGGTTACCTAGGAGGGAGATTATGCCACCAGCTCCTAAGACAGGGCCACTCCGTTCGCGCCTTGGTCCGTCCCACCAGCGACCTCTCCTCCCTCCCTCCACCCTCCTCCTCCCTTGAACTCGTTTACGGCGACGTCACCGACTTCCACTCCCTCCTCTCCGCCTTCTCCGGCTGCGACGTCGTTTTCCACGCCGCCGCCTTAGTCGAGCCCTGGCTTCCTCGTCCCTCCGACTTCTTCTCCGTAAGCACATCTCATCACTTCAGCTCCCAATTCATCAAAAATCTCAGCAGCTCAGATTTTCAATTCCGATTCTTTTTAGGTCAACGTCGGCGGATTGAAGAACGTGCTGAGAGCGATCAGGGAGACCAAGACGGTACAGAAAGTCATCTACACGTCCTCGTTTTTCGCTCTCGGACCCACCGACGGCCACGTCGCCGACGAGTCTCAGGTCAGCTGTCATTCTTGAAACGTTTAATTTTGATTTTCATTGCTGATCAAATTTGTGCTGTGCCAGTTTCATCACGAGAGATTCTTCTGCACGGAGTACGAGAAATCCAAAGCAGCCGCCGATAAAATCGCATTACAAGCTGCGCAGGAAGAGGGGTTGCCAATAGTGCTGCTCTATCCCGGAGTGATTTACGGTCCCGGAAAGCTCACCGCCGGCAACGTGGTTGCTCGGATGATCATAGAAAGGTTTAATGGACGATTGCCGGGGTATGTAGGCCCCGGGACTGATAGGTATTCGTTTAGCCATGTCGACGATGTGGTGGATGGCCACATTGGAGCAATGAGCAAAGGTAGAGTTGGGGAAAGGTATCTGCTTACAGGCGAAAACGCATCGTTTAAGCATGTGTTTGATGTAGCTGCTGTACTGACTCATACACAGAGGCCTAAGTTTAACATCCCCCTGTGGCTGATTGAGGCCTATGGATGGGTGTCGATTCTCGTCTCTCGAGTTACGGGGAAGCTTCCTCTGATCAGCCCACCGGTATGTGTTTTTTGTTTTTCGACTAGGTTCTTGATGTAATGTCTGCTTGTGGGAGATTTTAGGCTTATGAGTTTTGTTGTGGTTCATTATGGGTGCAGACTGTTTATGTTCTAAGACATCAATGGGCGTATTCGTGTGAGAAGGCCAAGCAGGAGCTGGATTATAATCCTAGAAGCTTAAAGGAAGGATTGGAGGAGGTGTTGCCCTGGCTCAAGGATTTGGGTTTGATAAAATACTAATCACAAAGACTGATGAGAAAATGTTGCTGTCGCTGGTGCGGTGATGTTGTGTTATGTAAATCAGTGTACTTGTCTTTCCTCCAACTGATCAATATTCAATCCACCTTAGTGTTCATATGCCTGTTCTAAAAGAATATGCTAGCCACAGTCGTAATTGCATGCGAATGTGAATCGTGGGTTGCTTGTCTATTGCTAGAATCGGTCTCAGTCCCACTGGCTGTGTTTTAGAAATTCTGTTGGATAACCAGTGACATGCACTACTGATATTGCTGACTGCATATCACCAGGTTTGACCAGTTTGATGCGTGGTTCAGATTATACTGAACAATGTTATCCCACAGTATTATCTAGCGTTTCCGATTCAGATTATACTAAACTAAATGAGTCGACCGGAGTCCGATTCCATAAAAGAGGTGGAAAAGAAATACCATCTAGGAGGTGATATTTCATTTCCTCCATAGATGGAATGAAAAATTTACTTATATTGTCCCTTGTAAAATCTAGCATTAATGGTACTTTAATTATACGTATTATTTTTAAATTTTTCATATTTAATTTGATTGGGTATTATTAGAAAGTCATAAACAAATGAATTGTTTCAAACCATTTCCTAATCTCAAGGCTTGGATTCTTCCCAAACATCACAAATGGAAATGCTAAACCATTTCCTAATCTCAAGTCGGTGGATCAAGCTACCGGGAACCCAATCGAAGACGAGCATGAGATTCTAGAGCTAAAGTCCTCTCAGTTATTTTAATCTAGGCCGTAAGTCCGCATTATTTCTGCATTTCAATTTTCTTTTAGAGGGTGGAAAATTAAAAATTTAGAGTTGTGGGGTGTTTTTGATAAAATTAAAAAAAAAATGGCTAAAATGATGATCGACCTAAACTTAACAAAGTTAACGCGGGTAAACAGAAATTATTCTGGTTTTTTTTTGGCAGAATGGCTACCGAATAATTCGGAATGAGTTTGATTCCAAAATGGAGAATTAAAAAGGTTGTTAACAGAGTCCGATCCTTTCAAATCTTGAGAAGTCTGTGTTTGGTTCATCTGGAAAAAGTAGGCATGGCGAAGCCAAACACGTCCTACGAAGAAACCCGAAAGAAGAGGATGGAAGAAAACAGGAAGAGAATGGAAGCCCTCAATCTGCCTCAGCTCGCTCAGGCGGCTTTTCGTACCTCCTTCTCGTCTCCGGTAACCCTAAAACCCTAAACCCTGAACCCTTTGTCTATTTCTGTAAAAACAGCTCATTCTGTCTTCTTCTCTTCATTTCTCAGATGAAGCGCCAGAAGCCTCATAAAGTGGAGAAGCAGATTGGTGTGGTCAGGAGGTCCGCTCGCGTCGCCAGCCAGCCTACCCCTGTTTACAGAGAAGTGGGTCTTTTTTTCAGCTCATAATTTATTTATTTATTTTTTGAAAGAAAAAAGTTGCAATCTTTGAGGTGATTTTTGACAGGTTGAGGTGAAGGTACCAAGAAGCTATGGGAGGGTTTCAAAGCATAGGGATTTGTCCAACCGGGTATATGCTGATGAGCACTCCAGAGCTGAGGCCACTGAGAAAGCTGAGGCATTTGAGTCGGGTTTGGGGTCCGATTACCCAACCTTTGTTAAACCAATGCTCCAATCCCATGTCACTGGTGGATTCTGGATGGTAATATAATTGGTTTGTATCTCCACTATCTCACTTGTCCATTGTTTGTTTGTGCCCTATAGCTAGTATAAAAGTATCACATGTTTTGGACACCTTAATCTCATGTATAAAGTACTGTAAGGACCAATTTAGTCTTGCTAGTATTTATGTGTTTCTAGTTGTCAGAATTGAAATTGGGAACTTCGTATTTCTAGAGGGATGGCCATCACATATTATTTAATCCTGTCATAGTTACTGCAAAGTTATGGCATTGAATCTGTGATTATGGGGCAACCCATTTTCTTAGTCTATTGACACTTCAAATTATGTTTATGAACCATTCTATGTGCATTGTGCTGCTTCTAAGTTTGTACCAAGTAACAATCATTTTGATTTACCACTGGAGAATCTTCTAAATATTCTCTCTCGTTTTGAAACAGGGTCTTCCACTCTCTTTCTGCCGGAAGTACCTCCCTAAGCGTGATGCAACTGTGACGTTGGTAGATGAACAAGGCGAGGAGTACCCTATTGTATACTTGGAGAACAAAAAAGGACTTAGCGGTGGATGGAGAGGATTTGCGATTGCTCACGAATTGGTGGATGGGGATGCATTGGTATTTCAGCTGACTAGGCCTTCAACATTCAAGGTGATCATTTTAAACGTTGTTATGAGTACTTAGGTGGATACATGAGAAATTCCTATACCCCAAGACGCCAAGACTGAGGGGATTAGTATACTAGTTTATAATAGACCAGCAAGAAGTACATACTCAACTCTAAATAAGGACCACTTACAGTTTCTTGTTTAACTGTAAGAGGATTCTCTTTCTAAGCAACAAAATGCTCTAGGAGGGAATTGTGCAAATATGTATATTATCTTAAAGTAGATACAAATGCTTCAAGCTAGATACGTGCCCTTTTCTCTTTTCTTAAACAGCCTATATGTTTTTTTTTTTTAAGTAACTGTACTTGTGTTATTATTTCAGGTGTACATCATAAGGGTGGAAAGCTCTTAAAGAGTGCAAAAAGTTACTTGACTCATAGGTTAGGTCAGTTGAGGTAATTTTAGACGTTAAGCTGGTTAACTCATGTAGTAGTTAAATTTACTTATTGCTCTCTTTTTTAACTAACAATCTATTATCCATGATTCTATTTCTGTTACTAATTCTTCTTTTGGACCAGTAACGATTTTTGTAGTGCAATGTGCAATGTTTACCCACTCACCAACTCTTGTAGTAGTCATGCATTCAATCTTCCTTTTTGCTTTCTTGAGTTATATATGAGATGTTTAGCAGAGTCTATGTCTATTGATACTCTATCAATCTCCTTGTCTGTTTTTCTGTGAAACTTAGATAGGTTTATGGGTTAGTGTAGCAGTTGATCACTATTATTAAGAAGGAAGATATGTAGAATTTACTAGAATATTAGTAAAATGTTTATGATGTATCTAGAATATGTTCACATTGACACTCTTTAAGGAAAGATATATCAGAAGTGGCTTATAGCAAATTCAAATTCTACCATGATTCAGTATATCTATGCTCACTCAAGGTGTTATGGAAAAGAAACAATTTACTTCTACATACAGACAACTAGAACTGTGCTTGTGTTTATGTGGTAGCATTTCTGAGTTCATTCCTAGCTAGTCTCACTCAAGCTTTTTGCTTGTTGCAGGTTTAGTGAAGGACTATCCAAGTGCAATGAGCTTCATTTGTCCCTAGATAATGATTTTTGTATATCAGAAACCACCAAATGTTATCAGGTTATATGTAGTTTTTGCAATGAAGCGATCATATTCGGATGTCCATTAAGAGACATGAACATAGAACTTCATTTAGAAATATCAAATATATCCATTTGGATGCACCATCGATTCTTGATGAAGAGAACATCATAGATATCAATTTATTTGTGTTATAACTTTTGGTTCATGTTCTAATCAAGTCATCGGCCTTCATCTGCTTAAAATGAAGGTTAATCCAATCCCTCCTTCCTATACGAAACGAAGTAATCTGGTCCTAAATTTCTGCCCCATTTCACCCAGTTTTACTGATTACTTAGTTACTGGCTAGATCAAAGCAAAGTTTTACTAATTACTTAATTACTACAGGGGCTGTCAAATTTGAATTTGAACGCTGATTTGATAGGAGTCCAGTTCCCCCAATTTTTCCTTTCAAAAAAGAATTAAAGAATCGCCACTGACCCAACGGTCGACTGGCCTAGGCTCTTTTCTCTATCTTCCTTTGTTTCCAATCGCCAATAACCAAAACGCAAATTTCAGAAACAGTGATTTCTCACAATGGCGAAACCCAAGACAGTATCATACGAGGAGAGTCGTAAGCAGAGGATGGAGGAAAACCGGAAGAGAATGGAGGCGCTCAACCTGCCTCAGCTTTCTCTTGCTCTTAAAACCTCTTCCTCTCCTAAGCCCTCCCCTGTAAAGCCCCTTAAACCCTGAACCCTATTTTCTTATGCCCATTTTTTATTTGTGTTTTGTGTGAGAAGAGCTCATTTTGGGTTCTCTTTGTCTTTGATTGTCACAGATGAAGCGGACCCCCAAGCCGAAGGCCGAGAAGCAGATGGTTGTGGTGAGGAGGTCCTCCCGCGTCGCAAATCTTCCTGCTGCTCCTGTCTACAAAGAAATGGTCTTAATCATTTTTCCCTTAATTACTTGATTACAGAAATATAATACGGTGGATTTTTGGTCATGAGTGTCAATGTTTTGTGATTTTTGATGCGACAGGATGTTGTTGAGCGAGTGGTGATACCGAGAAGGTATTCTGGTTCTACTTCTAAGCATAGGGATCTGTCGAATCGGGTGTATGCTTCGTATGAAGATAGAATGGATGCTATGGCGAAAGCTGAGAAATTGGAGTCGGATTTGGGGTCTGATTACCCGACCCTTGTGAAAACAATGCTCCAGTCACATGTCACTGGTGGATTCTGGCTGGTAAGGATCAAGCAATGTGCTTACTATGTTATGTTTCAGTTGAAGGTTTCTTCTGTTTTTATCAAAAATGCAGTTGCATGTTTTAACCATGATGACCAATTTACTATATTGCTGATGTTTTTTGAGATTTCAGAGTTTCCTACTGTGTTTCTAGGGGAAAGGTTGTTATAATTTTGATGATTATTAGCTCTGTGATAGTTATCAGTTAGCCTTGTGGTAGTTATCATTTAACCTGAAGATGTGACACACAATTTGTGTTTGGAAGAATGATTCCACCGACCTTATTAGTGTGTCCTACTGTCCTAGAATAAGTTGGCTTTAACTTCTCTGTATTATTTTGTGTATGAAGGAAGAACCAATTTGATCCACTAGTAGCCTGATGCCTGTAAATATGTTCAATTCTGCCGGGGTTTTATAAACTTTTGTCTAAATTTCTCTTTTTGCAAACAGGGTCTTCAAGTCCAATTCTGCAAGGATTATCTCTCAAAGAAAGATGAAATTATGACATTGGTAGACGAAGAGGGTAATGAGTACGAGACTATTTACTTGGCCCGGAAGACAGGACTAAGCGGTGGGTGGAAAGGATTTGCAGTAGCTCATGATTTGGTGGATGGGGATGCGGTGGTCTTTCAATTAATCAAGCCTACAACAATGAAGGTGATTGAGTTTCACATTTTGATATGGAAAGGGTTTTACATTAAAACACAAATACAAGATAGATATACTATACTGGTGGATTATGAAACGGGTTGTTTTGAGTTTATAATATCATTTCTGTTTGTTGACCCAAAACAGGTTTGCAACTCTAGTAATTTTTCCTTCATAAAATTTCAACTCAGGCTCGTATGTTATATCTGTCGACACCATTTATTCCAACTAGTTAAGAACCCCACAAAGTATTTGCTGATATCTTGACCGTTCTGTTCTCTGTCTACAAAATTGATTATTTTTTTTTTTGAAAGCCAAAATTTAAATTTTATATCACATTTAAGTTTTTTTTTTGTTCTGCTTCCAGGTGTACATTATAAGGGTGGAAAGAAAGGCCTGAATAGTATTATGCTAACTCTAATGCAGTCCAATCAATTAGGTATTCTTTTCTTCCAGAAGTCGATTGTTTATTTCTTCTCATATCCATTGCTTTTTCAACATATCTACTGTCAATGAAATAGCAATGTTCTGATTTGATTTATTCTCTTCCTCATCATTTAAAATCAGTGATAACATTTTCTATGAATTGACCTATAGAAATGACAGGATATCACATTCTATTAGCATTCTGTCAAGCACATGGTTTTCTTAGCTTTAAGATTAATATAGGTTAATTAATCAAACCAAACAGAAATTAACTAGTAACTCCTAAATCTTAGACAGAGGAACTTTCTCTCTTTTTTGTTGAATATATAGCATATCTGCTTCTTGTGAACCAGATTTGGTCTCAGAATTACTTAGCCATGAAGATCTGCTTATGCCATGATCTTAAACAAAAAGAAATGTCTTTCTATGAAACACAGATGCAGGGGGTAGTTACGTACTGTATGCATATATAAATCAAGCAACTTGCATATATATACGGAAGGCCAGAAATGAGGGCACAGGGGCATGCATCTATTTGTTTGTATACAAACCATGTGGCTCCTAATGTCTTGGCTGACATACCGGCATGCAAGTGTACAAAGTCACTTCCCCTTCATGTAACTAACAACTTATGGCCTTCATGATCCAAAATCGGCCTATTTTGTCTTGTAAACCGCAGCTTTCTAAGAAAGTTTTATCTCAAAGACATTGAAGCCATTACATTAATCTCAGATCTTTAATTCTCTGAATTGAATCCTTCCTCACATCACAACACCCTTCTTTTCTTTTGCAGGTTAAAAGCTTTTGGGATAGCCTTTATATCCATTTTGCTGGAGTGAATGACCCTTTATCTGCTGCAAGAGAAGTAGGAAGTTTTACCATTCATGTTCTGTGAAGATCTCTAGTTTTAGGAGACATAGAGCAATCATCTCCAATCAACATCCAATTATATTGAGATGTCTACTGTATGAACCTTCGAGCAAATTTGAATGGATGGCAGCTCTTCTTATCTTTATAAATAAAACTTCTATTTATGCAGATATTGATGGAGAAAGACAGCTACATTGCATGTTGTTTGGCATGTAAGTGTAAGAATGGATTGAATATTTGAATAGATATCCATCTGTGAGCGATGAGACAACTTCTTGTGGGCATGTGTGCGTTTCAGAGCCTCAAACTAGCCATGGCAAACGCATTCAGTATGAAGCAATTGACTAACATTCGAGACTTTTTTTTATCATTTTCTTCTTCTTTTTCACCATTTTTTTCTTCTGTGAATTTCTTTTTGAACATGGGCAAGCGTGTTGTTTGGTTGTGGTTGAAGGTGTTGGTGGTTTTATTTAAGTTTATTCAATACCAGATTTTCCTGTGGTACAAAATAGACTCTTTCTTGGCAAGGTTGAGCTTTTCCAGCTTGCAAAAGCGATTTATTAGAACATGCTTCTGCGTCTGGCTTTTTGCCCCGGAACACGTTTGGAGGAGAGCTTCGATCTTCTGCAGCGCCTGAGTATCATAACCAGTGAGCCGGTCGATCTACGAGCCGGTCGAGCCGGTTATGACTTATTTCACGCGGATAGTCTTTCTCCATTCTCACCGACGCGCCTTTCCATTTGTGTGACTACACGCTCCTATCTAATAAGGCTATTCACGCGCATTTGCTGCACAAGGACACTGGGTTGGAGATAAACTGGCGCCGAGAATTTCGGACACTCCAGGTAGAGGTCAAAGGGGTAGGTTGGAACCCACAGGTTGGGCCCTCTGGGGTCCAGCCCAAAACCCCTCCCTTATCTCCAGGTAATCCAACTAGACGACATATAAAGGATGTAATAATTAAGTATCTTGAATTCATGATCTCAGTGTGACGAAGACATGACCAACATTGTGGTTAGTTTTTTTTTTTTTTTTTTTTTCTCAAATAAAAAAGAGCTACCAGGGCTATTCTTAGAGTATCTTTAGTAATGCTAACTATTTTTGTGTTAAATTTTAATTAAATTAGCTAAAAAATCATTTTAACTAGCCACTTTAGAAAGAAGGCTGCATCAATGCTTTTTGTTTTAGCTAGCATTACATCAACGTTATTCTTCAAATAAATATTAAATAGTTTAAATATATTTATATATCACGTAAAATATTTTATAAGAAATGTATTAAATTATAGCTAGCCTCATCTGAGTCATCTCGCTCTTTATATTTAGTTAGCGAGATAACTAAAAGTTATAATAGCTAAACTTTGGCTAGTCTACTAGAACTCCGAAAATATTAAAAAAAAGCTAAATACACACTCTAAAATAGCTAAAAGTTAAAATAGAGAGTATGTTAAAGTTGTTCTTAGACAGTTGAGTTAGTAGTAGGACAATTTTGTGTTTTTGTTTTTTGTGAAGAAATATGAGAAGTTAAAAGATCATAGGTCAATTTTGTGTCTGAGCTGTAGCTTCGTTGGTTAAGGTGTTTAACTGATAACTTTAAGGTCATGAGTTCAAACCTCACTATATATATAGGGTGTGTGAGTTATTAATAAAAGTTAAAAAAAAAAATGAAATGTAGTTATTCTGAACGAAAATATCTTCATTTCCTACGTTGGCTGCTCCCTTTATACTCCGATGTGTTGGTTTGATGAGATTCATTCCTAAGCTCAAATGACTCTTCTTATGTATTCTTCTTGTATTGGTCGTCTAAGAGGCTCTTGGCTAGCAGCGGGTTCTCTCCTTACTTCATGTGTAGAGGTTTGGGTCGAGTTTCTTTTTTTGGGCCCAATTTGGGCTGTCATGTTTTTTGCTTTAAGTTATTTTTGTTTGTTAGTTGTAATTTTTGTTACGCTTTCAATAAGTCTTGATCTCTATTTGGTCAAGATAAGTAGGCTTTGTCCCGGTTTGCGTGTCTTGCATTCCATGTCTATTCTAGGTCGGTGGCAAGTTATTTGCTTTGTCAAATGGTCACAGCCTCCTAGTGGCAAGATGAGACTTAGTGTCACTGGTACTATCTTCCAATGGCAACATGCTAGGAAAACTGTTAGATATAGTAACTTATGGCTCTGCATGAGCATTGTCTTTTCGGTATGTCGCCGAAATTGTAAAGCAAATGGAGTAGCCAATGATGCACTCTTTGCTAAATGGTGCTTGTTAGGATGCATAGGATTGTTAACTCCTGGTATTATTTTGAGATGTTTATTCAATACGGGGTTTAGGCTTTATGTCCTCCCTTGTATTATGCGGTTTCGTTAATGGTTAAGGCATGAGGGCGGCCGTTTAGCCCCTATTCAAAAACAAAAAAGATCATAGGTCAATTTGGTGTCGGTGAGCTGTGACTTCGTTAATTAAAGTGTTTAACTGACAATTTTAAGGTCATGAGTTCAAACCTCACTACATATATAGAGTGTGTGAGTTATTAATAAAAGTTTTATAAAAAAAAGAAATGTAGTTATTTTGAACGAAAATATGTTCATTTCTTGCGTTGGCCACTACCTTTATACTCTGATGTGTTTGTTTGATGAGATTCCTCCCTAAGCTCAAATGACTCTTCTTATGGATTTTTTTTGTATTGGTTGCTTTGTTGTAATGTCTTTTTAATGTAAAGTAAATATAATATTTTTTTGAATATAATGTAGGAAAATAAAAGGGAAACGTGGGACAATTTTACTACGTAAGTATGTAAATATTATTTTAGAATGAATTTAAAAAAAAAAATAATCTCGATATAGTGTGAGTGGGACGAGATTCGCTCATCGAGGCCTCGTCGTTGCTTCCCTCAAATAACCGGCGCCGGCCAATAATTAGAATCCAAATTGAAAACCCGACAATTCATCATCTTATTAATTAGTTTAACCTCCCTGATTTGTCTTAATTGACCGACCACCTCAGATTCCATATCAATCAAACAGGTCCAGTGGGCCCCACCTCCCCCTTTGTGGGCCGCATTAGGGAGATCTACCAAGTCATCGCTTGACTCTTGCGCATCACACAAGTCAAACGGCTCCAGAAAACCGTGTCTAAACGGCTGGCGTAGGGGCAGCGCCGAATCCCCCAAAAACGGTGCGTTTCGCTGCCACGCCAGCGCCAGTGAGTTTTGTTTCCCGTAATTTTAGTTTTATTTTTAAAGAAAGAAAAGGAGAAGAACAGCTTCATTTGCGCTTTTCATATTCGCTCTCTCTCTCTCTATTTTCTTTCTTTGTAGAAGAATGGAATGGAATTTCCGCAGAGCGCCGGGATCCGCGTTTCTCGATCAGACCAAATAATCGTCGTATTCGCCGTGCCGCACTTTCTTCCTCTTCGCTCCTAAACCGCCGTTGCTCTCTTCTGCTTTCGTCCCCTCTCTCCCTACACGGTAATTTCTCTTTTCATCTCTCCGATTCCGATTAATTAACATCCACATTACGATTGCTTCATTTTTCCGGCTGTTAGAATATCGCTCATTCGTTTTGTTTAAAAATCTCTGTAATTATTTTGGAGATTGTGGGAGGAGAGATTAGATTTGGAAGAGGAAACGGTGCGTTTTGTTTACGGTGCTATTTGTGTTTGTTTCTGCAGGATTTGGATTGAGAATTGGGCATGGAGAATTAGAGTTAGGAGGAGAGACTGTGTTTTTATTAGGAGTGTGAAACAATGTCCAACAACAGGAGTGATAATCATCAGACGGTCCCGCTTTCGGTGCTGCTGAAGCGAGAATTGGCCAATGAGAAGATTGAGAGGCCCGAGATTATATATGGTCAGGCTAGTCAGAGCAAGAAAGGGGAGGATTTCACCATGGTGAAGACGGATTGTCAAAGAGTTGTGGGGGATGGAGTTTCTACCTATTCAGTTTTTGCGGTATACTTTTATTTTCCTTTCTCTCATTTGTATTTTGCTTCTATTGACTGAATGTCAAATGGATTATCGAGGGGAAAATGCCTAGAATCACATAGTTTTGGTGGATGTTTTTTGACATCCTTTCGCTATTTGCATAATTTTACAAGCATTGGATATGTAATTGATAGGTAGTTCATACCCTATATAGCCAATTCTAAGCCATTTCAAGGATTATGATGGATCTTCTCACCAGGCTGTATACGATTTTATTGTTTTTCTTTTCTTTTTATCCAATTTTTGGAGGTCTTATGTATTGCTATATCAATTTTTACCAGCCTACTGAAACCGTCATTGAAGCAAATTGCTCAAGTAATTTCTTTAGATTATTCTTACTAGCCTATGTCTTGCAGCTATTTGACGGGCATAACGGGTCTGCAGCCGCTATATACTCCAAGGAAAATCTTCTGAGCAATATTTTAGCCGCTATTCCTTCAGATCTTAACAGAGATGAATGGATTGCAGCTTTGCCAAGGTCATTGGTAGCAGGCTTTGTCAAGACAGACAAAGAGTTCCAAGAGAAAGGTATTTATTCCACTACTGATCTTGATGAGAATAAGAGATATGCCTCATTGTACCTTAAGCTTTTCCTGATCGTCATTTTTTTTTTCTTGTAATACAATTTCTGCCCAATTGTCTATATGTGGGTTTGTTTGGAGAGTTGATAAAACTGGATTTAAATTTTAACCAATGTATGCCATCTAATAAGAGCCAAAAGTTATTGATTCTGGTTCCTGAGTGCATAATATTTATTTACATTGTTACTGCCATTTTCAGCTCAAACGTCAGGAACCACTGTCACCTTTGTAATTATAGAGGGATGGGTAATATCTGTTGCATCGGTTGGTGATTCTCGTTGCATTGTTGAACCTGCCGAAGGTGGAGTTTATTATTTATCAGCAGATCATAGGCTTGAATGCAGCGAAGACGAGTAAGCTTTTTTTTTAAATAGTGTTTTCCTGACAGTGATCAATTGATATCCTCATTAACACTGATCTGTATTTTAACTAAACTTGAACAGGAGACTGCGTATCACTTCAAGTGGTGGTGAGGTTGGTAGGCTTAATACTGGCGGCGGGGCAGAGGTAATTTTTTTTTTCACCGTCGTAAGATTTGTATTTTTCACAGTGCATTTTCCAATCAGAAGGTTATACAAACCATTTAATGATTACATTTATTTCATGTAGATTGGTCCATTGAGGTGTTGGCCTGGTGGCTTGTGCCTTTCAAGATCCATTGGTGATATGGATGTGGGAGAGTTCATTGTTCCTGTTCCTTATGTAAAGCAAATGAAGGTGTTTTTCTATCTCCATCCATTTTCCAATATTCATTGTCTATGTTTCAGATTCCATATGCATATATCCTTTTCTGATCTTTCTAAGATTTAACAAATATTAATTCTTCTATCATGACTATTGGAAATATTTACCTCTCAGTTTGAAATTATTTTAAAGGGCAATGTGGATATTTATTTATCCTTTTTTTTTTTCCTACAGTTGTCTACTGCTGGTGGTAGGCTGATCATATCAAGTGATGGTGTATGGGATGCTCTGTCTGCAGAAGAAGCTCTTGACTGTTGTCGTGGGATGCCTCCAGATGCTGCAGCTGCCCAAATAGTCAAGGTACAGAAATATTTGTAAATTTCAGTTTGCTCTTGTTATCTTATGTATGATAGGTATAGTCCCTTGACCTAGACAAATATAGATGCTTTGCCAGCACTCTTGCAGTTAGTTCTCTTGCATCGACCTATGTCTTACATATTTTATATTCTGATTCCAGGATGCTGTTGGGGCAAAGGGACTGCGGGATGATACAACCTGTATTGTGATTGACATTTTACCACAGGAGAAGCCAGCAGCTCCATTGGCGCCACCAAAGAGGCAAGGAGGAAAAGGAGTTTTTAAGTCCATGTTTAAGAAAAAGCCTTTCGAATCATCTTCTAGTGTTGAACAAGAATATATTGAACCAGACACGGTGGAGGAAATATTTGAGGAAGGTTCTGCTTCTCTTTCCGAAAGGTTTGTGCTTAAATTTCCATCTTTATTGTGGTACTTCTTTTATTTATTTGTGGACCAGGCATCAAGTGGCAAGTTTCTATGTGCTTTCCTTTACTTCATTTATATCGTTGTATGTAATTTATTTGGTAGCTGTGGAACTGTGTTTAATGGAGTTGTTTCATTACTTGTGGCACTTTGTATAGTGGGTGTTTCTGCAGGTTTGCTGGATTTTGACTAGATCATTTTTGTGAATACAGGTTAGATTCAAAGTACCCACTCTGCAACATGTTTAAGCTCTTTATGTGTGCTGTTTGTCAAGTTGAAATCAAACCAGGAGAGGGTATTTCAATACATTCCGGCTCATCCTCTAACCCAGAAAAATTGCGACCTTGGGATGGCCCCTTCCTTTGCACTAGTTGTCAAGAGAAGAGAGAGGCTATGGAAGGGAAAAGACCATCAGGAAGTATGACAACCTTCCCCATATCTTATATTCTTTTTATGGTTATTTGTTTTTATTTGATTTTGTTTTCTTATCTTAATCAAAGAGAAAATGCCCTTCAACTCATCTGTCTCATGTTTCTTGCAGATCGACGTGACAGTGATAGTGATTAGCCAACCGTCTTCACCTTTATTTGCAGTTTGAGAGCACTAACAATTACTTGGAAGTTGTTCATGAGTAGGAACGTGGTGCTTCTCTTGATACTAGTTCCCTTCAACTTCTCTTGGGAATTTACACAACAAGATCGATTTGGGCACCCAACTTAGGAACCTATGTGGACCTCTCTCTCATTTTTTTAATGTTTCAAGTCAGAAGATTCCAGTTAGAGCTTTCTTTAAGATCTGTTTTCTGACTTCAGAGTGACGTAAACAGTGACTGCTTTCCCTTATAATGGGTTGTGAAGAGGCTGTATGAACTTGCTTGTTCATGACAATGCGTCGGAGGTAATTTTTTTCTCTGGATTGATACCCTTCTATTTTACAGAGCTAACAATGCATGACAGCAAGCTTCATTGTAATATTATAATATAGGTGAAATTGATGAGACCCAAGACAGATTCATTACACATTAGGAAAAAAATTCCCTCTTTTGTCAGCTTTTCTGTATGAATTTGTTCTAGTAGTTATCCTTCCTGCACAATTAGGGAAGATAACTCTTTAATAGAAAGATTGACATTTATTTTTAATTCTATGTATTTTCCTTTTCTTTATTTGGATGTCTTTTTTCTCTTTTGTGAGAATTTAGTACTTCAGTTCCTTTATTGCAGAGTTGACTGATTTATCTATTTGCTACAATTATTCATGCCACTCATAATGAAATGTAAAATGGTTGTTGTAGTTGTAAGTTTTAAATGAAAGAAGAGGGTGTCAGTTGCCATTATTTGACTTGGATGTGTGCTATTGAATTGATGTTGTACCTTTATCTATATTTCTCTCTTCTAAAAGTTTCCTTATTTGTTATCCTATGATTAAGGCTTGCTCCAAATATGAATTTGAAGGAAGTAAAGTTACATCTGAACTTTGCTAGTTTGCTGACTAAACTTTCTCTTTTACAATAGTAACTTTTTTTTTTTCTTTTTCAGATTAGAACTAGTCTTTTTTAGATTAGTTACCTGTTGAATTCCGTCTGTAGTATAGGTGTGCCTTTCACCTGGTATTATTGCCTTATTGTATTGAAAATCATGTTGGGGATAGGAGAAATCGCGACCTGAAGTATTTGGTAATGTCGATATGGCATCTTCAGCTCTTAGTTGATTATACTGGAAAGAAAACTCTTCTGTATTGTTTTTAGGGCCTCTGATCAAATAGAAACCATTCACAAACCCTGACAAGCTGGCTTCTGTTTGTTACCTCTTCATCTTTCTTAGGTAGTGTTCCTGTTAGGTTGTCTTGGAAGATTGAATCAGAATATGAGTGGCTAGCGGCAAAAGCATAAAGTGGGAAACTTTCATAAGATCTGCATATGGTCTCTGAGTGTGAAATCTTTGTTTTATGCCATGTTTCCATGTTGCTGTTTCTTCTACTCTTATCCTTCTGAGAAATTAGAATAAGATTGTTAAGTGATGAGATGAGTCGGTCGCAACCACAATAATGCTTGCATGATTGAGATGTCGACCTTAACTATATGAACAAAATTCCTCTAATATAGATGTTGATCAAGGACCACTGTGTGCACGTGTGTAAGGGTCTACCTTCTGCACCTAACTTTAAAATTTTGTTCATCACTACTGTTTCGTTGTCATTCTGTTATCTGTGTTGTGTGTATTGTGTATTGTGTTCTGTGTTCTGTGTTCATTCCCCTATGACTCTTCTGTATGTTGTAAGCGGATAGAACCTATCACTAGGATAGAACCTATGATTTTTCTCTTGCTTCACTTCAGTTCTGTTAGTGTGATTGATGTGTTGAACTCCTGTATTGGTCCCCAGGTATCATGGTTAATGATCTTCTTAAGACAGAATATCTATAGGTTCATATCTATATAGGTCCCCTACCTCCTTTCTCTGACATTTAACTATCAATCATTTGCATTTAATTCTAGACAATACGCGTACATGGAAAATTTAATTCCACAGACAATGTATACGGTATTTTTCTCGCAACCACTTTTTGATTAACCAGCAAGGTTGGTTTTTCTTGCAACCACTTTTGCAAATTTGTAGTATACAAAAGATTGCGTGTTTAAGTGGTCCGTGAAAAATCGACTTGTTTTAGATTGTTCTACAGAGATTTAGAATAAAAATCTTTGCTGGAAATAGACAACTAAGACAGAGATATGAGCCCGTGAGGTTGAGAAGCAAGATGGTCAAGATGAAAGAAATCTATCCACATTGCTTGGTTTGAAATCTTATCTCCTCGATCAAAACTCTACAATTGTTGAAGCCCAACCTCCACAAGTGATATATTACCTCGTATCCCACGTTACAGGTTTGCCCCATTCTGGCTTTGATGAACTATAAACCCCATGAACAAGAACACCTTGCCTGCTGTGGTTTCTCTAGTTTGGGTGCACATAGAAATAAAATAGATGATAGATTTAGGGAGGAGCAAAAAATAAGTGGAGGCTGCTGTGTTATGGGATAATAATAAAAAGGAAAATTCAAAGATTCCTTCATTGATTTGATTTATGGGTTCAATGTGTACGTGAACATGACCTAGCTTGGTCTTTGGGGACCCTTACCCTCCTGGCAAAACAACTAAATACAAAGACTCATACCCAAAAACCAAGTCCTTTGCCTCACCAATGCCATCTACCTTTTTGGAGCAAATTTGGATGTTTGTGACCTCATTTCCCAAATCTCATCTCTCCTCTCCCAGCAGCAGTAGCTGTTAGATTTTGACAAGGACCCAGCATCCTATATCATCAATACAGCTAAATTTTTCATTTCATTCCAATTTTCCATAGTGTCATTGGGAACCACAGCCTTGCTCTATCCTCCATCTTCTTTCTCTAAATATTTAATAATGCATGGCAATAAAGCTTTGTTGCTTGCAAATGTGTCATGTGGCATATTTCTCATAAGAAGACACTTGAAACCCAACTGCAGCTAGCTAGTACTCTCTCTCTCTCTCTCTCTCTCTCTCTCTCTCTCTCTCCACTGCTTCCTCATCCCCTTATCTCTCTCTCTACCCAACCACAGAAGCCAAAGACCCTGATTATAATAAGTGAGTGAGATAGAGAGAATCAGGAACTGGGTTCTGATCCTTGATTGAGTTATGGACACCGCTCATCTGCTTGAAAAGACCAGAGAAAAAGCTGCAGGCAACAACATGCTGCAAGAAAAGCCACAGTCACCAGCTACAGCCTCACCACCATCAGCTTCCTCTTCTCCTTCTCATGAATTCTCTTTCACAATCTCTCTTCATCACTCTTCTTCCGCATCACTCCCTGATCATAGTAACAAGAACAACAGAAACAAAGCCAAAACCCCGCCTTCTTTCGCTATCGACTTGTCTCCTGCAGATGACATTTTCTTCCATGGCCATTTGCTTCCTTTGCAGTTCCTCTCTCACCTTCCTGTCTCTCCTCGCTCCTCTACTAACTCCTTAGACAGCTTCACTCTTCCCATTAGAGACTTAGTGGACGATCAAGAACCAACCAAGGAAAGCAACAACTGTAGCACCAGCATTGAGAGCAGCAACATCATCAACAAGAAGAAGAGCAACAGCAGCAGCAATATCCAAGACGGCAAGAGCCACAATGGCGAGACGAGGGGGAGAACCAAGTCCAAGTCCTTTTCCATTTTCGGGTTACCAAAAAGGCGAAAAGATTGCGAAGAGAGGGAGGACAAGGAGGGGATGAAGCAGAAGAGCAAGATGAGATTTGATGTGAGTAATATACTAAAGAGGTATGCGAGAATGGTCAGGCCCTTATTGTTCTTTAGAGGAAGAAAAGAGAATGTTCATTTCAGTAGGCAGCCTTATTCGTTTTCGGGTAATTTGAGCCCCAGAAATGGGCATCACTTGAGAGGAAGGAGAGGAGAGTTCTCAGCACCAGCATCAATGAGAACATCTCCAACAAATAGTGGGCTTCTTCTAGCAACTTCAGGAGCATCTACTCCTCCTACTAATACCAACGATAGCACCATGGAAGAGTTGCAAGCAGCAATTCAAGCTGCAATTGCTCATTGCAAGAATTCCATTGCCACAGAAGAGAAGATCAAATGCTTAGAGTAGTAGATACGGGAAAGAACCTGGGGTAAATTATGTTGTAATGTTAATTTGCATACAAATTGAATTTCATATATATATAATTGTATATATGAAGATGTCTCAATGAGTTCGATACAATGAACTTTTCAATAGATTACTGCATTTAAAAATGAGTTTTTATGGCGTGTATTTTGTGACTGTTAAATGTTATATTGTAGAAAATGCGATGAACAAGTAGAAATTAATGATGATGTAAGTACAAAAAAATGTCAAATAATGACTCGTTCCTGACCTAGGGCGAAACTCTGATCCTTTATCTGGATCTCAATAACATGAGTTCACTACTCTTGGGGTGTTTTTTGTTTAGTATATTGAGGCTCAGTCCCACTCTCGGTTCCATTCATTTTATTAATAACAAAATTCTGCATCGGGGGGGACATAAAGCCTGAACCCCGAGCTACAAAAGAAACACGACTAATATCCTCGTAGAGAACGTCCTGAATAATAGCAGGAGTCTCATCTAACCAAACACCATCAAGAGCTCCCAAACTAGCAAGATGGACTATTCTATCTGCAACACCATTTGCTTCTTTGTAGATGTGTTTAATCCTAGCCGACTGAAAAGATTTCATAAAAACCCTACAGTCTTCTAGAACCCGACCCACCTCAGACATCTCGTCCTCCTTCCTCTCCAACGCAACGATAAGAAGGATAGAATCGCTCTCAAACTCAATATCAGACCAACCTTGTGGAAGACCCGCCCTACACGCTTGTTTAGTATACTCTTCAATGGTTTGATCTTTTTTTTTTTTTTATTACATGGATGCCCGAAAGCAAGGAAAAAAAAATCTAAAATACAACTAATTTAGACTTAAAAGAGCCGGAAAAATCAGTTTTCAATCGTTTGATCTTCGAGCGTTACTCTTTCTTTCGTATCTCCTTCCGTTAGAGTGATGTCGTGAGTGGCTCCCGCTCTTTGTTTTTGGTGCCGGTGGGCCCCACCAATTAGCCACTCCGTATCCCCAGTCCCGTGACATGTCTGAAGACCCAATTCACCAGACAACTCATTCTCAACAATCAGTAAAGGCAGCCGCTGCATGTTAAGAACTTCCCGAAAAAGAACGAGCTCATGTGGCAAGTGATCATCATTTCTTTCGAGTACCAAAGGAGATTCTGTTTACAATTCCCATCAAGATTTTCCATCATCCAAAGTTTTGAAAACCAATACAATCATCAACCATACATGCGTATTAGTATAAAATCATCGCACACTAAAGTAAATACACGAGGGATCAAATTAAAAGAAACAAATGAACTTTAGCACCAGCAATATCTAGTCCCCACAAAAAGAGGCGGTGCATGAGAAAGAAGACGGACCCCTTTTTTCTTTTTTTTTCCTAATGGAAGTGTTCATGTGAAACAAGAAGTGTGTAGGGGATGATGATGATATGAAAAGGAGGATGGTACCAATTAATTGGACTCGATGCAATGGTCTTCGTGGATCTGAAACACAAGAAAGTGATCACAAGTACAATAATCATAAAAAGATAACTTAGAGAAGTTCAATAATGCAGAAGGTACTTGGTCTAATTTGACACATCAAAGACATGATGAAGTGCATCAGGTGCTGTAGTCTGTAATTGAACCATGATATATAGTTTGGTTAAGATATGATGACTAATTGTTTTTAAGGATTGTCTTTATGAGTTTATGATTTGTTAGAACATTATCTAGGATTGCATAATGTATTCGATCTTGTATTTTTCATATGTAGTTCATTTCCCTTCATTTTACATGCATGTCTAAGTAGTCTTAACAAAGTTAGTCAAAATGGATACCGTTCAACTATTTCCGACTATCATTTCATTCCAATTTTATTTTTCGAATTGAATTTGCTTGCACGGTTTAGAAGAGTACAGTGCAAACGTCCAAATTGAATTATAATGATTTCACGACATTCACTATTCACAATCCTACAAAATAAAGAATTCAAGATCCACATGAAAATGCTGTCCTTCTGTTCCTTTTAATCATTTTAGGTATACCAAAAAAGGAAAATAAAAAGGAAAAGAACACAACAACAAAAACCCTTTGTTTACAACACCATCGTGAGTGCACACTAGGACACAATTAAGCTCGTTGGTTTTGTGATGCGCTCTCTGAGTCTGAGATTAGTGCTAATCTGATATAAGCTCCCAATCAAAAGCATTGCAATTATTGACCACTACAAGTGTACATGATTCGTTCTCCCGATCACCAAGGAAGACATTACAAAAGCTCATGTTGTTGGAGAAATTTTGAAAAATGATCATTTTTGTTGTATCAAATTGATGTATAACCTTGTTTTTTAAAGTTGTTGAAAAATAACCATTTGGAAGGATAAAAAGTCACTATGGTTTAGGAATTCAGTTGTTTTTGTTTTTAAGAGTTTTGATCTGGGTTGTTTCTGCGATTCTGCTATCTAATTCTTTTTATTTTATTAAGTGGAAATGGATAGAAAAACTGTGGCTATTTGTAGTTAATAAAGAAATGTCACTGATATGGCATATGAACAACACTACAAGAATTTGGAAATTTTCTCAAAAAAAGGTTGGATACTTCATACTTGGATTTGTGTTGATACTAAAACTTCAACTGTATTGTACATTAATTGAATTAAGAAGAGAAACTGAATTGTATGTTTGTAACATGAAAAAGAGAAGAACAAAGAGATTGGTCAAAGATTGGTTCTGAACACTTTTAATTTAAAATAGAAATAAGAGAGTTGAGAGATAGTTGATCAACAACATACAATATAGATCTTTGCCAAAAAAAAAAAAAAAAAACATACAATATAGATAGGTTAAGACGATGAACAAAGATTGTTTAAATAATTTGATAGGATAGAGTACAGACTACAGAGAAAT
The DNA here is from genome assembly GCA_010134655.1 of Fragaria nilgerrensis. Classification (NCBI taxonomy): domain Eukaryota; kingdom Viridiplantae; phylum Streptophyta; class Magnoliopsida; order Rosales; family Rosaceae; genus Fragaria; species Fragaria nilgerrensis. The sequence continues at coordinate 30,581,995 of CM020978.1, read as the reverse complement.
AAGAAGAAGAAGATGAGTATGTGTGATAATTAAGTTTTGATTAAGGGTAATTGTGACCTTTTATCCTTCCAAATAGTTATTTTTCAACAACTTTAAAAAACAAGGTTATAAATCAATTTGATCCCCCGAAAGTGATCATTTTTCAAAAATTTTAATGTTGTTGGGCTCAAGGAGAGCTAATAAGCTATCATTTTAATCATGATTAAACCTCATGTAAAACACAAATGCTATATAGTCTTTTTGTTTCTTTTGATATATATTACATGTTACAGACAGGACTGGGAAGATTTGCTAAACTTGTATGTACTTGGACCACTCAATTCGGTCTAATACTGAATAAATCAAAAGGGAAACCAGAGTTGGGCCTGTGGTGCAAAATCAAAACAGAAAACAGGCCTGGACTCATGAGCCTAACAAAAGTTTGTATAGAAGACTCTACCAGTTAGGGTGCAGCACAGTGGACATGATGTATTCAAATCTAATTAGCACCAGAACATTCAAGTTACAAAGTTGAGTATCCCTACATACACATACCTATGGATAAAGTTGCTCAATCTTATCTTTTTTTTTGGATTTTGAAGTGTATCCTAAGAGGTTTGACATCCAAGTAACTAAAATAGCATAGAGTTACAACACAACATTGACTTGGCTTGTTGATCATAGAGCATCATAGTATCGGAAGTAGCACAACTCAAATATCCGGTCATAAACACACCTCACCATGGTCAAGGACTTGTCATATTTCTTACTACTTTTTAACCACAAATACAAACTCAAATTAATTTTTTTATCATTTCGTTTACGATTTTAGAAGTCACCCATATGCCTTTAAATAATTTCAATTCCAATAATAAAACATTCAATATTATTACACCTAAGAACAACAAAAACATGAAAACATGCCGAGAATTATTTCAATGATTGAATCCATCTTTAAAAACTAAGCATGTTCATGTTCTCGTAAAGCTTCCTCTTTCCCATGTAGGGGTCGTGTACAGCTCCTCTGGTTCTCTATAATAATGATCCAGAAGGATCTAATCTCTGCTGCTGAGTGCTGAGACGACCCACATGGCGGCAAAACAAAGAATGACGTGATAAAGAAAAGCGTCAGAGTTCAAACCTCCACCTAACAATATTGCCACTTCCTATGCTGCCAACGTGTTCCTATTTGAGTTTTTGAAGAAAACAAACCCAAGTTAAAACTTACGATCTTTATCTCTGTAGGCCCTCCAACCCCGTTTCTTTCTTTCTTCCTTCTCGTACCTCCCTTCCAATTCAGGTCAGTTTCATACTTTGGTATATCTCAGAAACATGGATCATTGTGTTGTTTATGTTTTAGTCTTTGTCTAAAAATTATGGTTGGAGTTTTAATGAGGAATAGTTATACGGTACATTCGAATAAATAAGAACCGAATATGCTGCACCAGCCAACCGCTAATGTCTTCCCTCTTGCTTATCAACACCTTTCTTTAATTGGGTTCCGTCTTTGGCATGTTTCTGATGAGAGACAACTTGTTTTTAAGAGGCTTTGGATTTGGTATCTAGATTAATGCTTGCTTTCTTGGTTTGTTTTCTTTGTTTTGAATAAAAGGGTTGAGATCATTGAGCGGGGTATTGATAGTTTCTGATTCATGCAATGATTTTTTTGAGCTAAAGACGGTTAATTTATGGGTTTTGATCATTTGGGTTGTTGAATTATAATGTAGTCTGACGGATTGGTCATCTGGGTGGTCTCAAAGATTGAATTTTGATGTAGTTTTGGTGGTTGGCTTGTATTACAGTTTGTTGCTTTGAGGTAACAAGCCTGAAGATTTCTTGAGGAAATCAACAGGCTTTGCAAATGATGATTGAGTTTCGAGATTTTGGGAATTGGGTGGTTTGAGATATCAGAGAGGAGAGGATGTATGCGGTTGGGAGGTTAGGGAGTTACATCTCGAGGGGGGTATACACCGTCTCGGGGCCTTTTCACCCTTTTGGTGGAGCTGTGGATATTATAGTAGTTCAACAAGAAGATGGGAGCTTCAAGTCTTCCGCGTGGAATGTTCGGTTTGGGAAATTTCAAGGGGTTTTGAAGTCCAAGGAGAAGGTGGTGAACATTTGTGTAAATGGAGAGGAAGCTAGTTTCCACATGTATTTGGATAATAAAGGGGAGGCTTACTTCCTTAGGGAGGTTGATGCAAAAGAAGGGGAATCTGTGTTGTTTCCTTCCTCGTCTTCCAGTGATGAGACGGATGAGCAATCTCAAGAAAAGAGGCAGCCATTGAAGTCCAAAAGTTGCAATTATGATGATGAAAGTTTGATTGTTGATCAGAAAGATAAGTGCAATGGGAAGGTAATGTCCAGGACTAATTCCCGGAAGTCACGGATATTTGGGATATTTGGAAGCAGGTCAATGAAGGAGAGAATGATGGTTAAAGAGGAGGCAGAGGGTGATGATAGCACGGTTCGAAGGGCGGATTCTTTGGAGCGTGCTGAGTTTGCAGCTAACCTTTTGGAGGTGAAATGGTCCACTAGTCTTGCCACCAAGAAAGCTAGGAAAGAGGGTAATTCTCGTCTTTCTTGTCCTGATATTTTGGAGAGTGGAGTCGATGAAGATATGCAGATTAGTTCCGAGCACCGCCGAGTGTGCTCATCTCTACCTAATAATGCTTTGCGGGGGGTGACCGCCTTCTGCAATGCCCAGATAGGCAATGATCCTCTGTCTGGCTTTGACAAATCACCTAGTTATGTGGAGGAAGCTAGTCTAATTTCATGTTTAAACTCCCCAGGTATAGTGTCTAGAGTATGCAGAGAATTGGATGAGTCTGGAGTAACTGAAAATGATGGCAATGTGAAGGCGCTTGTATCCAATATCACAGGTTCGGGTCGTTCAAGTGCACACTCAGTAGAGGGGGAAGCATTTCCTGGCAAGCATTTTGTTGGACAGGTTAGTGATGACAAAGGTGTTGTACAAGCTGGCTGTGGCGTTTCCCAGAAGGATGTTAAAATAGATAGAGTTAAATCCTTTATATACTGTGAATCATCAGAGAGCTCAGTAGTGGGAATAGATGGTTCCAGCGAACAAACTCATGAAAAGCTTTACATTACTAGAGGAGACAGTGGAAACATTCATGTTCACGCCGAAGCAGTTCATGCCAGAACTGAACTGCTCTCTAAGGTAATTTCTCTCTTGGAATCCCTTGCACCAGTACATAAGGTTTATTAAAACTATTTAAGAATGTGTGGATGTCATGTTTCTTATGACTTATTTAGCAACAAATATGTGTTGAATATGAGGAAATATAATTTAATTAGAAATTACCCCTTGACTAATGTTCTTTTATAACATACACTAGAATTTTATTTTTCATTGGTTGAGACCAATTATGTGTGTTCTTGATCAGGATGCAGTTACTGAGCATTTTGTTGAAGATATTGCCTTAAAGGTGCAACCATTGGAGACTCCTGAAACAGATCGTCATTCTTGTACGGGTAACCGTAATGGGGACCTTGGGGAGCCAGATAAAGCTCCAGAGGACTGTAGTCAAATGGTCCATAATAGTGCATTGCCCGATTCAGTTGAGATTGAGTCACATATCCTTTCTAGGTTAAGCAACTCTGACCGTAAACTTCATGATAAGAAAGAATTTAAAGGTGAAGATATCTCATGTGATGTCCAAACCTCTTCTGAGTACATTAGTGGTTCTGAAATCACTGAAGCCGCAAGTGTGGTGCCACCGGCAAGACTAGAAGAAGAACAATTTCTTTTCAGTGACTCTGACGAACTCAACACCACTAAAGTTCAATGCGCAGAGTCAAGTTCTTCACATTGTGTAGATGGAGAAATTAGTGTCTTGTGTAGTCCGGATGACAGTAAAGAATTGAGTGGCAGTACAAGTTATGAGTCATCTTCATCTCCAGAAAAGTGTACTCAAGAAATCCCCTCAACTGGTTTTGAGAAAGTTATCGGAAAACTTAACGCAGCATCAACTACAGTCGACATCCCTAGAAATCATAAGGCTGCTGATAAGGAAGTTGGGAGGCTGGTGGAATCATTGCCCAGTATGTGGCATCAGGCCGATAATTTGAGTGCACTGGATCTTGATTGTCCTTTGAGCCATTCGCTGGACTCAGAAGCTAAAACCTTGAAGTGGATACAGCAAAATAGAGATGATTTGAGCTGTGTAAAGTTGGACAAAGATCAACAGTCACCTCTGGTAAAGCTAGACACTGAGAATGCTGAAGATGTTCCTGGCAGTCCTGCACTAGGTAACACTTGGATATAACCTTGTATGATGTGCTAATTTTCTGAATTTTCATGTCCTGAATTGATGTTGTGTGTGCATATGTGTTTGTGTGTTTTATGCTAAAATAGACTACACTTGTATCTTTTTCCACTAGTGTTTACAGAATGATATATTCCATGTTGGAGTAAAATGACTGTCCGTGGAATCTGGTTGTTAATAACTGATAATAGTCCATTTTCTTCTTAGTTTGACTTATTGCCTGGATTGCAATGTTATGTAAATTCCAATGTCATAGCTGCTTGTTGTCAGAATCAAAGGCAATTATATTCCTTAGGATGTAGCTGCTTTTATTGTTTTATAATTGTATCCATTGTTTAAGGGCCTAGATGCATGATACCTGTTGACCAAGTTGAGAATTACAGGAGATCCCTCAGAAGCAAGTGTTACCCCTAGTGGAAGATGGAAACTCTGGCCTTTCCGTTTCAGGAGAACAAATTCCCAGAAGGCTCTGCAACCAAATCTGAATGATTGTGGAAGTCCTGAAGTTGAGAATGCTTCAGAAAGCGCGGTTGGTGTGGATAGTATTGAGACTGTGCGTACACCAAAGGGGATGAAGAAAACAGAAAGGGCAACCTCTCCAACATCTGAGCAGTTGGCATCCTTAAATCTAAATGAAGGGAGGAATACAGTAACGTTCACGTTCTCTACTGCAATGCTAGGAAATCAACAGGTAATATATTCCTGAGTTGTCAGTCTTGGTGACAATTAATTATTTTTTTATATTATTTGTTTGTCGTCTTATGTGTTCCAGATATACGTACTGTGCTCAAGACATACTTACTTTGCTTTCTTATCATTTTTGGTTCACTACAGGTTGATGCCAGAATTTATCTTTGGAAATGGAATACCCGTATAGTGATCTCAGATGTGGATGGGACAATCACAAAGTAAGGCTATTATTTAGCAACCTTTTTTTCTAATACTTTATTTTCGAGAATTCCTTGAGCTCATGTTTTGTCCTACATCTTGCACAAATGATGAAGTAAACTAGATATTTCAGATTAGATAAATGGTATCAAGGGTGTGTTCTAAAATGGTTAACAAGATAAATGTATGAAAACAAGAGGTTTTCTTGAACCAAAATGGGAACTTTATTTTTATTTGCCTGATCTGCTTGAATTGCATCATATTACAGATCAGACGTTCTAGGTCAGTTCATGCCCTTGGTTGGTGTAGATTGGTCACAAACAGGTGTCACACATTTGTTTTCAGCCATTAAGGTTTGTTTTTGTCTCATCACATGGTACCATTGCCTCATGCAAATATTATATGCTTTTTTATATTTTACTACTCATGGGGCCTAATCTTTCAGAGAGCTAATTATTATTTTTAATGTGATGCAGGAAAATGGATATGAATTACTTTTTTTGAGTGCACGTGCTATTTCTCAGTCCTCTCAGACGCGACAATTTCTGTTTAACCTTAAGCAGGTCTGTACTTTATTCATGCTAATTACTTCAAATGTCTGCATTCTTTTTCTAAATAAAGGAACTATCATTTTATTTTTATCTTTGTTTCCATATGTACAGGATGGGAAGGCTTTACCTGATGGGCCCGTTGTTATTTCTCCTGATGGACTTTTTCCTTCTCTTTTTCGGGAAGGTGAGTCCATTTTACTAGAACTTAACTTCCATAGATACTAGATAGGTGTCTTTTGTGCGTGTTCGAATGGCCATTTTTACATTTGCTTTCATGATAGAGCTGAAGTGGTGAACTGCTTTATGTAGAGTGTTGGAGCATGTTCTTTTCTTGTTCAATAATGTGTTAATTGAGAGAAACAATTAAATGCCAACAAAGCAAAATACTGGTGTTCCGTATACTAAGAAGTATACTAAGAAGTACCCTCAATGGACATACGCCACATCATAGTACTTGTCACTGAATCCTACCTAATTTTATAATGCTTGAACTGACTCTTGCTCTGTTTATCACAGTTATTCGGAGGGCTCCTCATGAATTCAAGATTGCATGCTTAGAGGTTCCTTACTTTCTGCCTCTCCATTTGTGACATAGACTTGTATTTTCCTACATATCTTTTACCATATTCCTGATGGTCTATAATTTGTTCCATAAGATTTGTCTTGTTTGTATATCTTTGCAATGTGGTCTATTGATAATTTTTTGCTAACTAATAATATACTGATGTAGTGGGATTATTAGCTAATATTTGTTCTTTGACTGATCAGCGTGCGAGTATCAGAATGTTTTTTTGGGAATATTTCAGTCACATCATTTGTTTTGTTTGTATATGTTAAAGTTTCCTGTTTTCCTTTTCAGGATATCAAATCGCTGTTCCCTCCTGATTGCAACCCGTTCTATGCTGGTTTTGGAAACAGAGACACTGATGAGTTCAGCTACCTCAGGGTTGGAATCCCCTTGGGTAAAATCTTCATCATTAATCCCAAGGTAATTAAGTCCTTCATGACAATGTAGCAGTTATATTGAAATTTGTAATGTATCTCTGCCAAATGCCACCTTTTCTTTTTCTGATGATTTGGGAATGCAGGGTGAGATTGTTGTGAACCGCCGTGTTGACGCAAAGACATATACCTCACTTCATGCTCTTGTAAATGACATGTTTCCCCCTACAACCTCCTCAAACGAGCAGGTATTGGTTCTGCGACTTTTCTTTGGCCATGCTAACAAGTTTTAAGTACTCAAGTCAGTTGGAACCCCTCTGACCATGCTTTCCTTCCCCTGTTGATTACAGGAGGACTTTAATTCGTGGAATTTCTGGAGACTCCCACCACCTGATGTCAGTTGAGGTGTCGAACAGAGTTTTTGGCCTTCTTTGGTCCTTTCTAGATATGCAGACAGCTGAGTTCTGCACACTTGTTTCAGAACTGTTGAGGTAAATCCCAATTTCACATTTGCTTCATCTGTCAGAAAACTCGGTATGGAGTTCTGGGTTGTAGAATGACGGTGCAGCATCCAATGAACTTTCAGAATATAATCGCTGAAGTTCTGCAGTTCTGCTTTGCTTCCTTACTGAGCTGGCTGATATAGCGGTAACTTGAAGCAATATATGGAAGACATACAGAGAACAGTGGGACCAGTATCACCTCTATACTGCTCCAGTTTCTTTCATTGTTTCTCTTCTGTTAAATCCAATTTTGTATAGTTCACGACTTCACGTATTTTAGTCCCATGAACACTTCAATTTGTAAGTATTATCGGAAACCAATATAGGTAATAGGCATTTGCACATATATTTGATGTACAGAAATTTTTTAGGAATGTAAATTCATTTCTCATATCTTATACAATTGTTCTGATCCTTTGTGAAGGTCTACTGATTAGATTTACTGCAAGAACCCGTAAATTAATCAGTACAAATGTATAAGATATAGATGGATTAAGGAGGAACTACTAAAGCAATCCATAGCACCTGCCAATCCACCATGCAGAAGCCGGTGCATGACCCTGGTGGTGCTACAGTAGCACACGCATTTATTCTGCATCTACAAGTCACTCATCCGATAGAGAATACAACGATGATTGTATATAGATAGAACTGATGATCAAAAGTGTATAATTTTGACACCCAAATGCTTCTGTGCAAACTCAACAAGGTTGTCGAGCTCTTCTTCACCTATGTAGCCGTCTTGATCGACATCAGCGGATCGTAACCCACGCCGGCTCTTGAGCGTGGCAAAGCGTCCGCCGGTGGAGCGGATAGCCTGGCGGAGTTCCTCTTTGCTTATACGGCCATCTTTATCAGTATCAAATTTCTTCAGCCACTTCTTCAACTCCTCGGTGGTCATAACACGTTTGCCATCACTAGCTACACACTTGCTCTTAATCGTCATAGAGTAATTTGTATAATCTAGCTTGTAGTATTTGGAAGCTGGAACAAGATGGTGCGCTGTGAAACCCTTGAAAGATCCTAGCTATTTATAATATGTTGGTGCTGGAGCTCTCTCTCTCTCTCTCTCTCTCTCACCCATTTTTTCCTAACAATTATTCTTGTTAGGCTTAGATTCGCTCCAACTTTTCTAAACAGTGATTAACTACAGTAAATTAGTGCTTTCATCGAATGAGGTTCTAATGAAATGATATAAACGAGAAAGAAGGATTAAACGTGCATGTTATTTGGGCATTCTCACTTTTCAGTATTCGTCAAATTGTTTTTGTAAAAAAACTATAGTCGGGACTAGACCTGTAAATGGACCGGATCTTGATCCGGACCCGTTCCGGATCCGTGGTTTTTAAACGGGTTTGGATCGAAAATTAGACCTGTTGATCCGTCAAGGATCCGGATCCGTTAACCCGTTTATTAAACGGATCGGATATGGATCGAGGTTGATCCGATCCGTTAAGGACCCGGATCCGTTTTAAAATAATTAAATAATATTTTTATAAATATAATATTATTGATAAATATTAAATAATATAATAATTATTTGGATAACCTAAACGTCTAAATTGCGTCTAAAGTATGATCATTTGATGAAGTTGAAGGTTACGATGCCTATGTTCTTTTTATGCTCTTTGCTAAATACATTGGAGGTTTAGTATTTTGAATATATTAATTTATTGTTAAGGAGTATATATTTTGGCCATGTAATTCAACTTTTGATGTAAACATTTATTTTATTATAATATTTCATTAGTGTTTTATGAAATTTATGATAAAATTAAGAAATTATTATTTAAAATTTGAAAATATTTATAATCATAAATGGATTGGATTAACGGGTCGGGTATCCGTTAACCCGCCGGATCCGGATTTGGATCTAGCTATCAAAGATCCGGCGGGTAACGGGTCGGATCCGGATCCAAAATTTATATTACGGATCCGGATCCAGATCTGGTCCATTTACATGTCTAGTCGGGACAGAGTTGAGTGGAGAATGATCGATAGAAAATTTTCTATAACAAAAAAAGGTTCATTAACTATTTAATATTTGATCAAATTCCATTCCCACATTCTGTAAGGATATGATTAGGAGGTGTAAACACAATTATTTCGAGCTAAAACTAGAATAGCTTAATTTATTAAAAACCACCGATTTAAGCAAGAATAATAGAGTGCCTGACATCGATCAATTAGATAAATGATCTACAAACATCCCAAGTAGAAAGAGAATATCTTGAATCTTATTTTAACTTGGTAATTAGAAACTGAGTTCCTACAAAAGAGGGGCTACGTACGTACGTTACGATAGATCACCTCCTTCCTTCATTAAGTCGCTTACAAATTACAACTGTACGTTATTGCTGCTTCACACAGTATAGAAATTAAGCTGAAGCATGAACCAGAAGCAGGTCGATCTAGTTACTACGGTTTATACTGTAGTTCCAGAGTATAGTTGACAAGTTCATCGAGCTCGGTCTGAAGACAGATGAAGCCGTCATCGTTGGCATCGGCACGGCTTTTCCCTCGCCAGGCTCTGAAGTAGGGCGAAAACGCCCCGAGTTTAGTGAACGCTGCCTTCACCTCGTCCCAGGAGAGCTTGCCGTCTCCGTTCTGGTCATAGCTTTTGAAAGTATCTTCGATCTGCTGCTTAGTGTACGGAACATCGACCTTCTTATACTTATCGTGGGACAGTTTATTCTCAATCACCGTAGTGACTCCTTCACCTCGGGCTCTTCGCGGAGGCATATCTGCTGAAAGTTAGGACTTGTTTGGATGAGATATCAATTACAGCACTATGAATTTGTATGTGATCCATCACTGGGTTGAGAATACATCTATATATAGGGCTCTGGGACGCTCCCCTGCATATATTCCAATTTTAGGAGAGCCAGTCAGGTGTTTTATGTACCAAAAGTGTAGTGTAGCAATTGGAATAACTATATTACTTGCATCCTTAACAATATTCCCCATGACTATATGTAGCTATAGCTTACGGGTTTAACATGGCGCAAGTGATAATAACAGATATCGATAATAATGGAAAATTCCAAGGTTGTTTTACTTGGTCAAAAGGGTTCAAGGGTTCTCTAATATTAATATTCAGCTACTGAAATCAGATCCCTTAGTGCTGGAAGAACATAATCTTCCCTACTACTACGGTAGAAGATCTCCTAACTAATATCTTGAATTATTGGATCGTATCAAGACCCTGAGACCGCTTTAAGTCAAGGAGATAGAGGCATCTCTTGTGGATTCTATATCTTGCCCACTACTAGAAAAATATGCAGTGGACACTCCACACTCTTTGTGGATACATTTTTCTAACCGTATTATTTGAGTAGAGCAAATGACACCCTTTTGTAATTTTAGTACTCTTTACTTTATGGATACTGAAAATTGTGATTAAAAAGAAAAAAAATAGTCAACAAGATAATTTAATATAATTATTATAGAAAAAAAGTCTTTTTTGTTTAAGAAAATTATGTTTCCGTCCTTTTGTTATGTGTCTTGCCCTAATACACGTAGGATTGGTTAATCCGGTTTTCTTATTAGAATAGATTACAGTTGATAGATGTTGTAGATCCTTCGGGAGACTTTATGTAATGCCTATAAGTAAGCATTTCTATCAATGAATGAGTAAACCGTTATTCTCGTTATCTTTTCTCCATTAACACGTTATCAGACAGTTTGCTCTGACCCTGAGTTCATAGCTGAAAACCTTAAAAAACCCTAAAATTTTCTGCTGCCGTACCCAATGGATATTGATCTGGGCACCCACCTTCACTGATCCGGCAGCCCCTTGCCTTGCGCTACCCCGGCAGCGAGTGCACCAGGCCTCCCCGGCCTTGGACCCACATCCTTCCCTCCACCAGACCAGCGCCAACGCACGAAGCCCCGATCTGGCGACCCTTGACAGAGCCAAGTCGAACCCAAGCCGATCTCCAGTCCGGCGTCGCCTTTGCTCCTCTGCAGCACAGCGCCGATTCGACAACACCTCGACGACCCAACCTCAGCCCGCGCGCACATCTCGAACCTCAGCCCCCTTGATCTCGGGAGCTCCACCGACACCGACCCTCAGCCCAGCGCGTGCACGTCCGTCGCTCCACCATCACCGGGCAACCCAGCACCTCCTCTCGGCCACGTCAGATCTGCGACCAGCCTTGCGCCCTCCACAAGATCGGCGCCGCATCAAACCCAGCTGGCTCTACGCCTGTTGCCGCACGACGCCCGTGCCTCCACTGCTGCAGTGCTGCTCCAGTCGATCCGACGGATTACTGGTACAAGGGGCAAAACGGTAAATTTGCCCCTCCGGGTAATAAGTTTTTACCTCATGAGTAAAATCATATTTACAGTAGTAACTATTTAATTACTTTATTGTTTTCATATATATGGTGAATATGACTAACCATATGTTTATATTTTTCATGAAATTTTTCACGCGACGGATCACGATGGAATTACGAGAGCAACTTCTCTGCACGCACGTGAAAGTACGCATGTAAATTACAAAGACAACTTCTCCTACACGACAAACTAGCACGTAAGCTTTTATAAAAGTTGCCGCTTTTGAATTTTAATTTCATAGCCGGGCTTCATAGCCTTCTTCTACCCCCGCCTTTCTTATAACGTGGGTTGATGTGAGGAATTGAGACCCCTCATATTAAAGTTGAAATTTGTGACAGTTTGACAAGTCACGGTATTACGACGAAATATTGTCGTGGTTAATAAATAGACAAACATCGATTTGTGACGGAAATTGTCGTGGTTAACATCGATTTGCGACAGAAATTGTCGTGGTTAGTATCGATTTGTGACAGAATTTGTCACGGTTTACATCGAATTGAGTTACCATATACCTTGGTCTTGACCCAATTTAATACTTGGAATTAATTATCGTATATCGATAATAGCCAATCTTCCATCTTGTTGTTTGAAATAATTGACCGAAACATGAGCCCTGAATTTGACATAAAAAAAAAGTGACGAATTTCGTGTCACGAATTCTGAAAAGAGGGAGAGGCAACGCCTCGAACCCTATATATCATAAAAAGATTTGGTCAGTAAATGAAAGAAAAATCATGTTATTGATGTGGTTCTACATCGGTTCATTAATTGTAAAGAAATCAATATTCTGGTTAATGTATACAAAATATATGGAGTTCTTGCAACAAGAAACTCACTATATATATGGAAGAAGATGAGAATATTCTTCTCACAGTTACGGATTTTAAAAGCAAAAGGTATATTGCGAAATATATGAAGCATATGACTTCGGTATAATAGTCTAAGTGACTATAAATCCGTTTATTTTTTCAAGTTTTGTGAAGGTATATACCTCACATATTTGACTAAAGTCACTTAGTCGTTATATTTTGAATTACATTCATGGTCAAGACCTCGATGCAAGGTTTGCATATATATTCGAATTTTGTCTGGCACATATGGTTCGATCTACATAAGCTATACGATAATGTCATATATCGCATTACAACATGACACTACAAAAGACCACCAGTTACTATAAGATGGCGTTTATAAAGGCTGAAATCGCACCAAGTATGGCGCAATGCATACCTGGGCATCATAATTAAACCAAGTGTAGTGCAATGCACACTTGGTATATCATGATGTTGCGCAATGCACATCGGTTTTGGATCAAAAGAGGATTTGTAATGTCAAGTGTGGCACAATGCACACTTATACAGTTGCAAAGACGTTACAAACAAAAGTAGTCTTCTACACTCTTAAGCGGATTCATAATTACAAAAAGAAAATTGCGTTACGTTAAATGTCATCTAAAATTAGATGTTTAAAAATCATCTTCTTTCTCTACAAGATCCAACTGTGGGCTGTTGGCGGCGGCGCCGCCCTGTATAGTGCTCACGACCAATTTTGCTAAGTTTTGACATGTTTTAAGCCTTGTTTTGTCCATCTTCATAATATTATACATCATGTAACGCACTCTAATGGATTCCAATACATTTTTTCAATCTCCATCGAAATTGTTAACATATTTCGGTTTCTATACCTTGACATAAGACTGTTGTCTCTACATTCTTATATACAAATGTGTTATAGAGAGATTGAGTGCTTAGCTTATTGCAAGGAATAGACAACTATTCATAGATTTAGTTCTTTATAAATCCGTTGTGACTACGATGACTAGATCATCAGAAATAATCAAAGAGCGGATTAATGCTCAAGTTTCAATGCCTAATGGCGTTATGATTCGAGTCACACATGCTCTTTATGCATAAGAAAACAATCGGGTCATGCTATGACTTGATGATATTCACGCTAACGTTTATCACCTGGAAACACATTGTGAGAATTGATGAGAATTTTTTATGTATCACTATAAGAATGCGTAACATTCATGAGTCACTAAGATTCGGTTAATTGAATCGGTTATTGTCACCAATGATGAGAATGGAGACATAGACTCATGTATGTTTTAACATAAATCGTCCGGGACAATTTTGGACGTGTTTTGATGATCCGTATACTAAAGAGTAAAGACTCTCACGTACATCATTTCTTTAAGCAAAGTGACCATTGAGATCAAAAATCACCAAAGTACAACTTGGTGGAGCTATGAGCAATGCTCACGGCCTATGGATGACATTAAAGCCATTTGCGTCATCCTCCTATATAATTGAGGCACTACTCATGCTTTCATAAACAAATATGACGCAAAAGAACCTCATATGATCTCACATTGGCCATGCTCGTTACTTGTTTTGTAAAGCCTATTATTTAGCAAAGATTAGGAGCGACATCCTTCTACGCTAAAGATAATGAAATGTAGAGACTAGCATATAAACAAGATGCTAAGTCGTTGTTCACTAAGTAAGACATTAATTACAATGTCTATGAGTGATTCTACAAGAATGATACATAAGATGTTGGTCTAGATGGCTTCTCATTGTTCACTTTGAGGCATAATAATGCTATGATGATGTTCAGAATTGTTTAACTCAAACCATAACAATTGGATGTTATGGGGAACCTTAACAATGATTGAAAAGTTGAAAAAAACCTAGAATTTCCGGTTTTTCAGCCTGCGGAACAGTCATTGTGAGGACCGGTTCACCAACTTTTAGACTGGTTCTTGAGGTTCTGTTTGCGGCCACAGATTCTTAACATCTAAGCCTACGTATTTACAAAATTTCGTGGCATTTGGAGATCTGGAAGGCGGTGAACCGCTCAATATAAGTGTTCACAAATGTTCGGCAACTCCGACGGCCGGTTCTGTCGTCAAGGATGGCGGTTTCCAAATTCTACCTCCCATGTCTACCTATTTACAAAATTTGGTAGTGTTTGGAGCTTCGGAGAATAGTGAACCGTTAAAGGAATTGTAAAACAAAGGTCCGGTGATGCCGGCGGTCGGTTCAACCGGTTTCTTTTTGACCGGTCCCGACGGTGAGACCAGCATTTTTTTTTTGGACTTGTAAGACCAATGACTACGAGTTGTAGCAGGGTCATAGTTTTACTTATTCATCTTTACCCACCATCATTCAAATCTTTATGTTACGGTTATAACGGTATGCATATTTGTTAACGGATTGAGTTAACGTTCTATAATCTATATCGTCCACATGTTGTATGTGCCAAATTGCGCCTCCACAAGCGCACAATGATGAGTTATTTGATGAATATTATCTTTAAATAAGACATGAGATTCCGACTATCATCCGCTTACATAGAAACCTTGACAGACGATCTCTTTTATATCACTTTGATGAGCCAGTCTTCCCGTCGTTAGGGGGAGATAAGAACAAGAATGTTCAAGTAGAACGACTTGAAATTGTCGTGGTTTGTCCCTACTGTGTCTCATCAAGTTTCCTAAAGTGACGAGATCATATATACATGCTGCAAACATGCCTGCAAGGATTGATATCCGGATAAGGATTGATCTTCTGCATCCACGTACGATTTTAGTTCAAAAGTTTGGAAAAACTAGCTAGAATCAAAAGCAAATGGCTGAGACGGTCATTCCTATTCTTTTGGGCACCTTGCACATGGCCAGGAACTGAATGGAATATCAAGTGTCCCTTGCTAGTTGCTACCATGTATGGTAGATTCTTTAGGATAAGAACAGAAAGAAAATATCTGTCGAGGCAAACACATCAATCAGTATAAAGCTTTTAGAAAATTTGAAGACTAGCTATATCAAATCTGAAGCTTTATTTGAATCGCATAAACGAGCCCGAATTACTTGCCAAAGGGTTCTGAGCTGAGGTC
This sequence comes from Fragaria nilgerrensis, assembly GCA_010134655.1. Classification (NCBI taxonomy): domain Eukaryota; kingdom Viridiplantae; phylum Streptophyta; class Magnoliopsida; order Rosales; family Rosaceae; genus Fragaria; species Fragaria nilgerrensis. Next base: position 30,566,605 of record CM020978.1, on the reverse strand, counting down.
CAGTTGATCGATATTCTTGAAACATACAGGCACGTCGTGTGGCACATGTATTGCTACTAGAAGAGTAAAAGCGATGAATAAAAGCAAAGGAATATTGTACCAACGAAACATGGGAACGAATATATTGCCGACATATATCTCACATCGAATAAAAGTTATTTTACTTTTATATTTTTGTCCGACAAATCGTATTAAAATTAAGATGGTTTACGACTTTACGTACATATGTACGTACTCACCGTATGTCCGGATAAGTGATTTAGGGTTTAGGGTTTTTACGATTTGGAGTTGATCCGCCACAACATGAATTACATATATAATTGAAACTGATCATCGAGTAAAAGAGCTTGAAATAGTTCATTGAATATATATGGAAAATGATTCTAGGCAAAAGATTTTAGGTCTCAAATCTATGTGACATGTCAAATCATTTAGACACATCATATACTAAAAATCTTATGCTATGTAATACTTAAATATAAAGACCATCTTACCATTTAATCCATTTCAAACAATGACTCAAATAAATTTCAGTTTTTTATTGAAAAATAAAACTATTTTAGCTTTCCTTCTTCTAAATATCTAATTAAATATAAAATATAACATAAAAATAATATTATATTATATATTTAGAATACATGTATATTATAAAAAAATACATGTATATTATATAAATAATCTGTATGTAAATCATTTAGAGAAATTATTTGTATATAAATTATTTTTTGGACGAATTATAGAAAATTTTGATGAATTATATCCGAATTATCTTATATTAGTGTTTTCTTTTTGATGAATTATAATTGCTTTTTGGACAAATTAGGGTTAGGGTTAGAGTTTATTTGACAAAACTAATTATTATTTAAAAAATAGTTAATCTTCATATTGATGTGAGAAACATTCCTTATATTATACATAATTAGTGGTTGCTATTAATATGTAATATTTGTTTCCATTACCTAATAAAGTACATTAATAACATTGATTCACCCCTTAAAATGTAAAAGGAAATAGAAATGGTAAAATTGGTAATGCAATGTTTTGATTTGGCAAGATATATTATGTGGAATTGAAAATAAATATTTTTATTTACTTACATGGCATGACACATAGGATTAAGGCCATAAATTTTAGACCTTATTAAGGCTCTCTAGCACTACCCAATATATACAGTGGCGTAGCCAGAAACTATCACTAGAAGGGTCAAAATTTAAACAAGAATACTATTGAATGACATAAAAATGTATGAATTATTACATCAATAATTGAAAAAAAAACAAAAAGTAAGTTTCCCTAAAGCAATTATAATTGTTCACGACGATTGCTCATATTTTGAAATCTTTTCAGGATGGTTTCGCAAATCACTTATATGTAATCATGAACATGTCTCCCATTCGGTTTCGCAAATAACTTATATAACATTCATGGCAGAAAATGCTTTTTCTACAACGACAATTGCAACTGGAAGAATTAGTGTCAATGTTATGAGTAAGTAAACTAACGGATAAACATGGTTTTCTGTTTCAACCATTTTTTTCCGAAGCTTACTAATTTCTTTCATTTTTTTTCCGAAATACATTCATTGGATCTATTTCTTATTTGAGTAGCTTAAGATGCTGTCAACTGATCTGTTGCTTTTCTTTTATAATATTTCTTGAGAAAAGTTTTCATAATTTTAAATATTAAATTTTATAGGTTTTGACTTGCTGTTTGTAAGGAGAAATGTTTTAAAAAAAAAAAAAAAAAGAATTACAGTAGAGAAGGATTTAAAGAGAATGATAAGAGACAAATAAATTGTAGAAGCTTGAATTTTTATAGACGCAAGTACAATGTAAATCATGAATCGATTAGGAAGACAAAAATGAATAATTAATCTGTCCAAATATGAGATGAAAGCAAACTTCTTTCCGAAAACTACTTTCCTACTCTTATGTTGATTAGTAATATATATATATATATATGGCCCTTCCAATGAGGGATCCTTTTTTTTGACATATATGAGGGATGGGGGATTACACTAACTTTTCGATTATATTTTTGAATCTCTACCGTTCAGTTTGTTGGTCCATTCTCCATCCTCCGGCGCCGGCAACGGCGCGCCTCCACCCCAGAAGACTCTAGCAGCGTCCTCGATCACTTCTCCTCCCCGACGAGTCAGTTTTTTTTTTGTTTCCGGCGAGATCGACTTTGTTTGAAGTTTTGGGTGATCTCGCCGGAAAACCGGAAAAGAATGGACTAACCGGGGAGAAAAAGTGGTCGGAGACGCTGCTGGAGTCTTCTGAGGTGGAGACGCGCCGTCGCCAGCGTCGGAGGATGAAGAACGGACGGACGTCCGCAGTGCGGACGTCCGCTTCATATCCTTCCTATATATATATATATTAAAAAGTAAAAAAACATGGGGTTAGAACTTAAAAGCTTTTCTGTCAGCAAGGGTGGAGTAGTCTTGTCCAATCAAGACAAGATTTGGAAGGAGATTACAAATATTTAAGACAAGTCTTGTCCGGAAGGGTCAAATCTTGTTTTTATGTTGCCCCGGCCAATAGAAAGTTAGTTTGAAATGAACCCTCTCGCCCCATTGCCTACGCCCATGAAGATATATATATATATTCAGAATGAAATTTTGTTCTAAAATTAATATATGAAGTTTTTTATTTGATTAATTTTTCGGTTATATTTACATATCTTCACCTGTTTAGTTTCAATATTAATTTATATATATATATATAAGAAATTATGGAATTGTGCACCTATGTAATCGATCTCACGCAAACACATAATTTTGATCGATATTCTACTTACAAGTACGTAATCTGTCCGTGAATTGGTGGTATATCAAAATTCATTAGTCATGTATGTTTCTATTTTTCTGGACGAACCTTATATATATGATTAAACCATTTAGAGTAATTTATTGAGCTTTTATACAAATGATTCTTGATATCCAGGCCACCTGGCCAGATGCCCCGGATATCCAAGGCAGGCTAGCTAGGGGCCGTCACAGATGGCTCGGCCGGGCGGGGACCACGCCTTCACCTCCTCCATGCATGCACAGTTTACTCGGCATGGCTGTCCGGCCACCTCAACCTCAAATCCCAGGTCCTCCACCGTACCAGTGCAGTTTTCTCATCGATCAGATACTAATGGGGACTCCTGGCCAGATGATGACTGATGAGGGACCATATATCTACCGCCTCCGCCACGGCCGGTAATGCAAGGTCCACCTCCTCGTCCTGGGATAGATGCCTCATCCTCCACCATGGTACTCCGATCCTGTGTATGGACCGCCTTGTGGCATGCATGCCCCCTCCACCTAGCTAACTCCCGATCAGAACCAGAAACAGTGATTTAATTGTGGATTTTGGTCAAATCTCTGTTGTAAAAGAGCACTGTTCTTCTGAGGCTGGCTAGCTATAGTTCTTTGGTGTGTTCTATATTGGTTATGAGAATCAAAAGGATATGCACGAACCGTAGAGGAAGAACCTGATTTACTCAAGGAACTGGCATCTACAGGTCATGATGCATGGAGGGTTTCCAAGTGGTATTCTCTGTGTTTTCATACTACTGTATATTAGAGTGGGATTCTTCGAGCCTCTAGCTGCTTGTATTCTACGAATCAATATCTCAAACGGATATCTTATCGTACAGAAACGATTGACTGGATTCTATATTTATGGATATGAATGATGGAGTGCGCACAACAGTTTCTAGCTAATCGAGCGAGTTTTACCTTCTTCATCTTTAAATTAAGTCTTTCATTTTAATTCTTGGAAAGAGATCAGTTTTTGGTTTAAAGAGATCTGTGTTCTTTTTATTCGTTTTCTTTGGTATATCAAAAATAGAATCCTAGTACTAGCGAAAAGGCATATATTGCATGAGCAGAGCACGAGGATTATAACACTTACATGGTTGATTATGTATATATAAAACTATTTACAATTTTACATAGATGATTACAGAAACAGGGTTACTTTATCCACCCTTAAGGGCAACAAGAGGTCACCTCCTTACTTCTTAATCTTCCATTCTTCCGGGACTAGTGGGGCTGCCTCCTTCGACGCTTATTATGGACATAAAACCAGACATGCCTCCTTCGTACTTGATATAATATCACTGAGGGCAAAAACTAACCCGAATATATATGACACTACTTATAACTTATAACCACATTCTAGGGCATAGTTGACAAGATCATTGAACTCCTCTTTTGAAATGTGGCCGTCGTTGTTGGAATCTACATAGCGTAATGCTCTCCCAGCCCGGAAGGAGCTCCACCGCGATCCGAGCTTCCGGAAAGCAGCCTTGAGCTCTTCCTTGCAGAGCTTGCCGTCTCCGTTCCTGTCGAAGCTTTTGAAAAGTTGGCGGACTTGCTCCTCGCTCCACGGAATTTCAGCCTGCTTCCTGTAAATCACCACCGGCCCCGGCCAGCAACGAGCATCGACAAACCTAACCATTATTTATTGGTTATAGATGCTAGCTTCTCCTGAATTTGGGTCACTTGAAATATGAGATGACTATGAGATGTTTAGAGCGCGGCATCAATTTATATAGTGAGCTCTGGCTAGCTTGGCCTCTCTAGCTAGTTTTTGAATGCCTCTTTCTTGAGTGAGTCACGTGATCAGGGATTCTCGCTGTATGCCATCAATTAATGAAAGTAAAATTAGAAGAGAATCTGAAATTTGCGTTAAGATCATATATATATAGGTTCCATTTTTGCTTAGATATATTCCATTCAAAACTTAGGCCTAGTTTGATACAAGTTTACTTTTAAAAAAAATCAGTTTCTATTTAGATTTGATAGTATTAAGTAAATTAAAGAAAAACAATTTTTTTTTTTAAAATTACAAGTCACTGGCAGCAGCTTTTAAGAACAACCTGAAAGTTATTTTTAAAAGCAGCTGTCACTAAAATACTAGAAATTAATAAATTTTATCTTGGTAACACGTTTAATATTAATATTTACCAAACACAAAACTGTTTTAATTCACAACTGATTATTTTCGCTGTGCAGTAGTAGTAGTTTTTTTTTTTAAGTCACATCAATACCAAATTAGTCTTTAGTAGCCTCATTGATGGACCAGATATCTGCGTGCAACAAAAGCACAAGAGCTACTGTATTAGTCTCATAATAATAATATTTACAACGATTAAAAGGAATATTGGTATCCCCTAATAAAAAATGAAGGAATATTAGTTCAACCTACTTTTGTAGTCTCATGATATCCTTCATATGCTTGTCATATATTCTTCTTCTTCTTTTTGAACATCTCCATAATATCCTTTTTGAATAGTTTAGTAGCATTGCTCTTCGTTTAAAGCTTAATATAATTGCATGCGTATTTTCCTTTCAGATCGAGCTACCAATTAAGGTAATAAGCTACTCCGCCTTGCTGGAGGTTTGTATTAATTAAATTAATCTCAGACATTAACTTGATCGACATTATATATATGTTGGATTGGTGCGAATCAGAATTCATTATATATTGGCCATGGGGTGGCCTTTGCATCTCCTATGGTAGGCTAAATTCTTAGCCAAATTTAACATATAAAACAATAATATTCTGTGGAATCTTTTTTTAGCTTACCAGAGTCTCCCACCGTAAGCTAAATTCTTAGCCAAATTTATAGCCTTTTGGCTTTAAAAAACACTCCCACCATAAGCTAAATCTAAAGGTAAAGCCATTTATTTTTCTTTTCTTATATATTTGTTTAAATCAATAATTACTCATAAAAAAAATATTATATAAATATATTTAATATAGAGTTCATATGAAAGATCTCGTCGAGATCTTCGCGATGGTTGTGAGTAACGAATTTTTAATTTTGATGACAGTGTAAATTAAAAGGAGAAATGTAAAGTTGAATAAAATAACATTTAATTTTAGCTTACAAACTTCATAAGCCAAATTTAGCTTACCAAATAGCTGAAGCCAAATTTTTTATCTTGAAAAATGTAATTTAGCTTTTGGTGGGAGTAAACATATGTTAAATTTGGTTTTTTAGCCTATGGTGGGAGATGGTCTAACAAAGCATCTTGGTCAAGTTACTGGATTCTCTTAGCTGCGTGAATGCCGGTGATTTTATAATCATCTGATAACCTAGGCACAACAACATTATTCATGATTAGTTAAAGTGTGAGAGATAATTAATTGATTATTGATTAAGAAACCACAATACAGTGAGAAATTTTTCAATGCTACAGGAGGACCACGTGACAGTCTGACGTGGTCCTACATTCAAATCAAATTTAGACATGTGGATTTTTTACAACTAAAATATAAACTAATATTTTTTATTTTTTATGAAATGACATTCATGGGTATTTAGCAAGTTCAAACTAGTGTTTAGGGTTTAGGGTATAGGGTATAGGGTATAAGGTAAACGGTTTAGGGTTTAGGGTATACGGTTTAGGGTTTAGGATTTGGGGTTTAGGGCTTAGGGTTTAGTATTTTAAAAACAACAGAAACCTAAAATGGTCTTTGACAAAATAGCTGAAATAATGTTTAATGAAGAAAATTCACATGTCTAAATTTGATTGGAATGTAAGACAACGTCAGAGTACCACGTGGTCCTCCCGTAATACTGAAAAATTTCTGCATGCTTCATAGATTGAGGATAATTAATCTTAATTTCCAAATCAGCATGAAACATCATAGTGCATGTTATCAATGGTGGACACAAAGGGGGGCGAGTGAGGGCAGTTGCCCCTAGTGAACTTTCAATTTTTCTGCTAAGCTGCTTGTATATGTCAATGTTCATTTGATTTTCACCACTTAGCATATAGACCTATGGTTTGAGAATATGCTACCCAACAAAGGAAAAAAAATCCCAGTAGAGATATATAAAGTAGAAAGAACGGCGCTGTGTGTGATGTGTTTTCCCAATAAGCCGGTGGTTTGCTCAAATGGGGAAGAAGAAGAACCCAACTCTCTCCCCTTCCCTATATATTCACTCTGTCTGCTTATCTTCCATCACTACTAGAATTGCTTCATCTACTTAACCCTTAATTAACCCCATTTTTGAAAAACAATCAATTTTTCACTTCCTATTTTTCTATCTTCTCCTTCCATATCTGATTACCTCATTTTAACCGCCAAATTAACACACCCCCACAACCCTAATTCACTCTCATCTCTCAAACCCACTTCCAAATTTTGAGCTCATATCTAGCTTGTGAGTCTTTTTTCCTTCATATTTTTGCATCGTGTCTTGTTGATACTCAAAGGATTCAAGAGCTATAAATTAATGGAGATCGAGGAAGAGAAAATGGACAGTACGTGTGTCGTCTCCGTAGGCTCCTTAATTAGCTTTCATTTTTTGCCCCCACTTACAAAAATTTTTGCGTCCGCCACTACATGTTATTCTTCATGAATTTTATCTAATCATGCTTCTTCACTCATAAAATAAAATTAAGATTGAAAGAATTTCACTATCGTGTACGTACGTGTTCGATTTGTAGACAAAGTTATATAGAGAGGTAAATTGTTCGTGAGTTTGGGAGTTATTGGGGAGTTCCTGTGCATGTAAATATATATATATATATATAGATTTTCTCAGGTTATGGTCCGGATTTCCACTTTACACTTACTTTTCAATCGAATTTTCACATATTCACCGTTTAGTCTTTAAATACTAACGTATAGATCATCTCTGTAAAATTTCAGCAAATTTAGTTATCATTAAGGCACTCAAACTCAATTAAACCAATGGATAAACATAATTCTGTTGAACTTGAACCATTCATGTTTATAACAGAAAAACGCAGTTTAAGTGTCTTAATGATAACTAAATTGGCTGAAATTTTACAGAAATGATCTATACATTAATATCTAAATATTAGACGGTGAATATGTGAAAATTCGATTAAAAAATGAGTGTAAAGTGGAAATCCGCACCGTAAGAATAAATGCGGAGTCCGAATGACTATATATATATATATATATATATATATATATTTCGCTTAAACCTCGAGAGTAATTTATTGAAAAGAAAAAAGAGAAATACACCAACATATACGAATGCGCACTTGTACGCATTACTAAAGAAGTTTCTTGTAATTTTGTCTTAGCTTAGTTAGAGAGATACATAGATTACGTATACCGACAGGGTACGTTCGATCTAATAGCTAGTTCATTTACCCTGGCAAAGATGGGCAACAAGAGGTCGCCTCCGTCCTTCGCTACCATAACACTCAAATTAACACACTCATTATACAGAGACACCATATATATATATGTAGCCCCAGATTCTTCCATGTAATATTCAACATGGATGGAAACATGGCTACACTCGATCTAGAGATATGTAAAGTAGTTAAGCAGAAACACTATGACCAAAAAAAAAAAAAAACCAGAAACACTAGTACACCACCCCCATAACAACATGGCGCTTAGAGCTTATAACCACATTGTAGGGCATAGTTGATAAGGTCGTTGAGCTCCTCATTAGAGATGACGCCGTCGCCGTTGGCATCTACATGGCGTAAAGCTCTCCTAGCTCTTACAGAGCTCCAACGCGATCCGAGTGTCCGAAAGGCTGCCTTGAGCTCCTCCTTGGAGAGTTTGCCGTCACCGTTCTTGTCAGCGCTTTTGAAAAGATCACGGACCTGCTCCGGGCTCCACTGAGCTGGGACCTTCTTATTAACGACCGTCTGCTCATGATGCCAGCAGAGGGCCGGTGTGAAGGGATATTGGACAAACCTCATATATATGGCTCAAGTAGTTCTGGACTTCTGGCTGGCTCTGCAAGAAAGGCTTGTACGTTCTGGTATCTGGGTATAGTGAGGTACTGCTTAGATCGCGAGATCAATTTATAGTGTGCTTTGCAAGAGCTAGCTAGAGTGTGTTCCTCTGCATCTGCACTTTGGATCCTATATATTATATTAATACATCTTTCTGATCTGGCATGGGGATATTTTATTAATCGACACGGGTTTGGCTGCTATACCGTTCTGTATAGCATGCCTATCACTAAGGAGTGGTTTTTTCAACATGCATACTATGTCTTCCGGTAGAGCATAATTTTTCTGATTAACACTATGTACTAGCTTAACTTTTATTTATGTTGCACAAACACTCTGACATCCCGACACAGTAAAATACGTGTCTGACACGCTATGTTGACTTTTTTGACACATTTCGGACACGTTGACCGACACGCCACATCATCTCCAAAACGCCACATCATCATTTATCAAATTTTTTTAATTGAAAAAAAAAGGGAACCAAATCTAAATAAAGCTAATGTCCACTTTTGAAAGCAAGCTACTGTCCAATTTTGTCAACAACCTACTGCAAATTTAATTTTCTTTAATGTTATGTTTTAAGTTAGAGGTCTGCTACTTCTAATCTTGTTAATTATGCATTTATGTCACTTATGATTATGTAATGAATTGAATTTAAAACATTATTTTGGTAATGTAATAAACTTATTTTATATTTTAGTATATTTTTATTTATTAAAAATAATAACTGTGTCAGATATTCAGTTTTTGAGTTTTGCCGTGTCGCCTTGTCCGTGCAATATAGACTTTTATGCTACGCTAAACACTAAAACTCCTAATCAACCATTAATCACTTTTATTAGCACAAATTGGATACATGTACTAGCTATAGTCTGCTTGAAGTAAAATTATTTTGTCTGCTTGAAGTTATATATGATGCCTATTGTAGCTAGGTATAACTAAAGTCCAGGATGTTTATGCAGTCCTGTCCTTTTTTTCCCGGTCCTCTGAAATCCGATTTATAACTTCTCAACCCCATATAATAACTAATAACATAGCCTGCGAAAGATCGCATATATTCACAGAGGATATATAATAGATGCATAACGGATTGACTTGGTCAAAAGGAATGAATTGGGAGCTTTTCTACAGGAATGAATTGGTCAAATTAAACTGGTAAACAACAGTAACAAATGCTTCATCTGCAATGATAGTGACTTAACTAATACAACTTTTGCGAGTGCGAAGCCACTTGGGATACAGAGTTTCATGCTTACTTACCAAACTAAATTTGGCATCGAACAAAAAAAGCAGCTGGTGATAGATCTACTGGCAAATCCTTATTTGCTGGAGAAGTTCAAAGTTCAAACTAATTAAGTTTTCTATATATTTATCTTCAATAAACCTGAGTCTTGTAGCTAATAATATATTTGGATCGGTGCGAATAAGAATCAGCCATATGGGGTCCTTAATATTAAAGGCATCTATCCAGTCAATTTTAATCACCAGCAGATTGTTAAATATATTACGGAGTCGAAGTTTAATAGCCAAATTAAAGTTATGAGCTCCATGGGGGCAGATTATGATTATCACCGTAATACTCTTAAGAATGAGACTTGACAATGTTAATCCAGATATGATAGAATCATCAGGGCATGTGTTGGGTCTTCCAGTCATCCTAGCTAAGAATAAAAGATCAACAAGGATGTCAGTCGTGTCCTCGATCAAACTTATCTACTTGTGGATATATATATCACAGCAAATAAAGGGTGACGAACAGCGACCATGCACTGTGTGATAATCTGAGATTAGGGTACGTATCTGTCTTAGCTATCGATGAGTTGCAACAAGTTAGGTTAACAATGAATTATTGGGATAGGGATCGGAGTAGAATCGATGACAATCAGCAGATTGATATTATTCTTTCATGCTAATCACGCAACATCGTGGCAGACGGGATGCTGCTTTGTTCTTCTTTTTGAATCAGAGATGCAAGTATTATATATGTACGATCAGATCGATTGAGGCTACGGAACTTACCTAAATACTTCTGCAGGGACAACCATCACCAATATTGGTATATATTCCATATGGATAGAGAGTCTGGATATAGAAACACAAAGTTCTTAAAAGCTGGGCATGCATGCCCCCAATAGATTGGGGATCAATCACACCCTTTCAAACTCGACAGAATTCACATCGTATATACTACAGATTGATTAGTATAGTGTTCCAACTACTTACTCAATATGCAAGAATGTTTATTGCGTCGAATAAACACAACCAACATCTATGACTAAATACTTGTAGAAACACCGAAAACATCGATCAAAACTTCAAGTTTCTCTCTTGAATCCGAGTAGATGCTTTTAAAACCAACCGAATACGAGTCGCAGGCTTTCTGAGATGTATAAACCGGTGACTCTCACAAGGTGTGTTCATAATGGAAGCCGCACAGATAAACGGTATGTTCCAAAGGGTGTCCTGGGAACACAAGGTGCGCTAACATTAACATGTAAGTGGCTAAACACCACCCTGTGTTCTCAAGGTCACTCCTTTGGAATGGACCATCTGATATGTTGAGGCTAATTAAGGTCCGAAGTTGATTTATCAAAGCATCTATTGTCTAGACATATATGTAAGGGTGTGTGCTAGACTCTGCTAGTGCTATAAGAAAGTGATCGATCGAGATCCTAAGGTCATTATGTGGTCATTCTTCCAACACCACAGATATAGAGTGTTGTCATCTCTGAACCAAAAACAAAATGTTGTCATCCAAACGAAATCCTATGGCTACAATATAATGGCAAAGTCAAATCTTATTTCCCCAAATGACGACATTGTTTAGGTAATGATACTTTCACATGTATTTTTCTTGTTCGTAACTATCTCAGTTGCTTAATAATATTCATTATTCACTACTACAATATGGAGCAAAAGTCACACATCTTATGTGGGTAACAAAAGTGTTGCGATCCCATAAAATCCTATATATGTGAAAATTTTCACTCATTCTTTTCTAATACCCTCATTTATCACACTTACAGGAAATTGCAACACCTCTATTGCCCACACAAGATGTGTGGCATTTGCTTCATATTGTGGTAGTGATTCTTAACTATTATCTATATATCTCAGTTTTTTACAAATTAGATTAATTTTATTTAATATTAGAAATTATATATGAGTCGAACTAAGGACCTTCCACTTATAAAAAAAAGAATATTATCATTAGACCAATAGTACCAGACACTTTATCACTATGTTGACCTAAAAGAAAAAAACTCTGCTCACTTTTCACAAATTGTCTAATTTATGTGGGCTATAACCATGGGCTGGAAGTGACAACTAGACTGGGTCTGGGCATCTGGGCTTTGAGTTTGATTAGGCCACCAACATACCAAAATCGCCAACTCTAGTACTCAACCCACACGCGCTCACAAGCAAGGTGTACAACCACATAAGCTAATCCTTTAACTGTGCCATCCACGCGTCACAACCGCAAGTGGAAACAACTTACCTCGAATCCCTGGCCAAAATTATCAAAAAGAAAACCCATCAGTGGAAATAGTCCAGTATACCCTGAGCGTATCCAAGACGTTTCCGGGACGTTTTCGGACGTTTCCGAGAATTATTCCGATGAATACGGTAGCAATGTGCTCAGATAGGTCGGAAAAACTCTCGGATACGTCCGGATACGTCTCAGATATGTCTTGCATACGGTAAGGGATGTATTGGACTTTTTACAATAAAAATTGAAGGGAAAAAAAAGGAATAAAACAAAATCCTACTAGCTTCAACTCTCGCACAGTCACACAGTCACTAATGGAGTCCCCAAAACCCTCGAGACCTCTTCTCTCCCTCTCCACCTTCATCCACCACCACTGCCTCCGTCTCGCCGCCGACCTCTCCAACCGCCTCGAAGACACCAAACGCCTCGCCGGTAACTTCCTCCCTCCGGCGACCCGGCGCCTGCTCTCCGCCTCGGGAACACCGCCTCTGGCTTGGGTGGGCCAGCCTAACCACGCCTTGGCCGCCACCGCGACTCTCAGCTCCGACAACGTGGCGAAGAGCCTGGTCGGCACGGCGGTGTATACGGTTAGCAATTCGAACAATGAGTTCGTGCTCATCTCTGACCCCGATGAAGCCAAGTCCATTGGCCTCCTTTGCTTCCGCAAAGAAGACGCCGAAGCCTTCCTCGCTCAGGTTAGTAGTAGTTTTGCTTCCAATTTTGAAATGAGGATTACAGAAATGTGAGTTTAATGAGATAGAAATGCGAGTTTAATGAGATAGAAATTAGTTGCATATCCAGGTGAATTAGTTTGATTCGAATTGATTTAATTGTAATTTAGTTGTTTGATTAACTAATCACGGAGTCAGTGATGGAATTATATGTGTGTACATTGGTGATTCAGGTTCGGACTAGGACAAGGGAGTTGAGAAGTCCGGCCAAGGTCGTCCCAATCACTCTTGATCAGGTGACTATTCAGAGCTCAGCTACTTGAATATAAGTAATGTAGTAGTTGTTGTAGTGATAATGCTAGTCGTCGTGGTAGTGATACTGATACTCCCTGTTGATATTCGGTATTACAGCAATTTCGAGTAGAGTGCTAAGCTGGTGCCTGGTGGTTTTAGCATTTATTTTTACTTGTATGCTTTGTAGGTGTACATGCTGAAGGTTGAAGGAATTGCATTTAGGTTTTTGCCTGATCCGGTTCAAATAAAGAATGCACTGGAGGTAGGTTTCTGATTCGCTATTTTAAAAGTTTGTGTGTGTTGGCTGTGTATACGACTGTTTGTTGGAATTTTGAAATCACAATTAAAAGGAAATTCAAATATCTGATACACATATTTACATGTAATACAGTAATAGCTTCGATTTATAGGCTTTTGGACATTGAGTTTTCTGAGTGCATAGTGGGAATGTGGGGTGTCGATGTAATGGATGTAGCAGAGACAATCATACAACCTTTTGAACTATTATGTGACAGCTAACTACTGCTTGTTAACAGTTAAACATTCAGACGTTGAACTATTATGTGATATCTTTTATTGTAATAATCAAGATTGGCTCAAAGTATATTGTCTGATTTCTAGCTCAAAGCTGCGGGCAAGAGTGCATTTGATGGAGTTCCTGTTTTTCAGGTAGGATAATCTATTTCTTTCATTGTGATGGTTTTCTTTGAAATTCTACAAAGATGATAGCTCCTGAGTTGGCGCATAGAGGAATTCAGGATGTACTATGTCATGTATAGCTGTAGTGCCGTGGTGGTATGCATCTATAAGTAGTAAACTTACATTTATAATAATAAAAAAGTACAAGTTCAGTAGTAAGAGGTTTCCGGACAGTATAGGCTTGTGAAGTACCCATGCAACAGAATCACCACATTGCTGTGCCGTGCTCTACTACTGCACCTGTAACTGCCAAATATATTCAAGCAATTAAAAAGATGATTGTGTTGCTTGCATATGTATTATGGCAATGTAGCTTATGACTAATTTCCTTTTTACAGTCCGACCTTCTGGTTGTGAAGAAGAAAAACAAGCGTTACTGCCCAATATATTTCACTAAGGTAAGATATGATGGTTTAAGCTCTTGTGGATATATTGTTTTAGTGACTTGCATTTTATCAGATTGATTTAACAGTAGAAAAATATTGCTTTTCATGCAGGAAGATATAGAAAAGGAATTGTCAAAGGTTTCCAGATCATCCCGAGGACCAGGGGTGTCTCAAAATATTATGGTATTATTAGCTGCCATTAGTTTTGCCTCATTTATTACGCAAAGAAATAACTGTTTTAGTGTTTTATATATTTGATATCAGAAGAGTGGGAAAAAGAATGTATTTTGTTCCTGAAGAAAGATGTACTAAATAATATACTGGATTCATGGGGAAAGAAATTAATGTGCAATTTAAATTTAAACTTTTATGTCTCTTTGTTATATTATTGCATTCTCTACGTTCTCATTATTTCATTATAAATTGCTTTTACAGGTTGGAAGTTTGGAAGATGTTTTGAGAAAAATGGAGGTACTTATTCTGTTTGCTGAATGAATTATATATACTACATGTTACTTCTAGTACTTTTATTAAAAGAAATTAATGTGAATGCAGTCAAGTGAAAAGAATTCCGGATGGGAAGATCTGATTTTTATTCCGCCTGGCAAAAGCTACTCCCAACACATTCAAGATGTGGTTAAAAAATGAAACCTACCAAGCCCAACCTCTACTAACCATACAAGAACTTAGTTTAGCAGTCGGGTCATTGCATGTTTTCCAGTTGCTCGTAATAAAGCAGGTCAGCTAACTTTCTTGCTCTTTCTTTTGCCGTATCGTAATGTGAATCTTCAGAGAGAGGCTTGTAATTGGTCAATAATATGCAAAGGGAGGCTGTGAATAATTGAATAAAGCACAGATTGAAACAAGCCGAATACATTTTGGCGGAGGTTAGTAAATTGCCAGCTGAAGAAATTGGTGCATGGTAAAGTAGACATTTGATATCAATGTTCTCTAGATCTTGTACTAAAGTTTCTCATCTCATAGAGGAGGTTAAGAGTCTTCTCTCATAGAGGTGGTTGAGAGTCTTCCGACTGTTTTAATATCAATTTGCACGTCAACCGTGTAACTCAAATATTGAAAATCTAGAATGGAATTAGATTATCATCAATGCTCCATCTTACTTGATAGAGCCACAGAAATTGGTAACTGGTGGTTGTACATCTTTTGAAAGTGTGGCCTCACGAGGCACAAATACTATTCGAAGTTTCGAACTTGCAAGGGTTTTTGTGGCTATGGATGATGGTTTTATGTTTAACTTGGTGCACATGTTAGCTTTGTTGGCCGAGTTCTATCCTAGTGTGAGCAAAAGGAGGAAGTTCTTGGCAATTTATTGTTGCCATAACCATTTCTTGCAAATGAAGCTTCAACAATGTCGAGACTGGTACAAAATGCGGGTTTTAATTATTGTTTGAAGCAGTCCAAGTAAACGTAGCAAAACTTAAGGTTCATGCTCTTAAGTCGTCAGTTGGTCTCGATCAATATTTACGTTGAGATGGTTTACCATACAAAGGCAGGCTATTGTTGATTTGTTGTCGTGCTAAACATGTCCTCTAATCATTCTTTGTTCCGTGATGTGTTGATGTCTAACCTAAATCACTAAAGTAATTAAGGATGATTATAGTTGGCAATATCATATGGAGAAGAATTAGTAATGGGGTAAAAACCGACATTGCATTGCATGTGGCAGAAGTAGACTAGCCAACTAAATAGTGGTTGGAGGGACGGCTACCTCTCTTTCAAGATTTCTAAATTCCCTACCTTAATGTTTACTTTAGACTACTTATAATGCCATTTCTCTCCCTCCTTAATTCTGACATTAAGAAACAAAATTTGTGAAGAGAAAAACTAGTACCAGTGTTCAACACATTTCATAATGCATCTAATTTTGCAAGAAAGAGTTGTTGGAGTAAAATAAGAAATTTAAATCATGCAAGGAGAAACTCACAAAAGGCGTAGAGTGGAGAAAAGCCAAGGATAGAAATGGAATTGAAAAAAAAAAAAAAACAAATACTCTCCATAACCTTAAGTATTACTATCAGATGGGGATAATAAGCGGAAGAAGCAAAGCAAGGCTTGCTAGCTCCCAGCTTGTTTGTTGCGAAGGAAACGAAGTACAAGAACAAGGAAACGACACTTGGAGCTTTCTATGTATGGTTCTTGCTTTCTTTGAGGCTTACTCTGATCTTTCGCTGTCTGAGTTCTCCAATTAAGTAAATTATTAACCACCGCAGCTAGCTAGCTGTAGCTGAAGTTCCTTTCTCAAATGTACGTTCTAGTCATCACCATGATCGACTAGTGCTTATCAAGTCTTGCCGTAAAGCAGAAACTTCGGTGCACAATATAAATACGTACTAGATCGATCGGTGTGATCACAACCCCAGAAAGGTTAAGATGATTGAAGGAAATGGTTTCCAGAAGCTGTCGAAGATCGCTTCTTCGAAGGCTTTGGTCATCCGAGTCAACCTGGTTTTCCTTGCTCTCTTTATTGTTGTTTACGCTGGTCTTCTTCTCCAGCCGTCTGCCACTATCTATTACCAGAACGCAGCAGTATCTCTGCTTAGGTGCTCATTTAGCGACTGCCATCAGAAGGGTAAGGTGAGACTATCCCTCGCTTAATGTAATCTCCCCTCCGATTTCACGTCATTATTTCATGCTTACAATGTACTTGATGTTTCCTGATTATATATCGTCGATGTTTTGATGTTAATATTGTATCTGTATATACAGGTGGATGATGGCGTTAAGATGATGAAGCAGGTAGTGAAGGAGACAAAAGAAGATTATATAGTCACACGGCGTGAAGGGTTGAATGAGAGTACTAAAATGGAGGTGCCGAGCTTTTTGGAAGGAAGAATAAGGAAGGGGATTAAGATTGGGATGGTGAATATGGAAGAAGATGATGTCAGCGAGTGGAAGAGGTTTGGAAAGGTCATACCAATTCGTTTCAACCGGGTTTCAGAGTTATTCAAATGGGAGGATTTATTTCCTGAGTGGATTGATGAAGAGGAAGAGACTGATGTGCCATTTTGCCCGGAGATACCAATGCCGGAGTACCGAAACTACGACAGGATGAACCTCGTGGTAGCTAAATTGCCGTGCAAGTACCCGGAGGAGGGGTGGAATAGGGAGGTGTTTAGGCTGCAAGTCCATCTCATAGCGGCGAATCTGGCCGTGAAGAGAGGAGTCAAGGACAGGAATTTGAAGACAAAGGTGGTGTTTTGGAGCAAGTGTAGGCCAATGCTTGAGATTTTTAGGTGCAGTGACTTGGTGAAACAAGAAGGAGATTGGTGGTTGTATGAGGCAGATATGGCAAAGTTGAAGCAAAAGGTGTCGTTGCCTGTTGGCTCTTGCAATCTGGCTTTGCCTCTCTGGGGACAAGGTATGCTAGCTCAAGTCTTAACTTTCTTTCTTGCCTCTCTTTTCTAGACGAGGCTGCCCTCAAGTCTTATTTGAAGTCTTATCGGCTCTAAATTTTAAAGTAGTTTTAGAGTATTGAATTTTAAACATTACCACCGTTAGAATTGAGGATTTAATAGGAATATTATGTGTTGCAGGAATCGACGAAGTGTATGACCTGTCCAAGATCCAAGGCTCAACAAAGAATGCAGCCAAAGAAGCCTACGTGACCGTCCTCCACACAACGGGCTCCTACGTCTGCGGCGCCATAACCTTAGCTCAGAGCCTCCTCCAAACCGGCACAAAGCGCGACCTCGTCCTCCTCCTCGACGACTCCATCTCCGCTCCCAAACGCGACGCCCTCGCCGCCGCCGGCTGGAAGCTCCGGTTCATAAACCGTATCCGAAACCCTAAAGCCCAAAACGGCACCTACAACGAGTACAACTACAGCAAGTTCCGCCTCTGGCAGCTCACGGACTACGACAAGGTCATCTTCATCGACGCCGACATTGTTGTACTCCGAAACCTCGACCTCCTCTTCCACTTCCCTCAGATGTCTGCCACCGGCAACGACATCCACCTCTTCAACTCCGGCGTCATGATCATCGAGCCCTCCAACTGCACCTTCCAGCACCTAATGGACCACCGTGACGACATCGTTTCGTACAACGGAGGGGACCAGGGCTTCCTCAACGAGATCTTCGTGTGGTGGCACCGACTTCCCAGAAGGGTTAACTACTTGAAGAACTTCTGGTCCAACACCACGCTCGAGCAGAAGAAGAAGGACGGGCTGTTCGGGGCGGACCCGCCGAAGCTGTACTCGATACATTACTTGGGGTTGAAGCCATGGCTGTGTTACAGGGACTATGACTGTAACTGGGACATACAAACCCATTTCGTGTACGCGAGTGACACGGCACACCGGAGGTGGTGGGAGATTCACGATAAGCTGGACGAGAAGTTGCAGAAGTTTTGTCTGTTGACCAAGGAGAGAAGGACTAATGTGAACTGGGAGCGGAGGAAGGCTAGAATATTGAAGTTTCCTAATGGACACTGGAAAATCAATATTACAGATCCTAGACGAAAACATACTGTGGAAGACGAGTAGGATTTGTACATTTTCTTTATGCTTGTTCCACTTACAAATTTTTGTTTACATGATGCCCGTGTTCATATCATATGTGGGATGTTTTTCTTGATAAATTATCACAGTGTGACAGATTTTACATGACAGAAAGATGCACTGGCCTCTTGCCACATTCTAGTGCAAGATCAACTCTAGGATTCTAGGAAGTTATTTTGTATACTTCGGACAAGTTATATTCTGATTTTTGCTCTCCATTTTACTCTTCAAAAAAAAAAAAAAAAAAAAAAAAAAAAAAATATATATATTTACTCATACAATCTCTATCCATAAATCACATATATAGTTTAGACTCGTGTCTGAAACTTCCATTCTAGAGTCTTGAATTCTATTCGAGTTTAGTCTAGAATGTTATGATACAAATTGAGTAATTAAGGAGATATATAGGGTCGTCAACGGACATGTTAGTAATGTATAGTTAATAATAGTTTTGAACAAAAGAGAAGCAAAGAGTTGCCAATAATTTGTTGCTAGAATAATTTGAGATCGAGTTGGTCGTCTCTATATGTTATTAAGGGAAGCAACTCAGCAATTTGATTTGGGTGCAAGGCAAGGATTGTTTGGAATGTTATATATATCGGACCGATGGTGAAAGATATGGGTGAGCAGCACTAGTTTAGGTGTACCAACTAATTAAGTCTCATATTTCAATAATGCCTTGAAATTTCTTGGTCCCAGGAAAACTGATGCTACCTCATCACAGACACAAAACAAGATTAGGATAGATGATTAATAGTTTAACAATTCAACTACCATTAGGTGACTTGAGTCTCTACTCTCTAGCATCCTCATGATTAGCAAAGATCAAAGATGAATTAGGAGATAGAGGAGTAGTTAGAAATGTACTTTTGTGACGGGTCTCACACTCGCTCTCTTTCTCCCTTTCTTACGCGACAAGCCCAACACAGACTCCATGACAAAATTAAAGGTGACCTCAGATCAATTAACATGGTTGATTGCAACCATTTCATCTTAAACGTTTTACTTTCTTGATTTCCATACTTAATCCCTTGCCTATGTCGAGTTTGTAATTGTAACCATAAAAAAAAGAAGGGGGCAATGCAACATCATTTTCTTAGCCTTGATTACTGACTTACCGTTTGTTAACCATGTAAGGGTAGTTAGGTCATTTGTTATTAATCTTTACGGACTTCACCGTATAAATAGAGAGGCCCGCTCACCTGCGGGACTCCATTTACGGGACAAAACGGGACAGATGGCTTATAGCCATTAGATTTAAATGAAACAGATCAGACGGCTGAAAGGATCTTGACAAATCTCCACGACCCACACCCAATTCGCTGCCCGTCTTCAACCCTCGTTGCTCGCTTGCTCGCTCTCCTTTTCTTCCTTCTCTCCCCTCCCTGTATATGCTATCCAGGATTTCTATAAACCTTCTGTATTCTGGGTTGAGGAAAAATCATGGTTCATTCTTTTCTCATCTACAAATTATGTTGTCTGATTCTTTGAGGTTTCTTCGATTTGAACAATAAAGATCCAACAGTTGTCAATTCTCAAGTTTGATATTGAATTTGCTGGATGAATTTTCAATTAAGCAACAAGAGTTAGAGAGGAAGAGATGGGGAAAAAGGAAAGAGAAAAGTAAGAGTTTACCTGTATCCGCCCAATCCCAATCTCTAACCCGACCAACCCCATCAATTCCTCCTATCCTCCTTCAACTAAAGATTCCTAATTTTGCAATTTAAAAGGCTGCAGGCTTCGATTATGGGATTAAATATAAATAGAAAGATCAAATTGGGTATAAAGAGAGTCAAGCCGGGAGTGGAGGTTGTCGCGGCGGCTTTAGTGGTGGCGGCCAAATCCTCCTAACGAAATCTGACGGTAGTTTTTTGTGGTGTTTGTGTATCTGAGGCAAGATTACTCGTACTTGATGGATTCATGATCCATCTGATATATAAATATATGTATCGGGTTTTCCTTCCCCAAATCAGATGTTTTGACGAGGAGAAGATGATATGGGTTTGCAATCTGGGTTGCAATGATGAACAGAAGACCATGTTAATGATTAGGCTTGAAGACAGGCAGCGAATTGGGTGCGGGTCGTGGAGATTTGTCAAGATCCTTTCAGCCGTCTGATCCGTTTCATTTAAATCTAATGGCTATAAGCCATCTGTCCCGTTTTGTCTCGTAAATGGAGTCCCTCAGGTGAGCGGGCCTGTATAAATAGATTGAGATGTGTTGTTCACAGTCAACTGTTGAATACAAGATGTAGAGATAGACTCTAAACAAGGAGTCTAGTTTGGTTAGTATCATGTTTGTTGTCATTAGGTATTAAAATAAATGAGCTTACGTAACACTTTATTTTTATTTTGGTCTCATTAGATGATGTTATTGTAAGTGCCCAAATTTGTCATTCTTAAATAACACTACCATTCTAAACCTCAAATCAAGCAAACTACGCTAATACCATGCAACACCAAACATGAGTTAATATTAGTATAACTTAAGGTAACCCACATGAGTCCGAGACAGTCTTAACAAATAAGAAGGTGTAATATAGTACTGGGTACTAAATGTGCACATTTATCTTTACCTTTTTACATTTCTCTTCAATAATTCTGTCATCGATCACAAACTAATATTTGATGTAATAATGCATTTATCTCTAACATAAGTTAGGTATAGACATGTCAATTTCGAACCTCCTTTCTTCCTTAATCAAACTTCTCACTTTGACCTGTCATACTAACGTGGAAGAAATTTGAATATAGTTGATGACAAAAAAGAGAGGGTATTGCGGGTTTCCTAAGCTGATAGCCCAGGCCCAGAGGAATGTTGATTAGAAACGCAGAGCAAAATGTGATTGGGCTTTCTCCACGAACCAGGAGGTCCAAACCAGAGCTTTATGATCAGCAATCTTCCACTAGTTGCCATTTAGTGTCTTCATCCCAGAAAACAAAACAAAGTAGAACTTGAACTTGGGCATTGCACCCTCCTTGTCCTCCTCATCCGGCTTTCTAGTCTCAAGGTGTTGTTACCACACGTCCACACCTCATGATAGAACTATACGAAAATGAAAACAAGGGTCAGCCCTCCACAAATCCCAAACCATTTGCCTTATTCTTCTTCTGCATACAAGTTACAAAATAGAAAGATTCTTCTCCTCTTTTCACTCTCACTCTCAGATAACGTTGGACTTATGGAATTGAGTAGTCACTAACAACCCAAATACTTCCATCAATTCCATGGTTGCTAATTTTCCCAGCACTAGATTATGAAGAAAAATAACGACATTTTCTGGATCAAGATTATTAAACGGGGGGGGGGGTTAGGAACTTGCGACTGTATTTATATATTTTCTCTGGCATCACTATCAGAATATACATATTTTCTGGCATCCTTTTCTGGTTGGACTTTGGTGTTTTGGACCGTTGGGCCTCTCTGGACAGATTTACTTGTATATTTTCCATACTGGCACATGCAATTTATGTCAACCGCGTAATTAACACGTGACTTGTACACAATTACCCACTCTGTTTAACTTAAGGAGCGGCCGCTACGAAGGTCATAAGGGTCATTTTGAAATACGATTAACGCCACGCTCTACCAGGCAAGTCGAGAGTAGAGACGTAATCCGCGGTGGCCGGTGCATGTCTTTATTTATTTTTGTATCTTTTGTTTTTATTATTTTCTGTCTGAATCTCCTGGTTTATTACCTGTCCTGCCAATCAAAATCCATATTCATTCATTTTGCATTTAATGAAAATTAAATTCATATGTACCATTGTAAATCGTCGTATATCTGAATTGTGTGGAATTCGTCGTTTAGAGTTCATAAATAAAATAAATCGGTTTAAACTTTTAATACAATAAAATTCAGAGCTGATATAAACCGTTCTGTTATTTAGTCATGTTTCAAAAATACTCTAAATCGGCCTATTAACATGTTTTAATACTCTAATAGTATAACATGATTGATATATCCTTACAAATACTTTAAATCTGCCTATTAACATGTTTCAATACTCTAACAGTATAACATGATGATTCTTAAAAGAAAAAAAGTAAAACAATAATGATAACAATAAACATTTCCCTTATTTTGCAAATACACTAATTATGTTACTTAGTGGCCATCCACATCTATAATAGCAAAGCAACCTTCCAAACACAATCATAAGTACCTTTTTCTAAAGAAACATTAGAGTATCTTATCTTCTTCGACACTCTAGTTTAATCCCATCAAAATGAGCTTTTCCTCACTTTTTTTTTCATTAATTTATATTTCAAACTGCTTTAATAGTTTTAATTTCTAAATTTTCATGGCGAACCGGACCAAAAAGGGCAGCTGAGCCGAGCCGAGCCGAACCCCCGCCCTTTCCGATTCTGGTCAAAACCCAAAAACCAGTGAGAACAGAGTAATCAACTCCATGAAAACCACAGCCTCTGAGATTATTTTCAAAAACCAATCTATTTAGATAAAAATAAACACTGAAAATTTCTGAGACTAGCTAGAAGAGAGAGCGTAGAGATTGATCGAGGAGTCCGTGTGTGGAGGACCAGGTAGGCTCCACTCTCCGTTTCGCTCCTATTTTTAGCTGCGATTTCTTCGAGTTTTTCTAATTTCAATTTAATTTTTCGTTTCTGGCTATTTTCAGCAAATCGTTAATCATCGTCGATTTCAATCCACTCGCTCGTCTGGTTTATACAGGTAATGTCTCCTCCGCTCCTTTCTCTTTCTTCTGGTTTCAGTTTTGGCTTAAAGCTCCGATTTTTCGCACGGCATCTCTGTTTCAGTTTCTGATTAGATTTCTGAGTTTCTCCGCTTTGAAATTTGAATTCTGTGTAGACTTTAAGCGGTTGTGTAAATAAAGGTATGCGCTTTTTCCTTATTAGTTTTGGAATTTTTTTTTTTTGGATTTCTGGATTGTTTGTGACGTTTGTAATGGCTGTTTCTATATGAAGCCATGCAGCTCTTTAATCCTTTTATCCAAAAAATTTGGAAATTCAAAGTCAATGAACACCAGAAATTCTCCAGAATTTCTGGTAAATTCTGATATGGCCTTATTCGGATAACTTCATCATCAGCTTAAATTCGAAAAAGGGGGAAACAAATTTACCATGGAAAGAATAATTACTGAAGTTTTGTAGAACATGATTTTGGGTTCATATTTCTAGTACCATATTGGCTTCAGACCTTTAGAAGTTTAGATGAAGATGAATATGACTGGATTATTCAAATATTACTCTTGATGTTGTTTTATTCTCGAGTAGTTGTGTGTTTTATGATTGTCATTGTTTGGTTTTGGTAATATTGTTATAAGCTTGGAGTCTGTTCGTGGAGAATGGTTGCTGAAATATATAAACTGAGATCAAATCTAAAGGGTAGGAACATCTTTGATTCCGAAAGGATATTCGTTTTGCAGATGTTTTATAAAAAGGAGCTAACTTTGGATCAGAAACATGATGTTTTTCGAACTGTTGTGTTGCTAAATATCGGCAAACCTGTAACTAGGGATTTTTGTTTTTAGTAAAAAACTAGGAATTGAAAAAAAAAACTGATTTATCTCACATGCCTTTGTTGATTAGGATGCATGATTCTGTATTTGGAGCTGAGAAATTTGAAGGGAAGTTATAGCCCCTATGATACACAATTCTGTTTTTTTTTTTTTTTTTTTTTCCCTTTAAAAAAATAATGATTTAGTCTTATATATCTGTATTTACTCTTCCTTATTTCTATATTAAATTGCTTGTAGATCAAGCATGCGAGTGTTAAATCTGTTAACATGTTTGGGAGACCCTGGACGCTTAGTATTGTTACATGATAGTAGTAACTTATAGTATATAGGTTCCTGAATAGCCAAAAGCTTTGATATGTTTGCTTTAATGCACTACTGAAACTGAAGATCTCAGGATTGGTTGAGTTTCATATAATCTTTCATTACTTTAATCTACTTCTTTTTTTTTGCCTGATCTAGTTTCATTTATTCGATTGTAGATAAACTCACTTCACTCCTTTCCACTTTCTTGGAATGGAGGATGTCAGAGTTGCAGAAAAAATGCCTCCTCCAGAATCCACTTCATCCAACCACCACGATCACGATGACCACACCGGTAAGGATGCTTCTACAAACCCAGAAAAGCATGACAGAGTTGAAAGTGACAGTCATTTGTTAGAGAACGAGAAGTCTAAAGTAGAAGCTGCACAAAGTGCTTCTGATGTCCCATCTCTGGCACAAAATCAACTACATCCAACAGATAATCCGGCTTCTACCTCATCAATAGTAGAAAGTGGTAAATTACCAGCTGCAGAACATGCTTCAAATATCCCATCCCTAGAGCAAAATGGGTCTCTTCCAACAGATACCACTGCATCAAACTCAACAGTTACGGTTACTCAGGATACACTGAAGAAAGAGTCTGGTCCTAAAGATGTTGACTCATTATTACAACAAAATCAACATCTTCCAACAGATACTCCAGCCTCGACCTCAAGTATTGCAGCTGAGAAAACAGAGACAAATATACTGAATACTGTCACAGATGCTTTTCCTCAGAATATTGACATTGCAATGCCATCCACTGCGCATGCTCTGCCCAATATAAAGACCTCCAGAACTGCATTTACTAAATCTGAAGCAACCTTTTCTCCCAAGAGTGCTAAGCTAGCTTATGTGAACAATGCAGTATTATCACCCAATGTAAAGTATGCTAGCTTGTCTGCAAGAAAATCAGGAGGTTTTGATTCTCCTAACAGTGCTAAGAGCAGAGGCAGTATTGATACAACTGCTCCTTTTGAATCAGTTAAAGAAGCTGTTTCCAAATTTGGGGGAATTGTTGATTGGAAAGCCCATAGAATTCAAACTGTGGAGGTATATTTGCTTTGCCTTTTCTTTTGTTAGACCGTCTCTATTAAGTATTAACACCTCTCTCAAGTCGCCTTTTTTTCTTTTCTTTTTTTTTTTCTTTTTTCTTTCTATTTATTACCTGTTTATTTG
This sequence comes from Fragaria nilgerrensis, assembly GCA_010134655.1. Lineage (NCBI taxonomy): Eukaryota > Viridiplantae > Streptophyta > Magnoliopsida > Rosales > Rosaceae > Fragaria > Fragaria nilgerrensis. Next base: position 30,540,826 of record CM020978.1, on the reverse strand, counting down.
TTTGTTTTTTGTTTTTTTTGTGTGTGTGTGTGCCTATATATATATATATATTCAGAGTCTATAATTGCTTTTAGTATCACACTTATCAGAAAGTGTACCTATGTCTGGCAAAGTAACATGCAAGTTCTTTGTTGGTTATGCAGAGACGCAAACTTGTGGAGCAAGAACTGGAGAAAGCACAGGAGGAGATTCCGGAGTATCAGAGACGATCTGAGATTGCTGAAAATGAGAAAACAAAAGTATTGAAGGAGCTGGACAGCACAAAGCGCCTTGTAGAAGAATTGAAGCTTAACCTGGAGAGAGCACAAACAGAAGAGAGTCAGGCAAAACAAGACTCAGAACTTGCCAAACTAAGGGTGGAAGAGATGGAGCAAGGTATTGCTGACGAGGCCAGTGTGGCGGCCAAGGCACAGCTTGAGGTTGCCAAGGCAAGGCATACAACTGCAGTGACAGAGCTAAAATCTGTTATAGAGGAGCTGGAAGCACTGCACAAGGAATATGCTTCTTTAGTGACCGAGAAAGATATGGCTATCAAAAAAGCCGAAGAGGCCATTTCTGCATCTAAGGAAGTTGAGAAAACAGTTGAAGATCTTACTATTGAACTGATTTCCACAAAGGAGGCATTGGAGTCAGCACATGCTGCCCATTTGGAAGCAGAAGAACAAAGGATTGGAGCAGTCATGGCCAAGGAACAAGATTCTCATCATTGGGAAAAGGAGATTAAGCAGGCAGAAGAGGAGCTTCAGAGACTTAACCAGCAAATTCTGTCAGCTAAGGATCTTAAGTCCAAACTAGACACAGCCTCGGCCTTGCTTCTTGATTTAAAAGCTGAATTAGCTGCTTATATGGAATCAAGATTCAAGGACGAAAGTGATGGAGGACAATTGAATGATGAGCAAGAAAAACCGGAGAGGAAAACTCATACTGATATACAAGCAGCAGTTGCTTCAGCAAAGAAGGAGCTGGAGGAAGTGAAGCTCAACATAGAGAAAGCAATCACTGAAGTAAATTGCTTAAAGGTGGCTTCCTCGGCATTGAAGTCTGAACTTGAAAGTGAGAAATCAGCTCTTGCCACCATTAGGCAACGAGAAGGAATGGCATCAGTGGCTGTGGCATCTCTTCAAGCTGAACTGGACAGGACTAGGTCAGAAATAGCTCTAGTTCAGATGAAGGAGAAAGATGCCAGAGAGAAAATGGTGGAGCTACCCAAAGAGTTGCAGCAAGTAGCAAAACAGGCTGATGAGGCAAAGGTACTTGCCGAAATGACTGGTGAAGATCTGCGTAAGGCAAAAGAAGAAGCAGATCAAGCAAAGGCTGGAGCAAGTACTGTGCAGAGTCGATTATTAGCAGCACAAAAGGAAATAGAGGCTGCAAGGGCTTCTGAAAGGTTGGCGTTAGCAGCAATCAAAGCATTGCAAGAGAGTGAGCAAGCCAGATCCAACCCTGCTGATGCTGATTCGCCCCCTGGAGTGACACTCAATATAGGGGAGTATTATGAGCTCAGCAAACGTGCCCATGAGGCAGAGGAGCAGGCAAACACGAGAGTTGCTGCTGCAAGTTCCAAAATTGAGGCGGCCAAGGAGTCTGAGCTGAGATGCTTGGAGAAGTTGGAAGAAGTGAATAGGGAAATGGCTTCGAGAAAAGAAGCACTCAAGGTGGCAATGGAGAAGGCTGAGAAAGCCAAGGAAGGGAAACTGGGTGTTGAACAGGAGTTGAGGAAGTGGAGAGCCGAACATGAGCAACGACGAAAGCTTGGTGAACCTGGTCAGGCAGCTGTAAACCACACTAAAAGCCCAAGGGCTAGTTTTGAGGGTATGAAAGATCCTAAAGGCTTTGACCAGGCACTTGTCTCTGCAGTACGTGATCCCTATGGTTCAAGCCCCAAGCCTGCATCAGGAAATGTCACTGAAAGTGAGGCATCCCCCCAAGAAGTAAAGGGTGGAAAGAAGAAGAAGAAGTCATTTTTCCCTCGGATTTTTATGTTTTTGGCCAGAAGAAAGCATGCGAAAAATACAGCCGCTGCCCGCAATGGACACTAGTGCATATCTTTCTTGTGAGTTACATCTTTTATCAGGGCGATTTCTCTCCGAGTTACTGTAAATGCGGGATTTGATCTGACAGATTTATTTACGTCACTGTACATGTCGACGTTGGTATATTATTTTTTGTATGATAAGTTGATTGGGTGATAATTTTGCTCATTACAATGATTGTATGGCTGGTTAGGTTTTGGGGAAATAAGGTCGTCATTGGTGCTTATCTGAGAAGAGATAATAAGAGTGATTCTGTTATGTGTAGGCTTGAAATGTAAAGTCAGCTCTTGTAAAAGTTTGTTTGCGTTTGTTGTAATGAATATTATTTTGGTCCTGAGTTTTTTCTTCGAGTATCAACAGAGTGCCACATCCATACAAGTGATACCAACAGTTTCCACATAATTTGTCTTTTTTTTTTTTTTCTTTGCACAATCATAAAAGTGAAGTAGTTAACGTTTCTTCATTTTACATGTGATGCAAAGACCAACTTCAGTTTACATTTAAGAGCCAGAGTTAGCTAGGGTCTGAACAATGGTCCTGTGCCATGGGTCGGAGAGGTGCAGCAGAAGATTATCGACAGGTCCTGCATGAGTAGCAGAAGCTTGCACAAACATGCCGAGCATGGCTACCATGGCGAGCCGTCCTGTAACAATAACAACTTAGAACCAAATGGAAAAAGGTTCTGTCATCTGAATAGAGAAAATACATCACATCTAACCATTCTTAATCTCTTTAAGCTTCCACTCGTGAGCATTCTTGATATCTTTCGCCAGACCAAGAGGGTTCAGCAATGGACCACCAGGGTACCTGTTCATCATCATCATGTTCTTTGTAAAGATGCACACATTACCAACTTCAAATTCAAAATGGACATGGAAACATTGTTTTGAGTCAGGTTAGATTACCCAGGTTCTAAGCCTTCTAATGCAGCTTCCAGTCCGAAGAAGGATCCATCTTGTGCCTGAGATCCAGGAGTCTTGAAATCCATGTATCTTTTAGTTTCAACAAATCTAAGCACAGCAGGAAAGGCGAAAACGAAAGTTAAACAAACTATATGCAAACTCAGTAAACTATGTAGTTCATTTATTACCAGCAAACCATCAAGGGATCAATGATTAATAATAGGAATTTACCCCATCAAAAGGAACTGCACAATGATCAAAGTTTCTGTATTGGCGAAGCCAAATTTAACTGCACCTGCATTGTACCAAACTGGTATACTGAGAACTCCTGTTACACGCAGTAACTGCAACAAAGTATTAAGACGATCATCAGCATTGAACGAAATTGACCTTCATTGATCGTAATGAAGTAAAAGATGCAGCTTCATTTTATTTCACTGAGTGAAAGGCAAGGCGTGGAGCCGTGGACCCTGTGTTTAAGTTTAACTACTTGTGCTATATATCAAATCTTAAGGCCTCAAACGTTTTATCTACAATACGTGGTTGGTATCAATGAAAATCGTGATGCAAAAAGAATGTAATCTAAATCAATTGTTTGGATTTACTGACATCTGTTAGGAGAATTCCTGCAACACCAAGCATTGCAAAGCGACAGTGAACAAGCTCTGCCTGCACATACCACCTCAAGCTTTCGGGATCCTCTCCAAGCCCAAGTGGGTCAAACCCGAAATCCCCAGCCAAGCTATTAAAACGAAGAAATTACCCACCAACAGAGAATGAACATGTATCAAAACTGAGGAAGACAATGAGACCAAAACGATCAGTCCCAGGAGGGACTCACCTTCCATCCAGATATGCTGGGGGGTCAAGGCCAGGAAGCCATGTAGGGCGCACCTGGGCTCGAACCATGTGTCGTGCAAAACCTCTAGCATTTCCTGGTTTAACAAGCAAGGATGTGTTTGTGGTACCAAATGAGTGCTTCAGTAAATTGTTATGCGAAGCAAAGCTTAGAGAAGATGGCTGCACAAGGAAAGCTCTTCCTGCTGCGACTGCCATTTCTCTTCCTCTATCTCTCTATCAACAGCTCCTTTCAAATTACAACAGGTCCACAAATTACACCTATATATAATTACTTAAAACACAGGGTCCACTTTGAAAAACAAAAGAAAGAGAAATGTCCTGATTTGATGCAACAATCCAACGGCTCCAAAGGAGGAGAATATCATTCTACTACAAAAGCTAGAAATTTCCATAGAGTAGCAAATTAATACATTTTAGTTTCCTCTTGAGTCCCCTACTAGGCTGCTAAACGCAGCACATCATGTTCTACTTAAGAACTTGGTGACACTAACAATACTGGATCTTCTAATGGATCACTAATCAGACATCATTCCATACTGAAATTACCTAAACAACATATGGCCCTAATCAAACATTCAGCATTTAAAACTTCATCGATCAAGCTAAGAAAGCTCAAAGTAGATGAAGGGGGTCATGTCTCTGAACATCACCGCCTACTGGATATGCTGAAGGAGCTGACCTTCAATGGGGTTGCAATCACAAGCGGCGCTTCAGGTGAGTCAGTTACTGCAAACTTGTCATGCATGAAGCGACTATCAACAATGGAATCATCCTTCAGGACTATCTTATAACAATAACAACTCTTCAAGCCCTCCTGATTTAGGTAGCACTCATGTGACCCATCCTTCACCTGTTGGAAATTCCAAATCACACTAAACTTTCCGACAGTTGCAACTAAATGGCGCTCCTGCTTCCCATTCTCTGTGACCTGAACGATACGTAAAATAAAAATAATTATGTTGTACTAAACAACTCACAAAATTACAACTAAAAGTTACCAGAGTGTTGTGTCACTTGTGTGTATGGATTGTATAACAGAGATAAATAAACAACGATTCAAGCTTAATTTTCAAGAAGAAAAAGAAATCCTGAAGCTATTTAACTAGACACCGTGCAAGGATAGTGAACCAATGAATAGTCCTGATATTTAACAAAACACACATGCAGAAGAAATCCATCAAACTAGAACTATGAAAGAAGACATTTGGGAGTCTCAACTCGACAGTGCATATGGGGAAAAGAAAGGGGAAACACACTCGTATATTCTGACACCATAGACTCCAACACACATACATGTAATTTATCTTCCTGCTCCATGATACTAAGGAATGCCATCAAATCATGCAAATTAAGGTATGAAATGATTTAAATCAATAAAAATTGAGTAAGTTTCAGCACCACAGAGAATAGAAATGAAGCAAACCAATGATTGGCAAAAACATTACTCTAATAGGCTATAGATCAAAGACTTACCCATGAAAACTGAGCATTACGAAACTTGTTATTAGTGCCTGCCAAGTGAGAATCCAGAGGAGTGAGCTTCAACAACCTTGGGGCAGAAATCCTATTCCCCATACGCCCAGCAAAGCCGGTCTTTGTCTTCCCATCCTTATCAGTAAACATGGTACAGATGAGGATCAAATAGGTGTCAGTTGTTCCCAAAATCCACTTTCCATCATATGTAACATCCACATGCGTAATAGGAGAACCAAGGCCAGGAAAAGCTGTTTTGGCTTGCCTCATAGAATTGATTGAATACAACCTGATCTTCCCATCAAGAGACCCCACAACAATTGAGCCATCACCAGTACTAGCAAAGCACTGAAAGTTAGTTCCTCTGGAGAACTGATGCCCTTGATTCCAATTGAGAATAGGAGTATTAGCACTTGCAAGATCCTGAACCATCCCTTTCCTGTCACGCATATCCCAACGGCAAAGCCTGTTATCATCCAATCCCAAGAATGTGGACCCTGAAGGATCCAACTGAGCTCCCTTGCTGTCATTTGCGATATCCTTCATTGTAATATCAGTCCCATCCTTTTCAAACTTCCACTCAGTCACAACCTTTCCAGCTTCGATGTCAAACTGTTGAAGCCCTGTTGTGTGAGGCTTCCCCTCTTTCATTGGACTCATGAGCAGCATATTCGTTTCCGCCTTCATCAGCAGAGCCTTCCTAGGCGTGGAGCGTGCCACACTCGACCCACCTCTATAACTCCCATCATCAAAACTGACATAAACACCTTTTCCCTGTATTCCATAACTGTAATTCTTAACAACCTGAACGCCAGAGTCCCCAACCAAGAAACTGTTCTCCAGTGCACCCAAAGCCAAGCTCTGTATCCCTCCATGTGCCGCCTCCTCAAACTCCTCCCTCAAGTCCTGATTCACTCTGACCGGGGTGGCAGACCCCGGGCTCTTCAGCAAACCATCCTCAGCATCTTCCCAAACAGAATCATCCGCCGCCTCCGGCCTTGCCCACCCAATAAAATCCTTCCCATACACCTTAACCCTGTTCTGCTCCGTCGCCTCATATCCATAAGTATTCTCAAACATACAGTCAGTATACTTGGCAACAAAAACCCTGTAGTCCTCCTCATTAAAGAACTTGACAGCCCACACTCCCCGGGCCACAAAATCGACACGCCGCTCCCTCCCAAAAGTCTTCAACTGCATTTCAGCCGAAACTTTCACCCTAATCTTCTCCCCCACCCTCAACACCCACCACGAATCCTCCCTCTCCTCATCCTCATCCTCCTCCCCCACATCTTCCTCTTCGTCATCAACCTCCATTCTACACGTCTTTCGAAAACAATAAGATGTGAGTTTCTCAGAGGTCACCCATTTCGCTTTGGGCGTGTTCCCACCAACATGAACGTACAGCTTCACCGCATTCTTCAGATTCGGGGCCGACGCGTATTTCAGCTTCAACGCCTTCAGCTTCGCCTCCACGTCATCCACCGACGCCGGCGTCTTGGGCCCACCGCGCTCCGCCGATCTCTGAATCCTCTCCTCCGCGTCCTGGAAACACTCCTCCCCTTCGCTCTGTTGCTCTTCGTCGTCTGAGTCAATGAGCTCGAGATCTTCGCGGCTGTGGGCCCCACCCATTTTCGAAGATGAAGAAAAATTAGGGTTTGAAGATCTGAGAGAGATGACTACCAAAGTTTGAATTTTGAAATGGGAGCGCTTTTGCGTTTTTTTGGCTACTTTTAGGGTTTATGAGAGTGACCTACAACAAGATCCGACTGGTCATATTCCTATATGGGCCGGATCCTTCTGCAAGCCCATTAAAGGCCCATCATGTTGCTCAAGTTGCTTGCAGTGAAGTCATCTCAATAACACTGATTCCTGAACAGCCATCACCTCCAGTGACTCTCATCATCTTCCTCACTCTTGCTACATCTTCCCATCTTCCTTTAGCTGCATAGAGATTTGACATCAGCACGAGGAAGCCGCTGTTTGTACCGTCCAAAAAGAACAGCTTTTTTGCAATGTATTCCCCTAGCTTCACCTCTTGATGGATGCAACAAGCATTCAGTAGAGCTCCCCAAACTGTGAAATCAGGGTCTGCTTCCATGGACCGGATGAACATCAATGCCTCGTCTAACAAACCGGCGCGGCCAAAGAGATCAACCATGCAAGCACAGTGTTGCAGGCCTGGCATTATGTTGAACTTTTTCTTCATCATTTGGAAATATGTTTTTCCTTCTTGAACAAGATCTCCATGTGTACAAGCGGCTAGTACTGCTAAAAATGTGATTTTATCAGGCTTCAGCCCTCGTTCTTGCATTTCGGAGAAGCAAACAAGAGCTTTATGTTCTAAGCCGTATAAGCTATAAGCTGAGATCATTGAATTCCATGTTGCCAAGCATGGCTCTTTTATACTATTGAACACCATTTCACCATGCTCTATTCTTCCGCACTTGGTGTACATGTCTATAAGAGCAGTTCCGACAAAATCTTCTCCTTCGAAGTTGTTTCTTAGTACGTAAGTATGAAGTTCCTCCCCAAATTTCAAGTACTCAAGTTGGCAACACCCAGATAGTAAGCTAGAGATAGTAACAGAATCTGGACTATGTCCAGACATTTGCATTTGAGAAAACAACTCCAGGGCATCACTTGACCTTCCAGCTTGAACGCAGCCTGATATCAAAGAATTCCAAGTAATCAATGGTTTTTCACCCATCTCAGAGAATAAGGAAAACGCATCCTCTATCTTGTCAAACCTCGAGTACATGCTTATCAACCCATTCACAACCAATGAATCAGCGGCCAACCCCGTCTTCAATCCATAACCATGGAAAGCAAGTCCAAGGCCAAATTCAGCAGGGTGCTTTATCCCATGGAGGATGCTAACCATAGCCACTGCATCTAGTTTCATCCCTAGGTGCTGCAAGTGAGCAAAACACTCCATCACCTGACTCATATCACCTTTTTCAGCATAACTTGAAATAAGTGCAGTTAGGGAAACCAGAGTCTTGTGAGGCAATGACTTGTACAGCAGTTCTCCGGATTCTGTATAGCCACGTGTTGCATATTCACAAATCAGCGAAGTAATCACAGAAGCATTATTTACAAGACCAGTCTTAATGGCATGACAATGAGTAGACTCTGGATCAGCATTTGCTGACAGAAGGCTTACCATAGTCACCAGATTGCATTGCCCACTTTCCTCTCGCATTCGTCTAAACACAAGCATTGCCTCATCAAAGCAACCATTTTGGCCATAAGCACCGATCATAGTATTCCAAGAATCCACACCCTTGCAAACAATCTCTTCAAACAAGAATTCTGCCGCTTCCAGATCTCCACATTTGCCATACATCGAGGTAAGAGCATTCTTCACTTGCGAATCCGAATCAAGGCCAGCCTTAATTCCAAACCCATGAACAGATTTCCCCTGAAAAGCCAACTCATGCCTACCACAAGACGGTACCAAACTAACCAAAGTCGTATGGCCCGGACTAAATCCCTCTCTACACATCTGAACAAAGAGTTCCAACGCCGCAGAATGATGACCGTTCCTCGAAACCCCACAAATCACTGCATTCCATGAGACATCATCTCTTTCAGGCATACCATCGAATATCTTCTGAGCATTTCTCACTCGCCCCAATTTCATGTAAAGATCAAGAAGAGCTGTACCCACATAGACAAACCGGTCGAAACCCGATTTCAACAGGTGGGTATGAATCTGATTTACTTCTAGTTTGGCATTGCCTGAAGCTAGATATGAGGAAGAAGACGTGCAAGCTTTTAGAAGCAAAGAGAAAGTGAGATCATTGGGTTTGAGGTTGTTCTCAAACAAGTTGCGAAAAACAAGTAGTGCTTGTTTTGGGGTTTTGGTTTGGATGTGAGAATTTAGAAGAGAATGGAAGAAGACGAGGCTTGGCTTTGTGGAGAAGCCAATAGAAAAGGCCAAGTTCATATTCTGCAGTTTGGCGCCAGACTTTACCGTTGGTGCTTTACAAAGGTGCCACAGAAAAATAAAGAAGAGGAGAAACGGATAAAAGAGAGGAACAAAAAAGAAACGCCCACCGTGGGGCTCGAACCCACGACCACAAGGTTAAGAGCCTTGCGCTCTACCAACTGAGCTAGACGGGCTTATTGCTCAGACAAATAGTGACCACCCTAATGTAGTTACTGGAAGAATTTACTATGTTCTGAAAGTGACAACGGAGTTAACAGACTAGGAACAAAGACGATGATCAGGCATGAAGGACTGAAGGAGAGCTGGATTAGACAAAGAGTCTCTTCCATGACCTACTTCTCATCTTTATCGATCCACCAACAGAAATTTGCAGGTAAACGTCTCGACGATTAATTCCATTCACATTGATAGAGCTTTTTTTTTTTTTTATTAATAACTCACAGACCAACTTAACCATGACCTTAAAGTTGTTAAACAACTTAACCAACCAAGAACAACAGAGATACAGATCGTAAGCAACAGAAACAGCGAGCTGAATAAACATAAAAAGAGGCAGACAGATTTGCAAACAAGTGAAGAAGTGAAAAGCAAATACAGATCGTAAGCCATCCTAATTGGCAGCTTATTGAGACATTATAGTGCTTCGCTCAAATCGATTTCTAGCTATAACATTCAAGTAAAAACTAGTATTTCAGAAATTTATTGGAGCCAAGTAAATAAGCCCTCTTCTTCCCTAACGCAGCTGAAGTCACATCTTGGAAGGCTTGGGGAAAATGTCGGGTGTAAATTTGGTGGCAGCGCTCATGCTGCCCTTAATCTTCATGGCTCCCCTCATGAAAGCAATCTGGGGATTCATCTTCCCCAGCGCTATCTTCACGAAATCATCGTCCTTGAACGAAAACACCGCATCCGCCTTTCCTCCTTCATACGGCCCTGCAAATTCCCGCCCCTAATCTCATCACTATCACTAGTTAACCAAAAGAAACAATTTCCGCAAAATTGGAAAAACTCTAACCTTTCTTCACCTCCCCTTCCTTCAGATCAATGGTGTAAATCACCTCATTGAACCCAATTTTCTGCGATCAAACTCCCAAGATTAGAACTTGTAATAGAAAACGCATGCGGTTGAAGAGCCCTGATTGGTTGATTGAGTTTTACCTTGGGTGCGATGTTGATCTGGTAAACGAGGCCGATCTTCTTGACGATGGCTTTACCGGCGTCGGTGGTGAGGTGCTGTTTCATCTGCTCCAGCAAAGCCTCCGACTTGAGCTCATCGTTGCTCCCCATCTCTTCTTCTTCGACACAACAGCAAAAGCTACGTCGCTTTATTATGACTGGTCGGTTGGTTGGTTCGGCGGGGCGATACAAAGTAATGGGGGAATTTAATCAAGCGCGAACTAAAATAAGATTAATTACCAGAGACGAGATGACGGATCAGGCACGCATTCCAACCACGCCCATTTTTTTCTGGGTTCTTGTCTGACGTCATACATCCGCTCTTTTGTTTAACCGAACTTAACTGGGCTAGGCCCATGATGCGTAATTGGGCTCGGCCCATGTGGATGCAATGATGGAGCAACAGAAGAGGGAGTCAGTTGGAAATAGGTGATATGGTGTGTGTCGTGGCCTCATGTCATTCGTAGCATTTTCAGAAGTGAGATATGGCAAAAGACAATCCTCAACTTCCTGAGGTAAGCAAAGTTCTAATCAGCTTTTTAGTTCATGTCTCTGCATTTGGAGTCTGCCATCGTTGATTGTCAGTAGTTTAGGCATTACTCTGTTCGTTTATCACATTGAGGCTTCGGTTCGATCAAGTTTAGCTGTTGATGGAATAGTCCTTGTTGAACTAGTTATGATAAATGACACCCATGGAGTTACCACATGGGATAATTCCAACAAACCCAGAAATAGACAGAAAATTTGAGACTAGTTTGGTTTTGTTTCCAGGCAATGATTTTGCCTTGCTCTCATTGGTTTCAGAATATATGTCTTCAAAATTGCCTCTTGAAGTTTAAACAGTTTATAAATGAGAATGTTGTATCTATATGGCTGCATGAAATAAACTATGTGAACAACCTTTTAGAATGATCAAACGGCATCTGTGTTATTACTGTAAAGATGCAGAGTTGCAGACTTCCCCAAATCATTGAATCATCGAAACTAGGTTCACTTTGGATTCTGCTTGAACTTTTACTATTATTTTTGTAACAATAGACCCTAATTGTTTCTGTTAATTGTGCACACTACGTACACCAGTGGAGATGATAGAAAGTAAAGATATAGAAGATCAATAGCTCATACGGCAAAGCATTGTCCAGGATCTGAAAGGAGATTTTCTGAGAGAATCATTGTTTTAAGCGCTGTTGTTTTGGAGGTTTGCCATTTGGTGTCATGCATAGACAGAATGTTCTTCATAGCAAGGCCGAGGCCTCATTCAACTTTGGATCAAAACCGATCTTAAAAAATCCATATGAAATTCCCGTCTCATTTCCTGAGAGAACACATGTTAGATTATGCCCTGGCATCAGACTTACAGGTTGGGAAGTTTCAAAGTTTAGCCATGGCTTTCGTGCTATAAAGAAGATCAGAGTGGCTGATGAAAGTCAAGGAGATTTGTCTGATGAAGATGATGATCTGTGTCCAGTTGAATGTGTTAGAGAATTTTATACTGATGAGGAATTCTTCAAAATTCTTGATGCGGCCAAAGAAAGCAATTCTTTAGTTGTTGTAGATTTTTATCGAACTTCGTGTGGAAGCTGCAAGTACATAGAGCAAGGATTTTCAAAGTTATGCAAGAGAGCTGGTGAAGGAGAAGCTGAAGTAATCTTCTTAAAGCACAATGTGAGTATAGCATGGAGAGTTGTATGTTATTTTATTTTCACCGAAGTTGGTGGAGTTTCTTTTAGCAGCTCAATACACAGTTATAAAAGGGAATTTGCTGCAGGTAATTGATGAATATGATGAACAGTCCGAGGTTGCAGACCGGCTTAGAATTAAGGTAAATTCCTCCGGTAATAACTTTCCTTAATCCTATCCTGGAGAGCAATGATGTTGTATAAGACTTCTGTTGAGGACACTTGATTGTACTTGCACACCGAGCTTATAGTTTCATTTCCTTACGGTCTACATGTATGGTTTTTCTGCATCAGTTGATATACTGATCAACTATGTATCTGTCTTTATATTCCATAGTGCTTGCTCTTACTTTAAGATGAAATGAAATGATGCAGACGGTGCCCCTCTTCCATTTCTATAAAGACGGTGTTCTCTTGGAAGCATTCCCAACCAGAGACAAGGAGAGGATCACTGCAGCAATTCGTAAATACACATCTCCTGCAACATCTCAATTGCTTTGAGCTAATAAGGTTTTGCCTACAGACTTCAATCTGTAAATTTATAGTGATCGATCCCTAGAAATATATGATGATTGATGAGTGCTATGGACCAGTTTGTATAATATAGTTCTTTGTGCAATCTGTATGATGTAATTGATGAGTGCTGGTTGTAATATGCTATATGCTGCAAATATTATGTTCTCACATATAAGCAAAGAGAGTGTTCCTGTATCAGTTCATTTGGGTTCTCCGATAAATGCTATTACATGGTTGCCCATTTTCTGCTTAAAAGTTTGATATATGTTCTTGTCAAGGTCAGTTTGGTGCAAATTAGGATTGCAGATGATGTGAACTGTGAGTAGTTCATAAAATCTGTAGTCTGTGCAGTTAAAATTAAACTCAAATCCACTGGAGAAAGAGACAGATGATATATTACACTTCTAGAATGACAAAGATTAATCGCAACGCCAAAATTTTGGGAAGAAAGAAATGAAGGGCATCTTACTACCCCCAGCAATATTAGGATGGGAGCAAACAGAGAGAATAGAAGATGTGAGAAAAAGCTAGATGAGGTTAAGTTGGGGAGGGTACGGCTCCCCTTAGCCCTATTCTAATTTCCCAAGTTTGACTGGAAGTCCATTCAGAGGTACAGGAAATGGACTATACTCAGTCCCACTTGGGATCCCTCAATTTCCCACCTGCAAAACACAAACAATAGCAAAGTTTCACTTCAAATTCTCCAAGCTCAAATCAAACATAGTTTTTAGGACTTGTATATAACATACCTGAAATTGGTGACTAAATGGTGGATCATGATCAGTAATTCCAGCTTAGCAAGCTCGTTTCCTGGACAAGCATGGACTCCACTGCCGAATGGCATAAATGTATTTGGCTTTGGTGCAACCTAGACATGGATCAAAGTTAGATAGTTTCAATTATCGGACTCTTTTATTGGTCATGACTGCAACTCCATAAAGATAGAGAAAACAGTAGCCAGTCACCGTCCATACCTCGAATCTAGAAAGATCGAATTTCTGAGGGTCGGTGAAGAATTCAGGATTATGATGAATGTTCCTGAACAAAGGCATCACCCTCCAACCTTTTGGAATCAAGTAACCTGCAGCCACAATTTCCAAAGACCAATCATGCTTCTACACCTCATTTTTTTTCTCTTGCTGGGACAAAAATAATGCATTCTTGCTAATTCTGGGAATCGTCATTGCAGTGTCATTAGTCTTGGAACACAACAACAGTAGGCAGGGAAAATCTGATGTGACAGTTTCAACCAAGTGACTTGAAGATTAACTTCTTTTAAATCATGAATGTCATTTTAACTAAATTGTTTTACCACTATCGCGTAACAAGTAAAATATCGACACAAATATATTCCTCGATTTACCTTTGTACTCCACATCAACCACAGCTTCTCTAAAAAGGAATGATATAATGCTTGACAGTCTCAAACTCTCCAATACAACCTGAGAATGATAAGAATAACAAGACAACATTTAGAACTATGTACGTACAGAAAAGGTAAATGTATATGGAAGATAATGCATGTGTAAATATGTACCTTGTAACTAATTGGCATGTTTCTGGTGTCTGCCCAACTCAATGGTTGGTTACCTGCTTGTTCATTTGATATGCGAATTGCATTTTGTTCGGCCTGCAAATTAACAAGCAGCTAGTGGTTATTATCAAAATAATTGAACTTGTTATACTTAGTTTTCATGTCTTTGATTTAAAAGACACAGACAATATGGTTGAGCTTTCAACTTATCCAACAATATATGGAAATCATGATGTGATGGGGTAGCAAATACCTTAACAGCTTCTAGGATTTTTGGCTCGTCATGGAGGTACTTGAAAATCCAGGTCATGACACTGGCTGTGGTGTCTTGAGCAGCAAAGAGAACACCTATTATGTTGTCTGCGATTTTGTCATCACTCAAAACTTCCCCTCCTTCGTTTATTGAGCTCAGCAAACAACCCAACAGATCCTTGTTAGGTAAGCTCTTCTCCTTTCTCTCATGGATAATGTCACCGATAATGTGCCTCAGCCTCTCCCTCGCCTAAAACACATAAGGGAATAATGAGATCGAGGAGAACTTATTAGAAAAGGTGCGCCCTAGCTCTTGTTTCATAGTTTGTCGGAAGCGTAATCACGATATGAACAAGGTTTTGTCAAGCTGTGACTCAAATGTTTGTTCAAGCTGTTCTATTCAGAGACTTTTGTGTTGAATGTTCGACTACTTATTTGAAGTGTCACAATAGATCGAATATATAAAAAACATCTAGCAAGAATGCATTACTTAGCATGCAAATTCAAATCAACTCACCAACAAAGCCTTTTTGTATGGCGTTCCAGGAATGTTTATGGGAAATGAATTGTAGCCTTTGTTCACTACCATGTAGTTTTTCCTCAGTTCTTCTTTGTAGCGGGTCTCCAATTGGCCAAAAATTACTAGTACACCAACTTCGAAAGAAAACTGCAATGACATTTTCAATTTGCAAATAAAAATTTCTGTTACATAATTCTGAACAAAATATAAAATAATTTATAGCCTTTCCTTTGCCTTGTTAATATAGACTTTTTAAGGATAGCTCAAATATTCAACTAATTTGGATAATATTTTCTTCGCATATTATAATTTGGTGTCAAATTCCACGTATGCATTATGCATGCTACAAGTTCATCTATGGTGAATAAGTGCCAAGAATTGACAGTATGGCAATTTAATATACAGACCGTTTTGTGAAACAGTCTGGCCTTTCCGAATTGTTCCAATCCAAAACCACTGTGATCTATAGCATCAATTTACTCACCTTCTTCATCTCATGGAAGGTATTGATGACCTTCCCGGTGCCCCACGACTCCAAGGTCACAGAGGCAGCTGTGGCGTCGATATGGGACACCAAATTCCGAATAGCATCAGGACTGAGAGATCGCTGAACAAGCTTCCTCAGTCTGAAATGGTAATCTCCATGGTGGAAAAATAATGCGGAGGGACCAATCAGAGCCTCTTTGCTTTTGGGATAGGTGGGCTTGAACAAGTGAGCTTGAGTGACCAACACAAACTTCGCAGCCTCCGGGCTCGCCAGCATCACACATGGACACCCAAGTATATGTGTCTTAAAAATTTTCCCATACCTATGAATCCATAGGGAGCCATATATTAGAATCAATGAATCATAAACTGTACTGGACAGAAATGATAAAAAGCAGAAACAGAAAGCTAGCAGCAATGACATACCTTTTCTGTCTGGAAGAGAAGAAAGTGTTGGGGTCCTGATAATAGAGCTGAAGGGTCTCACCGATATAAGGCCAACCAAATGAGCCTGGAGGGAGCTGAGCAGCCCTATTCTTATGACCATGATCATCATGGGGGTCTTCTTCTCCTCCTCCCTTGCTCTTCTTCATGAAAATGTACGAGAAGATAAGGGTTAAAAGAGAAACGAAAACGTATGTGAAAATCGCTACCATCTATGGATTCTGGGTGAGAGTGACTGCGAAATAGTGAGCGAGAGTTTTGTAGTAAAAAACCAGTGAAATGATTTCGATGCTTTGGTGAGGTCCGAGAGGGGGAAGGAGGCACCCTTATATAGAGCCTGAAACAGAAACTGACAAAAACATAAGGGACAAGTGTCACTCTGAGATTAATTTGTGTCGTCTCAGGCGCGTATATGGTATCTTAGGTTTGGACCCGCAGGCAAGTGATGTTATATTCATCGGAAAATTAGGAAAGAATTTGCAGCAAATACACTTTCAGGTATACTGCCATTTCCAAAAACAATTACATCATAATTGTCTATCAATTAATTTCTAATCCTGTAAAATGCATTTGAAAAATACCAAAGAATCAGTGCTAAACATAAGAAAAATGGATACGACTAGATTCAGTGCTAAACATATACTGTATGGATTCTTATATACATTTCTCATTATGTTAACCAATATACTAAGTTTGACATTCAGTAAACCAGGTTTTTTTATAAACTTAGATGTATCCACTTAAACCAGGAATGTAATAGAGGCAGTAAGTGATGATTTGTATGTTAATGTTAATGAAAAAATTGTATATATACATATATATATATATGCAAAAAAAAGATGGTAAGCGAATTTACATCCTAGCTACAACGGGGTGCATCTCTTCGTAGTTGAACAATTTGTTGCGGAATGAAATTTAAATGACCAATTATCACGTCCTGATTAATCACTCTAAAACAAGTGTGTTAAATAAATAATATGTTGGTATCTGAATGGATCATTTCCACAATAGCATTGAACTAATTGTAAATTTTAGATGAATAGATACTACTAGAAACGGAGGCAATCGAAGACAAGTCCTGCATGTCTTGTGACTTGTGAAATCCAATTAATGAAAGGGTTTTCGGAAATGTTCTAGCTAATCAAAATGGACGTTTAATTATATGTAAAAATTCAACCTTCCCTTGCTGCAGGTACTTGGTAGTTAAGAAAGGCAACGTCATCGACGATTTCTCAATAATTTAATTTACTTCCAGGAAGCACTAGCATTTTCTGTTGACTTCAAACTCGCCTCAAATCGAGGGAACCAGAAAACAGTTTGCTGCTGATTCATGAACAACACGCTACTGTAGCTAAGTATAAACCCTAACTGCATTTTATTAATTAAGCCTGAATTGAAAGAGATTCAAATAGCATTTTGGATCTTGGAAATATATTATTCAAAGAGAAAGAATAATATATGTCAATAATATTAATTAGTGGGGATACATGGCTAGCTAGGGCATATATAGTGTAGTTGCATCCAGCTCATCCTCTCCAACCTTTCAGATCGGATCATTTTCCTGGTCCTCGATTCTCCGGACCCCTCTAGATACGCCTCCCCGTTAATTAGCTTTATAAGCCATTCAAAACTACAGTTAATCTGTTGCATAATCTGTTTTGAAATCGTATCGTGCTGGGTACGGCTTGGATTGAGTAATATACGAAAGCGGCCAACGGGCCCTACGTGTGAAGAAACGGGTATGAAGTTTTACACAAAAGGTCTCAGCATTAGTGTGTATAGTACAATTTCTTATAACCAAAGAATGACTCTTTCACGTTTCCGATCTGGGATTCCTAATGGCTCTTATCTAAGTCACGTTCTTCCAATATATATATAACCAAAGAATGACTCTTTCACGTTTCCGATCTGGGATTCCTAATGGCTCTTATCTAAGTCACGTTCTTCCAATATATACAACCTCAACAATTAAGTAAGTAAAAGACAAGACAAGACAACGATACATACATTCTATTGGAGTGGTACTTAAGTTGTCTTCTCAACTATTAAGTTGAGACGTATAGAATCTACTATCACAACAATAACAATATGTATGCACGAAATTCTCATGAACAAATATTAGTTATAAACAACACCCATGTAACTTGTATGTGTTTTTCCAAGGCATGGCATGACTTTCATTTTTCACACCTTACTTACCATCAATAATAAGAGAGTATTACTCGTAAGGTGTAACCTAATTAATGCATTCCTATGGATTGTTTTATATGATGAATATGACAAGCTACGGATCCTTTTATCAAAATAGTGAATTATGTTAAACATTATGCAACTCTTCGGTATAGAACGGAAATCCCGACTATTTCAGAAAATTATAACATGCATAGAGCAACAATCCATTGCGAGTCAATGTAGGGTTGGGGAATATGAATTAAGGTCGTATAAAAAATCGATAGCTAGCATGCATTGGAATATGACTATACATACATCGTCAATTACAGTCTTGAATTGAATCTCACTGATCGACATAATAATATATGCTGCCGGCCGGAATGTACCTGCAACCACCAAGTACTGGCCAAAATGAGCTACTGACCTGTTAAAATTGGGCACGATCAAGAGCAGAACATGAACTGTAGGCCAGATCGATCTGTGTACACATGCAATATTCTCAATCATTTTGAAGGACCGAGCACCTCTGCAGAGACAGAAACACGGGTTCTTCCCCTTTCACAGAAACCAATCATTGCACCATGGGCTAATTAACTAATAATCGATCAATTATTAGCCTTTATACTTTAATTACACGTTAACTTATTTAAAATGAGAAATAACAATGAATAAGAGATCAGTAGAATGAGAAAATAAATGAATCGGTGTCGATCCTAGCTAGATGGTTAATTTCTAAACCCATTTATTTTAATAAAAAGGTGACATGGGTCATAGGACTTATATTTGCGAACATAGTTTAAAAAGTAATGCTGTAAACCACTTTTTTGTGAACTATTTTACCACCTAGTGCTAACCTTACGTGACATAGGACTTATATTTGCGAACATAGTTTAAAAAGTAATGCTGTAAACCACTTTTTTGTGAACTATTTTACCACCTAGTGCTAACCTTACGTGACATGCTGACGTGACATGTCCACGTCATCAAAGTATGATTTCTAATATTCTTCAATTTTCATCTTTTATTCATTACAAAATTTCTTTTCCTTTTCCTTTTTTTTGGTTACATACTAAATTTCTTCATTTTTACTTACTTAATTTTATTCTTTAAATCCTATCATTTATCTTTCTAATCCTTTTAAAAAAAATCTGCCTACAAGTCTTCAAATAGCGTAGCCTCCTCCTCTCATCTCACGCATCCGGCCTCCCGCCTCCTCTTCGATTCAATTGATCAAGAAATTCTTCTATTTGATTTCGGCTTTCTTGATCATATGCATCATCTTCTAATTGTGGCTATATTTTCTTTTCTTTTCATAACAAATTTGGAATTAAGGATTTAAGAGAGTGGATTTGAATTAGGGTTTTTTTCGTACTCATACTCATATATTGCTAGCTGCGATTCCTTTTCTTTGCTGCTTGTTTTTTTGTTTTCTTGTTGTTGTTTTTTTTTTTTCATATGGTTGTGGCTGATTATGCATAGAGGCTTGCACATGAAGAACCTTTTTTTTTTTTAGAATGACACATAAAGAACCTTGATTCACTAGGTTTGAGCACAAAGCAATTGCATGTATTGGCTTGAAGACCTACATTCTGGTGAAGACTTGTTTCTTGAAGGGTGCGATCAAAAATAAATAAATAGCAAAACATATGAAAAAGAATGCAGAAATGGTATGAGTATAACTGAAGAGTAGGTGGGAGTGGATTACGGCGGTTTGAAGAGTGAAGATGTATTGTAGGAAGATTTTTTTTTTTTTAAGGGATTAGAAAGATAAAGGATAGGGTTTAAAGAATAAAATTAAGAAAGTAAAAAAAAAAAAAAAGCAATTTCATAATGAATAAAAGATAGAAATTAAAAAATATTAGAAATCATACTTTGATGACGTGGACATGTCACGTCAGCATGCCAGGTAAGGTGAGTTCTAGCATTACTCTAGTTTAAATTACAAACTCGAAATTAACAGCGTGGATTAGTAGATATATATCACAATATATGACCGATTAGAACTAGAACTGATCGACCGGCTGAACTGAAATCGGTTTGGATATTATTCATCACTACTAGATCCATCCGTTGGTCTCTGTCACCTTCGCACTCGAATTCACATGCAGAACAATACTGGAAATCTTAAGCAGCTTAGCTACTCTTAAGTACCAAGCCATGCATAGTGTTGGATAGTATTTCGAATCTGTTTGTTCACTTTTAGAAAACGTCTGGCGACCACTTCAACGTGGCTATAATGCATGGGAGGAAAACCCTGGAGCTGATATGGGACCGAGGGATATAACATGTACTGATTACTCCACACGCGTCAGCTTCATCTTCGTCTGTGTCCCTCAGGATGGATAGAGAGTTAGGCAGGTGTCTGATGCTCAGAATGCACCATATAGCTAGATAGATAGGTATACTGTGTGTGTGCAGCACCTGCTCTTTGTTTGTTTTCTTAGAAGGAATTAGGAACAAAGAACGAAGAACAAGGCTTTTCTTTACTTAATTTCCATTTACGGTACGGTGCTTCTGATCAGCCACTAACATTGCTATTGCTATAATGAAAGAGTTCGTTATGTGCTCAACGCATGGCTCCGTGCTGTAAACCCTGTAATGCAAGAGTTGGTGCCGATCTAATCAACACTAATTAGCTTCTGATAGATCGATCGAGTACATGCCTGCACCTTCCTTGGCCTTGATCAGTTAGCTTCTAAGTTCTAAGTATGTACGTGATGTACCTCTTGTACGTGTACGTAATGCGATTAATCGATTATGCATGGCTGAGGATCTGAGATAACTCCAAGTATAAACTGATAAAGGGTATATATGTACGTATACATGTTAGCTAGATATTCAGTCACTGAAAAAGAGCAATGCGGGTGGAAAGAGTACGTATTTGGCTGGTGGCTAATTTAGTTAGGCAACATATGCATGTCTTCAATATCGTGTGCTAAGCTAGGAAGCAACTTTCGTAACATAAGCTGCGGGTCTGGTTTCGATCATCATCGGGAAACATGGTTTTGTGTTTCGGACAACCATCCACTCGTGTCCGTCCGGTGTTTTTAGCTAAGCGGCCATTGCCGGTAACTTATATTGAGAGCGCGTGTTAGATGATGGTCGAGTCTAACACGTAAAATATAACTTAAAAGAAATTTACACATACAACTCAACAATGACTCAACTATTAGTAGAGAGATTATATTATGACACAAAGTTTTTTGCCATCTGATTCTCCAATATTTCATTTATATATAGCCGCAACCTAGCTCAGTGATGTATATGAGATCAATCAGACTATATATACGAATCAATCTTTACTCTGACAGCATCACAATGAGGCCCTGAAGAACTCATAGCTATAATGTGCGTGTATCGTCACCAAAAGTTGGGGCTAGCTAGACGAACATTTATAGATCGGCACTAGCTGGACAGATCTGGTATATAACTCCATATATGTCTTGCATGCAAAACGCCAGATAAAAGAGATGAAGATGAAGATTCATCAAGATCATATATGATTCACGATTTACAAGAGAACAATGTTTATCATGATTATTTCACTCACTTTCCGTGGAATGCACAGGGTCACTCTTCTTGGCTTAAATTGGGCGTGTGTCTGTATAACTGCATGCCTCCATGGAAATGAGACAGTAGTCACTAGCTAGGTAGATGATGACTCAAAATATTTTCCCATAATTTCCATACCTCCTCTTATTGAACAATTGAAGAAAAAGATTTTGATCATCATCAACTATATCTAGCTGCAGCTTTCCATCTTTTACCTTTGACTCTGGATTTTCATTTTATATATTTCCAGTTATCAACTCTTACATATCTTTTGTATATCCTAGCTAGCAGAAAGCCGACCCTAGCGTATCTTTGATGATCCACTACTCCGAACACGTAATATGATCGAGTTGCATTCAGCAACCTACACGTATTGATCGGATTGGAATTTTAGCAACACATTAGATTTGATTTTGCAGTACGTACAATCAGTGGCGGACGCACGATTATATCTAAGTGAAAGCGAAACTTTTTGAATGAAAAAAGAGTTAATAAGCTAGAAAAAACCGCTAATCAAATTTTCACAGCATGAAAAAGAAAATTCAAATCCACAAACTTGTTAAAAAAATGAAATAGAAGAGGAGAAAGAAGTGAGAAATTGTTAGATGAAGAAGAAAGGATAAAAACCTACTCAACTTCTAAAGTAAAGGTAAAGAGGTATTGCATCTATAAGAGAGTTTATTTTATGTTTGTGGGCTAGCAAACATAGATTTTTACTAAAATTGTTTATAAAAGGTCTTAATTACTATAGAGTGGGAATTTCTATAGAATTTTAATGAGGGAAATACTGATGAAATGGTTTAATTGTGTGAATAATTTGAAGCAAAACAAGCGGGATCAAAACATTGAGTGGGAACCATCAGATGTGATCGAGTTGGTAAGAGCTTAGGTGTAGAATCTTTTACCCAGGTTCGAATCTCAACCGACGTTAATTGAAGTTAAATCTCAATTTATTATTAGTGACCAAATGAGAGAAAACGTTATAACAATATTTCTCGACGCAGATTAATCTCTAGGCCTAAAAAACTTTTAAAGATATCATTGTTAATTCTAAAAAAAAAAAAAAAAAAAAACCATCAACAACAACAACATTGAGCGGGGCAATGACCATCACTGGGCCTAACAGCCGTCCTATGCGTACAATTGAAGAACACGCGTTACAATTATTACATGATCTACGGATGATCATTATTTTTAGATGACAACCTCCATCTGTGCATCTATGAATGATAGATGTTATTGGTGACAACTATCACAATGATGCATAATGTATATATGCCACCTGCTATATTTTCATCTGAAATAGCAAGAGAACTTTCCGCATGCATCATGCCATGAGATGCATATATATATGCTCTAGGTTTTCGCATGCATATCATACACCTCTTTTTCTTTTTTCTTTTTTTTCTGGGGCACAAATCAAAGAGCTTCCACAAAACACAGACACTACAACATTATTTGACGTTGAAAGTGCTTTTTCTTATGCTTCCAAGCAGATATAATGTGTCAAGTTTCCTCACTTGTTCGAATCCAACAGTTGAAAAACCCTACAACAATATCGTATACTATAATAGTTTTGTTTTAAGTTTAGTTTATGTAGTTCTTATTTATTTGTTGTTTTTAATAAGAAGAGGTGGGCTTTGTCCCAGTTTGCATTTCTTGCATACCATGTCTGTTATAGGTGAGCAACGAGTTATTGGTTTTGTCAAATGGTCGCAGCCCTTAGTGACATGATGAAATTTAGTCACTGGTACTATCTTCCAGTGGTAATATGGTAGGAAAACTGTTAGACATAGTAATTTATGGCTCTGCATAAGTATTGTATTTTCGGTATGTCGCCAAATTTGTAAAACAAATGGAGTAGCTAATGATGCACTCATTGCTAAATGTTATAATGCTTAGCATTGAAAACTCTTAATATTATTTTGGGATGTTTAGGCAATTTGGGGTTTAGGTTTTATGTCCCCCCTTGTATTCTGCGGTTTCGTTAATGATTAAGGCATGAGGGCGGCCGCTTGACAAATTTTGAAAACTAACCAACTTTTGGTCATCAAGATGATTTTTGACCTTTTTTTTTTCATTTAGTTAAAAAATAACCATTTTACAAGGTAAAAAGTCTATTATGCCTGTATCAATTCTCTACAACTAAAACTTGGAGAAACTGTTGAGAAAAAAGAAAAAGAAAAAGTTTTTTTCTTGAAAAAAAAGACAACAAAAACCAAGGCCACCCAACACAGGGACTTTGATAACTAAACGTAATACTATTAGGATCATTTGCTATATATATTTGACCGGTGTAATACAATTCTTTTCTTTTCGATGATATTGTAGAAAGTAATTGTTCTCCAAGCAACGCTTTGCCTTAAAAGAGAGATATCATTTTCATACTTTCGTTCGACAAAGAAGAAAAAGTACAAACCAACCGTAGCAATGCAGATAAATCATCTTCATTTTTTATTTGAGAAAATTTAGATGTTATATCCAACTGCGGGTAAAATTCTATTTCCTGATAAGAAAATATGCCTTGATCATAACTAATTATGATTTGGAGAATCAAGAAAATAAACATGACGACCAAGAAAGCTCATTATAGGAAGAACTGAGTACAGTAGCTATACTAAAGTTGGAGCGCGCCTAGGCTTAATGGAGCTCTCATCATTTGTTGGCAATGACTTGAACATAAAGGAAGTCATTTTGGCATTGTCATTCATTATATTTATAATACCAAGCTTTACACCGAATCTATCAATTAAGTTAAATTTCAAGTAGGATTCGATCTGAAAATGGTCACAGCTCTTTGGACCTCCAATGATCCTATTTAAACTTATTTACCATCCAACTGAATCTTCAGAGTTATTTGACACAGACATGACCCATTCTAAATGCCTGAGATTTGATTTCTTCATCTCAACTCAACCCTCAATCTTTTTGGCCTTGTCAAGTTCATATTCCAACAAGATTTTTATTTTTTTTGTTAACAAGATATTCAAAATGGTTATTTGTTATTAAGGGTAACAAAAACTTTTTATACCATCATATGGTTATTTTTCAATTAAATGAGAAAAGAAGGTTAAAAATCATCTTGATGACCAAAAGTTGGTTAGTTTTCAAAATTTCTCCAGCCGCTTAGCCCCTATTAAAAAAAAATTGATAAATTAAAGAGAAAATTAGATATAAACCCAAAATACTAGACCTTTTTTAAGATAAACTCATACATATTTTTCTTTTATTTTGCACCCACTCCACATAAGCAAACATACCATATAGAGCAAATGTCTATAATTAATAGTTTTCTTCATTTTTCGGTTTCTCTAATTTGCCCTTCAGACAGTAGAAAACTAAATTTGTTATATTTCTCAATTTTAACATCAATTTGAAACTCAAATACTTGTCATAATCAATTATATTCTTTAATTTCTTACCTTGTTATTACTAACTTGAGTGTGTATATATATATAGATATATATATATATGTTATATACAGAAGTCTGTCATTTGTAATAGGATGATACTTTTCATTCCTAAGCTCACATTTGGTGTCTCTCTATATAGTCGAAAAATGTCTAATTGTAAAGTACACGTTCTTGTTCTTTGATTAATTTTCTTCTTTTTAGGTATATTATTATATCATTTCCCATCCTAATCGAGATAACATTTTACTCTCTACTACTTACGTTTCTAATGTACCTATTAAGTATGACATGGTATGATAATATATATACCTAAAAAGAAGAAACCCAAAATTGGGTTTAGGGTATAGGGTTAAGGTATAGGGTTTAGGGTATAGAGTTAGGGTATAGGTTCAGGGTATAGGGTATAGGGTATAGGGTTTAGGAATTAGGGTATAGGGTATAGGTTTAGGGTATAAGGTTAGATCATATATCTTATTCATATTATATTTTACCTTATGTATAGATTAGAGAATTAATTCCTTTAATCTAGATTTTTTCATAAAAATAAAGAAAACTATATGATTCTTGCAAATTGATTGAAAAATGTTAGTGTTAGAAAAAAAACTCATAATCAAGGTATTAAAGACAACATCAATTAAGCTTATTTATTATATTAATATGTTATAGTTGAATGGTGGCAATTGTGTAAAATTTAGAAAAAATAGGACATAATATTTATCATAATTAATACATTTTAGATGTCTATCAGATAAGAATATTATGTAGATTTTATTTAAAACCACTCTTCAAAATTAAGTGTATATGAAAATTCCCCTAAATTAAATGTGCATCATAGTTTATGAACGAAGGCAATTGTTTCCCACCTTTTGTTGTCGACACCTTTATATTAACGATTGAATTTCTCTGATATGAAAGATTGTTATTATAAACCGATAAGGGAACGTGGTATAGTGAGTGAAACAAATAGAGGTGGGACTAAGAGAAAGAATCATAAGGAAAAGAAAGTTAGGTCATTTGCATTGGATGCTTTAATTCTTTGGTAATATACGGCACTATCAATCAATCAACGACGACCCAGAAGATAAAAGATATATGAAAAACATATGAATATTCCTTCTTCCTTTCCATACGAGCTACAGCTCTTTGTGTTCTTCAGGTTCTATGAGTTTTGGGGTTCAGACTCATATCCCCATCTCTGATCATCGTTCCTTTAGCCAATCATAAAACGATCCCAAAGGCCCAGATCATATTTTTTTACTGCCACATCACTATTTCCAGCTGGCGAATCTTATTTTTTGCTAGGAGTGCATGAATCTATCTGGGGAATCAACTTCAATGCTCAATCTTTACGACTGTGAAAAAATTGACGGATCAACTTCGTGGTACGTTGTTTTTACGATCACGGCGGTCAAGGTGGTCACCGTCGCTTCTTTTTGACCATTGTCGGTCACCCTATCCGGCCCCTTATCTCTTTTTTGGGGTTACAGTATCTCAGTCTCAGTGTGCTACAACTAGACCAGCACCAATTCCATCGAAATGCGTCTTTCATTGAAAGAGGAGGATGAAACTGACAGAGGATAATTGTGACCGGAGATTGGACAAGTTCAATCACGAACGAAGCAATCTAACAGCTTTGATGCAACCCCATTAAAGAATGCAGATGAAGCTAACAGCAAAAGAAGAATGTAGATGAGATTAACCTAATAATAGTATACTCAAACTTAGTCTTGTGATGCCATGATGCGAGTCATGTGACTCGTACATGTTATTCAAAGAGCATATCTCCTGACACGCCTTATCAGCTGAAGTTAATATTTATCATACATGAAAAGTATAAGGAGTTTGCCCGGATTTCACCGCTACAACAAGAATTTTACTAATGATAGATAGTAATGTGATGTTAAAACTGTCATCCAATTGAGTACATGTTGATCAATTGATCTATAAAGTAAACGGGAACATACGAGCAGGAACCCTGCATCTGTATGGGATAATGATCCACAGTAGATGAGGGTGACTCTCTCAGCAGCATATAGTAACAAAAACTACTGAGAGGCAAGGCGAACTGTAAATATGATTCCAAGTGTTGTGGTGTTGTCTGACTACACTCCACAGAACTCACTTAATCTGGTCTGCTCAAGGGAAAAATTGTAGACTCTCATACCCTTTGTCCATATGAGTTTTCATGAACTTGAACTCCTGGTCCATATATCAACCGACAGCGGTCATTGAATGAACCAACAAGCTTAGAGACCACCTCTTTGAAGAACACAGAGGCCACCTATCACAAAGGTCATTGCAACATCAAAATGCTGATAATAATACAAGTCCAAACAAATTTTAACGTAAACAGTGAAAAGGCTTAAAACAAAAAAACAAACCAGAAAAAAAATTATCAGAAGTGAAGAAATGAGCTCCCTTACCTGTCTATAAAGTGGTGACTGAAACTTAAAATCCACCAAGAAATAAAGGTTGCAAGCTCCTGGAACTGGTCCAGGATTGAACTCCCAGATGTTTATTAGATGATCAAAAAGGGTACTGTTTGACACAGTTGTCTAGAAGTAAAACAAAACAAAGGTTATTATCATCAGAAATTCCAGATGAACTAAAAGCAAAATTAACAGGTCAGGTCATGTCATGTATATGCAGAGTGCCAACGTAAGATTCCTCAATAAGTACATCTTCCTTCTGTTACTCAATACTATATAAATCATAGTGTCTTCAAGCCCCTAAGTGTAATAGAAAACATGTTCACTAACTTATCTTTTCCTACTTTATGTCTTCCCCCTGCAAATCTAATTCTCAAACTCCAAAAGAAGATTTTAACTGAAGCCAAACTGTTTCAACATGATCTAAAGCAAATCCTTATGTTTTGTCAGATAACTCTAATGGTTCTCACACATCATCAGCAGCAAGACACCAGGTTTCAACATACATTCTAGTAGTCACGTTTAAAAGTTTTTGGTATTTAGTTCACAACTTCATATGGTTAGAGAAAATCCATTAAATGCAATTGCTCGTCAACAAGCAAAGAAGTGAAGAAGCCAGAGTACTTATACCAAACTTTTTGTATGAAGCTTGAAGAGAGTGATTACCTTTATACGCTTTGGTCGTTCTAACTCAACATGGGACACATAACTTTCAACAAGAAACTTGAAACCAATCTCCAGCTCAGCATCAAATGAGCCATCTGCATGGGTATGAACTATCTCCGACCGCTGACACCAGGGGACAAAACCATGATACAAGTCTACAGCAGCAACCACATCAAACAACTGCTCGGGAGAATACCTGGAATCCAATAATGCCTCTCTCATGAGTAATCAATCAAACAGGGCATTAACAGATTCCCCCATGCATCATTAAGGAAAATTAGCATCTGAAGGCAATGCCATATATTCTAACACCAGATCACATATCATAAAACATCAACGAAGAAACAGAAGGACGCACCCAATCTGATTTGACAAAACAAATAGCATCAAGTATATGATTTCATTATACATGCTTAACGATTCTCATCAGATGCTAATAAAGAAAATTCCTTATTCACATAAACCTATTATGCACTCATAGCCATCAATGTTTACATGCTTGGCATCATTTCACGCAGCTAAGACCCTAAGATAATGTAAGCTTTCAATCAATTAACTACACGAAAATCTCCGAAAACGCCATCCTAACTAATTTCAACAACAGAATATTAACAAAGCAATAATTCAGCTGAAAATGGAATCGAAATTACCCCAAGACGCGCTTCTCCTCGTAAACCTTGGATAACACGCCGCCTTCCTCACCGTCGCCGCAGCCCAAAAACCGCCGCCTTTGCTCATGAAAAGGATTCGTCAAAACTCGTGACGCGTTGCCGACACCATCGCCGGTCCATTTCCGAACCGACGGGGTCTCTATGCCGGCAATGCTACTCAGGCGGCGAATCCGATTGAAGTTTCTCGCGGAAGTGTACAGATGATGATGATGCCTGGCTCCATGTCCACGAGAGAGTAAGGACCCCACCGCCTTTGAGGTCGTGCTCGACCAGAACGGCGGCATCGGAATTTGACGGAGGCGATTGATCCCCAAATGTTCGGAAACCCTTAGGAGAAGTAAGACGCTGAGAAGATATCAGAAAAGCCAGAATTGACCAACGAGTCTGATAGACGGAGAAGATTGAATTCAGAAATCGGAGGATGCGAATGCGTTTTTCGAGGATTTTGGCGATTCAGCGATTCGTGTTCTTAGAGACGTCTGTCATCTCATCAGATCATGTGGCGAATTCCTTTTGCGGTAGCGGCCCAAGCCCATTGTTGAAAGTGAGCGTGAGCCTAACTTGAATGTGTCACGGCCCAATGTAAAACCCACAATATTTGACACACATTACGTGTGGGACTCTGGGTGTTTACTTGCTTGCAGGTGGGTGAGCTACACGAGAAGAACAGCTCTCACATCAGTCACATGTATTATATTTACTATTTCACAACTCTCTCTATGTATTCTCTTTTATTTTCTGTTAGTTTTTTTTTTATCGGGTTAGAAATTTTTTCTTAATATTTTTCAATTTATAATCAAAAGAGTAATATTATATTCGAACTCAAAATCTCTAATATGACATCAATCGGCTATAATTTAAAAAAAAAATATTAAACATACATAATTTTTTCAAAATTCAGAAATTAGTAGAAATACAATAACATAAAAACTGGTTTTTAGTCTGCAAGATAAAAACTAAAGTTGATAAAAAAAACCATATGAATCAATAAATAATACATGTGATTATAACAGTAGTTGAAATTCAAGTGATGAATTTTAGAGAAGATGTTTTTATTTCTTTTTTTTTGATGCGTAGTAATAGTGGAGAAGAATTAGGTTGAAGAATTAGGTTTTAGGCAAGATAAAGTTTTTTTTTTCCTTAATAATTAATACATACCTATAAAATTTGATGTAAAATATAAAATAATATAGATGTATATTAAAAGATGGACTCGACTTCGGTGACCAACACCAATGGAAAAGGGACACGTGTCCCGTTAAAGAGTTTAAGTTTGACTTTGAAGACACTACATGAGGTTATTGGTAATTAGTATTTATATTTAATTGTTTTTCTGACCACGTGTCACTTCTTCATTGGTGTTGGTCACCTGCTAGTGACAAGACCTTGTCACCCAAGTTTTTTCCTTAAAAAATTAGATGTGTGCGCGTTTAAAATTGTTCAACTGAACTACATCTTACCATCTTAAACGACCAACTTCTTACTACCATTAAACTCAAAATCCCCACTTATTGTCCTTGTTCATAATTGTACCACCATCATCATAAGTTGTATCAATCATATTTCATCGGACAATACAGACCAGATAATTGTAAGGGTGTTCTTGAATTATGGATAACTTTCTTTTGTATCCCAAAGACGATGATGAATGCAGACCACATAATACTAGAAACAAGACATCCAATCAGAAAAAGAAAAAACTCTAACACGCTATGCATGTTGTGGTTATCCACCAAATCAGTACTACAATAGTCTCATCCAGCTGGCTTAGCATGCAGCAAGATATATCTAGACAATCTGATTCAGCGGCATTTCTAAACTCTGGTACCTGAAAATGAGATACTAGATTGTTTTAACCAAAACATTACTGATACTAAACTCTAAACCTGTACTGGCGTAATAACAGCGCAATTCCGCCGCCCCATTCTCCTGATGCCAATCCTATTTACACCCAAAACATATGAATAATTTTCTTAATTGAATCCCTCTCTGACATACAGACATTAATGTATGATTGCACACATGCATCACTTCAAAACTTGGTCATGAGTGTCATTAATGTGTTAGAAGGTAACCACAAAATCCATTTGCTTCCTTATAAAGAGTCTCCTTTCATGAAGCTGCAGATATGAAGCTCTTCGTTATCTATCTTCAGTATGAGCAGGCTTCCGGAATGGAACAACCTAAAATGGAAGAGAGCAACAAAATGAGATGATGCCACATTTGTATGATGATAGGCATAATTTATTGTGTGTACCTGATCGTTACTTGAGGCTTGAAGTATAAGACTTTTCATCCTCTTAGAATTGCATGAAGTAATGGACTTTTCCTCTTTGATTTCTTCATCAGCGAAGTTCTGGTCTGACACTTCTGCAAGAATCAAAAGATAGTTTTAAAACTTTATGACAGCTAGAAGATGCAAGTAAAAGTTTATTTGAGACAATTTGAAGAGCAAAGCATAGATGATAATCTATCTCAATAGATGGAGTACACAATGTCCTCAATTTGCAACACAGAAAGAGAAACTCATGTACTAAACTGCATGATAGAAATCCAACCATATTGCAGGCTTTCATTGCTATCTATCTTTGCTTGACATGGAGTAAAAACTGTGCGAGTAATCTAGATCCCAAACGCTCCATCTGTCATCTAGATTATAAGGTTATATCTTCTCATATACCCCATTTCTTTACTTTAAATTACTCAGATAACAGGTAGGAGTTGTAAGGGAGCTTAAAACTATACAGTAGGAATTCACTAATATAATTTAAGGTTAAGAAACTCCACTAATCAGAATCTATGCCGGATGGTAATCTATTGTGTCAAGAGATAGCATACTAGACAGGAAATGTACACCAAAATACGAATCAAAAGCTGCAGAGTAAGAAAATATTGCAACAGACAAAGTGGCTACTATAATCAAGGGAAAGCACAGCAAGATATAGCTGAGAGCACCTGTGTTGCCGCCAACCATATCCTGGTGCGTCAAATGAGAGTGAGATACATTAAACTGCTTCAAACAAGTAGCTGGTGCAGAAGTAATTTCTTTCTTCAAACTTGAATCAACTTCTTCACATAAAACCTGTTCTTGGACAATAGGAGACTCAACATCTTTTGGCTTGCAAGTGGATCTGAAGTGCAAGATCCACGGGTTTGCCAGAAGATCACCACTATCTGACTTACTTACCTCAGCTTCACCTCTTCCAAAATTGATTTTCTGCCAGCAGCCAGCTCGAAGTACCTTAAACTGCATCAAACGAATATTAGAAACAATTCACAAATTTATACATCACAATGGCACAACCATTGAAAGATATAGGTCAGATTAGAACCTGGCCAGAAGCAGCTCGAGAGTTGAACTGGGGTTGCCTGGATGATTTTATATGTGACAAGTTTCCCTTATGTGTGTGCCGACCACGCGAATCCATGGAGTTATACAACCGGTTAACAAACGATGCTTCCATAGATTTTAGGTACATACTGTGTTTCTCATCTGTCCATTCTGTAGACATGGTTTCTGTTGTGGCCGGAGTACCCTAATATAAGTTGCAAATCATGATCAGTACCCAAATATAATCTTAATCTTACAGGTATCTCATATTACACACACACATATACATATCCATTTGTTTGAGCATATATTCCTTCACCAGATTAACAAAGTTCAATGATTTCAAACACAACCAGTAAAGATTACTTCAATGAGCTCAAAAAGAAGCAATCTGGTTTGTTTTCCTTTCCAAAAAAGAAGCATTGACATCATTATAATATACATATTACTAACAGCACAACAAATATCAGATCATTTTCCACTTTGCCTAAAACACCTCTCATAATTCACAAAAACTATTAAACAAATCACACCAATACCCACCCACCTTTTCCCTTGCAAATTTCATAGATCCCAATTCCCACCCCAGATCACCAAAAGTTAACGATGAACACCTCAAGCATTTAGTTACTACTTTAGGAAGGAACAACGAAGACACATGTTGTAATTCTCAAAAGCAAGAACAAAGTATAGAATTTTATAGCTGGAGGAAGAAGAATAAAAAAAAGGTACCAGTTCTGAAGGAGGGGCACCATTTAACCCAGAAACCTGCAAATCTTCTACTCTGAAATTATCCATAATTTTTTTTTAATCTTCCAAAACAAACTCAGATGATCTGAGAAGGAAGAAGAAAGAAGATATGAAATTAAAAGGAAAAAAATGAAGGCTTTGGAAGGGGGCGGTGTTGATGGGAACAAAAGATCGGTACAGTTGTCACGCCTTTTCCACGTGTCATGGGGCCGCTCCACTGCCACGTCACTGATCTGCTCCAAACTTCCAAAGGCGTCGTAGATATTTTATTGGAATCCCCAAAATATCTAACTCGCCCGGTCTTCGTTCAAAACAATAATGACGCGGCACCCGTCGTTCGCTCTTCGTTCCGGGTCGGTTTGTTGGGCCGGCCAGTTTTCGTTGTGATTAAGAATAGATGAGCGAGGAAATATCTGATTAGAGATTTTGAAGGGAGAAAACGACGTGTCGTGTCTGAAAGATAGAACTGCTTCACCAAATGCAGTTTTGTTTTTGGACGGTTTCGAAAAAAAGGGGAAGGGAAAAAAGGTGAGTTTCCCATTTGGTGCTTTCGTTCTTTTTGACGTGGAGAACGGTGAAGAAGATAAGATAACATACAACCAATTATGGACAAGATATTAGAGGAGATATTATAGGATTGACAAAGAAAATATCTACGGGTGGGACCACTGAATTGAGCTGCGGCCAGACTCAGATGTACCTGGTGCAGTCTAGTATTATGATTTGTTCCATGAAACCTCATGGATTACGTCATTTCATTCACTGGTATGCATTTCACCCTTGCAAGTGCCATGCCACTATGCCAGGTCTCAAGTTCGAATCTCAAATTCTCGAATACTAGAGTAAGGGAGGCTGCATCAGCTGTTTTCTTTTACTGATATCCAAGTCCAAATTACAAAAGCATTGATGAACATAGAAAAGTTGGGTCGGGTCCAGTCCAGTGATGAAATTGCATAACAAGGGTGTAATTGGTACACTAGTTTCTCTTGGTTCTTACAGGGGGGTGTGTGTTGAAACAAAAGAACCCAGACAAAATAGTGGCAATGTTGAACTTGGGAGTTTACTGTCTTTACAGTAAAAGTTACACATAAAGGAGTATTTGGGACTTTCGGGCTGACGTCTTTATTCAAGTCTTCATGCATACAGCAAATCTCGCGGAATCTGATCGTGAACAAAAACAATGGGCTTCGGTTGAGTGTGCGCATGAAGAAAAGAATAATACTTGCTCCAATACAAAACTTATATTTCCTGCTTTGGTTCGGCCTCTGGTATTACACTGTCTTGCAAGTCAATTCTACCTGGTTTGGAACAAGTAAAGAAAGATTTAAGCCAGTGGTTTGTTGAGTGCCCTAAAGTCTAATTATACCTACTCGCAGAAAGCTTAGGATCAAGAAGTAGCTGCAAGTAAAACATACCTAACAAGGAAACCAGTGAAGGGGACTTCGAAGATCCGTTTGATCTCATGTCTGTACCTGCACGGCATGATTAAAATTGTAAGACTAACTATAATATTAAACAGAATAATGCGGCATCTTCATCGTATATAAACCATTCTCTGGTGCCAGAATTCTTTTATCATATTGAGCTGATCAGCTCACTTCATTTGTCGAGATCATACGCCAAAACGACCAGCCATGTACAAGAACCAATAGAGAAATCGATACATAAGGTAGTTAACTAGAGAAGCAGCTGACCTGAACTTTCAAGTGATTTGAGGACATCTGATTTCTTGAAAGTGTATCCAATGAAATTGTTATCTTTTGACGTTAACATCTGCAGAAGCAAATACAAAAATGTAATATTAGATTAAATAAAAAATCTTATTGAACTTTCTTTATACCATTCTAGTAATTGTTGAATGCCAAATCTACATCTGACTATAGATTCAATACAGCAAGCTTTACATTATGCATAACTCCAATAAACCCGAGAGAATAAGAAGTCATCACCTTCCGCCAAGGTCCCACTGTTGGTGTTGCAGATGGGCCTTCTAGCTATATAAAGAAAAAGAAAAAGAAATTAACAATTGGATGCAAGTACTACAAGAGACTTTGATCGAGTGCACTGCTTGAAGATAATAGTACGTGTGATAATATCAGGCATTTCTTCATTTCAATAAATGATATCTCAACAAGGATACGATATTGCAACTCATTAATTTCTAGTGAACTTACATCAGGAAACTTCTCGAAATTCTGAGTGTCCAAGTCTCCAACGACTGTAGGTTTATATGCAGCTTCCATTTCATACAGCCTGTCCCACTCAGTACCTCTGAACCATGGATGTGCCTGAGAAACATTACTAAAAGTGAGCAGGCATCAAACAAGAATACGTCACAACTTTCCATATACATTGTTACTATTCCAACAAGTGTGAGTTAAAGAAATTTAGAACAGGCATCTGGTTATTTGCAACTTAAACAGTAGGAGGATCAGCATCTGCTCTTTACGAATATATGAAGACAACAGCAGTAAATTACATTAGTTATTTGCGCATAACCTATTTCTAAAAGATGCATTTTTCTGAAGCTTGAGTTGATACTTAACTAATAGATAACGAAGTTCTTCTTTCACACATTGTTACCTTAATTTCTTCTACTCCATGTGTCCCAAGCCTCGTTTCAACATCACATAACAAGTGACAAATCAAATCCCTCGCCTCATCTGATATCTTTGGCTCATCGGGAAACTTCAGGCATGTTCTCCAATTGATTATCTACAAGGAGAATAGTAATGTTGTAAACTCTGCAATTATAAAGCAACATATGATACAGGTATACAGCTAAGATAATCATTGTTATGGAACAAATGATACAGCTAAGACAATCATTGTAATACCTTGCGGCATGTGATCCTTGGGTCATCAGAGCAGAATGGAGGATAGCCTACTAGCATCTCGTACATGATTGCTCCTAGTGACCACCAATCACACTCCATGCCATATCCTTTCTTCAGCAAAACCTCAGGAGCCATGTAGTCAAGAGTTCCAACAGTTGAATAAGCCTGCAGAAGATGGATGTTCTTAGGACCTCAATACATATATACATTAACAATACAAATACCTATAAAAATTAAAAGATGCCAAAAATTTCCTTAGTTTTTCACCACAGCTCGATATGTCTGAATACTGTATCTAAGATTTTGAATGAGAATTTGGAGATGAAATTTGATATGAAAGTGGGATAGAAAATTACCAAGGCACGCCGATTACGTTTCCATTGTTGTAATTGCTCTTTTGGCATCAACCAAGGAACCTTATCACAGCCAGATTGTCCTTCAGTTTCAGCTATGCATTCTTGGGAGGTTAAATCGTCATTTTCCAATAGTGTAGAATACTTGTCATCCAGAGGTTTACACAAGCCAAAATCTGAAAGCTTCAAATGGCCAGTTTTATCCAGTATCAAATTGTCTGGTTTTATGTCCCTGTAAGAAGAATCAGATTAGCAGCAAGTGTAACCAAGAAAACTTGCACCTAGAAATGACCTTCTTGTTAGTGTGTGCCTCTTGTTTGTCTGTATATTTCATGACAAGAACAAGCAATGAAACTGAATTGTGTATCACATGCAATCACTCCAGGTGGAACTAAAGATACTATAGAAGCAAGAAAGAGGACAAACTCATTCAATATTCATTTACACAAGAGTTGTACCTATGAACATAGTTGTGTTGATGGATTGAGTGAATAGCAAGAATACTCTCTCCCATGTAAAAACGTGCAACATCTTCAGAAAGAGTATCTTCTCTCATCAATAATGTCATAATGTCACCACCAGGTAAATACTCCATGATAAGGTATAAGAAATCGGAATCTTGAAATGAATAATAAAGTTTTACAATACACCGACTATCAACTTCAGCAAGCAAATTTCTCTCAGAACGCACATGTTCAACCTGGAACACGGAAACAAAGAACTATTAACAACATATCATCATGGTGTGATATCGTTGCTTTGGGTAGTATCAGGACACCATATACACCATATCATGCTAAGATTACTTTATTAGAAACTTCTTATATACATCAGCGTCAAAAAATTTAAGAAGTAGTGAGTGCTAATTTAGAAAATTGTCACCTGTCCACGGCTAAGCATTTCTGATTTCTTCAATTTCTTCATAGCGTAAATCTCTCCAGTACCTTTTGCACGGCATAACCGTACCTGTGTTTGTTTAAAAAAAAAAAAAATTATAGAATGGTGTGAAAACAATTGTTATATGATCAACACAACCAAAACAAATCAAAGCATATTATTAAAAATCCCAAGATGCAAATAAGAAATATTACTAAATCAAAGGCCTCCACATTGCAATAAAACAAAATACAAGAGCTATTTCAACTGAATAAAAACAACTGAATGAGATGTAATATTTCAAATGTTTTCATTTACCTCACCAAATGCACCTTTTCCAATTACAGTTAATTGCTCAAAATCATCAATTCCAATCTTCCGTCTCTGGAGTCTCATATATTCTGTTTCTCGGCGTGCTAAATTCCTCATCATCTCTTCCTGTTCCTCAGCCGGTACCTGATCTTCTTGTACTTTCCTTTGAAGTTCTCGACGCCTAAAACAGGAAAACATGTATCGAGTTACAATGCGCTCTCTCTTTCCGAGATATACAGAAAGTTGTCCCAAGCCAAATGAAGCCCGTAGGGCGTAGTTGGAAATGAGGATCTTGATTATTGTTGAACTATACAATTATACTTAAAGCTACCTACTGACATTGAACCCTAAATGTGGAACCATAGTCGAACCAGCAATAATAATGTTAACAATAGTAATGCTCATATCTACTACACAAGTACAGATTAATCAAATTGCACCAGAAATTGAGCACGGAATCAAATTCACAGTCTAACAGTAAATAAAAGCCAAATCCAAATTGACTACCTCTCTTGGCGATCCTGCAGTCCCTGTAGATAGTTCTTGTAGTGATTCTCAATGAACTGCTTGGCCGCTGCGGCCTTCTGCTTCGTCACCGGCGACGAAACCGACACATCGGGACTCGAATCAAACCTCACCCGATCCGCCTTCAAGTTAAGAGCCCCGAGCCGCATCGTCCCGTCTCCGCCTTCCATTTCTCAGAACCCGATCCAATCCGGCCCGAATTGCACAAATCCGAATCAGAATCTCAACCCGCCGAGGAGCATTTCCCGGCGTGGAAAATAGAAGCTTCGGAGAGATCTAGCAGAGAAAGAGCGCTAGAGAAAATGACAGAATAAGAGTTCAAAAGGACTAAATGAACTGGCATATGCTGTGTAAGGAGGAGGTTTATATACTGGGGTGTGTGAAAAAAAAAAAAATTGAATCTGATTTTTTTTTTTTTTGGGGTCTAGGGAATTGAGTGTGATCGACGCCATCGTTTTCCTCGCATGAACTGGAATCTTGGAGGCGTGATTATTATGCTAATTTTTTTTTTTAATGCTGACTTTTGAGGAGAGAGAGGCTACTGGCTGAGCCGGTAAACGGGTGTCGGCGGAGATCTATAAACATGTAATTGCAGAGTTGGCAACCGAGGCTGGATAGGCGGGGGTGGATGTACGGACGTCGGTGAAGGAGCGTGAGAACTACGGTTACGGGGTTGGGAGATTTTAGGGGCGAGTGTTGGTACGCGCGTTTTGGAGGGAAGTGAAGGGGGACAAACGTAACATGCTGAATTTTAATCTGGGCTGGCCTGGGATCTGTTTGATGGGCTTTACCCGTGTGTGGGTTCATGAATAACGAAACTCTCATTTTCTTATTCCTATCCTGACTAGGAAACTGGATTGAGCTTGTTTTCCTAATTGCAAAGGAGATAGGTTCTTTGATCAATAATCCTAATCTTTTGGGGGATTCAAAATAATTTGATGTATACAAAAACTATAAATACTGGTGAAAGGGTGAGGTTTAGAAACACGAACACCTCAAAGGCATAAATGAAACAAGATTGATATAGAGATTTAGCTGCATTGTGCCTCATGAAACATGGAGACTAACCACCAATCAAGAACAGCTCAAGTTCAATTCAAAAAATTGTGTATTTGTTTGCACCTAAATTTAGCAATTCGTGGAGATTTCTAAATCAGTTTGTTAGTCTGCGATTAGAGAGAAATGAGTTTGGTCATTCGGCCGAGAGTAGTGTAGTTCAGCCGTTCGGCCAAGAGTGGTATTTCGGCTGTTCGGCCGAGAGTGGTATTTCGGCTTTCAGCCGAGTGAGTAGAGGCACTCGATCATTTGGCAGAGAATATGAAGAATGAAGTTGTGCAGCCGAAATGAGAGAAAGACGTTGGACCATATGACCAGGACAAGAGGCTCAAATTCAAAATATCTTAAGTTGTATGACCCAAAGTCAAA
This sequence comes from Fragaria nilgerrensis, assembly GCA_010134655.1. Classification (NCBI taxonomy): domain Eukaryota; kingdom Viridiplantae; phylum Streptophyta; class Magnoliopsida; order Rosales; family Rosaceae; genus Fragaria; species Fragaria nilgerrensis. Next base: position 30,501,683 of record CM020978.1, on the reverse strand, counting down.
ATATTCTATGGTGTGTTTGACTCACTCAGCCGAAAATGAAGGTCTATAAAGTCACATGGCCGAAGCGAATGTATTCACTCGGCCATTCCGCCAAGAATATGTTGTTCGGCCATACGACCAAGATAGAGCAATTGCTCAAACAAGGTAGTGGTGTTATGTCATTTGAATTAAACATCAATCCATTTGGACGATTTGAGTGGACCAATGTACAAGCAGGCCAAATCCAATAATTACGAGTAGTCGGCCGAGTCCATGCACAATCTTGGCCGATGATTCATTTAGGAAAGAAATCTCTACAAGGAAGAACTTTAATCAGATCAAGTTTTCAAACGAGACGTATCATGAAGGTTTTTGAACTGTGTGGAAAAGCACACACTTTTCAAACAAGACGTATCACAGCTCAAATACATTTGTTTGCACAAAATTATGTAGTTTTTGAGCTGTGATCTCAACATAAACATTTGTCTGTGCAAAGCAAAAGAGAAAAATGGTGAATATAACTTTTTCTACAATATCATTACCACAATATCTTTACTCATACATGAAATTAAACTTGCCTGCAAAAGGGCCGCTCACAGCAAACCTCATAATACTCTATGTGTTTTGTTTTCCCGTGATTTTTCAAACCGGAACGGTTATTACCAAAAACTTTTCCACAAATGTAGCAACATGCTGGAGCATCAGACGAGGTGCGGAACAACCTTATGTGTTGAAGAAGTTTGTCATTGGTATCAAAGTCTTCTGCATCACATTCTTCAGGGCATGGAAATGTCTGCCCGAGAACAAATCAAAATCAAAGCATCACACACACATGTCCAAACATATATCATTACCGGTAGAAAAAAAAATCAAAATCAAAGCATTACACACACATGTCCATACATATATCATTACGGTGCTGGTTCAATTCCGAATCGAATTTAAATAAGGATGTGAATGAACTACAAATGCATAAACTAATACCCAACTTAAACAAGGATGTGAACGAACTACAAATGCACAAATTAATACCCAAATTTTCACAACCTAACCTCTAGAGCCTCACCTTAACACTACCACAAACAATTATATCAAATCACATTCAAACCAACAACAACATAGTAAGGGCTCACTAGGATTCTAGAGAGAGTCTCTTGTTCAACTTCAGAGACTAAATCATTAAAGAGTTGTTGAGTTGTGAACTAATTTTAGTGGTGCGAGACAATTAGTAGCTATATATTAGTACTACTCATGTTCCTTGTCCTTGTATAGCAAATTTCGATGCTCTGAGACTTTCATAATTTCTTTAGCTCTGAATCAGTTATATAAAAGCCCATCTTAAAATTCTTGTTTTCATTAGTATTGCTCATTATCTCGTATGCATCTCATATTCTGCAGATGCATATACCGGCTATTTACGAACCTAAAATCATAAATAAGCCAAAAAATGGCTCATAGGCTTTCTATTAGTGCAGAGAAAAGAGTAATTACCGCAAACATAGAATATCTATAATTGCGAATTGAATCCAAAATAAAAACAAATAACGAAGTCTCAAACTTCAGATGAACATTATTTGCACACAAACCCTCCCAGCAGATATTCAGCTCAATCTTGGTCTACATTCACCGCATTAACTTCATTCACTCCATTCAATCCATTCTCTTCACACTCCATGAGAGGCTTGTTTCTTTTGTAAATTTGTTTGCACAAAATTATGTGGTTTTTAAGCTGTGATGTCAGCATAAACAATTGTCTGTGCAAAGTAAAAGAGAAACAGGGTGAATATAACTTCTTTCTACAATATCATTACCACAATATCCTTACTCATACATGAAATTAAACTTGCCTGCAAAAGGGCCGCTCACAGCAAACCTCATAATACTCTCTGTGTTTTGTTTTCCCGTGATTTTTCAAACCAGAACGGTTATTACCAAAAACTTTTTCACAAAGGTAGCAGCATGCTGGAGCATCAGACGAAGTATAGAACAACCTTATGTGTTGAAGAAGTTTGTCATTAGTATCAAAGTCTTCTGCATCACATTCTTCAGGGCATGGAAATGTCTGCCCGAGAACAAATCAAAATCAAAGCATCACACACACATGTCCAAACATGTATCATTACCGGCGGAAAAAAATCAAAATCAAAGCATTACACACACATGTCCATACATATATCATTACGGTGTCGGTTCGATTCCGAATCGAATTTAAACAAGGATGTGAATGAACTACAAATGCATAGACTAATACCCAACTTAAACAAGGATGTGAACGAACTACAAATGCACAAATTAATACCCAAATTTTCACAACCTAACCTCTAGAGCCTCACCTTAACACTACCACAGACAATTATACCAAATCACATTCAAACCAACAACAACATAGTAAGGGCTCACTAGGATTCTAGAGAGAGTCTCTTGTTCAACTTCAGAGACTAAATCATTAAAGAGTTGTTGAGTTGTGAACTAATTTTAGTGGTGCGAGACAATTAGTAGCTATATATTAGTACTACTCATGTTCCTTGTCCTTGTATAGCAAATTTCGATGCTCTTAAGACTTTCATAAATTCTTTAGCTCTGAATCAGTTACATAAAAACTCATCTTAAAATTCTTGTTTTCATTAGTATTGCTCATTATCTCGTATGCAGCGCATATTCTGCATATGCCTATACCGGCCATTTACGAACCTAAAATCATAAATAAGCCAAAAAATGGCTCATAGGCTTTCTATTAGTGCAGAGAAAAGAGTAACTACCACAAACAGAGAGTATCTATAATTGCGAACTGAATACAAAACAAAAACAAATAACGAAGTCTCAAACTTCAGATGAACATTATTTGCACATAAACCCTCCCAGCAGATATTTAGCTCAACCTTGGTCTTCATTCACTGCATTCTCTTTATTCACTACATTCAATCTCTCTTCATTATGCTCTTCATTCACTCCATTCTCTTCACACTCCATGAGAGGCTTGTTTCTTTTGTAAATTTGTTTGCAAAAAATTATGTGGTTTTTGAGTTGTGATCTCAGCATAAACAATTGCTTGTGCAAAGCAAAAGGGAAATAAGGTGAATTCAACTTCCTTCTACAATATCATTAACAGAATATCATTTCTCATACATGAAATTAAACTTGCTTGCAAAAGGGTCGTTCACAGCAAACCTCATAGTACTATATGTGTCTTGTTTTCCCGTGATTTTTCAAACCGAAGCGGTTATTACCAAACACTTTTCCACACAGGTAGCAGCATGTTGGTGCATCAGGCGAGGTGTGGAATAACCTTATGTGTTGAAGAAGTTTGTCCTTGGTATCAAAGTCTTCTGCATCACATTCTTCAGGGCATGGAAATGTCTGCCCGAGAACAAATCAAAATTAAAGCATCACACACACACATGTCCATACATATATCATTACCGTTAAAAAAAAATCAAAATCAAAACATTACACACACATATCCATACATATAGCATTAGGGTGTCGGTTCCATTCCGAATCAAACTTAAACAAGGATGTGAATGAATTACAAATGCATAAACTAATACCCAACACTTAAACAAGAATGTGAATGAACTACAAATGCACAAATTAATCCCAAAATTTTCACAGCCCAACTTCTAGAGCCTCACCTTAACACTACCATAGACAATTATACCAAAACACATTCCAACCAACAACAGCATAGTAAGGAAGGACATTTGAAGAAAGAAAAAAAGATGTGGTATTAGACCTAAACACTACACATAGATGTGAATGAACTACAAATGCACAAATTAATACCCAAACTTTCACAACCTAGCCAGAGTTTCACCTTAACACTACACAAACAATTATACCAAAACACATTCGAACCAGCAGCAACCGCATAGTAATCAAGGACATTTGAATAAACAAAAAGTATAAAACTCAAACACCAAGTTTTACCCACCTTCATAGCTTGCTAATCAATTAGCACCTGCAATCAGGAGAAGAAAATAAAAAAAGGGAGAGAAATGAAACTGAAAAAAAGCTCCACAACACAAATGCACAATGCCAGAGATTTTACCTGAGAGAGAGAAAGTGTTTGTTTCTGTTAAGCTCTGTTCGTCTTCTCCTCTTTACCTTCTGAGTTTTTGGAGAAAGTCTTAGGTGCGGCTAACGCACCACGTGTCCTGTGCGATCCACCAGTCACACAACGACACGTGTATTTTTTTTAACCCCCCCCCACCCACCTGCGTTCTTCTTCTTCCTCTGCTCCGGCGCTTCTCCATCCTTTCTCCGGTTGGAAACCGATCCCCTCTGCCCAGCCGCCGCCTCAAACCTGCAACCTCCAACCCTCGTCGCCTCCACCGTAAGCCTCACATCTCCAAACTCGATACAACCCGTGTAAAGGAAGAAGAAGCTTCGCCGAAGGAAGGAAGAAGAAACGCCGGAGCAGAGGAAGGAAGAGGAAGAAGAAGAACGCAGGAGGGGGGGTAAAAAAAAACCACGTGTCGCTGTGTGACTGGTGGATCGCACATGACACGTGGTGCGTTAGCCGCACCTAAGACTTTCGCGAGTTTTTGAGTCAGTGTGATGGTCTATATATGCCACATGTCTTCCATTTAGTGGAGTACTACACATAGGTAATTAGTTTAGCGCTTTAATCAGGCTTTTAAAACTCAGTTTATAATTAATTGACAAAGGAAGAACCCGGTCAAACCATCAACTTTTTAATCAATAGGAACGTTTCTTTCCCTTCAAGTTGTTGTTTTGGGCCGGTTCATAAATTTGGTATTGGGGCTGGAAATCTAACATGACTCTCTTGTCTTTGCCGGATTTTTATTTTTTTTTGTTCCATCCCAATATCGTTTGGTGAACTCAAAAACCTGTATTTAACATCATTTGGTGAACTCAAAAACCTGTACTTAACCGGTTCAATAATTCCATCAATGGCTTTCCCCATCCAAAATTGGTTTCATAATCTCCAAAATGCACTTTGATGTCACTTTCTTCGAGAAAACTAGCAATCTTAATGTATCAAGTACTGATGTCCATTTCAATTGAGTAAGGCTTAACAATGTAATAGCAGTTATGTACATTTCTCCAAAATGCACTTTAATGTCACTTTCTTAGAGAAAACTACCAATCTTAATGTATCAAGTACTGATGTCCATTTCAATTGAGTAAAGCTTAACAATGTAATAGCAGTTATGTACATTTACTGCATTTCCATTTAGTATTCATCTATTCCTACATCAACTAGGAAATGCCCTTGTGAAGATGACCAAACCACGTTTGATGTGCCAACATTCCCCAATTTATGTCATAGCTTCTACCTGTTTCATCTGATTACATTTTCTGAAACAAAACCTTTCTTTTTCTTGAAAATGTAGTGCTTGTAATCAATACAGATTTAGTACAAGAGACTTCACTAACATGCTTACATTTTTTTTCTCTGAATCTCAAGTGTTTCATCAACTATTCATTTCATTCAATCTATATCATGTAAATAGTTACTCCTAAGTTTTTTTTTTTTTTTTTTTTTTTTTTTTAACAATTTGACAGATAAGTCTTAAATCACTATAACACCACTACTCATGTTCCTTGTAGAGCAAGTTTCTAGAATGGAGCTTGTGGAGCAATGCTTTTGAGATTGTCTGTAGCTCTGATTCAAGTACAGAAAAACCCATGTCAGAGTTCTTGTTTTGATTAGTATTGCTCGTATGCAGCTCATATTCTGTAGAAGCCTATCGGCTTTACGCCCACTCGTAACCAGAAGCCCAAATGCACAAACCAAACCTGAGATTAGAAATAGGCCAGAAAAGGGCTCATAACCTATTGGACCATCGTTCGAGTTGAGTGAAGGGGAACAGTTGAAGGAGGAGAGCATTTGTCTTTCTAATAGCTCCACTTGCTTCTTCTCATTTACTTCTACGATTGCCTTTGACATGTCAATGGCCAGAGGAGACCCCTTTGGAAAAACCTGAATCAAACAATTGGAAAATGCCCCAATGATCAGTTACTAGTTGGTTTTCTAAAGACTCGCTATTAGCCAGATGTTCGATAAAATATCTCAAAGAAAAAGATAAAGGAGGGAGAGTTACGCACAAATGCAAAGCCGCTAGGCTTGTATATCGGACCTGCTTTCATATAGCCCTTGCAGTAACATGCGAGGAAGACTTTAGCATGGGGCGCAACGAAGAAAGCTGCTTGAATTTCTCCACTCTCAAAGGCCTTTTGATAGTCACTTATGGCGGAAATTCTCTTGATGTTTTCTGGTCTGAACTCTAGAACATCGATAAGGTACCTTACGATAAAGGAGTTGCCGTTACATCCAACAGTTCCATTTCCTTTCTTCAGTGTTTCCACATCGAGCACAGATGGCTGGACTCGAGAGATAGTCATCATGGAGAGAGGCTCGCTGTGAAAGTGGCCACTACTAGTAGAATCACTAGTAACCATGGAGCCAGCACCAGCCTTGCCAAATTACTCTGGACTCGTTCTCCTGCATATTATAGTTGCATGTTAAGACAATCACTCAACTATAAAAACTTAAGATACTAGCTTACACAGACTTACTTTGCGCGAAAAATAAGACAGTGACAGAGAACCACAGGATGTCCCCAATTCTCTTTAATTCAAAGTTTTGGCCATGCTCATTTTCAATAAAACAGACGATAAAGCATACAGATAGATGTATAATGATCATGAGAAACCACATGGTTTTGCTGAAGGCCTTCATGAACATCCATTTTTCCTTCAGCTTATCTGACTTTACAGGGACTACCATCTCAAGTCCAGAGCTTATATATGGTTGTGAGAACTCAACATAATGATACCGGTCAGCTATGACTTCTATATCACCAACAGCTGCATCGAAGCCCTGTTTTACATTAGTAAAATTGTCATATATCAATGTCTACAGAACCCTAGTTAAAGCCATACAGGATTGATATGTGTCATATTGTGTCAAAGACACTTCAATGTTGCATTTGTTAAGTTTTGATACCATGTTAGACAATAAGGGGACTCAAAACCTATGTCTTTTGGACCTGGGATTACTCTATGAGAATAATAATGTGTACCTTGTAGTAGACCTGTTCCACCAATTCATCATATGAGCCATTGAAGGGAACAAACACATAAGGCATCTGATAAGGCAGGTTTTTGACAGCTGCTTCAAACATATCAATTGAAAACCCTGTAATGCGTGTTTGATTCGTGTTCTGGTCATATGTTACTTTCACAAACTGATTGAAGGCACCCCTCGCTGGAATCCCTATCTTCAACGGTCTTTCTTCATCGACAAGAGTCCACCCCTTTGGGGGTGCTTGTAAGCCACCTGGCCAGTTGATTGGACCCAAAACTTGAACATAATTGTGATTAGTCCTCTCCTTCATATCAAGGTGTTTGTTCCTGTTATCAAAGAAACCAAAGTGCGGTGACCAGAATGCAATCTCGCTGTAGCTTCTGCCAAACACATTTATGATTTGAAAGGTTGGTGATTGGGATAGCATGCCATTCTTGTACTCCATCATGCCACTTAGACCTTGGAATTCGGCGGACACGATTTCTTGAGACAAATATTTTGAGGCAGCATTTTTCATGGCCAGAGCAATGGCGTGCATTGTGTCATATGTTCGAAGAGCAAAGATGCTTGGACTAGAGTTCTCTTCTTCATCAGGGTATTGCAGTCCATACAGTCTGCGAAATCTGGTTTTGAACTTCGCGAAATTTTTGGTTGATTCTATGAAGTTGGTTTTAATACCAATAACACCTTGCATATTGTACTTGACAGAGTCATCAACAGAGTCAAGTAGACTTGCAATCTCATCTGTGACAATCCATACATAGCCTTTACCCATCATCCCCATTTCCTTTGCCTTCCGAAAGAGAAAAACAGCTGAATTCAAAGAGAATTGGGTGACTATGAAAACTCTGTTTCTCTTGCTCCTCAACTTCTTTAGCTCTTCATCGAACAAGGCATTTGGATCAGAGAGAGAAGAGAGGGTTGGGAAAGCTTGGTGGTGTTCAATCTCTGAGTTGACCAATTTCAGTGAATCAGAGAGTAGGGTTATGATTCCAGAATTGGAGGAAAAGTCAATGTTTTGTTCATAAAGTGCAGTCACCTTTCTCCATTGAAAATGGCCAACTAAGGCTGCTAAACATTGCATATGGATAACAATGTCATTTGCTACTTGGAGATAATTTGGTAGTTGAAGTGAGGCTGGGGATGGTTTTATGGCAGTTGAAGCAAGTGATAAAATGGTGAAGTTTGCCTTCCGAATTTCGATCTCAGAGACTACAGCTGCTTCTTGCATGGTTAGAGTTCCAATGATGACTTCAACTTTTTTATCATTCAGAAGATTGATTGCTGCCAAAGGAAAAAACAAATTACATAGCCAAATATAAGAGTAGTGAACTAGTAAAGTAGTAATGTTAATATGGTTTATAACACTAGAACCTCAGAAAGAAAATACTATAAATTACCAGCAGAAGTTGATTTAGCAGAATTGCCTTGTGAATCTCTGAGGTCTAAGTTTACTGTAAGGCAGTTCGAGTGAAGAAGGTCTTGGATAGCCAAATTCATGGCTATTCTCTGTTCTTTTCCCACACGAGAAGTGAAATCAACTACAGCTCCTATTGTTGCATCTCTGTGTTGTTGGGTGTTATCCCCTCTTCCATTGGCCAGGGATGAACTCACCAGCAGCAGCAAAACCAAGAGACCGCAAGACATACTTCTTCTTAATTTCTTTGCTTGAGATTCCTTCTGAGAATCATATCAGAATATAATCATGGGTTTTATTGACCTTGAAATCTTGAATGACTTGAGAAAGGAACCAAAGAAAGATTCAAAGTTTGAAAATGCAGTGAAGGTTATGTAACTGTCACCGGGCTAATAATCAACGCCATCACTATCATCCAACATATTATTCAGTAGTTTATGAGAAGTCAACACTCAACAGAACCAGTTTTTCTTCAGCTGGGCCTGGGACTAAACAATGGTTTATTTTAGGCCCTGGCTGGTGGCTAATATTGAACATGTCTTCCCCAGCTATCCACTCTTCAAATGAAATACCAGACGCGAATGGGGAGACTTAGCTGCATCAGAAAACTTGTTGCATTTACCTCTCAGAAATAGACATGTAGAAGATGAGTCATTGAATTCGTGATAGGGGCTCAATGTAAAGAAAACCACAATTGACATGTGAGAAATTATGGAGTGACCAACAAACAAATGCATACAAGTGACTGTTGACGACTTACAAAGGTTATGTAATTTGCAGGGTCCAACTCGTCGAACTCGAAAAACCCATCAATCCAACAGTTCTCATTCGTCATAGCCGCGCTGAGAAGCTTCTTGAGATCACCATAACACCCTTTTGAGGCCTCACCAAGTTCATAGCGTGTTTGATCAGACATATTCTCCAGGCAATCTTGGGATGCTAAGGGAGTCTTGATTTTGTTCTGAGTTTTTGAGATTGTGGATTCAAGAAAATGGCGGAATTATAGTGATGGGTTGGAATCAACAGCCACGGCTGTGAAGCACCGAGAGAGACGATTGATTTCTCGGTAGGAGTTTTTTTTTTTTTTTTTTTTAGCTGATCAGGATTTAAAGAAAGAAAAAAAAAAACTGCGGGCAAGGCGGACATGCTGTCTAGACAGGCGGTTGAGTGGTTCGTAGGCCTAGCGGGCTGGGGTGTCCACTATTTAAATTGTTTGTGTTGGGCCTTGGGCTTTGATGTAAGGCCCGAAAGTGAGAACCAGAGGTGAAAACTCTCTAGCAGTTATATACCAAAGTTTATAAGAACCAAAAATTTGTATATCATTTTAATGAATTTCTCGTAATTTTATAAAATTTTGTGAATTTCTCGTAATTTTATAAAATTTTACAAATTTCTCGTAATTTTATAAAAAATTTCTAATTCATATACATTTTCTGAAACAAAACCTTTCTTTTCCTTGAATATGTAGTGCATGTAATCAATACAGATTTAGTACAAGAGACTTCACTAAAGACATCTCCAACAATTGGTCTAAATCCTAAACTTATATTCAAATTTTAGGCCACCCAAACCTATAATATTTATATAGGTTTTGCATCTCTAACCCATAGAACCAAAACCCAAACATATTTAATTATTTTATATCATCATTTAATCATACATAAAGTGAAATCTAATTTTTTAATAATAAAATCTGACAATGACCCACACTCACTCACCCTCATAAATTATAGGTTTTAGACCAAAGATTTAAGATGCTCTAACATGCTTACATTTTTTAGTTCAGTTTAGTCCCTGAACTTTTTTTTTTAATCATGATGGACTTAAACTTTCAAGTTCCATTAGTCTTCTCTAAATTTTGAGTTTGACTTTAAACATGTTGGCCCTGACATAAGGGTCTACTTTCCAGATTTTCAATATCTTAGCAGGGTATAATAGACATTTACTCATGAAACCCTAAAATTAATTTTTGCAAATAATAAAGAATAAACCCCAAATTATATCTAAAAAAATTAGAATTAGAATTAGAATGTTTCCTCTCTCTTTCTAACCTCTTTCTCTCGTCATTTTTCCTAACATCTCTCTTCTCCTCTATGTATCATTCTCAATATTAATCATGATTAGTGAACAGCTTACAGCCCATCTCATCCTTATGCCCATCTCTGTTCCTCTTCATCTTCGATTGGTTTGGTGGCGACGGCTACTCTCGCTGAGTTTGGTGGCGGTAGCTACTCTGTGTGTGTTGGGGTGTGGGGGGAGGGCTTGCTAAGAAGAAAGATGAAGAGAAAGGGGCTAGCAACAAGGGAGAGGGTACTGTCGTTAATTTCACCAGAACGGCACACCCTTTTCACCACTTCGATTCTAGGTTCTAATCGTGAGAGGATGACCATATAAATGGATTTGAATGGGCAAGGCTTGTTATTGGTTCAAAGGTATATTACATATAAGGATGATGAGGATGAACAAACTCTCAATCGTGAGACAGAAGGATCGATTCACATTTTCCGAATTCAATTTTGATGAGTGTCAACGGATTGAGAAAAATAGCATAGATGATCTTGCCCTCTTTTTGGGGGATAACTCATCAGTATCTGTGGTGGCTTCAAATTTTCCGGGTTGTCGATCAAATTGTATATACTTCAACCATGATGCTGATAGAAGATGGATTATCGCTGAACGGAGTAGGCGGCCTGATGATTTTGGTGTGTATGACATTGGAACTCGATGTTTTTCAAAGCCTTAGACAAATGCCATGACCCTGATAAAGACCACCAGGCAACCTCCGATATGGATTCATCCAACTATTTTTTTTGTAGTGTACTATAATCAATACAGATTTAGTACAAGAGACTTCACTAACAGTAATTACATTTTTCACTAAATCTCAAGTGTTTCATCAACTTTACATTTCATTCAATCTATAAACATGTAAATAGTTATTCCTAAGTTTTTTAAATTTGACAGATTAGTCTTAAATCACTATAACATCACTACTCATGTTCCTTGTAGAGCAAGTTTCCAGAATGGAGCATGTGGAGCAATACTTCTGAGATTTTTTTTTAACTCTGAGTCAAGTACATAAAAGCCCATCTCAGAGTTCTTGTTTTGATTAGCATTGCTCGTATACTGCTCATATTCTGCAGACGCCTATTAGCTTTACGCCCACTCGTAACCAGAAGTGCAACTGCACAAACCAAACCTGAAATAAGAAATAGGCCAGAAAAGGTCTCATAACCTATTGGACCATCGTTCGAGTTGAGTGAAGGGGAACAGGTAAAGGAGGAGAGCATTTGTTTTTCTAATAGCTCCACTTGCTTGTTCTCGTTTATTTCTATGATTGCCTTTGACATGTCAATGGCCAGAGGCGACAACTTTGGGAAAACCTGTAGCAAACAATTGAAAAATGGTTAATTACAAAATATCACCTGAATTATGATGTTATTTTTATTTTCATACTTAACTATCAAAAACTTACATTTTCATACCCGAAGTTTTATTCCGTTAGCATCTTGACACCCTGACCGCTAACACCTAAAATAAAATTTATTTTTTGAGGTTATCAAATACAAATAAAACAATTTACTTTAGCAAAAATATTCAAAAAAAAAACTTCAAAATTAAATATTTATTTTTGCAACAATAGTGATAAGTGAGGCTGGAGATGGTTTTATGGCAGTTGAAATAAGTGATAAAATGGTGAAGTTTCCGTTCCGAATTTCGATCTCAGAGGCTACAGCTGCTTCTTGCATGGTTAGAGTTCCAATGATGGCTTCAACTTTTTTATCGTTCAGAAGATTGATTGCTGCCAAAGAAAACAAAATTAGATGGCCAAATATTAGAGTACTGAACTAGTGAAGTAGTAATGTACTAAAACCTCAGAAAGAAAATACCATAAATTACCAGCAGAAGTTGATTTAGCAGAACGGCCTTGTGAATCTCTGAGGTCTAAGTTTACTGTAAGGCAGCTCGGGTGAAGAAGGTCTTGGATAGCCAAATCCATGGCTATTCTCTGTTCTTTTCCCACACGAGAAGTGAAATCAACTACAGCTCCTATTGTTGCATCTCTGTGTTGTTGGTTTTGACATATGTCCCCTCTTCCATTGATGACCAGGGATGAACTCATCAGCAGCAGCGAACCTAAAAGACCCCAAGACATAACTTCTCTTAATTTCGTAGCTTGATATTCCTTCTGAGAATCATATGAGAATATAATCATGGGTTTGATTGACCTTGGAATCTTGAATGACTTGAGAAAGGAACCAAAGAAAGATTCAAAGTTTGAAAATGCTATTATTGGCAATTCTTCCAGGATGCTTCTGCTTAGAAATAATCATCATCAGTTCATCACTATCATCCAGCATATTAGTCGTTAGTTTTGAAGTCAATACTCAACAGAACCAGTTGTTCTTCAGTTGGGACTAAAGAATGGTTTGTATTAGACCCTGGCTAATATTAAACATGTGTTCCCTGTTAAAGAGTATAGATAGGCCAAGTCAATAACCCACTTCGACAATTTGGAGAACAAGTCTATTGTTAGGATCACTCCTTTTCTGTACCAGCCCAGTTGTTATGCACGAGCCGATAAGTAGTGAACCTATTTAGAGTAGCCCAATTCCAATGGTGGTCCTGACACACGTGTCCATCTACTATTTGTCGATGACATTATCATCTTCCTTATATTCTCTGTATTGCATCCATTTTTGATCATCAATTAATATGAATGAATTTTAGTTTATTTCATTTTCAAATTCTCTGCAATTTATCCTTCATGGACTTCGGTCCTAACATCTATCCCCAGCAATTCTCCGCTTTAATAGATATGATTTTTCTTTTCTGTATTTTCTAATACATCAAAACCATATTCTAATACAATAATACAAAAGTTTTGCTTCTCTCTTTTCCGATCTCTTTGTTTCTTCATCTTCGATTATGATTTCAATTTCGTGTTTCCTTCAAGCTCTCATTATCAGAACCTTGATTTTTAGCATTCCCCACAATTGTTTGAGCCTCTTCACTCTTCAAATGCAAATGGGAGCCTTAGTTGCTTCAGAAAACTTCATGGTTCATGCATTTACTTATCAGAAATTGACGAGAAAATTGCTACCAAGAAAATTGACAAATTAATAAAAAGTTTCAAATGCATAGTCTTGAAACATAGTATTATTGGGTTTGTCTACTATACCTTAACGAATGACATACATGACACTAATATGTGGTTGCAAGTGCTTACAAAAGGGTGGTGGGGTAGGGAGTTGAAGAAACTTTGCCTAGGATTTCATAAGACATACGGTATAGGTATAGTAAAATATTCCGGTATTACAGAGCCAAAATGAGGCCGGAAAAACTAACCAGCAGATCAATAATGCAAAGAATGAGCAGTCACTCCCTTCATCTAGGGATTCTAGGGCTTGTGTGGAGATATATTCCAGTCTCAGCAGCCTTCCCACCTTGGCCTTCGATCTCTTCCAATCCATAACTTAATCACCAGGACCAAGCAGACTCTCTTCATATACAATTCTTGGCTGCTGGCATCCCCTTAATACTAAACAAGTCGTGCTTGTCTCCTTTATGACCAATCCTGAACACATTCCCCCCAATAACGAGACATGTCCTCTATTACCATCATAACTGTACTAATTCCCACAACCACCATAGATATTGGTTCAACCACATTAATATTAGAATTAATTTCAGTTTACCCTCATGAGGTTTGTGATTCATATTATTTTAGTCTCTATATTCTTAATTTTAAAAATTTACCCCATATAGTTTTCAATTTTCATAAATAATGCTCAATTGCTGAAATTTTGTTCATTTTGGACGTTAAATGTTAGCTTGGAATCTTAGAAAAATGGTCTTAAAAGGAGATTTTTGTTATATGACTATTTTACCCTTTAAAGCAAGTTATTAAGTCTAAATTAACGTCTAAATTAGACGGAATTTTAGTAATTATGCATGATTTATGAAAATTAAAACTTTAAGGGGTAAATTTTTTAAATTGAGAGAACAATGACTGAAATGAAGTTAATCTGAAACTTTAAAGGGTAAAATGAATTTAATCCTTAATATTATCTCCAAGCTTCAATGTATACAACTTAGCCCATGAATCAGTGTCACAATATTCTCTCATAACCCAACACTCAACAGATTCAACCACACTACGACCAGTATAATGATGCTGATCATAACACATCACATGTACATACAGGCTTCCTCCTCCTCCACACCAAACCTCGATAAGGTTTGCCTGGAAATATTATTATTAGGCAGCATCGTTTTCCAGAATTCTTCCTTTGCCAAATCAAAAGCAACAATAACAAATTGTTGAGTGTATTTATAGTCATCGCAAATCCAATGGAGTGTCTCGTTCAGAAGCTAGAACTCCCTGGTCGAAACTCTCCGGGTGGTTTATGTGACACCCGGAAAATTTGACAAGCTTAATTTGTGTCATTAGTAAAGAACTTATCGACTTTGATGATATTAAAATGTGTTCGAGGAGATCTTTACAGATTTCTACCATATCAATTACCTAGTTAATACTTAGATAATAAAATATACGATACAACGAGTTCGTGCTAGTTCAATTATGTAGAAAATTTTGGTCGAGTACCGAATTAATAATTTTATTGGGACAATGTCATTTTGATATGTGGTAGTAATGGGCTTGAGCTTTTTTGTTAACTTGGAGTTGGACTTATAAAATTAGTGGATCAGCCCATATACTTGATAATGGAATATGTATGAAGAGAGTTTAATAATCCTAGATAACTCATGGAATATCTGGGACTCAAACACACGTCCAGACTTCACCTCTCTCCTCGACACCGACTGCCGATCACCGAGGCCGCTTTGCCATCCGGTGGCTTTCCGACGACGGACCACCACCAATTGGACCGCCTTGAGCTCTCTGATGCGTTTTAGCATTGGTTTCTTCGATCGACGACCGTAGGAGGAGGAACGACGCCGAGAAGCTCCGAGTTCCTCCGGTTTTTCAACGAATTCCGGCGACTCCGGCGAATCCGGCCACCGTTCGGGTTGCATGTGAACTGAGGTTAATATATTGATATTGAGGTTGCAAGGGAGCCGGTGACGATGTCGCAATTAGCATGGAGTATAAGTGAGCCATGATTGATGGCAGGCATGCGATGTTGAGTTTGATTATGGTAAATAGGTGAGTTGCTAAGCTTGAATCTTTGACTTCAATTGTCAATTGGTACTTTGAATGGGTTGTTTGATGGACTTGATCTAATACTTGGATTATGACAAGTTTGTCTTGTGTGTGGTAATATTGAGCATCTTAGTTGATAATTATTGTGAGCCCTTATAATTATTGAAAGCAAGTGTATGTTTGTCAGCGAGGTAGGAAGTGGGAACTTGGAACTAGTTAAAAGTTCTTTGTTTGATTTGGCATCATAAACTTGGGTGTCCGTAGTATATCTAAGGGATTTACTATGGTTAAAATGTTAAGTACTTGATAAGTAAAAGCTGAAGTTGGCTTGAATATGGATTACATGTTCTTACGGTTGAATGGATATAAGAATGTGATTGGTCCCATATTAGAGATATAGTAACGAGTGTCCATAGTAATTTTATAATATTACTATGCGACCAGATTTGAAAGTAAAGTAAATGTTGGATTGTATTTTGATATTGATTAGTGTTTGTTAATCGAAACTAATCGTGAAATTGGTTAAACATGGTCAATCTAGTCAGAACATGAAAAGTTGATTCGACGAATAATAATTAGTCGTCATGATTGCTTATGCTTGTTTAATGAGTTGTTAACGATTGAAATGTCGGACATTAGAGACTCCAGTTACCCGTGGAGCGGAATGCTTGAGATTCTCGGAGTTCGTGAGGAAAGCCTCGGATTCCAGGTAGAGGACCCGGAACTCTCTTGATTATTGATTTTATTGTTTTATAAAATGTTAAATGCATATATGAGATTGCATGATTGGTTATCATAAAAACTGGTAACCGGTGTTAAGAGTTATCGATGGCTTGAGAGTGAGAGGAGCATAGTGACTACCTTGGGTTCGATCCCCTAAACCTCCGGAGGGGCCTCTATGGACGGAAGAGTGTCTTACATCCTTGTGGAGTGACACTGCTTCCAGGCGATAGGGCGTTTGTGGACACTCTCGCTATACTTACCTGTTGTACACATATATAGTGAGGTAAGTTGGATAGTGGGTCTAAATTATGACTGGCCATCAGGTACAATTTATGGCGCCACATTTATTTAATATTGAAATAATTTTCTAAAGTTTGTCGTTCATTAAATATTTGGATTCAATTTTGTTTTTATACTGGGCCCTATGAAACTATTTCTTTATCTGTTTTCAAGAGTTCCATTGAGCAGCAAGGACGAAAGCTCACCCTACAACAATTGTGGATGCAGGTACTGTGCATTAGGACAGGATAGTGGCGAGGAGTTGGGTGTGCATATTTATGATTGGTAATTTAGTTTCCATGATGTTCCATTTATCTTTATACTGGAGTTTTATATATCAAATTCTATTTTTGCTGGTCCTGTTCTGTTCTGCCTCGTAATTTTATTTCTTTAAGTTTATTATTATTGGTCATTCTGTAAATCAAATTTTAGGCGAAGAGAAAAATCCAATCCTATTATGAATTTGTTTTTATGATACTCTAATTGATAATTTGTATTCCTTTGAGTTTATTATTTTTAAACATCCCTTATATCAGGTTTTTGGTGAATGATAGTACATTCAGGAAATAAAGATTTACACCTCAAAATTTTTTCACGCTTCTGTTGTGTTTTTCTTAAATGTTTCCTTGAATAAACTGCCTAGCGTTTCTCTTGGTTTTTCTGTTTTAGAGATTCGCGGCACTGTGACGTGCCTAAACTAAGGAGGTGCAGTTTGGGGCGTGACAGTTTCAATCTTTCTCCACACGCCAGCTTTCGACGAGAAGATGAGCGCCGTTATGGCGTTATGTCCATGTGATCAGGGTCGCACTGTCGCATTTCATATATAACCTAGAGTTCGACACAAGAATTTTGTAGTCCTCAGTGGCCGAGACGTAACCAAAACCCTGATAACACTGTACGCAGCTAATTTCTAGGTCAGGTAATTTCTTGAAAAATCTTGTCAATGGGTTCCAAATATACGAGTATATACTATTCCTATCCACAGTTATACAGGCTACCAAACCCTTGCATGAGCCGACCATATACATGTTAAGACCATGTCCCGGTTTCATGAACGGAACGTTGTCCCTCCTAACCGGAGATGCATATGTGACTTCTTCATGGCTGTATTTTTCGATTACCAAGAGTCTGTGAGTTAGGGTTTGGCAATTGGAAGATAATTCATAGTGCATTTTATCGAACTCTGGGTCAGAGATTAGAGATTCCCAGCGTTTAGAAACAGAGCTGAATCGCTTTAAAGATTTAGCAGGCAAGTGAGCTGTTTGTAAGTTGTGGTTCTGATCGTTGACTCAGCACGATACCGTTCGTCGATGAGTGCTGCTTTGAATTTATGATCCGGGTTCGTTTTCACGGCGACCAGTTTGAGAGGGAGAAGTGAGAAAACTGCCGGAGGCATGGTTAATTATGAAGTTGAAGAACTTATCGGTAACCCTAGATTAATAGATTTCATTCTTAGGAGCTTATTATTATTATTTTTTAACTGAACGGGATTTAAAGAAAAAAAATTCAAGCAAAAAACAAACTGCGGGCTAGGCGGACACGTGCTGCCGTTAGGCGGCACAGAGGTTCGTGGGCCTAGCGGGCTGAGGGATCGACCATTTATGTTTGTGTTGGGCCTCGTTCAGTGAAAGAAAAAAAAAAACCTGCGGGCTGGAGGGTCCATCATTTAAGTTATGTTTATGTTGGGCCTTGGCTTTGGTGTAAGGCCCAAAAGTGAGAAGCAGAGGTGGAGACTCTCTAGCCGAGCGCGCATCGTTCAGTTCTTTATCTACAAAACACTGCAAGCAAACCAAAACCAACTGACTCTGATTGACGATGATTTGACGACGATGGGTCTTCAATACTTGGAGAGAACAACGAATTGAGCTCAAATCGCTACCACTCCAAACATGGCCTCTCTCTCCAAACCACCGCTGCTCGTCCACAACCACCTGACCTCCTCCTCCCACGCTCTGATTGGTCCAGCAACTCTATCCTTCTCCAAAACGACGTCGTTGCTCCGCACCCGCCTCTGCGCGCTGAAGACCGGTGCCGGGCGGCAGGAGGCGGACGGGCCGGAGCTGCTGCGGAAGCCGGTGGTGAAGGGCTTGGATGGGAATTCGGAGGAAGATGAGGGAGAGGATGGGAAATGGGTTGATTGGGAGGATAAGATTCTAGAAGATACTGTTCCGCTGGTTGGGTTTGTGAGGATGATTCTTCATTCTGGGAAGTATGAGAGTGGGGATAGGTTGAGTCCTGAGCATCAGAAGACTGTTCTTGAGAGGTTGCTTCCTTTTCATCCCGAGGCTGCAAAGAAAATCGGCTGCGGTATTGATTACGTCACGGTATAGTTATATTCCCTTATTCAATTACCTCTGATGCATATGGATATTTGATCAATTTAGCTTAGTTGGAATCCATGGGTATGATTTTGATTGTGGTTGGAGTGTGAATACTAGTATTAATGTTGCAAAAGGTCTAGTGTGTAGCCTATGCATGTAATCTTGGCACTCCATCATTGAACTAGGAGAAACATTCACGCTCCTGCTTCGAAGAGTTCCGAGTGTTTTACACAGCTGCATTCGAGTTCCAAAAAGGATGGGGGCTTGGGGCTCCATTGATGTATAGGGAGTGCTAATAGTGATCCTGTTAGATATCTGGTAATTTGTATCGTTCCTGCATCATAGTTAGGTGCAGGGTGACACTTCTAGATATCTGTTACTGTACCATTGAATCAGATTTAGACAGGGAGAACTACACACAAAGTCAAAAATTTGTCTTCTAAAGAGTTACACTTTGCACTCTTTATCACTCCAGTTCTGATGCTGTCAGGGCTTTATAGCTCTACACTCTGGTGCAAGAGGGGATTGGGGGAGTGTAATGCTGCTTCCCTTTAGATATGGGGGGTTTATATGTTTCTGATATAATTATGGTAACACTTTTAATTTCCTGAAATGATACCAATTCATTGAGTATGTGTGTTTTGTGACATGATGGCCATATGCTGCCAAATGATAGCAGCTAACTTTTTTGGGTCAGTTGGGTCTGGATTATTGGCGAAGATTTCATTTCTTCTTCTGCACTGAATACGTTATCATGGATGAGTGACCACCATAGATGAGTGATTTGGTGGTATTTTCAAGTATACAATATTTATATTCTAAGTCCGGTGGATTCCTATGTGATGCATTTTGCCTTTTATGGGCTGACAGGTTGGTTACCATCCGGATTTTGAAAGCTCAAGATGTTTGTTCATCGTTCAAAAAGATGGCACATTGGTCGACTTTTCATATTGGAAATGCATAAAGGGACTGATTAGGAAGAACTATCCCTTGTATGCCGACAGCTTCATTCTAAGACATTTCCGAAAGCGTAGACGCGGTGGTGCATGAAGCCAGATTCATCATTCATCTGACTTTGTAGAACTGTATGTTAAGGAAAAAATTCATCCATTCTGTAATGCTTTTTATATGTCAATTTTTGATCGAAATGTTATGTCAATTTTACGTGTTAGAATCAGATGTCTGAAAGCAATAGTAGATATTGAAAATTCTTCCAGAGTACATGCAACTTGTGTAGTAAAAATGTGGTAAAGAATGCTGTGAAATAAAGTTGTATTTGGTCTTGGTTTTCAATTCCAGTAACTTAGATATTCAAAAAATTTCATCGATAACCTTGTCCCAACTCGCTTTGTTGTGATGGTTCTTCTGGATTCTCAGTATGATTTTAACTTTCCAGAGAGGAGACTCAACCCCTTCAATATATCTGCTTTCACTTGTAGATTTTGATGCCCTGTATAGATATTTCTGTGAGTCTTTGTTGTGTTTAGTCATCATACTAAACTCGTCTGAGTAATTTTGGGTGGAAAAGATAAGAGGACTGTAGACCAGTTTTTGCTCAAAAAGACCCACCAACCACCATGAAAGCTTCAAGACTTCAACCTTTACATGTTCCATCGTGCCATTCTAAGTTTCCAACGAGATGACATCCTTCAGATTAACAGATTTGATTATCGAGTGGTCACCTGCACCCAACCTTTTTTCTTTCTTTCTACGTATAAGATTGTTTTAGATGACTCTTGAAAAATTGACTTATAAACGGATGTTGAGATAATTGGGGCAATTTTTTGTTTGACTCTCTCTAATTGAGGACCTCTAATTGGAGCATATACCATAAATTCAAGTATAGCTTCCGGAGTAAAATGGCATTCATACATCGTCATCCCCACCTCTAGCGATCTCCATCTTCATCGAGTCGTGTACATACGTGTCCTGAACATATTTGGAAGGAACCAGCTGTGTCGTCTGCATCATTTTCGTCTGCCCCCAATCCAGTGTCAAGAGAATCAAGCATGCCGTTGGAGGACCCAGAAAACCCTATCTGGACTTATAAGCAAACACAAAACCAAAACCCTTTTCATGTTGGAACATCACTCGGTTATTGAATCTATGATACTCTCCTGCCACGTTACCCGATTCATTATGATATTTTTGGTTGGGAGAGGTAGGCTTCAGCTCTCGTGCTCACTAGTCACTACTGTATTCTGCGTCGATATCCGTTTTTGGTGGTGCTTGATAGGGCTCAAACACGTCGCGTTATCACCTACTCGAAGCACTTGCGCCTGAGAGCTGAGACTGCTTTCTTAAACTGTGGCTTTGTTTAGTGGAACGTGGCACCATCTACTGAACGAAGATTGAGATATATGTTTAATTGCAAACTTCTCTATCAGTTCTCTCGTGAATCTTCTGAGTGCATATAATTATGTCTTTTTCTATCTTTATGACATTATATATATCTTGGTAGATCGATTAATCTCGTTAATTAAGGTACCGCAGACGACCCCTAATCTTACGACTAGTTCTTATAAAGTGTTGAAAGTACAGCTACTACCAAATAACAAAAGGGTGTCGATTAAACAAACCAGGATTAGTCTAGAGAATTCCTGAGAATATGATAGCTAGCCATAGCCAGATACATGACGGAGGAGTGAGAACTCCTTTTTCCTCGCAGAATAATATTTGAAACTTGCCATGATTGGTAAAGACTCCATAGTTTAACCAAATCTCTTGTCAACTTCATCATAAACAAAAAAACAACCAAAAAGGGTAATTAAAGTATGCAAAAACATGTCATTCATCACCAAGAAATGAACCAATCTGGCAATATTTAATCCTCAAGACTCGAAGAGGGAACATGCTGGACAACTTTGGTCCATTTTGCTTTGCTTCCAATCCCAGAATGCCAGCAACCATGATGTTTATGTAAAAATAAACAAGGATTCCAATCACATAATAAGCTTTGGACTTTTGCAGTCGAGTCACGCCATAGCTCCATGTGCCCCTCTTTTACATCGTCAATTCTAGTCTGTTCTTTTCTCATATCTCAAAATAAGAAAAAAGATGAAGAAGAATCGTAGTGCATGGTTTGAATCTGGGAAAGATATGGCTGCCTTACTCTTACATGGCCTTGCTTCAGAAGCAAACGCCCCACATCCACATCTCGATCTCTAAAGCTCTGGACCTTCTGATATGAAAGGAACGAGCTCTGATGCAAGCTATCTGATTAAACTAATGGCCGGAGTTTATCAAAGTCTTAGTGGGAAATTAAACCCTAGCTAAACACCGTCCGTGTAATAGTTTATGGATTTTGTATGACGATCAGGGAGACAGTGAGACCTGAAGGTCAAGATCATAGCTTCTTACTTTGTTCATGGGTATCTCAACTAACCAATTAGGGCCATACAACTTCTACATTGCGTATGCTACAGGGATCAGGATCACATAAAATATGGTTTAGCTTGTTTTTTGGGTAAGTATTGAACTCCCATACAGATATTTTCAACAGTACAGTGTATAACGCCGTTCCGTAATGGTTGGGAATTCCTGGTCATTGGTTGATATCCCGTAGACTAGTCTGGAAAAGTGTATTACGGAGTGATCAGCTGCTAATTCCCTTCCAAAAAATGATTAGTTTCTAATTAATCAAGAAAGATGAAGAATACGGTAGGCCGGCCAACAATAGGACTTTGTCCATCAACCGCTCACTCGGCCTAGCTAGTTTAACCGGATTATTATATTGTCGATCGTTGTAGCTCAATAAGTTAGCGGAGCGGATTCAGTGCACCACGGTGTACTTGAACCATTAACTATCAACAAACGATGGTTATAACAAAAAAAAAAATTTAATATAATAAAAACCAGAAAACAAAGTGAAGATATCTCCCCCAAAACCTAGTAAAAAATTGAATACCAGTATAAACCTAGAAAATAAAATATGTCTCTCTCATCTCCCCCAAAACCTAGCAGCTTCGACCCCTCCTATGTCGGCGCCACCAGTTCCCTGCTCCCAAGATCGTTCATCTCGCTTCTCTCCCCTAGAAGATCGCAGAAGACATCACCAAGGACTTGAAGGTTAAGGTCTCTGTCGTCCCCTCCGCTGCCGCCGTCTTCATGAAGCCTAAGCGCGAGGAACACCTGCCAAATTCGTCCACTCTTCAAGTTCTACTTCTTCTCTTCAATCTTGCTTCCGGTCCTTATATAAACCCATCACTAGCATTAGATCGGACCATGCTACCAACACCCATCTCCGCCGTGAACCGGTTGTGGAGCAAAAGAAAGAGTACAGAAGAAATTGATATTTCTTTGGGTAAATATCTGGCTATTTACTATGGTAACTTGTTTTTTTGTTTACGATATCTTAATGGTGTTAATAGTGTGTTTGTGTCATGTAATGGATAGATTAAATGAATGGTTGAGATTTTATCACAATAATCGGTTTACTTGCACCTTGGTGCATACAAGAATTTCCGATAAGTTAATGAAAAATCATAAATTCTTCGACATTACGAAGTTCGAGCTTTTCTGAACGATGTGACGTATTGTTCAACTCTAATAAACTCTTACATACGAAATTAAATACAAGTTTGACAAAAACATCAAAAGATAATTAATGAGGGAAACGAGCTAAGGCGACACCACTCTAACAACTCTATCGATAGCTCAACACTAATGTTGTGTTTGTCTAAGTTCATGTCGCATTAATTAAGTTTCTATCGAAAAACGATAACCCAAACCTGCTAATTTCACTATCAAATTCGAGTCGTATTATCATGTCTGTCAAAACGTATCAAAACCCCCAAAGTACAAACTATGATATATCAAGCTTGTAGACAATCATGTATCCAAACAGGGCCCTAACTAGTAACTACGCTTCAAGTGCCGTTGGTACGAATATTCTCTTGTATGCTTAACAAGGTTCTTTTAGTCCGAGCGGTCGGTCAAATAAGTTGTCCTTCAAAGTCAAACTGTCGGTTCATTGCTTTTCACATCAGTAAAAACCTAAAAGGCCAACGACTGTAAGAGAAATGGACGAAATTACCCCTGACCTACAAAAGTCGGACCATGCTTTTTCCGTGTGAGCGCAGCACACCCCATGCTTGCGTCGCTGGTCCTTATCTCCATCCCACACTAAAATCCAAACAACTCCCATCCAACCCTCGACCGCACCAAAACGTGTATGGCCCAGATCCCCCAGATTGCACACCCTCATTGGACACATGTCACATCAGAGCCCCTCTACCTTATCGGCGATTGGTCCACGTCTCCCATTATTAAAATGCTAAAATAGATATAATAATTGTACGCCCCCACCCCTCGAAGTCTTAAAAGCCAAACACGACTGAGCTTCAGACACTTGTCGCTCCCTGCATAGCTCTAAACCAAATTTCAGCAGCAGCAGCCACTCAAAAGTTCAAAAATTCCCCAAAATAGTAACCAGGTAAAAAGAATCAAGCACAATTTTTTATTTTCTCTTGATAATCCAGTTCTTCATCTTAAATTCTGGAAAATTTGAGCTGGCTGGCTACTTAAATTTTGTTCTTGTTTCTTGTTGTTGCATGCGAAAGCTGAACTTTTGGTAAGTGATATGGAGTCGGGTTAATTACTGATTCTGTTGGTTTGGATTTTTTGATTGGCTGAAAGTTGACAGTGTCAATTATTGGGTACACAGTTGGATTTTTGTGATGTATAATTTTATTAGTTTTACAGGTTTTTATGAAATTAAAGCTCGAGTCTTTGTTTCAGCAAAGAGATTGCCAAATGGGTGCCAATATGAATTTCAAAGGGTTCATGACGGACTTCCAAGGCGACGGCGGAGGCCGGCCACACAACAGCAACTCCTTAGCGCGGGAGACGTCGATCTACTCCCTCACGTTCGACGAGTTGCAGAACAGCATGGGAGGACCAGGTAAAGATTACGGGTCTATGAACATGGATGAGCTGTTAAAGAGTATCTGGAGCGCGGAGGAGACTCAGACTGTGGTCCCTAGCGGTGTGGTGACCGGAGGCCAAGATGGGTTTAGTCAGGGGCAGCTGCCTCTGCAGAGGCAGGGGTCGTTGACGCTGCCTCGGACGCTGAGCCAGAAGACGGTGGATGAGGTGTGGAGGAATCTTTCGGCTAAGGAAGAAAATGGCGGCGGCAGGTCGAATGCGCCGCAGAGGCAGCAGACTTTGGGGGAGATGACATTGGAGGAGTTCTTGGTAAGAGCTGGAGTTGTGAGAGAAGATGGTCCGGGTGGTGCTAAGCCAGGTGGCAGCGGGTTTTTCGGGGAGTTGGCTCGGTTTGGGACCGCTGGTGGTGTAGGATTCGGGTTTCAGCAGCCGGATCGTGGTGGTGTGGGGGTTATGGGGAGTAGGATTTCGGAGAATGGCAATCAAATTGGGAATTTAAATTCAAATTTGCCGGTGAATGCTAACGGGGTCAGATCAAGTCAGCAGCAGCAGCAATATTCCCCAAGCAGCAGCCTGTGACTTACAGTAGTTCACAGATGGCTCTGGGGCCGAATTCGCAGTTAGGGAGTCCGGGAATGAGGGGTGGGATTATGGGGATTGGCGAGCAGGGTATAAATAATGCTCTGGTTCAGAGTCCAGTGCTGCAAGGAGGAGGGATGGGGATGGTTGGACTAGGAGGTGGGAATGGTCGAGTGTCTCCTGCCAATCCGCTGTCGTCAGATGGGATTGGAAATGGGAAGAGTAATGGGACTGATACGTCCTCGGTTTCACCAATGCCGTATGTGTTTAACAATGGTTTTAGGGGAAGGAAAGGCGGGCCTGTGGAGAAAGTTGTTGAGAGGAGACAGAGGAGGATGATCAAGAACAGAGAGTCAGCTGCCAGATCAAGAGCTCGCAAACAGGTGAATATGTGTTTCATTGTTTTACTGTTTTTTAGGCATAATCCCAAGTGATAGAGAGGATTGTTAACCTTATCAATTGAAAGTACGAGCTCATTAGTTTAGTATTGGGGGTTCATGTGATTGCAACTTCTCATTAGTAGCGGAGTGGAGAGTGTTTTGGTCATTAGTAGGAGAAAACTTATGGTGGATCAAATTCAACTTTTATATTGCCACCGTAATAGATTACCAGAGTTCTATGAGTGGGGAATACCGAGACATGTATTTTCAGCACAGAAACGGGAAACAGAACCTAAATATACTATTATCTTTCTCAATCCAAAAACTTTTTTATGTTACTTGTTCCGGAGAAGGTTAAGCAAATTCATCTTGTTGTTGTTGTCGATTTTCACTTGTGCTAGACATTGACCTTCTGCTTTTATCATCTATTGACTTTTTGTATCCCAAAACTTCATGAAAGATAGCCGCAGAAGGGTAATGTGATAGCGATCCGACATGACAACAGATGAGATTTTGGGGAGTTACAGTCATGAGAAGTTTTAAGGATCCAGTTTGTTACAAGGTAATGGAACATTTGTTTAAGAAAAATAACACAAAGTAGGGAGTATAGTCCCAAAATCATTAAAAGCTTTGAATAAGTTCCATACCTGTGACCTTAGTTCTGTTTAGAAATTGAACCTCATGGGAAAAATGGATTAGTATGGTACTTCAATGCACCATCATCTCAAACTTCCTTCTTCTTTCTCATATATCTTGGATCTTGTGCTTTTTCCAGGCTTACACAACGGAGTTGGAAGCAGAAGTTGCAAAGCTAAAAGAGGAGAACCAGGACTTGAAGAAGAAACAGGTTTGTTTAGTTATAGTTGATACAGTTTTGATGCATACACCAATTAACAGCTATGATAAATTTAAATTTATGTGGCTGACTCTTTTTCACTGTCTATTGGTTGCCACAGGATGAAATGATGGAACTGCAGAAGAATCAGGTACTTTGGTTTTTCTGTTTTCTCTTTCTAGTTGGGAAATGGGGATGCAGGAGGGTGATCTTTATTATTAACAAAATATGCTGCTGCTGAACAGAAGTCACTCTATATCTCTCCACAATAAGATTCTGCTATAGAGTATAGACATGCTTTCTCGGTTACTTGTCCTTATGAACTGCAGGAGGGTGATCTTTATTATTAACTAAATATGCTGCTGCTGAACAGAAGTCACTCTATATCTCTTCACAATAAGATTCTGCTATAGAGTATAGACATGCTTTCTCGGTTACTTGTCCTTATGAACTCTATCTTGTCCTATAACTCTATCTTCAACTTCAGCTTTCCCGAGTAACACATCTTCTTCTTTCATTTCCTAGCCAAGTTCTACAGCCCTTTGTTTTGTCCTTGATGCACAGTTTATCTAGGAACAAGCAACGTGCAGTACCTCTTTCAGTTTTTCACGCTGTTGTTCTTTTGAAGTAGTTTATGAAACAAATCCTTTCCTGTGGAATTTTAAGATGTTACTGCATTAATAGTACATAAACCATTCACGATCTAGTGTGAAAATTATAATAGTATTGCATAGCATGGTTTTGCTCGATTTAATTATCCAATCTATTTTAAACCAGTTGTCATGTTACCGTTTAATCAATACACACAAATATAGATGAGTTCTCAGATTAACTATTGAAATGGGATTGAAAAGCTGGAATTTGTGGTGCTCTATAGTTAATTGACCATCTGGAATTTGCTAACTTCGCAGGATATAGAGATTCAAAATCTTCAAAGAGGAGGCAAGAGACGTTGCTTGAGACGAACACA
The DNA here is from genome assembly GCA_010134655.1 of Fragaria nilgerrensis. Lineage (NCBI taxonomy): Eukaryota > Viridiplantae > Streptophyta > Magnoliopsida > Rosales > Rosaceae > Fragaria > Fragaria nilgerrensis. The sequence goes on along the minus strand of CM020978.1, from coordinate 30,474,092 downwards.
GACCGGTCCATGGTAAAGTGCAGAGCTTGGGGATCGGGGTTACATTGTGGGGAAGGTGGTGGCTGTACATATTTAAGGATCATGTGTCTTGTGCTGTAGATTTTTTTGAAAGGTTTAGTGTGCTGTAGGTTGAACTTGCATTTATTTTGTATCCATGCTTCTCTTCTGGACAGTATGAGTAGGTAGGTGAGGGGAAGCAAAATATGGTCAGGAGATATCTTTGATACATATTATAGAATCTGTCCAGGTCCTGTTACCTATAAATTAGTCAGACAAGTATTTTAGCAGCATCTACCTCGAACCCTTTGCAGTATCTTTTTATGTTATCATTTTCCGTATTTTAATTCAATTTCTTGAACAATATAGAGATTGTTATCATGGAGCCAGTTTCCACTACTGGATTTTGTATGAAGTTGTATGTTGTACCTGAGCGTAGGCCACTAGCCCCAGTTTCGCCCCAAAGAAAAAGAGTGACAATGAAACAAAAATAAAGATTGATCACCTTCATTGCAATCATCCATGAATCTGTGCAGCTTTAAGTTAAATAAGTTTACTTTCTTTACTGAAATTTTGGTTGATTTCATAACTTCTAATGTTGGAACGCTGAAACAAAAACAAACTTGAGGAAGCAAAGTGGAAAGTTTACACTCTAAGCTTGCGCATTCTTTCCAAATGATGTTGTGCATATAGAGCCAAGGGTCATTCCTGATGCCCTTTTCACAGACGCAAAATTACTTTGCGTTCACATCTAGGGCATGTTTACTAACCTGGAATGGAATTGAGAGTGGTGTAATTGATTCCGAAATGGATGAATTCCAGCGTTTACTAACATGTCAATGTATTTGAATGGATGTGGGTCCCACTTGCTTATCAGGAATCGATTCCTGACAAAACCTCTTATTCAATACCCAATGGGGTATCAGAATCAAGGTAATGGAATCAACTTTTTCTCTCCAAAATATCCTCACATAATTATAATATTTCTAAATGACCTAACCTTATATATATATATATAGTTTCTATATATATATACAGTCTCTATCCAGAGCGAAGCTTCGCTCTGGAATTAACGTGCGAAAGTCCTTATTTGACTTACTTTTCGGTCATATTTTTCGATCATACCCGGTCAGTGTCTAGATACATATCGTATGATCATCCTTACCAAGTTTCATTTAGTTTGGTGATCATTTGCACACCGAATCAGATAAAATAAATCAATAGAACAAAATATGTCCAAGTAGAACCGTTGGAGTAAATCATGATTATGTAGGCTTAAACGGTCACCAATTGGATGAAACTTTGTAAGAATGATCATACGATATGTATCTAGACACTGACCGGGTATGATTGAAAAATATGACCGAAAAGTGAGTCAAATAAGGACTTTCGCACGTTAATTCCAGAGCGAAGCTATAGGGACTATATATATATATATATATATATATATATATATATATATATATATATATATATATATATATAAGAGAAGACGATAAAATATTGTTAGATTAGAAAACAACGACGACAAAATAGAAAAGAAGACGGCGCACTCTAAGGTCTGTTTCTCTCTCCATGGTGATCGATAAGCTTCTTTGTTTTTGTTTATCGTCTCCTCTCTGTTTCGTTCGGTTCTATTTCATTCATGAGTGTTCATATCTGTGTTGCAAAACTTTGAACACATGCACTTGAGTTACCAATATATATAGTTTAGGTGGTCTGATGAATTATCATCCAAGAATATTTACATCTTGAAAAGAAGAACAATAAAATTGCAAACATCTTGCTTCCTTTCTTGTAAGTATTTTAGTAATCAAACTAGTTTTAATTTCGATTCTGTATGGTAAGTAAATAACATCAATCGTAATTTAGTTTTATTCTTGTTTTGATTCTTTATGGTAAGTAACAAATATAATGGAATGAAATATTCTGATACTAATTCTTGTTCATACCAGAATATTCTCACATAATATAATATTTCTAATGACATAACCTTATATATATATATATATATATATATATACACATGGCCTTTCCACTAAGGGATCCCTTTTTTTGACATATATGAGGGATGGAGGATTACACCAACTTTTCGATCACAAAATCACATCTCCACCGTTCAATATGTAGTTCTATATGAGTAGATCATTTCTGTAAATTTTCAGAAATTTTGGTGATCGTTAAGGCATTCAAAACTACGATTTATATTATAAGCATGACGGTTCATGTTTGGCAGATTTGGTTCATTCATTGATTTAATCTGTTCGACACCTTAACGATCACCAAATTGGCTGAAAATTTGCAAAATTGATCTATATATAAGGACCAACAAACTGAATGGTGGAATTCAAAAATATAATCGAAAGTTGGTGTAATCCCCCATCCCTCATATATGTCAAAAAAAGGAATCCCTTGGTGGAAGGGCCCTATATATATATATATAGTCCCTATCATCCGAGCAAAGCTTCCTCTGGAATTAACGTGCGAAGGTCTTTATTTGACTCACTTTTCGGTTTTTTCGATCATACCCGGTCAGTGTCTAGATACATATCGTATGATCATTCTTACAAAATTTCATCCAATTTGGTACCGTTTAAGCCTTCAAATCATGATTTACTCCACGGTTCTACTTGGACATATTTTATTCTATTGATTTATTTTATCTGATTCGGTGTGCAAACGATCACCAAACTGGATGAAACTTTGTAAGGACGATCATACGATATGTATCCAGACACTGACCGGGTATGACCGAAAAATGAGTCAAATAGAATATTCGCACGTTAATTCCAGAGCAAGCTTCGCTCTGGATCTTCATGAGTTCCACACATCCTTGGATAGTGAATCCGGAAATAATAATACTCAACAGTAGAACACGAACCAAAATAAGGTTTTGGACGAGCAAGAAAATCTGTTGTAATAGATAGAATAAATATCCTCTGCTTTCTTCTGCCAATTGCTTAATGCCACAGCAATTGCCGGCAACAGTTTTGCCAAATTTAGATTATAGTTACCGAAGCTATACATCTAGTATGGATAGCCAGGAGTGCACTCCATGTCCTTCCAGGATATCATCTTCCTGCGATCCCTTCCTCTAAATGATCTGGCAATAAGCTGACCACTAACAGGCTTACACAATCCAACATCAACCACTGAAGTACTCTTTCTCTTCTCAGAAGATGGAGATGCTTCGTCCATGTAATAGTCAAACAACATTGCCAGACAACAAACTTGATGACCTAATATGTTATTTTCTTCATTTTGAGATAACATCTTCACTATGTGAAGATTGACCTACAGAAAGCAACAGAAAAATGTGAAGTTAAAGCATCCATTCAGGAGGGGAAATGACAAATTCAATCCAACATCGCATCATGAACAAGGTAAAGATGATAATGATACACCGATGCAGGTCATATAAATTAAGACACTAATGAGATTGTCTACGAAAATGCTTGTTTTGCTTACCTCGGCTTCCATTGCACGAAGTTCATTGTACAACTCAGAATCATCACTCACGTAATGATTTTCTCCAGACAGTGTGCAAAGACTCAATGTAAAAAAGGGAGGCCTCAAAGGATACTCCATGCTGATTAATCTGCCAGAATAGAAATGATAATAAAATGCCAGAAGTAAAACATAATGCACAAGCAAGAGAAAAATGAATAATTAGCTACCTTGGCTTCTAACTTCACATTCCTCTTCTCTGAGTCTATTCTCCTGGTTAAAACAAGACAAAATTCCCTTGTCCCGAAATCCACCCATGAATTTCCAGCCACCTCAAAGCATTGGATAGGCACCCCATTTTCTTCTTCTGGCGCAATATGTGCAGGTTCATCCACATCACTTTCAGTATCCAGCAAAAAATCTAGTTCTTCATTATGTCTTTTATAACTTAGTGGCTTTGCCTTACTGACAGGAGGTCTTTTCGAAAGTAATGATAGCCTCCTAGAGTCTCCTTTGTGCTGAACAAGTTTATCATCACTGACTGATGCAACTTGAACCAAAGATGGAAGTTCCCCATCTTCCCTCATACTCTCCAGCTCTTCCTTTGAAGAACCAGATCGCCCAACTGAATCAGCATCTGTAGGTTCCTGAACCTGCTCCGTATCTATGGCCGACAAAGATGATGCCGGAGTAGGTGGAGGTCCTACAGGTGAGCAACCATGTAATTTGCACAAAGGAGCATGCAAAGCCCATGGAACACTTTTACAAGACAAAGCTGGCCATTTAAGCTTCATGAGTGATTCAAGCTGTTCCCTGTAAGCCAACCAAAGAATGGCAATTTCTCAAAATAGAGGATACCATACCACACTCACACACAAGACATCAAGAGACTTCCAAAAGAAGAGGAGAGCCCTGATATATGTATCTAAATTATAGATATATAAAAAGCAGATTAAATTTCCCAAGAAAGCAGCAGGGAACAAAAACACATACTAGCTACTTTATATCAAAATAGATGCCAATACAAATAAGAACCAAGTAAACAAAATGTTAAAGCTAATATTCAGAATTGATCAACGATGCAGCATCCTTATCCTACAAATTTTCTACACTGTCCTTGTAAGACTCTAAATTACAGAGGAAATGACTCACACAAGAGCCATCTGAGCTTTCTTCCGAGAGCGAATTCTACGTACAACTGTCTGTACTCGATTTTGCTGGCGATAAAGCGACAGACCAGACATAACAGCATCAGTTTTAGTTATGGCACTGGTTGGAGCATCATGGACAGCAAGCAAAGGTGACACCTCAGGCAAAAAATCAATTCCAGCCAAATGCTGGGCCCACTTATATGGACGGGATGTTCTCTTTTCATCAAATGCAGGAGTCCCATCAATAATAAGCTTGGCTGACTGTATCAATGAATGCAATGTAGCAATCAGTGTTATACGAACAATGCCGAGAACAGACAAGAGAGAGAAAGAATTGGGTTGGGGGGAAGAAGCAACAGATGGATAACCAAAGATCAGAAGCAAATCAAGTAAAGAAAGCATCCTGACCTGATGGGGAAGCTCAAGGCCAGTGTCATCTGGGAATAGGTTACATAAGATGTTATTCTCCGCTGCCTCATGAGATCCTTCAACTCCAACACAGACAACATTCAACTTCGACAAATACTCAAACTTGAGGGTTACTAGTTTTGCAGACTTAGGATCCGAAGCCTCATCGTCATAAACATGAAGAATAACTTTCAACGGGTGCACTTGATATACTCCTGATTGATCAGGGTTCTGCTTGGTTGGAGCTCTCTTGGGTCTCTTTCTCCTTCTCTGCCCATCATCTTCCTCATCTGGTGCATCATCATCTAACCTACTAGCCTCTCCATTTGTAGAAACACCTGGTCCATTAACAACATTAGACTACTAATTTATTTCTTCTACTTCCTTTAATTGCAGACTAAAAAGCAGGATTAAAACCATAACTCAAACCAAAGCACTCAATAATCCATAACACACCAATAGTAATCGACTACATTTAAACAACCTACATAGTGTGAGTTCAGCATTAGTTACCTGTGTCTCTATTTGCTTGCTGGTGTGCAAAAGCTTGAGCATCCTTCACACTTCCGACAATCTCCAAATCAATCTGTTCTTCAAAAGCTTCCTTCTGCGCCGAGAACTGCGAGTAAACCACATAGAGAGGTGGCGGCAGCAACTCGGCCGAGTGATGCTGTTTGAGCTTCTTCGTGTGCATATTTCCAAACTGATTCTGCACCGGCAGTGACGCCTTCTTCAGAGACTTGAGGTGCGAGGGAAGACTGTTCAAGAACTTCTTCCGACTCGCAATCGTCTCCTGCAACCCCTTCTTATGCATCTCCAGCTTCTCATTAAGCTTACACAGCTCCTTCCGCTGATGTAGCTCGAAATTGAGCCTCTTGAGCATCAGGTCCTGCGCCGCGTCGTTTGACAATGTAGGCTCTTTGATACTGGCCGGAACATCCCGGAAGAACTCTTCTTCCGGCACAAGGTCGATGTCCGGGTACTTGGACTTGAAATCTTTGCAAGCTTTGATGGCCTTCACGTAGTGACTCTTCTCGTACATCAAATTGTGGAGCTGCAACGTCGTCATGTCCACTGGAGCCTTCGCGCTCTCCGTCTCCGATTTCACGCGGTCCTCCTCAAGCAAGATCGAACGGTTCGCCTGCAATGCAATCAAAATCAATCAAATCTAACAAAATTGAGCCCTGATTCCGATCAAAAATCACAGAAAAAGAAACCTAATTCTGATTTAACGAACCTGGCGGAGAGTGACGAAGTTGAGGAACATCTCAGTGACGAGCTCACGGAGCTCCGATTTAGGTTTGCCTTCTTTTTTTATGGAGAGCATTTTGGCGACTACGTCTTCCACCGACGATTTACTCTCTCGCAAAACTTCGTACGGCGACTTCTCCGGCCGCGGCGGAGCAGCTTCTTCCTCCACCAGCATCCCCTCCTCTATTTCCTCGTCTTCCATTTTTCTCCCTCAGTTTCTTTCTCCTCCGCGTCTTCTGCTTTTTTTTTCTTAAACCCTTATATTCGTCCCCTCACCAAAACGCACCGTTTTACTTTTTCTTATTTCTTTCCCTCCTGGAGCGAACGGCGTCGTTTTTACATTACGAGGACGCCGAATCAGTCCGAAGCCTGAGACTGCGACGGAGTAGAGATGGTTGCAGCTGAAGAGGAAGGGCCGGCTATGAGAGCTCTCGGATCTCTGTTGAAGCTCACCGAAGTCTTCCTCTGGTGCGTTTCTTTCTCTCTGTTTACTCTTCCGCCAAAGACTAGGGTTTACTGAGGTTTTGTGTGCTTGACAGGGACGATGGCACGAGGAACGACATGTCGTTCTCTCCGAAACAGACTGTAAGTCTTTGCTTTCTTGAGCTCAATTTTCAGGTTTTCTTAGCTGAAAGTTTGTAACGTATAATTGAATGCTATGAATTTCGCCGATGATTACAGAAACCAGCTCAGGATGACGGAGACGATGACTCAAACGGCCTTGCCTCAAGTTAGTGATTCACTTTCTTTGCTACGTTTAACTATCTGATTAAATTTTCTAGTGCTCGTGGTGTGTTTGGTAATTTCATTGTGTAATCATGTGCATGTAGTAGTGTTAAACGTTTTAGTTGGAATTTCAGAAGGTGGAATTTTGCCTGAGGATATGGAACTTACGAGACAGATGAATGAATTGGGGCTTCCGGTGTCGTTTCAAACAAATAAACAGGTACATTAGCCTATTTTGTGATACCAATTGAAGTAATGATTACAAGTAGACTTAATCTGATTTGTTGATGCTGAAAACTTATTTGCAGAAGCAGAAACGGAAGGCTGGAGGCAAAAGAAAGGGAATGCGCTTGAAGCATCCCGACACTTGCCAAGACGTTGTGGCTGATGCCCTGGACTCTTCCAAAGTGAGTGTGGAGGAGATTGTATCTCCTATTGTATTTGATGATAATCCAAGCAGTTCTTTGTGTAGTATGTCGATGATGGGCCAAAGTGAATCATCTTGCTCTGATGTTGCAGTTGATGCCACCAAATTGCATTGCCCTTTTGGTGAAGGAGATACACCATCAAGTTTAATTGAGATCACTAGAGATTATGCCAAGGAACAACATGATGGGACACACAGCACTGTTTCTGATGATGGCCACGATTGTGATTCCTTACACAACAGTGCTGTGGTCACTGATGCAGCAAAAATTTTAGTGAATTCAGTTAGCTGCTCAGCAGATGCTGCTACTGGCCATGGAAAGACAGAGCCAGATGTAAGACTGATGGAGCATGACCACTCAGAGTGTTCAGTAATAGCTTGCCATGAAGGAGAACTTACAACTGGTGAGGATCATGTCCCTGAGAAGCCATGTGTATCTGAATCAGTCTCATATTCCACATGTCCAGTAGTTCTTGACAATGATGGAATCGATGGCCAAAAAAACTCTGATTTTGGAGACTGGATGGTATATTGGGATTCCTACTACATGAGAAATTACTTCTATAATATGAGAACACATAATTCCACATGGTACCGACCTGAGGGCATGGAACATTTAGAAATTGTCGACACCACATGTAAGTCAAATGAAGGTGTTGCTGAAGTAACTGAGATGGATGTCACCACTGACTTGAAGAAAACAGGTTTATGTGGTCTGGATAAAATTGATTCATTTGAAGAACCAAGAAATGATGATGCAATACACAGTCAACCATATGATGAACTCACTGTTGTCAATTCTATGTTTGATACATCCGCGTCAACTGTCACTGTAGGCATATGTCATGAGCTTCAAAGCAATAACAGCTGCAATGATGAATATGCATCATGCTTGTCATCAAATGTCCAGGGCCACATCACTAGGTATTTCTATGTTCAATCCATGTGTTTTTGTCCCTTGGAACTCGTTATTTATTTATGATGAATATGAGTATTAGACACTAAATCTTTTATGTTCATTGAATTGTGCCACTGTGCTCACAGTTGCAGGAACCAGACCATTCTGCTGGTTTCTGATGAGGTGTGCAACAATGATCTGCTTGCAGGAAAAAGTGATGAACCATATAGTTATGATATCTATGATAAACCTAATGAAGTTCACTCTTGCGAGGAAATCCTTATATATTGTGAACATGATGAGGCCATTAGAACATTAGACACACTCAGGTAAAATTTGTTCTTGTTTGTTGCTTGTTTATCAGAGATGTACGGAGTTCCTCATAATTTTTTTGCAGCATGTCCAATTCACACACTGAAGAAGTTGAGGATAGGAGTATGCATTCTGAAACTGGAGTTCCTGCAACAAATGAACTGGTAATAAAATCTGACCATGCTGTAGTTAAACGGAAAAAGAAAGTGAGAAGAATTCGAAGTCACAGAAAATTCTTCAATGAGGATGAAGGTATGAACTAAATTTTGCTGCTGCCAATTTAGTGCATTTACAAGCTCTTTCTTCTGTAACTTTGTTTTCTAATGAACAGTCTCATATTGCAGAATTTCTATTTGAAGGATTGTTGAAGGAGTGTTCTGCTGATATTGGTAAATATTGGTGTCAGAGGTATCTATTATTCTCCAGATATGATGATGGTATAAAAATGGACGAGGAAGGATGGTTTTCAGTTACTCCAGAAGCTCTAGCTAGGCATCATGCCCAACGTTGTGGTAGTGGCATCGTGATTGACTGTTTTACTGGAGTTGGTGGGAATGCCATCCAATTGGCTCAGATGTGAGTACTAATCTTATAATTTTCCTTTTTCTGCTAGTTCCTTCTGGTATGCATGATTAATGTTATAAGTAGAAAAAAAGAAAAGAAAAGAAACCACTTGTCAGAAAGTGGCATCTTAGACTGTAGATCTGATCTAGGGCAACCTAAGCATAGTTTACTTCGGCTGATAACATTGAATATGGAAGTTCAGTTACCAAAGATGGTCAGGTAAGTGAATTCATGACATACAACTGCAACTGTATGTATTTGCTTGCATGGATTGCGTCCATGCGTACATATGGTAGTTATTCTCACCTGATGAAGCATTCACCAAAGCTTATGAAGTTAATGTTACCAGTGCAACCCCAAATAATGATTAAACTACATGTTGTTTTAAAATTCCTTAATCAGTATAGGTCTAACAGTGTTGATTTATTTATCACTAATATTGCTATTTCAAACATCTTGATGGGGTACTTTCTGAGTTCATACTGTTGGCATTATGCTCTTAGCAGATACTTTGGAAGTTTCTCTTTTTTTGTTTGATTAAGTACGCTGACTTAACTTTTCTTTTGATATACACTTACATTGCAGAAGCCAACATGTAACTGCCATTGATATTGATCCAACAAAAGTTGATTATGCTCAACATAATGCTGCTATCTATGGAGTAGATGAAAGGATAGATTTCATTAAGGGGGACTTTTTCCGTTTGGCATCAAGGTTGAAGGTATTATAGCTGACTCGTTATATGTTTTCCGATGTTGTAATTGTATAGATGGGGTTTTCAAAATGCTTTCGGTGATGTTATGGCAGACCTTGTGTTACTTCTTCTTCTTTTTTTCATGCTTCACCTCTATTTGCCGAGGGTTACCATGAAAGTATGAATTTTTACAGATTTATTTGGCATTTTTGTTATAATTTGGATTTCTGGGATTGTTGGCATTATCCCGATTTTTTTGGATTTGCCCTAATACCCTCAGTATTCCTCTTACTTCAGGCGGATACAGTCTTTTTGTCACCCCCATGGGGAGGACCTGATTATGCAAGAGAAGAGACTTATGACATTATGACAATGCTTAAGCCATATGATGGGTATGTTTTCCTCCACTTTTTAAATCTTTACTCTCTTAAATATCCAAGTTTGACTTGAGGAATCATATCACTTTTCGTAACTCAGTGATGCGCACTTGTGCAGATATTTTCTCTTCAACACTGCAAAGCAAGTTGCTTCCAAGATTGTCATGTTTCTCCCTAGAAATGTTGATGTCAACCAATTAGCAGAGTTGTCTCTTTCAGTGACTCCGCCATGGTCGCTGGAGGTATTTTCTTTATCTCATTAATGTTCATCTTTAAACTCTTCCTTCTGTCACAGGGCGACCTAGTAAATAGACTGTGTTGCCATCTTTTAAACATAAAGACATAATTCAAACAACTATCATATACGATTACTGATTGTTGTATTTGGTGTCAGGTGGAGAAAAACTTTGTAAATGGCAAGTTGAAGGGAATAACTGCTTACTTCAGTGACACGGCAAGGAGAGAATGACAAATAGTTATATCCCTACTTTGCCAGATACCAAGCAGCTATGCAGGTATTGCCTTCACATAACAGTAGAGAGTGAGCTGCCATGAGCAACTACGCCCTAGCAGAAAGGGACAGCCTCCTTGGAATAGGTGTGTGGTTGCTTCCATCTTACTCTCATCCTGCACTCGATCTTTTTTATTAGTAAGGAGGTCACAGATTACTGCATTGTGGTAACATACAGTCCTGCAAACTAGGAATCTAGAACTAGAGAAGTAATGTTCTCCCCCAAGCAGTTAGGGAAAAGGGGGTTACTGTTAGTATTAGTCCTTGCCGGCCTGTTTTTGAAGAAATAGTAGCACAAAGTCAGTTTCCATTTTTATAAACATGGAATCAATTTGTTTGGTGACCAAGGATGGTCCAAATGGGAGAATAGGGTGACTGGTGTGGAAGGTGGAGAGTAATGCCTGCCAGATACATATATTATTGTCATTCAACACGTGTGAACCAATGGAATGAGCTTGAGGTCTGTAATTGATAATTGAATCTCAGTCAGATTAGAACTTTACATTAAATTTAACAAACACCAGCGGAGATTATGCGAATATTTAGAGCTGTGGATCTTCATAAACCCTGTTTGAGCGGCACAAATTGAGGCAATGTAGCTGCCATTAGTTGGACATAATAATAGCTCCAGTTTACCCATTTGGGTAAAGCGAGTAATGTACCCAACAATTTGTTGTACCAAAATGAAGAAAGAAATGAAATCAGACAAAGTGGCATGGAGAAGAATATTGAGTCGATTCAATGGAGCTTTGATGCTATGGGGACAGAAAGATTGCCCAAATTCAAACCCGTGGCTTTTTCTCTCGAGTCTGATGGAATGAATGTGTTGTTTGTATTGCTGGTTCAAATCAAACTCTCCCATCAGTTCAATCACTACGACCACTCACCTGATCGATGCAATCGTTTAGTTTGTCCAATATCACCATTCAACCCGGCATCCATTTGTCTAGATTGGTAGGCTTTTACTAGTCTTATACTGATGAAAAATGATTGTCTGTATCGGATTTAATATAAATATTTGAGACTAACGATTAATATATAGTTTTTTTTTTTTAAAGTAAGCGTAGAAAGACTAACATCGTCCTTCACAAAAAACGATTAATATATAATTGAATTATTACTAATTTCTTGTAGAAAACTATATAAACCTTTCAAAATGTTAACATTTCAAATGCTTTGAACGAAACTATGTTGGGATTAGACTGGCACGATCATCATCATCATCAGGGCATTTGAATATTTGAATTTCATCCTTGACATTCAAAAATTCGTTGCCTTTTCTTTTTTGGATACAAAATTCTTGCCTTTTGATAGGAGTAATCGGAACTCCGATTTACCCCGACAACCCAAAAAGAAGTCCATGTTACTCCGGCCCACCTTCAGACCCGGACCCGAAGACAGAAAATTCTGCTGACACATGACACGCGGGTCCCACTGTCATTTTCTTACAGTTAAAAACTTAATCACGACCCAAACATTAAAAGAAGCAAAAGACTCTGATCCCCACTTGATTAGTATAAGCTTAATCCCTTTGCTCAAAAAGCGAAAAAGCCGCATAACAACCGAGAACTATTTGTCTCTCTCTAGATTCGTTAAACCAAAATACGACCCCTAATGTGAGTTCAATTGAAACAAATGAGTATTCAATGCGCCGATGTGCACTTATAACAATAAAAATGGCCAGTTTTTATTTTATTTTTTATGCTAAAACGACTGAACTATCAAAAATTGATCTTCATAACACCAGTAGAGGATGGCGTCCACTTGATGTTATTTTCATTCCTGGATCTCGTCCTAGTGTTACTTGCAACATGATGGTTAGATTGAATAACGTCAAGTGTAGTGTACATTTTTGCTATCACAAAAGAAATTGAAATATGTCAGATATGCAAGTTTACTTAAGGGTGGGCATAAAAAACCGTAATCCCGAACCCTTCCCGAAATTTGCCGGGACGGGACGAGATTTAAATCTTAAAACGTTAGGCTCGTCTCGTCTCGTTTATATATAATGAGACGGGACACGGGAATGATAATTCAAGTCTCATTTAGGTTCGTCCCGTCCCGACTATTTTAGTGATTGATTTTTTATTGATTAAGATGTGATTTAAGCATTTCATTTAAGTGTTTTGATCTTAGTTCTTTGTTTCTTTAAGTTATTAGGTTATCACCACTTCAATAACAGTGATGTTTAATATTTTAATTTGTTGATTGTTGTACACTCTCTTATTACACCCTAGTATTTTAATTTGTTGATTGTTGTACACTCTCTTATTGCACCCTAGTAGTGATGACAAGTTTAGAGAAAATAAGTAGTATAAACTCTCTTATTACACCATGTTGTACTTGTAAATATGTTACAAGTATTTGTTAATACATAATAGAGTAAAGAGCATTATAAACTACGAAACTTTTTATAGTTGCTAACAAGTTTATTTTCAACTTTTTTTATCCGGAATTAGACTCGTCTCGTCCCGTCTCAACCAGGATAGGACCTGGGTGGGATGAAATCTAAAAAACACAAAACCCGTCCCGTCCTGATTTCAATATCCAGGACAGGCCGTGGGATTAGCTCTATCTCATCTCATCCCGTCCGATGCTCAGCCCTAAGTTTACTTGCATTATCAATTAATAAAAAAATTCGGTCATTTCGTTTCGTATAACATAAGTCTTTGTAATGGGGAGATCGTTAATTTAACGCACAAAAATACGAGTCGTTATAAAATTAGAAGCGTGATTAGCAGAGCATAATGACAGTGACTTTAACCCCAAAACAAACCACTTTCCTTCTAATACCCGCCATTTCACTCTCACTCCCTAAACCCCCAACAAATAACCGAATCTTCTTCTCCTCCTTCTTCAACTCTCCAATGTGAACGCTAATGCCAGTGAAATTAACAATGTCGGAGCAGAGATCCGGGTTAAGAGTCCGAGACGGCAGCCCGGACTCGGTCATTTACACCCTCGAGTCCAGCCTCTTCTCCTCTTCCGCTTCCGCCAGCGTTGACCGCTGCTCCTTCGCCTCCGAAGCCCTCGACCACGACTCCTCCACCGCCTCCGAGATCTCTCCGGTAACTCTTTCTGCATGCCTCGATTTCAATAGCCATTGCAAAATGCGGAAGACTGATTTTGAAAATTTTGGATTTGCAGAACTCGGCGGCGCACGAGCTCCGCCACCAGCTTGAAATCAGCTCCAGCGGTGCGGATCGCGATCCAGATCGGAACAAGTCTGGTTTACACAGCCATCACCACCACGTTCGCCGATCCAGACAAGGAGAAAAGGCCAAAGGTAGTACAGCTCAGCTTCGATACGACGTCGCTTTTCCCCCTTTCAATTTTTTTCAAACGATGTGACTTTCTGTTTCTTCCCCCCTGACTTTCTTTCAGTTCAAAACCAAGACCACGACAACGCGGATTTGGCTATTGATTCAGCACGAAGCTCTTTCTCTCTGGCCTTGAAAGGTATAATATAAAGCCACCTTATTTTGTCCAATCCAATCCAAAATGATAACACTCTTACCTTTGTGTTTTACAGAATGCCAGGACCGTCGATCTAGATCTGAAGCTCTAACGAAGAAGCTAGACAGGCCGAGACCCGCTTCTTTGGATTTGAATAATGTCACTGCCTCGTCACCGAGACTGGGGACTTTGAAGAAGAGCTCAATGGCGTCTCGCAAGTCAGGAACATTCCCGAGTCCTGGGACTCCTACTTACCGGCATACTAGTCTCGGAGTACAGAAAGGTTGGAGCTCGGAGCGAGTCCCGGCCAGTACTAATTTGGGAAGGAAGAATACTGCTGGAGCTGCAATGTTGCCGTTTAATAATGGAAGGACGTTGCCGTCTAAATGGGAAGATGCAGAGAGGTGGATTTTTAGTCCGGTTCAGGGGGATGGTGTGACGAGGCAGTCGAATCAGCAGGCACAGAGGAGGCCCAAGGCGAAGAGTGGTCCTCTTGGTCCTCCTGGGGTTGCATATTATTCTTTGTACTCGCCAGCAATGCCGATGTTTGATGGAGGCAGTGTTCCTAATTTCATGGCAGATTCTCCGTTTTCAGCTGGGGTTATGGCAGCGGATGGAATGACATTTCACTCCTCCGGTGCTCATAATGGAGGCTTTCCGATTCGGACTGAGCCTTGCATTGCTCGTTCGGTTAGTGTGCATGGTTGCTCTGAGGTGTTGGACCAGCAGTCATCCCTGCCTGATTCTCAAGGTAATAGTTTAATTTGGTTACATTAGATAGTACTTCTAATTAATCTAACCTAAGTCGATCACAATGTAGTCTCTCAGCAATGATGAGAATTAGATTTTGTTTCATAATTATAATTAATTTGATAGAACTATTGTATATTCATGAATGGCTGAGTTTTGGTCTGTGTCTATTGGTAAATCACCAGATGAAAAGCATGATGGGGTTAAGGATGCAGCCACTAATGTATCTCGCGCAGTTTCGCGAAGGGACATGGCAACCCAAATGAGCCCTGATGATAGCACTCACTCATCTCCCAAGGAGGGACATGATTACTCTGCTTCCACTTCCTCTTTCTTCCCTATTGAGGAAATGCAGAGTTCCCCCTCTTTGAAATTGGAAGTCAGGGATGTCCAGGTTGATGAAAGGGTCACTGTGACAAGGTGGTCCAAGAAACATAAAGCCCGGATACCTGGGAAGGGCTCTGATATTGTTGATAGATGGAAAAAGAAAGATGCTGATGTTCGATCTTGTGCTTGGGATCTCTCTGATTCAGCAAAGAACGTTTCAAAGTAAGTTTTCCTACATAAATCTAATATATATAAATCGATGTTGGTTAAAGATTGATAATGAAATTTTGTAGGTAAAATTAGATTCATCTAGTTCTTATGAAGAAATCGCCATAATAAAAACTAAAATTCGAAAGATGGCAGACACTACTAATATGAATTGCTAACCTCTCTATCTTTCATCAGAGTTAAAAGAGAGGAAGCCAAAATTGCTGCATGGGAGAATCTGCAGAAGGCAAAAGCTGAGGCAGCAATACGGAAACTAGAGGTTTGTCTCACTCGATATGTGTTTCTGTAGAGTGTTAGAACCCAAATGTCCCATGTTGAACATATGTTGTATCCTAGGCTAGTATATGAGCTGCTTGGCATCTTCACCTTGTAAACCAGAATTCCTAGGCAAGTCAGGAAAAAGGTAGATTTATGCTGTTTACTAAAGTAATGGAGCTTTAGGGGGAATGCAACTACATGTAATAGTACAAGATATCATCATACTTTCCAGATTTATGCCGATTGTATAAGACATGTCACATTGAGTTCATTTCCGACAATATCATTAATCTTTTTCAGATGAAGCTGGAAAAGAAGAGGTCATCTTCCATGGATAAAATTATGAACAAGTTGAGATCAGCTCAGAAGAAAGCTCAAGACATGAGAAGCTCAGTGTCAGACAATCAGGCACATGATGGAAGGAGCTCACGTAAAACTTCAATAATTCGTAGGACTCGTCATATGGGTTCTTTGAGTGGTTGCTTTACGTGTCCTGCTTTCTAATGCCTCAGCCATCCATTTGTTGTTCCACTTGATCTATAAAGCAAGGTACCTGTCACTACTTAATTGTAACCTTTTTTAGAAACTGACACTCCTCAGTATCTAGTATCTGATGCTGTTTTATATGAACAAATTTAAATGTGATTACATTTTAACATAACGTGTAACATATGAGGTTTTTAAAAGATTTTGAATTTACATGCAACTGTGAAACATGTATCATACACATCTGTTGTTGGTTTCAATACAACTTTCTGTGATTATATATCTACTTGAAAATCTCAAACTTTAAAAGATTTATGATTTTCACTGTATATAGTCTAATTGATAGGATCAGTATATATACAAGTATGAGAGCTCCAATTTAGGAGTTTAGATCCTTACTCTAAGCACAGCATTAATACGGAAGATCCTACTGATCTTCTATACTTAATAGCCTAAATATTCTGCTATACATAATAGCCTAGTAATCTGCTATGCTAACATTTAGTGAGAGAATCATGGAGGAGGTTTAATATACATGCATGTCCTGGGTCTGTTCTAATGAAAGGTATGAACCTTTTTCTGACTCATATGCCATGCTATGGTGCTGATGAACTGCTATTTTGATCTCTTTCCAGGTTAAGTAAATGAGTTATGGAGGATTAGTCCGATTAGAGCATGGACGGATGGTGTATATCAGTTAGCAGCTATTATTTTGACACTAAATCATTGTCAACACTTTTCTGGTGGTGTGAAGTTCCGATACCTCAAGTTCAGTACTAGATGACTAGGATGGTAGTAAGTAAATTTTGGGGGAATTCAGTGACTAGTAATGCTTCTGTGTATGTAAATCAAAGACCTTTAGGCTATATACGTGCTTTGTTAAATATTTTCCCACTATGAATGCTTGTTATGCAAATTGAAATACAATCCATCTACTCTTTCTTTTATCAATTACAATTCATCTACTTAAGCGTAAGTTTTTCATATTACAAGGGGAATCAGATGGCACCTTTGGCTATTCTTTACATTGATTGATTCATTTTTGATGTATGCTATATGTTATTCTGTTCCAATTCTTGCATGTTACTCGACTTTAGGACTTTCTTGAGGAAGAAGCAGGGTTCCCAATCTTGTAAGATTAACATAATCTTGAGGAGCATGGGCTCCCAATCCTGGAATTACTAATCCGACTAGCCTCCAAAATCTCATAAACCAGCCTTCCTTGTATTCTGAACCCTTCACCCAAGGGAGTATGAAGCTCCTTATCAGCTCCCACACTGCGTTCAGCCTCTTCGGTATGAACCATAGCAAATTGAAGTAGTTCTTGTTGGGTTCCTCCTCCAAAACCTGCTCAAAATCCGCATGCATGTTTATGTTAGTGATACTCGAGATTTCTCTCATGCCTGTCGATCGACTACATCATCATACATCTGGTAAGAGAACCTAGTTGTAATAGAGAGAAAAGAGACAGAAAAGAAAGACTGACCTTTCCTCTGTAGCAGCTGTCGTAGTACAGACTTGGCCCGAAGTGCTTGAACAAGAGGGCTTTATCATCATAAGGTATTCTAGGCACCAGGTCATTGCTGTAGACATACCTCATATACCTCACATCATACTTCCTAAACTTTTCCTTCATAAACTCCCCAAACTTCTCATCTCCAACCCTAGGCTGTCCGAACGTGTAAACCCCCTCCATCCTCTCCAGCAACCATGCATACTCATGATCATGCATTGCTAGCACACCTGCAAACAAAATCGCTAGCGCACCGCCCAAGCTATGCCCCGTCAATATAAACTTAGCATTCACATCCTCTTGCAGCAAATCTACCAGCATTTTTCTGATTGTGTAGTAAGCAAACTGAGGATGTTGGTCACTGCTGCCTTGTGGTTGATCAGTTTCTAGTTCAAGTGGCCACCGATTGTTTGGTTGCATGCCGAGAGCTTTCATGAAGCCACTGTGCGTCTTACCGACTTTGTTGAACTCGCACCATGAGAGGTCGAAGTCGGTCCTCCATGCATCGCCATCAAATGGGGAAGTGCCTCTAAATGCCACCACAATCAAGTTAGGGTCAGACTGTGTCTCTTTGAACAAGAAGGCTTGTGTTGAATCTCGTCCTTGGTAACCTGTAAAATGGGCTCTGCTTTAGGCTTGGGGTTGAGACCAAAATTGGGCCCAAAACTCTTAAGAGAAAAATTATAAAATGCTGTAAACATCTATCATCTATGATACTCTTTGATGCATTTCCATCTTTATCTTTTGTAATTGCTATTAATATTTTAAGATACAATAGATAAGAAACAACATCTTTGGATCCTAATTATGGAAATTGGAATAACGTAAGAGTTAGAGTTGATTCAATATCCACTCCATTATTTATTTTCAAATCCATTTTTATCAAATTGGTCATATTCTAAGGTAATTGGAGTTTTTATATATGAGATGTCATAACTCATAAGAAAGGGAAAGTGCTTAATTAGTAGACTAACTTAACTGGTCGTAGTAGACTAACTTATTAGTCTATTACTTCACATACAAATGATGATACAATATACCCAAAAAATACCATATTGGAAATGAAAAATGATATATAATTATGACCTACGTATCAATTACATACTAATTGTAGGTTTTCTCATTACCATTGCGAAAGTTGTAGAATCCCACGAATTTCATCTGCATATCGAAAGAAATG
Organism: Fragaria nilgerrensis; assembly: GCA_010134655.1. Taxonomy (NCBI): domain Eukaryota; kingdom Viridiplantae; phylum Streptophyta; class Magnoliopsida; order Rosales; family Rosaceae; genus Fragaria; species Fragaria nilgerrensis. The sequence continues at coordinate 30,455,131 of CM020978.1, read as the reverse complement.
GCCGGAAAACAAGAAGATCAAATTAGTTCATCATGCATTATCATCATAATTAAGGAGTACATGAGGTGATGAGGTTAACAATATTGGTTTACATGTAAACCGTACCTTCCAGTGATGGTTAACTACGGATTGAACGAGGTCTTTGTTCTCGTATGACAACTTAGCAGCCATCATAGAGAGAGCCGCTTTGTATCTTGGATTCTCAGGTTTGATGCTCTTGTCTAATTCAATTCTCCTGTCCAGATTTCCAACCGCCGATGTCGATGATAACGAATCCGGCTCGATCACCTTTCCTGCACCACCCCATTTCAATCTCCATAATAAGTTTTTCTTGTTTCGATCAACTTCAAGTTTTCAGTTGTTGAACAAAAGCACGATGTTAATACTCTTAAGTTTCTCTTAATCTAAAACCGAAAATCTTTCAAAACTGAAGTCCTCATTCATTTTCAAAATCAAAACCCATCTCAAAACAAAGTTACAAACCGCAGTTTGTCAAGTAAGTGATCAAAGAATGAATGCATACACAAACATGGTGCATGCATCGATCATGAGTCCTCATGAAAAATTGTTCATCCTTAGTAATTAGATGGAGATGGACTAGTGTGAATACTAATAACTTCATATATGCAATACAAGATAACCAATCAGATCAAACCTAGCTAGATAATTGATTACGTACCACTTAGCCAGTGTAACAAGAGCATGAGTGGTCCGCCGTTGATCGAAACAAGGTTGAGCCATTTCTGCAGCACATCCCCTATTCTCGCCAGAGGAACACTGCAGAAGAGGAAGAACCATTGAACTACAACAGAGACGAGGAGTATCCACCTTCGTTCTAACTTCCAAACCTCTCCCGATGACTCGATGAATTTTCTGCTGTCTAAATCGGAGGAAAAGAGAAGTCGGAGAAGCTCGATGAGCGTTGCTTCTTCTGGCTTCAAACTAAAGTAATTGTCACATACATATTCCTTAGAAGCCATGTTAAAATTGAGTTGAAATGACTTTGAAGCAAGGAGACTAGGAGATGATCCGATCGATGAGCTAGCTATATCAAATATCTGACAGGAATTGAAGCACCATATAAATGTAGGAAATGGATTCTGCAGTATGCTCTATTATATATAGACATGCATATATTTTACAAATATTTGCATAATATATAGTTGGGCATCTTCCTTACAATGGTGCGTGCGATGGTGGTTTTTCAAATATGAAATGAGGATCGATTCTTATTTTTGGAGTTTTGCGTAAGTAAAAAGTCAAATAATAACTTAAGATAGAGTTCTCAAATGTTTTGAGCTGAATTGCTGATTATTTGGCAACATATCATTCACTAAATTAGAACTTACATCTTCCACTAATACGGTAGATAATGATTGATGATATTGTTCAGTTAGAATCCTTAGTATCTTGATCTCGATCAGGTGTATAGTACTTAGCTAAACTCGTTGTAATACGGATGAAGTCATGAACACACCGTTTTCTTTACCGAAAGGAAAAAAAATATCGAAAGCAAGAAAGAGGGTAATAACAATAGTCGAACTTTTATCTCAAGTATGAGATAATTAAGGTAGAGTATCATTTTCAGCTCAATGTATTTTAGGGTTCATTTACGCACAGTGGCCATCATGAAATTCTTGTTTGAAAGTTTCAGAAGCGAAAGCTTTGTGATTCAAAGTTGATCAAATGACACGGCTTAGGCGAAAGATTAAATCAATTAAACTATACGAGAGACTATAAATTTATAGTTCAGAGCACATCAATTCGTAATTAGTCAATCGTGGTTTGGTCAAGCTCAATTAGTCTGATTGAATCTTAAACTAGCTCGTTTTATCGGACTACCACCCTCAGTCATATATATGATTCCTGATGAGACGTAAATGATTTGTTTACTGACTGAGAATATATATATGATTTGTCATTGCGTATAACAAACACCTTGATTGAGATTTTCAAAACTAAGGAATTATAGGTCGTATATAAGCAACCTAGCCAGTCGGAGAAAGCAATAATTTCCAGATCATCGCAAAATGTCTGTATATACCAAGGTATTCAACATATATTTCAGCTCTTTACAAAGATGTAGCTGTTTCTCATATCCTTAGTCAAGTTTCATTTGTTTGACATGGTCATTGTTTAGGACTTTAGGTTTAGTTCCATAGTATTAGTTAGGTTTAGTTCCTTAGAAAATTAACAAAATAGTATAGAGAGATAAGTGGGCTAGCCAAAATTTCTGGCAGCTTCTCCGATCTGTTAACCATATGAGGGTAAGCAGGTCTTTTGCTTGTAATACCTATATACAAGCTTGATATATTGTTCACCTCCATTTCACTTAATACACGATGTAGTCATTTAGGTTCCTCCCGTTTCATTTACGTTTTATGCACTTTAACTTCAATAAATCTTGATTCCTATCACGATCATATATCCTTGCTATTACATAATGCCTTTAAATCTTATGAGAATCAAAGGAACAATGCCCTGATCGAGCGGCCACAAGAAATCGCCACTTTGTTAAGCATCTTGTTAGGTTGTGCCGACGCAGACGAGGTTATGTACACTGCTGAAAGAGTCATATGTAACTCCTACGACATATTCCGGTCATTTCGAGTTGTTCATATACAGATATTAGCTGGTTAAGCGAGCACTGAGAGTCTGGAACTAATCTATAATGATATGTGCATTAGGGTGGTTCTCTGTTATCCGAGATTCTATAAGTTGTAGATCGATTTTGGGACAAAAAATTATGCAAAAGTTGTTGTGTTGTGTTGGAATAGAAATACAGATACATCCCTCCTATCATAAGAAAGAGGAATTGCTCCATTGAAGAATAATGGGATGGCCAACAATTTTGGAATTTTGGATTGCTGTCACTCCCCATCGATCGGGACCCTACGTACTTGATCCTCCAGTCCGACCAACCAACATGTCGTAGTGAACATTCTTGGTTTTACTCTTCACTTGTTTGGATATTGGAATCGATTGGTTTCTACTCCATTGATTTCACTGCAAAATTTTATTTACTTGGTTCTTCTATGTTCGATGTTCCTCATTAGTACACCCAAAGAGCTAATATCACTTAATTTCTTTATAAAATTGATATTAATTTTCGAGAGTGTTGAAGAGACAAATAGAAAGAAAGTAGTACTTGTGAATTTTGGAAGGGTCTGAATATGCATTGCATGCTCCATGTTTAGAAGACAAGGGGACACCTCTTGCTCCAACAACATTGCATGCAGATTGCAGAAGACGTCCTTCCGATTTAGGTTGATGAAGATATACATATGTTGCAGATACATAGATATAGATAGATCGGATCATAGATGTCTTGCTTAGCCGGCCATATGTCTCGCTTCGGGTTTTCTCACATACATGGCATGGGTTTTCTGAGTACTACTTGTTTGTTTGACCGTTTGTATCTATTTTATTTTTAATCATCATGCATGCCTATCTTTTTCTCTGCTAGAATTCTACTTCTGGATTTTGTTGGATGATGTATGTTGAGGATAGAGCTAGAAGGATCGGGTTTTAATCTGTTTATACGTGATCGATTTGTTATCGACACATTAGCATATGCATGCATGCATTCGTCTCTTTAAGAATTGTAGCAGCAACATTAAACCTCTTTCATGCCTACCGATTCTCCTCCTGACTCCTCCCTAGCATATTGGATATATATCAGATAAGAGACCCATAAACTATACGAAAGAGATCATGCATGCTGGAAACGTTCTTATGTTAATTTGATCTCGATCTCACATGCATGCTTATCGATCCCCCTCCTTTATTAATTATTAACTTTTGTGGTATACATGCCAATTGATATGTTGATCAGTTAGCATTGTCCAAGTTCAAACATGCCAGTTATAATTAGGGTTTAGGGTTGTGTGTGATCAAGAGGCTAATTAAGGTAGTGTGTGATCAAATGGGGATCGATGAAGCAGATTCATATGATTAGGGTTTAGGGTTCATGATTTTGTTAAACAGCTAATTAGGTTTAGGGTTCATGATTTTCGATCTTGAGCGGCTGATTAATTCATAAATCAGTCTATAGTTGTTGAAGGCGCGCATGCCAAGAACGGCAAGAAGTTATTCGTCGCATCTAGCTTGCTTGCTTGCTAGAATAAGTAGCTGGCATGGTTCAATCTCGATCTTCCGGTACCGGACATGATCATCACCGGCCGTTCAACTGTCCGAGTTGGCAGAAATTTCCTCGGTGGAGCGCCAAGTAGGATTGAGTTCACGTGTTTGCAAGGCAATCGAAAACAATATTATCACTTCGCCTAATCGTGAAAGCAAGCAATACCAAAGCTATCTAGCAGCAGTGAAAGCACCACCGTTGCTTCTGTCAGACCTTCACGTGGACTTCCCATGCACCTCTCTCTCTCTCTCTCTCTCTCTCTCCCTTTCCTTCAATACACTTGCTATATTATTGCTCGATGCCTCGATCAATCTCTAAGCTAATCCTCAAGTTTCATAATGCTCCTGGTTCGGTGTGGGCTGCCTTTCTCGATCTAGATACTCGTTACCGAAAAAGAAGTTCCTATCCGGAGGTTAAACTCACTCGTTAGACTAGTGTCGACCGTTGTGACGTGCCTCTTACCGTAAACTAATATGCTTCGATCTCTTATGAAATACTCGATCAGAATCTCTGATAATATATCATGATCAACAAACAAGAAAAAAGACTTGCATAGATTTCATGTCCAGAAAAGAAAGAAATAAAAGACTGCAGCTGCATATTGAGTCATGGATCACTGTACTAGTGCGATCCAGGGACGTATCACAGGCTCAAGATAACAGTTGTTAATCAAAACACCAGGGTGGGGGGTCATATACGTACAGGTGTCGCCGGGAAAATGCAAAAGCATTCAACTTTCACGTGACAACAAATATTGTCCCCCCGATTACAATTCCAGGTTTCACAACAATAGGTCCATCATCAACATTATTAGCTCCAGCTTCTCGTATTTGTTTTTTCTCTTCAGGCACAACGCACAGGATAGTTTAGCTAGCCTCCTTATATGAGTTATATCCCATCTCCAAGATAGTTTTGTTTCCTCAGAAATCTCAAATTATACCATATAGAACAGCATGTTGCCCGAGTTGAAGAACAACCCCTGATGATTTAGCTTTTCGTTACTATATAGTTTCGTCGGGACAGACAGCCCGACTTAGCTAGCTAGCTTATGATTGATATAGTTTTGGGTATAACTGCTATATGGATCTGTATGATACATTTTTTTTTTCCTATAACCTATGTCAACGTTTATTATAGTTCTTCTTCTCCAACTGAATGATATGATGCATACTACAAAAACTTGTAAAAAAAACAAGGATAATTCTTTATAAGATCAGACTTATTAATATGACAGAAGTAATAGGACATGGATTACAAGGTTAAAGAGTAAAGGCAGTTTGGCCATGCACATGTTCCTTTACATCCCTTCAATTAATCAAACGAAGACTAATGATAATCCCTAAGAGTTATTCAAGCGTCGCCGAAATGCTGCACATTCTGATGATGCTGCGGAGGATGAGCTTGGTACGCTTTGGCTATAGAATTAGAAAGGAAGTTACTCCCACTTGACATCGCCACCGGAAAACCAATCCCGGTTTGTGGTACCCTGTTATTGTTATTATTCACGGCGGCTCTCTCCAGCGTCTGAACTTGAGACTTCAAGAACTTGACGTAGTGAATAGCCTCGTCCAGCATGGATGCAGTGTCCATTTTAGTCCCCCCGGGGACTAGTCGCTGGAGTATTCTTATCCTCTCGCTAATCCTCTCCCTCCTGTGACGAGCCGCCACGCTCTGAGGGTCCTTGGAAATCTTCACGTTCCTTCTCTTTGGCGGCTTCACCGACTCCGGGTCTATGTGGATTGGCTGCATCGAGGCGATTCTGAATATCATCTCCCTCATCGCCGCCATTGAGGCACGCTTATCCGATGCCAGTTGAGGTTCTGGTGATTGTTCAAATGAGTTGGTGAATGATATGGTTGAAGGGCTTAGGTTAAGAAATGAGGATGGAGGTGAAGAAGAAACAGTGTGAGGGTTTTGGTCATGGCTGTAATGTGGCATGGAAGTTGCACTACCAGAAAAGTGTTCAGATGAAGGGAGGTCGGAAACGACGTCGTTGTAGGCCCCACAGAGCTCGGAGATTTTATCCATTTGCATCATCATCATCATTTCCATCTGCTCCTCTGATTTTAGTTGGTTGATATCCATTTTCTACTCTGGTGTTGCTATCTAGCTCTATCTAGAAGCTTATGTGTATATATGGAGGGTGCGTATTATTATTTGATAGGAAACGGAGGAGAAGTACAAAGAGTTATTGAAGGCTGCTGCGAACTTAGTGCTGGAAACTGATGAAAGTAAGATAGCAGAGGGATGGGGAAGATGAAAAGAGATTGAGAGCTTTATATCAGAATGTATTGCAGTGAAGGAGAGAAACACACAAAGGCTGTAATATAAGAAACAAGAAATGGGAGAGGAAACCAACCAATTAAATAGCGGTATTGGGAACACACTATCAATACACAGTGGGAGAACCATTGTATTATTTGTATTTTATATAAGGTAAAATATTGTATAGTTTTTGTGGTTAAAATCGACATATGTTTAGTCCTTATGGTTTTATTTTAATCTGAATAGTCTTTAAAGTCATGATTTTTCATCCAAATAGTCTTTATGACATTTAATTAAGAAAATTGTCAGAAAAACTATTTGGATGAAAAATCATGACTTTAAAAATTATTCAGATTAAAATAATTGTTATGGCGGGGTTTTTCGTGATTACAGTTATGGGTGCTTTTTGCTCTAATTTGGACATTCCAAGCTTTGTTGCTGCTGAAGTTATGGTTGTTATTAAGACTATTGAATTAGCTTGGGTATGAGAGTGGAAGCATATCTGGTTGGAAGTAGACTCAGAGCTAGTTTTTAGTTTCCTTCGCTCTCCTACTTTAGTGCCTTGGCAACTAAGTGTACAGTGGAGTAATTGCTTGTACCGAATTTCTCAGATGAACTTTCATTTTTCTCATATATTTCGAGAAGGTAACAGAGGTTGCAGATGCATTGGCAAATGAATGGATCAAGTCTTCAGGTTTGACGTGGTGGGACTTGCCCCCAAATTTTATTATTTCTCTCTGTAGTAACGATTGGTTGGGGCTTCCTAACTTTTGTTTTTGTTAGCTTTCGTTGTTTTGTTATGAGTTATATGTTTGTTTTTTGTTTTTGATAGGAGTGGAGTTAGGTCTCTCCTACTATGGTGTATTTTTCTTTTTTCTTTTCAATAAATTACCCTCGTTTCATCGAGGTTTTTTTAAAAAAAAAAAAAATTAAAATAAAATCATAAGGACTATTTAGATGAAAAATTGTGACTTTAAAGACTATTCAGATTAAAATAAAACCATAAGGACTAACAGATGTCGACTTCAAACCATAAGAACTAAACAAATTTCAATTCTTTTATATATAATATAGTTAAGAGTTTTTTTTGTTTTTTTTTTTCCTTCCTTTAAACAACGAGTGATACGAAACACTGTACATTGCATATATATATATATATATATATATATATATATATATATATATATATTACAATATTGGTGTTTTCAACACTGTACGTACGAAACACTGTACATTGCATATATTCAATATTGGTGTTTTCATTGTAAGCTAGCTAGCTTGTATTATTACAAAGCTGCTGCGCTTTTTTTCTTGTTTTCCCATCATATTTGTTTCCTTTATTTATTGGGAAACAATCTATTCCTTTGCTGGGGATAAAAACGTTAAACAAGTCCATGTCAAATTACTGTATTGCTAATTTGCTTGCTTCCTAGATTCGGAAGAGCATCACAAATAATGGAGCCAAAACCCTATATCAATTTCATCATCTGATTCATCTCCACTCTTATATATATATGTAATATGGGCCAAGGATGAACATGGAGCATTATTATTACTTTCACTTATCTTCACATGTATCTTGGTCCTTGGTCAATTTACCAAAAAGTGAGAGAGAAGGATAACCCAGTTTGTGATATGAATCATCATAGCAGTAGCGAAGGTGATGTTGAAGGGATTGAAGGGCTCAGATCTACCCCAACTGCTAGACGGATCATCAATGAGTGCTTCTTGTGGTGCATGAATCGAATCATGTTCTTTTCTGAACAGAGACTGAAAGAAAGGTCCTGGCCTGGTGTAGGTTATAATGTTTTGAGTGTGGGACTGTCATCAACTGCGGTGTCTTACAATAACTTTGCCCTTAAAATTAATATCGCTTTCGTTTTGAAGAAGCAGAAGCAAGCAGCAGAAGACCTAAACCCCACTCCCACATGACAGGTGTCAGAAATCTCACCAGCACCCTAGCTAGCTCTATAATATATGACGACAGACACATTCCTTTCCTTTCCTGGTTGGCGGTGCGAATCCGGTGCCGTTTCGATCATTGTGGACGTGGACCTGTGTTCTCAGTGATAATGGTCCAATTGGAATGAGACTCCAAGCTACCTTATTATCTTTGATATTAGAATTCTTTAGGGTTTCTCTCTTCTTCTTCTTCTTCAAATTGCTCGGGAACGCCTTTCGAGACGGATCAGCAGATGAAACCTGATTCATGTGCTGCAATTGCCAACCTACACCTAATTACCATGCAGCTACCGTACCAGAACTTGATGAATTTTATGATTTTTACAGTAACAGTATCTCATGCACAGATTAGAAAAACAAATCCAATATCTGAGCAACCAGATACCTGAGCTAGGTAACCAGATAGGTAATAAGAGTCATCGAGTTTTATATTTGTACTGGCTAGATCACCTAGATGGCTCACGGAAACACTAGCTATCTGCTTCATCCCATGGAAATGCATAATAATATAGTAATAGTTTTTGTTCCAAGTGAGACATGAGTAAAGAGACATGTTCTTCTCTGTATGTAACAAGAGGTTCGATTGGATTGGATAAAAATAATCTGAAAGAGAGAGGTTTTGCTGTTGGTGTTGTTGGGTGGGTTTTTAACTTTGCATTATATCACTGCCTCTGCTATACCTTATCTTCTTCCCCACACTACCATTTATAATTCTCTACTTGTACACAGATATTATATTATACTTCCACCAAAAACCAGAAGGCATATAACAGAGAGAGACATATTTTATAGAGTAATGGAATTCTTGCTTTGCCTGGCTTTGCTAGCTTGCTTCTCCCACTTTGGTCTTTACCCTCCTCCATTGGGAATCGCAAGCCAATGCAAGCAGCAGTAGACTCAGCTCTGAAGGAAAATATTAACTTCTTGCTCTCAATAATTTATAAGCAAATGGTCCCGTATGTGATCTATTCCCTCTCTCTCGCTCTGCATGATTTTCTTCAGTCAGGATTCTTGGATGATTTCTTTGCTTTTCTTTTCGGTTTCTGGTGAGACCCCCAATTGGGCAAGACAGGCAGTCAAAGCATCATTGTGAAAGTGTTTGGGTTCCAAGTTTGGTGCCTTCATTTTTCACTATGGGAGGCCATGCCGGTCCTTTTGAAGTGACAAGGAACTCTGGTTTGTACCAGAGACTTGCTTGTTTGGTGCTACTTTGCGTCATGCCACACTTGTGATCTCACCAAACGGTTTTTGTCAAAACAGAAAATTTGGATTCTGAGACAAACTACATCGAAAACTACGGGTTCTCTCAATCAATTGCAACGAAATTGAAGAGGGTGTTCATTCAATATTCGTTGTCTGGGGCTCTGGGCAGTAGAATCTACACTGTTACCTCAAGCTAAATAGGCATGGTCCTCAACCTCTATAACCCCTTCGCTCACGTATTAGAGTGGGGGGTGTTCCATTGGGTTATAGAACTTTGAAAAAACCCTAGGCTGGGCCTTGAAAGAAATTTTCTTTTGTTACGAGGCTGACCCTTTATGGACCGATTCTGGCTTATCTAGGGCATCAATATCAATCATGAATTCCCTGTCAAGTACAGAAAATTGATTGACAAACATTGTACTTATTAAGCACACCATAGCATAGCACTCTACTACTCTTGGTGAGGTGAGAGAGTGACTAGAAACGTTCTGTGCTTGGCCGGGTACTGCACAATAGAATGACAACCAGGATTCTGTTTCTAACCAAGAACTGGAAAAAAGGGGGTTTTGGAATTCGGTTTTCAGATTAACTGCTTCTGATCAGGGTCGGTCCTTGTCCTTTTACACCCATCGCAGAGACTAAAGAGGGTGCAACAGCATGGAATTTTCATATATCAAAAAAGCTACTTCAATATTTGTGGAACTGAAAGATGATACATATAGAAACCGATAGTTCAAATGAACAGAGCTACAAACTGACAGATATGAAGACTGATTACGAAGAACAAAACATACGTCTCATACCCGATGCTGATTTCATCCTTCATGTCACAAGCTGGTTGGTCCAGATTAGCAACATTAGGGAGCATTTCCATTTGGGGCTCCTCCTTTATCACCATCGACAAGCTCATTTACACAGAATTGGTGCAAATTGTCATACATTTTCTTCCACTGCTGAACCATTTGTATGCATCTTTTATTCTCATGCTTCAGTCTCTCAATCTCCATTTCAGCTGAAGCAGAACCTTGTTGCTGAAACCAAAAATATTTTTATGAGAGATCAATATATCCATATATTAGCGTGCCCACATGTACACACACCTCAACAATACACACCTCAACAATTTGAAATCTTTTTGTCTGAATCTAAAAATGCCTTATATCTAGGGAAGTGAAGTGAAGTCTTGAGAATATTTAACAATCAATAACAAACCTGAAGCTCTCTGATTTGACGCTCCATCAAGTCAGAAGTGATATACACTGCATCTGTGGATTTATTGCAAGTATCCTGGAGACCGATGACTGCCTTAAAACCTGCATCTTTATCTGCTTCATATGCACGCTTTTCTAGTGGAGGTGGTAATGAGGAACCGTGCCGCCTGGAGGAGGCTTGTGAATTCGGGATCGTATGAGAAACTTGTTGTCTAATAACTAGAATATTATTCACTGGACCTGCACAGTATAACAAAATTTTCATGCAACAGAATTAAAAGGGAAAAAAAAAAAAGAAGGCTAGAATTAACTATGAATTTAGTATATCAATGTGGTAGCCGTGACCGGCAGACTAGTTTACAGTAGGACTGCGAAAAATCCTACAGAAGCAAGAAGCAACAATTAAAATAACCATGGAATAACCTTTTGAATGTTTGAGCACACGGATGATGTTAGCAGTTTTAGCATCCCACACTCTAACCATGCCATCCTCTGATCCAGAAATCAAATAGTTTCCAGATAGTCCCCATGCCAAGCAAGTAACTGCCTTGCTGTGAAAAATATATAACAACAAAAAAGAGTTTAACTCATTTAAGAAAAAAACACAAACATGTACTTACATGAAGACTCATAATTGTAATTCAACACGACCAATCGGAATAATAGAGCTACTTACAAAGAGAATACAAACAAGTTCATGAAATAGTAAAACTATAGGACAAGAGAGAAACCTGTGGTTTGAGAAGCAATTGATGATATGCAACCCATATTTGCTGCTAGCTGTCTTTGCAGTATTAAGTGCAGCCACGTATATATTTCCATCTCTACCACCAGCAAAGAGGAGATTTTCACCAGGATCCATTGCAATTGCATCAATTATTGTCGGAAAAACAATATTTCTCAGTAATGTTCCTCTTGAAAAGCTCCAAATCTATGGTAAAATATATATCCGTGTCAAAATGATACATACCCTAAACCTTAAATGACAAACACATCTGTGACTTGCATCATTATTTTGTCGAGATGAACATAACCAGAATGAGCAGAACACGTGTAATAGATAACTGGAGTGGCTTAAACAATGACAATGCAGTGAAGAGACAGCTAAAAAGAAAATGCAACAAGATACTTCAGTGATTGACATGACTCCACAAATACATAAACTGTCCTTTACGACAAACAATATCATGATACCATATGCTAACAGCAAACCATGAGAAAATAAATTGATAATCTGCCGCTGACGACAAAGCATTCTTATAATACCATAACTGGTCCAACCCAAGCATGTAATACCTTGCATGTCCGATCCTCTGAAGCCGACACAATAACGGGATCATATCCAAATCCTAACACCATATCCGTTACAGAAAGCGAGTGCTCGGTAAAACTAAGCAAGTGTCCATACTTTTCATGTTGACTTTGATGATCATCGAATATCCTGTTAAATTCAATTGCCAGAGTTATAATGGCTCCCTATCTCCGAATCCAAAACACATACATTGCATCAGGACATGAGTTTTAAGATAGAAACTATTACGTTACAAGGTTCCAGGCTCTAATTTCTCCATCCTCGGACCCCGAAAACAGTATGGTGCCGTCATCAGAAAATCTCAAGCAACTTACAGCTCTATAGTGGGCATCCCACTTCCTAAGCAGCCTACCGCTAGTTACCTAACACAAACAAACCATGTACATTATCATTCAACCCCTCAAATCAAACACGAACCGCAACTAATCTCAACAGAGAAATCAAAACAATTACGAAAAACTAACCTCCCACAAGTAGATAGTCCCGGAGACACCTCCACCAACCACGTAGGTGCCCTCTCTGTTAGCAGCCAGCGGCTTTATCGGTTCGTCTTGCGAGCTCTTGGCATCAGGCTGAGGCTGCGCACCACAAATTAAACAGTTAGCGATCAATTGAGGAATTTCATCGAACAGGTGGTGTGCGTAGTTGAGCTCACTTTGGACCAGGCCCAATACTTGACGGAGCCGCCTTCATTGGTGTGACGGAGCTGAGAGGAAGCGAGGAAACGGTCGCCGACGGAGACGAGGCCGTGATTGGGAGAGGCGCAGGACTTGTAGCGGAGGAGCTCGGCGCCGGTGTTGAAGTCCCAGCAGGCGATGTTGGATTCGACGGAGGAGGAGGCCACCACCACCTCCATAATTCTGAAGAAGAGTGAAGCTTGATTGTATGGGTTAGAGAAGGAGGAGGTGTGTGGGGCTTTACTAGGGTTTAAGGGTGGCGCGTGTGGCCAGAAGAAAACAGCGAGGAAAGATTCCCAGAGTGCCTAATGGGTTTTAATTTTTGATTCAAATATGGGTTATTTCGTTTTGGGCCTCCAGAGTTTTATTCATTCGCACAAATTCCCCTTTTTATGTTAGAAATATGCCCATTTTTCATGTACATAAGTTCTCATAGTCTCATTCATCCTAAATCCTAATCCCATGGTATGTGTAGGAAGAAAACATTTGTATTAAAATTGGGAATTGAGTAGTATTAGCATGTTATGCTGTGATAATTAGCATTATGAATTCGAGCGATGATCGTTGAGCATGAAAAGAAGAAGAAAATAAGTGAAGTTTCTAGTGAAAGAGGCATGTCATCGTTAGAATGTCGAAACAGCGACTTGTGTGTCAAATTTGAAAGAGTGATCAAATTTTCTCTACTAATATATATACGTGATCGTGGGGTAATACGTTTGTTTGTCTTAGGGTTTAGGACTTGGAGTATTAGACAATAATCAGTTTCAGTTTTGGGTATGTTCTTGGGAATGGGATCACAACTAATTTCCTTTGGGCCCAAATGTCACTTTATATGCTGCACTGAAGCCCAGCCTTTACTTTCTCCATGGCCCAAATAGATATCCTGCTAAATCTTTATGCCAGGACCCTTGACATATTAGAGCAAGGACCCTTTTTAATGTTCAAAATTGTAAAATTATTTGTAGGGGTCAATCATGATGGTATTTCTAGCTATTTGAAGACACTTGGACTAGTTTGAAATTAGCCTCTTTGGGCTAAAGCACCATAAAGCAATTACTCGGGGAAGAAAATCTACACAAGATTGTCTAGGTCTAGCTTAATTTCACATAAATCATAGTACTACTAACTTAATAAGTTGTCAAAAAAGTGTGTGTTGCACCAAAAGGGCTAAAGCCTAAATGTCAACAAAGTGCTTTCAAAAAAGTCCCAAAACGTAGCCAAACATGTCTTTAGAAATCTCATTTGCCCTTTTACTCCTTTTTAAGCTCTCAAAAACCAACCCATTTCGTGGTCCAATTCGCCCTTAAAGCTTCTTTTCCACCCGGATGATCCGTATCCGCTTTGGAAGCCCATCACCCACTTGACTCCCTCTCTACGCCATTTGATCTGGACACCAAAAAAGCTTCCCAACAAAGATCTGTTTGTTTTCAAATATAAAAATGATACACTGCACGTTCATGTTTCTAGTCACGTGCGACGACCCAGTAAAGGACAAAAGCTTAGAAGAAGCATAAGGCTAGCTACCAACCTAGCATTACTGGACTGGTGTCAATCTAGGGTTAATTATTATTATTATTTATCAGACGAAACCAAAACCCTAGCAGTGTACCGAGTACGACAAAGATATTCCAGTTCTAATTCTATAATAACATCATTCCTCACTTTTCCTCCTCACTCTTAGAATAGAGATCTCAGTCTGTCTCACAATTACGGGTCGAAGAAAATTTTCGAGAGAGAGAGACAAGAAAAGCCATGACATGATAGAGATTCTAATTCACAGCAAGCAATAGTGAAAACAGAAAATACATGTATATATTTGTACTGATGATCGATCAGATACTTGAAGTAGGAAACGGCAGAGGTAGGTTTTTCTGGTTCAAGAAGAAGAAACAGCATAGAAGCATTGATAGAAACGTTTCAAACCCACATTTTCGAGTCCAGTTTCGTCTATTACATTTCGCTTTCATCGAAACCCCAACTTATTTTTTTCCAGTTTGATTAGATTAATACACACCAATCTGTAACTATGTGTTTGGCTTTTTGCTGCGTGGAGTAGTGACTCCTGACAGTTTCATGGAAACGAGAAATATAGAGATTAGAACCTTGATCAATATGAAATGATAGCTTTCTTTCAGTAAATCATAGTCTTCGATCTTTCTTCATTTCTCTATCCCATCCCCTCTACTTTGATCATCTTTTCATAATGATGGAAATAATAACAATTATTGTTATTGCTCAGATCATACTTGGATTTTGAACATCGAATTGTCATGCTTTATCAGTTGCTTTTTCCATTTTTAAAACATTAGTTTCTGTCCAATTTTCCTGCATTTTTGTTTTATTTTTTGGGTTTTAATCCCAGGGTCAGAGAGAGTTGTACGTATGAATGCATGAAGTTATGAACCCAATAATAGAACTCATTATCAGAGAAAGGCCTAGAGAAAATTGGAAATGGACCAGACTGCAAATTGTCACAAACACCCCTGTCTGTATTCTCACGCAGGCATTAATGCAACTGAAACATACTCAGGCATTACATTCAGAGAAACTGAAGGCCTGCAGGGTTCAGGAAGAAGAAGATCGAAGAAGAAAGTAATAGATTCAAAAATCGAGAGCAATTAATAGCCTCACTGAAAATCCAACAAAAGCTATATATTTATGATACTAAAACTTCAACCGAAATTCAAGATAAGATCTTGCATAATATTTCATCGATCAGTACTCTACCCAAAACCCACACCTGCATTCATAGCGGTGGGAAATTACCGGCACTAAAAGTCATATATATACAGACATCACAAACACCCATACATATCTCATGATCAGACCCAGAATACAAGCAAACAAAAAAGACTAGGACCAAAAAGATGAAACCTTTAAAGCTAGCTAGCTAAGTACGTAGTTTAATTTTGATTGATGGGTTTTGGAGAAAAAGATGACACCTTTCTAAATTTAAGTAGCTGACTAACATGTGGATGGGGGCATAAGGTGAAGACCTAAATCATGATCCTTCTCCAAAATCAAGCGAGCTTTAGTTGCTTCCATGGCTGTGTGGTTCGAGCCGTTGTTGTACTCCGGGTGCAGTCTCTTCTTCGAATGCAGTAGTGGAACCCCAAACAGTTTGGTCTTGCACCCATTGTTGTTGCCGGGCCGGTCTTCGATAATAGTCACCGAGCTAGTAGTCTTGGCAGTGGTCGGAGACGAGACGTTAACGTTGTTGTTCATCATGACATGGGCCATTGGCTGATGATGTGGTTGGGTTTGCTTAGGGTTATTGTGGTACCCAAAAACCTGGTTGAGAGGCTTGTGTATGGCGGCGGATGAGTTGTTGGGGTTGAGTGTGTTTTGTGTTGGGTTGCAGAGAAGTAGAGAACCTGGGTAAGAATTGCTGGGAGCGACAGGCTTGACATGGTTCTGAACGAAGTAGATGATATCGTTGTAAAGCTTCCTCATATGGTTGAGCTCCGACATCAGCATGGTGTTGCTCCGCCTCAGCCTCTCGTTGTCCTCCGACAGAGCTGTCACGGTGGTAGTGGTCGCAACGTTACTGCAGTAGCCAGTGTTGAGGGGACCACCACCGCAGCCGGAAGGTGGAGATGACACGAGTGGCGGCGGCGAGTCGTCACACCAGTTGGGAAAGTCGTCGGAGTCGGAAGGCGAGTTGCTGCCACGTGGGAAGGGGAAGAAGCCGGGACCGGTGACGACGTGGTGGCTGCCGAGCGGCGAATGCGGGTGGTACTGATGGTGGTTGATGGGGAGCTGCGTCGGCTGAGCCGTCTTGCGGCGGTGGATCTCGCAGAGCAAATGCTTCTCGCCTTTCTTGAAAAACTCGTTGGCGAACTCCCACCTGTCCGGCACGATCTTTCTGAAACCCTAACATGACCGAACAACAGTCTCAGTGCAAAGCTCAAAAACAGAAACGAAAACAAAAGAAACAAAAAAACACATTCGTTAGATACATACATAGGTGTTGAGCTGGCGGACGAAGCTGGAGAAGTTGTTGTGCTTGAAGTAGTTGGGGAGGAGGTCACGGGCGAACTCCGGAGGACGCCAGACGACGAAGGTGGTGTCGTCTTCGCCCCAAGAGACGATGTGGTCGGTGGCGGGATCGTCGACGAGCTGGTACGTTTTGGTGAGAAACGGAGCCGGGACAGATTTGTGGAGTCGAGAGAGAGGAGTATGCCTTCGCCGCAGTTGTCTATCATCAAAGCCATGAGAAGCAGGAAGAGACAGAGAGAAAGGGAGAGAGAGATCTGAGAGAGAGAGAGGAATGAGAGGGTTTTAAGAAGAGAGGAGTGAGAGAGAGAGGGGAGGGATAAAAATGGAGGAGGAGAAAAGGAGAGTTGTGGTGGTAATGTGGTATTTGTTTTTGTTTTTTGGTTGGGTTTTTGGGGGGGTTTAAATATTTGGAAATGATCGATTTCTCTCTTCTTGAGAGAGGAGGAAAAAGAGAGAGAATATGTGTCTGAGTCTGGGAGTGTCAAATAAGGGCCTTTCAAGACAAACCCGTGACCCCTTCCTCTCTCTCTCTCTCTTTGTTTTGTACACTAGTACTGACAATTTGATCCCGCGCACACCCACTTAAAAATCACGCACAGGGGAAGAGCAGTGTGCTGTGCCCTTTGTCTTTTCAAATTTACCATTTCCTTCATTTCTTTACCCCCTTCCCAAAACTAGGGTTTATTTTACCCTCGATCTTATCCTTTTGTTTCTTTGATTGCATCTCTTGGGTCGGGATTCTCCTTTTCCGTATGTGTCTTTGTTTCTCCAAAATGATGTGGTTTTCACGTACAATGGATTTCTAAATTGGATGATCATTGTGTCTATACGACACTACATAATATTTTAGGACGACAAGGCTGCTTGACCTAAATCCAATAGAACTATTTTTTTTTTTTATATTTATTACTCATATCATAATATTTTATTATATTTTTTAAAAATTATCCCATTGATCTTTTTTTGCGTTACAAACATCAGAATGAAAACTTCAAATTTCATTCCCATTCACTTTTGATTCCAATGAGAGAGAAAAATGAATTATTTTTCTTTCCGCAAACCAAACGAGGCTTTTATGAAATAAGAGGAATTATGTGTAACTCAATATAAAGACTCTTTAGTTATTGTACGAGTATTGATAACCCTCTCAATTTGAACTGGAGCATTTTAAATACAAAACTATTTCGAACACATTTTTAATGTTGACCCGATCGGTTACCTTAATTATAACATTCGGATCGTATCATATTTATGTTGTTTTGCATGATCTGCATTTTCTTTTTCGATATTGTACGTATATTTGGATGACAATAGAAATGAACATTCCCTAATGCCATAAATGCAACTAGAGCTCCTATACAGATTTCTAAGCAAGATTACGACAATAATTCTTGTATACTAACCAAGCTACCTACATATAAACCTAGGTGTTATAAACTATAAAGATGGGGGGTTTAGACTTGAGTGCTCAACTTAATTAAACACAGATGCATCGTTAATTGTAGAGAATCTTGAAGAAGAAGGGTATTTTGGGTCAATGGAGTATAAACTATAGTAATACTGGGGTAATGTAAAAGAGTAAATAAGATGGGAAGAAAGGAAAAGGAAAGGTAATTGGGGATGTCTCACGTCAAACCGAGTGTTCTCTTTTCAATTTGTAGGTTTCCTTTTGTTTGTTTTAATATGCTACTCTGCTGCTTCAACCAAACCAAACACAGTTTCCAATTTCTAATCCCCCATCATTTTCTTCCTCTTTTCTCTTTCTGGTTTCTAGTTTTCTACTACCGACTGCTACTAACACATACAGCTCTCTAGCAGATATAAGGTAAAGGATACATCGAACTACGTGATGGGATTGAAAGCCTGTGTATTGTATTCTTCTCAGTCATGACGACATTTCTCCTTCTCTTCTCTTCTCTTCTGTCTTCTATTGCTCTTTCTTCCATTTCTTTCTCTTTTACCTTTCCTAGCTTCTTCTTCTTCTTTCTCTTTTTTTTCCAGTTTTTTTTCCCCCATAATGTTCCAAATTTCAATATGAATGATTTAGCATAAGGTTAGTCGACCTAGACAGTGCTCTTCTCTCTTTCTCTGACCACTACAAGCTTTACTCACTAATTACAACACCAGCAAAAGGCAAAAAACTACCCTGGGAAGAAAGAGGAAGATATGAGAGATCTGGTCCTCTCTATCTTCTCTCTCTCTCTCTCATCTTCCTCTCTTCTCCTCTCTCTCTCTCTCTCTCTCTCTCTCTTCTCTCTCTCTCTCTTCTCTCTCTAACTTTGGCTCCTTCTAATCCATCGGCTCGGCTTCTCCTTTTGGCTGACGTGCCCAGGTGGCCAGGTGATCGATTGAATTATTGACCCTAAAAATTTCCAAATGAAAAAAAACAAAAATCCGGATATTACACATTTCTTTCATTTCCTCCTCTTCTGCCTCTGTAATGGCCCAAAGAACATTCTTCCATATAGGAAGTTCACAAAAAAAAAAACGTTCTTCCATAGGAACAATGACAATCTCGATCATTAGGGTTTTAGGTTATGATTTTATTTTAGAGTCTCTAAGTCCTAGTATGTGTGATAACAACGAGTATTATAAACTCCTTTTCAAAAATGGTGTTTTACGTTAACTTGAAGTGTCAAAATTGAATGTGACATGTCTGATATTCTGAACTAGCTGGATTAGATTGCATGGAAGTCACTGTAATTGAGTACTGGGCACCGAGGAACCCCCTATAGAAGTAATTAAGGAAATAAGGAATTTAATTTGTGATTAAGGTAGAAGGCCGGACTGACGGCAAGAAATTAAGGACAGTGCAACGGAGGGGTCGAGGAGTAGGGACACAATATCAGGCGTTCTATCTCATCCAGGAACAAAGTGAAAACAATAGGAAAATGATGACTAATTATATCATATAGATCCTCGACTGATTATTTTGATCATTGTCCATCATATATTCTCTCATTATTGTAAAATCAAAAGTTAAAACACATGAACTGTCTCATTTCTTTTCACTTCTGCCACCATCTCCCTCCCCACTTCATATTGATCTGGATACACAGTTTGGGTAAACCCTGTTTATATATTATTAGCTTCGAATAATAATACATTTTAGCCTTGATAGATTGATAGAACTGGAAAAGATATGCCTGATCACTGTTACAAAAGGAGAGACACATACTTGTATTTCAATGGCATGCATTTCTCCCTTTAATTTGGGCAAGCAGCCAAGCATAAACTCAAAGAAAAACTCAATTTGGTACAAAAGCATTTTAAGTATCGAAAAGGAGAAACAATATACATGAACTGGGAATCGCCCCACGAAATATCTGTGTGTGAATATATTTATACATATATATATATATACATATATATACAGTCCCTATCTAGAGCGAAGCTTCGCTCTGGAATTAACGTGCGAAGGTCCTTATTTGACACACTTTTCGGTCATATTTTTCTATCATACCCGGTCAGTGTCTAGATACATATCGTATGATCATCCTTACAAAGTTTCATCCAATTTGGTGATTGTTTGCACACCGAATCAGATAAAATAAATCAATAGAACAAAATCTGTCCAAGTAGAACCGTTGGAGTAAATCATGATTATGCAGGCTTAAACGGTCACCAAATTGGATGAAACTTTGTAAGAATGATCATACGATATGTATCTAGACATTGACCGGGTATGATCGAAAAATATGACCGAAAAGTAAGTCAAATAAGGACCTTCGCACTTTAATTCCAGAGCGAAGCTTCGCTCTGGATAGAGACTGTATATATATATTATCAGGTCCAAATATCCTTATTTATTCCAAATGTATGGATTTTCTTAATTGACTCACTTTTAGATCATATTTCTCATCTTAACCATTCACATTGTAAGTATATATGAGTATATCATCTCTACAAATTTTCAGCCAGCACTACCAGAAGAAAGGCTTTAGCCGACGAAAATTAAAAAAACCAGGCCGACAAATCTTTTTTCGTCGGATAAAGTTGACTTTAGCCGACGAAATTTTTCTTCGTCGGCTAATTTATATTTTCGTCGGCTATGGTAAATTTTAGCCGACGAAATAAAAATGTCGTCGGCTAAAGAATTTATTTTGTCAGCTATAGTCTGTGAACTTTAGCCGACGAAATAAAAATGTCGTCGGCTCTAAAGAACTATTTTGTCGGCTATAGTCTGTGAACTTTAGCCGACGAAATATTTAAAAGTTTAGCCGACGACATATTAATTTTGTTGGCTAAAGTGCTTTATATTTGCAGATCTGGACAACAGCAACTCATCTGGGAAAAAAAACGGGGAGGAAGAAAAAAAGAAAAAAGGGAGAAAAAGTTTGGGTGTTGTCGAAATTTGTCCATAATTAGTTTGTGAAGCTATATATAGGTACGTATATGATATATATGTTGATTAATTGAGTTTATTTGAGTTGATCGATTTGAGTGTGATGAGTGATTGATTTTGAGTGTTGATGAGTTGATTGATTTTGAGTGTGATTGAGTTGTTGATTTTGAGTACGTTGGATGTATATATATATATGTGTTGATCGATTTGGTTGATGATTTGAATTGATAATATATATGAATAATTTGTTGTTAATAAATAGTAGATATATATATATATATGTTAATTAATTTTAAAATATTATGTTGAATGGTATAAGTTGTTGATGATATATATGAGTTGATGATGATTTTGTGATGATGTAGATATATATATATATATATGTAATATTGTTATGTAATTTAAGTATATATATATATGTGTGTGTGTTAATTAATTTGTTATTAATTAGTTGTAGTACGTAGAATATATACTAAATGAATTGAGATTTTATATATGGCATAGAATTTCATTAATAATTAGCTAGCGTTATACATATATATTTTGTTATATTTTCAGGATATGGATAAGAGTTGGATTTCGCTTCCAAAATAGGACAAAAGATATGGTGCAGGAGTTTATGAGTTTTATGGAATATGCGCTGGCTAATGCTAACGGGAATACAATTTTCTATTGCCTGTGCACGAAATGTCAGTGTCGCAGCGATATGTATCGATTTCCATTGACAAAGTATGACAGCACCTGAGGAGAGTAACGGGTTTTGAGGAGAAGTACACATGTGGTTATATCACGATGAATCATCATCAGGGGGTCCGCATGATCATGGCCATTTTTTTATGAGACGGGTAGTACATCCAACGATCCAACAACTGCATTCATCAACGACATGTTTCCTTATGAGAGCGGGTGTATGCGCTCAAGGACAGTATATGCCTGACCCGGTGCAGCCTTACCTAGAGCTGTCCAACTGCTGATATTGAAAAATACAACAAACTGCTTATTTTCCAACAGACCCCTGTGTACCCCGGTTGTCAAAAGACCGTTCTTGAAAGTGTGATGGACGTAATGAATATTAAAGTTGAGACAAAATCGACCGTGAAGGCTGTTGATAATTATCTGCAGTACACTGCTTCGATGCTGCCTCACGGTCATCGTCTTCCTACCACTCATCGTAAGGTCCGATGTATCCTGAAAGATCTTGGGCTTCCTACATCAAGATCCATGCATGCAGATATGAATGCGTTCTCTTCTGGGGTAAAGATCCAGAAGGGAATGACCTTGGTGGGCTTGACGCATGTCCGGTATGTTACACTGACAGGTATAAGCTGACTCCTACAGGCAATAGGAAACCTGTGAAGGTACTTCGGTATTTCCCGTTGAGGGATAGGCTGGAGCGGTTGTACATGTCTTCACACACGGCCAAAGCTATGAGATGGCACGCTGATAGGGAATTGCGTGATGAAGATACCCTTATACACCCTGCTGATGGGGAGGCTTGGAAGCATATAGACATGGAGTTTCCTCATTTTGCGTCAGAGGTCCGAAATGTGAGGCTCGGGCTCTCATCTGACGGGTTCAACCCTTTTGACAACATGAGTCTTCAATACAGTGTATGACGGTGATTTTGGTACCGTACAACCTTCCTCCATGGATGTGCATGAAGAAGGAATAATATGTTGAGTTTGTTGATTCCGTGGCCCGGTTATCCAGGGAAGTATCTCGATGTGTATTTGAGACATTTGATGAAGAGCTTCAGTTTTTGTGGGACGTTGGTCATCCCACTTAGGACAAGTACATGCACGAGATGTTTCAGATGCATGTCATGGTTGTTGGTACCATCAGTGATTTTCCTGCCCGTGGGATATTGTCGGGCAACGTTGTTAGGGGATACAAGGCTTGTCCAGAGTGCCTTAGCGATGAGGGGAGCAGCAGTCATTGCAACAAGATATGCAGATTGGGTCACCGTGCTTCCTTCTATATAATCACGAATGGCGGTTCGATGACAAGGCATTTGATGGGACAGTAGAACACGGTGTGCCTCCTAGAAGATGGACGGGAGAAGAAATTTTAGCAGTGCTTAATGAGTACGATTTTGAGTAGCTCAGCAATCATCCCAATATTGTGGCGGCAATACTGAAAGACCCGACAGGTACAAATTCTGGACACATAAGAGCATATTCTGGGAACTCCCATACTGGAGTAAGTGTTGATTAGGCACTACCTAGATGTGATGCACATAGAAAAGAATGTTTGCGACAGTGTGGTGGGCACAGTGTTGAACTTGGAGGGGAAGACGAAAGACGGTCCTAAGGCACGCATTGATATAAAAAAATGCAATTAAGAAGACATCTGTGGTTGAAAGAAGGGAAGAAAAAAATGCCTCAAGCTCCTTACACCGTGAAGCTTGACCAGAATAACGTAATTTTCAGGTGGATGAGTTGTGTGAATATCCTTTAGGCTATGCAGGAAATATAGCCGGTGTGTGAACTTCGGGACAATAAGATGTACGGGTTGAAGAGTCATGACTGTCAATCCTGCTACAACGTCTCTTCCCTGTTTTCATTCGACCGTTCATTCCCGTCAGGTGGTGGAGCCGTTAGTAGCGTTGGCAAGATTCTTCCAGAAGTTATGCACACGGGAAGTGAAAAAATCTAACCTCCGGGAAATGCAAGAGGACATCATTTATATCATGTGTAAATTGAGAGGATATTTCTTCCAAATTTTTTGACATCATGCCTCACCTGATGATCCATCTTCCCGAGGAATTGTTGCTTACCGGTCCAGTACACTACATTGGATGTATCCCATGGAAATGTACGTTTTTACACCTGAATTCCTCAATATATATACATGTTCAATAATCATAACATTTGCAACTTGATTTATAGGCAACTTGAGACTACAAAGATTATGTGGCTAATAAATCCGCGCCTGAAGGATATAGCTGAAGCATATATTGCGCACGAGTGCGTCACCTACATGAAGTTGTATTTAGGAGCATGAAGGAAACAGACGAAGCCATGCCGGTAGATGTACCGAAGTTCAATCTTTCCATACTCTCCAGTGATGTTGAAGTTTATGGAATTTTGTCAGACTCCTACAAGTTGCACCACATGAGCTAGTCATTGCCCACTGGTGGGTATTGATTAACTGTCCAGAAGTTGAATACTGGAAAGACATCCATCTATATTGTCCAGACATTCAAGGTGATCTCGAGTACCACAACATGGGTTTGCAAACTATTTTGGCGGCTGGGTACGTAATTCAATATTTCTATACGTATTTATGTTTATTGCATAATTATCCATATTTACAATTGAATGGTTGGTTGCAGATGAACCATATTCAATTTGATGGTCACCCAAATTGGTCGCACGAACTAAGACTTCTAGCGATGAAGCCGATAATGTCAAGAGTTTATCCGATGTGCAAGGTGAATGGGGTGTAATTTATTGTGAACAAAGAGACAGCAGACGGAGAACACATAATTCTGGGGTGATGGCGCATGGTGGGCGGAATGGAGTTGACTATTACGGTGTTCTCCATTCAGTGGTGGAACTCGTTTACGCTGAAGGCATGACAGTGCACCTCTTCAAGTGTAGATGGTTTGATACTAGCCCGCAGAGCATGAAGACCGATCAGTACGAAATATTATCGGTGAACACTGCTACAAGTTCTTACGAAGATGACCGTTCGTTTTTGCCACATCGGTAAAACAAGTGTTTTATCTTGATGACCTTGCTAAGGGTGACGCGTGAAAAGTAGTCAACCTTGTGCACCCTCGAAACATTTACCGGGCGGCTACACTTGGAGAGGCCGAAGACCAGGAAGAAGATGTTGCGTATCAAGAGCCCAACGCAATAGGTATCCTAACTCTTCTACCGTTCGCCTTATTAATTTTAAAGGGGGTCGTTCGGTGCGATTCGTGATGAAGAGCCAAGGCTTATTGATGTTGATCCAAATCAAGAAACAGACGAAGACTCTGGCGATGAGAAAAGACATAGATTACCAGAAATTAATTCTGACACCGAAGAAGACTCATCGGATAATTCCGATTACGAGCCTTAGTTTAATTTAGAGGACGTAATACATTAATTTGTAATAAAAAAAAATGTATTACATTTATAGTTTACATATGTTGAATTCATATTTCTGTTATTATATGAATTTTGGTGATATATGAACATGAAGTGAGTATGGTTTACATGTATTACCTTCAGTTTTTTTAATGTATTTTTTAAACTTTAGCGACGAAATACACCATAATTCGTCGGTCTAAACCATCTTAGCCGACGAATTATAGTATATTTCGTCGGCTAAAACCATCTTAGCCGACGAATTATAGTATATTTCGTCGGTTAAGATCAGTTTAGCCGACTAATATCCTAATATTTCGTCGGCTTTATTTATTTTTTTATTTTATACATATTTTAGCCGACGAATATATTAGGGTATTCGTCGGCTAAACCCTAAAAATTTTCTGTTACATACTATAGCCCTATCTTCGGTGGTTATTTTACGTAAAATTTATACGACTTGTTGCGTCTCATCGGTTTGATTTGAAACTATTTTCAGTTGAAGGTCCGGCAAAATACGAAATTTAGACGGTCCAACGACCTTTTCGTGCATTTAGGGGTTTCACTTACGGGATTGACCGTCCGGATCGAACACTTAACCTTGTCGAATCAAGTTGAATTTTTGCCCATTCATGTATTTTGTCATGATGGTCAGATCTGACGGTCGGATTTTCGTTTCTCAAGTTTGATCATCACAATCATCTGGATGCCTACTAATGTTGTGTAACTTGTTTACCAAAAATGTTAAGTAAATGTTCCGTTTCAAAAACAAACTATACGTAAAACCTTCAAACGCAAAAAAGTCGTGAAATAAGATATGACCAGAATGATGAAATACGTCCACGGTTGAAAAATCACAGTATTCCGGTAAAGTTTCGGTGCCGATAGTTACGGTCAATGCAATTTTTCATTCTTTTCCCTATGAGTAGCCCTATCTTCGGTGGTTATTTTGCGTAAAATTTTTTACTCACTTGTTGCGTCTCATCGGTTTGAAACTATTTTCAGTTGAAGGTCCGGCCGAAATACGTAATTTAGACAGGCAATGAGCTTTTCCGTGCGTTTAGGGGTTTGACTTAACGAATGACCGTCCGGATCGAGCCCTTAACCTTGTCGGATCAAGTTGAATTTTTTTCCATACATGTATTTTATCATAATGGTCAGATCTGACGGTCGGATTTGCGTTTCTCAAGTTTGATCATCACAATCACATCACAGTTGTCGAATGTATAAAAGTACTATAGCCGACGAAATCAAAGGTTTAGCCGACGAATTTCATAGATTGGGCGACGAAATTTTTAAAGGTTTGGTTTATTTAGCGACGAGTTATTATCTTAGCCGACGATATTATTATATTTAGCCGACGAAATAATAATTTCGTCGGCTAAAGTTGTCGGGTATAAACCCAGCGCTCGACAGCAGAAATGCCCTAGCCTCCTCTTTCCCCTCCTCCGCCTCCTCTCCCTCTCCCGGTCACCGCCTCCTCTCCCTCTCCCTCTCCCGGTCCGCCCTCTCCCTCTCACGGTGGCCCTCTACTGCTCGCCTGCTCCGGCCCTCCCTATCCTCTGCTGCGCCGGCCCTCCCTACTCCTTTGCATGCTCGGTCCTCCCTCCTCTCCTGCTGCTCGCCTGCTTGCTCCGGCCATCCCTCCCTCCTCTCCTGCTGTCGATCCTCCCTCCTCCTCCTGCTGCACGTCCTCCCTCCTCCTGCTGCTCCAGCCCGAGCCCTCCCTCCTCCTCCGCTGCTCCAGCCTCGAGCCCTCCCTCCTCCTCGAGTACATTTCTATTTCCCAAGGCTCATTTTGTATTGTTTTTATTTTCGGTCAATTGCAATGTTGTTGTGTTGTTAGGAAGTGGTATATTTGTGTTAGGAAGTGTATATTTGTATTTAGGAAGTGTATATTTTTATTTAGGAAGTGTATATTTGTATTTTGTATTTAGGAAATGTATATTGTATTTAGTATTTGTGTTTGCTTTGATTTTCCGGTCAATTGCAATGTTGTGGTGTTGTTAGGAAGTATATATTTTTATTAGGAAGTTTATATTGTATTTAGGAAGTGTTAATTTGTATTTAGGAAGTGTATATATATTTTTTTTGTTGACTAATTGAATGGGTTTACATTTTTTGATTTTTTGTGGCCTTAATTCAATTAAATTTTAAACAGATGAGCGGTAATATTAGATCGACGAAGGGTTCGAAGGGCCAATGGTCGAATCGTCTGAGGCAACTCTAGCAACCCTCAGAGTCGTTTCGGGGCCTCATGACAGCGTGCAGCCCTTCTGGAGACGGCGCAGAGGCAACCGGAGGTGCCCTCCTCATCGAGGCAGCAGGGCGTCCCTCGTTTCTCGAGGCAGTTGTGGTCTCAGACCCAGACGAAGGTCTCTGCACCCCGTATGCTTGAGATACACGGGCCCACTCCGAGTCCTGCTTCGGATGATGGTCATCTGGGGTACAGATGCCGTCGTCTCATCTGTTCCTTCCGCGATGATACCGGCCTTACCTGCAGTCGATGACTCAGGGACGCCGATTATCCATTGCCCCAGTCAGTGGCTCCATCAGCGGCGTACTGGTTCGTGCCTTTTGATACGCTCTTATTTCCGTGAGGGTATCATCATCGGAGACGGAATCCGTCGCGTCCGCCGCATCGCCCTCAGGTACTGAAAGATGAATGATTTGTTTTCTTATAATTCTCCGATTTTAATAATCAATTTGGTTTATCATGTGATAGGCACCGTCGGAGCGAAGCCGGCAAAAAAGAAGAGAGGCCCCGTCATAGGGAAGCTCTCGAGAAGATCGTCGGTACCTCAGGGAGGATTGTCATTGGTACTGACGGGGATGGCGACATAGTATCGGGTGGGAAGTCGAGGACGTACTCGGCCGCGTAGGAGGAGCGCTCATTAGGGATAGAGTCCCTATGTTGTGGTCAGACTGGGGCGAGGTCCCGCAGGAGGTTAAGGACATGGTCCACAACACGATGTCGGTGAGTTTACAAAATGCCTCAATAATATTATGTATTACATTGTAGATTTCTCGAAAAACTAAACTAATAAAGGTTAAATGCAGGTGTGGTTTAAGTTTCTGAGCCCTTGAATAGCAGCTGGCGGACGTTGTGTTATGGGGGAAGTTAATGAGAAGTTAATGAAAAAAAAATGTATGTGATATTAATAATATTTCTAATATTTTTTTGTATCTGTAGGTATAAGAGAGTGGAAGAACGAGTTGCGGACCCATAAACTACGCACGGGAACGCACGTTCTGGTACCCCTGCTGAGTCCAGTACAGAGAGAGTACCAGTGCGGGTTGGCTTCTGACATCGAATTCAACAACCTCGTAAACGGTATTTAAAAAAATTAATTAGTTAATTTATCATTAAGTACGTGCGTTTTTAAATATTTTACTAATAGTTTAGTTTTTTCTTTGAAGGCTGTTTCCCGGGCGAACGCTCAGAACCGGCAACGCAACACAAGGAATCATCATGCCGGTTCTAGACCGTTCGCTGTCTTCATGAACGAGACGGCAGGGAACATCCAGAGGTCAACCGTACGTCTATACGTACGAGAAGGATATCGTGACGCCAAAGAGGATATTGTAAGTCATCTTACGTTTTTAAATTTTTAATTTTACTATATGAGTCTGGTTTAAGGGACATTTTTTTTTACATCATTTTTTACACTTCATTGAAGCCGTTAGATTATATAAGTTTAATGGTCTAGATTAATTGCAAGTTTGACATCAACACACAATAAGGTGAATGGTAATGACATAGAATTAGTGATTTGAGTTATATTCAATTAGAAATGAACGGGAAAAAACTGCCATTAATTAATAAAAACCAAAACTAAAACATTAGAACACGATTGGGAAAAAAAAAAGAAGAAAAAGAAACAAGAACAGAAACAGAAAGCCAATTGCCTGCACAAAAGATGAATTCATCGTCTTCTCCAAGCTCTCTCGGCCCATCTCTGCGAATCCCCCAATTACAATTCTTACAAACCAAGTAATTTTATTCTTTCTCTAAATCAACAAAAACAAAAAAAAAGCTATAGATTTTTTTATGGAAGAAAAAGCTATATATAGATCGGTCTGTTGCAAACTTGCAATCACTCTCTAGCTAGCACTGCAATTCAGTTCATTGATTCATCATGACTCGATCATCTTCGTTTGAAAATTGAATATGGGGAAGAGATTTGGCAAACATTTAACCATTCCAATTAAGGGTGAATAGCCCATATCACATTTAATTAGCTATGTTATCTTGGCCTCTTCCATCTTAATCTTTATATAAATCCAATGCTTTTCTCAAGCTAAATCTCCTTTTGCGTTCTAGCTTTTTGTTCTTCTTCTTGTTCTTTTTTTTTTTTTTTCTTTCCTGTTTGATCGTGTTCTACTGTTTTGGTTTTCTTGTTTTTGATTATTATGAGTTTATTTCTAAATATGACATTTCAAATTCCTGTCACCTTATGTGTGTTGATGTCAAACTTGCAATTAATCTAGACCATTAAACTTTATATATCTAATGGCTTCGAAGATATGTAAAAAATGGTGTAAAAAAGAGTGTCTCTTGAACCGGACCCTACTTATATATATGTCAAAATGTTAATAATAATTTTTTTTCCTATCCAATTAGGCGAAGGTGAGGAGACTAGTGACAAGGTGATGAGTGCTATAGTGAGGGAGACATGGCTGGACACGTAGGAGGAAAGATGTCCGAAGCCATGTCCCGTCGACACTTCGGATCCGACGGTTGGGGCGAGGATCATGGGCACAGCCTTCCCACCGCGAGCAAACAACTTCTACTCTTCTACTGCCGGGGTCAGGAAAGAAGGGCGAGGGGGTCTTGAAGACCACTCCAGGATTTCAACGAAAGGCAGCCTCGATCAGCAGCAGGACCACGACCACCAAGACGACTCAGCTGCTACAGTCGGGACTTTAGAGACTACGGGAACAACAAGCTGCTCATGTTGCCTATAATGCCGCGCAGGCAGCCCTTTATGGCAAGTACATGCCATCCAGCAGGCCCAGCAGCGGCAGATGTTCCAGTACAT
Source organism: Fragaria nilgerrensis (assembly GCA_010134655.1). NCBI lineage: Eukaryota > Viridiplantae > Streptophyta > Magnoliopsida > Rosales > Rosaceae > Fragaria > Fragaria nilgerrensis. Next base: position 30,424,898 of record CM020978.1, on the reverse strand, counting down.
GCAGGACTTACAGCTGCCAGCTCCAGGGACTTCCGGCTCCGCCCATGCCTCCGCCCATACCGCTACCAGCCGCCACCCGCAACTCTCTTCAGCAGCCCCCAGAAGCGGATATTAATTTAGACGATCTAGATTTTGTGTAGTTGATGAATTATGTAGTTTTAATGTGCTTGTTGTGGTTATATGAAATTGTTTTGGTGTTTTTTTGCAGCTTGCTTGGAATGTAATTTAGAAATTTCGGGTTTTTTTTTTATTGGAATGGACTTATAACCGACGAAATACCCATAATTCGTCGGCTATAGGTTTTTTAATTATTTTTTAATAGGGTTTAGCCGACGAATTATGGAATGTTGTGTCGGCTAAACCCTTTAAAGCCGACGAAATACGGGCTGTTTCGTCGGCTTTAGTTATTTTTTTTTTTTTTACATACTACATACTATAGCCGATGAATATATTAAGCATTTCGTCGGCTAAGCTGAAAACTAGCCGACGGTTTTTTTCGTCGGCTTTAGGTAAGAGACTAGCCGACGAGTTGTTGTTCGTTGGCTATAGGTAAGAAGACTAGCCGACGAGTTGTTTCGTCGGCTAAAGTATGAGGGACTAGCCGACGATGTCTCTCTGTCGTCGGCCATCTATGGGAAAATAGCCGACGACGGTCTATAGTTCGTCGGCTAAAGTCACTGCCGACGACCCTTTCCTGACGAAACCATAGCCGACAAAGTATCATCGGCTAAGATCTTAGCCGACGAATTAAGCTAACAGGCCGACGAAATGTTTTCGTCGGCTAAAGTGCTTGTCTTGGTAGTGCAAATTGATAATCGTTAATGTATCGAAACTATATGATTACAATGAACGATCTTGTAATTCACAATTTTGAATACCTTAATGATTATCAATTTGGCTAAAATTTTGTAGAGATGATTTACTCATATATACCTACAATATAAATAGTTAAGATGAGAAAATATGATCTAAAAGTAGGTTAATTAAAAAAATTCATACATTTTAAATAAATAAAAGATCCGTATCTGAAAGGTATATATATATATATAGACAACACATGACTGATGTGAGACTGGCACAATGCAGAAGGTTTTAGGGTTTAAAAGAAAAGGGAATTAATATAGAAAATACACGAAGAAATGTCCGGTAGCTTCAAGTCCCGATATTCAATTAAAATGGAAATGGTTCCTTTGATACAGCTAAGCTCGGTAGCCAGCATAATTAGATCGAAGAAGATAAAAACACAGATCAGGGCACTGAGACCCACACCTTCTAAGTTCTTACACATTGTTGGCCTTTTTCTTTCTTTATACTTCCAGAGCTGGGTAGCCAAAAACAAAAACACACGGAACCTAACCCTGCAGCTGCAGCTAAGAGAGAGAGAGAGAGAAGAGAGAAGAGAGAGAGAGAGAGAGAGAGAGAGAGAGAGAGAGGAGCCGTGCAAGTTCTTACACTGTCCGTTTCAGCTCACGCTGACATGGAAACAGTAGGTAGCAACATGCAGCAGCTTGTAGTCCCTTTTATTTTTGATGGGGTACGTTCTCTTCTCTCTGTAGGTTACCATTCTCGTGATTCTTGCTTTGTTTTCTTCCTCTGCACAGCTTATATTTATTACCTCCCCACAGTACCCTTGTTCATGTTACATGCACATTTTTGGAATTATTATTTCTTGGCCATACATCTTTAGGGAATATACAAACTACCCCCACCCATGTACATTGTAGATATCCTCAGCTCAAACAAACCAATTTATCCATATAGTACTCCTCATTAAGTAGATTTAGAATCACAGTTATTTGTACTGATTGAGAATTGGTACAGAAAGGTTCACCAACAGTGGATTAGCTAGCTTAGATTAACAGCTCGAAGTGAAAAATGTGGATTCGTCGGTAACCTAGCTAGACAGCCAAGGGTCCACAGAGTATGGAGATCTCGAAAAACAAACAAAGCTGAATAATTCACAAGTTAAATGTCAGGAAACTCAGGCATATATGATCCTTCTTCACCGAGCCCACCACCACACCATCACTACCGAAATCATCCGTCCATGCCATCACCACTCTCTCTCTCTCTCTCTCTCATTATTCATTGTGTCCAGTCTAGTCTAATATCACCAATCTCTCTATTCTCTCTGTATATGATGTGTGCTGAAGAGCAAGAAGATTCTATTCCAATTTCTAAAACGCAGCAAAAGTGAAACCAAAACCCCACCTCCTCTCTCACATGACCACCGCCGATACCTAGCTTCCAAAAACTTATATATTATTTCTACTGATCGAAACCAAGCTTTTTGTCATTTTTTTTCTTCTTAAACCAGCTTATTATACTGCCTGGGAATGAGAATTTCAAGGAAAGACAACTTAAACCGCAGAGCGAATACGGATAAAACCCCATTTTAAAATGGGTGTTTTATGGGTAATAGTACAGTTTAATTAGTTATATATAACCAAACCATAGAGACAGACATACACAGTAGCCCATAAGCTCGATCTTCCTTCTTTCTAAATCTGAAAGAATCAAACTCTGTATTCTATTTCCATACTACTACAGAGCTACTGCAAGGTTCTTTTTCTTTTTCTTCTGTCTGTCTCTTCTCTCGCACTCTCTTTTGTCTGTTTTAACGAACTTCTTCCCTGCAAACACAAAACCCTATTAACCATTTTTATTATTGTTGATTCAATCGAATATATGTGTTCTGTGTTCAATGAAACTGGATCGTATCAGTAGCAATAACATAAACAATATAAATGAATCGATGGTCCTTGTGGGCACACAAGTGATCGATGGATGGAGAGGTTTGAATTGGGTCAAACAAAGATAATATTAGGTTTCGAATCCTGCAGGTGCTTATTTTTCTTCTAAGATTTTAGACAAAGAAACAACTAAATTCAAAAAGATCACGAGGGGATCATATATTTCTACTATATATGGATCCTGAGCACGAGCAAATGGGCATGCATTGAGCATGAGACAAGAAACCCGTTTGTCTTTAATCTACAAAAATATTAATGCACCCAGGTTCTTTGTCCATTGTGTTGTTAATACATGAAACTGACGTTTCTCTATATATCGATCTTTCACAGGCTAGGGCTTCTTCGATCCTTCTATCTTCTTCAATCACACAGAGCATCCCACTTCCATAAGTGCATGCATGAAATGAGAAGCTAGTGTTTGGAATTATTACAGAAAGAATTTACCTCGATCTGAGAGGTGAAATTTTTGAATAGGGAGGGTGAAAGTAGTTCTTCCCGGATTAGGATTTAGGAAATATGGAAAGCTCAGTATCGAGAATTAACTTTGGCAGTATCCGACTGTGAATGAATTATTAGTATCTATGAAGTTATGATTACTAAAGCAAATCGTTCTTATCTTCTTTATAGCCAAGTTTCCTAAAGCTTGTTAACACTTTAGGTGGTACTGACTTTACATAAAGAAAATACATTAACTTGGTTTTGAAATCTTGATGTTCGAATTTGGGTGAGAAAGTCACTGTATATGAAATTATAATAGGCCAATTAAGATAATGTAATATTTAGTTTCCATGCAAAAGTTCATGAAATTTCATTCAAAAAGACGTTTAAAGCAGCTTCCTAGCTTCTCAAAGACTAAGAGAGCAATCTAAGGTCCAAAGGGTCGTCATCAAAAACTAAAAAATAATGCATGTAGCTAGGCTTGCATGGCCTCGATCAATCTATTTTCTTTCCAATGAAGAAAAAAAGTTAATTTTAACTCACTTTGTAGAAAATTACATTAAAAGGAGAGAAGAACAAAGACTTGTCTTCCAATTTCTCCACTACAATCTTTTCCTTTCAATTTTCACCTCCTTTCCCTTTTCTGATTCCTTCCTTTCTTTGTTAAAGTCCTAAAGCCATTCCTTCATCTTCTACGTTGTAAAGAGATCGATGAGATCCTTCTATAAACGTGTGAGAGCGACTTTACTACTTCATACCAAAGTATATTCTACGTAGCTAGCTACATGGTGATCAAGAGGTTCAATTGAACTCTCTCACCATCTTGCAACATCTATTGTTTAGATTTTTACTCATATATAAGAGTATTATAAACTCTGACTAATTTCGTCCCTTCAAATGTGATAATAAATATACTTATTTTTAGTTAGTTCATGAGACTAAAGCAAAATAATGTATTCATTTGTTTGTATTTATTTTATCTAATATTTTTATCTAACGAAAATATTTTTCTTACATAGTTAACTCGTCCAATTAAGTTTGACCTCTTTTAATATAATTTATGGCTACGTCATTGTATATATATAGTTCATATCCAAAACGAACCTTCGCTTTGAAATTAACGTGTGAAGTTTCTTATTTAACTCATTTTTTGGATATATTTTTGCATCTCCACCGTTCAGTTGGTAGAACCTAATGCCTAAATCACTTATGCGAAATTTCATCAAATTTGATGATTGTTTGAGTTTTCATAATCGTTATTTATACAAACAGTTATGGTTAGACATAATTATGGTCCGTTTATTGATTTAATCTAATTCGGTATATTAACAATCATCAAATTGGATGAAATTTTGCAACAATGATCTATTAATTAGTATCAACAAACTAACGATAGAGATATGAGAATATGACCGAAAAATAAGTCAAATAAGAAACTTCACACGTAATTTTAAAACGAAGGTTCGTTATATATATATATATATATATATTATATATATTATATAATATAAACTGCTTGCGCACCAAGTTAATGTAAGGAGATTAGACGTTGATCATGATCATCCTTCGATCCATAATATAGTTCTATGCTATGATATTGGGGCCTGAGATTCCACTAATAACATACTTTTAGTCGGTGCAATTATTCGAATTCCAACCATGGCCGACCCTTAGCTCGCATGTCTTATAAACCTGGGACCCTAAATTATATGTAAGTTAGAAGACATGCAAATCTGCTATATCTATGACTTAAACATGATTAACCCGAAAAAGTGTGAGTCATCGAATGTCAAAAGAAGACAATTTTCTGGGTTGGTTTTAATCAGAAAATTTAGAAGACGATCGATCATGTAAAGACACTTATATATTGGGGGGAACATAAAAGCTGTTGGCTCACATGCACATCACATTCCTTCTCTTCTCTTCTCTTCTTTTTAAACTGTGGCTGATGAATGTTAAAGAGAGAAGAAAAAAGGTCCCACGGCTCAAGGCTGCTGCAAATTCCATTAGAGCTTAATACTGCTACATGTTTCAGGTTCTTCTTCCTCAATCCAAGGGATTCTGTGAGATGATGATGATGATGAAAGCTGATCGGGACCCTCCATCATCTTCATTGCCATCATTTCATGCATATATACAGAGCTAGATAGGTATCCTTGAAGACACACTCACAGTCCACACACAGCTCTATCTGCTATATCTGATAAAAACCCATTAGTTGCAAGAGATAGTTGCAAAGCCAAAGTAGCTATAGATTAAAGTGCCATTTCTTCTGAGACAGTCAATAATGCTGCATCATTTAGAATTAGAAATGTCTCATCGATTTTCGGTGAAAACTACTAATTAATTGGTATACAGTTTCTATCAAGAGCGAAACTTCATTTTGAAATTAAAGTGTGAAGTTCCTTATTTGACTCACTTTTCGGTCATATTTCCACATCTCCACGATTCAGTTTGTAAAACCTAATGCATATATCATTTTTGCCAAATTTCATTGAATTTGATGATCGTTTGGGTTTTCATAATCGTTATTTACACAAACAGTTCTGAATAGACAGATTTATGGTCCGTTCGTTGATTTAATCTAATTTGGTACCTTAACGATTACCAATTTTGATGAAACTTGGCAAGAGTGATCTATGTATTAGGTTCTACAAACTGAAAATATGACCGAAAAATGAGTCAAATAAGGAACTTCACACTTTAATTTCAAAATGAAGCTTCGCTCTGAATAGGAACTGTATATATATATATATATATATATATATATATATATATATATATATATTGATTGGTTTATTATTGTCAAGTTAATTATAAGAAAATCATTTGCATCAGTGTTGCGGTCGATCCCGACTGGTTTTGCATCCACAATTTTCTCGTTTTTGGTTGTTAATTATGTTCTTCATTCTGTATACTACGTACAATACGAAGAAAAATTCGTGTGATATCTGCCACCTAATTATCCACTGAAGAAACCCTTTTTTGGCTGCTCAATCATGCGAAACAATAAAGCTTCCAAGTGATCTGGTGCAAAATCATTCAACTGAAATTGACTAGCTGATCAAGCAGAGGAATGTTAGTTAACGTTCATTCGCTTTGAAAATGAATAATGCATATGACCTTTTACACATATCTGTTACATATATTGTACTCACTTTCATATATCATGTCCTGTCAAATCCTCATTGTCATTATAAAAGAAACCAATCCCACTCATTTTGTTGTTTGAATTGGTTTCACTTAAGTTTAGGGATTCAGAAACATCAAGATTTAAGTTTCTCACTATTTTCCAGTACCAAACAAAGTCGATCCAACAACATCCACTATGAGACTAATTACTTAATAATTCAAGTCCGAGGCATTGAATCGAAGAAGACGTGCATTAGCCTTTAGATGCTTCGATGAGATCAATATTTGTTTTTGTTTTGTGGAAGGAGCACTAGGAGCTTCTAAGTTAAGATCTGAAGAGGTTATGGACAAGGACGTCAAGTTAATTAGGTGGCTTGGTTTTCAATATAATCTCTAGGACCACCACCATATATACTATCACTTGGTAGCTAGCTACTGTTGCAAAAAGTCGAACCAAAACAATAGCATTTTGAACAATCAACGACTTGTTCCCATGCCCTAGCTATGTGACACTTCTAATTTTGGATTTTATTAATTTACACTAAATCTAAGGTCATATCGTTCCAAGCAGCATGGGATGAGTACAAATATATGAGACAATTAAGGTTCAACATCTAATGTAAATGGTTGTGGAACTTTGAACTGTAAAGTGTTCTATTTTGGATGCATGACCTATCGAATTAGACAGTCTTTTTCTTTTCCGCAACAGAAAATAGAATAACTTTAGTTTCTGGTGGGGGGCCTTATATATTATTGATCCCGGATCTTATAGACATGCATATACATATGTTGCATGATCGATTCAACAAGTTGGAGATGGAAGCTACTTAATTAGCTAGTGTTTCTTTATACGCACGAATCCTAAACTATAGAGATCTGCGAAGCCTGCACTCCCCTCTAATCGTTTTTCATTGTGTAATAATCACCAAATTACTAGGGAGTGGTTTTGGCGGATATTAAAATGGTAAAACTCCAATACATTCTAGATTAGAATCTGTAAAATAATGTAGCTTTCATGGTGGTATGCGAGTGGTTTAACTTTCATAGCAGTAGTAATTTACTAACAATGAAATGAAATCATTGTTAGGCTTTTAGTTGATCGATCTTCGTTCTTCACTAGTTCACTTCTATTTATGAGTTTGCTGCAAATTGCAAGAGAGACTATGCCAAATTATTATTATTTTCCCACGAAAATGAGAGTAATTAAACTCAAATTTACAAACATCGACACCACTAATCAAACCAGACTTAAAAGATAAAGCTACTGAAAAACAGAAACCCTGAAAGAAGGCAGGAAGCATGGCTATCAGATCACAAAAGCTCATTTGTTCACTTTAGAATTAAAATGGGATATGGAATAACTTTTGACAGTGAGAGAGAATATTGAGTTGGAGCCCTAAATATACTTTCACTAACATACGAACGTCTGGTGAAAAGAAGGCAAGGAGGTACAAAGTGGAATGAAGCCATGAAAAGGCTGGGCAGAGTCCCTACAATGGAAACAAGAAAAAAAAAAAAAAGAAAGAAAGAAAAAGGAAAGGAAGTGAAGCTCAGAAAAAATGAAACCTACACAGCTTTATAGGGAATAAGGAGGAGTTTTCAGAATGATTGAGCCTGAACCAAAGTGAGTTCCAATCTTTCCTCAATATTTGAAATTCATATAATAATCCAGTAGCTAGTGGATCCAAATGTTAAAGATTTCATGAGGGTTTTTAGAATTTAGGAAAGAAAAGGTAAAGTGATGAATATATGATGATCGAGTATATGAGTTTGACAGGACCTGATCGAGTTCGGCTATGGGGTTTGCGGTGGTGGAAGTGGAGGTGGGTTTCATAATGATCGATAATAGTCGTGATAATAATTATAGAGCTAGCTTAGATTTATAGTTTACAATCATGGATTCATGGGGTAAGCATATTCACTTTCTTCTTTGTCATCGCTTTCTAGGGCATGATTAGATAAAAGTTTTGTTCAATCTTTCTCTCCCTCCAATTCTATTCCCTCAAACTAAAGCTACTTAAAACTCCCAATTCCCTCCTACATTTCTGCAACACTACACCTTCCAATAGGTTCAAAACCATAAGCTTCCTCCCCAATATTCACACCATGATGAAGAAAATAAGCTCAACTTTATATTACTATTGACATTGATATATTATTAAATAACATTGGGGGTTGAGGGTTAGCTAATTGCTTTCGCTCAACTATTCAAAATCTGATGAATATTAAAAATTCATAATACTTTGTAAACACAACGCGAGAATGTATGTAAAGCTACGCATAATCAAAGAATCGTGGTGTGGATAGATTAACAAGGGAAGAACACGTAAGGACCTTTCCCTATGCGGGTAGGAAAGTCATGATCGGACTGGAAGTTGCGACTGGATCACCTCATTTTCGCAGCTAGTGATCCGAGCTGTTTTTCTCTCGACGATCATATTCGACGCTAGTGATCCGAGCTGTTTCCCTCTCCATGAAGCTTATATATCCTCCTATTGTTTCAGTATCACTTGCCTTGGTAAGTTAATTAAGTTGGTGATGAGGATGTGGCGATTCACGAACTAGGTTAGAGTTACTAGTTGGACCTCTTTCCATAGTCGAAAAGGCAACAAAGTGGAGCTTGTTTCAAATCTCTTATTTTCTTCTTGTAGCTTGTTCACCTGCAGTCTAGTTGCAGCCCAGTCCAGCTGCAAGACAAGTCACAAGATCCATATATACGCGCTACTCTCATAGTAAACGGCGGGCCTTTAATGTTGTATAGCAGGCCAGTCCAGTTGTTTTGGGTCCATCAGTCCATGTGTCTACTAAGTCCGACCAATAAAAATACATAAAATGTGTATCATGGGTATTTTATATTTAAAAAAAGAGTAACTATGTCAAAGTTTGTTATATGTCACACCGCCATATGATAGGGACAACCATACCAAAAGATTTTTCATTCAAGTATGGTTTGCATCTTCATTCTTTTGTCAAGTAGGCAAGTAGTCTCATACAAAAGCAACACTTCAATACAAAATACAAAACTTACAAGTATCATGGTTCAGTCAATGATGAGATTAAAAACTGATTATTTAAATTGAAATGAAAGCTTACATGGTCTGGCAAATTCGGAGGTACCTTGAGTCATCCGTGTAATGTATGTCACGACATATATGACGTAGCAATATATTTTATGTTGAAATTCCCTTGTACATTAAGCTCACCGTTTACATAGAATGCTTAGAAGTTACAACACATTCCAATTGATCAAACTGATTACGAGCCAAAACAAAACAAAGCATTTCGGACTTCATATAGAAACATACAAGTACAGGAATTTCAAGATACAAAATTGGAGACAAATGCTCATATTCACATAAGGCTAAAGCCAATGCAATTCTTTACTTGAATCGACTGTATTGGGATGGCTAAAAAGGCTATTCAAGCAAGTAATGACCATATTAGAACAACAATGCCTGTGAGTACATAAGATTACAACTTCACATGAACTGAGTAACATTAATAAAATACTTCCATGCCGATAAACTTAGAGGACTGACACAGAGGACAAACGCTGAGCTTACTTTCACAGTCTTTGCACAGGCAAAGATGCTTACAAGGTAATAGAAGCATGCACACTTCATTCATTCTGCAGGCCTTGCATGTCATCACCTCTTTCATATCATTGCTCTGCTTGCCAAACATGTTGAAATTGATGGAACGGCCATTGCAGCAGGAAGCTGTATCATCTATTTCACTGTCACCACATCCTTCTTTGCTGTCTCTACTTTGAGCAATTACTTGATCAAGATTATCCTTGAGAGCTGCAATCATGTGTTCATTGTTGCTGGCTTGATGTTGCCAAATCCTGGCTTCAAGATCCAACTGATTCATTCGTTTTTCAAGCTCCATATTCTTCTTGTTGATGCTTTCCACTTCTGCTTCTTTTTCCCGGAGTTTCTGGAGTACTTTTTCTTCTACAACTGAGAGAGTTTGAAGTTGGGCAGCTTGGACCTTGTCCAGGATATTTTGTCGCAAACGATCACTCTAGATAAGAAATGAACATTAGAGTTGGTTTGATAAGTTGCATTATAACTATAGAAATATTGCTAGTCTCGAAAAATTGCAGACAAAACAAAACTGCCAGAAAACAATGTTGGCGACAGAAAGTTCAACAAGCCAGCCATGGTCAACAGAGAAAACCCAGAGAGAATCCTTATAAATATTCATTTTAACAAGAATTACTGAAAGGAGCGATTCTAGTTTCCATTACTCTATTAATGCGACATAAGTAACTGTCCACCTATATCTTAACTGGTTGGGTTATCTACTACAATTGCTACAATAGTACAGCATAGTGACGCTCATGACATGACTCTAGAATGATCCTAAAAAATGACATTGTAGTAACAGACATTAGCGATACAGACCAGATCTTCAACAAGAAGTTTAACAAACAAAGAGGACAGAATATACCATAAACATCCAAACCAAACATTTTTGCAGACCATTACATGCTCTACCTCCCATATTCACCTAAATTCTCCCTCCCCAAACTTTTGAATGACCACCACTTCAAATCCGCATATTACTCTAGAAAGCATCTTCAAGTTCAATATAACCAAAAATACAACAATTCTCTATCAAAGTGGAATAGGCTCCTATATTAAGGGGGAAAAATAACTATTTGTTTAATTTGGCATCTGGTCTAATTAATAAGTCTCCCATATTGGTGAAGAGGAAGAATTACAATTGTCTAATCGTGGTCGGAGACAATGAGAAGATGAGACATAAGTTTACAAATGGAACATCATTTATGGTACATTCTTCGGTTATAGATATCAACAATACTTATCCGTAAGCCAGTCATATGTCTTTTGGCAAGGTGATAATTTTCTCAGTGCATCTTTGAACTGAATTACATGAAATGGAGACTACCCTAATGACAAATTCTAGAACATTGCTTACTACAGTTGATAAGAATACACCTTGTTAAAATCTATTAAGAGACTCAATAACCATTTCACTTTAGGCAATTCACATCTAACTCATTCAATGTAATGGTATGGTTTGGGCATTTTTGAAATATAAGTTAACGGTTACAGGGTTGAGATGCCGAAAGCATACGTGGCAACCGATCACACAATAACTATCAATAATTGCACAGCGATGAAATTAAGATAGAAACGACAGCAATTGCCATAACCAGAAAACCAAAGACATAATTCCATGTTACGATCACAACAAAAACAAACATACACACTCGTAAGACCAATTACTATCAGCAGATTAAGAAACCATGCACATATAAATACGAACTTACAAATCTCACGCAACCATCCAACACAGTTCATGCAATATATTCAACCACGCAACATCATAAAAACTATTTCCAGAAAAAACCAGACCTGGTCTTTGAGGAACCTATCAATTTCAGAATCCTGCCGCTGTATCTCAAGATCAACATCCTCGCCAATGAGAGATAGCAAAGCTGAATCCCCTGTAGACGCCATGCGATTATTGTCAAGGGACAGACCCAATCCTGTCGAGACTGATTGCTGCTGCAAAACCGACGACATCTGCGAGTTGTTCTCCAAGAAATCCTGCTCCTTGAGCTTTTTCCTCTTGGATTCTAAGCCGTAGTTCCACTGAAAATCAGCACCATTGTCACTGCCGTCTGTTGCAGCCACGGGACCCGGCGCAAACCCTACCACATGAACTACAAACAAACACCACTGATTTTAGATCATATCAAGCTCAGAAATTAGGTTTTGATCATGAAAAGGACAAACTTCAGCCTTGCATTTTCCAATGCTTAATTCTTCAAGAATATGAAAATTTTGCTCACAAGTTAAGATTGGAGTATAGAACAACGAATTTGAATTTCGAATTAGGGTTTCATGGAACCAAACAGAGCCATAAAAGAAAAAGGAGGAGAGAGAAAATTACAGGGGGGAACATAAGGCGGGTGCTGGGAGTGATCTTGCAAGGCGTTGGGGTCGAAGTAGGCCACCGCCGGCGACATCTGACCGTCGATCGCGTACAAATTTCTAGCAGTAGAAACGGGAAAGAAAAAAAAATCAAAATGTGTGAAACTGAAATTGTGAGATGAAATCGAAGGAAGAGAACAAATTGATTTTACCTGAATGACTTGGCTTGCGTTTGCTGTTGTTGGGGCTGGTAGTGTTGTTGGAAGTGGTGTTGGGGAAGAGCCATAGCTAAACTCCACAAGGTGGTGACGAAGAAGAAGAGAGTCTGAAACTGTAGAGAGAGAAGAGAGACGAGAGATTACTTGTTGTGTCATAAGCACGGCGAGGTGGCCGTGAAAGATTCGCATATTCTTGCTGAATGGTCCTTGAAGTTTTGGTAAATTGTGTGGGCTGTTTCATAAATTTTGCACATTTTAACTTCGAGGACCTTCGGTGGTTTGATTTTTGCGGCGGGCTGTGGGCGAAGTTTTGGGCCCGTGGTCCGGCGCTTTCTCAATCCTCAACCTGGGTGTGGACATTGAACCCATGATCCAAATTCAAAAGGAGATCTATATTGAATGATGTTCCATTTATAGCCTTCATTAATTTCTCATTCAATTCTCACCTTCAATCCAAATGTCCATCCATTCTTAGGGAAATGAATTAAAGAAATATTTCATTTCGCATCCTTGTTTGGTGCATTTGTTAGCTAGAGCTAGATTAGGATTATGGATCATAGCACCTAATTGATAGACTTTAACTAGATCTAGAACAAGCTAAGCATAAAAGGAACATAAACAATGTGCAGTTGCTTTTCTATATCTCTTATACAAATGTGAGCTTTGATACATATGCTAAGAGGTAAGAACATTGACCCCCCCCTATACCGAACCAAAAAGTAAACACAGTTGCATTATTGCGAGAAAATAAATAATTTCTTAATAATACAACGGGGAAAAAAAAAAAAAAAAGAATAAATAAACAAAAGACAAGGTGAATAATGTAACACAATACCCACAAGTCACTGACTCTACACTCTTCGGGCAGTCCGGGCAGCCCAAAAGTCAAAAACCGCGTTTTTACCTCACTCTCTGCACAGCCTGCCCGTCCAACTCCGAAAGCTGCCCGCTGAGTTGTCTATCACCGAAAAGGAAACCAACCACGATTACATTAGAAACCTTTCTTCTTCCTCTTCATTCTTTTTGTGAATTAATTAATTAACTGTAGGTGCAATTCTTGAGCGCGATTGCGACGTTGAGCTTCTTAGGATCGAAAGTTACAGTGCATCCCACGCGCCGGTTGAACTTGGGCTTCACTAGTTTACCCAAAACGTAGGCTCTGGATTTGATCAAGAAATCCAATTTCAGCGGCACCGGCAGCAATGTCGTCCCCGTTGAGCTACTTATACTAGCTCCACTCCCGTATAACGGAATTTTGTCGCCGATTACTGACACCGTCACTGTTCTCTGGCTCCTCCTTGATTGATAGAACTTCTTCACCTGAATTTAAAAAAAAAACCCATAGATTAAGACGGAGATTGGCAATGTGATTTGGAAATGAAAAGAGAACGGGACATTTTTGTTGATGCTTACGGTTCCGGAGGCGATGGCGATCTGAGAGTAGGATAGATCTAGAGGCTCGGGCGAGACGTGGACTCCGAAAAACGTGCCGGTGTTGCGGAATGTGAATTTGACGGTGGAGTTGACGGAGATCATGTCGGTGCCTACTCCGGTGGAGTCTGACCCCGCTTGGATCTTGAACTGTTCAAACTTGACACTCTGCAGCGATCAAAAATTAGAGAAAATTAATAAGGCTGAATTGCTGTGAACGAGGAGTGTGGTTGCGATGAGTGAACCTTCATGGTGATCTTGGGCTTCATGGGCTTACTGGCCCCGTAGAGAATGAGAGAGAACATGGAGAAGAGGAGGAAGAATCCGAGAACGAAGGCGGGGAAATAGCATCGGCGGGGGAAGCCACGTTCGCGGTCGTCGTCGTCGAGGAGGCCTTCTTCTTCGATGACGGCGCAGTCCTTCCAGGCCTTGTGGCCGTCCTTGCGGTGGTGGCGGGAGGAGTCGTTGTTGGGCTGGATCTTCTTGGATCCGGGCTTGATGGAGCCGGAGAAGCGGGTGGAGGAGGAGTCGCGGGAGTGCCGGCCGACGGAGGAGTGGGAGTGGGGAGGGGAGCCGGCGGGGCTGAGGACGGGGGTGGACTGGAAGGAGGTGGTGGTCTTCTCGCCGTCGTGTGAGTCGCGGGAGGGGCTCTGGACGTAGTAGACTGGGCGGCGGGGGGATCGGGTTGGGGAAGAAGGGGCGAGGCTTGTGACCTCGGAGTCGGTCTTGGCGTGCATTTTTGTGTTGGGCTGAGATGTGTGTGTGTGTGTGTTCAAGGGTTGCTTTCAATTGGAGTTTGGGGACCTTGAGGGAGTTTGAGGATGTGACTTTAACGGAGGAAAGGGAATAGCAGCTGCTGCTACTGCTGAGAGAGAGAGAGAGAGAGAGAGAGAGAGAGAGAGAGAGAGAGAGAGAGAGAGAGAGAGAGAGAGAAGAGAGAGAGAGAGAGAGAGTATAGCTTACTGAGATGGAGAGGAATGAAGAGGACGATGGGTTAAGTCTGAGGGATGGTGGGTAGACGAAACAGCGAGGAACGAATTAACTGACAGGCAAATCACAGTTGGCACCGCGATCACACCATGCCCGAACAAAATCAACCTCTTTCTATTATTTTCAAATTTTCACAAACAAAATATCTCATCTAATTTATAGATACAAAATTAAGAGAAAATCACCAGATTCTTAGAGCATATGTGACAGCTTCTTCATTTTTTTTATTTTATCAATTTTAAGAAATATTGAGTTGTTTTGTGGTCCAACAACTTCCTCATCTCGTTCCTTAAAATGAGGATGGAGAAAAAAGAGAAGCACTCATTCCCTAAATTTGTAGCAAAGTTTTCACTCCCCAAATATTAATTATTGACGTGTTCCAACGATAAGAACAAAAATCTAGAATATTTTATTGGGTAATTTATGTTACAATGAATATATGTTCAAGAATATTATTTATGTGTACCTTGGCCTTATGCCAATAAGATATGTAGTTTGACTAGATCTATGTATTCATATCCTTACCATATTGGTATCGTGTAATTCATTATATAAAAGGCTCATATCAATGAATAATATACACATCTTCACGATTCTTTATTTTCAAATTAGTTTCACTTCATCAATATATAATTTTCCAAGTTTAAAACTCTTCCAAGTTTAATAACCTCGGGGGAGATAAAATGTTTTCTCCCCTTCTTCTACTCCATTCTATGCTTGGGACGGTATCTTTGCAGGTTTAAAATCCCGGTTGTCCTCCCCGGGTCTAAAGTTGTGTTTGATCAATTTTGGTTATTGCTATTTTAAAGGTGTGTTTGATCACCTTCACACAAATTTTCCGGGTCGTGTTTGATCGACTCCGGACATTTAGGGTTGTGTTTGATCAATCCTAGAGAGACAAACCAATATAAAAGCATCGTATTTGAGTATCCTTTTGGGTCTCAACAGAAAACTAATACGACTTGTTCTCTCTTGTATGCAGATGGATAGAGGCATTGAATTCGACGTCCTCGACGCCCATGGTACCGAGTACCATCGCTGGGTCTCGGACAAAGAGTAGACCTTCATTGCTAAGGATCTGACCGAGACCATATTCCCCGATCCAACTCAGGAACCGCCCCACAAGAGAATAAAATCTCAGGCGCTCATGTTCCTTCGTAAGCATATCGATCCCACACTGCGTATGCAGTATCAATCGAAGCATGATCCAAAACATCTGTGGGATGCACTCGCCGAATGCTTTGGCAATATCCATTCGACCTTGCTCCCATAACTAATTGCTCGCTGGGATGAAATCAGACTTTTGGATTACAAGAAGGTTGATGACTTCAACAGAGATATGCTTTGCCTACAAGCTCAACTGAGCTCATGTGGAGTCGAGAAAAGTGATGCCGACATGATTGAAAAGACTTTCTCGACCTTCCCTTCAGCTGCTAAGATCCTAATGAACCAATATCGTCTTGAGTTCACAAATAAGAGGATTACTACATTTAGTGGCTTAATGACGCAACTCCTTATGGAAGAAAAGAACAACATGATCAATGATCAGCATAATTTGCGTCCTGTAGGCACCCGAAAAATTTCGGAATCTAATTACAACAGCAAACGGAGTCAGAAAGCTCCGAAACGCAAGGATCAAAATCGGAATGAACCTTATGCACGTGAGAATCAACACCACCGTGCCTCTGGTTCTCGGAGACAAGGTAGTGGCTTTAGTGGCCGTACCAACACATGGCGTCGAGACACCGGTGCCGCCGGCCCCAAGGGCGGCGCCGTTCCTCCTCGGAAGCAGCACGTTCGCTCTTCTTCTGCCTCTAATGGTCAATGCAACTGATGTGGGTCCAAGGACCACTGGTACAAAAGCTGTAGCGCTTCTGCAAATGTTGTCGCCGCATACAAGAAATACAAGGAATTAATGGAAGTCAATTCCACTGAAAACAATGGAGTTGAACATAATGTTACCTTCAAGGTCGCAGACCCCAATGAACATTGTTCTGACTTAGATGTCCCTGACTTTGATGTCACCGGCTAGATTGTTTTTACTTTTACAAGTCATGATGTAATAAAGCATCGTTAGCATGTCATGCTTAGTTTTCTTCTCAATTTCTTTTTTGAGACCATTATGTACTCTTTTCAGCGCATTAATGAAATTTTTTTTTGGTTCTTCTTGTCTCTACATGGTTCGAATTGATTTACATCTACCTTAAAAAACATGGCATCAACATCGTCTTTTGTCTCTCCCTTAGAGAAGGTGACGTACGGCGCCGTGACTCTCAAGGAGGGTCACTAACGTGTTTTCCGGTTCAAGTTTTTTATCCTATAGCGGATTTTCCATCATCAATTGTTCAACTAGACTCATCCAAGTTAGTATGATGTCTTAGAATTGTCTGAAATTAAGAAGATAGTGGTTTAAGTGTGTCTCGCACTACCGACCCTCTACGGACATACCTGGTCATACTTAATTTGGAGTTACCGAAAGCTTTTGATTTTGGATTCCCATTACGCTATTACCCCAATTGCCGTCTTGTAAAAGACGTTAAAGACTTGGCAAAACTGGACCACCATCAAATCCTCTAGGTTCTCTGGACTTGGATTTGATCATCAACACGTCCTTGTGGCTGAGCATACGTCTCCATGCCACCAACAAGCTTCAAAAGCTTTGCTAATGCCAAATCTGCGAAAAACAGTAATCTTTCCTCCCTAGACAGTCACTTCGTTTACGCTTTGTGAACAGCTCCGGATGAACCAAACAATGAACTTTATATCATTGAAAAGCTCTACAAGTCTAGTTTTCAGAAAATTTTGCGGTTTATCCATATCTATTTTAACGAAGGAGTTATGACTGTTTTAGTATGCAAATGTCATTCTGCGCGAGAAATTTTCAGCACTCTCGAGATTGTTGCTATTTTTAGTTTTTTTCAATCCTTCTAAATGACTCGATATCGACCTATTTACTCATATATCTACTCTCTTTTGTAGGTATGTCTCTTGGAGAGATCGAGTGTCTCGCAGATAGTGGATCAACCCACACAATTCTAAGGAACTGGCAACTATTTCTTGAGTTAGTGCCTTGTAAATCATCTGTGACGACAATGATTGGATCTTCTCCTGTGATCCTCGAGCATGGAATCGCTCGCTTCTTTCTACCTCACGGCACTATGATCCACGTCACGGACGCTCTTTATGCCCCAAAAGGGCACCGAACCCTGTTGAGCTTAAGGACATTCACGCTAATGGCTTTCACTTGGAAACTCATTGTGAAGATGGAACTGAGTTCTTGTGTATCACTTCTCATGAATACGGACGTAAACGTATATTGGAGAAACTCATGAGTCAATCTAGTGGTCTTTACCTTACTACGATTCAGATTATTGAATCTCATATAGTCGCTAAACAGGATCTTTAAGACTCTGATTCATACAAGTTTTGGCATGATCGTCTTGGTCATCCTGGAATGGACATGATGATCCGAATTCTGCGTAATTCTCATAGACATCCCTTCTTTAGATCAAAACGAAAACATTTGGAAAATGATATCACTATGAATCATGGTGGTGACGCCTCAAATGGTCACCACAGCCCAAAGGGGACTTTGACGTCTCCCGGGCTCGGCACCAACTTCCTGGCTGTCGCTCGGCCGATCCTTCAAGCAATTGAGGCGCGCCGTTCTTCCGTTGATGTGTCGTTGACTCTTTCAAACGCTCATCATTCGTTTTGCAAAGCTTGCTCTTTAGCAAAAGTAGTATTGAGACCGTCTTACGCTAAAGATAACACCGAGAACATTCCATTTCTACATCTTGAATGTGGACCATTTCGATACTTGATGGTCCTGGTGGATGCTTCAACGCGTTGGACTCATGTCGCGCTCTTGTCCATATGTAATGCTGCATTTCTAAAACTCCTAGCACAGATTATTAAATTTCGGGCTCACCACCCGGATTATCCAATTAAGTTAATTCGATTGGATAACGCTAGAGAATTTACATCAAAGACTTTTGATGACTATTACATGTCTATCAGGATTGAAGTCCAGCATCCCGTACCCCATGTTCTCGAGCGTTGGTGATGCGCACCAACCTCCCAATTGCGTCATGGGGCTATGCAATATTGCATGCAGCCTTACTTATTCGTTTCAGACCCACTGTCAAACAACCATTCAGTGCGTACCAGTTGGTCACTGGATATGAGCCTGACATCTCGCATCTACGCATTTTCGGTTGTTCGGTTTATGTGCCAATTACGCCTCCACTGTGTTCTAAAATGGGCCCTCAGAGACGATTAGGTATCTACGTTGGTTATGAATCTCTAACGATTATCAGATACCTCAAGCCATTAACAGGTGATCTTTTTACCGCAAGGTTTGCGAATTATCACTTTGATGAGACATTATTCCCGTCGTTAGGTGGAGATACGAACAAACGTGTTCATGTGGAACGACAGGAATTGTCGTGGTTTGTCCCCACTCTGTCTCATTATGATCCCCGCACTTCACAGACGGAAAGTGAAGTGAAACGTATTCTCGAACTTCAGAAAGTAGCAGATACGATGCCTGACTCTTTCTCCGAGATTGCGAAAGTGACAAGATCAGATATATCAGCTGCAAATGTTCCTGCTAGGCTTGAAGTCCCTAGAAAGGGCACGGCCATCCCCGGGCTCGGTACCGCCGCCGCTGCCCACAGTGGAGGGATGGAGGCCGTGGCTCCCCAAAGGAAAAGGGGGAGGCCACCTGGTTCAGTTGACACGCGTCCGAGAAAAAAACAGACCGACAAGGCACAAGTCAATCATTTGATCATCGATGGTGAGAATCCTTCTCACAAGATCATCTCTGATTACAGTTATGTCCACGAATTGATGTTAGAATCCATGGGGGACGCCTCAGGGTCAATGTCAACATCAAAGAACATAGAGATCTCCATGTGTTATGATAACACTTATGAATTGATGAACCGGTCATCAACCCATGTCGATGATATATTTGCTTATTCTGTGGCTCATGAAATCATTGAGCACGATGACATCGAACCACGCTCTGTTGCAGAATGCCAAAATAGAGCAGATTGGCCTAAATGGAAAGTTGCAATCCAGACAGAATTAGACTCCCTAACAAAGAGACAGGTTTTCGGCCCAGTAATGCTAACTCCGCCGAGTGTAAAGCCTGTTGGACATAAATTGGTCTTTGTTAGGAAGCGTAATAAGAAGAATGAGGTACTTCGGTATAAGGCCCGCCTTGTGGCGCAAGGTTTCTCATAACGCCCTGGGATTGATTACGAGGAGACTTACTCTCCGGTCATGGATGTCATAATTTTTCGCTACTTAGTCAGTTTGGTAGTGTCCGAAAAACTTGACATGCAATTCATGTATGTGGTTACGGCATATCTCTATGGGGATCTAGATTCAGAGATATATATGAAAGTACCCGATGACATTACGTTACCTAAATCAAGTGACTCTAAGCCACGGAGTGCGTATGCTATAAGGTTGTAATGCTCATTTTACGGATTAAAGAAATCCGGACGAATGTGGTATACTCGTCTAAGTGACTACTTGATTAAGGAGGGATATAAGAACGATGAACTATGCCCGTGCGTGTTCATAAAGAAGACAAGTTTCAGATTTGCAATAGTGGCCGTTTATGTCGATGACATGAACATTATCGGTACTCTTGATGAAATCAAAGAGACCGCGGCTTATCTAAAATCCGAGTTTGAGATGAAAGATCTTGGGAAGACTCGTTTTTGCCTAGATCTTGAACTAGAGCACCAAGCTTGTGGAATCCTTATCCATCAGTCTGCATATGTCTAAAAGATGCTCAGGTGATTTAATATGGACAAGATGCACCCTGTTAGCACTCCCATGATTGATCGAAGTCTGGATATAACTAAAGATCCATTCCGTCTGAAAGAGGACGACGAAGAGGTATTGGGCACAGAGGTTCCATACCTTAGTGTAATAGGCACATTATTGTAATTAGCTCAATGCACTCGACCAGACATTGCATTCTCAGTTAATTTGTTAGCTAGATTTAGCTCAGCGCCAACCCAACATCATTGGACCGGAGTTAAGAACATCTTTCGATATCTTAAAGGTATTATTGACTTGAGACTATTCTTTCCCTACACTGATTCAAGAAGGACAGAAGATGGTCCTATGGCTCATGGAAGACACGGCACTGATCCACCAAGGGACCAGACCGCCGCCATGGACGCTGCCATTACGGCTGCTGGACACAGGTCCAATGCCGAGCACGCCACCGTCGCCTTGTCCTATGTCGAGACACCCAAAAATACGTTGGTGGATTTCGCTGACGCCGGATATTTATCTGATCCTCATAAAAGACGTTCTCAAACTGGTTATGTGTTCACTATTGGGAATACGACGATATCTTGGAGGTCTACTAAGCAGACTCTAATGGCGACATCTTCAAATCATGCAGAGATTATAGCTTTGCATGAAGCTGTTCGGGAATGTGTTTGGTTGAGATCAATCATTAAGCACATTAGAGGGACTAGTGGATTAAGTTCTACAACTGATAGACCTACATGCATTTATGAGGACAATGCAGCTTGTATTAAGCAAATGAAATTAGGTTACATCAAGGGTGACAATACAAGCACATTTCACCCAAGTTCTTCTACAACCAACAACAACATGCGTTTTTCAACATTCAAGTGAACCAATGTAGTTCCGAAGGAAACGCAACAGACTTATTTACTAAGTCCTTACCTAAGTCTACTTTTGAGAAACATGTGAAAAGTATAGGCATGCGTCGGCTATCAAGTCTCTCTAAATAATGTTCACATTAGGAGGAATATCATCTCAATGAAGTAGGCTGGTGCATTGTACTTTTTTTCTCTTACGATCAAGGTTCAGTTTTCTCCCACAGGGTTTTGTGACTTGACGATGTTTTTGACGAGGTAACAGATCAGCACCATCGGCATACCAGCGTGTGGCACAAGGAGGAGTGTTCTAAGATATTCTTTATGTGTGCATTTACCTTATGCCAATAAGATATGTAGTTTGACTAGATCTATGTATTCATACCATATTGGTATTGTGTAATTCCTTATATAAAGGGCTCATATCAATGAATAATATACAGATCTTTCACGATTCTCTATTCTCAAATTACTTTCACTTCATCAATATATGATTTTTTTTTTGTTATTATTAATAATTATGTAATATATTTTATTGTTGTAATAAATGCTAAAATCTCTAAAATGGAGAAGCTGTTGGAGTTGGAGCATAAATTTTTTGGAGATTTTAGCTTTTGCTTCCCCATTTTAGAGAAATTTTGGAAAAATTATTGGAGATGCTCTTATATAAATTTACGACAAAATTACTTAATTATGATCTCTCTTTGTAAGTGAGAGATTGTGAGTTCGACTCATAATATTGTAACACATAAATTATGTATTTGATAAAAAAAAAACCACTTAATTTTAACTCCATATGTCCATCGTATATTTTGGATTTTATATTCTTTTTCGGTATACTCATAAACATTCATATATAAGTGCATCAGACACTAATTTAAATATTGTTTTAATCAAATGACACGTTTTACACATGATACAAATATTGTTTTAATCAAATGATACAAATATTGTTTTAATCAAATGACACGTTTTACACATGATACATTTTAGTGATTTTACAAGCAAGACACATTAAATTGTACACGATTGTCTAGTCTAACTAACATAACGAGATGTAATCCGCTTTAGGCTTTACCCGCACGATTTTATTCTTGTATTCTCAACCAGAAACATGTCTCGCCATTGGGAGGTGTCTTTTCACATATAAGGCATTTCACATCCCCTTCCCCCGACGATGTGGGATATCACAGTCATCCTCTCTTCCCTGACGAACTCCATAAATTTTGGTTGGATATGGGAAGGTCAACATCTCTCTTATCTGCACAAAGAGGTTTTCATTAGGGAATAACGTAGCCAAGAAGATATGGGAGGTGCGATTAGAGTAAGTTGGTTGTTTGCCCTAAACACCGTCGTAAGGAAGCAAAAGTGGTTGTATCCAGCGCTGCTGTGGAGTATGAAACTGCATCAGGTTCACAGGGGCAAGGCATGCCTTAATTATTGATCATCATAAACTCACGATAGTGTCTCAAAAGACGTTCATGCCTACACAACACCAAAAAACATCCACAAGTGAAACTCTAATACGACATTCAAACTGCACATGATCATTAGGGAACATTCTAACCTAAACCCTAACCTCTCAATTCCGTAATTTCCGTTTGCTAATACATTGTAGACATATGAGAATTACGCTAAGCAAAAGTAGGTTCCCATGGCAAGCATGTGGATCCATGTGAATTGGCCGACCGAGACCAAGTTTTTCAGTGCAAATATAAAATTTAGATGCTGCATTATTACCAGTACCTCCGCCAACAAAAGAAATCTAATACCCTGTTCTATTTATTTAGACTTCAATCTTCCAACAATTATTCTACCATTACAATCAAATCTATTTATATTTTTGAGGGCCAACACTAAATTGTTGTCCAAGTTCATGGGCCTTGGTTCCTCACTAGAACTTGGTCCATCCTATAATTGTTGGGTTCGAGGCTTATCACGGCCAATCTGGGCCAACTTCGAACTGAAAGAAAGAGCAGCCGACGGCCAGTGTTTCTTAGTATGTTTAGCTTCTCTGTAGAGAAAACCATCAAACAAAAGCGATCTCCAAAGCTAAACTTACGTGCAAATTTGAGCGAGTTTGTGAATGTCCAGGCTCGAACTTGGATGCTGCATTATTAGTTTATTACTGGCACGGCAACAAAAATGTATCTAATAGCTTGCGGTCCGTCAGTGGGCTTTCTGAAATGGGCCAACTTCCGAATAGGTCACCCATGCCACTACTGCAACAAAAAGGAAACAGACATTCAAGCAGAGAGACGAACATCGGCATAGATGATATAGCAGATACATGATTCAACCTTTTGTTTTGTTGGGTCTACCTTGGTCTATGAATCAGATGGTTACAGAAGTATCCCCTAAAACATTATGAGATGAACGAGCTTGTAAACTGTCACAGTTTCATTAGTTTCCCGTACTGGAGATGGCATCATTAGAAACTTTTGACCACCAGTCAATAGTCATGCATTACCGGTACAGTGATAACATGACATCCATGATCACACTAGCAAAATCTAGCTATGAAAATGAAGAACACGAAAGGAAGAGGAAGAAAACTTGAAGCAACTTTCTCTGTGTTTTTTATAAAATGCAGAATAGTCCAGTAGTATTATTACAACCCAAAAACCTATTTATATTAGCAACTATTACAGCATAAAAGAAAATATCGGAAGGTAAAGCCACATAAGCACAGAGGAGCCACAACTTGCTTGACAGCTGGAAGCCACTAGCCGGAAGACATTACCCTTAAGTAAGTCATAAGCATGATCTTAAACATCTAACATACAGAGCGCAAAGTGTTGCAAACGAAAGCTATTTTGTCACTGAATAAAGTGATCGAAGATAAGTGTTTGGAAGTTTATGCCAGTCCCAAACTCCCATGTCAGTGCTAGTTGCTAATTACTGGGGCGCGTGTCGCTGTGTGATTCATATCTTCTCTGAATTCCTTTAATTTTTGCTCATCTGGTATAGTCTGATACGTAACACAAATCGACTGCTTGTTTGTTTGGATCCAAATTCAACTAATGAAATTCCGAATCACCGGCCTGGATCGCTCCTGAGAAAGTTTCCCAAGGTAGCTGAAGCAGCAGCAGCTAATTTGGAAAAGGAACTGGAAAATGGTGTCAAAAGAAATACATGGACCTTGATGGCCTGCGTGGATTCCCACCCAGTTCCTCAATCCAGACATGTCCTACTTTTGGCTAAAGGCAACTTCACTACGAATGGTAAGGGATAACATGACTTTAATCAACCAAAAAAGAAGAAGAAGGTTTTGTAAGATGCATTTACACCAGGTAGATTCATGTAAAATCATTTTGCACTCTTAAGCAAAAACCGATATCGAGAAGATTGATTTTGTGCTATAATATTATCTCTTTGCAATTGGAGTTCACACTCCTGAACTTGTTATGGAGAAATAGACAAGTACTTTTCTTTTGATTATTTAGAAAACCATTTACATATTAATATTGCGCGCACGGTACGTTATACGTATACAGTTTACATAGAAAACCATTTACTATATGCATTTATTTAGAGAAGTTTTTTGTTAGTATTTTGAAGTTTCTTTAAGTACGATCTAATATAATGAATATGATCTAATATTTTCCTGATTTTTTTTCGCTCATGCGAACCCGACCTAGCTCTGCTAGGGTTTTGAGCGCCGCCACCTCCGGCAGAGGCTGTGTCTATACCTTTTCCCTTTTTATGGATCAAATTGCAAGCCTGTTCATGTTACTTTGGTTCTGTTATGTTGGTCTCTTGGCTTTGGGGGATCGAAAGGTGAGTTTTGATGGAAGAACGCCTTTGTGGGACGGTATGGACTCGGTCGATCACGGTGGTGCTGGGTGGATTGAGTGGTGCTATAGCAGTGATTGATCAGAAGGCAGACCGTGGTCGTTCCAAGATCCTTTGGTCCTAATCAACTTTGGGTGGTGTGTCGACGATGAGAATAATTTGATCGGGGCGTTTGTCCCCCTCAATACTTTCATATGGGTGACCAGATCGGCGTTGTGTGGCTGTCTAAGTCACTTCAGGAGCCCCCTATTGGTGGTGATAGGCTTGGTGGTGTTTGAAAATCTGAAGATTCCTCTATCCTTCGCGTGACTAATGGGTGTATGCTCGGAGTGCAAAATCGTGTGCTTGGGTTGATTGCTGATGTTAGTTTTCACAGTGTGGGCACAACAGCGGCGGCGACGACGACTTTAGATTGGGCGGGGATTGACGGTAGCAAAGCTTGGTCAGGGATGACTCCTAGGGTTTCCCTCTGGGCCCTATTGTTTGGGCCTAGTTGGGCTTGAGTAGTTATTTTGCTTTTTAATTTTATTTCTTTTTTGGGTTCATATCTTTTTTCACGAAATGATATATGATCTTTTATTATCTTGCCTTGAGTGTGAGAGATCGCAAAAGAAATAGAGACTCGGTGGTCCCTTAATTGAGGCTTATATTTTATTCGCCGGGCTCTATAATTTCTTGTTTTGGGCTTCATACAAGAAGGTGGGTGTACTAGGAGATTGTTAGTATAGTTTGCTCTTTTTTGGGTGGATTTGTAGTAATTTTTACGGAACGGTTCTTTCTGTCGCCCTCATTGAGAATAATCGTGTTTGTACTGCTTGCTGAGCTAATAAATGATGACCTCTTTTGATTAAAAAAAAAAAGTACGTTCTAATATTTGAAGTCAAACCTTCCTCTAATCCGGAATCTGATCATAATTCATAAAACTATTCCAACTGTCAACTATGTATGGATATATAAATGATCATGTCATGACTGAATGCGAAAGCATATCTTCCTCCTAGTTAGTTATAGTTTTCTAACATTATATGCATGGACGGAGAGACTTAAATCCGAAAAACTACGATATAAAAGCTAATCATAATGGATCAAATTATAAAAAAAGCTAACTATGTCCTGCGTGTTGCCAGTTGTATATTGGATTATTGGTTACCAAGTCATAATCTGGCCCTGCCTGTCATGAACAACGACATTTCTGGTGTTTAGGTCCTTCGGCTTTTCAAGTACTGTGTTTTATCGACTTCATTCACCGCCCGGCCGGCTGACGGCGTCGCGGATGACGACAACTCCTGCATAATGTCAAGTGAATTTCGTTTTTTTTAACAAGTTCGCTAATATAGTAATGTACTTTTACATTTTGCATCTTCATATTCTATGTTTCGACATTACATAAATAATTTTCATGTTGATTCCAAAGATACATTCATATGACTAAATTATAACTAACAATCCACAGAAAACCCTTGCCAATAGTCTGCATGATTTCATCAAAGTGTTAGCATGATCCTATGTGAAATGAGTCTTATTTTTGCAGAGGGAAGTAATGGGGTCGAATCACATACTATTCTAGCTAGTGGTTGCGTGACGATGACATAACTACATCCGAGCTGAGTCTTGTGGCTACAATGGGGCTTCTCACCACATGTTGGCCTTCACTGTCCACCCAAGTCAGGTACCCAAAAGCCTCCGTCTCTTCCATCAGTCTTCGACCTCTTATACTCATTTTAAAGCTCAGCTTCTCACCTTCCTCCCGAAAACCAATTTGTTTGGAACCACTCCAACTTCAAATCCTTTCATTCCTGTCACGCTTGCAACGTATGTCGACTGCCCCTTTCCTACATTGGTCACCGTCCTCTTGAACTCTTGAGTGGCTTGTACGCCCGACTTCGAATCATTAACATTGAAAAATGCAATGAACGAAGGGTAGTTAAGATCTAATGACGGAGTTGAACAATTGTTCGAGGCCGATCCGGTGATGATTTGGATGTGTTTCTGGGTGTAGTTTAGTGCACAAAGAAGGTTCACATAATCATCTATGGTCGCGTCGTATATGAGTCCCGGGTTAAGGGCCCGGTTGGGATTGACATGACCTGCTCCCATGGCAAGAGGACTAGCCGGTTGCAAATCATCCCCAATGTCCTTAATGGGGCTAAATGTGTTATCCAAGATATCCGATGTAGTCATCATAGCTGATCTGATAGCTGCAGGACTCCATTCAGGATGAGCAGCTTTCACAAGCGCGGCTAGCCCAGCTGCATGCGGGCACGCCATGGATGTCCCCGACAACAAGTTGAATTCGCTAAACAGGTCCTGATTCTTGTTAATCCTCGCTACCGAAATGTTTCGAGGCCATGCAGCGAGGATTAGTGACCCGGGTGCTGTAATGTCTGGCTTGAGAGTAAAGGGGAAGCTGTAAGATGGACCTCTAGATGTGTAACTAGTCACAGTGGGTGCTGGTCTAACACCAAGAAGTGTCTTTTGAAACTCGAAGCTTACTTTCGGTTTAGAGTTGCTCTTGATGTAGTCTTTGATAGTTTCACCATCCTTGGGACTCAGAAAAAGTGTGGGAAATTGGCTCTGGAGGAACAATTCCAAGTCGGTGTTATTGGTGATGAAGATACCTCCGGCAACATTTGCATCTCGAACATTGACATATTGGTCCACAATTGAACTGTTGTCCTGGCACACAACGATCTTCTTCCCAACCTTGTTTAACTCTTTTAAACTGTCACATGCATTCATGAAAACCATTGGGATTGGAGTTGAAGACGAATTAACCCCCGGAAAAAGAGTCAATCCTGTGACAGATTCTCCATTTCCAAGGTGTGCAGTTCCTTGAAAGTCACGATCAACGGTACTAGCTGCAACTGTTAGAACCCAAGGGATCCCATTATGCAAACTACCATAGTAAGGTCCATCATTCCCTGCCGATGTGGAAACAAAGACACCCTTCTCCATGGCTGTGAATGTGGCTATGGCAACAGGGTCCTCGTACAGCGGAACGCCATCGAATCCGAACGATAGGGATAAGACATCCACACCGTCCACAACTGCTTGCTCGATGGCAGCAATTACGTCGGACGACAACACGCCCTCGTCCCACAAAGCCTTGTACATGGCCACGTGAGCCAGAGGCGCCATGCCGCTGGCAGTACCCGGGGCATAACCAAAGTACGATGCTCCGCTTACATAATTTCCAGCGGCCGTAGAAGAGGTGTGGGTCCCGTGGCCGTCGGTGTCCCTTGTGGAGTTCATCGCAAATGTCACATTGAGGTCTTGTGCTAAGCCTTTATTAAAGAACCTTGCCCCTATGAGCTTTTTGTTGCATAGTGAAGGGCTGAATTGCATTCCACTTTCACATTCTCCTTTCCATCTTGATGGGATTTCTGGCATTCCACCGTCATTAAAGCTTTCGTTTTCTGGCCAAACACCGGTGTCCACCAAACCAATAATGGTGCCTTTGCCGTAATTGGACACCGGCCATGCTCCTGTCTTGGAGTTAAGGCCAAGAAACTGGGACGAGTGCGTCGTGTCTGGTTTTGCTGGCAAGTCTCTAACTGAAGATATGTAACCCGGAGAGGTTTTTAAGGCCTCCAGCTCAGAAACAGAGAGACTTGCACTGAACCCGTTTAAGACATGAGTGTAGCTATATATGAGCTTAGAAGAGATGGAAGAAGTGGATAGTACAGAGTCCACTGTGGACAAGTACCAAGAATGGTGATCAGCAAAGGCTTTGGGCATAAATGATGCATCCATGTGGATGATATAATTGCTGGATTCATGAGCAAAGGTGGAGACTATGGCAAGGTATGAGATTGTGACAATGGAAAGCCAAAAATAGAAGAGAATATGGTGGTTATTAGTATCCATGGCTGAGCTAGTAGTAGCTAGGGAATTGAAGTGAAAATATAGAAGAAGATTGTAATGTTTGGTGTTTCTTATAGAGAACCAAGGAGCATGAGAACCTCAAGAAATTCCTCACTTGCCTACCGATTGTTCCAGCTTGTCCATACACATGCTATTTTATATTAGCCGGGGACCCTCAATTTGTACCTATAATTGATGCCCATGCATCTTATGGATAATGGTCATTACTTCCAAAATTACATGCTCCCTTGAGCTATAGACTTGATGATTCTGGTCCTCAACTGCTCAGTTCAGAGACTCGGTTGATCTTTTGCGTCCCGATCCAAGTGATCATATCTAAAACTACGTCGTCCTACGATTCACTAGAGTAACACATACCCTATGACTAAGCCCTAAACTCAAAAACGCTTAATCTTGAACACCAAAATGCCATCATTTTGAACACTGGAGAATCCTTTCCATAACATCAGGAC
Organism: Fragaria nilgerrensis; assembly: GCA_010134655.1. Classification (NCBI taxonomy): domain Eukaryota; kingdom Viridiplantae; phylum Streptophyta; class Magnoliopsida; order Rosales; family Rosaceae; genus Fragaria; species Fragaria nilgerrensis. The sequence goes on along the minus strand of CM020978.1, from coordinate 30,395,239 downwards.
GGTTCATTTGACAAAGGGGAGCCTAGCAGCCAATCTTGATGCTTGGTTTGTTACATAGGGAATGGGCACAAGCACAACAATGACAGTCATTGTATGGACCGCCACAGGAAACAGGGAGAGGGCCTCTATATTTATACATGGTGAATTGGGTACACAGCTGCCAATCTCCAATGCAAGTGGAAGATGTAAATATCAATATGATTGGCATTGTAGTGAACCCTCAAATGTCGTGAATCCATGTACTGATGTGTGCCTATCACTCTCAGAGTCTCAAATTCCTAAAAGAAATTTCGGTGAGCTAAAGGGTTTTATCTTTCATGCTTTGCTAAAATGTTTCTTTCCAAGCTGACCACAGAAAACAAAGGCATCAGCTTCAGCTCGCATTGCAGTCAGCATAAGCTAGATTTAATTGCTTTCATTGTCATCATTTGAGCCTGCACTCCCGCAAAGGTTAAAAAGAACAAGAGACTTAAACTCTTATGACAGTTGCATACCAAAAGTTCTACCGAGTCTTCGTTGGGAAGACCTGGGTTATGAGTGTGAGATGGGTCGTCACGTGACAGTGAAATTAGACTGCAGTTTCTATCCACGTTTTTATTTTCTGTGTCGTCACATGACAGTGGTTATTTTATAAATTTTATATGAAGTATTTAAGTGAGAATAATGATATTATATGTTAATAAAATAATGATTGAATAAAAAAAATAACATATTGAAATTAAAATATTTATTTCAAAAATTAAATTAACATGCCAAGCCTAGAAAAAAAAAAGTAATTATTTGAAAATAATACAAACATTATAAAAAAAAACTAATGTTTTTTGGGTATTAACTTCAGTGTATAATTGTGATACTAACTTCACTATATAATTGCATAATTGTGGTATTAATCAGGGTATTTATAGGAATTATGGTATTAACTTCAGTGTACAATTGCATGTTGTTGGATCAACACATATAATCAGAACCAACGATCCAGATTAAAAGACCGTTAGGTTAAAATTTTCAATCTGCTGCCCAGCGCTTGACGCGTCTCTAGTGGGTTGGCTCTCCATTTCACTTGGCCAACTGTCATGCGAGCCAGGGCTGCTGGGCTGAGGTGGAAAACCATGACCTGAGTTTTCAAAAATGGAGGCCTGAGTCATAGATCTGACCAGGTGAAGACCTAATGAAGGCCTAAGTTAAAAAAAAAAATTGTGGGTGGAGATGAGTTTTTTCAAGTTGGGTCTTCTTTTAAGGTGGTTGAAGGCCTGGGTTACGTTTTGAAGTTAGGGGTGGACTTGCTCTAATAATCCGGAAAACTCCCAATACACAACTACATGAGCTGTTAATTTAGTCATTGTTTGCAATATGCCTTATTTACCAAGTTAATATAACAGTCCATGATCTCTGGAGTGTCAATAACTCGTTGCAGTGTAAAACAACTCATTGTTGAGAGTTTTATAACCACATTGAAACTCAGAAGAGCTTATAGGGTGAACGTGAAGATTTACTTTCAATGATTCATTATCATTAGCATATCAATCAGTTCACATCATTCCCAAGACAGGTCAGTTTTCAAGTTCGGCTCATTATGAGATCCATTATAATAGAAAAACGAAGCTGCATCTGTTATTTTCATATAACAGTTCAAAATATAAGAAAGCACATGCCTTCGAACTTACTTGGTGCTCTAGTTTCTTGATTCCATCCACTCCCAAGTTGATGTTTCACCTACAAGAAATGAATAAGGGTTGTTTGGCACACATATATAAAGGACCACTGTGGCATTTTCCTTTGTTGGGTGCGATGATCTTAAGGATTCTATCTTGTATATGAAAGAGCCTGTTTATTTTATGATAAGGAACTAGGCCCTTTTTGGGGTCAACTATTTGGTTGTTAGATATATGTCTCCTCCACTCGTCTATCTATAAAGCTAAAAGCTAAAGGAATTGTAATGAGAGAAATAACGACAGTAGATTGAGTGGTAGTGTAGCTTCACCTCACATCCAAGACATCCTCACAAAAGTTCGACTGTGGTGCTTTCTTCTTCTATTCTGAACAAACGAAAAAGAAGAAATAAGAGCTGTGTGAATTAGCACCAAACGAAATAATCAAAGCAGATAACATTAGGCTATCCATGGAATGTGGCTGAATGGCTCACTCTATTCATATATATGGACCACTGTTACAATTTCCCTTTGCTAAACGAGCAGAAAGATCTCTCAGTGAAAGCAGAATCTAATTTTTGTTTTCAAAAAAAGAAGAAGAAGCAAGCAGACAGATTTGGGAAGAAAAGAAACCACCCAGTGTATTATAATGATGAACTTACTTAGAACTTAGAAGTAATAATTTCCCCGTTCTTGTTCCTATTTTCAACATGAAGTTCAAAAACTACAGGAAGGTAGAATCTTCACATGACAGAGAAGCCTATATAAAAATTTACATGTTGCAGCAATTTAATCATTTATTGGGATCGATCCAACTACAGAATGAAAGGTTTTACATAACTAGAGAACCGCATCTGTCTTTTAGTTTTAAATCTTACCTAAGAATTGAACATTTAGGAACAAAAGTAAGCTTTGATACCCAATGCCACACACTGTTTATATCACGCACAGCTGAGGTCCCAACCATCTCAAATCTGGATACCTTCTTCAGATCGATACAGTACAGTATTATGATAAGAACTCAGAAGATTGGACAAGGGGAGCAGTCCAGTTTCTCTAAATACCAACGAACTAATGAGAAAAGACTAATGTAATGGACTAGCCTTTTCAATGCAAACAGAAGAAAAAGAACGAAAACAATCAATAATATTCATCGAATCACAGACATGAAGTTGACATAAAAACAATGATCACAGAGAACTATATGAAGCATGGACTTTGAACATAACGTTTTACAATTATATAAAGAAATATTATCATAATGGAAGATGTTTTCTTGTACATAGAACCATAGAAGTTATCATGTACAATTATATAAAACTCCAGACCTCCTAGTACATATATGCCATCTATGTTGTCATAGGGCCCAGAACTAACTAGATAGGTTTATACAATATGATCTCTTTATTACTGTTAATGTTACTGCAAATCAACAATGCAGTGTCAAACGCTGAGGAATACCAGACATATATCATCCAGATGGACCATTCCCACAAACCTGCATCTTTTTTAACGCATGAGGCATGGCATCGGTCCACCCTAGCATCATTAATGCGATCATCTCCTGAAGAACATGATGAGAACGACATGTTCCTGTACTCATACAACCATGTCATACACGGCTTCAGTGCAAGGCTCACAGCAACTCAGCTGTCGGAACTGAAGAAATCTCCAGCACATATTGCCACACACCCAGAGCTATTTTTTGAGCTGCTCACAACACACAGCCCCAAGTTTCTTGGACTGAAACAGAATTCTGGCATATGGCCAGCTGCGTCTTTTGGCAAAGATGTGATTATAGGTATTATCGACACTGGTATTTGGCCAGAGAGTGAGAGCTTCAATGATAAAGGAATGGCAGAAGTTCCAGAGAGATGGAAAGGTACGTGTGAAAATGGGACGGCATTTAGCCAGTCTCTCTGCAACAGGAAGCTCATAGGGGCTCGATCTTTTAGCAAAGGGCTTCAAGCTCAAGGCCTAAAAATCCCACCATCTGACTATAACTCATCAAGAGACTACACTGGTCATGGAACCCACACATCATCAACTGCTGCAGGTAACCATGTAGTTGGTGCAAGTCATTTTGGCTATGCAAAAGGCACGGTAAGAGGTATGGCGCCTCGTGCACATGTTGCCATGTACAAGGTGCTCTGGGGAGTAGACTCAGAAAAGAGTGTAGCTACTGATGTGCTAGCTGCAATGGACCAGGCAATTTCAGATGGAGTTGATATCATATCAATATCTCTTCGCATTAGTCTACGAGAGGATCCTCCTTATTTCAATAACGTCATTTCCATCGCTTCTCTTTCAGCAGCCGAGAAAGGAATTGTTGTTGTCTGTGCCGCTGGGAATGAAGGTACTCCAAACTCAATATACAATGGAGCACCCTGGATCACAACAGTTGGAGCTGGCACACTAGATCGTAGTTTCACTGCAACAATGACTCTAGAAAACGAGTTGATAGTTGAAGGAACATCATACTTCCCAGAGAGCGTTTTCATTACTGATGCACCATTGTACTATGGGAAAGACAATGTGAGCAAAGCGATGTGCTACTCTGGGGGGTTGGATCATAAAGAAGTTGCTGGAAAGGTAGTCTTATGTGATAATCCCTCCGAGCACCAGACAGACATTGAAGGACAAAAGGAAGAGGTAGAGAGGGCAGGTGCCTATGCTGGAATCTTCATGACGGATGTCTCATTTTTACATCCAGACGACTACACCATTCCCGCTATAATTCTGCCATTTGCTACAGGTGCCTTGGTAAGAGAACATGCCACACAGGTCAATACAACCAGAGTTAAGAGCATGACATTTGTTCACACCAACTTGGGAACAAAACCAGCACCACAAGTGGCACAGTTCTCTTCAAGAGGGCCTGACTCGATCACTCCAGGTATTCTAAAACCAGACATTCTGGCCCGGGGGTTGATGTCCTGGCTGCGGTGCCACCTAACAAGCCATCCATGGAACTAAAGAATTACAATTTAGTGACAGATTATGCACTAAAATCAGGGACATCAATGGCAGCACCCCATGCCGCTGGTGTAGCAGCATTGCTTAAAGCAGTTCATCCAGAATGGAGCCCAGCAGCCATCCGATCAGCAATCATGACCACAGCATACGCCGTCGACAACACTCACACCACCATAAAAGACCAATGGTCTGATCTTCCTGCCACACCTCTAGATTTTGGGGCAGGCCACATCAACCCGAATAAGGCCATGAACCCTGGACTAGTCTATGACATGAATGTGCAAGACTACATTGAGTTTCTATGTACCCTGGGGTACAATGACAAGCAGATGAAGGCCGTTATTAGACGAAGCCAATGGACCTGCAGACAACCCCCTACCGAACTAAACTACCCTTCTTTCATGGCTATCATTAACGGCACAGAATCTCCGAGAACCAAAAGCTTTAGCAGGGTTGTGACAAACGTGGGAGATGACACATCAATCTACCGGGCAATTTTACAAGTTCCTAGTGGAATGAGGATAACAGTAGAGCCTAGCACTCTGACATTCACTGCTAAGTATCAGCAGCAAGGTTTTGTTTTGAACGTAGAGATCGACAGTGATGCTCCGAAGGTGATCTATGGTTATCTCAAATGGGTTGATCAACATGATCACATAGCATCAAGCCCTGTAGTTGCCCTCAATAACTAGTTTGACAGCATCAGCACATTCATCAAGTGCATTTTATAGGTAATCACAAATAAAATGATCAACCTGGATTTCAGAGGTGAAAAACACCAGAATTCAAGTGTTCAATAAGCAAAGATTACTAAAATTCATCAATTTAACAAGGATTAATTACAAAACACTCCCCGAACTATGATGTTATTTTCATTTTCATACCTAACTATTAAAAACTTACATTTTCATACCCGAAGTTTCATTTCGTTAGCATTTTGATGCCTTGACCACTAACACTGTTAAATTTTGAGGGCATTTCAAATTATATAACATTTTTTACATTTACTTTAACAAAATAATTTATTTTTTTAGGCTATGAAATAAAATAGAACAATTTATTTTAGCAAAAATATTTAAAAAATACTTCAAAATTAAATATTTATTTTTGCAACAATAGTGATAAAAGTTAGTAGAACTCTTCTATGTATATATATTTTTGGAGTTACATGTTAAGCAAAACAAAATAAAATAAATTAAAATAAATTATATCGAGAAAATATATAATATCGATGGAAAATTTTATCATATTTTATATGAACATGGAATATTTAACCAAAAATAGATTAAACATGTTTATATAAAATTTGATAAAATTTTCATCGATATTCGATATTTTCTCGATATAACTTATTTTTAAATATTTTTTTTAAAGTAAATTGTTCTATTTGTATTTGATAACCTCAAAAAAAAATATTTTGTTAAAGTAAATGTAAAAAATGATATATTTATTGAAATGACGAAAATACCTCAAAATTTAACGGTGTTAGTGGTCAATGTATCAAAATGCTAACGGAATGAAACTTCGGGTATAAAAATGTAAGTTTTTGATAGTTATGTGTGAAAATGAAAATAACATCATAATTCAGATGATGTTTTGTAATTAATCTATTTAACAATAACATTTGTCAATGATTCGGTGAACAATTTACACCTCAGGGATGATAATGAAAGCACAAAATCGAATCTTTAGAAGGTAAGAATTGGTAGCTGAATTCCTTAAGCGTTTAAATGTTAACAGTGACTGCTTCATTTGTCAGCCTCGTGCTTTACTCCATAGCTGCCGGCGGAGAATTTGTTTCCTTGGGAAACCGATCCCCTCACCTGAGAAACTCTAACATGGGCTACCATGTTAAAATGGCCCACATTGAGCCCAAAAAAAGTATATTATACGGCTAGCATATTTCTCAAACGCTTCTTACACCTATATCAAGACTTTCTTATTCTTTTTTTCTTTCTCTTTTATATGTATAGCGATATATAGTACCTACCTAAAGAACTTTTTTGTTTTTTTTTTTTTTAGGTAAGCGGGTATAGGACTAACATCGTCCTAACCCGAAAATTTATTGATAAGATAAAAGAAAAGAGTACAATAAGGCTGGTGACTATACCAAAACCAAACCTTGAAAAGAAATTATATAAAGCTTAGAGACTTGTTACAAAACATTAAAAACTAGAACAATAGAAAACCGAGAGAGAAAGTACATGATAAAAATACATTGGCAACATCATCATCGCCTCATTCATGTACATGATCCCTTGTTGTATTATTCACAACCTAAAGAACTTAAACCTATGAAAAATAGAAAAGGAAAAAATAGGGGGCCCGGAATATTTCTCTAGTGTTTGTTTCATATCTATATCAAAGGACTTCAATATTGGCAACATCATCATCGCCTCATTCATATACATGATATGATCCCCTGTTGTATTATTCACAACCTAAAGAACTTAAACCTATGAAAAATAGAAAAGGAAAAAATAGGGGGCCCGGAATATTTCTCTAGTGTTTGTTTCATATCTATATCAAAGGACTTCAATATTCTTTTTGTCTTTCTTTTTATGTGCATAGTGGGTATAAAGGACTATGTCAGCTCAATCTGACAGCGCATATAGCTAGCTACCTGCATACAAATTGTACAAGAACTCAAACCTGTGAAAAAATAAGAGGAAAACGTAGTAGGAGCCAGTAGGCGAGTCCAAGCCAATTTCTCAAGAATAGTAATGAACTGACTCATCATTAACCTCTATCTCTTACCAGTTTCAATGATCAACTCCGAAACACGTACAACATCTCTATATAAGTCCTTAAACTCATGTTACTTCATATCCAATTTCCTTAGCACCACAACAATAAGAAAGATGAGTTTCTACAACATGATCCCTCTGTTAGTGTTTACGCTGCTTCAATTCACCAATGCCTTTTCAAATGCTGAGAAATCCCAAACCTACATCATTCACATGGATCATTCCCAAAAACCTTCGTCTTTTTTCACCCATGAAGCATGGCACAAGTCTATCGTAACTTTGTTGATGTCATCTTCATCTCTGGCAGATCAAGAGAACGACATGTTGCTCTACTCGTACAACCATGTCATGCACGGTTTCAGTGCCAGGCTCACACCCTCTCAACTGTCTGAATTGGAGGAATTGCCGGTTCATGTTGCCACGTATCCGGGGACTTTCGGCAAGCTCTTCACAACACACAGTTCCAAGTATCTAGGACTAAGACAAAACTCAGGCTTACTGCTTGCTTCCTCATCTGGCCAAGATGTGATCATAGGGATCATAGATACCGGAATTTGGCCAGAGAGCGAGTTTTAGTGATAGAGGAATGTCTGAAGTGCCGAAAAGATGGAAAGGCACATGCGAGAATGGAACAGATTTCCCCCCATTTTTCTGCAACAACAAGCTCATTGGGGCTAGGTCATTTAGCAAAGGCCCGAAAGCAGCGGGAATCAAACTCTCGAAAAAAGACTTCGATTCTGACGGGTCAGTCCCTCCTTAATTGGAGAAGAAACTCATGTGGTGTCTTGCAACATGAGGAAAGCATTTGGTGATGTAGCCTTGGTGACCCATTCAATGAAAACAAGGTTGGTTGCTATAGGAATAGCAAATTGGTGCAATATATTTTGAAAGGTAAGAAACAAGGCTACAATCCTAGGGTGGTGGTGGCAGCATTCTTTGAAAAATGGAGGAGACATGCATTGACGAGCATGCAAGCATTGAATCATAAAATGAGGAAGAAACTTGACATTGCATGGTATTGCATGTTACGTAGATGAGATATGCATGGAACCAATTGCCTATATAAAGGCATGAAAGAATGCAGCAAACCAACCGAAGGCAGAGTCACAAACAAAATAGAGAGAGTTTGTGATAGTTGTAGGGTGAGCTCATGCATCTTGTGTGATTATCAAGAGTGAGATAGAAAACTCTTAAGTAGAGAGTTTGAGTGTGTAGCAAAACAAAGTGTGTAAGAGTGTATCCCTTCAAGTGTGAGTCTTGAAGTAGCGGTTCTCTCCGTGTAACCTTTATTCGTATAGTGGAGGTTCTTTGTTGTTGTTACCCCGTGGACGTAGGCACTTTACCGAACCACGTTAATTCCTGGTATTCTTTATCATTTTATTTTCTCTACATTTTATATTTGTAGTTGTGAGTTTCTCAGTTTATTTTTCCTATATGGTCATAGTCATAGTCATGGCACTCACACTTCTTCAATAGCTGCAGGTAATCATGTACAAGGCGTAAGTCATTTCGGATATGCAAAAGGCACCGCAAGAGGGGTGGCGCCACGAGCCCATGTTGCCATGTACTGATCGCCTGGGACAATGACTCAGATGAGAGTTTCGCTAGTGATGTGCTTGCAGGCATGGACCAGGCAATTTCGGATGGTGTTGATATAATGTCACTGTCTCTTGGCTTTGAGTTCCTTCCTTATTACAATGATGTCATTACCATTGCTTCTCTCTCTGCAATAGAGAAGGGAATTGTTGTGGTCTGTGCTGCTGGCAACAATTGGGCTTACAATTCGACACAAAATGGCGCACCCTGGATCACAACAGTAGGGGCCGGCACGCTTGATCGCACCTTCACTGCTACACTGACTTTAGATAATGGTGTGACGGTTGAAGGAATATCGTACTTCCCTGAGAGCGTTTACATTACTGATGCGCCGTTGTACTATGGCAAAGACAATGCAAGAAAAGCAAGATGCAATGGTGGGGCACTGGATCACAAAGAAGTGGCAGGAAAGGTAGTCCTTTGTGATAATATTACCGAGACTGATGTCGGTAGTCTCCGATTTCAAAAATGGGAGGTGGAGAGGGCAGGTGGTTATGCTGGAATCATCATGACAAATCTCTCATTGTTAGACCCAGAAGACTTCTCCATTCCTGCTGTCATTGTTCCAATTGCTTCAGGGGCGTTAATTAGAGAGTATGCAACACAGGCCAATACAACTCGAGTTAAGACCCTGAGTTTTGTGTACACAAAATTGGGTACAAAACCATCCCCGCAAGTAGCGTGTTTCTCTTCAAGAGGACCAGACCCTATCACTCCGGGTATTCTAAAACCAGACGTTATTGCTCCAGGAGTCAATGTGCTTGCTGCAATTATACCCAACAAGCGATACATGGAAGTAAGCCGTTACAATTTAGTGACAGATTATGGACTAGATTCAGGAACATCAATGGCGGCACCCCATGTCGCTGGAGTGGCAGCTCTACTAAAGGCAGTTCACTGAGAATGGAGTCCAGCGGCCATCCGATCGGCCATCATGACCACAGCATACTCAACCGATAATTCTCAAAACAGCATACAAGACCAATTGTCAGGTCTTCCTGCCACACCTTTAGATTTTGGTGCAGGCCACATCAACCCTAATAACGCCATGGACCCTGGACTAGTCTATGACATGAATGTGCAAGACTACATTGAGTTTCTGTGCACCCTTGGGTACAATGACAAGCAGATGAGAGCTGTTATTAGACGAAGCCAATGGACTTGCAGACAGTCACCTGCTGAGCTAAACTACCCTTCATTCATGGCCATCTTCAACAAAACAGACTCTCTGAGGACCAAAAAGTTTAGCAGGGTTGTGACAAACGTGGGATATGACACATCAGTTTGCCGAGCAGTTCTGCAAGTTCCTAGGGGAATGAGGATAACAGTAGAGCCTAATACTCTTACATTCACCGGAAAAAATCAGCAGCAAGGTTTTGTTTTGAATGTAGAGATTGATCGCGATGCCCCGGAGGTGATATCAAGCCCTGTAGTGGCCATGGATAACTAGTAGTCACCGTCATGATATTCAACATATATGTAGGATCAGAGATTCAGAAATAAAATGAACTAGTGGATTTCAGTGGTAAACAGTATGTCAATTATTCAGTAAGCAAAGATTTTACTTGGTTCAATTTCACAATAACATTTCTCGATGAACATTTTAGACAAAAAAGTACAGGACGAAATTCATTTAGAAAAACAGTAGGGAACAAACCAGACCTGATTTTCTCATGCATTTGGAAGGTAGCAGGTGACTGTTTCATACATTTTGCCTAACGAAACGCCAATGGCAGCCGTCGGGAAATTCGTTTCCTGGAGAAACCCTAGCAGCATCCATCAAGCCATCAAGTATTACAATTTGGGCTACCATATTTACAAGGCCCATGTTGGTGGCCACCTTGAGCTCAATCAAAGAACTTTTTCTTTGCCCACTTCTTAAAAAAAAAAAAAAAACCAAGAAAGTATAATATATATATTTTTTTTTTTCAAATATGTCACAATTCACAACCTTCCAACTTGAACTTCAAGTTAGGAGTTGCAGTATTCTATCACTGATGTGGTGAAGTGACTTGCAAAGCAATCTAGCAAATTCAAATGATACCTCTTTACTCATTTCAACTAGATGGAGAGAAAGATCTTGAAGACTTGAACACTACACTTCTCCAATTCAAGTTACTCATGACTCATTTCCTTAAGCTTCCCCTTTGGATTTTTTGTTTCAAGTCTCAGAAATTTGATCAAGGTTATAGTGTCGGATGACTAGCTACATAACCAGCCAACTAAAGATCAAGGTTGTAGTGTCCAATTCAAGTTACTCAAGTTTGTTGTCGCATCTAAAGATCACTGAAGTCGATGGATAGAAACGAGAGGCTCACTAAATACAGTAGAGTATTTGCTAAATAATGCTTTTGAACCGGAGAAGAGCTTTCGCTGCCGGTGCTTGACCAGAAAAGTGAAGTTCGATTGAAAAAGTAATTCTTATGGCTTCCAAAACAATCAAAAGATTGCTATGTGGTTTTTACATCATAGTTCATATACCAGAGGCAAGCGAGTCATGATGATAAAAAAGAAAGCAGAGTATACACTATACAGTATACCCCTCTAAGTTTGTACCATGTATATCAAGACTTATTTTCTTCTTCTGATCATATTAAGAGTTATGTCAGCCAGTTCAGTATAACAATTTTCGGGTTTGAGCTGCAATTTCTGCAGATGAAGACTCGAACATAAGTAACTACCAGAAAAAACATGCAGCCTATGCAGGTTGGTTGTAAGTTCTAGTACATGGCCTGCATAGAAAACTTACCACAAGAAAATAAAAGCACAGCATAGTAGGCAGAGAGAAAACCAGACTAAAGGATCAGACAAGGAGACCAGTCCAATTTCTCCAGAATAGAAATGACCGGGCTTAGCCTGATGCAAACGACATCCAACATCCCTCGTACTCAAGAGATTGACATAGAGAAAATCGACCGGCAGAAACTATATCAATCGAACATGTATGGACTTTGAACATATCGGTCAACAATTAAAAGAAGCCGCATAGGATTATCCATCATGATTTTATACAGTAATCAATATCATTTCTTTATAAATAAACCCTTGTTACTGTACTTCCATATTCATTTACTGTGCCATAGCTAGAAAGATGGGTTTCCACCCTATGATCTCTTTGTTAGTGTTTACCATACTGCAAATCAACAATGCAGTTTCAAATGCTGAGGAATCCCACACATACATCATACACATGGATCGTTTCCACAAACCCAAGTCTTTCGCAACCCATGAAGCATGGCACAGGTCTACCTTGACCTCGTTAATGTCATCTTCATCTCTGGAAGATCAAGAAAATGAAATGTTGTTGTACTCGTACAACCATGTCATGCACGGTTTCAGTGCCAGGCTCACAGCCTCTCAACTGTCTGAATTGGAGAAATCTCCAGCTCATATTGCTACATACCCGGAATCTTTTGGCAAGCTCTTCACAACACACAGCTCCAAGTTTCTAGGACTAAGACAAAACTCTGGCTTATTGCTTGCTTCCTCATCTGGCCAAGATGTGATCATAGGGATCATAGATACCGGAGTTTGGCCAGAGAGCGAGAGTTTTAGTGATAGGGGAATGTCTGAAGTGCCGAAAAGATGGAAAGGCGCATGCGAGAATGGACCGGATTTCAGCCCATCTCTCTGCAACAACAAGCTTATTGGGGCTCGATCCTTCAGCAAAGGGCTGGAAGCAGCAGGGATCAAAATATCCAAAAAAGATGACTTTGATTCACCAAGGGACTGGTTTGGTCATGGAACTCACACTTCGTCAACAGCTGCAGGTAACTATGTACTTGGCGCAAGTCATTTCGGATATGCAAAAGGCACAGCAAGAGGGGTGGCGCCACGAGCCCATGTTGCCATGTACAAGGTCCTCTGGGCAACAGACTCCGAACAGAGTGCAGCTAGTGATGTGCTTGCGGGCATGGACCAGGCAATTTCTGATGGTGTTGATATAATGTCACTGTCTCTTGGCTTTGAGTCCCTTCCTTATTTCAATGATGTCATTGCCATTGCTTCTCTCTCTGCAATAGAGAAGGGAATTGTCGTGGTCTGTGCTGCTGGCAACGACGGCGCTTACAATTCCATACACAATGGAGCACCCTGGATCACAACAGTAGGGGCTGGCACGCTTGATCGCACCTTCACTGCTACACTGACTCTGGATAATGGTTTGACAGTTGAAGGGATATCATACTTCCCAGAGAGTGTTTACATTACTGATGCGCCGTTGTACTACGGCAAAGACGATGCAAACAAAGCAATATGCAATTATGGGGCACTGGATCATAAAGAAGTGAAGGGAAAGGTAGTCCTCTGTGATAACACTACTGAGACTGATGTGGAAGGACAGAAGGAAGAGGTACAGAGGGCAGGTGGTTATGCCGGAATCTTCATGACAGATCTCTCATTTTTAGACCCAGAAGACTTCTCCATTCCTGCTATCATTGTTCCATTTGCTACAGGGGCCTTGATTAGAGAGTATGCAACACAGGCCAATACAACTCGAGTTAAGACACTGAGTTTTGTGCACACAAAGTTGGGTACAAAACCATCACCGGAAGTAGCGTATTTCTCTTCAAGAGGACCAGACCCGGTCACTCCAAGTATTCTAAAACCAGACGTTCTTGCTCCAGGAGTCGACGTGCTTGCTGCAGTTGCACCAAACAACCATGCATGCGAGTGAACAATTACGATTTAGTAACAGATTATGAACTCTACTCAGGAACATCAATGGCGGCACCCCATGTCGCCGGAGTGGCAGCTCTGCTAAAGGCTGTTCACCGAGAATGGAGTCCAGCAGCCATCCGATCAGCCATCATGACGACAGCATACTCAACGGGGAAAAATTCTCAGACCACCATACTCAACCAATGGTCGGGTCTTCCCGCCACGCCTTTAGATTTTGGGGCGGGACACATCAACCCAAACAAAGCCATGAACCCTGGACTCATCTATGATATGGATCTGCAGGATTACATTGAGTTTCTATGTGGCCTTGGGTATAATGCCAAGCAAATGAAAGCTGTTATCAGACGAAACCATTGGTATTGCAGCTCAAAACCAGCTGACCTAAACTACCCTTCTTTCATGGCCATTTTTAACGGAACAGACTCTCCTAAAGCCAAAACCTTCAGCAGGGTTGTGACAAACGTGGGGGATGAAACATCAACCTACAGAGCATATTTGGATGCTCCGAAAGGAATGAGGATTACAGTAGAGCCTAGTAATCTGGTATTCACAGGCAAAAACCAAGAGCAAGGTTTCAGCTTGAGTGTAGAGGTCGATAGCGATGCCCCAAAGGTGATCTATGGTTATCTCGGATGGATCGACCAGTATAACCACATCGTATCAAGCCCTGTAGTAGCAATCAACTACTAGTTGATAGTATCAGCATTTCCATTGATTTCTGAATAAGAAAATACAACTGAACATATTCACTCTGTACAAGTCTTGAAGAAATGCGAAAACAATAATATTCTTTTTCACACAAAACTACAAATACATTATGAAAATTATGCACAACTCGCTACCAGTAAGTCCGATAAATAAGTATAACTCGCTATCAAAAAGAAAAATGAACTAAAACATGCTTCCACTAGTCTCTAACAGATTTTAGAAGCACGGTTCATGTCATGTTATTTCATCGAAGACACGTATGTATAGCTGTGAGAGGTAGACAGAGTGACCGACCATTGTGGACAAGTCTCTTTCCTGTGCTGTTCTTTTACTAGTTGTATTTATACAGTATTTGGAAAATGAAATCTTCTTTCCAAAAGCTTAAAACAAAAGCTGAATGTCAAAACCAAAGATTTTCGGTCCAGAAGTGAAACAAATAACAAAAGCACAAAACCACCAACAAACATTTTCAAAGTATGGTGCGGACCTAATGAGCAAATTGGAACAAAAAGCCTGAAGATAAGGAAACAGAAGAAGAAGGTCCCCTAATAGCTTTTGCATTAAGACCAAAACATAAAGCCAGCAAAACGCACAGCTGAGGGGTCCAAAGGTTCACCCTTGAATTCATTCATAGCTGTCAAGGTTTCTTGTACAACAAAATAGAGTCCCACACCCTTAAAGCCAAAAGTAAACCAAATCAATAGCAATCCACACCTGTGAATTGTAGGACCCGAGAGTTATTCTAGTTATGCCTAAACCTAGCAAATCCTAGTATAAACATTATCTGGCAAGTTGTTTTTAGTGGGTTAAGAGTTTGATAATATGATTTACAACTTAACAGAACTGGAAACGCACCGACAGCAAAAAAGATTCAGACCATATGATGCTTATGATGGCTTTGAGACACTAAGAGAAAAATGAAAATGATCTATTTATACTAAGATGATTATACAACAGCCAGTGGGAAAAGCAGAAGAATTCTGGTTATTACAATTACATCAAGAGAAGGGAACAGAATGCTGGACTCTGAACTCATATTGACATGACTAGCTACTATACAGGAACATAAATAACAGTTGATCTAGATCTAGACATAGGCACATGAGTAAAACAAGGTGTGACAATTCACCTTACACACAAAGCTGGTGACCGGTAGGCTAACTCACTTCTTCAACTTCTTGCTTTCTCCATACTGATATGTTAGTTTGGGCACCACTGTCATACCCGCTACTATCACCTGATTCCATAACACGCTTTGCAGCATCACGTGGTGAGCGTCCATATTCTCTTCCAGGCCTGCGGTCCTGAAATTAATTATAGACAGTAAAGGGTGAGAAATTGAAATCAACAGGTCTCTGAACAAGTAAACTCTGAAATTCACACTGAAAAAAAAAAAAATGATACACAGGCTACACTCATTATTCATGTAAAGATAATGTGACATGAGCTCCTTGCATGTACAGCACAATGAGTTCATGAAATATGGATATTAACTCAGATGCTTACATTAGTCCATAAAGACCATTAAACAAACATGTAGACAGAGTTTCAAACAAGTTCTAGCTTCAGAAAGCTAGTAAATAGGAGTAAATTGGACAAAGATCAAGTAGGGAAATGGATGCAGACTCACATCTCTGAAAGGGAACTCATCAGCTTCAAGCATATGCACCACATGCCCCATTTTTGGCCTCTTCTGAGCATTTGGGTCCACGCAACGCAAGGCAACAAGAAGAGCACGCTTCAATGCCCTGGAAGAAGGCTTCTCTGGCAGCCTAGGATCTAAAACTCCTTCGGCGGTCCGATTGGTAACCATTGTTTTAAGCCATTCAACTAGGTTCACCTGAAGTTTGATTACCAGTTAGTACCAGTCCTTCTGGTAACAAGATAATGTCATCAAGTAACATTGATTATTTAAAACAAACCTCTCCTGCAGGCCTGCTATAGTCTACTGGGTTTCTGCCCGAAATGATCTCCATTATGAGAATCCCAAAACTATAAACATCACTTCTCTCATTCAACATGCCAGTACTTGCATATTCTGGAGCTACATATCTACAAAAGAACACAAATGTAATTAAACTCTGCAATTCATGTGACCTCCAGACACGAAACATATATTAGACTATTAGTTAAGCAGCTGAGTTCAACTCACCCAAATGTTCCCATCACACGAGTTGTCACGTAACTCCTTTCTGATCCCAGGAGCTTTGCTAGGCCAAAGTCAGATACTTTTGAGTACCACTGCTTATCAAGCAAGATGTTGCTGGACTTAATATCACGATGAACAACCTTGGGCTCTAGTCCCTCATGCAAGTATGTCAACCTATAGTGTTAGAAGAGTTTAGTACTGTTAATCAATAACAAAGTCCAAATAATTGTGGCCATTTGGTTTACGTCATACCCTTTCGCTGTCCCAAGTATTATGTTCATACGATTCTCCCATGTAAGAGGGCTGACAGGCCCGACATCCCCATGAAGCCATTGTTCCAGGTTTCCATTGTCAACATACTCATACACGAGCATCCTATACAAAACTCATCAAGTACATAAGTTAGCCACAAATATGATCTAATGAACTGAAAAATCAATGAAAAAGAGAGAAATGATATCAGAACCGAAGACTAACATACCTATGAGCTCCTTCAGCACAGTAGCCAAGCAACCTCACTAAATTCTTATGGCGAACACGTCCAATTGCTTCAACTTCAACCTTGAACTCCTTCTCAGCTTGTCCCCTGCACTAACCCAACTAAAATCATCAAGCTTTCTCACACCTCACCCAACAAAGACTCAAACTTCCCAACTGGGTTCATACTAAACACACTAAAGATCTCAACTTTACATGAAATACATCACAATCAAACAAAATAAGCAATCCCTTACTTGTTATTAAGCAAATTCTTCACCGCAACCATTGAGCTATCCATTAGAACACCTCTATACACAATCCCATACCCACCTTCACCAATCACATTCTCATCAGCAAACCCATTGGTAGCATCCTCAAGCTCTCTCAGAGTATACCAATGCCCCCACCCCAAATGCGACACCTCCGGCCCCGTAATCCCCCCCTGGTCGCCGGAGCGAACCTCGCCGCTCCCATACGACGACCCACCACCGCCTTTCTCCGGGTACGAAATCCGATGGTCCTTCCCAATCTCAATGTGAATCCTCTGCCTTCCGGTGCTCGCCGGGCTCTCCTCCTCCGGCTGCAGCAGCACCGCCTGGGCCCTGGCCAAATGATCCGACTCCGCCACCGGGTCGGGTTTCGGGTCGGGCGGGTTGGTCCGGGAGCAGTCGATTCGGATTTCTTGGATCTCCTTGGAGACATTTGGGATTGTTGGGTTCTGGGTAGGTTTGGAAGTTGAAGAAGTACTGTTCCGGCGTGAAGTGAAATACAAAGAAATGAGAAAGAGGACGAGAACTATGGCGGCTCCGACGCAAATTCCGAGGACCACCCAGAGGTGGAGCCCGAAAATGGAGGTGCGCCGGGAGAGCTGGTCGTTTAAGAAAGAGTAGCCGGACATTGTGATGGGTTAGAGTCTGGCTTGTTCTGCTTCTTCAAAAGTGAAGAGGTGCCATAGAAAGTCAGAGAGGATGAGGATTACTAGTATCATAGTGAGCAAGTGAGGGTGGCAAGTTTTATATGAATTGAAGGAAAAGGGTGAGGTCAGAGTGAGTGGGGCAAAGACAATCATGATGAGAGAATCCTCTACTTTCTTCTTCTTCTTTTTATACGTGTATCTACTTCTGGTCTTTTGCTTCAATTAAAGTATATTGATCATTTTTGAAATATATAGTTTTGGGTTTACATTATTAAACTCTCTGTTGGGTGTTTGGTGGAGTAATTTTTCGTTGACGGTTAATTTTACGATTCTTTTTGTTACGTGTAACTAAGGAGTCTTTAGTATTCGTGTAAATACACGATACAATGCGAGTGGTTAATTATAACTTAAATATAAATTTATGTCAGAGTGCATTTGAACATCGTGCATATTAAAATTTTCAACCTGTAACAAAAAAGTTAAACAAAAAATTCGTTTAAATTTACTATGGAACATGGGTCATAATACAAATTAACACTTCTTTCTCAAAAACCCTAAGGGAAAAAGCGGCGGCCTCCCTCTCTGTCAAACCAAGCTCGTCCGGCGGTGCTCATGGCATGAGTCTTTTTCCTTGTCGGAATAAGTTGTTGTCGGACGTGATCTGAATTTTTCAATTGCTAAGGAGTTCTAAGATCTGGGTGCTTTAGCTCAAGGTTTGGCTTGGTGGCTGAGATGAGTTTGGGTGCTATTTTAAGCATGGTGGCTATTTTGTGTTGGGTGACCGACAAGGTTTTTTCAAGATGTGGTGGTCTCTCAGTTTTGCGCTTTGGGCAGAGTTGTGTGGCCTTAGCAATGTGGATCTACGACGCATGGATCAACTTGAAAAACTTGACGGCGGGACAGGAAGGAGGAACACCTACGCATGAGGCTACTCTGGTTGAAGATGGCGGCTAGGCTTCCTTAGGCCATTTCGGGTTAGACCTTGGGTCGTGGGCCTCTGTTATGGGCTGCTTCCTTAGAGCCATCTAAATGGGGCTGCTTTCTTCAGGGCCCAATAAATGGGGCTTACTCCTTTAGCCCATTAATTTTCAAGTTTTTATGTTTTTCGGAACAATTCTTGGTCCATGTTTTTCACATGGGGAGCTTTATTTTCTTGTTCTAGTTTAGTTAGAATCATTTGCCTATGATCTATTTGATATTAGATTATAGGCTCCTTATGAGCCTCAATTTGTAATGAGGATACAACCCTCATACGAATCAGATGGTTTCGCTTGTCTTCTGTGCGCATGGCAACAGATCGATTCGTATTGTACCATCTACTTAATTCTAATGACAAAATTATCTTTAAGTTCAAAAAAAGTTAAACAAAATAATCGTATATTGAACAAATTGCAGTGTTGTATTAACAATTAACTAAAAATGTAGTGTCTCGTTTTTTAATTATATCAAACATGTTTACTCCGAGAAGAAAAGAAAAATTACAACGAAAAGTCACTAAAGCAACCAATTTTAGAAACAAAAGACAATGAAATGATTCAAACCTTAAAACATTAGGCTCTGATACCATGATGAAGTAGTATATGGTTCGCTGCCAAAACCAATTGGCAATGAATGGAGTGATTAAAACCCTTATAAATCTACAAGAAATGTCTCATATTCCTTATGTGAGATTGATATCTCAACATGAGACGGGATACAATTAACTAAATTTCAAGAGAGTGGAGGGAAAGACTGAAGTCGGCCAAAACATCCACTAGATAAGTTAGTTCATCATGAGAGTATGAGATAGTTGAGAACTTAGATGCTAAAGTGTGAATGTCTGTAACCATAATTTAATACGCCGAGGGGTGTCAAAAGAGCCTTCAACACAGTTACCTTGAATTGTTTCACTCATCTTTAGTATTCTTGAGTGTTGGCACTAAAAATTATATTAGAAGATATACAAGCAATCAAGAATACTTGTACTGTATTGAGAAATATGTTCCTTTCGTATGTCATCACAAACTCTACATGCCTCGTATATTTTATGAGGATATGATACGTCTTAAGATTCCAAGTGTGCAGTGCATTGCAACGAAAAATGTTTGGAAATTAGACTCTACTGACTTTTGTCGCTAATCATGATTACTTAGGTCATCATTGACTTATTGGGTATTGGATATGGTGCTAGTTTGAAGATAGGCTAGTTTTCTTAATGGAGGGTTTCCTCCTTTTTTTCTTTATGTTTAGCCTTGAGAGGAAACTTCAGAAAATCCATGGCCTTGGGACAAGTCATCAAGCTGAATATGATAATCCAAACTAAAATGGACTAATTAAAAAAAATGTTGTTTTCAAAAATAAAATAAAAATTGTTTCATAATTGGTTTCCTTCTCAACTTGACACAGATTTTTGCACGAGTTTGATTTTCAGTGGAAAAATAATTGATGTTAAACATCAAAACGGGCCGTCCTTGTTGGGCCCCCACCCCGGACCACTTGTTCTGGTAGTCGCTGGCTCATCATCAGCTGGCAAAAACCTCTTTATGCTTATCAAAATGTTGTCATGCTCTCAGGTCAGGGTCACTGTTAGCAACTTAGCGTCAACATTTTTCAGGCACAAGTACTCGACGACAACAATGAAGTAAATGAGTAAATGAGGTGCACATCACAGTTTGATACGTGCAAAATTGTTAGTTTCAGTACTGTATTGCCATTACTAGACTTGTGACAGTGGCACCATCAGTTTCCGGTACTAAGATTCTAACTCAAACCATCCGATTCATGATTTCAACTCAAAGAGCTCGGTAAAAATTAGAGAAAAAATAAACACAATGATAGTTACTCTGTTTCCTAGTAATGATAGGAGAGGCACAGGGTCAGTTCACTTGCTGCAAGCCTGCAAGATCGAATAATGATAGGAGAGGCACAGGGTCAGTTCACTTGCCGCAAGCCTGCAAGATCGAATGTGTCTTCTACTGATAAGTGATAACGCCCCAGCTGGAACAGTATCATCACAAGCTCTACTCGCCTGATCATTGTGAATCAATACTACGTAAGTAGGAACAGAATAAATAGAGTAAGCTTTTGCATAATGAGGATGGATCATGTACATGCAACGATGCTGATCCGAGGAAATGCGAGCAGATACAACATCCAGTTTATGCTTTTCTAGTATGTAGAACACAGTACTGAGCAGCCCTTCCCTTCGCGGTGAACACACACTGATGTGAGCCTCATTGCCGCAGATGTTCAACACAACATTCGGGGGAAACCATGTATTGAAATCAAGAGAAGTAGATGATGGAGTATTTGCGAAATCCAACTTATTTGATGGTCGGGGCTCCTCCTCCTCCTGTGGATCCAAAACCACTTCTTTAGTACAACCAAGATCAGTCCTAGATTCTGCTTTCAATGTTATGGATGAAGAAGCGCTACTCCGAAATTTAGCTTGCTTTTGTTTTTGCGCTGTTTGAAGGGTGTCTTCGAGGGATCTGATATATCTCACTGCCTCATCAACAATGGTACAATGATCAGCCTGCACATCAGTGATGAAGAGCATACATATATTGTTAACTTGGAAAACTACAAACTGAACAATTAACTTGGAAGAGCATAGACACATTGAAATTATGACATTTAGGTACACTCTTAAGGCTCCAATACAACATATATTTGCATTTCAATTCATTTGCTTGCCCTAACCGTCATATGTTATAATCTTTACAATGACATGAGTACTTTAACTAACCTATATACCAGCATTACCTATTCCCCCGTATATCTAGGAATCAAATCAAGCTATAAAAATTATCAGAGCAGTACTGCTTGCTAAGAGTAGTTAAAAGATAATTACTTAATTACCTTAGCTGGAAGCTGAGGACGCAAGGCATGAAGGGAAGTGAACATATCCTTCATCTTCTTCCGTCGCTCTCTCTCAATCCCCACACCACTACTAGCCTTTCGGCCCTTTCCACTTTTGCTCGTCTCTTTATCCATCAATGCAGCTGCAGGGTCTAGCTACTGGACTGGAGCTCCAATTAAGTTCTTTTGTGTTCCTTACTTCCTTTCAAGCTTCAACAATGTTCTATCAAGTAAAGCTCAATATAACTTCTCCCGAGGATGTTAGAGTTTTTTTTTTCTTAAATAGCGAAGACAAGATGTGATGTTTGATGAAATGTCTCAAAGAAAATTACAACGTCCGCACCATGAAAACAAAAATTACAATGTCGAAGTTGAAGTGGGAAAAGGGAGGGAACGAGTACTATGACTGCTATCAGGTAAGGAAGCGAGGATAGGTCGTCATGTTTCTTTCATCTCTGACGCCGGTGAAGAAGAATCTCTGGATTTAGGCGAAGAAAATGGTTGAGAGAAGTTGAAAAGAAAGAGAGGGGTTGTTTTCATGACAACGGATGAGAGGAGAAAGTGTGACAAATGTGTTGGGCTTTTGTGAACATGATTGGGGATTGTTGAAAGCCTGACGGTTATTTGGCCCTTCCGCTTGGATGTATTGAAAGCTTTAGTCCCCATTTTATGCTCAACAGAATTCTGTCTTTTCATACAATTTCATAATGATGTATTAAAAATGAAATTCCCTGTTGTACTAGTTTGTTTATTTGATAATGATGTCATTTTGGTATCCAATGCTCTTTAAAAGAGTAGCAGACAGATCGATCTATGAAATTAGCAGAAATGGCCACCATTCATCCAAGACTGGTGAGTGTTTTTATACAAATTACTTAAGAAGTGTCCACTGTAAAAAAGAAAAAAGCCACAATCTTGATCTTGTTAATTGGCCTGTTACACGCAAAATAATGAAAGATATAACCCAATCAAGAATATCAGCAATTTGGAGATTCATGGCGGTTTCTTGGTTGAACAAGTTGAACTTCATGTAAACCAGCTAGAATATCATACATCAGGTCTCTTCGAGGACACCTTATCAGCATCTGATGAAGAGTTTTTCCCCGTCTGATTGGAATCTGAATTGGAGGGTGGTTCACCTTCACCGGAGAGTAGTTCCTGCAATAGCAAGAAAATGACAAGCATTAGTCCATGAAATTCTTATAAACACGAACTTAACCTATCATGCTTGAGTTTACCTTAGAAGATGTGGCAGCAAAGAAGGGTCTGTAGTAAGCTTGAGTCGATGGTTCAAAAACGAATGAAGCTTCCGGAGTAGGGACATTTGCAGCTGAAGGTATGACCATTGGCTGATTTGAGATTGTGCATCCACTAGAAACATTATAGGCTGACTGCATAGAGTTCTCTTCACTCCCAAAAAATGGACTCATTCCTCTGCTAGACTTTGGAACTTTGTTACTTCCTTCGTCAAAACCCAATGCCATATGAGGCAACTGCACAGGCTGCATCATACCTGGTAAGCACATGGGATGCAAACCCAGTCCATTTCTCATTGTTAACATCTGCAAACACAATCAGAAGAAAAGAACATATCAGCTTTATTATGAAGAGTGAATTTCTTTTCATGATTATTTCTGCATATCTGAAAAGAGGGGAAAGAGAATATTGCAAATCCAACGTCTGAAGTAGTCTTATACACAACAGTTTAGCTGTTGGACACATGACATCCAACCTAAAACTAATGTGTGCTAGATGTCAACCAAGTTCATAGGTATCATTTATGCACAGTTTGCAGGGTTAATGTTAACTGATATTCAAACAAAAAGAATGGCCAGAAACAAAGGACACGATAGGCTTCCTTCAAAAGCACATTACCTTGGGAATGAAAAAACAGCCTACCGATTTGATGCTAACTCATGGGTAAAGGAAGAATGAAAGATAGCCTAGTCCCTAAAGGTTTTCAAGGTAAAGCCAAACTTGTTCATACGCTGTGACAAAGCCAAAAATCAGGAAGAGGTTGATAGGTTGTTCATAGTTTTCAAAGGACATCTTCATTACTAAACATGGATGTGACAACAATGTTGATCTACTGCATCACCAATTAGCAAGTTACAATATGCTTTTGTGAAGTACTCTTTCGTATCTATCAAATGACTTTCTTGACAATTGCTACAACATGGAACAAGGATTTATGCAACACTTGAGTTGTTCAGGTCTACTAATTCCAGATAGACTATTGAACCATTTGTTGTTTCTCTATACTAATGCACTACACTTTAGACAGTATTGTTACATAAGCAATGATGAGAATTACGTTTGAGTGGTTAGCAGTAATCTCAAACCTCTGTTATCAAATCTACTCGGCTACAAAGAAAATAATCGCTACTTGATCATGCTTTAAAGCAAACATCACTCTTTTAAAGTAGCAAATATTTCAGTCACCAAAATCCCTCAAAATATGAACTTACAAACCAGAAAAACAACTGCATAGATAAAACTCACATCACTGACAACTCATCATTAAAACGTATCAAGAGCAACTGCTCGTAACACGTTTATGATTTATATACAGGAGTGAAAACAATCTGACCTGTACTTGAAGCTGGAGCTGCTTCAAATACTCAATTGCTTCATCCAGCATCGACGCCTTATCCGTCTAACAAAAACAAAACCGTTGATCACTCCTTTGATAAACAAATCACACACCCAAAAAAAAAAAAAATGAAAATTATAAAGCAGAGTACCTTGTTAGAATTAGGAATCAGGTTCTGCAAAGCTTTCATTTTCTCATTAATCTTACTCCTCCTTCTCTGTTCCACCGTCAATTCAACTCAGAATCAAATTCCCTATGACTCAAATAATCACGTTATGGGCCAAAACAACAACAACAACAAAAAAGATCCAACCTTTTCCGACAAGTTATGGACCTCCGCCGCTCTGCTTCTCTTGGACAAACTACGCGGCGGCGCAGGGTTCAACGGAACCTCCGGCGCTTCAGGACCCTAATCATTCCACCAAAAACAATTTCAAATTCCAAACTAATTCTAACTCAACAAACCAAATAACAAGAAGCCAAAGCCTCAATCTTTTTCTTTTCTTTAAGCGCATACCTCGCTGTCACAGCTGACGTCACCGAGATCATTCTCCGACGAGACTCTCCTCCCTTTCTTCTTCGAAGTGTTGGCGTCGGAGTCCACGAAGTACCCGCCGGAGTCGGATAAATTGAAATCGGAGGGGCGGTCGGAGTCGGACCGGTCGGCCGATCGGCCAGCAACTCGTGAGACGGCGGCGGGGCTGAGGAGTTGAGGAGGCGCGTGTAAGAGGAGGGCTTGAAGGGGGAGCCGCCGTGGTGGAGGAGGTGGCTGAGAATGTTGGAGATTTCTTCCGATTCCGGCGGCGTTCCGTAGAGATCGGCCATAATTGAGAGAGAGAGAGAGAGAGAGACGGTGGTGGTGCCTTTTTGTTGGGGAAGGAAGTCCGTTGTTTTCTCTTTTTCTGTGACCTTTTTTGCTTAAACCAAGTTTAAACCTCCACCTCACAATTTGATTACTCTCCCGCGCTAATCATCTTTTCGCGATTTTTCCAACTCTAGATATTTGCTCAGAGCTCCCGAGTCTTTTAGGATATTTCATATTTTGCCACTTCATTTTCTCTTATTTGCATCGTTTTGCTTTACAATCTCACCCATTATACAATCAAGGACATAGAAATTTGACAACTCAACTGTTTCTTTTTTATTTTATCAAATGAATTTGGAAATAGAGCATTGTTTTTCCACTTTTTGTATCGTAAATATATACTTTTTAAGTTCATTGTTTAAAATTTCTTTACAAATCTAACACATTTACAGATATTGCGACGTTGTAATACGATGGTGATTGAAGCTTTGTCATGTAGGAATTCTCTAGCAGCTAATCAAACCTTGGACTTTTGAATGTAGAGCTTGTTCGTACTTAGTAGTCGGTCCTTTTTTGTTCAAAAGAGAGAAGAGTGTGGGCAAAATTGATAATAAACCTTTTGTTTGTGCCAATTTTATTAGATATTGGTTTAATCATATACTAAAACCAAAATTCTCAAAAGCGTGGTTAAAGTCAAAGATGTCATGTCTTAAATAGGGTTAAAGTCAAAGATGTCTCACCGTCTTATCCAATCAAACGTCTGCAAATTTATTATTCAAAAGGTGCGCAACTCCCGAGGTCCCTGTACGTGGCGTGTTACCTCTACCATTTTACATTATGTTACCACCTACATCACCCTCCTCTTCATTTCTGAGGTATTTACCGAAACATAACACACTCGAACTCGAGCTCAGGATTCCAATTCAAAGTTGGCACCCAAAGAAAAACAAAAGTGTGTGTTCCACATTTCGTGATCTACAATGCGCTTGGCTCCCAAGTCCTAAGTCCTAACCTTGATGATGAAACATCAAAGTCATGATACAAGCAACGAAATTGATATGAGCATTTCCAAGCAACTTCACACAATGATGCAAAACTTCCACTACTGCGTTGGCTGCTTTAGCTGTGTACCAGCTAGGAAGTTTCATGCCAAAGTATCAACACCCAGATACAAGCATGTTACTTCCTTCTCCAGCAGCAGCCAAAGTGCTTAATGAACATGGACTCGATACACTCGATTAACATTTTCCACCCAAGTTATACCCTGATGTATTTTTTTTATATGATTAGAACCAAAGCTATTATAGATTGGGAAATGCTGCATATTAATCTGAACTCAAGACCTGACAGCAACATGGACTTTGCAAAAGAGACGAAAACAAAACACTAATCTGCTCTCTAATCTGCCTCTCTCCATCGATGCTAACACAAATAGCTATGAGACATCTGAGATATAATGTGAATAATCTGACCAAAACCACAAGGAAAAGAATTCTAAGGGGGAAAAGCAGCACAAAAGGAGCAAACCATTACAAAAATATCAAAACCTAATCATTCATTAATAAAATGAAAAGTCGGTACCCAGTTTGCTTTCCAACTTTGAAATTTGCTGTCTCCAATAGGAGGGCCAATGGTTTAAATAAAATTAAAAAAATTAATAATAAATTTGACGCTCGTTGAAGTTATGCATTGGACTAACTTCATTTCGACAAGCATGGAAAGGTGAGGGAGGCATTGGGAAATTGGGACTAACTGAACCAATATAGGCAGGCCCCAAACCAAAGCAACCCTCTTTGCCTATTTTTGAAGAAAAAACTAGCCTGCAAAATCGTTGATGTCAACTCATGTTGCCAAGGCTGTAGTTTTACAAATGGGGCACAGATTCTTGTGCGTCAGCCATTGTTTGATGCAGTCACTGTGGAAATCATGCCCACATTCAAGCATTCCAAGATCATCTCCTTCATTATATTCCTCCTGCATGCACAATAGAAAATAAATCAAGCTAAGATAGAAAGGAGTAACACAACTACACAAGAGCCATGGATGTATATATATGTGTCAAGGTGTTATTACCTGACATACACAACAAGGCTCTGTCTCTGTCTCTGCTTCACATGCCATGGCAATATACTTCTTATGTTTCAAGCGATTCGATATAATTTCTTCACTCAATCCAGTATTCACATTTCCAATGCGCTCTTCCAGAGCCAATAACTCCTGTATTAAATAATAAACCTTAAAGTTAGAAATCTCTTTCATATGAATTAGGAATCAAAACTTTCATCTGTTCTTTTGCACCAATTACCTCATAAGACATATTGTCAACATCTAGTCTCATATCCCTATGGCGGTCGTGAATATCAGCCACTCCAAACAGCATTGACTGGTCAAGAATCATAACATCCTGACACAAGGAAGCCGAAGTCAGTTCAAAAAGATAATTCATAATAGCATTCAGTCATAATACTCATATATATGAGTAATATGACACAACTGAGAATCATCAGATATTTACTATGAAGCCTGTCCAAGTCTTTCACATATCAGTTTACCTTAGAACTAAATAAACAATCAGAATTCAAGTTTTAAAGCCATTTGCAAACTTAGATATATCCAGATTGGGATTGCATTGATGTGCTCTGGGCTTCTGGTATACATAACAAAAATAAATTCTAACCTCGAATCGCAAGCTCTCGCCCCTTCGCATGAGACCCAAGACATTGCAAATCTGCTGAAGAGCACAGATAAAACTTCATAAGCTTTAACTGACTACCTCTTTACCATAATTAACAAAATAAAAAGAGTTTAAGCGTAATACAGCAACAGAAAACTTGATTAACATAAAAATTTGTTAATGCAACAAGTTGGAGACTTCAAAAATAAAAACTTATACAAAAAAGGATGAGAAAACAGTGACTCTTTGTAGTTGTAAATCAGATGATTTCACAATAATTTAAGGTGATTCAGTTACACACCTCAGATACAAGCCTGTTACTTCCTTCTCCAGCAGCAGCCAAAGTGCGCAACGAATATGGAAGCCCAAGTCCATCTCCATGTCTCTCCAACCACGATGCAGCAGACCTTGGGTGAGGCTGATGATGACTCGCGTTTGCAACTCCAGATGAATGCACAGCCTCCTGTGATGATGCATTGCCAGAACGCATTGGCAAAAAGTTGCTTCCCTGGTTCCCAGACTCATTACCACCAGCAGAAAACAAGGATCGACGAACATATTCAGACAATCTTCGAGGAAACTGCGGGTGAGAATTGTGGTGAGGCCATGTTGGAGCAGATGCTGGATGAGTGCTTGAACTTGGACCCGTTCGAGATGTAGAAGCAACATTGCCAGGAACACTCGCATTTGCACCTGTTGGATTTCTACTGGATGAACCCGCAGAAAGTCGAGCAGAATTCCTTAATTCAGTTGCTGGTACAAAAATAGGATGACCCAAAATCTGTCTCGCCATACTTCTTGAGCTCACTTCCTCACGCACTGGAGCATCTCTGTCCCCCATGAAAACAGAGTTTGATAAGCTTCCGGTTCTTGAGCTTGAACCACCGTTCCACCTCAAAGACTGCACATTTTGGGGGATTGCAGGTACATGGACAAGACCTGGAGGGTTTTGTGAACTCATATTATCCAGTACCGGTGCTGTTCTCAGGTCAAGACTATGATCGACTGGAAGAAGACCAGGTGAAAGCTGCAAAGAGGAACCACTAGAATGCCTAGCAGCCCTCCCACTTGAGAACCTAGTTGAGGCTATAGAGCTCTGTTGATTGGATGGATTTAATCTCACTCGGAAGTTTCTGTGAGAACTCTCTGAGCCCCTTCCAACATTTGAATCAGGAAGGCTGTCAGCAGTAAGTTCTCTACCACCCTGTCCAAGTCTTGGATTTCTCTCTTGTGAGGGAGAAGATATGTTTATGCCTGCATTATATTGAGCAGGGGCAGAAGGCCTTGCACCACTTTCTGTATGAGGAAAGTAACTACAACTTCCACTTAAAGAAGACTGTCCTAAATGTCCCTCCATAGTCTTTCTTTTGCAAGATACACGGCGACCCTCCAATGAACAACCTGGTCTGCCATCATTTTCTCCCACTAAAAATCCAGTACTTGCAGCAGGAAGCAGAAAAGGATCAGAACTACCAGTGGGACTAGTCCGCTCAGTTTCAGTGACATTATACTTGTATGTGCTAGGACATTCCATAGCTTGACTACTATCACCACCATGACCAGAGAAACCTGCATTCAAGTTCAGATTCTGTGGAATTGCATCAGAATTGGAACTTGGCATAAAAATACTATTCATATTGTTGTCCAGTGAAAGGTTATTAGTCGGTTCATAGCTCCGCTCCTCTAACCTCAGACCAGCTTCACCACAAGCATCCACTGAAGATGACCACCCAAAATCTGGTTTCCGCTCATCACGACTTGCTTCACCCTGTGAGTTTCTAGAGCTAGGTTCACCTAAGCACCATCTGCCTAAGTTCCGACGTTCACGGCCAACGGAATTCCCAAAACCAACATTCATATCAGTAGGTGATTCAATGTAGTCAGGAATCCGACTTTCTGAAGGATTCCGTGTGCCATTCCAGCAAATCTGCT
Organism: Fragaria nilgerrensis; assembly: GCA_010134655.1. Classification (NCBI taxonomy): domain Eukaryota; kingdom Viridiplantae; phylum Streptophyta; class Magnoliopsida; order Rosales; family Rosaceae; genus Fragaria; species Fragaria nilgerrensis. Next base: position 30,365,494 of record CM020978.1, on the reverse strand, counting down.
GATCTATAGCAGCATCATTTGACGTATTCCCATGGTCAAAATCTAGCATTTCAGGCAAGGAACCGATAGTACCCCTCTGCCCTTGCATTAGGGCTTATATGTATCTCCTTGTAAAATATATGTGAAGTGCTTGAAGAAACCTTCAGTACAATCAATAAGCTGTGTGCAATTTGGCAGACCTGAAATCAAAAGTAGAAGAGAGATTAATACTTGTAACAATTGGAACAAAATAAGTAAAAGCATACAAGTTATTCACTAATTCATAAGAGTAAGAACAATCTTTCATTTTTCAGTTTCTTTTGATAGTAAAGAGAAACACAAATCCTCTACAGAGACCAAGTTATTCTACGGGAAAATGTATGTGCTCCAGACCTTAAGAATCAATTGCCTAACTGGCAGGAAGTAATACAATTGAATTGTATGACATAGTTATGAATGTGGCACTATTGTTGACACCAAATGCCTACACATACTAGATACACTACTACAACAACCCAATGAGGTCAAGATTGATCCCTCATGGTAGCAGTAGTTGAACAGCACGGAAAAATGCCATTCATGTTCCAGCAGTAAAAGAGTGAACAACTGAATGTCCAACTAATATAGGTGAAACAGCCACCCTTAAATTTAAAATCACATACATTTCCTCATCGAAAACCAACACCACAAGAAAATCAAAGAAATGGTCTAAAAGCTAAACCCTATGCATGAAACACTTCAGAGGCAATCAAATTCACATAAACTCAGCCACACACCAGCTACAGGATGCAAGTCTAGACCATAAAAACCATGTCAAACAATTCAAAGGTTCAAGCTTTCAAGCAGCCCACCATGAAATATTACCAGTACAATAAGAAAACAACTGATCAAACCCATTCACTGGTAAAATTCAAAGATCGGTTCACCCACATACAAGGTCAAATTTGGATGAGAACCTCAACCCAAAATCCCATTTCAAAGGAGCTGGTATCAAAAATTGTGAAAGCCACACAGAATCAAACCACAAATGAAAACCCAGAAACAGTTATCAAAAACCAAAGGCAATCAAACCCAAAAAACAATAACAAAGTAACCATCTTTGGGTCTGTTTAAAAGCTCTGAAGGCTTCAAACCCTCACCCTACCCTTTACAATTCAGCTCCGGTGATATTAAACAAGAACAAATCCAAGTCTGACCCAAAAATCAAGTCTTTCAATCCAATCCTATCACCACCAACCGATCAATACAAAACAAAATCATAAACAAATCAAAAAACTAAAACATACCCAGATGAAGAAACCGATCTATGTTCCAGAAAAGGGACAAATTCGGCCGGAAGAAGATGATGGTGAATTTCCTCTCTCTCTCTTTGTCCAGAAAACAAAAATGAAATAAAATAAAAAAGAGGGTTGAGAGAGAAAACAACACAAAACCCACTGAGAGAGAGAAAGAGCAATGGGGTTGGGAGAGAAAGGGAGAGGAGGCTTTGGCTCTTTGGGTGGATGAAATGAAATTGAAATGAAATGTGAGAGAAGAGAGAAGAGAGAAAGGGGATTAAAGAGGAGAGGAGAGGGGGCAGTAATCTTCAATTTACGAAATAACCCAAAGAGAGAGACAACCGAGGAGAGAGTTATGGTCGTAGACAGAGATGTATCAGTTTCCTAACAAAGTAATATATCTACGCAGAATAAATACACTCACATAAAAACTCAAAATTCAAATCAAAAAAATCCAAGCCTCTACAGTCTACACCACCTCCACCAACGCAGCCTAAGCTCTCAAGCTAACCAGTTTCGATATGAGTTCTGTTTAACTTATCGGTACATTGATGTATCGTATACAGAAAGACTAATTCTGTTTCGGAGCCAAGTCTTAAAGGGTTCTAAAGGTGCCCTCATCGACTTGAAGTGGGGATTTAATTTTAACCTATCAATCCGTATATTAATGTGTTGTAGAGACACCAATACTATTTCGGATGTTACGTCTTTAGGAGTTTAGGGGGAGTTTAAATTTTGGTCATACTTTTATTTCCTCTACGTAACCATCGCCACCTAGAAATAATGAAAGGAAATGGAAGACCAAAGGGCACCCCATTGCGCCCCACAATGGCTCTTTCACGCCAAGCATATATACATATATATTCACTCATTTTCATATGCCTGACCCTCTCACGCCTCATCACCATTCCCATTTTCACATGCCCTGCCTCTCTTTTCTTTCTGACCTCCTCGGTCACTTTGAGCTGTGTTTGAGTTCTGACCCCCACAGACCCAGCTCCCAAACCCAGGCCAGCTCTTCTCGTGTGTGCACACGTGTCGTGATATGATACATTCTGGGTCCCAAACTGGGATGAGTTTAGATCTTCCTAAAGATCTGCCTGCCTTGTGTGCTTTTGTACAGGGCACAGGGTAACCAAGTTTTTGACTGCGTCTATTTTCGGGCACTTGACAAACAAAAAAATGACCCAAGGGTGTCATTGAATTATCCTGTCGGTACAAATTTAGTGTGCAAATGGGTGTGGTTGGTCTTGGGGTGCTTGATCATTTTGGAGACACTTGGACTCTCTTTTTTCCCTTTAAGCGACACTAGGATAGAAGAAGGTCATCCTCTCTCTCTCTCTTTGTGTGTTGGTTTTTGCCGTATTGCGTAGTATATAACTTTGCTTGAAAGAGGTGTGAAAACATGGACCTAGAAATGTCTCTATTAAGTATTCTCAAGCAGCAGGTTCTTTCTTTCTATATGGCTTTGCCTACTTCAGTTCCACCGTTCAAATCCCCATCGTGGGCCTCTTGGCTTCTTTTACGTCTGTTCATGGTCCTATACTCCTATATGCCTCCTCCATTTGTGCTTTTGTTTTTTCTATTCCTTCCCGTCGTACATATACTCGTGCCTTTCAAAGCTGGTTGTTTGCTTTGCTTTCTATCTTGGTATTTCTTTGCGTTTTGATTTGAGGCCACGAAAACAAAAATCCTTCCCATTCTTTGCAACCCATTTGGATCATTTTCTTGGGTCATTGCGTAATGCCAGTACCTCCTAATCTTTTGAAAACCATTGTTTATCTTGCTAATGAGGATAAGATGTTTGACGATTCCTCCACCAAAGCGAATATTAAGAATTTTTTGGGTGCTTTTCACGATGGAAGATAGAAAACTTGACAGCCTAAAACTCTAGCTGCGGTACACGCCAAATGGCTCCCTCGCCCCAGAAGACGAATATCTTTGATTACTCTATCAGAAAAATCGGGTTCCATTCAACTATGAACGAAAGTTCGAACTCAATGTATAATGGCTGGTGCACATAAACTAAGTTGCTTCAACCTAACGAGTAAACGAGGTGGTATTCTTTTATTTTTTTCTATAAATATTATGTTTGTATGGGCGTGAGGTTGTTTCTCAGCTTGATTAGGTTACGAAATAAAGGGGGTTTACTCGGGTACGAAAATAGACAGAAGCTAAGGTTGTGGCGGCCTTTGGGGGATGTATATGACACCTAAACTCTCTGCAATCACTCTCTTAATTCTCTTTTCTTGAAGGGTGGGTGGTGAAGTTATTGAATCAAATTTATTCAAAGGGAGCAAAACCCATGATCTCACAAGGCCTGCGGCAAAAACAAGGATTGCAATAGCACAATGTTACAAGCTGTGTGGGCAAATGGGGCCAAATCTGATAATGCACATGGAAAAACAAGTCCTTCCAGTTTTTTGGTACCTAAACACATGAATATAGAGGTCTACTGGTGCTCAGAAGCAGCTGTTATAATGAGTATGGGGGGGGGAGCAAGATTGCCTCATAGCAAGGAATTCAGTTCCAAGCAAACTAAAATTGCAGAAGACAAGGTGATGAAATATTGAGATTGGTAGGCAATAACATTACCACAATAATGATGCACATCTGAATTTACCAAAGAGGAGAAAATCAGAGGTGAATGACCAAACCATCCACCAAAGATCCACTAGCAAGGTTTAGGTGAGAAGTAATTACTAATTGGAACTTAATTATGATGCACAACCTCCTGTCAAAGTGGACAAATTGGAAATCAATTCATGGTTGTACTACTTGTCAGCTTTTGACTTGAACAGCTCCTCCTATCAATTGTACAGTTTCAGAATTAGCTAGTGTTCAATCTTCAAGTCCCAATCAATGGAGTTTTGAGTTACCAAACAACCCTTGTTGTTCTTGGATTAGATAACATACAGATAGGTTTGCTAAACCTAAAGGTCAATACTTGATAGAATAAGATCCTAGTGTACTTGTATTGGTTCTAGAGGAAGAGAATTGTTCAAACATAGTGTTGTACGTAGATATACCGCAAGCATAAATAACGACCTCGTAGACTGTTTTCTGGCCACGAAAGACCCCGCCCCCGACATACTTCCGGTAGACCGACATCCGAGCTACCTCGTCATGATGAATGATCATCGGTACCACATTGGGAAGGTGTTCCTCTAAGCTCCACAAGAAGACACATTGTTAGTAGTTATGTGCACTTTGTCCCACATTGGTAATATATAATATGAGGGAACCTTCCTTAGCTATAAAAGAAAGGCTTCCCATATGTAAAAATGGGTTGGCTGAATATCTCTTCCCCGGCTCTCCCGATCCCTACTCACTCCATCTTGGAGAGCTCTTGTAACATAAAAGGCCTATTGATCATGATAGTAGAATCTTAAGTGGACGTAGTCACGTCCTCCGATGACATGGTGAACCACTATATGTCCTTGTGTCTCTTGCCTATGTTGTCTCTTATTCATGATTGTCTATAATTCATGTTCCACCGTGCTTCTACATAGTCTCCGGGATTATGCAGAAACACATAGCAAACACAAAATATCAACGCGAAATGCACTTGAGAAGTAAAAGGTAGAAAGCATCTCAACACTTAACTCTGCATCAGAAAAATGGCATAACAAAAGTACAATTTGTTTAACTGAATGCCACCAATGAACTAAAAATTCCTTAAATTCAGAACTGATAATAGTTCTGTGACTTCTATCAATCTCTGCAATAACTGAAAGAAGACGGGAAACAGAATCAGAGATCCTTCATTAAGAGAAGGCACTAGAGAGGTGATGTAAAACTTGATGTTTCCTCAAGTGTAATGTTTGCATATCGTAGATACAGGGGCAGCCGGATTGTGTTCCTCAGTGAAGCAGCCAATACTAATAAAGTTCAAATCAAATATTTTCTAGTCTTTCTTGTTTCAGTGAAAACCACGTTGAAGCCGTAAGCAAATCTGCATCACCAAACCAAAATAAAAGTGAACATTCCTTTGAATGAACTGAAAATAAAGTGCAAAAAAGAATCAATTATGTACGCACCAATTACCTTTACAGTTGGTGATCATGCCTCTAAACTTCACAACCATTAAGTTAATGATCTTAGGCTTCCCTTCTTATCCATAGTTGTGTATTTACAGTATCAGAACAACTGTAGAACTCAGAATTTACCACCTCGGAATATTGCTTCAGCTGCTATTTTAGTCTGAAAATTAATGTAAACCTTCACCTCTTTGAGAGCAAATCTTTAATCCAAGTCTAATAAGACCGATCCAATTGTTTTAAGATTAGTATTGGATGATTAGTCGATGAGATCATCCAACTCTATGAAGTCTCCCTCTATAAGGGATAGTAGATGCTCAGAGGACAAACCGTCAAGCAATACTGGATTGCTAACACTTAATAGTGGCACCTGCATTGCACAGAAAAATCCAAATTATTTCAGGAGATTTCTATAAGTTAGAGCAGCTAAGGCAAGAATGTCGCCAACATCTGATAGTGGGGAATTCATATTTTTGTGACATGGACTGCAATTAAATAATAAAATGGCAAGTTCACAGGGATCCAAAATGACAACTTACAAGTCAGGCATCAAGGTAAAACTTTTTACTCAAGTTTGAAGGATATAGAAAAATAATGTGTGTGCGCACACAGACTTCGACAAGCGGAAACGAACTGATTTAATGCAAACTACAGATGAAGTACTTTATTGGCACCAGATACTAGTCATAAAAAGATATTGTTGACAGTATAGTACATGGAGCATGTAAATGGTAATAATAGCATAACTGAAGTGGAAAGAGAATTGTCGTACTGCATTACCTGTCCATTAGTCTGAATACTTGATACCGGCCGAGTCTCAACTTGCTTGTCTACCTCAGTCTCCGGTCGCATTTGATCTTTTGACTTGTCAGTGTTCCTAGGCACAGATTTGTCACCGTCAATCTCAGGAACAATATGAGGAGTATAAAATCCATCATGCTGAATTCCAATGTGACGTACTGTGGAAACAGTTTCTTCAGCACATGAACTTAACCCATTCTCTGATATGTTAGTTCCACCCTGAGATCTCACAAATACTCGGCACAGGACAAAAGAGGCCTGCAATAAGACAGACATGCACTATGTTACTCGAATTGCATATGCAATTAGACACAATGCAGCAAAGGCAATATTAGTTGTACTGGTTAAAACAAAATGCTTAATTCCGATGAAGATTAAGACCACAATTAAACCATGAATATGCTCTAAGAAACAAAGTATGGTTACATGGACATCATCTGACAACTGAACAGCTTTCTTGAAAGGTCATAAATGAATAGGCTACTACTGACTTCACCCTTTAAATGTCCATATCCAAATCACCCAAAATCTACAGAGAAAAAGAAAGAATGGAAAACTACTTTAAAGGCCAACCTTTAACTTACTTCATACATTCTCACACATCTGAGTGAGGCAATTTTCAACTCTACCACTAAGCAACCAAAACTAAATTCTTAACAACTCGTATGAATCTGAAATCATATATTCGGCAAATCACAATCACATACATTTTCATATGATACAATCTCCAGATCATTACACAGACCACATAAACTAACCCTGTGCGATCATCTAGCATCTAGCATGATTCAGAAAGAACTCCCCTTTTATATGCAATTAAAAACTTCCAACAAAATGCAACATGTCTAAAGCTAACAAATCAATGGGACAGGCAAGATTGAAATCCACGAACTGACGAAGATACGCAACGTAAAAACAAACCAGAACCACATACATTTTCATAAATCATAAACCCTAAACCCTCGACACTAGAAGACCATCTAGCTTGGTTCCGAAATCAAAATTCAAGAAATCAAACACACAGAAACTAAACAAAACTTCCAGTCCCGAATTCCAAAACCTAAAAACTCAAGAAAGAACAACCAAGATTGAAAATGCGAACAATTTACCTGAAGATGATCGACCTGAGCGTACTGATAGAGCACCCAGTCAGTCCTCACAGCAGTCTTGGGCGAATTCCCCAAATAAAACACAAAGCTACTCCTCCGGCCAAGCACCGCCTTCCCTCCGCCGCCGCCGCCGACGACGTCCCTAACCCTTCCCTTCCTCTTCCAATACCCGCTCCTCGCCCGCCGCTCCTTCAAAACCCTAACCGTGTAGCAGAACCAGTGCCGCCTCCGGCCGCCGCGGCCGTAAGAGTAGCAAACATAGTCCGGCAAATCAAACGGGTCGCGGTCGTACAAGTCGAGCTCTTTAATCAAATCGTAGCCGTGGTCGCCGGAGTCGGACTCGTCGGAGGCGGCGGTGTTCTTGCGGGAGAGGTAGAAGCGGAGGAGCTGCTCCTCGGAGGGGTAGAATCGGCAACCGGGTGGGAGGTAAAACGACGTCGCTTTGGCATCGCCCATGAATTGTTAGGTTTAGAATTTTGGGGGAAACAAAGAGGGAATGGGAGAGGGGTTTATAAAGAGGAGTAGCGTGCTCTTGAAGCCTTGTGTGTGTTTGAGTGGCGCTGATGCTCTACGTCTTTGTCCTATGGCAGCCGTACAGATCGGACAGGCCGTGCATTGAAAATGAAACGACATGTCGTAAGGACAGCGTCTGGACTTCAGTCGAGTCAACTAAACATTTCTTGTCGTATTATTTTTGTTACAAAAATGGTGGCCAACGAGTAGTTTAGGTATGCTGATGTTTTTCACAAGTTCTGCTCGAATCAGAGACTTTATATATATACTCTTCATCTCACTTGTAACCTAGCATGCTTCTATTAGACTAACTTTATTGGGTTATGTCGTATTTTGAAGCCGTTGGATGTGAGAGATGTATTTTCCTTTAAATTCAGGTGGGAATCAATATTGATATATATATATATATATATATATTGAAATTTTATTAACACATCTATGAATGTTAGATACACATCACTTTTTTATACAAATTAGATAAGACTTTATATGTACATAAAATTAGCAAAATAGACATTTATATCAAAAGTAAAGAAACCTAATTAAAAAAATATTCCGCTTAAGACTATTATTCTCTTCTATGAGAACAACGTATGTGAAGATACCAAGCCCTAATCAAAAAGAGCTAGTGACATCCATAGTTTCAAGCAAAAACTAAAGACAACATAATGGATTCCAATGGTATTTCTCAACCCCTAAACGAGGTATGACTTCTCTATCTTTGATTAAAATTGATCTACTACAAAATTTAGATTTTATGATTTGTTGTTTGATTAGATAGTACAAATTAAAGTTGGAAAATTTATTTTTTACTGTTCACACATGTTAGGTCGTTCAAAAGCATTTATTTTTTACTGTTCACACATGTGTATCCTGTAAAATGTTAAAACAATAAAGTTAATAGGTGGTGTATTAAGTATGGTATGTGTATATAGTAATTAGGGATGTGTTAATAAAATTTCTCATATATATATATATATATATATATATATATATATATATAGGGCCCTTCCACTAAGGGATCTATTTTTTTGACATATATGAGGGATGGGGGATTACACCAACTTTTCGATTATATTTTTGAATCTCCACCATTCAGTTTGTTGGTCCTTATATATAGATCAATTCTGCAAATTTTCAGTCAATTTGGTGATCGTTAAAGTGTCGAACAAGATTAAATCAATGAATGAACCAAATCTGCCACACCTGAACCGTTCATGCTTATAATTATAAATCGTAGTTTTGAATGCCTTAACGATCACCAAAATTTCTGAAAATTTCAGAAATGATCTACTCATATAGAACTACATATTGAACGGTGAAAATGTGATTTTGTGATCGAAAAGTTGGTGTAATCCCTCATCCCTCATATATGTCAAAAAAAGGAATCCCTTAGTGGAAGAGCCCTGTATATATAATATATATATATATATATATATCCAATTTGGTGACCGTTTATGCCTCCATAATCATGATTTACTCCAACGGTTCTACTTGGACAGATTTTGTTCTATTGATTTATTTTATCTGATTCGGTGTGCAAACGATCACCAAACTGGATGAAACTTTGTAAGGATGATCATACGATATGTATCTAGACACTGACCGGGTATGATCGAAAAATATGACCGAAAAGTGAGTCAAATAAGGACCTTCGCACGTTAATTCCAGAGCGAAGCTTCGCTCTGGATATGGACTGTATATATATGTATATATATATATATATATAGTTCCTATCCAGAACAAAACTTCACTTTGAAATTAAAGTGTGAAGTTTCTTATTTGACTCACTTTTCGGTCATATTTCCACATCTCCACCATTCAGTTTGTAGAACTTAATGCATAGATCACTCATGACAAGTTTCATTAAATTTGATGATCGTTAAGGTACCGAATTACATTAAATCAACGAACGGACCATAAATCTGTCTATTCAAAACTGTTTGTATAAATAGCAGTTATGAAAACCCAAATGATCATCGAATTCAATGAAACTTGGCATGAGTGATCTGTGTATTAGGTTCTACAAACTAAACGGTGGATATGTGGAAATATGTAATTTCAAAGTGAAGCTTCTCTCTAGATAGGAACTGTATATATATATATATAGGCCTTTTCAGATACGGACCTCCGTATTTATTCAAAATATACGGATTTCCTTAATTGACATACTTTTCGATTATATTTTCTCATCTCAACCATTCATCTTTTAGGTATATATGAGTAGATCATCTCTACAAAATTTTAGCCAAATTGATAATCATTAAGGTATTCAAAATTGTGAATTACACGAACAGATTTGGTTCGTTCATTGTAATCATATAGTTTCGATACATTAACGATTATTAATTTGGCTGAAAATTTGTAGAGATGATCTATTCATATATACTTACAACGTAAATGGTTAAGATGAGAAAATATGATCTAAAAATGAGTCAATTAAGAAATTCCGTACATTTTGAATAAATACCGATATTTGAACCTGATAATATATATATATATATATATATATATATATATATATATTTCAATGTGAATGGTTAAGATGAGAAAATATTATCTAAAAATGAGTCAATTAAGAAAATCCGTACATTTTGAATAAATACGGATATTTAGACCTGATAATATATATATATATATATAAATATATATATTTCATGTGAAACCTATGTATTACTTGATGTCCATAGATAGGTGAGTCTCTGTTAGGTTCATTGTAAATTTGTTTTATAGTAAAGATATGTGGCAAAACGAGTCACCGGAAATTGGTGATCGATACTTCTAGCTTCTATCAAGCGGCGTGTACAGATGTCTTGATTTCTAAACAAGCACAACATAACGGAGAAAAAATGTTGCATCATTTCTTAAGAATGGAGTGGAAAAAACTCACCAGGGACGGACGATAGTGCAACGCTTTATGGGCTATAGCCAAGATGAGAATGAGATTATTAGAAAGATACATTTTGTGTAGTTGAGTTTTCTCATAGGTTGTCCAAGATCCAGAGTAGCCCACACGTGTACAAATGTAGGGAAAGTATGCCCTTTCGATGGCGGACATCGACAAAACGATCTTATCGGGTTTCGGGTTTTGGGTTTGGAGACCATGAGTATAACAAGACGATTAACAAAAGAGGTACAGATGGTGAGATATTATTGATTGTTAGATCATATATTCGAGACATTTGAGTCACCTCCGGTTGGTAAAATACACGGTATGGGACGTGTAGGCTCACATGTCTTTGATGTATGGACTAATAGCCAGTAATTGAGGAATACATTCATTAGCATACATGCATCGAATTGTCGTTTTATTTGTAAAGTATTGGTTGACATTGTTTGATAACTTGATTGTGCGACATAGTTAAGAATGACCTAAAGAGGTTTGGCCCTACTGAGCGTAAGCTCACCCCTATAGATTATTGTTCAGGTACTACGAGACATGTCTTTCGAGAAGACTAACTGTAACGTTAGCTGACGTGTACGAGAGTAGAAAAGGTTACGGAAGATTATAAATGAGTTAAATCGCAAAACCTGTCTGTTTCGTTTTTGTAATTGTTTTGTTATTTGTAAACGTTTTGTTTTTTTTTACAATTTCGAGAAAAGTATTTGAAATTGTTCTATTTTCTTTTATTTTTCCCGCTCACGCCTTGGGTTTGGCATCAGGTGCTTGGAAACCACCGACACCGGGTCCGGGGTGTGACAATATAACAAAAGAACCCTACAAGACCATGGTTGAAAATCCTATAAATCAATCAAAATATTTAACATTGTCTCGAAAACCCTACAACATCATCTAATTTTCATCATTCACATAATGTGTAGATACATGTTGTGTACTAAAAATGCTCTATAGCCTAATATACTAGAACAAAACTATAGGCATAAGCATATATGATTACCTCGATATGATTTGCCAGAGCATAGCGATAGAGTACCCAATCTGTACGTGAGGCTGTGTCAGGCGATCCTTCATAGTAGACAAAGCTAGTCTTGGTGCCCAAAACAACCCCTTGGCGGTTGAAGACGTCCCTAACCTTACCTGACCTTTTCCAATATCCCTGATTCATTTTCTTCTCCTCCTCCCAAACTCCAACCATATAAAAGTACCAGTGCCTCTACAGTAACAAATTGAGGAGGTTGCGTTTGAAGGTGACTGTGCAGTAATTCTACAGGCTCTTTCTAGTGATGTAAACGACTTGTCTGAGGTTGGTGCAATTCTTACAGATTGCAAACGTTATATGACTGCATTTAATTTCATTAGTCTTAGACATGTCTAAAGAGAAGCGAATGGTGTAGCGCATAGACTCGCTCACCTTGCTAGTACATCCGTGTTGGATGAGTTTTGGGTGGAGGACACTCCTGATATTATACAAGATGTTCTAGTCCCTTGATGTACTCTTCTCTTTTGAATAATGAATTTATAGGAAGGAGCTTCACCACTCCAACCTAAACGGTGTTCTTGGCCCAATTTCAAAAAAAAAAAAAATTACCAGTGCCTCTTCCTCCCTTTGTAATCGTACGAATACCAACTCTAATTCTGTAACTCTGACGGTTCGAGGCGTCGTAAGTGTTCTCCGATCCAATTTTAGGCCCCGGTATTGCCGGATAGGCTTTCTTGTTTGATAAATAATAAGAGAGGAGCTGCTGTTCTGAGGGGTGGAACCGGCAGCCGGGAGGGAAAGTATCTGCCATGATTGTCAGTGAGTGAGCCTTTTGTTTTAGGGTTAGGGTTTAGCAGTTACAGTACAAATAAATATGCTGCTAGGGCGAACGTGCCCTGTGAAAGAAGTAACCCTACTTATGTCATTCAAATCTTTCTGATATCCATGAGATGTCGACGCAGCCCAACCCATGATAGGGACTATGGGCTTTGAGTTTAGGATTTGATTAGCCACCATGATTACGAAAACTATTTCTTCATTCAGAAATTTAGTAGAAGATTAGGTAGAGCAACATTGTTATTGGGGAATTTAAAATCAAAGAAAAAAAAGATGGCAAACATCATTCTTTTGGATCTTGCTACAATACTTCAAAGTTCATACTTCAAACAAGTTTGACTAATCATAACTTGGTACAGAGGCAGCTTCCATGAACTCTACATCAGATTCAAGAGCCCTCATTGCAGCCGGAGGAAGACACACCTCCAAGTCGATGCTTCCTGCATCACGTCCCGAATACGACGTCACTTTCCCAATGAACTTATTGGCATACCCACTTCGTAGCGCCACAGCTTTTCCCATTCCAAATTCATTTCCATACATATCAAATCTCGGACCACTCCCCATCATTATACTGTGCGGGTCAAAAGTCCGACTCAATTGGTATACCGCCGGAGACTTTAGCCACGCATCGATTGATTGACGGATCCATTTGTCGTTGTGGTTCACCACAGTCTCGTGCAACTTCCACGCAGCCCATCCTAGCCCGTTTTCAAGCAACTCCCCTGCTTTCACAGGTTGTGATTTAACCGGGTGGATAGAATTCCCAAAGTAATTGGGAGACAACGGCGGGTTGATTCTTGCTCTGTTATTTGCAGCCAATCTGCAGCTGGTTTCTTGATTTGGTGCAAAACCACGCGCTCGTGTAAGCGACCGCCAGAGAAGAGCAGACAAGGCCTGGAAAGAGGAGATTTTGCTGGTCTCACATTCTGAATTGGCATTTGATTTCAGTTTGGCTATGGATTCTGAGGAGAAGTGAAAAATTCTCTCCCTCAGCTCCGGAGCTTCAAATCTTTCAATGAATTCATCAGGGTTTGTGTAAGGGAGGCTGAAAATCGGACCAAGCCCGTATGGGAACCACCGCTCCAAAACCGGAGGGCGTGAGATCTCAGAAAGAGTGATGTTATTCTCTTCTGCTCGGAATATTTCAGACCAAGTGTTGAAGAAATGCCAGTATGATGTTCCGTCACCGAGAGCGTGGTTCATTGACAGCCCGATGAAAACGCCGTCCACCAGCTCCGTGACTTGAACCGTCAGCAGCGACGTGGTGTGGCCGTCGTGGTTGACCGCCCTGTCGTGATCAAAGAAGGACTGAACCACCAGAGGCACATCAGTTGGGGAGAGAATGTCGGAGATGGACATGTCAAGAGAAGCATGGATGAACTTGGCTCCGGGGCTGTTGCTGCAGTCCACATAGACCAAATATAAATGAGGATCTTGTTCTTTCTTGGTGACAAGGCGGCCGGCGAGAGGGTAGAAGTGAACGAGTGCGAGGGAAAGAGAGTGCTTCAGTTTGGCCAAAAGGGTTTGGAGAAAATTGGTGTTGTTATTAGCTTCGGGAGGTTTGGTGAAGAGGAGTCCTTTCTGGATATAGTGAGCGGAGAGCATAGCGAGGTCAAAGGGGGCCAAATAGAAGGGCTTCTTTGATTCTTCGGAAGCACTGTGAGGTTGGATAAAGCATTCTGAGATGTATTTGACATTTGGGGAATCCATGATATTGTGAATGATTTGTACTCTTGAGTGTTTGCACTGGCTGCTCTGGTTTATATATGTAGTTGCAGCCTTGGTGAAGACTCCATCTTCTGAGTTTTTGCTATTGTTTAGTGTCCGGTTAAATGCTAGCTAGTGAGGGATGGTGAGGAACAAATGACCAGGTCTTTTGAGTACACAATTGATCAATGGTCCTAAATCAAAATGCACGTCTGTTTCTATCTTACGTTTAATTTGAATCCATATGTCATTTTGTAACAGATGACAATAGCCATGAATTGCCATTAAAAGGCATATTTTCATGTCCAAAAGTAAAAGGCAACTGAATAAACTGATTAATTAAGGAAGATATAGTTGAAAAATATATAAAACTAATTGTAGCTTTGGATATCAAGGAAAGTTGGGGGAAACAATGGAGAAAAGGATATGGAGGAAATATTTTGAGTTCAACTTTGAACAGATTTATTTGGTGGAGTTCACCTGCTCGATGGAGTAGGTACATCACAATTGGATCCATCACAGTTTGAACACTCCTGGAAAAGTCGTACGTGCCTTCCTTCTGCCTATTCGTTTCTTGTAGTTTACTCTTAAGCGAAAGTTCTATGGGTTGGTGTGAATGCCTGAATGGTAAGGAAAAATAAAAATTGAATAAGAGTTTTGTTATGTTGTATCCCTCAATAGGTTGTTTTGATTGATTCAAATTTGTCGCAGCTCGCAAGGGCGAGTTGTGTTCATGTTGTTATCAACATTCGTTTATCAATTAGTGGAAGTCCCCTTCTTCATTGAGCTTACGCTCCAAATCATCCCGCACAAGGCTTTACGCTATTCGTTTAAGAAAAGGTATAGGAAATGCAAATAACCGCGGAAGAATCGCAAGCAAAGGTTCTCGCTCGATAATAGAATGTTGTGCTACAGTAGCAATTGGAAGAAACTTTACAGCCCGGGGCGGCAGCTAATCTAACTTGTGAAACTTTTGCCCATGAAAAAGCATGTTCTACAGACATTTGATACAATGAACAAACAAATAGTAAGATCATACACAAATAGAGTACTCTTCTAGCTTTTTTTATTTTTTTTTATTTTGATGAACAGATAACAGACTAGATGTTTAACCTTTTATTGAGTTTTATTTAAAATAAACAATAAAAGAATACAAAAGTAAGGAGGGGACATAAAACTTAACTTCTTTAGACGAAAAGTTACCTATTTCTAATGCAAAATCTTAATTGTACATTTTTTTTTTTTTGAAAGTAATAAATCATTTATATAGTCTTAATTGTACATTGAAGCAAGATTACATTCAAATAAGATCATACAATGATGGGCACAAAAAACTGCTCTCCCATGTAGCCCCAAGGCTTGTTTACTAATCAGTTGAACGGATTAATGACGGAAGTAGGTAGAAAAATCATTGGGTTAAATACTTTTTTTGTTTTGTTTTTTGACATTGGGTTAAATACTTGAAACATCCTAAACTTTACCTTTAAAAGCAGTTATATCTCTCGGTTTTCAAATTAAATCGTATATCCTTGAATTGTTTAGAAGCACCAAACAATTTCCCGAAGAATGACAGCAGCTCGACTGAAGGTAAAGAAGCTTAAACATGGCAACTTGATGCAGTTTCAGCTTAAGCATATATATAGTATTAGTTAAAGGCTAGTTTAAGCATATATATAGGATTAATTAAACTAAGTTGACTGATCATAACTTGCTACAGAAGCAGCTTCCATAAACTCATCATCAGATTCAAGAGCCCTCATTGCCTCTGGAGGAAGACACACCTCCAAGTCTATGCTTCCTGCTTCGCGCCCTTGAAACGCCGACACTTTGCCACTAAACTTGTTGGCATACCCACTTCGAAGCGCAACCGCTTTTCCCATCCCAAATTCATTTCTATACATGTCGAATCTTGGACTGCTCCCCATCATCACACTAAACGGATCGAAAAATCGCGGACTAAACACAGCGGGAGACTTTAACCAGTGATCAAGAAACCCTTTTAGAGCTTGGTGATTGAGGTGTACCACAGCCCGGTGAACCTTCAACGCGGCCCATCCAAGCCCGTGATCAAGCAACTCACCAGATTTGATCGGTTCTGATGTGATGGGATAGATCGAGTTGCCAAAGTAATTTGGAGCCAATGGCGGGTCTAGTCTTGCTCTGTTATTCGCAGCCAACTTGCACCTGGTTTCTTGATCAGGAGGAAGAACACGTGCTCGAGTAATAGTCCTCCAGAGAAGAGCAGACAATGCCTGGAAGGTGGAGATTTTGCTAGTATTGCACTCTGAATTGGCCTTGGCTTTGAGTTTGGCTAGGGATTCCGAGGAGAAGTGAAACATTCTCTCTCTGAGTTTTGGTGGTTCGAATCTATCAATGAACTCACTAGGCTCGGTGTACGGTAAGCTGATAATAGGACCAAGACCTTCAGGAAACCACCGATCCATCACTGGTGGATTGGAAAGAGTGATGTTGTTATTTTGCGCTTGGAATATCTCAGACCAAGTATTGAAGAAGTTCCAGTAAGATGTTCCGTCAACGAGAGAGTGGTTCATTGACAGCCCGATGAAAACGCCGTCCACCAACTCCGTCACTTGAGCCGTCAGCAACGACGTGGAGTGTCCGTCGTGGTTGACCGCCCTGTCGTGATCAAAGAAGGACTGAACCACCAAGGGCACATCAGTTGGGGAGAGAATGTCGGCGATGGACATGTCAAGAGAAGCATGGATGAACTTGGCTCCGGGGCTGTTGCTGCAGTCCACATAGACCAAATATAAATGAGGATCTTGTTCTTTCTTGGTGACAAGGCGGCCGGCGAGAGGGTAGAAGTGAACGAGTGCGAGGGAAAGAGAGTGCTTCAGTTTGGCCAAAAGGGTATCGACAAAACAGGGGTTTCTGGCTTCTGGAGGTTGGTGAAGAGGAGGCCTTTCTGGATGTAATGGAAGGAGAGCATGGGGAGGTCACTGGGGGTGAGGTAAAAGGGTTGCTTCGATTCTTCTGAAGCAAGGTGTGGCTGGATGAAGCATTCTGAGATGTATTTGACATTTGGGGACTCCATGATAGATATTGTGAATGATTTGTACTGTTGAGTATTTGCAATGGCTGCTCTGGTTTATATATGTAGTTGCAGGCTTGGCGAAGGCTCCAGCTAGCTTCCGAGTTTTGGCTCTTGTTTAGTGTCCGGTAAAATGGCTAGACAAGGTTGATGAGATTCGAGGAACAAATATCGACCAGGTCTTTTGAGTACAACAAATCAAATGCACTAGTTTTGTTTACGATTCTAACTTACGTTTTATGTTATGCGAGCCATATGCCACATCATGACAATAGCCATGAATGATCGATGAATTGCCATGAAAGGTCATATTGCATGTCCAAAAGTAAAAGGCAACCGATTCATTATCGAAGATGGAAATCAAGTAGAGTGGGAGGAAACGGAGTGGGGAAGGAAATGGAGATGGAGGACAAATTTTGGAGACTCCAACTTTGAACAGTGGGGAAGGAAATGGAGATGGAGCCATGGAGGACAAATTTGGAGAGTCCAACTTTGAACTTATTTATCGAGTTGAATACTACTTAATAGGTATATCACCCCATTTCAACACCTTGAGAAGTCATACCTTTCTTCTATCTATTTATTTTGTAGGTTAAGAGACATCATTTTCTACATAATTTTTAACACACTTTATTTAGATTTTAAAATATTCAACTGTTGACAACTTGAGATTAATTTGTGAAGAGAAATTCTTTTACGGGGGCAAACACCACATCATCTATGCAACCAACCACTCACAAACCACCACGTGAATATTTTTGTCCATTCAGCATAGTTGATAATAAGAAAATCAGAAAGATTCTCTCTGATCAAAGCCAAAACCAAACTCAGGTCCTCTCCCTCTCAACCTCAATCCCACCCCAAGCTCCGCCTCGCTGCGACAGCTTCTAGATGCAATCTACGGTGGGATTGGCGATCTTCAGCACTCCCCACGCGGCGGCATTGATGATAGAGCTGAGAATCGATTCCGCGTTTGCGAGGGAGTATTCATCGCAGCCGTCTTCGTGGAACTGGGTGGGCTCAAAATTCGGGCCAGATTTGGAGACATGGCTTGGGTTTTTGAGGTGGCCTCCGTGACGCGGATTGGGAATTTGTGTCGCTCAACGAGTTGACTCAGTGGCATATATTTCCACTTTACACTCACTTTTCAATTCAATTTTCACATCTCCACCGTCTAGTATTTAGATACTAAAGTATAGATCGTCTCTGTAAAATTTCAACCAATTTGGTTATCATTAAGACACTCAAACTGCGTTTTTCTGTGGATTAACATAATTTTGTCGAACTTGAACCGTTCATGTTATAACAGAAAAACGCTGTTTTGAGTGCCTTAATGATAACCAAATTGGTTGAAATTTTACAGAGATGATCTATACATTAGTATCTAAATATTAGACGGTGGAGATGTAAAAATTCGATTGAAAAGTGAGTGTAAAATGGAAATTCGCACTGTAAAATAAATGCGGACGTCCGTAGCTGAGAAGCTATATATATATACAGTCTCTATCCAGAGCGAAGCTTCGCTTTGGAATTAACGTGCGAAGGTCCTTATTTGACTCACTTTTCGGTCATATTTTTCGATCATACCCGGTCAATGTCTAGATACATATCGTATGATCATTCTTACAAAGTTTCATCCAATTTGGTGACCGTTTAAGCCTGCATAATCATGATTTACTCCAACGGTTCTACTTGGACAGATTTGGTTCTATTGATTTATTTTATCTGATTCGGTGTGCAAACGATCACCAAACTGGATGAAACTTTATAAGGATGATCATACGATATGTATCTAGACACTGACCGGGTATGATCGAAAAATATGACCGAAAAGTGAGTCAAATAAGGACATTCTCACGTTAATTCCAGAGCGAAGCTTCGCTCTAGATAGGGACTGTATATATATATATATATATATAGAGAGAGAGAGAGAGAGAGAGAGAGATGGGAATTGGTAGCTAGTGTCGGAGACGCAGAGGGGTCGGCGGAGCTTGGGGGTGGGATTGAGGTGGATGGAAGAGGGAGAGGGAGAGGACTTGGGTTTGGTTTTGGCTTGATCGGAATATGATCTTTCTGATTTCAATTTTTTTTCAACCATGCTGAGGTGGATAAAAATACCCACACATGTCACTTTCTAAGTGGGCGGTTGATGTGCTCATATTATCATATATTTATATACCTCCTAATCTTCATATTTGTGTTTGGTTCTCTTATTTGTGATTGATTTACGTTAATTTAGTGTTTTTATAGGTTTGTATTAAAGAGAGAGGAAAATGCGCTAAAATGAGCATATTATGATTGAAAGGCGATTCTAATCTCAAGTGCCAGAATCTGCCTATGCAGAACAGCTAACTTTGCCGACTCACTGGGAATTACTCGATTCAAATCAGACTATGAGCCTTACATCATTGGAAAGCTACGAAAGCTACGGAAGCTATGATCTTGATTTCGATATTTCTAAACTGAGTTATGATCGTTTGAGTGAAGAAATGTCAGATCAGAAAATATGCTCGGATTTGCAAACATTTGTGGAGAACTCAAGTTCCATGGCAAAAGATCGTCGACCCTAAAGCTTCAAGGACAATATAGCAGATGAGGAGTACATGTATTCCCAGTTCTACAAGAGATAACTCAAGGTTTTCCCATTTCATATCAAGAAAGGAGTTTGAATCCAAGTCTTACAAAGAAATATGAAGTCAAAGATGAGCTAAAACTTCTTTATTTAAGGGAGCACAAATTTCACATGAGAGGGAGGTATCGAAAGCATATTGAAGACGCCTAAAGGAGCAGAGACCATCTATCCATCCATCCATCCATCCATCCACCCTTCACCTTTCCATTTTTTTTATGTTTTTGTTATGTTTTTCTTAGTTTTGTTTTGTTAAATCTTTTCTAGGGTTAGGATGATGCTCTAACATGATTGTTTATGTTTTTGATGATTAATTAATGGATTTATAGTTTCTTAATGATGAATGTTTAATCACTGTTTGAATATATGCTTTATGTTTAAGTTCTTTGATTGATCACCATAGGGCTTTGCATTTAGTAATTGAAAGATAAATTTGAAGTAGAGATACAATATAATTTATTTAGCTTCTTGTGATTGAGTATGGTGAATTACATTGTTGGTTGAGAAAGAATAATGGTTTGCTTGATTCCCTTATTTTCTAGTACGTAATGAGTCATGCATGTTAAATTTATACCTAAGAAGGATAGACTGCATAGCTAGGATATACGACCTTTACCCGAAAAGGGGAGCATCATATACTTAAGGAAAATTATGGTCTAGAGTACCTGATAATGACTTAGATACGAGAATTGTCTTCTAGAGAAACGAAAGAGTCTGTTAGTTGCATCAAAGCATAAATAGGACTGTTAGTGGTTGCTAACACCCTAGATTCATTCATCATTGTTTGTTATTTTCTTGTTACTTTGTTTCTTTATATTGTTATCGTAATTTTCTGCTTTAGTGTACTTAGTTTAGGTATTTCATTATTTGAATTGAACTAATATCCTCGTAGGAACGACAACCAATTTTCTTCTATTTACTATATTGCATCCACCCTATATACTTGCAGGAACCCATCAGCGGTCGCACATGTAATGTGGTGCGTCAGCCGCACATAAGAATTTCTCAATTGCGAATGTGATGTCAACATACAATAAGGTGAGGAGGCAAATGACATGACATTACTAGTTGTTATAAATAATTAAATTATTGTTTATAAATATTATTATTTATATGATTATTCACATAATTACTCATTATATACTCTAATGTAAACTCTATTTCTATATAAAAAGACAAATGAGACTGAACGAGAACCACTTTTACTTCCTTCTAACTATTTTCTCTGTCTTCTCTCTATTTTTTCTCTATTTTATAACATGTTATCAGCACGACGCTGAGAACATTTATACTTTTTATTTATTAAATGAAAAAACCAAATCCATTGAAAGTTGAAAAATCAAAATCAATCATAGAATAAAAAAAAATAGGAACAAGATCGAAGAACACGACTAGTTGCTTGGGTTCTTGAATAGTGAGCAAGTTTTTTTTTTTTTTATGAAAAATGAATAAGATTTTCAGATAGAGGAAGAACGACAGATAAGAGTAAATAAAAACATACCATAGGAAAGACAAGAGTGAAACATGAAAAAATATTAAGCATGTTCTACAAACATTTGATCAAATGAACAGACTGTAAGATCACACACAAATAGAGCACACTCTTCTAGCTCACGTACTATCTCTAATGCAAAGTCTTGAACATTGAAGCACGATTATGTCAAGTAAAGACGTACAAATTCATATTGATGGGCACGCTTTTATTGATCATAACTTGCTACAGAAGCAGCTTCCATAAACTCATCATCAGATTCAAGAGCCCTCATTGCCTCTGGAGGAAGACACACCTCCAAGTCTATGCTTCCTGCTTCGCGCCCTTGAAACGACGACACTTTGCCACTAAACTTGTTGGCATGCCCGCTTCGAAGCGCCACAGCCTTTCCCATCCCAAATTCATTTCTATACATGTCGAATCTTGGACTACTCCCCATCATCACACTAAACGGGTCGAAATACCGCAGACTAAACACAGTGGGAGACTTTAACCAGTCATCAAGAAACCGTCGCAGCTCTTGGTCATTGAGGTTTACCACAGCCTGGTGCAACTTCCACGCGGCCCATCCAAGCCCGCGATCAAGCAACTCACCAGCTTTGGTCGGTTCTGATGTAATGGGATAGATCGAGTTGCCAAAGTAATTTGGAGGCAATGGCGGGTCTAGTCTTGCTCTATTATTCGCAGCCAATCTGCAACTGGTTTCTTGATCTGGAGGTAGAAAACGTGCTCGAGTAATAGTCCTCCAGAGAAGAGCAGATAATGCCTGGAAGGTGGAGATTTTTCGAGTATTGCACTCTGAATTGGCCTTGGCTTTGAGGTTGGCTAGGGATTCCGAGGAGAAGTGAAACATTCTCTCTCTGAGTTTTGGTGCTTCGAATCTGTCAATGAACTCACTTGGGTCTGTGAAAGGTAGGCTGATAATAGGACCATGACCTTCAGGAAACCATCGATCCAACACTGGTGGATTGGAAAGAGTGATGTTGCTCCCTTGCGCTTGGAATATCTCAGACCAAGTGTTGAAGAAGTTCCAGTAAGTCGTTCCGTCGCCGAGACAGTGGTTCATTGACAGCCCTATGAAAACGCCGTCCACCAACTCCGTCACTTGAGCCGTCAGCAGTGACGTGGTGTGGCCGTCGTGGTTGACCGCCCTGTCGTGATCAAAGAAGGACTGAACCACCAAGGGCACATCAGTTGGAGAAAGAATGTCAGAAATGGACATGTCAAGAGAAGCATAGATGAACTTGGCTCCGGGGCTGTTGCTGCAGTCGGCATAGACCAAGTACACAGGAGGGTCTTGTTCTTTCTTGGTGACAAGGCGGCCGGCAAGAGGGTAGAAGTGAACGAGCGCAAGAGAAAGAGAGTGTTTCAGTTTGGCCAAAAGGGTATCGAGAAAACTGGGGTTGCTTGCTTCAGGAGGTTTGGTGAAGAGGAGGCCTTTCTGGATGTAATGGGCGGAGAGCATGGCGAGGTCAATGGGAGTGAGGTAAAAGGGTTGCTTCGATTCTTCTAAAACATGGTGTGGCTGGATGAAGCACTCTGAGATGTGTGTGACACTAGGGGAAGCCATGAGATTCGTCGTGTAATGTTGGCTTTGGCTGGTTTGGTTATCTAGCTGCAGAGGCGGCGAAGGCTCCTGCTCCTTATCTTATTGTTATCTACCCATATATAACTACTCAAAAAATCTGCATATAAAATGCATGTCACCGACTGTTGCGTTCTTCAAAGGTTAAAAAATGAAATTGCATTTCTGGATAATGGTTCCAAGGGCGAACAAGATAGCAGAATCAAAACTTCCTTCATTTTTTTCTGGTTGACATAAAGCTCAGGCATGGACAAATTGTACCGTTTTTTTAACTTTAACTGCCTTGGCTGACGAGTAAACATTCAGGTACTCGTGATCAGTGAATTTCCACACCCACAAAGTAAAATTCATCACAAAAATGAAGAGATCCTATGGCCAAAAATAGTTCAAACTACTAAAATAGAGAAAGAAAAAAAAACAAGCCGTATTCAAATAAATAAAGGACTTGAGTGTCATTCAACCAAAACGCATGGCCAATGTAGCAATAACAAAAAATTCTAAGAAACAATAACACGACTAAAAGCAAAAGAAAACATGTCTAGACTTCTCAGTTCGACAAAGCTACAAGCAACCAAAACCAAATGATAAATCCTACAGCAGTCTCAGAATAGGAAGATAAACAAGAATGCCCCTCCAATTAAAGCTCGTCAGACAGAGATATTGATGCCAACTGATCAGCACTGTTGTTAACCTGATGTTGGGTCACATTCCTCAGGACCTCTATGGCCTCTGCGACTTTGGCCTTTAGAGCCTCCGGCGACTCTAGCAAATGCAAAACCTCAGTCTGGTCCATCTCTAGAAGCATACCAGTAACCTTGGCTGCTGATTCGGGCTCCAAAGCATTAACTTGAGGATATAAAGCTTCACCAAGCATCTGCTCAAAGAAATACAAACCATACTGAGTAAAGCTAAAACACTATATTAACTCGAGTGTCTGAAAATAATATTATAGGCCAAAAATCTAGTGGAATATAGTGTCATCAGGTTAAGTCGAGAAAGGCGTACCGTCCTTTGTTCTTCAGGTGAAGCATTGGCAAGGGATGAAGCCAAAGCTGGAACAGGCATACCACGTCCTGCTGAGAGCATACCACCAGAATATGGAGCTTCCTGAACAATGCGACCAGGTGGATAACGATACATGCGCCCTCTTGGAATCATCTGAAACACAAAGGGACATGAAACATTATTAACACGACCAATATAAAAGACCAATATTCATAAATCAGATCCGCACTGAACTCACATGCTGCGGCATCATTGGCACTTGCTGCGGGTTTTGTTGCACAAGACCTGCCCCACGTCGACCTCCTGGGCGTTGGCCTTGCTGACCCTGTTGGACCATTGGAACAAAGAAGTTTGGCATTGGAGCACCTCCAGGCCTTAATCCTGGCACAAGTTGCTGTTGGTAACCGAATCCAGCCTATGTATAAAAACATAAGATTAAAACTAATAAAAGATAAGACTGTATTATCCACATAGCTCTTGTGACATAATTTATATCGGTTCTAGAATTTCCAGTTTACACTATCGTATATAACATCATACGCGAAAGTGTGCAACTAATGATTGTTAAACCTTCTGCCTGGCAAGTATTTTTTCATCAAATTAACCAACTTAGCCAAATTACTATGGCAAATGAAAAAACAACTTACTTGTTGCGGAATTATAGTTGGAGGTCCTTGCCCATACAAAAATTGTTGCCCTAGACCTGGAGCACCAGGAGGGTACATTGGTCGAAGAGGAGCCACTGCAGGAGCCATAGCAACAGGCCTCATTTGTGAAAACTGAGCCTATTACGAGTAAAACATATCCATGAGGCTGAATACAGAACCAAACCGCACAATCCCAAAAAACTTTTGACACCACTACAAGTCATACCTGCAACCTTGCCCGTCTCTCTTCCTTTCGTTGTGCAAGTGCAACATAAAGAGGTTTGCTAACAACCATTTTGCCGTTCATCTCCGTAAGCTGCAATGTCACAAAATATCTCAGATTCCAAAGACCATCACATACATTCTGAACCTGCGTAGAGTTAGAAGACTTACAGCTCGAGAAGCTTCTTCAGAAGTTGAAAAGGCAACAAAACCAGAACCACGACTGACTCCTTCAGGGTCACGCATAACCTGCAAAACAAAGATGAAAGGTGCCTTCAAATGATGGAGATCTTGATGTGGGTATGGCAACTATGATAATAAGACGCACAAAACGTACCTTGCAAGATGTGACTGTACCATACTCGGAGAATAATTCCTTAAGTTTCTCATCATCAATGCTATCATCCAAGTTCTTGATATACAAATTCACACCTTGAAACTTATCACTAGCTTCCTTCATACTATGCTCAAATTTCTCCTTCAGCTCAACTTCTCTTTCAGTCTTCTTCTGGGCTTTGCCAACATACCACTCCTTATCATCAAATGGCTTTCCATTCAGAAGCTCAACAGCCTTAGCAGCATCATCAGGGTTATCAAAGTTGACAAAACCAAAACCCCTTGATTTACCTTCACCATCCCTCATCACTACAGCACTAGTAATGGGCCCATGTTCACCAAATATTTTCTTCAGGTCATCATCTGTAGTAGCCTCGGATATATTTTTCACATACACATTGCTAAATTTTGTCTTATGCAAAGCACCATCCCTCTCCTGCTTGCGGAGAAAGGGACCTACATAGACTTGTTTATCATTCAAGAGCATTCCATTTAACTTCTCAATGGCACTCTCAGCAGCTTCTTCCTTGTCAAATTGAACAAAACCATAGCCCTTGGACTGCCCAGATGCATCCGTAGCTATCTTGCAAGAAAGTATGTTACCGAAAGAAGAGAATGTATCATGCAATGCCTTGTGGTCAATTTCCTTGTCCAGATTCTGCATTCAATTAAAAGAACAAATAAGCATACTTATAAAACATAACTGAAAAGAGGATGAAACCTAGAATGTATGCCTAAACAATATATTTTACCTTGATAAAAATATTCCCGGTACCACTCTTTCTAATAGTAGGGTCCCGAAGAGAATAGCAAATTCTGATCGATTTGTTATTCAGTGGAGTGAAGTTCAATACTTCTAGTGCCCTCGCAGCTGCACACAAGAATAACAAATGACTCAAAACAACATATCAGAGCCAGAGGCCACAGTAACTGACATATTAGAACATTACATTGAATCATATCTGTCAAAACTCAAATAGAACTACAAAATGCTCCACCAAAGATACAATGCAATGACATTCATATGCACAGTTCTATCGATAAGCCGAAACAGTTTAGTCTTTGGGGTTCGAATTTTATAGTTTATCCTTGCAATTCCTCCCAACACTAAATTCACCAATCCAATCTTTCGCTAATCATACATGTCGATAATTCATATTCCCAAATAAAACTAAACTAAACACGAAAAATCTAACAATCTATACAAACTGAAATGAAACAACTAAGAATACGAAACACAAAATCGATTAAAACGAGATAGAAAGAAAGACTGACCATCCTGAGGGTTGCTATAATTAACATAGCCATAGCCAAGAGATCTACGAGTGGACAAGTCCCTGCAAACCCTAACAGACACAACCTGGCCGATCTGATTGAACAGATCGTAGAGCTGCGAGTCGGTCACATTCAGGTCCAGATCCCCAACGTACAGCGACGTCGACACCATCTGTTGCTGCGCACCACCGCCGCCGCCGTTAGGACCGGTCACCGGAGCCTGATGCTGAACTTGAATCTGAGCCATCACCGCCAAAATCACAAACCCTCCCCTTTTTTTTCAAAAATTTTTCTGAAAATTGATAGGAACGCAAACCCTAACTAGATAATCCGGGCAAAAATTTTGATTTTTTTTTCTTTTTGGTTTTGGAGGATAGAATCGTTCGAAATCCGAACAGGTTCGACGGAAAAAGAAAACTGGAAACTTTTTTTTGGGTTTTTGGATGAAAAGGAGGGCAGAGTAACACTGCACCGCACCGGCTCAGGTCTAACAGCGACGCTTATATACTCGCGCGCAGTAAACCCTAGTTCCATCCGAGACGCATTCTGGGCCGTCGGATCTGATTGTCCTTGTTAAGCATTCAACTGCCTGCGGAATGACGTGGTGTTCTGCCACGTGACTCGTCGCGACGTACGAGATTATGTAATAAAATCTAATACCCTTGGGCCTTAACGCGCACATATGTCAGCTTAACTCATTGGAGTGGGTTGGGCTTATAACTGAATGAAGTGGGATGGGCTCATGGTAATGGATCCAAATTTATATGCTAAGCCCAATAAAGTCCCATGTTTAGGGTTTGCATCTCACTGATCTCTTTTATAATTGTATTTACATAAGAGTAACTTGCATGTTGTGGGTTTATGTTGTTTATGTATCAGAGCATCTTTAGTACACAACGGTGTATCTCCACGTTCACATGTGAATGGTTAAGATTATATGACATAATATAGAAATATGATGGTCAAATATATAAATTGATATGAACAGTTAAGATTGCACCGTGTATTTAGTATACAAGAATTTCTCGTTTACTTATGACATGTAGTATTAGTCACAAGAATAATATAGCATAGTTTTATATGTTTTTACGGTTTATATCAAAGTATCGAACTATTAGAATTGTTTTTAATACACAGTGATTTGGCACCTACGTAGTGTTCTGAATTCAAAATTATATGTTAAAACTTATAAGTGATAAGTTAGATTCAATTGCGCGTGTATAATCAATTTCAATAATCTTCTTATATAACTGGGAGACCAATTGACTATGACAAACATTGATAAACCCCGTGAACCAAAGAGATTCAGAATTTGGATCCATTATTTGGTTATCTTGTCTAAGTGTAAACTTACGTTAGTTCACGATGCATATGCTCCTTCTTCCTAATTCCTAAACCTAAATTGCTTGACCCTCGAATACTAAATAAAGTTATCACATATAAAAGCACAAAAGAGAAAGCTAAAATGATGAATATATAAAAGATCTATTTCGATTTGAAGATGCAAGATAATATAGATATATTTCAAATTGTCTGATTCTTCCCTCTATATATATGAAAACATCGGTGCTAGCGTTATGCAAATCAGCATGATCCCACCAAACACTAGCTAGTTTCTTTCAAAGAATTCATATAAGGTGACAAAAATTAGAAGCTAATGATGGAAAACCAGCAATAATGCATGCACACGTCTCTAAATAATCCATGATTTATAGTGAATTCCTTAATGATATAATACTTTTACGAAAGTCATCTAAGTGGTGAGTTTTATACAATAATTTTTTGACATTGGCGCTAAATGACACTTCACCATCTTTTTCCCCATTTGAAATGCTTAGGAGTTAAGAAGGAAGAAGACGTAGCTGCGTGGACTTCAGTGTCCCATTGGTTCACGCTTTTAACCTAAAAAAGCTTCGCATTCCAGAAATAAGTTGCCGTAGTGATCAAAACCCAAAAGGGTCGCATGCACACAGCACACAGTGACACCCACCAAATACAGAGTAAGAGAGAGAGAGTGATCAGAACTTGCTTAGAATAAAGAGTAGTCTATTCTAACTAGTGACAATTGACAAAGCGTTGCTTTGGTTTTCAAAAGGCACTAGCAGATAGATAGATGATCAATATATCAGTACATAAAAGACACGATTACATGTCTTTTTCTTCTTTCCCGAAACATAAGAAAGAAGAAAACGCATGTCAAAGCAGACTAAGAGATTAGATCGATGTAGAAGCACTAATACTAGTAGTGGAAAACAAACTAAAGCTAGCTAGCTGGTCTCGTCCATAGCTCATTTCATGCCTTCTGGGCGTAATGGGAAGAGCTCCAGAGTTCTATCTCCCTCAACGACGTCGTTGTTACAAGTTATAGTACTAGAATCGTCTGTCAAACAATCAAATGCCCAGCTCCTGCACGTTCTCTTGTATGGACTGTCTTCCTCTCTTTCCAGTACTACTTCTCCCTGAAAGTTAACCGAGTTTGATAAGCAATCAAGTAAAACTGCAAACGAAACATGACCTAACTATATATTGCGCCGTAGGGAGTACTTACGGTGGTGGTAATTACAGGAGTCGGAGTTCTTGGAGTGTGGGAGAGACCAAGAGTGCTGCGTTTCTGCTTCTGTCTTTCACGTGCTTTGTGATTTTGGAACCAGTAGAAGACATTCTTTCCTTCAATCTTGCCGTACTTGCCAAGCTGAGCCGTGATTTGCTCTATCTGCTGAGCATTCGGAGTTCGCATTCCTCTCTATACAGCATTTCCAATATCCCTATCTGCTCTTGTGTTGGATTCCAACGCGTCCCTCCCGGGTGCATCTCTACCTGCGTCACATCAACTTTGAAGTTTAGCTAAATTATAGGAGTAGTGACATAATAATAGGAGTGAATGTGCACGTAAAATCTGGGAGATATGTACCTGAGAGGGGGAGGAATCTTTCTTCTCATGGTCATGAGGAGGAGATGGAAGCTTGTTTCTAGGGCCACTTTCGGGTCTGATGAAGCTCTTGAGATCGAAAGGAGCGAGAGCGGTGGTTGCAGCAGTGTCGGAGAGTTTGGGAGCAAGAGGGCGTAAGCGCTTGCATCCAAGGCTGAGGGAAGGTTCAAGATTGGTGGTGGGAGAGTCCCAGAGTCCACGTGCGAACTGATGCACCTTCATGCTGCTCATTCCCATGGTGGACTGAATGATAGGGATAACCAGGGAGTTATATAGGCAGGAGAAAGAAGAAGGTGATGATGAGAGAGTTAAAGAGAAAGGAATGGAAGTGGGAAATGAGGTGGTGCTAGGAACAACCAAGACCAAATGATGAGGTGCGGTTGACTTGGGATTTTCCACACAAAAAATATGAGTAAAGAGAAACAGATCTATCTATTCTCACAATAATTTAACTGATAGAGAAAGCAAACAAAGCAAAGCAACAGAGAGAGAGACTATCTATGAGACTATGAGATCGAATGAGCGTGTGGGTGGGTGAGTGAGTGAGTGAGTGAGTGAGTGAGAGTGTGTGAGTGTGTGGGTGTATGTGCGTTCGGGTTGGCCCGTCAAATCGGGTCGTTTTTTTCTTGCTTTCATGATAAGGTGTCTATGCTTTTCGGTGGCCTCTCAGCTTTTTTTTCCTGACTAAAAAGCGAGAGGGGAGAGGAATGAGAGGGAATGAGAGAGCAAAAGATTCCTCCCTCCAATCCCAAAATATTGAAAAATGATGAATGGGAATTCAGACCAAAAATAAAACAAGAATGGGAATTACATTACTTTGCCTTCTGGGTCTTGGCTTTTCCCAGATACGGATATATATGAATGAAAGCCGTCGAAGTCTTCACTCTTTTATGTTATATATATGCATGTGGGAGTTGTATACAGACGTTGAAAATTAGACCGCCAAATCTATCTGAATGCATGCCAAGCCAATTATATATCATCTTCCACCCTCTTTGGCTCTTTGTTCTGGGAAACTGTATGTCTGTAGTTCCCAATTTCCCAAATAGTATTTTTAGCTTTATATATAAAACAGCCAACCCTACTTTCCTTTTTCTTTTCTTTTCTTTTTTTTCCATGTCTGTCTGCTAATATAGAATTATTGTAAATACGTACCGTGCGTATTTTACTTATGGTGGTTTGAAAGTTTTCCAGATGAGCGAAGAATAAATGATGGGGTTGGAGTAGTGGAAATCACTGCAATCACAAACAGTGAATTGGTTTGGAGTGAATGAGACTAACACGTACGTGTGGTGGGTTAATTGTGCAGATGAACATATGCACTCGATTCATTCAGGAACACCATTTTACCCAGTTGACATGAATCATCACAAATTGAACACCTGCGTGCGCAAGAGATATGATCGAGTTAGCTAGTTCGATCATTTTATGCTGTAGGCTAAGAGGGTCCAAAAGCGGTGCTGTACGTGCGTTAGTTTTTGTATAAATTGGCTTGGTTCAGAAATGTTGCAGTACTACTTTAATTATGTAAATTTGAACCATGCACTATTCGTGGATGCAGTTTTGCTGGCTAGCTCCAGAAAAGGCTACTGTGAACTATATATGAACTATGAATCTGACTGCAAAAGCACAGTAGATGATGAACTAGGGTTCTTATCTTTGACTCCTTTTCAAAGGAAGAGCAGCCTTAGAAAACGCATTGCATGCCTAGATGATCATTAGTAATCGAGTAACATAAAACATCTGCAGGTTGTGAATTATATTTCGTATGAACATATGCAGATCATGATCTATACATACGCAGATTTTACATCAACAGTTTTATCTGCGTCAAGCAATGCGGCAACGCCACACTAATTTAGTTGTTCTACGACAAGCTAGTCTCATCAAAAACAGTTCTACATGCACTTGCTTCATTCGAAATTGTGGCATTCTTTTCAGGATAATGTGGACAAATTTCAACGTACAGTGAGCTTATGATATTGCGGTTTGATTGATGAGATTTGCGGAACAGCTCATTTCTTAACATTGACGAAGAAATATTGCCGAATCTCACTTTAGCCATTGTCCAACATCAAGTTTAATTTGTTCCCTCTTCTACCAGCTCGATCTATCGAGTTCTCCTACATGAAACTTCATATTTAAGCCCTAATCACACCACGAAGTCGTATTAGGAAGAAACTAAGTGGCAACTTTTAGTATCTCCATCTTTCTTTTAGTTTTAGTACGTGTGCATTTGAATTCGATCACTTGCACAGTTTCACAGTGTGGCCGGCGAGTGGGTTAATCTGAATTTGCTCATTTACATACTTGGCATGCGATTTGGTGAGAATGAGACTAGTCGAATTTGATTCAACAAAAGTTGAGGATCGTTTTTGTTTCGATTTTATTGGACAGATGTCATTCCCACTTGACTCTGTGCGTGGGATAATGACATTGTTGACAATAAGTAAGAACTGATTAAGAAGATGAGCTCTCCATAATCCATATATATAGTAATCTCACGTTTAGCTAGCTAATTAACACCTAGTTAATTTGCCACTTTCAGATCAATATTACAAAAAACTAGGTTGCTAATTTACAGCTATATATGCTTGCCTCACTCACTGACTCACGTAAGCATATATCGATCGGGTCCCTTCAATCACGACAACATAAAATTTCCCCACATAGCATAAAGCTTGGTCGCCATCATTCTGTACCTCCTATATATATGTGCTCCATGGTTCATATAAATAGGAACGAAAAGAGATCGATTTCTATTTCTAAGTTTTGCTCAAGTTAATAACATGCATGCAAGAAAAATAACATGCAACAACCACTCTAGATAATCTGTTGTAAACCCTAAAACTAGAAGATGGACCCGACTAATGATATATATTTTTGTATTAAGCTTTACTCATGATGATTCTAGAGGGTAACATGCATGCATTTCTATTCATATATATGTTTTATACCTAATAATTTGAATTATTTGTGGACCTATGTTTGAACAA
The DNA here is from genome assembly GCA_010134655.1 of Fragaria nilgerrensis. Classification (NCBI taxonomy): domain Eukaryota; kingdom Viridiplantae; phylum Streptophyta; class Magnoliopsida; order Rosales; family Rosaceae; genus Fragaria; species Fragaria nilgerrensis. The sequence continues at coordinate 30,333,179 of CM020978.1, read as the reverse complement.
GCTAGGAGATAAATTAATCATGTAGATATTGTTTCCCAACAAACACATTAGTCTTATTTCTAACGACAATTTCAAAAGCTTTTTGAATTTATATAGTAAAAGGAAGACTTAACAGAAATGTTCATGTGCTCTCGTCCATGTTGGGCCAAAAATGTCAGTCACATCCAATATATACCTTTTGAATTGCAGGGTACATATCAATTCATGAGACTGGATTGATCATCGATTATCTAGCTAGTAATGTAAATAATGTAATATTATTATCAACTATGTGCATATAGCAATACGCATGAGCTAGATCGATCCAAGACTCCGTCGACAAAACTTTACCGGATTATGCACATGCGAGTCACATATAGGACTATATCATAAAAAGTATGATCCATGCAACCTAAAAATAGATCTCATTCTAGATCAATACAATTTGCAACTCAAAAATATGTCAAAGCTAGTGTAAAAGACGGTAAAATTAACGACAATAGATGACATTTTAGAACAACAAAGTAACATTATGTTTACGAAAACATGCAGGATCATCCATGTCTTAAGAAGACAGCTAGCTAGATGGAGGATCGATGATAACAAAAACTGATAAGTGGTGGTTGATATATGAAGGGGAGGGGGTTTAGGTATTGTGTCGGTCAAAGAAAAGAAGGGGGACTAATAATCCAGCAGAGTAGTAGCTAGCTAGTGTAGCAATGTGAAGTTGGGTGGCATATATGATATCAATGGAACCCACGCAGTGGAGCAAACGGTGGAAATCCATCATTAGCTAGCTAATTAGCACATTTGCCATCATTCGCACCAGTCCATGGACCATGCTATAATCTTACTCTCGCTCTTACATGTACTTGCCGCTAAAACCAAACTGTAGCTTTGATTTCCTCCATTTTGCTTCTTCATTTCTACATATTTGGATGAATTATGTGTTTCGTGTATGTCTTTCTTTTGTGTGTAAAAGGCTTTTAGACATGTTTGCGGGTGCTATCCATCGTAGTTGGGAAAAATAGCCATTGCATATACTGAACATGGTATACAACTCATGATTGCCGAACATTAATTGTAGCATTATTCTTATTTATATCCATATCTACACTACCACATTTTGAATTCAATATTATATATCAACTTATCAAGTGTTTTCCATTTGATAGACTAATTAAGTTGTCTCGTCAATATATACGTACACCAATATGATCGAAGTTATAACTTGAATGTATAGTTACAGAGAGTAATGGAAAAGGTAAATCTTCAGCAACCTTATATTGCCAAATGACTTTGGATTTCTCTATGGCTCTAGCTAGTCCTTTATCACGCATTTTGGTTGGAAGCCTTTTTAACTTGGAAATTGATTGGAAAGGGATTGTTGAAGCAAATGCCACTGACCATTCGTTTCTGCTTTACCATAATATATATGTTTGTGTTATGCCCAAAAATAAAGCGAACGCAGGAGAAGGAAGCCATCATTGTTCGGATTGAAATATATTCCCGACTAGATTTAGATGGGGCATCTGAGCTCATGACTTTATGTTCCACAGTCGAATTCACTCTTCTTTTTCATCCTCCTTTTCCTTTTGTTCATAAAAAAGACGGAGGAAAGAATGAAGGAGATCGAGCATGATCGGGGTAGTGAGAAAATGGTCGTGTCATGTAAGAGAAAGTGGGTGCAAAGTGATTTTGGTTTGGGGAGTAAATGGATGACAGTAGTCCAAACACAATTAAGTGAATTTGAATTGAATTGATTGAATTGATGGCACTGAAAGATCTCACTATACAAACTTTTCTTGCCTTTCCCTTCCCTTCATATATTCTTCTTGCTTCTGCCTTTTTCTTTTCCTTCCAATGCCTTTAACCTGTAAATGTTTTGCACAAACTCGAAGAGTTGATACTTTTACGGTCTCTTCTTAAAAGCCTTAATCACCTCGTTTCTTATAATGTTTTCTTTTTGAAATTTCCATAACATGACATAATAAGGACATCGTATAAGTCACGATAACATAAGATGCATGCACATCATGATGGATATTACTTCATTTTCCAGTGTGATTAGAGTCCAAGTTTAGCTCATAATAATGTGAAGTTCAAAAAATGAAACTGAAACCGCTATTAATCCTACATATTGGTGACTGAATACATTTTCATTTTGTGACCAAAGACTTTACTTATTTATTATTGGTTTAAAGAGAATTGTAGTGAATGATTCAATATATGAGAGGCATATAATAAATAAAATGCTACGTTTAGAACTCAAAACCTCCTACTCATTATACGTGACCAAATAATACTAGCCATGTCACCGTTAAATTAGCACATATATTACTTTTAAGGAGTATATAATAATGGAATCGCAAAGCCCAAATCAAGACATAGTAAAAACTGGGAGATGGCTACAGAAAATGTGGGGTCCCCAACTCGATTTGGGCCCCTTTCCTCTTTTATGGGTCAAGAGGCCTGCCCATCCCCCGGTTATGTTTTAAAGCTAAAGCGACCCGATTGAAAGGTTGCCTCCAACTTGTCTTGTCATTCATCCCCGTACGTACACTTCAAACCAAGGAGCCGGTTCTTCCGGTTCTCGCAGAATCGACGGCGAAAATGTCACAGTTAGTTAAGTCCCCGACTCCCCGGTTCCGTCTTCTTCGTATATATATGACACTATACGACCTGTGTTGTTTTGCATGCAATTCAAATGTGAGATGAAACAATAAGCACATGATGATGATCGATAAACCTACCTGGGTAAGTACCTTAATTAGGTTTTAGGGTTTGAGTTAGCTTTAACTGTAGAAATAATTGGATCAGGAACATTTAGCTAGGCCAACACAGTTGTTTGTAAATTCAAAATGTTTGTCAGCTAGGGGTGACAGAGTGCTATTTGTTTTTGTACAGATAGAACAAGCTTCAACCTTTGGTGTTGATCTGTCTTTTTTGTCGTGATATATATTCTTTGATTCACTTCCCACTATCCTCACCCATATAAATTAGTGGCAAACAATTCTTCTGTATGCTTCATCCTGAAAAAAAGGAAACTAAATAATTCTGATCCTGCTGATCTGTGCCTGGTAATAAGCTTATGCAGTTCTGCAGATGTATATGATATCCTTGATTCGATTTATTTTAACTGTGTTAATTTTACTTCGTTGTTCATTATTCATCGTAAATTCGTAATTACTTGTATCAGAAATTGCTTATGTGTCAGAGCCCTGGCATATTAGCTTAGACCGATGGGCAAGCTTAATTTGTTCTATCTTTGATTCCTAGACCAAGACCTTTCTGACCTTGACTTCATGTATCAGTACTTATCCATTCTTTGCTCAATATATTACCCAGATTCTTTCCCCTAATTAACCAACTTTTGCTGAACTGATTTCTTCTACGAACAGTCAAAAAAAAAAAGAACAATCATGATTTTACTGAGCACAGCACCACTGTCAATTCTGTTAAATCACAACACCGGCCTCATTGAAGATGGTGTGTCCTTGTTTGTCCCTTTGTATCTTGATTGCCTTGAATGTGAAGGAGAAGTTGATAAATTGACAAATAGATTTATGCTGATTCTTCAAGTCTTGTATTCATGCTTTGGCATATAGTATCTATCACTATCTTAGTCATTTTCTGTTGTTTAGATCTTTATGATTATATCCTAATGGGGCTCCTATTATATACGTTGCTATCACAATAGCATCCATTATTGCTGTAAATCAGTTTCTGTGTGTGTGTGACATTTCATTATATACAAGAAAGAGTCAATGCTTGCTGGCTATATATGATGCCTCCTTGTATTTGCGAAGAGGCTTTCTATAATTCTATACTTATCTGACTGGCACTTCAACATATCTATGTATGTATCTTAGATTACAAACAATTTCTCAATTGCAGGTTGCATATCTTTTTCTCATTTTTCCTTGTGACTAGTACTCCTGTCTACGTTTTTGTCTTAGTTTTTGTACAGTGGTTAAACTGCAGGTAGCATTTTATTCTTTTTGGTTCAGTACAGGAATATTAGGCAGCGAAAACGCTCACCTGTCCTCTGATTTATTAAGAAAATAAAAAAGATTATGAAGTATTATACGTATATAGCTTGGGGAAACATGAACCTTTACCCTAAAAAAGGAGACAAGAAAAGGAAGATAGAACCTAACTCCGGCCTCCAAGATCTGGCAGCACTTAAACACGTACGATTAGCTCGAGATAAGGATGCTTTAGTGCTCAAAGTGTTAATTCTTGAGAGCATTGTTTAAGTATAGACTTAATTTGGAGGAGTCTGTTGGGACCATAGTATTCATATGCATGTGTAGGTCTTCGTTCTTAGCTTTTGTTTGTGGCGAAGCACTACTACTGCTTTTGTTACATATAGAGCTGAAGTACAATCTCTACAAAAGATCTTCATATCTTTAGGATTCGATTAATAGGAGCGAGGTTTAGGTACTTGTAGTCTTTTACTTCTGTCTATGAAGGTGACAACCTGGTTAGAGTAAGCTAGTAACACCCTGGCGCTCGGGTTGCATTGAATTATTTGCCATGTTTGATCAGCAGAAATTCCAAAGTGACTTCCTCCGATGTTTCTGAATCAAAGAAATGGAACATCATCTGCCGGTAGTTGTTGAGAAAAGAACAACATCTTCTTGATTCTGTTCCGATTCCCTCTATACAATGCTGTGTTTTGATTCTAAAGCAAGGTGGATCAGCTTTTTATTTAGAAAATGTGGTTTTGTGAATCAAAAGCCGAATGTGTTATCTGTAAAGAGAATCTGCTATATGTTTACGCCACCGAAATGCCACTTTCCCACAAAGTCAAGTCATGTGTTGAGACATACCGGTTGAAAGAAGAAAGATAAAGTTTTATAACTAACCAATTAGTACCAATAGACACTACTGGTTTGCAGAAGAAGATGGCATTTCCAGTTTAACTAGGATAAACACCACTCAATCATGCGATCGATGACTTAGCTAGGATACTATTATCTCTGTCAAACCTTTTGACTGAGAAATTCTACCGTCAGTATATAATTACTCATATATATACGAATTTAAGCATATGTTAATTGCTTCGAAAACATGGTGCTTTGAATCAAACACAACTTGAGAAAGAACAGAAAATGAAAGTCATGTAATTGATCATAATACGTACTAATGTAAAATTCTATGATTTTCTATAGTGGGGGGAAAAATCTAAGCAGATTCATAAGAGCTGCAATTATTTAAACCGAACTACGATACGATAAGGGCCTGTGAGATCCATGAAGACCGTAGATTTATATAAGAAATACGAAAGTCAAAAATGTATTAATACAAGACAGTTGGGCAGCCAGGCAGCCGCAGATTTTGGCTTACAAAGACAGAAGAGAAACAAAGAAAAGGAATCCATCAACATCCTTATACAAAATAAAAGCTCAGTTTTGGTCCCCAGACAGATCACAGGCCAAGCCTTAAGCTCTCTCATATTCCTCATAGTGTTCATACATGACACAGAAACTATAATAATAATTAAACACTAATTAAAATGGAAAATTAAAGAAAAGCCTCCACCGTCCATGACGAAGCTTTCACTACCAATACTATGAGTCCTATCATGAAACTATGTAAAATGGTGAGAGTGACATAACCTCTCTGATTGAGGACCATCTTCTTCGATTCCTAGCTACCTCATACTTCGCACCACAAGCAGCACGTCATCGTTGTTCCCGCTTCTTTGCTTGCCTCTACCTTCCTCCCTTATCTCCTTATCTACTTGCTCTTGTTTGGCTAACTTACTCATCAAAATCAAATTGAAATGATAATCTGCAACCAAATACCGTGAGGTAGGCCACCGCTGTTCCTTTCCCCTTTTGTTCTTTTGCTCAAACTCGGGTCCAGAACCGATACCAACAGCAGAGAAAGAATGATCCATCCATCCACCCAAACCATACAAAGCAATACTAAAAAGATTATTTGGAATGAACTCAGAATGAACTCATTCATGATCCAATAACTAACTATGGCTAGCTCTTCAAGCTGTTACAGTCTCATGATGATCGAAAAACCTACACCAATCCAAAACAGAATCAACCCTAGCTTTTGATTCGGTTTTCTAAGACCCCCCAATAATATCTCCCTCTATGTATATCTATCTATCTCTCACTTATTGCACAAGTAGGATAGCTACATATTCATCATCGATCAACTGAGATATATAGAAATATATAGAAGAAGAAACCAATAATTAAGAAACGAACAACGAAAAGAGAATAATATTATAGACAGTTTGGTGATCAGTCTCATCATCATCGTGCCTAGGAACTGTTTCATCAGTTGTCATCGGAGTTTTCCGGGTCCGGGTACTCGTTCAAATCAGGCTTAACCTGAGAACCGACTTTCGACTGCGACGACGGCGACCGGAGAGCGGTTTGGAGAGCGTCGACTTTGGCGCCAACCTCGGTGGCCTTCTTGCGTATGGAGGCGGACGACATGTCGTGCAGCTGGCCTTCTTGGAAAACCAACTCCGGGAAGTTGAGCCTCGCGGAAGGTCCTCGGAGGTAGAAAACGGCGGTGTCGTAGGCTCTGGCGGCGGCGACAGGAGTTGTGTAGGAACCAAGCCAAATCCTGGTGCGCTTGTTAGGCTCTCTAATCTCGGCCACCCACTTGCCCCACTTCCTCATCCTTATTCCTCTGTAGGGCTTTTCCTGGTTATTATGATCATCGTGCTCGTGTTGTCTCTTCTTGCGCTTCTCTAAGCTCGTCGTCGTCGATGAAGAAGACGACGACGAACAACTGTACTCTCCTTCCATCCCAAGAAAACGAAACCCTCAAACAGAGCTTGTCCAATATGGGATTGATTCCCTTAGCTTTTCTCTCTTGTATATGCTTCTAGCTTTATATACCAATACAAAAACAAAACTCAAATGAATGAAGGAAGATTATATAATTAATATGAGATGGAGAGGGAGAGAAGAGGAGGGGATTTAGTTTTCGTACTTGGCTGCTAGTGTGTCGTATGGGCACGGCCGCCACGTTCATGTAGGGTGAAGATAAAGCCAAAAATGGCCGACATATTCCATCGTCTGCTCCCACCTTTTACCCTAAGCTTCTTCTTCTTCGTTCTATTCTATCTCATATCTCTTTCCTCTTTCCCTAATAGGCACTGCTGCTATGTCTTCTCTGCAGTTTTTGTGTCAAGGAGTAGTGTGGAAAGGCGGTTTGGAGGTTACATATATAATCTCCGATCCGGCAGAGGACCCACGTAGCGGTTTTGTGGGCATGTGAGACCGCCGACGTGGATAGGTGGATGTTTACTCCTACTGCACGCAATCTCTACCACTCCAGCTTTGGATAATTCGTCCGCCCTCTTTGCCACGATACACCAAATCCATCCCCTCCATGTTTTACAACATAATATTTAGACTTTTTTTCCGACTTTTTTAGGGCAATACTGGTATTTTTCAGTTTTACAAGTTAATTTATGGACGCATGTAAAATGTTTTGATTATACAATATACACAGTTTTTGATCACTTTGACAGCTCGATGTTTGAACCTGGTTTAAGAAGTACACTTAACTACTAGCTAGGTTACTTGCCGCGATTATATTTATACTGTTTGTTTGTAAGATGCTATTACGACGAAACGTATATCATTTTTTTTGCCTTCTACATCAAAATTTAGATTGATTTATCAACCGAACAAGGTGAATGATGGTTTTGTTGCCACTTTGAGAGCTATTGAAAAAACGAAGAGGACCACAGACGCACCGAAGTCGCGTGGTGGATGGCAACCCAGAAATGGCAAAAACGGCCATAGCTTTTAATGCCGTTCGGTTCAAGTTGCTTGGTAAGCTCATTTTGGCACTAAATTTGTTACGCTGATTCCAGGTGTCTGTATATTATAAATTGAGTTCATGTTTGGTATTTGTTTTATTTTTTGGAGGGGAGCTTGCCTGCCAATAGCACAGGCCACCTAGAACAAACAATGATTTAAAGACGTGTCAAGTGAATAGTGGCTTCTGCATAAATTATTGGCGGTAGTCAATTATTCATTTTGAATATTATTGACTTCAAACGCCACAGAAAAAACTTCTCTAGTCTGTACAAAACCCACCGAGCACCACCGTCACAGATTCATTACTCAACAAATTTTATTTTATAACTGAACCCAGCTGATTTCTGGGTTGGCAATGGAATCGTATAAGTTAATAACGTTGGACTCCATAAACTATTTTGGAAAGATGGTTCTTTATATATGAAATTTCTACTAATTTATCATATTCTAAAATTTTATATTAAATATTGTAATTATAAACTTATATTGTCTATAGTCTATACTAAACGGTGTCATATGCTGCGGTAAGGTTGGTTAAATGTCTAGTATGGAATCCTCTGTTTATAGTTTAAGTCTCAGCTCTTATTTGTGGTCAACAGGTTTGAATCCTCTTAAGATTCGTGTGTCAGCGGCACAATATTAATTTGATATTTACGAAACACTCATAAACCTATGTCTAAATACTGACTGAACATGTGTGTTAGTAACTCCGGATTTCTGATAGAAGAAAACGGTGCTGTACATTTTACATTTTGGTGGCAGGTATGCGATGATGGTGTGTGTTGCGTCATCTTGAGTTTGAAGCCGATGGAGGTGGTGGACGTTTGGTGTCGACAATCTTGTTCATTTCGGCACTTGGGAAGTTGGAACGTGGAACATCGCGCGGATGTGGATGAGGTTGGTCACCTTCAATATTTGTCAACTGGGCAACTTGGAGGTTCTGTATCAGTCGGCACAAATGAGAAATGGATATTGTCTTGCAACGTAATCAATCCTCCTATGAAAACGTCCGAAAATAATTGTTGTGCTGGATTTGGATATCACATGTTGACTACACTGTTCAAGTCAACAAAATGAAACTGATACTAAGCTAGTACAGTACTTCTCAATGAAATTGTTCTAGTTGTACTATTCCAACCGGCAGACACACCGTAAAAAATGACTAATCTAACGAATTTAAATACAGGGATTCATTCAAAACTTCGAGATAGCTTAGAACTTTTGCAGTAAATAACTTGGCAGAATTGAACTAATTTAACTATAAAGTAGTTCATAGGACATACATATACTAGAATGCCTAAAAATCAGTTTCCAGAAATTGAACATCGATACATTCACCGTGATTAGAAAGAAGTTCAAAGAAAAAAAAACTTTAAGGTCAAGCGCTGAACAAGAATCAGAACAAAACCCAGAATCTTTATAGGTCAGAACGCTTAACCATGCCCCGCTTACATCAATGCTTTTACCAAATGCCACCCAGGAAGTAAAGAAGACTTAACCATCTGCCACCCCAACATGTTGAATGCAATTCAACTCGACCATTATGTTCTCCACGCCAATAGTAGAAAAATCTCAACAATATGTATCTGTGACAAGGGCATGTAGGATATAGAATAAGCTTTGAAGTATACATGATCCATCAAACCAATTGGATTCTGAACTGAGTTCTGACTACACAGTCCCAACTTTGCCCCAGCAAAATTCTAATCATCTAAGCTCTAGTTACCATCACACCATTTGTTGAAGTACTTTCAGGTGATCAAGATAAGGTCCATAAGGATAAGAAACACCACGTGAAACCAGAACAAGCAAACATGTGAATAACATGATTTAAACATTTGAAGTTTTCAAAGGTAAGTGCCCAAATTTTAACAGAGACTGGATGAAATATATAACTTCGATACAGAAGTTATATATTTTAGTTTTAATTCATGACCTAATAAATCATTTCTCAAATCACAAAAGCTAACACAAGATATCATATGAAATCTTATAGTAAACATAGGTAGCTAGTCTAGCAGAATTCAGTTGGTGGATTACTGCCCACACCCTAGATCAAACAGTAGTATGGAAGTTGCGAGGAATGAAGTTCAAGTAATAGTTAGTATTCATATTAAGCTGAACAAAATGTAAACTACAGAAGATTGGACCTTCAAGTGTTAGTTAGTAATCATATTAAGCTGAAATGTAAAATATAAGAGCTTGGACCTTGAACTGTGGACGATGGAGAAGGAAATGTGGTCACAAATATCTCTGTATTTTTAACCAGGAACTATGAACGCTTTACATTCTTGAACACCAAACTGTGCATTTGCCAACAATGATCAATTAGAATAGACCATCCTTCCTCAAACTCCACAATGTAGCTGCCTTGTTACTCAAGATGTGCCACAGCTGAATCATATGGCACATGCCTGATGCAACTGCGAAATCAAACCCACAATATCAAAAGAAGCCATCTTCATCGTCTGAATCCACATCCTCACCCTCAGACAAATAGTCTCCATCCTCACTTTCCTCATAATCCTCCTCCCAATCTCCTTCTTCCACTTCCCCTTCTGAAAACGCCGAAATCCTCACTCCACCAGACCCCTGAGACCTCGCTCCAACAAGATCATCAACCACATCGTCCAATTCACTCCCAAAATCCGAAAACAAGGAAACATCACCACCCTCATCAGAGAACTCACTCCTCCTCCTTTTCGGCACCAAATCCTTCTCGGAATCTCCCCCTTCTCGACCCCAGTCCACGGCACCCACACATCCGCATGCCTCCCCAAAGCTCTATCCCAATCCCCCACCACCACAGTCCCCAAACTCGCCTCCCTAGCCTTCCTCAACATGTCCTGAAAATCCGAATCGTCCGAAACCAAGAACAACCAGTCAATCCCACGGCTCATAGAATGCTGCATTTGCCTCTTCAACGCCCAATCCGCCGCCTGCGGCTTATCCTCCACCGTCTTCACAAAAACCCCAGCTCTCCTCAGCTCCGACGCCAATCCATACCCAACTTTCGGCTTGATCAAACTACTCGCCGCCTCGTTATACTTATGATTCCCCGAAATAAACCTCTCTTTAAAACGCTGCCGTTTCTTCCCTTTCAGAGACCTCATCCGGTTCAGCTTCTTCTGCCGCTCCCGCTCGTGCAGCTGCCTGAAGTGCTTCGTCAAGTCCAAGTTCGACTTACACTTGCGGCCGCACACTCCGCAAACGTAAGGCTCCGGCGGCGTCACGATCCCCTTGCGCTCTAAAATGTCTAACTGCTTCCGCTCGCGGCGCTGCTCCACCACCCAGTTGGGCAGGTGGATGAACGCGTGGCGGTTGGCGTAGGCCGACACGTCGACGACCTCGCCGAAGTGCTGCGCCACCTGTTTCAGCGCCATGGCCGCCTGGTACGGCGGGCCGCGAGGGGGCTTGTTGTCCAGGTCCCACAGAACCACCACCTTCTTGTGTTTCGGTGTGTACACGCCTTGCTTGTTTCTCACCATGTCGATCTCGGAGTTGTTCGCGGCTGACGTCACGGTCGTCCTCTTCCATGTTGGTGTTGTGTGAAAGGAAACTGAGGAGGGTTTTGGGTTGAGGGTTTGGGTGAGTTGGGGGTTGAAGAATGGGGATTGGGAGGAGTTGAGGAATGGGAGAGGAAGGGGTTTGATACAGGTGAAGGTGGGGTTGGAGATGATGATGGGGTGAACCATGGTTCATTTATGGAAGTCACTCAGTCACTGTGAGTGTGGCTTGTTCCTTCATTTGTCGTCTCCATTGGTGATTGGAGACGATGAAGATAGGAATTTCTGGGTATATCCAGTTGAGGTTCTCTATTAAATTGATTGGGCCTTTCAAGTTTCAAATGGGCTTTTCTAAAACAATAAATTCGTTTGTGTAAAGCCCAAAGAAACAGAAACAGCGGCCCAGGATTTTGTATAATATTTTCTCTCTGTTCCATCACAATTTATTTTGATTTTGATTTTGTTTAGGGTAGTATTATGAGTCTAGTATTATTTACACACCTTTTTTTTTTGTTATTAACACACTCTTAGAGTCAATCATAAAACAAATTTAATTGATAAGTTTGTAAATAAAATATAAATGTGAATAGGAAAATAGATGGGGTGTGTTAATAACAAAAGAGGGTGTGTTAATAATATCACCATTTTGTTTATCCTATCATGAGGGACTAGCCAGAAACAATAATGTCCATCTCCTCCTGAAGTCATGGCAGTTTACCTCCTCATCATATGATATGATTGGTCATTAGATGATGGTCAATTATATATATGGTCCTTCATTGTGATAGTGGGTCTTTTGTAGTTGAGTTGCTACCAATCGCAATGTGTACGAACATATCTGAATAATGAAGTATGACTAGCAAAGGTCCCATTCTTTAGTTTTTTTAGGTCTCTAAAGGAGATAAAGCTCCACCATTATTTTTACTAAAATGGTAGTCGGAAATATACGTAACACTTTTATGACATGTATACTTACTTGTAATGAAATAAAATCAAGAATTATAAACAACGGTAATGTAATAAGTTATGAATCGAAGATAACTGCAGTGGAAAAAGGAAAAAATCAGCGTGAGAATGATTCTTAAATCCATGTCTCCTCTTGATTGCCACGATAGGGGTTATTTATAAATCAAAGGATTAAATTCAGTTTACCCCCTTATACTTTAGGTCAATAATCAGTTTGATCCCATATCTTTTTTTTTAATCACGTTGGTCCTTAAAATTATATTTTCACATCAGTTTGGTCCAATTTTTGAATTGCCCTCCTTATCATGACGTTATGCGTTGAGTTGCCCGCGACACAAGGGCCCAATTTCTAACTTAAAAAGACAAAATAGTCATTTTATCATATTATGGTCTTCAAATAATTTCAAAATTAACATAAATTATCAAAAATAATCAAAGGTAAGCAACACAGTGATGCATATAAACTTGCCGACCAAAAAAAAGAAGTTAATATTGAAAAAAAAGAGTGAAAATACATAAAAGTGAAAATACCTTAGAACCAGATGAAACCATAATCAACTTTTTTTTTTTCAATATTAACCTTTGATTATTTTCATCTGGTTCTAAGGTATTTTCACTTTTATATATTTTCACTTTTTTTTTTTCAATATTAACCTTTGATTATTTTTGGTCTGCAAGTTTATATGCATCACTGTGTTGCTTACCTTTGATTATTTTTGATCATTTATGTTAATTTTGAATTATTTGAAGACCATAATATGATAAAATGACTATTCTGTCATTTTAAGTCATAAATTAGGCCCTTGTGTCACGGACAACTCAATGCATAACATCATGGTAAGGAGGGCAATTCAAAAATTAAACTAAATTGATGTGAAAATATAACTTTAAGGACCAACGTGATTAAAAAAAAGATATGAGACCAAACTGATTATTGACCTAAAAAAAAGGTAACTTTAAGAACGTCATGGTAATGATGGCAATTCAAAAATTGGACTAAATTGATGTGAAAAAATAATTTTAAGGACCAACGTGATTAAAAAAAAAGATATGAGACCAAACTGATTATTGACTTAAAGTATGAGATGACAAATTGAATTTAATCATAAATGAAATCTTAATAGTGATCTGACTTACGCAATTACACTCATTTTGATTCATTCATTTGTTAGTAATACTTAAGAAATTTAAAATATCAGGGGTCATCACCATGAGTTAATTAGGAATGTAGTATCAAGTTGATTAACCACTGTTACAGAAACAACAAAGATTGAGAGGTCAGACTAAATTCTACGATGCCCTTATTCTAATCATAAACAAACGAAATTAGTGGTGTGCATGTTTGAAACTTTTAATCCACACAGGTATAGCCGAAAAACAACGCTATGTGTGGTGCAATGTTCTCTTCATTCGTGTATGTCCTAGCTATTCTTTTGCAAATGCCAAATTAGTAGACCAAATGAGACAAATTCATTATTTTGTGTTCAATCCCTTAATCCTTGACTAATTTGATTCAATCACTTAAACAACGTACTTCAAAATCTTTGACAAATTGTTAATCCAAAAAAGAAAATGTTTGACATCAAGACAAATTGTTTGACAAATTGTTTTGTAGATCAAAAACATATGCATTGCTTAGAATTCTTAATCCAATTCATAATCGAGATCATATAATCAAATTCATAATCGCAAGACTAAGCAATATTTTACATAGATTCTTAAGTCCAATCAGAGACGATATTTCTCCCAAGGTTAACTCATTCCTCCTTGAAGAGAAGGTAACGTAACTAGTGAATATGTTTCGTAGTTCCTTCTCAAAGATCGTAGGATATAATTCCAACCATGGATTTAGGAAGGTTTAGAACTACCTTAGCTAGCTTCAATCATTAAGAAAAACAAAACGTCCATAACTCCCATAATCTTTGTGATGATCCCCCATCTGGAGGAGAAAAAACCAAAAGCTTGATCTCCACAATCTTTATCATGATCCCCAATCTTTATTCATCTTTCTGCCTCCTACATAACCCTAATTACCTCTTTCTCTGTGGTTGACCAATACTAATGCCAATACCCAGTAAAGATGGTCAAAACCAGAAAGAAATATAAAACCCACCATTAACATTTCTGTACCTTTATGGCTTTCTAGAAGTGCATGCTACAGAACACAAACCATGCCCTATGTAGACTAACCTCTAAGGCATCCCATCTCCTTCGAAAGCCATAATGAAATAAAAACCAACGCGTGTTTTAATATGAGAAAGACAGTCGGTTCATACCAAATAACAACCAAATTAATATATATAGAATTCAAAGTCTCTGATTTTGAATATAAACGTTTCGGCCATCTCTCATGACTTTTATTCTAATGCCAATATACCACACCATGTCTTGTTTCCTTTCCTCAGCTTCCTACCATTCTTGAACCAGTCTTGGTCCACGCCTCCGCCTTCTGAGTCTCTCCTTATAATCTCTGCTCTTATCATTTCCACCATTGATCAGTACTCATTTGCTGCAAGTTTTTAATTAGAAGAATGGGCAGATACAGTTGGTTGCGGCGTTGCTAGTCTGCCTTGGAGTACTCCTCGCTGCCTTTGTTGCTCTGATACTATGGAGGTTGAATTGTTGTTGTAAGAAACGAAAAGAAACGCCGCCGAGGAGGGTCAATATTAGGAGTGGCCAGAGCTTGGAGGACGGAATAGCAAAGCTTCATACTAACCAGCAAGAGGGTCTGCAACAACATCATCAGTTTGATCATGTGTCAAGTAAGAAAACTGGTAACAACTATTACATGTATGGAAAGTCGTCTGCGCTTTTTAGTTGGTCGGATCATCCCTCCTCCGTCACTGACGCCGTCGAAAACGGCTGGTCTCGGTTCGCTTTTGCGACGGCTTACACGTCATCACCGTCGACGCGATCGAGGCGGATTTTAGGGTTGTGCGCGGTTGGTGAGCATAGAGTGAGGGAGACGGAGCCGGAGATTAGTTGGGAGGTTTGTCAAGCCTCGGCGGATTTCATGCAGAAGATCAGATTAAACTCCGGCCTGAAAAAGGTGTTGAATTCCGGGAACACCACCGGAGCTGCCGCCTCTGTGATTAGGACTGCTCTTCCTTTGCCGGGGCCTCCTTTAGGGAGCAACTCATTTCCTCAAGAGGCTTATTTTGAGATCACAGTTTTGTTTTCTCTTGGAGATGAAGTAAATAGTGAGGGTGAGAAGACCAAGCTCATCAAAGACAAGTTCATTGAGATGTCTAGTTCCGAATCCTTAGTACATGTGACTAGTAGTGCGCAGAGAAATAATAAAATTGAGGAAATGAAGCTTGGTGTTATAGATGAACATGATCAGAGAAAAGAAGAAGCTGTGTTACTGTCATTGGGGCTCACTACAGGCGGCTCTCTTCCGACGAAACTTCCCGGCAGCTATCCGGGAAGTATCGGATTCGGATCCAACGGTTCTGTCCATCTCGATGGTAAGTGACATTTCCTGTGTCGCATTGAATTTTAACAAGTTGATAATTGGTGACAAACCCCTCTGTTCTTTACAATGTGCATTGTCTAGTAGGATTTCAACAAGTTAATAGGTTAAAAGTTACTAGTTTTGGGTCCCTTTTTTGGCCAAGGAAAAAGCAACGAACCACCAATGAATCAAATTAAATTTCCCACCTAAAGAATCTCTAGCATGACGAAGTTGAAACAAAACCAATGTTTGTTGATGGGCCATTACATCGTGGCGATCCTTGGCTGTACCTGGAGTAGGTTTGAAGTTGTTAACGAAACGTTTTTAAAAACAAATATTTGGTAGACTTTTTTTGGTAGACTTATTAGGTGTTATTGCATCAGTATATGCCTTACTTCACCCACAATTTCTGCAATCACTTTATGTAGTTTTCAAGTTTTAACTCTGGTTATTTTCTTTCAGGGATTAAACTTGCATTTGAATCGGATAAAGCTGCATGGGGAAGAACTGACCATGTAATCGGTTGTGGATTTGATCCAAGACAAAAGAAGGTTTACTTCACTGTGGACTCGGAGCTAGTTCATGTGGTGCAGTGCAAGTCAGAGGAGTTTGGGACTCCTCTGTACCCAACCCTTGCAGCAAACACAGACATTGAGGTGTTGGTCAATTTTGGACAAAGTGTGTTCAAATATGCACCAGCAAATGCGCACAGGACCCCCAACCCCTGCTTTGTTGGTCCTTTAGGAAATGCCAACTCTCATGCCTTTTATGAAGATAGCAAGGAGCTGTTTTCGATGGGAAGGATTGATTCTCAGTGGCTTAATCGGAGTACAACCAGAGGCAGCCAGTATCCAGTCACTGCAAACCGGACGTTGGATTTTGATGAAGAGTCCAATGATCTATTCGAGATTGTTTTAGATAGTTGTGGAAGATCCCCAAACCCCGTGTTATAGAACACAGCGTATAAACATCACTAATCGCTGCGTGTGAGTGAGATGGATTTGGCTGTCATTGTTTAGCTTTAGCATCTGGGACGCCTTCATCGTCAGAATATACAGATAGAAACAAGTTCATACACAATATGACATTATAGAGTTTTCCTTTTCCCCTTGGAAACTTTTATGCTCTGTACTCTGCTCATTTTGCAAGTGTACATTTTTTGCCATTGTATATATACCAAAGTTCTTTCAATTTTTCCAATGTTTATTCAAGTTGTAACTGATCTTTGTCTCTTTGATGTGTTTTCGATGAAACTGAAGATGATTGAATACATATTCCACAAGATGTTGGTGATCATTTGTGTATGAAATGATGGGAACTCTGTCTAGTACTGAATGAATCCATGTCAATTTAGGGTTGAATTGGATGCTGGACGGAGTATCACCATTCATTCACTAGTGACTACTGCATCAGTGAGTAATTTTAAACTTTTATGCCTGTATGTTGTGAGAAGCTTATATTCAGCGGCAGTTCCATATACATAGCTGCAAAGCGACGAATCCAAAGCTCAACTATCTCTGGTTCATCACGGATTGAATCAATTTGCTTTTGCAGGTGATTATTGTCTAACGTATACAACTGAGCTCACACAGTGCAGATGAATTTTGGTTGAAGAGGTTGTGTTTAGTGTGCGTTTGCTTCTTCATTGAGCTAAATCAATCATCTATACTCTTGTCATTAGAGGTTAAGCAACAAGTACTGTATGGAATTTGAGTTTGATTGTGTTAGTGTGAGAAATCAAATATTCAGCAACAAAAAAAGATTTTCAATTGTTGAAACACCTTCCAAACGTAAACATTATGAGCTTAACCAACATTTTACTATGGAAACTCAACTCTTCACAGATATTGGCTCAGGACATAGATTGTATCTCATTGCTTAAAAAAAAAAAGCATTCTCAAAAAAAAAAAAAAAAAAAATTTAAAGGCATGAGTAGAAAAGGAGTTTCCCAGAACAGCAGTGATAACAAATCCAGAACAAAGTACACCAAGATTGGTGTTTGAAGTTGTGCATAAGAGCTTCTAGTGCCTACAAATTTTGAGTATTGTCACAATTGAGAATGAGAACCAACTACAATACACGTACAAACATAAACAATGAGAGAAAACGGATGCGAGTCAGCTAATAACCTACTTATAAGGTAGGTCAAGTCTTGCGAAGAGCCTTGAGCATGATTTTGTTTGAGTAAACAATGAGTTAACAAAAGCAATCGTCAGATAACGGATGGATATTGCTTTGCCTGCTGCTTCACTCTTCTCTTGTACTCAGCTGGTTCCTGCACATCAGGAATTCAGGATCAAAATTGGTTATAGAAAATTTAACTAACAAGAGAACAAAGTGCAACTAGAATTCAAAACGAACCTGGATGAAGAGCTGATAACCCTCAGTTTGTGCTGGATCCGCAGCATTAGGCTGGTCTAGCAAATCCTGAATGCCTACTAGGATTTGCTTCACTGTGATGGCGGGCCTCCACCCCTGACAAAGGAAGTCCCATTACGCTACTTCAACAATTGACAGAACTTCCCTATATAGGTACATGTAATGCTATCTACTCACCTTATCCTCGTTGAGAATTGAAAGGCAAACGGTTCCAGAAGGATACACATTAGGGTGGAAAAAACCCTGTGGGAACTTGCACTTTGGGGGTTTGCTGGGGTAATCCTCGCTGAACTGGAGTGTAAGTGGATAGTTGCCACCTTCCCAATCAGTCTGCAATTGAGATATGGTCAATGCCGATAGTACAAAGACATTCACATCACTATAAATATAAAGCACCATCAATAAGCACTGCAAATGTCAGTATACATAAAGCAACATATATCAACTGTTCTACAGCATAATGTGCTCGTGAAAATGCTACATTGATCTTCCGACCTCCAACATTTTGTTAATAGACCTTTAAAAACTGTAGCACAATCAATAAGATATCTGAGGCTTAATCATCTATCTCAGATTCTCTCCAAAATGCACATTACACATCCTACCCATTTTCCCGAACACAGAAACAAATACGTAATAACAGGACAGTCCACCGCACAACAGCAAACAAGAGCTGAGAATGTATAAATTCCGACAGGGTTACAGAAAACTACTGCCCAACTCTGAATATTTTTTATGAATATTGAGAGTAATACCCAGAAAACATAGATGCCGAAATTGAGCAGCTAAATCAAAATTAGAAAAGCAGAAACTCACAGAGGCTTTTCCGGGGATTAAGCACTGCCAAACCATCAAATTGACGGAGCCATCTGGACCCGTCTCTGGCCTCGCCACAAAACCCTAAACACCACCAATTACAATTATGAGCAATGACCTTCAAACTGAAATTGAAATTAAAAAAGAAAAAAACAAAGTGGGGGTACCGACATGGGGGTGATTCTTCCGCCAGGATTTGCGTTCCTCGGCGAGACGACCACGCGCGATCCCTCCAGACATTCTCTCTCTTTCTGTTTCTCTGAGGAAGAAGAAAGAAGACGACGACGATGATTGAATTGAGGAAGGAAAACGCAGCCGCCTTTTATTGAAGACAAGCACAAGAATCTATTAAGCTCGCCTTTTATATTCCACCATATCCAATATTCTACGTTCAGTACAATTGCACCACTACGCGCTTACGAAACTTCCGCGCGCGTGTTCGTTTTATTGTAAAATATAAAGAAAAGACGCATGAAATAAGTTGACTCGTGTACGATAAAATGATTCGGGGAGGAACTGCAAATAATATTTTTTCCTTATCTGTTGAGCTGTGCTGAAAATGATTATCAAAACTATGTGTGGCTGAAGAACTGATCCATAAATATTCCTTCTAAATTAAAAATCTCTTGGACTTTTGTTTCAAGCAAAATTCTCACACTAATGTATGGAGGGCTAAGAGCATCTCTAATAGGTTCCTCAAAATTTCTTTATAACGGGGAAACAAAAGTTAATGCCTCAAACAATTTTTCTTTTTCAACTCCAACAGATTCCCCATTTTGAAGATTTCATAATCATTTCTCAAATCTTTCTATAAAATTCTAAAGTTTTCTGCAAATATGGAGAATATAAGTTTCTCTCTCCTCATATTTCCTATTTTGGAGAAAATTTTATGAAGTTTGTTAGAGCAAAACATTCAAAATCTTTTCCAAAATAGAAAAAATCAAGAAAATAGAGAAGTTGTTGGAGATACTCTCGTAGAAGGCTTGTTGTGAATTGTTCGTGTCAAGTTTATGCTAATATCTAGGGCTGGGCATCTTCGGTTCAGATCAGTTTTAGGACAAAACCAAATCAATCAGAGTAATTCAGTTTAAGGTTTTTTCCAACCGAAGCCGGATTTTAAAACCTTTGACCCGAATTTTCGGATCGGTTCGGGTTGGTTTCGGTTTTGATCATTTGAAAAAGTTTTGGCCCATCTAGTATTTCACTGTAAAGTTGAACTTCAAGTTTTTGATTTGAGTAACATGCTTAAAGTATAACAAGCAATCAAATACACTCCCAATCTTTTCTACACTAACAAATTTTTCTAAGAAATGAGTTGAATGATAAAATGTCTTTTATAAGGAGATATTAAGTGTGGGAGAGTATACTGTAAGTAGAGATGAAATCAACTAATAATAATAGCGTTTCAGGTGTATAAATTATATATATATATACACACACACATACATTATATATAATCCGGGTCAATTCGGTTATTTTCGGTTTGTTTAAGAGCTTGAACTGGTCCCGATCCGATTTAAACCGGTTCAGATCGGTTATCCGATCCGATTTTTTGGTTTGGTTCGGTCGGTTTTTTGCACACATTCGGTTAAATACCCAGCCCTACTAATATCCCTGAAACTATGTTGCATTTATTCAGGGATTGTCCTAAGGCCAAATTAGTTTGGAGTTCTTTCAATATTCCCACTAATATGTTGGCTACCTTCAGTTTAAACTACGATGATTGGATTTTTACAAATCTCACTCAAAAAGGCTGTCATATAAACAATATGTGTTGGAATGTGTTTTTTATCTTTTGCTGCTGGTTTATTTGGAAATGGAGGTGTAAGGGTATTTTTTAGGACTCTTATCAGTATCCGCATAATATTGCTGATATTATTTTCAATTATGCTTCTGAGTGGCTAAGGGCTTCTACTAAACCCAAGCTTCAAGTGGCTAGGCATATGGAGATGTTGTCTTGGATTAAGCCTAGATCTGGAACTTTTAAATTAAATGTGGATGGTTCAAGGAATAGAACTGGTGGTATTGGTGTTGGAGGTGTAATAAGAGATCATACTGGAGTATGGATTGGAGGATTCATGGTGAATATTGGTGTTGGAGAAGTGCTCCAAGCTGAGGCCTGGGTTTTGTTTTATGGAATACAGCTTGCCTTGAGTCTGGATATCTCTAGCTTGGAGGTAGAATCTGATTCCTCTGTCCTTATCAACCTCTTGCAGAGTACTGACATTGATCTCCACCCCCTAGGAACTATTGTGCTTAACTGAAGCAGAGTGAAAAGAACACAGTTGCAGACATTTTGGCTAAAAACAGTACCCTGAATGCTCATGACATTTGCTATTTTTAAGAGCCTCCTATGATTGTCATTGAAGTTCTCATTGATGATATTGCTGGTTTTGCTAGGAACAGGTTTAGTTTCAGCAAGGCTGGTTAGCTATTTTTAGTTGTTTTGCTCTGGGCCATTGGCCTCATTTGTAGCCAAAAAAAAAAACAGTTGATTCTTGTGTACACAGAAATTGATGCAATGAAAAGAAGAATGTACATTGCAATTTCCAAATGATAGAAACAGTGCCATTTCCTTGACATGTCTGAAAAACGTAAAGTAGTAAGAATTAAGAACCAATGTACAGTTGTAACATGAATATTTTGACAGCGTTATGAACAATCAAGGACGTAATCTGTGTTCTAAGACTAAATTTGACGTTAATCTCGATCACATGTATACAGTGGCCCAAAAAGTAGCAATCACATGTTAAAACAGCGATGAAAAGAATGCAAATAATGGCATCTCTACTGCATCAACCAGATGCCCCCTTTCTCTGTCATCCTGCGTTTCATAATTGCTCAGACATCCGAGGGTTTCGTTAAGCCGCAGAATGTGCTTCAGTCGGCAAGAGAAATCAGGCATTCACCAGTCATATGTGATTCTTCAGCACTGATTCTGCAACTGTTTTCAGCGACTCTGATGCCTTGATCAGATCGACTTCTGAATGGGCGGCAGAAACAAACAGTCTAATTCCCACCGGCAAACGACATTTATCAAGTGTCGACCTTTTGGAGGCCACCGCAAGAACTGAATGTTCCTTTAACAACTGCAAAGCCATAACAAATATATTTGAGAAAGAGAGCAGAAATTGATTCAGCTTAGTGTAATCAAGATAAAACAATTTACTTACACGGTCTGCAATATCGTCGAAGAGCTGCAGGTCACTCTTTATAGAACCTGTTGACTTCTGGAGTTTGAGAAACACAATGGGTGATTCTGGATTGCTCGCTAATGAGAGGCCTGTTACTCCTGCCAATCCTGCACATCACAGCACAATACTCAATAAAGAGGATGCCAGCGCAAGGCATGTCATAAGTGACTGCTAAGACACTACTAATCAAGTTATATCTATAATAGCAGTGCGATAACTATCCAAAAACAAAGAGAATCACACTTAAGCACATGAAAAAGGAGATCTAGCACAGACCTTTCCATAGTAACAAAATGTTTTTCTTCAGTTTCATTATCAGATCAGGGTTCTCCTCAAGAACATCAATGGCAGTAATGGCAGCACTCGCAAGATATGGGGGCAAAGAAGCAGAAAAGACGTACCCAGAACTGCTCAATCGCTGCCACAGACAATACCACGAAACTTATTTGTTGGAAATGATATATATCCACACAAAGACATAACCATTATTACGATAAGATAAAATTTCTTAGAATTCAAATGTTGTGACAGGAACCATAGCAGTTAATAGATGACCATACTTGGTGATCAGTGACTCTAGCACTTCCTGTGCAGAAGCCTCCTTCTGCGGCTAAGGCGTGTCCCATTGCAGCAGTAATAATATCTATCTTGTCAACCTGCATACATCACACCACTAGAGAATCAGAAACTGACTATGAATCAATATATTGTGAGTCTTTGTTTCTTTAATGATGTTTGAAAAATACCGGAACCCCGCAAAATTCAGTGAGACCTCGTCCGGCTTTTCCAAGCACACCAAATGAGTTGCTCTCATCTAATAAAACACGAAAGAAATATTTCTCCTTCAATTTAACAATTTCGTCTAAGGGGGCTATTTGGCCAGAATTCTGCAAATTTAAGGATAAAAGGAACCAGTCAAGACCTCCCAGTCAAACAATATTTTAACTAACTGAAGATGGGAAGGAGGAGTAACTGTATGTTATAATGTGACAGCATAGAAAGAGCTAAAGAGGAGATCTCATTCTGTTTTAGTAAAATTTTCACATCAGTTGAAGTAAGTAATCAACTATAACATCGGAGAGCTGTAACAGAGTACATGACACCATGACATGTCAATACACCCACAAATAGGAATCAACACTTCTAAATTGCATTAAGCTATTTCAATTCTCATTAAAAGTAGAGGCAATTTGCTATCATGGCAAGTTGGCAACTACAAAAAGATAAAAGGTCATTTTGTTGACATCTTAGTGACATAGCAACCTCTAATTTATTCAGTCAATCTACTTGCTGAAAATGGCGCTATTACAATTCATGTAGAGATGGGAAGTCTTGCATTTATTTCACATAGTATAAGCAACCTCTATAACGAATGTGGATGATGCTGACTTGTGTCTTCAAAGAACTAAAAACATGCCAAAGAAAAAAAAAACGTAAAAAAAGATATATTTGATGTGATACCTGGTAGACAGCTTCAACCACAATGTAGCGCCGGAGTTTCTTAGCACGCTTATTCTTCACAGTGATTTCCTCCAAAGTGTTCCTTAATGATTCCATGTCATTATGCTTAAAATACACAATTGTGCTTCTAGAAAGATAAAGACCATTTTGTATTCCCCAATGGACTCCTTCATCCCTAAAAAAGAGGAAACAAAGACCACTTTACACATAAATTCATATCTACACAGAAATTTGTGTGCAATGTTATTAGCAGGCACAGAAACTCCATATAAGCTAAGCCCAGGACGGAACAGTAAGATAAAAAAGTAAAGTGGCACCTGAAGATATACATACACATACTGATCAGCAAGCAACGAGTAAGCATTCTGATCAGCGCACATATACACATCCTTCAATTACTTCAGTAATTTGAATGTAATTTGATCTCAATTTGAATTGTAATTGCAAGTAACAATTAAAAAGATCTATAAATTAGCTTAAAGTGAAGAGATTTGCCATGTTATGTTATCCATACTATTCACTTTCATAAAAAGCTCTCCGACAGTCTAACTAAACAGGTTCTGCAGCACAGAGAAGTAAACAACAATAAATTATATGATTGGGATTATGCATACTCACACAACAATGATATCTCCTTTTTTGCAAAATGCTGGAATTGCACTGAACATGGTGGAGAGACCATAAGAATAGAGAATTGAATCAGGGGTTCCCAAAAACTTTGCTATTCTTGCCTCACAATCAAGGTGGACATCTGATGCAAAATAAAATAAATATGACAAGTTATACGGCAGGTGTCTACTTTCTATGAAAAGAAAAGAACATTGAAATTTTATCTCATAGCATATAAGTCATACCAATTGTCCCATAGAACCCACGAGGACCGCATGAACCAACACCATATTTCTCTAATGCAGAGGTACATGACTCCTGAGATTAGACACTTCTATTAATGCTCTATAAATGCTATCATTCGAATAGAGAAAGTATAGTAATATGAAAAATTATCTCTTACAAGCAACTTCTCATGTCCTATTAATCCAAGATAATTTGCTGCAGCAAAGTTCACAACTTCTTTGCCATTGACTATTGGGTGTGGCCCTGCAGCACTGAATAAATTCCGCTCATTAGCAAAATCCCTTAGAACAAGGATATCACATGAAGAGCCCGATATTTTATTCTTTCTTCAAAAAAGAAAAAAAGCAGTACTTTTAATGGCCTCTCTTATTCTCTCTCTCCCTGATGAAAATCAAACAGAGGAACATGCAAACTAAAGCATACCCAAACTATGACTTGGTTTAAGAAGAGCTAGACTAAGCTCACTCACCTTTCCAACACTGGGGGTTCATACTGCATATCTTTGGTGATAGGAGGAATGAGAGGTTCAGGAACCCATTCCTCACATAGATCATCTATTTCCTACATGTACCAACACTAGCAAAGTTCAGTTAAGAATCCAGAACATTCGGAAAGCACAAGAATCAGAATCATATGTGTGGTGATATGTAAATAGTGACACAACTAAATTGGCCGCAGAGATAGTTTCTTTTGAAATGCCAATAAGAAGTATAATTACAACAATGCCTCAATCCTGAACTCCTTATTTTGTTAACTTATGAATATAGAAAGTAGTTCAATCTTTGACACAAACCTTCTCTGTTAAAGGCTTCTTAGGGGGCTTGTAACTTTTCTGGGAGAGTAGAAAAACGATGACAGCAAAAAGAAGTACTTCCACAAAAAGATGTCCTGCAAGAATAATTGTTGATCAGAAACCAACTTCCATCAATAAAAAGTACAAATCTCATGCAAGAATCTGCAAGCCTACCGCCGATTGGCACTCCAAAAACAACAGCTCTGGAGGAGGGAGCATCTAAAGTGGCAGTCACCCAATCCAACGTAGAATTCACCAAGTTCAACACATAATTCGATGCCATTTTACTTGATAACTCATCAACGAAACGCCAGGATCCTGCATAGAAATGCTGTTATTAACCGATCACCTGATCATTCACAAGTACAGAGCCTAAAATTCAAATTGTGAACGAGCTTAGCTGAAAAGTTAAGCTGAATTCTACTTATTATGAGCAGTACTACTATTACCATAACAACAACAAAAAAATATAGATTTGGAATTCTGAACAGAAATCGAGTGTAGAGATAAAGTGATCAATAAGATCCAAAACCTCGAAGCGAAATTTCAATAACAATTCATGCTAAATCATCATTATAATCAGTAATAATCCAAAGATACGCATGCATATGTTGTGGGGGTTAACTGATGAGGTCAGCATGTTTGAGTCGGAGAGACAGTTATGAGTACCTGAACGGAGTGCGGCGGAGGCGGCGGAGTAGTGGGGTTGTGGATTTTTCTTCTTCTTTCCTTCTCTCGTTTTGGGTTTGTATGAGATTCAGATGAAAATGAGGGCGAGGGTCAACCAAGTTGCTCGTTCGCGTTGGCAGACAAAACTTTGCCGCATTGGCCAACACTTATTTTGGTTTTTAGCCAAAGTAAATTTTAATAAGAACAATAAAAAGGGCGACATTGCCCTCAAAAAAATAAAATAAAAAGGGAGACATTTTCGAACCAAAAAAAGAAAACAAAGACATTTCTCCTAAGAAAAATCTTACCTGCTCATTAGGATGTAATTTCTACAGTTAATAATGAATGAGCTGTTTACAAATATAGAAGAAGAGCATGTTGTCCTGGATGATTCACATGTGATGGCCCTAGTTTGATTTGGTTGCGGGCATAACTTGTCTTATAATTCAAGGAAAAGATTTAAGTGTTTTGGGGTATTAATACATTGCAAGATGTCATTGTCTTATTGGTCCACATAGGACAATCACTAAAAAAATGGGACCTACATAACATATGTCTGTTAACTCTCTTTAACAGATTTTTTCTTAACGGATTTTTTTAACAAATATTTCTAACAGATTTTTTTTTTTTGAAAAAAAAGGAACTCTCTCTCTCTCTCTTCTCCAGATCGGACCTCAAGTGTCCATAAACGTAGACAGGTGCCCATCTGCCCCGACATTCCTACCTAGCCAACCCTCGCCCACCTTGCGCGTCTTATCCTGCCCAACAAGCATGCTGCTCTGGCCACCTAAACACAACAGAATCGTGCTTAGCCGCTCTCGGCACAGACCCGATCCATCCCCACCAGCGTCGCTCCATCTTCACGGTTGGAAACCAGATCCGAGTGCCTCGACCCAATTTCTCCACCTCAATTCGGCGTCGCCGGAGATGGCCGGACAATAGTGATCGGTGGACGGACAGTGGTGATTGTTGGCCAGTGCTGGCTTGATGGTGTCGGAGAAGACGGCCGGAGAATTTGGGTAAAGTCTGGGCTCGGTTGACTCTCGACTAAGCACTTTGACCGGGTCAACGGTCTCCTCTCATTATAAAGAAAACCGATGGCTGAGATAAAAAGGCTTTCGTGATTTGCAGACTAGTTCATGTCACATCCCGACCCTTAAATTTTTACCTTATTTACTAGCTTGTTTATAATAAGAATTTTACCGTCTCCGACATTGAGTTATAGTTTAATTAGTCCCTAGAGGGGTTTTGAGGGACGATTATTTCGGAGAGTTATTCGTAAGAGAAAAATGTAACGACGGTAAAATAGTAAATTTTAGCTAGTAAAAAGGTAATTTTTAATAGGGTATTTTATTTTGGGATGTTAAATTGGTGAAGTTGGGTATTTTTTTATGTTGGGCCGGGTAGGTGTGAGGCCCAAACCCATTTTTTTTCTTTTTCTTTTCTCTTCCCTCTTTCTCTCTCTTCCTCTCTCTTTTCTCTCCCGCGCTCTCCCTTTCTCTTCCCGCTGCCGGAATTTCTTCTCCGCCGTCCGGTCGCCCCAGACCGCCGCACCGGTCCCAATCGATCGGTCTCCAACCCAGCTACCGTTCTAGACTGGTGGCAGCCTCTCTAGCGCCGCCGTGAGGGAGAGACGCCGCCCGGAAGTTCTGACTGCCGAATCGGTTTTCTCGCTGGAACTCCTTCCTCTGGCCGCCATAGCTGGCGAGCCTTGGCTCAAAAGAAAGCTCTCCTCCCGTGCTTCAATCCCTCCAAAGGGCTCCCTCCATCTTCAGCTAGGTAAAGAGAAATCGGTATTTGAAATTCTAGGGCTTTATTGTGTGTTTGCGTTCGATTGACATGGTTAGGCTTAGAATTAGAGTTTGTGGTAGTTAGGAATGTTGTAGAGGAGGTTGAGAGGAAGATGCTGTCAAATTTTGGTGGACATTGGAGGTCGCCGGAGCCGCCGCCGGCGCCGCCACTGAAAAATTGTTTTTGGTGGAGATTTTTATGAGGAATTTAATGGAATGAGTTTTAGAATTTTCGGGCGAGTTTTGAATAGGTTTGTGAATTTCTGAAGTTTGGTATTTAAGCGGTTAAATAATGTAAAATCCGACCGTAGGATTTAAATCAATTTCTAGGAAAGGTTGTTTATACGACTACCGAGTATGATATAAAAGTTTGGATCGTTCTGATTTAAGAATATCGAACTTAGGCAATGATGAGCGTAATTATGGCTCTCGATTAATTTTGCCTATTTTATAAATACTGGAATTTAGTTGGTAAATTAATTATACATTTGGAACAGGACGTGAGGAGGCCCGAGCAGAAGAAGCCTCGGAACGTCATCAGGCTTAGGCCTAATTTGTGAGTGGACCTTTGTTTTAAATAAAAGCATGCGATGAATGATTTTATTAATCATTTATTTCTTTTGATGAGATTATTGATTTCTCGCCTATTTGACAATTTTTCCTCCTTTGGAGAGATCCCGAAAATGAGATTTTCGGTGGATATATATGTTTTGGATTTTATGAGAATAGTATATATATAAATGCTAGCTAGCCATACGTGCTTGGTCCGTCATAATGAGGTAAAATACCATTATGGCGTGTCGTGCGTGTTAGACACAAGCGTCATAGCCCTATATGAAAACTTCTTTCTTTTTCGGTTTATTTAGGTTTTCATATAGGGAGTCCACACGTATATGTACACCGTCCCTTTTCGGTCATAATGAGGAAAAATACCATTATGGCGCAACGTGAGCGTTAGACGCCAGCGTTGTAGCCTTGTATGAATTTCTATTTTTCTGAATTGTTTCTAGGATTCATACAAGGAGTCTGACGGGTGTAGATACATACGAATATATGTTTATATATAGTTCAGCCAGAGAGGCTCCATTTTATTTGAGTTTGTGACTAGCCAGTGCTAGTCGTGAAATTGTCAGATTATGAATTGAGCGCTTTTGAGCTGCCGCATGTAGTATATTTTTCTATGAAATTAAAATGGGAAGGCATAATGTTTTGTTATTAAATTATTTTTGTCCACTCACTCTAACGTTATTAAATGTCTTCCCATGGGCCCTTCGTTTTAAAATGCCCAGTCTGCAGGATTGCATAGTTGAGATCGGACATACATGGAGAAGAGGCATAGTCAATAGTATAGCTTCCGCTCTTTTCTATTTATTTATAGTTCATTTCCTCTCAAATAGAGTTGCTCTGATTATGTGGTTGTCGTATATGATACTTGTTAGATTAGTAAATCTATATTGGGAGAGGTTGTGATTTGTGGGGAGCACGAAGGCTCCAGGAGTCTATAAGGTTGGATTTGGAACCTTTAGACGTGTTTGCAGGTTTCTATTAGAAGGGTTGTCCATTTTCAAGGGAGGTTGTACCGAATTTTGCGGTAAATCTTTCCTTGGAGGTGGTCCCCGCATGATTTACTCCGGGTTTTAAGGTGAAATTCGGGGTGAGTCGTGTCAGTTCACGTGCTAGCATTTCTGTGTTTTGATGGGTGGCCAATGTTGTTTGTTGGGTGTGGAGAGTAGAAATTGTTTCTCCAGCCTTTATAGATTTTCAGAGAAGGAGTTATTTGCAGGCGCGATTTTCCAAAGATGGAGGATAGGATTTGTTGGAATCTTGGGTTTGACGCCCAACGATGTTGTTTGTGCTGGAGAGTAATTTTCAGCATTTGATGTCTTCTCTTTCTTTTGACTTGTGTGATCGCGTTCATATTCAATACTTGGTCTGAAATTTTGCATGTGCGCATGCGTTGGCTTTTATTGTGTTTAAATGCATAACTCCTTAAATGCAGTAAACATTCATAATTGCATGGCTGCATGTTGAGAGTTGAGCTAGTTGTTTTTCTTTCTTTTGGCTTCTGTACTTGATGTACGGTTTTTAGGGTCAACGAGTACACATGTGAAATATTGAATGTCTTTAATTACGATCAATAATGGATCTTCAATTATGTATGTTAGAGTTAGTGATGTAATTAATATGTTTAGAGTTGTGATGATATACAGTTACATAGTTCATTTTAGGTCACGATTACATTTAGGATCATAGAATGCATTTAATGATACATTATACCTCATGTGTATATGATTTAGGGTTTACGATGATCAATTTATAGTTATCCCTAGTATATATAGGGAGTATGGTTTATAAAGAACCAACAATAATCATGTTTCGTGTATATATGATTTATGGTTTATAACGATCGAGCTAATCAAGCACTAGTGTATATGGTGTATATGATAATCGAGCACTAGCCACCTGTAGTGTATATAGGGTATATGATGATCGAACAATAGTCCTCTAGTGTATATCTAAGGTTTATGATGACGATCGAGCACTAGTTAACCCAATTGTATGCATGGTTTAGGGTTTATGATGATCGAGTACAAGTCACATCTCGTGTATATAAGGTTTAGGGCTTATGAAGATCGAACAATAACCATCTCTCGTATATATATAATTTACAATGTATGATGATCGAGTTAATGTCACATTTAGTATATGTAAAGTTTATGGTTTACGATGATCGACCAATAGTCAACTCTAGCATACACATGGTATATGATAATCGAGCACTAGTCATCTCTAATGGATATAGGGTTTATGATGATCGAGTACAAATCACATTTCATATATGTATTTATGGTTTAGGGTTTATATATGATGATCGAGCAATAGTCACCTCTAGCGTATACATGTTATATGATAATCGAACACTAATCACCTCTAGTATATATAAGGTTTATGATGATCGTGGCCACATCGTACAACCAAATTTTCACAAAACCGAACCCTAACCCTAAACCCTAAACAACATGGACAAACACGTCATTTCACCGTATAAGTATGAATATAATAAGGAAATGGAACCCTAGCCGTGGTTTCTCTCCTTTCTCTCTCTCTTTCCCCTTGCGCGTTCCTTCTCTCTCTCTCTCTCTCTCTCTCTCTTCTCTCTCTCTCTCTCTCTCTCTCTCTCTAATCTCTGATGTCTACCGATGACCTCAAGAGGCTCACTGTTTTTTACATCTCACCCTCCAGACTCGTGCCCAAGCTTGGCCTCCACTGCGTCACCACTAAGCCCAAGGAGGACAAGCCTTAGGGCGGTCGCTTCGAGGAGCTAGGCACCGATGTCCGTCGAGCGCTTCACCATTTTCGTCAAGATCTTTGTTCGGCGGTGCCATCTCTAGCCTCTTCCCTGATAGATTTCAGGTTAGACTTTTTAGAATTTTGTTTCTTCAATTTGTGGTTGTGTGTTTCTTTTCTCATGGGTTCTGATCGTATTCCTTTTCATTTCTTTTTGATTGAGTATGAGAGTGTTTAAGAGTGAAAGGATTGTTGAAGTAGTAACTAGATCGGTGATTCTAAATCGTGTAGTATGATTCTAACCCTAAAGTATGCAGTTGCTAACATCAAAGTAATTGTCTTTTTCTTTAATGAGATTGAATTCCAGAGGTGTTATAAATTGAGTATGTTGTTGTTTTCTAGCTATATTGTTATGGATTATGAATATGTGCACCACTTAAAATCACAGCTCCATGGTCATATCAAATTGTAACTGATTTTCTAAATGCTGCAGTAATCAACATATATATGATAATATCATCCTCCATTAAAATATGATAATGAGAACCAAGATGATGATAATGAGAATCATAGGGGAAGTAATAGCTGATACACATTATAATGTAGTTAATAATTGGGCAGAAGTTCTTATAGGTCTTTCATTAAAGTCACTAGATAATGCAACTATTCATAGCTTGATAGGATTCTTCACAGACAGACTGGTGGGTGGGCATTTCTTTGTTTTTACTTTGTAACCTTTGCTTTAGAATCTCATATTTTGGTTTCACAATGTAAATTGGTGATATTGTCCTTCTATCAGTCAGATTGAAGAGTTTTACGTGGTGCACTTGTTGATTGCTTAACATTGCTGAGGAGACAAGTTAATGCCGAAATGGTCTCTGTCAGTGATGCAAAAGTCGTTGCTCAGTCTTACAGAGAGAACGTACCAGTGCAATCTTTAGCTCAACATGACAGAAAGGTAGACAAGCAAATGTCATTCTTAATGCCCAATAAGTTGAAGAAAAGAAATTAGTTTGTTGTTTGCATAGCTAATGATTTTGTTTAAATATAATTGCTTACTTTCACGTCCCCTAATTCTCTTGCAGCTTTGTTTTGAGCTTTTGGAGTGCCTTTTACAATGCTATCCAAATGAGATTGCTTCATTGATATTAATTCTGTCTCGTTTCTTTAACTTGTTTGGGCTCTGACTAGGTGTGTTTATACTATTCTTTTTCTCTAATGTATAGTAAATTTTATGCAAAATAAGATTGTCATTTAACTGTTTGGATATTCAACTTGGAGTAAATAAATTTTGTGAGTTCAATGGATGTCTATTCAATCACAAAAGCTTTTTTCAACTGATTCAAACAAGCCCGATTCAACATGTTGTTGGTTTCTGTATGGATTCAATGATATGCTTGGCTCTTCTCAAGGAAGTCTACAACTTAACTATATTATAGTGTTTCGTTTATTCATAAACACATTATAATGCAGATAATGAGTCATGTCAAATATTTTTTTTTTGTTAATTTGGTAGATACACATTATATGCATGAGCCCTCCCATTTTAAGTGCTGGACCATCAGAATTGTATGGTCATAGTTTTACTTTCTATACAGGTGATATAAAGTAATCAAATTTGGACAATATTTTCTTAATTTCATTAGTAACACATAAATATTGTTTAACGCATTCTTCAACAAAAATTATTAATTAGGGGGATAATGTGCACTAGATTAACAATCGTAGTAGGCTGTAAAACTATTAGTGAATGCAGTTTATTCAAGAAACTTATCCCTTCATTTCAGGTAGTTGATGCCATCCAATTTTTAGATCATTAATATCATGATGTGCAGAAGTGCGGAGTAAGAACATGGAGAAGACGTGGAGTAAAGCTTGTTCAACCTAACACCTTATTTTTCTTGATCTTGTCAAACAACTTTTCTAGGTTACTAGAATAATTATCAGCTTTGGATTGTAGCTAGGAATGCCAGCAATTAGAGATGCTTTCAATGTTTAGTACATCTAGATTATGTGATACAATTGTCAAAATAAGCTAAATGAATGATTTAAAAGTTTTGTACATTATTTGTTTGATTGAATGCTCAACAACACAAGCTAATATATGCTCTTATGTGGGTTTCTATGTACAACAGTTTTTTTTGTGACAGTTGCATGTCTGAAGCTTAGACAACACAGTTCAATTTAATAGGTTTGTTCAAGTAGAAGTAGACTCTCGTATGCGAAGTCTACATGAGCAACTGTCTAATGAAATTGTCTAAGATTCAATCAAATGAAAGTAGTAGAGTTAGTGGAACAACCTTTCAAAATGTCTAATGAAAATAGTAGACTCGGCATATTAAATGAGTAGACTTTGTAAACCTTGCATATAAGAGCAGTACATTTCGTAACACTTTGAAGTACAACCCTATAATATGTCTACTTTTATAGGAGCAAATGTTACATGAATGTAGTAGACTCGACACGTTAAACGGGTAGACTTTATTTACAAAATGAGTAGACCTTGCCTATAAGACCGGTACACTTTCGTAACAATGTGAAATACGACAATCTGAAACGTCTACCTTTATAGGAGAAAATGTCTCATGAAAGTAGCAAAACACGTAGACTTTTACTTGAAAATAAACAGATATTCTTCAAGTGTGTGTGAATTCTAGACACTTTAGAGTTGGTCTACACGTAGTATGAGTCAATGATTCGAAAACCTGGTAGACCATGTTTACAAAACAGGTAGGTTCGTGTTCGTAAACAGGTAGACCATTTTGTCTCACAAAAAAATAGACTCGTACTCGTAAATAAGCAGACCAGGCTTCGTAAACTGGTAAACCTCTCAAGAATTCTTCAAGTGTCTGTGAATTATGGACACTTTAGAGTTGGTCTATTCGTAGTGTGAGACAATGATTCGAAAACCTAGTACACCATGTTTACAAAACAGGTAGGTTAGTGTTCGTAAACAGGTAGACCATTTTCTCTCACAAAAAAAGTATACCATTTCTCGTAAATAAGCAGACCAGGCTTCGTAAACAGGTAGACTTCTCAAGAATTCTTCAAATGTGTGTGAATTCTGGACACTTTAGAGTTTGTCTACACGTAGTATGAGTCAATGATTCGGAAACTTGGTACACCGTGTTTACAAAACATGTAGGTTTGTGTTCGTAAATATGTAGACCATTTTGTCTCACAAAAAAAGTAGACCCGTACTAAAAAATAAACAGACCAGGCTTCGTAAACAGGTAGACCTCTCAAGAATTCTTTAAGTGTCTGTGAATTATGGACACTTTAGAGTTGGTCTACTCGTAGTGTGAGACAATGATTCGAAAACCTAGTACACCATGTTTACAAAACAGGTAGGTTAGTGTTCGTAAACAAGTAGACTATTTTGTCTAAAAAAAAACGTAGACCCGTACTCGTAAATAAGCAGACCAAGCTTCGTAAACAGGTAGACCTCTGAAGAATTCTTCAAGTGTGTGTGAATCCTGGACTCTTTAGAGTTGGTCTCGTAGTGTGAGACAATGATTCAAAAACCTGGTAGACCATGTTTACAAAACAGGTAGGTTCGTGTTCGAAAACACCTAGACCATTTTGTCTCACAAAAAAATAGACTCGTACTCGTAAATAAGCAGACCAGGCTTCGAAAACAGGTAGAGCTTTCAAGAATTCTTCAAGTGTGTGAATTCTAGACACTTTAGAGTTGGTCTACACGTAGTATGAGTCAATGATTCGGAAACCTGGTACACCATGTTTACAAAACAAGTAGGTTCGTGTTTGTAAATAGGTAGACCATTTTGTCTCACACAAAAAGTAGACTCGTACTCGTAAAGAAGCAGACCAGGCTGCGTAAACAGGTAGATCTCTCAAGAATTCTTCAAGTGCATGTGAATTCTGGACATTTTAGAGTTGGTCTACTCGTAGTGTGAGACAATGATTAGAAAACTTGGTACACCATGTTTACAAAACAGGTAGCTTAGTGTTCGTAAACAGGTAAACCATTTTCTCTCACAAAAAAAGTTGACCCTTTCTCGTAAATAAGCAGACCAGACTTCGTAAACAGACAAACCTCTCAAGAATTCTTCAGGTGTGTGTGAATTTTGAACACTTTAGAGTTGGTCTACGCGTAGGGTGAGTCAATGATTCGAACAGGTTGTACACCATTTTCCATCATCAATTATTCAACTAGGCTCATCCAAGCTGAGTGTGATGTCTTAGAATTGTCTGAAATTAAAGAGATAGTGGTTTCAAGTGTGCCTCGCATTACAGACCCTTCACGGACATGCCTGATCATACAAACTTGGAGTTACCGAAAGCTTTTGATTTTGGATCCCCCTACACTATTAAACCAATTGTCGTCTTGCAAAAGACATTGAAGACTTATCAAAACCGAACAATCATCATCATGATCGAATTCTCTAGGTCTTCTACGTTAGTTTATGTTTATGTCAGGGAGCTTTTTGCTAACTAGTCATGGAGTTTACGACCTTGGAACGACAAAAAAAATTCGATTTTGATCATATACACGTTATTTTAGCTTCGGCTTATGCCCACATGCCATCCGCAAGCTTCAAAGCTTTGCCAATGCTAAATCTGTGAAAAACAGCAATCTGTCCCTTATAAACAGTCAACTTCGTTTGAGCTTTATGAACAGCTTCGGACTAACCAGACAGTGAGCTTTATATCATTGGAAAGCTCTATGAGTCTAGTTTTCAGAACTTTTTAGGGTTCATCCATATCTATTTTAACGAATAAGTTATGACTATTTTAGTGCGCAGATAGAGGAATTATCTACAACATTCTAAGGAACCGGCAACTATCTCTGGATTTTGTGCCTTGTAAATCTTCTGTGACTACAATAATTGAATCATGTACCGGTCATTTAGGGATGTGGTTTAGCTTGCATCTTGATGCCTCATGGCACTATGATCAACGTCACAGATGCCCTCTATGCATTGAGAGGCAACCGAACCATGTTGAGTTTTAAAGACATTCATGCTAATAGTTTTCATTTGAAAACACATCGTGAGAATAAATAAGAATTTTTTTGTGTATACCTTCTCATGAATGCGGACTGAAATGCATCTTAAAAAAGTTTATGAGTCAATCTAATGGACTGTATGTCCCTATGATTCGAATATCGCATCACATGTTGTCGCCAAACATGATATTTGAGATACCGACTCATATATGCTTTGTTTTGACCAATTTAGGTCATCTTGGAAGAGATATAATAGTTCAAATTTTGAGAAATTCTCATGGACATCCATTCTTCCACTCAAAACGAAGACTTTCGGGATCTAGCTTCATCATGAAGCATGATGGTGACGTCATAGTTGTAAATGGCGGCACCCGGAGGACATTGATGTCACCCGAACACGGCTCTAACTTCCCGGAGGCCGTCCGGCCTTCCCTCAATGTCTCATTGGCCCTCTGCAATGCTCATTACTCGTTTTGACAGTTTATTCTTTAGCTAAATTAGGAGTGAGACCCTTCTACACTAAATGACACAAAAGTGAACATTTCATTCTTACATCAAACTATGTAGATAGATACAACCAACTTGCGGACACTTTTTTTATGTTTTATGGTGTTGGTTGAAGTGTTAACACACTGGTCACGTGTTATACTATTATCTACTGCTTATACTGCTTATGCTTTTATGGACTCACTACCCATTCTTTAAAGAAGTTTATTGGGATATAAATTGATGTGTCATGTCCCCTATGTTCACACACATATGGTCTCATCGAGGCTACGACCAAGCAACTTTAGCTTGTCGTTCGAACATTATTGATGCACACCAAATCTTTCTATTGCGTCTTGGGGCTATGCAATATTTGCATACAGCTTTACTATTCATCTACTACCCACCATCATTGAATATTGTTGTACTACAGCTCGTGACTGTGTTCGAAGATTGACACGAAATTGCAATCCTTGAGCTCAAACAAGATTGAAACGGATCTCCAATCTTTGAGCTCGGCTAGATATTATTTCTAGGTACCAAATCGTAATGTCACTGCACACAATGATGAGTCATTTGAGATGAATAAGTATTTAAGTTGGATATAAACCTCCACCTATAATCCGCATATGTAGAAACCTTGTCAGGTGATCTCATTCACTACTAAATTGCGGATTGTCACTTTGATGAGACAATATTTCCGCCGTTAGGGGGAGATAAGAACACAAGTGTTCAAGTGGAACGACCTGAATTGTCGTGGTTTGTCTCCACTAAGTCTCATCTTGATCCCAAATGTTTAAAGTGTTAAAGTGACAAGATCACATGCTGCAAATATGTCTATAAGGATTGATGTCCTATCAAGAGAACATGGCGCGACCAAAAGGAGTTAGTCTTGACACCATCACCATAAATGGTGATATGGTGACGCCATAAAGTGGCAAAATTGGTATCACAAGGCCGTGTGGCTCCCCAAAATGAGAGAGGCCCTTAGGTTCAATACTTTCTCGCACTAGGAAGAAAGCGAGCTTGGCACAACCTGATTCATTGATCAGTGATACTTAAATCCGTCTCATGAAGTCTAAA
Organism: Fragaria nilgerrensis; assembly: GCA_010134655.1. Classification (NCBI taxonomy): domain Eukaryota; kingdom Viridiplantae; phylum Streptophyta; class Magnoliopsida; order Rosales; family Rosaceae; genus Fragaria; species Fragaria nilgerrensis. The sequence goes on along the minus strand of CM020978.1, from coordinate 30,295,680 downwards.
TTGTGATTATCGTTAGGGGACGCCTCAATGTCAAATCCAATCTATATAGAGATCTCTACAAGTATTACACTAGTGTACAAGATGACGTGGGATAATGAGTCTACAATCGAACCACCCTTCGTTGATGGATATCAACTTAGTTGATTGGCCTAATGGAAATATACGATCCTTTAGATAGGTCCTTGGGCAGGTGATGCCGACACCGCAAGCTAAACCCTATCAACTATGTCTTTGTTAGATAGCGTAGTGAGTACAAGATTTTATACTCACCTTATGGTGCAAGGTCTCTCACTAACACGCACTGGGATCGACTACGATGAGATATGCTCTCGTAATGAATGTCATTGCATTCCACTACTTTGTCAGTTTAGTAGTTTTCGAATAACTGAATATGCAGCCTATGAATGTGATCGTAATAACATCTCTACGGGATCAGAGATATGCATGAAGGTCTTCAATAGACTTTATTCACCCAAATCAAGTGGCTCCAGACCACAGGAGCGTGCGTTTGCAAGAAAGGTTGAAATGCACATTATGCAAATACTTGATTGGGAAGAGATATGGTGAATTATGCCTTTACGTGTTCATTCCGAATTTACATGGACTCTTGATGGATCAAGAGATGCCAATATGTATCAACATCCGAAGAAAAAGATCTTGGGAAGAAACGGTCTCGATAAGGCACTCGATGACTGTATTGATGATGAGTTTCTATCAATCAGCTTAGGCGCTCTAACGAAAGTGAGGCCTACATATACTCCCATGATTAGTCAAAATCTTTGCTCTAAAGAGAGATCCATTGTTTTGTCTAAAGCAAGATGACAAATATGTGTTAAGAGATGGAGTTCCAATCTAAGTACAATAAGACGCATCAATGTACTCAACACAATACGAAAGACTTGACATCTCATTTGCTATGAAAAGTTGTAAAGCTAAGTGTAGCTATGCGCCCACGCAACGCCAATGTAATGGCAGTAACTCTTTTTTTCAATACTTAATGGTATGAAAGGTTGAGGCTTATTCTATCCTTACCTAAGAAAGACACATCAATAGCGAAATCAGAATCTGTTAAGTTTCGTAGGTCAACTTCCACGGGACCTATATGAAATCTCACTCACTAGAAAATGGTGAAATTAGTACCATTAGAAAGGTCTATCTGTCTACTTTCCAGGGACACCAACCATTTGATCATACATATCATAGTGAGTGAGTTATGGCTGTTTTCGTAAAGTATGACGAATCTGTCTGAGAATATGATTTTGGCAAAACAGTCAACTTCGACGGAACTTTGTGAATAGATCCTGATGAACTAGAATGTGTGTAATATACGGTTAGAAAGCTAAATGAGTCTAGTTTCTAAAACCGTTTACGGTTTGTTCATATGTATTTCCTAGAGGAAGTTACGGTTGTTCTAGTACTGAAGGTCATGCTACGTGTAAATCTAATTTCCTGCACGAACCTATGTTTTGAGTTCACAAACGGTCTTCTCCTCAAGATCTAAATGTAAAAGATCATTTGAGGACAATACGGCATGATTTTTGTTAATTATTGCTTAATGTCACATTTGAAGACATGTTATATCATTGAAATTCATTGAAATTTCCGTGATTAGTAAGAATAAGGAAGAGCCTTATGATTGATGTAAAGATCAGAGGGAGTCTAGCACATGCATACATGTCACTATCAAATGTGAATGGTGCGTTGTACTCTTTTTCTCCTACGATCAAGGTTAAGTTTTTCTCCCACAAGGTTTTTATGACTTGACGAGGTTTTTGACGAGGCAACGGATCAGCACCATCGACATATCAGCGCGCGACACAAGGGGGAGTGTTCTAGGATATTTTGTATCTTTCTAGATATTATTTATATGTGCCTTGACTTTATGCCAATAGGATATGTAGTGTGACTAGATCTATGTATTAATATCCTTACCATATTGGTATTGTGTAATTCCTTATATAAAGAGCACCTATCAATAAATAAGATGATGATTCTCTTGCTATCTTTTTGTCTCTACATTTTATCCTTCATCAAAACTGAATATATTTGACCAATAACCTCTTATTTAATTCTAGCCTTCATATCTACTAGACAATTTTATTGTAAACTAAACTACTACATAGTAATTAGAGCTCAAAATGGCATGTTACAAATATTATTTGGTCTAATTGGGCTAGCCATGGGCGAAAACGGGGAGACCTCAACTTTATGTCGTGTACCAACAAATTAGGCCGAGCTCATACATGGCTCAATCTAGTTCTTTAATAGGAAACTTATGAAGTTAAGCGTAAATTGGACAAATTTCTCATCGAGCCACAAAAAACTGGTATTGTATTTGTAGACATTATGGATCTAACTCGAATATAAGATTAGTTTTGAGCCTAATAATGTCTAGACACTCATCGACGAAACTCTTTTAAACTGTGTGTTTCATCCACACCAATAATAGATGATAATATGTCGGATTGATCGGATTGGATGTCCCCGAAGGGACAATAGATGCTAATATGTAAATTTAACTAATTTTGGAACACTTTTTATTAAAAAAAAAAAAAAAAACTAATTGTGGAAAACTTTTCCTTAGTAGAAGAAGAGCTAAAATGTGCACATTGCCCTCCTTCAAAGTTCAAACAACCAAAACAAGAATCTGGGCCTAAATTGTTGGCCTAAAATCACATGGCCAAATTGCCTAAGAAGAAGAACCTAACTCAAAATCCTACTGGGCCTAATACAAAAGTTCCCAACTCACATCACGTTGAACCAAACGACGAGGTCGGCACCAGCAAAAAGCGATTGAACCTTAAAGACCACTTGGAAAAAAAGAATTATGGAAATCGTAATCATCAAGACCAAAATCAGATGGATGTTCATGATGAAAAAATGCAGGAGTCTCACATGTTGTGTCTCCTCCTCCACACTCTTGGTGCTTTTCTTGATGCTAGGAGTCAGAAACAACGATGGCTTTTTAGGCATAAGGTTGCAAGATTGATCCAAGGTAGACAAGATATGATGGAAGCAAAAGACTAGGAAAAAAGCACACTTGGATTTGGATATTCATTCACTTTGAGTAGACAATTGGACCACACTTATAATAATTGTGCAGTTTGGAATCATATCTATCCTATGTTAGCATAATTAATTATGTACTTAAGAAATAATCAATGGCTAATTGGACTGTGAGACAGTCCAAAATCCCTGTTAATTATGGTGTTAATCATCTTGTAGGTGGTGGATTATTTGAGGAGAATGTGTTAAGACTATGGCTGTCTGAGATGGATGAAAATGGGAGCTAGCTAGCTTGGATGAAAAAGGAAGCTTGAGCTGGGAATAATGGTGGTGATGTAAAGGTGGTAGAAGCACATGGTGAGAGAAAGAGAGCACAAGGATGAAGATAGAGGCGGTGAAGGGAATAGAATAAAGAGGCACCAATGCTTCACTAGCTGCAGCTAGCACATTCTCTCATCTCATCCAGCTTCCATGCAGAAAAAGCTACTGGAGAACAGTTAAAAGGAATGTGTTTAGTTTTCTTCAACCATGTGGCCGCCCTCGTGCTCTATTGACAACATTGAGTTGGAAATTGATCTCTTGTTTACAAGAAGGTACATGCATATTTTGTCAATCGATCGATGAGCTGCGATAAAAGTTTCGCTCAAGTGATTTGAGGATGCGATTTAATGATAAACTTACACGAACAACGTTATATTGGTTATCAATTCGGATGATATCATTCTGTTCTATTACGGGGGTGAAAAATGCACTTCCTCGAGATAGTAATATATTGCAGAATGAAAGAGTTAACTCACAGGGTTGAAAAAAACTGACCCAAAAATGAAAAGGTTGAGGTGCCTTGTTTAAGAAGGCACAGGTTATACTGTTATAGTATCATATGTGGGATTAGGTTGAAGCTTTGGAGGTAAGTGGTAAGACATCATATCAAAACAGAGCTGTCTCCCATACTTGGCAAGTAAATTATCAAGGAAAAGCCTAAACTCAGCTAATAAGAACATCTTTTTAAGGTAAGTATGAACAAACTAGGTAGAGATTTTTCCTCAGCAAAGCAAATGAAGCAATATATGTGGGGGCCTCATTTCACATTCTGGATAGTCGCTTGGTCTGCTTCCAAGCTAACGGTCGAATTCAGAGAAATGGAATGAGTGGGAAGTTAGGTATTGGGGTCACTGAAACTTGAGGTTGGGATCAGTTTTTTATCAGCTTTTCTATCTGGGTTTCCTTCACTCTCAATTTAGGAGCTGTAGCTCGAAAGAACTGCAAAAACACCCATTGGTGCATGTGGAGCAGCTTGCTTATCTTGCAGTCTACCGCTAGCTTCAGGTGGAGAGAGTCTATTTACTTTCTCGCGCTTAAAACACGATGTATTTTTAACTGATTAAACACTATTTTTTATAACTTAATTTTCTTGTCAACAGACGTATAAATTTATTTTTAGGCCCCATGATATGATTTTTTATTTTTTTTTGCTTTGGTATCTTTGTTTTTTTTTTCTTCAAAAGTTTGATTGGGACTTCACATTCACGAGACAGTACAACTTCAAATGAAAACTTTGTATACTTTGGTAGTTTGCAAGAAATGTTTGTCAATTTATGTTACTGTACCAGCATGTAAATTTTAGTATAAAAATGGAAACATCATATAGCTAATCTTGATAGGCCAGAAGATGAAAATACACCTTGTCGTATATAATTTGGCCCACAGTAGAAGGAAATATAAAAGAACTGTGAACCATCTTATTCTAGGTAGCATAATCTTCAGCTCCTGTCTATTTTGTTTTCAAGTACAGTGTAGTTCGATCACCACTTAAATAATTCAAGTATCACCATCAACCAACATCACTCCCTTTGATGGTCCTTGCTCATCTACTTGCTGCAGTTTTCTTTTGAGCCTCCTAAAACAACATTATTAAGAGTACAACCACCAACCGGGTAGTAGTCCTTGGTTAAAGAATTTTAACGTACCATTTTAAAGAGCACTTAATGAACAAGATGGGTAAACGGTTGGCTTTATTCTAAATTACTACCTCAACAAAAAATAACACATCGGACTACAAATCTCATTATTTTTTAAATGTGTAATGACTAGTCTGACGATTCTATCATATTAGTTATTTTTGACGGGGGTGGCACAGGTGCGTGCAAAACGTGGGACCATTCGTCGTCGGGAGTTGGAGATGACTGTGCTGGAGGGGGAGTGATCGGACTGGGGTCCAGCTAGGTGGGTTAACGGGCATGTGAGGGTGGTCGACCACCCGCTGGCATTGTCTAATTTGTGTGGGACTGTGTTTCCGTCCACTCGCTTTACTGCAGCGGACCTCCCCCTCCCTCTAATTATCACTTTTTCTATAGCTGGGGCGCCCCCCTCTAACTCACTTGCCCTCTTCCTCAAGACATATTGATACCCTTTTCCCCCATACTATATGATACTGTAGGTCTTCTCCCAAATGCCTAGAGGACGACAAATATTGTGACAATTTTTACAAGAAAAAAAGAAAAAAAATCCGGATCACAGGCAAAATGAATGTTTTCCTAATCAAATTGTACACTTTTGGAATTATCTTACAAGTATGTTATTGTAATATACGGTAGAATGAGTACATTTTTAGACATCTTCTAATAATTCTAATACAGGTTGCTTCCATTGAAGGTCAGAAAATTTGTATTTTAGTAATTTTTAGGACTTTAGTTGTTACTAGCTAACAATCCATTAGCTACATTCAACAGTATAGAACTCGTGATTCAAAAAGTTCATAAGTAAATTTCAATAGTAAGTCTTAATCTAGAAGTACAATAAACAAGCGCCGCGTTTTCTAGTTTGTAGTTAAACAATTCAAATGTGATTTTACCAAATATCAGGACATAGCTAGCTCTCAAATTTAGTTGAAGAAAAATAAATTTGTCACCTAATGTGGTAAAGTTGGTCGAACTGCTTATATTGTCTACAGTTCGAGTCACAAGTCTGTGACTAGCATATTTGAGAGGTCTCTGGATTCGCGAGCATAGGGCAAGAGTTTTGGTGAGATACTTTTAAATACCTTAATCCAAGTATCGATTGAACAATTATGTTCTTAACTTGTTAATGTAACCGATGTGACTTGCTTACTATAAAAAATTTATACGAGTCCATGTCATGTCAGGGTGCGGTGTGCCCGTCGCTTTTCCTTACCAAATTCCCGCCCCGTCAGACGGTACCGTGCAAGACCGCAAACCAGCCGGAAAACAGGAAAATCCAGAAATGAAGGGCAAAGACGTAATAACGCGGACACAGCAGGGGCGACGGTGACACCTCGCACCTGGACACAGCCCCCACCCCGGTGTCAAACATTACCGAGGGGAGAGACCGTTGCGAAAAGCAGAACTGGGGGGCAATTTCGGAAAGAGTGTCATAAAAGTTTGGAGGAACGCAAACCGTCTGTGCGGGTGTGTAGTGAAGGGCAAGGGAAAATCATAGTGGTTGTTGTCCTTGCAGTTACGCGCTCATTTCCCCAACTACCCTTTCCCCTCTTTCTTCTTCCGACTATTTTTACTTTCTCTCTCTCTCCAACGCTCTCATCACAGTCCCAACCAAAATGAGCTCTGTTCTCCTCTGTTAGTTTCATTTTCCTTCACCTGATTTGTCAGACAATGAGAACGGTTTGATCCGGCTTCATTCTTCTTAATCGGCTTGATTTTTGTTATTGAGCTCTGGAAGAGGAGGAGGAGGAGCTGGTTTGATTGCCATGGAAGCCGGTGAGGACTGCAGTGTCAAAGTGGCCGTCCACATCCGGCCGCTCGTCGGAGACGAGAAGCTTCAGGGATGTAAGGATTGCGTCACTGTCGTGCCTGGGAAACCTCAGGTACTGTCGATTAAATCCCTGCATTTCCTTCCCTTTTTTTTAGTAAATTAGTTGAGGAAGTTGTTGCTGAGAATGGTGGAGAACTGAAGCGGAGGGAATTGGAATATCGGGAGATCTAGATTCAGTTATGGTTCCGGCACCGGAGCATTGCTTGCTTCATTTGCCGATTTTGATTCTCGATCCGAGTTGGTTATGGCCTCAAATTCATGTGATTTGTTCGGGGCTGTTAAATATTGTGTGAGATTAGAGATTATTAATCGGTTGAAGCTGAGCTGATGCCTACATTTGGTTCTTTATAGTACAATTCCGGTAACATCTGATAAATCAAAACTTTCTCCCACAGTTTTGCTATTACTTCGGCTGATTTACGCCATCGATTCAACCGGTGAAATATTTTTAGATGTATTTAGATATAAAAGAAGAAGAACTGTTTCTTCTCAGTTTATACGTCATGCGAAGCCAGTAATAAGTTTTCGGATGTATACTAAAACTGATAACATACGCCAATTTCTTCTCTTCTGTTCTTATTCATAGTAAAATTTGTTTTTTGGCATGATCAGTCAGTATTACTCTATTTCTTTAATTTTACTTCGTTCTAGTCCAATAGAATGTGCATGGTGTCCAATTGCATTAATAGATACCCAGTAACCGAATAACTACGATATTCAAAGCTTAATAAAAACCCAGTTTTAGAAACTAGTTGTATTCAGAACAGATGCTAAATGTAGTTGTGGGTATTGTGAAAATTGAGGTGAAAATCCAGTGAAGCGTGAAAAATGTGAAAGTTGTGCAAAAAGAGCAGGAGAACTGTAGAAGGATTATTCAGAACCCAGAGAACCTTTTTGGGCCCAGTTTGGCTCCACCACTGATGAGCTCTAGCATGCTGTTTAAGTGAATGCTGACAGTTTGATTAATGTGACCACATCTTGATTGTGACATGATGCAGGTACAAATTGGGACACATTCATTTACTTTCGATCATGTCTACGGGAGTACTGGTTCTCCATCATCTGCAATGTTTGAAGAGTGTATTGTTTCACTGGTTGATGGTTTGTTCCAAGGATATAATGCTACTGTCCTTGCGTATGGTCAGGTAGTTACACTTCTGACGTAGAGTTGAGATTGCATGCCTTGTGGCTAGTGTTACGTTGAAGCTAACATAATCATTATATTGCAGACGGGTTCCGGGAAAACATATACCATGGGCACTGGTTTCAGAGATGGTGTGCAGACTGGAATTATCCCTCAAGTCATGAATGTATTATTCAGCAAAATTGAAACTCTGAAGCATCAGACAGAGTTCCAGTTGCATGTTTCCTTTATTGAGGTTTGTATTTGGTGGTTTATTCTTTACTTTGTTTTAGGATATTAGAAGTTGTCTTTCATGATTTGTGATGTTACTAGACTATTTTGGCTTGAGTTGAAGATTTGATAGCTACCATTTGTTACGTATCTGAGGTTCATCACTGATTTAAGTAGAAAATTTTGTTGCAAAGATTCTTAAAGAGGAAGTACGAGACTTGCTAGATCCCAGTTTTGTAAGCAAACCAGAAGGTGCAAATGGGCATGCCGCGAAAGTAGCAATCCCTGGAAAACCACCAATACAAATTCGAGAATCATCAAATGGTGTTATTACATTGGCAGGATCCACTGAAATTAGTGTTAGCACACTTAAACAAATGGCTACATGCCTTGAGCAAGGATCACTGAGCAGGGCTACAGGGAGTACAAATATGAACAATCAGTCGAGGTATATTTGGTGCCTTGTCCTATCTAAGAATCATTGAACTCAGTTTCTTTTTATTTATTTTTTATTTTTTATGTATTATACACAGCGTTAAAAATGTAGGTTTCTGCATTTCTAATTTATTTTGATTTTATTATCTTTGGATGTAGATTAAGTGCCACAAAGTTTAATGACTTCTCTTTCTCTACTTCTGTCTATACAGTCGTTCACATGCCATCTTCACCATTACATTAGAGCAAATGCATAAGCTCAACCCAGCATGTTCTGGCAATGGTCTCAATGAAAGTATGAACGAAGATTATCTGTGTGCCAAGTTGCATTTGGTGGATCTTGCCGGGTCTGAGCGAGCCAAGAGGACAGGTTCAGATGGCATGCGTTTTAAGGAAGGTTGAATACACTTTCTTTTTATGTGACTTTTTATATCTACAGTGTACTTCTGGTCTTCATTTGAGGATATTATTTTCTCTTAAACAGGAGTTCATATTAACAAAGGTCTTCTTGCACTTGGAAATGTTATAAGTGCACTTGGTGATGAGAAGAAGCGAAAAGAAGGACTTCATGTTCCGTATAGAGATAGTAAACTTACTCGGCTTTTGCAGGTTTGTTTTATTCCGAAATCGATAAAATCTTCTATTATAGAGGCCAAGTTGTTCGTATACTTATGAAAACAAAATGGTGTAACAACAAGTGACAAATATTCATTTACCTATGCACCTCCCTGCACAGGCTTATTATAAAGTAGAATTCTAAGTTTACACTTAATTTTGGCAGGACTCGCTTGGTGGTAACAGCCGAACTGTTATGATAGGTAATTAATCAATTTTTGTTATTCCATGTCAAGCAAACTAATACTTTCTTATGGGTAGTTTATGATTTTTGTTTTTATTTTCTGTCATACAGCTTGCATCAGTCCTGCTGATATTAATGCTGAGGAAACCTTAAACACTTTGAAATATGCAAATCGTGCTCGAAATATCCAAAATAAGCCCATTGTAAGTTGTTACTCATTTACAGTAATCTCTTTAGTGTCTTTTTTTCTTTTCTTTTTTTTTTTTTTTTTTATAAAAAACTTCTCAATGTAGATACAAATTCTCCGCCTTTGTTAAAGTGTTGCTTATGCAGCCTTTTCTGATTTACTGTACCAGGTCAATAGAGATCCCATGTCGAATGAGATGCTGAAGATGCGCCAACAATTAGAGTATTTGCAAGCTGAGCTTTGTGCTCGTGGGGGAGGATCTTCTTCTGATGAAATGCAGGTATTACTATTATCTGAATTCTTTTAATGTCTGCTTTCTTCCATCAAGGGTTAGAGTTACCTGTTTTGTATGGACTTGGAGGTTCCACTTAAATGAAGGAACCAAATCAACAATATAACAAATTCTTGATTTGTATTAGTTTAACTATTATTATTAATCATTATCAAAAATAAAATAAAAAATTATTATTAATTAATAAAAAAATAGATATGCATATCTTCTAAAATATTTTTCTATCAATTTTTGTAGGTTCTCAAGGAAAGAATTGCTTGGCTTGAAGCAGCTAATGAGGATCTCTGTCGAGAACTTCATGAATATCGAAATAAATGCACAGTTGAAGACCAATGGGACAAAGGTGCTCAAGTATGTGTCTCTCTCAATCACACTATTCTTCAATCTTGCCTCTTCACCTCTTTCAAACCTGCTTGTCTATGGACATTTACACATCTTGAACTTCATTTTTCAGGATGCTAGTCCCTGCTCTGTGAATTCTGATGGCCTTAAAAGGGGTTTACAAAGTATAGAATCAGCTGACTATCAAATGGGTGAAGCAATATCAGGTATTTATTGTTTAGAATGTCGTGGGAATTCGGAAAAGCATCAGTTTCTCAATTACATCGCAATCCTGCAACTATGAAAAATTTTGTTAGTGTTATGAGTTGCGCAGAAAAATCACCTAGAATCCTGTGAATCAGTTTTGTTCACATAAAACTAAGGTTTCTTCACTTGAAATCATTTTCATCTAGGGTAGTATTGCCTATTTTAGCAGGTGATACTGGGGAAATTGATGAAGAAGTAGCAAAAGAGTGGGAACATAGTCTTCTGCAAAATACCATGGACAAAGAGTTGCATGAACTGAATAAACGTCTGCAGCAGAAAGAGGTTTGTGTACGCTGTTAATTTAATTTCCTCATAAAGAGGTTTTCTTTTCTATCATGTGGTTGTGTATATTTTTAACATTTGGTTTGATGTTGGTGCAGTCAGAGATGAAATTTTTGGAAGGGCCCGACACGGTGGCACTCAAGCAGCACTTTGGAAAGAAAATATTGGAACTTGAAGATGAGAAAAGAGCTGTGCAGGTGAACTGGAAACTCTTGAATTTTGATATTCTCATTGGAGCGAAGTAGTATACATTTTGTCAGTCATTAACCTGTTTCATAATGCAGAAAGAGAGGGACCACTTGTTGGGTGAAGTCGAAAATCTTGCTGCTAGTGATGGACAAGCACAGAAAATGCAAGATGTTCATTCCCAAAAGTTAAAGGCACTTGAGGCACAGGTGACCAAAATTTTCAGCTATAAAGCTTTTGTCTCTGGATAAGCAGGAGACTTCCTATATTCAGAAATGTTTCATCTTTACAATGTTAACATACCAGATTCTGGATCTAAAGAAGAAACAAGAGAGCCAGGTTCAACTTTTGAAGCAAAAACAGAAAAGTGACGAAGCGGCAAAACGGCTTCAAGATGAAATTCAGTCTATAAAGGCACAGAAGGTTTAGAGTAATCCATACAATACATATAGTATTTATCATTAAATTTCACTTTGTCCACTGCTAAAATTTATACATTTCTAATCTTGTAGGTTCAATTGCAACAACGGATAAAACAAGAAGCAGAACAATTCCGGCAATGGAAAGCCTCTCGAGAGAAGGAACTGCTGCAGGTATTTACTTTGAAGACAGTTCAGAAAGTCTGAAACTCCTGCTGTTGTCTCATGGAACTATACATATGAAATATATTTAGTCTAATAACTTTTCAGCTGAAATCTCTGCCTGTATTAATTCACTCCCTTCTTTGATTTCACTTTGAAATAATAGTTACGGAAAGAGGGCAGGAAAAATGAATATGAAAGGCATAAGCTGCAGGCTTTAAATCAGCGCCAGAAAATGGTGAGTATGTCTCAGTTGTTTATTTATTTGAGCTTTTTGAGTTTAAACTTGAAAGAATTGAATGCTAAGTCTGTCAAGGAATACAAATTTCTGATTATAAATTTCTGATTCTGATACTGCATGTTGATTTCCCTTGTTATGCTCAAATCTGATTTGGGAAGTAATCTGAATTGCTGCATGTTGCTTTCATCACATTGTGGATGCTTCTCTTTTATGAGAGAGAAAGAGTACTTGATTATGGTGTTTTCTTTTCAAGCTAAACGAGCCATTGCCCATAGGACTACATTCCTGGAGTTGTGTGATGTTATCTGTGGAGTTGATTGTCTCTGCTTGATATATCTTAATACTTTATAAATGTATGATTATGGGGTGGTATTAATTATCAGCAACATGAGTTGAATGCATTCCTCTCTTTCAGGTCCTTCAAAGAAAGACTGAAGAGGCTGCAATGGCTACCAAGAGGCTTAAAGAATTGCTTGAAGCTCGTAAATCTTCTGCGCGTGACAACTCAGGTATATATAATGTTTCAGAGCTGCAGTTCTGGACACCTATTGCCTTTAAATGACATAGGGTGCTTATATGTTCACACCATGAGCCTTCTACTCATCTAATAAGCTATCTAACTTTGCAAACTTTTACCAGCTGTTGCCAATGGGAATGGGTCCAACGGAACACATGGACAGGTATTCCTCTTTTCTTCATCTTCTTACCTAATGCTTTGTGGCTTTCCCTTTGAAATTTGAATCCTGATAATTCAACTTTTTATCACTAGCACAATGAAAAATCCCTGCAACGCTGGCTAGATCATGAGCTGGAAGTCATGGTGAATGTGCATGAAGTTCGTCATGAATATGAGAAACAAAGTCAAGTGTATGTATAAATTCATGTTCATTCCATACTGAATCTATTTGAAATATTATAGGAGGTTTCTTATTTAAGCTGTACTATCCAGACGAGCTGCATTGGCAGAAGAGTTGGCGTTGCTGAAGCAAGTAGACGAGTTTGCTTCAAAGGGCCTTAGTCCTCCAAGGGGAAAGAATGGCTTTTCCAGGTATGTTTTGTGTTAAAACACTTGCCTCCCCGTTCATAACTTGGAATTGGATCGAGAGGTTAGCAAGAAATAGTTGAATGGTAGAGGTTAAATCAGGTGGTTTATTACTGTATTTTTTTTTTATCTCAGAGTTTCCTCCATGTCACCAAATGCAAGAATGGCCAGAATATCCTCACTTGAGAACATGCTTGGCATATCGTCAAACTCACTTGTAGCAATGGCATCACAACTTTCAGAGGCAGAAGAGCGAGAGCGTGCTTTTACTAACCGTGGACGTTGGAACCAACTGCGTTCAATGGCAGATGCAAAGAACTTGCTTCAATATATGTTCGATTCTGTTGCTGATGCAAGGTATTAATAGATCTTGGTAGCAATTAAATAATTTCTTGAAGATCATCATGATCTGTAAATTTGATTTTTACACATGAAGTTCTGAGTATTGTTTCACATGTTGTTCACAGGTGCCAATGTTGGGAGAAGGATCTGGAGATCAAGGAAATGAAAGAGCACCTCAAAGAACTTGTAGGCTTGTTGCGGCAGAGTGAGACACGAAGAAAGGAAGTTGAGAAGGAACTAAAATTTAGAGAGCAAGATGCCGCAGCTGCATTGGCAACACCACCATCGGTAAGAATATTAGACCAAGAACTATTTCTTCTAATGCACTATTCTTCCTAATATCAAACCTTCGAAAAAAATAAGTTTGGGAATTTAGACTTCCCCTCTGGAAGTGAAGGTTTATTTTAGAGTTGAAGAGAAACTTTTGAAGGGCTCAAGAAACCCTGAAAGCTCTAAAGTTACAGTCACTAACAAAAGTTCTTTCATATTGGAAAATAGAAGGAGTCTGGTCCATTCTATAGATTTTTATAGCAGTTGCAGCAACATCTATTCTCATCTGTTTCTTACCTGGCTCAAGAATGTGAATGATTCTTTTTTTAATTTTTTATATCTTATAACTCATAGGCTGGCTATGATAACGGGAACTCACACAGTTCACTGAAACACTTTGCTGATGCCACAAATGGTTCCGTGTCCCCAATCTCTGTGCCTGCACAGAAACAGCTAAAGTTTACAGCAGGCATTGCTAATGGCCCAGTGAGAGAATCCACAGCTTTCATAGATCAGACACGAAAGGTCAGTTCCTGATCTTTTCAATTACAGAATTGGGACCTGTCCTTTTGTTTTGTTTTTTGTTTGTTTGTTTGTTTTGTTTTGTTTTGTTTTGTTTGTTTTTTGTTTTGTTTTTTTTTTTTTTCAAGTTTCAGCAGCAGGATTTTCTATTCATGCAGATGGTACCCATAGGACATTTGCCAACAAAAAAATTAGCTATTATAGGACAGTCTGGAAAGCTATGGAGGTGGAAGAGGAGCCATCACCAGTGGCTAGTCCAATTCAAATGGAAATGGCAAAAGCCATGGAGACTCTCAGAATGGATTAGGCACAGTGATGAAACAATCATAAGGGCAAAGCCTCGTGTGCAAGCACTGTCAAATGGGAGGATTTGAAGTTCTACCGTCACCAGCCTATTTGTTGCCAACGTCTTATCTTTGCCCTCTACATGGCACCCCTAGGCATGGCTGGGGGATTAGAGAATGAAATGCAGGTAATATAATACACTTGTTTGGATGACCAAAACTAATAGCTGCATAATTAAAGGTCGTACAAAGAGTAGTTTGTGGCTTGAAAGAGTCAGTATAGTGAACTAGTGATTAACCCAATTTGAATTTTGATAAACCATGCAGTGTGCTGTAAGTAGCTATTGAGGATCCTTGCTACTGTCATTTTGGAATTGGAAAGTATGCAGGTTTGTTGTTGAAAATTTTGCGATGGTCACTGAAATCGGAGCATCTTGTAAAGCTGTGTTGATGCTGCCGGTGATACTTTGTGTAGCTAGAAGACCACACCAAAGGCAGTGGCGCAAGACTGCAAGTGGTGTTATACTGGTGAAAGGAGGAACCAAGTTGTCAGAGTGATAGACATATCTACTAATAACAAAACATGAGAACAAACTCCTCCAACCAAGTTACAGAAATATGTATAAAAGGTTTTCACCTCCATATTTTTTCTGTGGTAATTGTAATTTGTATTTATATCCCTTTGGCGTAAGCCGCTATAATGTTCTCGTGTATGAGCTAAAGGGAATCTTTTTTGTAGATTTTGTTTCTTGTTGTGTAAGAAATTTGCTTGTATGACCTATTTGTAAAAAACAGAGCAAAATATTGAATCAAAGTTGTCCATACCTTGCCATTTCTCATCCCGTGTTTTGCAGTATTCTATTGTACAAAGCTTCGAACTCAAACTTCATCACCTGTGATCGAAATATTCTTCACTAAATTAAAAGGGAATTTTTCTTGCTAGGTTTACCAGTCTTATGTCACCTATATAAATAAACACACCAGTTTGCAACAACATCTGCCCAATATATAGTTCAACTCTTCTCTGTGGAAAATGTGATTACAAGGTTCTAGTCTAACCACTCACAGTTCATAAATTTTACTCCAAACCAGCCAATGCCTGTTCTCAATATCCTAACCAAACATTCTATGTTTTACTTGCTGGATATGACCATTTGAGAATCCAGAGACCCACAGAAGTTGAACCATGGTACATAATCATGGACTGAGGGGGAGCATTGCACAAGTATCCATCCCAGGCATGAGCACATCAAATTTGGCAACACCAGTAGGCATAGTGCTCGTCTTTCCGATGATTGCTAACTAGACCTCCACACTGTAAGCAAATGAAGCTGCTCCCATCTGAAAATGCATCCAACACAATCTGCATCCTTCCAGTTTCCGCCAGTATAGAAGATCCTTGAGCATCCGGTCCAACTGATGGGCCACTGATGTTCTCTGCTGATGATTCAGGTTTTGAAGGCTGAGCTTCAGCAATTGCACACTCGGCAAACAAAGAGGCTAACTGATCAACAGCAGTGCTTTCTTGCAATCTACATCTGTATAGCTCACGAGCACGTTGCAAGGACTGAACAACGGCCTCATCCCCACCTCTGGTTCTCGCTGCCATAACAACCTGTTCCAAGCACCACATTAGCATGTACTGAAAGCCCACCGTGGACATAGTTCTACTCATTCTAAAATTTCAAAGTTAAACATAGACCATGTTGTCTCTTCCAAGCAGCTCAATGGCTTAACATGCATTCAAGTGTGTCTCAATACTCGCACATACGAGGTACTAAAGGTAAGTCAACAAGCCTCCCACTTCAATAAGCCAAACCTCATAGGAAGTTAAGATGAAAAGCAACAGATAAACAATACATATCACTTCATCAGCCAGGTTATGCTTTGCATCTGATCTAAGATTTGGACCTGAACTTATACTGAAAAAGTTTAATGAAACTTCAGATGTATTGACTTCACCAATTTCCTTATAACTATCTCTATCTTTCCACCTAAAAACTTATCCAAAACTCCTCCGAGGTTCTCAGTGCTTAGAGCCACCCAACTAGCCTAACTTCCAGCGCTACCATTTTGTTTATAAACACAGTACCAAGACCATCTCCGAGGATTAAGACACAAGACAATTCTTTTAAGCATCCAACTTCATTTGAAACTACTCTTTCCCAGCTATGATACTCCTACATCAGGGGTCATTTTATACCTAACACACCCTTTTTCTCCAAATAAAGACTACTAAACCAATTTCTTCTATGCATTCACACACGATTTTAATCACTTAAAGAAGCCAAACAAGTGATTCATCTCTAATATGAAAGAGCAATTGTCCAACTAGTCCTCCCACTTCAACTAGTTCTAATACAGCACAAACCCTAACAACACAACATCCTAAAAGAAAGGTATCTGAGCTTCCAGAAACTTCAACCTAGAAAACCGAAACTAACAAATTAACCAAAACATAACAAAAATCCGAGCAACCTAGCTTAAAAAGGAAATGATGATCATGGAAATTACCGCCTGCAGGGCCTGAGTAGGCTTGCCTTCACCGACGAGCTGGCGAGCCAATGTGAGCAAGTCCCTGACGACGTCACTTTGGCCGGTATTAGACGACGGCTCCGGCCGCCCAGTAGTGGCGGTGTCGACCTCCATCTCCGTCTCCATCATCTCTGTGTCTGTACGCTCCATGCTGGCATTTGTACGCCGATTTCAGATTCCTTTCAGGACAGTCTCACCTGTTGAAACTTTTGGTATTGATAGATGAAACCAGACGGTTCTAGCAATTTCCGGAGGTCGGAACTGTTTCACTTTCCGGCCTGTTTATATCTTGGGCATGTTTCCTTCATTTGGCCCAATACAAACTCATCTGGTGTTCTTTGGGCCAATATGACCTAACAATTTAATGTCCCTCCAGGGCTCCATGATTCATATTTCTTTTTTGGTTAGCAACTGAATTTATCGGTAGTGTTCACAACGTCACTCTTAGTTGCAGACTAATTTTAGAAAAAAAATAAATACTCGTTAGTTTGAATAAATTGTCTCAAAAAGCGAACATAATAGCAACTACTTTAGTAAGTTGCAATTCATCTCTGCATGATTTTCAGGATCATGATTTTATCTCTAGCCGCACGTAACGCTCTAACTGTGCATTACAGCATAGTCCATGATTACTTTAACAAAGTTGTAAATCGAACTTGGGAAGTGATTAAAGTGGAGTAAGGCCCAGTTTAGGACTGCTTCCTAAGCTGCTTTTGGGACTGCATCTGCTTTTGGGCATCAGAGCTGGTGTTTGGTAACACACTCTGAAGCTGCTTTTGGTAAAATTGATTCTCAGGGAAGCTGTTTTCTGAGAAGCTACGATTTGTAGCTTCTAAAACTGCTTTTGAGATGCAACTATCATATAAGTAATAATTAATGAAGTAATAGAAAAAAAAATATCGCAAAAAATATTTATAAGTGACAAAATAAATAAAATAGTGTTTGAAAATTCATACATATTAAAAAAAATTTGACGTACAAATTCTATTTTCTCAATATAACTACTTAAAATATATATTTATAATCCTTTTCTTTTCCATGTGACATAAAATTTTATCCATACATTGTTGCAATGCATAGAGCATATTAATTTGACATACTATTGCAATTAATAGTTGCTACTACTTGAAATGTCAACTAAATTATATACATTTAAACATGTATGAGCATTTTGCTTATGTTGCCTACCCAAAACACTTTTTACTTTACAAAATAATAAATGCTTAAAATGATTTTTGGTTCCCACAGCACTTTTAAAAACAATTTACCAAACACTCAGCTGATTCTCCTCACAGCAAATCCAAAAACAATTCTAGCCACAGCAGATTCAAAAGTAATTCTACTCACAGCACAGCTGCACCAAACTGGGCCTAAATCTTGTAAGCTCTTGTTACATTTGAACGTGTGCCATTATTTTCAAATGTAGGAATTAAAGCTATCAATGGGAATCAATGAGATGTGGCTGTTGATTCTCTGTAAAAACTAAAAACCAACACAGCGGAGGTCCAAATCCGAACTTCACTGTGACATTGTCGCATTACTATTGGAGTGAGCTGGGTGAGGACGATTTTTTCCATAACTAAACATCACCACCCACATTTCAAAAACATCATGACCACATATCTGATACACCAACCAAAATCAAAGTTCTTCGGTTAGCTGCAGCAAGAGCAATTGCATCAAGCAAAGTAAATGGCCAACAAAATACACGTGCATTTTACCATACATGATATAGGTGAAGAAACATAGCACAAAAATAATGCCATGGGACAAGGAGTTAACAATTAATAGTGCATCATGTTTTCACCTAGCTAGCTATTTCTTTCATTCATATCTATCAAATACTACTACTCCTAGTTTGTTGCGGACAGTGACTAGTTAGCTCGCTGGCTAGCCAGGGCATGATCCCATTAACTCGGTCTCAGTTTCATCGGTGGCCACAGTCTCTTTGATCTCCTGTAACATCTTCAACACCTGCCACATTGTTGGTCTCTGATCGGGCGAAGCTGATCTACAAGTTACGGCGACCTCAAGCAGCAATCCCATTTTATTAATACTCTCTTTGGAATCGCCGCCACCACCATCTTGATCTGATTCTTCCTCACCAACCTCACCCACTCCATCATCTCATTCAGGGGCACTGACACCAAGTGCTGTGAGGGAGGCCTGCCCGTGAGAAGCTCCACCAGCAAAATACCATATGCATACACATCAGATTTGGGTGTTGGTGGGTGATTTGAATGGAGAGTCTCTGGGGCTTTGTACGCAGCAGAATCAGGGTTCTCCTCCTCCCATTGTGGAGGATTAGTAGCGAGAACAGAGAGGCAGTAGTCGGTGACACATGCCTCAAAGTCAGAGCCAAGCAGGACATTGGAGGACTTGAGATTGCCGTGGACAAGCCTCCAAGCTTGGTGGATGTAGGAGAGGCCTTGCGCTACGTCCTCTGCTATTTTCAAGCATGATGTCCAATGCAGTGGCTTTGCCCTTGTTGATTTTGAACCTGCATTAGTTTTCAAATAACTCATAAGTAACTTAATCTATGTCACATTGTGTTGGTTACTATTCTAACACTACTGCCATTTGTAATCAAGAAACTAACAGTACCATAAAAACAAAAGAGGTAGTTCATCATGGGATAGAGGTGTACTTGTTACCTACCATGGAAGTATATATGGGACTATTATAATTAGGGTTCTTAAGGAGAGGAAGCACGCATAACACAAAACAATCTATCCTCAACAAAATTGAAAAAGACCTAAACGGTATGTAGACATAAACAATGGGATGATGAGATAAAACTAATACATCAATGTATGATGCTCATAGAACCAGCCAAGAGGATGAAGAAAAAGAATCCGAAGAACCAAAATATATCAACTTCTTGATGAAGAAAAGGTTGAAGAAAGAGTTGAGCACCTGAGCCAAGTAAAATGAACCATGTGAAGTATTGCTTGGGTTCAAGACTAACCCAATTTGAGATTCTATGAATAATTTATCATCATGTCCATTCCCAACCTAGGTCTTAAACCAAAAGCAAGATTCCCAACGTTGGTGGGAAACAATCTACGACCACCATCATCATCTCCCCCAATAATATAACCCAAAACCCTTACGTGTCAACCTCTCATTGGCTATTCACACTGAGTCAACCCAACGAGTCACACCAAAAATGGAAGCAGAACCAAACATGAACAAGAAGTAGAGCATTACCATGAATGAGAGAGAAGAGGCTGCCATTGGGCTGGTAATCGTAGATGAGGAGCCTCTCTTCCTTGGCCTGAAAATATGCCCGGAGCGGAACCAAGTTGGGATGCCGGAGCCCACCCACCGATTCCAAGTGCCTCTCAAACACTTCCCTACCCGTCCCCTCCAACACACTCGCATCCAGCCGTTTAACGCAGACGATCAGACGGTTGTCCAGCACCGCCTTGTAGGTGGACCCCAACGCCCCTCTTCCCAAGAGCTCCGCCGACGCCCTCATTAGCTGGTCCAGCGAGTACACCTGCGCCTCACCCGCACAGAATAACAAGCTCCCGCTCTTGACCACCTGAATCCCCTGCACCTTCTTCACCTTCTGCTCCAGCTCCTCCTGCTCCATCTGCACCGCCGCCGCCGCCTGCGCCACGTCATCCGAGGGCAAATCCGTCTTTTTGACTTGCTTCCTTTGTTTCTTGACCGCCAGGACGAAGCAGAGGAGCGAGCAGATGAGGACGAACCCGCCGGCGGAGAATCCGGCGATGACGGCGGTTCTCTTGTGCTTCTTGTGACACGGCTGAGCCAGCTCGACGCCCGGGCCGGCTCTCAGCCCGAGTGCGCTAGCCGGCGACGGAGCTTCCGGCACCGTCGACGGCGCCGCCGGGCCGAAGAACGGTGCGTTCGGGTGGCATTCCACTCGGATAATCTCGCCGCAGAGATTAGGGTTCCCGGAGAAGGAAGCCGGTCCGAACCGGAGGAGAGTCGGCGTGACCGGCACGACGCCGGTGAGGTTGTTGCCGGAGACGTTGAAGGTTTGGAGGGAGGATTGGTTCAGCGGCGGGACGGTGCCGCTGAACCGGTTCGATTCAAGGCGGAGATAGTAAAGCCGGTACAGACCGGTGAGCCATACAGGCAATGAACCGGTGAGGTTGTTATAGGAGAGATCAACGGTTCGAAGCCTGTGGAGAGAAGAGAGGGAATGTGGGAGTGAACCGGAGAAGGAGTTGTGGTCAAGGAATAGGGTTTTGAGGTTGATGAGCCCGGAAAGATCGGGGATGGGTCCGGTGAGGGAGAGATTTTGAAGGCTGAGGACTCGGAGCTGGTCGAGGCGAGTGAGAGTGTCCGGTGCGAAAACACCGGCGAGATCTAAGTCTTGGATTACTAACCGGACCACTTTGGCTTTGGCGCATTCGATGCCGACCCATTGGCAGAAATGAAGGGTCTTGTTGGAAGAGAAGGGAAGGGCATTGTTCAAGTCCGCTTTTGCTTTGAATCCAAGAAGGGCAACAGCGTCTGATGGGTTTGAAGAAGAAGATGAGTTCAGTGAAGTTGAACAAGAAACAGAGGTTAATAGTAGAAAGAGAGGAAGTAACGAGGGTAGTTTCCATTCGTGGAGCATTGTGGTCGGAAGAAGTAGAAACGAACTGGGTATTTTGCTAGCTAGTTGGCCATTGATTGGGGTTTTGGGGTGAGTGAGTGAGTGAGTGAGTGAGTGAGGATGAAGGGAACAGAGGGGAAGCAAGGAGTACGTGACAAAAGACAAAAGCAAGGACGATGGAGGAGGAGGTGTCGGAGTAGACAGAGCTCAGAATCACGTGAAAGTAAAATCCCAAGGACACAGCGTTTAGGGGGTAAAATGGTGAAAGATGGAGGGTTTGATTCGGAGTGTGAACTTGGGGTTTCTGGAAATGTGAGTTTGTATATAGCGCATGGTATGGGGCCGAAGAACATAACTAGTCATTATTTAGTTTGATGATAGTTCATAAGAAACTAACTAAATTTATGTAGTTGTCTGACAAGAACGCTGTAACAAACAAAGTGTATTAGTCTACAATGAGGCTATAATCACAATTAATTAGCTAAATTCACGATTGTCTAGGCCTCTTCTAATGAGTTTTGTAATGACTTGCCATGTGATTGTACAGTCCCTGTTGGATTTTAAGACAGATAGAACATAGAGCCTGATGGGTGGTTCGCTATATAAATAGATAGGTACTACACTTCTCCTATATCTAAAACTTGGGAACATTATAAAACACCGTGTGACTGATAATGTCGTAGATAAAATGATCACATACTCGACTTCGACTTTCAGCTATTGGAATCTCTTTTTTCCTTTTTTTTTCAAATGTTGATATTAATTTGAGGTACCAGAATTTATGACGCGAGATTTTTGAAATTTTGAAATTTTGAACCTTGCTCTCATAGGACCAAAAGAAATGCCTTAGCCATCTCTACTAAGATTGATATTTGTTATACATTTATATTTAAACATATTAATAGACTCAGTATATGTAACTATATTTGAATATTTTTTTTCGAAACTTTAATGAAATCGATACCTTCCCAATATTTTCTTGAAATATTTATTTTTTAGACCATTAAAATTTTCTCGATACCCGATATTTTAATCCTTATATGAACTCATGTTGAGAGTATGAAACAAAATACATATATAAAAGTGAGGTTGGGGCCTTTAATAGTTGGAAGGTGGATGTATGCACCTTTGTTGGTCCAATATTATTTTGGTGTCTTCTCTGGCCCAAAGGCCTAAACTTTAGAGTGTCAACAAGACTTATGAGATCATTCTAATTATTGTCTTAAAACCTATAATAGGTTTAGGTTTTTCAATTTTACATCTCCAACCTAAATACAACTTAAGCCAAAATAAGTTTAAATCTAAAAGATGTCTTAAATTTCACACTCATCAATTGAGTGGTCCCCACATGTTATAGGTTTAGGTTTTGACAATAAGAGTTAGAGATGCAAAACTCATATGAAAAAATAGGTTTAGATTAGTCAAATTTTAAATTTGGGTATAGATTATAGGACAATAGTTGAAAATGCTATAATTTGGAATGTTATAATTTCCAATTGATTTGCGCTAATTACTTGGTTGGTCCAGAAATTTGGAATTTTGTTTCTCATATCCAATATCCAGTTTTTTTTTTTTTTTTTTTCAGAAATATCCCACCATGTTTGAGTGCTCTTACCATAACACTGACCTGATCATAAATATCCAGTTTCATATTTTGTTCCGAATATACATCATCAAGCCTCATTGCTTATCTAGAATTTAAACCACAAAATAAGCAAATAAGTGGGGGAGAAGGATCACGATCCAGATATAAGCTGAGCCAACAAGTTTTCTGACTTAGCAAATCAAATAGTTCACTATTATTGGCCGGAAAAATATCAAACACAAGTGATGTTTTGCTGACTGGCCAGTGCTCCACCACTTTTGCCTACTTCAACTACAGCTCCAAGCTTCCACTTTGCACTATGAAGCTCTCCATTATCAAATTAAACTACTTCTGTACCAATAATACTAAGAAATTTAGATTACAATGCTTATGTATTTATCTTATATATTTATGTATTTATCTTATGTATTTATCTTATATATTTAGTATTAATCTTTTTTCCATTGATGGTCTGGCTTACCTCACACAATGCAGAGGACATTTCTTACCTACCACCACTTGGATCAGGTCCTCTGCAAAGCAAAGAGGGTCACCCTAGATAGTGACATTGCTGCCATCTCTTGAAGGTTCTGGTATTTCAACAGAGGATGGTATTCGATCTGTTCCTTCTTTTCATGAATAAAATTTGGGACCATAGTTTTTCAAAAAGCATCTATCTTACATTATTGATTCCCAGTATACAAGACTTGTGAGAGTTCAAGAATCAAGATCTTGATTTACAGTTACTTCATTTTCATATAGAGGACTGAAAGAATGTTACAGTAAAAGCCGTCTAAGGAGTGAAATGAGTTCTTCTCCTTCAGACTATAATCACCTTATCAATTTCTTAATTTCAGTTGTTAATTCACAGTACACCAGATTTTGACTCATGAAATATATATAACATGCGTGTTACATAATTACATTGAGACAAGTGAAAGAATGACTGAGCAACATATGAAAAATTCAAGGTGTAGGATTCGCTTGATGAACCAAAGAAGTATAAGGAAACTTACTGCAGGGAATGTAGGTATAGGACCCCATATTGGGACAGAACCTGGGATGCGAAAAGAAACCTGCACATTCTTTGACTGATCTTTGGAATGGAAGACCAGGAATGCAGTTGTTAGTAACATCAAGCAGTCCTCTCTGAATCAAACTTTGACATATTGGACCAACATGGATGAAGTAATTATCGGACAGCGAGAAGTTTGCCAAATTCACCAGCAGCTCACAGATCACCTCCGGCACCAAGCCAAACAATAAGTTGCTAGCAAAACTCAGCTGCTCAACTTTGTCTAGGCAAGCCAAAGAGAACGGTAATGGACCAGTTAACTGATTGTTGCTAGCATCAAGAACTATGGCCTCCTTTAGTAAACCAAGTTCGTAAGGCAAACAACCTGTGAGCTGGTTATTGAGTAGCAGGACTTCAGTGAGAGATGACAAAGCAGCTGCAATGCTGGTTGGAATAGGGCCATTGAAGTTGTTGTTTGCCAAAGTGAGGAGGATAATATGTGAGCTGCCTAAATTATCAGGGAGGCTCTGCATGAAGTTGTTGTTGTTGAGGAAGAGAGCATCAAGGTCCTGAGTGAAAATCTGAGGCGGAACAGAACCTGTGAAGAAATTGAACCTTAGGTCCAAGAAAGATAAGCCGTTCATGCCAAGAACTGCGGTTGGGAATGAACCAGAGAATAAGTTGTTGCTTATGTCAAGCTCATAGAGATAGGGGAGGTTGGCAATTTTGGAGGAAATGGTGCCGGAAAAGTTGTTGGAGTTTGCATGGAACAGAGCAATATCAGGGAGCTGATCAAGAAAACCATCAAGGGAAGAAGCACCGAGTTGGAAGCCATTGAAGTCGATTGAGGCAAGAGCGATTGCGGATGAGTTGTATGGTGGATTGTCACAGTAGAAGCCTTTGTATGTGCAGATATCTGATCCTACCCAACTTTTGGTGATGTTGAGAGGATCAGAGGTGATGATGGACTTGAATTTTTGGATGACTGGGTATACCACTTGAAGCCTTTGGTCTGCAAATGAGAGAACTTTCTGTGAGTTTGGAGGTAAATCTTGGGGTGGTGGTGGTGGTGTTGGTATTGAACACTGGTGTGGACTACTAGTTATAGGACACTTCTTTCTGTGGGTTTTGTCTTTGCTACTTCTTCTGGTAATGTTGTGAGTTGCAGAGTTTGCAATGAGGCATGTAAGGAGGAAGAAGAAGAAGGTAGAGAAACAAGCTTTGGTTAAACTGCTTCTTCTCATTCTTTTCTTTCCTCTTATGAAACTATTTGTTGCAAAATGTAACAGATAAGAGGAAATGCAAGAGGTGGTTCATTGCTGCAAGGGTTTTATGCAGACAGAATCATGAACAGCTTTACAATACAGATAAATTTAGCATATCTTGTAGGTGCCCATGGAAGCACTAATAATGCAGAACTACTTTGAGACTTTGCTATTATATAGTGGACCTCACATGTTTTTCTTCTATAAAAATATCGATCGGACCAAAATTTCTACCTAATATTGTCATTACAGAGACACCAAAATCTAAACCTAAAGGTAAGTTGTCTTATTTTTGATGTATTAACTAATTAAAGAGCAGGAGCTGCTCTGTGAATCCAATGATTTTACATTTTACACCGATAATCATTTCCTTGCGCGGCGGGTCAGTGCGTCCAACTCGCGTCAGGCTTTGGTCACTCTAACAAAGCTCATGGTTGATCAAACTCTTTAACATATTTCATTTCTTTATCAGAAGCGATTTTCCGCGAAAAGAAAAAAAAAACTAACAAAAAAAAAAGGATCTTGGTCATGGATTAAATTTTTAAGAATGTGAATCTAACTAGTAAAAAAGATGCTACAATGATCTTTTAACACATATTAATCTATTACAATAAAGCTTTTAAAGATACCGTGTTCAATCTGTTACACCGATTGTCACTCAAGAACTGATAAAGAAACCACCCATAGTCACCACTTGAGGTTTTCCTCTTCTTACCAGGAAGAAGAGAAAAAGATGGAAAATGCACATTGTTTGGTTCATTTACTATGAATGGTCATTCATCACTGAAAAAGTAGCTATAAATAGCAAAAGATTCCCACTGGATTTCCATGATGAGTTGGGTCAATGCGTTCGATGTCTTTCTCAACAAGCCTGGAAAGTTGGGCTTCCTCTGGCCTAGCTACACAATGTTTTGATGGATTTGGTTACAAGGTCCAACATGAACTGGGCTTATAAAATGAATTGTTATTGGAAACGGGGCTGAGCAAGTTAACAGTATCCAAACCCTCTAAAACCTCAAAATGGAGGAGTGCTGCACACTATACTCCATAGGTGGTCATGGACAATTGGACACCCTGCTCAAGATTGTAGACGACATCAAGTAACCCATTTCGGCTTCCTTTAAGCATATTTTCAGGGTGCAAGTTTTGTTGCCATAGGTTAGCTAATATAAGTTTTTTGTTCTAAGATATTTTATATGTTTGTCTTGGTCTTATGCTATCAGGATATGTAGTTAGAATAAGACTATGTATTCTTTATCATTACCATATTGGTACTTTGTAATTCTATATATAAAGGGCTCCTATCAATGAATAAGATAATGATTCTCTATTCTCTTACTAAATTTCTTTGTCTCTACCTTTTATTCTTGTATACGTTATCATTCACTTTGTTCTAACCTTAGAGCCAATAGCCCACCATTTGTTTTTCGAAACCCTAAAAAAGTGTTTTTCGGCTCCTCTGTCCGACTACCGCCGTCGCCCGTTTTCCCGGCCGCCGTTCGACATCACCAGTTGCCAATCCCTTAGCCGCCGCCCGCCGACGATTTTTGTTTCCTCCTCCTACTACAATTTTCGACTTCTTCAAGTGTTTGAAGTTTCGAAATGTATGTTTTGAAACCCTAAACTTTTCCAAGTTCAATAACTAAAATCATTTCATCCCTTCTCCCTCTCCATCTCCATTATATGCTTGGGATTTTGTGTGTGCATGTAAAAATCCCAGAATTTTGTTACGGGTCAAGAGTCTGTTTGATTACTCTTGTTTCCTTGTCCGAATTGTGTTTGATCAATCCAAGGTCTTTTTTCGATTTGTGTTTGATCAATTCGTGGCTTTTCCGGATTGTGTGTGATCAATTCGTAGGACAAACCATTGAAAAACATCATTTGTGACCTCTATCGAGTCTCATAACAGCTTGGTTTTGTATGCAAGAGCAACGTAACATTCTGTTCATTTGAGTTTTGACGTACTCGATACCAAAAACGAATCTTTACTTGGTATCTGTGAAACATTTTATTAGAAAAGGTTAAACCACATGTTTTGACCTCCAGGCTAACAAGCCTAGATGCCGAGATTTCACATCTCACGCGCTCAAAGTTTTGAAGCGCCACATCAACAAAAGCCTTCAATGACAATCTGTGTAAAAAGTAATTACCACAAAGTATTGTGGAATGCACTACTCATGGAGCGTTTCTTGAAACATTCATATAACTCTACTTGTTGAGTTATTAGTCAAGTGCATTGCTTACCACCTTAATTGACTACATATTGTCGATGATCTTTTGTGGTATCATGATCCATAATCTTTAACGAATTCGATCATCATGAAGTTCAAGTTGGTTTGGAATTACCAACGAGACTTGATTTTGATAATTATGTTGCAAACGGGTAGTGTTGGGAAAACAATATGGGTCACGGCAACGGCAGAAAACGCCTTGCCGATGTTTAGAAAAGAGGGGGAGGTGTCGCCGGCCCTAATGGCGACACTCTCGGTCTAGACACCAATATGTCAAAACTACTCATGTCAGCTCATGACAATGCAACCGTTATGGATCTCCGGATCACTGGTTCAAGATTGTCAAGTTCATCCTCAAATCGTGAATGCATACAAAAAAGTACGGAAAATCAATATGAGGACAATAACGTCATCCTCATGATCACGGATTTCAAAGATTCGGATCATGCTCTAGCTACCCATGATTTTGACGTCATTGGCTAGATATTGATTTTCTTTCCAAGCTATATGTAATAAGACGTCGTATCGATGTCCTTTGTTTATTTGAGACCTCGATATATACTCATGATGGAATTCCTGCAAGTATACAGGGTGGATGTAGTATAGTGAATGGAAGAAAATGGGTTGTCGTTCCCACGAGGATCTTAGTTCAATTCAAATCATGAAACACCTAAACTAATTACACTAAAACACAAGATCACGATAACAATTTAAACAAACAAACAAATAAGAAAATAAGTAAACAAACAATGATGAATGAATCAAGGGTGTCAGAATCAACCACTAACAATCCTATTCATGCTTTGATGCAACTAACAAACTCTTTCGTTTCTCTAGATGACAATTCCCGTATCTAAGTCCAGGTACGACACTTAGACCATAGTTTTCCTTAAGTGTATGATTCTCTCCAGATACGGCAGAGGTCGTATATCCTAGCATGCAGTCTATCCAGTTACGGCATAAATTTAACATGCAAGACTCATTACGTACTAGAAAATAAAGGAATCAAGCAAACCATTATTCTTTCTCAAGCAAACCATTATTTTTTCTCAAGCAATAATGTAATTCACCACACTTAACCACAAGAAACTAAATAAATTATATTGCATCTCTACTTCAAATTTATCTTCTAATTACTAGATGCAAAGCCCTAATGTAATCAATCAAAGAACTTAAACATAAAGCATCGATTAAAATAGTGACTAAGAATTCATCATAAAGAAACTATAAATCTATTAATCAAACATCCAAAACATAAACAATCATGTTAGGGCATCATCCTAATCCTATAAAAGGTTTAACTAAACATGACTAAATAAAACATAGAAAAGATGGAAAGGGGATGAAGGTGAAGATGGATGGATGGATGGTCTCTGCTCCTTTAGGCGTCTTCGATGTGCTTCCGAGACCTTCTTTAATGTGAAATTCGTGTTCCCTTAAATAGAAAAGTTTCCTGCTCATCTTTGACTTCAAGTTTCCTTGTAGAACTTGGATTCAGACTCCTTTCTTGATATGAAATGGGAAAACCTTGAGATATCTCTTGTAGAACTAGGAATATATATGACACGGAAAGCTTTAGGGTTGACGGTCTTGTGACACGGAACTTGAGTTATCCACAAATGTTTGCAAATCCGAGCAAATTTTCTGATCTGATTTTTTTTTCATTCAAACGACCATAACTCGGTCTAAAAGTATCGAAATCGAGATCCGTAAACTTCTACAGAAATTAGACATCTGTAGTTTTCCAATGATATATAATTTATAGTCTGATTCAATCTGAGTAATTCCCAGTAATTTGGCAAAGTTAGACGTTCTGCATAGGTAGATTCTGACACGTGGGATTGCAGTTGTCTTTCAATCCTAATTTTCTCATTTTAGCTCCTTTTCTTCTCTCTATGACACAAACCTACAAGAACACTAAAATAACGTAAATCAATCACAAATAAGGAAACTTAATGCAAAAACAAAGATTATGAGGCATATAAATATAGGATAAAATGAGCACATCAACTCACATTAGCAATAATGAATGTCTGAGAATTTTTTCAAAGTTATGAAACTATTCTTCTCTTATGGTTCGTATTAATTTACAAACAAGATGTATATTTTTACATCGTCCTTAGAAGCATGGCATATTTACAATCTACATGGTTAGATTGTGTCGTTTTGGTCTCTTCCAAGTGAAGATGGCGCACGGCCTTGCATCCTCAAGGAGGATCGCCAACGTGTTTCCGGTTAAGTCTTCTACCCTATAGCAGATTTTCCATCATCAATTGTATAACTAGGCTCATCCAAGCTTAGTGTGATGTCTTAGAATTGTTCAAAATTTTCAAGTGTGTCTCGCACTACCGACCCTCCACGGACTTGGAGTTACCGAAAGCTTTTGATTTTGGATCTCTCTATGCTATTAATCTAATTTCCATCCTGTAAAAGACGTTGAAGACTTATCTAAACCGGACAATCATCATCATGATCGAATCCTCTAGGTCCTCTAAGTTAGTATATGTTCATGTTAGGAACTTTTGCTAACTAGTCATGGAGTTTACGACCTTGGAACGACCAAAAGGACTTGATTTTGATCATATACACGTCATTTTGGCTTCGGCTTATGTTCACATGCCATCCGCAAGCTTCAAAGCTTTGACAATGCCAAATCTACGAAAAACAGCAATCTGTCCCTTCTGAACAGTCAACTTCTTTTGAGCTTTGTGAACAGCTCCAAACGAACCAGACTGAGCTTTATATCATTGGAAAACTCTACGTGTCTAGTTTTCAGAATTTCTGCGGTTCATCCATGTCTATTTTAACGAAGGAGTTATGGTTGTTTTAGTGCGCAAAGGTCATTATGCGCGGAAATTTTTATACACTATCGGGATTGCAGCTTTTCGTAGCTTCTTTCAATCCCTCTAAATGGTTCAAGTAGAACTATTTACTCTTCTATCTACTTTATTTTGTAGATTTTTCTCATAAAGACATTAAGTGTCTCGCAGATAGTGGAACTATCCATAACATTCTAAGGAACCGGCAACTATCTTTAGATTTTGTGCCTTTGTAAATCTTCTATGACTACAATACTTGAATCATACCGGTCATTTAGGGACGCGGTTCAGCTTGAATTTTGATGCCTCATGACACCATGATCAACGTCACAGATGCCCTATATGCATTGAGAGGCAACCGAACTATGTTGAGTTTTAAAAACATTCCTGCTAATAGTTTTCATTTGAAAACACATTGAGAAAGAACAAGAGTTATTTTGTGTATACTTTCTCATGAATGCAGACTGAAATGCATCTTAGAGAAGTTTATGAGTCAATCTAGTGGACTGTATATCACTATGATTCTAATATCGAATCACCTGTTGTTGCCAAATATGATATTTGGGATACCGACTCATATAGGCTTTAGTTTGACGAAATCAGTCATCCTGGAAGAGATATAATGATCCAAATTTTGAGAACTTCTCATGGACATCCATTCTTCCGCTCAAAACGAAGACATTCGGGATCTAGCTTCTCCATGAAGCATGATAGTGACGCCATGGTTGTAAATGGCGGCACCCTGTGGACATTGACGTCACTCGAACACGGCTCCAACTTCTTTGAGGCCGTTCGGTCATTTCCTCAAGCAATTGAGGTGCACAAGCCTTCCCTCGATATCTTATTGGCCTCCTGCAATGCTCATTACTCGTTTTGAAAGCCTATTTTTTAGCTAAATTAGAAGTGAGACCCTCCTACACTAAATGACACAAAAGTGAACATTATATTCTTACATCAAACTATGTAGATAAATACAACCAATTTGCGGACACCTTTTTATGCTTTATGATGTTAATTGAAATGTTAACACACTGATCACGTGTTACACTATTATCCACTGATTATAATGCTTATACTTTTACGGGCACACTACTCATTCTTTAAAGAAGTTTATTGAGATATAAGTTGAAGTGTCATGTACCCCATGTTCACACGCAATATGGTCTCACCGAGGCTACGACCAAGTAGCTTTAGCTTGTCGCTCGAACATTATTGATGCGTACCAATTTTTCTATTGCGTCTTGGGGCTATGCAATATTTGCATGTAGCTTTACTATTCATCTACGACCCACCATCATTCAATATTTTTGTACTACAGCTCGTGACTGTGTACGAGGATTGACACGAAATTGCAATCCTTGAGCTCGACATGATTGAAATGGATCTCCAATCTTTGAGCTTAGCTAGATGTTATTTCTTGGTGTCAAATCACAATGCCACTGCGCACAATGATGGGTCATTTGAGATGAATAAGTTTAGGTTGAATATGAACCTCCGCTTATAATCCGCTTATGTAGAAACTTTGTCAGACGATCTCATTCACTGCTAAATTGCGGATTGTCACTTTGATGAGACAATATTTCTGTCGTTAGGGGGAGATAAGAAAACAAGTGTTCAAGTGGAACGACGTGAATTGTCGTGGTTTGTCCTCACTAAGTCTTATCTTGGTCACAAATGCTTAAAGTGTTAAAGTGACAAGATCACATGCTCCAAATATGTCTGCAAGGATTGATGTCCTATCAATAGGACATGACGCGACCAAAAGGAGTTCGTCTTGACGCCATCACCATGGATGGTGATATGGTGACGCCATATAGTGACAAAATTGGTGTCCCAAGGCCGTGTGGCTCCCCAAAAGGAGCGATGCCCTTAGGTTCGATACTTTCTTGCACTAGGAAGAAAGCGAGTTTGGCATAACATAATCCATTGATCAGTGATACTCAAATCCGTCTCATGAAGTCTGAATTATGATTATCGTTGGGGGACGCCTCAATGTCAAATCTAATCCATATAGAGATATCTACAAGTATTACACTAGTGTACATGAGGACGTGGGATAATGAGTCTACTATCGAACCACCATTTGTTGATGGATATCAACTTAGTTGATTGGCCTAATAGAAAGATGCGATCCAAGATTAACAAAGAGATAAGTCATTGGGCAGGTGATGCCGATAGCGCAAGCTAAACCTATCAACTATGTCTTTGTTAGATAGCGTAGTGAGAACAAGAGTTTAGACTCACTTTATGACGTAAGGTCTCTCACTAACACGCACTGGGATCGACTACAATGAGATATGCTCTCGTAGTGGATGTCATTGCACTCCACTACTTTGTCAGTTTGGTAGTTTCCAAATAACTGAACATGCAGCCTATGAATGTGGTCAGAATAACATCTCTACGGGATCAAGATATAAATGAAGATCTTAAACGGACTTCATTCATCCAAATCAAGTGGCTCCAGACCATAGGAGCACGTGTTTGCTAAAGGTATTGAAACGCACATAGACTCTACTTGATTTGGAAGGGATATGGTGAATTATGTCTTTACGTGTTCATTCCGGATTTACATTGACTCTTGATGGATCAAGAGATGCCAATATGTATCAACATCCGAAGTTAGAATGAAAAATATCTTGGGAAGATACGGTCTCGATAAGGCACTCGATGACTGTATTGATGATGATTTTTCATCAATCGGCTTAGGCGCTCTATAACTAGTGAGGCCTACATATACTCTCATCATTAGTCAAAATCTTTACTTTAAAGATAGTTCCGTTGTTTTGTCTAAAGAAATATGACAAATATGTGTTAAGAGATGAAGTTCTCATCTAAGTACAATAAGACACATCAATGTACTTGACACGATAAGAAAGACTTGACATCTCAATCGCTATGAAAAGTTATAAAGTTAAGTATAGCTATACGCCCAGGCAACGCCAATGTAATGGTAGTAACTCTTTTTTTAATACTTAATGATATAAAAGATTGAGGCTTATTCTATCCCTACATAAGAAAGACACAACAAAAGCGAAATCAGAATCTGCCAAGTTTTGTAGGTTAAATTCCACGGGATCTACATGAAAGCTCATTCACTGGAAAGCTGTGAAATCAGTACATTTGGAAAGGTCTTTGTGTCTACTTTCCAGGGACACCAATCATATGATCATATCTATCATATTCAGTGAGTTATGACTATTTTCGTAAAGTAGGACGGATCTGTCCGAGAATCTGATTTTGCCAAAACAATCAACTTTGACGGGACTTTGTGAGCAACTCCTGACGAACCAGAATGTGTGCATTATACGGTTGGAAAACTAAATGAGTCTAGTTTCGAAAACAGTTTACGGTTTGTTCAGACGTATTTCCTAGAGGAAGTTACGGCTGTTCTAGTAACTGAAGGTTATGCTGCGCGGAAATCTGATTTCCTGCACGAACTTATGTTTTGAGTTCACAAGCGGCCTTCTCCTCAAGATCTAAATGTAAAAGATCGTGTTTAAGGACCATACAACATGATCTAGTTAATCATTGTCCAATGCCACATTTGAAGACATGTTAAAGAGCATTGACATACTAAGTTGTTGAAACTTCCGTGATTAGTAAAAATCAAGAAGAGCCCTATGATTGATGTAAAGATCAGGGGAGGTGCGAACTTCAGGGAGAATCTAGCACATACATACATGTCATTATCAAATGTGAATAGTGCGTCATACTCTTTTTCTCCTACGATCAAGGTTTAGTTTTTCTCCTACAGGTTTTTGTTACTTGACGAGGTTTTTAACGAGACGACATATCAGCACCACCGGCATACCGGCACGCGGCATAAGGGGGAGTGTTATAGAATATTTCATGTGTTCCTTGATCTTATGCTATCAGGATATATGGTTAGAATAAGACTATGTATTCCTTATCATTACCATATTGGTACTTTATAATTCCTTATATGAATGACTCCTATCAATTAATAAAATAATGATTCTCTATTTCTTACTAGATCTTTTTTGTCTCTACCCTATATTCTTGTTCAGTTTTGAGTTATTCAAGAAAATAAAGTTCACACTGAGACTTTGAAATCTCTGATATTGCACACGCAATGACTTCTCATTTTAATTATTTTATTTTCATTAAAAAAAAAAAATACAGACACTCAAAAATGACCGATTGAAAATTTCCGGTTTAAATGGGTACATGGGGTCTCAAAAGTCCTAATAACATCAATGATCTCAAGATTCTGAAACAAATTATAATGTTGATAGATAGAGTATTCATGAACAAGATTGAAGAAAGAGGACATTAATTCATGCTTATTGGCCAAGAAATAGAATCCCTAATTTTAGGTATACTTGACATATGACAAAACCAATGTCCTCAAAGTCTACAAAACTCCTTATATCCCTCATCCATACGCATCCATCATTACTAGAATAAGTCCTCAAGTTGTCAACCCTCCCTATTTTTCTAGCAATGAACCAAAAGTGAAGTGGGAATTAGAACAACTAACAAGCAAGCAAGAGTGGGAGTAGTCAGCAACTCCACAATGATATATCAAATAAGTGTAAGAGCATAAACAAATTAATAAATAAAAGCCATTAGTTAGCTTTGATTCATTGACCTTGCACCAAATCCATCATCTTCCCTAATCCCTAATCCCTAATCCTATATAATTTTTTCCATCTAGATCATAAGAAAGAATAAGAATAAACGGAAAACTAAAAATATGAACCCCACTAATGCTCTTGGAGACTGTGAGAGTTGACTCTCAGTGCCCAAACTTTAACTTTGATAAAGATGAAGAATTGTGGTTGGGGGCCGTTTTGGCCGCTCGATGAGTTGACTAGGACGATTCGAGGACGATGGCTGCCATTGCCTCCGTGACAGCTTGGGAGTGATTGTGATCGCCTTCGTAGGTCACGATCAGCATGCTCGGATCGTCTACAGCTCGCTCTACGTGTTTTCGCGCTGGGCACCCTCTTTGGCTGCTGCATTTGTAATACCCTCTGCAATTGTCGCACAAACCAAACCACACATTCAGTAAAAATCCCTTCAATAACGTCCACTCCATTATCACAAGAACAAGATGAGTTCATGAATGAAACGGATTATCGGTCGGAGATAGTGTTCCGGAGCATTGAAACCGTAAGCGTTTCGTTCGTTCCGTGCAATTAGAACGCATCGTAATAATGAACGAAAACGAAAAAGGGTACCTTGGATGAGGGGAACCCTTGATTGGTTTTTGGCCGTACTTGCGCCAAGAATACTCATCAGCTGGGATGTCAGCCATTTTCGTACTGATAGCAGGGATTCTCGTCACTCTCTTCACTCTTGATTTCCTGTTCAATCCACACAAGATTCAAATTCAATCCACCGTTTCAAAATCTCAATCAAATCCCCACATCAAGAAAATACAGAGTTGATTATGAAAAGATGAACCTTTTCTTGGAACAGTGGCATCTTGAAGAAGACGAGCCACATCTCATAGCCGTCGAATCATCCACAGAATGACACTTCCTCTTGAACGAAGAAGAAGGAAGAGGAGGCTTACCAGCAGACGACACTGACATGTTTGACACGTTCGTCAATTGAAACCCGGACGACATCGAGTGTTGCAGGGTAGTAGTAGTCTCGCCGTCGCCGGACATAAAAGAATTCGAACCCGAAACCGCCGGCGAAGCCGAGAAACTGAAACTAGTACCACTCTTTGGCAGAGGTGGTAACCGCAGAACCGGCTTGGGACAATAAACTTTGAAAGCAGATGAGGATTGGGATTGCTCTGTCTTCAAATTTGTAGCATCTTGACACCGAAATGAAGGCTGCCCTGTTAAAACTTGTGGTGGTTGTTGTGGTAGACTAGAAGAAGCAGTAGCTGTAGTAGTATTTACAGGACCTCTTCGAAAACGAGCGTGACCGGTTCTTCCTCTATCCAACAAAGAAATGACCTTCCTGAACTTATCGACGGCCATGTCCGCAACTGCTTTGTACTCTAAAGAAGCACTTTCAGAGGCTGAAGAAGAAGACATTAAGCTTATGAATTTCTCGACGCTCTGAATCCCAGCGGAGGCTGCTTCCTTGACGTCGTTCTCTTCCATTTTAGCTGCAAAGCTGTCAACCAAACCATCATGAGCTCCACAGCCATGAAGAAGAACCACAAGTAGTACAAAACACTAGAGAGAAATACAGAGATTATTTATAAGTGTTGGTGGAGAAAGAAAAAGAGAGCACCGGAGGATTCGAGTCGAATTTTGCAAGGCATATATTTTGGGATATTTGGGATATCTTAGCTAGCTATCTCTCTGTTCTTGTCTTCTGCGGTCAAAGTGATTAGCCAATGAGAGGTGCCCATGTGGAGGAATCCGGCCTGGAAATTGAACTGCTCGAAAACTGTGAAAAGAAGTGAGTGGGGATGAGGTCAAAAGGGAGAGATTAGCCGTTGGATGGCTGACCAGAACAGAGAGAGAGAGAGAGAGAGAGAGAGAGAGTTGACCTTTTACAGCTTTTAAGGCAAAAGTCATTGAGGGAGGGAGGGGGTGGTAGGGTTAGGTTTTGGCCGAACGGAAAAACAGAAAGAGAAAAGGAAGACGGTGGTGGGGACAGGAGGCCTTCCTCTTTAGCCGGACACCACGCTAGAACACCACCTACGTCAAAACCCTGGGTCTCAAACTCACATGAAATATTGCTCCATCGTCAATACCCGCTTGATTTGTTTGAAATCTTTGTCGAGTGTGTCAAGTTGAGAATAGTTGAGATGTGGTAATTCCAAAGGTAGATTTTGATGAATGGCCGCTCAAAACGTAATAAATAAATAAAAATTCATTGGTGAATAATATGTAGTACTTTTAAATTAAAATATAAATAGATATATTATCGATCATAAGGTAAATAATTAAACAAATAATTTTACTAGTGAATGATACCTAAATTATGAATGAACATAAACGAAAGTAACATTCATTTTTGTATGGATAGATATGACTCCAACTCATAATATTAGAAGACGATTAAGATAAACTTATTTAGTAACATATGAAGTAACGTAACATAACATAATTTCTTTTAAGATTTTACAAAATTGATGCATTTTTATTTAAAATCGCTGTAATGATGCTTCTCGAGCCAGATTATGTAGATGCTATCACAACATCAAATAAGGCAAATGAGCCAGGAACAAAGCTTTAAATCTTTACTTGATGAACAGCGTAGCCAGGGGATATCGACTATAATCTATTCCACTATGGTTTTACTTTGGCCATTCTTTAGTCGTTCTAACCCATAGAAGCACCAAGTTGTTACTCAAAGCAACTATGACCTCGATGACTGCTTTCTGAAATCATACACAACTCACTATTATTCTCATCCAAAACTTTAGGTCATGAACTTTACAGAACAATTTGATATCATTCACACATTGAAACTGGACTCATAATGCAGGTATCACAAGTAATCATTCAAGTATAGAATCCAAGGAATCGTCCAACTTAAGTTATCATACACCGTAACAATCGTTCAACTTAAGTTATCATACACCATAACACCACCTAACTAGTTGATCAATTTGAACAGAATAAGATCCTGAATTTCATTCCTTTAAGAACTATATCACAGAGAGGAAGTATTGAAGAACAATGATATTCTATTTTCCAATCAAAACAGAACAAAAATAAAAACATTGGAGTCACCTGTTCATATAGTTAGGTTTTTATTGTTTTCGTCTTGCGGCAAATCACGAACCTCCTCTGCCTGCATATATCGAAGAGTGGAAGCAAGAACTCTGAAAAATGAACTGAATTTTCTTCTGATAAGAACTCCAAAGGGAACTGAATTGCATTTGCATGGAGTGCAGGAAAGGTTAGTGAGAAGATAGACAGCATAAGGTAGCATATTGCAGATGGAGAAGTCCGTTTAAAAGAAATGGAGTCGATTCTCGACGCGTGAATTGAAATAGAAAGCATATGTCTAGGTAGTCAACGATGGTCACTAAATAGGTATGAAATCTCAAAATGATTTTTTCAAGTTGAGAGAAATTTCCATGAAATCTACAAATTTGAGCCCTAATTATCATTATCTAAGTGAAGGCTACTTCATTGACGCGCTTTTTTTTAATAAATTGGCTTAATTAGAGGGCCGATTAAGATTTTGGTTTTAGAACATTCGAATATTTAACACGAATGACTTGGACCTTAATTAGCACGGATGGATTCACAACCAATTTTGTTAAAAACATGGGAAATATATGTTTGAATTAAACAGCTGAAATATTTTCGGGTGAGGAGGAAAATAGGAGGGCCCATAAACCAAATCAGCTAGGCCATTTTTGTGATTGTAAGAATAAGACGTTGCACATTTTCAGTCCAAAGCCCAACTCTATCAGGTGCGTGTATTAACGCAGGCCCAAGTTCATCATCAATCAGAGTGGAGCAACGTACAAGTTTACATCATGCAATTATGCAAGTCCTATATGCATGCAGATCTCTGCAGCACAAAGGCAAAAGGGATTACTATTTTGCCTTGTGCACACCATTATAATCTAGAATGCATTGCTCAGTGGCTCGAGACTAGTCACTTATGTCCCATGCGCCGATATCCAATGCCAACTGAACAGGGCCAGCCAAATTAATCCCCTAGCTTCCTCCTGCCCTTATCAAAGCTAGAGATTGAAGTCATGGACAATATATGAGTCGGAGACGGAAACTGCCCACTCTCTCGGATCAGGAACCGGAATCTTCGAAAGGCATTGGTACTTTCATAGAGACTTCCATTTGTCGAGTTCAATACTGTGCGTATGGATATGGGCAGCGTTTGATGCTATATCAGTCATGAAATTGGAGTCTTGTGTGTTATGGTGGAGGCAGGGGAGAAGGAATGAATGGGGTTATTCGCGCCTCCCACCATTCTGGATTTTTAAGTTTCTACAGTATGGAGTATGGGTCCACTTCGTTAGTTCGTTGTTTTAAAACGTCTTGGTTGGTATGCCATTTCCACACTTCACATGGGCCACTAGCCCGTTACTTTCCAAAAATCTTGACAACTAGCTTGTATATATTTGTTTCTTCAAGATTTTATGTAAAGATTGAGGACAAATTCAACTCATCATAAGTTAGATAAGAAATAATACAAATTTCATTCACACGAAACTGTGACAGTATAATTGACACAAGTGAGATATTGTTTGTTTTGAGTTCACCAGCCCTTAAAGTTTATTCTTGATGTTTCATCCCAAAAAAACGGATGACTATATACATATAAGCACACTAACTTGTCCGGATGATGTGGAACGCACGCACTTATTAGCTTCCAATACCCTCAAGCTGCTAGTCCCCTTAAGCACTTGCTCAATCAAGTCACCACATATCAGTTCTTTAACTTATGCATTGTTTTTGTCAAAATATGTATGATCCTGAATTCCTAACTAAGTGTTGTATGACTTTGATACATCTTTCTAGGATCATTCTACTAACCATACTCCATTAGTATTAAGAAGTTAAGAACGACGGAATCACTTCGAAAGCAATTCTTCACAATTTCAAAGATTCACGCTCTCTTCTATATTTGAGAGCATCGTGGTTCTTGTTCTGTTAGGCTACTAGCTTTCAAAGTCCAGAATCAATTTGCATAGTTTGGTATTTGAATCACATTTTCTTCATCCTTCACGTCTCCCTCCTCTATCGCCCAAAATCAAAAGATAAATACGAGTATACGACGCATCAAAATGTCAATTATTCATCCATTTATACGTGGGACCGGCCCAACTTAAACTAATCTCGTGCCGTGATGGATTTTGGATTGGACCACAACAACAAAAATATCTTATTGTATGGTATGTGATTCTTCACAGGCCACTCATAACCTTGCAACTAATGGCTTTGTATTTTCTCCATGAATGTTGCTGGCTGCTGTTGTTGCCCAGAAATAATTATATCTTTTAAGTCTCTGATAGTGATTAACAATCTTTCTGGATATGATATTTACTTACCTTTTCATAATTCATGTATGAC
Source organism: Fragaria nilgerrensis (assembly GCA_010134655.1). NCBI lineage: Eukaryota > Viridiplantae > Streptophyta > Magnoliopsida > Rosales > Rosaceae > Fragaria > Fragaria nilgerrensis. The sequence continues at coordinate 30,255,468 of CM020978.1, read as the reverse complement.
TGTAATTTTGATGCTTCGAGCTGGGCAGATTCGTCAACATAGTAACAATATGTAATTAGCTAGGGTATATCCCAGCCAAATCATGTGCATGCTTTACATATGTGAACACGAAGATTCCAGCTCTACAGTCTACATGCACCTAAATTCTTGGCCCCGTTAGCTTAGCATATTAAGTAACTTAACAATACAATACAATACAAAAAAAAAAAAAAAAAATCTTGGCTCCGTTATTGAGCTGGATTAATAGTAAACTGGTCCTGCAGGCCATCCAAATTGTAGTTAGTCGTTGATTTGGGTGAGAAGAATTTGCTTGTAATACAAAAACAAGAATCAGTCCCTGTTAGAATTTGTTTGTACACATAAAAAAAAATCATAGGCGACGTGATTTGGTGTCCAGCGATAATGAAAGGTTGGAAGAAACGAACTTGTGCAAGCAACATGATTTAAAGTCTCTCCAAAACTACGTGGCTATCTCACCACCCTTTCCTTCCTCATCGGAACCCCGTGCAGAGTCACCGGAGGAGTTAAAAATAAAATTAACCGCGGTCAAAATTAACAAACGACAACTAGTGAACTCTTGCCAAACAGCGATCGGCTGTTCGCTTCGGACATGGAATCTTCTCCAGCCTATCAAATCTCATCCAGATGGGTCCCACAATCCTCGTCTCATCTATTCGTTTCGTTCTTCCCCTCCCTTAATTACTTTTTACCGCCTGATTATCAAAAAGGAAAACGTAATTAATTTCAATAATTTCCATGAAAAAAATAATAATAATTATCTCCCATACCAGCTCTTGGCTTTATAAGCACACCCCCACCTCTCCCCCACTTTCTCATACAGTCCTTCATTTCTTACTCGGGCTCTCCTTTCTAGTCTCCTCTCCTTGAAAAATCATGGGTCCGTACCGATCATCGTCGCCGATCATGGCGATCCTCCTCCTCGCCATGTTCGCCGTGTCCTTCGCCGCCGACATGTCGATCATCGCCTACGACAACAACCACGCTTCTTCCTCTAACAGCTGGAGGTCCGACGACGAGGTGATGTCACTTTACGAGAGGTGGTTGGCCGAGCACGGCAAGGCGTACAACGGCTTGGGAGAGAAGGAGAAGAGGTTCCAGATCTTCAAGGACAACCTTAAGTTCATCGACGAACACAACGCTCTCAACTTGAGTTACAAGCTCGGTTTGAACAGGTTCGCCGATCTGTCCAACGAGGAGTATCGGTCAACGTTCCTAGGGACCAAGCCCCGTGCTATGAATAGGTTGTCCAAGACCAAGAGCGACCGGTACGCGCCACGTGTCGGCGATCAGTTGCCTGACGCTGTTGATTGGAGGAAGGAAGGCGCCGTCACCGCTGTCAAAGACCAAGGCCAGTGTGGTGAGTAATTTTTTCTCTACTAGTTTTTTTTATTTTCTTTAAAATTGGTTTCTTTTGCTAATTTTTGATTTGTTATTATTAATTAGTTTTTGCTTTGGTAAGCTATGATATATAATTGTTAGGGTTGTTGGACTTTTGGTTTGCTTGGTGATAGAGCAAAGGTATGCGATTAGGACTAGTTGACTTTTGCTAATCGGATCATGTGTTTGCGTAATCAAAGGATTTGGCTTTTAATCGACAATTAGAGTCTTGAGTATCTTGATAGCTGATGATCATCGATGAACTTTCGAAGCAGGATTTGCAGTTTACTCCCAAGTTTCCAGGAGTTCATGTGATTTGTATTCTGTAATTTCTAAAATTTATGCAAGGATTTTGTATTATTGGTTAATCCTCCAGATATTTTTGCGAGTATGAAATCTGACAGAAGAATTTTTTTGCCTGATCAGGCCAAAGATTCTTCTTTGTCTGGTTTTGCAGGAAAATGAGCTTTATTTACCTTTTTTAAGCCGTGGGCCGACATATTGAGCCCACTCCAGAAACTTCTCCTAAAACAAAATGAAACACTGAAGCACAAATTTAGAGTAACAAGGAAAAACAATTTAACTTGGAAATTTGCTCAACATTTTATAAAGGATAAATGTTATGTTGTGATCTACCAAATTGTATGAAAGGTGGTAAATTTGCTGAAGCATTCCCATAATCTTATCTTGATGGGAAGACATTGAACTTGTGCAACTGAACTGAGTACTAACTGTTCAATGTTTTTTATGCAATGAAGGGAGTTGCTGGGCATTCTCAACAATCTGTGCTGTGGAAGGAATCAATAAGATTGTGACCGGCGATCTTGTCTCATTATCTGAGCAAGAGCTCGTCGATTGTGATAAAACTTACAATGAAGGATGCAATGGAGGTCTCATGGACTATGCCTTTGAGTTCATCATTAACAATGGTGGCATTGACAGTGAAGATGACTATCCTTACAAAGGATATGATTCCACATGTGACACCTACAGGGTCAGTATTTGTTCTTAAACACAATTAACAGAGCTCATTCCATTTTCATGTGACAATGAGCTATCCTCTCACACTTTTGGTTTTTTTTTTTTTTGTAGAAAAATGCCAGGGTGGTTTCAATTGATTCTTATGAAGATGTTCCCACATACGATGAGAAAGCATTGAAAAAGGCTGTTGCCAATCAGCCAATTGCTGTTGCTATTGAAGGAGGAGGCAGGGAATTCCAGTTATATTCATCAGTTAAGTATATTGCTTCACATCAAAATATCTTGGCCTTGCTTATTATTGTTGGTAGCCTGTGAAATAAGTGTAAATATATAGAAGTTGTGATTGAACTAACTCATTGTTCTCTTTGATTCAACTATTCAGGGTGTGTTTACTGGACGGTGTGGGACAGCACTAGACCATGGTGTTGCTGTTGTTGGATATGGCACAGAACATGGCATTGATTACTGGATTGTGAGGAATTCATGGGGTGCCAGCTGGGGAGAGTCAGGTTACATCAGAATGGAGCGTAATTTGGGTAACTCCGCAACTGGGAAATGTGGAATTGCAATGGAGCCTTCTTACCCAGTCAAGGTAGGACAGAATCCCCCTAACCCTGGTCCATCCCCTCCATCTCCGATAAAACCTCCTCAGGTTTGTGACAACTACTTCTCCTGCCCCGAGAGCAACACCTGCTGCTGTATCTATCAGTATCAAAACTACTGCTTTGCTTGGGGATGCTGTCCTCTTGAAGGCGCCACCTGCTGTGATGACCATTACAGTTGCTGCCCATCAGACTACCCCGTCTGCAATGTCAATGCAGGAACCTGTCAGCTGGTAAGAGCAACTAAACTCTACATCTAATATTATTACTTATTGATATATCTACATGTTTTGCTGAAATTGTGTTTGTGCTTGTAACAGAGCAAGGGAAATCCAATGAGTGTGAAGGCATTGAAGCGCACACCGGCTAAAGCTCACTGGACTTTGGGAGGTGGTGCCAAGCACAGCAGCTCTTAAGCAAAATACTCTGGCCCTTTCTACAGTAGTAACAAAAGCTAGTTGGGAAGAGAAATCAGAGCTTGCTTGATCTTCTCCTTCTTTGCATAGCGTACAGCTTACTCCTCAAATCCACCGTTTAGATTCCAAGAAGTGGATGGTCTTTTATGGATTATTTCAGACGCTGATCTATCTGTATATACAAGTCTATTTATATGTTGCATTTGAGTTCAAAGAAAAGACAAACAAGATTGTTGTCAGCTACCAATATGCTTTGTATATTCAGAAACTAATTTGGCATTATTGGCTTTTTATAAAAGTGCTTCATTCCAATACTGTCTGTCATTGATGCTCTTCTTCATTTAGCTATCAATTGCAATTTTGCTTCTAAAAAGTTGGAAAAGCAAGCAATGAAATTGAGATATAGCTGAAACACAAGTGTTGACTTATAAATATAAGATTAGGAAACTTGTAGAATGGATTATTGGACTTAACCAATAGATGCACAAGGATTTTTTTTTTTTTTTTTTTGGATGCCAGTCGAACCCAATGAACCAGCAGATGTTGGATATGTTGCATATAACACCCTCCACTATGCTACGAGGGGGACCAGCATAGATGCACAAGGTTAGTAATGAAGAAAAAACATACTCATGAAAACAAATGAGATTATCGAAACCGGCTTATGAACTAAGTTAAATTGAAACTCTTACTCGGTGTCTAAACTATTTTACTTCGGTCAGTTTGGAATTTGATCATAACTTCAATGTGTTACCTGAACTCATAACTTCATATCGGCGTGATACTTCCATCAAATTTTCCGTCTAGAATGAGAGAGCACAAAAAAAAAAAAAATTATTGGGCCAAACAAGATGTTGGGCTTGGGATGCAATCCACTATTTTCACCTTTAGCTGCTCTTCATTTGTGTAATGAACTGGGTTCTTGGAACCTTTGGCTTTAGCCTTTTCACCTTTACATGGTGCACTCTTTGCTTTATGAAATCTTACGCAGGCAGTTACGCAGGCCACAACTTAGTATACAGGCGTGGGCGGAATTTGAAGGGGCGAAGAATGATGAAGATGAAGAGTAGTGGTAAAACTAGTCTTCCTTTCTTCTATCGGACTCTGTCAATACAATTTCTAAATCTTCCACTGCGAACGAACCATCCTCCGAACTGTTTATACACAAATTCCTCGTTTCTTTCTCATGTCAGTTTTTCCTTCAAAGTTTTGAAGCTCACTCCTTTTCCCCCTCCGTCAATTTCATCTTTCAAAGTTCAAAGTTCAACTTGAAGGAGGGAGCTCGCCAGCCATGCAGTTTCCCTCTGTTTTCCCAGCTAGCCCACTCAGTCAAATATATGATTCTCATTTTCACATTGTCACAGATGATGCACTACTACTATATTGTTTAGTAGTATATATAGGGAACAGATCTATACCATCTTACACAGCTCAAATTCATCGATCTGCAAACAACACCATAGCTTACCAGCCTCTCTGTTCCTTTATCACTTAATTAGTTACTTAGATCAAAGCATTCGATCACGATATAGTCCAGATGGCCAAATGTTACCAGCCTCTCTGTTCCTTATTTGTTATTGTTCTTGTGACGTCTAGTTGGGATTTGATGGTTTCAGAAGCTCGTCCTCTGAGAACTGATAGTGGTTTGTTTGATATTGCTGGGTTTTACATTGAAGCAATGAAGGCTGGTGGAGGCCCGAGTTCAGGTGGAAAGGGTCACGGCTTCACCGATTCTCAAATTCTTGGAGGTATCAAAAATGAAGGTCCAAGCTCAAGTGGAAAGGGTCATGCCTTCACTACTTCTCAGATTCTTGGAGGGATCAAAAATGAAGGTCCAAGCTCAAGTGGAAAGGGTCATGCCTACACCACTTCTCAGATTCTTGGAGGGATAAAAAATGGAGGTCCAAGTCCTGGTGGAAAAGGCCATGCCTTCACTACTTCTCAAACATTTGGAGGTATCAAAAATGGAGGTCCAAGTGCAGGTGGAAAAGGGCATGGCTTCACCGATTCTCAGACTCTTGGAGGGATCAAAAATGGAGGTCCAAGCTCAGGTGGAAAGGGTCATGCTTTCACCACTTCTCCTACTCTTGGAGGGATTAAAAGTGGAGGTCCAAGTCCAGGCGGGAAAGGACATGCCTTAACTAGTTCTTATCCTACTCTAGGACTTGGAGGGATCAAAGATTCTGGTCCAAGCCATGGAGGCAGTGGAAACTAATGAAGTCCAAACATGGTCTGGTTCAAGTCCAAAGACAGACTACTGATTCTTCGTTCTTCACATTCTATTTGTTATTTTACTAGTAATTCATTCATTGGTATTGATGTGTCTAATCGATAAGAATAATGTACTAGCGGTGTTTGAGTAGTTTGACAAACAAAAAGAGAGTCAACTCTTGGTAGATCAACTCTAGTTCAATCTGTTTATAATTTTCTTCTGAAATGTTCTTTGTAATTTAGTTCAATGTGTAATGTTTATGCTGCAAGATTTAATCATACATTGATTATTTGTTCATGTAATTTAGTTGGATCAATTTATTCAGTATATTACTTTGTTTCAGTTTTCATCTCCACCACCTACCCATTATAATTTGTAATTCGATTGTTAAAAAAACTCAAGCATTGTCATTGCTTGAACATTTACGTGTATGAAAAAAATAAATGTAATATGATCTATTGTTATACGTAAATTTACCGATCATAAAAATTTATTCAATTGATTTATCTACCAAAGAACTCATTTAAAGAAAATAGTTTGGTTTTTTAAGTTTTCCTAAAACAAAAGAAATTCAAAAACGGGTTTCCAAATTAGATAGAAATACAGACACTCATCTTGAGCATTAACATCCGGATTAGCATCATTGGCAAAATCTCGACCAAACAGCAAAGGCTTAATTCACATCCATGAACTTTGTACAATGTGTTCATTGCATTTTCATTGTACAAGGAAATAAATCCAACCAAGTATAGAAGGAGGATGACTGCTCAAGATGTGGCTGACAGTCAAAATCACCAAGAACAACAAGAACGAAACCTTTACCTTCACCATTTATTTGGGTTCTGGGAACATTGACTTATTACAACAAAGGTCACCAATTTGGGCAACGTCGTCGTTTGGCCAGAGCGCGTAAACGACTTCCCAAACAGTAAAACCCCAAATGTCCAGTCAAGAAGAAGTATAAGAGGAACAAGAAGACACAACTCACCGGAACACACAAAATGGGACATTCCAACACTCATGATCTTGATGATGTCATCACTGATCCTTCTGCTACTGAGTCAGACTCTTCTGCCACCAAGACCGATTCCGGCATCGAACATGGAAACGACGACGTCTCATCTCCGCCCCCTGATTCATGCCCCTTTTCCATTGGAGAGAAGGTCCTCGTTTATCACAACACTCGCATTTACGACGCCAAGGTGAAACTCAAAGACTCAAACCACTCAAATTTACAGTTTAGAGGAATAGGGTGATTTGATTGTTGAATAATTCTCACTGTGGGCTTTGTGTTTTTTTTTTTACTCTCCTAGGTGATCAAGACTCAATTCAAGAATGAATGGAGGATTTTCATTCATTACCTTGTAAGTTTCTTTCTGTTCTCTTGTGGTTTGATTTCTCATTTCTCCATCAATCATGTCATGTTTCATTTGCAAGTCCCATACTTTTTGTCCCAGACCAATCAAAGCTCCATGCTTTTGTGTTTGTTTGGGATAGGATTTCAATTTGGTCTCTTAGGCATTTTGATTCATTTTTGTGTAGCTGCATTGCTTTGCTGATATAGTTGCTACATCTCTTGATTTTATACTCTTTCTGTGCTGCAGGGCTGGAACAAAAAGTGAGCCTCACTTGCTGCTTACCTATTCCACAAAGTTTCAAGCTTTTGATTTCATATTTCATGCACCAAGCTGGTGGTGGTTGTTGGAAGCATGCTGTTTTTCAATTTGTGTCCTTTCTATTTTTCGGTTATCATTTCCTGTTTCGATTGAAATTTTTATCGTTGTTATGCATGGCATCATATCTTCATTTTAGTTACCTTTTAGAGACAGGCATTGTAGATTCGTTATTATGAGAGCGTTACATCGTAATAGGATATTTTAATCCACAATGTTCGGATATATTTCAGTGATGAAGACTTAAGCTGCTGACATTTATCTTAGTGTTGTTACATCTCTCAAAATATTTGATTTGATCTCACTTTTTGATTATCTCTACCCTTTTTTTTCCCTCATCAGTTGGGATGAGTGGGTACGCCTGGACCGTTTAGTGAAATACACTGAAGAGAATTTGGAGAAACAGAAGCTCGCCATAAAGGAAGAGGGAACAGACAAGAATCCAAAGCCATCACAAACATCACAGACTAAACTAAAAAGTCATAATGGTTGTGTTTCTGATCTTTAATCTTTCCGTTCAGTTGGTTTCAATTTATCTGATACAGTGTCAGAACATGCATGTTCTTTTTCTTCATTCATTAAGTTTGGAACAAAGAACAGAAATGGTTGGCCTTATACTGAAGAAACTCTCACATGTGAACTAAATCCTGCTACTACTTTGTAACCTTTGCTGCTCTTTAAAGAGGTGGAAAGATAAAGAGGTGGAAAGAAAAACTAAGTCATGACTTAAACTTTTCTACCACGTGGATTGAATCATTTCTACAAAAAAAAAAGTATGATAGAGCACACTACCTCGTGATCATATCTTGGAAATGCTTCTTGAGTTAGGCTTATAACAGATTACATTCTTGTATACTATCATCGCCTTGCAATATCTATGTAAGTATGTAAATCATATTCTATCTTCTTGCATTTGATGTGAAGCTATCTGCAGGGAAAAGAGGCAGGAAGAGAAAGAACGACTCTGTTGTTAAGGTATGCTCTGATTATATTACCTAAAGCATTCTTAGTACGTGCATGAGCTTGCCTCTTCCATATATCAGTTTGGTTACTATACTGGCATTTATTTATTTTATCGAAAAAAACACAAATTATCTCTTGGTTTTGTCATAAAATTTTAAGTTGGAGATTTAGAGCTTTCTTTTTCCTTGTTTGTTTTGTTATTACTGTTTATTAATTTATCTTTTTATATTGAAGGGTGCTATACGCATGGACGAACTTGTGCTTCAAATGCCACATCCTTTAAGGAAACAATTAGTTGATGATTGTGAATCAGTTACTCATCTAGGCAAGGTAGATATGCTCCTTTCAAAACAGAATTTTAAACAATGCCTTGAATTATTTTTCTGGAAGGGGTTTTCTGTAATTGTATTTGGTTCTTATTTTCTCTGGGTCACTTATACTCTTCAAAACCTGTAATCTCTTCTTATTCTGTTGGCATAAAGAATATGTGATTGGTCAGAAGTCTCGAGCAATGGCATTGATTTTATACTTCTAATTATTGTGATTTGTTCAATTATGGTGATGTAGAGAGTAAATGTTGCATACGGAGTCCTCCTATGAATGGATTAGTTGTTTTTGGACTATTCTCAGTAGGACTAGAGATGTCTTGGCATATATTTATCGAATGGTGATGGGTCTAGCATATTTCAGATGTTGTTATGCGCATAGCTTCTGATGTTCTTAATTCTGATGCATCCTCTCATTACATTTTAAATCTCAACAAAAAAAAAATGCCAAATTTATATCCCATATTCATTTGTTATGAGTTTCCACATAATGATACCCATATATTTAGGCTCATATCCATTCTTGCAGCTTGTTAAACTTCCCCGCACTCCAAATGTTGATGACATACTGAAGAAGTATCTAGAATACAGATCAAAGACTGATGACTTGTAAGTTTTCTCCCTCTCCCTTTTATTACTCTCCCTCCCTTTGCATCCCAGTATATCTCTTTCCTTTTCTTTTCTCATTCTAAACTGGCACCAGTTCCACCATGAATCCATTTATGTAAAATAATAATGAGGGAGAGTAAATATCTATGTTATTTTCCTCAAGTAGGTAAAAGGGAGTACCACTACATTTCCATCTGACATCTATGTTGATGTCTTTTTATAGATGTCTTTTTATTTTCCTGTTTTCTTAGGCTGCTTAACTTGGTCAAAGCAGGTTTAATTAGTAATATCCGTACTTGCATTAAGCTGTTCATATAGCTAACTTCAATTGCATAGTTCTGTGAATTACGACAATTTATTTGTTTCTCGAATTGGCATATATTTGGACCTAACACTGTCATATGGACTTCTGTGTTTTCTGAAATCTACGCACTTCATTTTTGGTTTAATGCCCTTCAAATTTATGCAAAAACATTGATCTTTTATTTGGAATATCTTAATGTGTATCTAGGAAAGATCATCCAGTTGAAGAAATTGTGAAAGGACTATGTTGCTACTTTGACAATGCACTGCCAGTGATGCTTCTGTACAAAAATGAGCGTCCACAGTATGAGAAAGCAATTGCAGATAATGTCTCTCCTTCATCTGTATACGGTGCTGAGCATCTATTACGCCTCTTTGGTATGAACATAGTTTAATACTTATCAACTCTATTATTTGTCTTCATAAAGTGTGTATCTTCTAAATAATGCTGTAATTAATCGATCTTTTTCACCATATTTTTGGCTTGGTATTGATTTCATTTCTTCTTTCCTCAGCTGCTTCTTCATCCTTATTTACTAACAAACTACATGAATAATCATTTTTATTAAAAGGAAATTGCAATTATACCTGGGTGTTACTGGCATTTATTGGTGAATTCCATGCGGATGCCACATGTTTTCTTGTATTCATCAATAATGATGCTGAATGTTGCTTGGTTGCTCACCGAAGTGTTGGCAGTTGAAGCTTTTCGTTACAATAATCTTGTTATGTAATTTTCTGGGATTTGCAGTTAAACTGCCCAAGTTATTGCTTGATGCTAATATTGAAGAGGAGACTTTGAAAGAGCTGCGGCGAATATTAGTCGACTTTCTCAAGTACCAACTTCAACTTGTTCCCTTTTAAATTGATTGATAGTAATTTTTTTCTTCACAATTGCAGAGGTTCTAATTACGTCGTTAGTTCCTATTTCGACATCATTCTCACTTTCTGATATATCCTGTCATGAAGGTTCCTACATACGAACCAGAGTGCATTCTTCCTCTCTTCCTACCATGTACCAGAAGATACTGAAATCAGTACCAACAAACAAGAGGACTGAGCAGGGACATATTTACAAGAATTTGTACATAATACTGTAGAACTGCAGCTGTTGTGTGATGTCTTGGCACCGTTTTGAACTTTCCCGAGCTCCAAAAGCAGGTGACTGTTAATGTGCTTGTCGCCGTATTCGCTGTGCATGTAACATATGTTTTCAACATACCATATGCCTTTTGTAAAACTTCTCTAGTAAGAATATCACCGACGGTGGAAGTTGCACCTTTTGTTCTGGTTCTAAGTTGCAACCATCTCAGACTATAACTTAAATTGGGATCAAAGTTTCAAACAATTGTTGTAAAACAAAAGTAAAAGAAATTAAGAAAGGAGAGAAACAACCAAGAGAATGAGGGAATATGTTTGCACTCGGTGAGCCGTGGTTTGGTTGGTTAAGGTGTTTAACTGACAACTTTGAGGTTATGGGTTCAAACCTCATTGATATATATAGGGTGTGTGAGTTATTAATAAAAAAATTAAAAAAAAAAAAAAAAGGAATATGTTGTCTATATTATTGAGGTGAGAACTCTCTCTTATATAGAGATGAGATCATGATGTAAATTACAATAACAACCCTATATGACTAATTACAAGAATGCCCATTAAATAAACTATTTACAACACTCCCCTTGGGTATTCTTTGTTATTAGCTTCCTCTGATATGTGCTTCAGTGTTGCCTAGTCAAAACCTTGCCAGGTAATAAAAACTCTATGGGACAAAAACAATCCTGGTTGAAGGAGAAAAGAGTATAATGCACACGTAGCGGTGGTAGTCAGAACCCTTGATTTTCATGAAGCGGTTTAGTCTGGATCATAAAATGTGAGTCCGTGGGAGATAGATGCATAATAGTTGCTACACCAAAACCTTGCCCAGTAAACCCAATGGGACAAACCCGTGGTCGAAAGGAAAAGATGAGCAAATGCATATATTTCAAATAAATGTATCTTCAAGATGCAATATGAGCAAGGTGACCAATTACATGTGTGCCTCATTAAAACCTTGCCAGGTAACAAAACCCAGTGGGACAAAATAACCATGGACGAAGGACAAAAGAGTACATAATGGTCAAGAGTATGTTTCAGGATACTCCCCCTGAAAACTACAAACTACGTAAATCTACTACATAGATCATGCTTCTTGAAGAAATAAACTTTCAACATGATTTAAGAGATTATTTCATATATTTCCAAGATTATTATATTCCCTATAGGAAAGACATAACTATTTTGGGAATAAGCCTTGTATGGGTTCACATAACCCATGTCAGCATATTTAACAAGGCAAACATCATTCCAAGGATCATAGGCGGTTGATCCATTTCATGATGCCTAGGGATATAATGAGCCATTTTCCGTCATACATTTAAAGTAACAGAAAATTATCTTTTATGCCATTTATGGAGGCCACGTGTTGGCGCAGAGCTATATCTAGCTAACAAATCACATCGGGTGAGATGTTCGGTCTAGGCCATTTAGCCAAGTACAATAATGCGCCTATTGTACCTAGATATGAGTCTTCTGGTCCCAATATCTCTTCATTATCATTTACACGATGATATGGGTCCCATTAGACTTCAGACGATTATGAGTGAGCTTGAAGACTTTGTTTTATCCTCATTAAAACATCTTAACATCTTCTAGATGTAATTTGATTGATGGACCAAAATTCCATTTGCAATTTGTACGACTCCAGGTCGAGAAAATGATTTAGTCTTTGAAAATCTTTTTATCTCAAACTCTGACTTCAGGTGTTTTGTGGTTTTCTTGATCTCTTCAAGAGTATCAATCAAATTCATGCTATTGACGTAGATCACCAAAAATTACAAACCCGAAGTCTGTTTTCTTAATAAACACACATGGGCATTGTCCATTGTTCATATATCTCATCTCAAGCAAATATTCACTTAGACGGTTATACCAACTCCATCTGGATTGTTTGAACCCCTAAAATGAACTACTCTAGGAAATGGAGAGCATGTTCTGTGGTCTAGAACTATTTGCACTGGGTAACAAAAGTCCTTCAGGAACCTTCATGTATATCTCTATATTCAAATCCCCATAAAGATAAGTTGTTACCACATTCATAGGCTGCTTATTCAGTTATTCAGAAAATACCAAACTGATAAGGTAGTGGAACGTTATGATGTCCATTACGAAAAAGTACGTCTCCTCGTAATCAATCACATGGCGTTGAGAAAATTCTTGCGCCATTAGAAGAGTCTTGTATATCACAATCTCATTTTTCTCATTACGCTTCCTTACAAGTACCCATTAAACTCCATATGCTTAACATGGGGAGGTGTGGGAACAACATACCCATAACACCTTTCTCTAGGTTAAAGAATCTAATATGACCTGAAATTGTTTCTTTTATTTTTAGCCAGTCGTCTCTTCATTGAGATCTATCAACGAAGCAAGGCTCGACATCATCGCTTATTATAAATTCGGTGGCCACCACAAATACAAACATATCATTGATGAACTCTCATTCTGATTCAATATTTCACAAAATTTACCGAGATTTTCTATTCTCGAGAGTGTGTTTAAATGTTGGAGCGTCCCCCAACTTCGTCTCTTCTAGGACGAACCCATAATCCGGATTTATCTCGTGAGTTGAATTGGTTTGAGATTGCGATGGCAAAAAGATTTATTTGTGCCAAGTTTCGGGAGTGGGTTTAAATGTTGGAGCGTCCCCCAACTTCGTCTCTTCTAGGACGAACCTGATGAGCACATTTTATATCATATTATTATCCCTAATTTATATGTGTTAGTTACTTGTCTTTAATTAGTTTGAGTTATTTAGTTTGTTTTTGTGTTCTTATAGATGTTTTGTCTAAATAAATAAAATGTTAAAGTTATGAAAGCAATTTACTTATTTTCATATAGTAAATTGAGTCTTTGTTTTAACACGAGTCTTTTTCCCTTTAATTAGATGAATAACTGCAACACATGTTCTTCTTATTCTAGTAGCATGTATGCATATATGCATGTGTTAAATTGGTGGATTATTTTCTCATGCATTAAGTGTGATGTGTGGAAATATTACCATGGCATCCATTGTTGAATTCACTTTTGCTTGTTTGATTCATAGGTATATAGATGCATTGATACAAACGGAAGAGAGTATGAAGAATTTCCAAGGACATACCATGAAACAAGGAGGCAAGAAGCAAGCAAGCATGATTCTAGGAGCTAAATCTTCAATTGTTCAAAGATTGTGTACATATCTTCTCTTCATTCACATAAAAAATGAGAGAAGGAAGCTATGTATGGAAGCATTTATGGATGGAGACTTTAGCTATCAAGCTTGAGAAGTTTGAAAGATGGAGAGTCATTTTCACATGGAGTTGAAGTTGAATGAAGATCATTGTTGACCTATAAATAGATGTTGCTTCAAGTGAATAAGGGAGGGGGAAGAGAGTGGAGAATTAGAGACACTTTGTTGCTCTTTGTTCTTCCCTTTCTTTAGCTACTTTTTGTATAACGTTTTGTATTTGTTTAAGCATGTTTTCAATTTGTACTATGTCTTGCTAATTTCCTTAACTAAGGTTAAGGAGGAAACCACATTATGAAATAAGTTTCTTTTAATTATCTACAATTCCTATAGTGATGTTATCCATGCCTATGACTCTTACTTCAAAATGCATTAATAAAATACTTGTTCCTTTCACCTTTAATGTCATGCATTTTTGGTAGTTTAGAAATCACTTTTATTAATCCATGCTTGGCTTTGTAAAATATTTAATATGAACTCCTTTGATCTCTTGTCATTCAAATGAGCTTGTTTCACATTTGATGCTTTGTAAACACTTTGATCTTTTGTAGTTTCAATAAGTTTGTGTACATGTGATGCTTTGGTGTTCATAATTAAGAAGCGAAGAAGAGTCTACTTTAGATATATTTCATGTGTGCTTCATTGTTAAATTTTGAGAAAGCAGTAGATTGATTTCTAGATTGTTACTCCTAATTCGGGAATTAGTAAATAATATTAAGAGACTTATTGAGTAATGTGGTGGAATCCGATGCCTTAGTTACTTCGTCATCAAGGTAATCTTTTATCTATTTTATTTGTCTTAGCTACTTCACCATCAACTTTCATTCGACTAGGTTAGTGTTAAATTAATTTAGATTCGATTAGTTTTTTCTATTTTCATACATTCCCTGTGGGTTCGACCTCGCTCTTGCATTTCTATACTATAACTGATTCGTACGCTTGTGAGTAACAAACATAATCCGGATTTATCTCGTGAGTTGAATTGGTTTGAGATTGCGATGGCAAAAAGATTTATTTGTGCCAAGTTTCGGGAGTGGGTTTAAATGTTGGAGCGTCCCCCAACTTCGTCTCTTCTAGGATGAACCCATAATCCAGATTTATCTCGTGAGTTGAATTGGTTTGAGATTGCGATGGCAAAAAGATTTATTTGTGTCAAGTTTACCCTCTTCTAGGGATAAGAATCGTTCGAACCTAATGGTCTACCTCTCTTCTGGGCAGGGACTATGACTGGTTAGCCGCCATGGCTGTACTTCGTCCAACTAGGACGATACGTCCTAGGGGGACGTTTATCCTTGCAGGTTTACAGCAGGTATATATGATCTTGTCACTTTAACTAGATCTAATGAAATGTCTGACATATTCTGGGCTACACTACATAGATCTAGAATTCTTTACACTTCAACTAGAAGTAGAATTCTTCGCACTTCAATATCACAAGTGTGGTTTGGGGATCAAGATGAGAGATTCTACATGTCGTTCATCAGGAACGCTGACGTTCTTATCTCCCCCTAACGGCGGGAAGATTGTCTCATCAAAGTGACAACCACAAATCTAACGGTATAGAGATCTACTGTCAAGGGCTCTAAGGAGTACATAATGGATATGGTTCATAATCGACATATATGCCCATCTGTGAGACCCCATAAATATTAAAAGAGTTAAAGTTTGATAATTTGACATTTAAAACCGTTATCTCGTGAAGTGTCGAGGAAACTCGGAAAGTTTTTCAGATATATTAAAGAAGAAGTATTTATGTTTAGATATTCGATAATGAAGTACGTTTTGTGATGTGTCCGTGGTAATTCTTATGAATATTTTCGGACATGTGAACCATTTATTCCGTATTTCGAAAATAAAGGAATTTGGTTTAAGAACCATGCTCCAGGTCTTGTCATTCTGAAGGAGCCTCCTATCCATGTTGCTTATACTTATCTTGATGATTTAAATGATGTTCCTAGACCTAGAGCTAGAAGAACTGGTGATTCAGTTGTTGACTAGTTTTTCTCTTTTGTTCTTTCTTTCTGGGCTTTAGTGCCCCCTTGTAACCAAAAAAAAAAAAAAACTCAGTATGTGATCTAGACCTCTTTGACAGACCGACAACTTATGTCGGCAACCCGTACCTATCTTCATGGTGAGGGCACTTCACGGCAACCTACTGGCGTCTCTTTGTTCCTATCATGGATGTCGACGTTCCTCTGGTCATAGATCATCCATGCAACCAGCAAGGAGCGAAAACCAAATCTTGAGAACTTGAGACTTCCCGTCAGTTTCTTCCTTTTTCGATGACTTCAATCATTGATTCACATTCTTGAGGTATGAAACTCGAGCTTGTGTTCATGATCTCATCTTGGCATAATCGATTTTTGATTTAATCGGGTTATTGGGTGTTTTGGTTGGTATCGATCTCACCGGAGTTCACGGTACATGGTGGAGAGTTTTGGAGTTTGACCTCAGCATTAAATCTTTCGAAAGAGCCTATTTGTGCCACTTCAGGATTAACTCAAAGAGTACTTCGAATTGGAGAGTTTGAGGAGAAGGGGGCAAGGAAAGAAATTGTCCCAGCTACTATGTTCTTTGTCAAAGGAACTCCATCTGTTTTGAGCTTGATTGTTTGGCACCCAGGTTAGTTGGGTTCTCCATTAAAGGCTTTGAATGATATTCTGTATATGAGAACTAGGTATTTGATTACCTGAGAAACATATCTCACAGCTTGAGTTGTATAATTGAGAAAGCTAGACTTATCGGTTATTTAGCCACTGTCATGTTCCATCGTTCTTGGCATCCTTTACTTCTGTTTCGATCTGCAGTTGGAATTATATACATGAAGTAATCCCCGATTGTACCTTCATGCAGATTGGACAAGAGGGTGTGAAACTTGGAATTAAGTTCTTG
Source organism: Fragaria nilgerrensis (assembly GCA_010134655.1). Lineage (NCBI taxonomy): Eukaryota > Viridiplantae > Streptophyta > Magnoliopsida > Rosales > Rosaceae > Fragaria > Fragaria nilgerrensis. Next base: position 30,238,766 of record CM020978.1, on the reverse strand, counting down.
TCTATTAGAATAAGGGGAAAAATACCATTTGCACAAAATAGAAAAAGTCAAACACCATTTCAATGATAATCTTTTTTATTAGCCTATTTGAATACAAAGTACTTATTTTAAGCCCAAATACACAAATCTTTATTAAAATATAATAAAATTATATTTTTAAATATTTTTTTACCCTTAGCTTTTACTTAAAGAGAAAAAGTGAAAAGATGGAGGGAAGACTTTGCCGGAAGCATACCGGGCTCTGGCGCCAGTCACCAGCGGCCGCATTCCAGTCGCCGGACTCCGAACTTTGGCCGCCGGAATCCGGTGACCAGAATTTTCCAACAGCCGGAAAATTGCCGGCATCCGGTGGCCGGAATTTTCCGGAAATCTCACTGAATTTTTTTAAATGCCATCGGAATTTACGTGATCTTAACCCAAGTACGAAAAATAAAGTTTACTACCCCTAGCAAACTTTTACTGGGGGTAGTAAACTCAAAATAAAGTTTCTCCATGACCATTATACACCTTAAAATAGTGAAAAATCAACTTAAATGCAGAAAAATAAGTTTACTACCCCTAGTAAACTTCTGTTGGGGGTAGTAAACTTGCAATACAGTTTTCCTATGACCATTATATACCTTAAAGGAGAGAAAAAATCAACATATATGCAAAAAAGTAAAGTTTACCACCCCTAGTAAACATCTTACATCTTGCAAAATAATATCTCCAAGGCTATAAGTACACATTAAAACAGAGAAAAATCAACTTAGATGCGAAAAAATAAAATTTACTACCTCTAGTAAACTTTTACTAGGGGTAGTAAACTTGCAAAACAGTATTTTCAAGACCATAATACACACTAAAACAGAGGAAGAACAATTTAGATTCGAAAAACTAATGTTTACTACCCCCAGTAAACTTTTATTAGGGGTAGCAAACTTGCAAAAAAATATTTTCAATGTCATAATACACACTAAAACAGAGGAAGAACAACCTAAATGCGAAAAAATAAAGTTTATTACCCCCAGTAAACTTATACTAGGGGTAGTAAGCTTGCAAAACAATATCTCCAAGGCCATAAGTATACATTAAAATGGAGAAAAATCAACTTAGATGCAAAAAATAAAATTTACTACTCCTAGTAAACTTTTACTGGGGGTAGTAAACTTGCGAAAAAATAAAGTTTATTACCCCCAGTAAACTTATGCTGAGGGTAGAAAGCTTGCAAAACAATATCTCCAAGGCCATAAGTACACATTAAAACGGAGAAAAATCAACTTAGATGCAAAAAATAAAATTTACTACCCCTAGTAAACTTTTACTGGGGGTAGTAAACGTCGCTTCACTCAAAACCTTCACAGATCCGGCATCTCTGCAGCAATCCGCCGCTGAGGAGATTGGCAGTCACTTCACTCCAAACCTTCATAGATTCGGCCACACCTTCTCCAATCTCTGCAGCAATACGCTGCCGACGGCAACATCTCCATCCTCACCAAGTCTACCGTCGAGGAGATCGTTGTCTCCATGCCTCCGTCATCCGCCGCCGCTCTTTTTCGTATTCGGATCCCATGCCGACCGACAACGACGAGGCTGCTAGACCTTACAGAGGATGTGGTGGAGCGACTCATCGGAGGCTGCTCGATCTCGACCATCGTCGTCGGCGACGCCTGATGTGAGAGAGAGAGAGAGAGAGAGTTTTTGATCGGGATAAAGAGAGGAGAAAGTGAGAAACAGAGAAAGAGAGTTAAATGAGGTCAAGGGTAATGACGTCCTTTTATTAGAAATCATTGGAATGGGGTTGGTAAAGAGATTTTCATTGAAATTGGCTAAAATGAAGTTAAATTAGTAGTAAATGGTCATTTACTCTTAGAATAATGAATTAAATTCAGTTTACCTCCCTAATCTTTGGTGTCAAAATCAGTTCAGTCCTGCAACTTTTTTTAAAATCAGTTCGCCCCTTCAACTTTCGTAAACACATCAGTTTGGTCCAATTTTTGAATTCATCTCAAAATATGACGTCACCAAACTGACAAGGGGACCCATTTTCACCAAACTGAAGGGTAAAATAGTCAATTTGAGAAGATATTATTAAAGAAAAAAAACATTTATTTGGCAAAAAAAATGGTCCTAACAACAAAACAAAATCAACCACAAAATAGGTCTATAACATCAAATATGATGGAATGAGCATATGTAGCTTTTATTTTCTTTTATTTTAAGTTCCAATTAATCTGAAAAAAAATAAAAAATAAGGGCATTTTAGACATTTTGTTAAAAATTGGTTCCTTGTCAATTTGCTGATGTCATATTTTAAGGGGAATTCAAAAATTGGACAAAACTGATATGTTTAAGAAAGTTGAAGGGGCGAACTGATTTAAAAAAAAATTGTAGGACTGAACTGATTTTGACACAAAAGATTAGGGGGTAAACTGAATTTAATTCTAGAATAATTAAGGAATAGAGTAGCTATTGTTGGCGTTAGTCAAAGAGCATGAAGCTATTACGCCAGATTCCTCAAGTTTAGAAGTAGAGGTAAATATTGTCCTATCCTTGTTTAATTGGATGATTGAGTTGATTATGAAATTGGTTGACGTCTGAACTAGAGGAATGAGTGTCAATGTTAAAATCAATAATTGGTGCGTATTTGGTAGTGATCAGTAGAGCTGTTACTGTGTAGAGTGAGTTTTAGTGAAAGTTCACATTTATGTGGTTGTTTAAGGTTTGAACAGAAAGTTAAGAAAAACTGGAACTTGATTGAAAGGAAACTACACAGAGTTGGGTGTCCTTAGTGCTTTTGAGGATACACCTAAAAGAAAGTGATGTTGTGTTAGTATTTGAAAGAGTTTTGGTGTCCAGGGTAGCTGAACTAATCACATGCTTAATGTTGGTATAAGTGAGGGATTTTCATTTGAGTACAATATTGATTAAACTTGGTTAAGGGATATTATGTCAAGAGATGAAGAGATAGTGAAATGGGCATATTGTCACAACCCGCCAAGTTCCTTGGGCATATTTGAAGCAAGCATTGCCCAAAGATAATTTTTGAGCACACTAGAGTGTTCTAGAACGTTGTGGGAAGCCTCGAAGGTGTTCGGATACATCGGGAAGTCTCTAGGAAACTATGAAATTCTCTAGAACCTTTGAGGAGGCTCAAGCAACTAGAGATCCCTAGAACTCTCTAGAACACTCAAAGCCTTGTATAGATATTTTAGGACTTCCTTAGAGACATGTAGAAGTCTCTAGACTTTATCTTTATTTGTAATGTCCTAGATTACTCTAGAACTTTAGGTAAGGGGAAGGATGCCTATAAATAGGTAGTGAAGGCTCTTAGCCAAGGCATCCTAGAGATCCTAGAAAACCTTGTAAAGTGTTCTCAACTTAATACAAAGTTCCTTTCTCCCACAGTGTCTAAGTGTTCCTTTCTAGCATTTTTGCTCTCTTGTGTTGCTCTTGTTTCCGCTGCTTGAAGGCGAGGTGACTTAGAGAGTTTGAGGAGGTGAACAACTCTAAGGCCGCACGGTTGGTAGAGAAGCAAAATTCTAATCCCGTGACAAGTGGTATCAGAGCTTAGTTGCTCGCGCACAACACAAAGAGAAGGAAGATGTCTGGAGAAGGAGTTTCGGTGGAGCAAGCTGTCGTCGGCACCAAGAGGACCCACAAGGAAGTACTTGCTGCCTTTGATGCACGGCTCGGAAAGGTGGAATCGGCCGTGGTCGAGTTTGACACTCGACTTGAAGATGACGTCGTAACAAAGGGGGATCTCGCAGCCATGGTGGAAGAGTTGCGGGAGCAAATGCACGGCGCTCTCAACATTATGGCGGATAAGATCTGAGGGGAGGTCCGAGAAAAGCTTGACACAATGACTGCCGAGCTCACAGCCCTTCGAGAGGAAGTGAAGGAGGTCAAGGGAGATTAGGCGCTAGGCAAAGAGGCTGCGTTGAATAAGTCATAAGGGCCAAAGGAGACGAAGGCATTGGACTCTTTCTAACTCAAATCCTTTAGTGGAAGAGGGAAGTTAAAGAGCTTGACACATTTCTATGGAATATGGAAAGGTACTTCAAGTATCTAAAGCTCGAGGATGACGAGTCCAAAATTTCAACGGCTACCGTGTTCCTAGCCGACAATACCCTTATGTGGTGGCGTCGAAGGAGCATGGAAATCGAGCAAGGTACGTTCTCTCTCGATACTTGGGAAGAATTCAAGAATGATATCAAGTTGCACTTCTATCCCCAAAATGCTCAATATGAAGCCAAGGAGAAGCTTAGGTGGCTAAAGAAAACGGGTAGCATCAAGGATTATGTCAACACATTTGTTAACTTACTCTTTGAAGTGCCCAACATGACGGAGGAGGACAAGCTCATGTACTTCATGAGTGGATTACAAAGTTGGGCAAAGCTTGAGTTGCAAAGAAGACAAGTGCAAACCTTGTCACAAGCCATTGCCGCTGCCGAGTCCCTCATTGAATTCAAAGCTAACCACCAAGGCGACACCAAGTTCAAGGGGAAGAAGGTTAACTATGAGAAGAGTGGGGGAGACGTGCCAAAGCCGAAGGAGAAGCCCGAGTCAAGCTATAAGCCAAAGGTGAAGAGGTTCGAGAAGCACGACAAGTCCAAGACTTGGGAAGGGAAGTGCTACTTATGCTACGGGCCTCACATGATGCGCGACTGTCCTCAAAAGAAAGCCCTCAAAGCCATGACCTTGCAAGAGTCTAGGATCGAAGCGGAGGAGGATAATGATGCAAGGATGGGATGCATCCGGTTGCTCAATGCTTGAAGGCTAAGGCTAGCGTTCTCAACCAAGGCGACAAGCGGAAGGTGGATCGCTTTACATCGATGTCAAAGCAAAAGACACGATGGTTCGTGCCTTGGTGGATTGCAGAGCAACTCATAACTTCATGACGTCAGAAGAAGCAAGGAACTTGGCCTCCAAGTCACGAAGGAGTCGGGCAGCGTGAAGACGGTGAATACACCTGCCACACCCATTGTTGGGGTAGCACGCGATGTGGATGTTCACATCGGCGCTTGGAAGGGGAAAGTTGACTTCACCGTGGTCAAGATGGATGACTATGGCGTGGTAATCGGCTTTGAATTCATAGACAAGGTACGAGCATTTCCCATTCCATTCTATAACATCTTTTGCATCGTAGCGGATGGAGAATTGCCTTGCGTGGTGCCCGTGGCAAGGCAAGCAAGGGAGAAAACAAAGGCTCTATCCGCCATGCAACTCGCCAAAGCTTGGAAGAAGGGCGAGCCTACATTCCTAGCAACCCTCAAGATGGACGAGGAGGTTGGAGGAAAGTCCGAACCTTTGCCAAGGCAATAGAGGCAGTCCTTGAGGAGTTTGGAGATGTAATGCCCAAGGAGTTGCCGAAGAGGTTACCACTAAGGAGGGAGGTGGATCATGCCATCGAGTTGGAACCCGGAGCGAAGCCACCATCAAGGTCCCCCTATAGAATGGCGCCACCCGAGCTAGAGGAGCTCCGGAAGCAACTTAAGGAGTTGCTTGAGGCCGGCTACATTCAACAGTCCAAGAGTCCATACGGCGCCCCCGTCTTGTTCCAAAGGAAGAAGGAAGGCTCATTAAGGATGTGCATTGACTACCGAGCACTTAACAAGATCACATCAAGAACAAGTATCTCATCCCTTTGATTGCCGACCTATTCGATCAATTGGGAGGAGCAAGATATTTCACCAAGCTAGATCTTCGCTTGGGATACTATCAAGTAAGGATTGCACCCGAGATGAACCAAAGACCACGTGCGTGACAAGATATGGATCGTTCAAGTTCTTATTCATGCCATTCGGTCTCACCAATGCCCTGGCAACTTTTTGCACCTTAATGAACAAGGTATTCCATCCTTACCTTGATAAGTTCGTAGTAGTTTATATCGATGACATTGTGGTCTATAGCAAAACTTTGGAGGAGCATGTCGAACACCTTCGCATAGTGTTCCAAACCCTTAGGGAGAACGAACTCTATGTGAAGAAGGAGAAATGTTCATTTGCCAAGGAGAAAGTGGATTTTCTAGGCCACAAGATCAAGGATGGAAAGCTCTTGATGGAGAAAAGCAAGGTGAAGGCCATCCGAGATTGGGAGCCGCCAACCAAGGTACCCGCACTTCGATCTTTCCTTGGCTTGGTTAATTATTATCGAAGGTTCATCAAAGGATACTCCGCCATTACGACACCCTTGACGGACCTTTTGAAGAAAAACAAGACATGGGAGTGGACGGACCAATGCCAACAAGCCTTTGAAGACTTGAAGAAGGCTTTGATGGAGGAACCCGTGCTAAGGCTGCCAGACCTTAGCAAACCATTTGAGGTACACACCGATGCATCGGACTTTGTCTTTGGTGGTGTACTTATGCAAGAGGTACATCCGATAGCATTTGAAAGCCGCAAGCTCAATGACACCGAGACGATACTCGGTGCATGAGAAGGAGATGACGGCCGTAGTTCATTGCTTGCGCACTTGGAGGCATTACTTGCTTGGTTCCCATTTCATAGTCCAAACCGACAATGTCGCCACAAGCTACTTTCAAACGTAGCAAAAGCTTACCCCGAAGCAAGCAAGATGGCAAGAGTTCCTTGCCGAGTTTGACTATAAGTTGGAGTATAAGCAAGGCAAGGAGAACGTGGTAGCGGATGCCCTAAGCCGGAAAGCGAAGCTAGCACCCGTCATGCTTACACCTCAAAGCAATCTCATGGGAAGAATCAAGGAAGGACTAACCCATGACTCTCAAGCCAAGAATTTGGTGGAGCTTGTCAAGAGTGGAACGCCAAGGCGATTTTGGCTCGAGGATGAGTTGCTTTACACAACGGGGAAGCGGCTTTATGTTCCAAAATAGGACAACTTGAGGAGAGAGATATTGAAGGAATGCCATGACTCAAAGTGGGCGGGACACCCCGGCACTCATCGCACTTTGGCATTGCTTAGCGACACTTATTATTGGCCACACATGCGGGACGATGTGGATGCGTGTGTAAAGACTTGCCTTGTGTGCCAACAAGACAAGGTGGAGCAAAAGCATCCAGGAGGGTTGTTGGAACCCCTTCCCATTCCATCAAGACCGTGGGAAAGTTTAAGTATGGACTTCATCACCAATCTACCCAAGTCCGATGGTTGTGGATCCATCTTCGTTGTGGTAGATCGATTCACCAAGTATGCCACCTTCATCCCGGCACCCGTGAAGTGTACCGCGGAGGTAGCAGCATGCTTATTCCTTAAGCATGTGGTGAAGTATTGGGGAGTTCCAAGGAGCATAGTTAGTAATCGAGATGCTCGATTCACCGGAAGGTTTTGGACGGAACTCTTCAAGTTACTTGGGGCAAAGTTAAACTTCTCCACGGCCTTTCATCTGCAAACCGATGGGCAAACAGAGCGCGTGAATGTCTTATTAGAGCTATACTTAAGGCATTACGTGAGTGCCAACCAAAAGGATTGGGCAAAGTTGCTTAATGTCGCCCAATTCTCTTATAACTTGCAGCGGTCCGAGTCGACGGGAGCAAGTCCGTTCGAGCTAGAAACCGGACAACAACCCTTAACTCCAAGCACGTTGGTGACCGGCTACACGGGAAGTAGCCCCGCGGCATATAAAACAGCCAAGGAGTGGCAGCAAGCCAATGAGCTCGCTCGTTCGCAACTAGAGAAGGCTTCAAAGAAGATGAAGAAGTATGCGGACCGGCAAAGGCGACACTTGGAGTTCCAAACTGGCGACTTAGTGTTCGTGAAGGTTATTCCAACACAACACAAGGCGAACAAGGGACTTCACAAGAGTTTGCTACGAAAGTATGAAGGTCCCTTTCCAATCCTTAAGAAGGTAGGCAAAGCGGCATATCTAGTGGAACTACCTTCTAACACCAAGCTTCATCCGGTGTTTCATGTGAGTCACTTGAAGCCTTATCATGAAGATGCCGAAGCACCCGAACGAGGTAAGTCTCATCGAGCTCCCGCTTATATGAACACTTCATTTGACAAAGAAGTGGATAGTATTGAAGCCGAGCGTGAGGTGCGGAAGAAGCGGATACTGAGGTATACCGAATACTTTGTCAAATGGAAAGGGTTGCCCGCGTCTGAAGCTAGTTAGGAGAAAGAGGAGTCCTTGTGGCAATTCAAGGACAAGATTGCCAAGTTCGAGCAAGAGGAGCTCGCAAGGGCGACGAGGACGTCGCCGACTTGAGTGGGGAAGAATGTCACAACCCGCCAAGTTTTTTGGGCATATTTGAAGCAAGCATTGCCCAAGATAATTTTTTAGTACACTAAAGTGTTCTAAAACGTTGTGGGAAGCCTCGAAGGTGTCCGGATACATCGGGAAGTCTCTAGGAGACTATGGATCTCTAGAACCTTTGAGGAGGCTCAAGCAACTAGAGATCCCTAGAACTCTCTAGAACACTCAAAGCCTTGTATAGATATTTTAGGACTTCCTTAGAGACATGTAGAAGTCTCTAGACTTTGTCTTTATTTGTAATGTCCTAGATTACTCTAGAACTTTAGGTAAGGGGAAAGATGCCTATAAATAAGTAGTGAAGGCTCTTAGCCAAGGCATCCTAGAGATCCTAGAAAGCCTTGTAAAGTGTTCTCAACTTAATACAAAGTTCCTTTCTCCCACATTGTCTAAGTGTTCCTTTCTAGCATTCTAACTCTCTTGTGTTGCTCTTGTTTCCGCTGCGTGAAGGCGAGGCTGACTTAGAGAGTTCGAGGAGGTGAACAACTCTAAGGCCGCACGGTTGGTAGAGAAGCAAAGTTCTCATCCCGTGACAATATATACCTTTAAGGAGAATGTTCTGCGTTGGTTTCTATATATACAGTATCATCCTTGAGATAATTATAATATACCAAGCCATTGAGATATGTTAAGTATGATTTCAAATTAATTGGTATATGATTATATTGTCACCCTTGAATCATGACGTTGGCTAGTGAATGGACTTCCATTTTCAAGTTCTTGTTAAGTGGTATTGACGGGTGCATTAATTGTCGGACTAGGGACTCCAGTTACCTGAGACAATAAAGTGGTGGAGTTGGCCGCCTAGGGAAACCTAATGGAATCAAGCACCGATATTCTAGGTAGGGGATTCTGGACTTGTCTCAGTTAGTGATTTTATGCATATGATATTAAAGTAAAGTGGTTTATGCATGAAAGATATATTTTCGAATTCTTGTGAATTACTGTTTGATGACCTGAGAGTGAGTGGGGCATAGCGACTTCCTTGGGTTTCGATCCCCTAAACCTCCGGAGGGGCTGTACAGACTAGAGGATGTCTAACATCCTTTAAGGTGTGGCGTCGCTCCTAAGCGGTATGGCATAAATGGACACTCTCGCTACACCTTGCCGTGTGTACGATAATAATCGTGGTAAGGTTGTAGTTGGCTTGAGATAGATCTGTCATCAGGTTTGTATATCTATTTTGGGCCCTAGCTACTTGCATTTTTACAACAATGAATGTTTATTTTAAACCGTTATGCATGATTTCACTACTAGTCATGGCAAATGTTTTTAAATTGTTTTCACACCTAGCTGGGGTAAATTTTATTGAGCAGCGAGGACGAAAGTTCACCCCTACAACAGTTTATGGATGCATGTACTGTGTATGGAGACGGGATAGCTGGACAGGGTTGGGTGTGGCATAGACATTTTATACTTCATGTTATTGTCAGTGTTATATCCGTATGACATGTTTCCTTATTTATCTGTCATTGTTTAGCCTTTTGATCGAGTATGTGTTTATTTGATCAACTATTCCTTTTGTCAGTTTTCGACCGTTGATCTTGAACCGGACTGATATTGATTTTTGTTCAGAGATGGCTTGTTTGATTTGAAAGATATCTAAACGTTTTTATAGTTTCACTTCATTTTAAAATAAACGCTTCTGCAAACATTTTTGAAATTTTTAATTTTTCCTTTGCCTTGCAGGTTCTCAGAACTTGAGTGAGGGATCCTAGCTTGGGTTCTATGAATGCGCGGCACTGTAATGTGCTCGATTAGATGAGATGCAAATCGGGGCGTTACACCATCCTTTGTTGAAGACCCGATTTTGCACGTTGTGGCGGCACATTGGCACAGGAACTGCACACCTAAATCTGTGTAAGTGTAAAACACTAGGTTCGCACCTAATCACCAACTGTAACACAAAGTAAGGTGGGTAGCAGTGGGCCTCAACCGGATCAACATGGCTACATGCAAGATTGCATAGCCCGACACAAACACTAGAAGCTTGGTGCGCATTACCAAGGTTCTACCTGCGAGACCATCTTGGGTGTGAACATAGGAAACTATATGTTCAACAGATCCCAAGTGATATGCAATAATCATCGGAAGCCATCGATGTTAAGTCTCCGATATTATCAAGCCTTATAGACTTTATAAGATAATCCGAGTGCTGTACCCTAAATTTCATGGGTGAGAGTCTAGCAAACGCATCATTTTCTTGTGAACAATGATGTGACATCTAATCACTTTTGTTGATGCATCAACTAAAACCATTAATATTTAACTGGTCTGTATGGTGGTTTGATAGGTCCACGTATTTTCCCTTGCATTCTGTGCATAAAGAGATAGTGTATATTCTACTTTTTGCATATGATGGTCTAGTATTCAACATTTTTAACGAGCAGTTTGACATAATGTGTCATTAAAGACAAGACCCTTATTCTGAGGGGGATGCTCGTGTGATTATTGAGTTAAGGATACGGTGCATCATATGTTTTTCCCGGGTGCATCAAACACCAATACTATAGCTAGTATTTGCTCGAATCATTTAGCTTCTAGCTAATAAATTTTGATATCTTCAATATACACCTTGGCCACACATTCGAAGGTTACGCAAAGATATTACACCATTTTTCTAGTGGTTTCAACGTTTTAAACATTGGTTTCAATGAACTTACCTTCCGATAACGTTCTTCTGAAACGTAGAGGTATTTTGCCTTGTCAGCCAGACGAGAATGCTCAGTTCCTTAATATTGATAACTCATAACAATTTTGATTTAGATTCTAGGGCATCAAGCATTTTCATTTCAATATTCTCTAATTATGATTTGCTTCAGGCAAGGAAGATGTCTACTTCAAATAGTTTCTTCTGGAGACTACCAATTAACATGATAAAACATGATAAAAGCTACCGATTTTATCGTGTCTGGTGAATTTTGGAATGAAACTTCAAGTTTCTTAAGAGGGTTATTATCGAAACTACAAGTTCGATTTATACATGAACTACTGGTTTATTTCTGAACTACCGGCTCACTAGGTACATGTATTTTCAAATTATAATCATGTAACAATTGATGATATTAATTTCACGCTACTAATTAAGCATAGTGAATATGTTACGTAATTATGTGTTAATGTTTCTGGCAATATTTGGAGTGCCTTATAGACATGCATAATGACTAGGTACAAAAAACCAGTGTCATTAGATTATTTTCCTTTTGTTTGATTCTGCTAGTTCAAAGGAATTGACTTTAAAGTGAAAGAAATAAACCTCTACATACATTACAAGCCTATGGGACACAATCTGAGAGATATGTTGGTCGGGCTTCTAGGTCCCGTAGAGGGAGAGTGGGCCTACTAGGCTCAGAATGGTCTGCCAAGAAATACAATGTTATTAATCAACCCTTTCAGTAACTCCAATTGTAGACGACCAGGTAAACAATGATGAGTTGGTAGAGCGAGGCTCACTTAAGTACACAGCCTCAAAAGAACTTGCCTAGACATTGCATCCAACTAGATGAGCCTAGTTTGAGAAGAATTATAATCATTGTATGGACTCATGGTGACACATGACTAGCTTCTGTGCTAGCCTTGTAGCTTGCGTCGAGCTTCTGGCTCAATTTTGTGTATATACAAGCTTGATTTAAGCTAATAACTTAACATCATTAATATTCACCAATATAACATAAACCAATGCAATATATGGTATTAAATCGTAACAGACAAACTTAATGTGAAAGAAATTATATGAAACCGAAATAAATTAAATTATAACGGAAACAATTTATTCTCATTGACATAATGTATATGCAATAAAATTAGTATTTACTGAACCAATAAATGTCAATAACGTAGCGGTTACTTGTAAAACTAACTGATTTGCATCACCAATTGCTTCTGGCATTAATGTGTCATTACATATTCATGATAATTATCAATATAAACGATAACATAATTGAGGACTAATTGAATAAAACTGATGCGATTTGAATTTGGTAACCAACATTTAATATATGACATAAATTACTAAATAAATATCATTTATGCAGCGGTTAAGTACTAAAGGCAATGAGTTCAAATCTCATTAATGCTTCTAGCATTACACATAAGTATTAAATTGGATAAATGCTTTTGGCATAACATTTATGTAATAATCGTGTAATTAAAACTCAAAACTAATGCTTCTAGCATAATGGATTATAATGACATTATTTAAATTGGTGTAACCATAACGTTTCTATCATAAATTCTGCAATAATTTGGCCCACAATTCTTGTAGCATAATCTATATATGTGCTATAACTTGGTAAATGCTTCCAGCATTACATGCCCTTAAATGACATTGAATTTGACACAATTCAAATTTGTAACTGACAAAACGTACGTATATATTAAGTTACAATTAAGTAACATAATCAATGTTGAAATGTTGTTATACCATTGACGTAACATGTATTAACGCATTTTATTCAAACTAATTAAAAGCAATATTAATTCCTTCTTATCACTAAATGTTTCAGACATAATTAATGGGATATAGGTAACGTCGGCTATAGTGGTAAACCGTTAACGGTTACAACCACTACTTCCAGAATGCATGCATGATCTTGAGTTTGGATGTCATGAAAACTATACTTTTTGCTGCTCCATGTGCCTCCTTGTCTGCAATACTAGGCAGTTGCGAAGGCTGATTTCGGTGGCTACTGGCCTCCGTAGTGATTTTTCTTTTGGTGCTATATTTTCCTTTTCCAATTCTCATAACATAAGAAAACTTATATGACATTTCATGTTCATATGTATTAACCAAATAGACTAATAAAATATATTTGGTGCTCATGCATCATAGACGGATTTTTCAATATGCAACCAAAGGTAATAAACATGAAATCACAAGATCGAAACATAAACAACATATGGTTCATGCTTTAGGGTGGTTTTTCATGTAATCAAGGTTTGAAAGAAACATGAATTATAATAGAATTTAGAAAACTTTACTCGATGCAGAGCGAATCAATGAATGTTCATCTTATGTGTCAGAACCGAGAATATTGGTGGACTAAACTTCTAATACAATCCGAGAGCTTGTTTGTGATTGAAATTCTGAACCATGTTGAATGATTCTTCCATCGATTGATCAACGGTCTCTCTTCCATGCTACATAAAAACTACATTAGTGTTAGACATATTCGTGCTGATAACGTGTTATAAAACAAAAGTAAAAGAAATTAAGAAAAAAGAGAAACAACCAAGAGAATGAGGAAATATGTTGCATATATCATTGAGGTGAGAACTCTCTCTTATATAGAGATGAGATCATGATGTAAATATGGCTAATTACAAGAATGCCCATTAAATAAACTATTTACAACAACAATCAAGTCGTGGAGGAAGTTATAGTTCTCCTCCCGAACCCTAAGAGCAGCGGCTTCCACTCCCGAACTCATCTCGTCCGGTGGCCAATCTCGGGTTGGGGTCGGCCTCTGGGCCTTGGCGACGTCGAGTTGTGGCTACCGGACGGGATCTACAAATTGCCAAGTAAGTTTCTTCAATGGTTTTTGGTTTGAGGTTTGAAGCAAAGGGATCTCGGCTTGCAGACTTGTGCAGGGAAGGTGGTCGTCTCTTCCAACCTTTGAGTCGCGGTGGTGGCACGATCCTGAAGTTCTTCAGTCCTCCGGGCGTCGATGGCAAAGCAAGTCGGATTGGGGCAGATTGATGAAAGGAGTCGTGGCGTGCAGTCATGGCGAGGAAGATGTTGGATCTGTCTTATTCGGTACGTAACGATGTGGATGGAGGATTTTATGGCTTCACGGTGGTCGTGGCGGCGGCGTGCTTGACGGTGTTTGACGGTGCTGAAGGTAGAGGGTTTTGGTGGATGCAGGCAGGCTACCCTGTGTTTTTGGGCATTGGGCTAAGTCCATTTAAGGTACTTGGGCCTAAACTTGGACTAAGGTTTTTTGCTTTAGTCTAAGTCTAAGTATCTAGCTAGTCTATTTACAGTATTTCCTTTTGTTATGAACCTAAGCATTTGTGTGTCTAGTATTTCTTACTTTTCTGGTAGAAATAAGTGAACGGAATTTTTGTAATGAATGGTGCTAGCATGCCAAGTCCTTAACTTGCCTAAATTTTTGGCAAGGGAAGACATGTATCCGTGTCATTCTAGCTTGAGTATCAATGAAATTGCCGTATGGCTTTACCTGTCAAAAAAAAGTCGTGGAGGAAGTTGGACCTAGTATTTTATGATTTTTTTTTTGTAAGCCGGTTTCTTCCATCCCTTCTTCCATTTTACCTCTTGAATATGAGGCCTAAAGTCTGGTTGCAACTCCATTTCTACAAGAAAAAGTTTACTGGTTTACCAGACTTCAGCTCTCATGAGTTAAAAACCATGTCATATTAAATTTTGTAAATCAGTTTACAGTAAAGGGGAACGTAAAGCAAGTACTATTGGGAAGGAGAGCTTCCGCAACAAATACGTTCACATAAAGCCCTTGGTGATTGTGTTCCTTCCGTTAAATTTTGTAAACGTATTTGTTGCGGCAGTAGGGTGCATGTTACATCAAAAGCTACTAGTCTATAATGGAACATGTCCATTTTTTCCTCTCTGAATCACCATCGGCCTCCGTCAACTTAGTCATCCGTGTGAATGGTCTGTTAGTACAAATGCCTTTGTCTTTTGAGTATCAACTGTGTTAGAACTCTTCCTTTCAAAAAAAAAAAAAACTGTGTTAGAACTCTTTCTCTTTTGGTCTGTGTACTTCATTCCATGGATCCTCGGTTTCTCATTCTACTTCTCTCTCTGGTTATCACTTCACCAACTTCATCTTCCACCTCCGACTTATTGATTGAAGGCTCATCCCTCTCTGTAGAGAAACCAGAAGATGTTCTGGTTTCACCTGGCCGTGTTTTCACAGCCGGCTTTCATCAAGTTGGCAACAACTCATACTGCTTTGTCATTTGGTTCAACGAACCATCAGACTCGTACCAGAACCGAACCATAGTCTGGATGGCAAACCGTGACCAACCAGTCAACGGGAAGCGCTCAAAGCTTTCCCTCCTCAAAACTGGTAATCTCATCTTAACTGATGCTGCTCAATCCCACGTTTGGACGACAACCACCAGCTCAGTCTCCCCTGCATGTTTAAGCCTCCACGACTCTGGTAATCTGGTTCTGCTTAATCTGAAGACAAAGGTTGTTCTATGGCAGAGCTTTGACTCCCCAACTAATACCCTTCTTCCACTCCAACCGTTCACCAGAACCGCAAAACTTGTCTCCACCAGAAGCCAGAGCAACTTCTCCTCTGGCTTCTATAAGCTCTTCTTCGACAATGATAACCTTATGAGGCTACTCTTTGACGGCCCTGAGATTTCTAGTGCCTACTGGCCCAACCCTGCATATGTGAGCTGGGATAATGCAAGGTCTACTTACAACAGCACTAGAACTGCCGTGCTTGATTCCTTAGGCAGTTTTGCATCTTCGGATAATTTGACCTTTCTTGCAGCTGATTATGGTGCAAAGTTGCAGAGAAGGTTGACTATTGATTTTGATGGAAATGTTCGATTGTACAGCCGTGAAAAGCCAGGAGAGAACTGGAAAGTGACATGGCAGGCGTTTTCTGATCCATGTGTGATTCACGGAATTTGTGGAGCTAACAGTGTCTGTAGCTACGATCCTAGTTCTGGTAGGAAATGTTCATGCCTTCCCGGGTATCAGATGCAAAATCATACTGATTGGTCTCTTGGTTGTCAACTGGAATTCCAATTCTCTTATGGAGAAGGCGAGTCTCGTTTTCTCCAGCTTAGTCAAGTTGAGTTCTATGGCTATGATTACAATGAGTACCAAAACTATAGCTATGGTGATTGCGAACAAAGATGCTTGGAACTGGATAACTGCAAGGGGTTTCAGTACACATTTGCTTCTGGTGTTTATAAATGTAATCCCAAGACGCAGTTGCGAAGTGGGCACAGGTGGAACACTCAAGGTTACTTCTATCTGAGACTGCCGAAGGCTCAGTCCTTTTCTAACATAGACATCAAGCCAATGAAGAACCTTGGGTTAAGTTGCACAGAAAAAGTTGTTGATCTCGAGAGGGAGTATGTTAAAAATCGAGTCAGTAAGCCGGTGAGGTTCCTGCTCTGGTTTGCCTGTGGAGTTGGGGGTGTTGAAATCATTTGTATTGTTCTGGTTTTGGGTTTGTTGAAATCAAACGAGGATATTCATGCCTACGCTGTTACTGCAACCGGGTTCAAAAGGTTCAGCTACGCTGAGCTCAAGACTGCGACTCGGGGTTTCAGTGAAGAAATTGGAAGAGGCGCAGGAGGAGTTGTTTACAAAGGTGTATTGGCTGATCAGCGAGTGGCAGCGATTAAGGTACTCTATGAAGCTAATCAAGGAGAAGCAGAATTTCTAGCAGAAGCTAGTACTATTGGGAAGGTGAATCATATGAACTTGATAGAGATGTGGGGATATTGCTCAGAGGGAAAGCACAGGATTCTTGTTTATGAGTACATGGAGCATGGTTCCTTGGCACAAAAGTTGGCTTCCAATGTGCTTGATTGGGAGAAGAGGTTTGATATTGCTGTAGGCACTGCAAAAGGTCTAGCTTATTTGCATGAAGAGTGCTTGGAGTGGGTTTTACACTGTGATGTTAAGCCTCAAAACATATTGTTGGACTCCAATTACCAACCAAAAGTTGCAGATTTCGGCCTCTCCAAGCTACTTAACAGAGATGAGCTGAAAAATTCAAGCTTTTCAAGAATACGAGGAACCAGAGGTTACATTGCTCCAGAATGGGTGTATAATCTTCCCATCACATCCAAAGTGGATGTGTACAGCTATGGAGTGGTTGTGTTGGAGATGGTGACCGGAAAGAACCCGACAATGGTGATGGAAATGAGTGATGGTGAGCAGAGAAGACTAATTACGTGGGTGAGGGAGAAACTAAATGGAACTGATAATATTGCGTCCAGGATGGGAGAGATCATAGACCCCTCGTTTGAAGATAACTACAATGTCGAAAAGATGGAAATTCTGTTAACAGTAGCTTTACATTGTGTTGAAGAAGACAAAGATTCACGACCAACCATGAGTCAAGTCGTTGAGAGACTCCTACACCACGGCAAAGATTCTTAGTGACAATGAGTTTGTTGCAGTTGAAGAACTTTTGGTGAATGTACGCTCTAGTATTGCTCATATTGTAATTCTGTTTCCTCCCTTGCATGTATTATGATTTTGTAAATGCTTCATGCATGTTCTTATTATGATAGAAATAAATCTTCTGAAGAACAGACTGCAAGCATTCTTTCGTTGCTAAAAAGCATGCTGCATAATCGTCATTCGTCGCTTATTATAATATGATACGAAACTCAATGCCTTTGAAAATATGTTCTGTGACGACAAGCTAATGTTTTTGGAAGAGTACAGGCACAGCTGACTTTCCAAGCAACTTGACAATCATTCAGGGCTGCTAATTCTGGAAATTAAAACAAGTTGGAAGTTTGTAGTCAGCATCATACATTCATACCATATCTCCCACTCAATAATTTACGTAGATAAAATGGTATAAATCCCACCGACGAGAAATTATAAACTGTACCTGAAACATCACTTGGCATTTGGTCCCCTCCAATATTACTGGTCCAAATATTTTTATTTTATTTCTTATTGGTTTATTTATTTACCGTAACTTTTTTTTTTCACCTCATGTTGGTCCCTATAGGAAATTGAGTTATATGATCTAGGAACACCATGATACACGGCTACATAGAATAATTACTCTCCGACGACTTCCGAGCAGCAGCCATTACAATAATGGAAAATTTTACAATAAATATGAACTAATTATGTGGGGAAGATTCTATAGAACCCTGCAGACGTATTTAGTGCGGGTTGTTGAATTCAATATGCACATCAAAAAAACTATGATGTGATAGTGTTCAATTGTATAAATTTTTTCTAAATCTTGGCCGCCCGGAGCAAATTCTACGAGCTCCTCGAAAAATCACAATCATATAGATAATGAGATATCATGATTCATAAGGTCATATGACCCATTGACCACGTTACGGTATTATATTGATAATGCTTCTGTTGCTGGTGGCCAAACTCTTGGATCATGGCTGCTCTGTTTCACATTCTTCTTCTTTTTCTTGCAATTTTTTTCGAAGTATCGTCTTCAACCTCTGACACTCTGAATGAAGGCTCATCCCTCTCTGTAGAGAAACCAGACGATGTTTTAACTTCACCGGATGGTGTTTTCACTGCCGGGTTTCACCATGTCGGCGACAATTCATTTTGCTTTGCCATTTGGTTCACTGAGAAATCTGACCACTACAAAAACAGAACCATAGTTTGGATGGCCAACCGTGACCAACCAGTCAATGGCAAACACTCAAAGCTCTCCCTCCTCAAAACCGGTGATCTCATCTTAACCGACGCTGGCCAATCCAATGTTTGGTCCACGTCCACCACTTCAGTCACTCCGACCAGCCTAAGCGTCCAAAATTCCGGCAACCTTGTTTTGATCAACTCGGCACATGTCATTCTATGGCAGAGCTTTGATTTTCCAACTGATACTCTTCTTCCTAGCCAACTACTCACCAGAAACACAATCCTTGTCTCCATGAGAAGCCCCAGCAACTACTCCTCTGGCTTCTACAGGCTCTTCTTCGACGATGACAACCTTCTCCGCTTACTCTTCGACGGTCTTGAGGTTTCAAGTGTGTATTGGTTTGAACCGTGGCTGACTGGCCGAGGCGCCGGAAGGTCCACAGACAACAGCAGTAGAGTTGCTGTGATGGATTCCCTAGGAAAATTTACTTCATCAGATAAGTACAATTTAACCGCTTCCGACTATGGTGCAGCTTTGCAGAGAAGACTGACGGTTGATTGCGATGGAAATGTTCGGTTGCGCAGCAGGGCCAAACCTGGAGAGAACTGGGTTGTGACAGGGCAGATCTTTCAAGATCCTTGTAAGATTCATGGGGTCTGTGGCCCTAATAGTGTATGCAGCTATGAGCCTAGCACTGGAAGAAAATGTTCTTGCCTTCCTGGTTACAAAATGTCAAATCATACTGATTGGTATTATGGTTGTGAACCAGAGTTCGATTACACTTGCAGCGGAGTTGAGTCAAGTTTCTTCAAGCTTTCGAAGCTCGAGTTTTTCGGGTATGATTACGGATACTTCACCAACTACACCTTCGTGCAGTGTGAGGAACTCTGTTTGCGGCTGTGTAACTGCAAAGGGTTCCAATACTCTCGAATCCCAAGTCTCAGTACATATAGCTGTTATCCGAAGACGGTGCTGCTCAATGGTTACAGGTCTCCTAGCTTCTTCGGAGACATATATTTGAGAGTGCCAAAGATTCATCTGTCATCTTATGGATTGCCACAAGAAGAGTATAGCTTGAGTTGCTTAAATAAGGTGGTTGAGCTTGATAGGACTTATGAGAAGAGCCGTGTATCTGGTCTAGTCAAATTTTTACTATGGTTTGCATGTGGACTTGGGGGGTTTGAGATCATTTGTATACTTTTGGTTTTGGGTTTGATAACTCGAAAACGGAGAGATCCCAATGAGGATAAGTATGGCAAGTATGGTTACCATCTTGCTGCAACTGGATTCAAGAGGTTTAGCTACGCTGAGCTCAAGAATGCGACGAAGGGTTTTAGTGAAGAAATTGGGAGAGGAGCAGCAGGTGTTGTTTACAAAGCTGTGTTGGCTGATCATCGAGTTGCTGCGATCAAGATGCTTAATGAGACTAACCAAGGAGAAGGTCAGTTTCTAGCAGAAGCAAACACTATTGGGAGGGTGAATCATATGAATTTGATAGAGATGTGGGGATACTGCTCAGAGGGAAAGCACAGGCTTCTAGTATACGAGTACATGGAGCATGGTTCCTTGGCACAAAAGTTAGCTTCCAATGTGCTTGATTGGGAGAAGAGGTTTGATATTGCTGTAGGCACTGCAAAAGGTCTAGCTTATTTGCATGAAGAGTGCTTGGAGTGGGTTTTACACTGCGATGTTAAGCCTCAAAACATATTGTTGGACTCCAATTACCAACCAAAAGTTGCAGATTTCGGCCTCTCCAAGCTGTTCAACAGAGATGAGCTTAAGAATTCAAGCTTTTCGAGGATACGAGGAACCAGAGGCTACATTGCTCCAGAGTGGGTTTACAATTTGCCAATTACATCCAAAGTGGATGTGTATAGCTTTGGGGTTGTGGTGTTGGAGATGGTGACCGGAAAGAACCCGCTAAAGCCGGATGTGGATGCCATTGATGGCGAGCAGAGAAGGCTGATTATGTGGGTGAGGGAGAAGCTACTTAATGGAACTTCTGCTAGTGATATTGAAGCTCGGATAGGAGAAGTCATAGACCCTTCGTTTAAAGGTGAATATGATGTGAAAAAGATCGGCATTCTGTTGGAAGTAGCTTTGCGTTGCGTAGAGGAAGACAGAGATGCAAGACCAACTATGAGCCAAGTCGTTGAGATGCTTGTGCAGCTTGACAAAGACCAAGAGCATTAGTTGGCTCATTTGGCCGTGTCATCCTGTATTTGAAAAACTATTGTACAAAAAGTACTGTTTAATTGATGGTAATCGATTGGAAATAAAGACTTTGATGATTCAGTTTTTAGAGAAGTCATCTTCAGCTTCTTCTGCTTTTGTCATTAGAGATGAAACAGGTTTATTTATACTGGCTTCCACCAAACAATTAGGAAATGCTGAAATTCTCATTGCTGAAGCTAAAGGACTCGAGAGCAGAACTGCAAGCTGCCATTATCCATGGTTAATCCTAATTGATAATATCAAAAGGTCATATTGCTACTCCCTTGTGTATCAAAACCCTGGTGGCGGACATAAAGAACTTGATGCAATTCTTTCTAGTTTGAAGGCATCAGTTTGATGCATATTTGAAGGGAAGTCAACTTCCCAGCGGTTACTTTTGTGCACTTGAGCGATCATGAGTTCAACTAGGTGTTTGGACACATAAACTTGCTTACCAAGCATTCAAAGCTCTGTACTGATTTTATTTTCGAGCCCAAATCAACTAAACGAAGCTAAACGAAAAGTATGCACTTGTATGAACATTGAATATTCTATGAGGAGAAATTCAGAGATTTGGAAACAAGGTGGTGAGACATTAAAAGCCTAAATATGAGACACCGTAAGGTTGGTTTGTGTGTAGATCTATGACTCAGATGGCGGGGTTTGAGCCCAATAACATATTATTGAGCCCATAGACAAAGTCCTAAAAATTCACACTTTTGTTTCCATAAAGTTATCTTTGTTTTCAGTTTGTCCATGGAATGAGACCCATTAAGTACTTGTCATACCATTCTTCATGTATGGACTTTCACATGATATTCTACAAATCACAAACCATACCAGGTATGTTGACAGCAGGGATCAAACTCGAAGGAGGGTTCCAGCACTAGTCCTTACCAACTAACACGTCAAACCTCGACTTTGCCCCAAATTACAAGTACAGGCAAAGACTACTCAAGGCTGATGTTTATACTTGACAACAATAGCTTTATATTCATCTGTATCAACTTTCAACTAGTTTCTAGCGTGCTTGAAGGTTAAGGAAATTAGTGAGTCTTTAAGTTTCTAAAAAAAAAAAAAAAAAAATGTTTTTAAGAAAAACTGTATATTTCATTAGAATGAGTGAGCTCCTTTTATAGGAGATTACAGATAACAAGATTACATGAATCTCTCCTTATTTTGTGGTACATGCCACCACAAACTATAACAATACTGACTAAGTCAACAACTGACTAGATAAACATCTGACTAAGTAAATATCTACTTTACAGGACAATAATATTCTAATTCCTATCCTATAACACTCCCCCTTGTTCCGTATAGAGTAGATGTTGCTTTCTGATGCTTCTGTAATACCTCCTTAGAATCCTTGTCAAGTTAAAACCATGGCAAGAGAGAAAAAAAAAATGACCTCGAACAAGTAAAAGAGCGCAGATCGTCGTAGACGATAATATGACACTTATCTAGGTTGCCTCGTTAAAAAACCTTACCAAGTAATAAAAACCCTTTGGGATAAAAACAACCTTGGTCAAGGAAAAAAAAAAAGTACAACGTGTCCTTCACATTTAGAAACTTTCATGTGTATGTCAAAACTCCCCCTGAAGTCTACATCTCCCTCTGATTCCAGCAATCAGGTTAGCTTAGATAAGCTGAGCAATCCTATACTTTTCACATGCTTCTCAAATGTGGATTTGGCTAGTGACTTAGTAAATAAGTCTGCCACATTGTTCTCAGATCGAACTTGATTCACTTGGATCTTGAGAAATTGTTGTTGTTGCTGATTATAGAAAAATTTGGGCGAAATATGCTTGGTGTTGTCGCCTTTGATGTAACGCTTCATCTGCTCAATGCATGCAGCATTATCCTCATAAATGCATGTAGGTTCATCTGTGGTTGATTTTAGACCACTTGATCTTCGAATATGTGCAATATGGCTCTCAACCATATGCATTCCTTACAGCTTCATGTAGAGAAATAATCTCAGCATGATTCGAAGATGTAGCAACGAGAGTCTGTTTTGTAGACCTCCAAGATATCGCGGTGTTTCCCATGGTAAAGACATAACCGGTCTGGGAACGACCTTTGTGCGGGTCAGAAAGATACCCAGCATCAGCAAAACCAACCAACACATCACATGGATTGTTGGTGAAAGGGTGAAGGAACAAGTGGCGGCACCCTCACTGGTGGAGTCCTTGCTTCCTGCAATGAAAGCCTTTCTTCTTGCCTGCCTCTCTGTAGGGATAGAACAAGCCCATATCTATCGTACCCTTTAAGTACCGGAAGATTGTCTTTATGCCAGTCCAATGGCGTTGCGTGGGCGCTGAGCTAAATCTAGCTAACAAGTTTACAGCAAATGAGATGTCCGGTCTTGTGCATTGAGCTAAATACAGTAATGCACCTACTGCACTTAGGTAAGGCACTTCAGCCCCCAAGACTTCTTCGTCCTCATCCTTTGGACGAAATGGATCCTTTTTTGGATCTAGGCTGCGGACGATCATGGGAGTGCTAACAGAATGAACTTTGTCCATGTTAAATCTTCTCAACATTTTGTGGACATAAGCTGACTGGTGGACTAATATTCACTACTACGGTGCTCTAGCTCTAGTCCTAGGCAAAACCGTGTCTTCCCAAGATCTTTCATCTCGAATTCGGATTTCAAATACTTTGCAGTGTCCTTTAACTCATCAAGAGTCCCAATAATGTTCATGTCATCAACATAGACAGCGACAATTGCAAATCCGGAACTTGTTTTCTTAATAAACACGCATGGGCATAGTTCATTATTCACATATCCCTTCCCAATCAAGTATTCACTTAGACGATTATACCACATACGTCCAGATTGCTTTAATCCATATAGTGAACGTCTCAACCTTATTGAGAATGCGCTCCGTGGTTTAGAGCTACTTGATTTGGGTAATGGAAGTCCATTAGGAACTTTCATATATATCTCTGAATCCAGATCCCCATAGAGATATGCAGTAACCACATCCATAAGCTGCATGTCAAGTTTTTCAGAAACTACCAAACTGACAAGGTAGCGGAAAGTTATAACGTCCATTACAGGAGAGTATGTCTCCTCGTAGTCAATTCCAGGGCGTTGTGAGAAACCTTGCGCCACAAGGCGGGCTTTATATCTTAATACCTCATTCTTCTCATTTCGCTTTCTAACAAAAACCCATTTATGTCCACAGGCTTTACATTTGGCGGGGTTAGCACTACCGGGCCAAATACCTGTCTCTTTGTTAGTGAATCTAATTCAACCTGGATTGCTTCTTTCCATTTGGGCCAATCTGCTCTCTGTTGACATTCTTCAACAAAGCGAGGTTCGATATCATCATGTTCTATGATTTCCTGTGCAACTGAAATGCAAATGCATCATCAAGGATCACAGATTCTCTATCCAGTATCTCATGTTCGCTAGCATAATTCATTGAGATCTCTTTATTCGCTGTACTTGGATCAACCATTGGAATTTCCTCCAAATTGGTCTTCTCACGGACATAGCTATAGTCAGGAATAATTTCATGAGTTGGATTTTGAGTGTTGATGATCAATGGATTAAGTTGTGCCAAACTCCCCTCTTTCTAGGGCGAGTATCCATCGAACCTGCAGGTCTCCCCCTTTTCCTTTGGGAGCCCCGACCTCAGCCACCACACGTCCACCAAGTGTGGTGGTGGTACCGCCTCCTATATTGGGAGCAGCGGCCTCACATCCTCCTTGTGGGATGTCTATCCTTGCAGGCACATTTGCAGCAGGTTATGTGATCTCGTCACTTTGGCAAGGTCAGTAAACGCATAGGCATCGAATCTGCTACGTTTCCAAGCTCTATAATTCTCTGAACTTCACTATCTGCTAGTGCAGAGCGGGGATCAAGATGAGACAGAGTGGGAACAGACCACGACAATTCCTGTCGTTTTTGTGGAACATTGTTGTTCCTTCCTCCCCCTAACGACGGGAAGGTTGTCTCATCAAAGTGACAATCCGCAAATCGTGCGGTAAATAGATCGCCTGTCAAGGGTTCTATATAGCGGATTATAGTTGGTGACACATATCCAACATATACACCTATTCGTCTCTGAGGACCCATTTTTTCGCGTAATGGTGGCGCGATAGGCACATAAACTGCACAACCAAAAATGCGTAGATGTGAAATATTCGGCTCATATCCAGTAACCAACTGGTACGCAGAAAATGGTTGTCTAGCAGCGGGTCTGAAACGAATAAGCATGGCTGCATGTAATATCGCATAAGCCCAAGCAGAAGTAGGTAGATTGGTGCGCATGACCAAAGCTCGTCCAACCATTTGAAGTCTTTTAATGGCGGCTTCTGCGAGACCGTTTTGGGTATGTACATGGGGAACTGAATGCTCAACATCAATCCCAATGGACATGCAATAATCATCAATATTTGCGATGTAAACTCCCCAGCATTGTCAAGACGTATTGACTTAATAGGATGATCTGGGTGGTGAGCCCTCAAGCGAATAATTTGTGCCAGGAGTTTAGAATATGCAGCATTTCTTGTGGACAAAAGTGCGACATGTGACCATCGTGTCGAAGCATCCACCAGTACCATGAAATATCTGAATGGCCCGCATGATGGGTGGATAGGTCCACAAATATCACCTTGGATACGTTGTAAGAATGGAATGTTCTCTTTAGTGTCTTTAGCATAGGACGGTCTCGATCCCACTTTGGCTAAAGAACAGGCTTTGCAGAATGAACGATGAGCATCTGATATGACCAATGAGGATGTTGGTTCAAGCTCAAAGTCATCATTGACTTGAGAAGCATGATATGGAACTAAAGCGCCATTGTTGGTGTTAGTTCTTTTCCGCTGGGAGTTTGTAGCGGCATCAACATCTAACTGACGATACTTGCTTCCTTTCACTCTGAAGAAGGGATGTCCGTTTGAGTTTTTCAAAATACGGATCATCATATCACGACCTGGATGTCCCAGT
This sequence comes from Fragaria nilgerrensis, assembly GCA_010134655.1. NCBI lineage: Eukaryota > Viridiplantae > Streptophyta > Magnoliopsida > Rosales > Rosaceae > Fragaria > Fragaria nilgerrensis. Next base: position 30,213,073 of record CM020978.1, on the reverse strand, counting down.
CTGTCGTGCCAAAGCCTATATGTGTCTGAATCCCATAAGTCATTTCTTTGACATGATTAGATTCAACAACTCGAATGGTTGTTTACATAGCCCATTTGGCTGACACATTAGTTTCTCTAATATTCGGTTTCTTCCAGAATCATTAGAGGTAATACATAAGTATTCAATTCCATTCTCACAATGCGTATTTGTATGGAGTCCGTTGGCTCGGATGTCTCTACTACTCAAAAGTGTTCTTAGGCCCTAGGAGCATAGAGAGCGTCCTTGATGGTGAGGATAGTGCCATTTGGCAAATAAATTGGGCTTGACCACGCCCTTGGATCAATTTCGTAGATCCTCCCATCATTGTGGTTAAAGATATTCGACAAGGCATAAGTCGATAAAGAGTTGTCTATGGCGAAGCATAGTGTGTGTGGTTCCACTGTCAATGAGACATTCAAGTTCTCCGGGAAACATACCTACAAACAAAAAAAATTTTGTTTCAGAAAATCGTTTTCTGACCTTTGTGTATTCAAACAAGCATAACTTTGTCTATAAAATAGATATTGATAAACCGGATATAGTTCTGGAAACTAGACATCTGTAGCTTTCCAACCATATAAAATTCATAATCTGGTTCGTTCTGGTCTGTTGCCAGTACTCTGTCAAAGTTGACTGATTTACACAGTCAAATTCTGGTTTTGTACTTACTGCGTTTTGTGGGATTTTCAAAGATTCAAACACTTTAGTTGATCCCGAAGCAGTATATGAATGACTTTGCTAGTAGTTATTTCATCTATAATCGTTTGGGTAGCTCTTTTCACTCATAACCAGGCTAGGAGAAATCGATGTAGGTGGGGCATAACCCGCTCAAGTACACTGTTATCGAAAGTCTCCTTTTCTAGACATTATGAGCTACTAAGGTGAGCCCTAGTAGACAATAGATTCATAAATACTACAAATCAATTACTGTAGACAGAATATAATCAAGTTTTTGTTTACAAACAAATGCCTTTATTGATAATGCCAACGAATATAACAAGTTGATAATCCAGAAAGAATTGACTAAACATTGTCAAACATTAGGCACAAACGCCTTTTATTCTTGGAAATTTAAAGAAAACTCTAATCAAAATCCGGTGTCTCATCAATCGAGTCTCTGCCATTTTGAAGTCTGTTATGTTGAGATTAGTATCAGCTACATCTCCATCTTCTATTTCATTGTTGTAAGCTTCTAGCTCAAGCTTCTCGCGGTATGCTTTGTATTGATCAACAAGTCCCTTGCTAGCTTTGCAATGCTTGTACCAATGATTTTTTGATCCACATCTGTTGCAATTACCGCGGTTTTCTCCCTTATCTCGAGTTTCATAAGCCTTAGCCTTGCCTTTTTCAGCATAGGTGGCTCGGCCACTTGGGTTACCTCGGCCTCCATAGCCTCCTCGGCCTCTTCGGCTTCTCTTGTCCCTCTCCCTCGGCCTCCATGGCCTCCACGCGATGCGTGGTCCTTCTTGAAGTGGTTTTGAGGACCAAGACGTCCTGAAATCTTTTAAGATGTATTATTTTCGCTTCTCCTTGACAATCCACGACAACTATAAATTTTCCAAGATTAATATCTGGATTAGAACCTTTGCAATATATGGTCTACGAACTCACTTGGTTCGTTTTATCGATGCATTTACGAACTATTTTGTCCGAATCGATAGTGAATTCTCTATTCACATGGACTTTGTTGTCATTTAGGAACATAGTTCCATAATTCTCATAATGGTAGAAGGGGGAAGGAATCTCCAATTCCCCGGGTAAAAAGGAGTAAAAATAGTATGTTATTTTATGGATAAATAAAGCATTTCAGCAGAAAAATCACCAACTTTTGAATAATAAAACTTACTTTTCACTTAAATTGCAGAACTGATCGGTGGTGCGGGGGGCACGCTGTGGGTGCAGGGGGGTCACCTCTGGGGTTTCTGTTGAGGCCACGCTGGGGTGCTGTAGAGGGTACGCTGGGGTGCAGGGGGGGGCACCCGGTGCTGTAGGGGCACGCTGGGGTGCTGTTGAGGGTGCGCTGGGTTGCTGTAGAGGGTCGCTGGGGTGCAGGGGGGGGACACCGTGGGTGCTGTATGGGCACGCTGTGGTGCTGTTGAGGTTCGCTGGGCGTGCTGGTAGAGGTTGCGCTGGGGTGCGTGTATAGGGTCACTTCCGGGAGTCCCATAAAGTTTTTTTTTTTTTTTTGTTTCCAAAAAAATAGACTCACTTAGGCTTCGTGCTGATAACGTGTTTTATGGAAAACTGTATATTTCATTAGAATGAGTGAGGTCCTTTATCTGGATTACAGATACAAGATTACAGAATCTCTCCTTATTTTGTGGTACATGCCACCACAAACTATAACACTACTGACTAAGTCAACACTGACTAGATAAACCTCTGACTAAGTAAATATCTAGCTTTAACAGGAACAATGTATTCTAATTATCCAAAACAAAAAAACGTCAAACCTGATTGGCAAGATTAAATTATAATTGTTCTCATCTAGTTCTTTTGTCATCTTTTGCATCGGTCGTTGTATTTCCTCATAGCAATAGCATAGCATGTAATGCCATTGGCCTAAATTACAATCTCCTTTTCCTCATCCTCCAAATATTACTAACATATATAAGGTTTAAATTACAGTACCTCATGCCATAGTAAGTTTGTACTGCTTATAATCTTTGTCTCTCTATATAAACTGCTCCCATCTAGTTCTTATGCATGTCCATCTTTGGTAATAGTCTTGTTTTTCCTTGTAGTAAAATGTCATTGGTATAAACTTCTGATCAAATGTGAGCATCCGATCGAGTACTTTTCTGACTTCCACATCATCCCTTTTCTTCAGGAGAAGAAGCAGTCCACTAGTACTAGAATTTTCAGTACTACGATCACATGTTTTCTTTTATTCATACCAGACAAGTGCTTTCTCTGCCTACCGCATCCATCAAGTTAAAGCTCTTCTCCTTTTAAAAAACCTAAGCAAGTGATTATCTCGTCTTAATAATCTACATGCAACTATGATATATAGCTAGCAAACCAAATCCAAACAATATTTTTATCACGCAAACTCAGAGAGATGACAAATCCATCGCGATTTGTCCCTCCAAATGGGCCAACTTATTAGGCTTCCCCGATTGTACGTTCTTTTGCTTAGGAATGTCCACACTAGGCCATGCGTTCTAAGTTTATATGCTATTAAACTGTGTCTTGCTGACATTGAAGACCAAACATACGTAAGCTTCATGGAAGCTGCAATTGTTTTGGCCACGATCCTCAGCAGGGGTAGAGAGGTAACTTGTGCTACCAAAAGTAAATTAGGGTTTGCAGGGCGTGCCACCGCGCGGACGCGGAACGAGAACGGTGCGCGTTCTTGACTTCTAACCAGGCGAAGTAGAGCTCCGGTGTCACCTCGCGGGCGAGGAATTACGAGCAAACTATCTAGTCACCTGTGAATCGATACTCACTGTTTCGAAGCGAGCAGAGCAACAATTAGGAAGGAGATGCGAGTCCAGACAGGCTCTGAGAACTAAGGCGGGGTGCACTTAGAACTTAGGGTTTCGAGGATGCTCGAAGGTTTGTAATTTGTTGTATGATTGATTGTGTGTATTTGTTGTATGATTGATTCCTTTATATAGAATTACTTAGGGCCACAGGTATTGGCCCAAAGCATGTCAAAGACTTGTAGGAGTCTTCAATGATAAATGTGGTGTATGCGATGTAAATCACTTCGTGGTCGTCGCTTTGTTCTAAAGAGTAGAGTTCGCCTAAAACACTTCTTGGACGTATGCTCCTTCTAAGCACTGTATGAGTGCCCTTGAATACTAGAACTCTGGACGTGCATGCAAAGTAGATATGCACAGCTTGCATGTATATCTCCTTAATCAACTAGAATTAGGAGTGATCATATGCTTCACGTCTGGATATGCTTCACATGACTATTGGATAACTATTACATGGGATAAGAACCCTTGCCATGCACGTATAATATCAACCAGTCATCCTTCCCTTCTGCTTTATTCAACTAAGGATAAGACAATGATGCCCTCACCTTTAATTAAACAAGCATTCAGTAGTGAGGTGCCCCCGAGCCGGCGTCGAGATGCTTTTCAAGATACCATCGAGATGCTTTCCTCATTAAACACTGACGAGGTCGCGCCAATCAAAGTCGGAACGAGGCTGCCAAGTCGATGGCGAGATGCTTCCGAATCGGTGCCAGATGCTCCCTAATCTCCAAACATTCAAACATTGCGTGCATGCTTTGAGGGGAAGGAGAACTATAGTGCATTCACACCCCATGCAACTATCATGCACGTACCAGCCTTCATGCAATTAAACATAGCTGGCTCCTTCAAACACTGCTTGCAATTAAACACAGCGAACTGGGCAAACACTGCTAGCTGTCCGCATGCATGATTGATTAGAAATCCCCCACCAAGCAATTAAACATAGTTGACTGGTCAACTTAGATAAGTCCCTTTCTTATCCTTACGACGTGAAATCCTTCCAGCTCGCATGTATCCTCGAGCTCGCCGCATTGTTTGTATTCGAGCTCGCCTCATTGTTTGCTCTCATGCGAAGCGACCCTTTCTTGTCTCTTGGCGAAGTCTCCTGCACAGCCATCACCTCGCGGAATCATTAATCAGAGACGTGTATATCCATACATCTTCTCATACGTCCAACTCGTGTGATATTGCAGGCGAGCATCCCAATATTATTCGGGCTCACCGGTGTGGACCATGAATTTAATTAATATTCATATCCCAATCATTTTCATTTACTTCTTTCCTCTATATAATCTAGAAGTGTTGAGTTGCATAGTTCTATTGTTTCACACTTGGTCCTAGAATGGTGCAAATGTGGAGTTCAACCAAACTCATGGACACGGTTCCATTTCCTTTACTTGTTCTTGTTCTGGCACTTCTTTTTCCATTCAAATCATCAGCAGCTTTTAATTTGAGCATGGGATCCTCTCTCAGTACAAAATCCAGCTCAAACTTTGATGTCGCCGGACGCCGTATTTACCGCTGGCTTTTTTCCGGTCGGCGAAAACGCGTTTTGCTTTGGAATATGGTTCTCGGAGCCAACAACCAGTACAGACAACCTCACCGTGGTGTGGATAGCTAATCGTGACGAGCCGGTAAATGGTCAACGCTCCAAGCTCACCCTGCACAAAAATGGAAACCTTATTCTCTCCGACATCGACCGATACACCGTGTGGTCCTCCGACACAGCTTCAAACTCATCAGCCCACTTGCACCTCAGAAACACCGGCAATCTAGTTCTTCTCGAAGACCACGGCGTCGTGTTGTGGGGAAAGCTTTGCTTCGCCGACGGACACGCTTTTGCCTCAGCAACCGCTCACAAGAAGCACACAGCTCATTTCTTCAAGAAGCCTCACCAACTACTCCTCCGGCATCTACTCGTTTTACTTCGACAACGACAACACTCTTCGTATTCTCTACAATGGCCCCGAGGTTTCGAGCATTTTCTGGCCCGATCCATGGCTTCTGAGTTATCAAGCAGGAAGATCCACATACAACAACACTCGAATTGCAGTTTTTGACAGCTTGGGAAATTTTAGCTCATCTGATAATTTTATCATTTGGACAATCGACTACGGTGAGAAACTGCAGCGAATATTCAGGATGGATGTAGATGGAAATCTCCGAGGCTACAGTCGAAAAGGTCAGGGAGATAAATGGATTGTTACATGGGAAGCAGTTTTACAACCATGTAAAATCCATGGCATTTGCGGAGCTAATAGCTACTGCAGCTATATTCCTAGTACAGGTAGGAAATGTTCGTGTCTGCCGGGTTATGAAATGGTCAGCAAAATCGATTGGTCTTATGGGTGTAAACCGGCTGGTTTCAAGCTGTCCTGCAAGAGTAGTGCAGAGGAAGAGTTCGGTTTTGTGCATCTTTCACGTATTGAAATGTATGGGTATGATTATGCCGTCTATCCCAACTATACATTAGATCAGTGCAAAAGTGTGTGCCTGGACTTGTGCAACTGTACTGGATTCCACCACAAATTTGGTGACAAATTTGGTAGCAGTCAGTATGAGTGTTTTCCCAAGTTTCAAATGCGAAATGGCTACCGGTCGCCTGCTTTCGATGGGCAGCTGTATGTGAAGCTACCAAAAGGCCACCTCAATGCTACTTATAAGGATTCAAAAATGTGCTCAGCTAAACTTACAGCACAGCTTGACAGAACATATGAAAGAAGCAATCCCAGTGGATCGATCCAGTTTATGCTTAAATTCGCACGGCGGTGGGAGGACTAGAGGTCATTTGCATCTTTGTTGTGTGGTTTTTTGTAACGAGAAGAAGCAGCGGGGATAAAAAAGATTCAGAATTAGAAGCACTTGCTCAAGGCTACCTTCAAACTGCCAGTGGATTCAGAAGGTTTACTTACTCCGAGTTGAAGAAGGCCACAAAAGGATTCAAGGAAGAGATTGGAAGAGGAGGAGGAGGAGTGGTGTACAAAGGCGTGTTGTCTGATCAGCGAGTTGCAGCGATTAAGCAACTGAATGATTGTAATCAAGGAGAAGCTGAGTTCCTTGCAGAAGTAAGCCTTCTTGGTAAGCTTTACCATATGAACTTGATAGAGATGTGGGGCTATTGCGTGGAAGACAAGCATAGGCTTCTGGTGTACGAGAACATGGAGCATGGTTCCTTGGCAAAAAGTTTATCTTCCAATGTGCTTGATTGGAAGAAGAGGTATGACATTGCTCTTGGCACAGCAAAAGGACTGGCTTATCTACATGAAGAGTGCTTGGAATGGGTTTTACACTGTGATGTGAAGCCTCAGAACATACTCTTGGACTCCTATTACAATCCCAAGGTAGCAGATTTTGGGTTGTCCAAGCTATTAAACAGAAGCGAGAACACCAGCTCAGACTTCTCGAGGATTAGAGGAACCAGAGGTTACATGGCTCCAGAGTGGGTGCACAATATGCCCATCACTTCGAAGGTGGATGTCTACAGTTATGGCATTGTTGTACTGGAAATGCTCACCGGGAAGAACCCAACTGAAAGCAATCTTCAATCGGTTGAAGGTGGAGGAGAGACACACAAGAAGATGATGGTACAATGGGTGATGGAAAAAATGAATGGAGCGTTTGCAAATGCAGAGACCAAAATGGGAGGTGAAAATGAAAAGGGTAAGCTGGAAATTCTTGTTAAAGTGGCGCTCCAGTGTATAGAGGAAGACAGAAATGCAAGACCCTCTATGAGTCGAGTAGTTGAGATGCTTCTACATCATCAATTTCAGGGGTGACTGCTTCATAGACCAATATGTAATTTGTATATGTTCCTTCAATCTGTTCTTTAATTTGTATATGCTCCTTCAATCTGTTCTAAAATTTGTATATGCTCCTTCAATTTGTTAATTTGTATCACAGTCATTGTTGCTTCCAGTTTCAATTTAGTCTGACTGGGTAATTTTGCTTTTCATGTTTTCCAATTTTGTAATAGAACATCAACACAACTCTGTAACATTTCCAGATTCTGATCCACCCAGTTGCTCTTTTTATGTCAATAAAACCAAAGGCTCATCATCCCCAGTCTGCTCCTCCTCCTCTCTGTACATTACCAAAATTATTCCGACTGCTACTTTTAACAAACAAAAAAAAACAAACGAAAATTTAACAACAGAACTTAATTCTTTTGGCTGGCCTAACTCGAAGCTTTCTCCGATAAGGGTTTTAACTGGATCCGACTCCTCAACATTGATCACCAACTTGGATCACAGATTCATAATCCTAGAGCTGCTACTACAGTCACTCTACTACTCCACCTTGCTAATCCCAATCCGCTTTACAACTGCGTTTCTCATGGCTGCTTCAGTATGCATCATCATTCCCTTGTGCTCAATCCCAGACATATAATTCCTCACTTCCTTTCTGATCATCTCCTGCATTACATCCAAAAACTCCGCGCTGAAGAACTGCTTATCAATCCCCACCTCACTACTGTTTTGCTTCCCCACACGCGCCGCCGCAACCGCTTCGGCTTCTTGAGGTTGAGCTTGAATTACTTGAGGCTGATGAACTACTTGAAGCTTGGGGCTCACAATCCAGCTGGATCCGGATCCTGATGCTGATCTCTGATGAGTCGGCCCTTCGTTGGATCAATAATGTGGAGACATTGAAAGCCCAAATTGACCCACTGAAAGGTTGTGTGGATATATGGCTCAGATGACGGGGCATGAGCCCAATAATATATTATCGAGCCCATAGACAAAGTCCTAAAAATTCACACTTGAACCACAAAAAATCTGTTGTTATCTTTGTTTTCAGTTTGTCCATGGACTGAAACCCATTATGTACTTGTCATATCAGTCTCCACTTTCACATAATATTCTACATATCACAAACCATACTAGGTATGTTGGCAGCAAGGATCATACTCGAAGAAAGGTTCCAGTACTAGTCCTTCCTTACCGGCCTGACTAAAAAAAAAAAATATTAATTATGTTGCGGGAGAAATAATTGAGAGAGAGAAATCTGAAAGAATAATCATTCTCTTTCATTCATAGAATAACCTCTATATATAGAAGATATAATACATAAGGAAAGTACACATATTCCTATTACAACATTGATATCGAATCCTGTTCTGATTCTACTTTGACTAAGGCACACACAATAAATTATATTTCCTTAAACACTCTCCTTGTACCGTGTCAAAGTAATATGATACATTCAGATGCATTCCATGTTGCCTCATTAAAAACCTTGCCAAGTAACAATAAAACCTCATGGGCGAAAATAACCTTGGTCGAAGGAACAAAAAGAGTATAACGCATCATTCACATTTGGAATTGACATGTATGTGCCAGACTCCCCCTGATGTCTGCATCTCCCCCTAATTCTTACAATCATGGGAGCTTTAAATAAATTAAGCATACAAATGCTTTAGACATGTTTTTCAAATGTAATCTTAGGCAATGATCTAGTAAAAAGATATGTCATATTATCCTCATTTTTAACTTGTTTCACTTTAATCATGAGGAAAACTCATTCTTTGTTGATCACGTACATGATATATACTTGGTGTTGTCGCTTTGGTAAAACATTGCTTCATATGTCGAATGCAAGCATCATTAACCTCATAAAAATATGTAGGTTCATTTGTGGTAAACATTAAACCATTTGCTCTTAGAATATGTGTAATTATAGGCTTCAACCATATACACTCACGAACAATTTCGTGTAGAGCAATCATCTAGACATCATTTAAAGATGTAGCGACAAAACTCTGTTTAGTTCACCAAGATATTACGTTGTTTCCCAATACATAGCTCACATGGAAACTATTTTTATGTGGGTTAAAGAGATACCCAACATCAGCAAATCACACCAAAACATCACAAGTATTTGGTAGAATGAGTAGAAGGCTGCCTAAGAACTCAAAATAAAGTTTGCGTCGAAAATCAGATTCACGCGTGTCATGACCTTCATATACTAAATCAGGCATAACTTCCTGCTCAAAATAGATATGAACAAACCGTAAAAAGTTCTGGAAACTACACATCCGTAGTTTCCCAACCATATATTACTCATAATCAGATTCGTTCTAAGCTGATCACAAGGCTCTGTCGAAGTTGACTGATCTGTAAAAACAGATTTTCTGGTTTCGCCTTTAATACGTTTTTCTTCACACATGGCTTGCGGCGATGGCTATGTGATGCAATCCATCATGCCATATACTCTTCTCTTTGTAGGAATAGAATAAGCTCAAAAGTATCATAAGTATCCAAAAATTAATCTTATGCCAATCCATAGGCAATGCATGGGCGCATAGCTGCATCTAGCTAACAAGTTCACAATATGGATGAGATGTCGTATATTGTATATCTTTGCTCGGTACAATAATGTGTTTAATGTACTTATATTAGGCATTCAGCCTTTAAAACGTGTTCGCCATCATCCCTTAGACGAAACGTATCCCTTTAAGGGTCAAGACTACGAAAAATCATGGGAATACTTATAAGCCTCACTTTATCATCATTAGAGTACCTTAATATCTCATAATATAAGCCGATTGATGGACAATACCATCATTATGGTGCTCGAGTTCCAATTCGAGACAAAACCATATATTCCCAAGATCTTTATCTTAAAATTCAGATTTCAAATCCATAGCGGTATCTCTTAGTTTATATAGAGTCAATTAAAATTCATATCATTGACATAAACCGTAATAATGAAAATCTGGAACTTGTCCTTTTTAATAAACACGCATGGGCATAATTCATCATATCCCTCCCAATCAAGTTGTCACTTAGGGAACGTTTCAACCTTATTGTAAACGTGCTCCGTGGTCTAGAGCCACTTGATTTGGGTAAATGAAGTCAACCTTGGACATTCATGTATATCTCTTAACTCAGATCCCCATAGAGATATGTTGTGACCACCTTTATGAGCTGCATGTCAAGTTTTTCGGAAACTACCAAACTGACAAGGTAGTGGAGTGCAATGATATCCATTACGAGAGAATATGTCTCCTCGTAGTCGATCCCAGGACGATATGACAAGCCTTGCCCCATGAGGCGTGTCTACTAATCATGCTTTATAACAAGGACTTATTCAATTGATAGGTTTTACACTTGGGCGTGTCGGCATCACCAACCCAAATACCTTTCTTTCAACTTAGCCTGGATCGCTTTTTTCCTTTTAGGCCAACATTAACTACGTTTGCATTTTTGCAACGAAGTAAGGTTCGGTATCTCAATATCTCACGTCTGCATGTACACTAGTGTAATATATAGTTGTAGAGATCTCTATATTTCAAGAATTGGTTTTAACATTGAGGCGTCCCCCAATGATAACCATAATTCATAAATATTCACATGAGACGGATTTGAGTATCAATGATCAATAGATCAAATTGTGCCAAACTCGCTCACTCCTTTGGGTGAGTATTGATCGAACTTATAGGGCCTCCCTCTTTTCCTTGGGGAGTCACGGCTTGTGACATCATTATGTCACATTATGGCGTCACTATGTCACCATCCATGGTGACGGCGTCGACACCAATTTCATTAGGTGGCTCAATGTCCTCTTGATAGGACATCTATCTTTATAGGCATGTTTGCAGCATGTATATTATGATCTCGTCACTTTAATATTACAAAACGCATCAGGCATCGAATCTGCTACGTTATAAAGATCAATTATTCTACGCACTTTAATATTGTACGGTTTTGGGGATCATGATGAGATAAAGTGGGGATAAATCACGACAATTTTATGTCGTGATCTTTGAACATTCTTGTTCTTATCTCCCCCTAACGACGGGAAGATTGTCTCATCAAAGTGACATTCCGCAAATATGGCGGTAAAGAGATCGCCTGTCAAGGTTTCAACAAAGCGGACTATAGTTGGAGACTTATATCCAACATACATACTTATTCATGTCTAAGAACCCATCATAGTGCGTTGTGGCTGCGCAATTTTGGCACATAAATGCGTAAGTCACTAGCTTTAACGCATAAAAAGGTTAAGTGGTGATGGTTCGTAGATGAATTAGTATAGTTGCATGCAATCACATAACCCAAGCGGAAAAATTGGTGCGCATTACCAAAATTTAGGCTACTATCGTAGTCATTTACTTGTAACTTTCCGCAAGACAATTTGGGCATGTACATGGGAACATGATATCAAACATCATTCCATCAAAATGTACAATAGTCATCGAAAATTGTCAATGTGAAATCTCTAGCATTATCAAGTCGAATTGACTAAATGAGATGATATGGGTAGTGAGCCCAATATATAATTTGTGCTAGAAGTTATATTATAAGCAGCATATATAACTAGTAGACGATAGTGTGACACGTGACCAGCGTGTATGCACGTCAACCAACACCATAAAATATCAAATATGTCTGTAAGTTGGTTGAATATGTCTATAGAATCCCCTCGGATTCAATGTAATTAAGATCATAATGAGAATACATGTGTCATTTGCATAGGATGATCTCAATCCTAATTTTTCAAAGAAATAGGCTGTACAAAACGAGTGATTAATTAGCTTTCAGAAGAAACCAATAAAGATTTTGGTTTAGCCATAAAGTCATAATTGACTTAAGAAGCATAATAAGGAACGATTGCACCAACATGTGCATCAAAAATGTCCTAAAGCCGTCTAGGAGGAGCGGCGGCATTTTTATACAAGTAGCAGTATGCCTCTTGAACCATATTATTTTGGTTCTTGCTTCTTCTCACTCAAAATAATGGATGTCCGTGTGACTTTTTTTTATTTTCAATATACGGATCATCATACCATGACCATGACGTCTTAATTTGTCATGTCAAAGCCTATATGTGTCATAATCTCAATGTCATCTCATATGACATTGTTGGATTCAACAATTATAATAGTGGTTATAAATTAATCCATTAATGACACATAATTTTCTCTAATACTCGTGTACATCCGTAGTCATTAGAGGTAATGCAAAAGAACTCATGTTCATTCTCTCTTATGTGTTTCCACATGATAATCGTTGGCAATATATCATTTAGTGCTGATAAGGGTTCGATTAGCTCTTGAAGCATAAAGAGCTTCAATGATAATAATCATAGTGTCATAAAGACAAAAGAATTTGAGCCATCTATCGCTCTTTTTTATCATTGTGATGATGCAATCATCTGAATCACAAAAGGATCATAAGACATTATTCCACAAATAATTACCTACTTTTAGGTATTGTGTAGGCAGTCATCCTATAGACTTTGAATATTCAATCTCTCCAAGTAATATATGATAAATATAGGAGATTAGTCAACATATGTTCAAGACATATAGTATGTGAGTGTAAATATACACAAATAAACAACTTTTTTTTTGTTGTTACTGTTCACGATGAACAGTACCGTTTTCTCAGTTGATTTTTTTTCACATTCGACTTTTTCTGTTGATTTTTCGTCAGAGTTGACTTTTTTCGTCACAATTAACTTTTTCGTCACAATTGACTTTTTCACTTTTTTTATTTTTTATTTTTTATTTTTTATTTTTTTTGATTCTTTGTCGAAAATATTGTCACCATTTTGACTCATGTTGCCACACCATGTGCATTCATGGTGGAATTATTTCTTTCTTTTGAACCATATACCATGATAAGACAATATATCATTGCAGCAATAAAATTTGAATAGAGCTCAAATCTCAGATAAATTCGAAACTCTATTAATATGCCAACGTACATTGAGGTTTTGTAATCAAAATCTAATCCAAAATAAGAGCTATGACAAATCGTCATTTATTTATTGAGGCATAGAAGCCTATACAATGTATTCTTGGAAAATGAATGCTCCAATCAAAATCTGCAACATCAATGTGTTCTTTGCCAGATTTGAAGTATGTAAGAATAAGATTAGCGTCATTGCCATTTTCATCTTCTTCTTCTTCAGCTGCATGATGAGTTTTTTTCTCTCTTATATATTTATATACTTTGTATTGTGCAGCTAATTTAGCACTTGCCTTGTAATGCTCAAAATTTATGCTCATTAGATCTATGTCTATAGCATATATACCTCATCTACAAATACCAAGCCATGTCATGGCATTGAGGTGGTTCTCGATGTCAGTCACCCATTGGTGATATTCAATATCATTGTAGTACAATTTTGTAAATTTCAGGCTTTTTTTCTGTGCCCTTTTTTTCGACATCATGAGAAACAAGAAGAAGAATTAGTGTCACAGTCTCAAACACTTCCTTGACAACTAATATTTCCAAGAAATTTGGATTAGACCAAAACCAAGTGTGTAAATGGTCGTTTTGAGGCTCATGAATTTTTTCATAGTCATAATTCTATTTTCGATGCTCATAGCATATGAATCCCCACGATTCAATTATTTCTCAAAAGTCCCACGCCATAAAAAGGGTCGGGATGTAGAGTAAGGGAAGTTGGAAAACCCCCGATAAAAACACAAGTCTCAGAAAACAGGAACTTTAATATAAATCCTATATATGGATCTCGAAGACTGTTGCGATCCTCTCAAGCAATCACCATTAGCATGCGTGAGACAACTGGTAACTTTATGTCTAATGTAATTTATTAGCATCTTGTACATAAATGTATGATCATAGATTTATATGTAAACCATAGTTACACAATGAACAATTAACCAGTAAGAGGAGCAGCAAGATGGAAAACTTAGCTTTTGGTAATTATCTGAGGAACGATAGCCAAAAAAGGGCATAATCATCTGAATGTCATCTCCTTTATGCGAATTGTAGATTTCTTTCAATCCCTGTATTATACGATTGCATAATTCTGTCAGTCCTCAGACATATATATTAAGAGGCACATCCTTTGGATTTGGCATGATGCTCCCGATCGCGAGGCTAGCAACCATGGTCTGCTTCGATTCTCTCTAGCAAACACTATTCACCACCGTGCATGGTAATTATGCATCCAATAGATTAAAATGACAAAGTCAGAATACATGCACATCCTCTCATATTAATAACAATTAATTAGATAAGTATGAGAGACTCAGCTTTGAGAAGAACACTGACGCATAACCAGAAACAAAAATTTAAAATTCTTGGTCCATCAACTAGGTTTATCGTCGTTCTTCGAAGAAAACGAATCCTTGTTATATCTAGGAAACCAAAACGAGAGATGCGGCGCGCTCTTGTTGATATGTAGAAAAGGGGTCTGTGTGCTTTGGTGGAGCGACGGTGGTGAGCTGGAGGAAGGCCGATATGTGGGGAGGATTTTAGATTTTTAGAGGATTTTAGATTTTTAGGGTTTGTAGGATTACTCAGGGTTAGAGCGAAGTGTCTGATAACGTGTTGCGAGAGAAATAAACTGAGAGAGAGAAATTGGAGAGAATAATCATTTTTTTTCATTCATAGTGTCACATCCCGACCCGTAAGATTTTATCTTATTTACTAGCTTGATTATAATAAGAATTTTACCGTCTCCGACATTGACATATAGTTTAATTGGTCCCTAGAGGGGTTTTGAGGGACGATTATTTCGGAGAGTTATTCGTAGGAGAAAAATGTAACGACGGTAAAAATGGTAAATTTAGCTAGTAAAAGGTAATTTTTATTAGGGTATTATTTTTTTGGGGTGTTAAATTTTTGGATTGGGTTTATATTGGGTTGGAACCAGTTGGGTCAAGCTCAACAGATTTTCTCTCTCTTCCCTCCCGATTCTCTCTCTCTCTCTCTCTTTCTCTCCCGATTCTTCCCCCCTGCCGAATTTTCTTCTCCGCCGTCCGGCCGCCGTTCGTCGCCGCACCGGTCCCAATCGATCGGTCTCCAACCCAGCTACAGTTCTAGACCGGTGGCAGCCTCCCTAGCGCCGCCGTGAAGGAGAAACGCCGCCCGAAAGGCGCGGCTGCCTTAGGCTTTCCGTCGCCGGAACTCCCTCCTCCGGCCACCAATCCGGGCAAGCTTGATACGGTTTTGAAGCTCTCCTCCCGTGCAACAACCCCTCCAAAAGGCTCGATCCCTCTTGAGCTCGGTAAGGAGAAATTCGAAGTTAAAATTCTAGGGCTTATTGTGTGTTTGCGTTCGATTGACCTAGTTAGGCTTGAAATTGGACTTAGTGATAGTTATGAAAGTTGTTTGGAATGATGAGAGGAAGCTGCTGTTAAAATTTGGTAGAATTTGGACGTCGCCGGAGCTGGTCGCCGGCCGCCGCTGCCGGCGGAGCCGTCGCTGGAAAAACTGTTTTAGGTGGAGATTTTTACGAGGAATTTAATGGAATGAGTTTTAGAATTTTCGGACAAATTTTGAATAGGTTTATGAATTTTCGAAGTTTGGTATTTAAGCGGTTAAATAATGTAAAATCCGACGTTAGGATTTAAATCAATTTCTGGGAAATGTTATATATACGACTGCCGACTATGATATAAAAGTTTAGATCGTTCCGATTTAAGAATATCGAACTTAGGCAATGATGAGCGTAATTATAGCTCTCGATTAATTTTGCCTATTTTATAAATACTGGAATTCAGTTAGTAAATTAATTATATATTTGGAACAGGACGTGAGGAGGCCCGAGCAGAAGAAGCCTCGGAGCGTCATCAGGCTTAGGCCTAATTTGTGAGTGGACCTTTGTTTTAAATAAAAAGCATGCGATGAATGATTTTATTAATCATTTGTTTATTCTGATGAGATTTATTGATTTCTCGCCTATTTGATAATTTTTCCTCCTTTGGAGAGATCCCGAAAATGAGATTTTCGGTGGATTTATATGTTTTGGATTTTATGAGAATAGTATGTATATAAATGCTAGCTAGCCATACGTGCTTGGTCCGTCATAATGAGGTAAATACCATTATGGCGTGTCGTGCGTGTTAGACACAAGCGTCATAGCCCTATATGAAAACTTCTTTCTTTTTCAGTTTATTTAGGTTTTCATATAGGGAGTCCACACGTATATGTACACCGTCCCTTTTCGGTCATAATGAGAAAAATATCATTATGGCGCAACGTGAGCGTTAGACGCCAGCGTTGTAGCCTTGTATGAATTTCTATTTTTCTGAATTGTTTCTAGGATTCATACAAGGAGTCTGACGAGTGTAGATACATACGAATATATGAATATATATGGTTTAGCCTGAGAGGCTCCATTTTATTTGAGTTTGTGACTAGCCAGTACTAGTCGTGAAATTATCAGTTTATGAATTGAGCGCTTTTGAGCTGCCGCATGCAGTATATTTTCTTTGAAATTAAAATGGGAATGCATAATAGTTTATTATTAAATTATTTTTGTCCACTCACTCTAATATTATTAAATGTCTTCCCCTTGGCCCTTTGTTTTAAAATGCCCAGTCTGCAGAGTTCGGATTGGATCTAGTAGGAGACGAGCATAGTCACCCGTATTTCCACCACCTTTCACCAGTAGGTTACCTGTTTAGCCTACTTGTCTTTTCTTGCTTCCGCTAGTGTCTAGTAGCTCTGAATACTTGGGTTAATGTATATATTTTTAGTTGTGGGTGAAGGCTTGTTTATATTTTAGAATATATGACGGATGATGTATATTATCTTCGATAATGTTTATTATCCTGTTGGTGATGATTGTTTTTGAGGAGCACGAAGGCTCCAGAAGTTAAGGTTGGATTTGGAACCTTTAGAAGTGTTTGCAGGTTTTTATTGGAAGGTTGTCCATTTTCAAGGGAGGTTGTACCGAATTTTGCGGTAAATCTTTCCTTGGAGGTGGTCCCCGCACGATTTACTACGGGTTTAAGGTGAAATTCGGGGCGGGTTGGTCACATAGAATAAACCTCTATATATAGAGGATATAATACATAAGGAAATTACATATATTCCTATTACAACATTGATATCGAATCCTATTCTGATTCTATTTTGACTAAGGCACACACAATAAATCATATTTCCTTAAACAAATTATAAATTTTTCTCATCTGGTTCTTTTGTCCATCTTTTGTATCGGTCGTTGTATTTCCTCATAGCATGTAATGCCATTGGTCTAAATTACATCTCTTTTTCCTCAATCCTCCAAAATATTACTAACTATATATAAGGTTTAAATTACAGGGATCCGGCTCTTCTAAAGTGAGAAAAACCTAAAGTTAGTAAATTTCATTAAATCTAGATGTTTCATATCATCTAACGGTTCAAAAAATTACATGTCATGTTATCATTATTTTTCAAGATTTTAGTCTAAACGCCGTAAACTTGCGGTTAACTCAAAAAAAAAAATTAGGGTTTTGACGTGATCTTTCTCCTTTCCATATGCTTTCATGGAAAATCATTGATGGTTGAAGAAAAGAGAATAATTTTAATCATGCAATTGCATTCGAGTTCTAGTAAAAATAATTTAAACCATTAGAGTTCCTTATCAGCGAAAACCCCCATATGCTGAATCGAAGTCCCTGGTTTGTCCCACCATACTGGATGATTCATGATTGAATGATTCCTAACTCAATGGAGTATATCAACACAATTGCAATTTTATTATAATCGTGTATTACATAAAGACCTGCAGATCAATGAATTTGAAAAGATTTTTCTTAAGCCATGGACTAGTTTCAACATAACCAAAGAATGCTGCGTTTGTTTTGTGTAGCGCATAGGAAGGAGGAAGATCACGACCAGTCCATACATTTCGGAGTTAATGCCAAGTTAACGGTGTTTAGATAAAAATCTCAAAAATTATTAGTAAAGTGACATGTCAATAGTTAAGACCGTTATATTATGTGAAACATCTACATTTTATAAAATTTACGTAATTTTACGACTTTCTCATTTAGAAGAGTCGGAGTAGCAGTAAGTTTGTACTGCTTATAATCTTTGTCTCTCTGAATAAACTGCTCTCATCTAGTTCTTATGCATGTCCATCTTTGGTAATAGTCTTGTTTTTCCTTGTAGTAAAATGTCATTGGTCTAAACTTGTGATCAAATGTGAGCATCCGAGTACTTTTCTGACTTCCACATCATCCCTTTTCTTCACGAGAAGAAGCAGTCCACCTAGTACTACGATCACATGTTTTGTTTTATTCATACCAGACAAGTTCTTATTTTTGCTTTCTGGCTCTCTGCCTACCGCATCCATCAAGTTGAAGCTCTTCTCCATTTAAAAACCCAAGCAAGTGATTATCTCATCATAATAACCTACGTGCAACTATGATATATACTTATTATATAGCTAGCAACCAATCCTTTTTATCACGCAAACTCAGAGAGATGACAAATCCATCGCGATTTGTCCCTCCAAATGGGCCAAACTTATTAGGCTTCCCCGATTGTTCTTTTGCTTAGATATGTCCACACGAGGCCATACGCGCGTTGAAAGTTTATATATTATTATACTGTGTCTTGCTGACATTGAAGACCAAACATACGAACCCTTCATGGAAGCTGCAATCATTTTCATTTCCTTCTTTCCTCTATATAATCTCCAAGTGTTGAGTTCATAGTTCTATTGTTTCACACTTTGGACTATAATGGTGCAAATGTTGAGTTCAACCAAATTCATGGACAGGGTTCCATTTCATTGCCTTGTTCTTGTTTTGGCACTTCTTTTTCCATTCAAATCATCAGCAGCTTTTAATTTGAGCATGGGATCCTCTCTTTCAGTAGAAAATCCAGCTCAAACTTTGATGTCGCCGGACGCTGTATTTACCGCTGGCTTTTTTCCGGTCGGCGAAAACGCATTTTGCTTTGGAATATGGTTCTCGGAGCCAACAACCAGTACAGACAACCTCACCGTGGTGTGGATAGCAAATCGTGACGAGCCGGTAAATGGTCAACGCTCCAAGCTCACCCTGCACAAAAATGGAAACCTTATTCTCTCCGACATCGACCGATACACCGTGTGGTCCTCCGACACAGCTTCAAACTCATCGGCCCACTTGCACCTCAGAAACACCGGCAATCTAGTTCTTCTCGAAGACCACGGCGTCGTGTTGTGGGAAAGCTTTGCTTCGCCGACGGACACGCTTTTGCCTCAGCAACCGCTCACAAGAAGCACACAGCTCATTTCTTCAAGAAGCCTCACCAACTACTCCTCCGGCTTCTACTCGTTTTACTTCGACAACGACAACACTCTTCGTATTCTCTACAATGGCCCCGAGGTTTCGAGCATTTT
The DNA here is from genome assembly GCA_010134655.1 of Fragaria nilgerrensis. Classification (NCBI taxonomy): domain Eukaryota; kingdom Viridiplantae; phylum Streptophyta; class Magnoliopsida; order Rosales; family Rosaceae; genus Fragaria; species Fragaria nilgerrensis. Next base: position 30,193,478 of record CM020978.1, on the reverse strand, counting down.
CTGGCCCGATCCATGGCTTCTGAGTTATCAAGCAGGAAGATCCACATACAACAACACTCGAATTGCAGTTTTTGACAGCTTGGGAAATTTTAGTTCATCTGATAATTTTATCGTTGGACAATCGACTACGGTGCAAAACTGCAGCGAATATTCAGGATGGATGTTGATGGCAATCTCCGTGGTTACAGTCGAAAAGGTCAGGGATTGAAATGGATTGTTACATGGGAAGCAGTTTTACAACCATGTAAAATCCATGGCATTTGCGGAGCTAATAGCTACTGCAGCTATATTCCTAGTACTGGTAGGAAATGCTCGTGTCTGCCGGGTTATGAAATGGTAAGTAAAACCGATTGGTCTTACGGGTGTAAACCGGCTGGTTTCAAGCTGTCCTGCAAGAGTAGTGCGGAGGAAGAGTTTGGTTTTGTGCATCTACCACGTATCGAAATGTATGGGTATGATTATGCCGTCTATCCCAACTATACATTAGATCAGTGCAAAAGTGTGTGCCTGGACTTGTGCAACTGTACCGGATTCCACCACAAATTTGGTGGCGGTCAGTATCAGTGTTATCCCAAGTTTCAAATGCGAAATGGGTACCGGTCGCCTGCTTTTGATGGGGAGCTGTATGTGAAGCTACCAAAAGGCCTCCTCAATGCTACTTATAAAAATTCCAAAATGTGCTCGGCTAAACTTACAGCACAGCTTGACAGAGCATATGAAAGAAGCAATCCCAGCGGATCGATCCAGTTTATGCTTAAATTTGCATCTGCCTTGGGAGGACTTGAGGTCATTTGCATCTTTGTTGTGTGGTTTTTTGTGACAAGAAGAAGCAGCGGGGATAAAAAAGATTCAGAATTAGAAGCACTTGCTCAAGGCTACCTTCAAACTGCCAGTGGATTCAGAAGGTTTACTTACGCCGAGTTGAAGAAGGCCACAAAAGGATTCAAAGAAGAGATTGGAAGAGGAGGAGGAGGAGTTGTGTACAAAGGCATATTATCTGATCAACGAGTTGCAGCTATCAAACAACTGAATGAGTGTAATCAAGGAGAAGCTGAGTTCCTTGCAGAAGTAAGCCTTCTTGGTAAGCTTTACCATATGAACTTGATAGAGATGTGGGGTTATTGCGTGGAAGACAAGCATAGGCTTCTGGTGTACGAGAACATGGAGCATGGTTCCTTGGCAAAAGTTTTATCTTCCAAAGTTCTTGATTGGAAGAAGTGGTATGATATTGCTCTTGGCACAGCAAAAGGACTGGCTTATCTTCATGAAGAGTGCTTGGAATGGGTTCTACATTGTGATGTGAAGCCTCAGAACATACTCTTGGACTCCGATTACAATCCCAAGGTAGCAGATTTTGGGTTGTCCAAGCTATTAAACAGAAGCGAGAACACCAGCTCAGACTTCTCGAGGATTAGAGAACCAGAGGTTACATGGCTCCAGAGTGGGTGCACAATATGCCCATCACTTCGAAGGTGGATGTCTACAGTTATGGCATTGTTGTACTGGAAATGCTCACCGGGAAGAACCCAACTGAAAGCAATCTTCAATCGGTTGAAGGTGGAGGAGAGACACACAAGAAGATGATGGTACAATGGGTGATGGAAAAAATGAATGGAGCGTTTGCAAATGCAGAGACCAAAATGGGAGGTGAAAATGAAAAGGGTAAGCTGGAAATTCTTGTTAAAGTGGCGCTCCAGTGTATAGAGGAAGATAGAAATGCAAGACCCTCTATGAGTCGAGTAGTTGAGATGCTTCTGCATCATCAATTTCAGGGGTGATTGTGGGATCCTAACACCATGTTCTTTAATTTGTATATGTGCCTTCAATTTCTCCAATCCATAGTGATTAGAATTATGAATAGTCTTTCATAGTCTGATTGGGTAATTTTGCTTTTCATGTTTTCCAATATTGTAATAGAACATCAACACAACTCTGTTTGTAACATTTCCAGATTCTGATCCACCCAGTTACTCTTTTTATGTCAATAAAACCAAAGGCTCATCATCCCCAGTTTGCTCCTCCTCCTCTCTGTACACTACCAAAATTATTCCGACTGCTACTTTTAACAAACAAAAAAACAAAGAACGGAAATTTAACAACAGAGCTTAATTCTTTTGGCTGCCTAACTCGGAGGTTTCTCCCATAGGGTTTAACTGGGTCGGACTCCTCAACATTGATCACCAACTTGGATCATAGATTCATAATTCTAGAGCTGCTGCTACAGTCACTCTACTACTCCACCTTGCTAATCCCAATCCGCTTTACAACTGCGTTTCTAATGGCTGCTTCAGTATGCATCATCATTCCCTTGTGCTCAATCCCAGACATATAATTCCTCACTTCCGTTCTGATCATCTCCTGCATCACATCCAAAAACTCCGCGCTGAAGAACTGCTTATCAATCCCCACCTCACTACTGTTTTGCTTCCCCACACGCGCCGCCGCTTCGGCTTCTTGAGGTTGAGCTTGAATTACTTGAGGCTTGGGGCTCACAATCCAGCTGGATCCGGATCCTGATGCTGATCTCTGATGAGTTGGCCCTTCGTTGGATCCGGGAAGCGACAGGCTGAGCGATGTCGGTGGATCCACCGCCACCGCCAAAGCTACCGGCTCAACAGGCGGAGCAACGGTTATCGCCACCGGCCGGAAGGCTGCTTGCGAAGGAGGAATCGCGCCGGGCAGACTAGAATCGCTCAAGTCGGATCCGGATGGGCTGCCCGGGTTCAAGTACAGACCCGAGACTGTGGTACCGGCGCCGACGCTGGCCGATCTTTTGAGAGGCTGCTGATCCGGCGACATGTCGTCGGACATGGACGAGAATTTGCGCTTGAGAGTCGAGTTCCAGTGGTTCTTGATGGCGTTATCGGTGCGGCCATTAAGCAACCGCGAGATGGTGGCCCACTTGTTCCCGAACCGGGCGTGGGCCCGGATTATGGTGTCGTCCTCTTCAGGAGTGAACGGCCGGTGCTCCACCTCCGGCGAGAGCTGGTTGCACCACCGTAGCCGGCACGATTTCCCGGATCGACCAGGGATCGATTTGCTGATCAGAGACCAGTTCCTCGGGCCGTAGCTCTGCACCAGCCTCTGTAACGCTTCGTCTTCCTCCGGGCTCCACGGACCCTTTATCCGATCCGCCGCGGCTTTCTTGGTTGAAGAAGAAGCCATGGATACTTCTAGAGCCTAAAAATTTTAAAAATAAAGAAATAAAAAGAAAATAAAAACTAGTCTAGATGGAAATTTTGAGATTTTCTGTACAAGAAGCTAGGGGCGATGGTAGAGGCGGAGCCTCACCTTGTTCTGAGAGAGAGAAGAGGGGTGATACAGGGGCGAGGGTTTTATACGGACGGAAAGGGCAATTAGGTGACTGGTGATAGCCGGTTGCGTAACCGGTCTTAGCCGTTGAGATGGGGAGGGATTCTTCCTGGCAAGGCAGTTACTCGCATACAGCTGTCAAACCAACACGCGTCGCCTCCTATCCCCTCCATCTTACACGTATAAATACAAAAGCACAATCACTCTCTCTACTCCTTTTCTTTTTAGTATAAAGTAAAAAAAGAACCAAAATTAGGTTTCCCTACTCTCTTTTACTGTTTTAATTTTTAACCAGAATGGTCCGGTGAGGTCCGCAGCTCAGCTCATCTAAACTGAATTTTACTGAGACTTGGTACCGTAAAAACAGAAATTTAACCGTTGAGGGAAAAGTAAAAAGAGTAACAGTTGAACGGCCCAGAGAATGTGCACCACGTCCCCAAAACCGCGGGCTTTAAATACTGAAACGGCCGTTTTGGAAGTTAAAGACAGAAGGATTTGGGATAAGACTAGAGAGTTGAAAATTGAAAGTGATCTTGTCGCGAAGAATAAGAAGCAAAATGGAAATTTGAACGAAATTAAAAAAAATAAAATTAAAAAGGAGGATGTACGGTTTGGATTGGGAGTGGATGGGAGCGTAGAAGGATGACTTTGACCAAACAGCCAGGCTGTCTCGCATTTTGGGTAAGATATTTTTTAATAATAAAAATAAGGGAGGGGGGAAACGGACGCACGGAAGTGCTGAGCTGGACGCAGAAGACGACAAAATTGGGTAGCAGAATCGGGGGACGAACGGTACTGGAGTTGTGTCAGTCCAGGCTGTAAAATCTCAGGCCCACTCTAGAGGGAGTGACTTATCTCCCCCTAACGGCCAACCCTTTACCGACACGTGTCGGTCACGCTCCCTCCATGCGGAACTGCCCAAACCGACTCCACCGTCTAACCGGCTTTATTTATTGCGTTTGCGTCACCTTCCTCGTTGCTTCTTCAACTAAGCTGTTACTGTTGTGTAATCTTGTCTCTAAATCTTCTTATCTGGTGGAGGTCATTGAAATCAACAGCTAATCTTAACTAGAATCAATAGTGTGATCTGTGGTTTGGCTTATTAATTACTTGTTATAGACTTATAGTAACTAGTATCACGAGACAAATATATGTAAAGCAAGTTTTGGATACTCGTTAGTCACTGCCATCAGAATGGATTTGACAAGTTAGGCGGTCTTATTTTAGAACATTGATATAAAACTTAACGATAATTAAACTTTTGAGCGATAATTAAATTTTTAAACGTGGATGGATGGTAGGTTTGGAGCCTATAGTAGCAGCGCTGGGCGATTTTGTCTAGTAACATTACAAAGAAATTATAAACTATACACGGAACACCACGTGTTATTTGACCCATTTTAATACTATTGGTCTAAGTGTTTTTATCTTATTTATGATTGGTCTATTTATTTACCTCAACTTTTTTATTTTTACCTTTTGTTGGTCTTTACAAAAAATTGAGTTATATGATTAGCTAAGAACATCACCTGACAATGTCACGTGATGTTCCGTGTACAGAGAATAATTACTTAACGTAACAATAGCAATTCAAAATTGCTAGGTTGAGGTTTCAAACAAGATTAATCGGATATAGATTTCAATGAATATAGGGGGGAGAAATGTGTAGAAGCCTTGTGGTTATGAGTATATGACGAAGACAATGCGAGTGGGGAAGAGTATGGAAAGAGAAACAGAAAAAACGGAAAAGGAAAGGGAGGAAAGCAACAAAAAACAGAAAGCAAACATTAAAAACAGAGGAGGGAGAGTGACGACTAGTGCGTCTGTATACCGCTGCTGCTACAGTTCAACATCCAATTCAGTTACGCGGGAAACAGCTGTAAACACACGCATAAATAGTGCACCTTCTCACGTGCCAAAACCCCCTCCTACCTAACCTTGTCCTTTTACCCGTACTCGTCACGTGGCTACGTCCGCCACACGAGTGGTTCTCACGTGAGCTCCGCATCCCCACGCACGGCCAACCCAGATGTAAGGGGTGGTGAGAGTCTTCTCCGATCTCACCTGCCCGAGGTTGGAGCCACTAATGCTAATACAATGGCCAAATTGATCAGTTAATTTAACGCCGGCCTTTTCATAATTAATTTAATAACCCAACTCTAATGCATTAGCATGCTGTGTTGTTGGACTTCTTTATTGGCTTATTCAAAGTGCATGCCTAACTTAATAGCCTCTAAGCGAAGTTGACACAGAGAGATAGCAACATATATATTTGATTAACGTGGGATCGATACGATTTATACATAAATGAGATGCTTTATACTGTTAAGCAGAGTTTAAACGATGTGAATCCTTTATGGATGGGGTTTTAAGCACATTTTCTATAGCTAGATATGTAAATGCATATATCTATATATATATTGAATTTTTTTTTTTTTATAAATATATATATATATATATATTATATATATATATCAGAGCCAAAAGCCTGATATAGTTAATAGTTAAAACCTCCAACCCCAGGAGGCGGACTACCGCCCAGGAGTGGCTCTGGAGTTCACTTCTTAACAAATTCCTCAATCCCCAGGTGGCGGACTACCGCCTAGGAGTGGATCTTGAGTTGATCTATTTTTTTTTACTTATTTTATGAAGCGATTGTTTACTATCCCTGAAGTTTAAGGATTACAGATTTACTTCTTTTCTTATTTTCTGTTAAGTCTATTATTTTCTCTAAACCAAACAATAAGTCCAGGTCCAAACAATAAGTCCCAGGTGAGGCATGAGCGGATGCGGCATGAGCGGAGTCGAGTGAATAGTGGTCTTTAGGATCATAAGCCAAGGATCTTAAATCCTATTATCCTTTTAGTTCCGGACTAGTTTTCCATTCTCTTCCCAAAATGAGTCGACTTTTTAGATCAAGCTCAGTCACTTCTAGTTCGTCCAGGTCCTCCCTTAATAGAGTCCCAGACATAGTTAATGAAGAACAGATAGAATATCAATCAAATGATAACATAGATATGAATGACTGGAATATTCCCAGAGTTCCTAGTCATGAAATTTATAAGAAAAAATGGAGTCTAGCTTCATTTAAAAGTGAACATCATATTAAATCAGTGGAACAAGTCTATGCCCTTAGTAAACAACATGAAACTTGCCAACTTTTTAGTCCAGAATCAATTAAGAAACATAAAAAAGATGGTCATAATTTCCTTCATATTGGATTAGTTCAAATCGGTGTCAAGCCTTTAACTAGAAAAGGTCTTAATGCCTCTATTCTTCTATGTTTACGAGATGCAAGATTTACTGATTTTAATGATAGTACCCTTGGTTTAATTGAGTCAAGCCTCTTTAATGGTCCAGTTCATTTTAATTGTTACCCAGATTTCACCATTAGTCTTAGTGACCCCCATATCCTAAAAGCTTTAACCCTTAATATTAAAACTTCAGGTTACCATGTTCTCGAAGGAACCCAACCTTTAGCCTTAATTTATAGAATCCATTACAAAGTCACTGGTACAAATATGAATTTCCAAGCCATTAGCAAAAGTCCCAAAAACCATACTCTCTTAATTCAAAGTAGTCAACAAAATGCCAACATTAGCGTCCCTCACACAATCCGATGGTCAGATGTCCATCTTCCTTCTGAATGGTCTCTCACAAGTGAGAATCAACCATCTAATGCACAACATAATCTTTCTGATTTAGACTGCATCCAACAGTTTAATGACGGCACAGTAAGAATTAATTTTCAAAATTCTAGGATAAGTCAAAACCCAAGAATTCAAGAGGTAGGAAACTCCTCTCGACTCTCAGTATCATTCTTTTGCTACAGCTAGACATTCATTTGCTGGTTCCACCACAGCTGAAACAATGTCTAGACGAGATTCTGATCTAGATAAAGAAATTAAAAATATTAGGATTAGAGAATTAGAAGAAGAATTACAAAAGCTCAAAATTAAAAACATCAGAACTACTTCCCAAGTCAGTTACCCAAATTACATGGAAAATGAGCCTCAAAACATATCAACCACAGATGAAGACCAAACTTCTCCTACTGCTTCTGATTTTCTAGTTACTCCCCCACTAAATCCTCAATTAAGTACACTTACTCAACCTTTTGTAATCAACTATTCTAGATTAGATAAACCTTGAATTAGAAGAAAACATTCTTAGAAGAAATCTTTATCGAATGAAGTTCCCTTTCATAGATCAAAGAAAGCAACTATTTCGTGATTGGCAAGCGTTTATGCTTGAAACAAGATCTGAAATATTCTTTCTTGATTTCATAGATCAATTAAAAAAAAAAATTCAAACTTTAACAAAAGCAAGATGGAAAACTTCTACTAACTCAGTCATTTCCAGTCATCCTCCTGTTGAAACAATAATAATTGATCATCTTAACAGTCCAATTATAGCCTCACCCTTTAAAATTGCTATAGAAGATCCAGATTCTAAGAAAATTAACCCAGAAACTAAAAAAATTATTGAACAAAATAATTACACAAACCAAAGTCTAGTGACCATAGGAGCCCAATTAGATAAAATAGAAACAAAAGTTGACAATATATCTTCCAAAGTTAACATTCTACCACAACCTAAAACAGAAACTCCTTTAGTTCATTTTAGTGAATTAAACAAACCTCCCCTAAAGCCTACTTCATCAATTCAAAAGATAGAACAAATGTTAAAAAATTTAAAAACTGAAACCGCAGAACCTAGTAGAATTGCAGTAATCCATACCCAACAATACTCTTCATCCATTTCTTCTGATAGCGATTCTACTAATACTAGCCAAATTCCAGAATTAGACCAAATGTTTCAAACTTTAAAAATAGACAGAATAATTCATCCAAAGAAAAGACCTTTTAAAACTTGGACAGAACGTCCTCTCCCCTTAGATATACAACCTACCAGTCATCTTAATAATCAATTTTCCGTTTCTTCAGACAAAACTTATGAATGGAACATTGATAATCTGTCAGAACAAGAAATCCTAAATAAATTACATCACATGTCCATGGCAGCCAATAGTTATGTCACTAATCATAATTTCAGCCAGCCTGAAATTATTGACATACTCTCCACAGGATTTACGGGAATGCTTCATTCCTGGTGGGAAAAACATCTCACTCCTGACTCTAGATCATCCATTAAACATGCAATCAAACGTGATGAAGATGGAATGCCCATCTTTGACGATAGCACAGGAATGGGAATTTCTGACGCTGTTAATACCCTATTCTATACAATCATCCAACATTTCATAGGAACTCCTAGTCATATTACATCCAGAATTCATGACCAACTCAGTAACCTTAGGTGTCCTACCTTAAGTGATTTCAAATGGTACAAAGATGTTTTTATTTCCCGAGTCATGCTTAGAGACGATAGTAACCAACCTTTTTGGAAAGAAAAATTCATAAATGGTCTTCCAAAATTATTTGCTCATAAAATTAGACAAGTTCTTAGTAACGAAACAGGTCATATTAACTACGATTCCTTAACCTATGGAAATATAATCACAGTTATTCAAAAAGAAGGATTAAAAATGTGTATAGATATGAAACTAAACGCCCAAATGAAATCAGATAAGAAAACAGCTAAATATGAATTAGGAAATTTTGTGAACAATATGGCTTACCCCCTTTACCTCCTTCAAGGAGAAAAAAGGCAAGTAATAAGTTTATTCCTTATCATTCAAAAAGAAAATTTACACCGCATAAAAATAACTTTGAATCAAACAAATTTTATTCAAAAAATAAATTTAGAAAAAATTGGTCTAAAAAACCAAACAACCAACGAAAGAGTAAACCTTTTGATAAAAGTAAAACTAAATGTTTTAAATGTCATAAAACTGGTCATTTTGCAAATAACTGTCCAGTTAAAAGTACTATCAATCAACTAAAAATCAGTGAGGAAGAAAAAGAAAAACTCATACAAACTTTAGAATTAAGAAACACTGATTCAGAAGATGAAGTAAGTGAAGATGACATCTCATCGATGGAATCTCTTCTTCATGAATCCAATGAACATTCTTCCCCAGACATTACTTTTGGGTGTAAGGATGCATGCAATTGTAAAACAATAAATGTCCTTTCCAAACAAGAAGAACAAGAAGAACTATTAATTGATTTAATAAGTAAAATAGACAACCCTGAACTTAAGACAGAATATCTCAAAAAATTAAAAAAACTAATTACCCAAGAAAATATCATTAATCCTCCCTCACAAAAAATTAGCCTCACTACGACTTTTGACAAATTCTCCACTAGTAAAAAGGAAATAACAATCCAAGATCTACAGCATGAAGTAAAAACAATCAAGAGTCAGATACATGCTTTACAACAAACACATTCAGAACTTATGAATGACAATAAAGAAATTAAACAAGAATTAAACTTACTAAAAATAAATAATCAATTTCTTAAATTACAGGATTCCCCCGAAAATCCTTTTCAAGAAAATATTGAAGCCGAAACATCTGAAAACAATACTATTAGTACCATACGCCAAATTCAACTTAAAAAATGGTACACTACCATCCAACTTAAAATAAAAGATTTCCAAATAACAATAACAGCACTTATTGATTCTGGAGCAGACCTTAACTGCATCCAAGAAGGCTTAATACCTTCAAAATACTTTGAAAAAACAAAAGAATCTTTACGATCAGCCAATGGAACAAAAATGGATATTAAATACGAAATCCCGAAAGCCCATATATGCCAAAACAATGTTTGTTTCAAAACTTCGTTTGTCTTGGTTAAAAATTTAACTGATAAAGTAATTTTAGGACTACCATTCATTACCCTAATTTACCCCTTTAAAACTGAGTATGATGGTATAATTACCTACCCTTTTGATGAACCAGTAAAATTTACTTTTCTTTCAAACCCCGAAATCCATACCCTAAGAGTTTTTCAAGAAAATAATATTTCAAAAACTCTCAATTACATTCAAGCAAAAAATAAACAGATAATCTTTCTCCAAGAAGAAATTAATTTTAAAAGAATAGAAAATCAACTTCAAAACCCTTCCCTTCAACAAAAAATCAAAACTTTTGAAGCAAAAATAATCACAGAAATATGTTCTGATTTTCCTACAGCCTTTTGGCACAGGAAAAAACATATTGTTTCACTTCCTTACATCAAAGAATTCAATGAGAAAAATATCCCTACTAAAGCTCGCCCAATCCAAATGAGTCACGAGATTATGGATTTTTGTAAAAACGAAATTAATGATTTACTCCACAAAAATATTATTCGCCCTAGTAAATCCCCTTGGTCTTGCCCAGCTTTCTATGTTCAGAAAAACGCTGAACTCGAAAGAGGAACTCCTCGCCTAGTTATTAATTATAAACCTCTTAACACAGTCTTAGAATGGATTAGGTATCCTATTCCTAACAAAAGAGACCTTATTAACAGATTAAACAAATCTGTTATCTTTAGTAAATTTGATATGAAGTCAGGATTTTGGCAAATTCAAATCAGTGAACCTGACAAATACAAAACTGCATTTGTCACACCATTCGGTCATTATGAATGGAATGTTATGCCATTCGGATTAAAGAATGCCCCTAGCGAATTCCAAAACATAATGAACGACATATTCAATCCATATAGCCATTTCTCCATTGTCTACATTGACGATGTTTTGATCTTTTCACAATCAATTGATCAACACTGGAAACATCTTCACCAATTCTTTTCCATAATAAAGAATAATGGTCTAGTTGTTTCTGCCCAAAAATCAAATTATTCCAAACTAATATTCGATTTCTTGGATTTAACATTCACCAACTCCAAATTAAACCTATTGATAGAGCGATACAATTCGCTGACAAATTCCCGGATGTCATTTTAGATAAAAATCAATTACAAAGGTTCCTAGGATCCTTAAACTATGTAGCAGAATTTTACAAAAACCTTAGAAAACACTGTAAACCCTTATTTGACAGATTACAAAAAAATCCTCCCCCTTGGACATCAGTACATACGTCATTAGTCAAAGAAATTAAGAGTCATGTCAAAACATTACCATGTCTAGGAATCCCTCTTCCCGATTCCTATAAAATAGTAGAAACTGATGCCTCTGACATAGGTTATGGAGGTATTCTCAAACAACAACTTTCTCCCAATCATCCAGAACAAATTGTTCGTTTCCATTCTGGAATCTGGAACTCCGCTCAGTCAAATTACAGTACTATTAAAAAAGAAATTTTATCAATTGTTTTATGTATCAGTAAATTTCAAGATGATTTATTAAATCAAAAATTTTTAGTCCGTGTTGATTGTAAAAGTGCCAAAGATGTTTTAGAAAAGGATGTTCAAAACATTGCCAGTAAACAAATCTTTGCCCGTTGGCAAGCAATTTTAAGTATTTTTGATTTCGAAATTGCATTCATTAAAGGCAGTGACAATCACATCCCTGATTTCCTAACTCGTGAATTTCTACAGGGCACCAAACCATGAAGCCCAGCTCATCCAAAGGGAGAAATCCCGGAAAATCAATTAGGAAATCATCCTCTCCAGTCAAGCCAGAATCACCAGAGTCAAAATCAAACATAATTCCTTATACAGTTCATTCTCCTATTAATTTAGTCAACCACTATAGTGCTCTTAGTAGCAACCCCCTCGCTCCGAATACTTCTCTCGGAAGCACCCTCAGTCAAATAAAACCTAATTATCAGTCAGTCCTAGTAAACCAATATGACCCTTACAAAACAGACCATCATTCAAACCTCTAGTCAATTACAAAAAATCATCCCCTATTTTCACAGGGATGAGCATTTCCTATTTCATGTCGAACCTTCCATGAGTCATATAACAAATCCCATTTCTTTAGTCAAATATTACTTTGGTCCAAATTCTCATTACCTTCCAGGTAAAACTTTAGCATTTTATAAAGATATTTTATTCAAATCAGAATCATTATCTATTAAACCAATCTACGACCCAAAAGACCCAACCAAAATATTATACCATTCCCTCTACATAATCCGTATTATTTCATTATCCCAATGGGGTGACTCCCCCTTCACTCCCCACAAATTAGACACCATCACATTCACTTATCATGATTACATTGCAGCATGGAGTAGAATTCTCCTCCACCAGTCAGAAGATTTCAGTCATTCATGGTTCCTAAATTTTGACAGAAGATTCAATCGCCAATTTCCTATGTGGTTTGGTGATTGGTGGGAAAACCATGGTTGCCCTTATGACCTTCTCCCTACTGATCTCCAAAATGCAGTCAACAAATTTGATTCAGTCATGACTTTCTCACAATATGAGACAAGATTTCCAGTTACTCTCCAGTTCATGGCCAAATATAAAATCCCTTGGATTTTCAAATGGCAGTATAAACTTGAAAATCACATGGTTCTAAGACAACTCTTAGTCAAATGGTGGGACAAATTCAATACTGAAAGAGTCCTTACCCAATTCAGTGAAGAATTTTCAGTTACTCCTTTGAGTTCAAAAATTCCGGCTTCCATTCAGCCAGTTCCTCAGTCACCCCAGATTCCTCAGACAGCTCAAATTCCCCAGTCACCATCTTCTTCTGCGAAGAAGAAAATTGAGACACCATCTTCCTCTAAAAAGAAGAAAGCACCCAGTCCATCATTATCCTCCAAAGCAGAAGAACTAAAGGAGTTAGCCAAACAATTACTACAACAGCAGCAGCCAGACTATCCACAGATGATGAAGAACACTCTTCCTCAGAGTCATCATCAAACCACAGTCATCAAAGTTCCCCCAGTCAACCACCAAAAAGATGGGCCGATTATGAAGATAGTCAAGATCCATATGCAGAATACGAGTAACTTCAGTCAAACTACCCCAATCAGTATCTCCACCAAAAGCAACAACAGTTTTTAAGTGGCGGACAAGCTCGTATTCATCAACAGTAAACCCCAGTCAGTATTCCCACCGAAAGCATCAGCAGTTTTTAGTGGCAGACATCTTACTATTCACCAACAGTAAACCCGTGGCCGACAAGTTACTATTCACTATTCACTTTTTACTATTCATCATTTGTAATCTCTATTTATAGTCGCCTCTGGCTTCAGAAGCAGGAGGGGGCTTCATTTTTTTCCTGCTCTTCTGCTCTTCTTCTCTTCTCCTCTCTCTCTTCCTCTCCACCAGTTAGCCTAAATATCAAGAGAGCTCTGCCTCTCATTCATGCATCAATTTTAATTGTAAGTTTGTAACTCTTTTACTACAACATTAATCAAATGTTTTATTACTGCTTCCGTGTTTTGGTTTAGGGTTAGGGTAATATATATATATATATATATATATAATATATATATATATATATATATATATATATATAGTCTCTATCCAGAGCGAAGCTTCGCCTGGAATAACGTGCGAAGTCCTTATTTGACTCACTTTTCGGTCATATTTTCGATCATACCCAGTCAGTGTTTAGATACATATCGTATGATCATCCTTACAAAGTTTCATCCAGTTTGGTGATCGTTTGCACATTGAATCAGATAAAATAAATCAATAAACAAAATCTGTCCAAGTAGAACCGTTGGAGTAAATCATGATTATGAAGGCTTAAACGGTCACCAAATTGAATGAAATTTGTAAGAATGATCATACGATATGTATCTAGACATTGACCGGGTATAATCGAAAAATATGACCGAAAAGTGAGTCAAATAAGGACCTTCGCACGTTAATTCCAGAGCTTCGCTCTGGATAGGGACTGTGTATATATATAATATATATATATATATATATCGATCACAGACCTGTACTTGTTTTGAAATACATATCATTATATATTAGTCAATCAAAACCTAAACTCATTCCTAAATCAGAAGTATTTGTAAAAGTTCACTAATAGTGAATTTTTACAAGTACTTCCATAGTTCTATAATTCCATGTTCATTAGGTTTATTTTCGTCCCTCTAGAAACGTTAATGCAGATTCAGGAATGGGTTTGGGCTTTAGGAAATAGGAAGGGAGATCATAGAGTTGATAGCGGAATTAGGCTTAGCCATGGGCCTCAATGTTGACAAGGGTTTAGCTCGTATCATCAACTAATGGAGATTGGCCCAGGACCATTTTTCTTTGATAGATTATCAAACAAATTTCCTTGGTTATTCGATGAATCTGGTTATTCAAAGCAAGTTCAATAATACAGTGTCAACGACTGATCCAACCATGAAATATAGGCTCATTTGGTGTCAGATTCCTAGAAGTCTGACGAAAAGATGGAAGCAAATTCGTCTAAACCAATGAAGAGATCAAATACTGGACACAGTTTCTTCTATCCAAGTTGTACGTAGTTCTTAAAAGCATGGAGTCCCCGTATGAACCAAATGATAAATATTTCAAGTTAATTTCCATGAATTCTGTAAAGGAGGATTGAGGCCTTACCATTTGAAACACGACAACAAAACAAACATATATAGACAACTTTGATAAATCCAAAACTAGCAGTTTATGTTGTTCCAGCTTTAAGTATGTAACTTGATTTGGCTAAATATGAGAGGGTACATTAATTTAGTTAGTGAATCGATCTTGAGGTTTTGGTTGGACCATTTTATGGATTGTATGAACAAGTTAAACTGGAATCAGTAAATCAACCTTGTAATGAACACAAAGCTAGTCAAGAAATATTCCCTCGAGGAAGTTCGTTAGATCAGGTATTAACCAGGCCAGCACCATTCTAGCTTAGCCATTATTTTAAGCCTTGACTTGACAAATGACGAGTCATTTTATAAGTTTGGGTTATGCTTGCCAACCACTGAACCAATTTTTTTTTAAGAAGAACCACTGAACCAATTAAAACTAACCCAGTTCTTAATTTATGTAAGGAAATTGTTTTTAGGTTTTATTAAGGCTTAGAATTTATGGCCTTAATCCTAAGTGGCATGTCAAATTATATATCCACATCATCAAATAAAAAATCATGTTATGTCATTTTTGAGTAAAAATACAATCTTATCATTTCATATCTAATGACTCTAGATATTTTGTTTTTATTTTATAAAAATATGTTTTCATATATATATATATATATATATATATTATCATTTCATATCTAATGACTCTAGATTATTTTGTTTTTATTTTATAAAAATATGTTTTCATATAATATATATATATATATATATATATATATATAATTATACTCAGTTCAAAAATATGAACTCATTTGAATATATATATACACACAATTTTTCTAAGGAGAAAATTATATATATATATATATGTATGTATCTATAGACTTTTTTATATATAGATTTTCTTTTTTTATTTTATTCTTTTTTAAAGTTCGATGGAGAATATATATATATATATATATATATATATATATAAGTAAAAAGAAAAAATAATGGTGAATTAAGAAGTCTAAAACTAATTGATTCACAAAGATAATTTATTTTATTAATATCTTAATTGTGACCCTAAATCTAATGAATTATTATAATATTTCACTCCATAAAGAAATGCATTTAATTTAGTTCATGTAAGATAACTAAATCAACTCGATTAAAAAATTTAACTAAATGATTTTGATGAATACAAAAAACAATATTTTGTATAATTATTCGTTAATTTGGTATGATTATTAATTAGATCGTTATTACTAAACTATATTTGGTATAGGCTATCTATATAGGCATGTAAGAGGATATGCAAACATATATTAGTATACGTATTGTCATCTATAAATTAATCCTCCTTATAATAAGATAATCAGAAAAATCAAAACTTAAATTAAATTCGCAAATTGGAAAGAAAATTTAACATTCATATTCAGTAGCTCATGAAATATTGTGATTCAAGAGGTAAGAAGTTCCCCACTAATAAATTGACTTTTTATGAAAGTTTAAAATTTTCATTTATGATATTGATTTAAAAATATTTGGTTTAGGTAACTTAATCGCCATACTCTGAATTATTTTCCTTGTTCGTTCAAATTATAACAAGTTTACGTCAGGCATGAGATTTTTTTGGTATGAGATATAGTAATTGAATAGGTATATTAAGTGTGAAGTGATACTATATTTAAGGAATGTCTAAAATAGAAGTCATCATCCACATTAACATAAACTAACATACTGTTCTACATGAATAAATACGTACTAAGTATCCAATGATGATTTCAATAACATTGAAAAAGAAGCTAGTTATCTTTGATATAGCGATTTGAAGTCAGGAACATATCTTAAATAATATTCACGTTGAAATAAAAGTCATTGTTCACATTGAAATTCAAAGTCATAAACATGTCACATGGTAACGAATAAGTTACAAGTACCGATAATAACTAATAATGTTCACTTGGAACATGTTACATTGAATTTCATATTGAAATAGAAGACATTATTTACATTAAAATTTGAAGTCTCCTTTCACATTGAAATTTAGTCTTAAACATGTCTTATAGAACAAATAAGTTAAATAGTAGCGGACAATAAGCTAGTAATTTTCACTGGGACTTTTTGATGTAGAACGACTTGCAGAAGAGTTCGAGGAGCAGCTGGAACGTCAACGTCGTAAGCAAGTTTAAGTTTCCTATTATTCTTAGGATTATGATTTTTGTTTCAATAAGGATTTATAATTCCAATAGGTTTTGTTATTTCCTAGTTCTGTTCTAAATAAGACTTAGTCATGGGTTAGAGCCTATATAAGACACCCTCTATGTTGTATTAGGCAGTCAACAATTCAATAATATTTCAGAAAACTTAGAGATTTATCTCACTTATCACCTTCAAATTCGGTTCGACGCTTGTCTACCGATTTCACCTTTCTACCTATAGCTTTCACTACGTTAGGTGGCATCAGAGCCTGGTCTCGCCTGGATCGATGTCAGACGACGAAGCGGAGGTTCCTGTCACAACACTCGCCGACGCTGGTCGGGAGATTACTGCTATGAAACAAGATATTGGGAAATTTCGTCAAGACACCAACAATGCTTTGGCAAATTTAACAACTCTTGTGCAGCAGCTTACGATGGAGGTCCGAGCCGGAGGATTTGCCCGAGGCCAACGCCGTCGTCAAGAACAAAACTATGATTCTGAGGAAGAAGAAGAAAGGGGCCCACCAGACAATCGACAACAAAATCGCCATGACGAAAATTACCGAATGAAAGCAGACATATCTTTCTTCTATGGAAACTTACAAATTGAAGAGTTTCTTGATTGGCTTTCAGAAGTGGATAGGTTCTTCAATTTAATGGATGTTCCAGAAAATAAGCAAGTGAAGACGGTTGCCTGGAAGTTAAAAAGCACAGCCGCCTGTTGGTGGGATGATTTGCAAGAGTCTCGCGTTCGACAAGGAAAAGAACCTGTCAAAACATGGCGAAAGATGAAAGCCCTTCTTAGGGGACGTTTCCTACCTCGAGATTATGAGCAGACTTTGTTTGAAAAATATTATGACTGCGCTCAGAATAATCGGTCTGTGTTTGATTATAACCATGAGTTTATGCGACTTAGCGAGCGAAACAGACTTGAAGAAAGAGAGACTCAGAAAGTTGCAAGGTATCTACATGGTTTGAAGCCGGAAATTCGAGAAAAGATTGGGTTGCAGACAATATGGACTCTAGCGGAAGCCATGAACTTAGCTCTAAAAGCAGAAACTCTACTAGCAAGTAGTAAAGTTAAGCAGCAGACTACCATGAGTTATCGTAGAAATTGGCCTGAACCATCTACTTCAAAAGGATTGCAAATTAAAGAGCCTACAAGAGAGCAACAATTTAGAACAGAAACAAGTAGTGGAGACCGAGGAAAAGCTACTGTTCCGTTTCGAAAACAAGAGCAACCTGGCAGCTTAGGGGACTATGCCAAACCAAGGGGAGAAAAGTGTAATCAATGTTTTATGCCTGGTCATACTTCCAACAAATGTCCCAACCCAAGGGGATTGCATTATGTGGAAGAACATGAAGATGATGAAGAGCAGGATGAGATTACAACTACTGAAATCGAAGGCCAAGATTTTGATGACATCCCGCAGTTCCTAGTTTGCCAACGGCTTCTATTAGCAAAGCAAAGACCTGACACTCAAAGGCATAAATATTTCGCACTAAGTGTATCATTGGTGGCATGGCATGCAATCTAATAATTGACACCGGTAGTTGCGAGAACTTTTTGTGCAAGAGAGTGATCGACCGTTTCAAGCTTCCTACAACAAAACATCCGACACCTTATTCCGTTGGTTGGATTAAAAAGGGACCTATGGAGCCTGTGACAGAAACTTGCAAAGTTCCCATAACTATAGGACCATATAAGGACGAGGTGGTGTGTGATGTTGTAGACATGGACGCCTCTCATATTCTGCTTGGAAGGCCATGGCAGTATGACGTAAGAGTGGCATTTGATGGGTACAAGAATACCTACAGCTTTTTATGGAAAAAAAACAAGATCGTCTTGAAGCCTGGTATCCCGCATGAAATTAATTATGATGGAAAGATGAAGACAACAAACTTTCTCATTTTATCTAGTTCTGAACGAGAGCTTGAAGATGGAATTAAGGAAGCACTTGTTTGTTGTCCTATTGTGATGAAAGGTGTCTACACCACCGAACAAGAAGTAATGGAGGCACAAGTTCCAGAAAAGGTGAAGCATATAATTAGTGATTTTCAGAAGTTAATGTCAGAAGATTTACCAGATGAGCTACCACCGATGAGAAATATTCAACATCAATTGATTTAATTCCGGGAGCTAGCCTGCCTAATCTTCCTCACTACCGCATGAGTCCGAAAGAGAATGAAATTTTAAGGGAGAAAATCGAAGACTTGTTACGAAAAGGGTTCATTCGTGAAAGCATAAGTCCTTGTGCAGTTCCTGTGTTACTGGTACCAAAGAAAGACGGCAGCTGGCGTATGTGTGTTGATAGTCGCGCCATCAATAAGATCACCATTCGGTACAGGTTTCCAATTCCACGTTTGGAAGACATGCTCGATGTTCTTGGAGGATCAAAGTTCTTCTCTAAAATTGATCTGCGTAGCGGGTACCACCAAATTCGAATTAGACCCGGAGATGAATGGAAAACAGCTTTTAAGAGCAAAGATGGCTTATATGAATGGTTGGTGATGCCGTTTGGACTTTCCAACGCCCCGAGCACTTTCATGCATCTCATGAACCAAGTATTGCGCCCATATATTGGAAAGTCTGTGGTCGTCTACTTCGATGACATTCTCATCTATAGCAGGTTTGAAGAAGAGCACCTCGAGCATATTAGACAAGTCCTTGAGGTTCTTCAAGATAATCAATTATACATCAACCTGAAGAAGTGTTCTTTCCTCACCGAAAAATTGTTATTCTTGGGGTATGTAGTGAGCTCCGAAGGAATACATGTGGATGAAGATAAAGTGAAGGCAATTAAGGAATGGCCTACTCCGAAAACCGTTAGCGAAGTGCGAAGTTTTCATGGTTTAGCAACGTTTTATCGGCGGTTTGTTCCAAATTTCAGTGCCATTACTGCACCTCTTACCGAATGCCTCAAGAAAGGAAAATTTCAATGGGGAGAAGAGCAAGAGAAGAGTTTTGCCTTGATCAAGCATAAATTGTGCACAGCTCCAGTATTAGCCTTACCAGATTTTGATAAAGTTTTTGAGGTGGCATGTGATGCTTGTGGCGTAGGAGTTGGTGCAGTTTTATCTCAAGAAAGGAAGCCGGTTGCATATTTTAGTGAAAAGCTTAGCGAAGCTCGACAAAAGTGGAGCACCTATGATCAAGAATTTTATGCCATGAATTTCGGGCAGATGACCATGCTTCTTATCCTACTATCAACTCGAGGACGAGTTCTTCTTAAGTAGGGGAGACTGATGTAGAACGACTTGCAGAAGAGTTCGAGGAGCAGCTGGAACGTCAACGTCGTAAGCAAGTTTAAGTTTCCTATTATTCTTAGGATTATGATTTTTGTTTCAATAAGGATTTATAATTCCAATAGGTTTTGTTATTCCTAGTTCTGTTCTAAATAAGACTTAGTCATGGGTTAGAGCCTATATAAGACACCCTCTATGTTGTATTAGGCAGTCAACAATTCAATAATATTTCAGAAAACTTAGAGATTTATCTCACTTATCACCTTCAAATTCGGTTCGACGCTTGTCTACCGATTTCACCTTTCTACCTATAGCTTTCACTACGTTAGGGCCTAACGTTAGGCCTAACGTTAGGGCCTAACGTTAGGCCCTAACGTAGTGAAATTGGCCCTAACGTTAGGCCCTAACGTAGTGAAAGCTATAGGTAGAAGGTGTGAAATCGGTAGACAAGCGTCGAACCGAATTTGAAGGTGATAAGTGAGATAAATCTCTAAGTTTTCTGAAATATTATTGAATCGTTGACTGCCTAATACAACATAGAGGGTGTCTTATATAGGCTCTAACCCATGACTAAGTCTTATTTAGAACAGAACTAGGAAATAACAAAACCTATTGGAATTATAAATCCTTATTGAAACAAAAATCATAATCCTAAGAATAATAGGAAACTTAAACTTGCTTACGACGTTGACGTTCCAGCTGCTCCTCGAACTCTTCTGCAAGTCGTTCTACATCAGTATAGACTTGCAGAAGAGTTCGAGGAGCAGCTGGAACGTCAACGTCGTAAGCAAGTCGTTCTACATCACTTTTCCCTAATGACATATTCTGATATTCACACTGAAATAGAAGTCCTTATACACATTGAAGTTCACATTCAAATAGAAGTCATTATTCACATTGAGATTTAAAGTGATAAACATAAGTTATAAGCAGCCGATGATGAGCTAGTACGTAATTATCACTAAATAAATAAATACTAAGTAGCTGATAGTGAGCTAGTAAAGTTCACTATAAACTTTTCTTTAGTAGAATATTCACACTAAAATAAAAGAAATAAGTACTAATTAGCTAACTATGTGCTACCTGCAAGTTCACTGAGGATGTTTCCTAGCTTAATGTCGTATTCACACTAAAATAAAATAAATAAGTTTGGGGTTTGGGGTTAGGGATAAGAGTTCAGGGTTTAGGGTTTAAAGATTAAAATATTAAGTAGTTAATAATGAGCTAAGTACAAGTTCACCGGGGACTTTCTCTAATGGCATATTCGCACTAAAACGTACATAACACATTATACGTATTAAATGTCTCATGTATTAATTTCATCATTTTTAAGTCTCATATTAATACGGGCATGCCTATATAGGTACCCTATACCAAATATAGTTTATTAATAACGATCTAATTAATAATTACACCAAATTAACGAATAATTATACCAAATATTTTTCATCAAGATGATTTAGTTACTATTTTTATGTAGTTGATTTAGTTACTATACATGAACTAAATTAAATGTATTTATTTATAGAGTCAAATATTATAATAATTCATTAGATTTATGATCACAATTACGATATTTAATAATAGAAAAATTATCTTTGTGAATCAAATAGTTTTAGACTTCTTAATTCACCATTATTTTTTCTTTTACTTTATATATATATATTATATATATATATATATATATTCTCCATCGAACTTTAAAAAAGAAATTAAAAAAAAATCTTTATCGAATTTATATTGGATGAACTATATATATATATATATATAAACAAATATATAGATACATATATATATACATGTATAATTTTCTCCTTGGAAAAATTATGTGTGTGTATATTCAAATGAGTTCATATTTTCGAACTGATTATAATTATATAATATATATATATTTCACATTTAAATTCAAATGGAAAAATGGTTTTAAAAACATCTTTTAATAGAATAAAAAAAAAAATAATCTAGATCCATTGAATATGAAATGATAAGATTATATTTTTACTCAAAAATGACATAGCATGATTTTTTTATTTAATAATGTGAATAAGTGACTTGGTATTCCACTTAAGATTAATGTCATAAATTATATGTCTTAATAAGGCCCTCTAGCATTAAATAAGGCCCTCTAACACTACCATTTATGTAATTGCCAGTCAATCAATCTAGTTAGAGCATCTCCAACAGTATTGTTAAATCAATTTTTTTTTGAAATTTGTCAATTTTTGGGATGAAGAAGAGCTCCAGCAGAATACCTAAAATATTGCTAAATTCTAACATTGCTAAACTAAATTAACAAATTTATCAACCTAGACAATAATTGCTAAAGAGAAACTTATATTTTCCCTCCATTTTTTATCCAAGTGTAAGTTTATGATTCGTTAAAAATATTACTTAACTTACACTTAAAAATTACTGCTGGAGCACAATTACTATTTCAATTGTTAAATATCCTAACTATTGTTAAATTTAGCAATAAACTAACATATCCTACTAAACATCTTTTAAAGGAGATCTTTTAAGAAGACGAGTTTCAAATAGTTGCAGTCGGAGGAGACTAGGATTCCTCCCTAACTTTGCATCATTGTGTCGCAAAGAGAAAGAGAAAGCCCCACATCCACCCTCCTTCGACATGATGATGCTTTTCGTGTTGTTGTTGTCTCTTGCGTCTCACGCCTCCTCATCAAAAGAGCAACACATCAACAGCATTTTCATCCTGGCCGGACAGAGCAACATGGCCGGCCGCGGAGGCGTTGTCAACAACACCATCACAGGAATCACCACCTGGGACGGCGTCGTTCCTCCCGAGTGCCGCCCCAACCCATCTATCTTCCGACTCAGCGCCAACCTCACGTGGGTGGAAGCACGCGAGCCTCTCCACGCCGACATCGACCTGGAGAAGACAAATGGTATCGGACCCGGAATGCCATTCGCCAATGCGCTCTTTGCCAATCGCGCCGCTAATACTGACGCGATTGGTTTAGTTCCATGTGCGATCGGCGGGACTAACCTAAGCGAATGGGAACGAGGGTCATTCTTATACAGGCAGATGATTGGGAGAGCCAGGGCGGCTTCGCTAAAGGTGAATAGCAATGGCGCCCCAATCAGGGGACTGCTCTGGTATCAAGGTGAGAGCGATACGACTACCAGGGAAGACGCCGAATCTTACAAAGCCAGACTGGAAACCTTTTTTGAGACCTCCGGTTGGATCTGCAATATCCTCTGCTTCCAATAATACAGGTAATATTGCAAGTTTTTTCATGATAATTATTGGTTTTGATTGACATCGACATTTCCAATGCTTTAGATTCGAATCATTCGATCTACTAACAATATCATGGCATGTCATTGGTGTCTGCTACTGTTAAAAATCAAAAGATGCACAAGTTGATCCAGTTGCTAACTTAGTTTATCTTTTTTTGTTTCTTCTTATGTATGAATACAGAATACCTACCTAGGCAGAGGTTTATATATAAATTAATGACTCGTAAAATATGCTAGGGTTATGTTTTAGAACCTCAAAACATGGAGGAGGAATTTAAATTTTATTTTTTGTTTAATCAAGTTAAACTACAACATTAAGCTGTACGTTGGTACAAGACTAAAGTTCACAATTCCATGTGTAGTTGTTGCTCGATGTTGCAGCAGCGTTACATAAAACTCAGGATTGACCACATTATGTGCAAATCTAAAGGACTTGTTTTGGATATGTGTAGGTGGCAATTGCATCTGGGTCTGGACCATACATAGAGACAATCAGAGAAGCTCAGCTAGGAGTTGAACTACTAAATGTCCGAACTGTTGACGCCAAGGGATTAACATTAGAACCTGATAACTTGCACCTCACTACACCTAGTCAGGTTCGACTAGGAGAAATGTTGGCTGACGCATATTCTCAGTTAATTCCCAGCTCTATAAGCAATCATGCTCGAAGTAAAGGATGTCCTTGTTTGATCACCCATTTTGTTATCGGATTGCTATGGAAAATTTTGACTACATAACTCCATCAATCTAATTTGTTAGATTAGTAGTCATTGATTAATGTACTCAAATCTTTAATTTGTGTTTTGGGTAAATGCTAAGCCAAGCTAGTCAATGTCCTATGATCACGGGGCTCAATAATATGTCATGTGCACATGTAGGTGAAGAATGTGACAATAAGCATAAGGAAATGGCCGGAAGTGTCACATCCCGACCCGTAAATTTTATCTTATTTACTAGCTTGGTTATAATAAGAATTTTACCGTCTCCGACATTGAGATATAGTTTAATTGGTCCCTAGAGGGTTTTAAGGGACGATTATTTCGGAGAGTTATTCGTAAGAGAAAAATGTAACGACGGTAAAATAGTAAATTTTAGCTAGTAAAAGGTAAATTTTATTAAGGTATTTTATTTTGGGGTGTTAAAATTTGAAGTTGGGTATTTTTATGGAGTTGGGCCGGGTTGGTGTGAGGCCCAAACCCATCTCTTTTCCCTTCTCCTTTTCTCTCTCTCTCTCTCTCTCTTTTCTCCCCCGCGCTTTCTCTCTCTCTTCTTCCGCTGCCAGAATTTTCTCTCCGCCAGCCGCCGCCGTCCGGCCACCAGCGACCGCCGGACTGGTCCCGTTCGGACCCCCGCCGTCCCCTCTCTCTTCTGGGCCGGTGACCGGCCGGTTGCGCCGCCGAACGGGGAGGAAACTCCCCCTAGCAGCCGATTGCTTCTTTCGCCGGAGCTCCCTCCTCCGGCCACCAAAGCCGGTGATCTTTGGCTCGTTTTGAAGCTCTCCTCCCGTGCTTCAATCCCTCCAAAGGGCTCCCTCCGTCGTCAGCTAGGTAAAGAGGAATCGGTGTTTGAAATTCTAGGGCTTATTGTATGTTTGCGTTCGATTGACATGGTTAGGCTTAGAATTGGAGTTTGTGGTAGTTATGAATGTTGTAGAGGAGGTTGAGAGGAAGGTACTGTCAAATTTTGGTGGACATTGGACGTCGCCGGAGCTGGTCGCCGGCCGCCGGCGCCGCCGCTGGAAAAACTGTTTTAGGTGGAGATTTTTATGAGGAATTTAATGGAATGAGTTTTAGAATTTTCGGACGAATTTTGAATAGGTTTATGAATTTCCGAAGTTTGGTATTTAAGCGGTTAAATAATGTAAAATCCGACTGTAGGTTTAAATCAATTTCGGGGAAAGTTGTTTATACGACTGCCGAGTATGATATAAAAGTTTGGATCGTTTCGATTTAAGAATATCGAACTTAGGCAATGATGAGCGTAATTATGGCTCTCGATTAATTTTGCCTATTTTATAAATACTGGAATTCAGTTAGTAAATTAATTATACATTTGGAACAGGACGTGAGGAGACTCAATTGGAGAAACCTCGGATCGACGTCAGGCTTAGGCCTAAAGTTGTGAGTGGACCTTTGTTTTAAATAAAAAGCATGCGATGAATGATTTTATTAATCATTTGTTTATTTTGATGAGATTATTGAATTCTCGCCCATTTGATAATTTTTCCTCCTTTGGAGAGATCCCGAAAATGAGATTTTCGGTGGATATATATATGTTTTGGATTTTATGAGAATAGTATGTATATAAATGCTAGCTAGCCATACGTGCTTGGTCCGTCATAATGAGGTAAATACCATTATGGCGTGTCGTGCGTGTTAGACACAAACGTCATAGCCCTATATGAAAACTTCTTTCTTTTTCAGTTTGTTTAGGTTTTCATATAGGGAGTCCACACGTATATGTACACCGTCCCTTTTCGGTCATAATGAGGAAAAATACCATTATGGCGCAACGTGAGCGTTAGACGCCAGCGTTGTAGCCTTGTATGAATTTCTATTTTTCTGAATTGTTTCTAGGATTCATACAAGGAGTCTGACGAGTGTAGATACATACGAATATATGAATATATATGGTTTAGCCTGAGAGGCTCCATTTTATTTGAGTTTGTGACTAGCCAGTGCTAGTCGTGAAATTATCAGTTTATGAGTTGAACACTTTTAAGCTGCCGCATGCAGTATATTTTTCTATGAAATTAAAATGGGAATGCATAATAGTTTATTATTAATTATTTATGTCCACTCACTCTAACGTTATTAAATGTCTTCCCCTGGGCCCTTCGTTTTAAAATGCCCAGTCTGCAGGATTGCATAGTTGAGATCGGACGTACATGGAGAAGAGGCATAATCAATAGTATAGCTTCCGCTCTTTTCTATTTATTTCTAGTTCATTTCCTCTCAAATAGAGTTGCTCTGAATATGTTGGTTATAGGATCTTTCTTAAATTTATATTGGGAGAGGTTGTGATTTGTGGGGAGCACGAAGGCTCCAGGAGTCTATAAGGTTGGATTTGGAACCTTTAGACGTGTTTGCAGGTTTCTATTAGAAGGGTTGTCCATTTTCAAGGGAGATTGTACCGAAGTTAGCGGTAAATCTTTCCTTGGAGGTGGTCCCCGCACGATTTACTCCGGGTTTAGGGTGAAATTCGGGGTGGGTCGTGTCAGGAAGAATTACTTAATAGTTAATGAGCTTTACCTTCCTTAATAGTTAATGAGCTTTACCTTCCTTAATAGTTAATGAGCTTTACCTTCTAGGCTTATACAAGCACCGATCCAGCGATCCACAAACATCATCTCAGTACTTTTGGAATCAACTATACCTACCGGTTGTTGCAGAAAAACTTGACAGAATTTCAGTATGGCTGGGGGAATTATTGCTACAAAGTATAGCTAATATGTATCATCACTTTGGGAAGAAGAGTAAATTGTGGAGGAAATTGATGGGGGGATAGGACAATACTTTGGTTTGCTGTATTTAGTCCTTTGCTTAGTAGTCACGAACTCAGGATCACCGACCTCAAACAAACCCTTTCATTCATACAAGCCATCAATTATGGTAAAAACAATCAATTGGGATTCTTTCATATTTTTTTCATGCAATTTGCTACACAAACCTTACCGTTACTTCTTTTTAGCCTAACCAGGTTGACTACTGATTCTGGTAACACGTTGGTTGCCCGAAGACTTGGTATTAACTTGTTCACGACTCCAACTATCATGTGGGAAACTTTGAAGAGGATTAATCAGCTGTTGTTAGATGATTCAATTGGTTTTTTACCCGTATACCTAAGTTAGACGAACGATTTCCACATCACTATCGATAGTAATACTGTATGAAATATGTTACCGATTATAAGAGCGTTATAGAACATGGATATTGAATTTTTTTGTTTTTGTTTTGTTGAGAATCTGGGATATTGAAATATTTTTTTTTAAGCAAATTTGGTAAAACTCGATCTGGTACTAATAAGAAAAACAAATCAAATATTACCGCATTTTTATTAGTCTGCTTTCCAAAATATAGTGTAACCAAAAAAAAATATGGTAACCAGTATCAGGATAAAACACAAATATGGTATTTAATCTATAGAATCCCACTCATAATGAGACATTCACAACCATATCGAGAGCGAGCGTGCATGAATGCGTGATAGTATATCATAGTTTCTTTGTAGCTTTATTTCTCAAGCGTGCCTGACTCCCATCGAACATGGCGACTAGTGCCATGACTGCCATCTCAAACCTGGTTCTGCTATTCTCTGCAGTCCTAACGACCCAATTCCACTTAGGGTCCTCTGTTGCTTCTCCCGAGAGCATCTTCATCCTCGCCGGTCAGAGCAACATGGCCGGGAGAGGTGGCGTCAGCGGCGGCAAGTGGGATGGAAACGTTCCTCCGGAGTGCGCACCGAACCCTTCAATTCTCAGACTGAATGCTCACCTCGTGTGGGAAGAAGCACATGAGCCACTCCACGCTGACATTGATGTTGGCAAGACGTGTGGGGTTGGTCCAGGTATGGCTTTTGCCAACGAGGTCCTCCGAGCCAAGGGCGGTGTTTTGGGTCTGGTTCCTTGCGCCGTGGGCGGGACTAGTATCGGCCAGTGGGCTCGAGGGAGTCAGTTGTATACTCAGATGGTGAGACGAGCCAGTGAGTCGGTGAAGGCAGGTGGAACTATCCGAGCAGTTTTATGGTACCAGGGAGAGACTGACACCGTCAATAGAGCTGATGCCGAGGCTTATAAAGCTAATTTTGAGAGGCTTGTAACTGATCTACGCTCCGATCTCCAAAGCCCTAATCTTCCTGTTATTCAGGTTGGTAATATATATGATTCTTAACATAATTCCTGTGTTGAATTGGTGATATATGCAGGTAGTTATGGTGATATATGCAGGTAGCACTGGCATCAGGAGAAGGGCAGTTCATAGATATAGTGAGGAAGGCACAGCTGGAAACGACGTTGCCTGATGTGAAATGTGTCGACGCTAAAGGATTGCCTCTGAAACCGGATAATCTCCACCTTACTACCATGTCGGAGGTCCACCTGGGGATCAAGCTAGCAAATGCTTTTCTGGCTTAGTTTGGTTATTAGTTTTAATATAAATGTAAGCAAAATTGTGACAAAGTCCCCTTGCTGGGAACGTCTAGAGTTGCTTTGCTTATTCATACTTCATAAAACCTTAAGCTTTGTTCCTCCGGCCAGATCAACACTACTTGTAAATTGTAACGAGGCTTTGCAACATTATTAATTGTACGAGGTTTCTTTTAAAATTTCGAAAGGCCAATTTGCTAAGTAAGGTTCAGCAACATCTTGATGCTTAGGGGTTGTAATACTCGTTTCCGAATGTTGGGGTGTAAAATTTCAGCTTTGGGCCCCACTTGTTAAACCGAGTTCGATGATTAAAGCCCAATATGAACAACATCAAGATAAAGTAAAAGACGTGAAATATGATCAAGTTCATAGAGAAATTGCAAACACTACTTCTCCCATCATAACAGGAAGTGAGGTCTAAGGAATTAAAGGTATATAAATCCACACGCTTATATAGAATAAGGGGATCAGGAGAACGATCATGAGTAACAACGGTAACAAGTATCAGCCCAATTTATTTTGTTATGCCTGTTGAATCGAAATTGGCTTGGGCGTCGAAGTGTATTTTTGTTTTGCAGGTATCTTCCCCATGATCGATGGCGAGATGAATGCGTCCAAGGCTTCTCGAAGATTAAAGGAGCGGGATTTTTGTTGGGAAATCTCTCTCTCGAAATTTTTGTTGAAGTAGGCACCCTCACTTATGCAACAAATCCAACAATTGTACTTTCTCTTGATCAAATGGGTTGTATTCATACGGAAGAAGTTACAAGTGTTATGGACAAGGGAAAATGACATAGACATAGTAGAATATACGCAGGAGCCACTAATGGACCACTTATAACAAATATCAGATTAGAAGGCTAGAAATAACTTCCTAAAAGAGCTACCAGTTCTTCGGTACAACATGAGATAAAAAAAATGATCATCAAGACTAAAAGACTCATCCAACAAACTACTAACAAAATTGATAAGAATGCGCCGACCTCCCCAACAACCGACGACTCTAACCATGAAGGACAAATGCTCGATTCAACTCCGTCTTCTGAGCAGCGAATACACATGATAGTTGCAACAACTGTGTTAAGCATATGACCAAAAATGCCATTTTGGTTTATCGTTTGGCGGAACGGATTCAGTACACGTTGGTGCACTTGAACCATAACAGATTAAGCAAACATCCGTTACTGACAAACACAACAAGGACCGCAGTAAAAACCCAGATTCCCAATAAAAACTTTCCTCATCAAAGAACACTCGGGAAAAACCCAGCCTTTCCAGCCATGCCTCATAAGTTCGACCCCTCTCACAGGTCATCGACGTCTATGTCAGCGTCACCGGAGCGAGGTCGACGTCGTCGGTCTCTCCCCCAAGAGATCGGACAAAGAAATATCGCCAATCACGCTATCAAGATTGCTAAGATCATGGAACACCATATTTGTTGTTGGGGAGAAGAGAAAGAGAGTGGATCTTAATAAGATGAAGCTTTTCGAGTGGATAGATTTGTGGTGGAAGCAATGAACCTTGAGAGATTTGACGAGCTTGAATTTGGTTCTGGTGATGATGGTTCAGCGTCAGCCATGAATGCAGTTGGTTTTGGATTAGAATGATACAGAAGATATTGTGGTCATTGTATAAGTGGAGACTAAATTAACTAGAAGGAATCATGTGCAAGGGTGTCTATGATAGGTAAATTGTACCAATAATATTAATTCTTTGATTTAATCTCAACCTCAAGATCTTTACAAGCCAACTTTTTCTTTAAATTAGACAAACGTGTGTGTTTACATATATACATATAAATATATATATATATATACAGTTTCTATCCAGAGCGAAGCTTCACTTTGAAATTAAAGTGTGAAGTTCCTTATTTGACTCACTTTTCGGTCATATTTCCACATCTCCACCGTTCAGTTTGTAGAACCTAATGCATAGATCACTCCTGCCAAGTTTCATTGAATTGATGATCATTTGAGTTTTCATAATCGTTATTTACACAAACAGTTCTGAATAGACAGATTTATGGTCCGTTCGTCGATTTAATCTAATTCGGAACCTTAACGATCATCAAATTCAATGAAACTTGGCATGAGTGATCTATGTATTAGGTTCTACAAACTGAACGGTGGAGATGTGGAAATATGACTGAAAAGTGAGTTAAATAAGGAACTTCACACTTTAATTTCAAAGTGAAGCTTCGCTCTGGATAGGAACTATATATATATATATATATATATATATATATATATATTAGTTCCTATCCAGAACGAAGCTTCGTTATGAAATTAAAATATAAAGTTCTTTGTTTGACTCACTTTTCGGTCGTATTTTCACATCTCCACCATTCAGTTTATTGATACTAATGCATAGATCATTCTTGTAAAATTTCATCGAATTTGATGATCGTTTGGGAATCGTGATTTACACAAACAGTTCTAGTTAGATAGGTTTATGGTCCGTTCATTAATTTAACCTAATTCGGTACCTAAATGATCATCAATTTGAATAAAATTTTACATGAATGATCTATGCATTACTATCAATAAACTGAATGGTGGAGATATGGAAATACGACCGAAAAGTAAGTCAAATAAGGAACTTCATATTTTAATTTCAGAGCAAAGCTTTGCTCTGGATAGGAACTGTATATATATATATAATATATATATATATATATATATATATATATATCAGTTCCTAGCTTTGCTCTGAAATTAAAATGTGAAGTTCTTTGTTTGACTCACTTTTCGATCGTATTTTCACATCTCCACCGTTCAGTTTATTGATATTAATGCATAGATTATTCATGCAAAATTTTATTCAAATTGATGATCGTTTAGGTACCGAATTAGGTTAAATCATTGAACGGACCATAAACCTATCTAACTAGAACTGTTTGTGTAAATCACGATTATGAACACCCAAACGATCATCAAATTCGATGAAATTTTGCAGAAATGATCTATGCATTAGTAACAATAAACTGAATGGTGGAGATGTGGAATTACGACTGAAAAATGAGTCAAACAAGGAACTTCACATTTTAATTTCAGAGCAAAGATTCGCTCTGGATAGGAACTGTGCATATATATATCAGAAGCGTTATATATTATTTTATTCCACGCTTCCAAAACGCTCCCGCTTTTAATAAATTTAGGGAAAAAACGCTTCCAAGCGCTTCCGCTTCTGCGTCCCCGCTTCCGATTTCATGTAACGTAGCTCCCAAGTTCGACCCCTCCCAAGTCATCCAGGTCACCGGCACCAAGGCGACGACGGCACCGCCATCCCTTGCGCTCCTTAGATCCCTCTTCTCAGTTTCTTCTCATAGAAATATCGGAGAAGACATCACCAAAACCATAAAGGCCTCCGCGTTTGTGGTCCCCCGCGTCATCGTCTAGAACTGTCTCCTTCTTCTCATCGAAAATAAACAAAACCTCAATACTATGTTACTCATAATTTTTAATTATTTTGATAACGTATGTATGTAAGTTAGCATACACAAGCAAGAACTGAACTATTGTAGTAGCGATCGATTGTCATGGATAGACAAATGAACATGTATGTTGAAGTCTTTCCTTCATTCATTCCTCATGTTACTATGTCGTGAATATATGGGCAATGTCAAGTATTTTGCTTGTCTTTTCTATGTTTCAAAGCGCATGAAATCTTTACACTCATTAGCATGTTCAAGTATATATAGGTGTTTCTGCATAATCCCTGAGACTAGGATTATGGAGAATAATGGTGGAACAAGAACAACATACAATCATGGATAAGAGGCAAAGACGTATAGTGGTTCACCATGCCATCGGATGACATTGCTATGTCCACTTTAGAATCAACTATCATGACCAAGAGGCCCTTTGGGATCGGAGAGAGATCATCATGCATGATCTTCAGAGCCGTTTCTACATATGGGGAGCCTTCCTTTTATAGGTAAGGAAGGTTCCCTCCTTTTACATATTATCGATGTGGGACTAAGTACATATATATCTTTTTATGATTGTGTTTTCTTGTGGAGCATGGAGAAGCACATTGTTGATGCGCCACGGATAATCTTTCACCATGGCGAGATAGCCTGGACCTTGGTCTACCGGAAGTATGTCAGGGACGGGGCCCTTCGTGACCGGAAAAACGGTCTACGAGGTCGTTGCTTATGCTTGCGGTATATATACCAACAACAATAGGCAATGCTGAGTGACTCGAGTCTTTTTTGTTTCTCACATAATGTAATTTAGGATAAAATAGCAATGCAAAATAATTGTCTCTATGATATTCGTTTGTGTTACAATCGACATGATCAAATATACTCTATTAAATAATGATACTCATAACCAAAATTTTATCTAAATAATTTTATCACGTAACATTTTATTTAGATAATGTAGCTCATTTGAAAAATAACTATGGAACGAAATGGAGTTGGCTCAATCCGACAAAATGAAAATAATCTCAAGAGATAATTTTGATTCAACTTTAGTTGACTCATGTACTTTTTTCATTCCCTTTAAAAATGTCGATGAGCTGTGGCTTAGTTGGTTAAGGTGTTTAACTGACAACTTTGAGGTCATGAGTTCAAACCTCATTGACATATGTAGGGTCTGTGAGTTATTAATAAAAAGTTTTTTTAAAAAAAAAAAAAAATCATTCCCTTTAAAAATGTAATTAGATTAATTAGGTTAATTTTAATTGAAAATAAATTATTTATTGCAAATACAACAATAAAAATTATAAATCTCATTGACAACTTTGACTGGTTGGTGAGCCATGACTTGGTTGGTTAAGGTGTTTAACTGATAACTTTGAGGTCATGTGTTCAAATCTCATTGACATATGTATGGTGTGTGAGTTATTAATAAAAAGTTTTAAAAAAAAAAACAATAAAAATTATAAATAGATAATCATACATAATCCTAATTTTAATAGCAAATTTTACACGCCTACCCTTTGTAAGAGCACATGGGATCTACATCATTTAGAATGGGTAAATAGGTAAATTTCATATTTAATGTGCTTTAACATAATAAATAAAAAAAGATAAAAAGTCTCGCTAAAACATTTAAAAATCGTATTAATTACGTTTTGGAATTAATTGACAATTAATATTTACCCTGGCCTTACTTTTACTATGTTCAATCAAATTTTTTTGTCTCAATTCTTTTTAACAGTGTTTTTTTTTATTAGATTCTTTTTAACAGTGTTAATATCATATAATTGACTGCATTAAATAAATGGTAGTGATTAGTTAGTCATAGTCATAATTGGTTCACATTCACTTCCGATCATTTGGGCCTTTTGAGTTATTGTACACCCTCACAATTTTCAAGTCCTTTTATTGCAAACTCATTCCCTCATTGGGCTTTTGAGCCTGGAAGTCCAAAGAATTGTCCAGCTGTCCTTTCATCTCAGCAAAGCTAGGTACCAAACAGGTCGGTCGACACAACATCCTACTGCCCTACTGGTACTAAAGAACTATACCAGAATCACATACGTGTCAGCACCATAGACAATCTGGGCTATGAACCAAGCAAAATCAAACACCTAGTGCGAAACGTGTCATTAACCAATTGGTAGCTCCTTCCTGATGAGCTAGGCCGACCTCCACCAAGTAGACTATATAATATCTACGAGCTCCTCCACATTAGATCAAAGCTTAATTTGCATTTTTCATCCCAGTTCATATTTCAAATTTCAAATTCGCAACATGGATACTTCAAAAGTACACATTCTATCTACTCAATCGTTTCTTGGTTCTTGTTTTTTATATAAATGTTTGAGATGATCTTAGTTATGTTGGTGTATTTTGGTGGCAGGGAACAACTGAAGGTGTTAACGAGCAAGGTGGAGTGGAGGTCAAGGTGGACACAGTGGATTTCCGATCACCGGCCGGAGATGACAAAGAACCCGTGAAGGAGAAGGTGGAGATACTTCATGAGATCGACGACGGAGGAGCAAATTCTGGAAAGACTGGGGCTGCTGGCTTTGTGGAAAAAGCAGCTGCTGCAGTTGCTGATACCTTTCAGTCAGCCAAGGATGCTGTTTCTGGAAAACCCAAGGATGCTGCTGTTGCTGAAAAACCCAAGGAAGCTGTTGCTGAAGATAAGACCACGAAATGAATCTTCAAGAAGGAAGAGTCAGCTAAAACTAGCATTTCATGATTTATTGTAGAGAAGAGATGCTTTGTTCATGAATATATGACTTGTTGTACGCATTGTATCAACTGAAATTACCCGAATCAGAATAATCAAAGGATGCATTGTCTGTTTGTCCAAAACAAGGGGCCAGGAAAAACCAAGAAATTGCTATAACATATTCGGTCAGTTTTTCCTTATTGCTCATGTTATAGACTGAAGGACACAGTTAATTAGTTCTAATATGCATATTTGTAGCCAGCAGATATGATCTGGGGATCTGTCTTTGAGAAGTAAATGGATCATGGATGGCAATCATGGCATATGTTTCAGCACAAACAGAAAACTCAAATTATTGCATGCTCTGTTCTTTCATAAGATGAAAATGAAAAGGGGGCAAAAAAAGGCCAAGAAAAATCCAGCCAAGATGTGTCCAGCTAACAGTCTAAATCAGTACAAATTAAGCCTCGAATATCTTTCATCTTACAATCTGCACAAGCCAGGACCAGCCAAGCACTATCCATTATTTTTCCAATTAACAATAACTTACTTGCTCCAGTTGTGTGTTTTCGAACCATTGCTGGCGTTTTGTTTTGTTTTGGCCAACAACAAGGAATTTACTTCATAAAATAAAATAAAAAACAAAAAAGAGGAAATTCATCTAATGAAAGAAAGTATTACACAAAGAGGCCCAAGACCTGCCAAGCAAACCCAACAAGGAGGACCAAATTGTCAAGAAAACACGTAGAAAACACCAGGCAGCAGCAAAGAACAGGCTGCAGATGACCAAATGTTAACCAATCCCAGAAGGGCAGAAGGACCTGCTATCATTCTTCACATTGAAAATGTTAACCAAATCCAAAGTGCAAAATCAATACCTTCCTTTCAAATTAAAAGTTCAGGAGAGAATCTATCCGGAGAGTGTTTATCAGTAATTAATAATCAAAACATATAATCGTCCCAAGTAATTTTCAACTTCTTGTCTTGGCTATAGTATCAAACAATTACTACTTGAATGATCATAAGCTGGTTCGAATGGAGTATTGGAGCTTTTGGAACTTGTGAGGACAATATATATCTGCTTATCTTACACAATATTTTTCCTTAGAATTGAAATTGTAATAATGCATCAAAGGAATTAGCAGAGAGATGAAATAGCTGATAAAGGCGATCGAAGAAGTAGGAAATGTGCTCCAACAAAAATCCAAGTGAAATGAAAATGCTTTGAGACTTTATTATCACCATCATAATGTACATGCCAGTTAAAACTAAAAGTTACACCTAATGAAGGCAAGCATTCCTAGTTTTGATGGCCTCCAACTGGACACAAGCACCACTTGCAGTATCCAGCACAACCACAAACTCAAAGCACATCCAGAAATCACTTTCTTCTTCGTTGTCGAAATAGAGAATAGAACAAACACCTACTGATCCCAAATCCCGACCTCCATGAACCCATCCTCTGTTGCACTCCCCCTAAACATTCCGCAACAGTTAAACCCACAAGCCACTTCTCCTTTGTTGGACACGGCAATGAGTCCGGCCTTCCCATCATCGAGCCTGTTCTTGATCACAAAGTCTACAGCATCCTGAAGGCCTAGGCCCTTGTACTCCATCACAGCCCCAACTTCACGAGCCAGTGTCCCGCGTATGATAGCCTCTCCTTCTCCTGTGCAAGACACTCCACAAAGGTCACACGCATAGGTACCTGCCCCAATGAGTGGCGAGTCCCCAATGCGACCTTCCATTTTGTTCATGAGCCCACCGGTCGAGGTAGCGGCAGCACAGCGACCCTGGCTGTCCACTACCACGCATCCGACTGTCTCAGGTGCGTACACGCTTATGGGGAGCCCGTTCATCTGTATCGGGCTCTCCACACCAGCAGCACAACTCTCCATCCCAAGTGGGATTCTGTAATCAAACTGACGGTAACAAAAACAAAAGTGTCAAACAGTAGTTTCTAGTATATTCATGAATCATGATGACCCTACATAGTATGGAAGTGAAAGAATCGTACCAAGATGGTGTTGGCTTCTTTGGCCAACTTGAGCATGCCCACATTTTCCTCCGTGATGAAATAGTCATTGTCCACAAGCTCAACGCCCTGAATATGACACGCACCAAACTCATATCAAGATTCAACACAGAGATTCCTCTACCAAACAAATATTAATTAAAACCTTTTATTTAAGAATCCCTGGGAGCAGCAGGGGGATTAGGTTAAATATTAATTAAACATAATAATAGATGAGGACACCACTGAACAGTGTCGAACATGTGTTGCTAGATTCACATATTCATATTGATTCTCATACACCAGGTGAAAAAGACAGAGATTTCCTTTTTCTCATTGATGGCCAAAACATTACCTGTTGTCTGGCGAAGCTTTCGGCGCCGGAGAAGGCAAGGTAGGAATGAGGGGACTTATCCATGACGAGTCGGGCGAGCGAGATCGGGTTCTTGACGGTGCTCAACCCCGATACGGCGCCGCATCGTCTTTTGGGTCCATCCATGATGCTGGCTTCCATCTCAACCCTGCCATTTTCATTCAGGGCCGATCCACGGCCGGAATTGAAGAACGGATCCGTTTCCAATTCCCTAACCTGTTTACCAACAAAAACAACATAAGGGTTTAGATTTAATGGACATAATAACCAAATCAAACTTATTACGATTCATATGGAAGAAAGATTTCAATTCGTTCCGTCAGCATGTTAACCGAGGATATAATAACAGACGTACAATATATACATGATTGCGAAGAGAAACAAAGAACGTAGAGGGAAGGGGGACGTACAACAAGTTCAACAACATCAATGGCAGGAAGATCAGTACGGAGAGCAGAGGTTCCGAGATTGAGGCAGCGAGTGAGGAGCTGTTTGGCTTGTTCTTGGCGCTCCAAAGGGAGATTAGGGTCGACGCCAGCGCCACCGTGCACAGCAATAGCCCAACCCCCCATTCTCACACTCTGCCTCGCACTCGCTCTGGTGTTTGCCTGTCTCTGCCTGTCTCTCTCTATTTCTCGCTTAAGGTGGTGTGTGTTGCTGCTACAATGGAGGGGAGGGAGGTGCATTATATAGGCGCTGGCGGATTCCAAATGGCAATGAATCGGACCCTAATAACCAAGGTAATAATAATAAATAGAAAATAAAAAAATATGACGATTCTCTTCTCTGTATGGCATTTGTATTTGTTGCCCACTTGTTCCGGGAGGTTTCTAGGTCACCACGGCAGGGAGGCCACCCCCGCCAGATTTGCCATGCGTCGTATTTCGTGTGTAATTTTAGAGATTTTACCAATTTAGCCCGTCCTCGGTTGTCTTTGCCTTTATTTCTCACTAATGCAATTTTTTTTTTTTGTTACAGGAAGGGATCAAAACAGACCC
Organism: Fragaria nilgerrensis; assembly: GCA_010134655.1. Classification (NCBI taxonomy): domain Eukaryota; kingdom Viridiplantae; phylum Streptophyta; class Magnoliopsida; order Rosales; family Rosaceae; genus Fragaria; species Fragaria nilgerrensis. The sequence goes on along the minus strand of CM020978.1, from coordinate 30,155,452 downwards.
AAAACAAAAGAAAAGAAACTAAAGACTAAAACAAGAGCCTGTTATCCTAGCTCTAGTAACAGCAGCTAGATCATCAAGATAGGCATATGGAAATTTGAATTCAACAAAAGAAAATAAATGCATATATATTATGTATCTACATTAGAAGCGGAGTGATTATTTTAGTTGAAATTTCATGTTTCTTTTGGTCAAGTAGTAGTGTGTTCTTAGATCGATCTTCACTCGATCGATCATAATAATTATTTGTTGTCTTTTATCAAAAAAATTTACAATATCTTGTGAATTACTATCACCAACATGCACTTAATTAAACCTAGCTAGCTAGTAGTAAAATTATGTTGCTCTAAGTAATTTTTCACAAAACGTGTCGTCCAACTTCAATTTTCTATAAACCAATCTTGGTTGTGCAGGCTTGAAACATAAGCTTAGTGCGGAGCGGATTATACGCATCAAGGTGCACTTGCACTATTAATGTGCAAGTCCTGAAATTGTCGTATGCGAAGATCGAATAAAGACTAGTAACCCTAAATTCCTTTCAATCATTTTCATTTTTGATTCGATCAAGTTAAGCGTCCATAATAAGAGTACCTCTCAGGTTCTTACCTCATGTGTTGGAAACACTTAAGACAATTTTTTTGGGTTTTAGTTTTGTTAATAGCTAGTATGAGAATACATACATGATAATACAACGTTGATGACCGGATCAAAATATTATATATTAGTTACTCAGTTAACTTGCACCTTAGTGCGTAGAAGAATTTTAGTGATCAGACAAACATGTGTAGTTTGTAACGACAAGATTTGAAGTATTATATCTACCAACGTAAATAAAAATATCACCACCAACTAGTGCAGAAAAATACAAATCAAGATTCAAGCCAGCATGAAACTCGAGTGGTAATCTTTTCTTTGCTACAGAACCTCGTTCCACTAAACCTCATGTTTATTAGCTCTAGCATGTTGTCCTCTCCTTTTCTCTCAGGAAAAAGAAGAAAAAAACATGAGAGAGAGAGAGAGATTAGAGGTTATTTTCTTTTCTAATGGAGGGACCTGGCGGCTGAATTAGCAAAATCAAATTCCAAGTACTTGGTCCCTGACTAGCTAAGGTTTTCTGGGTTCGTGGACATTTTTGGTCTACAATTCCACCTGACTATATTCATGAAATGATAAGAATGGTGATGATTGGGTAAGATTGGTAAGCTTAGGCCGATGACGAAGTGTTGAGAATGAGAGGATATACGAAGCTATATGTATGAGAGCTCGAGATATACATAAAAAGCTAATTAGCTAGCTCATCCAAAATCGTATTTAGCTCCAGCTAATATTAAGATTACTTAGAAACGTCAGAGGCCTAAACCAAAATGAACTCTATGTACGAACCTCAAATAAAAATCAACCATTAACAATATCATTTCACTGCAGCTTGATATTAGAATAATATTGACGATAACGTTTTATATTAACCCACTCCTCTCCACTCCCCAAAGCTGGGGACGACACACATTTTTACACGTAAGCGCCACATTTTCAATTTGTTAATATATGTACACAGTGTGCCCACTTCAATCTTGTCACGTATCATCGCCAACGCCTCGTGAACAATCTCACTGCCTACTTGCTCTTTTTGTATTTCATGATCACACTTTGAAGCAATTTTAACGAGCAACATTAAGTTGAAATCTAATTAAAGATTTTTTTGTTTCTCATTTTTCTCATCCCACATTTACATTTAATTGTGATTTATAATGTGGAGTCTGGCCGGCACATTAATGTGGAAAAACAAGAAAACATGAGAAGAAAGTTTTATTAGCGTATAAGTATAAGAAGCTAGTGTTCTTAATATGCTTTATAATTGTGATTTACAACGTGGAGTCTGGCCGGCACATTAGTGTGGAAAAAAAAGAAAAAAATGAGAAGCAAGTTTTATTAGCATATAGATCGGCAAAAAAGTACTGTCATATGCCGATATACATGATATGACTAAAACTAATAAATATAATCAGTAGCGTAGCCAAAAACTTTTTACAAGATGGTCAAATTTTAGATAACTTTTCATATACTAGAAAAAATTCTAGATAATGGTTTCTTAAGCATAACAGTCATTCTAGAGCTATTATTGAAGAGGAATCTGAAAAAAAAAATTTCAACAACAAAGAAAACAAGGCTTGAGATTTATAGTAGATTTGGATTGCTGTATAACTTAGTCTCATAATCTTAATTTATTTCGCATGGGTAGTAACAATTTTAGCTAATGCTAAATTATGCGAAATGGAATAGAGACGAAGGCTGACATGTGATGATGTACGTAGTCTTGGAATATTAAGATAGAAAAATAAGAAAAAGATGGTTGAAAATAAAAATGAAGAAAAGAGAAAAAATACATGATAGAATTTAGCCTTTTAGGTAGATTTGTAAGTGTTTGGTAGAAGAAATATCTATTATTTTTTAGTTCAATGTTTTAAGAAAATGAAGATAGATTGGTTATATTTCTGTTTTTGTTTTTGTGTCATAGGGATCAAATATGTAGTGTTATGATAGTATGTATGATAAGAAGTAAAAATTCAACCAATGAGAAACATGGTAAAAAATTAAGAACGGTCAATTGACCCCTTTGGCCCTATTGTGGCTACGCCAAGCTAGTGTTCTTAATTTGCTTTAGACTACATTGCACAAACTATATAGCGAGATTGATTTGGATGTGTAATTAATAACCATGCCAAATTTCTTAATTATGATATGTTGATGAGATGATGAACTTTGCTGGCCTTTCCCTCTCTGTGTGCTAATCTATGTATTTGAAGAAACATAGATAAAATAAGCAAAAAAGAAGAGTGCCTCCCTTGATACGTAAACAAAAGGAAAACCCCAAAACAATGTAGTCGACTCATTAATGTCAATAAACTTCTTCTGCTCTAGCAATTGCAACACGAAAGCACCCCGATTTGTACGTGGCTTTTGACTAGTTAGCTTTCTACAGTCCTAACTTACTTGTCACTAAATTATGAATATGTGAGTTGGGATCCTCATGCACATTGCTAGGTGCTCGAGTGTGTGTTCTCCACCGAATGCATTGATCTGTGTTTTCTTGCTCACTGAGGTCTTTGTCGATCTGAGAAGGATCATACCATGTACGTCATCATGGAATGATGGAATCTTATGGAAAAAGAGAAGGCAAGTACTGCCCTACTTGGCAAAGAACTGAAGCAACACTAGCCACACAATGACACAATGAGAGGTTGAAGTAGGCTGCATATATAGTCCTGGGTGAATTTGTCACATCCCGACCCGTAAAATTTTATCTTATTTATTAGTTTGATTATAATAAGAATTTTACCGTCTCCTACATTGACATATAGTTTAATTGGTCCCTAGAGGGGTTTTGAGGGACGATTATTTCGGAGAGTTATTCGTAGGAGAAAAATGTAACGACGGTAAAAATGGTAAATTTAGCTAATAAAATTTTTATTAGGGTATTATTTTTTGGGGTGTTAAATTTTTGGATTGGGTTTATATTGGGTTGGAACCAGTTGGGCCAAGCCCAACCGATTTTCTCTCTCTTCCCTCCCGATTCTCTCTCCTCTCTCTCTTTCTCTCCCGATTCTTTCCCCCCTGCCAGATTTTCTTCTCCGTCGTCCGCCGCCGTCCGGCCGCCCCAGACCGCCGCACCGGTCCCAATCGATCGGTCTCCAACCCAGCTACCGTTCTAGACCGGTGGCAGCCTCCCTAGCGCCGTCGTGAAGGAGAAACGCCGCCCGAAAGGCGCGGCTGCCTTAGGCTTTCCGTCGCCGGAACTTCTTCCTCTGGCCACCATAGCTGGCGAGCCTTGGCTCAAAAGAAAGCTCTCCTCCCGTGCTTCAATCCCTCCAAAGGGCTCCCTCCATCTTCAGCTAGGTAAAGAGGAATCGGTATTTGAAATTCTAGGGCTTATTGTGTGTTTGCGTTCGATTGACATGGTTAGGCTTAGAATTAGAGTTTGTGGTAGTTATGAATGTTGTAGAGGAGGTTGAGAGGAATGTACTGTCAAATTTTGGTGGACATTGGACGTCGCCGGAGCTGGTCGCCGGCCGCCGCTGCCGGCGTTGGAAAAACTGTTTTAGGTGGAGATTTTTATGAGGAATTTAATGGAATGAGTTTTAGAATTTTCGGACAAATTTTGAATAGGTTTATGAATTTCTGAAGTTTGGTATTTAAGCGGTTAATAATGTAAAATCCGACCGTAGGATTTAAATCAATTTCTGGGAAAGGTTGTTTATACGACTGCCGAGTTTGATATAAAAGTTTGGATCGTTTCGATTTAAGAATATCGAACTTAGGCAATGATGAGCATAATTATGACTCTCGATTAATTTTGCCTATTTTATAAATACTGGAATTCAGTTAGTAAATTAATTTTATATTTGGAACATGACGTGAGGAGGCCCGAGTAGAAGAAGCCTCGGAGCGTCATCAGGCTTAGGCCTAATTTGTGAGTGGACCTTTGTTTTAAATAAAAAGCATGCGATGAATGATTTTTATTAATCATTTGTTTATTTTGATGAGATTATTGATTTCTCGCCTATTTGATAATTTTTCCTCCTTTGGAGAGATCCCGAAAATGAGATTTTCGGTGGATTTATATGTTTTGGATTTTATGAGAATAGTATGTATATAAATGCTAGCTAGCCATACGTGCTTGGTCCGTCATAATGAGGTAAATACCATTATGGCGTGTCGTGCGTGTTAGACACAAGCGTCATAGCCCTATATGAAAACTTCTTTCTTTTTCAGTTTATTTAGGTTTTCATATAAGGAGTCCACACGTATATGTACACCGTCCATTTTCGGTCATAATGAGGAAAAATACCATTATGGCGCAACGTGAGCGTTAGACGCCAGCGTTGTAGCCTTGTATGAATTTCTATTTTTCTGAATTGTTTCTAGGATTCATACAAGGAGTCTGACGAGTGTAGATACATACGAATATATGAATATATATGGTTTAGCCTGAGAGGCTCCATTTTATTTGAGTTTGTGACTAGCCAGTGCTAGTCGTGAAATTATCAGTTTATGAGTTGAACACTTTTAAGCTGCCGCATGCAGTATATTTTTCTATGAAATTAAAATGGGAATGCATAAATAGTTTATTATTAAATTATTTTTGTCCACTCACTCTAATATTATTAAATGTCTTCCCCTGGGCCCTTTGTTTTAAAATGCCCAGTCTGCAGAGTTCGGATTTGATCTAGTAGGAGACGAGGCATAATCACCCGTATTTCCACCACCTTTCACCAGTAGGTTACCTGTTTAGCCTACTTGTCTTTTCTTGCTTCCGCTAGTGTCTAGTAGCTCTGAATACTTGGGTTTAATGTATATATTTTTGGTTGTGGGTGAAGGCTTGTTTATATTTTAGAATATTTTCGGATAATGTATATTATCTTAGATAATGTTTATTATCCTGTTGGTGATGATTGTTTTTTAGGAGCACGAAGGCTCTAGAAGTTAAGGTTGGATTTGGAACCTTTAGAAGTGTTTGCAGGTTTTTATTGGAAGGGTTGTCCATTTTCAAGGGAGGTTGTATCGAATTTTGCGGTAAATCTTTCCTTGGAGGTGGTCCCCGCACGATTTACTCCGGTTTAAGGTGAAATTCGGGACGGGTCGTGTCAGAATTATATCGTTCGAGAGTTGAGGACTAAGACTCTAAGAGTGGGAGCTCTAAGGTTTTTTGTTTTTTGTTTTAATTAAGGAGTTATAAGTTAATTACTATCATCGATACTGTTTATTTTCACATGGATAATGGATTTGATATCCACTCGCATGAAGGGGATCGATGGATGGGACTTGAGAGAGAATATTGGTCACGACCACAAAAAACAAAAGAGAGAATATTGGTACCCGTTATAAACTCATAATAGTTTACGCACATTTCTTGGTCGTAAAAAAATAGAAATGACGTGCATTAGGATGATCGATGAACGCACTTGATTAGTAATAAGATTCAAAAGACAAAATTTCACTTACATTTTTGAAGGTGTTTGCGATGCATGACGTTGTATTTTAGTGCGGGTTATAGTGACACCATTTTTATGTGATTGCTTGTTTATTGACTTGTTAGTTGTTACTTTTTCTTTTTCACATTTTCCCAATGTAACCCGACTTGAATGATTAAATTGTCTAAATTTCACACCCACGTAACAAGTAACTTAATGAAATCAACATTATACGTCAACATCTTCATCTTCATCGAAAAGAAAGAAAAAAAAAACATTATACATCAGCATCGATCATTTAAGTACGTATGTAGTTACAAAGCTACAATGGCTGCCCTCAAATAACAAAGATTTATACACCACCACTGTAATGGAGGAGTATTCAGAACGCATTTTCCAAATATGCACTTCCCTTTCATGCATCAGAGCCAAGCAATCAAAGTTGAACTCGTCGATCGTATTAGGCTAAACATTTAATTCGAGATTGGCAAATAGTATATCAAGGTGGTAAAACGTCACGTCGATCATCCACTAAAACATAAAACTGAGTAGACAAGCATGAGTAGTGAGCAGAATCTGCGTAAGATTCTCTGCGTAAGATTCTCTAGGTAGGCTCGCTATCTTTCTGGGTTCAATACGACTCTACGCATGTGATGTGAGCATGAAAAAGACGCCCATATCACATGCTTATTGTTTCCGTGTCTTATTGTCACTATCTCCCAACTTTGCGCTACTAGTTACTTCAATACTTCATTGTCAAAAAGACCCCAACCTAATTCTAATAAACTAGAAAAATATTCCGCGCCCTAAACCCTAATTTTTTGTATTCAAAGTAGCTTTAGTTTTTGTCCCCGAGCAATCGAACCTGGCCTTGCTATCGTCGATTGCCTCTTGAATTTGATCTTTGCCTTTTGCTTCTTTTTTCTAGTAAGAACCATTGTCGGCAGTGGTAACACTTTCTTCATTTCAGGAATAGAAATTAGGAGGGTGTCAATTTCCAAGGAGAAACTTAAACAACATTATGCAACACCGCTGATCGCTTCAAAGCATCGGCGGATCCAATGTGCTACTGCAACCAAATGCCTGCGCTCCATGCGTTTCTTCTTTTAAAATTCAGATATTTTAGGTAGTTGATTTCTTTCTTTCTGCTTCACTCCACTCCATGTTGGTGGAAAAGAAGATTAGTCATATATGAACGCGTACGTACGGTTAAAAGATGCTAAATAGCGAAAGACAGGCAAAAAAAGTTAAGAGCTTTGAGGCCACTAGCTGTGTATAATTTTCCCTACTGTCTTGTTGTAAAAAACATGAGATCTATACAAGGATCCGTTGGCAGTAAATGTACGTATGATCCCCTGGCCTTATAATATTTGATTTTTTGACAAGACAAAATATTCAAGAACGGTGAAAATAAAAGAGAAAAAAAAATATATAGAAGAAATCAATCTAGACGTCCAACCGTCACTGTTTTGTACACATCGCAACAAAATTTCTAAGAAATGCGTCCTATCATTTTGTGGAAAGCATATAATAGGTGCCCGGGGCACTTGTTTTTGTTCCCTGAAAGTGAAAAGAAAGTTCCAACACTCGGATGGATCAACATGTTATAGTACGTACTATGTAAGCAGAAATTTCTGGTAGAGAAAGCTCAGCTCATCTCATTGGATATGTTCATCAATGCATGGAGCATTCACGTCTAATCACTGATTGGAAATAGCCTTGAAAATCATCGGCTCTTTCATCTTTTGTTATCCTCAATTCCTCAAAACAAGTGGTGGGAATCAAATAGGCAAAATTTCAATTTCAAATGGCCCTATCTTTGCTTTGATTAAGGTCCCCGCTCCCCTAACCAAATGAATCAACTAGCACGTAGTTGTCCCACCATACAGAAAATGGGACAGTAATAAGGACAGGTACAGCTCCATATACATAGATTGATATCCTATCAGGAATCCAAAAATACAAAAACTGTCCCAGTAGTATTGCTGATCCAACTACGAATCAAACCTCACAGTGCTAGGTAGTGGGGTGATCTCGGTCAGGACCGAGCCAAAATGACCAACTCCACAGATCAGGGAATAACAATTTTGCTGATAAATCGCAAAGACAAGAATCCAAAACTGTGAGAGGTATGAAAGCAATCACTTTGCATGTTCGAGATCTAAGATCTAAGCTCATGATAAAAGTAGAAGTTGGATGGAGATGGAACTGGGCACGCGAAAACACCAAGTTGGCTATACTGTTTGTATATACACCCCATAACGGGGATCGTACGTCTCCTCGGTTCCAGAAAGGGCGAATTCACAAGAGCTCCAACCAGCCATTTTGATTTCATGCAACCAAGATTCTTGTGTACGTGCCTTGACAGGTGGACTCGGATCGATCCAGGCCGGCCGGCAAGTGGAGAACGGACCCAAGTTGCCCATTTCTCATTTCCAAAACCCTAATCGAAAAAACTGGGATTCTGCTCAAAGAAAGTTGCCCACATTGCATTGATATACTTCTGGGCTGGCCGTTTAAAGCCCAAGTTGTTTTATGACTATCTGTGTATGTTTGTTTCATAAAGAAGATTTAAATGGAGGAGATGAATATATTTCACTGTGTTGTAAACTTACAGAGGTAGGTACATATTGAAGGTATTGAAGGTATAAGGATAGTGACAATTCTTCTATCCCACAAAACATCTGAAGTTACTATTCTCTGCCAAGAAGAACAAGCTTTGAAGTCACTAACACTCTCATGGTCTCAGGTAAATCATGCATATGCATATCATGTGCTTTTCACAGAGGATAGCAGCTCTGCTTGCTATCCTGCTATCCTACTATCCTGGTTCTGAGTCCTTGGTTGTCTTCGGTTTCAAAGATTCTGTTAGCATATTCTAATAGGTATGTGCTTGGTTTTCAAACTGTTATGTGACAACTGAGGTTGTGTAATAGCCTTGGCACTCAAATCAGTCATGGTTTGAGGTCTTGTGTTGTGCCAACCTGTGACCAAGTGGTTTGCGGTCCAAGGCTCCAGTAAGGCATAATGATGCCCAAACCAAAGGTAAAGCTGAAACTGTCTGAGTCTAGACCAGTTCTCATTGGTTGAGTCGTGGTCCATTGATGGATTGAGTAAGAGGTTATATAACCTTATTACTCCGTGTTTAAAACAAACCTGTTTTAGGAAATGTATCATTGTGTCCTTCAGTTGGCTCGTGACAACTATGTTGGATCTGTAGCAAATCACTTCTGTCCAAAACCCTTTCTGAAGCAAGTTGGCAGCTTTGCTTGCATCATCCCTTGATGCCTGTCTGCCTATATATTGTTATAGCCTTGGTTATGCTCGTTGGTTGTTGAAATCTACAGTATTGCATTTTCATTAATTGAGTCTAGTTTCATGCTTGCCTTGTTCAAGCAGGTCTTCCCTGTGATTATAAATCTTAGAGCTTGAACAAAAAAACTCTTTTCATAAACTCATATCATGTTGCATACCATGAGGGATGTGTAGTGCAACCAACCCAAGAAGTGTTCACGGTTGAATCAGCTATTGGGTAGTTGAATTCACGAACAAGGCTTCTGAAATCGTTTCCAGCTATGGTTGCTTAGAAACAAGAGAGGAGATAGGTCTAAACTAGTTTGGGACTGGATAGGATAGCATAGTGTTGTTGTATCCCTGGATCTGTTATTCTTGTAATAAGTCAGTTTTAAATAGTGGAAATGTTTGTCCCTCAAGAGAAAGGGGCACGCAGTTTTTCTCCCTGCTACAGGGTTTTTGCGAGACAAAAAACATCTATGCGTTGATTGTTTATTTACTGCTATTACTTACTGCAAATTCATGTTATGTACCTTGGGATAGCACAAGCCATTGCTATCCTTTGAAACAGAAATAAACAAAATTCAAAAAAGACCTATTCACCCCCCCCTCTAGGACTTTTACATATAGAATAGCAGGGAACAAGTTAAGAACCACAATATCCTATATACCAACAGTTTCTTACATTCTGCCTATAAATATGGATCTACACATTTACACATGCACACATGCTGAAGAACATGGAGGATCCCTAAAACAAGGGTCAATGACAAATGGATTGAGCGGAGATGTGTAACACAAGTAAGCTGATCTCAACACTCCCCCTCAAGCTGGATCAAGGGAGTTTCTTGAGCCAAGCTTGGAAAGTAGACTCTCAAACTATGCGGAAGCAAGAACCTTGGTAAACACGTCTGCAAGTTGATCATAAGATCTTGTGTACACTGTTTCGATGAGCTTTGATTGGACTTGGTTGCGAATGAAGTGACAATCAACCTCGATGTGCTTTGTGCGCTCATGAAAAACTGGTTTGCTGCAATGCGCATTGCAGCCTGATTGTCACAATGTAAAAGGATTGGAGCAGCATGCTCAATCCCTAAATCCCTCAGCAAAGCCTTCAACCATATGAGTTCACAAGCAATGGATGCCATTGCCCGGTACTCAGCCTCAGCACTGCTTCTAGCCACCACTGATTGTTTTTTACTTTTCCAAGTAAAAAGATTTCCTCCAATGAATGTGCAATAGCCTGGGGTAGATTTTCGATCCAATGCATTTCCTGCCCAATCTGAATCTAAATAACCCTCTATTTTGAAATGATCATTTCGATTCATAATAATTCCTCGACTAAATATACCTTTTAGATAATGCAGGATCCTCTTGATAATACTGAGATGATAAGTACAAGGTGAGTGCATGAATTGACTCACTATGCTCACTGCATAGGCAAGATCAGGTCTTGTGCTGGTAAGGTAAATGAGCTTGCCTACAAGACAATGATAATTATTGGTATTTGTCAAGGTGGTGCCTGAAGTGTCCAGGTTGAGTTGGCTGTGTAATGGAGTACGAGCAGGTTTACAGTCTGTCATTCCTGCTTCATCTAGAAGATCAACAACATACTTACGCTGATTAAGAAAGAGACTATGAGGCTATGAGCAGAAATATCCATCTCTATCCCTAAAAAATACTTCAATGGACCTAAATCCTTGATAGCAAAGGCTTTATGGAGAGCAACTTTTAGGGACTAGATTTCATCCATGTTATCTCCAGAGATTATGAGATCATCGACATACACCAAAACCACTAGTTTTCCCACTTTGCCATTTCGAACAAACAATGAGGAATCAAAGTGACTTCTTTTAAAGCCTGAAGCAGTGAGCACTGAACTCAACTTGGAATACCAAGCACGAGGTGACTGCTTCAATCCATACAAGGTCTTGTGCAGCTTACATACCATTCCAACCTCATTCTCTCTAGGATGCCCTGGTGGTAGCTTCATGTAAACATCTTCTTCTAAATCACCATGCAAGAATGCACTTTTCACATCCATCTAATAGAGTGACCAACCATAATTCATAGCAATAGATAGCAAAACCCTAACAGTGTTCATTTTAGCTACTGGAGCAAAAGTCTCCTTGTAGTCTACACCAAAAGTTTGTGTGAAATCACGAGCTACTAACCTTGCTTTATGTCACTCAAGGGTGCCATTAGAATGATACTTTAGCTTGTAAATCCAATGAGCTCCAACAAGTTTATGTCCTATTGGGAGAGGAACAATACTCCATGTGTGGTTTTCATCAAGAGCCTTCAACTCATCATGCATTGCATTTTGCCATTGTGGAGATTGATTGGCTTCTGCAAAACTTCTTGGTTCATGTTCTATGAGAAGCTTGCCTAAGAAAGCGCTGTGTGTTGGTTGGACATCATCAAGTCCAAGCTCAAGTAGATAATGAGTTGAGTAGGTCACATACTCTTCAAGCCTTGATGGTGGTTTTTGATGTCTTGGAGGGTTTCTTCTTGGAGGAGAAGCAGGTTGATGGACATCCTCTTCTTCATGTACATTGTTCTCTTCATGCTCATTGCTATCATCATGTGCATTTTCAATATTAATCAACTGTGGATGTACAAGTGAATCAATTTCAGTATAAACAGGACTGAGGAACAGCTCAGTCCAAGACTCCCCCTGAAGCTTATTGTCTGAAGATGGATAAAATGGCTCATTTTCATGAAAACAAACATCTCTCGACACAATGATTTTTCTTGTTGCTTTTCGATGTCTTGGAGGGTTTCTTCTTGGAGGAGAAGGAGGTTGATGGACATCCTCTTCTTCATGTACATTGTTCTCTTCATGCTCATTGCTATCATCATGTGTATTTTCAATATTAATCGACTGTGGATGTACAAGTGAATCAGTTTTAGTAAGAACAGGACTAGGGAACAGCTCAGTCTAAGACTCCCCCTGAAGCTTATTGTCTGAAGATGGATAAAATGGCTCATTTTCATGAAAACAAACATCTCTCGACACAATGATTTTTCTTGTTGCTGAACTGTAGCACTTGTAACCCTTTTGTGTAGATGAATATCCAAGAAACATGCATTTGACAGCTCTCGAATCAAACTTATCTCTGCGTGAGGCTTGAACATGTACAAAACAGGTGCATCCAAAAATACGAAGATGAGAGATATCAATCTTCCTTCCCTTGAGAATTTCAAATGGCGATTTGAATTTTAAGACACTGCTAGGCAATCTATTGATTAGATATGCAGCAGTTTGGATGCCTTGAGACCAAAATCGTTTTGAAACATGAGCTTGAAGCATGAGAGCTCTTGCCTTTTCCAACAAGTCTCTATTTTTACGTTCTGCAACACCATTTTGATGTGGTGTTCCTACACAACTGGTTTGGTGAATAATTCCATGCTCACTAAGGTATTTAGCCATGGTGTTGGATGTATATTCAGTGCCATTGTCTGACCTTAGAGTGCAAAGTTTTGCAAAAAAATGATTTATGACCAAGTTATGAAAATCTTGAAAACAATGGAAAACTTCACTCTTGAATTTTAACAAGTAAACAAATGTAGATCGAGTGAAATCATCAATAAAAGTGACATAAAATCGATAACCATCAAAAGATTCAACAGAGGCAGGCCCCCATACATCAAAGTGAACAAGTTCAAATGGCTTGGTTGTTCTTGAGTGTGAGAGAGGAAAAGGAATTCTAGTCTGCTTAGACATATGACAAATCTCACACTCATGTGTAATTTTACAAAAATTAGGGAATAACTTTGACAAGACAGAAAATGAAGGATGAGCAAGGCGTTTGTGCCATAATTGCTGTTGAGTTGTAGAGTTGGGAGTCGATTAGAAGACACTTTGAAAAACTTGGAGAGGTGGAGATGTAGTAAAGACCATTTAAGTAGAATCCCTCACCAATCTTCTTGTTTGTGACTCGATCTTGAAAACAATGTTATGAGAAGAAAAGATAGCTAGGCAACCCAGTAAACGAGTCAATTTCCCAACAGATAGAAGTTTAAAAGGAAAAGATGGAACAAACAATGCAACTGACTCTAAATAATCTGAAAAAAGATTTATTTTTTCTTTTCCAAAAATGGGAACATTAGCTATTGAAACATGAGAAGGATTTGTATGTTTTTCAAAATTAGAAAGATTGGATGAGTCATTTGTTATATGTTCTGAGGCTCCTAAATCCACAATCCAAAAATCTCCATTTTTGCTAACTTATAGAGCAGTTAAGAGGGCACATATAATATTTGCAATATCATTTGTTGATGCACTGTCTGATTCTTCTAAGAAACCTGCAAATTTTCCAAGCAAGACAGTTGTATTTCCATTGTCCCTGATGTCTATGCTTCCTTGCTTGTTTTGGAGGAAGTTTGTAAACTCGTTGATGAGAGAGATGAGATTGGCTGTAAAATTCACTAACTCTTCAGACATGTTACTGCTCAGATTTGCCTTAGGATTGACAGTGAATGAACCTCTTTGTCCATTGATCTGTGTGATCTCTGACCTTCATTGTACTTTGGCTTCAGTTTTGGAAATAGGATCCAACATGTTTCTCTCATGTGGCCTATACCACTTCTTCTAATGCTCTTACAATGAGTACACTTCAGGTCTGGTCTTCTCCCTTTGTACACTTGACTATTTGCTGCGTCTTTGTTTGCAGCAAAGGCTCTTGCATCTGAACCTCCAGTACTGATCTCCACATTCATCACCTTTTTGTGCACCTCTTCTCTTTGTATGGTGTTGCACACAGTGGCAAAAGAGGGTAAATCAAGACTCATCAACAAATGACTTTTGAGATCCTCATACTCTGATCCCAAGTTGCAAGAAGTTGAAAGACTTTGTCTTCATCAGCTCTTTTTAGCAAAATGATTAGATCGACATTATGAGATCTATACATGTCGAGTTCATTCCATTTGGATTTTAAATTTCTAAGGTGTTGAACAAAAGAGAGATTACCTTGTTGAAGAGCTGCAATATCCTTTTTGAGCTGAAAAACTCTTGCTGCATTGTTTAAGTTCCCATACATATCCTTGACAGCTTCCGAGAGGTGACATGAGGATTCTGAGTAGCTGAAAATTTCTGATATTTTTGGCTCCATGGAGTTGAGGAGCCATGATATGACCAGTTGGTCCTTGCACAACCAACTCTCATACTCAAGATCTTCAAAATATGGAATTTTCTTGTCTCTGATGAAGCTGAGTTTCGATTTCCCTCCTAGAGCTAGTGTAACAGCTCTAGACCATGGTAGATAATTAAGTTCATTGAGAAGAACAGAAGAAAGACTTTGATTTGGATTTTCATCCATGAATTCTGATTTTGTTGCCATAGGATCAGTAGCAGTTGTCTCCTTTGTTGTTTTGGTTTAGGATTCCATGTTGATTGTGGATATGAAGAATGAGGAATGAAAGAAAAAAACAGATGCAGGTCCTATGAGGATCACTGCTCTGATACCATAAAGAAGAGTTAAATGGAGGAGATGAATATATTTCACTGTGTTATAAACTTACAGAGATAGGTACATATAGAAGAGTAGGGAACAAGCTAAGAACCAAAACATCTTATATACCAGCAGTTCCTTACATTCTACCTATAAATCTGGATCTACACGTACATTTACACATGCACACATGCTGAAGAACATGGAGGATCCCTAAAACAAGGGTCAATGACAGATGGATTGAGAGGAGATGTGTAACACAAGTAAGCTGATCTCAACATTTTATGAGACTAAATGAGATTGTGCTAAATAAAGAGTTCAGTTTAGTTAGTATTGTGTTTGGTGTTACTGGGTACTAAAATAAATGAGCTTATGTAACATTTTGTTTTCATTTTAGCTTCCTTAGATGATGTTATTGTGGGTACTCAAATAGATCATCCTTAGATAACACCATCATTCTAAACCATAAACCAAGCAAACTACCCTCGCTCTAATCTCATGCAACAACAAACATGAGTTAATATTAGTACAACTTAAGACATCTCACATAAGTACATGACAGTGTTAAAAAATAAGGAGGTCTAATGTAGTCCAAAGTACCAAACGTGTACTCTAATGTCCAATATATGTAATGAGTTGAGCGAGACTTCGGTGACAAGCTTACTCTGCCACTTTACGATCACAAAAAATTGATCCTCGCAAAGGGATAAGTTACCGTCAAGGTTCATACTGATCATAGTCGGTTGTGATTTACATATGTTTATTAACTAGAGGTGTGCACTGTGCAGTTTCACCATATGTCCGATTAGAGTGTCGAAGTTCTAATATTGCTGCATATGTTTCTCAACCATCTGTTCAACATCAATACACGTTAGAGAGATCGATGACATGTTAGTGAATATGATCATGAAGAACGGAATGTCTTCATAAAATAGAAAAATGCAATCTACAGTGAGGCCCGAACTTGGGGTGAGAATTGATGAACAAGAGAAAGAAAAAGGGCACACACGGCCCCCCAGGATTCAGTGGCATGAGGCTGATTTGCCTAATGTTTTGTCTTCTGGGTTTTAGATGTATGTGAGAAAAATATTGGAATGTGGAACTGAAAGAACATAATTTTTCCTAACGTACATGTACGTATCAGAATGTAGGGTTTTAATTTATAAATCGGACCCATAGACCTAAATGCATGCCTGCTGCGTGGAGCCGTGGAGACTGGACACACATTGAAATGTTGCTAGCTAGAGATAGTATTATCACTTTCGTTTTTGGCTGGCATGAAGGGAAAAGCACTTGAGGCCGAGGAGGTCTGCAGGTCACCGATTTGCAGAGTTTATATGCATCTATATTCAATTACGATTATATATGATATATCAGACAACTATTGGAAGAATGCTTATAGAACTTGCCCGTTGGTGCTTAACAATGATGTCCGGGTCGTCTATGATATGTGGGTACGTAGAACTTGCAGATTTGCTGATGAATAATGCTACTTACGTACGTACTCACTGGTATGATGTATCATGTGTGATGCATGTCTATGATAACCTCGATCAGCAAGTGCGTACAATGATCCATGCATTGTCCTAACCCCTGGTAGAACACACTATTACAAATTTTATGTTCAAGTTTTACCAGCTCTAAGAAACTTTTTTTATAGCTACATATATCTAAAAATTACAAGAACAGAAGGTTTAATTTTATATCTGACTTATGATGGTAGGCGGAATTAGTTATTTCACCTGAAAGCAGTGTAAAACAAACAGTGATGGTAATTAAGCCTCGAGTCCTGAAAGGAGACTTGCGGCTTAGTATCTGCTTGAAAACCAGAAAAAAGAAGAAAGGGAAATGGAAATGAACACAGAAAGGAAATGGAAACGCGAATTTAGACCATGCTTATGTTAATATAATTCAACAAACACTTGCTCATTACCGAAAATAACACACTTGCTGAGGACAACGACTGGTTTATCACAATGCTGAGAGATAGAGGACCACTTTTACGTATGAAATTGGCCGCATGCATCATGCATGGTTAAATTTTCCAGAAATAATAATGCAGCTTCTCTTAACTTCCTTCGTTATTAACCCACCATTATTACTGCAGAGGATGCCGCTGTGAGGCGTCTGTAACTGCTTTGGAAGCTCAATGAATCCATGATATAAGAATCAACAATGGCACAGTACTGGAGATCGAGCTGTAGTTGTCTTCATTAAAAACACAGAGAGCAAATATGAAACTATAGTAGTACGTACGCTTGGCATTTGTAGAGACAGTGATGCACTACATTATGTCAGACGGGAAGAACAGTAAGGAGGCCCAGCCCATCCCCCACTTGTAAGACGATCTCTCATCATCTGCGTTCTGCGGAACCCTACTGCTTCTGCAAGACTGAAACAAAGCCTGAGACAAAAATTAAGACGGAGGAAGAGAAAGGTAGAATTCAAACATGTAAACCTTGGTCCTTGGGGTGGTTTTGGATATATTGATTTGGTCACCCACATTTAAACCACTCACGCGTCGAATGTGCATCAATCCGTTCATCTCTGCCAATTTCGGCCATGTCCCATTTCGATCATCATCACTTCTCTCCCGATAGAGTCCAGATTCTATAGTCAATATGTCTACAAACTCAAGAATATATAAGTTTTGCAGCATCTATATAGAATTTATGCCCGCCACTAGACCATGCCAATTTCTTTTTTATTGGAGAAATAGATATTTGGACCTAGAGGCGCGCAGCCCGCCCAGCTCATGAACGTTATGAACCACCCGTGGTGTATAGGAACCTCATTATACCGAACTATATACGAATTACTAATTCAGAGTAATTAGAACTCGCTGTTCCAAGATTTTTCACTTGGATTAGCCGCATGCTATATGACATTCACTCTTTCTTTTTCTGTATTGGGTTACTCTAATGCAAGTAGAATGCATAAGTGAATTTCATGCATTTTGAACAATATGTCTCAGTAAAAATTGTGTGAAACAGATGGGGCATTGTGTACATGGAGTAATTGTTGTTTAACAGTTGAGTGAATAAATAAATAGTGTATGGTAAATTAATTGAAATTTGATAGGTATATATAGATTACAAAAAAAATCAGATTTTGCAAGCTTATAGCCGTTATAGAGTGAATTATTGCGCAGCATCGATCCCTCTCTATGTGTTGGTCTTGTTATTTGTTAATTAACCAAAGACAGTCGTATGAAATATAATTGAGATCTATAGACAAAATTATAGAAATTCGATCGGCTCTAGGCCATAGAGCATAACCTTGCTCGTTTTAGAAACCGTTTAAGCCCTACTTCTAAATCATTGTCCACCTAAGCTATCATATACAGATGGCTCATTTAATCGTGTACGTGTTACAATAATAGAGCAAAATATCAAGCTAGCATCCTAATTCATCGAACTTCTTAATTCATCAAACCAAATGAAGTTGATATGAATGTTGGAGGAAAAATTTACAAATTATTTACTTAGGGTAAGATTCAGAGTGGTAAAAAAGGTTGTTGAGGTCATTACTAGGGTAAGATTGCAAGAAACCAATTGGTTAATGGTAATTAAAGGGATGTAGAGGTTGGAAGAGATTAAAGGGAGGAATTTATAAAGAGGATAATAAGCTGGAATCCATTGCTAGCTTGCAAGCTCTCTACTCTCTCAGGTCTCTGTCAGCAATATATGAACAATCCATATCTTATCATTGTCTTTCTCACTTTATCTTTTTATTTCTAGAATTCTAGGTCGAAATAATTTGTAACACTACACAGCCTACAGTCTATCCCCCAAAAGCAACCAAATTAAAGTGTGAATTGTAACAAAGACATGTCAAACAAAATCAAAAAGATATTGTTCCCCGATCTCACCATTGCCTCACCTTTCACCCTTTTCTTAATTCTCCTTTTTTAGTTTTGCACCCCAGTTGTGTTTTGTTTATCTCTAATTTTTAATCTTTCGTAATCTCGATCTCAAGGTCTGAATATTCGATCTGCAGCTCTCATTTTTAAAGATCGATTGCATGAACAATCCAACAGCCCTCATAAAGTTTTGCATAATAGGATAGTTTCATGTGGCACTTAAACCAAATAGTCAAATTACTAAACAAAAACTCAATTAGCTTTATTTATCCCTCAATTTTTTTGATAAATTACATCCATATTTAGTAAATTCCGGCAAATCTCTTTGAATTTAACTAGTAATTTTACCGCCCCTCAAGGTATTCTGGTGTTTCCTACCCCAGTAGAGTTTACTTGGACTTCGATCTGCAGCTGCAGCATTCATTCTTAGAGATCGATTAGATGAAGAATTAAACATGCCTCATAAATTTTGCATATGACATTTTCATGTGGCAGTTCAATAGATTAATTAATCACCTCCTAAAAGAGGCAAAGAAATACACATTCAGATAAATCAGCGTGGTAATATTATAGTGCTGGTTACCAAATACAGACCCTGCAGAAAACACTACGTGTTGTTATGAATGAATGAGAAGCAGAGGAGATGGGGTCGAACGGAAACTTGAGCCAACAACTCTTTGTTTTTTTATGTTGCTCCGGCAATCTCGGTGCATTAGAAAATGAGGGAACTGGATTTGGATTTATATTTCAGTCTCTCTCTCTCTCGCGAGCTCAAACCAAACCAGCACGCACACGCATTTTTTCAAAGAGAGGGAGGAGTAGAAGAAAAGCACATGGATTGCTTCTTGTGGGTGTCCTTTCGTGAATTCTCAACTACTATATATCATATATGTTTATGATCCTTGTTATATGTAATGAGGTTGTTCCATACGTCCAATGCCCTCCAAATTGGTTGCTAACACTAGTGGCAAAAAAATCTAATCAACAAGCCATTGCTAGGTTTGCTTAGCAAGATGGCGATGTGATTAATTATAATGAAGAGCAGGATTTACAGAGTTTATGCATGTAGAATCCGAAGGGTTTGATTGTTGTCTTTTGAATGCTAGATTGAGATGGATTGCTCAATTAGACAGTTTGGTATACGAATTAATGTATCAAACTTCATTATTGGAATCAAATATCACCTAGATATAAAGAATTGCACACACACACTAGTAATTCTCACATTAATACTCATTTACCCAAATTAGAACCTAGAAGACACTCAGCTAGTGATCGGTGAACGAGATTGCTATGATCATATATATATAGTAGTTTCATTGAATAAATTCCTCACGTTAAAAAAAGCTACTAATTTCATTTACATACCATATATAAGTGAGCATTGATTTTCCATGTGCAAGGGGATTTCTCCATTAGTTGTAACACTAGTTGAGCTCTTTTTGGCGGGGGATGCTACAACTGGTTGCATGCCCCATTTCCATATCACACTAGCTCTCTTAATCATAAATTTACCTACAAAATGCTTTGAATAAACGAAGTGAACTCTAGGAAATATTGAATACCCTTCACATTGTTCGCAACCCTAATTCCAGCGAGGAAATTGGGGAGTGATGGATTGGAGCCTAATGTATGTGGAGGGTCTCGGACGTTGTTAAAAGTTGGGTGGTTTACAACCTGTAGGTCATTTTCAAATAGTCATTTGGGTTTGAAAACTGCCCTAAAGACCCTAAAGTCCTTTTAAAACCGAGAGCTCTCTTCCTTCGAGGTCAAACCTCCGAGCAGCAATAGTAATAGTCTCACAAATCGCAATCTTAACAACACCAAAATCACCAGTGGCCGACAGCATGTTGCCCTTTCCACATGAACCAAAACCCTTTCTCTAATCCTTCCTCTAAACCATTTCAACTTCTCAAGAATCAAGTCTTCACTAGATTTGGAACACTGTTTTGGATTAGTTACTAACCAATGTGTAACCGAGTGAGGAAAATTACAGACAATGCTCGTCGTTTTCTTTTTGTTTGTTACTTCAAAAGGATGGAGCATGCAATGGATGGAAAAGGGTAAGATATAATGTTGCCTCTGATGATGCAAGTACTCTTCATTACTATAATGTTGGATGATTGTTCTTGATGAAATTTCCTCCGGATAAAATGCCAACCATCTCCGCTTCCTAATCCCATATCCGGTCACAATCCGCAGATCGGATCACCACATTGCAAAGCAGAGATGGTGATCGATCTTATGGATCGCTTCTAGATATTAAGATGAAAATTTAGTACAGAGATGGTTGGCAATTTAACAACTAACTTAATAAACAAATTTAATTAGGAACATAAAGTATTATTATTAGACAGAGTTCCTTAGAACGAAGGGGGGGGGGGGGGGGGGGGGGGGAACCAATTAGGGAAGGCGTGGAAGGCTGAGAATATCTGATGCTGCATTTGCAGTGTGGTTGAGCTTCTCCAGAAGCTGCTTTTCCAGAGCTCTGTTTTTCTTGGACAGAGGCTCCGGTGAGGACGAGACAGATGAGGCCACCGCCCATGAGTCATTTGAGCTGTCCGAGCTGAATGAGATGTCAATGACTCCATTTGGGCTCCCCGGAATTGAAGAACCAAACTTGCGCTTGTTTCTCGACCATGATGATGACAATTCCATGATGAGCTTAGAGCAATCATCCACCACACCCTGTTTCGATTTCAAATTCAATCAAGAGTTAAATTCAGGACTTTGTTCGTAATAATGTCACATTTAGAGACAATGTAGTGTGAATCAAGGTAAAAAGGGTAAGAATATAACCAACCTTGTCGATTCCGAGAATACTCAAGAGCTGGTTTTCATACTCAACTTGAAGACAAGGCTCAATGTTATTGACAACGTGCAGCATTGTGGCAGTAGCCGCTACAGATGGAAGGAAAGACAAGAACCTAGAATCTGCAGGATAATAAGGCCAAATTTTAATAAAGACTTGAAATTTTCTTTGTTCACTAGTACTACTGTTGGAGCAAAGGCATCAAATTTATCAACAAGGAGGATAAGGAGACCGGATTTGGATGAGAAGGATGGGGTTACCTGAGATGAGATTGACAAGGATGAGCTCACATCTCTTGAGAAATTCCCAACAAAGATGGTCTTTCAAACCAAACCTCCTTGTCATGTAATCAAGAAACGAAATTGGGGTCACCGGATTCATCTTCCAATCAAGAGTCGAGAGAACTAAAATCTCCATCCTGCTAATCGTTTTCGCTTCGAACACATACTTGCTATCCTCCACCTAAACGATCGAAATTAAACAAAGCCAATTGATTAGGAACCAAACATAAAGAGACTAGAGTACAAATCAATATCATCAAGCAATAAAGAACTGAACATACTTGGAGGTCTAGTAATAAGGGGACTTGGGTCTCCTCCACCTTGGCAGCGACAGAGAGACAAGCCACGGCAGTGAGGTGTGTCATCCATGGCTTCTCGGTCTGAAACTGGAAGCTGGAGAAAATCCTATCGAGGTAATCAACAGCCAGAACTGCAGTGAGAGCAGAGAAAGAGTAGTGGGTGTTGACCCTCAGCATCCAATCCACAGCCTCCTTACGAGCCCGGGCCAAAGACTCGCTGGGATTCTTGATTTTCCGATCCTGATTCACTTTCTCTTTCGCTAACAAAGAGGCAAGTTCCTCATCGTCCCAGAACAAGTCTTGCTCTAGCAAGATTGGGGACTTTATTTGTGTTTGCATAAAGGATGTAGAGGTAGTGTTGCTATATAAAGAACTATCTTCTACAAACTCATAGTCCAACACCTCCTCCTCCTCATCCAAATGTCGCTCGGAGCAGAAGAGAGCGTCCAAGAGAAATGGCTGATCCATCTTCATAGAAGAAGAGGCTTGGTTCTGGGGTTCATTTCTTCATTATAGGCTGCTGCTTTGAGGACATGAACACAACAACAGTGAGAGAACAGTGCCCTCAAAGAATGAGCCTTTAGCCTTCTCTGTCTCTTTCTTTTCACTCAGTCACACCAAAATCTGTCTCTAATGGACAAGCAGAGACTCAGACAGAGAGAAAGAGAGTGGAGTAGAGAAGAGAGGAAGAGAGAAGTGAACGGGGGAAGAAGGGACTGACCACAAACCCCAAGAGATGCGTTTTATTTGGTTTTTCTGGGGGGACTCATCTCTTTCTATCTCTATTTTCTTTTGTTTAATAGGGGAAGCTCGCGTGCCTAATCGGAGCCTGGTATAATGGACCATGCAGCACAGCGTGTTGACACGTGCCGATATTGTACCGTTGAGGGCCCACATGAAACTGGGCCCCACAGATGAGTGATCCAATCAGCGGCTCACATGCAAGTCATCGGATGCTCTGGGCCGTTAGATTCACTCTCCCATAAACAAAAGCTTTCGAGCTGGTTGAGAGCTAGAGAGGATCTTAATTTCAAATCGCATTTAATTTTTTTGGGGCTATTTTTATTTTTAGAGGGAGGGAGGGTTTTATTGGTTTGGCGCGCTAAGGCGGGAGTAGCTTCATCTTTGCTGGGCTGGCACACAGGAAAATGAGAAAAACCAAAAAAGAAATTTGCTTTCCCAACCCTAATTTCTGTTTTTCTTTTTTATTTTGGAATAAAAAAGTGCTCTGCATCTGAGTACGGGACATGACTACATGACATTACCTAATCAATCTTAGTCGTTTCTGGCAACCCATCAACAAGTCTTTACTCTCCCTTAACATTTAAAAATATAAATATGAATTATTTTAGTAGTTTTTGGAAAATTAAAAACTTATTATGAATTTTAATAGATTGTTTTTCGTGGTTATTTGCAGAACCAGCCTAGCATTCGGAATCGTGGCACATTGCTACCTACAAAAGAGAGTTCGGTGACTATTAAAGATTTTTAGAGATAGGAAAAGGGTTTAAAACCCCCAAAAATCAGATAAAAAGAGCTCAATAATCTGCATCTTTGTATTGCTTTTTGTATAGGTCAATAGTGAGCTTTGTATCATTGACTATACTGGGTTTTTGATTTTTTACAAGATAAAGAGTTTTGGGTTTATTGGTTTATGGTAAAAGAAAAGAGAAAACTTTAAACGGATGAATTTTAAGCTTTGCCCTTTACTTTCTTTCTGCGTTTAGCTTTTAACCTCGATGATCACGTACATTTTCACCTCTTATAATTGTTAAAACGTGATTTAAAGGATCCTAATTTGCTTACCTGCTGTAACAAAGAATTAAGCAGCTGAGAATGTCGATCATCTGGTAAATTATATTCGGTGTTGTTGCTTTTAAAAGATTGGTTCTTTACTTCTTTACACATTCAGAGGTGAGAAACTGTGGTGTATCATAATAAAAGAGTATTTCTTGGAAGCATACACTTTCCAGCGGAATTTACTCTAGCAGAAGAAGCAGGAGGAGCAGGACAACACAACCCAATTCCTCCTTTGTACGAAAAAAGTGGTCTCCCTCTCTGTGCTGCACTCTACCATTACCATTATGTACACAACTACGACAATTACACAAGACAGAGGCAGAAAGAGTGTGTCTATGGCTATAACAGTGATCACAAGATTTCTACAGAGTTTTATACAGCTCTCAATTTGTTAACCATTAGATCAGGCACTGTTTACGGTGTGTCATATAAATTGAGTTGATCTAACGACTTACGTCTTTGGAGTTTCAATGCATCGGAACATTATACAACACATGACATTTTTTGAGAGGGTGATTAGAATTCCCCCTCTGCCGTGCAAGGAAAAGAGAAAATGAGGTATTGCAATTTGCAGGATGCAGATTCATCACTGGTTCTACTGTAGGTGTGGCCTAAAAACAGATGCGTGGAAGTGTGAGACTGAGAGGTTGCTTTCTTTGCCCTATTTTTTCTTTTCTCTTTTCGTCGTCGTGCTACTAGTTTTGTAGGTACATTCTCCGAGAAATTAAGCTAGAGAAGGAAAATAAGGGGGACATAAAAGTATTGGTCTATGCACTATTAGAATGAGGCCATGAAGGAATGTAATGGAGGAGAAATGGTGGTGGTGGTTGTGGTTATGGTTGTTTTCCAACACAACCCCCCACCAGAAACCCAAACTACAAGCAAAAGCTCCCAATTGAACCAGAACTAGCAGTACAGAACAAAGGTTTGCACTGTTTTACTGTTAGAAAGCCTTCCAAAGTGACCTCCTCCTTTTTTTTATTTAACCTTTTACTTTTACATTATTGGCAAATTTTTCCTGAAACACAAACACCCTCTTTCATCATTCTGGTCAAAGTCAGATATGGCACTCTGAAAAATCCAGAAAGTGGTTCAATTTCCTCGCATTTCAATCACACACCCAACAAAGACAGAAAAAGAAAGCATAACCCTTTATTGGAACTCATCAAAACCCTCCATCCTCATAGCTCTCCGCACGACTTACCACCATTGTTGTAGCTGATAGAGACCAATCCAGGAAATGAGCCTCAAGATCATGGTGAGTTTTGGCTTGGTTAGTTAGAGAATCTTACCGAAGACGTTATAGTTTCATACCTCGCTGATATATAAGAAACAAAATATGTTAAAAATTTTCAATAAGAAAAAAAAACATCAAGATCATGAAGATCTTCAAGCCCATGTGTATTTTTCATTGCATCACAGAGATGGAGGAGAAGCAAAAACTCATCATGGTATATGGGCCCTACTCCAAATGGGCCCACATTGTGTCCAGCTGTGCTAAAACGGGGGCCCACTTCCTAGCTGCTGCTAATGATCATGGTTTTTGTCCCATAATTATGGCACCATCCTACTTCTACTGTTCTACAGATATTGGCTTTGCATCACTGGGTGAACTCTACTGTGGGAGACCTGTAAAAAACATGATGATGGAGAAGAGTTGACCTTTGATCAGGTCAAGATCAGTTACTTTCCTTTCATAACTCCACCTTTTCTTAATCTGCAACACTGTAAGGTTATTACATTTGCTTTAATCTCCAACTAACAACCTTCACTGATTACCCAAAACAGTTTGAACTGTAGATCTCTCAACCCTTCACTCTTTTCCAAAAGTTAACATGAACCATATGAGTGTGCATGATCTGAACTAATTTCTCATTTGCTGTTCAATAATGCTTTTTCTTCTGTTCCTTCCTAGTTCACAAGTTCTGACAAGCCCTAGTACAGGTAAAAAAGAGGTGGTGAAATTTGGAGTGCTCCGTAGTCCATAGATCAAATCAGAAGTGGGGGGAAAAAGAAAAAAAACAGCTGTGTTCATTTCATTTTTTGGTGGTAATAATTCAATACTGGCATTGGAAGGAAACAGCTGGTTTACCATTTATAAACTGGAAATAAAAGTTGAGAATATCCTATCAGTTAGACAACCAACCATTCAGAAAGCCAAGTACTTCCAGCATCTTCCTCATAAATCATAAATAGTTTCACCCTTTTCCATGTCTAAGAACCTAACAGCTTCACCGTCTGGTTTGTATGCTTGTTCACATTAATCATTACTTGTCCTATCGCTTTGTATACTCAGGCATTTCGAATATCATCTACATTGCCATCGAGTTATCAGCAATAGACAAAGACTGGAAATTGAACCATCGACAACTCAATCTGGGGGAGAAATGGAAAGTGAAGAGACGGTGGGATATTTTGGGGTGGGAGTTGAATTGTTCGGCAGAAATGATGCATGTCTCTGCAAAACTAACCAAAATTCTGCAGAAATTTCAGAGTTGGCTCGTGATATTTTTACCACAGTTTTGACTAAGAAAAAAGCCCAAGTACTAGACAGCGTGCCCATATGAGCTTGACTCTTTTGACCCAAGTACCTACCTTAACCACTCAGCTTCTAGTATCCAATGAAAGTTCCGGGACCACGTAGGTAAATAATCTCAGTTTCCGGGACAACTAGCTATCGGCGCCGGAGAAAGAAACCAGACAGGGAAAACATGTAGGTAATACCGGAGAGAGACAACTAGACGTCTACCAAGTTAATAATGTATGAGAAAGTTTCTAAAGAATAAGAGAAACCAGGTATTTTTCTAGTTAGCTTTGAAGACTCATAGCTACTGGGGTAAGTAGTTCAACAAGGCTAAAAACAAATTAACAAAAGCATATTCCAAGACTGACAGCAGAAATCAAAAGTCATATCAAATTACTAAAATATGACAGAGGCCAACAGAAGGAGAAGCAAGTCAACAAAGTGCAGTTCACTTCAATCATTTCTTTCATCCTCATTCCTAGAGAACATGTGTTCAGTCAAAGATTATCTACTACATTGACATTTCTTAACAATAGAGATATTCCTTCTCACCAAAAAAAGAAAAGAGACATTCCCTTCCCACATGTAAAATTCAAGTGTCATACCATATCAATCTAATTGCCAAAGGAAAATTACACTCCAATAAGTGTGATTAGGAGCAGTACACATTAGCCACTACCACGTTTAAAATGTTCTCGAATGAACCTTTCTGCATGGGTTGGGTACTTAACTCGGATATATGCTCGAAGACACTTCTGGTAGGAGAAGTCTATCCATGCACCATTAGTTCTAATGACAAATAGGCACCTTGACTGTTTAAATTGGGGATGCCGATCAACCTTCAAGAACAGAATTCAGACAGAAATTGATTTAGTCTCCTTAACAAACAAGTCTAATTGAGAGATACAAATAATATTTTGAAGGAGAAAAAGACCATGCGAGATGACTTAGCTATCTAGGTATTAAAAATTATAATTAGACCTTACAACACAATGCCAATTCTCGACCACAGGATAACTCAATGTTTAAGCTATGAGACTGCTAACCAACTGCGTCACCACCCCAATGCTTATGATTCTCCCTTTCTGTCCATATGGCATTTTATGCACAAGAAAACATCATACTTCAGAGCCTGATGGCCGATTGGGTATATGCTATAAGGTAAAAAGAAAAAGAAAAAAAACTATATTTTCGACATATATGAGGGTAAAAAACTATGTGTTCAACTTGTTCATGTGGCTGAGAAGGTAGTACAAAGTATACTGTAAATGTAAGACACTTTCATTTTTTTGGTAAAAAATGTAAGACACTGGTAATACCATAATAGGTACTGGAGCTTCTTTCATAAGAAACTGAGAAATATTTATTCCGAAGAAAATAATTAAACGGACTGGACATCGGCCTATAAAAGAAAGGGACGTGACATTACTATGGTGCATTAATGCCCGTCAAAGTGAATGAACAAACTGATGAGCCAGCACCCAGCAAAACTTTCTTAAAAAAAAAAAAAATAGAGAAATCAGAACCAAGTCAAAATGATACGGATCAACTCCTTCTTCTTGCGCCAAAGATCTTATCATTTCCGAAGAAACAGGAGTTACATCTCTTTTCCATTTTCATTCAAGAGTTCTTATGTGTGTCCACGCCCCTTCGAGACCCCGAAAAGTGGACAGATTCCTTTTCTTAGGAACACATACAAGATTCGTCACTACAAAAAGGATAATGGTATGATGAATCCCCTTAATTAAAGGAGTCCCTTTCATAAGGGATTTACTTGTCTATGTATCATTCCGTTCGATCTTTTAGGTCCCTACTTCGCCTCGACGGTTATGTCATGATATCCCTAAAGCCTATATGCGAGACTCTGCAACCATGACATACTTGCTTATTTGGACATAAATTTCTTTTCTTTCTAAACGAAAAGAAATGGTTAATTCCACAAAAGAAGTCTTTTTTTCACGAGGTACAACTATAAATTACTATTTAGGAAAGAATAACCATGCACAACAAACTGCTGCATTGCAGTTTAGGCGAAGGCTAACCAGCTATTCCTAAGAACCGATTAGAAAGAATCATCATCAGATGATGCCAAGAAGCAAACTCCCTCCCCAAGATGTCAAACTCACTCTTTTAAAACATGAAAGAGGTATTCAACAGAAACCATATAACAGAAATACAACAGAAACCATATATAACAGAAATACAACAGAAACCATATAACTTTAGTACTAAAAAGATACCACAATATCTGTTAGTACTAATGGACAGTGACAACATTTCAAATTCTACTAAGACGATAGTTCAACAGAAAATCTATGAAAGTGAACAATGGAGTATGCATCTTACCATTATAGAATCGATTCCGCAGCCAATTTTACCATCAGAATGTGGATGATAAGCCAGAAGCCTCTCCTTCACAATTTTTTCATCTTCGGCTGACAGCCGCTCACCATCCATATACCTGAAAACCAACAAAACCAGTACAATCACGATTTTTACATTCTCCAATAGTGAAAACTGAGCAAAAGAGAAACCAGCTCGTACCTATCGGAGTGGAGAATCTCTTTGGCAAGCATAACAATAGGCTCGACGTCCCTCAGAATCTCGCCTTCCTTATCTTTCCACTTGCAGTAGTCTGGGTCCTCCCACCGCGGATACTTCGGAGCCTCCTTCACCCTCAGCACTGTGGACTTCTCCGCAGAGGATGAGTTACTCTCCTCCGCGGCAGCGGAGGCGTGAACCGACTCGATGCAGCACGCCCTGCGAGTCGGCGCTGCCGCGGCGAAACCGAAGCTGAGTCGCTGGTGGTGGAGGCGGAGGAGGGATATGCCTCTGAGAAGCGTAGGATTCAGAGATCCCATTTCAATATCGGTGTTTGAGTGGCGGAGGAGTTTCGTGGATCATGGTAGTGACTACCGGGTGAGTCTGTGTCGCTGCTACTGAATAGGCACTAATCAATGGGATCTCCTCAATTTCATTTTGATTTCTTCTGTACGCTACAGGCCCAATGTTATCTGCAAACCTAAGGCCCAAATATTGACAATGGGCCCATTCTTTTTTTTCTTTTCGAGAATATTGGAAAACCCAAATCAGAGCTAGTGATCTTAGAATATGAAATGTTGTGGTTTTTAAGCCGTTAGATTTCGCTTGAGTGGTAGGAAGGGTGAAATAAGATTACCACTTTTGATATATTTTTTTATTTTTTTGGTAAGCGTAGAGAGACTAATTCACCATCCCTCCACGAAAATTTATTGATAAAAAAATATACAAGAAGCTAGAGAACTAAACCAATACCAGCCTACAAA
Organism: Fragaria nilgerrensis; assembly: GCA_010134655.1. Taxonomy (NCBI): domain Eukaryota; kingdom Viridiplantae; phylum Streptophyta; class Magnoliopsida; order Rosales; family Rosaceae; genus Fragaria; species Fragaria nilgerrensis. The sequence goes on along the minus strand of CM020978.1, from coordinate 30,125,856 downwards.
TAAGCTCTTTTGATATAAAATGTCCTAACTAAGATAGAAAATGAAGATAACGATTACGCTAGACATGATTGACTGAGGCATAATTATTTTGTGACTCATGAAGCATATGATTTACCAATGCATATATAGTGTGGATAGTTTGTCATCGATAGCAAAAACACACTAAAAATAAAGTAATATTAGTTGTCTACTCCTTTCATGTGTGTTTAGTATGGTGACAAAAAGTTTATATGAGCAGTTAGTTAGTAGAAGACTTGGCAAAACTATAAAGTGAAGGATGTCATTTTCACGACATATGTATCGCTTGAGAAATGATACTTGCACGACTCTTTATAGTCTAGACTCTAGTTGTCTTGAAAATTGAGGATTAACTTATTATTATTTTAAAATGAATAATGATGATTTGTTGGAGTGCTGTATATATTTAAGTTTTATGATATTTGTCAGATGATATTTGTCAAACTAGAAGGTACCCGTTGCTACGTGATTTCTTGTCAACAAAATTTTTATTCTATATAATAGAATAGGCAGAAATTTAAGAATATGGTTACTGAAAATAGTTCATTCTAAGTAATTAAAAGGAGAGCCACTATGATATCATGTTCAGTTAAAATTGAATCAATATGCTACTTTGCTCTATACATGTATAAAAAACAATTGGAGTTTCAGAGTGATACTACTTAGTTGAGTTTAACTAACCTATATACATCTATACATGATGCAAGCCTAAACCCTAATCCAATGACACATGCTCATTCTTTACTTCTCTATGCCCATCATAAAGTAGATATCCACAATGCTAGTCTACCTTTTTATCTGCACATATGCTGATAGCTAGGTGAATACAGTATACTGGAAGTTTAGCAGCGTTGATCACTATACAAAGTGAATGTAAATCATATATTACTGGAAGCCAATACATGTTTTGAGGAGACTATGGCATATCTTCATTAAAGCCACTGCAGTACCTGTCACATCCCGACCCGTAAAATTTTATCTTATTTACTAGCTTGATTATAATAAGAATTTTACCGTCTTCGACATTGAGAAATAGTTTAATTGGTCCCTAAAGGAGTTTTGAGGGACGATTATTCCGGAGAGTTATTCGTAGGAGAAAAATGTAACGACGGTAAAATAGTAAATTTTAGCTAGTAAAAGGTAATTTTTAATAGGGTATTTTATTTTGGGGTGTTAGATTGGTGAAGTTGGGTATTTTTATGATGTTGGGCCGGGTTAGTGTAAGGCCCAAACCCATCTTTTCTTTTCTTTTCTCTTCTCTCTTTCTCTCTCTTTTCTCTCTTTCTCTCCCGCGCGCCCTCTCTTCCTCTTCCCGTTGCCGGAAATCCTTCTCCGCCGTACGCCGCTGTCCGTCCAAGCCAGGCCGCCGCACCACACCCGTTCGGACCCCCGCCGTCCCCTTTCTCTTTCTGGGCCGGTGACCGGCCGTGTAACGCCGCCGTTCGAAGGAAAACCCGCCGGAGACGCCGAGAAGTTTTTCGCCGGACCTCCCTCCTCCGGCCACCAATCCGAGCAAGCTTGGTACGGTTTTGTAGCTCTCCTCCCGTGCAACAACCCCTCCAAAAGGCTCGATTCCTCTTGAGCTCGGTAAGGAGAAATTCGAAGTTGAAATTCTAGGGCTTTTAGAATGTTTTCGTTCGATTGACCTAGTTAGGCTTGAAATTGGACTTAGTGATAGTTATGAAAGTTGTTTGGGATGTTGAGAGGAAGCTACTGTTAAAATTTGGTAGATTTTGGACGTCGCCGGAATCGGCCTCCGGCCGCCGGCGCCGCCGTTTTGGGGTTTTGTATAATTTTAAATGTGTAATAATTAGAGGAGTTTAATGAAGTGAATTGTGGAATTTTCGGACGAGTTTTAAATAGGTTTGTGAATTTCTGAAGTTTGGTATTTTGGCGGTTAAATAATGTAAAATCCGATCGTAGGATTTAAATCAATTTCTGGGGAAGGTTGTATTTACGACTGCCGAGTATGATATAAAAGTTTGAGTCGTTTCGATTTAAGAATATCGAAGTTAGGCAATTATGAGCGTGTTTATGGCTCTCAGTTATTTTGCCTATTTTGAATAAATATTGGATTTTAGTGGGAAATTAATTATATATTTGGAACAGGACGTGAGGAGACTCAAATTGGAGAGACCTCGGATCGATGTCAGGCTTAGGCCTAAAGTTGTGAGTGGACCTTTGTTTTAAATAAAAAGCATGCGATGAATGATTTTATTAATCATTTATTTCTTCTGATGAGATTTATTGATTTCTCGCCTATTTGACAATTTTTCCTCCTTGGAGAGATCCCGAAAATGAGATTTTCGGTGGATATATGTTTTGGATTTTATGAGAATAGTATATAAATGTTAACTAGCCATACGTGTTTGGTCCGTCATAATGAGGTAAAATACCATTATGGCGTGTCGTGAGTGTTAGACAGAAGCGTCATAGCCCTATATGAAAACTTCTTTCTTTTTCGGTTTATTTAGGTTTTCATACATGGAGTCCACACGTATATATACACCGTCCTTTTCGATCATAATGAGGAAAAATACCATTATGGCGCAACGTGAGCGTTAGACGCCAGCGTTGTAGCCTTGTATGAATTTCTATTTTTCTAAATTATTTCTAGGATTCATACAAGGAGTCTGACGGGTGTAGATACATACGAATATATGTTTATATATAGTTCAGCCAGAGAGACTCCATTTTATTTGAGTTTGTGACTAGCTAGTGTTAGTCGTGAAATTGTCAAATTATGAATTGAGCGCTTTTGAGCTGCCGCATGCATTATATTTTCTATGAAATTAAAATGGGAATGCATAATATTTTGTTATTAAATTATTTATATCCACTCACTCTAACGTTATTAAATGTCTTCCCCTGGGCCCTTCGTTTTAAAATGCCCAGTCTGCAGGATTGCATAGTTGAGATCGGACGTACATGGAGAAGAGGCATAGTCAATAGTATAGCTTCCGCTCTTTTCTATTTATTTATAGTTCATTTCCTCTCAAATAGAGTTGCTATGAATATGTTGGTTATAGGATCTTTGTTAAATCTATTTTTGGGAGATGTTTTGATTTGTGGGGAGCACGAAGGCTCCAGGAGTTTATAAGGTTGGATTTGAAACTTTTAGACTTGTTTACAGGTTTTGGTTTGGAAGGGTTGTCCATTTCCAAGGAGGTTGTAATGAGTTTAGCGGTAAATCTTTCCTTGAAGGTGGTCCCCGCACGATTTACTCCGGATTTAGGGTGAAATTCAGGGTGGGTCGTGTCAGTACCATTAATTCAAATGCAAAATATATTGTATTGAGTAAGCTATACAGACCCAACAAAAAAAAAACAAAAAGCAATAACTCCCTTTTACTATATATTCTTAATGTCTATCACAGACCACACCAAAGAGTAAACATTATATATATATATATATATATATATATATATATATATATATATGGCAAAAAACATTACTACTTTAGGACACAAACCCTCTTATTATATATTTTAACTTCATGATATATGTGGTATCTACTTAAGCATTTTGACCAAAGCCAAATAATTAAAGATAATAGAGACTACAAAGAGGAGACAACAATAAGGCAGCAGCTAAAATTAGAAGTCCCTTTTGTTTTTTTTTAACTGAGCTTCTTCTCTTCCCTGATGCACATACAATCGAAAACAAAATTAGAATTGAGATATTTAGAATTATATCAAAAAAGTCACCACCACATGTACTTTAAGCCATAAATAAAAAAAATTAAATAAATAAATAAAAAAAATGCTCTGTTTGTATAGGCTCTCCACTGCAATCGATGCATGCATGTATGAGATTAGATGTAGCACCAACAAACAGATTAGCTTACTTTACAATTTGGCATTGTTGATCTATTTCTTAAGCCCCTCATTTTATTTTTTCTTGTCTGCTCTTTGTAAATTTTTTCCTAATAAGCACACAAAGAGGAGACGAAGATACTAACCTGAAATTCCTAGAGCCGATATCGGGATCTAGAAAAGGTTTGGATTCTCATACGCACACCTATTCTCCTTTCTCTACTCCTCTCTGTCCTCGATCGTTGGTCGAAATCCTTGGAATTGCTCTCTCTCTAAATGGAAACACAATCACAGGAATGAAATATGTTATTTCAAGATCAAAAGCTTTAATCGATTACAGAAAATAAAAACTATAAACATGAAATAATATAGGAAATGCAACAATGCATGAGATAATATACGAAATGGAAAAGGGGTATCAGGCATGAGCTGGTTAAATATGCTGTTATGTTGATTCATGGTGTTGTACATCTGTTAATAATCATGGAATCTGATTCACTTCCATTCTGGTTTAGTTTTTGAGTAAATTACATAGTAGCACATGACCAAATATCAAAACAACTCACTTCTTATAATTTTTATACAGATTAGGACATGAGTCCAAGCCCAAAACCAAATTATAACAGGCCTGACCCGAATTTATATGTGAAAAGACCAAAATGCCCAGTTCTTTCAATACATGTCATTCTCTTCCCGATCTGGTTCTCTGCAAAAGCTTGTAATCTCTCTCTCTCTCTCTCATCCTCTGCCTAGCGGAACTTCGACGCCTCTATACAACGGCGACGACGGCGGTAGCTCCTCGATGATGATGACAACGACGGCTCCTCGATGACGATGACAACGACGGCTCCTCGATGACGATGACAACGACGGCTCCTTGATGACGACGACAACGACGGCTCCTCGACGACGACGACGCTCAACGGCGACGACTAACGCCTGGCACCTCAACGTCGACGATGCCTGACGACGATGCAAGAGAGAGAAGTGGAGGAAATCTCAGCCCTAATCTCGTCACCGCCATCGTCCGGCTAATCTCTAAAGCCCGAATTCATCTGATCAGGTAAAGTTTCGACCTTCAATTTTGATTCCGTAATTTCTAGGGATTTGTTTCTCTTCGATTTGAGGTTTTCATCATTCAATCGCAATTTTAGGTTCAGATTGTTATTTTTTTGAGATTTGAGGGTTCCGGGTCATCAAGGCTCGATTTGCGACAGTGAAGTGTTTTGGGAGTAGGGGCTCCGTCGAGGTTGGCGGCTACTGGTGCCAAGTGAGTGGCGGATCAACCAAGTGTCCGCCTCGGAGTCGTTCGTGAATTCGGTTGATGGAGGGCTTTGTTGAAGTTGTGGTTTTCTTTGTTTTTTTTTTTTTGCAAGTTTGTTTGGATAGTAGCAGCTTTGGCAATAGCAGGATGCTCGCATTAGTTTGGACAGTAACAGCTTCCGCAGTAGCCGGATGCTCACTTCAGCTTGGATAGTAGCAGCGTCCTAGCATTAAAGTCGGTAGTAGCAGCGGACTAACATCACAGTCGGTAGCAGAAAATGTAGCAAAGCACCGAAAGTAGCATCAAAATTGCCGGAAAATTGCTATAGTACTAGCAGTAGCACTTGGGTATCGGTAGTAGCACATTTCTAGTCGACAGTAGCACATAACACATTTCTGGTTGACAGTAGCAGCAAAATTTGTAGTAAAGGGTATTCTGATAAAATTATAGTGACAGATGTCATGTGGACATTAATTTGTCCTAATTTGTTAATTTTTTCTCTCAGTTATGTAAGATAATATGTGAATGATATATTTGTAAACTGAAATTTAGTTAATAACTTTAAAGTAATTTACTATTAGTTTTTCTCATTACATATGCACTTAAACCTAGCAAGCTAGAGCATCCCTTTCTTTCTTCCGGAGGTTCCTGTGCCAACACACATGCATCACTTTTCTCAATATTCACTTTTCCAAATGGTAAAAGCTTCATTCTAATTAAGTTGATTATTCTTCAGTAACTGGAATGTGATTTGATTTATGGAGCCAGTTCCTGCATTGGCCTTTCCCTTTGTTCCTTAGGGAAATTTGGAATCCCAAAAGAAAAAATCTTTGTAGTAAATAAGCAAACAAAAGAAGTGCATATCGAACAATCTTAAATCTGAAAACCAACGAATTGAATTCATCAACAATTCAAAAACCATATATAATCAAAAGCAAACATCGAGCCTACCCAAAGATAATTCGATCAGGATAAACGAATTGGAACCCAGAAGAATCCCTAAAAATCCAGACAAATCCCTAATAACCCAGACAAATCCCTAATAACCTAGACAAATCCCTCCTATTGTTACTTACCTTTTATAGATATACAAACCCAGACGAATCCCTCTTCCTCTAGATTCTCCTCTATTCTCTGGATTTTCTCGCTGAACGGAACACCAAGAAAGATAGAGATGTTGGTGCTCTCTCCTCAGCAGTTCTTGAAATTTATGGTCTCTAAAAATGTCGGTGCAATCTTCTCAGCAATTCTCGAAATTTCTAGCTCTCTCTCCTAATTATCAGCAGTCAGCAGCCCAACACGCAGGCCCAACACTGTAGTTTGTGAACAGCGAAACCACTGTACACTTGAACAGGAACCGAACCGACGAAAAATAGTATATGTTAAGTTAAACTAGGCAGTATACCCAGCTTTGCTGTGGGTATGGTATTGATTTAGTTCAACTTAAAATGGAGAAATTAGAGAATTAGTCTAGTTTATTCAAGCCTTCAACCAAAGACTATTCAGTATGAACTATCTAAAGCCACTATTTTTTAAGGGACAGGTTCTGCACTTTACTTAAGCTGCTATTAGGTCAAAAAAGCACCTGACAACTTTTAATATATGCCAAGATTATTCAATAGCAGACCTTAGCTAGCCTCCATAATGATCGAAGAATGCTGAAATCCAAGAAATAATAATAACTCAAAATTCATAAGCAGAAAAAATGATAAGTCCATGACCATAACAAAAAAGCTAACTTATAAAAGTGACATCGAACTTTTTCAAAGGATGATTCCAATATTCTAGTATATCATCAAAAAGTTTGATTGCGATTTCAACTTGAATATACAAAAGAGCTGTAATATACCTGAATACAAAGAAGCTGTATATGAGAGCTCAATGTTCCTTAAATTAGCTCCTGAATTCAACAACTGACTATTGTGCAAATATGCAAAATAATAAAGAAAAAATTATTACATCGCATAAAACCTGCATATCGCATACCGATAACTTGGAGTTGTAAACGAAAGAGAAACAATTTTTAGTATTAAAACAACAATATAGAGCTTGAGAAACAAAAACAAAAAAAAAACAAAAACTGTAGAGTGTTTTATCATAAGTAAGAGCCTAAGAATAAGCAGACTACAATACTGTTATTCGTCTCATAAAAACATAAGATGTACCTTTTACTTTATTTGTTTTATTTTGAAAGTTAGTACTGTATGTATTTCTTTTTCATTAATTGCTTAGATCCTAGACCATGTGTTTACTGGCTTTCAAAGCATACATCATTACTTATAACTAATTGAAGTCTTTTTTACTCTGAGACATAGTTTATAAAAGCAGATCGGAACTTGGACCAGATAAAAATAAAATATTCTAATAACAAAACTAACTTTATTGCACCCTTATGTTATATTGTGTTTCTGCATAATTCCAGAGACTACGTAGAAGCACGATGGAACACGAATTATAGACAATTATGAATAAGAGACAACCTATCTCATTTGGGCAAACAAACTTTTAGAATTTTATTACAGGTTTGGTTTTGTTGTTTTTAGCTTGGTTATTCTCTATTGACTTGAATCCCAAAAATATACTGAAAATAAGCAAAAAAAACTTATATAGCTGTCTATAACAAAAATTGATGTTGACAAATCAAGAGAACTCACCTCTTACAAACCGATAACTCCATTAGAGGAAAACATTGCATGATTGGTTGGACTAACCTTGGACGGTATCAATTTTGGTGAAAATTCTAACCTAAAATTCAATATTGCAGCATCTCAGTGGAGATTTCAAAGAAAAATAAAATAAACACTACTCAACTATGTAAAGCAGTATGTAAAACAAATAAACATAAACATGACCAAAAGATCATCAACAAATGAAAACCTAGAGAAAAGCAAAAACAGAGTGATATAAATAAATCTAAAATAATTTGCAGTTGTCACGAAGCAAATAGTACTTGAAAAGTGATAAGACGATAACCTTTTAGATATTCCATTTGAAGCTGCTTACATTATGACTCTCCATATTGACAACAGTAAAATTACTCTTCAAATCACGGAGGTTTCCCAAAAGCACCAACATGTAATTATAGACACATTAGCTCTTTATATACATTCTCACCTAACCAAAGTTTATCTACCAAACTGAGAATGTGAAAGCAAACAATATAATTCTAACTAAAAACAGGAAGTAAGAAGTCAAAGACGACCCAATTCCTTTTGGTTAAAATGAAAACATGACCAAAACACATCCAAAAGATATTGAATACTCACCATATCTAAATCTCATAGTTCGTTGTATTTAAATCTAGTTTATCATTCATCTTCATGAAAATCAGATAAACAGTTTAGTCAATTCGAAAAATAAAAACAATATTAGAAAGTAATATATAATACCAACTCCGAGAAAGACCTCAATAAAAAAAAATGCTAAATCAAATGCAAAACCAGATTAAAAAAGAAAGAAAGAAGTGAATGTAAGAAGATAAGCATACCTAGAGAAATACCTCGATCTCATTATCCCTCTCTTTCCTATCTCTCGGCTTGTTGACAAAATCTCTCGAAGCAGAGAACCCGAGAGCTTATTCTCGAAAGCTGGGTCCGATCATAACTTGTCGAAGAGACAGAAAGAGAGGACATTAGTATAAAGAGAGGAAAAAAAGACATCGCTATGCAAAATTTTGATGTTTTAGTCCTAACTCTCATAGACTTAATTCAATAGAATGAGCAGACTTAATTACGTCTTGATCAATGTTAGATCAAACCCAATCCCCCAACACGATCTGCAAACAATTTCGCACACAAACTCTCTAATTAGATTTTCTGGATTATTAGGGTAACTCAGTTAGAAGCAGCAAGCGTACTTATAAAAGTACCTCGATCTCTCTATCTCCTATTTTCCTATGTATAGAACATTAATGAAATCTCTGGAACGCTGTATTTGAATGTAGAGAAAGCGAGAGCTTAATCGAAGACGTGATCTTCTTATACGGTAAATTGGGTAGATGAGAGAGCTGGGAGGGCGAGAGAGATAGAGCGAAGGCGCTGCTACGAAATCAGAAAAAAAAAAAAAAAAAACTTCCATTAACTGTTCATGTGAACAGTTATTGTGAACAGTGCTATGAATAATGAATCACATTGTGTGAACAGTTGACAGAAAATATATATATAGTAATTATATATAAGTAATAATTTGTTTAATAATAAAGTTGTTAGGTCATTTAAGTTGTCACATAAAATGAACTATACGCTGGGACGTATCTATGATTAAAAAAGAGGGATGTTGTTAAGTTGTATGTAGCTTTTAGTTTTCATTTTTAGAAAAAATGACATATTGTTTTTTTTTTTTTTTAACTTAAATGACATATTGTTAAGCACTTGAGTAAGTAATTAAACCCTAAAACTCCGATAATGTTGAAGGAAAAATGTTTTAGATGTGTCTTCGTCGTCAAAGTAACCTATGAGAGTTAATTATGTAATCAACATGTGTAATTGCTTAATTAATTATCAATCAATTATTATTATCATTATGTACGTCTTAATTACTTTTGTAATCTCACCTCTATATAAAGATGAGTATCAATGAAATGAGTAAATCATTCCAATTGCCATTTTACTTTTACAGATAATTTGATTTTAAGCTAATAAAATGGGAATGTGATTATGAAGCATTCCACTCGATTATTACGTTCTCCATCCCACTTTTATATGACTCATGACTTTTATTCATTATTGTTGTCTCCAATTCATGACATTTTTCTATTTATGGCACGTTTACTAACTTGTAATGAAAATTATCATGAATCGATATTAACAACAATCGGTGTCAACAAGAATCGGTATATGAATATTTCATATCATTCTAGTGTTTACTTACCATAAAGAATCAAAACATGAATGAAACTAATTACGATTAATGTTGTTTACTTACCATATGGAATCAGAATTAAAACTAGTTTGATTACTAAAATACCTCTACAAAAAATGAATTTAAAATACCCTTAGAATACAATATATATTTTTAAAGTTGGCTATTTATAAATATTATAATTATGTGAGGATATTTTGGGGAGAAAAAATTGATTCCATTACCTTAATTCTAATACCCATCTCTCCCATTGGGTATCGAATAAGGAGTTTCGTCAGGAATTGATTCCTGGTAAGCAAGTGGAACCCACATTCATTCAAATACCTTGACATGTTAGTAAACGTCAAAATTCACCTATTCCGGAATCAATTACACCACTCTCAATTCCATTACAGGTTAATAAACATGCCCTTAAAATAGTAAATATGTCACAAGTTTACTTATCCTACAATCTCGTTTGGGTTACTTATCCTATAATCTCATTTGGGTGGTGTCTTAAAGCATCTCCATCCAAATATGTATTTTGGACACTTCAACCCAACAACTATAATTTGACATTATCAATAGTCTTCAACCGAATATGCAATGTCAAATTTCACATGTGTAATTAATATTGGTTAAAGACAATGTGATTTTTTTTTTTTTAAAACTCTCTTATACTTGTGCAAGTAGTATGCACGCCATGCATATTTTTTTTAATGATTTTTTAATACATGGTAAATAATCAAATCTCATATGTCCATTGAAAATGAGACTAGTCGAATTAGCAAATGTTGTTTTTATATTGTCACAAAATTTGACAACAAATTTTGACATATCCATTAAAGATGCTCTTACAATAACTTTCGGTTGAGCTCCGGCCTATGCAATCCTTCATGTAGTTACAAACTTACATTCTTGAATCATGATTACAAGTGGTTCACTTAATATTACTTGTTACATGATACAATAATTTTGTACCTATTTTAAAAAATAAAAACAATTATTCACTATTTTCCTTTTGTTATCATTATTTTCCTTTTGTGAAGAAACTTGTAGAGAGTGTGTTTAATTATAGGGAAAATTTTAAGAATAGTACATGAACTTTTCTCAACTGAGAATTTAGGTTACTTAACTTTCAAAAATATCACATATGTACATAAACTAATAAATACGACATAATTTAGATACATGTTGTTAACTTCTCCGTTACTTAGTATGCCATTATCAAATAAACCAAGGGTACAAATGTACACTCAGTTCATTTTGCCTCTGAGCAAAATCAACATCTCAGTGAACAAGCATCCTATTAAAGCTTCAAACTGAGAGAGAGGGGTTTTCTCTCTCTCCAACCTCTGTGCCCTTTGAGAGTCGGTGGCATTCCCCGCCCTTTATGGGTGCTTCCCTGAGCTCTGTCTCAGTTTTGTCCCTGAGCTCTGTCTCAGATCTGAGGCTCTTGCCTCTGGTTTCTTTTCTTTCTTTCTCATTCGATCTCCTTCCCTCCTCCTTCCATCTTGCCCCAATTTTCCTCCAAAAGCTTAGCCCCAAAATTTCCATAACTCATTCCTCACGCCCCATCATCTTCCTCTACCCAGATTTTATCTTTTCCCTCTCAAATTGGTACCATGGCTTGAGCTTTGTAGTGACTTCTTTCAAACACGATTTCTCGCGTCTCAATCGGAAGATAGGTAGAGCTTCTGCTTGGGTGCATGCACCACCTCCTTCTTTGTTCTTTTTTTCGGAGTCTTTTGACTCCATCTGTTCTGGGTTTCTCTTACTCAGATCTGTTCTATGAGTTGTGGTTGCAAATCAACTGTTATGGTGCAAATTTCTTCTGTGGGGATGATAAATCTGTGGCTAAATCCTCTGTTTTCTTTTGTTTGTTCGTTTTTAGGGTTATTTTGATCGGGTTTTGGCGTTGGGGCCTCATCCCAAGCTGCAATTTTGGATCTCCTTTGGCTTCAACAATCATGCCGGATGTCGTCGGTGGCGGTGATAGACTTGTGGCGGCGGCCGAAGAGGATGAGAATGTAGCATTAGGGTTTTATTTTGTTTTATAGTTTTAGTTGGGCTTTCTATTGTTTATTTGGGCTCAATCTTATTAGGTTTTATATCTTTTATTTTTAAAAGCCTGTTAAAAATATGAATTGAAATTGAGTTGTGTACTTCTTTAGGAAGTTCCTCACAAGTACACAGACCAGTCACAATCTTCTTGTTACTAGACTTTTTGATGTAAAATTTCCTACTTAATGAAATCTTTGTTCATCGACAAAAAAAAAAAAGATCCATGGGAATAGCGTAGGCCACTTTGGGTCTGATCCCCACCAAATTTGAGTCTAACATGATGAAGAAGATACATGGGAGTCTGCGATTCATGGTCTCTCTCTCTCTCTCTCTCCAAATGCTTGGTGCCCATCAATGATCACGTCGCCATCAGAGTCGCTCAACAAAATTAAACTCCTTCTCCCGTTTCCTTTATCTCTCACTCGGATCCTCTCCTCATATTTGTGTGCTCATATTTTCTCATAAGGCAATCTCAACCGTTCAAGATCAATCAATGGTCAAAATTTCATTTGTTTTAAGTTTTCGATATTTTTACATCTCATGTCTCATCTCAATATCTCGTCTGATTATTTTCTCGCATCAGTATCTAAAAAAAAAACAAGAAGAAGACGGACTCTGGTTCTTCCTCACATCTATTCTCCAGTTCCTCTTCCTCTCCCCATGGATTGATCTACCATTTTCTATTTTAGTTTTGGTTCTTCTCAGAATCTTGATGGTCTCGTCGGCCTTGCATCCTCCCAATCCATGGGAGATCAAGTGTTGAAGAAAAATAATTGTACTGAAAGAAGAAAAGTAGGAGGTGAGAGATGGATTAAGGTGCATATCTGGGACTATCTTGGAGGTGGAGTTGATGGGGAAGGGGGATGAGTATGAAAGGAGTGAAACGGGGTATAGATGTGAAGAGAGACATGAGCTCTAGAGAACCTAACTTCTGGGTATCAAACTTTTTGCAAAAAAGAAAAAAAGAAAAAAAAAAAGGCGAGGGCTTTAAATCTCAGCCGCAAATCCAAAGGGTTTTTCGATTCCCAGCCGGCGAATGGAGCCCACGGCGGAGCCGCTGCCAGACAAGCTGCGGTGCACGAGGACCGACGGCTGACAATGGCGGTGCAAGAGGAAAGTGATGGAGAACATGAAGCTCTGCGAGATTCACTACCTGCAGGGCCGGCACCGCCAGTACAGGGAGAAGGTGAAGGAGAACCTCAAGATTCATAGGAAGACGCAGACGGCCGAGTATAGATGTGAGGAAGAGAGATTGATAGCTTTTGACCATTGAGTTTGTTCATACACGAGTATAAGAGAGATTAATCTTTTTGGTTTTGTTCATATCAAATAATCAGACGAGTGATTGAGAGGAGACATGAGATGTAAAAATATCGAAAACCTAAAACAAATGAAATCTTGACCATTGATTGATCTTGAACGGTTGAGATTGTCTTATGAGAAAATATGAACCCACAAATATGAGAAGAGTATCCGAGTCCATCTCGCTGACTCTTAACGGTGGCCTAGTGTGAAATTTGCATCACGCCTCACAAAAAGTAATCCTTGTCTTTCTCCTTCACCAAAAACGCAAAACAATGGTAAGTGATAAGAGTGGTGGGTATTGATTGCTATCAATTTTATGGAATATGGAATGGTTTGGAATATGGAATGGTTTTGGTTGATTGATGTGTAGAAGAGGTTCTGGGTCTTTTTGTTGATTGAATATATATATTTGTTTTGGGTGTTACAATCGTCTGTGAAGATGTGATTTGGTGGTGACGAAGGAGATGGTAAGACCGTGAGTGTGAGTGTGAGTGAATAAATATATCTATATTTGTTTTGGGTGTGTATTATCTTTCTTTGAAGAAGATCGGTTCTGGTGGTGACGAAGGAGATGGTGAAGCCATGAGGGTGTCCAGATCGGTTCTTTTGTTGCACATCTTTTCTTTTTAATCTTCATGCTCGAAGAGACGGTCTTACCCTTAGAAATATAACGGTAATCACACAAACTAACAGAGTGGATGACGAAATGTACCAAAATTAGATGAGGTTTAATAGTTTGTGTACCTATGTGTTAGTTTCAAAAATTGAGTAAGCATAATTCTCAGTGGAGGAAAATTTATTGAAATTTTCTCTTAATTATATTTTCCGGTTATAAATACGTAGGTAGAGAGAGAGAGAGCGTGGCTTATCTTTGGAGAGCGCGGAGAGCCTTGTAGCCAGCTTTATACTCAAACCAAGACTTGTAGACGACCCCCCTGAATTGTCTCTGTCCAACACCCATCTTTAAATAAATCTGACTTAGACCATTTCCAACCAATCAAACCTTTTAAACCAGCATCAACACCCACGAGCCTACTCTATACACATGAAATCGCCCGCTCTCGATTCCTTTCTCCCAAGTGGGAGGTGACTATTCCATTTGCAAACCAGAAAAATATTGACAGAAAAGTCCAAATGCTATCGGATTTCAAGGAAGAAGAACAGAGAGAGGAGCCGGAGGGTAGGTTTTGAATTTGAAACCGTTGTTTCACGGTGGTGACGTGGCAGAGGTTAACCGTCTCTGAATCAGTGGTCTGTGGATGGGCCAGTCAGCTTCGGCGGCAGCAATTTCAAGCCGCCGTGAGAACAACCACAGCCATCGGTCGAAGTCCAAAGCAACGGCTCTGATCTCTCCGATGCTGGTTCCGGAGGAGTCCGGTGAGGTTCTCGATTTAGCAACCGACTATATCTCCGATCTACCAGATGAGTGCCTGGCTTGTATTTTCCACTCCCTCGGCTCCGGCGACCGGAAAAGATGCTCTCTGGTCTGCCGGCGGTGGCTGACGGTGGAGGGACAGAGCCGTCACCGTCTCTCTCTCAACGCGCAGGCGGATCTGCAGCCGAGTATTGGTTCTCTCTTCTCTCGCTTCGACGCCGTCACCAAGCTCGCGCTGAAATGCGACCGCAGATCCACCAGCATCGGCGACGAGGCGCTCTCTCTCATTTCCCTGCGGTGCCGGAACCTCACGCGCCTGAAGCTCCGCGCGTGCCGCGAATTGACCGATGCAGGGATGCTGGCGTTTGCGAAGAACTGCAAGGGTTTGAAGAAGCTCTCATGCGGATCGTGCACGTTCGGAGCTAAAGGAATGAACGCCGTGCTGGACCATTGCTCGGTGCTGGAGGAGTTATCGGTGAAGCGGCTCCGTGGTATTGGGCCGGACGGGTCTACGGTGGAGCCTATTGGGCCTGGTGTTGCCGGCTCGTCGCTCAAGACAGTCTGCCTGAAAGAGCTTTACAATGGCCAGTGTTTCGGGCCGCTTATAATCGGCGCAAAGAATCTGAGGACTCTGAAGCTTTACCGTTGCGGCGGAGATTGGGATAAGCTTCTTCAAGTTATAGCGGAGCGAGTTACTTCTATGGTTGAAATTCACCTGGAAAAGCTTCAGGTCAGCGACATTGCGCTGGCTGCAATCTCCAATTGCTTGGATCTGGAGATTCTACACCTTGTCAAGACCCCGGACTGCACAAATGTAGGTCTCATTTCGGTCTCGGAACGCTGCAAGCTCTTGAGGAAGCTTCACATTGATGGATGGAAGTCGAATCGTGTGGGAGATGAAGGCTTGATTTCGGTGGCCAAGAATTGCCCCAACCTTCAGGAGTTGGTTCTTATCGGTGTGAATCCGACCAAAGTGAGCTTGGAATCGTTGGCGACGAATTGCCCCAATCTGGAGAGGTTGGCGTTGTGTGGGAGTGATACAGTGGGTGATCCAGAGCTTTTGTGCATTGCTGCGAAATGTGGAGCATTGAAGAAGCTTTGCATTAAGAGCTGCCCTGTGTCTGATGTTGGCCTTGAAGGACTTGCCAGTGGGTGCCCGAATATGGTGAAAGTGAAGGTTAAGAAGTGTAGGCTAGTGACACCCGAGGGTGCTGATTCTTTGAGAGCTAAGAGGCCTACATTGGCTGTGAATTTGGACACCGGTGAGCCTCCACTAGATGCCAGTGCCAGTGACGGAGGGCTACAAGATAACCCTGCCGTTGAACTTCCGCTGGCCACACAGCCAGCATTTCCTGACATTGCTTCAAGCAGTACAGGGAGGTCGGCATCCTTTAAGTCAAGATTAAGCGTTTTATCCGGTAGAACCCTTGTGGCTTGCACTCTGAGAAGGTGGGTAAGTCGAAATTTTTAGTAATTATTGAACAGAAAACCAAACAGAAGCAAGCAGACTAAAAAAAAAAACCGTTCCTTGTTCATTGCTCTTTTATTGCTGTATTGTTTATTTTGATTCTGACCTTTATGTACTTGAATTGGATTCTGTGTGCTGTTCATTGCCTTTGGTCAATTCAATCTTCACACTAGTTTTTTGTCACTGGTTCTGTGTTTCTTTGATCCTGAAGTCTCCCCTTTGATACCATTCATCACATCTATGATAGTTCGATGGTACACCTTTTCACTGGTTTGTGTATCTTAAAATCTGAATGCTCCACCATCCTGGCTATGACTACAATCTTAGCTGGGAGATGTTGGTCTGTAGTTCAAGCAAGGATTCATTGAAGCATTTGCTCTATATGTGGGATGAATCGTTTGTAGCAGTGGGATGCTTTGTCTTGTATATCCCTGAATCTATGTTAATATTATCAATGACTAGAGTTGCAATGTTCCATCAAATCATACTTATTTTATTTACAGCTCCAACCATTTTCAGATCAACTGAAGTTCATGTTGATCACCTTAAACATATTTGCAAGGAATGAAATTGAATTTTGGCCACGGGATTGCTTCCATAATCAAATTGTATCCACTTGTTGTTGAAGGCTACAATTGGGGTGTGACAATTAGTGGTTGCTTGATGTAACTTGGAGTTGTTAGCATAGTCAGCATGCATAAGTGACAGACTAGTTCTCCAGTTGGGAGACAAGGTTTCCCAAGTATTACTAGTTGTGGTAGTGTCTTCAAAATCAGATGATTCCTCATCCATCATGAACTGTTTGGGGAAGGGGATACTTGAATATGTTTCCCTCCAAAAAACTGAACGAGGAAAAGAGTATGGAAGCCATGGTAGTATGGTACTTGATTTCAAATAGTCAAAAGCATGGGGTTGCCACTTGCCAGTATGTAGATGCAAAAAGAGGATGCATGATTCTAAAGAGAACCCATAAAGCCACATCTTCATTCTTACTTTGGGAACAAACTGTGCAAGCTTCACAGAATTTGAGTTGAAACGGTGCAATCTGCATTGCGCAGTAAATGCTATAATATTATGAACATCTCTTGTTTGCTTTTCTGGATAAAACACTTAAGACACCATCCAATATTCTAAAGCAGTGTGACATGCAAATTTAAAGCGAGAATCATAAAGAAGGAAACTACATGTAACTTTGAAAAAGGAAACGAGGAAAAGGGAAATCCGCCATAATTTCCCACCAACATTCGCTGTTCGGCGAAAAGAAAGTAAACCCAAGGTTCATATGAATAGACTATCACATAGATGAATAATGTCGTCTCCTTTCTAGGAACTGGTAGTGACCACCTGTAAAACACTAGCTCGCTTGCTGCAACTGTTGTATCCTACTGAAGCAAAGCTTTTTATATCTGTGTGCATCATTCTTCTACTCTTTTTTCTTCTCCTTCTCAGCACGAGACTTTGGCTTTCGGTATATGAGTATCTGACTCAGGAGGATGGAATTTGTTGCAACACCAAGTACAGAGCCCAACAAAACTTAGAAGGAATTAAGGAGAGCAAATGAATCGACAAATGTATAAACATCAAACATGCAGAAAAAAGCACCACATGATAAATGAAGCACACTAGCAGAATAGCTTAAGATTATTGATTTTGATAAAAAAAAAAAAAAAACAAGTAGCAAATAATATCATGACACTTTCTTATAGTTATGGTGATGCAAACACTACCCATGGAACTAAATTTTGTTTGGACCTGAGAACCTGAAAACTTGCCACATCTACACAGTGACTAACAGAGCAAGTTTTAATTTTTCTTTTTTTGCCTAAATTAATGATGTAGAACGACTTGCAGAAGAGTTCGAGGAGCAGCTGGAACGTCAATTAAGAAACATTTACAGCTGCTCCTCGAACTCTTCTGCAAACGTGCTTACGACGTTGACGTTCCAGCTGCTCCTCAAACTCTTCTGCAAGTCGTTCTACATCAATTAAGAAACATTTACAGTCAGTATGAATGGAATGGTCAGTTATCACTTCAAAAGGGGGCCATTTGCAGCCAAAACCTATTTCAAATCTACATGCACAGATGCACTACCTTTGTTATTCAGTTATTCACACATTTTATCAGATCTAATTCAATAACAAATTAACAATACAACTTAAAGCGACAGCCAAGGGTCTAGGATACCACTTTTTGGAGCTTGTTCTTGGATGCTGGTGAAAACTCTCACTGTAAAAGGACGTTAAGATCTCTGTAAGTTTCCCCAAATACATATCTTACATACATAGTGACATAGCATATAGCTGTTTTAACAATTTGAACGTACCCATGGAACCGCCAAAGTTCATGAAGTTCGTTAAGAAGCTGAGCTCCCCTGTACTTTTGTTCTGCCCAAAAAATAGTTAATCGACATGAGAAAGTACCAAAACATGTGTGAACTAAAGAATAATACATAGCAATCATGTGGATCAGAGATGCACACAAACACCTGATTGCAAAGATTCAATAAGTAAACAAAGCAGAAACTTTGAAATTAGTGGTAATAACCTCCAATATGGTAACAAAGCAGGCATTAACTTACAGAAAAGTTCTGCCATATCTGTGGGATCTTGGCAAAGAGAAAAATCGCATGTTGTGATGCCTGTAACAAATCATTTCAGTATCAGACAAGATATGACATAAAGAATTATTTAGATCAAAAGGAAAAGTAAATAAATATTCATGTCCACTAATTCATAGGCTGGACAGTGGTAGTGGCTACTCACATAGAGAGCTTCAAAAAGAACAGGATCGATTCGACCTGCTAAAATAGTTGGTGCTAGACCACAATACCTGAAAAACCATCATATTAAGGAAGTGGATCACCATTTTCAATCTTACAGAATGTAGAAAAAATAAATAAAAAATTGCAAACAGTAATCTGATTCTTAAGCAAAGAAGGATACATTAATGCCGTCATCCATCTTTTGGTGCTCACAGGTTGGGAGTAATAGTACATAATGGCAACCAATATTAGAGCTGTAAACCAAAAAAAAAAAAAAACAAGCATAAAGGGAACTGTGTTAGATCCTTGCAATTGCCATATCGGCGTATCGCTCTTCCTAAAGCTACAAACTTGCATGCAACAAACCTAGTCCAATAAAGCTAACAAAAATTTCCAACACATGATACACAAGGTTTCAAGGCTCCTTGTTTGGAAATTAAAATAAACATTCAACCACTAATATATGGACTAAAACTTACATCTAAGAAGCATTTCCTGGGAATATGTTAGAGTTGACAAGAAATTTACATTGGCATACCTTGGATCAAAAGAAAGGCCAATTCCCCATAAGCGGAGAAGGGAAGCCCTCCATGAAGACAATACGCCAAAGCAATCGTGTAACCTACTAGTTCAAGCTCAAAAGACAAGATACTAAGACCTCTGATACTTCCATTTTCCAGAATCTTTAATATCTGCAGTCACAGCACAAAAGCCTCAGATGCAATCAGTTTTAGATCACGAAAAAAAAAAAAAACTGAATCACACAGCTTTGATGCCGCCACTCGGTGCAGACCAATGCCACTATAATTTCACCAAATAATAATTCTAGAAAACTTCAGAGTCTGATTTCTTTCCTAGCCACACTGATTCTTGATTTCTATCTACCAATTTCAATACCAAAATATTCATTATTAGAAATTGAAGCAGATCAAATTCGCGAATGCAGGCATCAATCACTTTTATTTCAATTCATAATTAATCAAATCAGAGATCTAAAATCTGTTTTTTCATAGAAACACGATAATTTCAAACCATGACTACAAAATCAAAACAAATAATTTTCCTTCAATTATGATATCGAAAACAAAGAGAAGAAGAAGAACGTGCCTGAGGGAGTTTGACGGTGGTGGAGGCGGCGACGATGGCGTAGCCGAGGAGAGTGGAAATAAGGGGAAGCAAGCAATCCTTCTCGGGAAACTGACCCTTGCTGAGAGCCCCCAAAGCACAGCTGAAATCGATTCCGAGGACTTTCATCTCTGTAACTATGGATCCAACTCCGACCAACACTCAGCTCTCTCTATTTTTACGAGGAATGGTGTATTGTATTTGGATTCGTTAAGATTTATTTTAAATCAATTGATTTCAAACAAAGTTTACAACTCTTTTAAAAGTTTATAGATTTTCATTAATTTCTTAAAACTATCAATTTTTAGAAAAAGCTAGAGTGACTGCATCAACTATTTTATAATAATATATAAAAATGAACAATATGTTGTACATGTAAACAAGTCATCTAGTAATATTGTGACATGTGTAAAAAAATTACAATTTTAAGAAACTTTCGATTATGTTATATATGAATTGTTTAAAAACTTGTAATGAGGGTCGTAAATGTTGTAATTACTTGGTTTACCACTGTAATTATAACTAAATACGTTAAATGTGGTATTTGTAGCAAAGATATCATGAATGGTATAATTTACTTAAAAAAAGACCATAATTACATGAAAAAAAACTATTTTACAAGATTAACGACTTTAGATAATTTAGGCTTGATTATTAATATTTACAATATTTGTTGTCATTGGAGATAAAATTATCGTTATTTTCATAAAATAGATCGTATTCTTGATATTACTTAGAATACGATCTATTTTATGAAATATCAAGAATACGACTATATTTACCGGCTATACCTTAGTTGTTGTAATTTATAGTAAAACAGGTTGTATTATAAGTAATTATCTCAATCACAACAAAATTTACATAAAGTAAGGTATTAATTACTAGATAAAAGACAATATTACACAAACAACTTATTTATCATATGTACATCAGTTTTACCACAATTACGACAATTTATTGTCAGATTGGTAAAATAGTTCTTGAACATGTAATTGAAAAAATTACTACAAATACAAACTCGATTACTACTTTTTTAACAATTCGTCGACTTATGAATCAAATGGTTCTCATACAAAAAACTACCATGAAATCGACATTAATTACTACTTTCACCTTAATTGTCGATAAATGATGTAAAAATGTCCTCACATAACTTAAAACTTCTTAAAGGACATGATTTACAATGTAAACATCCTCATTACATTAAAAGGGTCTCAACAACAATTTACTTATATTAATAACATTTTACTTGTATAACAACACATCTGTTATTTTATTGGTATACATATTTGTCTAACTTATAAGATGAAATTTGACTGACTTTGTATTTATTTTCTTTGTTTCTTATAAAAAATTAATTTGGCTCCCCATCCCCCATGTTTTCTCTCTCTGCCACTTATCTTCCCCAATTCTATAAAAAACTCATCTTCCCAATCAAATATGATGTCAATCCAAGGTTGAAAAGCATGTAGAATATGTCAAAGATCATCTCCCTTGTATTGACAGGATGCAAATCTCCATAGCCAACTGTTGTTAGTGTAGTGATAGACCAATAAACTGAAGTCACGTATCGAATCCATATACTTTGATGAGGAAAGTCAAAGTCTTCCATTGATTGGCCATTGCTAGCTCTTTATTTATGTTTTACATATCATCCATATCTCATTGTTTTGCCCTATCTTTACCTACCATTTGATTACTGGGATTGCTCAGAGGTCTCTGTTAGTTGTATTGGAAATATGACAGATATGTAACAAATCCATTTTTAATAGAGCATGATGAACCATGAATGTCCCCTTCTGCTGATGCATCAAATTTTTCAGTGTGAAGGTGATTTAAACAATGTTAATATGTAATTCGCGATCAATAATTAACACACATGACATGCATGTTGTTTAACAATTACATGGTTGTTTTATGATCACTCGTTATGGTCATCATATTACAAGACTAGGAATGAATCGATCCCAAACAAACGAAAAGTCGAAAGCTAGATGATTGAACTCTCATCCCAATAGTTTAGAACACAGCAAACACATGTTTACTAGAGAATGGCACGAAGTAAGATCACAACACCAGAAAATGGGAAATGAAAACAAGCTCATAAATATATATAGAAATGACAACAACTTGATAGTTTTTTCAAATGCCATGTTATGTGTCGATATTGGGGATGTTAGTACAGACGAGGACCAAAATGTATCTGTCAAACCAAAATTGTGAAAAAGCTAGCTCATAGTAATATCTCTGTATCTGCATCATCATGTAGTAATAGTAGCCACACCTAAAACACTGTTGAGGAGAGGAGGTGGGAGTGGTACTGGTACTACCCCTATAGGTTAAGGTCCTTAAGGACCATCAAGGAGGATTAGCCCAAACAAGACAACTAAGAGAACATCATAAAAAACCAATCTAAAGTGAGTTGAGACAGTCAAACTATGGCATTAGCTGCACTCGCAATTCTTGGCCACAGATCAGCGCATTCCTTTCCAATAGGCCCTGTGATAGCAGATCCTTTCATTTCACCCTTTGGATTCGCAATGACACCAGCATTATCTTCAAAGTACATGAAAACACTATCCTTTCAGCGCCACGGCTTGCGCTGCCTCACAATGACAGCTGGCAGCACCTTCTTCCTCAGGTCCGGCTCCCCTTTTTTCACGGTGGCCATCACCATGTCGCCGACACACGCCGACGACAGCCGGTTCAGCCGCCCCTTGATTCCCTTCACTGTGATGATGTATCGCGCCGGTGTTGTCCGCGCAATTCACCGTCGCCGCCACCGGCAGACCCAGCGACATCCGGAACTTGTTCTCGGCGGAACCTCCGCGCCCTCGCTTCGACATGGCTAGGGTTCCTCCCTATAATTCTAATCTCAAATCTCAATATAAATCAGTTTCTCCAAACAAGCTTGAAGAGCTGGAGCACCCATGTTATGAAAAATCTCATTCAATGATGCAGGCCACAGATATATACGTGATGATTATTCATAAAACAAATGTGAAGCCGTTTGTGGCATTTGATAAACTCATATACATCACAAAACGAATGAATCTGAGAGAGCAAATTACCTTAGGTTTTATCAACCTCTTTCTCCTTCCTCTCCTCTTGAACGAATGAAGCCAACCTCTTTCTACTTCCTCTCCTCCTCTTCTCACAGAAGTGACAGAACGAATATAAAGCCAACCTCTTTCTCCTTCATCTCCTCTTCTCTTCCTTCACTTTATGTTTTATCTTAGCAAATCGGTGCAAATCGGTAGAGGAACGAAACAGAACGTGTTCATCGATCTGTTTAAATTTTGTTTTTGTTTTTTATTATATTTTTCATATATAAATTATAAAATTACATACTACCTGGTAAATAAATTACTAATATTGAATAATCTAAACCGTTAAATATATTCAAAGTTTTATTATATCCAACGGTCAAGAATATTTAAAAAGGTTGATGCATAATTTTCCTCGATTTTTAATCACTGATTTTCACTGATTTCTGAAATCTACAAATTTCATATGAATGACTTATGTAGATTTCTCAATACTTACAGAGTTACAAGAAAGAAAGAAAAAGATGCAATGACAAACACATAACGACACCGATTATAAGTTTAGTGTTCATCTATCTAATTTTGATGCATACTTTGAGCATCTCCAGCAGTATTGCAAAATCAATTTTTTTTTGAAATTTGTCAACTTTTCGAATGAATAGGAGCTCTAATAGTATGCCTAAATGGTTGCTAAATTTAAGAATTGCTAAACAAAATTGATAAATTTGTCAATTGAGCCATAAATTGCTAAAAGAATACTTATATTTTCCCTCCTTTTTTTCTCTACGTGTCGGTTTATAATTTGTTAAAAATATTACTTAACTTACACTTAGCAATAACTGCTGGAGACATATTCTTATAACAATTGCTAAATCTCATAATCATTGCTAAATTTAACTATAGTTTTAGTTACACTGCTGGAGATGCTCATTAAGATACATAAACTTAAGTTACCACACACACATACTTGTACGTTAACCAAAGACACATGTTTAAAAGTAGGATATTAGATGTTCACAAGTTTAATTCATATACATAAATATAATATAATATATGATCATGTAGTTCTAGTATCAAGAGTTAGTAAATAATATTTAGGTTATCAAGGGTTCCAAGCATTACAATTGAAAGACAACAAAATGTTAACATTAAAAAAATATTGAAAAAAATAGGTAGAATAGAATGTTGATGACATAAAATATAAAAAAGAAAAAAAGAAAAAAAAGATGATGTATTGCATGATCAATCTATTCACATGTAAAAAAAAAGTCTGTCGTAGACTTTTCCAAATCTTTGCTCTAGTGGATGGAAAAATATTGGAGTTTGGTGTGTGTAATTTACACTACAAAGTCTATAGTTATCCATGAGTTATTAATTCCATAAGTATGAATGATATTTTGAATACATCTAAACTTCTATTCATTTTAAAAAGTCTTAATTGCAACCCCTAAACTTTGGTGGAATTCATAATGATTTTTTAAAATCTAGTTGAATACACTTGGACTTTGATGGATTTTTGAAAGTATGTATTGAATACACCTAGACTTTCAAATTCCATACTTCTTTAAAACTTCCACTAATTTCATATACAATACACCCCCTAAGTTGTGAAAACCATGACTTTTGGAGCTACAGTATTACTGTTAATCTGACTGTTTGGATATTTACTATTTTTTACTCTTTTACTATTTGTAATCTGTTACCGCATATGGTACGGGCTGTGCGGCAATATAACATTTCGGTCTGGATATTCTAAGCCCAAGTATCAACATTGGCTCAAAAGAAAACCCGAGTTTCATTAGTTAAAAAATTATAATTAAGTGGTTTAATTAGTCCATATTTCTGACGAAAAATCATGATTTCAGAGAACATTTCATTTTATTTTGAAAATGTTGGGAAATTAGTTTTCATAAATTGGAAAACATACAGCATCTTTCAGTATATTTAGCCTCATATGAGACGACGATAATTTTAGCTGGATGTTATTATTGTCCCTCATATGAATGGACCCAAGTTGTGCTCTATTTGCTATTTTCTTACCTTCACACAATCCACTCGTACGCTATTTATCGTCCTGATATCTGATCAGTTCAATCGTTCATTTCTCATGTCAAAAATTAAAATGAAATTGATTTTGACTCTGTCTGAAATTAAATCAAATTATCACTTGGTAGAAATGACTATTCTTTGTACTAAACGGTTCTTTGGTTGGGAGTTGATTGACGACGGAGGTGAAGCGTACGTGCCAAATGGGGGGCCATTTTGGTGTGGACAATTTTGGTGCAATTTATAGTGATCCATGGAAGTGGAAACCAGTCAGGATTTGAGGACCACTGCATAAACTAGACAAACCCAGCAACGCCGTGACGTTAGCTATTGATGACAGAATTATGATCCATTTTCAGGACAAAGTCACTAAACACAATGATACTATGCAATTCTCATAAGCAGATTCATACCAGGATTTATAGACAGCTGAGCTTATTCATAGTAGAATTTCTGGGAAGATTTGCAACGTTTTCGATAATTTGTGTAGAGTTACATGTGTTCGTCGAAATGCCTCAAAGAGACTCTTCAGGCATTACACACTTAGAAAAAAGCTTAAGCAAATAGTGTTACCTGAGACGTTTACAAGCTTAGCACCACTACTTTGGGTTGTTAAATTGTTAAATTTTGTCGAGTATAATTCAAGTGCTTCCTTTAAACCTTGTTTCTGAATCGCAAGTATCCAGGTCCCACGTTGAAGCAACTTCACGGTCACAGGGCCACTATCCAGCCAGTTGGTTTTGTTGGAGGCTTGCAAACTGAGGTCCAAGTTTGCTCTTTTTTCATTAAATTTGTGATGGAAAGTTGGAAACTAACAAGTATCATCAGAACTCTCTTTCTTTGTGTGACCAACTTGTGAGTGTGTGAGAAAAATGGAAAGCGGGCTTCCCATGCTCAACTGTATGTTGCAGCACACACTGAGAAGCTTATGTTCATCATGTTCACCAGATTCTTCTTCTTCTTCTAATTCTTCTAAGTGGGTTTACGCCGTGTTCTGGAGAATCTTGCCCCGGAACTATCCTCCTCCCAAGTAGGAAAATTTCGCTACAGAAGGTTATGTTGGGATTTTTGCACAGTT
Organism: Fragaria nilgerrensis; assembly: GCA_010134655.1. Taxonomy (NCBI): domain Eukaryota; kingdom Viridiplantae; phylum Streptophyta; class Magnoliopsida; order Rosales; family Rosaceae; genus Fragaria; species Fragaria nilgerrensis. The sequence goes on along the minus strand of CM020978.1, from coordinate 30,099,651 downwards.
AATGTCAGTGAGGTCACATTGCTTAAGCTGTTTTGCAGGTGGGATTATGGAGGTAGTGTTCTTGATCGCTCCAAAGGAAACAAAAGGAACTGGTAAAGCTAATTAGCTGACACATAATTGGACTTAAAAACTCTGTTTTTACTTCCTTTGTTTTCGTTAGGAAACAAATATGAACACTTGTGGTTTTATTTTAGGATTCTTGTTTGGGAGGATGGGTTCTGTGATTTCTATGAATGTGAGCAAGCAGGAAGTGGCTACTTAAAGGGGAGGTTTGGAGCTGATATCTTCTTCAAAATGTCCCATGAGGTTTACAATTTTGGTGAAGGGTGAGAATTGATATCTGTCATCTATAATTTTTGTTGCAATAAGAGAGTTATAATAAGCTGAATTACTATTGGTGTTCAGTTTACTGGGGAAAGTAGCATTAGACAATAGTCACAAATGGGTGTTCAGAGATGCACCAAATCAAGTTGACAACCCCAACTTCATTTCCTCTTGGAATGCCTCCACTGAACCTGTAAGTAAGGCCTTGTTGAATACTGTTTCATTCCAAAGCAAGTCTTTCATAGTCCTTATTTTCTCTGGTTACCTACTATCACATACAGCAACCAAAGGCATGGGAGTTTCAATTCAATTCAGGCATTCAGACTATTGCCATCATTTCTGTTAGAGAAGGCATAATTCAGCTTGGCTCCTTTGATAAGGTCTTGAACTGTGACTAGATCTCTCAATTGCTTATATCTGCTTTCCGAAAAACTTCCACAGAAGTCTCATTAATCTGACCAATGAACTATGACAGATAGCTGAAGATCTCAATCTGGTGATCACTATACAGAGGAAATTTAGCTACCTGCAAAGCATACCAGGTGTGTTCGCCATGCAAAGGCCTTACCTACCTATCCAGCATCCCTACATCCTCAAACCAAGCAATGCGCAGAATATGATTATGAATGGAAGCACTACTACTACAACTGCTACTAGTATTGGTGCTGGGGTTAAGAGACTGTTCAACCACACACCCCCGGATGATCAAATGATCAAGTCCATTAACTTGGGCTGGAACACACCACAAAATGGAATAGGACTAGGACTCCGAGGATCATCATCCATTTCAGTACCTGATCCTAATTGGTCGACTCCATTTCCACCGCCTCTTCTACCCTCCATTTCATGCAGCCTTGGAGCTCTTCTCTCAAAGCTGCCTTCAGTTTCACCTTCACCTTATATTCATGATGCCATTCATGAAGCTCCCAATACGACTACAGCTATGCTCATGAACAACAACAACAACAACCACAACGACAATTGTTCCGAAAACAAGATACTAAAGGTTAGTGGTGGCATTATTAAGATAGAGTCATCATCATCATCCTGTCATTTAGATTTAGCTCAAGAAGAAAAGCACAGTTTCAAAGACCCTAATAATCTTGGTTTGGAAAAAGGACAGACTTAATTAGCCTATTCTACATCTTTTTCATATTATAATGATGTCTGTAGCATGAGAACATGTCTTGTCTTCTCCTAATCGGGGCAAAATCATCATATGATTATGTGAATCCAGATAATGTATGATAACAGATTGACGATTAATAAAAGTGTAATGGTTTAAGTGATCATCAACTACCTTCATTAAAGTGAATTATGTGCTATGAATAAGCATCATCAGCAGCAGCTTCCATTGCTGCACTGATTGAGGGTTTGGTTTCGGGTAGGGTAAGTGAACAGCGTGGGGTTGGAGCATAGTGGTCGATCCCTATCCTTTGGGATCGGAGTGGTCTACCATTATATGAAATCTATGGTCCCTAAAACCCCAATTGAAGATGGAAAACTGACAAGAGGGATTGTTGGGTTGGAGTTGGATCAAACATGTTGCCCTTATACGGCATATCCCGGCAAAATGGATGGTCGATATGTTGGTCCCCAATCTTTGACATCTTTCTTCATCTTCTTGTAGCAGTACTCATCATGCAAGTAGGTTGGTTGTCGTATGAACTATTGTGTTAATGATAAACAAGGCAGGACCATTTTAGTTGGCAAATTTCAATACCATATTTCAGTTTTGGTGATCAAACAAACTGCGATACACTGATACACATAGTTACATAACGTAATAACGTCAAAACCTCTTTTGGATCTCTTGAAGTCCTAGAGCAGTATGAGAATTGATGAAGACGTGAACCTTAATTTCCTTCTGAGCTCGGACCTCCATTTTTGATCCCTCCAAGAGTTTGAGAATTGGTGAAGGCATGACCTTTTCCTCCTGAGCTTGAGCTTGGACCTCCATTTTTAATCCCCCCGAGAGTTTGAGAAGTAGTGTAGCTGTGACCTACTCCGCCTCGACTCGGACCTCCACTAGCACTCTTCATTGCTTGAATGTACAACTCGTCAGTATCAAACAAGCTACTACTCTTAATAGAGGAGGAGCTCCATGAATTGCCCAATTTCAGAGGACGAGCTTCTGTTCCCCTATCAGAGCATATTACAAGAACAAGGACAATCAAGGAGCAAAGAGGCTTGAAACTCTTGGCCATAATTAATCAAGAGCTATATTGTAATATGATGAAGGCTTTGATCAGAAACTAAAACTATTAGACTGAGTACGTAACCAGCTACAACTTTGATATATTTGAGTGAGATGGTGCATGTAAATGAGTAAATCTGTGTTCTATATATAGGAAGTGGATTGATAGTACGTATATATAGTACTATAGTAGTGTATGCAATTAGAAAGGTGGGAATGGGGGATTTTCATTCTTTGACTCACCGGCCTGGAAAATCTGGGAGGCAACTAATTGCATGGCTTGCTCGATCGTTGAAGATGAAGAAAGCAAGAAGGGCCATCTGATGAAGACGTAAGTGATGGAATCAAAAATCACTTGCTGCCTTAGTGGTTTGTTAATTAAGATTACTAATTGAGTATTACGTCTATTCCCATTAGTTATGTTAAGAAAGAAACCACTCGATATTCTTGTTGTTAGTATTTTGTTTAAGAATTTTGATTTCATAATTGAGTTGGTGGCAACTCTTCAAAAGCCTTGCTTTGCAAACAATCGAGGACACGTGGTTCAAATTTCAAATTAACGAGCAGTCTAAGCAAGTGATGAGTGAAATCTGGAAAAATGGTGGTCCAATATGAAAAATTCCATAGGAATTAGGAACATGTGTTGCCAACCCTGATATATAAGATGACCAGATGCGAAACGTTGTTACAACTTTGAAAGACCTAAATTCCAAAGCATGGACTGGACGGCACAGCAGGTAGACTTAACTACTACTTAAGTGATCAATTTGATTTCTGCTGTTGGACCAAGCTAGACGTATGAGCTCATACATCTTCTCTGCCGTGTGTGGTTTACTGTTCTGCTCGCGATCGTCGTCGCCAGTGTACATCCAAACCTCAATGTAGATTTGTATGACGCAGTACTCATGTCTTTGCTTAGTTCTGCAAGTTCGACTCTGGTTACTTGGTTTCCCTCGAACGCCCCTGATCTTGCCATGCAGACAAGACCAATATGTTCTTTTATTAACAGATTACGCAAATTAGCCACACTAATATTTTCAAATTTAGTAACTACATATTAGTTACTAACCAAATATCAATTGATAAAAATATCTATTAAGCATTTTACTAAACAAAAAAGGACAAACATTTACAAATAAGGACAAAATGTTAACTGCTACTGCCTCCGACTAGAAATTTGCTGCTACTGCCGCTGACTTGAAACCTATTGCTACTGTGCCGACCGGAAATCTGCTGCTACTGCACCGACCGAAAAATTTTCTGCTACTGCACCGACTGGATGACACAGTAGCAGCACGCAGCAGGATGACACGTAGTAACAAGCAACACCACCGCGTAGTAGCAGCACGCAGCACGCAGCACCACCGCGTACCGCGTAGTAGCATCACACAACACCACCACGCGCAGCGCTGCTACTGGCTGCTACTGTCAATTCCCAAGCATAATGACACTAACTCAACCACAATCCTAATCCTAAATCTACCATTACCACCACCAGCAGTGCTCCCACCAACCCAACCCCAACTATGTTCCAATAGATCACACAAATTCCAAAGATAACAAGTAAATCAAAACCACAATTTTGAAATCTGACCACCTGCAACCAAATCTGCCCTTGAAATCCACCAAATCACACAAATCGAACTCATTTGATCTCATAACTCACTCCAAATCTCACCACCCCTCACCCTTATCGACGTCACTCACCTCCCATCATCTACGTCGTCTAACCAACAAATCCACCGAGGTTGAGACAAGAGTGCAGCGGTGGAGACGGATCGGCTGGAGGCGAAGCTTGAAGCGGCTCCCGACCAGGGCAGCGGTGGGCAGGCATGCAGGCGAAGCCGAGATCGAGGGACGACGGGCAGTGGTAGATGTCAATGATGGCGAGGGTTTGCGGTTGGGCCAGAAGTCCTTCCGGTGACTTAGATGAGTCGACGGTGATAGAGTAGAGCGATGACGGAGGGGAAGGCAAGGCGAAGGCAGTGGGCTAGGAAGGCGGGATCGGTGGGGGAGAGCAGCGCGTGGCCGAGAGAGAGAGAGGATGAAGACGTATGTTAAGATATTTAGGTGGTAATTTTCGTAATTTTATTGTAAAGTAGGGGTATTTAGGTCATTAGATATAAAAAATGGGATCAGGCCTGATATTGTTGGTTTTGAGCCTCAGGTTTGCGTCCTAATCTAAATAAAAATTATTAAAAATGGTTTTTTTGTGTTTTTAAATTTGGTCATGTGCTACTATGTAATTTTCTCTTTCAAATTTCAATTCCCACATGAAAATGAAATAGACTTGCTCTTAATTTTGGTGTGAAGTGCACATCATTTTTATTCTCAGTTTGGTCAGTAAGCTCATGATTCATTGGGAGTGAGTTCCTATCAATTCCACTATCATTCAAGTTAGTTATCATCCCCAAGTTTAGTGATCCTAAGACCCAAAAAATAAAAAATAAAATAATAAATAAAACTGAATCCTAAATGTTTTAAAATTCTAATGCTTTGTAATATCAAAACCTACCCTTACTCTAGAAACAATTATATTGGTCATTGTTTGTGGTATGTTTCACAGTAAACTATATAATTCCCGACTTTATCATAAACAAAGATCAATGTAAATGGTATCTAATTCCATTGGCATTAGAGGAAAAAACCAATGACATGAAACAAAATGGAAAAGTGAAAAAACACCATCCAAGCCTAAGCCTGCAACTACAAGTCCGCATGCGACATAAAAATTTGGCACAGCCCAGAACAACTTCAATTACACAACGAGAAATATATAAGTCGAGCAAAGCCAAGAGCTAAGCTGGCAGGGCAGGCAGGCCTGTTTCGTAGCTGTGCCTATCCATTTTCTTCTCCTCCAAGAATATGCTGAATATGAGACTAGCAATACGACAATTTGCTCTTCTCCATGAAACTCTTTTCTTTGGATCCATTCCATGTCTCTTTGCGATTATATACCTAAGCTTGGTCGCTAAAAGCCACAGATACTTGTGGCAGAAGCAGACATTTAAATTACCATCTGCACACACTTGGCTTCTCTTTGTTCTGATTCTCTCAAACAAATCCTCACTACCGCCAATCACAACCAAAACCTTCAGATGCGGTCTTCTTCTCCTTGTTCTTCCCGTTCCAATTTCAATCATAAACATACTAGTAAAACAGAACAAAACCCAGTTCGAATTTGAGGAAATTATAGTACATTAAAATCAGCAAATTCCATCTCATAATATACAGGACAAGCTTAGCAAAAGTCAACCAAGCATTACAGTACAGATCCAAGTACCAAAAACCCAGAAAAAAAAATTCAACAAACTAAAACGGAAAATCCAACGGAAATTACGAAATTTATATGAATAATATCTGAATCTTGAGCTGTTAAAATCATCATCATCTTCCTTGGCCCCGGTTGCTGTAATTCATCTTCTCGTAAAACCGAATCGACAAGAGCGACAGCGAGAGATTCACCTCATCCTTCCCCCACCTAGCGTGCGGCTTCGCGGCCATCATCGGCTTCAGCGGAGCCGCCGCCCAGGGTGACGAAGGAGCAGAAGAAGCAGAAGCAGAGGAAGAGGACTGAGGCTTAGTGAAAGGCCAGATGTAGAGCGAGTGGAGCCTTCGGAAGCCACCGAGGGCAAGAACGACAGATCTCAGCTGCTGATTACCGCAGCCGATGTTAACCCAGTGACGAGTACACATGAGCTCCCAGAGCCGCTCGTCCTGGGCCGTCTTGTGCCACTGTTTGCTCACACACGACGCCATCCCTAGTGTTCTCGCATCAACGTGCTTAAACACCTCGAATATCAGATTATCATCCAGACTCGTAACCCTGGTCCTTCAACGATCACACCCTCTTCTTCTTTCTCTGGTTCGATCTCGTCTTCTTCTTCGACCTTTAGCTTCTTCATCTTGTAATCGTCCTCCTCGGCCATGGAAGCAAACCCACGCTTCATCAAAGAGAAGGGAATCTGAGAAGGGAGTGGGAGAGGTGATGGGTATATGGGATGTGGGAGAGGAGAGGTAATAACGAGGGAGGTGGGGGAGGTTGGGAGGTTTGATAAGGGGATTAGGGGGACCTGGTTATTTTGGGGAGTTATCGAAGACGACAACAGGAGGAAATGAATGCGCTTTGGTTTGTGTCTCAATTTTTTGACGAATACCTTCTGCACTTAACTCGGCGTTGCTTTTCTTTTCTTACCTTCCCTCATTTGTTTATTTTGTCTTGTCTCTTTCTCTATATTGGTTCTTCTGCATTCATCGCTACAAAATTACATTTGTTTTCTTGCCTTTGATTTTCATGAAACAGAAAAAGGACTCACAGAAAAAAGAAAAAAAAGAAATTTTCTGTCGGTTAATTTGGTATTTCAGAAAAGATGGTACTATTAACACACCTTTTATATGGTGAGAACTAATCATCAATCAAATTCAAATAACAAGTTTGTAAATAAAATAAAAATGTGTGGATAGAAAAATAAATGAAGTATGTTAATAGCAAAAATATGTGTGTTAATAGCAATATCCTTTCAGAAATGGATATCTAATGTTTAAATCATTTATCTAAAAAAATAAAAAATTGATCGAAGATATAGATGGAAACAAAAGGTAAACGAGAGAGCTCTTTGGGTTTTACACTACTTGTATGTTACATTCAGATTTCGTGTTATTAATGTAATGAGTGACATTTGTGACGCGAATGATCATACACAATTATTTATCATTCAACCGTTATGCGAAACGTAAGCACCGTACATGATTGGTTAGGATTCATTTTGTTTGTTTTGTTTTGCTCCTAACAATGACACGGTATTTTGAATGGGCGGGTAAAGAGTGACGTGACAATTATGTCCTTAATGCATGGTCTGGTTTATAGCTATGCGCTCTTATGTGACGGATTTACTTGAGGGGATTCTTACTCTAACACTCTAACAAGCTTTTCGGTCATACTATGGATTTATCAAATGAAATTGTTATGTTATCTATATATTTATTTTCAATTTATAATCGTTGTTTTATAATAAAATTTTATCCTTTTTTTTTTAAATTTGTTTTATTGAAATTGTTACCCACTTACCCCCAACCACCGAGGTTGTCCATCTGATTGAACATAAGTTATAAAATCAGAGGCCATAAATAAGTAGTAATGGGTAGAATGAATGAAACAAATGATTCAAGCCAAGTTGGGGAAAAAGCCGGAGGAACCATTGCATTAGCCAAACTTTGTTTTTGTATTATTTGGGTGGGGGGGGGGGGGGGGGTGGTGGTGGTTTGTCCAGTAAAAGGTCTCCTGCTCGTCTCGAAAAGGCAGAGGAAACAACAAAATAAAGGGAAAACATGGATTAAACAATGTCGTAGTGGTTGGCACTCACCCACGTTCTCCTCCTCCGTCTTCATCTTCTTCTTCTTCGTTTTAAAGCTATCTCTCTATTTTCCTATTTGTTTTTTTGCATCAAAGATTCCAGGCAATATTTTGTTCATCACCCATGAGGTCGACGTTTTTGTCACCGCCTACTTTCAAGCCCTGGTCAATCGCCAATCGGATATTTATATTTATTAGATGCCATTTTCTTCCAATTTCTCAAATGGATTTTTTTTATGCTGATGTATGCATCGGTGATTGTTCTCAAAACTTAAAATGTGATGAAGTATAAGAGAATAAAGAATCATCATTTTATTCATTGATATGAGTCATTTATATAAGGAATTACAAAGTATCAATATGATAATGATAAAGAATACATAGTCTTATTCTAACTACATATCCTGATGGTATAAGGTCAAAGCACACATATGGAATATCCTATAACACTTCTTCTTGTGCCGCGCGCCGGTATGCCGGTGGTGCTGATATGTCGCCTTGTTAAAAACCTCATCAAGGAACAAAAACCCTGTGGGAGAAAAACTAAACCTTGATCGTATGAGAAAAAGAGTACAACGCACCTTTCACATTTGATAGTGACGTATATGTGCTAGACTCCCCCTAAAGTTCGCACCTCCTCCTGATCTTTACATCAATCATAGGGTTTTTTCTTATTCTTACTAATCACGAAAATTTCAATAACTTAGCATGTCAATGCTCTTTAACATGTCTTCAAATGTGGCATTGGGCAATGATTAACTAGATCATGCCATATTGTCCTCAAACATGATATTTTACACTTAGATCTTGAGGAGAATGCCGCTTGTGAACTCAAAACATAAGTTCGTGCAAGAAATCAGATTTCCGCGCAGCATGACCTTCAGTTACTAGAACAACCGTTACTTCCTTTAGGAAATACAAATGAACGAACCATAAACGGTTTTGGAAACTAGACTCATTTATCTTTCTAACAGTATATTACACACATTTTGGTTCATCAGGAGCTGTTTAAAAAGTCCCATCAAAGTTGACTGTTTTGGCAAAATCAGATTCTTGGACAGATCTGTCCTACTTTACGAAAATTGTCATAACTCACAAATATGATAGGTATGATCAAATGATTGATGTCCCTGGAAATTAGACACATAGACCTTTCTAATGATACAAATTTTACCATTTTCCAGTGAGTGAGATTTCATGTATGTCCCGTGGAAGTTGACCTACGAAACTTGACAGATTCTGATTTCGCTATTGATGTGTCTTTCTTATGTAGGGATAAACTAAGCCTCAACCTTTCATACCATTAAGTATTAAAAGATGAGTTACTGTCATTACATTGACGTTGGGTGGGCGCAGAGCTACACTTAGCTTTACAACTTTTCTTAGCGAATGAGATGTCAAGTCTTTCGTATTGTGTTGAGTATATTGATGCGTTTTATTGTACTTAGATGGGAACTCCATCTCCTAGCACATATTTGTTATCTTGCTTTAGACAAAACAACAGATCTCTCTTTAAAGCAAAGACTTTGACTAATCATGAGAGTATATGTAGGCCTCACTAGTTATAGAGCGCCTAAGCCGATTGATGGAAAATCATTATCAATACAGTCATCAAGTGCCTTATCGAGACCGTGGCTTCCCAAGATCTTTTTCATTCTAACTTCAGATGTTAATACATATTGGCATTTCTTGATCCATTTGATCTATCAAGAGTCCATGTAAATCTGGAATGAACACGCAAAGACATAATTCACCATATCTCTTCCAAATCAAGTAGAGTCCATGTGCGTTTCAATACCTTTAGCAAACGCGTGCTCTTGTGATTTGGAGCCACTTGATTCGGATGAATGAAGTCCATTTAAGACCTTCATTTATATCTCTGATCTCATAGAGATGTTTTTATGACCACATTCATAAGCTGTATGTTCAGTTATTCAGAAACTACCAAACTGACAAAGTAGTGGAGTGCAATGGCATCCATTACGAGAGCATATCTCATCGTAGTTGACCCCAGTGCGTGTTAGTGAGAGACCTTGCGCCATAAGGTGAGTCTAAGCTCTTGTTCTCACTACGCTATCTAACAAAGACATATTTGATAGGGTATAGCTTGCGGTGTTGGCATCACCTGCCCAATGACCTATATCTTTGTTAATACTGGATCGTATCTTTCTATTAGGCCAATCAACTAAGTTGATATCCATCAACGAAGGGTGGTTCGATAGTAGACTCATTATCCCACTTCCTTATGTACACTATTGTAATATTTGTAGAGATCTCTATATGGATTGGATTTGACATTGAGGCGTCTCCCAACAATAATCACAATTCAGACTTCATGAGACGGATTTGAATATCACTTATCAATGGATCAGGTTGTGCCAAGCTCGCTTTCTTCCTAGTGTGAGAAAGTATCGAACCTAAGGGCCTCCCTCCTTTTGGGGAGCCACATAGCCTTGTGACACCAATTTTTCCAATATATGGCGTCACCCTATCACCAGCTATGGTAATGGCGTCAAGACCAACTCATTTTGGTCGCGCCATGTCCTTTTGATAGGACATTAATCTTTGCAGACATATTTGCAAAATCCTCGTCACTTTAACACTTTAAGCATTTGAGATCAAGAAGAGATTTAGTGAGAACAAACCACGACAGTTCACGTCGTTCTACTTGAACACTTGTGTTCTTATCTCCCCCTAATGGAGAGAATATTGTCTCATCAAAATGACAATCCGCAATTTAGTGGTGAATGAGATCGCCTGACAAGGTTTCTACATATGCGGATTATAGGTGGAGGTTCATATCCAACCTAAATACTTATTCATCTTAAATGACTCATCATTGTGCGCAGTGACATTGTGATTTGGCACCTGAAAATAACATCTAGCTGAGCTCAAAGATTGGAGATCCGTTTCAATCCTGTTTGAGCTCAAGGATTGTAATTTTATGTCAATCCTGGTACACAGTCACGAACTGTAGTACACTAATATTCAATGATTGTGGGTCGTAGATGAATAGTAAAGTTGCATGTGATATAACCCTGAACGGAAGTATTGGTGCGCATCTACCAATCTTAAGATTATTATCGTAATCATTTTCTGTAAGACCAAATATTTTTGCTGTATCGAGTTCTTCAGGGACGACAAATACTGCTGTGGTCCCTCTTCAATCTTAAAAAATTTATTAAGAAAATGGGTAGTAAGCCTTTTAGAAGTATAACAACATAAACAGTAGATAATAGTGTAACACGTGACCGGTGTGTTAACACTTCAACCAATACCATAAAGCATACAAATGTGTCCGCAAGTTGATTGTATCGATCTACATAATTTGATGTAAGAATGGAATGTTCACTTTTGTGTCATTTAACGTAGGAGGATCTCACTCCTAATTTAACTAAAAAATAGACATTCAAAACGAGCAATGAGCATTGCAGGGGGCCAATGAGACATCGAGGGAAGGACGGTACACCTCAATTGCTTGAGAAATTGATCGGACGACCTCCGAGAAGTTAGAGCCATGTTCGGGTGACGTCAATGTCCCCATGGTGCAGCCATTTACATCCATGGCGTCACCATCATGCTTCATGGAGAAGCTAGATCCTGAATGTCTTCATTTTGAGCGGAAGAATGGATGTCCATAAGAATTTCTCAAAGATTCGGACCATTATGTCTCTTCTAGGATGACCGATTTGGTCAAACCAAAGTCTATATGAGTCGGTGTCCTAAATATCATGTTTGGCAACAACATGTGATTCAATATTCGAATCATAGTGATATACAGTCCACTAGATTGACTCATAAACTTCTCTAAGATGCATTTCAGTCCGCATTCATGAGAAGATATACACAAAAGAACTCTTGTTCATTCTCAAAATGTGTTTTCAAATGAAAACGATTAGTAGGAATGTCTTTAAAGCTCAACATAGTTCGGTTGCCTCTCAATGTATAGAGGGCATCTGTGACGTTGATTATGGTGCCATGAGACATTAAGATTTAAGCTAAACCGCGTCCCTGAATGACCGGTATGATTCAATCATTGTAGTCACAAAAAATTTACAAGGCACAAAATCCAGAGATAATTACCGGTTCCTTAGAATGTTGTGAGAAGTTCCATTATCTGCGAGGCACTCATTGTCTCTATGAGACATATCTATAAAAAAAGGTAGATATGTGAGTAAATAGTTCCACTTAAACCAATTAGAATGATTGAAAGAAGCTACGAAAAGCTGCGATCCCGTGCATAAAAATTACCGCGCCAAATGACATTTGCGCACTAAAACAACCATAACTTCTTCGTTAAAATAGATATGGATGAACCGTAAAAAGTTCTAAATACTAGACTCATAGAGATTTTTAATGATATAAAACTCACAGTCTGGTTTGTCCGAAGCTGTTCACAAAGCTCAAACGAAGTTGACTGTCCAGAAGGGATAAATTGCTGTTTTTCACAGAATTGGCATGTGCGAAGCTGTGAAGCTTGCATGTGGCGTGTAGACTTTTGCCTTAGCCAAAAGTGATGTGTGTATGATAAAAATCAAGTTCTTTCGATCGTTCCAAGGTCATAAACTCCATGACTAGTTAACAAAAGCTACATGACATGAACATAAACTAACTCAGAGGACTTAGAGGATTCGATCATGATGATGATTGTCCAGTTTTGATAAGTCTTCAACGTCTTTTGTAAGACGGAAATTGGTTTAATAGTGTAGGGGGATCCAAAATCAAAACTTTCGGTAACTCCAAGTTAGTATGACCAGACATGTCCATGGAGGGTCGGTAGTGCGTGCAAGGCACACTTAATTTCGGCACACTTGAAACCACTATCTCCTTAATTTCGGCACACTTGAAACCACTATCTCCATAGGAGGAGAATAGTTTAATAACTTCTAAAAAATTCTTAAGACATTCATTATTAATGTGAGTATATATCAAGGTCTCGAATAAACAAAGGACATCGATACGACGTCTTATTACATATAGTTTGGAAAGAAAATCAATGTATAGCTAATGACGACCAAGTCATGATGGATAGCTAGAGCAGGATCCGAATCTTTGAAATCCGCGATCATGAGAATGACGTTTTTGTCCTTATATTGATTTTCTGTACCTTTTTGTATGCATTCACGATTTGAGGACGAACTTGACAATCTTGAACCAGTGATTCAGAGATCCATAGCGGTTGCATTGTCATGAGCTGGCATGAGTAGTTTTGATAGATTGGTGTTTAAACCGGGAGTGTCGCCATTAGGGCCGGCAACACCTTCCTCTTTTCTAGATATCGACGCGGCGTTTTCGTTTTCTGCTGTTGTCATGACCCATATTATACCTTTATCGCATTAGCGTATATACAATTTTCGTTTGCAATTGTATGATCAAAATCAAGTCTCGTTGATAATTTCAAACCAACTTAGACGGCCTAGAGAACTTGATGATGATCGAATCCGCTAAAGATTATGAATCAGGATGCCATGGAATATCATCGACGATATGTAGTCAATTAAGGTGGTAAGCAATCTACTTGACTTAATAACTCAACTTGTTGAGTTAGGTGGACGTTTCAAGAAATGCTCAATGAGTGGATTCCACAGTACATTGTGGTAATTACTTTTTGCACAGATTGTCATTGAAGGCTTTTGTTGATGTGGCGTGTCAAAGACTTTGAGCGTATGAGATGTGATATCTCGGCATTTAGGCTTGTTAGCATGGGGTCAAAACATGTGGCTTAATCCTCTTCAATAAAAGGTTCCATAAATACCTAGCAATAATTCGCCTTGGGCATTGACTACGTCAAAACTCAGATAAGCAGAATATTACATTGCTTTTGCATACAAAACAAAGTTGTTATGAGACTTGATAGATGTCACAAATGATGTTTTTAATGGTTTGTCTTACGGATTGATCACACACAATCCGGAAAAGCCGCGAATTAATCAAACACAATTCGAAAAAGGTCTCAGATTGATCAAACACAATCCGGAGAAAGGTCGTGGTTGATCACACACAACCCAGACAAAGAAACAAGAGTGATCAAACACATTTTTTGACCCGGGAATAAAATTCAGAGATTTTTACTTGCACACACAAAATCTCAAGCATAGAATAGAGATGGAGAATAGAGGAAATGAGTTTATCCTCCCCGAGTTATTGAATGTGGAAAAGTTTAGGGTCTCAAAACATACCTTTCGAAATTTCAAACACTTGAAGAAGTCAAAAATTGTAGTAGGAGGAAACCAAAAATCGTCGGCGGGCGGCGGCGGTATTCAGACAGAGGAGCCGAAAAACACTTTTTAGGGTTTTGAAAAACAAATGGTGGGTTATTAGTTCTAGAGTTAGAACAAAGTGTATGATAACGTGATGAAATATAAACTGTAGAGAATGAGAGACAGCAAGAGAATAGAGAATTATTATCTTATTCATTGATAGGAGTCATTTATATAGAGAATTACAAAGTACCAATATGATAATGATAAATAATACATATCATATTCTAATTACATATCTTGATGGCATAAGCTCAATGCACACATATGGAATATCCTAAAACAAAATGAAATTTAAGTTTATCTGGCAGATTTATATTATTAAATCAAATGATCGTCAATACGTATAAATATATTTTCAAGCAATAAAAGCAACAAGCCCGATTCGAGCAGCTCTTCCAAAGCCCAAAATGAATGCAGGCTGTTTACTTCTTTAAAATTTTGACAACTAACCTGACCCATTCGATATTTCAAACCCAGCCCAAATGCTTGAAGCCCAGCTAACGTGTAAAATTTCTTCCAGTTTGAGCTATTGATGGGAAAAATAGCATAACGAGTTCAATGAATTCCTTCCAATATATTCTTCATCGTCAACAAAATGACAGATAACTTTCGACGTCAGACGATATTTGAGCTCCAAAGTGTTGAGCAAGTTTATAACTACACTAACTTTGTTTTGGGGAAACAACTGGAAGATAAATGTTTCCCAATTCCCCGCTAGCAAGACAATGAATTGATTGATATGAAATGGTAACTCAAAGAACACTGATAATGATAATGTAAACGTAGAAAGCAAGTTAATTTGCTTGGACGAAAGAATGTAGTAATTTATCTCCTGATCTGGACACAATATACCATGCATATATGCATGGCCATGATGAACTATTACTAGTGTCCACTGCCTCCTTTACTAGGACCAGAATATGCTTCAGCCATGGTCATCACCATCTTCCTCTTGATCACTGGAGTAGTAGCGGTAGTCGGATAAAGATCATCGCCGGCATGACCTACCCCTCTTCTGCTAGGACCAGAATATGCTTCAACAATCTTAAACTTACTCCTGCTGTTGCTGCGCGTTTCTGAAGACGAGATGATAAGATTCTTGTTATGCAGAAGAGGCCTCGAGCCTCCGACTAGTTCCATAGCCGACGATGAGAGCATGATCAGGAGGAGGAAGAAGAATCTGGAGAAGTTAAGGGTGCCTTCATAGTGGTGCTTCATGTTATCGATCTTGATTTAGTTTTTGATTATTTGCTACAACAGACCTATTATATATAGTATGCAAGGAGGCCAAGAGGGAGACAGCCTTAATTTGTATGATGAGGAAGGAAGTTTATAACTATGAAGAAGTATAATACATAGATATATTTTATATAGGAGTCTTGGACTCTTGTGGAACATGATCTGCTTCTTTACAATATTTTCATTCGTTTCTTCCCACCCAATCTAATAAGTTATTATTCACATACAACCCAGTATTCAATCAATTTGGTAGCTAGGAGATAGAAAAAACATGGGAACCTGGGAAGCCATGAAGTCGATTACTTGCCCAAACATCTGTTTTAGAGCTAGCTAGGTTTCCATTTATTTATGGATAATGAATCATAATTTGGATTCTCTTATCTACCATATTCTTTCTATAACATATACAGAGTGAGATACTTCAGATCTTTTGGGTGTTTTCAGGCAAATACTAATTGAAAGTGTATAATATGTGTGTCCCCGTGAGTATAAGATAGAGCATGTCGAGCAAATCAGCTAAGCTAGTAGACCATGAAAGTGAAGCATGCAGCTAGCTTACATAGATTACTTTTCAAACTGGGAAATGTCATAACATGTGTATAATCTCACCGGATTCTGGTCTTCAATTGCGGTGGCTGTCCATGCTTGACATATATATTTCTTAGATCTTTATGTACTTGTATAGTATATAGTCGTATTGGTTGCACCATTAATTCAAAGAATGTAAGACTAACAGTATAAGGTTGAAGATCCAATCTCACGAGAGCCATATTTAACATGATGATCTTAGTATTTATATCCTTTTCGACATTCTTATGACCCCCCACGAGCCAATATTGAATATATCTTATGATTGATTCAGAATGAGTTATATTCACAGTCATTGATCTTGTGTATATCATCAAGATTATTAAAGACACTCCAAACTTGCAAAGTCCACAGTAGGTAGTATCAACCTCATGGCTCACGAGTAAGTATGATTCCAAGCCAGTTTGGCATTCACAAACAATTTGGGTCTAACTGATCGAGGATCCAGGCTCTTGTTACTTAGGGCGCACACGTGAATTAGCTAGTCTTGCCTTGATTAACCTTGGTCATATATATGTATAATCAAGAACAATGTGATAAGCACGCCCCTGCAAGAATGTCACGCATAAATCGAGAAATGATCCGTATTTTGTTAGGAGAGGCAGAGATACAAACATGCGTAAAGAGAAGAGGATTTCCGAAGTTTGTTCTTACTAGAATTATAATGAACTATTATTGCCAAGATGTGTGTATCAACAATAATCCGCATATCATGCCAAGTTGGGGGATTCTGTGGGCTCTTAGCTACATATTGGGACGACATTTTCAATTGGAGCTGTTCATGTCGTCTAAGATATATAACAACCTTGTTCAGATTCACACTGATTCAGGTTGACATGCATCCTTCAAGTCACTTCGATTAACATGATCCTTCTTGTCACTTCAATTCGTATGATTGAGCTGGTAAGAAGAAGAAAGTTTAGAGCCCTTATTTAGTTAAAACTTAAGTATCAGTGTTAGCCATCAAAAGCAAGCAGATCGATTATGATCGAATCGGATTGCAAGTCACTATGAACCCTAATTGAAAGTCTTAATGTATAACTAATTTATTAGTGAAAGAAAATTCTCACAAGTTTCTCAGTATTATGCACCCACCAGATCGATGATGTCTTTGATTATGTTTATTGTTAGAATATGGTAGCAGTTAGTAGATATATCGATCGTTAGTCTCTTGTTAGAATTTAGAACCCTATATTAGTCCCATGCAATTGGCATCAATCATACTTGTCATTGCAAGGCAACAAATACTCAACCAAGCAAACTTGTGGAACTGTATGATTTCCAACAACGAGGTCACGGCTTCATACCCACTCCACATTCTTTTAGCTAGCTACTTCTTACTTCCAGTGGAATGGGACTTAGAAAATTCCCAATTGGTCTTCCACTTTGAATTATAAGAGCAAGCATGAAGCATATATGCTCTTGAATATTGGATTGTTGAAATCTTGTACATTCTCATCCTCATGCCTCCCCTTGAACAACCTTTGAATATAGCTCTCTTCAACTTTGAACCAATTTTAATATGCTTTGAAAACCACCTACTAAACTTAAAGTAGGCTTTAGACCACTTTTGGGTAACCCGTAACTATTTTAGAAAATCCTTTGATCTTCCCTGAGTTGAGAAGCCATATTAGTCACTACTATTCCAATTGTAATTACACGAATTGTTGTAATTATGCATTCAATTATATTCCGGTGGTGTTTAATAAACTGAGTTTGCTTGTTGTGCATCGTTGCATCACACTTGCATGACATACATACACTAATATGAATAATTGCATGTGCTTTGCACATGGTGGTATAGTAAGGTGTCATGTTTTGAAATTTTTTGCTTTAAAAGCAGCCTGCATGCTATGCAAACCTATATAGTATAACTTTTCCAATAGACTACCTTGTTAACTTACTGCGACTATTATTTTAATCGTTTAAATTGTAATGATGTGTAGGTGTATTTTTACGGCCACCGTACCACTCCTTTTGTCCACACTTAGTGTATCACCGTCTTCTTCCTCAGGGAGCTAGGCAGTTGAACCAGCAAAATGTCTGTTTTCAGAGAAAAAGCACATACATGTCATACTTGCCATGTCTAACCAAATGCTGCTTTTTTGCCTCCTTCCCCCGCCCCCCCAAATCGAATTGGCTGTCACTCATTCATTCATTTCCATGAAAATCATATACAAGTCCAATATTAAAGGAGCAACGCGTTACAGATAGTAAACACGGAAGCACGCACGCGTTGGAACTTAGAACTCGATCGATCACAGACCACCTCGATCCACCGTGTGAAACCAATCGGCGTGAACGTGGCCATGCATATAAAGTTCAGATGAGATTTGCAAGCAGACTTTCTTGCTCTTTTTCCTCCCTCACTTCCTTGTGTTACAGAGTCAAATTCCAACAGCACTACCCTTTTCCAAGTTAACCACCCTCATCTTAGCCCTAGCTTTCAACCTAATTGTTCCCCAAGTAAACTATAGAAATATGCCAAGTCAAACATTCTGTGATGACACCTAAGCCACACCGTCATAATCCCCCAGACCCCTTGTGTATATATACACGCAGAACCCCAAGCCTTTTGACACAGATCAATTAACTGAGAAAACCCAATTCAGAAGAAGCACAGTTTGGTTTGTTGTGAACGTTGATTGTTGAAGACTTGAAGATTGATATGTCAATGAAGAAGAACAGCTGCGTGTGGTTCGTGCTGGGGCTGGCGATACTGATCGTGTCGACTGAGTTTGTGCAAGTTGATTGCAGAGCGCTTCGAACAGATTCGACTGGCGAGGGATGCAAAGAGCAGGGTGATGGAGCTGAGGCGATGGCCGGAATGGGAAGCTTTGCGGTTTCGTCTAGCTTCAACTCATCGAGCAATGATAATAGTGCTGATCATCGGCCTTCGGTGAGGAGCTTGATGTTTAGGTTGGCTTCCGGACCTAGCAAAAAGGGTCCTGGTCATTAGCTTCAATATTACTAGCTAGTCATCAATTCTTTTGTTCTTGGTTAATTTTTCATGTTCATGCTGCACAAAGGTGGGTGACTTGGATCTTGTAACTTTTTAGTCAAACTCGGATTTTTATACTCAGAGAGTTACAGATGTAATCTCTCGTAGCTGTAATCCTTCAGAATTAGTTCATACAATGACAAACAATTAGTCACTACTTGTCTACAGATCTTGTTAGTTCAAACGTTTTGGTATTTCGGTTTCTGAACTGTAGCATGAATGTTGAGAAATGAAGATGCTGCTGTTCTTGCTTTCAATGTCTGCTAGAAACTAGAAAGAACTTCCATAGTTCCATTAATCAGCCTCAAAGATAGTCTCCATTGTTCATTCTGATTAGGTCAAACAACAAACCTTTCCTTTCTGATCAAATTAGACTATGGTCTTCGGTCACGAGCATATGAATGAAAGTCAGTAAAGAGCTACAAAATGTTGGTGCATAACAACCTCTTAAGATTTTGTCAACAACTTCTGAGTACTCGGATATGTTAAAATAATTTGGAAATTATGGAACTAGTCCACATAGCCTAATTTATCAACAAAGGGTGAATATATATATTTGTGAATGTAACACCAACCAACACCTAGAGAAACAACGAGTGTTCCAAGTTTGACACTGACAAAGAACTGTAGACAAAATTGGTCAAAGATCAAATGTAGTAGAAAAGAATAACTAGCAAAACAAAATATTCAAAAGCTTATGTTTCATCATGTTTGATCACCGTTCTTGTTTTACCAACACTACTTCCATGTTTACAAATTCACACGACTACTGTTGCGTGTGGTTGGTTTGCATACAATTTTCATTTGATAAATTAGAGACAGTTATTTAATCCAAACGATTTTCTGTACGTTGGTGCGCTCTATAATCCTTCGTTTTTCTATTCATCACTCTTGGTCCATTTCATACCAGCACCAGTTAAAATCCATTCCTACTATGTCACTTCCCCTTCAATCTCCTACACTCTAAAGTCGTAAGTCTCAACTCTCAACATAGTTTCTTCCCTTTTCCTCCTTTGCTGCCCTATTCATCAATTAGTTCATAAAAAATTCTTAGTAGACCAATAGAATCAGGAAATCAGCGACGTATATAAACACCATAACGTAAGAAAGTAGGATGGTCTATCGAAAAAAAAGATGAAGAAAAGAACATAGGTTGTCTGCAAGTCAATCAGAAGATTTATTAGTCACAAGAAACCAATTCGTGAATTTGTCACTCGGTAATTACTCACTACCACGTACGATACCCACTTCAGTGACTCCACTACTGAAATTAAAGTTATCATGCCAAGTATCCTAGGATAGCATAATGATAACTTCACACACTACTGGCTATTCAATTCGTTATTATAAGTACAAGGGATGATGTACGATACAAAAGAAATACATTAGAAGGAGAAATGAGGAAGGAATATGATACTCAGTGAATCAGGAAAAATACATGAATATTTGAGGCCAAATAACCAATATAATGTCAAATACAAATTATGACATGTCAATCAGCTAAATGGTTAGTGTTGAACTCCACTGTACAACTAATAAAACAAAAGGTAGTCAAAAGTGAAAGAATGGAGAAAATAGCACTTGGACATGGTCATCAAGCAACTATTCTAGCTGAAAAGAAAACTGATGTATGCTATCAATTGACTCAACCCACCAGGCAAACTTAACCTAGTGCAAAACTTAGACGTGTTGTTGAATCACCTACTTTCAGTACCTCCTCATAATAATATAGAAGCAACCGGAAAACACGACTGGAAATAACATGTGTTTGCCCAGAAACTGATGAATTTGCTGTAAGTTTACTGATGAAAAAGAGGAATTTTTTCAAATGGTGCCCCAAGTTAAGCTCATTCATCATTTTGACATCTCAATTTTGAAAACTATGATAATGGTACCTCAATACTTAAATCCAACCCAACATTAGTTCCCTCCGTGATTGACACCGTTAAGTTGGACTTTGTCCATGAGCAAAATTGTCTTTTCATGTTTTCCCTCCACAAACTTTATCAGTTGAATTAGAGTTTCTCGACCTGAAGATATCAACTATGAATGTGAGTCATATTACCTAGTTATCTTTGATTGTTCTATTAAGCATATATGTTTCATGAACTTTTGTACTTGATACAAAATGCATTTTAATTAATGTTGATTCTTTCTCTCACGGGTGGGTTGCAAAAGCTACTTTTAATGATGGATATTAATGGTCAATGATGTATTATAATTTCTAGATGTCTCTAATTTTTGTATGCAGCCAACACATAGCTCACCACAAATTCAGATATTGATGGGAAAAGAGACATTATTCTGGAGGGAAACGTTTGTGGAGGGAAAAGATTTGAGGAGGGAAATCATGAAAAGACAATTTTTCCCATGGATAAAGTTCAACTTAACGGTGTCAATCACGGAAGGAACTAATGTTAGCTTGAATTTAAATGTTGAGGTACCATTATCATAGTTTTCAAAATTGAGATGTCAAAATGATGAATGGGCTTAATTTAGGGTACCATTTGAAAATTTTCCTCAATAAAAAATTGACAAGATCCATAATATGACAGAGATAAATAGAAGCAATAATATAGAAGCAATCAAAAAAACTGATGAAAAATAGGATTGGAAGTAACAAGATCCATAATATGATAGAGATAAAGTTTACTTAAAGTGGTATCACACAAACCAAGAAACACAAATCACCTTTCCTTTCCCTCATCTACAACTGATACAGCATAATGGGATACATGCACAGAGACATAAACACACTACGATTTAAACATGCATGAACAACAATAGAACTGTATAACATAGAACTGTATTAGAATATGCTTCGAGGAACATTGGCAAATATCCCTTTCACCAAAAAGCATACCTAAACAAGCTCAATCAAAAAGCTCTTATCCATTGCAATCCTAATATACTGATAACAAGCTAACCTCATATGATCATCATGTGAATCTCAAATTGATTAAGGTCTAATAAAAGCCCATTGAAGTAACTACTCAAAAAACCCGTAACTCACACACTCAAAAGGGACGCTATCCAAGAAAATGAGGTGCAGGGACTTCTTGTAATCTAACAACAACAATAACTATTTATATGATTCAACATTGTAATTTAGGCCAAGTACTCAAACAGAAAAACTAAACACAGTAGCAGTAAACCAAAATTTGCAATTTAGAATGCATCCTCTTTCATTAGATTGTTTTAGCAAAAGCATACCTTAACAAAGCAGATAGATACTCAACACCAAGCCAGCACATTATATAAAACAGAGAAAACCCAAGCACATTGCAACAATACCTAAATATATAAACTGTAATAGACTGTTATAATAGAGTAGGCATCATAAGAAATCCATAATCAGTACGAAACAGAATTCATATATTAAAGCTAGAAATGCCTAACACTGACGCAGATCAGGTCGACTCCTCAGTCTTCGATTCCTCAGTCTTCACCTCCTCACCGGAACAGCTGAGGCGGTATCGTCCTCCGCGGCGGCGGGGCTACCAGTCTCGGCGGTCTCGGACGCGCCGTTGTCAGCAGCAGAAGCGGCGGCGTTCTTAGCCTTGACGACATCGAGCATGCGCTTGCTGATCTCCTTGGAGTAGATCTGCAGGATCTTCATCCCGGTCTCACTGCCGACATCCGTGGCGGCGGAGCCACCGGCGGCGGCGAAGGAGTCCTGCTCGATGAGACGGGCCTGGTGGTCTGCCTCGTCGGCGGACAAGGTGCCGTAGCGTCGGGAGAGAGGGGAGGGAGTGGTGAGGGTCTCGATGAGACGGTCGACGACAGCGTTGCGGGTGCGCTCGGTCGGCGGCCAGATGCTGTATTTGACGGCGGTGGAGGTCGGCTTCCGATCCTGTGACTCCTGCTTGGGTGCGTCTTGGGATTCGACCTCAACGGTGCTCTCGGTGTCGGACATTTTTGAGCTTCAAATTTTGGGGACTGAAGGAAGCAAATGTGAGATGGGAATGGAGTGTGACTGAGGTGAAGTTTATAGAAGGAGAGAATGTAAGGTGGAAGGGATGGGTTACCTTAGAAGATTTAGTATGTCTCTGAGTGGCGACGCTGGGATAGTGAGAGCTGAGACTGAAATGTGTTGATGCTTCACCTTTTTTTTCTTTTTTATTTTATCTTCAACCTTCCACATTTTGGGCCTTCACAAACATAAGTGGGCCTCTTCTTTTTCATATATTGGGCCTATTTCTTTGAGTTGGTCTAAATGTGCATTTTGCTCCTTTATAATATAAAAATTAAAAAATTATATAACAGAACGTTTGGAGATATCTATCACTCTACCAGCAATGTGCCGGTGGAAAATGACTTATCAATTATCATGGAGGTCATTGTTATATTAATGTAGTTGCATTATTTGACATTTGTATTATCTTTCATACATAGCTCTTATTAATTACTAAAATATCGACAATCATGTAAATTTTGATGGTAAAAAAAATAGATATTTCAATGAAAATATCGAAAAATTATTGATCTTGGTAGATTATCAAAAAAAAGAATGATAAAAAGAGGGTGAAATTTATGAGAGGATATATATAAAAATGTTCTAAGAATAACCAAAATGCATCTCAGCAAGGTTGGCTGGGGTGTTTTCGTTGTCCTTGGACAAAGGTGCGAGCGAGTCTCACATGATGTGATTGCTTTTTGTACTAACATTTGAAATCAAGTCTCACATGCTAAATTTCAAAATTATCGTAAAATATCGTGATATATCCATAATTTCTTGTGAGATTGCTTGGTATCTCAATTAAATATTGAGATCTTGAAAAAATAAAATTAATTATCACCGAAATTTCAGGGATAATTTTGATTTTTCAGTCCTTGGCTCTTACCTCTAAGTATCGTATTTACTTTTTACACATAACAATAGGTAATTGTATACATATATATGTCCTCGAGTTTGGAAATGAATACATATGACGTAATCTATAATTGTCATATATAACAAGTTGCAAGAGAAATAAACTGAGAGAGAGAAATTTGGGAGAATATCGATCTTTTTCATTCATAGAATAAGCCTCTATATATAGAGGATACAATACATAAGGAAAACATATATTTCTATTACAACATTGATATCAAATCATATTCTGATTCTAGTTTGACTAAGGCATACATAATAAATCATATTTCCTTAAACACTCCCCTTGTGCCGTGTCAAAGTGATATAATACATTCAGATGCATTCCATGTTGTCTCATTAAAAATCTTGCCAAGTAACAATAAAACCTCATGGGCAAAAATAACCTTGGTCGAAGAAACAAAAAGAGTACAACGCATCATTCACATTTGAATGTGACATGTATGTGCCAGACTCCCCCTGATGTCTGCACCTTCCCCTGATTCTTACAATTATGGGAGCTTTAGATAAATTAAGCATACTAATGCTTTAGACATGTTTTTCAAATGCGACCTTAAGCAGTGATCTAGTAAAAAAATATGTCATATTATCCTCATATCTAACTTGTTTCACTTTGATCATGAGAAAAACTCATTCTTTGTTGATCGTACATGATATATACTTGGTGTTGTCGTTTTTGGTAAAACATTGCTTCATATGTTGAATGCAAGCATCATTAACCTCATAAAAGTATGTAGGTTCATCTGTGGTAAACATTAAACCATTTGCTCTTAGAATATGTGTAATTATAGGCTTTAACCATATACACTCAGGAACAATTTCGTGTAGAGCAATCATCTAGACATCATTCAAAGATGTAGCGACACAAGTATTTTGTTCACCAAGATATCACGGTGTTTCCCAATACATAGCTCACATGGAAACAACCTTTATGTGTGTTAAAGAGATACTCAATATCAGCAAATCACACCAAAACATCACAAGTATTTGGTAGAATGAGTAGAAGGCTGCCCAAGAACTCAAAATAAGAGTTTGCGTCGAAAATCAGATTCACGTGTGGCATGACCTTTGTATACTAAATCAGTCATAACTTCCTGCTCAAAATATATGGATGAACCGGAAAAAGTTCTAGAAACTACATATCCGTAGCTTTCCAACATATATTACTCATAATCAAATTCGTTCTGAGCTGATCACAGAGCTCTATCAAAATTGACTGATCTCTAAAAACATCATTTGAGCTCTATCAAAATTGACTGATCACAGAGCTTATAGTTCGTTTCGTTTTTCTTCACTTACAGCGATGGCTATGTGATGCAATACATCATGTCATATACTCTCTTCTTTTTGTAGGGATAGAATAAGCCCAAAAGTATCATGAGTATCTAAATATTATTTTTATGCCAATCCATAGGTAATGCGTGGGCGCATAGCTAAATTTAGCTAATAAGTTCACAATATGAATGAGATGTCAAATCTTGTATATTTTTCTCAGTACAATAATGCGCTTATTGTACTTATATTAGGCATTCAGCCTCTAAAACGTGTTCGCCATCATCCGGTCAAGACTATGAACGATCATGGGAATAGTTATAGGTCACACTTTATCATCATTACAGTGCCTTAATATCCAATAATATAAGCCGATTGATGGACAATAGCATCATTATGGTGCTCGAGTTCCAGTTCGAGACAAAACCATATATCCCAAGATTTTTTATCTCAAAATTCGGATTTCAAATACATAGCAGTATCTCTTAATTCATTAAGAGTCTAATAAAATTCATGTTATCGACATAAACCGCAATAATGAAAATCCGAAACTTGTCCTTATAATAAACACGCATTGGGCATAATTCATCATATCCCTTTCCAATCAAGTAGTCACTTAGTGAATGTTACAACTTTATTGTAAACGTGATCCGTGGTCTAGAGCCACTTGTATTAGGTAAATGAAGTCAACCTTGGACATTCATATATATCTCTTAACTTAGATCCCCATAGAGATATTGTGACCACATTCATAAGCTGCATGTCAAGTTTTTCAGAAACTACCAAACTGATAAGGTAGTGGATTACGATGACATCCATTACGAGAGAATATGTCTCCTCGTAGTCGATCCCAAGGCAATATGACAAGCCTTGCGCCATGAGGCGAGTCAGTAATTATGCCTTCTTACAAGGACTTATTAAATTGATAGGCTTTACACTTAGTGGTGTCGGCATCACCAACCCAAATGCCTTTCTTGCAATTAAGCCTGGATCGCTTCTTTCCTTTTAGGCCAATTTTAACTACATTGACATATTGCAACGAAGTAAGGTTTGATATCTCAATATCCCACATCTGCATGTACACTAGTGTAATTTATAGTTTGTAGAGATCTCTATATTTCAGAAATTGGTTCTAACATTGAGGCGTCCCCTAATGATAACCATAATTCATAAATATTCACATGAGACGGATTTGAGTATCAATGATCAATAGATCAAGTTGTGCCAAACTTGCTCTCTCCTTTGGGCGAGTATTCATCGAACCTATAGGGCCTCCCTCTTTTCCTTGGGCAGCCAAGGCATGTGACACCATTATGCCACGTTATGGCGTTATTATGCCCATCCATGGTGACGGCGTCGACACCAATTTCATTAGGTGGCGCCATGTCCTCTTGATAGAACATCAATCCTTACAGGCATGTTTGCAACATGTATATTATGATCTCGTCACTTTAATAATATCAGATAACGCATCAGGCATCGAATCTGCTATGTTATGAAGATCAATTATTCTATGCACTTCAATATTGTGCGGTTTTAGGGATCAAGATGAGACAAAGTGAGGATAAATCACGACAATTTTATGTCGTTATCTTTGAACATTCTTGTTCTTATCTCCTCCTAATGACAGAAAGATTGTCTCATCAAAGTGACATTCCGCAAATATGGCGGTAAAGAGATCGCCTGTCAAGGTTTCAACAAAGCGGACTATAGTTGGAGACTTATATCCAACATAATACTTATTCAAGTCTAAGAACCCATCATAGTGTGTTGTGGCTGCACAATTTTGACACATAAATGCGTAAGTCACTAGCTTTAACGCATAAAAATGTTAAATGGTGATGGTTCATAGATGAATTAGTATAGCTGCATGCAATCGCATAACCCAAGGGGAAATATTAGTGCGCATTACCAAAATTCAAGCTACCATCGTAGTCATTTGATTGTAACTTTTCGCAAGACCATTTGGGCATGTACATGGGAACATGATACCAAACATCATTCCATCAAAATGTACAATAGTCATCGAAAATTGTCGATGTGAACTCTCTAGCATTATCAAGTCGAATTGACTGAATATGATGATATGGGTAGTGAGCCCAATATATAATTTGTGCTAGAAGTTATATTATAAGCAGCATATATAACTAGTAGACGATAGTGCGACACGTGACCAGCGTGTATGCACGTCAACCAATACCATAAAATATCAAATATGTCCGCAAGTTGGTTGAATATGTCTACAGAATCCCCTCGGATTCAATGTAATTAAGATCATAATGAGAATACATATGTCTTTTGCATAGGATGATCTAAATCCTAATTTTCCAAAGAAATAAGCTTTACAAAATGAGTGATTAATTGGCTCATAAGTAACCAATGAAGATTTTGGTTTAGCCATAAATTCATAATTGACTTGAGAAGCATAATAGGGAACAATTGCACCAACATATGCATCAAAAATGTCCCAGAGCCGCCTAAGGGGAGCGGCGGCATTTTTATACAAGTAGCAGTATGTCTCTTAAACCATATTCTTTTGGTTCTTGCTTCTTCTCACTCAAAATAATGGATGTCTGTGTGACTTTTTTTAATTTTCAATATACGGATCATCATACCATGACCATGACGTCTTAATTTGTCATGTCAAAGCATATATGTGTCATAATCCCAATGTCATCTCACATGACATTGTTGAATTCAACAATTATAATAGTGGTTACAAATTAACCCACTAATGACACATAATCTTCTCTAATACTCATGTACATCTGTAGTCATTAGAGGTAATGTAAAAAAACTCATGTCCATTCTCTCTTATGCGTTTCCACATGATAATCGTTGGCAATATATCTTTTAGTGTTGATAAGGGTTCGATTAGCTCTTCGAGCATAAAGAGTTTCAATGATAATAATCATAGTGTCATAAAGACAAAAGAAATTGACCCGTGTATCGCTCTTTTTTATCAATTGTGATGATTCAATCATCTGAGTCACAAAAGGATTATAAGACATTATTCTACAAACAATTACCTATTTTTGGTATTGTGTGGGTAGTCATCAACTTTAAATATTCGATCTCTCCAAGTAATATACTGACAAATTATAGGAGATTAGTCAACATATCTTCAAGACATATAGTATGTTAGTGTAAATGTACACAATAAACAACATTTTTTTTCTGCTGTTACTGTTCATGGTGAACAGTACATTTTTTAGTTGACTTTTTCGTCGTAATTGACTATTTCACTTTCTTTTTTTTCTGATTCTTTGCCGAAAATATTTTGTCACCCTTTTGACTCGTATTGCCACAGCATGTGCATTCATGGTGGAATTATTTCTTTCTTTCAAACCATATACCATAATAAGGCAATATGTCATTACATCAATAAAATTTGAATAGAGCTCAAATCTCATATAAATTTGGAACTCTATTAATATGTCAACGTATACATCGAGGTTTTGTAATCAAAATCTAATCCAAAATAAGAGGTATGACAAATCGTCATTTATTTATTGAGGCATAGAAACCTATAATGTATTCTTGGAAAATAAATGCTCCAATCAAAATCTGTAACATCAATGTATTCTTTGCAAGATTTGAAGTATGTAATAGTGAGACTGATGTCATTGTCATCTCCATCTTCTTCTTCAGTTGCATGATGAGCTTTTTGCTCTCTTATATATTTATATTTTGTATTGTGCAGCTAATTTAACATTTGTCTTGCAATGCTCAAAATTCATGCTTATTAGATCTATGTCTATAACATATATACCTGATCTTCTAATACCAAGTCATATCATGGCATTGAGGTGGTTCATGATGTCAGTCACCCATTGGTGATATTCAATATCATTGCAGTACAATTTTGCAAATTCCGGGCATTTTTTCTTTGCCCCCTTTTTTTCGACATCTTGAGAAACAAGAAAAAGAATTAGTGTCGTAGTCCTAAAGACTTCCTCGACAACTAATATTTCTAAAAAATTTGGATTAGACCAAAACCATGATGTGTAAATGGTCGTTTTGAGGCCCATGAATTTTCTCATAGCCATAATTTTCTTTTCGATGCTCATGGCATATGAATCCCCACGATTCAATTTATTCTCAAAAGTCCCACGCCATAAGAGGGGTCGGGATGTAGAAGAAGGGAAGTTGGAAAATCTTGGAAAATCCCCGATAAAAACACAATTCTCAGAAAGCAGGAACTTTAATTTAAAGCTTACTTAGTAAAATTTAAGCTTGAAATTCTTATACACGCACGTGCTGATGTAAACATGTAGACTCTTTTTACGTATGAAGTATCTCAATGAAGTATGCTAATCCGTCGTCACCATACTCGTTACAAGGCAGAAAGCTCAATCTCCTTGAAACAAAATCAAATGATTAGTATATTGCACACATACATATGAATATATGTATCAATTAAGCAACGTATATGTGGTAGGCAAGTGCACAGAGAGAAACCCAGGGTTAAGCATCCAATGTAAGATGACAAAGCCAGAATACATGCAACTCCTCTCATATAAATAACAATTAGATAAGTAGGAGTTGAGATTAGAGTAGTAAAGCGGAGGACTTAGCTTGTCTTCTTCTTTTAAGTGCCTCGTCGAATTTGTGCATGATCTCTTTTTCGTCATAACTTGTATTTTTCATACTGTGAGTCCCAGCGCCATTAGTCATCCACTCCATCCGCATTAAGTATTGATCTAAGCACAGTCTTATTTTCTTGTTTGAGACCGAAGGTTGCTATATGTGAGGAGACATCTGTGTGATAGGGTGGGGGTAGGCTGATGAACATTCAGTAAAGCGGTAGGAGGGTAGGGGGCGTCGATGGAGGAGAGACGCACGGCATACAGTAGAGAAACTAAGGGCTTTTTTCCGGGTTTCTAGGGTTACTCAGGGTTAGAGCAAAGTGTCTGATAACGTGTTGCAGAAGAAATAAACTGAGAGAGAGAAATTAGGGAGCATATCGATCTTTTTCATTCATAGAATAAGCCTCTATAATAGAGGATACAATACATAAGGAAAACATATATTCCTATTACAACATTGATATCGAATCATATTCTGATTCTACTTTGACTAAGGCACACACAATAGATCATATTTCCTTAAACAGTTATTATGTTTTAGCGAGCTAATAAGATAATGATATGCTCATCAGACAGCTACTATGTATATGTGTATATGAGATGTGATTCAAATAGGCCGAAGACTGTTACCCCATCGTCACCAGAATACCACGCGTATCATGGCGTGGTTTGCAGAGTGCCTTCAAGCGCTTAGCTTTAGACAAGGACTGAGATAATCCTTCTGTCATATCAATCTCTTTCCCGTCTATCTTCTCCCATTCAAAGCATCGAATCAAGGCTCCCAAAAGCATACACATCAATCTTTTTCCTAGCGGAGCTCCAGGACAACCTCGTCTCCTAGCACCAAAAGGAATCTACTATATATCTATTTTTTGTCGACTGTGCAAAAAACTAAAAACGTTGTTCACAACACTGTTCCTAACACTCTATAACACAGTTGGGCCTCCGCCCTCGATAGTCTCTTCTCGACGCTTTTTGCGCGTCTTCTTCTGTTGTCCAAATATACACATAGAGAGAGAAAGAGAGAGTAGAGGAAGAAGTGGAGATCAAGTTGTTCAGAGCTCAACTTTCATTGATTGGTAATTTGCGTCTTCCTATTTTTTAGTTTTTTTTTCCGATCGATTCCTTTTCTATGCGATTGTGGCCTGACGGATTTGGGTGGTTTCGGTAAAGCTTTGTCTCCTCTGAATTCAGGTTTCTGTGCTAATCACAGAAGCCAACCCTTTAAAGGATTACAGAGCTTCCAACTTTGCTCCAAGTTTCAATTGCGTGTGGCTTGCCTCTCTGAACTGGGTTTCAGGCAGCCATGGCAGTTGTTACACGTGTATCCCACAGAACCCATTCCGGCTTCAGTCCTACCTCCGGTTTGGCTCTGTCTTGCCATCTCTTGCTTCTGGTCTCTTCAGCCATCACTCCATGTTTTGGGTTTTCTGGTAATTGATCAATAGCTCTTGCATGTTGATTTTGTAAAGGTTTAATCTTTTTTTGTTTTGGTTTGAGTGAATAAAGGTTTGATCGTTACATGGCATTGATTTGTTTTGGAGGATGATGTGAATAGGTGTTGGAGGAGAAAATGAGGGAAACAGAGGATGGGTGTTGTATCTTGAAATTTTGAGAGATGAAGCTGTGGCACGACTTCATCAACTTGGAAAGGTCTTATTTTTTTATTTCTCAATATAAATGTTTCAGTTGTTGCCTGCATTCAATCAGAAAGAAGAGTTTTGGTTACGGATTGTGTATCAGTAATCCTTAGTAGCTCAAACTTTCATTGAAAAAGATTGATTATCTCCAATATGCACAATAAAAAATCAAATTCTAAAATGTACCAAGCATTGGATTTCAAAGTGGCAACCATTATATATAGATTAAGGATAAATTTCTGGATAGCTCTTCTATATAGATGTTTAGTATGCAGTTTCTTTTCAAGACTTCTTTTATCAGGTTTGCTCTGTATCACCTTTCGTTCTCGAAACAAACGATAATAGCATGTTGAGTGCTTTGCTACTACTTTCAAAATATATGCTGAGGAATGTAGCTGTGATAAAACCTGGCCGAGCCACTATAAATAACTACGTTACTCGTAGTTTAAAGCAATCCAAAGTTAGGATTAGTGGAAAGCCTATACCTATTATGGGACTTCGTTCTATGTCCTCTCTGATGTGGTAAGTCTTCCTGACTACCAAGCTTGATTGATGGTAAATTTGGTGTCTCAATTTTAATATTCCTTTGCTTTCTTAGCCAGGTTATTATTGTCCACAGTGAAGACTTCATACCTGAAGCTTTCAAGAAGATGAAAGATAATCATAGTAACCGTCTTCCAGTTGTAGAAGGGACAAAGAAGCAAAGAGGTAATGTCAACATCCTAATATCTCTTCACTTGCTGCTCAAACCTGAGCTCTTCTCCAATTACACTCAAACCCGACCTTTTTTCGTAGTTACGTGGTAATATTCATCATGACTGTTGACCATTGAATGACACTTTCTCTTTATTTTTATCAAACTATTATGATTATGTTTGGCACTTGGGATGAAATCTGATTGGAATAAATAGTTAGGAAAATTATGGAAGCTAGAGTTATTGGGGAACTTAATCCGTTTGTGCTCACTGCTTTTGTATTAGACTAACAACATGTCAATGGTCAGAAGTCAAGACTACACACTGTATTGATTCAGCTTTTTCCTTTTGCTCTTTTAGATAACTGAGGTCTTTGATTTGGTAAGAAGGCTTCACAAATTAATACATTGTCATCATCTTCCATATTTGGATGCAACAGTCATCTGTTTAGTGCTAATTTCAATCTCACAATGCTTGACTTATTAACAAATTAATATTAAATACTATTTAATTGTTCTTTTATTTCCTTAAGCATTCAACTACTAAATATGAGAGTTGTTGGCCTTTCCTTTTTCATTTCAATATAAAATATTTTCATTATGTAATTAGACATCTTCCAGTTATTCATGTTAACAGAGGCTTGCCTACATTATAATTATACAATAGTAATGCATTATGAGGTGAATTATATGGTGACCTGCAACTTATATCTTTTGTATGATGTTAAAAACTACAACTATATCTAACTTTATCTTCGATTACAATGTAACCTCTATCTTCTAACTATGATGTAACACACATAACTATATCTTTTGTGCTGTCATATTGCATCTTCATGTTTTGCGTTTTAATCTGTTTAGATTAGCAAAGGAAGATAGATAACTGACAATAAATAATATTAAGTTACTAAGGCTGTGATGTTTTTATTATAAAAAGTAAAAAATAAAAAATACAAAATTGAGCGGTCAATGTTTCTTTAAAAAGGGAGGAACTTGTAGAACTGGTGGTTTATTAGGGGATCAAGCAGTGAATGATGTTTTTTTAATTATAGTTTTTTTTTTCAAACAGAGCACTTACTTGATGAAATTGTTTGTTGTTAAATTGCTTAACTCTTCTGTTCTTTGTTTATATAGGGAGGGTTGGAAGTTGTGAGTAGAAAGTTAGTGGACTACCATTTTTGGGTGAATTTGTACAAAGGTGATCTAATACTGAAAACTACGTTTGTCTAACTTCAACAACACTATCTGAGCAAGTCTTTCTGCTTTGAACATCATGTCATATAATTTGAACTCCATTTTTGTGTATCATATTGTGCAGGTATCTTCTTAGGTTTTTCAAAGAGGTTGTATAAGACGCAGAAGAAGCTTCTAACCTAAAAGGGAGGACATCAGTTGAAAGAACAAAATTTAAATATGCATAAGGTGAACATACCTTCACATGTCTAGGCTCTACCAGACTGACTTTTAAGTTTGCTAAGTCAACTATCTGCAATAATGATAACAGAAAAGTGTTTGGAAAAGTGTTTGTTCTTAGAGTACAATCAATTAACTTAGTTATAGTCGTGTACATTAGTTAGACTGTTCTTGATGAAAGAAAAAACACAAGACATCAATCATTTTTTTTAACTGTTCGATTATGTACAATAATGCTTCCTTTAATCTACTGTTCATATTTTATTTTATCAATCGACTTCGATAGCATTTTAATAGACATTTATATTTTATAGCGATTTTCATGTTCTGTGTATTCTACAAGCTTATTACTGATCCTTTACTCTGCATCTTTCAGGTGAAGCTAGCTTTATTTTCTTTAAAAACTTTAAAGAAAAGAACAGAACTTTTAGTTGGTAAGTATACTGATGGATAACTCAAACCCTTACCTTGACCAGTTTGTAGTGGAAAACCTCGATGACATAATCGTTTATAATCACTCACCGGAGGTTTGGAACCCTGAGTACAGTGTTCCGAGTGTAGAAGGGTATAACACAGTAATGTACGCTGACCTACAACTTTTATCTTCTGTATGATGAGGTGAATTATATGGTGACCTACAACTTCTATCTTCTGTATGATGTTAAAAACTACAACTAATATCTAACTTCATCTTCTGTCGTAGTGTAACTTCTATCTTCTAACTATGATTATAATGCACGAAACTCTATCTTTTGTGCTGCTAGATTGCATCTTCCTATTGTTTTGCTTTTAATTTGTTTGCAATGTAGAATCTATATTATTTCTATTCTTTTTCTTTTTTTTGCTTTTAATTATTTCTATTAATCTTAAATCAATGAACATACCAATCAAAATAATGTTGATTCCTTATTAATTATCTTCTCTGTAGGTTGGAATAGTCGCAACTTGAACGAGTCGATAAAGGAGTTTGTGAAAGCTGGCAGTGAGGATAAGATAAGGTAATGATGCAAATATATTTTGCTTGGTTTGGAATTCTTCTATGTTGGTACTCTTGGCATTCAAATGGGATTTTTTACTGTTCATATAACCATCATATCTCATATTCATTTAGTGTAACAAATGTAAATTCCAATGGCTTCACATGATGTGCTTATATTACTTATCTCTCTTTATCTTATATTCCAATGGTTTTCTTCTTGCAATTTGATGGTGGGAATGTCTCAAAACTAGACCAGTTTCTTCTGCAATTGTAGAACTAGCATTTTGTAACTAAAATGTAGGCCATGTAAAAACTGGACTCCCTTAATAATATGTAGAATTTCTTGCTATTATCTGAGTCTTCTTATTTTCACTCTTATTTGTTCCTTATTGTAACTTCTCTTTGCAACATTTTTCATTTCAAGCAAGTGTCAATGTTTCTTTTACTGTAAAATAATCATTTATTACATTTGAAGCTTGGGAAGAAAAGAGAAATGACCCCGCATTGTTACGGGCTACTTTCTAGTCATCTTATATCCTTCAAAACCACTGATCTTTCCGCTTTCAAATTGCTCCGGCATGAATTTGGTTGGATTCTCCTACAGGTCTGGATCTCTATGAATGCTCCAAGCGTTCATCAATAACTGCGTGCCACGAGGTACATGGAAACCATTGACGGTGCATTCCTCCGATGATTCGTGTGGCACGAGAAGTTGAGCAACTGGAAATAACTTTATGGACTCTGTGTATATTTTCTGTAGGTATACTAAGACCATCTCCAACCTTTAGTTTAAAACCTATAACAAGTTTGGATTTTGTGAAATTTAATCTTCAACCCACTAATCTTGTGCGATTTAGTCATATGGGATTTGTGGCTAGTGTTTGGTTGCAAGATGTTGCTACATAAAAAGCTAAATGTCAATTTAGATAAGTTATGATTGAAGGTCAATTTGCCGACTATTTTTATCCGCAACAGAAAGCAGTTGAGAACATTTTGGGATAATGCTGGTTATGTCAACACATATTCTGGTTCCTACAACTTTAATTATGGATAAGTTTTTATGCTTAGAGCATTTTATTAAGATGGTAGTGGTAATATATTTTGAAAATGACGGATAATAGTAGTAAATGAATAGTAAAATTTCTGATGATTTTGGTCTCTATTGTGGGTTAGTTGAAGTTTGTTAAAGCATTAAGTATAATGACTTGGATTGCTCTTCCTTAGGTTGTTGCTTGTACAGAAGTCATTCGTCAGTGCGTTATGTCAACTTGTTATTGTGCCACAGTCGGGAGATTTTAGAAATTGAATGGTGGCACTAAATGTTTTGAGTTTCAAGCAAGTTTGGAATCGTGAAGTGAGATGTCAGTTATATTATTTTAATCGTGGGGCCATTTTGAATTCTTTCAAAATTCTAGGTGTTGAAGTTTGGTTTCCAGATTCGTTGTGTGTTTTGGGAAGATGGTAAATGTAAATGGAATTGAAAGGTAATGGTGGAGTGGGAGCGGGATGGTTGTTGACACGACCCGCCCCAAATTTCACCTTGAACCCGGAGTAAATCGTGCGGGGACCACCTCCAAGGAAAGATTTACCGCAAAATTCGGTACAACCTCCCTTGAAAATGGACAACCCTTCCAATAGAAACCTGCAAACACATCTAAAGGTTCCAAATCCAACCTTAACTTCTGGAGCCTTCGTGCTCCCCAAAAACAATCATCACCAACAAGATAATAAACATTATCTAAGATAATATACATCCTCCGTCAAATATTCTAAAATATCAACAAGCCTTCACCCACAACCAAAAATATATACATTAAACTTAAGTATTCAGAGCTACTAGACACTAGCGGAAGTAAGAAAACACAGGTAGGTTAAACAGGTAACCTACTGGTGAAAGGTGGTGGAAATACAGGTGATTATGCCTCATCTCCTACTAGATCTAATCCGAACTCTGCAGACTGGGCATTTTAAAACGAAGGGCCCAGGGGAAGATATTTAATAACGTTAGAGTGAGTGGACAAAAATAATTTAATAACAAAAATATTATGCATTCCCATTTTAAATTCATAGAAAAATATACTGCATGCGGCAACTTAAAAGTGTTCAACTTATAACTGGCAATTTCACGACTAGCTCCGGCTAGTCACCAATTTAAATAAAATGAAGTCTCTCAGGCTAACTATATATAATCATATATTCGTATGTATTTACACTCGTCAGACTTCTTGTATGAATCCTATAAACAATTTAGAAAAATAGAAATTCATACAAGGCTACAACGCTGGCGTCTAACGCTCACGTTGCACCATAATGGTATTTTTCCTCATTATGACCGAAAAGACGGTGTATATATATATACGCGCATATCCCCTATATAAATTATTATATTTATATAGGGCTACGACGATTGCGTCTAACGCTCACGTCGCACCATAATGGAATTTTACCTCAGTATAGTGGAAAAGCACGTATAGCTAGCTAGCATTTATTTATATAGTATACTCATAAACATCCAAAATACATATCCACCGAAAATCTCATTTTTCGGGATCTCTCCAAAGGAGGAAAAATTGCTAAATAGCCGAGAAATCAATAAATCTCATCAGAAGAAATAAATGATCAATAAAATCATTCATCGCATGCTTTTCAATTAAAAACAAAGGTCCACTCACAAATTAGGCCTAAGCCTGATGACGCTCCGAGGCTTCTTCTGCTCGGGCCTCCTCACGTCCTGTTCCAAATATATATAATTAATTTCCCACTAAAATCCAGTATTGATAAAATAAGCAAAATTAATCGTGAGCCATAAATACGCTCATCATTGCCTAACTTCGATATTCTTAAATCGAAACGATCCAAACTTTAATACCATACTCGGCAGCCGTAAATACAACCTTCCCCCGAAATTGATTTAAATCCTACGGCCGGATTTTACATTATTTAACCGCCAAAATACCAAACTTCAGAAATTCACAAACCTATTCAAAACTTGTCCGAAAATTCCACAATTCACTTCATTAAACTCCTCTAATTCTTACACATTTAAAATCATACAAAACCCCAAAACGGCGGCGCCGGCCGGAGGCCGATTCCGGCGACGTCCAAATTCTACCAAATTTTAACAGTAGCTTCCTCTCAAATCCCAAACAACTTTCATAACTATCACTGAGTCCAATTTCAAGCCTAACTAGGTCAATCGAACGAAAACATCCTAAAAGCCCTAGAATTTCAACTTCGAATTTCTCCTAACCGAGCTCAAGAGGGAGTGAGTCTTTTGGAGGGGTTGTTGCACGGGAGGAGAGCTACAAAACCGTACCAAGCTTGCCCGGATTGGTGGCCGGAGGAGGGAGTTCCGACGACGGAAGGCTCTAGGCAGCCGCGCCTTTTGGGCAGCACTACTCCTTCACGGCGGAGCTAGGGTGGCTGCCACAGGTCTAGAATGGAAGCTGGGTTGATGGCCGACCTTTTGGGACCGGTTTGGCGGCGAACGGTGGCCGGACGACGGCGGACGGGCGGCCGGAAGAATCGGGCAGCGGGAGCTCGGGAAGAAGAGAGAGAGAGAAAAAAGTTTTGGGCCTCACCCATCCGGCCCAGCTCTTCTATATACAACCCAAATCCAAAATTTAACACCCCCAAAAAATAATACCCTAATAAAAATTACCTTTTACTAGCTAAAATTTACCATTTTTACCGTCGTTACATTTTTTCTCTTACGAATAACTCTTCAAAATAATCGTCCCTCAAAACCCCTCTAGGGACCAATTAAACTATAACTCAATGTCGAAGACGGTAAAAATTCTTATTATAATCAAGCTAGTAAATAAGATAAAATTTTACGGGTCGGGATGTGACAGTTGTGGTCACTTCGGTTTTACGATAACACCTGGTGAATTTAATACGTGTTGTCATGGGTGTTTTAAAACAGTTGTGTGAAGCTGGTGGAAGTGGTAGCAGTGGAATAAAACCCACCGGTTCATGGAGCAAGAGTTTGTGGGTGTCCATAGAAATTTCAAGCAGTGTTGTTCTGGGTGGTTGATATAAGTCTTGAATTTGTGATCGAAGTTTGTTTTCTAACATCACTTCGTTAGCAATTGGTGACTAACTACGACACATCAAAGGGAGGATCTGTTCACCCACCTTATTTTTAATTCGGTGAAGTAGATCAGAGTTTTCAGTTGTGGCGTGTTTGAGAAAATATAAATTATTCTTGCTATAGTTTTGGGTAGCATCGTCAGAGCTTGAAACTATGGAGTGCGAATTCGAACACAATGATTTGAAGGTTAAAGATTTTGGTTAGTTTGTCAAATTTTTAGAGGTATTTGATGAATCGGTTGTTGTGTGGAAGGCAGAGATTAAAGATAGATGCAATGGTGATCCTTGATTTCCGAAAGATACAATCTTCTAGTTGTAGTGAAGAGATTTTTGGGATAGAAGAATCAAGAGAGAACTTGATTTCCGATAAGTTGCCTGATTGTATGCACAAAAATGGTAATATCATAATTTTGATGAGAGACCTAAGTAACGTAGTTATTGACCACTACATAATTTTATTCCGGCAATCGAGGTTAAACTCTTGTTAGACTAATCACTTAGGGGAAGAAGGGTTGTCTTGAGGTACTGGGTGAGTTTTGACCCCGCAGTGTTCCCTTAAGTTCAGCTAACGGGTCTTAAATTTTGACCTCTATGAGAATTTTATCAAGCGGCTTTCAATGTCAAATTTGTAAGCATCGCGTTGTCGAGTTCGTTGCAGGATGTTAGAAAATTTAAGCCCGATGTCGAAATTGAACTTTGCTCATCAAGTGTTAGCTACTTTCATTTAATGAAAAAGTGTGGACATTCCTCTAGGTATTCAAGTTTTGGCTTAGGCCGTGGAATTATTTTTCCAAAGGATATTCGCGGTATGTTAGGTTCGTAGTCATCAAGGAGAAATGCCACTTGTGAACGGAAGTTCGTATTTCAGTGAAGATTCAAAGTCTCTGAAAGAAGTTTTACTCGCGTTGAGCAAGAGATTGGAGAATCAGAGTTCGGTGTTTCTTTTGTGGCATTATCTCGCGCGAGTGGCAGAGTCAAGCCATCGAGTTTCTTAGTGCAACAAAGAGTAAGAGGAGTTGATCGATGACCATTGGCTTTGATCAGTCGTTTTGAAATTTCGAGGACGAAATTTTTATAAGGGGGGGAGATTGTAACACCCCGGACCAAATTTTACCTATTTACTGGGTATTCTTCGAGTTACTAAGGAATTTCATCGTGCTCGAGTTTATTTGTCGAGTTTTCTAAAAAATTCTTCTTTTAAGGCCCCGAGGTCGTAATGCGCGATGATACGAATTTTCTGATGTCCTCATATCATTTTTAGGAGCTTCGGGCTATTTTTGTTAATTTATCGAAAATTCTGGATCATTGATCTTTAATCAAAAACCCAAGTCGGGTTCAACCGAGCCTGACCGAGTCTCTCTCTCTCTTTCGTCTCCGTCGCCTCCACGTCAGAGCGCCGCCTTCCGGCCACCCCTGGCGATGAGACCACCGCCGTTATCTTCCTCTCCTCCTCTCCTTCCTAGCCCAGCCCGTGGATCACGCAAGCGAACCGGATCAGAGGAGATCGAAGCTGTCGAACACGTCTATGTTCGTCGGATTCCGGCCAGCTCAGGCGACGACGGCGGCAATGAACGGTAGGGTCCTTCTCCTCTGTCCTTCTCCTTTCTTTCTATGCCTTTCACTCTTCAAATCGAGTTCGAATTCGGAAAGCCTCCTTTTGTGTTTTTAGGTTTTCGTCGAGGTTTTTCCGGTGGGTTTGTTCTTGGAGCTCCGGCGGGACTACCGAGCTCCGGTGAGTAGAAACGGTCGAATGGAGCTCTGTCGTGCCTTGGAGAGATTTAAGAGCAGCAGTCGTGGTTTGGAATAGGAGCAGAAGCTCGGATTCCTAATCGGGGACTCTGGTCGGACTTCAAAATTCGTCTTCAGAAGAAAATCCGGCAAGGGTCGAGGTTCTGCAGTTCGACCTGAGATGGCTAAGGTAGTTCCTCTTTCGTCTAGAGCTACTGTGTTGTTTCTATATTGGATCGTTTGGAGTTTGGTGACTGATTCAATGTTTTGGTTGTTTGTCGAGAGCTTGGTGATTTGGAGTTTGCGGGGAGGTTATGGTCAAATTCCGGCAAGTCGTCGGAATCCGGCGAACTATTTCGGCAGGTCACCGTAATCTAGTGAGGGTTCCGGTGAAGCAGCAGATCCAGCAAAGAGCCGAGAAGGTAGTTCTCGAGGTTATTCTTTCTAATTCAAGTCGTAGTTTCCAGTTTAGTAAAATCTTTCATTTTAGGAAAGTTTCTAGTTAGAGAGACTTTCCCTTTTTGGAAACTTTTTATTTATGGAAACCCATTTTTGGGTGCCCTTAGTGATTTATGGTGAGAAGTTGTGTAAAGAGGAAGTGAATGAGGATTGTATGAATGAAGAATCAATTGTATTCGTGTTGTGATCGAGGATTTCTCGGATTAAGAAAATTGGATACATGAGGAATGGAGTTAATGAAAGGTTTGTTCTTATTTAAGAAATAATTGATTTATTAAAATGATTGTTGGAATTGAATTGGATGGTTAAGAGTAATCAAGGTAACTTAAATTTTCAAGTCGAAGGTTAAAGTGAAAAATGTCGAAACTTCGTCAGTTGGCCAACTCTAAATCAATTGGTCAATTCTGGTCAACCCAGGAAACCTAATCAAACTATGAAGTTGAATCGATGATTATTATGGAGTTCGGTCTAACCAATTTATTCTTCTGTTTATTGTCAGACGTGGGATTGGCTAGAGAGTGTGAATAGTTGGAGGCAGCGTTCGAGGAGTATTCCGAGCATTGGAAGGCTTAGGCTTAATACTGTGAGTGGACTTTTGTTTTAAATAATGTGTATGCAAATGGTTTATTGATGAATATTTGTTTTTGTTGGAGAATGACAGAATTTTGGTGAATATATATATCCATATATGGATGATTATGAAGATAGTATGTACATAAATAAATGTTAGCTAGCTATACGTGTTTTTCCGTCATAATGAGGTAAAATTTCATTATAGTGTGATGTGAACGATAGACGCAATCGTCGTAGACTTATATAAATACAAGAATTTATATATGGAATATGCACGTATATATACACTCGTGTTTTTCGGCCATAATAAGGTAAAATTCTATTATGGTGTGACGTGAGTGTTAGACGCAAGCGTTGTAGCCTTGTATGAATTTCTATTTTCTTATTCCTTCATAGAATTCGTAAAAGGAATATAACAAATGTAAATACATACTATATATATTTATATATAGTTTAGCCTGAGAGGCTCTATTTTATTAAGTCGTGGGGATTAGCCGGGGCTAATCATGAAATTGTCAGTTTATGAATTAAGAGTTTTTGAGCTATTGCATGCAGCATAATTTCTATGGAAATTAAATTAGGAATGCATAAATATGTTTGTTAAATTTATTTTTGTCCACTCACTCTAACGTTTGCAAATGTTTTCTCCTGGGCCTTTCGTTTTAAAAATGCCTAGTATGCAGGTTAGCATAGTTGAGGTCAGACGTACATGGAAAAGAGGCATAGTCAATAGTATAGCTTCCGCTCATTTCTA
Organism: Fragaria nilgerrensis; assembly: GCA_010134655.1. Lineage (NCBI taxonomy): Eukaryota > Viridiplantae > Streptophyta > Magnoliopsida > Rosales > Rosaceae > Fragaria > Fragaria nilgerrensis. The sequence goes on along the minus strand of CM020978.1, from coordinate 30,057,620 downwards.
TATTTCTAGTTCATTTCTTCTCAAATAGAGTTGTTATGAACTGTGATTGTTGGTTGTGGGATTATTCTTATTAAATTTAGTAAATAAAATGGGAGATGTTGTGATTTGGGGAGCACGAAGGCTCTAGCAGTAAAAGGTTGTAGATGGATTTTTAGAACTGTATGCAGGTATTATTAGGAAATGTTGTCCATTTTCAAGGGAGATTATGCCGAATTTTCGGTGATATCTTCTTTGGAGGTGGTCCTCGCAGGATTTACTACGGGTTTCAGGGTGAAATTCGGGGTGGGTCCTGACAACAAACCCCATCACTCCTCATCCTCCTTTGCTTGTCGATCAAGCTTTGAAAAAATCCGTCCATCTTCTTCATCAACTCCATCATCCTCTTCTCCACTCCTTGAAAATCCACCAACTGAAGAACCGGGAAAAAATCATTAAGATTTGAAAAAGACCCATGAATCTACTTCAACTCCTTTATCATCTCCCTAAACCGCCTCGCTTCCTGGTCCGCCTCATCTTCACTGTAATACCTCTTTTGTTTGCTTAAAAATGGTCTCGGCCTAGATTAGGGTCGAGTGTCTTGAGAACAATCGTCCTTCTGATTTGTGCAGGCGTGCCAACTCACGGCATGTAGGCCAAGCGAGGTTTTTAAAAAATATTCTGCGCCTGATCTGATTTCTTCCCAGCGATTGGAGGCCGAGGAAGGAACCGTCTCGGCCGTTGGGTTCTCTTGCCTTTGTTGCAAGGACTCTCGGCGTTTTCACTGGTAATGGCTATATTTTTTTGTTTTCTAATAAAGATTTACGAGAAGTAAAGTGCGAAAAGTAAAAGAACAAGAATCTAAAGGCAAAAATTTAAATTGCATGAAACGTAAATTACATGAAGTCAATTAAAGTGCATGAATTTAAAGACGTAGAAGAGAAATTGCATGAAAATAAAGTGCAGAATGTAAAGAAAACGATAAAGTGCAGAATGTAAGAAAGCGATAAAATACAGAAGGTAAAGAAAGTGATGAGAAGAAAAAGAAAACTAGGCTAGAACATGAATGAAAGATTGATATTGTAGAGAATTCGTAGAGAATTTGAAGTGTTTGAGGTTGTATTGAAGTGTTGTTTGTGTTGATCGAGGACCTTTTACAATGAGGTATATGTCTCCTATATATACTATTACACACAAAAATTAAGGAAGGAGAAAACAATTAAATAAAATAAATATTTCGGTCTTAATAACCAAATCAAAGATATGCTCCATATTACTTTCTCTTTAATCACTCGTTTATTTTTTTCTTCTTGCGGCTTCGTTGGAATTGATTTGCTAATTATGTTGAAATTTCGGTCTTCAATTCTTCCAATTAGCCATAATGTTAATTTGTTGTCATATATCGTCGTTGCTTTAATATTTGGTATGTGGTTTTAATGCCAAATGATGAATCTCGGCAAATCTTAATAATTGTGATGATAATTATACAAAATAATCGTAATAATTATCATTAAATGTTGTAATCTTCCTTGCAACCAACGGATTCGGCCTAGTGGGCCAATGTGTAAAAAATAGGTACAAACATCTTCCCCGCTATCATTTGCATCATGACGTTAAAACTGAGCTTCTTGAGTCTGTCTGTCAACGCCACCTTGGCCCAACCGTTGGTACCGCAATCGCAGTCTTTAACCAGCTACTTCAGCAAAACACGAACCTCCTCCTTCCGAAGTTCCACTAGCATGTTGAGCTGCTTCGTAATGAAGAGTTCCATTGTGGTGAGGTGTCGTAGGGATCCGGCTCCTCTAAAGTGAAGAGTATGTGAATTTAGTTAAAGTTCATAAAATCTGGACTCTTTGTATAATCTAAAGGTCATGAAAATTGATACGTCATTCTTTTATTAAATTTTTATTTTTATTCTTAACCTTGGTTAAAGGTTTGAGAGTTCTTACTCAAAATATATATATATATATATATATATATATATATATATATTGGGTTTCTGTCATATTTCTCCTTCAAGTTTTCAACTCCTTTAGTTGCCGGATCAAACATAAATCCAGATAATGAACTCGTACAGTCATCAATTTGTAATTGTAGTTGAAAGATGAAACAAAAGTTGGACGTGCATAAACTCCATTAGTTAGAGACCTTCAATTCAAATCACATACTCCTTGTTGATGAACTTATATTTACTTCAAGTTGTATCTGACCAATGACCATAAATGTGATTATATGCATATGTCTGCAATGATTTATATATATGCAGGTGATTAATTGATTGATTGCCTAGAGTTGAGATCTGTCAAAGACACTGAGAATATCACTTGATCTCACCCTCATGATCGATATAAACAACTCAAAATTGGAAAGAATAATGTTAGATGAACCACCTTTTGAGAAACCACTTTAGAGCCCACCTTAAATGGCATAGCCACGTCATCAAACTTTGATTTCTGATTATTTTCTATTTTTATTTTTTCTTAGTTACAGTTTAATTTCTTTCTTTTTTTCACTTTCATGATTTTATCTTAACTTTCTTTTTTCTTCTTCTCTCATATCTGATATGTGCCCTCTTCAACTCTATCAGACATCCGACTAATCTATTCTCTCGTCCTCTCTCACCAATTTATATAACACTACTAGAAAAGGGGCCAAATAAAATGGGTATAGATTTTGCTCGATCGATGGTTGTTGGTGTTGATTTCATCTATAGTGATCATCTGGGAATTTTATAGTTGATATTCTTTCAATAGATGAAGGTAGTTTACATGTTGATCGACTAGATTATTTTACATATATAAAGCTGGATATTTGCTTGAGTTAGGGTTAGGTTTGTATATATATATATAAGTACCAGACTGGCATGAATGTTCAATTGGGAACAAACGCTTGGGTGTGGAGATGAAGACACAGATATTGATTTGAGAGAAGAAGGTAAACACTAGGGTTAAAAGACAATAACATGAAAGTGAAAAAAAAATGAAATGAAAATTGTAATCAATAAAAAAAAATTAAAAAAAATCAAATAATAAAAAATCAAGGTTTGATGAAATGACTACGTCACATAAGCTGCCACCTAAGGTGGGCTCTAAGGTGGTTTCTCAAAATGTGGTTTACCTAGTATTACTCAATTGGAAAAGAAAGAAATCGAAATTGAAATCGATTTCACTTTTAACATCTCCGAATTTGTGGTGGGGGACTCAGAAATAGGGACATTACTCGGAGAACATTTTTAGTACACGGCGTGTATCTTCATATACGTACATGGATGATCAAGATTAGAGAAAATAATATAGAAACATGGTGGTCAACATATGAATTGTTATGAACGGTTAAGATTGTGTCGTGTAAATACACGTCGTGCATATAAGAATTTCTAACACTACTCGATCATATGTGGTGTTTCGGTTAGATTAGGTAATAGGCAACGGAGGAATTCAAACTCAAATACTCATAGGTCATATAGAAAACTCAAACCTTTTTCTTTTTTTTTGGTTTTTTAATTTACAGTTAATGACATGTTAACCAAAGTTAAAAATAAAAATAAAAATTTAATAAAAGAATGACTTGTCGATTTTCATGACCTTTAGATTATATAAAGAGTCATGATTTTATAAACTTTAACTAAATTTACAGACTCGAGGAGCCGGATCCGCGTCGTAGGGTGCGCCAATGATCGCCATAAGGAGCCCATATCATAGACTTGTAGTTGTAGTTCAGGTGCTTCCCGGCAAGCATCCGTGGACGGTTTGCGAAGATGACGTCGTTTTTGGTGAAGCATTCTTCGACCGCAGAGGGTGAGGAGACTACGAGCAGGTTGCGATACCCTAACTGGAGAAACAGCACGGGCCGTACTTTTGAGAGAGTTTGTGCAAAGTCCGGTGAAGAGGTTCTTTCCTGTTTCTGATCAAGTGGAGATGGCCTATGATAGGGATCGAAGGTGGGCTCGGTGGGAGTGTTTTTTTTTTTGGGTTACTTGGTCCATGTGTGTGATGAAGTTGCAGACCAACATAAAGAAGAAGAAAGCTAAGATGGTGAATAACCATAGAGATTCTTCCGTGACTAAAGTGATTATTGGTTAGTTGGTTCGACTAGACCTTGATCCGCTTTGTTTTATAGAGTAGTCCATAGTTATCGACTTATCGTTGTATCTAACTAGTGGAGACCATCGTCATTCATGAGATCAATTATAGCAAGTTTACCCCTAAAGGGTGGTGACGTTTTAAGCTTGGTGACTACCATTTCTAGTTTTGATGACGACTTTCCCAGCGCGGCGGGCAAGTGAACATTAAAGGGATCGATGCTGTAGATTGCTTAACTAAGGGGACTCATCATCTAGTTGAAAACTTGAAATTAAAGAAAAAATTATAAAACACGTAATGGTCCCTGGCTAGCACATTCACGTAATGATCCTCAATAATGGTCCTTTGTTCAAGTGCTGCCGGCCCCCCCCCCCCCCCTCTTTTTTTCTTTTTTTTTTGGAATGAAAATTTGATTCAATATTGGTGGTAATCGAGATAGATTCCCCACTCTCTTCCCTAATATCAAAATCAATTACGGATATGTCACAACCTATAATGTTTATGTGCGCATTGGGATTTCAATAAAGAGAGATATTCGATCGTTTTCTACTACATGTTGAGTAAGAAGTTTACCCAAAAGAAACTAACCAGGAAAAATGAATCATTCTACACCAAATTCTTTTTTCCTCTTCATTTTTATACATTCTTGATTGAGTGAGTGCGAATATAAATTCTATCAAGTTTTATTTTTAAGTAAAAAGTGTTCTATATATAGAAAGAGCAAAAATAAGGAAAAATTAATCACTTTACTCCCAAAGAGATTCTTGTTTCTTTACATTACATATCTACCTCCCAAGTGCTTTGTGCACATCACCAAAAACAGTTGACATATAGAGCAAAACTATGGACTCTAATTTCACTTACACATTTCCGGAAATGTAATATCCTTCCTCATTTTTATATTGTTAACCACCGTTGTGTCTATAATTTGAGAGGTTTTGGCTCTACGTTCCCTTTCTTTTTACTCCATTTTTTTTTTTTTTAATATATCTTATACGGAGGGATAGGGAGGACTCTCCTCTTCTCTCTCTCATTATCATAAACAAAACAACAACAAAATCCTTGTTACACGAAATATATATGCTCGACTTAAGCGGTACTATACTGTTTCGCAAGAATGGAGAAATTGTTGTGATTGAAGATGAACATCTCCCCGATCTTTGCTCGCATTGTGGCAACGTTGGGCACATTGTTAATATTTGTAAGCAACTGCGAAAACACGCATCTTCTAGTCAGACTGAGATGGAGATGAGCCAGGAACAGTCTCATAAACCGAGACGTCGTCGACAAAAGATAAAAAAAAAAGGGTACTTGTTGCAAAGACTTGTGAGCAGGTGGATAGGGGAAAGAATATAGTTGTTGCTGCTACGCCCAACTGTGAATGCAGATGCCGGAGATTTGAATCGGATTGTGAATGTTCCTGCTCCAATTGTTGTTGAGCAAGTCATTGCTCCAATAGTACAAGAGGTAGAACAAAACATCTCAAGCGCAATTGCAAGTTCAGTTCCAACAAACTCTCCGGGTGATATCGATGTCAATATTTCTACAAGTAATAGTTTTGAGATTCTTGCTCAAATGCAACATGGTGAAGACATTGTTGCAAATGAGCAAGAGACACTTAGAGAGTGCATGACACTGGTAGAAAAAAAAAATTCTTTGGTAGAATCTGGTATTCATCAAACAAAGTTTTGTTGGGTGATTTGGAGAATGAGGAACCCCTTGGTCATCATACATATGTACAGACTCAAAGCTTCGGTCCTCCGACTTCTTGGTTTGATGAGGTTGGAACTCGGGGAGATGAGAATCTTCTCAATTCTCTCCTTAAGTCTCAAAATAAAAAAATTAAAGATAAAGAATGATTCACGAGACCCTTACTCTGTCCATAATCAGACTCATGTGTGTCTTGATCTTTGATGCAGTCACCTTTGACTTGCTCATGTTTTTTTTGCCTTTTGATTTTATTTTTTCTTCTTAAAAGTTTAGGCATCATGTCCCTCCCTTAGTACTATCTTTTTTATTTAATAAATTTATTTCGATTGCCAAGAAGAAGAAAAAACGGATCCAAAACGCATACGTTGAATATGAGTATGCATGTTCAACGGATTCAAATTTGTCACCGTCATATATTGACGGTCATAGGCACCACCAGTACGAAACTGACATGTGTAAGGAAACACATCTATAGTTAACCATAGTTAAGCTAATTAAATTCCCTTTCACAATTAGCTCCTAGTGTTTTATTCCCACTAGCCAAATATTAAGTTTTTCTCTATTTTTTGTTTACCAAACTGCCCTCCGTTCTTTAATCTCTCTCCCTTATCTTCTCCGACTTGTCTTTCTCCTCTCCCTCCCTCCCTCCTAGATCTGTTTTCTCTCTTTCTCTCTATGGTTTCTCTCCTCTCTCACAAACCAGATATCTTGACAAATGAGAATGACCGTCGCCAGAATCAAACACCCGTCCTCCGCCGTCATGATCAATAGTTCGCGCATCGTCGGTGGTTTCGATTCGAAGCAGCTTGTCTAGCCGATCAGACTTATGATCGAAGGAGAGAGAAACAGCGGCGCCACTCCGACAAAGAACGACGCGGGAGTCGCTGTAATGGGAGACGATGATTTTCTAGCTCTTGAGTGACCACTACCAAGACAACGGTGGATATGACGCGTCGACTTGCGGAGTTTGAAGCTCGTACCTACAGTTGGGACTTTGAGCTTGGACAACTTCTTCCGTGCTCACAAAAGCATTGTTCCATGGTGTCCTTTTGTTTTTGACGATCAACTTCATTCCATGGTGTCTTCCAATTGAATAATAAGTCCCTTCCTAATTCTTTTGGTTATTGTCCCTCACTCCCTTATAGGTTTTTGTCTCTTGTGTGTGCCTTGAATCACTTGCATCATTATTATGAAACAATTTTCTTTTCTTATGGGCATAATGAGTTGTTCATTATTATATTTTGGTTAATGATTGACTGGCTCATTATTGTGAAGCAATTTTCTTTTTTCTTATGGAAAAGATGAAATTTTTATGTTGTGTTGGGGTTTGTTGAAGGCAAAAAATAAACCTCATGTTGTTCCCAATAGGCCCCATACCCCCAATAGACCCCTAAACAAACCCCATGTATATTGTCTCCAAAAGACCCCATTACTTCCCCTAATATACCCCCGACAAACTCCTTTACTCCCAAACAAAACTAGAAGTGATCGTATGCTTCACGTCTCTGTTTCAAACATGATTGCACTCCCGTCCAAATCCATTTTAATCACACATCTCCTTAATCATATAGAAGTAGGAATGATCATATGCTTCTCTTCCATGCATGCTCACGTACCGGCTCGATCATGCAATTAAACACCGCTCCTTTCTTTATTCAAGGGGACGGCGGGATGCTGGCGAGATTCTTTTGAGGTACCATTGAGATGCTTATGTGATTAAAGGACCACAAGCCATGCACGTGCTCTTGTATATACGAATTGGGGTGCGATGCTAAGTGTTCCAAATCGGGGCGAGGTGTTCCCCCAGCAATTAAACTCCTCTTGTATGCAAAGTCCGTTATGCGGAGTCCGTTCGTACGCGGACTGTCCAGCTCGCATGACTTCCTGGCGGGCCATCACTTGTAAACCCATTATTTCGGATTCGCCGGTATAATGTGGACCATGAATTTAACTAATATTCACTTAGACAATTATTGTCTAGTAAAATATTAATTCTGGGTGTAAACAACAACTTCATTCCATGGTGTCTTTCAATTGAATAATAAGTCCCTTCCCAATTCTTTTGGTTACTGTCCCTCACTCCCTTTATAGGTTTTTGTCTCTTGTGTGTGCCTTGAATCACTTGCATCATTATTATGAAGTAATTTTCTTTTCTTATGGGCATAATGAGTTGTTCATTATTATATTTTGGTTAATGATTGACTTGCTCATTATTGTGAAGCAATTTTCTTTTTTCTTATGGAAAAGATGAAATTTCTATGTTGTGTTAGGGTTTGTTGAAGGCAAAAAATAAACCTCATGTTGTTCCCAATAGGCCCAATACCCTCAATAGACCCCTAAACAAACCCCATGTATATTGTCTCCAAAAGACCCCATTACTTCCCCTAATATACCCCCGACAAACTCCTTTACTGCCCTCAATAGACCTCCTACTGCCCCCAATAGGAGGTCCTACTGACCCCAATAGATGGTCTTACTGACTTCAATAGGGACATGTTCTAAATGACTGAAGCACACAGTTAAGTTTAATGGTCATACTGCCTCCAATATGAACATATTATAAGTGATTGAAGCACACAATTAAGTTCAAGGGTCATACTGCCCCTAATAGGAGGTCATATTACCCCCAATAGACCCCCCGACGAACCCCCTACTGCCCCCAATAAATCCCCCGACGAACCTCTTACTGCCCCTAGTAGGAGGTTCTACTGACCCTAGTAGGAGGTCATACTACCTTTACTGACCCTAGTAAGAGGTCATACTACCTCTACTGACCCCAGTAGGTGGTCATATTTCCCCCAGTATCATACTGCCCTCAGTAGGATGTCCTAGTGGAGGAATATTATGCTCTTTGTTTATGTCATATTGTCCTTCAATCAGGGTGTCAAGAGTCACTTGCTTTCATTCTTTTGGTGTAGATTTGGATATAAGTTATATTCTCAGTCTTACATCTTATAGAATATTATAAAAACTTTACTTCTTCTATTTCAAAACTTTTCTTGATACATGTATACCTTATATCTTAAGTTCAAGGGTCATACTACCCACAGTAGAAGGTCATACTGCTCATACTGACCCCAGTAGGAGGTCTTACTGCCCCTAGTAAGAGGTCATACTGCCTCTACTAACCCTAGTAGGTGAGCATATTGCCCCAAATAGGGACCTGTTATAAGTGACTAAAGCACAACGGCCCCCAGAGTCCGGTTAACGGTCCTAGGAGCCCGATCAACGGTCCTCGGAGCCCGGTCAAAGGTTGCCGGAGTTCGGTCAACGCCATTGGTCGTGGGAATCCAGTAATAAAAACTTTATTTTATAATAGACTCTTATAATGGTCTATTGTAGTTTATTTAATTCATTAAGGATATAATTATCTTTTTGTTGTTTAAATTGGGTCTTCAGAATTTTAAAATCTAATTTTATTAGTGAGAATAAAATTTTTAAAATTAAAGTTAATAGACATTGTTCCTAATTATTATTTAAAAGGAAAGGGAGATAAAGGACAGATTACATACTTAATTGCCCAGATCTTCAAACTCCAATTACCCAGATTATCAAATCTGCTCCATTCTCTCCTAAATCATCTATTCAATCACGAAACCAATAGAAACCCAAAACCCTTCGTTTTAATTAGTTAGTTTTAATTAATTTAGTTTTTCTTAATCTTCAAAAAAAAAAAAAAAAAAAAAAAAAAAAAAAAACTCTACCACGATCTTCTTCTTCATCATTTGTTTATGGGTTTCTGGGTTTCTGCATCATGTGTTTTGCTTGTTCATCTGAAAAGAAACAGCAAAAATCTAGGTCCTCACTGGCTAGTCCGAAAAAAAGGAATTGATGGGAAGAACACGATCGAAAGAAAAATTATAATCAAAACTACCATTTTCTTATTTTACATGAAACAAACATAGAACATGAATCACAACCCAGAAATTCATAAACAAATCTGCTCTTGATTTGAATCAACGAACCTAACAAAACCTACACCAATTATATATATATCTAACCGAACCGCAAAACCAAACACTAAAACATACAATTGAAGAAGTCAAGATACCAAAAAAAATAAGAAGAAGAATGAATCTCCCGCTTGGCTGCTTGTGTGAAGTGAGTTCTAAGCTTGGCATAAGAAGAAATCTTGACATCAAGATCTCCCTCGTTCTACCTTGCATCTCTCCCACCCAAAGCAAACTCGAATCATTCCTTTAGATCTCTTAATCTATGGGTGTGGCCTTCTTTGACTTGTCTGATGGGTGGAGAAAAAGAGGAGGAAACTTTGATTTGCTCTCTTTTTATTAAATAATAATTAATTAGCTTAACTGTAGTTAACTATAAATGTGTTCCGTACATGTCAGCTTCCTATTTGGTGGTCCCTATGATGTCGACAAATTTTGAATCCATGTTCAAGTACCTATCAATCTCGAGCAGTAGGTGTTGACCGTATAAGAGTGCAATGACTGCAATCTCGTTCGCCCAGGCACTAGTTGACTATGTGAATTTGTATAAATGTCACTAGATCAAGACTCATTTAATTTCAATGGTTAAATCTAACTTGATTGGTTATATTATACTCCTTGGAGTATATATATATATATCAGCAGTTAGATATTACTAAGCCCTAATTCAGTTGTACAAATCACTGATCAGATAGTGACCGGATGAATAGAATTGTACTAGTCATATATCTACACACTTTAGTAAAAGATATTATACATTTAGGATCCGGATCAAGGAACATCTTATTTTACACAATTTCTTACACTATTTTTCAGTCATTAGATATACTTAAGTTTAATGGTCATGATTAATTTCTCAAATGATGTGACAAATGACATGAAATTTAATTTATTTCTCAACAAAAACTAAATGAATTTATAATACCCTCATTTTAATTGTAAACATAAATAATTAAAAATTCTAAAAAAACATTGAGAAGAATAGAGGACGTATTGTTCTTCAGAAACAAGAACAAGAGAACCCCAGTGCGTTGCAGGGACACCAACTCACCAAGCTAGCAACGTTGGTTTAGATATGAAAATAGGGGTTTTAGAGTGAATTGATGAAATGGGTGGTGTGGTACATAAAGAACTAGAGCTTATATTTGATGGTTCAGAAATTGCAATTTTAGGAAAATTAATTAGGGTTCATTGTGGGATAATGGTTCTAACCAGAAGGTATATTGTCCTTGATATTTAGTTGATGGGTGGTCATGATATCTATAAGATTAGGTCTTAATCAAAATCAATGTTGTTATGAGGTTATGATCCATTTAGATGTGTTATGATAACAAATATTATCAGGGGAGGAAAAAAATTTAAGTATATCTAATGATTTGGTATATTAAAAAAAAAATTTAATTTATCTAATCAATTTTAAAAAAAATTGACCACATTGCCACGTCATTTGAGAAATTAATCATGACCATTAAACTTAAGTATATCTAATGGCTGAAAAATAGTGTAAGAAATTGTGTAAAATAAGATGTCCCTTGATCCAGACCCATACATTCGTTTCACGACAACATAACTTACTAACTTCATGGAGTATAGTTACCAAATGTCCAAATAAAAATAGCTCTAATTAAATGACAGCTATTAATGTACGTAATTTTATTCATACTTGGTAGAAATTACAGGTTATGCATGGCACACACGTACGTGAGATTTAACATTTTGGTTCTTATCCTACCATTCCTATGTTTACATTGAAGCCTCAATATCAGGGCGTGGTTTGCAGAAAGCCTCCAAGGGATGTGTCCTTGGCATTGTAAGACCCAACCCTAAACGAGACTACCTTATATCCCTCACCACATTCTCCGCTCCATCCCTCAAACCTAGCTATCCGGCTTGAACTCTGCCGGATCCTCCCAAATTTCGGCGTCATGTTAGTTCATCACCAGAAAACCGCATCATGGCGTGGTTTGCAGAGTGACTTCAAGGGCTCAGCTTTTATCAAAACCTGAAACAATCCTTCTGCCATATCAATTTCTTCCCCATCTATCTTCTCCCATTCGAAGCATTGAATCAAGGCTCCCAATACTATCCCCATCAGTCTTTTTCCTAGAGGAGATCCAGAACAAGCCCTTCTCCCAACGCCAAAAGGAATCATCTTAACCCTTCAAAGCCACCCTTTCCGCTTTCGAACCGATCCGGCATAAACTTTGTTGGATTCTCCCACAGGTCTGGATCTCTGTGAATGCTCCAAGCGTTGACCAGTAACTGCGTGCCGCAAGGGATATGAAAACCACTGATGGTGCAGTCCTCGGATGATTCTCGTGGCACAAGAAGCGGAGCAGGTGGAAACAACCTCAGGGACTCTGTGTAAATTTTCTGTAGGTATTCTAGTTTCGGTAAATCTGCTTCATCCAACAGTCGTTCATGTCCAACATTATCTTCGATTTCAGCTCGAGCCTTTTCCATTTCATCTGGATGGTTGAGAAGAATTGACATTGTCCATTCCACGGCCGTTGATGCTGATCCAGTCCCGGCACGTAGTATTGTCTACACATAGAAAAGTCATGAAAGATTAACCGTATACTACAGAACATACAAAATCTCAAAAGAAAAGAAGATACAAAGAAAAAACCATAGCCATATATTTACTTCCTAAATATTTGTATACCATGTATATCAGTATATGTCTGCACCACGTACAAATCCTTATAATAAAAAAGGTATATTCACTCATGTATCGGGAATTTGGATAACGTTTTTTTCCTTCTCGAAATGTAATTAAGAGAATTCATCTAAACGTACCCCAAACTGTTCTAGTATATCTAGTATTACTATTATTATTATTACTTCGAATAAAATAACACTATTACTATTGAGGGAAATACATATATACATGTACTTACAGTTATAACACCTTTCATGGTTTCGTCAGTATAGAACTCAGGATCCTGCTGTTGTAACGAGAGCATTATATCTATCAACGTAGGCTTTCCCTCAACACAAGCCCCATCACTCCTCATCTTCCTTTGCTCGTCGATCAAGCTTTGGAAAAATCCATCCATCTTCTTCATCAACTCCTTCATCCTCTTCTCCACCCCTTGAAAATCAACCAACTGAAGAACCGGGAAAAAATCATTAAGATTTGAAAGCCCATGAATCTGCATCAACTCCTTTATCAACTCCCTAAACCGCCTCGCTTCCTGGTCCGCCTCGTCTTCGCTATAGTACCTCTTCCCCGCTATCATTTGCATCAGGACGTTAAAACTAAGCTTCTTGAGTCTGTGTCTCAATTCCACCTTGGCCCAACCGTTGGTACCGCAGTCTTGAACCAGCTGCTTCAGCAAAACACGAACCTCCTCCTTCCGAAATTGCTCGAGCATGCTGAGCTGCTTCATCGTGAAGAGTTCCAAGGTGGTGAGGCGTCGTAGGGTGCGCCAATAATCACCATAAGGAGCCCATATCATGGACCTGTAGTTGTAGTTCAAGTGCTTCCCGGCAAGCGACCGTGGACGGTTTGCGAAGATGATGTCGTTTTTGGTGAAGCATTCTTCGACTGCAGATGGTGAGGAGACTATGAGTACATTACGATACCCCAACCGGAGAAACATAACGGGGCCGTATTTTTGAGAGAGTTTATGGAAAGTCCGGTGAAGAGGTTCTTTCTTGTTTCTGAGCAAATGGAGATGGCCTATGATAGGGAGTGAAGGTGGGCTTGGTGGGAATATTTTTCTAGGGTTACTTGCACCATACTTGTGTGTGATGAACTTGCAGACCAACGTAATGAAGAAGAAAGCTAAGACGGTGAAAAACCAGAGAGATTCTTCCATGACTATAGTGATTATTGGTTAGTTGGTTCGACAAGACCTTGATCCGGTTTGTTTTATAGAGTAGTCGATCGTTATCGTTGTATCTAGCTAGTGGAGATCATCGTCATTCATGAGATCAATAATAGACAAGTTTACCCAAAAGGGTGGTGACGTTTTAAGATTGGTGACTAACATTTGTGGTTTTGATGACGACTTTCCAAGCGGCGGGCAATTGAACATTAAAGGGATGCTATCATCATCTAGTTGAAATTAAACAAGGATTTGTAAAGCATGTAATGGTCCCTGGCTCGCAAATTAACCTAGTGTCATACTCATTGCTTTCCTCTATGGTCCTTTGTTTATGTGCGTCCTTTAAAAAAAAAATATTGAAAATTTTATTCAAAACAAACAACTAAGACAATAATTGGATAACAGCGGTCGTGAACTTAGGTTCACCGCTCTCTTCCCTAATATCATAGTTAATTACGGGTCGGTTACAATCAATGACGTCATGTGCGCACTGAGATTCAATAAAGATATATGATCATTTCCTATTACATGTTGAGTAAGAAGTTTCTTACATAAAAGAAACCGACGAGGAAAAGTGAATCATTCTACACCAAATTCTTTTTTTCTCTCATTTGTCTACATTACATATTGAGTGCGAATATGAATTCTATCATGTTTTATTTTTAGTAACAAGTGTACTATATATAGAGGGAGAAAAAATAAGGTGAAATGAATCACTTTACACCCGAAGAGATTCTTGAGCGTTTCTTTACATTGCGTATCTACCTCCCAAATGCTTTTTCAACATCACCAAGCACGGTCTGGCATATAGAACAAATCCATGGACTCTAATTTCACATACACATTTCAGTGGATGAATTCTTGTTACACGTAATATAGATGCTCGAATTGAGCGGTACGTACTGCCGCAGAAAGAAAAAAAGTCAATAATTTGTAAGAGCAAGTCTAAGAGTTTCTTTATATTTTATACATAATAGGAAAGTAAAATTTAAAATCTCTAAATTTGTATACAAATACCCTAAATTTGTATACCAAATCCAACAGTTTTCCTATTTTAAAGATTCAAATATTTATTACAACAATAATCCTCATTTATTATAATATAATAATAAGTATAAAAATATAAAAGTTTATTTTTTAAAACAAATTATGTTTTCTTCTTATCTTTGAGTTTTGAAGAATATGCAACATTCAATTCTTCTTTCTCTAAAGATTTTTAGAAAATCTGTAAATATAAGAAAGCAAAACTTCTCTTTCATTTCTTTCTCTATTTTAAAAAATGAGATAAAAAAGATGTTGAAGTGAAAAATGACCTATTATTCCTTAAAAGTGAGAAAATCATAAAATTTAAAGAATCAGTTCGACCTGCTCTCACAGATCACCAGCAAGTCAGCAACCCCGCGTCGGCCTTCGGTTCATCCCAATAGATAAGCTTTCGAATTCGGTGCCTGCAGCCTAAAGGATATATATAGCTAGATACTCAAGCGCAGTGACAACATCATATGCATGCAACTTTATGCTCAGAATGGGTTCTTTTATTCTGATCTTTTGCCAGAAGATAGCTACTTCCTTACTACTTTGCATGTGGATCCAACACGCAGACGTCTCCATAGCTTATTCTGGATATGGATCTGCTTGTTCAACTACCTAGCTAGCAATCTCAAGCAGTACATACGTGATGACCGTAGTAGAGATAATATATATAAAGTGTAATCAAGTTCACCCGATTAGTAGCTGATTATGTGAATTTGCATAACTGTTATTAGATTAGGGCTCAAATTCAAGTTGATTGGTTTAATATATCAACATGATATTAATAAAGCCTTAACGTGTATGTGTAATGATATATCTAGACACTTACGTACTGTCACGTAACTACGTTACAACACAACGTCTGCTAGCTCGTATAATATTTGTCTAACTTTGATGAAAGATATTATACATTCATTTCCCCCGACAACACAACTTACTAACTTAATTTGTGGAGTATGATTACCAAATGTCCAAATAAAAATAGATCTAACTACGAAAGCTCTTAGTGTATGTATTTTTATTCATACATGCATAGTAGAAATTACAGATTATGCAGGGCACACACGTACGTGAGATTTAACATTTTGGTTCTTATCCTACTATTCCTATGTTTACATTGAAGCCTCAATAACAGGGCGTGGTTTGCAGAAAGCCTCCAAGGGATGGATCCTTGGCATTGTAATACCCAACCCTTCACTCATGTCCACTTTCTCTTCACTAATCCTCTCCCACTCAAACGACTGAACCAAGGTTCCTATCGCCAATGCAATAAACCGTTTGGCCAGAACATCTCCGGGACAACCTCGTCGTCCGGCACCAAATGGGACTATCTTATATGCCTCCCCACCTTCACCGCTCCAGCCGTCAAATCTCTCCGGCTTGAACTCTGTCGGATCCTCCCAGAACTCGGGGTCTCTATGAATCGCACATGCATTAATCACTAGCATCGTGCCCCTTGGAACATCAAATCCCCCTACCACACAATCTTCGGAAGCTTCACGAGGCACTAGGAGTGGAACTGGGGGGTACAACCGAAGTGCCTCCGTTATCACATTTTGCAAGTAATTCAGCTTTGGTAAGTCTTGCTCATTCATTAGACGATGTTCTCCAACCTTTGCGTCTATCTCAGCTCGTACTTTGTTCATCTTGTCTGGATGGTTTAGCAATAGTGCCATTGCCCATTCCATGGTCGTTGATGCCGTGTCTGTCCCAGCAACCAGTAACACCTACACTTGAGCAATCAGCAGCGACTTAGTAGAATGTAAATTTGTAATGCATGCTTTACTTGCTAAGTTTGCTCATTCGTGAGTAAAAATGTTCATACCAGACTTTCAACGAATCGATTCGAGTAAATGAAGTTACCGTAAAGTTGAAGAGACCTTCTAACTTTGAGCAATATGAAATCATTGCGCAGTAGCATTGAGGACGGATTATTATGAGATTAAATTCAAATATAGGAGAAATGATTCAAGTATCTATGTTGTTCAACCCTAGTGTCATAGTCAAAAAGAGGGTTCCTCACTTCTTTATCTCATTCAAAACCGTGCACGAGTTTTTTAGTCTCGCACGGCTAAGTGATAAAAGAAAAAAGAACTGTTACCAGCTAATTTTACATATATTCCGATTAGTTTACCTATGTTTTGAGATTTAATTAATTAAGACATAATTTGCTATGAAATATAAGATTAACTAATCAATTTAATTATCTCTTATCTTTTATGGTAATCAAGAGGACGTCAATCCATTGAAGTAAAAAGAAGTTATTACATGTATAATTTCGATCATATATTATCTCTTATCTTTGGACTTTGGCGCTACAATGATATATGCAGACATATATAATTTTGATGACTAATTCATTCCCGGTTTGGCCGGCACAGAATATGGGAGCTGCCGGCAAATAATCTAGCCTTATCTCAACATTGAATACCATAATTTCTATGCACGACAAGACGCATGATAAGGATATTTGAACAACTAGACACTGAAACAGAGGAACCAATGAATGGTGAAAAGATGTGATCATCTCTCGTTGCGTCTAAAATCTGTTGTCCATTTCCTAGCCTTTGGATCAAGTTTGATTAATGTCTTGCGCGCATTTAGTAGGTGATTAAAGATAGTCGAGGCTAAAAGTCTAAAACTCAAGTTCTCACCACTACTAAATTAATTTCAAATAAGAAATCAAGGAAAGCAAATTACGTACCCCAACGATGCCCTTGATGATATCGTCGGTGTAATATTTCTCTTCTGATTCTTGCAGTGACAATAGATTATCAATCATCAACTTACTCCTAACCTTATCTTTCCGGTCAGAACAATCGACTGCCATGACTTTCCGACGCTCGTCGAGCAAACCCTGCAAAAACTTATCCATCCTCCGACTAAACCCTACTATCTTCTTCTCCAATCCGGTAACATCCATCCACTGCATGAACTGCAAGAAGTCTCCCAAGTTTGTTGTCGCAGAAAGCTCCACAGCTACCTTAATGACCTCCCTTACATTCTTAGCCTCGGCCTGGTCCTCCACATCTTCGCCGTAGAACCTCCTCCCCACCATCGTCATCGTCATTGCATTAAACGAGAGTTCCAAAAACTTGGTCTTTAGATCCACCTTTCTCATCCCATTATTGTTGACGCTTCTCCTCATGATCTGATCCAGCACCACCCGGACTTCTTCCTCTCTGACGGATTGAAACGCCGCGAGACGAGAGGAAGAGAAGAGCTCGAGGGTCATGACGCGGCGGAGGTTTCGCCAGAGGTCGCCGTGGGGAGCGAAGGTGACTGTGGTGTAGTCGTAGTGTAAGACTTTCCCGGCGAGCATTCGAGGGCGGTTGGTGAAGATGATGTCGTTCTTTGTGAAGCATTCTTCGACGGCGGAAGGGGAGGTGAGGAGGAGAACTTTACGTGAGCCCCACCGGAGGAGGAGGACTTTGCCGTAGGTTTCCGAGAGAGATTGGAGGGTTCGGTGAACTGGCTGTTTTAGGAGATGAAGGTGGCCGATGATCGGAAGTGAGGGCGGACTTGGGGGAAGGTTGTGGTATTTTTGTTTGTTGGATATGAGGAGCTTGTGAATGACAGTGATGAAGATGATTAAAGCTAAAGCACTGAACCAGAGTGAATCTACCATTTTGTTTGAAAGGTTGGTTCTTTTTTGGTGAGTCTGGAATGGACTAAATGCGAGCAGACATTGGTTATATAATAATTGGCTAAATTTAGCCATCTACTTGATATGTGGAACAGTTGAAGTAGACCATCCTTCATTTCCTTGCCATCTTTATTACTGATATCGGGTGACCGGAAGATTCCCCGATCCAAAAAATTTGGAAATAATGTTCAGCAACGATTTGTTTGTCTCATCTTTACAAAAATTGATCCCACAGACACTATAGCAATATAACAAATGTATTTCGACACAAAACTTTGGTACTAATAATATATAGTGTTTTTCTGGTAACTAATTGACTAAAAGGACTCATGTTTAATAAGGACGAGCATAAATCTCCTGTTAGTTTAGTGACCGGATAAACATAAACATGGTTGTAGGTAGCAAATGTCTTAACACTAATGTGTATTAACCACCGAACAAAACCATTGTATACGTTTCTCTAGACAAGGATAAAAGTCTATGTACAAGGATTGTTCTGTTACAAGTGTACAACATGAGTATGAATGATTTAAGTGGGATTTCCTTCATGTCCTAATTTTCGAATTGAATTCGAAGCTTCTGCATCAAAGGGCGTGGTTTGCACAAGGCTTCCAATGGCTTGATCTTGGGCATGGTAAGTCCTAAACCTTCACTCATGTCCACCTTCTCTTCACTAATCCTCTCCCACTCAAATGCCTGGATCAAGCTTCCTAACACCAGTGCAATTAACCGGTTGGCTAGGCCAGCCCCGGGACAACCTCGTCTTCCGCCACCAAATGGAATTAGCCTATATCCTTGAGGACCTTCACCACTCCATCCTTCAAATCTCTCCGGCTTAAATTGTGTTGGCTCATTCCACAACTCAGGGTCCCTATGAATAGCCCATGCGTTGATCACCATCATTGTACCACAGGGCACATCAAAACCGCCTACTACACAATCCGCCGAGGCTTCACGGACACCTAACAGTGGAACAGGAGGGTACAACCGCAGTGTCTCATTGATCACATTTTGTAAGTGATTCAGATTTGGCAAGTCTTGCTCATCCAACAGACGCCCTTGTCCGATCTTGATGTCAATCTCAGCTCTGACTTGATCCAACTGATCTGGATGGTTCAGCAACAGTGACATGGCCCATTCTAATGTCGTTGAATCAGTCTCAGTGCCGGCCGCCAACAACGCCTACAATAGATAGCAGAACAGATTAGTTTTCAGAAGAGCCTTTGCATTCTATATATGATAAATTATATGTCACCAGCAGTCCCTAAACAATTTCTTGCGTCCAGAACAAGTCATCTAATCCAACGATTCTCGACTCCAAAATTTGATATTGTGTAGCAATGTAGCATTAATATACAAATATCCAATAGAGCAATACCCCTTTAATTCTACTAATTCAGTACATATTGAGGTTGAGCTAGTACGTTACAAGTTTTATGAAACCATTACCAGAATGATGCCTTTGATGATCTCATCAGTGTAGAGCTCGGGTTCTGTTAGCTGAAGCAACAATAAGTTATCAATCAGCAACTTCCTGACCTCTCCTCCACCCTTGTTTTGATCACAATTCGATGACAAAGTTTCACGACGATCCGAAACCATAGCCTGCAAGAAACTGTCCATCTTAGCCATCACCCTCACCATCTTCTTCTCCAACCCTGATACATCACCCCACTGTAAAAATGGCAAAAAGTCCCCCAAATTTGCTGATGAGTTTAACTCCATTGCATCCCCAATAGCTTCTCGAAAATTCTTTGCTTCCTCAGCTTCTCCTACATCTTCTCCGTAATACCGCTTCCCCACGATCATCATCGTCATCACATTAAACGGAAGATTGATACACTTGGACTTAAGCTCAACCTTTGTCATACCCGAACTGCAACTCCTGGAGATTTGATCGAGTAACAACCGGACTTCTTGTCGTGTGATACTTGAAAACAGAGCCATGCGTGACGAGGAGAAGATCTCGAGGGACATAATGCGGCGGAGGTTGCGCCATAAGTCGCCGTAGGGAGCTACGGCAACGGTTGTGTAGTTGTAGTGAAAGTGTTTTCCGGCGAGCAAGAACGGGCGGTTGGAGAAGGCGATATCGTGCTTAGTGAAACACTCTTCAACGATCAACGGCGAGGAGATCAAGACAACTCGCCGAGAACCCCATCGGAGTAGTTGGATTTTGCCGTATTTAGCGGAAAGAGATTGGAAGGTTCGGTGGATCGGTTGTCTGAGAAGATGAAGGTGACCGATGACAGGAAGGCAAGGTGGGCTTGGGGGTAGATTCTTATACTTACGTGATCTATTGGTTATGAAAAGGTTGATGAGAAGCAGAGAAAAGACGATGAGAGCTAAACTGTAGAATAAGGGATCTCCCATTTTTTATCAGTTCAAGTCTTCAAGACAGGGTTCAATGATCTTGGTATTTCTATATTCAGTGGGAATGCTTTTTTTACTATAAACAAAGGAGGTGTAGCAGTCTAAGTTAGACTCGTCCTAATTCTTCTGGGCCAAGTTTGACCTGAAATTGAGATTTAAATTGCTTTTCTTGATGATCAAAACACAAAACAAAGGTTCGTTTTGGGCCTTATGAACCCCAATGGACCAACAAATGCAGCCCAAATGACTCCAAATGGGAAGAGTGAACTGCATGGAAAGCCAGGGAAGGCAAAATAATCGGAAACAAAGGCAAGGAGAGGCAAGATAATTGGGGTAAACTGGGAGAGGCTTCCATGGTTTTCTTTCATTTGAGAGTGATAAATTGGGGTTGTTTTTGTTCTTTTTTGAAGAAAGGAAAACCAGACTATCAAAAGAAATACTACACTAATATTAACAGTTGATGGGAACATGAACTATATCAAGATATATTAAAATTGGAAGAATTGAAAAATGATAGGTATGGAACAAGCAAACTTTCAAATTTGGCCTTATTGGATAATGAACAATCAATTTACATATATTAATATGGTATACAGACTTTAGAAAATAGATCCAAAGAACCTATCCAGACCCCGAACGCATTATGCTCACAACTCACAATCCCTCAACCCCAAAACATCGTTCATCGACATAATGCAGAAATCTGAGATTATATATGCATCCACAGCACTAACCTACTACTTTCACATTTCCAAACTATGTTGTTGCTGCTTTGAGGGTGGACATGGCTAGCTCGCTATATAGCTTCAACGATTATGGAGCGGGTCTGAAGCGTTCGGAACTCTCCTCTTGTTTGCAAAGAAGGCTTCAAATGAGTAGTGGTGCCAGCGCTTCTTCTCCTCGTTCACCTCTTGCTTTGCTTCCAGATTTTCCGACGAGTTCTGCAGCTGATCATGAACACTAACTGGTGTTGTTGTTGTTGTCGAATTTTCTTTGTACCCGGAAACTAGCACTGCCAGAAACAGCAGCACTATCATTCTCCGCTGTAACTTCATTTTACAACAGGAGAATGAAAGAGGAAACACAATGGAAAAGCTTTGTGGCTTTGTGAAGTGAAGCTTTGGCAAGGTGTGGAAGTGGAAGAAGAACAAATTAGAAAAAGGAATTCAAAAGGTGATTAAAAGGTGGAGGTGGTGGTATTGAGTACACCCTGCAAACAAGGGACACTTCGCACGAGACGAACACTACGCTTTTGAATTTGGAAATGTATATTATTCTTTGTGCTTCACGAGAACTCTTTTTCACACATTATGCTTTTTCTCATGGCTTTCTTTTCTAGGGTCTGGCTCTGGGTCAGAGTCCAAGCTCTATATATGGCATAGGGCATACACATCTTGGCTCTTGTGCCTTTTTCTTTGTCTGGGTTTCGCTTGTCGTCTTCGGAAGCTAGACCCCCTTGTAGCGAAGCCCTGCTCCTCAAACTCAACCAAAAACAATCTTAAAGGAACACAAGACACTTTCCCAGTTTTCTTCTCCATGTTCTCGATTCTGATACAAAAATGGGATTACACGATACCAGTAATTACTGCAATTTTTCCTTTTGATACGAAAACGTTAATTCAACTAAAGTGAAAACTAAAGGACGTAGGTGAAGACGTAAAGATATATAGAGGTGAAAACTAAAGTGAAAACGGGTTCGAGTGGTCAAATCATGCGTGAGCTTAGCTACTGGGCGTGAGCTTTCCCAATGTTCTTTTTCGGGTTTTCCTTCTTTTTTGAGGGTTCCCGATGAAGTTAACTGGATGAGGAGGAAGAAGGAAGAGAGGGCAATAGATCCAAGTGACCTTTTCATTGTCTTATATGCCTCCGTGACTGGTGGAGCTGTGCTAGGACTGCTAGCTATGCTGGATTCTTCTCTCACTGTACCACAGATATGATATGATATGATATGATTTGATACCGGCCAGTAGCAAAGCCATGCATGAAAACTGAAAAGCGTACGTATTCCATACTTGAGACAAGGCGCGACATGCTCGGCTTTAAAGAATCAAGAGGTGTATTCACACACAAAAAAAGAATCAAGAGGTTAAATCTTAATTGAATTCAAAATATAAATGGTAAAAATGTAATCTGGAGTATACAATAAATTGATTATATGTTTTACGAGTCGTAAGTGAAGAGACTAATAACAATTTAAACAGTTTTATCGAAAATAAATTTAAACAGTCTCTTCGAACTAAGTACTATTATATTTCAACATTGTATATAAACTTAATAATATGAGCATGGTCTATAAACTACTAAATGTATGAATTATGGAAAATACGTGTGTACGAACTAATATGTACGTGTGCGTCCGGATTCTTTTTTATTTACATATATTTATTAATGTAAATTATAATCTTAACTGTTCAAAAATTGAATATATCAATGAAAATCATCTCTGTAAAAAATCAATATAAACAATTTTTTTTTTTTGCTCAACCGATTGAATCAAACAAATTGACAGCTGATCATGAGACTGCTAACTTTCAGCATAACTGTCTATTTGTTTGATTCATTTGGCTGAGCAAACGATTTTTGTTTACATTAATTTTTTGCAAAGGTGAACTTCATAAATTAATTCAACTTTTAAACAGTTAAGATTATAATTTACATTAACAAAGTTATGTAAATAAGAGAGACTCTGATTGCACACGTACATAATAGTCTGAACGCAAGTTTTTCCATAAATCATACAAGTGCGAAGTCGAACTCCTAACCTAGGATAGTTATAATTCAGTTCTTAACTCTTCATCACATTAGTCTAACCTTTAAGGAGTCGTGTGACTCGTGTCATAACAATCCATATCCATGACTCACTAAAGATAAAAATTTAACTCCAAATAATATCGGCAAGACTCAAATTCGTGTCCGCCTGTGAGGTTCCTCAACCTAGTCACCTGGATGCTCTTACAAACTCAACAACCTTGTCCTAACTATCATAATAGTTCGAAATTAAGGGAATACAAAGCAAAGGCCCCAAACATCACAAGGCCCAGACTAAATATTCATTTGGGCCTGAAGAAATGACTTCAGGTCGGGTCGCGACTACATACCGGAAAACCCAAGGCCCATAAAAAACCCAGCCGGCTGCCGCCGCTCAACTGTAGCAAAACTAATAACCACTGTCACACTTTTCGCACTCCTGCCGGATAGAAACTATATCCCAGTTTGTTAGATTCAACTCAACAACTAGTAAACGGCGGATTCAGGCTGTTTATTTCCGTCGTCACCTGCACCCTAGCTTTCTACATTGACGACGATGATCTCCATCAACTCCACCGAATTGAACTACCTCGTCTTTCGTTACCTCCACGAATCAGGTCCGTTCCGTTCGCAATTCTTCATCATCATTGCAACTACACTCTTTGTGCTGGAAACTCTTCTAAATTGTTTGATTTTGAATAGGCTTCACTCATTCCGCTTATGCTTTCGGATTCGAGGCCGGAGTCAACAAGAGCACCGTTGATGGTAATCTAGTTCCGCCGGGCGCACTTGTAACTTTTCTACAGAAAGGCCTTCAGTTTCTCGAGCTTGAGGCGGACTTAGGCAATAGTGTAAGTAACATTTTTGAGTGATTTTGTTGGATTTTGGAGTTCGGAGGTTGATTGATGTGTGTGTGTGTGTGTTGGATTTACAGAGTGATACGGATACGGAGGATGACTTTTCGTTTCTGCAACCGTTGGATTTTATCACAAAAGATGCGTATCAGTTACAGAAAATTGTCAAGGAAAAGAAGAATAGGATGAACGCTGCTAACAATGAGTCCAGGCAGGAAAGAGAAAGGGAAGTAGAGGTGGAGAGAAAGGAAGAGGTCCAAGGCGATAAGGCGGAGAAGGATAGGGAACAGGAAATTGGTAAAGAGAAGGAGGAGTCGAAGCAGGATCACATACAGATGGAGAAACTGGAGCCTGAAGAAAATGGAGCTGGTGGAGGTAATCTGCGCTAGCCATTGTATTCGTTATGGTTGCTTGGTTTCTGATTGCAATGATTTGAATTTCTGTACATGTGTAAAACAGGGGTGGAGCCAATGGAGACCTCCCCAAGCTCAACATCCGCGCCTAGTGAAATTCCTACTAGTGATGTCATAGTTCTAGAAGGCCATACCTCAGAGGTTTGGACATGTCCCTCAGTCCCTGCATTGTACATTTATCTCTTACGTATATAATTGGTCAAGGAATGGTTCATTGAACTGGTTCCTCTATTGTTGACAGGTTTTTGCTTGTGCGTGGAGTCCATCAGGTTCACTTCTTGCATCTGGGTGAGTATATTGTCTTCGATTGTAGGATAGATTACTGTATGGAGAGCATGGTTTTTGACATGAAAGAAACTCCACAAATATGGAAGTTCTTGTTTCAGGCGTTTCTCATCTGTCTTCCCTTGTTTAGTTCTGGAGATTCAACAGCTCGAATTTGGACCATTGCCAGTGGAAGTTGTAGATCTAGCATGCAAAATGAACCTGTACACGTTTCAGTGTTAAAGCATTTCAAAGGGAGAGCCAATGAGAAAAGCAAGGATGTGACTACGCTTGATTGGAATGTGAGTTTTTTAGCATTTTCAGTTGAAAACTGTGGCATGGCTCTCCCTGACTTTGTTTTTGCTAAAGCATTTACCATTTAACAGGATGATGGAACGTTGCTAGCAACAGGTTCCTATGATGGGCAAGCAAGAATATGGGGAAGAGACGGTGAGTTACTGTCTTAATCTTCCACATGCTTATGGTTAAAATATACTCTGGTAATGTCAGCCT
Organism: Fragaria nilgerrensis; assembly: GCA_010134655.1. Taxonomy (NCBI): domain Eukaryota; kingdom Viridiplantae; phylum Streptophyta; class Magnoliopsida; order Rosales; family Rosaceae; genus Fragaria; species Fragaria nilgerrensis. The sequence continues at coordinate 30,032,229 of CM020978.1, read as the reverse complement.
AGGTTTTTTGTTATCATTAGTTTATTTTTTAATTACTGGCAGGATTTTCATGTAGGAGAGTTAAGGACTACTTTGATCAGACATAAAGGGCCAATCTTTTCTCTGAAGTGGAACAAAGAAGGCGATTATCTTCTGAGTGGAAGTGTGGATAGAACTGCAATTGTGTGGGACTTAAAGACTGGCGAATGGAAACAACAGTTTGAATTTCATTCAGGTACAGCATTGTTGTGCATGTGTGCGTCTGTTAAATTTCAAGTTCCCTATGATGTTAATCAAGTCAAAAATATTTTTCAGCTCCAACTCTGGATGTTGATTGGCAAGACAATACTTCTTTTGCAACATGCTCTACTGATGGTACAATACATGTCTGCAAGGTCGGAGAGAACCAACCAATCAAAACTTTCTTAGGCCATCAGGTTTGTGCATGATAACATGTAATTCTTTCATTGAACACATGATCAGTTACTACTGTAAGAAGACCAATTGAACTCTGGCTGTGTCCATTCTTGGGTTCAGGATATAAAAATGAATCGTTAATGACTCATGATACATATTGATTTCTCTTGAAATTATAATACTTCCAATTATATATACTTAAAGACAAGCAACTCGTGAGTTGCTAAATCTAACCAGGACATTCATGATGCGGCATCTTTACTCTTTCAGGGTGAAGTAAATGCTATTAAGTGGGATCCGACTGGCTCATTATTGGCTTCTTGCTCTGATGATCATACAGCAAAGGTAACGTATAATTTGTTAATCGCTATTATTGTTGAATCAGTATATGGGTACCCTTCTTTTCAAGATTTGAATCAACAGTGTGGATGTAAATTCTAAACTGTTACCAATTTTCATAATCTAGAGCAGCTTTTCATGATTTCTTTTTATCACGGTTATATTCAAAGGGATTAGAAACTCAGTTATCTTTTTTCAGATATGGAGTATGAAGCAAGACAACTATTTGCATGATTTGAAGGAACATGTTAAGGTACTTGATGGTTTTCCATCTGTGAGTTTGTGGTATATAAATCTCAGATTGTAATATGGAGGCATCTTTGCAGGAGATATATACAATCCGGTGGAGTCCTACAGGACCTGGTTCACATAATCCAAATCAACAATTAGTGCTAGCAAGGTAAACGTGCTGCTTCTTCTTAAATGTTTGGAAATGGGGTACAAACGGTCTCGTTCGTTCAATCCCACTAGTATGACATGCTGTGGTGTTAAATATTATCTCTTTGCATTTATGGTCACATATATGAGTTCTATACAATACATTATGTATTTAAGGGTCGTACATACCAGTATGTTGGAGAGAGCTCCTTACAGTTAGGCCAATAGGCTAGTGAATACTGCTTCCTTATTTGTACATTCCTTATGCTTCCATATTTTTACTTTCTACCAGCGCTTCCTTTGATTCACACGTAAAACTCTGGGATGTGGAACGAGGAACACTTATCTACAACTTATATGGCCACAGGTAAAAATGGTACTTTCATTATATAATAACCGCATTGTAATGGTTGTTTTTTGTGATTCACTGAAAGTTTAATTGCAATATCCTAGGGATCCGGTATACTCTGTTGCATTCAGCCCTAATGGTGAGTACTTGGCTAGTGGATCTATGGACAAATGCATGCACATATGGTCTGTGAAGGAAGGCAAACTAGTAAAAACATACACCGGTAATGGGGGAATATTTGAAGTTTGTTGGAACAAAGATGGCGATAAGATAGCTGCTTGTTTTGCCAACAATAATGTATGTGTTGTGGATTTCCGAATGTAGAACAATTTATTTCAGTTGGTGCAGGCATGTAGCTTCCTGTTATTAACTTATTATAGATGACTATGAAAAGCTTCTTTCTTTCATACACTGTATCCCAATCAAATTTATGAGGACTGCAGTTGCACATTTTGACCTTCTCTGGTGACAGCAAAGAGTGAAATAGTCCCCAGCAAAAGTGTTGTCAGTTTTGAGACTTGCAACAGAAATTTGTCGGTAAAACTGATTTTAGAAGTGAGCAGTGAGCTTATATATTTTGAGAAATAGACCAGGAAAGGATTGATGTGACAAAACTGCAATTTATCTATTAACATGAATTCTACAGCAATTGAAAACTAGAGGATAACAGTTCAACATCCCCAGATGCATTCATCTGATCAATCTGCTAAAACAAACTCTACGCAAAACAAATCCTCTAACTGGTAGTACATAAAACCTAAATGGTTAAATGCAAGAGATGGGACTATGTAAGCAAAAACCTCTGTCATCCTACAGAAATAAATCCAAGCATAGATTACAGAAGCAAGCAAAGGCACCAGAGCAGATTTTCACAAACTCAGTTCGCAGGAGCCCTTCCACACTGATCTTGCAGGTAAGACTTGATCTTCTAACGATAAAAAAGAATCATCTCTATTGAACTTTGAGGTCACTTGCAGTCATTCTATAACATCTTCAAAAAAGTATGCAGGTACCTCTGGAGGAGAAGGCATCACTGCCACACATTTGAACTGTTTTCATAAACATAATCATTCATATCAGTACCAGTAAGGTGGGACTTAAAACCAAAATCAGAAGATAAACATTTGGCATAAATACCTTATGTCTTTTGTACTTTTCTCTTATAGCTTGCAGAGACCCTCCTCGTCTACCCAAATACAAGTCATGTATGATAAGGACACATTCTTTCAACTCGGATGGTTTATATCCTGAATATTGTTGCAGCGATGAAGTCTGCAAAGAGCAAGTTAGTAAATAATTGCCTTCCTCACAAGTCGATGACTGTTGCATAGTCTTTAACAAACTCTTACCCATGGATTCATCCTTGGTTGGATGATAAATCTTGTAAGAAATACAACAGATGCGGCCACAAAAGAAGGCAAAAACTTGACACAGTTGTAGTCTAACAAGCTTAGCTCTGCAAGGTAGTAGCCCAGAAATTCAAAATGCAGATCAGGATCCTGTAGAAATGCACAACACATCATTAGCTTTCCGAAATGTAATCCATGTTAAGCACATTCAAATGTCAGAGATTTTGATAGAGGTATTTCACTTACTTTGTTGCCCTCTTCAGCAACTCTATTGAATCTCCTGAAAACCCAAAATGAGAAGGAACAATAATGAGTCCAATGTGTTACCAAACTCGGCACAATAAATGCATAGCAAGAAGAAAACATAAAAACACTGTCTCACTCCATACCTTAAAATTGTCTTTATTGTAGGATTGCCCAATTCAAACTTCAAGACCTTAAGTATATCAGCCTCCATTTTGCAGACCTTTACAACCACAAGAAGTATCAGTCTACAGCACTACATTACAAAACTACGAAAGAAATATAAACACTTCCTAAGATCACTAAACGAAACATGAAACTCACCTCTTCCTTAGTGTATGTATTATCTGTTATGTAACACAACTCTTCCACATGTGGAGGCGTTATCTCCTCATACTTCCTACCAACCACAAAAGCGATACGATTACTAAGACAATCCACATGAGCTTAACAATCAAGACTAAACGTCAAGTTTCAATGATTGGGGGACTTACGAAGCGACAAGCATTGAAGAAACACCAAGTAATTGGAGCATTTTCCGATTGAGAGCATTGAAAGAAAGGAACCTATCAACATACGAAACGGTGAGGTAGAGAGTATCAGGAAGGAGCTTGTATTCCTCAGCAACTTCCACCAACCAGTCCACCAACACTCCTCTCATATTTGCAGTGATATCCTTCTGAACCTTCGCTATGTAATCCGGCAAAGGCCTTCTATTTGGATCCACCTGAATTCAAAACCCATCTCCACCGTTAGCCCCAAATAGCTCAAAACCCTAAACCCAGAACCAATCTACAATTCAAACCAAACCCATTCAATCAATTCCAGAAATGAACAATACCTCTAGCTTGTGGAGATACTCGTAAATGTCGCGAGCATAAGGCTCGCACATTTGAGGATCTGACGGCGTCGTTTCGACCTCCTCCGTCTTCGGCGGCGCGAGTTCCGGGATTGGCCGCGGTTTTTTCGCGGCCCGGATTTAGTGTTGCATTTCCGCTTCTGCGGCTCAACAGGGTTCGGAGCGGCGGCGTTTTGGAGCCTGGGAAGCTCGCCCAGCACGACGCGCTTCTTGTCCGGCGTTCGCTCGACGGCGGCGGCGGCTTCTTCGGCCTTCCGCTTCATCGCGCGCGTGACGCGGACGCAGTTCTCTTTCTCCGACATAACTGGGTATCTGAGATTCAGAGAGAGAAAGAGAGACTGAGATTATTGGAGAGAGAGAGAGAGAGACGCGTTAAACGAGAGAGTTTTGTAAGCGAGGTTTTGAGGGGCGCCATTTTGAAATACAGAGGTTTTGGCGCTCTTGCTTTTTTTGCTTTCTCTTTTGTTATTTGAGTTTGGGTTTTCATTTTTGGGTTTCGACCGGCGGTTCGATTCTCAATTTGGTTCAATTTTTGAAATTGGGAATTCGATTTGGTGATCATGCGTTTTGGGCTTTTGGCACGTGAACGTACTTTATTGCCCTTTACTGATGTGTCTATTTACATTATGCACCCACGTTTTGTGACATAATGCTGCCATTTTTAGAAATTTTTATTAACTAATTATTAGAAAATTTAATTGAACATGCGGATCATGAACATCAAAATCCTACGTTACATGCTTGATTTAGAAACAAAACAAAACATTTTTAATTAGTATGATTTAATTAAAAAGCCTGAACTTTACAATGCACTAAAATAACAATAATAATGTGTTAATTTCATTAAAAAATTTAAAATTAAGAAGAACTCAACTCCTTCTATCATTCATCATACTCATCAGAACATCCACATAAATCCTAATCATCCATGTAAATTTTTTCATTTGAGTAACCTCACTTCACACCTTTCATTTAGTTTTGTAACGTTTGCTTCATCTCAGTTTATTTCAACATTTAAGACTCAATTTCCAACTAACTCTCTTGTCATTTCAATGATTAATTCTTGACGTCTCATATTTTGATAACCATCTTCGTTTTTGAAGTTGCTTGATATGTTTAATACACTATGAACAATTTCGAAATAGTTTTACCGATCAAAGGGTGCAATAGTTTTACCGACTCCCCTACCAGCATCATGTCCTTCTATACAATACTTGCTTTGTTCCTTCTAGCTCACAAAGTATCAACAGTGTAACTCTTTCATTTTTCTTCTTGATCAAATTCACGTTACCAGTTGTTCAAGGACTTCGGTGTCAAAGACAAAATATGATGCTCCAGAAAGTTTCATGTCCAATTCTGTTATTTGGGATTTCCAAAGGAAAAAACGTTATAGGGCATAACAGAAGATTGAGGGAGGTTGAGAAATGAGATATGTCAGCTAGAATTCAGCCTTTCAGTTCTCAATTAGACATTGCAGACAAACTAAGCATACAGGAATACAGAGATAACTTGCAAAATTTGCATTCGGCTCTCTGCATGTAAGCTCACTACATGAACCTATCCAGTCACCTATACCTAAGATTCTATGAAATCTATGAAACAGTACAAAATCACATTAAACCTAACTATAACTTGACAGCATTATTGTAGGCAGAAGATAACTGGCTTTGTCAATGGGAGATGCGTGTAATGGGTGCCACTGACTCTTTCTGTTTGAGTAGGCTCATTTGTTATACTACCAAACCATACCCTGAAATGCACAGATAAATCAGAGTTAGCTAAAGGAAATACATAGGAGCAACTCATCAGTAATCCACAATACAGAAGGTCAATCTGGTGCTAACCGGGCATGAAATGTTGTGGAATTTTGGAACCCTTCAAGATGGTATGGAAGCAGGTTCAGTTTGAACACCCCCATCTCCGTCAACAGATTTGGCGACTTTAGGCAACATGACAGTTTGCATACTTTATTGGACAAGCCCTTACCCCAATAATCTTTCATGCTTTTGCATCTCCAAACAATGAATCTGGCAACTGTGAAGGGCAATGCATTTTTGCCACACATTTGAACTGTCCACATAAAATGACTCCATTGAGACAATGTTTTCATTAATCATATATGGGTTGAAGAATCCAACTTTTGATAGACATACCGTAGTTTGCTTGTATTTTTCTCGTACAGCTACCAAAGATCCACCACGTCTACCCAAGTACAAGTCATGAATGATAAGAACACATTCTCTCAAATCAGCTGCCTTATAACCAGTATATTCTTGCAGTGCTGGACACTGCAAATCAGAGAAATGAATACAATTTAGTAATTCCCCTTCATAAATAAAAACTACCAGTAATAAGAATAGTACATTGTCAAGATTGTCAAACACATACCCAAGGATTCACTTTTGATCTAGTAATAATAACTCTTGCTAGAAATACAGCAGATGCAGCTATCATAGAAGGCAAGAACTTCACAAGTTTGTAATCCACCAAACTTAGATCCGTGAGGTAGTGAATCAAATACTCAAACTGCACACTGGGAGTCTGCAGAAAACACAGAAAAGCAAAGTAGTCAATATCATATAGTATCAACTTGGCAGATCCAAATATGTGAGATAGATACAAGTGAAACTTACTTTGTAGTAACTCTCTTGAGCAAGATCAACAAATTTTCTGCCAAACAATATGTCAAATGAGCAACAATCAGTCATAGTTTAAGGCTTGTTGAGCAGCTGTAATAACCAACCAGAAATGAGTTTTGATAGTCAGAACCATCATTACCTTAAGAATGTTCGAACATTGGGATTTCCCATTTCAAATTTCAGAGAGAGGAGTATATTAGCCTCCATCTTGATCACCTATACAATTACCAGAAGATAACAATTAGTATGAATACTTCATAACAAGTCCAAAAGGACATAATAATTGATTTACATAGATTCAACGACCAAGAAAAAATCAAGTACCTGTTGTTTAGTGAATGTATTTTCAGTTACGTCAGAAAGCTCATCCACATTTGGAGGATCAATCTCTTCATACTTCCTATTAATCAATCAGGAAACAATCAGTATAATTCTACAAATTATTAGACAACACCAGCTCATAAAAAGAATTAGAGTAATCACAAACATACGAGGCAATAAAGATCGAAGCCACTCCGACTAGCTGAAGCTCACTCCTTGGCACCACATTCATGGAGAGATACTTATCAACATAAGACACAGCAAGATGAAGAGTCTCCGGTAGGAGCTCAATTCATCTGCAACCTCCACAAACCAATCCACAAGAACACCTCTCATATTCGCATTGATAGAGTCCTTCTGGATCTTCTCCATGTAATCAGGCAATGGCCTTCTCTTTGTTCCACCTAAACACCAACCCATTTCCATTATAACCAATTACTCAAATTGACCAAACAAATCAAAACTCTAATCAAAATCAATTCCCAAACTAAAACCACTATTGCATTCATCCCCAAAATCACAAATTTAACTGCTTTATACTCCAATTTCAGTACCCAATTCTAATTACAGATACCCATTCATAGAAACAAGCAAAGGTTCGATCTTTACCTCCATTCGGCGGAGATATGCGTAAATATCGGCAGCGTAGGGCCCACAAAGCTGAGGGTCCTCATCGTCACGCGCCGCCTTCTTCACAGCCTTCCTGATTTCCAATTTGGGTTTCTGCGGCGGCGCAACCCCAAGAATATTGTTGGCCAAAGCGACGACGTTTGCCAAGGTGGTAACATCTCCCAGAACAGCCCTTTTCTTAACGGCCAACTGTTTCTCCTCGACGAAAACAGCCTGAGCTCTACGCTTCGCGGCGGCGCGAGTGATCGGAGCTTCGCATTTCTCAGCCACGGTGGTAAGAGCCATTGCGCTTAGGTTGCTAAAGGTTCTGGCTTTCACTCACTGTGGCTGTTCTGCTTTGGGGGTTTGAAATGGTGGAGGTGCGAGAGAGTGGGAGATGAGATGGGGTTTGGGGTTTGAAATGGTGGAGGTGAGAGAGAGTGGGAGATGAGATGGGGATTTGTAGTGGGTCTGAAATTAGAGAGCGGGGTGTTGAACTTCTGTGAAAAGTCATGGATTTGGCGCTTTATGATTTACTGTGAAATGTTTTGGTTTTCGGGTTTTGAATTTCAGGTTGGTTTGGGGTTATTGAGCGTTCGCAAAATTTTTTGGTGGTTTTGATTTGAAAGTTGGTACTAAAATTTCAGGAAAAGACAGTTTCCCGCCTGGGCTTGACCTCCTTCCGCCTTTGCGTTGGAAAACTATTATTTTCTATTCGTGGACACTATTTCTCACTGTCTCTTAAAAATTAAAATATGGAAAAATTCCCGCTAGTATATTTTTTTCCCATTAAAAAATAAGATTTTTAAATTATCATCAACCCAAATAGTCGTAAGAGACATATTTTTCTACTAACAAAATTTTCAGGTTTTTCAATATTTTTGTTGTCTAAAATACCTCTCCCTCAAATTTTCTATCTCATCTCCAAACTTTCATATTTCATCTCTCTCTCTCTCTCTCTTCTCTCTCTCTCTCTCTCTCTTCTCTCTCTCTCTCTCTCTCTCCAGCTTGCCACCGAAGACACCATACCTCCGTCGGCGGCTCCGATGACGTCTGATTCAAGCCATGTGACGAGATCTGAACCAGCTACCTCCGATGACGTCCGGACCAAGCGTTGACAATCCGAACAAACAAAATAGGTACCACATATACGAGGCCATCAGTCATGGAAAGTGCTCAGTAAACATTTCAAGACCTCTTACTCTTCGCTTTTTGTTGATTCCGAATCTCCGACGATTTCACTGATTTTTACTTCGATTTGGTTACTCCACTGATCTGATTCGTGTTCGGTTTTGTAAACTGTGTACAAAGGGAGGAAGAAGAAGACGATTGAGATTGTTTTGGTTTATAGACGATTGAGATTTTGACTTTATAGTGAATTGTTTTGGTTTTTGGGGTTTTCCTAATAGTAATGATAATTCTTCGAGATTTTAATGAGATAAAAATAATGCGGTTTACTGAGGTCAACAACTACGGCTCTAGCTAGCTTGTAATTCTAAGTTGCTGGGTTTGTTGGGTTTACCTAGCTTGATTGAGTTGATTCATCGATATCATTTGTCATGCATTACTTATATATGTAGCTAAAGTCTAATGACTATATATGTATCCAAAAAAAGGCCTATCATATATGCATTACTCGTCACAGTTCATTATTTATATCTTTCACAAGGTTTTGAAAAAGATGATGATGGCAGAATTGAATTTTTTTATATTTTCTTTAAGGTATATTTCATAAGTGCACATACTGGAAATTGTCAAAGGAGAAATGGATGAAAATTTATAGGCATCTTAAGTGCATCTCCCATCTTTCAGGTATACTGCCTTTAATAGGAGGTTCTACTGACCACAATAGGTGGCCATATTGACCGTAGTAGGAGGTCATACTGCCCCCAATAGGAGGTTCTACTGTCCCCATAGGGACCTGTTATAAGTGATTGAAGCACGCAATTAAGTTCAAGGGTCCTACTGCCCCTATTAGGAGGTTTTACTGACCCCAATAGGAGGTCATACTGACCACAATAGGTGGTCATACTGACCTTAGTAGGAGGCCATATCATCCTTACTGACCCTAGTAGGAGGTCCTACTGACCCTCGTACGAGCTCAATAGGAGGTCATACTGACTCAAATAGGAGGTTATGCCCCCAATAGGTGGTCCTACTGACCCTAGTAGAAGGTCATACTGCCCTCAGTAGGCGGTCATAAGTAGGTGGTCATACTGCCCTCAGTAGGTGGTCCTACTGCCCCTACTGACCCTAGTAGGAAGTCTTACTGCCCCTAGTAGGAGTTTCTACTGCCCCCAGTAAGAGGTCATACTGTCTCAATAGGTGGTCATACTGCCCCTAGTAGAGACCTGTTATAAGTGACTAAAGCACAATGGCCCCTAGAGTCCGGTCAACGGTTGCCGGAGCCCGGTAGACCCTCCTACTGCCCCCAGTAAAACCCCCTACTGTCCCTAGTAGACCCTCCTACTACCCTTAGTAGACCCCTGGACAGACCTCATACTGCCCACAATATACCCCCTACTGCCCCTAGTAGATCTCTGGACAAACCTCCTATTGCCCCCAATAGATCCCCTAGCTTTCGTCGGAGTCGGTCAACGGTTGTCGGAGACCGGTCAACGGTAGCCGGAGCCTGGTCAACCATCGTCGGAGTCCGGTCAACGGCCCTCAGAGCCCGATCAACGTCATTGGTCGTGAGAATCCGGTTATAGAAACTTTATTTTATAATAGACTTTTATAATGGTCTATTGTAGTTTATTTAATTCATTAAGGGTATAATTGTCTTTCTGCTGTTTAAGTTGGCTGTTGGGAATTTTAAAATCTGATTTTGTTAGTGAAAATAAAATTCTTAAAATTAAGGCTATTGAACATTGTCCCTTAAAATAAACTACTACCGTCGTGCATGTACAAATTATGCAAGCTCATCTAAGAGAAGGACGTCCTATTAATAAAGCTACTTGGACACATGGGTTTCTATATTTACCAGGGTTAAAGGTAACTTTAAAATTCTGATTGATGCTTTATTTGGAATCAAGTTAGATCATATGTTTAGGAAAATTATGTTGTGCCGGAGGGTATAGCAGCCAAACTCGTATGTTTAATGTTGTATCTTTAACTTATATGACTTGAAGTTAATTTTCTTGCTTGTATCTTGACAAATTTCTTCACGAGATTTTTAGTTGTTTATTGTACTTCATCGAAAATGGGATCAGGGAGAGGAGAGGGTTTGGAAGGCTTGGTGGTGTTCAATCTCTTAGTTGACTTACAAGATTATGTAACTATAGATCCATTCAACTGGACTTGGTGTTTAGTGATAAAGTAGTATAGGGTTCACATCCAAAATCAATTGACAATTGATAGAGTAATCCAAACCCTTATAAATCCATAGGCAAGATCTCATATTCTCGATGTGAGATTAACATCTCAACATTTAGACCCTTTCCATTTCCAGAGTCCAACTCCTCCAACTCGAAAAACCCATCAACGCAATTGTTCTCATTTGTCATGGCCGCGCTGAAAAGCGTCTTGAGATCACCATAACACCCTGTTCCATTTTTTGGCAATGCTCTAGTGCTGGACCTAGAACAACACCTTAACAAAAAGTTACAGTTTGCCATTGAAGTAGCCCCCTACACAAGGACTAAAATTTTGACGATCATGAAAATTTCGACCGTTCAAAAAATGAATATTTCAAAGAAAATATCAAGATCAATAAAATTTCGGAAGAAAAATGTGAAAGTTTTGAAGTGTATATATTGAAGAATTTGCATGAATCAACCAATATCCCTCTCTAGTAGTGTTGGTTAAGGTGTTTTCATGTGGAAAGGGCAACCAAGTCTCCACTAGGGGAGAGTTAATTTTTGTTCAAAATTTTAGATCGGGGATAAATTTATGACAGAATATCGTCAATTTCTAGTGAATATCGAGATTTTCCTAAAATATCGTAATATTTTGTGTATTTCGGGCGATATTGTTTTGGTAAGTTGAGAAACTATCATATCATCAAAAAAACCATAAATTCGGCGATATATCGCCAAAAATATCGATTTTTAAGTCCTTGCCCCTACATGACTAATCTAGCAGTTTATCTTATGTTGTTGGATGAAGACCAAGAAGATATCACTGAAATTCTGGAGATGAATCTGCCAGCTTAGTTCCCTCATTGTGCAGAAGACTATCATTTCTTCCATCTAGGGGAAAACAATGTTTGCCTTGTCACCACCCCTCCTGGTGCTGCCATACATTTTCAGTTTGAATTTGACATCTGCAAGGTGGACAAGGACAAGAAGAATTTTATCACTGTTGTATTCCAGCATCCTCGCGGTTTCGAAGACCATGCCCTTCCCTCAGTCTATCATGCTTTTTGTGCTCTATCGACTTTAACTTGAATGTTTCTGATATGCTTATCTTCTGTTCTATTCTGTGTGCGACTTTACTTGGAATCCAACTGTACACATTTACAATATACTAAAGTGGAAGCAAAGAATTTGTTTATGTTGTGATTGGTAACTTCATTGTATGTCATTAGAAGGTGAAACTGGACCGAAAATACAAAGACAATACAACTTGCAAGTTGTATACTTTGGAGTTCAGCTCACTTGCATGTAATGTGACATTACCCGACCACATCCTAAATATGCAGTGCATTCCTCACTGCCCAACATTAACACCTCACTAACATTCTACAATAAGATCAATCACGGATCATGAACTGTGTTTTCTCATCATTAACACCACCACAGAGGGGTGCCACTGGTTGTATCAGTTGGAGAAAGGCAACTACTCTGCAACTTAATTGTTGCTTTTGCAGCTATATCAAGGGGACACAGCACCTTAGCTTATCCATATATATTTGTGAGTATGCCGGAGTTACATCCCATAACCCTGAGGAGCTGAGGTTGGCAACACATCTGCCTATGTACCCCTTCTCTGAGTTGGCTCATTTTCTTTAACTGCTGCTCCATGCCTGGGACAGAATATTCAGATTTTAAGTTTTGAAGCATAAAATCAAGTTACTCATAAGTTTAAGTAAAGTTATTCCTATGCTGACCTGGAATAGAGTAACACGGAAGAGTGGAAAGCTTTAAATCCACCTAAACAGATGGAAGTCGATATCCCATTCTCATCTGTCAACACCCTTCAAATTACTCCTCCAGTGAGATTCCTCAGTAAGCCCTTAGCCAGATATTTCAAACATATTGAGACAACCCTTGCCACAACAGCCATCCTCATAGTTTCAACATAAACCCAATGCTAATATCATCAATCATGCCTTCACATTATCAAACAGAGGAGCTGGTAGCTCTGGAGGGCAGGGAAGGTTTGCCACATACTTGAACTGTCAAAGCATGAGCATTCTATTTAGGCTTTTCATATCTCAAATTAGCAAGATAAAATGACAAAATCACACTTCTGATAAAATACCTTATGTTGTTTGTATTTCTCTCGCACAACTTGTAACGATCCTCCTCTTCTACCCAAGTACAAATCATGAAGCACAAGAACACAATCTTTCAAATCAGCTGCTTTGTATCCAGTGTAATGTTGCAATGTTGAACACTGAAATAAATACAGTTCAGTAATTTCCTTCATACTTAGAGATAAGATCAGGACGTATAAATTACTCATAACTCTTACCCAAGGATTAATCTTTGATCTGATCATTAATCTTGCAAGGAAAACAACTGATGAAGCTACCATAGAAGGTAAGAATTTCACACATTTGTAATCCAACAAACTTAGCTCTCCAAGGTAAGAAACCAAGAACTCAAACTCCAAATTGGGAGTCTGTCAACAACATAAAAAAGGCAAGCAGTCAATATCAAAGACTATCAAGTTGGCTAATTCACATGTGCATTAGAGAGAGAGCTTACTTTATAATTCCCTTGAGCAACATCAGTATACTTTCTGTAAAAACATTATGCAAATTGAACATTAATCAGACACAGCAGTTTAAACAAGTTAACTTTAAGTAACTTCAATAAACAACCAAGAATAGATGTAGCTGTCAGCACAGTTCTCACCTTAAAAAGGTCCGAACAGTAGGATTCCCCATTTCAAATTTGAGGGATTTGAGGATATCAGCCTCCATCTTGATCACCTTAAAACAACCATAAGATACTTCAGTACTAAAGCCTCATGTATCTGTCCAATTTATTAAGAGCGAGTAAAGCAAGTACCTCTGCTTTGTTGTATGTACTTTCTGTCATGTCACTAAGCTCAGCCACATGTGGAGGATTAATCTCTTCGTACTTCCTATTAATCATACAAATAAGAAAAATGTCAGCATAATGCGTAATTATACAACAGCTACACAAACTCAGAAACAATTCTAACAAAATAGACTTACGAGGCAATGAACATTGAAGCAACTCCCAACAGCTGAAGCTTATGCTTATTGACCACATTCATCGACAAATATTTATCAATGTAGGAAACAGATAAATGAAGAGTGTCCGGAAGAAGTTTAAATTCTTCCGCAACCTCTACCAACCAATCCACAAGAATCCCTCTCATATTAGCATCAATAGCATCCTTCTGAATTCTCTCCATGTAATCAGGCAATGGCCTTCTCTTTGGCTCCACCTAAACAACAGTTCATTGAAGGTAAGCCTAATACCCAACTAAAGAATCAAAATTAAACCGCAAAGTTAACCATTATTCAATCAAACCCAATAGCATCTACCCAGAATCAAACTCAAACCCATAAAGTTACAAACTTTATAGCCAATTCTAATTATCGAATCAAACCCACTACCCATAGAAAACCATGCTCACTGTCCAGATTGAATCGAACAGTATCATATCATTCCAATTCAAAACCATGTACTAAACGAGAAAAGCAGCAATCTTTATACCTCCATTCTGCGAAGATAGGCATAGATATCAGAAGCATAAGGCCCACAAAGCTGTGGGTCTTCATTGTCCCGCTCCGGCACAGCTCTCTTTCTTTCACATGTGGGTTTCCGTATCGCAAAATCCAAGTTGGGGTTTCTCGAGGCCAAAACGACGACGTTTGCCAAGTTGGTGAGATCTCCGAGCACAGCTCGCTTCTTAGTCGCCAGCTGCTGCTCCTCGGCCAAGGCCGCCACCGCCCTCCTCTTGGCCGCCGCGCGCGTAATCGGAGGGCATTTCTCAGCCACGGTAAAAGAAGCCATTACAGTTTACTGAGCTGAGAGAGAGAGAGAGAGAGAAGTACTAGTAGAGTGGTTTGAGTGAGATGGGGGATTTGTAGTGAGAATGGAGAAGGAGAGCGCCGGGTTGAATTTGCTTTGAAATCTCAAGTCTTTGGCGCTTTGGATTTTTGCTATTAAATTTTTGGGTTTCGAATTTTGAAGAGTTGGGTGTTGATTTGGGGGTGATTTGAAAATTTGATGATTTGGTTTTTGGGGAGTTTAGATTGAAATTTAGCAAAACATGTTCCCTCCCCGTCCGAGTGTTTTGTTGATTTCCTGGACCCGCCATGGCGCATATTTATATTCTATGAAATTAAATTAATCATTATTTATCCGAGTGTTTTGGAATTTTCCAGCCATTTTTTGGAAGACGATCCTACGTGGCACTCCCACGGTGAATGATAGTTTACCGCGCTTTATTAAATTGATTGATTACAAGATTCGGACGTACGATCAAATTATGGCATAGACGTCGTCGTTTCGATAGGCCAACTAAATATATATATATCTAGGGTTTCTGACCAGGTTCCTCAAGTTAATAACCAGCCTCCGGTCCTTGTTTCTCACATCTCCCTCTCCAATTGGTCGTGAAAACGAAAGCAGCACCCGTCGGCAAACGGTATCATGCTGAGTCAATGATCAGAACCACAACCTACGTACAAACAGCTCACTTGCGATGACGGTAGAGTTACCCGAAGATATCATACTCGAAATCCTCTACAGGTTGCCTGCTAAACCTTTAAAGCGATTCAGCTGCGTTTCGAAACGCTGGGAATCTCTAATCTCTGACCCAGAGTTCGGCAAAACCCACTATGAATTAGCTTCCAAGTGCCAAACCCTAACTCACAGACTACTGGTACTCGAACATTATTACAGCCATGAAGTCACATCTTTCGAGTTGGAGACGCCGTCGTCCGGAAAAAACAAATCTCCGGTCAGAAGGGACAACGTTCCGTTCACGAAAAAGGACGGTCGTTTTTGTCCCATGCATATAGTCGGCTCATGTAAGGGTTTGGTAGCCTGTATAATTCCTTTGGGTACGAATAGTATGTACTCGTATATTTGGAACCCACTGACAAGATTTTTCAAGAAATTAGCTGCGTAAATGGTTTTCAGGGTTTTGGTTATGTCTCGGCCACTGAGGACTACAAAATTCTTGTGTCTAACTCTAGGTTATTAAAATGTGACACTGACATGGACATAGAGGCGCTCATCTTCTCGTCGAAAGCTGGCGTTTGGAGAAAGATTGAATCCCCTCTCATGTTCCACCCGGAGAAGCTCGACCAGCTGGGAGTTCTCGTAAATGAGACACTTCATTGGATTTTTAATTACTATGAAGTCCACAAACGATTATGTATTGTTACATTTGATTTGGCAAAGAAAGAATTCCGGAAAATGATGCTGCCTAATAACAATGTATTCCGGGCAAACCATATAGAGGATTGTTGTGGAGGAGGAGGAGGAGGAGGATCAGGAAGCCTGTATGTACATGCGATGCGTTATCAGCATCACAATTCTGGCTTTAAGGTGTTTAAAGTGGTTGAATCTGTTGAGTGTTGGGTTATGAGAGAATACGGTGCCACTGATTCATGGGCTAAGTTGTATACATTGAAGCTTGGAGATAATATTATTGTTGAACCAATCTATCTAGTTTTGGGAACTAGTACAGTTGTGATGGTACATGAGGACATGGTTGATCATTGGTGGGTTAACAGGAATCAGTTGAATGTGTTCAGGATTGATCATAAAGGAGACAAGCACGATTTGTGTAGTATTAGATGGGGGGAAGAAATGATTGTATATGAAGAGAGTCTGCTTTCTCTTAGTGATTGAAATTACCGACTCGAAGAGATCGAACATCGAAGGCCAAGGTGGAAAGGATGACACTGAAGTCTCTACGTACACAAGCCAAGACAAATGGGGGTGACTGCTCATTCTTTGCATCATCGATCGCCTGGTTAGTTATTCTGGCCTCATATAATTTTGACTCTACAATACTTGAAACCTGTTATTTGTCAATTTTCTAGGTATCAATTATTTTCCCTTTACATACTCAATGTTCAGATGCCTGCCTTTGAAATTAACTTATTAATTATGATTTGATATCATGTCTGACTAAAATCTCAAATCAAAACCAATTGCCCCTCATGGTGAATCAACAGAGAAAGCTACAAGCTGCCAACCATACACTGTGAAATGTTTCGTATACGAAATACAGAACCAACCTTGAACTTATTTAATAGCGTTTGAAAACATAACAAGCCCGGAAAACCAAAGAGATAATGTTAGCTAGAGTTGAGAAAGGAAGGGCAGCATTGTTTGGCGCGGCCTGCATTTTGCTAGCAAAGGATGAGCTTTAAAGATTGTGAGGCCAGTCCCTTCAGTCATGTCCACCATCTCCTCACCACTTCTCTCCCATTCAAAACACTGAATGACTGACCCTATGGCCAGCCCTACAATCCGATTGGCTAACCCTTCCCCAGGACAGCCTCTCCTTCCTGTCCCAAATGGCATGTACTTGAAACCATCCCTTTCTTCTTGTTCAATTTGGAACCTCTCCGGCTTAAATTGTTCAGGCTGTTCCCACAACTTAGGATCATGATGTATCGCCCATGCGTTCATTATAAGCATTGTACCACGAGGAACGTTGAACCCTCCGACGGTGCAGTCCTCCGATGACTCATGCAGAATTGTGGCTGGTGGGTACATTCTGAGGGTCTCACTTATGATGCAATGGAGATAATGAAGATTAGCAAGGTCTGATTCCACAATTAGCCTGCTTTGTCCAATTTTGGTATCAATTTCTGTCTGTGCTTTTGCTAGGGCTTCTGGGTTGTTGAGTAACAGTGACAGAGTCCACTCCATGTTACCAGCTGAGGTGTCAGTTCCTGCTGTTAACATGATCTGGGTACAATATATAGTGCAAAAATATGTGAATTTGCATAATATATATGTAAGAAGTTGAGCTCAAGCTAAAGATAAAAGTGAAACAAAGTTTTAGACCAAGTCTAATATGTAAACTGATCAATTCAAAAAAAAAAATTAATAATAATAATTATATGCTTACTTGCATCATGCCTCTTATGATTTCATCAGTATAATATTCAGGTTCAGTTGCCTGCAGTGACAGCAAGACATCCACCATGGTCTTGCTCTTCTGTTCAGAAAGACAGCCACTCTGCACTTTTCTGCGTTCTTCGATCAGAGATTGCATGAACTCATCCCTCTTCTTTTGCAATTTCACCAACCTTTTTTCAAGGCTACCAGATCCAACGTACTTCAAAACTGGCAAATAATCTCCAATATAGTTAGCCCCAGTCAAGTGAACGCTCTCTTTCACAAGTTGTTCAAATCTCTTAGCTTCACTGGAATCTGTCATGTCTTCCCCGTAGTATCTCTTCCCAGCAATCACTCTCATCAAGACATTAAGAGTCAGCTCAAAAAACGTTGTCTTCATGTCCACAATGTGAAACTCACCACCATTAGACCCTCGAAAAAGCTTGCAAATTAGTGACCTAACTTCATCTGCACGTATGCCATGAAACATCTGAAGGCGGCTGGATGACAATAGCTCAATGGAAGCTATGCGTCTCATGTTGCGCCAGTGAGAGCCATAGGGTGCCCACATAACCGTGGTATAGTTACATCCAAGGTGTTTGCCAGCAAGCAGCTTTGGGCGGTTTGCGAAAGAGATGTCGTTTTTGGTGAAGCATTCCTCAGCAGCAGATGGTGAGGATACAATAAGAACAGGGCGGGATCCAAGTTTAAGGTATAAAATTGGACCATATTTTTCAGATAGTTTTGCAAGAGTTCTGTGGAGAGGTTTTTTGAATAGATAGAGATGACCTATGATGGGAAAGGAAAGGGAAGGGCTTGGTGGGAGCCTTTTGTTAGTTTTCTGAAAATGCTTCTTGAGGAGGAAAAGAAAGACAATGAAGAGCCAAAGGTAGTAGGAGATTGAAGTTTCCATGGATGTGTTGGACTATGCAACAAGAAGCTAATGCAGTACCTAAAGATATCCAAATGTCAAACTTCTTTTTTTTTTTAATAGAAATGTGAAGCTTTCATGGCCGCTAGAACCACATCACATACAGACATTATAGATTAGGAAAACTAAATGATGTCTTATAGGCACCAATAAAGTCAAGCTATATGTGACATTTTGTAATAAGTAATAGTGAATGCCGACGTGCACCAACACCGTTGTATGTATACACCATCGAAAAAAACACCATAGTAGGTATATGATATTCATCGGAAAAAAGTTGCCGATAACGTTTTAAAATGTCTACCTTCAGAAAATAGGCTAGAAAATAATCTCCAGTTGTTGTTGGTTTAGGACATCAAAGATGCGCGTTCGGCTCTCGAGTCTCCACTCACTTTTGGACCTTACACCAAAGCTCAAGGCCCAGCACCTTAAATGGTGGACCCTCAGCCCGCTAGGCCCACGAACCCCGAAACCGCCTAGCGGCACCTCGTGTCCGCATAGCCCGCAGGATTTTTTTGGTTTAACTGTGGCCCAACACAAACTTAAGTGGTGGACCCCAGTCCGCTAGGCCCACAAACCCTGAAACCGCCTAGCGGCACCTCGTGTTCGCATAGTCCATAGTTTTTGTTTTTGTAAATCCCGTTTAGTTAAAAAAATATATATCCGACCCAGAAATCAAGCATCTCTCTCACTCTGCTTCCAACCCATCATCAATATTCCACCACCCTCCACCATTTTCTTGAATCCACAATCTCAAAAACATAGAAAGAACAAAATCATGACTCTTTTAGCCTTAGAGCATACGCAACAATGGACTAAAAGGCTGGGTTGGATGAAGGAAGGGATCAAAAACAACATCCACCGGTAAAGAATTAGTCTAGGTTAGAGATGGGTCCATGTGAGACACACATAGTTAGGTTAGCAGCTGGGTTAATCCTCAACCCATATATTGGTCTGGGGTAATTGAGACATGGGGCCTATTTTCTTGTTTGTGAAAGAGAAACAACCACTCCCAATATACTCCCAATATGTAAAAGTTGTCACATGTAAGAACAAAAATAATTGTTTATCATTCAAAAATCATTTTTATACTATGTAAATAGTAATTTGTCTTTAGATTGATCTCATTGTTGTATTGTCCGACCAAAGATCAAAAACTTATGTTGATGAATAGTGCATCAACCCGGGTTAAAAATTGGTCTAATCCACATAAAATTGATGCATTTGCTCTTACAAGATTGCCCGGAGATGTCGGACCAAACACTCTATGAACCTAGTGAGGCTCCTGATGACGAATGAGAATAGCTGCGTTGATGGGTTCTTCGAGTTCGCGGAGCTGGACTCTGTAAATGGAAAGGGCCTAAACCAAGTCCAGGTTTAGTGAGTTTATAGTTACGTAAAAATTTCGGGAAGTTCAAAAAGAAGAAGAAAACTCTAGTCCAAACAATCAAAAATCTTTGCTCTTCGAACATATGACACAATGCACACCATTGCTCTAGCCATGAAAGATGCTGCCTCAAAATAGAGTTCAAGAAGAATGGCATGCTATCCCAACCACCAACCTCTCAAATCATTAATGTGTTTGGCAGAAGCGACAGCGAGATTGCATTCTGGTCCCCGCGCTTTTTCTTGATATGAAGGAGAGGACTAATCACAATTATGTTCAAGTTTTGGGTCCAATCAACTGGCCAAGGTACACATTATTTTTCTCGTAGAGTAATCCCAGGTCCAAAAGAGATTGGTTTTGAGTCCCCTTGTTGTCTAACATGGGATCAAAACTTGACAAATGCATCACTGAAGTGTCTTTGACACAATATGACACATCAAACCTGTATGGCTCTCACTAGGGCTCCGCAGACACTGATGTATGACCATTTTACTGATGTAAAACAGGGATTGGATGCAGCTGTTGGTGATATAGAAGTCATAGCTGACTGGTACATTATGTTCTGAGCCTTTCTTTTGGGATTGCAAGTCATTAGAGAAATCAACATAGATTGCTACCAGTAAGTAAAAGATGCCCACCAGGTATATGTGAAAATGCCTGATCCACTTTTCTTCTTCTACTTATATGATCTCTTGTGGTCATGAGCACACTGTTATACAATAACAAAACATAAGTATCAGCGAATCATTGCATTGGAATACATGTGCATATCTGTGTGACCGGAAATAACAGACCAAGAATACCCAATAGATATGCTTAGAGTTGAGAAAGTAGGGGTAGCATTGTTGGGCGTGGCCTGCATTTTGCTAGTAATGCTTGAGCTTCAGGCATGGTAAACCCCGTCCGAACACTCATGTCAATTTCCTCACTAGGTCTCTCCCATTCAAAGCACCGAATCAGTGACCCTAAGGCCAGCCCTATTATCCGGTATGCTAAGCCTTCCCCAGGACAGCTTCTCCTTCCTGCCCCAAACAGCAACCACATGAAACCTTATCTTTCTCCTTGTACATTTTGGAACCTCTCTGGCTTAAATTTGTAACAGAACAGTGTATATCAACAGAGAAAGTTATCAGTATGATAAGATGCCAACCGTCCATATTTTAAAATGCTTTGTATGCATAATGCACAACCAAGCTTGAACTTATCTGATAACATGTTTATACATATGACTGGAAATAACAAAGCCCAGAAAACCAAAGAGCTATTGACATATTGTTAGAGTTGAGAAAGTAAGGCCAGCATCGTTGGGCGTGGGCTGCATTTTGCTAGCAAAGGGTGAGCTTTAGGCATTGCGAGGCCAGTTCCTTCAGTCATGTCCACCATCTCTTGACCATTTCTCTCCCAGTTAAAACACTGAATGACTGACCCTAATGCCAGCCCTACGATCCGGTTGGCTAACCCTTCCCCAGGACAGCCTCTCCTTCCTATCCCAAATGGCAAGTACATGAAAACATCTCTTTCTTGTGCATTTTGAAACCTCTCTGGCTTAAATTGTTCAGGATGTTCCCACAACTTAGGATCATGATGTATGGCCCATGCGTTCACCAACAGCATTGTTCCACGAGGAACATTGAAGCCTCCCACGGCGCAGTCCTCTGATGACTCATGTGGGGGGATAAGTGCGGCTGGTGGGCACATTCTGAGGGTCTCACTTATGATGCAATGGAGATAGGGGAGATTAGCAAGATCTGATTCCTCAATTAGCCTGCTTTTCCCAATTTTTTCGTCAATTTCTGTCTGTGATTTTGCTAGGGCTTCTGGGTTGTTGAGTAGAAGTGATAGAGCCCATTCCATAGTTCCAGCTGAGGTGTCACTTCCTGCTGATAACATGACCTGGTAAAAAATGCTTTAGACCAACTAGTTTCATTTTTCAAACTAAGTTTCAGGAACATATTTTTAGTTAAGATCTCAAACTGACTTGTGGGAAACACATCGTTACAACAACGTGACATTCTTTGGATCTGCATATATATGGTAGTATGTTACTAGTTTTCTGTAGCTCGAGACTAAAGAGAAAAGTGAAATAAAATTTTAGAACAAGTATAATCTGGTCAGTTAAAAAAAAAAATAAAAATCTTTCATACTGCTGTTATTCTTGGATTTGGCAGATTCTGTTCGAGAGAGCTTTACCTGCATCATGCCTCTTATGATTTCATCAGTATAATATTCAGGTTCAGTTGCCTGCAGTGACAGCAAGACATCCGCCATGGTCTTGCTCTTCTGTTCAGAAACACAGCCACTCTGCACTTTTCTGCGTTCTTCGATCAGAGATTGCATGAACTCATCCCTCTTCTTTTGCAATTTCACCAACCTTTTTTCAAGTCCACTTTTTTTCAAAACTGGCAAGAAATCTCCAATGTTAGGCGCACTCAATTGAAAACTTTCTTTCACAATTTGTTCAAACATCTTAGCTTCACTGGACTCTCCGATGTCTTCCCCATAGTATCTCTTCCCAGCAATCACTCTCATCAAAACATTTAGAGTAAGCTCGAAAAACGTTGACTTCATATCTAAACTCTGCGGTTCACTACCATTAGACCATCGAAAAAGCTTGCAAATTAAAGACCTGACTTCATCTGCTCGTATGTCATGAAACATCTGAAGGCGGCTGGATGACAGCAGCTCAAGGGAAGCTATGCGTCTCAAGTTGCGCCAGTGAGAGCCATAAGGAGCCCAGACGATCGTGGTATAGTTATATCCAAGGTATTTGCCAGCAAGCAGCTGTGGGCGGTTTGCGAAAGAGATGTCGTTTTTGGTGAAGCATTCCTCAACAGAAGATGGAGAAGATACAACAAGAACCGGGCGGGATCCAAGTTTAAGGTATAAGATTGGACCATATTTTTCAGATAATTTTGCGAGAGTTCTGTGGAGAGGTTTCTTAAAGAGGTAGAGATGACCTATGATGGGCAATGAAAAAGAAGGGCTTGGTGGGAGTCTTTTGTTAGTTTTCTGCAAATGCTTCTTGAGGAGGAAAAGAAAGACGATGAAGAGCCAAAGGTAGTAGGAGATTGAAGTTTCCATGGATGTGTTGAAGTCTGCAACAAGAAGCTAATGCAGCCCGTAAAGATCACATCAGAATGGCAGCCTCTACTTCCAATAAGTCAACATTTCATTGCTATCCAATACGACCAATAAATGATAGTGAATGCCGTAGTATTTACCATATACTGATAATGGATACAGCTGGACATAAGTCCTTCCGGAACTGACGGTTCTGTAATTACAGTCTTGCCATCATCTTTTAAATTACATTTTTGCCGACCATTTTCCTGTAATGACGATTATCCTCTCATTTATGTCATAATTACAGTCATGCCATCGTCTTCTGAATTACATTTTTGTCCCCTATTTTTCTAAAATGACTATTTTATCCTCACTTACATTATAATTACAGTCATGTCATCGCTCTCTAAATTACAGTTCCCCCATTTTTTAAAAGTAACGATTATGCCCTCTCTCCGACAACAAAACGCGGGTAAACTACCTAGTTGTATATAATATAGATGGATACAAAAGATAGCAATCACGTTCCAAAATGTTTGCCTGTGTGGTGTTCTAGAAATAATCTAGCATTGTTTGTTACTTCAAGAACGCTTCAATTTGTACTCTCTTAGTTCCTAGAAGATTTATCTGTTTGAAAAGTTTAGGTAATTTACTTATAGTTGAGAAGCTTCTGCATTTGCACATTTCATATTTGAATTCAACTAATTTCTTTGGTATTGCATTCATTCAGGAGCTGGGGAATGCGAGGTTGGCTTGCAGGACATGCTAAAGTAACTGCCTAACTGGATTCTAGCTTGTGGGACTGAGCGTTCCGGTTGAGATTGCAGGTCATTAAAGAAATTAACATAGAGATGCCCACCAGGTATATGCTAAAATGTTTGATCCACTCTTCTTCTACTAGACATATATATATATATATATATATATATATATAGATTTTTGTGCGGATTTCCACTTTACACTTACTTTTCAATCGAATTTTCACATCTCCACCGTCTAGTATTTAGATACTAATGTATAGATCATCTCTGTAAAATTTCAGCCAATTCGGTTATCATTAAGGCACTCAAACTGCGTTTTTCTATGGATAAACATAATTCTGTCGAACTTGAACCGTTCATGTTTATAACAGAAAAACGCAATTTTGAGTGTTTTAATGATAACCGAATTGGCTGAAATTTTGCAGAGATGATATATACGTTAGTATCTAAATTCTAGATGGTAGAGATGTGAAAATTCAATTGAAAAATGAGTGTAAAGTGGAAATCCGCACCGTAAGAATAAATACGGACGTCCGCAGCCGAGAAAATATGTATATATAGTCTATACGAACGATTCACTGTTATATGAAATGATGCATTTAATACAGAACTAAAGGTAACTGTCTATATCTAATTGCATTCGAAACAATGTGCTTATGCATCTCTGGAAATTACAGACCCAGAAATCCTAATAGATATGCTTAAAGTTGAGAAAGTAAGGCCAACATTGTTTGGCGTGGCCTGCATTTTGCTAGCAAAGGGTGAGCTTTAGGCATGGCAAGTCCAGCCCCTTCAGTCATGTCCACCATCTCCTCACCACTTCTCTCCCACTCAAAGCACTGAATCAGTGACCCTAAGGTCAGCCCTACAATCCGGGTTGCTAAGCCTTCGCCAGGACATCCTCTCCTTCCTGTCCCAAATGGCAACCACTTGAAACCATCTCTTTCCCCTTGTACATTTTGGAACCTCTCCGGCTTAAATTGCTCAGGCTTCGCCCACAACTCAGGATCATTCTGTATGGCCCATGCATTCACCAAGAGCATCGTTCCACGTGGAACATGGAAGCCTCCTACGGTGCAGTCTTCTGATGCCTCATGAGGAGGCAGAAGCGGGGCTGCTGGGTACATTCTGAGGGTCTCATATATGATGCAACTAAGATAGGGAAGCTTGGCAAGGTCTGCTTCCTCAACTAGCCTGCTTTGCCCAATTTGTTCATCAATTTCACTCTGAGCCTTTGCAAGGGCTTCTGGGTTGTTGAGCAAGAGCGATAGAGCCCATTCCATGGTTCCAGATGAGGTGTCTGTTCCTGCTGATAACATGACCTGGTGCAATTGTGCAAAATGCCTTAGACCAGAGCTAGTTTGTTTTATATTGTGAAAATGTGAAGTATGAATTTACTAGAACAGGGTAGTTTTGAATTAGAAGGTGTAAATTTGTGGGATTAGGAGTTAGAGAGCTTACATGCATCAAGCCCCTTATGATTTCATCATTATAGTATTCGGGTTCAGTTCCTTGCAGTGACAACATGACATCGACCATGGTCTTGCTCCTGTGTTCCAAAGCTGAGCCACTCTGCTTTTGTCTGTGTTGATCGATCAAATCTTGCAAGAACTTATCCCTCTTCTTCTGCAATATTATCAACTTCTTCTCAAGCTTACTTACTCCCACATAGTTCAGGACTGGTAAGAAATCTGCAGCGTTACCAGCCCCACTCAGTTGAAAGGTTTCTGCTACAATTTGCTGAAACTGCTTGGCTTCCTCTGATTCTGCTATATCCTCCCCATAGTATCTCTTCCCAGCAATCATCCTCATCATGACATTAAGTGTTAGTTCAAAAAATTTCGACTTCATCTCTAGACTCTGAAACTCACCACCATTAGACCATCGAGATAGCCTGCAAATGAGTGACCGGACTTCATCTACACGTATGCCCTGAAGCATCTGAAGGCGGTTGGATGACAGTAGTTCAAGGGAAGCAATGCGTCTCAAGTTGCGCCAGTGAGAGCCATAAGAAGCCCAGGTAACTGTGGTATAGTTATTACCAAGGTACTTTCCGGCAAGCAACTTTGGACGGTTCGCAAAAGCGACGTCATGCTTTGTGAAGCATTCCCCAGCTGCAGATGGGGAGGATACAAGAATGACAGGGCGAGAGCCAAATTTGATGTATACAATTGGACCATATCTATCGGCTACCTTTGCAAGTGTTCTATGTAGGGGTTTTTTGAGGAGGTAGAGATGACCTATAACTGGTAGAGATAGACCAGGGCTAGGTGGGAGCAGTCTATTAGCTTTCTGCAAATATTTCTTCAGGAGAAGGAAGGCAATGAATAGCAAAATGTAGTAGTACATTGAAGATTCCATGGATTCTGTTTCAGTCTGCAATGATGGATTCTGTACATTGAAGATGCATTATATAGGATCAAACAGTCTACCTCTCATAGTTGGGTTATTTTAGTTTGTGAAAAGTCAACTTCTCATTGTAGAAGAGAAATGGTCAGAAACTCATAACTAGTGGTGTTATCTAATAAGCTAACAACATACGGCTGCATAAATAATTCCAATCTGTCACACATCCAAATTGACATAAACTTTTAACTTATTGAGATTGTCTTTTTCCTTCTTTGGGTAACATTTTTTTCCTTGAAGAATCTTTGGGTACATTTCTAAATTGATGATACTTAGTTGCATAAACAAGATTTATGTAATTGTAAATACCAAAATTGATATAACTTTTGTGTTGGTAAATGGTAGCATGTAAAGCCAGAAAATAACTAACACCTAACATTCAAATAAACTAGCCATTCACATTTTCCGCCAACTAGACTGAAACGGTTAGTTGAGCTGCTGGCATAACTAACCAAACTCCCATACACAAAGCTACTAGTCTTCATGTTCTTCTTCTTTCTTCTTCTTTCACACCAATACCTTTCTCTCAGAATCATCACCCACTCCAGCTCTGTGCGATTTTGAATCCTTCTGAAGACAAAATGTACAGACCTACGTGGGCGCATTCGACTCCGGCTGGCCCTCAGCGGTGGCAGGAGAGTTGGGCTCGCCTGCTTACTCCTTTGACCCTTGGATATGTGGCATGTAACATGACAATTTTTCATCGTCTTTGCCAATTTCTCTTCCAGTGACCCTTTGATCTGAAACAAGTTCACTCTCTGTTTTTGCAGTTTCAGTGAGTATCCGATATGGTTACTATGGTGATAACCGCATCACGCTTGGCCCGAGCTCGTCTCGCATGGTGAAGGCTAGTTCTGTTTTTGTACAACAAGTTGAAGTGAGAGATGTTGACAAGAAAGGGGTTTCTCTCTATGCTCTTTTTGAAGAGCCTAAGTTGAGCCAACAGGTTAATTGGAATGTGTCTAACTACTTGATCATTGGGGCCTATAATCGCAAGGTATCAAATGAACATTGTGTCTTGCTCTTTTGTTATTTATATTCTATTTTCCAGTTCCCACATTGTGCATTTCTTCCAAATTAGCGATGAGTATGGACAGAGAGGTTGAATTTTTCTTTTTAATTTTTTTTTTTCAGGGATATTCTTTCTGGTTAAACAAGGGTTCAAGTATATCCATGAGATTGGAAGCTCACCCTACTCATGTAAATCAACTCCAAGTTGTCATGCTTAAAGGTAGTTTCAGTTATCGATTTCATTTGTAGCCGAGTGTTGGACTCATTTTTTAACAAAATCTATGCATATACTGTCAGGGGAAAGGAAACTTGAGATACTGCAGCCGAAACAAACAAGTTCTGTGAATTCCTTTAATGAATCCGAAATTGGTAACTAGCTATATTTTCTTAGAGCTTTCGTTTATGGAAATAGAGTTTTCCCAAGGGGATGAAAACATCACTCATACATGTGGAAATGAATATATGAGAATTTTTTGCAGGTAAAGAAGCTGAATTTAGCATTGAGGAAGATGACAGGTACTACCTTGACATCACAAACACAAATCCTAAAAGCATAATCATAACAGTGAATGTAAATGTCTCCTCAAAGATGTATGATACTACGAAAGCTAAGGCCATCTGCTCGACAGCAACTAAAGGTTCTTCGTGCCAGCTCAGGCTTACATTCCCCAATACTCACTATGTCATACTGACGACACCTAACAATGTAAGCCTTGAACCCAAGCTAATATCTCACATGATTAACATTTGGGCCAATTTAACCAACAGCTCATTGCAGGGGGATCTTCTTGGATGGTACATCGAGCTTTCTTTTGTGGCTCGTGTGATAACATACATTGGAATTTTAGGTACAAACATCAGAAATAGAACTCCTTTTATTGAAACATCTTCCAACACTTTTTTATGGATGATTTCATTCGTGTCCAACTTTCAGGGTTTATAGTGGTCATGATCTTTCTAATATTGAAGTACCTTGGCGCCTGTGATGTTGAGAGTAGTACTGTAGTAGAACACTCAAGACAAGAAATTAGTGAGACTTACCCTATAGTGCCGCGCAAGATAGTTCCACAAACATATGGTACAAATGAAGAAGATGATGATTCGGGAGCTTCGAGTAGCTCCTCAGAGGAATTATATGATGAGAAGCTATGCGTGATATGTTATGATGAGCAGCGGAACTGCTTCTTTGTTCCTTGTGGTCACTGTGCAACCTGCTACGACTGTGCTCAGAGGTACATATGCAAAGAGTTTCATGTTCTGTTTTACAATCTAACTATTTTCAGTAATTTTAGGTTTTTAACTGACATAAATTTTTGCAGGATCATGGATGGGGAAAGTAAGGTGTGCCCCATATGTAGAAGGCTCATTCACAAACTGAGAAGATTGTTTCACTCTTAATTATAAGCTGAGGTCTTTGATTGTGAATTTGTGTGATTAGTACGTTTGATAGGAATTTTCTTTGTCGGGAAAGAGAGATTTAATATAGTAGGGTATCCGTATAGAGTGAGTACCAAAAAACTCTTGTCACCAAATCTGCTCCCTATTTGCACAATAAGCCACTTGAAGATCACTGTCTCGGATCAAGCTATACTGAAGTGGATAGTGGGTGACAAACTGAGATCATGGGAAAGCTAAGTCCTCAGATGACCATGTAGCTCATGGTGTGCTTATTTTAGATACTTTCGTTGGGAGAATGGAGATGTAGGTCTTCGGAAATTCAAGCAGTGAAATCATAAACCTTGAAAGTTGGACACCGCTTGGAGATGTATATAGTTTCTCGGATTCTAGTTTCTCCCAACTTAGTTTCTTAAGAAGAAAAAAGCAAGAACCCACTTTTGTGGGCATATTCAAAGATTAGTTATGAAATTCAGTTTAACATCTCACTGGTATGCTTCAGCTGTTACTGAGATCACTGTATTTTCTTCTCATGCTGATATGAAATTTGTATGGTAGATAATGTCTTTAACCCTGAAATTCAAATACCTAAACTATGCACTTATGCAGTTAGTATTTGTGGAATAATAACATCTGGCTAGGTTACAAGATTTTTTTATTTTTTTATTTTTTTAGGTAAGCGTAGAGGGACTAACTCACCGCCCTTTTATGAAAATTTATTGATAAAAAAAGGTTACAAGATTCTTCAGATGATTAAACTTGAAAATATGCTGTCAGATTATGCTCAGCTGCTACTAGTTGGGACCTTCTTGTTTTGCTACATCTACTTGGGATTTTCATCAGCTGTATATATATATGTGATTTGGATAGGCTACATTTAGGAATCTCAAGCGGCTGTCTTTTAGATTGCATCACTGGCTTTTGTACATTTCCCTTGTATGGTTATAATTAATATCAATGTACTATTATAATAACCCAACAATGTAGATTACCAGTGCTATTTGATCATATAAGAATGGAGTGCATCAGCTTCAGAGCTTCTGACATCAAACACATCCATGGAAACCTCAATCTACTGCTACATTTTGCTCTTCCTCATCTATCTTTTCCTCAAGAACTACTTGCAGAAACTTAACAAAAGGCTCCCACCAAGCCCTTTTCTCTCTTTTCCCATCATAGGTCATCTCTATCTCATCAAGAAACCCCTCCATAGAACACTTGCAAAACTAGCCAACAAATATGGACCAATCTTGTTTTTCAAATTCGGCTCCCGCCCTGTTGTCATTGTATCCTCTCCTTCTGCAGCTGAGGAATGCTTCACCAGAAATGACATCACTTTTGCCAACCGCCCCAGGCTGCTGGCCGGAAAACACCTTGGATATAACTACACCACCCTTGTCTGGGCCTCTTATGACTCTCACTGGCGCAACTTGAGACGCATAGCTTCCCTTGAGCTATTGTCATCTCACCGCCTTCAGATGTTTCATGGCATACGGGCAGATGAAGTGAGATCATTGATTTTACGCCTTTTCCGAGGTTCCATTGGTGGTGAGTTTCACATTGTGGACATGAAGTCAACGTTTTTTGAGCTGACTCTTAATGTTTTGATGAGGGTGATTGCCGGGAAAAGATACTACGGGGAAGACAAGACAGAACTGGAGGAAGCTAAGAGGTTTAAGCAGATGGTGGTAGAAACATTTCAATTGAGTGGAGCTACTAACATTAGAGATTATATGCCGGTTTTGAAATATGGTAGAGTAAATGGGCTTGAGAAAAAGCTGTTGGTATTGCAAAAGAAGAGGGACAAGTTCATGCAAGATTTGATTGAAGAACATAGAAAAGGGCAGAGTGGCTCTGTTTCTGAACAGAGGAGCAAGACCATGGTGGGTGTCCGCAAGACCATGGTGGATGTGTTGCTCTCACTGCAAGAAACTGAACCTGAATATTACACTGATGTGATCATAAGAGGCCTGATGCAAGTAAGCTTCCTCACTACACTGATTTACATATATGAATAAAATGTATGAAAATTTACACTTCAAAATTGTTACAGGTGATGTTATCAGCAGGAACAGACACCTCAGCCGGAACCATGGAATGGGGGCTTTCACTTTTGCTCAACAACCCAGAAGCCCTTGCAAAAGCACAGACCGAAATTGATGTCCAAATTGGGCAAAGCAGGCTCATAGAGGAAGCAGACTTGCCCAACCTTCCCTATCTCCATGGCATCATAAACGAGACCCTCAGAATGTACCCAGCAGACCCACTTCTTGTACCCCATGAGTCCTCACAGGAGTGCACACTGGGAGGGTACCATGTCCCACGTGGCACAATGCTGTTGGTGAACATTTGGGCCATGCATCATGATCCCAAATTGTGGGAGCAGCCTGAGCAGTTCAAGCCAGAGAGGTTTTTAACTTCAAAGAATGAGGCAAATGGTTTCAAGCTGCTGCCGTTTGGGACAGGAAGGAGAGGCTGTCCTGGAGAAGGGTTAGCGACTCGAATAATCGGGCTGGCGTTAGGGTCACTGATCCAGTGCTTTGAGTGGGAGAGAAGTAGTGATGAAATGGTGAACATGAGTGAAGGGGCTGGCCTCACCATGCCTAAAGCTCAAGCTCTGCTAGCAAAGTGCAGGCCACGCCCGATAATGGTAGCCTTACTTTCGCAGCTCTAGTCTTTCTCCAAGAATATCTAGGACTGAAGGAATGTGGGTGTTTTTTTTTTGATAAGAATGTGGGTGTTACATCATATCTGAACTCCATAGTAGCAGTGGTTATGGTATGAGATTCGATAAGGGTGTCCAATACTTATACCTTAAATATGTGTGGCCTGTAGTTTGATACATGCTCGTTTCGGCAGAACTAGGAATAGCTTGCTTCTGAAAATTAGTATAGAATTTTCGTTGTTAGTGAGCGGTACTGTGAGGGAGGATTGAGCCAACATGGTACTGGTGCATCTATGCTTTGTGCACTGTTAAGCCAAATGGCATGCATCACAACCCATTAACCAAACGAATGGTGCTTGTTTGTTTGTTGTACATTTTGTTATCTTTGTGAATAAAATAAAGAGTAATTTTAAATGCACATCTTTAATCTCTTAATACATACCTCTTACTTAATACACTATCTATCTAGTTTTTCATTTCAATATTATACTAAATACACATCCCAAACTGTCTAAAATATCCTCAATATCGAAAACTAATAATAATCTGTTATTTAATATAATTATTATATATTATATTATAACTCTCTTTTACGTATACTCTTTTATTTTCTGTTAGATTTTTTTGATCAGGTGAGAAATTTTTTCTTGATATTTTTTAATTTATAATCAAAAGAGTAATATATTATATTCGAACTCTAACTCTCCAATATGACATCAATCGGCTCGAATTTAAAGAAAAAAAAATATTGAACATACATAATTTTTTCAAAGTTAAGAAACTAGTAGAAGTACAATAGCATAAAAACTAGTTTTTAGTCTGCAAGATAAAAACTAAAGTTGATAAAAAAAAACCAAATGAATCGGAAAATAGTACATGTGATTACTACAATAGTCGAAATTCAGGCGATGAATTTTAGAGAAGAGGTTTTATATGGTGATCACATAGTTTAACTTTCAGACTTATAATTATCAACAACAAAAAATATATAATAATAATATTTGAAAAACTTTCAAACTTATAGTTTATTTAGTATGTTAAAAAAAATGACGTAACAGTGAAATAAAATGAATCTAGATATTTATGCAAATTTAAGATAACTAATAAGTAATAACAATGGATGCTATAGGATATGTTGGAAAATCAGGAGCTTAATCTGTTTGTTATATAGTTCTTTTCTTTTATAGACAAGCAAATGATGATCAAATTACCTCTAGTTTAGTGTATCTTTTCGCACAGAGATTACAAATAATTCAGTGAGTATGTTCTAGCTCACATTAGCTCTGATAATGGATTCGCGGTTGTTATTGCTCCATTTCCTTTACTTATTGTGTGGGTGGGTGATTGTCGCCCTAAATCGAAGTTATATGTATGATCCTCTATTTATTAAATTGTGTTTCTTTTACCTCTAATTTAGATTCTTAAGACTAAATATATCATGTCAATATCCAAAAATAAAATAAAAATCAGACCCCTAATTATGGCGTGGCAGTCACTCATTGGCCAGAAACCCCATATACGGCATCAGCAAGTAAAGGAGTATAAAAGGCAACGTAAGAGGCTCCCTCACTCCCTCAAATCTAGTTAGTTTGTTTCCTTTTTTTGCAAATCTAGTTAGTTTGTTGCAAACAAAGCCCACACGCTGTCTACGCTAGTCCACCGCCTAACCCCAAACCCAATATTTTAAAAAAACCACGGCGGAAACACGGCATCGTTTTCCGTCCAAATGAGCGCCCAATTGCGCCAAGACCACCAGCCCCTCAGCCATGACGAAGAAGAAGAAGCCAGCCGCTTATTACGCTCTCAGTCCTCGTCAGCCTTGCCGTCCTCCTCCGACGACGATGAGGTGGCGTTCGAGTCGCGAGAGAAGATCCTGATCGTCGACGCCGCCGACGAAGATTCGACTGAGGTGCCGCCCTTCTCCTGGAAGAAGCTCTGGCTGTTCACCGGCCCGGGGTTCCTGATGAGCATAGCGTTCTTGGATCCGGGGAATTTGGAAGGGGATCTCCAGGCCGGAGCGATCGCCGGTTACTCTTTGCTCTGGCTGTTAATGTGGGCCACCGCCATGGGACTTCTCGTCCAGCTGCTCTCCGCGCGGCTCGGAGTCGCCACGGGGCGCCACCTGGCGGAGCTTTGCCGGGAGGAGTATCCCAAGTGGGCCGGGCTGGTGCTGTGGTTCATGGCTGAGCTGGCGTTGATTGGGGCGGATATTCAGGAGGTTATTGGGAGTGCTATTGCTATTCAGATTCTCAGCAATGGGTTTCTGCCGCTCTGGGCCGGAGTTCTCATTACCGCGTCGGATTGGTTCGTGTTTACTTCATTCTTTGATTTTAATTTACGGAGTTTTTTTTTTTTTATTTGATTCGAATTGGAACTTCGGTTAGCATATGAATTTAGTCAATGAATTGGATTGGAGTACGATTGTACTACTTTAGTGTGTTGACTACATGATTTTCACCTAAATTAGTTTTTTTTTTTGTTCTTTCTTACATGAATGTTGCTGTGCTAGGTTCTGTTTCGAACTCAACTCAATTAAGTGTTAGTACGATGAATTATGGTTGTTAATTTAGTGCTTTTTGAATAAGTTTTAGAAATGTTTGACGAGTCAAATGAATTAGAAAGTACACTTGTAATTCTTCTGTGATAATTCATGTCTTTGGCGGACAGTTTTCTTACTTCATCTTTTGTTGGATAAGAATATAGGGATAACTCTTTATTAACTAGGGATTTCTGTTGTCTCTTTCATGTAACAGTTTCCTTCTTTTAATTCTCGAGAACTATGGGGTGAGGAAGTTGGAAGGTGTTTTTGCAGTTCTCATTGCAACTATGGCTTTATCGTTTGCCTGGATGTTTGTTGACACAAAACCGAATGGAAAAGAACTTTTAATCGGTAAAACTTGTACTTATAATGAAAATGCTGAGTACGAGTACTGATATTTTATCAGTTGCTGTATGGATAGGTATTTAAAAACTCCTTCCTCCTTGCAGGTATTCTAGTTCCCAGACTCAGCTCAAGAACAATTCGGCAGGCTGTGGGAGTTGTGGGTTGTGTCATCATGCCGCACAATGTATTTTTGCACTCTGCTTTGGTGCAGTCGAGAAATATTGATCCCCACAAGAAAGGACGGGTTCAAGAGGCACTGAACTACTATTCAATTGAGTCGTCAATTGCACTTTTTATCTCCTTCATCATCAATCTGTTTGTCACCACAGTTTTTGCCAAGGGATTTTATGGTACTAAACAAGCTGATAGTCTAGGGCTAGTTAATGCAGGCCAGTTTCTTCAGGAGAAGTATGGAGGAGGGCTCTATCCCATTCTTTATATCTGGGGTGTTGGGTTATTGGCGGCTGGACAAAGTAGCACGATAACTGGGACATATGCCGGGCAGTTTATCATGGGAGGTTTCCTTAATCTCCGTTTGAAGAAGTGGCTGAGGGCCTTGATCACAAGGAGCTTTGCAATCGTGCCAACTATAATTGTGGCAATTATCTTTAATACATCAGAAGGGTCGCTGGATGTGTTGAATGAATGGCTTAATGTACTTCAGTCGGTTCAGATACCTTTTGCTCTTATACCACTTCTCACTTTGGTGTCAAAGGAGCAGATCATGGGGGTCTTTAAGATTGGACCTCTACTCGAGGTAAGCTGTTAGCGTATTATTCTATTTTGTTCGTCTTATTGTTAATTCGCAAATGGTTTAAATGGCTATAAGGACCCATTTTGCATACTTAATCTTTGACTTTAAGGATTGTAATCTTAAACATGGAATGATGTGCTTGGTCTTGGGACTAGAAAAGTAAAACATGTCATTGACAAGATCTGTTCATCCGATCTGTGTTAGATTGTGGCTTGGATGAGTTGACTTTTAAATATTTGAAGCAATGAAAATAGTGAGAAAAATGCTAACTGTTATTTTGTTTTCCAAATTATGAACTGCAGAAAGTGGCCTGGACTGTGGCTGTTTTGGTGATGGTAATCAATGGTTATCTATTGCTGGATTTCTTCATTGCTGAAGTAAACGGACTTCTGTTTGGTGTTGTGGTATGCAGTGGTACGGCTGCATACTTGGCGTTTATTATTTATCTGGTATTACGTAGCGGTGCTCTTCCCTCCACTTGTTTTGGTTCGGTGTACAAGAGATTTGCTGATACAGATACTTAAACCCAAGACCGTGTAATATGAAGAAACTCTGAATATAGAACATGCTGCTGTTATCACAGCAAGCCAGTTAGGCGCGAGGGTCTTTGATATACTCTTCCGGAGTGAAGCATTCTTTCACATAACTGCCTTTAACCCCGGTGCTGCGGTGCATATGCTGAAGTGAGTGTACAAATTTAGACAATGTGAACACTTTACATAGTTATCAACATGGAATTTTTTTGAAGATGGACAAAAATATTATTGCAACATGCAATATGTATTACTCCACTGTAAAACATGTAGTTTCTTGACTCCCTCTTTTCGAATTTTAGAAAGATAGAATAAATTGCTCTTGTGCTTTGTTATACTTGATGGCTTGATGCAGTAGTTCTTCCTGTAGAACCTGGTCAATGTTGTTCCTCCCCACAGTATTTAGCTTAGTACAAATGATTAAATGAGCTACTGGAATAGTACCAGAGTATGGCAAATACTATTTAAGGTCCTAGAGGGGGTGAATAGGCCTTTTTTGAATTTTCGTTAACTTCTGTATCCGAGGATAACAATCACTTGTGTTATCCCAGATTCACAGGATACGAGTTTGCGGAAAGTAAATTGCAGCAAATAAAGAAACAACACAATGATGTTTTTTACTCGCAAAAACCCTAGGGAGAAAAACTACGTGTCTCTAACTCTTGAGAGACAAATCTTTCCATTAAGTTGAAGAACTTCTTACAAGAATAATAGTTCTAGTGATACACTACCACAGTGCTATCATTCCTAGTCCCAAACTAGTCTAGACTTATGCCCTCTTTTGTTTCTAAGCTCTTACAATATAGAACACTTTCAAAAGCCTTGTTCGTGAATTCAGCTAACTACTAGCTGATTCAACCTTGAACGCTTCTTGGGTTGGTTGCACTACACATCCCTCATGGTATGCAACATGATATGAGTTGATGAAAGAAGTTTTGAGTTCAAGCTCTAAGGTTTACAGTCACGAAGAAGACTTAGAGTAGCATGAACAATGCAAGCTAAAACTAGACTTAACAAAGAAAACGCAATAAGACAGTTTCAACAACCATTGAGCAAAGCCAAAGCTATAGATATATATATAGGCAGATAAGGCATCAAAGATGATGCAAGCTGACCTCAACATGTTTCAGAAAGACTTGGATAGAAGTGTTTGGCTACACTACTGAAAGTGATGTATCCAAAACGAGAGATGACACAAGCAATCTCAATAAGACAAAGAAACTTTTCCTAAAACATGAACGATTCAAAGCAGGGAGTAAAAAGGTTTCAAACCCTCTTAC
This sequence comes from Fragaria nilgerrensis, assembly GCA_010134655.1. Taxonomy (NCBI): domain Eukaryota; kingdom Viridiplantae; phylum Streptophyta; class Magnoliopsida; order Rosales; family Rosaceae; genus Fragaria; species Fragaria nilgerrensis. Next base: position 29,995,445 of record CM020978.1, on the reverse strand, counting down.
TCAGTCCATTAGTGGACCTTGACAAGCCGATAGCGACTGGTTTTTGAATCACACAGGGACCAGCTTTGTATTGGATAATGTATCATAAAATCCAAGCTGGAGCCTTGAGCATCAAACCATTTGGTCACGGGTTGGCATAACAAAAGATCTCAACCCTTAGACTGGTTTGAGCGCCAAGGCATTTCTCACAAAAACAGTTGTCCATTTGAATTTGAAAATCAACACCGACCTAATAAACTGATATAACAGGTTCTTTGAAAATCAGGACAACAAAAGACTCAGTACTGTGAAAATCAGTGATATGTAGATGCATGTTTTACCTGAAACCATAAGGGATGTTAGTGACACTTGTTCTTGTTCAGATTACAGTATCTCAAAGGTGTTTTGCAGGATAAAAGATTGTCAACTATCTTTATACCTTCAATCTCCCCCTTTGACATTCTTTCACAAAACACTTCATTTGCAGGAAAAACAACCTGTAGAAAACAACTTCAAGAACAAGTGAAGAATCACAGAAACTACAACTGAGTTATGAACACACTAACACACCAGAAATACTGAGAATTTGATATTGCATTAAACAACCATAAAACCAACAAAGTCTTACAAACAAAAACAGCAATTCCTACAACTAATTCTCCCCCTTTTTGGCAAGGGATACCAAAGGGAAAACAGAGAACAAAATATCCAAGAGGTTTTAAAATTAACAGAAAAGATAACAAACCTACAACTAGAACATAAACCTAACAGTAATCTAAACAGCTTCCTCTCCATCACTAGAAGATGTGTCCTCAGAGCAGAGAGAAGGAAAAGAAATGAGTTTCGAGAAGAAAGGAGAAGAGAGAAAGACAGGTTAATGAGAGGGCGGAAGCGTTGGACACGATCAGAGTGTCTCGAAAAACTGTCAAGCCCACTAATCCCAACTCATGAAGAAGAAAACTTTAAATCTTAAAAGCTAAATTATTGTAATTTTTCTTAAAAAGTAATAAAGTTACGTATAATCAATGTCTCGAAAAACTGTCAAGCCCACTAATCCCAACTCATGAAGAAGAAAAGTTTAAATCTCAAAAGCTAAATTATTGTAATTTTTTTTAAAAAGTAATAAAGTTACGTATAATCAATAAGAACAATACAGTCAACCTATAGAGATGAAATTTAAAAAAGCATAAACGTGTTTCGAAGATTGATGCGTGATTTGACACTCAGTCGCTTGAATGAATAAAAATTTCTACCATATAATGGAGAGTTATCATCACATGACGGCCACTAGCTTAAATAAATAAATTTTCTGTCACGTAAATTTTAATTTTGTATAGTGTGGGTGAACAAATTTAATGAGGGTAGTACTGTAAATAGTGAAAGTAAGAAGCCCAAATCGACCTGGGCACACGCGCATCCCCGCCATTCTCCTCCGAAACCCAAATCCGCGAGACACGCGTAACATTCCCACTGGACAACATCAATCATCGATCTCACTCGTACATGCGAAGCCCCGCGAACAAAAAGCGTACTTGAGAAGCCCACACGCGGAATTGATTAAAAGCTTTTTTATTCCAAAAAAGAAAAAGAAATAAAAAAACAATAAATGCATAGCCAATTGAGGGAAAGAGGTACGCCTCGTCGCTTTTCCTCGCATGTAAATCTTTCCATAAATTGCATGCATAACTCAAACTCTCTCTCTCTCTCTCTCTCTCTCTCTCTCATCTCTCTCTCTTCCTCACCAGTCTCATCAGTCCAAAGCTTTTCTCCCCTACCACACTCAACCCCCAAAAATCTCATATGTAAATCCCCTCATTAAACCCAGAGAACCAAACCCAACCAGAACCAAACCCTCAAACAAACCCTTTTCACACCTATACAAAACAAAACACAGTTTCTCTTTCACTCTTCGTTTTAGAAACAATGGAGGGTTTCGGATACTTCCCCGATACGACGTCGCAGACCCCTTCTTCTTATTCCGATCAATCCCTAGAATCCGCTTTCTCGCGCCTCAACGTCTCCTCCTTCAGCCAGCCGCCGTTTTCCGGCGTCGGTTACAGCTCCGGTCCGGCGCCGAAATACCCATCACGCCGCAATGAGCCCACTTTTCTTGATGATGGGGTTCTTGGTCTTGGTCGTTTGGGTCTAGAAGACTGCTGGGTTGGTGGCTCTGGTACTGATCATGGCTTTGGTGGGTTTGGTTCGAATTCGAATTCGAATTTGCACTCTGACATTGCCACAAATTGGTCCCAAGAACCACTGAACAGCTTGTCTGTGGCGGATTTGCGAGGAAAGATTGCGTCTCTGGCGAAGGACCAATACGGGTGTCGGTTCTTTCAGAGAGCCATGGATGATGAGCCCAAGGAGTTTACAGATATGATATTTGCAGAGGTGGTGGAGAATGTGGGGCATTTGATGCTCGACCCGTATGGAAATTATGTGGTGCAGAAGCTTGTGGAGGTCTGCAGTGAGGAGCAGAGGACCCAGATTCTGTTGAGGTTGACCAAGAATCCGTTTCTGTTCATCACTCTCTGCCTTCATAGCCGTGGGTATGAATCAGAGCCTTTTCTTGTTGTTTTGCGTATAATGTGAATAGTGTTGGTGATTCTTGTTTGATTGATTGGCAAGCTAATCGAGTTTTCGGACTTGTGGCAGGACTCGGTCTGTTCAGAAACTGATGAAGAAGATCAGTACCCGAGATCAAATTTCTTTGTTTGTGAGTGCACTAAGCTGTGGTGTGGTTGACCTCAGTATGAACATAAATGGTCAACACATTATAGAATACTGCCTGAAGAACTTCGCAGACAAACACAAAAGGGTAATGTTGTGTCTCTTTAGGCAATTTGCAACCACCTTGTTATGTTGTTTATATTACTCTTACATGTTGTGTTTGAAATTGATTCTCGACAATTTTACAACCATGTTATAATCGGCCAGCTTGCAAATGGTTGTGTTTCTTCAGGCTGGTTACTGAGGCTTGTACTTAATCAGATTAAGCACTTAAACTGATTGTGGTGTCGTGTGTTACACATTTTCGATAGAGATTGTGGTTGATTTTGCATCTCCTTTCAGATGGATTTGATGAAGTCTCTGTTGGCATGTCACAGTATTTGTATGGTTCACAAAAATAAATCTAGGCAAGGAATTGTTTCATTGTTAGCAACCAGCCTATACATCCTGTGTAACTTATGTTCTAAGTTTAACGAAAAGTTGCTATATTCTCAACATGCGTATGTGTTATTGTTGTCTTGAGTCCAGTCAGCTCTAGGAGGTCCTATATTTCCTGATTTCTAGCTCCATCCTGATGGCTGGTGCCAAGCATCACCACTTGTTGAGTATTTTCTCTTGATCTTTTTAAATGATGAGCTTTAGAAGATCCACAGCTTGAGTGAAAATTCTGGGAGTTTAGCCTGTTAGACTTGAAAGCAAGAAACATATCATCCAAATAACTAAAATTAGTTGGCTATTCAACAATGCCCTGTTGTTACTCTGTCTTTGTCTTTGTAGTCATTGTACTATTGATCAAATAGTGTTTGACTATGGCTGTTTTATTTAACAATGGTGATACATTTCATCTCAAACTTAATAATTTAGAATTTTGCCTCATTATTTGTAAGCTGAGATGCATGATGAAAATCATGTTCAGATGCTCATAAAATGTTTGGTGCTCAACAAGCTCCAGTCTTTATATGTTGCAAAAGTGAATGCTTTGAGCATTTTATTATTAGACCTTCAGTCTGCTTCATCTGAATTCAGGTCATTGGGTATTGATTATTTACTACATGTTGATTGCAGTGTCTTCTGAACATGATGATTGACAACTGTATTAGCATTGCAAAAGATAAGGTCGGTTGTTGCGTGCTACAACAGTGTATCGATTACTGTTATGGAGAAACAAGAGGACGTTTGATTGCTGCTATAATTGGAGAAGCATTAAGCCTAGCACAAGATCGTTATGGGTTTGTTTCCATGAAACTTTGTCAATACTTCTCATACAGTGTGATCATGACCTTTACTCAGTGATTACTTTTAATTCAATGTGTTTATTTTTTCTTACTTCCTTAGAAACTATGTGCTGCAACATTTACTTGGGTTAAGGACACCTCAAGTCACATCATCTCTTCTGAGACAGTTTCAAGGGAATTATATGTTTCTCTCCTGCGGCAAATATGGTAGTAATGTTGTGGAGAAGTGCTTGTTAGAGTCAGAAGAGGAACAGTCTGCCGATATTATTAGAGAGTTGTGTACTAGTCCGAACCTTTCAATGCTTCTTATGCATCCTTTTGGAAACTATGTCTTCCAGACCGCACTGTCAGTTTCTAAGGTTAGTTTGTCTAAAACTTCAGTGTGTTTAATATGTCGGCTAGATGAATATACTTCTTAAATCCTGATAACTGCTTAGGGTGAATGGTCTCATACTACCTCTCCAACTAACAAACGATAATATCTATTCATTGTGCTCACTATTATTTCAGACAATAATTCTTTCTTATGACTTATATCTCAGTAAGGGATACCTCATATGTCATACCTGCATTAGTAAATTTCCACTAGCTGTCTGTCCAAGCACAAATGACTTGAAATAATGATTGTCAACTTTGGATTCATTGTCATCAAGTTTAAGCAAAACACATGTATATCACTTTATAATGCTTGGTGAAAATTTAGACCTTTTTCTTTTCTATTCTAGTTTTAAAAGTTATCATCTAAAACAGTTTAGCGTAAAAGCTATTGTCAAAGGCTGTAGATACTGTATTTTGTAACTTTAATTTCCCAGCATGTGATGTATCTATTTCCACACAAAAAAAGAAGAAAAAAGGCATGTGATGTATCTAAATATAGTTCCAATTATCTCTGGAGCCTATATTTGATTAAACTCTAACATGTTGGCTTTGATGTGTCGCAGGGTCTCGCCCATGCTTTTCTCTTAAATCTGGTTCAACAATACACTCCTGCTTTGCTCAGCAATCAATATGGAAAAAGGGTGCTTGCTTGGCGTGAAAGGAACTTGCGACGTATGTAGACAACTAGATATGTACAACTATGAGGTATTAGCTGTTTCTATTACTCTGTCCTATTTAAAAATTTCATTTTCTGTGGTTGATTTCCTCACTCCTATTTGTATCATTAGTTTGTAGGATACCTTCCGAAGTAATTTTCTAGGGATGGAAGGATTTGTTCATCTGAAAACGGATACACTGTAATGGATAATCGGCGGCTGCATAGAAGCCAACCTACTTTTGGCATAGCAAGGGAGATCTTTGAGAAAGGGATGTTTTTAAACTACAATGTCTGTTCTTAAACTGTAGAGTTTTGTAATCTTCCCCTGCTGATTGTTGTACCAAGTGTTACATTAACTACAAGGCAATACTATGCTGAAATTGTTTCTACTTTCTAGTTTCATCTGCACTCCTGCCTCCCGTTCAGTCTTGATCTACATTTCTAGATTTTTTTTTTAACATTTTTTTTATAGTTTTTTTTTAGAGAAATTCGTCTGAATGATATACGAACTTTTGCTCCTTATAAACTTTGATATATCAAGTTTTAAAAATATCAAATTGGTATATCATGTTTCTATCTCGACCTAAGATTGGTATATATATAGTCATTAAGATGATTAATTTACCCTCAGACAAAAAAAATATGACCAATTTACCCTTAAATTCTTTTTTTTTTTTCTTACTTTTTCTTTTTTGTTATCATATTCCAATTTTCCTTTTTTGGCTTTTTATATTTTTAAAAATGTAAAGAAAAAATTCATTGTCACTTTCTCCTTACTAATAATCAGTTTTTCATCTCAATCATCCTTGGATATCAACGGCAACAACAAGATCCTTGAGTGTCAGCGGAAACAACAAGGATTGAACTTCTGTATGTTTCCCCTCTTCAATCTTCTTCAAGTTTATAAAGGTTAACCAAAATCATCAAATTCCAAAACCTCTTCTAATATTTCTAGAATAAAAAAACAAATAAAAAAAAACTAAGAAAAAAAAAAGAACTTAAGGGTAAATTGGTCATTTTAATGGCTATATATACCAATCTTAGGTCGGGATGGAAACATGAGATATTGTTATGATATTTTCAAAACTTGATATACCAAAGTTTATAAGGAGCAAAAGTTCATATACCATACAGACAAATTTTTTATTTTTTTTTAAGTTTCTAAGTGATTGAAAAGATTTTGGTCAATGGTGAAGTTTTAGTAAAATCTGTGAAATATGTACAATGAGATATATTTTCCTTCTTTTTCTAAGCTCAGAAATGTTAATCTCAAGCCCCATGTATAAGCTTCATCAATTTCAGATGGTAGTTTTTTTTTTTTGATAAAATAAATTGTTTGGCTTCTGATTATACATTTTGTCTCTGATAATTACGTTTTCGAACTTGAAAAGGAAAAATTCATGAATGAAACAAGTAATGAATTTTAAACGATGGAATGAAGTGATTACTAAACTCATGTCCTTCTTTGGTTATCAAGAAGTTATTCAAGAATCGATTTCTTCATGTACTTTTCCCCATAATCATACCAATTCTTTTATGCGTTATGCTTTTACCTCGCAGATCTGCAGTCATTCCCTCCCATTCTAAAATGCGAATGCACCTAATCCGACCATTATCTCCAAACTGTGTGTGTTGTGAAGATGTCAGTAAAAAAAATAGCAACCTGCCAGTAAAAAAAACAAAAACGGAGAGATGTGAGGGACCAGATATATGATATATCTGCCAAAACTTGGAATCCCCAATTTCCAAACTCACGAAAACCCTAATCCTCCATCTCATCTCCCAATCAATTCTCCCCAATTCCCAATCGAATCGTTCTCCCCTAACCAGCGAAGATGGTGTTGGCGGAGCTAGGAGGGAGCATCTCCCGCGCTCTCCAGCAGATGAGCAATGCGACCGTGATCGACGAGAAGGTCCTCAACGAGTGCCTCAACGAGATCACACGCGCTCTTCTCCAATCCGATGTGCAATTCAAGCTCGTCCGCGATATGCAGACCAATATCAAGAAGATCGTCAATTTGGAAGATCTCGCTGCTGGTCACAACAAGCGTCGCATCATCCAGAACGCCATTTTCAACGAGCTCTGCAAAATGCTTGATCCTGGCAAACCCTCCTTCACTCCCAAGAAGGGGAAGCCCAGCGTCGTTATGTTTGTTGGTTTGCAAGGTAATAATGCTTTTGTTTCGGCTAATACATATTTAAGTTTCGCGATCCGATTTGAACTGATTGTATACTGCTTAGATATGTTATGATTATTCATGTTGCTCGTAACGTTTTTGAAGCATATGACTGGTGTGTGTAGCTTGTGTTATTCTGTCTTTGTTGTAAGGAAATGTTGCTGTCTCTGTATTCGGCTTGGTTTTTGATGATGTATTTTGAATTGATTCATGCGGATTGTGTGATATGTATGTTCAGGGTCTGGAAAGACTACGACTTGTACGAAGTATGCTTATTATCATCAGAAGAAGGGCTGGAAGCCTGCCCTGGTGTGTGCGGACACTTTCCGAGCTGGTGCGTTTGATCAGTTGAAGCAGAATGCTACCAAGGCGAAGATTCCGTTCTATGGAAGCTATATGGAGTCCGATCCTGTGAAGATTGCGGTGGAAGGAGTGGAGACTTTTAAGAAGGAGAATTGTGATCTTATAATTGTTGATACCAGTGGGCGTCACAAGCAGGAGGCTGCTCTTTTTGAGGAGATGCGGCAGGTGGCTGAAGCGACGAAACCGGATCTTGTCATATTTGTTATGGACAGCAGTATTGGTCAGGCTGCGTTTGATCAAGCTCAAGCGTTTAAGCAGAGTGCTGCGGTTGGTGCTGTTATTGTTACCAAAATGGATGGTCATGCAAAGGGAGGTGGCGCTCTTAGTGCTGTTGCGGCGACAAAGAGTCCTGTTATATTTATCGGAACAGGAGAGCATATGGATGAGTTTGAAGTTTTTGATGTTAAACCGTTTGTCAGCCGTCTTTTAGGCATGGGTGACTGGTCTGGGTTTATGGACAAGATTCAGGAAGTTGTGCCTAAACTGGACAACCAGCCAGAGCTTCTGCAAAAGCTTTCAGAAGGTACCTTCACGCTGAGGATTATGTATGAGCAGTTTCAGAACCTGCTTCAAATGGGTCCACTTAGCCAGCTTACTTCAATGCTTCCAGGTGCTGAGTTAATGCCAAAAGGTAATGATAAGGAAAGCCAGGCCAAAATTAAGCGGTACATGACCATGATGGACTCGATGACAAATGAAGAGTTGGACAGCACAAATACAAAAATCATTACCGAGTCTCGGATAGTGCGAATAGCACGAGGTTCTGGTCGTCTAGTGAGAGAAGTGATGGAAATGTTTGAAGAGTACAAGCGCCTTGCGAAAATATGGAGCAAAATGAAAGGACTTAAGATTCCCAAGAAGGGACCAATGAGTTCACTAAACCAAAACATGAATGCACAGCAAATGAGCAAAGTCCTACCTCCTCAGATGTTGAAGCAGATTGGTGGCATGGGTGGCTTACAGAACTTGATGAAGCAAATGGGTGGTATGGGTGGTTTGGGTTCTGCTAAAGATATGATGGGAATGCTCGGAGGCGGGGACAAATAGATCTTGACGACATCTCTGTAATTCGCCGAATCTCCCTAAAGTTACTGAAGGCCTGTGTGAAGCAGAGAGGCGAACGTCCTGGGACTGAATCTCCTGAAGGCCTGTGTGAAGCAGAGAGGCGAATGTCCTGGGGCTGAATCGCGCAATCCTGTTTTTAGTTTTTTATGTTGTTTTGAGACAATTCACAGTATACTGTTAACTACTTTGCCAAGGGATATTTACCACCAACTATTCTCCCAGGCATCTCTCTTGATCTGCTTTAGTTTTCTCTTAAATTTACAGTAGCAATAATAGTTTTGTTATAATGTGTTTGTGTCAGCTGTATCAGTTACCTTTATCTGTACTTGTTATTGTCTCCTTCTGGCTTTGGATGAACTTCTCAGAGATTGGAATCTTGTCTCTTATATTTTGTGGCCATTGATGAACTTCCCAAAATTTGAAGGATTCTCCCGTATATACTGTTATACACCATTGTACAGTATTCAAATTCTGTGACTTAAGTTTCACTGTTACTTGAGATGACGTGGCGTTAGCAGATTGGAGAATAGTTTAACCGAAACACAACCCGCCCCGAAAGCTATATAACAAACAAAAAGGAAAGAAAATGAAAGATCCAAATTGGTTGCTTATTTTTTCTCTTCAAGACTAATCGAGGTCCTCTACGGACTCCAAATCGGAACGTCATGGCTCGGAGGTTGGTGGTCCTTCTAATTTACTCCGTCGTACTCAACTTTTGTGGCGCGTTTGCTTCAACCGCCGATGATCACCGTCGTCCGATGATCCTCCCTCTCCATCTCACGTCCCCCGACGACTCTCGCCACCACCGGCGAGCCTTCGACGGTCGGCGACTCCAGAGATCGGAGCCGAACGCGCACATGAGGCTCCACGATGATCTGCTCGCCAACGGGTTTGACTCTCTCTCTCGTCAATTTTCCCTAGCTTTTTTCCAGCTCTGGTACTGAATTGAAGGTTCGGAAATGGAATCAGGTACTACACGACGCGGCTGTGGATTGGGACGCCGTCGCAGATGTTCGCTCTGATTGTGGATACTGGGAGCACCGTCACTTACGTGCCTTGCTTCGACTGCCAAGAGTGCGGTAAACATCAGGTTCGGCTTCATTTTCATGCTCCTACTTGGTCTCAAATTTAGTTACTTTCGTTATTAATGCGATCAATTTTCAATTTTTGTTTACTGCACTTGATTAAAACTAAGTGTGAAGGTAGGAACCAAGAGAATGCGAAATCAGATTCACTAGTTTAGCTGTATTTCCTTCATTTGTTTTGTAAGAGCCGAAAAGTTATGTGTGTACTTCTGCTGTCAATGTAGTGCATCTTATTCAACTTGTGTGTTAAGCTCTAATTTATTAATGGCGCAGTCTCTCTTTGTTTTGAATGTTTGATTAGTTCGTGTGCGTGCGAGCTGAACAAATTTTGGTATGCAGGACCCTAGGTTTCAACCTGATTTGTCTACCACGTACCAACCTGTAAAGTGTAATATGAATTGCAACTGTGACGATAAAGGAAACCAATGCACTTACGAGAGGCGCTATGCTGAGCAGAGCTCTAGCAGTGGTGTTCTTGGTGAAGATGTCATCTCTTTTGGCAATGAGAGTGCGCTTGTGCCCCAGCGTGCTGTTTTTGGTTGTGAGAATATGGAAACCGGTGATCTTTACAGCCAACGTGCCGATGGCATAATGGGTTTGGGTCGTGGTCAGCTTAGCGTGATGGACCAGCTTGTTGAGAAGGGTGTTATTAGTGATTCATTTTCATTGTGTTATGGAGGAATGGGTGTAGGTGGGGGTGCTATGGTTCTAGGGGGGATTAAGTCACCCCCGGATATGGTATATACCCATTCTGATCCTTTTCGCAGGTATGTACCTTTTATAATGCCTTTCACTTAGGTTTGTTTTACTAAGTAACGTGTTTTGTTCATCTCACACATATACTTTAGTTTTGGGGCAACAGTCCATATTACAATATTGAACTGAAGGAGATACATGTGGCTGGAAAGGCTTTGAAGTTGAACCCAAAGGTGTTTGATCAAAAGCATGGAACTGTCCTGGATAGTGGAACTACATATGCATACTTTCCAAAGGATGCTTTTGTTGCATTTAAGGATGCTGTAAGATTTCATCTTTTGAGTCTCATCCTGCCTTGGTGTCTTTTTTTTGTTTTGTTTTTTTTTTTTTTTTGGTAATTCACTTTGTATTATCCAAAGTCAAACTTCTTTTGATACCTATTGAAAAGTTTGGTTCCTGATTGAAGAAAGAAAAGAAAGAAAAAAAAAAAAAAAGGTGTTTTACTGTTTGCTTAAGAATAAAAACTTGAACTGCTAACCCAAGTGAGGTTAATTCACTTTGCAATCCATCCATATTGTAAACAAGCTTTCAACAATTAAGTGATGGTACGGTGTTTCTTTTGGCAATGTACAGATTATGAAGGAAATTCATTTCCTCAAACAAGTCCATGGTCCTGACCCAAATTATAATGATATATGTTCTCAGGTGCTGGAAGGTAATCCTCTGGGAAATTTACATCAAGTTATGTACCTTGGTTTACTTAAAGATTATTATTATTTTTTTCCATATATCTAAATGTTTAACACGGAATTCTGTTTTAGGGATGTCACCCAACTATCAAAAGTTTTTCCACAGGTTGATATGGTATTCAGCAAGGAAAAGAAGTTTTCACTGTCTCCTGAGAACTACTTGTTTCCGGTAATTTGATTACTATTCTACTTGAGCATGTCTCCGGGAAATCATTAAAGACTTGTGTCATAAAATTTGCTTGAAAATGGTTTTTGAGGCCTTGTTTGTTGCATATCTAATTTCTGTTGAACTCTCTCTGTCAATCATCATCTTAGAAAATATCAAACTCACTCTAATAACTAAAAATATTGAAATAAAAAAGTTAGTATATGATGATTCTGCATAAATTCTTTTAATGAGTACCTGCAATTCTGCTCATTTATAACTGTTGTATTTTCATGTCACATGCATCCTCTTCTCGTTTCTAGATTAAACCCATCCTATTGCACACAACACTTTTGCCTGATGTTTATGATCTTTATCAATTGTATAATGTTTAATACACTGGTTTTATGTGTTTGTTTATGCGATTGTTCCTCTCAAAAGCATACGAAGGTTAGCGGGGCTTATTGCCTGGGAATTTTTGAAAATGGGGATTCAACCACCCTTTTAGGAGGTATGTGGGACTTTCTGTTCTCTCTCTCTCTCTCTCATGATTTAATCTTTTCTTCATTCTTATGTGAGCAATGTGTTGTGTACATATTGCAAATAACACATTCTTTAAACCACTATGGTAGCTTACTTTATGTTGGATTCGACAGGAATTCTTGTACGTAATACTCTTGTGACTTACGATCGGGAGGACAATAAGGTTGGTTTTTGGAAAACAAATTGTTCTGAACTATGGAAGAGCTTAAGTCATGAGAATGCTCAGGCCCCAGCCCCAGCTTCTAATGACTGGAATTTGAGTGGAGGGATTTCTCCTGACATCGCCCCAGGAGGATTACCTCCAACTGATCTACCTCCAATTGATCTTCCAGGTAGAGGAAGAAATTAGTTGAAATTAGCTGGTAGAGGAAGGATAACCTCACCTGTCATGCATTTGAGTATACTTTTCCCTCTGCAACTTTGGCAATTGTTTTGCGTCATTTGAAATAATGATATGTAGGTGAAGGCCAAATAGGGCAGATAAGTTTCGACATGATGCTCAACAGCAGCACCTCTATGAAACCTAACTTCACAGAACTCTCAGAGTCTATTTCCCGTGGGCTAGAAGTCAAGATTTCTCAGGTAGGGTGAGCTGTTTTATCTTTCAAATTTAAGTTTAATGTTCATGAAGCAGATTTTATTCCTCATCATCCTGTCAGGTACTTTCATTCTTCACATTTTATTACCAGTTGCTGTCTTAGGGAGGTGATTCAGCATGGGGGGTTAGGGATCTTGGTTACCTGAACAATGTAGCATCTTAAGAGTGAAGTACACATAAGCTCAACTATGAGATCCAGATTTCAGCATCAAGCTGTTTTAATTAAACAAGACAAAATGGCTCAGCTTCCATTAAGGAGATATAACAATATTAAAAATAAACAAATCAATTCTATGCTGTGAATTCGGTTACCTGAACACTCTTGTTCTTGTCATTGGACCTATATAAACTTAATTTTGGGGTCATTCATCTTCATCCTTAACCTGCAATAACCCAATTGATTCCACCTATTGTGTCCTTAATTTTTTGTCTGCTAGTGTTACTGAATATTATTCTCTTGTATATGGATTATATTAGCATTGGCAACAAAATTCCTTTTCAGGTTCACTTGAAGAACTACACCATTTTAGGACCTGATTTACTCATTAGGTGGACCATCGTTCCTGATGAATCTGCCAATAGCTTTACTACTGAAAAAGCAATGGTAAATTCTATTCTTGTTCTGTTGTACATGCGCTGGATTTGGAGCCTCTTCCATCTGCTGACTACAATGTTAACCTAATTCTTGTTGATTTCAGGACATAATACTGCGTTTAACGAGACATGAGATGCAGCTACCCCATAAATTTGGGAGCTATGAGCTGGTCAAATTGAAATTTCAAAGAAAGCAGTATGTGATTTCCTTGTCTTTCCTTTTATTTTCTGATAAAGTTGTCTGGGGTTCACATCCAAAACCAATTGACAATGGATGGAGTGGCCCAAACCCTTATAAACCCACAAGCATGGTTCCATATTCCCGATGTGGGATTCATATCTCAACATTTTCCATCCCTAAAAACAATTGCTTCTCACTCATCTGGTTCTAGCTCTAAAAGCCAATTGAAAATATAAGCTGTTGGAAGTCTGCAACAAATGTTTTTGTGCAAATTATTTTCATTTCATTAATTGGATTGTTCCGGAGAATTGCAGGTCATGGTGGGAGCAAAATTCTTGGATGGTAGCAGTTGGAGTTTCAGTTGCATCGGTTCTTGGACTATTAGCATTAGGGACATGGTTGGTTTGGAGATACAGATCACGACGGGGCGTTTCTTATGAGCCTGTTGATGGCGTTGCTGGTGCTACTGTTGCCGAGCAAGAACTTCAACCCCTAAAATAAAATTCTTTATTTTGGTTAGCAGTTTGAATTTCTCTGCGGAGATACTGCTTTAGAGTGTTAAGACTTAGCTTTGAAACTGTACATATGGGTGCAGTGAAGCTGAGGAGATGATATCCGCAGTCCCTCCGTGATTCATTAACTGTACATTCAGTGTACAGTATAGGAAAGTGGAAAGGCGATTAGGTAACATTATACAGATAATTCCTTGATTCTGTCACTTCGTGGTATAAGTTCTGAAGAACAAGTGACAACAAGTTTGAGGATGATGAATTTGTTTATAGGTGTCTCGAGGCTTTAGCGACACTTGTAGTGAACCAAAAGAAGAGATCACAGATTCTACTATACTTCTCTTTTTCTTGTTTCTCCCCTAGTTTTTTGCATCCGTTGTGTAATCAGAAAGCTTGGAACTTCCAATATAGTACTTCAATTTTTGCTAGCTATATGTGCTTGATAGGTTGAACTTCAAGTATTCCGTTTTTTCTCTGGGTCGTTCTTAGTCGAAATCTTCATTGACGGTGGACTTGAACTCATGGGATCGGGGCCTAGATAACAGCATCCTATTTATGTTTTGGTACTAAAGGTTTATGACTTTATATTTTCAGGAACTGATATCGTTTATACACAATACTAGAAATTTCGCCCGCGCTCTGCTGCGGGATTCGTCCTTATCTGTGTCGATCTTCAATTCAATTCTTGGACATTATTCCCATGAATTAGGAGAGTTCAAACAGAAGAGTAAGAGTGTAAAAGTACCAAGTAGAAACATATCGAGTTACTTTGTCATTGAAATCAAATATTCATTCATCCAAAATCCAATTAGTCAAGAAATATAGCTGCACTTTTGGTACTGAAGCAGGTTGTTTCTCTTTGTCAAGAAATACTATATCTATCATCAGCTTTACTCGAAATTGATTGCAAAATATTAAAATTGTATTGTTAAGTTTACAGCTGCAAATGTACTGTGACGTTCTTGTTTCTTCTGTTTCAACTGACTTAGAAAGCTCATCTTCAGTTATAACCCTCAAACCCTCCATGTCTGCCACAAAAGAAGTCAGCAAAGTCTGGTGCCCATATCTACAAATTGATGAAGTTATTATGAGTTCTCCTTTTGAGCATAAAACAAAAAAGGGGCAAAACTACAACATTGAAAATATGGTTGACAATGGTCTAAACTACGACATTAAGAACATCATCAAGATATGGTTGAAAATGGGTATATCAGATTTATATGCAACACAGTTTCATACAACATGAAAAAGGAAGTAAGATATTAGGTCTTATCATAATTATCATATCAAGACATGTTTTAGTTCCATAACAGACCTTGAAAACTAAAATTACCAGAATCGAAGGCTTGCAGAGATTCCTCATGGAATAATAGATGCTCCTTAATGTGCTGAATAAGCGTGTCCATTACTGTCGGTTTGAACCCATTCTTCTTCAAGTAGAAGGAACATAACACTAAACATTTTCAAGTTCTATTTACTAAAACCATATGAAAATCAAAGTTCATTAGCACGTTACTTCATGTTTACATATGAAAGTAAACATATTTTAGGTTCTTTAAATACATAAACCTTATGCATGTAGAGAATTGAGGAATCAGTTTTTTATTCTTCTTTTTTACTTACCATGAAATTCTTTTTTCTTTATTGAAATTTTGGCACCTGCACAATGGCTTGCTGGTTATCTTCACCAAATCATGGATACTGCAACTGAACATAAACCATACAGATTAGATATTTAATCAAATGGGAAAACGATAAAAAAATTTACTTATTCATGTTAAAAGAGGTTAACTACAATTTGAAAGTAAATGATGGTGGGTAAGTGGTTTTCATTGACATATTGCTCGCACACATACCTTGAACACAAAGAATCTAAAAGTAAAATTCAAAGCTTCTCCATAAACAGTCTCTTATTTTGAAGTTGTACTAATAAACTTGTATCACACAAATTAATGTGGGACCTCTTTTTTTTTTTTTTCAACTGAACATAAGAAACAAAATATATTATTTTTCATTCGGGAAACTGATGTTACAGGGTTTTTATGAAAGCTATCAACCTAAAGCCTTAGTGCATTGGATATCATACACTAAGTTTGGGCATGAGATTGAAACATAATAGATGAGATAAGAATGAAGGACTGCACGGTATCATACATTTAGTTTTATCATTCTGACCAATAGAATCAAACCCCCAAATGGCAAAACAGAACAACTAAATTAAAAAGATACCCTTCAATCAAGTAGAAGGAAAAGAACCTAAAACTTTGAAATAGAGACCGACTCCCAGCGACTTCAATCGAAACCTACAAAAATAGAAAAATATTGATAAGAATCGATGCAAAATCCAACAAACAGCTTAATAAGATTGGTCTTACAACTCGGTATCTATGATCAATTCCAAACAACAGAAAATTTGTAGCTGAACTCTAAAATCAATTAATCATCCTTTCACAATATCAAAATACAACATGATCGAAGAACTATCTACTGGAGTACATATTCAGCCATTTCCTTCATCCCTTTTAGTTATTTAAAGACATAATTTGACACGACTCCCCCCGAATTCCACCCTAAACCCGGAGTAAATCGTGCGGGGACCACCTCCAAGGAAAGATTTACCGCTAACTTCGGTACAACCTCCCTTGAAAATGGACAACCCTTCTAATAGAAACCTACAAACACGTCTAAAGGTTCCAAATCCAACCTTATAGGCTCCTGGAGCCTTTGTGCTCCTCACAAATCACAACCTCTCCCAATATAGATTTACTAATCTAACAAGTATCATATACGACAACCACATAATCAGAGCAACTCTATTTGAGAGGAAATAAACTATAAATAAATAGAAAAGAACGGAAGCTATACTATTGACTATGCCTCTTCTCCATGTACGCCCGATCTCAACTATGCAATCTTGCAGACTGGGCATTTTAAAACGAAGGGCCAGGGGAAGACATTTAATAACGTTAGAGTGAGTGGACAAAAATAATTTAATAACAAACTATTTATGCATTCCCATTTTAATTTCAAAGAAATATATTGCATGCGGCAGCTTAAAGACGCTCAATTCATAATCTGACAATTTTACGACTAGCACTGGCTAGTCACCAACTCAAATAAAATGAAGTCTCTCAAGCTAAACTATATATAATCATATATTCGTATGTATCTACACTCGTCAGACTCCTTGTATGAATCCTAGAAACAATTCAGAAAAATAGAAATTCATACAAGGCTACAACGCTGGCGTCTAACGCTCACGTTGCGCCATAATGGTATTTTTCCTCATTATGACCGAAAAGGGACGGTGTACATATACGTGTGGACTCCCTATATGAAAACCTAAATAAACCGAAAAAGAAAGAAGTTTTCATATAGGGCTATGACGCTTGTGTCTAACACGCACGACACGTCATAATGGTATTTTACCTCATTATGACGGACCAAGCACGTATGGCTAGCTAGCATTTATATACATACTATTCTCATAAAATCCAAAACATATATATCCACCGAAAATCTTATTTTCGGGATCTCTCCAAAGGAGAAAAAATTGTCAAATGGGCGAGAAATCAATAATCTCATCAAAAGAAATAAATGATTAATAAAATCATTCATCGCATGCTTTTTATTTAAAACAAAGGTCAACTCACAACTTTAGGCCTAAGCCTGACGTCGATCCGAGGTCTCTCCAATTTGAGTCTCCTCACGTCCTGTTCCAAATATATAATTAATTTCCCACTAAAATCCAATATTTATTCAAAATAGGCAAAATTAATCGAGAGCCATAATTACGCTCATCATTGCCTAAGTTCGATATTCTTAAATCGGAACGATCGAAACTTTTATATCATACTCGGCAGTCGTATAAACAACCTTTCTAGAAATTGATTTAAATCCTACGGTCGGATTTTACATTATTTAACCGCTTAAATACCAAACTTTGGAAATTCACAAACCTATTCAAAACTCGTTCGAAAATTCCACAATTCACTTCATTAAACTCCTCTAATTATTACACATTTAAAATTATACAAAACCCCAAAACGGCGGCGGCGACGGCGGCGGCTCCGCTGGCAGCGGCGGCCGGAGGCCGATTCTGGCGACGTCCAAAATCTAACAAATTTTAACAGAATCTTCCTCTCATCATCCCAAACAACTTTCATAACTATCACTAAGTCCAATTTCAAGCCTAACTAGGTCAATCGAACGAAAACATCCTAAAAGCCCTAGAATTTCAACTTCGAATTTCTCCTTACCGAGCTCAAGAGGGATTGAGCCTTTTGGAGGGGTTGTTGCACGGGAGGAGGGCTACAAAACGAGCCAAATATCACCGGCTTTGGTGGCCGGAGGAGGGAGCTCCGGCGAAAAGGGCAATCGGCTGCTAGGGGACTTTCCTCCCTGTTCGGCGGCGCAACGGCCGGTCACCGGCCCAGAAAGAGAGAGAGAACGGCAGGGGGTCCGAACGGGACCAGTCCGGCGGCCTGGCTTGGCCGGATGGCGGCGAACGGCAGAGAAGAAATTCCGGCAGCAGGAAGAGAAAGGGAGAGCGCGGGAGAGAAAAGAGAGAGGAAGAGAGAGAAAGAGGGAAGAGAAAAGAAAAAGAAAAAAAAAGGGTTTGGGCCTCACACCAACCCGGCCCAACATAAAAAAAAATACCCAACTTCACTAATTTAACACCCCAAAATAAAATACCCTAATAAAAATTACCTTTTACTAACTAAAATTTAATATTTTACCGTCGTTACATTTTTCTCCTACGAATAACTCTCCGAAATAATCGTCCCTCAAAACCCCTCTAGTGACCAATTAAACTATATCTCAATGTCGGAGACGGTAAAATTCTTATTATAACCAAGCTAGTAAATAAGATAAAATTTTACGGGTCGGGATGTGACATAATTATAACAAAACAGCACTTAAACAGCTTGAAAGAGAACACCCGGTTATCTTTATTCATCACTAACATAACTATGTTGTCCTTTTCAGTACCTTTTAATTAGAGGAGACATAATTGGAACAAAAAAGAACCACATAGATAAATCAGTATGTTGAGCAGTTATTTAGCTGCACAGAAAAAGTAATCTTGACTGAAAAGAGAATAATCAAACTGATTCTCTTATTATGCAGATAAGTAGGCCATCATGAAATTTCTAGCAATATGGATTATATTATTATGCATAGTACTCCTTCAGTCCTTTGTAGTAGTGTCTGATCCAAATCACAAAAAAATTACCTCCCAGAGTTTGGGACAACCTTATTGCATTCATCATGTACACAATATTCTGTGTAAAAAAAACATGCCAACTTCAATTCACTTAATCTATAAACATGGCTATATGTGTTTGAAATTTTCTGATCATGACAACTCTATTTAAAAGAAATTAAAGATGAAAAAATGCAATGAGACATTTGGGAATTGAGCATTTCGGTCAGTCGGTATAGCTGTCATCTTTCTATCCTCCAATTTGTATTTACTATTGGCCTTTTATTCTTCTTAACAAATTGAGTCAACTCCAGTAGACAGGAAGATAACATAACTTTGTCTAAGATAACATAATACTAACATACGATAAGACAATTAAAATGGTATTCATGTTTGTTTTGATATCGGTTAATAGCGGCTTATCATCAATTGTTTATACGTAGACATGAAGGTTCTGGGAATTTCAAGTGTAAAACTAAAAGCTACAAAGCCTGATAGTTCTCAAATTATAAACTATAATGGCTCATGACACTGAAGCTAGTTCCCCTTGATCTAGTTCCAAGGAACTGGAAATCTATTTCATACTCCAGCAATGATAGAATGAGCTTTTCTGCCACAGTATAACCCTTAACCGTACAACTCACAACTTCATAAGTAATCGATGCAAGATTACTGTTGGAAAAGCCTGAAATAAGATACAGACCAGAGCTGAAAAAACCAAAAAAGCTCCAATCTTTACACAATCCAAACCCAAAATCGGCTTCTTTTTTGTATGAGAAATTGACAGATCTCCCAGCACAGCAGATGAAAATCAAAACCAAACCCAAAAAAGCACAAACGCACAGGAAAAAAAGAAAAAGAAAAGAGGAGACATACCAAATGAGTAAAGGCAGATGAGAACAACCAAGAAAGGATATCCAAAATTGGAAGTGCGTTTTCGACAACGGCTGCGAAGGGTTGGCTGTCCGAAGAGATGATGGCGTTGACTGGAAGAAGAGAAGATGATCTGCTCTGAGTTTGGGCTGCTCGGATCTGAATCGAGCTTTCCGGTCTCGTTCTTCCGCTCTCTTTCTTCCGCTCTCTTCTTTTCTCTCTCACTTTCTCTTCTGTCTGGGTTTCTAGACTATCTCTTCTGTTTTAGACTCTCTTCTGTCTAGGTTTTTCTAGGCCCAACTGTGTTGTAGTGTTACAAACAGTGTTCATAATCAAGAACATGTTATGAACAACGTTTTTAGTTTTTTTAGTTGTTTGCACAGTTGACAGAAAATAAGGAGAATTTTTCGGTATTTGTCAATAGTGAGTCATTATAATGAGGATCTTTAAGTTAAAGACTAGTTGAGAACTTTTTGTTTTATGGTTTAAAAGACATATTTTTCGATCACATTTTGTCATCTCATCCGTTCAGTTTTTAGGTCTATATGTGTAGATCAACCCTACAAATTTTCAGCCAAATCGGTGATCGTTAAGGTAACAAACTAAATCAAATTAATGAACAAACCAAATTTATCAAACATGAACTGTTCAAGTTCATAATTGGTAAATCACACTTACGAATGTCTTAACAATTTTCAATATGGCTGAAAATTTGCAGAAATGATCTACTCATAAATACCTATAAACTGAACGGTCAAGATGTGGATATAAGATTGAAAAGTGAAATAAGCCGAAAAATTCTCAACAAGTCCTCAACTTAAGAGTTCTTGTTAGAAGGAATTTCCTGGTCAATATATATAATAAAGTTTCATTGATGCTTGCTTTAATGCCATTGGTGACATGGGTCCTATAAATAAATGTTATCAATGTTAAGTTTGCATTCCTCATTATCATTTCATTACTCCATGTCATATGACACATATCCGGGTGATGTGATACATTTCATCTGGTAATTGTTATACAAGAAAATTTGCTTACTTTTACGGTTTTTACCCAACATAATATGCTATAATTCGTCCTTAACCGGTAAATTCCAGTCCCGTCCACCCAAACTATGATTTTTCATGCTTAAAACAGCTGGATATATAGTGGATAGTACCGTCCTGATTCTTTTTCTGTCAATTATAGTAGTGTCCTAGCAAGGATGACACATCTTTCATGCTTCAATGTCTAACAAAGCAAAGCAACAACCAGATCTATAAGTACTCTAGATATGAACTTTCAAGAAGACCGACTTAGCGGAACATCTCATCTTGGCTTTTTTTCATGCTTTGTTCGCTTGGACAATTCCCATAGAAGTTGGTCTTGCATTAGAGTTCCGAACAGAAAAGAAAACGAAATCGGAAAGAGACGGAAAGAAAACTGAACTACTGAAGCACCCAACAAGACTGAAACAGTGAAATTCATAACATAAAACGGTACCGGACATCGGCTTATTCGCACCGGAATGAAATAATTATGCTACTTAGCTAGCTCTATGTGCATTATCATTTATAACATTTTATTTTACAAGTCCGACTAACCGAGAAGTACACAAACATAGATATACCAACACCACGTACAGATGAAAGCAACCACCATAGATGAAGAAGCTTGTTATCAGTAATCAAGGGCACTTGGGGTCACCCTTGGAGTTCTTGAGGTCCCTGTAGCAAGGGCATTCGTCCTTGTTTCCGTAAGTCCCAGATGGAACACAGTTGCATTTATCGCAGCAGATTCCACAGTACTTCAAGCACCGCTCTTTGTATCCGGCTTTCGAACATCTCACCCCGCACTTTGAGTCACAGAAATCTGTATACTAAGAAGTAAGAACACAATCGAAAAGAAAGAGAGATCGAAACAAAAGAAACAATACGATCGAGATGACGAAGCTAGCTAAGAAAGAATCTTACGTGAACCAGCCATTGTGGTCTCAAACACAGAAGAGCCTAGAACAAGGAAAACAAGCATGAAGGTTGCGAAGACGAGCTTCATTTTTGCCTAGATAGAACAAACAAGAGATAGTTGGATGGGATTGAACGGAAGAGGCTAGCAAATTGGTGTGGTTATAGTGTTGAAGTGGTTTCTGAAACGTTTTGTTGTATGATATAGAGGTCAGAGTGAGAAGGTATTTATAGTAAGCCAAGCAATCGTGGTAGGTAAAGGGTTTGGGATGCGTTATTACTAGGGAGAATAATAAAAATAAACTACATACCAGGACGTTAATTATAAGCATTAGCAAAAATCTGAGGAAGGCTATACCTCCAAAGAAACTAGATTTGTTATACAGCAGACCACAGGCTGTAGATCATGAACAAAACATTGAATTCGATGGTTACGTTTTCTGACTAAACAGGAAAAAAAATTTGATCCATCAATTATTGGATTAAGACTGAAAATTGTAACATCCATGCTAAAACATTAATCAAATTAAGTTGATGAATGCAATATGAAGCATAAGTTTAACTAACTTGGGGTCCAAAAGGTAAAACCGAAATTAATAAAAGAAGGCAACGATGCATTACAATTTAATGAGTGATGACTAATTTAACGCATTCAAAATTACATTCATTAGTTTACAAATGACTGGTTCATCTTTTATTGAAGAGATTACTACGTAGTTACCGACCGCATCACAACATTGATACCATAGTAGTCCATGTTAATAACATTCAAGCACGCATGTCAAACACATGACGGAGTACATGCTCGTCAAGTAATCTGCTGATATATGGAGGCAGCGGTGGTTTGAGAATACCTTACAATTACAATTTGTTACAAATATGTACAGCTAAAGACTATCAGACTCAGAAGATGTGTTAAATTACCAACATCTTCATAATCCTAGCTAAGCTTGAACATTGTTAATTAGCATAAATTGGATGTCAATGGATTCAAAGCACTTGCTCTCCAAAGTTCAAGAACTCTCCAAAGTTCAAGACAGGAGAAGAGAAGGAAGCTTCAAGCAACCATTGCTTTAAGGCGAATGGGCATGCTCATATGGTACCTTCCACCAAAGGAGGTGGACACTTGGGTTGGTCGGCCCCGTTTCTTTTCACTTTAGAAAAATGTGGTATGCCCTGTCATGTGAAAACCTCCCCCATTAGACTATTGCCCCTCACACCAAAGCCAACTCTTTGCCAGCCATAACATCTTTTAACGGAAAGCTAAATAATGTGGCTTACTTGGTCGATTAATTGAAGACTTAATGATTTGTGGTTAAAGTATGTCTCGAAAATAGTTGGGATGAAATCGACCCATAAATGCAACGTAAAATCGGATTTATGATCTCTTGTCTAATACTCGAGATGTTTAAATCGTCGGACCCTAAATCTAAGCCACACGTAACATTAACAAGAAACTAATTTAAGAAATGACTATATGAACTGATGATGTTTGTAACTTGCAAGGAAGATATATGGAAGGTGGTGGTTTTATTACATACATCATCATCCGCACGGTTTATAAAACGTGTGGGTAAAGTGGTCCATGCTCTTAAGGCAAGGAATACACATCATCATCCATCAAATTGAAATTGATAGCTGAAGAAGTTAAGGTCCAATTCCAAACCAGACAAAGCCCTCATCTGGTGAAATTTTATTCTTGCCCACTCACAACAAATGGCCCAACTAGGGCTAACTAAGCACTATTCATTCATTTACCATGTTAACAAGATCACACTATCTTCAATCTTGGGTGGTTTATGTCATGCTCCAATTCCAGCTAAGTTTTACTGTTTCAGTGTGTCTTTTCCATGACAAGATTTAAAACAAAGAAGAATATCAAATTCAAGAAATCAATTTTCTGTTCCAAACTCATGTTTGGATGCAGAGCACAATGGTGAAAGGTTGCTTTCCTTGCCAGTTTGTTACAGCTTCCACGTGAGAGTGAAAGGAATGATTTCACCACCCAAAATTGGAATATTTGTGGTGTTCCAATTGGGGTCCTTTTGGAGAGAAAATGGCATTATTTTTTTTTTGTATTGGGCTCCACTACTCATTTTTGGGCCTCTAATTATTATTATGAACTCTTGTGGGCTCAGTTATGTCTTCTTAAGAGGAAACGGTCCATAATTTGTTTGGTGGCTCTTATGAGCCCAAGAGGGAAATCTATTCGAGTGTTCGGCTCTTATGAGTTTAGGGTGAGATGAAGAAGACAAAGGGGTCGAATGAAGAGACGAGAACACCACCTGAGTTTAACAAATGTTAATAAAGGTAACGGCCAGGCCAAACTCCAATAGCTATGTTGGGTCAGAGCGGAATGAGTTCCCAATATGTTAAGTTAGGGTCAAGATATGACACTGAAATGATATTCATTGTGCTAGACAGACCCAAAACCTTTTCTTTACAAGGTTCCTTGATGAGCGTAAGAAAATAAACTGAAAAAGAAGAAGATTAAACTGATTTAAACGAGCCAAAAAAGAAGAAGATTAAACTTAAAAAAAATTTGAAAAAAAAAAGAAGAAGATTAAACTGCTTTAAAAGGGGTTGGGGATCAGATGGTTAAGATGGGGGTGCCCAATTGTCGTAACCAGGCATGAGCGGACACCCATTTCGCATAACAGCGATTATCGACCACTCATCATATCCCGTTTCTGCCTGAAGGATCATGATTTGTCACTTCCAATCCTTCCTTTTTTATAATAACCAGTTTGACCCGGGCCTTACCTCGCTTTAGATGTGGGACTATATTAACTGCACACTCCTTAATTTTCCAACCAGTGTTGCTGTGTATTCTCACTTTAAAAACAGCTCTCTCTCTATTTCTATATGTTGTGTTTACCAAGTCATATACATCATTGCATAAATCGTTGTTGTGTTTTCAGTGGAAAAGGTGAGAATCTTTTAACAAGATAGTTTACTGCATCAGGGAAGAAGAAACAATGAGGGAAATATCGAGCGTTATCTCACAGACTTGAACATTATTAATCAAGTGTCCCATCTCATGAGCAAGAGCATCGGCTACAAAGTCATTTGCATTCGAAACACATGTTTGAACAAAACATGTTGGAATGAATCTCTAAGCAGATCAAAGAATGTTAACTACGGTCGAAACTCTCTAAGGAACTAACTTCATTGATCCAAAAGTTGAAAACTAATCGGAGTTCCACTGTTCCAGTAAAATATCTGATAATGGAACCTTGGCCAGCTTGGACTTGTTTATGTTACTTTCACATATGATGTGTGATCACTTTTAAATAGGCCCTTGTAATGAACTGGTGAAAGCTGGGTTCTTGCTTAGGATCTGCAAGCCAGAATTGCTCAAATGTTTGAGAACTTACCAACTGTATGTCCAGAATCAACATCGAATGCTACAAAAGATTACAGAATGAACTATAACGGATGAACAAATCTTTGATTTTCAACTTTGTGGTATGCCACCCACCCATATCAAGTGGGTACTCTTCTAACTTAGTGTGTAAAGAACTAGAGATGCGTTTAGTGTGACTTCATGGAGACGAACATGTCAAGACAACCACATTTTATCGGACAAAACTTGACTTACACGGAAAAAAGTTTGATAATTCTTAAGTCTCAAACCCTTTTCAAGTAGCGGTTAACAACTTTAAAAAAAAAGAAATCCGTCTAAATGATATACGAACTTTTGCTCCTTATAAACTTTGGTATATCAAGTTTTGAAAATATTAGAACAGTATCTCATGTTTTCATCCCGACTTAAGATTGGTATATATAGTCATTAAGATGACCAATTTACCCTTAAGTTCTTTTTTTTCTTAGTTTTTTTATTTGTTTTCATATTCCAAAAATATTAGAAGAGGATTTGGAATTTGATGATTTGGGTTGGCCTTTATAAATTTGAAGAAGATTGAAGAGGAGAAACATACAGAAGTTAATCCTTGTTGTTTCCGCTGACACTTAAGAATCTAGTTGTTGCCGTTGACATTCAAGGATGATTGTCTGATTGAGATGAATAACTGTTTATTAGCAAAGAGAAAGTGATGATGGATTTTTTCTCTATGTTTCTAAAAATATAAAAAGCCAAAAAAAAAAACTGGAATATGAAAACAAAGAAGAAGAACTAAGAAAAATAAATAAATTTAAGGGTAACTTGATCATCTTTTTTGTTTGGTTAAATTAGTAATCTTAATAGTTATATATACCAATCTTAGGTCGGGATGGAAACATGGGATACCAATCTGATATTTTTAAAACTTGATATACAAAATTTATAAGGAGCAAAAATTTGTATACTATTCAGACGAATTTCTCTTAAAATAATATATATATATATATATATATATATATATATATATATATATATATATATATAAAAACTACTACTCTGCTACTTTCATTTCAGGATTACCTTTTCAAACAGAAGGGATCGGAGAAACATCAATGTCAAATATTTCATGTCTTTATGTGGGAAGGCGATACGCGGACGATTCTTGGTCCAATTATAAAGGAAAGAAACAAGTCAATTATTTTGCTGCGATCTGGTAATGGAAATAGATTGTAGAAAATTAAGGATCAAGAATATGGGAGCGATGATAAGATCATGTTGTATCCAATTATAGCTTACCTAATTAAAATAGCTCTGTCACATCCCGACCCGTAAAATTTTATCTTATTTACTAGCTTGATTATTATAAGAATTTTTACCGTCTCCGACATTGAGTTATAGTTTAATTGGTCCCTAGAGGGGTTTTTGAAGGACGATTATTTCGGAGAGTTATTCGTAGGAGAAAAATGTAACGACGGTAAAAATGGTAAATTTTAGCTAGTAAAAGTTAATTTTTATTAGGGTATTATTTTTTGGGGGTGTTAAAATTTTGGATTGGGTATATGTGGGTTGGAACCGGTTGGGCCAAGCCCAAAAAATTTCTCTCTCCCTCCCGATTCTCTCTCTCCTCTCCCGCTCCCGCACCCGAGCCATTCCCTGCCGGAATTCCGACCGCCGCCATCCGGCCGCCCCAGACCGCCGCACTGGTCCCAATCGATCGGTCTCCAACCCAGCTATCGTTCTAGACCGGTGGCAGCCTCTCTAGCGCCGCCGTGAGGGAGAGACGTCGCTCGGAAGTCCCGACTGCCGAATCGGTTTTCTCGCCGGAAATCCTTCCTCCGGCCGCCATAGCTGGCGAGCCTTGGCTCAAAAGGAAGCCCTCCTCCCGTGCTTCAATCCCTCCAAAAGGCTCCCTCCATCTTCAGCTAGGTAAGGAGAAATCGGTATTTGAAATTCTAGGGCTTTATTGTGTGTTTGCGTTCGATTGACATGGTTAGGCTTAGAATTGGAGTTTGTGGTAGTTAGGAATGTTGTAGAGGAGGTTGAGAGGAAGATGCTGTCAAATTTTGGTGGGCATTGGAGGTCGCCGGAGCTGGTCGCCGACCGCCGCTGGAAAATTGTTTTTGGTGGAGATTTTTATGAGGAGTTTAATGGAATGAGTTTTAGAATTTTCGGATGAGTTTTGAATAGGTTGTGAATTTCCGAAGTTTGGTATTTTGGCGGTTAAATAATGTAAAATCCGACCGTAGGATTTAAATCAATTTCTGAAAAAGGTTGTATTTACGACTGCCGAGTATGATATAAAAGTTTGGATCGTTTCGATTTAAGAATATCGAAGTTAGGCAATGATGAGCGTAATTATGGCTCACGATTAATTCTGCCTATTTTATCAAATATTGGAATTTAGTTGGTAAATTAATTATATATTTGGAACAGGACGTGAGGAGGCCCGTGCAGAAGAAGCCTCGGAGCGTCATCAGGCTTAGACCTAATTTGTGAGTGGACCTTTGTTTTAAATAAAAAGCATGCGATGAATGATTTTATTAATCATTTATTTCTTCTGATGAGATTTATTGATTTCTCGCCTATTGACAATTTTTCCTCCTTTGGAGAGATCCCGAAAATGAGATTTTCGGTGGATATATATATGTTTTGGATTTTATGAGAATAGTATATATATAAATGCTAGCTAGCCATACGTGCTTGGTCTGTCATAATGAGGTAAAATACCATTATGGCGTGTCGTGAGTGTTAGACACAAGCGTCATAGCCTTATATGAAAACTGTTTTTTTTTTTTCGGTTTATTTAGGTTTTCATATAGGGAGTCCACACGTATATATACACTGTCCTTTTCGGTCATAATGAGGAAAAATATCATTATGGCGCAACGTGAGCGTTAGACGCCAGCGTTGTAGCCTTATATGAATTTCTATTTTTCTAAATTGTTTGTAGGATTCATATAAGGAGTCTAACGAGTGTAGATACATACGAATATATGTTTATATATAGTTCAGCCAGAGAGGCTCCATTTTATTTGAGTTTGTGACTAGCCAGTGCTAGTCGTGAAATTGTCAGATTATGAATTGAGCGCTTTTGAGCTGCCGCATGCAGTATATTTTCTATGAAATTAAAATGGGAATGCATAAATATTTTGTTATTAAATTATTTTTGCCCACTCACTCTAACATTATTAAATGTCTTCCTATGGGCCATTCGTTTTAAAATGCCTAGTCTGCAGAGTTCGGATTGGATCTAGTAGGAGACGAGGCATAGTCACCCGTATTTCCACCACCTTTCACCAGTAGGTTACATGTTTAGTCTACCTGTGTTTTCTTACTTCCGCTACTGTCTAGTAGCTCTGAATACTTGAGTTTAATGTATATATTTTTGGTTGTGGGTGAAGGCTTGTTGATATTTTAGAATATTTTCGGATAATGTATATTATCTTAGATAATGTTTATTATTCTGTTGGTGGTGATTGTTTTTGGGGGGCACAAAGGCTCTAGAAGTTAGGTTGGATTTGAAACCTTAGACGTGTTTGTAGGTTTCTATTGGAAGGGTTGTCCATTTTCAAGGGAGGTTGTACCGAATTTTGCGGTAAATCTTTCCTTGGAGGTGGTCCCCGCACAATTTACTCCGGGTTCAGGGTGAAATTTGGGGCGGGTCGTGTCAAGCTCACTGATGCTTGTATATGAACCTGACTTCGGTGAGAAGGGCTAGTCACCTTAAAGTGACCACAACCAATAAACATGAGACACGTGTCCATTTTAAAATACTGGCTGCAATTAAGGACATAACAAGAGGGTTTTGGGTATTTGACATGTTGTTTATGATTATTGTTGACACTTGTCCATCTTTCATTTGTGTTTGTCACCTATAAGTGACCATAGTTGGTCACCCAAGTTATTTCCTTATAAAGACACACCTTTGTAAGATGAACGTTCATTCAATCATTAGTAAATTTGCATGAACTTTCTTTATCACTTCGAAAACTCAATTACCACTTATGCACACATTTTACCACTTACAGACTAATGTTGTAACTAAATTTTCTTACAACTTTAAGGATTCCATCTTTCATTTGTGTTTGTCACCTATAAGTGACCATAGCTGGTCACCCAAGTTATTTCCCTTATAAAGACACACCTTTGTAAGATTGAACGTTCATTCAATCATTAGTAAATTTGCATGAACTTTCTTTATCACTTCGAAAACTCAATTACCACTTATGCACACATTTTACCACTTACAGACTAATGTTGTAACTAAATTTTCTTACAACTTTAAGGATTCATGTTACAACTTTGAGGACTAATATTATAACTTTTGAAAACTCATTCTACAACTTTAAGATAAAATTGATGCATGTCATGCATTAACACATTATAGAATTTTTCAATATAGATAAATAAAAAACCAACTTTGAGAACTAATATTACAACTTTTAAAAACTCATTTTACAACTTTAAATAAAATTGATGCATGTCATGCATTAATACATTGTAGAATTTTTCAATATAGATAAATAAAAAACCAACAAACAACAAAAACACTAAAACTTATAATGGAAAGAGCATAGGTTTGTATCTTAATTCCTGCATCAGTTATTTATCTATTTCTTTTTTAAAATTCTGACAGCTAAACCAAATAATCTAACTGAACCTGCTCCCCATGTCACTGGTTTGGTTAGGACACTTGGTTTCTTGATCAAACTCTGTCGGTTTCGGCAATGGAGTTCTGCAAATGGGCTCGGTTGATGGGTAAGCTTGGACTAGAACAACTCCAACTCGGGTATACTCGTTGGAGGAACTCGGTGTCTCTTTGCAGTTTAGTCAAGACTTCCTCAGCTGAGGTAATGTATGCCTCTATTCCATTTGCGTCTTTGGTCTCAATAAAAATTACTAGGTTGTTGAAGTTGAGTCCAGGCAACCCCACGTACACCCATGATGGTTTTCCCCAACCAAAATCGTTATCATATAAAGGAAATTTGCACAAACCAGTAAATAAAGATGTAACCTTCTCTCCTCCATCACTACTGGTCATGTTATCATGATCAGCACCCCCTTGAAGCTTTTTGATGTAGCCCTTATCGATCTTGCTTATGCTTCTCGAACCTGCCTTGCTAGGCCGTAGAATTCTTCTCTAGTATTCAACAACGAAGGAGTTGAACATGCAAAACTGATCAGATTTCCAAATGAGTGTAGCGGCAGAGGTGGATCAAACCTGGGACGAAGGTTCACAACATGGATGACGCTGTGCAACTTCTCATGAATGCCATCATCCTTGGAAATGGCTACAAATCTGCTCCATATGAAAGCCGAAAGGGCTTCAACGCGTGATGGGCGCTTCATCGTAGTGCCCACATATCTTGCTCTGAGGTACTCTATGTTAGACGCATCAAACACAAACCTCTTTGTCACTAGTATATTCTTCGCGACGCCAATGCATGTCTGTGTAAACAACTTGGTTGGGTAGAGCGTGGCGGAAATGAATTCTGGACGGTGTATTTCGGCTTCTTGATCTCCGTGGGCTCGTCGCGCAGTGGCTGCCCAAGCTCTACTGAACATGAGCATAGATAACCCATCTGCAATCCTGTGAGAAATGCATTGACCTATAGCGAACCCTCCACATTCAAAGACGTTGAGCTGCACACCAAAGGGGATCTTGTTATCAACGTCGTCAAGCTCAAACGCTACCAGCTTAGTGAGTTCGTCGGGAATAGGATCGCGGAGCACGTCGGAGAGTTTGCAGTTGTTGACGTGAGCTACAAGGAAGGGAACACCTTTGTCGTTGCAGTCTATATAGAGGTTGTCATGAGCTCGTCCTGCTAGGGGATAATAGAGTGTTAAGACCTCGGCTAACGACGTCTTAAGATGGTTGGATATCTCAGTGATGTTGGGTTGTGTCTGGCCGTTGAATTCGAAGAAGAGAACCATAGAGCAATAGATCTGGGGCAGTGAGGTATCGAGAAAGGAGTACCGGTAATAGCGAAGATGGTCAGGGGTCGGAGAAGATGGTTTGATAATCTCCTTGGAGATGACTTCCACTTCAAGCGTCATCATTTCGGTTCGTTAAGCTTATATGAATCTTCTAATGGAAGTTGTGTATATCAAACTGGCCTACAGTGATGCAAATTATAAATACGTAGCTTGGTGATTGTTTAATTCACGTAATCTGAAACATTATTGATCACGGACGATTGAGAAGTGGATTTGCAATAAGATATGAAATATTATGAATTGGGTAAGACATCATCAGAATCTTTGGTGAATCTATTGTAGACGCCTAAAATTTAATGAGAATAATAATCATGAGATTATTCATACGACACATGATTCCGACAAATTATTACATACGTAACTCGTGAGTCAGGAAAGTTGAAAAATCTTTGAAAATGACATGTGACGACGTGTGAATGGTCGGTTGACAACAAAAATTATCAATCCCGATAAAAGCAAATATTAAATGTCAATCCATGATCAAATTTCAATCAAATTAAATTGATTATCGGAAAGGAAGTTGAACATTTAATCAAATTGACAAAATACCTTATCGGTCATAATCGAATCAATCAATAAATACCTATTGATTTAATTATGTTAATAATTATAATTAGATCAATCAATCAAGACTATATCGGTGAGTCATGACTTGGTTGGTTAATGTGTTTAACTAACAACTTTGAGGTCATGGGTTCAAACCTCATTAACATATGTAGAGTGTGTGAGTTATTAATAAAAAGTTATAAAAAAAAAAATCAAGACTAATTGATTTAATTATACCGTTAAGGAAATACAATTAAAAAAATGTTTTCAAAACATTCCATAAACGGAGGAACGTCGACGCTATAAATACCCTCTCTCATATCAAGAAGAGGACTTCCGGACAAGAGTGAAAAATTACTCCCGAGAGCTCAGAATTCTCCCAAAACCCTTAAAGAATCACCAAGCTGCAAAATAGCCGATTCTTCATCAACCTCAAGCCTAGAAGTTGTCAAATCCCGAAGAGTCACCAAGTTGCCGAATAGCCGACATCTTCACCAACTACAAAACGAAGAGCAACCACCACGTGGAACTGCTCGTGGCCCAAACTTGATAAACATCAAGCCTCTATAGCCCTTGATCAACCTTCGTCTTCAAGCCTTTCAACAAATCAAAATTTCTACCAAGTTCTTCAACAAACTCGTGAAGAATTAACAAGCACCAAACACACGTGCCGATTCATCCGCTATCAAGTCGAAGAACGTTCATCACGTGACACCTCTCACGGCCCAAATTCGACCAAGATCAAGCCTCTACGGCCCTTGGTCAACTTCCTTCTACAAATCGTCAACACAATAAGAAGTTCTAACTACAACAATTCAATTCAAGATCAAGTGCTCGTCACCCTTGGATCAAATCAACGTCGGAGATCAAATTAGAGAACATTCTTGTTAAAAGAATACCCACATAGATTGTAACCCGCGAATTCAATCAATACAAATATATTATTTTGTACACGTGTCTTTTTGTTATTTGTTACAGAAATTTTCGTGTTTACAAAATTGGCACGCCCAGTGGGACCATCTCTGCCTCTCATCTTCTCCTCGGACAATCTCGTCATCCTCATCACATCGCTTCAAAGATGGTGCAAATCAAATCAACAAACAAGATCAACAAGGTAGCTATACTTTGAAAATCTTAACGGTCATGCTGCTCATAGTGAGTCATTTCAACTCACAACATTCAATGTTCATTCCTCAAAGCCGCTTCAGCCGATCACTGCTTTGACAACTAATATTGTAGATTTGAGTTAAACTTATAAGTCAGCCGATCACTACAATATGTGATATGCTACAGGAGAACGGAATTGTAGTTTCCAATCTATGCGTTTCAAGCGGAAATGCTTTTGAAGCCAGAGTCTGTGGTTTCAACTTTCAACTTAAACAATGGAATTAATCTGGAATACCAGAAAATGAATGAAGATTTAGGTCCGTGAATGGCGACGTGATTGAGTGCTCACGAAGCATGTGTTGTAGGAGTGGGTGCTTTCTTAGAATCATATCTAAGTGGAGAACACTTTGGTGGCTTTGCTATTGTCGCTGTCAAACCAATCAATGACTATGAATTTATCATAAAGTCCCCCAACTTATGATCAGTCAATTCTTTGTAATTAGGAATACAAATCTGCCTTAAGGCTCCTAATCAACTTGGTCAATTGGTTATTTTAACTAAAGAAAATATCACGACGAATGATGAGTAGGGTTCACTTCAAGTTTAAAAATTCAGTAAGACAGCAACTCATATTTAGAATTCAGAAAAATAAAAAAACGTTAAGTAGATTGTCAATATTCATGTTAGATGTCTATCTAACGTTCTACGTTTAACGTTCTTCACATATATTCAAGATAAACTTATAAGTTCGGATTTGAGTTAAACTAACATTGTAGAATTTTTTTTCAGATTAATTATGCATGCGTCAAGCTGAAAGATACGAGTCATAGTTATGGATAGCCATCTTATGCGGATTATGGATGGAGAAAATCTATCAAACCGTCCCATGAATTGAGGGCACCAAGACTTCATAAGGGGTTTCAACTCTCCAACCACCACGGTTTGTCTTTGTCACCATACCCTCATATCAATGGTCCATCCTGTGTAACTGAAATACTGAATTTGGAATTGGGGTTTAGGGTCACTGTTTTTCTTTTTAAGGCTACTTCACATAATGAGAGACTTGAAAAAATGAACCATATTCTTAAGATCAATCTGATGAGAACCAAAAACTATGATCATCGTGCATGGAAGGCTCTTGTTTCCCACTATGATTTATGGCAAAAGGTTTAGCTTGAGCAACCAAAACTTTTGCACCCTATAATGATCTTGAGGGGTCACTAATTAATATTCGTTAAACAACACCTCTCTCAATTCTCATCATCATACATACGCATTCTTTGTTTCTGAAATCATGCTAATTAGCAAAGCAAGCAGCACGCTCATAATAAAATAGAAACAAACATCAAACCGTGTTCATGATCATCCATCCATCTCTATTATATACTTCCTTCTTTCATTTTTCTTTTCTAAATTCCAATATCAAGAACAAGCCAACAACTAAATGATCCGATCATGAATTGCTGTGTTGATCGTACCCCAAGACACACTTGACCGTTGTTAAAATGGCGCCAAACCCAACAGAGACCCAGTCTCTCTGGCTTCTCTGCCATTATATATCATAGGTCACGGGAAGATTTTTCACCCAATCTCCAAATTTAATCTTCACAAACCAGAAAGGTTTCGAAAGAAAATGTTTGTCAGAGCGTCGTCGTATTATGGCAAACCCTACAACACTAGAAGCTAAGGGTCTATGTCCCCAGGAAGAAGGCACCAAATGAGAAAGGTCGATATGACCAACCCGGTTGGCCATCCCACCACCTAAACAAAGGAAAGAAAAAAAAAGAAAGAGAAAGTGAAAGTGAAATACAGCCAAATTCTGATCACCAAATCAAAGATTAATACAAACGAATTTGCATTAGTTACTTGCTAAGTTATGGCCTTCATTATCTCTGTTTGCTTTCACCTTGTTTCTACTAATTGACAGGTTACCTTGCTTTATTACCCATTTTAGTAAGGTAAATTGTAACACATATTTTTTACGATTCCGTACTAAGTTCGATTTTTTTCGCATAGTTTCCAAGATAATGTACGTACCACCTATTTAAATTTTCTTTAAGCAATATACCATTTTAGATAATCTAACCTATGGAGTTAGCTACCAAACAGAGAAAATCATTCCGATTGCGCCAAAGGGTATTATTTTCCTTCATGTATTTAGACATTATTAGAAAAGAAAATTCTCTCCTTTTGCATGTAATGTAAGCAAAGAGAGGGTGTATTTAAGGTTGGGATCTTCTTTGTGTTCCGTGAAGAATTTTTGCAATTACAATTTTGGTCTATAAATGAAATTCTTTTCTGTGATGGAGACGAAATAAATAAGAAAGGAAAGAAAGAGCAAAAAAAGGAGAGGCGCAGACTCAGAAGACGCAGCAGCCTCTGTCCTCTCTCTCACTATGCTTGTCTCTCGCGGCAAATTTCTCTCTCTCCTATTTCTTTAATCATTCTCTCTCTCTCTCTCTCTCTCTCTCTCTCTCTCAGTCCTCAAAAATCAAAAAGCTCTCTGCTTTGTTTCACTAAGAGCTTTGTTTGTTCTCACTGTCTCTCTTCCTCTCATTTTTGCTTTCCATTTTTTTGCTTCAAAACCAAACTCAAACACAAACCCAAAGATTGCTGCTTTTTTCTGGTTCCTCATTATTCTTAGAAACCCAAAACCACCCAGTTCAGTGGCAGAGTCGTAAAATGGAGAGGAAGCAGGGGTTCTTTTCGTCCCTTAAGGAGGATGTGGTGAGGGGTCTGTCGCCGGCGAGGTCCAGGGCGAAGAGTCCGGCGAGAAGTGCGTCGCCAATGTCGGGTCTGCTTCGGAGAAGGAGGAGGCACCACGTGGCGGAGCAGCTGATGGTGGCGAGATCCAGGGGGCTGAGGCCGCCGGCGGAGGCCCTGTCGCCGTTGAAGGAAGGGCCGGATGAGACGGACGGCGAGGATTCGAAGATGGAGGGGAGGTGGGGCCACTGGATGAAGGGCCAGCTGTGTAGGGCTCCGGCCGTTTCGTGTTCCTCGTCGGCGTATAAGAGGTCGGATCTGAGGCTGCTGCTTGGGGTTTTGGGTGCACCGTTGGGGCCTGTGCACGTTAGCACAGTCGATCCTTTCCCTCATCTCAGTATTAAGGACACCCCCATTGTAAGTCTTTCTCAGTTTCACAG
Source organism: Fragaria nilgerrensis (assembly GCA_010134655.1). Taxonomy (NCBI): domain Eukaryota; kingdom Viridiplantae; phylum Streptophyta; class Magnoliopsida; order Rosales; family Rosaceae; genus Fragaria; species Fragaria nilgerrensis. Next base: position 29,959,602 of record CM020978.1, on the reverse strand, counting down.
TTGTTTATGTTTTTTTTTTATGTTTTTAATGTTAAGGTTTCTACTTGTTGAAAAGTATTATGGTCCAAATTTTTGGACTTTGGGAGTTATGTGTGTCAGTGGTGAGATTAATGGTTTGGATCGATGAATGAATGATGCATGTTTATGTTGATCTATGAAAGTTGGTGGGAGTGTTGATTGTTTCCTGGAGATTTGGTTCAAAGTGAGTTGCTTTAGTTTCAAGCATGCTGGGTTTGATTATTAATAAAGGAAAAAAGTAAAAGAAAAGATGGTAAAAGAAGCAAACCTCTTTGGAATTGAGCAGAGCATCTCCCCTTTTTTTGTTTTTACTCACATGCCCCTTTGGAAATCTTATATTGATCCCATTTGTAGCTGTCAATTTCTGATGGACGTTTCATTTAGAATGTATGCGAGGAAGAAGTAACCGCTGCTGGTTGTGTTGAATTTTATGCCTTTTTAGTGTTGTGTCGTTGCATTGTGATGTGTAATCTGTGTTTTTAATACCTAGTCTATCGAGATTCATTTCCGGTTGGAGTATACCCTAATTTTGTGGATTGCCGTTGTAGGAAACTTCGTCGGCTCAGTATATATTGCAACAATATACAGCAGCGTCCGGGGGGCAAAAGCTTCAGAACTCGATTCGCAATGCTTATGCTATGGGAAAGGTGAGGATGGTAGCTTCTGAGTTTGAGACAGCTGGCAAGGTTGTGAAGAGTCGCAATTCCTCCAAAGCAGCAGATTCAGGTGGCTTTGTCCTGTGGCAAATGCATCAAGATATGTGGTATGTGGAACTTGCCATTGGCGGCAGCAAGGTTCATGCTGGTTGCAATGGAAAGCTTGTCTGGAGGCACACACCATGGCTTGGTGCACACACTGCTAAAGGCCTGTTAGACCCTTGCGGCGTGCACTTCAGGTAATTAAAGTTCTGGTCTTTGCAGTTCCATGTTCAGCTCAGATTGTTTTTGATGTGCATAATATAATTACTTTGCCTACTCAATTTCTTTTACAGGGACTTGACCCGAGAACCACTGCTAGCATGTTCACCAACTCAAGGTGCATTGGTGAAAAGAAGATCAATGGTGAGGATTGCTTCATCCTGAAGCTTAATACAGATCCATTAACTTTAAAAGCCAGGAGTGAAGGGCCTGCGGAGATTATAAGGCATGTTTTATTTGGCTACTTCAGCCAGAGAACAGGTCTTCTAATACACTTGGAAGATTCTCATTTGACCCGCATTCAGAATCATGGAGGAGATGCTGTCTACTGGGAAACCACAATTAATTCATTCCTTGATGATTATAGGCCTGTAGAGGGAATTATGATCGCTCACTCAGGGCGTTCTGTAGTTACTCTTTTCAGGTTTGGAGAAACTGCAATGAGCCATACTAAGACAAGGATGGAAGAAGCTTGGACAATTGAGGAAGTGGCATTCAATGTCCCTGGGTTGTCAGTAGACTGTTTTATCCCCCCTGCTGAGCTAAGATTTGCTTCAATGAGTGAAACCAGTGAGCTGCCTCAGAGTCAGACTGTAAAGAACACCATGGCAGGAGCTGCATATCGCTCCAAAGTTGCTGCACTTGAAAAGTCTCATGATGCCAACGTCAGTAATATTGTGTGGAAGATGGGGAATATGGATGTTTAGGATGAAGGCACAAATTTGAAAGGTCTCTAGTTGTAATGGACTGACAATATCAAAGATTCAAAGGTAGGTTGATGAGTTTAAAGCTGGGTCGCAATGCAGAACTTGTGTTGGATCAGTGTACTTCCAACCTTGTACATAGAGGACAGTTGTGATTGTAGATTTTCTCTGGTGCTGGAAAATTTTTGTACCTAACTGGAAGTTATTCTGGAGCCAGGGTGGGGGGTTTTTGGTGGGATGGTTGAGCTGTCTAAGGGAGCTCATTTAGAATCATTCAGTAATCCAGTATACTGGGATGAGGATTCATGGAAACACTTCTCTTGAGATTCTTGTATATCTGTGAATGCCTTCACTAAAGATCTTATGTAGAAATTTGAGTTCATGAAGGCAAGAAATCTTGATCTCAAGTTTTTGCTTTCTGTTTATTTATGCTATGATCTTTATTTTTATAGGGCAGTTTATCAGTGTATAAAATTGTACTTTCTTCAGTTGAATTGTATTTGGCCTTTCAAGTATGTTCTTGCGCCAAATTGGAATAGGATCTGCTCATTGAAGCTCCATCTAACTCAAGTAACTAGAGGCATATAAAATTAGTGCATTGGCATGAATAAACATTACTGCATTGCGATAATACAATCAAGTAATCAACATATCACATTACCACCGATCCCGACTTTGGTCCGTCCCAAGGTTCCTCTACATTGCAGTGAATGCAGTAATTACCATCATCAATTCATCATTCAATCTTTATTTGCAAAACTTCTCAGAGCATTTTTAGCATTTTTGAGTTAATTTTTTGTCAAATTAGCTAAAATGTTATTTTGGCTAGCCACTTTAGAAATGTGGCTGCGTCAATGCTCTCTATTTTAGTTAGCATTACATCAGCATTATTCTTTAAATAAAGATTAAATAGTTTAAATATATTTATATATCAAATAAAATATCTTATAAGGAATATATTAAATTATAGCCAGTCTCATATGAGTCATCTCGCTCTCTATATTTTAGCTAGCGAGATAGCTAAACTTTGACTAGTCTGTTGGAGCTCCAAAAATATCAAAAAAAGCTAAACAAACTCTTTTATTTTTTATTTTTTTTTGAAAGAAGAGCTGATGCGGCTGCCCTCAACCCTCTATTAATGAAACTGTCGAATACATGGGGGGACATGAAGCCTAAACCCCTGATTACAATAAACATCTAGAAGTCCCGAAATAATATCGAGAAATTCTACAAAGTACATGTATTCTAATAAGCACCAACTAGCAAAGAGTAGTACTCTAATGACGACTCTATTTGCTTTGTCGCAACGGTGACATAATGGAAAGATCAGTTGACATGTGACACGATCACATATCCTGGTGTCCAATAATTAATGCAGTTTTCCTACTATGTTGTCGACGGAAAATAAACCCGACGACACTTAGTTTCATCCTACCACTACGAGGTTGCGACCATTTGACAAAACAAACGACTCGCCGCCTGCCTAGAGCAGATGAGGCACACAAGGTGCATAGACCGGCACAAGGCCATTCACACCTTATCAAAATGTGATGGGATATTATTGGCGACATAAAGCCGCTTAGAACTACAATTAAATTATAGTAAAAAACTAAATAAAATTACAGAATAGTAAAATAGAATGGACCCAGGGTAGAGCCCCAAGCCCATTCCACACTTGGACCACAAGATACCCATAACTAGAAGAAGGCCCATCGGGTCAGACCTTTGACCTCAGCCCAAAACAATGCTTGCACAGGCAGTCCCGTCTCGATCCACCAGCGAAACCATAGCCCCTACCTGCTGCCGTCGTCGCCACTTACAACTCTTGACCACCGGCGAGACACCATCTCTGACCCAGCGCCATCGCAACCCGTCCACCACCACAACCTCTAAAATAACTAAAAGCTAAAATAGAGAGTCTGCTAAAGTTGCTCTTATGGACGAAATAATCTTCCTCAGAGATTTGGATTCCACTAAGGGAAAAGAGTAAATCTTATATATTGTAAAGATCCGGAAGTAAAATCTCATATTCTCATTCTTACCTTGTCTCCTAGGTTTCCATATATAGATATGTAAATGGATCGGATATGGATCAGATCTAGGTAGATCCGTATTCGGATCCGTAATATAAATTTTGGATCCGGATCCGATCCGTTACCCGCCGGATCTTTGATAACTAGATCCAAATCCAGATCCGGCGGGTTAACGGATACCCGACCCGTTAATCCGATCCGTTTATGATTATAAATATTTTCAAATTTTAAATAATAATTTATTAATTTTATCATAAATTTTCATAAAACACTAATGAAATATTATAACAAAATAAAGGTTTACATCAAAAGGCCAAAATACTCCTGAACAATAAACTAATATATTCAAAATACTAAACCTCCAATGTATTTAGCAAAGAGCATAAAAATTTAGCAAAAAGCATAAAAAGAACATAGGCATCGTAACCTTCAACTTCATCAAATGATCATACTTTAGACGCAATTTAGACGTTTAGGTTGTCCAAATACTTATTATATTATTTAATATTTATTAATAATATTCTATTTATAAAAATATTATTTAATTATTTTAAAACGGATCCGGGTCCTTAACGGATCGGATCAACCTCGATCCGTATCCAATCCGTTTAATAAACGGGTTAACAGATCCGGGTCCTTAACGGATCAACAAGTCTAATTTTCGATCCAAACCCATTTTAAAAACCACAGATCCAGAGCGGGTTCGGATCAAGATCCGATCCATTTACATGTTTATCCATATATGACAAGCTAGAAACTAAATCCTTAACTTTCAACGACTCCCTATTATACCCTAGCTCACTAGAAACCGTATCTTATATTGCGATATTAATCCGGCGCGTATCATGGTAATATCTGATAGAAGCAGGAAACGAATTAAGTTGTGTTTGCCTCTCTTCCAAGGTTTCCATGACGACCTAGAAATGACAATCTCAAGCTACACCATCTCCTACAATCCCTATAAGTACTTGTTCCAGCCACAGTACTCACTACTCATAATCTTGTTAGAAACAAAGAGCAGTACGTCAATACAACATGGCATCACAATCTTGGTACAGGGGCAGAGTCAAGGCTATTCCTTCAGGCGATTGCCTTGTCATCCAAGCCCTTCGGCCAAACAATACCGGAATCCCACTGGAAAGAGTTATTACTTTGTCATCGGTTCGTGCTCCCAAACTAGCCGGTGAAGATCGCAGCACTGATGAGCCTTTTGCATGGGACAGTAGAGAGTATCTGAGGAAGCTATGTCTCGGAAAGGAGGTGGTTTACTGCATTGAGTCTGTTGAAGAACCACTTGGCTTGGTCGGTACTGTTTTCCTTGGTAACGATAACGTTGCAGCACTTGTTGTTCAGAAAGGATGGGCATCTGTAACTTCGCCGAACACAACTCCTTACTATGTTGAGCTCCAGTTTTACATGGACCAAGCTTTTAACAAAGGTCTCGGTCTCTGGAGCAAGGCTTCCGGTGCGGCGGAGGCATCTATTAGGACTCTACCTCCCCAACTCAACTCAGAGACCACCAAGAATCTTTTGGCTGCAAACAAGGGAAAGAGTATAGATGCTATCGTCGAGCATGTTTGTGATGGGAGTACAGTTCAGGTTCACTTGCTTCCGGAGTTTCAGCTTGTCCAGGTATTTGTTACAGGAACTCAATCGCCCTATGGTGCTTATACTTTTGCATCGGAAGCGAAACTTTTCACAGAGATTCGTGTGTTGAATAAAGATGTGCGTATTGTCTTGGAGGGTGTTGACGAATGCAGCCGTCTGATTGGTTCCGTGTACTATTACCCCGATGGAGAATCTGAGAGGGACTTGGGGCTGGAGCTTGTGAAGAATGGTTATGCTAAAATTTTACGATGGAGCGCAGAAGTTATGGATGAAGATGCAAAGCAGCGGCTCAAGACGGCAGAGTTTGAAGCTAAGAAGAACAAGCGGAGGATTTGGACAAACTTAGTTACAAATTCCAAGCCAATTCATGACCAGAATTTCACCGGAACAGTTGTGGAGGTTGTAAGTGGGGGATGTGTCATTGTGGCTGATGATTCTAGAGAGCGGAGAGTTAGTCTTTCGAGCATTCGGTGTCCAAAGATGGGAAATTCTCGGAGAGGTAATAAGCCAGATGACTATGCGCGTGAAGCCAAGGAGTTGCTGAGGACACGCCTTATTGGACGCCAAGTGAATGTTGAAATGGAGTATTCGAGGAATGTCGGCAAAGCAGATTCAGACTCTTTTAGAGTCATAGATTTCGGATCAGTCTTTGTTGAGGATAAAAACGTTGTTGAGCTTCTGGTTGCATGTGATTTCGCTACTGTCATCAATGAGAGATCAAGATACTATAATGCTCTTCTTGCTTTCGAAACACGTGCTATTGCTGAAAAGAAAGGATTACATTCTTTAGAGGATGCCCCCGTTGTGCACATGACTGACTTGACCACAATGGAAACAGCCCAGAAAGCAAGAGACGCATTGCCATCCTTGCAGCGAACTAGGAGAGTGTCTGCAGTTGTGGAATATGTCTTCAGCGGTCATCGTTTTAAACTTTACATTCCCAAGGAGACATACAGCATCTCGTTTTCTCTCTCAGGTGTGAGATGTCCTGGTCGTGATGAGCCCTATTCGGAAGAAGCAAGGCAGTCATGAGGCGAAGATTAATGCAGAGAGATGTTGAGATTGAAGTGGAGACTGTTGATGGAAACGGAACTTTCGTCGGAAGTTTATGGGAATCTGGGACCAATGTTTCAATTGCCCTTGTTGAAGCTGGCCTCGCCAAGTATATTGGTGGTAGTGATAAGATTCAAGATGGCCATCTCCTAGAACGAGCTATGAAAGAAGCAAAAATGAAGAAGCTAAAAATTTGGGAGAATTCTGTAGTGACTACAGAAGTTTTGGACAGCGGTAAATTCTATGTGCAGACAGTTGGGGACGAGAAGAGTGCCTCTATTCAGCAACAGCTTGCTTCTTGAACCTTGAAGAAGCTCCTTCTGTAGGAGATGCTTTTAATCCTAAGAAGGGTGACATTGTCCTTGCTCAATTTAGTGCAGATAATTCTTGGAACCGAGCTAGGATTGTCAATGTGCGAAAAGACAAGTTTGAAGTGTTCTACATTGACTATGGTAATCAAGAGGTTGTCCCTTACAGCAAGTTACGGCCTCTTAACTCTTCTCTTGCCGCTGCACCTGGTCTCGCTCAGCTATGCAGCCTTGCACATGTTAAAGTCCCGAGCTTGGAGGAGGAGTTTGGTCAAGAAGCAGGTGAGTATTTGAGCGAGTGCATATTGGACAAGGAGTTCACCGCCGAGATTGAGGGAAGAGATATTTCAGGAGGAAAATTTGCCAAAGGCCGAGGAACCGGACCAGCTCTTATGGTAACTCTTGTTGCATCAGATAATGTTGACAGTATAAATGCTGTCATGCTTCGTAATGGACTTGCTATTCTAGATAACCATTGGAAGGCTCGTCACCTGAGAAAGTTCCAGCAAGAGGCAAAAACCTTCCGCCGGGGGATTTGGCATGATTACTACGAGGGAATTCGATTTACACCCAATTTTTGATAGTCTTTTTAAATGAAACCCACCAAATATACATTTTCAATAGACACCTAATTTTATGGAGAAAATAATAATATATTGTCTTTGTTGTAAAACGAAAATGAATAGATTGAGAAAAGAGAGAAACAACCAAGAGAATGAGAGAATATGTCTATATTATTGAGTAGGGAACCATCTCTTATATAGAGATATAATCAGTATGTAAATTACATGAATAACCCTAGTCGGCTAATTACAAGAATGCCCACTAAATAATAACTATTTACAACACTCCCGCTTGGGTATTCTCTGTCATTAGCTTCCCTTAATATGTACTTCGGTGTTGCCTCGTCAAAACCTTGCCAGGTAATAAAAACCCTATGGGACAAAAACAATCCTGGTCGAAGGAGAAAAGAGTACAACGCGCAAGTAGTAGTGATAATCAGAACCCTTGATTTCGGTGAAGCGGTTTAGTCTGGATCATAAGATGTGAGTCTATGGGAGATAGATGCATAATAGTTACTACACCAAAACCTTGCCCGGTAAACCCAGTGGGACAAACCCGTGGTCGAAGGAAAAGATGAGCAAATGCATATATTTCAAATAAAGGCATCTTCAAGATGCAGCATGAGCAAGGTGACTAATTACATGTGTGCCTCATTAAAACCTTGCCAGGTAACAAAACCCAGTGGGACAAAATAACCCTGGACGAAGGACAAAAAAAGTACACAATGGTCAAGAGTATGCTTCAAGATACTCCCCCTAATATTGACTCCCCTGAAAACTACACACTAGGTAAAACTACTACATTGATCATGCTTCTTGAATAACTTAATAGTCAACATGATTTAAAGAGATTTTTGTTTCATATACCTCTAAGATTATTGTATTCCCTATAGTAAAGACATAACCAGTTGGGAATAAGCCTTGTATGAGTTTACATAACCCGTGTCAGCATATTTAACAAGGCAAACATCATTCCAAGGATCATAGGCGGTTGATCCATTCCATGATGCCTAGGGATAGAACAAGCCCTTTTCCGTCATACATTTAAAGTAACGGAAAATTGTCTTTTATGCCATTTATGGAGGCGGCGTGTTGACGCAAAGCTATATCTAGCTAACAAATTCACATCAGATGAGATGTCTGGTCAAGGCCATTTAACCAAGTACAATAATGCACCTATTGTACTTAGATATGAGTCTTCTGGCCTCAATATCTCTTCGTTATTATCTGCACGATAATACGGGTGTCTTTAGACCTCGGACGACTATAGGTGTGCTTAAATACTTTGTTTTATCATCATCAAAGTATCTTAACATCTTCTAGATTTAATTTGATTGATGGACCAAAATTCCATCTGCACTTTGCACGACTTCAGGTCGACAAAATAATATTTAGTCTCCTAAAGACATTTATCTCAAACTCTGATTTCATGTGTTTTGCAGTTTCCTTAATCTCTTTAAGAGTATCACTCAAATTCATGTCATTGACATAAATTATCACAAATTACAAACCCGAAATTTGTTTCCTTAAAACACGCATGGACATAATCTATTTGTTCATATATCCCACCCCAAGCAAGTATTCACTTAGACGATTATACCAACTCCGTCTGGATTGTTTGAACCCTTAAAGTGAACTACTCTAGCAAATGGAGAGCATGTTCTGTGGTCTAGAACTATTTACATTGGGTAACAGAAGTCCTTCAGGAAACTTCATGTATATCTCTATATTCAAATCCCCATAGAGATAAGTTGTTACCACATTCATAGGCTGCTTATTCAGTTATTTAGAACTACCAAACTGATAAGGTAGTGGAATGTTATGACGTCCATTACGGAAAATACTTCTCCTCGTAATCAATCGCAGGGGCGTTGAGAAAATCCTTGCGCCACTAAACGAGATTTATATCACAATCTCGTTTTTCTCATTACGCTTCCTTACAAATACCCATCTAAACAATATAGATTTAACATGGGTAGGTGTGGGAACAACAGACCCATAACACCTTTCTCTTAGTTAAGGAATCTGATTTGACCTGGATTGTTTCTTTCCTTTTTAGCCAGTCGTCTCTTCGTTGAGATCTATCAACGAAGCAAGGTTCGACATCATCGCTTATTATAAATTCGGTGGCCACCGCAAATACAAACATATCATCGATGAATTCTCATTCCGATTCAATATCTCACAAAATTTACCGAGATTTTCTATTCTCGGGAGTGGGTTTAAATGTTGGAGCGTCTCCCAACTTCGTCTCTTCTAGGACGAACCCATAATTCGGATTTATCTCGTGAGTTGAATTGGTTTGAGATTGCGATGGCAAGAAGATTCATTTGTGCCAAGTTTACCCTCTTCTAGGGATAAGAATCGTTCGAACCTAATGGTCTACCTCGCTTCTGGGCAGGGACTATGACTGGTTAGCCGCCATGGCCGTACCTCGTCCAACTAGGACGATACGTCCTACGGGGACATTTATCCTTGCAGGTTTGCAGCAGGTATATATGATCTCGTCACTTTAACTAGATCTAGTGAAGTGTGTAGCATATTATGGGTTACACTATGTAGCTCTAGGATTCTTTGCACTTCAACTAGAAGTAGAATTCTAGTAGAATTCTTCGCACTTCAATTTCACATGTGCGGTTTGGGGATCAAGATGAGACATTCTACACGTCGTTCATCAGGAACGCTCACATTCTTATCTCACCCTAACGGCGGGAAGACTGTCTCATCAAAGTGACGACCGTAAATCTAGCGGTATAGAGATCTCCTGTCAAGGGCTCTTAGGAACACATAATGGATAGGGTTCATAATCGACATATATGCACATCCTTTGTTGAGGACCCGATTTTGTATGTTGTGGCGGCACAATTGGTACGGAGACTGCAAACCCAAATGCGTGTAAGTGCAAAATCATCAGGTTCACACCCAGTCACCAACTGTAACACGAAGTAAGACGGGTAGCAGTGGGCCTCAACTGGACTGATATGGCTGCATACAAGATTGCATAGCCCGACGCAAACAGTAGAAGCTTGGTGCGCATTACCAAGGTTCTATATGCGAGACCATCTTAGGTTTGAACATAAGAAACTATATGTTTTACAAAACCCAGGGATATGCAATAATCATCGAAAACCTTCGATGTAAACTCTCCGGCATTATCAAGTCTTATAGACTTTATGGGATAATCCGAGTGGTGTACCCTCTATTTCATGGGTGAGAGTTTAGCAAACGCAGCATTTTCATGTGGACAATAATGTGACATCTGATCACTTTTGTCGATGCATCAACCAAAACTATTAATATTTAACTTGTCACATCCCGACCCGTAAGATTTTATCTTATTTACTAGCTTGATTATAATAAGAATTTTACCGTCTCCGACATTGACATATAGTTTAATTGGTCCCTAGAGGGGTTTTGAGGGACGATTATTTCGGAGAGTTATTCGTAGGAGAAAAATGTAACGACGGTAAAAAAATGGTAAATTTAGCTAGTAAAAAGTAATTTTTATTAGGGTATTATTTTTAGGGGTGTTAAATTTTTGGATTGGGTTTATATTGGGTTGGAACCAGTTGGGCCAAGCCCAACCGATTTTCTCTCTCTTCCCTCCCGATTCTCTCTTCTCTCTCTCTTTCTCTCCCGATTCTTCCCCCTGCCGGATTTTCTTCTCCGCCGTCCACCGCCGTCGGCCACCAGCGACCGCCGGACTGGTCCCATTCGGGCCCCCGTCGTCCCCTCTCTCTTTCTGGGCCGGTGACAGGCCGTGTAGCGCCGCCGTGAAGGAGAAACGCCGCCGAAAGGCGCGGCTGCCTTGGGCTTTCCGTCGCCGGAACTCCCTCCTCCGGCCACCAATCCGAGCAAGCTTGGTACGGTTTTGAAGCTCTCCTCCCGTGCAACACCCCTCCAAAAGGCTCGATCCCTCTTGAGCTCGGTAAGGAGAAATTCGAAGTTGAAATTCTAGGGCTTATTGTGTGTTTGCGTTCGATTGACATGGTTAGGCTTAGAATTGGAGTTTGTGGTAGTTATGAATGTTTAGAGGAGGTTGAGAGGAAGATACTGTCAAATTTTGGTGGACATTGGACGTCGCCGGAGCTGGTCGCCGGTCGCCGCTGCTGGAAAAACTGTTTTAGGTGGAGATTTTTATGAGGAATTTAATGGAATGAGTTTTAGAATTTTCGGACTAGTTTTGAATAGTTTATGAATTTCCGAAGTTTGGTATTTAAGCGATTAAATAATGTAAAATCCGACCGTAGGATTTAAATCAATTTCTGAGAAAGGTTGTTTATACGACTGCCGAGTATGATATAAAAGTTTGGATCGTTCCGATTTAAGAATATCGAACTTAGGCAATGATGAGCGTAATTATGGCTCTCGATTAATTTTGCCTATTTTATAAATACTGGAATTCAGTTAGTAAATTAATTATATATTTGGAACATGACGTGAGGAGGCTCGAGCAGAAGAAGCCTCGGAGCGTCATCAGGCTTAGGCCTAATTTGTGAGTGGACCTTTGTTTTAAATAAAAAGCATGCGATGAATGATTTTATTAATCATTTGTTTATTTTGATGAGATTATTGATTTCTCGCCTATTTGATAATTTTTCCTCCTTTGGAGAGATCCCGAAAATGAGATTTTCGGTGGATATATATGTTTTGGATTTTATGAGAATAGTATGTATATAAATGCTAGCTAGCCATACGTGCTTGGTCCGTCATAATGAGGTAAATACCATTATGGCGTGTCGTGCGTGTTAGACACAAACGTCATAGCCCTATATGAAAACTTCTTTCTTTTTCAGTTTATTTAGGTTTTCATATAGGGAGTCCACACGTATATATACACCGTCCTTTTCGGTCATAATGAGGAAAAATACCATTATGGCGCAACGTGAGCGTTAGACGCCAGCGTTGTAGCCTTGTATGAATTTCTATTTTTCTGAATTGTTTCTAGGATTCATACAAGGAGTCTGACGAGTGTAGATACATACGAATATATGAATATATATGGTTTAGCCTGAGAGCTCTATTTTATTTGAGTTTGTGACTAGCCAGTGCTAGTCGTGAAATTATCAGTTTATGAATTGAGCGCTTTTAGCTGCCGCATGCAGTATATTTTCTTTGAAATTAAAATGGGAATGCATAAATAGTTTATTATTAAATTATTTTTGTCCACTCACTCTAATATTATTAAATGTCTTCCCCTGGGCCCTTTGTTTTAAAATGCCCAGTCTGCAGAGTTCGGATTGGATCTAGTAGGAGACGAGGCATAGTCACCCGTATTTCCACCACCTTTCACCAGTAGGTTACCTGTTTAGCCTACTTGTCTTTTTCTTGCTTCCGCTAGTGTCTAGTAGCTCTGAATACTTGGGTTTAATGTATATATTTTTGGTTGTGGGTGAAGGCTTGTTTATATTTTAGAATATTTTCGGATAATGTATATTATCTTAGATAATGTTTATTATCCTGTTGGTGATGATTGTTTTTGAGGAGCACGAAAGCTCCAGAAGTTAAGGTTGGATTTGAAACTTTAGAAGTGTTTGCAGGTTTTTATTGGAAGGGTTGTCCATTTTCAAGGGAGGTTGTACCGAATTTTGCGGTAAATCTTTCTTGGAGGTGGTCCCCGCACGATTTACTCCGGGTTTAGGGTGAAATTCGGGGCGGGTCGTGTCATAACTGGTCCGTATGGTGGTTGGATAGGTCCACGTATTTTCTCTTGCATTCTGTGCATAAAGAGATAGTATATATTCTAGTCTTTGCATGTGATGGTCTACTATTTAACATTCTTAACGAGCAACTTGACATAATATGTTATTAAAGATAAGACCCTTATTTTGAGGGGGATGCCCGTGTGATAATTGAGTTGAGGATACGGTGCATCATATGTTTTTCCTGGGTGCATCAAACACCAATACTATAGCTAGTATTTGCTCGAATCATTTAGCTACCAGCTAATAAATTTGAATATATTCAATGTACGCTTTTGGCCGCACATTCGAAGGTTATGCAAAGATATTACACCATTTTTCTGGTGGTTTCAACGTTTAAGTATTGGTTTCAATGAACTTACCTTTCAATAACGTTCTTCTGAAATGTAGAAGGTATTTTGCCTCATCAGCCAGATGAGAATGCTCAGTTCCTTAATATTGATAACTCAAATCAATTTTGATTTAGATTCTAAGGCATTAAGCCTTTTCATTTCAATATTCTCTAATTATGATTTGCTTCAGGCAAGGAAGATGTCTATTTCAAATAGTTTCTTCTGGAGACTACCAATTAACATGATAAAAGCTACCGATGTGATCATGTCTGGTGAATTTTAGAATGAAACTTCAAGTTCCTTAAGGGGGTAATTATCGAAACTACATGTTCAATTTATACATGAACTACTGGTTCATTTCTGAACTACCGGTTCATTTTTGAACTACCGATTCATTAGGTACATGTATTTTCAAATTATAATTATGTAGCAATTGATGATATTAATTCCATGCTACTAATTTAGCATAGTGAATATGTCACGTAACTATGTGTAAATGCTTCTGGCAATTAACTACACATTAAATATGGTGAATATATTAACAACAACCATTATGAGAAAATATTTGGAGAGTCTTATAGACATACATAATGACTAGGTACGAAAAACCAGTGTCATTAGATTATTTTCCTTTTGTTTGATTCTGCTGGACCAAAGGAATTGACTGTAATTAAAGTGAAATAAATAAACCTAGCCTCTACATACTTTACAAGTCTACGGGGCACAATCTGAGAGGTATGCTGGCCGGCTCTTAGGTCCCGTAGATTGAGAGTGGGCCTACTGGGCTCAGAATGGTCTGCCAAGAAATGTAATGTTATTAATCAACCCTTTCGGTAACTCCAATTGTATACGACCAGGTAAGCAATGATGAGGTGGTGGAGCAAGGCTCACTTAAGTACACAGCCTCAAAAGAACTTGCCTAGACATCGCATCCACTGGATGAGCCTAGTTTGAGAAGAATTATAATCATTGTATAGTCTTATGGCGACACATGGCGAGCTTATGAGCTAGCCTTATAGCTTGCATCAAGCTTCTGGCTCAATTTTGTGCATATACAGGCTTAATTTAAGCTTCTGACTTAACATCATTAATATTCACCAATATAACATAAACCAATGCAATATATGTTATTAAATCGTAACAAACAAACTTAATGTGAAAGAAATTATATGAAACCGAAATAAATTAAATTATAACGGAAACAATTTAAATCTCATTGACATAATGTATATGCAATACAATTGGTATTTACTAATCCAATAAATGTCAATAACGTAGCGGTTACTTACAAAACTAACTCATTTGCATCACCAATTGCTTCTGGCATTAATGTGTCATTACATACTCATAATAATTATCGATATAAACGATAACATAATTGAGGACTAATTGAATTAATAAAACTGATGCAATTTGAATTTGGTAACCGATAGTTAATATATGGCATAAATTACTAAATAAATATCATTTATGCTGCGGTTAAGTACCAAAGGCAATGAGTTCAAATCTCATTAATGCTTCTAGCATTACACATAAGTATTAAATTGGGTAAATGCTTCTGGCATAACATTTATGTAATAATCGAGTAATTAAACCCTAATGCTTCAAGCACAATTTATGGGGTTATAAATGTGTAATTGCTTATGGCATTATACCCGCATAAACGTCCAATTGAAATGAATATGATTCTAATTCGTAATTGACATTAAATTAGGATCCGACATAAAGTCAATAGTAAATATCATTTATGTAACGGTTATGAGTTTAAATCTCATTAATGCTTATAACATTATGTATTACTATATTAGTAATAAATGAGGTAAATGCTACTGACATAACGTTTATTTAATAATTACGTAATTAAACCCAAAATTCATGCTTCTAGCATGATGAATTATAATGACAATTTTATAAATTGACGTAACCGAATATTAAATTCATAACGTTTCTAACCATTACGGTAAGAATATTCGAACCAACGATTAAAACTATAACGCTTATATATTAATTTGAGTAATAATTCCACCCATTACGCTTCTAGCATAATTGATTATGATGGACATAATTTCGGCGATTATTGTGTAGATGTAACGTCTAGTATAAACGACCAAATTAATGGTTGCGTGCGTTACTTCTGAAACGCATTCATATACTCGAATTTACACATAAATAACATAATCAGTGCTACGCGACGTTATACAAATGACGTTACATAATCAGTGCTACGCATACGGATTTTACTGAAACCCATTAAGAGCAATATTAATTCATTTGTATCACTAAATGCTTCAGGCATAAATATTCCATATATGTAACCGTTGGTATAAATGACCAAATTAATGTTCCTACATTAACGGTTACATGCATTATTTCTAGAATGCAATCACGCTCTTGCATGTGTTCGAATGTCAGGAAAACGAGATACCGAATCTGAAGTATGCACTACTAGGCATGTGATTGGGCTTATTTCGGTGGCTACTGGCCTCCCTGAAGATTTTTATGTCTTCTATTTCAATCACAAAACATGAACAAATTTATATACCACATACGTATTTATCATCTGAATAAATTAAGAATATAAATTTAGGTCTTCATGCATCGTATAAAATTTCAAAATGCAACCAAAAACAATGGGTTCATGCTTCATGGTGATTTGTTCATCATATAATCAAGGCTAGCATATATGAATTGGAATTAAGATAAGAAAACGTTACTCATTGCAGAACGGATAATCTCCATCTTTTATATGTAGAACGGAGAATGTCATTTGTGGAGCTACTCAGCCAATCCAATAACTTGGTTAGATAATGATCATCATATGGTTGATCATCGATTTCAGAGCTTTCCATGTCAATGTAGAGCGAATTCGATGAATCAAATTGAAAGATCATCCTTTGCTTTTGCTTTTAGAGCTACAAATGCAATAGAAAACAAGATAATATTAGAACTATTTGTGCTGATAACGTGTTGTAAAACGAAAATAAATAGATTGAGAAAAGAGAGAAACAACCAAGAGAATGAGAGAATATGTCCATATTATTGAGTAGGGAACCATCTCTTATACGGAGATGTAATCAGTATGTAAATTACATGAATAACCCTAGTCGGCTAATTATAAGAATGCCCACTAAATAATAACTATTTACAACAGTCTTTCATTTTTAGCAGAAATTACATATTGCCACTATTTAAATCTAAGTAGTCCTCATATTACTCATGCATTGACCTTGTTTTGGTCGTTATAGGCTGTAAGCCTAATGGATTTAGTTCCATTTCCCTGCAAGAAAGGCTGCTGGCAGGCAGTGAATAGGTTCTAGCTTTTTGGGTGATACGAAACTTTGATTTTGTTATACTGAACTGTTTTACGATATTTGATTTTCTGCTACCAAAGGTACATTGTATAAGGATTTTCTGCTGAACTCTCTAAATGTGCTCGATCTTTTCAAGTTTTCATGCCTTCCATGATCTATATATAGAATGTTTAATAGTGGCCAGACCTCCACTGGTAGTACTAGTACTAACTCTGTTTTAAACTGCACATATATCTCTTTTTTTCATCACACTTTACTTGCTAGTTATATGGATTATATAGTTGTTTGAAGGTTCAAGTTAGGGACCACGACCACATTTCAGCTTCTGCAAGGTTAAGAGTCACTGAACTGAGATCATATATTATATAATTTCCAAGCTAGGTCCTTCGCTTCCGTTTAGCAAGAAATCTATCTGTAATCACAATGTATATAATTGCTGCAGTATTATAAGCCAGAAAGGAAAAAGGAAATAGTACAAGCTGACAACATGATTATCGTGTCAAATACTGTGCTTTTTTTCGAACAAGTGTTTTACATTGATTAGTTGGATACTGTTTGCAGGATCTACTGTCTTGTTTGTTTTGAACAAACTGAGGTTTACACAAGAACATGAAGAATGAAGAAGGCAGGAGACTTGTGAGGACCACTTGCTTTTCATTGTGGGAAGCATGATGCTAGTTTAGCATGGGAGAAAGGAAAATGTATTATATACCTCCATAAAATCAGCAGCATACATTATAATTGGTAACATCCTGCTCATTGCTTCTTACATGTCCATCACTACTGTACGCCAGATATTTACTCATACTGATATAACACATTTGGATTAAGAAGCATTGGATTAGAATCCAAAATCAAGAAAGTAATGAGGTAAAATCATTACTTGAAAGTGAGATTTATATGAGTTGTTGAGGCTTCAGAAAGACACCATAGTTTGTAAACAGAAGAAACTGATAAACCTATTGTTGGTAATCCAGTTGCACCACTTAATGAATCTGTAGTACCTGTTATTGAATCATGAGTTATTTGCAGCAGAAGCTAAACATTTCACAGAAGTGGGTGTGTTGAACAGATGTGTGCATATCTGGAAGTTGTGGAGAACTAATCCATACTAGGTTGTTCGGCAACAGTCTGGTAGCGCTAGTAGTACATGTATTACCACCCTCATGGGGAACTTGGGGTTGGAGTTTGTGCAGAATGGACTTGCAAATTAAGTATGCTGAATGAGTGAAACCATGATGGATGAAGATGCAGACCGGCAGCAGCTCAAGACCGCAGAGAAGCTAAGAATAATAAGTTGAAGAGTTGAGTACAGAACTACAGACTAGGTATATATCCAGTATCCCCAGCTTAATTTTTGTAAGCCTAAGTATAAACTGTCTCTCATGTAATGCAACTCCATTTCCTTTGTTATTGTTTGATGAATAATATAAGAATGTCTTCCATGTAATTAAGCTTAGAGGTATGGTGCTTGCCTCTAGATTATGATCTGTTTAGTCTTCATCATCATGAGCTTAGGAACCAATGCATCTACTATCCACGCCAATTGTACCATACAGGCAATATACTAAGCACATTCGTAGTTAGGTACACCAGTAGCGTATTTTTAATTCTTGATTACTATTTGTAGTGAAGATTAAGCTCTCTAAGTCTGCTCTTTTCAGGTTTTCATGCTTTCTATGATCTATGTATAGTATGTTTATACAGTAGCCGCATATTCTTGAGACCTCCACCATTTTGTACTGGACTCTATTTTCAATCTGTACAATAGCAGCTTCTATCTTATTATAGCTTATAATTTAGAGCGTTAATTTTCTGGTTATGGATTTTAAATATTTGTTTCAAGGTGATCATCAGGTTAAGGAGTTTGAATAAGGGACCACAACAGCACAACCACATTGTGCTTGTGCAGGTTAAAGAAGCACTGAACTGATCATACCATATATTTTCAATCTGTGGTCCTTCAACTCCATTTAGCAACAAATCTATCTGTAATCACAATGCGCGCATTCGCTGCATATTATAAGTCAGAAAGTAGGAGAACAAGAGATGGAATTTTGGCTTTAATAGAAGCTTTTGATCAAGAGGAGGAGTAGAGTAGCACTAGACCTGTTGACAAAGGAAAAGCTGAAACAAACATCTAGCTAGTTCAAGGAGACAACGTGATGATTATGTCAATTACTGTGCATAGAAAAGAAGATTTCTTGTATTTTTTTCTTATTTTTTCAATAAATTTTCACAGGGGACGATGTTTGTCTCTCTATGCTTACCCAAAAAAAAAAAGAAGATTTCTTGCTATCTGTTATGAACAAGGTTTATGTTTATAGAGTATAGACACATACGCCGTTAATGTCACCAAAGCTCAAACCCTCGCCCACCTCTTAACTTTTTAACCTGTGTTCCTTTCCCACTTCTTTTTCTCCATAATCTCAAACCCTAATCAAATCCATCCCCCGAACTCAAACCTTTTGTCCTTCAATCATGGACTCCATGAGGAAAAAAGAGAAGGATCAACATGGTGGCTGCACCACTCAGTTTTGTTTCTTCTGCGCAATGAAAGAACCAGACTCCTTCAAGAGGAGAGCCACACTAGCAACCTGTTTCAAGCAAATGCCTCTCAGAGACGACCAAGAAAATGTTCTGGTGCTCAGCAGCCTCTGGTACATTGCTATGACTCACCCTGACGACCATGAGTTCCCAAACCTCGGCATCTTTGAGTGCATGGCGAGACTAATCCACAAAGGCATCAAAGACCAGAATAGTCGTTGGCTGCAAAAACACCAGAACATATACATCCCTTACTACGCTGCTCATGTCATCGGTTCTTACACCATGAACCGAGTTCACTTTGCTACAATGGCAGCGGAGTCAGGAGTGATACCTCCGCTGATCGAGCTTCTAAGAGGGAAGATGAGTTGGGTCGAGCAGCGCGTGGCCGTTAGAGCCCTCGGGCACCTGGCCAGCTACGAGAAGACTTTCAAGCTCGTCGCGGATTATGAAGAAGAGATGGTGAGGTTAGCCATGGAAGTAGCTTCTACATGCGTTAATGTGGTGTACGCTAGCTTTGTGGGAGTGAAGGATAAGAGAAAAAGACCTAAGTACCACTGTGATTTGTTAACAAGAGGTGTTGGAGGTTTAGAGATGGAGAACTCCAAGGCTGAGGAATGGGCTAGTCAGCTGCAGTGCTGGTCTCTCTACATCTTGAACTGCTTTGCTTCCAAACAAAGGCCTCTGGCTATGAAGCTTATTTGCAAGCAAGAGTTTTTGATAGAGTTGTGTAGGATGTGGGGTGGGTTACTACTAGCTAACCATTCTTCTCCAGCTGGGATTGGACTGATTAGAATTTTGTGTTACAGTAAATACGGGAGGAGAAAAGTAGCTGAATCCAAAAAGGTCATAGAGTGCTTGTGTAATTTGTCAAGGTCTTCAGATGATTGGCAGTACATGGGAATTGATTGTCTCTTGCTTCTACTCAAAGACAAAGATACAAGGTACAAAGTTCTTGATATTTCTGCTTTGTTTCTCATTGATTTGGTGGAACTTAAAAGCCTTGGAGATCATAGATCAAACTTAGGAGAAACAATTGCGAAAGTACTTCTTCTCGATTACAAGCAAAGAAAGAACGAAATGTTCGATGAGCTATGGAGTTTAATAGAGAGGAGCAAGAAAGAGAGAGTTTTGTTGCCTGAAATATGGGAAGAAAGAAGGATGTTGGTGGATTTGACAAAACAAGAAGCAAATCATCTGTTTTGTAAAGGGGAAGTAGAGGAAGCTGTAGTTAAGTACTCTGAGGCATTAGCTTTGTGCCCAATAAGGCTGAGGAAAGAGAGAATGGTGCTGTATAGCAATAGAGCTCAGTGTGAATTGCTGCTTAAGGATCCAGATTCGGCCATTAGAGACACAACAAGAGCTCTTTGCTTGTCACGTCCAGCAAACTCTCATGTGAAAAGTCTGTGGAGAAGATCACAGGCTTATGACATGAAAGGGTTGACAAGAGAAAGCTTGATGGACTCTGTCATGTTCATCAATGGTTATTGCATCAAGTCTGAGAAGAGTAGTGGCCGGAGGGTTAACATTCCGTACTATGCAGCAAGCAGGATGATCAGCAAACAGATGGACGCCACGTGGATTTTCGCCACTGCTGCCCAGTCGGCCATGGCGACCGGACAAGTGAAAATGGTACAAGAATCATCAGAAGGTAACAAGGGTAACAATGAAGGTGGCAATCAGAAAAAGCGAGAAAACCATGAAGAAATGATGAAGATTCTGATGGAGAACAAAGGTAAATACAAGTTTCTTACTCATATACTCTATCAATTATTATGATACACACTGATCAAAAAAAAAAAATTATTATGATACACAGTAAGAAAATTATGAATGATGCGTTTTTGAAATTCTAATGGCTTTGATACTGCTTTGGTTTTGTTTCTTCTTTTCATTCTAACATGGCATGCGTGATAGAATGCAACGTTTTAGGGTTTTCTTTCTCTCTGAGCAAGTAAAATTCATGGTTCTGTCTTTTTCAGGCTTGTCCACTATTTTAGAAGAGCCTTTGAGGCATATTATGGTAAAGGAGGAAAGTAGCAGAAGGAAGCAGGAAAGGGCAAGAAGGATGCAATAAGATGTGGTATCTTCAAGTCTTTTTTTACGATGGAGTGGCAAACTTGGTAGCGTTGTTCTTCGGAAAAAAAAAAAAAATTGGTAGCGTACGTTGAATTAAGCTACCGTCGCCCTAGCATGGTACATTTAATATCATCATGAATCGAAGAAAAACAACTAAAGAGTGGCTTTCTTTTTATTTGTTTTCTCCCCAAAATCATCATTTTCTCCAAATTGTGGAACTAGAACACACAAGTATTAGCAAAAACTGCATATTCTTGTAATCTTATTTCTCACCAAAATTTTCACACTCTGAAATCATGATATATAAGCAATTCTTAGACTGACAGAACTCAAATATCTTGCCCGATCCTCGATCTTATGATTTTCTAAAATAAAAGGATCGGATAAAAGAGCATAATATATAATGTTGATGATATTGTTCAGTCTGTCACTTGAAATAGCTTACAAATTATGTTTTACTAATAAAGAGATAACAGCATGAGAAAATTTTATGAAAATAAAGGATGAACGATTCATCTATAGCACCATATAAACATAGTCATATCCTTTCAAAAAAAAACATAGTCATATTAATAAATACCATTACAATATAGAGAATTAGGCAGATTAACACCCAGAAGCTATTACCGATCGACTAAATCGATCTAACTCTTGATAATAACGCGTACTGCAGCTGTTGTAAACTTTTGAATTTAAATCTAACAATTCAAATATAACAGTCGTAAAGTTGATTGAACGATTCAAACACATAACATATCAACGAAAATCTGGGGTAAATTTTCAACTTGAACCATACAGTCAATAAAATTAATTGTTTGATCTAGCTATACATTTTGTTCGAATAGGCGAAACAATGTAGCGATTCAGAAAACCGAGAGCATTCCAAATTTCCACCGGTTGAGGAGCCAATGATCCCAGCTGCCTCGCTCGGCATTTCTGAAAATGGCTATTGGGTTGGTGGCGGGACAAGTGGCCCAATTATGTCGCGGGATCGGCCCAATACTATTTTTAACAAAATGGTTCAGGGTGACTTTCGTAATTCACTCGGCCACGGGGTTTATCTGTTTCAATCGGACCCGGATCCCTGGAGCCGCCTGCAGAAATGGTGATTACCAACTTCAATGGAGCTGGGGTTGGCTTTGGTATGATTTGGAAACGCTTATTGGGTTCTCATGTATATAAATTTTTTGTGATCAATTCGTTTATTCTCTGTAGGGTTCGGCGTTGGCTGCGGTTTTGGGGTTGGATGGGGATTTGGAGGTCAGTTCTCGCTCTATTACTTTTTTGTGCTTTTAATCTGTTTGATTTCGCGATTCATATTATCTTGTTCACTGTGCTTAAACCATTCTAGATGCATAGTCTGAATTTATCTGATAGGAATCATAGGATAATTAAGGGTCATGATTGTCGTTTCCGAACATTTTGGTTGCAGCATGTTAGATTGGGGAATTTATCTAGCCACTAGGCAACCGATGAAATCAATATACTAGAGGTTGAAGACCTCTAGTGGTCGTTTGGAGATACAATTGATGCCGGAGGGTTGTGGTATATCAGTATACCTGACGATGTCTTGGTCCTAGCTTTCGGCAGTTCATCCGTTACT
Organism: Fragaria nilgerrensis; assembly: GCA_010134655.1. NCBI lineage: Eukaryota > Viridiplantae > Streptophyta > Magnoliopsida > Rosales > Rosaceae > Fragaria > Fragaria nilgerrensis. The sequence continues at coordinate 29,936,824 of CM020978.1, read as the reverse complement.
TGAAGAACTGTCAAAATGTGGAGTGGAGTAGCGTTAGTTGATACTCTTTCGGGAATATAAGAGAATTAGATCATTGCAAATAGAGGCTTCTTTATGATGCTTTGGAGGTCAATGATTTTGGTTTTACTTGTAGTTTCATTCATCGCTTTACCACCCTTCCAGTTTTAATGTTTTTCATACTTAACTTTAGAACCGCAAGAACTTCTTCCCAATTGCATTGGACACATTGTATTTACCTACTTTTGGGATCTTTTATTTCTTGATTCGGTTGAGCATTTGCTAACTAAAATTGTTTCTCTGCTACAGGCACGCCTTTGAATATCTTGGGTCTTGGTCTAGGTATTCCCTTTTAGTCAAACTGGAATCCTTAAAACTTTATTATACCTATGTCAAGTAGATAAGATAGTTCATGTCGTTAATGTGGCATATTTTGTTTGAAAGGTGGAGGCTGTGGTGTTGGACTAGGTCTTGGATGGGGCTTTGGCACTGCATATGGTAGTCAGTATCATTCATCTGGGGTCACATTCCACGGTATAGAGGTTGGCAAAAAGGATCACGAACAGAAAAGCAATCAGGACACTCATGCCTCACAATAGCCTCAACTAAGCTCATTTCACAATAGGTGACTGAGTTCATAATCTCTGCTTGGTGAATGTTGCGTTTTTGTGACTGCAGCACCCCTAAAGTTGCAGTCCTAATGTTACAACAAGCCAATGTGACTTGGAAGTTTGTCAACTAGTATGTATTTAGTCCAATTGGCACTCGGATTGTCTATGTAGAGAAAGAACAAAGCTGGAGAATGGAGATTCTTTTGGTGTTTAGCATTCATTTGATTTTCATAGTATTGTCTATGTTGAGCAACTTATTTCTGTCAGAATCAAAGTTACCACTCTTCTTAATGAAAAAAAAACTATTGCTGTCTGCCATAAAACTACTATCCTACTACAATTCCAGGTCTGATTTTAGGCTGCTGAAAGAGATCAATCAGATTGCACTAGGATTCCGTCATGTTCATCCATCCACATGTACAAGTGAGCCTTGATTATATAACATCAAGTATATGAAATTTTAACTTCATATACTCTACACGTTTAGCACCAGTACAAAAGAAGTGCCTACAAGAAAGACAGATTATAATACAAGAATCAGTGGAGCTGAGCTATGGTCATTTGGCTAACCTGGCACAGTTTTTGACATTGTCTACTATATTACAACAGGACTTGCCCTCCATCAAAGAGATCCAGTTACAGGAAAACAACAACGAAAAACAGAAGAGGGGGGTTCTTCGAAAGTATCAGGTCGAGTTTGCCATTTGGCACTTCAAATATGTATGAACAGATTCCGTTCAAGAGACATAATATTTCCCACTTTATCTGCATCTTTGACAGCATGTATAGAGTTTGTTCAGGACACATTTCTCCTCCTGCTACCATGAGCTACCAAAACCTTGAGGAGAGGGTCACATCCTCAGATTGCACGGAATGCAATCAAAACTGCAAAAAGAGAGAGAGAGAGAGAGAGAGAGAGAGAGAGAGAGAGAGAGAGAGAGAGTAAATCAGCAGAAAGAAAGAACCTCATGATTATCCAACAATGGAAATGGCAGAGGGAAGGGGGAACAAGAAACAAGATACACATACATCAAAGGAATTTGCAGTAACAGGTGAATATAATGGATAAGCAACATACTTAAGCCGCTCAGACTATACTTGTATCTAAGATAAAACTGACTTTTCAAGTACTGCATCTCAAAATCCATAAGCTGTGCAAGTGAAACTTACAAATCAGGCAAAGGAGAAGAACTGTCCAAAAAGCTACATGAGCAGGCCAACTATACTGCACATAGTACTGAGATCGTTGAAGCTGTCTCTGAATAGCTCCATACCAGCCATATAATTGTTTATCATAGCAATCGCTATCCAAACAACTCTTGCTTCTTTCATAGCAAGCATCAATTCCCTAAATAAAAAATAAAAAATTCCATTAGTAATACACGAAATAAAAATAAAATAAAAAATAATCCATAAGTAAATTCAATCAAAGCATACACACCCTGTTTAACTGAGAAGATGGTAACAATGCAGCACCAGTGTCTTCATGACGGTCCACTGCCTTCCACTTCCTAAAACCATTCTTTGACCACTTCAACTTTGACGCAGATTCCATGGAACTAATAAACCCAGAGAAACTGGGTATCTTTCGCACAGGTTGTTCAATCATCATAGCAGAAGAAGATGGTAAGTGACCATCATCATAGACCGCAATCTTCCACGAACCATATCAGCAGCACTAGCTGTCCTCCTATGCCCGTGTGACTTGTCCTCCCTTGCCTCCGGGGAACCGCACGAGTTCTTTGAACAATCCGGTGCTGATTCTTCATCCTTCACTTGTAGGTTTCCAATATCTCTACTCTTAGCAACAACTTTCTCTTCAGAAGCAGTCAGTCCAGAAAGAAAAGAAGCTAGTTCGTCACACTCTCCTTCGTCCAACCGCACCCAAGGCAGAGAACTCTTTCCCTCAGACAAGGCAGATTCCCGTAATGCATTTTCAACTTTAGAAATCTGGTCCTCCATAGCAACAATGAATTCGTGGTGCCTATCTCTCGCGTCTTCACTTGGGCCTCTAGTATAACTTGCCCTGACGGCTCGTGCAAACTCATCTAACTGCATTTACAATGAACATATGAAATTCATCGATTAATGACTACAAGATCCACAGCTGGGAGAGGTAGAGACATATATGGAAAGAGAGCGAAAGCAAGAGAGTGAGAAGGAGGACCTGCCATTTGGTAGTTCCAAGAGTTGTGCGGAGATCCCTGCCGAGCTCCTCCGGATTCCACATACTGGAACTGTCTTTCTTGGCGTGAACCCATGTTCTATATGTCGATTCCATCCTTCAAAACCACATCAGCAAAAAAGCTAACAAATCAGTAACAAGTAACAACCCGAAACCAAGCTGAACGCGTTCTTTGTAGTCGTTACACATTGCACATTTGCACGCACACACACCACAAACTCGACAGAAGTATCTCAACAAATTGCAGGAGCTGATGAAATTTAGGTTTAATTTGTAAATCACATAAATTAATTTCATTTGGAAATTAAATTATTTTCCTACATTTAAATGAAATTAGTATTTGGAAAATTTGATGTAAGCAGAATTAGAGCCCCAGAGAAAAGCTTGAAGGGAGGATAAGAAATGGTACCTGTCGGCAGATTCTTGAACTTCCTCGGCGGCCGAGAAATAAGGATCCTTCTCCCACCGATCAAAACTCGACGCCATTTTCAAACCACCGCCGCGATTCGTATAATCAAACACACCACCAAATCAACAACTAAGCTCGTGTAATCTATGGATAAATATACTAACGGAAACCCTGCTGAAATTTCAAATTGGAAATGGGATTTGACTCCAAATCGACAGTGCGACAAATGAGAGAAACGGCGTCGTTGGGAGGTGGAGATTCGGTTATTTGGAGGAGGCAGAAGAAAGAAGAAGAAGAAGAGGAGGAAGAGGAAGAGGAAGAGGAAGAGGAAGAGGAAGAGGAAGAGGAAGGTGGTTGGATTTCCTCCCCTTTTTTGTTTTTCTGTTTTAACGAATTGAATCTTGTCGCGGGTTTATTGGGCAAGTCCGAAACTAGTATCTACGACGACGTCGTATTAGGGTCAAAATTGGGCGATTGGGAAAGTGACGGGGATAGCCAGTATTGACGATTGCGATGGCGGCATTACGAGGGAGTGGCAAGTTGGCAACTGTCTGGAAGCCATTAACAAATAAGTGAGCAACACTGAGCTGTTTTTTTGTGTGCAAACTTTGCTTGAATTGATTGGGCAGCTGTTATTTAAGATTCTTGTTGTTTTGGCGAATAATATAGTTGTTCATAGTTCCAAATTCAATACCGGTAAGTTGTAGCTTGTTAGTTACTTGGATTAACTAATACCTAATTTGCACAAACACAACGCCACACGACAAAATTCAAAAATTAGTTTCTGATACAGCTTGGATATGACAAACAAATTTATATGTTTATGTATTTTTAATAAATAAAAAATATTATAAAATATAATTATATACAAAATTTCATATAATTATACAAGAAATAAGGAGCTGATGGAAAGTGGAGCCTAAGGTCGCTGGCGGCTGTCGGCGGAGAGAAGATATCGAATGGGCGACGTTTTCTTCATCTTTTTTTCGTCTGCGTCGTTTCCTGATTTTCCTCTATTTGTTTTTGTGCGACTACGCGACAAACCTCTACTACGCCTATTTATTTATTTATTTTTATTTTTTAAGTGAGAAAAGCTGACGTAGCATGTCGTAAATAGACGTGTCGGGCCGGTCAACGTGTCGGAAAAGTCAACTTTTCCGGACACGTCACGTGACGTGTCGGACACATTTTTTACCGAGTCAGGCGCGTGTCGACGTGTCGGCATGGGTGGAGTGTCCGTGCAACATAGACTAATACCATGAAATTTGTTGGTCAAATCTTATTACTGATCATGTGTTGTTATTATTGGAGCTTACCGTTTTCAAGTGAAAGTTACATGTTGAATCTCGCTACTAATGTTATTCATTCCTTGATTTATACAAAATTTATCATCAAGGAGAAGTCGACTAAAAAAATAACCCATGAGATAAATAGAGTTTGAATGTTTGACAAGTTTACTTACTTATAATAGAAAATAATCATAATCGAAGACAAAGAGGAATGTGAAAAGAAATGAATCGATACCGATTCCGGATGGTTTTATTCTATGTCGAACACTCCACATGGTTGGTTCATAAACTCATCTCCTCCATACGTAATCAAACTCTTAAGTATTTAAGAATCGATTTTTGATAAGGAGACGAAACATAGGTTAATTCTGATTCATTCAAGTCATAATTATTAAGATTTATTTATGTGTTAATTAACACATAAATTTAATTATTTTGTAATCGTTCAATTATATTCTAAGTAAGTAAACGTGTGGATTCACTATCTAATCATCAACTTGTTAATTTCTCATGTCTCCTCGTTCAAATCAGGTTCTGATCGTAGTGATATCCTGCTTTTTTAATTTTGGAAAGAAAAAAAAGAAGAAGAAGTTGTACCTATAAATTATAAATTTGGGGGTATTCGCGTCCAATTTTTGGTTAGTTGATAAACCAGCATCAAGGGTTTTACACTGAAAACACTCGCACTAACAGAATGAAAGAAGTCGGCAAGCAACTATGCGAGGCGGCGAAGAACGGCGACACCGAGAAGCTCAAAACTCTTATAGACTCCGGAGCTGACGTGTCTTACTTCGACGACGAAGGCCTCACTCCGCTTATGCACGCAGCCCAGCTTGGCCATGCCGCCGCAGTGAAGACCCTTCTGGAAGCCGGTGCCCCCTGGAACGCTCTCAACCCTTCCAATCTCTCCGCCGGCGATTTAGCCATGAAGGCCGGTCACGAGGAAGCATACGAGCTCCTCCTCAACGCCGGTAAGCTTTTCACACATAAAAATGAGTCTGATTTTGGTTTTGATTTTATTTGAAGTGAAAATATTTTTTTGATTTAGGGATTCAAGCTGAGTTAGTACTGGGAACAATTGCGAGGAGAGAGAATGAGAATGGGGGTTGGAATGATGGTTACTTGCAGGATAGAGTGAGCTTTAGTGAGGATAAGTTGATGGATGCCGAAAATAAGGCGGTGATGATGGCTTGGGAGAATCCATTAATGGAGGCACATGCGAAAGCTGTGTGCTCAAATGGGGGTCATGTATTGAACATTGGATTCGGGATGGGTCTGGTGGACACTGCCATTCAGAAGTACTCCCCTGCAAAGCATACTATCGTTGAGGCTCACCGTGATGTTTACCAGCGTATGATTGAAGACGGTTGGGATAAGAAGGAAAATGTGACCATAATTTGTGCCCGGTGGCAGGATGTTGTGCATGAACTTCCGACTTTTGATGGTGAGTGAATGTGGAAATGAATGTGTGGCCTTTGAATTTCAAGATTTGAAATGTAATGTTGGGTTTGTTTTGTTCAGGGATTTTCTTTGATACATATGGAGAGTATTATGATGACCTGAGAGAGTTTCACCAACAGCTTCCAAAGTTGCTGAAGCCTGGGGGAATCTACTCATTCTTTAATGGACTTTGTGGAGGTAATGCATTCTTCCATGTAGTTTACTGTCACATAGTTCAGCTAGAGCTTCAGAATTTGGGTTACTCCACACAGTTCATTCCCTTGCCTGTTAAGGATTGTTTAGGAGAAAAAGTTTGGGAGGGTGTCAAGCAGAAGTATTGGCAGCTTGATACATATTACCTCCCTGTATGTCAGTCCTTGGAGGATTCAGAATGATACCCAGATAGTAGTTTGCACTTTTAGTTTTTGTCGTTGTAACTTTACCTTTCATAACTGGCTTATTGATATTTGTGTTACCCCTGATATTTCTCATTACACCTTGTGCTCACACGAACCTGAGATTGTTGGTGTAAAAGATTGCAGCCTATTAGATTTATTAAGGTAGTTAGCAGTTAATACATGTGTAATTTGTCAGAATTTTGGCTAGCTTTTTTTCTCTTACCCTATTTTGTGGCAACCTTTGTCATTCTTGTTTTATCTAGAGTTGATTTGTTTGTAAGACAAAAACCAGAATAAAACAGATAACCTTAAGTATCGCCATGATGCCCGTGATATAAATTAATATCTGGTTGAACAGTGTTGGTTAACTTAAAATCAGATGATAGCAATAGGACTAACTACCATGTATATCCCATCAAACCATTCCAAGTGAGCAAAGCTGATTGTGTCATGTGACATAGAACTGGCAACAAAAGTCACAGTATAACTCTGCTTCTCATTTGCTTGGCTGAAAGTCCATAATTATGGTTCAATCAAGATCTTCCCCAAGGGGGAGTGATTAGACACTCTGACCTTGTTCAATCAAGATCTTATTTTAGCTCAACTGTTTCTACCTATAAGAATTTATAAGACATTTAGCAGTTAATACATGTGTCTTTTGTTGCAATGTTTTCCTAAGTTCGTTTTCTTACACAGTTTATGTTGAGCTTGTTTTCTGTTCCCTACTTCCTTTAGATTATAGATTTACCTATTAGGGAAAAGCTGTTGCAAAACAGCATCCCTGCCTTCTTGTTCGTAAGAAAATACCTGAGAAAAGTTGGTGTATTGAATTAGATTTAAAGAAAATAGCGTATGTATTCTTGTTTTGGTGCAATGTAGATGAAAATAAAACTAAAGAAAAGAAATTGTGGATCAGTAAGACAATGGTACTTGAATAATGCCGAATTGTTGTAGTGCTTTTGGAAATCAATCAGACAGGTTAAGGACTCATCATAGATATTTTGATCCTATGTGAGTCTTTGAGTCTTATTTCTTGTAGTTGTGGGAACAAATAACTTAATCTTATTGTTGGCCTAGCTCTAGAAAACGTTCTTCCCCCATGATCTGCAGTAAGATAGATGCTTTTGAAACTAAATCCACATGATAGCAATAGGACTACCTACTACGTGTTTCCCATCGAACCATTCCAAGTGAGCAAAGCTGGTTGTACCATATGGCATAGAACTGGCAGTAAAAGTCACAGTATAAGTCTTCTTCTCATTTGCTTGGCTGAAACTCAATGATTTTGGTTCAATCAAGATCTTCACTAATGGGGATTTTTTAGTTACTCGGACCTTGTATCTTGCTGGGGTACCCACATTGGTTAGAGTCCTTGTGTAATTGACAGATCCACCCCCGACCCCTTCATCAGAGGTTAAAATGGTAGCAGCAAAAGATGGGTAATTGAAATCTCCAACTCTGTATATCTTGCTGGAGTCACAGGTGAGGTCTTTGTGAGTGAGTTTCTTGATATCTTTTGTTGTGTAATTCATGGCACAGAGGAAGCCTAGGTAGTCCTTGACAGCAAGATCATATATAAGTCCTGGGTGGAGGGCTGCGACTGGGTTCACATGCCCAGCTCCATAATCAAATGGTGTTGCAGGCTTTCCAGTAGCAACGTCTTTGATTGGTTTTCCATTTCTTCTTGTATAGGATGTGGTCATGAGAGCAGATTTTATGGCAGCAGGGCTCCATTTTGGGTGAGCGGCCTTGAGCAAGGCGGCAAAGCCCGCTCACATGAGGGCATGACGTGGATGTACCTGAAATGATGTTGTAGCTCACCCTCCTTTTGTCTTCAGGTAGTCCGGTTGGTCCAGCTGCACGAGTCCACCCAGCTAGAATGTTCACTCCTGGTGCTATCAAGTCCGGTTTGAGGACTGATGTAGTGACTGGATTCGGTCCTCTAGAGCTGAATGCTGCCACCACCGGTGAGGGTTTGATACCCAACTGTGTCTTTCCGAAAACCAATGTGGCTTTCGGATTACCATGCGAGGCAATGTATCTTTTTATTGCATCGCCAGCTTTCTTGCCAACCATTGCAGTTGGCAAGAGATATGCGTCTGCCACAAGTTCTTCTCCATAATCTCCAGTGTTTGCCAAAATCATCCCTACACCACCAGCTTTTTTTACCACCACTCTTTCCGACCCTACTTCCTCCCCGATCACAAACCACAATTTTCCCAGCAAGCATTTCAGGAATCAAACTGTTAGGAGCGCATTGATCACCACTTGTGGAGTTACTTGCATTAGGAGCATAAACAAGCGGAACTAATCCACTGGGTAATGGTGCTGTACCATGATCGAGTGATATACCTCTGTATTTTTTTCCATTTCCAAGACTGACATAAGCTGGGAAGTCCCGGTCTAGTGTTCCAGCACCCACAGTGGTTATCCAAGGCGCATTGTTGGATGAGCTATCGGAATATGGCCCATCATTTCCGGCTGAACATGACACAAGTACTCCCCTGGCCATGGCAGAAAAAGCTCCAATAGCAACAACGTCTGTGGATAAATCCTCGTACTGTGCTCCTGGAAAAGACAAGGACAAAGATAAAATGTTGACACCATCTTGAACAGCCTTGTCCATTGCGGCTAGAACATCGGACCCGAAACACCCTCCTTGCCAGCATGCCTTATATGTGGCAACACGAGCTTGTGCAGCCATTCCCCGTGCTGTTCCTGATGCGTAACCAAAGAGGCTAGCACCTGGAACAGGGGATCCAGCTGCAATGCTTGAGGTGTGAGTTCCATGGCCGTCATCATCTCTTGGTGATCTTGATTCTACTTTTTCGTTCACAGGTCCAAGTGCTGCTTCATACCCTTTTGAGAAAAACCTGGCGCCAATCAGTTTCCGATTGCAGCTTGAGGAGTTGAAGCCCTTAGCGTCCTCGCATTGCCCTTTCCAGCTCCTTGGCACAGGTGCAAGACCCTTGTCGTTGTAGCTTTTGCTCTCAGGCCATACACCAGTGTCTACAACTCCGATCACCACGTTACTCACATTGCCTGATGCTGGGAAGATAGTTTCGTATTCTCCTGTTAACCCAGAAACTCCGGCGTCCGAGTTGTATGAAGTTCATATCTCATCTCAGGTAGAACAGAAAGAATACCTGACCGCTTTTCAAGCAGCTCAGCTTCCTCACTCGTGAGCCTGCTGGAGAAGCCGTGAACTACATTTTGGTAAGTGTAAAGCACGTGGGCTGAAGCTGACACTGATTTTAAAGATGAACCATACCATTGGTGATGATCATTGTCGAAGGTTGCTGGTATGTTGGACTTGTCCATCTGAATAATGTAAGTTTCCTTCATGTTCTGTTCTCTCTCTTCTGCTATGACGCAGATGTTAGAGAAAAGCGGAATCAGAAGTACTACTAGAAGCATGAAAACAGGTACATTTTTCATCTTCTCGACTTGTGCCATACCAGCATGAGCTTTCGAGTTTCAAGCAACAGAAGAGTTTTCTTCTAACTTCTGTTGGTGTATCTGCATACTAAAAGTAACGACAATGGAATTCAATACTCACATGGAACTGAGAAGACTTCGTTTTGATCAATAATATTTTTTTTTCCGGACCAATGAAACTCACATGCCCTATGAATGAAATGCATATTTCAATTTTGATATTAAAGATAAATTTAAAAATCAGGGATCCAAGTGAAAAAACGTGATGGGATCCGATTAATGTGCTCCTCATTAACATCTGAAATGGATTTAATCATATAGTCACACACAGTTTTTTTTTATTTTTTTTTTATTTTTTATGGTCATCTTTGCCTTCATTGAAATCCAAGTACTTTCCTGGTATAGTCTTGGCCTCTTAGCCAATGTAGGCGTCTGTGTGTGTGAGCTTTCTTCAACTTAGTCAAAGAGGGGATCTGGGTTTTTCTTCTTCTTTTCATTCTTTTAAAAAAACAGATAAAGCGAACAAAATATAGATATGTTATTTTCCATCTCTCTCAATGCCAAGTGAGCTGAAGAAACTTGGAAGAGCATTAGCAGTGAAAGAGGTCAGTCTTGTCTATGATCTGGCTTACTATCTGGTGAAATTGTTCAAGAAATGCAAGGCATATGAATGTGTTGCTTTAACAGATCAATTTTAGGTGAGATATCATTCTTGCTAGGATTTCAGTGTTATATGAACATCTGACAAAATAAGTATCCTTATTTTTGTTTATATCAGAACAAAATACTAAAAAATACAACACCTATTTGTTGGTGGTATGAAAAATACCTGCAGAAGTTTAATCATATATAGGAAGATGGCAACATTATAGGCACAGACTGTGGTGATCAAAACATCATTTAGATGCATGCGGCAAATAGCTTGTGTTTTAGGAAAGTTTATTGAGTGAGACACTGATATAGACTATAGAGTGATGAGATCCTTCCAGTCATGGTTTCACTCCTTTAGTTTATCAGTGGCAACTGAAAATGTAAAAATTAAAATAAAAGAATCAATTGTGCTCTCTTACTAGACTTCGAAACCTATAAGATCATACTGTTTTATATGAATGCAATTTTGGAAACACTTTTCAAAGTAGCATTCGGGTCAATTCCTTACCATCTGTTCTTTCCTCCTTTAATTTCAACACTGAACTAAGAAATACATCAACTGGCTATACTTTGCTCAGTTGTTGGGATACCAAAAGAGAAACCAAATAAATATACGACAAATGCGAAGATATACAATTGGTTTTATGCAGGAACCTTGAAACACCTGATCTGGAGTGAGATCAGTTCTTGAATGTTAATCTATACCCAGGTGTAAGCAATGGGACTACCTACTATGTGTTTCCCATCAGACCATTCCAAGCGACCGAAGCTGGCTGTACCGGATGGCAAAGAGCTAGCAACAAAAGTCACAGTGTATGTCTTCTTCTCATATGAATCACTGAAACTTAGTGTTTCTGGTTCTACATATATCTTCACTGCTGGGGTCAGTGAAGACACTGAGACCTTGTATGTTGCCTGAGCACCCACATTGGTCAGAGTCCTTGTATACTTTAGAGTGGTTGATGCACCAGTACCACCCCCTCGGCCTGAAGATGTATCCAGAGCAAGAGAAAAGGAGGGGTAATTCAAATCTCCGAGGCTATATTTCTTGCTTGAGCCACAGGTGAAGTCCTTCTTAGTGGTTTGCTTGATCTGAGAAGCGGAATAATTCAAGGCACATAGGAAACTTAGGTAGTCCTCCACAGCAAGATCATAGACAAGGCCAGGGTCAAGAGCTGCTACTGGATCCACATGCCCAGCACCATAATCGAAAGGTGTTGCAGCACTTCCGGTAGAAACATCTCTGATTGTTTCTCCAGTTTTGTAGTTTGAATAGGCTGTGGTCATGAGAGCAGACTTGATGGCTGCAGGACTCCAGTCAGGGTGAGCCGCCTTGACAAGGGCCGCTAGTCCACTCACATGTGGGCACGACATGGATGTACCTGAAATGATGTTGAAGTTCACCCTCCTCTTGTCTTCAGGAAGTCCAGTTGGTCCAACTGCGCCAGTCCACCCAGCTAGGATGTTCATTCCTGGTGCTATCAGGTCTGGTTTGAGCACTTCTGGAGTGACAATATTCGGTCCTCTAGAGCTAAACGCTGCCACCACCGGTGAAGGTTGGACGCCTAACTTTGTTTCTCCAAGAGTAATTGTTGCTGTGGGATTAGAATCCGATGCAATATAGCTCTTTATTGCGTCACCAGCTTTCTGGCCAACCGCTGCTGTTGGAATGAAATACGCATCAGCAACAAGCTCTTCTCCAAACGTTTCGGTGTTGGTCAAAATCATCCCCACACCACCAGCCTTTTTCACCACCAGACTCTTTTGAACCCTCGGAGTTCCCCCTCTGTCACACACCACAATCTTCCCGGCAACCTTTGCCGGAATCAAACTGTCTGGACTGCAAAGATCACCACTTGAACTGCTCGCGTTGCGAGCATCTATAAGTGGAATCAATCCACTAGATAAGGCCGTTCCCCTGTATAGAGATATACCTGCATACTTCTTCGCACTTCCAAGGCTGACATAAGCCGGGAAGTCCCTGTCCAATGTTCCAGCGCCCACAGTGGTTATCCAAGGCGCAACATTGGACAAGCTTCCCGCCTCCGGTCCACCATTTCCCGCCGAACACGACACTAGAATACCCTGCGCCGCCGCAGAGAAAGCTCCAATGGCAACCGTGTCTCTATAATAATCAGCCTGCGATCCACCGATAGACAAAGACAAAACATTAACCCCATCCTCAACAGCCTTCTCCATTGCAGCTATGATATCAGAACCGAAGCACCCTCCAAGCCAGCAAGCCTTGTATGTAGCTATTCGAGCTTCTGGCGCCATACCCCTAGCTGTGCCTGGAGCATAACCAAGGAAGTTAGCTCCTGTAACAACTGACCCCGCCGCTGTGGTTGAGGTGTGAGTTCCGTGGCCATCGTCGTCTCTCGGTGACTTCGATTCAACGCTTTCGTCAATAGGTCCAAACGCTGCTTCGTACCCGTTTGAGAAAAACGTAGCACCAATCAGCTTCTTGTTGCAGCTCGAAGAGTTGAACGTCTTACCCTGCTGGCACGTCCCTTTCCAGCCACTCGGCACTGGTCCAAGACCAGTGTCGTCGTAGCTTTTGAGCTCCGGCCACACACCGGTGTCCACCACTCCAATGATCACCTCACTCACCATATCGGAAGCCGGAAACACAGCTTCGCTTTTGCCTAGTCCAAGAAACTCCGGAGTCCTAGTTGTGTGAAGCTCGTACCTCCTCTCCGGCAGGACAGAGAGAATCCCTGGCTGCTTTTCGAGAAGTTCAGCTTCCTCGGCAGTCAGCCTCGTGGAGTAGCCGTGGATGACAGTCTTGTAAGTGTAAAGCATGTCAGCTGAATCGGTGACTGCTTTCAACGACGAGCTGTACCAGTTGACATGGTCGTCTTCGAAACTCGTAGGCATTAGGGACTTGTCCATGTGAATGATGTACGTCTTTTTCACATGCTCACTCTTCTCTGCCACCACCTCACAGTTGTGAGTGATAGCCAGAACCATTAGCGTTACCAGAAGCATGAACTTCTTCATCTTGTTCAAACCCTGAGCTTGATTTTGAGTTTCAGGAACAAGTTTCTTATTAGTGCCGACGGGAGTGAAATTCACATATAGGCACTGAGAGAGATTCCTTGAGATACTTCTCTACTTAAATATTCTCCACTTGGTGCACAATTATATGCAACAAAGATTTTTCTTTTCTTTTACTCTTCTTTTTCAACCTTATAATAGCAAATTTGATTCTTGTACTCTTTTTTTTCTGGTCTGCAAATGGATAGGGACCTACATTATTGGTGGTACTATGATTGAAGAAAAAAACATAATACTGGTAAATTATGCTTATTTCAATCATTATTGATGAAATGCCATTATTCTTTTATGGTTGGATTTGCGTTAAACTTAGTGAAAGCTAAATTTAGACTAAAGGTTGAAGATGTAGTAACATTTTATGCCGGCGAAAGATTTAAAGGCTTGTGAAAAGGGCTGGGGGTGTTCAATACGTTGCTTCCTCCTACCTAAAATCTGTCACTGTGCAATTACTTTGTGCAACACTTATCCAAGTCATAGTCATTCCACAATCCACATCAATATAAACGGAAATCTGGTTTTGGGAAATTGATGTTGCTTTCGAAACTGCCACTTCCTAAACTTAACTTGACAATCTACCTATTTACTGTGTTCACAAGGCAAGAACTCATCTTCCTCTAAACACTAGTTTACCTCTGTCGTCCACCTAGAAGCAAACTAGGAATAATGCTTCATTATCACTGAAGCTAAGGTTAGATTTTTGATTTCAAACAACCCAAAATTGGGAAGTAATTAAGGTTGGAAAGCAACCCAAAACTAGGAAGTCATTGCTAGATCCAACATATAATTCTTAATCTTTTGATATAGAACCGAAAGTTTGAGTGGAAGCACCACTAATATTAGCTTAGAAGTTTATCATGGCGCTAATTGCTGAGGATGACAATCGTGGCTTCGACTTTTCTAGTCTTACCAGGAAACTTCATACAGATGAATCATACACCAACTACCAAATCGGCCGTGGAAGCTGAGTTTGCTTGGACATAGATTGCGTCTTATCAGATTATCTTGGTGTGAACTGAAGTATGAACCAATTGAAGATTGACAAGAACAATTTGTTTGATATACGTTCCATAATGTTTATGAAGAATAATTTATATCTAACCATGAAAGTATAGAAGAAAAAGACCTGCATGTGTGGTATGTTTTCCTCCCAAGTCTATTTTCTACTTGGTTGCAATTAGCTGGAAGGTACCCTACCCACTAATAATAGTTGTTGAGTGGAAGCTTTTGGTAAACATATAGAATCTCATCTCTAATCTTTGTAGTTGTACAGTTTTTCTCTTTAATCTTAGGTACCAGATCTTTTTTTGTTTTTTCCTAATAGAACAGTCATTGACTCATTGATTGAGGCTCATGAAATCATTAACTTTAAAATTAAAACTTATACCGTAATTTATTTCTGATGTTGAATCAATATTATGTAAATTATGTTCATATTTTCAAGAAACATAAACAAATAAGCGAACACATAATATTTTTGCGTCGATATTTGACAAAACGAACCTCATAAATCGGGTCTGCTAGTCTCAACATTTTGGCCAAACCGATCCAAAACGTGTGAAAGCAATGAGATACAGCTAGCTTGCCTATAGATATGAGATAGGATTGATTTTCCAATTGAGTGAAGGAGAAATAAGAGAAACTAGTTTGTTTTTGAAAGACAGCAAAGCTAGGTAGAGATGCCCATACAGTTCTTCAAGAATCTCCAATCGCTTACGGAATCTTGTTTCTGTGACCCCTCGATTTGTTTATACGATTCACCATAACAGATCGAACTTCGTCATGAGCCAATTTCTCTCATGTCGTTTCTGCTTTTTCAATTGGGAGAACCCAAATTTAATTTCGTGGACCGTTTAGAATTGTTATAAAAACGTCTACATGCATGCAGTTAATCTAATTTAAAAGCTTCACTGAAGTGATGTTCTAATTTCTTAATTACATTATAATGATAATGAAAATGGGGGTATGGATGTATTATGGTTGAAGCAACTGCCACATGCATAGCAATAATAATAATTTCATGATGAATTTGCTGCTCAAATGTCATTTTCTCTAACCAAATGACGCCAAAATTATTTCAAAGGTGTTCTTCACAGGTCAAGTTCCTCACTCAATTTCTTTTGTATGTATGTTGAATGGTCTTTTCTGATTATAACGGACCACTCCCTATATTTATAGCTAACCTCCTCTCAATTATTCGAAACATTAAGGCCTTAATCTACTTTTTAATTCCAATCAATATGTGTGTGATGTGTTTATAAAACTATTAATGTGTCTGCATGGTGGCTTGAGAGTTGCATGTTAGGCCAGCCGGCCGTTGTAGTCTCATAGATAATTGGTTTTGAGAAATCTTCGGTTTATGTATATCTTATCATCTCGATTGTTAAAAAGATATATTTATGTTGTTAAGAATTTAATATATAAATTTATGCAAAATTCTCTCCGTTGAGAAGATCGAGCCTGTTGCATGTGTATGACGTGTAGGAAAAGGGAAGTGAAATAGACATGGTGTAATTTAGTGATGAAGATTTAGAATATGAAGATGATGTTGCTGTCGCTATAATAACAAGGCATGTCGATGAGACGATGACAATGAATGGACCCGGTGCCTTAGCTGATTGCTGGTTTCACTGGTCTACCCAGTGCCTAGCTGATTGCTGGTTTCACTGGTCTCAGACCAGTTATGGGAAAAAATGGACCAATACAAAGAAAGGAGATGCCCAAGAGGCCAAGCAGCCCAGGCCCCAATCCTTTTGTCTAATACCTCAAAATAAAGAAGAAAACAAATGATAATCCTTTTGTTGTACCTAATGATAGGTATTGTTTGAGACTCGAGAGTTTGAGAATATAAATGTTGGTGCACCATTATATAAGAGGCACCGTTAATAGAACATCATTAGGTCCACTAATATATTGTTAGATTGTCACTTTATGTTTCCAATTTCAACGTGAACATCACAAACAGACTTATAAGGCACCTAGATGGTCATCTTTTTTGTCATCAAAGCTACACTTATCGGATTCTTAATCTCAATTATTTTTGGAATTGAAAGATTCGATCGATATTATTTGATAGGAAAACATTAATATTACAAAGTAATTCGCCTCAGTAGGACGTCAAATAACGCAATACTACTTCACTTACACTGAGTAAAGCTTACATGGAGTAAAAAAAGATACTGACAATAAAATATCTTCAAACAATACATTAGTAGACTCATGACAACCTCAAACACATGTCTGATTGTTCTTCACTGGTATCGATCCGATAAAAATAAAAATGAAAAACAGCAGGAATCCTAAATTCAGATTCAAGACTTGATATGCTCAATATATTTTGTTGTATTCCACCCAATAAGACTCGTAACCAAATCCAAATATATTTATTGACATGTCACAGTCTCTCCTCTTTGAAGTGAGGATAAGTAGTTTAAGGATTGAGTTTATCGTTGTAATCACTTGTTGGGTTGATTTGTAATTGCAGTTTATCAAATGAATTTCGTTTGATAAACAAAATAAATAAATAAACGAGACAAAAGGAATATGGAATAACCAAGAAGCCATTGAAATATGCTATAACGTTCAGTATAATGTTGCAAAAGCCCAACATGCGCTAGTCATGAGCTTTTAAAAATCAAGCGGCAGCAAGATCATGCAGTAAGTTCTCCGATGCTGTCATGCAAAGCTCCCCCTCCACCAGAATCGGCTCCTCATCCAATCACGCAGCCATGCCTTCCCGCCACTCTCTCCTGCTCGGCTCTCAGAACCCCCAAAACCCTAACGAAATACCACATTATAAATGTAGGGCTGATCCTCGTACCAAGCTATCATTTCTGGATCGCCATTACACAACACCTTATGTAGAGCTAGAGTTTTCGGTTAAAAGTTTCGGCTATCAAGATCCTTTACAACCAGAAGAGAGTAAGGTTTAAGGTACTGCAGATCATACAGTGGTGAGTAGTCATCTCTCTTTCTCTGTTAGTTTTCATGTTTCCCGAGTATTGATAGCATGTTTCTTTCTTTTGAATTCTTTTGAAGGTACGTTAGTCATGGGAAGGATTGAGGTTTCATGGAGTCTCATTTTCTTGGCGATGGGGATGTTTAGTTGTGTATCTGTTGAAGCAACGGGGAGGTCTCTGAGAGACGAGGGAAATAAATTGGACAAGGGCCTCGAGAACTGGCACGGTCAGGAGTCTAGCTATGGAGAGATGACAGCTGGCGGCTTCGGGGGAGGGTCTTATAACAGAGATGAACTGGACAAGGGGCTCCAGAGTTGGCGCGGTAAGGAGACTACCTATGAAGAACTGACAGCCGGTGGTTACGGCGGCGGGTCTGGTTACGGGTCAGGTGGTAGTGGGGGTGGTGTAGGCAATGGTGGAGATGGTGGCAGTGGCTTTGGAGGTGGTGGTGGTTATGGCGGGGGATCTGGTAATGGTGGTGGATTTGGAAATGGTGGCGGATTTGGCAATGGCGGTGGGGGTGGTGGATTCGGTAATGGTGGGGGATATGGCAATGGAGGTGGATCCGGAGGAGGTGGTGGCTTTGGCAATGGTAGCGGAGGAAGTGGACATGGGGGAGGCTTTGGCGGTGGGTCAGGTCCTGGGTATGCTGGCGGGGGTGGTGGTGGCGGTGGGGGCGGAAGGGGATATGATCATGATGGGAAGAACTAAGTCCAGGAAGATTTTTACTAGAATAAGATAACTTTTCCGGTTTATCATGTCAATAAAATGTATTAGCTTATGTTCTGTTTCTCCTTAATAGTTTAATATGTTGTTTTTGTTCTGTTAATCTACAATTCTACATATGAAATTAATTAAACGACTTCAATCATCTACAAATTTCATATCCTGGACTAAACAACCATCCGCTTTGTGCACCCAAAAATAATACATATGCAGTAGACTGAAAAATGTATATTACTTCTGTATAAACATACATGCCCCTGCTTTCCTTACAAGTCAGTGTTTGACTGTTTGGAGTAGTGAATATGAAAAGGGAAAGCAGGTAGGGGAATTTAGAAGTTGATTTTGAAGTCGCGAGTAATATGCTTGCAAGTCGGTGTTTGCATAAACGAGTATGAAAAGGCAGTTATGCAGACTACATAGATAGCAACGGCCTTCAAATAACAGAATTACAAACTTTCCTACAGTTCAAGACTCGGAAATAACCTGTGATCACACAGTTAATGAATTTTACATGCCACCAGTTGTCTGAAGAACAACCATTTTTTGTCATAACTGTCCGATCTCTTAAACATTGATTAATCTAAGCATCGCCTTATGTATCGAATTGCAGAGACAATACAACTAAAGAACTTTAAGATATGTCAATGGTTGTACTACTCTACCAGGAGGAAACGACAATCCCAAGTGTGAGAGATGAAAACTGTATGCATAGAAGCACAAAAACTACAGTTACAACAACCGAAATCCGTGGGTTATGTATAACTGACAAAGTCTCTTGATATATATTGGTCGAGTTCTCAGGCAGTTGGAGCATGATTTCCTTGCGTATCTGATGATACATACAAAGGAAAAGAGATAACAGAACGTTTTGGAATGTGTCAACATGGTGATCTTGATTGGGAACACTAAGCGTTCACTTGGGCATCCTGTCCTCTGGATCGCATACCCTTTTTGATTGTTTTACCTATTTCAAAAACAGACTACACTCCAGTTGTGTAGAACTACCCTTCAGTTGTTTAAGACACTCTTGTCTAGTCTCCTAGGAGGATGATATCTACTCTATTGAAGATTATACTGAAGCTCATCAATCTCAGTAGAACGGATCCTATGATCAGGAAGTTCAAGATGTAGACCACCTGAAATCTGATGTCTTAAAATCTGTTGGACCAAACAAGATCATATGTATCACATGCTCATAGTATCGTATATTACTAATCCTGCTCCTAGTATAACTAGGTTGGAGTTGGAGAATGTTTCAATACAATGAGCACATAAACCTCAGGGGATGAAGATTCTTTATATCCTGAACTAGCAAATCTTTGAGGCTTTGACACATAATTCATGAAGAACTAGGGACTTACAAGATAAGAAAGTGTAGCAGCGGACAAAACGATTACCAAGAGGAATGTGCTAGACCAACTGATATTATATGTACTGTGGAGTCCAGAATAGCTCAACACTGAGAAACATTTTAGTTCATGAATTGGTGCATTTGGTTAATCGCTCTTACTAACTACTAAGTTCAATAAACTATCAGTCAAGACTGTAAAATAGAACAAGGACGATAAAAGTACTAAATGCAAGCAGCTATCGTAATTGTAGTTTCTGGATGACACACTGCAAAACATACAGAAGCCAAAGCAAAACTGCTCACACCTAATCCTCATCTATCTATATGTTAAACCTCACGAGACTCTCCAAGATTTTACTTCAACATCATTTCATTAGTAAATTATAAATCACCCAGTTCATCTAGTAATGCTATATTGGTTCGTTAGCTGCCTGCATTATATTCCAGCAATGGTGTTATAATTACCTTTCCTGTTTTCACTAGCTCCGAATCGAGAGCAGTAATTTAAACAAGCGCACACAAACATATGAAAAGCTACACAAATCAATTATATATATAACAGAGAGATCATAACAACATTTCTAGTACCAATTTGCACACCGTGAAGGGTAAAAGCCTGAGATTTACAGCGAAGGCCTAACCTTGAGAAGAAGGACCCAGTCATCCTCCCTCGGATTTCACCGCCGCAGTATAACCTTCATCCACCTCGCTCTTCTCAATCCCTTCCCAGTCATCTTCATCGCTGTAACTTAGCGATTTAACCTCAACCGCTTCATGTGCAGTAACGACGTCGTTCCGTGCCGATTGCGCATCCACTTGTCTATATTCCGAAATTTCCTCATCCTCGTCGCCACGTCGACGATCAGAGTCAATCGCTTTCTCAACCGACACCTTCTCGCCGTCGTCGGATTTCTCCGCAACTCCAACGGCCTCTTCGACCGGTTTAACTTCGAACCGATCAACCTCTTGCACTTGGGCGGCGGCGAATTGAAGTTGAACGCTCCTCTGGCTCTGATAAACCTCTTCGACTCTTAGCTTCTCTCCATCGCCGGCGCTCTCAGAGGATTTGAACTCCGACGGTTCGGGTTCGCGGTCCGCCATGGCGATGGCGACGAGCTTGGCGACGAAGAAGGAGAGGATGAGCGCCACCGACGCCGTCCAAACCAAGTCCTGAACGAGCTCCATGTCAAAATCCAAATCAAAACCGAAAGCGTTTTTGGATATAGAATTTAATAGCTTGTAGAGTGTAGACAACAAAGAGAAACAAAGTAATTACAAGAGAGAATAATAGGGATAATTTGCAGAGCAGCCAAAGCATATTCTCATATTTTAATTGTGCTACGCTGCTTCAAATTTTTTTTTTTTTTTTTTTTTTTTTTTTTGCCACGGGCGTCACCTTTTGGTTTGACACGTTTCGAACGTGAATTGGAGGGTAGTCATTTTTTTTGGTATGAGTTTTCGTTCTTATCCGGGGACATGGAACTTGGGTGACGGCGGTGACTGATAGGTGCATGGAGTCATGTGCATTTGGGCAGGTCGTAGTCGGCCACGTGGAGATTTGGACGTTAGCGGTCTATTATGCTTGGAGGGCTCTCCTACCACTCAAAGAATCGAGCTCTTGCCTTTACTCAAAGAATCAGGCAATCAGCCAATGAGCTGAGAAACCTCATGGTTTAATTAGGCTTAATATTATGATGGTTAAGGTACAAACAACAATTATTGTTTGGTCATAAATAATTATGAACTCTCTAATCACGTTATTTTGTAATCCTGTTATTTTTTTTAGTTATAAACAATTCTGAATTCTCTAATCATGTTATTCTCTTTAGTTATAAATAAACTCTCTAATCTCGTTAAAAGTTAGCCGCATTCTTCTTTTTTCTCTAGGGTTTCTTCTCCTAGGGTTTTCTGATCCCTGTTGTTTCACATCCAAACCTCTCGATCTACAATGTCCAATGAGGTTTCTCAACGCTTCACGTCGGCTTTGGCCATTCATGATGGTGATTCTCCATCTTTCGATGTCATGAGATCTTCTACAGCGCCGCAACAGTTCTTTGTTGTTGGTAGGCTTCTCACATTGAAGCGTAAGATCCTAAATCCGAAAGCCGTCATTGACACTCTCACCTCTGTATGGGATCTCCATAATCATCTCCAGATGAGGGCAAGGGCGGACTGCTTTATGCTTCGTTTTACTAGAGCCGACAATCGGAAAAATATCCTGATTGGCGGCCTTGGTTCTTTGGACGATCGTTGTTCGTTCTTGTTGAGTATGATGGTTTGGAAGATGTGTCCTCTATTCCGATTGATTTTTTCCCTGTCTGGGTCGAAATCAAAGGTCTTCCAGATGCGCTTATAACTTATGAAGCGATTGAGAAGGTGGTTTGGACCCTAGGGCAGGTTGAACATGTTGATCAGATGAACATCAGAAGGGGAACCCAAGCTAGGGCCTGAATTTTGCACAAGCTAAGTGCGCCAATCAAGGAGGCTTTTGGTGAGTTGCCTTTTGAATTTGGATCGAGAAGATTTCTGGTGAAGTTGAACGTGAAGTATGACCAGACGATGGGTTTCTGTAGGGTTTGTAGTCTCCTAGTGCATTCAAAATCGGGGTGTGCAGGTAAACCTGATCTGCTTCCTCAGTTTATTGAGATTGAATCAATAAAGACTCCTTTTGGATTGGGGGGAGCAGCTAGGGACCTAATCTTAATCCAAAGGTGCAACCTAGCCTTTTTCCATCTAAGAAAGATTTGCAGGTGGACAGATCGGGAGGTGGTTTCTCAACTTCATCCATGCCATTCCTCAAATCGGTGGTTAACCCTTTCGTAGGCCCTATCACGATGCCGGAATTGTCATTCTTTGTTCCAGGTATATCGGCAGCAGACCTGGCTTTGAAGTTGGATAGGCTGCGGACTCCTCTTGTTTTGCAGTCGACTCCAATTGCAATGTCGGCGGTCATTATGGAGACTTCTCAGGTATCTACCCCTACCCCTATTTCCGGTGTCAAGAGAGGTCCGGAACTCGCTTTAGTTCCTTTGGGGAAATGAGGTATAGGAGATGAGGACTCAGAGTCTATGGCTTTGGTGCCTTATGTGTTGGACTTCTCACCGGAAATGTCCCTAGCCCATTTAGGTGGTGTGATTGTGGTTTCTTCGACGAAGAAAAGGAAGCCATGTCGTCCAAAGGGTTCTTTGAACAAGAAACCTGCTGTTGTTGCTGACCAGACTGTGCAGGGGCCGAAAAGAGCTAAGAAACGCTCTTTTGGAGCTCAAAAAAATTTGAAGAAGGAGTTGGATAAAGCACAGGTTCATGGGGTAAGTACTGAGTTTTCTTCTGAAGAAGAGGGAGAGGTAGTAGCTGTGGATTTGGAGCCCGAGTTAGTGTTTTTGTGGGTGGAAACTCTTCTGGAGGTAGTTCGTCTGGGGTCTCCTCTTCGGAGTAGTTGGTTTTGATGTCTTCTGAATAAGTTAGTTCCAAAATAAATGTGGTTTTTTAGGTTTGCTTCTGTTTTGTCCTTTTGGATTTCTTGGTTCTTTGGTTCTGGTTACTTTGGGAGGTGCAATGCTTATGGTTTGCAGCATAAAGATTACATAGGATAGCTTTGGTCTTCTTAGGTAGTTTTGCATGATTCTTTTCTAATGTTTGCCCGCGAGGGTATGTCATGTTCATGTTGTAATCTGATTTTCAATTATCAATATATCAATGGCTAACGTCAATTTATCAAAAAAAAAAAAAACTCTCTAATCTCGTTATTATTTTTAGTTATAGATGACTTAAACTTCCTAATCTCGTTATAAACAGAAAGAATTACATAAAGATGAACAAGTGATAATTTTTTGTATTTTTTTTAAAAAATTAGATGATTGAAAGTGTGTCGTATAATAGAAGCGAGGCTATCAAGATAACCCTGAACTCTAAACACTGGTCTCCACGGCCAATTTTGATCAATCAATGTTATAACTACAAAATTATAAACTACAAATGGAATGGGTGAGGATCTCCCACCCAATTCAATTCATTACCTTAGTTTCCAAACCACCACCAAACAACCGACTCTTTAAGAAACAAAGTGTGCATATGACTTGTGCAGGCCACAAAGACAAAGGATCATGGTGGTTTCTTTCCGTCGAGCCGTTTATTGCAGCATCACTGTCTGTGGTGGGGGTGGTGGTGGCGGTGTGGCTCCACCACCGTTGTGCTAGGTTTTATCTGGTGCAAGTAAAAATGCAACTACCACAAATTGTTGTGAGCTCCAGCTGTACAAGTATAAATAATGAGACACTATGTGTGGTATACATTTGTTAGTCTAGCCGATCTAGATGAAAGCATACCATCTTCTCTAGTGTGAACAAGTTAGATATGACATCTGCATTTCTTTCGTGGCTCCAATATTTCGTACCTAACTGATGAGGATTGTGTTATATATGTCCTCCTTATCGTCTCAGCTTCTTGGTCATTGTTAAATCTCTAGGTAGTTCTGTGTCTGATCCGTCTCTAGCTAGCTCGAAATCTTCAAAGAACAAGAAAAGGAGAAGCAATGGGTGGAGGCAACGGTCAGAAGTCGAAGACGGCTCGACTGAGGAACTTGGAGAAGCAAAAACCTGCTAAAGGTACCTCACGCCCTTTCAGTTTTGGTGTTCTTGAGCTCAGTTTCTTCGCTTTTTCGACAAGTCATTTCTAGGTCACCAACTAACGTGTTCATCCTTTTTTGGTACGCAGGAAGCCAGCTTGACTCGAACAAGAAAGCGATGACAATCCAGGTAAAATATTTGGCCTCTTCTCATGTCGATTGAGTAAGACTTCGATCATTTTGGTGGTTTCGTGTTTTGCTTATGGGGTTCTTATGCAATTGAGATTTTGAGTTGGTGAATCATTTGTTTGCAGTGCAAGGTATGCATGCAGGCGTTTATCTGCACCACAACTGAGGTCAAGTGCAGGGAACATGCAGAGGCAAAGCATCCCAAATCTGATGTTTATGCATGCTTTCCTCACCTTCAAAAATGAAATACTTTTATCCCGAGATGATATGTGTTCAAAATCACCTCTTGTATTTGAAGATTAATCGATTTTCTTCATGTTTATTATATTGGAGATTCTACTTCAAATTTAGTATTAACAAACAGAATAAACAGCATCCCTAATGCAACATGTGCAGACCAGAGTAAATAGATGTTTGAAACAATCAAATGCTAGCTGATACATTGCTTTCTGGGTAAGTTCCAAGTGAGTTACAATAAATTGTAAGCAGAGATTCTCAGGGGTTCAAGTCATAAAGCTATAGATTATAACAGCATTTACAGCACACATATACGGATCCAAAACCCCAGAATCATTCAAAGAATTGAACGAGTGAAATTACTGTACACTCGGAATGAGAATACAAGTTAAAAGACAAATGAAAAGGAAAATCTAGGTGTGATGAATCTAAGCTAGTAATCAATATGATGTAATAGCAGGCACAGGCACTTCCTGCATAGATACAAGGATTCCGAGTTTGTTATTACTGTATATGGCTATTTTCTGCGCTTCTCACTTCTGAAAAGTATGGATGAGCCTGAAACATGGAATTAGCAAACTTATAACTTTTAAAACAACAACATAGTATATATACTGAACAGCGACCCAACATAAACATATGTTATTACAATATTCAATATTAAGTATCTAAATAATTTTGCGGGTGTGTCACTGTGATTGGATTCTGTGTGTTTTGTAACAGAACGGGAATGAGAAAAAAAAACAGCAGACGAATCTTAATTAATACCATGGCTTCTTTTGCTGTAAGCCTTTCCTGATGATCATATCGAAGAAGCTTGTCAAGAAAATCGATGGCCTGGATATCATAAAATTAACCAAAGATTCATTAGTAATCAACTAATTACTAATTAGTAAAGAGAAACATATTCAGCGGAAGAATATATGGTAAATCTTCAAAAATTCTGGGGGAAGGAAGATTTTTAAAGGACTTGCCTCTGAAGAAACAAGATGTCGATTGTCTGAAGTAACAAATCTTTGCCACGACTTCTTGCTGTGTCTGAATCAAAATCAAAGAGAAACCAAAGAAAGGAGAAATAACATGTCAATATGTTGCTAGAGACAACTTTTTCTTCACTCGGCTCCTTAAATTTGGTCGAACTATGGAAATAGAATATTCACGCACAACTCTGATCATTTAAGTTTAGATTTTACTTGCAAGCTAAAGATGACAAGTATACCTTCCAACAAGAGCCTCGAGCTGAGGTTCAAGCACAAGATGATATTTAGTCAAGTATGCCTGTAACTCATCTGTTCCAAGAACCTGAAGAACAACTCTTCTACATAAGTTCACATGTATATGAGCCTTTGCACTGTATTGCTATATCTACTTGCTACTAATTCTGACTATTTATGAAATTACAGTATAGCAACCATATTAAAATGAATGTTCTGATTCAATCAACACATGCTGACTTGTCTGCATCCACTATATGATTAACAATTTAACATATTGCAGATTGACAATTCACTAATGACTTTCGCAACACACTCAGTAAGCATCATCATGGAGATAAGAAAATTTCATTTGGTGATACCCCCAAGTGGGTACTTGGGTATATACTCGAACTAGAAACTGTTCCAGTTAATGCATGACCTTATTTCCACATTTTGTTCACTCTTGTAAGGCTGTAAGCTTATTATGTTTTTTGAGTTATTACTGTTACCAGATAACTATGATAGGAGTTCAGTGTCTGTCAAAGTGACACTTATCAAATGAGGTTATAAGCATTGATGGTTGTCTCTCACAGCCCATTACAGGCTTCGTCAGCTGATTGCTACAAGAATTGAAGCATTTTTAGGCTTCTCTGAAAAACTAACAATTGAGAAGTTGAAACGTTTCAACACATAGGCTGCAGCAACCTTATGCTACAGCCATACAGCTTTGTTAACCTTTGTGACTACAAGAACAGTTTACTTGTAACAAAAAAAGAGCAGTCAAATCTCTGCACCTGATACAGAGAGAACTCTGCCAAAAATTTAGCTTGTCGCAACTATATGGGTCAAACTACTCAACTATTCAAAGTTTCACAAGAAACCTAATAATAAACAACAAAGGAAAATACTAAACAATATTCAGGTGACTTTTGAATCATGCAAAGCAAAGCCAATCTTGACAAGCTGAGATACATTAAGCACATATATGTGAAGGATTAAAATATTTGAGCCACGGATCAAGGAAAGGTTACCTTGGCGATTTTCACTAGCTGGTCCTGATTGTCATGCCCATAAAAGAATTGTTCCTTGCGAAAGATCTGCAAGAGAGAATACTTTGTTTAAATAAATCATCATGGTGAACAGAAGAAACTTAGATACACAGTAAGATCAGGGAAACACGACCCTTACCATTCCTGCAAACATACAGCCAAGGCTCCACATGTCTAATGAATAGTCATAGTCTTGCAAATCAACAAGGAGCTCAGGCCCTTTATAGTGCCTGATAAACATCATTTGAATATGTCAACTTTCTTCAACCTCAAAAGAAAATATAGAATGTGCATGTCGACAACACAGGGGTTCATCTTTGAAGTCATAAACTCTTTTTCCATCCGGCAAAATGACTGTTTGGTTAACTTCCCAGCAACCGCAATCTGTTTACAGCTTAAATGAAGTTGCACATGTCTATGTAAACAGTCCCTACGACTCTTATCATAATTAAGAAAGTATGCCCCCGTTTACAAAACATAACAAACATTCTTGCAGAGTTTCCAAAGACTGGGTGGATTGAGTTGATAGAACCCAAATCCAACCCCTATAAAACAGTCACAATGTCTTTCAGAAGTAAAGTGAGAAACTAATTTCGTGGATTTGATTGAATTCTACCTTGAAGCTACTCGGACATTGTACTCTTTGCCAGGATGGTAAAATTCAGCAAGACCCCAATCAATCAGGCGAAGTTTCCGCAACTCGTGATCAATCATAACATTGTGAGGCTTCACATCTCGATGCATTATGCCCTGGGAATGACAGTAATCCAGTGCCTGCAATAAAATGGAACCACTTTTGAATTAGAAGATGCATCAACTGATTCAGTAGAACTCAGAATAATGGTAATTGTTCCAAGTCAAAGAAACATTGCTGCAACTTAGAGGACATGCATTCAAGAGTAGACCAAAATATTCCAAACTGTAGCTTAGATTCCACATAGAGAATAAGCCACACAGCACAGTACCAAATATCAACTAGTGATGACACCAAGGATCCCTTACCCCTATTTCAAAAATCTGATTATATCGAAATGTACTGTACAATCTGGAATCAACCATTCCATAGATAAAAATATTGAAATCAGCCAATGTATATTAATCCCCATGCATGGTTAAAATATATGCATAATGCACAACAAATCAATA
Organism: Fragaria nilgerrensis; assembly: GCA_010134655.1. Classification (NCBI taxonomy): domain Eukaryota; kingdom Viridiplantae; phylum Streptophyta; class Magnoliopsida; order Rosales; family Rosaceae; genus Fragaria; species Fragaria nilgerrensis. The sequence continues at coordinate 29,908,935 of CM020978.1, read as the reverse complement.
ACTATGCTCATCTGTCCACTGCTCCATTCCAGTAAGGAAATCTCTCTCGGCCACTTCATTCACAAGTTGTGGCTAATATATATTTTACACTCGGACCATTTTATTTATGCTCTACACATCATCAGAATTATGAATTATCAAAGTATAAAAGGGAAGTGAGATGAGTAGATAGGAAAATCAAAAGGATCAGATAAGAGAAACCTTGAGAAGTTCATATATATAGTAGCGAATGTCGTAATCCGTCAGTGTGGGATACAACACTTTGAAATCCGTACTGTTGACATGTTCGAAGATCAAACTAGGAGTTTTTGAGAGCTCATCCCTGACAATATTAAGCAGCTTCACAATATTTGGACCTCCGCAGAGATTCTGCAATATCTTTATCTCCCTTTTAATCTGCACGAATACCAAATAATTACCATGACTTACCATGTTCACACACAACAGACATATAAACACCACATTGATACCTGTAGGATTTATACAGATAAAAAAGTCACACACCTTCTTTTTCTTAACTGGTTTAAGGATCTTGATCACGCATTTTTCGTTGTTGGTGACTTTCATACCCTCGAAGACCTCACTGTATTTTCCTCTCCCAACCTTCTGAACAACCTCATAATCATCTTGATCTCTGAGCATAATAACAACAGTTAGGAGAAACCACCTGAACATAAACCTTACAAAACAACTTTAACAAATCTAACCATAACTAATTCGGATAACATATACAGTACCATATTGATATTCGATAATGTGACTAATATAATAATGCTCTAGCTGGATTCTTAAGGAAACTCATTGTCAAGTTCATCTGATTCAGCAATCCCAGATTCTAACATTGTAACCAGATTAGCTTTAGTTTGGTTTATGAACCTAATCCAGTAATTAACATAAATAGGTTGAATTAAAGATTAATATACAAATAAGAAGGAAAAATGATGGCAATTCAATTGAAACAGAGAAAGGAGGCTAAGTTTTTTTACCCCCATTCAAGGACGAGAGATTCGTAATCCCAGTAATCTCTGGGGCGCTGAACGTTGACGTCGGCGTAGACTCGAGCCCTGGACATGGCTCTCTTCTGTGGTTGGTTGAAGATTTTGGGGTGGAGGATGGCGGCAAACCCACGTTGCCCTAGCAGAGCAGCCGCGGATTTTCCTTGCTGAAATTATTTCATTTATTGTAGTTTGTTTTGTTTTGGTGGTACCAGAATCCAATTTCAAACGGACTCGTTTATAAGAGGAAGATGGTTATTGCATGATGCTCGAGCTTTTCTCCGATTTACCTTACCTGGTAAAAAAAAAAAAGACAAAATCACTAAGTCTAGCCAAAACTCGTAATATATTTGACATATGAACGAAATTTTATCGAAAACTTTTATGATCTAACAATAATAGTTGTGATCGAGTGGGTAAGAACTTTAGTATAAAATCTCATCCGTTGATTAGAGTTACGTCTAAATATAGTTTTGATGATGAAGCGTAAAAGCGTTCTCATATGATTTAGAGAGATATTTTTCATTGTTTATTTGTTGATTATTCGGTCCATAATTGCTTTTCATTCTTATATAGTTTATCAACGAATAGTTAGAACATCTTTACTACCCGACCAACCATTGGAATTTTTAGTTCTTTTGCCTAACTCCACCTCCTTTCTTCCCTTGTATATAGCGAATGAAGTTGTCACGGGTTAGTTAGGTTATACAAAAGATAAAGAGCACATAATTAAAAAAGTACATATGTATGCGAGAGAGAAAAATGAGAAAAATGTAAGTGAAGAATACATTGATTTGATGAGGATGAGTCGAGATGATATCTAGAAGATGAAAATGTTTATATTATTATTTTATTTTTATTTCTTTCCTAAAAATTAAATCAACAAATTTAGTCATGTTTATGGTTTATCACACGTGGTAGCAACTTGATAAGTGGTAGTATCATCACTACTAAGTTTGTGATGAGCAAATTTGAATCCAAACAAATGTGTTGGATCCGGATCTTAAAGACCAAATCTCCATGTGTCGCGTCCAGAACGTGTAATCGCGTTATGTGATTAAATAAGTTAAAAGTTTAAACGAGGAGGATAGTAATTAATATTTTTCAACGATTTTCTGATTTCTTTTGCATTTATCTCCGCACCAAACAGAGAGATCAGAAATCGTTGGCAGGGGGCCATACGAAGAAGAAGCTTCTCTCCCCGAAAGGAGGGAGAAAGAGTGATCTCATAGTTTATCTGCTCCATCAGCTTCTTCTGTACGTGGTTCCTATTACAAGGGCTTCTAATTAATCAAGCAAACCTCGTGATCAAGATCAATGGCGTTCTGGCGTAAGGGGAAGTTTCCGGTAAGAAAAGTTGTTAACCGAGTGGCAACCCGCGTCGGAATACGAAAAAAACCGGTGAGTTATTAGGATCTCAATTGTTAAATTAGCTTGATGATCAATTCATATTTTGACATGGAAGATGAAATTAAGTCTTATGTGTATATATAGGGCTACCAAAGCTGCGACACGATGTGAAAACTTGCGAGTATGAGGATGTGCGTGTAATGTGGAACATACTCAACAAAAATGAGCCAGAGACTATAAGATTGGGAGGAAGCTCGAAGAAGAAGAAGAAGAAAAGGCCTTCTTGCAATAATTTCTTGGAATGGGTTAAACGCTCACCACTTATGTGCCGTACTTGTTGAATCAAATAACCGACCGTATATAAATGTAGATATCAAATGGTTCAGGTTGTGGGTCGATTGTCTCTCTTCTTCTCGTGTAGGGATCAAATTATTAAGCTTAATCGTATGTGTACATGTATATCCATACTTCCTTTACAAAATTTTGAAGTGTGGTAAGTTTTGTGTCTTTTCCACTAGTACTATTGTCTCTGTAAATGTTGAGCTTCAATCCAGGCTTGTAACTTGTATCTCGTGCTTGAAATAAAAAAGGCATTTTGTTATTAAAGATAATTTATCAAAATGATTCATACATATTGATTTGCATGTTTTTCTGGAATGGTTTATTTTTTCATGGTGAAGAAAAATTTGTGTATGTATTATTTCAACTGCTTTCACAATGTACTGATAAAGCAAGTTTGTAAATTCAAACAAACATCAAATAAACATTTCAAAGCTTATGTAGAAGAAACACAAGTACAAAGATGATCGAATTGTTGATGTTACATTGTAAATTCAATCTAGTTCAGTTCATTTTTAACTCATTTGGGTTTGAACACATTCAATGAAACCGAGCTCAATTCTCTAATCTCTAGTATGTCTGGTTGATAAACATTGTGAGTAGTTCACAAATCCGTCATGCCATATGACTCAAATCAAACTCAAACTTGGAAGTCTTGAACTCGTTTACAATAAACTAGAGCCCCCAAACTCAACTTTATAAGAAATATATCAAGCTAATTAAGCCAAATTTGAGCTCAAAAGGATAGCTCAAGCTTAAGCTCGTCAAAAAAAACCTTCATCACCTTTTTGTTTGCCTCGTCTCCACTCGTGAAAATGTGCCAATTGGGATTTTTTATTTTTTATTGCTGAAAACATATATTAAATTGGGCCTGATTTACAAACTGTCGTGCTGCAGAGCCCAACCCAAGCTGGCGGCAAATCCCAATGAAACGACGCGTTTCACTGCAGGACCTATTAAAAGCTACAAAGTTCCACAAGGCGACTAGGGTTTTGGATTTTCAGTATCTCCTTGCGGCTGCTGTGAGTTGAAGACGGCTTTCTCAGAGATCGAAACATGGGTCACGCCAACGTCTGGAACTCGCATCCCAAGTCTTACGGCCCTGGCTCTCGCACTTGGTATCAATTTATCGCCGATTCCTTCCCCTTTTTTTTTTTTTTCGAGATCTGCATAACGATTATGTATTACGCATCCTGCTTTGATTGAATTTGAAACTATGCTTTTATTATCTTTAAATCTGTTATAGTTTTACTGTATGATGTTATCAGTACGGTGATGATCGTTTGGTATTATGCTTTTCTATGATTAGGCTGAGATTGTCAGTGTTTTTGAATTAGGGATGACTATGTAGTCAGTTTTGTGCAAGCAGTCAATACTGCCGTATTTGAGTTTATGCAATCCCTTACATCACAAGGCATTTAAATTTCAGTCATACACTATAGGAGCTTGAATGTATAAACTTAGATGCTTGTTAGCTAACTTGGTATGATGACATAATGGATTACACATGACTAGGTATTACCCGAGTGTTTTATCTGCTTTTAAGATAATTACGCTTGCTACCAATAATTTGTGTCTGTACTTAAAGAATCAATTTGATTGTTTTGGACAGCCGAGTGTGTGGGAATCCTCATGGGTTGATCAGGAAGTATGGACTGATGTGCTGCAGGCAGTGCTTCCGCAGCAATGCAAAGGAAATTGGATTCATCAAGGTAAATTATTTCTGGCCCTAACAAAAGTTACATTGCAAGGAGCTTCTTGATTATTATGTTTTAGTGTGAAACCTGTATACTTTGGACTTGGCTCTTTTGTATCCCACTTAGGCATCTGAAATATCCCTTTTTCCACATAGAATAGAATAGAACAGAGGACAGCAAGTTTGATGTTTATTGCACTTTGATCTGGTCTACTATTTGTTTTCATTGATTCTTTGAATGGATGGATATTGATGAATCATTTTAACTGCAGTACCGTTAAATGGTGAGGGCATCTGATCTACTGCTACATTGGCCATGAAGTTCTTCGGGATATGCATATGGAGTTTGGAGCGATTACTTTTACTTGGTTTCTTTTCAAGATCATAATGTAGTATATCTAAATTTTTGCAATTAGTTCTTGTCTTCTTGACTGGGCCAATGTTAACATTTTGATGTCAAACTTTTTTGTTTATTTGCCAAAACTATCTTTGATTAAATTGCATTACATATCTTTTGAAAATTAAGTGGTACTCGTATATGAACCACCATGCTGCAATACTTTTATAGCCGGGTACAAGAAGACTCGGTGTTTTAGTACTTGAGGATTGGCAAATAACTTAGACTAATCCTTGGCTGGAAGATTTCGTTAGTAAGCATAGAAGCATAGTAATCCTATGCTTGATGTGTATCATTTGTTGGTCAATAGTTTGGCAGTGCAACAACGATGAAATTCTTGTTTCCGCATTTCACAGCCTTCATAAGTTCATATCCTCGATTCTGAAGGTACACTTATCTTGTCTAATGTTCCGAAGTATATCCGAGTATGAGACCAAAGCAAGCCATTCGGAAATTGTAACGTGTTCATGGTGCACAAGAGTTTGGTTTTAATGGAAAGATAAATCACAATACACATTAGTAATCGAAAAAAAAAAAATTCACAATACATGCTATATATCCTACATATCATTGAGAACCCTGGAGAATTGGTTCGAGTATTCTTGTAGATATTTAAATAGAAACATGATGGGCGTTTCGAAGAAGAAAAAAAAAAAAAAAAAACAAAGAATAAAAATTCTGGTCCAGTTGTCCCCTATTTTGGTTGGAGTAAAATGTTGGAATTATCGAAGCGCAAAAGTGGAGGTGCGGGGAATCGAACCCCGTGCCTCTCGCATGCGAAGCGAGCGCTCTACCATATGAGCTACACCCCCTTGATGTTGTACCTTAGCTTCTAGTATTAAAATAAGTGACGGTACCAAATGGCGCTCTGCCAGATGCAGCAGACGTGCCCAAAAAGCTCACATTCCACGGCAGAGTGGTCTCTTTAATTCCCCACTGTGGCTTGCAGAGCCACACTAAATGAAGCACTTAATGATCAGCGGCAGCACTTATGAAGTATCTGTGAAACCCACATGCCTTCTTTATTACCATTTCACTTTACCACCGCGAAATATTAAAAGTTTTCAATTAAATTATTTTCCTACACTCTTCAAAATGCATGACATGGGCTCCTTCTTAACTTGCTGGCTAGTCCATTCCTTCACTCCTGTTATCTCCCCGGAAATCCTGGTCTTGACTTTGCTGAACTCAACTGGTCCAGAACGCCGGCGGTTCCTCTCTTTCCTGCTCCATTATTACTACTCTTTCATGGGTTGTGTTTCTTAGGAGGGAATGTCTGAAAATCCTTGAAGCAAAATCTTTGGTGTTTTCTTACATTTTCTGCATTATGAAGAAGGTTTCTGGGTTGTGGGCTTTGGTTTTGGTGCTGTTGTTCCTTGGTGTCTCTAGCAGCAGAAAAGCCTCCTTATTTCCAGGTATTAATGATTCTTGGAACTTTGATTTGGTTTTTTCTGTTTTATGTGATTCCTTGATGGATTGAGTTTGGCCTTTTCTTATTACCTGTTTATAATAGGAAACAAAATGATTTGGTTCCTTTATGATTTCCCAAATGTTAATTTTAAGCCCCATTTGTGTGGAACAAATCCAAATATGGCTTTCGGTTCTGTGCTATTTGGACCCCAGCTCCGTACTAAAAGGATCTGTTTTTTTCTGTTATTGCATGGATAATCAGTAACCGTTTTAAGCATAATCTGCTGGATTATTTTACTTTGGACCTAGCAGTTCTCCTCTATTTATTTAAATTGTGACTAGTGATAATGTTTTCACTCCCTGATCTTGGTGTTTAAGCCAGTACATTTTGGTCTGATCGAGTTATTGGTGCCTGAATTATAATAGTGGCACAGGCTGACAGGCCGCGAAGCCAATATCTCTATCCTGTTTTGAATTTTTCTCCTTGTAAACACCAAATTTCTTCCTGATGTTTTTGTTGAATACATACAATTCGATTTGCATGTGTTTCTAGTGTTAGAGACTTAGAGTTGATCTGTCAGCCAGTGAAGCATACGTAAAAGTTGATATATATCTCCAAGTCTATATCTATCACAATTTGGGTTGATGTCGAATCAAACATAATATCAAAAGTGCTGAATTAAACTACAATCACTTGGTGTTTTTTTTCTTTTTCAGATATGCTTGTTAACCACCATGGTGATGGTTTGAAAATGACAACTACAAGCAGGAGTCTCAAGGTACATGAACTGTAATTGACTGTCATTGTTGCTAGTTCTTTGGAGATTTGATAATTGGCAGCGCTCGTTAGCACTTTTGCTTGGAGCACTATTGTGGTAGGCTTGCTAGAGAATAAGTGCTTATTGTACACACTTGAAAGTACTACTCGCAAAAGCACTAGCTCCGCAGAACCCAGGAAGCACTTCTAGCTATTTTTTCTGCCAAATGCTTTTATTTTTGTTTGGTGAATGATATTTCTGCCAAAGGCTAAAAGACTTTTGGCACCTGAAAACGCAAAGCCAATAAGCACCAAAAACTGCTAGCATTACCCTGAATAAGCTTTTAGTTTTCTCTGCCAAATCAGCCACTGAAAGATCTTCTGAGTCTTAAAGCAATGCTAAATACTGGATCAGAAATCTGAAAACTACATAGCTTGAGCATAACCCGCACATATCAAAACAAGTTTTTAAAAATATCTAGGACAGTATTGTTTAACATCATGGTGATTGAGTTGTTTTTGTTTCCGAAAACTACAGGTGATCAGTGGATACAATCACAGGCACACAGGCAATGTAAATCTGGATGATTACCGCCCCATTGATCCTTCTCCGAGTTCAAAAGCTTCCATTAGACCTGGTCCCATCGAGCACAACGCGCCATTAATCCCCTATATTCCAAAGCCTTCACTTTCGCCTCCTCATCCTCCCAGCCCAAGTGTTTCTCCTTAACAAGATCAAACCTTGTTCCTCCAGCATGGATTAATCTCAATGTTAACTGCAATGGTCGTTGTTTAAGTACTTTGAACAAGTAATTAACTCCTATGCGTTGTAGTTATGTGTATAATGTGGCCCAAGCAGACAATACAGACTACTACTCTGAAGCATGTAATCCCTTTTATATGTGTGTGTATTAGTTGTGATCATTTTCATGATCATGCAAGTTTCTTGTGCTTTCTTAGGAGTCATGAATCTCTGGGAGTGATATTGAATACTTGGTACTTAATTTCATGCATTCATCCTTAATTTCATGCCAAAGAGTAAGATTTTTCCTTGCAAAATGTTAAATAGTGGGTATTTCATTAAACTTTGGTGTTCATATAATATTTGAAGGTCCCAAACCTTTTCTCTGAACTTCTTTTCATACTTGGTTATGGTTGTTAATTAAACTAAGTATATTAAGTACCCAAATTACAACACTTGCTTTATGGGATAAATTAGGAGGCAAAGTTGCACAAAAGATTGAAAGGGTCAAGATCATGATAAGAGATGCAAAAGAAAAATGGTTGTCCCTACTCCCTACTGACCCTCCTCTTTATCTGGCTTTTCAAATACTGGAAAATGAAATTGTAGCCAGTAATTAACGAGCGGATGCAGTGCACCGTGGTGCACTGAAATCAGTTAACAGATCTAAACCACCGTTAACAGATTAATTCAGAATAATACCAAAATTCCAAATCTACTTCGACACTTCCATGGCTGGTTTATACTCTTCCACCATCTCAAATAACTTCTTATTGCTAAACAAAGACAACATCTTGTTCCAGCAAGACAGTAGCATACCAACTGCACTAGAATCACTCACTTTCTTTCCAAATCAATAGCCTTATACCCATATCGATTAAATCATGCCCATTTTCAGATCTCACAGGAATTGATTTTGGCTTTTTGTACTGGTTACTAGTTTGATTTCTGATGAATGAATCTTAATTATAAACCACGATACCAGTCTCTCTTAGTCCTCAAACACAACAATGGCCGCCAATACTCATCTCCGCCGCAGTTGAGCTCTGCAACTATATCGCATCGCAACTCCAGCTCGTTAAAATCACCTTCTCGGACAACAATCGACATCGTTTTGACGGGTAGATCTCCTTCTCTTAAACAAATAAGGCCCTTCTCATCTTCAAGCCTCTCCTCGATTGAACTTTAGCCTGGTTTGCATAAATAGAATATTTAGTTATTTACCTTTATGGGCTTTTTAACGGTGTTAATATGAAGTTAGTGTTAGATCAAATAAACAGCTGAGATTATATTATACATGTTGGTTCTCTTCAACCTTGGTGCATCTGAGTTGGTGCATCTGAGAACTTTTGAGCTAGCCACTGGACCAAGCAAAGCAAAATCTATATCATTCTCATCCTCAAGAGAAACTAATCATGTAACTTTCAAAGTGGCCTAACCATGATCAAGCTTAGAAGCATATATTACTAATACTATGTTGTTAAGTAAATTAAGTAATCATCTCGTAATTAACAAGTTAATCCCCCGAGTGTTACGTGTGCCGACTCCGATTTAGTCCAAATTTTCCGGCATTTGTCGAGATTAAGCTGTGTACTTCATATGTAATGTGGTACTGTAATGTAGGTTGGTGGGATTCTACTATCTAATGTTGTGTTTTTGATGGATGAGAGTAGCTAAGGAAAGTCGCTCTGGGAGTTGATGTGAGTAGATAATAATAGTATTGCTTTGGTTTTCATCTTATTGAAGTCTGGAAATTCAATCAGTATCAGGGTTTCGACGAATTTCTGAAAACCTTGCATTACCAAATTTTCAATGCATCATCATTTTTGCGTCGTAACTACTCTTTTACGTTATGTGCATAGAGGCTAGAGTAGGCCAATCAAGGTAGTGAAATTGTAGAACGCTTGCATCGATTTGATCGGGATCTACGGAGTTTGTTCTCTACACCCACGAACTTGTGTCGTTAGAGACTTAAGGACTCGCCTTCACACATTTTGGACCATTTGAAAGCCATGGCAGGTTGTCGACTGATATCACACAATTTTCTTAAAGACTTTTAGGCCTATAAACTAAGTTATGTCGCCAAGAGATCATGTTAGAACGTTTTCTCCCTCTTGATTGAAACCCGATCAAAGTTAGGAGATTTGAACAATAGGAGTTCTACACGTAGATTTTTACCAGTTTGTCCACTTGTGTGATTAAATGTAAATATATAGTTTGAACGTTACTCTAACATGTTCGGAAAATTAATACTTTCTACCGATGAATTGATAAACTAGAAAATTCTTATAATCCTAGTAAACTACCTACTTTTTAAACAATCTAAGTTAGAAAATTTTACATGTAAATCTCATTATATTGTTGAAACAATGCATCAAGCCTCTGCAAGGTGTCCAAATCAAGCCCCCGTCGTATAGAATAGACCATACCACAAAGCTTCACATAGGGACTCATAGTGCAACAAAGAGAAGGCGACGTGGGACCCCTATAAGACAGACACATGTCCAGAGCAAAACGGAGTTAAATACTTAAATTGGGGAACCTGGGGACAGGTCGATGCAGACACTACATGCACACCAGAGGGGACGGAGCCTCCCAGAAAATTATTTAGATGCTGTCTTCTTTTTTCTCCGTCTCCTCCATTTTTCTCAAATACACAGAGCAAGAAATAATATCGTATATGGTAAATTCATAACCCCATTTATTCAGAGGGACCTGTTCTTTTTCTCAGCTATCAATTCATTCATGCATCGAGAATGAGCAACTGGGATTTGGAGGCCATATATGGATATGATCGATGATGATCATATCAATCGCACCCAGTTGAGCTTCTGTGTCAGCTAATTCATCCATATCATTAGGCAAGTTTTTCATCATTTCTCCACAGATTCCTTTCTTATTAATTCTGAAATGCTTGCTTTGCTTTGTACATAGCTACCCTCCTGTTCATCATTATGTCTCTCTCTGCTCTTATCTATTTCTCTTTCTATATATCTTTTCTCCTGCTGTATATATATACAGATTAGTTGATTGATATATAACACTATGCTCCAACATGAAGTTTATGATAAAGGTTTTAGGGACCAAACTGAATTGGGAGTGGTCCTGTAAATTATTCAACATGCTTCGCATGCTTTCATGTGTTACTGTCTTTAGGGCTTTTAGTTTTAGAGATGCCCTAGCTCGATCTCGTTCTCATTGTTTAGCTACAGATATTTAGGCTCATATAGTAGAGTGCTCGATAAGCAAACAAAAAAGGGAAAGATTGATGTAACCTAGGTTGCTTGAATAAAGGAGCTACCACAAACCGAAATTTCGACGAAGTAATTATACAGCTATATTCATAATTGAGTGAATTACATGGTTCGCATCTATTCAAATTTGAAGCAGGGTTAGCACATAAGCCTTGCAGTATAGTTTCTTCAATAATTACAGTAGTGAAAACTTCCCTACTGGATTTGGAGAGGCACTGCCGTGGAAGCGAAGTCCGAGCTCAAACAGAGAAAAACTAATGTGAAATAACTTGTCACTTGTGATGGAAAACAAAAATAAACAACATTAATCAAAGTTACAAATAGAAACTTCTAAGTTCTAAACAACGCCATTTTTTTCTTTTTCTGTTTTGATTAAGGTCAATTGCCATCTTCGTACACCAAAATATACAGTGTTCTGTTAGACAATACTAATGATTGTTATATATTTTTAAGTACTTAAAGTCCTTTAATTGATTGATTAGCTACTTGTTATACAAATTTGCAATTCTAATCAGGGTCAATTCTCCTGAACCATTCACATAATTAATTGTAGTGATTTCATCGTAGTTTAGAGTTTTTAAAATGCCTCATGCATATTTATATGATACACGTACTACTTAAAATGGTGAATGTTGATTAACATAATGAGAATAATTTAGATGCATATGAGTAATGTTATAATTAGATACATAATTTAACAAGAGTAGGGGAGGTGGTTGTATCTGTTGTCTAATTATACACATTGCTTGAATTGGTCCAGGAAGATATGCAATACTTAGTGTGACTTGAAATAAACTCAAAGACTAATGAAGTTGCTAAAACACAAAGCAGGATGTGATTGTCCTTTACACTTTTATAAGATCCTAAGTTTTCTAGGTAGCCTTGTTAGTTTGTCTTTGCTAATTAGGTTAATTATTGGTGACATTTCCTTTCATAATTCGCCGGCCTTCTCGTTTGGAAAGTCTGGAAAAAAAAAAAAAAACTCGATCAGGGTAGTAATGAAAGATTGAAAGCAGACCAAACAGCAACCATGATAACATCCATCTGTAAACCAATCAAGAAATAAACCAATCAAGAAAGAAAGCTCCTTATGTAAGTGGCACAACATTGAGTTGTCTCTATAGTCTACAAAGCTAGAAAGAGCCATAAACTAAAGTGCGGTATAGAATTATTCAAGGAGCTATAATATGCAATCTTAAGAATCTAGAAAAGGTGTTCATGTATTGAAAAGTATAGCGGTATAGTACTAATTTTAAGTCTTAGGCTAGAAATTTGTCAAATTTCAGTTCGAATTAATTAAATATGTCGATCTTTACATTATAATACATCGATAATTAAATCTTTTCAACATTAAGTCTAATTTGACGGTAATTTTCTTATCAAACTTGAAAAATTATACTCGAATCATGTGACACATCCTCGTATATACTCTTATCGAGTGATTCATAGGATAATTTACAAAACCAATAATGATCGTAAAATCCAAAAACTCTGATTTTCTAGGTTGTGGGCAACTAAAACGGTCAACTCCGTATCGACGGTATCGAAAAATGAATTTACCCCCACGTAACGTCTCTTCGAAGATTCAATTCGCATCTCTCTCTGTAAAAAAATACACTCCCTGCCACGTGTACCTACGCGAGCTCACCTACACACACTGTCCATTACTCCATTTACCAAACTACCCCCACCCGCGCGAGTAACAGTTGTTAATAAACAATAAAGTGCCCATGACCCAAAACCCAGCGTGTACAAATTAAACAAAGAAAAATTCAAAAACATAATTGTTTTTTAAATATAATTAAATAAAAATAAATAAATTTTTGCGAAAGCCCAGACACGGGGTGGTGTCTAGTACGACAGTTATGCTTCCCAAATCTCGGCTAAAAACAACTTGTTCTTCTCTCGCCGGCTTAGTCGTAACGGTCATATAATCCCAACCCGATCATCTTGCTCTTTCCCAAAAGCACCCTGACAAAATCAAACCTCCCCCCTCTCTCACTCTCACTCCGACCTCACCTTTTTCTCTTTTCCGATTTCTCCTTTTTAATTTATAATTAATTTGATTTGATTTATTTCTCAGAGGAGTGAGAGAGAGAGCTACACTAGATTTTGGAGTTCAGCAATTTTGAATTTCCAGAGGAATTAGGGTTTTTGGAGGATGAGATTTGAATCGAAAATTGAGTTTCTGAGATGGTAGCTGCTGTATCGACGACATTGAATCCCAAAGCCGCCGCCGCCGGTCGTCCTCAGAACGGAACCAGGCCTCCTTTGTTACCCTCCGACCCCGAAAATGGCGTCGCTCCTCGCCGCCCCAAGGCTCGAGAGGTCACCTCCCGCTACATGTCGTCTTCTTCCTCCACGGCTTCGTCTAATTGTTCCAATTCGAAGCGCTGTCCGTCGCCGGTGGTGTCCAGAACCGCAGTGGCGAGTCCGATGCCGACGCCGCAGACGCTGAGGCGTTCGCAGTCGGTGGAGAGGAGGAGAGCGGCGACGCCTCGGCCGAACTCGTTGGATTTGAGGACCGGGAACGGAGCTGCCGCCGGCGGTGAAATGTCGGCGGCTCAGAAGCTGCTGGTTACGTCGACGAGGAGTTTATCGGTTTCGTTTCAGGGGGAGTCGTACTCGCTTCAGGTGAGTAAAGCGAAGCGAGCGCCGTCGCCGACTGCGAGGAAAGGCACGCCGGAGAGGAGGAAGGTTTCGACGCCGGCGAGGCCGGATCAGAGTGAGAATTCGAGGCCGATGGAGCAGTACCGGTGGCCGGCGAGGTTGAGGCCGGACACGTGTATGACGAAGAGCTTGGATTGTACGGTGGAGAGGAAGAAGGTGAATGGATCTGGCTCCAATGTGGTTAGGGCATTGCAAAACTCGCTGGGGAATGATCTTGATGGGAGGTTGAGGTCAATTTCGTGTAATTTGGGTTCTGTGAAAGCTACTGAGTCTGTTGATGAAGCTAAGTCAGTTAGAGTTACACAGTCTGAAGCTGTGGCATCGTCTGATACTGATAGTGTGTCTTCTGGTAGTTCCAATTCGGGGCCTCATGAGCTCGGTGGAGGTGGCTCTGGTGCTGTTGGACAAGCGCCACGGCCTAGAGGGATAGTGGTTCCGGCAAGGTTTATGCAAGAGACTAACAATCTCTTGCGCAGGCAGTCTGAGTATAAGGCTAATGGAGCAAGAATTATGGCATCTCCTAAGGTTAATGAGTCGAATAGGTTATCTGTTGATAGTCCTGTGTCATCTCCTCGAGGTGTTGTGAATAGCAGAGGCCAGTTATCCCCAGTTCGTGGATCTGCTAGGCCTGCATCGCCAAGTAAGCTCAGCAGGCCATCTGTATCGTCCCCTTCGAGGGGAGTGAGCCCTTCTCGAGTAAGGAATGGAGTGTCAGCTACACCAAGTAGTAATTTGAGCAACATTCCTTCGGTTTTAAGTTTTGCTGCTGATGTTCGAAGAGGGAAGACTGGGGAGGAACAGATAGAGTATGCACATGTGTTGAGGCTCTTACATAACCGGCAGTTGCAGTTACGTTTCGTAAATGCTAGAGCTGATGCTGCACTAGCTGCACAGAGGTCCAATGCAGAGGTATGTCTCCTGGACTTTATCCCCATTGTCTTTAATACACAACTATTATGTTTTGCTTACATTGGATGATATAAGCTTGTATTGCTATGTTTTTGTTGTTTCTCTGAGCCTTGATATATAGGGGAATCTTTGATATCTTTTCTGCTTCTTGGACATGAGTATCTTCGTTGGCTGCAGTTCAGGTCTTTGATAACTTGTTTGCTATGGCACCCCTTTCAGTTTTGTTATAACAGTTATTTCTGAAATGCTCATAGTTGACTGGTTGATATAGATTTGTAACTGAAACTAGTTAGTGTTGTGTGTTTTGTGGAAACTTGTATTTGCTTCAATACTGAGGGAAGTTAAGGAAATTTTGATTTCTTCTTTCTATTTCATTAAATGATAGGTTATCATGTGAAGCATATTCTTGTATAAAGAAGTCTTTCATAGATGTGGCTAGGCAAAACTTTTATTGATGTTTCCTTCTAAAGGCTCTATTTTAATGAATGCATCTGGCTGCAGATATAAGATATGAGAACCTTTGGGGTAGGTTATTGTGAAGCATATGCTTGCATAAAGAAGTGTTTGATATATGCAGCTAGGCAAAAGTTTCTGTTTCTGTTTCCTTCTAAAGGCTGTGATTCAATGAATGCATCTGTCTGCAGATATAAGATATGAGAACCTGTAGGGCGGGTTAGCTTGATAGGCTGTTTGCACAAAAATAACTGAATATTGATAGGTCGTTTACATGATGATTCAGGTTTGACTTTATCTTGTTGGGTGAGATACTGCATTGTAGTTTTGCATAGTTTCTATGGGAGAAATTTAGGCTCTTTTTGTGTTTCTTTTATTCTATGACAAAATTGAAATAGCTATGACCGGATGCTAGTCAGTAAAGTTTTTGGGTTGGAAAAGATTCTAAAATACTGTGGATACTTACTACCCCTTTGATGTATGTTAAATCTGAATGTTAATTTACAACTATCTCATTGGTGTTGGATTTTTCTGTTTCAATAAATCAAACCTTTTAACTAAAATTTTTGTTGTCTAACTGGAATTTCTGCTTTTCATCAGAGAAGTTTATACAATGCATGGATAACAACTTCAAAACTCCGGGAATCTGTTAGAGCCAAAAGAACTGAGTTACAACTGCTGAGGCAAAATTTGAAGTTAACTTCCATCCTCCAGGGGCAAGTAAGATCTTTGTTTGAATCTTCTGCCAGTTTTGTTTGAATTTTTCCGATTTCTTGTCATGACCGTTTGACGAAGTTCTGTCTTATACCCCTCCTTAAATTTTCAATAATTAGATTTGTATACGGTATTTAAATGTCATTTTGTCCTCGTTTTGCATGTATTCAACTCTCACTCTCGTGCTTGCACATATGTATACGTCCCTCCCATTTTTCTGGGTTATTTTGTTTTACCTTGAGGGACTGAGCTTGCAATCTAAAGTTGACTAAGTATTAAATAGAAGAATAATGTAGGGTCTGTAGTTCTGATTTTTTTTTTCTTTTTGAATCCCCCATACCCCATTGGCTTGAAGTTTCATTTGTGACTGCTTTCCTGTGCTCTTTAAGAATAATAATCACTGCTCCCTTGTGAGCTTCTATGATCATACTTTTTGTACTGGAAATTATGCACTGGTTTGTTTACAATTTGATTTATTGACTGTTAAGTTTTAATTTTATTTTGCTTCATGGGTGCAGATGACATATTTGGAAGAGTGTTCCCTTCTGGATCGGGATTACTCTAATTCCTTGTCCGGTGCCATCGAATCTTTGAGGGCTAGCACACTCCGCCTTCCAGTGGTTGATGGAGCAAGGGTATGGGTCTTTCTCATACGTCTTTCTTTACCTGGTTCTCGCTATAGCTAGTGACAGTTTATTTCCAATTTTATTGCTACAGGCAGATGTCCACAATGTGAAGGACGCTATTTCTTCAGCAGTTGATGTGATGCAGGCAATGGCATCATCAATATGCTTATTATTATCTAAGGTGATTCTTCTCGAACTTTATGGTCCCTGTCATGTTTATGGTTATTGGTTTGTTGGGCTTGGCCTCCACTTGTCTCAGGACCTTAATAGAGGGTGGACAAGTTTTTAACTTGATTTCAAGGCCATCTTAGGTCTTGTTGGGCCTTCCAAAACTTACTCGTTCTACCATTAGAGTCTTTTTTTTTTCTTTTTTTTTTGTTATGAAAACATCTACAGTCTACTGTTGGAGTCCTACTGGGGGTTTGTTGATTAAAAAAGAAAGAATTAATTTAGTTTACCCCCCTAATCTTTGGTGTCAAAATCAGTTCAGTCCTGCAATTTTTTTTAAATCAGTTCGCCCCTTCAACTTTTGTAAACACATTAGTTTGGTCCAATTTTTGAATTCATCTCAAAATATGACGTCACCAAACTGACAAGAAGACCCATTTTCACCAAGCTAAGGGTAAAATAGTCAATTTGAGAAGATATTATTAAAGAAAATTAAAAAAAATACATTTATTTGGCAAAAAAAATGGTCCTAACAACAAGACAAAATAGGTCTGTAACATTAAAAATGATGGAATGAGCATATGTAGCTTTTATTTCCTTTTATTTTAAGTTCCAATTAATCTGCAAAAAAAATAAAAAATAAGGGCATTTTAGACATTTTGTTAAAAATGGGTCCCCTTGTCAGTTTGCTGATGTCATATTTTAAGGGGAATTCAAAAATTGGACAAAACTGATGTGTTTACGAAAGTTGAAGGGGCGAACTAATTTATAAAAAAGTTGCAGGACTGAACTGATTTTGACACCAAAGATTAGGGGGGTAAACCGAATTTAATTCAAAAAGAAATGGTGTGTTAGTATATACTAGTAGTCTGAGATGATACAATCATACAAGTGAGTTCAAAGACTCAAAGAGGGACAGTGAGCTACTGTTGCTTCTACATATGGTCAAGTTGAGTACTTCAGAACTTACCCCTGCTTGTACGGGCTTTTAGAGTTTCATAAATTTTCAGTGGGTTTTCATTTATCAATATCTTATCTCTCAGTGGCCATAAACATGAAGCGATTTTTATGCAAATGATTTATGTCGCTCTTAGTGCATCCGCTTTGATTGCAAGAGAGCCATACACATCTATGGCAATGCATTTGAAGTCCTTAATGTCCAACTATTGAATGTTCTTTATGAAAGTCTTGATTTGCCAGTGGTCTGAAAACATCTGTAATTTATAGGTTGGAGAGGTGAACTCTTTGGCGGATGAACTTGCAAACGTAAGTGTCAAGGAGCATGCTTTGCTCGGTCAATGCAGAGATCTGTTGTCAACAGTTGCAGCCATGCAGGTACTTGTTGTTAACTCGTTTCAGTTTAAGAATTAATCAAACTATAGATAGGAAGTAGTACTTGCAAATATAGTTCCTTTTTTTTTTTCTTATTCTTTTAATGGGACCTTGCCCTAGTTAATCATGCATAAATTCTGCTCACCGGAGATCTCAGTATTGTGGATTTTTGAAAAAGGAAAAGTGATAGATGTGACATTAACGGTGGAAGAACCATTATTGGGCCAAAAAGTACTTCTTTCATATTCCTCTTGACCTCATCTCCATCCACTGGATATAAACTATCAGATATAAGAATATAATAGGAGTATTAGCATTATTCCTTGTGCTTCTGCGAACCACAAATTTTACCTCAGATCGATACCTAGTCATGATACCTTCATAAGGATCATAACTGAAACACAATGTCCCTGAAATTTCACCTAATTGTGTGAGAGGAGGTTTAATTTATCATTATAGAGCAAAGGTTGAGTGGTGCAACTTTCTTATTCTCAATAGAACATTCATGTCCTTTTTCCATAATAGTTTAACATATCTACAAAAGCTGCTTTTTATGGGCAGGTTGAGGAATGTAGCCTGAGAACACATATTCTACAACAGGAACGTGTACCTTCAAGCCTCACAGCAGAAGTGTAAAGCTATATGGTATGACTGCCTAAACAGCTAACATCACATCACATCAGATTCTTTTTCCTTCATTCATTTTTACCTTCGAATCCGCAAAAGAAGCCGAAGGGATAACAAGAGAGATCGAATTGGTTGGTCTTGGTGGTGGCTTATGAAAACAGCAGAGTGCTTAACTGAGGCCTTTGTTTTTGAGGTACGCGGAACAACTGATATTACATGCGTCATAGGTAGCAGTAAATTATGTAGTCAAACATCAAATTAATTTGTATACCTCTACTTCTTCCATAAGTATGTGGAATATATATATGTAAATATATCAGTAGCGATGCTTTAAACTTAGTCTGGTCCAATAGTTTATGCAAGTTATGTTTATATGTGGGTATTCATACGATTTACCTTGTGTTTATCTGTTTTCCTGGAATATCATGGGTTTCCAACTATTGGATAAGAAATATGGGGTAAAAAGCAAAGGACTGCCTACAGTGAGTTTTTAACCCCCTTCGTCCTATTTAGTATTTACCCTATCTCATACCATTCTGGGTTAGGCAATGCTTCAAGTTCATGCTGTGGCAACAACCGCTAATGAGTACATGGGGAGAGTTCAAAGTCACGAGTTAGTTCATTCGTGACCTGATTCATTGTCATCTTTTTCAAACTGCTTTCCATTCAATTATCCAAGCATTAGTTTTAGGTTTATGCAATATGGATGAACATAGCTTCATATCGTTGGTCAGAACATACAATATTTGTGTTGATTTTTTTAGCACGTCAAGAAAATGCCTCACAGGTTTCTCAAAGACATAGAAACCAGCACACGTTGCATTTGTTTTTAAATGAAATTACACGGTTCTTTCAAGGTTTTGTAGGCCCAAGACTGATCCGGTGAGCTGGAGATCATCTCACATGGTTTGTACGGCACAGTCTAACTTGTTGCCGTAGTTGGGCCGGTGAGTCCGAGCCCTTGCTCATCTGCTTTTTATCCAAAAATAAATAAATAACAAGAGAAGCAGCAAACCGAAGACGCAGTGGTAACCGTGGTTAAGTAGTAGTGGTAGGGGAGGGGCCCACAGCATCTTTGAAAGACGCGGCGGGGCGAAGCGAATGGATTAGAACAAAGTCTTTGGTGGGATGCGATTTGCAACGTCATTTTTACTATGTTATGAAAAAGCAATAAAGAAACAAAATAAGTAATAATAATAGAAAGAAAGAAAGAAAAAAAGAGAGAAAGAAAAGGGGAAATTGGGTGGTGGCGATGCCGTGGAACCCACTTCCGATGGCCGTGGATGGGGCTGACGTGCACCGCACCCATCTTCTCTCCACCTTTTCCGACTCCGAACTAACAATTTTTAGGGCGGGACCCAACACAAAAATATGAATCACCTTTCATTTTTCATATGCTTCAGTTCGGGTCTATGATGTGCTTTTGCTTGGCCACCATGACAGTGGAGTCAAATACTTGGTGTGCCTTTCTGAACCCCCCTAGATTTGCCTGGAGGATTTGGTTCCTCTATGGCGGTGATCACCTCAATAAGACAATGCCTCCACAGCGGCTTCACTGTGATCTCTACTGTATAGGGATGCGTTTATCTCTGGAGCTTTCTGCATTCATGTGGAACTGGGTCGATGCACTTGCCCAGAACTGCAGGGGTCATCAGTGATTAGTTCCATCATAATGGCTCATAAGCTCAAGTACAAGCTAGCAGATCTAAACATACATAAAGAGAGCCCCTCTCTCAGTAATAAGTAGGCTTTCCATATCGATAAGATTTTAATGCGGTAGTTCAAGGAGGGGTTAGAGGTAAATGAAATGATTTACAATCAACAAAAATAAAATATTTAATCTTAAAAAATAATTATTTTACAGTTTAGTTACATCCGAGACCAAGGTTTCATACAGTCAGTATTGGTTACTAATATAGTAACGCTTTAGGTATGGAACGTTCTCGAGTACTACAACATGTCTCGATGGCGCATGATTCACACGTGTGCATTTTGAATTTGTATTGTTTGGTTATTAGCTAAATATAAAATTCTCATTGAACAATTAAAGTTGGAGTTTAACTTGATAAACCTCGTGAATGTTGCTTTCTACACTTATTCCACCCAAGTTCTAAAGACATAACAAAACATATAAAAAATAATAATCAAGGACCACATTTAAAGAAACGCACATGGTCTCTCATTACTCGCGACCAACTCTGACCTTTAAACACTACAAGCGACTGTTATGCACAGCTTCAATTACAAACGACATTAAATTACTCGGAACCTAGCTAATAATGACATTTCCCTTCAATGACTTCATCTCCGAATTGCTCCGAATCATATCGATCTGATTAAACATTCATCTCATCGCACATGCATAGCTTAAGATTTCAACTCAATAGGTAATGTGAAAGCATTGTTTGAGTAAAAGCCTTGTTAGAGTAAACTTGCAGATTATGGTAGGTTACCTAGCTAGTTCTTCAAGTTCTCCCACTTCAGGATTAGGATAAAGCATTTATTAGATGGAGCACCACAAGATTTAATTTCACCATTTGGTAATTTCATCCCACGGATAATGTTCGCGGGTACAAGAAATAGTACACAAAGCGTCCCATTCTCCAGCTTCCTACTCAAAACCAGAGTTGTAATTCTCAGAAGCTTTAATTCGACGACGTACGGCCAGGACAATTACGACACGTCGTCATCAACGTAATCTAAAGTTAAAAAGTTAAAATTAAAAATGAAGAGAGAGAGAGAGAGAGAGAGAGAGAGAGAGAGAGTTTCACAGGAAAATTTCAACAAAAAACTGACGGGCTCCGATTACCATTTTGCCCTCTTATTACATTACTCTCTTCTACAGTCCTAGACTCTAGACCTTACCAGTTCAACAAAATAGCTCTCTCTCCCTCTCTCTCTCACTCTCTATGCTTCTCTTAGCTTTCATAGTTTCATACTTTCATAGACACAGAATCTGAGTCGCTCAAACAAAAAGGTTCAGAAGCTTGCGGTCACCATCCGAACCACCGCCGCCGCTAGTAGTCATGACCGAATCTTCGGAGCTAAACGACACCGTGTCTCTCATTCGATCAACTGCGCAGCTCCATCCCCTAGCTCGTCCTCTTCCTCCGGCCGCGGCGAGATTCGGCTTCAGCGAGAGTCCTACATCCAACGGCTCCACGTCGTCGTAGAACATGGACGGTACGGATGTGTAGCGGAGGTTTTGAATTCCGCATGAGCCTCTATTGATAGTGACTTGGGATGATTCGTCCAGATTTGGAGTCATCATCGCCGGTAACGGCCTCAGAACGCCGCCGGATAAAACCGTCTGGACCGCCGCGTGACACACGTGCCAGTTCCCGCTCGAGAGAATCCCCACCGCTCCGCTCACCGGGTTCACCGTCCGCCCGCACGCTTCAAAGAGCAGAGACTGAAAAAGAGCTGAAATACCAAAAAAAAAATCAAATTCATTCCTTCACGTTATATGCTCAATTTCTTGTTTATTTTGTATATGAAATATATGTAGAAATAAATAAAGAATACCAGGGCGTTGGTTTTCAGGCACGGCGGAGATGAAGGACAAGAGGTCGCTACGGCCGAAAAACTTGGCGAGGAACAAGGTGGCGTGGCCTTGGGATTCGGGAGAATCGATCCAGCGGAGGCAGGACCTCAGTATGCATGTCTCACTGCACCCCTTCCGTAGGACTCGGCAACCGTTGCAGCTCATCTTCGCCGTCCGATCAAACGCAGGTCAGTGATTCAACCTAATCTTAATTTTGCTTTGGCTTTTGTCGTTCGGATTCAAAAAAATTGCTTTGGCTTTGGTTGTTTGAGACTTTGAGAGAGAAAGAGAGAGTGAGAGAGTAAACAGAATAGAAGCAACTAGAGAGTAATAAGGCGTGGAGAGCAAGGTGTGGGGGGTGTCTAGTGTTTAACCATGGTTGAGTTTAAGCGGTTGCGATTTTTGACGGTGAGGACTTTTGAAGGGGGGACCCACATGGGTTGGGGGGTGGGTTTGTCTTGTCGAAGGGAATATCTTCCAAACTCTGGGCGAGACAGAGCGGCTCCGTGTCTCCGCGACCTTGATCCGGCCGTTGAATCGTGCGACTTTTTGGGGTCTTAACCGTTGGATTATCAAGCTTTTAAGCTGGGTTTTGTACTCAAATCTTGGTGGGTGGGTTTGGGTGCGCATTACGAACTCGGCTGCAGCTTTCTAGGGTTCCCATTACAACTCTAGAGACCCATCGACTGTGAACCAGGTCCTATGCGTTTACCCTAGAGGTCTTAGGTTGGTGACTCATATTTTTCATTTTCTTTGAGGAAGTGATTATTAAATTACATGAATTATTTAGTAGATGCAAAAATCGTATACGCAAATTGGAACCCAATCTGCCAATCAGAATTAAACCTATGTTTTTTAGTGTGTAGTATCTTTCAAGAGCAAAGTCCTTTATGAATTATTAGATTCTAAATTGTAAGTTCGATGAATCTACAAACTTTGCTAGTAGTTTCGATCAATATATTAATACTATCATTAGATACAAGTGAAAATAGATGATGTTATACGAGCACACTAGCCATATTATTATTATTTTCAAAGAGAAGCTTAGCTCACAAGCAGTTAGTTAATGGGAGTTTTTTACACCAATAATTGAGTGTTAATTAATGCAAGTGTTTTTTTTTTTTGGTCAAAGTTAATGCAAGTGTTTAGAAGGCTTTAAACCACAACAAGGGCTTTTGTTTTGAATGAGTATCCTTTTTTAGCCACAGGATTGTTAGAGCATCTTCAATGGTTTCTCTATTTTCTTGAATTTTTCAATTTTAGAAAATATAAAACTGTTTTTAAGTTCAACAGTTTCTCATCTTATTCCTTAAAATGGGGATGGAGAAGAAATAAAAGCCTTCATTTCCCAAATTTACAGCAAAGTCTTTATTTCTTAAAATTTAATTATTCACGTGCTCCAACGAACTCAAGACAACAATAAAATATTTTATTAGGTATTTTATTGTTACAATGAAATATATAATGTTATTTTGTTATAATTAATAATGATATATTATATTTTATTGTTGTATTAAATGCCAAAATCTCTAAAATAGAGAAGCAGTTAGATTTTGAGCATAAATTTTTTAAAAATTTTAGTTTTTGTTTTTTTATGTTAGAGAAATTTTTGAGAAACTATGCTATCTATCAGTATTTCTGACCAAAATGGACCTAGGGAAACTCACCGGAAATTATACTTGATGCCCAAGTTTTTTCGAATTCTGTGTCTCTACTGGAAAGAAGCAGCTAGCTAGAGCCTGCTTCCTAGAAAGAGAGAGAAGAGAAGGGCTAGTGCCAGGTCCTTTTCTTGAAAGTCTAATTTTGAGGGTTCGTAAATTTAGCATTATTCAATTTGAATTGGGCTTTGATCAACTTAAACATCATTTTAAATCGAGTTTAACACTGGGTGCTGGTTCTTGCTGGGCTTTCTTAAAAAGTAGACCCAGCCTGGTTTATGGATTGGGCTACAATGGGCCGGGCCGCGTTACGCAAGTGATATATTTTCCACCAAATGCTTTGGATTGGAACTTGCATCTCTCATATAGAGAACGGAGAATTTGACACAGATTCCATGTTTTCATTGAGGCCGAAGTAATGCATGACGTAGTCGTTGTATAGTATTTACAACCAATGATAATTAATCATGAATCTCTTAGTCACTAACTAGGTGAACTTGTATTCTTTTTCGAATTGATCACCCGTATAAGGTAGGTTAATGTAATCAAGTCATTCAGGTGACACACAAGAGCGCTAGAGTAATATAGAAATGAACAAACATGGCAGATAGCTACGTAAAGGGAAAACATGGAGCTTGTTCACTCAAAAGTGGGGAAGCATTTTAGGTGGTGGCTGCGGAAGCCACGTGCCATCTCGTCGACGAAAGCTCCATCTCCTTTAAAAATGGAGGCATGCAAATCATCGAGCATAAGCCACTACGTATCACTGTATCAGTGGTCCAGGTCGGTTGTTAAAAAAAGGAACGTAGGTAGTAGGCGAAGGTGTAACTAATTTGTCATTTTGGAAAAGCATTAGGTAGTAAAGCCAGTAGTGGATCACTTGGATTGTGGTCGACAAAGTCTCCAACTTGCCAAGAAACTGGTTTAGGTTTTGGAGTTGTACTAACCTTTGCCAACGTATCAAACAAGAACCAAGTACCCAGATACACAGAACTTGGCCAACAGAAACTTCTCCGAAGAATCGGTTTCTTCTAGTGAGATTCGAACTCATAAACTCGATGATATCCGTTTTATGAAATTACTAACTGAATGCAAATAAATTCAGACATTTATTTATTTTTTGTATGTTGCTAACTAGCACATATATATACGAATGACTGAGGTAGCACCAATAGGGCAAGCACTGCACAAGTTGTCGATTAATTTGTGGTTGGTAGCACATATATAAAGTTTATATGATGACTAAGCTAGCTGATTAGTGTGGTTGATCAAATTTCCACAGTACTGTGGGCGGCAATTAATGATTAGGTGGGTATTATTTGTTTAGTCGTTGTATATGTAGGGATTAATGCTCTAGTTGCTTAACAAGCCATTGTCAAAGGCCAAGGGGTCTACTTTTATCTCCAGTCGCATAGTTAGTTAGCCCACCGAACTAATAAACTCATTGGTCTGCTTTGGCTAGTACGTAGCAAGCAATGTGTCATCTCTATTGGATTATAAACTTAATCAAACAGCTAGCTCTCTTGATTGCGTGACGGATTGGACAACGACCTAATACCGGTGTAGCCATGCCAGTACTAATCTGTAATGTAATGTCTAATAGTGAGGACTGTTAAGTAGGATGGGAACGGATGAGAGCCACAAGTGAAGTAGAAATGTAGAAAGGCTTTCAAACCTTTTTAGAGATGATGGATATATTTAACCAAGTAGTTTATAATAGCATTGAGAAAATGCGCATGATACGGATGATAAGGTAAGAATTCAATAAATTAACAAGTATAGTGTATGCTAGTGCCAAATGTCTAAGTTAGGATGTGAAGTATGAAATGCAGAAATGGTTGCATGCGTGCCTTCTGCCCCAGTGCACTGGCCGTAGACTAGACTTGTGAGAAGATGATATAGTCTTGCAATCCCAATCCTACGCGGTTACAGATTCTTCAACTGTGCGTACTTGCTCAATAATGCTTACGTTAATTGACCTCTTCATCGTTTAGTATCAAAAATTCAAAAATATCTAAAGTGCATCGAATCTTAATTTTCACAATTTCAGTAGAATGATTACAAGAAGATGCATGCGGGATAAAAATTCCGACTATTTTTTACAATAATCGAAACTCCAGATTCCATTCGCTGGTCAAAGCATTGCCTAAAGCCTAGCCTTAAAACAAGCTTATCTATGTTCAATGTCCAAGTTAACACATTGGATTTAGGAAGGCTAGCTGGAATGGATGCAAAGTTATAGATGTCGAATATAACATTCTCATACGTACACGCAAATGCTACTTGTCATCCGTACCTCCTTACCATTCTTGCTTCTTCTTCTTCTTCTTAAATTCCTCCTTCATTGTTCCATGTTCCAAGCAATACTCTTTTGCGTTAATCAGGTTGCTCAAGCACGTAAGCTTCACCGGAAGTTACCCTTTTTAAGTGCCGGAAATTCGGATGCATTTTCCTTTGATTTGTCCAAAAAAATTTCCTAAACCGCGTAGAGCTTTTGCTTAAATTTCTCAGCACATTATATTCAAATGGATCGATCCGGGTAATTCTAGGGCTATAGTTTGCTAAGTGCATGCATGCGAACCTTCTCTGTTTGTATCTTAGTTTGGTAAACCCCCAGGTGTTGACTACTTCAGTTTTTAGAAAAGGTCAGCCTCGTCGAGCTGTATCTAGACTTTTCAAGAACGTTGACAACTCTTACAGCAACAACGCTATACAATATTACCAGAAGACTAGAGAATGTTTCCCACTCGTTACTTTGCAACTAAGTCTAAGCTTCCCCTTTGTTTAATTTTTTTACTGAGCTCGGTAAATCTGGCCTAAATTAATCGGACATAGAAACCCAGAGGCAATGTATGGAATTTAGTAGAGGAATCAGGAATGTCTGGAAGAGTGGAGGACGATAGAGACGAAGCATGGCATGCAAAATTAACCTTTTTTAACACATGGTAAACGTTTCTCAGCGTTAGGTGTTCGTCGTGGCGGTGGTTCGTGTCATTTTGGACGGCGTTACACTTACACGTGTCATACCGTCGCGGTTGCAGAGCATCTCGCTTAGAACCGAACCCGAGAGTGAGCTCAGGTAAAATGACACCTGTCCTCCCAAATCTATTCCTACTATTTCTACACGCGAACACAGAACCAAAATAACGTCCGAGTGTCTATCTTCTTATCCGACTCACACTGACGATTATTCTGAATCGAAATTAAAAGGGTGGAAAATAATCGCCGACTTCCGCGTGAACCTCATGGATTGTAGCTGGACAGTGCCACTCGGTGTGAGCAAAAACAAAGTGCGCTGTGAACCATTTTCAGTTGGTCGGTTGCTAACAGAAACAAAAATTTAGGCTTTTTGGCTTGCACTGTCTTCGTGAACTGTCCCCAACTACAACTCATTCACGAGTATGTTTCTCGGCGACGCTAGTTCGTTGTGTTTGCATAATGTGAACGAGAGGAGAAATTTAAGGAATTGCCGAATCGGTATGTGACGAAAAATAATCAATTGAATTTCGGATTGCTTCAACAGCAGCAAATAGTATGTATGTACATAACAAACAAATTGAATTCCAACCGGAAAAGGAAATTACACGCTAATTCATAAATGAAAATATTTCATTTCCTAATTAAATTTCTATAGGTGTCGTCATGGTGGCCGGCCCTAATTGAGTGATATCTCAACTTTGGGGGTCATGAACAGACGGGGCTTCTTCGTCGGATGAGGGCTCTCCACCTCGTCGTCGCCGGACATGAAGAAGTTTCGCGACAAAGGCTCCGGGAAGGCCGGTAAGTTCAGATCAAACGTTTCACGGTGTTGCTGGCTGACGGTGTGAGTGGTTGACCCCACTCCCTCCGAGGTGGTCACGGCGCTGGTGGTGGTTGCGGCGGACTTGGTGGCGGTGACGCCGCCCTCGTAGTGGCAACGCTTGTGCCCTCCCAAGGCCTGGCCGGTGGGGAAAGACTTGTGGCAGATGGAGCACTCGTGGGACCTACCGGAGGCGTTTGAGACAGTCGCGGCGGATGTGGTGGTGGTGGTCGACGACGTGGAGGGTCCTTCACCGCCGGTGACGGCGGAAGACCCTTTCCTGTGGCTGGCCTTGTGTCCACCCAGAGCCTGGTAGGAATTAAAAGCCTTGTCACAAACAGAGCACTTGTAACTGAGCTCTTGGTTATTCTCCTTGGCCGGCGCTGACGTGGCCTGTTCAGTTACCGGAATTGGGTTTGACGCGGCGGCGGCGGGGGCGGTGGTGGTGACGGGTGGTCCTCTGTTACCGCCGCGAGCGAGCATGATGAGGCAGAGAGCGAGATACTCCTCCTCGGAGACCGGAGCCGCCGCCTGGTCGACGCTTCGTGGACGCTTGGAGCGCTTGCGCTTGGTCCATGGCTCCGAGTACTGGAGCTTGGGCTCATCAAAGTGAAAGCCTTGGCCGGCGGCGGTGGGAGAGTTGAGAGCTTCCAAAGCCATAGCAGATTCTAGTTGGGTTTGGTTTGGTTTGTTGAGATTTGAGAACAGAGAGAGAGAGGAGTGTCGAGTATTATGTGAATGAGAGAAGAGAAGAGATTGGAATGAGTGAGAGTGAAGAGAAATGGAGAGAGTGGGGGGGTTTATAAGGGAAGGGGTTGCGATATGGGAGAGTTGGAAGTTGCGTGACAAGTGGTAGGAAAGCAGTAGTAGTGTCCTCCAAGGCCAAGTGTCCTATTTAACAATTATTATTATTTTTCCGATTTTGCGAAATTAAAGACTTACCTAAGTTAGTGAGAGCAGCACGTTTTACTTTTCTTGGTGGCCAAGCATGACCAAAAATCGAAGTCGGTCAAAGAGTGCAAGTGTTTCAGGGTGGGCCTCCGTTTTCACCCTTTTTAACTCCAAACAAAGTTTACGGGGCCCAACCTAAAGACATCTTCAAAGTCAAACTTATTGCAATTTTTCCAAATAAACGCGGTCAGGTCTTCGGTCTTTAGCCGGCTCTGATTCAATAGCAAAATCCGTAACAGTGGCAGCCGTGTTCAGATATTTTATACTGCTTCTAATTTCGACGGATATAAGGTTACTTAATAACGTCATAAATAGTAAACGACTCTCAGTTGTAAATGATTGCCCGTACGTTTCGGAAAATTCACATAAATCTTCCGGCGATTTGACGGATTCACAGTAACCACGGGGAGTTTTCCTTAGCTCACTTCACAGGCTGTATAGTTAGTTGTGATTTGTTTGGGGGAGTTGGGTATGGTGTTACGTCAAACATGCATGAATGTGTTAAGAATTCAAGTGTGGATTGATTAAGGGGTTGCTTAGCCATGTCGATGATCACATGGGAGGTTTGGGTTAGTGGCGGTGGAGGATACTGTGCTTCTAACTAGTGGTTGAGAGGTTGTGGGGTAGTTTGTGCAGCCTAATATTAGGCATACCATTTGTGTATGTTTCCCTTTAATCACTAAACTTTTCAAATCTGATTAGCCTAATATAAAATAAATCCCGTTCAAAATTAAGCACACTCATCGAATTAGATATTTTGAAAGGACTGTTGACGTTTCCTACTTCCACATATCTTACCTTTTTTTTTGTTTTTCTCTTACGTATGTAATTACCGTTTTTGTTTATAGATAATTTTCGTATGTAGACAAATATTATTAAGTCAAGAACAATATCGATTCACACGAGTGAGTCTCTACTGAGCTGCCTCAGCAGTTGCTTGCTTATTATGATGAATAAAATCCCACAACACTTTGCACTAATTCAATGCACACGTTTCCGCAGCCTCACCCGAAATTGAAAGGTCGTTCATGACTGTATATATCTGCGTTCACCATTGCGTCACACCTGGATAATAATATTGACGACGTGTGTGCTATCACACTTGATACTTCTAGAAAGAGCGAGCGGTTCTTCGAAGCAGAGAGAGACCTAGAGTTCAGTAGTCTATACTGGTCATCGATCGTGTATTAAATACTGTTCAAGTTGATTTCTTCTTCTTCTTCTTATCTGTTTGACTCTCCACTCAGGAGGGTTGGCTGGCTTTTCTTCTATGGTTGGCTTTCGTTTATAATTAGCTAGAAAAGCGAGAGGAACTTATGCTTCAGCATCTTCGAAAACGACATGTACCCCCCGCCGACTAATTATATATAGATCATCATCAGTGAAGTAATCAAAGGGAAAAGTTTTGCTGACTAGTTGCTTCTATCATCGCCTAGATTTCTATAATTTTCACCACCCCCGTAATTTAATTACTGTAATCAGTAATTCAGATTTGTTATTTGGTCGTGGTGTCGACATATATGAATGAGCCTGAGCCTGACGCCTGAATGGTCTGATAGTTGTGGTAAATTGGGAACAAATTAATGTCCGAGATTAGTTATGCTGTAATTTAGAAGTTACTGTGCTTGTGTTTTGAACTGGATGAAAGTGAAAACGTTTAAAAGGGTTTTGCCTAAACTGTTTACTGGAAAAAGAGCGGAAGCCTTATCCCGTAAGGAATGACGTGGACATGCAAAGGATTCAAGCCCGACACTCAACCATGTCCAAAATGACAAGAAGGATCGGAGCTGCCATATGGCATCTAAATATTCTCTCTCCACATTCTATTTCTTATTCTTTTTTGGTGAAAGCTTCTCTCTCACTTTCACTTTTATGTTTTTTTTTTTCTTCTTTGAATCATTTTCTGCCTTTCAGCCACTCATTATTATTAATTCTCAAGCAACAACACTCTCTCGCAGTAAACCCTGATACCATCTGACGAGTTAACAAAAACAAAACTTGAAAATAGTGATTTCACTAATTCACAATTTGGGTCGATTAATGTAGTTTGGTTCTCAAGGTATTGTAAAATAGTTGAACTTTGGGGAGCCATTTAAGCACTCTGCTTTATCAATTGTAATATCCACCCTGAATTACACAAATATGATACACCCTGAATTACACAAATACGAAGTGCAAGTGTAAGCGGTATATATGTGACAAAACCATATCCCTTCATTTTCTACTTGTTTTTGGAAGCTGGTACATGCACATTATGCGCCAAATTCAAATTAATAACAAGAAGGAAGAGTGTAATGACTGCATTATCTTTGGCTGAATATAAGGGAAATGGAGATAACAAAGAAAAACATTTCTTGAACTAGAAGCAACATATGTCATGGTATATATGGCGCCCGGTTTATATAGCTTAGCGCACAGTATATCAATTTGCATGTTGTAACGTTTCCCTGCAATAATAACAACTCGAGGAATACTTATGATTTATTATTTACAACTATATATTGAGAATATGATGATCATGAACATAATAAAAGAGAAAGCAAGCATAGGTTTCAAGATAAGAATACATATATACAACAGAGTAGTGAACAAGTAGAACTCGGTCGGAATGAGTCGATGAGTAGCCAGGCATATATAAATATCTGAAGTCATTGCTTACATACGACGAATATCCGAATCCGTCAACCTATTTAGCACGCAGTTTACATGGTACTAATCTTCTTCTACTATTCTACTAAATCAGCTGAGTTCCGCCCCCTTCTATAACACGCACGGGTTTCATTTTCACGTTAAAAGTAATATATACATGTATAGCGCACAAGGTTCTCCTCCCCTAAGAAGAAGACGAAAGGAAATTGAAAATGATAAACATGTGAGGTTTTACTTTATTCCTTTGGACTTGGTATTCGTTATTATTCCAATGAAAAAAAAACAAACAAATTAATGGTTTGATAAGCAGCGAGAAGCTCATGAGCGGAAAATAGAGAGAGAAAGAAAATTGAGCGAGTGATAAAACAGAAGAGAAGTCGTGGAGTGTGGTTGGAAGTATCTGATTCGGTTAGGTTTCCATGTGGAAGAAGAAGAAGAAGTTTGCGGGAAGCAGCCGTCCGGCAGATGCTGATGGGCAGTTTCGTCTTTGCATGTGCGGTTCGGGCCTATTGGGCAACTAGACAATCCGGCTTGGTGATACCTCACAAATGACCCAAAATATTTGAGGCCCAAACAAGGAGCATTTACCATTTGCTGTTTTATTTTTATTTTTCGAAACCTAACCAAGCCGGAGGTTCAGCCTTGAATTGGCACGTCTAAATTTTTGCCAAGAAGCTTCAAGTCGTTTATTGCTTAGAGCATCTCTAGTAGTATAAATTAGTTTATTGTTAAATTTAACAATAGTTAGGATATTTAACAATTAAAATAGCAATTGTGCTCCAGCAGTAATTGTTAAATGTAAGTTAACTAATATTTTTAACGAATCATAAACTTACACGTGGATAAAAAATGGAGGGAAAATATAAGTTTCTCTTTAGCAATTCTTGTCTAGGTTGCTAAATTTGTCAATTTAGTTTAGCAATGTTAAGATTTAGCAATATTTTAGGTATTCTGCTGGAGTTCTTATTCATCCTAAAAATTGACAAATTTCAAAAAAAAAAATGATTTAGCAATACTGCTGGAGATACTCTTAGCAAACGATACTAGCTTGAGCTATTGCTTTCACCAGCTCCTACGAGTCTTCCACTTATGGTATGTATCATGATTATCCCTCAGCATCCAACAAGATTCACGAGGTCTTGACAAGAAGTATCACCAAGGAGGCATGACATTGGCCATTATGAGCAAGAAGAAAAACGAATTAGGAGGGAGCCAATTGCACTTCTCCTTAAAGAAAGGTATAAACAACAAACCGCCCAACTTGTGTGATGATCAAAGCTTTTCCACCTCACTTTATTCCAGTTAAACCTAATCTCTGTATAGAGTTAGTTACTTACCGAACAGACCAAAACGCCCCTGAGATCACAGGCCCGCCACTATTACTAGTTACATTGCATCACACTCCCTCTTCCTCTGATTTCTGACGTTTAACCCGAGTCCGATCCGTGACCTCATGATGCTGCTGCGAAGCACCACCTCACTTATTCTCCGGTCAAAATCGTCGACTTCCTCACCGGCCTTCACCACCTCATCATCCACTTTCGCAGCTGCTCTGTTCAAAACCTCCGCAGCCAAATCTCACTCGCCTTTCGTTGCATTGCGAAATTACCGATCTACCCTCCCTTCTCCTCCTCGCTGCGCCGGTAAGCTCCGTTCTTGATCGATCGTGTGTGTCATGTCTCTTGGAGTATAGAGGGATACAGCAGGAAGGGAAATAAAAACTAGAAGAAATGGGCAATTTGGTCATTAAATTTATTTTAGGGGTTGGTGGGTGTGTTTTTTTTAAAACAATTTATATAGGTCGCGCTGATATTTTGGTCTGCGTGTTTGAGTGGTTTAGTGAGTGAGAGTGACTCTGTGCAAGTTGAAGAGATGGCCGCCGGAGATGTCCAAGATCCTCGCCTAGAAAGAATTGCCTCTTCAATCAGAGTCATCCCTGATTTTCCCAAGCCAGGTAATCTTTCATTCTTTCAGTTCCACATTTTAGTTTTGAGTATTC
Source organism: Fragaria nilgerrensis (assembly GCA_010134655.1). Classification (NCBI taxonomy): domain Eukaryota; kingdom Viridiplantae; phylum Streptophyta; class Magnoliopsida; order Rosales; family Rosaceae; genus Fragaria; species Fragaria nilgerrensis. Next base: position 29,875,896 of record CM020978.1, on the reverse strand, counting down.
TGAGATGTGAGTGAGACTGGTATTCGATTTGGTGGGTTTGATCGGTTTCGGGTTCATAGTCGAGTACCAACATGTAATCTGGGTAGTGGGTGGTTTTGGGTTTTAGTGGAGTTTTGGTGTTGAAACAGATTGTGGTTTTATGGCAGGGATTATGTTCCAGGATATTACTACCTTACTTCTGGATACTCAAGCTTTCAAGGATACCATTGATTTGTTTGTTGAGAGGTACAAAGACAAGGAAATCTCTGTTGTTGCAGGTAATTTAAATCTTACAACATGCTCTTTCGCTTGGCGTGGAGTTTACTTCTTTTACTACTTTTACTTCATTTAGTAGAATCACTCGGTTTTGGTAGCCGTTTCAGTCGTGGCAAGACCTGTCATATGTTAGTTTTTTAGATTCTACCGTAAGTATGTATTTTCATGAAAAAAAAAAAAAAAAACTCTAGTTGTTTAGTTGCAGTTCAACCAAATCCTAGGTTAGGGAGTTGCTATCAGTTTTAGTGGCTATGATGTATGTTTTTTCTACTGTTTTTTGGTTGATGATTGTTATGTTGAGTTTCATGGATGACATGTTGTGCAGGTATCGAAGCTAGAGGTTTTATTTTTGGTCCTCCCATTGCGCTGGCCATTGGGGCTAAATTTGTACCTATGAGAAAGCCGAATAAGTTGCCTGGTATGTTGATCACACTTCTTTTCCATTCAATCTGAAACTATGTTAGTTTCCTTTGCTGTCAGAAGTTCCTGTGCACTAGTAAAACCTTGCTTAGCTACTGACTTACTGGCAGACCATGATAACTTAATATTTCGGTCTAGCTTCATGAAGTATGGGCATAGAGGGTGTCTAGATAAACAACTACAATAAGATTCTTTGTTCAGCTTCATTCAACTAAGGTTACCTTTTAGCTATGCAATGGACATATAGGTCACTTTAGTTGAGAAATTTTGATTAAAAGACTATGAGTCATTTTACAAGGAGAACAGAGACCCTTTCAAACTAAATAAATGAAACTACGATCTCAAAAGCCACTGATCTTTGTAATCTTGGTAAAATAAGGCTCTGATTAGACTATGGAGAAAATTGGGGAAAGTACTCAAATCCGACCTGGGCGTAAGATTGTAAGAACATGGGCATCCAAGCAATATTTTTCTTGGTTTCAAAGTAATACAGTGATAAATGTCAAGATTTCGGTTAAATACAACATATATATAAACTTTGTTTGTTTCTTGTTTTTTTTTTTTTTTGTTTGTTTGTTTTTTCCTTCTTCATTTTTGTGCGCGTTCGTGTTATATATTGTTGTGTTTTAATCACTATGCGTTGATAAAATCACAACAATGTGATTCTTAATGTGCTAGATACATATTATCTACCCAGCCAGCATTTTGTGCTTGAATGCATCTGATTCTCACAATTACATATATTGCTTATACTTTGATTGTGTCAGGGAAGGTTATTTCTGAAGAGTACTCTTTGGAGTATGGAACAGACACGATGGAGATGCATGTGGGAGCTGTAGAAGCAGGAGAACGTGCCTTGATCATTGATGATCTTATTGCAACTGGAGGAACTTTGGGTGCTGCAATCAGGCTACTTGGTGTGTATCAAAGAATTTTTCTATAATTGTTTTCCGCTGGGTTTTCTTGTTAAAAATGGTCTCAAACTTTCAGTCCAAAATTTCTTTTTGTCCTTTCAAGTGGGAATCTAGTTGTCTTGCAGTAGGGACCCTTTTGAACCGCTTTGGGGAGACTGGGTGGCTATTAGTATTAGATATTTGGGCTCACAAGCAATTAAAAATATGGATTCACAAGTGATTCACCACAAAATTTTGCCTCATTACTTGCATGTTCTAGCAGAGAGAAAGGAAATTACCCCATAGCATTTTATGAGTTAGGAACTATGCTCATTTAAGACTCGTGAAAGAACGGAACCATCTTTATATTCAACAGCCTTCTTATGTTCAGATTTGACAACAACTTATCAAGAGATAAGGGTGTGACAGAACGGTGATAATGAGAATTGAAATGCAATGTTCTGATATCCTATAAGTCTTACTGGCATACACCTTAGATGGTCTGTGTAACATCTTAGCATAATGTTACAAGTTTATAGGTGATTGGTTCTTGTTTGGTGGCTCACAGTTTTGGTTTCTTGTTGCAGAACGAGTTGGGGTGAAGGTGGTAGAATGTGCCTGTGTAATTGCACTGCCAGAACTAAAGGTATCAATATGCCATTGCATACACAGTACTAGGGACACTCATCATTGATTAAATTTGGGATAATTGGGTCTTCCCTACTATGCAACTATTCTTATACACTTGTTATAAACCAAAGTGGATGATTTTCAAGAAGTGACTAGTAGAATTTCAAACATCAAGAACATTGATCCGGTATCATCATGCTCTTTAGAGTAGATGTGTTGGCCATCAAGCTACTTAGTAACTTCCTGCACATCATTACCCTCACAAGTAAAAAGAAGACGCATCTGTTATTCTTGATGTTTATTTTCTTCATTGATTCAGTGCTGATTTTCTTGTATGGCATGTTTCAGGGTCGGGAACGATTGGGAGACAATCCGTTATTTGTTCTCATCAATGCACCCGGAGCATGATTGTATGAGATTGATGCTCTTTGCCATATGAGTTCTTAGATTCTGGAGCTTTCATCGGAGCTGCAGTCTCAAAACAAATTAAATTAAGCGGGGCGCCTATGGCTGTTTTAAAGGATTCGTTTACATTTGATGATTGAAGAGTTGAGAAAACTTGGTAGATGGCATGTAAGGAGCATAAATAAGTACTCGATTTTCTTTTATTGCTTATGTTTGTATGGTAATATTACAGCAAAGTGATAATGATAACTTTACCTGGTTACTGAGTAAGAATTTGTACCTTGCTTTTGCAGCTCTGTAACATTTGCTTTTGCAGTTGTACCTTGTGCTAATCTCAGCTAATCACAGTGATGGTACAATCAGACTTTCCAAAGGAAAAAACTGGACTTGTTTCTCTTGTACGTGAATGGGCCATAGGGTCTGGAGGACACAAAGGAGGCTCCTCATTTGTGGCTTCATTCATATTAGGCCCAAAGGTTAATAATGCGCTTGGTGGCTGATTGAGTTTCTACTTCTTGTGACATTGTGTTAATCCCACGTAGTCGAAAATGAAAGATGCTTATTTTGCTCGCAGTCCTGCTCACCCATTTGGTCATATTCCAATATACATCAAACACGAGGAGAAAATTTTAACCGGTATACTTTCGACACACTTAATGTTTCGTTCGCGCTTTAAATTTAAGGGCTAATTACATATAAGTCCATTTTGAGATATTTTTTTTCTCACATAAGTCCACCCTAACATTTTTACCCACATAAGTCCACCCAAGCCTAAATAAGGTTTTGGTTTAAGTATTGAAGTTCAACATAATTACAGACCCTCCAACAAAAAAAATTAGATTTTCTCTTTTATATTTACAAAAATGTCACTAATGTAAAAAGTCAATAACCACTCTTCTCTCCGGAAAAGTCTCCGGCAGACTCTGGCGAGGTCTCTGATGGACTCCGGCCGACCTCGGCAATGTCTCCGGCCGAATTCCGATGAGGTTTTCAACGGTTCGAAGCAAGAAAAACTACTATCTCTAGCTACAAAAGCTACTACCCAGACTACAAAAGCTACTACCGCCAGCAAGAAAAATTACTATCCTAGCTACAAAAGTTATTATCCTAGCTAGAAAGCTACTACCACCGACTAGAAAAGCTACTACCACCGACTATAAAAGCTACTAACCGTCAGTAAAAAAAGTTATTATCCGAGTTACAAAAGCTACTATCCCTAGCTAGAAAAAACTACTACCACCGACTACAAAAGCTACTACCACCAGCAAGAAAAGTACTACTCTACTTCTCAGCAACAAAAGCTACTACCATCGACTAGAAAAGCTACTACCACCGACTACAAAAGCTACTACCACCACCAGCAGAAAAGCTACTACCACCAGAGCAACAAAAGCTACTCCATCAACTAGAAATCTACTACCACCGACTACAAAAGCTACTACCAACAGCCAGCAGAAAAACAATATCCCTAACTACAAAAGCTACTACCATACATAATAAAATCTACTACTACCAAGTAATACAAAATATACTATTACACGCGTCAAAAATATACTGTCACAATGACAAAAATATACTACTACCGTGTTGGAAATATACTATCATAACCATAACCAGTCAATTGTGAGCTTGTTGAGCATTGAGCATGTCAAGAGGACGATTCCATTCTCGGTAGAGCCTTCGTTTCCCGACGCCGTCGATGCCAGCAACAACGGTTTTATTTGGATCGGATCAAAATGTGAAGGCGCTAGATGGTTGAGCGGATCAATCAGAAGGCTTCATCGTCGATCCGGAGGCTTCGTCATTGGGCCGGCGACGTCGAGGTCGAATCAGAACATGTCAAGGTCAAATCAGAAAAGGCCGAGGTTGAGGCCGAATTAGAAGTCTGGATCGGATCTAGAGGTGAAAGCGCTAGATGGTTAGCGGATCAAATCAGAAGGCTTCATCGTCGATCCGGAGGCTTCGTCGTTGGGCCGGCGACGTCGAGGTCGAATCAGAACACGTCAAGGTCAAATCAGAAGAGGCCAAGGTTGAGGCCGAATTAGAAGTCTGGATCGGATCTAGAGGTGAAAGCGCTAGATGGTTGAGCGGATCAAATCAGAAGGCGTCATCGTCGATCCGGAGGCTTCGTCGTTGGGCCACGACGTCGAGGTCGAATCAGAAGAGGCCGAGGTTGAGGTCGAATTAGAAGTCGTCGTTGATGGAATTAGACGTAGTCGAGGCGTCAACGTCAAGCTGGCATCGTCGAGGTCGAGGCGTCATCGTTGGCTGGCAGCGTCGAGGTCGAGGTCGAGGCGTCGTCATTGTCGTCGGAGTAGCAGATTGGCGCCGAGCTATCATTGTCGAGTCATGTTGGCCTGAGACCCGCCATGGCTGGAGATTCAAGATTGGAGAAGAGAGGGAGGAGGAAGACGATGAGCCAGAGAGAGAGAGAGAGAGTGAAGGATTCGTGTGAGAGAATGGATTTGTAGGGATGAGGGTATTTTAGGAACATCATAAAAGTAAAATGACAGGTTTAGGTTTAAAAGTGGACTTATATGAGTAAAAATATTAAGGTGGACTTATGTTATAAAAAATGTTGAGAAAGTGACTTTAATGAATTTTCTTAAATTTAAATACATGCAACTGTGAGATGACAATGATATGTCGGAGAGTTAAAACGACTCCGACGTATCAACTTGTTTTGAACACTTCAACGAAAATCTATGGTATGAAACATGTAATCAGTTAATCTAATTCATTAATATAATCCTACTTCATTGGGAGAGTTGCTCTTCGTCTCTTAATAATGTACTTAATCAGTGAAAAACAGACGGAGAAAATCATAAGCATGACATGTTAAGATCAAAAAGCAAGATTAAGAACTGTTTTTGGTGCATCTCTTACATAATCGAGAAGAGATGTGCAATGGTTTGGACTCGCACGTTTGGAGAAACCACCAAATTGTTCTAGGATATTCTGTATCTTTCTAGATATTCTTTATGTGAGCCTTGACCTTATGCCAATAGGATATATAGTTTGACTAGATCTATGTATTCTTTATCCTTACCATATTGGTATTGTGTAATTTCCTATATAAATGGCACCTATCAATGAATAAGATGATGATTCTCTTGCTATCTCTTTGTCTCTACACTTTATCATTCATCGCGTTATCATGCACTTTGTTCTAACCCTAAAGCCAATAGCCCACCATTTTTTTTTTCAAACCCTAAAAGCCAAAAGAGTCTCTCGGATCCTCTATCCGTCCACCGCAGCCGTCAGCTTGCTTCCCCGGACAACACTCTGTTGTCCGACAACCTCCGGCAGCAAATCTTCCTGCCATCTGTCATTGATTCTTGGCATCCTTCGGCTGAAATTTTCAGCTTTTTCTTTCAAATTTTGAAAGTTTTTATGGTTTATATCTATATGGTGAATATAGCTAACCATATATTTTGTTTTTCATGACATAATTGCGCGACGAATCACAACGGAATTACCCGAGAACTTCGCCTCATGCATGTGGAATTAAGCTTGAAAAATTGCAAAGCAGCTCCTATAAACGTAGTTTATTTGGCAAACTAGCTAGCAAGTAAGCTTTAAAATCATTTCTCCATTCTATGCTTGGGATTTTGTGTTAAGTACCAAAAATCCCAAAATTTTTTCGCGGGTCAAGAGTGTGTTTGATCACTCTTGTTTCCTTTTCAGGTGTCACATCCCGACCCGTAAGATTTTATCTTATTTCTAGCTTGATTATAATAAGAATTTTACCGTCTCGACATTGACATATAATTTAATTGGTCCCTAGAGGGTTTTGGGGGACGATTATTTCGGAGAGTTATTCGTAGGAGAAAATGTAACGACGGTAAAAAATGGTAAATTTAGCTAGTAAAAGGTAATTTTTATTAGGGTATTATTTTTGGGGGTGTTAAATTTTGGATTGGGTTGTATATAGAAAAGTTGGGCCAGATGGGTGAGGCCCAAAACTTTTTTTTTCTCTCTCTCGTCTCTCTCTCTCTCTCTCTCTCTCTCTCCTCTCTCTCTCTCTCCTCGCTGCGGCACCCTCTCCTCCCCACGCCCGAAGTCCCTCCCGCCGTCCGCCGCCGTCCGGCTAAGCCAGGCGCCGTCTCGTTCGGACCCCCGCCGTCCCCTCTCTCTCTGGGCCGATGACCGGCCGTGTAACGCCGTCGTTCGAAGGAAAACCCGCCGAGACGCTAGGAAGTTTTTCGCCGAACTCCCTCCTCCGGCCACCAATCCGGGCAAGCTTGGTACGGTTTTGAAGCTCTCCTCCCGTGCAACAACCCCTCCAAAAGGCTCATCCCTCTTGAGCTCGGTAAGGAGAAATTCGAAGTTGAAATTCTAGGGCTTTTAGGATGTTTTCGTTCGATTGACCTAGTTAGGCTTGAAATTAGACTTAGTGATAGTTATGAAAGTTGTTTGGGATGTTGAGAGGAAGCTACTGTTAAAATTTGGTAGATTTTGGACGTCGCCGGAATCGGCCTCCGGCCGCCGCCGCCCGTTTGGGGTTTTGTATAATTTTAAATGTGTAATAATTAGAGGAGTTTAATGAAGTGAATTGTGGAATTTTCGGACAAGTTTTGAATAGGTTTGTGAATTTTGAAGTTTGGTATTTAAGCGTTAAATAATGTAAAATCCGATCGTAGGATTTAAATCATTTCTAAGGAAGGTTGTATTTACGACTGCCGAGTATGATATAAAAGTTTGGATCATTTCGATTTAGAATATCGAAGTTAGGCAATGATGAACGTATTTATGGCTCACGATTAATTTTGCCTATTTTATCAATACTGGATTTTAGTTGGTAATTAATTATATATTTGGAAGAGGACGTGAGGAGGCCCGAGCAGAAGAAGCCTCGGAGCATCATCAGGCTTAGGCCTAATTTGTGAGTGGACTTTGTTTTAAATAAAAAACATGCGATGAATGATTTTATTAATCATTTATTTCTTTTGATGAGATTATTGATTTCTCGCCCATTGACAATTTTTCCTCCTTTGGAGAGATCCCGAAAATGAGATTTTCGGTGGATATATATATTTTGGATATTATGAATTTAGTATGTATATAAATGCTAGCTAGCCATACGTGCTTGGTCCGTCATAATGAAGTAAAATACCATTATGGCGTGTCGTGCGTGTTAGACACAAGCGTCATAACCCTATATGAAAACTTCTTTCTTTTTCGGTTTATGTAGGTTTTCATATAGGAAGTCCACACGTATATGTACACCGTCCCTTTTCGGTCATAATGAGGAAAAATATCATTATGGCGCAACGTGAGCGTTAGACGCCAACGTTGTAGCCTTGTATGAATTTCTATTTTTCTGAATTGTTTCTAGGATTCATAAAAGGAGTCTGACGAGTGTAGATACATACGAATATATGATTATATATAGTTAGCCTGAGAGGCTCCATTTTATTTGAGTTTTTGAATAGCCAGTGCTAGTCGTAAAATTGTCAGATTATGAATTGAGCGTCTTTAAGCTGCCGCATGCAATATATTTTATTTGAAATTAAAATGGGAATGCATAAATTGTTTATTATTAAATTATTTTTGTCCACTCACTCTAACGTTATTAAATGTCTTCCCCTGGGCCCTTCGTTTTAAAATGCCTAGTCTGCAGAGTTCGGATTGGATCTAGTAGGAGACGAGGCATAGTCACCCGTATTTCCACCACCTTTCACCAGTAGGTTACCTGTTTAGTCTACTTGTCTTTTCTTATTTCCGCTAATGTCTAGTAGCTCTGAATACTTGGGTTTAATGTACATATTTTTGGTTGTCGGTGAAGGCTTGTAGATATTTTAGAATATTTTCGGATGATGTATATTATCTTAGATAATGTTTATTATCCTGTTGGTGGTAATTTTTTTTTGGGGAGCACGAAGGCTCCAGAAGTTAAGGTTGGATTTAGAACCTTTAGACGTGTTTGCAGGTTTCTATTGGAAGGGTTGTCCATTTTCAAGGGAGGTTGTACCGAATTTTGCGGTAAATCTTTCCTTGGAGGTGGTCCCCGCACGATTTACTCCGGGTTCATGGTGAAATTCGGGGCGGGTCGTGTCATCAGGGTTGTGTATGATCAACCCTGACCTTTCTCCGGATTGTGTTTGATCAATCCGAGACATTTTTCGAATTGTGTTTGATCAATTCGCGGTTTTTCTGGATTGTGTGTGATCAATCCAAGGACAAACCATTAAAAGCATTGTTTGTGACCTCTATCGAGTCTCATAACAGCTTGGTTTTGTATGCAAGAGCAATGTAACATTCTGCCCCTTTGAGTTTTGACGTACTCGATGCCTAAGGTGAATTTTCGCTTGGTACCTATGAAACCTTTCATTGGAAAGGATTAAACCACATGTTTTGACCCCAGGTTAACAGTCAACTTAGACGGGACTTTGTGAACAGCTCTTGATGAACCAGAATGTGTGTAATATACGGATGGAAAGCTAAATGAGTCTAGTTTCCAAAACCGTTTACGGTTTGTTCATATGTATTTCCTAGAGGAAGTTACGGCTGTTCTAGTAATTGAAGGTCATGCTGCACGGAAATCGGATTTCGTGCACGAACTTATGTTTTGAGTTCACAAGCGGCCTTCTCCTCAAGATCTAAGTGTAAAAGATCATTTGAGGACAATATGGCATGATTTAGTTAATCATTGTTTAATGTCACATTTGAAGACATGTTAAAGAGCATTAACATGCTAAGTTATTGAAATTTCCGTGATTAGTAAGAATAAGGAAGAGCTCTATGATTGTTGTAAAGATCAGGAGGAGGTGCGAACTTCAGGGGAGTCTAACACATGCATACATGTTACTATCAAATGTGAAGGGTGCGTTGTACTATTTTTCTCCTACGATCAAGGTTCAGTTTTTCTCCATATGGTTTTTGTGACTTGACGAGGTTTTTGACGAGGCAACAGATCAGCACCATCGACATATCAGCGCGCGGCACAAGAGAGAATGTTCTATGATATTCTGTATCTTTTTAAATATTTTTTATGTGAGTCTTGGCCTTATGTCAATAGGATATGTAGTTTGACTAGATCTATGTATTCTTTATCCTTATCATATTGATATTGTGTAATTCTTATATAAACAGCACCTATCAATGAATAAGATGATGATTCTCTTTCTATATCTTTTCTCTACACTTTATCATTAATGTTCTAATTTATTTTGTGACGCATGGGAGTCAACAAGCCTACATTATACTTTTCCTCTTGCACATTCTTTCTGACTTTTCTGACGTGGACGTAGGAACTGGTCCGTTAGCCAATCAAATAATTTTTTGCTCTCCGTACCGAAATTAAAATAAACTAGTATGTCATAAGTTTATATATCCGAGTCCCAGACAGTCCATAAAATTACTCATAATTATAACCGTAAATCACATTTATTCCAATATATAAATATGAGATGTTTATATATAGTTATTGTGGGATATATCATATAGAAAAAGAAATTATATTATAATCAAACACTTGTCTTCTACTGATTAGTTTAAAGGGATTAATGCATCATATATTCCTTAATAATGTGATTAGGTGTAGGGTTTTTGAGTCATTAAGCGTTGTTACACCTCTCATTACCTTTTCGTTTTGTTGGGGAGGTATGTATATATTTCTCTAATTATGATAAAAAAAATTTAGGAAACCCATACAATTTTATGTGTGTGTAAGACGACAACGAATAATTTATGTGGTTTTAAAATTTAAAATTTGCATGAAATTAAAGAAGAAAAATTGAGGTCGAAGTGAGAATAAGCTTGATTTCTTTGACATTATCAAGCAAGCTTATGATCAGAGAGCTCGTGTATTCTTCAACATTATTAGTCTCGAGCTCTTAGGATTAATCGAGCTCGTATGATTAATACGAAGCAATTGGAATTAGGGTTACCAAAAGAATCACTCAATCATATATCTCACGTGGCTAGCTCGAGTGTTCATGCCAAACCATGTCATTAGTTTAGTGTTGTTGCAGTTTATGACTTCCAAATTATATAGTTAATGCACGAAAGGGCAGTTTTAGAAGTAAGAAAGCAATACTTTAATCCAACAAACAACGCTTATCTTTTGTGATCAGCGATTAGTTTAGAAGGGTTAGTGCTAATTAGGTGTGAAGCATTAGGGTTTAGATCATTAAAACTGTTGTTTAGGTCTGGTTCCTTATCATCCTCTCTGTGGCTTCTAACTAATAACAGAAGAGACAAAACATATATATAGGTCTCCCCGTACTCGAAATTTTCTACCAAATCTTGAAATATAGTCCAGTAAAAAAGTAACGCTAGATGAACCGTCTTTATATGATGTAATGTACCTATTCCAGTCGCCTGGGTTTACACGTACGAATGAGAAAGCTTGTGCATACCTTTGTTTTGCAAACCTAATAACAATCAAAACGAAGGTTATGGTTATGAAAAGGGTCACGTGGCTTGATTTAGGTGGCTGAGACAAAACCATGAACTTAGTTTAGTTTAGTTCGAGTTTGATCGTATATATATGTATATATAGTTCATGGTTGTCATTTTTGCCATTTTCAATGCACAAATGGCCTAAATTAAACCCTAATATCGTGCGAAGAGGCGATGAATGTATTAGCCAGAGTTTCTTTTCTCTTATTAAGGAATAAAATCAGATTTTAAGGGAATTCCATATATATCACATATAGATTTTATTCCCTTGCTGTGTTTTATGGTTTTTATGGTTTTCTTTTGCCCTCCTCCAGGTCGTGCAATGGCCGGTGCCAAATTTTTGCAAACAATGAACTACAACGAAGACCTTATCGAACTTTCGTGGAACAGATGAGCACATAATATGATTAGAAAACTTGGAAGAATGATCTCCCTTTCTGACGCGTGGGAACTAGTGTAGAATGAAAACCGCAAGACTCGGCAGCATACAGAAACGACAGTTGGGTACGTACGTACGTGTTTATCATGGCTCTAAACTAGGCTAGAGGGATTGCATCAAAGGGACACACAAGCATATCAGTGTTATGCAGCGAAGAGAATACAACTAGTCGAATCCCAGCATATCATTGTGTGTAAATTTGCAGGATCCATTTTTGAGTTTCTGTTTGTTGAAGGTACTACGTGAACAGAGCTTGATCATGTTAGATTGTTAGTTTAAGCTTGGATCAAGGATATGATGCCAAAAATAATGCTGGAGGATTGATCACACCCATTTATTTGGATTATGTTAGCTGATTAGATGATGTATACTTGAACCGTTGTGTGGGATAACACATTGTTTACTGCAAATTATGTTTTTTTGTCAGACAATAATCTTGATAACATAGCTGTTAATCAGACCATTATCGGGTGAAATCTTGTTTAGTGATGTGGTATTATGATCTAGAGGCGTGATATATACTTCATATGTTAATCAAGAAACGATGCCCTAAAGGGAGTAGCAAGATGTTTAACACGAAAATGAAATCAGAGAGTAATGATTGATGAAATAATGCCTTAAAGAAACTGAGTAATGAAGAAGACTAGTGCGTTGAGGGCGTGTACGTAGGTACGTATTGCCTTCACCAAGTAGAGAAATGATTCCGTATAACTGTACTGCCTTGGGGAAAGAAAATTATCATTGTATCTGGAGCTGACTTTTTGAGTACACAGGATATGGTACTACAGAGATCGATGAGTTGTAAACAGTACTAGCTCGCAAAGATATTTAACCTCCTGTATAATCGTCAATGGTAGATACTCTTTGAGTTGCAGAGCTCGGATCCAAAACACTGGTTAGGTTAAGGTCTTTGAGGAACAAGACCAAGAACGAGTTTTGCGGTTACCTTGTCGGAATCTTAAACAAATGTCAGACTCAGCTCCACGATGTGGCCGACCTCCTCTCCCATCATTTTCTTTATCCGGCCAACTCTTATTTTATTCAATATTAGACTACCATCCACGTTCTCATAGTTTCACAACAATGCCAGTTTTAATCTTCATCTCTCTGCGCATGCTGCGTTCTCTAATTCCGTCTATATTAATCCGCTAACCTCCGCTAAATTAACAACATTATCACAATTTCGAGACTAACTAATCACTCTTAACTGACCCTTCAATCATTTGGTCCGGACCCTTTACCAGTTTTCCCTCATATTATGGGAGCTTACTAGGGTTCTTAGGTGTTATAATCTCATTGCAGGTTTCTGCTTATTTTAATCCTGTAATTGCACATGAGCTGGGCCAAATCGGACCCATCTCTGAGTTGGAATTTGCGGGCTGAGGGCCCACAGTGGACTCCTGATATCAGTTGCAGAGAATGAGGCATCAATGATTAGGGTTTCAAGGAATTAAAAAATGAAGTCAATCAGTTGCTAACATTCCTGTGTAGGGCTTCTGGGGTTCTTGGGTATAAATATGTTTCCAGTCCTTTGCTTTGTCCTCAGTGCAATTGAGCTTCTCACACCCTTATAGCACTATACACAAATACACACTCAACATACTAATGGAGTCTCTTGGTGTTTTTGCTGAGGGGGATCAATGGGAGTGTTTCAGCAGATTGTTCTCTAATGAAGATCAAGAGCTCGATTTCATCGCTCCACATTTTCTTGGTCATGATGGTTCATCATTTCCTTTCCAGCACAATGAGGGATTCAATTTTGAAACCCAAACCATTCTTTGTCCTGATCCTGAAGCTGGTGATGAAATGGGATTGACCAGGTTCAATCACAGCTTCTTTCATACTTTAGACACTGTCAACTCCAACATGCACTATCTTCCTCAAGAAGATAGTTCCGGTTATACTGCTAGCAGTGGCATTTTTACTGCCAGTCTGAACCCGGAGAATTACTATTTTGGTGGTAACTCTTGTTATACCCCAACGAGTAATGACATGTCTACATCCATTGATGTTTCTATGACTGGGAATGTTGATGGCAATGTTGGGTCATTCATCCCGGCATTTAGTGACACTGGCAATGTCTGTAACACTGGAGATTCCGGCAGTGGCAGAATGGGCATTTCCAATGACAGTCAAGCACCAAAGGAACTGCAACTTAAGAGGATGCATGATTCTGCAGAAGAGAAATCCAACACTGAAGATGCATCTGAGAGTAACCCGAAAAAGAAACCCCGTTTGTCGAAAGATGTAAGCATTCATCATTCCAAGTTTTTATAATCAATGACTTATATTGGTATTATTATAGAGCTTTGATTCTAATTGTCAACTTTCTTAATCATTGGAACAGAAAACTAAGAAGAACAATGTGAGGGGAAAGAAGAGCCAAAAGGCCAGCTCTGATGCCAAGGTGAAAGATGAAGACGAGAGCAACGCAGCAGTGGATCGACAGAGCTCTAGCTCTTATAACAGCTCTGAGGATGACAATGCTTCTCAGGAGACAAATGGAGCCGGAGAAGTTTCAGACCCCAAATCATCATCAGCCCTTAACTTGAATGGCAAGACAAGAGCCAATAGAGGATCTGCAACTGATCCCCAGAGCCTCTATGCTAGGGTACGTTATTACATTTCATCTCAAATCCTGCAAAAACAAACACTCATATATGTGTATAAGGTTTCTCATAATTTTTGTTTCATTTTGAACATTGCAGAAACGCAGGGAGAGAATCAACGAGCGATTGAAAGTCTTGCAGAATCTTGTCCCTAATGGAACAAAGGTTGACATCAGCACAATGCTGGAAGAGGCAGTCCATTATGTCAAGTTTTTACAGCTCCAGATCAAAGTGAGACTTATAGTACAATAATTTCCTTTTAAAAAATTAAAATTGATATCTTGCTCCATTATTAGTTACTGATTTCGATTTCGTATATGCAGCTTCTGAGCTCCGATGATATGTGGATGTATGCTCCTATTGCTTATAACGGAATGGATATCGGTCTCGATCTGCACAAGATGTCTCCACTTCTATGACACAGCAACAAGATGCTGTATAGTTTTTCCCAATCCCTTTCTAATTGATAATTATCAATATAGCAGAGAAGAACAAAAAGAGAATTAAATGTATATTAATTTAAATTCCTAACTTGTAATGTTGAGTCAAATAAGCTCCGGTTTCTGTCACGAGGAGAATCCTCAGTTTTTTAATATATGAACACGTCTGGTCTCTGATTCTAAATTCACAGATGTGTATGAACTTTACTCTTAAGAGAAGACCCCCCTTAATTGGGAACCAGATTAATACAAATTAATCTATAATTATATGGTCAATTATATCTATATTTCTTATACTTGAGAGCATCTAATACAGGGTATGATAATCTTTTGATCTAGTCAAGATCTAAATCATATGTTTATTGGATGTCATCAGCTGCTAGGCTTTCCAGCTATTCCCTCTAATATTGTTTATTTAAACGTGGCTCTGAAAGAAAAAATATGTGCAAACATGCATCTTCGACTTTACAATGGTTGGTCAAATCAAGCAAGAGGAAGAACTAATAATAGGTAGCTAGCTAGGTATCTTTGTTTATCGCATAACACAATAGTACAACGAAAGTATGACAAAAATTTAATAATTATTTGATCCAGCTTTTTTGTTAGGAAATGATTTGCTGCAGTTAAGTTCAATGCTTGATTAGTCTAGTTAATTAGTTACCAGAAGATGTAAGAGTTTGGGTCAAAGTGGATGTAATTGCAGAGATTCATCATTTTCTTCAGATGCAAGTGTATATTGTGCTTTAGAATTTGAAGTAGTTCTTCTTACTAACGAGATACTTTTATCTTCCACTTTTAATAGACCAAATATATTAACTAGTGAAAATGTTTTCTATAATTAAGCACGATGTCTTTATATTGTCTTACCGTGATGGCGTGATCATAGAACTATTCCTCACGCAAGAGAGTAAATTGATTGTCCTATAAGTTGATATCTTCATAGATATATGGGGCAGATATACCCTAGCTAGCTATGTTGTATGGAATCGGAAGCGGAAACGTGGAAGCGTTTTTGTTCAAAATTTGTTGGAAGCGTCGGAATAAAATATATATATATATATATTTAATTATACAAAAATAAATAAATAGCAAATTCAAAGTCATTGTCAAATTCATAACAAAATCAAAGTTATTGGAGGAGAGAAAGTCGAGGTCCATGTTGAAGTTAGAGGTAAAGTGCGACTATGAGAGACCGGGAGCACCTAAGTGAATCAGATTAGGTTTTAATCAAAATGACCAATTTGCCTGTACTTCCATTTACCCCTACTAGCGCTTCCGCTTCAAGCGGAAGCGCTAGTATGCTTCCAAAACATTTTTTTTCGGAATCGCGTTTTCGTTTCGCTTCTGGAAGCACGAAGCGTGATGGAAGACAAGCATTCGTGCTCCCGTTCATTATAACTTTTTTATTTTGGGTTATTATTTTGTCTGATATTCAAAACTAAAGATCATATGATCTAGTTAAGTTTGAAATCTTTGATTGCGGTTACTTTGTAGAAATCAAAGCTGCTCAGTGTAATATCTTATCGCTTGATACAAGCTATAACGATGTTTTTTTTATCTATACATATACGCGTAATTGGGGAAATAAAAAGATATTATTAGTAAGAAAAAATTAACAAAAACTTGCTAATTAAAGTTATGCGTCCGCTGAGTACCATTTTGTCTAGTAATATAGTCTCTCTTTTAATAAGTGAGGAATAGGTTGTGAGTTTGACTCACGCAGTTGTAATTTATCCGATAAAAAAAATAAACTAAACAGGTCTTCAATTTTAAATTTTAAAAACAGATCACTTCCCTCCTTTTAACCAATTTTCTTCCCTGTAAAAAAAAAAAATGTCCCCATGTTTAGCCAGAATTTTCATTATTTACAAATCCATAAAACTTTAAAGCCACGTAGGACAGTCCTTGCCAACGGAGATTACTCGCAAGTCGCAATTAGGTAGAGGGACTGCAGGTCCGAACCCGCCAACTTCAGTCGTCGACATTGCTAATTTCCGAGGACGACGTCGTTTCTCTCGCTCCCATGGCTTCCGTAGAGAATCCCCAAAAGAAGCGAAGGCTGCACGAGTCCGATGCAGCGCCACCGTCCTCACCGCCGCCGTTATCTCCGCCTCCTCCACCTCCTCCGCCACAAACCCTAACCCAACCGCAGAGCTCGGCAGCTCCAGAATCTCTCTCACAGGATGAAATCCTCAGGAAACGAAGACACCGAGACGAGATTCGAGGCGTTTACGACTGCTATAAACGCATCAAGTTCTGCCTCTCCAAGAAGGACTCTGCTCTCACCGCCGATATTGAGCAAGCCTACCTCTCGCTCATCACTGCCTCCAGAGGTCAGTGTCGGTTTTACTCTTTTGCCCCTGGTTGTTTGGATTCATAGAGAGCTTCGTTTAGTTGTGAGTGATAATGCTCAGCTAAGTATGTAAGTGTTTTCATGATTTAGGTTTTTACTGAAAGAAATTGAGAATGATTTGCATTGATAGTGTAGATTGTGAATTTTTCGTGTTCAATGTATTAATCATCAGGCTAAATTCACAGGTTGTACGAGTGTACAACGCATTGTGGCTGATCTCATTCCTAAATATGCTTCGAAATGTCCCACTGCTCTTGAAGCCGCGGCGAGAGTTGTTGTCAATATGCATAACTGGAGTGTGGGGCTGGTAAACAGAGGAGAGGATACTAATGGCTTTGCATTTCAGACTGCGAAATCGTGTATTATTGGTCTATCGGATATTTGCTGCACTGCTTCCTCGGTTGCGTCAACATCGTCTGTCATTCGTGGAATTTGCTCTGGCGTTTTCCAGAATGTGCTTACTTTCTTTATAAAGGCGTTTGAGGGAAAGGATGTTTTTCAGAGTGTTAGTAAAGAAACTGTGAGAATGCAAGATTCCGTTGATATGTTTATTGAGCTGAAGGAGAAGTTTTCTGACGGAAATGAACCTCCGGTGACTAAGTTATCCCGGTTACGGGCTCTTTGTTTACTGCAGATTTTCTTTTGTTGTCCTAGAGATTCACTTGCAGCCTGCTTTGAGCTCTTGAAATCCCCCGCATCGGAGGGAGTTCTTAAAGGGCAGTATTTTCTAAGTCAGATAACATGCAAACTTGATAAGGATGGGGGACATCATTTGGGCAAAATTAGTGATGAACCTAAAACAAGTACATCTTCTGTTGAAACAAGCAATGGAAGCAACAATGTCAGCACTGAGCAGCTAGCATCAGATGGCAACAATGTCTTTGGAGATGCAATTTCAGTTTCAAGGAGCTGCTTGTTAGAGCTGGTAATTCCTTGTTTCCCTTCAGTTGAATGGATATCTGCTATATATTGTGGTGCATCAGATTCTGAAATGTGGTAGCCTGATTGTGATAATGTGTGTGTTACTCATGACATATGCTAGTGATTGAAGAAAAAATTAGTCACATGCTCTTGTTATGCATTGATCTGTTTTTGTGATTGATAGTAGCGCATTGGTACATAATAAAGAATTCACATGTTTTCTTGTTTCCAGTTACCACTTGTCTTTCTAGAATTTAAATGGAGTGAAGTTCCGTACAATGGTATTAGAGGCCTTGTTGAGTTCAATGAATTAGTTGATGTATTGCTAGGAAATTTTAAACCAAGGAACGCGTAGGGGGATTTGTGTTAGGAGTAGACACCCGTTAATAGGGGGTTTTGAACATTTGTATACAGTTTATCCCCTACACTTATTGCTGATCATTGAATGATGAAAAAAAAATCTCAAGTATTTGCTTGAAGACGAGGCGTTAGACTCTTTTTTGTTTTCTGGTTGACAACTAGTTTGAGCTTGTTCTTTTTTCTAAACATGCAGGTTCTTAGTAAAGACCCATTATTGCAATCTTGGATGCTCTTTAAATATAAGAAGTTACGTAGATTGCCATCTATTTCAGATTTCAAATCTGCTTTGGAGGATATCTTTAAATCTTGTATACATGTGATGGACATAGAAGGTAATCAAGTAGACAGTGAAGAGGATGATTCTGATCTGTCGAGATTTATCAGTCGACCATATCTGGCGCCTAGATTCTCTAACCCACATGAAACAAGCAGTAATGTTTATTCTGATAGAGTGTCAGGTCAACATATGAAAGCTCGCAGCTCTGTAATGCCTCTTGAAGCTAATAGTCACCCAATGGGGTCCCATCAGGATAGTGGTGGTGCAAGGCCCATGGACTTTGAGATTAGGGAACATGGAGATATGTCACATGGCAGGTCTTCTATGCCCAGGGACGTAGTGAACAACCAGATGCCTTCACCTATCGCAAGGTCTCCATTGAATTTCAGGAGCAATTCGTTTGATGGGAAAAACCATGTTCATTTTGAGAAGAACAAAGATACAAATTTGGATTTTGGTTCACCTTCCATGAGATCTTCAAGTGGAGGTGTTAACAATTCTTTTGAATCTCCCAAATGTCATTCTGTGTCGTCATATGCTTCCCCCAAAACTCAAGTCATTTGGTATTCTGATGGGGATATTGCAGCCATGGACATTTTCTCTGCTTCTAAACAGCTCTGGCTGGGCTTGGGTTCTGATGTAACTGAAGCCCATGTAAGGTTTCAGTTAGAAAGGTTTGGTGCCATGGAACAATTTTTTTTCTTTCCTCACAAAGGATTTGCCGTAGTTGAATATAGAAACATTCTTGATGCCATAAAGGCTCGTGAATATACACGGAGGCAATTTCCTTGGTGCATAAAGTTTATGGATACAGGACTGGGAACTAGAGGTGCTATGAATGGTGTTGCTGTTGGTTCTAGTAGTCATATTTATGTTGGGAATGTTTTAAGTCAATGGGCCAGGGATGAGATTCTTCATGAATCAAGGAAGGTGCTTCGCAAGAGTCCTTACTCAGTCACTGATTTTAGCAATGAAGGTGCGTTACTGATGGAATTTGATACTCCTGAAGAAGCTGCTGCTGTGATGGCACATCTCAGACTACATCGTAAGGAAAGGAGCAACCACAGGGCACCATATGGTGCCAGACCAACTAATGTTGTAGTATCTCACATTGATGGTGCCAGATCTGCGCCTACCCCAACCCATGTTGACATCAGAAGCAACCTTGGAAACATGTCAAATACTGCTGCTACACCATTCACTGCAAAACATGAAAGCCACCCAATGGAGCTTGTATCTCCTAGAGTAAACTCTGAGAATCAGGGGAATTCGGTACAAAGTGGTTATATGTTTCAGTCAAACAGAGCTGTTACTGGTTCTACAGAGATGCTTGAAGCTGGCACTAGGAGAGTTGATGGTTATGACAGTAACATAGCTGTGAATCCTACACAAGGAGGTGATCACCTGTTCATATTGATTTCTGTGAAACTAATGTTCTCTATTTCCTTTGATAATAATGGAACTTATATTCAATGATTTTACTCTAGGTGGTCATGTTGCTTCTCATGCCGGTGAACCTAGGTGGTTGTATTCAAAACCTGGAATGGAGCTGCACTCTGCACCAGGAAGCATTCCATGCGTTCCTGTACCAACACAGGGACCTCCTGCTCCACCACCTCCACAAATTTCCTCATCTCCATTTATGCGACCTGTTTACCCTCCTCCAAATAGTTCTTGGGATCCACGGGGTTCAAGTCATAATCATCCTATGAACCCAATATCACCTGGTGTAGTCCCCAACAATTTTCATGGTAATGCTATTGTACCTCCCTTCATTCCTGCTTCTGTGACTCCTCTTGCACAAATACAGGGAGCTCCAGGGCAGCAATATGATCGTATGTTTTCAGTGCCGACAGCACCACCACCATTATCATCTCAAATGCCACCTCCTCTACCTGAAATGCCACCTCCATTGTCCCCACCTCCACCTCCTTTGCCTCAATCACAGCCACCTTTTGTTCCCCCTCCACCCTGTTCGCCCTCTCCTCCTGTGCCTGTTTCAGAACCATCTGTTTTGGAAACTGCTGGACAACCCTCACACTATCAGTGGCAGGGAACATTGTGTAAGAGTGGTGTCCATTACAGTACAGTCGATGCATATAGAGTGGATTCTGATATTTGCAAATATTCCAATGCCACTTCTGAACCTATAGAGTAAGAATCACCTCTTGTATTTTACCTACTTTGCTTTCCGGATTTCATTAACTATTGCAAATATAGACGGAGATCTATTAATAATTTCATGGCTAATTGTTGCAGATGGCCTCTTAAATTAGACATGACCAAGCGTACAGATTTTCGGCATGTGAAGTCGACATTTACCAGCACCCCACCACATAAGGTAAGTTTTTGAATATTTCTATGCTGCTCTCATGCACTTGTATACAATCGTATCCAGTCTCCATCTCTTTTACTACTTCGATACACACTTCAATACTGTTGACCTACACAGTAGATAATTTATGGTAATACTTTGCGTGAAATCCATGTTAACCAGATAATATACCTTAAACTTGTACGGAGAAAAATTGATCCCAGTTCTATACTAACCAACTTAATTGATGGTACACCAAGTTTCTTCTTATTAAGATTTAATTATTGTTTCTTCTGATTTCTGAATTTAATTATCTGCTGTCTGTTCTTTAATATTTGTTGCAGAGGGAAGTGTGTCGGTTGATCCCATCTTCTGCAGCAGATCAGAAAGGCGTAAGTTCTCTCTTTTCATTTTTGGTCTTGTATCTCTAGCATTTGCCTACTTGACGGCAACTGATTCTTTTTCTCTTGGAGACTCGTCTAGCTATTCCCTTGATAAAGTGATTGTACTCTTTAACTGTTTTACAAAACTGTTGAACTGTAGTTTGGACATGTTAAACTGTTAAAACTGAAGCATTAAAACTTTGAAAATGTCTTAAGTCTTACAATACTGCTCTTCAGTTTCAGGATTTCTTGTCATACTTGAAGCAGAGGGACTGCTCTGGAGTGATTAAGATCCCAGCTATGAATTCTATGTGGGCCAGGCTTCTCTTCATACTTCCATACTCGGAAGAGACTTGCTCTATGCTCTCTATTGCACCGTGTCAACCTGATTGCCTTATTGCTTTAATATTACCTAAAGAAACAAATTTTGAGTGGGTATAATCTGAGTTTAGGATATTGGGGGGGGGGGGGGGCATTTTGTGTTCATAATTGTAGTCGGTAGACACAATACATTAACTAATTGTGATGCTTTTTATTGTAGTTGAGTTTGGTTTGAGGTAAATGCATGCCATTGTTTTAATTCTCTATCATATACTGTCAGAAACCAGCATATTTTATTATGTGGTGCTCTTGCGGTGCATATACAAAAGTGGTTTGTTGATTGTTCACTTTTTCTTTTTTCTTTAAGGGTTGTAAGAGTGACAAAGTTTGGGTTGATATTTATGAGTTTCGTTAGGTCGAGAATTGCTTAGTAGTTATGATTTGAGAGTGATAAAATTTTGACCGAAAAATGTGTGTTATAGTCCTCAGATTTTAACAGGAATTGTAGAATATTTATCGGTTGCATTGGTATGTGTTAGGGAATAGTATTTCATTCTGTCCACAACCGCTCGCATCACAATCATTTGTGGGTCGAAACCCTTCGCACGGCCTGATTTGGAGGTTCATCTCGAAGACGGAATCGGAAAGACACCTTTTATATGTATTTATTCATATTTATGTGTAACAAGGCATGAAACCTTCTAGAAGGTGACATTTGTATTTGTATGTGAGGGGGAGGTAACACCCCATTTCTATAAATAGAGGTACCGGGATCCTCTCCTTGTAAAAAGTTTCTGATATTTCCTCGTAAAGAAATCCTGACCATCTATTTGTTAATCAACGGCGCAGATCACTTCTATCTAACTGAAACCTATTTCTCATGTGTTTCATCTCATTCTCCCTCTCGACCTATTTCTCGTTCTTCCTCCTCACTCTAACCCAGAAACCTCACTCTCCGGCGTCCTCCATCGAAACTCCAAGAGATAAGTGGACAGCTTTTGAGTGAAAGATCGTGTATTGTGCAAAGCTTGTTTCCCGCATTGAAGGGCCTTGGATTCGAAATAGGGGTAATCTAAAGTGGTTGGAGAAATTTGAGTTTGATGTTTACAAAAAGTTGGGAGTAAATAATTGATTTGGAAAGAAAAGGTGGAGATGGCTGCAAAACTTTTGCATTGTTTAGCTGATGACTACCCAAATTTGCAGAAGAAAATAGGATGCATGAATGGGAATTTTCCAATTTTCGATATGCAACAAAATCATCACTCTGGTAGGAGGATTAGCCACCACAAGAGGTTTCCTCCAGTTAATTTCCTAGTGGCGAATTCATTTCAAATTGCTCTAGCCCTTGGTTCCTTATAGCTCAATCACCAACCCTGTCACTAATTATAGATTTGTCTATATGTTCTTGTTGTCAGATTAGAGAAGAGTCATAAGACTCATAGGAGTTGGAATTGCGTCTCTGAGTACATGCCTTGCGCACTTCAGCTTTGGTTTGTTCTTCAATTTTCAGTTTTGGTTTATTCCTCAGCAATTCATTCTCTGCAAGAGGAGAGAGAGAGAATGAGATGGGAGACGAGAATTTGAGCAGAGAAGGAGATGACCCAAAATATCACCTAAAATAATCAAAGAGAAATCCTGACCATTTGTTAAATATTGAATGGCTCAGATCCATTCATGAAGCAATATTAGGCAACCTCTCATTAGGAGAGGATCCGGGGTCACCTCCTCTCCTCACTCCCTCGTTATTCATGATCTCATTCTTTTTCTAGTGGATGTAACCTCTCACTCTAGAGAGGTGAACCACTTAAACCTTGTGTCTTTTCTTTTTAAATTGTCCGCCAAGGATTCAAAAATCTCATCCCCCATAATATTATTACATCAACAGTATGAGCAATGGGTACAACGGTTTTGGGCAAGAGCATCCTAATTGTTGAATGGTATGAGCAAGAACAAGCAGAGGATGATCTTATCGGAAAAAAAAAACTTCGACCAAAAAAAAGAAAAAAGAAAAACGAGTAGGAGGATGCTGAATGGGCCCAAATGAATTATGGATAAAGGCTTAAGGCCCGACAACACTGAGGCCCAAAAGAAGTTAACCAGTTCCTGATGAAGTCGACGAAAGACGCAGGAAAGTCAGTGTAGGAGTACCCGAGTGTTCCCCAAGGAAAGCAACACATAAAAATCTCACTCCGCCGTGACTCCTCCTCCTCTGAGCTCTTCAAATCCGATCGGACTCTTCCTGACCATGTCGAGCCACCGGAACCCTCAGGGAAACAGCTCCAATAGGCAAGCCGGAGGAAGCAAGGGTTTCGCCAAATCCCAAAAGGTCTTCGTCCCCAAAATTCATGACCAGAATCGCCCGAGAAGCCCTAAATCCCCAAACCCCACGCTCTCCTCCTCCCTCCGGCAATCGCTATCGCAGCCGTCCAATGCCGCTGCTGCTCCCGCGCCGTCGGCGACGAGTAGTAGCAGTAGTAGAGTTCGGATGGGAGAGAAAGGCGAGTGGGTGTCGACCAAGGGCAATTTCGTCAATTACTTGCCACAAGATGAGGCTGTCGCCGCTGGCCTCGGCGCCGACGAAGGCGGATTGGACGCCTTGGAGTCTCAGAGAGTCGTCGATCTTCTCAATAGAGAGCTTTCTCGATTGCTCAAGCTAAACCCTAAGGAGTTTTGGCAGCAAGGTATGCTGGATTTGTCTTAGAATTGTTAGCATTTCTGTTTTCGAAGCTTTCGATTTTTGGTTATTGATATCTGACTGCTGTTATACTCGGTTCACATTACTGTTAGTGGCTAGTGATACTTCCCTGCATGAGTTTTTGGAGAGCTTCCTGCAGTTTCGTAGCAGGTGGTATGATTTCCCTCATCGCGGAGCCAAGGACACGGTGGCAGGGGTCATTGTAGGGGAGTTAGAACTGAGCCGCCGTGTTTTTATGGTATTGTATCGAATGTAAGTTTAGTTTCAGCTTTGTAATCTATTTCTGGTTTATTGAAATCACTGGTACATTGTTTTTCATACGGAGTATTTTTTCTTCCTGTTGCAGATCTTCTAACAGGGATCCCGGTGCTCGGGCTGCTGATAGTCTCAGTTCGAAAGACCATGCAGGTGTGTCTCTCGTGTCTGTACAACTTGAAATGATGTAATGGTATTACATACTACTCTATTGTCTATCGATTTCGTGCTTTAAGGAGATATGGTCTAATGGAAATAGCACACTAGGTACGTTGTCATGGAGATGGTACAGTTTGTGAGTGTACTTGTCCCATACTGGCATTCAGTGTGAACACCTGTTCAATGAGTGAGGGTTTTTTTTTATTGTCAATTTCATTGTCATGTATTGTATCCTGAATTTACGTATTCACTAATTCCATGTGTAGCTCTTTTGCAGGATAAGAAGCTGCTTGACTTGCCTAAGTTGCTAGACATATGTGCTATATATAGTCATGAGAATGAAGATTTGACGGGAGTCTTGGTAAGCATGTTTTTTATGCGCTGTATCTTTGTTACACACTCTCTTCCCCTTTCTCATTCTTTCACGTCTTTCAGGTTGGAAATGCAGTGAAAGCCCATCCTACGATATTTGACAATTTGACTGCCTTGGCATCACATTTCCTAAGCATTGTACAAACAATGTATCAACGCAGCAGCACGGCATTAGAGGTAGTCTTCCAAAATCTGATTATACCACAAGTCAAGTTTTTGTAATTACGTTCCATGCAATTGCTAAATCTAATTGCAGCCTAAAGGTTATTATGACTCTACTTAATGGAGTCAGGACACTTTGATCTAAATTATGTCTATCAAATAACGGTTCTACTCTTGTATTTATTTGATAGTTTTTCGTTATCATATGTTTCTTTTTTATGTTTATTTTTGTAGTTGAATTTTGTAAGTACATTTTTCCAATAAAGAGTTCTGCTTGCAATCTGGGTACATGACAGAAAAGTATTTCCTAATATCATGCGTAGGCCCTTTTTCTCTCTGGAAATCCTGGAGAACACGGATCTAGCCGTCTGCTTGCTGATTTACTGGAGGTAAGTTGCTTCGTCTTGTTTTATTGACCAACTAACTCCTTCAGCCCTCTCCAATCAAATTCTTATTCTCTTCTGCCAACCTCTTCAAGCGATATTCAGTAGAGTTGTACTTACTGAATTTGTCATGCTTCATACTGTATAAAAGTTTTCTTTGCCAAAGTTTCAATTGAATATTAACAGTAAGTAACATGCAATGTGATGTATGGAAGTTCTATTAAACAAGTTTATAGCTACATTATGGTTGGATGATACGCATTAAAAGGATTTTTTTTATGAATATTTTAGTGTTTATGTGGATGTGGGATCTCTTCTATTTCTAGTAGATCCTTGTTATATGTGTTTCCAACTTCTGGACATGTGATGGTTGTTCTGGTACTTGATTGAGATATTGGTTCTTTATTTTCTTTTTGTAGGTTATGGACTTCATTAACGATGCAATTGTATCCATGGATGCTTTCCTAACTGCATACAAACCATCCGCAATAATCTTCTTGTGCCCTGTTGAAAAAAGGTATCTTTTCTAGTATTGGATTTTTGAAGTTTGTGGTCTGAGCAAGAGTAGTAGTAGGTGTAGTCTGCAGCAAGTTCCTGTGGCTACATAAGGGATTTGATTTTTCCCATTAAATGGTCTTGTTGGGTCCACAATCAGGTGTCTTAAACTAGTTTGGCTATTCACATTCGAGTATCTGCTAGGGATTTCATCATTTTTTTTTGGTCTAGGAGCTAATGCATGTATTTTCTGTAAGAAATTAATAATAATGTAGTAGTGTAATTTGTTTTATGTGTATGCAGTTATGGGAACGAGGAATTACTAAGCACTCTAGCAAGGTTGCATGATTCATTACTTCCATCTTTGCAGCGTGGGTTTCAAATTATTTTAGCAGCTGGAGAAGATAAAATGGTGTTAAATGTTGCCATTAGTTTGAAGATGCTATCTTTGAGAATTGTCAAGTTTGGATGGAAACTATTGGACTCATGCTATCTAAGTGATGAGGTCTTCAAAGAAAATATCCCCATTCCTGCTGCCGCAGAGATGTTCCCAGCTAAACTAGAGGATCCTTTCATTAGAGCAGACATTTTGGTTCAAATGTTGAGAGAGATTAATGGAATTTCAGTAGGCGCTCGAGAAAACCAGAGTAGGGATACATTTCTTCAAAATGTCGAGAAGAACTTCAACATGATTGGCAGAGTGGAGAATTTACAAAATCATGGTAAGCATGTATATGCTTTTACCGCTTTATTTACATGCAAGTACTAAGCTGAAATTTTTCTAGGTTATAGATGTATAAATATAGACATTGGCTACAGATCATGAGGGTACATTGGTTTTAATCTTGATAAAATAGTTGATAATTGCTTAAAAGGATGAAAAAAAAAAAAAAAAAAAAGGTGATTGAGGTCTGTAATAACAATAGTTCTTGGGAAATGTACAAAGAGTATATGATAGTTTGAAATTTTTACATGGTATTTGTTGTCCTCCTTTTTATATCTGGGAGTCGGTCCTCCTTTCTCTTGTTGTCCGTTTCTAGATATTGAGAACATCTGGGAATAAAGAAGTGAATTTGAAGTTTCATAGGAATGTTTTGTGTGGAATGGATACACAAATCTTGTTAGATAGAACTTACCTACTAGGCTGCCATACTAGATCTACACATAAAACAAGCTTAAAGTATACTTGTGCTTGTAGAAAGGAATTTATATATTGTCAGCTTTGTTAATGCAGGATGGCTAATCATGGATGATGAGCAGTTGGGGTATCTATCAGGAATACTGATGTGTTCTCAGAAGGTCATTGGTAAGCCGCACACCAATGCGACAATCACTTTAACAAACAACAAAGTAGCCGTGGATGAAGATTTTGCAATTAAGGAGTCGAAGATTAGTCAAGTGAAGGACCTCTTCCCTGAGTATGGAAAAGGGTTCTTAGCTGCTTGTCTTGAAACTTACAACCAGAATCCTGAGGAGGTGATTCAAAGGATTCTTGAAGGAACGCTTCATGAAGACCTGAGGTCCTTGGATACTAAATTAGAGACGATGCCAAAACCCAGGAGTGCTACTGTTAGTAGGAATGATAAAGGAAAAGGAATACTAGTTGAACCTACAGCATCCACCAATACTAATACGGTGGTTGCCAGTAGGGTTCAACAAAATGGGGTTCCTTTAGTTTCATCTTCATCTTCACAGGGAAGATTTGTTAGGAAATCTAGAGCTGACTTGCCTGCTTCTGACACACTTGATGACAAAAACAAAAAGTATTCAGCCAAGACTGCTGCCCTTATTTCACAATTCGAGTATGAGGATGAGTATGATGACTCTTTTGATGATCTAGGACTGAGTGTTGGAGATTCAGGAGCAGGGGAAACTGAGTCCTTTGGTGAAAAAAGCAGTTCAAATATGGGGAAACCTTGGGAGACACGAACTGAAGGTTCATCTCAGAATACTAGTTCAAAATGGGGTTCCAGACAGAATCCCCAATATTATGTCAAAGATGGCAAGAATTATAGTTACAAAGTAGCAGGTTCAGTTGCAGTTGCAAATATGGGTGAGGCATCGTTAGTTACACAAGCACAACAAGAATTGATTCATGGTCTTGGTCGTGGCGGCAATCTTCCTCTTGGTGCAGTTAAAAAGCTGACAGAGTACTCTGAGCAGCAAGGTAGTCACTTGGATATGTCTCAATCTGAAGGGAGAGGGAAATCCAGGAGCTGGGGAAGAGGAGGAGAAAGAAGAAGTGAGGAGCAAGATAAGCACTCTGATAATTCTCAGAGAGAAGGGAGAGGGAGAGGGTACGTTGGGAATTCCAGGGGCCAGGGAAGAGGAAGAGGGGAAAGAAGTCGAGGGCACTCAGGTGAAGAGCAAGATAATAAACAAATTAGTGTTTCTGAAGTAGAAGGAACTGAAAATGCAGTGAATCAAAGGGGAAGAGGAGGAGAGGTGGGGGAGGAGGAAGGAGTAATCATTACAGGAAGGACCAAGCCATGAAAAAACACTTCTCTGGGTTGGGCGGTCTTTAGATATGTAGAGCAACTCCAATAATAGCACGAACCTTCATGGCGGCGCATCTAGGTTGGTGTTTCTCGACCTTTATACTGAGATTATATGTCTTGCAAGGTAATACAGCCAAAATTGCGAAACCCACGACTAGATAATATACAAAGGATATTATGATATCAATGTTTCCAAAGTTGCACAAAAAAAAGCTACTGCGTCAATAGGTTTCTTTGCTTTCATTTGGTCAGTTTGAAGTAGTTTAAGTTTGTTCCGCTAGAGCTTGAAACAGTTTCACATTATATTTCTTTTTGAAAGATTTGCTTTCAGCTAGCATTTGTGTCTTTGCTGTTCATTTGGCCTTCTTCGGCTTTGATCCCTGCTGTTTTTTCTTTCTCAAGCAGCTCTAAACATGTGTTTTAAAGCAGAAGATTTTGAAAAAGATGAACAGAACTTCAAGAAGAATCAGACTGGTACTTTATGCAAAGTTGGTATCCAAATTGCTATTCGACTCTTGCAGCTCAAGTCTACACAGAAACAGTTCGCAGGGGTATATTTCGCATTGTGAAAACTGCTGGTGTTTGTATTCCTACTTGGTGCTTGGGGCGCTGATTTTTTTGATCTAGTGGTGTTTGCTATGGTTATGTTCCTGTCCTTTGTAAACCAGAAATGAAAAAATATAACCAAATTTAAATTGTTTCGATACTTGCTCCAGCGAGCGATCAATTGGGCATGTTCGGCCAAACTTTCCCTCTTTACTTTTTCGACCAAAAAAGGCCTAAACGGCTGAATATGCCCAAACATTGCACTACCAAATAGACCTGGACCTAAACCCGGCCCACCCAGTGGGCCCAAACTCACGCCATAAATGAGGTACACTGGGCTTAAACTTGTCTGTCTCAACAACTGTACTCGACCGTTAGCTCTTATACGCAGCCATCCTGACCCAGCCTTCGCTATTAGGCTCGGACTGGGCTGAACCCGGACTGCTCAAACCTTTGCTAAAACCCAAAACCCAAGCAAACGTTTTCTTCGTCAGCCGTTCTCCTCAGCATCACTACTATGATAAAACAAAACATGTGCGCTTAAAACATGTGCACTTGACAATTCAATGTAATTTTGGAGTCAATACAAGTTATAATGTTACAAATTGTGGTGTGGACATAACCCACCAACGGACTAATTATTATGCGTTGCCATCAAAAATATTTTACCCATAATAATTCCAGGATTCCAACATAAATTCCTCAAAACGAATCCGTCAAAAAGCTACGCATCATCCCCCACGTTGGCTGCAAACTGGCCAATATTTTTACCCTGAGAAAACAGTGAAAAAAACTGAGAAATCAATTACAAGTTACCTAATGCTGCATACCCTAAAACTGCATGTTGTATTAGATCAGCCAAGGAACAACATGAATGCTGGTGTGCAAGCAAATATTCTAGCAGTGTAAATGAAGTTATACCGCTGATAACATCCTCTGCTTATTAAGTTGCTGGGTCCTTGCTTTGTTGAGAGCTGAGTTTGGTGACCTGAACATTCTCTGTAAAAAGCAACCACAGATATTATTAAGAGGAAGAACACCGACCAAAATTTATTAGCAGACGGCAACATGTCCATCAAGCCAATAATCAGCCGATACGATAATGATTATTACTAGATCATAACAAACCTTTTCACCACCAGATAGACGACTTTCGGAATCCAGATACTTTTTCTTTGGAGTGAACCCTAAGACATCCTGAAGGAGTTCATTTTCCTGTCTCAGAAAATTTGATTTATTTTATTAGCATTTGCTTAGCTAACAGGAACACTCAACAACAGATATGAATCGGATGTAATGAACAGGAAGCAGTATCAAAGGGCAACAAAACCAACCTGCATGTGCTTTATAAACCCTCCTCCAAGGAAGTGCTTCAAAAAGTTCAACTGTTTAAAAAATTGGAAAAGCATCAATGATTTGAAACTACCAAGCAAACAGAAGTTTGGAGAAAACAGAACTGATGTAAAAATGTCGGATGTAAAAGAAAAGACCTGTATTAGCTGCGACCATGTTGATGTCTGTAGTGAATCACTACCAATCTTTATTGAAATTTCAGGGGAATATCCATCCTGCAATCGAACAGTATGATCAATATACAGGAATCAGCATACCACACATCTATAGTAAGTGAAGACAAAAAAAATGAAAAAGCACCTCAAAGTACTCCAAGATATCTCGAAACATATTCCTCTGGTTGGTAAGATCTTTCTTAGCAGAACTTCTGCCACCAGCCTCAGCTGCAAGGTCTCTGGCTTGATTAATAATTTTTGCTTTCAGTCCTTGTATATGTACATAATCTCGAGGCTTATTTCCATCCTCAGTTGAGCCATCATCTGAACTTTTTGTGCTACTGGAGAACTTCTCTAAGCTTCCTAATTCAAATATTAACGCCAGAGCTTCACCTGCGGCTATCCGCACAGAGCGATCATCCTTGTCCAGAAGACCAGACAAGTATGATATGGACCTGCATTTTTTCCACAAAAGGGTAATGTCAGTTTAGACACAAACCACTTGTAATATCTATTTTAGGATGCTGTCCACACTATGCAGACCTTACAATGTTGGTGCAGGGTGTAAATAATGATCACAATCTATATCATAAACTGGGATAAGAATACGTTGTCTAAGAATCCTTAAATGTAGACCTCAAACATTAAGACTAAGATTATACTCACTCTTGCCAATCCTTGGGATTAAGTTTCCATCCATCTACAGTTGTAAGAAGAAAGGACCATGCAAACACCATCGTGGTTATTACGGCAGCTGAAGGTTTAACTGCAACTACCTGAAAAGAAAAAGATAAAAGAAGAAACATATCATGAGACTTTATTCATCCAATACATGAAATAAAAATAGATCAACAAGCTCCCACTGTGACCTTCTCTCTAAAAAAATAAATTGAAACACTACAAAACATAAAGGCTCAAACACCAATAAACTCACATTTGATTTCAGTTTTGGATGAACCACTTGCCACATAACTTGCATTGATTTTTCTGTTTGCTCTGGGTCATTACCGCCAACGAATGTGATAATAGCTAAACACTCCAGCAACTGCAATTATAAGCAAAACTCTTACTTCAGTAAAAAGGGATGTTCCATACAATAGAAATTCCTAAAAGAAATCAAAGCCTAAAGAGATCATAGATACCGCTATTGTCTTTGTGGATTCAGATCCAGATTTGAAAGCCTGTGAAATTACAGGCAAGGATTCTTCAAGCATTTCATTAGCATTGTCCCCACATCCAACAGTCAAAGCCAGTAATCCTACAAACACCACCAAAATATTGAAAACTGAACTTGATAATGAGAACATGTTTCTACTGAGCACAGAGAAATAGAGACTAACCAATCACATGAGAAGCCAAGCATATCTCTCTGGACGAACCCTTTTTTATGCAATTCAAACACTGATGCAATAAAGTGGCAAATCTGAGGATAAACCAAATAAGTTTATAGGACCTGAAAAATCTTTAACAATCTGAAATATTTGAACATTGTGCCAGCAAACAATCCAATTGAACTACTTACTTCTTTTCCACAAACTCATGCTGCAAGCTGCTATTAAACGCTTCCAGAATTGAAGCCAGAGCTTTTTCCCTAGTGGAACCCCTTCATACACAAAGTAACGTGAATCGGTAACAATGTAACTGTCATCCTCACGAACATTGATAATACAAGACAGAAATGATAAAATGAATACCTCTTCTCAAAGAGAGCATCAAGAGCCTGGTCAAGCAAGCTATCCTTTTCGACTTGCATTTCATCATTCCCCGGCGCCACCATAAGGTCAGACCGCATAGTCGACGTTGAACTCACGCTACTATTATCGTCATCGCTATCCAACATCATCGCCGCATTCTTACGTTGATTATTACCTGCCAAATCAAATCAAACTCAACTCAACATCCACAATTCCACAGCCCCGGAAACCAATTGAACCAGCAATAAATCCAAAACTAGTGAAATTGAATCCAAATTTGTCATAGCAAGCTTCCGAATTACAATTAAACAAAATCGGCAGAATCAATCAAACGAGCTGAAACAAACAAAGTCGAAGGGAAGAAGAGAAATGACTTACGCTTCCCCATCGGGAGCTTCCGTAAGGTCCTCGAGCTTTCTGGAGAAAAATGTAAGAGACTACTAAAATTGGAGGTGCGTCAGAAGGAGCCACAAGGCCGACTAAGAATCTGAGGAGGAGAAATTGAGCTTTTCCGAAAACAAGGTATGAGATTAGAGACGGAGGAATCGAATCGATTGGGTATGAGATTGAGCTTTGATGAATCTGAAAATCGCGAGGACAATTTAGCCATTAAAAGATTTGGGTCGAGAATTTTAGGGAAAAAATAGGGCGCCGTGGAGAAGGAGATTGGAGACGAAGGAGAAGGAGGGGGGGGTGTTACGTAATGGTTGAACCAGGGGAAGTCTTACACGCTCTTTCTTATTTATTCCGTGTTTATTGGGTGGCATGGAATATTCGGATAATATGTGGTATGCTCTACTCTAAGGAATCCTATGGGGTACTACGTGGCGCTTTTTGGACCGTGGATTCTGAAGGGGTAGTGGATTTGGCGGTAGGCGGAGGATTGCGGGCACGCCAAATTTTAGGGGGTGGAGGACACGTGGCGGTGGGAGATTGACGCGGTGCGCTTGGCTGTGAGACACTTGGGTTTTGAAGGGGATACGACCGCTACGTGATTGGAGGAACAGAGGCGTGGTTGGATCAAAAGTCTTGAAAGATCGTCTTTTAGTCGGCAGCTTTTGCTTGGAGTTGTTACGAAATGCTAGAGAATTCGTAATAACAGTGTCGATTATAACAAATGCTAAAACGGCATCTAATCTCGACTCATGTAACGTGAAGCCTAAATTTTGGTGTCAAAAGTCACAAACAATTAAACTTCTCAATTTATCTTTGATGTTGCAAAATATTAAAGAACCTGAAAAGTTAAAAACGAACATGATTTATCTTATTGCATTTTGTACTTTTATCCAATTAAATATCTATTTGCAAAGTTGTCCCACTACATCTCTATTTGATTCTTTTTTATAAAAATAAAAAAAACAAATCGATATGTGAGGCTAATATAACTTGTTAAATGAAGCAAGTTTTTGTTATGATTAATTTCAGTTTAACCTCATCAACTTAGGTCGATTATCATGTTAGTCATTCTTCTTTCAATTTCATCAAAAACACCCGTAACTCCTAATTTTCATCAGCCGTGCATATATATCGTGCCCTCTTCCAACAAAAAGCTGCTTCCTCTTTCTCAGTCGAACTTTTAGCCTTAAGCTTACCACAATGCCAGTTTCCTTGTCAAAACCATAACCGTAAAAACGGTGTCACTTCTCTTGCTAAACTATCTCCCCCCGCTTCTTTCTTTCGTCTCCATCTCCACCTCCACATTTCTCTTTGTTTTTACCTATCTATTCGGTTTCTCTCCCCAAATCTCGCATTCATAAGGGTTTATCTGATTCTTCTTCTTCTAGATTCTCTGTGGTTTATATCCTTCCATGGAAGATGATCATTTCTTAACCACCGACTTTTCTTGCCAAGAAAGTCCTGCATTCTTGGCTAGTAACTCAGAGCTGGTCGATGAAAATTTTTCACGTAATACCATTGACATCTACCATGATCCTGCATTGCAAGAACAGCACGTCAGAGTTTTACTTGGTAAAGAGATTGATTTTGGATTCAAAAATGATGATCAAGAATGTGTCAAATGGATTGAGTTAAGTGATGACCGCTCGGAAGCTATTACATGGATTCTCAGAGTTAGTCAGTCCCATACCATTTCTTATATACTACTGTACTAGTAGCTATATTGATTAACGGTTCAATTTCTTTGGTTTTTTTCATTGATTCAGAACAGAGCCGTTCATGGATTTCAATTCCGAACAGCATTTTTATCCATTACATACTTTGATCAGTTCATTTCCAAGCGCTCCTTCAAGGTAGTTTTCTTATTTCTTATCCGGCAAAAGTATAAATCTTTAATCAAATAATGTGATAATTATTCATATATGGTTAAGTTTTGCAGGGCGATCAAACAACTTGGCTTAGAACACTTTCTGTGGCTTGCTTATCTTTGGCTGCAAAAATGGAGGAGCAAAGCAATCCCCTACTATCAGAGTATAAAGTCGAAGATTGCATAATTGAAAGGAGATGGATTAGCCAAATGGAGCTTGCGGTATTGTCAACATTGGAATGGAGGATGGATCCTATAACTCCTTTTGCTTTTATTGATTACTTCATCACAAAGATGCAGTTCAACAAGGAATATCCACCAGAAACAAAATACGACATCATTGAAGGGTTCCTCCTCTATCTTACCCGAGGTATTAATTAATTTCCATGAACAAGTATTGGTTCATATTCGGTTATCTTTCTTACTTGATTCAGAAAAACAATACTAACTGCTGCTTCTGTTCTTCAATAATGCAGTGATCAATTTAGTGCAGCATAGACCATCTGTTTTAGCAGCTGCTGCCACCATAATGGCATATGATCACCAATTAACGAGAGCAGGACTGGAAGCGAAGATTAAGTCCTTCCCAAATTTGAAGTTTCTGGAGATTGTGAGTTGCTTTTAACACTTTAGGTTATACGTATCGGTTAAACGAAGATTGGATTCTGATAACGTGTGTTATCACTGTTATGCATCAGGAAGATGTGTGTTCAATCTACAAAATCTTGCAGGAGAAGGAAGATAATGGGAAGTCTACGCGGCCACCGGATTTCACACCGGCCGATTGGAGTACAGGAAGTGATTCAGCTAGAGAAACTGTGATCAGCTAGAAGTTGTCGTTTGGTGTAAAGAGTGTTGTATAATTACTTCACAGTCCATATGAAGTTGATCAGAAACACAGCTCCATTCACAGAAATTAGGAAGCAAAGGATGAAAAAGATGTCAAAGCTGGTTTGCTGTAATTACCTATTCATTTTTGGTGCTTTTTTTCCTTTCAGTTGTTTTCTTATTGTGTTTCCAATACCTTTGTGGTTCTTGGATGGGGTTGGTTCTGGACTTCTGGCCTTCTGGGTTACTGATGTCTGTGCAACCCTACATTTTGATGGGATGCTTGGGGTGCTTTATTGCTGGCTTTGAACTTTGAGAAATGAGATGAGGTAGAGGTAGGGATATGTTCCTGTGATTTGATGCATCTATGTTGGATGTTGGCCATCAATCAATCACAAATAGTGTTGTAAAGGTGTTTGATTTGATTTGATTTGTTTTGACTGTTCTGGGGTATTGCCTTTTAAGGCAAGGGGGCCGTATGCTCTTTTTTCCGTTTGAAGCATTTGGCTTTGCTGTGCAGTGTTATGAAAATTACTGGAATCAAAAGGTTTCTCTATATTATTTGGAGTAATGTTTCCTCTGATCCTGAAATTACAGTAACAACCGCTGCAACTGATGTAATGGTCTTTTCCTATTTGGGTCGGGTATGCTCCTTAATTTAGGTTCGAAACTCGGAAGTGGTGCAAGACGGTAGTATTGCAATTATCAGATTTCATGAGCTCAAATCATGATTTAGATATATTTTTTCTTCATTCTTTTAATTCAATTTGTTTTTTTCCTATTCAAATTAGCTTGTCAGCATAAACATGATTGATTACATTCCATTATGAATGTTAGGATCTTGAATTTTTATTAATCAATTCATAACATTTCCATGAAAATCATTTCTTGCCGCCAATCATTTTACACAATTTCATGATTTTCATCATACATTCCCACTTGTGTCTAAATTCCCATCCATACTTGTATATCGTCGTAGACTAACCACTCTATACTACTATTTACATCAGCATTTTCTCATGGAATACTGTGTTACCATTTTTTATAATTCAAAATTACTAAAGGTAGATCATATTTTAGAACATCTCCAGCAGTGAACTTAAAAAATTGTTATATTTAATTACATTTTGAAATTTAGTTATTGATTTAATAATGTTGTTTCATCAATAGTTGTTATTTATAATATTTTAACTAATAATAAAGTGACACGTGGGCAAGAGAAAAAATTTAGCTATTGATTTAATTATGCATCAAAAATTGACAAATTTGTCAATTTCATTTAGCACTTAACCAATTTAGCAATGATTTAAGCATTATGCTGGAGCATCAATTTACCTCAAAAATTGACAAATTTCAATTTTAGCAATATTATTGGAAATGCCCTAATTGTTCTAGGATATTATTTATGTGTGTCTTGGCTTTATGCCAATAGGATATGTAGTTTGACTAGATCTATGTAATCATATCCTTACCATATTAGGTATTGTGTAATTCTCTATATAAAGGGCTCATATCAGTGAATAAAATACACATCTTTCACGATTCTCTATTCTCAAATTACTTTCACTTCATCACGTTATCAGCTCTTGGCTCAACCCTTGAGCTAATAGTTTTTCCCAAACCCTAAAACCTAAAGCTGAAAACACTCGGCCCTGCCTCGGCCGCCACCGCCGCTGCTGCCGCCGTCGCCCTCCGACTGCCGTTTCCCGGCCGTCTACTCCACTGCTTTCTTCTCGTCTGATCAAGCATCCAAGTTTTACGGTATGTTTTCTTACAACCCTAAAACTCTTCCAAGTTCAATAACCTCGGGGGAGATAAAGTGTTTTCTCCCCTTCCTTCTACTCCATTCTATGCTTGGGACGGTGTCTTTACAGGTTTAAAATCTCAGTTGTCCTCCCCGGGTCCAAAGTTGTGTTTGATCACCTTCACACAAATTTTTCGGGTCGTGTTTGATCGACTCCGGACATTTAGGGTTGTTTTTGATCAACCCTAGAGAGACAAACCAATATAAAAACATCGTATTTGTGTATCCTTTTGAGTATCAACAGAAAACTAATACGACTTGTTATCTCTTGTATGCAGATGGACAGAGGCATTGAATTTGACGTCCTTGAGGCCCATGGTACCGAGTACTATCGTTGGGTCTCGGACATAGAGTAGACCTTCATCGCTAAGGATCTGACCGAGACCATATTCCCTGATCCAACTCAGGAACCGCCTAACAAGAGAACAAAATCTCAGGCGCTCATGTTCCTTCGTAAGCATATCGATCCCACACTGCGCAAGCAATATCAATCAAAGCATGATCCAAAAGATCTGTGGGATGCACTTGCCGAACGCTTCGGCAATATCCATTCGACCTTGCTCCCAGAACTAATTGCTCGCTGGGATGAAATCCGACTTTTGGATTACAAGAAGGTTGACGACTTCAACAGGGATATGCTTTGCCTACAAGCTCAACTGAGCTCATGTAGAGTCGAGAAAAGTGATGCCGACATGATTGAAAAGACTTTCTCGACCTTCCCTTCAGCTGCTAAGATCCTAATGAACCGATATCGACTTGAGTTCACAAATAAGAGGATTACTACATTTAGCAGCTTAATGACGTAACTCCTTATGGAAGAAAAGAACAACATGATCAATGATCAGCATAATTTGCGTCTTGTAGGCACCCAAAAAATTCCGCAATCTAATTACAACAACAAACGGAGTCCGAAAGCTCTGAAACGTAAGGATCAAAATCGGAATGAACCTTATGCACGTGGGAATCAACACCACCGTGCCTCTGGTTCTCGGAGACAAGGTAGTGGCTTTAGTGGCCATACCAACACATGGCGTCGAGACACGGGTGCCGCCGGCCCCAAGGGCGGCGCCATCCCTCCTCGGAAGCAGCATGTTCGCTCTTCCTCTGCCTCTAATGGTTAATGCAACATATGTGGGTCCAAGGACCACTGGTCTAAAAGCTGTCGCGCTCCTGCAAATATTGTTGCCGCATACAAGAAATACAAGGAATTGATGGAAGTCAATTCCACTGAAAACAATGGAGTTGAACATAATGTTACCTTCAAGGTCGCAAACCCCAATGGACATTGTTCTGACTCAGATGCTCCTGACTTTGACGTCACCGGCTAAGATTGTTTTCTCTTTTACAAGTCATGATGTAATAAGGCATCGTTAGCATGCCATGCTTAGTTTTCTTCTCAAATTTTTTTTTTGAGACCCTTATGTACTCTTTTCAGCGCATTAATGAAAGATTATTTCTTTTTGGTTCTTCTTGTCTCTACATGGTTCGAATTGATTTACATCTACCTTAGTGACATCAACGCCGTCTTTGGTCTCTCCCTTAAAGGAGGTGACGTACGGCGCCGTGACTCTCAAGGAGAGTTACTCACGTGTTTTTCGGTTCAAGTCTTTTACCTATAGCGGATTTTCCATCATCAATTGTTCAACTAGGCTCATCCAAGTTAGTATGATGTCTTAGAATTGTCCGAAATTAAGGAGCTAGTGGTTTAAGTGTGTCTCGCACTACCGACCCTCCACGGACATGCCTGGTCATACTTAATTTGAAGTTACCGAAAGCTTTTGATTTTGGATTCCCATTACGCTATTACCCCAATTGCCGTCTTGAAAAAAGACGTTAAAGACTTGGCAAAACCGGATCAACATCGAATCCTCTAGGTTTTCTGGACTTAGATTTGATCATCAACACGTCTTTATGGCTGAGCATACACCTCCATGCCACCAGCAAGCTTCAAAAGCTTTGCTAATGTCAAATCTGCGAAAAACAGTAATCTGTCCTTCCTGGATAGTCACTTCGTTTGAGATTTATGAACAGCTCCTGACGAACTAGACAGTGAGCTTTATATCATTGGAAAGCTCTACGAGTATAGTTTTCAAAACATTTTACGGCTCATCCATATCTATTTTAACGAAGGAGTTATGACTGTTTTAGTGCGTAAAAGTCATTTCTACGCGAGAAATTTTCAGCACTCTCGGGATTGTTGCTACTTTTAGTTTTTTCAATCCTTCTAAATGACTCGATATCGACCTATTTACTCATATATCTACTCTCTTTTGTAGGTATGTCTCTTGGAGAGATCGAGTGCCTCACAGATAGTGGATCAACCCACACAATTCTAAGAAACCGGCAACTATTTTTTGAGTTAGTGTCTTGTAAATCATCTATGACGACAATGATTGGATCTTCTCCTGTGATCCTCGGGCATGAACCGCTCGCTTTTTTCTGCCTCATGGCACTATGATCCATGTCACGGACGCTCTTTATGCCCCAAAAGGGCATTGAACTCTGTTGAGCTTTAAGGACATTCGCGCTAATGGCTTTCACTTGGAAACTCATTGTGAAGATGGAACTGAGTTCTTATGTATAACTTCTCATGAATACGGACGTAAACGTATATTGAAGAAACTCATGAGTCAATCTAGTGGTCTTTACCTTACTACGATTCGGATTATTGAATCCCATGTAGTCGCCAAACAGGATCTTTGAGACTCTGACTCATACAAGCTTTGGCATGATCGACTTGGTCATCCTGGAAGGGACATGATGATCTGAATTCTGCGTAATTTTCATGGGCATCCCTTCTTCAGATCAAAACAAAAACATTTGGGAAATGATATCACTATGAATCATGGTGGTGACGCCATAACTGGTCACCACGGCCCAATGGGGACTTTGACGTCTCCGGGCTCGGCACCAACTTCCTGGCTGCCGCCCGGCCGATCACTCAAGCAATTAAGGCGCGTCATTCTTCCCTTGATGTGTCGTTGACTCTTTCAAATGCTCATCGTTCGTTTTGCAAAGCTTGCTCTTTAACGAAAGTAGTATCGAGACCGTCTTACGCTAAAGATAACACCGAGAACATTCCATTTCTACATCGTATCCAAGTGATATTTGTGGACCCATCCATCTTGAATGTGGACCATTTCGATACTTTATGGTTCTGGTGGATGTTTCAACGCGTTGGACTCATGTCGCGCTCCTGTCCACACGTAATGCTGCATTTCCAAAACTCCTAGAACAAATTATTAAACTTCGGGCTCACCACCCGGATTATCCAATTAAGTCAATTCGACTGGATAACGCTGGAGAATTTACATCAAAGACTTTTGATGACTATTGCATGTCTATCGGGATTGAAGTTGAACATCTCGTACCCCATGTTCACACGTAAAACGGTCTCGCCGAAGGTACAATTAAGCGGCTTCAGCTTATTTCTCGAGCGTTGGTAATGCGCACCAACCTCCCAATTGCGTCATGGAGCTATGCAATATTGCATGCAGCCTTACTTATTCGTTTCAGACCCACTGTCAAACAACCATTCAGTGCGTACCAGTTGGTCACTGGATATGAGCCTGACATTTCGCATCTACGCATTTTCGATTGTTCGGTTTATGTGCCAATTACGCCTCCACTGCGTTCTAAAATGAGTCCTCAGAGACGATTAGGTATCTACGTTGGTTATGAATCTCCAACAATTATCAGATACCTCTAGCCATTAACAGATGATCTTTTTACCGCAAGGTTTGCGGATTGTCACTTTGATGAGACATTCTTCCCGTCGTTAGGGGGAGATACGAACAAACGTGTTCATGTGGAACGATAGAATTTGTCGTGGTTTGTCCCCACTTTGTCTCATTATGATCCCCGCACTTCACAGACTGAAAGTGAAGTGAAACGTATTCTCGAACTTTAGAAAGTAGCAGATACGATGCCTGACTCTTTCTCCGAGATTGCGAAAGTGACAAGATCAGATATACCAGCTGCAAATGTTTCTGCTAGGCTCGAAGTCCCTAGAAAGGGCACGGCCATCCCCGGGCTCGGTACTGCCACCGCCGCCCACGGTGGAGGGATGGAGGTCGTGGCTCCCCAAAGGAAAAGGGGGAGGCCACCTGGTTCGGTTGACACGCGTCCGAGAAAGAAACGGACCGACAAGGCACGGGTCAATCTTTTGATCATCGATGTTGAGAATCCTTCTCACGAGATCATCTCTGATTACAGTTATGTCCACGAATTGATGTTAAAATCCATGGGGGATGCCTCAGGGTCAATGTCAACATCAGAGAACATAGAGATCTCCATGTGTTATGATAACACTTATGAATTGATGAACCGGTCATCAACCCATGTCGATGATATATTTGCTTATTCCGTGGCTTATGAAATCATTGAGCACGAAGACATCGAACCACGCTCTGCTGCAGAATGCCAAAACAGAGCAGATTGGCCTAAATGGAAAGTTGTAATCCAGGCAGAATTAGACTCTCTGACAAAGAGACATGTCTTCGGCCCAGTAGTGCTAACTCCGCTGAGTGTAAAGCCTGTTGGACATAAATGGGTCTTTGTTAGGAAGCGTAATGAGAAGAATGAGGTACTTCGGTATAAGACCCGCCTTGTGGCGCAAGGTTTCTCACAACGCCCTGGGATTGATTATGAGGAGACTTACTCTCCAGTCATGGACGTCATAACTTTCCGCTACTTAGTCAGTTTGGTAGTGTCTGAAAAACTTGACATGCAGCTCATGGATGTGGTTACGGCATATCTCTATGGGGATCTAGATTCAAAGATATATATGAAAGTGCCCGATGGCATTACGTTACCTAAGTCAAGTGACTCTAAACCACGGAGTGCATATGCTATAAGGTTGCAACGCTCACTTTACGGATTAAAGCAATCCGGACGAATGTGGTATACTCGTCTAAGTGACTACTTGATTAGGGAGGGATATAAGAACGATGAACTATATCCGTGCGTGTTCATAAAGAAGACAAGTTCCAGATTTGCAATAGTGGCCGTTTATGTCGATGACATGAACATTATCGGTACTCTTGATGAAATACGGCTTATCTGAAATCCGAGTTTGAGATGAAAGATCTTAGGAAGACTCGTTTTTTCCTAGGTCTTGAACTAGAGCTCCGAGTCTGTGGAATCCTTATCCATCAGTCTGCATATGTCCAAAAGATGATCAGGCGATTTAATATGGACAAGATGCATCCTGTCAGCACTCCCATGATTGGTCGAAGTCTGGATATAACTAAAGATCCATTCCGTCCGAAAGAGGACGACAAAGAGGTCTTGGGCGCAGAGGTTCCATACCTTAGTGCAATAGGCGCATTATTGTACTTAGCTCAATGCACTCGACCAGACATTGCATTCTCAGTCAACTTGTTAGCTCGATTTAGCTCAGCGCTAACCCAACGTCTGTCACATCCCGACCCGTAAAATTTTATCTTATTTACTAGTTTGGTTATAATAAGAATTTTTACCGTCTCCGACATTGAGATATAGTTTAATTGGTCCCTAGAGGGGTTTTGAGGGACGATTATTTCGGAGAGTTATTCGTAGGAGAAAAATGTAACGACGGTAAAATAGTAAATTTTAGTTAGTAAAAGGTAATTTTTATTATGGTATTTTATTTTTGGGTGTTAAATTTTGAAGTTGGGTATTTTTATGGAGTTGGGCCGGGTTGGTGTGAGGCCCAAACCCATCTCTTTTCTCTTCTCCCTTTCTCTCTCTCTCTCTCTCTTTTCTCTCCCGCGCTCTCCCTTTCTCTTCGGGCTGCCGGATTTCTTCCAGCGTCGTCCGCCGCCGTCCGGCCACCAGCGACCGCCGGACTGGTCCCGTTCGGACCCCCGCCGTCCCCTCTCTCTTTCTGGTCGGTGACCGGCCGTGTAGCGCCGCCGTGAAGGAGTAACGCCGCCCGAAGACGCGGCTGCCTTGGGCTTTCCGTCGCCGGAACTCCCTCCTCCGGCCACCAATCGGGCAAGCTTGGTACGGTTTTGAAGCTCTCCTCCCGTGCAACAACCCCTCCAAAAGGCTCGATCCCTCTTGAGCTCGGTAAGGAGAAATTCGAAGTTGAAATTCTAGGGCTTATTGTGTGTTTGCGTTCGATTGACATGGTTAGGCTTAAAATTGGACTTAGTGATAGTTATGAAAGTTGTTTGGAATGATGAAAGGAAGCTGCTGTTAAAATTTGGTAGAATTTGGACGTCGCCGGAGCTGGTCGCTGGCCGCCGCTGCCGGCGGAGCCGCCGCCGTTTTGGGGTTTTGTATAATTTTAAATGTGTAATAATTAGAGGAATTTAATGGAATGAGTTTTAAAATTTTCGGACGAGTTTTGAATAGGTTTATGAATTTCCGAAGTTTGGTATTTAGGCGGTTAAATAATGTAAAATCCAACCGTAGGATTTAAATCAATTTCTGGGAAAGGTTGTTTATACGACTGCCGAGTATGATATAAAAGTTTGGATCGTTTCGATTTAAGAATATCGAACTTAGGCAATGATGAGCGTATTTATGGCTCTCGATTAATTTTGCCTATTTTATCAATACTGGATTTTAGTTAGTAAGTTAATTATATATTTGGAACAGGACGTGAGGAGGCCCAAGCAGAAGAAGCCTCGGAGCATCATCAGGCTTAGGCCTAATTTGTGAGTGGACCTTTGTTTTAAATAAAAAACATGCGATGAATGATTTTATTAATCATTTATTTCTTTTGATGAGATTATTGATTTCTCGCCCATTTGATAATTTTTCCTCCTTTGGAGAGATCCCGAAAATGAGATTTTCGGTGGATATATATGTTTTGGATTTTATGAGAATAGTATGTATATAAATGCTAGCTAGTCATACGTGCTTGGTCCGTCATAATGAGGTAAAATACCATTATGGCGTGTCGTGCGTGTTAGACACAAGCGTCATAGCCCTATATGAAAACTTCTTTCTTTTTCAGTTTATTTAGGTTTTCATATAGGGAGTCCACACGTATATGTACACCGTCCCTTTTCGGTCATAATGAGGAAAAATACATTATGGCGCAACGTGAGCGTTAGACGCCAGCATTGTAGCCTTGTATGAATTTCTATTTTTCTGAATTGTTTCTAGGATTCATACAAGGAGTCTGACAAGTGTAGATACATACGAATATATGAATATATATGGTTTAGCCTGAGAGGCTCCATTTTATTTGAGTTTGTGACTAGCCAGTGCTAGTCGTGAAATTTTCAGATTATGAATTGAGCGCTTTTGAGCTGCCGCATGCAGTATATTTTCTTTGAAATTAAAATGGGAATACATAAATATTTTGTTATTAAATTATTTATGTCCACTCACTCTAACGTTATTAAATGTCTTCCGCTGGGCCCTTCGTTTTAAAATGCCCAGTCTGCAGGATGCATAGTTGAGATCGGGCGTACATGGAGAAGAGGCATAATCAATAGATAACTTCCGCTCTTTTCTATTTATTTCTAATTCATTTCCTCTCAAATAGAGTTGCTCTGAATATGTTGGTTATAAAATCTTTGTTAGATTAGTAAATCTATATTGGGAGAGGTTGTGATTTGTGGGGAGCACGAAGGCTCCAGGAGTCTATAAGGTTGGATTTGGAACCTTTAGACGTGTTTGCAGGTTTCTATTAGAAGGGTTGTCCATTTTCAAGGGAGGTTGTACCGAAGTTAGCGGTAAATCTTTCCTTGGAGGTGGTCCCCGCACGATTTACTCCGGGTTTAGGGTGAAATTCGGGGTGGGCCTGTCAACGTCATTAGACCGGAGTTA
This sequence comes from Fragaria nilgerrensis, assembly GCA_010134655.1. Classification (NCBI taxonomy): domain Eukaryota; kingdom Viridiplantae; phylum Streptophyta; class Magnoliopsida; order Rosales; family Rosaceae; genus Fragaria; species Fragaria nilgerrensis. The sequence continues at coordinate 29,831,041 of CM020978.1, read as the reverse complement.
AGAACATCTTTCGATATCTTAAGGGTACCATTGACTTGAGACTGTTTGTCACATCCCGACCCGTAAAATTTTATCTTATTTACTAGTTTTTAATAATAAGAATTTTACCGTCTCCGACATTGACATAATAGTTTAATTGGTCCCAGAGGGGTTTTGAGGGATGATTATTTCGGAGAGTTATTCGTAGGAGAAAAATGTAACGACGGTAAAAAAATGGTAAATTTAGCTAGTAAAAGGTAATTTTTATTAGGGTATTATTTTATAATAATAATTGTTTAGGGTAAAATTGTTTATAATAAGAATTTTACCGTCTCCAACAGACATATAGTTTAATTGGTCCCTAGAGGGGTTTTGAGGGACGATTATTTCGGAGAGTTATTCGTAGGAGAAAAATGTAACGACGGTAAAAAAATGGTAAATTTAGCTAGTAAAAGGTAATTTTTATTAGGGTATTATTTTTGGGGTGTTAAATTTTGGATTTGGGTTGTATATAGAAAAGTTGGGCCGGATGGGTGAGGCCCAAAACTTTTTTTTTCTCTCTCTCTCCTTTCTCTCTTTCTCTCCTCGCGCACTTTCCTCTTCCTCTTCCCGCTGTCGGAAGTCCCTCTCCGCCGTCCGCCGTCGTCCGGCCAAGCCAAGCCGCCCACCACTCCCGTTCGGACCCCCGCCGTCCCCTCTCTCTTTCTGGGCCGGTGACCGGCTGTTAACGCCGCCGTTCGAAGGAAAACCCGCCGGAGACGCTGGGAAGTTTTTTGCCGGAACTCCCTCCTCCGGCACCAATCCGGCAGCTTGGTACGGTTTTGAAGCTCTCCTCCCATGCAACAACCCCTCCAAAAGGCTTGATCCCTCTTGAGCTCGGTAAGGAGAAATTCGAAGTTAAAATTCTAGGGCTTTTAGGATGTTTTCGTTCGATTGACCTAGTTAGACTTGAAATTGGACTTAGTGATAGTTATGAAAGTTGTTTGGGATGTTAGAGAAGCTACTGTTAAAATTTGGTAGATTTTGGACGTCGCCGGAATCGGCCTCCGGCCGCCGCCGCGCCGCCGTTGGGTTTTGTATAATTTTAAATGTGTAATAATTAGAGGAGTTTAATGAAGTGAATTGTGGAATTTTCGGACGAGTTTTGAATAGGTTTGTGAATTTCCGAAATTTGGTATTTAAGTGGTTAAATAATATAAAATCCGATCGTAGGATTTAAATCAATTTCTGGGGAAGGTTGTATTTACGACTGCCGAGTATGATATAAAAGTTTGGATCATTTCGATTTAAGAATATCGAAGTTAGGCAATGATGAGCGTATTTATAGCTCACGATTATTTTGCCTATTTTATCAATACTGGATTTTAGTTAGTAAGTTAATTATATATTTGGAACAGGACGTGAGGAGACCCAAGCAGAAGAAGCCTCGGAGCATCATCAGGCTTAGGCCTAATTTGTGAGTGGACCTTTGTTTTAAATAAAAAACATGCGATGAATGATTTTATTAATCATTTATTTCTTTTGATGAGATTATTGATTTCTCGCCCATTTGGCAATTTTTCCTCCTTTGGAGAGATCCGAAAATGAGATTTTCGGTGGATTATATATTTTGGATATTATGAATTTAGTATGTATATAAATGCTAGCTAGCCATACGTGCTTGGTCCGTCATAATGAGGTAAAATACCATTATGGCGTGTCGTGCGTGTTAGACACAAGCGTCATAGCCCTATATGAAAACTTCTTTCTTTTTCGGTTTATTTAGGTTTTCATATAGGGAGTCCACACGTATATGTACACCGTCCCTTTTCGGTCATAATGAGGAAAATACCATTATGGCGCAACGTGAGCGTTAGACGCCAGCGTTGTAGCCTTGTATGAATTTCTTTTTTTCTGAATTGTTTCTAGGATTCATACAAGGAGTCTGACGAGTGTAGATACATACGAATATTGTTTATATATAGTTCAGCCAGAGAAGCTCCATTTTATTTGAGTTTGTGACTAGCCAGTGCTAGTCGTGAAATTGCCAGTTTATAAATTGAACACTTTTAAGCTGCTGCATGCAGTGTATTTTCTTTGAAATTAAAATGGGAATGCATAAATAGTTTATTATTAAATTATTTTTGTCCACTCATTCTAACGTTATTAAATGTCTTCCCCTGGGCTATTCGTTTTAAAATGCCCAGTCTGCAGAGTTCGGATTGGATCTAGTAGGAGACGAGGCATAGTCACCCGTATTTCCACCACCTTTCACCAGTAGGTTACCTGTTTAGCCTACTTGTCTTTTCTTATTTCCGCTAATGTCTAGTAGCTCTGAATACTTGGGTTTAATGTACATATTTTTGGTTGTGGGTGAAGGCTTGTAGATATTTTAGAATATTTTCGGATGATGTATATTATCTTAGATAATGTTTATTATCCTGTTGGTGGTGATTGTTTTTGGGGAGCACGAAGGCTCCAGAAGTTAAGGTTGGATTTGGAACCTTTAGACGTGTTTGCAGGTTTCTATTGGAAGGGTTATCCATTTTTAAGGGAGGTTGTACCGAATTTTGCGGTAAATCTTTCCTTGGAGGTGGTCCCCGCATGATTTACTCCGGGTTCAGGGTGAAATTCGGGGCGGGTCGTGTCACTGTTCTTTCCCTACACTGATTCAAGAAGGACAGAAGATGGTCCTATGGCTCATGGAAGACACGGCACCGATCCACCAAGGGACCGGACTACCGCCATGAACGCCGCTGGCACGGCTACTGGACACGGGTCCAATGCCGAGCACGCCACCATTGCCTTGTCCTATGTCGAGACACCCAACAATACGTTGGTGGGTTTCGCCGACGCTGGATATTTATCTGATCCTCATAAAGGACGTTCTCAAACTAGTTATGTGTTCACCATTGAGAATACGGCGATATCTTGGAGGTCTACTAAGCAGACTCTAGTGGCGACATCTTCAATCATACAGAGATTATAGCTTTGCATGAAGCTGTTCGGGAATGTGTTTGGTTGAGATCAATCATTAAGTACATTAGAAGGACTAGTGGATTAAGTTCCACAACTGATAGACCTACATGCATTTATGAGGACAATACAGCTTGTATTGAGCAAATGAAGTTAGGTTACATCAAGGGTGATAATACAAAGCACATTTCACCTAAGTTCTTCTACAACCAACAGCAACATGCGTTTCTCAACATTCAAGTGAACCAAGTTAGTTCCGAAGGAAACACAGCAGACTTATTTACTAAGTCCTTACCTATGTCTACTTTTGAGAAACATGTGAAAAGTATAGGCATGCGTCGTTTATCAAGTCTCTTTGAATAATGTTCACATCAGGGGGAGTATCATCTCAATGAAGTAGGCTTGTGCGTTGTACTCTTTTTCTCCTACGATCAAGGTTTAGTTTTTCTCCCACCGGGTTTTTGTGACTTGACGAGGTTTTTGACGAGGCAACAGATCAGTACCATTGGCATATCAGCGCGCGGCACAAGAGGGAGTGTTCTAGGATATTTTTTATATGTGCATTGGTCTTATGCCAATTGGATATGTAGTTTGACTAGATCTATGTAATCATATCCTTACCATATTAGGTATTGTGTAATTCCTTATATAAAGGACTCCTATCAATGAATAAGATACACATCTTTCACGATTCTCTATTCTCAAATTACTTTCATTTCATCACTAATTAATTTCTTCCCATATCTTATATTTTAAAGCTTTAGTAACTGGATAAATTTTTTCTCTTCAATCAGTGTGCTCAAGGCCGGAATACTCGAGAATACTCAAGTATTCAATTCACAATCTCTGAAATGTGTTATTCATCCTATTCTTGTCTACCCTCATAAACCATGAACGACAATGTGCTATCACACATGTTTAATCATCATTACCACATGTCGAGATTAATGGGTATCCTTCTCAAGTCGTCCGCCTCACTTTGAAAGGCCTTGAGGCTAACAAGTAACAACACAACTGGCATGGCCTAACATTTTGGTGGTGTGTTACGACAAGGCAGTACATCTTTACGAGCAGAAATTCAAGTAAAATTGTTCAAACTCGAGCACTTGCAAGAGCTTCTAAAATTAAAAGAACCAGCACTCAAAAGAATAATGAAATATCAAACAAAATATTCAATCGGTAAACACACTAATTTCCTGTTGAAGTTCTACCGGTTAGAAGTTAGGACAGCTATGACATATCACGGATTTACAAAAATTGGCACCATTTCTTTCAAAAGTGTGAGAGCATGTCCTATAGCCCTGAAATTGGCTAGCTACCAGACTTTTTTAGAGTACGATAAGAATGATCTTTGAAATGATGTCACAAAATCTGAACCATGTAAACCATCATCGACAGGTCAGTGTCGAAGTACCTATTCTGTTTTGACTGATCCAGCTTCATGACACAGGAATAAATTTCAAAGCTGCTGAAATAGGCATGCCGAGGAATCCAAGTGTAACACTGACAAACCATTGCTGCCAAGTGAGAGGAGATGTACTTGCAAATGTACCCAGGAACTCGATGATTATGACTTGGAAGATTACAGTGCAAGAGAGAACTGTCACAAACACGTAGTTCTGAAGTATGCCTTTGAAGACATTGATCTTCTCCATTTCTCTAGAACTGATCTCATTGAAAGCCTGAAAGAAGACAACAATTATCCCATGCAAAGGGAACAGAATAGGAACCAAGTATTTTAAGCAAAATCATTACACTCTATTTTCTTCTCCCTATTTTTAACATATTCACCATTTTATCTACCGGCTGTGGTGTAAACAGCAAGAAACTTATTTCCCAAATGACACTATGACAGTTGCAACAATAAACTATCACATGCATGCATGCCCTAAGCTTATGATTTATGAATACTCCAATCAATCAAGAAATACAGAATTAACTGAATTATTGAGTCAAGTTTTGTGATATGAATAATTACCTGGCAGAAGACAAATGAGTTGAAAATCAGGGTGTTTAATATCAAATCTGAATCTGGGCCAACAAGCTGAAAAGCTTCTTTTCCTTTAGTCTGCAGATACCATATTACTACAAACTGATACAGAGACTGCCCCAAGATATTTCTCCACATCACATTAGTAATGAAGTTTCCTGTCCTCCCAACTGGTGTTCTCTTCATCAAATCATCATTAGGAGGCTCAGTGGCTAGTGCAAGGGCTCCTAGAGTGTCCATGATCATGTTGACCCAGAGAAGCTGAACAGCAGTAAGGGGAGCACTTCCTAGGAACATTATTAATCCAAAAAAAAAAAGTCAAGACATTAAAGGATTGGCATGATAAAGAATGAAAAAACATAGAAGAAACGAACATGTTGCAATCTGCTTACCAGTTAAACATGCTGAAGTAAAGTTGACTACAAGGGCAACCACATTGACTGTTAACTGGAACTGAACAAATTTCTGTATGTTCAAATAAACTGAACGCCCCCATTTGGCCACAGTCACAATTGTAGAGAAGTTATCGTCCAGAATTATCACATCAGCGCTCTCTTTAGCCACCTGATACATTTAGGACATGCTCAATCACACTTCTAAAAATAGTGAACCTGGGACCGACAGCTATTAAAATTTAACAAAATAAAAAATAGATTTAAGAAAAAAAGATGATTGCCATGGGGTCTTTTGCTTGACATAACAAGGCACAGCATATTGGTACGTACCTCAGTTCCAGCAATTCCCATTGCAAGTCCTATATCAGCTTCATGAAGTGCTGGAGCATCATTTGTACCATCACCTGTCACTGCAACAACTTCTCCAAAAGTGGTTCTCAAGTGTTTTACAAGGGTATGCTTATCCATTGGCGAAGATCGAGCCATTACCTGCTCATACAATGATATCAAACTGTGGTCAGCAAGAGAATCACTTCACATCAACCATGGAGGTAATTCAACTTAAATGATTGATAGATAGATGTCTTTCTAATGGCTCAGTTTGAGCCATAAGTTAAAAAATATTTACTTTTATCATCCATCTTGTTATTGATATGACTGAGTGTAAATACCTTTACATAAAGACATATTGGACAGTATAAGATGAGAAAATATACCTGAAGTTTGGGAATAATTTTTTGTAATTCTTCCTCACTCTTCTCACGAAATTCTGGGCCTTCAATTGCTAAACCTCCATCAGTCAAAATTCCACATTCTCTTGCAATCGCTTTTGCAGTGTTTATATTATCACCAGTCACCATTCGGACAGTAATACCAGCAGACCTACAAATCTCAACAGACTCCTTGACACGGGACGAACTGGATCTTTAATACCCACAATTCCTATACATGTATATCCATTGAGAGGAATGGGACTTTCAGCAGAGAAGTCACTTCCAATGTCCATGTATGCCAGGCATAGAGTTCTGAGGGCTTCACTAGCAAACTGTTCTATGATACCATTCAAAAGATTGATGGAAGCTATATCAAGGGGAACTACCTCGCCATTTGGACCCATGTATTTGTCACAAGCAGCTAAAATTATCTCAGAAGCACCTTTACAATACACTCGGAAGCCACCTTCAGGAAGCTGTAGAACTACAGCCATCCGCTTCTTAGTGGAATTGAAGGGCTCAACTTTGACAAGTTTTGATGCTTGTCGTTCTGCATTGAAATCTCCACCGAGTGACATCCCAAATCCCAGAACAGCTGCATCAGTGGGTGTTCCCAGTATCTCAATCCTGTCATCTTTGTTCCTAACAATGTCTCCTCCAGTATTGTTAAATATGCACTGAAGTAGAACTTTCAAAGTAGAATCAGGTATTTCAGAGCAGAGGTCAGATGATTTGGTAGAGCTAGCCACGTCTTTGATTTTCAAACAAATGCAGGTTTTTACAACCGTCATCCGGTTCGTAGTTAGAGTTCCGGTCTTGTCACTACAGATAGTTGTCGCCGATCCCATTGTCTCACAAGCAGCCAGATGTCGGACTAGTGCCTTATCGTTCATCATCTTCTTCATAGCAAAAGCAAGGCTTAATGTTACAGCCAAAGGCAAGCCTTCAGGAACAGCAACAACTACAATTGTAACAGCTATAGCGAAAAATTCCAAAATAACAACTGCATCATCTCCGACCATGTTAGTCCTTGTTGCAGCTTGCGGCTGAACAGTCCTTGAACTAATACAGCGAATGTCACTACAGCGAAGAACAGGCCTATTTTACCAATGATAGTTGCCACACCGTTTAGTTTCACCTGCAAGGGGGTTTCATCGTCTCCACCTTCAGTAAGAGTGGCCATCAATTTACCCCACTGGGTTCTCATTCCGACAGTAGTCACAAGCATCTTGCAGGATCCATCTTGAACTTTAGTTCCAGAGAGGAGAAAAGGATTGACATCATTAATGTTAACCGGTTCACTCTCTCCAGTTAAGCTGGACTCGTTGATCAGCATAGAAAAGCCAGAAATGAAAAGTCCATCAGCTGGGACCAGATCTCCAATATTGAGATGAACAATGTCACCAGGAAGTAAATCATATATTGACAACTTCTGTCTGAATCCATTTCTTGTAACATGAACTGTAATCTTTTTCTTTTCCTTGTCCAAGTCCTTGAACTGCAGGGACTGTTTATAATCGCTGGTGGCAGTCACAAATACAACAAGCAAAATGCTGGCAACAATTCCCAGTCCATCATGGGCACCCTTTGGCCATCCTTCTGTCATTATCCCAACAACCAGAGAGACAAAGGCACAAACTCCAAGTATCATGAGGGTGGTGTCTTGTAGGGCTTCCCATACAAATAGCAAAAATCCACGAGATGGGCTCTCAGTGAATTTATTAACTCCATAAATTTCCTTTCTCGTATTAAGCACCTGCTCTGACGTAGAAATGCCATCGACAGTTGATGTTCCAAGCTTGCCTACAAGTCCCTCAACACCATCATGCATTTTGAGCTTCTTCACATCACGACCTTCAACAATGGATGCCAACTCATCAGCATCAATTTGAAAACCTGCAGCCTTGACTTCCTCAGGTACAGTGTAATCACTGGAAAATTTTAGCCCTGCACAAAGAAAAGGTTGGATCAAATTTGAAAACATACACAAAGATGATAGAAACAGAACTGTTGCTCCTGTTTTACAGAACCAACTTTTAACCGAGTTGCTGAAGATTCTTACCTTGGATGAACTGAAGAGCAGCTTGTGAAACCAAGATTGCAAGTCTAAACTTCTCCTATTATTTCAACCGAAGAAGAAAGAATGGTCAGAAGATTTAAATCAACTTATTATAGTGTAACAAAACAAATGTAATATTTTTCGGGGCATTATTAATAAATAAAATATGGTAGGAATGTCATTTAAGAAACCAAATCCTTGAGTGAAATCCTCATTGTCCATGTTTATTTCATGATATAGACGCCGCAGTTGAAGACAAAATCGAACTTATGTTCATAAACATGCCGCATAAACTCAATTACAGCAGTCAATTTTGCTGAAACTGAGTCGGAAAGTAATAACATAGTGAGAATAGCAGTGAATAGCATCCACCTAAAGCACATCATCTTGGATTTCATCTTACTATGTACCCTGGCTTAGTTGAAGTATCACTCCTTCCATGTATAATTATCGACAAAACAAAAACATGTAAATCTAAAGAAGAAACACAAAACGAAACCTGACGAACGAGACAGATCGATCTATTCAAATCATTTCCTTCACTACTACTGTACAGATCCAAAAGTCACTGAATATTTAGGAAGCTCTACTTATGACTACATATCTCATAAATCCACAAAATAAAACTACAACGCAAAAATAGAAACCTGATTAGAGCGTCGAATAGTCTCAGCCTCAGAACGCTTGGTGAGATTAGCAGTGAATCGAAACCTCCTCTTCTTGTTCTTCACAACCCAGCAAAGGTTCCTCCATCTCTGAAGCGCCTCATCCGATGAGTTCTTCGCCTTCAGATCAAAATTCTCGTTCAAATAGCTCTCCATCTTCTTCTTCTCCCAAACCAAACCTCTCCACCTCTTCTTCAATCAAACACTATAAATATAAATAAATATTAAGCACACAAAAACCAGTGATAAGTACAGCGCGAGAAAAAATCAAAGAAAAACTCGTACACCTACTTTTACCTTTGAATCGAGTGATATTCAAAGCTGTATTAAAGTGACGACGGCTTTTGATGTCAAAATTTACGAGAAGAAAACGACCGGAATTGACCTTTGAAAACCGGACTCGGTCTAGAGAGGGAGAGACTCACTCTGCGAGTGTTGACTACGGAATTGGGTTTCCGATCCCGGCCTATTAATTTGGACAAATGGAAACGCGTCAACCCCTAACAAATGGTAGTTCGGGGCGCGTGGGAGTGCCGCGTTAAGTTTATAAAATAATGGCGCGTGATCGGGCAGCGAACGTGATTCGCGTTGGAAGCATGTGGGGTGACCAATGGGGATGGAGCAGGGTGGGAAATAGAATATTTTTTTTGATGAAATTGGAAATAGAATATTGGCCCCGTTACTTTTGCAGGTTTCTGCGAACGACCCCGGTAATATGGTTTTATTCTTTTCTTCGTGTCTGTAGTCTGTACTGGCTTTTATGGAGAAATCACATGGGAAAAGCCTCGAAGGCGTGTTTTCACTTTTCACATCGTAGGTTCGTGGTAATTGAACAACAAAAGCAAAATAGGAAAAAAGAAAGTTCTTTGTTGTTGGAAATATTTTGAATGCCAGTCGAACCCTCGATCCAACAAATGTTGCATATTGCACCATCCTACTACGCTACAAGGGGGACGGACCGGCAAAAAAGAAAAGTTTTTTGTCATCGAAACTTCTCGGACAACAGAAAAAGAAAAAAGAAAAGTTTTTATCATACTTGATACTCAAAATTTAGAGAATGTTAGTGTGACAGTGTAATACTAATTTGCATAGCAGCATGAGAAATGATTTGTTAGTATGGTTTGGTAATTGGATTGATTACCCTCTCTAATCTCAGAGGTTAGTTGCTAATAACTTATTATAAAATTATTCTATGATTGCGGGAAAATCTCGTTTAAGATATTCTCTCAAACTACTATAAAGTGTGTATACATGTTTTGTTTAAGTTCAAACTAACTAACCAAATAAATTCAAATGCTTGTGATGAGTAATATAAGATAAAGTTCAATTCATACAAAACACGTTATTGTTGCATCAAATTTTTTAAAAGGAAAATAAATCTAGTATGTGAATCAGTAACAAAAGTGCCAAACATTCTAGACATTTTCAAACAAACCTATTACGTCTTCAAATATATCATTCGGCATACCATACTATCTTATATTATTTCCACTGGTTTAGAATAACATAAATGATAAATGCTATAAACATCTTTCATGTTCTAAATATTTTAGTACTAATTTTTAAAGACTCTAGAGAAGATGCGTTGAATCATGAAGGTAATTTTCTAAGCCGGCTTTAGGATAGTGGAAACCAAATTGGTGAGGAAATGGCAAGTCATTGGCAATGTTATAAAAATAAAGCTGGTTAACGTGCAGGCAAGTGCCTGCAAATTTTCTAAGTGGTCCTTCGTGCTTTTCTGGTAGTTGACGTGCAGGCAAGTGCCTGCAAATTTTGAAACTTGCCATATCTTGAACCTCATACTGAAGCCAAGACTCCAAAGAGATCATGTGTGACCATCTTTCTTGGGCTAGCTAGTCTTGTACTCTTGTAGTTGGAACAATATGTTGTCCGAATCATAACTGCAGGTTTCGAATTATGTCAATTAGATTGGAATTGCTGAAACATAAAAAATTCAGTTATTCATGAGTAATGAGAAATGTGTGTTTTCGTATTAGTAAAATAACTGGACGATGATTGATATATGCCAAAATTGGTTGTATATTAATTATTCTATTCTGCATATAACATAACGGCCTGGGAAATGAACACTTGAGGATACAATTCAAATTGAGATGCGAAATCTACAAGGTTGGTTGATCTTGAGGAAATAAAGCAACCATCAATCTACACGATATTCGTCCAAAAAAACAAAATCTACACGATATGATCTATTTCTTTCGCTCTCTTAGAAGACGGAGTCCAACATATTTGGGCCATGATATAGCTCTGCTTGAATGAGGCCAAGAGGCCCAGGATTAAAGACTAAAATTCAATGGTTATCATCGAAATCATAGTCATGAGTTTCTCTTCGAATGAGGTCAAAAATCTGTTCTTGTCCGCTTTGTAAACGAAGTTCATTTTCAGACCCAAAAAAATAATAAAAAATTAAGTTCATTCCCAATATATTTGATATCTCGATACATCGAGCAGACAATAAATTCGACAAAACAATACATTGAATTTTCGACATGACATTATATTGATTTTCATGTGTTGGTAGATTATATTACTTTGATATTGAGCTTGTGTACGACTATAAATACTCGATCTATCTTTGTGTTGGAGTACTTCTCATAGTAAAACCTTTCTTTTTGGTTAGTGTTATTAACACACTATTTTGTGTTATTAACACTCTCAATTTATAATAAAACCAATCATGAAACAAATTTAAGTGTCAAATTTGTAAATAAAATTAAAATGTGTACATAAAAAAATATATGATATGTGTTAATAACACTAACCTTCTTTTGTGGTAAGTTCTTTAACTATATTATCATCCTTATCACATAGTAATCCAAATGTGGCTCACTCAATAAGTTACTGTTATATACGCTTAACAGGTCCACCATTGATAGGCAAAAACAATAGTTACAATGAATCGTCAGCCAAGAGATAACACAGTAACAAGAACACTAAGTAGATCGAAGACAAAATGGAAAACCCCACAAGCTAGATTATTCTGAGAATGTGTGGACGTACATATACTACCAATCATGCGCGCGCACTTGCAAATCACAGAACATGATCACCCATGAGATCAAGATATGCCGACGTTATATATCACACATATTCATCTTCTTAAATCATATGTTTAATCGCATTGACCAAATGACGGATTAGACAAATCTCATTATCCATTTTGAAAACGACGAAATGAAAGATCCTCACTCAATCATCCGAGTATTCTTAATTATCTGGCCGCAGCGAATAAACCACACACAATCTTCTGATAATAATTAGGTAAAATATTGTATAGTTTGAAATCGATATATGTTCAGTTTTTGTGATTTTATTTTAATTTGAATGATTCTTAAAGTGATGATTTTTTTATTTAAATAGTCATTCCGTTAATTTTCTCAGTTAAATTGCTGACGTGGCCATTAAAAATTACAATGTCTTTAACGGTCACGTTAGTATTTTAACAGAAAAAATTAACAAAAATACAATTTAGATGAATAATCGTGACTTTAAAAATAATTCAGATTAAAATAAAACCATAAAACCTAAACACATGTCGACTTCAAATCACAAAAATTAAACAAATTTCAATTCATAACAATTCACATATTTCATTCTTAAATGGTACATTATAAATTTCTTTGCGTCGTAGCTAACAATAAATATATGTTCCAAAGCAGATAAAAAGTGAAACTAACTGTGCCGACAATGAGTTGGTGTTGGACGCACTAGCTAGCTACACGTGCAATGGTCGACCTATATTCTTTGAAAGGAAATTAGTTTCAGTCATACCTCAGTAGTCAAGAACTAACTACATCGTGTGACATGTTATGTCTCCCTTATCCAAGTCCATCAAATCCATGCGAAAACTGAAAATGCTACAAAGTCACCACCTTAGCTTGGAAAAGCAATATCGGAGTGGGAGGCAAAAGAGTGTACACGCGTGCCTTATAAAAAGAAAATCTCAGACTTCTTTATCATCCATCTGAATTCATGATGATAAATAGTGTGTTTGTATGAGGTTTGGTTTCTGATTCAAAAGTAGGCTAGGGGAAACTAATCAGGCACATGGAATGAGATCAATGGACATGGAACAAAGCTCAAACGAAAGCAAAATGGATATACATGGTTTATAATGATTATGTCAAAAAATGACTTCAAGTAATTTCGATTCTATATATGCAAGAATGATCCAATCCTACCTTTTCCCGACGTGACATGGAATCAATATATGGAGGACTTGAGTTGGTCTGCTTATAAAATTCTGCAATGAGCACACTTTTCTTCTTCTCCTTTAGAAACTATGATGGCTTATAAAGAGAAGGTTGTGGATGTCGCTTATACCATATAATTTTTATCCGTTGCAATGGTTGCATAATCTAATGTAAGAGTAATTTTAGCAGACTCTCTATTTTAGCTTTTATTAACTATTTTAGATAACGTGTTTAGTTTTTTTTGATATTTTTAGAGCTCTAACAGACTAGTCAAATATAGAAAGCGAGATGACTCATATAAAGCTAACTATAATTTAATACATTCTTTATAAAATATTTTATTTGATATATAAATATATTTAAACTATTTAATCTTTATTTGAAAATAATGTTGATGTAATGCTAGCTAAAGTAGAGAGCATTGATGTAACCACATTTATAAAATGGCTAGCCAAAATGACATTCTAACAAATTTGACAAAAATTTAACTCAAAAATAGCTAACATTGCTAAAGATGCTCTAACATCAAAAGTCACCTAGCTAGGATAATGGAAAGTGAAAATAATTTCATCTTCAACATTATTCCACCATTGAAAATTTATATTACTATTTTCGTTTCTACATGATTTCTTTTCTTTGTCATATAGCAACGTAGTTTAATAATGTACGCACTATGTTCATTATTATGTCGTGTCACGCTAAATCTTACTTTATTGTAACATCACTTGATTCAATTATATGATTTTACAATATAGATGATCCCGATCGTGGTAATAAACTAATAACAATTGTATGCATCGTTTCATTTCACATTTCTCAAAATTGGTTTAGATAGCATTACAAGAAATATCGAAAACATGCAACCAAATACTAATCGATTGTTAGGCGCCAATGGCTAGCGAGGCCCATCAGCCATGAGTGATAGGTGGATATGCCATTATAGGCAGAGACTGATATACAGGAGTCGTCGAGACTCGAGAGAATACAAGGAAGATGCTGAATAGCAAAGTAGATGGAGAAATGATAGACCCTCAAAAGCCAAGAAGTAGATAAGATAATCTCATCATGATCATAATCCTTACTAGACTCCGAGTCACCAAACCAATGCCTTGATCCACCTCATCCACAATACGTACATGTGTATAGATACGTATATATACACCCCTAGCGATCTTGGATTCTTGTATCGTACGTCATTGTTAGGTATGAGAGGGGACCCGAGTCACCCAATCCAGTAAACTCTTTAGTATTAATCTTTCTAGATGATCGATCATGTCCTCTCATAGATGCCCTTATCTCATTGATGGAAGCTAGATATATATAGCCTAATTAACAAAGCTCCAATTGATCTTAGTGAATGCTAATCCACGTCGTTAGGGCATCACTCATGCATTGCTTCCTTCCTGGTGAAACGGAGTGAGAGAAAGGGAGCTAGGGTTTTGTTTGGCATGGGAGATTTGGCACGATCGATCAGTCTTTGTCGAACACAGTGAGCTAGCCTTTGTGGAAAAATGTAGGAGAAATTAGGAAATGAATATGGAGAATGTCAAGTTTGCAGCCAATCATGCACAGATCAGAGATAAATCAGATAATGGATGCGGCAACGAGAAAAAAAAAGAGACTGGACCCTATTTTTTGCAGTATATTTTGCTCTTTTAGATTGAAGGCTACCCCCATTCAAAAATTGAATCCGATTCTCCTTGCCCCTCTGTACCAAAAGTATTTTCTTCTGGTTAATACTGATGAGCAGCTGGAGATATTCTATAAGTCCTCAACCCATCATCGATATCCATTGCTCTTGGACTATTCGCGTGCATTGATCTGTTCATTTGAGAATTACCTCATCCACAGAAGGATGGAAATTATTCGGTCGTGATCGAAGGGAGGGTAGGGACTAGGGTTAGGACATATGAGGAGGTTCGATTCCCTCTCAAACACCAAAAATGAAAAAACAAAAAGAAGCTGGGATCGTCTTCCTGTAAATCAGTGATCAATTTACCTTATCTTATGAGTCAATTATATATGACAGTACTTCTGGGCGTCGCATGGCTAGTCCAGATTTTGATCGATCAGTTTCCTAATGCGCTTCTTCACGTACACAAGTCCATTATCATCTTCATCATGGTTCAAGTACGTCAGCTTTTTCTTTGCCCTAATCGATCATCACCTACGTACGTTCTAGGGCACCCAATATAGTCTGTACGTAGCCAACACCGATCAACCAATGGTGCCGCCAGCGCCACGTCGGAGGCAGCTGTTTCGAAATTTCTATCTTCTTAAGGCTTTTCAGAGACAATATCATAGAAGTTCTTCTCGTTAATTACTCATTCTGGACTAATTAAGCTAAATACAAATTATTAGGAATCATTTGCCTTAAGTGCGCGCCTTTGAGTACTAGCTAGCTGCAACAAACGCCATCACCGTCTGGGATGTCGCCACAAAGCCCTACGAAAATTTATGAATTGCCTCTGCAAGTGGTCATGTTTTCGATTTTTAAGTACTTGCTCGCAGGACCACAGAGAAAAAGAAATGAATGGTAATAGATATCTGATCGATACCAATATTTCACCCAGAAAAATTTGACACAAAAATGAAAAATCTTCATTCACTTCCCTAATCAACAAGAGTAACTGGCATGAACTAAGCAGTAATTGGCACGATAAGGTCATGAACTCCTGGCACTGTACGTGTTTCCCTTATTTCAACAAGCCCTACATGCTTGTCCTAGCACTTCAACAACACCAAAATCTAACGAATTCTTTTGAAAGATAATCCAGAGAGGAAAGGGTATCCTTCAGCTAAGATAAAATGGGCCACAGTTTTGAAGGCCACGACAATGAAAGAGATCACACGCAGCTTCAAGCGGACAAAGCTTGTCAAAGAATCAAAGATGTATCGCTAAGCTCCAAACATTTCACACTGCTCCGAAGTTTCGTGGAGTACTGAAGCCCCAGTTGAAAGCCGTTAGAATAATCATTCTTTCCGATATATCCACCACGTGATAAGTTATTTTAACTCCGGTGCGCTATAAAACACTCGGCCAAAGTTTAGGGACAAAATACCAAGTAAAAGCAGTGTGGGGGATATAATAGAAACAAGTCTGTCACAATAGCTACTATTCTACCCTCAGATACTTCATCGGGCAATATAAATACCAGAAACCAAACGATAGCTCACACCTACTCATCATCAGTCGCCCACCTATTCCTATTAATCTTCTCACAGCTCACAACCACATACAGTAGCTACCAGCATCCAATCCAACCAAAAACGAAGACGGCCTTTCCTTTTTGACAAACCATGCCCAGCAACGCCAGGATCTTGGAGGCTCTGAATGTCCGGGTAACCGGGTTGGGCGAGCAGTACCTGGTCCTGGCCCATGGCTTCGGCACTGACCAATCCGCCTGGCAGCGCATTCTCCCTTACTTCAAACCTAACTACCGCATCATCCTATACGACCTCGTCTGTGCCGGAAGTGTCAACCCCGATTACTTCGATTTCAACCGCTACACCAACCTCGACCCTTTCGTCGACGACTTGCTCACCATTATCGACGCCGTCGGTGTCAAAAAGTGCGCCTACGTCGGCCACTCCGTCTCCGCCATGATCGGCATCCTCGCCTCTATTCGCCGCCCCGAGCTCTTCTCCAAGCTCATCCTCCTCGGCGCTTCTCCAAGGTAAACAAATCCAATCTAAAATCCAAACTCAATCGATCAATTCCGATATCAGAACTGTGATTTTGATTGTTCAAGTCTGTCTGTTAGGTTTCTGAACGACAGGGACTACCACGGAGGGTTCGAGCAGGAGGAGATTGAGAAAGTGTTCTCGGCGATGGAGGCGAATTACTCGGCCTGGGTCAACGGCTTCGCGCCACTAGCCGTTGGAGCCGACGTGCCAGCCGCCGTCCGAGAGTTCAGCCGGACCCTTTTCAACATGCGCCCCGATATCTCGCTCTTCGTTTCGCGGGCCGTCTTCAACAGCGACCTGAGGGAGTTTTTGGGCTTTGTCCGGGTGCCCTGTTTCATAATCCAGACCACAAAAGACCATTCTGTCCCTGCCTCCGTGGCGAACTACCTGAAAGACCATCTGGGTGGCCGGAACACCATCGTGGCGCTCGAGACGGAGGGCCACTTGCCGCATTTGAGCGCGCCGGGTTTGTTGGCCCGTAAACTCCGCCAGTGTCTGTTGTCGTCGTAGTAATTAATGTACCCGACCCGAATGTGTGCCCGGCTCGGCCCACTAAGTGGGGGTCCCAGAAGAGGAAATTCCAATAAGGCTAGAGATTGATGACGCGTGTATAATAATCTGTGGACGTTAGTCCTTTTGGGCTTTTCTTCCACTTTGGATCATATGATCTGCGGAAGGGGATAAGAATCTCCATGTGATTATCACGTGGTGATGTGTCCCTCTTTTGTCAATTTGGCCTTCTTTTCTGTTTTTTCTTCTTCTTCTATTTTCTTCTGTCTTTCTTTTTTTTCTCTTTTACTCTTTTGGGTTTGGCATCTTGCTTTGCTTCGTGGAAAGAGTATTTTAAATGGGTGTGTATATTTTTATCCCGCAAACCACTTCCTCATCCCACATTCTCTTCACATCCTATTTATATATTTTTAATTATATTGTTCACCCATTTATAATACCTAAAATACCATTTTCCCAATTCTACTTTGTTCACGCATTTACAATCCCTAAAATACACATTTCTCAATTCTACTTTGTTCACCATACATTTTCTTCTCCATTACTCCATAATTTTAAGTGTTTTAAACTAATCTATGCGTTGTTTATAAATACGGTATTTTTTTCCATGAGAACTTACATGCAAAATCGACATGAAAACTAATGAGTAAAAGGATAAACGGAAGTGTCAACAAAAAAAAAAAAGAAATACAAACAGTTTACCTCATCTTCAGGTTCAATGCTAGCCTCTTCAGACATAAAACGACCGAATATGATAAATTTAGGTTAAGGTTTATGAAGTACGTACGTGTTCATCAAAAAAATTAAAAAAAATTAAAAAGAATTTGTAATTTTTAACAATTTATTATCCCTAACTGTAATTTTATATTAGGTTATTTTGGTCTTTTAATAAATCAACCACATGTGGGGTAAAAAAAGTGGTTTGTGGGGTGGTAATAGACGCACCCTTTTAAATACGCACCCATAATCTCTTAATACACTATTCATCTAGTTTTTTATTTCAATATTATACTAAATACACATTTTAAACTGTTTAAAATACCCCTAATATCTAAAACTAATAATAATCTGTTATTTAATATAATTATTATATATTTACTATTTCACAACTCTCTTTACGTAATCTCTTTTATTTTCTGTTAGATTTTTTTGATCGGGTTAAAATTTTTTTTTGATATTTTTCAATTTATAGGAAAAAGAGTAATATTATATTCGAGCTCTAAATCTCTAATATGACATCAATCGGCTATAATTTAAAGAAAAAAAATATTGAACATACATAATTTTTTCAAAGTTAAGAAACTAGTAAAAATACAATAACATAAAAACTAAAGTTGATAAAAAAAACCAAATGAATCGGTAAATAGTCAATGTGATTATGACAATATTTTAAAGAAGAGATTTTTATTTCTTTTATTTTGATGCGTAGTAATAGTGGAGAAGAGTTAGGTTTTAAGAAAGAGAAAGTTATTTTTTTCTTTTTCCCCTAATAATTGATAGACGTTTTTGTAATTAAACATACCTATAAAATCTGATGTGAAATATAAAATAATAGGAGTGTGTATTAAGAGATTAGAGGTGTGTATTTAAAATTTCTCTTGTAGAAATTATTGTATGCACGACGTTTATTTACAATTCATATGTTTGACCATCATATTTCTATATTATTTCTCTAATCATGACCATCTATGTATGTATGTGAAGATACACACTGTGTACTAAAAATGCTATATTTTGATCTATAATTCTACTTGCTTCTAATAGTTATATTTATACGGGCTCGTTAGAATAAGTTTGCTATGTCTCTTCAATTGTCATCACCAACTACTCGATAAGACCCACATATTTTAAAATTAGAGAATAAAGATATCAATATGTAATTTTTGTTCACGGAATTACAAAAATTAATTATCAATAGGGTTACTGTTCACGGAACAGTGTCCTGACACCCATTTAGAAGCCACCGTACAGCCGCAACCAAAGGGTGAGTTCTGGATGTACTCTGTTTGTTGGGGTAGACGTGTCAAGCATTGGTTGGGTTGTTGTCTATTTCTCCGTCAGGGCCCGTTAGCGCGTGATCCACACATCCTTGGTGAAATTTTTGTAGGCAAAGGCAGATGAACTTGGGATAACTCTGGGAAAAATAGTATTCTGGTGTGTTGAAGAAGCTTTAGTTTGGTAGGACAGTGAAATACAGATCTGAAATTTGGAGATACGGGTGTTGGCGATCGATTTCATTTCTTGAGTTAGGAATTGTGGATGGGTTACTTGCGGATGCAGACTGAGAATCAACAATTACTGTTCGATTCATGGTTGTTGTTTAATATCAATCGAATGACAAGATGAATGTCGACCTTGAAGTTGACGATGGTGGTCTTCGATTCAGTGATCAGCAGTTTTCTTCAGACGAAGATGTCTGGCAAGATGGGTAAATTAAGTTTGGAGTTGAGCTCTCAAAAATCTTCATCTTCTTCATCATACTAATTTGGGTTGTCGTTGATCGTTTTGCCATCATTCTTGTAGATTGGGTCAGTTCAAACCTAGTATTTGAGACTCCATTTTGACTCAAAGATCTACAAGTGGTGAAGCCAATGATAAGGTACGAACATATACTGTGTGTCTGTTTAAATTGTACGAGATAACTGAGGTGTTTTGTTTGAATGGAACGAGAAAACTGATGTGTTTGTTGTATGGCTAAAAATTGGGTCGATGGATACCCAATGCTTTGAGGTAGAGGTTAAATCCAGTTAGAACAAGCGATGTGAGCTATGGTAGGTTTTTGAATCCTGGTTCTGTGTGGGTTGTCATTTTGCCATATGTGGTTCTTAGATTGAACTGGTGAAAATAGCAGGGCAACAGTTTTCATCAGCTCTTAGGTAAAACCAAGTCTGCAGGGAGTGATAGATTCGTAGTTGGTGTTTGGAGTACTGAGAGATATGAGCTGATCGATGAACACTGGTGTGATGCTAATTTGAGGAACCCATTTATTTGCTGTTACTATCTATGGTGTAGTGCACTTGATGTTTATGTTCCCTTCACCTATACTCATTTGGGTTCAGGCATTTTAAAGAATGAGAGATGTTATGTGACATATTCTGACCATAATTTTGTTGGGACAGAAACATCGAATCTATGGTATAATGATTTGATGAGCATCTAGTGAAACTTACTGAAGGTTGTTATGTCCGTGGTCAGCAAGTAGGGCCTGTGTAAAAATGATGATCTGTAACTGTGTTAGGTCTTAATGTATTGTTCTGAGATGCATATATTTGTCCTCGAGTATTCTCTTACCTGCCTGACAAATAAGTTTATCAAATGCTTCATGGGGTAGTAACAAGACAACATTTATGGTTATGATATTCAGTTGTGGTTTTAGAATAGTAGCTGGGTTGTGCTTATTATGATTCCTATCGCAGGTTTTGCGATGCCGGTTATTGGATATGAAAGCATTTAAATAGGTTTGAACGTTTCAGTATCATAACTCTATTCAATTGGATTATCAGGGGTGAATAAAACTTCAGTATCCTAGTTCACCAAAGGCATAACTGAACTTGCACTATATGTTTGTTGGGTTTCAAGCTTTCATTGTGTGGATCAGTGGATGTTAGCTTAAGCAATCATAGCTCTTTTCAATGTCAATATCAAAATGATGAGAGTTTCTTTTTACATAGGACATAAAACCCTGAATCGCTTACATGCACTTTATTACATTTGAAGACTTTACAGAATAAGTTTTACTCATGATTCAGCCCTCACAATCTTAGTATTTTTCTTATTTATCAGCATTACTATTCTCATTAGTCATCTATATCAGAAAGCGTGAGGGTGGGTATGTATTTTACTGTAACTGAGGAGTATGAGTAAAGCTTGAGGTTGAGTATGTTTGAGGTTCAGAATCTTGTAGTAGTGGTTAGAATGATTGGTAGTGTAAGGAGGAAATTTGATAGGAATACGAACTGAAGTATGATATTAAGATGTATGTATGACTACATTGCACTTCTAATTCTCTTTTGGGATAGAAAACCAATATGCTGAGGCCAAGTTCTATGTCACCCATCACCATACACCACGAGTGGAAGAGTGGTTTAATAGTAATGAGAACCCATATGGATAGTGACTTCTCAGTAACCAGCAACCCTTTGGGTGAAAAAGGAGTCGTGTAGCTGTCTCAATTACTTGATTAAGCTCTAGTTCAGGTGTCTTATCTATCCTCCCTCACCTCTTAGTTTTAGACCCCATCAATATAACTTAAATTTGGTAGTACAGAGAATTATTGCTGATAGGATGATATTTCCAGGAAAGAAGATGACGTGTTCTCATAGTATTGTCTTACGTTTTAAGGATTTTGTCCAATATTGGAGTGAATCTTTATTCACAAGTTTATGTATCAGCTTAGTAGTATTGACAACAATGATAAGTAAGGCTGAATACCTGTTGTATTGGAGAGGTCTAGATAGATGATAGCACTTTCTTTGAGTATTACTTTCTTGTAGTGGTTTTGGTCTTTATTGAGTTGGTGATATGCATATGATGCTTATATGTTGTAAATGGCAGCAAGATGTCAAAATCTGGAGCCTCAACCAAGTGTGGTGGTTGCCATGGAACTTGTAAGAAGGTCACTATTGGGCATCTTGGACATGCAACATGCTTGCAATGAATGCCAGGGTACTGGAGAGACCATCAGCGACAAGGACCGCTGTGGAAAGTGCAAGGGAGAGAAGGTTTTTCATGAGAAGAAGGCTTTAGAAGTCCATGTGGAGAAGGGTTATGCATAATGGAAATAAGATCACATTTCCTGGTGAAGCTGAGTATATTTTGATTACTGCGTTTACTCTCATGCTTATTCGTGATTGTGAAATTGATTGGTTTGCTTGCTTTCATTGTTTTTGTCTTTGCAGCCTAACACAGTCACTGGTGATATAGTTTTCATCATTCAGCAAAAGGAACATCCAAGTTCAAGAGAGAGATGGATGCCTTTTTGGAAGCATGACGGTTAATTGATATGATGTCAATTTAAACTTCATTGTTCACATTATATGTAGATGACTATTCTTGTTATGATTGCGTCAGTTCAACTAAGATTTGGTTCTCAGAATAAGAGCTAACCAACCAAACACAATGTGTGCAGGTACCCTATCATAGAAGAGTTGCAGCTGTGGGATGAAATTCTTGTTGTTTATATAATGATGAGTTCGTAAATCTATTCTATCGTACATTTTAAGATGCAATATAAAGTATATAAAAGGTGTCAACTGGCTTTTGTGTATGGATATATGAATTTAACAATAACATATAGAACATTAAAAATGTGTATCGAGTAATGATTTGTGCTATAGCACCTTCAATGCATGCATGTCTCATTTATTTACCTGTAGCATGATGTTGAGACTGTTGCATTCTTTTACATACAGATCTCATTTATTTATGAACCATAATTGTCACGCAGGTACTCTAGATTTAGTTCAGGGAATGACTTTATGTCTCAGGTTTGGTTTACTTAGTTAATAGAATACCTATTTAGTGCCTTGTTATGTCCAAAAATGAATAGAATGTTGATACATTTGTGGTAACCCCAAGTGGACTGACCATTTTGACATACATCATTAAGACATGCTCATGTAAGAAATTGACTATGAGTCCATTTGAAATTTAGCAGAAACATAGCTTATAAGTCCATTTGATATTTAACAGGAACATAGGTGTAAAGGTTTGTGACATGATCTCAAGAGAATATGAACCTACGAAATCAACAAAATACAATTGTGAAGAGCACAAATCAAATTGAAAAACGAAATATCCAAGTGATTGTTAACTGACATCCACCACAATAGTCTTCCGCTTTTAATGTGGTTAACACTACCTTGTTTAATAAACTATATATAATCTTCTATCTTTATAAACTATATCATGGAAAAAATATTATGAAAATCTAGAAATTTGGTTTTCAAAACTAAACATATAATCAACTCTAAAACCTTCAGAACCAACAAGCAATATCAGCGGGCAACCCAAACTCTCAATAACAAGTGACAAAATAAAACAAAAACAAAGTTCACTAAGCAAATGCTTCATAAAAGGGTGAAACTTAAATATGAAAAATAACAGGAATGCAAACATCCAAATTCAACTTCATAACACCTTGAAAGAAAACTCACATTCACCAGACCCATCTTACAATAAACATTATATCAGTCATTTTACTGGAAAAACATAATTTTACATTATTGAAAGGAATTAGAAAGATATACCATTTGTTACCATCTGGAAGATGAATTTACTGTAATGGAGCAACAACTACAGTAAAATCAGCCATATATCTCAAATGTGAAGGTAAAACCAGTGTGGCAAACTGTCAATTTCTAAGGAAACCTTGAATGAATTATCTCAATGTATTTTAATCATATGAAAAAATCGACAATATAAATGTATGACATAAACTACTATTTTTAGAAAGACCATAAACTTTTAGTAAAACTAGCCATCCATATATATTCTCCTCATGAAGAACTAAATACAAGCTTACACATACATACGTGTATAGATCTTCATACATCAAATTTATATACACCAATTCTCTTGCTTAAATTGCCACAGCTCTCTTTGATTAACTAGTTACAAAGAATTTAGTTTGATACCTAACCAGATGGTTTATTCATAGTTTTATACTGAATCACATATTAGAATTCCTACAAGTATTGAACTCTGATGAAAGATAACCATACCAATCAGACCCGAATACCATCCAAATCCATGGACTCTGGGACCATTGATTAAATTTTCCAAGTATTTCCTACTGTTTATATGCAAATTAAATACAAGTAACATAAACTGAATCAAATGCAAATTAAATACAAGTAACATAAACCGAATCAAATCAAAACCCACTTCCACCTTCTCTTTAATAACGATTTTGCCTCGCAGTCCTCTTCTCTTCCCGCTCTCTCTTATCTCTCGCCGTGTTAACAGGTTTCAGACCCCACTTCCACCTTTCTACCATCCCTCTTTCTCTCAAATCTCACTCCCTACCTCTTCTCTAAATTTCCGACGACCTGCTTCTCCACTTTATTCTTCTTCGCGAACCGTCTCCGATCTCTTTCGTCGCTCTCTGTCTGGGATTTCGCATATTTTCAATCTCCGCCTCAGATTTTTGAAAGATTGGGTGAGTTGTGCTGCTTCCAGGAATGGTTCCTTTTTTCTTTTCTGCGTTCTATGATTGACTGATTTGGGGTTTCGGTATATTTGGGTTCGTCAAGGGAAGGTGATTTTGGGTTTCTGATTGTGTTTGTGTTTTGGTTTGTTTAATTCATTCTCTACGAATTGAATTGCATTTTTTTGTACTGCATATGGTTGTTGGTTATTATTGTCTGTTTCCTTGGTCCAATAGATGTGATTAGTGGAATTCAATATTAGTATGAATTAGAACAGCAATAAACGGAGAAAAAGAAAAGAGCTTCAAAGACTTTGTATATGTAAAAAAAGTTCTGATGATGAGCTGCTTTTGGTCGAGTAGGGATGCATACCTCTTTTGCCTTCTAAATGGAGAGCCTCCATTGCAGTGTTAAGAACGATTGCTACTATATTAAAAGGCAGACAACAGACTGATTTTTCCATCTTTAGATACGATAGGAGGACTTACAGCTTTTATGAGGTTAAGAATTTGGTTTTGCAATGTTGTATGCAATGTGATTAAATGAGTACTGTATGGATCCTTTTTTGATTTTTGGATTTGAATGTGTTATTATTTATTGACATAACCAGTTGGATTTTGCATCGGGTCTCATGAATACTTTTATTTTTGCAGTTCGGTGAAGGTTGCTAGGAGTCGATTCCGTATTGAAGGTCTGTGCTCTATTTATTTTACTTTTCACATAAGGGTGTGAATGCAGACCTTTTGATAACTCCCATTAGGATTTAGTTGTTCATCAGTAATAGATACATATAGATAAAATGCATGCAATGCAATGCATCTAAAATTAATTGAAAATCCAAAAATGTACCCATTGAATGTTAATGATGACAGTTCTGAGCTAAAATAGTTGCAGATCTGATTGTTGTGTATGGCTACTCTTTAAAAAACAATATACATCTGGTATATGCAAACAAGATATGTTTTCAAGCCAAATTCATTCACATTTCAATGTCTTTGTGTATAGGTGTATTTCATTATTTGCATTTTGTATTGTCAATTTATAGGTTTGCAATACCAAAGACAGAGAGAAAGAAATGGATACTTTATTTTATGTCTGATACTGAGTGAGGTATTTGAGGCTTAGAGAGACTTCAAAATTTCTGTACAAACCTGAGATTTTATTTACCTTGGTCATCTTATTATCTGTTTAATTTTCATTTTTCTTAAATATGATTTTACAATTTGGTTCTTTTCCTCTTTACTGATGTTCCCCAGATTAGTTTTATTGTTTACTTTTTCTTTTTCTCTTCCTCTGCATTGTAGTTTTAATATTTTCAAATGCCTTTAGGTACATTACCCCAAGTATTTGTATCTTAACAAGATCATACAAAGATAAGTCTTCAATTGCTTTGCCTTTTTGAAACTATTCTAAAACTTTATCGGATATCTCCTAATCATGTTCATAATACGATAACAAATCTGTCAAATTCAGTACCATTCTACTTTGGACGCTGTTGCGGCATTTTTATCTGGATTGAGATCTTTCTGAGGAACGATTTTGGTCTTTTTAATTTTATAATTTCCTTGGCTTATAAATTTATTATGCTTCTTTTGTCAAATATAGGGTAAGAAAGCAACTGCACATGCTTCCGTTGCATAGGTTATTGTGAGCAAAACTACCATCAGAGAGAAAGAAGGGTTGCAGAAAGCATTGTTTATGAGAACCCTATTCTAACATCAAAATCCGGGGATCAAATACAAATTTTTTATCAAAAGTTGAACATGAAGAGTATATAATCTACCAAACTCGCGTTAGCGAATGTAAACTGTTCACAAAGCAGATTGGAAAATAGTTTGTCTTTCTTGGTTGAGTTTGATGACCATTATATTTTGGAAGCAATTGTATAATTTTTGGAGAACCGCACACGCGCGTGCATGAAAGCTAGTATGTTTGATTCCTTGAAACAAACGAGGCCTCATAGTCTTCAATCAAAACGAAATTCCCCAAAACATGACAGCACTTTGCTGTTGTGAAATCTAATGGAGCATTCGAAGCTGAAACTTGAACCCCTGATTCTCAGGTAAGATGGTCCCACTTCATTTCTCCACAGTGCATTAGAATTTCAAAGAATTTTAATTGCTCATATCGGAGTCTCAGAGGAATACTTTGATTTTGATTGTTAGTTTTGTTTTGTTTATATTTTCTTTCTGTTGTGTCAGAACCTCCTAATCTGGGAAATTGGTTCGCTAGCTACCGTATGCATCACCTGCAATGAATTCCAATTCTTTTCACAATGAGTTTGGTACCGGCGAGAGTGAAAGAGGAAAAGATGAAGGGAATTCATGTGGGTTTAGGGAAATTGGAAATGAAGTTGGAGTCTTTGTTCATGAGAAGGCAGATGGGGTTGTCAAATGTGGCAGGTCTTCACAAGACCAATGTTTAAGTAAGGTAGTTTGCTTCTTGTGTCCTTTTGATTTATGAGCTTTATTTCTTGAGGAACTTAATATGATCTTCTTTCAAAAATGTGTGGTTCTGATTTGGAGTTCGACATTGTATTGGTAAGTTGTAATGAACAATTTCTCACATGTGACAAAATTTTCTTGCTCAGATTTCAGGTTCTTCGGAATCACCTTTGTCCCTTTCAGGTATATGTGTTACTTCGTTCTGATGTTATATTCCCCCAATTTACTGAAAAAATGGTTGTCTGCTGAGAAACATGTGAATAAGAATTGGAGTCCTTGAATGATGTGGTACTGTATGTTGAGAAAAGAGTAACAAAGTGATTGATATGTTTGTGCTTTTTTACTCTGTTAGAGCCTACGGACATCAAAAACTGGTTTTCAAGCTATATGTACGAGTCTCCTTCATTGGATACTACTGATGGTTTTGGAGATTCTCTTGCCAAGCAAAGTAAATGCGAGAAGGATGGGTTTTTGGTTGAAAACAGTAAGAGAGAAAATGAAGTGGAATTGAGGAATTCTAGTATAAAGAGGAGTATCAGTAGAGAGGTTGTGGGTGAGAAGGAACAGTCAGGAGGGTTTTCGAATTGTGACAGCTCTTGGAGAGTTACTAAGCAGGCAAGGCAATCTGTACCTGAGGTACTTTTTTGTGCATTTCTTTCCCTTATAACTAAACTCCAATAACATCAATAAGTAAATCCATATTTCCATGATCTGATAGTCAGAAAGAACAATAAGATCCATATCAATGTACCAAAATCCAAGATATTGCAATAGACCAGTAGTGGACCCCAATATTCTACTACTCAAGAATTCTTAAGATGAGCTTTTCACAAGCCTTCAGGTTGAAAAATCTAAGCCCCTATATCCAATCCACTATTACCCTTTTCTTCAATTGTCCAGCACCAAGTTCACCTTTCTTTTCAAGAACTATTGTATTAAACTACACAGTTTATGACATTAAAGTATCTGACACAAACTTCTTGCAGGCTCCAGGTCCTCTGGAATCACCTTTGCTTCTTTCAGGTGTGTATCACTTTCTTGCTACTTTAATGAATTGTTCAGCTACTCAAAAAATGTATATTAAAAATGAAATTTTTTGAATCATATTCTCTGCTTTGAGTTATCGTCTAGAAACATAAGACGTTGCTTATTATTTTAAGGAAATAACGTAATCTGGTCTCTTTTTCTTATCCTGGTCTATCAGAACCTTTTCACATCAAAAACTGGTTTTCAAGCTATGTGTATGAGTCTCCTTCCTTGGATACATATGATAATGATTCTGTTGGCAAAGAAAGTAAATGTGAGAAGGATGGCTTCATGGTTGAAAATAGAAAGAGTAATATTGAAGAGAATTTGGGGGATTTTAGAAAGAGTAGTGTTGGTAAAGAGGTTGTGGATGAGAAGAAACAGTTGGTAGGGCTTGCAAAATTTGACAGCTCTTGGAGAGATACCAAGCATGATAGGCAGCCTGTACATGAGGTATTTATCTTTTTTTTTTACGTATCCCAGAAACTTTCATTTATTCATCAAGAGTTCAACAAGCTAAGTCACTAAACCCTATTCCAAGATGATCATAAATGTGTCAATAGAACAATGCATTTTCCTTCATTGGTTGTACACCTGTCATTTCATCATGGAAACCTCAAACTTTATCAACCACCTCATGAAATTTTCCACCATTCCAATCAGTTGACTACCAATTTTTCTCTAGGATGTTGCATTAGTTCCTTTCTGAACAACTTTGCCTTGGCCTTTGCTAAGAAGAAGCTACTTCCTCTCTCAATGCTTTTTGTCGGAAATCTTTTATTTTTGCCCTCCAGGAGTCTGACAAAATATCCTTTCTGTAGGTTCCAGGTCATTTGGACTCCTCTTCACACTTGTCAGGTTTGTATCAACTACTCATGCAGCT
Source organism: Fragaria nilgerrensis (assembly GCA_010134655.1). NCBI lineage: Eukaryota > Viridiplantae > Streptophyta > Magnoliopsida > Rosales > Rosaceae > Fragaria > Fragaria nilgerrensis. The sequence goes on along the minus strand of CM020978.1, from coordinate 29,802,373 downwards.
TTTCTCTCCCAAATTGTATGACTACTGAGAATATGATTTTGGGTGTAGAATGTAATCTCCCTATATATATATATATATATATATATATATATATATAAGCAATTTATCAAGACAAATTTGTATATCACAAATGGAGTCTTTGAATCATATATTTGCTCTCATTTTTCGGGAATCAAAACATGCAGTATTCTATGTTTAAGAAAAAAAAAATATGTAAAGGAAAGTCACTGATTTGTTTGTACTTCCTGATCTTGTAGAGCCTACTGACATCCAGAACTGGTTCTCAAGCTATGTGTATGAGTCTCCGTCTTTGGATACAGCTGATGGTTTTGGAGATGTTTTTTGTAGAGATAGAATAGATGAGAAGGATGAGGTTTCGGTTGAAACCAGCAACAAAGAAAAGGGAGAGTGTTTGGAGGGTTTTGGTAAAAAGGAAAGTGATAATGAAGAGTTAGCAAAACATAACACCACTTCCAGACATAGCAAGAAGCCTGTAAGTGCGGTAGTCTTTCTGTTCCTTACAGTTTTTTTTGTTGATCTATATTTCTTGTTTGAATCTATTAGACACTGGTCCTGTATTTCAAATTACTGATCATAATAATGTCAATAACAGGTTGACCAAACCACTGGACTGGATGAAAATCTATCTGGTCAGAGGGATTTTTGTCTCAAATATAAGCCTAATACGTTGCAAAATTATCGTAGTAGTCAACCAAAACATGCTGAGACATCAAGCTTCAACAAAGGAGATTCTCAATGCAAGGTAGATCAACAGACCTCCCATGGAACCAGATCTAAGCCATTGAACAGGAGAAGTTCATGCGGTAATGATGGGACAGTGGTTCATAGTAGGGGCTCCACTTCACAGGAGAGCTCAGAAGCAAAGGTCCATGCTGAAGAATTCTTACTAGAAACCAATTCCGAGTTAATTTCAGTCAATGAAGCATCAGTAAGCAAAACAACTCATGGAAGCAAAGAAAGAACAGATGATGGGACAGGAATATCAGAAGATGGTTTCATTACAACAAGGAAACGCAAATTTACAGCAAGAAATGATGAAAACTCTCCAGATGGACCACCAAGGAGTAGTAGAGGATCAGTTCCATCGGTATGTGGGAAGGATGTTGTTATTGAAAGAAAGACCTTGGCAGACACAACAAACTTTCATCATTCTCCGGCAACAATGATCACCGGAAAATGGAAGTGTCCTCAGCAGCGTAAGCGTAAGCCAAATTTGGGACCTCCTTTGAAGCAGCTTGGACTTGAGCACTGGATTCGTAAGTCGTGAAAGACTGAAAGTCTAAAATATGGAGATGTTGGATGTTGAGAGAGGCCAACAGAACCTAAAGACTCGAGCTTTGGGGAGTTTGAAGGATCCTTGATGTAAAAGAATAAGGGTTAACCAAAGCATTTCATCATTCATTCGTTCTTCACATTTTGGTGTTTATAATATCAAATCTCAAACTCTCAAAGACTCAAAAACATTTACAGAATAGCAAATGTCAACTGATATAGGTTGTGTGAATGTCATCTATTTTAAATCTGCTTATGTTCTTTGTCACTAGTAGTCCAGCTGCACTAGGCATCTCAACCTAGTACACCCGCTCTGACCCCGCCACCCAACCCTCACCAACCACCTCATCTCTCTCACCGCCTCATGAATTCTCCGAGCCTCCGGCTCACCTTCACGCTCCTTCAAATCTCGCTGGAGCTTTTTTTCTTTCTTTTTTTCTTTTGATGCCTCGCCGAACTCCACTATCTTTGCAATCCTCCTCTTTTGAATTGAATTAAATTGAACTGAAAATAAATTGTTAAAGAACATCGACGGTGAACTGAGAAATTGCCCGGACCCGTCTGACCCTCCTGGGAGGTTGGTGAAGAACATGAATTCTTCGGGGTGTTTGATTATGCGGAAGAAGCTTGATGTGGTTGGTGATTGTGTTGGTTGTTCAAGTCGGAGGAAGATTTTGGAATGGAAAAAGGAAAAGAAGAGGTCAAGGCTGGTGATGAGTTATGGAAAGTTGGAAACCCAGGTTCTTGAACCCGGAGGAAGAAGCCGAAGAACTATGAACAACATTAGAAACCCTATGTTAGATAAGAAACTACGAAGACCGTAAGCAACTCCAACAAAGGAGTCAAATCCTAGTAATGATTAAGCCCGGCTCTAGAGTAGGTAACCAAAACGATTGTCTTGTCTTGGGCCTCAAATTGGAAAAATCCTTTTTGTTTGAATGTCTATACATATCTATATAAAATTAAGTGTGGCACAAGAAAAAAAATGCCCAAGATAGTTTTTGAATAAACTTATCATCATCGTAATTTAAAGAGAAGTTCTAGTGCCTTTGTTTTTTTTCTCCGGCAACGTTCCTACAAGGGATTGATTTCTCCGTGTAAAAAAAATCTAAAGTTTAAGCATAAGAGAATACGTTTTCGTATCACTTTTTTATGTAGAAAACTCAACTAGCGAGAACAAGTATTTGACCGAAGCCAAAAACAGGTTGACCATGCTGCTCGGTTTTCATTTCACGTCAAGGTTTTTGTTCAAAGAACAAGAAAAATAGAGTTTCAAATTAAAGACATTTAAAAGTTCTACCTTAGACGAATTTTTACATCTGAAATGCCATATTAACATATTATTTTAGCTTTTTCCAATATTTCATTCGTGTAGAGATGCAGTTCGATCAAAATTGTAGCTAATATACTAGTGACACATGTTTGATGCCAATTGTTGATTGACAGTATATTTATAGCTAGTATAACATGCAAATAGATACCACTAACATCATATAAATTTCATTTTCATAATAGTACCACAACTTCTGGTGAAATATCCCATACAACTGAACAATGGAAGGTATATGATCTTCTCTAACCAAACCACCCGTTAAATTGACATGAATATTTGTGAATTATGGACCAAATGTCATACAAATTGTAGTCGGTAGTAGATGAATACCTCTTCGGTCCACGATGTTACCAGAAGCCCACCATGAAGTAGACCAAGCAAGCATCGTCCCGGAAGTCATAGCAGTCTGGGCCGGGTAGGAGGCACACAACAGATGTCCAAATAAACAAACCACAATAGCACACTTGTCCCACATCGATTGACAAACAAGAAAGAAGTCCATGCGGGGTTATAAATGCAATGCTAAAATCAACAAAAAAGGTAATCATCAATTCTGAGCATTAAATACATTTCACCAATTGCACAATTGACTTCATCATCGGAGAGAGAAAGATCGGTAAGACCCAGTCAATCTCTTGTTACAGCCAGTCAGTCAGCAAAGACCAAGAGCAAAGGTCACGCTAAAGCTTCTACGAGGTCTGAGAGATCTTGCATAAACAATTGACGCCGTCTGTGAGAAACTATATGAAAAGCTACCGTGACTCGATGACTGAGTCGAGTGAGCTGGGAGAAGGGAACATATCGACATTGGAGGACCAACAAGGTCACGGGGAGGAGAGAACGCCGAGGATCGCGGCTCAGAGCGAAGGATCAGGTGAGAGGTTGGAGTGCACTCCCGTAGGGAATGATCGAGAGAGAACCCCGGACAGAACGATGCATGACCTCACTCAAGAGGAAGTGGAAGACATGGTCGAAAGGATGAGGGCGAATGTGGCGGCGCGCTTGGAGAGAGAAAAGACCAGGGACCGCCTAGAAGCAGCGGCTTGGGAGAAAAAGTTAGAGCGGAATAATACCACTATCATGAGCGCGTTGGCGCGAAGATTGGAAAGTGACGAGGCAATCGAGCGGGCAGCTGCCACCTTACGGGAACAATAAGTAGGAAGCCGGGAGTCCCCAGTAACGCCGTTGCCCGCGTCCCGCAAAACAGTCCACGTTGGAGTCAATCTCTTTCCGGAAGGCATGGAGAGTGAGGGCCCACCACCACTCCCGACCCTCACCACCGGGGGTGTGCAAGAGGAATTGGCGAGTGTAGAAGCAGCGTTGATAGCCATGCGGGATAGTGTGACAAACATAACCTCGAGGGTGAACGAGACGGAAAGACGGGCGGCTCATAACCCGCCCGAGATGGGATTCGAAGAAAGAGGGGGGCCGTTCACAAGAGCTATCACGCAGACCTTGCGCTCACACGGGGCGAAATCCCTGAAGTTGAGCTATGGTGGAGAAGGAGACCCACATCTCTTTCTCAATAGCTTGAAATCCCACACCAATGCTAAGAGTTACACGGACGTTGTGTGCTGCAACATGTTTAAGAGACTCTGTCGGGAGAAGCGCTGAGTTGGTTCTACGAGCTCCTGACTAGCTCGATAGACAGCTTTAGGCAATTGGCAGATAGGTTTGTAAACCATTTCATACTGCTTACGGACGGGCAGAACACATCCCAGCTGTTCAAGGAGAAGCAGGAGCACGGAGAAGGGTTAAAGCCTTCGTGAACCGTTAGCAGGGAGCCACGGCAAAGGTCAGGAATTTTGATAAAAAGGTAGCAGAAGAAGCGTTCGTCCAAGCCCTGCTGTCCGGGAAGTTCCCATATGCCATCAGAATCGAGAACCCGCGGGGCTATGACAAGTTCATGGAAATGGCAATCAGGTATGCTTAGGCGGATCACGATACGTACATGGATCAGTCAACGAGCGAGCAAAATGAGGATAGAAGGACCAAATCCATGGGAGAAAACGATCCAGGAGGTGAGAATGTGGAAAGGGGACCAAGAGGGACAAATATTCTCCCCCAACAAAAGACACAAGGAGGGAGGTAGGAAGCCCGTTAAACAAATGGGAGGCCCGCAAGGGAAAGACAAAGGAGGATACCAGGATAGTGGGTTCTATAAGGCGACTCCCGCAGCCAGAGAACATTTCGCCACCCTAACGGTAACTCCCGAGGTAGTATGGAATGAGAACAAGAGCGTAATCCTTGGGCCCTCGATGAGGTAGTTCTCTCCGTCAAGATTAACTAGGGAGGACACGAGGAAGTACTGTGGATATCACGGGGAAGCCACACATGTGATTAACAAATGTGTAGAGCTCAAGAGGGCAATTGAGGGCCAGATAAAAGCACGCAAGCAACAACAGTATGTGTCGGGGCAGTGGCAGGTGGCAGGAGTTCAGGTCTACATGACGATCAACTCTATCTGGGGAGTAACACGGTTAGACTAGAGGAGCAACAAGGCAAAGAAGCAATGCACATGGATCAGAGGAGGACGAGAGATATTCATCTTCGGGAGTTGCAATAATTAGTAGGTAAATGTGAGTTGTAAATCAGTGACATTCATCGAAGAAGAAGAGCAGGGAATCAGGCAGCCTCACGAGGACCCGTTCCTCATCACCGCACAGTTGGACCATTATTTATGCAAGAAGATTCTAGTCGACATCGGGGCATCAGTGAATGTGTTTTTCAGAAAGGCATGGAAATGATTGAGAAGAGGAAACTGCAAGCTCACGCAGGATAATGAACCTCTGATAAGTTTCTCAGGAGAAGTGGTACAACCCCTAGGCTCGGATCACATTTCCATGATCTTGGAAGGTATAAAAGGGAACACGGTGAAGACGGGGATAGACTTCATAGTGGTTGATTGCGAGTCATTTTACAATGAGATACTGGGAAGGTCGGCCATTTGGAAGATAAAAGCCTTCATCACTGGCCATATGTTAATGATGAAACTGACATCCCTTACCAGAGTAGTAATAATCCGGGGAGATCATCTGGCAGTGAGAGGCTGCTATGCCATCGACCAAGATAATGGAAGGAAGAGAGCATAAGTGTTGGTCTCAGGGAGTTTTAAGGCCCTTGCGACAGATGCCCATGAGGATCCAAGAGTTAACGCTACAGCAGAAAGTGCACTGCCCGAGAGGCTGGGATCCGTTGAGGAGACATAGTTGGTTTGCATCTCGGACAAGTTTCTCGCAAGGAAGGCAAGAATAGGGACCGGGTTACCGCTCGAGGTGTGAGAGGAACTTATGCGCTTCTTAAAGGTTAACAACCAAGTGTTTGCCTGGTCATATGCAAATGTCCCCGGGATCTCGAGGGAGAGAGTGACACACTAGTTAGGAATCCAGAAGGGCATGCCCCCGGTAAGGCAGGAGAGCAAATCGTTCGATTCGGTGAAGTACGAAATCATCAAGGGAGAAGTACAGAGGCTGCTGGATATATAAAGAAGCAAAGTACCCGCAATGGTTAGCTAACGCCTGATGAATAAGATGTTCACCAAGCAACTGGGAGTAACCATGGAGGTGTACGTGGATGACATGCTAGTAAAAAGTCTCACCGCAATCAATCATGTAGCTGATTTGCCGACGGTTTTTGACATCGTCCTCGCTTATGGGATGAGATTGAACCCGAACAAGTGTTTGTTTAGAGTCATTAAAGGGAAGTTTTTGGGTCACGTAATAAGCAGGCAGAGAATCAAAGCAAACCCAGAGAATGTTCAGGCCATACTGGATATGGAGGTCCCCAAGCTCAGGAGTGAGGTGCAGTCCTTGACATGCAAGATAGCGGCCGTCCCTCGCTAGGTTTGTCTCCAGGCTCACGGACAAGTGTGCACCATTTTTTAAGCTGCTGAAGAGCCAGGACTTTAAGCTTATCAATTGGGGGCCCAAACAAGAGGAGGCCTTTAGGAAAATCAAGGAGTATCTCGTCTCGGTGTCTATGTTGTCAAAGCAAATCCCCGGAGAGATGTTATACCTTTACTTAGCAGCATCCGGTATGGCTGTGAGTTCAGCCTTGATCAAGAAAGACGATGTCATCGAGCTCCCAGTGTATTACGTAGGAAATGGCTTCACCTTGGCAAAGAGTAGGTACCCGGACATTGAAAAGTTGGCTCTAGCACTCATCGTTACCATGCAGAAGTTAAGACACTACTTCCAAGCTCACTCCATCACCCTGTACACAAATTGCCCACTTTGGTAGGTTTTATAGAAATCGGAAATGAGCGGGAGGCTGGCCAGATGAGCGATTGAACTGGGCGAGTTTGACATACACTACATGCCTAGGGTAGCCATCAAAGGACATACACTACATGCCAGATGAGCGGCTACAGATTTCATCTCGGAGCTCATGACACGACCCACCCCGAATTTCACCCTAAAACCCAGAGTAAATCGTGCGGGGACCACCTCCAAGGAAAGATTTACCGCAAAATTCGGTACAACCTCCCTTGAAAATGGACAACCCTTCTAATAGAAACCTGCAAACACGTCTAAAGATTCCAAATCCAACCTTATAGACTCCTGGAGCCTTCGTGCTCCCCACAAATCACAACCTCTCCTAATATAGATTTACTAATCTAACAAAGATCCTATAACAACAACCACATAATCAGAGCAACTCTATTTGAGAGGAAATGAACTAGAAATAAATAGAAAAGAGCGGAAGCTATACTATTGACTATGCCTCTTCTCCATGTACGCCCGATCTCAACTATGCAATCCTGCAAACTGGGCATTTTAAAACGAAGGGCCAGGAGAAGACATTTAATAACGTTAGAGTGAGTGGACAAAAATAATTTAATAACAAAATACTTATGCATTCCCATTTTAATTTTATAGAAAAATATACTGCATGCGGCAGCTCACAAGCGCTCAATTCATAATCTGACAATTTCACGACTAGCACCGGCTAGTCACAAACTCAAATAAAATGGAGCCTCTCAGGCTAAACTATATATAAACATATATTCGTATGTATCTACACCCGTCAGACTCCTTGTATGAATCATAGAAATAATTTAGAAAAATAGAAATTCATACAGGGCTACAACGCTGGCGTCTAACGCTCACGTTGCGCCATAATGGTATTTTTCCTCATTATGACCGAAAAAGACGGTGTATATATACGTGTGGACTCCCTATATGAAAACCTAAATAAACCGAAAAAGAAAGAAGTTTTCATATAGGGCTATGACGCTTCTGTCTAACACTCACGATACGCCATAATGGTATTTTACCTCATTATGACGGAACAAGCACGTATGGCTAGCTAGCATTTATATACATACTATTCTCATAAAATCCAAAACATATATATATATATATATATATATATATATATCCACCGAAAATCTCATTTTCGGGATCTCTCCAAAGGAGAAAAAATTGTCAAATAGGCGAGAAATCAATAAATTTCATCAGAAGAAATAAATGATTAATAAAATCATTCATCGCATGTTTTTTATTTAAAACAAAGGTCCACTCACAACTTTAGGCCTAAGCCTGACGTCAATCCGAGGTCTCTCCAATTTGAGTCTCCTCACGTCCTGTTCCAAATATATAATTAATTTCCCACTAAAATCCAATATTTATTCAAAATAGGCAAAATAACTGAAAGCCATAAACACGCTCATCATTGCCAAACTTCGATATTCTTAAATCGAAACGATCCAAACTTTTATATCATACTCGGTAGTCGTAAATACAACCTTCCCCAGAAATTGATTTAAATTCTACGATCGGATTTTACATTATTTAACTGTTTAAATACCAAACTTCGGAAATTCACAAACCTATTAAAAACTCATCCGAAAATTCCACAATTCACTTCATTAAACTCCTCTAATTATTACACATTTAAAATTATACAAAACCCAAAACGGCGGCGGCTCCGCCGGCAGCGGCGGCCGATTCTGACGACGTCCAAATTCTAGCAAATTTTAACAGAATCTTCCTCTCAACATCCCAAACAACTTTCATAACTATCACTAAGTCCAATTTCAAGCCTAACTAGGTCAATCGAACGAAAACATCCTAAAAGCCCTAGAATTTCAACTTCGAATTTCTCCTTACCGAGCTCAAGAGGGATCGAGCCTTTTGGAGGGGTTGTTGCACGGGAGGAGAGCTACAAAACGAGCCAAAGATCACCGGCTTTGGTGGCCGGAGGAGGGAGCTCTGGCGAAAGGGGCAACCGGCTGCTAGGGGAGTTTCCTCCCCGTTCGGCGGCGCAACCGGCCAGGTCACAGTCCAGGCGAGGAGAGGAGGCGGCGGCAGTCCGAACGGAGTGGTGCGACGGCCTGGCTTGGCCGGACGGCGTCGGTCGGAGCGGAGAAGAGAGGGAGAGCATCGGGAGAGAAAGAGAGAAAAGAGAGAGAAAGGGAGAAGAGAAAAGAAAAAGAAAAGATGAGTTTGAGCCTCACACCAACCCGGCCAAACATCAAAAAAATACCCAAATTCACCAATTTAACACCCCAAAATAAAATACCTTATTAAAAATTACCTTTTACTAACTAAAATTTACCATTTTTACCGTCGACACATTTTTCACCTACGAATAACTCTCCGGAATAATCGTCCCTCAAAACCCCTTTAGGGACCAATTAAACTATATCTCAATGTCGGAGACGGTAAAATTCTTATTATAATCAAGCTAGTAAATAAGATAAAAATTTTCGGGGCGGGATGTGACAGCTCACGCCCATGAAGGACGATGAAGAGCTTCTCGAGAATGATCAGCCAGAAGTAACGAAGGCCCTTGAGGAGGCGGAATCAATTTGGAAGATGTATGTGGATGGCTCTGTAACCAAAGCCAAGAGCGGAGCGGGAATAATATTGGTCAGTCCAAATGGATTTAAGTACGAGTATGCCTTGGAATTCAAGTTTGCCACATCCAACAACACAGCTGAGTATGAAGCATTGATTGGGGGGCTGCAGTTGGCACAAGAAATCGGGGTAAGGAGGGTACATATATTCAACGACTCGCAGCTTGTAGTGAACCAGGTCAGTGGGACCTTTGAGGCCAAGGAACCTCAGTTGAGTTCTTACCAGGCATTGGCAAAAGCTTTCTTACACATGAGAATAGTAATGCATATGCCTTGGCAAGGCTAGCCACCGGCACCCGTCTGATAGGGCATGGGAAGGCAAAAATCGAAACATTAGACCGACCCACTATTAGACCGTTGTCCCCAGAGAGCCCACTTGAATGGACCCGATCATCGAATTTATAAAGGAAGGGGTGCACCCGAAGAATAGGCAACATGCAAGGAAGTTGCAGTCACGGTGTGCCAGATACACCCTGATTGAAGATAAGTTATACCGCAGGGGTTATTGCTTCCCCAACCTTAAATGTGTGTCCATGGAGCAAGGCGAGACCATTCTTCAGGATATCCATGAAGGAGTCTACGGTAATCATTATGGGTTACGATCGTTGTCCTACAAGACACTGAAAATGGGATACTTCTGACCTAATATGGGAAAGATGGCATACAAAGTGTCAGCGGGATATTATAAATGTCACCAGCACGCAAACAAAGTCCATTCCCCATCCATCGCCCTCTCAATTCTGATGTCTCCATGACCGTTCGCACAGTGGGGGCTACACCTAGTTGGGAAGCTCCCCACGACACCCAAACAAGTCAAATACGCCATAGTGGCGGTGGACTACTACACAAAATGGGTTGAAGCAGAACCGTTGGGTCAAATCACCACCGAGAGTGTAAAGAACTTCCTCATAAAAAATATTTATTGCAAGTTTGGGGTTCCGGAGACAATCATTTCAGACAATGAGACTCGGTTCAACAACCCAAAACTCATACAGTTCACCAAGGACATGGGGACCAGGATGGTGTTCACATCAGTTGCTCACCCAAAGACTAATGGTCAAGTGGAGGCAGTCAACAAGATCATCAAAAAGCTACTGAAGAAAAAGTTGGATTATGCCAAGGGACAGTGGGCACAAAAGCTCCCGGAAGCACTATGGGCCATTCGAACCACGTCAACAGAATCAACGGGAGAGACACCCTTCAGCATGGCGTTTGACACGGATGCAGTCATCCTGAACGAGTTGGCGGTGCCCTCGGGTAGAGTCGAAAACTATGATGAACATGCAGAGGGGCTCCAGCTAAACATGGATCTCATAGAGGAGAGAAGGGAAATGGATGATCTACACAACCAGGTGTATAAGCAGCAGGTGGCCGACACTATGACAGCAAGGTCCGACCCCGACCCCGACCCCTGAGTTTGGGTGATGACAAAGCCGATAACTCTTGATCCAACATGGGAGGGACCCTATGAAATAGTGGAAGAAGTTATCCCAGCAACCTTTTATCTACGGACAAGGATGAGATAGTCACCGGACACCCGTAGAACGCTGAACACCTTCAGTTTTACCTTGTTTAGGAAAACTTAACAGACAGTTGGGTTTTAAAATTGTAAATCATACCCACCGGGCTAGCTAGTCTACCCGGGAGGATGCCCTCATTTGTTATGCAAAAATTAATATAGAAATGAGGAAGTTAAATTCATAACACCCAGACAGTAAAATTAAAATTTGCCTACACCAACGGTAGCAAGGAAACTTGACAACAGGCCAAATATGTTGTATTTTCTTAACACGAGCGGTAGCAAAATCAACAAACCAAATATGTTGTATTTCAAGGAAAAATAAGACCCACCAGGAACTGATCAACAAAAGGGGAAAATTAAATAACATATCATCAACTCGGACTACCAAGCAAAATACATCAAGGGTTGGCTCGAGGCCACTGTTCAAAATGAGTAACATTCAAAAATTACATAATTCGGGTAACAAAAAAAATCCTGAGCTTGGTCCCTCTCGACCGAGGCGACCGGTTCCTCGTCAGCTTCGTTGCCAGAGTCGTTGTCGTCCTCCTCCCATATAGTCTCGGTCTGAGTCTCAGGGGGACACTCCGTGAGGAGAAGATGGGCATCCTTCTGAACCCGGGCTTGAGCAGCAAGCAAGTCAGCCACCATCCGAGGGCGGTCAAGGTACCCGTGCTCGCTCCACTCATTGAATTTTTTAGTAATGGCCCCATCCCGGGCGGCTTGCAGAAGATCCTTGAACTTCTAGGATGCTTTGAAGTCAGCCACCGCGTAATCGCAGTGACCAGGGACCCCTGGCGCTCAAGCTTCGCGATCAAGGACTTTTTCTCCTGTAGTTTCCCCTCCAAAGGACGAAGCTTCTCGAGCGATAGCCGCACGACTCAACCTCAGCCTCAAGCCCCAAGATTCGGCTAGCTTTGTTCTCTAGCTCCTGGACATGCAGCTGCAACATGGCCAGCTTCCCGGCTAGTTCTTCTCCCTCTCTAGGTACCCGTTCTCGGTCTAAAGGAAGCTCACGTGCCCATTCAGCTTGGCCACCTGCTGCTTTAGCTCGGAAGTATCCTCGCTGGCATCGATCGAGTACACTGCGAAGAGGGCCTAGATCAAGGAACGAGTTAACCAAGGAGGCAACATGCAAAAAAAATATATAATAAAAGAAAGAGGTTGTCCCGAGCCTTAACCTTCATCAAGTGCTCCCGAGCAATATGTCAGGACTCGGAAGGAGACTCTTCTTTGAACCTCACCCGATCAAGGTCAATGCTCTTGAGATCTCGGATCATGGCCCGCACGAACTTCTCATCCGCGCAGCCGTACTCATCGAGAACTTGCTGGATAGGAGTCTTCGACACTACATGAGCAGGAGCAGCGAGAAGAGACTAGAGAGTAGAGTCAGCGGGTGTGACTTTCACCCTCTTAGGGTTGGGGGCGACATCACCGGTTACATCCTTCCCGGTGTATGTTACCTGGGCGTTAAGAGTAACTTGTGCCATCTTTTTTGACTGATGGCGTTTTTTCTTCTTGCCAAGATTTGTCGCGGTTTTTGAGCTTCCGGGAGGAGGAGGAGGTGGCTGAGTAGCGACAGTCCCATAGGTTTCATCAGGAACCTCTAGGGGTTTCTAAGAGTCCAGGATATGCACCAAGCGCGTATCTAGATCCACCTCAATACGGGAGGCAACATGCCCCACGTTCAGCAATTTCATTAGCAGATCTTGATCTTTCTCCATATCGAACGAGTGATTTGGACGACAGACACGTCGAGGGACTTTGCTTGCATAAAAAAGGAAGTGTCACGACAAGAATGGCCAGGATGAAATATCAAACAAGGACGAGACATATGAAACATACCGGGCAGTCTACCCATCTCACAATGGACCAGCACAGCCCACCGAGTAAGATGATACGAACTACGATTTTCCTCGTTGGGCCATGCGGCATGAACTTGGGCGATGCGTTCTTGCTCGAGAGGTGTCAACGTGTACTTTTGGTCCCCGATGGCTTTGAAGTAGTTACGAACGGTATGCTGCTATCGGTGACAACGGTATGCTTAGTTGGGAACGTCTACTTAAGCGATTGGTGACAACGGTATCATAACCCCGCGCCGTGAAACTGATGCACCCTGAGCTTCCGACCTTCTTGGAGTACGACAACCGGTATAACGCGCGGAACTCGTTTATCATGGGTCATCCCATGTTGGACAAGTAGTACATATACCCTAGCCGTAAAAGTTGTCGCCACTGGTTTGGAGAGACCTGACGGGAGCTAGTTGGAGCATGCTCAGCATGTACTGTACATACTGAGGAAGTGGCACCGAGAACCCGTTCCTAAACATGTTGTCGTGCACCGAGATGAAGTTGTCTTGAGGAGCGCAAGCCAACTCTCCAGGATGCAGCCCGCGCAAAGGGATATCCGAGGGGATGTCTCATTCCTCTTGGAATTGCTCTATCTCCTTGGGTGTGAGACTGCACACAGGATCGTCGCAGACCTTACCATCCTCCAGACGGTGTATGGCTCAGGTGATAGGGATAGCCTCGAATACTTTCCATACGCCACCATTGGATACAGAAACGGACGGGTGATCAGGGGTTGAGCACGAAGACTCGGGAGAGGAAACACGAGCGGGAGCCCTCCGAGTTGGGCAATGTAGATAATCCTCCGTCCTCTCGGCATCTTCAGCAAGAGACCGATGGCGTCAGTTACTCCTCTAGGATTCATGCCCTAAAAAAAAAAAAAAGGGGGGGGGGGGGTGGGAAAACCTAAGGCCTATTAGATGATTGCCAAAACACACCGCCATAAAACCGGAGAAGAAACGTAGGCAGAGCTCCAACCCAACACAAAGCAGAGAGCATAAAAAACCCAGAACACAACCAAACAAAACACAAAAGTAAACGCCCAACCCAGTATCCAAATCAAGCAAAATAGCTTAGAACGTGAAAGGCGAGAAAAAGGAAAGCACTTACTAGATAACAGAGGCTAGAGACTCGCCGGAGCAGAGAAATGAGAACACCGCGCAATTGCAAAACCAGTGACAACAATAGTGAAGAATATAACGAATGGGGCAGGTAAACTCTCTCTTTTCTTCTCTAGTTTTTGGAAATCCTAGGCCTGGATTAAGAGAGAGAAGAGAACACAGAGAAGAGCGAACAGAGTAGAGAGAACGCAGAGAGCAGAAGCAGAGAGGCGAAACTGAGGAGAGAAAGTGAAGAAAGAAGAGGGGAAGCATATATAGAGAGAGGAGGGAAAAGACGCCTCGGTTCCCCCTAAACTCGCACTAAAAACCCATTAACTGCGAACGAGGAAATCGGAGCCGTCGAGCTTAACCACAAGATCATGACACATGCCCCACTAAATGGTAACTTCTCGAAGAAGAGAGGGTTAAAACGACGTGCATTTATTGCATGTCCTTTTGTTCCCCAACGCAGTGCCATCTAGCGAACATACAATAAATGTTCTGACACTACACCACGAATCCAGAATCAAACCACGGGATCCCGTATTAAACACTCCGGGACTGGTAGTATCATAGTGGAAGCTACCCTAATTAAAACAACGGGAGAATGGTACCACCGAGGCAAACAACTGAAAAATAAATGGTAGTGGTTGCCCACTTAGCAAGGATCCCAGGGATTAACTATCGGGAGGACATGCCAACTTTGATCCAACCTCAGCTCCCTAAATTATAACTACCAAGAAGGCCTATTAATACTTTAGTGCCAACGAGAGGTATGCGCACGAACTATGAGCCTGAATCCACCCCCGGAAATGTATCACCGGGAAGCATGAGCGAAACAACCAGCCATGAGAACCGTAAGTCCCGTGTACAGCTCCCGGAGAGTCGGAGTCGGGCAGTTCATATCATTCCCTTCCCATAGAGAATAGTGGCCTGATAACCCACGCGGGGATCATACCCCGCGCTCGAGCAGAAATACATGATATGGAAAGGCTCGCTACCTTCGTCCATCACAGTAACAACCCGTTCAAACATGTCTCGAGTACGAACTTAGGGGGACTGAGGTTGGGTACCCGTTGGTAATTTGCTAAATCGTGGGTCATTTTTTCAAGTCCCCACTCACGACGTGTCTTGAACGGAAACTTAGGGGAACTTGTAGTCGGTAGTAGATGAATACCTCATCAGCCCACGATGTTACCAGAAGCCTACCATGAGGTAGACCAAGCAGGCCTCGTCCTGGAGGTCATAATAGTCTGGACCGGGCAGGAGGCACACAACATAGGGCCAAATAAAAAAACCACAACAGCACACTTGTCCCACAACGATTGGCAAGCAAGAAAGAAGTCCACGCGGGGTTATAAATGCAATGCTAAAGTCAACAAAAGAGGTAATCATCAATTTCGAGCATTAAATACATTTCACCAACTGCACAACTGACTTAATCATCAGAGAGAGAAAGACCGGTGAGACCTGACCAATCTCCTGTTGCAGGCAGCCAGTCAACGAAGACCAGGAGCAAAGGTCATGCTAAAGCTTCTACGAGGTCTGCAGGATCTTGCAAAAACACAAACAAATAAGGAAATTCAACAATAACAACTAATCTACCACACCACCATACGTGCATTCTAACATTGTCGTCGCCGTCATAAAATCTAAACTGGACAACACAACTACACGAGCCGAAAAGAAGAAGAAAAAAAAAACGGCATGCTTAGCTTGAGGCCAATGATAGATGAGATGTTAGTGGGATAAGCCCACTGGTAACCCAACAAGACCTATGCCCAACCATGCATACTTAAGAAGGCCCAACTGTAACAAATCCGGATGCTGTGTACAGATTCCAATTGTTTGTGTATAGAATAACCAACTTCAGAGTTGTATGTTTGAAGTTACATGTCACACTTCTTGGCCGCTTATGCCGTATAATGTTTATGGTATCAAAGACATGTACTGTACGTGCAATCTGACCTTAAATATATACATGAAGTTATTCATTTCTCAAGAAAAAGAAAAAAGGCTACGACGTATCTATCTCTAAATTGTTCCGGACCACGTACTCGTAGTAATTGGAAGCTCTCAACAACTTGTACACACCAATGCTGTGTATGGTTTTGTCGAAGTCCCACACTCCCACTCGACGCATGTAAGTTGTAGCACTCGGAATCTGTAATCCCTTATCTAAGAGCAAGACCCGAGTTTCCCTCTCCAGTTCTGGATGCAGCCGATACAATTATGTACATAAAGTCAGACGAGATATGTATGAAGCTGGCATTATGTTCCCCTGGTCAAAATTTGGGTGCGGGTGCTAGTTGGGTGTTGTCACGTTCACATTCTTAAGTTTTACCACGACAAGGTCAAAATACTCGAGAGGTAAAAGACGAAATTGCTTAAGACATACTACAGCTATTGGCGGATTAAATCCTTTGACCTTTCATGTAAAATGGGTGGGAATTTGGTAGAAGAGGTAGACGTTTTTAATATGGTCATCGCCGCCGCATGACTGGAGCAATATTGGTCATCTTCTTAGCTATAAACGTGATAGTGATGAGACACCTTATGGCTTCTATGCTATCAATGAACAACCAAAACGACATCGCACCCAATTTTCTGCAATGTTGACGTTGCAAGTTTCTCATTCAATTTAGCACTTGAAAACAGAATTGAATTATAGAGGATCATTTGGGAAAAGACTGATGTGCAAGCCCTATTTATCACTAATTTTAGTGCGATATGTAGATTTTTTTTTTTTATTTTAGGTCTTTTTTTTGTTTGTTATAAATGCAAATTTATTTGTAAAACTTCATGAAATCGAGAAGCCCCTTACCAAGATCAATGTTTTAAAGAATGCGTGGACGTGTTCTTCTAATGACGTCAACTGACCTCGACACTTCTTGGCTAGAGCTTGTTTGGAGTGGACTTTGTTTTTTTTTATTTTATTGTTATTTTATGTTATGTATACTTTGGTTTTTTGTTTGAATTATGTTGTATATTCCTCTTATTTTATGAATGAAAATATCATTGTCAAAAAAAAAAAAAAAAAAAACAATGGACCTCGACATATAGAGATTCGTCAGAAATTTTCAAACTCATAATCCAATCACTACCGTTTCTCATAACGTGTGGAAGATTTAAGCAAATGAGGAAGGAGCTTATCCTAATTAAGTTGACCAATTCGAAAGAGTTCACAAATATTTTGTATTTCTATACACTAATGGACCCATCTCCATTATCCTCCCGTTAGTTTAGGTTTTAATTATCTTCAGAAAGCTTCATGGTATTTATAGCTTGAATGGGCACATAAGTAACCTCAATCCGGTACCATCTCTCAAGTTTCTTCGGTCCAAGTCGTTCACATTATAGACACACATTTGTAGATTGCCGTCAGAGGCATCTGGTATGGACTATGGAGTACTAGATTGGTCTCTTATGTGGATGCATTTGGTAGTCTAAATCCATGTGAGAGCCTAATAACGTTGATGCGATTATGGGTTTATTTACACGCCATGTTTGCTCATTATAGGCTTTAACTTGATCTTTCTGTAAGAGCAAATGCAGTAGTGAGGTAAAATGATCTGATCAAAAATTGATAAAGATTCTAGAAACGTGAGTAATTGTTATCGTGGAACACATTACACAATCCACGTTTTTAAAATTTCGATACTCCAAAGTAATCGGAAAACCCTTCACCGTTACTAGTGTTTGATCTAAATGCGACTAAGACTCGCCGACTGCATCTTGATCGCACAATTCAAACCCAGGAACCTCAGAGGCCCCATTATCGCCAAAAACTAGAATTTCTCAAATCCCTTTCACCAGACTTATAAAAACACAAGAGAAGAAAACAAAAAAGCTCATAAATGATATGAACGTGTGACGATTATAGTGGCCACCCCAAAGCGGTTGCTCAAAGATGATAAAGCCGTCGGAAAATGGGACCCCAAACAAAGCAACCCATCATCGATGCGACTAAACGACCAACCGCCAAAATAACTGTAACTCACACGTGGGGCCAATTACTTCCCAAAAAAAAAAAAAAACATAATTCATAGTCCATCGTCTTCATGCACGCGAAGCTCGTGGACTCTGAATAATAAGAACTCTGATTTTCCAAACCAGAAACACGCACCAGCCACCTTCCAGACTCCCCCATACTCCTTTTTCTTCCACTTTGATTCCAATCTTTTTCTTCTTTCTTTGTTTGTTGGTAGGTAACACCCGGGCTTTATTTTTTCTTTATATAAAAGAAAAAATTAGACGATATCAACTCCACACAAGCAGTTGTTATATCTAGCGAGAATAGAACCACTACCCCCCATTAGCAGCCTTTCTTTTTCTCTAATTAACTCCTAAACTCTCCATTTCGAATCAGCAAATATAGAACACTCTACACAAAGATGGAGATATCATCACACTAAGCAAAATAAAACTTTAGCCTTAGTGGTTAGGCTACGAGACACATCACTCTTAAACAAAAATAAAAGCCAAAAGGCAAACCAAACTCATCAGCTCACTTCCAATACTTTACCACAAATTTTACAACATGCTCCCGTCACAAAGATATTTACATTTTCATTTTTGTTTGATATTTTTCTTCTTTCTTCTCGTATTTTCCTTTTGTGTGAGTACAATCTTACATGGTATGGGCAGAATGGGAATTTACACTAGCAAATCATCTTCACGCTCGTGCAGCGACGTTGCCGGATCTCGGTTGCCGTAGAAGCTCTGTCAATGTCTCCGCCTGTCCCCATAAAGACACACAAAACGACAAACATAACCACCTCCCCATGAGACACCATCAATAAAAATCCAATTAAAAAAAAAAACATAACTACGTTTTAAAATATCGATAATGGCTGACTGGCCGGGTGAGCAATCCACCCGCTAAATGACATTTATACCCCTGTTCTACGTGCATAACGCCACTATAGTAACTGGGATTCTCTTTTCCACCATCGTACTTTGCCCCGAGTGTATAAAGTGAAATAAAGAATGGCAGTTCTAGTTTTATGCAAGCGGACCGACGTGGCTCAACAGCAAACCAAAAAACCCATTAATTTGGGGAATATTTTCAACAACAACAAAAAAGCCAATGCCACGTCATCCCAAAAAAAACGGAAGTAGCCGCCGGAAAATTCTCTAACCTTTTGCTTGGCGCGTTTGGTGCCGGACTGAGACAAAGCCACCAGGGGAGGTATCGCTCCTTCGCGGGCCACCAGGTTACGGTGGACCGCGTTATTCTCGCATAGCTGGAGTAATATCGCCACCGATATCTCCTTCTGCCTCTGCGACCCAACCTCCACGATCTCCACCAGCACCGGAATCCCGCCTTCCTCGACCAACGCCGTTCTTGCCTCCGGCACCGAAACAAGCACGCTCAGCACGTACGCCGACTTGTCCACCATGTTTGACGCGAAATCCGCCATCAACTCCACCAACGGCTTCATGATTCCGGCCTGGACGGCTCTGATTTTGTTCTCTTTCACCGAGCAGAGCGAGTACAGCGCCGTCGACGCGTCCTTCTTGCCGCGAATCCCGCCGTTCTCTAGAAGATTCACCAGAAGCGGGAGCGCTCCGGAACGTCCGATTGCGACTTTGTTCTCTTCCATTTGAGATAGACGGAGCAGAGCGCACGCGGCGTTCTCTTTCGCCGTCGGAGTTCCCGTCTTGAGCGCACGCACCAGAGGCTTGATCGCTCCGGATGACGCTATGAGCTCCTTGTTCTCGTCGCAGAGCGAGAGGTTGAGAATCGCCGTGACGCCGTACTCCTGGAGCTGGAGATCGGAGGAGGACAAGAGTGAAATCAACGGCCGAATCGCTCCGGATTTTGCGATTTTGAGACGGTTTTCCGATGTGTTTTTCGCGAGGAGCCTGATCTCCATCGCCGCTTGCTTCTGCTCCTCAATCGAACCGGACTCGAGGAAGCCGACCAGCTGACGAATCAGATCGTCGGAGTTATCCGAAGCGCAAGCGATTAAAAAACGCCGGCTCTGAGACGACGCCGTTTGGAACTCGCCGGATCTGTCACTGTTGCAGTCACTGAAAGCTGAGGAACTGTCGTCGATACTAAGATCACTGAAATTCCGGCCCATGTAACTGAAATTCGTTGGCTTCTCAGTCTCCATAGCCGAAATTAGCGCTCACAAAATCCTAACCGGCTAACAATGAAATAGGTAATTTCTTTAGTTTTGAAAGTGAAAGCTGAAAAGGCTATGCGGGCTTCTGGTTCATTTGTGGCTTAAATAGAGCATAGGGTAGGGGGAGAAGGAGGCGAAAATATAAGGAGGCTGTGATGGGTAACACGTGGACTAGGGGTCTTTGGGCTTAGGGGTGACACGTGCGCCTAACCGACGGTTCGAAAATCGCAGTCTGGGTGAGCACGTACGAAGGGTCGCTTTAAACGCGTGCGGGGAAGGTTCACCATTCGATGAAAAGGTTTCGAACCCAAGGCCTGACATCTCATCTCTGAATTTTCTTTTGTTAACGGGAAGTTTCGGCGTTCCGGTGACGTTGTAATTCGACGGTGGCCTAAAAGGTAGCCACATGGAGGTTTTATGTGATGTTCTGACTGGGCTACACATGCTCTGATTAGTGATCTAGATAAATATATGACGAGTTTCGGTTTAAAAAACACCTTAATCGTATCACTTGATTTAAAAGACAAGCAAATGATAAGTTTTTATAATTTTTTTATAGAATCGAGAATGAAGTTTAGTCTTTTTAGTTATTTTAGAAAGTTACCTTCAACTTTTGAACCTGTATATTATGCAAAGGTAAAAACATATTATATAATGATCGATGCTTAACCTTCTTAAAAAAATATGTGCCAACATGATTACTAACTGCATCTTAGTTGCCGAGAGAAAAACATAAGAACGATTCTCATAACGTACGCGTATAGTATTCTTAATTTGGGACCAACGGTTTCTTTAAAAATAGCAAACCACATTTGGATTTAACCAGCAACAACAATAATGTTAAGATACTTTAGTTCAAATGTTACAATCAAGTACTTAGATGAGTAAATTAAGAAAAAGCAGAGATTATGGGTTTTGAATGTGACTTCCAGAGTTAAATAATTGGAAGATACCTACATAATCCTAACAAGTAAAGAAGAGCTATTGAAGATAGATGGACTGAAAAGAATAGCACGGTGATGTAACAACAGATTAGCAATAGATTATAAAGGCTCAATATTATAGGCTGCAGTTCCCCATTTCTGTTGTTCTGGGGGAAGGTAGTCTTGGTCCAGCAGTTGTTCTATGTGCTTGTTTATTTTCCTTTGTCTATGTCAACACTATGAAATCCAAAAGGAGGTTTCAGAGGTGGAATTTTGTTGTATGTGATTGACCAGAATGTGTCTCTAAATAAACAACGGGACCCTTGCAAACTAGAAGTAGGGACGTTTCAATTCTTAATGAACTGACATAAAAAGTTAATAAGAACACTAGATTTTTGATGTTGTGTAAAAACCTAAAATAGAAGAAAAATCACAGTGGAGCACAAGCTCAAAAACGAACTCAACTAGATGAATTTGTGTACAATCTTACAATCTCTTTGTAAACCCTATACTATTACAAATCCTTATCTCTAGGCAGAACGTCTTCTTCTTCTTTCTTCAATTTCTTCAATGATGTTCTCTCAATACAATACATAAGAGAATCACAATCACACATAAACAAGTTCAACTCAACAAGGAACAGTTGAACTTGTATATTTAGATGAGCAGCGGAATAAACACAATTTCCTCTCAGACGTCAAGCGTGCAGAGCTGCCTCTTTCATCTGTCATACACCTCTTTTATACAGCAGCAAAGACCTAGCGCTAGCAACCTTGATCCTTGTCTCAAAAAAGAATTTACATCAGAGTTAAAGACCTTGTAATAATAACAATATATTTAGCTATTTAAACCATAAAAGAATATCCTATATGAAATATGATTTTTTTTTCTTTCCTTCACACGGTTAGCAAAGAAGACTTATTCAAAATAGATATTCTTTCATTTATTTGATTCCACAATCATATCACATATTGAGATCCTAACCAAGTTAGGACTCAATTACTCCCACGAAAATAACACCTGCAAATAACTCATTCCAATTATAATATCTAACAATCAAGCATAAGGAAGAGTTATATTAAGAGTACATGTATGCATATCACAATTAAGATCAATGACATAAGATCTTATTGTCATGCACTAATACTATATGATAATCCAAAGATCATAGAACCTAATCAAAATAGGATTCTTTCCTTTCAACTAAAGTTCAACTAATCATATAATCATGTGAGCTATTATCAAAGATGCCATAAGTAATATCATTAACCACTTTATTCAAGTTTTGGTACAGGGATGCCAACCAAAGTTTATACCAATATAGAATGCTTGATGCTTTAATACCCATTTCTAATAGGGAACACTTATGTTAATCCCTTGCAAACCATTGCTAATCAATTTCATAGGACCATACTTGTTGTTCTGGGAACCAGTTGAATACATAATCATGATGTGCTATGAAACCAGTTGAAAACATTCTGAAAGCATGCAGCTGATGCCAGCTTTACTAGGCAGTAAGGCCCAATGGAGTTGGCTTTCTGCTCTGTGCCACTGGTTTTTATCTCTATTCAAAGAAGAGAATAGAATCTTGCTCCTGTTATCTTCTACTCGATGGAAATAATCTAAGATTTTAACCTTTCACTTTACCTAAAGGTATTTGTCCCTCATAGCTCAGTTAGAGCTCGAGTTCAACTCAGCTTTATTTATGATTCTTTTTGTTGTTTTAGGTTTTAAAGATTATATTACCAAAATCAAGCAACATGAAAAGAAAGCTCTCGTAGCTCAGTTGGTTAGAGCACCCGTTTAGTAAGCGGGAGGTCTTGAGTTCGACTCTCAACGAGAGCAGCAGATTAAATTTTTTTTTTCCTTCGTTTTTGCGTGCTTTTACTTCTTTTCCAAAACTTAGTTTTCCCCTTCTGCACGGTCTGATGTCGTATCGCGCAAACTGCGTAGCGTTTCTTTCTCACCCGGAAAACCCAACACTATATAACACCAGGGTTTATATAAACCCTAAACCCCTCTCACATAAACCACAAAAGCCCCTCTCTCCTTCCTATTTGTCGGATAAACCCTAAACCCCAGAATTTCTAACCTCCCGTTTTAGCTATGTCGACCAAAGGCCCTGCTCTCTGTTCTGACATTGGCAAAAGCGCCAGAGGTCTCTATCTCTCCCTCAATCTCTGTTGAGCCGCTTTTGAATTTTGCAATTTGAATTTGGATTTGAATTTTTATTTTTATGGGTATGTGATAAACTGCTTTTGATTACAGATTTGCTCTACAAGGATTACAGCTCAGACCAGAAGATCAGCTTCACCACTTTCAGTGAGACTGGCGTTGTAAGTTCAATCCCATCTGTATTCCAAGATATTTTTCACTATTGAATTAAATTTTACCATGTTTAATTTGAGAAACTGTGGCTCTTGCTTTTGGCTTACCTATCTTTCAAATTAATCAAACTTTGTATATGATTAGATGCGTAGGCAATGAGTTAAGCAGGGATGAGTTTTCTTGCTTGCCTATCTCGATTGAACTTTGTTGCTGCTGTTGTGATGAGATTATATTGAAATTACTGGATTCCTTCCGATATGTGCATTTTTAATTGTGGTAAGTAATCGTGAATCATCTCATTGATTTAGGCCATCAGCTCCTCCTTGGCCAATAAAGGAGGTATCTCTCTTGGGGATGTAGCTGCTCAGTACAAGTACAAGAAGGCTACGGTTGATATCAAAGCTGATACAGAAACAACTGTAAGTCCCACTGTGTTCAGTTTACCATATAGCGTTTGGCTTTTGATAGCTGTTGTTTCTAAACGGAGACTCTTTACAAATCAGGTCTCAACAAAGCTCACCTTCACAGACGTCCTGCCTTCGACAAAAGCCACTGCTTCAATCAAATTCCCTGACTACGAGTCTGGCAAGGTAGCATCTATTTTGATTTTGTGAACGGGGGAAGTGGAGTATTATTTTGTAATTAAAAGTTGTGTCGTTATGCATGTGTGCTATATATTGCAGTTGGAAGCACAATATCTTCATCAACATGCATCTTTCACAACGGCTGTTGGTTTGAACAAGTCTCCTGCTGTTGACTTCTCAGCAACCATTGGTACCCCCACCATTGCTTTTGGAGCAGAAGCTAGTTACTTGACAGCTTGTAGAGCATTCTCTAAATATACTGCTGGTGTCAGCTTGTCAAAGCCAGATTCATCAGCTTCAGTAATTCTGTAAGTCCCACATTTTGAGGCCACTAACAGAAAACTGAACCTAATTACTGTATTCTGTGATTCACTTGTGCTCTTTTCTTTTTTGGTAAAGTTTTGTTCTGCTCTGTTAGATTGAAGAGAATAATCAACTGGAGGAAAAACAATTTTACGTTGTTTGATCATTTATGGAATTTGATGACACACAAACTGAGAAAGAGAGAAGATTGTTGTTGTGGGAACCTAACATTGTGATTGATATATTTCTGCATATATTGTATTGTTAGTTTTAGCCTTCATGGTGGATATGGGATTTTTGACTGAGAAGTTAGAAAAATTACTGCATGTGCTTCCATTGTCCACTAGATAATTGCTTTCTTTTCATTTTGTAGGTGTGACAAAGGAGACATGATTAAGGCATCATACCTGCATCATCTAAGCAAGCTGAATGGGGGTGCTGTTGTGGGAGAAGTAAGTAGAAGGTTTTCCACAAATGAGAACACGCTAACAGTTGGAGGTTCGTTTGTGGTTGACCCTCAGACTACAGTAAAGGCAAGGCTCAACAACCATGGCAATCTTGCGGCTCTTTTGCAGCATGAGATTAGTCCCAAATCCACCTTCACATTATCTGGTGCCTTAGACACCAAGACCTTACAAAAGGAGCCAAAGTTTGGTTTGGCACTCTCCCTCAAGCCTTGAGCAGATATATTGACATTAAGATATAGATTATTCTGTTGGTTACTTCCACACCAATTGTGAGTTCTCTGGTGTGGTTCGAATAGAAACCTCTATTAGTTTTTTTTTCTATAGGCAATATGTCCTGGTTGTGATATAACTATGTTAAGCACTTTGCATTTGCCAAGTGCTTTGGTGATATGGTTTTGATAATGAAGCTTTCATATTATTAAACTGCTAGTCATCCCCACGTTTTTCTCTTTGTGAACTTGCTTCACAGATTTTTAATACTGTTGTTAATCTTTCTCTTTGATTAGTTCCTTGAAGCAGACGTTGCCTTTCATTTTGAAAAATAATAACCGAGAAGAGGTGACATGCTTTTTGTTCCATTGCAGCTATTTTCTCTTCAACACTAATTAGCATAGACGACTTTTGCTTTTAATATTCAATCTGTTGCAAATTTCTATACTCATGACAATTCTTTGATAGCAACAACGAAACTGTTTAAGAGCATACTCATGTCAACTTTTGGGATAAATAAGAGCTGATGGAGAATGTCTAAAAAATTGTTAAACTCTAACATTACTAAATTAAATTGATAAAGAATTTAGTTCTTGTTAAACTTTCCAAATGGTACAATTTATCTGTTCAACTTTCAATTTTTGCACTTAAACGTTTTAAAATTTTAATTTAGCAATTGAAATAGCAATAAACAAATGCTTAAAATCAGTAACTAAATCTAAATTATTGCTATACTTGTCAATAATTTTATTACAACCACCGGAGATGCTCGACTAATCGCACATTATGCTTTCCCACTCCAATTTAAGATTGTTGAAGGCCAAGATGAACTCAATAATCAAAATCCCACAAGAAAATAGTTAGCAGTATACAGAACCAGAATCAAGAAAACGAAGACTCACAAAAACTTACACGCAGAAATTGAACTGTATCGAACTAACTGATCACACTGAAGCATACAACTCCGGCACAAAAGAAAACCACCTGAAGCCACAAGCCCATCTTTCCGGCACTGACGGGCTCTTTGGGAGCCAATGCCAAGTCCTCCTGGAAACCTTGTAATACAGAATCTCAGGCCATGCATAGCAGCAAACACAGATTAAACCCTGATGCCAGAAGCAATAGAGATGCTCGTAATGATGGTAGCAAACTGACATTATCTTTCTACACATCATTTCAGGCACCCTCTCAATCTCCACCCAATTATTGCCTCCACACAATTCCCAGATTTTCATGCTTCTCGAAATCCCATTCCTACCAATCCCACCAATCAAATACATCTTCCCTTTTCCTTCATCACTCACTAATCGAACAAAAACAAGCTCTCCAGGTAGTTCAATATTGTCTCTCCCCCACTTACCACTCTCCAAATCAAACTTGACAACTGAGAATGGCTCCGGGGTCGAAAAGTAGAGAGACCCTTTGAAATGAACACCTTGTTGATGATGATTGTCACTGAGAATTGTATCCAACGGGCTGAAGTTTTGCCATGATTGGACTTTCGAATCATACACAAAGGTTCTAGTCTTGGTGGAAGAACCAGAAGAGAGCATGAAAATATTGTACCCAACTGGAGTGGAAACCAAAGTAAGGAGCTCAAAACCAAAAGGGTTGGTAGGGAATTTGATCACTCTGGATGACTTGGTCATGAAGTTACACACAACAAAGGAAGACGAGCTCGGCAGGGAGAAACATAGCAGGCCATTGGAGATGGAGAGCAGAGAGACTGGTCCTGCAGCGCAGGGTAGCAATTCCGAGAGTGAAAGAGCGAAGCTGCGCCACGCGCCGAGCGGCGAGTCGTAGAGAGGGAAGTGGGGGTAGCACTGGGGGTGAGAAAGCATGAGGAAAGAAGAGAAGGGTGAGGAACTGGAGGAGGAGGAAGAGTGCTTGGAAATGAAAGTGGGTGAGAATAACAGAGACTTGAAATGCTTGCAAGTTGATCTCAGCACCATAAACGTTTTGAGAGGCAGCATAGAGAGAATACGCTCCAGAACTTCCTCTGGTAAGTTGGACCATATTCCGGCATCCATCTCTGGCGAGTTCATCAGAGATTTAGGCATGGTTGGGATGGTTTTTGATTCATATGGAAAACAGGGGGCTTTGAGGAACACGAGACCTGGTCGCCTGGTTGATCAAATACTACTCATAAGTATTTTCTTTATAATTTTTTGTGGATTGGGGAGTTGGGGTGACAGAACAAGCTATTTCGGTTAATTTAGCAAATCGATAACAGACTTTCACTCTTTTCGGATCAAGATGCTCTAGAGTATTTTTGAAAATCAAGAACTTCTATTTAATAATTAAAAATTACTTTAAATATATAAATGAAGATCTTTATTTTTCTTTCTACCATCAAAATTAACTTCCGGTCCGTCACCAACAATGATATCGATCAGCCAAGAGGGTCGAACCACTAACCAAATACTTCGCCGTTACTGCGGGCAACAACTCCAGCAACAATATGAACCGCCTTATTTGCCGACCAGACTATCCCGGTAAAGCCAGACGGAGGGGTCATTTTCTTTCTAATATCTTTTTAATCAGATAACCATTGACTAACCAAGTGGGCCTCTTCTTGGGCTGAGAAAAAGTGGGTTGAATTGGTGTCAAGTATGGACTGGATTTGTGACAAATTGGTATCAAATATGGATTGGTATTTCACAAATCCAGTCCTAGGAGGATTAAGATTTGCATACAAGATTTTTATATATAACAACCAGACTTCCTATTACGGCGAGGAAATTGAATCATTATACCCAACGCGACGTTCTATATGGATTTCCGTTACCCATAGAAACTCCATCAACCTTTTTTTTATCCCAACCCCCAAATCTCTGCAATTTTCTCAATTAGGGTTTCGCTTTTGCAAGAATCAAGATGCCGAAAAAAAGAACAGCGCTCAAGATTCCGGTGGCCGTGGAGCCCGAGATCTGCCCTGAGGCAGTGCGGGGGTGGACGGATGGCCTCGCCAAGTATAAGAAGAAATCTAAGATGGCGCGTGAGGCGGCCAGAAAACACTTGTCGGCCATGGGCTGGAAATTTTGGCGTGCACGGCAGAAGGGAGGTAACCTTGGCGATTTAAGGTACGAATCTCCGGCCGGAAAGAATTATTACTTGCTTAAAACGGCCTGCCAAGCCTGCGTGGACCTAGACCTCACCGGTGTCGAAAGCACCGGTTCAAATAGTAGTTCTGATCCTAATTCTCCTATGGAAGAGAAGCAAGAAACATTGCCAAGAAAGAGAGGCAGGCCAAGAAAGAGCGGAATAAAGATGAAAGTTGGTGTGGTATTGCCAAATAAGAGAGGAGGAAGAGGAAAATTGATGTAGTTACGCCGGAGGAGGTACATCAGAGCACTGAGATTGGCCCTGAGCCGGGAACGCCGGAGGAAGAACCTCAGATTATTGATTCATTGGCTTCTGATCCTGATTATATCATGGAAGAAGAAGATTGTAAGGAGTCAATGTGTTATACTGATTCTTCGCCCCAGAAGACGAAAAAGAGAGGAAGAAAGAGGAAGATAGATTTGGTAGCGCAGAAACCAGGGAAGGTTCTTGCACAGTTGAAGAGGCTTAGACTTGATGAAGAATATCCGAAGTTACAGATTCGGAGTCCGAGAACAATTCTTTCTTCTTTGATAGACAACAATTTTGTAATGCTACATGCGAAAGTGTACTACCGGGGGAGAAGAAGCGGTGACAATCCGCTGGCGACGGGTCAAGTTACTCGTGAAGGGATTTTGTGTGATTGTTGTGCTAAGGTGTATGCTCTCACTGCTTTTGAAGCACATGCTGGTAGCACGAATCACAGGCCGGGTGCCAATATCATCCTCGAAGAAGATGGGAGGTCGATTTCGGATTGCCAGCAACAGTTGAAGAGTTTTAAGGATGAGAAGAAGGTGATTAAGAGTAGTAGTAAGTTTGACAAGATTGATGATTTATGCAGTTTGTGTCATAATGAAGGTGAGCTGATCCTGTGTGATAGATGTCCTTCTGCATTCCATACTAGCTGTTTGGGTTTGAGTGAAGTAACAGATGGCGAATGGTTCTGCCCGGCGTGTTCTTGTGGAATCTGTGGCAGTGGAAAACTTGAAGAAGGAAGTATTCCTGGTGAGATTAGGAAATGTGATCAGTGTGAGCATAAGTTCCATGTCGGGTGCTTGAGAAACAATGAAGTGATTTGTGAACAGAATTGGTTTTGCAGTAGTAAATGTCAAAATATTATGTTTGGGCTTAAAGGGCTTTTGGGACAGCCTATTTTGGTGGGTGACGACAATCTCACCTGGACACTATCGAAGTCTTCCTCCACTAATAGGGTAGACTCCAGAGAAACTCAAAAAAAGCTCAGAGGGGCTCTTAATGTGTTGCATAAGTGTTTTGAGCCGTCTGTTGATCCATACACACAAAGGGACCTCGTCGAAGACATTGTGTTAAACAGAGAGTCGAACCTGAGGCGCTTGAATTTCCAAGGGTTTTACACTGTGCTTTTGGAGAGGAATAGGGAAGTGATTTGTGTGGCTACTGTGAGGATCTATGGGGAAGTGGCAGAAGTACCTCTTGTGGCCACTATGTTCCGACACCGGAGACTTGGGATGTGTCGAATTTTGATGAATGAGCTGGAAAAACAGCTCGCTAAGTTGGGAGTTGAGAGACTGGTTTTGCCTTCGTCTCCTGCTGCACTGGATACATGGACCAACACTTCGATTGGGTTTTCTGAGATGCCTGAAGCTGAAAAACCACAGTTCGTTAATTATTTTTTCCTGTACTTTACAGGCACTATCATGTGTCATAAATTTTTGAAGCAGATGAGTGCTGTAACACAAGCAACAATCCCAGTAGAAAACATGGAACTTGATGACTCTTCTGGTGGCATCTCTGTGATAACACAGGCAGAAGGCTGATAACATGTTTTTATGACATTGTAATATAGGCATTTATTTTTTTACAGAATTAATGTATATTGGGAATTCTTTGACAGAACAAATCCTCTTTCCATGTACCAACAATTTTTTTTCTCTTTCTCATTTTGTATTATTTTGTGCTTTTCATATTTGATGCAGCGCAACCCTGGATTTGAACAAAGGGAAAATTCTCATCTGCCCTAATTTGAAGGAATTTTTTTTCACTAACAAAATAAGAATCTAGCATCCACTAACCATAACACTCATAGTGATTTGTTCCCTTAACAAAATTT
Organism: Fragaria nilgerrensis; assembly: GCA_010134655.1. Lineage (NCBI taxonomy): Eukaryota > Viridiplantae > Streptophyta > Magnoliopsida > Rosales > Rosaceae > Fragaria > Fragaria nilgerrensis. The sequence continues at coordinate 29,772,282 of CM020978.1, read as the reverse complement.
TAAGCTTTTCTATTATTTTTATGGACGAAACTGCCCTATACTCTTCTCATTCTCTCATCTATCTCTCTCCATCCAAATTCTTTCGGATCTAATCTCTTTCTCTCTCATATATATATATATATATATATATATATATATATATATATACAGTCCCTATCCAGAGCGAAGCTTCGCTCTGGAATTAACGTGCGAAGGTCCTTATTTGACTCACTTTTCGGTCATATTTTTCGATCATACCCGGTCAGTGTCTAGATACATATCGTATGATCATCCTTACAAAGTTTCATCCAGTTTGGTGATCGTTTGCACACCGAATCAGATAAAATAAATCAATAGAACAAAATCTGTCCAAGTAGAACCGTTGGAGTAAATCATGATTATGGAGGCTTAAACGGTCACCAAATTAGATGAAATTTTGTAAGAATGATCATACGATATGTATCTAGACACTGACGGATATGATCAAAAAATATGACCGAAAAGTGAGTCAAATAAGGACCTTCGCACGTTAATTCCAGAGCGAAGCTTCGCTCTGGATAGGGACTGTATATATATATATATTATATATATATATATACAGTTCATATCCAGAGCGAAGCTTCATTTTGAAATTAAAGTGTGAAGTTCCTTATTTGACTCATTTTTTGGTCATATTTCCACATATTCACCGTTCAGTTTGTAGAACCTAATGCATAGATCACTCCTGCCAAGTTTCATTGAATTCGATGATCATTTGGGTTTTCATAACCGTTATTTACACAAACAGTTCTGAATAGACAGATTTATGGTCCGTTCGTTGATTTAATCTAATTTGGTACCTTAACGATCATCAAATTCAATGAAACTTGGCATGAGTGATCTATGCATTAGGTTCTACAAACTGAACGGTGGAGATATAGAAATATGACCGAAAAGTGAGTCAAATAAGGAACTTCACACTTTAATTTCAAAGTGAAGTTTCGCTCTGGATATGAACTGTCTATATAGATATATATATATATATATATATATATATATATATGTATATATAGTTCATATCAGGAGCGGATGTCCGCACAACCCTTAAAGTGTGGACGTCCCTCCGTTCTTCACCGTCTGGCGCCGACGACGGCGCTCCTCCACCAGAGGCATCCCCGATGAAGTTCTCTTGTCGGCAGACTCGCCGAATACCAGTTTGCAGCCGAGATTGATCTTGTCTGAAGTTTTAGATGGAGGTTGCTGCCCAGACCTTCAAATCTAATCTTAATGGCCTTCATCTTCATCAGGGATGCCTCTGGTGTTCACTCGGGTGGAGGAGCACCGTTGTCGGCGCTGAACGGTAGAGAACGAGGGGACATCTACACTTTAAGGGCTGTGCGGACATCCGCTTCTGAACAACTCCGTGCGTGTCTATATATATATATATATATCACTCTATGGGAGCTGCTTCCAAATCCCCGCGGCATGTCTAGTCGTCTTCCTCGCCATCGTCGAGATACCCTAGGCCGTCGTCGTCCTCGATGAAGTCCTTGAACTCCTCGCAGCACTTGCCGGCTATCACGTCGTACTCGTCCTCATCCACCGTGTTGTAGATCGGCTTCTCCATCTTGATCTGGAACAGGTCCAAGTTCAGGTCTTGTTTTTCTGCATCTCACCAAACCGCCACCACCAAATCACGACGATCTAACGACAAGGATGATGACGACTCATCCTCCAACATCCTCAATCTCACCAGCTGCCAACTCCATGACCTTAACTCGGTTGAGTTAACACTGAGTCTCACCGAGCTAGACCTCACCACCAACCACCTCTCCTCTTTGGACACTCGCATTGCCACCCTCTCCAACCTCACCAAGCGCTCCTTCCGCCAGAACCTCTTCGAAGACGCTGCTGTCGAGCCGTTCTCCACCTGGACCACACTCTCCGGCCTTGAGGTTCGTGCTCAATCAAATTGTGTATACAACTTATGTGTGTTAGATGAATTTGAAATTGAGTGATGGAGAGAAATGTTGATTTCTCTTTTCCGCGGAATGATGAAATGATGATGACGATTAAGAGAAGCTGATATGAACTTGTAGTTATGAATATATGTTGAGGCTACTGGTAGCTTTTTATATTACATTGGCTTTGTTTTCAATTCAAGCTTTCGGTGAAGCGATCGAACATCGATGGATTGAGATTTTTGTTTATAAATTTTGTTCGGCTATTATGGGGAAATAGACATTTCGACAGACTTCCTATTGCTTCTAATAGACCTTTTACTGCCCCTAATAGATCCCCCGACAAACCCCCTACTACAATAGATTCCCTAACAAACCCCTCATACTGTCCCCAATAGACTCTTCAACATACTCCTTATTGCCCCCAATAGATCCCTTACTACCCTCAATAGACACTCCTATTGCCCCTAATAGACCCATCGAAAGACCTTATATTGCCCTCAATAGAACCCTACTGCCCCTAATAGACCTTTTGACAAACTCCCTATTGCCTCGAATAGACCACCTACTACCCCTAATAGACGTCATATTGTCCCCAATAGACACCTTATCATCGTAATCAGATCAACGGTCTCCGGACAGACTTCATATTGCCCACAATAGACGTCATACTGCCCTCAATAGATCATCTACTGCCCCCAATAGACACCCTATCGTCGGAATCTAGTCAACAGCCCTCGGAGTCCGGTCAACGATCGCCGGAGCCCGGTCAATGTCATTAGTCGTGGGAATCCGGTCATAGAAACTTTATTTTGTAATAGTAATAGACTCTTATAATGGTCTATTGTAGTTTATTTAATTCATTAAGGGTATAATTGTATTTTTGTTGTTTAAGTTGATTCTTGAGAATTTTAAAATATGATTTTGTTAGTGAGAATAAAATTCTTAAAATTAGGACTAGAATGTGTAAGATTAATTTGGACATGCATATCACATGTTATGCTAAAGTAACTAGGAAATCATTAAGTATCAAATCGAGTACAACATGGATCCAGAAAATAGTCTACCTTTATCCATGTGGTAGTGTATTAAGTATTGGATTAGGAATCCTCCATTAGTTGGACTACAAGAAAGTCCTAAACTGTGATGCATTAGGATTTTAAGATACAATACTTGATTCTTAAAGGAAAATATTTATAGGAGAATCTCTTAGGACTCTTATAAATAAGAGGCTAGGGCCCTGTCATCACCATGAGTTACACATATTGTGTTTTGTCTATTGAGACGCTTAAGGTGGTGACTAGCAGAAGACTTCATCCTCAATTCATCATTGTTCGTGTTCTTGCATCAATAACAGCTACTATGGATATCAATGGTATGTTTAAGTACTACTTTGATCTATGTGTCGTTGTTGTATATAGATCTTACAAATGAGTCTAGGTTACGCTTGGAACTTGGGGTCTCTCGGTCTGGTTGAAAGTTGATAGACCCCCATTTGAATTGTCATCACAAGATTTTGAATTGTGATCAAGATGAAGCTATTGAGATTTCAATCATGAGACAATCAGAGATGGCTTAAATTAAGCTAAAGTGAAGATTGTTGGAAAAGTGTTCTTAATTTGTGTTCTTGCATCAATGGTAGCTACTAAGGATATCAATGGTAAGTTTAAGTACTCTGATTATGAGCGGATGTATTTAGATCTAACGTACTTATGAGCCGATGTTGTATTTAGATCTTACAAATGGTATCTAAGCCTATGCTACGCTTGATACTTGGTGTCTGACTCTCAAGTTGAAGTTTACTAGAGCCCTGTTTAAGTTGTGATCACAAGTTTTGAAATAAGATGCTTGAATTGTGATCGAGGTGGAGCTATTGAGATTCCGATTGTGAGACATAGAGATGGCTTAAATCACGCCAAAGTGAATATTGTTGGAAAAGTGTTCTTCATATTCTTGCATCAATGATAGCTATGGTAAGTTTAAGTACTCTGATGTATGTGCTAATGTATTTAGTTCTTACTCAATTATAAGCTGATGTTGTACTTAGATCTTACAAATGGTTTCAGAGCCTAGGTCAAACTTAGGACTTGGTGTCTCACAGTTGAGTTAAAATTTGGTGGACTCCCGAATTGTAATCACAAGATTTGAAATTGCATGCTTGAATTGTGATCGAGGTGGAGCTATTGAGATTCCAATCGTGAGACAATTAGATATGGGATGAAATCACGGCAAAGTGAAGATTTTTGGGAATATTTTTTTTGGTGTTTTTCATGTTTCGCATCAATGGTAGCTACTACGGATATCAATAGTAAGTTTAAGTACTCTTATTTATGAGCTAATGCATTTAGATCTTATACATGGTTTCAGAACCCAAGTTACGCTTGAGATTTGGTGTCTCACGGATAAGTTGAAATTTGGTGCAGCTAGTTTGAATTTTGATTACAAGATAAGTAATTGGATGCTTGTGATCGAGGTGTAGCTATTCAAATACCGATCATGAGACAATCACATATGACTTGAATTACACAAAAGTAGAGATTGTCATAAAAGTGTTCTTGGTGTCTTCGTGTTCTTACACCAATGGCATCTACTATAGATACCACTGGTATGTTTACGTACTCTGATTTACAAGCATATGTATTTAGATATTACAATATCATAACCTGGAAGTTGGTGTCTTGCGATCGAGTTGAAATTTGGTGGAGACCTGTGTGAATTACGATTAGAAGATTTGAAACTGGAAACTGGATGCTTGTGGGGTGGAGCTATATAAATTCTGATAGTGAGACAATCAAATATGGCTTGAATAACGTAGTGGAGATTGTTGAAATTGTGGCTTAGATTAGAGCCTGAAATCCGACATCAAAATGGTGAAGAGTCATGATTGAGTTACAAGAATGATGTTATACACATTAATTACGGCTAAAGTGGGAGAATAACAATATTATTAAAGACTCGTGTGTGTGAGACCTATTAGCCGCTGAAACATTATACTTCAACAATGGTGAGATTTATTAAATTACTAGGTTTAAATTTCTTATATATGTTTTGGTGAGATTTCTTTCCGAATTTGATGCAACACATTTGTGCCGGATTTGAAGTGGTCTATGATCACATTATTTCAAACCCAATAGTCACAATCATGAAGCCCACACACCGGATTCGAATGCCAGGACAAATTGAAGTTTTATTTAAATTTATTTTTAGCAGCCTAAAAGAAGAAACGTTCAGACATAATCCTCGACACAAATTAGGTAACATTTTCTTCAACTATAATATCAAAATGATTTTGTTTTATTTCATACTAAACCCTCATGTGCTGTTGTTGATTTCATACTAAAATGATTTTGCTTCCCCTAGATTCTAGTAACTTATTTGATCATTAATCATGTTGGTTTCCAATTTAGTACATTTCAGATTTTTAGTGTCACTTCATTGAAATTTTTTAAAGTGCAAGTGACTTTTACTAGCAGAGCTGTGGATTTCTTTAGTTCTTCTTTTTCTTTTCCCTTTCAAAATCGAATTCCAAGTCCCAGTAGGACTCGTACACAGCTCGACATATAATAGAAAACCAGCCAGTCGGTTCGTCCCCAAATCAAACAACAACTCCGCGTCCCCTTTAATCCCACTCCCCCAATTTCCGTCTTAGGGTTTCGGCCAAGAAAACCAAGATGAATAAGAAGAACGCCTCCGTTCCTCCCCCTCTGTTTGTGAAACCCCAACTCTGCCCCGAAGCAATTCTCCAATGGGCCAACTCCGTCGGCAAGATCAGCCGCTCCGATTCGACCGAAAAGGCCAGAGCTCACCTCTCCGCTTTGGGTTGGAAATTCTGGTACAAAGCCAAGTCCAACGATAAATTCGAGTTGCGCTACCAATCTCCCACCGGAAAAGTACACTACTCTCTCCGAAACGCCTGCAAAGCCTGCGTTGAAGAAGACGGACTGTCCCTTAATTTTAAGGACACCGCCCTAAAACCAAGGTCACCGCCCTAAAACCCAAGGGCACCACCCTAAACCCCAAGGACACCCTGCCTATTGTTGATGGTGGTGAGTTGGCAGTAGTAGTGCCTCCTGAGAAGCCTAGGAGAGTATCAAAGAGGAAGCTTGATGCATTAGAGGAGCCGGTTCGGAATCCGAAAGCGAAAAGAGGCAAGGTTCTTGCGGATTTGAAGAGATTGAGAGATGAGAAGAAGAGGTGTAGGGATGTTAAGATGAGGTCTAGTGATGATAAGAATCATGATGAGTGCAGTGTGTGTTGTTATGGAGGGGATTTGGTTCTCTGTGATGGGTGTCCCTGTGCTTTTCACGCAGGCTGTGCTGGTTTGGTTGAGGTGGGAGATGGTGAATGGTTCTGCCCATCTTGCTTATGTGGGGTTTGCGGCTGTGGAATATTGGAGGATGATGTTGTGGCCAAATGTGAGCAATGTAGGGAGAGGTATCACTTTGGGTGTGTGAAGGATTCAGAGGAGGTTAAGGTAACTGTTAATGGGAAACTGTTTTGCAATAGGAAATGTGAGAGTGTGAGTTTGGGGAATAGTAAGATTTTGGGGAAGGCTATTGTGGTTGGTCCTGATAATCTTACTTGGACTTTGCTGAAGTCATCTTCAACTTGTGATGGGGACAACTTGACTAAGAATTACAGGCAGCATAAGCTGGCTGTGGAGGTGATGCATGAGTGTTTTGAACCGAGTCAGGACCCTGAAACTAAAAGTGATGTGGTTGATGATGTGATTTTCATTAGGCAGAAGAGGTTTCGAGGGTTTTATACCGTGGTTTTGGAGAGGAATGAGGAGGTGATCAGCACTGCTACGGTGAGGGTTTACAGAGAGGTGGGGGAAGTGCCGCTAGTAGCGACTAAGTTTAAGCACCGGAGACTTGGGATGTGTCGAATTCTGATGGATGAGCTAGAAAAACAGCTGGTGAAGTTGGGAGTTGAGAAGCTGGTTTTACCTTCTGCTAAAAGTGCATTGGATGCATGGACTAGACTTGGGTTTTCGAAGATGACTACTGATGAATCATTAAGTTTGTTGAAGTATAGATTCTGGAATTTCGCAGACACTATCATGTGTCACAAGCAATTGAAGCAGCAAAAGACTAGTGCTGAATCTGAGGGGTCTGCTGGTGCCATTTCTACAGTAACGCAAGGCCTGGAGGTTGATGCAAGTGAAGAGGCTTGTACTATGGATATTGACTATGATTATGATTTCATGTTGGAGGATGACTGTAAATTCTTGACATGGTACACATCTGGATCTAAAGAGATTCTGGCTGTCTAGGAGATGTAATTATATTTGACCCTTGGCTGAAATATATGTGAATCAGTTTTGTTGATAATGAGTGTGTTACCACCAGAAAAGATAATGAGTATGTGTTAACTGTATTTGCCATGAAATTTGAATCGTCTCCTTCTGAATTTGATGCAACACATTTGTGCTGGATGTGAAGTGGTCTATGATCAAGTTATTCATAATCTGCCATTTTTTGGTCAATCTCATACAACAGAGAGCTTTATTTCATTGGAAAAATATGTGTTCTCTTCATGTTTTTACATGTATATATACAGTGAGCACAAGGTAAAATGTGCTTGTTATGGTACATGTAAAGCTACAAGCTGAAAATCAGAAACCCCAGGGTAAAATAAGTAAATGCATTTCCCTATCTGCCGAAATGGGCTCCATTTCTGCCAACTTCTGATTACTCATTTCTCATAAATCCGCGGCAACTACAGCTCCTGTCAGTCACTCCAGTTATCCACATCCTTAACAGGTCCTTCATCCTGCATTTCCATCCGAAGATGTATAAAATATTACTATATTAATAACTTGGGAACTAAGTTCTAAACAAACTTCAACAAATAATCATGTTTACTACCTCATCAGAAATCAATCTGGATGGTGACCATACTAGGATTTGTCTATCATTGCCACCTGTGTATAGTTCCTGTAAGGAAAGGCTCATCAGTTAAACAACTCATGCAGTTTCTATTGATCAATAAAAACAACAATTTATACATAAGAAAGCATGAAACATCAATTGTCATAATTCAGTCTTCTTCGATGAATCAGGAATAAGAATCCATATTTCTACCATTTAATATCTACTGCTGTTTTAGTGAGTAATTCTTAAAGCTGATTCAGCAGCCATGTTTTCCCCCCTAGTATGAAATATGATATATGCAAATAATTTCTAGCTCTAGTTCATATTTTCCATCATATATTCGAGGGGCAATCAATAATCCAAAGATAATAATGCGAACTTGGGGAATAGATAAATTCAACATGGTTGGAAAGGTTTCACTCTTCCCATTACAGGATAGGGAATCATTGAATGGCAAAACTGCCTATTCAGGTTTATAAAGCATTTGTTCAGAAACTATTAAGAAAAGACAACTTCCAAAAGATGATTCAGATTGTACCTGATCCTGCAAAGTAAACCAGCAACAGTTCACATGTTCATAGTGACCACGAAATGTCAGGGCCGTCCTACCTGACCACATGTCAAATGCCTAAAAATCCAGAAGTCAAGAAGTTAGCAGAAATGGGTATATTTTCAATCACAAACCGATAAATTCAAACCTACTAAGAACACATTACCTTCACAGCTGTCATGCATGGAACAAAAGCAAGTGGTGAATTCGGGCTAGTGGCTAACTGTATGGGCCTGCTTGTCTGCAGGCGCACAGTTTCAAAGTTCACCAACGTATTGCAGCCAGATTCTACATCCCACAGTCTTAGTCTTGAATCAGAACCTACAAGGCAGAAGGGTGAACCCCTGATTATTCCTTCATTACCATTATGCATAGGGAAATGAGTTTCAAACTGACTTGTTCACTACAGGAATAAAACTTCTAAAGGACATATAAGGTGAACCTTCTGACATATTAATTTACCTTAGTTATTTTTTATACGCTGATTATAAATCTGACAGTGAATATAATAGATGATTTAAGGTGACTGTTAACTTTTAAGTTGGAAATCATCAGCAATATAATAGTGCTATTAACCGATGGCTATATTTAGAAAAGGACAGGGTGAACCTAGACACCAAGTATTATTACGTTAATTCCATTAATTTGTATATAGAATGCCAATTTGAATGGGTTCACTATAAAGTATATCAAACTTCTAACTTATTAAAAAACTCTACCTGCACTTAGTAGATACATGCCGTCATCAGTAACTTTTAACCCAGTAACAGCACCATAATGAGCAGTAGCACGGTCCTGACTAGACAACATTCCTGGATGTAATCTTGGCTTCATAGATCCCTTTAGGCTTTTACTGGTGGATGATTGTTTCACACCATTTCCATTAGAATGTTTCCTTTGCAGTGCCCGTGCTTTTCCTAATGAGCTTTGACTAGCCAACACGGGCTTAACTGTCGGACCCTGAGTAGAACAGAGCAGATATTACAATAGAACAACAATCAGCCTTCAACATAATAACATTCAACAATTACTTGGAAAAATATTCTAACAATCTAGTACAACACTACCAGCTTCAGTTACAATTATATATGCACTAATGAGCATGCATCCACACTATAGTTTGTACTTTGCAATGTTGATCCTGTTATACTTCATCATCATAAGAAGATAATAGTTTGGATCTCGTCATAAAACAGTCATATGCATACTCAATACCAATAAGTTAGCCGAAGTCCATATTCAATAAAAAAGGAGAAGGAAAATACAAAGGAAATGTTATAACCAATCCTTCATAGCATGAAATAATAAAAGCTTGTAACCCCATAATGGTGACCGACGAGGAACTAATTCCTAAAAGACATGTAGAACCATTTGAAAAATGAATAATATGCATAAGGCATACAATCAGAGAATGTGACCACAATAAACCTGTTTAGTAGCATCAAAAACAATGGCTTTCCTGCGGCAAAGAAAAGAAGATAACCTTATTTGCAGCGGAGCGTTGCAGGATTGGAGGGCGTCTGCCAAGCTGAGACTGGGACTGATCTAAAACACGAAAACATCCAGCACGTCTAATGTCCCAAAATCGGATTGCACCATCACATCCCCCTGTAACCAAAACCCACTCGCTAGAAGTAGACCATTCCACTGTCATTACACCATCTGCCATCATCAAAAACAAATACTCCACTTATGAACCTCGAAATGATCATCAATTCCTTCTAGTGTGTAAATTAAAACTTGAAAATCTAAATATTAATTCAGCTAGGGCACAAGAACTGAATCTTAGACTCAAATTCCATTACCACTTTTTCACACAATTCTCGGAACTAAGCTAAGCTATACAAAAATGAATTGTGATCATACCGCGGTGACCGGACAGAGTGTGAGCAAATGCTCCAGAAGCAATATCGCATAGCCGAACTTGCACGTCTTCAGTCCCAGCAGCAATCAACATATGAGAAGTTGCCAGTGAAGACATGGCAGTCCTGTAAACCTTCCCCGGCATTTTGAAATTCATCACCACCTGAGTCGTATTCGTATCCCACACATTAACGTGATGATCATAAGACCCCGTCACAAACAGTCCGGTGTCCACCGGATACCAAACCGCCGACGACACCGCGTACTTGTGCCCGTTCTCGTGTTGCTTATCCACCACGAAAATCGCCTTGTGCTTTGAAATAGCTCCGCCGCCGTCGTAATCCGTGCCGCGCTGGATGTCGTACACGGCGGCCGACGCGTCGGAGGCGCCGGACAACAAGTAGCGCCCCTCCGTCAAATCGACCTGGATTGATGATGATGATGATGCATTTATTTTACAGCGGTGAAATTGAGAATTTATTTACAGGTCTCGGAGAATTTATTTACCTGGAGAGAGTTGATGGAGCCGCGGTGAGGGGAGACGATTTCTTTCTGATTGGAGAGCTGGAGCGTCTGGATCCGATTTGACTTGACCCGATTTGAGAACGAACTTGGGCGGAGCTTCCCCGCTTCTCTGTCGCCGATTTCCCGCCACATTTTCGGAGCATCTTCGACAGAATATTCTCTATCTTTCCGATTTCGTATTCCCGCTCCCCCAGAACTCTTGACCTGCTTTTCTTCTCCTCTGCTTTGGGGTTTAAGACGAGGCCACTGCCATGGATGAGGTCTTCAGTACGTCCGCCGTGCCACGTGGATGGTGCCGCTGACCAATGGATATATGAGGGCAATTTCGAATTTTGGTGTTGGACTCCACAAAATCCCAAGTACGATGGGCTTATGATCTAGTTAAAAACATTATCTGTTGGGAGAGAAATGAAGTGAGAGAAAGAAATAGAAGAATAATCGTTATATTTTATTTATGGAATAAACCTTATATATAGAGAATATAATACATAAAGGAAATATATATATTTCTATTACAATATGATATCGAATTATATTCTGATTCTACTTTAACTAAGACACACACAATAAATCACATTTCTTTAAACATAATGTAAATTCTTATAGAATTCAAAACTCGCATGAAATAGAATTGGTCGAATCATGTCATTTGGATGTTAACCTTCCAAGTTCCAAGTTCCAACATGTATACTCATTTCATCAATGGTTCAGACTTCAGACAACCTGAAAATTCATTTCGAAGTCGTGGATGTACATTACTCTTTAAAGTATTCTAATAGACGTTATGATCATGCAAGCAACACATAAAGAGAGGTTTAGAATGACTTGTTCAACCACTAAATAGTTTTGGAGACAATCCACCATTGAAGTGTACATAGCATTTTAAGGCCAGGGTTCATAGATTGGTTATAATCTATAAAGCGAAGCAGTTATGTATCCTTTCCCATGAAATGTAAGTGATGAACAATCAAATTCATAGACAAGGATATAAAGTACCTAAATCAAGAACTTATAGATTGCAAGTCTTGTCATAAACCTTCAAAATTCCAACCAACAAACAAGAGCATAAAGGTTAACTGGCGCACTTCAAAATTGCCCCCCTGCATCATTCACCCTTCACTAAAAACAGTCTGCAATCAATTTTGATCAGCTCATAAAGCATAAACTCTATGCATTATCATCCTAGATAACTTCAACCTCACAAGTTTCTGAACGCTTCTGAAATGTTAAAATTTCTCCGTGTAACTTCTTAGCTCTCTTTCGTGTGATATACACATAAGTTGAAACAGTAAAGTTACTCAGAACTTCACCGTGCTTAAGCAAATACTTGATTGCTTCCCACTCCTCCTTGTCTTCCATGAAACTGCTCCATGAGATAGTCTTGAGGTGCGACGACAAGCAATCAGGCACAATTAGTGGTGGATTAAACGGCGCGAATCCTTGAATATACCTCTCATTAAGGAAACCTTGCATATAATCTGCATCCCTCCATTTGGGGTGACTAGTATCCAAGGCAAGACACTCTAGATTAGGTGATCTCCTTAGAAACTCAGTCAACCAGACAAGGCTACTAAGATGAAATAGCTTCAATTGCTTCAAATTCTCAAAAACAGGAAGAGAACATGCCACAAGATCACAAGGAACTGAAAGAGACAGATATGTAACACCGGAAATACTACTCAGCAACAAACTTCCCCGCGAACTCAAACAATCTGCGAAAGGGAGATCAATCTCGGCTGTTACCAAGGAAGTCACATTCTGTAAATTAAACATAGTTTGGCAAATCCTTAGCCGAGCCTTGAATGACAAGGTTTTCGAGATTTGGAGCATTGAGAGAAATTGTGGAGGGTTCTTCATTATCTCGGATGGCGAATCTTGTAGACAATGTCTTCAGATTAGGCATACAGTAGTGGTAACTAAAGAAAGGTTGTTTGCCAAAACTGCCATTTATACTCATGTCTTCTTCAGCTTCTGCAGAGTTGAGACAAAGAAATCCCATCAAGTCACTAAGGGACTTGAGATTACTTGGGAAACAACATTGAGCAATGCTACATTGTGAAACCACATCCTGATCGAACAAGATTTGTTTCGTAAATAAAGACTCTTTCGGACAATTTCAGCTCTAGCTTCCGAAGATGATGATCGGCAACCATGCAAAAGTCAAGCTCAAAAATATCATTCCTGCTCAGAGTGAATGTCCAGGGTTCGAAAAGACAGAAATCCTTGTATTCAAATCCAAAAGAACAACACAAAAGATGGAATTTTTCAATGTGTGATGAGTTGCATACTGAAAGCATGCGATCTATGAATTTCCTCAATGCACGCCATCCTCCAAGTCCACGAAAATCTGTCTGATCAAAATCCAAGCTTGGAACAGAAAACCATAGGTTGTTCCATCTTGTAGACAAACCAGTAGTACGCACCGCATGTATAGTTGGAAGGAACGAAAGTATGTGACAAAGGATTTCATCTGGCAATTCACTTATCCTATCTTCTTCAAATCCCTCGACATTCGAATCCTGATGGTCATATTTGGTAATTCTACTCCACTTCTTCATCGTTTTCCTATGCTCTCGTTGAAAAATTGCAAATCCAGAGTTCCGGGTTATCTTATATACGAACTTAGGGCGGTGTTCCACTAAGACATTAGGGTTAAAATAGCAAGGCTCATACTAGTTTTACTTGGGTTTCCTCGTTAAAAAATCAAAGCTCATAAACTAAGTGTATTCAAATCACAACAGTTTTTTTTTTAAAAATCACAACAATCTCAAGCTAGCCCTAAATTAGGTCGACCTTCTTGTTCATCCAAGATCCATATTCAGTCTAGGATAATAAAAGGTTAAAAAACTAAACTAAAAACCATGCATTAGGATGGTGGTGAAGATATGATGCTATCATATTTGGAGGCCAAGGGAGCGCTGTTGGAAGGTTTTAGTATTAAGTCAACTGTGAAGAGCAGTTTCCTTGTTTTGTTTAATACTTAAGAAACCATAATGGGAAAGGAAAATAATTCTTACACACAATCACTGAGTTACATGAAGAGGTGAGATAGGGACTCCAAGAAAGGAAAGCAAGAAGGCTGAGCTTGAACAAGTACTCTCTCTTCAGCCTCAGCTTAACAATGGTGGTGTCAGAGGTCCATCTGCACAAAGCTACGAAACGACAAGCACAGTTTCATTGAACACTAGGATCTCTGGTGACATATCAGAGAAAAAGAATAAGTCCCTTCACGTGTTTTTCTTATGAAAAACAAACACAGGTAATTTGGGGAGAGGAAATCTTTATAAGAAAAAAGGGGTTAAATACTGATTTGTGTTAATGCCAAAAATCAAGAAGGATATGAATAATTAAGATGCGCCAATCTCGTAGCATGGTGTTACCTGTAGAATATTGGGGGTATATATAAACATTGGGGTCTGCTAGTTGCCTAGTTCTTCTTGAGCAACGTGCTTGTTTTGATGCCAAAGGAAGATTTCAAACAAGAAGACAAGAAAGTGTAATATATAATTAGTTCAGAAAAGGATCATAATCTATAAACTAAATGATGGTACCATAATGTACCGTTCTTTCTTAATGTTAATCTGCTATATATTAATCCATTTCAAAACCAGGTGATTATAATAGAAGTGTTTCAAAGCTCCCATCTTGGATAGTGGAAGGAAGTGTGGAACTACCACAAGCAGCAATGACTAATTTGAAATTTCAAAGCAATGACCCTAGACACAAAAAGGAAAAGGTGAAAGTTACTGCAAAGCAAACCCAGGTAAAAAAGTTAAAGAAAGCTAATGCTGAAAACACTAACTGGTGGATTACTGAATTTTGTGATCAAGTCATTCCATGTAGTCATGGCCATGTTATCATCAAATCATGTGATGACAGTTGAATGAAGAAGTAAATGAAAAAAAAAAAAAAAAAAAAACAACCAGCCAGCCCAGACCTACAACCACTACACATGATATTGCAGAAGCCAGCACCGCTCAGCCCTATCCAGCTAATTTGAATTCAAACTGTTCCTACATTGTAGTGATATGGGCACCTCTATTATTTTCTGCCAAATTTGGTTCCTTGTATATAATTTGGAAACACCCAGAGAAAGGAAAATACTTGAATCTATCGAAATATTTGAATTTTCAACCTAAAGCTGTGTTCTTTAATCCAACACCATTGCCAACCTACCTATGAGTGCTCAGTTAACTTTCTAAAAACCCACCTATGACCTAAATGTGTCTCTTCAATCAGATTTGCCTAGACTAGTAAACTTTCTGCACACTACCAAAAAGTCAGAAGATGAAAAGTAAAAACTAAAAAAGAGAAACCAACAAAAACCCCACATCATTGAACCCAGCTGCTTTAATATTGCTTACCCTATTGCTTGTTTTCCCACCATCATCACACACATACTTGGCATTGGGTCTACTCAACTTTGAAAACCCCCAAAGATTCCAAATTTCTGAAAACCCAGAAACCAACCAGGCTAAAACCCAGAGAGACTAGTAGCTTTCACACTTTCTTCATATAGCTACAAATCACTGCTTGGCCTCTGTTTTGTTTCTTGGGTAATTTCATTGTGTCCTTCCTTCTCTTTTCAAAGACTTGGTCTTTTCCTATAAGTCTCTCCGCTTTTATTTTCACTGTCTTTACATGTGTTTTCTAGTACTTAAATTTTGTTGGGTTGCTTGTGAAACATTGGCATTTCTTGTTCGTTAAGGCCTATGCTACTACAGTGTGGATCTTACATGCTTGGTTTGTGTTTTCATAGTAGAATCCGTACATTCTCTAATGGTTGCTAGCTTAATGGCAGACGCGTGTTTTGGCATGAAGCAAATCACATAGAAGTGAGTTGTGTTGGGTCATTTTGTGAAGTATTGAGTTGGGTGAAGGAGAAGACCTATTTTGGGAGAAGATGTTGTGTGCTTGTTCAGGAGAGCAGTTCAAATTTGAAGAGCCGCCGCAGTCGCCGGAGTCACTGGCCACCAGGGACTTCTCGGCGAGTGGCCTTTCTTCGAGGACCACCGGAGATTGGGACTTGGGCTCGAAATTTGATGACATTCAAGTTGATGAGGCTGAGTCCACTCTCAAAGAAGCTCTCTCTTTGAATTATGAGGTGGGTTTTTTTTTCTTTGTTTATCAGCTGTGTTTTACTTGAGAATGTAGTTACTTTTTGTTTCTTGGTGTTAATTGGTGTGTTTGTTTGTTGTGAATTTAGGAAGCTAGGGCCTTGTTGGGGAGGCTTGAGTTCCAGAGAGGGAATTTTGATGCTGCTCTTCAGGTGTTTCAGGGTATCGACATAAGGAACTTAACCCCAAGAATGGCCAAGGCCATTGTTGAGAGGATTAGGCACCGGAAACCTCGTGTGAAAGGCGATAGCTATGTGATTCTCAATGTTATGTCCTTGCATTCTGTGAGCTTACTCACTGAGGCTATATTGCTCAAGGCAAGATCATTGGGGGAACTGGGAAGGTTTAGAGGTATTGCCTAATTTCTCATGGTTAATGTGTTTGCTTTTGTAGGAAGTTTTTCTTTCATAAATGTGAGATTAGTTAGAAACCTAGAATTGAATAGTGAATGACTGAATGTTAATATGCTTGTTAATTCATCAGAGGCTGCAAAGGAATGCAAAGTTATTCTTGATACAATTGAATTGGCATTGCCTAATGGAATGCCTGGAGAAATTGGTGAGGACTGTAAATTGCAAGAAATGTTTCACAAAGCACTTGAGTTGCTCCCAATTTTGTGGACCAAGGCAGGATATCTTGAAGAAGCGATAACTGCATACCGCCGGGCTCTGATCAAGCCATGGAATTTGGACCCCGAGAGGTTGGCTGGTGTGCAGAAAAGTTTAGCTTGCACTTTACTCTATTCTGGTGTTGAAGCAACCCTTCCACCTCAATTGCAAGTATGGGGTCCAACTACACCCAGGAACAATACAGAAGAAGCAATCCTGTTGTTGTTGATACTTATGAAAAAGGTGGCATTGAAGCAAATAAAGTGGGACCCAGAAGTTATGGATCATCTGAGTTATGCGCTTTCTGTTACCGGACAGTTTGAGTTATTAGCTAATCATTTCGAGCAGGCCATTCCAGGGTTGTACGGTCGAGCTGAGAGATGGTACTTGCTTGCACTCTGTTACAGTGCCTGTGGACAAAATGAAGAAGCACTCAACCTTTTGAAAAAGGTTGCAGGCTGTTCCGAAGCAAGGAACAAGCCTCATTTCCTTTCTTTTCTCTTGGGAGCAAAGCTATGTTCCCTAGCTACTGCTCATGCTCATGAAGGGATAGAATTTTCGCGTAAAGCTATTGATTTAGTCAGTGATCAGTGCGAGCATTTCATGGGTCAAGCACACAAGTTTCTTGGTGTTTGCTATAGTGGTGCGGCAAGAGCGTCCATATCTGATTCTGAAAGAACTGTTTTTCAGAGAGAGTCATTGAACTCTCTAAATCATGCTGCTCTTAATGGGAAGGGGGATACTGACGTAATGTTTAGTCTTGGCCTTGAAAATGCCGTGCAAAGGAATCTAGATGCAGCTTTCAGTCATACAATGAAGTACTCAGATATGGTGGCTGGCGGCTCAGTAAAAGGCTGGAAGCTATTAGCCCTTGTAGTTTCTGCAGAGCAACGATTCAATGATGCTGAAGCCATAGTGGATTTTGCTTTGGACGAAGCAGGAAGAAGAGATCAATTAGAACTGCTCAGACTGAAAGCGGTGCTTCAAGTTGCTCAGGAACATCCCAAGCAAGCGATAGAAACGTACAGAATGTTGCTAGCTTCTGTTCAAGCACAGAGGAATTCAAAAGCAAATAACTTAGAGCAAGGAAAGACCTTTGATCCTGAGGTTTGTATTCCTTAATTCTCTTTGAGGCACTATGGTTTTCACTTCATCTCTTTAAGACTCTTCCCTCTTTGTTCTGCAGGCAATTTGGATAGAAATTTGGAAAAGGAAGCCTGGAGAGACTTGGCAGGCATTTACACAAAACTTAATTTGTGGCCTGATGCAGAAATATGTATTAACAAAGCCAAGCTGATTGAGTTTTATTCTCCCCAAAGTTGGCATACGACAGGTACATAGGAAGTGGCTCCTTGTGGTTTATGTCGATATATAAAAGATTCTTGTGGTCTAATCCCCTTACACATTTGCAGGTGTGTTATTTGAAGGTCAATGCAAGCTCAAGGAAGCCCTCATTTCGTTCTCAGTATCATTGTCAATAGAGCCAGATTATGTCCCAAGCATCGTTTCAACTGCAGAAGTATTGATGAAACTTGGTACTGGATCACTCCCTATTGCAAGAAGCTTTTTAATGAATGCTCTGCGATTAGAACCAACAAACCATGAGGCTTGGTTGAACCTCGGACAACTATCAAAAATGGAAGGCTCTTTGCAGCAAGCAGCAGAATTTTTCCAGGCTGCATATGAGCTTCAGTTGTCCGCTCCGGTGCAAAGCTTTGTGTAATGATGGTTTCGCAGTCAGTCTTGACTCTTGAGCATACCGCTTAAGAGTAATAGACTTATCACGCATACCTAAGTATTATAAATGTACAGTCCATCGTATCGAAATCAAGGGTAACTTAAGATCAGCACATCTTGGTCAGTGTTCTGTAGTTTCTGTAATCGCCTGAGTAGCTGTTTTACTATGTCTTGGGCAGCATCAATAGAGAATCATTTGCTCTGTTCTTTTTGGAGTCCTGTATCAGTGTATGCAAGGAAGGCCCACAGAAACTCAAATAAAGCTATAATTCATAATTAGCATTCTCGTAACTAGGTGTGCATGTAGCAGGGGATCCCTGTGTCCTTTAGGATCCCATGATTGCTCTAAAGGAAGAGCCTAGATAGCTAGTTAAGATTTCTAGCTTCAAGTCCAATTCCAAATCGCTAGGGTGGAGTAACTATTAAGATTTCTAAAATTACACAACAAATTTGTTGCACATAACACATTATATGGCCAAACCAAGACACTGAAACAGTTTCGCGATTCTTATTCTGTTCTTCAACATTCCATAAACAAGTAAATTACATTGAGGGTTGAGCTATGGAATCTTTGGAGCTGGTAGAGGAGAAATCGGCAATCCACAGAATAAAGTTGAATCTCTATAATACAAACTGCAGCAAAAAACAAAGATAATATGTGAGAATGAAGGAATTAATAGAAGATTTGGGAGAATTTCCAAAAAATTCATTTAGATTAATTTTCCAACAAATAGAAATTCAACATAAGATCATTGTTTAGAGAACGCTTCAACAGTTTACCATGTAACATCGGCATTGGGTACTTACAAAAATGCTAGTTGTTGGAGAGACAAAAGGTTCAGCCTCATCCCATTGACCACTGTATAAACAAAACCAACAAAACAGTCAAACATATGAACTATCTGATTTCTGCAGAGATGCACATTGCTCTCTGGTATCAAGAATACAATGGCAAGTGCAACATAAGAACAGGGGATAATGACATCATTGTTGCTAGTATTCTCTCTGCACCATTCTAACTTATAACAGAAGCAAGAGCGATTGGCCTTGTAATCTAACTTAATAGTGCGGCTCACTCCAGCATCAATCTTCCAATAAGAATTAAGGTTTACAGTACCTTTAACACTGGTTCGCCTTTATTGGGGTTGGCAGCTTGCTTTGCAATCGCCTGTTGCTGTGCACGTGCAGCTCTACCAGCTGCAGACTTTTCGAATTCCTCTTGCCTGCAATAACCATTACCGTGTAAGTAATTGATAATAGGACTAATTTCAGTTTACCCCCATCAACTTTAGGTCGATCATCATGTTAGTCCATTTTCTTTCAATTTCATCAAAAAACCCCTCGACTTCCAATTTCCATCAGCTGTGTCCAAACATCTGTTTTCCATCCAATTCCTCCGTCATGTAATGACTTGCATTAAGAAGAAAACCAAATTTGAAATCGCTGGGCCCACAGAAAAACGGCAAAATAGACAAATTGCATTCAATCCCACCAAAATCACTAAGGTTAGCGGGTTGTGATGGGAACAGAGATGTGTATCGATATGGGGAAAAATGGTCAGAAAGATTATTTTTTTCGAAATTTGACTTTCTTTTTGATGTCACGTCATCACTTGACGAATGAAATAGATGGAGAACGGAGGTTTGGACACGACTGATGAAAATTAGGAGTTGAGGGGTGTTTTTGATGAAATTGAAAGAAGAAGAACTAACATGATGATCGACCTAAAGTTGACAGGGGTAAACTGAAATTAGTTCTTGATAATAACCACTTAACCATTTCCATCCTTAAAAAAGGATTACTATCTGCCTATCAAACTGTAATTATCTAATTACGTCCCTTGAGAACTGTCAGAATCTGCACCCTCCTCTTTGTAAATATGCACATATTAATAAGCAGCTTTTCATTTGCAGTTCTAATCTGATTTTATGTTAACAAACAAAACCAAGTTTCAGTATGGAGCTGGATTGTACTTGAGGAATCATCATTTAATGCCGACAATGGGCTTAATGTAGCAAAATATTTTGATAGAAGTGATGAAGGCGGTAAACAAGATGATCATAATGCACTACGTCTATTTCTGATCAGACGATGACATACTAAGCTCTCAGACTCATATGATCAACTCTATAAGCAGCAATATAAATTTTTTACAACTGATCACAATATGTTTCCAGCCTTCACTATTTCATCTAATCTCTCCATTCCCACGTTCAAATTAAAGAGCAAAGAACAGAAACCAGCGACCTCTTAAAGTCTTAATCCACAATTCACATCATAAAACAAAATTAATTGCAAACAAATTTCAATCTCTAATCAATATCAAAATAATCGATTACAAGTCAAACCTTCGTTGGGCAGCTTCAGCAGCTTTGGCAGCAACTTCCGCCGAGGCTAACCTCTCTTGTTCTTTCTTCTCTGCGCTATGGTCTCCACCGAAACAGCACATCAACCCCATTCTATTTCGCTTTCTCATTTGACTTCTCCTTCCAGACTCCTTTATATACTTCTTCCTTTTTTGGTTCGTAAACGCGTGCCACGTCAGAAATTGAGATGATCTCGAAACGACGTCGTCTTGGTCATAAACACTAGGGAGAAAAAGTCATTATTGCCCCTACGTATCTTTTCCGGACGTATCGAACTTGTATCAGGGAGTTTCCGGCCGTTTTTCGCCGTATCCGGCCATGCCGTGTAGACTAGGGCTAGCCATCTTCGGTTCGGGTCGGTTTTAGGGCGAAACCAAAACCAAACAGAATTATTCGGTTTAAAGTTTTTTTTCCAACCGAATCCGGATTTTAAAACCTTTGACCTGAATATTTGGTCCATTTGAATTTTCGGATCGGTTCAAGTCGGTTTCAGTTTTGACCCATATTTGAAAAACTTTTTGCCCATTTAGCATCTCACTGTAAAGTTGAACTTCAAGTTTTTGACTTGAGTAACATGTTTTTTTATAAACTCAAAGTACAACAAGTAATCCAATGCATTTCTAATATTTTCTACACCAACGGATTTCTCTGAAAAATGAGTTGAATGAGAAATTGTGTTAAGGTTAGGATCTTGTTTTTTATTAAAGTGTGGGAGAGTACACTATAAATAGAGATGGAATCTACTAATAATAACAGCGTTTTACGTATATAAATTATATATTTATATATACATTATATAATTCGGATCGATTCGATTATTTTCAGTTTGTTTAAGAGCTTGAATCGGATCAAATCCGATTTAAATCAGATCGGATCAGTTCACTACTTATTTTGACCCAAATGTTTTGGTTCGATTATCTGATCCGGATTTTCGTTTCGACTCGGTCAGTTTTTTGCACACATTCGGTTAAATGCTCGACCCTATTGTAGATTACGGCGGGAAACTGCCCGATACGCGTCTGATATATCTGGGTACATATCCGTAAATAATTGAATCGTGGGGGCATTAATGACCTTGCGCCTCAGTGTATCAGTGTTTAGCTTCTGCTCTTCGCAATTCGCAGTGTTGCTTCTCCAGTTTTCTCTGAGACTGTTACTGTTCGATTCAGAAATCCAAAACCCTAATTTCGAACAGAGAGAGAGAGAGAGAGATGAGCACGCTGAAGCTCGACTCGCTTTCTCCCGCTGAAACCGTGGAGATAGAGAACGGCCTATCCCTAGTGCCGCGGCTGAGGCTCAATATAACAGTGTATCCATCGAGCCAAGTTGTGAGCAAACCGATTGACGAGTGGAAGATGAAGCAAACCCTAATTGACTTCATGAAGAGCTCGCTTTCCGATCCGATTACCGTTCCGGAGGAGGATCTGAAGATCCGAAGGGTGAAGGATCTCAAGAAGCGGAAGCGGGACGACCCTGTGGCTTCTGGAACCATCTTCATTAGGGACCTAGGGTTTCTGAGGAAGAAGAGCAGGAAGGATGAGGATGAGGAGAAGAGCGTTGAGGAGGTGGAGAAGAAGTTTAGGGATTGGAGGAGGTACATTATGGAGAAGATGGATGGAATTGAGCTTAATCTTGAAGGGGTCAAGTTCAAGCTAAACGTCGCCGTTCCTGAGTCGGATGATTTTAATGGGATGAAGAAGGGCTGGGAGGAGTTTCACGCTTTCGGAAATAGAGGTTTGTTAGTGGATTAGAAATCAGAGTGTGGTTTGAAGTTTCGATTTTGATTGAGTTTGAGTGTGAATTTGGTTTGACATTTTGTTTTTTTTGGCAGGGTTTTCGAAGAAGCAAGAGACTGATACTATAATTCTGAGGGGAGTTCCTTCACGGTGGTTCGCAGAGCCGCGGGTTTCGTCAAAACCTTCAATGCTGGTTACACATACCATCTTTTCGACATTTGGGAAGATAAGGCATGTCAATCTGTTTGTTTTCTTGCTATATCGGTTGTTATGTTCTAGAAAAGCTATGGAGAAAGTATTATGTGTTCTGATATAGTGTAGTTTGTTCAACCGCTATAATTTAGTTCCAAATGTGTGCTTAAACAATATCTCTGTAGTTAAGCTAGAGAAGGTACTCATCAGGTGAAAAGTACTTGGACAATGTGATAACGTGTCAGCATTATAATGTTATTTGATTGCTCTTTTGGGAATAACTCATGTGTATCCTCGTTGGTTCAACACTCCACAATCTAATGGCATTAGCTAATCGTGCATATTCTTGTTGCTGTTCCTTGTTATTTACAATCATTAGGAATCTTTATGTTGCTGAGGACGATGATCCAGGTAAGGATACGAATGAGGATGGTGGGGACTTGGTTTCAGGTCTCCATTGTAAGATTGTGGTTCAGTTCGAGAAACACAAGGACTTCTACAATACTTTCAAGGCGTTTTGTGGCCGCTCATTGCAGAAGGTAGGCAGGGTTTTCCTCACTAGAGTTTAGGAGTGATAGAACCATTACCTTCACTCAATTGTCAATAATTCAATATGTTAGGTGCTAGCATTAAGATATGATGTTACTAACTGAGAGCTAGTGGTGCAAATACTTGTATTATTTATGTTGGGATCATTGATTGGCCACCTTTTCTTGTTGGTTCCTAAGTTTGTAACTAATATGGTGTTTTGTTGCAGGAAGGATCTAAGATGAAGGCTGATTATGAGGTTGCTTGGGACAAAGATGGATTCTTCCTAAACTCGAAAAATCAAACACAAGAAAACAGTAGTAGGGCACGAGAAACCACTACATATCCCAGGCAGCAGCAACACTTTTCTCGGTTTAGTGCCAATGAAGCTCCCAGAAAGAGGTTTAAGGTCAGAAACTCAATAGCTAACTACACAATTTGATGCTTAAATTGAGTTTCTGTATATCCTGAGGGATCGATGTAGAGTTGGTTCTTAGCTAAAATTCTACCATGTTTTCCCCGTTTTGCTTGAAGACAACTCAAATCAGTTAGCACGTGTTATCTTCATGATATTATACATCTGATCCATGATTCCATAAATGCTTTTGTTTGAGTGCAGGAATAGAAGTTGCAGAGTCTGAATATCTCTACTGGGGCTGGGAGATTGAAGTGTCTTAATCTGATACAAGACTTTGTATGACAGCAGAGAGCCAAAGACTACTGCTCTTGTTAGATCAGATATGAAAGATTAGCCTCTCGCAAATGCAAGGAGTACTGTAAAGCCCCAAATTTGTACCAACAATTCATATAAGTTTTCTCTTCTTGGGGTTCAATGATTAAACATTAACAGTCATAATATGCTACTTCATCCAATCCTCCCTCCTCTTCGCCTACTATATTTACACTTGATGCACAGCTGTAGTCATTCTAGTTGTTTAGTTCAGGGCATTACCTCATGCTATACCTTCACTAATTCACTTGTTGGATCAAACCCACCATTATTGTAGGTAGTCTAACCAACACGGATCATCCTTATGTAGTTACGTTGTGGCAAACACCTTTACCCTAAAAGACGAAGTCCTTGGTTTGAGTCTTTCTTATGGAATTTGGTGCTAGAAGTCAGGAGTCTTTCATTAAGATGGAAGTCTTGTTATCTCACCTTCACTCAAAGAATCTAGCGACTTGGTCTTTAAGATATTACATGCTGAGCCCCATTTCTAGGGTCACTACATTCCATTCCCATTATTACAAGATAAAGGAAAATAAAAGAACATGGTTGTTGTGGATCTTAAGAATTGGTGATATGCTGGAAGAACTGAACCCCCATAAACAATCACCAAGTGTATCTTGTATATAACTGCATGATCTTGTTTGCATTTCGGTTATACTTGTTTTTCCTTATAAATAATGAACGTGTTGGGCAGCTAGTTAGGCAGAGGATGTGTATGCACATCAGAAGCCTCTGAAGATTATTTGTTTAGAGGAAGAGAAACGTGAGCAAAGTAGCAAACGGGTTACAGATAACAATATAAATCGATTATGACCGGTACGAGAGAGTCAGAGACGGCTGAGACGCCATTATATTCAAAGCAGCTTCATCAAGATCACTTCAAAAATGAATCTCTTAAGTTTCTGTGTCGATGACCAAATAATGGAATGGGTTGTTTACTATACAATTTCTTCAGGAATCAAATCGAAACACCATCATCGGATCATAGTCTAAACCAATATTACTCATAATTTACATTTACATACATGGAAGACAGATTGAAATGTAGCACAAAAATTTGTACATGCACAGCTGCAAAATCTTGACCCAAGAAAAAAAAAAGGGAAAAGAAATAAAAGAACGAAGAAATGTAAGTCAACTGCTTCATCATGCATCACCAACTTTTCCGGTGATCATGTTTCCGGGATCGGGGAGTGGAATTGCTATCACTTTTCGGAGAAGATAATTCACTAGTACTGATCACCATCTTATTCTCACTCGACCTTTTCACATGTTGTTTTGGCTTCGAAGATTTTCTTCTCTTTGCAGCAGACTGTTCTTTCAGTGTTGGAATCGCATACCAACCTATAGAGGTACACAAAATCGCCACCGACCGCCCAAACACGGCGAGCAACACCAAAATCAGCACCACAACCACCGGAAGATAAAACGACGGTCGTCTGAAGTTGATGTCTGACCAGAAGTCAAACATGTTGCTCTTCTTAGGTTGTTGCTCGAGTACTGCTTCTTCTTTGGCGGGCGCTGGCTTAACGGTCATTTTATCTAACCCTTCTGCATGCTTTTCTTCATGATTATGATGATGGTGAGGCTTCTTCTTCTGCTCGTCTTGCTTCTTCTCCTTTAATTTGAGCACAATCGGAACGGGAACGTTTTCGTTTGAGTCCTTGTACACAAACCGAACAAAGGTATCGTCCTCAGAGCCGGTTTGAGCATAAATTTGCTTGCGTTTCTCTTCAAGATCAGCCACAAGTGCAGAGAACTTGTCGAGGCCTCGAGTCGAATAAGGGTTCTTGTCCTTGTTGCTGTGATGGATTCTATGAATGAGACCACCACTTCTTCTGCTTGATGATCTTCTTGGAGTCGAGCAAGGACTGTTTGTGATGATGGGTTCGTCGTACTCATCAGATGTTTCTGGGTGGAAAAAGCCACAGCTGAAAGGGCTCAACATTGGTTTGGTTTTTCAGATTGCTAAGGATTTTTGGAGTGTGGTTTGGTTTGATTAGGAGAGAAGATAGAGCCACCACATATATAAGTGGAAGTTTGAAATGCAGAGGCAGATCCAAAACGCAAAGAGGGTTTAGTCAAAATGAGAGGTTTGAAATGGCAAAATCCTATTGGAAGCTTCTGTTTTGACTTCCTAACTTGGGAAATAGTACTGCTGCTTCAATTACTCGTTGCAAACTAACAATATATGATCTAGAAGAAAGTGTTGGACAAGTAGATGATGCTCATTATGCTTGGAGAAGGGGATTGAATTGGTCCGTGGTTCATACTTGAAAACTAGCATATGTTTCTTGGCGAGTAACGCGCCTATCTGGCTATCTTTATCAAGGTCATAGACTAGTGACTAGTGAGTGTAACATCATCTAGAAGGGGGGCATTCGGACAACGAGAGATTTAATGAAGAGGCTGCAAAGATTAATTGTAATAATTATAGATTGGAGATAATGAAGGTTGTGCATATGTCAAATCATGAGATTTTTTATTATATATTTTTCATGATGTAAATAAGACGCTAAAGAGAAACGTAACGATCTTTCTAACCTAAATGTCATGTTTTATGTCCTCCCAACTTACTCTGTAGATTTTACGTTGTAATCTATTATAATTTATCAAGAACTATATATTAGTATAATACAATAATATAAGGCTAGTGTTATTAACACACCACATCTATTTTCCTATCCACGTATTTCAATTTTATTTACAAACTTGCACTTGAATTTGTTTCATGATTGGTTCTTATTATAAATAAGGTGTGTTAAGAACACTAGCCTAATATAAAAAATACAAAGTTCACATATGGGGAACAAAAATCAGTGATATATTGCAACAAAACTTTGGCAACAAAACACCACCCATCTAAATGCTTTAATCAGTAGCGGTCCATATCTATAAAATCCACATTATCAGAACTTTCTAAAGCCAAGCTTGTGGAGTACGCATAATATCTCATCCATGTGTAATTACATCACAAAAATAAATGGTTGGACTTTGTTTCCGATCGGGCAAGACATGACGTCCCTCTTTGATATTCTAATGTAATATCCTATGATAATGTTAGTTAATCATTTATTATCGTGTAATAAGATTTTGGATAACCCACATTTGCATCATGTCATATTGTCATATGTCATTCATTACGTTGCAAAGCTGCCTAGAATTTTAAAACCCTTTGTGATAATACTTGTATACATGACATAACATGCCAAAGTATAATCCTGTTTGCATACCTAACATGGTGCACAAAGGTTTTTTTCTTTCTTTCTTATTCTTAATCTTCTACAAAAGAATACAATACAATTCTCAATGGATGTTCACAAGTACGTTCACATGACCCCTTAAACTACTTGTTCCTTGTGACCCTCTTATAATAGGGAGCGTTAGCGACCTTGTACCATTTCCACGCGTTTAATCAGAGACTTCAAAATAAACATCGAATAGAAGCAAAAGCAACCCTTAATCCAATTAGTAAGATACAAAAACCCGACAGCTAAAATCAAGGATGGGTTGGAGTGATCTCCACTCATTCTTCTCACCTAAACCATAAGCCCAGTAGACGGTTGCTTTCACCTGATTACTGTATTAGAGCGACTAGGAATGATTTAAGCTCTTAATATAATCAGCATTGACCGTAACCCTCGCGGTCCAATACTCAATCATGCTGCAAAGTGCAAAATCTCTTCTAAACAGTTCATATGTGCAAGCTACATTTTCGTATAAATAGCACGCATGACTACAGAGCATATTGTACAAGTGGATTTTATGAACACAAAACCCTTACAAATGGAATGGGAATGAGCATGATAGTGGAGGGGGAAACTGCTGAGAGTTCTCCGGACTTGAGTTGATAAGATCCCTGAGAAAAACATGTGATGATAGGCACAAAAACTGTGAGCTTCTGAAATTAGACCATGAATAAACAAACTTGCTCAAACACACAGAAGCACAAATGGATTTACAAATAGATTCATGGTGGGAGAACGCTCACCAGTATCATTTTCTTCCAAGATAAAGACTGCAAACTTGCCAGCTATTCAATGTCATCAAAGTCTTCATCAAACTTGACGTATTTCTCTTGCACTTCTCCAACTGTAAGCTAATTTGTTAAGTAAAACTATAACATGGGATTTTCGTATTCATATATATACTTTTGTACCCCAAACCCAAAAATCTTCTAGATAACCAGAACCTGCCAAACCCACTCATGGACCCGGCCTCAAAACTCAGGCCTCGCACTGCACCCTGCAAAATCTTTAGGAGGCAGGTCTAACAAAAAGCTACGTAGGTAGCAGAAGGTTTTGAAGCCCACACCATATGGGAGTAATTTTCAAATGCGGATAAAAGACAGTGATAAAGACTTCACAAGCTTATAAGTACATCGACAAAATGAAGGAATAGAGTGAAGTATTTTAGAATGAAAAGTAAAAGGATATCTGTGGTAATCCAAATCAACAGGACCAACTGCAATTTTGCTGAATTCTACTGCACTAGCTTCAATGCTAGCAAAAATGTATCCATTGGTCTTGTCTATCAGCTTAACTAGCTTTCCCACGCTCTCTTTATCCTGAGAAGTAGAATCTGAGTGAGAACACATAGTATACAGCATAAACAATACATGAGGTCATCAGTAAACTAAAGAGATCGGCATGCCTGAATATCTAAGGTTGTAAAGTTGACAAGACTGAAATCTTCTATGACACCACACAGCTCCTTTGTAAGCTTTCTGCAATATGGACCACAAACAACTTACTGATAAAAAATAATCAAACTTCTCATAGTTTTGCTTTACCATGCTGAGTTCCTAATATTCATCAGACCTGAATTTAGCGGAGCGCGGATCCTGATCAAGACTATTCTGAAGATAAGATAAATCCTCCACATCAGTATAAAAATCAAGGTTGAAAGCTGCACACATAAAGAAGATGCTTAAGATTAGAAAGGATGACCAGCAGCATTGTTAACATCAGTTACCTTGCAAGTCGTGTGTAATAAAAGGAAACAAAACTGCAGCAATTACCTAGCTTTCCATAGTTCTGTATCAAATCAATCTTGGACAAGACATTAATGTGTGGGAGGTCCATATGTAACATGGTTGATAAAGAGAGAAGCAACGCACTGACATACTTAGCAGGGTCGCTGCAAAGATGGGCGTCAACTAAATGTACTGCAGCCAACTGCAGAAGATCAGGAAGCCAACCAAATAATGAGCAGAAGGCACATCAATTATTCACGGTCCTGGTGATGGTCAAAGCAAGAGCACAAAAGAAATTTATAATCATACCCTGAGGTTTAACTTCTTTATGAGTCTCATGATAATGTTCTTGGCATTGGAATGAAGAAAGAATAGTTCCACTTGGCCAGGAAAATCAAAGAGAAGATAGTGATCTGCAGTAACATTGATAGGCAGCAGAATGCTATTGTCAATTTCACCACTACCCAAGGGAAAAAACTAGAAGAATGCTAACAACCATGTAAGCCAAATTGATATGCTTGCGAAATTTCAAATTGTGGATTTCAAAACACTTCACTTATTGATTGAATTTAAGCATCATTGGTTGAACATACAAGTATAATTCTGAGCAACCAAAAGACTAGCTCCAGTTTGAACTGATGCTTGATATAACAATGAAACATCACATATTAGCCAATTACACAAACACTCAGAGAAGCTCTGCAGCTTCTCCTCATCACTATGGGAAGAAAGAAAACACTGTTACAAAACTCCAAGAAGCAGCTATGATGTATCATAGCTAAACAACATAATAAAACTGCACGTATAAAGAACTTGAGGGGAGAAGATAAGAATAAGCATACCAGAGCCTTATTATCATAAAAGAGAAAAGCAAGTAAAACATACTTTTAAGCAGAGGTTTCAACTTAGCCTCCAACCAGTCAATATTCTTCTCTAGAAAATCCATGCAATATACGAGACCTGGATGAAGAACATGACAACAGAAACTTCAGAAGCTGCAGAACAAGATATTTCATACTTTACAAGTATGAGTACCGCACATCGAAAACTTCTAGAGGACAGTTAAGTACCCAGTTAAGCATCATCATCACTACATATTTAGGCTACTTTGCAAAATAGACTGCGAGTTTTAAGCTTGCAAGTGAGGGACATTAAGAGCAGTAAATAAAACTAACTGTAATCCTAAATTCGGAGAGATGAACTAACTTTGTGTTAATGCAAGAAATGGAAAGATAGTAGGCACTCACCTCCATTTGGACCAAGAGAATGTTCCGCCATGACGTCACTTAGTTTGATAAGATCAGCTATGTTCACAGCACAATCATACCTACATTCTAAATCAAGGTTCCACATACTAGAAGCAAATGCAACTCTGCAAATACATGAAACTGAAAGCTTAACAAATTGAAAAGGATACGGTAATGTATCGTTAGCCGGATCCAAATTGATAACCGCAACTTTCCTGCAGTAAAAACAAAAAAACAAAATTCGACAAACTGTAAGTGCAAATATGCAATCACACACTAAACAGAGAAATGAGAGTAGAATCTACCTTCCGATGAGTTCGAGAAACTGCGACATGCCGTTGCAGTAAGTGGTCTTCCCTGAGCCAGGCGGACCGATCACGACTTGCCCGAACACCATCTTCAGTATGCTCCGGCAGCTAGCTATGCAAGTTGTGTTGCCAGAAAAATCGAATTAAAGAGAAGATTAAATAGAAGCAGTAAGGAGGTGACTAGAGTGGGTCGGATTGATTCGGTTCCGATTTAGGGGGGTTTAGGGTTTAATCGAGCAAAGCTTTCTGGGTGTGTGACTCTGTGGGAGTAGTTTTGAAACGGGACAAAAAAACTGGGGGTAAAATGAGACAAAAAAAAAAAAAAACGTGGTGCCTCTAGGCGGTTACGAGGTTCGTGGGCCTAGCGGGCTGAGGTGTCCACCATTTAAGTTAAGTTTGTATTGGGCCTTGGGCTCTGATTGGTCCAGCAACTCTATCCTTCTTCGCCACCGTCAAAACGGCACCGTTGCCACGCACCCGGACTTGGTTCTCTCCGGTTCTTACCTTTTAATGAATCATTGTGCGGTAAATGTTTGTTAACCTTCTAAATTATAGCAAACCACATATACACTCTTCAAAAAGATTTGAAACACAAAAACATTTAACATTTATAGATATTCACTTTTATTTTTGGTAAAACCATATGTTGATCTCATAGAGTTGATTCGTCACTAATGCTAAAGTTGTCTCAAATAAGGAGAGCAAAGGAGCAAAACAAGTTCTGGAGCAAAATCCCTGACCTCCTTCTACATCTTACATATAAAAAAAATAATAAGAAAGAATAAGAGAGACAAAGTTTTTAAAAAGAAATAAATGCTGGCAACGATCGAGCTCCATTTTAATGGAACCTGATAGGTTTCTTAATCACCCTCTTTGGCCTGTCTCTTGCCAACTTATAGTCCTTCAATTCTTCAGCACAAGGACCAGTTGTATTGTTTGTCTCAAAAGATGAACCTCATCACCTTTGCAGCTCTCAACGACAGCTTCCCAAGCTTCTCCACAACAACTGCCTCCTCTGGAGTTGCCTCATCCTCTGCAAGTTGTGCAGCTTCAGCGGCCTTAGCTGCCTTCTCCGCATCCCTTGCAGCTGCAACTGCCTTCTTTGCGTTTTCAAACGTCTCTTGGGTTCGCTTTACGAGCTGTGCAGATTCAGCCGCCACACTTGCTACCTTTGCAGCTTCAGCTGCCTCGTTTGCAAACTGAGCGGCTGCACTGGCCTCCTTTGCGGCCAGTGCAGCTTTAGCCGCCCGCTTTGCGCGCTGTGCAGCTACAATCGTCTCATCTATAAACTGTTGAACTGCAGCCGCTCCTGAGCAGCTACAAACTGTACATCTGCTGCCTCCTGTAAACTCATTCTCATGATATGTAACACGTTCGACTTCATGATCATAATCAGATAAATCAGAAATCTACAATAGCTAGCTGCTTCTTCTATATGATCGACTTCCATATTTATTTCATCCATATCACACGTATTAAACGACTCACCTCTAACATACGACTATAAATGGCATTCCTGAGCCTGGATGGTGTAAGTATGCCCGCTTGTAATTCCTCCGATATTATCTCCAACGATTTCAACTCGCGCAGTTTATCTTTCTTTCCTACAAACTCAATATAGTGGTCGTATACATCCGCAGCATATATGTCGGCATGGCTGCAAGTTAATCGTTTAGATTATTAATTCCACTTTGTGAAGTCCCGAACATAAAATTAAAAAACGAAGAACAAATATGAGTAAGTGATGAGTAGAGTAGTCTTACTAGATTATATTCCGCTTCATCTTCCGAATTTTCATCTCGATGGCACGCTGGAAAAAAAAAAAAGATAATTGTGACGAGACTGAATTCATAACATAATATTTGAAGTAAACAAAACCGATCATTTCCAATTATACCATACAATTTTCTCTAAAATTAAAGCATTATTCAAACTGTAACCAAATCTTCAAAATCAAGAAGATAATAAGGATCTTAGTGATAGATAGAAGAGCAAAGCAATACAAGATGTATAGAAAGCACGTACATGAAGAAAAAAGTGTGATCAGCTAAATATACGTACGTTTACAGGTTTCTTGAATGCCCAAAAATAATTCGTCCTGCGTCTGAGTTTTCGCGGAAGGAAAAACTGCGCTTTTAGGACTACGATCGGGTCTTGATCCTCCATCGCGGATCAGTTTGATAGTCTCTCTTCAGAAAACTTCAGCGACTTTTCATATACGTAGAAATTTCAAAGGGTGTTCTTAAATTATAGTTAATATTTATATGGTGAGGAGAGAGAGAAGAGATATATACTAGCTAGGGTTCTTGAAGAGAGTTCACGTTGAACACAATATAACGATTATAAAAGGGATTTTTTTTTTTTTGAACTCATATATATAGAATGGTGAAGAGAAAAGGAAAATCATGACTAAATTTTCCAAAAGTGTACTTCCAAATTGATTCCCGGCTAGCAATATCTTTTTATTTAAATTAGTTTGATGATAATTTGAGGGAAGATGATGATTCTCTTCTTGATTTTCCTTCAAACGGTTCATTTTGTATCATTCAATTTTAATTTTCTAATTTGACAAACTCTTTTCCTTTTTGGTATGAAAGAGTTTCCTAAAATATTGTATCGATCTATTCATATCGCTTTGAGGGTTTTGATCTTCCCTTACCATCAGACGTTTAGACTGCTGAAGCTGAACGTCGACTAGGCTAAGGTGAACATGTCCGGCGGGTCTTCTGATGGTAATTAATCCTTTTTACTGTTTTTATGTTATGTGTTTCTAATGCTGAAATTTGATCTTGCTACTCATGTGATAATGATTTGGTTTTGTGGCTAAAGTTCGGAACGCAGAGAATCATCCACGCGCAATTCAGGTCAGTAGTAGTTTCACTTTTCTCAGCTACCAAGAGAAAAGAGAGCCTCTTATTCCGGTTTTAACTGTTAATCGAAATTTTACTTTTAATCTATTTTTTCCTCCTTAATCCCATGATCAGTTTTACGGTCGACGCTCTTATGCTCTCGAGACTCTTGGAAAGGAGACCAGAGCACGCATTGATGAAATTAGAAAGATTCAGGTATATATGGAGCTTGTAGTTTATTTATAGTTGATTTGTTTCATTCACTTAACATCACATACTGGTAATACACTATATACAACCCTCTAATTGGATGAAGTGAAAAAACAAGCACATACGATTTCACTTTAAGAAGGGTTTTGTAACTTTGCAGAGAGACCTTGATGGAATAAAGGCAGGGTTTCACAATGAGAGAGCAAAACTTGAAGCGAGCTTTCTGGAGTCTTGTGAACCTCTGTACCTCCAGGTATGGATTCTTAACTGACTGCTATATATAGCCCATCAAATGTCATCTCTATGGAATTAGTTAATTTAAGAAATTTTACAGAGATACGATGTTGTGAATGGTGTGGTTAAAGATACTGGAGTTATTACTGATGCTGTAAACCGAGAGGAAAATGCTGCACGAGCTACATCAGTGAACCAAACCAAAAAACAGCAAGAAGGTATCCTTGACATTGGTTATGTCTTATAAAGATTCGTTACAATTAATTATGTGTTTTTGCAGGGGAAGGGGTGCCTAGTTTTCTGGTTATAGCTCTGAAGGCTGTGACGACGTAAATGACGAGGTTGTTGTCACATAACGTTCTTCATCATGTGTCTCATCCTTAATGTTTGTAGTTGTAACTCAGTTGTTTTTATCATGTCTCTTGGAATCAGATTAAGGAACAAGATGAAGGAGCTCTCAAACAACTTACGGACATCAAATGGTCCAAGATACAAAAAGGATTCAGGCTTGAATTCCATTTTAGCACTAATCCCTTCTTTGAAAACCCCGTCTTGACCAAGACGTATCACATGACTGATGAAGATGGATTCTTTATAGAATGCGCAATAGGGTAAGTTTCTTGATTTATCCATCTGTTACAAGGAAGGCAGGTGTTTGTATTTACTTGACTGTATTTTCTTTGGCACCTGATGCTTTGTAGGACAGAGATTAAATGGCGTCCGGGAAAATGCTTGACACAGAAGCTCGCCAAGAAATCTGGGAAGGGATCAAAGAAATCCAAGCCAATGACTATTGAGAGCTTCTTCGGCTTTTTCAGTCCACCTAACATCCCAAAGAACCTGAAAGATGAGAGAGATATTGTTGAGGTGAGTTTGTTGTCAGAAGGTCATCTTTATATTTGCTTCCTTATTTGATTATGTATACACATGAAATTTCTTTTAATTCGTTTTCCCCAACAGGTCATAAATCAGAAATACGATATGGAAATGGATTTTTGCTTGGGGTGAGCTCATACTTGTGCTTTAGCCACAGGCAGAACTTTGTTATTAGTTACGGTAATGATTGAGATCTCAATACGTACAGATAGATTCTCTGAACTTGGCTTTTGGTCGATGTATTTATTCTCATGTAGGTTGACCATTCGAGATCAGATCATCCCACGCGCCGTTACACAGTTTACAGGAAAGGCTGCACTGGAGGATAAGACCAAAATATCTGCGCAGCACTCCAATTTCCTTGACAATCTAGGAAAAAATGCCAGAAAATGTGTTGAAAGTCTTAGACTAATCCAGGTACTATTCTCCATTGCTCTGAAATTTATAGTTGTTGTATGGGATATTGTATTATTCAATTTGATATGTTTCCACGCTTTATTATTTTCAGTTGAGATTGCACTCCAAATTAGTAATCAACAACTTGCGTAACAACTTTGTTTTATTCATTTGATCCATTTTATTAAACAGATATAGTTCTTGTGATGTGTTTACTGCAAGTTCTTGACGATTCGCCCCATTATTATTCTATGATCATTTTATAAAAGTTTGCATTTGACATAACTTGATGCTTTCTCAACTTGAAGGAAAAACTTGATGCATTGAAAGCAGAATTTGACGAGAATACAGCATCAGTTCAAGCAAAATATCTTCAATCATGTGAACATTTGTATCTACAGGTATATAGACAATTTGTACAATGTATCAATCTATGTATCATCTCTCCATCATTTTTTCTGTTAGATGACGATAATTGTCACTCCACTTCACAGCGATACAATATCGTAATGATCCTGAAGCAGATGGAGTTGGCAGTGATTATGAAGATGACGCATATATATATGGTACATTTTTGATACTTCTATATCTATAATCTTTACCATTTTGTTATTATTCATGACTGTTATTGTTCTATCATGTATTTTGGCAGGGAAAGGGGTGCCTTACTTCTGGCTCAATGCTTTGCAAAACAATGACTACATAGAAAATGAGGTAGGTGTTGGATGCATACTGTTTCTCATTTCCAATGTTTACTTACT
Organism: Fragaria nilgerrensis; assembly: GCA_010134655.1. Classification (NCBI taxonomy): domain Eukaryota; kingdom Viridiplantae; phylum Streptophyta; class Magnoliopsida; order Rosales; family Rosaceae; genus Fragaria; species Fragaria nilgerrensis. Next base: position 29,736,679 of record CM020978.1, on the reverse strand, counting down.
TGTGAATTGAATCCTTCTTTGTTTTCTCTCTTGTCTTCAGAATTTAGATTACTTATCGTGATGAACAAGCTCTAAAGTATCTTAAAGACATCAAGTCTTCCCCATTGATGACTCCGAGGGCTTCAAACTTGACTTCTGCTTTAAAGCCAATCCCTTCTTTGAAAATTCTGTCTTGACCAAGACATTCCTCATGAGTGTTGAGAATGATATATCCTAGTGAAAGATATAAAAGGGTGAGTTGGGTTTCTACCTTCTGCAAAGGCATGTATTGATGTACAGTTAACATGGTTTGTATATATTGCCTACAGTTTGACGGGCACGTATTGTTTTATAGGACTGAGATTGAATGGTATCCGGCAAGATGCTTGACAACGATACCTATTAAGAAGAAACCTGAGACACAATCAGAGGATGCGAAATCGATCACTGTAACTGAAGATTGTGACAGCTTCTTCTCTTTTTTTGGTGCACTTGAAGTAGTAGACGATGTAAGCTGGTTATACATTGTCTTAAACTTGTAGTTCTCTAGTGTCTTATATGCTTCTCTTTCTTAGCAGAACTTCAAGCGTTCACGTCAGGTGGAACATGATTTTCATATTGGGTGAGTTCATTATCCTAAAGCATATGATCTTTTACTTCTTTCTTAATTCAGCTATTGATTGTTGGATACTTGTTAACTTTGAGTACATTTTTGACATTGATTTTGTGTAGGTTAATTATCCGAGATCAGATTATTCCCCATGCAGTTTCTTGGTTTACAGGGGAGGCTATTGAGAACAGAGATGACTTGCAAGACGATGAAGACCAAGACCAGTACCTTGGATTTGAAGCAGAATATTATGATGATAACGATGATGGGGATGATGAGTACGAAGACCTTGACCATGGATTAGGCTCTGATGGAGACGACTCTGATGAAGAATACATTGATAATTACTATAGAAGATACAATTATTATTAAGTCGAAGATGAAACCGAACAAAGTTAAAGATTTCGAAACCAGAATATGCATACAAAGTTAAAGATTTCGAACCCAGGATATGCATGAAATATGGCTAGTAGCTTGTTGGCAGTTATAGAATGTTTTGAGGTGCCCATATGTATCATGACTACATTACATTTCCTTATTTGACAGTTTAAGAATGTATTGAGGTGCCCATATGTTTTGGTACAAGGGTTAGTGAATCTGTAAGCTTCATATTTCGGTATCATGAGTTGCTTGTTGTTCTCAGTAGCTACAAACCGTAATTCATGTAATCATGTCATATGATCAAAGTTTCATATCATTGATTGCAATTAATAGAAATTGATGAAGAATTGAAGATAGAGTTCAACTAGATTTGATTGAACAAGAAAGAGAGAAAGCAAAAGATTAAAAAGAAAAAATCGCAGCTAACAAAAAGTAAGCATTCCGGAAAACAACTCTAGTCCAGTGATAACCTCCAAGCTTTTCCTCTACAACTGGTTCCTCTGGAGTTGCCTCGTCATCTGCAAGCTTTGAGGCTGCAGCTGCCTTCTTTGCCATTTCTGCAGCTGCCTTCTTTGCCATTTCTGCAGCTGCCTTCTTTGAGACTTTTGCAGCTGCAGCTGCCTCCCTTGCAAGTTTTGCATTTTTATATGTCTCCACTGTTCTCTTTGCGAGCTTTGCATTTTCAGCAGCCTCCTTTGCGAGCTCTGCAGCTTCAGCTGCCTCCTTTGCAAATTGTGCAGCTGTAACCGCCTCCTTTGCGGCCACTGCAGCTGCAGATGCCTGCTTTGCGCGCTGTGCAGCTTCAACCGTCTCCTCTATAAACTGTTGAGCTGCTGCCGTCTCCTCTGCAGCTATAAACTGTTCATCTGCTGCCTCCTGCAAAATTCATCATGATAATATAAAGCCACTAATAATCATTATGATCTATCATAAAATTTGTCATGTATACAGATTTTATGGCGTCAACTTCAAGTGATCAGTTCATTCTCACCTGTATCATACGATTATAAATCGCATTCCTGAGCTTTTTTATCCGACCAACTTTATCTTTGTCTACTATAAATTCCCTCTCGAGTTTATATAGTTCCGTAGCACAGATGGTAGCACGGCTGATGGATTGTAATATATTAGATCATCCATAATTGTTAAAATACCATACATAATATTTGGAAGAAAAAAAAAATGAAAAATAGTTTAGACAAATATACAACCTTTCCCTCAAGAAATACATAAGCACATAACCAAGAGATTCCAGATCATCTCTCCTGCCTTGCTCTGCAAATGATTCTATTACAATTACATTTTTTGAATATTGAAAATCATCTAAAAACACCATTTTTTGAATACGGATTTGGTTTATATACAATATTGAATATAGTACCAAAGTGTTGTTACATTTTCAGTTGTGGTTGATATCGTTGTTCATTTATATAACAATTGATACTATATTCAATATTTGTATGTACTTGAAACTTCACATGGATCTCATTTCTCTTTATTTTACTCTTAGCCTCTGTTTCCTATAAACCCATTAAAATTAGCAAAGCATCAGACAACTTTACTTTATAAACCAAATATTTTCCAGTCATTCACCAACTCCATATTAAAACTGTCATTGTCAAAAGAAAAGGCACAATAAAAGATGAAAATTCTTCAATAACCATAAAAAATCATAAGATAATTTATACCAAGTCCAAAACAGTTACAAAACTTGACTCCACAGTATTCAACAACCCTGCACAACGAAATGGAAGCAGTCAGTCCACTTACATCTATGAGTCCTTCCTGTTATGACACTAATTTCATCAACATGCAAAACTAACGAATATTTAATGGGTTATATAACCCAACAAAAACAAAATCACACCAAGCAGACCCAAATAAAAACCTATCAAATGCCATATTTAAAGCTTATTGATTCTATTTTAAGAAAACAAAAGATTCTAATACTATTTCTAATGGCTGCTCAAATAATACTCGTCTGAGTTATGCTTGAATATTGCCCCTAAATTCAAATTATGATGAGATCTTCTTACCAACTTAAGGACCTTAGCTACATGCAAAAGAAAATTCCTGGTGAGATCTTCTTATAATTATAAAAATACCAATTGTAAAAGTGTCAATTGTGTATACATCTTCTACGATCTAAAGTTCAGAAGATACAACAGCAGTACTAATACAGCTTAAAGACAATAACAAAATGGGAATATTAATCTGATTTCTTCTATAAAGCAGAGGAACAGAGAACATGATAACACAACCAAATCATAGTCCTATCACTCCTATGTATTCTTGGAATCTTGGCTCTTAAAAAATACCAAAATTGAAGTTTTTGGTTACTTTCTTGTTTGCACAAAGAGTAGTACTGATGATAATAAAGAGAAAAGGGTAGCACACAACTTATGAGCAACTTATGAGCAAACTCTTTTCTAATGGGCCTAGGAGAATGTTAATTCTAAACTCCAGAGTAATCTTTGAGGAATGACATAATTCACTTGACAAAAATCATCAGTATTGTGGAGGAAAGAATAATATAAAGGGTCCAGAACAATAGAATACTTAAACGAAGAACACACAAAGTTGTAACTGTCACATCCCGACCCGTAAAATTTTATCTTATTTACTAGCTTGATTATAATAAGAATTTTACCGTCTTCGACATTGAGTTATAGTTTAATTGGTCCCTAGAGGGGTTTTGAGGGACGATTATTTCGGAGAGTTATTCGTAGGAGAAAAATGTAACGACGGTAAAAAAATGGTAAATTTAGCTAGTAAAAGGTAATTTTTTATTAGGGTTATTTTTGGGGGTGTTAAATTTTTGGATTGGGTATATGTGGGTTGGAACCGGTTGGCCAAGCCCAAAATATTTCTCTCTCTTCCCTCCCGATTCTCTCTCTCCTCTCCCGCTCCCGCACCCGACTCTCCCCCTGCCAGAATTTCTTCTCCGCCGTCCGGCCGCCCAGACCCCGCCACCGGTCCCAATCGATCGGTCTCTAACCCAACTACCGTTCTAGACCGGTGGCAGCCTCTCTAGCGCCGCCGTGAGGGAGAGACGTCACCCGGAAGTTCCGACTGCCGATCGGTTTTCTCGCAGGAACTCTTTCCTCCGGCCGCCATAGCTGGCGAACCTTGGCTCAAAAGAAAGCTCTCCTCCTGTGCTTCAATCCCTCCAAAGGGCTCCCTCCATCTTCAGCTAGGTAGAGAGAAATCGGTATTTGAAATTCTAGGGCTTTATTGTGTGTTTGCGTTCGATTGACATGGTTAGGCTTAGAATTGGAGTTTGTGGTAGTTAGGAATGTTGTATAGAGGAGGTTGAGAGGAAGATGTTGTCAAATTTTGGTGGACATTGGAGGTCGCCAGAGCTGGTCGCCGGCCGCCGCCGCCGCCGGCGCTGAAAAATTGTTTTTGGTGGAGATTTTTATGAGGAATTTAATGGAATGAGTTTTAGAATTTTCGGACGAGTTTTGAATAGGTTTGTGAATTTTCGAAGTTTGGTATTTAGGCGGTTTTAAATAATGTAAAATCCGACCGTAGGATTTAAATCAATTTCTAGGAAAGGTTGTTTATACGACTGCCGAGTATGATATAAAAGTTTGGATCGTTCCGATTTAAGAATATCGAACTTAGGCAATGATGAGCGTAATTATGGCTCTCGATTAATTTTGCCTATTTTATAAATACTGGAATTAGTTGGTAAATTAATTATACATTTGGAACAGGACGTGAGGAGGCCCGAGCAGAAGAAGCCTCGGAGCGTCATCAGGCTTAGGCCTAATTTGTGAGTGGACCTTTGTTTTAAATAAAAAGCATGCGATGAATGATTTTATTAATCATTTATTTCTTCTGATGAGATTTATTGATTTCTCGCCTATTTAACAATTTTTCCTCCTTTGGAGAGATCCCGAAAATGAGATTTTCGTGGATATATATGTTTTGGAGAATAGTATGTATATAAATGCTAGCTAGCCATACGTGCTTGGTCCGTCATAATGAGGTAAAATATCATTATGCGCGTGTCGTGAGTGTTAGACACAAGCGTCATAGCCCTATATGAAAACTTCTTTCTTTTTGGTTTATTTAGGTTTTCATATAGGGAGTCCACACGTATATATACATCGTCCCTTTTCGGTCAGAATGAGGAAAAATACCATTATGGCGCAACGTGAGCGTTAGACGCCAGCGTTGTAGCCTTGTATGAATTTCTATTTTTCTGAATTGTTTCTAGGATTCATACAAGGAGTCTGACGAGTGTAGATACATACGAATATATATGTTTATATATAGTTCAGCCCGAGAGGCTCCATTTTATTTGAGTTTGTGACTAGCCAGTGCTAGTCGTGTGAAATTGCCAGTTTATGAGTTGAACACTTTTAAGCTGCCGCATGCAGTATATTTTTCTATGAAATTAAATTGGGAATGCATAAATAGTTTATTATTAAATTATTTTTGTCCACTCACTCTAATTATTAAATGTCTTCCCCTGGGCCCTTGTTTTTAAAATGCCCAGTCTGCAGAGTTCAGATTGGTTTAGTAGGAGACGAGGCATAGTCACCCGTATTTCCACCACCTTTCACCAGTAGATTACATGTTTAGCCTACTTGTCTTTTTCTGCTTCCGCTAGTGTCTAGTAGCTCTGAATACTTGGGTTTAATGTATATATTTTTGGTTGTGGGTGAAGGCTTGTTGATATTTTAGAATATTTGACGGATGATGTATATTATCTTAGATAATGTTTATTATCCTGTTGTGATGATTCTTTTTGAGGAGCACGAAGGCTCCAGAAGTTAAGGTTGGATTCAGAACCTTTAGAAGTGTTTGCATGTTTTTATTGGAAGGGTTGTCCATTTTCAAGGGAGGTTGTACCGAATTTTGCGGTAAATCTTTCCTTGGAGGTGGTCCCCGCACGATTTACTCCGGGTTTAGGGTGAAATTCGGGGCGGGTCGTGTCAGTTGGTATCAGAGCCTTAGGTTTCCTTTTCCTGCTTCATTGTCAGTATCATATTTGCCTAAGTACCACGTAGTGTCTATAGAGTGATGATCCGTCCGCGGCGGATTCATTGACATTTTATGCTTATGATGCTATGTGTTATTGGGTATGTGTGATAGTTGAGTTAGTCTTGTTTATGGACTGCTAAATATTTTCTTCCTCAGGTACTATGCCTCCTAGGCGCCCACGGCAACCCCGTGTGGCTACTTCGACCAATGCCAATGAGGGCATGAGGTCAGGGGATTGGTTGATGATATTGGAAATTTGCTGAGAGATGTCATGGATCGAGCTCCACAACCTCATGCAGTGAAAATGAGAAATTTATAAGGCTGGAGCCAGAGAGTTCAAGGGTGCCAAGGGACCCCTTGATGCTCATAATTGGGTGGACAAGATGGAAAATGCTTTTACGATCACTGAGTTACCAGAAGAAAGAAAGGTGAAGATAGCAGTGACTTTTCTGGATGATTCAGCACATCACTGGTGGTCGCTTGCCAGCAGGAATGTTGAGGATGCTCTGAGTATGTCGTGGGAGCAGTTTAAGACTCTCTTCTTGGGGGCAGTATTTCAATCATACCCACCGCAGCAGAATTCAGTCGGATTTCCTGCATATGACGAAGAAGGATAATGAGGGGATCATAGAGTTCCAAGAAAGATTCACTTCCCTGAGCTACCATGTGTCATATCTGGTTCCTGATGAGAAGACAAGGATTGAGATGTTTATTGGAGCACTTGGTGGAGTGTACGCAGACAAGATGACGGGGGTAATTTACCCGACTTTTATGGATGCAGTTGGTGCAGCCATGGCCATTGAGTCCAGGGGGACATATGGTGTTCGGCCTCGTGATTATGGTGGCCCCAGTCAAGGTCCATCCAAGAAGGCTGCTTCATCATCCGCTTCTGGGTCTTCTGCTGGTAGTGGCAGTAGTGGGGGATCGACCTCTGGTGCTCGGAACAGAAATAGAGGACGTTTCAGGACACCTTCTCGGGGTTATTGGGTAGGCAGCAGTCTAGACGGTATGGTTCTAGTGGCAGTTTCCAGGGTGGATCATCCGGTAGCCAGCCTTATTCTTATGGGCAGCAGCAGTTTTCTAGGTGCTATGAGTGTGGTAGTCTGGATCACTTCAAGAGAGATTGCCCATTGTTGGCTCAGAGGACCACCCCTACCCCTACTCAGTCAGTTGGTCAGTCTTCAGCAAGAGGTTCTAGTAGTAGTGCCCAGGGCAGTGCTACAATCAGAGGTGGCTCTCAGCGGGGCAGTGGTCAGCATGGACGTCCCATGACTCGCGCTAGATTGCATGCTATGACCTAGCAGGAAGGACGTACTTCTCCAGATGTCATCATTGGTACGTTATTAATTTTTGGTCAGCCTGCATGTACTTTAATTGATCCTGGAGCCACGCATTCATTCATGTCTAGTAGATTTGCTCTTCATGCCAATGTGCCATCATCGTCTCTTCCAGGCGAGTGGCATGTGTCTCTACCCTCTGGTGAGGTGATGAGAATTAATTGGGTATTTAGTGGATATGAAGTTTTAGTTGAGGAATTTAATTTCAAAGCTGATTTAATTCCTTTAGAGATAGTGGAGTTTGATGTGATCTTGAGGATGGACTTTTTGGAAGCATATAGAGCTTTGATAGATTGTTTTCAGAAAGAAGTGGTGCTTCGAAGTCCAAGTGGATTTGAGGTTGCTTTTCAAGGGGAAAGATATGTTATTTCTAGTTGCCTAATTTCTGCTGTTGCTGCAAGAAAATTATTAAATAAAGGTTGTCAGGCGTATTTAGCTCATATGATGGATACAAGTATGAGAGTTTTGGGAGTAGAAGATATTCCTATAGTAAGAGAGTTTCCGGATGTTTTTCCTGAGGAGTTGCCTGGTTTACCTCCTGCAAGGGAGATAGACTTCTCTATAGAATTACTTCCCGGAACTATGCCTATCTCTCAAGCACCTTACAGAATGGCCCCAGCGGAGTTGAAAGAGTTGAAGACTCAATTGCAGGAGTTGGTAGACAAAGGTTTTGTTCGGCCTAGCATGTCTCCATGGGGTGCTCCGGTATTGTTTGTTAAGAAGAAAGATGGCACTATGAGACTATGCATTGATTATAGGAAGTTGAATCAGATCACAGTGAAGAATAAATATCGTTGCCTCGGATCGATGATTTATTTGATCAGTTGAGGGGTGCTTCTATTTTCTCCAAGATTGACTTGAGATCTGGGTATCATCAATTACGGATTAAGGAGAGTGACATAGTCAAGACCGCCTTTCGATCACGTTATGGTCATTATGAATTTATGGTGATGCCATTTGGACTTACTAACGCACCTGCTGCTGCTTTTATGGATCTCATGAATAGGGTGTTTAGTCCATATCTTGATCGTTTTGTGATCGTATTCATAGATGATATTTTGGTTTACTCAAAAAGTGAGAAGGAGCATGTCAAACATCTAAGAATAATATTGCGGACTTTGAGGAATTCCCAGTTATATGCTAAGTTAAGCAAGTGTGAGTTTTGGCTAGATAAAGTGGGATTCTTGGGCACATGTGGTTCGGCTGAAGGAGTTAGTGTAAATTCCCAAAAGGTGGAAGCGGTGTCAAATTGGAGACGACCTACCACTGTGACAGAGATCCGTAGTTTCTTGGGATTAGCAGGTTATTATCGGCGCTTTGTGCAAGATTTTTCAAGGATTGCTGCTCCTCTTACAAGGTTGACCAAGAAGAGTGTTAAATTTGAATGGTCAGATGAGTGTGAGCAAAGTTTTCAAGAATTGAAGAATCGTTTGATTAGTGCTCCTGTTTTGGCACTTCCGGATGATAGTGGGGAATATGTGGTATTTTGTGATGCTTCTGGACGTGGTCTAGGTGGGGTATTGATGCAGCATGAGCGAGTTATTGCCTATGCTTCCAGGCAATTAAAGCCGCACGAGGGGAATTATCCTACTCATGATTTGGAGCTTGCAGCGGTAGTTTTTGCTCTCAAGTTGTGGAGACATTATCTTTATGGAGCCAAGTGTCAGATTTTTACCGATCACAAGAGTCTTCGGTATGTGTTCACTCAAAAAGAGCTAAACTTGAGACAGAGAAGGTGGATGGAGTTGATTAGTGATTATGATTGCACTATCGAGTATCATCCTGGAAAAACTAATGTGGTAGCTGATGCTCTTAGTCAAAATCCCTCCATATCCTTATCTCACTTGAGGACAGTTCGTGTTCCACTTCTTAGTGAGTTGCGAGCTACAGGAGTGGATTTGGCAGTAGATGAGGTTGGTGCATTGGTAGCTAGTTTTCATGTGAGGCCAGTTTTGGTTGATAGAACGGGAAGCACAGAATAATGGTCCTTCCATAGTTCGATTGATAGAAAGAGCTTTGAGCGGAGCCGGAGCCGATCATTTTTCAGTTAGAAGGGATGAGACTTTATTGTTTAAGAATCGGCTTTGTGTTTCAAAAAGAAATGAAGAGTTGAAGAGTGAGATATTAGAGGAAGCTCATAATTCCGCTTATGCAGCTCATCCGGGTAGCACAAAAATGTATCGGATTTTAAAGGATTATTATTGGTGGCCAAACATGAAGAGGGAAATTGCAGCTTATGTGAGTAGATGTCTGATTTGCCAGCAAGTAAAAGCTGAAAGGCAAAAGTCTTCTGGATTGCTTGAGCCGTTGCCTATTCCAGTGTGGAAGTGGTACCACATCACCATGGATTTTGTTTTCAGTTTATCTCGTACCCGTGAAGGGCATGACGGTGTTTGGGTGATTGTGGATAGACTCACCAAGTCTGCACATTTCTTGCCAGTGGGAAAGAAGTATAAATTGGATAAATTCGAGGCGGGTCGTGTCAGAACCGTATGAATGCTTTAACTAATTTTTCAAGAATCATGAGAGGTAACACTTCTGAAATGCTGAGGCAGATAGTTACATACTTACATATATATGACCATGAATTCAAGATAACAAATATCATTATTCAAGAAGAGATTCAACTGAAAAACTGGACGATAATCAAGTAGAACTAAATAACTTACATCATGGTAAGCATAAGGCCCTTTGCCTTGGCGCTCGAAGTGTTTAGCCATGATGCAGTATTCAATAGGACCTCATTCTTCAGTTATAAAACAATTACCAGGTGCTGCTTTACAACTGGAAACAAAACCAAACATTCAAGTATCAAATCCAACACTAACCCAATACCAAACAAAATCAAACACATTCAAACCCAAAAGCCAAAAAAATCACAGTAAATCTAAAGAAAAAAGGTCAACCATGAAACTCACAGATAAAAAAAAGAATCTTTTTTTTTTCTTTCACATTAATAATCAAAGTAAGGAAGTTCTATATTCAAAACCAAAATTCAAAGCTCACAATGAAAAAAAAAAAAAAAACTTCTACACATCCAGAAAAATCATAAACATGCTTACAATTATCAGATTGGCAAATCAAATCAGTACCAATAATTAAAAAGTGAGGAGGAATGGTATAACTATCAAACTGATTTTGATGGTGCAATTCCAAAGAAGCTCTTCCTTGCCGAATTTAATCCTACACTCAAAAAAGACATGAATTAAAGAAAGTTCCACAATCTTCTGTCAAAAATCAGAACGCAATAGAAAGTTAATACAAACAACAAACAAAAACCTACAAATTGAAATCCAACACAATACAATGAAGGTTGAATGAAAAAGAAATACCTGGATTGGACTGTAATCAAATCTCACCTCGATCGTTGTCAAATTCAGTGGAAGATGCAAGAGAATCTCATATCAGTCTTAGAAACCGGTGGAATCCATCCTTGAGGTCTCAGATTGCAAATAGACAAAGCCCGAATCAGTTGAAATCAAGGGAAACGAAAAACCTAATCAAAAAAATTCAATCAATGAATCATGAAAGAAAATGATGACATAACCTGAGATGGAGAAACAATTGGGGGCGAAGCTAGGGTTTTGGATTGGGAAATAATTGGGAGGGGGGTGGGCGATAGTGGAGTCTATCTGGACACTATCAATGCTGAATCTGGAAGCTTCAAGATCAGGTATCAACGAAAAATTAACTGGCACGTGCTCCTTCGTTGGCAAGAAGACGCGAGTGCGAGAAGACTTGCGAAAGCACACTTGGCAAGAGACCAAGGAGGGAAGAAAAAGCCCAAGCTCGAGCGAGATGGAGCCTAAACCCGAGACTGTTATCAAGAACAGTTACCGCGCCAGGGCCAATAATAATATAGTAAATATTGTTTATTTGTTTATTTTTCACTTAATGTTCTTAAAATTCCAACAAATCCACTCAAATCTAGGGCCACCAATTTGGCCATGTCGAAACCAACCAACCGTACCAACCTAGTTGGTATACCAAAGACTTGGTAACCGACTTACGGTATACTGTACTAGTCTTGGTAATATGGTTAGTACTTGGTATTGAGATTTTAATACCATCGGCATATCGTACCAACCATGTATGTGTACTTATACAAAAATACACTCATATCTATAGTAGAAAACGAGAATTGAACCTCCACCCTTTACAAACAACCTTCACTCACAACACTAAAGCACAAAGCGCCTTCATTATGGTACATGTATATTTTATATTTATAACATCCTATATATATAAATAATACACAATGTTAAAAATCTGTTGCGGAGGTGAGACTCGAACTTTAAACCTCTTCCAAACAGCCTCACTCCCAACATTAAAGCACAAATAACATATGTATTGTTTTATATTTATAATATCTTATATATACAAATACAATTACAATATAAAATGTTTAAATTTTGGCAAGAACCTCTTCCAAACAGCTTCACTCCCAAACATTAAAGCACAAGACGCCATTATTATAATATATGTATTGTTTTATATTTATAACATCTTATAGATACAAATACAATTAAAATATAAAATGTTTAAATTTTGATAAGAGGTATGTTTTGAAACCATGACTGCTCTGATGAAAAATATGACCACATACTACCAAACCAAAACTATCATTGCATTATATTTGTGTAAAAATATATATTATCACTTCATTTTCTGGGCTACAATCTAAACTTGGTAGAGGCATATTACCAACCGTACCAACCGTCGGTATACCAACTTCAATGGTTGGTTTTGGTAGAGGATTTTGCCCACCAATCATAAGTTGGTTGATACATGGTATTGGTAAACAAAGTCGGCATATCTACCAATGCCAGCCCTAGTCAAATCAACGCTCAACCACTCAAATCACATCGCATCACAACTCAAAAGCTAATAGATCCTAAATTCCTTCATTGCGATATGAACTCTAGGTATTCAAAAAAATTCACACGTACAAGTCACTAGCAAGTGCACCGGGATTATTTAGAAGGACCATGATTCATAGCAGAAAAGACAATAACATGCGTTCAGCGGGACCTTTTAGCCCCGCCCATTGCTTGATCGATCAAGCCCAAAGGCAAGTCTTGGACCTTTGGTGGACTTGTTGCTGGCCCACATGAAAAAATTAGAAACTTTCACGGTCATTCCTCTTTCGTCTAGTTATAATTAGTTCTTACAATACACAATAAACTCAAAAACACTAGTTGTAATTAGTTGTTACAATACACAATAAACACAAAAACACTTGGGATCTTTGGTAGGATCATGATGGTGTTATCTTTCTTATTATCAAGATCTTTTTTTTTTCTTGTTAGAAGAGAAACTGCATTGATAGTTTGAGGAAGACTAAATCAAGGAGTTAGTGGCACAACCTACACAACCATAGGAAAGATTAGCACACTCCACTACAACGACTCAAGGAAGTCAAACAGAAGTTACAGAACACAAAAGGTTGAGAATTTTCAGATATATTGAACAAACCCCAAGTCGGGTATATATACAAGCATAGTTGTAACCCTATAAGGAAACTAATTACACAAAAAGGTTTACATAATCCTAGTTGATTACAGAATATACATCTTCCAATATACTAAGATTGGGACTCACGTTAACACTCCTCCTCAAGTTGGCGCATATAAATCTTGAATGCCCAACTTGTCAAGTCACTGAACACCTTGGACGACACAGTTTTGGTAAGGATGTCAGCTAGCTGCTCCTCCGAAGGAACAAATGGGAACAAGATTATGCGAGCATCTAGCTTTTCCTTGATGAAGTGCCTATCAATCTCTACATGCTTTGTCCGATCATGCTGAACATGATTATGTGCAATTTCAACCGCAGCAGTATTGTCACAGTGAAGAGGCATTGACCATTCCTGCTTGAAACCAAAACTCTTAATAAACTTCTCAACCATAACAACTCACAGACTTCTCTGAGCCATACCTCTGTACTCAGCTTATGCACTAGAACAGACCACCACATATGTTTCTTGCTTCTCCAAGTGACTAAGTTTCCACCAACAAATGTAAAATAGCCAGAAGTAGAACGACTGTCAGTGATGTTCCTTGCCCAGTCCGCATCAGTGTAACCACTAGTCCTCAAATGTCAATGCTTACGAAGCACCAGGCCTTTTCCAGGAGCAGACTATATGTATCTCAAGATTCTCATCACAACATTCATGTGATCTTCACTAGGATTGTGCATATACTGACTCACCACACTAACCGCATAAGCAAGATCAGGTCTAGTATGCGACAAGTAAATTAATCTTCTAACTAACCTTTGATATTGAGATTTGTCATCAGAACTTGATCAGGATACTCTGCAATCCGATGGTTTGTTCTGTCGGTGTATCAACTGGTGTACAATCAAACATACCAGTCTCTACTAGCAAATCCAAAACATATTTTCTTTGACTCAGCATGATACAGTCCATGTTCTTGGCTACCTCAATTCCAAGAGATCCTTCAAATTCCCAAGGTCCTTCATCTCGAATTCAAAAGACAACTGATCTTCCAATCTTCTAATTTCACCAATGTCATCAATGTCACTACCATGTCATCTACATAAATGATCAAGGCAGTAAGCTTACCATGTTAGTGTTTCAGGAACAAAGTATGATCTGAGTTACTCTACCTATACCCAATCTTCTTCATGAAAGACGTGAACCTTCCAAACCAAGCTCTTGGAGATTGCTTCAATTCGTACATGGACTTTTTCAATCTGCACACCACCTTCTTGCCTGTAGAAGTATTATATCCTAGAGGAAGATCCATGTAAATTTCTTCATTCAAATCTCCATGAAGAAATGCATTCTTCACATCAAACTGCTGTAAGGGACAATCCAGATTAGCTACCAAAGACATGAGGACTCAAATGGTATTGATCTTTGCCACAGGGGTGCGAACGTCTCATCATAATCCACCCCATATTTTTGAGTGTATCCTTTTGCAACCAACCTTGTCTTATATCTGTCAACTGAGCCATCTGCATTATGCTTCACAGTATAAACCCATCTACAACCAACGGTCTTCTTTTCAGGTGGAATGGCACCAAATCCAAGTACCATTCTTCTTGAGAGCATCCATCTCAACCTCCATTGCTTTGGCCCACTTCCCTCCTTGATTGCATCCTGCACTTACTAGGAAGAGACACAACAGATAATTGATTCACAAAGGTTACGTAAGGTTTAGACAATTTATGAGTTGACACGTAGTTGGCTATAGGATACTTGGCTTTAGCTGACAAGAGAGGCTTATATTTTTTAGGAGGTTGACCACGGTTGACCTAGCAGGCAAGACTACTAGATTCAAGAACATTGGAGGATGATAACATAATAGTACTACATACCTCAGGTGATGACAAGCCAGGAGAGATCGTTGATGTAGGAGGAGACTGAACTTGCATGTACATCTTCAACAACTGGCGGCTGATTACTATTCAATTCTTCTCCTTTCGACGTGTCGGACAGTTGTTTGTCATGTCGAACACTTTCAGAACAGGGAACAGATGTCTCAACTTGGGCAGGTTCAACAGATGAACCACTTTTTGAGGTTTCAGAGTATTATCTCTTGGATTCTAGATCTGGTCGGTGACAGGCCGAAAATCCTTTTCAGCGGGGTACTATCAATAATTACACAATCTTCTAGTTCTCTAAATTGATCGTCATAAAAAAACATGCTTCTACCGTAGGAGAAAAATAGGACAGGTCTTCACTAAATGTGACATCCATGGTGACATAGAATCATTGAGACGGAGGATGGTAGCACTTATATCCTTTTTGATGGGATCCATATCCAACAAACACACACTTAAGGGAACGAGCCTCCAACTTAGATCTCTGATTTTTGTAAATATGAACAACGGCACACAACCAAAGATAGCAGGAAGTTTGTTGAGAGATGGAATAGTAACATGTTCAGACAATACCTCAAAGGGAACCCGATTCTGAAGAGCTGCAGATGGTAGACGGTTGATAAGGTGAGAGGCACAACAACATAGCTTCACCCCATAGATATTTGGGTAAATTGGCACCAAGTAAAACTGTAAGAGAGCTCTTCCAATATCCAAGAGGTGTCGATTTTTCCTCTCAGATTCCCCATTTTGTTTGGGTGTATGAGGACAAGTAGTCTGATGAACAATCCATGTTGCTGAAAATAGTCTCGAAAGAGTGGTTAACAAACTCTCCTCCATTGTCAGATCAAAATATTTTCACACAAGCATTATACTAAGTTCAGATGAGACTATGAAAAGTGGTGAAAGCCGAAAACACAGCATCCTCTTTTTCAATAACACAACCCAAGTTAATCTTGTAAAGTCATCAATAAACAAAACAAAGTACTTCATTCATGTCAGTGTCAAATTCTTCGAAGGCCCCCATACATCAGAATGAATCAACTCGAATGCTGCATAACTAGAAGAAAAACTAGGAGAATAATTGGACTTATGACTCTTAGCAAAAACACAAGTTTCACAATGGAGACTTGACTCTTTTATTCCAAAAAACAAAGATGGCATCAACTTCTTCATGACTCCAAAAGATGGATGGCCCATTCGGCGATGCCATAGCCAAATTCTTTTACTCGATGCAATCCAAGTGAAACAGTCTCCCCCGCAGATCCCCTTGCCTATTATCGCCTGAGATGACAGATCTCGGAAGATAACATACATAGGAAAAAGGTTACAGAGCATTTTTTGTGAAATCAATTTAGAAACAGACAATATGTGATATGATAGAGCAGGAACATAAAAGACTTTGTTTAACACAATTGTTGGAGTAACTTGAATTGATGATAGGAGATAAAATGCGACATTCTTAATGTGTTATTACCTCCATTTGTATTTTGATTATCTCTTATTGTCGTAGAATAGAGTCATAATGTAGAGTCGAAAGTTTTTGGTAGAGTTATGCGTAAAACGTGTTAAACATAGAGGAATGATGTAGAAAATTGTCAAAAGCCGATTGTGGAACTTAAAGATGTTCTTATGATTCTGTAAAGCTTTTACATTGTCACAAATTGATTTAACTTCTCTGATACTTAGGTGACATGTAGAAGAGTTCATGGGAAGCAAAACAGCTGATCCAAGAAGCCTAGTCTATGAAGGAGAGGTCCAAACCAAATCTAATATGGAGAAGAAGATCTAAATTCGGCAGAATATCAAGGAATATCCAAGTCTTGAAAACCCTGATTAAATTAAATCGGAGAATTCCTGTGCACGTCTCTCAACTTCAACGGACTCTTCAGGACAGCTCACAATGAATCAGAAAACGTGTTAGTATGGATAGAGAGCTACGGGAGTCTAGTTTCCGAATCAATTGGAATCACCTCAATATCTATTTTCTAGAGGGAGTTATGACGTAATCATCAGACAGAGGTCATTCTGCCGAATTGAGAAAAACTAGGGAAACCTAAACCAACTTGGTTTCAACTTTGTGGCCGGCCTCTCTAGGGTTTTTCCTCTATATAAAGCACAACTTCAAGTACAGAAAAACATCATCACTACCCTGCAATTACATAGCCGAAACTCTACCAAATCCTATACAGAAAATTACTTAGCCGATTCATCCACCACAAACCATAAGAATCATTCCATCCTTCCACCGATTTTCCCCACACTTGCCGAATCTTTCAAGGTTGTAAAAGTGTGATTTTCTCATGGCTTCTTGTATTATTTTCTGTATAGTTTCGAACTCTATTGTAATATATTTTTCGATTTTGGTTTTTTTTATCAAACATGGTTTTCGGATTTCTTTGTGATCTTTGATTGTTCTATGTTTTGATTTGTAACTTCTTGGATATATGATGATTTCGTGATTTAGGTTGAGGCAGTAGCAGTAGCATTTCTTATGTGTTTTTGATTTCTAATTGATTAATTGTCATGAATTCGTGCATCTAAATCAATCCTTGAGGCTGCCTCGGCCATGGTTGTCCTTAAGGTGCGGTTTCATCTACCATAATAATTTTGGATCGATTCATACGCAAAGTTGTCTGGTCTTTGTTATTAACTTAGGGCGGATATAATTCTGATAATTTACATGCTAATAGGATGAGTGACGCCATGCCTTAGATCATGTTTCCGATTGACTCGTGTGCTAAAGTGTTTTCTTGTTTAATCTCTACGCAACGTGTCTTTAAATGAGTTAGCATTCATGTTTAGGATCAAACGCAATATGGTTCTAAATACTTGAGGAGTCTTAACAATTAGATAACTGCAAAAACTCTAATTAGAATCGGAATTGGTTAGAGTCTAGGACAATTTGAACGTTGCTGCCCGGCCTTGCATGAAGTTGTTATGTGTTCTTGATGGTTTTTCGTGTTAGGTGTTGCATGAGTATGTTGATCACTTGTATATAATAATCTTAGGTTTAATTTTCAATAGGTTATTTGTTAGAATTAATCAATCTTAAACCCCCAATATTGCGATGTATATATGTGAATACTTGTTTATAAGTTTTTTTTTTTTTCTTTCGATCGCCCTTTGGTTTCCCCGGCTAGAACGATCCCTACTTGTCCATACTACTACGATTGCAGGGTAATTAAATGAAGTTGTTTGACCCCGGTTACGCGACACGTCAATTGACCCTATACCTAGGACCGCGAAGGACACCCAATTTGCATTAGACACTTCAGGTATGGGAGATGGGGACAGACTCGAAAAAAAGGACTTATCAAATATCATATGATCAGACGCACCAGAATCAATTATCCATGTATCACTACTAGTAAAGTCAGAAATTTTTAATGCAATACCAATTTTACCTCTTTTCTCCTGAGAACACATACCTATGGTGATGTCTTGTCCTCCTACTCCATAGAAATTAGGTTCACGGGAAACTTCAGGTTGATCACCAAAGATTGCAAGATCCATTGCAAAGAGGATTTGATGACAGAGGAACAGAACAAGTACGACATAATTCGACGAAATAGAAATCTTCCTTCAGCACGTCGAACAGATCAAATTGGATAGGTTAGAACAAATTTGCAGCGGAAGAAAACAACAGGGTCAGATTACCAAGATTGCCAGAATCGACTTAGGCTCTGATGCCAAGTCAAACAGAACACAAAAGGTTGGGAATTTTCTGATATATTGAATAAACCCTAAGACGGGTATATATACAAGCACAGTTCTAACCCTAGAAGGAAACTAATTACACCGAAAGATTTACATAATCCTAGTTGATTACAAAATATACATCTCCCAATATACTAGGATTGGGACTCACATTAACAAGGACTGAAATCGTTCACTAAGATAAGATGCAGCCACTTTGGCACCATCTCCACCAATAAGTGGGGAAATGGTAGATGACATTTGCAGCACAATGAGGCAGCCTTATTATAATCTCTGGAAAAAATAGTCCAAACGGTGTCTTACCTTTTAGAGAAGTAAAGTTTTGGTATCCTAACTTTAGAAAACTTCAAACAATATCTCACGTTCTAACTTGACTAAAGATCGGTATCTGGAGCCGTTAGCTCCGTTAAAAAAATAACAGCAGTCATATTTTGGTCATGAAATGACCAAGTTACCTTTATTTGTTGTTTATGTTATTTCTTTCCAAAAATAATAATTTTTTTTGTTGAAAAAAAGACGGTGGTGGTGCTTTCCGGTTTTGCTATCGGGCTAAAGCTAAGAGTTGAAATTTTTCATCGGAGGAGCTGTGAGAGAATAAGAAGGTCTACAACGTCGCCCACCGTCCCCACCTAAATTGGAATGCCGATCACCTAGTCGAAATGTCTAGTGCGGCGTCTGCGACGTCGACGACTTCATCTCCCTTGTCGGTGATTTGGGAGATCCAAAGACGTACCTACACACAAGCTCTGGTGGGCTACAGAACACCCCAAGTTTTGAAAAAACAACAATTTTTAGCTAAATTTTAGTTCAAAAAACTAAAATTTAAGAACTAACTCACCTCAAATTTCCAAATTTAGCCCATATGTTATTAAACTTGATCCATTTTTAACGTAAATTAGCATGCATTCATTAGAAGAAAAAAAAAATTCTATCCCAACTCAAATTCCTAAATTTTTCCCATATGTTATTTATCTTGGTCCTTTTTTTACGTAAATTGATACATGTTTACTAGAAAAAATTCTAGCCCACCCCGTAATAAAATCCTGGGTCCGCCATTGTGGAGATCGGTTCTGAACAATCTGGGCAAAAAGCCGATGGAGCAATGGTCTGGGTGAGAACGCCGCCGATCTAGGTGACAACATTGAGGGGACTATAATCTGAATGTTGTAATTTTTATATTAGAAATGATATTGGTCTTCATAATTTTAAGAACTAATTTCAGTTTACCCCCATCATTTTTAGGTCAATCATCATGTTAGTCATTTTTCTTTCAATTTCATTAAAAAACACTCTCGACTCCTAATTTTCATCAGTTGTGTCCATATCTCCGTTCTCCATCCAATTTCTCCTTCAAGTGATGACGTGGTATCACGAAGAAAGTCAAATTCTGAAAAAATAACATTTCTGACCATTTTTTCCCATATCGGTACACATCTCTGCTCTCATCACAACTCCCTAACCTTAATGATTTTGGTGGGATTGAATGCAATTTGTCTATTTTGCCCTTTTTTGTGGGCCCAGTGACTTTAAATTTGGTTTTCTTCTTAATGCAAGTCATTACATGAAGGGAGAACTGGATGAAAAACGGATGTTAGGACACGGCTGATGAAAATTAGAACTCGATGGGTGTTTTTGAAGAAATTGAAAAAAAAGGGATCAACATGATGATCGACCTAAAGTTGATGGGGTAAACTGAAATTAGTCCCAATTTTAAACGTTTCATTGTGGCATTTGTCAAGCGTCACCTCAAAAGAAAAGTGCCTTCAAATCTTCAACAGTTGAATTTGTATGCATGCAGTCATGAGTTAAGTGTTCAAATCATCTAGAGATTGGTTGTTGTTTCATAAAATGCTAGACTCTTGTATTGATCATTAATGTATCATGGTGTTGACATGGTTTTTCTTGATTTCTTATCTTGAAAAGTTAGAAGCTATTAATTGATTTAGTATACAACTAAAAAAGACAAAGGATTTAACTATTCTTATCAGTATTTCAGTACTAGTATCCATGAATTTAAGGCTGGAAAACCTTTCGGGCGGACACGTAAAAGCTCGAATGGAAAAAAGCTCAGACTAGTCCATTACAGCTCTAATAGAAAGTTACACTGTGTTTAGAGTTTTAGCTAGCTGTGATCGTACTTTCGGCTTTTTCATCAGTCAAAAACTTCAAGCAACAAAGAATGTGGTTTCCGGCCATCAATAACGCTAGCAGTCCTCACTGCCACAGCTAATGACTTGACGCAGCAACTTACCTTCGGAATCATCCCGCCTCCGATTTCCCATGCTCCATCATCTTCTTCACTCCTTTAATATCCATCTCCTTCACCAAGCTACTCTGCCTACTCACATCGTCTCGGTCCTCCCAGATTTCAGCCACGTCAGTCAGCAAGATCAGCTTCTTCGTCCGAAGCGCCGTCGAGATCTCTCCGGCTATCTTGTCCGCATTGATGTTGTACTGCTACACTCTCTTGTCTGACACCATTCAGCGATCACCGGAATGTGGCCGTCGTCGACGATCGACCGGAGATTTGTCAGATGTTGGTATAAGGATTGTTGGCTATCCCTTTAATAATCAAAACACATGACACAAGATATTTT
This sequence comes from Fragaria nilgerrensis, assembly GCA_010134655.1. Lineage (NCBI taxonomy): Eukaryota > Viridiplantae > Streptophyta > Magnoliopsida > Rosales > Rosaceae > Fragaria > Fragaria nilgerrensis. The sequence continues at coordinate 29,715,713 of CM020978.1, read as the reverse complement.
ATATATCCTGATTGTAAGGATATCACAAGTGAAGAATGAAGACTTGACAAGATCACATGTGTCCTAGGTAACTGATGCATATGCATTTGATGTTTTTCACTGAGAATTCTACACATCCTTATGGAAAGGATATCACAAGTGAAGAATGAAAACTTGTCTGATCTCATGTGTCTTGAGGTAATTCATGCATATGCATCTCATGTTTTTCACTCAGAATGACAGCTTTGCTTGCCATCCTAGATTGGATGATACCTCCTGGTGTATCTGTCCTAATCTACAGCGTCTATCTGTATGCATGTCTAAATGTTTTTGCTATTTGTGTATCATTAGTTTGAATTCCCCTGTTTGAATTCAAATCCCCTTTAGCAAAACATTTGTCGTTACCTTGGTGCTTCAAGTCAGTCTAGGGTTGTGTAATATTTCCAACCCGTGACCACATGACTAGAGCTTAGAGGCTCCAGCTAGGTTTGTGATACACAAACTAATATATTAGTTGGCTCTTTGTTTTATCTCATAGGCATAAGGTAATTCATGTATGTGCGTCACATTCTTTCATTAAGGATGGCAGTTCTGCTTGCCATCAAATTTGATGGATACCCATGTTGGGTCTGACCGTGTGTATATTCAAATGTATTTGCTTCAGTTTTTAAGTGTTTGAATTTCAAATCCCTTTTAAAAAAACATTTGTTTATTTGTGCTTGAGCTCCAAGTCAGTCTAGGGTTGTGTTATTCTTCCAACCCATGAGCACATGACTAAAACATTTAGGTCAGCTCTTTTTTTAGTCCAGCTGGGTTTTGTGATACACAAACCAAGTTAGCAGCTGAGCTAACCTACGTGATGCACCGCCCAAGCTATCAGCTGGCCTATGTGTCCTAATATAGGAATATGTTTTGTTATGTCTCTTTCATTCACAAAACCTTTTGTTTTTTCCTTATTAGACCATTATCATATGAGAGAGTTGTGTTTGTTTTTACTCTCTTAGAGCCTTTTGTTTGTCCTTATAGTTCTCTCACTTTCTAAGTTTGGCTAAGGACTAAAGTTAAAAGTTGTCTCCCATTTTGGTAAACGTGCATGTTCTCCTTTAGCTTGCACTTTGCCTATATATATGGAGCAAGTCTCTTCTTGCTCCTTAGTTGTCAAAATGTAGTTTTCTACATTGTTTTAGCTGGGTCTAGATTTTACCTTGCATTGTTCATTTGCCTCTAAGTTCCTTTGTTGATTGTAAATCTAAATCTTAGAGCAAAGAACAAAAACTCTTTTGCATAAACTCATTAACATTCTACATATCAAGAGAGTTGGTAGTGCAGCAACCCCATAAGCATTCAAAAAGAATCAGTTGATCGAGGAGAGCTGGGTTCTAAGAGAGTCAGTTAAAGGTGTTAGCTGAGATTTGATAGTTGAGTTCTGAGTTGAAACTTCTTATACATTCTTATGTAAACACTTGAGAGATAAGAGAGATAGGTCTAGATTAGTAGGTAGACTAGGTAGAATAGCAAGTTGTTGTTGTATCCCTATTGCTATAATCTTGTGAGGAGTGAACGAGTCACTCAGAGACAGGAGAGATAGATCTAGACTAGTGGGTAGACTAGGCATGATTGTAAAACGTCGTTGTATCTCTAGATTATAATCTTGTAAGAAGTGAGTTTTACATAGTGAAAATGTTTATCCCTCAAGAGTTAGAGGCACGCAGTTTTCTTCCTGGTGATAGCTTAATGTTTGTTATCCTTATGAGCGGAATTGGACGAAAAAGTAATAAACACTACTGAAAAATAGCACTTAGGAGATGAAATTATTTCGTCTTCTAAGTGACATATTTCGTCTCCTAAGACGGAATGTCCGTCGACTAAGTTCGGTCTGCTAAGTACCGTGAGGTAGACTAGGCATGATTGCAAATCGTCGTTGTATCTCTAGATTATAATCTTGTAAGAAGTGAGTTTTACATAGTGGAAATGTTTACCCTCAAAAGTTAGGGGCACGCAGTTTTTTTCCTGGTATAGTGTTCTGCGAGTAAAAAAATGTACTGGTGTCATTATTTTACTTTCCTACTATTCTTTTATTTATTACTACGTTCTTTATCATCAGGATAGCTTAATGTTTGTTATCCTATGCGCGGAATTAGACGAAAAAGTAATAAACATTACTGAAAAATAACACTTAGGAGACGAAATTATTTCGTCTTCTAAGTGACATATTCTGTCTCCTAAGACGGAATGTCCGTCGACTAAGTTCCGTTCTGTCTGCTAAGTGTCTGCTAAGTGCCGTGAGGTAGGTAATTAGGCGACGAAAACCTAAGTTCTATCTATTAAAATCTTCTTAGGCAACAGAATGGTTTTCGTCCCCTAAGTACTTAGGAGACGAAAATTACTTTAAAGCTTTTAGGAGACGTAACTAAAATATTTAAAAAAAACTCATTAATTATTTCATTTTTATTATTGAATAATAATTTACTTTTTAGTTTTATTTTTTTTCTTTTTATTTGCTTTTCCATTTTATTTAATTAATTTTCTAATTAGTTTCAGTTTTTTCTTACGGTCTTCTCACCGCAAAAAAGCACCATGCGCCATCGACCAACAAATTAAACCCCAAACCCGCATCTCGACCAAAAACCCCAAATCGACTCCATCAGAACCGCCACCCCCACCCTAAATCGGCACTGCGTCTTTCCCCCACCCCCAAAACCTCCAACGCCACCCCCACCGCCACCAAAACTCGAAACCCACTTCACCACCACCGATTACCAAAATATCGATTTGAAAGGTTGGGAGAGAGAGTGGTGGAGGGGGTTGGGAAATGACTCAGATCTGAAGGGTTGCTGTCGCGAGTTGGTGGTGGAGCGGCCTCGAAGCAGATATGAACTGAGGAGGGTGAGAGGAGTGGAGGAGAGGAGGGAAAGGAGGAGGGTCTGGTATGTCGAGGGCGGAGGAAAGGGAGAGGATGAGAGTGAGGGGTGGCGGTGAGAAACTCAGAAAAGAACAGGAGAGTAGGAGAAAAATCCAAGGTCTTCAACTCTTCATTGATGAAGAGGAGAGAGAGAGTGAGTTGCCTTTTGATTAAGAGAGTTAGTTTTGAATACATAAGAAAATGGAGGGGTTTGGGTAACAGTTGCTGAAAAACTACCATGGTCATAATCTGATAATTGATGAACAAGGAAACTATTCTATTCTCAGAAGATGAAGAAAAGCAAAGAAAAGAGAAAGCAATACTTGATATTTCTGGTTATTGATACAAAATCAAACATGAAGTTGATAAGCTTGAAGAGAAAAGAAATAGATTGGCTTGATATGTAGAGCCGGAAGACGACTTGTTCTCCAAGTTGATTACGTCACGAGTGGTGCAGATATGGATTGGACCTGCAAGAATGTGGACTGGGCTTGCTGCACTGGGCATGTATACTCTTAACAACAGTGACCTTTAGATCTAGTCATCTAGTGTTCATTTAACGGCCGAAAACTTGGTCATCTAGTGTTCATCTGACGGCTGAAAACTTGATCCGTGCCATTTGAATATTCTATTGGACCTTCACTTAGACGACGGAAATTACTATGCCCGTCGCTTAATTTTTTTTTTTTTTTTCAAATTCCTTTTTATTTCCCTTATTAATACACCACCAATATGTATTAAATTCTTTTTATTTATCGATATATTTACTACATTACATACATATACAATTACAATTAATACTTCGATCTATTCCTAAGGTTTCATTATTACCTTATATATGCTAAATCAAAGAAATATAACCTTATTATACACCACCAATATATATTAAATTCCTTTTTATTTCCTTATTGATTGATATATTTACTACATTACATATATATACAATTACAATTAATACTTCTATTCCTAAGGTTTCATTACCTTATCTATGCTAAATCAAAGATATATAACCTTATTAATACACCACCAATTTTTATTTAAGTGAAAAATTATTTTCATTATATTAAAAAAAAAGAGTTCTGTTTATTAAGAAAGCATGTCCGTCGCCTAAGACTTACTTAAGAGACGGAATAGTATTCCATCGTCTAGGTAATTAATTTTTTTGATTATTATTTTTTAAATAGTTCCGTCTCCTAAGTAAAATAACTCTGTCGCCTAAGAGGTACTTAGGAGATGAAATATTGATTCCGTCTCCTAAGTGTTTAACATTTTTAATTGTTTTTTTTTAAAAAAAATTCCGTCTTCTAAGTAAACAATTTCGTCGTCTTAGTAACCACTTGGGAGACAAAATATTGTTCCATCGCCTAAATTGAAACTTAGGCTACGAAATTACATTTTGTCTCCTAAGTGTAACTTAGGCTACGGAATTGTTTTAATTTCGTCTTCTAAGTACTTTTTTCTAGTAGTGAAAGACATATTCACCCCTTTTTAGGACCTTCATCGGGTCCACACGCGCCATGGGATAATTCGAAATGTAAGTATTCTTCTTCTTCTTTTTTTGACAAGGTTTTCTTCTTCTGCATGTAAAAAGAGAATAAATAAAAAATCAATCAAAAAACGATTTCGTCCAGATCTTTTGTTGAGACGTTTCCTGATTCGTTCCTCTGGTTGGACAAGGAATGAAGTTGAAATTAATTAAACCTCCACTGACAAGGAGCCTAAATTTTTCCTAATAATAACTGGGAATTGCGGATTGATCAAATTTGCTAACAACTTTCCTATTGAGAAAATATTAAGAGTAAATTATATAGTAACACATAACCACATTTAAAAACACAAAAAAAAAACCACTTCTCATATTTCGTATATAATTAGGAATTAGCATGAGGCTCACAATCCAATAATACAGAGCCTGATCCAAATTTGCGCTAGTAAATGACAAAATGTCCAACTTCGTAGCAAAATTACACTTTTCCCATGCCACTATCCTTCTTTCTCTCTCCACCCTCACAGATCTTCTTTCTCTCACCCACCGTCACAAATCCTCTCTCTCTCTCTGGATCCAGAGAAGACCTGAGCATCCAACTCACCCTACATGCAGCGTTCATCGGCCTCCTTCATTCTAGCCTAGTCGTTGTTCGAAGCATCGGAGCTCCTCCCATGGATTGAGTTTGACAACGATGGTGGAGATTGACAGTGATGGTAGAGATCGACGCCATGGCTTTTGAATAGACGGATGATTCTCATATCTATCTCTCATTCTTCGTCCTCACCGGCCACCGTTGCCTTATGAGATCCGCCGTCATCGGCAAGCTTCGGGTTTCACCAACTCGTCCTCCTAGATCCTCGATCTCACTTGCCAAACGACGTCGAATCAATCACAACATCATCGATGCCTCGTCGGTCACGATTTGATTGTGGCTCTAAGGTAATTTCGGTGGATTTTTGGGGATTGAATCAGTTTTGTGCCTTTGTGATTAGGGGAATTTGAGTGGTTTGATTTCAGGTTGTTGAATTGAGGTAGTGATTGAAAATGGAGGTTGTGAGGGAGCGTCTTAGGAACAAGAATATCAGGCTCTGTGGATTGATGGAGGTTTATGTTGAAGTTGTAGGTTTATTTTTCAACAGTAGCAGCTTTGACAGTAGCAGCGCGCCGATCACAGTAGCCGCGCGCTAATATCATAGTCGGCAGTAGTAAAACGCTAGCAATCAGAGAATTGCCGAAAAAATTTGCAATAGCACCAACTATTGCACCAACAGAAGCACCTTTTGATCGGCAGTAGCATCTCTACTCGGCAGTAGCACATTTCAATTGACAGTAGCAGTAAAATATATAATGAGGATATTTTAATAAATTTGTAGTGACAGATGAAATATAAATATTAATTTATTCTAATTTATTAATTTGTGTCCTTAAGATGGGGTTTAACTTAAGGAAGAAAATAGTCCAAAACCCATGTTTGGAGGGACATGGACTGAATTAAATGAGTATAGGTAGTCTCCGGTCCCGTTTTGGCCTTCTTACATAGTCACCCCAAAATTGGCGGACTACGTACCGCATCGTTGTTTAACGATTTCGACCACCGCTCGCGACTCTGCTTCCTCTCTGCTTCGACTCTCCTTGCTCTCTCTTCTACTGGACAGGTACGATCTCTCTCTATTTCTCTCTCTCTCTCTCTCTCTCTCTCTCTCACTTCTTGAAACCCTCTCTGCCGTTTTTTTTTTCTGATCTGGAATGAGAGCTGATCTTAGTTTCATAGAAAATTGGTTATGGGTTGTATGTATTGATAGATTGATTAAGGATTCAGTGTGTATGCGTTGAATCGATCAATTTCATGGTTGGGTGTTTTTGGTTCAATTTTTACAGAAGATCGATTTCATTGAAAACTGTTTATGGGTTGTATGTATTTGATAGATTGATTAAGAACTCGGTGTTTGGATAGCTTGATCTGTTATGAATTGATTATGAATAGCTGGGTGTTCTTCTTCTTTATTTTTCTTATTTATTTATTTTTTTATGCTAGGTGTTCTTCAATTTCATGGTTAGGTGTTCTTCTTCTTCAATTTTATGGGTTGTATTATCAGAATACGATTTCATTCACTCTTGATGCTGAATTCTTTTGCATTATCATTTCCAACAGTATTCATTTTGGTACAAAACATGCTGAAAGTTTTTACTGCTGGAACTAATAATGATATTCAGAGCCTTCATGTGCTTAAATTTAGATCTATTCATGTAGTGTCAGATCCTATAATCTTAGTTTCATGCAAGAGTTGTTCTTTCAATTGATAGCATCCCTCACGGCTTGTCTTTCTAATTCAATTAATATGTTCAGTTCAGTTTGCTTTAGGTGCATATGTGTTTTGCTGAACTGCAGAATATTATAGTCATATGTGTTTAATTTGATTCTTGTTCATGTTCATCTGTGTGCATCTGTGTTTCTCTGGGCCTTGTTCCTATTTTGTTGGCATACTCACCTTCCCAACTTGCTTTGCTGCTGAATTTCTTATTTCAGTTAGTAGATTCCACAATTTCAAATTTCACTAATGAACAAAGTTTGGTGTGAGGGTATCAGTTTTTATTGTCTGGTGGTAGTGTGTGTCTAACTCGTAGTGTGATGTCTTATCTTTAGCTATTGAAGATGAAGAAAAATCTGGTTACAAGAGGTGAAGGTCGTGATACTTTGCTCATCAGGCATCAGCTCTATGTATTCCATTATTTGAATGTATATTTGTAATTTTCAAAGTTGCTGAAGTATCAGATCCAAAAATAAAAAAGCTGCTGAAGTTGTATGTGTTGGAGCTTCATGTTGAAGTTTTCAAATATCTTATTATTGGAAAATAGTTTGTTAAAATAGAAAGAATGTGGTATTCAAATTTGATTAGTCCAATACATCACAAACAAGGGATATGACTATTGTGTTTATTCTGCCTTTTAGTCCTAAGTGGTACCAAACATGGGTCAGAGATAACGTAGTATAAGCCAAGCTTAGATAGTGCAGGACTATTATAAAAGTTAAGCCTGTCTAAGAGAGTCTTGTGTACCAAATGTCCCATAAATGTGTAAGATAATGTATAAAGGATGTGTATTATAAACTGAAATTTAGTTATGAATTTTAATGTAATTTACTAAAAATTAGAGCGAAGAAGGATCCTAAAGAGAATCTGAAGTCCGTATATAATATCACCTTGGCAAAGCCACTTTTACACATCGCTTCCAAATCCCTGATCCCTTTCCCACAAGTCCTATTCTTTCACTCTCGCTTAAAACTCATAGTCACCAGTCAACCCTAAAGTGAAACTATGTCCGCGGCTGGTCTGCTAGTAATAATCCTCCTATTTTCATGTGTTTCTGATGCTGAATTTTGATCTAGTTATTGATAGTGTTTTGGCTTTATGATTACAGTTAGGAAGAGACAGAATCATCCCGACTCCATTAAGGTTAGTATATCACGTTTCTCAGTAACCAAGAGCTCTTGTTCTGATTTTAGCTATGAATCGTAATTTTACTTTTAATATAATTTTTCCTCCTTAATGCCATGGTTAGTTTTTCGGTCGGCGCTCTTATACCCTCGAGACTGTGTATGTGAGGGAGCACATTGACAAACTTAGGAAGATCCAGGTATAGTGTTGCCCACCCCAAAAGCTTGTATGTTGTTAAATTTGTTTCATTCACTCAACATTACATACTGTAATTTCACTTGCAGAAAGATCTTGATGAAATCAAGGTAAATTTTACGATGAGCGAAGAAAACTTGAAGTCGAGATGGCCGAGTCTTGTGAACCTCTTTATCTCCAGGTATATGGATCATGCTGGTTCACATTCTAGCCTATTTGTTAATAGTCATAGATAGTATGCCATATGTGTTGAACTTTTTTTTAATAAATTTTGCAGCGATATGATATTGTGAATGGTGTGGTTAAGGATGCTACAAATCAAGAGGACAAGATGAAGAGAGGGGTACCTAATTTCTGGTTGTATGCTTTAAAAGGGCATGACTCGTTAGCTGCTCAGGTTGTTGTTTGTGCATAGAGTTTTTCATCAGGTTTTTTATCCTCCATGTTTGTGCATAAATTTGTAGTTGAATCTTAATTGTTTTTACCGTATCTCCTGGTATCAGATTACAGATCAAGATGAAGAAGCTCTCAAACATCTCACAGACATCAAATGGTCCAGGATACAGAAAGGGTTTATACTTGAATTCCATTTTAACACCAACCCCTTCTTGAAAACCCTGTATTGGCCAAGACATATCACATGAATGATGAAGACGAATTCTTTCTAGAATCTTCAATAGGGTAAGCTTTTTTGTTTTCTTGTTTCATAAGTTACAAGGAAGGCAGGTATTTGTGTTTACTTGACTTCATTTTTTTGGTTCTCTTGGTAGGACAAAGATTACATGGCGTCCGGGAAAGTGCTTGACACAGAAGCCTTCTACTAATAAAAGCTTCTTTGGCCTTTTCAGTCCGCCTGAAATCCCAATGAACCTGAAAGATACGAAAAATACTGTTGTGGTGAGGTTTTTATAACATGATCATCATCTTTAATTTTCTTTCCTTATTTGACTGTGTATGCAATCTTATAATTTGTCTTTCTCAACAGGTCACAAAACTGAAATATGAGATGGAAAATGATTGTTTCTTGGGGTGAGCTCGTAGCTTATGTTTTCCCATGATGTTTGAACTTTGTTATTAGCTACGGTTTGATTGAGGTCTCTGACCTTAGCTATTTTGCGCTACACGTTTTTATTCTTGTCTAGGTCGATCATTCGAGATGAGATCATCCCCCGTGCTATTTCATGGTTTACTGGGGAGGCTGGACTGGAGCAGAAGACCCAAATATCAGCTCAGCGCTCCAATTTCCTCAAGAATCTATCCGAAGATGTCAAGGAGTGTGTTGAGAGTCTAAGATCAATCCAGGTACTATTGTACTCTGACACTTGTAGTTGTATTGCTATATGGGATAAGTTCCCCTCCAAATTAGAAAATCACTACGTTATGTTTTCTGTTAATTGCAACTCCATTCACAGCTTGTGGTGTGTTTACTGCCAACTTGATCATTTTACAAAAGTTTGCATTTGACATACCTTGATGGTTTCTCACCTTGAAGGAAAAATATGATGCATTCAAAGCAAAGTTCGACCAGGATAGAGCATCAATTCAAGCAGAATATTGTCAATCGTGTCAACCTTTGTATGTAGAGGTATATAGACAATTTATACAATGTATCAATCTTTGTGTCATGTTTCTATCTCATCTGTGTTTCAAATATAAAGTTAATAAACCTAAATGCCACTCCACTTTGCAGCGATACAATATTATAAATGATGAAGCATATGAAGATAATACTGATCATGAACCAGAAGGAGAGAGTATGGATTATGAAACAGATGAAACTAGTAGTGACTCTGAAGAGAAAGCATTATTGGCCTATGGCACACTTTTGATACTTAAATATGTATATATCCTTAACTTCTACAATATGCTATTGTTTCACGAGTATTTATTATCCTGTTATGTTTTTTGTCAGAGAAAGAGGTGCCTAACTTCTGGTTGTATGCATTGCAAAATAATGACTATATAGATGACGAGGTGGGTGTTGTTCGTGCATAATGTTTCTCATTTACAATATTTACATAGTCATAAGTTGTGTATAAAATTCTTCATTGTTGTCTCTCATGTGTATAGATTACTTATCGTGATGAACTAGCTCTGGAATTTCTTAAAGACATCAGGTGTTCTCCCATACATTGCTTCAAAGGCTTCAAGCTTGACTTCTACTTTAGAGCCTTTTTTTGAAAACTCTGTCTTGACCAAGACATATTTCATGAGTGATGAGGATAGATCCATTGTGAAAGATATAACCGGGTGAGTTAGGTTTCTACCTCCTACCTTGTGCCAAGGCATCTGCAGCTGACTAGTTGCTTGTATATATCTATTATAATTTGACGGGTACCTGGGTTTTGTAGGACTAAGATTAAATGGTATCCGACTAGATGCTTGACACAGATACCTATCAGTAAGAAACCTGAGACAGGATCAGAGTGTGCGAGGTCAATCGCTACATTTGAAGATTATGACAGTTTCTTCTCATTTTTCAATGCACTTGAAGTAGATGATGTAAGTTCGATCCCTCATTCACATGGTCTTAAGCTCTTAGTTTAGTATTCGAACTTTTTTCTGGTATCATTTCTTTCTCTTTCTTAACAGATCGATAAACGTATAGAACAGATGCAACATGATTTTACTGTTGGGTGAGTTCATTATCTCGTCATTAAGACGATGCTTGTCAACTGGCATCTTATAAATTTTCTTTCTCGATTCGGCTATCGATTATTTGTTGTTTCTAAACTTTTTGTACTTTCTTTTTCATGTAGGTCAATTATTCGCCATCAAATCATCCCCCATGCAGTTTCATGGTTTACAGGAGGGGTTATTGAGAAAGATGTGGGTTCAGATGATGATGAAGACCAATACCTTGGACTTGAATATAAATTTGAAGATATAGACGAAGGTCAAGATGCTTATGAAGACCTTGACGATGGATTAGAATATGACTATGAACGTGAGATAGAAATTTTTTAGTAGAAGATGAAACACGAAAAGTTTATAGGTATGTAACACCTGATATATGAGCAACTTATTTGTTGCCTTGTTTTAGAAATATTTTGAAGTTCATATGTGAACGTCTGAAACTTGTCTAAAATCACAGTTCCAAATGTCTGGAGTTCAGTTCTAGTAAATCCGTGGTGCCTACATAAAAAATGAAGGGGCATTCCGAGAATCGAACTCGGGACCTCTCGCACCCAAAGCGAGAATCATACCACTAGACCAAATGCCCAGCTTGTTATTGCTTTGACATAACCACTAATAAATTGAAAATCATTTCATGTAATTCTCATTATGGAAGCAAAAGTCCAATGTGGGACAGTACAATTATGAATCGAGCTGTCATGTCATTATCATGGAGTGTGGTCGAAGAATCGACTCAGAGATCACATTGCCTAACGGCCACACCCAAAAATGATCGGTAGCTGCAATGGCATCTGCTGCAAAATTAGCTTCTTTATCGATATGCAAATTGAATTTGACCTCACATATTTCTTAAATGTACTTCATAAAATATATATCTTGTTTGTGCCTTTGTCTAATACAATTTCATATTATGTTCAAGATTAAACATTTCGGGTTAAAAAGAATATCAAACCAAAACCTAAAACTACTTGGTTTATTCAGCTATGGAGAATATGAAGAATTGCAGAACGATCTGATTTTTACTTTATTAGCTGTGCACACCCTAATAACGGAATCTTGGAAGAAATATATCTTTCATCTTTTAGAGTAGAAGCCTGCAAAGCCAGGTAGATGAAATGCTGGCATTTGAAGGACTCGTAGAATCAAACTAAATGATTGATGCAATTCCTTCAAGCTAGCTCAATTTTTCTGAAAGGTCTCTCAGATCAGATGTTTTACTCATTATATAATGCTACTCCTAATACATGTATTCCACTAATTAGTGTCCCACACCTACTTAAACATGAAACTTAAATCACAGCAATGAATTTATAAAGTCATATTCTTTCTGAACAAAACCTCAACTTAGCAACTAATTATTGAATTAGGACATCTATATATGTTGGCCAGCTATTAATTTCATGATGAAGTAATCTAGTTTGGTCACAATCCCATGTGGTGTTAATTTTCCACCTAACTTCTCATAATGCATATTGAAGACAAATGCATATAGTTAATATGTATTTAGGGACGCGCAAGAAATTCTCATATTTGATTTTCCGTATTTAGGTTGAGACAACCACTACCTTTAAGAAATTTTATCTAATCTGTTGCCTGATTTATGAAAAGAAAACTGGTTTATTGTATGTACTTATACTTGTTTGATCAATCTGTCACAGTGACACATCTGATTACATTTAGAGCTTACATGTATATGTGCTAAAAATGAGCTCGTGGACAAATGATGAAGTTAAAGAAAAAAAATATCTAACAGACAGTGTTAGGTGGGTGCTTAAAAATTGGGACACCATGATTGTTTAACAGCACCCTACTTTAATCTATCTACACACTCGTTGCCTTTGGTCCCTGCAACCCCCATATTCTCTACTCTATCATTCATTTTCCTCATCAATCTCCTCAGCTCAGAAAGAGAAGTAGTCAATAGGCAAATCAAGAAGAAGAGGAAGAAATGGCATTTGCAGGAACAACCCAGAAGTGCATGGCTTGTGACAAAACCGTGTATCTGGTTGATAAGCTCACAGCTGATAACAGAATCTTCCACAAAGCCTGCTTCAGATGCCATCACTGCAAAGGAACCCTCAAGGTATGCACAGTGTTTACACTGACTTTCATTATCACTAACTTGAATTAGCAACACTTTCTTGTGTTTTAAGTGAATCATCACAGTAATTTTGGATCAATTCGATTTCATATGCTTGTACTAGGCCATAGACTGCTAATCAGTAAATATATTTTGGTTCTGTAAGACTATGTTTCTTCAAAGTTTCCATTTGTATGATCATATTGCTTCTTTGGGGTTTATAGCCTTATAGTAAATTCTGTTATATTTTGCTTGTCTTGTGTACATTTTCTTGAAAAATTTGAGATTTCAACTGCATCTTGATGTTACAGAATCATAGATTATACCCCAAAGATATTATAGTTCATAGCTCAAACCCAAGAACTGAACTGAACATTTCAGATAGTCAGACTTATCTGTAACACTTGGTTAACAATTATTCACAAGTTTGACACAGTTTTGTATTCCAGGCTTTATTTCTGGCTTTGTGCTCTCTATCATTGATCTAGAAATTGTTTCTGTTTTGAGATATTTAGTTTTTATCCGTTTGATGCTTCCAAATATTACACTAACTTGCTAGAATGTAGCTTATATGTTAGAACAAACAGCCTATAAAATTTGTGGTTTTCTTATGCAACTTCATCAAATTTGCAGCTCAGCAACTACAATTCATTTGAGGGAGTACTTTACTGCAGGCCGCACTTTGACCAACTCTTCAAAAGAACCGGCAGTCTTGACAAAAGCTTTGAAGGTAAAACCGCATAGCATTCGCCAAAGTAACTAACACTCCTTTATGTGTATTAATTTTCTTTCTTTTGGAATAAATGGGAGGTACAGAGCAGCAGTGCTCTTCTATCTTCATTTTCAGCGCGCGCACACACACAAAATCTAACATTCCTTTCTCTCTTAAGTGGCTTACTTGGATCACTTTCCTGTTGTATTTTACTTTCCTTCTCAGGCACACCGAAAATTGTAAAACCAGAGAGACCTATTGACAGTGAGGTATGTATTTGTCAAGTGCTAGCAGCTAGCCTATGCATTATACACAATTTCGTGGTATCTATTCAGCACTGATCTTGACAATGACATGTTTTAACAGAAACCTGCAGTGTCTAAAGCTTCGAGCATGTTTGGTGGAACCAGAGATAAATGCTTTGGTTGCAAGAATACCGTCTATCCAACAGAAAAGGTAACACCAGCTTCTAGCTGTAACTTATTAATATCAGATCATACAGTTTAATCACTCACAGAAAAAGCAAGCAAGATTAACACTGACATTCCTTTGAAATTTGATCGGTTAAAAGGTTACGGTGAATGGAACTCCCTACCACAAGATGTGCTTCAAATGCACACATGGAGGGTGCACAATCAGTCCATCGAACTACATTGCGCATGAGGGACGCCTCTACTGCAAGCACCACCACACCCAACTCATCAGGGAGAAAGGAAACTTGAGCCAGCTCGAGGGTGGTGGTGACCAAGAGAAAGCCACAGCAGTTGCTGCTGAAATATAATTCGAAACAAAGAGTGGATGATACACAATAGTAATGCCCTCTGTCATCGTTGATGTTGTCCCTCATACTTTACCATTTCCTTGCAATCTAGATTGATGGAATCCTATATAGCATTCTAGCGTGCGGGTTCATTTGTTGTTTTCGGGTTTTGCTGTGAGGTTGTGAATGCATTTCTTCAGATGAGAGATGCCAAATGAGGCTTATCTGTACTCTGTTTTGTTCTTATTGGTTTTCAATATATAATGAGAACTCCTGACGCCAAAGGAGAAGTTCATATAGGAACCCAAGTACTTGAATATTAACCAAGATGAAAGCTAGCATACCCAGTTTTAGATTTCACTTGTTCCCCAAGGCTGCACCTGTAAGTCCAGAAGCGAGCTATGCAGAATTTCCTTGGAAGAACCGAACACTGAAGAACCAAACCGGATGTAAAGCTAGCCACTTTTCAAAAGCAATTAACTTGGAATTGAAATTCACTTGTGAGACAAGAGGTAATTGAACAGATCACTGATTAAGTGACCCCAGCATTCTTATTACTGTGTGCAAAATAAATATTGTACAGTGCCACAGAGCAGAGTGGCACCCAGCTAAAGTTGGTGTCTGTACAGAAAAATAACGAATTCGACAAAGTAGTGTAGATCAATGACACTACTAGTCTACTGCAAGCTAAAGGCTACATGATATCAAGAAGACAACCATTCTCGGCAACATGCTTCAAGTCCCTGATAAAACTGTCTTGAAGAAACCCAAATCCGAACGTTCCGTCCCTGTACTGCCAAACCCTTCCCTGTGCCTGCACTGGGTTTGTGGTAGTTCTTATCATATATGGAACGGCCAGATCATAACTTAAGTTAATGCAAAGAATGTGAGAGACCACTTCAATTCCAGTGAGCTGGTGAATGTGATCTGCTGAGGCATTTGGCTGAAGATGTATGCGACTGTTATATAAATTTTCTTCCTCTGGCAGAAATGGAGACTCAGAAAAAGTAGGGTCTATTGCCCAAAAGACTGGGTGCTGACGGACAACCCGAGTGGAACTGCAACAGTGACCAGATGAGTCACAAACCTTTTGGCAGGAAATGCCCCCAATGTCATCATATGCAACAAGGTAAAATCCCAAGTTCATATCATCATAAATTCCCTGCACACGGAGAACATTGACCGGGATTCAATTGAGTCACACTTGACATCTCCTTTGAATCCACCATCGGGTAATAAGAAATCAAGAGAAGCAACAGCTATAACACTTTGAGCACTAAAAAAAGTAACTAATTCATGTACACAGACTCCCATGATAACAAAAAAAACTAATTTTCATTTGAGCCACACTTTAAATCGCTTTTAACTCACCAGCTAATAATGAGACACCACTAGAAGCAGGAGGTAAAGAGCAAACTCAACTAGTTAACTCTCATGCTGGCCGCTTATAGAAAATTCAGCTGATTATGTTCCTTAGAAAGACTGATCCAAACTTTCCTAAACACAGACTCTTGACTAATTTCAAATATGTACTAAATCAAAACTGTGAAGCATAAGCATCAAACATAAAACTCCGGGCACTATAAAAACAACTGATTCAAATAGACAGGCTTCCAGTCAAAATTGTAATGACGGTTGGATTAGATTACAAACTAGAGACAATGCAGCTAACATCAGCATTGAATGACAGAGTTCGTCTAGCAACCATTTCATAATAGGCAAAATGAGGAGCAAACAGTTAACTTCTATTATCTCCAACTAGGCAGAATAACAATGTCATAGCAGGAACTTCATACATTACACTCCTATAGTCCTATTCCAATTTCAGCCGAAAAATTCAAGTCTAAGAGAGAAAAAGGAACCTTCCAGAGGCCCTGTAAAGGCCTCGCCGGCGTCGGCGAGCAATCAACAATCTTAACAAAATGCTGAGACTCCAACTTCCTCCTCAGCTGCTTCTCCTTCTCTCTCCTCCTCTGCCTCCTCGACGCCCTATCCCCACCGGGGATCGTCCGGTTCGCAAAGTACTGATAAATCTCCGAGGGCGAGCTCGGTGACGTCCCGGGGGACCCACTCTCGTATCCAATCAACTCCTCCCCAATCCCACCTTCAATGCTCACCGCCGCACTCGAACCCGGCCGAGCTCCGTTTCTAAAGCTCATATCTTCCTCCACAACAAAATGAGTCTTCCCCATCAAGCTCAGATTCACCGGCACCAAGTCCTTGTCGGAGAAATTCGCCCTGAAGGAGCTCCACTCCGCCGCGGAAATCTCGGCCCGGCCTTCCGGGTCGAGGAAGTTCACAACCTGGCCCTCCGGCGAGAGGCTCATCCACAGAAACGGCGCCTTGACCACGCCGTATCCGCCGTCCTTGGCCGGAGAGACACGTGACCCGGTGAGGAACGAAGGGCCCCACTCGAAGAAAATCAACGGCGTAGAAGTCGTCTGGCCGCCCTGGCGCCAGAACCCGATGAGATTCTCCCACCGGGATAGAGTCTGGTAGAGATTCCGGTAGGTGATTTTGCCGCCGCCCCATTTCTTGATCTGAGTCCGCGACCCCCAGCGGCGTTCGCACATGGAGAACCAGAGCTTGCCGTCGTTCTTGCACAGCGAAACGAACCGTTTGGAGGTGCAGGCGAAGCTGGAGATCTCCGGTGGGGTCAGGAAGGAGAGGATGCAGAGCTGGACGTCTTCCGGGAAATCGGAGAACGAAACGGCGTCGTTCAATTCCTCAATGCGGAGTTTCGGGTCTTCCATGATTGCAAATCTGGGAGAGAGAATTACACGGCGAATTAAAACTGGGTGAGATTTGAGAGGAGGAAGAGTTTGTATAAGTGTTGGATTTGAGCTGGGTAGATTCTTTGGAGAAGAACGAATGATTCTTGGATGCGGTGAGGGAATGATTCTTCTTCGATGCGGTGAGAATAGCAGAGCTAATTGAGCAGTAAATGCAGAGATTCCGTGTGGCTATACATGTGATTGAGCAGCGTGTGACTTATGGCAACTCATATTTTTGGCCGTAACGTAAGGTAAAATTCTACGGCACTAAATTATGTATAAGGTAATTTTACCGGCCACATATTAATATATGGCTATTGTATTTGACAAATAATTTTCTATGATAAAGTTTTTTTTTTTTGAGAAAAAAACTGGTGCGGCTGTCTTTAAGTCTTGATTAATGAAACTGTTGAATACAAGAGAGAACATTGAGCCTAAATATCTGATTACAAAGACTTGAATTAATATTAGCAGTCTCTACAAACATATACTCAACTAGACACCGACTAGCAAATAATGCTCTAATGGCTGTTTTATTTGCTTTAACATAGTGGTTACATAACGGAAAGTTAACTCGACTATTGCGAAACATAATTTTCACAAGCACAGCTTTCCTATTATGTTGCCACTAGAGGATAAATCTGACGACACTTAGCTTCATCCTACCACTAAGCGGCAACGATCATTTGACGAAACAAGAAACTCGCTGCATACCTAGGGCAGACATATTTCCGCTACTAAAAGATTGCGACCATGTGCTAATACATGAGATTCGCGATCAAACTAGAGCGGACAAGGCACAAAGAGTGCACGCACGCCCCTACTCCTACAGAAAAACAATAAGGATTTATTAAAACCACTGAAACAACAAAACAACTAATAAAAAGAAACAAAAATAGAAAATACAATAGAACTTGACACAGAAACTGTGAATGATACAGTTCTGAGTTCTGACCCAACATGTACAAGGCCGGTTTCATTTTACATATTCATTGTCATAGGGAATTGAACTATTAATTTAGTTTATTTTAATTCTAATTCTAACTCTAAATTTAAGAGAAACTTGTAATCAAACTCCTAATTTCACATAACAATTTTTTTTTGAAACTTGTCAATTTTTGGGATGAATAAGAGCTCCAGCAGAATACCTAAAATATTGCTAAATCCTAACATTGCTAAACTAAATTGACAAATTTATCAACCTAGACAAGAATTGCTAAAGAGAAACTTATGTTTTCCCTCCATTTTTTATCCACGTGTAAGTTTATGATTCGTTAAAAATATTACTTAACTTACATTTAACAATTACTGCTGGAGCATAATTGCTATTTCAATTGTTAAATATCCTAACTATTGTTAAATTTAGCAACAAATTAACCTATACTACTGGAGATGCTCGGGCTAACATTGATAAGACCTTATATATAGGATTTTTTATTTTTTTATAAAAAAAGGCAATCAACCATTACAACCGTAAGATCTTATAGTTTTGACAAGTTATATTTTAGACCAATTAATCACCATAACTATAACGTTTGAGGTGGAACCCTAAAACCAAAAGGTAAAAACCTAAATCAAATTGATGTCGCGTACCTCAATATTCACTACATGCATAATAATAGGTGCAGATTATAGATGTTCCGATCAAGGACGTAGGTAATTGACCCTTCTCATACATAATATTTGGTTGATTAGTTAAATGGTCTACATAGAAATGATCCTCTTACTCAAGTTTCTACAAATGACATTACTTTTTTCTTTTTTTTTTGAAAGGGGAACGTCAATCTATATTGATCAAATGTAGGAAAACAACATGAACACGATCCGTCATCGCGGACTACGTAAAAAGTGAACCATGCGAAACTACCTATAAACTAAGCAATTTCAATGTCGAAAACCATAACCTTGAAGCACAAAAGTAACCAAGTAACCAGAACCAGAACCTGTCAGCACTTGCCAACTTATTAAACCAAACCGGAATCACCTTATGCAGAAGGGATCTCCCCGGACTCCGACACTGAATCACTAGAATTGGCAGCGATAGCAGCATCCTCTATAGCTTCTATCCTCACCCCAGACTGATCTGACATCCTTGTAGAGCCATCGGAGCTCTCTCTCATCTCAAGAACCCGGCGAGCCCCAAAACTCCTCTTCTTAGCTTTCCTAGGGCCCCTAGAGTTAGCTCCTGCCCTCCCTAGCTGCACCTCCATAATTTTCTTCTTATTCTTGGAACCAAAAGGTCTTCCACGTTTCTTCTTCTTCACAGGCGAGATTTGGATACTGCCATCCTTAAAAGCCAAATACATCTCAAGAACAAAGGAAGGCTCGTAGGGGATTACCTCCATAGGAGCATCATCACTCCGAGCTCTCTTACCCATTGAAATGAGGGTTAAGTCAGCATCTCTTTTCACTCCGATAACCTGGTTATAGACTGCCGTCAGAATCTGAATAACCGGTAGACCCACTGGATCCCTTCCAAAAGATGGCAACACGGGCGGAGAAGGAGACTTCAAAGAAGCCAGTTGCCTTGCCAACTCTAAGGCCGAAACACCAGGGATAGAGAATATACTTCCCTGCTGCGACGATGACGAACATGGACTAGAAACCGAGAGAGCTCTATTTGAGAAAGTGTCAAGACCCACCCCGAATTTCATCTTGAAACCCGAAGTAAAATCTGCAGGGTCCACCTCCAAGGAAAATTTACCGAAAAATTCGGCTTAACCTCCCTTGAAAATGGACAACCCTAACCTGAAAAATCTAAAGAACACTCCTATAACGAAAACACCCCTCCGCAACTTCATCACATAATTATCCAACTAAAATAACAAACTGCAACATTCGAATATTCTAAATGTGATCATAAGCCTTAGCACACAACCGAAATTATTATACATTATCCTCAAGGTAATCAGAGCCGCTTAAACTAGAGGAAGCAAGAAAATACACTGGTAGGTTAACATGTAACCTACTGATGAAAAGTGGTGGAGAAATGGGTAACTATGTCTCGCCTCCTACTAGTGCCAACCCGAACTCTGCAGACTGAGCATTTATAAAACGAATGGCTCAGGGGAAAACATTCGAAAATGTTAGAGTGAGTGGACAAAAATAAATTTATTAAAATGAACCAATAAGTAAAAATATTTATGCTTTCTCAACTTAATTTCTAAAGAATTCGAATTCATGCCTCAAACGATAAAACTTTCATTCTTAAAATATCGAGCCTCTCAAACTCAATAATATTTATCCATCAATATATATATGTATGTATCTACACACGTTCATACTCCTTGTATGAATTCTTGTGAAAATATAAGAAAAATAGAAATTCATACAAGGCTACTACACTTACGTCTAACGCTCACGTCACGTCTTACTACGGTGCTACACTACGCCATTAAGGTGGATAGACGAGTGTATAAATATGTGTATATACCCCCTATATGAATTAGATATTCATATAGGACTACTACGTTCGCGTCTAACGCTCACGTCACACCATAATGCGGTTATATACTACACTATTAATGTGGACATACACATATGGCTAGCTAGCATTTATATACATACTCTCTTCATAAATATAAATTTATATTCACCGAAAAATCCCATTTTCGGTAACTCTGCAAAAGGAATCAAATCGTCAAGATAAAATGACATCAAATGCTCCAACAAAAGAAATTGTTCAACCATGAACCATAGCATGCATATTATTTAAAATAAAAGTCCACTCATAAATTAGGTCTAAGCCTGATGTCGGTCTGAGGCCTCGTCTGCTCGAGCCTCCTTACGTCCTGTTCCAAATATATAATTAATTTCCAACTAAAAATCCAATATTTATACAAAATAAGCAAAATTAAACGTGAGCCGTAACCACTCTCATCATTGCCTAACTTCGATATTCCTAATTCGATTCAGCCCACACTTCAACACCAAAACCAGCAGCCTTAAATACACCCTTCCACATATTAAACATCTTTATCCAATGGCCGGATTCTATCCTAATTAACCGCCAAAATACCAAACTTTGAAAAATCCCAAACATATCTAAAACTCCTCCAAAAATTCCAAACTTCATATCAATATACTCCTCTTAGAAATGCACATTTAAAACCATGAAAATCCCCCTAACAGCGGCGGCCGGCAACCGGCTCCGGCGACCTCCAATGCCTACTAAATTTTAATAACATCTTCCTCTCAACCCCTCTACAACTTTCATATCTAGCCCAAACACTAATTCCAAGCCTAGATAGGGTAATCAAACAAAAATATCAAATGAGCCCTAGAATTTCAACTCCACATTTCTCCTTACCTAGCTCAAGAGGGAGTGACTCCTTTTGGGGGATTGAAGTACGGAATGAGGGCTTCCTTTTGAGCCTAGCAGCTCCGGCGAGAAGACAACCAAGCTTCCAAGGAGGATTTCCTCCGTTCGGTGGCGTTGTAGCGTCACTCACCAGCTCAGGAAGACGGCGAAAAGGACGGCAAACTGAGCTAGACCGGTGCGGCGTCTCCTCTTGGCCGGACGACGGCGATAAGGCTCAGGGAGTTTCCGACAGTGCGTGAGAGAGAGAGAGAGAGAGAGAGAGAGAGAGAGAGAGAGAGAGAGAGAGAGACAGAGAGAGAGAGAAATGGTTTGGGCTTCTATACCCCAAACCGGTCCAACACCTAATACCCACACCAATTAAAACCCAACTCCATAAATAACACCACAAAATAATACCCCAATAAAAATTACCTTTTATTAGCTAAAATTTACTATTTTTACCGTCGTCACATTTTTCTCCCACGAATAATCGTCCTCTAAAACCCTCTAGGGACCAGTTAAACTATAAGCTCATTGACGAAGACGGTAAAACTCTTATTAATACTAAGCTAGTAAATAAGGTAAAAATTTAAAGGTCGGGATGTGACAGAAGGGATTCACCAAAGCAGGAGAAGGATTCAAGCGAACCATATTCAAACCTAAACCCTGCCGAAAGCTAGGGTTAGGGTTCTCGGTGACAGGAAAGCGTCCAAACCCTAGGATATTCCTCTCCACCCCTGCCACCGGCACCAACTAACCTGTTGAGCCTTCGTTGCATCCGGAGGACCACCACACCCATGAGCAAGATGCTCCAACAGACCACAAACTCGGCAAAACCCTACCACCCTTTCATACTTGAAAGAAAGCATAACCGTCGCCTTCTGATCACCCAAATCAAACTCAAAGGGCATCGGAGGGAATGCCTCCCTCATCGGATCCGATATATCATGGATGAGCCGAACCTTGGCACAGATACCACGCCGCAAGCCAATCTTATCCAGAAACATCACCTTCCCTAAGAGATCGCCAACCTTCCCTGCAGCCTCTTCTGTGAACAAACGTGGTGGGAGTCCAAGGATCTTAATCCACACCGGCAAAGAAGAGAGCGGAACAGTGGTCACCTCATAGAGACCATCATACTCCGAAAGCATGAAGTTGGATCGTCCAAAGAACCATGGACCTCCTTGGATCAGATGGCGACGATCTTCAGGGCGAGAGAACTTGAGCAAATAACGATCACCCACCGAACGTACCTGGAGGCGGTTATGGAGATCCCAGACGGAAGTCAGGTGCCGATCACGACCTTCGGGTTTGGAAGACGCTTCTTCATGAACAACAACCTACCTATGGCAAAAGAAGGAGCCAAGGCAGCCGAAGGTCGTGGAATTACGCCAGGAGTGGCCGGACTGCCCTCACGAATGGTGACAGCGGTGACGAACTGGGTTGAAACCTCATCAGTCATGGTGAGCAAACGGGGAATGGGTGCTGAGCGGCAAGGAAAAGTGAAACCCTAGGGAAGCAAAACCCTAGCAGCACTCTCTATGAATAATTATCAAATAACATTACTTTCATTTCTAGTGGTAATGTTTGATAAATTCATTCTCAGTTTTTATAAATACAAAGGAAAGAGGAATTCATATTTGATAGTTCTCTAATAAATCAATTTAATAAGGTAATATATAAAGTTAGGTATAATCCAACAATTAAAAGATTTTCCATGAAACAACTACATTATCGATATTTTGTGTTAAATTAATAGCCACTTAAGTCTTGACCCTTCTAAATCGAGTTTCTAGCTACGTTTCCGATGATGAAATTAGATAATAGTTTGATCCTATTAAAACGAAAAAAACTATCTTACGATTATACATAAATCAAAATAAAATGTAAACACAAAAAAGAACTATTATACATAAATCAAAATAAAATGTAAAGACATATTTTGAGATTAGCTGCAGTGTTGAACTAAACACACATGATTTCCAATTAATATACAAAAGTCACCATTTTGGCAAGAACAGGAATTATAATCACATCAATTCAAGAGTTTAGACCTAGAACTATGATCAGTCGATCACTCTCACATTTCACTGGTATTTGACCTGGTCCGTTGGAAGTCCTTCCCCCCCACCCTCCACCGCCGAGCTCCCTCCCGCCGTCCGATCCCTAGACCCACGTCTCTTAAGCTTCACCTCCCCACCCTCAAATATCCGACACAACAACTCCTGTACCGACTCAGGGCTCAAATACGACGACTTTCCCGGCAACAAAACCGAGAATCCGTCCAAAAACTCACTATACGCCGGAATCACAAGTCTCACCGTCGCCAATCTAATCTGCTCCTTCAAATCCGCGTCAGGAATACTATAATACCCCTTGTGCCTCTTCGACACATCATCCAAGCCCTTAATGAACGCCTCCATTTTCTCCCTGATCAATCCCACCATTGCTTCCTTGCTCTCCAGCTCCAAATCCGAATCCTTCTCCAAAACCCTAACCAGAGGCACCCACACTATCTTCTGGTACATGTAAGCCGACTCCTCTGCTATTACTTTGTAGTTTTTCTTCATGTATTGGTCTCCCAAAAGCTTCCCTAGCTCTGTGTTTTTAGTCCTCATGTAAATGTACCAGTACGTGTTCATAGCAAAGACATGAGGCAATGCCAACTTGTCGACCCGATAACCCGACCGCTTCGCTTCTACATTCCTCTGCAGAGCTTCCATGATGTTGGAAACGGCGTCGTGGAGAAGATTCTCGTCGGATTCAGGTCTGGAAAGAATCCCAGCTTTCCAAATCTGCTCTGTTCTGAGGACTCTGGCCATGGGAACAGAGTAAGCCTCTGTTGCTAAGTACTTGAGGTAATTCACAGCGTACCTTACAATTTTAGGGACTGACCCATCTTGTGGGGGAGGTACCCCATCTGAGTTTCCTTCGATCTGAAGCCCAAACTCCCAGAATACCTTACTCGAAGCGTGAATCAGAAGCTTCTCGAGTTCTCTGAACCGAATGCAAATGTCAGTCCCTGATTCATCATCGAAGACTTGAGAGAATGCAGGGTTGAGTTTCTCCAAGGACTCGAACATGTCTAGCAACTTGAACAGTTTCTGTGGCTCTTTGCTGCTCCTGGCTACGCCTTCGCCGAATCTGAAGAACACAGCCATGATTTTGTCTGCGATTTTAACAAAGCATTCTGGCCAGACCAGCCCGTTCATTATGCCTCCCAGTACTTGTTCGCAGAATTTCTTCTCTGATACAAGGACTGCTTTCACTGCGAGTTCGAAGTGTTGGATCCAAAGGGTTATGGCTGTCTCTAATTTCTCCCAAGCCATTTCGTCTATTTCTTCCGGACTGTGTGTTCTCAAGTACTCTGGGTTTAGCCGCATTAGTGCTTTGGCCACTCTTCTGTATCTCACCTGGTGATCAACAACCATAACCATACTAATCAGCCATTATCAATTTACAGTGATGTGATCCTACATTTTTGATCGATTATGTAATAATGTTTATTAGATGAGTATATTTGGAGAGAAATAACACGAGTATACAACATCCCTCTCACAGTATCTAATCGCGCGAGTCACATGATCACTTATTGTGAGAGGTGTGTTGTATACACATGTTACTCCTAACCATTTTGTTTGTATCTCCTTTGCTGATTAGGAAAAGGCGACTTAAACTTTCGTAAGAGAAGTCCTAATTAGTGTTCAGCAAGAAATATTGAGCACAGTGATCTGATAATTGTGTTAAAGAATACTAGCAAATGTTACCTTGACATAAATATCGATGCATATATCCAAACAATCTTCAGCAGCTAGGGTTTGGGAAATTCGTCTTAGAATTTCAATCTCCAACTCAGTTCCCAAATTAGAACCCATGATCACCATCTGGTCATCACCTTTATCTGCAGCCTGAGACTGATCCACTATGTTTTGATGCTTAATCTGCTGCAATATACTCTCATACTCATCCTGCAAGTTCAGCAGAGCTTCATCAAGCAACCCTTCAAATCTCATGGCATCCACCTCTGTCTCATACAGAGCCTTCAAAGTGATCAAAGTCTCCCTCAACCGATGAGTCCTGTACTGATCTGTCGCCTTCGTTCGGCTCAAAAACTCCACCACCTCCTGAAGTCTCTGGATCACCGGCTCGCCCTCCTCGCATATGGAGCTTATCGCCGCCTTGAGCTGATCCACACAGTCCACGTACTTGATGAGCGTCTTGAGTCTCTTGTTCATGTTCTTCTCGTTTGATAACTTCGATGACAAGTCGAGAAGCTTGTTCTGTATAGACTCTGATCGCTTGAAATTGTCAAGGAGAGCTAGCGCCGGAGTGACAGCTCGGTTGATTCTGGTTTCCAAGGCCTTGGTGGCCATGGACAAGGACTGTAATGGAGCTACTCTTCTTGAGGCTGAAGTTAGTGTTTCGTCAATGATATCAAACTTCTTGTCCATATTTTTCAGATTCTGTTCCATCAAGGCTGAAGCGTTGAGCAGGGTTCTCAAGTCTGTGCAGGCTAGCTTGAGGTCAGAGAGCCTTGAGTCTCCTTCCCTTGTGGCCATGGATGTTAAGCTTCAGGGTGGTCTATGTTTCGTTAATTAGCTATATATGATACAAAATTAGTGACAGGCACGATGTGTTGGGCAGAAAATGACAATGAAGTAAAATGGGGGAGAGTGGAGCTCGATGTAAACTAAGCACAAATGGCAACTGTGTTATGAAAGCACAAATAGGCAGTCTGGAACGTAGTGAGTGGGGTGCAGCCGGTTTCATCTCCAACCGCAGGAATCAGTCCAAAGATGAAAATGACTTGCATGAAGTACGTACTTAATAA
Source organism: Fragaria nilgerrensis (assembly GCA_010134655.1). NCBI lineage: Eukaryota > Viridiplantae > Streptophyta > Magnoliopsida > Rosales > Rosaceae > Fragaria > Fragaria nilgerrensis. The sequence goes on along the minus strand of CM020978.1, from coordinate 29,689,620 downwards.
GCCCTTTGCATCGTTCTTAGTCACTGCCGAACTCAACCTTGGTCTAGAACTTATGCCATTTGGGCTTTAGCTCTACTTTGAACAGATTAATTTGATACAAAAATCGTTTAAAGCTTTTAAGAATTGGAATACACAAAAAGGGGTGCTTTCTATTTCTGCATCTAAAATTAGATATCGATTTCAACATTAAAGTGACGTTCAGTAACATTTTCATGCTTGTATTTTATTTTTGAAAATGAAAATAAGATAAAAATGTGTTCGGTAAAACATTTATAAAAACGTTGAAAATAAAAAAGATATATATATTTTTAATTTTACAAAGAAAAACCGAAAACATTAATTTGACGATTTTACTTTTTCATTTTTTAGTTTAATATAAAAAATACTTTTCACCATAAATTAACAAATACATTTCCAAAGTAGAAAATTTTCTCATTTTTATAATTTTATTTTCAAAAATCGTTACCGGACCGGCCAAGTATTTTTCAAAGACATCCATTCTTACTCGAATCACTCTTTAGAATATCTCTCCTCGTTTGAATCACCTTCGAGTAGATCACCTTCGAGTAGACCTTTCCTCGATGAGATTCTTCTTACATATGAGATGCATGTATCCTCATTTGAGTCCCTTCGAGGAGATCATTCCTCACATGAATCACTTCCAAGGAGATCCCTCCTTATTTGGATCATTCCTGAAGTAAATTTATCCTCAATTCAATCACTTTTGAGAAGATTTGTTAGGAAGACGAAATGTGGTAGTGTAAGGAGGGAAAGTTCTACTATACATGCCTACATAGCATGTTTTTTATGCAAAATTTCTTAAAACATGACACCTCATTTTCTATGCAAAGGTGCAATTATTTATATTCAATTCTGAATATTTCTGAGGAAAAATTACATAATAGCATATGACTAAATTTAAAAATACAAAAACTCCACTTTTATATTTTCTGTACAAATTAGAACATAAGCCCAGACCTAAACTAATAGTACCAGATATGATCTAGAATTTCATAGGAAAATGACTAAAATACCCATTTTTCAAATATTTTCCGGTCGACATGACAGTAACACGTCTCTTGTCGACACGGAAGTAGTACGTCTCTCGTCGACACGGAAGTAGCACGTCTCTCGTCGACACGGAAGTAACACGTCTCTGAGCGACACAGCAGTAGCACGTCTCTCGTCGACACGGAAGTAGCACGTCTCATGTCGACACGGCAGTAGCACATCTTATGTCGACACGACAGTATCATGTCTCATGTCGACACGGCAGTAGCACGTCTCTCGTCGACACAACAGTAACACGTCTCTCGTCGACACAACAGTAGTACGTCTCCCGTCGACACGGCAGTAGCACGTCTTTCGTCGACACAGCAGTAGCACGTCTCCGGTTGACACGACAGAAGCACGTCTCATGTCAACACGGCATTAACATGTCTCTCGTCAACGGGGACCGGCAGTAGCACGTCCTCGATCGACACAGCAGTAGCACGTCTCATGTCGACACGGCAGTAGCACGTCTCATGTCGACACGGCAGTAGCACGTCTCATGTCGACACGGCAGTAGCACGTCTCTCGTCGACACGGCAGTAGCACGTCTCCGTCGACACGGCAATAACACCTCTCCGGTCGACACGGCAGTAGCACCTCTCCGGTCGACACGCAGTACACTCTCCGGTCGACACGCAGTAGCACCTCTCCGTCGACACGGCAGTACACGTCTCATGTCGACACGGCAGTAGCACGTCCACCGTCGACACGGCAGTAGCACGTCTACCGTCGACACGGCAGTAGCACGTCTTCCGTCGACACGCAGTAGCACGTCTCTTGTCGACACGGCAGTAGCACGTCTTCGGTCGACACGACAATAACACCTCTCTGGTCGACACTACAGTAGCACGTCTCCGGTCGACACGACAGTAACACGTCTCATGTCGACACAGTAGTAGGATGTCTCATGTTGACACGGCAATAACACGTCTCATGTCGATACGAAAGTCTCTCGTCGACACGGCAGTCTCTCGTCGACACGGCAGTGGTACGTCCATAGTAGTAGTAGAATATGTACTAAAGGATAGTTTGGTAAAATATGTAGTGACAGATGACATGTTTGTCCTAATTTGTTAATTTTTATCCTTAAATGTATAAGATAATGTGTAAATGATGTATTTGTAAACTGAAATTTATCAGTAATTAATATATAGTTTACTCTATTTGTGACCGGTTCGGTTCGATGATCCAACATGGTTACCCTTTAAAAACCGGACCGACTTTTTCCTTAATTTTATTTAGTTAGGAGTACGTGGCAGAATTATGGCGCAAAAGCACCAACTCCTCCGAACCTTCTGGTGCTAACACTCGGGTACGATTTATCGTCGTCTCTTAAAAAAATCGCTGTGGTTGCCTCAGAAAACCTTTTGCCTGACCAAACATGGCGAGCTCTCTACGACACGGATTCACCAATGCCCGATCACCTCTTCTCTCCCGGACCTTTTGGTTCTCCTCGTCGCAATCTCAGGCGGTGGTGGAGACCAAGATTCCCGACATCGGCATCATCTCTGGAATCCCCGAACAGCATCTCAAAAGAAGGGTACGCTCTTGGTGCTTGTGAAGGATTATTTATTGGGTTTTTGTTTGTAGAGTAATTTAATTTTAAGTATTTCAATTTGGGCATGCCCAGGTCGTAATATATTCTCCTGCTCGAACTGCATCACAGCAAGGTTCTGGGAAAGTTGGGAAATGGAAAATTAATTTCCTTTCTACGCAGAAGTACGTATGCTTTTTATCTTACACAATTTTTGCAGGAAAATTTTGGATGAGGGATCAGGTTCTTCCATAGATTTTACACTATCAATTGTGTATTAGCCCTGAACTGTTCTAGATTTTACACTATAGATATGCTTAAAATTTCATGAGCTGCTGTTGCTAATGTGCAATTTCAGTACTGTCAAATAGCATGCTGATTAGTACTTTTTCTTGTTTGACATTTTGATAGGTGGGAAAATCCATTGATGGGTTGGACTTCCACTGGTGATCCCTATGCCAATGTGGGTGATGCAGGACTGTGTTTCGATAGTGAACAAGCTGCAAAGGAGTTTGCTGAGAAACATGGCTGGGATTATACGGTGCGTACCTTACTTAAGTTCTATTCTTTCTGTGGCTATAGATTTTACCTGAAGTTTGTATCCTGAGAGTTTTCGTTCCAATTTTCCTGCGAGATGATGTAGAATATAGTTTTACATCAGTCTGCAATCTTTGTTGGGGTTTGTATAATTGTGGGATACATTGCTAAGGGTTCAGTTTCTAACTGCTATGCAGGTCAGGAAGCGTCACACACCACTTCTAAGGGTACGAAATGTTTCTTGTTGAAAATGTGGTTTTCCTATTAAGCTTCTTAGGCGAGTATGTATGGTTTGTGATTTGGTAGACATGCCGGTCTGTATTAACTTGATATATTATGATCATGTATGTGCAGGTCAGGACTTATGCAGACAACTTCAAGTGGAAGGGGCTGCCAAAGAGCGAGGAGAAGTGAATTGTGTACTTTCCAGATCCCAAAGCTCTTAGGCCTGTGAGTGCCTGAGCTTAGTTTCTTATTCCATATTATGGTTTTCCTAGACTTTGGTTTATTTCTTAGTTGTGTTGTTGTCTATGCTTATCCGAAAATAACAATGTAATGAACAAGTTTTTACCAAGTGCAATAATATACACATTGAAAACATGCCCTAGATTTTACATGAAAAGCTCGATTACTATATATATTTCCTCTTAATATATGACTAATATATAGTAGATAGTAGATACATAATACCTTCTACTAAGCTACACTGCCTACACTACATTTAGTTACAAGAAGCAATTTCATTAGAACTGGACTGAGAAGCCTCTCTGCTGTGGGTGTGGAACCTCCAAGTGAAGAGGTAGTCCTTGGACTCGCAGGCCAGTTTGATCACATCACAGAAAGCATTGATAGCATGCTTGTCCATCTCATTTCCCCACTCAATCCTCACCCAGCATGAAAATCCATTTGATGAAGTTGGCACCCTTGTGTCAGAAAGCTGCAGTGCAACCTCCCCACTGATCCTTTTGCACGGGGTGGGAACCATTGAATCGAGCCAGGAACACTCTGGCTGACCCACCATCTCCTTGTAAGCTGCATTTGCCATCCTCACCTTGTTGTGTGAATCTGATATTATGGCTGGTAGTGCCTCAGACTCCATCTCTTTCTCCACATCCTCTGGTTTCTTAGGAGCTTGCACAGCTGGGGCCAAACTTGGATCTGTGCTGATGCAGCCAACGCTAATGCTCGAGCCCACAGGTCGAATTGGCTGAGGTGCTATGACATTGGGGCTGGTAGGTGTGGTAGCAGGGGATGGGGTTCCCTGTAGTTGCTTCAGCAGGTCTTTCTCCTCTGGAATTTCAGCTACAGAGTTCAAATCTATGAGCTTCTCTCCTCCAGACGGTTTCAGTAAATTGAGTCCAGCTGGCACCACTGCTTGGTTGGTCAGCACAGCTTGGTTTGGGACAATGGGAACTGAAGAAGGATATGATAGAAGAGGCAGGGTCACCAGACTGGTGCTTTTGAGGCCGCTGCTGGCTGATCCAAGCTGGTTTGGTAATGCAAGCTGAGTAAGAGGATGAGGAAAACCATCCAGGGTCAAATTTTTGACAGGGGATGTGACATGGCAAGCAGGAGAGAGCCCAAATACATGGCTTGTTCTCTGCCTTTTGAGGGTTGGTGGCGAAATTGCAGCTCGACCGCGCTTCCTGGTTCTTGTGGGTCTTGCCTGCAATTGAGGCCAGAGGTTTCGAAGGTAAGGGGAGTCCCTGATCTTCTGAGACAGTGCAGGGCTCTCACCTGTAGGGGTGGTTGGACTAGTCTCAGGCTTTGGTGCTATGGGTCTGTACCTGGACATAATCTCAGCGGTTTTTGCTGTGTTGGTGGAGTTGTAAGGATTCAGAGTCTTGATCATGGTTGCGAAATTCTCTAGTCTCTGCTAGCCACACAAAGCTCACCACCGCAAGCTCAAGTGCTGCAATGGCAAAGCTTTAGAGTTTAGAATGAGAAAATGTAGAAGGCAGAGAGCTGAGAGCTGTGAGGGATGGTAAGTGTTTTGGTGAGAAGGATGAAACGGTTGTCTTAAGGGAGGGAGGTGACCAATGGGAGAAGGGCACCATGGAGCAGAGAGAAAGGAGGGAAGGACACTTGGAATTGCATGGTGGGTACGTGTTTGTGGGACTATGAAAATAAACCACATGTGGGATTTAACGCTGTAAGTGACTGTAATAAACCACGTGTTTGCCCTTCAATTTTTTTTTTTAACAGTTTACAGTCCTTCACAACCAATCAAACGCCTGGCTTGCATGCCTCTGAAGGCCCTCTCATTATAACGCGTGTGAGTGAGGCCGCCATGCGTGAGTACACCTATCACGATTGGTTTCTAGTCCGGATATTACGTAATTGCCCCTGGCATCGCGTCGGTCGTATTTGGCCCTGTTCGACGTGTCGTCGCGGTGGCGCTCATCGCATGCAAAGGATGAGGTAGTAGTATCTGATTGGAGGGTGAGTCCTCGGGAGGTGAAATTTTAAGCTGACAGGCGGAGGGAGGGACCGAGGGAGGAGGGGCAACACGTGGCGGGTGGCTGTGAGGTGGTTGCGAATGCGAAAACGTTTAGTTTTTGAGTGGGGCAGGGTAAAGCGTCGCGGTTTTGCTCGTCCTAATTAGCGCGCCGTTGCGGTGCTTTGGCGGGTTGCCAAGTCACGAGGAAAGAGCAAGGAATAAAATTTCGTTTTTTAAAATATGAAAATTTTAACAAAAATTTTGAGAAAATATCGATTGCAATAAAAAAATAAGAAAATTGACGAAAATTTGAAAAAAAACAAGAAAATTTTAAACCAAACTTTAAGAGATGTTTGTTTTTTATATTATGTACTATATTTGAAATGAAAACCTTGAATAAACATTGTTCTATAAGAAGTTATAGTAAGTTACGATGAAAAAGTTAGTGCTGAACCGTTAATAATTCTTAAAAGTTTACTTTAAACATCTTGCATGGTGTTTATAAGAGTTTTACCATCTTTGTAATGAATTTATAGTTTCAAAGGTCCCTTGAGATATTGTTGTAAGTTGATTAATTCGGGAAAATTTCTACGTTGGAGAATTGTTGAATGCTGTAAAAGATAAATTTTAGATATTGAAAAAATGAATTATTGTTGGTATTGGGTATTTTTGGAGTTGGGTTGGGAAAATTGAGAGAGAAGGCCCAAACTCTCTTTTCTCTCTCTCTCTCTCTCTTCTTCTTCCTTCCCCGAGTCTCTCTCTCTCCTTTGCCAGATTTTCTTCGCCGCCGTCCGGCCAAGATAAGGGGCGAGCTAGGTGTCGAAATGAAGCTTGGAGCATCCTCTTCACGTCTAGGTAGGTGACTGGTCGGGTTGTGCCGCCGTGAGGGAGGAATCGCACCGAGAAGGTGTGGCTGCACAGTGGCGGAGTCGTCGTCGGAATTGCCTTTTCCGGCCACCATAAACGGCGCGGCTGGTCTCGTTTGGAAGCTCTCATCCCGTACAACAAAACCTCAAAAGGTTTCATTCCCTCTTGATCTAGATAGGGAGAATCAGTGAGTTGAAGTTTTATGGCTCAATTTACTATTTTGATTCGATTACCCTATCTAGGCTTGAAATTAGTGTTTGTGCTAGTTATGGAAGTTGTTGTGCGTGTTGAGAGGAAGATTATGTTAAATTTTGGTGAGCATTGGAGGTGGCCGGAGTGAGGCTGCCGGCGGAACAGACGGCGACGCCGCCTCTTTTAGGAAATTTTTCTGGATGATTTCAACAGTTTCGGCCAGATATCGAAAATATCAATAGTTTCGGACTAAAAATTTTAGGGTGAGAAAAAATTTCGTGTGTGAAAAAAACGATATTTCAGCGAAAATATCGATTTTTTCTTCCTTGCATAGAAGGGGTTGCGTGGGAGGTGTGAAAGGAAACAACGGATGTCAAGCTTGGAGTGCACCATTGTGGAGTGTTCACTGAACCACTTTGGGGCGGACTTCTCAGTCTTGTATTGTAACGTCGTTTGTTTGGCAAGAAAACGTCCATGGACCAGAGCCCATATAGCATTTCTATGTTCAAACTGTAATTGGTTCAATAAATCCTTGATGACTTGAAAGATCGATCTATCAATTGGTCTAAACAGTAAACACATCAGAAATATCGAGAAAATATATATACCAGTAAAAGATTGAGCAACTTGATAACATTTGAAGAAACATGAATATTTTAGACGAAACTTTAGAAAATGTTTGTTTATCAATTGTCTAATATATTTCGAAAGACCATCATGAATAAACATAATCTATAGTGAGTTTAAGTAATTTATAGAGTCTTTGTTGATGAGTTGCTTCTTTCATAGTGGTATTTTTAGCGGGTCTGAGTGGTAAAACTGTACGATCATGTTGGAATGCTAGCTTTTGTGAACCAGAGTCGGGTTTATGATAATCGACTGCTTTGATGTCCTAAAAGTCGATATCTTCAGCGACTACAAGCTGTCATGGCTGAGAACACTAAAATATCCACAATCCAATCAATGTAATACCTATATGATTAGAACTCAAACTTGTTACAAATGAGTCATATTTTTGGACAAGAACAATGTTGAAATAGTCATGATTTTCTATTAGTGTTGATGTGTGTGAGGTAGAAAATAACCGGTGGATGGTGGTGTGGAAGAGCAACCTAATAATGAAAGAATAAGATGAGGTGGTTTAGTTCGATTAGCATCTTGAAGAATGAAAAAGTGGATGAGCAGAGATCTAAAATACATGTTTATGAGGACTGAGTATTTAGAGTTTTATGATTCCTTAGTCTCAAGTTCAAGGAGGCAAAGACAAAGACATAAATGGGGGGAAAAGTGAGAGAAGGACAACAACACGAGTGCACAACTATTTCAAAAATAAGGCCAACAATGATTTCACTGGGCTCGGGCAGGCCCTGTCTTAATGACATCAATAATGACGTCTCCCGCCTCTTCAACAACTATGTTAAAAATAAATCCCTCTTTAAAGTTTTCAATTATGCCAAAAATGTTGAAGGAAAAATACCTGAAGTGTGTATTTGTCATCAAAGTAATTTATGTTTATACGAAATTTTGTCGACAACAAGTCAAAGAGGAATCCATTGAAAACCGATATGGAGCTTGGTGGGGTTGATGCTCAAGAGTGGATCTTCATCTCTTGACCATGGGGTCTGCTTGCTCTGTTGGAAGGTGAGGACAGTGAAGTCGACGGAGTGGAGCAGTGGTTCAAGAGACCTATCATAATGAACAATTAGTTGCCTTGACACCGGCGTGATGCTAACCTATCAACCTCTGATGGTAAAATCAGAACAAATAAATGAGAGTAGGAGAAATTTCTCTAGAGAGAGTGAGTGTGAGTGTAGTTGTGTGTAATGAATGAAGGGTGCTTCCCTTTTTCTAGGGCCTTGAGGAGGTGGTTATGGCTCCTTATCCAGAGCATGGGTTTTGTACTGAAGGCATGTCCATGAGTTTACTTTCTGACGTGGCCATACTCATTCCCTGACGTTACTATGTTGTTCTACATGTTCCCATGTTTAAATGCAATATCACCTTACTCTTCTGACATACTTGTACATCTCAATTTGTCTTAAGCATAGGCTTGTCAGGTCTGGTAACACGTGTCAAGGTCTTGCTTCTCTTTTCCTCTGGTCATGTCATCACTCGTCTCTATTCGTGACGAGACTAGCCACAAGATCATGATATATGTATCATTAGGTGAGATATGATCTCGATAGTAGATAGATGTATGTACCTGTTTATCGTTTGCGAATGTGATCCCTTCCTTGTTGTCTTAGTTGAACCCTGGATGTCTGCCAAGGAGTAGTGGCATGGCAAGCTAGGCTACACTGTTGTTCCTTGATTCTTGGCTACTTCACATTCGAGGAGTGCCAATTGGAAGGTGATGAAGCCAAAGTTGAAACTTTGATCCCACCATGCTTCGACCCTCCTACCTTGTTTATAAACGAACGTTTTGCTCGATGTTGGGTTTTTAACATCGTTGACGAGTCAAAATGTCCCTTGTGGATATTTTGACTTTTCAACGTCCTACGTGTGTAAGGTTGAAAAGTCATAATGGTTAGTGCGTCCAAATTCTGACATGAACAACTTCGTCAAAATAACTGACGAAAAGTAAATTAAGAAGTTATTGATCAATGGATATAACGGCTCAATTAGTCATATCAGTCATTATGTACGTTGTAATAAACATTGAATAACGTCATTATGTGCATGTAATTACCGTTGTAATCGAAATCTATATAATAGAGTTTATAATGAAATTAATAGATTATTATGATTCTATTTTTCTTGTAACAAAAAAGAATGTTTGTTTACAATGTAGTTTTTGTTAACATTATGATATTGACAATGAATGTTAGTGTCACTCAGAGTGGTGTAACTGAGTGACACTAACATTCATTGTCAATACCATAATGTTAACAAAAACTACAACTTAAACAAATACTACCACTCAGTTACACCACTCGACCTTTTTGCAAAAGATGTGAGATAACCACTGTTCACATTAGAGAGAGAAGCTCTGTCTTCTCTCTAAAATTTCAAGATTTCTCATATTCCAGCTTTCTTTTTGTTTAGATCTCCTTCACTTAGGTGGTGATTCCTCATCCTTGTAGTGATTCCTCACCATAAGTGGTGATTTCTCTTCGTTTTACCTTTGATTTCGGTCACTGTAGATCAAATTTGTGTTTATCTTTTAGATCTAAAACTCTATGATATACTCATAAATTCGTTCTTAAGATGATTTGTAGACTTTCGTCTTTCTTTGTTACTTAAGATCTTCAAACCACGAACAAAGCTCCTTATTCTTTTCTACCTTGCCATGCCATGGAGGATTTCGTATTCTTCTGCAACCACCTTTACAGATCTAAGTTTCCTCGGCTGAGATCTTTTTTGGTTTGGTTGTGGGTGTTCCTCTATACAAGATTTTCTCGTAATCGGTTAATTAGAGAATGTATGGCGGCTCTGGCCGTATCCTCACCTCTGCATACCACCTTGGTTCTCTATCCACGCTTGTGACTTCCGTCGGAGCTTCAACGACGAGTCCTCACCGGCAGCTGCGAGATGGAATTGAAGAAAAAGTCTTGTTTAGAGTTTGAGTGCTTTGGGTTTCTTAGGCTTTTTACTTTGTAAGCTTTATTTTATGTACTTAATTTATGTTTCTCTTGTCTTTATTTCTTTTATGAATCAGACTCTAAGTGACTTGTTATGAGCCTCCTATTTGCTTTTAGGTATTTATAAATATGTTTCACGACAAAAAAATAAAAAAATAAACTTTCTCGAGGGTTAACTGGGCCTAGGATTGCAGTGTGCCTGTGGTGATGTGCTGCATCCAGCCCATACAAGGAAAAGAATATCGAGTGTGTTATGAGGCCCATTTAATAGGCTATAGCTCATCAATGTGTCGTAAGCTAACTAAGCTTTACTCTGGTGGATTACTGCAGTGTTCTCGTTGTTGTTGAACATTGATTCACAGTGGCGATGACGAGGAATCCAATGTCAAATTAGGTCAGTGAAAAATTTCAATTCGGAGAAAAAAAAAAAATTGAAACCAGTCATGCCTCACTCGTGAGCTGCAAGAGCCTCCTAATTCTTCGTCACTGAAAAGTAGTGAAGGCTTTGATATTTGTTATTGGATTTGGTGGAGGCAAATGTCTCTGTAATGGCGACTCTGCCGGCGAATTACGTCACTCTCCTCCAGCTGAAGGAGCGGTACCTGAAGGAGAAGGAAGAGCAGGAACGAAGGAAGAAGGAGGAGGAGGAGCTCCGGCGGCAGAAGCTGAAAGAAGAGGAGGCGAAATTGCGGAAGCCAGACGGCGTCGTTGTGGTTAGGAATAGGGGGAGGTTTGATCGGAGGGATTTTCGGCAGGCGGTTGATCGGAGGGAGTTTCGGCAGGCGGTTGATCGGAGGGAGTTTCGGCCGGTGGTTGATCGGAGAGAGTTTCCGCCGGTGGTTGATCAGAATGTTTCGGAGTGCGAGGGCGGGGAGATAGAGGGGAAGAGCGAGGAGCCGGAGGAGGAGAACAAATGGAAGAAGAAAAAGAAGAAGAAATGGGGAAGAAGAGGAAGAATGTTAGGGCAGAGAAGGAGGAGGTGAGTAGTGAGAAGGAAGGTGTAGCAGTTCCGGTGGTTATAGAGAGTGGTGAGAAGGAGGCAAGTTATGGTGTGAGAAGAAATGGAGGAGAAAGGAGGAGAGCTGGTGTTGAGTTTAGGAGCAAGAATGTGGAGGAGATTGAACCGAAATTTAGGGATTTGAAGATAACTGGTGAGACTGAAATTTCGGGTGATACGTTGAGGGGGCCGAATAGCAGCAATGCGGGTGCGAAAGACGAGATTGAGCCGAAAGTTAGTGGCTTCGGCGTGAATGGTGAGACCGAGAGAAGGAATGGTAGGTGGAGGAGGCCGAATTGCAGGAATGTGGGAGCCAAGGAAGAGATTGAACAGGAAGGTAAGGACTTCAGGATGAATGGCGAGACTGAAAGAGGAAATGATAGGCGGAGGAGGCCAAATCACAGGAATGGGCGTGCTAGGGAGGAGATTGAGCCAAAAGTGAGGGACTTTGAGATGAATGGTGAGACTGAAAGAGGGAGTGATAGGCTGATGGGGGCAAATAGTGAGGTGAGTGAGCCAAAAGTTAAGGATGTATGGAAGGATGGTGAGACTGAAAGAGAGGATAGGCTAAAGGGGCCGAATAGTGAGGGGGAGAGTGAACCAAAAGTCAGAGAATTAACAATGACTGGTGAGATTGGAGGGAGAGATAGACTGTGGAGGCCAAAGGGCAAGAATGTGGGTGGGAAGGATGAGACTGGGCCGAAAGTTATGGACTCATTGGTGAAGGCTGAGAGTGTTAGAGGGGATGAAAGGTTCAGGAGGCCAAGTAGGTCTGATGACCGTGGTAATAGAAAACCTTGGGGTTACAAGACTGAAAGAGAGGATAGGCTAAAGGGGCCGAATAGTGAGGGGGAGAGTGAACCAAAAGTCGGAGAATTAACAATGACTGGTGAGATTGGAGGGAGAGATAGACTGTGGAGGCCAAAGGGCAAGAATGTGGGTGGGAAGGATGAGACTGGGCCGAAAGTTATGGACTTATTGGTGAAGGCTGAGAGTGATAGAGGGGATGAAAGGTTCAGGAGGCCAAGTAGGTCTGATGACCGTGGTAATAGAAAACCTTGGGGTTACAAGAAAGAACAGTGGGTTGGTCTGGCTTGGGTTAAGAAGGGAGAGGTTTCTGATGGCAATGCTGCTGGAGTTCAAAGCTCAGAGCATTCTATCTCTGGTGAGAGTTCACTCCTTGTTTAAACAATGCCTTTGATTTTGTTCTTTATTAGTGTGTTTACTGTTTAGACATGGATGCTGAAAAGATTTGGATATATGATATAAATTATGCACTTAATCAAAATCTCAACAATTGACCAAGTAGGGTATGAGTTAGTGCTGAAAGCCTCTTAGGTTAAAGATATTGCAGTTTCTGTGTGTACATGATGTTGTCGAATTATATTGATGCACAGCATTGAATTCATTTATCATTTAATGGAATTAGAGGATTGAAACTATAACTTTAATAGGCAAAAAAAAAAAAAAAAGTAAAGAAAATGTTAGAAGGTGTGGATTGTGAAGATTAGGAAGGAATCTGAGGTTTAGCTAGGTATACTTGTAAATTGCCTGAAATGAAGTATAGGTGCCTGACAATACCTAGACATCAAGTAAGCAAGTTGGAAATGTTGATGCAAAATGTCGGATGTTGTGTATTTAAGTTGGTCATGGGTGTCGTTGTCTATATTAGCATTGAAGATTAGTTACAAACCCAGGCTGGGTTGGTGTTTTTGTGGAGGTCTATGAGGTTGGGACTGGAAGTCAGAAATAAGCTGAGTTAATTGCAGGTCAGCTGCTATTGGTGATAGGAATTTTTAAAAAGAAAAGATTAAGCTCGCTTTTAGCAGGTTTAAATTATCGTCAAGCAGTTTCGACAGATAGAATTGGTAAGTTGTCGAATGTAGGGTGGTGGAGGGCTCCTTAATGGATAGATGAAGGAATCTGGTGGTAAGTTAGAGTATTTGCATGTCTCAGTAACAGTTCTCTGGAAGGAGTGCAGCTTCTAAGTAATGTATGGAAATGGCCTGTGGGATTGAAGGAATTCAAATTATTAATACTTACCACGAACCATATCTGTCAGATGAAACATCGGATCATTACTAAGTATATGGCTTACAGACATTAAATTTTTATGTCATATAAAGCATTCATTTCTGTTGACACAGAGAAGTGCCTATTGAAACATATTCAATGCAAGAGATTAGATAGAGAACTACAGCTCTAGAACTTGCTTGTCTCTTTTTGAAGGGCTTTGGTGTTGTAATCACTGCAGTTGTCCTTGTTTCACAAAGTTTTATCTACTTTCAAAATGGCAGATAACTGAATAAGCTACTTAAATCAACATTACATAATAATAAAAAGAAACTTGTATGTAATTGTAAGATTTGAAACTTCCTGTTCTGTCTTGACTACAATAAAATTTTCCTTTTCCAACTTTTGCTTTACAGGTTCAACTAGAGCGTCTTTGAATGCAAATCCATCAGGCGGCCCTAGGAGAGTGATCCAATAGGCGGGAAGTGAAATTGTTATGGTAATGCAAGTGTCTGTAGTTGGATTTATGCTGGATGGATCTAATCACTATTCAGGTACTTTCACTTGATGTAGTGAAGATGGACCCAATTAATTCGACTTTTGAGCCAAACGTACAAAAGATGATGATGCTCTGCTAGTCTGCAACCTTTTTATTAGTGTGCTTTAGTGTTGGCTTCTAAGCCAATTGCAAGATGGAGTTATTGACGTATTTCATTCATCAACTGAAACATTGATCTGTTGTGTATCATTCGAATATATAGTTTTTGATATTAGACACCTGCCAAAGCTTTTCCTATGGTCGAACCCGTTGTGGACATCAACTAACTAAATGAAAAAAAAAAAAAAAAAACTTATGAAGTAATGTGTTCCAATAGATGGGATACCAAAATCTCTATCAGATTTTTCTTAGTTCAAAAGCATATACTAGAAAATCTGTTTAATATTCGAAGTCCAATGACAGACTAAAAGTGTGATACAAATTTTGTATCTAAAATTTGATTTCCTCACGTTGAATCGAAGGAACAGAATGGGAACTCTGGTACCAATGTTAATTATAAATTTATAGCATTTGATTACATAACAGAAATTACAAATCTCCAATTAATAGTTGCTTATTCAAATTTCATAACGGTTTAGAGCAATAATGAAGAGATTGTAACGGTCTAACAAGTTACTTCCCGCCCACTCACAGTGCTAGTGTGCCATTTAGGGAATCCCTAGTTACTCTATTTCCTTCTCCTTCCTCTGTCAACCTCCCTAAGCTAAGAAGACATGGCTCAATGCGGTGGTTGCAACAACAATGACAAGAGTAATGGCGGTGGTGACTGCGACAGTCACAAGAGTACCAACAAGGGTGGTAACACTAGGACTGGTGGCAAGAATAAGAACAATGATGGCGGCGGCGACAAAAAGTCTGAGGAGTTGCAGCCACACCCACTAAAAGAGCAGCTACCAGGAGTTCAGTACTGTGTTAACAGTCCTCCTCCTTGGAGTTAGTATTTTCTCCATCATTTCTTGGGTTTTTGATACCAAACCTCCTTAAATTTGGAATTGATGTTATTTTCAATCCATTGTTATGCAGTTGAAGCTATAGTGTTGGGTTTCCAACACTATCTTTTAACTCTTGGTATTACTGTCTTGATTCCCAACATAATTGTTCCTCAAATGGGTGGAAGCGATGTAAGGACTTGTTCTCTTATTTGTCAAATTTTTCTATAGTTTTCTGTTTTAGACTAATTGCCGTACACTTCCACAGGTTGAGAAGGCCAAGGTGGTACAAACCATGCTGTTTCTTTCAGGGTTGAATACACTCTTGCAATCTCTATTTGGGACCAGACTTCCCTCGGTGGTAGTGGGATCATATGCTTATGTGCTCCCCACAATTTCAATAATCCTAGCCAATAGATACAAGGCATTCACAGATCCTCATGAGGTGATCAACTAGAAGCTTAATCTATTTGTTTTGGAGTTTGATTAGTTTCCAAGATCTGTAGCTCTCTGACATTTGTGGATGAATCTTCCAGAGGTTTCTACAAAGTATGAGAGGCATACAAGGGGCTCTAATTGTCACTGCCAGTTTTCAGATGATTGTAGGCTTCCTAGGCTTGTGGAGAAATGTTGTAAGGTAAAAACTGAAGCTTTGAATTACACTACAAACATTTATACTTTGTCAATATGACCTTAGTTTCTTAATTTTCTGTTTTAGGTTTTTGAGCCCTCTTTCTATTGTGCCTTACATAACCTTTGCTGGACTTGGCCTCTATCATCTTGGTTTCCCTATGGTAAAAACCTCTTTATTCTTCATTCAGTGCTCCAATATTCATTTTGATCATTAGCACTATCAATGCAATATCATAGCTGTTATCAATAATATTGTTTTCTTAGCTTGTAATAATGTGTTTCCTGTCATTTTTTAAGTTTTAAGTAGATTTATCATTATGCAGATTAGATATCAGATGTTGATAGGCAGTGTAGGCAGTGTATGTATTCACAACTAAACTCATGTTTGTTCTTCTCTTCTCTTTCTTCTAGTTGGCAAGATGTGTTGAACTTGGTCTTCCAGAACTGATCATCGTGGTATTCATCTCACAGGCAAGTTTTGATAGGTAATATACCTGCATATTTCTCTGCTATTCTCGTGATACTGACAATTTTTACATGTTTTGCAGTATTTATCTCGTTTTATAAATACAAAGTGGCAGATATTTGACAGATTTGCAGTCATGTTCTCTGTTGCAATTGTATGGTTATTTGCACAAATTCTTACCTCAAGTGGTGTTTATGACAACAAACCTGCGAGCACTCAGATGAGTTGTCGCACTGACCGTTCTGGCCTTCTCGCTGCATCTCCCTGGTGAGATTTTTCGCTTGTGTACGCAAACTATGATTGTCAACAAGTAATTTCTGTTACTGTATCTTGAATATCTTTGACAGCAGTTGATCTCCTTGTCATTTGGTTCTGTCATAAACATGCAGGATATATATTCCATATCCATTTCAATGGGGAAGCCCAACTTTCAATGCAGGAGAAGCTTTTGCAATGGTTGCTGCCTCTTTAGTTTCTCTCATAGAGGTTAACATTATACTTTATCTATGTTATGTTATTCAACATGAGTCAATGACAGTAGAAGTGAATATTTCATATGATTCACCTTCAACTTTTGCAGTCATCTGGTACATTTTATGCTACAGCTAGATACGGGAGTGCCACACCTGTACCCCCTTCTGTTGTTAGTCGCGGTGTTGGCTGGCTAGTATGATCTGTTTGCCTGAATTCTGTACTTAAGTTATGACTTTTATTGTCCCATTGCCAATTTGACTTTGATATCTTGAATATCAGGGTGTTGGAGTTTTTCTTAATGGGATGTTCGGTTCTCTAACTGGCACTACTGCATCAGTGTAAGGAAATCAGAACTCATGATATTTGTGCTCAAAATATTGTATTGAATATGTCTGACCTCTACCAGACATTATGTTTTTATGTACTTGTAAAATGCGCGCAGCTAGTTTATTTTTAACTGATTTTCACTTATTTTACAATCTTCTAATATGCTGCATAGTGAAAATGCTGGTCTATTAGCATTGACAAGAGTTGGAAGCCGTAGAGTTATCCAGATATCAGCTGGTTTCATGATATTCTTCTCTATATTTGGTATGTACCCAAGTTCTCCACAGAATTTCACATAAATCTTCATTCTTGTTTGTTCATATTCTACATGCTATCTCCAAATGTTGCCTAAATGGTTTTCTTTACCAGGAAAATTTGGAGCCCTTTTTTCATCTATTCCCATGCCAATCATAGCAGCTCTTTACTGCATCTTATTTGGCTATGTTTGTATGTCGCTCCACCTCACTTTCATCGATGACCTTTATTTGTGTTTTTTGTATATATAACACACTGGTATTTAATCAATGTCACTTGCAGCATCTGCTGGACTTGGGTTTCTGCAGTTTTGTAACTTGAACAGTTTCAGAACAAAATTTATATTGGGGTTTTCTTTCTTCATGGGAATTTCAGTACCACAATACTTCCGAGAATATAGGTTGGGGCATAATCACTGTGGTCCTAGATGGGTGAGTATTCATTTGTGAACCAAAAGTGTCATAATTTTTTTTTCTCCTCTACACTCTTTTTAGCCTGACTAATTATGTGTTTGTTCTTTTTCAGTTTAATGATGTAGTGACAGTGACCTTCATGTCTCACACATTAGTAGCTGCTCTGGTTGCTCTCATATTGGACTGCTCGCTGTCTCGAGAAAATGATGCAACTAGAAAAGACAGCGGCTTGAACTGGTGGGCGAAGTTCGGGGTTTATGGTTCTGATGTTAGGAATGATGAGTTCTATGCATTACCATGCAGTCTGGACAAGCTTTTCCCAGCTCATTAAATATCTAGAAGGAAATAAAGGGCATTGCTGCTTATATTTGTAATCTGCTTGTACACTTGAATTCATTCTTTAGTTTCCTAAGCAGTCTGGTACTACTATACCAGCTCTTCATTATTAATAAAAGTTCAACCACACAGACATCTCTACATTTTCTTTGATATCTGTGATGTCCTATTGTGTTTGGATTGTGTTTGCAGATTATGCTATCAGTCTTTTCCTGTTAACTAATATGTGCATGAGTGCATGTGCATCAGGTAATATTTTTCTGTTCGCTTTACCTTGCTTTCATTGTGATTGATTGCAATGCCATCTTCTTACACCACATATATCACAAGGTAATTCTAGCTATCTATATCCTCAAAGAACCTACAGAGGTTACGACACTGGAATAATTTACAGTGGCAGTAGTATCACACTGTAAGTTTACATGAGTAGGAACCTCATATCGTTCTGAATATTGCAAACCACTAAAGAAGTAGGAAATGAGCTAACAATAATGTACGTCTATCTGTTTAACCTGGGGCATTGATGCAGACTTGCAGCAGCAAGTACAGTACTGTAAGCCTTGAATTGGGTCTAAGCTAGCTGTCATCCACATATCTTCCATATGAATGTGCAATTTTGCTGACCGTTTTGGTTGCAGGTGGCCAATGGAATGAATGACAAATCAAATCTCACAGTGAAGTAATGAGAACAGCACATAGCTGCATATCATATGCTCCACAAAATGCCTTGATAAAAATTAAAACAGGATTTGTCACCTGTCAGCAGATCAAAACCGATGGGTTTTGGTTTGGATGACATGAAAATTAAGCCAAAGGATTTGTTTTGGGACTTGCAATCAGATGACAGTTGTGTCCCCAATACCTCTTTACTGATCATATCATGGTCCCTTGAAACATGGTTTTTGCTTTCTGGAAAATTATTTGGCTCACATTATTATTATTTTTCAGTACTTTCCAACAGGATTTTGCTTCTCTTTAGTGGCCTTATACAGCTTCATAAGTAGTGGTGGTGGTGTGATCCCATGTGCCCTTAATATGTGGGATGTGACAAGTTTTCATCATATGGTTTCAAATAGTAAAATGCATTCCATTTTCATTCTGGAGTAAAAATGGAAATCCAAGAGCAACTAAAAATGAGCTCAAATGCTTGATCAGTGAGGGACCCACTAAGGCTAAAAAAACCAAAGAGATGAGTGTTGGTTTATTTTTGGTTACCACTCTCAGTGATAATTGACTTTCATTGTGGTTGATGGGGACTTGGAACATTGTTGGGTATTAGCCATGAAAGTGAAAGAAAGTGAAGTTGTCTATTTGGAGGGAAGGAGAAGTTGGAAGCATTTTGAATTCTCTGAGATGTATATGTAGGTTGGTGATCAATATGGATATTTATAGAATCAAAGAGAGGCTTCCTATAGCTACCACCAACTTAGCAACTGGCACTGTTTGATCTTTTTCATAGAATCATATATAGTAGGGGACCAATGTCAATTGGAAATTAGTTCTTGCTGTACTGCAGAAGACCCCATACCTAACTAGTTGCATAGGGTGATATTTAGCAATGTAAACATCAGTCAATTTAGTCCAGGTATATAAGAGATTCAGTTTCGAATTTCCATTTTCGAGGTAAATGCTCTAACTTTAGATCATCTTAGACTGCCAATCTTCTTGATCCCAACAACCACACCTACTTCAGACCACTTTTATGTGAATCATTCACCTGTTTGATTATGTCCAGCCTTCAGAAGTAAATTAGGTCACTTGAATATTCCCATTTACTTATAAATTAAGATAACAAGATGTTCGATGAATTGTCTTAGAAATACCGAGGCAAGAGCAAGCTAATACGTACATATCTCGCTCCGAGAATTAGACATTCTTAAGTCTTAACTTGTCACTACTGCTTATAGGTCACTGCATTACAGTGATGAAGTAAACTGAAATATTTGAGGATGAAAATTTTAGCAAAGCCAAAAGGCCAAAACTCCAAATCATAATCATATAGATAGTCATATATAGTACATCAAATTGTGGATGATAGAAACTAAGGAAGGTCCACAAGCAATAAAAAGAGGCATGTGCTCATCAAGTTAGACAAAGATACACACATCAGCTCCCGTGATCCTTCTAAAGGGTCACAATCCATAATCATTGAGTTCATGCCACATTGTGGAGGGGTCTCTCTCTTCAAATAATTTCCCAGATTTCCTCAGACCCTATTTTAACTTCCTAGTTAAACCGACATTGGAGCAGATTAACAAATCATAAAACTGGGTTTTGCAGAAGTCACATTTCTCAGGTGAAATATATATATAATATATATATATATATATATATATATATATATATATATAATAGAAGGCAAAATTTACAGCATGCAGAGCCATACTAGACAGACATTCATGAAATGATGATCTCAACCAAAAGTTGATGCCAGAGAGGAAATGGAAGATTCAGTACATGGATGACATCATTATTTGTTTTGTTCTGATTAATATTTTCTTTACACCTTTCATGTACAAATATACAGAAGCTGTTGAACATTATCTGCAGGGACCCAACAAAGTATATATTGGAGGTATTCTTGCAGATTTCTGAGGTTTAATGAAAAAAAGGTTTTGTCACCAAGCATTTTCAGCATATACATTCAAGTTGTACCTAGCTATTATGTACTTATGCTCCTATGATATTGATCATTGTATATTTTTCCATTTTTTAATGACTGGTTTAACTAGCTTGGCTTTTTCCATTGGTGAGATAAATCATCCTGAAGCATTATTGCCAAGGCACACCAGTGTCGTACTTAGTCTAAGAGTCTTTGAAGACCTAGTCTCCAAAAGAGTCAATGATATGTTTTATATAGACTGACTGAAGTACCTTTAGTTAAACCCCAGGAGTGTCAAATTTCAATCTCTTTTGCTATACCAGAATGTCAAAGGAATCAGGGAATTCTTCTCTTAGCTAAGTGCACTTAACTAGAACAATTCAAGGACAAATCAAGTATAACTTACTTAACTTGTCAAGTATTCCCCAAGTTTGGTTTGTCCAAGCTAGCAAAAACAAACTTGGAATCTCCAACATCAAATAGTAAGGAAGATCCTCTAAACTCTTTAACATTCTTAGTTATTCAATGTCATAGACTTGGCTTAAACTTACTTAGGAAGTAAGAGCTTTAGGCTATAGATAGGCCTTAGACAAGACCAGGCTTTGCATATCCCAAATGATCACAATCAATTATGGTAATGTTTCCTGAGGGAAAAAGGAGCATTTAAAAAAATAACACCTTCCCTATTATCACCATTCACCACTATTATGAACCCTTTGCTTTCTCTCTCTCCCCCACATACAAAAGCCAACTGGCAATTTTGATTCATCCACAAAGAGATAGAAACAAGACCCAAAAGACAAAGAGCAAAGGACAAATGTAGTCTAGGATTTGAATGTGATTTGTTTGGTTTTTCCTTTCATCCCTCTCAGCTTGTATTATATGCAGCAACAACATAAATAGAGGGATAGAGAAGAGTAGCTAATTGCATTTGCAAAATAATACCATTGTCACTCTCTTTCACTTTCATCATCAGAGTTGGTCCTTCCGAGCCTAAATAAACACCAGCCTTTTCTATACTGTATAGTTAAGAGAGTTGTGTGGAGATGAACATATCACAATCACAGTACAATAGTGGGTGTGAATCTGGGTGGACGCATTACCTAGATCAGTCATATCTTTCCGGCAGCCATGGAATTCAGAAAGGTGATGATTATGTAGGAACAAAACCAGAATTTGAAGAGGAAGAAAGGGAGGAAGATCTATCTATGGTGTCTGATGCTTCTTCTGGACCTCCACATTACCAAAAATTATATGAAGATGGGTGTTCGTTATCGGTTGATTCTTCGGCTTCCAAATTAGGCAAGAAAAGCAAGAAGAAGAAGAGTAAAGAAAGTAGAGGCAAAGAACAACACCACCATCTTGATGACACCGCTAGCTCCTCAGTCTTCAACTACTACTCCAAGGCAAACTCAAAGTCTCATGTTGTACAACGGATAGTAAGCCGATTTCTCTATTGTCAATGATTAACATAATGCTTTCTTTCATTTTCTTACAGAAAAAGATGAGTACTATTTCCAAGGATGAACCTCCAATGCAGAATGTGATGGACTATTCTGAGGGTTTCTCTGCAACACATATGAAGGTTCTTTTAGTTCACTCTCTTATCTCATTGAGTTCTACTAACACAAATATAGTGACAATTTGAGTTCTTATAGGGAAACTCAGCTTTGCGGCAGCACTTTGGTTACTTGAACTCTTCTCTAGCTTCACAAAAACCTGGTAAAAGCTTTGTCATCCTGTTTTATTTTTCATCATTAAGTTGTTGACTTATTTACATGTTTCAAGAGGAAAAATAATTTTAAGGATCATGATTTTCTGGCACAGGTGATTTTAAGGAGGAAGCTGGGAGTGATGATTATACATGATTATCATGGGAATGAACAAACTGTTTCATCTGCTGCTGCAGTTGTGAAGAGAGAGAGAGAGAGAGAGAGAGAGAGAGAGATGTTTGGGGGAACAATGTAAAAGATAAAAGGCAACAGTTAGATCTCAAATAGATCTTGTTCCTCACTTTTTCATTTTTCTTTCTTCCACATTCTAGTCCTTTTATATTTTTCTTCTTGTCAACGCAGTGGGAAACAACCTGAGAGAACATAAATTATTTAATAAAGCTCCAATCTTTGATTTCATTTTGTCATTAACAAACAGTGGTTTGTGGGACTTCTTTCCGGCTCCGTCCAACATGGGTCAAATTACTGCCCCTTATATTGTGCTCCCCATCCCCTTATTACACTAGGAAACAATCTAACTTCAGCTGCAGATACCCTAAATATGAGATAACCAAACACATTGCTTGAGGTTGGAAGTTGGAACTACCCAGTATACAAATATCTGCTTTCAATACCCCAATGTATTGCCTAAGCACACATAGCACACTATTTTGCAAAGCCGGTTTTGTGACCATTAGCTTGTTCTGCCCATAGATTTGAGTAGCGGCGCGACTGCGCGAGCGAGTGGAGCTTATATACACATAAAGAGTTGCATTGTGGTCCTTTGAAGGGCAGAGAATCTCTGCTTATGGAATTGATGAGCTGATAACTATATGATTAAGCATTCCGAGGCCAAAGCGAAAGCCAAAAGAGCAATAGATGGAATGGCTTTATTCTACTGGAGCTTGCCAGCCTAGCTTACAACAACTTTAGGTAGGGAAAATTTTGGGAATGCAAGGCAATCAATCTAAGCTAGGGGTTGAAAAAGGGACAAGATTTCTTCTGGGGGAGGAAGAAACCAAAAGGTAAGCTTCGGTTTCAACCAAAAACCCCCCACCACACTTTGATAGCCACCCGCTAATTGGTGCCTGCAATTATTCATTTTTGTTTTTGGAGACTACCCTCCAATCAAGCACACCATATCTTGGAAAGGGGCTTTAACATTCTCTTTTCTTTTCTTTTTTTCCTTTTTATTTTATTTTTTATTGTTTTAGTAGCACCCACTTGTTCATCAAACACAGATCAACTGTTTAAGATAAACAGACGTCTCATAATGCATGGCAGACAATTGCAAGACATACAAGACTACAAGTTAGAAAGGTATATGCAAGATTCTCAGATACGTCCTAATAGATCCAATACATACTACATGTTAGATTCCGAAGGTACATGTTTGTTTTACAAGTCATAAGGTTCGAACTTCAAAGCTTCATATGCGAGAAAAAACAATCTAACCATAAAGCACCAGTTAACCTTTTGCAGAATGATACAAGGGTTGATCAAATGAAAGATATGAAAGCTAGTCAGTGTTCAGATTTTCAGATTAAACAGGGTGATGGTACAAACTTCCTCAGGTATTATTCGTGTGGAGTAAGCAAAGTTCTTTTCCCATTCCTTGAATAATACTGTGACGAATCAATCGAAGTACAATTACATACAGAAATTTAAGTAGGACATCAAAAAAATTGGAAGATAAAAACTACTTTTAAGAGGTTAACACAAAATTTTTCGAAGAATACAACATACTTCAGCCCTTCAGTGACCAAAGAGAAAAAAAACATGGCAACACAAGGGATTGACGACTGCCACATCTGATCCCCTCAAAGGCTAAAACCCTAATTGACATAAACTTATGTCCCAAATGTATGTTTGTCTACAGGTGCAGAGTCGAAATTCCTAACCACTTCCATCCATGGTTTGTATATTTTCAACACGGAACTTTTGGAAAGATGTCCTATGAATAAAACTGGATCTCCAAACGGAATAAATTCAAAATTCTTCCTACCAAAGAGTTTCTTAGTTTGGCTGTCTGTCCACTTGCGTTTTAATTTCCCGTTACTTTGCAAATTCCTCAATGCTTGATCCTGACCATTTATCATCTCACTTTCATCCTCTCGATCAACAGGCATCCCAAAGTCAATCAAGCACATGGCCCTATAATATAAAAGAATCTAATATTAATATCATAAAAACATAGTTCAGGCTGAAACCCATTAATCAACTGCATATAACAAGTACTACAACGGGCTTTACCACCATAGCCTAACTTCTACACGGTAAAGATTCTTTGTATTGGATAGTAAGGTACGGGACCTCCTATACCCAGAGGCATATGCCTCAGCCTCAATGGCTAGGGACTTTACCGAGGAACCCATGCAATAACAGCATAATATAGTAATCTACCACTCTTACATGAAACTCCTGGATTGAATTGAAGGTATGGTAACAGCAACTTAATGCAATACTCATGAAATGTAAAAACAAGAGGCCTCAGCTGATCCAAGTCTAAAACTCAGCTTGCATTGCATATGAGTGTCATAAGCTATATAACATAATCCCAAATTATGGACAGGGAAGTACCTGGCACTATAGACAATAACAGATGTTGCACTTGGTGAAGGTGGGAAAGAGAGTCCTATCACTTCTCCTGGAAATTCTTGGAATCTCTTTGGAAGAACATACGTATGCTGCCTCGACCAGTCCCCCAATTTTCTCTCCTCAACATCCAACGCATATACCTGATTTGAAGAGGTTGTGAGTATAAGAACATTATTGTTTCTTGGAGAAAAGCCTCCAGCTGTCACCGAGGCATTATCCAGTCTTGAAATGTACCAATGCTGCCTGTTTACAAGAACAGAATCAAATTGTTGCTATAAAACTCAACAGATATATCCATAACATAGTTCCAGAATCAAGTTCAGATGCCAGTGGCAAAAGAATTAAAGAATCAGGTATAGTTTCATACCTCTGTATCTCCAGATTAAAGACATATACATCGCCAAAGCAGTTGATGGCAGCCAACCACTGCCCATCAGAACTCGTAAACATTTTTGTTATGGGAGGCTCAGTAGGTGGTAATTCTTGATCATGCAAATCACGGCAAGGGGTAAAGGCATGCACTAGCTCTGAGCTGTGTAGATCCACAACCTGCAGTGCGCAAAATATGTCAAGACATCCATGAACAATGTACATGGGATTTTTCACTAACAGTATCCAATTAATCACACCAGTCAATCATGTTTTAGCTTGAAATTTAAGAAAATGATGATATATACTCTTTTCTGGCAATGAAAGAGGCAGGCATGTATACATAGCAAATGTAGTGCATAAAGAAACAAGAACCAAAAACATTGAAAACGATGCAAACAATACTGATGCTACCTTCAAAATGAGTTGCAAAAAATTCATGTAATAGTATCACACTGTTCCCATACTCTAGCAACACAGAAAACAAAAACAAAAAAATCAAATCATATCAAGAGATTTAGCGCCCCTTATTTGCCTCCGAAAATAAAGACAGAGCGTTGTATTACAAGTTATTGGCAAATCAACGAAAGCAAGGCATGCAAGGGAGCTTAATAGTACAAGAGTATGGTAAAATGTATGGGGATAAAGTTTAAAATGAAACAATGACAACATCGAGCAACAAAAAAGAGAGCAGCTTACATATATTCTTCTGTCATGCCCTGCTATCATCAAGCGAGAAGAATCAAAACTAAATACCATTGAATGGGCAAACGGTAGTTTTCGAGGGAAATTTCTTTTATTAAGTGTCAATTCACTTTCGCCAACTTTACACTTCACTTCTTTTTTTCCTGATCGAATACACTTCTTCAACTCAAACAGGCTAATTTTTGCATGGTCAGAATAAGCAAAAAACTCCCCTGAATTAGATATGGTGCTGCAAATGATCTTCCGAGATGACTTAATTTGAAACAGGCCATTTGTTGATGCTAGACCCCCTGAGGGGCCACGAGCCATATCAAAAAAGGGACCCGGTTTTACACGTACGCGCAGGATATCCAATGAATGAGAACCTTGAACAAGAAGCAATGATGTTTGACTGAACTCTGTATTAGGCGCCAATTGAATGGATACTCTCTGAGGCGCAGGGCATATATCATGCGGAGAGAACTGAGTGAACTCCTTAACAGGGTAGGTAAAGAGCTTTGTGTCATCACCAGCAGAGATAAGCATAGGAACACCCAAATGTGCCCATTTAAGATAACTAAAATCAACCGGCTTTTCCTTACGACGTGCTCTTTTTCTACCTTGATCAGGTAGGGGATCTGCTCATTACAGAATACCTCAATTAAGAACTAAAAAAAACAAGCGAAAAAGGGATATCGGAAAACATGCATGCAGTTGGGAAAACAAACAAAGCAGTACTGAATCAATGCAAGTTCTCGACACACCTTCTCTGCTAATTGGTACAGCCACTGTCAATGCCCTAACATCATGTGTATGAGCTCTTGTATAACCAACGTAGATCCATTTCTTCATTACATTAGGAGCAGACCCAACACTAGATTCCAGCGCCTCACTAGAAAGCTTATAAAGAATAACCTGCCAAGAAAATAGTGGCCAATGCAGTTATATTAATTGGCTCTAAAGGTTGGATAAGTAACTATTCATTGATAAAATAGCAAGTGAAAAACAAACCACCATAAAAAATATAATTGGAATAGGAATATAGTCACTATCATACACATAAATCACTATGACATTCAATCAACACGACTGAGACCTTGCTAATTGTGACTAATTTTGAAGTCTCTAATGTCCATCCATTTTCGCATAACAGTTCAAGATGAGTTTATGTTACTAATTTTAAGTATTTAACCAAAACCCAAAGAGTACTGATTTATTAAATATTAATGTTACAGAACAATAATACCACAAAAAGGAGGTCTTGAAAGAAAAAGAAAAAAAGAACAGTTTCAGCTACTATTGGCTAACCATTCGACACAATAAGATACAACTTAAATAGCTTCGATGTGAAACTAACAGAATCACACAAGCAAGATAATCAACAGAGTTCAAACACTGCACATTAAGGAAAAGATTTTAAATGCTGTAAAAACGTGTCCTTATTTCCTCACGTTCTAGAAATAGCAACTTCACTCTCCAAAAACAGTAGCATAGGATTAACGCTTGTCATCTTACGATGAACACAATATTATACCTGACCATCCGAACCAGCAGAGAACACGCGATTATGGCTGGGAGCTGCTGCGAGAGCTTTCACGTCCCCCTTGTGATATGAATGTGCTTGCAGTAGAGTTCCATGCTGACTGTCCCAAAACTGAACACTTCCAGTACTGTCTGCACTTACAAGGGTCCCGCACCTGGTGTAAACCAATAACTCAATTTTCAGAAAGAGCATTTCGGTGGCTAAACCCCAATTGACAGACAGAACTGAAAAATCAGTCTCGAAGACAGCAGAAAATTATAAAGATCCCGCCAGTCATTACCTCAGAGAAAGTAACGCCCACACACAGATTTCAGATCCGCTACCCAAACCTCCAAGTCCAACTGTAATCCTATGTTTTTCAATGCCTCCTCTAGCATCCCAGATTCTTATCATGCTGTGAGTGGAGAGGGGGGTTAGATGCATAATAAATTATTAGTTGGAGCTCGCAACAAGTACAGTCCATCTACAGATTTGTACTTACCCATCAGTACTTCCTGCATATATAAACTTTGCATCGGGACTCCACGCAACACTTAAAATACTTCCTGAAAAATAAAAGAACTATGAGCTATAAACAAATACTTACAAAGTGAGAACAAAACTATATAAGAAAAGAAAACAGAAACAAGTGACAAAGAAGAGCAGGTATCTCACCGTTGACCCTAGGCAGTGATTTAGTGTATACAAACTCATCTGCGTCATTAATACTGTAAATTTGCAGAAAACCATCACCACCAGCTAATGCTACACGGGGGTTCACAACAACTGATGGTGCATGATCATCGTCTGAGTCAGAATCATCCTCGCTATCACTGGTATCACTATCACTTGTTTCAGGATCACCCCCATCATCGTTCAAATACCCATTTTCTGTATCATTAACAAAAGGTGCCATGGCCATATTAAAGATTGAGACCCCAACAGACTCCAAAACAGTCTGCAACAAAACAAAATTTTATTACCAA
This sequence comes from Fragaria nilgerrensis, assembly GCA_010134655.1. Taxonomy (NCBI): domain Eukaryota; kingdom Viridiplantae; phylum Streptophyta; class Magnoliopsida; order Rosales; family Rosaceae; genus Fragaria; species Fragaria nilgerrensis. Next base: position 29,661,541 of record CM020978.1, on the reverse strand, counting down.
GTCCAATAATTCAATGCAAACCATAACCAGAACTACGAATAACTCTGAATGTGAACATAAACAGCAGCTACCAACACTGATTTAAGCTTGATTTAGCTAAATCCAAGTCAGCAAATGTGAGAAGCTTACCGTCTGCTTCAAATTGAAAAGATCCCAATGCGAAATGGAGCCATCGAGGCTGGAAGAGAACAACCGGCCACACGTCAAGCCTTTCGAGCCGGCCCGGCACCAAATGAGCGACGAAACAATCGTATTAGGGTCTCCATGAATCGTCTAAACACAGAATCACAAAACCAAAAACACTTGAATTGATCAAAAACTTGAAGCCACTAATTGATTCAAAACCTAACTAAACACTACTATTCATTGCAAAATAGCAAGTGAAATTGTTCGCCGTACCAGCTGACAGTGCCATCCGACGGCGCCGGGCGAGACGAGCCAAATCTCGACGGAGCCGTCGGCGCGGGCGGCGGCGACCTGCGAGTCGTCGACGCTGGTGGCTAGGGCAACGACCGGCGACGGCTTCCAATCGACGGAGCTGTTTCTATAGACTTCTAGCATGGTCTCTACTTTGGAGGCTGAGCGTGGAGCCTTAAGGGAGGAGAAGGATTAGGGTTGGGGCGAGTGAAGATGGTTCTCAGAATCTGAGAGAATGGAGTGTGGTGGTGGTGTGAGAGCATCACAAGGAGAAAAAGAAGGCGCTGTGTGTTGTCGACGAGTTTATTAGGTTTTTGAGGGTTTTAGCGCGGCTGCTGATAATAGGTCATGTCTGTGTGAACCGGGGGAGATTCTTTGTGAACCGGACCGGGTGTGCGGTCTGAGGATTTAGGTGAGGCCCATTTGTGATGGATCCATATTCCAATGCACGCCGGCCCACTGCTTTGGTTCGGGAATATCCGACCCGATAAACTTTATACCACTACCACGTCTGTTTCTCTTTAGTTCCATTGGCACTGCGACATGCATGATAAACTGTAGTGACCCTAATTGTCACTGCATTTTATTGTAGGTTGTAAGATTATGTTTTATTGATGATGGAAGAAAAGAGGTTCAAGTTGAGACTTATATGAAGTAGCTCTTATTAAATCATATCACAACGATTGTTTTTTTGAAATTAGTCAAATCATATAAAGTATGGACGGATCTATGTGGTGGACTATAATTGTTATTGGTATATATACAGACTTTGTTTATCAATATCATGTACCAACCAACTTATAACTGGTAGACAAAATTATCTAGTAAAATCAACCATCGAAGTTGGTATACCGACTTAGTTGGTACAGTTGGTAATAGGCTTATACCAAGTTTAGATTGTGTCTCAAAAACTGAAGTGATAAATATAATGTTTTGTAACATCCTAAAGTAGCTTGTTCGGTTTATTAGTTTTGATTTAAGTTCTTTTAGTATTTAGAGTTTTTGTTTTCAAAAAAAAATTACGTTTAGATAATAGAGAGAACGCGGTCTCTCTTTGGTTACTTGAACGGAAAATTAAAGAGAGCATGCAAGCAGAAGGTGGAGACGGGTCTATGGACCGCCAAATTGATTAAGATGAGAATGAGAGGGTCGTCTAGGTTTCGACCAAAACAACTAGAGAGTTTTGGGGCAGAACGAGATTTGAGAAGTTGTGGAGAGAGAGACAACCCTTTCCAATTCGTTTTTGTCTAAGATAGAACCCGTATCACCTTCTAGCAATTTCGAATTCAGTTCTTAAGATTAGATAAATTACTTATTTTTTTATTTTGATTCTTGATTCTTATGTCTGAGTATCAATATGGTTACTTGTTTGATTATGGTTGGTAATTTCGAATTTTCAAAACTTGTATAGATAGGAATCCTAATTCGAATCAGATGTTTTATTTTGATTAGAATCATTTTTGTTGAACCTTGTTCTTGAATTTGGGTGTCCAAAGCAATTTTTGGGTCTTTTTGATTCAATTGTTTGTTATGTTTAAAATGATTTCGTGTTCTGGAAATCTTCATTTCCGTTATGAAGCTTTAGAACTTGTGTTGTTGCTTCAAGAGTCAAATTAAAGCTTCCAAAATCAAGTTTTAAGGTTGCTGCAAATTCCAGAATTCTAGAGAAAAACTGATTTTCTTGCCTACTTCGAGGCGTGACATCTTTCAGCTCAGGGCTTTGTTTTGAAATCCAAAAGTATATTTGTAAAGCTCATATATCCACCTTTGTGTGTGTTAAATTTCACAAGATTGGTTAATATTTGGTTTATCAAATTGCTTGCCAAAAACAATAGCAGACTCGGCAAAAAGTTGAATTTTCTAGGTTTTCAAATTTTTGCTTCAACTTTGAGAGAGCATAACTTCATATCCAGAGCTTTGTTTTCAAAACTTAAACTATGTACTTAAAGCTTGTAATCACATCTTTACAATAGGCTTTGGTTCATAAACTTTTGTTGGATTTGAGTGAGTGGAAAGTGAAGCCAAATACAGCATCTTACACACTGTTTTAACACAAGGTTGACAGATGAACCTTGTTCTAACTCAGTCTTTTCTTTAACAACTAATTCCTATGTTTTGTAGTAGCTCTTTATACAACTTTTGAGTATTGTGTGGTATCTGTTTTAAAGTTTGGAATAGTATAGTTCTTTATATAACAATTGTTACTTGTAACATAGTACTAAATTTAGTTTTTCATTGTTGTATGTACTTTACCTTTTGGGTAAGGTTCCGGAGACAATCCTGGCGAATCACCAATCTAAGAATTGAAGTTGAGCTCGAGTTTGTGTTGTACAAATCGATGTAGGGTTTGATGGGGTGTTTGTTTTTATTATGCTATTATGTGGTTATTGTTTGAATTGTTTGATATCGAATTGTTTGACATTGAGTTGTGTGACATTATTTGAATTAAATGTTGATGATATTGAGTTGTTGAATCGATTATGATATGTTTATATTGGAAAACATGTGTTTCTATTTTGAAATTATATTACATGACATTGGTGGGAAACAAGTGAGGTTGGAGGTGAAATGGAGAATGAGTGTCGGGATTATATGAGATTTTGTTATTAGGAAACCATTTGTGTAGTTGAGTTTCCTCATGGGTTGTCCTCGGGATCTATGATTAGCCAACACGTGCATAAATTCGGAGAATATATGCCCCATCGGCGACAGACGTCGATAAAACGATCTTATCGAGTTGTGGATCAGGAGACCATGAGTATAACAAGACGATTAACAAATGAGGAAATTGTATTTGAGGGTGATGTGAGGTGTGGGATAAGAGTTGAGTTCATATTGCATCCACGCATTCTCGATATATCATGTTTGTTTGTTTTGACTCGTATATAATGTCATGTTTTATTAATATATTAACTAGCTCTACTGAGCGTTGCTCACCCTGATCAAACCTCTTGCAGGGGTGGTTCGTGAAGCATAGAAAGTGTTATATTGTAAAGTAAGGCTTTCACGCCTTAACTCGAGATTAGACATTTACTTGAGTTGGGGTGTGTCATTTTTACACAAATATAATGCAATGATAGCTTTGGTCTGGTGGTATATGGTCATATTTTCCATCAAAGCAGTCATGATTTCGAAACATAATATTTCTTATCATTACCATATTGGTACTTTGTAATTCCGTATATAAAGAACTTCTATCAATGAATAAGATGATGATTCTCTTGCTATCTCTTTTTGTCCGGTTTAAATCACCTTTATAACTCCTTATATAAAAGACTTCTATCAATGAATAAGATGATTATTCTCTTACTATCTCTTTTTGTCCGGTTTAAAGTTCGAGTCTCACCTCCGCAAGAGATTCTTAACATTTTGTATTATTTATATATGTAGGATGTTATAAATATAAAATATGTATGTACCATAATGAATGTGTTTTGTGCTTCAGCGATTGAGAGCGAAGGTTGTTTGTAAGAGGTTGGAGGTTCAATTCTTATTTCCTACATAGATGTGGGTGTATTTTTCCTAACATGTTTCGTATCATAGATCTTCCACTGATATGAAGGGTGCCTCTAATGTGCTGTATACATAATATTTATCATATATGCAGCAAACTCTTTCGAAATTAAGAAAATCATATGAGGGGTGCATATAACATGTCGTACCTAAATAATTGAACGTACCTCGGTACGGTTCTAAATAGGACGAGAATGCTTTAGTTATTCATACTGAATGTCTTGGTACTGTGCCTAATGTATTATTTTGAGTCATATTTTTCTTTTAGATAAATTATCATTTAGAAATACCGACAAGATTTATGTTCATTTATGAGTTCCTCCTTGCAAATTTAGCAAAAGTTTCATAAGTTACGTCTACAATTAACGTTAAGTGAATTATAACTCAGTTATTTAATTTTCATTACTTTTTTATTCATTACTAAGCCAATTATTAAAAAGAGTTATTGCACACTATAATATTTACAAAAATTCATATATACACGACAATACAAGTACCCGGTGCAATCTAGATTATTTATATAACATAACCACCATACAGATCAGTGTCATCCAATCTTAATCATCTGCGTAATATGTGATCCAGGTGATATAATGACACTCATTATGTCCACCGGCTCTTACGTTAAAAAGAAGAGAAAAAAAAGATGAAATTAAAAAACGTGGACGCACCGACATAAAGGAATGGGCGCGTGACTAATGTGGTGAAGGCCTTGTAAGCCCTTAATATTTGGGCCGGCCAGAGCGTTACTTCAACATAACGTCTTGCTTTGCTTCCAAAGATAGTTACTCCCCCTTTCCTCTTCTCTTTGGTTTAGATCTTTAACCCAAATACCAACACCAGACTACTAACGTACAATACACACAGAAAACAGTACAGGACTGAAAGAAAAAGCAAAGAGCGAAGAAGAGGAGTTCCCAAGCTCTGATCCAAACTTGCAAACTGTTCGTCCCTCAATGGAGGACGCCTACGCCAGATCCGCCACCGAGGTAAAATTCGCGCCTCCTCCTTACATTTCCCGCCGGAGAAAATAGTAAAAATCGCCAATCGATTTTTTTACCGCTTTCTCCGAATTCGAAGCTTCTAGTTCAACCATTTCGTCTCTGATTGATTCGTTCTTGATGGTATTGGTGATTAGGTGTTGGATTTCTTTGGCGTGGACCCGAAGAGAGGTCTCAGTGACTCTCAGGTATGGTGCTCACTCTCTCATTCGCAATTTCTGCTGGTTTTTCTGGTCACTATAGTTTAATTCCAGCTCGGAAGTTTGGTGTAGCTAACCTCAAGGTTTGAATCGCAATTTTGTATGCAGGTTTCGGAACATGCTAGACTTTATGGCCAAAACGGTGCGTTTTCTCTTCTCAGTCTACATCACGTTAGTTTCTGCGTCTGTCGAATTAGCTGGTTTGAGCTACTCTGCTCTTATTCGAACTCAAATTTTGATGAAATGTCATCCTCTTTGCCAATTTTGGTCACTCATAGTTTCGTAATGATCTAGACAAAGCCAGAAGTTTGAATTTCGTTGTTGCTTTCTCATTAGAAATGAGATTTAATTCTAATGCGGTGTCTTCTTTGGTTGCATGCTTGGATCGCGGTCTGCAGTGCTTCCGGAAGAGAAAAGTAAGTACACAATATGTTCGTCTACATTTCCATTTTCAGATGCTTAGTTCTGAACAAGTTCACATAAAAACTTCAAAGTTGATCACGTTCCTGATTCTCTGGATGGCAATGTAACGATAATAATTGTTAAAACATATCCATAGAAACCTAGAAAACTTCTATTGTTGTAATTTTGGAAGTGATGGCTGGATCTGGTGGGTTGGTGGGAACTAAAGATTTAATGGATTGGTCTTTTCCGATGGGGAATTTACATTCTAGTTGCTTTGTTGGAAGTCTGGAACCATCTCTTAGTGTTTGATCTAACATTCTGATAAATCTGTACATTTCACAAATCATTAGCACTACTTATTTTTTGTATGTACTCAATAAGGCTATATTTCATATGCAGGGGCTTCATTCTGGAAACTTGTCCTGAAACAGTTCGATGATTTGCTTGTTAAGATATTGATTGTCGCAGCAATCATTTCATTTGTTCTGGCTTTGATAAATGGAGATACGGGCTTGACAGCATTCTTGGAACCTTCTGTAAGTGGTTTATATAAATATATCTAATATGTTTTTCTGTTTTGCTGAACGGATTTTGTTTGAATAAAACAGAATAATTTATAATATTTCAAATTATGCCTGAATTTTTTCTCTCTCTAAAATGCAAAATATACATGGGATTCTTTAGAGAAATAAGTCAGGTGATATGGATGCTCTTAATTAAAAAGTATTTTACATTTCTTATAAACAAAAGTAGTATGCATGCTAGTTTGGTTATGAAGTCTCTATAGACTGTGTTGGATGTCTTTTTGTTAAAATTTATGGAACACTTGTACACTGAGTTTGTTGAACTCTATAACCTTTGCAAAATAAGGCTCCAAATGTTCAAATCTCATATCAACTATTTTCTTTCTGTTGCTGATTGAATTCCACCTATTGGTTGAACTGTCTCAATAATTTTTTCTATTAAAAGAAATATTCTTTTATTTTGAAATTACTGCATTCACAGGTTATCCTAACGATATTGGCGGCAAATGCTGCAGTAGGAGTGATTACAGAAACTAATGCAGAAAAGGCTCTTGAGGTAACTTTTGAATTTATAGTTATTCTGATACCAGATCAACCAGAAAACATAGAGTATCAATTCGGTACTTCCAATATCTGTGAATATTTCACTTGTTAGGGTAAGATTTGTGGCTCGATTTTGAAATTTAAGTATTTGAGTGGTTTAGAATGGGAGGAACCTTATTTTCTTAGCTTTCTGATGCTGAACCTTATTTAAAATGTGAATGTTGAAACATCTTCTTCTATCAGCTTTCTGATTTTGTGACTACAGTTGTTTGCCTCTATATAGGGTTTTTCCATCCACAATCACACTTTAGTCTTAATTTTTATTTTGTATTGTTGAGGAAGAATGCAAAATTTAGATACGTAACCTACCTGTTAATGTTGGGAATTCAGTATCCAATTAATGATGCTTGTTATTGTAGGAGCTACGCGCATACCAAGCTGATAATGCAACTGTTCTGCGCAATGGTAAAAGCATTGTTTATGAAGAAAATTGCCTATGCTAAAGTTACTTGTACCGTTATATCAATGCCATATCAACTTCCTTGAAGTTAGTATTTTATCAAAGTTATGTTATCATTTATCAACTCAAACTCATGTAAAAGAAAATCCGGCAGGTTGCTTCTCCATACTTCCAGCAACAGAGCTTGTCCCTGGGGACATCGTTGAAGTTGCTGGTAAGTTGCACTTATTCTTTTGAATGTGCAAATTTAAGTTCCTCATAGATTTCAGCCAAATTGGTTTGTTGGTGCATCAAACATTCTGACTTTTGTTTCATGCTTTGTGAATATGTAGTGGGATGCAAAATTCCAGCCGATATGAGAATGATTGAGATGCTCAGTAATCAGTTACGCGTTGATCAGGCAATTCTTACAGGTACATACTTACTGGATATAGTAATTAGTAAATCTGATTTCTTATTTTGTTTTCTTCAGTTTGTATGCATCAAAATTACGATTATGTAATGATATAGACACATGGTGGATCCAATTTATCTGAAATTTGTTTATTGATGGTGATAGGTGAGAGTTGCTCTGTGGAGAAAGATCTTGAATCCACCACTGCGACAAATGCTGTATATCAAGACAAGACAAATATTCTTTTCTCGGTAAGAAATCACGTCTTTCGATGCTAACTTGCTTTACAGGTGATCTTCCAGTGTAATGGGAAATCACCCTCCCCCAGTCTCCCCCAGTCTCCCCCAGTCTCCCCCAGTCTCCCCCCCCCCCCCCCCTCTTTATAGTAAACTTCTTACTTCTGCTATGGAGACTTCTAAGAAATGATCAACTTCCAGCATATCTTGATGCCCAGGGTACGGTAGTCGTGGCTGGTAGGGCCAGAGCTGTTGTAGTAGGAGTTGGAAGTCAGACTGCTATGGGCGGCATACGAGACTCAATGTTGCAAACGGAAGATGTAAGTACTGTAAATTCAGATTCTTTCAGTAGTTTTTGGTTTTACATGTGCACAGACCTGTTCTCTTGCTTTAAATCATCTAGCAAGCTATTTTTGTATTTCCATTTTATTCCTTAATTCTAAGAGGTGTAAGTGTGAATATTTATGTGTTTCTTCTTTTGTTCCTAGATGATGACTTCCAATTACGAGTTTACGACATAGAAATTACAATTTCCTTTTAATTTGGTTAAATTTGTCCTCTTGATTTGTTCTCAAGAATTAAAGATTATTTCTTGAATTTTTTATTGTGTACATTTATTACCAATACATATCTGATTGTTTTCAGGAAGTGACACCATTGAAAAAGAAGCTGGACGAATTTGGTACCTTTTTGGCCAAGGTAATTCTCCTAGTTTTCATTTTGGACAATAAATTTCTACCATAAGGTTGAGTTATTCTTAGTATCATGCTTGTCTTTCCAGATATTCCTTCAGGGGGCCATCAGTAACAATAGAGTAAATATAGGCTTTTGCCATTTTTTGTCCATATGTACTTTGCTTTTACAGATGATAAATTTTTTCTCATTTTTATTTCATTCATTGACATCTCTATGGTTCTTTTCTTTTGCTTGCTATGTAGAAAAATATATTAAATTGTAAGCATTTTCTAATATTGATTGCATTTTTAGGTTATTGCTGGCATATGTTTACTCGTATGGATTGTAAATATAGGTCACTTTCGTGACCCTGCTCATGGTGGATTCTTGCGTGGTGCAATTCATTACTTTAAGGTATTATTACATTGATATTTTCTTGGAGTTTTACTGGCTTAATGAGAGCAGCATCTATAAACAACGGTCAACGTGTTTGATAGTTCAGTAAATTTTTATCTGCGTACGCTGGATATCGTGTGACAATGGTGTGTTCTTTAATGTCCTAATTTTATTCCAATGCATTGGTCTCCAGTGGATCTGCCTCAATGTTGATAATAGTATGGTCTCATGGATATCTTGTGTATACAGCATCTTTTGTTTGTTTCGTATATGTTGTTTTTCTTTACTTTGTAAATTTCTGTCTCAGTCGTTTATTTGTATGGCTTATATGTGTCACGTATCCTGATTTATTTTCTTGTGTGCACCAAGATTGCAGTTGCACTTGCAGTTGCAGCAATCCCTGAAGGCCTTCCAGCTGTTGTTACAACGTAAGTACTCAAACTTGCTTGGTGAATCTAATTAAAAGAAGTCACGGTGTGGCAAGTTACTTAGTTATGGGAAAAGACTCAATTGGAAAATGAAAATTTTCATATGGATTTGATTGTTTGGTTATGTTTTAACAAATAGAGTAGGATAGGTGATTGGAAACAAGTGTGAAATAGGTGACATCTGAAAATGGTGTGCCAATCTGTTTGATGAGGATATTATCTTGGTGAAAAAGGCTCTAAAACCTCCCACAATCATAAAATATTATGCATTATGAAGTTAGATTGGGGAATGTCTTGGAAGTTGTGGTGCCATGTATGCCTGATACTCTCATAATTACTTTGTATATATGGCCATATACATGTCATGTTGCGTTTTAAAGTTGCCCAGCTACCTCTGCATGAAATATACGATTTATTTTGACACTACACTTTTCAATCTTTTATCTAGTTTGATGCATAATGTAATAGTGGATGCCTCTCTTAAGTTGATAGGTTATGACACTAGTCTCTTGTGCTCTTTATTTTTTTATATCTAGATTAAATACAGAAACTGATGCTTTTCTACACCGTGGTCATTTTTTGATGTTGCTCTAGTTGTTTGGCTCTCGGGACAAAACGAATGGCTCGGTTGAATGCCATTGTAAGGTCGTTGCCATCAGTTGAGACCTTAGGCTGCACTACAGTAATTTGCAGTGACAAAACTGGGACTCTGACTACCAATATGATGTCTGCCTCTAAGGTGATTATCTCAAACTCATCTCATGAAACAAATAATTACTTTTATGATGAGTGGCCTTTCTCAATTCTTGTACATCCAGTTGGGTTTGGTTAAAATGTACTCATAAAGACCAGTTGTGGAACAAAACTGGATAAGCGAAAACTACAAAGGGTATTTGCATGCCTGTCACACCTGATCGATTTCGCATGTATAATATAGTAATATGGCTTTGAGGTGTCTTCATGTTCCCTCAATAATCTTCTTTCATATATCACTCATGGTTGGAAACTTGCAAGAACTTAACTTTTTATGGATGCAACACAGACCTATGTGGATCACACACATCCATACACTGATCCAGACAGGCAAGGCACACAAATTTACACTGATGCGTACTTAATTACTGATTTCATCAAGGGCTAGGAATTTGACAGTTACATAACATCGAAGACAAAAGTGATTCCTGGCCCCCCCTAATCCTTGAAGTCGTGTGGATTGAAATGCTATTTGTTATTACACGTCACTAGTGCAATTGTAAAAAGTGTTTTTTCTTTGCTTACTAGGTTTTACAATATTTATTACGCAATTTCTTGGGTGTAATATTTTGAAACCTTATTTGAGAGCCCGGAGTGTTAATTTCAAAATTTACCAATAAAACTAATTTGTTCATAGTTTCGCGAAAACCTATTGATTTTAAATGAAGTTTCACCCATTGCTACTTTCTTCTCTCTAGGTTTGTGTGCTTCACACTGTACAGCACACTCCTGTTATCTCAGAATACAGTGTCAGTGGAACTACATTTGCACCTGAAGGCACTATTTTTGACAGTACTGGCAATCAGGTAGTTTAGTTTGAATGCTCTGTAATGCTCTGAAGGCACTAGTACGTGTATACATTTTTATTTGTTTTACCCTTTCTTTCTTTAATATATGAGCTGAGCTAAACATATGAGGCTACAAGTAAGACAATGGCACTCTGCAAACTTTGTTTTATAACTGTAATTTACTTGACTTTTAAAAAATTGAACTTGCTCTCTTTTGAAAACATGTGATTGGTGATTGCAGCATGTAATTAAAAACCTGTAAATTTACTTATGTTTTTGATCAGAGAATTTAGTGGATATAATAGTTTTACTCCTATCCTATAATTGAGACTTCATTTTTATGCTATGTTAAAAATCTTCTATAGTTGAATGTTTGATCCATTTTGCAGCTTGAATTTCCAGCTCAGTCACCTTGTCTTCTTCATATAGCAATGTCTTCAGCGCTTTGCAATGAATCTGTCTTGCAATATAATCCAGACAAGGGGAGCTATGAAAAAATTGGCGAGTCAACTGAAGTAGCCCTCCGTGTCCTTGCAGAGAAGGTCCATTTCTGTACTTGTAAGGTTTACTGAAGTCTATGGAGCAGCCAATGACTATCTTTCAATCTTTATTCTTAATTTTTGTCCCTTCTCTCAGATTGGGCTTCCCGGCTATGATTCTATGCCATCTTCTCTGAATTTGTTAAGCAAGCATGAACGTGCATCTTACTGTAACCACTATTGGGAGAATCATTTTAAAAAGGTTTGCCTTGTGACCCCAAATCCTGCCCTAAAAGTTCCTCGGCACTAATTTATGCTGCTTTAAAATTTAAAGCTGCTGATTCACCACCTTGCTTAAAAGCTTGGAATAGTTTGATGCTTCTCCTTGCTGCTTGGTTTGATTGCTGGCTGCTAAATCATTGATTACTTATATGAGTTTAGGCTTAGAGATTACAAAACAGTGAGCCTTCCACCTAGAAATGGAATGGACATTCTTAACCTCTGATTTTGCTCATTATCAATTCCATTGATTATTGGATTGGGAATGCTCATTCTCATTTATGTGGGACCAATACATCGGAATGGTGAATGGCCAAACATAGGAATGATTTCATTCATACCATCCAACAAAGACCATGAACTAGACTGCTGATTGTGTGTGTTTAGGTCAAATTACTGTGGAACTGCTTAAATCTCCTAAACCAGTCTTTAAAACATGGACTACTTTACTTTATAAAAAGACAAAAGGAGCAAACTGAATATATCCTAACTTGGTGTTTCTGTTTTCCATTGAAGTTCGGTATTTGTAGTGATTTAATATATACTTTGGTAGATTTCTGTTGCAGATTTTACTCGTGATCGGAAAATGATGAGTGTCCTTTGTAGCCGAAATCAATTGCAGATTATGTTCTGCAAAGGTGCTCCAGAGAGCATTATTTCTAGATGCACAAATATTCTGTGCAATGATGATGGCTCCACTATACCATTAACTGCTAATATCCGAGCTGAGTTGGAATCAAGGTTCCACAGGTGAGAAAATCCATCATTCTTGCCGTTTGAGTTCCTTTTGCATGATTGACTCTGGATGCGAGCTTCATGAAATCTGTTTAGGCGCCTTTTCAATTCTGTTCACCTGACATTGATTTTAAACCTCCTCAAATGAGGTGGTCCTTCAGAATCAAAATCTAGTTCTCTCTTTTACTTATTGAGATATTCCTTAAGCAATATGTTGAGGTTCATGCACTGTTCTTAAGTATCAATGCCCTGTGGTTCACACTTTCTGCAGTACTCGTATCAGTGATGGAACCAAATCCTAATAGGCAATACTTTGCCTATTTTTCTGTCTGAATTTGAAACTTGGATCAGACAGAAACTTGAATTGTTCTGTGTATATGCTTTACATTTTCCTTTATTAGAAGCTTGAGTGTTCGTCTTGTAGCTACATAGCCATATCATACTTTATATGTATTGTGTATATGACTATATCTGAATTTTGAGGTGCATGTGAATTTGATCCAATAATAGTTGTGCTTAGAGTTATAAAGAAGTATGTTCCTGTATTCAACAAAAATGTGCCGATTTACCAGTCAAACTAGTCATAAGTTTTTCTACTGGCATTTCATTGTATAAATATGGGGTTCTCTTGGGGCAGTTTTGCAGGAAAAGAAACCTTAAGATGTTTGGCTCTTGCTTTCAAGCGGATGCCCATGGATGTACCGACTCTCTCCCACAATGATGAGAAGGATCTTACATTCATTGGGTTGGTATGCTTTCTTTTCAAAGTGGAAAGTCAATTTCATTAGTACTTGTACCAAGTGCATATCATTGTGCTTAAAACTGTCACTTGTTTACTTATTGTGCAAGATCAGGATATTCCCCTTTCTGTATTCCTGCCACCAATATTTATTGTTGTATATATTTTCCTTGTCTCTTTTGAAGGTTGGAATGCTTGATCCACCAAGAGATGAAGTGAAAAATGCTATGCTTTCATGCATGACTGCTGGCATACGTGTTATAGTTGTCACTGGGGATAACAAAGTAAGTCTGTTAATTTATACATGGATGTATACTTCCACATGCAGATCACATAAATAGTTAGAATGGCCTTGCTGATTTCGATCCAATTTCAGTCCACAGCTGAATCCCTCTGCCGCAAGATAGGTGCTTTTGATCACTTTGAAGATATTTCCAGGCACTCTTACACCGCAACTGAGTTTGAAGAATTACCAGCTTTGCAGAAAACGATAGCATTGCAACGGATGGCATTATTCACCAGGTATAGTGGGTACATTTGTTTGGTACCTTGCATGTCTTCATATAAGTTTAGGTATATAACAAGTGGTTTATCTAACTTAAGCAGCTTTCCAATTCCTCCCATATTGATCTTCAATACTTGAGCAACTATGCTTGATCTCTGTAACAGGGTCGAGCCTTCTCATAAAAGGATGCTGGTTGAGGCCTTACAACGCCAGAATGAAGTGGTACACCTCTCTATAACTTCACACTGGACAGTGAATATTTGTATGTAAGAGGCCAGGATCCATGCCTTGGTCCCGGGTGTCTTAAACGGAATTGGTCACTTTGAATGAGAACAAAGTCCTTCATCAATGTCGGATATCTGACTCCAGAATTTCATCTCGTTTGACCAATATAGTCCTTTTTCTTTAACATTTAATTTAAAATGATACATGTCAAGGTGTGAGGTAGCAGCACAGAGTGGATAAAGTATTAGTGAAGAAAATGAAAAACTTTTTGTTTGCAGAGTGAGATTTTCCTTTCATTTTATATTTGGAAGTAATCACTTACAGATATTTGATGTAACACCAAAGAGTTCATCTCTATCAGCGTACATGTCTACATGTCTGTGTGTGCAACTGATGTATATGTGGTGTGGTTGCTTGTGTTTAGATTTTCTTTTGATTTTAAGCTGCTCAGTGTCTTTGCTTGTTAGGTTGCAATGACTGGTGATGGTGTTAATGATGCACCTGCACTAAAAAAGGCAGATATTGGAATTGCCATGGGTTCAGGAACAGCAGTTGCCAAGGTACATATGTCTATTACTTCAACTAATACGAGTTTCTTATTTTCATTTCTTATTTTCGTAAGAAGCTTAGACTAAATAATTGATGCAATAGATGAGTGCCAACCTAATATCATGATAATGACCGATGACAGGTCTTCAAACTGTAGTTTGTGTTAATATACTTTACCATCAAAGAGGGCATTGCTGAGTGCCCTCTTACATATAGAATCGCTCAAAGTCCTCAAACCCATATGTACTGTAGAAGATGCAGTGTTTAATTCATGTTGATGAAAATCCAGAATAATGAAAATCCATTCCCTACATAGTAAACAAACATACATGGTTTTTATTCATGGGATTCCAAAACCAACCTGTATACTACTTGGTCCTAAGCCATGATGTGCTCTATTTTTGTGGTCACTTCTGTTCCCAGTAAGTTGGTAAAGCACATAGTTCTGAAATAAACATCTTTAGGAAGTGTGGTATTATCAAATTTATCAACATTCGTGTTGTGATTGGCGCGTTTCTCATCATTGTTATCTTTGAATTTTCAGAGTGCTTCGGATATGGTTTTGGCTGATGACAATTTTGCCACAATTGTTGCGGTATGCATATCTTTTTTCTTTGACCGTTGCCTTGGCAAGTCTAGTACTTTGTTAAGCAGCCTTAGAAGGATAATTATGTTCTCTATTCAATACTTGGCAGGCTGTTGCAGAGGGAAGGGCGATTTACAATAACACAAAGCAATTCATCAGATATATGATCTCTTCAAATATTGGTGAAGTTGTGTGTATATTTGTGGCAGCTGTACTTGGAATACCTGATACACTGGCCCCTGTGAGTTCATTTACCAAACAGATTTTGATGTTTCATTCTCCAACTCATTCTATGTGAGAAAAAGATTTTTAGTGCTTCTTTTATCTTTGAATGACATTTTTCATGTCCTTGAGTAAATTAGTTTCATTTACATTTTTAGTAGGTGATCTAGTTTTGTTTGTCATATTATGTCCCGGATTTTCTTAATACTATGAAAAAAAATTTCAGGTCCAGCTGCTCTGGGTCAACTTAGTTACTGATGGGTTACCTGCCACAGCTATTGGTTTTAATAAGCAAGATTCTGATGTGATGAAGGCTAAACCTCGAAAGGTATTGCCTTAACGCGTGCGTTTTGTCTTTTTATTTCCGCATTCGTATGCACCTTTCTTATCATTTTTGTTTGAATTTTTTTTTTTCATATACCAGTTTACTTTGAACCCTTTTTGGTACGTACATATATCATATACATATACTAAAAGATTCTATCTTATTTAATCTTGGACATCAATTATATAGTGACAATACAGTTTCATAGAAGGATGCATACTATTAAAACACAATTTTGACCAAATACATGAACTTAAGTTGCTAAAGTAAAACATGAACCATCGACTACATCAAAGTGCAGATCATATAAAGAACTTTGAAGTTGCAGTAGTGTACTTTACCAAATCTACAAATGTAATATCATGTAGACTTTGTATTAAACCAGCTGTAGCTTTCCTTGCCATACTCCATATTACAATTGTAGACTTTGAAAGGCATATGATTCTGCATCACCGGAGATCTATTAATCTGCATAAAAACATGATCTCTTACAAAAATAATGCAAAGTGAGTTCATTAGTCCTTCATGTTGTCATTATTAAAAAAATTAGGGAAAAAGGATAAGAACTAAAAGATATAGTCACTGTACTTCCATGTGCATAGTATACAGAAACGTAATAAAATTTAGTTACATTTGAATGAAAATGCTTGATCTGTGATGCCTATATATTATGCTGGGCAGTTAGTAAAATACATATCAGCCACAGAAAAAATAAAAATAAATAAGAGTGAAATTTGCAGCAACTATTGACTTTAACAAAACACAGCAAGTAAAATACATTTCAATGAAATTGAGAGATTCTGTGCCTCTCCATATCTCAAATCTTGTGTTTTGTTCTTTGATCTATCTCTTCCCTGTTTGCAGTATTGTTAAAGGTAAAACCAATGTTCTTTTCCCTGATACTATCTTTCCCACTGACTTCTTTTAACCCACTACAAAATAAAAAATAAAAAAAAGAATTTGAGAACAATGTTGATGAGTTAATGACAAAAGAATGAACACTCCCAAACTGGTGAAACACTTTCCCATGGCACATGCGTAAGATTGATCAATGGTTGTTTTTTGTTTAACAAAAATAAACTCTAGTATGAATTTCTTAAATCGCACTGCATGAAAGGAAGAGAGGATAAGTGAATCTGGCTAGAAGTAGTCTTCAGTATTGAAAAGTAACCATGAATTTTGAAGAGAGTAGAGATCGGCAACTATACTCAAATTACTAAACCTCAAACTGTGCATCATGAAGCAAAAAGAAAACCTCCATCTCGACCAAGAAAAGCCTCCAAAATCGATCGACTTCTTGCAATCTTCGTTCACAGCAGTTCAGGTATTAAGATTGACCAAAACCGAAATGCATGAATTTCCTTGTAAAATATCTTTGTTCGAATACATACAACATAACCACTTCTGAGGTTGGAGATCCGCAATCCCGTTTGCCCCAGTTTTCTCCTTCACGTCTTTTTTGGTTTATAGGGTCTGGGGAGAGGAAGTTAAAATTGTACGTGATGAATCTAAGAGTATTTTGTGGAAGAAGAAATCCAGTTGAAATTGGTTTCTGTTATCTTTTTACTATTTTACCCTCGTTGAGAAATTTTTTCTATAGAACTAATTTTATAAACAAAGGGCATTTGGAGGGTTATTGAAAATTTAACCAAATGGCAGTACCATAAGGTAAATTGCCTTAATTAATAGAGATTGGATTTTTCTCTCTCGTCCTTTGATGTGTTTAATTCACCCTCAGCATTCCTCTTGTAGAGATAATTAGAGCTCGAGTTTTTCATGGACTTTAACTTTGATTGCTCAGAAAACATTTAGATATATTGAAGCTTGTTGTTTTGTCGGGTGTATTTTTTTAGTCACTTTTAGTTCTATTCTGGCAGGTTAACGAAGCAGTTGTTACTGGATGGTTGTTTTTTCGTTATTTGGTGATTGGAGGTATGCACAATGATGATCTGATAATATGCTGGTTTGTTTTTACTGGATGCCCTTTTGGTACATGACAGTGATGAGATTTACTCGACTTTTTATTAGTTTAAATTTTTATAAAGCAGTATTATATTTCTCTAATACTTTTTGTCTTCCAAACACCAACTCATATTTCTCCATGGTTTTTTTTGTCAATTTGTTGAAAAGTACATTGCCGGACATTGGATTTCTGGAATTGTCACGTGCATAAAATAACATATTAACGAAAAAGTACTGTCAGTTACTCAATATCTTTTCTGTCCCTACATCTCAAGGTTGCAATTGCTTCTCAGTTAATGCAAATTATAACTAGCTTGTGTTTTGGGTCTTGTTTTTCATATTTCTTTGGTGCACTGTCCAGAATAAATGCTGGTAGTTAGGACTTAACATCAAAACCTGGTAGCTATAAATTTCTGTCAGTTCTTTCACCTTGGTGAATTTCTAAATGGTTAAGGGTCATTAAATCAAATTATCTTTTAACTTTCGATAATGTTTCCCATTTTTTAATTGTTATAGGCTCTGTTCTTTTCTTCTTTTCTTGCATGGTTTCTGTTTACTGTAATTGACGCTGTTCATTTTTCTCATTATTTATTTTTGCATGGTTACAGCTTATGTTGGGCTTGCCACAGTTGCGGGATTTATTTGGTGGTTTCTTTACTCTGACACTGGTCCTAAACTGCCATATACTGAACTGGTAAGATCTTATAGGCTGTGTCAGTACTCAGTACTTTGAGTGAATTACTAGATTCCCTGGAATTGGGAAAGTTGGATCTTTTAGCTTATAACCGTGTGACTTGAATATGTTGTATACTGGTTTCCAGGAAGCTGTCAGTTTTATGCCTTGAACATCAATACTTGGGCTTAGTTTTTGTGTTTCTCATAAAGGGATGTTGCCTCATGCATGTGTGTGAAATGATGTGGATATTTTCAGATTGTGATGTGAAATTCCAAATTTTTCAGAATTATTATTAGTCCCTTTGATTAAGAGCAAAAGAAAAGAGACGAACTCATTAGGTCAATTACTTGTTTCTTTGGTTTGTATTACTTCACAAATTTATAATCAGTACCCTGATCATCAAGGTTTATAATATCCTTTATTTATTATATATTTTGGTATTTCATGTTATTTTGTTCTTTCTATCAGATTAATTTTGACACGTGTGGAACAAGGGACACGACTTATCCATGCAGTATATTTAGTGATCGCCATCCATCAACTGTCTCCATGACCGTTCTTGTGGTTGTTGAGATGTTCAACGCATTGAATAATCTCAGTGAAAACCAATCGCTTCTGTAAGTATATAAGTTGCAAAACTTGGACCAAAAAGCTTAGGGGGTTCCTAGTTATAGTTCCAAATTTCAAACTTTGAATTTCATCGTTCATTCACCTTCGTATAAGTGTATAAATTTCCACTCATGCTACTTTTTCAATTTTGAAATAATCTTCTTTTAGCACCTTTGTGTTATCAAAGATACTGGGTCTTTGCTGACACCAAGGATGCAAGTTATTAGTCTTGCAAACAGGAGTCTTTTTTTTTTCTTTTTTTTTTTGCGGGGGTATATGTTCAAGGGAGTTGTTGGGCTGGCCTTCTGCTGGCTAATGTTACTGCGGATACGCAAACAGGAAATATATATAGTTTCATGTAGCATCCCTTTGTTATTCAGAGTATTTTATGCAACTAGTTAAACTAGTTGTTTGAGCATAGGGTTGGACTTGGAGTTGATAATGTTTTTATAAAAATTAACTTTCCTTTAAGCTTTTATTGATCAAATTACTTGAGAAAAGTGTTTGCTTTTGGAAATTTCTTAATGTTTTTCTTTCTGATTTTGAATCTGGGACTGTCATTCCATTGGTTTGTCTTGCCATCATATATACAATCTCATTGTTTCTGGGAAATTAGAAAGTAGACTTGCTTTAGCACCTGATATCTTTTGTGTTTCAGTGTCATCCCTCCCTGGAGTAACTTATGGCTTGTTGGTTCAATCATTATAACAATGATCCTTCACGTACTAATATTATATGTGCCTCCCCTCTCGGTTCTTTTCTCTGTAAGTTGTCTCCCGTACCTATGTTTGTGACAGACAGTTTCTTTTGTCAATGTTGATGCAAATGAATGTAAATGTATGGCCCCGTAATATTTTCTGCTGCAGGTAACACCTTTATCTTGGGCTGAGTGGACTGTTGTGCTATACCTTTCATTTCCAGTAAGTAGTTTATATTTCAGGTTCCTTTTCGGTTTCTTCTTCGTTTTGAGTTTTTGTCATTAACTAGATGACTCGAGCTATAAGCCTATAGAATCTGGTAAAATAATTTATGCTAGATGTTGGGATAATGAAGGCCTATATCAAGCATGCTCTATATTTCTGTCTCTGCCCCTTATCAGGGCTAACAAAGATGCTCAAACTAGGCCTTTTTGAATAGTCAAAGGCCTATAATACCTTGGATATTGATGACCTATATCAAGCATGCCCTATATTTCTGCCTCTACCCCTTATCGCGGCTAACAAAGATGCTCAAACTAGGCCTTTGAGAATAGCCATGTTTTACTGGCGATTAAACATGGATTTGGAAAAAGGGGGAGAAAAGGGGAAGCTGAGATCAAATTCGTTTTTAAAGCAGTGAGTCTCTAATAGGAGTAACTGCAGATGAAGAAATATAAAGATTTAAAATGTCGTGTATACGATGGAAAATGTAAATGTGTCGTGTTTATTGTAATTATTTGCGAGTTGTCTATTAAAGGATTGTTACTTTAGGTGATATAACTGTACTAGCAGTTCTTCTTTATCAGCACTCAAGCTCTCATTTCTTATCTGATACAGGTTATAATCATCGATGAAGTGCTAAAGTTCTTCTCAAGAAGTACCACGGGTAAATCTTCATTCATTTTATCTACTCTCATCCTTTTGTGACAAAACGGAGTGCACTAGTCCCCCCTTTGTTCTTTTGTCATTACCTAAAAACATCTACCACTGTCTGCTTATAGATTTTAATGGCTATTGCAGGTCTAAGATTAAATTTCCTGTTAAGGAGGCGTGATCTACTGCCAAGAAAGGAATTGCGTGATAAGTAGATGGAGCTTTTTGTGACCCAAATTTTGCATACACCTACTATACTGGAGGAATACGATTCCCCTCTCCTTCGACAGATAGAAGAACCACACAGTTGTTATGGTGACTCACAAAATCATATGCTTCCTCAAGATAAGAAGAGTAACTAGTCTTCTGAATCAGATCTTGTAATGATATAAGCATTCACACTCTTTCGAAAGCTATGTTGTAAACAAATGACTGGCCGAAAAATCATCAGCAAATCAGCAAAGTTGGTTTCGTAGCAAATCGTTGTATGGACTGATTGTCATTCTTCACTTTCGGGACTTTCAGTTACTTGCCATGGTAGTAAAGAGAAGCCCAGTCAATTAGATCGATTTTGTTTGCCAAGTTCGTTTTACAATGGTATCACTGAGCTCAGCTCAAGAAGAAGAAAATTTAATCGTAGAAATGGTAATAATACGAAGATGTAATAACTAGTGACAAAACGGGGATGATATGGGAGGGAGGGGTAAAGCAGATCCATTACAAGAGTTCCCCAGATATCCACCTTGTAAACATATTCAAACATTCTTCACCCTTGTACTCGGGTGCTGTGTGTCCTGCTCCCTGCAGTTACAAGTAAACAAAAAATGAAAAACCATCATAATCTTCTTGTTAGTATCATCTGAATGAAACTGTCGAGAATTGAAACAACATTTGTTACTATCTCTTGCCTTCACAGTAGCAAATGTCATCTGATTCGCGTAAGTCCTCGTGTAACTATATCCCCAGGCAAAGGTCAAGGTCCCGTTAGAGTAAAGCTTAAACATAAATGAAACTGAAAACTGAGATATATGAATTTAGGCCTCGTTTGGTTCGTGGAAAGTAACCATTAAGAAATGAAAGTTGTTCTTTTCCTGCGTTTGGGAATGCCGAAGGAAATGAAATATTTTCCTGAAGATTGGGAAAATGTGAGGGAAAATTGTTCCTTCCAAAATCCATAGGAACTATTTTCTCATCTCATTTCCTTGCATTTATTACTCAATATGTTATTTTATTATTTTAATTAACAACTTTCCAGATGATTTTCCTTGTGTTACCAAACATCGGAACGGAAAGTCATCGGGAAATTTCATTTCCCTTCTCTTTTCATTCCCTTGGGAAAGACAAAATAATTATTTTCCTTTCCGCGAACCAAATAAGACTTAAGATAAAGTATATGTACCCTGCAATTTGGGAATGGACAAACCATGGTCTCCAGTCATCAACAATGGAATAATTTAAAGATCTTATCCATGCTTGGGTACCCAAAAATGGAACCAACATGTCATGGTCTCCACTGGAATCAATGAAAAGAAAGAAGGGATCAGAAGTGCAAGATTGTAACAAAGACGTTATGCTGAGCTAAATTTTCACCTGTATATCAAAGAAGGATATCCTTTGGCACCGAGGTTTACATGGTACTGAAGGCTGTTGCCGTGAAGGTCAGCAACATAAGGCATTTCGTAGTCGCATCGCTGCCAGTTCCCTATGCTTCCCTGCAGTACTAATTGCATGTGATCCTTCATCTGTGTCTAATTTCTGCCATTTTCAATGCACTGTAAAATCAGAGAACTTGTACCTTCCGTATGTGAAGAACTTTGCGGACAACAGGATCATTGGCCCAATATTGAGAAAGTAGATATCCATAAGTCTATGACATAGGAAACAGAAACGAAAATTAAAGGGTGCATCTGAATATCTGATCTTGCTTGCTCATCTTACAACAGTTACTCAGCTGTCTGAGTCTAAAAACTTATGTACAGTTTTATCATGAAGTAGAAAGAGGATGGGAGTTACGCGACAGCCGAATGTAGGAAGAGGTGATCTGGAATGGTGGTGCAGGCCATTGTTGTCACTGAGATATCTTCTTTTACCAAGCATGTGTTGCAGCTTTGGGGAGATAAGACCGTCACAATGGCGTTCCAAAATATGTGCGGAATTTATGTGTGAAGTACACTGCATGTAGTAGATGAATCATATGGAAACACCCGCATTAACTTCTAGTATACATATGAAATCACATTAGAGAAAAGTGAGAGCATCAAGAAACTTAATGGTAGTAATGCCTACCTCATCAAAAGCCTGCACATTTTTCACACACTCTACATTACTGGGATCAACATTCTGATAATCTCCTCTGCAACTTGTAGTTAAGGACTGAACAAAATTGAAGGATAACTAATCAGATTTTGTTCAAACATTTTTGGTTTTGATTAACTAGAGCCTAGAGGGAGTATGAGATAAAATTACCTCATACAGTTCATCAGAAATAAGTCCCATTCCATGAGCAAATGGGATTTCTGAATTGAGTTCGTCTTGTCGCACTGTTACTGGGTTCCCTAGTATGTAACCCTGCAGAATATGGAAACCATTCGAATGATCAATTAATTAAATAAACCAAAAATAAAAACCTAAAAATGTAGATGAGAATGAATCATGTTGCTTATAGTTTTGATTTTTGAACCTGAAGATTTATTATGGGCTTGACACCTGCTTCATTGCCTGCATTACCAAATTGGGGAATACACTAGAGTTGAATGTCAACAGTGAACACAATGAGTCTGTTTTGTGGCAAGTAATGTTTAACTTCTTTAAATTGGCCTTGTATTTGCATACCATTAGAGATTTGCTCAGCAAGAACAGGGACAGGAATTCCAGAATATGAATCACCTCCAATATAGAAAGGATTTGACATAAAACTTGGGTGGTCAACCAGCCACTACAGTGAGAAATTTATAAGAGATAAATTGAAAATACACTATATATACTAAATAGTTCAATAAGATTTGCTTACCCTCCTTAAGAACTGAAGGGCATGTTGAACTTGTTCCAAATCCCCTGGCTGAGAAGCAAATGAAGTTCTTGCATACGAAAATCCTGTTCCGACGGAGAATCTATGAAAATTATGCTACATACCTACCATTCATTCAACACTATCCAAACTTACAATGCTGTTTGAAATACAAATTGATTGAAGTTTGATTTGCTGATACACTTCATTACCTTAGTCCAAGAGTGTGGATTTAAGACTAATGTAGGTAAACTCCCATTGTACTCCTCTACTTTGAAATTTAATGGACCTGCAAAACGAAGAGGGAGGTAAATGATTGGTGTGACCAAAGCTTAAACCTTACTTAGGTAATATTTATGCATGATTGTGTTACCTAATTCAAAGAAAAGGGCAGAGACGGCAGAGCAACCAGGACCACCAGTAAGCCAAAGCATTAGAGGATCCTTTTCAGGGTTCCTCTCCGACTTGACAAAGTAGTAGAAGAGCTGCAACTCCTCTGATTCCCCAACTCCAACGTACCTGTAAACAAGTGAGTTCATTGAATGTGTATATATCTACAGAAATACTTGTAATCTCAGTCCATGCACGCCATAACGAAATTGAGGATACATTAAGAAGTTCAAAGCTAGAGGATATATAGTAAAACTGTAGAAACCCATATTGACATACCCAGTTTCAAGTTCAAAAGGAAGAGGTCCCTGGAGTCCAGGAAGAAACTTAACAAGGGAGCTATGAGAGAGTGGAAGCAGCTGTGAAACAAGTAAAACTTGAACTAGAACTACCAGCAGCATCTGATGGCATATACAGCAACTTGGCACTATTGCCATCAGATCGATACTCTCTATTTGCATGGCAGTACTCATTTCTATGTTTATACTCGATCGTATATATGTAAGGCTCTATGTGAAACTCAACGTATGGTCTAATCGTGAATACGGTGGCCTGGAAAATGTGGGGATCGGAGTCATCAGACAAGACGATAAGACGACGAAATGAACAAAAAGAAGTGGTTTGGATCGTCCTATATTAATGTAAGCAACAACCAGCATAAATGTACGTACGTGCATTATTTTCATTTCAAATAGAACAAAAGAATTATGCTCCATATATAAACTTAGATCAATACACTAACTTCAACCCAACCAAAAGGTCATGATCAGTCATGACACAGAAGAAAAGAATTATCAAGAAAATTGTTTTTACAAATGGTAATGTAATACAAAGATGTTGATGTGTATGTGAAAAATAGTGAAATTAGAGTTGTATTTAGAATTTTATCTCCATTTCAATGTTCGATATAACCGTTGAAAAAATGAATCAAAAATTTTGTAAGTTAATTATGCACGTAGATTGTAGAGAAACAAAGAGGAAAAGAGATAAATTTCATTGTGTATGTAATCCTTGTATCGGTGAGCCGTGGTTTAATTTGGTTGATTGGTTAGCTAACCTAATCGACACATTGAAGTCATAGATCTAAAAATGAATTCTTAGTTAGCATGTGACAAAGGACCGTAGAGGATGGACAAAAGTAAGAATATACATGAATATGAGCAAGATAGCGAGGGACCATTACACTCACAAATCCTTGTTTGGTTCAACTAGATGAATTCGTAGCATCTCTTTTGACGTTCACATGCTGGGTTGGAAAGTCATGATCAAAAACTAGAAATGGTGTTGGCCAATCTTAAAACGTCACCACCATTTCCAGCAAACTTGGCTATTCGATTTCATGAACAAACATAGTTACGTTATACTGGTGGCCTCGCTCATCATCGCAATATAAATAGCTGTACTTATAGGGAGGGGTATGCAACTATATATGCATAAGCAAAAGACCAGACTCGTCATGGAGGCAGATACAGTGGTTAATAGTGCTTACTCTCTCTTATGTGTTCCTATATATCGTCATTTCTTTGTGTAAACAAATATACAACTTCTTCTGCATCTCTCAAGCATGGTTGGTCTGGAACAAGAAGAAGAAGATCACCAGCAGATCTTGAGACCCTCAGACTCCTCCGAGTACCGCTATCATACACGGCGGTGACTCAACTTAGGAGGATCCTAGCGTTAGGAGTACTACTTCCGGGGCGGCCTCTCGGCTGAGGTCAATTAAACCCAAGTTTTGATATAAAGAGGCTGCACTGGAACCCTCCAAGTGCAGCACAACTGCTGGTGCCCTGCACACAACGGATGAGAAATGCAGTACGAAAACCTGTCCATGATGACCGGCCGGAGTTGGTTTAGAAGACTTGAAGGATGACCGAGACCTAATCCCATCACACCGGCGGCAACAGATGCGATGATATATACTGTTTATTCTTTTGTGTTCCTCTAGTCATTTCTTTGTGTAAACAAATATACAACGTCTCCTGCATCTCACGAGCCTGCTTGGTCTGGAACAAGCAGCAGAAGAACTTTTCCACAGCCGATGTTCAGAAGAGAAGCTCGGAGCCGTGGTGAGCTTGGCCAGTTTGGAAGCATTACCTGCACTAGGGCTACAACTGCCCTTAAACCAGCCCCCCACAAGGGTAAAATTCGCTCATCACAATGATGATTGTTCACTACAAATTGAATATGCTTGGTTCCACCTTCCTGGTTTTTGTTTATGTTTACGTGCAAATGCTCAAGATTCAAAGCTGGAGAAGCTAGTATAGCATTTGATTTTATACATATATATACACCAGATTCATAATTGAAGAAGCTAGTAAAGGTCGTTAGATTTGAACCCTTTGAATTGAAGAAAGTCCATACCAGCTACTACAACAGTACCCCCAATTACTGCTGAAACCTAAGACTCCTTCCTCTCCATCAATTTTGTTCATGTATTTATACAAGATTCAACAATCACTCCACTTTGGGGAGAAGAAGCCAGAGTACTAGCAGCAGCTATTTCCATTGCCACAGCTTCATCTTGTTTCTCGATCTCCCCTTTCTCGACTTTCAGTTTCTGCGCCATTGAAGCAAAGAGAAGCTCAGTGAAGATGAATTCTGATGGCCGAGTCACTGGACTGGGCTTTAGAGGGATGATAAGAGAAAATAAAATAATAAAATAGAAAGGAACCATTCACCTTCGCAAACATGTTTGTGTAGAGCTTAGCATCCCTCTTATTGCTTTCAGCTTTAAGTTGTTTCAGTTTTTTCTCAATCACCTTGACCTCCCTGGAGAATGGGAAACGTTACTATTTACTAAGTAAATAGGAATGCTGTGTGTAGAGCTTTGAACAGACAAAAAAACGCGTTAGGAAGTAATTAGTTATATATCAGCTTTTTATGTTACCTGTTCTGGGAATCAATCTCCAGAGCTTTGTTGATGTCTAACCCAGCCGAGAACAAATCTGAAAGTTCCATATATGCTTGTGCCCGTCTGTACAAGGCTTTCACATTGTGAAATTCAACATCTAGAACCTGTACAAGATCAAAATTTAGGAGATAAGATGAGGTTTGGCCTAAGAGCAATGATTAAACCCAATGAACATTAGAATTGGAGACTTCATTCTTCAGTTATTTTCTTGTCAGGTTCAACTTACGAATTACCTTTGAACATAGATTTAGTGCTTCCTGAAAGTCATTTAATTTTAGGCTACATGCTGCACCATTCAACCAGCAAGACACTCTTAATGGTTTTGCTAGCTTTAACTCATCATCCCCGAAAATTACATCTTCACTAACATAATCAGCAGCCTGAGAGAAGAGGAAAAGCATTACACTAATATGAAGTTAACCCCAAAAATATCTAAAGTTACAATAAAATGAAATCATAAGGTCTATAAGAGCACTCCAAATCACCTTCTCGTATTTCTTTCCTGCTCGATGATACTTCCCCATTTTAAAGAGAAGGTTGCCTTCCTCTTTCTTCCTTCCAGCTGCCTCAATTTTCTCTTGATTGCTCAATTCCCATGGTGCTCTTTCCTGTTCATCAAGTAACAGTAAATAATGAAAATAAGGTACAAATGTTTCATCGTGAACTTCAAAACAAAATAGTAGAAGCCCATGCAACCACTACAGAAGTATACATAGCATTTGCTTCAATTTTATGAATCAGTTAAAACATAAACTGTGGGCTGCTATAGAACTTCAAAAAAGACAAGTTCATACTATGTTGGTGTATATTCCTTCATTCTTGTATGTCCAATGAACTGATCTTACTCATTTACATTTCAAACACCCAAATTGACAAATACATCAAAATGTATGTACCTTGATGAAATCTAGCATTTCCACCTCAAAGACTATACTTGAAGATGGTGGAACTACAGCCAGGTCCCGCCTTACTTCAACACTTCCAAATCCAAAATCAGGATGTATTGTCAATATCGCCTGCTCTCCCTTTTTCATCGTAGCAACTGCTCGGTCGAAACCAGCAATCACTTGTTCTACAGACAGCAAGATGCAATATTAGCCAGAACTACTTTTTAGCTTGCTTTTGATGCAAGTAACATAATTAGATACATAATAAAAATTGATTAACTGACCTTCATCCGTGATAAATTCCAAAGGCTGCGATCCATCTACTCCTCTCTTCTCAAATACAGTACCATCTTCAAGCCTAGCTATATAGCTAACTGCAGCAGTAATTTAAGTTAACAAGTAGAATCATGTAATGTCACAGTTTCATTATGTGTTTGAACTTCCAAATAACTATCTCAATCTACTTACCAGTAACAGTTGCACCTTCATGAGCGCTGGATGTACTCTCCCCTTCTTTCAAAATTTTCTTTAATACCTTTCCATCACCAGTAACATCAATTACAGGCTTGAAAGACACCAATTCAATATCAATGTTCAGCACAGAAGCTGGAGGAATAGACTGAAACCCATTGTTTGCATCCCTCCCCTCCTCCCCAAAGGCATCTGCAATTATGTATCGCCTTTCTGAGTTAATACTTCATTTCATATTTGGTAGGACTTGTAATGCCAAACATGATCCATATAAAATGTCATCACATACATTGAGGTTGAACAATTAACATTGCCTTCTCTCCCCTTTTCATTGTCCTGATTGATTTTGGCAATGCTGGACAAAAATGACCTGAAAGACAAGAGAACAAGTTATTCAATTATCTCTATCACAAATTAACACAATGCCAAGATGAATCTTTCCGAATTTTAAACAATAACACAAAGATAATACAAACACCACAACCAATCATTAGATCAAAACAACAAAGAAAAATACCATCTTTCACGTAGAACTCAATTCCTACTTCTGGTGTTTCTGCAACAACGGTGCCATCAACCAACACAGCCCGATACTTGACTGCATTAAAGAGCAAAACTTCCTCGTTATGCAGTTTAAAAATAGCAATGCGGCTTGACACAACTCTTATACACTGAAAAAATCTAATACACAAGAAACAAAATCAAAACGATTACATAATGAGTCATCAATGTACCAAGAACTTGATCCAAATCACCAGGACTCTCATTCCTCTTCCCTTTCTGCACAAGCTTCTTCACAATCCCACCATCTCTGCTCAAATCCACCACCCTAATCCACGAAATAAGCTCCACCTCAAACTGAACAACCGCATTCGGCGGCACATCGCCGCCGCGGCCACCAACACCATAAGCCAGCTCAGCCGGCACAGTGAACAACGCAATCTCTCCCTTCTTCATAGTCACCATCCCATGCTCCAACCCCTTCACAACTTCACCCTCACCGATCTTAACCGTCACCGGCTCCTCCCTCTCTCTAGTAGACTCCAACTTCGTTCCATCCATCAAAGATCCAACATAGTGCACTGTAATTCAAAATTTCCACAATCAATTTACTGAGATAGTAAAGTGAAATTTGAGCTTTGCGATTACGACTCACCGGTGGCTTCGTCGCCGATCTCGGGGCTCTCCCAGCCGGTACCGGACTTGAGGAGCTTCTTCTTCAGGCCGTAGGTGGCGAATTCTCTCTCCTCGCCGACTTTGAGAGGCGGTGCCGATTCGATCTCCTCCCCGGGCTCCTCGTCCAGGTCGTCGTCGTCAATGCCTGACACGTCGGTGGCTTTCTCTTCCACGGCCATCGTGAAAGTGCGATTCCGAGCGGCGGTGGCACGGAGGCTCTGAGTGAGTGGTTATGTGGCGGGAGGGGAAAGGGTGGTTTGGTCATTACACGTTATGGGCTCTTTCTTGAATGTTCCGAGTGGGGGACGAAACTTGGGGTTAAGTGGGCCATAGAGACAGCGATGTAAGTGGGCTGAGGCCCAGAAAGTCATCTTGTATTGTGGTTCTTTTTGTTTTTGGTTGCATGAAATTATTCTAGTTTATTTATTGGCAAATACTTGTGTGCCTTAAGGTATGAATACCTTAACCACATGGTTGCTTATGATTGATCCAACTAAATTAATGATGACCTGCTATCTGCTTGACTAGTCATCCAATTTAAATCTCAAACTCTCTCTCTCTCTCTCTCTCAAACAATTTGAACACCTTTGTCTCGTCGATCTCTCTCTCTTGTCTTATCGATATGTCAATTTCTTACTAAAATCGATCTCGTTGCAAGAAACTAACTCATCTTGTATGCTCTCTTGAGATTGAACTCATTGAAGGCAAAAGTTGCAAAGTCTACATTTAACATAAGACACAACTACTATTTTTATAAGAAATGTCTACCATTTGAATGAGTAAAATCACAAAAAAGTAGACTTTCTGGAAATCAAAATTGTTCTTGAGATTGAATCAATAATTGAAAGTGAAAATTGTAAAGTTTACATTTAATATAAGACACAACTACTATTTTCATGAGAAATGTCTATCATTTAGATAAGCAAAATCACAAAAAGTAGACTTTCTGGAAATCAAAATTGTTCTTGAGATTGAATCAAAATTGAAAGTAAAAATTGTAAAGTTTACATTTAATATAAGACACAACTACTATTTTCATGAGAAATGTCTACCATTTAGATAAGCAAAATCACAAAAAAGTAGACTTTCTGGAAATCAAAATTGTTCTTGAGATTGAATCAATAATGGAACGTGAAAGTTGCATAGTCTACATTTAACATAAGACACAACTACTATTTTCATGAGAAATATCTACCATTTAGATGAGAAAAATCACATAAATGTAGACTTTCTGGAAATAAAAATGGTTCTTAAGATTGAATCAATTATTGAAGGTGAAAGTTGCAAAGTCTACATTTAACATAAGACACAACTACTCTTTTCAAGAGAAATGTCTAATATTTAGATGAGCAAAATCACAAAAAGTAGACTTTCTGGAAATCAAAATTGTTCTTGAGATTGAATCAATAATGGAAGGTGAAAGTTGCAAAGTCTACATTTAACATAAGACACAACTACTATTTTCATGAGAAATGTCTACCTTTTAGATGAGCAAAATCACAAAAAGTAGACTTTCTGGAAAAAAAAATTATTCTTAAGATTGAATCAACCAAATTTAAATTTGCAAGTCTACATTTAACATAAGACACAATTACTATTTTCATGAGAAATGTCTACCTTTTAGATGAGCAAAATCACAAAAAAATAGACTTTTTAGAAATCAAAATTGTTCTGGAGATTAAATCAATAAATAAAGGTGAAAGTTGCAAAGTCTACATTTAACATAAAACACAACTACTATTTTCATGAGAAATGTCTACCATTTAGATTAGCAAAATCACCTAAAAGTAGACTTTCTGGAAATCAAAATTGTTCTTGAGATTGAATCAATAATAGAAGGTGAAAATTACAAAGTCTACATTTAACATAAAATATAACTACTATTTTCATGAGAAATGTCTACCATTTGGATGAGCAAAATCACAAAAAGTAGATTTTCTGGAAATCAAAATTGTTCTTGAGATTGAATCAATAATTGAAGATGAAAGTTACAAAGTCTGCATTTAACATAAGACACAACTACATTTTTCATGAGAAATGTCTACCATTTGGATAAGCAAAATCATATAAAAGTAGACTTTTTGGAAATTCGTTCTTGAGATTGTTCTTCAAAGTTGGATCAAGTACTCTAAGATGCAAAATCTACTATTAACATGAGTTAGGTCTACTAATAACATGAGCTAACTGAAATGTAAAAGTAGACTTTCTGAAAGTTACTATTTATGGAAATCAACTATAAAATGAATGGTAAGTTTCCATTTCGGAGGATAGTTATGCTCTAAAAACGAAAGTTACTATTTATGGAAATCAACTATAAAAGGAATGGTAAGTTTCTATTTTGGGGGTGGGGGATATTTATGTTCTAAAAACGAAAGTTACTATTTATGGAAATCAACTATAAAAGGAAGGGTAAGTTTCTATTTTGGGAGGATAGTTATGCTTTAAAAATGAAAGTTACTATTTATAGAAATCTACTATAAAAAGAATGGTAAGTTTCCATTTCGGGGGATTCCTTTTCTGAAAATTCAACACAAATTGCCACATGTCGCGACCTCATTTGTCCTAAGTCATTAATCTGTCCATGTCATTAAAGTTTTACTTTTTTTCCACCATTTCAAAATTTTAAAAATGCATAGAAAATAGCTCCAGTTCGGAAAAATTCACTGAAAAATGTCACGGACCACTGGCGAGACCCACTTCACAAATGCGTCTGAATTTTAGTCATCGGAATCACAACGTACCTACTAATGTGGTATAACTTGTTTGGTAGGTTATATGCTAGTGTACAACTTTGTGAACTAACTATATAGAGGAAGCAAAATTTTCAAAAATCTCGTGAAATAGGATGTGATTGGTATAGTAAAATACGGCTGCGGTAGAAAAATCACTTTAATTCGCCAATGTTTGGGCCCCAATCGAAGCGGTCAACCCTATTTACGTTTATGTTTCACTAAGGAGAGCCCTATCCTCGGGTGGTAAACGTCCCCAAAGTTTTACATAGGTGGTTATGTCTCATCTATGTGAGACTTTATTATGTTGAAGAATCCACCAAACTAGGTCACGAAGAGGTAGGTAAGATAGTTTTCGTGTAATAAGTGAAGATGAACTATGGTTGACCGCTTTGATCGAGCCCCCAAACATTGTTGAATCCAGTTGAATTTTATACCACAGCTATGTTTCACTATAATGATCACATCAGACGGTCAATTTTCGTTTTGTGAATTTTAGTCATCAGAATCATAACGTGTCTACTAAAGTAGTATAACTTATTTGGTAGGTTATATGCTGGTGTACAACTTTGTGAACTAACTATATAGAGGAAGCAAAATTTTCAAAAATCTCGTGAAATATGATGTGATCAGTATAGTAAAATACAGCTACGGTAAGAAAAATCACTTTAATTCGCCAATGTTTGGGCTCCGATCGAAGCGGTCAACCTTATTTACGCTTGCAAATTTTACATTTGGTTGGTTCCATCTTAACAACCATTTTTATTTCCAGAAAGTCTACATTTATATAATTTTTCTCATCTAAATGGTAGATTTTTCTCATGAAAATAGTAGTTGTGTCTTATGTAAAATGTAGATTTTGTAACTTTCACCTTCTATTATTGATTTAATCTCAAGAACAATTTTGATTTCCAGAAAGTCTACTTTTTTGTGATTTTGCTCATCCAAATGGTAGACATTTCTCATGAAAATGAAAATAGTAGTTGTGTCTTATGTTAAATGTAAACTTTGCAACTTTCATCTTCAATTATTGATTCAATCTCAAGAACAATTTTAATTTCCAAAAAGTCTACTTTTTTATGATTTTACTCATCTAAATGGTAGACATTTCTAATGAAAATAGTAGTTGTGTCTTATGTTAAATGTAGACTTTGTAAATTTTGCCTTTAATGGGTTCAATATCAAGAACCATTTTGATTCCCAGAAAGTTTACTTTTTTGTAATTTTGCTCATCTAAATGGTAAACATTTCTCATGAAAATAGTAATTGTGTCTTATGTTAAATGTAAACTTGCAAATTTTACATTTGGTTGGTTCAATCTTAACAACCATTTTTATTTCCAGAATGTCTACATTTATGTGATTTTTCTCATCTAAATGGTAGATATTTCTCATGAAAATAGTAGTTGTGTCTTATGTAAATGTAGATTTTGTAACTTTCACCTTCTATTATTGATTTAATCTCAAGAACAATTTTGATTTTCAGAAAGTCTACTTTTTTGTGATTTTGCTCATCCAAATGGTAGACATTTCTCATGAAAATGAAAATAGTAGTTGTGTCTTATGTTAAATGTAAACTTTGCAACTTTCATCTTCACTTATTGATTCAATCTCAAGAACAATTTTAATTTCCAAAAAGTCTACTTTTTTATGATTTTACTCATCTAAATGGTAGACATTTCTAATGAAAATAGTAGTTCTGTCTTATGTTAAATGTAGACTTTGTAAATTTTGCCTTTAATGGGTTCAATATCAAGAACCATTTTGATTCTCAGAAAGTTTACTTTTTTGTAATTTTGTCATCTAAATGGTAAACATTTCTCATGAAAATTGTCACATCCCGACCCGTAAAATTTTATCTTATTTACTAGCTTGATTATAATAAGAATTTTACCGTCTTCGACATTGAGTTATAGTTTAATTGGTCCCTAGAGGGGTTTTGAGGGACG
Organism: Fragaria nilgerrensis; assembly: GCA_010134655.1. Classification (NCBI taxonomy): domain Eukaryota; kingdom Viridiplantae; phylum Streptophyta; class Magnoliopsida; order Rosales; family Rosaceae; genus Fragaria; species Fragaria nilgerrensis. Next base: position 29,627,827 of record CM020978.1, on the reverse strand, counting down.
ATTATTTCGGAGAGTTATTCGTAGGAGAAAAATGTAACGACGGTAAAAAATGGTAAATTTAGCTAGTAAAAGGTAATTTTTATTAGGGTATTATTTTTGGGGGTGTTAAATTTTTGGATTGGGTATATGTGGGTTGGAACCGGTTGAGCCAAGCCCAAAATATTTCTCTCTCTTCCCTCCTGATTCTCTCTCTCCTCTCCCGCTCCCGCACCCGACTCTCCCCATGCCGGAATTTCTTCTCCGCCGTCCGCCGCCGTCCGGCCGCCCCAGACCGCGGCACCGGTCCCAATCGATCGGTCTCCAACCCAGCTACCGTTCTAGACCGGTGGCAGCCTCTCTAGCGCCGCCGTGAGGGAGAGACGCCGCCCGGAAGTTCCGACTGCCGAATCGGTTTTCTCGTCGGAACTCCTTCCTCCGGCCGCCATAGCTGGCGAGCCTTGGCTCAAAAGAAAGCTCTCCTCCCATGCTTCAATCCCTCCAAAGGGCTCCCTCCATCTTCAGCTAGGTAAAGAGAAATCGGTATTTGAAATTCTAGGGCTTTATTGTGTGTTTGCGTTCGATTGACATGGTTAGGCTTAGAATTGGAGTTTGTGGTAGTTAGGAATGTTGTAGAGGAGGTTGAGAGGAAGATGTTGTCAAATTTTGGTGGACATTGGAGGTCGCCGGAGCTGGTCGCCGGCCGCAGGCGCCGCCGCCGCTGAAAAATTGTTTTTGGTGGAGATTTTTATGAGGAATTTAATGGAATGAGTTTTAGAATTTTCGGACGAGTTTTGAATAGGTTTGTGAATTTCTGAAGTTTGGTATTTAGGCGGTTAAATAATGTAAAATCCGACCGTAGGATTTAAATCAATTTCTAGGAAAGGTTGTTTATACGACTGCCGAGTATGATATAAAACTTTGGATCGTTCCGATTTAAGAATATCAAACTTAGGCAATGATGAGCGTAATTATGGCTCTCGATTAATTTTGCCTATTTTATAAATACTGGAATTTAGTTGGTAAATTAATTATATATTTGGAACAAGACGTGAGGAGGCCCGAGTAGAAGAAGCCTCGGAGCGTCATCAGGCTTAGGCCTAATTTGTGAATGGACCTTTGTTTTAAATAAAAAGCATGCAATGAATGATTTTATTAATCATTTGTTTCTTCTGATGAGATTTATTGATTTCTCGCCTATTTGACAATTTTTCCTCCTTTGGAGAGATCCCGAAAATGAGATTTTCGGTGGATATATATATTTTGGATATTATGAGTATAGTATGTATATAAATGCTAGCTAGTCATACGTGCTTGGTCCGTCATAATGAGGTAAAATATCATTATGGCGTGTCGTGCGTGTTAGACACAAGCGTCATAGCCCTATATGAAAACTTCTTTCTTTTTCGGTTTATTTAGGTTTTCATATAGGAAGTCCACACGTATATGTACACCGTCCCTTTTCGGTCATAATGAGGAAAAATATCATTATGGGGCAACGTGAGCGTTAGACGCCAGCGTTGTAGCCTTGTATGAATTTCTATTTTTCTGAATTGTTTCTAGGATTCATACAAGGAGTCTGACGAGTGTAGATACATACGAATATATATGTTTATATATAGTTCAGCCAGAGAGGCTCCATTTTATTTGAGTTTGTGACTAGCCAGTGCTAGTCGTAAAATTGTCAGTTTATGAGTTGAACACTTTTAAGCTGCCGCATGCAGTATATTTTTCTATGAAATTAAATTGGAATGCATAAATAGTTTACTATTAAATTATTTTTGTCCACTCACTCTAACGTTATTAAATGTCTTCCCGTGGGCCCTTCGTTTTAAAATGACCAGTCTGCAGAGTTCGGATTGGATCTAGTAGGAGACGAGGCATAGTCACCCGTATCTCCACCACCTTTCACCAGTAAGTTACATGTTTAGCCTACTTGTCTTTTCTTATTTCTGCTAATGTCTAGTAGCTCTGAATACTTGGGTTTAATGTACATACTTTTGGTTGTGGGTGAAGGCTTGTATATATTTTAGAATATTTTCGGATGATGTATATTATCTTAGATAATGTTTATTATCCTGTTGGTGGTGATTGTTTTTAGGAGCACGAAGGCTCCAGAAGTTAAGGTTGGATTTGGAACCTTTAGAAGTGTTTGCAGGTTTTTATTGGAAGGGTTGTCCATTTTCAAGGGAGGTTGTACCGAATTTTGCGGTAAATCTTTCCTTGGAGGTGGTCCCCGCACGATTTACTCCGGGTTTAGGGTGGAATTTGGGGCGAATCGTGTCAAAAATAGTAATTGTGTCTTATGTTAAATGTAGACTTGCAAATTTTACATTCGGTTGGTTCAATCTTAAGAACCATTTTTATTTCTAGAAAATCTACATTTATGTAATTTTTCTCATCTAAATGGTAGATATTTCTCATGAAAATAGTAGTTGTGTCTTATGTTAAATGTAGACTTTGCAACTTTCACATTCCATTTTTGATTCAATCTCAAGAACAATTTTGATTTCCACAAAGTCTACTTTGCTTTGATTTGGCTTATGTTAACGGTAGACATTTCTAATGAAAATAGTATATGTATGTTATGTTAAATGTAGACTTTCCATCTTTTACCTTGGGTTGATTCAATCTCAAGAACAATTTTGTTTTCCAGAAAGTCTATTTTTCTTTGATTTCGCTTATGTTAATGGTAAACATTTATAATGAAAATAGTAGATGTGTCTTATGTTAAATGTAGACTTTGTAATTTTTGTCTTTGGTTGATTCAATCTCAAGAACAATTTTGATTTCCAGAAAGTCTACTTTTCTTTGATTTCGCCTATAGTAATGGTAGATATTTCTAATGAAAATAGTAGATATGTGTTATGTTAAATATAGACTTTGCATCTTTTACCTTGGGTTGATACAATCTCAAGGATAATTTTGATTTCCACAAAGTCTACGTTTCTTTCATTTCTCTTATGTTAATGGTAGACATTTCTTATAAAAAGAGTAGATGTGTCTTATGTTAAATGTAGACTTTGCATCTTTTACCTTGGGTTGATTCAATCTTAAGAACAATTTTGATTTCCAGAAAGTCTACTTTTCTTTGATTTCGCTTATGTTAATAGTAGACATTTCTAATGAAAATAGTATATGTGTCTTATGTTAAATGTAGACTTTGCATCTTTTACCTTAGGTTGGTTCAATCTCAAGAACAATTTTGATTTTCAGAAAGTCTACTTTTCTTTGATTTCTCTTATGTTAATGGTAGACATTTATAATGAAAATAGTAGATATGTTTTATGTTAAATGTAGACTTTGCAACTTTTACCTTCGGTTGATTCAATCTCAAGAACAATTTTGATTTTCAGAAAGTCTACGTTTTTTTTATTTCTCTTATGTTAATGGTAGACATTTATTATGAAAATAGTATATGTGTCTTATGTTAAATGTAGACTTTACAACTTTTGCCTTCGGTTGATTCAAACTTAAGAACAATTTTGATTTCCAGAAAGTCTACTTTTTTTTTATTTCTCTTATATTAATTGTAGACATTTCTTATGAAAATAGTAGATGTGTCTTATGTTAAATGTAGACTTTGCATCTTTTACCCTTGGTTGATTCAAGCTCAAGAACAATTTTGATTTCCACAAAGTCTACTTTTCTTTGATTTAGCTTATGTTAACGGTAGACATTTCTAATGAAAATAGTAGATGTGTCTTATGTTAAATGTGGACTTTGCAAGTTTTACCTTCGGTTGATTCAATCTCAAGAACAAGGGTGCCCAAGAACAATTTCGATTTCCAGAAAGTCTATTTTTCTTTGATTTCGCTTATGTTAATGATAGACATTTATAATGAAAATAGTAGATGTGTCTTATGTTAAATGTAGACTTTGCAACTTTTGTCTTCGGTTGATTCAATCTCAAGAACAATTTTGATTTCCAAAAAGTCTACTTTTTTTGATTTCGCCTATGTTAATGATAGACATTTCTAATGAAAATAGTAGATGTGTGTTATGTTAAATGTAGACTTTGCATCTTTTACCTTGGGTTGGTTCAATCTCATGAACAATTTTGATTTCTAGAAAGTCTACTTTTGATTTCTCTTATGTTAATGGTAGACATTTATAATGAAAATAGTAGATATGTCTTATGTTAAATGTAGACTTTGCAACTTTTACCTTCGGTTGATTCAATCTCAAGAACAATTTTGATTTCTAGAAAGTCTACTTTTCTTTGATTTCGATTATGTTAATGGTTGAAATTTCTAATGAAAATAGTAGATGTGTCTTATGTTAAATGTAGACTTTGCATCTTTTACCTTGGGTTGATTCAATCTCAAGAACAATTTTAATTTCCAGCTTATGTCTAATTTTCTTTGATTTCTCTTATGTTACTAGTAGACATGTCTTATGAAAAAAGTAGTTGTGTCTTATGTTAAATGTAGACTTTGCATCTTTTACCTTAGGTTGCTTCGATCTCAAGAACAATTTTGATTTCCAGAAAGTTTACTATGTTAAGTGTAGACTAAATGTAGACTTTGCATCTTTTACCTTGGGTTGCTTCAATCTCAAGAACAATTTTGATTTCCAGAAAGTCTATTTTTCTTTGATTTCGCTTATATTAATGGCATAGATTTCTAATGAAAATAGTATATGTGTCTTTTGTTAAATGTAGATTTGGAAATTTTACCTTCGGTTGGTTCAATCTCAATCACAATTTTGATTTCTAGAAAGTCTATTTTTCTTTGATTTCGCTTATGTTAATGGTAGAGATTTGTAATGAAAATAGTAGATGTGTCTTATGTTAAATGTAGAGTTGCAAATTTTACCTTGGGTTGATTCAATCTAAAGAACAATTTTGACTTCTAGAAAGTCTACTTTTCTAATGAAAACAATAGATGTGTCTTATGTTAAATGTGTCTTTCGACTTGCAACATTTTCTGTGATATTTTTCATGACAGCAGTAGATGTTTCTTATGATAGTTGTAGACAGTCTCAAAAATCATTTTGATTTCCAGAAAGTCTACTTTTGTGTGATTTTGCTCATCTGAATGGTAGATATTTCTTATGAAAATTGTAGATATAAATAGACTTAACGGAGAGTTAACAATGTTAGTTTGCTTTAACATGCTGTAGTGCTATAACAAATCAAAACTGGTTGGGTATCTATACCTTAAGGCATACAAGTGGCACCCTTATTTATTTTGTCATGTCTATGGATTTCTATTGGTTTGTTCAAAATTAGGCGATGAATATGACGTAAGAAAAATGAGATGGTCAAAGAAACATATAAAACTCTCTCGACGTTTCTTAGGCGTTTATTGACTTTCAATAATGGACAGCACAAGAAAGCTTTAGATTATTAATTTTGGGGGAAAACTATATATGGCTCGAATAGCTAGCTAATTTTAGGGTTTTCAAGATGTTGAATAATAAGGGATTTATATGAATTTTGTGATCAAGAATAATCATAAGGTCGGCCTCGCGATGATGAGAGAAGAGGTTATTCTACATTGGAGGCATCACAAGGCAATGCCAGTTGTGGATTTAGCAAATTGTTAGTTGATATATAACCAAAGAATAGTTTAGGTATAGGTCATTAATGTTATGTTTCACTATCGTATTTAAGTAAGGTTTGTGAGTCTAACATTTTCGTTTAGTCAAAACTTTTGTCTAGCATAAATTTCAAGTGGTCGCAATAAACAAGTTAAGCGTGCAGTAGAAGTAAATAAATTATATATGTAGCAAGTTAATGATACAGATCGAAGGATCATTTTGGTAAAAATACCATTTAGTATCCTTACTGAATCTATTCGATCTAGTACACTACTGCATGTTCTTCCATCTAGCTAATACATTAGCAAGTGCAGATAATCAGTTCCAATCTAACACTCAAGAGAAAAGAAGCATTACTAATGTATTCTTCATCATGAGTAGTGGATCTTGAAGATAAATTTGAATATTGACAATTAGGGGAACATAAGCATGTTTAGCGCCATCACTTTCCCCTAGTCTTACCCTTAGAAGCAGATCATAAATAGTTAAATACCACCACCATTTTGCTATCATTCTTAGGCAGCTGATCTAATCCTCTACCTTCAAAAAACGCCAAGTGTAACACATTGAAAAATATAAGAAATCTAGCTAGTGTACTCATCCACAATAAAATAAAAAGACGAAGTTTATGATAACTGTAAGGCTAACTTCCAAACAGGGTTTTTTTAGCTTCCATAATTGTAATCAAAGCCTAATCAAGAAGTAACGCCATGAATTATTTGTTCTTTTGTATTCATCATTTCATCATGTATTTTTGATTGTATCTGCAACAAATTAACTTGTTCATGGTGTTACTGATAAATTTAATCCCCCAGAAAATAAGAGACAGATCGATAAAAACAACCACTCCGGCCATGCCATTTCTCAAATCTTAAACAACACTATGAAATTTTCAATCACAGAAGGATCGACCAAACTAGCTGAACTAATCAACACTTGCAGAGAGACTAACAGAGTTTCGGAAACCATCTAAACAAACGCAACGCTTCTCTTTCCGACGGCATAGCTTCTGCTTCTGGGATACAGGTCCTTCTTCACGTCACCTTCCTCCTCGAAATCACAAGGGGCGTCCTCGTCAATTCTCCCCATGGCCACGCTGCCACACTTGGGCAACACCTGCCTCGACCCCATGCTCGTCGTCGTCGCCGACCTCTTCAGCTGGTCCTGAAGTAGCTTATCCACGTCGATACGAGTCCCGTAGCTCCTGGCCGAGGCAGCCCTCACCAGCTCGGAAAAGTCATCGCTGCCCTCGTTGGACCTCGACGATGAGGACCTCGTGCTGAAGCTTTTGGGTAAACCCGAGGAGAATTGCCCGCCGGGGCCGGACAAGGTGCTACCTCCGTAGCTGAATTTGTCGCCGACGTCCGTCATGCTTCTGACGTAAAAGTCCTTGGCCTTGCCTAAGGCTCTGATGGGGACTGTGATGATTCTGAGGAAGCGGTTCTGGTTGTGCGCCTTGGTGGTGGTGCTTCTCATCTTTGTCTTGGTTTCTTGGTGTGGGAAAAGGAAGAAAGGGTGGTTCTAGGTGAGGGGAGAAGAAGGCGTGAGGCAAATATATAGTGCGTCTGTTTCAGTTTTCCATATGCTCATATTTGTCTTCTACTAATTCATTTTAATTTGGCCAGAGAAAAGTTTACCCATACTTGAGGGGTGTGTTTGGGTGGAAGAGAAAATAGATTTAAATGACAATAATAACAACATGTAATCACATGCGATCAATTCACAAACCGTTTACAATGCTTAAAAACGACTTTATCAATTGATCATAATAGATTTTAAACTAATCAAATTGTACGTGACATAGCAATGAAACTGATTGATTGATGAGTATAAAAATTATAGCTCATGAAATCATGGATTTTGAAGCATTAATTTGAGTACAAAAATTGAACACTGCCATAATCTGTGGATATATAATTCAAAATGTTCAGTTGTTCATGACACATGGTTTTGAATAGGTGACCAAGAGACATCGTGGTTGAGAAAAGTATGAACAACTAGGTGGGTTTAGAGTTTAGACTTTTCAAAACCCACAGGATTAGGGAAGGCCAAATGAGATAAGAACAACACAGAGGTGACCAAGGGTGTGCTAGAATCAAGCTTAATTAATTCTATTAATAAAGTAGGCCAAAATTGAAAACAAAGTTTAAGCTGACTAACAAGTAACAATAAGGGTGCACAAGTACTCAATTTCAACGTCTGGCTTGAAATTATTCTAGTTCAGGCGGTCGATCTCATCCGAGTCATCTGGTGGCTTCGATGGTCAGGATTTCCATCCAACTACTACTACTGCTCTATTCCTCGTCAAATAATGAGCTAGCTTTTCATGGGAAGCATGTGTCTAATAAGATAAAAAGAAGGATCAATTTCAATAAAAACAACCCGTCAGTCAATTTTCTGCCATGATCACTTGTTCAGTTACTGTATTTAGAGGATGCTTTGATTCTGGTGTATAAATAATGTTACAGTCTGTAGTAAAATTGTACCTAACATCTTAAATTTGTTAAATTTTAATCGTTCGCATATAATAAAACGAACTTCTAATTAACGATCTTTCGTTTAATCGTAAAAACATACATTTAAGATCTACTAACATTTTTACGCACATGTCACAAGAAATATTTCAAGAAAGGAAAAGAGGATATATAGAATCTGACGAAGCTTGACGAAGCTTTGGATTTGTGGAGGTGTGGAAGATATGCATGAGAGTGTGAGACCCTAGATTTGGATAAGGCGTCGTATTGAAAGAGATCGGCCATGGTATTGTTTCACTTTCACGCTTTCACTCTGTGTGCGCCCACTGTAAGCATGCTTCGAAAACAACTGCTCACCAATAATGAAGTGATGAGAAAATAGTTAGGCCCAATTTTTTTGCAAATAACGGGCTTGAAGGCCCAATAGCAGTAATCTTGGGCCATGTAAACTCACAGTTTGTGATAAAGAGTACTAGTATAATCCAAGATGACGTATCTCGTTCTGCACCACTACTTTTGAGCTCGCGGGTCTCTGCAAGTGTATAATCCGATTGAAGAAGATGAGGCGAAGAGGAGGAGGAAATGAAGAAGGAGCTAGGACTACTGTTTTGGATGGCTATGATGATGTACACGTGCCAAGCAGTCAGCAACCTCCACCCTCTGATCCTGATACCTGGAAATGGCGGGAATCAGTTGGAAGCGAGACTGACCAAAGATTACGAGCCCAGTAGTTTGTTATGTAATCGTTGGTACCCGATTGAGAGGAACAAGGAGGGTTGGTTCCGGCTCTGGTTCGACCCGACTGTTCTGTTAGCTCCGTTCACTACTTGCTTTGCTCAGAGGATGACGCTCTATTACGACCAGGAGAAGGATGATTACAGCAATGCCCCTGGGGTTGAAACCAGAGTCCCTCACTTCGGCTCCACTCAGTCCCTTCTCTTCCTTGACCCCAATCTCAAGTAAGCTTTCATATTGTTATTGCTGACTCAAATTAATTACAGTCGGGTATGTGGGGTATGTTATATTGTTAAACTGTAGATACTATCTAATGTGTTCTTGATTTAGAAATGGTACAGTTAAAATTGAGAGTAGTAAGATAGGCCTATGCCTATTGCTATACAATGTGACTTCATACTTGCTAATGGTGGCTACATATATAGGAAGATCACAACATACATGGCACCCCTAGTGGAATCATTGGAAAACATCGGCTATGTCGACGGCAAAACTATGTTCGGAGCGCCGTACGATTTTCGATATGGTTTAGCACCTAAAGACCATCCATGCCATGTTGGTTCTAAGTTCCTGAAAGACCTAAAATACTTGGTGGAAAAAGCCAGCAATTCTAATGGGGGAAAGCCGGTGATACTTGTCTCTCACAGCTTAGGAGGCCTCTTTGCTCTTCAACTTTTGAATCGTAACAAGCCCTCTTGGCGGCAAAAGTTCATCAAGCATTTTGTTGCACTCTCTACACCGTGGGGTGGCACTGTGGACGAAATGCTCACCTTTGCTTCAGGGAACACACTAGGAGTGCCACTAGTGAATCCATTGCTAGTGAGAGAGGAGCAGAGAAGCTCAGAAAGCAATCTATGGCTAATGCCTAATCCGAAGCTATTCAGGAGCGAAAAAACAATAGTGATTACCCCAAATGCTACATATTCAGCTCATAACATTCCCCAATTCCTCAATGACATTGGATTCCCCGAAGGAATTTATCCCTTCAAAACACGCATTTTGGCCATGATGGATCAGCTTGAAGCTCCCGGAGTGCCTATCACTTGTGTTATCGGAACCGGTGTGAGCACAGCAGAGACTTTGTACTATGACAAAAGAGGCTTTGATGAGCAACCGGAGATTGTTTATGGGGACGGAGACGGAACTGTTAACATGCTGAGCTTGCTTGGACATGAATCTCTATGGTCTAATGTGAAAAATCACACTCTGAAAACGATCAGAGTTCCTGGGGTGACTCATACCGAGATACTCAAAGATGATGGTGCAGTTGGTGAAGTTGTTAGAGAAATCTCTGGAATCAATTCTCAGTTCAAGTTTGTTGAGAATGTAAATGTGCAATGAACTAACCAGTGGTACAAAAGCACCCAAGGACGGTAAAGATTCATTTCTTACAAACTGCAACGCTTACTTTCAATCTTTTTTTTTCATTCTGATGAAGTGTAGAGCATAAACATAATTCATATTCCTTGTCCGCTAGGGAAATGTAAAAAACCATGGCATTTCCCCCGGCCATAACTCATACTAAAGCATTGGTAAATAATTTTGTGAACTTATCGAATCTTATATATGAGAATCCAACCAAATACAGAAAATTACATGGCTCGAATATGAATAGATAGGTGTTTTATTTTTATCGATTTTATTTACGGCGGTATATCAGTGTATTTTATTTCTCTTCCATCATTCGGAAACACGATATGAGGCCCAGTTCGGCGGACTAACCCAATAGGCCCAAAGATTACGACCCATGATTAGTGAGGTAAACGTCCTAACGACGTGATTTGGATTTTGGAGGGTAAAAGGGGCAAAAGAGTAAAGCAGCAGTAAGAGTAAAAAAGACGGGGAAGACAGAGAAGCTCCGTGTGGGGGAAGGGACCCACCAAGAGCGTGGCTTTCACAAAAAAAAAAAGGGGGCCCCACAAGTCCAGCTAGGAAGTTTGACCATTCCGATTTCTGGGTCTAAGATTCGTAAAATTGTTTTAAACGGCTGGATCGGGCAATATTGGGCTTTCCGGTAGCCGGTTTGACCACTTTAGTTTCCTTTTTTAATTCTTTGGTCTCTGATGACGCAATTACACACGCAGAGATGGGAACCGTGCGTCTCAGACACTTTATCTATCTCTCTGCCATTTTTGATTGATTAAAATATAACACTAATTAAAATTGTTAAAAGGAAATCTGAAAGTGAGAACTTGGGAAGTAGGGATTTGACTAATAATTAACCCAAGAAAGAAAGCGAGAGTGTAGAATACTAGCTACAAGCAAGTGTGGTGTCACTCGATCATGCACTGTTCACTAGCATAGTAACACTGCTGTGTGTGAGGCGTGACATTGGCTAATGGAATAGTGCTATTGCTGTAGTTGGATTGTTAGTGCGTTTCTCTCCAACTGTGTCCACACCTATGACAGCTCGGGTGTTCCAAGTTACCCGTGATCTGTACCTCTACAATGATGCGTTTGAATGATCAATCACTCAAGCTTTGCCTTCTTTGCTCTGGCTCTTTCGTCGACCTCTAATGGTGAGGTCGGCAATCCACGCATTCTACACGTTGATATGGTCGGAAAGAAAGAAAAACAATGTAGATTGTCTTGTGGAGGTTTGAGTAAATAAGAATATAAGATGAAGAAGCTCGCAAGCTAATATATTTGATAACTATTTTTATGTTCTCATATTAGCACTTTGTTAGGTATCTTGATCTCTCAGACGTGCAAGTCTCTACTCGATCTCTTAGCATCGTTATATAACATGTTTTGCGCAAATACGTATCTCTTAGAACATTTTGAATAAACAAAGATATCAAGAGTTATATATCTATAGACAAATGTCAATACTAATGAATCATCGTATGCTTAGAACTTTCAATTGAGTTATGTCTCTTGAAAATTCTAAGCAAGATAATAAGGTTGGTTTATCGTGCACATAATAATAAGGTTGGTTTTAGATTTTCGATTGATTTGAAATCTGGAATCTATCAAATTTTTATGTCAGTTTTGAAAATCATTTTGAATGGAGAATTAATTGCATTTTAGCAATGGCGATTGACCACGAAATAATGAAAAGAAGATAGAGACTAGCATCAAAGTGTAGCTAATGTCATTATGCATGGAAGCTTACTTTGGTTAATAATTTAATTAGTTGGGAGGGAGGGAGATAAAAAATGTTGGACCGAGTGGGAAGAAGAACGTGCAAAGTGGATTGCCACATCCCACATGCTATTTCGTGCACTTTTGCATTGGATTGCATTGGCAACATCATTTTCCCCTTTTGAATATTGACCGACTGAGGTTGCGTCTCCGAGTCAAGTCATATCGAATTGCGTCTCTTCACTCTTTATTTTCATATCTTCCGACACACCCAAATATTACTTAATCCTCCGACAATTAGGAAAGTGAAGCGAAATGGTTTGCTACTTAAGTTTCATTTTAGTAAACCAGGCCCCGTATCAATGAGCGTTAAGTAGAAAACTTCAAACCTTAGTTTGATTCACAAAGTTGTTAAAATGTCATAAACTATAATACAACGTATAATTAAGACATTTCACATACACCGATCAAATAACTCATGAGTTTAAAAAGTGTTATGTTACGGTAACACAATAAAAACCAGTTTTATACGGTGACACGTATGAATATTCGGATTTCAATTCTCCTACCAGCGTCAGATCTTGTAAATAACCTACTAAATTTTTCAGTCAAAGAAAAAGCAAATCATACACACCAAAAAATAAATTCAGTCAAAAGCAACCTTCAGCATAACCTGGCATTGGTTACATAATAATTCTTAATTATCTCTGCTTCTCTGGAATCCGTCCCCTTTATTTATAATTATAACAACAAAATAACAAAAACCCACAAAATATAATTTTGTCTAGGGTCAGAAAAATACATGATTCCAATAAAAACCCCCAGAAAAATAAAAAAGAGGTCCCTGCATGACTGCCCAGTCTGCACGTGTGGTGCACAGTCCCACTGCACAAGATTTCGAACTGGCCACCGCTGGCTATCACCGGTCACAACCCTCTCCGATTTATTCACCCCATTAATAATTTAAACAAATTTTTAATTTATTTTTCGGGGTTGTCGTCACCGGCCCCCACAAGAACCAGCACATAGTGGAGAGGGGAGACTGTGAACAAGATTACTCCTTTTTTTTGTTTGGTGGTTTGGGACTTGGGAGTTTTCTTCTGCTTTTCCTCTGCCCTCTTCTTTCTTCAAGCTTCTTGGGTGGGTGGTGTTTGAGTGGTATGTGTTAAGTTTCGACCTTTTGGTTGCTTTTGATTCCTTTTCTCTCTGATCTGGGGGTGTGTATGATTTCCAACTTTTTAGTTGAGCTTGAAGAGGAAGTGAGAGAGGAAGATTGCAGCTTCATTATGGGGTTTGATTTGGTGATGATGGCGATGGTGGTGTAGTGGTAGCGGTGGTGGAGAAGTAAGAAGGAACAAGGGTGGGCCTTTATTGACCGTGGAAAAAAAAAAGGTGTGGATAAAGCAAAAGAGTGAGAAAAGATAACCAATTTCATGGTCTTTGTTGCTTGTAATTGTCAAAGAGAGTGAAAGAAAGCTAAAGCTTCAGCTTCTCTATAATTCTTATGGGACTCATTGCTCTTGTTCAGCTAACTTTTCTGTTTTGGGGTCTGTAAGGATTATAGGTTTAGTATTCGTTCTCTGCTTGTTCAAAATGCCGATGTATCAGCCGTCCGCTGCGAGAAGAGTTGGGGATCTGAAGTTTGATGTGGGCGGAGGTGGGCAGGTTCTAGATCTGGAGACTGCCGTGAAAGATGGGATTCTGGGCGGCGGAGGTGGGTTGGTCTGCGGCGGCGTTGCGGCGGAGAAGTTGGATCTGAAGAAGATGATAGAAGAGCTGGAGTCGATTGAGATTCCCTCGGTGTTCATTTGCCCAATCTCGTTGGAGCCAATGCAAGACCCTGTGACGCTTTGCACGGGTCAGACTTACGAGAGATCCAACATTCTCAAATGGTTCAGCTTGGGGCATTATACATGTCCCACGACAATGCAGGAGCTTTGGGATGATTCGGTGACGCCGAACAAGACCCTGCACCAGCTGATTCACAGCTGGTTTTCGCAGAAGTACTCGGCCATGAAGAAGAGGTCTGAGGATGTGCAGGGGAGGGCGTTGGAGATTTTGGAGACATTGAAGAAGGTGAAGGGCCAAGCTAGAGTTCAGGCTCTCAAGGAGCTGAGGCAGGTAGTGACGGCTCATTCTTCGGCTAAGAACACTGTTGTGGACAATGGAGGTACTGCTTTGATTTCTTCTCTATTGGGTCCTTTTACTTCGCACGCTGTTGGGTCCGAAGCAATTGGGACCCTTGTGCATTTGGACCTCAGTACTGAGTCCAAGAACAGTCTGACGCAGCCGGCAAAGATTTCGTTAATGGTTGATATGTTGAATGAGGGGTCGATTGAGACCAAGATCAATTGTACGAAATTGATTGATGTTTTGATGGAGGGAAAGGATTTGGAGTCGGAAATTGCCTCGAGTTTGAGTCTTGTGGTAGGATTGTTGAGGCTAATTAGAGATAAGAGGCACTCGAAAGGGGTGTTGCCTGGACTCAGTTTGCTGAAGACGATTTGTTCACACGAGTCGGTCAGGAGCTCGGTTGTTAGTGTTGGGACAGTTCCTCAGTTGGTTGAGCTCTTGCCGAGCTTGAATCACGAGTGTTTGGAGCTAGCGCTTCACATCCTAGAAGTTTTGTCGACTGTTGAAGAAGGAAGAGAGGCTTTGAGATGTTGTGCCAAGACGATCCCAAGTGTGGTTGGACTATTGATGAAGGTTTCGGAGACATGTACACAGCTTGCATTGTCAATCTTGTGGGCAGTATGCAAGCTCGCCCCAGAGGAATGTGCTTCCGTTGCAGTAGAAGCTGGCCTAGCAGCGAAACTACTTCTAGTGATTCAGAGTGGATGCAATCCTACACTGAAGCAAAGGGCTGCTGAGCTCTTGAAGTTGTGTAGTCTAAATTACACCACCACTACATTCATTTCAAAGTGTAAGCTTACTAGAACAATACAGTGAAGTGAAAAAATTGGTGAACTGCCCCACTTTGTTGATATACTTCATTCACACAATTTTGCTTTGTCCCAACGGATAAAGAAGCCAGAGAGCTTATCCGATCCAAGAAAATTCAAGACTAAAAGCCAATTGGTGTTTCTGAGGTAGCCTTCTTTCTTGTGTATACTAGAAATCTTTGATTGTATTGGAACAGTTGTTTCCACCACCAGAAAAGGATCGTAACTTCATAATGTGGATGGATGAATTGGGCACCATATTGCAATCTTCATTATTACAGTTCTACAGTGTATAAGCTTGCACTTTGCAGCTTTGTGTATCCATCAGTCTCTCCACCATTGTAGAGCTTCTTCTTTCTCTTGAATTGGAAATTTTTACCATTGTAGAGTTGACACTTTCAGTTAATCGGGTATTAATGATGGATACTGTCATAGGCTCCCATTTGCATTATGTCTTTTCAGAGATGACTAGCTGAGAAAGATAGGGTTGCTTGTTTTGTTAGTTTTTCTTTTAAGACCTACATTGACTGGTCGTGTGGTACACTCTTTTACTCTTCTGAAGAAAGCTGTGATGGAAACAGTGTCTTTGTTCATAATGAATAAAAAGGAGAAGAAACTGACTGGACTTTAAACTTTACATCAGACAAGCAAATCCAACTGTAAATTGGGCACAATCATAGATGACCAACCCTTCAACCTATACATTTGGTTATTCTGGAGCAGAAATCGCAACAGCTTATTCGGAGTTAAGCAGAGTCGAACGCAGAGGTTATTGCGCACAAAGAGTACTTATGTCACTAGTTCAAATGGTTTCGGAATCGAATCATGACATTAGCTGAAATGGTGGTTCTCTAACCTTTAACAGAGAAATCCAGTCTTATCCTATCAATTAATCATCAACCTCCATTCATGAACCAGATTTGGCTCGAGCTTTTTGGATTCCCAAAGCTTCAATGATTTTTATTTTTATTTTTGTGAGATGTGTTAATCAAAGAAAATGATGTATTACTTTGAAGCTTAAGGGCCCTCATATCCACTTTTGTTGTCACGAATGGGCGCACATAAGCACATGGATGGCTCCCAAAGCAATGAAAAGAGATATTTGTACCAAAAAAAAGAGAGATCATTGAAACCTTGTCTATCTGAAAAGGAGAGGGAGGACAAGGACCAAAAAATTCTTTGGTGGCATTAGCAACCATGGATGGCATCTTTGAATGGAATTAGTGAGTCTAATTCCTTTAAACAAACACATAAAATCGTCGATTCTTTCGCAAGAGGGTCGAGTAAAACGACGTAGTTGTCCCTTGAGAATGGTACAGTAGCTAAGTTTTAGGGACTCTTTCTCCGTCTAAACTGTTGCTATTATGTCACGCTTTGTTAAATAAATCGATGACTGACCCTCATATAGGGCAGGTATCATGTGATCGTAACATAAACTACTGCTTCGAAACCGAAACCGAAACCGAAACCCTGCTGCTCCTAGTATGTAAAGAATGAAACCTTTCTGCATCGTTTTTGAGTTTCACTTCATGGGCTCAATGCCTCTGTAATCCAATAGCAGGATGAAACGCACTTGCCAGTAATATATGGGCTGTATTAATTAGGCCTAACACATTGGGCTATATCATATGAACTGCTACACCCAGCATCAATTCAGAAGTACCCATAGAACAGGTAGGCGACCCTGCTGCTATGGTGCTATAGGTTGTTTAAATTTTGTTCTTGTTTTTTGTTTTTTGGATCGATTAGATTGTCTAAGATTTACTTATAATTTTCTAAACATAACAAAAATTATTATTCCAAATATTTACCAAAAATAGATACACAAGACTATGAATGTGTGTATTGGTTCAACAAACGTCATCTCTTCACTTCGTTTGGGCTCTCATTTATCGTCATGAGAAAAAAAATCAGAAATGACCCTACGTAATGAGAAATAAAATCAATTTACGATCATACCTTTTCAAACTAATTTTTTGCTGTTAAATTTTTTTACCATAGGAAAATGAGTCGATTAAAGAGTTTACGAGTCACAAATACTGCAGTCAAATGTTTACTTACTTGGAAATGAATTGATCACGAATGTATAAGAGAAGGAATGTGAGAGAAAATGGAATTTGATACGAAGATATTCATTTTCATTGAGTTATTTATTTAACCATATGTAATGGAACTAATTACGTTTAATGTTATTTACTTATCATATGAGATAGTTTATCATGGTTTTAGAAATTAATTACGAACATTTTTAATTCTAAATCCACATTCCCTCTTAGTATTTTGAAATATGAAAACTGTTAAGGTGAGACTCGTATCATTTTGATCTCATCATATATAAGTAAATCCATGAATTCTTTTATTTCGAAATAATTCTCTGACTTCCTCTTCAAATAAACATGAGACGTTCAAGTTCAAACTGATTTCGATAACGAACCTAGCTATCAAGCTCATAGAGTCGAATAAAAATGAGAAAGAACATAACCCAAAAGCAAAAATCAAATTGCCAGAGAGTCAAATGCAAATATTTAAGAATGAACACTCGAGTAGTGCCGGACGACGATCATGATTGGATGCGGTAATAATTTTGTTTTATCCGGTGCATAATACATACATGGCAGGAGCTGATAGGCCCCACCATCTTCGACCGATTGGCTCATAGACCCAGTAGATACCCGCACTTTTCACTGCGCCCGTACACTTTTTGAAACCTCCATTTCCAATCCGTCACTTTCTTCTCTCCAAAATCCCGCAAATCCCAACTCCCAAAAAAAAAAAAAAAAAAATGTCATGGCTCGCCCACTCGCTCTCCAAATCCCTCCGGCTCGACGACGACGACGACGGCGACGGCGAAGATCACGACGTCGTCCGGCCCCACCCCAACCACAATGAAGCTCACGTCCCACCCACCACCATCGCCTCCACCAAACTCAATGAAATTGAATCCGACGCAAACGAACAAGAATTTGAAGACGCCCAAACGCGTGGCGTCAAGGACGACCTCTCGGAGTTCCAGCAAACCCTAACGCGTCAATTCTGGGGCGTCGCTTCCTTCCTTGCGCCACCGCCACCGTCCGATCGGTTAGCTGATCCGCCCGATTGCGATCGATCCGAGCCGCCCGATCAACCACCCGGTCAACCGCCGATGGCGTCCAATGAAGACGAAGAAGAAGAGGAGGAGTGTGCCGTCGGTGTCACTGAGGAGGTGTTGAATTTCGCTAGAAACATCGCGATGCATCCAGAGACGTGGTTGGACTTTCCTCTTGATGAAGAAGAAGACTTGGGAGGTATGTAGAAATGTGTATTTATACATGTATCTATATGTGAATGTATATCTCAGTTCTCGTAATTCTTTGTTTAATTGATTGTTGATCTTCGAATTCGAATGTTTTTGGTAGTACATTGTATGCTGTGGTATTAAGATTTATGATCTGAATAATGTAGTTGAAAATGGTTGTGAAATTTGGAGGTAGTGAATTTTTGAAGTGGAAATGTATTACATTGGGATTGAAAGTAGGTTTTTTTCGTTTTTTTTTTTTTTTTTTGGATCAAGGATGTGCCTTTTGGAGTGATGCAGTTCTGTAATTGGTGCCTAATTTATGCACATTTCTTATTCTAGATTTTGAAATGTCTGATGCCCAGCAAGAGCATACTATGATTGTTGAACATCTTGCGCCGAGATTAGCTGCTTTGAGAATTGAGCTCTGTCCGTGCCATATGAGCAAGAGTTACTTCTGGAAAGTCTATTTTGTTCTTCTGCATTCGAGACTCAACAAGCAGGATGCTGAGATTTTGTCCACACCTCAGGTAAGCTTTTCGCTTGTGTTATTACTTTCAGTGTCTGTTTATCAAAGGATCCAATTCAATGCTGTTTTAAACTTAAACCTTTAGGTTATCACTGTTGAATATATCAGTGTCAACTGTGCTTCATGCCAATCCCTGACTTTCAGATTCCATTTGTTTATTCTTATGCCACACCAAGCTTGAGTATCTCAAATATACACAAGTGTTGGTAATGTTGAGTGCAAGTAATTGCTTGAACTCCTCTATGGATTTTCCTGGGATGGCTTATGATACTTCTAGATATTCTTTCATGCACATTGGGGAATTCATATTAGGGTAGAGTTCAACTCCAGTAATCTGTAGGTTACAGTTAGTCTTGCTAAGTTTATTGAAGAGACAAAAAAGGAGAAGAGGCCAATGAGTCCTTGCATTTGAAGAAGTTGTCTGAAGTCTTTTAATTTCTTTTGTTATGAATTTATGGATGGATTTAAATATTTGCAAACACACATTTGTATGTATCTGATTTTTTTGTCCTGTGGAAGTTAGAAATAACTAGAAAGATCTGAATTAATTGACAATTTTTGAGATTATTGCAGAGTTTAAGCAGAAAACATTTGAATGGTGAAATTTTGCAGGTAATGGAAGCAAGAGCAATGTGGATGCAGGAGCTACAATGTCAGACTCCATCAAGTTCTAAAATGTCAGAACATGAATGGTTTGGAAGAAGCACTTCACATTTAAAAGATAATTCAAGTACAATACATGAAGAGTATGATGATTACTCTCCGGTCTCATCACATACTCCTCATTATGAGGATACACTTCATAGGACATTTCCTTTTGAATCAACCATGCCCTCCACAGCCTATGAGACTGAGAAGCACGCAGTTGAGAGTAATGATATGCCATTTGTTGATAAGTCTGTTATTGAAGAAAATCCCTCCATTAGGACTGAGGATAACAATGTGACGGTTGGTCCATCCTCCCAGATACTACTTAATAGCTATGACGATGAGAACGATGATGACTGGCCAGAGGATGATGATGAATTATATGGGTATAGTGGCACATCTATTGGTTTGATAAATGAAGAAGACATATCTTTCAGTGATCTTGAGGATGATGATTTCCAGGCACCCTCCAAATTAAAGCTCAACCCAAAGGAGTAAGAAATATCAAGGACAATACATGTAAATGACCATGCATGGGCTCTGCTCGTTGGAGAAAAGATGGTTACTTTAAGTCATCTGATGAACTGTAGGGGCGAGAATTTTAGATAACTTGCAAATTCCCTACTCAGTAGCCCTATGCGGGGACTCTTCTAAATCACATGTTGAACTGTCCTACTGAATCGTCCTGCGCTGGGACGAGAGCCTGTGTTGATGATACTGTTCTATACCAAATTGTACATGATTTTTGTTGCCAATTCAGGTCTTTACAGAAAAGTTTATGTTTGATTGATTGATTGGTTTGGATAGGAGTTGTAATTACAATATATAGTGGTTCAGTGATGGAAAGAAGAATTTGCTCAAAGTTTTGGTGGTTAAAAGATGTGTATGCTGAATGTGTGATCTTGGAATGATCGGAATGAATAAAAACGATTTTGCCTTTCGTGTTATGCATCATCTGTGTACATCTCTTTGCTGATTTTCGCTTTTTAGGCATGGCTTGATAGACGCGAGTTTAGCTGATGTTTTCATGAGTTTCTAAACCAGCTGCATCTGCCTGTGGTGCAACTCTCTGGCCTATCAACAGACAGCTGAGTGTTTGTTTTTCCTGGACATATCAAGAGTGTTGTCACCTGGTGGATTTACAAGCTTACATAGTTGCTACATACATAACATCTTATATCTTTCTTCTTTCTGGAATATTAAAGCATCAGTGCTACTTTGTGATGATTGATGAATAATATAGACGTTTCATTGTCGATTTTGACTCGACACCTTTTCAGTAAACATCCGGTTATAGATGTTATTGTTTAAACCTGTGTAACATAGAGTTAGGTGAATTACTAACAGAGGATCTGGAGATGAGAGAATGCCAGAAAAGGGATTCTATAATAATGGAAAAGCCAACTTTTCATGAAATTAAGAAGATATACGTTGGAATCATTAAAGAAAAAAATCCAGCAATTCTGTGAAACAATTAAAGGAATACCAGATGTGTTCATATTACATTCATAACTGAGAAAGCATATATTTAGGTACATGTTATATATATAGGACCCAGAACCAAGGTTTCTCAATCACAGCTGTGTAATTCTATAAGGTTAGCTAGTCCTATTCTTTTTGAAGAAATTAGTTGAATCTCCTCTGTTCGAGTCGAAAAATATGAGTTCTGGTATGTTATATATGCTTCCCATACAGTTTGTTTATGGAGTCATTGTTAGTTTTGGCCTTTCAAATTTTATGTTTTTGTTGTTCTTTAACCGTGTTTGGTTTTTTACCTACTGTAGGTTATCCTCCACCTGGTTACGGTGGATATCCACACTGACTATATCATTTCTCAATGTATGTGCAGTCTGGCTGCTCTTTGCTGTTGTTGCTGCTTGGAATGGCTTTGCTCATAAAACATATCAAGGATACATGCTTCTTCACATTGGAAGCTAAATAATGCAGAATGATAGATACACAGTCTAGCTAGTTTGCACTTGAGTTTGCTTAAACAAACAATGTGTTTACTTGTTGGTTTTGCAAATACTACTACAATCATTTGATACTGCTTATAACAGTCAAATGTCACCATGATCCGAAGAGGTTCTAAAAGATTACGATTCCTATAATTTTTAACCAACCAATAGCCTATTAATGACTTTTAACCAATAGCCTATTAGCCGTAATCATTTTCAGTTTACTCTAATATCTCGTCCAACTCAAAATTCAATCAAGAGAAAATTTGATGCATACATACGATAATTTCTAGAAAGTCATACGTATAGACTTTCCAATCGTATGGCCCATTTCCTTTGGGTTTTATAGACCATACGGCCCGTATCAACCAAGAAACGAACGGCACTTGGACAACGACTACCGGCGTCTCCTCCCTCACAAATTGACAATAGGACAAGTCACACCTGAAGCTTCCTCCTCCTCCTCACCCTCCCTCTCTGGTTTTTCCATTTTTCCCAAATCTATATTCCCCCAAAACCCCGATCCAAAATCACCCTCTAAATTTCCGAAACTACCCATCAACATCCAATCACCTCCCACAATTCGAAACCCTAACCTCCTTCTTTTCGAGCTCGCATGGAACCCGGGCTCGTCACGAAGGCCTCCCTCCTCTCTCCGCGCCGCAAGAAATGGCTTCTCATGCTCGCGGCTCTCGGCGCGTCCGGTTACGGCGCTTACAGGCTTTACAGCTCACCCTCTTTGGCCCGGAAACGGAGGAGACTCACGAAGGTCGTCGGAGCCCTGATTTCCATGGCGGAGATGGTGTCTGATTCCGCCGAGGCCGCCGGCATTGTCTCTAAAGACTTGAAGGAGTTTCTGAGCTCCGATTCCGACGAAATGCCCAGAAGCCTGAAGCAGATTTCCAAGATTGCGAGGTCGGAGGAGTTCTCTGGGTCGTTGCAGAGGCTCACGGAGGCTTTAACGATCGGGGTTTACCGAGGGTTTGAGGCTGAGAAGAGGACTGGAGTCGAATCAGAGAAGAATACGATGGAGAAGGGCTTCTCTAAAGCCGGCACCGGGTTCGTTTCGGTTGTGGTTGGAAGCTTTGCGAGGAACATGGTTACGGGCTTTTACGACTCCGGTGAGAATTCGGGTTCTTCTGCTTCGGATGTGCTTGATGTGGTTTGTAGCGGTAGAAGTAAGGAGCTGATAGGGAATTGCATACAGGTTTTCGTGTCCACTGCGGTTGCGGCATACTTGGAGAAAACGAAGGATATCAATGTGTGTGATGACTTGTTTATTGGAATGACAAATCCCAAGCATGAGGAGAAGGTCCGGGAGCTTTTGGTTTCTGTATGTAATGGTGCTGTGGAGACTGTTGTGAGGACTTCTCATCAAGTATTGACAAGTTCTGGTTCGAATTCGGGGTCCAATTTGGGTTCTGGGGCGGTTGTTGATGATAATGAAGGGGTGAGTGGAAGTAGGGATGAGTGCCTTGAGGGGGAAGCATGTTCAATGCAGCCGAAGGAGGGAACATCATCGGAGGGTATTCAGGATAGCGGGTGGATTGGAAAGGTTTCGTCTACATTGGCAGTGCCGCAGAACAGGAAGTTTGTTTTTGACGTGACTGGGAGGGTGACATTCGAGACTGTAAGATCTTTTGTTCAGTTTATGATGTGGACACTGATAGAGGGGTTGAGAAGAACTGTTAATATGGTTCATGGGGAGATTGTGGGTAGGGGGTTGCAAGTTATCAGATATTTTGGTGCAAAGTCTTCAGCTATTGTTACCATATGTCTTGCTTTGCATTTGTATGTCTTGGGTGGTACTAGAGTTCTCTTGACTGCTTAGTTTGGCTGGTTTATATATGACCTCCAGTGTATGAATCTGTATGTAAATCTTTGACTCTTATGACATATATTGATGCATAATTTTAGTTTCAGGACAAATTGCATACTCTGCTATTAGTACATGTATGTATGTCTGTATGTTGCTATTATACAGAGGCTTGGAAAATCCTTACTTCCACACGATGTTTAATGTTTGTCACATGCCTCAATAAACCTATTGCTCAATTAGAAGCTAATCTACTGTGAAAGAAGATCAATGGTTAATGGCTTGACCTCGATGAATGAATTTGAAATTTCTTTTTGTTGCTATTTTTCTATCTTCTATAGAAGCTTGTTCATACCAATATAATTCCGAAACATCATACATTAAGTAGAGATCACGAGACATGTTGATTCTGAAGCATAGATGGGATTTTCAGGGTGGGAAGCAGGGTAATGGTGATGAATGGATATATGAAAACTTGTGATGCTATGATTTGATCTTTCTATCAATATGCGAAAAACATTTCCTTTTAACTAATGCATCCAGTTGATTAGCAAGGCAGATAGTATTAAGTTGTAGACTCAGCAGTCATTTACTTTGTGCTAGCTGTTAATTTCTTTATGCTGGAGATTGATCAGGTTCAAGGATCAGGGTCCAATGTGATATGTGCTTGTCCTTCCCTGATTTCCTCATGGATGATATGTGTTACTGTATGATATGTGCCGAGAAAATTGTGACTACATCTGATTTGACTTGCTACTGACAAACTCATTGTATATGAGCATGCGCAGATGTGATTGCTCTGAAGTCTCCACCTAAATTAGTGTCTCAGGAGAAATGGGAAATGGATTTTTGTAACAGTTACGTTACAGAAAAGGGAAGTGCAGTTCAGCAGCTGAGAAATTGTATAAATGGAAGTGGAACTGGGTTGTGCCGTCCATGCCAGTTGATTGATAAAAGATCTCAGAGCCATTTTCAGGTATCCTACCATTAAGTTGCACTTAACCAACAGTGTAAAGGTGTGGTGCTTGTGATCAATCGTCACTGTGCCCTGAAATGTGGAATTGGTTTTATCTGGTGCATGCTACTGGTTTTATGGTATTTACAAACAATGAAGAATACTAAAATTTAACCATTACTGCATCTCAGAGGCATTCAATCTCAAAACACATATCAACTATGAACAAGCTTTACAGAATTCTCATACATGAACTACTGGAATCAAGTTTACCATATTCCTAAAACCAGCCTAAACATTCTGCACTGATATGAAGCCAGCATTTGATCTTCATAGAAAGAAAAGGTCTATACCAAGATCATTCTGCAGGCATGTAAACAAAGAAGCGCCTGTGTGAAATGGTTGCTTCATCCTTGGTCATGTTAGCAAACATGCAGTTACCTTTTGTATGTGCGGTTTATCGTTTGTATGTGTTAGCTTCTTTTGTGTAAATGTGGATTCAGAAGGTGTTCCCATCAGTTATGTAGATCTGTTATATGTAAAGTTAATCATATTTCAGTGGTTTATAGCCGATTAGAACAGAATTTGGTTCTGAAATTTGTGGCTAATTGAATCACTGTGCCTGGAACTGCATTTCTCATATCAACTTGAACCTACCTAGTTTCTCTTATGGCTTCATTTCTTGAGACGAAATCGAAATCGAAAACAAATAGTACAAGATCAACATTTCAATTCCCAAACACCTTTATCAAATTCTGAACAGAACTTTACAAAATCCTCATGAACTGGAATTGAGCTTACAAGGGGCACCATATTTTTCTACCAATGAAGCCTAAAACATTCACAATGTTATGGCGCTGAAAACTCAATCCCAATTTTTACAACCTACACAATCTAAGATGGATCCAATTCACATTTTCACAGTAACCTCAATCCCTGAAAAAGTACTAGACCACTAAAGCTACCAAGAACACTAAAAGATAATCCCGGAAAACAAGAACCTCACCGGAGCTGCGCCCCCCATCTGCCGGAGACCGAGGTGGAGAAGGCACCACTGGATTGGGCTCCGTTGGATTCTGAGTTGTGCTCTGGTTTGTGCTCTGTGGAAGTTCAAGAACCTCACTGATTCCGTGAACCACAAGCCAGTCGTTGTGATACAACTCCGGCATGATCACCGAGACCCCGTTCAGCTCCAAAACGCTGTCGTATCGACTCACGTTGATGACGAACCCTTTCAAATTAGTCTGCAGCAGACTCCCATCCTCAAGACTCTTCAAGTCGCTCCAAGAAAGCCGGCAATGGACGACGTGGCGGTGCAAGACCGACGAGTACTGGCTCAGATCTCCGATCCGGCTCACCATGACCTGGTCAACGGGAGCGAAGACGGTCAACATGGTCTGGTACTTGAGAAGCCCATGGAATTGCATATCAAGAAACGAAGCCATAACAGAGCAGCCTTTCGACCTCAGCACCTCGTTTGCTTCACTGAACTCCGCCGTTTCCTCCGCCGCCGTCTCGTTAGGGTTTCGCGGCGCCGAGCAGCTGCCGAGAATCTTGGGGCTCTGGCTCCCAATCGGGCCCGAGATCCGGAAATACCGGTCGAAGAACCTGTCGATTCCGAAGATGATCAAGGCGCCGTCGTCGAAGATTGGAGTCGCCGTGACGGTGACGTTGTTGAGCGAGACGAGGCCGTCGGCCGGGAGAGTGGTGACGGTGAGGGAGTCGCCGTCGAGCAGAGTCGCGATCTTGGCGCCGAAAGGGAGGGACTTGAGTGATCGGAGAGGGAAGGCGACGGGGAGGATGTGGAGGCGGATGAGGTCCAGGCTGGGCCGGCCGGAGGTGGAGAAGGCGGTGTCGGCCGGAGCGAAGACGGTCAGCGAGGGCGACCGGGTGTTGAGGGAGTCGGAGGCGAGGTTGAGGGCGAGGGACATGGATTTGAAGCCGGAATCGGTGAGAATCGCGGCGGCTCTGGTGATGGATTGGGCGGAGGAGACGGAGAGGAGAGAGAAGAGGAGGAGGAGAGAGAGTGAGGTTGAAGAAGAAGAAGCCATTTTTGGGAGAGAGAGAGAGAGAGGAGTCTTTGATTTCTTGGAGAGAGTCTGAGAGGTTCTGAGTGAGGCTTTGGGAATAAATAGCAGAGTTGGATTTCTAAGGGAGAGGGTTTTCGGTTATTTGGGCGGGAAAAAGGTTCGACACGTGGAGGTGTGGGACCTCGTGAATATGTAGTTTGTTACAGACTCTCTTTGGGGTTGTTAAGCATGCGGTTTGGGTGAATCACGGGTCTTTATTTTGGGCCGAGCTCACAAGACATAGCAGGCCGACTTACAATGAGAGGACCAGGGGAAATGTTTTTTTCGAATTAGATTCTTTTATCTGGAGAGAAATTTTTGGACTAGCAGAATTGCGGAAACAAGGTCGAGCCTTTATAGCCTCTTTGATGGTTAACGGCTATGAAGGCTCAGACTTATTTGCAGTAGTGTGTTCTTGCGGTTCGTACGTATGATTTTGTTTAGGATACATTACTAGGAAAGATGATTGGACATCTTTTGGTATTGTTTATGATTTTATTCAAGGTATATCAAAGAAGAGATTAGAGAAGTTACATGTCCTGAAAGCTGCTTTGGTTCTACTAATTCTTTTCAATTTTACAAAGTTTTCTATATATATATATATATATATATATATACAGTCCCTATCCAGAGTGAAGCTTCGCTCTGGAATTAACGTGCGAAGATCCTTATTTGACCACTTTTCGGTCATATTTTTCGATCATACCCGGTCAGTGTCTAGATACATATCGTATGATCATCCTTACAAAGTTTCATCCAGTTTGGTGACCTTAAGCCTCCATAATCATGATTTACTCCAACGGTTCTACTTGGACAGATTTTGTTCTATTGATTTATTTTATCTGATTCGGTGTGCAAACGATCACCAAACTGGATGAAATTTTGTAAGGATGATCATACGATATGTATCTAGACACTGACCGGGTATGATCAAAAAATATGACCGAAAAGTGACTCAAATAAGGACCTTCGCACGTTAATTCCAGAGCGAAGCTTCGCTTTGGATAGAGACTGTATATATATATATATATATATATATATATATAATATATATATGAGGCCGGATATGGAGCGCACGTGCGCAAGTGCGCACAGAGCTCCGTTCGCCACCGTCCGGCGCCGACGACGGCGCGCCTCCACCCCAGGGGACTCCAGCAGCGTCCCCGATCACTTTTCCTCCCCGGCGAGTCCGCCGAATTCCAGTTTCTGACGAGATAATTTCAGTTTCCGACGAGATCGACTTTATTTGGAGTTTTGGGTGATCTCGTCGGAAAACTGAAATTCGGTGGACTCGCCTGGGGGGAGGCGCGCCGACGCCGGACGGTGGCGAACGGAGCTCCGTGCGCTCCACATCGTTTCCATATATATATATACATATTTTCTCAGGTGCAAATGTCCGCATTTATTCTTACGGTGCAGATTTCCACTTTCCACAGGGCATTGCAGCCTTTCTACTGGCCACGTTTATAATTCAGCAAATAGCATTGAGCAACACCAGCATTCGAAGATCAATGCATATATCATATCATGAAGTTCATGTGGTGTGACCCAATGCATTCACTACACTACTTACCATGGTTCTAGAGATTGCTTATATATTGATCAGTTTGGCATAGCATATAAAGGCATATATCTTCCAGTAGGTAGAGTACTTGTACGTACTCTAGGGTTGTGGCGATGTCTGAGCTCAGCAACTGATAATAATATTGTATAAATGTAAGTGGTAAGCCCGTAAATTTGAGTCTCACAGAGATAAGGGCCCAAATTTACGAGCTTGACACTTACATTTATACAGTTGACCTGGAGTAAGTTGAAGTTTCCAAATAGTAGTGCAAAGATCAAAGCTTTATCGTGGGAGTTGCAAGGCTTGCAGGAGGGTAAGTCTTCTCCTCTTTCGATTGCTAGAGAAAAGGTGATCCTTTCACAATTGGAAGGAGCATGGAAGAGAGAAGAGTGCTTCTGGAAATAGAGATCTAGAATCAAGTGGTTATGTGAAGGAGATAGAAACACAAAGTTTTTTCACCTTACCACTCTCAACAGAAGGCAGAGAAACAGAGTTAGCAGCTTATGTTTGGGTGAGAATGAATGGATTACTGGGGAGCCACAAATCAGAGATGCCTTCACATCTTATTTTAGTAATCTGTACTCTTCAATGGGGCCGAGAAACCTAGACAATTGCCTATCCCAGATTGAGCCTTCAATCTCCGATTCCCAAAACTCAGGTCTCACTTGCCTTTTTTCTGTGGAGGAAGTCCAGAGAGCAATTAAACATATGGGTAATTTCAAGGCCCCCGGGCCGGATGGGTTCCCAGGGAGGTTCTATCACCAGTATTGGGAGGTAGTTAGAGACAATATTAATTCTGTTGTGGCTAGATTTCAGAGGGGAGAGGCCAATCTCAGATCCATCAGCAAAACAACATTGTTCTGATCCCTAAAATTCCCCTTCCAGAGACAGTAAATCAATTCCGCCCAATCAGCTTGTGTAATAACTCTTTCAAAATCTTGTCCAAACTCATTGCCAACCGCCTAAAGCCCATCATCCCTCTCATAATCTCTGAATTTCAGAATGCTTTTGTTCCTGGGAGACAAATTCAAGATAATCTCATTGTGGCACATGAGGTCTATCATTATCTGAAATTGAAGAAGGCGAGCTCAAATCATGAGATGGCGTTGAAGCTGGACATGAATAAGGTGTATGACCGTGTGGAGTGGGATTTCCTTGAAGCAACCCTTTTGAAGTTTGGGTTTGAGCCGAGGTGGGTCAAATTGGTCATGCAAGTAGTGACTTCGGTTACCTTTTCTCTACTCATTAACGGAAAGCAAGGCAAAAGTTTTTCTTCGGCTAGAGGTTTGAGGCAAGGAGACCCTTTCTCTCCCTACCTTTTCCTTCTTATTGGAGAAGTGTTGTCTCGGAACATTTCATGTGCCACCCAGTCCGGCCTACCTTATGGAATAAAGTTAAGCAGAAGTTGCCCGGGACTCTCTCATCTATTTTTTGCAGATGATGCGCTCTTCTTTTTGAAGGCTAATGCCCCAAATTGTCTTGCCCTGAAAGAGATAATTGAAGTGTTTTGCTCTGCTTCAGGTTAGTCTATAAATTATGAAAAGTCTTCAGTTTTCTTCTATTCTAATACTCCAGTGAAAACTCAGGAAGCAATAGCAGAGGTGTTATCGATTCCAGTAAATGAGGATCCATGGGTGTACCTAGGGCTTCCACTCTCTAGGGAAGTTCCAAGCGAAAGGCCCTTACTTATGTTAGAGAGCGCATAAGACAGAAATTAGAGGGTTGGAAAGCCAATATTTTGTCTCAAGCTGACAGGGAAATTCTCATAAAATCGGTGGCCATGGCAGTGCCATCATATCCAATGGCAATTTTTCTCATGCCAGTTACTTTTTGCAAGGCTATCAACTCGGACATAGCTAACTTTTGGTGGGGGTACTCAGGCTCCAAACCGAAAATTCACTTCAAGTTCTGGGATTCTCTTTGCAAGAGCAAATCCACTGGGGGTATTGGTCTCAAGGACTTGGCTGTTTTCAACAAAGCTCTCCTAGCAAAGCAATGCTGGAGACTTATTAAGAACCCTAACTCTCTTTGGTGCCGTGTTCTAAAAGGAAGATATTTTGAGATTTCAAGTTTTGTGCATGCAAAGAAAGGGTCGCGTCCTTCTTGGGTTTGGAATAGCCTTTAGCTGGCCGAGACACAATCACCTCAAATGCCTTTTGGCAACTAACGAATGGGCAGTCAATTGAAGTATGAAAAGATCGTTGGGTGCCGAACTCTATTTGGGGTTCAATCATTCCGACTGACACTTCAAACAGGTTTATGTCACTCTTGGTAGCAAAGGTGATTGATGAGAATAGGGAATGGCAGATTGATCATCTTAAACCCTTCTTAAGGGATTCATATTTCAACTCAATTAAGGCCATCCCCATTGGAGCTGCTTCGGAAAGAGATGTTCTTGTTTGGCCTCATTCTAAGAGCAGGAACTATACTGTCAGAAGCGGTTACTACAAAACTCTCTCAGCTAGGGTCCCTTGTGATAACTTAGAATATGACTTAGAATTTTTTTTTAAATAATATTAATATCTAAAATAGTATACATATAGATATTTTCTTTTACTCTATACTGTTGGTATTTAGTATTTTGTGTGTGTATATATATATTTATATATGGTACTATACATGCTGAAATTGTTTTAGTTGTTTCTAGACTTGTATTTGTTTCATCTTATTTGGTTTAAGTGGGGGAGGTGTTAAGCCTAAATTTTGACCCAAACTCGAGCTCAAAACAGCTTTTGGAAAAAAAAAAAAAAAAAGGTCTCTTGTCGTTGAGAAGCAGAACAATGCCCAGCTGAAAACATTCTTCTCTTTCTTCACCGACTTCTCTTCCTCCCGACCAAATGTTTCCCAATTCGGAACCTTACCGCCTTAGAAAAGTCCAATTTTACGGCAACCGTCATGGATTAGCAGGAGGTGTCAAAACCCTGGAGGTCAGCTGCTGAATCTTTAAAGCTATACCATAGGAGCTAGAACCCTAGAGGTCTAGTCTAGCACCTAAATGGGTAAGATTTAAATTGAACAATCCAATTTTGCTTCTTGTGTTCTTCTCTTGGACGCCAAGTTTTATCCCTTTTTTAGACCCTATAAATAGGACCGAGTTCTGTAGATTTTTTAGGTTTTCAGTAGTCTTTCCTACTTAGAGAGAGAGAGAGAGAGAGAGAGAGAGAGAGAGAGAGAGAGAGAGAGAGAGAGAGGAGAGAGAGAGAGAGAGAGAGAGAGAGAGAGAGAAGAGAAATTGGTGTTGTAGGAAATTGGCAGAAGAATTCAGGAGCTTGAAACTTGAAGTGAGATCCGGCAAATGTAGGGGGGAAATTGGGGAGCCTCTATGCGTGCTTTATATGTGTTTCATTTATGTTATTTTCTTGTGTGAAATGCTTGCTTATTTGCTGTCAATAACATGTATATGGCTTGTTTGATGCACGAAGAGAAATGATGGTGCTATGTAAGCACATTGGGGTAAAGAAGTTAAGATTGAAACTTTTGTGTAGTTGAGTCCTTGTCCTCGGAGGTACCATATCTCACGATACCCGTATAAATGTGTAAGAATGACGCAATTAGTATAAGTGAAAATGACGGGATTGGCGAAAGAGGAATGGACAAGATGACTAGCAAAAGAGGAATGTGAGATTGAGTGGGAGGTAATTCATATAAATGAGTAGCCTAAGTCACCCTTGTGGTAAAATACATGGTATGAGACATGTAGACTTAGTCTATTCGGTTATATGAACTACATGGAGTATATAGTAGATGCATTTATTCATTTTACTAAAGTTGTTTATGATCTGTTTTGTTTGAAGATGTTTTTTGCCTCCTAGTAAGCTGTTTTTGCTCATCCCTTAAACTATTGTGCACGTAAAGAACAAGTTGAGTTTCTCTTAAGGATGCTATCATATTGTAATATATGTGTGACTTTTTCTTCTGTAGAATAAGACCTAGACTCTAGTTAGTCTATCCTTGTAAGTTACTTTATGTACTACTTGGAAATAAAGAGTGATTTTCAGTTGAGTATCAATGTATTCTTTTCTAATTTCTTTCATATTCTAATTATGAAAATTCTATTTCATAGTTAGAATTTTCATAGTTAGAATATAAGTTACACCTAAAAAAATAAAAATAAAAAAATAAATTGGGGTGTGACATCCCTAAACCTTCAATCAAGGCCTCCACTTCTCACAAGGTTGATCCTCATGTCTGGAAGATAGCCTGAGGATCCAAGCTGGCCCCAAAGGTTTCAAACTTCACTTGGAAAGCCTTGGCTAACGCTCTTCCAACTTGTGAGAATCTTCACAAGAGGAATATAGGGAACTCCCCTTATGCAAAATATGTGGTCTCTTTCCAGAAACTATAGAACATTGTCTTCTTCTTTGTGAATGGACAGAGCTAGTATGGTTTGGTACCTTGGCAAGTTATTCTCCAAATAAGCAAAATATCACTACCTTGGAGAAGTAGTTATTGGAGATTGATAAAAAGGGAGCTTTCTTGGCCGATTATAAACAATTATGTTTGCAGCTTATTCTATGGCACCTTTGGGAGATTTGGAAGCACCGTTGTGAGATTGTGATGAGTCATGGAAAGCCGAATCCTAAAGTGGTCATCGAGAAGATAAAGCACAATTTTGGGGAATGGGGTGCAGCTCAGGTGTCTAATCTTAATTCCTTTAATCTGACTCCTTCTCAAAGTGCTAGCAACGACTGATGTCCCCCTCCGAATCATGTTGTAAAGGTTAACATGGATGAAGCTTGG
The DNA here is from genome assembly GCA_010134655.1 of Fragaria nilgerrensis. Taxonomy (NCBI): domain Eukaryota; kingdom Viridiplantae; phylum Streptophyta; class Magnoliopsida; order Rosales; family Rosaceae; genus Fragaria; species Fragaria nilgerrensis. The sequence goes on along the minus strand of CM020978.1, from coordinate 29,595,519 downwards.
GATGAACAGACAAAGATTAGCGGAATTGGGATTGTAATTAGCAATCATAGGGGATCGTGTCTTGCTGGGGCAAGCCTTTATAGGAAGTACAATTCAGCTATTGAAGTGGAGGCGGAGGCAGTGGTGCGGGGTCTTCAGCTTGCAAAGCGCCTAAGGATCCGATCTATTGTGGCAGAGGAGGATTGCTATGAGGTGTTCTCTGTCATCAAGTCCTCTAATCAGAATTGGAGAATTTCGCCTATGCTTGACCAGATTGCTATTTTGAAGCTCCTTTTTGCTGATGTAAGTTGGAACTGGATTCCAAGAAAAGCCAATCGTGTTGCTGATGCCGCGACAAAGCTAGCTAAGATGAGATTATGCTCTTATGAATGGGCGTCTAGCCCTCCCTCTTCTCTTATCTCTATTTTAAGAAGTGATGGGCTGCCAGGTCCGCCTAGCTATCCTTTAGTTTTGTGCCCTGTGTGGCTTTCTTTTGTGCTCTGGTGTGAGCTGTATAGTCTGTTCTGCTATTTTATTTTTTTTGCTGTTGATGTTTATGTTCCTTTGGCTTTTTTTGCCTTCAATGAAATCTTTGTCTTGTCGAAAAAAAAAAAAATGTAAGTGGAATTGGGTTGTGCCGTCCACGCCAGTTCATTGATAAAAGCTCCCAGAGCCATAAGCCATTTTCAGGTATCCTACCATTAAGTTGCACTGACCATTACTTTGTGGATGTGAAGGTGTGGCGCTAGTGATCGATCGTCACTGTGCCCATTACTTCAGCTGACATATACGATCGAGTTTTCCATTCTATCAATTTATATCGCATCAATTCTATTCACTTTGACATTATTGAAGTGTGTAATCGGGATTGTGAATCTGTGATCACCTCATTCGCTGGAGAGGAGTAATATGGCGTCAGTTCTCTTGTTGCTGCTGAGCGAGGACTACTGATCCAGCTGAAGATTACTCATGATGATGGTGATGTTGGAATTTTATAAGCAAAGTTCGTCTCAGATTGGATTTCTCAATGTGATAATGAACCAATATTCTATATTCAAATTCCCAATGGAAACACAGCCGTGTTTGACACAACACACTGCGACTAAACCATTTTCCTGCTTGTCTATCTAATTTTGTTTCTGAATATCTACCCCATTGTTTACGTCACGTGTGAATTTGAAAAAATTGTGGTTGCTTTCAATAGCTGACCAAATTAATCAACAGGGTCGTATTAGAATCCACCAAGTTTCAATATCATCAACAGTTGAGTTTTACTGGCCGGTTAATCAACAGGGTCGAATTAGAATAATCCGCCAAGTTTTAATTTGCATCCATCGTCTTCCCTGAAACTTTGTTTATCATAGAGGTGTGTAAAATGTGGTCAAATAACGGCGAGCACGTTTCACGAATGTGAAGCTAGCTAGCAACAAAATCACAGTACTGGTAACATGAGAAACTTTGTACCAAGATCATCTGCACTTTCATGACTTCCAAATTATACGAGCGAGTCGGAGACAAGCAGATTCGAATCAGTGAGCCACCGATCAGGTACTCACCGCCTCTCCGGCGGCGACTGATTCTAATAACATAGAGTAGATTACTACAATCCTTTCTATTTCAGAATCTTTATGTTGTCCAAATTATTATACCGCCAGAATCTTCTGCAAATGAAAAAAAAATACTCAACCGGATTCAGACTTATCTATTTCTTGTCAAAGCAAATCTAATGAATGCAAATATGTAAGAAAACAAATTTCCCATTATCCCGGAATAAATGGCAACAAATTAAGTTTTATTTCTATGTTTTTGCATGGCGTAAATTCAGCCAAATACAATTATATGTATAACACTTAGAAGCTAGCATGTTGATGGAGCCAGCTAGGTAGCGCTAGTAATTGGATCTCAATTTCTCAAGGGTGCTTGTGCTTCTGAGTATATATGTAATCCACATGAGCAACCAGGGTTCTTCTCATCAGGCACTCCTCCTCGTTCACTCCCTCGCAGCTAACCTCGCCATCCTCGAAATCAATGTTCTGATCTGCTCCTGCACCCTGAATACCACATTGAGATTCAAATTCTTAATTTAGAACCAGTTTGATAACAAAACCAAAATCTTAACTGATCGATACACAAAAGAAAATAGACCGATTTGTTACACTGAAAAAACCTACATGGTGTTGGACGGTTTTGAGCTGCTGTTGGGCTCCGGGCGAACCGCGGAGGTCAGCTCGGAGCTGAGGAGGAGAAGGAGGGCGGCGATGGTGAAAAGGGCGGTAAACTTGGCCATTTTGTTGTTGTTCTTCTTGTGTATGAGGGAACGCAAATTGATTTCTTGCAAAGGATGAATGAGACTGAAACACAAGAGTGCATGTATTTATAGTGGAATGTGTGTTGGGTGGTAGGTTTGGATTGGAGGATTAAAACAAAGCCAATTGTCAGTTCTTAATATTAGATCATTTTTGTTAGTGTTGCACCCACAATATTGTGGATCAACCCGAATCTGTACTTTGCAACATTCTGATCTATCTAAACACAGCATTCTAACGTACGTGAACCAAATCAAAGAATAGCTGGCATTCTGGCAAATCCTTTAACGCGGATTTGGTTAGTAATCACAATAATCTGATTGTAATTTGTAAATTATCAATTTCCTGAAATTACTCAAATGACTAGAAATGAGCCTAGAAACTATGTGCTAAAAGGATTAGAAATTCATGAATTGATTATTTATCATTCATGGCTGTCATTTTCCTTTCTTTTAAAGTCATTTGAACGTCATATAAAAATACAAAAACAGTAGAATTTTTTTTCTAAGATCATGGATTTGCTAATATGACCGAAATTTCATGTTCTTATTTTCAAGCAAAAAGAAATCCACCCCTTACAAGTTTCAGTGTCCAATCAATTGGGACACATTATAAACATCATGTTCTAAAAATGGTGAGTTTATAGTGTTATGCTTCTCTTTTTTTCGCCTTAATTACACCCATCTGTTGCAGAAAGGCCAAGAAATTGAATTACCATCCCAATTAGCAGCACAGCACATAACAAATTAAATGAAATGGGGTGGATAATGATTCATGTAAATGATGAAACGCAATTTGATATTAGTCATCACATTTGTTCGAGTCTAGCTAGGTCATCATTTGCTTCCTCGCTCCTCCATTCTTTAATATATTCGCATGCAATTATACTGTCATTCTTTTGGAAAAACAATACCCCTACATGTTCATCATGAAACGGCCTCTTTCTCTAAATTATACTTATATGGTTATCTACATGAATAAGTATATATGTTTCTTTTTCATCATAGCTGTAGTGTGCAATTGTGGATGCCCCTACAGCTCCTAGCTAGCTGTATGCTGCACAATTCTAACTTAGATAGTAAGATCACTTTCCTTTTTCTCAATTCTAATTGGGACGAGGGTAACTCATCACATTTGTAAGTACATTATATTAGAAGAAATATGCCTAGCTTTATAAAATATAAAGATATACAAAATTGAAACAAAACAAAATTGCTATGTAACCTGATTTGATACCAGATGGCTCTCTTTGTTTAAAACCAAAACATGGCCTCCACAGACTGGTTGTCAAACTGTAACTTCAATTTTTGACACAAAAATACATACATACATGTATATCCAACCATCCATCGATTTAGTTTTTAGTAACCCGACAATACTCCTATGTATCGTACATGCATTATGTGTCCGAAAATGCTTAAGACGTATATATAAATGAATGAAGATACCTTACGATAAGAGAAATGAGAAGTATCAATCTTGATTACATCCACGTACACTTTTAAACTGATATATATTCAATATGTTTGAAACATATTAATGCCAAAATGTCGGTGGTTATATAATCTGCAAGGAATTACTCGTTTTTACTTTTGCTAACTTAAGAATGAAGGGAAGCTAGATGGATTCATAATAGTATTCCTTAAAACTCATAGAGAGGTAGATAGATCCATCATTTGATGTACTCAAATATTCAAAGAAAAAGCCAATATAAATGTACATATATATGTAATAAGTTACTAGTTAGACGGCTCAACAGTCCAGCAAGCACACAAAGGCCTAGGACACCAATGCGAATCAATTTTGCAGATGTCATTAGTCATTACCAAGTCATAGTCGTAATTCCGAAACCTCCCTAGGTCCTATATTGGAAACTCAGATCTTATGATCATCATTGCAAACCCTTGATATAGGTCCCCTTACGAATGCTTAAAGCTAGACCTCTCAACCTCTCCAGCTCTCTCATCACTATGTGATTTCTCCATCCATGGCTGCCACTACCTCCTCTAACTTCTTCAACTTCCGGTCAAGTACCACGCCGAAGATCCGAGCCTCTTCGTCGACGAGCCACGGCTGTCGTGGCAAGGTTGATGGGGTTGGCATGTGGCTCATCAACAGCGTCTCAGCTGCTTTCTTTGCTTCCCTGGAGCGATGCTCGTGCATACGTATCGCCACCCACGACGACGCCACTGACGACTGCAACGACTTGCCGTTGATCTTTCACGATGGGAATCTTGAACGATATTGTAATAATGGTGACACCGTCACTAGCCGGAGGAGAACGGCCGGCAAAGGGAAGAAGGGTATTACTACAAGTTAAAATTATAAATGTCTATCTATGAGGTTTCTTGGAGCTGTCATGGAATTAAGTTTGTTAATTGTTATGATTCTGGAAGTTTGATTAAGCGATTATATCAATGAATTGTACAAGTTTTACAGCTTTTTCTGAAGCAGCTATATCGATCTATATGTTTCTCGACTGAATTTAAGCTATATTAATTTGCTTGATTATATGCTCTGATGCATATATGCTGCTGTCAAAACTGGCATGATTTTCTATTTTCTACTGTAATATTTTGTTTGAACTATGAAAATTAATCGCAGAAAAACTGTAGATTTTGGAAAGTAAAAGGGAGCAAAGGCACTTATGCTTTTTCTACATGCGTGATTAATCATGCTATCATTTTGTTTCTAATCATGAACATGAACCTTGGATGTTATTTCATAGGCAAAAGTTTCTTTTACTTGTGTAGTTGTGTTTTCTCTTTACTTTTGCCTCGCTCAGTACAGACAATCAAGATGAAGGAATCCAAAGACATATATGCTCAAGCCTAGACTATTTGCAATTAGAAAATCTTGAATTCAACTAATAATTCTATAACAATGGTAAAAGGAACCTATATTGCAATCCCACCGAAACGTTTCTTATTTAGGCCAAGACTGATACATTTCTTGTAAGCTATGTCATTGTCATTTTACAAAACCTAGCCATATGCAGTAAGCGATGGCCAATTGATAAGTATTGTATTAGGAAGAAAAGAGACTTATTTGTAGCCATAAGATCATGATCCACATTGCTAATGCTCGAAAGGTCACGTCTAGCAGCATCATTAGTACTGTCACTTACTGTAATAGTGGATCATCTACTTTGTAATTTTCTTTTTAGACGCCACCACCCAAACAAAAGATTAATCCACTCATTAAAATCCTATCTATTCAAAACTGGTATTTTTTTTAATTTTTTTTTTGGCTCCGGGGGCAATCCCCAAGTGAACCAAATTATTTATCTCTGGTTTTGTTTGCTTCAACTTCTCCATACAGTGTCTTGGGCCTTCAACACAAGAAATTACTTGGGCCAAAAATTACGCAGTGTGTCTTGGGCCTTCTCCATAATGGCCTTCAACACGTTATGGCCCAAAAATGAAAATGCAATTGTAAAAAAGCACAGTGCGCCGTTGCCGGGGATCGAACCCGGGTCACCCGCGTGACAGGCGGGAATACTTACCACTATACTACAACGACCTTGTTGCTTGATTGTCCCAGTAAGATCAATTTAACAAATGTAACCGAAATTTCCAAAGCATAGGAAGGACCTCTCTCTCTCTCTCCGTGTCCCACCCAGATGGAACGCAACAGTGATTCTGTTACAGATCGCCGAGTGAACCACCACTCTCTCACTCACTTGTATTTTAGAGAGAGAAACAAGCGGAAATGCTCCGAGACGGTGAAGAAACCCCCTCCAGGTACGTAACCTACTCCACTGTTGACTAAACTTGTCCGATTCCAATGCGGCGTCGTTTTGCTCCCGCAGATGCGAGCTCCTCACCATGGTGAAGAAGCACTCCTCCTTGCTGGGGAAAACAGCCGACGACGCCTCCGATGTCGAAATGGACCCCCGCTTCTGGCACGACGTCTTCGATTTGTACTTCCTTCGCGGCAAAGACTCCCGCCGCCGCCAGGACGACGATCTCGTCTTCTTCGTCAGGAAATTGGTACTCTCCCTCTCTCTCTATCTAAAACCTCTTCAGTATTTTCACTCGTTTTGAATCACATTGCAGAGCTCGCAGGGCTTCAACGACGACGTTCCGCCTTACTTTGTGCGCAGGTGGGCTCCTAAGGTATCAAGCTGTTCCGAACCGCTTTGATCAATTTTCGAAAGCTTTTGGTAGTGGAAGCTAACTGGAGTTTGTTTGTTCATGTTTTTCTTCAAACAGTTGGATAATTTGATAGGTGAAAAAGCTTTAGAGGTGGATTGGAGGCGCTCGTTTCACTTGAATTTGATTGCTCACACTACATTTACTGTCACAGTCGCTATTTGCAGGTGACTTTACTAGTATTGAGTAATGAATTGCATTGTGTTTTGGTCCTGTAATCTGCACACATTATGTTTACTGGTATATCGGGCCGTGGTTTGATAATGTTTGTTTGTAATACGTGTTGTCATTTGAGTGATAGAATTAGAACAGTTCAGACGTTCAGTGAATGTGATTCCGTTTGTACAGCATTGTCTTGCTACTTTCTGTCACTGATTGTAGTTTCTCTGGAATAACTTTTTCATTACTGCAGTTTGGTTATCCTAAAATCGTAGAATAAGGAATAGATGAGTTTTACAGGTGTATTTGTAGAAATTCTTGTGGAATATTCATGTTATCATTTGTTTTTCACTAGAGCTAATGGTAGAAGTTAAATTAAGTCTTGGTTTTTAGTCATCAGGATCTACGGAATCATCAAGCTGAGCAAGATAAACCGTTATCTCCAATATACAAGGTTTGCACATGTCTTACTCATCTTCTTCTCCTATTTTATTGATGGAAATACTGCAACCAAATTATGGCATTTATGAAGAAAAGAAAGGATGGGATGTGTTTCCGATGAGGTAGGACTTGAGGACCTTCTCATGCAAACCAGATGTCTGCTGCCGCAAGAACTCAAATATTACATAATTTGGTTCTTAAGAAGCACAAAGCGTTTAATATAATGTAAGATTTTAGAATCCCCCTCATGGAATTCTCCACAGGTAGTAAAGACTGTTTATGCATCTCCCAGCCGTGTCAACTTTCATTTGGACTCGCAAAAGGCAAGTTTAGTTACTTTCTGATTAATGTGATATCACTGAACCATGCTTTATCTTCCTCTTCATTCTCATAATCTTTGCTGACATTTATATAGGAAGTGGAGACAACACCTGCTTATCCAGATATATGTTTTGCAGTTGATGACTTTGACTCCACTTTTGATGCCGTGGTAAGAAGCTTTTTCTATTGTATGTGTTGTGGGCATGAGATCATTTAGACTTGTGATATCAAACGTTACCGCTCATATGATGCCGTTACCAGAATGAATTGGTGTTATGTCGTATTCTTCAGTCATACAGGTCACTTTGCTGTAATCAGTCAATCTGAAGAACCGGCCTGTTTTAACGACTTTTCCTTTTTCTTCTTTAAAGCTTATATCTGTCAGACTGTTAGTACCTGTTAATTTTTCAGTTGTATAGTGTTGCGACATATCTGAAATGTATGCTGCAAGAAGTGATTTTGTTTTCTAATTTTTCAGGTATTGACTGAAACAGACCATTGCTATTGTGTAATACTCAATGCACATGATGGGGCAGCATTTCCCACGGCAAAGGAGCCTGATGATTGTAGTTCTAGTGATACTTCCTCTTTGAAGGTTGACATTAGTTCTGTAAAGGCCAAAAGTTCCAAGGTTCTTCTCTAATTTATGTTCACATACCAGAATTAATCTTAGATCGGTACACATCGTGTTAGTTCAAGGACTACTCTTTAGACCTTCTGATTCCTGGTGCCTATGATTGCAGCTAACTCTTTTTTCGGGATTTGTCAGCTATCAAATGGTACGAGATGCATATGATGGTATGTTTGCCTCAGATAACTTCATGTTATATGCGTTTGGCTCGCACTACCTGTCACTTGAGATGATCTTAGTTTTGTTCATAATTAAATTTCTTTTTTGCCCACAACTGTTTGATCGATTCTTATTCATTGCTTTAAGCTGTATGGTCCTATAAGTTCTTTTTGACTTTTACATATGCAGATAATTTTCAAATGGGTGTCAACTTTAACTGAAATATGTTTAAGTGTTTATGAACTCACTCGACTTCCACCCAACTTTAACTGCGATTCTTTGATAAAGTATTCTGATTCTAAATAATCAATTTAACACATGGGTTCGCCTAAATAATCACCGTTTAGCTTGAAAATGCATTATAAGTATGTTCGGATACATCATTATTATCTTGCTACATTTTCCCCCAATTTTTGGGTGGAAGCGAGTTGCTCTTTTAACTCATGTCTCTCATATACAGCCGGCAAGTCTCGATTTGGGAACCTTTTGTCACTTGCTCATTCCCCTGGCAAACAAGATAGACTGTACATGAAAGGACCTGGAGGCCATGGGGAAGTTGAGGTGGCTGTTTCTGGTGTTGTTGGTATGAAGTTTACTTATGTGGCAGTTGGAAATTCAATCTAGTTTTAAGATTCATTGTTTTGTGGCAAGTTGAATATAGTAAATGGTTCATCACAACACTCATGTCAAATGCTGAAAGTATATATTATATTATCAGATCAGAGCCAGCAAGACACAGGTCCTTTTTCACCTGTTACGTCCAAGAAAGGATTCGGGATTGGCTTTATGGTTCGTAAAGCAGCTTCTGTTGCATCTATTGCGGCAAAGAATGCCTATGCGGCTGCTGCTTCTAGCCATAGTTTTGATGAGGAGTTGATCCCTCTCAAATGCTGCTTGATGTCCATTTCATTACCGTGGGAACACATTGCATATGATCTTCTTTTTAAGGTCAGTTTATTTCCAGTTTCTAATGAACGAAAAAGATGCACTTTTGGTAATTAACTATTCCTCGTTGGGAAGCTTTGTACACTCTTTGATTTAATCACTAAAACAGCTCTCATTTTCTTTCTTCATTCTTTTGGTAATGAACGAAATGTAATCATGCACACTAGAAAACAGATTAGTTGATTACTCTCTACCGTGCTTGCGAAGAGTACTAAAACTCCAGGTTTATGAAATTCAGGGGACTCCTCCAGTAAACTTGTAACCGGGGCATCTTATGTACGTACTCGTTGGCAATGAATTTCGGAAATGACAATGCACGTCCAAGACGAAAACATAAGACGAGTGGAAATGTTCACCCACCCTGCGATAAATGTAAAGATTGGAAACTAGCCTGGGCTAAGGGCCGTTGTAAGATGTGTTGTATCTTGTAGGTCACTTTTCTGTTTCATACACACAAAACAAAGCAACATGTTACTTTAATTCCAGGTTTAGGGAACACTAAAGTTCTACATTTGTATATTGGTGAGTGGAAGCACTTTGTATTGCCCTGTTATGTTACTCGTAGGCTGATAGCTAGTGTTTATTGTTTGCCGGTATCTGATTTGTGAGCGTAAAAGGAATGCAAATCCAGACCACTGAAACAGAAAATGTTCTTTTTCGATCAGAAGTGTGGATAATATTACCTTCATTTTCTATTGGAACTTCTTCATTTTCTACTATTTAAACGAAACGCCTCGTGGGGCGGTCGTCGTTTCAGTTTGCATGACAGATTTGTCGTCTGCCATCTGTCATCGCTATACCATCTCGTTACTGTTGAATGGAATGAAGCAAGGTCGTGTTGGGCAAGTCGCAGATGGTTTCTAGAGGAAGAAGACGACTAGCAAAGCAGTTGCAGGCCATAAACTAAACACAGAGAACTTAAAGTCGGTGGCATCATCCTTTTCAAAACTTTGCTGCACATGAAGCCTACTTTGGATTTTGAGGCAGACTTAAGAGGGCGACATGAAACACTTAAATTCCTAGATGGGTTAAAAAGCTTCAACAAACATGAGAACATGTGCATGTTACTCTCCACTTATAATTTGGTTTGGATTTACTGATCGTAGCCAAGGCCTTAATAAACTTCCAAGTTCCAACCAAGAAAACTACCAAAATTGCTAACTAAAAAACCGTCCACGAATATTCCCTCCACAAAATCTATAATGTATGTCGAACTATTTTATTAAGATGCCATGTTTATGGCTGGGAACAAAAGAATAATGCGACAAACGAGGTATAGTTGTATGGTTTACTGATGCATTTCAGATTTCAGGTACGTGAAGTTGGGATTGGATTATGTTTAGAGTATATATAGACGGTGATGGATTGAAAGAATCTCTCTTCTTATTGACGAGATAAAAAGCAAGGTAAAGTGGTAAACCACTCTAATTTAAGTAATGTAAGAATGTTCGCGTTCAAGTTTTATAAGACGTTAAATCGAGGTTAAATGACTTTTAAACATATGAAAGAAAAAAACTCCAAATTAAACAAAAACTTACCTTACAGTATTCTGTAACTTGATTAATACATAGAATTTTTGATTTTAATCATTTTATTTAGATAAATAAAAAAAAAGAACAATCGTGAATTCTAAACTCTATCAAAAACAAAATCACTAATTTTCGAATTATATTATATTTCTATTTTATAAGAACACGTTTGTAGCTAGATTTTCTGCATTATCATTTCAACTGCGTACTCCATACGACATCGGCGCAGTCCCTCACCGTTAAACTTTTCCTTTGTTATTAGATCATCAACTGTTTATAAACTTTAGCGGATACAATTTTGTTTGATTCTTCGTGATTAAGCTAAGCTAATCCCACTGTGGGTTCCCACCTGAGGACTACCTGAGCCATAACATAAACAACTCTCAAGGGTCCCACCACCATTACCACACCAGCCTTTGCACCCAAAAAAGTTTGCACGTAATGCACTACACCAACCAAAACCATCATTATTAAACTAATTAACCATCATTAGGTTACTATTATTTTTCGTAAGTGGGTGCTTAGGGTTACTTTTTCTGGACAATTCTACCCTCGCCTTCCCAAAACTTTTGCTCCGGTGGACCCCTCGTGTCTCATCCCCCTCAACGATAAATACTCGTCCCCTCCACTCTCCTCCCTCCCTTTTCTCCTCCTTCCCTTCTCCCCCATTCTTCACTTTGTTATCATCATGCTGAGTGCTGCATGTACTTCCTCGCCGTTGTTCTTCAACGGCGCCGACGAGCCGGTCCAGTTCCAATGCCCGATCCAAGAGACCGGGCTGATAGAGGAGCTCCTGTCCCTGCTGCAAGAAGGAAACTCAAAATCGACCTCGGCAAGTCCGAACTCCGGCTCGGACGGCTCGAACCGGGGGGTGTACTCGGTGGACGAGAGAAAGCGGAGGCGCATGACGTCGAACCGGGAGTCGGCGAGGCGGTCCAGGTGGAGAAAGAAGAGGCATTTGGAGGACTTGACGGAGGAGGCGAACCGGTTGAAAATGGAGAACCGGGAGCTGAAGAACCGGTTAGGGTTTGCTGCTGAGAAGTGTCACGTAACGTGGAGAGAGAATGAGCGGTTGGAAGCTGAATCCCTAGCTCTGTGGGCTAGACTTTCGCATCTGAACCGGGTTTTAGTTGCCATGCAGACGATGCAGCAGTCACAATATTAAACATTTATATCTGTCTAAAATGGCAACTAAAACTAACGAAACCAGGATCAATTAGACCAGAATTACAGACTTGGTTAATTAGTGGGATACATTTTGCTGCTCAAAACTTGCTAGCTAGCTAATAGTATGGCATATAATTATCTAGGGTTTAAAGGTCATCTGCTAGCTGTAGCTGGGAAGGCCGTGTTTGATGTGCTTCTACGTGTAAATAGTTTTTCTTGGAGGAATAATAATGCAGTGGAAATGAGTGCTTGAGTTTTTTTACTTTTTACTATTCAATAACCATCATCATGGGTCAGCAAACTTTCGATCACGATCTCTATCTCTCTCAAATTATATAATTTTAGCTAGAAAGGCTTTGCTGCTGCATGTTTGTTTCACGTTGTTGGTCTGTGTAAAGATTCGAGCGTCAGCCGTCAGCAGCTAATTAACTGGCTTTTTTTGGTCGTGCATGCTGAACAAGTAGTACCTCTTTTCTATTCAAATTAATTTCATTGTTTGATTCCAATTATATTGATGCTATATAGCTAAGGCCATGATCGATCACCACGTATATCTGTATAAAAGTTCAACTGTGTAATGTAATACTATTCTTGGTCTGTCGGACCCGCAAATCATCAACATTTTCCAGCTGCATTCTTTCATTTGTGATTTGTATGTAATTATGTATTGTCGTGACAAACACTACTTATTGCTTAGCCCATAATCCTGTACATGTAAGAACATATCGATCAAAACACATATCGACTTTGAGGAATTATTATGTGCTCCGGGAACATTGCACCATCCAATTAAATAACGACACGTATACAACATTTTGAAAAAGAGTTAATCGATTTAACTCCGCAGCTCAGCAAAGATCATATAACTTGCGCATGTTACGGATATGTCGAATTTACGATTCAACAACTTACATATACGTAACGGAGTCATGCGTTGAACACATAGCGAACTTTTTTTCGCATATTACCAAAAACTTACTTATACCTATTGGCTATTGTATTGTTTACCAACTAAGTGAAAAATCTGATACGTACCATCAATTGAACATGGGACTCGATCACTTGTACATGAACTTAAAGTTTATGATCAACACCAGCTGCGAGCTATGAATCTTTATCTGCATATATGATAGCTAGCTGTAAAGCTTGCTAGCTGGGTCGTGTTAGCTTTTAGATTAGTAATATTAGTGGTAGTTGCTTCTTAGCGATTGGTATCACTCAGCAAGAGCAACCACCACGTCCAACTTTAGTCGACGCGCGTCCATTCAAACAAAAGCAGTCTACCATTAAGGGATCAAATATATTGCGCCAAGACCAAGGGTGGAAGATTCTCAGTTCTTCACGTACATCTCTGTAATCTATATATGCATGCATGTATACCATCCAAATCTTTTGAGTTTTGACCACTGCTTTTCTATATAACAAATTCTCCCACTAAGATCCATGAGTTGGTGTCCAAGTGTCAAGTGGTTTCAGTTTACTTAATCTTTTTATTAATTTGGAAAAGAAATCAGTCATATGTGACTAATTTAAAACAATTTGCTAGTCAAGCTAGGGTGATGTTTTTTTATTTGTAGAGTTCATGCAAATTAGCGACCGAAAGTTCTAGTTGCTATATAGCTAGATAGATTCCAAGAAATTAATTTATGATCAAGTATATATAATAATTTCAGAGCTCACGATCGAACACGATTAATATTGGATATAAAACAGTTGAGAATTGCATAGTAGTTCAATATACCTGAGAATTTGCAAGTGGCCGGAAGCATTAGGGCCACGATGCTTTTACGATCAATCAAGAATTCCAGATGCAGGGAATTAATGGATTTGAATTTTGGATTTGTAGCCCCCATCAAATCACCAAAGCTAAGAGAAAATTAGAAAGGAAATTTAAGAAATAGCAAAGCAAAAGAGAGAGACAATGTCTATTGGATATCATTAGTATTATTCAACCATGCATGCGCATATGAAAAGAAAAGAAAAAAAAGAGAGAAAAAAAGTAAAAGGAAGATACGATATATGAAGCCTCTGTGTGATATGTACGAGTCGAGGTCGACACACTGGAAGTGCCTAATAGTTGCTACTGTTTCTAACTCTTGCTTGCTCGAATGCTCGCGATCGATCTCAGAGCACAGTACTGCTGTGTCGATCTCTTTACTACTTTGATCAATGAATCTTTACTACTTTGATCAACGATTCTCTTTTTCGATCTTGATAGTTCTTAGAAGACATATATGTTTCAAAAGGAACAACGATGAATGGTGCTGGAAATAGTTCTTAGATGCAGAAGTTGATTGTCGGTAGCTGAGTTAAACAAAATGGAATGACTCAAGTTGTTGAAAGCAATGTTAATTTTTCTTTTCGACTCGTATAGATACGATGGATTGAGTTCATTTTTACCTCATATTTGGAAAAGGTAATAGTAATGTAATCGTTTGCCGCCTTTTTCTTTTTGTTTCAAAGCAAGAGATAAACTACAAAGTATCAATCCCGGCCAAACCTTTAATATACTTATTGACCTTAGTTGGACGTCAATATTGAAGGCGGAGAGGAGACATCATACATAATTCATTATTATTAAACAAAATATTTGATCATGTGATTTACGCCCAAATTCTACTAATGCATTTGTTAATTACCAAATTTGCTTTTCAAAATACATGAAGAGATAGAGCAAACATAAAGTTTGTTTTTTAACTATATAGGGTCCTAACTATATAGGGTCCAGTTCAAGGGACACCTTTTTTGACACGATTTTACACTACTTTGCATCCGTTAGATTTAAATTGATAAAATGGTTGATATTGATTGAAGATATGATTTGGCGAGTGACATGGAAATAATATCATTTACCAATTAAAAATATAATATATTTAGGTAAACGAAATTCTTTTTCTAAAGAAAATCAAAGAAAAGATTCTACATGATTTAATCGCATAAGAACACCCGGCCCATCTATGTTCTTCAAGGAGACTGGAAAAAAAAACCCTAAATCTGAGGTCATGCTAATCTTGTTCATTACGAATCATAGTATTTGATTTCAACCTGCATAATCTAGAAGTAAAGAACTAAGGTTTGCTAAACTCCCAGATATCATTGCAGCAACATCAAATTGATTAGATTAGATTGTCATTGATTAAAAGTATTCAATAAAGAAGATTGATGTGGTTGTTTAAAAGGGAATAAGTTTAACTAAATAATTTATCATTTTTGTATAAAGATAATATTATTTCCATGTCACTCGTCAAATCACATCCTCAATTTAAATCTAAGGGATGAAAAGTAGTGTAAAATTTTGTGTCAAATAAGGTATCCCTTGATCCGGACATATATATATATATATATATATATATATATACTGCAACATCTTTTCTTGTTTCATTTCCTTCCTTTCAAGATAATCTACAATATAACAAATCACTAACAATTGACACAAATTTCTTGTCGGTGAACAGACTAAACCTTTGAGTACTTATTACAAAAACAAAACAAAAATAAATAAATAAAAAGAAATATTAAATACACACCTCTAATCTCTTAATACACACATCTATTATTTTATATTTCATATCAGATTTTATAGGTATTTTAATTACAAAAATATACATCAATTATTAGGAAAAAAAAAAACTTCAACTTCCCTAAAACCTAACTCTTATCCACTATTACTATGCATGCATCAAAAGAAAAGAAATAAAAACCTATTTTCCAAAATTCTACCTGAATTTCAATTACTGTCGTAATCACCTACATGTACTATTTATCGATTCATTTGGTTTTTTTTATCAACTTTAGTTTTTATCTTGCAGACTAAAAACTAGTTTTTATGCTATTATACTTATACTAGTTTCTTAACTTTGAAAAAATTATGTATGTTCAATATTTTTTTTCTTCAAATTTTAACCGATTGATGACATATTTGAGATTTGGAGTTTGAATATAATATTACTCTTTTGATTATAAATTGAAAAATATCAAGAAAAAATTTCTAACCGGATCAAAAAAAATCTAACATAAAATAAAAAAAAATACGTAAAAAGAGTTGTGAAATAGTAAATATATAATAATTATATTAAATAACATAGTATTATTAGTTTTACATATTTAGGATATTTTAGGCTGTTTGAGATGTGTATTTAGTATAATATTGAAATGAAAAACTAGATGGGTAGTGTATTAAGTAAGGAGTATGTATTAAGAATAATGGGTAGTGTATTAGGTAAGGAGTATGTATTAAGAATAATGGGTGTGTATTTAAAATTACTCATAAACAAAACACACACAAAAAAAAAACTATTGGGTAGATTTTAGAAGCTACTGTCTACAGGCCCAAAGGTCCATACACAGTTTAAACGAGACAGAGTAAATAACAAAGCCCATTTCTGTAGATTCGTAGTGCCTTTGAAAATTGAATTTCGAATGTGACCTCATCAAATAATCATATTACGGGAAGGGGGCATTTCCGTAATCTTAACACACTTTCAAATCAGGAAGTTGTACAAAACCAGTGTCCGGACTAGTAGGCCGACCGTTGCTTAATCTCAGAGAGAGAGTGAGAGGCTGAGACCGTCACAGTCATCAATGGAGAAGATCTGCGTCGCCGTCCGCCTGAGACCTCCGGCAACTCAAGATTATTCCGGCGGAACCTTCTGGAAGGTCGACGAGAACCGCGTTTCTCTTCACAAGGTTCACGGCACTCCGATCTCTGGTGTCTCCTACGCTTTCGGTAATGCCCGAATCCCTGATTGGAATCACATACGCCTCAATTCTATGCTTATGATTATGTATGTGTAGCAGCGAAGTTTGATTCTGTGCGGCTTGATTTTGCAGACCATGTGTTCGACGAAATGTGTAGCAATTCTAGGGTTTATGATCTTCTTACCAAGGACATAATTCACGCCGTGGTAGAAGGTTTCAATGGTAATTTCAAAATACGAAATCTGTTAGTTTTGTTTGTGAGGTCATTGATTTGATTCGAGTAGTTTGCTGATGGAATTTGTAATGTAATAGGAACTGCATTTGCGTATGGGCAGACCAGCAGTGGCAAGACTTTCACCATGAACGGTTCCGATACAGATCCCGGTATCATTCACCGGGCGGTGAGGGATGTGTTTGAGAGAATCCACATGGTAATGAGCCTTTATAGTGTAGCTTATTGTGCTTAATGTTTGATGAGTTTGCAGTTTTTCTTAACGTGTTGAGTTTGATAAAGATGTCGCACCGGGAGTTTCTGATTCGAGTTTCATACATGGAGATCTACAACGAAGAAATTAATGACCTTTTAGCTGTAGAGAACCAGAAATTGCAGATTCATGAGAGTTTGGAGGTAGGTTGGTTGTCCACCGTTTGGAGATTTCTATTTAGGTTAAATGAACTGAAGTCACTTTTTTGTCTTGTTTAGCGTGGAATATTTGTTGCCGGCCTCAAAGAGGAGATTGTTAGTAATGCTGAACAGGTTTTGAAGCTGCTTGAAGCCGGAGAAGGTTTGCACTTTGAAACCAACACATGAATATTGAGGCTTTCAGGTCATTGTATCTTCTATTGATGGAACTTTCCTGCTTATATGTGGCTACAAAATTTCTTTTTACAGTTAATAGACACTTTGGAGAAACAAATATGAATGCTCGGAGTAGTAGATCTCACACAATATTCAGAATGGTGCGTTCATACTCAGATTTTACTTGTAAAGCTTCAGCTAAATACCGGATTTTCTTCTAACTGATCCCATATATCTTATGCTTCTAGGTAATTGAAAGCAAAGAGAAGGACATCAATGCAAATGCTGATGTTATTCGTGTCTCGGTCTTGGTTTGTATTCTTTATGCCATTTCCTTTCTATGAAAAGTTGACACAGAGTTACAGTTATCTCGTGCCTTTTGATATCTTAATCATGATTGCTGCATGTATTGTAGAATTTGGTTGATTTAGCTGGTTCTGAACGAATTGCTAAAACTGGAGCTGGGGGAGTACGTTTGAAAGAAGGAAAGCACATAAACAAGAGCTTAATGAGTCTTGGTAATGTGATCAACAAACTAAGTGATGGTGCCAAAAACAGGTATTTTCTCCGTTTTAGTAAATCATCTTTAGTTGAATAGAAGACTATTGTTCTAATATTGACTTTCAATGCAGGGGTCATATTCCTTATCGTGATAGTAAGCTAACCCGTATACTTCAACCTGCCCTTGGTGGTAATGCAAAAACTTCAATAATATGCACTATAGCACCAGAAGAGGTAGTCTAGTATTTCCTGCTGAAATGATTTATAGCATACTTCAATATTTTGGTGTTTAATGTGTTATGGATGCATTTAGGTACATGTTGAGGAAACAAAGGGAACCCTTCAGTTTGCCAGCAGAGCTAAGCGTATCACTAATTGTGCTCAAGTAAACGAGGTTTGTTTCTTGTTGCATGGTTTTGTAACTGTTTTTGTAAATTAGTTCATGATCATAGCATATTACATGTGCATCTTTTTTACTGTGGAATCCTTTTCTATCTCATGTCTTATTTTCTTATAGCTTCTGTAAAAGATAGTTTCAATCCGTAACTTTTCTGGTTCTTGTTTGTTGAGTGTTGACCATCATTTTGGTGTATCATTCAGTCATTTCTTGTTATACTTCTGTCTCTTTTCACAGGATTTTTTTTTTTTTATGACTTTGAATATAACTGTGAAGTTAACCATTATAAAATATTCAAATTTGTCACAGATCTTGACAGAAGCAGCCTTACTGAAGAGGCAAAAACAAGAGATAGAAGAGCTTCGTAAGAAGCTTCAGGTGATAATCATCTCAATGATCTCATGTTGTATCATAAAATAGAGATTGAACACAAGCTAACACAATCTGCTTTAAATAAAATGTTTAGGGATCCCATGCTGAGGTGTTAGAGCAGGAGATATTGAAATTGAGAAATGACCTGCTTCAGGTGAGCTCTCTCTCTCTCTCTCTCTCTCTCTCTCTCTCTCTCTCTCTCTCTCTCTCTCTCTTTCTCAATTTGTGGAATCGTGAGTATCATCTGGACCATAACCTCTTTTACCTTTCATATGTGGCTGTTAATTTTCATGGTTCAGAATGAACTAGAGCGTGAAAAGCTGGAAACAGAATTGGAAGAGGAGAGGAAATCAAAATTGAACAATCTCGGTAGTGTAGACACACTCTCAGACTTTGGTGGTAGTTCTTGTCAGGTAAGAGACTGGCTTGTTACATGTTATGTAATTACTGAGTCACATCAATACCATAGTTTCATGTTTGACTTGGTTTGGATCAGTTTAATTGTCTGAGTTTGTACTGTGCCATGTTTTGATAATGTTTACTGTGTATAGCCACAAGATTCTGGGAGACAAAGCCTTAAGGAAGAATGTAATGACAGCATCAGTAAATCTCAGGGAGCTCTCTTTACATCCCCCTCTAGCAAGGCAGCTCCCAATGCTTTTGTTGCCAAGAGATCAAATTATTCACCATTGCCTAGTTTTAGCCCCCTTCCAGATGCCTTTAGCAATGTGGCTGATGAAGACACGTGGATGAAAATGAACAAAGGTTACATAGCTGACCTTGATTCCATTCAAATGACTCCTGCAAGAAAAGTTCAATCCTTTCCACCAAGTGATGCAACTCTGGTGAGTTTTTTTATTATTGAACTTTTTTTTTTTTCGTCAACTGAAGTTCTGTTTTCTACTTGTTTTTCAATGAGTGAAATAAAAATAGTGACAATCATCACCACGTGTATATGTTTGTGTACACTCAAATAAATTGTTTCTGAGGTGAAGTTTTCCATGCTAGTATGCTACATCTGGTAAGATTGAAATTGGGTCATCTTTGTTTCCTTTCAGACCATTGAAAAAGGAAAATGAATTGTTTCAACTTGTTAACTTTAACATTTTCTTTATATACTGAAACTGCATTCCAGCTCTATTTCGATGCACTGCATATTGTAGTTTATTCAATGGTCAGATATATATCAAATCTTTTATGTAACTTTGTTTTGATACATGGCTGAATGCAGTAATGCCCTGACAATATTTCTATACTTTATTAAGTGTTTGGGGTGTAAGGTTTAATGAGTTGCTTTTATTGTTTCCTAAAAAAATTCAGGGAAATTCAAATGAGAATCACGAGCAGGAGGTCCAAAATTTGAAGAGGCAATTAGAACTTGCAATTGAAGAAAGAGATGATCTTAAGGTCAGTCTCTAACTATCCATAGTAGGTAATTAGGTCGAGGATAAGCTACACTTTTTAAAACTTAGCATGTCTAAGCTTCCCTCATAAAAGACTCAAATTTGAGCCACCTGAATCTGCATTGCTACCTGAATTCATACTCTTATTGTTTACCACATCTAATAGTTGTTTGTTTGTCTCTTTTCGGTATACTTCATAAATTTAGAAAAGATTTCTCTCATAAGTGTATGCTGGATACCACTTCACACTGGTTTTTACTCCTCTACATACTTCTGTGGCTTATGTAATGATGCTTTAATATGTACAGAGGAAGCATGACGAACAAGTTAGGAAACATGAGGAACAAGTTTTACTGAACGATCAATTATTGTCAGAGATATCTGAGCTCCAACAAGAAGCACAGCTGATTCGAGAAATCCCTCAAAGGCTTGGTGAATGTGCAGCAACTTGCAAAGATATATATGTGGATGTTTTATCAACGACTCAGGTAACAGCTGATTTTCTTTTGAGGCTATCTCAATCCGTATTTGTTACTGTACAATTTGCTAACCTTAAGATGATTTGGGCAGAGTTATATATCTGATGAAAAATCTTCTGCGGCGAAATTGCTTTCAAGTATAACTGAAATTGGCACAAGCCTATTTACAACTCTAGAAGTCGATTTCTCAGTGCCAATTGCTGACCAAAGATCTCGGATCCAAGAACAGCATAAAGTGCTTTCTGAGAGGTTGAGCAGCACAGTTAAATTATTGGTATCATCAGAAACAGTAAACAGTGAGGATGGACAAGCAAGGAAGTCACAGGTATCTGCCTGGTCAAAATTTACAAGATATCACTCATTAGTTATAATTTTATTCTCTGCCCTATTGTTAAGGATATTTTATATGTTATAAATGTGCTTGGATGCTTAAAAGTAGTAGTTACAGGCAACAATAGTTACCGATGTTACCTTTCTACAGAATTGTAATACATTATATGATCAACTAATAAAAAGAGCCTAAAATTATTCAAGCTGATCAGAGTCTTTCTTGCAATCTATTAGGTGTACTTTCAAGTTTTCAATACCTTTTCTGTATTGTTTCTCTGCTTTTCATATTTCTGCGAAAGCATCTGGTTAAGTTTTTGAAGTAATCAAATTTAGCAATGCAGTTTAGGCTGTTTTTGTTTTGTCTTTAAGATATAGTTGTTGTGATAAAGGAATGCGCAATGGGAGGAGACGCTGCCTCTTGGAAGGAAAAACTGAGCAGTGAGCTGAACACCATCAAGGAAAGACACCATGACCTGGCGAAAGAGCTAGATTCTCAAAACCAGCTTCTGAAGAACTCTAAACAAAGATATGAGACCTTGGAAACTGAGTTTCAGCTGTTGAAGGAAGAAAGGGATTCCTTGCACAAAGCGGCATCTGAATCGTCTGAAAGACTATTACTAATTACTGAGCAGAAGGAAAATATTGTGAAGTATATGAAAGAAGAGTTACAGAGAAGAAAAGATCTTGAAGAAAAAATTAAGCAGTTCAGTGTCGCCTTTTGCAATCGGAAGACATCACTTGTGTCTTTTCACAATGAGTTCAAGTCTAAAGTTGAGAGTCTGAAAGCCGAATATGGAGTTTCAGTTCCCAGATCTAGTAATGTGGTTCAATAGTGTAATGTGGGAGGCTTCAGCTTGTTTCTTCCACATCTCATCTCAACTGCTGTTATTATTTATTTTCTGCCATTTAAGTTAAAGAACTCTGTAGGCTCTGATTAAGATTATGTATAAACAGAACTGTATTTAGACATGCAAAGAGGTAGATCGTTTTCTTGTCAACACTTTGGATTTTGAACCAAATACTTTGGGCAGGTTGTGGCCTTTCCGTATACTCACATGATTTTCATAGGAAATTAAGTATTATTTACAATATACTAATTCTGAGTTGGGAAAAACACTGCTGTAACAGTGGGCCTCAGCTCTTTCTTCTGCCATTTATCCCAAGCCCAAAACCGTTTTTGGTCCAAAACCCACTTCTAGCTTCTAGCTTTCCACCGTCTCTCTTCCCCTTAGGTTTCTCACTTCCAGCTTTCCACCATCTCTCTTTCTCTCAATTCTACCTTCATCTCTTTGCAAAAGTTCTTCTCTCTACAAAACCTTCATCTCTTTGCAAAAGTTCTTTTCCGATCCAGATTTGGTCAGTTCAGAGAAGAAAGAAAGAGTTAATCGCTTTTGGTTTGGTTCTGCTTTCGTTGGAATTGGTTTAGGGTTGTGTCATTCCACGGATTTCGGCGGCGATCGGTGTAAGAAAAAGTTTTCATTTATCTGCCTCTGCTTACTTTTCTTAAGTTTATGATAAATTTTCCTTTCATGATTGTAAATTGAGATTTTGGTGCTTTGTTTTCGTCATAAAGGTTTCGAATTTTCAACTCATATACTGGGTTGTGTAAACATTGGAGTTTTATGGGGTTTTCAGGCATGTGCGGGTAGGTTGCTGTGCAGGTAAATTTTGATTGGAAAAAGAAGCTACGTGGGCTTTTTTCGCATTTGATCAACGGTATTGTCACTAGTTGATAGAAAGGTACTGCTTGATTGGTTTTTCTCAAATCAAATTTATTTTTGTTCCGTCGTTTTTTGCCTTCTGTACAAAAAAAATCAACTTTCATGAAAAGTCATAGTTCTGCATTCGATTTGAACCTACTGGGAGTGAATCATCCAATTGATTCATATATGCTGATCGAGTAATCATATATGTTTTCTGCATTCTAACTATTTTATTTTTAGTTGGGGATATTGCATATGCCAGTTGTTTCTAGACAAATCACTGGTATCCCACACTCGCTTTCCCCATGTGAGACAAATTGAATTCACGGAGAATGTTATGTGGTAACCAACTACTGTCTTTACACCCCGCAAAGAAAGCCAAACGATCCAAAAGTTCAGTTAAACAAATTTAAAGAAATTTAAGAGTAGTTCTGCAAATAGTTAGAGATCTCTAGAGTAGCACTGCATGCCCGTAATGAAGACGATTCACTTTGTGTGAGAGATATAGTATTACCCTTCCCCAAACCAAAAAAGGTAGTCCTCCTAAAGCATAGAGTAGAACTCCAAGTAGATAAGTACGATGGAGAAACCTATAATACGCCTGCCTTCTTAGATCATCACCATTTTTTTGAGTGTCTCTCGTGCTGCACAATGTCAAGCTATTACTTTCAAGCCAACAACTAAACCATTGTTTGTACAGCAAAGATATATCAAGATTTTGAGCAATAGCAATATATATAGATAAATATTTCTAGGCTCAGTTTATAAGCTCAATTGTCACTTCAGTAACACCTGAAGAACATGCTTGATGTCTCTCATATGGAGTTACCTTCTAAATTCAGCTTTCAGCTTATTGTTACTGTTTGCTCCCGCTATTTTCTACATTGAAGGATTTTATCATTTCTGATTAAAGGTCAACCATTTTGTACATTTTCGTGTTGTTTTGCAGGAGGTTGCTGATAACAACTGCGTCTACAGAAATGAGATACACCACTCAGTTGGGGAACGCACTCAAATCTTGCAAGATGTAGCTGCAGATCCAACTCTACCTCGCACAAAAGCTGTGCGCTGTACTCAGTGCAAGCATGGAGAAGCTGTCTTCTTTCACGTGAAATGCTCATTCTTTAGATGAAGTTGTGTACTTTTACATGTGACTTTTCAGTTAACTTAGTTCTTGGTTAAATACACAAAGAGACTGGATGTTCAAGTATATGTTAACAAGACACATGACATCTTCTTAGCCTTTCAGTTGAAATTCCAACTCTTGATGCTTCAAGTCTTTACCATGGATTTCCATGCAACTTAGAATATGATATACAATTACTAAGTATTCCACATAAGGGCCATTCTAGCTACTTTTGTAATGCATCTGGAAAAGACATTTAATAGATATAACCTTTTAACAATGTATCTTTTAGTAATGCATCTGGAAAGACATTTTACAGGTATAACCTTTAAGCAATCCATGATTTAGTAATGCATCAAAGATTATCTTTGACAAAGTTATGGTTCTTTTTCAATACATCATATCACTTTGCCTGTTTTGTTCAACTGAATGTTAGGGATCAGTGGTTTATGTGGTCACTTGGCATTGAAACATCTTTGAGTAGTTGTAGTTGTCACCACTATAACATAGGAAAGTCACATCTGTTTATCATTCTTCTTCTTTTTGGGTTTGTATCCCAGCCTTTCATGTCTAGAAATATGGTATAAACATCTAAGCGAACAGTCAGATTGTACTTTTAGATAGCTTTTTACTCCACATGATTCCACTCCTTGAAGATCTTTAAAATTTAAGAGGTAATTCTATTGTGCAAGTTCTTATATATGTGCAGGCAACTGCTAGAGGAGAGGAGGGGATGACGTTGTTCTTTGTTTGCTGCAACCCAAACTGTGGTTACAGGTGGAGGGACTAATATGCTCAAGTTTCATCTAACTGTAAAGAGCACTAATAACTGTGAGTGCGGACATTACAAATAAAGAGCGTTAATACAACCCATGTATGTTGATCCATGCTTTTTTTACATTTACATTTCTATGTCAATTTCACTTACTTTTCAGTATGATATTATGCTAAATATCTTATGTACTATGACACAACGATTACCGTAGAAATTGATAGCATTCCAAACTGTTCAAATCAACTATCTCTATATCTACACTATATCATCATCATCATTAATATCCCACTCCACCTTCGCTAATCTAATCAACAGCGCCTACACCAGGCGCGGGCACTAATTCTAGTATCTACTATATCACAGGCTTCTTGCCAAAAGTCAAATTTTGACTCGTGCCAAACAATAAAGGACATAAAATCTGAATCCCGATTTACAGAATTAACATGACAATAATATAATTCTTATAAAAAATATCTTAAATAACAAGAGGAGTCTCATCTAATCAAAGCTTGTAAAAATAACATAACCCTAACAAAGTAAGCCGACGATCTGCAGCACTTTTTGCTCCTTATAGAATTATAGATATGTCGACTGTCGAATATGGACAACCTGAAAATGTTTGAAGTTTGCGTGGTACGTCATCTTTGTTACAAAGGAATGAAATGATCGAACTTATCTTATCCTCTTTAGTGCCGCACAAGTTCAAATTTCTTCAAGTGTGCATATAATTTACAATGAATGTTGTAGTGTATATATCGTTTTCTTGTATTATCATGAATTATCACTCTACATAGATATGTCGACCTAAAAAAGGCTTAATATTCCTTAAAATCGAGAAAATCAAGAAAATGAGGAACATGTTAGAGATGCTCTAACAAAGTGAGCGGACGATCTGCAACACCATTTGCTCCTTTAATGCATGTTTGTTTGTTGAGACTAACTAGGACTGTCCTAAATAAAAAGTCCAGTTTGGTTAGTATCATGTTTGGTGACACTAGATAATAAAATAAATAAGCTTACTTAGTATCTTGTTTTCATTATGGCCTCTTTAGATGGTGTTATTGTGTATACTCAAATTGGTCATCCTTAGATAACACCATCATTCTAAACCACAAACCAAACAAAACTACTCTAATATCATGTAACACCAAACATGAGTTGATATTAGTACAAATTAAGACAAGTAACATGAATCTGTAACGGTCTTAACAAATATAGAAGTACAGATATGTCGACCGTCGAATATGGAGAACCTGAAAAGCTATATAAGAAAATACATTATCATGTCGTTGAAATCATATCAAGCATTTTCGAATCGGACCTTGCCAAAGCATTTCATTCCTTTCACATAGTTTACAGAGAAAAAAAGAAGAAGACAGCAAGACAATGAAATCGAAACACGTGTCCCTGTGATGACTCACAGAAGACAGGTGGCTGGCATGCGTGGCGTTACACAACAGGTGTCCCCCATAAACGGAGAGCGCTATAAAACGAAGCTGTGGAAGCTCCTTGAATCATATATCCTCGAATCGATCACACACACAAATGAGAAGCAAAGCAAGAAGAAGCGAGCAGCACAGCAAAATGACTCGTGGTAACTTTGGATGCGTGCAGTGTGGAACGCACAGCAACCCCTGCCGGTGCAAGGTGGTGGGGCCTACCTTGGGGTGCCTGGCCTTCGCCGTGGCGGCGGTAGTGGAGTGGCCTGTGGGGGCTGTCGTTTACATCTTCAAACACATGAAGGGTCGCCGGATCATGGCTCATCCCGCCACCGTTGTTTACCCCAAAGTTTCCAATTCCATTCCCATTTGAATGATTTGATCCATCATCGTCCGCTGCTCTGCTTACTTAGTTTCGTTTACTTGTACTATTTATTGCTCCTTAATCTAGTCTGCTTGTAATAACAAACTGAATGTAATGAAAATGGTTTCTAATTTTATATATATCCTACTCATATCATGTCTCCCAAAAAAAGTGAAGGAACTAATGCTTTTGATGAGTTGTTTAGGCCATTGGGGTCGTAGATAAGAGACTGATAGAAATCCCACCATCAGGGCCATCAGGATTTTGAAATTCATAATCTAAAACCCCACAGAAATTAAACTAGATTATAAATTTTCCATTAGCAATAATATTTAGTAGTTGAGGATATGTCCCTTCTGTTAGGTACAACAGATTACAGAACACACTTCCACTCCGTAAATTTAGCACAAACCAAGGAACGAAGATGAACCAGCAAATCATGAAACCATCTATAAATAATCAGACATTGGTCCTTAATGATTGTTGAACAGTGAAATTATATATACTAATGCATCTATGATTTGTCGTGATTTCGTTATCGGAACATAAACAAATAGATGAAGAAAATAATGGACATGATCATACGCAAAAGAGGCAAGGCAGTTCGAATATCATGTATCATGCTGCAAAGCGTAACAGTGTGTGTATTACATCTATACAAGTAGTTTACACTTGCGTATCTTTCTTTTGGACGGATTCAGATATGCATAGTTGCGTACAATACATATAATATGTTGAAAGAAAAATACAACATTGAAGTATTTCATGATATAGTCAAAAATGCTATGCTAGCTGTTAAACTGTTGATGTAATTCTTGAAGAACATTGAATTGAGAACATTACCAATCAACCACAACTTCTGGATAACTACTTGAACAAGTAAGAAATCTTACTTTAAACTTGTGGAAGTGTTGGAGTTGAGTTTATGAGGGTGAACTATCCAGAAGTAATTACATCCCATTTGCCTCTGTCTCTCATCTGCACGATATGATCACCCATCATCAATGGGACAAGAAAGTTGAGGACCATTTTATCAAATTTATACATTTATGCTGGACAGTGAAATGAGGAAGACTCAATAAAAAGATAGCTACCCTACTGATTTGAACATAACATTGAGATAAATGATCTAATCCAAATTTGAACTTGTAGGTCATATATACATTTATCCTTCTACCTCAAGCAGTTAAATACTTGTTCATATATGACCAAGAGATTGATTTAGGGGCCCTCTTTCTCTGTCTTTCTCTATCTGACCTCAATAAGTTTCTCTAATCTTCCTTTTTCCTCTTTGCTTCTGTCCAGTCCCAAGACTGACAGATACGATTTGTCTCTCTCATTTATTTCACCAGAAACATTCATCATCATCTTTCCAATTTGCAGTTACTCTATGTTCAATCCTAGCCTCTGCTGCAACAGAGTTTTCTAATGGCTTCCACAACAACAAAACCAGTTAAACTTGGAGAGCTTCTCAGGGAGCAGCAAGAACCCTTTGTCCTAGAGGCTTACCTATTTGAAAGAGGGTGTCTCAGAAAGAGCTTGAGTACAAGCAATAGCATAAATTCAAGCAAGAGTTTGAAGAGATCATGTAGTTGGGGACAAAACAAGAGCAAAAAGGGTATTCCTAGCTTCTCCAAGATACTGAGATCTGTCTATAACAAGCTTGTTTCCAAAAATGGTGGCTCAAGAACCAAGAATTCCGAAAAAGAAGAGGCTAAGTTTGATGCCGACACTGAGATTACTCTTCCTCGAGATTGCCTTGAAGATTCGGATGGACTTTCTTCTTCTAGTAGCAGAACACAGTATGAATCATGCTGTGATAGTGAAAAAGATGAAGCAGTTGCCACAGTTTCATTCCAGAATGAAGATCAAGTCTCGCTTGCAGTAGAAGGAACTTCTCGAATTTCAAATTTCTGCAATATGAAAGTAGAGAGAAAGGTGGAAACACTATTTTGCTCATAACTCTTTCAAATCTTCTCATGTGCAAAACATGAAACCAAGTTTCAATCTTTACAAAATAGTTGATTTGATTCGATTGCTAACAAAGCCAGCAGGCTGCTACAGATAGCACTTCTCAATGGGGAAACATCATCGAAGAAGAAGCAGTCTAAGGAACACACCTCAATTTCAGTACCGGAAGATAGACCATACCATGCAGGTTTAGCTCTTGAAAATCTTCTCTTCGGCAACTGAGAGCTTAATAGTAAGCTATTGTGCTTCTATATTAACTTGGTCAATTTTCTGCTTTGGTTTATTAAACAGTACCCAACAAGGTCATCGAGGAATCCACGTTATCATCTTCTCTTTGGGAACTACTTTTCCAGCCACCATTAGAGAAGCCAAAAGGTACTTCTGGAGTTCCAGAAATGCTAGAGCCGGTGATCAGATCAAATCTTCTCCACACAAATCGAAAAGGATGTTGCGGCAGACAAGGCAGCTTATGTTTGATTGTGTAAGAGAGATGACAGACACTCATGCAAAGCAAATGAAAGAGCAGAACAGCACAACGTTTTTGGGGGCAGAAGAACTAGGAAAGCTGATTTATGAGAAACTAAGGATTTGGGATAGACATGCTGGGAATGAGACCAACATCGATTTCTTGTTGGATTCGGACTTCGAAGAATGGAATTGTAATGAACAAGAAGAGAAAGAGATTTGTTGCAAAATTGGGGACGCCATTTTGGAGGACATCATTGAAGAAATTTGTTGCTCTCCCATTGAGTTTAGATCATCTTACCTTCCCGTCTCGCTCTGATTTCCAATTTGTAGCATTAAATTTGCTTACCAATTTTCCTTTCCAGCACACAATTGGGGAACAAATTTGTTGGCTGTAGTGTTGTTTTCCTCATACAATATCTACCGCGTTAGGTTAATTACTTCATGTATAACTGGTGTAGTGACAATCTAGGCCAAGAATTATTCTGCCCGTGACAACCAGAAGCTAAACCATCTTGAAATCAACAACAATTTTACCACAAGGCCGAAATAACAAGAGTTAGCAGAGAACAAAACACCTTCAGGTTAACTATCGACATAAATCTTCATTTCTAACATATGAACATAACTTTACTGGTACAAATGAACCGGGGCAAATACTTGCAGTTCAACTAAAATCAACCGCAGTGAAAGTTGCAGGTATCTGATCTTTTACACTTTTAGAAGTGGGTATAAACCCCGAAGTCATAGATATCCATTCTTTTTAAGTACATTGAAATAATCCTCTCCCGCATGTATAACCATGAGAACTGCGTTAACAAAAATTGGTTTGATCTGCAATACCTAATCCATGAAATGCGTAGATCTCACACAGCCACAAAAACTCGCATATAAAGATAGAACAGCAGATCTACTGAATTTCCCCATCTTCACCGACCTCTCCGTCTTCAAGTTCCTCGTATCCACCATTTCTACGAGAACCGTCTCGATGTTCTTTCTTATGTCTTCTATGTCGATTTTCACTGTCAGATTCAGGTGTATATGCACGCTACAATGAAACATCATGAAATAAAAATTACTTTTTCGAAAATAGCTAAAAGGTCTAAACCAGATATATCATAAAAGAAGTTTCACATACTTTTCTTGATTTTTTGCGGTCACTACTATGTCTGTGTTTCTTAGAGTCCTCTTTCTCATCCTTGTCAGAACCCACGTCATCAATGGAACTTTGATGCCGCTTCCGGTGCTTCCTATCTTTGTCTTTCTCCCTTTTCTTATCTTCTTTGTGATCATGACTATCAGTCATGTCAACAGTTTCACTATCTGTTTCATCCTTCTTAGATCTTTCCTTTCCCTTCTCTTTTTCGCGTTCTCTATCCTTCTCCTTTCTCTCCTTATCCTTCCGCTTCTCTTTCTCCTCTCTTTCCTTCTCCTTTTTCGCCTGCACAGGACAAGACCGAGACAAGAATGTCAAATTCCTGATATTAGTATATAACAATGACCACTGCTGATTTTCTTTTGAAATTTCTACACGCGCTTGAATAAAAAGCCAAACCATTAGATATCAAGCCAGCATATATATTTCAGAACCCACCCAGATTTATTTCTACCACCCGAGTAAGATATACGAAGAGATGGTCAACAATTCCACACCATGTCAGGCAGGGGAACTATAATTTGAGTGGATCTAGAACAGCGAATTTATCATTGTGACAGGGAAACCATGATCATGGGGAAAGGGTTCCAAACTAGTATATAGGCAAAGAGAGTGGCAATAATATGTATCAACCACAACAATGCAACCCTTCAATATCTCTTCATTCACTCAATCGCCAAAATGATCTCCTTCCCATTTTCAGTTATGAAAATCTAACCAAACACATTATGTCGGTACCTTGAATGGGAACTAGGAACTTCTTTAGAGCAGCATATAGGTTAGGCATGAAAACAGTTACCAAATTATAAACCACACTAGAAACATTTTAACACAAACTTCATCATCGAGGTCAAAATTTAAAATGCCATGTGGCTTAAGGTCTTAGCTACGAATGAAGTATAATGATAGCCACAGCTTATAACAGACAATAAAAGCCACACCTTTTCCTCCTCACGCTTCCGTTCTTTCTCTTTGGCCCTCTCGTGTAAACTTGTAATATATTCCTCAAAAATTTCCCTTCCAAAGTCCTCATCCCCAACTGATCTGAAAATAATGTGGGCAGAAAAAAAAATATATAAATAAAGTAATAATATAATGAAATAATACATTCAAAGCAAGTTAAAACAAAAAGAGAAATTCGTCTGGATGGTATACGAACTTTTGCTCCTTGTAAACTTTGGTATATCAAGTTTTAAAAATATCAGATTGGTGTCTCATGTTTCCATCCCAACCTAAGATTGGTATATATAGTCATACAAAAAAAGAAGATGACCAATTTACCCTTAAATTCTCTTTTTTTCTTCGTTTTTCTTCTTTGTTTTTATATTCCAATTTTCTTTTTTGGCTTTTTATATTTTTAGGAACATAGAGAAAAAATTCATTGTCATTTTCTCCTTGTTAACAATCAGTTCTTCAACTCAATCATCCTTAAATATCAATGGCAACAACAAGATCCTTGAGTGTCAGCGGAAACAACAATGATTGAACTTCTATATGTTTCCACTCTTCAATCTTCTTTAAGTTTATAAAGGCCAACCCAAATTATTAAATTCCAAAACCTCTTCTAATATTTCTTGAATATGAAAACAAATATAAAAAAAGTATAAGAAAAAGAGAGAACTTAAGGGTAAATTTGTCATCTTAATAACCATATATACCAATCTTAGGTCGGGATGGAAACGTGAGATACCGTTATGATATTTTCAAAACTTAATATACCAAAGTGTATAAGGAGCAAAAGTTCGGACGAATTTCTCAAACAAAAAACAAAAACAGAATCCATGGTATGATCAGAAAGACCTGTATTCTTGGGTCTCTTCAAAAAGTCGTTTGCAATCTTCCCAGCTAGAAGAAACAGTTATTTCCTGCAAGGCAAAACAATAATTCAATGATTGATATCTCACATAAGTTAACAGTATTCATCTGTTAGAGTGCCACCAGACCTTGAACGTGTGCAAAAGCTTATGGAAGTCATCAGCAATTCGTTGACGCTTCTTTGCTTCTTTCTCCTCCTTCTCCCTGGCTCTCTCTAATATATCCTCGTAAGCAAGCTTTAAGAAGTAAAATATTAGTAAACTGTCAAGCAGCACAGTATGTAAAAAGTGCATGTCCTACTAGTATTAACAGCTATAAGAATGGAATGAAAAGTTGCCAAACAAAGTTTATCTTTTCATCCATGAATTGAGTGTGATACAAATGACAGCATTTCCATGTATACAATGTGCCAGATGAGAAGAAGATAATGGTGCGCCCTTCAATTAATTACTGTCATCTTTCAGATCCTTCAGCATTTAGCCACTAACCAATGAGTAAGCAATCACTCATGTAAAAAACAATGACTTGTTTTTGCATCATGTCCATACAAGTTAAGCCATCTGAATTCAAATGAACAAAAATATGTGGCTAGGGGAATAAAAACTGATTACTAGAAAGCTTTCAAACCAAGCATGTTACTTATATTTTCTCCCAACCAGGAGCCATGCAGCTGCAAACGTTATAAACGAAAAGCAATTTCGACATAATTTGATGCAACACACAAACCACTTTTATTTCGTTCAAGCAGAGATGAAGATAATATGTCCGGAACCAAGTTAACACACTCAAATCAAGTTTTATGGACCTTCCGATTTCACATATGCAAATGACAATAATTCGTTTAGTTCAACTCAGAAAAAGAAAATAATGAAAAAGAAATTGTGAAGGTTATGGTTACCTTCAAATTAAGCTCGGAAATTGATGGGGAACCAATATCATTCACAACAGCAGCCTCAAATTCTTCAAATGTCCATGAGGAAACCATTGTAATCTGTGAGGGATAAATATGCACCACATAAATGACATGCTTTTAAAAATGCCAAGCAAGTTCATAACATCTTACCTGCCCTTGCTTCATTGCATCCTTTACCCGTGCTTTATCTTCCACAAACTGTCAATAAGTGAAAGTAAAATGTCACCAAAAAGTGATGCCCACTGAGGTTCTAGTTAAAGTTGAACCTGAAACAATCATAGTAAGTTTGCTATTCTAGGACCTAATATATCGAATCCAGTATTTGGTTCAATAATTTTGCACCAGATGAGAATCCCTTAATGTGTTTATGGTCCGAAGGGGTTCATCTGTTTGGTGTCAGTTTGATTGAATAAAAAAAAAACATGAACCAAAGAAAATAAAAAATAAACCAATCATCGCAGTACATGAGTCAGAATTAGGTGTAAAATGACGAGCAAAACACCTGTTTCTCTAAATCTTCAGCAACATCCTCAAACAAATCTTTTGGTGTTGAAGAACCATGTGTGTTTGATGCAACAGCTTCGTACTGTGGCAAGTCTTTGACCTACAATCAATCCGAAGACATTAATAAGTTTTAAACGAGCTTCTAATGCATGAAATACTCCCATACTGTTGTATTTAATTTAATATATATAGCTCTCCCTCATATATTATCAAAATTTGGAGTAGAACCTTCATACAGTAATCGCGCCACTGAGTTTTAGCCGTAAGAGTACCGTCAGCAGCATGTTCTTCCAAAATCTTGCGAAACTCATCCCGGTTTTTCCTCTCAATCCGCCTCAATTGTTCCTGGAATTTAGTGAAACAAAAATATAAGAAAAAACCTTAAGAAAAGTAAAATGCCTTCATGCAAATCATACCTTTTGTATCTTCTTTTGGTCCTCTTCCTCCTTCTCAAGGTCACGAATATGGTCCTGCCACAGACCATGATACAATTTTAGCATATAGGAACAACCAATCCTCTCAAAGACACATACAATGAATCATACATAATGTGATCTACCTGGAAAACAAGCAAGCGGTCAAACTTATCAAGACGCAAGCATCTCTCATCGTCCTCTAAGCGATCTTGAACTTTACGCCACTGGGTATTCACCTACAAGTGCATAGCAATCATGAAAAAGGATATCCACAAAGCAATCACAACATATGCATGCATCCATTAATATTACAAGATTTACCTTGATAAAGTCGCAAGACTCCAGAAATTCCTTGTACTCGGATATATTCCTCCTATGCTCTTCAGCAGCAATCTCTTTCTCCTGCAGTTAAATATTGCAACTTAAGCAGTAAGATTGGCGACCTTGATTTACATACAACTACCTAATTCAGCTGTCCACTTGGGAAGGGGACAATATGATGCACACATATGGCAACCAATTCACAGTATAGCTCGTAGTTCAATGTTTTTCTCCCTTTATGTGCCAATATGCAGTATAATCTATGGAAATGTTCTTGGTAAAGCTTTTTTATTTTCAGTAGCATTATCAAGGTTAGAGATGAGGAGAAATAGCACTATTCCAGTTACACTTAATATGGAGTTACAAAACTTAAAAACTTTAAGATCCACATATAGCTCCATATAGGAAGAACAGTGCAACATTAATCAGTAAGGCAATTTCGTTAATTGTTGATTAAAGCTGAAAAGAGAAGAATAAATACAAAATTAAAAGATAACTTCAAGATCCACATATATCTCCATTTAGGAAGAGCAGTGCAACATTAATCAGTAAGGCAATATGTAGCAACCTTCGTTAGATATTGAGTAAAACTGGAAAGAGAAGAATAACTACAAAATTCAAAGATTGAACCTCATAAGTTAGACAGGTAGCCAGTGAATACGTCTTTCTCAGGCCAAATTGTGAATCTTTGACATATTTAATACATAACAAAGCCTGAAGTGCCAATTCTCCACTTATAATTGGTTGCAAGAATCTTTCTTGATGAATTTTAGATCAAATATATTTTCAGTATAATATCTACATCCGGAAGTGTGCACGACTTAGAAATGAAAAATGAAAGTAAAACTGTTACCTTCCTCTCAAGTTCTACAATGTAGCTCTCATAGAGATCTTCCCGATCTCTAGCTCGTTCAACAGCCTTGAATCGTTCATCATTTTCAAACATAGTTACAGCTTTGCTGATCATGAAAAACATCCATTTGAACATGTCAGATCTTCCATCCTATCCAGTCATATATTAACATGTAAAAAGGACTGAATCATATATTTATGACAGAGGGAAGGAGTAAACCTCCATCTAATTGTTGATGTCAGTTCCTTGGACTCCTATAAAAAAGACCAAAGATGAATTTGTTGTTCAGATCATAGATTATATCAACAAAATGTAATAATCAAGTACGACTTGTAACCAACATACTTCCAGCATTTTTGTAAATTCTTCCCGAGCCTTTTCTGCCTTACGCGCCTCTCTTCATTCTCCAGCTTTTTCCTTTGGCCCAAGTACTATAAATAAACCAATTGTTTAGTTTTAGGTTATAATGTGATGGAAGTAATATTGATGCAAATCTGGAATGTCAAGCAATCATTTGAACCAGCTCTAATATAACAGAGCTATGCATACCCAGCACACATTAACACGAGAAAGTTGTGCACAACCTCTTAAGTAGTTATAATCATTACACCCTTACCTCATTAAATGCTTGCTTCCGCTCACCTAGTGTTCTTAAAGCGCCATATCTTTTGTCATTAATGATCTCTCTCATTGCCTGAAATAAAATCTCAAAAGTTTACAAACTTCTCTTACAATATATTATGGTGATCATAATAACATGACAGTCATGCTACCTGCTCCCAGGTCCAATCAGAGTGTACATTTGCAGATTCCAGGAGTGATTTGAATGCATTTTTTGCCTCCTAACAGAACGCAGGATAATCTTTTCATATTAGAGAGAGAGAGAGAGAGAGAGAGAGAGAGAGAAAGAGAGAGATGAAAGCACATCAGAACAAAGGCATAAAATCAAATGTCAGTACCTGCTTACTGGCATACACCAATGGCTCATCATCAATTGCTTTCTCCTCTGAAGGAGTCACATTGACTTTCCCAGCAACTGCCATTCCCTTCTTCGCTTCCTGCCAGGAAGAACTCTGACACTAGTTAGATTAAACTGGCTTGCATTCTTCACATGCAAGCTCTCTAGAAAGATATGTAAAATGGAATCATGTACAATTTTTCCATATTATGTAACCCAAAACTTCAGTTGGATGAAAATTTTCACGCATTACCTCAATATCTTGACTAGAAGCTCCATCAATTGAACTTGCACTATCTTGAGGTGCCTGATTTTCATTACTTCATACCATGCAAGACCACTTGGAATTAGAAACCATGATATAACTCCTATAAAGATAAATTTAAAAGTAATAACATAGGAATAAATCCATACACTGATTTTGTAATGGTGTTGACCAAAGTAGAGGGAAGACCGGTACTCCCCACATTAGAAGCAGGCAGTGGGGAGACATTTACCACTGCAGGTTGAACTCCAACAGACCTGTTGCCATGGA
This sequence comes from Fragaria nilgerrensis, assembly GCA_010134655.1. Classification (NCBI taxonomy): domain Eukaryota; kingdom Viridiplantae; phylum Streptophyta; class Magnoliopsida; order Rosales; family Rosaceae; genus Fragaria; species Fragaria nilgerrensis. Next base: position 29,559,435 of record CM020978.1, on the reverse strand, counting down.
AGATTGTACACCAGGAGCAACTGATAATCCCGAAGGCGTAATAGGAGAAGGAATAGAGAAGGCAGAGATGGGTGTCACTGCAACTGGACTCAAGACTGTCCCAGGTTGGGCTGAAGAAGTGCTGGGCCCGACTGAACTAGCTCCAGCATGTATTTCAGCTGAAGCAGTAGCAGGGGGGGCATGAGAAGTTGAAGTCATTTCTGATTGTGTACCCTGAGTAAGTTCTCTTTGAGCTTGCTCACGAGCCAGCTGGAAGCAAGTATAGTTCAAAGTGAGAACATAAACAAAAAGTGTAAAAAAAAATGTAATTAACAGGCCATGAGAAGAAACCTTTAACTCCTCTGGAATTGTCCATTTAGATTCCCTTGTAACCTTGTTGTAGTAATACCTGCAAAAGCCATTTGCACATTAACAACAAATATAAAGGGATAAAAACCATAAAATTAACACATATACTAAGGGAAAATAATCATTATTATTTTTATTTTACTTTTACCATATCAAATAAAAAATAAAAATAACTATAACATACTTTTTCCCATCTGCAGAAGTGTACTCTTTCCAAACAGTTGATGCATCGGCTCTCTATTACAGTGACAACAATGATTAAGTGAAAGATAGTAGTCAAGTAATTTGAGAAAGAATACTAAAGGATATGATGCTAAACGTATGGCAAAGAGCAGTGAACAGTAAAAATGACCAAGTCAACTGGAAACTAACATTATACAAGCTTCTACATTGAGATGGTCACATTATGAGAAAGAAAATCAAAGGACAATCAATTCGAAATACATGTCATCTTTCTCATCATCATCATGAGATTCATACATGTCTGTAAGCAAAGTGTCCTGCCCTGCTGCAGCCAATTACCCACCAGACAGGTGGATCATGAGAGAAAATGAATAACTTTTAACTGATCCCTTATTGCAGGCATGAATTGGAAAAGAAAAGCAAATGTAGAAATACTTAAGCCAAATCCGATACATATGATGTGTGTGCTTGCACACACAAGAATGCATGTGCATGGGTTATAGATGCAAATACGCAGACAGACCAATCTGTTTCTGTTATTGCCTTCTATGTTATAAGAACTGTAACATATAAATAGACTTATATACTTGGAAGGGAAGATAACAGAAACTAAATGAAGCAATATCAAAACTAAAAAACCAGCAGAAACCTTAAACTGCCTCCATAATGGAGCCTCATTCTAAAACTCCACCAAGGAGAATGCATATTATAGGGGAAGGCAACAATCACCGCTTGGCATCTTCTAAACACATCCAACTAAAAGATAAACAAAATATAAATAGCAATTATTGCCTGTCTTGTGAAACTGAAACCCCGTCTTCAAAGTGAGCTTATAGAGCAGTCGTAAAATTTCTCCAGATTTGCCATGACATCTACAAACCAGTTGAAGCACATGCATATAAAAGGACGATTCACGAAAAACAATTGTGATCAATTTAAGCCCATGCACATGCTAGAACCTAAAACTCTAAACATCCAAAAATGGCAAATACATAAACATATTTCAAATGCATGATCAGAAGTGCAATGAAAACTACTATGAGAGTTCTAGCTGCTGTAACCAGTCAGCAATATGACTCACCTCCAGTGGAGTCATCAATTCTAAAGGTTTCTCCCAACTAGATTGTCTAGTACTTCTATTGAAGTAATATCTGAGGAAAAAAGAATTAAGAAATGATTAATTAAAGAGAAAAACGGAAAGTTAACTCAGCAATAACAACTACAATATTCTGTAGGCCTAGACATATCTTACCAATATAATTTGAGAATCGTGTCAAGAGAAAAGTAGAATGTACGGCCCGTTAACAAATTATAAATTCAGACCAAAAATGAAAATAACATAGATTACCTTCTCCCATCAGACGCCATATGCTCTTGCCAATCAGAAGAGGACGGCTGTGTCAGATTAGGAACATTTACTGCCTGAACATAAGAGAGTAGACACTACATGATTAGTAACAATCTCTATTTATTATTCACGGTAACACATAAACCAGGATTCAGAAATAAAAAGTCAGAAACGTAAAAACATATCGCAAATTTCCTATTCACTATTCTATAGCATTTAAAAACAGTAAATATACACGCACCTGATGCCTAAATCGGGATACAAAAATAAGAAGGCTAAAACTTACAAGATCTATCACAAACATCCTATTTGCTAGCATCAATTTTCAAATCTCCTTCTATCGTCAAAAGCCAAATCATAACAACTAAGTATGTAGGTTCCAAGTAAATGAAAACGGGAAATGCTACCAAAAAACCATTCATAGCACCGTTGGACATGTCCATCACTAATTCTCATCAGAAAAGATCAAGTGGCCATAATACTAAGTTGTCTCTAATAATAACAACAAATGGCTCATTTCCAATCTCTGAAAACAAAAGTTTTACATGTTTTATGGAGGATTTATCTCTTTGTATATCTGTGATCAATATAATAGAAAATGGTTGGAAAAGGCTTCATTCATTGTTATCAAATCGTGAAATCAGTTTTAAAGGTGTTGAGCATAAATGATTACAATAAACAAGGCACTTACAGGATCTGGGAAAGGAGTGCTTGTAGGTTGCTGGCTGGGCTGCTGTTGTGGGGTAACAACTGCTGCACCCTGATGATTACTGGAGGACATCCAAGGTTGTCCAGCAGTAGGTACACCATGTGCTTGATCTTGAGACATTGGCTGAAACTGTGATGAAGAATTGGCATTATTCTGTGGCTGGCCAAAAGAAGGCTGTGCATACTGAAAAAATTCACATGCAAACATGTGAGAACTGTGCTCTTTAAGTCAAAGAAAAATATATAACATGCATAATATGCATAATTTAGAGCCATTTGACCAAATAAAACACATAGGAAGTTAACATTAGTGAAGTCATACCATATATGATGAAGGATAGGGCATTCCAGGCATCTGATTATTGAAAGGTGGGGCAGGTTGCTGAGAGTGTGGTGGGACAGATGTAACTGGCCTCGGCTGATAGTATGGCATAGGTAAAGCCTGTGATGAAGGTTGAGCATGACCAGGCTGATTTGGCCTGAGAGGATACGGCTGCATTTGTTGAGAATATTGCAACGGCTGACCTTGTCCCACAGGCTGAAATTGTTGGGAACCTGGTGATATGAAGTGCTGTCCTTGCTGTGCTGGTACCATTGGTCGATACTGCACAAAATGGGATTTTAAAACACAACACTTAATAACAATAAAAACAAACAAAGAGGTCACCAAGCATGGACACGAAAACAAACTATATGAAGATTAAGAGGGTAGATCAGAAACTTTAAGGACCCAGTGAATCAACTACAGGAGGCCGGAGTGGCTACTCCATAGAGGGGTATAACAGAAAGGAATTGAAATTCAAAATCCACATAAATCACATACGCCTCGAAAGCGAAAACTACACAACACAAAATTGCAAACATTCAAAGGTAGTAAAACTATAGACCAACTGACAGCAAGGATGATCGAAAATCAAGTTTATTTGTCACCTAAAGCCGACATGTTGCAGGTACAGTAACATTATTACCTCATAAGCCAGAAACTGAGTCGTGATTCGTGTGACTTAATGTGAATAAATATAACAAAATTGATCTAAACAAGCGCGTAAAAGGACTGTTTATCCAAAATGAGGTTAGAACTACTGTACCTGAGCAGCTGAGGACTGAGGATTATTCGCCATTTCAGCGCATAGGCAGTCCTCTCAATTCAACTGCGAAAAAGCCGAAAACAATCGATAAGTAGCTAAAACAGGCAGAAAACATTGAATTAAGCAGCTCTCCAGTCCAGAGATGAAAAACAAATGCTCGAATTGACCTAATGCACTATATATACGCGCACATTCATTGAAATAAGTTGGAATTCGACATCTATTTATGTAAAATTCAAATCACGTAAGTTAATCCAATTGCGCTCTGCAGTTGAAGCTAAGCGAAACGATGGAGTAATGAAGGAAGAAGAAGAAAGAGGATGAGGATTTGGAGTATTGAGAGTGAGCAATACTTACAGAGGATAGGGCGAGTGGGCAATTAGCGGCGCGAGGAGTTGACGCGCCGAGGAGGAGAGATCTCTCTGAATCGTCTTCTTCACCGCTCTGGTTTTCTAGGGTTTAAGGATTTGCTAAAGAAGACGAAGAAGAATCGCAGAGTCGGAGATAGTTATGGGGTGTGTAAACGTTTACCGCCCCGCTATATATTTTACACGCGGTCACAGCTTTGCATTTACTGTAGCAAGCTGGGTCGGGTTCATTAAAGCCCGACCCGCTGGTAGAGTTTTTTTTTTGCTTTTTTGTGTGCTTGAGGTCTTTCGTGGTTCGGGAAATTATTATTTGTACCCGAAACATCACATGTCTTATGTTCCTCTTTAATCTTATTGGTCCAGTGTTTTATCAGTATTTCCTATTGGTGTATTTAATTTCTCTATTTTCACCCCATGTTTATCCCTACATGAATCTGGGATTCAAATTTGCCGACCTCTAATTTGTGGTCATGGTATGACCAACCATTAAAGAGTTGTCATGTGTGATACTTATAACCAACTTTAACCATAGTTTTTTTTTTTTAATAAACCAGCTTTAACCATAGTTAACTTAATTAATGAAAAGAGAAAAATATTTTAACTACAACAAATAATACACATATATAAATAATTACTTATTTAATTTCCTAAACCATTCGTCTTCATCATTTTCTATCTCAGTTTGGTTTTCATGATTCTTGTTCGAATCTGAAAAACCTAAAATCACAAGACAAGTTAAGAGAATAACGTATTTGAAAATGGGAGAATATTTTGCAGGGCAGATTCAGTGCACCATAGTGCATTTAAACCAGTCATGTGCAAGTCATGTGCACCGTTAGTCTCTGGTTAATCAATGAGAACAATGTGTTAAAAATCGACATTTTCATTGAAATTTCGGCGAAATTATCGTTTTTTTGATATAATGATATTTTAGCTAATCTCGTAGGAAATATTGGAAATATCACGGAAATTTCAGAATTTAGACGAAATTCCAAATATTTCGCCATTTTTCTCGTGGCCCAAAAGCCCAACTCGCACGAATTGAACCCAAAATTCAGAAAAATGGGACAAACCTTGGTTACTCAAATATAATACAAGCAACCCAGCCATCTCTCTCAGCAGCCCATTTGGCTATTTTCTTCACATTTAGTAATTTAACTCTTCCTCAATCTCATCATTTTGGTAATTTTAGATATTCTTCTTTCTCAATTGTTTTATTTTTATTTTCCCCTTACCTTATTTTATTGTAACTAATCAGACTTATCTATAATAATTTGTATTTATATGAGACTTAGAAAAATATGAAGATTATAAATTCTTGTTCAAAAGAAGAATACACATAATAAGTTATATATATATATATATATTATACTAATTCACCTCATCTAATGTATTATGTAAACAATATTTCTTATAGAGTAAAGAAATTGTCAAATAAAGTATCATAAAAGGTAACTTGAAAGTTTATGTCTTATGCGAGTTTCTATAGTTTTCGTCAATTTTTATTGATATCAATACTTTTCTAAAATTTCTTTTGAAATTTTTGTAGTTCAGACGGTCGGTATTTCTCGATATTTTACTCCTCAAATGAGAATAAAACTTAGGCCAATAAGTTAAAGTCTTAGTAAAACTTCAAATTTACCACGAGTTGACACATAAAGTCTGAATCTTCCAAACTTTGGTTATGGCTGGATCTCCATCATCAATTGCATCAATCTCAAACCAGACCTGCTCTAAAAAAAAAAAAATTAAAAAATTCTCATCAACCAAACCCCGTCAAGCATCACCCATCACCCATCACCCATCATCAATTATACCCCAGAACTTCTCGACTCATATATTTATTCCTCTGCAACTTAAAAATTCCAGATTTCAATCATCTTCATCTTCCACGTTTAGAGACCTTAATTTTTCATTTATGGGGGTCCATAACTTCCAGTTGCTTTCATTGTTTCCATGACTTCTCTAAACCCCTGGAATCATTCAGATCCGACCATAGGCACCACTACCCATCTCCGACAACCGCCACATCTAAAGGAAGCCGACCTCTCGTTTTTCAACGGTAATGGAGGCAACAGTGACGGCTAAGGCGGCACCGGCGGAGGAGGTAGCTGGAGTACAAAAGATTGGGGTTGCGGGGATAAGAACGAAGACTCGAGAGATCCTCGATTTCTTCTTCCCCTTTCCTTTTGCGATCAGATCGAGTCTAAAAACACTCATCCTAGATTGTTGTTTTACCCAGGGTTAATTTGATAAACAGAATTGTTACCTTTATGTGTTTTTACCAACTTTTTTTTTACCAAGTTAATTTTTTTACTCTTAATAGTGTATTGATGTTAGTGTCAAAAGACAACTAGATTAAACAATGATTGAGATTACTTGATAAAAATCGGTTCAATCCCACACCTTGCTGCATTGAAGAACTTTCGAACATTTTGATGGGTAATTGAGTGAAAGAATGAATACGGGGGAGTCTTTTTTTCTTTTCCTTTTTCGGTGAAGCACGCCCTGAGATAAATAGGCTGATGTTGTTGATAGTGTCTAGGCTTGGCTTCTCTTTTCTATTAATTCTTTGGTGACCTCTGTGGCACCCAGACTCATTTGAGAGGAGAATGATATGAGAGTGAGATCACCTATACCAATTCTCCCAATCTGCGTTTCATATGAGAGAATCAAAGAGAGATAGAGACAGAGTTCTCAATCCAAAAGTTCGTATCCACAACCACCATCTTCTTTGGCGAAAATTTCCGACTTCGACATCGTCAAGACGTCAACAGAAAAGTCTCTCAGTCGGAGAGGGGTCGGGTCCATACGGTTGTTGTGGTAAACTAGTGATTATGGGTGAAAGATAAACTTGCCAGCTGATGGGTAATTAGATGAGTTTTTCTCTCTTCCATTTAGGAGGTTCTGCAATTGGAGTTTGCTGGGATTTTTTGAGTTGCTGGAGACTTGGGTTTATGGTTAGTGGCTAAGAGCTTGGGAGAGACGAAAAGGGTGAAAATTGTCCGAACAGTCTCACATTTTAAAAAAGTTTACTTTTGATGTCTCACGTTTTCAAAAACTTTAAAATGGTACCGTGTTTTGGTACCCCGTTACCTCTGTTAAAAGATTCGACTAATGAATGGTGTTTTCGTCTTTTCAAATCTGAACATATTTTTATTTCTTCTATTTTTTATACTCTCTGACACTCTTGAATTTGCTTCTATACATTATTACATTTGCCAAAAATACAAGAACTGACGACTTGGTGTTGTGGCAGGTTGCTCAAGTAATTGTGAGGAGAGAGTGAGGTAGGTCTGTAGGCTTTCTTGGTGATGGGATTGAAGTTGTGCTTCAATCTGGAAGAAACCCATCTGAAAGGAACCCACTAATCAAAAATTAGACCAGGGATCATGAGGGTGATTTGAGTAAAGTCTTTCACTTTTTCTCCTCTGCGTGCAGAAGTTTGCTAAGGGAGAAGCAGGGAGAGCAGATATTGTGTTTGAAGATGTAAATAATAGCAGAGAAGCCGTTTCCTTCCTTAACCCTTTCGTCCTCATCATCATCTTCTACCCAATTTGTTTCAGATTCGAACCTTCTACCTTGGTTTTCAAGATTTTTTTCGAATATGAAAACCCAAAACATTTCAGATAAGTTACTGGGAATTTCAGATTCGGGAATCGGGTGTGAAATTTGATGGGTAATTTAGAGAAAGAATGAATCTGGGTGGGTTTTCGTTTTTTCCGCTGAAGCTCCGCCTAAGTTAATTAGGCTGATGTTGTTGGTACTTGGTAGTTTCTGGTTTTGGCTTGTCTTGTCTTTTCCATCAATTCTTTCTGACCTTTGTGGCACCCGGACTCATTTGGGAGGAGAATGATTCAATTTGTGGCCTTGTGGCACCCGGACTCATGATTCATTTGAGAGAGAATGATGGAGCAGGATTAGCATGTGGGTGACTTCATGCTCATCTGTCAATCTGTGAGTTCACTTGTATCAATTCTCCCAATTTGGGTTTAATCTGAAAGAGAGAGATCAATTCTACTAATTTGATTTGGGTTTAATCCGAAAGAGAGAGTTCCCAATCCAAATATTCATCTCCACAATCATCACCGGCGACGGACATCGTTTGGTATTAGAACAAGCAAATAACAAAGCTGTAGAGAAGAAGACGTTTCACAAAAAAAAAAAAAAAAAAAATACCAAAATAAAAGGTAAAAGAGTAAATTGGTCATTTTATAATAAAAATATGCGAGATACCGTTTGTCAGGTACGAAGATTCCGTTTTAAAGTTTTTCAAACGTCAGCAAGATTGTGTTAAATTTAAATTTAATAACTGAGGTGACGTGGTCATTTTTGACGAAAATCAACTTTAGTGTCAAATTTGAATAATATTTTTTTATTATTTATTTCCTTTAATATTTTACCCAATATTTCTCTTTTTTTTTTTCTCTTCTCCTATTGTTTCTCTTTCCCGTCTCTTCTTCTCTCGATCTTCCATAGTTCATTCGTTTTCTTCTTCCTCTTCCTCTTCATACCAAAAAACTCGAATTTGGGAATCAAAAGAAGACACGAGTTGGGTATTAATTATATGGATACTGCATGCGATTGTTCAAAAGTTCAGATCAACTAAACCCAGAAATTTGAAGAGGCACAAATCGAGTCGGTGGTCTGCGATCATCTGTTGTTGTTTATCCATGGCTGGGTAAGTCCTTTGTTATCCGATTTCAATCATCTTGGATGATTGTGAGCTCTTTGTCCCTAATTTGAATGACAATTGAAGCTCGTGGTCTGAGTATTGGTTGATTTGGGTAATTTGAGATGTTTCTTGGTGGGTTTGGTGTTTGATTTTGTATTGATCTCCAAATCAAGGAACTAGTGTTTTCCACCTCCAACGGCTGGAAGTTGCAAACTTGTAATGGAGAATGATCGATCTGCAGATGCATTCTTGCTTTGCTCTTCTGGGTAAGGAAGAAAGAGTGTGTGAGAGAGACGAGAAGGAAATGGAGTGGAGGAGAGAGAAATAATAAAAAATAAAAGACCGTAGCAGTTTATTGTGTCAAATTTGACCGCGAAGGCCTCTATGTCAAATCCACTAGGATACACGTGTGTATGACTCTTGGTTGGAGTGAAGTTATCATAGTCAATTATAACCGTTGGGCTTGCCACATGGATTTGACTATATGACTGAAGATGCTCTAAGTGCACGTTTGGTATCCTGGATTGCACTGGACCTCTTTAGGTTCTTACACTGCACTTGCCTTACTTGAGTAGGTTTAAGCTAAAGTAAGCTAAACTAAATTTTGACTAAGTTAGTCTTATGTTTGGCAACGCGGGTCTAGAAAAGTTGCATAATTGAAACAATTAAATTTTGACAACCATATTCTATCTAGTTTGTTGTTGGTAAGCAAGACATCTATTTTGGTAGCTCATGCCGGTAGCTGTGTTCATCTACAACAAATCAATCCTGACGGCAATTTCGTGTTCTGGCAGTAATCTGTCGTCCTGACAACTCCTCTCGACGTCGGCAAAAATCCAATATAACTGCAAATTGCCGGAAGCAACATCGCATACCGGCGGGACCTCACCTTCCCGAAAGCTACTTAGTCTCGTCTTAATAACAATATCCCAACGGCAACCTTGACATCCTCGGTAACAACCGTTCCTCACACACTGCTTATTCATTAATTGCATAAATACCAGACGAATATAAACAAAATGAAGCAAATACCCATAGATCCAATTCAAAATTTATTTGTGTTTGAGTGCAGCATGCAATACCCATACCCAAATTCACTCTTGAGAGCAAATGAATTAATGAAGAGATGGAGGAATAAAAGAGAGATGAGGAATGAAGAAAAGATGAACATGCCCGGAGTGAGGAGAGAAAGCAAGTGTTAAGTTGAGAGACAAAAAGGAGTACTCTAGTTAACACCAGCTAAGGAGGTGAAATTGGAAAACAGGTCATAACTAGTACCATTAAATTTTGTACCTCTTGTTACCAACCAAATGTATCCTAAAGTCTTATTTTAGACTATCCCAATTAGTACCGTCAAACAAATATGCACTAAAAGTTAGTTTCGTTAAAAGGTGAGACACTGTTTGCATAATTTTTCCTTAATCAAATGATAAATATCAGTTTTTTTCTTTATTAAATTATTTTTCTAACTTATAGTCATTATTATGAGTTATCATGGTTAGTCATAAACTCATAATAATAGATGATCTATGTGTCAACTTCCTATTGAATGGTCATTTGAATCCCTATGAAAAAAAAAATTGTGCTCCAACAAAATGCTTAATTCAAAAAAAAAAAAATTAAAATTTGTCAACTTTTAAGATAAATAAGAGTTCCAGTAAAATGTTAAAAAATTAGTAAATCTTAAAATTGCTAAACAAAATTTATAGACAAAAATTATGTTTTTCCTCTTTTTTATCCACTATTCATATGTCAGTTTATGATTTGTTAAAAATATTACTTAATTTATACTTAACAATTAATACTTGAACATAATTATTATTTTAATTATTAAATATTCTAACTATTCTTGTTCACATGGCAAAAGCCTCCTCTTCCACAGATGCACCAATTTTAGAATTATTGAACAAGAGATAAAACTTCAATATTTTGAGATTTCCAGAGTTTAGTTGGTTCATCAATGGCTCTGTTCCGAGGTCACACCTCTCCTTATCCATATAGCTATCACGTCTTCTTGAGCTTCAGAGGGGAAGATACTCGGAAGAATTTTACTGATCACCTCTACACGGCCCTTGTCAACGCCGGATTTCATACTTTTCGGATGACCCTGAACTTGAGAGAGGCGAAAATATCAAGGAAAAGCTTGAGAATGCCATTCGGCAGTCACGAAGTTCTGTGATTATATTCTCGAAAGACTACACCTCTTCCAGATGGTGTCTGGATGAGCTTGTCATGATTCTTGAACGCAAGAGGACCTCTGATCATGTCGTGTTACCAGTCTTCTTCGACGTAACTCCATCTCAATTGAGGAAGAAGGCAGTATGTCTTGCAGAGATTCCCAAATACCAAGCAAATCACTCTGCAGAGAAGTTGAATGGATGGCGGGCAGCACTTGGAGAAGTTGCAGATCTAGCAGGAATGGTTTTACAAAATGAAGCTGATGGGTATGTAAATTCATCAAAACTAACTACAGCCTTGAGTGATTACATATGATATATTTCTTGTATTGATGACAATTTGTATTTGGTAGGCACGAGTCAAAGTTTATCCAAAATATTGTTAGAGAGATTCAAGACAAGCAAGGTCATGTGCCCCTAAGCGACGTCCAGGAGTTATTACAGGAGAAATTGTTGTCTATTGTACCCATTCTTAATGATGCTGAGGAGAAGCAACTGCAATTCCCATCAAGTGTGAAGCCATGGCTCCATAAGCTTAAGGAGGCTATCTTTGATACTGAGGACCTGTTGCAGGAGATTAAAACAGAAGCCTTGAGGCAAAAGATAGAACACAAGTATGGGAGTAGCACGAGTAAGGTACAAGAGCTCATATGTACTCCATCTCCTGCTTTTGACTCCGCTTTCTTATACTCCAGGGTAGAGCGACTTCACGAAAGACTAGACCACATTTCGAAGCAGACAAAAGATGTCCTGGCTTCTGAAGCAACCGCTGGACACACAGTGTCACAAATACTACCGTCAACTTCTTTTGTAGAAAAGTCTGTGTATGGAAGAGATGAAGAGAAAAAAAGACTCGTTAGAGTATTGCTATCAGATGATGAGAGTAGCAATGATGTAGGTGTGATTCCTATAGTGGGTATGGCCGGGATCGGAAAGACCACCCTTGCCCAGTTTGTATACAACGATGTTAGAGTCAAGCAACATTTTCACATCCAAGCATGGGTTTGCGTTTCAAAGGAATTTGATGTCCTTAGGATCTCGCAACAAATTTACGAGTCCCTCACCAGAAAAGCTTGCAAAATCAAGAACCCCGATCTGCTTCAATCAGAGTTGCAGATAAATTTGACGGGGAAAAGGTTCTTCTTTGTTCTTGATGACATCTGGAACAATTGCTATAACCAGTTGGAGTTCTTAAGGTGTCTCTTTAAGGATGGAGCTCATGGAAGCAAGATCATTGTGACAACACGCGACGAAAAGGTTGCACGTATGATGGGTAGTGTTGATGCTCTCAATCTTCTGCCAATGTCTGAGGAAGATAGCTGGTCGTTATTCGAACAACATGCCTTCAAAAATTCAGATGTTGGGGCACGCTCACATCTTGAAGAAACTGGTAGACAAATTGTTCAAAAATGCAATGGTCTTCCTTTGGCTATTAAGTCCATTGGCGGTCTCTTATGTTCTAAATTAAATGTGGGTGAATGGAAAACTATATCTGATAGTGAGATGTGGGAGTTGCCACAGGAGGGTAGTGACATTCTTCCATCTCTTTGGTTGAGCTATAAGCATCTGCCTCCACATCTCAGGCGTTGTTTTGCATGTTGTTCGATATTTCCCAAGAACTATGAGTTTAGAGCATCAGTATTGGTTTGCTTGTGGAAGGCTGAAGATCTATTGCAACCAACACAAAACAGAACTGCAGAAGAAATTGGAGAATACTACTTCAATGACCTAATCTCAAGGTCATTTTTTCAACTTTCATCATGTGATAATAAGCTTCAACTTTTCACCATGCACGACCTTATCAATGATTTGGCAAGCTTTGTATTTGGAGAATTTTGTTTCAAGTGGCATGGCAGTGATTCAAACAATCTGTTGAGCAAGACTCGTCACTTCCTATGTATGCCGCGATGTGCTGATAATGGTGATAGCTCACAGATGTTGGAGGCCTTACAACAAGTCAAATGCTTGCGCACCTTTCTACTATTAGAAAGGAACGGGGAGTTGAAATGGTCGGGAAAAGCATTATATGAATTATTGCCAAAATTACAATGTTTAAGAGTGGTCATGTTATCAGGGCCATGTATTAAGGAATTGCCTGATTCAATTAGCAACTTGAAGCTTCTTAGGCACTTGGACTTGTCATGGACTTCCATCAACAAGTTACCTGACACAATTTGTGCTTTGTGTAACTTGGAAGCATTGTTGTTGTTAAATTGTTCTTCTCTTACTGAACTGCCTCCCAACTTGGAAAGATTGATCAACTTGAGCCATCTGGATATCGAAGGTACAAGCTTAAGAAGGATGCCACGGAGTATTGGTGAGTTGATAAACCTCCAGACCCTAACCGAGTTTAGGGTAGACCAAAATGCTGGCAATAATTTGGTAGACTTGATGAATCTTCAAAATTTGCGTGGAAAACTTTGTATCTCAAGGCTTGGGCATAGCAGTGGTTTGAAGGCCTACATTCTGAGGGACAAGAAGTTTCTAATGAACTAGTTTTGGATTGGGAATGGAGAATGGACAGAACATTTTCAGTTTTCAGGAGATACAAAAATGAAGTGTTTGAGAAGCTCCAACCTCACCTGAACCTGGAAAGACTTACAATTAAAGGTTATGGAGGCAAAATGTTACCAAGTTGGTCACAATATTATTCTTCCTCTGCTCTTGTTTATCTTAAACTTGTTAATTGTTGGAATTGTGTTTCCTTGCCACCATTGGGACAACTACCTTCCCTCAAAGAGCTTCATATTGAAAGGTTAGATGGAGTGGTATCCATAGCTTCTGAATTCTATTATGGTGACGGCAATAGTACTACTTGTGTGAATAAACCATTTAGATCTCTACGGTCTTTGAAATTTGAAAATATGAGTAGGTGGAAAAATTGGTGTTATGTTGGAGGTGACGATAATGGAGGTGTGGTTTTTCCTAATCTTGTGGAGCTTGTTCTATCACACTGTCCCAATCTTACCGGGAGAGTAGCGTTAGACAGGTTCCCGAAGCTGCTGGAGTTCCACTCGGAGAAGACTAATTTATCCCTGGTTACAAGGTCACCACACTCCAAACTACTAGCATCCCTGAATAAGTTGCGATTACTATCCTGTCCAAATATTGTTACTCTTCCTGATGAGCCCAACTTCAGGGAAACAGCTATTGTGGGAATAGGACGTCCCATATTTCGGTCAAGGAGAAACAAACCATTTCCTACCGTCTCTGACTCTCTGGCATTTCCCAATTCCGATCCCACATTCATGTCCAGTTTCTCAATCTTCAATCAGTTTGATGACTTTGCTTAGTAAGACTGATTTCAATCTCTTTATTCTTTCCATTTTGGTGAACTTCATGTTTACTTTGTTACTTTCATTTATGGCTAACTCCTAAACCCAATTGCTAATCTGGATTTGGGTGAAACTTTGGTGTATGTAGTCCCATTATAAAGCTTGAGTGTAGTAATGAAAATTTGTGATCTGAGTTTCTATTTACTGATTTGCTTTCAACATTGAAATAGAAAAATGGGTTAAATATCAATTGGAGCTACTTTTTCCTTTCAACATAAAAATGGTGGATTCTATTGATATATAGCAGATGTCTGAAGGTTTTCAACAAAAATATTGTGGGCTATGTTGTTCATTTTGTTGAGATGTGGCTCAAACTAATGTCATGTTTGCTAGTAGGTGCAGTATTGTTTGAACGGAAGAAAAAGGCTGCAATATGCACAAGGTAAATGCATGGGAAATAGCTCATTCATTGTGTTATGGAGCTAGATATAGATGGGTGTTATTTTGTGTTTTGGTTTACCAAGTTGTTATGCTGCTGTTCATTGTTTCAAGTCACAATTCCAAAATGAGGTTTTTTTTCCCCTGGTTTGTGTACTGCCATATTATGCAAGAGGTACCTTGAATTACCTCAATGAAGAAATGCATGTACTTTTTAATTTTAATAAAAGGTTGGATTGGTTGGTTTCATTTGATGATTTTGTGGGGTTCATTAGGATTCGAGTTTGTGCTCATTTTAGCTGAAACCTTCTCTCTTTATAACGTATTATGGTATGTTTTGATAATATTGCATTTTATGGTCTATTTCGATGTATGTGCTCATTCTATGACATATGGAGTGCCTTGATGGGATTGAGACGTAAACATTATTTCGTGGATTTGTGGTTTGATTAATAGATTCTTTTCCGGTGTTTAGATTTGCGGTTTATCTATTTGGTCTCTTTTACCATTATTTTGATTGTTCATTTCAGATTTGCGGGTTTGGGTTTGTTTTGGGTTGTTGCTTTGCTCCAAAATCTTGGCGATCATTCTTCTCTAATTTCAGGTCAGAATTTCAAGCTTCAGTGCCCCTGCTTTTGTCACTTTACTGCTGAAATTCTGCATCTGTGTGCTCCGCCATCTTAAATTTATCTTTATTTTCAAGTCACGAGTTAGAGACCCATCTTAAATGTATAAAAAGAAGGAATGGACCACTTTTTCTTATTCTAAGTTCATAACTCAATTTACTGATAACAAATTACAAACACACAGCAGTAGAATTCCATTGTATGAAATCTTTTTATTTTGACAGGAATTATTACGTCTTCTTTTTAAACTAAATGATTTCAAGATTGTTTTATTTATATGGTGCCTCATATAAATTAAATATATGTTATTAATTGTTTTATTTACGTCTCCTTTTTAAACTAAATGATTTCAAGATTTATTTGTTTATGGTGGCTAGGTTTGTTTAACTGCCCAAGTCGTGTTGGGAGGAAAATGCAGAAATAACAGAAGGTGATAGAAAGAATTATGCTTTGCTGGTCAGTTTGCATAGCATCGATGGGCTGGACAAGTTTATTTACATGATATGTATTTGTTATGTATTTACAGGATGAGGACTCTGCAATTAAGGTACATGTAGAGGAGTAAATGGAATGCCAGCCCCTGGAGCATAAAGGTACATTTATTTGAAATGATAGTAAAAAGAGTGCGGCTATTGGGACCTCTAAATTTGCTCAGTATACCTCTCATTCTCTCTATACCTCCATTTTACTTTTAAATACAAGCATTTTCTCATTACACCTCCTTTCAAATTCCTAAAATAGCCTTGTTTATGTAATTCACATATATATTAATATATTACTCATTACACCTCTTATTCACTCACTATACCTCTAAATTCTTTTTTTTTTCTTTTTTTTTTCCTTTTTGCATGCGAACATCCATTCCCGACTTCCATTCTTTAATTTTTTTTTTTTAATGCAAACCTCCATTCCATTCCCGACCTTGATTTCTTAATTTTTTTTATTTTTTGTATTTTGCATAAAATGTCACTAGACATTCATTTTTTGATCAAATTGTAAGAAATAATTTTCAATGACATCAATTTTTGAGAAAAGTTAATTCGAATCATGAAGAATACTATTCTCTTAAATATTAAAAAAAAAAACAAGGATTGTGTCTTAAATTTTATTTATCGATTATCAAAAGAATGTTCTTACATGAACTATTCTCTATTTTTGTTACTTTTGCATTTCTATTGTACATATACTCTTTTTTTTTTGTAAGTTTATATTTTTTGTTTTTATACTCATGATGATAAATTATTTTAATAATTGATATATCATAATTTGTAAAAATATTATTATACTTATTATTATTTTTTTAATAATTGATAGATCATAATTTTTGTAAAAAAATTTCACTTTTATATGCATGTGGCATGTATGATAATATAAATATATAAATACTTTAATAAATATGTGGTAAAACTAGAAAATAAAAATCAATAAGGAAAATAATAAAATGCAATCCATTATGGCATTATTATTGAATTAGAAAGTTTAGAGAGAATAAATGTATTATTACTTTTTGTTTAATTAGTGTCCTTAATAGTCATTGTGTAAGAGGATAAATATGTCATTTAATAATTCATAATAAAGTGAGGTCAAGTGAGCAAATTTGGAGGTTCTAATAGCCGCACTCTAATAAAAATTCTTTTTGCTCAATTGTAACTTTTGAGTTTCTTTTATATATGACTTTTGAGTTTATTTTATATATGGTCAAATAGGTCAGAAATACTCATACTTGAACCAAAGAGAATTTGTCAAAGAGAACGGTTTTTAGAGGAAATGTAATAGGATTTACAGCCAATTGTAAATTGTACTTGGGTATATGTACATGTTTTGAGTTTTGTCTTTTCTTCTTATTGTTTGTGTACAAATTGAGTTCCCAGAAAATTATAACATTTGTATGGAATTAAATGGCAACTTGATTGTTAGGAATTCTTATCACCATGGAGTCAATAGGTTTTAAAAAGAAGAAGAAGAGGAATTTGTTATGTTTTAATGGTAAATGAGTTTTCTGTGAGTTTGCTCCCATACTTTTTTTTGTTTTGCTGCCTTTCAATTGAATTGGATCCTTATCTGAGATTTATTTTTGTCTGCTTTTCATATCAAGTTATGGTCATTGGGAATTTGAATAGGGATCTGGGAGTATTAGTTCATGCTATATGTTTTCCACACTTCAACCATTTCATATCTAGCCTGTTGTTCTTGATTTAACAGATATGTTGTTTTGTTGTGCAAGTAGGTAGTGCTAGGTGATTTGTATTGTTGGGCAATTACATTAAGCTTCACATGATATTGTAATCAAAAATTTATGTTTTATGATTTCTTTCTTCCTCTTTGTTTTCAAATTTTATCTGTTTCTATTTTGGGTTTTCATTTGTGGCTGTGTTTTGGTTTCTGTTTCTCTACCTTGGAGGTATTATTTGCTTGAACGTCTGTTTACAAATCTGTTTATATATGTTCTTGGCTATTATTGTGTTTGTGTCTGTTTTGGTGGTCTATGTTTCAATTCTTCCAGTTAAACAGCACATGTCAAACATTTACAATTGAAACTTGCATTGGGTGAAATCCTTGCTATTCTTTTTTCTTTTAGCTTATTGCGGTGGGAGAAGGACACAGAGGTAGATTTTATATCTGCCCTATTGAAGATCAGGTATCATTTCTTCTTCTTTTTGTTCAATGTGATTTCTCATGCATCTATTGCTTGCTGCCTTGCTCTCAGATAATGACAATCATTTTAATAGCTTTGCTGGGGTTTTGGTTCTGGTGTTATTATTAGCATGTGCATTGTTTTTGTTCAGTTGTGCTATTTTTTTTTCTTTGCTTTCGGAATCCCAAACAATAAAAAGAATGAAACAAAAACTCCTGTGCATTATCGACAGAAACACTTTATGGAGATTGATTTAAGAATTGCTTTAGAGAAAGAGAGACAAAGATATTGGACTCCTTCTTTACATAATATCTGTGATTATCCGATGAAACTCTAAAATGCACACGGCATACAACGCTTGAAAAACTTTAATCCACATGGTAGACATCTCTGTCTAAGTTTCTCTGCAATTTTGCCTTGCTTAAAAAGATAGTACATTTATTCATTTTGCAGTTATTTATTGTCACCCCTCTAATATATGTTATATTGTCAATCTTATACATAGAGGTTAAGGGATTTCAGTATAGCACAACCTATTTTGGGATGGTAAAGAAACTGAAGTTTCATTTGGCAATAGTAGAACCAGTTTTTGTATTGTGGAACAAGAACCAGTTTTCATTTTGCATAATTTTGTATTGTGTTTTAAGAACAGTGTACATGCAACCAATCTGGATATATATTTTCGTTGATAGTCGCTGACTGTGGGATAAATTATGGGTATTCTGCTGTCTATAATTATCATCATACAAGTAGTATCTTTGTAATCAACCGTTCATAATTTGTAACCAAGGAGTGACATATATCAGTTAATTGAAACAATAACATCACTGCGCATTGTTGCCGCAAACCAAACCGTGAGCTAAAAGAAAACAAGTGTCGCAGCAACGGACGGGTTCTTTTGCTAGTGATAATTTATAATTTGATTGCATTTTGTAGGGACGAGTCAAAGTTTATCCAAAGCATTGTTAAATGGGCTGAACACAAGCTAGGTGCGCCCCAAAGCGATCTCCTGAAAATGTTAAGAGGAGAAGTTGTCGTATGTTAACCCTGTTATTGATTACGCTGAGGGGAAGCAACTGAAATTCAAAACAACTGTTAAGCCATGGCTACATAAGCTTAAACAGGCTGTCTATGATGCCGAGGACCTGTCCCAGGAGATTAAAACAGAAGCGTTGAGGCAAAAGATTGAACATGAATATGGGTGTAGCACAAGTGAGATACAAGAGCTCAACTCTAGTCTTCCATCTAATGCTTTTGATTCGGCATTAATATACCGCAGGGTGCAGGAAGTTCTTCACAGACTAGACTCCATTATGGACCGGAAAAAGGATGTTCTGGGTATGGAAGTAACTGCTGGATCCAAGGTATCACAAACTATACCCTCAACTTCATTGGAAGAAGACTGCTGTGTGTGGCAGAGATGACGAGAAGGAGGCACTTATTAGATTGTTGCTATCAGCTGATGAGAGTGGCAATAAGATAAGTGTGATTCCTATTGTGGATATGGGGGGATTGGAAAAACCACCCTTGCCCAGCTTTTGTACAACGATGATAGAGTTGAGCAATATTTTGACATCCAAGCATGGGCTTGTGTTTCGGAAGAATTTGATGTTCTTCGGATAACACAACAAATCTACGAGTCTCTTACTTTTTTTTTTAAGGATTTGGAACCCAGCCAAGCTAGGAGGCTCAGTCCTACGCCCGGTTTTAGTTATTTTATTGAAAAAAGAGAAACAAAAGAGTACATAAAGGGAGAGGGGGACATAGACCAAAACTCCTCCTGAAAAAAAAAAACAAAAACTTGTGATCTACTGAGGACAAAGAACAACGAAAAACAAATTCGTTGTTGCTGCCTAAAGAATTACAAATTAAAAAACCAATATAGGTTTACAAACTAAAACGATAGTTGAGAAAGTCTGTTAAATCACGTGAATAATGTAATTGCACAATGTGAACTTAAATCTGCTCCGGTCAAAATCAAATGCGGCTTTGTGAACTTAAATCTGCTCCGGTCAAAATCAAAGGCGGCTTTGAGGGGAAAAAGATCTTTCTTGTTCTTGATGATGTGTGGAATAAGAATTATAATGAATGGGAGGTCTTAAGTCGGCCTTTTCAATATGGAGCAAATGGAAGTGAGACTATTGTCACAACACGCAATCAAGATGTTGCATCCATGGTGTGTACTCTTTGAAGCTCATTGTCTCATGCCAATGTCTGAGGAAGATGGCTGGTCGTTGTTTGAAAAACATGCCTTCAAAAATGCAGGTGTTGGGGAACACTCTCATCTTGAAAAAGTCGGTAGAAAAATTGTTCGAAAGTGCAAGGGTCTTCCTTTGGCTATCAAGTCCCTTGGAGGTCTTCTATGTTCTATATTAACTGTGCGGGAATGGGAAAGTATATTGGACAACGAGATGTGGGAGTTGTCAGCGAATGAGAGTGAGGTTCTGCCATCTCTTTGGTTGAGCTATATGGATCTACCTCTGCATCTCAAGCGTTGTTTTGCATATTGTTCTGTATTTCCCAAGAATTATGAATTCGATACATCAGAGTTGATGTACTTGTGGATGGCTGGAGATCTATTGCAGCCGGGTAAAAAGAAATCCGCGGAAGAAATTGGACAAGAGTACTTCAGTGATCTAATTTCAAGGTCATTTTTTTAGCTTTCACCAACTGATTAAATCTTGTATATAGGTGTTAATACTTCATTTGTTTACAAGAGTACTTCATTTGTTCACTTTGGGTTTATAGGTGTTAATAATTAATACTCTTCAGTAATTTACGCTCTCAAAATTGGGTTGGTATGCAAAGCTCGAAATGGTGTTGGGGGAGTATTTAAGCTAGAAGAGAATTTTTACTCAGATTGGGAACTCGAAATTCACTCGAAATGCAGAATTTGTGAATCGGACGGGAAAAATTGAAAGATGCATACGGGGATTGGGTTATGGGTTTGTCTTTGATTTTGACCGAGGAGATGGTGAGGGATTTGGTAATGTTGAGTTTTGGTGCTGTTGAGTAGGAAATGTGGAGAGGAAAGAGGAGGACACAACATCCATGGCTCCCTTGGTTGAGTGAGCTTAGAGATGCCTAGCTTGATTGGAGTAAATAGGAGAGATCTGATGGGATATTTCTTACTTATCTGTGACCAAACAGAACCTAAAGGAAATGATGTTGATTATGGACTGATCCAGATAGGATCGTGGAGAACTGGAGAAGAAAGAAAGCAGAAGATCGAAACCGGGTAGGTTAGTTTATATAATTAAATATACTTAAATATATTTAAATATAAGAGTCAATGTTATTTTTCTTAGATGAGTTTATTATGGGTAACCATGATTAGAGATTATTAGGAGTTATTAAACGTGGCAGCTTTTAATTGGTGGCCTTTATGACCATCAAAATGGTGGTGGTTACCAAATTTGAATCCATCAATCTGAGTTACAATCTTTTTGATCCTATAATCCGATGTAGCGCATTCTTCCTCTTTCGCATAATTTCAAAACTGTCAGATAGCTAGTAAGTAGTTCTCGTATTTCTAGTTGTGATAGTTGTTATCCGAGCTTTGTGATTCATTCTGGGATTAGGGAGTTTGCTAAAAGATTTTGTGTTCGGGGTCTGGCGGTCGATTTGTCGCCGGGCTCAGCACAAGCCCTAACTAACTTTTATCATCCTTATGGCCTTATGGATAATTCTTACGGCCCTTCGCTTCGCTTCGCTTCAAACAATACCGCTAAATATGAGGCCCACCATCATCAAGAAGGTTGCGAAGCAAAGACGTTTATCTGTGGCAGGCAGGCGCACACTTTCAGTGCTGCGGCGTGGCGGCAGGACCGATAGGGGATTGACTCCGGGTGTAGATAGGGTAAAATCTGCATGGGTCACGCAAATACATAGGCCCCTCTCCTTCCCAAATGAATGGGGTTGTTTAGAAGGCGCTTCCCCCTTTCAAATATTTATACCAGATTAAATCACTCAATTGGAACGAATCCATCAATAGATCTATTTTTTTAAGATTATGTTTAATGGCTACCTTTTACCACGATTCTAATTTGGTTTGGATGTTGGGGGGGGGTCGTAAAGTTTTTTTTTCGTTTTATAGTTTGTTTGGATCATCAACGTTCCATTTAGATCATTTCCATCTTGTGCGCCCATTATCGTTTGGTGGGCATACTGTTGATCGTTATAAACAACTTAATGGTAAGGACCATAGAGCCAGCAAACAACCTAAGAAGGTATCTAAACCTTCAACCACGGTAGTTCGTCAAGAGTACAGGGTAAAACGTAATGTGGCAACTACTGATGTTAGGGAAGATGTGCAGGCAACTCAAACTTCCCCGCCAAGTGTTCAACCAATTGCTCCAACTAGTGAGGTTATTCCTGAGCATGGCTTAATCCAACGCACACCAAGTAGGAGTGATGACATTCTTACCTTCTGTGAAGGGAATTTGGGAAAAGTTGCCCAATTTGCACAAACTGTTATTGAACAAGTGTCAACGGAGGAAATTGAGCGTATTGCTCAAAAAGTATCAGATGAGCCATTTGAAGAAACTAATACAATCGATGATGATTTAAGCTCTTTCGGGTCTTCAGAACGGTCTTCAGAACGTGTTCCAGATGATGGCTTTTGTTTGGAAAATGAAACCTGTGACACAGCAGCCAGGAAAGGTAGTTATAATGACTTAGCTGAGATAGACCAATGTGCAGTTGATAATAATGGAACCCCTCTTACAATACAACTTGAATTGCAGGCAGTGAATTCCATGTTGGAAGGTGACGGCGAAACAGAAAATATGACACTCGTTCTTTCCAAAGGACATAAAAAGAGACTCCGTAAAAAACAAAGAGAAGGTAAGCAGCCAGTGTCAAGACCCACCTCGAATTTCACTCTGAAACCCGAGGTAAGTCTTGCGGTGTCCACCTCCAAGAAAAATTTACCAAAAATTTAGTATAATCTACCTTGAAAATGGACAACCCTTACCTAAAAAATCCAACTTACACTTCTATAACTAAACAAACCAGCCTCAACACCTGAAGCCTTCATGCTCCCCAAGTTCATCACATCATCCAAAATATCAAATACTAACTTCTGGAATTCCACAACCAACAACAAAGACAACATTAATTCACTAACTGGTTATCAGAGTGTAACGCCCCAAACTGCACCTCTTCAGTATAGGCACGTCACAGTGCCGCGAGTCTCAAAAGGGAAATGCAAGGCAATTAATGTAAGGAAACATTAAAGAAAAACACAACAGAAGCGTAAAAACATTTTGGGATGTAAAATCCTTATTTTTCTGCGAGTGTTCTTTTTCCCCCAATACCTGACACAAGGGATACTAAGAAATACAAATTTAAAAGAATACAAATTCTGATGACAGTATCACAAGGCAAAACTCATAACAAGATTTGACTCTCTCCTCAAATAAATTTTGATGTAAGGAATGACCAATAATTAACAAACTTCAAGGAATAGAATCACAAGTGATATAACAAGACCAGCAGAATAGAATCTGTAACTCAAGTACAGGAATAGAAACCAAATTACCGACCATAAATATGCACACCCAACTCCTCACCACTATCCCATCTCAGTGCACAGTACTTGCATCCACAAACTGTTCTAGGAGTGAGCTTTCGTCCTCGTTGCTCAAGGAACTCTTGAAAACAGATAAAGAAATAGTTTCACAGGGCCCAGTATAAAAACAAGATTGAATCCAAATATTTAATGAACGACAAACTTTCAAAAACATTTGTATGATCAAATAAATGCGGCGCCATAAAACTGTACCTGATGACCGGTCCTTTTTAGACCCACTACCCAACTTACCTCACTATGTATGACCAATTTCACAACCAATTCCACATTTGGTTCCAATGCCTGAACCATAACTTGAAATTAACATCACACAAAACATGTGTATACTTTTATTTCCAATTCACGTTCTATACAAGTCACATAGCAATGTGGTTAGTTTACTATGGACACCCATAGACATCAATACTAGGTCAATATCTCAATTCAACCCAAGACTTAGTCCACCACCATATCATACTCAGTAACCAATTCGTAAAACATCCCAACTTTAGGATGCTTACTTCACACACATTAATTCCTATCTATCAATACAGCCATTTCAAGGGCTCACATACAACTTTAAAATCATCCCATCAATTAAGTCTAGCTTATATAAGAAAACGAGGATCATATTAAGCCTCTGATCATAGTCTACACATGAGTAACTTAACATCTTCCCTTTATATATTCAATACCAATATCAGTTTATAACACTCATTACTACACAAACCACCCCAATCAAACAAACTCACAAAACCCTTAATTTAATTGACCGAAATCAAACTTGATAACACAAGGGTAGTAACAAAGCACCCAAACCAGAAAATTTAACGTACAAGTAGCTCAACTCACCCTTTTATCAAATCATTCAAAGTAAACTTCTTAGTTTACTCTCTGCATCGATAACTGAACAAGGCAGCTGGTCTGATTCTCCATATTCACCTCTTCGTCAAAATCTGAACTACAACATAAACCAGACTTCACTCTCAAATTCAAGCCAAATAAGTGGACCAAAACTGTCCCAAAGAGAGCTGAAAGCACCACCCTATAATTAAGGATGCCAACATATAATCCAAACCCAATTTCCATTATCCAAACCAGTTCAGTACCACCCACCTACTTGTACAATAAGAGTTAGATATTGAGGTGATCACGTCATCAACTAAATCTCAAGCAATCAATCAATCATCTATTAATAAAATCACACACCATTCCTTCATGACATAACAATTTTCTCATTTTCTCATATCACTGAGTCATTTAGACAATACCAAGCAATTCCAGAAATTACAAACACAAGCCAAAAGCATTTCAACTTGCCTTTTTATCAATTCAGGAACCAAGTTCCTAATTTGCTTTCCAATGATAAACACAGTAGCTAGGAACGTTGCCTTCTCTCCACCACCTTACTAATTTCTGTGAACAAACACATAGAAACCTAAATTTAACATCAATCCATCAAAGTGAACCCAAGTTGGTTCAAACAAACCAAAACCACCAACACAGATGGTGGTGCCAGCATAACAAAAAGACCCAGAACACCTCTAATAGCAAAATCACTTACCCAGACTTACAAAGCTTGAAGGATTGATCGCCATTCAATTAGCAAGCAACCTAGAAAGCGTCGGAAGAGCTCGTCGGCATCGCTAGCATCACCAAAATCGGAAAATCCACATGCAATCAAATTGGTGGACGGAGTTGCTGGGAATTCGTTGAACACATCGGAGGAACTCGCTGCTTCTCGGCGTCGTTCCTCCTCCTACGGCTGTCAATCGAAGAAACCAAGGCAAGTAACGGGTCAGGATCCTCCAGGTGGTCCGATTGGTGGTCGTCAGTCGCCGGATGGCAACCGAATAGCGAGCGGCGTCGGCGTCGAGTCGGTGTCGAGGAGAGAGAGGTGAAGTCGGTCTAACGACTTTAACAGATCCAACTCCTAGTTATGTTTATCACCAACTTCAATCTCAACCGTTGTGATCAAACGGTGTAGTTTTCAACGGTCCGAATCTCACCGTAAAAATATCTAATTTTCTAAACTACTTTTTATGTTACCAAAATTCAAAAATAATAGAAAATAGCTCGGGACTCCGATTTATGTCCCGAGAGTTTCCACTTGTCCTGTACTATGTCATCTAACTCTTGAATAAACGATTTCACCTTATCACATTTTCTGAAGATCTCATCGGGCATATTTTAATACCATTGAGGTCGATGAACTAATTACCGAATGACCTCAAATTAAGCTGGTTAAATTTCCGGGGTCTCACACATAGCATATCTAATAATAAAAGAATAACAATGAATAAAGATTAAGCGGAAGCAGCCTCTAACTATGCCTCGACTCCATGTACGCTCGACCTCAAATACACTTAGCCTGCAAATTGAGCATTTAAAACCAAAGGGCATAGGTGAAAGTAATTTTAAAACGTTAGAGTGAGTGGACAAAAATAAATTAAATAATTTAACAAAATACGTAATTTAAATACTTTCCCACGTTTCAGTTTTAAAAACTTAGCTGCACACAACTTTCGTAAATCATATAACTTAAATTCCAGAAACCAATAGAATGGACAAACCAACCCTGTTGGTTAATCAAATAAAGAAATCTCGTAAAAAAGATAAACCAGCCCCACTGGTTAATCAAATACATAACTGAGAAAAATAAAATAAGAGGAAGAGTTATCACCATGTAAGAGGAGCCTCCAAGGCTCAGGTCGGTGCCTCCCAGGCTATAGTAGCGTCTCACGCTAAGCGCTCAACTCACCATATATGATGAGGACCGCTAATAAGACTAGCTAGAAATAAATAATAATATCCGATCGGTGTCTCCCAGGTTATAATAACGTCTCACGTTAAGCACTCGACTCACTAATGGTGAGGACCGCTAATAAAGCTAGCTAGTAATGAAATATAAGCGACCATATATTATGGTGACTAAAAACATACAAAATCACTTAAATCCATTAAACTTCTCCAAGATCATACGAATGGTACGGTTCCCAATCGTACTTGAAAATCATCATAAGAAATTATATTAAAACTCAATGACGTGTCTCACACGTCAAAATATTCTCAAAGCCATAATATAAGCGAGATTTAATTAACAAGTGAAAATCGTAATTAATATCTCAAACCAAAATACTCGTTAAAATATTCTCAAGGTCAAGATCGATATTGCACAATAAATGCGAAAATTAGAAATAGCAAACTACCAAAAATCTCATTTCCGGAAATCTTTTATAAATCTCAAGTCCACAAATAAAACAATCATAATAAAATCTGAAATTTATAAAGAATATCCAAACTCAAATACCAAATTAGTAATCTGAGCTCAAATCCATAAATCATGACCCATAATTAATCAATGCTTCAATCTCAAATACTTTTCAAGATCATTTCATAAGCCGAAATTATAATGAGTGTGGCTATTGGGACCTCCAAATTTGCTCACTTGACCTCACTCTATTATGAATTATTAAATGATATATTATCCTCTTACACAATGACTATTAAGGACACTGATTAACCAAAAAGTAATATTACATTTATCTCTCTAAACTTTCTAATTCAATAATAATGCCACAATGGATTGCATTTTATTATTTTCCTTATTGATTTTTATTTTCTAGTTTTACCACATACTTATTAAAGTATTTATATTTATATTATCATACATATCACGTGAAGATTTTATACAAAAATTATGATCTATCAATTATTAAAAAAAGATAAATAAGTATAATAATATTTTTACAAATTATGATCTATCAATTATTAAAATAATTTATCATCATGAGTATAAAAACGAAAAATATAAACTTACAAAAAAAATAGTATATGTAAAATAGAAATACAAAAGTAACAAAAATATATAATAGTTCATGTAAGAACATTCGTTTAATGATCGATAAATAAAATTTGAGACACAATCCTTGTATTTTTTTTAATATTAAGAGAATAGTATTCTTCATGATTCGAATGAACTTTTCTCGAAAATTGATCAAAAAATGAATGTCTAGTGACATTTTATGCAAAATAAAAAATACAAAAAATAAATAAAATTAAGAAATCAAGGTCGGGAGACGGGAATGGAGGTTTGCGATAAAAAGAAACAAGAAAAAAAATTAAAGAATGGAAGTCGGGAATGGATGTTTGCATGCAAAAGGAAAAAAAAAAAAAAGAAAAAAAAGAATTGGAGGTATAATGAGTGAATAAGAGGTGTAATGAGTAATATATTAATATATATGTGAATTACATAAACAAGGTTATTTTAGGAATTTGAAATGAGGTTAATGAGAAAATGCTTGTATTTAAAAGTAAAATTGAGGTGTGGAGAGAATGAGAGGTATACTAAGCAAATTTAGAGGTCTAAATAGCCGCACTCAATTATAATATAAGCTCGAAAAATAAAATATTAAATTATAAAATCTTGCATGCATATTTATTTAAAACCAAAATGTACACTCACAAATTTAGGCATAAGCCCGACGATATCCGCATTGCCACTCAAGTGAGGTTCCTTTCGTATCCTGGCACAATAAATATGTTTAGGTCCACTCTTCAATTCCGGAAAAATAATTACTTGAATATAAACACCCCAAATCTCTTCCGCTTAACCCACTACTTTTACTAAGGTTAAGTTTACCGGATTCACACCAAACTCCACCACAACATTAATTCATCAATTCTAACATTCTAGAATAAATATCAAGGAAATCCAACGGCCGGATTTTCATTCTAACAACCGCCAACATTCTCAATCTTTGAAAAATTTCAAACCTAACCAAAACTCCTCCAAAAATTTCAAACTTCACATCATTAAACTCCTCTCATTAAAACAAACTCAAAAACATGAAAAACTACCCCTAAGCGGCGGCGCCGCCGTCTGCTCCACTAGCAGAGGCGGCCGGCCATCCCAACTCCGGCGACCTCCAATGGCTACCAAATTTTGACACAATCTTCCTCTCAACATTTCAAACAACTTTCATAACTATCACAATAACCAATTTCAAGCTTAAACATGTCAATCGAATCAAAACACCAAAAATCCCAAATTCAAAATCCTTGAATTTCAAAACTACAAATCTCCTTACCTAGATCAAGATAGGTTGAATTCTTTTGAGGGTTTGCTGCACAAGAGGAGAGCTTCCAAATGATACTAGCAGCTCTAGCTATGGTGGTCGGAAAAGAGAGTTTCCGGCGAAAAACCTCCACGCACAGTCACAGCTTCCGGTCGCTCTTTCTCCCTCACGGCGGTGCTAGGGTGGCTCTCACCGGTCCAGGAAGAGAGCTAGGACGATGGCCGACCGATTGGGACCAATACGGCAGTTTGTGGTGGCCGGACGACGGCGAACGGAGGTGGAGAGTCCGGCGGATCGGGAGAGAGGAGAGAGATATAGAGAAAGTAATTCTGATTTTTACCTTACCCCATCCGGTAAGTTTCTCTTTTTATACTCCCGACTAAAAATAGTAACTTTTGTTTTTAGACCATAACTTGTTCATACGAACTTCATTTTAAGTGTGTCACGTGTCCACGAACTTTGTTTAACGTCCTCTACGATTTTCATGAAGAAAATTTTCCCAAATTTTAGACGAAGGAAAAAGTCAACTTTTGGAGTCTTAAATAGTAAACGGTTACTCAAAATGGTAAAAGGCCAAAGTAACCCAAAAGTAAATAACCATAAAATAACTTAAGAACCGAGATGTGATAGCTAGATGAGGGCACTGTGGAACGCTACCCCGTTAGAAATATGGGTCCTCCTCAGAAGCTTAATCTATGAAGACTATTTTTTGGAATATACGGGGATTAGCTAATGCTCCTACAAGAACAGGTTTCTGTAGTTTTACTAGAAAGCATTCCCCTTATTTCCCTTGTTTAGCCGAACCGATGACATCTTTGGCACGTATTCCTGATTCTTTTTGGAGATCCATTGGTATGAATTTGGTAGGTGTCAGTTATTTCCTAATATTTGGGTTTTCCATTCAGCAAATATATCAGCTCCTACTGTGATATCTTCCTCTAGTTAGCATCTGTTTGTGCAGTTCTTGGTTAGTGGTATTTGTTTATGCGGCAACAACAAGTGTAGCACGCCGGCCTTTATGGTCAGTAATTGAGCAGATTAATACAAGCTTCTCGGGCCCTTTATTGCTAGTTGGTGATTTTAATGTAATTTTAGAAGTAGGCTGCCGACTCGGGTTTCCTGTGATGATTTTCAGAATATGGTGGACGTGTGTAATTTGACTCAAGTTGTTCTTAAAGGGTCACCATTTACATGGACTAATGGTCGAGGTATTGGCTCACATATTAAGATGTTGTCGGACATGTGCTTTTGTTCTATTCCTTGGTTGGACTTCTGGCCTATTACTAGTTGTTCTACTTTGGTTCGGCACTCTTCTGACCATAATCCTCTCTGGATCTCCTTCTCTAAATATGTTGGACATGGCCCGATTCCCTTCCGGTTTCAGAAGATTTAGCTAGAGGATTCAGATTTTACTAAATGTGTTCAGGAGGCATGGCAATCCTTTGAGGTACGTGGATGCCCTATGTTTGTTCTGCAAAGGAAGCTCAAGCTTTTGAAACCAATTTTAAAGGTCTGGAATATTAATATCTTCGGCAACATTCATATAAATATGGATAATGCAAGAGCGGTTCTTGAGAAAATCCAATTGGCCATATCTCTTGAAGGGCTTACTGAAGCACGCCGTGTTGAGGAACTTTTAGCTCATGATGCTTTGACAAATGCTTTATCGATTCAGGAAAAGTTCTGGGCTGATAAGGCTAGAGTGAGTTGGAGTAAGGAAGGCGATAGAAACATGTGATGAGTCAAAAAATTTAATAAGTATCTAAAATAATTTTCTGCTTACTCTAAATTACTAGTTTACTATAAATATATAAATTTGTGTTTTTAGGTATAATTGTGATTCTATATATGTGTGTATTTTGTTTGATTTATTTAGTTAGGAAAATTATCCTTAGCCCATAAATTAAAACATAGCCTAACACCATTTGACCCGACCCGAGCCCAAACTTAATAACCTTTCTTTTAGTAATCCTGTCGCAGATGGAAGAACAAGAACACGGGACATGAACTCGAACCTTTGTTTTTCCTGTTCATCGTCTTCCTCTCAACCCAGAACATTCTTGATTCGAATCCTTGATCAAACTCATCAGAAACCTTGCTAAGCCGCCCTCAAACCCAGAAAATATCCTAGGAAAAATCTTAAATATTAGCAGCCGACCTTGCCAAGCAGGAGGTGTCAAATTCTCAGAGCTTGATCGATGACTTCTTCAAGCTATTTTGCAGGAGCTAGAACCTTAGGAGCCTAGAGGTGGCGGGTCTAGAAGCTAAATGGGTAAGTACTCGGTTGAACAAATCGATTTTGCTTCCTGTTTTCATATCTTAGGGATTAAGTTCCTAGACTTATAAATAGTTGTGTTCAATATTTTAGAGATAGGTCTTCTAGCAATCCCCATACTGTGAGGGAGAGATACCTTGGTGTAGGAACTCAGGTGTGATTCTATTTTGGTTTGTTTGTGAAATTAGATTGAGATCACTTTGAGATCTGTGTATGATTGTTTCTTTGATTTGAAAAGTTGTAATTGAGCATTGGTTCTGATTTTGTTGTTGTGAAAAGCTGTGTGTGGTAAGCATGATCATTGAATTCCTTGGTTAGCCAAATCAGTCCTCTATTGTAGAAAATTAAGTTATGCAGTGGTTGTTGTTGTTAGGATCCCAGGTCTTTGAAACTTGCCTTAAAATTTAGATAAACTTGTATCAGCAATTTTTTTTTTAAAACAAAAACTGGAGCTGTATATGAAATTCAAAATTTCATAAGTAATTGTAGAAAAATCTTTTTTGTGCGATTCCAGTTCTTGATTAATGTTTAGGATGTCTATTACAATTGTTACGAAAACATCAACTGTAAATTCTCAGCCAAGCTGTGTCGTTTTTAGCCATAAAGTTTACTGGTTAGAAAGTTAGGAAGTTGTCTGTGATTTCAGATTCCTGTTTTTAATTGCACTATTTGTTTTTTGAATCTTTGTTGTTTTGATATGAGATTGTACATATGTAATGATTAGATTATGTGGTTCTCATACATGTTATTAGTTTCTAAATTTGAAAGTAGAAACCATGATTTTAGATTGTTTAAAGTTGTTGAAATTTTAGAAGTTAAGACTATTGTATATTACATTTTGTTAGCTATCTTTGTGGTGATCTTAGTTAGTCTTTAAGTTGCAAGTTTTGTATGTTTTTCCTTCTTTTTAAAACATTGGAGCGTTTATGTTCAGTTTCTAGAAGTTTTGTATCACAAAGTTTATGTTTTGATTTTGAAAACAAAGTTTAGGCACTTTCAGCAAAATTTTCAGAAAAACCTGAAACAGAAACTGTAACTGAACTTTGAAAATTCATAACTAATTCAAGAAAAATCGTTTTAAGGTGATTCTAACTCTCAGTGTTTCTTTACTGTGTCTACTATAAATCTTTAGAAGAACTCGAAGTCCAATTCTAAACGGTTTTGTACAGTTTTTGAAGTTAAGGTGACTGGTTCAGAAAGCTAAATTGTGTTGTTGTGTGAAACTGTTTTGGTTTGCTATTGTATCTTCTGTTTAGAATCCTAGCTGAGTCTTAATTTGAGTTATATGTACTTGATTGTTTAAACTAATGCTTGTATCTTTTATCAGGAACTTGCAGTGAGTATCGACAAAGGTAAGGAAAAATTGGGGAGCCTCTATGCTTGCTTATTTGTTGTTTCTTTGGGATTATTTGCTTGTATGAAATGCTTGTTTCTTTGCTACCAATCATCTATATGTTTGTTTCAATTTATAAGGGTGATGTTATCATCTAAGGTATATGGGGAATGGTTGTGCTACACATAAAACACTTTGTGGTAAAAAAGTTAGTGATGAAACTTTTGTGTAGTTGAGTCCTCGTCCTTAGAGGTACCATATCTCACGATGTCCGTGTGAATCTGTAAGAGTGGCGCAATTAGTATAGGTGAAAGGACGGGATTGGCAAAAGAGGAATGGACATGATGACTAGCAAAAGGGGAATGTGAGATTGAGTGAGAGGTAATTCATATAAATGAGTAACCTAAGTCACCCTTGTGGTAAAATACATGGTATGAGACATGTAGACTTAGTCTATTCGGTTATATGAATTACATGAAGTATATAGTAAATGCATTCATCCATTTTACTAGAGATATTTATATTCTATTTTGTTTGAAGAGGTTTTTGCCTCCTACTAGGCTTATTATGCTCACTCCTTAAATTTTTGTGCAGGTAAGAACATGATGAGTTTCTCTTAAGGATGTTATCTTATTGTTATATATGTGTGACATTTGCTTCGGTAAAATAAGACTTGGCTCTAGTTAGTATACTCTTATAATTTTGGTTTGAGGATCTATTGAAATAGAGAATAAATTTCAATTTATTGTTGAGTTGTTCTTTTCCAATTTCTTTCATATTCTAATTATGAAAAATTTATTTCATAGTTAGAATATGAGTTACACCTCAAACAAAAAATTATTTTTCAAATATTGGGGTGTGACAAAACACAAGCTACTTTCATACTTTGGCAAAAATTCATAGAGCAGGTTCATTTATCACATCTCTTCGCATTGGGAATGACTTGGTGGATGATGTTAACGTTTTGCGGAGCCACGTAGTTGAACATTTCACAACTGCTTTTATGGATGATGGGAATATTCGTGATACAAGTTTGGTTGAGAACATTATTCCTTCAATGGTTTCAGATTCAGAAAATGACTCTTTACTTGCCATTCCTACTGCTGATGAAGTTAAGAATGTAGTTTTTTCCATGAATGCGGATAGTGCCCCTGGTCTGGATGGTTACACTAGTCATTTGTTTCAAGCATGTTGGGATGTTGTTGGTCTGGATGTGATACGTGCCGTTAAATCTTTCTTTCAGACAGGTTATACTTTGCCTAATCTAAATTCCAGATTTGTGACGCTCATTCCGAAGGTCCAGGAGGCAGATGTTATCACCCAATTTCGGCCTATTGCCATGGCTAATTTTTCTTTTAAGATTATTACTCGTATCCTAGCAGATCGTTTGGCTCCTATTGCCTCAAGGATTATTGATGAGCACATTTTATATCATATTATTATCCCTAATTTATATGTGTTAGTTACTTGTCTTTAATTAGTTTGAGTTATTTAGTTTGTTTTTGTGTTCTTATAGATGTTTTGTCTAAATAAATAAAATGTCAAAGTTATGGAAGCAATTTACTTATTTTCATATAGTAAATTGAGTCTTTGTTTTAACACGAGTCTTTTTCCCTTTAATTAGATGAATAATTGCAACACATGTTCTTCTTATTCTAGTAGCATGTATGCATATATACATGTGTTAAATTGGTGGATTATTTTCTCATGCATTAAGTGTGATGTGTGGAAATATTACCATGGCATCCGTTGTTGAATTCACTTTTGCTTGTTTGATTCATAGGTATTTAGATGCATTGATACAAACGGAAGAGAGTATGAAGAATTTGCAAGGACATATACCATGAAACAAGGAGGCAAACATGATCCTAGGAGCTAAATCTTCAATTGTTCAAAGATTGTGTACGTATCTTCTCTTCATTCACATGAAAAATGAGAGAAGCTATGTATGGAAGCATTTATGGATTGAGACTTTAGCTATCAAGCTTGAGAAGTTTGAAAGATGGAGAGTCATTTTCACATGGAGTTGAAGTTGAATGAAGATCATTGTTGCCCTATAAATAGATGTTGCTTCAAGTGAATAAGGGAGGGGGAAGAGAGTAGAGAATTAGAGACACATTGTTGCTCTTAGTTCTTCCCTTTCTTTAGCTATTTTTCCTATGATGTTTTCTATTGGTTTAAGCATGTTTCAATTTGTACTATGTGTTGCTAATTTCCTTAACTAAGGTTAAGGAGGAAACCACATTATGAAATAAGTTTCTTTTAATTATCTACAATTCTCATAGTGATGTTATCCATGCCTATGACTCTTGCTTCAAAATGCATTAATAAAATCCTTGTTCCTTTCACCTTTAATGTCATGCATTTTTGGTAGTTTGGAAGTCACTTTTATTAATCCATGCTTGGTTTTGTAAAATATTTATATGAACTCATTTGATCTCTTGTCATTTAAATGAGCTTGTTTCACATTTGATGCTTTGTAAACACTTTGATCTTTTGTAGTTTCAATAAGTTTGTGTACATGTGATGCTTTGGTGTTCATAATTAAGAAGCGAAAAAGAGTCTACTTTAGATATATTTCATGTGTGCTTCATTGTTAAATCTTGAGAAAGCAATAGATTGATTTCTAGATTGCTACTCCTAATTCGAGAATTAGTAGATAATATTAAGAGACTTATTGAGTAATGTGGTGGAATCCGATGCCTTAGTTACTTCGTCATCAAGGTAATCTTTTATCTATTTTATTTGTCTTAGCTACTTCACCATCAACTTTCATTCAACTAGGTTAGTGTTAAATTAATTTAGATTCGATTAGTTTTTCTTATTTTCATACATTCCCTGTGGGTTCGACCTCGCTCTTGCATCTCTGTACTATAACTGATTCGTGCGCTTACGAGTAACATTTTAAAACACATCAATTATATTGCCTAATCAATTTGCTTTTTCGAAAGGTAGGTAAATCTCTGATTGCACCTTTTTGACTTTAGAATGTGTCAACCTGTTGGATACTAAATGTCGCGGAGGGAACGTTGCTATCAAGTTTGATGTCGCTAAGGCCTTTGACACTCTGAATTGGGCCTTCCTTCGAAGGGTTCTTACAGCTTTTGGCTTTCATGCAACTTTTGTAGAGTGGACTAGTTCTATATTGTCTTCAGCTCGGCTTTCTATTCTATTTAATGGCTCTCCAATGGGTTTTTTTGGTTGTAGTCGTGGGGTTCGACAAGGTGATCATTTGTCATTTGTCTCCGTTTCTGTTTTGTCTTGCTGAAGAGGTTCTTAGCCGTGGGATATTGCATTTGGTTAATATGGGTCATATACATAATATTTCATCTCCTCGGGCTGTGAAAGTCCATTCTCATGTGTTATTCGCTAACGATATAATGGTTTTTTGTAAGGGAGATAAAAGAAGCTTAGTGAACCTTATGGGTTTCTTTGAGAAGTATGGACTTAACTCCGGGCAGTTAGTGAATAAGAGCAAATCTCATGTTTACTTGGGCAAGTTAGTTGTTCATCGTCGTGCTCTTATTTATTCTTGGTTGGGTGTTCCAGTGGGGAAGTTTCCTTTCATGTACCTTGGAGTGCCAATTTTTGTGGGTCGACCTAAGCGTGTCTACTTCCAAGTCTTGGCTGATCGAATTCGTAATGCAATGTCTAATTGGAAGGGGAACTCTCTCTCTATGGCAGGAAAAGTAACTCTGGTCAATTCCGTGGTGATTAGCATGCTCTCTCATAGTTTCACAATTTATGCCTGGCCTAAGACCGTCTTACAACAAGTTTGTAACTGGATTAGAAATTTTATCTAGACTGGTAACGTGTCTTGTAGAGCTTATTACCTTGTTGCTTGGAAAAAGTGTTGTGCTCCGTTGAAGGAGGGGGGGGTCTTAGTGTTCGAAATATTATGGCTCTTAATCAAGCTTTTCTCTTGAAGAAGTTTTGGGATTTCTTAACAAAGTCTACAACTGCGACTATATTCTTTTATGCTCGTTTCTTGCAATGCTCAGGTCAGCCGTGTTCTTATTATAAAAGGTCATCTATATGGCCTGGAATGCGACCCTTGTTCACAGATATTTTGTACAACTCTAAATGGGTAGTGGGGAATGGTCACTCAATTGATTTTTGGCATGGTAATTGGCTCAATGGTTCAATTATTGATAAATTGGGTACTGAGCATCAGCTTGGTAAGTCACTATGTGGGAAAGTGTCTGATTTCATTTTAAATGGCTCATGGGTTTGCTCTACCAATCTAAATGCTGAGCTTGCTGCACTTTGGTTAGAAATTTTGGCTATTCAGCTTCCTTCTTATGATATTGATGACAAGCTTGTTTGGTTGGATTCGTCGGAGGGGAGTTTATCTTTATCTATAGCCTATGAGTTCAAGAGAAGCAAGCAAGCAAGTGTTCCTTGGGATAGATGGGTTTGGCGCCAGTGCTTTCGGCCTTGTAACTCAATTACTTTATGGAAATTTCTTCATGGTAAGCTTTTGACATATGATATTTTGGTGCAGCGGGGTTTTTCTTTTGCATCAATGTGCTCTCTTTGTCATGCATTTGTTGAGAATAGTCACCACCTTTTCTTTGAGTGCTCTTCTCTTTGAGGGTTTGGTGTGCGATTCTATCTTTGTTTGGAGTTAACAGCCACTTCTTGGATATACATGTTTTCTTTTCTTATCTATTGCAACATGGTTTTGGTACGCAATTACAACTACTTTGGTGGGGTATGATAGGAGCCGGCTTCTACTCCTTTTGGGATGCTAGAAACTCTATTCGTTTTCGTGAGCGTCGTTCAACGCCGGATTGTTTGATTCACTCCATCAAGTTACAAATTCGAGAGATTGATTCTTGGGGTTTGGGAACTATGCATAATTCAGTCGGGGAGCTTTGTATTTTCAGTGTTCTTGGAATCAAAGGTAGAGCCTTGAGATCACATCAAATTCGTGAAGTCCATTGGCATGCTCCTAGTGCTTTTCAAGTAAAGGTTAATACTGATGGTGCTTGCTCATGGGACACCGGGGTTGGCAGGCTTTGGTGGTATTTTTCGAGTTCACTTAGGTAATTGTATGGGTTGTTTTGCTAGCTCCATGGGTATTTCTACTGCCCTTGAAGCGGAGCTTCAAGCAATTATTCATGCAATCTCAATGGTAGCAAGGAAGGGATGGAACTCTCTCTGGATCGAGTGTGATTCGGCAATAACGATTCATTTTCTTGCCAACAAAGAGTGCTCGATCCCTTGGCGTTTAAAGATTGCTTGGATAAATTGTTGTGTCCTTCTCTCCTCCATGCGTATCAGATTTTCACATATCTATCGAGAAGGGAACCAAGTGGCCGATTGTTTGGCTAACTTTGGAGTTGATCATGAAGGTCATTACTGGTGGGACTCCTGCCTTCCTTGTGCCTCTACTGCTTTTGTTCATAACCTGCAGGGGTTGCCAGACTTTCGTATCTGCTAGCTGAGGTTGATGCTATTGGTATATCAAATGGAGTGGTGGTGTACTTAAGGCTTTTTGTTAATCTATCTGAACTTGCTGGTGTGCCCATCATTCAAATATCTACAGGATTGCTGCATAGAGATGACATGGCTCATTTATATATGTCTGAATACATCTTTTTGCATTTCTAGCTATATATATGTGCCAAGTTTTGTCTGCTCTCTTTCTTTTCAGTACTTTTTTTCCTTTCTGTTCTTATGGAGGTTTTGGTCCATGGCCTCCTCTCTTTGTACTCTCTTTTTTTCCTTCATTATTCAATAAAAATAGAGGGGTTTTCCCCCTTTAAAAAAATGGACAATGTCCACTAGCCCTAATTTTAAGAATTTTATTCCCACTAACAAAATAAAATTTTAAAATTCCCAAGAGCCAACTTAAACAGCAGAAAGATAAATATATCTTTAATGAATGAATTAAATAAACTATAATAGACCATTATAAGAGTCTATTATAAAATAAAACTTTTATAACTGGATTCTCACGACCAATGACGTTGACCGGACTTCGGCAACCTTTGACCGGGCTCCGGGGACAGTTGACCAAATTTCAGGGGCCGTTAACCAGACTCCGGGGACCGTTGACCGGGCTTCTGGGACCGTTGACCAGGCTCCGGCGACCGTTAACCGGACTTCGGGAGTCATTGTGCTTTAGTCACTTATAACAGGTCCCTACTGGGGGCAGTAGGACCTCTTGTTTGGGGCAGTAGGGGCAGTAGGACCTCCTACTGGGGTCAGTAGGACCACCTACTGGGGGGAGTAGCACCTCCTACTAGGGTTAGTAGGAAGGTCTACTGGGAGCAGTATGAGGTCTTACTACCCCCAGTAGGTGGTCCTTGGGGTAGTAGACCTCCTACTAGGGGCAGTAGAACCTCCTACTAGAGGTAGTATGAGGGTTTACTGGGGGCAGTAGGGGGTCTACTAGGGGCAATATGAGGGTCTACTAGGGGCAGTATGACCTCCTACTGACTGCCCCCCGTAGGAGGTCTGTCCAGGACCTCATACTGGGGGTAGTAGGGGAGTCTACTGGGAGCAGTATGAGGGTCTACTAGGGGCAGTAGGAGGTCTGTCCAGGACCACCTACTAGGGGCAGTATGAGGGTCTACTGGGGGCAGTAGGACCACCTACTAGGGGCAGTAGGACCTCCTACTAGGGGTAGTATGAGGGTATACTAGGGGTAGTAGGAGGGTTTATTGGGGGGCAGTAAGAGGGTCTACTGGGGCCAGAAAGACCTCCTACTAGGGGCAGTATGACCTTCTACTAGGGGCAGTAGAGGGGCAGTAGGAGGTCTGTCCAAGACCACCTACTAGGGGTAGTAGGAGGTCTACTGGGGTAGTAGGAGGTCTGTCCAGGACCACCTACTAGGGGTAGTAGGAGAGTCCACTGAGGGCAATATGAGAGTCTACTAGGGGCAGTAGGAGGTCTGTCCAGAACCACCTATTAGGGGCAATAAGAGGATCTACTGGGGGCAGTAGGACCACCTACTAGGGGCAGTAGGACCACCTACTAGGGGCAGTAGGACCTCCTACTAGGGGTAGTATGAAGGTCTATTAGGGGCAGTATGAGGGTCTATTAAGGGCAGTAGGAGGTCTGTCAAAGGCAATAAGGGGTATGAATGATTATTTACAAACATAAATCTCAATCTATCGATATTGAATTGATTCATCAAAAGTTTAAATTGAAGGAAAAAAAAACAAAGCCAATGTCCATTTTAGGGGGGTCTACTGGGGTAGTAGGACCACCTACTGGGGGCAGTATGGCCACCTATTGGAGTCAGTAGGAGGTCCTACTGACCCTAGTAGGAGGTCCTACTGACCCTAGTAGGACCACCTACTGACCCCAATAGGACCTCCTACTGACCCCAATAGGACCTCCTACAACTCATAACCGGAGAGAGAATTGATCTAAACTTGGTCGTATAGATGTAACATATGACTTTGCTAGTTTTAACAACAAAACCTTAATCACCATCCAATTACATACTATTAAATCCGATCGACAAACCAATACCACTATGCCAAGCACCAAGCATTAAGCACTCTGAACATTCATATTCATTTATAGATATCCAAGAATGAATACGCATCTATATAATGAAATTTTGATGTTGAATATGCATATATATGTATACATTACATATGAGTCATAGACACATTAGGCATACAAAACCGAATTGCTTTATATTTGAGGCTTATTGATCGAGCTAGCCAGGCCAAAATTTGAAATTGATAAAAAAAGAGAAACAAATCCAACCAAATTGAATTATGATAAACAAGAAATTAAGATAGAGCAGCGACAATGCATTGAAACAAAACGTCAAGAACAATGTCAAGTCATCAACCTATCTCAACCAAAAATCAATCCATTTTACCAAAATTTTCAAGGTGCATGATTTGATTTGGATGTGAGACAAGCTTCTGAACCAAACAAACCCAACCCATTTCACGCCAAACTTGTCGCTACCATAAAAGTCTGCCACGTCTTTATCAACTTCGAGGTCAACGACGAGTTTTGAGGTAACGAAGGTGGAGAAGACGCGTCGTTGTTAGATCTGACCTCCTCATCGTCGGCGGTTTCTAAAGGATTGATCAGCCGTTGGCGGTGGCCTAGATTTGACCTGCGGGAGGCTTGGACAACGGCGCCGGTGACTTGCGGGAGCGGAAGGGCGAGTTGAGATCGGTGGGATTTGGGACTCAATTGAGAAGTGGTGGCTCAATTGAGTCAAGGTTTGCCGAGATCGCCGGAAACTGTATTCGGTATGAGTTTCTTAGGGGAAAGGTTCTCGGTTTGCTTGATTGAGGACTTGATGTGGGAAATCAGGTGTTGATGCGGTTGTGATTGGGAGGTGGAGTTGGTGGGCTTTGCCAGAGCTCCGGCGGCGACGCTAAGCTTCATAGATTTGAAGGCTTCGGGCTGAGATGGTGGTGGATGATGTTGATTCTGGCGACATGACGTAGATGAGAGAGAGAGAGAGAGAGAGAGAGAGAGAGAGATTAAAGCAGATCTGAACGTGAGATGAGAGAGAGAGAGAGGTGGAAGTCAATTGGAGAGGAAGATAATAGAGGAAGGTAATTTGGTCACGAAAAAAATATAAAAAGTCAACAAATTTTTTAGTGGGAATTAAGAGTCAATTAGGTTGATGGAAATTTTAGAATCTTATTTTGTTAATAGGAAAAAAATGTCTAGATTTAAGGCTAGCGGGAATTTTCCCATAAAAAAAAAGTACCTCTATTTTTTTTTTTTATAGGTTAAGTACCTCTATGTTAAAATGTGTGCAAGAATGATGAAATAAGATCTCGTGTCTAAACTCAAAATCCAGACCAAGAAAGAAGAATAGTCATGATAATATATATATAGTTAACAAAATCTCAAGAGTTTGGTAAAATTGACAAAATCCAATTAGACAACAGCTTGAGATCGAATCTTATACATAGAGGTTTAAGTACATGACAAGCAAAAGAAAATTGAGTACTTGAAAAACAGAAGGAAGAAAAAAAGACTAGAGATCCCATATGAATTGATTAATAATTGATTAGTACTGTATCTCTCTGATATGGAACCCGAGAGACCTTAACCAAACTTTCATCCCTTACACTGCTGGAGCATTTACACGATAAAGACCCGAACAAACTCCTGAGTCCAGATCCAAACCCACCAAAATGTTTCGGGGACGACGACGACGACGTTGTTTTCCTCTTACCTTTGGTAGCAACATCCTCACTACGACCATTGCCGCTGCCATTTCGGATGGACTTGGTGCATTCAAAGATGGCAACTTGAAAAGGGTCTGCGGTTTCGGCTTTGCTGCTGATCAAACCCTTCATGGATGAGGTTCTAGATATGGGGGCGTGGAAAGTGCAGGGAGGAGGAAGAGGGAGCTGGTAACCGCCGTGGAAAGAAACCCTAGGCGGTGGTGGTAGTTTGTAATCGTCGTCTTTGATGAAGTAGTACTCCGTTTTCGCCTCGGTTTTGGTATGTGATGGCTTGGAGACTCCGGGCTTGTTTTCCCAAGAGAAGGGCACCTTGCCTCTGGAGTGTAACTGGAGCTTGCTACCTCTGCGATTGTGAGTGATAGTAATAGTAGTAGCCATGGTCGAGATCTCTTTGCTTGTTTGATATAATTTGTGTATAATGAAGTTTATGGAGGATTTATGGAGGAGGGTGATATATATACATACGAGGACGATATGATGGAAACAGACTTTAATTTGTTGATGCTATCTTTTTATAACGAAGGCGGCAGAAGTCTTATAAGGCCAAGTGAATAAAACGCGAAGGGAATCTTTCATTTCTGCTAGTGATATATATCACTGATCGAGTCATCGAGTAGTTATTGGGTTTGCATGCTTTCTCATACGACAGAGCAGTAACTTATAAAGTGTGTGTCAAGAAACTATTACACATAAAAACGAATAGATGCTTTGTATTTGAAATATAATTATATAATTACAATGGAGGGACAAATTAAACGGCAGAAGAGTTATGCAAGTGTGTTTTGATCTCATGCTCTTCGTGTAAAACATCAAACAAAGTTCCAGATATGGGCCAAATTGATATGAAAAACCACAGAATATTTTACATGATCTCCGACTTCTTATTTTTTTATCTAGTTATCAGTGAAAGATTGGAAGGAAAAGACAACGGGATTGTAAAAACAAAATTAAGTTGAAAATTAAAAGAAAGAAGACTGAATTATCGCGGGGCCAAGCCTAGCTTATTGAAATACGAATTAACTGGGGAAATGAATCAGTTCCAAGATGCCATCAGACAAAACTTGGAGTTTTGACTCAGTTCATGTTTAAACTTACGTGCGCAAAACTACACAAGCTAAACACTTGTCTTCTACAATTTTAAAAACCAGAGTTGAAAATTTCGTTTTATCTCTCATGCAAAAATGTAGAAGCCATTCTTAATTTATATAATCAAAATGTTTACATAGGCATTGATATGATAAGCATTGTAGCATTCGATCCATCATCCATGGAGGTTTCTATCTATCTGGAAGATTTGCGTGGCATTGTTACTACAACATTGTCGTTCCTAATAGCGGAGGACTTACATGATGAGAAAGTAC
The DNA here is from genome assembly GCA_010134655.1 of Fragaria nilgerrensis. Taxonomy (NCBI): domain Eukaryota; kingdom Viridiplantae; phylum Streptophyta; class Magnoliopsida; order Rosales; family Rosaceae; genus Fragaria; species Fragaria nilgerrensis. The sequence continues at coordinate 29,516,756 of CM020978.1, read as the reverse complement.
TAAACATTAAGAACATTATTGTATTTTTCTTCCTGGCAGAAAACCTAGCTGCTGCATCATGTTTATAATCAGCTGCATACCTTCTGCCACTATTAGTGATTCCGGAGCTGTGCATCTGAGTACATTTGATGAAAGCAGCAAGAAATGGGTCTTCCTGGAGAGGATTAGGACTAGCATCACCTGTTAATCTGAATGAGTTTCGGAACGTCGCAGCAACAGATGGCTGAACATCAACACTGGAGCACATACAAGGGCCGCCGCGGCTCTGCCGATGACCAGCAGGACTACTAGTAGCAGAAAGCTGCGACGATAGACGAGCTGGGGGAGGTATCAGCTTAAGGGACGACGTGGTGGTCGTGAAGTAGTGATCCAAACTACGACGATCGGAAGAATGCGGTTTGAGCTTGGACATCCCGGGTTTCCTCTCCCACGAGAAGGGTACATTCGCCCGAAACGACGGCGATTTTCCCTCGTCGGTTGATCTCCTCGGCCGGATCATGGCGTGTGTGCGTCGATCAAACTGCACTGACATGCAGGATGTGTTGGTTAGGAACAAGCAGCTCCTTATATATAAGGAACCGCTAGCTAGCTATGTAACTAGAGCATGTTATATTCAATATCAGTTAGCTTCATACATAGTTTTCAAAATAAGTTTGTAGGACCATAGAGACGGGACGAGTCATTAATATTAGGGGAAGATGGGAAGCTCCTTTCCAGTTGAGGTCATGAGAAACGTAGAAATGTTGCGATCGAGCATGTTTTATTTAACATGGGCTAGGTCTAGCAAATTAAGCTTATCTAACAAACTCGAATTGATGGATATAAATGTTTCTGGTTTCAATCTATATGCATGACTTTAAAATGCAACAGTATGTCCTGCTGAGCTAGGCAAACAATTAATGTGGCACTTACCTTTCTACATACCATGCAGTTTTATATAATTAAACATGATATTGTGACTTAGATGTGTTACATCGTATAGATATATTAGCGGAAAAAACATACTTAATTTTCATGGTTAGGTATGACTTATTTTTCTGCCATCTGGTTTTAATTACTTGTAGTGATCAGTATGGGAAGGTGATCCAAAGAAAATGATCTTCCATCCATATTTGTCACCCAAGCTATTTAATATCTTGTTCATCTTTTGTTGATACTATCTGTACTTCTATTAGATTTTCATACAGTAGTTGCTAAGGTCAGTAAGGTGTGTGAATCACTCAACAATAAGATATAAAACCAGGGTTTTCTTTTGTTTTAATGTTGTAGAAGAACATTGATCCATTATCCTTCAAACATAAGCCACGATAGTTTAATTATGCTGAATAATAAATGAGAACAAAATCGAACATGAAAGTTTGAAGTTGAAGCAAAAAGCAAGAAAAAAATAGGTTTAGTTTCCGTTTTATCAATTGGGAAGAAGAAATAGTTTACTATCAATTTGGGGTCATCAGCTCTCCCTCATTTTACTCACAGCGTTCCACTTGAATCAGCTAAGAATGATGTGACGGTACTTGAATCAGCTGAGAGGGGTGTGACGGTTTGCCGCAAGTTGTGTTTTAGTATTTGGCATAATTGTCAATTTGCTACTCTAACTTTCATTTCAACCAATTTGCTACCATAACTTTTCAGAATTAGCCAATTTACTACCCTAACTATTAAATCTGTCAATTTGCTACCCTTTCATCAAATTTGTTATTTTAGGCTTTCAAGATTAACTAATTTACTTATCAAAATTTTAATATCGACCAACTTTAATCTTCGATTTCTAGAATTAATTCATGTTTGGATGAGGAAATGAACAAAATAAAATGACAAAAATGTAGCAAGTTGGCTAATTTTGAAAGCATAATGTAGCAAATTGACAGAAATAATAGTTAAGATAGCAAATTAGCTAATTATGAAAAGTTAGGATAGCAAATTGACACTAAGGTGAAAGGTATAATACAATTCGGCTAAAAAAACCTTACTATTTTGTTTTTATAAGGTCGAAACACAGGCCGGCCCAAGCTTCTCTCGTCAAGTTAGCCCAACCCAACATCGAGACTAGGGTTTCCTCTCGACTCTATAAAAAAGAGAGAGACATCACCTAGACTAGTACCACAGCCGCGCGCTCTCTTCTCCTCTTTTACCCCAGTTTGTTTCAGTTCCTCTTTCCGCTCTTCTGTTTTCGTTGTTCTCGTTCTGTAGTTGTTTTTGTTGATTTCGATTGCTGAATGGGATTGTTGTTGTTGCAGTGATTATAAAAAATTCCTCGTACTGAATGCTATAGCATGACAGACACCTTACACCCATAGAATCTGAGCAACACAACACCAACCCTTTTCAATCTATCACATATTCTTCCTGTTTTCTCTTTGTTTTATATGTAGTCGTAGATTAAGTTTTAAAAGTTTGTCTTCAATGACTGAATGATTGGAGCCAGATGTGAGATGCAATATCCTGATCAAACTGTTATGGTATTTCACCTCACGTCTGGGCTACTTTCATTCAGTCATTCAAGCTGAACATCAATATTGTTTTTGTTTCCTGCTGCAAAACCCTCTCTTTTACTAGTCTTAGATTGGTTTTCTCCCTTTAATTTGCTTGGGTTCCTCTGTTTTTAGACTACTGGATCAGGTACTCAAATTTTCATATTGATTCATGTATAGGAGTTGACTATAGTATTACATTGAGCGTCTTACTGTGGTGCTCGGTGCTTAGCAACTCCTTAAAGTGATACCATGGTGGTGTTTAAAGCCCTAACTGACCAATGATCCAGAGTCTCGGGTTACGCATGCCTCCACATTTTGCTTTTATCTACTATTCTGTAGATTTGTAAAGAACCCTGGATACTGAACACCACCTAAGTTTACAGACTGGCCAAGGAAATACAACAGAGCCTGAACAAAAAACTGTTCTCTTTATAGGCTTGTGATCCCTTAAAGATTGGATGGTAGATAAGAAGAAAATTTATATTAACCCATGAACACTGTAAGCAAGTTTTTGATAATCCACTGTAATTAAGTTTTTGATATTCTTTCGGAATGAAATGAGCCAGTTTTTGAAGCCAGATGAACTGAATATATGGAGGATGTGGAGGCACCATTGCTAATTGGTACTGCAATTTGGATATGTGGACCAAGAAATCTATGCATTTCATCTAAATGTTCTGATAATGTATAAAGGTTCCGATGATCTGATAATAATGGTCCTGATGATCTGGTAATGTATAAAGATTCTGATTAGTGTTAACTAGTGCACAACTAGTACTGATAAGTGTTAACCTCAAAGTTTGCAGATTCACTACAAGTTCAAGAAAGCTACTACAAACGACAGTGACTATGATGATTGGCAGTACACGTTTAAAGAAGAACACAAATTAAACTCATCCTTCCTTAATATGGTTACAAACTTACGAGGCAGGAAACATAAGAAGCTCATTGCAATGGCTAGCCCCTTCATGAGCACTCCTATTTTCTGCTCTTGGGCTACTCCCTGCACTGCTAGACACGGACCCAAATGCAGTCCTCTGCAAGACCCCGGTTGGAGATGATCCTAACGAGGAAGGACTGTTGTTATCCCAGCCCTCGGTCATGAGGTTAAGCACTGAAGATTTCTTGCATTCTGCTGCCTTGATATTGGTATGGTGCAGTACCTCTCCCAGAGGACCACCAAGTGAAGGCTCCCAAGTGATTGGAATCCAGTTTGCTTGTTTCTTGTGTTGCTCCATACTGCTGCTTACTCCTAAACCCATTGGGACTGTGTCGAGCTCATGAGACATCCTGAGCGGTGAGAGAGTGAGCTTCTCATTGTTGGTAGAGGAAGTGGATGGTATGAAGTCCGATGAAGCAACCTTGGGGATTGAAATGGATAACTGAGTCCTGGCTGATTGCATATCAAGTTGGTCAGGCCAGGCAACAACAGCTGGGCGATCAGACGGATTCTTAGGCCAATCATCAATGAAGTGGCGAAGGGGATGTTGTGAATCTGTCTCTTGGACTGTAAGGTTCTGTGAAGCACCACCATAGTTTCTGCAGCTCATCATTGAACTCAAGGACCTTTTCTGTGAAGGGTTGAGGAGGGCATCAGAGGTGACGAGCCCAAACTCAGATCTTGAGGATTCCCCAAACCCGAGTTGCTGTTTCTGATTCAACAATGTGTTTTCCTTGGATAACATGGAGAGGTCAGGAGAGTGTTGCATTCTCTCACTTGCACTATCTTTGTTCATGAACATCCTGCACAGAAATCAAATGTATCAAAAACAGCTATCAATGCCATGACACTGTACAGACATGTTCTCGAGGAATGAAGAAATCCATTTTGCAAAGCGAAATCTCAATTTGGACCACCAATGCAATGAACATTGTCCAAAGTGAAGTAGAGTGAAGTAAACTCAGCTAGTGATAGACCAGTCACTATCAGCACTGCAAAGATGATAATGGATTCCAATGAAAGAGATAGTGAAAGTAATGTACATGGGGACTACTACTCCATGATGCCAATCTAGATGTTACAAAACCTCAGAGTGAATAGATGCTGAAAAGATAACAAGTTGAGGACCATTCACCTGCTCATCTGAGTGGCTGCAGAAGAATTAGATGCAGCAATAGCAGGCTGCAAGCTCTTGAGCTGTTGGTTGGCAATAGCGAGGCTGCTGGTTTCACCTCCACCAGGCATAACCTGCTTCGAGGGGGCAGGGGTGGCGGTACCAGCAACGGACTGGCCGGTTTGACCTTCCACAGGCTTTCTTGAACGATGGCGGCCTCTATTGATGTGCCGCTCACAATATTTTTGGTCAGGGACAGCGTCTCTCCAGCACCGCCATTTCTTCCCATCTGTCCTACGACACCTCCCTGGCTCAGGATCAGTGTTGTTGGCATATCCTAAATGGATAGAACCCCATCCGACTGCACAATTTGCACCCCCACAAAATGAATAAGTTTATAAAGCAAGAAAGGCATTGCCAAATTTTTAAGTTCAATAAAGTAGGAAAACCTCAAGACTTACGTAGACCAAGTTACGCTCAGATCATATACATTTTCAGATTCTTATACAAGAATAGTACTAGTTAGGATTTTTTTTTTTTTTTAGTTACTGTACTGAAAGTCAAAATACACATTACAGCCACATTTAGATAGGAAGATAAGCATGAATATTGGCAGATGACCCTTCTATTCTTTACCAGGGAAGAACTTACATGCATTGGATCTGAGTAGTCCTGGTGAAAATAACCCAGCAGAGTCCAGGGCCTTCTTTATAGGGATGAGTAGGTTAGATGGTATAGGAACATTAGCAGTGATGTATTTGTAGATCAAGGCCTGGTGTTCTAGCTCCATCCATTGTGAAGGAGTAAATGGTCCTCTGCCTCCTGCTATAGTCCAATGCACTGTAGCCCCATTTAAGCTCCCACTATTGTTGATGCCTGAAACAAACCAGGAAAGAACTAAGAACACTACACAAAAAAGTACTAGAACTCAGAACCCATCTCATGAAAAACAAAAAACAAAAATACTTCCTAATGTAGAAGACAAAGAATTTCAGGAAAAAGGTATGTTCCCAAAAATTACAGCTTTGCTGCAGCATTTATGGCTGCTTCAATCATGAATTTCTTGTTTTTTGGCAGAACATAAGATAAAAAGGAGAGAAAGATGAATCAGAACCCATCAAAGATCATGTCTTTGCTTGCTCTTATTTCTCCTCCAATCCTGGGTCATAAATTTTTCTTCTTTTAGGCCACTATACAGTGCTAAAATTTTACCAAAACAAATCATATTCCCCTAAAACAGGGTGACAAAGATTTTCAGATAGGGAGGGAAAAAAATTCCACTTTTTCATTGTTTGACAAGACTCAAAACCAAGACAATATATTTTCCTTGAAAAGACACTCACTAGTTCCCAACCCATTTCTTTGGGAGCACAAAAGCGTACACAAATTTTATCCAAAGAAATCATACAGCAAACATTTACCAGAACCCAACACCCACCTCATCAACCAAAGCTCACATGCAAGAGCCCACATTTTAAATTCCTTCTTAAAATGCTTCATTATCCCCCACATGAAAAAAGAGCCCATCTTCAACCAGATTATTCAAGTACCTGAATTTCTATGGTAACCAGACACTGCTTGTTGAAAGTAGCTAGGCAATGAGGCATTTTGAGCTTCTGATTTGGGTGAGCTAGAGAAGCTCAGTAACTGCTGCCCATCAAAGCTAGAGGAATTAGTCCGCATCAAACCAGTGTTAAGCTGCAGCATTTTCTTGGGTGCTGAAAAATCATCACTACTCTTGGCCTGTTTTGAGCTCCTCCAATGTTGTTCTTCATCAACGGTCCCAGATCTCTCCTGCTTCTGGAACCCAGATCCGTACCGCTTGTTCTTTCCCTCCTGATCTGAACTAGCAACAAAACCAAAGCCAATGTCTGAACCCCCAAACCCATCCAAACCCACAACCCCAAAATCCATAAGGAAAAAAACCCCACTTGAAACTTAGAGCTTGGTATCCACTATGTGCAGCATTTGAGTGAAAAAGACCTGAGATTAGAGAAGCGGAGAGAGGAGCATTTTAAAGCTAAAAACTGAGCTGAAACTGAAGCTGAAACTGAAACTAAAAAACTGAAATGGTTTTGTTTTTGATATTATTTTGAGTGAAGGATAGGAATAATTGGAGAGAGATAGAGAGGAGAAAGAGGGCAGAGAAAGAGAGGTGGGGGATGAAACTGACTACAACTACTGAGCAAGGTTTGTACAAAGGGGAACGAACCATGTAGAGGCAAGTAAAGCCTTGGTCATAACTCTCGATTTATTATGGCATCTTCTTCTTCTTCTTCACAACAAGAAGTATTTTTGTTTCTTCTTGTAGTATTGGTGGGAGTCAATAATATATTGGTATTTTTGTTGTTGGTCTAGCTTTACTTATTTGACTCATATTTCCAGGTAAACTTCTCACCAAATTCTGTTAGAGCTTGATCCTTGTAAAATGTGTACACTCTTCTTCTAGCTCGATGCTATAGCTAGCTAGAGCTTCAGTTTCTTATTCAAATAAACAAGTATGGAAGTCGTGAAAGATTTTTAATTGTGAATATTCATTAATTGTTATGAGAATAAATTGCAACTTATTTGTTACTGAAATGAAAATTTGAAAATCATTTAAGCAATGAAAATTATCACGATGTTTATCCATATCACATGGACATCAACACTATATTTTTCTTTCACAACTATACATTTTTTTTGTTTGTCGAAAAAAAAAAAACACTATACATTTTCAATTTCCATCAATTTTGAAAATAAAATGTGCGAGAAGTTATATATGAGTTTTTCCTTGTCGGGTCATAACGGTTAGTAAAGTTTCTTCGCTCTAAAAGTTAAAAGTTGCATCACTAATAAAGATGTCTAATAAACACATTCTCTCCTATGAAATACCACTACACATGTTTTTGTTGTCTACTTTGTTTCAAATCACATGTATTTGATGCGTTTTGTATACATATAACCACAACTTGCAGTCCGAACTGAAATTCATATTCAAATATTCTGTAACACTTTGAAATATAACATATAACAAATATTAACTAATGTAACGGTCTATAAATTTTCACACTCCAAAATACTATTGAACTTTAGATAAATTTCAAAGTTAATCACCGATTCATTACTAAAACAACAATGGTTGCTCTTATATGCCAAGATTCTGATAGATTGTACAAATAATCAAATTCCAATCCCTTGGTGTATTGCATGCTGGTTCAAGATATAAAAACCTTGTCTTCTTCATTTCATCATTGTGTTTTTCACCATGTCTGGAGGGAGGCAAATTTCGCAACTAATGTCTTGACAAACTTGGGACATAATTTACAGTGTGCTAGCTAGAGTTCAACTTTTCCTTATTCTGTTTCTAATGTTGTCCGTTTTGATTTGGCCTAATTAGGATGTATTCGAGGTTTTTCGTTGTAATTTTCTTTCTATTTATCGAAAAAAAAAAAATTATTGCTCTTATATGAATACACGGTTAAACTCTATATTTATTCCTGGTCAACTTGGTAGTAGTTGATGATTCAAGGATCAAAGTTCCAAATCGGGTCAAAGATCGAACTTGATCAGTGTATAGATTACGGTTCAATAATATTCCTAACTAGCCTTGGTATAACACGATGACCTAGCTATTTCATAATGATAAATGAATTAAACTAAAGAGTGTAGTATTGTATGTGATAAATATACAACTTGGTGTGCATGTTGCTCGAATCCTGTTTGTTCTTCCATCAACTTGATAATTTCTAAACATGTTATTCAGGCCGATGTGATCTTCTCTAATATCTTTATGTGATCATGCTCTTCTGCACATGCGCGCCTCAGAGATTCAAAGAGGAAAGACGTAGTCTAATTGGTTACTAAATGTTAATTCTAATCGTGCATTTCTTGATTCTTCATTTTCTTCTTCTACTTAATTGGGACTCTTTGCCCTGCTTCTACATTCGATCTGTTCAACATAAGAACATAACCAAGCAACTGAAAGAAACTAATTTAAATAACTACATACAGAGGTGGTCACAGGCTAGGTACAAAAAATACATAAACATTATATCGTATATTTGTATATTCAACCTTTTCAATGTTCAATTTATGATGTTAATAATGGATTGACGTATAAGTTTATTACATTTTAGAACTCGATTAATGAAAGAGACAACATTTTACCTTATATATAAGGTAAGTTATGATATGTATACCGTATACGTACTCTTGAGTTTTAATAAGTAATCATTTAGGCATGTAACAAGTACAGTATTAACATGCATGAATGTGACTCATCGTATAAACTTCACATGTCATGCATACACCCAGCGGCTGCTACTGCTAGTGCAGTTTTGCAGTGATTAGAATTAAGCAACAGCATCAAGGTACGTAGTTGGGGGCAACGATCGGAATCCATTGATGATTTGAGAGTAAGCTCACTACTAATGAGCTAGAAAACAGACGAGATCGCTGGCTAGGGCGACTCCGTTCCTCTGATGCATCCTTTTCAGTTTTTCAAATTTGAGGTAGCTGCTCTCAATAGACTCAATTATTCTCTGCGACTACTTTTATCCCATCATAACACTCTACACTACATAATAACTGTTGGTCTCTTCCCTACGCTATAGGCCAAATTGTTTCATTCTTTTGTTTTGTTTTGGTGAATAACAAATTCATCAAAGTAACATACAATATTACTATGATGTATATAGATTTTTGTTCTAACTTTGGTATTAGAACGTTAAATTGTCGCCAAATATTATCTATACCCGTTCGAATCAAGTATAAATACATGATCCAAGTATAAAACGTTTACAGACATACCAAAGTTTAAGTGGATTTATCTTCTACTTTACTTCTATTGTGTATTTGTTTATTTTTTATGATAAACAAAATTACATAAACCGACTACAACACAACACTGGAGATACAAACTGAGAAGTTTAATCAAAACTTATGAGCTAGATTGTATGCAACAAAGTTGATCAGTTTTGTTTGTAAAGGGATGCTTCCTTTATGCGGTTATTTTGGAATTAACGTTCGTAAATTCTTAGAGTACTTCATTTTTCTCATGGTGAATTTTCTTAAATTTTTTTAAATGCAGGAGACATAATCTTCTATCGGATCGTATCGGAAATCACAAGAAAATTGAGGGAGAAATAGGAGAAAGCAGGTTTACTGTGACGTTGACGTGTCAATAAAGGCGTGGCGGTAGTGGTGCCACATGGACGGCAGGCACGGCTCCCCAGTCGCCATCCCCCTAACCCTAATAGAATAGGGCGCTGAGTCACAACTTGACCGCGGCAAAGGACAAGTTCTATGTGTGAGTCAGTACGACCCCCATTATTATACCCGATCAAAAGTCGTTGCCTCTAGGCTTAATACGACGCTTATTTAAGCGTCGTTTTTGGGCTCAGACTTAGTTCGCCTCCTCTTTGCCGACACATTGTGCTGGGCCCTACCCCTGATGCCTCTGTCCATTTGCGTCACCTCTCCTTTCGTACATCTTTGTCCCCGGGCTTTCACTCAAGTGACTCAACCCACTGAAGGGTGATATTTCTGGATGAGTAGCACTCCTATGCGCTCAACCTCATGCGCTTAAGGTATGACCCTTTTTGGTTTCCCTTTTCACACTCCATTTTCCTATACTTTCTACTCACATTAACTATGATTTTCTTAGTCACTAAACATTACTACAAACCAATAAAAACTAATGTGAACATTGCTAGTTGTCTTTAATCTAAGGTCTAAGGCCTCGTTTGGTTCGCGAAAAGAAAAGTAGTTTATTTGTTTTTCTCACAAGAAGAGAAAGAGAAAGGAAAGAGAAATTTCTCGATGACTTTCCATTTCAATGTTTTGATTATTTTATTTAAAAAGTTATCCATTCCAAACCCTAAGGCAAGAGTTTTTCTCTCTTCCGTCAACCAAGGAAGCCGCGCAGCCGCCTACTTGCCAAACTTCGTCGAGATGTCGATCGAAGACGTTACAAAATCGTTTGCTGCATCGTTGGCCCTTGCTAGAAACGACATTGTTGATCTCTCTCTCGCTCTGGAGCCAAGCATAGAGCCACGCAATCCTACATGTTGGCGCACCCTTTGGCAAAAAACCCTGCAAAGCTCTCAGCTCTGAAAAGCTTTTTTCGAGATGTCTGGGTGCTTGAAGGAAAATTCACCATTCAATCATGTGAAGATAATCTCTTTCTCCTCAGTTTTGACCTCAAGAAGGATCAGAACAGAGTGATTTGCGGAGGACCTTGGAATTTTCATCACGCTCCGTTGTTTTACAAGAGTATGATGGGATTGCACCCTTTGATGAGATCCCGATGACGTTGTTGTACTTTTGGGTGCGCATCCTCCAGATCTCTCCTTTGTACTGCACTAAACCTATGATCAAAGACATCGCTCCTGTGGCAGGTAAGTACATCGACACTGACCATAAATGGTTTCGTACTACAAAGAAGGCTAGGGTTTTTGTTGCTCATGATATTGCACAGCCTTTCATTCTGAAAAAGAAGCTACAATTGGATGTCAATATGGAGAAGGAAATCCACTTTTTATATGAAAACATGGCATCAATTTGTGAACATTGTGATCTGATTTATCATGTTGAGGATCGTTGCCCGTTGGGAAAGCAAATCCAAAAGCTCCAAGTTTGCAAATACCTTCTTTGAAAGTTACACCTGTGGGAGGACTGGGAAATCTCATGGAAACAAACTTTTGGTTTCAAGGAGGACTTCCTAACCCTACCAGCTTGCCTTTCGCACAGGTGCGACTCCATCAAGGGCTAGGCGCCCGATTATTTTGAAGAAGAAATTATTTCAAGAAGAAGAGGACTCATCTGCAGGGGACCTTAGTCTGGAACATGCCAATGTAGAGAAGGGCACTACTTGCCCTAGCTCGGGACCCGCACACACCCTCTGCCTTGATATGATTCGTGAGGATGTAGTGGAGTTAGAAGCTGAATCTGTGATACCAACAGATGAAGCAGATTTGGTGTTGTGAACAGGTAAAGCAGATTCGATGGTGCCAACAAGTGAAGCTGACAAGCAACAGGCTCTCACCTTAGCATTGCCTCTTGATCCAATGAGTTTGAAGATGGTCGTGAAGCGGCAGTAGCCTCCTGCTCTCACAAAGTCCCCAGTTAAACTTGCAGCTCCATTGCCCTCATTGTTCAAGTCTTGCTTTGATGATGTACCTTTAAAAAAGCTGATGATGCCACAATTTACATCAACTTTTACTACAAGATCTCTGAATTTGGTGGTGCTGGGGGAAACGTGTTGATCCCTAGAGAGCATACCACCTTGAAAGTTGCTTCGAAGAAGAAGCGAGGACGTCCTTTCAGTTCAAAGAACAAGAAACCCTTAGGGCACAAGCTCGGGCCAATACTAGCTCAGTGGAAGACATCTTTGGCTCTTTCGCCAGGTCTCCAAGCCGTTCTGATAAGGGTAAGGAGAAACAATAATTCTTTAGTTTTTCTGGTTTTGATCTTGAATAATTACTATGGTTTGATCCATAGTGGACTCTAGTTTTGTTTTTTCTCTAGTATTTCTTGTTTTTCTGCTCGAAATAAGTGAACGGAATCTATGTAATGAGTGGTGCTAGCATGTCAAGTCCTTAACTTGTCCGATTGTTTGGCAAAGGAAGACATGTATCCGTGTCATTCTGGCTTGAGTATTAATGAATTTGCCGTATGGCTTTATCTGTCAAAAAAAAAATTGTTTGGTAACACAAGGAAAATCATATAGAAAGTTGTTAATATAAATAATAAAATAATATATTATGAGTAACAGATGCAATAAAAATATGTAGAAAAGTGGTTCTTATGGATTTTGGAATGAACAATTTTCTCTCATATTTTCCCAACCTTTAGAAAAGTATTTCATTTTCTTCAACATTTCCAAACGCATGAAATGAATAACTTTCATTTCATGATGGTTACTTTCCACTTCCACGGACCAAACGAGCCCTAAGGTTCGATTGGCAGAGACCAAAGAGAGATAGAAAGGGACGTTTTTCTGATGAAACCTCATCCTAAAAATGAGGTATTCTAAAATACCTCTGTTTTGTTGGTTTATAAAAATAAAAAAATTCATGTTCACATTTCAGCCACTTGATCAATTATACTTAATCACTAGACTTACAATCTTTAAATAAAATAAGTGAACTTACGGATAATTTTCTCTACCTTTAAAGTTATATCGAATGAAAATTGAGCATTGTTTTATTGATGACCAAGTGAACATTTATGTATCAAACCATCTTTTAAATTACAAAACAACAGGTTTGCTCACATAAGTGACAATTCTAATAATTATGTGGGATAAATGCATCTCAAACATATGTATTAAATATAAAATCAAAAAATCTAAAACTTAAAACTGTGCATTCAGTTTCAATCGTAAGACTTTTGAAGGATAAGTGAGCATGGATTTACAAAACATTATACTAATGAACAATGGCCTTTTGAAGACAATAGAACATAACAATGTGTAAAGAGTAGTGCCTGGTGAAGAACGGTGGTAAACGCATATATAAGACCAACTCTTATCATAGGCTAAAAAGCTAAATTTAGCTTATGGTTACTCTTATTATAAGCTAAATTACAATCTTCATGGTAAAAAATTTAGTTTGAGCTATTTGGTAAACTAAATTTGGCTTATGAAGTTTGTAAACTAAAATTAAATGTTATTTTATTTAACTTTACATTTGTCCTTCCAATTTACACTATCATCCTAACTAAAAATTCATTACTAACAACCATATGAGTCCTATATCGAATATATTTATATAATATTTTTTTTCATGATTAATTATTGATTTAAAAAAATATATGACAAAAGAAAAAAATGGCTTTTGGTGTGAGTATTTCTAAAGCTAAAATGCTATTAATTTAGCTTATGGTGGGAGAGTTTGGTAATTAAGCAAAAAAAAGATTCTACATAATATTATCATTTTCTTAGCTAAATTTGGTTTCAAATTTAGCTTACGGTGAAAATGCTCTAATACATAGGTGCCATCTCGGTTGTCGGAGAAACGTACAGTGTATTCTTCCCAATTTAAGTGGGTTAAATGTAGTACGACGTCCATGGATTTCTCGCCGCTAATGGATCCATTAGGGATACGACTATTCCTCTTCTAATTAACTCATGGTGTTTTTTGAATACTCAAAATTTCAACCATTTACGTATGATGTGATTCATTGTACATCGTTTTTTTTTTTTTTCAATTACTTACATCTTTCGTAGTTTAAATTGGTGTGTGTGTTTGAGAAGGAGGTATGAATTGTGACAGGAAATCTCATTATGAAAATATTGTCTTCAACTAATGTTCTAAAAGCGCTAGGCGCTAGGCGGGCAGTAACCCGCAACCTAGAGCAAGGATAGCCTAGGCAAGGATTAGGCAGAGACTAGACAATTTGTATTTTTAAATATTTATTAATTAAAAATATATTTTTTTCTGTAATTTAATATTTGAAAACAATCAAATATGGATAAATTATTCAACATAAATCTAGTCAGACTCATTTATAAAATAAATTATAGCTAAAATTTAGTATAACTTCTTATAAAAGTAAGCAACAACAACAATAAACATATACATTTCTAATTTTAAACACACCATTAACTCTTATACTCCTCACAATATAATAATCCACCATAAAAAGAAAACAAAATTACCCAGAGAGCTTAGCAGCCTAGGCGGGCTACGCGGCCGTCTAATCACCCACAACTTAACACAAAGACCTGAAAGAAAACGAGATAACTTGTTCTAGCTTAGAGCCTAAACGATCTTACGCGGGCCTTTTAGAAGTTTGTCTTCAACAAAAATCAACCAAATACCAAAAATAACTTCGGCATTTTATCAATGACTAGCTCTGAGTTTTAGGAAACAGGTATAGTAGTGTAGTGTAGTGTGCGTTCCAAGACATGGTATAGGATGGAGGATGCAGGATGCATCGGAAAGTATAAAATAGACACAAAGATTGGGTTAGTTAGTATTTTGATAGTGGGTCACAAATGTCTTGCATAGGGAAAGCTCCCTGCATATTATCATTTCTTATCTTGGTCGGAGATTATACTATATTCATCGGGTTCTGATCACAACAATAATACACCTACGGCTTTCGATTCAATGCCAGAGCATAAAGAAACAAAACCCTATTTTATCTCTAGGGCTTGCCAAGTCCAAGTCCAAAGGTTCGTGTAATCCCAGAGTTTGAGGCAAGACTTATAAACAAAGGACTCCTATAGCTTGAAGAAGCTAGGTAGGTCTTCCATTTCCCAGACTTTGTCTTTCTCCAACTTCAAAAGTCATTTCTGATATCTTAGTGCTCAAATATCAAAATTTTCAAAAAATTAAATTTCGGAATTCAATACGTACAACGTCTGTAAATACACGATATTTATGTAGGATTAATCTGTTTATGAAGATTTAACGAGTAAATACACGATACGACACTATTTCTTTGTCTACCACAAAATCTGTTTCCCAGAATGACCTAATCGAACAGTTCTTGATCATGAAATTTCAAATACCATACAACTCTATATACAACATAATTCAATACCAAGATCAAAATGAAAAGTAGCATCGTCTTTCATTAACAATCCGCCAAAGCCAATGTTGAAGATGCATGCCATGTTCGAGAGCTCGAAGACCACATGGCTCAAGACCATCATCACCACGCCATATGTACCTGAGTCTCTCGAGCCATGTGGGTTGGTGGTGAAGCCAAACCAAAAACCAATCGTGGATCAAACCCCAACAGTGAAGTTGGAATATGTTAATCTGTTTTAGGCTCTTGTTTCATCGAGTTGGATTAGTTTACTATATTGGAATCTGGGTACTACGTACTCATGGCATCCACTATGGATTTTATTCACGACCCAGAACCCTAAGATTAGCATTTGATTAAAGAAATAGTTAGCTCGAAGATCGGGAGGTTTTATGAAGAAAGAACGAGCTTTGGGTATTATATGTCTTGTTTTCGGCAACGACAAGACGACAAAGATGACCAAAAGCAAATGCATGAGGCTACTAAACAACGTCGTTTATTTCTTATTTTTGAGATCGATGCATGCTTCTCACGTCATCGATCACTTGGTTTAAACTTAAAACTAATCCTTCTGTTCGTGCATGCCTTCTCTCTTGACCTTTCATTATGTTAAGGGTTACTATTTACTAATTATCTTCTTGATAATTTAGGTATGCTCTTCGGTATTCTGATACTCGTGGAAGCCTCAGTGAGTTGCAGAAAGTTTAATTTGAAGGTCTTTGAAGAGAAAGATGACCAAACTTTCGAGGGCGCACCTCAAAGTAGAAGTTCCGATCATGATGATCAAGTTAATTGGTATGAGCATTTCGAACAGTTGTGCGTAAGGTCTCGAAAATTATAGAACGAGCATTGTTGTAAAAGCCAAGCATTTCGTAATTCACATCGGGGATTACATGTGAGGGGATCTGGGGATTATAGATTTTGCAACAATAGGCAATCAAGCATTTCCACATCGGCACTATAAATGAGTTCTGGGCTCCAATTTCTGATCTGACCCGATTTTCCTTCTTCTTCTTCTTTTTTTTTCTTTCTTTTTTTCTTATAATTTATCATGAGATCGGGCACACAGAAAAATCCAAACAATAGCAAAATATTATATGAAACTTGACATGCATATAGCTAGTACCGGTACCGAGCGAAATAAGACTTGACGATCTCATTCCAATGTTCTATATGTTGCACAAGAAAACTTGTAGTGATTCATATAAAATACTTTCAAATTTAGGTACACTATTTTTACATATATGAAAATCTTAAACTTTTCACATTTTGGATGCTTTTCGATACTGTGCGAAATAAGACTTGATCTCATTCCAGTGTTCCATAGCACAATAAAAATTGCAATGATTTACATAAAATACCTCTGAATCCAGCTGCACTTTTTTCACGTAAACACAGACTAGATAACTTTATGTCTGTCAAACACACTTGTTGTGCATATTGTAGTGATGAGACAGACGTGCACAGGCGAGGTAGGAGTTAGTTTTGAACTTTTGATTATGATGTGAGAGTGCTAATGGTTGTCGTAGTATATGAAGTTTGCTCACTAATCAAAGGAGAGGTAGGAGTTAGTTTTGAACTTTTGATTATGATGTGAGAGTGCTAATGGTTGTCGTAGTATATGAAGTTTGCTCACTAATCAAGGAGAGTGCTTAGGTAAAACACTTTGAGCTATTTATGAAGTGAGGTAGCTCACCAGCCATACATGAAGTGGTTTTTTTTTTTTTTCCTCAAAAAATCTCACCTAGGCTTAAGCCCAGGTGAGCCAATGGCTGGATCCCCACTGTATGCTATGGAAGCAAGTTTTGAAATACATTGAGGATGAAAATACATATGATTCTTCTTTTATTTAAGCACTACTTTTCGACATCATGAATATGTACATCAACAACACTATCACGTTAATTAGTTTCCTCCATTATTTCAGTGGATCCAAAATATTATGTAGTAAACATTATGACTATTGGGTCACGGGAACATTACCTGAATCACCTCACTCATCAATTTTTATGGTTTATTTTCAACATCACTCATTTCTTATACGGTAGTAAACATTATGATCGACTATTTGTATATATGTGTGAGTGTGACATGCTTCAAGTGATATTCTTGTGACTCAATTATATCGTAAATTTACCCAGCACCATTTGGTCTAGTGACATAGTCTCTCATTTAGTAGTTAGGAGGTTGTGAGTTCGAATCACGCAGTTGTAATTCACTTGTTTAAAAAATAAAATATTGTAAATTTTAATAATTAATCCTGTTTTGTTTCAGGTGTTTTAATACTTCCAATTTCCAAACGCCATTTGTAAAGCGATAGAAAATCGCCACACACAAAAAGAAGGAAAACTGGTTGCTGAGATATTGGGCCAAAAACAGGCAAAAGCCCATCAAAACACCCAAAGAGGCCTCCTACTAGGATATTAAAAAGGGTGAACCTCCTCCATTATTACCAATTTCCTGCAACGCTTTCAGGTCAGTTTCTTTTTCTTTTTTATCTTTCTTTATTTCACTTCCCCCTGTTTTGGGATTTTGCTTCAATTTTAGGGTTTTAGGGTTTCTGTACAGGCTTCCTTCTCTGGGCTCTTAACTCTCTCCAATGGACTCTGATCAAGCCAAGCTCTTCCTCGGTGGTATATCTCCGGAGACCACCGAAGCTACATTGCAAGATTACTTCGGCCAATACGGCGCCGTTCTGGGCTCGACGGTTGCCAAGGACCGCTCCACTGGCATTCCTCGAGGGTTTGGCTTCGTCTGGTTCTCTGATCCGTCTTCGGCTGATAGAGCCCTCCAAGACTCGCATGTCATTCTCGGAAGAAAGGTACCACCTTTCTCAGTTTCCATTTTAATTTCGCTGTTCTTGTTTAGGTTAGTAATTATTAGCTTTATTTGGTTTTGATGTAAAAGGAAAATTGAAAGTGAATTGAAGCGGAATTGGAAATTTGGAATATTAGCTAAGTTAAAATTGCTACATTTAATTTATGGGAGTGTGCAATTTATTGTTGATAGGTAGATGTGAAGAGAGCAAAACCCAGAAGAGCCTTTGCACACCCCAGAAACCAAGAACCGCTGCTGCCACAGAAATTGCAGAGTAGTAGTTTTGAGACTAGCAACAATCAGTTTAGAACAAGGAAGATTTTTGTGGGGGGATTGTCGGCGAGTGTGACAGAGTTGGAATTTAAGAATTACTTTGAGAAGTTTGGTAGGGTGACTGATGTAGTGGTGATGATGGACAGCACAACTCACCGCCCTCGCGGGTTTGGTTTTATCACCTTTGAGTCTGAGGATGCTGTGGATAATGTGATGCAGAAAAACTTCCATCAGGTGAGTGGTAAGTTTGTGGAGGTCAAGAGGGCTGTGCCGAGAGAGGAGAGTTACAATCCGGACAGGGGTTATCAGCCTGGCAGTAATCGTTCTCCTTATATTGGCAGTCCTACTACATATGGAGTTCTTCCTACTCCTACACCTTATGCTGGTATTGGAGGGTTTACTGGTGGAACAGGTGTCTATGGAGGTTGGTACCCGGCGGGTGGATACACAGGTGTTCCTTATGGCATTGCCCCAATTGTTCCTCAGGCGTTGATGTATCCGTATGGCAACACTTTTTATCCTGCATACATGAGTGGCGGGGGATGGGTGGCGGCTGCAGGTGGGCATAACTTGTATAACAGAGTGTTCGAGCCAGCTATGAATCAGCGTGGTTTTGTGAGCCAGCATGCACCAGCTGATGTGAAGTCGTCTGGGGTTGAAGGGGAGAAACTTGATGGTGCTGCATGACAAGGAACACCATACTAGGTCTTGACAGATGACTGTAGCCTAACCATTCTATCCGTACAGGATGCCCTTTTGTAATATAATTGCGTTCATGATTCAGACAGTTTAACTTTGGAGCTTAAGCATTTGCAGGATTCATTTCGTATGTAAAAATCATCAGTCTTATTTGGGAATCAAATTTCGATCTGTGTTGAAAATGTAGATATTTTTCCCTTTCTTAGAATCTTGTTTCTTTTGTATTTGATTCACATACCAAAAATCCCATGTTCTTAATTGAGAATATGCATCTGGGTACATGACCGGACGCATCGCTTGAGCATTTTGGCGGATTGGTTTACTGATTAGTCCTATCTGTGGATCAGTTTTGTATCTGTCTGTTGCCAGATCTGCTCGCAAACCTTTTCTGTTGTAATTGATCGGTATTTTTCCCTTTCTTATAGTGTTCTTTCCAAATCGATTTGCCCCAAATCCATCTGTATTCTGTAACAAGCTTCCAACAATCTTCCTAAAAGAAGAGGGGGAGAGATTTTCAGTCTAATTAGGAAGCACGTGCAGTGCACGTGGTATGATATAGGCCTTGTGTATTTAGGAAAACCAGTGGTGGGAGGTAGGGGCGAAAATTTTGAAGCGATGCTAATTCTGAGCCAAGCTCCCACCGCAGCCTTATCGGCCACCTGTTCCCGCAAGCCCCCTCTCAAATTCACCAACCCGAACCCGCCGATCTTCTCGATCCGAAAGCCCGACTCCTCCAAGTCCCTCAACCTCACCCTCGCTAAAGCCGTCGACGGAGGCCTCGATTCCTCCTCCGCCGCCAATCCTCCTCCGTTGAACAATGACGAGCAGCCCGTCTTTGTCGGCGGCGAGAATATGCCCCTGGAAGGCGTCATTCAGTTCGACAGGCCCAGCTCATCTGCCCGTATCAGAAAATGGGGGTAACTAATTCAAATCGATTCAAAAAACCCTGATTTCCGTTACTTCAACTGGTATTGATTTTGGGAATGCTGTGATTCAGTAAGGTGGGATTGCTCGCCGGCGGGGATGTTCTGGCTTTGCTGACGTTTGCTGCTATTGGGAGATTCAGTCATGGCTTCCCTGTTTTCGACTTGGAAACCCTACGCACGGCGGACCCTTTTATTGCTGGTACTGTTCTGCATTGTTGCTTGTTTCCCAAGTTTCGAATAAAAAAGATTCACTTTTATGATGATGGAAAATGGAAATGTGGTTGGGCAGGTTGGTTTTTGAGTGCTTATTTCCTCGGCGGTTTGGGGAAGACGGACGTGGAACCAATGGTCTGCCCAAGGCTGTTGCTGCTTCTGCTAAGTCATGGGCCCTTGGAATCCCGGTAAGTTTGCGCATTCTGTATCCTACAGTTTGATTTGTGTTTCAATAGCTGTGTGTTTGATCTTCCGTTTTGCTTTGTTGGCAGCTTGGGATAGGCATAAGGGCATACACAGCAGGTCACATTCCCTCGCTCAGCTTTGTGTTGGTATCGATGGGGAGCACTGCTGTTCTTCTTTTGGGATGGAGGACGTTGTTGTATAAATTCCTTCCTGGTGATAAGGGCAAGAAGAGTGATGTATATCGCCGCGGTAGCCCGTTTGAATTGTTTGAGGTACGAATCTATTCTGTATTTGAATGGTTGTTTGAGGAAGCTGCTCATTGTGACATTGTGCATCTTTACTGTTACACCGCATAGGAAACATTTGATTTGATATTTCACAACTTACTATTTCAAGTTTTGATCTTTGTTGGTAAGTAAAATTTATGTCCTCGTCCCCTAGAAAGTGCAGTTGAAATTGGAAATCATGAAAATAGTGCCGTGAATCTGTGATCCTTCTACCTCTCGGTTAATATTTTCAGAATATGAAAAGCAAATACGTCATGACCTACTTGAGAATATTGTGCCAATGTGATCTGTAATATAAATCTATTCTTATGTTTGTTTATAGATAAATGCACTTTAACTGGACAAAGTCGACATATTACACTTGCATTTGATTATACTAACTGAATTACCCAATTAAGATCAGCTTCTCTTATATTTCTTTTATCACTCTTTTGATGTTTCTAGAATCTGTTCTGACATACTTTTGCTAATCAAGAACTGTTTGTAATTGCTGCAGTTGCTCACATCTCTAGTACGAAGATGGTGATGATATCAGTTATTGAATGTCCTATAGGCAAATACTGATTCTGACATCAGCTCTTCTCATACTCAAGAAGTCGTATGCAAAGCTAAGAGAATAGGTCGATTCTCATACTCAAGAATCTGCTTCTTGTGCACTCTTTGGTTGACTGTTAACAACTGTCAACTAATGTGTTTATGTTGATGCTTTGTATTCCATATAATTTGCCGAGAAGTTGGCTTTTGATGGAGGATCTTTCCCTTGGTCTTGTATGGTTACAAATATATCACATAGAATTCTCAATTCTTGCCGTGCTTGAGTAGTGTTTTGAATCCCATGGTGAAATTCTCTGATGTTTTGCTCATTCTAATTGCCAAGCTCATTTAAACTGACGAAGTATTGATATGTAAGGTAATAGTGAGTGACGGACAGGCTGAACTGAAAAAAGAAACAAGGCCTCCCATGAAATGGGCCTGACTTTAGATAGGATATAAGGTAATGGCCAGGCTTATAGATGACAATGTGGTAGGAAGGACAGAAGGTAAACCAAAATGATATGACATGTCCGTGTGTCTGTCACAAAAGGCATAGCTAGCTGGGAGTAAGTAAGAAAACTAGACTGTAATATGTGTAGTGCTAGTTAGAGGAGGAGGCTGCTGTAGCCGTTCTCTTGTAATAGTTGTTGCTGCCTAAGACGTCCCATCCCACAGAATCTGCCAATTAAAGACCCACTGCCCCCGTTCAAAGCTTAACCCTTCCATCTCTTTTTTCATCGTAATGCTGATTAATCAACTAGAATGCCGACCTTCTCATATATCCTGCCACTATGATTAGAAGAATGCCAGCAATTTTTTTCTTGTCTGATCTCACATTTGATATCTTACAAGTTACATCCTTAAAATGTCCTCGGATGATAACTTTAAACAATATATTCATAATTCATATGTATGGATTCTCATAATGTATAAAATGAAATCCCTAAGTAAATAGTTGTATAGGGTTTGTATTTATGGGCATTACTTTTTTACTGGAGAAGGTGTGGTTTGGCTTTCTTTTTCACCAAATTCTTGGGGGTAGAGTGAGTGATAGGCATGGGGTGGGGGGTCAGAAAATGTTTGCACAATTAAAAGAAAATAAACCCCACAGAATACCATACCATAAAAAGAAATGCTTTCTTCTTCGTATTCTTGTTCCATTTAACAAGCAAAACGAAACCATAGGAAAAATCATCCATCAAACCCATCCCCATCTATCATTCATTTCCCAGAAAACGCAGCATCAAACATTAAAGCCATGCCAGACGCAGATCTCCACCGTACATTACATACATATGGGTCTGTCTGTGTGCAGTTTTAGAGAATGGTGTTCATAACTAGTTACGGAACCTTTACCCATCTGCCTCCTCTATCTAGTGCAAGTGAAAGATAAGTATGAACTGTGTGAATTTGAAAATTTTGTACAGACCCTATGCTAGTTATGACTTATGAGAGTATATACTATAGGAATATTACTTGGGTAATTTACTAGACTGAACAAAAGTTACAGAAGTCATCAAATATAAATCTTTCATTATGTCTCATATATCAAGCTAATCTGAGTAATATTGACGACCCTGTATCTGTATAAGAGAGCAGAGCGGGCGGGAATTAAATAGATGGAGTAGTTAAGGAGAAGAAGGTAAGCATTTGATGGAAGAGAGAATCTAAGGGTGATAGAGACATGACAGGGAGCCTAAGATTTGGACAAGTCATGAATATTGGTGCAGCTACCTAGCTGCATGCAAAATGCAAATGCAATATTTCTGTCTGAGAGATGGAGGGAGACTGATAGCAGCTGCTGCTAGGCATTTTTGAACAGACAAATTTGAGGAGGACGTACTATAACTTATGAGCGAGAGACAGACTAGAATCACAGCTAGTAGGGGCTGTAGGGCTGAGAGAGAGAGAGAGAGAGAGAGAGAGAGAGAGAACAAAATCTAAGCAAAGATCACCCCAGGGCATGCAGAGGCCACATCACATATAAGCCAATAGTAGATATACTGGGATTATGAGATCACTGGACTGCCTCCTCCTCTCTCTCTCTCTCAAAGTCTCACGTGATTCTTATTAACTCCTGCCCTCCATTTAATTCCTCTCTATCTCTGGCCTGGTGACCGGTGTGGGATAGCTGGTATGGTTTTTAGAGCTTCAAGCTTAGGAACTAGTTCAAAAACACAAAAGACAGCAAATGCGCCTGGTTTTGCCATCTCCACAAAACTCCAGACTAGTACCACTACATGGTTGTGATTTCTAGGACTCCTTAAAGATCATTAGGATTCATTATTAGCACTCAGAAATTATGAGAGTACCTGATCGAGTCATTACTTTCATACATACTTGTATAATATTGATCTTATAACCCATGTAGATTATTCATCAAAGAAAACACTTCATTTTGAGGGTAAAATGCTTCACCATTCTAACCCTAGTGAATTCAACGTCCATACCAGCTATCCCACACCGGTTGGTCGTTATTATTTCGAGTAAAATTAAGTTCAGATTTAGGCTGAAAGTTGTGGAAGGTTGCAGTTGTGGCCTTGTAGGGGTGCTCATTGAGTCATTGTTAGTAATGTGATCTGAAATAGTACTGTTGCGATTTGTTTGTCTGAAATATACGTTAGAACTCAGACATATACGAACTAAATATGTGATTGTTTGATAGTGTATACAGCTGCATTTAACAGTTTTCCACTATATGATTTAAGGTCCACATCTCTGACTAATTGAAACCAACAAAATAATACAAATTAGCAAATGTTGTCTTTTTATTGTTTCTCTGTCATCCCTTTTTCCTGGCTTTTTTTCTATCTAATCCACAAAATCAACGATAATGACATTACTAAATATAATTTAATTCTGGTTCCAGAATGCCTTGGCCATTTAGATCAAGGCTGCAGTTGATGAGTTAATTAGCACTTAGCAGAGACAAAACTACCTAGAAGAAGCATCACCCCCAAACCCTACCACCTTTGCTTCATTTTTTTCCTGTAGAGATCGAGGTTAATTAGTTAAAGTTAAAAACCAGAGCATGAAAGTGAATCAAGTTACTTGGAGTAAGTGTAGCAGGGGAAACCAAGTTTTCCCTCCAAAAACTGAGTTAATATTTCCCAAGGTTCAAACCAAAATCATTTCCATTTGAAAATCTGTCTCTCCATGAACAACTTTTAGATCCATCTAACACAACATTCTTCCCCACCCAAAAAGAAAAACCTCCATCACTGAAAAAAGATATAAGTGGGCAACTCCCTGCCATTTTCAGCAGAAGAAAAAAGCAAAAAAGAGAGAAAAATTTGACCCATTAATTTCAGACCCAATTAAACAATTCTCTCAAACTATATATGCATGTGATGAAACAGAAAAGGTACGAATTTTATGCATGGTTGAGTAGCAGGACAGAAACTTAAACAGAGAATCAAACCTAAAAGATGATCTAATAAGAATTCTAAATCCAATTTTAGGAAAAAAAGCTACTCTTTAAGGGGGCCTTTACTAATCATTTCAGGAATAGTTTCCCTTTTTCTTTGTCCAGAAGCAGGTGTTGACTAAACACTTGATTTGCTATGTTAAAGCAATTGGCTAATTGGGTTTCTGTTCTTATAGCAAACAAAGAGCTAGCTTGATAATGGTGGCAGATATATATGCTTTCAACAATGGTAATAGTCAATCTGTGTTATGTCGTGTTGTTCAATCACTTCAATCTGTGTTACCATTGTTGAACAACAATGGTAACATTGTTTGAGTGAATGATATGCTTGGTTTTCACCGAGTTAATCACTTGCTTAGCAATAGAATCTGATACAGGTAGGTGTTTATAACAAAGTTATGGTAAATTTAAACTAAGACCCTCCTTACAATTCTACCAAAGTGAAATCCAGGGCATCAGTTTCCCAGATTTTAGCTTCATTCACATGTAGAAGATGGGTTGAATTTGGTCCGTTATGGTAATACCAACAATTTTAACCAAGTTCGTTATTTCCAAGAAACATGTCAAATGTGGTGCAGTTATCATCTTTTAGTTTCCAATCATAGGAGCATTATGTAATGCCAGGCCAAAACAAACCAATAAATAAAGAAAATCTAGCTTGGATCCGATTCTGATGACTAATTAGTCAATGACCTTCAGACCATTTCAGAAAAAGTATTGAAATAAGTCCAAGGTTAGCTGAGCTCACACCGTCTGATCAAATGCATCCACACAATCCCACTCCAATCTTTATCAAATCACACCTTCCCATTTTAACCAGCATTATATACTCCAAATTTCTCTTAATAGTTAGATTTTAGGTACCATTACTAAAATTAGTAAGAACTAATGAGAGCATTTGATAAAATAAATCACAGTTGTAGAAGTGTTTACATGAAACACTATTACGTGTTCATACCGAAATCACTCCTGGTTAAAGCGTTTTCTAACAAAATCACTTGTTGTTGAAGCACTCTAGAGAAGCAATTTTGAAAACAAAAGCTTAATAACTTAATTAGAGGAGAGTGATAGCCTAAGGAAAGAAAATATTGTTCATTTCTCACAATTTGAGAGGCCTTTGAGAGTTTCCATTGTTGTAATTTATTGCAAAGGCGTGAACTTTGTCACTGGAAACAGTACAAAAACAAAGAAAAAGGAAAGAAAATAATTAAAGGGTGTGAACCAAAACTGGAGCAGTTTTCAAAGTTTGAAATGAAAGGGGAAGGAAGCCAATAGATTCTGAAAATTGAATTTAAGATACTCTTTGAGGGGCACAAAAGCTGGTACCAGTGTCGTGGTGAAGTGACTGGATGGGCAGATGTCCTGCTCGTCAAATCTATCTTAGGCTCTGTGACTGTAAAAAAATTAAAGCAATTTCAGACCCAGTTTTGGATATCTGACCCTTCCCTCTCTCAGTCATTGGCCCTTTCAGACCCACTAGATTCAACTCAGTTTCTGACTACTGTCAATGAATGAATGAACAGGAAGCAGAGAGAGGAGAGCAGATAGTACAAAATTTCACCAATATTATTACTTCTGGGTTACTGAGTAATGAGCAAGACTTAATCTTGAATCTGGGGGTTTTGGTAGGGTTTAAGAAAAAAAACCAAAGTTTGGGTCTTTCTCACATACACGGATCCCTATGGGATATACGCTGGGGTGCTCTCCAGCATTGCTTACTTGCTATCTTCATATAAATATTCATTCTCTTTGTTTAGGTTTGAAGAGACCACATGCTTTGTTGTCCTCACAGAGAGAGAGAGAGGGAAAATAGGAGAGTTGTGTAGGTGAATCCTTAGAAGGTAGATAACAAAAGAAGCCCAAGTTTTTGTTCATTCTTTCATGTAGGAGATAATTAGCTTAGTTGCTGTCAATGATTGAGTTGCTGCCTTGCAAATTTCTAAGCTTTTAGAGGTTTATAGAAAAGGCAGAGAGAGAGAGAGAGATAGAAAAACAGAGAAAGGAAGAAGAAGTAGAAGTAGAAATAGAAGATGAAGCCTATAAATGATCATAATCATAACAACAATGGAAGCCATAATAACAATTACAACAACTGGTTGGGATTTTCACTCTCAGCTCCCCATATGAAAATGGAGGTCACTTCTTCTTCTTCTGACCCTCATCACCACTACAATCATCAGCAAGCTCAGGTCTCCTCTGCTTCAGCTCAGCTTCCTAGCAGCTTCTACAATCTGTCCCCACTCTGCTATGAAAATGGTGGCTTTCATTCTCCCCTGACTGTAATGCCACTCAAGTCAGATGGGTCTCTTTGCATCATGGAAGCTCTCACTCGCTCGCAAACTGAAGGTATTCACTACTTTGCTTCAAAGCTTTTGCACCCATTTTTTCATCTTCTGTGCTTCAGTTTCTGAATGTTTCTTTTCCATGTGAACAGGAATGGTGCCAAACTCGTCTCCAAAGCTTGAGGACTTTCTAGGAGGAGCAAGCATGGGGGCTCATGACTATGGAACCCAACAAAGAGAGCTGGCAATGGCGCTCAGCTTAGACAGCTTGTACTACAATGAAAACACAGAGACAGAGCAGCACTACTACTCTGGAATCCCTTTCCATGGAGCTTACCAAGCTCAAATGGAGGAAGAGTCCTCTAAGCAAGCCCACATTGTTGGCTCTGATAGTCACCAAATGACCCAGAACTGGGTGACTAGGCAGTACTCTGCTGCTCCTCATGCTTTGAGTCAGCAACAAATGAGTAACAACAGCTTGGAGAATGGTGGAGGTTCTGGGTCTGTTAATGGTGGGATGCAGTGTGGGGATTTACAGTCTCTTACTTTGTCCATGAGCCCTGGATCTCAGTCCAGCTGTGTCACAGCTCCAAGGCAGATTTCACCTACTGGAACAGAGTGTCTAGCCATTGAAACCAAGAAGAGAGGTTCTGGTAAACTTAGCCAAACAAAGCAGCCAGTGCATAGAAAGTCCATTGACACATTTGGGCAGAGAACTTCACAGTATAGAGGAGTCACAAGGTTAGAACTTCTCTATAAATCCCTTTCAATTTTACTATGTTGGTCAAAATTTTGTTTGTTTTTTGTTTTGTTTTGATTCTGAATGTTCATGTGACCCTTTGTTAATTATTACTCATACCAGGCATAGATGGACTGGTAGATATGAAGCTCATCTATGGGACAACAGTTGCAAGAAGGAGGGGCAAACCAGAAAAGGAAGGCAAGGTTGGTCAATCAAAAACATGAAAATAGAACTCATAGTATATATGTTTGGAAGTATTTGTTTTGTTTAGTTTTACTGCAATTTTTGGTCCCTACTTGGTCTCTGGTGATCTGACTTGTGCTATTTAATTCTTACCTGTCGTGTTTATGCTGCTGCTGGATGCCATTCCAATCAAATAATGCAGTTTATCTTGGTAAGGCTTCTGTCCTCAATAGTGAAGAATTTAATCTTAATAAGCAACTTTTGTTATTCATAATCTTTATCATTTGAATTAACTATAGGAGGATATGATATGGAAGAGAAAGCTGCAAGGGCTTATGATCTTGCTGCTCTTAAGTACTGGGGATCTTCAACCCACATAAACTTCCCAGTAAGTAAATTTGGTTCAACTTGCCATTGTGGAAGATTTTAGTTGCTGATATTTGATTCTGTTGGTCTGTTTTGGCAGTTGGATGATTACACAACACAAATTGAAGAAATGAAGAATATGAACCGGCAAGAATACGTTGCACATCTGAGGAGGTAGACTTATGTTTTATTTTATAAATGTGTTTCTTGTGCTTGTTAAAGAAGGTATTCATGAGCTTCCATACATTATATTTTTCAGGAAAAGCAGTGGATTTTCAAGGGGTGCTTCGATTTACCGTGGAGTTACAAGGTTTTGCTGATTTTTCATTTCCATTATCACACATACCCAAGTATTAAGGTGGATATAGTTTTTTTAGACTAAACATCCTCTTGGTTATCTGCAGGCATCACCAGCATGGGAGATGGCAAGCTCGAATTGGCAGGGTCGCAGGAAACAAGGACCTTTATCTTGGTACATTTGGTAAGTTCTTACATGCCAAAACTTCTTTATCTGTTTGCATACTTTCTTTAGTTTTAGGTCATGTTCTTGATTCGATAAGGGCTCTTGCTCTGTTTAATCACTTTTCCAAAGTTAAAGGATTTTTTTTTATGGCGCCTCTGTTCCCACACACTTTATTAAGGCTGAAGTATTCTGCTTTCGCACTGTGAAAATGAGCCCTTTTAAGGCTGTTCATCTCATAGTAGATAATAAAGAGAACCAACAAACACTTCCTAGCTAAAACTAAAATACAAATTTGATGACATAGCTTTAGTAAATGTAGTTTTGAACAAATTCTCACAGAAACTGAAATTGTACTTTCAGCCACCCAAGAGGAAGCAGCCGAAGCTTATGACATAGCTGCAATCAAGTTCCGTGGGGTAAATGCGGTCACCAACTTTGACATTACCAGATATGATGTTGAGAAAATCATGGCCAGCAATACCTTGCTTGCTGGGGAATTCGCTAGGCGTAACAAAGAGGTTGAACCTAACAAGCAAGTCATTGAGTACAGCTCACCTGCACAGAACAATGTGGAAGCCAGTCCACCTGAAACTAGCCATGGGAATAGTTCAGATTGGAAAATGGCTTTGTTCCAAGCTGCACAGCAACAACAAGCAACTGCTGCTACTTATGTTCAAACACTTGATCAGAAATCAATGTCTTCAGGGAATTACAGAAGTCCTTCATCTTTCTCAATGGCATTGCAGGACCTCATTCACATTGAATCAGTTAACTCTAGCCAGCAATTGATGGATGCATCAGCTAAAGCTGGCGCTCAGTTTTCAAATCCTTCGTCCTTGGTGACCAGTCTGAGCAGCTCAAGAGAAGATAGCCCCGACAAATCGGCCACCACAATGCTGTTTGCAAAACCTCCAATGGCATCAAAGTTCATAAGTCCAAGTACTTCTGTTGCTGTTAGCTCTTGGTTCCCATCAGCTCAGCTGAGGCCGGCAGCTTCCATCTCCATGTCTCAGTTGCCTCTCTTTGCTGCCTGGAGTGACACCTAGAAAGCTTGGGGTGAACTGTCTTAAAGTTTTTGCATGAACATGGAAAAAAGGATGAAATTGGTGGGTTTTAGTGTTTAAGGGAGGGGAAATTAGGAAAGGGGATGTTAATCTTAATGTTATTTCAAGAGTTTAGTGGAGGAAAGTAGGATTTAATCAAAAGACAAAGGTGGGTTCCAGTAATCTGTCTGTAACCAAAGTGTAACAAACTTTCTCAAACCAAACCTTTTGGATCATATCAGCAGAATATTATGTGCAATATGGAGGGAATTAAAAGGAAGGCCCTAATGATTAAGTTTCCATGAAATGATGTTTTTGGCTGTTAACATAGAAGTGGCCCTTCCATAATTGAATTGCTTTCCAAACTTTTTATAGGTCATTTCCTATGTACAAAACCAGCTCAATGTTTCCCCAATAATGCAAAAGCCTAAAGGGTGCATGCAATGCAATACAACTCTTTGCTTTGACTACACCAATCTCTTTCATGCTCCTCAATCTGCATTGCACACCATCATTGCAATCCTATTCCTTCCCCCTTTCTTGTTTCAGCTTTCCTCAAAGGAACAAACATTCATTCCTTCCCTCCCACTAGAGAGATTGTGATTTCGGTTGCTTATTTATATGTTCATCACTACTAACAAGCACTTTGTCTGCTGTGATTAAAAATTTCTTTAGCTTTTTCTTAATCTAATCCAAAGAGATATTGTTCTCTCAAAAGCTATTCCATGTCCTTGTGTGGATGCAAATGAAATCATTCACTATCTCACTTCTAAGTGCTTGCCTCTCACGTGTGAGCTCGAGTGCAATATTGACCTAGTAAGTGTTTTTGTGAAGAATGGACAGTGAGGAATTTGTGCCGGGAAAGCTGGAAAAGCTATGTTGGAATTACCTCATTTTCCATTATCTATGAAAGCCTTTTTTTTTTTTTTTTTTTTTCATCTAAATCCATTTGAATGCATCTGTCGATACAAATGAATTAACGTTGGGAAATTTGAATCTATTTCTAATATATAGAATGTAGAGAAGGATGATTTCAGTAAGCTGCTTGTTTTAACTTATAAGAGAATTATACAACAAAGCTTTTACAAACTTCGCGTAACAAAGTTGTTTCATTTGATAATCGAATGCAACACTCCTAAACCATGTTTGATTGAAATTCAACTACTTTAGTTTACGACTCAAGCGACTTGCTTAAGATTCACATGATCTCCAAATGGCCTAAATGTCAAATTTGTGTAAGATCATATACTGCTTCCTACTGTCAAATTTGTAAATGAACCTGTGAAAACAGTGGAAACCATAACAATTTTTCATTTAAGGTGAGAAATCCATGAAGGAGGGAAACAACCCACAGCAGCATTTATGGAGATGACAGAAATGACAACAGAATTCAATGGTCAAAAAGATTACAAGTTTGTCTGTGTGGAAAAAGATTGCAAAGCAATTGCTACCTCATATTAATAAAGTTTAACAAAGGAAAAGCAAGTATCATATCACTAGCATAAATTTTCTTCAACCCTCTTGGAGATTAGTCAACAATTATGATTACCAAGCTGGTTGTGTACAGGTTGGAATATCTGAAAAACATAATCCATCAAAATTTTTTTTTTTAAACATAGAGATCAATATAGGATATGATACAGAAGGTGAAACCATGTGAATGTGATCAAGGTAGGTAAATAAAGTTCAAAGTATAAACAAGTAGATGTGTTTAACTAAACCATAGAGAGAAAATTTCATTATATATCTAGGTGCATTGCGTAGATACATGATTTGAATTGAGCTGTTCTGGCCCAAAGCCACAAATCATATACATACTACACATGTCTCAGGTACAACATTAAACTTCCTTGTCTATTATACGGCTAAATATCTAGCAGAATCAATATTGTTCTAAGATGAATCCACTGAAAGGGACAAAGTGAAGAAATTCAACCCATTGTATATTAGTACTGCAAAACCATAGATAGCAAGCTTATTAACTTTTCACCATACCCTTTGTAACTTCCCTCATACTTATCAATCCAACCTTTTTCAACCTGAAAGGGTCAAAGACACTTATTCCTCAGCATTGAGAATTCAATTTTCTAACTGCTGGATTTTATGATAATTCAATTATGCAGTGACCTTTCTGATATTATAACTGTACCTAACTGTTCAGGACAATTGGTAGCTTATTAACTGATCACATAACTTACTTGCTAAACAAGTTAAGCTGCCCTTGATTAGTATCCTGAAATTGTTGTTTTTCAGAATTGAAATTGGACTATAAACTTACAGAGATAGAATCCAAGAGAAGGCTGGAGAGATCCCCAAGTTGTAGCTTTTGGATAGATTTGTTATTCATCATCCAAAGACCAAAGCACATATAACCAAGAAAATGGTCCCAAAATCCTTTAGCTGGAGAAAGAGTTGATATGAATCGTATCAAACTGCATCTTATGCAGGTTTTACAGCTCAATGAGACGGTGACTTATCTCAGGTGCTGTGATTATCCGTCCAATAAAACACATTGGATACACTGAAGGAAAGAAAGGAACCCCTTAATGTTAAAACTAGCTTTGCCCAAATAATTGATCATGGGATAAAAATAGTCAAAAACTCACTCTCATTGCTCCCTATACAGGACTCCTGTTTCTCCCAAGGAGACCTACAAAAGAGAAAAAATTAAACCCACCCTCATTTCTTATTTGGACCACACTATTCCCTCTCTGTCAAATTGCACCTCATGTGACCCTGCCTTAGTCCTATGCTTTTGGATGAAAGATGTATACTTGGCTCTAATGCAGCTCTGGGATTGAGGCCTTCAGACTCAGTTGTCTTTATTTTCTATCTATCAAATTTAAGACAGCAGATGAATGCTTCATCCTTATCTTCATCTTGGCCCCAACTGTTACAGAGCCTCCCAGGCTTTTGAAATATACCTATCAAATTTCATAAATGTCACTAATTAACCACACATGCACTACATCAACATTACTGTAATTTTCCCTCCTTTAGCCACCATCTGGGTTCTTCATTAATTTATAATTTTGTTGGAGCTTGAAATAGAAATATATCAAAGTGTCACCAGTATCCAAACTCCAAAGAGGCAAAGACAGAACCATTTTTTTTCCCCTTTTTTTTTTTTTTTTTTTTGAAAAAAAAATAGTTTTTCCATTTTATCTTTGAAGCTAGAATTGAGACATCCAAATCAATTGGCCAGTTTACAGGGATCCTGTGTGTTGTAGTCAGACCATTCATTTAGGAAGCAGATAGGAACAATGCTGGGTTAACAGGGACCCAAGAAATTAATGGTTGCAATTGTCACTGTCATAAAATATCAACACAATCACTTACCTTATGGCATGTTTGATTGAATTTGTTTTGCCCCTTGGCTTTTTCTCTTCTGGAGTTACTGAAAACCCTGCATGGAGTCATGGACTTTTTCTTGCTCACCAAACAAGCTTTTTGCTCTCATTCATATCCATTATCTGCTTTCTGCTGCAGATTCATTTAACTTTTTGTTACCAGTTTGTTCTGATTTTCCTTTTTACGTCATATTCATTTTCTTCTCCAAATTTAATCCATGAGCTGTAACCAGAAAGCTCTTGGGAATTCAGATCACAAGCCTAAATTGATGTAATAGTGTCCTTCCTGACCATGAATAGAAATACCACTGGGCCTACTCTGTTTTTCTTATTTGGGTCTAACCATGAAAGTCCAATGGACCTCCAGCTTTTAAGAAGGCAATAGGCCGACAAAACTGTGCACACCATTCAAGTTCAATTTCTTGAGGGATAGCATTGCAGCATATTAAATTCAGTTTTCTCAAGCAACAGATACATATATAAACCAATGGAAAAACATAACAAACCCGCTGAAGCTGAAGCCGTCTTCACCACCAGTCATCAACCAACGTCACAATTCTGCTAACGCTTTCCGGAACTGAGTGCATATGCGGCCTACTCAGGAGGATAGACTTGAGTGACTGGCATCCAAGCACCATGTGCTCGATATCAGACCAACAAAAGTTACACCGTCGAATTACAAGAGACTCCAGACACTGTGACCAGAAAATGAACGTACTCCGGCGCCAGTTACATTAGAACAACCAGTTAAATCAAGAATCATCCGGGTGGCTGCTGGTTAGACCTCCAGTGTGAACCATAGTTTGCAGACTTCCGAGACCCGCTTCCGATCATCCGGGTGGCTGACCCGTTTGAGGATGTGACCTAATACATCGTCATTCAGTTCAGAAATCTCCACCATCTTTGGTTTTCTGGTTCTAGGGTTTTGAGCAAAATAGGGTTTAGGGATTTATAATATTTTGTTTTTGTTTTTAAAGCAAACCGCCTAGGCGGACATTGAATTGAATCGTGGTAATAGTCGGGTTTACTTTCCTCGGCCCAAAACATATGGAGCAATAGGCCCAACAGAATAGGTTTATTGGGGTTCTGTTATAACAAAGGCCCTGTTATAACTGGCTGAAATTTCATGCTCTAAAATGAGTAATATCTAAGGCCGTGTTCGGTAACGTTTTGCAGAACTGGTTTTAAAAATCTGTTTTGTAAAAAAAAAACATAAAATGAAATTCTGTATTTTCTAAATTTGAGAATACGTTCGGTGATAAATTTGTAAAACAGTTTTCTGAAAATGAAAAACGAAAAACATGTCCGGTAGAGAAATTATTAAAATGAAAAATAATAACATAAATTGAAATTAATATCCAACAAAAGTTTACATCAAGAATTTCGCTCATTTATTTGAATGTGAAGATGAACAATAACTAAGTTCGATCACCAATGTAAAAATGAACGTGACTTAAAATAATAGTTCAATGAAGACAAAAAACCAAGTAAGACAACAAAACGATCAAATGCAAACAATGATTCCAGAGATTAGCAACCCAAACTCTTCTTCTTTCATCTGATATAGTAAGAAAAAGTCTCCTCCATTCAACAACGATAAACTTTTCCATCACTTTAGTAAATGTGGCATCGTCAATGTCTCCTAACCTTTCGATAATCTACACACACTCTTCAATGGAATACTTCTCCTTATTCTCTTCAGCATTTTTTTCTTTTTTTTGTTGCAGCTTTTCTTTCATCACCTCATCACAAATTTCTA
This sequence comes from Fragaria nilgerrensis, assembly GCA_010134655.1. Lineage (NCBI taxonomy): Eukaryota > Viridiplantae > Streptophyta > Magnoliopsida > Rosales > Rosaceae > Fragaria > Fragaria nilgerrensis. The sequence goes on along the minus strand of CM020978.1, from coordinate 29,482,157 downwards.
AGTAGGCTTCCATTTTGTCCCATTTCTTTGTACGATGATCCGAAGATGGAGCCTCTGTCACAACTTTTCTTTTTGCCATATCATATAAGATACAATATCATGGCATACTAGTAAGCAATGCAAATAACTGAAATAAGAAATATTATTGCTCTAAACTGAGAAAGACGGGGAAGACTCCATACCTAGAGTAGTGAAACACAACTAAATCAAGTTTCGTTTCCTGAAGAAGATCAATGGAAACCAATTCAGGATAAAAGGCCAGGAAAACTAAAAGAAAATTCATAACAAGGGAAGACGAATTCATACCTACAATAGTAGAGTCCAAACGAAGCTCTGTTTTTTGAAGAAGATGAACAAGACTGAGATATGAATCTCAAATAAGAATTAATCGATTATATATACAATCAGTGTGTAAAAATTGAAGCCTGGCCGCTCTCTTATCCTGCGCTTCATTCCCGCTCTTCTCTTTTTCTCAATAGCAGTAACCCGCCCTTCTCTTTTTCGCAATAGCAGTATCCCGCCCTTCTCTTTTACGCAAAATCAGCATCTCGTGTTCTCACAAATTTGTGATTCTGTTTTTAAAAAATAGTGGATACGTGTTTATCTCGTTTTGGAAAAGATAGTGTAAAACTGAATCTGTATTCAAGAAAGAGTTTTTGCTGTATTAGGAATTTAATCCACCGAACGCATTCTCCCGTAGTTTTAGGATTTGTAATACGGAAAACAGTTTTCCAAAACAATACCGAACGTGCCCTAAGTGTGTAGCCATTTTCATTTTCAATTTCAATTTCGTTTTGATTTTGTTGCTGTCAACAACAGTCAATTGATTCATGGGGAATGCTTTGCTGGTTCAGGCTGCTCTTCTGGATAAGATAAGTAGAAATCTTAGTAATATTGGAGGGTTGCTCTGGCTTTTCATATACATTGTCTCCTATTATGCTTGAATATGACGCTTAGGCAATCAGCCAGTCATCCAAAGAGTATCTGATGGCGGGGAAAGACCTGAACCTGGTGATCATCAAATTGAAGTTAAGAAAGAAGAAGCCTAACAGCTAGGGCATATGTTAGCAGTCGAAGACAAGCGAGAAACATAAAGTGATACAGGTCTCTCTGTTACTTGTGGTGGTTTGAATTAGGATTATGACACACTGGAAATGAGATTGAAGATGCCTAGAGATACTACTGATAGATCCATACTTATTAGTTATACTGTATATGTAGCTGTAAGTTGCAAATTCATTGACCAAACATGAAACATGAACACAACAAAAACCCAAACAGACTCGCTCATTTATTTTTAAAACGCCGTTCACCTTCTTTGACATGAAAATTGAAGAAAAAACCAAGCATCAAATTTAAGTTTTGCACAAACACCTATAAATAACATATCTACCTTCTACCACACAAGGGTCCAAATGCAGGTCTAATACAACTTCAACTTGTTACAACCTTTCCCAGGCACCATAATTTTCTTCCACCTTTGGCATAGAACCACCTACGGGGTAAAACAAGATATATCAAGCACCCGCGGTGGCCGGAAAGTGCACAAGCCACAGTGCCATGCTTCTATGAAAGACATAAACACTCAACTCAAGTTCAATTTCTTGAGGGATAGCACTGCAGCATGTTAGGTCGACCAAAAAAAGCAACACAGAGATACATAAACCAACGGAATAACATAACAAACCAGGTGAAGTTGAAGCCTTCTTCACCCCTCATCAATCAACGACACAATGCTCCTAACGCTTTCCGGAACTGAGTGCATAGGCGGCATACTCAGGACGATAGACTTGAGTGACTTGCATCCAAGCACCATGTGCTCGATATCGTACCAACAAAATTCAGGACACCACCGCAAAACAAGAGACTGTAGACACCTGTGACCATAAAATGCACGAACTCCGGCGCCAGTTACCTGAGAACTACTTAAATCAAGAATCTCTAAGTTGGGGCAATTCTCAGCAACAAAGGCCATGCTTTGGTCCGACAAATACTTGTTAGCCAAGTTCAACTTCTTGAAGGATCGATCTAGAGAGATTGCAGATATAACTCCAGTATCAGTGACATAGCAGCCTTTCAAATTCAGCTCTTCCAAGAATCGGAAATTCTGCAAACGCGAGATCCCCAAGTCAGTAATACCCTTGCAGTCAGCCAGCACCAACGTGTGGAGGGTATTTGAGCACCTTCCCTGTGCTAAAAATCCCAAACCATTGTCCGACACACCGCAAAGTTCTAAATTCAAATATGTCAAACAAATGCACACAAGCCCAATTGCTTCTAACGCATAGTCATCGACATCACTGCAGCCTCCCAAATCCAAATAAGTCAAATTATATAACCTATGTACCCATCTGGAGGTGGCTACACGCCATCTCCCTCTGACCGAAACCTTGGACAGTTTAGGAAGAACGCCGCCACGTAACAAACCGTAAAGACCGTTCTCCGGTAACATCGCTGCCTCGTGTGCGGTGCTGAGATCGATGGTCTCAAGTTTTGGACATGTTTGGGCTATGAATAGGAGGTCGGCTTCCTCGAAATAAGGCCCGGATGTCTGGAATGAAACTAGATTAGGGAATCGAGGCAGTACCTGACGGAGACGACTGAGTCGGAGTAAAGTGAGTGACCTTCTTGTTAGACCCTCCACTGTCAACCATCGTTTGCAAACTTCGGAGACCCGTTTCCGATCACCCGGATCTCTGACCCGTTTGAGGATATGACCTAATAGATCGTCATTCAGTTCAGAAATCGCCACCATCTTCCCTTGCGCCTAATCCATTTTCTAACTCCTGGGGGCAAAACAGGGTTTATATAAAATTTAAAGGAATTCGCCTAGGAAGTGGGCTAGGCTGATCGATGGGCTCGCTCCCTCGGCCCAACACATCTGTCGCCTAGGCCCGTTTCGCGATTATACGACGTCGTTGCCTTACCTCTCTTGCTCGGGTTCATTTTTCTAAGGGTGGGCATAAAAAACCGTAATCCCAAACCCGTCCCGAAATTTTTCGGGACGGGACGGATAATTTAAGTCTCGTTTAGGTTCGTCCTGTCCCGATTATTTTAATGATTAATTTTTTATTGATTAAGATGTAATTTAAGTGTTTTGATCTTAGCTCTATGTTTCTTTAAGTTACTAAGTTGTCACCAATTCAATAACAGTGATGTTTAATACTTTAATTTGTTGATTAATGTAGACTCTCTTATTGCATCCTAGTAGTGATGACAAGTTTAGAGAAAATAAGTAGTATAAACTCTCTTATTACACCATGTTGTACTTGTAAATCCATGTTGTACTTGTAAATATGTTACAACCGGGATTGGGTTTAGAGTTGTACACCATGTTGTACATGTAAATATTGTTAATACATAATAGAGTAAAGAATCGGGATTGGACCTGTCCCGTCCAATCTCATTCGGTCTCAACTGGAATAGGACCCGAGTGGGATTAAATATAAAAAACGCAAAAACCCGTCATGTCTTAATTTAAATGTCCGGGACGGGTCGTTGGATTAGCTCAATCCCGTCTCATCCAGTCTCATGCGTAGCCCTACATTTTTCCCTCCCATTTCCCACACTCTCCAATTCCGCTCTCCTTGCTTACTTTTTCGAGTTCAATTTTAAGGTCATGAATTACTGGACTTGGATTCTTTAGGTCTTGGCGATTTCTCTGTTGTTGGGGTTTTGAGCTAAAAAGATTGAGAATTTGACGGTGAATTGCTGCTGGGAATCTGGGATCACTACTAAATAGCATAAACTACAAACCCATGTTCTTGTTCGGCGTCTCACACACTAGCGCATTTCTCAAGTCTATAACCCAAGTGATGTATTCAAAGTCAGAGTATCAGGATCAGATCATTCAGATGCGAGCAAGCATTGCTAGGAGAAGAGATTATTCTTGGAAGACATAAAGAAATGTGCTCTACTTCTCTTGTCAAAATTAAGCAGAGAGCAAAAAAACAGATACTTACCGAAGTTCAAGACAGCTTGCTTAAGGAATGGTTCTGTTGTTATTGATGGTGAGGTAGTGGCCTTCTTACCTGCATTTGCCGTGGAAGAAGAGAATACTTTGGGATGACTGAAACTTGTTGTAGGCTTAAACATTAACCTGCAAGGCAATGTCTCCATCAAACCTTATTTGCTTCACAGGCTTTAATGCCTTTAGATTGTTGCTCAAATAAAAAATCATGGGTTTGTTTGTGAAAAATGTGTTACTGTCAATCCTACTTTCATTGTTATTAACCGTGTGATGCTGCTACAAACGCAAAAAGTACTTGTTAAAGACGGAGTTGCTCTAACAGCTAGAGAAGAAAAAGGTGATACAGGTCTCTCTGTTACTTGTGGTGGATTGAATTATGACACACTGAAAATGAGATTTAAGAAGTCTAGACATACTACTGATACTCGGCTCTACTGATAGATCATTAGTTCTATATGTAGCTGTACGTTGCAAATTCATTGACCAAACATGAACACAACAAAACCCAATCAGACTCGCTCATGACGACAATTCACGTTCTTTGACATGAAAATGAAGCGAGAAAAAAACCAGGCAGCAAATTTAAGTTTTTCACAAACACCCAAAATAATACAGATCTACCTTCTACCACACAATGCTACAAATGCAGGTATTGTAATTCAACTTTAACTTGTCACAACCTTTTCCACGCACTATATCAATGTCTTCCACCTTCCGCATGGAGCCAACCTACGAGGGAAAATAAGAGATTTCAAGCACCTGCTGCCGGAAATTGCACAAGCAACAACGTTAGTAACATTATATGCAGTAAAATTCAGCATCTCTCAGAGCAATAAGCTTCTGTCATTTCTTAACAGTGTGTTTAGATACGGATGAATTTTTGAGAATTTAATTAAAATTAAGGAATTTCTAATTTCTTAGGACTGTTTCTTCTGTTTGGATTCTTATCTCGTAGAATTAGCAATTTCCACGAGAATAATAATGGAATTTAAGTGCTTAAATTTCTGACTTAAATTCCTCACAAAATATGTGTCATTTGTCAATTCCCTTAACTGAAGTTAGTCTAAATACAAATTCTTGTCATTTTAAAACTATACATCATAGTTTGGTCCAGGTAAACTAGTTTGTATTCGTAGAGTCTTTGATAGTTTTCTGTGGATCATAATTTACTTGTAAAATCTTGTTTAATCGCTACAAGGTGGGTATACTTTAGATTTCAAAGCTTATGTTTTAGCTAGTATAGGACTTACAATTCAACAAGACGATGTTTTTTGACGACCCCACAGGGGTACGTCGTCTTTGTACTGCTTGTTCTGATTTAAATGGAATAACCTTTTGATAAAAAAAAAATACAAATTCTTGTTATTTTAAAACTATACATCATAAAATCTAAATAATATAATTCTTAATTAATGAAATTTAAATTCATTAAATTGTAGTTCCCGTAATTTCAAATTTTTTATTAAAATTAAAAGTACTTACATCTTTAATCTGAACTAAACACTTTCCAGTCATCATCATACAACGTCACAATTCTGCCAAGGCTTTCCGGAACTGAGTACGTAAACGGCCAACTCAGTTCGAGAGACTTGAGTGACTTGCATTCAAGCAACAAGTGCTCCGCATCTTCCCAATAATAAACAAACCACCTGCGCAAAACAAGAGACTCTAGGAACCTGTGACTGGAAAGTGCACGAATTCCGGCACCAGTTACACCAGAACCACTTAAATCAAGAAACTCTAAGTTGGGGCAATTCTCAACAACAAAAAACAGGCTTTGGTCTGACAAATTCTTCAACCTGCCCAAGTTCAACTTCTTGAGGGATCGAGGATTACCAGAAATTGCAGATATAACTCCACTATCAGTGACAAACCTTCGGTACCCGCAGCTTTCCAAAACCAGCTCTTCCAAGTATTGCATATTCTGCAAATGTGAGACCCCGGAATCAGTTATACCTTTGCAGTAAGCCCGCACCAATGTGTTGAGGGTTTTTGAGCACCTTCCATGTGCCAACAATCTTAAACCATTGTTCGAAATCTCGGACTTTTCCAAATTCAAATATCTCAAACAAGTGCACACAAGCACAATTGCTTCTAACGCATCGTCATCGACCTCAACCGCATAGTCAAATTAGGAAACCTATGTATCCATCTGTCGGTGGCTACACGCCATCTCCGTCTGACCGAAACCTTGGACAGTTTCGGAAGGCCGCCACCACTTGACAGACCGTAAAGACCGTTCTCCTGTAAAAACATTGATTCGAATTGTTCGGCGCTGAGATCGATGGCCTCCAGTTTGGGACATGTTTGGGCTATGAACTCGAGGTCGGCTTCCTCCTCGATAAGCTGGAATGTCTGGAATGACGGAGACGACTGAATTCATATAAAGTGAGTGACCTTCTTGTTAGACCGTCCAGAGTGAACCATTGTTTGCAGACTTGGAGAACCTGTTTCCGATCACCGGGCTCGCTTACCCTTTCCAGGATCTGACCTAATAGATCGTCATTCAGTTCAGAAATCTCCACCATGTTTGATTTTCTGGTTTCCAGGGTTTTTGAGCAAACCAGGGTTTAGGAATTTATAATACAATCTTTTTACGGTGGGCTAGGCGGACGCTTAAAATCATACAGGTCCAATCCAATACAACGTCATTGCCTTCCATTCTTGGAGGATTTTCATCAGCAGCGTTTAGTTTTCTTAAGACTAGAGACAAATTAAAGCGACCTAGAATAACTCTAAAGTGAGTCATGACTCATGACTATAATTCTGCATTTTAATTCTGAGTCTGCTCAAAATGCTGCCCTGTTTCCTAAGATCATATCTTGACATTTTCCTGGGGCTATATATGTATCCCAAAGTCTGCATTTCAGGTCACCTGTATATTGGAGAAGAGATATTTGGCTGGTGAGGTACAAACCGGTAATATAAGAGAGCAAAAGAACAGATACTTAGCAAAGTTCAAGACAGCTTGCCTTAAGAATGGTTCTGTTGGAAGAAGAGAATACTCTGTGATGACAGAAGCTTGTTGTAGGCTTAAACATTAACCTGCAACTCTGCAAGGCAAAGTCTCGATCAAATGGTATTTGCTTCAGAGAATTTAAAAGCCTTTAGATTGTTGCTTAAAAGAGAAAATCATGGGTTTGTTTGTAAAATTTGTGTTCACTGTTCGTAACTATGTGTGATGCTGCTACAAACGCAAAAGTGAATGTTAACATCACTAATGATTTGTCTCCAATCCGGCATGGAATTCGCACATGTCTCGATTTACAATGTAAAACGCAGAAACATGACTTTGGTGGTTCGGTGATCCCGGATAAATCGTCATCTGAATTTGTTTTTTCACCATATATTATTAGGAGGAACACCATATTGCAGTGCGATTAGCTTCACTCATACAACCAAAAGAGCAAAACAACAGAACAGAACTCGAACCAGGTGACAAATTCTACTAAACCAAAGTATTGCAATCCTATAGAAGTTTGTTGTTTGCGGATAAGTTGCAGAAGAAAGCGAAGATCATTCTTACTCATGACCATTACAGAATGCTTATCGTTGTGATTATTGTCATTTCTTGATGAGGGCAGAGTGTACTTGCCCTTTGTTTTTAAAGTGTTAAAATCTACAACTAGATCGATAAAGTTGCTAGTGATTTTCATGATAGAGATCCTTAGAGCAATATAACAACAGAACAGAACTTTAACCGGGGAAACAGCATAAGAATTCAACTAAACCAAAGTAGTGCAATCCTATAGCAGTCTATTACTTACTAAACCAAAACAGTATTAGAACAGAACCAAACGTTCTCCAAATTTGGGCCATCATGAAAAGAACCTCACAATACCATTGACTTTATAAGAACATGTTGGATTTAGTTTTTACAACCAATACATATTGCGCAATATGGGAGACCCAATCAAAAATTGCTTAACTTAAACTAATGAAAAACATAACAAACCTGGTGAAGTTGAAGCCGTCAATGGTGAAGATTTTTTATCCTGGTATATTTACTTATGTTAATCTATACAAGGGTAAAATAGTGATTAAAATTGTTCCAAAAAAAAATTAAAGAGGTGCAAGTAACAAATCAGGAGGTGCAACTAGAATCACCCAAATATAAATTTCATATCTACCTTCTACCACACAATAGTCCAAACGCAGGTATTCTAATTCAATTTCAACTTGTTACAACCTTTCCCAGGCACCATAAATGTCTTCCACCCTTGGCATAGAAAATGCACAAATAACAGCGCACTTCTTATATTACAATCAGTAAAATTCAGCATGTCTAAGCTGTGGTAATTCTCAGCCAGAACAACAATGCTTCTGTCAAAGACATAAGACACCCAACTCAAGTTCACTTTCTTGAGGGATAAGCATTGCAGCATATTAAATTCAGTTTTTCCAAAGCAACATAAACCGACGGAAAAACATAAGAACAAACCTGGTGAAGTTGAAGCTTCACCACTCATGAATCAACGTCACAATTCTGCTAATGCTTTCCGGAACTGAGTCATTCATAGGCGGCGTACTCAGGACCATAGACTTGAGTGACTTGCATCCAAGCACCATGTGCTCGATATCAGACCAACAAAATTCATCACAATCTCGCAAACCAAGAGACTCTAGACACCTGTGACCAGAAAATGCACGTACTCCGGCGCCAGTTACATTAGAACAACCAGTTAAATCAAGAATCTCTAAGTTGGGGCAATTCCCAGCAACATACACCATGCTTTGGTCCGACACATTCGTCAACCTGCCCAAGTTCAATTTCTTGAGGGATCGATTTGAAGAGATTGCAGCTATAACTCCAGTATCAGTGACATCAGTGTCTTCGTCCCCGCAGGATTCCAAATCCAGCTCTTCCAAGCATTGCATACTCTGCAAATGCGAGAGCCCCAAGTCAGTTATATCATAGCAGTGAGCAAGCACCAATGTTTTGAGGTTTTTGAGCACCTTCCATGTGCCAACAATCTCAAACCATCGTCCGATATATCGACATGTTCCAAAATCAAGTATATCAAACAAGTGCACAGCAGCCCAATTGCTTCAACCGCATTGTCATCGACCCCCCAGCACCTTCCCAAATCCAAATAAGTCAAATTAGGGAACCTGTCTAGCCACCTCTCAATGCCTACACAACTTCTCCCTCTGACCGAAACCTTAGACAGTTTCGGAAGACCGCCGCCACTTGACAAACCGTAAAGACCGTTCTTCGGTAACAACCCTTCCCCGTATAGATTGAGGGCCTTCAGTTTGGGACATGTTTGGGCTATGAATTCGAGGTCGGCTTCCTCAGAAATAGACAGGGATGTCTGGAATGTAACTAGATTAGGGAATCGAGGCAGTACCTTACGCAGACGACTGATTTTGAGAAGACAGAGTGACCTTCTGGTTAGACCCTCCAGTGTGAAGCATTGTTTGCAGACTTCGGACACCCATTTCCGATCACCCGGGTCACTGACCCGTCTCAAGATCTGACATAATAAATCTTCAGTCAGTTCAGAAATCTCCACCACCTTTAATTTTCTGTTTCCTTTCATCGGTGTTTTGGGCAAATGAGTTTTTCTCGTTTCATTATATGCAGGCTTTTGTCTCATGGGCCTCTTCGGGCTCCGTTTAGCGGTCTGAACAATAGGCCCAACAGAACCATCAGGTTTCATTTTCGTTGGGCCCGTTTCAGAATATACTACCTAGAAAAGGCTGCAACTTGTTGCTCTACATATACTTGCCATTTTCATTTTCGTCTTCAGTTTCATTCTGTTGCTGTCGACAACAGTCGACTGATTCAGTTTGTTGCATAAATCTAAGGCTTTTCATGGGGAATGCTTTGCTGGTTCAGGCTGCTCTTCTGGATAAGATAAGCTAATATAGGAGGTTTGAGCTTGCTTTTCATTTACATTGTGATGCTTAGGCAATGAGCCAGTCATCCAAAGAGTATCGGATGCCGAGGAAGGTCTTGCACCTAGTGGTCATATAAATGAAGAAGTTAAGAAAACGAACCCTAACATCTAGGGCATATCTTAACAGTCGAAAACAAGCGAAAAAAGAAAGGTGCATGATATAGTTCTCTCTGTTACTAGCTAACTTGTGGTGGATTGAATTATGACACATTGGAAATGAGATTGAAAAAGTAGTCTGGACATACTATGCTCTACTGATAGATACATAATATGAATCATGTTTCTTTGGACTTCGCTGTGAGCCTGTGATTTTGATGGAATAGATAGGGTCACAGATCACTATATTCTTTTGGGCAAGAATAAAATCTGAGTCTATAAACTTCTGCACGGACCTGGAATATATGCTCAGCTTAGTTTCTAACTAGTCATCATTATGAGATTCTTGTCGATCTATATACAGATACGTATATAACTATCTGCTTCTGGATTTTCTTCTCTCTATGCAGCTTAAAAAAATGAGATATCTAGAGAGAAACGACCTATCTTTTTTGCCAGAGAATTGACTAAAATGATTATTATGGTCCTTCGTCATGGGGTTCGATGAGTTGCATCATATCTAAATCAGGATGATCATTACTTCTCTTCTGCGCATGCTTGGCTTCTAATTTTTGCTTCTAAGAAAAATGAGCTAATTATTTGTACTCATAATGCTGCTACCCTGAATTTGTTTAATTAATGTGTTCTACTTGATGAATTGTACTTAAACTGTGTTCTGATATAAAGATGCAGAAGCTGGTGTTCTTGGGTTCTCATATATGGAAGAAGATGGAAGTGTCTTCTGGTTTTGCTTCTGTAAAAACTAGAAAAAGGAAGGGGGTGGCAACTTTTTTGTAAACAAGAGGAGAAGCTTTTCTTTGAAAGTATAAACCTTTAAGGCCAAAAAGAGAAGAAGCATGGGTGATGAACCAAGTAAAGCGAAGGCTGCAATATTTATATGCAGATCATTTGGGGTTTAGAAGAGTAGTTAATTATGAAATTGGGTTCTAAATCTTGCGAGAGATTCGTATTCTCTTACTCTTAGGTATCAATCCCATCATTGCTAATCAGGTTTGGACCACATTTTTGTGGATTGTGGACCATCTGGGATTAGATTTAAGAACCTCAATGCATGCCCTCACGCGTGATTAAGCCTCTCTCTTTTGCTTCTGGTTCTGTAGCTTGTTTATTAATCTACTAATTAATGACTATGATGTTGCTTATTTGTGAGCAAACTTCTGCAGCTGTTTGCATCGCTGATGTTCAACACATTCCATATATTGTTCGAGTTTATGAGTTCCGGGTTTGCTCACGTAGCTTAGATGAATAACACACGTATGTAGTTAAAATAGTCGAGTACAGATAGTGTAATACATTGTATGTGTTCTAATTGGATTCAGATATCTTATGAATGTGACAACTCAACTTAAATCATTGTGATTCATAATACTAGTGGGGTTTTGGGATTTCAAACATTTTTCATGAGGAAGTTTCGTAAACTATCATTTCAATTAATGGCTTTACTTATCTTGACCGAAACATGTTCAACCTAAATTAAAACAAGAGCCGTTAGAGTATATTATTTACCACGCGTCATGCTCATTATCTATATTTTTGATGCAGAAGCAAGCAAGCAATTTTAGTGATGAGATGAAAACGGATTCGAGCAGTTCACTAACAATCGATAGGTTAAGGACGGAGACCCTGTGCCTAGCCCTCAAAGTTAATTTTTTTTTTGAAGTTACAGATTTATCTTGCCGACTTTCCTTACATACATTGTTCAATAGAAAAATTGAGAACTATGATGTGATTAGACTAAATCAAGATTCGAATTCTCACAAATATAACCAAAGCAGATAGACATCTTTACCTGCTTGAACATTCAGTAAGTCAGTTTAGAGTGTAACAAATCACTTCATATACCGATCAAATCTCCATAGAACAAAAAAAAAATAATAATGAAGAATAAGATCTTGTTCTTCTCCAAAACCCCACATTGACATAGAACTGAGAGCTATGCTTCAGTGTGATCGAGTTCCCCACACTGATCAGTTAGGTACACCATCCCTCTCATCGTATCTACCTATTTTAATTTTCATTCCAGTACTTCCTCGTCAGAAAACCACAAATCACAGTCCATTATTTGCTAAACAATACTTAACCGATTAATTTCTAGATTTACGTGCGTCACATCTGATCACGGCCCCGGAAGAGAGGAAATTAGCCCGATAATATCGGAATAATTATTGGTTAAATTTGAGCAGAGCCAGCAAGATCACAACCAGTAGAGGGAGAGAGAGTTGACCAGATAAACTTGGTTTGACTGGGTTTTGGTTGGTTGGCTTCGAGCTGGAATACCCGTACCAGGACAAGGAGGTAAATTGATGATTAGATTCCATTATTCCTTGTGTTCCTCTCCAAAGTAAAAAGAAAAAGACTCCAAGTACTACCCCCTCACTATTCTATTACCTTAAATCAAGCCAAGCCTCCTATCCCATCCTCTGCAGGCACACACACCCCCCTGCACCCTCACTGAGATGGGTACACCTGTCATGTTGGGAAGATGGACGGTGGAGATGGGGTGGGGACAAGGATGGGGTAATGATGTGGATGGAGGATGATGGAGGTTAGGAGCATAATGAGGTTTCTCTCAAAAGAAATGAAAGGGAGAGGAGGGGGGTTAGTTGGCACTGAGAAAAATGAGTGTGTAACAGCAAAGAGAGGTCTGTTAGAATAGTTGGCAAGTGTGTCAGTAAAAAAATAAAAATAAAAGAAAAAAGAAAGGTATGTCAAAGATGGAAGCAAGCAAAGCTTGGTCTTGAAGAGAAGCACATCTCCAATTTTTAATTTAATTACACAAGGAAAATGAAAAATATAATGGGAGAGAGGAGATTATTATAATTTTGGTAAAGAAAGAAAGTTGAAAGTAAAGGTGTGGAAGGGAAAAGAGAGAGATTATTCATTATTAGGTTCTGTAATAATTTTTGCCAACAAGAGCAGTTGGCAGTAGTTAGTCTTCTCTTTTCTCTCTGTCTTTTAAAATCATTACCAATGTCATCTGTTAACTTGGGCAGGTAAGCAAAGTCTCACTCTTTCTTTTCTCTTCCCTGTGTCTCTTTCTAGCTCCCTACATTGTCTGTGATCTATAAAACTTGGAAATTTTGATGCTTCCTGTGTTGTTTATGCAAAAATACCAAATTGGTGAAATTGGGCTTTTCCTCTGGCATTTTTACCCAAGCATTTGATTCTTTTCAAGTTACAATCAAAGTGCCAAAGTAGGGGGACTGTACTAAAACCCTGTTCCATTTTCATTTGTTGCACAATTCTAGTAGAATTTGATGCCTTTGAGACTCATCTGAGAATATTTCAAAAGGGTCTCTGTCTCTGTAACTTTCCTTTTTCTTGTTTCTGGGTGTTTATTGGGTTTTTGATTTCAGACTTACACTTAGTTGGAAACCCCATCCCCATTTCATTATAATATTCATTGCTTGTAGCTGGGAGTGATACTCCCCAATTGTGGTCATAGCTGAAGAGATTCAAACACCCCCTTTGGCCCTTTCCATCAATCAGATTGATGTTTGATTGAGTTGAGGATATGGAAATTTAGCTCTCTCTTCCTCAGTCCCTCTTGTTTAAAGAGAAAAAGGGAATCTACTTTCTTTTTTTCTTCTTCTTAGTCTCTGGTGAGCTGTTGCTTAGCTAATGTCATTGTTTGTCCATGTCTACTTTATGCTCTGAAAGGTTCACTTTTCTTGTCTGTGGGTAGCATTTTCCTTTTTCTTTTTTTCTTCACTGCATTTGAGTAAGCTTGATCCTAGGGTTTTTGAGAGGAAGAGTGTTCAGCGTAGCTGGTGCCATATCAGATTTTATGCCTCGTGCACAGTATTTATCCTTTCACTTTGTGTCCATGGGATGCTGCAACCAGAGGCATCTGTTGCTTTAACACCCCCTCAGGTCTATAAAGCTGCAAAGGTTGCTTGTTCCTTGTTGAGTCTGCAAGATATCACCAGTCAATTTTGGTCAAAGCCACAGACTTTGCCTTTACCTTCATTTGTTTCCTTTACTTCCATTTCTAGTTAAAGCCCCCTGCTCTACTTCCAACTCTTTAGTCTTGAGTGGGGGATTCATTTGAGTCCAGAGTTTCAGAAATTTAAGCTTTTGAATTCCAAAATGGGTAGTCATGACAATGAGGATATGGGGTTCCAACATAGGAATGAGGGTAGTCTGAATTGTCCCTCTTCAGGGATGAGCACCAATCCACTGCCTGAAAAGGTTTCAAGAATGGCAATGAGTTCAGGTTCTATTTTTAAGCCTTCAAATGGACCTGACCCTTTCTTTGGTTCTGGTTGGGATCCACTTGTTTCATTGAGTCAAAGTGATAACTTTGGAGGTTCCTCAGTTGCTTCTCAGAGTGAATTTACCAATCCTCCTTACCCCATAACGATGGAAACTCAGGGAATGAGTAGCACTTCCCACCTTGTTCAATATCCATCTGATTCGAGTTATGTTGAGATGGTTCCAAAGCTTCCATGTTTTGGAAGTGGGAGCTTCTCAGAAATGGTGGGTTCTTTTGGCCTGCCCGAGTGTGCTGGGATATCTAACCCTGGGTGTGTTGCAAACTATAACCCAAACAGGGATGGGGGCATTGATAGGACTTCAACAATGGGTGCTCAATCGCATGATGATCGCCAAATATCAGAAGAGGGTGCTTTAGGATATTCACCTAATGGCAAGAGAAGGAAGCGGGTTCCTGAGTCCAGTCCAAATAAGGTAAATTGAGCATTCTTGAACCGGTATCAGACTATCGGTTTGGACTTAGGATATTGATGTTTCTGTTCCTCTTTAGGACAGTGATCCATTGATGTTAATTTCATTTTGTTTTATGTTATCTGTGTATATAGAATGCTGAAGGAGAACTTAACAAGGATATGTCTGGGGAAAGCTCTGATTATCTGAAAGAACAAGATGAGAAAAAGACCAAACTTGAAGAAAACACGGCTGCAAATTTGCGTGGTAAGCAGGCAGGCAAACAGACCAAAGACACTTCCCAAAGTGGAGATGCTGCAAAAGATAGTTACATTCATGTGAGAGCCAGAAGGGGCCAGGCTACAAATAGTCATAGCCTTGCAGAAAGGGTATGTCCTCCTGTCTGATAATTCAAGGAAATTTTACTTTTTAATTAATTTCTTGAGGGATTAAAACTTTCTACTTGCAGGTAAGAAGAGAAAAGATAAGTGAGAGGATGAGATTGCTTCAAGAACTTGTTCCGGGGTGCAATAAGGTATATATTTTTGATAGTGAATGTTCTGTTTGATCTTTAAATTGATAGAAGGGACTGATAGGTATTGTATCAATCTTTTAGATTACTGGGAAGGCTGTAATGCTTGATGAGATCATCAACTATGTGCAATCTCTGCAACAGCAAGTTGAGGTATGCTGTTCTTCAGACTAGGATAAGAGATTATTCTATGTTTTGTAATGAATGCCTGCATGTTTGTATGGATTTGTTGCAAATTCCGCTAATTATGCTGAATAACTTAACCTGTAGACCAAGTGCATGCTTTTTTGCTTCTTATGTTGTATGATTTAGTGATGGTTTGCTTTTATTTTATGTTTCAGTTTTTGTCAATGAAACTCGCAACAGTTAATCCAGAAGTGAACATTGACATAGAACGGATTCTATCGAAAGATGTAAGTTCTTTCTAAGGCTTAACTGAAAATTGTCAGATTACATCACACTCTTCATTGCCATTAACTGAACTTGGTTTGAACAAGGAATTCATTATTATTTTGCCTTCTGTATAGATTATGAATTCAAGGAATGGCAGTGCAGCTATTTTTGGGTTTAGTCCTGGAATGAACTCTTCCCACCCATACCCTCATGGTATGTTCCAGGGAACCTTGCCAAATATGCCAAGTACAGCTCCACAGTTTCCTTCCATGCCTCAGGTAATTTTTAGATTCTTCCAATATTAATGCTCCGCGTATTCTTTTGCTTGTCGAAAATATTAATTTGAGGTATATAAATGTTGCAGACTGTAATGGACAATGAGCTCCAAGGTCTATTCCATATGGGTTTTGATTCGAGTTCGAATATCGATAGTTTGGGACAAAATGGTAAGCGGCACAAACTTCATGTTTGCAATCACCTTAAAGTTTTGTAAGGGACTCTTCTAACCTTGATATTCTTTTCATCTGCAGCAAGTCGCTTGAAACCGGAGCTATAATCTCTGGAACAGATATTGGGGGTGTACTCCCTCCCAACAAGGATTCAAATTTTCGTTAACTGTATTTGACTCAGTTAGAGAAAAGAAAGAGATATTTCTTCAGTTGTATAGGGTCTCAGTTCCTAATTGTGTGTTCTTCGAAGTTTTAGCAGAAGAAGATGACTTGTTATATCCCGAACTGTGTATAATCAAGCGAGAAAGCAACAAGAGTTTGGTTGGTGAAGAAGATGATTGTTTGTTGTTGGTGTTGTAGAATAGGACCATGCATGAAAAGCTTTTGGGGGAAACTCGGGAAGAATTGTTTTTTTTGTAGAGTGCACCGTTATAAGCAAATAGATGGAGTAACAGATTGATTTGATATTCATGTAAGAAATTTCTCCATTCTGTTGCAATAGATTTTGATTTGTGTTTCTCCATGTGGTTTTACTTTTCCCTATTCCTTCATTTTCTTTGGTTCTTTTCAAAACTTAGAATTTGTTATAAAACATCTTCAGTATCACAGAAGTTGAAGTTAAATTCATTTTGGCAGATTTGCTTTTTGGCATTACATAACAAATTAGAAATTTCCATAAATAAAAACAGAATGCTTCGGAACACAATTGACTAGGAATTTGGCCTCTTCTTTTTGCTATCCAAAGTTCCCAACCCCACACTCCCACAGCCATTCTAGGATTAGAAGATAAGTACAAGCCCATTATCAGAAGAGACTCGTATCATATATGGCAAAGCAATCTTCTTTGGTCGAAACCTCCTGTATAGATCTCTGCACGCAGAGATTATAGAAAGGAAACAAGTCTCTGCGCTATACTATGGTGTCCTCAACTAGATACTGAAGCATCAACCATCTGGGCTCTCTTGTGGTAAGAATGTTGAAGACTATCATTTTATGTGTATCTACGATTGAATTTGATCCTCAAGTTTCAATCTTATATTCATCTCCAGTTCTGCACCAAATTAGACTACTCTTTGGATTTTCGTTCTCTCTAGCTTACTAATCACAGATAGAGAATAAAGACGAATCCTATATTAAGAAAGGTTTTTGTGTGTAAGATTCTATTTGTAGCCTTCAATTGAATGAGAACAATGATCAAATTGTATTTCAATTCATAAACTTTCCGTTCAATAATTAGATGTTCTATGAACAATTTAAGGAAAAAAACAGAATTGATCATCTTTGGTTAGTTAACCTATTTGGGTTATGTACAAACTTCGTGTCAATAGTGATGAATACAACCTTTTCAGTTGTTGAAATGTGAGAGTTTCTCTGAAGATGACAAGATGGTAGAACTTTTGGACATCCTTGTAAAAGCATCACTGGCAATCTGGCATGACTGCCTCAAACGTTAACAAATCGTGTTTGAGAATTTGTAGGACAAATTTTCTTACAAAAGAATTGCTACAAAAACAAAAGAATTAAGCAAACATCAAAAAAGAGATTGAACCGCATCCCCTACATCGTACCCTATACTTCTCCATGATGACAACCTTTGTCCAATTAGCATAAATATTTTTTCTTCTGGGTGGAACCTAATGGGGAAGTCTTGGAGGTTCGTCCCTCTACAATCTTCTCCCCCGGTGCTCTTCTTTCTCGAGTTCTCCTGCTTATATATATTCGTGGTTGTTTCCATCCTTCTTGCCTGTGGTAACTGTGTTTACATCCATATCCATATATCTCTACAAAGACTGTACTGTGTACTTTCTTCTTGTCTTCACTCACTCAACCTGCTCACCGATCAAGTCTAAACCAACCAGCAGGAATGATATTCCCTGGAACAACAAGAAGTAGAAATGGATGCCCTGAGCAGACAGCAGGCTTCGAGCTGAAGCCGTTAGAAGAAGGAAAGCCAATGCCAGCTCCTTTGTGTATATTCTGTTATGCTTCTTCTTCTTCTTAGCTTTTTGCTCCTGCTGTCGAATTTCTTCCTTCATTTCAGCAAGGTCTGGAACCGAGACCCCCCTGTGATGCTTTGGCTCTTTCTCAACTAAGGAGACAAGATCACCCTCCGAGGAACGCCCAGACTTCTTGGTGACCACCCACTCATATGCACTCCCAAGCTGGAATAAGCCGGATATCATGGCATTGAATTTGGTCACTGACATGGTGTTTTCAAAAAGAAGGTATGGAACAATGAAAGGGAAGGCTTTTGGGGCAGGAAGAATATTGAGGAATGACATGGTTGCAGGGATGTAGCATACAACCCATGCTGGGAGCTCAGCTTCGGGGATGAACATTGTCATGGGGAGAATTATGCAAAATAGGGTGAAAGAATAGAACGGCAATATCAACTTTCGGAGCAGAAAGAAGAGGAATATCAAATTGAATTTCTTCCAAATGCTGATCTGTATGTGACAAGCAAAAAAAGGGAATAATTAGTGAACTATAATCCACCACAAATCTTGAAGATGTGAAAACAAAGCCAATTAAACATGAAACTAGTGCAGAAAGTATATACCTTGGATTTGATGATAGCAGGCAAACATAGGCGAAACAACTGCATAGGTCCCGAGTGCCATCTGTGTTGTTGTTTCCGATAAGCTTCGTAAGATTCAGGTACTTCGCACTGGCACTGAGGCACACATACAGGAGAAAGAACCATTAGGCTACAACTACGGCAGTCAGATTTTCACTTCTACCACAGATAACTTGCGCCAAAAGAATATTTACCTCAACATCATTGAGGAAGATGAATTTCCAGCCATGAAGATGAGCACGGACAGCAATGTCCATGTCCTCAACAGTGGTCCTCTCCAACCACCCACCAGAGTCCTCAAGAGCCTTTATCCTCCACACCCCAGCTGTCCCGTTGAACCCAAAGAAATTAATGAACACACTATTTACTTGTTGTTCGACCTCAAAGTGGAATGTCAAGTTAATGTTCTGCAACCTTGTGAGTAGGTTCTCATCCCTGTTCACAAAGGACCACCTGGCTTGCACCAGCCCGAGTTCTTCATTGTCCTGAAAATGTCACCAAAAGTTACAAACTTAATTAACTCTCCGTAGGCATGTGATCATTATTGCTATCTTAACAAATGCTAACTAACTGCACTTTCATATCAACCACAGTGTCGGTTTTCCTGATAACTGCATAGACTACAACACAACAGAGACTAATCAGTAGCAATGGCAATTTGGTACCTGGAAGTGAGGGACTGTTCTCTTGAGGAAATCAGGAGCAGGCTGAAAATCGGCGTCGAAAATTGCAACAAATTCGTAGTCTTTCACATAGCTACAATTCATTGCAGACTTGAGATTGCCAGCCTTGTATCCATCTCTAATCACTCTGTGCCGATACAAAATGTTGGCTCCCTCCTTCTGCCATTTCTGGACCTCCTCTTTGATCATAAACTGCGTAGTCGGGTCATCTGAATCGTCAAGAACTTGAACCAACAACCTTGACTTTGGCCAGTCTAAATTGCACACAGCGCCAATTGACTGCTGATAAACCTGAAATTCCAAGTACCACATTCATAATCACTAAAAAAAAAGTTAACCAACTCTTAACAGTTTAACACACTGAAGAAAGCATGACCAATTTGAATTCAGCCTCAAGATTACCTCTTTCTCATTGCACATGGGGATCTGAACTAGCACCATAGGAAAGTAACCATACTCTGCTGATTCAAGATCCAAAGGACCGCGTTTCGGAACCGGTTTGATCTTCTTGAACCGGATCCAGAAACACCCCAAGCACAGAATCAGCCTATCCAAGCTCTGAACCATGAAGAGCACAATACAAGCATTGGCCAGAAACTGAAGCGGCGGAGCCAAATAGTCGACCCGAATCAAAACCCACTTGGAATAGGCCCAATCGAAAGCACCCTTAACCCCATCAAACTCCATCTCCACAAGTACTGAAGCTGCAGGTGTGGAGCTCCCAAGTGCCACCCCTTAAAATACGCTGCGACCTCAAAACCCAACAGAACCAGAGACATGAACAGAAACAGCTTGATGCACAGATAGAATCTCGACTTCACCGCCGGGTTGCCGCCACGTGGCTCGCTGTCGGCGTCCTGGTCGGGGTCAGTGTCGGTCCTTCCGGAGGCGACGCGGCGTCTTATGGCGGAGGCGAGGCCCAGCATTGCGGAGCCGAGGGAGGTGAGGCAGCCGGCGGCACGGTGGGCCTTGAGGAGGAGGACCCAAGTGAACTGCTTGGCGTTTTTGCCGCGGCCTTTGTCTCTGGCTCGGCCCGGAGACTCCGCCATTAGGAAGTCCTCGTCGGTGGGGCCCTCCAGCTCCACCATAGACCAGTTGGGATTCTCCATCTTCACCACCACCGGCGTCCCTCGGTGGCTCTCCTCTTTCGACCACCAAAACGGCGCCATTCCCGGCTTGGATCTCGGAACCCAAATCAGGAGTGTTTTATTTTAACGTTTGAGAATGAAACAACAGGATACAAGACAAAGAAAGAGAAGGCTAACACTTTGATCTCATTGTCAGAATGAAAATGGACGCGTGGTAGAGAAACCAGGCCTCTAAATCATTTGGGTCTTATATGAGAGAAGAGAGAGACAAAGGAAGGAGGAGAAGAAGAAGAAGAAGAAAGCTTGAGACTTTGTGTGTGAGGGCTGAGGCCTAATGTGCTACCATTCGGTTACAGCTTGCAAATGAGGCCCCAAACGAAGCAATAAGAAACAAGACGACCAATCTCAAAAAGAAAAAACAAAAATTCTGAAAAGAAATTTATGATGATCTTGTGAAAGAGATGGTAACAGCTCAACACGTATTTGGTTTTTTGATTTGGAATTTAAACCACGTTCCCAGCTCAAGCTTCTGAAATGATCAATTTACTTTTACCATAACAACACCAGCAGAAATTTTGGAAGGTAAAATTCACAGGATCAGAGATTAGCGCCGAGATTGGGTTTCATTAAAACCCAATAGATGCAGGGACAGATTTACCTGGATTCCAGAGAGAAAATTTTCCTTCTTTTCTTGTTTCACGGTTTCACCTACTCGTTTGAAGACGCAATAAATCCAGCAACAACCAATAAACGTAAGCCCTAGCTACCCTTTTAAATTTCCTTCCCAGCTACAAATGAAGCATTTTCTGTTTACCTCTCCCTGGGTAATAATCAAGAATTTACAACAGGGTGGGAGAAATTTACTGAGATTTTGCGCGTGGTGGAAACTGGAAGCTTCCCTCGGCGTTCCAAAGCCATCCGGGTCAGGGTGGGCAGCTCCGCGTGTGAATTCAATTCAAACCCCATAAGTGGACAACGAAATGCCTTTTTACCATTTTCTCGTCCTCCCCCCCTTTTTTTACTGTTTCACTCTAAAAACAAAATAAGAAATATAAGAATATTCTTGTTTCAAAGGGGAGGACAAAGGTGACGATCTAACAACCACCAAATGCGTCTTGATGCGACAAAAAGTGAAACGAAAGGTATTTCGGGTTTTGTTTTTATTTATTATGGTTTTGCTCAAAAACTTTTTCTCTTGTTTTTTCCTAGTTATTAATATTATTGTTATGAAATGATTAATGGAGTATTTTGGTCTGAGAATTTACTTGGTCCAGACTCCATAACAAAAGGGCTTATGGGTAATTTTCGATTTTCCTTCCAATATATGATATTATGATTATTCATTGATCGGTTGTCTCTAGGCATTTACGATTATTATGATTTAAAATTGTTTAACCAACTTATAAATTTTTGAACTTAAAAGATTGAATAACAACTTTTTTTTTGAAAATCAGTTTTTATCTGAACTTTTAAGTTTTGTAGTGTTTGGTAAACTATAAATTTTAGAAACCGTTGTCATTAAAAACACGATAAATCAATATATTTTGTCTTGATAACATTTTTAAAACTAATATTTATCAAACAAAAAACTATTTTAATTCACAACTGATTATTTTCAAAATATAGTAGCAATAGTTTCTTTTTAAAGTCACAACAATATCAAACTAACCCTTAGAGAATTCAAACACATAAATACTTGATTTAAAGAATCCAAATACACAAACTGATCTGTGTCATTTTAAATAGGGGTATTAATTGAAAATTAGGTGTGGTGGATGCATATCCTACACTATCAATTATCATGTATGTGGATGTGTAGAGGATTTGAATTTAAAGGGTATTTTAATTTAGGTGCGTCTATTGTGACCACACAAACCATTTTATTCACCCCACGTTCTCTTCACAACCCACTTATATATTTTTAAGAATTAAATTCAGTTTACCCCCCTATTTTTTTGTGTCAAAATCAGTTCAGTCCTGACACTTTTTTTAAAATTAGTTCGCCCCTTTAATTTTCATAAACACATCAGTTTAGTCCAATTTTTGAATTCATCTCAAAATATAACGTCATCAAACTGACAAGGGACCTATTTTCACCAAACTAAAGGGTAAATTAGTCAATTTGAGAAGATATTATTAAAGAAAATTAAAAAAAATACATTTATTTGGCAAAAAAAAAATGGTCTTAACAACAAAACAAAATCAACCACAAAATAGGTCTGTAACATCAAAAATGATGGAATGAGCATATGTAGCTTTTATTTTCTTTTATTTTAAGTTCCAATTAATCTGAAAAAAAAAAATTAAAAAATAAGGGCATTTTAGACATTTTGTTAAAAATGGGTCTCCTTGTCAGTTTGTTGATGTCATATTTTAAGGGGAATTCAAAAATTAGACAAAACTGATGTGTTTATGAAAGTTGAAGAGGCGAACTGATTTAAAAAAAGTTGTAGGACTGAACTGATTTTGACACCAAAGATTAGGGGTTAAACTGAATTTAATTCTATTTTTAATTGTAAGTCTACTTTGTTCACCTATTTACGATACCTAAAATACATTTTTTCCATTTTCATTTTGTTCACCCTAAATTCTTTTTTCAGCCTACATATATTTTTTTTAATCTTATATTTGTTTTGTTCACCTTACATTCGATCTCTTCTCACCTCGTCTATATAATTTTTAATTTACTTTATTTACCGATTTGTAATACACACAATATCAGCTTCTTCCAATAGCCATTGAACTCTAAAAACAAAATGAAATTGAAGAAAATCATAAGATTAATATCATTTGGGTAAGTGAAATCACAAACTAAACAATAAAAATCACATTAAAGTATAAATCTCAATTAAAGAACAAAAAAAATCTCACAAACTTAACAACTCATTGATATCCGTCGATATCAAGATGCATAATATCTGTAAACTCTACTTGGATAAAGCTCTAACGCTGATGAAAAAAAAATCGAATATATATAAGTGAGCGACTATACATGGAAATTTACATACAAAATCAATATGAGAAATAATGAGTAAATGGATAAACGAAACATCAAAATAAAAATAAAAATACAAACAGTTCACCTCATCTTCAGTTGAATGTTAGTGTATTCTTCAGACTTCATAGAAAGATCAAATATAATAAATTTTAGGTTAAGGTTTATGAAGTACGTGTTTATCTAAAAAAAATAAAAAAATTTGTAATTTGTAATTTGTAATAACTTATTGTCCTTTGCTGTAATTTTACATTATGATATATTGTCGTTCAATAAATCAACAACGTGTGGGGTGATCAAAGTGGTTTGTGGGGTGATAATAGACGCACCCTTTAATTTTCAAGGGCTAATTCTACCCTTTAAACATTTTACCCTGTTCATTCATCCCTTCTTTAAACATTTTACCCTTAATCTTCTACAACTACTGTAGTCGAAGCGTCACAGGCTCCTAAATTAGTTACTCAATACTACAATGCTCATAGTAAATATATTGTGATGGAATCACCATAGGCTCATATGCATTATAGTATATTTATTTATTTTTGAAGTAAACAATTCAAATATTACAAATGAAATTATATATAACTCAACCATAGTCACATTTTTTGTAAATTTTCTGAAAATACAGTAGCAACAGTTTATTTTTAAAGTCACATCAATATCAAACTAACCCTTAAAGAATCCAAACACATAAATACTTGATTTAAAGAATCCAAATACACAAAGTGATGTGTGTCATTTTAAATAGGGGTATTAATTGAAAATTAGGTGTGGTGGATGGATATCCTGCACTATCAATTATCATGTATGTGGATGTGCAGAGGATTTAAATTTAAAGGGTATTAATTTTCATGGGCTAATTCTACTCTGTTCACTTCATCTCTCCTTTAAACATTTTACCCTTAATCTTCTACAGCTGCTGTAGTCAAAGCTTTAAAGGCTCCTAAATTAGTTACTCAATACTACAATGCTCGTAGTAAATACATTGTGATGCAATCACCATAGTCTCATATGCATTATAATATATTCATTTTTTTTATCAGGTAAACATTTAAATATTACAAATAAAATTAGATATAACTCAACCATAGTCTCATATGCTTTATGAGTCTTTTTTAATTGGATATATGAAATTAGAAATGTAATAAGCTAATTGACAATTTTAAATGACTGTGAGAAGTAGATGAATACTCAGTTTTTTCTTGCCTCTTGAGCATGTTCTTTATTTTGATCATGTATCTATAATTTAACTTTAAATTAACTGATTATATTCATTTTACATTTGTCATATGTATCGTGATATTATAACACATAATGTTTTTTAATATCTTGTATGCTTTCGTGAGTGATTGATAGAAATGAAACTTATCTAATATAGAAATGATAACAATTTTTGTATTTTCTACCCAGTATAACAATGGGGGCATATGAAATCAAAATTTAGTGAAAAGATATCAAAATTGTTTGTAGGTTAGCCAGAGAAATGTATCATTGTACTTTGGATGGAAGTGCAAGAATTCCATATATATAGAGCCGAAGCTTCTATGATCATGTCAAATCACATTAACGGGCGAGTGACGCGCTTCCGTTTCGAATTGCGCGCCGGTAAAAAATTAAAATTCCTCGGCAATGAATGGTCTAAACTAACCTCATACCCTGGTTTTTAAATTGCCACCGACAAGAGTCTTAGTGTATGAACAGGGATAATTTGGGCATATTCTGTGGAGTACTAGGTTGGTAACGCACGTGTGTGGTCCGGTGGTCGCGCGACCACAAAGTAGTCCACGCTGGGGAGCCGCACCCGAACATGATCTCCTAAAGTGAGAGCGAAAAAAGCCCGCATTTTTCAAAATTCAAAATATTAGTATATATATATATAAAAAGCAAAAAGACACTGTGGCCAGAAGATGACTGACTGGACTGGGACAAAAGCACAAAGCTCATTCCTTCTGGATAAGGGCTAAATCCGACATTTCCGATTCACTGTCCGAAACTGGCACACAGTAAAAAAATGCAACTTCCACCGTTCGTTTGTCGGGGAACTTTAACTGAGCCGCCGTTGGATCATATCCTCACCGCACGTGAGTGACGTGCCGAGCAGGTTTTTACTAATAAAGAATTGTGCCACGGAGAAACTAGAATGAGACGCGTGGAGCGGCGGTGGTCAGTTTAGATGTCAGTGACAGGCTGCCAAGCACCGCCGGCTGTGACGTGGCGAGCGTAGAGCTTCCTGTCCGTGATTTCCGGCTCACCGGCGTGTCATGTTACTCTCCTCCATCCATGGAAAACGTTGGTTGTTCAGGTAGAAAACGACAGGTCATTGCCGGAGAACGAGTTACACACTTGCACATGATTTTTGAAATAATGGCGAGTTTAATTTACCATAATAGAACAAACATAAGCAATGAGATGTATATATCCACTTGTATGTACAGAAGTACCTTGTGAATTGACTTTACTTTGCTGTCAAAGTTTTACTAGGATCTTCAATGTTACATATATGTTTTCGTAAATGATGATTTATTATCTGTTTATAATGATGTTATATGTTTATAACAAACTCGTATTTGTTTATCTTGTTTATTTGTTTGCTTCTTACTTTCGGTCATGAATCTAGCAAACATTTTCTTTATTTAATATTTTAAACTTTATATCAAAAATTATTTTCTTATTAACAAATTAGACCGCATCACATCTCGTGGTTCATTACTGATGAGAGTGAGGAACCAATAATACTCATCATCATTTCGTTTGTGAAACCATGACGTCATCACCAAACCTCCTGCATGCAAAAGAAGAGGAGTCATATTTCAAGTTTCAAATTCCATCACTCATCTACATAATAAAACCACACAAATTAACATTCTTAATAAACTTTTTATGACTAAACCACCTTTTGAATCTTTTAATTTACTCCAGTATCTTGAAAATATGTTGAAATGATATGTTGGGAATAAACATTATTTCTAGTGAAGTGTTTGAATTAAGGGTTGAAATTGAATCCATAGTTCTTATCAACTCTGGTCATACCTCTATCTTATTATTCCTAGCATGCAAGAAGGATGGTATCAGAGCCTCATGTTTATAATATGAATCGTTAGACGTCTGAAAAACATGCTAATAATAAATTTTCTTTTGGTTGAAATGCTAACAATAATTTACACCAGTTATATGTGACTTTTACATACCAACTCGATTTCAGATGGGGCGAATAAATAAATCTATGCGTTCAAATTTGCATTTTGAGGTTAATTATAACTGATCATAAGGTCAAGTAAAACAAGTACAGTCGATATTGTCATACACAGACTTATTCTAACTGATGACACAATGATTTCCTCATCAACTAAAAAAGAATAGTTTGATTCTCACCAAAAAAGAAAAAGAAAAAAAAAAGAATAGTTAGATAAACATTTCATTGAACATGACCGCTAACATCGACTACTATATTTCATAATCATTTGTAACAATCATAACTAAGACATTTCATATAAGATTTCACATTGTATTTTCTAAACGTCAATTCGGAACAACCAATTACAAATCATAATCAACAACTATATGTACGTGGATGACAGCTCTCCCGAATCCCGAAGTGCCTTTGATCATTGTACTTCCTTTTCCACCTGAATACACATAATCTAGAATCCTATATAAGTTCCTTAATCCCAGCTTAGCCAACTAAACAAAGTTGTAAACACGTAAAAGTTGCATGTTTTCCACTTTGTTTAAACATGTAGGGCCTTAATATAGTGGCATCACCTTTGTCTAAGATTCTAATCGAGGGTTAGGTGACGGGTGCGATCAAAGAGCACTGGTCTTAACCCATAAATAATCTATGCTTACAATCACTAATGACCAAGTGGACGGTTTATCGCAAATGTGTGATACTATATATATGATGAATATTTGATCATATGTACTAGTTATATATGTCACAAACTCTATAATATATGGTGTAACTTGTTTCTCTAATGTTTCAGATCATATATAATCAATATACGAACGTACACAAAACCGACAGTTGTGACTTATGAAATTCTTAATCACTCACGAAGGGTAAATTAGATCAATGATTTGTAGCACCTGCTATTATAAACCCATCGATGCAGAATGTAAAAGTTGGGAAGCTTTTTATCACCGCAAACAATGAAGATAAACTAACTAGTTCGACGGTATGCATGTTTACTTATATGATCGTTGATTATTACGTGAACATGATTCACACTGATATTAGGAAAAAGTTTACTTAATTGTGCCATTTGACATCTTTTCTCTTTCTTCTTTAAGCTACGTGTGCAACTCTACAAAATTATTGTTGTTGTGCATAAATACCTGAAAGAAAAAACATACATTTTTTTTATCGAGTAAATAACTCAAATGCTATTTTTGTGAGTTAAACTTACAACCTCATACTTATTAAATAGATACCATGTCCGTATACCAAATGGTACTGTGAAAAAAAAAACATATATATATTTTTGTACTAGAAACTTTATAACTATTTCTATTCATAATAAGAACAAAGGAAAAACCTATGTCATTAACCACTTCGCATATACTTTTGTTATAATTTAATGTATTTCAAACAATTTTTAGGGTAACATGCAAAACTCGATCGTTTGTCCCTTACGTTGAAAATGACACATTTGCAAAAGCTAACAACAAACTCGGTCTCATATTATTTTGTTTATTTATTTTTTTGACAATGTTTATAATTGAGTGCCAAATGATATATGGTATACGTTAAATTACTTTTTAAGTTTTAAATATAAATTAAGAGGGGATTGTCAAATAATAAATTTTGAAGCTGACCCACTAGAATTAAAAGGAAAAATCAAAATCAAAAGAGGTGTCCAAATGATCGAGTTGCGTCAAATGCACTACGCATAAGTTGCCTATATGATAATATGACGCATGAAAGAAAAGTGGGGGTAGGTCTACGTGAAATAGAAATATGGGGTTGCATTGAAAAAATGGGAGTTGGAAATGTCCACCGATAATTGACATTGTCTTTGTAATCGGCTCAAGCTAACTAATCAAGCCAATTATGAATTGCAAACGTGACGATACTCTTTGGGGTTTGTATTGATGATGTCCATGTCTTCGATCTCATTCCTGTTCTCTGTTCGTTGTCTATTCCTCCTCTGTGACTTTTGAGTATGCTCAAACCGTTGAGCTCCATTGTCTTTCATGTATTATAAATACGTTCACTTCAACTCTTTTATTGAATTTTAAATGAAAATTTTACAATATGTTAATGCGTTATCGTAATAAAATATCGACGTATGATCGTTAATTTACAAAGCGAACTAAGTAAGTTTTTTGGTTAATACGTGCGTACTGCGTCCATGATCAAAATTTGAGCTGTGATTAAAGCAGACATCGTTTAGTTTAGTTTAAATTGAAATAATGCCAAGATTAAGAAGATTCAACAGCTAGTTGCAGTTGTGGAACTGAAATATTGACTAGTAGCAAGGTACTAATTAGCGTGGCCACAACGGGTCAATTTGTTTCCTAACATGACTTTGTGTGAGATATTGAATACAGAGTTTCTACCAGAGGTCGCCTTCATGGCTTCATCCTTCAGGACCATTTCTGTGGTTGTGTGCCAACATATATGTGCATGTCAACTTAATTAACTCTTATGCGAGAAGACAGAGGACTTTTCCTATGGTGATTACTTACGGTCAAAAGCGTACCTACACACAGCCTACGGTGAGATACAGCCCACCCCAGATTTTGAAAAAACATTGCTTTGTTACATATTTATAGTTAAAAAAAGTTAAATTATGAAAACTAGCCCACCCCAAATTTCTATACTTAGTTTTTATGTAATTGAACTTAGTCCATATGATTTTTTTTATTTGATTACATATATATTGTTTATTTTATTAAAAACAGTTGCTCTTTTAGTATATTTTATATCAACTTTCTTCTCTTTATTTCTTTTTCTTTGTCATTGTATACGTCTCCATTCTCTTTTGCCGAAACTGATAAGCCAAGTGTCAAGTTTTCTCTCTTTAATCTTCAGGTATGATTCTTAACTATATCGATCATCCTCTTGGAGTCTTGTACGTGTCATATGATCTAATTCTCAAATCTCAATTGATTAATGTCTTGATAGTCCGAATATCTCATCATCCCATCGCACTATATTTCTATTGATATTTTAATTCTAATCTTAATTGTTTGCTTACTTTATTGTAGATAACTAATGCTAATAATGATGTGTATATATATATATAGATATATAGTTGTATTAGTACCAACGTTTGATTCATAGTTATTAGATTGTGTTTTTCCGTCCCGTTATGTTTAATGATGATTATACACTCGTTTACTGTATTGTTAGAGCGGTGCTTGTGTGCTTGGTTATTAGATTTTGCTTCTATTCAAGAGCGTATAGTTCAATTTGAGTAGGTATTGTGTGCTTGGTTATTAGATTTTGCTTCTATTCAAGAGCGTATAGTTCAATTTAAGTAGGTACGTTACTTTATCTTTAACTTTTGTTATCGAATTTCTATAAAATGTTATAATATTGATTTCTTAATGATCAGTTAATTATGTGATTATTTGATATGTTTTTAATCTAAAATATGATACGTAAAATATATAAAAAAAAATTAAAGAACTTTAAGAAAAAGTTTCAACGTATCCCAACCTAAAATTCTAGGTCCGTCATTGCTTACAGTAACCAGTTGATTCGTTGATTCGGTTAATGACTATATATGAAAAATGATATATTAGTTCAGATTAAATTAACTATAAGCTATATAAGTGTTACATCAAATACGTACATATACTAACCTAGCTAGGTGTAACTAAACTTATTGTTAATATTGAATCAAACCTGCCCCAGTTCTGTATATGTATATCTACACACGTTTCTAAACATTAAGAACGAAGGAAATTAATGCGATGAGCCGATGACTGATTGACTGAGATATAATACCAAACCAGTTATGACTGTTATGTACTGTGTACTGATCACATCATGCAAAATCAGGTGTTAAATTGACTCAACTGATCGAGAAACTGATGAGAAAAGGACCTAGCTGGCATGAAACTAATCATACAAATCAATCAGAATGTTACCATATGCATGTGGCCGGATCGATGAAATGAGGCAAATGCCGCAAATCAATTACATTGTGGATGGCAAAGGGATGAGTGATAAGTCAGATTGGAAGATAAACTAAATTTGCATCGTGTTTTTCGTAGACGCTCGAGTATGATTGATCGGTGGAGCTGGGTTTTATATGCATATATGATGCATCGATCATGTTGTTTGTTGATGTTGCTAGCTGTTCGAGTTTAATTTATGGAAGTGACGGTGAAACCAAACTATACAAGAGCATGATGCTAATGAGGACGTAAACTACATCACTATATACCATAAGCCTGCATGCCCGGAAATGATGATATGAGCTACGAGCAGAGAGCAGTTTCCTTTCTTGTTTGCATGAGTACTACTGTCGGTGTTAGGGTTTTGGGTACGTCATTCTTAAGCCAAAACAAGAAATGAAGATATCTCTACTCATTATTTGAATATCAAATCTTCATGCACTGATGGAGTGATGATCATGGATCACAACGAGGAGCTTCGATTCAGTAATCATCAAACTACACCAGCTATATATTCTGCCAACAATCCCCAACATCATAAATTATATAAAGGATCAATCTACCGACTACGTCTATCACTTTTGGAATGATGCGGTTTCCATTTAAGAAAATAACTAATTTCATATAACGTTATGGATCATCAACATTGTAGAAACATTTCCATAACTGTGATGAAAATGGAAGATTATTTTTCTTTTGAAAGGGCTAAGACAGTAAAAGCCCACTGGACACGTCCGGCCCAACAGAAACAATAGGAGAGCTGAAGAGAACACACTTCATCATTGCAAAAGATGAAACATAGGTTCCCTTCAATCCTAGTACCTCGATCTTTAAGATAATGATAGCAGAGGAACATTAACAACATGGCTTAAAATTTACCGAGTAACTCAATTCTGATATCGTAAAACGTACATAAACAAAGAAGATCTAAAACAAGGAAGAAAGCCAATTAACAGTCGTCCACAAATGTCAGCTTCGAGCTCATTTGTCACTGCAGAATAAAAAGCTGTAGATGTCACTAGATATGGCCACTGTGTGTGCTAAAAGCAGAATCAAGACATCAACGTTTCAACACCAATGATAGCTTATTCCACGAGTGTCCTGCAGGAAATTGCTTCATTTTGAAGCACATGCAATATATAGCTTCTTCACACACTACTAGAAATATGGCTAAAGGCTACCCCTTTTAGATACACTTTATTAAGCGTGTCATTCCAGAGCAAATGATACGGTTCTATATTTTTGGTATTCTTTTGTTAATAGGCACCGATAACTGTAACAAAACAAAATATATAATTGATAAAATCAATTTATTAAAATACAAATTTAGATAAGTACGGAAATCAGTATCTATTGCTAAATAAAAAACTAAATTAATGTATTATCATTTCAAAATTAAGATAAACATGTTCTAGGATATTCTGTATCTTTCTAGATATTCTTCATGTGTGCTTTGGTCTTATGCCAATAAGATATGTAGTTTGACTAGATCTATGTATTCATTATCCTTACCATATTGGTATTGTGTAATTCCCTATATAAAGAGCTTCTATCAATGAATAAGATGATGATTCTCTTGCTATCTCTTTGTTTATACACTTTATACTTCATCACGTTATCATGCACTTTGTTCTAACCTAGAGCCAATAGCCCACCTTTTGTTTTTCCAAACCCTAAAATCGGGCAGCCTTGTTTTTCCCGATTTCCGACCAAAATTCCGACAGCCCTCCGCCGGAATTTTATATCCCCAGAAAGCTCTCTCCGTCCCGGATCCAACGCCGCCGGCCTCACCCTGAGAACCGGCCGGAAAGTCTCCGAACCGGTCGCTGGAAGATTCCAGACCGCCGCCGCTACCGACCACCAGTTCACCACCTTCCCTTGCTCCGATCAACTTGAATTTTTGACAATAGCTTCCTCATCTAGAGGTGCTCCTCCCTCAAAATTTCAGCCCGAAATTCTAACTAGAAGTGGGCAAAACGTTGTTTCTCCTCTCGGCCGCCGCCGCCGTCCGCTCTGCTGCTTTCTTTTCATCCGATCAAGCATCCAAGTGTTTACGGTATGTGTATTTTACAACCCTAAAACTCTTCCAAGTTCAATAACCTCGGAGGAGATAAAGTGATTTCTCCCCTTCTTCTACTCTATTCTATGCTTGGGTCGGTGTATTTGCAGGTACCAAAAACCCTGAAATTTTATTCGCGGGTCAAGAGTGTGTTTGATCACTCTTGTTTCCTTGTCCGGGTTGTGTATGATCAACCCCGACTTATCACCGGATTGCGTTTGATCAATCCGAGGCCTTATTCCGAATTGTGTTTGATCAATTCGCGGCTTTTCCGGATTGTGTGTGATCAATCCGAAGGACAAACCATTAAAAACATTGTTTGTGACCTCTATCGAGTCTCATAACAGCTTGGTTTTGTATGCAAGAGCAATGTAACATTTTGCTCATTTGAGTTTTGACGTACTAGATGCCTAAGGCGGATCTTCGCTTGGTATCTGTGGAACCTTTCATTAGAAAGGATTAAACCACATGTTTTGACCCCCAAGCTAACAAGCCTAGATGCCGAGATTTCACATCTCATGCGCTCAAAGTCTTTGAAGCGCCACATCGACAAAAACATTTAATGGCAATCTGTGCAAAAAGTAATGACCACAAAGTACTGTGGAATGCACTCATGGAGCGTTTCTCGAAACGTTCATATAACTCTACTTGTTGAGTTATTAGTCAAGTGGATTGCTTACCACCTTAATTGACTATATATTGTTAATGATCTTTTGTGGCATCATGATCCATAATCTTTAGCGGATTCGATCATCATCAAGTTCTCTAGGTCCTCTAAGTTGGTGTGGAATTACCAACGAGACTTAATTTTGATAATACAAATGAGAATTGTATATACGTTAATGTGATAAACTTATTTGAGATTATCTCCTAATATGGGGACAACAATATGGGTCATGACAACGGCAGAAAACGTCTTGCCGATGTCTAGAAAAAGGAGGAGGTGTCGCCAGCTCTAATAGCGACACTCCCGGTCTAGACACCATTTTATCAAAACTACTCACGTAAGCTCATGACAATGCAACCGTTGTGGATCTTCAGATCACTGGTTCAAGATTGTCAAGCTCCTTTAAATTGTGAATGCATACAAAAAAGTATGGAAAATCAATATGAGGACAAGAACGTCATCCTCATGATCGCGAATTTCAAAGATTCGGATCCTGCTCTAGCTACCCATGACTTTGATGTCATCGGCTAGACGTTGATTTTCGTTCCAAGCTTTATGTACTAAGGCGTTGTATCGACGTCCTTCGTCTATTTGAGACCTCGATGTACTCACATTAGCAATAATGAATGTCTTGAGAATTTTTTCGCAGTGAAACTATTATCCTCTGATGGTTCATATTGATTTACAATCAAGATGTACATTTACATCGTCCTTAGAAACATGGCATATTGTGCCGATTTTGGTCCCTTCCTTTGAAGGTGACTCATGGCACTGCATCCTCAAAGAGGATCGCCCACGTGTTTCGGTTAAGTCTTCTACCCTATAGCGGATTTTTCATCATCAATTGTTCAACTAGGCTCATCCAAGCTCAGTGTGATGTCTTAGAATTGTCCGAAATTAAGGAGATAGTGGTTTTAAGTGTGCTTCGCACTACCGACCCTTCACGGACATGCCTGGTCATACTGACTTGGAGTTACCGAAAGCTTTTGATTTTGGATCCCCCTACGCTATTAAACCAATTGCCATCTTGCAAAAGACGTTGAAGACTTATCAAAGCTGGAAAATTATCATCATAATCAGATCCTCTAGGTCCTCTGAGTTAGTTTATGTTCATGTCAGGGAGCTTTTGCTAACTAGTCATGGAGTTTACAACCTTAGAACGACTGAAAGGACTTGGTTTTGATCATACACACATCACTTTTGGCTAAGGCAAAAGCCTACACGCCACCTGCAAGCTTCATAGCTTCGCATATGCCAATTCTGCGAAAAACAGCAATCTGTCCCTTCTAGACAGTCAACTTCATTTGAGCTTTGTGAACAGGTCCGGATGAACCAGATAATAAGCTTTATATCATTGGAAAGTTCTACAAGTCTAGTTTTCAGAACTTTTCGTGGTTTGTCCATATCTATTTTAACGAAGAAGTTATGGCTGTTTTAGTGCGCAAAGGTCATTATGCGCGGAAATTTTTATGCACTCTCGGGATTGTAGCTTTTCGTAGCTTCTTTCAATCCTTTTAAACAGTGGAACTATTTACTGGTTCAAGTGTAACTATTTACTCGCCTATCTACTCTTTGTAGATATGTCTCAGAGACATTGAGTGTTTCGCAGATAGTGGACTATCCACAATATTCTAAGTAACCATGTTAAGTTTTAAAGACATTTCTGCTAATAGTTTTCATTTGAAAATATATTGTGAGAATGAACAAGAATTCTCTTGTGTATACCTCCTCATGAATGCGAACTGAAGCGCATCTTGGA
Organism: Fragaria nilgerrensis; assembly: GCA_010134655.1. NCBI lineage: Eukaryota > Viridiplantae > Streptophyta > Magnoliopsida > Rosales > Rosaceae > Fragaria > Fragaria nilgerrensis. Next base: position 29,447,171 of record CM020978.1, on the reverse strand, counting down.
GAAGTTCATGAGTCAATTTAGTGGATTTAGTGGATTGTATGTCACTACGATTCGAGTATCGAATCCCATGTTGTCGCCAAACAAGATATTTGGGACACCGACTCATATAGACTTTGGTTTGACCATTTAAATCATCCTGGAAGCAATAGTCCAAATTTTGAGAAATTCTTATGAACATCCATTCTTCCGCTCAAAACGAAGACATTCGAGATCTAGCATCACCATGAAGCATGGTGGTGACCTGGGGGACATTGACGTCACCCGAACACGACTCCAACTTCCTGGAGGTTGTCCGGTCAATTCCTCAAGTAATTGAGATGCACCGGCCTTTCCTCGATGTCGCATTGGCCCCCTGCAATACTCAATACTCGTTTTGAAAGCCTATTCTTTAGCTAAATTAGGAGTAAGGCCCTCCTATGCTAAATGACACAAAAGTGAACATTCTATTCTTACATCAAACTATATAAATAGATACAACCAACTTGCGGATATTTTTTTATGCTTTATGGTGTTGGTTGAAATGTTAACACATTGGTGACGTGTTACGCTATTATCTATTACTTATGCTGCTTATACTTCTACGGGCTCACTACCCATTCTTTAAAGAAGTTTATCGGGATGTAAGTTGAAGTGTCCTGTACCCCATGTTCACACGCAATACGGTCTCACCGAGGCTACGACCAAGCAACTTTAGCTTGTCGCTCGAACATTATTGATGCGCACCAATCTTTCTATTGCGTCTTGGGGCTATGCAATATTTGCATGCAGTTTTACTATTCATCTATGACCCACCATCATTGAATTTTGTTGTACTACAGCTCGTGACTGTGTATCAGGATTGACACGAAATTACAATCCTTGAGCTCGGCAGAATTGAAACGGATCTCCAATCGTTGAGCTTAGCTAGATGTTATTTCTAGGTGTCAAATCGTATTGTCACTGCGTACAATGATGGGTCATTTGAGATGAATAAGTTTAGGTTGGATATGAAACTCCACCTATAATCTGTATATGTAAAAACCTTGTCAGACGATCTCATTTTTTGTCACTTTGATGAGACAATATTCCCGCCGTTAGGGGGAGATAAGAACACAAGTGTTCAAGTGGAACGACGTGAATTATCGTGGTTTGTCCCCACTAAGTCTCATTTTGATCCTAAATGCTTAAAGTGTTAAAGTGACGAGATCACATGCTGCAAATATGTCTGCAAGGATTGATGTCCTACAAAAGGACATGGCGCGACCAAAAGAAGTTGGTCTTGACGCCATCACCATGGATGGTGATATGGTGACGCCATATAGTGGCAAAATTGGTGTCACAAGGCCGTGTGGCTTCCCAAAAGGAGGGAGACCCTTAGGTTCGATACTTTCTCGCACTAGGAAGAAAGCGAGCTTGGCACAACCTGATCCATTGATCAGTGATACTCAAATCCGTCTCATGAAGTCTGAATTGTGATTATCATTGGGGGACGCCTCAATGTCAAATCCAATCTATATAGAGATCTCTACAAGTATTACACTAGTGTACATGAGGACGTGAGATAATGAGTTTACTATCGAACCACCCTTCGTTGATGGATATCAACTTAGTTGATTGGCCAAATGGAAAGATGCGATCTAACATTAACAAAGAGATAGGTCCTTGGGCAGGTGATGCCGGCACCGCAAGCTAAACCCTATCAACTAGCGTAGTGAGAACAAGAGCTTAGACTTACCTTATGGCGCAATGTCTCTCACTAACACGCACTGAGATCGACTACGATGAGATATGCTCTCGTAATGGATGTCATTGCACTCCACTACTTTGTCAGTTTGGTAGTTTCCGAATAACCGAACATGCAGCCTATGAACGTGGTCATAATAACATCTCTATGGGATCAGAGATATACATGAAGGTCTTAAACGGACTTCATTCATCTGAATCAAGTGGCTCCAAACCACAGGAGCATGCGTTTGCTAAATGTATTGAAACACACATGGACTCTACTTGATTTGGAAGGGATATGATGAATTATGCCTTTGCGTGTTCATTCCGGATTTACATGGACTCTTGATGGATCAAGAGATGCCAATATGTATCAACATCCGAAGAAAAAGATCTTGGGAAGACATGGTCTCGATAAGACACTCGATGACTGTATTGATGATGATTTTCCATCAATCGGCTTAGGCGCTCTATAACTAGTGACGCCTACATATACTCTCATAATTAGTCAAGGTCTTTGCTCTAAAGAGAGATCCGTTGTTTTGTCTAAAGTAAGATGACAAATATGTGTTAAGAGATGGAGTTCCCATCTAAGTACAATAAGACGCATCAATGCACTCAACACAATACGAAATACTTGACATCTCATTCGCTATGAAAAGTTGTAAAGCTAAGTGTAGCTATGCGCCCACGCAACGTCAATGTAATGACAGTAACTCCTTTTTTCAATACTTAATGGTATGAAAGGTTGAGGCTTATTCTATCCCTACATAAGAAAGACACATCAAAAGCGAAATCAGAATCTGCCAAGTTTTGTAGGTCAAATTCCACGGAACCTACAGGAAATCTCACTCACTATAAAATGGTGAAATTGGTACCATTGGAAAAGGTCTATGTGTCTACTTTCCAGAGACACCAACCATTTGAACATACCTATCATATTGAGTGACTTATGGCCGTTTTCGTAAAGTAGGACGAATCTGTCTGAGAATCTGATTTTGGCAAAACAGTCAACTTCGACGGAACTTTGTGAATAGCTCCTGATGAACCAGAACGTGTGTAATATACTGTTGGAAAGGTAAATGAGTCTAGTTTCCAAAACCATTTACGGTTCATTCATATATATTTCCTAGAGGAAGTTACGACTGTTATAGTAACTGAAGGTCATGATGCGCGGAAATCTGATTTCCTGCACGAACTTATGTTTTGAGTTCACAAGCAGCCTTCTCCTCAAGATCTAAGTGTAAAAGATCATTTGAGGACAATACGGCATGATTTAGTTAATCATTGCCCAATACCACATTTGAAGACATGTTAAAGAGCATTGACATGCTAAGTTGTTGAAACTTCCGTGATTAGTAAGAATCAGGAAGCGCCCTATGATTGATGTAAAGATCAGGGGGAGGTGCGAACTTCAAGGGAGTCTAGCACATACATACATGTCACTATCAGATGTGAAGGGTGCGTTGTACTCTTTTTCTCCTACGATCAAGGTTCAGTTTTTCTCCCACAAGGTTTTTGTGACTTGACGAGGTTTTTGACGAGACAACAGATCAGCACCATCGGCATATCAGCGCGTGGCACAAGGGGGAGTGTTCTAGGATATTCTATATCTTTCTAGATATTCTTCATGTGTGCCTTGGCCTTATGCCAATAGGATATGTAGTTTGACTAGATCTATGTATTCATTATCCTTACCATATTGGTATTGTGTAATTCCCTATATAAAGGGCTCCTATCAATGAATAAGATGATGATTCTCTTGCTATCTCTTTGTCTATACACTTTATACTTCATCAAAACATCGATTAATATTAACAACCCACTCTTTTTACATTTAACTTATCCAAGTCATCCACAAATTTAGTTCCAGTTAACCAGTATTACGTCTTCATCCGTATTCATCGCACCGCAATATTAATAACCAACAAATTTTCTCTAATTTCATTTATTTGAAATCTAATTTCCCCCAATTATTTTCTCTAATTTCATTTATTTGACAAAAGGAACAAACTCACAATTGTCCACAATATACGGGATCTCATCCCCTGATCCTCATAACCTCCCCCTTTTATCTCTTCCATTCACAGTTTCACATTGTAAGTTCTCTCATTTTTGATAACTCTTTTGCAACTTGGTTTTCTATTGATCTTAATGATCTAGGCGTAAAGAAGTGGGATACAATGTTCTTCATCAGCAGGTAATCACATGTGAAATTATATTCAGATGTATGTTTTGAGATGCATGTAATGTATATATAACTATGATCAATATTCATTCATCTATCCATCTCACATAATAGGTCGAGATCAACGTGCACCTATTCGCTAATCTTCTGTGTTTGATAAAGACTTCATCGCCTTCTTAATCGATCGCAGATGACATATATATGGAAGAGATCCTTTTGTTTCAATTAGAGGCTAGATTGCTCGATTTGGGAGGTAGATATGGTTGAGTGGGTTCGGCAGCGGCTATTTGTGTAGCGGAGGGAATTAAGCTCGTGGTGGGTCAAAAACCATCTTCCAGATAGAAGAAGTAAGATTATAGAAAAAGGAGGAGGAAGGGAGAAACAGAGAAGGACGGCGGAGCTCCACGATGGCTTGATCGAACAACAAAAAATATAGTTTGACCAAAAAGAAATATAATTAATATTGTAAAAAATGAAAAAAATAAATAAAAGAAAAAAAACAAGAAAAAGGATATTATCCGATAAGCAAACTGAAAAAAAAATCTATTGGAAAAAACGGTAAAAAAGAATAAGATAAAAAAGAAATAATACATGTGAGATCCATTTGAAACAGAAATTAAAAGAATAAATATTATATTTAAAATATAAAAAAAATGGAGATACTGAGATTAAAAACGTGGTTTTAGATTAGTGGAGACTGCAACAAAGAATACTCTTTTTCAATCTGTGATTGCACCGTACATAATGATTTTTAGATGCGGTTATTCGTATCTTTAAAACAAAAGATACAGATAAAGATCAGTATCCTATGAGGCTCTTGCTAGTAGTGACAAGGGCTCAGAATAAAGTTGAATGCCCTGATCGATCAACACGCTTCTCTCCTTTAGAATGTCTTATACACCCAACAACAACTAAGCAATGCACCCTTGTGTAGGCTGCAGAGTGACCCAACAACAACTAAGCAATGCACCCTTGTGTAGACTGCAGAGTGTACCAATTGGTTACAGGTAGGATTGTCTGGCTTCACTCTGTGCTCATTCATTTTACCAACACTCAAAAGATTCATCAGCATGGCCTTCCATGGCCAAGAGTAAAGAAGCTGTCAGATTTTTTAGCTCTCCTGCATACCCTTTTCAGTTTTCACACTCTCTCTTTTGCAACGAAACAGGGACCTGTATGGAAGGAACGTCGACGTCGAGTCTGAATAATCTGAGTTTCTTTGGAAATCTTTGTTATTGTAAGAGGCCACAAGCTGGTTGTCACAAATCATCAGGATTTCCCCATTCGGCCATTACTCAAGAACAACGTTATTATGCCAATAAGGGAATTCTAGCTTCCTGGTAATGGGATATGATAAACATGACTAAACAAGGACATGGTAAGTGATTAGATAATGCCGTGAGCTGAGCAATTTCTCTGTTATATACCCGGGTATCGGTAGTATATGGTGCATGAAAGTTTGAAGTAAGATTGTAAGAAGATAAAAGAAAAAAATGGTCTACTTTTACTTCTGATGAAAAGAATGAGTACATTTTTTCTGAATAAAAACAACAACAACAAAAGAAAATGATAATCGGATGTCAGCTTTGTGCCGCTCCTTTGTTACTACAGAAATAGCTGTAAATGTCACTAGAGATGGCCACTGTGCTAGAAGAGACTGCTAAAAGGATCATCACCAATGATACTAGTCTGTCCTTCTTTGTTGCAATTCCATGAGTGTCCCTGCATTGCATATAATGCATATCATTTAATTATACTTGGAAATGTTCATTATTTGACACATCATAAGAATTAATGGAGAAGGCATGGCTTTCAAATCAAAGAAAGGAGGTCTTCTCATTCAGAAAAAATCAATTAGTACTAACTGAGCTTTTATTTTTGCAATCTGATTTTATCAAATACCAAACATTACCATAAATCACAAGTTCGATCATTATAGTCGTTGTTGCTTGCTTACCTGAGGGCAACGGCAGCTGGAAATATGTAACCAACGGAGATCGCAGCAGTAGCACCTGTGAACTGGAAGGCATCCCAGATACTTGGAATAAAATTGGCTCCCAAAAGATAAAACCCATCAATGCTGCTGTTATCAAGTAGAATCTTCGATTGTCAAAGGCAATAGGAATGGCATAGGGAAAGAGAAGCCCGTCCAAATTGAGGCGAAGAGAGAAAAATACAATTGGGAAAACAAGCATCAGGTGGAGGCCATAGCTCACCCTAACAATATCATCAAGAAATGAGCTATATGGAATTCCGAGATCACCATCAAAATTTGCCAGTACATCATCCAGCGTTTGATCTCCAAAGAGAAGAAAACCAAAGAAGCTGGTCGCAACATACACGGAAGAGCAAAATGTAAGTGACGTTCGTACTATTGACTTCATCTGATTAGGGTCTACTAGCTCATTCTCAATAGGATGAACTGCATTTAAGTTAAGAAAATCATCAGCTAGCTAAAAGAAGACAAATTGTTGTATTGAGCAGTCTTATGATTACACGCTATACACCAGCATTGCAGAAATTAGAATCAATGACTATTCAGTGAGTCTTGCCAAGTTTTGAAATGAGTCTGATATCACAATGTCATATTAGAAATCAAGAATTCAACAATGAAAACTTAACTAACACCAGTAAGTTTGCATGACTTCAAGCAACCAATCTTGTGCAAGTGAAGGGAGCATTTTAAGTACTAGCATTATATCCTCAGTGACATTGTAAAAACAACACTTACAACAGAAACCTAGCAGGCTAATGTACTTGAGGCAGTGAGAATATTATATAAATTCAACCAGAATTTAGCTTTTGAAGTACTTACTGTTATGGTGGCAGATATAGGCAGTAACAAGAATGGGAATGGTAGTGAAAAGCTTCCAAAACGATGCTTGGTCCTCAAGTTTCGGCATCAACCGTGGAAATCCAACCCCTCCTTCTATTAACTTCACTGTCGCCACTCCGGCAATGATCGCCACAAACACAACCGCCAAACCAACTGACAATGCCGATGTGTATCTCAACGAATCTACCACCATCACCAACATAACAAAACTCACAGAAATCAGTCACTACACTTCAGCATTAGTTACCGTGCAAAATCACAGGTTGGAGTGAAAAGTAAAAAGTAAAAAAGTAGAGCGCAGTTGAATGTACCCACGCGCTTGAAAGAGATAAGAGGAGCAAGCACAAAGAGCGTGGTAACAAGTAGCAGCGAGAATCGCGCGGTCCACCAACGCTGACCAAACCACTCCTCCATCACACCCGAGTGGTGGACCCCGTCCGACCACGTACCAGACAACACATCACCTGCACACACCAATACGACGTCGTCAAATCTCTGACCACCATTGACCGACTGACGGACACCGAAACACACTCCCGGACATAATTACTGGTCAAGTTTCGTTACCCATGATGATCATGTAGACAACGAGCATGCCGAGGTTGTTAACGACGACGCAGACCTGGAGGAGGTTCCGGCTGGGCCCACCGAACGAGTCCCCGACCAGACCGGAGTACGAGGATGTCTTCGAGGCGCGTGTGAACCGGAGGATCATGTCGATGGACGATTCCGTCAGCACGGCGCCCAATACGATCATAATGAGGCCTGGAATCAACCCCAATTGCTTGACGGCGGCCGGCAGGGCCATGATTCCGGCGCCGACGATTGTGGTGGAGAGGTTGAAGACGGCGCCGGAGAACGACGCGCCATCGAAGCCGGCCTCACTGTCGCCGCTGCGCTTTTTGGGCAGCAGAGGGGATTTCGGGGTCCGCCGGAATTTCATGTCGGCGGTCGGAATCGTCATCGGTTTTTCCGTTGAATATTTGGGATGTGGTGGAGGGAGCTGGGAGTTTGGCTGACGGTCTTTTATTTGTTTTTGTTTGACACGTGGAACCGTTGCGCTAGCAAATAGCGTGTTGACACGTAAGCAGATTTCATTTTTGGATCGCCGGTCGTTGCCGTTTTGTGAACAACAAAAAGGTTGGAAAAGTCGTTACGTTTTGGCAAAGCGTAAGAGATGCCAAACCAATAGGGATGGGACCCCAACTTGCAATTTGATTTGAACCCGACTTCGGCGCTGGTAATTTAACTTGTAATTTATATTTATTCGTTGCGGTTATCTTAAGTTACTCATTACAGTCAATGAATATAGAACATGTGTCTATTTTAAAATACTTGGTTATAATTTAAAAACATAATAATGAAATTTTGGGTATTTGACATGTTTGTTTATGATTATTGTTGACACTTGTCCATCTCTTATTGATATTTATCACCTATAAATGGTCATAGCTGGTCACCAAAGTTATTTTCATTTTATTTTAGGAACCGAATATATGATTTAACTTCTTGATTTCTTTTAATGGTAACCATAGTATATGTAATGACATATTCTGGCATGCGATTAATATTGACATCCGATTTGGGTTTTAACTCAAAAACAAAAAAAGAGCTGGATGATCACAACATATATTTACACAAAGGTGATGGCTAGCTAAATATCTCTCCGCTTCGCTCTTGAATTCTCAGGTGATTTTACATGTACAGTGATCACAATAATAAGCATGGAGCAGGAAAACATTTAGTATTCCTTGTATGGCAGTCACTACCAGAAGAAAAGCTTTAGCCGACGAAAATAAAAAAACCAGGCCGACGAACTATTTTTTCATCGGCTAAAGTCCACGTTAGTGGACGAAATTTTTCTTCGTCGGCTATGGTCAACTTTAGCCAACGAAATTTTAATTTCGTCGGCTAAAGAAATTTTTTCGTCGGCTATAGTCTGTGAACTTTAGCCGATGAAATTTTTAAAAGTTTAGCCGACGACATTTTAATTTTGTCGGCTAAAGTGCTTTATATTTGCCGATCTGGACAACAGCTCATCTGGGAAAAAAAACGGGAGAAAAAGTTTGGGTGTTGTCGAAATCTGTCCATAATTAGTTTGTGGAGCTATATATAGGTACGTATGTGTATATATGTTGATTTTGAATTTTATTTGAGTTGATCGATTTTGAGTGTGATTGAGTTGATCGATTTTGAGTACGTTGGATGTGTATATATATATATATATATATGTTGATCGATTTGGTTGATGATTTGATAATATATATGAAGTTGTTGTTAATAAGTAGTAGATATACATATATATATATATATGTTAATTAATTTATATATTGTGTTGATGGTATGAAGTTGTTGATGATATGAGTTGATGATGATTTTGTGATGATGTTGATGTATAATATTGTTATGTAATTATTAAGTATATATATATGTGTTAATTAATCTGTTATTAATTAGTTGTAGTACGTAGAATACTAAATGAATTGAGATTTTATATATGGAATTTAATTAATAATTAGCTAGAGTTATACATATATATTTTGTTATATTTTCAGGATATGGATAAGAGTTGGATTTCTATTGCCCGTGCACGAAATGTCAGTGCGCAGCGATATGCATCGATTTACGATTGACAAAATATGGCAGCACCTGAAGAGTAACGGGTTTTGGGAGAAGTACACATGTTGATTATATCACGGTGAAACATCATCAGGGGGTCCGCATGATCATGACCAATTTTCTGAGACGGGCAGTACATCCAACGATCCAACAACGGCCTTCATCAACGACATGTTTTCTTATGAGAGCGGTGTATGCGCTCAAGGACAGTATATGCCTGAGCCGGTTCAGCCCTTCCTTAGAGCTGTCAACACTGCTGATATTGACAAGTACAACAAACTGTTTTCTTTCCAACAGACCCCTGTGTACCCCGGTTGTCAGAAGACCGTTCTTGAAAGTGTGATGGACGTAATGAAGATTAAAGTTGAGACAAAATCGACCGTAAAAGCTGTTGATGATTATCTACAGTACACTGCTTCGATGCTGCCCCACGGTTATCGTCCTTCCTACCACTCATCATAACATCCGATGTATCCTGAAAGATCTTGGGCTTTCCTACATCAAGATCCATGCATGCAGATATGACTGCGTTCTCTTCTGGGGTAAAGATCCAGAAGGGAATGGCCTTGGTGGCATTGACGCATGTCTGATATGTCATACTGACAGGTATAAGCTGACTCCTGCAGGCAATAGGAAACTTGTGAAGGTACTTCTGTATTTCCCGTTAAGGGATAGGCTGGAGCGGTTGTACATGTCTTCACACACTGCCAAAGCTATGAGATGGCACGCTGATAGGGAATTGCATGACGAAGACACCCTTATACACCCTACTGACGGGGAGGCTTGGAAGCATATAGACAGGGAGTTTCCTCATTTTGTGTCAGAGGTCCGAAATGTGAGGCTCGGGCTCTCATCCGACGGGTTCAACCCTTTTGGCAACATGAGTATTCAATACAGTGTATGGCCGGTGATTTTGGTACCATACAACCTTCCCCCATGGATGTGCATGAAGAAGGAATACAATATGTTGAGTTTGTTGATTCCGAGGCCCGGTTATCCAGGGAAGTGTCTCGATGTGTATTTCAGACCTTTGATTGAAGAGCTTAAGTTTTTATGGGACGTTGGTCATCCCACTTATGACAAGTACATGCACTAGATGTTCTAGATGCATGTCATGGTTGTTGGTACCATCAGTGATTTTTCTGCCCGTGGGATGTTGTCGGGCAACGTTGTTAGGGGATACAAGGCTTGTCTAGAGTGCCTTAGCGATGAGGGGAGCAGCAGTCATTGCAATAAGATATGCAAATTAGGTCACCGCACTCTTCTTTCATATAATCACGAATGACGGTTCGATGCACAAGCATTTGATGGGATCGTAGGAAACAGTGTGCCTCCCAGAAGATGGACGGGGGAAGAAATTTTAGCAGTGCTTAATGAGTACGATTTTGGGCAGCTCAGCAATCATCCCAATATTGTGGCGGCAATACCTGAAAGACCCGACAAGTACAAATTCTGGACACATAAGAGCATATTCTGGGAACTCCCATAGAAAAGAATGTTTGCGACAGTGTGGTGGGCACAGTGCTGAACTTGGAGGGGAAGACGAAAGACGGTCCTAAGGCACGCATTGATCTAAAAGAAATGCTTATAAGAAGACATCTGTGGTTGAAAGAAGGGAAGAAAAAAATGCCTCAAGCTCCTTACACCATGAAGCCTGACCAGAAGAACGTAATTTTTAGGTGGATGAGTTGTGTGAAGTATCCTTCAGGCTATGTAGGAAATATAGCTCGGTGTGTGAACTTTCGGGACAATAAGATGTACGGGTTGAAGAGTCATGACTGTCATATCCTGCTACAACGTCTCTTCCCTGTTTTCATTCGAACGTTCCTTCCCCGTCAGGTGGTGGAGCCGTTAGTAGCGTTGGCAAGATTCTTCCAGAAGTTATGCACACGGAAAGTGAAAAAATCTAACCTCCGGGAAATGCAAGAGGACATCATTTATATCATGTGTAAATTTGAGAGGATATTTCCTCCAAATTTTTTTGACATCATGCCTCACCTGATGATCTATCTTCCCGAGCAATTGTTGCTTACCGGTCCAGTACACTACACTTGGATGTATCCCATGAAAATGTACGTTTTTTACACCTGAATTCCTCAATATACATGTTCAATAATCATAACACTTTGTAACTTGATTTATAGGCAACTTGGAGACTACAAAGATTATGTGGCCAATAATCCGCGCCTGAAGGATGTATAGCTGAAACATATATTGCGCACGAGTGCGTCACCTACATGAAGTTGTATTTAGGAGCGTTGAAGGAAACAGACGAAGCCATGCCGGTAGATGTACCGAAGTTCAATCTTTCCATACTCTCTAGTGATGTTGAAGTTTATGGAATTTTGCCAGACTCTTACAAGTTGCAACCACATGAGCTAGTCATTTCCCATTGGTGGGTATTGATTAACTGTCCAGAAGTTGAATACTGGAAAGACATCCATCTATATTGTCCAGACATTTAAGGTGATCTCGAGTACCATAACAGGGAGTTCGCAAACTATTTTGGCGGCTGGGTACGTAATTCAATATTTCTGTACGTATTTATGTTTATTGCATAATTATCTATATTTACAGTTGAATGCTTGGTTGCAGATGAACCATATTCAATTTGATGGTCACCCAAATTGGTCGCACGAACTAAGACTTCTAGCGATGAAGCCGATAATGTCAAGAGTTTATCCGATGTATAAGGTGAATGGCGTGCAATTTATATGTGAACAGAGAGACAACAGACAGAGAACACAGAATTCTGGGGTGATGGCGCATGGTGGGCGGAATGAAGTTGACTATTACGGTGTTCTCCATTCAGTGGTGGAACTCGTTTATGGACAAGGCATGACAGTGCACCTCTTCAAGTGTAGATGGTTTGATATTACGCCGCAGATCATGAAGTCCGATCAGTACGGAATATTATCGGTGAACACTGCTACAAGTTGTTACGAAGATGACCCGTTCGTTTTTGCCACATCGGTAAAACAAATGTTTTATCTTGATGACTTTACTAAGGGTGACGCGTGGAAAGTAGTCAACCTTGTGCACCCTCGAAACATTTACCGAGCGGCTACACTTGGAGAGGCCGAAGACGAGGAAGAAGATGTTGCGTATCAAGAGCCCAGCGCAATAGGTATTCCTAACTCCTCTTCCGTTCGCCTTAATAATTTTAAAGCGGGTCGTTCGGTGCAAATTCGTGATGAAGAGCCAAGGCTTATTGATGTTGATCCAAATCAAGAAACAGACGAAGACTCTGGCGATGAGGAAAGACATAGATTACCAGAAATTAATTCTGACACCGAAGAAGACTCATCGGATGATTCCGATTACGAGCCTTAGTTTTAATTCCGATTACATTAATTTGTAATAAAAAAGAATGTATTACCTTTATAGTTTACATATGTTGAATTCATATTTCTGTTATTTTATATGAATTTTGATGATATATGAACATGAAGTTAGTATGGTTTACATTAAACCTTCTGTTTTTTTAATGTATTTTTTATACTTTAGCCGACGAATTATAGTATATTTTGTTGGCTAAAACCATCTTAAATAAGTCATAATTCGTCGGCTAAGATGCGGTTAGCCGACGAATACCCTAATATTTTGTCGGCTAAACCCTAAACCCTAAACCTTAGCCGACGAATATCCTAATATACGACTTGTTGCGTCTCATCGGTTTGAAACTATTTTCAGTTGAAGGTCCGGCCAAAATACGTAATTTAGACCGTCCAATGACCTTTTCCGTGCGTTTAGGGGTTTGACTTAACAGATTAACCGTCCGGATCGAGCCATTAACCTTGTCGGATCAAGTTGAATTTTTTCTCATACATGTATTTTATCATGGTGGTCAGATCTGACGGTCGGATTTTTGTTTCTCAAGTTTGATCATTACAATCACAGTGTGCCGAATGTATAAAAAGTACTTTAGCCGACGACATTATTGAAAACTCGTCGGCTATAGTTAATACAATAAAATAAAACAGATAAATTGAAAATATTAAATAAAAAGTACTATAGCCGACGAATTTCAAGGGTTAGCCGATGAATTTCAAGAGTTAGCCGACGAATTTCAAAGGTTTAGCCGACGAATTTCAATCGTTAACCGACGAATTTCAAATGTTAGCCGACGAAGTAAGTATTTCGTCGGCTAAAGGTATCGGGACCGTAGAAAACCCAGCGCTCGACAACCTCCACAGAGCGACGAAAAAACCCTAAAAAACTTACCGGTCCGCCTCCTCAAGCCCACCACCGCCTCCTCGAGCCCTTACCGCGCTCCACAGCCTCCACTGCCTCCGCCGCATCAGCGGCCTCCTTCCGCCCTCTCCCTCTCCCTCTCCGTCTCCCTCTCGCTCTCCCTCTCCCTCTTCCACAATACGAACACAGTCGAAAGGTAACTCTTTTCTTGACTTTGCTTGCTCTGTTTTTAAATATTTTACTAATAGTTTATTTTTTTCTTTGAAGGCCGTTTCCCGGGCGAACGCTCAGAACCGGCAACGCAACACAATGAACCATCATGCCGGTTCTAGACCGTTCGATGTCTTCATGGATGAGGAGGCCAGGGAACATCCAGAAGTCAACCGGTACGTCTATACGTACGAGAAGACATATCCTGACGCCCAGGAGGATATTGTAAGTCATCTTACGTTTTTAAATTTTAAATTTTACTTATATATATGTCAAAATGTTAATTAATCATTTTTTTCCTATCCAATTAGGCAAATGTGAGGGAGGCTAGTGACGAGGTGATGAGTGTTATAGTGAGGAGACATGGCCGGACACGCAGGAGGAAGAGATGTCCGTAGCCATGTCCCGGATCGACACTTCGGATCCGAAGGTTGGGGCGAGGATCATGGGCACAGTCTTCCCACCGCGAGCAAACAACTTCTACTGCCGGGATCTAGGAAAGAAGGGCGAGGGGGTCCTGAATACCACTCCAGGATTTCAACGAAAGGCAGCCTCGACCACCAGGAGGACCTCGACCACCAGCAGGACGACTCAGCTAGAGTTTGAAGTTCAGAGACTACGGGGACAACAAGCTGCTCAGGCTGCCTATACTGTCGCAGTATATGCCACCCAGCAGGCCCAACAGCAGTAGATGTTCCAGTACTTGTAGGAGTTTACAGCTACTCAGCTTCAGGACTTCCGGCTCCACCCATGTCTACGCTTATACCGCTACCTTAGCTGCCGCAGCAGCCCCCAAAATCGGATATTGATTTAGACGATCTAGATTTTGTGTAGTTAATTAATTATACAGTTTTATGTGCTTGTTGTTGGTTATATGGAATTGTTTTGGTGTATTTTGCAGCTTGCTTGGAATGATAATTTAGAAGTTTCGGGTTTTTTTTATACTGGAATGGATTTATAGCCGACGAAGCACGTAAGATATTCGTCGGCTATAGTATTTTTAATTTTTTTTTACAAGGTTTAGCCGACGAATTATGACATGTTTCGTCGGCTAAACCCTCCTAAAACCGACAAAACAGACTATATATCGTCGGCTATACTTATTTTTTAATTTTTTTATTACATACTTGAGCCGACGAATATTTTAAATGTTTTGTCGGCTAAAGTCTCAGACTATGGTCGACGACACATTTAAGGTATTCGTCGGCTAAATTATGGGAAAAAAGCCGACGACTTGTTTTTCGTCGGCTAAATTCTGGGAAAAAAGCCGACGACTTGTTTTTCGTCAGCTAAACTCTAGGACTATAGCCGACGACGTCTTCTTATTTCGTCGGCTAAAGTCATCGCCGACGACCCTTTCCCGACGTAATCATAGCCGACGAATTAAGCTAACAGGCTGACGAAACTTTTTCGTCGGCTAAAGTGCTTGTCCTGGTAGTGAGTCCTTCTAATGAGGACCCTTAAGTTAAGGACTTGGTGAGGACTTTTCGGCTTATCTCATCTTTTGATCTTATATCCACATCTTGACCGTTCAGTTTATAGGTATTTATGAAAATTTGTAGAAATGATCTACTCATATAAACTTAAAAATTGAACGGATGAGATGTCAAAATGTGATCGAAAATTAGGTCATTTAAACCATAAACCGAAAAGTCATCACCAAGTCCTTAACTTAAGAGTCCTCACTAGAAGGGCTCCCTTCCTTGTATATATACCTAGCTATGAGTATAACTGCATGTATAAGGTCTCATAATCCTTTAAGCTAGATCTTTTTTTTTTCCTTCTTAAGAATCAGTTTTTGTTGAATGACTTGGATCAGAGAGTTTCATCAAAAACCTATTGGCAGGCGGATGCAAAATCTATAGTAAGTTCAGAAACACGAGGACTAGGAGAGGTATAGGCCGTATAGATAATAAACTCTCTAATCAAACCATGAACAGAAGTTTAAGATTATAGGGTTGTAATTGGTTTTGAAATACTTGCATACAATGAAACCTAGACTAACCAGGAAATCGCAGTAATATATATAAACCCCTCCTTTGCTCAAAACCCTAGAAACCAGAAATCAATCAGGGAACGGAAGATGGTGGGGATTTCACAACTGAATGACGATCTATTAGGTCAGATCCTGAAACGGGTCAACGACCCGGATGATCGGAAACGGTTCTCCCAAGTCTGCAAACAATGGTCGACAGTCGAAGGTCTAACCATAACGTCACTCACTTTATTCCGACTCAGTAGTCTCCGTCAGGTACTGCCTCGATTCCCTAATCTAGTTACATTCCGCACATCCCAGCCTATCTCCGAGGAAGCGGATCTCGAGTTCATAGCCCAAACATGTCCCAAACTGGAGGCCATCAATCTCAGCACCACAGATTTCGAATCAAGTTTGTTACCGACAAACGGTCTTTACGGTCTGTCAAGTGGTGGCGGCCTTTTGAAATTGTCCAAGGTTTTGATCAGAGGGAGAGAGAATGTAGGCATTCATAGATGGCTACCTAAGTTGGCACATGAGAACTTGACTTATTTGGATTTGGGAAGGTGCAGCTTGATCGATGACAAAGCGTTGAAAGCAATTGGGCTACTGTGCCCTTGTTTGAGCTATTTGAATTTAGAAGTTTCCGATGTTTCGGACAAGGGTTTGAGATTGTTGGCACATGCAAGGTGCTCAAAAACCCTTAAGACATTGGTGCTTGCTCAATGCTATTATATAACCGACTCCGGGGTCTCGCATTTGCAGAGCATGCAATGCTTGGAAGAGCTGGATTTGGAAAACTGCGGGGAGCACGACACCGAAGTCTCTGATATTGGAGTTAGAGCTGCAATCTCTGGAAATCGATCTCTCAAGAAGTTGAACTTGAGTTGGTTGATAAATGTGTCGGACCAAATCATGGTGTTTGTTTCTGAAAATTGCCCCAACTTAGAGTTTCTTGATGTAAGTAATTCTGGTGTAACTGTTGCCGGAATTCGTGCGCTTTCCAGTCACAGGTGCCTAGAATCTCTTGTTTGGCGCACTGGTCGTGAATATTTTTGGTGGCCCGATATAGATGCAAGTCACACAAGTCTAGATCTATCGTCTTGAGTAAGCCGCGTATGTGCTCCATTCCGGAAAGCTTTAGGAGAATTGTGACCTTTGAGTTATGATTAGTGAAGAAGAGGCTTCAACTTCACCGGGGTTGTTCTTTATTCTTTTTCATTGTTTTGATCTCGGTCTGAAGCCTTTAATTAGTATCAAGTTTATCCATGTTTGGGAGCTGTATTTGAGTTTGCTATGAATATTCACTTCATGACATCTTATGCTTCATATTGACAAATGCAGAAAAAGGGGCATCTCATTTCTGTTGAAGAATTTGAGGCCTGGATGATGAATCTAGACACTAATTTTATGAATTCGACTTCTAACAACTGAACCACTACGGTTCACCTAAAATTTAGGGGTTATAGTTTCGGAATACATCACAAGAGAATGGGAGGTTAAAACGTCTTTACAATGAATGTATGAAACACCGACTTCAACAACCAGCTAGGAGTATTGGCCTTTTGATTTAGCAATGAATTAAGCTATCAGTTGTAAGCATAAAGCATTCCTGGTTAGATGTGATCAGTACTTTGTCTTTCACTTTAGACCTCCATCTGTTGAAACGACAAAGATAAAAACAAAAAAACAAAAAAAAACAAAAAAAAAAAACAAAAATCGAAGAATCAAATAGAAGGAATTGAGCTCCGCAGGAAAGCGTTTTGATATGTTTCGAGTTCATTATATTCACTCGCTCACCAACAATATGCATAAAACAAAATAAAAGTGTATTAATGTGATTGAAATCATGTTAGTCTAACCTATAGCGCATTCTCCGACAACACAGATGTTTGAAACAAGGGTGCTTCTAAACGTACCTAACAAATTTATATGTAGACCCATCAAATTATTCACACCCAGCAAAATGATTAAAATTCTAATTACACCCTGCCACTTTTTCAATTATATCCTTTTTATTAAACCTAGCAAAATCTATCTTGTTCTTCCAGTTGAAGCATCCAATTTGTGAATGGTAAAGCATATCAGATGCCTCACAAACTACATCTATGAGGGCGCCCTAAGCTTCTTTTGTCTGTTTTAAAGCTTGCGTACTGGAAAGCAACGGAAGCGCAAGCGCAAGTCTGGAACTCCGCATACTCAACCTAAGAAGAAGAAGCAGCAGCAGTCTTCAGACACTCCATACAATGAGACAGATGGGGAAATAAGCATGTTGATAAAGCTTTATCGTCTAGTGCTCCCAACGGCACAGGGGTTGATGGTATTCCTCCCCCTCAACAGTCCTTCCATTCAGTTGGTGATGGAGGAATAATGGGCATGTCAACCATACTGAAACATCAAACTATTAAAACCCAGGAAGACGGAAGAAGATCCGAAGTGCATTTAATAACACAAAGACCCAACTTTACTTCTTTATAAACCTTTCACGAATCATTAGCTATTAAGAGATTACTCAGAGCAAAATAGCATCATGGATGGAGATCATTGTGGGTGAAGGTTGCAGACCTTGACGTCATGACGAGTTTAGGGAGGAGATTGGTGGGTTTTGGGTGTGAGATGCTAGTTATGTTTGCTGGGTTTAATTAACAACAAAGGCTATTATTGGAAAATATTTTAGGTGTAAAATTTGTTGGGTCTACACAGTACTTCGCTGGTTACATTTAGCAACACAAGCAATTGTATCCGTCATGTTTACTAAAATATCTTTAACATGGTGAACATATACCAGACAATAATCCACTATTTAAAGGAAGCCACTCTGAAGATGATGGGAGTTTAGTGGTCATGAGTTCATGATGACTGATCTATATATGCTTTCGTCCATAATTAACTGAACTTGAGTGGACTGAGTGAGGTCTCTGACGAAAGCATTGTCGCTCTTGCTAAGAATTGCTTGAGCTTGGAGGTGCTTGATGTGAGCGGTTGCATGGTAACAAGTTCTGGCATTAGGGCATTTTTGGTCTTGGAGTCTCTTGTTTTGGGGTCGCATTTTCATCTGAATTAGCCTGATGCGAAACACTTGGTTCTCGGATGTTGGTCATTGAAGAGTATTTTGTTGAATAAAGATAATGTCATCTTAGCGGAATTGTGAGGTTGGTTTAATTTAGCGGTGAATGGTGTTAATTTTGGGACTTCACCAGGAAATTGGCTAAGCCTTCTTGCTCTGCTGTTTCATTGCTCCAAGTCTTTTAACTTCGGCTGCTTAATTACATGTTCAGATGTTCTGCTCTCATTTTGAAGTCTACTAATATTCCATAAAGTAGTAGTTGAAGTTTACTTCATATCTTTCACTTCATATATATATAAATCTTTCACTTCTCTTTTTTTTTTGGTCAAGAAATCTTTCACTTCATATCTCTCTTGAATTCTCAGGTGATTTTACATGTACAGTGCTCAAAGTAATAACCATGGAGCACGAAAACATTCAGTATTCCTTGTATACCTAGCTACGATCGAGCATAACTGTATAAGGTCTCATAATCCTTTGAGCTAGCTAGGTCTTTTTTTTTTTTTTTTTTTCCCCTTAAGAATCAGTTTTCTTTAAGTCAGAGAGTTTCGTTAAAAACGTATTGGCAGGTGGATGCAATCAACCTAACTACCTAAGAAACAAGAGGACTAGGAGAGGTATAAATAATAAACTCTCTAATCAAACCATGAACAGAAGTTTAAGATTATAGTGTTGTAATAGGTTTTGAAATACTTGCATACAATGAAACCTAGACTAACCAGGAAATCGCAGCAATATAAACCCCTCCTTTGCTCACACCCAAGAAACCAGAAATCAATCAGGGAAGGGAAGATGGTGGAGATTTCACAACTGAATGACGATCTACTAGGTCACATCCTGAAACGGGTCAGAGAGCCAGGTGATCGGAAACGGGTGTCCGAAGTCTGCAAACAATGGTTGACAGTCGAGGGTCTAACCAGAACGTCGCTCAATCTTCTCCGACTCAGTTTTCTCCGTCAGGTACTTCCTCGATTCCCGAATCTAGTTACATTCGAGACATCCGAGCTTATCGAGAAGGAAGGGGACCTCAAGTTCTTAGCCCAAACATGTCGTAAACTGGAGGCCATCGATCTCAGCACCACAAAATACAGGTCAAGGTCATTACCGGCGAGCGGTCTTTACTGTTTGTCAAGTGGCGGCGGCCTTGCGAAACTGTCAAAGCTTTCGGTCAGAGGGAGGCAGAATGTAGCCACTGATAGTTGTCTACATAGGGTTGCTAATTTGACTTATTTGGATTTGGGAAACTGCAGGGTGGTCGATGACAATGCGGTTGAAGCAATTGGGCTTCTATGCACTTGTTTGAGCTATTTGAATTTGGAAAGATCCAATATTTCGAACAAAGGTTTGAGGTCGTTGGCACATGGAAGTTGCTCAAAAACCCTGAAGACATTGGTGCTTGCTGAATGCTATCGTATAAACGACTCCGGGATCTCGCATTTGCAGAATATGCAATGCTTGGAAGAGCTGGATTTGGAAAGCTGCGGCTGCGGGTATCGAAACGATGTCACTGATGTTGGAGTTATAGCTGCAACCTCTGGAAATCGATCCCTCAAGAAGTTGAACTTGAGTTGGTTGTGGAATGTGTCGGACCAAAGTATGGTGTTTCTTGCTGAGAATTGCCCCAGCTTAGAGATTCTTGATGTAAGTGGTTGTTCTGTAACTGGTGCGGGGATTCGTGCACTTTCCAGTCACAGGTGCCTAAAGTCTCTTGTTTTGGGAATCAGTCCTAACGTCTCTTTTCGTTGGCCCGATGTCGACCACTTGGTGCTTGGATGCCACTCACTCAAGTCTATCGTCCTGCCTAATAAGATCAAAGCAACCATTCCTGATAGCCTTAGCAGAATTGTGACGTTGGTTGATGATTATTGAAGATGGCATCAACTTCACCAGGTTTTCTTATGCTTTTTCATGGGTTTAAGTTCAGGAAGACATTTATGAGGTTCTTTTCATGAAGGCGCAAATTTGGAGCAGTTCTGTTATATTGCTCTATCGATCTCAGTCTTCAAAGTCACTAGCAACTTTATCTAATTGTAGGTTTCAGTACTCGAAATGTTTTAGATTTCAACTCTCTGGCTAGCTAATTCAGTTAGTCTTTCTATATTTACATTCGGAGGTAATTGTAGTTGACATCACATTTTTTAAATTCATTCATATTGACAATATGTATATACAGACGGGAAGATATAAATCATCTAATTCATTAAAAATGCCTTTAACCAGAGCCCACTGACCAACACTAACAAAATCATACAACTGAAACAACAACGAAGTATTTTCAATACTTATTCCAGATGAACTACAAGGAGAATTCAACGACTACCCATGCCACGGGGAGCAGTCATACTCCCTTCGTAAGTAGTTAAAGTAACATAATTCATTGCTCCTTATCTTCCACAAACATATTGCTGATCGGCAAACAATGTTCAGTATTGGACTCTTTTGGTCGTATGCAGTGAAGCTATGAATAAGACCAACCCATTCTGCATCGCACTCCAGTCTGGTGTTACTCCTAATAATACTTGGTGAAAAAAGAAATTCAAACGACGATCCATAAGGGATCACCAAACGACCAAAGTCGTGTTTCTGCGTTTTACGGTGAATGTTGAGACTTGTGCGAATCCCTCGCCGAATCGGAGACAAATCATTACTTCATTAGTGATGTTAACATGCACCTTTGGGTTTATAGCAGCATTACACATAGTTACGAACAATGCAAGTAGGATTGACAGTAACACATGTTTTACAAACAGACCCATGATTGTTTTCTTGTGGGTATTGTTCTTATGGTTGTCTCATGTTTTATACTTCAAAGCTTCATTGTGTCTAATTTTCTTTTTAGCAAATTATATTTCCACATTAAATAAGATCTAGCAAATCTGATCATACTTTGAAAAAGTTTTCTTTATTTTGATTGCAAATCCACATCCAATAAACATCACCAGCTCTACTAAAACTGAAGTATTGAACCATCAGTCTCGGATTAGCGAGTTCAATTCCTCCAAGGATTAATTACAAAACACCACCCGAACTATGTTGTTATTTTCATTTTCATACCTAACTATAAAAAACTTGCATTTTCATACCAAAAATTTCATTCCTTTAGCATTTTGATATCCTGACCACTAACTCCGTTAAATTTTGAGGACATTTTCGTCATTTCAATAAATACATCATTTTTACATTTACTTTAACAAAAATAATTTATTTTCTGAGGTTATCAAATACAAATAGAACAATTTACTTTAGCAAATATATTTAAAAAAAACTCTAAAATTAAATATTTATTTTTGCAACAATAGTGATAATTAAAAGTTAGTAGAACTCTTGTATGTATATATATTTTTAGAGTTACATGTTAAACAAAATAAAATAAATTAAAATATATAATTAAACACGTTTATATATTTTAATTTATTATATTATATTTTATTTTGCTTAACATGTAACTCCAAAAATATATATACATACAAGAACTCTACTAACTTTTAGAATTAAATTCAGTTTATCCCCAAATCTTTGGTGTCAAAATCAGTTCAGTTCTGTAACTTTTTTTTAAATCAGTTCGGCCCTTCAACTTTCGTACACACATCAGTCGGGTCCAATTCTTGAATTCCCCTCGAAATATGACGTCACCAAAGCTATTGAAACTGATAAGGGGATCTATAATTCAGCTTTATCCCTCTTCAGAAGGGTAAAATAGCCAATTTAACAAAATATTATTAAAGAAGATAAAAAAAATGCATTTATTTGGCAAAATGGATAAAAAACATTGAGGATATTTCAAACATTTCATTAAAAATGAGAGGATAAAGCTGAATTATGCGTTCTCTTATCAGTTTTAACAGCTTCGGTGACGTCACATTTCGATGGGAATTCAAAAATTAGACCGACTGATGTGTGTACGAAAGTTGAAGGGGCGAACTGATTTTAAAAAAAGCTACATGACTGAGCTGATTTTAGCACCAAAGATTTGGGGGGTAAACTGATTTTATCACAATTGTTGCAAAAATAAATATTTAATTTTGGAGTTTTTTTTAAAAATATTTTTGCTAAAGTAAATTGTTCTATTTGTATTTGATAACCTCATAAAATAAATTATTTTTGTTAAAGTAAATGTAAAAAATGTTATATTTATTAAAATGACAAAAATGCCATCAAAATTTAACAGAGTTAGTGGTTAGGGTATCAAAACGCTAACGGAATAAAACTTCTAGTATAAAAATATAAATTTTTAATAGTTAAATATAAAAATAAAAATAACATCTGATCTATTTTGTAATTAATCTTTCATCTAAAACCTTCCACGCACAAACCAACCAACCAACATGACGCATCAGCGAGAACGGAAGGCAATGACGTGGTATTCGTTAACGTAACGGTTTGGGCCTAGTCAGGTTTTCAGTCGAGGGAGATACACCCGATTGTCACCACGATTTTAAAACCGCCTAGCAGGCCTAAGCGTCCGCCTAGCCCACCTCCCAAGCCGTTTCTTTTAGTTATATATATATAAT
The DNA here is from genome assembly GCA_010134655.1 of Fragaria nilgerrensis. Lineage (NCBI taxonomy): Eukaryota > Viridiplantae > Streptophyta > Magnoliopsida > Rosales > Rosaceae > Fragaria > Fragaria nilgerrensis. The sequence goes on along the minus strand of CM020978.1, from coordinate 29,423,867 downwards.
GATGAACCCTGTTTTGCTCAAAAGCCTGGACACAGAAAATCGGATTCGGATTCTCTCCTAACAATTCTCTCCTAATATTTCCTAATAAGTTAATCTCGGCCTTTGATTTTAGACCAACGGCCAAGATCTCTCAAACGTATCTCAAAACCAATTTTCACAACTACCCATCTCTCTCTCCCTCCGTCAAAATCTCGTATCGTCTCTCAGAAAGAAAGAAAAAAAATTATTTTCCATCTCTCTCTCTTCCATTTCTGAAGTTCTGCCTCTTGATGACCTGCAATTCTGGGCGAGAGCAACCATTCCATTGATGCAGTTGACACAATCCATTTCATACAAAAACAAATAACAAATCCTTCCTTAACATCAACAATGTAATTTAGAGTATAAAACATACAAAACCCATCTCAGATTCATCAACAAAGAACTCATTGCTTCATTTACTAATATATTTTCATAGCAAACTAGAACGGTGGCAGCCTAAAACTGGAATACAGCATCCGAATTTAAAGTTCAGTCAATCAAGCTAAGACATTGCTGAGCACACTAGTGAGGACTATATTTAGAGAATTGATAACTAATCTAGATAGCCAATTATCAACTCAACGCCCCAAGAAGGATCCAGCCACCAGCTCTCATCCACCACAACCGAATCAATATCCAACGCGAGCACCCAAGCCCAAGCCCCCAATCTTACTGGGTCGTTCTCTTCTGGTCGGCACGGAGGAAGCTCGAGGAGTGAGGGCGGCCCTGAGCCGCCGAGGAGGAGGCCGATGCCGGCGGAAAGCTTGGGGGACGGAAGTTAAAGCGATGTGAATTTTTATTTTTTTTCACCAGGGTCGCCGTCTTCTAGTCGGCGCGGAGGACGCGAGAGGGAGGCCGTGCCTGCGCCGCCACGGAGGAGTTTGACGCCGGCGGTTGACTGGCGGAGAGGCAGAACTTCGGGATCAGGAGAGAGAGACAGAGCGATGGAAAAGAAATTTTGTCTTTTTTCTGAGAGACGATACGAGATTTTGAGGGAGGGAGAGAGATATGGGTTGAGTAGTTGTGAAAAATAGGTTTTGAGATACGTTTGAGAGATCTTGGCTGTTGGTCTAAAATCAAGGGTCGAGATTGACTTATTAGGATATATTAGGAGAGAATCCGGATCCCAGAAAATCAAAGATGGTGGAGATTTCTGAACTGAATGACGATCTAATTGGTCACATCCTGAAACGGGTCAGCGAGCCGGCGCGGGTGGTCGGAAACGGTTCTCCCAAGTCTGCAAACAATGGTTAAAAGTGGAGGGTCTAACCAGAACGTCGCTCAATCTTCTCCGACTCAGTTTTCTCCGTCAGGTACTTCCTCGATTCCCTAATCTAATTTCATTCCGGACTGGCGGGTCTTTTTTGGAGGAAGCCGACCTCGAATTCATAGCCAAAACATGTCCCAAACTGGAGGCCATCAATCTCAGCACCGAAGAATTCGAATCAAGGTCTTTCTCGACGAACGGCCTTTCGAAACTGTCCAAGGTTTCGGTCAGAGGGAAATGTCGTGTAGACATTGTGAGGTGGCTACATAAGTTGGGACATGAAAACTTGACTTATTTAGATTTGGGGTACTGCAGGTTTGTCGATGAAACTGCGGCAGAAGCTATTGGGCAACTGTGCACTTGTTTGAGCTATTTGGATTTGAAGTATTCCGATGTTTCGGACAATGGTTTGAGATTGTTGGCATATGGAAGCTGCTGCTCAAAAGCCGTTAAGACATTGATGCTTGCTAAATGCTATCACATAACTGATTCGGGGCTAGCGCATTTGAGGAATATGCAATGCTTGGAAGAGCTGGATTTGGAAGGCAATGTTCTCACTGATACAGGAGTCATTGCTGCAATCTCTGGAAATCAATCCCTCCAGAAGTTGAACTTGAGTTGGTTGAGGAATGTGTCGGACCGAAGCATGGTGTTTGTTGCTGAGAATTGCCCCAACTTTAAGTTTCTTGATTTAAGTGGTACTAGGGTAACTGGCGCCGGAATCCGTGCATTTTCAGGTCACATGTGCTTAGAGTCTCTTGTTTTGCGCTCGTGTTATGCTTTTTCTTGGCGTGTTGTGGAGCACATGGTGCTTGGATGCCCGTCACTGAAGTCTTTCGTCCTGAGTGAGAAGATCATCAAAAAGCCAATTCCAGAACTGTTGGAACTGATTTGGACTAAACACATATGTGAACATTATGTTCAATTTCATATTGAACATGGATTGAATAACAAGAAGCTTAACTCTTGTAATCCAAGTTGTATATCAGTTGGATTACATAGAGGTTCATTGCATTTAACCTGAATTGTATTTGAATTAGTATTGTGATAGGATTATGCCTATACAGTTGTTAACATTGAGTACAATAAGTACAATAAAGATTTAGTTATGAGATTGAATCCTGTTTGTGATCATTATTATATAAAGGAGGCTAAGTCCCTGTGTTCTTTATCGTTTTTGCATTGAGTTTTTGGACACAGTAGGTAATCAGAATACCTGCATTTGGACCATTGTGTGATAGATGGTAGATAACTGGATATGCAAGTTATATTTTGGGTGTTGTCTAAAACTTGAATTCGATTCGTGATTTGATTTCTGATCGAAATCATGTTTAGTATATGACTTTATCCTCAATAACTCGTTATGCATTCTCTAACATTACAGAGATGTCTGAATTAGCAAATTGATATGGTTTACGAATTTACTTAGATGTTAGACACTTATCCTTGCAGGAAATGGGAAGAATGAACCTGAGCGTCAACGACGTCGTATTAAAATCGCCTAGCGGATACGTTTTGGGCCGAGAGAGGTAACCGCCTAGCGGGCCTTAACGTCCACCTAGGAGGTTTCCCTTAAATTTTTTATATAATTATAAACCTTTTTTGCTCAAAACCCAGGAACCAGAAAATCGGGTAGGGAAGATGGTGGAGATTTCTCAACTGACTGACGATTTATTAGGTCAGATCCTGAAACGGGTCAACGACCCGGATGATCGGAAACGGGTCTCCGAAGTCTGCAAACTATGGTTCACACTGGAGGGTCTAACCAGAAGGTCACTCACTTTACTCTCACTCAGTCTTCTCCGTCAGGTACTTCCTCGATTCCCTAATCTAGTTACATTCCGGACGTCCCAGCTTATCGAGGAGGAAGCCGACCTCCAATTTATAGCCCAAACATGTCCCAAACTGGAGGACATCGATCTCAGTACCACAGAATTCGTATCAATGTTTTTACCGACGAATGGTCTTTACGGTCTGTCAAGTGGCGGCGGTCTTCCAAAATTGTCCAAGGTTTCGGTCAGAGGGAGATGGCGTGTAGCCACCGCCAGATGGGCACATAGGTTATATAATTTGACTTATTTGGATTTGGGATTCTGCAGGGTGGTCGATGACGATGCGGTTGAAGCAATTGGGCGACTATGCACTTGTTTGAGCTATTTGAATCTAAAATATGCCGATATTTCAGACAATGGTTTGAGATTGTTGGCACAGGGAAGGTGCTCAAAAACCCTCAAGACATTGGTGCTTGCTCTATGCCATGATATAACAGACTCCGGGTTCTGTCATTTGCAGAATATGCAATGCTTGGAAGAGCTGGATTTGGAAAGCTGCGGGTACCGAACTGGTATCACTGATAGTGGAGTTATAGCTGCAATTGCTGGTAATCGATCCCTCAAGAAGTTGAACTTGGGCAGGTTGACCAATGTGGGGGACCAAAGCGTAGTGTTTGTTGCTGGGAATTGCCCCAACTTAGAGATTCTTGATTTAAGTGGTTCCTATGCAACTGGCGCCGGAGTTCGTGCATTTTCTAGTCACAGGTGTTTACAGTCTCTTGATTTGCGCATGTGTCATGAATTTAGGTTGTCCGATATCGAGCACATGGTGCTTGGATGCCAGTCACTCAAGTCTATCGTCCTGCCTAATAGTATCAAAGAAACCATTCCTGAAAGCCTTGGCAGAATTGTGAAGTTTGCTGATGAGTCGTGGGCTTGATTGATTTCTTGTTTAAATCCCACATGAACGTTGTTTTGAAGTCATAGCAACCTCTACGATGCAATCCCTCAAGAAATTGAACTTGAGTTGGGTGTTTAAAGCATTGTTGTTCTGGCTGCAGCAGGTGCTTGAAATCTCTTGTTTTTCCTCGTAGGTAGGCTCCATGTTGAAGGCGGGAGACATTAATGGTGCCTGGAAAGGGTTTGTGACAATTTGAAGTTAAATTACATGACAGAAAGCGATGGGAGTATTGTGAGGTTCTTTTCGTGATGACCCAAATATGGGGAATGTCTGGTTCTGTTAGTTCAAATGCAGTGCGATTTAGTTTTTAATGAAGGTTTACATAACATTTGTAGATCAGATAGTTTACATTTCCCAGGAACTTAAATCCCAAGTATAATTCATAACATCTGTAACTCAGACACAAGTTCAAAACTATATGCAAGATCTAAGCACCCCGATAGCATGTATGCATATCAGAACCTCTCTGTATCACCCAACAGGCTTTCATGTCCTGGTTTCTTTCAGAACCTCTGCGTATCACCCAACCTCTCCATTCCTGTTTTGTATACGTTTTTGCCAGATCTGCAAATTACCCCATCACTTTCATCTGCAGTCTTCCAGCACCTGAATACCAGCAGTTCAATGTAGCATATTACATAATGTTTTTAGCAAAAACCCAACAGACTCGAAAGAGAACTTTTCAGTACAACATTAGTATAATACGCCCCAGCACAAATGATAGAATGGCAAAGATTCCACTAAGTTGAACAATGAAGTTGCATCATTACTGAAATTTCAGAATTGCGTTTCTACAACTCAAAAAAAAACTGACCACCTAAACCATGTGACCAAAATAAAGTTTAAGGTCGCTACAAACTTTATAGTTTCAGGAATCCGAAGTGGAAGAACGAGACAGATGTTACAACTTACAACACATAATGGTCTTGGACTGATACAGTTCATTTGGGATCTATTCAATGTTATAACTAAAGCAAATCAGCGTTTTCTCTTCTTCTTGGGGTTTTTGGTTTTATCAGTAACTTTGGGGTCTGGATCTGACTGTGAAGATAGCAATTTAGCCCCTACAGCACAACTCCATAAAGCCCTTTCTACATCTGATGGTGTGAAGGTTTCCCCTTCAGCACTCAATTCCTGCACACAATCCTCCAACAGATCAGATGCTTATGGTTACAGAACATTTAATCATACTTCACATGGATGCAATGTACTCTCAGTCTCACATACAATGTTCAGTCATAAAAACGATTAAAAAAAAATTATGATTACCACAAAGCTAGTTATTACAAATCTAACAAACAGCTGCTTTGACATAGAGGGCAATGCAGTCAGATGTGCAGTGCAGTATCAAAACTAAAAGAGATATCTGAAGCAATTACTTGAGACATTTGCTCTTGTTTCATAAACCCAGTTTCATATACCACACTCCCTCTTCCCAAAGACCATAGCATTTACAACTTGGCTCATCTATGATGATACTCTACTGAGACTGACCTTCGCTTTCTTCTGTAACTTATCCGCAAACAACAGATACTGCTTGAGTGAATAGTCCTTGCTATTACCAAGAGCCGCCTCCATAGCCTTCCCATCAATCACCAACATCACAACGTCAAAATCCAAAACCAAACAGCAACTACCGAAATGAAATACACCATACAACCCTAAAACGCACCTCGTCAGACATGAAAGGCGCCACCTCCGGCGCATAGGCTGCCAGAACAGCCGAGGCTGTGGCCGGACCCACGCCTTTGAGCACGGTTAGCTCATTCACCGCCTTTGACAAATCCGGAAGCGACCGGAACGCTTTCTCGGAGGCCGATTTCACCACCGAATCGTCCAATGCCGAAACGAAATCCAACAACCTCGGCCTTTCACAGTTACAAACACTCTTTACAAACACACACTAATATATGCAAGTTTCTTGAATTCAAAAGATTCAAGAAAGAGAGTAAGAGGAGGTACCGCCACTTGCCACGTGTGAGCTTCCAGCGCATGAGATCGGAGAGCTCGGAGGTGGTGAGGTGGGGGTTAGGGTTCCGGCGGCGGAGGAGAGGCGGGAGCTGGTTGCGGTAAAACTCATCTAGAGAAACCAAGTTGGGTTTGTTGAGAGATTCTATGCGAGATGGGTAGGAAGAGAGGGCTTCCTTCCACAGACTCAGATTTGAACACTCTAATTCCATAACCGCCTTCCGGAGGGTTTCGCTTCCCGCTTTAATTTCTGCTTTTCTGGGAAACAATTTGGACTTTGGGTTGGTTATTCAATTTGAAATGGGTCGACCCGTTACCCCATTTTGGGCCGGACCCTTGTCACTATCTAGAACCCACTTTCATCTTAACATTTATGTTTAACCACGGTTGAATGTAAAACCAGAAATAATTTTTTTTAATTTTTTTTATGCTTAAATTTAGATGTCGTGATGATTGGGCAAATCATTTGGTCGAATCATGATCAAGTAAACAGTATTGTAAACTAAAGTATGACGTGAGAATGAGAGCCTCTTCCAAATTCCAAAATTCGGAATCTTGGTGTTTAGTTACCTGCTACCCTAATCAACTACACTATCTAACAAAAGTTAGTGCACTAGGAGGAACATCTCCTTTTCTGCTTTTGGAAAGGAAAAGAGGAACACCTAATAGACTGCCATCGATGAATCCAAATTCAAAGCAAAGATTAAGTCATTAAACAAAGTGTGGCATGAACAACAAAGTTCTTTTGATAATGTTATTGATAGATTAACTTCCGTCAAAATCTCATGGTCAATTATAATTCTATTGTTGAGATTGATTATTTCTGTACATAAATTTGACTCGATGAACCGTGACTTGTTTGTTCGCTAACCTAATAAAAATTAATTCCAAACGACATTATTTGTACTCTAGATTTTTAGAAATTACGAGAAAACAGGTATTGGTCGTGTAACACAGGGCTATAATGCAGAATTAGGAGTCAGTAACAGAAGCCAGTAAGTGTGAGCTGTAAGGCCCTATAAATAGTGTGACACCTAAAATGAATCATTTCTAAAAAAGAAAAGAACAGAGAGGGAGTAGAGAGAGAGAGAGACGCGTCGTCTCGGATTCGCATTAGCGCAAAATGGTGGTGGATCAGTACCTGTTGGCCTGGATCTTCGCCTCCGTCATAGCTCTCATAGCGGTGTACGTCACGGTGGCGACGAGGCGGAGCAATAACAATCGCCGAGCTTCGCTGGAGGAGGAGGAGAGAAGCCGCGGCTGCCTCACGGTCTCAGACGCGGAATGCAGATCGGCTGACGGCGACGTTGACGTCATCATCGTTGGAGCCGGTGTTGCCGGCTCTGCTCTGGCTCACACTCTCGGAAAGGTTGTAATTTCTCTGCCTTTATTCATTTTTTCTCGGTAAACAATTTGATACCTTCTTTTTTCTTCTCGTGATTTTTGTGTTAGTATGAAATTCTGTTATGATGATAAGTGTTAAGTAAAGATTCAAAACCTTGTTATTAGGCACAATCATATAATTGCATGAAGGAATAGTTTCATGTTATGACAGTTTCAGAATCTGATGCTTCAAGTTCGTGTTATTAATAAACATCAATCTATCATGTAGGAAGCACTAAAGGATATTTCAATTTCTCGACAGGGAGAGTAACTTCAATTCTGGTCCTTTATTCTCATCAACAATACTTGAAGATTATGAACTTTTCAAAAGTGAAAATCAGCAATATTTTTGTATTGGATGAAAATATGCATTCTTTTGTACTTTTCTTGTTTGTAATTTCGAATTATTGTTTCTAATAATGCCTTTGAATGATTATTTATTTCCTGAAATTGTCTACTAGCTAGAACTGAGGCTTGTAAAGGACAAAGTTGTACGGCTTTGTAACGAAGTAGTCAAAATCAGACGCCTTATACTTGTACAGTCTGATTTTGACACATTGTTCCTACCAAAAGGGAAATGTGCTGAAGCAAGAATCTATTTTATTCCCATGCATTTGTCAATTCATGTAGTTACATGGCTTGCAGTTTTGTGTGATTTTGCTTTACTGACCGAATCCAAGCTTACTATGGAGGTTATAACTTAAGTAAAGCTTTGGTGCAGCCTAAATTTTTCTTGCTGATATTTTGTGCTTGACCTTTTACATTTGTTTATACTGTAAACAACGGTTGAATTAGGCCACTATTCGTTTTTGATAACAAACAGGCATAAAACACCAGAAAAAGGAGTAACAAAGTATAAGGGACTTTGTAAGTTCCAAGATTGAAAGACATTTATGTCCTGATAGTATACGCATCAGCTTGTGCCATGATTAAGCATAAGAGGTTTCCATTAGTTTCTGTAATCCACCATTGGTTTGTAACTTAGTATTATTTATGTTCAATTGAACTCATGCTTCAAATGGTTTTGGTACCCAACCTCTTACTCTAGCCATGCTGGTGCTAGGGAGATATCATTCTTCAAAAGGAAATTGGCTGTTACATTTTATTTTGTCAGACATGCAAATTAATAAAAGTATTTTGGAATACAGGATGGACGTCGAGTGCATGTGATTGAACGAGACTTGACAGAGCCAGACCGTATTGTTGGTGAACTGTTACAACCTGGAGGCTACCTCAAATTAATTGAGCTGGGACTTGAAGGTATTCCCATTCTCAACTTTTTTTAAGCATATGGATATGTAATGATTTTATTGTATTAGTTTCTCTTAATCCAGTAGAATTAATGGACCAAGTTATATTTCATTGTAGATTGTGTGGAGGAAATTGATGCTCAGCGAGTGTTTGGTTATGCTCTATTCAAGGACGGGAAAAATACTCGGCTCTCTTACCCCTTGGAGACATTTCACTCAGATGTGTCTGGGAGGAGCTTCCATAATGGCCGTTTCATACAGAGGATGCGAGATAAAGCGGCAACTCTTCCCAAGTATATTTGTTATCCCTTGGTTGATGTAAACTAAATGTTGGGGTTTCCACCTTTTTTTTTTTTTTTTCTTTTTTCTGAGGACTTTCTATTTACTGTTAGACCTCTCCTTTTTCCTTCTTCAGTGTGCAATTGGAGCAAGGAACAGTTACTTCTCTGCTTGAAGAAAAGGGAACAATAAAAGGTGTGCAATACAAGACTAAAACTGGTCAAGAGATGACAGCATATGCACCTCTTACCATTGTTTGTGATGGCTGTTTCTCTAACTTGCGGCGCTCTCTTTGTGATCCTAAGGTGAGGTTTGGATGGTTACCATCCAACATGACTTAGATCAGACTTTTTTGTTGTTGTTGCTAATGCCTAGAATCTTATTCATTAGTATTGTGTTTTGCAGGTGGATGTGCCTTCTTGTTTTGTTGGTCTGATTCTGGAGAACTGTGATCTTCCACATGCAAATCATGGGCATGTTATCTTAGCAGACCCTTCCCCTATCTTGTTCTATCAGATCAGTAGTACAGAGGTTCGCTGTCTGGTTGATGTACCTGGACAAAAGGTTCCTTCCATTTCAAATGGTGAAATGGCCAAGTATTTGAAGACCGTGGTGGCTCCTCAGGTACACTAATATTTTTCCATCCAGATAATACTTGACATACAATTTAAAGACTTTGTTTTAACTCTTGTTTTTTGCGGCACTTCTTTATGAAGCATTATTCTGTACTTTCATTGCATGATACCTGAGGCTGATCATGTGACGCTACTGCTGCAGATTCCCCCTCAAATTTATGATGCCTTTGTAGCTGCGGTTGATAAAGGTAACATCAGGACAATGCCAAACAGAAGCATGCCTGCCGCTCCCTATCCTACTCCTGGAGCCTTATTGATGGGGGATGCATTCAACATGCGCCACCCTTTAACTGGGGGAGGAATGACTGTGGCATTGTCTGATATTGTTGTGCTCCGGGATCTTCTCAGGCCTTTGTGCACCCTAAATGATGCACCTACTCTATCGAAATATCTGGAATCCTTTTACACACTGCGGAAGGTAAGTTCTGTTGATATGCTGGTGCTTCAAAGTTGCTGTTTCTGCTGGTTAGAGCTATATTTTATGGTTTCTAAAACATGGGAAAAGTTTAACTCAGTGTCTAATCTCCTAATTTGCAGCCAGTGGCATCCACCATAAATACATTGGCAGGGGCCCTTTATAAGGTCTTTTCATCTTCTCCTGATCAAGCAAGGAAGGAAATGCGCCAGGCTTGCTTTGATTATCTGAGTCTCGGAGGTGTATTCTCTATGGGACCAGTCTCTTTACTCTCAGGACTAAACCCTCGACCCTTGAGTTTGGTCACCCATTTCTTTGCTGTCGCAGTATATGGTGTTGGTCGACTTTTGCTGCCATTCCCATCACCTAAACGCCTTTGGATTGGTGCCAGACTAATCTCTGTGAGTATAATCTGTTTATCGTTTGTTTCCGATAGAGTAGGAGAGATGCTTCTATCTGAGTTCTAAATGTGCTTCTTCACTGCAGAGTGCCTCAGGAATCATTTTCCCCATAATTAAGGCAGAAGGGGTTAGGCAAATGTTTTTTCCTGCAACAGTTCCAGCGTATTACAGAACCCCCGTCTCAAGTGAAAAGATGAGAAAGAAAGATGATGGCAATTGCAGATGATATGTGAATTCAATGCATTCAATGGATAATAGATCATTGGAAGTAGATTTTGTGTCATAGGACTTCATGAGTTCATTCTTTCTAGTTTCTAGTATGTAATTGACCCCAAACAAAAGAAAAAAGAAACAGAACTTCTAGTGTTCTAATGTGATTGCTTTGGACGTCTATGATCTTAATTTCATTTTACTGACGGAATTCATAAGAAATTTATGGAAAGAACAAAAATAGCCAAAAGGATGATTGCATAATAACCTGTGGCTTCATCACTAACCACAAGGATGTCAGAAAGATCAGTAAATGATAAATGGTTACAGCACTAGCAACAGAATTGAGAAATATATACGTTGTACATTCTGTGAGAAGTAATTCAAATATATTACAATGCCTCTGCATGTATAAAACCATGTACTCCAAAGACAGAGTCCTCCTCTACTTGATGTGTGTATCAAAAATTACCAATTATTCCTTGTATAATACAATATTACAGACTCACTTTCGAGCTGCTCTCCAGGAGAGCTCCTGAAAATGTGAACATTATTCTACTCCACAGTTGGGTTGTTTGCTGTTGACTAGTAAGATATAGAAATGCAGTGCCCTGTTGAACCCTTTGTGCTTCCAGTACACTTAACGATTCATAAATCTGTACCCAACAAAACAGATTCATGGGTTTCCCCTCTCTTTCTTTATGGCCTCATATGACACCATCACTTCTTTGAACTTCGCTTCAGCAGCCTCTGCAAAAGAATACAAGCAATAACCTTCAGATAAGCCAAATGCAAAGTATTGGCATACACCTTACAAACATTGGGTAACAGCCAGTGATGGACACCTTTATTATCTTGGTTTTGATCCGGGTGAAATTCCTTTGCCTTGGTCCTAAATGCTGTCTGCAAGCATTATTACATGCATGAGAATAAGAGGACAAAGCAACCAAACAAACAAGCACAATAAAGAAATAACTTAGTTTCTCTATGAAGCTCTCCTATGACTATGAGATAAACATGCTGTGATTACTAAATACAACAGTTCTATTTTCAAATTTTTCATCAAGAAAAAACAACTATTCCCAAGAATTTGTAAGTTAATAGGACCATAACATCTCTCTCAAGTCAATGAACTGTGAACTGTCAAGTGTAATATAGAAGCAAGTTGAAGTCATCAAATCAAGGGTAAGATACAGAACACAAAGGAAAAAAAGGAGACAATAGCTCTTAACAGTTGACAGTATATCAGAAGCAGGGAATACCTTAATCTCGGCATCTGTGTAAGGTGCTTTTCTAAACCTGTTGAGAAACAAGAGGGAAATGTCAAGGTTAATGCCACTGATGAGATAAAGTAATTGAGAAAATGCATGAAAAACTACACAAGGGACAAAATTGAAAAGTGAATTCAGAAATATTTTCTGACTGGATAACCAAAAACTCCAGTATATCACCCAAACATCAAATTACCAACACCAAGGGTGATCAAGTCTTAATCTACTGCACAAAGTGAGATATCTTTAAACTACTGCATTTTGCTTAAAAGTGAAAAAGCTGTTTGCCAACATTTCCAGTTCTGAACATATCTAGGTTTATGTAAACAACTTTACCTGTCAAGGCCTAAAATTGAGTAGTGCTGCGATAACAAATAGTTGCTATGTTCTCTAGGAGTTTCCCTGTAGTTACTCCTTCTGTCTTTGAAGGATGCCTCAGCCTTCCAATACCAATCGTCTCTTTGGAAATGTTGATGATACTGACCCTGGCCATTTTCCCTCCAGCTCTCGTAGCTCCTTTTGTGTTTGTTCCTCTCTCTATTGAACACACTCTGCATACGCCTTATACGTTCCTACATACAATACATAAAACCCAAGAGTCAATTTAGAAATACTACTGGTAAAGCATATTAAGTCGAAACGAGATATAAAAATGTAGTACAAACTGAAAACTCACCACTCTCTCCAATTCTTCTTCATACTCCTCTTGCAAGCGCCGATTATATCTTCTCCATGCTTCCTCCTGGAAAGACGTCCGATGCGTACCACCACTCCCTCCTCTCCATGTTGATTGTGATCTGAACAACTTTTGCAATCCAACACAAAACATGATCAGCTCCAGTAGTTTCCAACCTAACACATAATTTAACTCGAAACAAAAAAAAAAGAACAAAAAGCGGATCGATTCCAAGTAAACGCCAATAGCTACATTAACTAAGGTCTCACTTGAAACTTGATGAACTCGAACTAACACACAAGAAGGCTTTCGAATTCATCAAAATCGATATCTACCTGAGAATAGACCCAATCAACAGTCCTACGTAGCTGAAAAACCTGCCAATTTCCCACGCAATTCTCAATTTCCCAAGCTATTTCCGATTGGATTCGCATTCACAAACCAAACAAGGTTAAAAGAGGAAATGGAGCTTACCGCCAAAGTAGTTGCGGTGGCGCCAATGAAGCCGAAGATGAAAATCCCCCAGAGCTTCATGTCTTCCTCTTTGTTCTGATAAGCCCTCTCCGGCGTCCGCGGCCATTGGCTGCTCCGTTTCCGGTCATCATCGTCGCCGCTCATTTTCCGGCGAAACAGTAAAGCTTAAGAATCCGATTCAGCGATTCTTCCTCTTAGCAGATAATAAATGTGCGAGAAACCCAGCAAGCATAGTTAGGGTTTCAAACCAAAAAATCTGTATCGGGGACTTCTTATTTTTTATGTGTTTGGTTTTGTTTTCCCCAGTATTCCATCGCTTCCTATCAAATAAGAATAGAAATTGGGCCTTCCTTTGGGCTTACAGTCGAGTTGGACTAAACCCAATCCTTTTCGTTCAGGATATTTTGTTCTACTAACCTTTATGATTAGAATTTTCCTAATATTGCTAGGACTGCTTCCTTGGTGCTATATATATACTAATCCCCGGATCACACCCATCAACAATCTCAATTGTCTACAAGAACACAAATAGAGAATGGCTTTAGCGAGAAAAGGTGAGGATCCAGTTATTGGAATAGATCTTGGAACAACTTATTCTTGCGTCGGTGTTTGGCAACACGATCGATCACGTAGAGATCATAGCCAACGATCAAGGCAATAGAACCACACCTTCCTATGTTGCTTTCACTAATACAGAGCGTTTGATTGGTGATGCCGCTAAGAACCAAGCCGACGTCAACCCAATAAACACTGTTTTCGGTACGTGGTTGTTCAATTATATATTTCTCAATATCATCATGTAGAACTAGTCAGAAAATTAATTTGAACGAGGTTATCTTTTATATACACTGGTTGATAGAATTTTATGTTACCTTAGACTTAAGATGCCTCTCTTTGTACACACACAAAAAAGAAAGAAAGAAAAAGACTTAGATGCCTCTAGATGTAACTCCAAACATGTCTACAAACACAATTTTGACTGCATCATCTCCCACTAGCTGTATTATGTTCATAATATCCAACTTAAGTATGCTTTTGTTTTACAACTTTTCAGGCATAAAGAGGATGATTGGTAGGAAATTTAGTGATGCATGTGTTAAGAGTGATATGAAATTATGGTCTTTCAAGGTTCGTGGTACGGGGGACAAGCCCATGATTGTTATCGACTACAATAACGAGAAGAAGCAATTCACACCTGAGAAAATATCTTCAATGGTTCTTAGTAAGATGCGTGAAATAACAGAGACCTACCTTGGAACGACTGTAAGGAATGTTGTTGTTACAGTTCCAGCGCACTTCAATAACTTTCAGCGACAAGCGACAAAAGATACTGGTGCCATTGCAGGTATGAATGTTATGTGTATTATTAATAAGCCAACAACGGCAGCTATCGCATATGGTCTTGATAAAAAGGCAACGACTATTGGTGGCATAAATGTTTTGATTTTCGATCTTGGTGGTGGTACTTTCGATGTTTCCCTTCTCAAAATAGAAGATGAGGTTTTTGAGGTAAAGGCTACTGTGGGAGATAGACATCTTGGGGGTGAAGATTTTGATGATAGGATGGTGGACCATTTTGTGCAAGAGTTCAAGAAGAAGTACAAGAAAGACATCAGCACTGACCCAAAAGCATTGCGAAGATTGAGAACATCTTGTGAGAGAGCAAAAAGAACTCATTCTGCAACAGCTGAAACTGTCATTGAGATTGATTCTTATTTGAGGGTATTGACTTCAACTCTAAAATTACAAGAGCAAAATTTGAAGAGCTCAACATGGAACTCTTTAGAGAATGCATTAAGTTTGTAGAGAGATGTATAAGTGACGTTAAAATCGATAGGAAAATTGTTGACGATGTTGTCCTTGTTGGTGGATCTACTAGAATTCCCAAGGTACAACAATTATTGCATGAGTTCTTTAATGGTAGGAGCTATGCAAGAGCATTAATCATGATGAAGCAGTTGCGTATGGTGCTGCCCTACAAGCTGCAGTTTTGCGCGGTGGCATTGAGAAGGTGCAAGACTTGCTCATGTTGGATGTAACTTCGCATTCCCTTGGCTATATGCGGTACACAGGAGATTTTGATGTTTTTATCCCAAAAACACAACCATTCACGCCAAGAAATCTAAAGTTTACACAACTATTGAACTAAACCAAATTGGTGTAATAGTTGATGTGTATGAGGGCGAAGAAGCAAGAGCTATAGACAACAAACTGTTGGGTCATTTTGTGCTTGATGGAATCCCCCCGGTCCAAAAGGGAAACCTCTTGTTACTGTTAGATACGAGATCGATGCCAATGAAATTTTGACTGTGACCGCAGAGGAAAAATGACTCCGACTTAAGAAGAAAATTGTAATCTCCAATTATAGTTACGGATTATCTAAAATGGAAATTGAGAAGATAAAGTTAGAAGATGAGGAACATAACAAGAGAGTGGAGGCCAGATATGCATTGGAAGACTGCTCAACTAATCAAAGTTGAAGCTCCTTAATTAACTTTCACTGTGAAGTTGTGATGTTTATTCTAATTGCTTTTTACTTGTTATTGAGGTAGGTTAAGTCATCTTGAGCAGTAACATTTTGCTTGAATTAATAGTCCATAATGGGAAACTTTCAAGTCAATTGAAGCGTTTAGCCTTGAACCTCACTAGTCTGAGGTTTTTTGTTTCATTTTTCCCCCATTTTATTTTCAATTGAAGCCAATGCGGTGGTTATCACATTTCTCAATCGTGCTTCTCAGACACTATTTCCCTACAGATCTACAAAATTACTTTTCTGCTATTGTAGTTTCTATGTTTACAAGCTGAGTGTGGTTATAAAAGGGCAGAGGAGGTGGGATTTGGGGATCCTTTTTAGAAGTGAACAAGTCTCTTTATTCAATTCAACATTGTCCTCCTTCATCCGTTCTTCAACCAAAAGTAGCATTGTACCAGCTTGAGCCGAACTTCGTAGGAGTGAATTAAATGTCTCAGTAGTGACATGCCCAACATTCTGAAGGAAAACCACTAGTTCCTCTGCCTCTTCAACATTGCCTTCCTCATTGCCAAATACTTCTGCAATCAATCTTTGGTAGGGATCCCTTTTTTTCACACTACCGACTGCTTTCTTAAAATACTCTAGCACATTTTTCGTATGCTTTTGTTTCAAAATCCCCAAGTACTGTAACAGGGAGTGACACCATTTTGCACCATTCGACTACAGAAGGTTTCAGCCACATCCAGAGTCAGCATTGGTTTATTCACATAAATCCCACGTGCTGATTTGTGAAAGTAGATATGCAAAACAAGCATAAGAAGTTAAGAACTCAATGAGCTTCTGAGGTGCTCTATCATACTTCTCTGTTGACGGCCAAAACTGAACCTACTAGCTATGGAAAGATATATGATGTTATAACCGGAATCAGATTATTTGCATCTTGTTCCTTCTCATAGGCACTACTCTGGGTGAGATCTATTCATGATGGTTAAACATGCAACTCGATCAGAAAGATGCAGCAAGCACTATGGATAACAGTACTAGATTATTATTGAAACGCATCAAAACGATATGAATATGAGCTAGAAGACCACAAGCTATTACCAACGCAATGTAGTCAATATAACTCTCAATTCATAATCATATCACCTTTGTGATGATAAAGTAGTCTTGGGTTTACATCAAAAACCAATTGACAATGGGTGGAGAGACCCAAACCCTTATAAACCACAGACAATGTCTCATTTTCCTCGATGTGGGATTGATATCTCAACCCGCACGTGTGACGAATTTTCAAGCCTCACACGTGGATAACATTTTGGATGACGTGGAGTGTGTGTGGCCTTTGGGCTTCACACGTGGAGTGTGTGTGGCCTTTGGGCTTCACACGTGGACGTGGGTAACCCGCTCTGATACCATGATAAAGTAGTTTGGGGTTCACATCTAAAACCAATTGACAATTGATGGAGAGACCCAAACTCTTATAAACTACAGACAATATCACATTTTTCCCGATATGAGATTGATATCTCAACATGTGAATGCAATCATACATGACCATAATATCTGACTACTTTACCCCATCAAGGCCCTTGGAACATGAATATATCTATTGAGTCTAACAAGACCATAAAAACTAGCAACAAACTTGTCCAACTTATGCTTGATTGTTGGAATTCTCATTAGACTCCCACTCAGTATAGACAATAGAGTTTCTCATCTTCTAAATCTGCTATCATACATGTATACTCAACGTCATTCATTTTAGGGAAGCTCTAAATACCTAACTACCGAACTGAAAGACACCTAAATATCATACTCACTTTACCGACTTCGCGACCAAATGACTATTTAACTCACAATTCCCGTTCCGGGCGTAAAATTAGATTCTAAAAGTCTATCGAGATTTATATTTCTTTTGAAATAAGTCTCTCGACTAAACCAAAACCCGACTTAATATTTAAATTGGAAACTTGACAAGAATCAAAATGACAGTCTTTGAATTCACCATTTCTTAAACAAGATTGGTTGAGCCTTTGGCCATTTCCATGACCTCAAGCTCAGCGACCTTATCACAAGAAGGAAGAATACCAATTCAACCAACTACAACAACCCCTAATTCCTAGCGTGTCTCTCCCACCGTCGCTTTAAAGCTCACCACCTTCTCGCCGACGGTGGCATTGCATGACTAGAGCACAAAAATAACGAGATGGTCGTGAGTGACCACTTTCTAAGCAAAGCATAATTGTCCAAATACATAAAGTAATCAAAAGAAAACACAGCATAACATAAACAGAGCAAAGTAATGGAAAAAACAAAATAAAAACATAAGGGTCCAAATCAAATCACATCATAAACCAAGGGTTAAGTCGTAGTACACATACCGATGTAAATCTAAATAGTCTTAATGCATAACCTAACTTAGATTCGAAATACCCGGCCCAAAATCCCTCATTATTCTAATCTAGCCCTTGATTAGTGAATAATCCAAGTTACTTTACTTTACTTTAGCCTTGACGACACTTACCCCAAAGCCCAAAAGTACTTTTGGTGCTCGATGAGTTTCTTGATCACAACATTCTCTTTGAAAATTGCCAGAAACTTCTTGGTTGCTCCCTCTTTTGTAGGGTCAACCTTTTTGGATCGAATGATCTTGACATTCGACCGTGATCCCTTAAGCTTTTTTTTTCTTGAAAGTTCTTCATAGCAGCACAGAATTCCTATAAAATGTCAGCAAATTCAAAATTCTCATCTTTCGTAGAAACCAAGTACTGAGAAAAAATAAAAGAGCTAGCTAGAGTTTAATTTCATCTATCAAGATAATGATGATGTATTATACGTACTGTTAATATTATTAATGATTCAGGCTTCACGAACGTCTTCATCTCTCAATTAGTAGTTGATTCAAGAAGTGTTTCAAGAATAAACCCTAAATGAGAGCTAGTATGTGTTGTCAGTGACAGTGACAGTGACAGTGACAATGACAGTGATAGTGATAGTAATAATGACAGTGATAGTGACAATGACTTCAGTAAGTCATACAATCAGAGTGTGGCTAGAGTACCTCATCATGATCAATCATGGTAACTGCAAGAGGTGTGCTCCCACCAAGGAAGAAAAAATCAAAAAATTCGGCGATATTTCGTCGAAATTTTCGTTTTATTTTCACTTAGCGACATATTTTTTCCTCCTCATAATTTTTGTCCGAAAATCGCGATATTTTAGAAACACCGGAGAAACTTTTAAATCTCGCCGAAAATTTTCCCGCGGTCCTGCTGCTCTATCGAAATGTTTGACTCCAAAGTCTAAAAAAATATTTGACTCCACACGTGGTCCTGCTGTTCCGTCGAAATGTTTGACTCTAAAGTCCAAAGAAATGTTTGACTCCACACGTGGTCCTGCGCTGCAAAATGTTCAATTTTACAGTTTTAGGGATTCGAACCTTGCTTGGTTAAAGGTTAACACCTTAACCAATTCTACTAACCATACAACTTGTTTATCTTAGTATCTTTATAATATATATTGATTTTTTTTTCGAATTTGAAAAAGTAAAAAATTAGGTAAATGTTTAATCCCCAACTAACTTTTTTACATACCACTTCCATAAAAAAAAAAAAAAAGATTTTTTTACCTACACTTCTTAATTCATTTTTAATATATCTACCTTTTAAAAAAAATTCATTATATAACTACCTTTCAACAAAAATTCATACAAAATCTCTCAATTGTAATCCTTTTTTTGCACCTTTGATGATCTATTACTTCATTTTTCATTTGTTCTTTTCGTCTTCCTGTTTCTTTCTCATTTAACATACATTGTTCCCATGCTCCTATATTTTGGTGAGTTATTACTTATTTCTTTCCCATTTAACATACTGTGCATATATAATATATATGGTTTGGAGTTCTACTTAACTAAGTTTTTGTGCAAGAGTCTTTTATAAGGAAATACAATGACTAGTGGAGGAAGTAGATGTGATCCTGCGTGGGAACACGGTGAACAAATCTTTGGCAACCAAAACGGTAGCGTATGTAAATATTGTCGGATTACAATGAAAAGTGGTGGAGTGACACGCCTTAAATACCAGCGGCATGGATCCTAGAAACAATGTGCAACGGTGTGAGGCTGTTCCAATAGAAGTGAAGAATTTTATTAGATCCTAATTGATGAGTAAACAAAAAGAAAAGACAAAAAAAACACATATGATGGAAGAGGTTCGAGCATAGCTTCGTGGAGAATTAATTGACTCACAAGATAATAATGACGATGAAGTGTACCCCGATGAGGACATGGGCCCTGAGGAACTAAGAGCATATCTGATAGGAATTCAGCCTAGAATTCCTCTTGCGGAAGTAGACAAGTGCGAAACAATATAGATAAACGATCGAGAAACAACAAACACGAACACACGAGATTGTAACGAGGTTCAGCAAAAAACTTTGCCTACGTCCCCGGGCTGCTGGGTTTTACTATAGAAGAAGAAGAACACAAGAACAAGAGTACAAGATCTCTCACAAGACGTTCTCACCAACTCTCAAGATCTCACTTGCTCTCTCAACCACAACGATGATTTCTCTCTACCACAACCACACCAACTATTGCACCCGATGCCCCTATTTATAGATATATAACCTGAAACCTATAACATATTGGAAACTTATTCCCAATAGACATAGAAAACCATTACCAAGTAAGATCAAGTATGACACGATCCTCATCCTTGGTGGAATCGGATCCACAAACCCAACAATATCGACAAGCAATTCATAAAGAGCACAATGGAATAGAGAGCACCTCCATAAAGTTCCTAACCGAGATGGGTCTAGTAGCGGCACACACATGCGACGAGCAACAAGTGTTAGAGAGTCACAACCAACACAACCATTAGCAGCAAATCTTAAAAGTTTTTTTCAAGCCCGTCAAAAGAATATCAAAGATTCCTTCTCTAAAGGTTCAGTTAAGGAGATGATGGGTCGTTTCATCAGTAAGTTTTTTATTTATGATAACGTCCCTGCTGCGAAAGTAGCATCTCCTCATTTTGAAAATATGGTGATTGGAATCCAAAGAGTAGGACAAGGAGTATTGCCCCTACACCTTATGAGATAAGAAACAAGTATTTGGATATGGAATTCAAAGACATTTCTGAATATATTGACACACTCAAGGCAACATGGGAGACCTACGGATGAACGATCATGTGCGATGGATGGACATGGCCAACTAGATTGTCCATCATAAATTTCATGGTTTACTCCAAAGGTACCATTGTTTTTCTCAGGTCTGTTGATTCTTTTGATGAGAAGAAAGAGCATGAGTATATATACAAATTGTTGAAGGGAGTTATAAGAGAGGTTGGAGAGCGCAAGTGGTGACTGACAATACTGCTAATTATGTCAAAGCTGGTACGAAGTTGATGAAAAACCATAATGCTTATTGGACTTCTTGTATAGCTCACTACATCGATATCATGTTCGAAGAAGGAAAAAAAGAGCAAATTTCTAAGGTGATTGATAAAGGTAAAATTATTTCAAAGTACGTTTACAATCATAATTTGTTGTTGACCAAGATGCGGGAGTTTTTGCAAAGGAGAAATTATTCAGGCTGCACCAACTCGATTCGCGACAAACTTCATTTCCATAGAAAGCTTGATCAAGAAGAAGGTGGGATTGAAACAGTTATTTACAAGTGATTGGTGGGAAGACAGCAGTTTCAGCCGCACCGAACATGGAAGCGTCGTTGAAAATATTGTACTCGATCAACAATTTTGAACTCAGGTGGAACATGTTTGTCAAATATCTGAGCCCTTTATAAAGTATTATGAATCGTAGACACATAAGTCTATCCAACCATGGGTGTTGTTTATGAGCTTATGCGCGTAGTGAAACAAGAGTTGGAACAAAAACATGGTGCAAAGTGGGTGGTAAAAATTATCAATGATTGGTGGTTTAAAATTTTATGGCATGATTTGCATTCGGCATGTATATGCTAAACCTATTCTTTAAAATCTTTAATGATTAGATGTAGACGTATTTTACAGTTTTACTAACTGTTGTATATATTTAATGTATGGTATTACTTAAATACTCGATACAACTATAAACTAGGCATTGGAGATGATTATAAGCTTCTTGAAACCAAATAAGAAAATTTCGGTGATTACGGAAATTTTGACCCTCTAAAATAGGGAAATCTCGACAGAATTTTCGGGAAAATATCGATTGCAGTAAAAAAATGAGAAAATTGACGGAAATTTGAAGAAAAACAAGGAAATTTTAAACCAAACTTTAAGAAATGTTTGTTTTCTATATTATGTACTATATTTGAAATGAAAACCTTGAATAAACATTGATCTATATGGAGTTGTAGTAAGTTGAGGTGAAAAGGTTAGTGCTGAACCGTTAATAATTCTTAAAAGTTTACTTTAAATAATTTTTTTTTATGGAAGTGTAGGTAAAAAAGTTAGTTGGGGATTATACATTTATCTAATTTTTTACTTTTCAGATTCGAAAAAAAAAACCAATATATATTATAAAGATACTAAGATAAACTATTTGGATGGTTAGTATGGTCGGTTAAGGTGTTAGTCTTGTACCAACCGAGCAAGGTTCGAATCCCCGAATGTGCAAAATTAAACATTTTGCAACGCATGACAGCCAGTCAGACATTGCAGTTGCCAGTTAAACATTGCGACTTGGACTTTGGAGTCAAACATTTCGGCTTGGACAGGTAGCAGGACACGTGCGAAGGCAGGGGAAAGTTTTCGGTGGGAAAATTGATGTTGGGATTTGAAACTTTCGCCGGTTTTTCTAAAATATCGCCAAATATCGTTATATTTCGCCGAAATATCGCTATATATCGAGATTTTCGGGTGAAAAATTTTGGGAAGGGAAAGATATATTGGTAGGTGAAAAAAACAAAAATTTCGGCGAAATATCGCTGAAACTTTCGATTTTTTCTTCCTTGCTTCAAACTGTGCATAATTTTTTGTAAAATTGGATCCTAACTGTCCAACAATAGGACAATTTGGACAAGAGGTTATTTTTTAACACCTCTTGTTGCAACTTATTTATTTTTAATTTTGATAATAAATGCTAATTGTTTTTATATTATATGCGAAATATTTTAGCTTACATATTTTAAAGATGCAAAGTTGAATTTTGGAACACCGGCAACCATTGCATCGAGAACAGAGATGTCTCCTAGTAAGTATATTATAAGTTTAAGTTTTTCATATGAGTCCACGTAATTACTCTATTGAGACTAACTTATGTATTTTTTTCCCTTTTTTTTGATAACCGACTGGTGGGTAATGTATGAGAGTAGTGCCCCAACTGTGAGAAAGTTAACTATCAAAGTATTATCACAAACGACTTCAGCATCTGCGTGTGAGAGGAACTAGAGCTCATTTGCAGTAATCCATACTAAGCAGAGAAACAAGTTGAGATATAATCACTTAGAGAAATTGGTTTTTTGCTATTACAACATGAAGCTTAAGCTTCGAGATAGAGAAGCAGCTCATTCTCATGTGGACCAAAAAGATTCATTGGATGTCTTTGATATTGAGACCGAGTTTGATGATGAAGAAAGAGATCAACTTTATGAATGGATAAGGCCGCTTCATCTAGATGATGAGGAACACAATCCATCTCCTACAGTTGCTCGTGAAGCACGTGCGCAAGGAATAAATGTTGAACAAGTAATTCAAGAAGAGGTTATAAGACCTGATAGAGAAACTATCGATGCATTAGTCAGTCGAGCTAATATTTTAATGTCCTCTCGTGGAGAGTCTTGTGACTCACATGTTCCTTCCAGGATAAATGAGAGCTCTAGTAGCACCAGATCAGGAGGCTCATCAAGCATCAGAGGTGATGATAGTGGAGGTGATCATGGAGTTCAAGGTTACAGTGGAAATCAAGTTGATCATATGAGCTCATTCACTTGTGAACCGCACTTCACACATGCAACACAAGATAGAGATCATGGAAGTAGGAGAGCAGGATCCGGCATCGATGCTATAGGAAAAATTATACACCAAGAGAAAGAGGCAAAGGAAGCATGTCAAGGCATGAAGATGATTCTTTATCTCTCTCTATTGACTCATTTGGTGTGGGAGGAAGCAATGATGGACCATACCCATACGACCAAAATCTGGCAATGCCTTATCCAGTATATACCATGTCTTATGAGGTGCAATCAAGTGATAACTCATGGTCACAGTCGAAAGGACAATCTTCCAATGATTATGGTTATGACCAAGGTCAAACAATGCTCAATCCCTACTATAACTTCCAATATGGAAACCCACAGTCAACCCCCTTGACCCATATGGTTGGCATGTAAGTCAATACATGCAAAACTACAAATGTGAGGTATCATTTAATGACTATTCTTCACAATACACTGAAAACTCTACATAAAGAGACGATAAAGATAGTGAAAATTTTGTACATCATAGGTCTTCTACGTGGTTTTAAAGTACTCATGTAATTTCATGTAAAATGTATCATATGTATATAAGGCGTGATGACCTAGCCTCTCTTTGGGTTTCCAACCATAAAATATAAAATAAAAAATGTTTAAAGTAAACTTTTAATAATTATTAACGGTTCAACATTAACATTTTCACCTTAACTTACTACAGCTCCCTATAGATCAATGTTTATTCAAGGTTTTCATTTCAAATATAGTACATAATATAGAAAACAAACATCTCTTAAAGTTTGGTTTAAAATTTCCTTGTTTTTATTCAAATTTCCGTCAATTTTCTCATTTTTTTACTATAATCAATAGTTCCCCGAAATTTCTGTCAAAATTTTCATATTTTAGAAAGTCGAAATTTCCGTAATCACCGAAATTTTCTTCTTTGGCTCCCACAAGACTTGTCACATCATCTCATATGTACTAATATATTTTTATCCGGTTTGATACTTATATATGTTTGCATTATGAACTCATTATTTATGATTAACTGATGAAAAATGTAGAAATTACTTCTATTTGTCATAAACATGACTAGCTTTAATCTTGCATATATTATATATAGATCAAGGCTTAGGTTCAAAAGACGAATCACATATTACACCTCACAAAATCGAGAAATTTTGTTGTCCTCCAGTAGAACCATGTCAGCATGCCTAATGGTCCTCCTTGACTAATAAGAAACCGCCATGTAGTATTTTTTCACACGTCATAATAAGGTAAAAAAAAAAAGAGGAAAATTCAGTTTGATACCCCGAACTTTGGTGGTAAAATCAGTTCAGTCTCTTATTTCGAAAAGCCATCTTTTTAGTCTCTTAACTCTCAAATGACTACACTTTAGTCCAAATTTTGATGTTGGCTGCGAAAATGATGTCAGGTGTTGTCTAAGTTCGGTTGTCTAATATTTTTCAGAATTATGCACCTATTTGGTTGTTATGTAGTAGCTTTTATTGACAAGCTTGAATGCAAATTTAAGGGTTTTGCCCTTATATGTTGTTCAGTTCATTTTCTAATGTTTTCGCTT
This sequence comes from Fragaria nilgerrensis, assembly GCA_010134655.1. Classification (NCBI taxonomy): domain Eukaryota; kingdom Viridiplantae; phylum Streptophyta; class Magnoliopsida; order Rosales; family Rosaceae; genus Fragaria; species Fragaria nilgerrensis. Next base: position 29,398,908 of record CM020978.1, on the reverse strand, counting down.
GTGTTACTTTAGTAGATAATTTTGGAGTTTAAGGTCTGGTGTTGCTAATGTGTGGAAGTTTGGATTCAGTTTGATTTTTTTTAAGAAGAGATTCGTTTTGGATTGTATCAGCCTTTTTTTTATAATTGAAATTTGTTTAGTCCTTATGGTTTGAAGTCGACATCTGTTTAGTCCTTGTGGTTTTATTTTAATATGAATAGTCCTTAAAGTCACAATTTTTCATCCAAATAGTTCTTATGGTTTTATTTTAATCTGAATAGTCCTTAAAGTCATGATTTTTCATCCAAATAGTCATTCCGACAATTTTCTTAGTTAAAGGTCATAAGGACTATTTGGATGAAAAATCATGACTTTAAGGACTATTCAGATTAAAATAAAACCATAAGGACTATTTGGATGAAAAATCATGACTTTAAGTACTATTCATATTAAAATAAAACCATAAGGACTAAACAAATGTCGATTCAAACCACAAGAACTATACAATATTTACCCTTTTTTTTTAGTCATTTTCGGAGCCAACATCAAAATTTGGACTAAAGTGTAGTCATTTGAGAGTTAAGAGACTAAAAAGATGGATTTTCAAAACAAGAGACTGAACTGATTTTAACACCAAAGTTCAGGGTACTAAACTGAATTTTTCTCTAAAAAACATTATTGCATTTAGCTTAAGTAAATCCAACTTTTTATTTTTTATTTTTAAAAAAAAACTTAAGTAAAACCAAACAAGATCAAACAAAAAAAGAACTCAAATCTAGGGATCATCATCTTCTTACCGAAAAGAAGAAAAAAAAAACTCAGATCTCCATGGTAGTTGAAAGTGGATGGAGGTCGAAGAAACGTGCAAAGAAAAACCTTAAATTGATTTCTGAAGATCGAATTTGGATTAGCTGGGGTTTAAGCCGAAACAAGTAAACAACAAGGAGATTTGTATGCCTTCGGCGCTAGCCATTTCTAACATCAATCATCACATGTACATACATATCTAGTCTTTGAATTGCTTCAAAATAATTATTAAACCCTTCACATTTCTTTTAAATGTCCCAATGTCCTCATGAAAGAACAAAGCAAAAGAGTTTCTAGAATGTCTATAGTACTAATTAAGTGAGTGATCTTAATTTAGTGAACTATCATGGAGATCTGATTTTTTTTTCTTGTCGGTAAGGAGATGAGATGATCCCTAGATCTGGGTTTTTTTTTTATCTTGTTTGGTTTTACTTAAGTTTTTTTTTTTAAGAAAAAGTTGAATTTACTTAATTTTTTACCCTATTATGACGTGTCAAAAAATACTACATGGCGGCTTCTTATTGGTCAAAGATGACCATTAGACATGCTGACGTGGTTCTCTTGGAGGACAGAAAAATTTCTCAACAAAGTCATAGAGATGAAAAATGAACTTGCATACACGTTAAGAAAATATTATAGATCGATCATTATGAAACATGACATCTTACCGTTAGTTTTATAAAACTTCCCCAAATTATATTTTATGGCAAAAAGTACATATCAGTGTGTCATAAGGTTAAATCGAGGCTCGCAAACTTTTTACCTAGTCCAATCCTAACAACTTGAGTATATTTTCTTTTGGTGAAAGTCATAGTAACAATTAATTCGAAAACCGTATCAATGTCCACGTACCCACATCAACAACTCAGTAAAAAAACAAGTTATCATTTGGTGTGAGAATGACCTACAAGCTGACTCAAAGCAAAACGCTAGCCCTAGCCCACTTCAAAATCAAATGAAAAGATCGAATCACAATTGATTAAATTGGCCACTAGCTAGCACTATTAATCAGAAAAAATGAGTTTTGGCATATTACAAAACCGCGTTAACTCATGTTCAGGCAGCTCATCATGATGGTTACCATTGCAGCATGACTTCGATCCTTTGTATGATAATTGAATATTAAAACCAACCCTAGCCTTTGAAAACAAAATTTCTAAGACATTATATAAAACATACGTACGTGGAGTTTGATCAAAGCCAAAGAATCAAGAACAAATCTTAATTTGCCATCGATCTAGCTGTACCTCACTCTATAACGCGTGTGATTATGCTAAACAAGACAAGGATTCTGCAATGGCTGGAAAATACTTCATACCAACTCCTTTCCGTCACTGCCTTAATCCTAATTATGAATTTTGCTTATATACTAATCGGGCAAGTGTTGCTGTAGTCCCTGTGAGTCTGTGATAATGATCATTATCTATCTGGTTTATTTAGGTTAGGATTAGGTTAATTCCCAGAAACTCATATCAATTGCTGAAGCAATTTTAAACTCAGAACTGATCGAGGACCCGAAAGAAAATAGAGGCAGTAAAGTAAAAACACTCATGGGGGACAGTAGTACTGAGAATTCGAAAATGGTCGACAGGAAAAGGACCCCAGATCAGTTAGATGTTTTCTCCAACTATCTCCACAGATTTGCATATATGCTCAACCGTACCTCGCTCAATAGGAGCATTACAAAGAACCTACGGACTCCCAGGGTCTGGCTTGGGATCGAACACGTAGTGCTAGCGGCCATAATCAGAAATTTTCTTTCCATAGGTTGGTGGTCATCAGGCCATGCATGCCACGAACCACCGTGAAGCTCTGGATTGATAGAATGTGTACGTAGCTTGCTTGCTGGATATATATAGTTGATATACGGTTGGGTCGAGATGACTTTGATCACTCTTTCGAGTAATTAAAACACAGACGACTGAATTCACAATCAAGTTTCAGTCTTCCAGATGTACCTCAAATGGGTTACTTGATTTGAGATTTCTCTGCATATATATTGCCAAAACTCTTGGTTTGCATGATCGGCGCCCTCAATGATTCATGTATACAGTATAGGGTTTTGAATATCTGGTTATATAGGAAGGAGTTATTTTGGTCTATCTATCTAGATTATCGATCGAAATCCCAATTTTTTAACTTAATCTGAACTCGATGACCAAAAGTTTATGACCTATATATGTTGGCATTTGTCGGTGCATCAATGGAAGTCAAAACATTAAGGTCCTTTTCTCGTATCTTCGACATACCATCGTCCTATCCATCTCTCTAACAACTACAATTGTTGAGAAAGGTTAATTGTTGATTTGATTGATTCTAATTACATAACAATATTTATGAAATAAAAAATGAAATAATGATTTCGGAACAAGAGAACTTTGATGTTTAGTTACACATATTTTTATCCCATATCTATATAAGTTTTACTATCTAGATAGTTGAATTAGCAAAGGGCGAAATGGAAGGTTGAAAATTTAATCACGTTGAAGAGTGTTTGATTAATATTTCTTCATACTAATCAACCCTAAAACACTATACGATGACAAATTAAGAATGCATAATACCTCCCATAGCTATCAAACGTCTATGTCTATATCTCGGAAGCAACACTTCAGTTATATATGCTAGTTGTACATACAACGACGTGTAGGCATAAAGCAACACATATAGGAAGTATCCTGATACTAGCTATTTAGTTAGATGTAGGGCACGTACGTACGTGCAAGATTAAACCATAACAACAATGACGAAATCTTGAAAGGCAACTAGTCCTTCATAATATAATAAACGAAACTCTTAACTAGGAAAATTAGTACAAATAAGCAGTGCTTAATTATAAGTACGAGTGGAATTAAGATAATTAAAGAGACTCGGATGAGGTCCAACTCATATGTGTTTGTTTAAGCTTAAGTCAAACGAATCAGAGTGCACCGTCAATTGATAATTCAAAATGTCGGAGTGTTGCTCCCTCCCTCAGCTAGCCCACCCTTGAAGCAGCAGCGCCTATATATATCCATGCAGCCTTACCTACATTTTCCACAAACCAAACTGAGCTATACTGACAATCCTTCTCTATTTACATCTAGCTCTGTTTGCTCCTCTCCCCCTCTTGATCTCTCAGCTCTCGCTCTGTTTAGTTGCTCGAAAATGTTGTCAAAGAAAGCTAGCTGCGACTCTCATGGCCAGGACTCGTCGTACTTTCTAGGGTGGGAAGAATACGAGAAGAACCCGTATCATCAAGTTCATAATCCCACCGGAATCATCCAGATGGGACTTGCAGAGAATCAGGTTAGCTAGCTAGGTTCTTAGTTATCATTCCAGCCTTGAAAATAGAAGAAAAATATATGAGGACGTGGTCTAAGTAGGTCAACTGCACACTTCACTTGAGTTATTGTGATATCCAAATCCCCACCTAACATTAGTCGCGTCCGTGTGCATGGTGGTCTCATTATTCTCTTGTATGATTAGTTTGTTTAATTAGTAGTAAGCACTGAACTTCCAGACTGTACTGATGTTCCTGAACACACTTCTGATGCAGCTTTCGTTTGACCTAGTTGAGTCATGGCTTGCGAGCAACCCAGACGCGGCGGGGCTCAAAACAAACGGAGAATCCATCTTCCGAGAGCTCGCTCTCTTTCAAGACTATCACGGCTTGCCTGCTTTCAAGAAAGTAATTACCCTATCTTATTAATCCAATTTGAAATCTGCTAATAGGAGCTAGTACGTACGTATATATTAACCAACTCACTGTTACGTTATATATAGGTACTGGTAGAAATGATGGCAAAAATGAGAGGCAACAGAGTGAAGTTGGAGGCAAACAACCTGGTACTCACCGCCGGTGCAACTTCCGCTAATGAGACTCTTATGTTTTGCCTTGCCGATCCCGGCGAAGCCTTCCTCCTTCCCACTCCATATTACCCAGGGTACGTATACATGTATATCAATTTCTCGTGCATGCAAAAGATGTAAATAAAACTTTAGTCGACAGATTATTTATGAACTTTTTTGTTCTTACAGATTTGATAGAGATCTCAAGTGGCGTACCGGAGCCGAGATTGTTCCGATACAATGCACAAGTTCGAACGGCTTCAAAATCACTGCCGCCGCACTAGAGGAAGCATACAGACGCGCCCAAAAGTTCAACCTAAAAGTCAAGGGGGTATTGATCACTAATCCTTCAAACCCTCTAGGCACCACCATGACTGTGGATGAGCTGAACCACATCATCGACTTCGTTGTCGAGAAAGATATTCACATAATAAGCGACGAGATATATTCAGGCACCGTGTTCGACTCCCCAAGCTTCGTGAGCATTCTAGAAGCTCTGATGCAGCGAAAGCTAGAGAACAGTGAACTTTGGAACCGTGTCCACATTGTCTACTCTCTCTCAAAGGACCTCGGTCTCCCAGGATTTCGAATTGGCATGATCTACTCCAACAATCCGGCAGTGGTTTCCGCCGCAACTAAAATGTCGAGCTTCGGTCTCATCTCTTCTCAAACTCAGTACTTACTCTCCCAAATGTTGTCAGACAAAAACTTTATAATAAAGTACATGAGTGAGAACAAGAAGAGGCTCCAGAAGAGGAAGGGAATGCTCGTTTGTGGGCTGAAAAGCTCCGGCATCGCGTGCTTGGAAAGCAATGCCGGGCTGTTCTGTTGGGTGGACATGAGGCACTTGTTAAGGGCTAACACTTTTGAAGCTGAGAAGGAGCTTTGGGAAAAAGTGGTTCGTGTAGTTGGCTTAAACATCTCCCCCGGTGCTTCTTGCCACTGCACTGAGCCAGGTTGGTTCAGAATGTGCTTTGCTAACATGTCTGAAGAAACCCTTAGGGTTGCAATGCATCGGATCAAGGTCAGGCTTGTTGATGTTCATCGCACCCGGGCCGCCATGGTTAAACCGGCGAGGTTATCGCCCAAGTGGGTTAAGCTGCTAGCTTCATTGAATCGTGGTCCAGACCGTTAAAACTTAAGTGATACACTAGGATTATCAATATGTTCATTATTTATTTATTTATTCAGTTATCTTTCTAATTAGGGTCTCTAAGAGTCATTCTGTATTGACTATTCATTATTAATTTATTGGTGTGGTGCTTTTTATTATTCGTATATAGATGATGATTGTAATATATGGTAGTCTTTATGTATGTTTTGTATATACAAGTTTCACGCAATAATATATGATTGTGAATGTTGTGCATGTTGTTGTGTTAACCAAAAGGAAGACAAAGCATTAGGGACAATATACATCGATAAGTTGTAAAATCAAACAGAACTAGGTAGTTTCATATAACAAAAAGAGCTAGAGAGAGAAAGAGAGAGGAACCTAAGCAAAGCAGCGAACTTGCTTTTCAAATGTTTCGTTTAACGATAATTGAGTTTGAAATTGACGGCTTAAAAGTTGAAAAAACAGACGTGTTAGATAGTTACTATATTTCTTGGATCCATCATTAGCTTTTACCGTCAAGCAGTAATTTACCTCTACCTTGCAACCTTGTAGGTTGAGAATTACAATAATAGTAATTTACCTCTACCTTGCAACCTTGTAGATTGAGAATTACAATAATATGAAGTAGTTTGAGTACGTAGAAGAAAAGTAGGATTATTGGCTTGATCGAAAATCAAAATATATCGCATTGTGGAATAACATTTTGTGGTTTGTTGAACAAAATGATAGAACATGGAAAACATATACTTATACATACACACTTGTGTATACACCAGAAACAAAACATTTAGCTTTGTTTAAATGATGTTGGGAACAAAAAAGTGATTGTGGTGTGAGGACTCAACTCCCGAAGTAAGGTTCTCTTCGGGTTTAGTGTAATTTCAGTATGGATTTCATAATTTGTGGTTGTGTTACCTACGGTTAGAGGATTGTAATTTCAAGTATTGATTTCATAATTTATGGTTGTGCTACCTACGGTTAGAGGGTAGGAACGTGTTTAGTGACAACCAAACTTCATCGGACCAACTAAATACAACCAAGAGACAACCCGACTTCATCACCCCACACGCTAATCACTTTAATGCCTTGCTTAGTTACAACTTATAAGCCCCTGCTACTAGGCTCAGCAGTAACAACTCGAACATCAGCCTATATAAACACAAAAACAAAACAATTTATTTCGATGTGGGATTTCTGGAACTATAACTGGGCCGAGATCCAGTAGATTAGTACGGGAAGTTCGGGTAGCCCACACAATCCGTAGCGTTCACATAGATTAGCAGTTATGACAGAATTAAAAATAGAATAGACCCGTGAGAGAATAATAGAAGGAAGAAGCTGACAGTTGGGATCGATTCGGCGTTTGCTGATATGGACAGTTGGGCCGACCTCATGCTGTTCTCCACGTGGCGAACCGTACGCCCCGCAAATATTCTAGAAGAGTGTGGCATACAATAATATACCTACCAAGTTGGTTCGTCGCTTTTTTTGTTCCCTAACCAATATCATACTCTGCTTCTTTCTCTTCAAAACCAAAATAAATAAAAACCGCTCCCTTTCTTTTCGTTCTGCTTCGATTTCTGGGGTTTTCTTTATCCCAAACCTCTGCTTCTTTCGTCCAGAGTTTGTCGACGCGCGGCAACGGCAATGGCGTCGTAGAAGGCTTTGATTCCGGTCGCCATCGCGCAATTCGGGCTTCGAATTGGTTCAGGTACTCCAATTTTCACGTGATTGAATTCTTGCATTACTTCATCATTCAAAAGAGAACGAAAATAAAATTAGTTGTTAGTGACTAAGAAGAAATCGCAAGTTTCGTCATGCTCATATCATTATGATTTTGTTTTGTTATTAGTGAATTTTGGAGGTTGAGAAGGAACTGTGATGTATGGATTAACTTGTTTGCTTCGAACAGGTGGAAAGTTTGCAGGGATGTAGCTGAGTCGTTTTTATGTCTGTTATCGGGCTATGAGATAAAAGTGGACTGACATGGATCTGAATGCTCTTGGGACTTCTGCTGGAATTAATATAGGCGTGTGTGTGGGAGTTTTTTCACTATATTCCATATTGAGAAAGCAACCGAGCCAAGCTAGGGTCTACTTTGGGCGAAGGCTTTCAATTGGCGCAAGGAAATGTAATGCATTATGCTTGGATAGATTTGTTCCCTCTGCTAGTTGGATAGTGAAAGCCTGGAAAACAACAGATGAAGAAATACTGAATAATGTTGGCTTGGATAGTGTTGTTTTTGTGAGGATAATTGTCTTCAGGTCAGTCAAGCCTCTTCTTTTTGTACACAATGTCATGTCAAGTTTATTGTCTTATATTTTATATGGGTGAACTCTGTGTTAGACATTATACTTGTTCTTGCTGCTAGTAGGGGTATGAATCACTGCATTTGGACATTTTTTTATTTCATAACTCATGAAGGTATTTGCGTGAATAAAAAATAATATCTTTGGTGCGCAAGATGCAGAATGACTGTAAAAGAAACTACCTGACTTTGAGTCTGAATTAAAAGAATCTTCAGTATGTGTAAAAGGCAGATTGTTGAGACTTATTAATTTAAGTTTGGAGACTTTCGGTTTTTATTTAAATAACTACTTCATTGTTGCATGTTATCGTATCTCCATTTGTCAGTCACTTTGTGTTGGATTGTTTGTTATTCTTTTTTACCAATGTGTTTGCTGTTAATTTATGGTCTATGTCTGTGTAAGCAAACTCATAGTTTTTCACAAGAATGACAATTGTACAGATTGCATTTATGATTTCTCACTTTCGCCTACTCCTTTCTCCATTTACAGTCTCCGGATATTTTCCATTGCTGCCGTCACATGCATTCTTACAGTGCTTCCAGTGAATTATCAAGGGAACGTGCTCGACCACAAGGATCTCCCTTATGAAACCTTGGAAGTATTTACCATCTTGAACGTTCGACAGGGTTCAAAGTGGTATGGGATATTCTTGATGATTAGATTGATTTTTAAAGAAAAAATTTGTCTTATATTCCAGATCAATGTATGCGCTGCACTAATATCGATAATTTACTATTACCTTGTATTAGTTATACAAGAACTAGTTTCTTATTGGTTATTTTCTCTGGTTATTTTCTCTTTGTCCTGCTTCATGTCAGGCTCTGGACCCATTGTCTCGCATTGTACATTATTACGTTTTCAGCTTGTGTTCTCCTTTACATCGTAAGGATTTATAACCCATCTAATTTTGTTGTTATAAATTGTAGTATTTCGTGTAAATATGGTTTCATAGATATTATTGTTATTTTGGTCTTTCTGTAGGAGTATAAGAGCATCACTAAAATGAGACTGGCACATATTACTGGATCCCATTTAAATCCAAGTCAGTTTACAGTTGTTGTTCGTGCTATTCCCTGGTCTCAGGAAGAAACCTACAGTGATTCAGTAAGAAAATTCTTCATGAGGAATTATGAGTCAAGCTACTTGTCTCACCAAATGGTGTATCGATCTGGTAAAGTTCAGAAACTGATGGTATGTATGTGACTCTTGATTATTTTATTTTTCTATTGTTAAGCAATCTGATTTAAAGTTTCTTTAATTCATGAACTGCAAAGCATTCTATTACTTTAACTTTGCCTTACAAAGTCATCACTGCTATCGTTACAAGCATGGCCTTGATACATTGTCTTGTATATTGCTAATGGCATCCTCTTTACCTTTGCAGAGCAATGCAGGGAAAATGTGCAAGATCTTGAAGGATGTTTCTATTGAACAGAACCATAAACCAGGCTTATATCATTGTGGTTTTTGTGGAGCAAATTCCGATTCTTTTCAGATCCTCTCACATGAATCGGAAAGTTCTAGAGGGAAGTCATCCCTTATTGACAATGGTGGGGTTGAAAAGAAAAGAAAGGTCACAAACTCTGGTCCCAATTCTAGCTCTGGTTTACTGTTATGCATGCATATACAAAATATGGTTATGTGTGCATTGGTTCTTTTCTTTTGTATCTGATCAACTGCGCTTAAATTGGTTGTTCATTGTGTGTACTGCAATTGCTGTTGGCTGAATAATTATTGTCTATCTGTAAGAAATCTTAGCATCTTCATCAAATATGTTGGTATACATGTGAGTCTACTGTGAACTTATAATTGACAAATAAGCACAAGCAGACATGATAGATTTCTGTTGGGGTTGGTTTATGCCATTTTTACTGTTCCTAGTCCCATTCTAAATAAGCTTCACTTTGTAGAATCATAGACCTGAGAATGAATCTTTCTTACATAATTCAAATTACATATCTGTCAGTGCACCTTATGAACAGCACAGAATGGCAAAGAGGACCCTCAGTCTATTATTGATCAGAAAAATACTTTCCTTGTGCTTTTCTTTATGTAGATGGGGAGAATGGTTGGGAAATGATTTTTGAAGGACATTCCAACATAACATTCTTTGTAGCCCTTTAGAGTAGGTTTGTCATGATATCTGATATACTTTGAATCTTATGAAACTTGATGCATTAGTGTCTGTAAGTGAAATATTTACTATTCATGTGTTTAGGACCATTGAGTTTGACTGGTGAGAAGCATATAGGGTAGTCCTACTTCTTATCAATATGTAACAGGTATATATATGGCTACCAATGGTTGTCCATCTTATGGAAATATTGTCTGTATATATCATTCATGTTATTGATATTTTGGTTTCTTGAACATTAGTCTCTTAACAGTCATTTTGTTGTGTGATTGATTTGCATTTTTGTTATACTAATTCATTATTTGCACATTACATTTCTTCTGCTTTGTCTTCCTCATTTGGTATGACTAAGCCAAAATATTTTGTGGGAAACATGCAAATTTAGCCTAAATGTCGGGTCTCTTATACAGGTGTGTGCTGCTGCTTTTGTCTTTTTCAAGACTCGCTATGCTGCTCTTGCTACATCACAGGTTCTTCACTCATCAAATCCTATGTCATGGGTGACACAGCTGGCTCCAGAGCCAAAAGATGTCTACTGGTCAAACCTTTGGATACCTTATGGACAATTGTGGATCCGTAAGATAGCTACTCTTCTTGCTTCTATTGCCTTTATGCTTGTGTTTCTTATTCCAGTCACAGTCGTTCAAGGAATGACGCATGCAGATAAGCTACAAAAAGCATTACCATTCCTGAAAGGTCCTCTTAAGAAGTAAGTAATTATGAGTGTATAGCTGTTCCCATTTTTTTTTTCCTGTTATAATTGGAATCATTTAATTGGATTAACTGACCATCAATATTCTGATTTATCATTTTATTTCATTGTATTCTACCGGTATAACTGCATAGAGTAAACACTTCATTGAAATAGTTGTGCGATTCATGAATGCCCTTTTTCATAATTTTAGCAACTCTGATTTACTACTAACTAGACATTCAACAAGAGTTTTGGTTATTAACCTATTATGCTTCCCTTATATTATACATACATATGTATTCAGTGTACTTATATATTGTCGGGTTTAATCCTCTTTGTATTTTCTGTTTGTGTATAATTCGTGTTGTGAAGATCAAAGAAAGATTGTTCTAACTTTAGATTCCCAATGATGCTGATACATTTTGCAAGAAAACTAATATATGGCTCATGTGCAGGAAATTTATAAGCCAGGTGATGACGGGTTACCTACCAAGTGTGGTTTTAATTTTGGCTCTGTATACAGTTCCACCAATTATGATGCTTCTTTCAGCACTGGAGGGTTCTATCTCCCGCAGTGGGAGGAAAAAGAGTGCATGCTTCAAAATCTTATACTTCACTATCTGGAATGTCTTTGTTATGAACATCTTTGCTGGGACTGTCATTGATTCATTCAGTGTATTTAAAAAATTGGATAGTGTGAAAGACCTACCTCCGCAACTTGCGAGCGCAATTCCTGCACAGGTGAAATGCCCTTCTATATTAATATTTTAATGGGATGCATAACTATTTTTGAGCCAATTATTCTAATTTATCCAGACTATTACACGTGCCTACTTGTCAAAATCTGATGCAGTTATACTTAGGGTTTAGGGTTTAGGGTAATACTCATTAATTTCTTCAATTGATTGTCATATCATGGAAACTTCAATATCTCTTGATTTTAATAACTGATGGGAATAATAGTTTATGAGATAATAATGTAGACTTTTATGAATTAAATCTATGGAGTCTTGTATTTCAGCATGTATAGAGCTTATATACTAAATCCATGGTTGCACTCTCATTTGCAGGCTAAATTCTTCATGACTTATGTTTTTACATCTGGTTGGGCAAGCTTGGCATGTGAACTATTGCAGCTATATCCTCTTCTTTGCAACTTTATCCGAAGATATATATTCAGAATGAAAGACTGGGCTATTAACACAATGTCTTTTCCGTATCATACAGAAATTCCTAGACTCCTGCTGTTTGGGTTCATTGGATTCACCTGTTCCATCTTGGTTCCCCTAATATTGCCCTTTTTGCTCATTTACTTCACACTTGCTTATTTTATATATCGAAACCAGGTGAGGAACTCTCTTATGCTTTCCATAACCTTTTGCATTACATGGTTAGCTCCAGTTTCTATATATGCTCTTCCTGTAAATGTAGCCTGAGCAGTAGAGATTTGGCATCTTTTTATCAGACATATATACAGTTTTAAAAGCGTTATAGCATTCCTTCTGTTGTTCTGGTCATCATGTGCTGTATTTTACTTTTCTTTTCTTTTCATCCATCGAGTTCAATTGATTTTTACACTTCAGATATTTTTTTTTGTTCACTTTTCCGTTGATGGTGGATCTATAGAGACTAATAGTGATATTACATTGTTTTATATTTCAGATTATCAATGTTTATATAACAAAGTATCAAAGTGGGGGACATTTATGGCCTATGGTTCACAATACAGTCATTTTCTCATTGATTATGATGCAAATAATCGCTCTCGGTGTCTTTGGATTAAGAAAATCACCAGTATCATCAGGTTTCACTTTTCCGCTGGTTATTTTCACTCTTTTGTTTAATCAGTACTGTCAACAACGATTTCATCCAGTATTCAAGAACCATGTTGCCGAGGTACTTTTCAAAGTGAACCCTATGTGTGTTCTCAGATTATCCAACGATATCATTGTTTTCTCTTTCAAAGCTTGATGAGTGGTTTGTTCTCAGATTCTTATTGAGATGGATCGGGAAGATGAAAAATATGGGAGGACTGAAGAGATTCATCAACAGTTGCATGCAGCCTATTGCCAGTCCCCTTCAACTTCTCCTGACACAAGTATGGCAGGCTCATATCATCACCAGGAAGAAGAGAGCATTCAGGATCTAGAGAATGTGACACCAGGTTTGATTCATATAACACTTGTGAGAGTTCCGGTATCCTGAATCAATCACTTAATTTTTGGTTTCATTTGCTTCTAATTTTCAGGAAAGGAACCCAGCCAAGTAAGTTTGAACTGGTCCGTTGCTAGCACTTTTGGAGCCCCAGAGCCAATATAAATTCAGTTTTTGCGGTGGTGCACAATTTACTTTCTGTTGATTCAAACTCGCTGTTGATGGCGCTTCTGGAATGAAACGCTTGCATGAAGAAAAGTATATACACCTTCAAGAAAAAGCGTTGTACAGACTACACACTAGTGAAACATTACCTTACGAAATGCAGAGCTCCACAAGCGTACAGCCGGACTCTGTTTTCTTTTCTTTAATAGGATTCTTAAAAAGCAACTCCTGTTTTGTTACTTTTGTACGGTTCTCAGTTTTGATCACATAAATTCAGATAGTTTAGAGGTGTTTTCGCAGCCTTTGTGGTTTGTAATGAAGCCTATTGCTTGTTTCAAAAGAATTGCTGATGGTGGGTATACGGTATACCATTGTGTTCAATTGTTTATAGGATACTGGATTGTCAGTGTTCAATACCATTTAAGATTGTAAACCATGATCTTGATTTTTTTTTTTTTTTACTTTTTATTAATAATTCACATACCCTACATATATTAATGATGTTTACACCTGTGACCTTAAAGTTATCAGTTAAACCATGATCTTGATAATGTCGATGTTAATTCAAGTTTGAATCTTTAAACAGTTTGAATTACATTGACACTTTTTTGCAACCCCACAAAATCCGATCAGCTTCTGCAAATGGCGCAGATTATACAGTTCCACATCCAAGCAAATAGCACAATTCTATTTCATCACCAGAGGCAAATTACGTTTTCACATTCATGATACTATTACCAACATCATTTCTGTTTAACAAACCTCTCCAGAGCCACAAAACTTGCAGGAACCCACCATTTGCGACATTGAGAACTATCACCTGCGCCTGTATTGGGAGACCATAAGAGATGAACTTGACAGCAGCAAAGAGGCAGCCGATTCCGATAAGGTACTTATCGAATCCCTTCTCCTCGGAAATGGGAAGCACTAGCTGCAATGCCTCCTTCAAAATGTCAGTAACGAAGCACCCCACAAAGAGACCAAAGGGTATGACTAGTTCTCTGTTCCTGGAGATCGAAAATATAACATCTGAAAAGAAGCTCAACACAAAAAAAGCCACAAGGCACCATTTGAGTGCCTTCTCCCCAAGACAAAGCAGCTGCTTCAGAGCAATGTCTGCTGCTCTCTTCCATAGAAGCTCTTTAACTGTGACAGGTATGGCCTCCAGAAGCTTCTTCACAACCTTGATTTCAAGAGCCTGATTATGACCCTTATTTGGTTCACCAGATTGGGACATTGATACTACTTTGGTACACCTTGTCTGGAAGGATTTGGGACGGAGACGTAATATTAAGCATTTTTGGGGTTGGGAGGTTTTGGGTTTAGAGAGATTAAGCTGAAGCAAACAACAGAGAACGAAAATATTGCATCAGGTATTCGCAGTAAACTAATCAATTATGGAAAACCAAACAAGGCATGTGAAATTAAAGAGATGGAGAAGAAGGGTACCGGAAATTTTGGGGTTGAAGACGAAGGCGATGAAAGAGACGCTGGAAACGCCATTGTTGCCGTCTGGTTTTGCCTTTTCCTTTATCACTTGCGTTTTCTCCTCCTCCTCTAGGGTTTTAGTTAGCTGATCTAACATGGGCATATTTCCAATTTCCACAAGACCTTACTAGCATTTCAAATTAGTCTGGGCAATAATGGGTTGCGATTTAGTATAAAATGTACTGGGCCTTGTATAAGTATAACGCACAATTTTGAAGTTCTGATTCATTCAAACAGGCTTGTTTTGTAAATCTCCTTGGGCCCGCCAGCATGAGTTATTTTTTTTCTTTGTAAAACTTGAGAGAAATGAAACTTCGCTACTGCAAACTATCTGGCACCACTGACCACAAGGAGTCGTCGGAAGCCGTAGAACAAGTGAACGGACCACTGGTGAGGGGTAGGAGCGGTACTTCGACATAAAAAAAAGGTACAACTAAGAAAGTGGAACGGTTTGTTGTTTTGTGGCTCGTTATTTTCCTTTGCTATTTCTATTTTGTAGTGGTTATTCAAGGCTGCTAAGAAATGGAAGAGTAGAGGTTGTAACTGCTGTGGCGGTTTACACAAGAAAGAACAAGAGCATATGGTGCAGTTAACTGCAGTGGTCGAGTGTGAGCGAGTTTGTTGTCTGTAATCTTAGTAATCTCTCAAACTTTGAGATAGCTATCCGTGTTGTTCTATGAATGTAGACTAAACCATGTAAATCTCTTGTGTTTTTTAATTTCTTGCTATCTTTTATATTTCTGTTGTGATTGTTGTCTTCTACTATTTGATATTCTCAAATACAACATGGTTTATGTCACAATGTTCAAATCTCTACCATTCTTAAGCTCATGTTACTCTACTAAAAAAAAAAAAAACTCATGTTACTAATATGCACTTGCATGTCCACCTCGTAAATGGTATAATGTGAATCATCGATCACACCCCTCTAATCTTCTACAGTGACTTGCAGTCTTTTCACTGGTATTCTCTCTGAAAACTCATTTTATATATTCTAGTAGTAGTATATATATATATATATATATATATATATATATATATATATATATATATATATACATGGAATCAACTTTTTCCGGTTCAACAGCACGACAAACTAGCAAGAATTTTTCATGTTAGTGAGTGTCATTATCATTGTTATATATTCAAATCCACACAGGATATTAAATATCTTGCTGCAGATTTCTGTGAATCTTCGATATATGTTTCTGAGGATTTGAATACATACGGAGGGTGGATTACTGGATTATAGAATGGAAAAAGATGAGACATAAGTCGTCATTTGGTTCTTGTCTTGGGCCTCAATCACGGATGTCGACTGGTGTTTATATTCTAAATCATCATCAAGTTGACGGAAATTACATATAGAAATGATGATGCAGATGTTTATGTGGCACCACAAGTCATATATGATATCTTGGTTTTTCTTCGAGGACTTTTCTGTTCTGCTTCTTCTTCGTTTGGGATATTCCTTCTTACTTTACAGGAAGAATTAGATGGATAAATATATGTATGCAAGACTAGCTAGCTAGCTTAGTATTCAATTCATAAGCCTCAGAACTTCTGGTAATGTCTCCTTATTTTGTTTGCTGGAGTTTCTGTATGTCCACCTTATGCTCATTTATTTAATTGTATTTGAAATATTCTATATTTGAGAGGCTAACTATATTTTATCTCTTACTACGGCTTTAACATATCTCAGTGATGAGCTTAGGATCAGTTCCAACCATTGGATCAAATACCTGATACACTTATGCATACACATGTATGTATGAACTTCAAGGTTTTTAAATCACCACATTGATTCATCAATACTTTACATATACGCATCCCTTCTTCTTTGGTGTACATTATTCTTAAGAAATGACCTGATCGATTAAGGCTATTTAATTACTTAATTAGGGATGTGTGTGTCTTGTGTGAGGATAAGAGGATTATCAGCTAGGTCATCTGTATGTGCATATAAGTGAGCTGGATTTCTTCCTAGCTAGCACAAAGGTTCTTTCCAATGTTGTGAACCTTTGATTTTTATTCACCCTTTTCTTAGGGCAGCAAATAATAACTACTAATTACATAATGAAATCAACCCCTACGATCTTGATGAGACCAACATTTGGATTCTTGAAAACCAAGCTTTATGAAGCAGCTAGCTAGCTACCAATTTCAAAATATATATGTCAACCTACTCTAACGAATCGTGGACATTGCTTACCAAACTTGCAAACTATGTTGCAATGTCAACACAGAAGAAATCGACCATTGTCTTTGTAGGAGTCAACCCAAAAAACAAATAAGTTCGACCTAAGATCTTGTATAATTGAGAATGCATTAGACAGCATGCATACTTTTGATTTGATAGTAGTGATTAATTAGGTTTAGGAACCTGCATTGGTTGAGATTTGAGAGGAGCTAGATAGCTGGAAGTAATAATAAACTAAGGTAGCAGTTAAACAATAATCTACTTAGATAAATCAATGTGCTAATGGATGAGAAACTGCCTGCTGTACATATTCATCCAAGAAATTAAGAATTTACTGTTGTATGATAACGATTGAAGCTGCTTAATTCATTAACTGAAGACTTGACATCCATGGCCAAAGCACATATGTATATGCAACTCGATCTCATCGACTGATCGACTGGATTGATAGTACTGCACTTGATCGGAGTTTTGTTAGGTAACAATCTCTTTCGATGGAGCTCATTTCCACATGACTTTTCGAAGAAAAAAAACTCTGTAGGATCATCACTGTACTTCATCAGAGAAAACTTTCTCTACCATGCATATTATAGATACCAGTCTTTCCGTTTCATGCCTTTCAAGCTCTCATAAAGTAACTGTAAATTAGAAAAGAATATGCATTCATCTTCACTCCGCCAAACTATAAACTCATGAATCGGCCTGTCAGTACTACCAGACTAGATATTCTACACTGTTTGCTATTAGTACGTTATGACTTATGAGTATATAGTTGTAGCTGCTGATCGATCATCAAAGCATTCTATAGAGGGAAAGCTAGGGCCGTCTAATTAGCAAGCTTGCTATCTAGCATATATAGTAGTATATGACAGGGTTTCACTACTTCTATTTTCATAGCCTTCAGCCTTGCCAGGAGTGTACTAATCTTCAACGTTTAAATATATATATATCCTTAGTATGAAATGCATAATCAGAATATATATCAGACTAATAGAAACTCTCTAGAATAATATGCATTTTACAGACTAATATTCAATGTTTGAATCCTTAGCATGAATTTCATTATCAGAATAACCGAAACTTTGTAGCTAGAATAATGCATTTTGCTGTCAAGAATTAGAATTCCTATTGGAGAAGCTAGCTAGGTTAAGGTTGATGCACTGATGCACATGAATGAAACATCATACCCGACGTTTTTGAATTTGGTAACATATATCAAGCTATACAATATAGTTATTCTTACAGAATGAAGCACATGAAATTGGTTAATCAGTTCGAAAAATTTATCCTCTCTCGATCTCTCTAATCAAACTGGGGTGACCTTATTATGTGAGCCATAGTTTAGTATATATAGTCCTGGAAGCTACAACGATTAGCGTGCATAAGTGCATGTTCCGGATATGCATGTATATATATTAGTCACCCTGAAAGCATATTACTCAGAGAACAAGCTAATTCCAAGAAGTTAACTAGCAAGGTGCCAATATCATTCTCTAACGGGTTTCGAATGAACATTGTGATCACCAACATAACTACATATCGAAATGCATGCTTAAGTACAAGAAAAACGCATACCCTTTAGTTTCCTTCTTGTTCATTACTTCTTTCAAGAAATGCTAGCCGATCCCCACTGTCAACTAGTAGTATTGCTTATCATATATAGGACTTCAAGCTGCAGTACTAATTCAACATTAACAGAGAGGAATTAGGTCTGAAAATCTAATTCACATTACAGAAAATTAGATCGATCAAATAGCTCACTCAAAATACTACCATTGTATATATAGATAAGTAGAACAATCATGGCACATCAAAAACAGACCTAAAAATCAGATGAAGATTAGGGTTTCTTGGGACAATACACTATTGCTACCATGTCTATTATTACAATACTTAATGTACACCGGTCATCATGACTTTATTGTACCCCAGCCCCAGGGTAACTACTCAAGCCGCAGAAATTAGCGCATTGCCCTTGAGGCATTATCAATCTCTGCATGCCTTCATGAGAGTCTGAGCCGGAGGCCGCTAGAGGAGGAGGAGGATAAACCAGCTGCATCTGTTCAGGACCACTCCACCCAATAGTACTTTGATCAGTACCATAGCTAGTATTTGTACTAGTAGTACTGCTAATTGGTCTATCATTCATCATGATCATTATGTCATCACTGTATAAGAACTCTAGCCCATCTAACTTTTCTGGATCAATGTTGTACACCATGTCCTTGAGCTCGTTCGACAGCAGATAGTGACTACTTTGCCCTCCTTGAAACATGTTCATAGCATCACCATATCCAGCATTACCCATGTGATTGTTGTAATCGTTCATTTGTGCAAATTGGCCCGGGCTGTTGATATTGTTGCTGGCAACAGTTGCAATCGGGCTAGCAGATGAGTGCATATTTGCTGCAGACTTTTCATGATAAATCTGTTGCGTTGAGCTAGGAAATTGATCATCAACTGGGAGTTGAATATTGACATTCAAGGAATACACATCTTGGATCTTAGGTTGAACAACATTGTCTTGATGATCTGAATGAAATCTTCCTCCGAGCTTGATAAGAAGTTTTCGGATAGACGCATGGTCGTTGAAAGAAGGTACTGCTACTTCTTGGTTTGGTGATGAGTAATTTGGTATCGATGGTCCTTGGATCACCGGTAGCTCTGGCCAGTAAGGGTTTTGGCTATCAGCAGCTGCCACATGATTATTGACCATGGAGTTATTGTTCCCATTACTGATGACGAGACCTCTTTTAATAATTTCTTGCTGTTTTAGACCACCAGCGGATCTACGTGCAGCAGCCTGGTGTTCCTTGCGGTGCTTTCCCAGAAGCTTTTTCTTCAGCCTTGTATTCCAGTAGTTCTTTATATCATTATCAGTTCTTCCAGGAAGTTGTGCTGCAATTATAGACCACCTGTATATACATAATGGTATACCCAGTATACAAACAGATAATTAAAATTAATATTTGAATGATGAATTAGGGCTAGCAAATAGGAAGTTATGTAATTGTGTACCTGCTTCCAATACTTATATAGAGACTGCAAATTAAGTTGTCTTCTTCTTCAGAAAATCCTCCATGCTTGATGTTTGGACGCAGATAGTTCAACCATCTGAGTCTGCAGCTCTTCCCACATCTCCTAAGCCCTAATTCATAAAACAAATAAACTTAATTACTTAATTTCATGTCACAGCTAGGTCAGACAACCTATAATTCCATTCAAACAAACCATATATATATGATCATGAGAAGCAGATAGGCATACCGATCTTTTGAGGCAAAGCGATCCAGTTACCACCAGTGCCGTGTAGTTCAATATACGACTTGAGCTTGGAATCTTCTTCAGGTGACCACGGCCCTCTCTTCACGTTTGCTTTGTCACAACAAGGAGCTCTCCCCATCTTTGATTCCTACGAAGAGATCAAGCTTGAGATCCAGGCTGCTAGCTAATCCACAAGATCAACAACTCAAGTACTGTTATAAACTTATGATGAGAGAGAGAGATTATAAAATGGTGATCAACTAAAGGAGATAAACATGGTTCCCGGAATGAGGCCAAATGGAATTTAAAAAGGGTGTGGCAGGAAGAAGAGAGAAAGTTGAGTGTGTTTGAATAGAAAATAGGGAGAAAAGGAGTGTGCCAGAATGGCTGAATGGGAGAAGCTACGGATTTTCTTCTTGTCTTTCTTTCTCTAGAATATCACTTTTCATTTATACCATCAGATTATTCATATATTCAGGGGCTGCTACCACCTGATTAATTTTTTTTTCTCTTGGAACTACAAGTCCAACAAGCTCATCCTCACCATCCATCTTTAGCTGGCTACTTCTGTACATGGCACATTTTAATAATTTGAACATTTTATACATGCAATGGCACCATATTGTATATATAACTGAGACACATCCATGTCTCATTGGTGTTTTAATATATAGTATCATATCATATACACCAATCATACCGTATTACTATACTAATTACATGTGTTGAGAATCAAGGGAAATTCAAATAGATTACCTGGTTCATATATATATGGTTAGAATTTAGGAATTCTATGCCACCCTTTTCAGTTATATTTTGTGCCTTTTGAGGAGGAGCTGTACGTGATACTTTCACCCTAGCTCCCCAAGCCCTAAAATCACCAAAATGAACTTGCTCATGAAACTTGTAATAGTTAACTTAAGTTCAGTTTGTTTATATGATATAGTTATCTTGATCTACAATATTGCTAGGACTCTAGGAGAGTTAGTTCTGAAGCAAAATGACAAGCTGTTAGCTAAGACTGGAAAACAAAGTCGAGATCAGTATGTCGGTCCTTTTGGGTAGGTGACCAACAAGAGAAGAAGAACGCAAACCAAAGAGAAACCAAATTAATGGTCGATGATGATGGGTGGTTTCTAGCTAGGATCAACATCATAGTACCAGGTAGGCATAGAAAGCATATATATAGAGACCCTAAACTGACCTATAGTATTGGATATATGGTTTTCGATCTCTACCGGTATATATGAAGCTATATTTATGTCATGATGAACGAAAGAATGAATCATGAATGTATGCAAGTACTACTACAATCTATTGAAATTTTCACAATTTTTTTGTTTTCATTTGATAAAATCAAATTCAAGAGATACACTAGTCCCATTATTAAGATGCAAGGTATGTATCAAAGTTGGTAGCGTGCTTGTCAAATCCATAGCGTCACTTGCTTGACCTTTGCTTTGTGTTGCTCGTCGATCTTCGATCTTTCTCTTTCTCTCTCTGCATGTCTTTGTTTTGTTAGTGCTTGACAGTCGTGCATAAATCTCGCAGCCACAAATATTAAGCAAGCAAGCTAGGTGTTCCAAGAAGTGGTGCTTAATTTGTCTGCGCTGCCTGCCTGCCCCTCTTTTGGGTTTTGTCTAAAATGTTCATAGCTACTTGGCTAGTTAGCTCATCCATATACATAAATGGTCTAAGAATGACACCCTTAAATTTGAGATCTGAGAATTTTTGTTTATTTTGCATGCGTTGAATAACTATTACAGGAACAGTTGTTCAAAAAACGGCGACCAAAAAAACATAATCTATCTCCTCTCTTAATTGTCTTCATGTTTGAACAATATATATGTAGCCCGTATGTGGGAATTTGAATCGAAATGACCTGTAGGGCCCAACTAAGTTCATTGTTGCCGAAGGCCCATGAGGCCCGGTTCTTTTTTTTTTCTTCCTTTGTTTTTCTTTTTAGTTTCTGGAAGAAGCAAAGGCTGTTGAATCTGACAGAAGGAAAATCAAAAAATTTAAAGGTGACTGAGTGAGTACAAAGTCATTTGGTGACATCTATTGCGTTCTGTCATTAAGTAAATGAGTGATGAATGGTTATTAGGCTTTCCTTGATATCCAATTCTGATTCATAAGAGATCTTCCTTGATGAAATATTTTTACTGTGGAATGACAAAATGATAAAGCTTAAGATACTGGTGGCCAACAACAACAACAATCAATGACAATTTACATCTTGCACTCTACTTTGAAACAAAGATCAATCAATTTCGAGAATCCAGCCTTTCTTATCCTCAATACGACCCGTTTGGATTCCTATGAGAGTCGAGTAGAGCTGTGGACAAACAGTTTGGGCACCTGTTCTGTATTCCATCCTGCATGCATATGACTACCAGTCAATTACATGAGCTAAATTGCAAGCAAAATATGTGAATGAGCTTTGCCATGCAAAAGAGTGAAGTCGTCAATCGGTTTTCAGCTTGATTTTCTTTCATTATTTCTTATAAGGGAAGTATGGAGGATCATAGAATGGTACTTTTTATCTTTATATGTAATATTTCCCACAGGAGCAACACCAACTGCGGTTCCTGTGCAGAATACTTCATCAGCTTCACTCAATTCATCCACCGGAATCGCACGCTCCTCAACCTAACGCAAGCAATAGTTAAGCTGCAAGTCTTCAATTAGGAATAGTGGAACTTGCAGGAAAAGAAAATCACCTGGTAACCAAGATCACGAGCGATTTCAATGATGCTTCTTCGAGTTATCCCTGATAGTATAGTCCCGGCCGTTGCAGGAGTTGAAATAACATTGCCCTATGAATTGGAAAACAAACACGCAAGATATGTGCCAAGTCAATTTTTAAGTACAAAATTGCGATGTAGCTCTTCGATACACCAGTCTTAACTAGTTACCTTGACAATGAAAATGTTGCAAGAAGAGACCTCCTCCAGATTCTTTCTATTTACCGAGTCCAGATATAACACATCAGAAAATCCTTGGCTCTTTGCTCTGAGCAGTGCCTTCAAAACCTACATAGGAATGACAAGTAAATGTTACTAGGAAGTTAGACTTCAATCATCTAAGATATAAAAAAAAAACTTTTGCTTACTGGCGCATAATTGGTGATGCTTTTGACACCTCCAGCCCCACCACGAGAGGCACGGTCATATTCTTCCTCGACGTGTATGCTCAAAGGTGCAGAACCCTCCTGTTACAAGAACGGGAAGCATATAATGTTATTCTCCTGTCATTGATTGATGCTGTAGTCAACTTAAACTGAGAAATGTTATCCTAACCTTGAAATAGTTGCGGACTGGTGAAGCGTATACAAGGAATGTATATTCAGGTGATGGGGCTAAACCTAATATAGGACCACTTCCTATAAGTAGAGGCCTAATATACAAAGACCCTTTTCCTGGAGGAGGAACCTACTCTTCAAATCAAGGAACACCTTTACAAATTTGTAAATGTAACTGTACACAAGTCCATAGCAATAGAATGTGCTAAAAAATAAATCAAAGTTGTTTCTGTCAAATGAAAATGAGGATTACCCAGCACTTGTTAGCTTGAGCAGTTTGCTTCACAGCATCAATAAATTGATCAAGGGATGGTGAAGGCATGCACATTCTTTCTGAACCAATCTTCATTCGCATTGCATTCTGGTCTGGACGAAAGAGAAGGAGATTTCCATTTTCTTTCCTGAATGCTTTCATCCCTTCATATATACCCTGTTGAGATTTTTTTAATCCAACTATGAACATGTTTTAAGTGGCACGACAAGAAAACAAACAACATCGGAAGCATCATCACAAGCCTAGCTTTGTCTATTAATGTGTCCACCAGGATACTAATTGAGCCTTGTCAAGAATGTATTGAATGAAAAGTTGGATTTGTATAATGACTATAATCTAGGCATGAACTAAAGAATATGAGTTTTATAAGCTGAAAGACTGGACTAACCTGTCCATAATTCAAAACTCCAGCAGCAGGGTTGAGTTCAATATTTCCATAACGATTAAGTTGGCCTTGTTCGAATATCCCGTTGCTGGAACCTTTCATCATGTACATGTAATCAGTTGGCACTAGAC
The DNA here is from genome assembly GCA_010134655.1 of Fragaria nilgerrensis. Taxonomy (NCBI): domain Eukaryota; kingdom Viridiplantae; phylum Streptophyta; class Magnoliopsida; order Rosales; family Rosaceae; genus Fragaria; species Fragaria nilgerrensis. Next base: position 29,374,675 of record CM020978.1, on the reverse strand, counting down.
CAAATCCAAGATTATCCCAATCCACATCAGCATACTCGTTCTTACCATATTCACTGCAGTCCAAGTAACCCAAAAGAAGATCAAACTACACACAACTCGATCAATAAGTTTCATCATATTTCAAGTAAGAAACCATGGTATAGCTAGTAAATAGTAATCAAGAAACTGATCAGTGTAACATACTTTGATTGAGTTGAAAAGAGTATCCGATAATTTATCATATTTATTTTCAGCAATTTTAAAGACAATGATGGCAAACCATTTACCTATACACAGATGCTTCACACGCTTGTTCTCCGCTAGAAGCAGCTGATACAAAGCAACGATGATCAAGCTGCTAAACAAAATAGTTGGAAGAAATGATCAACAGTCAAATCTCAAAATCATGTGTCTTTGTTAATGAAACTAATGCAATGAACATTCAATAACAGCATCATCAACAATTCATCAACATAAAACAGTGAAACAGAGGAAAACAGAGGATGTTGATTCCAACATTTCAGCAAAAGGAAAGGGAATTACAAAAGAAAGAACAGCATGCATGATCCAATAATGAAATGAACATTCACCTTGGTTATCAAAGATGACGAAGTGCCAACTTTAACAGATCGAACCAGCTTACTCAAACATGCAGTCCTTCGAATCATGGTTCCTTGTTCCTCACCTCGCTCTCGATTCTCCACCAAAACAATCAAACTGAAATAGAGATTTCTCCGAGCATGAATCTCAGGTGTTGAGCAATCTCAGAAGATTGAAATGTGAACAAGAAGAAGATAAGAGAAACGGATGGACAGAGCTGGACTTACAATCTCAGAAGTTGTAACAGAGGCAGAAGATGACGGGTTGCAAGAAAATAAATGAGAGTCTATATCAATGGCAAGCGAGCAAGGCAAGTACTGAAACTGTAGGAGAGAAAGACAAAACGTGGCATGCAGAAAATTTAAGCACGCAACCATTTTATGGAAAAAAAATTAATACGACTTTGAGGTGAGGTTAGGCAAAACAGAGCGAGGATTGGTGAGTCTGAGGGAAATGGAAATGGATAACGACAGTTGAAAAGAAGAGGGAGAGATAGCTATGACAGTTTGGAACGATGAGGATGCGGTTGCCAGGTCACACTAGGAAAAGAACAGACCAATTAGTTTATTAGTGGGAAAGTTGAAAACCCATGACCTCTGCAAGTGGTAGTGTCTTTCAGATACGTACGGTCACCGGGGTTGAAGGCCAGAAGACCAAACCAGCATGGGAACTGGAAAAAGAACGTGGTGGTGACACTGGTGGTTGACCCATTCCAATCCGACTCCTTTGGCATTGGGAGGAGGATGCTGTTTTAGAAAACGACGTCGTGGCAGCCACATTGTTTTAGACTTTAACAGAAGCCACATACGTGTATCAGTGTACGTCCGTTCCATTTTGCTAAATTGAACCAAGACTTTTTTTTTCTTTTTTCTTTTTGACAACAGAACCTTACAAACCAAAGAACAACAGACAACAATGCATAGTTGGAGCATTTCACATGCGCCGCGGATTAGTCCTTGGGTCTAAGAAGCCTTTGGGATATCGTGACTTGATCAAAAAAAAAAAAGAACAACAGACAAACCAAAAAACCTTACAAACCTTACAAACTAGAAGAACAAAAGCTAAAAATATAGACTTCAAAGAGGAGCAGGACCGCATCGATTGAAAAACATGTAGCAAAATTGAAAGAGGATTATGTACCCAGTTCAAAGAACACTCCAAACTTGAAGCAAAGTGCCTACTAATCCAGGATCAGTTAATAGAAGAAAAAGAACCTGCCAAAGACTTAATTTGCTGAAACCAAGAGGAAGCAGACCAAGAAACAGATCCTTTAGGGGATTTCAAAGCTGATATGAGGGATAAACAATCAGCTTCCACCGAGAAGAAATCAAACCAACCGACTTAGCTTGAGACCTTGAAGAAGAGCTTGAGCCTCTGCAGCTTCTGCCGAGATTGCTTGACCGACAGAGACTACACCATGAAGAAGAGAACCACTAGAATCTCTAAGTAGGGCTGCCAAACCATAACTAAAAGAATCTGAACTCTAAGTAGCATCAGTATTAATCTTTAAAGTTCCAACCGAAGGGGGAATCCAATTACCAGAAGCAGAGGGAACAAGCACCGAGTGAGAATTCTTCCCATGATGCTTGTTCTGAACTTATAAAAATTCATCTGCTTGCTGTGAAGCTAATTTTGAGACCAAGACTGGATCCGGAGAGAAGTGATTGAAAATGGAACCACATCAATGCTTCCAAATATTCCATAGCAAGAAAGAAATATGTGTAAAAACAAACTTCATATCAGCAACAGAACTCCGTAAGTTAATAAGCTGCTGAATCCAAGCATCCAACGTAGTAATCTGAGAACATTGAACATGAATGCCAAAAGGGTAAGCAAACCAAACACAAACTACCCAAGGGCATGTAAACAAAACATGTTCAATTGTTTCAGGAAAAGCATTGCAAATAGGACATAAAGAAGACTGAGATATATGCCGAAAATGCAAGTTTCCTTTGTAGCCACAAAATTGAACCAAGACTTGGACTACATAAAAGTCTATTCATTGTCTACAAATGGAAGTTTTGTTTACGGTTTACCATCCATAATAATCTGTATACTCATATTCTGCTACTTCAAGTTACTGTCCAACCCCTATTGTCTTCTGCAAGACCCATTGTATATTTGAAAGAGCCTGATACAGTTGCTCAGAAACTCCACCAAGTCCAGTTTCTTGGTACGACACCCTACAAAGGGAGGAGAAATCTTAGCTTTACAACTAGCTAATTAAATCCATGAAACTAATGAGCTTGGTGCATTTTTAAGACTTGGTACGAGTGGATCTTGGCTATAACTCAATTTGTTAGATCAGGGAACCAATATGAGAAGATCACCTTTTTCCCATGTAAGTTATGCTGCCTATAGGTGATAAACAGACAGCATTTCCAGTACAGAACACTTCATCAGCTTCCAGCAACTCCTCAATCGACACAGGCCGCTCCTCAACCTGGTTTAGGATGAATGTAAGCAAAACTCAAAAAACAAGAGAATGTTGCTAAAACAGCTTACTACCATCAGACATCAGTACCATGTAAAAGTAATATGTGAACTTCTATTGGTGCTGGCAGCACATAGGATTCATAGGTTGAACTTGCCAGTGGCCAAAAACTCGTAATTAGTCCAAATATTCTACTCAGATAATCATGTTCTTTTCCTTGTATTATAACTTAACATACTCCAATCAGTGGTATTGACGATGAACAAAAACATCCTTAATCCTACTTCAAATGATCATCCTAAAAGAACAAAAAGACAACAAGGAAGTACCAATCAAAAGTGCAGCCAACAAGACAGGTCTAGGTGATATGTTGGTTATACAGGAACCATACAATGTATTCAAGCTGGAAATGAAACCTGTGGTTCCAGGCTTCCAGCTGAACTAGTTGCAGATTGATGACTAAGACTAACCATAGAAGTAAGGAAATATAAGGATGACGAGAAAAGCATATTAGTATCTAGCAGTAGAGACCTCGCTATACTACAAGTAGATTGGAATTTTGAAGAATCTTAATTCTCAACCACTCATCAAAGATTCTAGAATACATACCTGGTACCCTTGGCTTTGAGCAATTTCAATTATACTTTTGTGTGTAACGCCAGGCAAAACTGTCCCTTCCAGTGCTGGAGTGGAGATAATTTTGTCCTATATAAAAGTTCATTTTAGGAGTAACATCACTCAACCTCTTATAAAATCCAATAAATGATACAGCCTCACAAGTTCCTCAACCCTATACTACTTGATAAGCAAAAAGGTCAGTACTTCAACCTCAATCATGTACCTTCACTAGAAAGATGTTAGCAGTGGAAGTCTGTTCCACATATTTTTTGTGAACAGAATCAAGGTACAAAACATCACAGAAACCATTTGCTTTTGCTTCCACCTGTGCCTTCAAAACCTTCATGAAAATTAATAAACTTCATCAGTGTACATCTACATGCTATAAATCCTTAATCTTGAGTACATCTATCACTTATTCACTTATTTTGAACAACCAGCTATATAATGTATACTATACTGCATCAATCCCAACTCCTATGCAATCACAGATAATCTCTCTCTGGAAAAAGAAAACACTCAAACGAACTCTATATAATGCTGTGAACGCAGCTAAAGTAGTAAGTTAAAAACGGTCAGAATGCACATTGACCATAGTGAGCAATAGACAGACCGACATGGTAAAATTAAGTTAGAAACCAAATGCTATAGTGTGTGTTTACCGGAGCATAATTCCCTATGGCATTAACACTTCCAGCTCCACCAGGAACTGCACGATGGATTTTATTTTCAACCACTAAGTTGAATGGTTGCAGTCCTTCCTGTTGTCATCAGAGATCAAGGTTATATATGATATGTTGAATTAAGTACCTTCAAATAAAGTCCTTTTCAAGAACGGAAAACTAGTTGAAATCATGCACCCTATACACAGAATAGTGTTAAAGAAATTATGAATTTAAAGATAGTTATAAATTACAACAATGTACCTTAAAGTTGTTTCCCATTGAAGTAGCATATATGAGAAAGGTGAATTCCGGAGCTGGTTTAAGACTAAGAACAGGTCCATTCCCCATCAGTACGGGTTTGAGATGTAGAGAGCCTTTATTTGGTGGGGGAACCTATAGTGAGTGAGGCATATAGAATTATAACTACACTAAGCAACTCGCTTCAAACAGGACTTCTCTTATCACTAAGCGTTCGAAATTTACCCAACGTCTATTTGCCAACACAGTAAGTTTCACAGCTTCCATAAACTGCTCGACAGTTGGTGCAGGCATACACATGCGCTCTGCTCCCATTCTCATCCTCAATCCATTTTCCTCTGGACGAAAGAGTACTATAGAATTATCTAGCTTCTTGTATGCTTTCAGTTCTTCAATTACTCCCTGAACAGCAATACAAAAAGAAACTACTTTACTTTTCACTATAATTCAACTTTGAACTCAGAGAAACATGTGGAGCAAATACTCATTGTAGTAAGATAGTAGATGCATCATAGTTGAAAATTGAAATCTCAGAATCTAAACAGCTACATTGTCCCAGATCTCATAGCAAGCACATAAATTGAGAAGTCGGGACTAAAGTGAACATGATTGATAGTATAAAAGAGTAACAATTACCTGGCCATAGTTCAAAACACAGGCAGCTGGGTTCAATTCAATTTTACCAAAACGCTGTAACCCACCATCAGAAAAGTATCCATCTTCAGAACACTTCATAGTAAACATATAATCCGTAGTCATAGGATTGTTGAAGCCAACATTGTCCCAACTTATATCAGGCAGTTCAGACACTTGGCTGTTCTTTCCAATTTTCCATACAAAAAAAAATGAAAACTTCACTACATTCTCAACCAAAATCGTAATCAATTGTAAGCAAAACTATGAGGGACAGTATACCTAAAGCCAGAGGCATGAGACTGAAGGGCTCTGAGGCTTGTGGTGATCATGATCAAAGACTGGTACAATAAGACATGCAAAACAAATGAAGTAATCACATGCAACACATTTTCATTAGATGAACTAATCAATAGAGAAACACTCATCAGAAGTGCGTGCCTTGAAACACGAGTGACGGGGGTGAAGAGTAGCTTTGGAGGTGCGGAGAGTAGTAGTTGCGATCGGGGTCGGAAAAGCAGTTGCGAGGCCGGGAGTGGAGACCATGTTCATCTGTGTGTCTCTCCGATGAGTGATCACTGTTGACCTGTTGTTGATCGGAAAACGTTGTTGGGTTTCTTGCTCTTCGGTGACAAGTGTACGCGTTGGAATGTACGAAACAGAGCAAATGGGCACGTGACAAGCACGTGAGAGATGAATTGATCTGGGCCTGAACTGACATGGATTTGAAACTTTTTGGGCTTGATTGCCTCAGGCATCAGTATGGATTGCATACAAATCCCTTTTGCAATCCAAATTAAACATCACACATCACTGTTTCCTGATTGACCAATTGCTATCTCCCTCCATTGTTGTCATTTTCATATAAACGAAAAACAAACCGGCTTATAAACAAAGATTACATTATCACCAAACATAATAATTGCTGAAAAGTAAAGAGACAAAAACATGATGGATCTCCATCTCCTCGTGAGAAATTTTTAGGTAGGATAAACGTAAAAATCACAATATCTTCAGCCAATTACGTATCTCTATTTTTTTAAATATATTCCAAAACACCTCATGTTTAATTATAGTGAAATATTCAAAACATTTCATAGACAATGGCCACATGGCTTCTCATTAGAAGCTTGAATTTGTAGACTCGGATCCCTCCAATAAAGAGAGGATCTCATATTGCCGCATGAAATCATCTGGGTCATCCAATCTTAATGTATCGGCTCGATCTTTATAATGTTGTATAAATTTCACGGTTTCATATATCTTCATAGGAATAGATCGAAGTATAGAACTTATAAAACTGAGCAGCTAGCTGGCTAGCACAAGATTATCTCCTTGTTCAATCAGGTATTCAATTATTTTGTATCTAATAATTCTTGCTATCTCTGTCCTAATAATACGTACATAGATGATCGATGACAATGGTATCCAAGTCAAGTGAGTCATGTCATCAAGGAACACGTATGTATGGCCAAGTTCATCGCATTGATCGAAGCCCAGATATAGCTAGCAATTAACCATATAAAAACCTCACCCATCTGGTATTTATTTCATATATGCATGTCAAAGTCCTTCAAATCTTGTCACCAAGACAATGTGATGTAGGGAGGATGGCAAAGGAGATTGAAGAGCAAATTGATCGTTGCAAGCTGTAAATTTGACGTTTGGTGTCCGAATACTGATTATTATATCTTTTCGGAATGTGAACAGCGAGATGAGTCAAACTCGGCACGTCGCCCCAACTTATGGGTTTTTTCGGCCATCCGAGTTCATCTCGGGCCTCAAAACAACAATTCACTTATTTCCAGCATTTTATGTTTTCTAGTTTGTTTTCGATTTTCTTTTATTTTAATCCGTGTGTTTTTAGGCTTTGGTTGTTAGTCGCCCTAAGATTTGTTTTCTCCTATATAAGCACACCCTTATGGGTAGCAGACATGCAGTTTATCAATTTTAATCAAAACTTTTAAGAGTTCTTCTCTTATTGTTCTTCGCTTGAGAACTCTCCATCTATTTGGGACGTAACGTTTGTTAGACCTAGTTTGGTACAGCTTCGTTTTAAAAAAATCAGATTCTATCCGAATTTTTAGATTTTTTAGTGTTTGGTAAATGAAAGAAAAACAGTTTTTTTTAAATTACAGGTCACTGGCAACAGCTTTTAGAAGCAACATAAATGTTACTTTTAAAAACAGTCACTACTGGAAAAAAGAACCTAGGCGACGAAATTATATTAATTTCGTAGCCTAAGTGGGACTTAGAAAACGAAAAATAGTTTCGTAGACTAAGAACGACTAAGGTGACGGAAATGTATTATGTCGTCTAAGTCACACTTAGGCGATGGAAATATATACTTAGACGACGGAATTATTTTTTAAAAAAAAATAAAAAAAAAATAAATTACTTAGGCGACGGAAAAATTTACTTAGGTGACATAATTATTATTTTTTTAAAAAAAATTATTAATCACTTAAGCGACGAAAGTATAACTTTTCGTCGCCTAACTGCCGAAATTTTTAGCGGCTACGTTTCCGCCAAAACATTTCAGGAAAACTCAAACCAAATATTTTAAATATTTTATTTTATTTTTAACTTAAACTCTACCCTCACCCAGAAAAATTAACTCTCTCACTCTCTCTTCAGACCATCCCTCTCCTCTTCTCCAAACTCTTCCCTCTCCACTAGATCTCTCTTCCCACTTCTGCCCTCTCCTTCTCCCTCTCCACTTGGTCTCTTCTGATCCCCTCTCTCCTCTTCTCCGCCATCTCAGACGCCGGCGCCGCCACCCTCTCCCCTTCGCCGCTTCCATTCGCGGTTGATATGCACAACGATGTCGCCCTTCAAATTGTGTTGTAAATCGGTAAGATGAAGTGGGATCGATCTGGGTTTCATGAAGTAAATTGCAGGTTGGATTTACTAGGATTGATAAACAATTCTGATTGTGTATATAGGTTATTAGGTTGGATTGATTAGGATGGTTTGGGCGGAACTGCTTAGATTTGGGGTTTCTCTGGTGGTGGAAACTAGGTGGTGACGGTGGTGGTGGGTGGTGACATCACGGTTTGGGTGGTGGGATTTTGGCCAGTGGTCCGGTGGTGGCATGGTGGGTTTCAGAATTCAGACCAATAAAAAAAGAAATTGAATGGAAAAGAAATAAAAAGAAAATTAACGAAATTGAAACTAATTATTAAAATGTATATTAAATAATTGAAATAAAATTTAATTAATTAAATTAATTGTTATTTAAATATTTTAACTTCCGTTGCCTAAGAACTTAGGAGACGAAATATATTCCGTCGCTTAAGTACTTCTTAGGCGACGAAACATCTGATTCCGTCGCCTAATCACCTACCTCATGCTACCTAGTCGATGGAAATTTCGTCGCCTAAAGTCTTAGGAGACGAATTTTCTTACTTAGGTTACGAAATCTTTCTGTCGTCTAAGTGTTGTTTTCCAGTAGTGAGTTGTCACTAAAAACACTAGAAATTAATAAATTTTATCTTGGCAGCACTTTTAAAACTAATATTTACCAAACACAAAATTGTTTTAATTCACAGCTGATTATTTTCACAGTACAACAACAACAGTTTTTTAAAGTCACAGCAATACCAAACTAGCCCTTAGCCCTCGATCCATACTTCTACTGCCACTACAGTAAATAACTACTTAGCCGACGAAATTAAAAAAATTCATTCGCCTAAGTTCGTCTTCATACCAAAACACAACCGTCGTATAGAAAACCACATCCGTCGCCTAAGACCTACTTAGGCGACGGAAAATTAATGTCGAGGACTTATGTCGACTAAGATATTCCTAGTCGATGAAGAATCATTCGTCGTCTAAGTTTCGTCGGCTTAGTAAACCACAGGCGACGAATACCATCTGTCGGTAAATTTTCGTCGGCTTAGAACACCATCCGTTGGTAAATTTTCGTCGGCTTAGAATACCATCCGTCGGTAACATCCTAGGCGACGAAAGAGTTTCGTCGGTAAAAATGATGTTGGGCGACGAACCATGTTCCGTCGGCGTAGTTAAGTTTGGGCAACGAATTATGTTTTCGTCGGCTAAGTAAGCCTTGGGCGATGAATATGTCTTTCTTAAGCGACGAACTGTTCCGTCGACTAAGAAATTGAATTATTGCCTGACACAATGCATAATGAATATATTTTTGCCGACGCCTTTTGTCTTAGGCGACAAAATATTTCGTCGGTTAAGTAAACACATCATTTATTTATACCCTTTCAGCCCAGAAGAGAACGCAGAAAGAAAGACATACTCTTTCCCTTGGCCCTTACATAATTCATCCGATCGATCCAAATCTTGTTTTGAAAGCTTTTCTTCAGGAATTTGATCGATCTTCAAGAGCTAGCTGCTTCTCTCCTAATTGGTATGTAACTACTTTAATTCATCTACTTAATTTCTTCATTTATGCATATTTATTTTCCGGCGAACTTTCCGGCGGTCTAATTTTGCCGGTCTAATTACTGGATTGCTTGATGCATGCATGATATATGTAATATTTGATATAATTAAGCACTCTTTGGACTCTATCATGATTATTGATAATGGCCACTTGGATGGTAATATTGATGTAGAAAGTTTATTAATTTGCTAGAGACAAATATGATGAAATGCAAAAGAATTCTGGAAAGGTGTTGGTGTGGTAATATATGTTGGAGAAATGGAAATCAAAAGTATACATGTTGAATATGTTTGTACGTATATGTTGTGTGTACGTATAATGTGTATATACGTATAATATGTTTGTATATATGTGTGTATAATATGTTTGTACGTATAATATATATTATGTTTTTAATTTGTGTATATATATATATATATATCTAACTTTTGTGTGTGTATAATTTTTAGAGTGTGTATATATATATATATATATATATATATATATATATAGCTATTGTTTGTATGATTAATAATTATGTGAATAATATGTTTATCAAATTTTCGTTTTCATGCAAATCATTTGTGTATTCAAATGATAAAAAATAAAATGATGAATCATGTAATTAAGAATTATAATATTCTTATACATTCATCATTAAATATATTGTTATCTTTAGAAATTCCGTTCGAGAACCCTTATGTTACGATTGTGTCTAACAAAATGGTTTTCGAATTGTCTCATATTTAGACAGTTTGGGAGCATATATGACATTGAGATTCCGTTTGTTGTTGGTGTGTTTCGTTTTCGGTTGTGGGTATATATATTTCGACAGGATCTTCCTTTATTGTTCCTCGAGTGCATATTAGGTACATAGATATTCGTGCACTTGGGGAACTGTAGGGAGATGCTGTCGAAATTTTCTCACAGACACGAATTTGAAACGCCCCAATAACAAAGAAATCACAATGTCATGTGCTTTCAAACGGGATTAGGGCCCTAACCGGAGGCATAAGGTGAAGATTGTAAGTGTGAACATCGTACATTAATATATCTTATATATAATAGTTAAGTATATATTTATATATATTTCTCGTTTATTATTAACGATTTTTTGACAACTATATTGGGAGTTTCTTGTTATTATAGTGTACAACATGGACAAGAGCTGGATGCAATTAGGGAGAGTCCCATGTTTATATAAGAGGTATTTTTGATTTTCTTGAGTTCGTACGTCTACATAGTCCTCCAGACAAAGTTATTCACATATGTCCGTGCAACAAATGTCTCAATCGGAAACTAGTACATATGAAGACATGTATTCTCACCTAGCACTAAACGATATTTGTCCTAGTTATACCACATGGACATGGCACGGCGAAAATCAAGTTCAAATGCCTACACTTGCAGAAATTGAAGCACAACATAATCAACATGCAGGATCTTCCAATGCTAGTTACGGGGACCTTGTTGTGTTGAACCTTTTAAACGATACATTCTCGTTCGCCGCCTCAAGATATCAGCAAAATGTTGTTTATGACAACGCCCCTGACACCTTCCTTAATGTCTCCCACGTTGACTACAACATTGATTATGATACGTACACCAGAGGCTTGTACGGAAATACAAATCCCAGGCAGTGAGCATACTGTGTTGGGTACCGTCATGGAGCAAATGCAGATAAAAAATAAGCGGGGAAAGACTAACATATGTTTTGATGAGGATATTACATTTATGAAGAAAGTGCTTCCTAAAGGTAACAGTTGTCCGGAAAATTTAGACCAGGTAAAAAGGATGTTGGCTGACCTCGATCTTGATCACCAGAAGATAGACGCTTGCGTCAATAACTGCATCTTGTATTACAAAGACAACAAGGATGAAGTTGTGTGCCCACATTGCTACGAGCCAAGGTATGAAGCTTCTACTTCATCTAAACAGAAAAACCGGCCCATTTCTAAGAAGGTTCTTCGTTACTTCCCGTTGGGTCCTCGTCTGCAGCGTATGTACATGTCTTCACATACGGCCAAGCATATGAGATGGCATCAGGCAAGGCACCAGGGAGTGAAGAGGATAGATCCGGATAATCTCACACACACCCCGCAGACAGGGAGGCTTGGCAGCACTTTGACTGTTCTTTTCCCGAATTTGCTGGAGACTGTCAAAATGTTAGACTCGGACTTGCAACAGACGGATTCAATCATACTGGAAACATGAATTTGTCATACAGCATTTGGCTTGTGATAGTATTTCCACACAATCTACCTCCCAACATGTGTATGAGGAAGGAGTACAATTTTCTTACGCTTATGGTTCTAGGGCCGCATTCTCCAAAAAAATGCTTGGATGTGTACATGAGACCATTATTGACAAGCTCATGAGTTAACCTCATGATCCACCTTCTTAAACAGTGTTGTTTACTGGTCCGGTACAGTATACGGGTGCTATCCAAATGAGAGGTATGCACTCATATTTATTCTAATTAATCATCGATCCTTTCAAATTAAGATAAGTTTTTTTAAAAATTTATTGTAAGACGATAAATATATATCTGTTTTGCAGACAACTAGGGGATTTCAAGAAGAAGAACAAAAAACAAACGTTTCCCTAAAAGATCGATCACAACGGCATATATTCAGGCTGAGTGCGTAACTTACTGCAGCGCATATCTTAATGATGAAGACACAGTAGGAGATCATCTAGAGCGGGTAGTAGCCAGCAATTCAATCTATCAATTGTTTCCAACGATGTTCAACCGTATGACAGGTTAAGTAATTCTGAAAAATTAAGTAATGTTGAGATCAAAGAGGCTCGGTGTGTCCTTCAACATTGCGAAGAAGCCGAGCGGTACTTGAAGTCTCATTTACTAAGGCAGAATGGTAACGAAGCCATACACGAGAGATTTTCCTTATTACTTTCCTATTTGGGTACCTCTTCTATCTCTATATATTTGCAGTTACATAAATTAAATATATGTTTTTTTTTATGTTACATAATGGTAACAATGTTGCTCTTAAAATTGTTACAGATGATGCACATTCTACAACATTTTCATCTTCTTACGACCCAGAGTTGCACTCGTTGGCTGGAGAACCTCAAAGCCACAGAGTTTTGTGCTAGATGTTTTGTGAACGGTGTTAAGTTTGTGACGTCAGAACGAGATGAATGTCATGTCACCTAAAACAATGGAGTCATGGTTGAAGGTTTGGGTTTCAACTACTACGGGGTTCTTGTCAGTGTCATCGAACTAATCTATGCAAGGGTATGCCAGTCGTGTTGTTCAAGTGTAAAAGGTTCAATACTGACCCAACCAGACGAAGGAGTACAATTTTGGATAGTGGCTTGTATCAGTGGACTCAAACAGTGTATGATATGAGAATGAGCCGTTATTTTCTGCATCATGGCGAAACAAGTGTTTTATCTTGATGATCTGGCTATGAATGATGGTTGGAAAGTGGTGCAGGTGATGTCACATAGGAATATTTTAAATGCAGCTACACTAGGAGGGGCTGATGAGAGTGGGCCTAGTGAACCAACAACTGATCAACCGAATGAACCATATCAAGAGGATTTTCCACATGTAGTTCCTGATACAGAGGATATTCGTGTCAACAACCAACACGTTCAGGCTATCATAGGTTACATTGCAGTTACACCATCTGAACTGAACTCGCTACAACACAACCCAATCATGATGACCAGCTTCATAGATGACAAATAAATAGAGGATGATGAGTATTCTGACCAAACTGAGGAAGATGATGATTCGGACAACTCAGATCATCATGAGTACGATTAATGTACTTGTTCAATATTATTGTGGATTTCAATCGGTCTAATCTACTTGTATTAATTAATTTGGCATAACTTCGGATATGTATTTTTAAATTAATTTGTAACTGTACCATTAATTATTCATGCAAATTTCCATTTTTAATTTCTACATACATATGTACGTACGTACGTATGTGTAAATATTTTTAAATGCATATATATGTATGCTTTTTATGTACGAATACTTACGTGGAGTAAGTACAGTTGGGTTTAGTTTACAAAAGTTACACAAAAATACTCAGATGTAGATATAATAAAATGTCCATAATTTTTAAAAATATACTTAGTCGACGGAAAATCAATATTTCATCGCCTTAGAAGTTCTCAGGTGACGGAATATGAATTTCATCGCTTAGAATTCCCGAAATATTAGGCGGGTAAATAAATATTTTTTGTTACTTGGGTGATGAAATTGAATAAGTAGTCGGCTTGGATGTTCTAAGGCGACGGAAAGTGATTTTTTCCGTCACGTAGGATCTAGAAATATTGGGTGGGTATATTTTGCGCCTTTTTTTTTGCCGAAATTTAATTTTTAGGCGACGAATATTTTTCTTAGCCCCGAATATTTCCGTTGGCTAAGACTTAGGCGACAGAACTGAAAGTCGCGTACACTTGTTCCGTCAGCTAAGAAAATCGAGTCTGATACAACACAACTGAGGTCCTAAACCCAACATAATCGATGCATCACACTCTCACATAAGCCCCACCTCCTCCGATCTCGCTACACAGTCTTTCTGTCTCCGATTTCCGCTGAGAAGCAAACCTAATTTGCTCTTCCTCTTTGCCGAAAAACCCTAACTTCAAACGTTCCCTCTTCACTCCCAATCCGAAGCCGAAGCCTTGTCTCACAAAAAGGTAATAGTGGTTAATTTGTTATGTGACCAGTTTATAGCTTGTGAATAATTATAATGATTAAATTGATAGAAGTTTGCATATAATGAATTCTGGGTTTAATATGTTGGTTGCATCTGGTCAATATGCGGTGTTCACGACCAGGTCTATGTTAATCTACGACGGGTCTTGAAATTTGGTTATTTAGTGTTTTCATATATGCCTATTTCAGGTGGTTTGGTTTCTAGTTTGTAACTTCTTTTCATGGTTGTATTACTTGTGTAGACTAAAACTATCTCATTGTTAATGCGAAATGATAGGATTTGGGATGAACTTGCCATTGGCAGTTGTGGACGATATGTTTTGGTTGCTAGAATAAATGTATATAGGTAGTTAGAATAAGGTTGTTGACTATAAATTGAACAAGATGGAATGGTAGTAAGAGTACTAGATTTACTTGTATGGCTGTGGGCATATTTATGATCTTGTATAGATTTACTTGTTGCAGTTTGTGAAATTGTTGATGTGAGGCTAATTACTTAGCACTAAGGTTGATGAATGGTGAAGGTAATGTTAGCTAGCTTGTGGCCTAAACTGAATACATATGCAGTAACTTGTTGGCGGGTGAATTTTGAACCAATTAGCAGTTTCTTTCTTTTTTTAAATAGAGGAGGTTAGACTTTATTGATAGAAAACAAAACTAGAGTTAGGTGTTTCAGCTACTATTACAATCTGAAGAAAGGAGGAACATAAAAGTAAAAAGTTTCTCTAACTAGAGTTTTAGAGTGTCCTACCATTAGTTGTTAGCCATGTGGTTCGACAGTTAGCCATTAACTGAAAACTGTATACTTTTGTCTGACATCATTGATAAAGTTTAAAGCTAGAAACATAGGTCTACACATTCCTTTATCGGTTGTCTTGCTGTGCTCTAAATGATTGGATGAAAATGCTTGGATGATTTTGTTGTGCACTGACTAAGTGTGTGGTCATTAGACATTAGCATTATATTAAATTTTGACAATTGTGTGTTATTCATGTGCAAGATGGTGATCGTGGGGAAGAGGAAGGACCGAGCCACTAAGGTCGGTGCTTTGATGGAGTCTATACGGCAGAGTGTCGGCTCAGCTAGCAGTAGCAGCCACCCTTCCCCCATGCCGGCTGAGACAGTACCACCAGAGGCTCCCTACGGCCCATTACCGTTGACACTACTTTAACGGGATCTCCATCATCTACACCGACACCCGAATCTGCAAGACGCATTGTTGACAGCGCTCGTTTGAAAGTTAGAAGCCCAACAAGTAAATATAGTAATTCCTCTTATACTTGTATTAATTTAGGTTAAGTGAATTTAAGTTAGAAACCCTAGGGTGGCTGCATGCGCACCCGGGGTGCCAGCAGCGCGCGCCCAGGGTGCCCTGGGGTGCGCATGCAGCCACTCAGGGGCGCGCTGCTGGCACCCTAGGTCGCGCATGCAAGCACCCTTGCTTACTGCTTATCTAATTTACTGCTTACCCCTGCTTATCCTAATGTTTTGTGTGTGTGTATATATATATATATATATATATATATTAATTGTAGCTCCGACCCCGAAAAAAAAGCGGGGTTTATGTTCTGAAAAGAAGGCGGAGGATATCGTTGCACAAACGGAGCAAAAGGTTCAGCTGGAGTATTGCCCCCGTGTAAAAGGCCTCAGCGTGAGGGGGATAAACAACTTGGTGACGCATGATATCGGTTCCGTCATACGGAGTCTGGTGGGAATGAGGGCAAAGACGTTCTTCGACCTTAATCAGGATGAGAAGTGGAAGGTGTGGAATGCACTGTCGGTAAGTAACTGAAAACAGTTTGAAAAGTATATTTACTTCATAACAATTTTTTATCTTATTTTTCAGTGTTTAACATGAGAATTTTTTTTTATTTGTCACTTAGCCGAAGTACGAGTATGATAAAAATGATGAGTCAATGTTCGATTGGATACTAAAGAGGGCACATGAGAGGTAGAAGGACTGGAAGTACCAGTGCCACAAAACTTATCTGAAGAAAGGGCCCTCTAGCATGCCTTCAGATTTCATTGGGAGAGAGGACCAGTGAGAGTTTCTATACCAGCACTTTGAGTCAGATGCGTTCGAGGTGATTTTTTAAATTACCTTCATTGTTTTTTTTTTAAATTACCTTCATTGTTTCTCTTGTATTTTACTAATCTATTTAATATTTTTTCGTGTATATATTAGAGACTCTCCTTGGAAAACAAGCGGAACCGTGGGGAGAAAACTATGCACCACCACACGGAGTCTTCTTCTATCATCTACACAATGGAGGAACTCAGAATACAAGGGGAGGATCTTCCAATTATCAAAGGTTTTGAGAAGACCTATGTCAGGGCCGGTGATGAAGATACGACCAAGAAATATGTAAGTGTCTTTCCTTTTACTATTTTATTGCTCACATGTATTTCTTAGAGGGGATTGGGATCAAAGCAGGGGAGGTTTCTTAATCTTGGTGAGGTAATCTTGGAGACGCTTTTAGAGTTTCTTGGTCATTTTTCTCATAGAGTGTTTGGGTAACCTGTGCCCCTTTTATTGATTTTGGATGGAAACTACAATATTTGGTATGACACATTTGTTAACATCTTTAACACTTTACAGCTGCTTGGGTTTTTCTATGTATATGTTGATATTCATGCAACTGCGATCGATGAATCCACGTTTTTGTGGTCATTATAGTTAATTAATCTGATATATACAGAGATCTAGATAAGCATTGTCATCCAGTCGCATTCATCTTGTTAAATTAATTTGGCTGGACTACTCTTCTGTCTCATTTCTGGAGTTGGTACGTACGTATAGATAGATTAATACTATATATATCTGATCTGGAATTGTATATATTAATTATTACTATAAGCAGGCGGATCATTAGGGATCGATTGTGATTTGTACAAGTACCCATGGTTTGGAACAATTTTCTACCTAGTTCATTAATTATTTTGTATATATGAACAATATTTGTCCATTGATCTAGTTATCATGATCAATATATGAATATGTTTTCCAAATCCAATGCTTCCGGTATATATATATATATATATATATATATATATATATATATATATATATGTGTTTGATTATTGTTACTGATTTTAAAAACAGTGAATAAGGTTAAAAAATAAAAATAAAACTTTTTTTTTACCTAAATAAAACCACTTAGGCGACGGAAAGAGCAATATTCGTTGCTTAAGATAAACAACCTAACCGACGAATACAAAAAGATCGTTGACTAAGAACTGTTCCAAATTCGTCAGTTTAAAACTCTACCGACGACTATTTTGTCGCCTAAGAACAAAGCAACATTCGTCGGTACACATACATACCGACGCCTATTTCGTCGGCTAAGAACAATTTCGTATTCGTCGCCTAAGAATCATTCCGACAGAAAAGTTTTGTCAGCATAGATACTTATCGACGAATAAGTTTGTCGACAAGGCAAAACATGATCCGTCGGGTAGGAAATCTCTTAATCGACGACTAACTTCATTTTTATCGCCTAAGTGTCTACCTCACGACACTTAGGTGACAGAACTTAAACACGGAGAATTCGTCGGCCAAATTCCTAGGCGACAAATTGTGAGTCTTAGGCGACAAGTTTCTTCCATCGTCTAAGACGAGATTTCCTGTAGTGTGCATCATAATGGCCGACAGGGGCACCCACATGTTATATTCCTGCTTCGATTTGGATCATCGTACATAGAGGTGGCAAACAGGCCGCTAAGCACGAGCACGACACGTTTAAAAGCGGCCCGGCCCGAGCACGATAATTTGAGGCCCATGGCCCGGCCCGCTATAAAATATAATTTTTTTTTCCTTTTTAATATGAAGATAACATATTTATAAATAATAAACTTAGTTTTGAGTGTGAACAATAGACTTATATACTAATAATTATTTATTTGAGTATGAATTTGGATTCCCTTAGACTCATTAGTAGTTTTGCCTAAAAATTTATTAATTGTGAACAATGAGCATTTATCACTTATTTCTTTAGTTTGTTGACAAATGAAAAAATGATCGATAAATTGTGTGAATTAGTTTTGGTTTGTAATCGTATCATGTATAATTAAAAGTTGAGATTATGAGAGTAAAAACGGTGGTATAGGACATTCACCTCGACTACTTTCAATTTTTGGCACGAAAAGGGTTCAGCCCGAGCACAGCCCACCACGTTATGGGCTTAGGCCGTGAGTCAGGTTGGGCCTTACATTTGAGTAAATGGGCCGGCCCAAACTAGAGCTCGTTAAGAAATGGCCCATCATAGGTCATCCCAAACACGGTCCGAAGCCCGATAGGCGGGCCAGACCGGGCTGAGCCGGCCCGTTTGCCACCTCTAAATTTTGCTGGTGATCAATCGATGACATAGTTTATCTGTAACTTTGGAGGTAAATAATAAGTTATGCTTCAATCTTAGTAATCAATCCCACGTAACTTAATTAATAGTAAGCCGGCCTGTGTATCAGAGATTGAAGATCGACAATGCGATCAGATCGATCAGTGTGGGGGGTAAGCAACGGTTCTGCTTTCGGGAAAGTCGATTGGGTTTGTTGATGCTCGATCTCATATATATTGTGGTGATCATTTTCATGGAAATGAATGAATTAATTAGATTAGGTTATTAGTCTGACTAACTAATATTGTTAGACCTGTAAATGGACCGGATCTGGACCGGATCTAGGTAGATCCGTATCCGGATCCGTAATAGAAATTTTAGATCCGGATCCGACCCGTTACCCGCCGGATCTTTGATAGATAGATCCAAATCCGGATCCGGCGGGTTAACGGATACCCGACCCGTTAATCCGATCCGTTTATGATTATAAATATTTTCAAATTTTAAATAATAATTTCTTAATTTATCATAAATTTTCATAAAACACTAATGAAATATTATAACAAAATAAAGGTTACATCAAAAGTTGAATCACATTGTCAAAATACTCCTTAACAATAACTAATATATTCAAAATACTAAACCTCCAATGTATTTAGCAAAGAGCATAAAAAGAACATAGGCATCGTAACCTTCAACTTCATCAAATGATCATACTTTAGACGCAATTTAGACGTTTAGGTTATCCAAATAATTATTATATTATTTAATATTTATCATAATATTATATTTATAAAAATATTATTTAATTATTTTAAACGGATCCGGGTCCTTAACGGATCAGATCAACCTCGATCCGTATCCGATCGTTTAATAAACGGGTTAACGGATCTGGGTCCTTACGGATCAACGGGTCTAATTTTCGATCCAAATCCGTTTAAAAACCACGGATCCGGAGCGGGTCCGGATCAAGATCCGGTCCATTTACAGGTCTAAATATTGTTGTCCCATCTCACTTCGAATTTATTCTGTATATATATATATAGCTTAATGCCAACAGATTTGACATTTCCATACTATCTATTAGCATCTATGCCCCGTTGTAATCTAACCTCCGATCCTATTTAGTGATCGAGTGATTCGATAGTTCATGGTCTCTCTACTTCTCTCTCTGAGCTGAGATATATTGGAGAGACGTATCAGCTTCCCATTCTTTCAGTTTTTTCCCTTTGAATGTAATAACACTGCTACGATCATTTCATGATTTTATATATAATAATTCAAAGCATATGGATCAAGTAAATGCTAATGATAATTCTTAGCAATTGTATAGCTAGACAGCAACTAGCTGGCTAATCATGAACAGTAAACCAGTGATTACGTAGATTACAAACAAAAGGTGGTGCAGGAGAGAAATGGAGACAAAACTGGTGGAGGCTTCATTGACATGGATGGTTGGTATGGGAAAGAAAGAAAGAAAGAAAGGAAAGGGATCGAGGATACGTGGAAAAGCCAAACAAGGAGCACCACCCCACACTCTCACTGGTCGGCTGGCCTTAATTCCCGGAAGCAACACATCTGAAACCTTATCTCCAACACCACCCCCCCTCCTCCCAATTATGCTCACTCACATCCATCCACCACCCCATCAATATTGCTAAACTTTTCTCTGTAGTCTTAGAGCTTCTTTGCTTTCATATACCAGTACTTGTTGAGTTCTCTTATAGTATCATTAGGAGATCGAGGACAAATGAAAAGTTTCAATCTAATCGTATATTTTCGTGTACTGAACTTTGAGTTGCTCACCCACAGAGCATATATAATCGTATACGAACGAGCTAAATATATATAAAGGCGCGGCTATTGCCATCCGACCATCTTCACTGTTTACACCATGTTTAGTGAAGGATATTCTTAAGCACGTCAGTGCAGGTCTGCAAAGAACCCTACTTATAATTAGATAGACTTCCAGTACAGTTCTGCAGTTCCTTCTTTAGTTCACACCAGCATCCATCATTCTTTAGAATCAATCCAAATGCTCCATCATGCAAAATCATTGGCGGGTTCCACTAGCTAGCCTGTTCTTGCCGCCTTTCCACTTGTCGGCATCAACGACAGACACGTCGAAACTTCTATAACAGAAATTCGTGGCTGCAGCTAGGATTGGGAATTACTGACCCTGATTAAGGAATAATCTGTTAACTTAATCCTTAATTGTTATTCCCAATCATCTTTTAGGTAACCAGAATCGTTAATAGATTGTCCACTGTGTCAAAGTCAATATGCATCTGTCTATTTGCTCTGCTCTTTTCGATCGCACTAGCTACCAAACTTGTCAATGAAGGATTGCTTAAGATTCTCATAAGCAATCGTCGTCTCGATCTGTTAATCTTTTAAGCTATCTAACTACTTTTCCATCCCCTTTTCTTATGATCCATCCGTGAATTTGAAGAACAAAGCCACTGTTGAAGACTTTAGGCCAAATATAAAACAGAATAAAGTGAGGTAAAAAGTGCATCACTATGACGGTTAAATGTCTCATCACGAAACTATTACTACGTCTTATGTTATGACTCGCACAAAAGATGGGGCTGCACAACTGCACTTATAGATTCGTCGGTGGATTAGCCGTACAATTTGCTATCATTTCTCATCAGTTATCTTCACAAAAGATGCTGCATGTTGAAGTTTTATAACAAAGTCAGATAGCTAGGTCATGGTAGTGCGAATATTTGTAACTGTATCTATATAGTTTTTTTTATATAAAGGTTTAATATTCATTTATCGAGATTTAACAAAAGCTCTCTAAAATACTCAGAAAATTATATAGAACCACCCAACAAACAATTCCCGTATAGATCGATGTATAAAGTGAAAATGAAGTAGAAAAAAGAGGATGGAATTCAGAAAAGTAACAAAATGCTGAATCATGCTCTTGATTATGCGTTCTTGTGTATACCCACATTCCATGTGGTTCCACGCATGCTTTATATTACGTTATGGTTGTATAGAGACATAAGCATAGACAACAATGATAGACTACTAGTAGAGAACTAATTTGTTTGTTGAAATTGTGATTCATAGTCAACCTATGAGGACAAAGAGACATGGGAGAATAATTGTTATAATTCCCACAAACTAATTTACACGGTTCGTCACTCCTTCGCTTAAATAATCCCATTCCCGCACACCTTCTACTACTACTACTCCCCACTCTTCAATTTCTTTAGCTAGATCGATTATGGGTTTGGATGAGCTTGGCCTCAGCCTAGGCTGCCATGACAAAGCAGCAAACCACGATCGTGATCATCATCACCAAAACCAGATCGAGAAGAAACCACACTTGAAATTTGACCAACTACTGCCGTCTGATCTCACGCTAGGACCATCAGATGAGGCAGGACCTAGAGGGTCTAATTCTTCTTCTCCCAGCGGAGCCATTTCATCGTTCTCTAACTCGTCTAGTTTCAAGAGGGTAGACAGAGATATACCGGGTTCCGGTGAAGAGGTAGAGAGAGTAAGCGAGGAACTATATGAAGATCAGGCAGGGAGTCCCAGAAAGAAACTCAGACTTACAAAAGAACAATCTGCCACATTAGAAGACAGCTTCAAACAACACACCACTCTCAATCCTGTACGTAATATCTTTATCCATATTAATTCATTTACTTATTAATCATATCTATAATCGTGTTAATCTATGTAATGATATTCCTGGTTATATTACAATAATCAGAAGCAAAAACTAGAGCTGGCCAGAAATCTAAGTTTACGGCCGCGACAGGTAGAAGTTTGGTTCCAGAACAGAAGGGCGAGGTGTGTAGTTTCATTCCATGATACATAATATTCCATGCATGAAAGACTTATCTGATTAATTAGTTATATATCGATCAATGGCTTCTGTGTAGGACTAAGTTGAAGCAAACTGAAGCGGATTGCGAGCTGTTAAAGAGATGTTGCGAGACTCTCAAAGAAGAGAACAGGAGGCTACACAAGGAGCTGCAAGAGCTCCAGTTAATGAAACAGACACCAACGGCGCCATTTTACATGCAATTTCCGACGGCTACCCTCACCGTGTGCCCTTCCTGCAGTGAAAGAATTGGCAACGGTTCAAGCGCTGTTGCTGGTGAGGATCATCATCATGGAGTGTCCAAGCCTCATCACATTCTCAACCCCTTTACTCATCCATCTACAGCTTGCTAGTTACTAGAGGCAACCTATACATCGATGATCGATCATATAGTTCAAATTAATTGTAGAGATATGAATTGCTACTGTGCGTATATTGAAATTATTAGTCTCTTTTGTCTTTATATTTACGTATCTGTAAATATTACGTTTCAATAATCAATCAAGTCACAAATTTACATAGATTATTGCTTTATCTAATTATTACTACATATTCAATAACAACTCTAGCTAGCTAGGTTTAACCAAGTTCCTAATGCCACTAAGTCCTTTCGTATGTGTTAAAGTATTTCTCAATGAATCTTTTGGGGGCCAACAACACAAAATGGTAAATCCAAAACTGCAGTATGAAGGTGCGCATTGTTCTCGTGGTATTTATGCAGTAGTTGATATATATTTTGGAGCATGATTCTTTGAAGTGTGAATGAAATGAAATTAATAGAGATCGAGCAACTTTCAACATAAATAAAAACCAATAACAAATTAAGGTGTTTTCGTGCTTACAAGGCTTGGCTTAACTTAATCTGTACGTTTTGCTTGATTCCACATGATTCGTATTAAGATCAAAATAGTGAAAATACAATACAGCATATGTTGTTATGTGCAAATGTGCAATATGAAAAGGAAAAAGAAGATTCAATATTGGTTGTCATCATTTCCACTAGCCTAGCTACCTTGAAACAAATCAAGATGTCGACATGAATCCTTTAACAATTCCAAAAAGAAAAAAGAAAAAGGATGGGAATTTTTTATAAAATGAAAAAAAAAATCCAATTAAAAAGAAAAAGAAAAGGTAGATGTAGATGCATATATTGGTTGAAATTTACATGTTTATCATCTATATGTGAGAGTTCAAAGTACTCCACTGGATGTTTGGGTCCAAAGTCATCCTCTTGACGTATGAAACCTTGTATCATGTACACTCTTATAGGTAAGAAGAAAAATGAAAAAGGGTAAGTAAAGCTAATCGTTTCTATAAAGAAATGAAGAAGGGAAAAGGGATACTTTCCAAGTATTACAAACCGACTATTCGTTTTCTTTTCGAAATATGACAATGATATATTTGTAAGTACTATAATGTCGATGTATATTTTACGTAAAAGACAAAGAAATGACAAACGAAGCTTAGGACATGAGTAAGAAAGCCTTAGCTATACATAATATATAAATTATTGTGAACAATGACAAGGCAATCAAAGGTTAATCAAGTGACATTGATAATGTTAATCATTTGTGTCATCGATGGATCGAGTCCTAATTAATCATATACGTTCCTCTGTACTTCATAATTAGAAAGACACGAACCAGTCCACTGTTTTTTCTAGCTTCCCGATTTTGCTGGAGAACAAGTCGAGGCTTTCGATCGAGTCGATGACGATGGTGATTAACTAACTAATTAGGTAGCCTTCGCACCAATTAGGGTTTAGAGCATGATGGATCAAATAATATCCAACTCAATCTGGGTGATGATTAAATTATATGTATCTGCAACACTTTTGGGACAAAATGAGAAAATGGAATATACCACTAAGTTTAGGGTTAGGCCTATCATCATATTATCATTATCACACATGTATAATTGTAAACAACGATGGGGATGTGGTCCGGGAAGGGATGGGGGATCGATGGATGATATGATTGCTGGTTCAATTCAGCTAGTGCTGGGTTGTTCCGTGTTAGGTTGGATGAAGGAGACAAAATCTAATTCGTAATCTGGTGAAAAAGATATCCTTCTTTTTCTGTCTGTCTGTCTATCTATCTCTGCAAGTCTACCAGAAACATGTATATGAGTATAATATATATCTATAGTTTAATTAATAAGAAAAGGTATATATTGTTCAAAAAAGAAAATATTTATCAAGAACAGGTAGCTAGCATATAGGATATGGATCATGCGGAACCTTATCATAACATACATATATGGATGCATGCATGAAGCTGAAGCTAGCTAGATCACCAGGTACAAAGTGGCAAGCAGCACTGCTATAGCTTAAGTTTGGCTTATTGGACAATGACTCGATCGAAAAGTATCCCTATATCAGTGTGCCTGAGCTAGGCTGCGCTATATATCAATCTAGTATTCTAGTATAAAGGTAAAACTAAAATGTTACGGTTTAGGGCTTAGAGAGCAAGGTAATCGCGTTCGTGTACGTATTTGGGTACGGGATCAGTTACAGAAAGAATAACTCATATTTCTTCACGCCCAAGTAGCAGATTAACGTGTGGCTGTACTTTTTTATTTTTATTTTTTTAACTTTTATTAATAATTTACACACCCTACATATGTCAATGAGGTTTGAACCCATGACCTCAAATTTATTAGTTAAACACCTTAACCAACCAAACCATGGGAACGTGATTGTACTTAAGCTATGGCTTAGTTAACAAAGGTTCTAAAAAGAGGATGTTATGTCGAAGGCGTGTATCTACGTACACTAATACATACATATGCATGATAGTCCTCATATATAAATGATTAAGGATGCACCGTTCACTTACACCGTCAAAAATAGTTAGGTCGTAGGACACGACCACTTAGGCATATCACAAGAGAATAATAGCTAACTTCTGCTGCACCCCTCGTACAATTCATCTTCGAAATTTGAGATGTTAATAAAAGAAAATTTTAGTATACCATATGGTATAGCATGTCTCACAAAATGTATAGTTATCATTGATTGAAGAAGCAACTAAATGATCATGTAATGACTATTTATCCCTTCAAAAGCCCCCATGTGTCATACAATTATATACATTTGAAATAAGTATATCATATAGTATGATAGACAAACCCGTTAACAAATTAATTTTTGGGTGACCTCAGTGATAAACTTTTCAGTCTTTTATGTTTGCTGTTATTTTGGGCCTAAACCACCGTCGGGCTGATCCAAGTAGCCCAGTCTCATTCCCACCTGAAACGCAGCGTTGAAGTCATAATCCCGTATAGTATAACACCTCTCGCATAGAAGCTTTCACTGTAAGCATTAGGGTAAGATCCCAGAAGGTCCACTTTACCAAACGCTTCACTTTCTCTATTCAGAAGACGTAGGCATTTCCCTCCCGGAGTTTACAATTGTCTTGCTTGTTGATTGGGATATTGAGTTATCTAAAGTGAGAGAGAACTATGTATTGTGCAGTAGGTTTGGAAAGAAAAAAAAAAGAAATCCGGGCCTTGTAGGATGACCTGAATCTGGAATTTAGCAATGAATCAGATCATACTTGCAATAGTTACCTATCTACACATCTTACTTTTATGGTCATAGACCCCGATCATGCCTTCGCCGTTTGCATGCACATCTCTTTTCTTGTATTTAATTTGTTTTTGGTTGCCAGTATACCCATGAATGATATATAAGTCGATACTAGATAGTTATATATGAGAGGTATCAAAAGAAACCACTAACATACAGCTTACTCTGTGATTATCAACCTGAAACGTCATGCTGAACTTCAAACACTGACTGTAATGATCAAAGAAAAATATACATATCGTATCAGATTGACAATGTACGAAGAACATTACCCACCCAACTGTAGAGATAGCAATCACAAACTATGACTTGCAGACTTTGCAGTTTGCTTCGGTTTTCTGATACAAAACTATATAAGGTGCCCAACTTGATTAATTTCATGTTCTGCTTGAGCAGTCACATGAATAAGTAATCCGGCAGGAACACGGAGTCCAAATTAACATGAATATTGCTTAATATGATGATTAGGGACCGAGCCGGTAATGACCATCGCCGATGTAGTGGCCATCCATATAGAGGGCTGCTGCATTCTGTGGATGCAAGCCATCCATCACCATGAACTGCATGTCCTCCGACGGTTTCCAGTGCCTCTTCCTTTGATTTATGAACCAGTTGTTTATCTGCTTCTGATCCAAACCTGTCGACTCTGCCAATGCCACCTTCTCCGACTCCTGCATTGTACATGAACGGCTAAATTTATAGTCTGATCGACAACTTAACCCAAAACAAGGGATTGTTAAAGGGTAGTCAAGTAGTAGGTACCGAAGGATATGGCCACTTGTAATGCAACTCCCACCAGCTGAGAAGCTTCTGTCTGGCGTCTTTGGGCAATTTGCCTTTCTTCTTTTTTTTGGAGAGTTCTTGCTTGAGGCTACTCAAGTAACCACTGTACTTTCTCAACAGGTGGTTTTTAAGCTCTCTGTCTTCAGCTCTCGGATCAATCTCGGCTACTTCTGTTTCTCCACCGCTGTTGTTGTCTTGGTCCTCTTCAGATGAACCATTTCCGTCACACTTGTCATCTGTGTATGTTTATGCATTATGTCATCTTAAACTACGTATCAAGATAAGCAGGAAACTTATGCTAGAAAACATTAATGAGCCAATAATCTTGATAAACAAATCGGGATACTAAATCACATCCGCTACTTCTTAGATCACATAAACCTAAGAACATGCATAAGCAACTTCGCTTTTTTTTGTTTTTTTGGCAAAACAAGAATTTTATTCAATCAAAGAGAGGTAAAACAACAAAAAGGGGAGGACGTAAGACCAATGCCCCTTAAAAATAATAAAAATGCAAAAAACATTAACAAACCATAAACAACTTCGCTTAATCGCGTGGATGCAATTCTTGAATTATAGTACTTATGTACCCGCATATATTTTTACTATATCTTAGCTTGATCTAATTTGGATGCAAATCAAATGAAGAACGAAAGAGGGGAAAACTTAGAACAGCATGCTAAACAAAAAGGATAACAAGAATAATGAAATATGAGAAATGGGTGTAAGATCAAGATAAGCATCATGAGAGAAAAGTAGGGATGGATATAAAGAAGTCAGTTGATTAAGATTAAAAGACTCGAAAACAGTCTCAGAAGATCTCGGAAATTGGAATACAATCCCAGTAAATACATGTGCTCCTCATCTAAGTTCCTCACTTTCTGCCTCCTAGTGAAGCCAGTAGAGGATGAATTTTATAATGGGAGAGGCCAGCAGGCACCACTCCGGCAACAACAGCCCATGACAACCACGTATTAAGTTAATATGAAGATTACAGGTCTAGTAAACAGATTCCGTTACCAAATCACTAAGCACTATATATGTGACTATTATCCAGCATATAGATTAACTAGGCATATAAAAAATTGCATTATGTGAGATGAACAAAGACTAGTTTCCTCGCCAGATTGGCAAGAGTTGTCAGATTTTTTTTCCTACTATAATTTCTTCTGGGGTAAGAGATGTCAAATCTGGGACTTAGTATAGCATGGACATAGATGAATGAAGGTGGTATCAACTCTCAAATGAATGCTGACATGTCCCTACTGGCTTTCTTCTAGCTACGAGGTGCAGCTGATTTAAACAGCATCCTATGTTCTTTGTTACATTATTGTTTCTATAGGGATGCAATGTCTTGTTTATTCATAGGTTTTGGAACACAAATAGCAGACCAAAAGAAAGTTATTGTGAAAAAAGAAAATCCATTTTTAGCATATCCAGTGAGGAATAGGACGATGAACTCGAGAATGAGAAATATAGATTTTCATTTTGGCAGAAGGGAATGGGAATGAACACAATGATTACCTCTAGGCAAACATGGTATCTGTAAATCCCACAATCCTACATAAACAAAACCCTAATAAGAGAAAAATAAGAATGAATCAGAATTGTCAGACACTGGTTGCTTGAATCTAACCATATTCACCTACATATATATGGTGTTTGACTATATATACTCGATCCAAGTGTGACAGTGCGTTTGTTTAAACCTGCTACTCCTTTCTTTCCCAATGTGTACATATCAATATTCTAATGAAATCTTAAAATATAGTTAAGCAAAGGGTTAATTAAGCCTAAATTAATCACACTGTTGAGCTCGTGCATGATTACGTACGGTATGTTTATGTTAATTAAGACTCGTGAAAAGAGTAGGTGTACTGGACTACCGGTTGCTGTTTGCTTCTTCCATCTTCATCTTCCTGTTCGTACGCGTTCTTCAGCATTTGGAATGCAAATACTATTAGTCGGAATCTGGGTCAAAGTTGCGTTCAAATCTCAACACTAGATTTGACACCGAGTCGCAAATAAACGAGATCTCTGACAGGTTTAATTTACGGTTCTCAAGGAAGAGAAAAACAACAGTCGGACTCGATTAACTAAGCTACCATTTCAAGAATCAAGAACAGACGAACCAAAATCTGAGAGTGATTAATGTGAAGTACTGTTTGATCTAATCCAGTGATTAACTAATTACCTAGTGCAGAGGCCGAGAAGATGCGCAGAGGAGTAGTGGTGCTGTTGTTGCCAAGCATGTTAAGTTGAGTTTCGATCTTCTTCATGAAATCCATTGCTTCTTGTATGGGCCTTGTTAGTTCCTCCCGATACTTAACCAGCATATCATAATAAGCTTCCTGTTCAAACAAGTTTAATTATCCAAATTTTAATTGGGGCGAGAAGAAAAAGAGAGAGACAAAAAAAAAATGGAAAAAGGGAGGAAGAAGACACTTGGATTATACTCACCATGAACTGATCGAGTTCTGGGTCTTTTGAAGAAGCATCTCTCGAACCGACTGAAGATCGCTGTCGTGCTTCAAACTCTTGGCGCGCAGCTGAGAGACGAGCCACAACTTCAGATGGAGCTCCCACCTAAAAATATAATACAGTAAGTAAGAGGCAAAGGATTGACAATTAAGAGAAGCATTAGAACTAGTTAGAGTCATGTGTTGTTATATACCCTTTGGCAATCCATGTAAGCTTGCAATAGGCTAGAGTAGTGAGGGTGGGCGATGATCTTAGCTTTGATGGCCTCCACTTCATTCTCGTTTTGCTGCTGAACCGGAAGCTGCTGATCACTGTGACCTCTTGACAATACTAATGAAGGGGGAGGAAACTGAGGATGATGAAATTTGTGACGAGCATGCTGGGAAGTACTTCCGGCTGCTTCGGTTTTCACGGTTGGCTGTGTGGACGGAAAACACTCACCGCCGCTGGATTGAAGATGAAAGGTGTTGTTTTGTTGATTATGATCACTTGCAGCAGCAGCAGCTCTACCATAGTTACCTCCAAGAGTTGGAGAAGCGTAGAGGAAATTTCCTCTAGGAGTGCCTTGACTCTCATGATCCATTTCATCACTGTTATTGTATTCCTCCATTTCCAATTCAAAGACCTTCCAACTAGTTGTTTCAGCTAAGAATTTTTTTTTTTTTTTTGAACAGGATTTCAACTAAGATTTAAGCACCGAAAACCCTAAGCAAATCAAACTAAAATAGAAACGATGAAAGGAAGAAGTTGAAACCCTAAGTTCCTAAGCATGGCCTGCAGGTCCTGTTCAAGGTAAATGGGAAATAATATTTATGTGCAATTAAAGCATGAAATTATGGAGGTTAAGCTAGGGGCAAGAAAAAGGGCATGCTATAACCGTCAAAGAGTTTCCTTTGGCATATGGAGAAAGGAGAAGGATCAAGATGAAGGGGGGTGGAGTTGGCCGGATGGCGTGGCCGGTCGAACCGGCGGCAGCACCGATTCTGGGGGTGGAGATGTGGCTGAAGAAGAGTCTAGTGTTCTTTGTTGCTAGAAAAAAGTTGTTGAAAATGGTGGAAAGCTAAGATATGACGCTCACTATAGAAGACCTAGCGATAAGGCAAGACATTAGATTAGATTATATTGGGAGATTTTCTTCCATGTCTCTCTGCTTCCCTCTCAATGTTTGATTTTAACCTTTGTTTCACGGGGCCTTTCAACCTCTGACCCGTTTATTTGCTGGCGTTTTCATTTCTCAATTCAATATGTTATCCCTTCTCTCTCTCTCTCTCTCTCTCCCTCCTGCATAAAGATATTCCGACAAGTTTTTACTTCTTAATTTTTTTTTCTATACATCCATATAATATCAGACACGTTTTTAACTCCCTTACTCTTCGGTGTCACGGTAGTTCATTTAAAAAATAAATAAAAAATCATTCGATTTTTACAGAAGAATACTAAGGCCAGCTACTAGAGTAGTTATTACATATCTTTCTGATATCATGTACGAGATAAAAAAAAAAATTACAATTGCTTATAATAGATGTAATTTAGAACTATTCATTAAATATATCCTGCTCACTTATTAAAACGAGCATATTACTAACAATTGCTGTGATAGTAATTTGTTAGTAATAAGCTTGAAATAATAAAACTTAAACCAGGTCCAGGCCAAACCCAATATGCTAAGACTCGAGAAACCCTAGTAGAAAAGATACCAAATCCTAGTCATCGTTGTCGCCACTTAATTTAGCATCAAGCAGGTCGCTACCGTCGTCACTAACATCAGCATCATGGTTGTCGCCAGTGATACAAGCTTCGCTGCCTCCGTCGAAAACCCAATACACCATCACAGAGATCCATGGTTTTATAGCAGCAACACAACCCATTAAAAGGTCGGCTTTACCATAGAACATAGCCGCCCAAAGAACATCAGACACCTTAAGCAGCTTCCATGGACGACTCCAAGCCAAACCAAATTGATTTTACCAAAGCCATCTATTTAGAACAAACACCACCACGAATCACCATAGCAGACCTCGATGGAGGGGAGGAAAAGAAGGAAAATTCGACCAAAGATGGTCGCCTTGCATAGATGGGACGCTAAAGAAGACGCTCCTTGATAGTATCCCGACACCATGATGGCTAGGGTTGAGAGAGAGCATGGAGAGCTTTTTATTTTTTCTTTTTCACGGTAGTTCATGTTGGTGATTAATCAAGTTATTTTAACTATGAGATTTTTTCACCTCTATTATGTTTGTTGTAGAGAAAC
The DNA here is from genome assembly GCA_010134655.1 of Fragaria nilgerrensis. Lineage (NCBI taxonomy): Eukaryota > Viridiplantae > Streptophyta > Magnoliopsida > Rosales > Rosaceae > Fragaria > Fragaria nilgerrensis. Next base: position 29,343,099 of record CM020978.1, on the reverse strand, counting down.
TCAAAAGAATGAACTATATTGTGTAATTTACTGATGAATTAAGTCTCTATGTGTATAAAGGAATACAAATGTATGTCTAATTCATTTTAGATAAGAAAACATAACTATTTTCATAATATGATAAGTAAATCTAGGAGATTCACATTCATTATTTTACCGGATTACATAAATTTTTGGTTAACTAAGCACACATATATTAGGTTAACAAACGTTACTTTTGTTAGGCAAGCTTATAAATTTGTTCTATAAGGAGGAAACACAATACTCGGTTCATATTAGTGGTCAAAAATTTGGCAAAGCCGTTTGATAGTTAAGAAAGGAAATTACTTATCTAACCAGGCATGGTTAGGCATAGCTAACCACAACTAATGAGACACGAACATGTGTTCATAAAAATACCAAAATCTCTGTAATGTCTTCTAAATTACAGTCAAACTTTTCTACTGAACACTTATTTATTTCTCATTAGTGTTTATCACGATCATAGCTTATCAGGTAACCCTTCCGTTAAGAAATTAGAATAAGTACATTTGCTTTCATCCATTTTTATCCTTCGTCTTTGATTTGGATTAATTCCTTTTTATTCGACTGAGAAAGAAAAAAAAGGACAGCTGAACTTTATTGATTTCTTCTTTTTTCTTAGATTGAGCTGAACTTTATTGATGGGTGTGGAATATCTGTACTACTGAACTAAAAGTCTAGTTATTCTATCAAAATTCGTTTCTACCTTTTTTTTGATTGCGAAGTTCGTTTCTACTTGCTTCGCTTTCAGTTCTTTTTATTTTTTTTACTGTATAAGCAGAGGGAGGTGATGTTCACACTATCTTTTTATGTTATAATTAACAATTAACCTCAGATTAGATCCAACGGGGACACCCGAAAAGAAAATTATGGACGCACCTGTCGTTAATTAGGTGTAGCCCCCTCAACCTTGTCTCATTAACCAAATCACACTAATGACAGGCGCAATTTTAGGGTACTAATTCAATTTAGTAATTTTGTAAGATCAAATCTTGTAGTCTGCTATATATATATATATATAGTAAGTTAATTAGCAACTTTATCCAAATGGTAAGATCACAGTTGATTAGAACACTTGTCATTGGTTTATTACATGTTCATCGCTCTACTTTGATTAAACCAGATTGCTGCAGAGTTGAAATGCATGAACATGGAACCGAACCAAACCAGGCCAGTTAGAATCTCAGCAGCTGACTAAACTAGCGCTGCTGTAAAATCGACACGTCTTTATACAGAATTTATAATGAAAAGACATTTGATTGACTTGTTGTCGCATAACTATCAATTTTAGTATCAAGCATAAACTATACGAGAAGGAATTTTATCTTTCTCAAAATTCTGAAAATAAGCAATGTCCCTCGTTTATTTTTACTGTAAAAAGTAATTTTATGACGAGCTCCTCGAGGTATCTCATATATACGCTGGTTTATGGGCTGTAAACAATACTTTACCCTTGCTGGATGAGTTAATTGAAAAGGATAACCGGTAAAATGAAGACCTGGTGTGCTGTAATGTATGGGACTAAAGTAATGTCCGGTTTGAATTGCAGGAAAAGCATGTGTGTACAATATGACTGACTGATTGACGCATGCAGCAAATTAAGCATAGAGTTAAACCCAATTAGTCATAAATTAACACGAGCATTGTTTTATCGTCGAGGTAGAGAAGAGGGATGATTAAGAGAGCAGTAAAAGAGATTAGGGTAAAGACCAAATGCAACGATTATTATCATTCCCTCAGTTTAGAACTTCATATAACAACTGCAGGTGATCGCGAATTAGAACTTCAGTTTATGCGACCTCTAACTCCTTCAGTTTATAGCTGGCGGCGACGCCCACCGCTTTATCTGAGATTCTGAGGTGCACGACGCACGCGCCCAGATAATTAAAAAGCCAAACTGAGAGTCAGAGGGAGAGAGAGAGAGACCCTACTGCATGTCACTACTGGCCACTGGGGACTGGAATGGAGTTTTCTATTAGGTTAGAATACACCCCCGAAAGATGCGCGCTACTAGTACTTGGGGGCCCTGTCCACCTGTTCTTGTTTTCTTTTCTCTTCCCAGATAACTCTGAATGCTCGGATTGGACGTCTCACCCAGACACAGAGAGACTGTACTCTACTGGTACTCCAGTATCAGGGCTGCTTGCTCACTCGCTCTACTGTAGTTCCACCACTTACTGTTTCACTGTTACTGTTCTCTCTCTAGCTCACTCACTCACACTCACAGTCTCGCTCACTCACCGGTCACCACTGCTCATTTGCTTCTTCCCCATGCAGCAGTGCTCGCACTTTCATATCCTCAGTCGCTCCCAAACAATGTTGACCATATGTGCAGCCGAAAATTCTTTCTTTATTCACAGAACCAAATGCTCGATCATCTGATGTTATCTAATTAAATAGACTTCCTAGTGTTTCTTTACCTCTGGTAAAAACTATAGCAGAATATGGAACCCAAGTTAAAGCTTACACACAAGTCTTCTCTATAATTAATTAAGTACAACTTGAAACGAAAATAATTATAGATTGATAACCTCACTAGTTATTTAACAAATTAAATCCGTCGTGTGTCGTGGCAAGTCCTCGTCCTAAAACCAATTAGTGCAGCATTACATTTCTGTTTTCGTTTCTTTTTGGATTCTACCATTACAAGATTGGGGTTGAATTAACTAATAGATTCATTTGAGGTTGGTACTTAATTAAGTCTAAGATTAGATTATACGACCGAATTAGATTTGCATTTGCATTTGCTCTACAGTTGTTCGACTGTCTATTATTGGTGCCTGCCTTTTTCCTATCACATCGCCATCTTCTCGTCATCATATGAATGAGCTGTTCCTGTCAACTCACTCACCACTTTGAATCGCAGGGCAGGGATATATATATATATAACAACAATCCCCTGCCTTAATCATAGCATGTAATTTTTGACACACTTGAACTAATTAGTATTGAAAGGAAATTAAAGATCAAAACCCTACGTAAAGTATATGCAGGAGAGAGATTTCTATGTATATATATATACACACATGATATTTTTCACAAGTTCTTAATTGAGCTTGGTTCCTAATTTTACACCGTAACAAAATCAGACCCCTGTGTCGTTATTAATCTAGCCACAATTAGATACAAACACAAATAATATTAACCTAGCTAATTCGAAGGAAGTTTAATATATATACTTCCGTAATCAACCAATCAAACTCTTTGCGCGCAGGGCATCCAAAGAGATATATAATATGCACCACGGTTTTGGCTGAGATTCCAAACCAACAAGCTGTGCGTGGAAAGATATTTGTCCACACTAAGTTTTATTAGTGGTACCTATCTCGGATAATTAGTCCCCACCCAGCTGATTACCAAACCACAGTAAACACAATTATCATTTGCTTTATTAGCTAGCTAGAAAGCTAAGCAAATTATTCCACTTTTGTTTGCCTCTAATTACAATTATGATGGTAAAGATCGGTTGAGGAGTCGCAAGCAAAGTGAGTCATGAATAAAAGTTCTGTCTTTTTGTTTAAGGGTAAATATCATATTTAGATGGAGGTTTCAATCGCACAGTTACGAGCACTAAGCTAGAATTGAGCTTATTTGACTATATTGTTTGGAATAATAAATATTGATTGTCTGATTATGTTAAGCTTTTTAAGAGTCGGATTTGATAGATGTCAAGAGAGAATGAGGATTAGCGTAATCACAAAGACTCAAAGTTTTGAATAATTTAAAGGAAACGTATCTCGTTTTCTTCTGTCTTTATGCCATGGAAAGAATCAACTTCTCATCTTCAATCTAATTTAATTCCAATATATAATCTTGCATATTATTGTTGATTAATATGAATCTGTTGGTACATGGAGCTTTTCCTTTCTGGAGCAACTTTGTATGTGGGTGCATATAGGTTTCCAGAACGAACGTTTCATTTTATAATTCAGAAATTAACAGTAAACTATCTAATAATTTGTTTTGACAGTCAAAAGCTTACTTTAATTAGACACCTGATTTAAGGAAAAAATCTTAGTAATTAACTAAAACTGCAAAACAGTTTCAAATTGATAAATTTTAAATACACACCTCTAATATCTTAATACACATCATTTACTTAATACATCGCCTATCAAGTTGTTTATTTCAGTATTATACTTAACACACATCCCAAACTGTCTAAAATGACCTTAATTTATGAAATATTCTGTTATTTAATATAATTAATATATATTTACTATTTGGTACCTCTTTTTACATATTATTTCGGCTAATTTTTGCTATAAATTTTTGATTATCATCGTTCAATTTATAATCAAATAATTATTGTTATATCTCAATTTCAAATCACCAATACAAGTTTTCAAAATTCACGAACTAGTACAACTGTAAAACTACAGTAACTATTAAACATAGATAGCTAGTTATTCGATAAAACATGTCATGATAAAGACTTGACAATATGATTTGGAAGATCAAATTAATGCTGATAAATATACAGTACTTGACAATATGATCTGTAAAATCAAACTAAAGCTGATACGGATACCAAAAAAAAAAAAAGACAACCCAAATGAATTGTGAAGAAGAATTAGGGTTAGAGGAGAATACATGTTTTCGACAATTTTAGGGTAGAAAACGTTTAATAGAACATTTCTAGCGTGATTTATATTTTTTAATAATAGATAGATATATGTTTTGGTCATTTAACTTACCTATAAAATCTTAATAAAAACATAAAATAATAAAGATTTGTATTTAAAATTTCTCGTTTACAAAACCAAAAAAACAAAAGCAATGGAGTAATAGGCAGATCTAAATCTAATCTAAATGTACAGAATTCTAGCTAGGGTATACTGAAGTCAAGTGATATGATCCTGAATAGCAGTAAGCCAGTAACTGGCCTAACCGCCTGATGTCTGTAGCAAGTTCTTGTTTAAGAAAAGGGTAGCTCTAATCAAAACTAAATTCTGTTAAAAAAAAAAAAAACAAAACTAAATTACCATTTGCTGAGTACCGTAACAGCAGACGAGACAACTTACAGTAAATATTAATTATAATGTATGTAACTGTGTAGGTAAATAGGGTTTTGGGGTACGTAGCAGGGCTATAACTAGGGCTAGTAGTAGTTTGATCGATCACTTCAGAGAAAATGTATACCAGTAGGCTGAAGACCTACCAAAAAAATGAACAGAACGGTGACACAGTTTTTCAAACAGAAGCAGTGAAACAACTGTAGAATTTAGTAAATAAATTAAACAGTGCATGAAAGAAATTGAATAGATATATTTGTCAAAGAAGCTAGCTAGAACTAGAACTAAAACTTCATCAGGCTCCCCGAAACAATTAGAGATTACAATTTACTTTGCGGTGTGCTCTAGCCTCTACCCAATTAGCTCAAGCCTCAACCTAATGTAACAAAAAAAACCCAACTCTTGAAAGTTATACCTGGGAGCTACAGAACACTGGAAACCATGGTAACGAGTGTTGGTTAATGACAGACAGGAGGAGAGTATCGGGCGGAGGGTTCTTTCTCACTCTCAAACAGAGAGAGAGAGAGAGAGAGTCATGCACGGAGATCATCAGAGAGCTAGGTGGGTGGGTGCATGATGGGGTGGGGGGCCCTGCAAACGCTGTCGTTTGGGGAGAAAGGCGCGCGAGAACAGCGCGGGAGTTGTTTCCCGATGCAGTAGTGTATCGGAGACATGATAACAGCTCTGCCAGTGTCCCACTTTCCCTTCTCAGCTACTCCACGTCTCCACCATTCCATCCATCCATCAGCTATTTTTCATTTCCTATTTTCCTTTTCTTATATATAAATTCCTCTCTCTAGCTCTTCCAGTTTTAATTTATTGAGAAGAGAAAAGAACTAGTTTTCTCTGCCAACTTTCTGATACGTCTGCGTCCCACCCAGCACTCCCCATCATATCAAACGTTAACTCTACTGATGCTGACCACCATATCTCAGACTGCGATCTCTTCCGACCTGACCTCATGAAATATACATATATTCAGACAGCAACGGGGTAAAAGTAATGCTACTCTTAACCCTCCAGTATTTCAACTTTTGTTAAGGTGACCTAATGGAGGTAAAAAAACATGGTAAACACTATTACAATTTTCGCTCCACTCATTTCTAGCTCATGTACAGAATGGTGTTGAAGTAGTTTCAAGATAATCTCCATGCTATTACATTCCAAAAATATCCTTTCGAAATATGAATTTGCATATGCTCATGAGTAAAATTGTCAGGTGCCAACTAGCTTGTTTTAGGCTTTGAAACAGCCTACCTAGCTCAGATTTGATCAAATTTACTCGTAATACTCTAAAATTCGATCAAAATTACTCGTAATACTCTTTTTCTTTTTCGACAAGTTGTCAAATAGATTATGAAGTAATCGAATGACGTTACCCTAGCATGATTCTTGTTTTAGTTTCATCAAGAACATTATAAGTAGCTGGTTCACATAGAATTTGCGTGATTGGACCACAAGTAACTCGCAGTGTGACACCAAGGAAACAAGCATAGTGTTGTTGGCCAAGATCATGTTGGGGCATAAGAACTCCGGTGAATGTGCACCACGGAAAGGCTTGCTGTGCACCCATGTGGGATATGGGGTCCTGAGTAACCAGGTAATTAGGGACAGGGATGGGACTGTGTTTGGGGTCCTTCAGCATAATCATACCAATGGAGAGAAAAAAAGAGAAGAAAAGGAAACTCTCAAGTCTCCAACTACAACAAGTAGTCATAATCATAGCCCTCATAGTCTGGTAGTACTACCAGTAGCAGATGGTGCGTGTCTATCAGATCGATGTGATTGAGCGGGGCCATTTCTTTCCTAAAAGGTATATTGGGTTTGGACCCTTGATGATAATTTGGACTCCCAAATCATTGTAGATCAGTCTTAATTATGCATAGTACCATACCATGTTTAATGTAATCTGTTTGATGTTGATCTGACTCTTTTATATTTTGTATGTATTTGTGGATGTATCATATCCTTATTTCAGTGATCAGAAATTACAAACCCATATACATGAAATGGAGCATTGAAAAGAATGCCAGACAAATTTGAGAATGTGGAAGAGAAGCAGCAGAGTTAAAGAGCAATGGAAACCTCAAATGGGGAGTCATCACCCTTGTCAACAACGAATGTCTTTAGAACTTTCTTGGTGGCGGTAGCGATCTCTATACTGTATGTTCCATGGAAGCCTCTAAACTTGAACTGTCCCTGTTCGTCAATGTGTCCATGAGCATGAGACAGCCACTCTTGCTTGAGTTGCAAGTAACGCTTTCCGGCTTCGTTGATATCCCCTTCGGCATTCACTAGATGTGAATTTTCACGGCTCATGAACAGCTCCCAGAAACCCCACAGGACAATGCCTTCTACTGAAGGATTGGCAAATGCTTCTCTAAACATCACTTCCAAGTCATCTGCACGAACATATTCGTTGCTCGATGACACATCAAGCTCTGTGAACCAAATTGGAAGGCCAAGGATACCCAACTTATCAAGAGCAGAACAAACAATTGGACCTACTGGACTATCAATATGTCCTTGAATTCCAATCCCACCAACAGGCCCACCTTGTTGTTGCAAATCAAGGATCTGTTCAATGTATTTTTCTGGTGCTGATCTGGTATCACATCCATCCTCGACGTGATAATCATTCACAAATAGGAGTGCAGATGGATCCAATTGGTTTGCCATCTTGAACATGTTGGCTCGGATATCTTTACCCAATTTGTCTTGATAGAATGAACCATGTAGCATCTCATTGTTGACATCATAGTGCTTGAACTTCCCTTTGTAGCGGGTGAGAAGGTCTGTTACTCGATTTTGGACAGCAGTTGCCAAGTCATTTTGGCTCAATGAACGGATCCATTGCTGCACCGTGTCCACCACTTCCCAGTAGATACAATGGCCACGCATATCTATGTTGTGACTCATGCACAAGTCCACCATCTCATCGGCATCCTTGTAATTGAAGTTTCCCTTTTGAGGTTCAGTCCAATACCACTTCAATTCATTTCCAAATACAGACCAGTTGAAGTTTTTCACAAAGAAGTCAACAAAATCTTCATTGTCTATGTTTGTTCTGCTTATGCATGTCCCAAATGGAAAACTGTTTTGTGATTGTTTAATTTTCACGTAGCTGCCAAATGCGCTGCTCGAGTCTAATCCTGAAAATTTCAGGATAACATCACGCTTACGGATCTGCATTGAAACAAACAATTGATAAATCAGAAGAAGCTAAGGAAAACCCAATCTGAATCGTATACATATAGTGAGACAAGTTTAATGATGCTTATACTAATGTCATGTTGTCAGTACTTAATTGCTGCCTACAAAGCAAATGAGCTAACAACCCATATACCTTCTCAGTCTGCCTCTTCAAGTGTCTAAATCTTGCTTGTCTGTCAACAGGAAATATCTGAAGTCCAGCAACCATTAAGTCTACACCTGAAGCAGGACCCTGGATATACACCATAACTTTGGATGGCTGCTTCTCAATTCTAAAGGAACCACCAATTTCATGCCATCTGTTGTCACCCACCTCTGCTTGGCCTCCGTTCACCCACTGATTGTCCACACTGAGTGCAATGTTCACATTTTGTGGACCAGTTGCTCCAGAACCAATCCGAACCCAAGCAGATACTTGATATGTCAAGAAGAGTTTCAATTTGTCACCGATCATCTGAGCAGGACCCATCCAAGTCTGTGTGCGCTTGGTTACAAGAATGTAGCGACCACTTAAAGGTTCATAAGCACCAAGGCTATCTCTTGCCATTGGAGGAAGTATATGCGGTGAACCAGTTCCCACACTCAAGGTGCAATTACCAAGAGGAAACCACCCATTGGTGCCATTACTTAGATTACTGTTCTCAATAATATTTACTCCAAAAGCAGGATTCTACAAAAACAAAAACACATATTTAACGTTTATGTACCAAGTATTCAGCTCCAAGAAAACATGCTTAGACAATTGTAGACGGAAAAAATTTAGTTATTCCACTAACCTCAATATCAGGTGGAGAAGACGGAGGGGCTTTCTCTGCGTGCTTGACAACAAAACTATTGACAAGAATATCAGTTCCTGCTGGTGGACCTTCTAAATAAACGACTACTTTGGATGGGGATCCGTTTAAAAGGAATTTCCCCTTCAACTGCGCCCAATCCTTGTCTGTTGCCTGTACACTTTAGATCAAACCAACTTCCAGTAAGGGAAGCGATATATTTTGTGATCTAACTAGTGTACTGTAATTTGACATAGTAAAAAAATACAATTCTATAGTTATTGAAGAGACAAATATATCAAAATCTGATAGGAAAGAGATATAGAGAAAGTCAGTTACTTAGAAATGCCGATATACTGTTCACGACCATTCGGTGACTGCACCCATAAGGTAGCCCGTACATCAGAACTAGTGACATTGTTACCAAATATCCGGACAACAGCAGTAGCCTCATAAGCTAGCTTTCGCCGCACTCTACCAGTAATATCCTGCTGAATGCCATTCCAGCTCTGTGTTCGTTCTGTTGCACCAGCAAAAACTTTTCCAGATTGAGGGACAATTTTCCCATCTCCCATCGAGTCGTGTAGAACAACTTGGCAGCCTCTTCCAGTCCAATTAGTCAAGCCATCCTCGAAGTTTGGGTTTAGAACTATGTCTTCATCTCCAGCAATGGCATTTCCGTGCTGGATATGAGGATAATTTAGAAACGATAATAATTAATCATTAACAAGTAGAATTTATATATGAGGAGAGGCAAAGAAGAAAATAACTTTTGATTATCAATAGAACTAACATTAGCTGTGTACTTCTTGCTTATAGCTACACGTCTACTCTTAGATCATGATACAATAGACCAAAGTCATTCAAAGGGAAACAAAAAGGAATTAGAATGACTACCCGCCGTTCCTTTGGACTGGAACAAGTGATGACAACAGATTGTATAAGCAAGTCAATACCAGGAGAAGGCCCTTCCAAGTAAAACACAACCTTATCAGGCATTGTTGACAGCGTAAATTTGCCTTCCAACTTTTCCCATTTCCCATTCGATACAGAACTTCTGCAGGGGTAATTGCAACTATTAAAAACAAGTTCTTTCTTTCATAAAGAACACAAAAATCCAACTAATAGAACCAAAAAAAAAAAAAAAAACTTAGTTGGCATTCCATTTACCTCCCCACCAATGAATACTTAGTTTCTGAACCTTGGAATTCCATTTTCACTGTTGCCAGGACATCCACACATCCCTCAAGAGGTCCTGAGACCCCAACAGAAGCCAAAACCAAGTAAGTGGAACCAGGGGACACTCTCCCAGTGATATCCTGCTCCAATCCTTGCCAGCATTCTTTCCGATTGGTAACAACCGCGTAATCGCCACCCGAATTTGCTTGTGGGTGGCCAGAATCAGCTGAAACTACATAGCCCTCACAGCAATTGGGGTGCCATGAGTGCAGCCCTCCACAGAAATCATGGTTCACAATGATATTGGTACCACGAATACTAGAATTTACCATATCTTGATTCACATTCTGCACAAGTTTAATCATGGATAATTAAACTTAAGTTTGATGCTTTCTTAAACCCCTCATTATCATTTCAAGCTATCAAAACCCCAACAAGCTAAAACAAAAATCAAACACATCCGATTCTACAATATAAAATAGAAAGTAAACCCAATGCCAAAGAAAGAACCAACCTTTGTACCGTCGGCGGCATTTTCAGTCTTTTGGTTCTCCATGGCTCCTTCGGATCTCTATCCCAACACCAACACCAAAACCCACAAAAACCAAATGAAAATGTGTTCTAATTAATCAAATAAATAGCGACTACATTTTGCTCAATAACATAGAAAAAGAGAAGCCAATGAGTACCTGAGGATGGTTTTGGTTTTGCTTATGCTTAAAACGATTGCAGCACAAGGCTAAGAGCCTCCTCATTTATAGACAGTACCATATGCACAAGCACTGGTACCACTTAAAACCCCAACTGAATTTTACGGGTGAAGTACACGAAAAGCGCGGGGCCAACCAACTAACCAATCAGCCTCTCTCAAACTCTTGTTAATCCTTAAAAGCAACTAACGACTCTCTTTCCCAATATGATCAGAATGTTTGTGTTCCTGGTTTTCTGGGGAAGTGGGAATGACAAAGCTCCAAGCTTTGTGTTTGGGTTTTGCTTTGTTTTGCAGAATGGTAATGCTTGAATTGGAATGGACGCTCTACAAGTTTTGTTTATGATTCCTTGCTTGGTAGACTTTGATTGCAAGACAGATGATGTTATTGGATCCATGGGAATTAGGTGAGACTGGGCTTTCATAAGTTGAGGTTACCTAGTATTTATATGGAACGTACCCAACTTTGAATTTTGTCTCAAGAACCAACGAGTCAAAGAAGAGAGCTCTGCATCTAACCTTGCCGGTAGATTTCGTGGCAGAGTTGTTTCAGAAATGAGAGTTCTGACCTTTTGGGCTTGTTCTCTCTCTTTCAGAAACCAATGATCTCTGAAGGAGGTGAGCCCAAATTTCTTTTTCTTCTTTTGGTGAGAAGGTTGGGCCCGGTTAAATTGCCCAATTGCTATTTTCTGATTTTCTTTTTTTCATTTCCTCGACTTGAACGAATGAAAAACTTGTAAAATAAGTCTGACACGACAATAGTTCTAGAGTAACTTGTCATATCATGTGGCTACCTTCGGTATCTTTGCAAAGTTTACCGAATATTGATAGAATTCATTGTAAATGTTAAACAGGTGATGTAAGATTCTGATAGTGGTAAGAACCTCCACACTACTCTTTGCTTTATCTTTGGAATTAATATATGATTTTGCTCCATACAACAGTGACATGGACTGAACACGAGGCCCTAAAACACGGCCCGATGATGAGATTTGTCTTCTATAAACCCCACTAAATCACAATTATATGGTAAACTTTACTATCTTAAGTTGCAACTTGGCACCAAAAGGGGTGGGATTTAAGGAAATGATTATCCACTTATGCAAGTTAACATCACTGGTTCCACAAAGCAGGGCCTTCTGCATATATTCAATGCAAATAACAATGGGTAGTGCTTCTTTAAAATAATTTAGACATAATTAAGTCACTTTCATCCATATATCTCTCAATATTATAAACCTATTTGCTTTTTACTTTATTCCAAACAAATCAGGTGGTCGCAAATGCTATATGTACAGGACCTCCCATGGTTTTAGGCATTTTGTTGTTTGTATGTAACCAGGGATGATTTAAGGTTGACTTAAAGATACTCTATGCAATTAGAAATTCTAATCAAATTTATAATATTAGGGTGAAAACTCATGAACACAATAGCGAAATTTGGTAGATATTATTAAAAATTGGTAATTGGTAGCTCAATTTTAAAGTTAATAAATCTATAAACGATTTAAACCAACATAATGTCGACCCTATATATATATATATATTCATAATACAACATTTACGTCCAAGTAAGATTAATTGCACATCTCTTCAAGCAAGTGAGATGAAATATTTAAACGCCAACCACATTGTTTTTGAGAATCTTTGGACTATTCGGTTGTTCCGGGTTACTACCATTTGATCGTTCACGAATTTCATATGAGCCTTTTTTTTGAGCTATTTTTGCTTAAACCGTTAGCTCCTGAGGTACACGGACATTGAGTGAGGACGAATGTATGGTAGCGCCACCTCGGTAGCCAAGCCGACCACGTGTAAGCATCGCCGGAGGCGTCTACACGTGCTGTCCGAGTGTCCGTACAGATATGTTGTTGGTTTTTGCGATCACACGTACCATTAGCATTCCCACCCCACCGTGATTATGGAGATGGGTCCTACATATTTTGCCGACTTGTCAGGCTTCTCTTTATTCAATTTTTCACCAAATCAAAATCAGATCTCAATTCGACCCAACCCAAATCTGCCCAACAAGACTGGTTCACTGGTTTTGTTCATTTTTCTGGTGGTGACACACCAACCTAACGGTCCAAACCACTGCCATAAAACCCGTGAGTTCATAATTAAACCCCGAAGCCTACCTTCAAAGTTAAAGCAACTATAATCTAACTAGTTGAAATCTTTAATGGCTTCTCGATTCCCGTTGCTCCATCTTACTGTATATTCTTCTTGTTGATCACCCATTTATCCCCCACTTCAACTTTAATATTTAATATTCTCATAAAAAATATATCAGACTGTGTGCGGAAAAATCAAAACTCTCACATGCAAGGTCAGTAATATTAATATTTTTCTCCTATCTTTGGATTTTTCATAAAGAGTTTCTTCGGTATGAAAATATGTATGTTATACCAAGCTTTACAGATTCCAGCTTTTAAACATGAAATTCGAACCGGCGTTAATCTAAACCGCGGTATTCAAACTCCTCCAACCAATTTCGAAGGGCGAACATTTACAATGAACATTATACGCGCTCGCTCAACATTAAACGAACTACAACATTAAATATGACTATATCAACTAAATTCGTGGCTGGCTAGAGCATATTTAGTAATGTTAGCTATTTTTAAGTTAAATTTTAATCAAAATTTAGCAAATTAACTAAAATGTCATGTTAGCTAACCACTATAGAAATATGGCTGTATTAATGTTTTCTATTTTAACTAGCATTACATCAACATTATTTTTCAAATAAATATTAAATAGTTTAAATATATTAATATATCACGTAAAATGTCTTACAAGGAATATATTAAATTATAGCTAGCCTCATCTGAGTCATCTCGCTCTCTATATTTACTTAACGAGATAGTTAAAAGTCATAATAACTAAACTTTGGCTAGTATGCTGTAGCTCCGAAAATATCAAAAAAACTAAACACGCTCTCTAAAATAACTAAAAACTAAAATAGAGAGTATGTTAAAGTTGCTCTTGTTCTAGGATATTTTGTGGAACGACGTGAATTGTCGTGATTTGTCTCCACTAAGTCTCATCTTAATCCTAAATGCTGAAAGTGTTAAAGTGACAAGATCACATGCTGCAAATATGTCTACAAGGATTGATGTCTTATCAAGAGGACATAGCGCGACCAAAAGTTGGTCTTGGCGCCATCGCCGTAGATGGTGATATGGTGACGTCATATAGTGGCAAAATTGGTGTCACAAGGCCGTGTGGCTCCCCAAAATGAGGGAGACCTTTAGGTTCGATATTTTCTCACACTAGGAAGAAAGCGAGTTTGGCACAACCTGATCTATTGATCAGTGATACTCAAATCCTTCTCATGAAGTCTGAATTGTGATTATCGTTGGGGGACGCCTCAATGTCAAATCCAATCCATATAGAGATCTCTACAAGTATTACACTAGTGTACATGAGGCGTGGGATAATAAGTCTACTATCGAACCACCCTTCGTTGATGGATACTAACTTAGTTGATTGGCCTGATGGAAAGATACGATTCAACATTAACAAAGAGATAGGTCCTTGGACATGTGATGCCGACACTGCAAGCTAAACCCTATCAACTATGTCTTTGTTAGATAGCGTAGTGAGAACAAGAGTCTAGACTCACCTTATGGTGCAAGGTCTCTCACCAATACACACTAAGATCGACTACGATGAGATATGCTCTCGTAATGGATGTCATTGCACTCCACTACTTTGTCAGTTTGGTAGTTTTCAAATAACTGAACATGCAGCCTATGAATATGGTCATAATGACATCTCTATGGGATCAGAGATATATATGAAGATCTTAAACGAACTTCATTCATCCAAATCAAGTTGCTCTAGACCACATGAGCACGTGTTTGCTAAAGGTAGGCATCATCATGGGCCGGCCCTACCCTAAATTTTAGGGGTTAAGGTAGGGTCGGGTAGGGCTTTGACTTGGTCAACAATATTTAGGGCCGGGGCTCAAATATGCAAGCCCTTGCCCGTCCTTAAAGCCCATTTCGCTAGGGCTAATAGGGTTGGGTAGGGCCGGCCCTTTGAATAGGGTTAAATAGGACTGAAGGGCCGACCAAATATAACGTTATTTTATTTAACGAAATAAATTCATGAGTTTTAATTTTCTTCCTCAAATATTACCTCAAGGGATATATGTGATACAAGACCTTATTTTTAGTCATATTTAATATACATATACATTATATTTAACTTAAGACATCTAGAATTATTAATCTAAGTAGTTATATTAATATATTTCATTAACTATTTCTCTAAATCATCAAATCAATCGTTATTTAACAAATAAAAATACAAATTAAAAAAATAAAGCTTACAAGATTAGCTGTATTGTATAAAAAATAAGAAACATATTAAAAATAATAGAAAATAAGTAATTATTAGGGCCTAAAGGGCGGGCTTAGCCCTAAAGGGATCAATAGGGTAAGGCTGTAGGGTAGGGCCGGGTTTCATTTGCTTGACCCTTGACCCTTGCCCTACCCTAATTGAAAAGGGCTAGGGCCGGCCCGCCCTAACGGATGGCCAGGTAGGGCTTCGGCCCTATAGGGTAGGGCGGGCTAGGGCCGAAGGCCAAATGATGAGGCCTAGCTAAAGGTATTGAAACGCACATTGACTCTACTTGATTTGGAAGGGATATGGTGAATTATGCATTTGTGTGTTCATTCCGGATTTACATGGACTCTTGATGGATAGAGAGATGCGAATATGTATCAAACATCCGTAGTTAGAATGAAAAAGATCTTGGGAAGACACGGTCTCAAAAGGCACTCAATGACTGTATTGATAATGATTTTTCATCAATCGGCTTAGGCGCTCTAACAAAAGTGAGACCTACATATACTCCTATGATTAGTCAAAGTCTTTACTCTAAAGAGAGATCCATTGGTTTGTCTAAGAAAGATAACAAATATGTGTTAAGAGATGGAGTTCTCATCTAAGTACAATAAGACGCATCAATAAACTCAACACAATACGAAGGACTTGACATCTCATTCGCTATGAAAAGTTGTAAAGCTAAGTAGAGCTTAATGGTATGAAAGGTTGAGGCTTATTATATCCTTACATAAGAAAGACACATCAAAAACGAAATCAGAATCTGCCAAGTTTTGTAGGTCGACTTTCACGGGACTTACAGGAAATCTCACTCACTGAAAAATGGTGAAATTGATACCATTGGAAAGGTATATGTGTCTACTTTCCAGGGACACCAACCATTTGATCATACCTATCATATTGAGTGAGTTATGACCGTTTTCGTAAAGTATGACGAATCTGTCCGAGAATCTGATTTTGGCAAAACAGTCAACTTCGACGGGACTTTGTGAACAACTCCTGATGAACCAGAATGTGTGTATATACGGTTGGAAAGCTAAATAAGTCTAGTTTCCAAAACCTTTTACGGTTTGTTCATATGTATTTTCTAGAGGAAGTTACGGTTGTTCTAGTAACTAAATGTCATGCTGCGCGGAAATCTGATTTCTTGCACGAACTTATGTTTTGAGTTCACAAGCGGCATTCTCCTCAAGATCTAAGTGTAAAAGATCATTTGAGGACAATACAACATGATTTGGTTAATCATTGCCTAATGCCACATTTGAAGACATGTTAAATAGTATTGACATGTTAAGTTATTGAAATTTCCGTGATTAGTAAGAATCAAAAAGAGCCCTATAATTGATGTAAAGATCAGGGGGAGGTGCGAACTTCAGGTGAAGTCTAGCACATACATACATGTCATTATCAAATGTGAAAGGTGTGTTGTACTCTTTTTCTCCTACAATTAAGGTTCAGTTTTTCTCTCATTGGGTTTTTGTGACTTGACGAGGTTTTTGACGAGGCAACAGATCAGCACCATCGGCATATTAGCGCACGGCACAAGGGTGTTATAGGATATTCTGTATATTTCTAAATATTTTTTATATGTGTCTTAATCTCATAGCAATAGGATATGTAGTTTGACTAGATCTATGTATTTATATTCTTACCATATTGATATTTTGTAATTCTCTATATAAATGACACGTATTAATAAATAAAATGATGATTCTCTTTTCGAAGACAGAGCAGGAATCACACTTACGACATCCTGACCAAAACAACGTGCTTGCTTCTTGATGTGTTCGCAGAAACGGAAAGGGCCCTTTACTTGGCTTTAATTTATTTTTGTTTGATCTCATCTTCTTCTACCTCTTCCACTACTAGCTGGTAGATTTAGATATTTATCAAAGAGTTAATTAATCGCAGTTACCGTAATATTAACTCCACCACGGTTAAGTTAAAACCCCACTACGTGACTATGTGGCCTACCTGGCACTCACTCACTCACTCTCTCTCTCTCTCTCTCTCTCCCAAAACAGTTTATAAATCACAGACTCGCCTTCCTTCCTTTCTCGCATTTCCACCCTCTCTCCTCTCCTAAACTCCAAACATGATGCTCGGAGACCCGACCCGAACCCTCAAGGTCGCTCCATGGGACCCATTCGACGACCCGACTTCCGCCCTCGGGTCACCCTTCTCTGTTCGCAGCCCCTCCTCCGCCAATGCCGGCTTCCTCGACTCGCTCTCGGCTCTCCACCGCTTCCTCCCCTCGAACGAGTCCGACTCACCGCTCATCGACGACCCGGACATGCCTCCTCTCGTCTCCTGCGACCAGTTCCGCATGTTCGAGTTCAAGGTGCGCCGCTGCGCACGTGGCCGGTCACATGACTGGACCGAGTGCCCATATGCTCATCCGGGCGAGAAGGCCCGCCGCCGCGACCCGAGGAAGTACCACTACTCGGGTTCGGCCTGCCCCGACTTCCGCAAGGGCAGCTGCGCCAAAGGCGACTCCTGCGAGTTTGCTCATGGTGTTTTTGAGTGCTGGCTCCACCCGGCGCGCTACCGGACCCAGCCATGCAAGGACGGGCTCGCCTGTCACCGCCGCGTCTGCTTCTTCGCCCACACGCCGGAACAGCTCCGGGTGCTGCCAGGTCACAGCCCGAGGACTCATGGACCGGGTTTTTTTGATTCGGCCACGTCGCCTCCGATTTCTCCGCCGTCGGACTCGCCGCCAATGTCGCCGAACAGCCCGCAACTCCGCCTCAGCACTGTGAATGAACTCGTGGCGTCCATGCGCAACTTCAAGCTGGCCAAGATGCAAATGAGCAGCACCCCGCCTTCGTGGGTCGGATCTCCCCGCGGACCTCTGATCCGACCCGATTTCTTTAGTCTCCCTTCCACTCCGACCCGCACTTCGGGTCGGTGCGGACCCGGCCCGTTTGATCTGTGGGAGCACTCGCTGGTGGAAGAGCCGGCGATGGAGAGGGTGGAGTCCGGGCGGGACCTGAGGGCGAGAATGTACGCCAAGCTGAGTAAGGAGAACTCGATGGGCCGGGTTGACCCGACGGGGTTTTCGGGTCCTGATGTGGAATGGGTTTCGGAGCTGGTGAGTGAGGGCGAGACCTAAGTTGGAGTTTGGTGTGTTTTGCAGTGGGATTCATTTTTTGGCTGATGCGGCGGTCTTTGATTCTTCTGACTTCATTTTGCTGTGGATATATTTGCCAGGTTTCATTTCCTTTGTAATTCTGGTTCATTTTCGTAAATAGTTGATGTGAACCATACTGTGAACAAGGAAGAAGAAGAAAGTAAGAAACCCAACAACAACAAAAAAATTAGAAATTTTGTGTTTTGTAGTTTGTACAGATCGAACAAAAAAGAAGGATTTGTTGGGGCTGCCGATGAATTTGTAAGCGGTTGCTTTGTTATTATTGTAATTTTCCTGTTCCATTTTCCTGGGTTTAACTTGTTCTTCATGGCTTTTAATAAATCCAAAGTTTACTTCTTTCAGTTCTGATGAATTCTCCTCCATGGTTTGGTTGAATGGACCTTGTTGTTTATCTATTTCCATTTAAGGAAAACTATGAGATTCAGTCTCTGGGTTTTCATGGATTCCAAATAAAGTAGGGTTTTGTCTTGAACAATCCTGCTCCTGATACTTGGAGTCTTTTTTAAGATATTTATGAAAATGAAATGCAAATCTTATCCAGAACAAACGAACAACGAGCGAGCAGCATTGAGATTTCATTTTCATGCTTCAGTTTTCTACAAGCCTGACACTTTGATCTCAGTATCACTAAAATGATAATTAAAGCGTATTTTGTTTTTGGTCCGATAAATAAAGCGTGATGATCAAATAGTTAAAGGGGCAAAACGCCGCCTGTAGATTGGTTGGAGTGACGTGGCTGCGAAGCTGATAAGCTAGTCCTTATCCATTGGAAATCTTTAATTTATCCAAAATGGTGCCACTTGTTTGACAATTCTTTTTCAGGGGTTTATCTGCAAAAAATCATTATCTTTGATGT
Source organism: Fragaria nilgerrensis (assembly GCA_010134655.1). Lineage (NCBI taxonomy): Eukaryota > Viridiplantae > Streptophyta > Magnoliopsida > Rosales > Rosaceae > Fragaria > Fragaria nilgerrensis. Next base: position 29,323,826 of record CM020978.1, on the reverse strand, counting down.
GAAGGTTTCGACGAGACATACTATGATCTAAAACACTGTATCTAGTTGATGAAACAATGTGACATACTATTATGGTCAAGCACAAGGAGGGACCATCGATATGTAATCTAGTATGGCCTCAAACCTAAGTTTACGATTATACAAGTCAATGCATACATCGATTTCTAATTTTGTCGTCTAATTTATCATTATGTGTACGCCAATAATTGTCGCGAAAAATAATTTATATCGCATGAGATATAGATATCTAATATATGATCAATTTTCTGTCTACTATATGGTTTTTTCGTTTTTTCGTGTCGTAACGTTTTCTTTCTCTTGGTTATCGAAAATAGATAACGCGTTCACACCTGTATGATGTAGGCTCTCTTTAATAAGAGTATCTCTAATAGCTTTTTTAAAATTTATCTAAAATAGGAAAGCAAAAATTAAAACCTCAAAAATAAATTATGCTCTAACTCCAACAGTTTCTCTATTTTAGAGATTTCGACATTTATTACAATAATAAATTATGCCACATTATTATTGATTGTAACAAAAAAAAATTATATATTTTATTGTAACAATAAAATACTAAATAAAATATTTTATATTTGTAAACTTCTCGTTTAAGCACTTGAATAATTTAATTTTGGGGAAAAAAATATTTACTAAATTTGGGAAATGAGTGTTTTTCTTTCTTCTTCATCACCATCTTAGGGAATGAGATAAGAAAACTGTTGGATCACAAAACAGCTCAATATTCTTCAAATTAAGAAAATCATGAAAATGAAGAAGCTGTTAGAGATGCGGACTTATTAGTTTAGTATATTGTTATACTAATGCTACAAATTTTTTCTGATAATATAAATGAAGTTGGAAGCTTATGATGATTGTGATTGAGATTGTGTTATGATTTATGAAGAATTAAACACAGAAGAGATAGGATTAAGACGAGTAATTATAAAGAATGGAGAATGGGGGGACAAAGTGGACGGTGATTCCAAAGGTTTGGTTGAGTTTGTCGTCGTCTCGGAACTTTACTTTGGTGGAAGGTGGGAGGAATAATCCGGTACCGGCGTGCTCATCTTCACAGTTTCTGGGTCTACCTATTACCATCAAAAGCTTCCATCACAGAGGCACTTGTGAACGGTGGCTTTTGCCTTTGTTTGGTTATGAACTTGTACGTAAGATGATGCCAATTAACCGGATCTCAAAATGACTACTGTCTAATCTGCTTCAAAATATGAAACCTAAACGTTAACGTGTGAGTGAATCAATTATGTTAAGTTGGTCACTAACTAACAATGATATTTATGTTAAACCACAATTTTGGATGTAAATATAATAATAAAGATAATTATTTTCAAGTATAATTGTTTTGTTTTTAGCTATTAGATGTAAATCTAAATATGATTGAGTATGAATCTCTTAGTCAGTTAGTAACCAGATTAACACTACTGGTTCCTTTTTCGGAAAGCCTCAAATGGTATTTGAGAAATTATAGACTTGTAGAACCTTATATCTATTCTAAAATAACATACAATCTACCTCACTCTTTTACGAGACTATAAATTAAAATTCACATATTATATCGTGAACTCAATACATTACCTATAGCAAAATATTAGTTTGAAAATTTACATTTTACGGTGTAGTAACAAGACAAACATCCCTTCATAGTAATTGTCTTTACATCTTTGGACACGCTTAGCAGTGTGCAAATCATTGACTCGTAATGTGGATAGACATGCAAGTAAACCCATACAACGGACCCATGTCCTCAACTGAGGATACATAGTCGCTATCTGCATTTGGTTCACAATCTATGATGCCAATCTTTGGCAACACTGCAGCTCGTGACATATAATAATAGCACGCGAATGTTAACATTCTTGGCGAGGAGGAGGTGTTGCAGTACAGAGTGATAGATGTGGACTTAACAGCTGAGCTCTTATCTACAAAACATGGTTATCCATATCTCTCTATCATATGCGAAAATGTTTGGTGCTAAAGTTAGTGGTTAGCGTATAATACATATTATCATCATTGATAAGTGACCATAGATCAACACCATCAAAGTTAATAACAATGTCTATCGAAATATGCATTAGATGGTATCGTTTGCCCATTATAAAAGTTCAGAAAACAGGTGTTTTGACAAGCATGGCTACTCGGGCAGGATAATGAACACACTCCATTTAGCTGAAGGTTTCATTCATTACTTGTATGATTTTGTTGTTTATAAAGAGGGTATAACCTTCCCGTTGTAGTTGTTTGTTTGTTTATCGGATCAATGACTCAAATATAGAATGGTATTCATCGTTTAGTTTAGTTTTTATATTCCATTTTTCTGATCTCGATTAGGCAGGACTTCTATAGCTCTGTACATGAGCCCAGCTTTGGTTACGTACTGGGCCTGAGAAGGGTTGGGCTGGATCTTCAAATTCTGCCTTTGAAGTAAAACAAACGCAGTTATAGAAACAATGGTGAATGACTTGGTGAGGTTACAACTTGCAAGGAAAAATATGGATTCTTTCGAAATAGAATTTATAAAAAGACGACACAAAGTCAAAAAGAGGGAAAGAAGCTCCAACCCTCTTGAAGTTTAACCATTTTCCAGTCCTTTTATGAATTTTGTTAGTAGTGTCCAAGCCTGTAGAAGTCACTGTACACGATGAATTACTGAATTTAGATAGTAAATAATACAATGCTTCAAACTTTATTACTTTAAAAGTTTAAGTTGAACCATTCACTCCAACAAATGAATCCCTTGGCAGTGGACCAATTCCACACTTTCTGACCTTGCTAGCACATGCACCTTGCCTATTATATACAACTATGCACCCACATACTTGATTTCTAAAGAAAATTTTGGATTACGGTTTAGAGTTTCGAACGCGGATCCAATCCATGTTATTGCGAGTCGGTGTTTTTCCGATCCTAATCTACACCGCGTTTTCTTGTGTGGTTTCCGAACCTTGTCAGCACAAAACGGAACGATACCGCATTGTCAATTCTCCATCATTATTTTCATCTAAAGTTCTTACATTCAGAGATCAACTAAAGATTGAAGCAGAATATAATCGCAATTATACCAAAACACATATTCACGTGATTTCCAAAGTTTTTACCGTTCTTTTGACATGGTGTTTACCCAAATCTTTGTTGAAGAGGGGCAAATGAGGGTAACAAATGAGAATCTACAGTCAAACTGTTGACCAAGCCTCTATCTTAAAAGACAAGAAAACAAGTGTACAAATAAAAAAGAAATCAAAAATGGAGAAGACCGTACAAAGGTCAATTGTTTCTATTATATTTTATCACAATGGTTTTGTCACACTCTTTATAAAACCCTCCTCCCACCAGAAGCCCCTGTACTGCTTTAATTTTGGGAGCACAATTTGCGTGTCTGCATTTTCTTCCATCTTCTTCGTCTGTGTCTGTTTGCTTTCCGAGAGTGAAGACAGTAAACTAAGAGATCGAGTTATTCACCATGGGAAGAGCTCCATGTTGTGACAAAGCTAATGTCAAGAAAGGGCAATGGTCTCCTGAGGAAGATGAAGCTCTCAAGACTTACCTTGAGACTCATGGAAGTGGTGGCAATTGGATTCATCTGCCTCAAAAAGCTGGTAAATTTATTAAAGGGTCTTTCTTGTTTTGTTCATTTTGTTAAGAATTTCCGCAACAAGAGTTTGGCTTTAACTCCTTTAAGGCTTTAACATTTGGCCCTGTTGATGTAGGGCTTAGGAGATGTGGGAAGAGCTGCCGTCTGCGGTGGTTGAATTATCTGAGGCCAGACATCAAACACGGACACTTCACTGAAGAGGAGGACAACATTATTTGTAACCTCTACACCCAAATGGGAAGCCGGTAAGTTTTTTTGAAATCTATGCTAGTTTTGTAGATAGGTTGCTTAAAATCTGTAACATCTGGTTCTGAGTTTGGATTTTGTACAATTTAGATGGTCATACATAGCTGCTCAAATGCCTGGAAGAACAGACAATGATGTGAAGAACTATTGGAACACCAAACTGAAGAAGAGGTACTTTCTGCCTGCAAAACCAAGTCTTACAGCAAAAGAGAGCAAAAACCCAAATGCCTCCCCACTCACACTGCCTTGTGCTCCAAAACTTGAAACCAGTGATGAGTTTCAGACACAAATTCATCCCACATTGATGGTATCTGATTCTAATTCTGGATTGAATGCCTATGATCAAGGCTTAAGCTTGTACCCAAATCCATTGTACAACTCCAAGCTCATGGGTTATTCACAATATGGTGCAACTTCTGTTTCAATGTCTCAAGATGGTTCGAGTGTTTCAGATTCTTCTTCAATTGCTGCGGTTGACAATGGTTTAATACATGGAAATAGCTTTATAAATGAGGATGCTGCTGGGATATCAATGGATTTTGGATTTGGAGGATTGCCTTATGATGTTGTCAATCAGATGTGGTTTGGAGAAAAAGCCAGTGAAGTTGTTCACCCAACTTGCTCAACAAGTTTGGACGGTGATTTCTTTTTCTGTTGATAGTCTGATACTACTATTCAGGACACAAAGATTGATTGAAGATGCTTATCTTCAACCAATTGATAGTGAAAAAGGAAAATGGGGAGTAAATGCTAATCAAATAGCTAGCTAGGAAGGTCTTCTTTAACCTTTTGTTTTAGTTATTTTCTTCGGTTCTGTTGAACATAATGTAAATCAAATTTCAATGAATGACTAGTATTGTTGTGATCATGAACAAGTATTCCTCCTTTACTCTGTGTTTCTGTGAAGATTTTGGAATATATTGCTATTTTGGGTAACAGAAATTGGGCCAGTTTAATCTTGAAGCAAAAAATGAACATGATCAAACAGACTTGTGGGATATGTGGGGTGCAGATGGCCTCAGCATGTTTGCCTTTTTCTTTATGAGTCACAGCTTCACAGGGGTCATGAAAGTTTCATGGAAGAATTCAAAGCTCTGAGATTGAACATGTCCCTCTCAAATAATAACCATAAGATTCTATCAGCCCCATTTTACACCATTTCAAAGTTTGAGTTCATCATCACTGCATTATAATCCACAGGTCACATTCAGCAACATCTAAAACTCACTTTTATACTTCCGTAGTTATATGGCAACCTGAAGAAAAGAAAAAGAAAGTAATATTCGGAAACATCATGGTAATTTTCATCCTCTTATCTTCATTAACCAACAAAACGCGTTGCAAATTGTGAGACCCTCTCTGTGCTTTTAGCAAGTCTTATTGATGTCAAATGCTACTGTCTGAAAGCTGCAACTAAAATAAAGTATGAAACTTGGATGTTGTACGGTCAAGTACTCTGTGTTCCTTCTAATTTATTTCCCCGAACTCTGTCCTTTCAATAATCAAGAGGCAAGTGTTTGTTTAACTAATCTATTAAGCTTATATAATGAAGAATGACTTAAGGCCAGGCTTAAGATTAAGATACTCATCAAGACCACAAAGGTCTTTCATGAAGCATCACTTTGTTACTTGCATTACTTAGTGCATAAGCTTTAAGAACTATAAGTATATTTGTAATCCTACTGCCATGAAAGTACTTAGTTGGTGACAAACGTTAATTAAGTGTCAGATAACAACCATTGACCTAATTAAGTGTTTTCTTAATCAAGTCCTGTATCTTAATCAAGTCTTGTATAGCAGCAAGAGAAGGGTGAACACATTTCACCACACTGATACGGCATCATGTATTGTAGGGATGAATGTTGCGATATTAGAAAGAGCTAGCTCTTTGGATTTTCATGCTGAGGTTCTTCTTTTCCACATCTATTTCAGGAAGAGCAAGTGCATGGAATTAGCTGACTGTAAGCTGTTAAGTTCCTATCAGAAAAGAAAAACAGAAAGAGAACAAGTCTGTATTCCCCGTTTCTTCTTTCGGCTGTAATCAAACTAGAAGGAATTGCAATCCATAGGATAAATTAAGAAAACATTCCCATTTCTTAACCAGGCTCTTCTTATGACAGACAAGTGTTACTCCTAGTCAAAGAAATAGATAAACCTTATGAATATCAGCTCTTTTGCTAGTCAAAAAGTGAAAACTAAAACCAGTAACTGCACTTGAAATACTAGAGGAAAACAATGCTCAAGTTCTTATTTTGAGGAAAAATACTTCATAAGTTGATGGACTGAGGTCCCCTATACTTTTATGGTTAGCATTATTGAAGTAGAGCATATTGACAATTTGCAAGCATGGTTCACACTTCCCACGTATCTTATGCTATTGATGATGACAGATTTGACATATATAAACACCATTTCATTGTTCTATGGTTTTTGACATTGAATCCTTCAATACATATGATAAGTGTGTGATATGTCACAATCGTGTGCATCTCTTCCTGCTCCTGCATGCATATTACCCAGTCAATATATGGCTCAATGATCTATTTGACTATTTCACGAGACATCTGCTTTGATTTGAATATCGATATTGATTCCTTGGCATAGATGATAAACAAAACTCGGTATGCCAAAGATGATAATCAAACTACACCATGATTTCCGCACTGTTTGAACCAATAAGAGATTCTCAAATCTGAATGCTAGCTCTTTAAAAAAGACAACATCAACTCATAAGAGTATACAGTATTTGGTCATTGAGTACTAGTTGACCAAGTAAATTACAAGTAAATAGTTATCTATACACAATGCGTTCTGATGTAGTAATAAAACTTCTCTAGTTAGGCTGCAGACTCCAAGTGGTACAGTATCATCATCAATAACTCAGTTTATTAACGTTCTCCCACTGTATGCTAATAACTGCACATAAAGCAACAAAACACATCAGATCAAATGACATAAAATATGATCACCAGCAGTTTCATTAAATCTCAAAATTACAAGTTCAAGCACCATTATTAAGATTTGAGGAGAAATCTTGGAAAATCAAGGGTACACAGAGCAATGCTCAAAATCAACTCATTCCACAAATTATGGTTCACTTAAACAAAGATTGGTAGTCAACATCCAAATCTAAATGCATGGGTCACACTGTGGAATGAGTCTTAGCAAGGTATAGGTCGTGTATAGTTCCATATTTCTAAATGATCGAGAAACTACCCCAATTCAACGACAGCTGGAAAAGATCGGAATTTCATCTCAAGTTCTATGAGAATTTAGATTTACTGAGTGCACCAGTTAGTTGAATGATTAACTACAGGGGTTTCATTGTCAAGACAAATAATGATCACCTGGATATGGAATAACCTCTCAAAGGGCCATCTCTGCCTGTAATGCAGCGAGCTCATCTTCCTCACGGTTAATTCTCTGAGGCGCTGGTCTGGTAGGCTGCCTGCCGACTGGGACATCTACACTAACTGAAGTTGCAGGAGCAGTTGTGGCGGGTTGGAAAAGCTCATCCTCCAATTCAGCATCTTCCAGTTCTTCAAGCTCTGCTTCCAATTCATCCTGAAAAAGTAAATTTGAATAGCATTGGACTATTGGATTGCAGAAATGCATAGAATCAAATGCAAATACTAAATTTTTTTTCAAATGCATTACTTCATCAAAATCAGCTGCAGCACCAACAGGTGCTGACAGTGCCTCCTGAATCTGTTTCATGCTTTCAGTTTGGTCGTTGATCTCATCCATTGTTCTCTCTAAATCATCAATGTTTCTGTACATAAAAGGACAAAGCTGAGAAGCAGAATCAAATATTTAAAATTCAATGCTTGATCAGAAAGTATGTCCAAACACACACACTACAAGTGAAGCTCTAATGTTATGTGACTGCATTTAATGGTAAGAGCCATCATTTGTAGAATGGGAGCATTGCATATGATATCATAATTTGCGGATTAGTATGGCACTGATGAACCACATATGCCATAAATTGAACAGAATGCAGGTCAAAATGTAACTTACGTTGTCTTGTTCATGGCCTTCATTACAGCTGTTCCACTTCTCAATGCGTCAACCGTTTCTGTTGTAGCGTTTGCACTTTCCAGCATTATCATCTACAAACCCAGTACAAAAAAAACATTCATGCTCAAGTCTCAAATATGACACTTCATCAGAATTCAAAGAAATTCAATGGTACCTGATCATGAATTCGCAGTTGGAAATTTCCAAGTTGTTCAATTTGCTGTTCATAAAGCTTCTTCCTCTTTAAACACTTTATTGCCGCTGTATAGTAGCAACAAATAGTACAATTAAAATGCGGCCATAACACAAACTCACAGGCACACTCGTATGTTTCTTTAACCTACATTTGTAATTGAGAAAATCGTAACTCATATGGTAAAATTTAGGCTTAAACATGTGATGAAATTTCCATTACAATGCATTTCAAGAAAATCAATAAAATCATTCTCAAAATCCAAATAAGCTAACATCCCAGTTTCTCAAAACATATGCTTATGATCCGTAACTCGTAGAAAACGAAACAATCAACACAAAGGGGCCTTACAGCTTCGGTTTTTTGCTTGAGTAAATTGCTTCGCCTTCTCGACCTCTGCAGCTGCCTTCTTCCCAAGGAGCTTCTCCTTCTTCTCCAGCATCTCAAGCGTCTACACCATTCATCAATCAAAACCTCAGCAGATAAATACAGATTTTCAACATAAATCATCACCGATTAGCGATCACTTTATCTAAATAATAACAAATTATATTAACGCCAACATCAGTCAATTAAAACAATTTCAATTTCAAAAGGGCAGGCCTTTGATAATTTAAAATATATTTCTTGATTAAATACACAATCTTCAACTGAGTAATTCTTTAGAAATTGAAAAAAGAAATTGTTTATACAAATATTAAGAGCAGAAAAAATTATACCTCATTCAATTTGTGCAAGGTTGGCAGGGGATTAGCATCCTGCTTGGTCTTCCCGAACACTTTTCGGAACATTTTTGCTCGAATTTGATTTCAGAAACGAGAAAAGCACAATACTTATAAACCCTGCAGAAGAAATCAAACAGTTGAGTTGACCCGCAGCGTTGAAATAGAAGAAGAAACGGTCAAATTTCCAGGCTTTATAAAATAAAAAAAAAACCGGATTGATGAAGCAGAATACTTGCCTGGGATTTCGATACCGGGTCGGTGATTCGGGTCGGAGCGTTTCGTCTGAGAAATGAGGAAAGCTTGACTGATGAAGACTGGATCGGTAGTTTCTGAAGTTTACCAGAAGGTGGGTAGTTCCTTTTTTATAACGACAAGGGCAGTTGCTGACGCGGCTGTGAGAAAAGATAGTGTCACAGACGAATGAGGGATGACTTTACCGTGATTCTATTTGCTCGTCGTCCGCGGTGTGGCGGTTCAATTACTCAATAGCGGTTTATTGATCTGCGCGCCTTTACCTTGGTTAACCAAACTGTTAAATTTCTTTTACTTCTTTTTAAATTCATTTACCATCCTCCTGAACTCATTTTCGAATTAGAGAAGTTTTTATTTGGGAATTGAAATTACAATTCACATTCTTTCTTTACTCTTTTAATAATTTAAAGTTTGTTTTTAGTAAGAGCATCTTTAGTGATGTAGGACGGATGGCATAAGAAATCGAAGAACAGATCGATCGTTGCAGGTCTAAACCCGGTTTGCTGCAGATTTGGCGTTCGGTGTCCGAATGATTATTATTATACCTTTCTGGAAGCGGAACGGCCCAACGAACAAGATTTGTTGCTTTGCCACGACGTATGGGCTTTTTCGGCCTTCCGAGTTTGTTTTGGACCTCAAATCAGCGTTTTATTAGTTTTCAGGATTTTATGTTTCCTAGTTCTTTTCGGATTCGGTTTTAATTCAATCATTAGGCTTTTAGGCTTGGTTGTTAGTCGCCCTAGGATTTTGTTTCTCTTATATAAGCACCCTTATGGGTAGCTGACATTCAGTTTATCAATTATAATTCAGAATTTAAGAGTTTTACTCTTGTTCCTAGCGCGCTCCAGGTTTTGGTCCTATAGAGTTCTTCACTGGAAGGCTCTCACTTATTGAGGTTTAACGCTGGTTAGTCCTCCATACTCCTGCTGCGTCATTTAGCAATGTCAACAATTTTTTAGTTAAATTTTAGTCAAATTAGCTAAAATGTTATTTTGGCTAGTCACTTTAGAAATGCGGCTGCGTCAATGCTCTCTATTTTAACTAGCATTACATCAACATTATTTTTCAAATAAAGATTAAATAATTTAAATATATTTATATATCTCGTAAAATATTTTACGATGAATGTATTAAATTATAACTAGCCTTATCTGAGTCATCTCGCTCTCTATATTCAGCTAGCGAGATAGCTAAAAGTCATAATAACTAAACTTTGGCTAGTCTGCCAGAGCTCTGAAAATATGAAAAGAAACTAAACACATTCTCTAAAATAGCTAAAAGCTAAAATAGATAGTATACTAAGATATGTTTTGTCTTTTTTATAAAAACTTTAACAAAAAATAAAAAGTTCTCATTTTTTTATGTATTTCATTTGTGCTTTTAGATTAATCATTTATTTTGTCAATTTATATTGCGCTTGAGTTTTATTTACGCACGGATGCTTAATACAAACTTAATATGTTCTTCGATTTGTGTAATGAGGGATTATCGAATTCTTCCAACATGATAGAATGATGTCGATTATACCAAATAAAGCTCAACTGAGCTTCCTTAAGAAAAAGAATGTATTTGCTTACATATCACTTTGATATCGATACGTTTCATACTAATCATATAATTGAGTTTCAAATGAAAGCAAAAATTTACATGATTCGTTATTATTAATTTTTTCATCATTCTTTTTGAAGCATTTTTTTTATCATCATAATGTTGACAATGATGAACTTGTGCCCCTAATAATTCTAAACAGTAACTCGCAAAACCAAAAATGTAGAAAAATTCATTTTTACACTCCGTTTTGGTACGAAAATAATTTTAACCCAAAACCATCACCGCGGAGCTTCGTTGGCTTTACCCTGCCTGTTTAATCCTCTCCTCCTCTCTCTATCTGTGCGCACAGTTTTAAAACCACAAAACGAACACCTGAGTCTGCATCCTTCTTCCTCCTCTAAATCGCACGCCAATCAAGATCTGAATCTCTTCATTCCTACTCAAAGGTGCTTCTTCTTTCTCTCTTTCCTCTCTGTGATTCCGTCGACTTCAATTTTCACAATTCGATCAGATCCGATCCTCTCTGTGCAGATTCGATCATGGATTTCATGAAGGTCTTCGATCAAACTGTCCGGGAAATGTAAGCTTCTAATCCTTCCATTGCGGTTTGATTTCTATCGGATTGTACTTGAAGTTGAATCTGACATTGCTCCTTTTTTTCAATGTGTAGAAAGAGGGAGGTGAATCTTAAGGTCTTGAAGGTTCCGGAGATGGAACAGAAGGTAAAAAAATTGATCTCCTGCGTATAATCACATTCAACATTTAGGTTTTTCCATTTCGAATTTCATTATGAGAAGAAGTTTATAAGATCCGAAATCGAATTTTTGTGTACAAGAACTTACTAGTTTGTGTCCTGTATAGAACTTTGTGACTTTTCGTTTCGAGATACATTCAGGCAGAGAGTCTAACCGTATTGTTAGGAGAGGTCACTGGAGAAAGTTATTCAATCTCCAACTCTATGTGCGATTTGCTTTGTTGATATTGCCTTTACTTTGAATACACGAGCTGAAGTGGCTGATATGAACAATATTCGTGTTTTCCCCGCTCTTTGTATAAGTGATTAACTGTGGACTACATGAATTTTTCCATTTTTGGTTTGTGAATTATGTGAGTTTGTGTTTAATGATATAACACAGGTACTGGATGCAACGGATAATGAGCCTTGGGGTCCGCATGGCTCTGCATTGGCGGAGATCGCACAAGCCACTAAAAAATTGTTAGTGTTTACTGTATTTATCTGGATTTGTTTTGGCATAAGCATTGTTTAAATACTTTCTTTAATAGCGTTATGTGGAATTTAGAAGCAACATGGTTCACTGTACTTAGACTTGAGGAATATTGTCATCTTTCAGTTCGGAATGTCAGATGGTTATGAATGTTTTATGGACAAGATTGGGTGAGACAGGCAAGGACTGGCGTTATGTCTATAAGGTGAGAAACTGATCGGTACTATTCAAATGTGATGCTTATTGATGTTCATAATTTTATGTTCTGGTTCCGTTCATGGGCTTTTTTAATCTTTCAACTGAAATTATTCCTGTATCAGTCGTTGGCTGTCATAGAGTATCTGGTGTCACATGGATCGGAGCGTGCTGTTGATGATATTATAGAACACACTTTCCAAATCTCAGTAAGGAAATTTTCGTGTATTTTGCGAAAGTAGGTAAACATTAAGTCAGGAAATTTTTTGAGTTTGCTTAAATGCTTATTTTCTTCTTTGTTTTTTGCTTGTGTAGTCACTCTCAACTTTTGAATATGTTGAGCCAAGTGGGAAGGATATGGGGATAAATGTGAGGAAGAAGGCTGAAAACATTGTGGCCCTTTTGAATAACAAAGATAAAATACAGGAAATTAGAAATAAAGCTGCTGCAAACCGAGACAAGTAAGTTAATTATCTGAGGACTAAATTTTCAAGTTTACTAAAACTTGTGGAATTTTTTTGATTTGTTTGTCATCTTATAAACTATTAGCACTTATGCCAACTTAGGTACGTTGGACTTTCTTCTACTGGGATTTCATACAAGTCAGGTTCAGCCACTTCGTCCTCGTTTAGTGGTGGCAGTTATGGAGGTTCAAGTGCTGTCGGATCTGGCGATAGGTTCGGGGATAGCTACAAGGACAGAGATCAATATGATGAAGACAAGTTTGAGAAGAAAAGCTCAAGTAGGTCACGCCGTGGGGTTACAAGTGAGAATCGAGAGAGCTCCTCAAAGAAGGGATATGGCAGCAGGTATCTAAACCGATCATGATTGGTTGTAAGTTCTTAGATACCAGTATCCTATATATACAAGTATACAACTTTAACTGAGACCGGAATAAGGTTAGCTGCACATATGACTCAAGACTGATGCCATGATGGAATATTGTTACTGATAAAAATTTCGATTAGGTTCCCCCCCCCCCCTCTCTCTCTCTCTCTCTCTCTCTATCTCACTCTCTCACACACACACATTCCTTGCACATATGCTTATAAAGAGACCAAATTACTTTGTTGTCGTGATAAGTTGGTTGCTTTTGCAAGTTTATTGATTCAGAACGCTCGTCTTGCAGGAAGGATCAGGATAATATTTCATCCAGTGTGAAAAAATCATCATATAAGACAAATGACCCTGAAAAGTACAGTTCAAATCCGAGTCAGACTGCAAGTGTACTTTCTGATGATTATGAGGACGATTTTGATCCACGAGGAACTTCTACTACTAGTACGTATATTTGTATATGCGTGCAATTGGTAGCATAGTGTCAGTTGCTTGTTGGGCAGATGTTGACAGAATTGTGCATTTGTAACATGTCTCGTAGCTAGAATCGATTTAGTGCGATTTGGGTGTTTGCTCTTAGATTAATGAGTAATCTCATGAATGTACTGATGATGCTTTCATTGTTCTTTTCAAAAAATGTGGTTACTGAATTAGAGGCCTTTTCTTCTTCTTTTAGTGGTTAACATTTCATTTTCCTTTACTTTCAACAGAGGCTGCTGCCGGAAGCTCGAACCAAGTGGATCTTTTTGGACATAGTTTGATTGGTGATCTCATGGATGCTCCAGCATCTGTTCCTGAAGAGAAGCCTGGCATGAATAGTGATTCAGCAGAGGTTGATCTGTTTGCGGATGCAGCTTTCATATCAGCACCAGCACAGGCAGAAACTGAATCATTTGCAGGCGCAACTTTTGTATCAGCACCAACCCAGGCTGAAACTGGAGCATTTGCAGATGCAACTTTTGTATCAGCACCACCCCAGAAAGCAACTGGAGCAAGTTCTCAAACTCAGGTCAGATGCTCTTATATCTCAGTTTTCTAAATGTAGCTAGTGTTCACTAAATGTCATTAAGGGTTGTTATAAAGTGTCTTTTAGTCAGTCATATGCTTGAATTTTGATATTAGTTCTGTAGTCCATTGTCGTGGGACTGTATAGCTGTCTTTTGAGGTAGTTGTATATGTTAATTATGAATAACCTTACATTAATTTAATTTCATGATTTTGTTTTGATCACTTTAGCATCGGGCTGACAGTGTGCATGGTGCCACTGTGAAATTATAGTTTAGCTTTGGGTACAGAACAATAACAAAGATGGGTATGGGTAATGGGTAAACATAGTCAAGCCCGCTGCTTACCGGGGGAAGATGTGATATATCCTAATTTGGTAGTTTTGCTTAAGCACTTTGAAAAGATTTTGCATGATTCAAAATTAATGAGGACCTGATTTCAGAGATTTCTATGTAAAAAAAATTTGTATTTCTCAAACTGGTTCCAGTCTTTTGTGCTTACATAGTGTTAACAATGTTTACAGAATGGTTTTGATCTATTTGCTTCCCAACCAACCATTTCTCAGTCGGCTTCTTCACCGATTGACCTCTTTGCGGCCCCTGTTCCGGTTATGCAGCCAGAAACAAAGTCCACAACTCCAGCACCGATGAACACCAACATTGTTGATCCCTTTGCTGCTGTTCCAATGAACAGTTTTGATGGATCTGATTTCTTGGGGGGATTCACCTCTAACTCTGGTTCAACATTTTCAGAACCTTCTCAAATTTCTGGCAATGCTGCCAGCCACAGTAGTTTGGATAGGAAATCTTCAGCCGACTCAAAGACACCACCCAAGAAGGATAGTTTACAGGTGAAATCTGGCATTTGGGCCGATTCACTTAGCCGTGGACTGATTGATCTTAATATAACTGGCCGTAAGTATATCCATATAACTGTCTGCAGCATAATGTATTTGTTGTTTTTACCTTCATGCTTGTTTAGGCTGCTCCTGTAATTCTCCCTTCACTTCATGTTCTTGCAGCCAAGAAGGTGAATCTGGCGGATGTGGGGATTGTGGGTGGATTGACTGACGGAGCAGATGAAAGGGAGAAAGGCCCCCCAACTTCATTTAACATGGGTAGAGCAATGGGATCAGGGATGGGCCTCGGAAAGTCTGGATATCAGGGAGCTGGAGATGATGACTTCTTCTCGAGTCTCAGTAGCGGTCAGCAATATTCATATGGTGGTTTCCAAAAGTAGCGGTGAGAAACATTTTTGGAGTCTACATATTCTTTTGCCCGGGCCAAAAAATTTGTCCTTCTCGTCTTTTGGTGTGTGCTTAGTGTGTTAATTTACCCTCAATCAACGGATGTTGGGATTTGAGGAATGTATTAATCACGGATGAAGATGTTGATAGCTTTCCAATATAAATTTCAGTGGATGACATAAAATATGTAATTTGAGATATCAAGAAAGTTGGTCCGTTGTGGAGTTGTGCAACTTTCATTGTTGTCCTCAGTTTGATCGTTACATCCTATCAATGAATGATGAGATTCAAGATACACATCTATTGGCTGACCAGTAGTTTAGTACTAATTTATTTTTGTCGATGAACTGATTATCCCTACCAAAAGTCCAATCAATTTACTACCCAATAGGATAAAAAATTAATAACCAAACACGAAGAAAATCATCTCAATCTTTTTATTATTTATTTTCGGGATAGGGCAATAGATTGTGTGTTTTTCTTAGTACATGTCCAGCATCCTTCCCCTTAACATGGCTTCTGCTTTCCTCACCTGCTTCACTGGTCCTATGATGAACACCTACATCAAAAACCAAATAAATAAATCTCAGCTGACCCGGTTGTTTTGGTTTTCTTTGGGGTTGATTGAGGTAAAAACCAATCAACTTTGATGAATTATATGCATTGGTGAAACTGTTCATAGTGAACTGACCTTGTCTGGTGGGCCCTTGTCACCTCCCATGAGAATTTCCGCACTGTAAAATTGATTCAACCAAAGTAAATAAGCAGGGGACGGTACATTTAAATCCCAACACAAACAGGAAATGGAACAAACACTCAGTTCAGACACTATGGATAGATATATACTCGCAAGATTCTTTTATTGACAGAATGGAAGCCCCTCTTTTCCCAATTACACGTCCCATTTTTCCTGGGGGAACATCAAGAACCGAAAGGATTTCTTCCTCAGGCGCACTGCCATCCACTAGTAGGTCATCTGCAGGAAAAATTAACAAACGAGTATCAATTTAATGCAGACTCCAAAGTGCTCCAATGTTATAACTACTGTTAGCAGGCTACAGAGCTAGTTGGGTGATTAGTGGTCCAATGTATATACAACCAGAACATGCAATAAGTTTGGCAGGCTAGAAATCTAGTTCAGATGATTATAATCTGTCAAATATTAGCGTACAAAGAGTGATGGTCGGCAAGAACACAATGCTCGGTTGAAGTTAATTGGG
Organism: Fragaria nilgerrensis; assembly: GCA_010134655.1. Classification (NCBI taxonomy): domain Eukaryota; kingdom Viridiplantae; phylum Streptophyta; class Magnoliopsida; order Rosales; family Rosaceae; genus Fragaria; species Fragaria nilgerrensis. Next base: position 29,307,503 of record CM020978.1, on the reverse strand, counting down.
CTAGAATTATGTACCTTTTACCATTTCTGAGTCATATGCATGTAAACAATTCAAATCTAAGTCTTAGAATACTTTAAATATAGTCAAAAGGAGGATCCAAGACCTGGAATGGTAGGGAGAGGTGGCCAGTCAGAAAAATCATTATTGGTGATGCAAAAACATCGACAATAAAGTGCACCACGAACTGCAAGATACCATAATGACTGTTGATTCAATTTCCCCATCATCCTGTTATAGATGTATGGAAGAAAGCGGACATCATCTGCAGCCGCACGAACCATCTGTTCAGATAAAGGTCTGTACGTCCAAAAGTTGGGGTCCTGTACGGTACATGTACAGGTAAATGTCATTTCACAGAAGTATCAGTTCAAAACAATATAACCTCCGCCTGCAATGGGATAATTACAGGTCTGGATTCGAATTTATCTAAAATCATTAAGATGGGTCTGAGGCATAATGTTTAACCAAATATACAGATTTAAATTATCTGGTTGATGTCTTGTTAATAATACTCATAGAGCAAAACCACCATAAAATTATTCTAAATATTGTTTTCGTCAGGTTGTATTCTCATACCTGTTTCCTAAGCTACTAGTATAGTATCAGCTACCACTAATAAGAAGGTACTTCCAACTTCTTTATATGTAAAATCAAAACATATACTAACCTGCCTAAGAAGAAACCGGACTTCTTCCTTCTCGAGATAAGGTACTCCTACATTACAAGTATCAAAGTGAAAACTGAAGCCGCAGTGAATAGATCAAAATTGAGAGTATGATGCACATGCACCCATGCCTCATAAGTTGTCTAGAAAAGCAGAACATTTAGCAAGGCGGAACATAATATAAGGAACCAATACTTCAAACATGGAGTTCTGACCAAATTCTTCTATAGATTTAAGTGGACACTCTCTGAAATCATAAGAATTAAGATCAAAGTAGAAAACAAAAACAGATACCACAAAATATATATACCACAATAACGTGGATCAGCGAGGAGGCCAACGAATGATATATAATCATCTGGTAATCTCTTCCGACCTTCTTGCTCTTCTATCAGCGAATAAGCAATCTGAACACCAGGAAAGGCAATTTCAAAACACTTGGTACAAGAACATTATCTCTGCACTCATAGTATGCAACTATCCCAACTACCATTGTTGCTAACAAGCGAACAAAAATAGAGAAAGAGCCCCGTTACAAATGAATGCTATACTGTCAACAATCTTTCAAAAGCTCTGGCAACAGTAAAAGGGTATTCACCTGGGTATCTACAACATTGTTCAACTTGATGTCGAACTGAAAATACAAGGCCTACAAAACAGGACCAACAACTCAATAAAGGCAATGGAGGCATTTACTACAATATGCTACACGCTGGGATGCAGATAAAAACCTCACTATCTCGCTTGCAGTCGTGAATAACTTTTGTGACATGGCTAGACTCAAGTGCAGGCTTACAGGCTTGTATTAGCATCTTCCCTCCCTGAATGGCATCCACCAGATATATAGCATCTGGAAATGCAAGCTGGCAAAAAAAAAAAAAAAAAACACATCAGCATAAAAAAGTAGAACACCATACTATAAAGAACCTAAACTACATGTTATATACACTACACGAAAATTCAAGCACACCCAATTCGGAAAAAAGACGAAACTTCACTGCTTGTTTTAGTACTTCCTTCAGCAATGTTGACACCCAAGCTTAGAATTCAGACTAATAAATAGGGTTGGTTGAAACATTTACTTCGAAAAGTAGACACAAAAGTATGATCATACTGCATTATATACCTGCATGATACAGAGAGTTCCATTTCGACACAGGTCGGCACCCTCGCAGTCAAACCCAATCACCAAGGGCCGTTCAGCACAAGGCTCCAGAAACTCCGCAGGAAGCTGAGACGCATGCGTCACTATCTGAATAGGCACCCATGGAAACTGGGCTTCATGTATTACTGGCCTTTCACCTGCAACACATTAACATTCTCTATAAAATCTCAATCTCGGTATCATAACATTGAAAATTGCATACCAAAAAAACAAAGACGGGAAATTCAGAGGGATGGTGGAATCGGATCGGACCTGGGTCCGGCGAAAGAGGAACGTAGGGAGAAGGTAAAGAAGCCATGTGATCGGACCATCCACGCCCTCTGAACGACTGCAACCAAAACCTTTCACTTCATTTTTCTTCTCTTTTTTCACTTTTTATGCAAACACTCAAAATAATTGATTTTCGCGATTTAATGTTGTCTATCCGATTCGGGAAAATGTCAGGAACCGTTACCGACCCGGAAACCCGTTTTTCTTTTCCGGGTCGACAGCTCTACTGGAATTCAGCTATAAAGTATCTAAGAGGCGGACCCCACAGGAAAATGGAATCGTGGGATTCATCGAAATAGTGAGGTGTGACGACGGCGAATTTTACCATCGGATCGGACTTTACTCTCCGTTGCTTTGTTGAGCTGTTCACCATTTTCGGTCTATTTTTTTATTTACAGGTGGCGGGTTTTGGGAGGTGCACGTAGGACTGAAAAAGTGCAAGGCTGAAGGTAAATGGATGAGAATAGTACACGTGCGTCGTTTATAGGCTAGTTTGGTCAATTTGCCTTTTCTACCTTTTCCAAATTATTCCAAGATAAGAGGAACATGAAGGCAAAATTGGTACCAAAAAAAATATCTGAATACAATTGGGTGAAGGATAGAGGTTGGAGAAGGGTGTTGTACCCAATTAATTTGTTTTCTAACTACAGTAAGATCGTGTAATGAATGTCAAGAAACCGTTTAAGTCTTGTAAGAAATGAAGCATAATCGAGAACAGTTTTAAGATATTGTGAGAGATAGATGCAGCTCAACCACATGTATAAGATAAAATATAAATAATAAAAACTTAAAACAATGTAATTTTCAGCCATCATATTCATTTATCCACGAGAAGGAAAGCAGGTCTTTAGTGTAGTGTCATTAGAAATTAGCTACACAAATTATGTTTGATCACTCAAAAATCTGAAGATTGAGTGAAACTTTCATACTGGGTTAATATTTGAAGAGGGTCGGTGTTCCAAAAATGAAGTGTTTTGTTCTGGAAACTCTAGTGTTTTGTTTGAGCATGAAATCAGAGAGATAAGATCTCAACTTCCAATTATGTAGAGACAGAGTAAAAATGAAAAAACAGGAAGATGATGATCCCCACCAAAAAGAGATAATAGTACCAAGTTGGCAATGGCAACAAAAGCTCATTTGTTTAATATATGGGGGTGGAAGAAGAAGCGTCTACCTCCTATCCAAATGGGCCCAACATCTCCGCACTTTTTCTATCTCTGAGTTCAAGACGACCATCTCTTTGCGGAGCTCAGAATCCCTAAAACCATTCTCTTTCTCTGCTTTCCTTTCCCGATCCTTTTATTGCCCTCAATTCACGCTTTCACTCCTGTTCCTCCATCTCCGAAACTAGCTCTCTTTTCACTCCCCAAATCTCTCTTTCTTTCTTCCCTAAAAGATACAGTTTTTTTGACTTCTGCCCGATCCGTCCTACTCTTAGATCCCTCATCAATCTGTCATCTTTGGGTCTCAGTAATTTTGAGTCTTTGCAATTGGGTATGATGATGTCGGTGGAATAGAAGAGGGTTTTTATTTTTGTTTTCTGTAGTTGGAAAGATGAAGAGAGGAGGTAGAGACGATGAGAAGGTTATGGGGCCTATGTTCCCAAGGCTCCATGTGAATGATGCAGATAAAGGAGGGCCAAGAGCTCCTCCAAGGAACAAGATGGCTCTATACGAGCAGCTGAGCATACCCTCTCAGAGGTCCAACCATGGCGCTATGCCGCTCAATCAGAACAGTATGGGATCGCCGGCTCTCTCAAATCAGGTAATTTTTTGAGTTGGATTATTTTTTCTTGTGGATATATGTTTTTACAGTGGTCAACTATATACTTTGATTTATCCTGTATCGAGTGGCTTCGGTTGTTTGTTGTCATTTAATACCAATATAGTGGAAATTGGCAACCTGTGTGCACTTAAGAGGGGAATAATAGAATGGTTTATTCTTGAATGTGATGTCAAGTTTGTGTGTTAGCTGGAGAAGGTGATTCGGTAGAGTTCATGGTTTCAGGGGAATGGTGCTGAAAGAAATTTGCCTTTTCCTGTTCATGCTCGTCCGGCTGGCCAGTCTGATGGGGTAAATGTGAACACTGCTTCGGTACAACCCCAGCAAAGAAAGAGGGGAGGAGATGAAGATGATTTTATGGTTCCTGTATTTCAATCAAGGATGGGTCAATGTCAAAGTGGTGGTGGTAAGGCAAAACTTACTCCCTTCAGCCCGTCTCATTCTGACCGTGGAATAATATTCAAAAGTGCTACCAAGAAGGATCAAAGACAAAGTAGCTCCCCCAGTCTCAATTTAAGACGAGAATCTAGAAGTGAGACTGTAGAGGATCGCAACGCATCTAGCCCAGCTAGGGACAATTCAGTAAAAGCTGCCACAAGTATCTCAACTAGAGAAAGGGTTGGTATTCCTATGAATGCGAATACTTATCGAAATCAAGAGTATGAAGACCATCCTGTTCCTACTTTCAACAGGTCTTGTGACAGTGATGCTTGCTTACAACAAGACTCCAGATCTGGGACTCAACTAAACAAAACTAGACAAGGCGATGGTCTCCTTGAGTCCACAAGGGATGTAGAGAAGGGAACTGTTTCACAGGCAAGAAGTATTTCTCATTTTGGGGAAAATCCTAGCAGTCCCAATGAGCCTGATAATGACAGTGAATGCAGAACTTGTTCACCACAAAGGGGAAATGCAGACAAAGGTGATGATGTCTCCGAGACCTCCATGGTGGATTCTGTATCTGGCATGGACATCTCTCCTGATGATGTAGTAGGAATAATAGGTCAGAAACATTTCTGGAAGGCAAGAAAGGCAATTGTCAAGTAAGTCTTTTTTTCTTAATTATCTGCTCCATTTGGTTGCTCCTTTCCGATTTGGTGAACCATGTAAGGTTACTCTTCATGTTAATTTTTTTTGTGTATTAGTTTCTAAAGTGAGATGTTTTTGACTTGAAATACAAAAGCGTGTAGTCCCGGGATCCCTTCTATGCCGGAATTTTTATTTTTTCACAAGCCCTCGATAACATTTTAATGGTGGATATGGGTCATCTTATAGCAGGGAAATTTACGTCTTATTAGTATACCTTGTGCACGGCGACCTCCGAGACAGCGTATCATCTCATTATTCATTGCCCTTTTGTATCTACCTTTCTGGTGTTCCTGTCTCGGTTGGGTAATGCTTGGGGTTTCCCCTAACCACTGGGAGGTTTTCCTTTCATGGCACTTGAGGGCTCTGAGAACAGGTGATGAAGGATTATCCTTGGGACTACATTGGGTGGATCTTGGAGAATAGTTCACAATGTGGAATTGGTGGTGGACATGGTGGTGAGGAGGATTACATCTCATCTATAGTATTTTGCTTTCCTATGCTGGAAAATTTTGATGGGTTGGGATTTTGTTGTCTTTTCATTTGCTTTATAGAATATGACAATCCCCCCTTATGTATAGCTTGTAATCATTACATTTTCATTTTATTTTCTTTTCATTATCGAATCTTTTGGTGTTTTTCCTATGCCATAAACAAAGAACTGTGTAGTGATTGCAATCTATACATATGGGGGAAATGAAGACTAGCTGTGTAATGATTTCCACTATGTATACTTTCAATGTTTGGATTTTGCACTATTTTTCTTTCATGTTTCATTTTGCTTGTAATATCTGTGTTTCTCAAGCCTTCTATTGGTCGGTATTTTGAATTTTGTTTTTTGACTCAACTCTTGTTACTTTCTACAGTCAGCAAAGATTGTTTGCGGTGCAGGTATTTGAGTTGCATAGACTCATTAAGGTAAAAATCTTTCGTCTTCTTTGATGCTACTGGGGTTCTTTATGAAATCAGCCATTTTTATTAAAAAATGAAGCTTAGCTTTCTTTTGTTGGATCTCACAGGTCCAACGACTGATTGCTGGATCTCCACATCTTTTGCTTGAAGATAGTGCTTTCCTAGGCACATCCTTAAGGCGTTCTCCTGCAAAGAAACTCCCGGCAGATTATGTTGTAAAGCCACTACTACTAAAGCGCAAGCATGAGTCTGAGAAGTCAAATAACAAAATGGAGTGTTCTGCTGAAAATGCAGTTGGAAAAGCTCCTCTGTCTTCTGTGAAAAATTGTAGCCAGCCTTCACATCACGTACCATATGTAGGGAATCCGCCTGCTCCAGCACCTTTGCCTGCTGACAATAAAGCAGCTCCTTGGTGCTTCCATCAACCACCTGGTCATCAGTATTTAATTCCTGTAATGTCTCCTTCCGAAGGACTCGTGTACAAGCCATATAATGGACCTGGATTTGTCGGAGCAGTTTGTGGAGGATGTGGACCTTTTGGCTCAAGTCCCATGACAGGTAACTTCATTAAACCAGCATATGGGGTTCCAGGATCTCATCATCAAGGAATGGGGGTTCTCCCTGTCCCTCATCCTACCTACTTTCCTCCGTACAGCATGAATCCGACAATGTCAAGCTCAGCTCTTGAACAAATGAATTGGTTTGCTGGACCTGGTTTGCATGGTCCAACCGATCAGTTGTCAGGAAACTCTAATTTGCAGCATCAAAGCTCGTGTAATATGCCAACACCCAAAAATGCAGCTATTCCTCGTGCCATGAAGTCTCGAGCATCAAACCCTAGTGAGTTACAAGGAAGTACTGCTAATAGTCCTGGTGACAGAGCACCAGTTGTTACGGATCAAACTGCTGCTGAAAGTGATGCACTTCAACTTTTCCCAACTGTTCCAGCAGTTCCAGAGCGAGTTCCCCAACCTCATGTTACAAACCAGGCAACACGAGTGATAAGAGTTGTCCCGCATAATCCTAGATCTGCTACTGCATCAGCTGCTCGAATTTTCCAATCTATACAAGAAGAGAGAAAACAGTATGACTAAGGCTATAGCTCGTATTGTCTCTGGTAAAATGACATTGGAGTTGGTGTGGGCTTCATCATTTGCTCTATACCCTTTTGCGGGGTATGATATCGGTAACTGTTTTGTTCTTTCATATTTTTTGATCTTGTGATATTGTATTCGTATGTGTAGGTAAATCTCTGGATAGGCAACCAGACCAGTGTAATCTAAATGTATGAATGTATGATATTACTTCCACATCTTCCGAGTTATCTGGCATAGACTCGCTTTTGAATCTCAGCGTTGTTTAACTAGAGGATATCATATCAATGGAACACAGTTGACAAGAATTGCATTGAACAATGTTTTCAGAAGCATGGCAAGAAATTAGAGCATCCATCTTTCAGGGGCAATACATAAAATAACGACCAGGTCCTCCAAAGTAAAATGTAGGTTCTTGAGCAAGTGACTGAGCATAGTTCTGTGCAGAGTAGCAGTATGCTTCATCCACAAAAGTGCCTACCCATTCTGGGTACTTCAGTTGCATTGAATAATCTACAATTCTCACTTGTTTCACGTAACAAGCATATCCATCTTAAGCCTGAAGCAAAATTCCCACTTCCCATTCCAGTTGCAGTGTGTGGACGAGTCTCCTTCACCTTGGAGCTATACACCTCCCCACCCCATTCAACCAATGTTGCAGGACCTTGTTTCTTATAGGAGAAGAGACTTGGCGGCCAGTATCCTACCGGAACGTTTTGACCCAAACGTAGCCACCAATTGCCTGTGTTTGAATCCTTCAACATTGAAATGGAATGGTCACATTAGTCGGGTATCCCAATGTGAAAAGAAAGCATATACCAAAGAAAAGGGTGCAAACCTTGTTGATGCTGAAAGTGGTTTGATATTGGGGTCCTCCTTCACTTGATACAGGTCCTAAGGGCATACCAAGGGCTATGTTAGTTTGCACAAATCCTGAGCAAGTTAGATCAAAGCATCCTGTTGATTTGTACGAGTCCACCTGACATTAGCAATAGAATGGTGAGACAAGGGCATCTCATATTGTAACGCAAGACTTGACATTCTCAATGCGGGATATACTCATGTAGTACTTACTGTCCAATATACGAAAAGTCGAGTAGCTGAATCACCATACAACTTTGGGTTTACCATCCAGCCTGACTCAACACTTTCAAAGGCATTTCCAGGTCCATTCTTAAGCCAGATTTGAGCAGTAGTGAACTCATCCGGTGACTCGACTTTTGGATTCCAAATATTTATATCTCCCTGAGCTCCTATGTAACTGTATCAGTATCAATTTTAACATTGACATTAGTGACACTTACAGAGCGATTGATTTGAGGACCAAGATCCACTCTGGTTTTGTTAATGTACACAGTCCCTATATCATCATTGGTTGAGTAGGAATTTGGTGCTGGGTTTTTCATCCCAAAGCGTTCAAGTGAAGCAGCTCTTAGCAAGTCTTCTTCGGATTCTTCTAATGGGAATGGTTCCATCTGGACAGCTTCCACTCCTTTGCCAATACTGAGAGATAAACTGAGATGAATTATGATCATTTTTTACAGGACTCCTGCTCGGACCGGGAGTAGGACTAGGACTAAGGCTAGGACTAGGAGCCTGTGATGCAAATTGAAAACTAGGTCTCATCTGCATTACAAGGACATCTATTAGTACATCAAAAATTGGAAAACAAATCAATAATAGCTTTCTGCTAATAACGAATTGAAATTAAAAATATGGTAAATGATTGAAGTCTAAAAACAGACCTGAATTTTGTGGTTTTGCAATGCTGGTGATCAAAAGCAGGCTGTTTGTAGATGTCAACACAGTCCACAATGTCTCCATCCTCACTCTACAAGAAGATGAACCCCAAAGCATAAACCATCAGAAATAAGTCGATAATGTAAATCAAATCAAGCCTTGGTGAGAGAACAGAATGCTAAGAGTAGGATTAATGGGATAGAAAAGTCGTATACCTTAACACTCTTCACTCCGCGCCTATTGAGAAGCTTCAACCTGTTACCAATTTCCATCAAATGTTTCTTAGCTTTAGCCTTCACATCTACATCTACTGCTTCACTACCATTATGAACAATCAAACCCAGCATTGCTAGCAAAAGCATTATAGACCTACTTCCCATCTTCTCTGATCTCTTTCTTCCTTCCTTACTCCAGGACCAGGGAAACAGAGAGTGCTGACAATTAGTGAATTACTTTGTCAGTTATATGATGTCTTTGATCATCCACATGTCACATTCCCATTACATGCATTCAAACAGTTCATGTATATTAATTTGGTTCTTATGGAAGATTATTATATAATATTTCAAAAAAAGAAGAAGAAGATTTCATGCAATTCACTTCGATGCTGACTGTGTATGGTCTCCGATTACTTCTTGTAGGCTTCTCCTATGATTTATTGCAAATTATGGCGTTAGATTCTTCACACTAATTGCAAAGTATGGAAAAAGGATAACTACTCTCACCCATAAACAAAAATTGTAACTGAAAATTTGAAACATTGTTACACATAGTGCTAGTGGTGTCACTCCTAGTAATGCCATAATAAGCTAGCTTTAGTAGTGATTAAGGGCACTTGGGATTATGTCCAGGCCCTCCATAATAGAACTCAGGATCTTCAAGATAGTCAGAAACATAATCAACGTCATAACAATTGAACTCGTCCGTATGAGTTTCAACCCATTCCGGGAATTTGAGTTCAGCTGAATTGTCATGAACTCTGATTCGTTTTATGAGCCCTGAATCCCCAAAGAAATCAGGAAACTGTCCACTCCCCATTCCTGTTTTTGTGTGTGGATTAGTACCCACTCTTGCACTATACACTTCACCTCCCCACTCCACCGCTTCTGCGTGCACTCGCAACGCCACAAACAGCTCCGGCGGCCAGTATCCGATGTTGATTTTCTCCCCGTATTGCACCCACCAGTTGCTTGTTGCGGGGTCCTAAAAAAATCCAAACGAAAACAAAGAAATGCTATCTTGATATACATTGCTAACATATATAACACTTCCAATATTCGTGCGTCACATATCACATACTATGTTCTGTACATGCACATGTTTTTCGAACCTTGAAGATGTAGACAATGATTTCGTATGGAAGGCCATCACGGACAGAGATTGGGTAAATTGCAGCACCGAGAGCAATCTCATGGCTAATTTGAACAAATCCAGGACAAGTGAGATCAAAGCAACCTGTTTTCTGCGAACCATCGACCTGTTTGCATGAAATTACTATTAGCACTGGAAAATTAACCAAGCCTGGGAGTCATGAATGATTCAAGTCGATCAACTCTTACTGTCCAATAGACCATGAATCGAGTTTGTCTATCTCCATATACACTAGGATTCACCTGCATGAAGTAGAAAAGTTGAATTTTGCATAAGAGAAAATGCTAGCTAGCTTAACTAAGATTATGAATGGTGAAAGGTTGTGATCGATCATTAGCATGTACATACCACCCATCCAGATTCAACACTCTCATATGCCCAATAAGGACCATTGATGAGGCAAACCTGAGAAGTAGAGTAGTCATCGTCAAAATCAACGTTAGGAGTCCAAACTTTGATATCTCCTTTGGCTCCATTATATCTGTACCCTTCTGTAAGCAGAATTGCCTTCTGTAATATAAACGTTGTCATTCATCATCTTATATAACACCAACTCACTAAATAAGAAACACTTGAATTTGCATATGAGAATAATTTCTGTACCGAGTGATTTGCTTGTTGAAGGTACACAGTTCTGTTGCTGTGACTAGTACTAGAGAACTCATGCAAAGGATGAAGACGAGAAGAGGTATGCTTCTTCCTTCCATAGGCCTCAACCGAGCTAGCTCGGAGCAGGTCTCTTTTCTGATTCTTCGCACCGGGATTGTTCCTTCCGGACAGCTTCCATTCTTCTTCCATGGTTGTGTCACCGTCATGGAAGAGTAGTACTGTTGGTTCCTCTTCCTCTCTAGTCTTTCGAACTTGGTCATCGTCGATTCTGTCTCCTTTGTCGGATCATAACTAGGTGCCATCTTCAAAGTCACACGCACTCATAGCGATCATACACACTTATGTTGACGTAGGAAACTTTCATAAGTACTTGACATGTCAAATGTGTCGAGGGAAGGGTTACCTGGATAATATGGTTTTTGAGAGCAGGATGATCCAACGCTGGCTGCTTGTAAACGTCAATGCAATCGATGATATCGCCATCTTCACTCTACAGATCAAACCATAGAGCAGGATGATCCAACGCTAGCTAGCATAAGAAAAACATGTAGAGTTTGGGATAACATGATTATGTAAGTACCTGGATGCTTTTAACTGCAGGTTTTCTAAGTTGGCTTAATTTTCTGTCAACTTCCAAAACCTTGTGTTTAGAGAACATGTTATCCTCCCCAAGTACCCCAAAATATCCAATTAGAGCAACTCCAAGAACAATTACCATTCCCCTCAATCTGATCAGGCCACCCCAACTCAACTGTCTACCCATTTAATCTGCTGTTAAAAACCAAGAATGAAGTAATGAAAATTTGATCTGATATAAACTAACTCTGCATATTTATATATGTTTCTGCTTACATAACTTTTGACATTCAAATTATTTCATCCAACTACGTATGTCTGCAAATTCGCATCCAATCATTCCAATTTGAATTGCAGCAAGTTCGTAGTCTGAGACTTTGATACGAAACGACGTCGTCTTCCGGACCAATAAATCAAGGACCTGGGCCAGCCCATCAGAATTCTAAAAGCCCAAAAGTGTTGGAAGTCCAACTATAACAGAGAGGCCAGTAGAAGCTGACCTAAAATCGGAAAGAAATGGTGCTCCTGGCGCTACAGATAACGGCCGAGCTCGAAAACCTGACTGAGCTTCAGCCCCAAAACGGCTGCGACGATCCCGACTTCACCTATCTCTTCAAGGTATTATCATCCTCTTGCTTTTTTACCTCAACTTTTTACTGTCACTGATGCATGTAACATTGGGATTTTGTAGTTGCGATGCCAGAGCTGTGGTGAGTTGACTCAGAAGGAAACTGCTTTGAGCTTGAGCGAGTCCGTTCCTCTTCCGGTGGGCAAGGGCAATACTAATCTCATTCAGAAGGTAAAACCCTCCACTGATCTAATTGGATGATATATCAGTTTCGGTAAGCTATAATGATATTGTTTTCGCTTGCAGTGCAAGTTCTGTGGCAGGGAAGGAACCATAACGATGGTGCCTGGTCGTGGTCGACCATTAACTCTGGAGTTAAGTGAAGCAGGGAAGTCTACCCCCGTGATGGCGTTTGAATGCAGGGGTTATGAGCCTGTGGATTACGTTTTTGGTGGCGGGTGGAAGGCTCGTTCAGTAAGTGTCTATTTCTTAACAATGCACTTTCTATTATGCATCAGTATAGCTGGTGGAATGTTTCAACATTTCATCTTACTTTTACACGGTGAATGCCTGTTGAGCTGAATCAGTTTTTACTACAATGAATTCCAGCATGCATTAGATTATGTTATGCATTCTTGTCCTCTTTTTATCTGTCCTTTTTTCGCACACTCAGATTTCTTGCAGTTTTGGTATTTTTTTTATATATATATTAGTTAAGCTCTCTTTTTATTTGATTTCCTTTTCAAATCAAAGAACTATTGCCTGAACTATTTATTATCTTTGGATATTGTCATGGAGTGTGTAGAAACATAATATGTAGCACCCTTGGTGAGGAACTTCAAAAAGATGTGTCATGTGTTCATAATAATGCCCTGTACAGGACAAAGGGGTTTCCTAAGCTTCACGTGTGTGAGAACGGATCTTTGTAATATTATACCCTTCAGGTTAATTCATATTATGTGAGTAGTGTAGCATATTCAAGAAGATTTGGGAATTCCAGAAAGTACTCAAAGTAGTCCCTGATGTAGAAACATCTCTCATCTTAGGTAAAATCTAGTAACAAATACATCCCATATTGACAGGACTGAAAAAGGTGCTGCTAAATGTGATAAATATTCTTTTCACTAGGAAGCTTGTGAGATCGTAATCTAAGCTCCTGCTTCTGATATCCACCCCTTCCTTAACCCAGTAGGAGATTAGATTATGATTTTGGGTTGAGAATCAAAGTTAGAATGAAGTAAAGGAAACAGAAGAAAATGATGAATTGTGTTTTTAGAATCATCTTTTTATGAGTTTTTGAAGATACGGGAGATTGTTTCATTAGAAAGTTCAGCTTCAGATGTTTTACTTATTTGTTTCCTGTTACCAACTGTGGCAGATACATATCTTTTTGTTGACTTAAACTTCTATTTGGTTGTGTAGTTGGCTGGGACAACCTTTGACAATGTTGACCTGTCAGAGGGTGAATATGCTGAATATGATGAGAAGGGAGAGTGCCCAGTTATGATCTCCAAGCCCTCTTCTTCTTTTGTTGTGCTAAAAAACTAGAGTGGTGATAGAGACGTTTGGTACATGGGGCTTGCTGGTGTCTTGTGAATAAGATAGAATCATACAAACCCTGGGACTTGCACGTGTTCATGGATGTTTAGATGTCACGTGGTGAAAATTGTTCTATGGACATGTCTCTTTGCTGAACTAGCCTGAGAACATGTTGTGTATTAACTGATAACTGCATAATCCATGGAACTGGAATTTGGATACTGTGGTTTGCACTTCCATAATCTCAATTGTTTTGCGAAGAATTTAAGTTTGACTGATGTTTCTTGTTTCGTTGCTCCCATAATTGCTAGACTTATTTGGTTTGATGAAGTGAGATCCTACCAAAGACTTGACTCTGTTATAAGAGCAATGAAGTATGCTTGAGGTTGAAGACCAAGTTGAACTCGATTTGTGATAGATTTGATACTTGTGCTTAATTGGCGGTCATACCTCTAGTTTTCCTCACCCCTTTTCCTCTTATCAGAAGAAAACTTTCAGAGCAGAACCAATACTGACCAGTACGGAGTAGGAATGCAGTTTGAATCGGAATCCCAATAAGAATAGGAGAATTTATCAGACTACCGTTCCACAATAGGAACTATAGACAAACTAAATATAAAGGGTTCCACCCTGCACTAGCTACCAACTTTTCCATGCCAAAAATCTGCAAAACCAATTTTGAATTCTCAGCAGTATCAGCCCTGGATTACCACAACAGATCCTTCATTCAACATGAGCATGATCAGAGGCAGCGGTGCTGCTTCCCGGTCTTCAAGCTGTGCAGGGAGAATGATTTCTTGGTCTTTAGGTTACAAGGGGAAACCCGGAAAGAAAGTCACTCACCGGAATAAAAGAGTTGATCCTATAGCTGTCATCGACGAGGTCGCCATTGACAAGCTTTATGACCTGCTCGAGGACACGAAAACACCCAGGTCCTTAAAGCGTCATGTCATAGGACCTGAGGTGAACAAAAGACTACTCGAGGACAAAAGACTACTCGAGGACGGCGCTATTCGTTCGACCACTGCCACTGCACCCGCCAAATTTTCTCGTTCCATGTTAGACCAGTTGTATGACAAAAGGGGAAAGGAGCGAGAGAAGGCACTAGCCACCACAATTACTGTACTGAACAAAAAAAATTTAGATCACGATGACCTGAATAGGAGGTTTGTTGTTACTCTTCTTTACAGATGCTTACATGGTGTGAAGAAGGGTTCTGCCACAGAGATGCAGTATGCTTTGAAAGTCGTCAGCTTGCTCTCAATCGTGGTTGATTGTCAGGAGAAGATGTCCGAAATATACACAGAATTCTTATCTCTAGTTTCCACCAAATATTGTCTGAAGAAAGCTGGACCCAACACAACAAATATGCTCGACTGTTTGGGTCTTGTGACTTTCTTTGGTGCCATTAACTCAGAGGAGACTCAAGCAGCTATGAAGGTCATCTGGGACTTTATATACCCTAAATCTAATTCGGGATATGATCTCAACAGAAAGAAGCATTCGGCTGAGGTTCTATCTGCTGCCATACGTTCTTGGTCGTTCCTTCTCACGACCATGGAAGGATGGAGACTTCACCAAACCTATTGGAAAGGGGCTATTTCCTTCTTCATGGACTTGTTAGAGCACCATGATAATAAACTAGTCCACAGGGCAGCTAGTACAGCGCTAGCATTGATATTCGAAACTGGCAGCCTTGACAAGTTCTGGAACCAAGTACATGGTTCAACCTCTACATATTCACAACTCCGAAGTACACTCAGGTTGATGATTTTGGAGAAGCTGGAGGGGGTTAAAACGAACCTAAAAGCTGTGAGGTGGTACTTCGAGACTCTCCATTGCCCCACAGCTTTTGTAACGATTTGCGGAAGAACGCTGAACTTATCATCAGTGTATAGACTGATTCAGCTGAAATATTTGAGGACTTTTCTAGGTGATCAATTTGACAACTACATGGTTAAGGAGTGGAAACTCCAGGATATCTTCAACGATCCTCTGAGAAACAACGGTGATAGTGTGGTGAAGTTATATGAATCTACTACTGAAAAGATCAAGGGCGGTTACTTCATGACTAGAGGAAGAGATCCGTACATGCTGACTGCTGAAGAAAGAAAGAAACAAAGAGTTCGAGAAACTTGTGTTGTGGAGAAGGCACAGACTCAACTAAGGGCAAAACAAAGGCTGTTGTCATTGGAGTTGAAAAGCTACGACTGATCAACATTCTTCAAGGCTACGCTCTTTAGCTTCATTGATAGTTTTCCTTCTTATATGCTTTTGTTTTTGTTTTTCTTTTGGCAAGGATCTAATTTGTTTCTTTAGTTGTTGACAATTTTACACAATGACAGTGCATCTTTCTCTTTGCTTTAGTCGTTTACAATTATACAAATCCATAATTTTGCATCAATATAGTAAGAACGTCATCGTCATAAATTCTCATTAAACATCAAAGTAATGGTTTCATAAGAATTGATATAGTTTACTAATGAAAATTAGTTTCATCTCAATTCGGATTCGATTTAGAAAACACTAAACATGAATGCAAACTCCTTTTCTTTCATGGCTATTCTTTTCCTCCCATAATCCCACACACCAGAGGGTATCTTTCGATATATTAGGCCAAATTAATTTTGGATTGGTTAATATCTTTGTTCGGATATTGTGTTTCCTATATTTATTTGGATTGTTTTTCTTGCTTTGCATGGTTTCTGGATTACTAGTATACTTTGGACTTGGTTGTCTGTACAAATACTAGCTAGCTCTAGCTAATCTATAGCCATCTTTAGTAGTTTTTCAATCTTTGAACAGAAAAAATTGAGAGGCATCAAATCATTCCAGAGCTTGATACTGACATAAACCAGAACAATGGTGCGTTTCTTTCTTATGATCATGGCCAATCTCCAGGGCGTCACTAACCTTGAGCCCCAAGGTGGCTTCAAGGACCCCGAATTTTTCTATCTCTTCAAGGTAGATTTTTAGAGTTTGCTTCTGCTCCTATATTATCACCCTCCTCAAGTTCTACTCTAATTCGATTCTTTTGCTTCGATCTTTTTGTAACACTCCTGCCTTGTTTTTTTTTTGCCCCCTAGCTATAACATTATCTTGGCATTCTACTTTTGTAGTTGAAATGTGAGGGCTGTGGAGAGCTGACCGAGAAAGAAGCTGCTGTGAGATTAAGCCTGAGCAAACGCAAGGGTGCCCCTGATCTTGTGCGGAAGGTAAACCCTCTTCCTCTCGTATAACATTATCACTGTTTGGATTCACTGAATGGACATGGACATGGAAATTGGTTCCTTACTTTTATGTGGTTTTATTGGTGAAGGCATGTTTTGTTTGGTGAAGTTATATATTAATGTAGATAATAAGGTAGTGTTTTGCATCTTTTTTGCTTGTACAAGTTCTGTGAGAGGGAAGGGAGTGTGACAATGATGCCAGAATGTTGTAAACCACTGACCAAGGAAGGGGGTTTTCACCCCTTGACGATGTTCGACTGCAAGGGCTATGAGCCTGTGGATTTCGTTTTCGGTGGTGGGTGGAAGGTTGAATCTGTAAGTGTCTTCTACTCTTCTTCACACAGGCGCACTTCCTTTTTTTTATAGTAGCAATACACATTTACAGAATGTTAGAACACTGAATCTCTTAGAACGTATGTATACTTAATCTGGTGTTTGAATCTATAGGTGGCAGGGAAAACTTACGACAATGTTGACTTGTCGAAAGGGGAATTTGCTGAATACGATGAGAGTGGAGAGCTTCTGGTTAGGATTTCCAGTCTCCATGCTAGTTTTAATGTTTGGAGGCCTCTTCCTAGAGGTAGATTACGTTGGTAGGAGGTATATATGTGCATCTCACTGGTGTTTTGAAAAGAAATTGGAACTGTTTGTAATGTGGGGAGGAATTTGTAACTGGAAACATGGTAATCTTGAACATATGATTGTCGCCATAGATGTTGAGTATGCTTTTGCACATTGTTAAGTTTGAGTTTTGAAGAAGCTGATATTGTTGGGTTATGCGGAAGAATAAACTGTAGAATGGAATCAGAAACTCACAACCACAAAGGTAAAATGTAGCGGAAATAAAATGATAAAGAACACCGGGAATTAACGTGGTTTGGCAAGCCTACGTCAACGGGGCAACAACAACAAAAAACCTCCACTATACGAATAAATGTTATAGCAAGAGAAACACTACTTCAAGACTCACACTTGAAATGATACACTCTCACACTCACTTTGTTTTGCTACACACAAATTCTCTACTTCAGAGTTTTCTATCTCACTCTTGATGATCACACAAGATGAGCTCACCGGTTTTTCTATATTTTGCACAATTGCAAATGCCTCTATATATAGGCAAATATATGCATGCATTCTTCATGCACGTCCATCACTTGGAAGAGAATTCTACAAGTCTTCCTTGTTTCATGCTCAATGTTTTCATGCCACATTAATGCATGCTCTTCCATTTCAATCTTTGCAGCCACCCACAACACCTATATACATAGGTTGCTCTCTTGCATTTCAACAAATACATGTTGCACCAACTATATTAGCTATAGAATAACAACTTGCCTCATTGTAGATTGATGGACATGAGGCAATTGACTTCTCCTCCAAATAAGGAGGGATGTTTTTACCCATCAATCTCCCCCTCCCGACTTAATTGGAGGGGTGCGCGCACTTCTGCAGAACTGAACTTCTCTTTCGGTAGAGACTTCGTCATCATATATGAACTATTCTTATATGTATGAATCTTCTTTAACAGTATCTCCTTAGCTTCCAACACATCATGTATCCAATGATACCAGCTCACATCAATGTGCTTCAACCTCGAGTGAAAACTTAAATTCTTGCTCAAGTGAATTGCGCTTTGATTGTCACAATGCAGGACAAACTCTTGTTGTGTATGACCTAATTCCAGTAGGAATCTCTTCAACCACAAAATATTTTTGCACGCTTCCGTAGCTGCAATATACTCTGCTTCTGTAGTTGATAAAACAACACATTTTTGTAGCTTTGATTGCCACGAGACAGCTCCCCCTGAAATGTAATCAGGTACCCTGATGTGGACTTTCTCGTGTCAGTATCCCCAGCCATATCTGCATCTGTGAAGTCAACCAGTTCAGACTTGCTACTTCCAAAGTATAGACTCATCTTTGAACTTCTCCGCAAGTATTTGAGAATCCACTTAACAGCATTCTAGTGCTCTTTGCCTGGATTAGATAAAAATCTGCTAACAACACCAACTGCATGTGTTATGTCTGGTCTGGTATAAACCATCGCGTACATCAAGCTCCTTACTGCTGAGGCATATGGCACTGTTGCCATTTCTTCCTCCTCCTTCTGACTTGTAGGACTCTACTTTGAGCTGAGCTTCATGTGACTAGCAAGTGGAGTAGAAACTGGTTTTGCTTTCTCCATGTGGAACTTTCCAATACCTTCTCGATGTACTTTTCTTGTGATAACCACAATTTCTTATTCCCTCAATCAAGGGCAATCTCCATGCCCAAAATCCGCTTGGCTGGTCTCAAATCCTTCATATCAAAGGACTGACAAATCTGTTTTTAACTGCTGAATCATAGCAGTATCTTTGTTGATAATCAACATATATCTACATAGAGTAGTAAGATGATAAAATTACCTCCAACGGATTGTTGAATATACACACACGGATCAGCTGACAGTTTCTTGTATCCATGACTCCCCATGAAGGAGTCAAACTTCTTGTACCACTGTCTTGGTGCTTGCTTCAATCCGTACAAGCTTTTCTTCAACTTGCAAACCATATGCTCATTTCCGTTGACTTCAAAGCCTTCTGGTTGCTCCATGTATATTTCTTCTTCTAAATCACCATGAAGAAATGCAGTCTTCACATCCATTTGCTCCACCTCAAGATCAGCTCGCAGCCATGCCCAAAATGACTCTAATCGAAGTCATCTTGACAACAGGTGAGAAAATCTTATCAAAATCGATTCCTTCTTTCTAGCTGAATCCTTTGACAACTAAACGAGCCTTGTACTTCATCAGCTTCTCATTCTCATCTCGCTTCAGCTTGAACACCTACTTGTTCTTGAGTGCTTTCCGGCCTTTAGGAAGCTTCACCAACTCGTAGGTGCTGTTCTTCAGTAAAGATTTCATCTCAGACTCCATGGCTAGCCTCCATTTGTCGTGGTCTTGATGAATCTTTGCTTCCTCATAACTTTCAGGCTCTCCGTCACTAGTCAAAAGGATGTAATTTGCATAAGGATCATCTCATCGTTAATCACCAAAATATATTGTGATGATGGATACTTGGTGAATTAAATCGGTCTCCTGGTGCTTATACAAACTGCTGCTTGATTATTCATAGGCTACTCCCCCTGCTCAAGCTCCCCCTCATCTTTGGCTTCAACATCGACCATGTCTAGTACACCTTCAACTCTATCACCTTGTAACCCAACATTAGATTCTTGCTGCAACGGTAAATCATAAATGCGGCTGTTAGTTCCTCTTTATCGAAATCTGCAATTGATTGGTTTTCATGAAAAACCACATCTCTGCTTCTTATGAATTTCTTCGTCTTTGGATCCCATAACCGGTAGCCAAACTCTTCATTGCCATAGCCAACAAATATGCATGGCAACGCCTTGTCATCCAGTTTTGATCTCTGCTCCTTGGATACATGTGCGAATGCTTTACATCTAAATACTCTTAGAAGCGAGTATGATGCATCTTTGCCGGTCCAAACTCCATTTGGAGTCTCAAATTCCAAAGGTACACACGGTGCTCTATTGATGAGGTAACACGCAGTCTTCACAGCTTCTCCCCAAAATTCTTTTGACAATTTGGCCATCTTCAACATGCATCTGACTTTCTCCATAATTGTACAGTTCATCCGCTCTGTTACGCCATTATGTTGGGGTGTTTTAGGAACCGTCTTTTCATGTCTGATGCCATACTTCACACAATAATCTCTGAATTCATACGATCTGTACTCTCCGCCATTGTCACTGCGAAGGCACTTCAATTTTCTTCCAGTCTCCCTTTCCACCATGGTATGGAAAATTGTAAACGTCTGGAACATCTGGTCTTTGGATTTCAACAAATAAACCCAAACTTTCCGTGAAGCATCATCGATATAAGTAACAAAATACTTATACATACTCAATGATTTGACTTCCATCGGACCACACACATCCGTATGTACAAGATCTAGAATATTTTCTTTCCATGTGAAAGACTTCGAAAAACTGATTTTCTTCTGCTTACCAAATAAACAATAATCGCAAGAGTCTAGTGAGTTACCTTTGGCAATAGGGATTAGCGACTTCTTCGCCAACATCTGCAGTCTTTCTCACTCATGTGGCCAAGACGTCTATGCCACAAACTTAGAGAGATTCCTCGACTGCATTTAGCTCACTCTTGCAAATCTTCCCATAAGTCTTGTAGAGCGTGCAACACATTTTTCCTCTAGAAACTACAAGAGATCCCTTAGTAAGCTTCCACTTTCCATCACCGCCATGATGATGATAGCCTTGTCGATCAAGTACACCGGTTGACATAAGATTGAGACGTAGACCAAGAACATGTCTCACATCTTTCAGCATTAACTAGTTGCCAACATCCGTCTGCAAGCAAATATCTCCAATCCCAGCAATATTGGAGTAGTTGTCATTACCCATCTTCACATTACCAAAGTCACCTGCTTTGTACGTAGTGAAGAACTCTACGTGGGACGTGGCATGAAACAAGGCTCCGGAATCAACGATCCATTGAACTCCAGAATGATCTATCAATAGACATTCACCTTCAAGTGACAGGAACTCACACTCATCATGAGACACCGCAGCAGCAACATTGTTCGTGTCCTCTTTCTGTTGATGAGTAGCGTCTTCTCGCCCTTCTTTGAATTTCCGCTTCAACTTGTAACAATTTTTCTTCATGTGGCCTGGAAGACCACAATGATGACACTTTCCGCTAAACCTTGTTATGGATTTGCTCATACTTCTTCCATGGCCTCTCGATCCTCTGCTTTTGCTCTTTCCTCTATTCTCCGTAACGAAGAATTGACCATTTTCTGAACTTGACGAAGAACTCCTTCTAGTTTCTTCGTTCATCATATTATCTTCAATATTTTCCATAGATAATACACAATTAGGAGCAGAGTTACTTACAGTAACAACAAATGTCTCCCAGCTATCTGGTAACGACCTAAGCAGCAACAAGGCTTGTAACTCATCATCAATCTTCATGCTCATCGTGGCTAATTGATTGAGTACACTCTGGAAGTTGTTGAGGTGCTTAGTCACTCAAACACCTCCCTGATACTTTATGTTGATGAGCTCTTTAATGAGAAAAACTTTCTTGGCAGTAGTCTTTTTCTCGAACAAGGACTCCAACTTTAACTATAGCTCATGCGCACTGGTTTTGTTGGCAACATGGTGGAACACACTGTCGTCCACCCATTCACGAATATGACTGATGGCTTTACGGTTCATCTTCGTCCAAATTGCTAGTGTAGTCCCTTCTGGCTTGGCATCGTCTCCCTCGATCGGCTCGTGCAAATCTTTGCAATAGAGAATATCCTCCATTCTCGGTTTCCACGTAATCTAGTTGGAGTGGTTAAGTCTGATCATAGTACTCCGTGATCCTTCCATTCTAGCAGCTCCCGGTCAGAACCAAGAGCTCTGATACCACTGTTGGGTTATGCGGAAGAATAAACTGTAGAATGAAATCGAAACTCACAACCACAAAGGTAAAATGTAGCGGAAATAAAATGATAAAGAACACCGAGAATTAACGTGGTTCAACAAAGTGTCTATGTCCATGGGGCAACAACAACAAATAACCTCTACTATATAAATAAATGTTACAACAAGAGAAACACTACTTCAAGACTTACACTTGAAGGGATACACTCTCACACTCATTTTGTTTTGCTACACACACAAACTCTCTATTTCAGAGTTTTCTATCTCATTCTTGATGATCACACAAGATGAGCTCACCGGTTTTTCTATATTTTGCACCATTGCAAATGCCTCTATATATAGGCAAATATATGCATGCATTCTTATGCACGTCCATCACTTGGAAGAGAATTTCACAAATCTTCCTTGTTTCATGCTCAATGTTTCCATGCCACATTAATGCATGCTCTTCCATTTCAATCTTTGTAACCACCCACAACACCCATATACATAGTTGCTCTCTTGCATTTGAACAAATGCATGTTGCACCAACTATGCTAGCTATAGAATAGCAACTTGCCTCATTGTAGATTGATGGGCATCAGGCAATTGACTTTTCCTTCAAATATGGATTGATGTTTTTACCCATGAGATATTTGATTATGGATGTGTTATGATGTCAATGTCTAAACTCGATTTGGTATGAATATATATTCCTAGTTTGTTTATGACGTGTGTATTCTGATGAATTGGAATCCTACCAGACTCTTCATACCTATTTTTATAGCTCATGTCGTAGTGAACTATAATCGTTGAAACGTTCAGCCTTTCAGGCATGTTTATTCAAAACGTATATGAATAGCATGGATTCCTTGGCACTCACCCTTTTCTCTCTAGTTCTACATCTCTCCTCTTCACTTCTTCTCATTTCCCTAGTCGTCACCAAATGTTCTTTTCACTTTCGCCGACGAAGTTAGTGTTGGGAGAGGTCTCAGACCTCTGTTCTTCATCTTTTCTACGTCACTTTTTTTTTTTCCGAATTGACCCTCTCTCCCTTGTGTGTATACATTCAATGAGTTGGCCATTCCAAATTGATCGTTTATCTTTCCTTTAAATCACTATTCTTCTGAATTGACTTTCTATTTTTCCTTTTTATGTATCAGAGGCGTAGCTAGGGGTGGCCTCACATTTTGAAAAAGTTTATTTTAGTCTTTATGAGTATTAAATATCAATGAAATGTAACTTAAATTAACCCTACTCCTCTCAAATATTCTTCAACATTAAGAAAATAAAATACAAGTTTATACTATAAAAATACTCAATTTAATTAATAAAAATCGTGTCAAGGATTTTTTACCTTACTAATATACATGTACTTTAATGTTTTAAATTTCATCTACGATTTTTCTTTTCTTTATCGTGCATCGACATTATCACTGCAAAAAAAAAATCAATATTTATCGTGCATGAAATTCTAAAAATTAAAAGTTTATTCATGAAGATTTAATGGTATTTCTAGGAGCAATGTTCATTCTAAGAATTGGTATAGAACAAAAAATTAAGTTTGTGTCATTTTTTAAGCAAGGTTATGTCATTGCTAGAGAGTAATTAAAAATGGATTCGACTTTTTAGTTAATAAAACTTGACCCTAATAAGTGTGATTTCTGGCTACGCCAATATATGTGTTCAATGAAATGACGTTCTCATGTTTATTTAGATTTCTCAATATGTATTCATGTCGTAATCTATACTTGAATTTTTTTTTGAAAAATTTCCACTACCTGAATTTAGACATTTTTTTCCCACTAACAAAAAAGATTCTAAAATTCCTATCCACCCAATAAACTCTTAGACTATTCCTACTAACAAATTTTTTGACTTTTTATGTTTTTTTGTGACCAAATTATCCTTGTAGATCCCCTCACCATCGCCTTCTTCCACCGCCGCTCTGCTCCGTCAAACCCTCGCCGGGAGGACTTCCAGTCCAACCTCAAAACCCTCACAGTCATCGGAATCTGGATCTCGAATCCGTTTGCCGCGCCTAACCCGCCGTCGCTTCATGCTTGCCACAGAGTTCGGCTTCGAAACCACCGGCAGCCTCGTCTTGTCTTACGAGGTTTCGTTTTTCAAGGAGATCCTGAGGTTTCTGGAGAAGGACGAGAGGAGGTTCGGCAAGTTGTCATTGGATGAGTTCTTGAAGATGGTGACTGATGCGGTGGGATTCGATTCTGCAAGGCGACGGCTTCCGACACAGCCGCATCGTTCTCTCCTTTGGTCATTGTTGATTGATCTAGATGAGCGTCGTTGATGCATAAAGGAGGCTGCGACATGGTGGCTGAGTGTCCGGTGAGGTATCATCGAGGTCGTGGATGGCTTGGGGGTGGAGCAGGTAAGGCCCGACCGTCCGAGTGGTTTGGGAAAAAGAGAAGATTGGGCTAGAATTCATAGGCAAGGTATTGGAAACCATAGCATAGATTTCATAAACATATTCATGTTCCCAGATCCAAATTATAGAGGGCACGAGGCTACTACAATGCTTGGGCTTCTTCTGGTGCTTCAGATTGTGATGTAGGAAGGATGGCAGCAGAAATCGAGAAACAGATCGATCGTTGCAGGTCCAAACCCGGTTTGTTGCAGATTTGACGTTCGGTGTCCGAATGACTATTATTATACCTTTCTAGAAGCGGAACGGCCCAACGAAAAAGAGTTGTGCTTTGTCACGATGTATGGGCTTTTTCGGTTATCCGAGTTTGTTTTGGACCTCAAATCAACGTTTTATTAGTTTTCGGGATTTTTATGTTTCCTAGTTATTTCGGATTCTGTTTTAATTCAATCCTTGGGCTTTTAGGTTTGGTTGTTAGTCGCCCTAGGTTTTTTATTTCTCATATATAAGCACTCTTATGGGTAGTTGACATTTAGTTTTATCAATTATAATTCAGAACTTAAGAGTTTATTCTTAGTCCCTGGCGTGCTCCAGGTTTTGGTCCTATAAAGTTCTTCGCTGGAAGGCTTTCCACTTATTAGGGTTTAACGCTGGTTAGCCCTCCATACTCTTGCTGCGTCAGATTGAGATAAGAGTGAATAATAGCCATGAAAGGTTGGTTTTCATCATTGGGTGAAGATGATGACTCGTCCGATGATGGAAGTACTAAAGAAGGGTTTAAGTCAAAACAATAAAGAAAGAAAGGGATTACATTTGTTTTTGGATAATAAGAATGGGATTACATGGACAGAAGAAATGCACGAGTATATGAATGGTGGCAGTATACCCTCCTACTGTCCCGGTAGACCCCTGGATAGACCTCCTAATGCCCCCAATAGACCCCCCTACTGTCTCAGTAGACCCTTTTACTGCCCCTAGTAGACCCTCCTACTGCTCCTAATAGACGCTCTTACCGTCCTCAGTATACCCCCTACTACCCCCAATATACCCTATTACTGCCCCCAGTATATCCTCCTACTGCCCTTAGTAGACCACCGGATAGACCTCTTACTTCTCCCAGTAGACCCCTGGACAGACCGCCTATTGCCCCTAACAGACCCCTGGACAGACCCTTCTACTGCCCCTAGTATACCCCTCTACTGCCCCCAGTATACCCTCCGGATTGACCTTCTACTGCCCTAGTAGACCCCTGGACAGACCCCCTACTGCCCCGAATAGATCCCCTAGCTTTCGTCAGAGTCCGGTCAACAGGCACTGGAGTCTGGTCAACGACCCCGGAGCCCGGTCAACATCATTAGTCGTGAGAATCCGGTCATAGAAACTTTATTTTATAATAAATTCTTATAATAGTCTGTTGTAGTTTATTTAATTCATTAAGGGTATAATTATCTTTCTGCTGTTTAAGTTGGCTCTTGGGAATTTTAAAAGAGTAATTATAAATACAAACTCTTAATCTCTTAATAAGCACCCCTTACTTAATACACTACACATCTAGTTTTTTATTTCAATATTATATTAAATACACATCTCAAACTGCTTAAAATATCCTCAATATCTAAAACTAATAATAATCTGTTATTTAATATAATTATTATATATTTACTATTTCACAACTTTTTTACGTATTCTCTTTTATTTTCTGTTAGATTTTTTTTATTTGGTTAAAAAAAAATTCTTGATATTTTTCAATTTATAATCAAAATAGTAATATTATATTCGAAATCCAAATCTCCAATATGACATCAATCGGCTAGAATTTAAAAAAAAAATTGAACATACATATATTTTTCAAAGTTAAGAAATTAGTAGAAATACAATAGGATAAAAACTAGTTTTTAGTATAGTTTTTAGTCTGCAAGATAAAAACTAAAGTTGATAAAAAAAACCAAATGAATTGGTAAATAATACATGTGATTACGACAGTAGTCAAAATTTAGGTAATAAATTTTGGAGAAGAGCTTTTTATTCTTTTCTTTGATACATAATAATATATAGTAGATAAGAGTTAGGTTTTAGGGAATATGAAGTTTTTTTTTTTCTGTTTTTTTCCTTAATAATTGATGAATGTTTTTGTAATTAAACATATCTATAAAATCTGATGTGAAATATAACATAATAGGGATGTGTATTAAGAGATTAGAGGTGTGTATTTAAAATTTCTCATTTTAAAATCTGATTTTGTTAGTGAGAATAAAATTTTTAAATTAAGACTAATAAGCGTTATTATTTTTTAAGAGGATACGATAAGATACTACACAACACAATGATAATAGCATATTTTAAGCACATCCATGGTTTTTCCATAAAAACGCATCCATAGTTTTTCCAGAAAAAGGATAGATGCTGTCATTGCCATCATTTAATTTTTAATTTTAGAAACATATACATGCATAGACTAGATTTTACCGAACTTGGCCTTCCCTACATTTCACGGCGCGATAGACACTTCCCGACAAAGCCAACCCCCTTTCTTCTCCCTCACTCGCATCGTGCAACATCCTCAAACTTAAATCTCCCAGATTCCACAAAACAATAATCAAATCAAATCTCTCAAATCCCCCACATGTAATTCGTACTCACTCGTTACCCAAACGCTCCATGCTCATCATTTGAGCTTATAGGTCACGCACCTTGACACTCTCCCAAGTCTTCTCTGCTGGGCGTCATCCTATTCTTCTCTCCCGAATTTCTTGGCGTAATTCAAGCTCTCAAGGATCCAAAGTCTTCATCAGTTCAGCAGCCTTCACTTTCAAAGTTCAAACTCATATGGTATGTTTTACTTTTTTCACCAATCAACCAAAACCATACCAATCCGAGATCTTTGTTTAGGTTCTTGACACAGTCTTTGTTTTGGGAAAGACCCATGTGCTAGAAGTTGATTTTGGGCTGCTCTAATATTAGTTTCAGATCCATTTATACTTTGTTTTGAAGAGAACTAAGAGATTCAGATTCCGACATGTTTGGATTCGAGTCAACTCTATCGTTTGTGTCGCAAGATTCAGTTTTGAACTAGGTTGCAGAGGTTTGAGGATTGGAGTTACTTTGTAGAAATCAGCATAGAGGTTGGGTTTTGGTGTGTGTTTTATTGTGTTGTGATTCAAGATGCAAGTGATGCAATCAAGGGTTGTGCCATTGGAGGAAGGCAAGGACCCGGGAGTTACTACTAGCAGGACAGGCCCAACCAAGGCATTGCCGATTCGTCTGCTTCAGTTGTTTGTGCTGTTTCTGGCTTTCTGTATTACTTTCTCAGTGATTAGTATATTCACCATTCGGCATTTTGGGATCAGTAACGTGATGACTTCAGTCACGTCCTCCATCCAGCCATGTTTTGAGGAACCAACTGGCTTGGATAGATGGATTAAGCCGCCGTCGAATTTGATGCACACTATGAATGACAAAGAACTGTTGTGGAGGGCTTCTTTGACGCCTAGGAGAAAGGACTATCCTTTTGAGAGAGTTCCGAAGATTGCGCTTATGTTCTTGACTAAGGGACCTTTGCCTCTGGCACCAATTTGGGAGAGGTTTCTGAAGGGGCATCAAGGACTTTATTCAATCTATGTTCATTCATTGCCATCATTTCAACCCCATTTCCCAGCTTCGTCGGTTTTTCATAAGAGACATATTCCTAGCCAGGTATGTATCAGTCTATATTATATTCATTTTATGAGGTTGCATGCTGTACTTAACGTTCTTCAATGATTATCAATTTACTGTTAATAAGTAATGAAATCAGGAATGATTCTTTTCAAGAGATGATGATTTTTGGTGATTATGAAAGAAATTTAGGGTACAAAGGAGTTCTGAGATTATAGCGATTAAGGATATAAACTGTCATTCTGAATTTCTGAGTGAAGGGAGGAGCCCTATTTGATCAATAGAGTTTTATATTAGTTGCAAATTCAATAGAATCAATGGATTTGACTTACAAATCTATTAATTAGAAAACTTTGATGCCTCTTTGCGATTCTGCTTACTTTTGTTCTTGGGAGTATTGGCCTCATTTATAATTATTACAAGAGATGTCTATAACAAGAAAAACACAGCTACCTAAATGCATCTGGTACAATAGTATGTGTTTAACAGCTAATGTAAAGCACTCTTCACTCAAATTTTCACAAGTCCTTATGCACCTTCTTGATTCATCTCTGACTCTTGCTCTTGTAAACTATACAAAAATATACCTCACCTCACCTCAGGGCCCTAGCATATTTAGAATTGTTGATGATAAACAACTGGAATAGTCTCTGAAATGTCAAAGATTCTGTTTGGGTCAGGGTGGTACCTTCAGGTTATGCAGAAGATTGAGTTTACTGTTGATGTTAATGATGTTGGATGATAGAACTGAGGTTTGTAGAGAGGGATGATGTTTGCGGAACATAAAAGCCACATACAAGTTCTTTCATATGCATCAGGCCATCTGTGTACTTTCTGCTTGTTTTTACTTCTCACTTAAAAATTAGTTGGTTTTTCTGGAACAAAAGAGAAAATCTTGATTTATGGTAGCTTAAAATTATAGATTATCTCAGGATCATTCTATTCTTGTGGCTTTTGGCAATGACACCAAGTTTAAAAAAAGAATTGAGGTGGTATAAACTTTTTCGTGCTTGCCTTGGTGATATTGTAGATTGGTTGCTGTTCAGACACTATATCTTGCAAAGCTATAACATATATATGAACGATTTTAGTTTTTGTCCTCAACAGGTGGCCGAATGGGGAAGGATGAGTATGTGTGATGCTGAGAGGAGACTTCTTGCTAATGCATTGCTTGATATATCCAATGAATGGTTCATTCTTCTTTCTGAATCATGCATTCCCCTCTATAACTTCACTGTGGTTTACGAGTACATGAGGAAGTCCAAGTACAGCTACATGGGTGCATTTGATGACCATGGCCCGTTTGGCAGAGGACGCTACAATGATAACATGGCTCCTGAAGTGAACATTACCCAGTGGCGTAAGGGATCCCAATGGTTTGAAGTTAACCGAAAGCTTGCTATCACCATCGTTGAAGACACAAAATTTTACCCAAAATTTAAAGAGTTCTGCAGACCAGCGTGTTATGTGGACGAGCACTACTTCCCCACCATGCTAACCATTCAAGCAGGAAGTATGCTAGCAAACAGAAGCATCACTTGGGTGGATTGGTCAAGGGGCGGACCTCACCCTGCTACCTTTGGCAGAGGAGATATCACCGAGGATTTCATGAAGCGGATGCTCGAGAGTCATCGCTGCACTTACAACAACCAAAACTCTACAATGTGCTTTCTCTTTGCAAGAAAATTTGCTCCCAGTGCCATGGAACCTCTCTTACATTTAGCACCAAAGTTTTTGGGCTTCTAACAAATACACAGCCAAAATCAACATCTCCAGCCCATGGGTGAACAAGCTGACACCGAATCTTACCCTCTGCTGTGATATTTACTAGTTGGGTTTCACTTTCATACACATATATACACCTTTGGCAAATGTCACTGTCCAGAACAGTATTATATGTACAGATAAGTAGCACCCAATTCAGAAATACTCGAGCTTCACATTTTTGTACTGAATTTCGAATAATATACATCATTATTGAGTGTGATTCTATGTTTTTAACTCTGTTTTCCTCATGTAATGTTTACCGCGCAGTAATAAAAACTCAGTCACCTTTTCTTCCACCAATTTGTTGGCACAATCATTGACATAAAACCGAATATAAAATGGTAAAATATCTAGCCGCAAAAGGGCATTGTAGTAACTTCGAAGATGCCCTCAAAACTCATGTCTTGGGTGCCAAAGCGAATGTTCTGGAACCGAAAATATCAGAAGCAAACAGAATCAAATCTCCACCCTACACTTGTCATATCCTTTTCTTAACAAATTAAGCAGTCTGTCCTTTTCCCACTCTCCACGTGTCGACTACCCGTTGGGTGAAAGCCCATAATCACAAAAAGTCACGCAACCTCGCTGGTTTTGGTGCGCTGTAACCGCTCTGATTGCCCCATTGTGGGCGGGTCTTTTCTTTAATAGTTTTTTAAACAACAAAAACCAAAAACCAAAAACTCGAAAATACCCGCCGCGTGACCTAAACGCCTGCCAACCACGACGTCGTTTCCGCAGCACACTTCGGATTCTGATTCGCGCGTAATAGCGCGTCGCGAGCTAAATTCCCCGCGGAAAACTATTATTTAATTCTCCCACAGCAAACCCCTCTTGTTAAGGCACGTCTTCAAAACGGCGTCGTCCGGCAGTAAACCGAGAGGAAATCACTCGCTTCACGCGAGATTTGTTACCCTAAAGTCCGGTGGGGACCACCGTGAGCTGTCAAAACGAAACCAATAGCCAGCCTGTGAGGCCGGGCAGCTGCCCGCGCTGCCCGGAGAAACCCTGACCTGTGCTATAAATACCATCACTGCGGCCACTTCTACCATTATCATTTCCGAATCTCACTCTTGCAAATCAAAAACCCTAGCTTCTCACAAATCTCAAACCTCTCTCCAAATCTACAATGGCCGCCTCCAAAGCTTCGGTGATGGCTCTCATGGTTGTCTTCGTCGTCGTCATCTCTCTCGCCGGCTTTGCTCAGGCCGCTGAGGCTCCTGCTCCCAGCCCTGTGTCTCCCGCCGCCTCCATCTCGCCGTCGTTTGTTTCTGGTCTCGTTGCCGCCGCCGTCGCTCTGGTGTTCGGATCTGCTCTCAGGGTTTGAGTTGTTGGCTCGGCGCTCGGGTGATGGGGTGGTGTAGAGGGGTTTGGATTATTCCGATTGGTTATTTTTATTATTATTATTAGTAGCGGTGTTTGAATTTTTAGTAGTTTGTGGTGGTTTGGATCTATAGGGATTTGATCGGAGATATGAGTTTGTGCGGTGCATACACTTCTGCAATGCACTGCTTTGTTTAGTACTACTACTACTGGCTTTATGTGGATCTTTATTATTACTATGAGTAAATAATTCATTCATTTAATCTCTCGTCTTCTCTCTTGTTTCTGTTTGAATTGGCTTCTAATATCAAATTCCGCTATCCAAATTGTTAAATTTTTCTCATTTCTCATGGATCTGTAAATTACAACCGGTGATTCTAGAATTTCACAACCATATTTACCATTTTCCGGTGATTAAACAAAACGGCGTATCCAAGTTGGTTTTAAATTTGTTAAAGAAAGCGATTAACGCAGCAAAGAGTAGTAGTTAAAGTCTGTTTTTATATTATCACCGACCCAAGGCATGTGGTTGATCAATGAACCCCACTTCATATTTCTTGTGCATTTTAGAATTGGTCACCCTTGTGTTGCTTCCTCTGCTTTTCGTTGCCGTTGATATGTTGCCTTGATGTGTGCTTGCCAATGGTTAATGTACAGCAAAAATTGGACCACCCCACCCATACCTGTTTTTGAAATCGAAATTGAAACTATAATGTTTCTACCCATTGAAATTGAAACTGTAATGCAACTTTTGAAAACGAGATTGGAGCTATAATGCTGACCATTATCTCCGCTAACCAGGGCTTTGAAGTCGAAATCATAACCAAAACGCTGTAAAGGGTTCGAGTCATTTTGAGAACCCATCGTGGAAGGTTGGTGTGTCGTAGTCTAACATTAGAGACGTTAAATTGTGCTACATTCGATTAAAGCTTAATATGTCAATGATGAGTGTGGTTCGAATGAAATAGACACGTTATTCATATATCCTTTCTTTTTGGCATCTGCCGTTAGACTCGTGTGTTTTCTTTCTCCTTTGCAATATTTAGTCTAAGTTGGATGCATGTAACGTTCACATTGTAACGATAATGACGTTAAGGAACAAAATTAACATAATAAATCATGCGTATCACATCAAATACTGGCCACGAAAGAGGGTTTAAACTTAGACGTGTCCCTTCAATTTGCTTAAGGGTATGAAAGTTTGAATGTTTTTACTTGGATGAGAGCTTGGTTGTCATATTCTTCATAGCTGCAATGAGATGAAAAGGGAAACCAAAACTACCACGGGAGTATGAAGAATCTGTCAATAGCGTGTCAGCTAAAGAGAGTCCTGGTTTATTTTTTTCCTTGGAAGTGGTACTAGTCACGGCCTAACCTAGTCCTCAATTAAGGAGTCAATAGCTACTTGTAGTTTTCAGCTTCCACATCTTAGCCACTATGTTTTCCTTTCCCAATCGAACGTGACTCACAAGTCATTGAACGATCCATTATTTCCCGCATCATGCCACCATAAGCTTGATATGATCCACACCATTCAGTCGTTTGCACACCGAATCAGATAAAATAAATCAATAGAACAAAATCTGTCCAAGTAGAACCGTTGGAGTAAATCATGATTATGGAGGCTTAAACGGTCACAAAACTGGATGAAACTTTGTAAGGATGATCATTTAAAGCTTAATATGTCAATGATGAGTGTGGTTCGAACGAAATAGACACTGATTATTATATCCTTCTTTTTGGCATTGGCCGTTAGACTCGTGTGTTTTCTTTCCCTTTGCAATATTTTAGTCTAAGTTGGATGCATGTAACGTCACATTGTAACGATAATGACGTTAAGGAACAAATTAACATAATAAATCATGCGTATCACATCAAATACTGGCACGAAAGAGGGTTTAAACTTAGACGTGTCCCTTCAATTTGCTTAAGGGTATGAAAGTTTGAATGTTTTACTTGGATGAGAGCTTGGTTGTCATATTCTCATAGCTGCAATGAGATGAAAAGGGAAACCAAAACTACCACGGGAGTATGAAGAATCTGTCAATAGCGTGTCAGCTAAAGAGAGTCCTGGTTTATTTTTTCCTTGGAAGTGGTACTAGTCACGGCCTAACCTAGTCTCAATTAAGGAGTCAATAGCTACTTGTAGTTTTCAGCTTCCACATCTTAGCCACTATGTTTTCCTTTCCCAATCGAACGTGACTCACAAGTCATTGAACGATCCATTATTTCCCGCATCATGCCACCATAAGCTTGATATGATCCACACCATTCAGTCGTTTGCACACCGAATCAGATAAAATAAATCAATAGAACAAAATCTGTCCAAGTAGAAACGTTGGAGTAAATCATGATTATGGAGGCTTAAACGGTCACAAAACTGGATGAAACTTTGTAAGGATGATCATATGATATGTATCAAGATACTGACCGGGTATGATCGAAAAATATGACCGAAAAGTGAGTCAAATAAGGACCTTCGCACGTTAATTCAGAGCGAAGCTTCGCTCTGGATAGGGACTGTATCACACACACATACACACACACACACACACACACAAACACACATATTTTCTTAGGTGCAGATGTCCGCATTTATTCTTACGGTGCGGATTTCCATTTTACACTCACTTTTCAATTGAATTTTCACATCTTCACCGTTTAGTATTTAGATACTAATGTATAGATCATCTCTGTAAATTTCAGTCAATTTGGTTATCATTAGCACTCAAACTACGTTTTTCTGTAGATGGACATAATTCTGTCCAACTTGAACCGTTCATGTTTATAACAGAAAAACGCAGTTTTGAGTGCCTTAATGATAACCAATTGGCTGAAAATTTGTAGAGATGATCTATACATTAGTATCTAAATACTAGATGGTGGAGATGTGAAAATTCGATTGAAAAGTGAGTGTAAAATGGAAATTCGCACAGTAAGAATAAATGCAGACGTCCGTAGCTTGAGAACTGCCATATATATATTATTATATATATATATATTATATATATATAATATTGGGGAATCGGAAGGGGAAATTTTTATTTGTACATGGAATACCACATATTTTATGTTCTCCTTTATCTTATTGGTCTAAGTGTTTATCATTATTTCTGATTAGTGTATTTAATTACTTTTACCTCTCTTTTTTTCAACCCCTGCTAGTTCCCACATGAATTTGAGTTATATGATTTGTAGGTACACTACGGGTAGAGAGAATAATTAATTACTCGGAAGAGGAAATTTGGATGAGCAGTGATCATAATACTTTGTCAACGGGTTCAAGATGATTTCGTTTTGTGCTTTCCAATTAAGCAAAAATGGTATGATTTCCAAGTTATTTTCATCTAATTCAATATGCTAGCAAAAATCTGTAAATTTATACAATATCAATATGTAATATTTATTTCATCACCGAATAAATTTCATTAATATCACTTATTCACCTGCTTGATTCACCTTTAAAGTCCAAGAGAAAATAAAAATGATAAAATTGGTAATATATGATGTTGTTTTGGAAATAAATATTTATTTACTTAAATGACATCATATATGCCACAAATTTTACGCGTCGTTGAGTTGAGATCCCATACGAGCGGCGCCCTTGAAGATTAATTTGAACACCGTACCAGTACAATGTATACACTACTCCACCTACCTTCTTTGGAACATTTCTTCTCTGACTTCGATCATGCCAGTTCATAAACCCCAAGTCAGCTTGTAGAAGCGGGCAGCTGCCTGCCCTACGTGCTGCCCCGACTCCATCGATCCACCTTGCTATAAATACCATCACAGTGCTCACCTTCACAATATCATTTGTGAATCGCAGTCTGCCTCTGCACTTCACAGAACTAAAAAGCTTTTCATTATCAACAAAGACAATGGCAGGCACAAAAGCTCCGTCGATGGCTCTCGTGGCCGTGCTCATCATGGTCATCTCTCTCGCCGGCGTAGCTCAGGCCCATGAAGGTCATGCTCATGCTCCTGCACCGGCTACCTCCCCGGCAGCCTCCATCTCTCCCTCGTTCGTTTCTGCTTTCGTCGCCGCTGCAGTCGCCCTCGTTTCGGGATCTGCTCTCATGGTTTGAGTTGGCTGCTCCGGCCTGGAGTTGTGTAGATCGAAGGTTTGCTTTTCTGTTTCGTTTCATAATAATTGTAATGGATGGATCTATATATATCGGGATTAATTTATGTGATGTATACGTTTCTGCATGGCTTTACGTCAATTTGATTATTACTATGAGTAAAATCAGTAAATAATTTATTCATTTGAACTGATTATGTTCTTTCTTACCGTCAATCATCACTGTTCCGAGAACTGTTGTTTGCCTTTGGCTTGTGGTGTCCAGTCGAATCTTACTACGTACAATCCCAAATCGTTCGTTTAATTAGGTTCTCACTTCTTTTGTTGTGCTTTGATCAACCATATATCTAAGTAGGTACAATGATTAGTTTCAAATTTAAACTGCTAAGCCCTCGATTCGTTGTTGGTCTATTTTCAGGAGCAATCGCAGGTTTAAATTTAGTGGAACTAAAAGCTAGGATTATCAATTCATCAATAATAAGAAACTGAAATGTCAATGGGTGTGACATAATAAGATGCGATTTCCATCGATCCATTCTACATGACTCGGAGTAAGTAATAAAACGTTTTCCATCGTCATGCCAACCACTTCAAGCACTATGCAATCTGCCAGTATAGCACTATTGTCAACTAGGCTACCAAACACTAAACTCTATGCCATTTCAGAAATCACGTCAACTCCCAGAGATGACCTATTCCAAGTCTTGATGAACACTTGGTAATATGAAGTTGCATGTATATGGGGGAGGCATTGGAGTTCATTCTTACTCTGTCAATTGGTTCGTGATGATGCTTGATCTTCTCGTGTTCTTCCGATTAAGCAAAAACAGTAAGAGAGACACATGTATACAAACCCAAAATGAATCCGTCTTCATTATTCTGATGGATTGAAAGGTAAAGATTTACACACTTCTACAATTTCTTGACCATACAAACCCTAAACAAACTAGATTCATCAGTTCAGAGAAGATCTTTTGCCGTCATGAAGACAATCCTATAATACACTATAACACTCTTCACACTCTTCTTTCGCTAACAGCCGCCTCTATTCTGAGTCCGACTCCACCATAGTGCCCATCGCCTTCAATCCTCTCGGTCTCTGCATCACGCAAAGAATGCATAAACCTCTCGTAAATAAAAATAAAATCAAAGGACACAGAATGAACGTCTAAACCGAAGAACATTGAGTACCTTCTTGGAAATCTTCTTCTCTCTGACCTCGTACCTTTCTAGGGTCAGATCACACAGCCATGCGCCCGGGCTTACCAGCTACAATCAACAACCTTATATTAGTCACATTCTCAACTTCAAATTTGTATAACTTGGAAGTAAAGCAAGCCAATAATACAAAGGCAAGAAAGAAATGGTCATGGAAAATAAAAGTGGCAAATAATTCCAAAAATAATGTATCTAACACGTGGCGCGCAATAACGAGCATAAAGCCATGTGCTTTTGGCCTCTGTCCTCTCTAGTTGGTAGTGCGGTCCAAGCCGGAAACCAGTCACGTTCCCACATTGGCACATTATCATCAACTCCAAAAACCCTATAATACCCCCGATTCTGAAAGATATTACAAAATCCAAACCACACGGCACACAGGCCCAATAACAGGTGGACCTTACATACGCTTTTATGTCGGCTAGCCACAGTTAAACCCCACTAACTAAAAATATCCGGTGGAACCTGTCAAATCACAACCGTCCACAAATCAACGTCGACCAAAACGATGTCGTTTGCTCCGGACAGCGAACAGACTTTAAGCCAAATTAAATAAAGTTCTGTATGTGGTGCGGAAATTACGGGATTGACCTCTGGGGCGATCTAGATCGGGAGAAAGCTCAGCAAATTGAAAACCAACACTAGGGGCTCTGCGTAGAAAATGAGCGTGGTTTTGGCTTCTTGGTGACTTTGTATCTCTCGGGTTTTAAAGGAGGGGAGGAAGCCTGTTTAATTTTATTTTTCTGTAATGAAAAGATATTAAGACGAGGGGGATGTTGTGATGTAGATGTGGGCGCACTGAATAAAGAGACAGCTGTTTCTACGGCTGCTTTTGGGACGTTTGGATTGGGGGTACCTGTCGAGATCTGGTAGTGGTGTGTGGGCCAGGTTGCCTGATGCATTGAGCATCCGACGGTGGAAAGTAGCATATGAGTGGACACGTGGAGGACGAGATTTCAAGTCCATGTTTCCGATGAGAAGCATGGAATCGGGTCGTTATGGATCCAGTCTCATCATTATGGGTCAGATGCTATAGGAGCTGCAATCAGGTGTGAGCAAGGAACTATAAGCTGCTACAGCCATTCCTTTGATAAAGGTGGCTCAATTTACTAGTATATATCAAAGCATACTGATCAATCAGCAAACTCTAAATAAGGTAACAAATAGATAGTAACTGAATGACATTGAGCTCTAAGATTCAGAAGTTCAGCTGAAGAAACCCAAGTAAGTTTTAAGTTACTGATCTCATTAGCTCACCGGAGAGCTTCTATCATACACCGGTATCCAGTAACGACGAAATACCCGGTAACGAAATACGTAAGAGTATATCTTGTTTTATACTTGCCTTAAAACCTACTCCAATTATACTTGGCTTAACTGGACCCAATAATTAGCATCCACATTACCAATTGGAGTGTGGATTGGAATGTCAAGCCCAAAATCATCACATTTACAATCTATTCTCAAAAACCCTAGACAAAGTTCTTAAGCTTGATCAGATAGCAACAAACACTTCCTTTTTTATTTTATTTTATTTTATTTGGTTTGGAGCAACAAAACTTGTCTTAACAAACTTATTTCTTTTTATCACAAATCTACTTGATAATCTGAACTATTATCTCCTAAATAAAACGACAAGAAAACCCGCGCAGCTGATCCACGCGCCACTACTTAAACGCAACACCCACCACAACTACCATCGGAAATGAAAAGACAAGGCAATACACACCGGCAAAAACCCGTCTAAAAGCGGAGCGTCAATCTCAAACGCGGCCAACAAATCGCGTATAAAAGCAAATAAACAAAAAGGAAAGCGAAGGGAGGAGCAAGTGGTCACCTGAGAAACGCGCTGAAGCGGCGGTTGTTGCGGCGACAAACGGCCTTTGACGGAGGTTCAAATACCCGTTACTATAGAGGGCTGATTAGACAAATCTTGTCGGATCGACCCATGACCGCGCGGTCGACCCGAACAGTGGTTCGGGTAACCGGGAGACCGCTGGAGTCGTCCTTGACCTGGATCTTCATGCACCGGAGACGCTTGCGATTACCCCACTGCAAAACGAACTCGGACGTCGTCGTTTTATCAGGACGGATCTCAACAGCAGTGAGCTATCCCCTCCGCTTCTGTCTCTAGAATTCTTGGAGTCGTTAATATTGGGGTGCCTCACACAGTCTCTTTCCATCTCCTTTTGTACACCTGTCCACCACACATCACAGCAGTTGGTTAAACCGGATTTGACATTTTTAACCGAGATTAACTCCCGTAATTAAAGTAAAAAAGAAAAGAGCACAGTGTGAATTGAAGAAAAAAAAGAAGGGAGAATCTGGAAATTAGGTCGTGGGTCTCTGCAATAGCAAGTCGCACCACCAGAATTCAAATAAAAAAAGCAAGTTCCTATCCAAACAGAAGAGAAGATGAGGATTGAATAATTGACTTCTGGAAACGAATTTAGACATAGACGAAAGAGCAGAGATATTCAGTGGGTTCGTCCATCGTTGTTCTTTTTCTTCGGTTTCTGGGAAACTAAACACAACACGATTCGTGTTTGCTGGTCGTTCAAATTCCAGAAGAGCTAAGAGCAACAACAAAAACTTTCAAAGCAAAGAGCTCCAATCCAACACACAATTATTCATATAAGAAAGGGAGGATGGACTACTATTTTCAAATGCTGGACCGGGAAATAAGCCAGAAAAAATAAAACGGAAAGAAGATGAAGAAGAAGAAGAAGAGAGAGTTTCCCCAAAATGAAGGTCCATTTCACAAAACTGAAAATGAAGATTTCAGCCCAACTATGGATCCAAATCAAGCGCCGCCTCAGACAAAACTGAAGGCAATCGACGCATTGTCTCTGAAAAACTGGCCGCCTTCCGAAATATCAAAACCAGAAAAGAGTTGTTTTGCCTTGGCCTCAGATCACAAAACAAGAAAGAAAAAGGAATTTGAGTATCTATGAACAAATGGAGTAAAGCAATTTCAAATTTGAAGAATCGGAACAAGAAGAGGAAACCAAATCCTGAAAGGACAGCTGGTTTTTCTGATCTGTGAGTCCGAACAATGAATCCTCACCTGTATAAACTATGATTAAACTTGCACAACAAACTTCTTCCTTTCGAAAATCTTGCTCGGCTGGTGCACCAGAACTATGCAGAATGCAAATCTAAAGCCAAAAAACAACCAGATGATTCCGATTCAGAGCCTACGCCCCTGACACTCATCAATCAGCCAAGGTTGACGAAACCGCTGAAATCTCTTGAAAATGTGGCTGCCGAAACAAAGACAAACAAGACCGATGAATTAGCATAGAACACAAATCGTTTGCAAAACACAGCAAATCCAACTACCCTCACCTCTAAGCTGAAAATTCTCAACCACCTCCAGTCAATTGAGATCAGATTTCAAAATTATCAGAGTAAATCGAAACCGATTCCACTTGGAACACGTTCCGAAACTCCTGAAATGTATCTGCAAAACCGAAACCCAGGCCAAATTAAACAAAATTTCAAAGATGCAAAACAACACAAATCAAAGCTCGATTCTCTATTTCGAACCTTTGCGAGCTTCTAGGTTTTCTCAGAACAAGAACACAGAGACGAAGCTTCGAATTAGATCCTTGACATTACACACAGTCAAGCTCTACAAATCCTTGCCTGAATTTGCTATTTCAATTCCAGAAACAAACACAGCAGAAGAAAAATCGTAAAGGCCTCAGAGACGAAGGCCAAAACTCTACAGAGCCAGAGAGCTTCTGTTTTCTCCTTTTCTTCTTCTTCTTCTTCTTGTTTCTGATGGAACGAAATGCACTCTCACCTTTCAAACCCAGGCTTTATACCACCCCTCTCACTCTCCGTCACTTCTAACCGTCCAACACCGAGCATTCTCCACCTTTGATTAGATATCAAACGGACGTCAATCTCCCGCTCCTTAACTGTCAGCTCTTAAACCCCGTTATGACGGTCTAGTCCCTTGACGCCGTTCATGAGTCTAACAGAATCTTCTACGGCGTTAAGCTCCAATTATTTGCATCACCGGATTATTATTTTTAATTCTGACAGGAATTAATTAAATTTATTTATCTATTTATTAGCTTTTCTGGTGAACCGGTTCGATGGCGTTGAGGTTCATATGGAGTCACAGTGTGAACTAACTACGGTATAGTCTAACCAGCCTCTTGGGTTTAACGTTATCAGACAATTTTCCGTGATGTACGGTTTGTCCGTTCGATTATAGACCGTATGCAAATGAAGCTCATATTTTCCAAGTACGGGGCTGACCAAACTTGATGGTTCGATGTTGACCATGTTTATTGTCACTTAAGAGGGGTTGTTACAACTTTGGTCATTTTAAAGATGGGACTACGGTTACAATGTTGAGAGGTTGTTACAACTTCACATGTAGAATAAACATATCGAATTAGAAAATCAATCATCAATCTAGATTATAACGTTTGATTAATGTTGATTGATTTTACTTGGCTCGGTCACCGATCTATGTAC
This sequence comes from Fragaria nilgerrensis, assembly GCA_010134655.1. Classification (NCBI taxonomy): domain Eukaryota; kingdom Viridiplantae; phylum Streptophyta; class Magnoliopsida; order Rosales; family Rosaceae; genus Fragaria; species Fragaria nilgerrensis. The sequence goes on along the minus strand of CM020978.1, from coordinate 29,266,542 downwards.
CAAACAGTTAGTGGAGATCTTGATATAAACGGCGTCTTTGCGTTTCCGACGGTTAATTAGTACGTTACGATGTTACATACGTAGTTACGCAAGAATACCAACGACTTTCTTTCGACCGAATCCTACCTTAGCCCAATGTGAGCTTAGCATCCCACAGTTGCCCGTATCGACCCACAGTGATTCAAAAGCACTCATGGTACACAAGAATCTTGTTATCATCTAAGTACATTGTGTTAGTGACATAAACCAAACGAAATCAGAGTAAGCAATCATCGATAATAACATCAAATCATCAATCATATCCTGCATATCTGCTTAATCACATTTTTCTAATGGAGTACTAGTTTGTTTCAATTATTCACCTAGTTTGTTTTCATCAAAGAACTAGCATCTTAAACAAGCAATCAAAATTATTGGTAACGTGTAGCATATGAATTATATATAAAAGATAAGTTGGACCCACAGCCGTTGCTTCCCTATTTTCTAAGCAAACTATTCAACAAGATATAAGGCGGACAAAAGAATTAGAATCAACTGTAACCCAAAAAAAAAAAAAGAATTAGAATCAACCAAAAAAAAAAGAATTAGAATTAGAATCAACAGCCAAACTTTATAACCAAATACTGAGGTATACATACACCTGCTGCTCTTGGAAACAGGTACATACAGATTCATACACAACAAGAGTTCTAATTTTTGGCAAGCTTGAAATATACAATGCCCTCTAGGACAGGAGCTTGATTTGTATTTACAGAGATTTTCACCACAGTAATTGAAATTGCAATCATTGGAAAGGCATCCCAAGACATGTTTGCCTGTAGAACGACCAGGTACCGGTCATTCGGATTCCAGAAATTTAAATAAATCTAAGCACTGAATCCCCTGTGCAGAGAACTCCATCGGCCAGAAGGAACATTGACACAGGCTTGTGCTGAAGCCTCGGCCATCTGCTCCTTTGTCGTTCCAGCATTGCAGATGTTTGCCAGGGACCGCATGTGTTTCATCCCATACTGAGAAAGGGATCCGCAATATGTCTCAAAACTCCTCACCTGCACAAATGATCACATATCAGGATTCAGGTAGTTGATACCATCCACAAATCAGAATCAGAAAGGTGTTAACAGAACTAAGGATGCATTGAACAGGAGGTTTACCATTGTCTTAAGGCAGTCCCAGTCATCAACAAGTGGCTGCCCAGCAGGTCGTACAGCACTGAGGACTTCTGGACCTTTTTTGATTCCAAACAAAAGTTTACCGATAAGTTTCACGCTTTCATCTATATGCATTCTGTGAGACATTGCTTCAAGAAATTCTTTTTGAGCTTGAGCTTTCCTTGCTGAGCCTTCAGGGGCCTTGAGGAACTGCATAAAAAGGAAAGGAAAAAGAAGAAAAGTTGTCAGAGGGGCTTAGATCATCAAGCTAACAGCTTACACTGAAAATAAATTTAAAGAATGATAACTTTTATTAAGAAGACCAGCACCAAATCTCATAACGAAAGGCTATTATTTATATTAAAAGAGAACCATGTTTGTACTTCATTATTCATAGCATCACTGTGCACTCTTTTTGTTATCCCGTAGATTTATCTCCCATGACCATGTTACTTATGTACACCCTTAAATTTGGTCTACCTCCCAATTAATACCACATTGTTTTCACTCATTACATATTAGCACTCCAAATTATTGTTACCAGGCAGGAGCCTTGCACTGCCTCTTCAAACCTTTATTTATAGCAGAGATCTCGAACTAGTTCCCAAAATCACCTAACAGTTCCCAAACCATTTTGAAGTACACAAATATAAATCAAGTTTCCCTTTCATCATTGCTGATATCCATCCTAATTTTAAATTCTTAATCATATAATTCAGAGATAAGATTGGCAAACTACCTACTACAAGTCACAAAAGATGACTAAACATGAATTAAGCAAACCAACAGAGAAGTATTAGGGAAGAAAGAGATATGAGATATAAACCTTATGCCAAAAATGGACAAGATCAGCATCCCTCTGGTTGACAGCTTTTGAAGAAGATGGCCTCAAGAAGTTCTGAGGCATGAAGGTGTAGTTATCATTTGCAGGATTTGTGCCCATATACACGAATAGGTTGTTCTTGCTAAGAGGTATATCACCATATTGCATGACATGAGAACCATAAGGAGAATTATCACTTGCAGTCCTTGATTTGACCTGGGCCAGCATAACGAGATCATATAATTTCCATTAGAGACCAACAAGAAGACATCCTTAATCATTTACTTAACATGTACCACAAACAATTAATCTATCTAATTGATCCTTTTGTCCCAAGTACATGTATTCTCTACTTTTCCTATTACAAAGCAGCAAGCAACAGGTTCTTACCAGTTCATACTGCTGGTGCAAAGTTTCTGACCTCAAGTTGTGAATGTCACTGTCAGAATCAAAATGAAAAATAAGGATTCTATCTTCCATTTGAGAGAGAAACTGAACGCATTGATTACATAAAGATGAACCATAATCCAAGAACTAAGGAACCCCCAAAAAAAATTGCATGAAATTATAAAGAATAGGATGTATAAATTTTACTGCTTTTGGATATGTATCATAATTCAAGTTTCTATTTAATCTTGTATTCTCCTATTTTGAGAGAAATCTAATCAGTATACTTGAGAAGGAAAGCTAAAACTGTTGAGAGAAATACTATGCATACCTATCTTCCATCCAAGCAACACTATACAAGTCACCCAAACAGGTTTCATATTCTGGGGGAGGACTAGGATACTCTCCAGGGCAGTAAGTCCCCCAACTGCTCTCTTCAGCATTTGACGCTGTAGTTGCAAAGATATTCAAACCTTCAGGAAGAAGACCCTCAAAGATACTTCCGGATTCACAAGCTTCAAGATAAAATACCTGCACTTGACAAAATTAGCCTAACTCGATCGGTATATACAGGATGCATGCTTAGTTCAACTAGGAACTTACCAAGCTTTTATATGTCCCTGCTGCATGCTTCTTCTTTAGGACTTCTATGAGTCTGTCGGCATAAATATAAGGACTGGTAGGCATCCTGTAGAACACCAAATAGTCAAGTTATGAAGAGTAATGTAAAAGCTTTTCATTATTGTCACATACAAACTTAATATCTCAATCAAATAAAACACTTAAGACTCGAGAACAAATATAATTTCATTGATTCATTTATCAATTGCAGTGCTTCATCTTGAGACCTATTTCTCGAATTCCATAGAAGGCTACAGTCACTACAATATTATGGTTTTTCCCCTGAAACAAACAACATGAACTTAAAAGAGTACAGAACTAGCTCAACTCGAATAGGTTTAAACAATCACAACAACCAATGCATGACAAAATCGTTTCGTGTAAGTTGCTACTCACCGAGTACTCCAGGACCGCCATGATCGGAATAGTATATGAAGATATGATCATTCGGACCGCTGTCCACAACTTTCCCACTACCCCGGAGATAGCAGTTTTGTTTCCAAGGATGGCAGCAAAGAAGTTACCAACAGTAACATCTTCCCCAGTGTAATCCTGCAGCCACAATCATATCAACCATTACAAATCCACCTATTCTAAACTAAAAGTCAACACCTGGAACAGATAATCACAGACCTTGGGGACTCCTTTATAAACATCATCACCATGAGGACTGTTGATGATGACTCCTTGCCTAGGGTTCTCTTCATTGTAAGCAATATCATCATACATAAACACAACAATATTTTCATCTTTCAGCCCTCCTTTCTTCAATAACTGATACGCATGACATATATCCGCCTGCAAATTTCAGATTACAAATCAGCCTCGATCGCTAATTCAACGTCAACATTAATTAAGCAAAGGAAGAACTGATCACCTGATGCCTGTAATTCCAGTATCCATTGGAGCCGGCGATCAAAACAGCCCACCGCGTGCCGACGGTGCCGTCGTCTTTCTGATCGTCGCCGGCGCGGAAGAATCTCGAAGTCTCCGACGGCAAGCGTAAGACGTCTCCGGGGAGGTCGCGGGCGCTGGTGGATGAATAAGAGAGGGAGACAAGGAAGAAAAGGACGACGGCGGCCAGGCGAGCCATGGCAGTTTCCGGCGAACTGGGATATTTGATTTGGTGGTCAGCTGTGTATCGATGAGGGTTGAAGTGTTGGTGTTTATTTATTGGTGGTGGATCACGTGGTTTTCTTTTTCAATACGGCTTCGATAAGAGCTGTGGGTCCCGTTTAGGAAGAGAGCGTTCAATCTGGATCGTACACGTCGGATGCGGATCGTGAGTCCGCGCTTTATTTTTTCGCGGGTCAGCGTCGCAGTAAATATTGCTGGAATTACGAGTGTTTCACCTGGATTTTGGAACGGAATGTAAAATCCGGGCTAACGGGAAATTTCCTATTTTGTAGAATACAGTTAAAACATCTATCTGAGTTACTTTTGAGTTTGTTGAGAAGCTGTCTCTGTAATTTGGATCTATGATTAATTAGTTTTATTTTTTAGTTTAATATAAAGAGAAATTTTATTCACAAGCATCTCCATAGTTGGCCTAAATTCTAAATCCATATTCAAATTTTAGGTCACCCAAATCTATAATATTCATATAGGTTTTGCATTTCCAACCCATGGAGGCAAAACTTAAATATATTTAATCATTTTATATCATTATTTAATCATACATAAAGTGAAATTTAATTGTTAAATAATAAAATCTGACAATAGCCCACACCCATTCACCCTCATAAATTATAGGTTTGGTCATATTTTGTTGAGTCAAAATATGACGCATTTTAAGTAAATCTTATTTTAGCTCAACTTGGGTAGTAGGTTGGAGATGAGATTTTATAAATCTTAAACTTATTATAGGTTTTAGACCAAAGGTAAAATATGACGCATTTTAAGTAAATCTTATTTTAGCTCAACTTGGGTAGTAGGTTGGAGATGAGATTTTATAAATCTTAAACTTATTATAGGTTTTAGACCAAAGGTTGGAGATGCTCTAAATACACACCCTTTTTTTATACACCTATAATAAGATCTCTTATGAGTATTTTAAATTACCAAAATAGACATACATTTATACCTAATAAGAGATATTTATCAAATAAACATGTATGTTTATACTAGTTTTCTTTCATTTACGTGAATGAAGAGATGCAAACTTAGAACCCTACCAGCTAGGGCTGAAGAATGCTTTTGTTTTTGTAACTTTAGTTTTTTAGACTGGTAGGTCTACTCTATGGAAAAAGGAGAGATCAAACATGTAAGCCCTACTTCTTGAGAAGTTTATGGTTTAGTAAGTCGATGGCTTCCCTGAGTTTCCTCTAATCGTGAAACTACAATTATAACTGATAGACAATAGTTTAGAGATTGATGGAGAGAATACTTTATTTTTATTTTTTTCGTTTTTCTTTTTCTGAGAAATTGGTAACCACAGGTAATTATCTTCCTCTAGGGTAATATTGTAGTTCAAGTTGTATTACAATAAGAAACTTGTCGGGTGGGAATGACTATTGATCGAGTTTTGCAGAAGAAACCTAAACTCGATTATTCAGTTATTCATTTTTTAGTTAAGTTAAGAGGATATGATATATAAATAATAGGAGGATGTGTATATAGCGAATAAGCATGCATGATGTATTGTGTGTGGGGGTAGTCTAGGAAGTTTGGGATTGTGCATTTAGTAAAATGTTAAAATAAAAAAATAAATAGATGGTGTGAATAAAACTTCTCTAATGTAAATTAAGCTTGAGAGTCTCCTCGAGTTTTATCTCATGACAAAATATAATTTACATGTAAAAGAAACTACATTAAAAATAGGATGCGGCTATTTTCACCCCACTAAATGCTCAGTTCACCCTATGTCTTATTTTTTTACCTTTAACTTTCCAATTATGCCCTTAAAATTTTGAGAAAATCTAGTTTTTATTTATTTTATTTTATTTTCCTCAATCTGATAAAATCTAAACATATATACAAACATCTCATTAATATATTTGACGCAGACCTTTATTTTCTCAAACCACTTCGTATATATGTTCTCCTCGATCTTTTTCTTGATTTCTATCTTTACGATTATAAATATATATATATATATATATTTTGAAGCCATAAATAAAATAAAAATAACAACGAACAATTTCATCACATTGTATAACCATCATGTTAAAGATTGAAGTAATTCTCAAATTTGATTTGAAAGATGTAGAAAATTGTTGTTGTTTGGATTTTATAGATTTTAGTTTAATATTATATTTTCACAAAAATTCTTAATTATGAGGTTAGTATTAGAATATTTAGTTTAAAATTAAAATATGGGGTGAACAAAGTATTTAGTGGGGTTGCAATAGCCGCATCCCAAAAAATATCATGGAGTAGATGACAAAATGGTCAAATTGCTTGCCGAACAAGTGATGCTGTCATGATAATGGGGATCATACAAAAATCAATATGTTTGAATATGATGTTTTTGGAATGGCAGTCTTTCATGCTTTTGAATTATAGAGTAACACTCACTAGCACATCAGCTTCAGTTGTTTTCTCACTTTTCTGGAATTTGGTTCGTATAGGCCCATGGCTCTCTATTCATCTACACATCAAATGTGGATGGATTCAATGAATCTACCGCTAATTATGGGCACGTTTACTAACTTGAAATGAAACTTATCATGAATCGGTATCAACAAGAATCGGTATCAGAATATTTCATTCCATTATACTGTTTAATTACCATAAGGAATCAAAACAGGAATAAAATTAAATTACGATTGATGTTGTTTACTTACCATATAGAATCGGAATTAAAACTAGTTTGATTACTAAAATACCCTTACAAGAAAGGAAGCTAGATGTTTGCAATTTTATTGTTCTTCTTTTCAAAGATGTAAATATTCTTGGATGATATATTCATCAGACCACCTAAACTATATATATTGGTTAACTCAAGTGCGTGTGTTCAAAGTTTGCAGCACAGATACGAACACTCATGAATAAAATAGAACCGAACGAAACAGAGAGGAGACGATAAACAAAAACAAAGAAGCTTATCGATCACCATGGAAGAGAGAAACAGACCTTGGAGTGCGCCGTCTTATTTTTATTTTGTCGTCGTTGTTTTCTAATCTAACAATATTTTGTCGTATTCTCTTATATATATATATATATATATATATACAGTCCCCTTCCAGAGAGGGATCCCTCTTTGAAATTAAAGTGAGGGACTCCTTATTTTGCTCACTTTCAAGTTGTATTTCCACATCTCAACCGTACAATGTCTAAAACACAGTGTGTAGATCATTCCTGTAAAGTTTCATCAAATTTGAAGATCATTTGAGCTTCCGTAATCGTAATTTACACGAACGGTTCTGTTTGGACAACTTTTGTTCTGTTGATTATTTAATCTAATTCGATACCCAAATGATCTTTAAATTTGATGAAACTTTGCAAGAATGATCTACACACTATATTTTAGACATTGTACGGTTGAGATGTGGAAATACGACTTGAAAGTGAGCGAAATAAGGAGTCCCTCACTTTAATTTCAAAGAGGGATCCCTCTCTGGAAGGGGACTGTATATATATATATATATATATCTAAGGTTAGGTCATTTAGAAATATTATAATTATGTGAGGATATTTTGGGGAGAAAAAATTGATTCTATCACCTGATTCTGATACCCACCTCCCCCTTTGGGTATCGAATAAGGGGTTTTGTCAGGAATCGATTCCTGATAAGCAAGTGGGACCCATATCCATTCCAATACCTTGACATGTTAGTAAACGCCGGAATTCATCCATTCCAGGTTAGTAAACATGCCCTATATGTATTCGAGAAAAAATTCGATGGTGAATGTGCATTAACAATGACCAAAACCAGTAGTTTGGTATCACAAAAATTTCAAACCTAAGATCTCCATAAATTCAAAAACCCAAAACATTTCGAACTCAAAATCGATTCACAAAAATCATCCCTTAAACCCAGAAACTCAAATTCTATATCACAAATCATACCTTAGCTACTTTGAGGTGAGGTATCAAGCCCCTTTTTGATGGAACCCATAGGGGTTCAAGAGTTGTTGACTTCGAATTCCAGAGCGTAGAGCCAAAATCGCCGTGAAATCTTTGTATTCCTCGTCTTTGTTCTCGAAAAATCTCCTTATGAACTCTTGAGTCGGAATTGGCTCGGGGACTCCATGACCTCATTAAACTGACTACGTGTTGTCGCCAAACGCGGGTTTGGTCTTGTTATAAGACCTAGTCCCGTCCTCTAATCCAGGGTGCCAAACATGTTGCAAGTGTGCATCAATTATTTTTTCTTAGTTTATGGTTTCTCTAAGTTGTACAGCAATTGCGGTTACCTTGAATCCGAGGCCACATATTCAAATGGACTTGACATTGGGCTTCATTGTCACCACGGGCCGACTATCAAAAACACCCTGTATAATCGGGCAGCCGAACTGCCCTCAGTCTCTGATTACCGCCACACCCCTTGAAGGCCTTTTCGACTATAAAAGAAAACCACGCCAACGAAACGCAGTCACTCCAAAACCCCAAACACCATCGTTAATCAGTGCTCCGGAATCGCTGAAATCTCTTCTCGTAATCGCCGTCACTCCCTCTCTGCATTGGTAAGGTTTCAATCTCTGTCCCAAAACGAATTCCGTAACTTTGCGGACTCTTCTTTTTCTCTTGCCATTCATAACGTTATTTACTTAGGGTTTTGAACTTTCAATCAGAATTTCGATTCGAATTAGGGTTTTGTTAGACTCATCATAGAATTATGGTTTTGGTTTGTGTAGGTATTTTGAAAGTTTATATGGAAGGAGAAGATAGCATATTAGATTCAATATATGATGATAACTTTGAGGATGTCGAAATGCTCGATGTCGAAGAAGGGGAGCTTGTGGAGCATGAATCACCAAACGGCTCGGTACAGGGGAGTGGTGGTAATGACAGTGGAGCAAACCAAGAGCATCAGAGCAAGGGTAGCAAGAATAGGAGGAAGAAGAGGAGAAACAGGAGAAAGAACAGCGGCGGCCCGAGGACTAATGCATTTGATTTAGACAGGTTATGTGCTGCCCTTATTGTGAATGAAAATAATTATGTATTGAAAAGAATTTCGGAGCTCTATTGTGGTTTCTGACTTTCTTTTGTTTTCCCTTTTTGCCAGGTTTGTTTCGGAGACGTGTAGAAATTTGAAAGAGCATAAGTCATATTTGGTTTACACTGCTGTTGCTTGCCTTGGTGTTGCTGCATTGTGTGATCTCATCAAAGAGGTAATTTATATAACTGATGCTTACTATACAACTTTTTTGTGGAAAAAGACGAGAAAGTAAATTATACAACTCTGGATTGTTTTCTTTTATACTGTTTGTATTGTAATGATCTTCCTCCTTGACAGATATCATTAGCAACTGGTCGTAAAATATGGTACATGTTTATCTTCATTAATGTGTGCCTTATTTGAGATGATCCGACCTTGCTGCTATTGTTATGATGCACTTTGCACTCAATACCTTTGAGCTGGGCTATCAGTGATTTTCTCAATTGAAGATCATCTATAATGTATGTCAATCAATTCTATTCTATACCTTCTTGACAACTCTTGGTTTTTTTTTTTTTTTTTTTTTTTCCGCTAATGGGAATCCTGTTATCAGGTGAATGTGTTATGCTCCTGGATGTGCTATATGGTTACCTCTTAAGGTTGCCTTTACCCATTGAGACATCTGTCTCCTCTATAGTCCCCTTCACCTTGTCGCTTTAACATGATCTAGCCTTGCCCCTAGTCTAACATCCCGCTTCTCGCATTGTCCATACTAATTCTAGAGCGCTCTTAATTCAATTCTGTAAGTTCTTGAACACTTCTGTTATTGGGCTTACGCTTAAGGTTGTCTTTATCCCAAGCCATCTGTCTGTTATCTAGTCCCTTCCTCTGTATAGCTTTAAGGGAAGCTGGGGTACCCTTCATGGGAGTGAACTTGAAGGATTCAACTTACCTTTTTCAAGTGATAGTGAGATTCCGGGTAAAATAGTTTGAATCAACTAGAGCTGACATTTCTCATCCACTGTATTTGGCAACCCTACCGTTGCAGATTTCTCTTGTAGAAGCCATTAAGCTCCTTCCAATACTGTGCTTTAAGCTTTCATGTCTTTGGCTGAAACACTTGATCATCTGATACTCCTGTAGGTTAGTACTTTTTGTCTAGGAGTTTCATTAGCCAAGTAGATCCATCTTAACACTGTTAGTTAATACTTAATAGACACAAATAGTGAAGAAAATACTCATTCTTGTTTCAAATGCAAAACTCATAGGTCCTGGGCATTTTGGATTACCATAAGCTCGATTCCGGGATGTTGAATTGTTGATAGAAAATTCTGTGATATTTATATGGCCTTCCATCAACTATCTCTTTGACTAATGTCTGAATTTTGTTATGTGCTTGTTTGAGGTGTTTCTATGTATATTGTCTGAGTTTATTTGTTACTTGTAGTCCCGAGGGGATTTAGAGAATAGTTAGTTAGTTACTATTAGCTAGGAACATCCATACTGAAACAATGAACTTTCTCAGGTGAATGCAATCCAAGCATGTGGAGGTCAGATGACTGCTAATGGCAGACGTTTGCGGACAGGTGGTGGTCTGCTGTGGAATATTATCAAAGCACGAGAGCCAAAGGCCTATAAAGAGATCATGAAGAAAGCAAGGGAATTTGAGGTGTGTTTTGAACCTTAATTTTTTTTTTGAAGGAAACGTAATTGGCCTTATAGTTGGTGTCTAATTTGTGCTGTGCCGTAATCTGCTTTTACTTGTCGTTTGCATGCTGTATTTCATTTAGGGAATTGGTTTATGTAATGATGTTTATGTTATTATTGCCCAATCGAGTCTTCTTTCTAATCACTCTTTATCCTTTCTATCCTTCTGCAGAAGCAATTCAAGCGACCATATAATATACAATCACCAACAGGCCAAAGTAAAGAAGAACCATCCCAAGTATTTGCCACTTCATCCGAGGATGGAACTCCAGCCAAATTTTCAAATGATTTGCAACATGCATGTGAAATGACTGAAATTCCTGAAATGCAGACTCAAGACAATCCTTCAAATCCCCAAAGAAAACACGTTTCTGTTCATGATAGGCTGAGGGTACCTGTGTCATATGATGATGACCTGCTAGCAGGGGAACCCAAAGATGATGCAATTTGATTGCTAAGATTATATTTTTCTGTTCCTGAATGGTTGGTCAGAGGGTTGGCATTGACTTTACTCACAGATGGAGTCATTTATTTGTTTTTACCATAGTCAGAGAGTGGAATATACCGGCACTATGAACTTGTGTTTAAAGAGAATTTCCTATGAATCTATAAGTGCTTTTGTCACTATGGTTGGTTCTTATTTCAGTTGATTCTCCATATGGGAAATATCTTGCAGATTAGGTATTAAATCATTCAAAACTTTAAAAGGTACATATTTTGTCATCTTAGCATCTGAGCATTTCGATGGTTTATTGACCACACTTGGAGCAAATAGAAATTGCTTGTACAACAAGAACTTCTGAGGTCGTCTTATCAAAACTACAGTTGTAGTGTTGTATTGAAAATGTGTGTATGAGTTACAGTATATAAGATCGAACAGATCAAATGGCTTTCTCAACTCGAAAAGAGAAAGGCCAACGTACTGCTTCAAAATCTATACAGGCGTTACAATGAACTGAAAAACAGGCATACCACGGTGCAGTCGTCTATCTTAGTAGTTGGGTACTTCGTGCTCCATGTGGCTATAGCTGTTTCAGTCACTCTCCTAGCAGCTGCCTCTGCACTTTTGGCTTCCCACACAATAGATGCAACTTCATTGTTACTAAGCACATCCCATATCCCATCAGTAGCAAGAACAATGAACTGATCTTTGGAGGTCAGGCGACGATGGGAGACATCAGGGATGGCAATGATGCCATAATCTTTGAGTACAAAGTCCCCGAAAGCTCGCGACATGGCTAGACCTGGAAGGAGCTCATGGGGCAACCACACTCTCTGGATGTGTTTTTCGTTCTTCAGTGCAAACACTCGACCGTTGCATGCTGTTATTCGTTCAGTTTCACCTGCATTAAAAGGGATAATTAGTCACATAACTACCTAAAACGTTCAAGGAGTAAACCAGGCTAGGTAGGATTAACTTCTTACTTGGTAAACCAGGCTTTAGATCAGTCGTTAATTGAATGCCTTCAATTCCATTCTCAGTCATTGTTCCCAGTATGGCTCTTGAGTCACCCAGATTAGCTATAAAAAGGTCCTCACCCTGTTTGATTCATAAAATTAAATCCCAAGAAAAATAAGAATAACAATATAGGTTGAGTCATAGTGATGGTTTTCTTTTTACCTGTCTTATAACAACAACAGCAGTGCTTCCGCTAGAAGAGCAGTCCAAATCTTGTTGTAGCTTAATCTCCTTGTCCATTACTCTGAAGGCATCAACAAGTGCCGCTTCCCACTTAGCAAATTTCTTGCTTGGTTCTGCTTCAGCATCTGTTTCATTGTTGCAATTTTGTTCACCATCTGATTTTGTTACTAGAGTAACTTGTTCACGAGCTTCCATTTGGCTTTGTAGTAGTGCTGGTAGGCGATTTTTCACCATCTCACTCACTACATGACCATTCTTTCCATGCCCATCAAAAACTCCACAGAAAGATGCATCTCCAACTCCATAGCCCTAATAAAATGACAAAAGAAAGATATTAGTTATAATAAACATACTGTAGAACATGAAAGTAGTCATATCAGAATTCAAACAATGAACAGATCATGCTTTGATCAACAACAACAAAAACAAACCTGGTAAAGAATGGCACTGTCTTGGTTTAGTCCTTTGCTTCCTGCCTTAGAATAAAGAGAACCAAGGCTCTGATCCCCAAAGAAACTACTGTTCTTTCCAAAGAACATTGCATTTTCATTGCCATCTTGAATCTTTTGAGAAGCTGAGCAGGATATGCAGATTCCCATTACAACTGGAAATGTGGGGTTTTCTCCTTGCTTCCAGCTACACTCTTCTATATTTATCCAAATATCATTCAAGTCGACTCTTTCATCATGGAATATAAAGGAACAGAATATGGGGCATGTTAGCAAAACAATAATTACTATATTATGATTGGAGCATATTTAAAGCGTCTCATCAGAGCGCTGAAAGGAGATTCAAGGATAACTATTAACTATATCTTAATGGTTGCTTGTTCATATACAGCACTTGGATTACTAAATTAGTCTTGTAGACTTTTGGATTACTTGTCATCATGGGTTTTACGGTTTTACTTTACTTTTACTTGGTCTTTTTCTCAGATGAGTGACTAACAAGGAACAAACCCATGTTAGGGAAGTGGAAGAAGGAGATCACAGAAGCAAAGTTAACCTTGTTTTGCCCACCAACAGCAGCAAAAAGAAGAGAATGATCAGTTCACTCTTGACCAAATTGATACACTTTAGAGATGTCTCTAGAGTCCCTCAAACTTCATGAAAGGAAGATCAAGACAGGTTTTTTTTTTTTTTTGAGAAGAGGACATCAGGACAGTTGGGGGTCAAGCTTTACAAAGAGGACAATAAGAGAAATAATTTTGTATGAAATTATATCAAATAGGAATTATGATATATACTTTATAATTGTTCAAGATGCACAAGTGGAAAAGGACCCACGTAATACCTCATGCCGGCACAGTTCTTTGAGCTTTGTTGAGCTGAAGAGCTTATTATCAAAATGAAACTAATCATAGAGATAAAAGAAAACTCTAGAGATAATAATAGAAAATTGGGTGATTGTGATCATCCAATTATAGTTGACTTCTACTTGATTCATACATGGATGATGGATTTGGATTCCTATTCCAATTTCTGGGATTCTGCAGTTAATTTTGCAAAACCAGTATATTGACTTCCATCTCTCTCTCTTTTTCTTTTGCTGTGGATATCCAATTTGTTGACTCCATAGGCATGGGAGGTGGCAAATAGTCATCAACGGATTTCTTTTATATGGGAAAAAACTTTAGCCACACTCCAAAGGGCAGGCCTTGCTTGCTGTTTGGATCTTCTAACTTCTTATCAATATGCAAATGAAACCATTATCTAATCTGTATACTGTCATCAAGTGTCTTCCTTTTCTCTATTGCATTCTAGTTGAATTACAAAAATGATAAGGGCTTACATTTGAACAAATGTCACAAGTTGAGAGTGATGTGCTCATATTATCCTATATTTCTAAGTCTCTTATGTTTGAGATTTGTGTTTAGTTCTCTTTTTTATGACTTATTTACGTTAATTTAGTACTTTTGTAGGTTTGTGTCATAGAGAGAAGAAAATGAGCTAAAATGCGCAAATAAGGATTGAAAGACCACTGCAATTCCAAGTCCCATAATCTGCATGTGCAGAGCATCAAACTTTGCCGAATTACTGGGAATTACTCATATCGAATCAGACCATGAGCCTTATACCATTGAAAAGCTACAGAAGTCTACTTTCGGTAGAATTTTATGGATCTTGATTTCGATACTTCTAGACTGAGTTATGATCGTTTGAGTGAAGAAATATCAAATCAGAAAATCGGCTCGGATTTGCAAACATTTGTGGAGAACTCAAGTTTTGTGTCACAAGACCGTCAACCCTAAAGCTTCAAGGACAATAATGCAGATGAGGATTCAAGGAGTACATGTATTCCTAGTTCTACAAGAGATATCTTAAGGTTTTCCCATTCCATATCAAGAAATGAGTCTGAATCCAAGTCTTACAAGGAAATTTGAAGCCAAAGATGAGCAGAAAATTTCTCTATATAAAGGAGCACGAATTTCACATGAAATGGAGGTCTCGAGAGCATGTTGTATACGCCTAAAGGAGCAGAGATCCATCCACCCTTCACCTTTTCGTTCTTTTTATGTTTTCCTATGTTTTACTTAGTTATGTTTAGTTAAACCTTTTCTAGGGTTAGGATGATGCCTTAACATGATTGTTTATGTCTTTGATGATTGATTAATAGATTTATAGTTTCTTTATAATTCTTAGTCACTATTTTAATTGATGCTATATGTTTGAGTTCTTTGATTGATCACCTTAGGGTTTGCATCTAGTAATTAGAAGATGAATTTGAGACGTACCTGCAATATAATTCAAATTAGTTTTTTGTGATTAAGAGTTGTGAATTACATTATTGTCGTAACTGAAGTAATGGTTTGCATGATTCTCTTGTATTCTAGAACGTAATGAGTCTTTCATGTTAAATTTATGCCGTAACTGGATAGACTGCATGCTAGGATATACGACCTCTGTTGTACCTGGAGAGAATCATACACTTAAGAAAAACTATGTTTTAAGTGCCGTACCTAAACTTAGATACGGAAATTGTCATTTAGAGAAACGAAAGAGTCTGTTAGTTGCATCAAAACATAAATAGGATTGTTAGTGGTTGATTTTGACACCCTAGATTCATTCATCATTGTTTGTTTACTTATTTTCTGGTTTGTTTGTTTCTTTAAATTGTTATCGTGATCTTGTGTTTTAGTGTAATTAGTTTATGTATCTCATAATTTGAATTGAACTAATATCATGGTGGGAACGACAACCCTTTTTCTTCTATTCACTATACTACATTCACCATGTATACTTGCAGGAATTCCATCATAGAGTAGAAAATAGCATGCCAAAATGGCCTTTGATTATTATTTTTTTTTCATTTTTTTGGAGAAGGTAGCTGCATATCAAGATTTAGTAGTTTCATTAGTAGCTGGAACTCATCCTCAAGTTTCAGATCAAAAATAAAAAGTACAAATCCTCGAGAACTTATTCCACCAGACCACCACTAAACCCCATTTTAGGTTGTTATTGTGAGAATTTCATAACTTGGTAAAGACTTGAACTCAGTTATAAAACAGTAGAGTTATAACTGTAATTCTACAAGGTGATCTAGAATCTCAGAGCACACTAGATAGAAATGCTTCAATAAACATTGAGACTAATAATAAAAATTCATTCAAATTGTCTAAATACGAGGATTCACAATTTGTACATACAAGATATTCCAAATTTAACTTCAGCACAACTACAGACATATAGGACATAATAATTTAGAAAGCCACAAGACCTCAGAAACTTGATTGCTGATGTTCTCATTGGCTGGATACAGATATACTATCGTCACTGGGCGTTGAGTCTGCTGGCAACCTTTTTGCGATAGACCTAGGTATGTCCAAGTAATCTTGTGAGCAACGCTGCTGAGGATGTGACAGCAGCATAGACATGTGACGGAAGAGGGTTCGTGATAACCCTTGACCGCTCTCCAAGATGTAGCCCTCAAATTCAGTAACATGTTCGAGGGCTTCCACAAGTTTATCATACACCAGCTGAGGGCAGTTGTCGGGTCCAGGCTTGTCATGAAGGTAAAGCACATCCATAGTGAAGATTTTCTGATTAACAGGCCACTGATGTTGTGGTTGCAGCGATGATCTGCAGTAGATAAGAATCTGAGGGCGAGCGTGTCAGGATCTAAACATTGTGCATCACATAATAATCTCAAATGTATGGAAACAACAAGAGAATGGTTGTCATTTGGTAGTTTCCAAATTTTCATCGAGGTATACACTTCCATGAAGACATGTAAAACATAAAACTCAACAACTCACCACCCTCAATATTCTCTTCTGCGCCCGAGATTTCTTTGCTTCATGAGCCGCCATTCGAAATAGAGTGGTAAGATCTGCATGCCCAGTTGATGAAGTGGCATACATCGCTCGAAATGCAGCCTTAGCAGACTCGACATCACTATTAAACTCTTTCCGTATCTACAAAGAGGAAAACTAATAAGTCTCAAACCAATCTATAAAGCTAAAACCAAATCATCACACAAAAAAGGACAACTAAGTGATAAACACAACCTACAGAGCATCATTCAAATTGCTCTCATATTCATATTTCGGAGTCTGATTAGCCAACACGGTATATAAACTATTCCTAGTGCAGCGGTACTCCACAAAACAAGTACATTTCAACATCACAACAGCCAATTTATAAGTTCGAATTCATTAGGCTTGCATCAAATGATCTCCAAGCAAGAAAATGCATGCAAAGTAATTGCATCACACCAAACTCCACACATTGCTAGGCTGATCAAATATGTGATCAAATCAAGGTCCCAACTTTTTTTAACAGTGAGTAAAAAGCTTCACTAACTTATCCACAGCTCAACAAAAGGAACAAACTTTCATACTTTGTGATCATGCACTACTTCTAATCAATTGAAATTGAATCTTACCAGTATCAAATAGAACCCCAAAAACTGAAACCAATTAAATAGAGACTGACCCAAGACGCGGACTTTGACAGAACAGAGAAGGCGAACCGGTGTTCGTGATTGATGGTGAGCTTGGCGTTTATGAAGAGAAGGATGGCTTGCTTGACGGACTCCAATCGGGTCAGGGCCCGCCCATTTGGGCCGGGTCGCATCTCCGACATACACTCCGGGTCGACATCCACGCAGAACAGTATGTCCTCGTTGCTTATTCTTTCCGGCCTCAGCGTGTACCTCGTCCCACCCGATCCCACTCCTCCTCCATCTCTCTCTCTCTCTCTCTCTCTCTCTCTCTACAAAGCTCCCAGCTTTGCTTCCAGATTTAACCAAAGCAGACATTTTACTAAACGCTGCGTTTCAATTGGGGGCATTTCGGTCTTTTAACGGTGGAGCAGTGGAGAGTGTAAAAGGCCCTAAATTTTGTTCTTGTTTGTGAAAATTGGAGATGGCTTGCTTGCATGACCATAGCTGCGAAGAACATGATTGCTCCTCTGATTGGTCTCTCTACAAGCATATAGACCTCCCAAAGGTTCAATTTTTTTTGTTATTTTTTCTTCTAAGTGTTGGATCTTGTACTTGCTTTGTTTGTTCTGCTAGTTGGTTTCGTCGTTTACTTGACTAAAGTTTTGATCTTGTTGGGTTTTTCTGAGAGTGCCCGTATGAAAATTAGTGACCCACATAAACCCTTGAGCTGAGATGTTGATTTTCAGACGCATTTTGCTTTTGTGAAGGAGAAGGGATAGATGGGAAGGTTTGGTTTGTTCTTGCATTTTAAAGGTCTTAAATTTTTGTGTTGTTTGTGGATGAGTGTTGGTGGATTGTGGTTTCGGCGCTTTGGTTGTGGGTTTGCTGTAGGAGGAGGAATTGATGATTGTTGATGTGGGTTGAGTGAGAAGGGGGTGACTGATATTTTGCTACGCTTCCAACTATGTATATCGGATTTCCATTGAAATGTCTTGTGATCCTTATATATATTGAGCGAATGCCATGTTCTGTTTTTAGGTTTCTGCTTTAAATGAGGCAGTTCCGGGCAGTGTCAAGTCCGTGTTCAAAGCTTGGGAGGAGCGTCTGAATTCATCTGGGGTAATGCTCCCTTCTTTCACTTTTCTGTTTTATCTTCTTGATTTGAAGTGTGGTTGTTCAACAGTTTCCTTCGAGTGAATATATATAACCATACACTTCACTGTTGAAGTAATAGTCCAAATCCTGTAAGAGAATATCATTTTGTCAAACAATGTGTCGGCACTATCTAAGACTGATAAGTGCGAGCACACAGGTTTTGATTGAGATTCAGTTCAAGTTAACCCAATGTTTTTATTGTAGTTTATGTTTCAGTTATGCATTTGAAACCTTATGTCATTTTCCTTATCTGAACAGGGACATCTGGAGAGCAATGAGGGTGATCCTGAGTTACTTATTTTCATTCCGTAAGTGGTATACAATTTCACAACATGAGTTGTCCATAATATGCACTTAAACACGGAATGCAAAATTTTACATTGAAATATCTTACTTTATAGGGGCTTGGAGGTTTTTCCTATTCTTATTCCTCAGTCTAAGTTAAGGTAGCAATAGGAATAAGAAAGGCTAGCTAGCCGGCTTTCTTGGGATTGCGCACTTGAAGATTCCATTCGCAAATTTAGGCTATAGTAGATTTATTGCCTTAGTTTGTTCATTTACATCAGTGGGAACATATGTTTGATTTCAGTAGTTCTTTAAGATATGTCCAACCTTAGTAGCATCTCGAGGTTCACCTAAAACCTAACACTTAACACTTAACACCTAAACCATAACCTTAGTATCATTATCAATGATCCCGTTGTTTCGTAGTTTATTCTATGAACCTCACTGAGTTTAGATAATGTGCTGATTGAGTTGCTTTTTGTTATATTTGATGTTTGACATATCTATAGTTTAACTGTATGTTGGCTGGCATCTTTAGAGATGTGCTTATGATCTATAATTTGGGACCAATATATAAGATAAACATCTTCTCTTATCCTGGTACTTTTGATTTGAACTGAGTTGATATATTTTTGTTTCTGATAGATTCACATCAGATGTGAAGATCAAGAGCATATCAATTGTTGGTGGTGTTGATGGAACAAGTCCTTCCAAGATGAGGGCGTAAGTTCAAACTTTAATATCTTCCATGGCTTTCATATATATTGGTGTAATTAGACATTGAGGCAAGAAGATTGAGGAAATCAATAATGATTAATTTATGGAAACTCATGGGTCATCTGCTTATCAGTATGTAATCTGTCACTACATTATACATTGATTTCAAACTTGTCCTTTCTGGCATGCACTTCATGTTTTGCAGTTGATAACTTTTATTCAGCTCTGGAATTCTTTGTCAGTTTCACTTCATATCAAATGTAATAACAAGACATTGTTTCTTACTCTAGGTTCATTAACCGAGAAGGCATTGACTTTTCAGATGCTCAAGGAATGCAAGCCATTCAGGTAATGCTTTTAAGCATGTCGGAGAGTTGACGAATTTACCATTTTATTTCTAAAACATGTGTTCTTGTTGTTTGAAGGAGTGGGATTTGGTTGAAAATTTCCAAGGAGTGTTGGAGTACCAGACAAGGTACTTATTCCGTACCCTCCATACTACATACATGTTACATCGTGTTTGAGTAGGTGAAATCTTATTTCAAATTGACAGCAGTTGGTTGAAGTAGTCGTTTCTGCTCTTTTTTTTTTTTCTGATTTTTGTTTTCATCCTACAATCAGATATTCCAAATTTCAAAATGTGGGCAGTATCACACTGCATTTCCCTGATAGTTTTGGTGGTGATACAACCAAGATTGAGTATATTGGCTTTAAAGGCGAAGCTACCCAGGTAATTTCAAACATTATACTAGATCTTGCTGCTTTACTTCCGCTGTTTCTGCAAATAATTGGTGTCCTTGATATGATGACAGTTGAAGAGGGATGTTGTTGCTACCATTGTCTATGAACTGAGGCCAAATCCTTCTGATCACAAGTAAGTTTTCAATGCATCCCAGTGTGGCAGTGTTGAAAGCAACTCATGTAATGTATGCCTGCAGTGTTGCTTATCAATGTGGTTGTTTGCAGGACAAAGGCTGAAGGTGGGGGTCTTTCTCATGTGGAATGAGACAGTCATGCTGGCAGTTCTAAGGCTGGAGGTGGGAAATGAATAGGTGCCTTATCAATTAATGTGACCTTCAGCGCTTCTTGTATAGTGAGAATAGAAACACCAGAAAATACCTCAATCGGTGACGCTCCATGTTTTCGTGGAAGCGTTTCGTAGTTTCTTTTTATGGTTGGCTTGTAGTCTAATCTACAAGCAATGGAATGGAAGATGTTAGTTTTGTTAAGCCTCGTACAATTTAGTGTCCGAATATGTATTACTCAACTAGTGTCTTGGCAATCATTGTTACCATGATTTTACTTTGATCCAAAGTGTTCGTTGAGCATTAAAGAGAACGTCTTTAATGATAGTCTCCTCTAACCACACATTATCAATGATAGTCTCAACAAACCTACGACCTCTCCGTCACCCGCCGCCGCCGCCTCATTCCAAAGCTCCCTCTACGTCCCCCTACACCTTCGGCGAGGCCACACTCCGAATTACAAGCAACCTCAGCCACTTTCGCGTCAGCTACTCCATATCCGTCCTTTTCATCCTCTTCCTCAACCCCCCGGTCTTCAATTGAATAGCCAAAGATTTTACTTGAGATTTTTTTTTTCTTCCTTTCATTAAAAACAACAACAATAATAACAAAGCTAACAGTGTTAGAGTTTTGTTGTTAGATTGTGCTGTGTGGAATTCCACGTCTTAAATTGGGAACAGGTGATTTACTCCCACAGAATCGAAGGTAGTCCAGCTAGTTAAACCAGACCCGACCCGAACTCTGCAAACACATCGAGCTAGGGTTTAAGCGTCCGCAGTCCACTGCCAATCTAAGAGGTTAGTTCTTTCAGTCACTATTCTCTTTCTCTCTGTCTGTTTCTGTTTCAATATTCCCTATTTGTTTGTGTGACTTCATTTGACATTGCGGCCTTTTGCTTTGGATAGATTCTTGTTTTCACCTAATTAAAATTGCAATTCAATCTAGTTTCTGTGTTCTTCTGCTGCTTTTGGTTTGCGTTATGTTTGGTTGCTGATAAATAAGTGGTACATGCATTCTTTAAATTACGAATTCCTTGATATATGGTACAACCACACTGAGCTGGGTTTGGTTCTCCTCCAATCCATAACCCTTTTCCCTTCTCAAAGCTTTCTTCCAGGTAAGTCACCCCTTCCACTTGGTTTGTCTTTGACTTGAACCCTTTTGCTTCTAGTGAAAGTTCGATGAAATTCTTGAGGTTGGTCAACTTGGGTTTGATTTAGTGTTGATGGGTATGGAAAATTATATGCCTTTTTTTCCCATTGTGGGGTTGTTTTGATTTTGTGTGCTAGATTGCAATTCTAGGGTTTAGTCACCTTTATGATTTTGGTGGTTTAGGGTTTTACCCAGAATCAATTTGATTGTTTGTGAATATGGATCCAACTTACACTGGACTCCTTGATTTCATGAACGACATTGATTTCGAGCCCATGTTACCCAATTCATCTCAATTCCCAGAAATCTCAAATCAGTACCAATTTAACCAGCTCTCTCCAGATCTTGATTTTCTGAGCAATCAGTTTTCAAATCCACCGGAACCGGAATCCGGTAATCTTGTTCCTCCAATTAGAGAGAGAGAGAGAGAGAGAGTCATTTAATCCTATGGAGGCTCATTTTCTGGTCCTACTACTGTGAGCCCTGGAGTGGACTCTCCTTCCTCTGATGATATTGACTTCTCTGATTTGGAATGTGCAGATTTCTGAACCCCATAAGATGGGCAAGAAGAGTAAATCAAAGACCCCTAAAGAGGTTAAAGAAAAAAGTGTTGTGGAGAAGCCTATTGTGGAAGAAGAGAAGCATGCATCTTCTGCAAAAAAGGCTACTCCAGCAAAGAAGCCTGCTTCTGTGATTGATGAGATATTTGCCGGGAAAAAGAGGAAGAAAGCTGAAGCTGAAAAGGCTAAAAAGCAAAGTGAGGAGGCGAGTGAAAAACCAAACAAGCCTAAGAGAAAGAAGAAGAAAGATTTAGGCTTTGTAAATGGTGCGTTTGTGGATGAAACTTCTGGGCCGAAAAAGAGGACAAATGATGGTCTTTCTATCTACACAGAGGAAGAGTTGGGTATCAACAAAGCAGATGCTGGAAGCACCCCTCTTTGTCCATTTGATTGTGATTGCTGCTTCTGAGGCTCCTTACAACTCACTGAGGATTTGTTTGCTTAAAGATTTTGTTGCTTCAAGTTGAGATAGCTGAATGGAGGTTTGGTTTTGATGTACATTAGAACTTGAATATTTTGAATCGGTGTAACTTATGAATGGAGGTTTGGTTTTTCTCATTTCATCAAGTTTAGAATTATACTCATGCCTCTTCAGCCAACCTGATAACAATGTTACATTTGATGTATGGGAATTATTCTTCATACCAATACTAACATTAGCTGTGAATTCTTCTTCACACTAACATTAGTTGTGTTATTTAGCATTGTTTGATTTAAGGTGTGTTGATGCTGGAATGAGCTGTTCAGTTCCCATGTACAGTTGAAAGAGATTTCTTTAGTTTGAAATTGTTAATAGTCAGATAATACACCAAGAAATGGAAGATTTAGACTGGATTGAGAGCATATAATCATCAAAAGTTAACATGATGGATTGGATGGAGAGCATATACTCTCAGGTTCATGTTAAAGAAATGTCAATTTGATCCATTCAGATTGCATTGCCAAGAATTAAATGCCATTTAACTGCTCATATTACCCAAGACAAACAAAGATTGAAGCTCAAACAAATTTATCCATTCATTTTGCAAGGCATTGGTTAAGTTCTTTACATGATTCATTGTTTACAGAAACTTCTTATATCAACGTGTAACAAGTATTCAGTCTGGAACAGTGGAGAATGATCTTCAAATCTTCACCAGTCAAACACACAATCTGCACCAATTTAAAAGAACTCTATTATAATCAAGCCATTGGTTAGGGTTTAACAGCAGATGACATGACCTGTCTGTATGAACATAAATAGTCCCACAACTTATTACTAGAGTTTCAGCACACAATTTCATCAAGCATTTTGAGACTGGTGGTAGCATAATAAAATGTAGCCAAAAATTGTAGCACGAAACCATAATTCATTTCAAGCTATCTTCTATTGGCAGAACAATATTGGCTCCAAGCGGCAGTCAAGGCACCATTGAAATGGCTCTTGCTGTTGACTCGTATGTATAGAGCCATAAACATTTCCGGTCCTCATCAATCAACATTATTCAAGTTCATGGTTTCTTCCAAGATCAAAATCCAGTTAACTAGTTGCCGAACATCAAACATTCGAATTATACGCTTCCATTCATCAATTAATATGTTTTTACCTAAACTCATTCAACCCATTTCCAGTTATCATATCAATGACGGTACGCAGCAGTAGTAAATAAACACAACACAGACTACAATCGATTCTTATGGTAAGAAAGATCAGAGACTTGGACTAAAAATTTATGTGATTTAGCTGCCCTGAATTTGGAGAAAAGCTTGAAAATACAGCTCACTCCAATCGTGATAGTAGCTAATTCTAGGCACCATGCAAAAGGTTGCTTGTTATGAGATTAAATAACAAACACCCGTGTCTGACTGGAGTGCCAATCCAAAAATAATGAAAAATCCAATATCAAATTGAAAAATCCAAATATCAAGTCAGAACAAGCTAAAATGTACAGCGGATATTGTGTCTTGAAACAAATGGTTACTTTAGTTTCAAGGATCTTCACCCACTAAACTCACTATAGGCTCTAAGCGGCAGTCTGGTCACCACGAATTAGGCGCCTGCTGTTGACTCGTGTATAGAGCCCTACTATCATCACCCATCTCTTACCTCAACCACCAAACACAGAAAAAAGAGAAAACCCAGAAGAAAGCCTCAGAACCCAGATCCCATAACCCAGACACAAACACACACTAAATCTGAATGAAACTTAACTACCAAGATTGTATGCACATTCAAACCAAACTGGGAGTTTTAAGGAGACTGCAGCTAAGATATGGAGGCAGAGAGCTCTAGTTTGGTGTGTTACAGCCATTTACTTATTTTTATATATAGCTGCTCAACCTAACCCTACTGGTCGAGTTGGGCCGAATCCATGTATCTTTAGGCCCAACAAGTATGACATGCCATTCCACGAAAGTTGGTAAAGAATGGCAACGCCAACCGAACCGCCCTTCCTCTGAAAATGATTGAAGTGTTCAAACACGTATTTGATTCTGTATCAGAAGAAGAAAAAGGAAGCAAATTGGAATAGAGGGAAGGTCGTAGCTAGTAGTAGAGGTTAGGTTGAGGCAGAAAGAAAGAGAAAGTAATCTCCTTTTATAAAAGTTGTTGAATTTCACGCTACCGAATCGAAACGCCATGGACGCCGCCGTTTCATGCTCCGCTGTCCTTCCCCAGCTGAAGCAGTCCGGCTCGGATCATAAGTTCCCGATGTAAGTCCTCAGATCATGGATTTTGATGTTTCGGATCAGTAAAGCTGACTCTTTTGTACTATAAAGGTTGAGTCTTTTCGTTATGTGATTGAAATTTTGAGTAATTGGATGTTTATGTTTGGATTTTGATAGTGGTAGGTCTTACGCGAGGTCGATTGGGGATCTCTCTTGCAATAAGGGATTGCGAATCGTTTCGAAAAAGGTTGGATTCTTGTGCTCTGCTGCGTTGAGAGATGATGGGAGGGATGGAATGGTGTTTGGGAGTTCACATTGTGAGAAGAAGAGCCCTGTTGGCGAGGCATTGTGTGCTGCTGCGGGTGTTTCCACTGACGGTGGGACTGCTTTGGAGTCTCATCACTCGCACGCCGTGGAAGAGAAGGTTGGAGTGCTGCTTCTGAATCTTGGAGGGCCCGAGACGCTTGATGATGTTCAGCCGTTTCTGTTTAATCTATTTGCTGATCCGGTATGTTTTCGTCTATTGTTCTTTATGACGTGGATGAATGTTTCTGTCGTTTTCGTGTGGTTTACCTGATGATGAATTGCAATGCTGTGTGATAGGATATCATACGTCTACCGAGGCTGTTTCGGTTTCTTCAGAAGCCACTAGCAAAATTGATTTCTGTGTATCGAGCTCCTAAGAGCAAAGAAGGGTATGCTTCTATAGGAGGTGGTTCACCGTTGCGTAAGATAACGGATGAGCAGGTAGGGAAAATGCAGCTTGAGTCTAGTTGAAATCCGTCATTTAACTTTTGTTTAAAACTTTGCATACTCTGTATTGTTCTACAATAATGAATCTAAAATTATATGGAGTATTTGCAGGTTTTCTAGTTTTGTTCTATTCATTCATTTTCGCTAAAAAGTTTGTTTACTGCATGATATATCATACAGGCAAATGCACTGAAAGTGGCTTTGGAATCAAAGGACATGCCGGTGAATGTCTATGTCGGAATGCGGTACTGGTTCCCATTCACTGAGGAAGCAGTTCAGCAAGTAAGTGTTCTAATTTCCTTGTAGCAATTCTATCAAAGTGAAGGACGTGAGAAATAGAATCTCAATGTGTATTTCTGTATACTATCAATGATTCAAATAATTGATTCAAATAATGTGCCAGATTAAGAGGGACAGAATTACAAGGCTTGTTGTCCTGCCTCTGTATCCTCAATTCTCTATCTCTACAACTGGATCAAGCGTTCGTGTGCTCCAGAACATTTTCAGGTTACAGAATTTGTTACAAGTTCATGTAAATGCTTATGTTTTGTATGCATAGGTCAATTGTTCTGAACTTGAGCACACCTTGCAGGAACGATCCATATCTATCAAGGTTGCCTGTTTCAGTTATAAATTCATGGTATCAACGTGAAGGTTATATTAAGTCAATGGCCGACTTGATCTCAAAAGAGCTAGACAGCTTTTCTGAGCCTGCACAGGTGTGTGTTTGGTTAATTCGTGAACTAATCTGGAAATGTTTTTTTTTTATGCAAATGAATCTTTTGGTTTGATCTGATACATATATCGGTATGGTTACTCAATGAACTTTACATATATGCTGTATGCACATTAGGTCGTGATATTCTTCAGCGCCCATGGGGTACCACTCAGTTATGTGAAGGACTCTGGTGATCCCTACAAAGATCAAATGGAGGAGTGTATCTTCTTAATAATGAAAGAGTTGAAAGCTAGAGGAATCAACAATGAACATACTCTTGCCTACCAGGTGATTTAAAACTAAACTTTCAAAGTTCTAGCTATTAATTTTGTGATATGTTTTGGCTCCCGGAACTAACTTTGTTTGCTGTCTAGTGCTTATGGCTTTGACTTAGATTAGGTTTTGAAATGTTTTTCCCTTCGCTTCTGCTGTCTAGTGCTTACGGCTATGACTTCGATTAGGTTTCTGAAATTTTTTTTCCTTCATTTCTGTTTGGCTGATGAACAGAGCCGAGTTGGTCCTGTACAATGGTTGAAGCCATACACTGATGAAGTTCTTGTTGAGCTTGGCAAGAAAGGAGTAAAAAGTCTCCTAGCTGTTCCAGTCAGGTATTTCACTCTGTCATGTAGAAATTCTGCTATGTCCAAATCTGTTATAGAGCTATGCAGTATGTAGAATTGTTTCTAGTTTCTTACAATTTTGCATTGTCTTTGCATTTCTTTACAAACCAGCTTTGTGAGTGAGCACATAGAAACTCTTGAAGAGATCGATATGGAGTACAAGGAGTTGGCCCTCGAATCCGGCATTGAGAATTGGGGCCGAGTCCCTGCCCTCGGCCTTACCCCGTCATTTATAACAGATCTGGCAGATGCAGTCATAGAAGCTCTACCACTTGCAGCAGCTACTGCAACCCCAAAGACTACCCCAGGAGTTGATCACGACCCAATGAGATGGGTTATCAAAATGTTCTTTGGTTCATTTCTAGCATTCATTTTGTTCTTTTCACCAAAGATGCTAATGGCATTCAGGAACAACCTGATTTGAGGGAACATTACAATAGTTTACCACGTAATGTCATAGAAGCTGCCCCTACAGATTACAATAGGTGAAACACTGAAGAATACCGCTTCCTTTTTCAGTTGATCGGTTCACCCTCATACATGGTACAAGATTGCAGTGCTTGAGAAGTTTTGTATTTAGGCCTTCTCTCTGAAATGCATTTTTTTTTTTTTTACTTTTACAAATAATTTCAAACCGATTTTAGTAGGGAAGTTGCGTGCTTGACAATATTTATTGATTTTTGTAAAGATCCTCATATTTGTCATAGCTTTATACATCCCACTGAAAACCCATCTTCTCAGGCACACTGTGGATCTGTCTACCCTCTGCTTTCCCCAAAAACTTAACGGAAGATTTCAGAACCGCCGGAATAGTAAACATACCAGGCATAAATCCATCTCTCTGACAATCCATCCTTCTATTAACCAAAACCGGCTCCAGTGAATTTTTACCATTGGCGTAGATGAAGATGTTAAACGGCATGAGTCTACCATTGACCTCTTTTTTAAGCTTCCCTCGAAATTCAGAGCAGCTAAATCACACAAATTTTAGTCTGCATTTGTCAAAACTCTGATCTAGGCCTAGTTATGTTTGTTTACTGTGTGCACTGTCGTCGAACATGTTAACTGGAAATGGATTGAATGCGTTCAAATAAAACAGAATATTAGATTAACTGCAAATCGAGAATTTACAATGTGTGATGTTCTGGAACTAGTTAACTGCATTTGTGATCTTGGAAGAAACCATGAACCTGAAATGATTTATGGTTTCGTTCTACAATTTTTGGCTACATTTTATATATAATGGTAGTGCTGCTACTATCTCAAAATGTATAGTGAAATTGTGTGTCAAAACTTAAGATCATAGAGGAAGGTCATGTTAGCTATTGTTTTATGTTCAGCGCTTGTGATATGATGGTGATTGGACTTGATCTATAGTCGGTTCTAAACATCTAATAGAGTTCTTTTGAATTGTTGCAGATTGTACATTTGATTGGTGAAGAGTTGGAAGATCATGCTCCAATGCTCCAGTCTTCCAGACTGAAAATCTACCTGTTGGTATAAGATCTTTATGTAAATAATGAATCTTGCAAGAGCACATGCACCAGTGGGGTGAAATGGTGGTTTAGAGACTAAAAATTACATGCTGGGGTTAGCCATGAGTCTGACCTAACTAGTTTGGATAATATAAAGGGTAATCCTTACCTCATGGATTGGTTTGGACACAATACTGATATCTTTTGTTACACATGAGTGTGCACTTGTTTATTAATAATGAAGTAATTGTTCATCAATGAAAAAATATTTTTATAATATATAAATAGTAATTGATTTTTAAATTGGTCTAGTTGTTGTATTGTCGAACAAAATAGACCAAAAATTAAGAATCGATTTAGATTAATAGTGTATTAGTCCGGATTAAGGATCGGTCAAACTCACCCGAAATGAATACATTTGCTAAAAAACCTTGATCAACGCTCATGAAGTAGGTAAAGCAATGTAAGAAAAACCAAAAACAAAAGTGAATTCGTTGTGACAGGACCATAGAGGAAGGACAAAGATCGAGTAATTTTTTTTTTCGATGATGTCAAAAAGAAAATTTCTAGCTGTGATTAATTATAAAAAGAAAAGAAAAGAAATAATTGTTCGCACGTGCAGACGCAAAAAACAATCACCGTATAAAATTATAGCCCACCCGTGCCTTGCTTCACTCACTCGTTCTCTATCTTCTTCTCCTTCTAGGGTTTGTTTCTGTTGGAGCTAAGACGATGGCCGACGAAGCTCAATACTCCTCCGGCCCCGATTCCGGCAGCAATAAGCGAAAATACGAGGAGCCTACTACCCGCCGTGTCACCGGCTTCTCAGCCCCCATCCTCCCGTCCTCATCGCCCGACTCTGTGCCGACGTCCTACAGCAGCGTCCCTCCGCCCGTCGACGACATCCAGCTGGCCAAGCAGCGCGCCCAGGAGATTGCTGCTCGCTTGTACAACAACGCCAGTAGCGGCGTCGCCGCCGGCGGCGGCCTCGAGACCAAGCGCCCTAGAGTTGACAACGGCGGCGGCTACGATTCCGGTGACAGAGGCTTCAGCTCCATTCCATCTGGTTCGTCTTCCTATCTCCAATTTAGTTAGTGGCGGCACTACTTGTTTCGATTCGATGTACTAGAGTTTTGATTGATGATGAATGTGATTGTGATACAGATGCCAAGCCTTACTCAGCTCCATCGTCCATTCCAGTTTCGTATGGATTCCAAGGAGGGAGCAAGAAGATTGCGGTTCCGAATGGCAGGGTTGGTGTTATTATTGGTAAACAGGGAGAGACTATTAAGTATCTTCAGGCTCAGTCAGGAGGAGCCAAGATTCAGGTTACTCGAGATGCGGATGCCGACCTCAACTGTCCTACTAGGGAGGTGGAGATCATGGGAACTCCGGAGCAAATCTCAAAGGCTGAGCATTTGATAAATGAAGTTCTTGCTGAGGTAATTGTCTGCAATGTTTCTCGGTAACTATAAGTTAGGAGTATTATTTATGTTAGTATCTATATGTGAAACACTAGTAGTTGTGATATCGGAGAAACTGGAGATTATCACTAACCAATAAAATGCATGCTTTATTTCAAGTTCTAGATTGTCATCAAAGTTAACTAAAATTGGTACTTACGAATGTATGTTTATGCCAGGCTGAATCAGGTGGTCCTGCTGTTGTTTCTCGAAGATCAACTGGACAAGCAGGAGCTGAAACATTTGTAATGAAAATTCCTAACAACAAGGTACATGAGTTTCCTGCGTTTTTGACATGTTGTAGTGATATTTGGTTTTTGACAGTTTGTGACTCTGTACTTGTCAGGTTGGTCTTGTAATTGGTAAACGAGGGGAAACTATTAAAAATATGCAAGCTAGTACTGCTGCTCGTATCCAGGTTTGTTTGAATATCTGGTCAATTTTCCTATATGTTCCTTTCCCTGTCATATGAGCAATTATAAGGCAGTGGGGTGCTAACATAACTCGGATGGTTTTCTAATTTGAATGTCCTGGTCCATGCAGGTGATTCCTTTGCATCTTCCCCCCGGTGACACCTCAATCGAAAGGACAGTACAAATTGATGGAACTAGTGAACAAATTGAAGCTGCCAAACAGTTGGTGAATGAAGTTATTAGCGAGGTATGTCTAGTTGGTGTTTATCTGCAAACTCGGGTGCTATGTGCTTTGAATTTCTTGGTAGTTTGAAGAGCGACATTAGAATGGTAGATGTCATTCCTAAAATTGCCATAAGTTTTTCCTTTTTCTAAATTCATGCATATATATATACATCTACATATGTATGTATTATTTATATTGGCAACTTGCTTTTGGATTCCCATTGTCTTATGATGGTGCATTCACATTTGGTTGTTGTAGTTACATATTCTTTTTCTTATGTCTATTCATCTTTTATGATGTGCATTGAACGTGTATCCATTAATTGGATTTCCTATGATGTGATTTTTTTTCCAAACATAGAAAATCTTGTATGTCTTGGTCTAGCAGAGTTTTCTGCTCCATTGTTCTTTCATTGCTTTGAATAATGAAAGCTGTAGTTATCATTTCCACTTGAGCTACAGTTCCCCTTTATTTGGTTGATGGACAACATTATGTTGAATTCCTTTTGGAATCGAGTGTTATGTGGTTATGAAGGATCAGACAAGTGCGTAGCCCTGAAGACCTCTCCGTATGATCCAGGAGTTGTGTTTTCCGCCAATGTTGTTGCACAGTGTATTTGCAAGAGTTCTAGTCTAACGTGTTAACACTGAAAGGAGCAGGCTGCATTGAATATCGAATCATATACTGGTTTTATAATTTCAGTTGAGGAACTCATTGGCATGGTAATCACTGCCGGAAACTCATTTCGATCTTATCTGGATGAAGCTCTAAATGTATATGTAGAACCTGAAGGTGTTTTGCATTGTTATTAGAATAGATATTTTGTATATCTGCAATTAGTTTTTATTGATGTAGATAGTGGTTAACTTGACTTTAAGATTCTGACAGTGTTTAGGATTAGCAGTTTGAACTATCATAAGCTATTGCTCATTGAAAATTTAGCCTGTGGGGGGAGGTGTTGTATATTGGTCCTAGGTTATTCAGTCATATT
Organism: Fragaria nilgerrensis; assembly: GCA_010134655.1. Taxonomy (NCBI): domain Eukaryota; kingdom Viridiplantae; phylum Streptophyta; class Magnoliopsida; order Rosales; family Rosaceae; genus Fragaria; species Fragaria nilgerrensis. Next base: position 29,235,084 of record CM020978.1, on the reverse strand, counting down.
GAGTTCCTCAATGCCAGTGATATAAACATAGAATTGTTGGTTGTTCAGTGAGCAAATATTATTGGGATAGCAGCTTGTTCTACCATCAAATATGCTTATTACTCTTGTACCATATGACTGATATTCTTATTGGGACTATTGTAGGGTTAGATTGTATTGGACCATTGGTGACACCAACATGGAATCCTTTATGTTGGTGTTCCCTCTGCATAACTCTGGTATGGTTCTAAATCCCATTTTCTGGTGTTTAGTAATGATATTTCGGAGAGAAGCTTCTGTTGATAGTATGGAGGCTAATAACTATAGAAACTTGAGTCATTTTGTTATAATTACGTACACAGATTCTGTTTTGGTTCAATGAGACTGTTACTGTAGTTCTCCATTGAATATTTTGATTCTAGTGCAATGCTTCACTTATGTTGAAGCTTGTATCAATTATTTGGATCTTCTTAATTATACTGTTTTTGTTTTCTACCCGAAACCCTATGCACTTCGAACGTACTCCATTGCCATGGCTGTTGCCTTCTATATGCTTATTTGCTTTCATAAAAGGTTATGTAGTATTATTCCTCTGCACCCTTGTGCTTCAATATAGTGCGGACTTCTTTTGGAGAAACTCAATTAGTACAACCACCAGTATGGTATGTAGGTATCTACAGCATCAGTAATTCTGTATGCTTGTTTGCTTTTGTGAAAACTTGTATAGTATTGTGTTTTTTTCTGTACCCCATTCGCTTCAAATAGGGAGAGGGTGCTTCTGCTGGAGTAACTCAATTAAAACAACCATCGGTACGGTATGTAGGCGTTTACACCTCTTCCTAATACAATGTGGAACCTGTTATTCACTGTATGGATATATATGTATTCTATTCCTTTTCTTTTTATGTGATATATTAATTTGTAGAGATTTCCTGTATTAGTTATTTTCTATGTCTGCTCCTATACATCCTATGCATTTCATATTCCTCCATATCCAGCATCATGGAAAGTTCGCCATGGTTATTTGTGAGATTAATTTTCTTGCAGAACCGTGCTAGAAACCCAGGAATGGGTGGAGGATATTCACAGCAAGGTTATCAAGCACGTCCTCCCACTGGCTGGGCTCCTAGTGGTCCTCCAATGCAACAACCTGGTTATGGATATGGACAATCTGGAGCATATTCTGGTGCAACACCTCAATATAATGCATCTCAGCCTTCTTATCCTGGCTATCCTCCTCAACCGGCATCTGGTGGATATCCCACCAATTGGGATCAGTCAGCTGCTGCACCAACTCAGCAGACCTCTCAGGGAGGTAGTTATGATTACTATTCCCAACAACCCTCACACCAGCAGCAAAACCCTGGTGGTTCTGCTGCGCCAGCGGATAATGCTAGCTACAATTATGGCCAGCCGCCTATTTCAGGCTATAATCAGCAAGGACAAGGTTATTCTCAAGATGGTTATGGTGGATATCAGGCACCACCTCAATCTGGGTATGGCCAGCCACCAGCATATGATCAACATGGTTATCCTGCAGCCAACTACAGTAATGTGAGCAACCCAGCTCCAGATACTTCCTCTTATGGATCTCAGGGGGAATCAGCCCAAGCACCTCCTGTGCAGCCTGCTCCAGGGGGCCAGCAAGCATACACTGCCAATCAACAGCCTAGCCCAAACCCTGCAAGTTACCCGCCCCAAGTGCCTTCTCAGCCAGGTTATGGAATGCCCCCAACTTCTCAAACTGGATATGGGACTCAACCACCTGCTCAATCTGCATATGGGCCTGGATATGGAGCACCACCTCAAGCACAAAAGCCTCCTGCTCAGTCACCCACCACTCCCGGTAGCTATGGTCAACCACCAGCTGTGCATCCGGGCTATCCCCATTCTCAGCCTCCACCTTCCGGATATGCTCAGCCTGATTCTGGTGCACGTGTCCCACCATCCAGTTATGGTTCTACAGCAGCTCAGGCAGGCTATGGTGGCCCCCCAGCTTATGGTGCACCGCCTTCTGGTCAGCCAGGTTATGGGCAGGCACCACCCTACAATACATCTTATGGCACTGCAGGATACACACAGCCTCCTGCATATTCTGCTGAAGGAGCGAATGGAAACACTCGTGGTGGAGCATATGATGCTGCTGGTGCTGGTGCTCCTGCTTCACAGACTGCTCAGCCAAGTGGAGTTGCCAAGACTTCCCCACAGAGTTAAAAGTGGGTTTTAATATCTGGTTGTGTTTTATTGTATTTCTGTAGTAAGGCTAGTTAGGTTAGTGTTTTTACGGAACTCTGTATTTGGATTTGTACTGTTTCAATTATTTGTTATTGCTAGATCTTACATTTCTTGTTACCTATGCTCTTTATTTCCTCCTGAATCCTGTATTCTATTTGAATAATTTGGTTTATGGTGGACATCGACATGGTTATGTGTTGCTAGTTGTTTTTGGTGTTTCTCGAATGAATATGTGTTGAATGAGAATGTTTCTTTTGCTATCAAAATGCATCTCTCTTCATTGTTCTTGCATGTACAGTCACAAATCGTCTTATTGAGCAAAGTCTCTGAATCTTATATAAACGTTCTAGAGTATCTGCAGAACACAGGCAGTGTTTCATTTCCTAGTCAATTTCTCTTCCATAATCCTTTCGTTCTCTGTAACAATGATCTTCCTGCCTTCTCTTTCAATCAAAACCTCTCTCATTCCTTCCGGCCTAATGTTCTACTTTCGCCTTTCGGGGCTGAACTGCATTAGTCGCTTCCACAAATCCTGGGTACTTCTGAATAGGCCTCGGTGATATATCATGGTAAGTTCTTAACCCTGAATTTTTGCAGTCTAAGGGGTTTTAGAATTGTTTATTGTTTGTGGATGTGGAGAATTGAATAGCGTGCGACAAGCTTGAAAATTGACATCAATTCAAAGTACATGAGGCAATTAGTGAACGGCTATTATTTGAAGTATAGCAATCTAAGCAAAGAGAGCTTGCAATTCTAGTGTAAATATTGCTTTATTTACTTGTAATGCGCTTCATTATTTCTTTCTCAGCATGTAGTGTACAATTTTGCAAGCACAAAAATCCTCTCATTCCCTTCTGAAATCTCAAATATCTGATCTGTAGCCACTCCATCCCTCCCGCTTTGCTTACAAAGGATCGTGTAGCTATCAATAATTGAAAGAAAATGACCATTTTGTGGTGTTTGAAACACGATGTTTCGTACTCAGTTCCTTCACAGTAACTGCCATTTGTTAAACACAGTTACTGCTTGCAGTACATCTACAATGCATTTTTATTTTTTTTTCTGAGAATCATCTACAATGCGCATCATCTCTAGAGATAAACGGATATTAAGGACCTGAAACAAACAACGATATACAGCAACTCAGAATTGAGATCGCTTGCAAATTCCAAGCTTACGCGATCCCAGGTCAAGCAAAAACTATAAGCAGCTTTCAACAATCAAACAAGTACAGGTTTAGAAACAAAATCAAGTTTTAGAGAATCTGTGGCTACTATTATAGCTCCAAAAGCAACAGAACAAAAAATCAAGGCACAACAAAGGACATCCTGAGATCTAAATCTATAACATGCCAATGCAATGTCTCCCTTTACATGGTGCTTAGCCAGGGCAAACCACCCTGGATTGACTTTTTATTTGATAGGATATAACCAAAGCTGCCCAACATGCAACATGAACGCCCTCACTTGGTCCACCAGAGGAGGAAATCTTTGCGCCGGTTGATCTTCTTCTGCAACTGGAGAAGGCCATAGAGTAGGGCCTCAGCAGTGGGAGGACAGCCCGGGACGTAGATATCAACAGGGACAATCCTGTCACATCCCCTGACGACAGAATACGAGTAATGGTAGTAACCACCCCCATTTGCACAGCTGCCCATAGAGATGACCCATCTAGGCTCAGGCATTTGGTCATAAACCCTGCAAGATAGTTTCATTTTGATGATCAATACCACTATTACGCATAACAAAAAGACTGAACAAGTGAAGAGCCAGAGAGATTACAACAAGTAAAAATTTTAAAATATGGGGGAGCATTGAGAATAAAATCCCAAAGAACAAATGTATTAAACAACGTAGGCAGTCTTGAAAACAAGCTTGAGTTTGTGAGCGCGTGTAATATTAACTACAGCCAATACCCCAGGATGCACTATCAGCATAACTGAAGTTTTGCACTACACAGTTCAGGGCTGAGACATATCCATTCCCTCAAGTGGGATTCACAAAACCCTATGAAACCCTCTAGTTTAGTCAAATCAAGCTGAACTAATACAAGCGTGGTTACCATTACAACCAGGAATGCAAGTAAACTATAACAGCTCGCTTTCTACATAATAGAAACTGAATAAAAAGAAACTAACACAAACCAAAAGACTTGTTTGATTTGACATAGCGGCCAACAGGTGAACTATCCGATATATCTTGCATTCTTGCCCTCAATTGGTCATTATTTACTGGCTCATACCAAGTCAGATGGAAAAGCTAAGAGCTTCCCAAGATCAAGGAAACTATGGACTCCCAAAATCCTAAACACATCCGTGACTGAAATTGAGCTAGTGCTTGCCATCCACATCGAAAACCATTTACCTACTTAAGACATTTATGATTCCATTAGCATAACAGATGCAAATGAGGTCTCTCTACGTGGAAATGTAATTCCCATTTAATTGGATTCAAAAACCAAAATCAAATTAAGCTCAAACCTAGAAAAATTCCAATATTCCAAACCGCTCCCAATCTCAAACACACAGATTCGTAGATTCAATCCAAAACCCTAACACACACAAATTGAAATTGAAATTGAAGCAAATAGGGAACGAGGAAGAAGAAGACTCACTTGCGGAGAGCGGGGGCCATCTTATTGGTGAGAGTACCGGCGACGATCATGCAATCAGACTGGCGAGGGCTTGGCCGGAAAATGATACCGAAGCGGTCCAAATCGTAGCGAGCAGCGCCGGTGTGCATCATCTCGACGGCGCAGCAAGCGAGGCCGAAGGTCATGGGCCAGATGGAGCCGCGCCGGGCCCAGTTCATCAGATCGTCGACCTTGGAGATCACGAACTCCGCCGCCTTGGAGAGTCCGGCCGGGGACGACGTGGCCGGCGGGGGAGGGCGTTCGTAGGTGGCCGGAGAGGAGGAGTAGAGAGACGGGGTGGTGTGGAGGGCGAGGGCGCGTTGGGCGCCGAGCTGGAGAGGCACGCGCGGGACTCGAGTCAGCAAAGCCATGGCTGTCTTGAGGAGCTGAGGTTTCAGGGAGAAGCTCTAATGCCTCTAATTTTGCAATTCTAGGACTTCAGGCGGTTACCGGTTTCGGAGGTTTTCCTGTATATATTTAGTTTTTTATTTTATTTTCTATGATCCGAAAATAAATACAAATCGAGCTTGAAATATCTAGTTAATATCGGTGCATAACTAGTTAATAGCCTTATTTACTGGTGGCAGATCATTCCAGATTGATTAGTTCATATAGTTAGTTATGCTAAGTAATATTCTTTTGTCAGTGGAGTGTGGTACTCTTTCCTTCAAGGAGGCCACTATTAACTCTTTGATGTAATTTTTTTTTCAAGCAATAAAATTTGCTCTTTGATCAAAAAAAAAATAAAAAATATCGGTGCATAACAATTTCAAAACAAAGTTGGTATACAGATTCAGCTCTATTGATCGATTCAATTCTTACATATGTCAAACTGTTACCGATTCAATTGTTCCACACAAATACGTGAAATTAATACCGAACTAGTAACGTTCCTACCGACTCGATACCATTTGGGTGTTGGTTTATTAGTTTGGATACAATTTGTCCACTGTTGAATCTTTTTACATGGTTTCGAAGTAGACTTCAAGTTGTGCATAAAGAATTCGAGGGGACTTGTGAAACCGACTACAATGGGAACTGCTTATGATCTCATACGCTTTGTTACATAGAGAATGTGGCAGAATTAGGACCATAAGAAGAAAGTTCATTGCCATGCCCGGAACCCATCGCGCAATAAAAGCTTTTCATTTGGGTAGGTGTCCGATCATGTCTTAAGCAGAAGGTAATTCTTAGTATTAAGAGGATCTTCACCAGTCATATGGAAAATATTAGATCAACTCACAACCGACTTAAGAAAACTAAGGAATTTACTAAATAGTAATTCATAAATACTAAAAGAAAAACTTGTTACAGTTCCTATCCAGGAAGCACTATTTTCAGCACAATCTACATAAGCGAAAGAAGCACCTAATTCAACAATAGCAGTCTCTACTATTATATGACCCTCCTCTTTATGGAGATGATCACTAATCAGTTGAGTACAGCAGAAACATAACCTGAACAATAAACACCAGAAAACCATATGAATTGAGACCCACAAAATCGTGGTTCCAAGTGAAACTGTTGAAAGAAAAGTCTTGCATGAGGGCCTTCAATCCAAAGGTTCGAATACTTGCTAAAGATCTTAGAAAATCAGCAGATTCTGAAGGAGGGGAAAGAATGGTTAGAAGGAAAAACAACAGGGATGAATTTCACAAGCCTTTTTAACTGTAATTCAGATGATACAAGGTTGGAGGCCAAGGTATCAATGAGAATTGATGCAACACAACTGTCTCAGCTTCAGGATAGGACCTGATTGCTTTCCACTGTAGCAGCAATTTCAACCCGGTACCTCTTTCACAGTAGGCAGATCAGCTAATATCACATCTCTTCCACTAATGATACACAATTTGGACAAACCATCCACTTTATGATATAGCATTAACAGCAGTATCCCACCTGAATCCGGAGACTAATTTCTTCTTGAAAAATTTTGTATCAGCAGAAAGGTTTCCTGAAGTCGCACAGTTAAGTAATGGTTTGCAGAGGTTATAAGTAGGGGTGCAGCGCCAAATAGCTAGCTGGGAAAGAAGGCAAAGCAGCCTTTGTCAACCTTCATCAAAAGCAATCAGAAGGGCCTTGCTTGCCTTTAAGTACAACTTCCCATACCATTTTTACGCATAATACATGTAAAGGCTATTTGAAGCAGCACATGCAAGTGAATTCTCAGTAGGATGCCATGCAAGATGTAGCAACTTTGTCGTGAAATCAAAACCATTTCCATTTGTATCGGCTCCAGAGTTATCTGCACCTTTTATAATTTAAAGGAAAACAGACATTGGTTAGTCAAACCGACAACTGAACAATGGATACAAATTATATGCCAACTCACTTGAGTAATCACATCATTGAATAAAACAATCCTCATTAAATCAAACTAACTAGGAAATAACTAAAGAAAGCAGTATCATATCAAATCTAACTGTTTCAAATGCTAAATCCTGTCTAAAAGAGAAGTTTATTTCCGAGTTGAAACAAATGCTGTGGTCTTTAAACTCAGCCACTCAATTTTTTCAGAATATTTACATATACAAAAATCACACGTCAGTAAACACATACCTCGCCTCAGAACACGAGGAAGATTTCCCAAAGATCTAGCAGGCCTTGATGGTGTTTGGACTTGTCTCCTAGAATTCCAAGAGAAATAATTAAGCATCAGTTTATAGAAATAATAGCGAATAAGATGGTTTGTTAGACTCATAATGATGTGGTCGTAAGATTGCACGCCTATTTTAAACATACCTCATGGGGTTTTTGCTGGCCTCCAATGTTGTTGCTTCCGTGCTCCCTTCAGAACAACCAAACACTCGAAACAGATTGCTGGAATCACACAAGAAATTATATATTATATATTGATTCACAAGTTGCATATAGGTCAGGGATTGAATTAAACTAACGAGCATGCATATACTAACCTGTAAGACCCTGTTGCCACTCGAGCTCCATCTCCACTTAGACAGCACTCAAATTTATCGAAGATAGAATCGTTTTCATACAAATCACACAGCTGAGAAAGGAAACATACCAAAATAAATTGCATGTCATGGTATAATTCTAAATTGCATAATCTTCGTTTTAAGTCATCTAAATTAAGTAGGTTTTTTGAGAGAATACATCACCTTAGGTCTTAAATATTCATGAACCGGGAAACTCGCAACTGGGCCAGAATCCATATTGATGTCCCACAGCTGAGACCCCGGAAAAAGAACAAAACAATAAGAAGTGAGAGAGCAGAATTAGTTAGGGATGGGGTAAAGAATAAGAAACTAAGAAGACCAAAGCGATAATGCCCCAAAAGCAGTGCAAGCACAATATTGAATAGTAGGGTATTCAAATCTAAATATCAGAGTAAACCACTCCAAGCATCTTGGCATTCGCTCTTACCAATTTGCTTCTTTTTTTTCTTTGTGAAAAGTTATTATTAGAAAATTGAAAGAAACAAAATGAAGAGCAGTTACTAATGGCTGCAGTTACAAGAAAATTTATCAACCATGGGCTTCTTTGGGAATTCAAGCATTCAACCCTCCCTAAGGCTTGTTGCTTAGTATATAACATAACATATTCAGCCAAGAAAGTAGTAGAAGTAAGATGTTGAGGGTAAGACCCATATAGGGGTATTGGAACAAATCCCATATCCACCATCTACAGTATTAATTTGGGAAAGACCTAGAATGAGGATATTTGAAGCTTAACATATGAAATAAAAAGTCAAACTGTTAAGATTGATATGAAGATATGAACCTTGAGAGTCATATAGTCACGACTAAGTATATGTCTTCCATTCTTAGCAAACTTAATATCTGAAATTGAGGCTATTATCTCAGTGAAAAAAGATCTTGAACCGGCTGCTTCGTGTTCTTCAAACCTGTACCGTTATGAAACAATTAGAACAAACTATAAAAAAAAAGAATCAGGAAGTAAGACTAATTTGGTAAACGAATGTCATAACAAATCATCTTTGATAGGTGTGGAAGTATATAGAATAACTAAGGAGGGCGGAGCGAGAAAAATGAATGCTAACTCACAGTTTGCTATGATTGTCACATAAAGCTGACTGCCGCAGATCAATAAGACGAATTGAGCCTTTTGAGCTACTGTATGCCAATGTGTTACAGTGAGTAGGGTGAAATTCTGCTGAAGTTATCACCTCTGCGCACATTCAACACATAATAAATCAACGAGAAAGGAAACAAGCAAGCAAAAGAGGACATCAGAACTAGGGAGATTCGTCTTAGAATTTCTTTTATACATAAAAATCTTCAAGCAACATAGTAGAAAGATAAGACAGCATGTTTATTGAGTGGAAAACTGTCCAGAATATGACAGAACGAAAGACCATGATTCATGCAAGCTACCCTGATTCTGGACAAGGATCCACATATTCCTTTATATGAAAATCTTTACACTAGCCAAACAATAAAAATAAAAATAAAACAAGTGAAATCAACATAGTAGAAAATTGTGATCATAGTGGTAGGGGTTCAACCAGTTAGATCCTCCATGTTTGTAGGTTTCACATCAACAATATTAAAACTTTGACTGCTGATCTCTAAGTTCCATAGATTAATTCGCAGATCATCAGCTGATATAAAAGTTTCGCCATCACTACAAGACAAGAAAAAGGAACATAAGTGGATAAGAAAATAGACCATGCAATATAATAGCCAGGAAACAATACCAAAGTGTACGTAAGAATAAATAAGACTCCTATTAAATCTTTTTCTTTTCCTTTTGTTCTGTTGATAAATGGGGAAGATAAACAAATACAGTGTTCTCCTCCATGATCAAGAAACTAAAGTGATGCAACTTCAAGTAAAAGTATCAAGACAATGAACATACAAAGTTGCTTCAAAATTAAAGAAAAAAGGAGGCATACAATTCAAAATTAACAAAGAAAATGTACCTATTATTTGAAATGGAATTGATATGATAGTCATGGGCATGGGCATAGACTCTTCGACATCTAGCCAGAAGACTTGTCTCAGGACTGGTCACCTGAATCCAACAAATTTGTAGTGTTAAATAACAGTAAATCCTTACGAAAGATGTTAACAAATGTAAAGTGCTGATTGTTTAAGCAAAAAGAGAGAGTAGAACATAATATTTCTTTGTACTAAATTCATATGCCTTCAGAAAACAAACATATAAGGTTAAGTACAACTACCACAGGCATTCGCAGGGATGCAAAACCCCCAGCTGGAATAGAAGTATCATTGCTTGGGAAGCTGATGTGGTTATCTTTGCATACTCCATTTGCAAGGTATGGTTTGGAAATTTCTGGTGTGCTGTCAACAACTGGACCATTTCCCAAAGATTTAGACTGATCCACATTCATCTCAGATAATTTCTTTACCTTCTTCTCTTGGACCTGCTCAGCATTGCAGTTTGATTAGAAAGTTTCATCAATTATGTTTAAATTACATTTCAAGTTGTACAACCTAGCGTCGTAGCTGAATATAAGAGAAATAATTTCACTACAGTCTGCACACACACACACACACATACACACAGAGTTCAGGAAGAGAATGAGGAACAAGCTATAAATTGAAAAGGCAATGCAACTAATGCCCTTTAAAAGTAACTGAAGAAGTATGTGGAAGGAAATCATCGAAAAGTTGCATATGGAAATGTTTTTGCACCTTCCAGAATTTGATGGTTTTGTCATTAGTTGAGAGAAGAAACAGTGCACCGTTTGCTGTCTGACACCATCGAATCTTGTTGATTTTTTCCTCGATTTCCAAGCTCTTTAAATAATCAAACTGAGATTCAAGATGACAAAAAAGATACAAAGTTAAGTCAAATTCAGAAGCCGGCAAAGACAAAATTTTCATAAGTTGATTTAAAAAGTTTCACAAATCATAGGTAAAGCACACAGAAAGTGATACCTCAGGTTCATGACTCTGGAACTCAGTTTTATATCGAAACTCAGGATGCTTACTCATGGAATAATCCATTCTCTCCAGATCTTTCCGATGTGCGCCATTCTATATTCATAGTACATAACAAGGAAGTAGAACTAAATCAAAACAGAGTAGCAAAAGTAGAAATTGTCCCAAATGAATATAAAGAAATCATTCATCCACCACCATTCCCTTAAAAATGGCGTCAACTAACTCACCTCCTTGGCATCAGTTCTTTCAAATAATACCACCCGCCCTCCACGATCTCCAGTGGCAAGGTGGTCTCCAGTTCTATCGAATTCTATAGCAGATATTATATCAACTGCAAAACCAGTGAGAGTGTAACCACAGTAAGTGCTTTCGTATGCGTAATTTATACCATGCACGCTTTCCCCAAACACCTAAAGTCTCTTATCCTAAACTTCAAAAGTAGTCATTTAGGTGCAACCATTGTTCCAAAGAGATGCATCCTTCCTAATTGCTATTCCGTTTACTTTATTACGAATATAGATTGTAAAGTGCTTACTCTACTTATCAATCAAATTCCGTGGTTTTCTTCTAAGCAAATAGGCATGCACCACACGCAACCACAAGTAGATAACTGCAAATGTTCATCGATGATAGAACAGCCATTAACTAAACCATCCACGTCATAAACCCTGCAGACTACAGCTCAAGTGCTTCTGTCTATAATCAAACTAGCTAAACCTCACTTTAATCCATCTTAATTTCATTCTTACTATTCAACATCACCAAACATCAATTTAAACCTAATCATCCAATAAATGATAATCGCAGCGTTGAACAAATAGTATTAATGAGAAGGAGACTGAAATCCGTAACTCAACCGAAAACGAAAGCAATCGAATCGAGAATCGAGAACAGTACCTTCCTGAACTTCCTCGCCGGCGGTCCGTTCTCCGAAGACCTGAGAGAACTTCCAGTCGAGCGGCACCGTCGCCGCCGCTCCAGACGTCGCCGGACCTTCTCCGCCGCCGTTCATTTCCCTACCACCACTACAACCTCGCGAAAACTCGCCGAATCGTGAAAAGCAAATCAGAAATCTATCATGCGTCGTCGATCTGAAAACGGAGAGAAAAGTCTAGCGTGAATCTCACGGTTGGATTTAGGGAACAATCTTCATCGGAGAATCAAATGCAGAGTGTCTCTTCCTTGTTCTTCATCCATTCCAAGCCTGACGCGTACGGATTGGAATCTCCACTCTCTCTCTCTCTCTCTCTCTCTCTCTCTCTCTCTCTCTCTGTCTCTGATCTCTTCCTTTTTACTTTTTTTTTTTTTTGGGTTGCTGAAAATAGAGGGGAAGAAAATGACGCAGCGGGACGTAGCTTTTTAGCTCGATTCGTCGTGAACATCTAAATTATGGCCCGACTCGCTTTTATTATTTTATTTTTCTAAATATTGATCCTGGAAAAGAAGAGGAATAATTATAATGACATGTAAGAAAGGTGGTGGTGATATGTTAGAATTTCAGATGTGATAACTACTGAAGGGGACTAATATGATTTTTATATTAAGATGCGTTTTGTATAATTTTTGGCTTTATGGATGTAGTCGAGTGCGTTCCTGCGTAGACTACAATGCACTGGTTTCCTTCTATCCGACGGTGGTAGTTGGGCGACAGTAAAGAGTTGAACGGTGGTGGGAGAAGCAGGCTTAAACATCAACGTGTTTCTTTTTTTTTTCTTTTTCTTTTTTTGAACAAGAAACATCAGTGTGTTTCTTTAGAGACAAACTTAGGTGTTTAAGATGAGATGAGTTATTGTGTTGTGTGTTTCAGACTAAAAATGGTGTTGTCACTGTTGTGTATGTGTTGCAGACTTTGCATCCTCATTTTTGTTTTTTTCTTCTTCTCCTTTTTTCAATAATTAAAGTCATTATTCTATTTTCTTTTCTTATCCAGCCTTGTTTTATATTTTGAAAAGAACCATCAACACTTTATTCAACTTGAAAAGAATTACAAAAATATGAGAAACATCGATGGTGAATAAAGGTTCCTCACTCTCTTTATTCCTACTAAAAATAGTCACGGGTCTGTCATAGATTATAACATATATGAGTTAGGTCTAGTTTGATACAGTTTTGTTTTTAAAAAAATCAGCTTTTATCCGAACTTTTAGATTTCATAGTGTTTAGTAACAGGTCACTGACAACAGATTTTAGAAGCATTTTAAAAGCAGCTGTCACTAAAAACACTAGAAATTAATAAATTTTGTCTTGACAGCACTTTTAAAACTAATATTTATCAAACACAAAACTGTTTTAATTTACAGCTTATTATTTTCGCAATACAGCAGTAGCATTTTTTTTTTTAAAGTCACATCAATACAAAACTAGCCCTTAATCGAGCCAAACACTTAACCATGCATAACACTCCTCTAGACAAGCTACATGCTTAACTATCAAATGTGCAATATCATTGATGCATAACAACTCGTCGTAGCCAAAAGCAACCTAACCTTCTCTACACGTACCCTAACTTCAGCAAAACACTCTATTTCACCGTTCACTAAGTTGACATCTCTAAACAGTATGTCTCTACTTCCTCTAGCAACCAACCAGTACGAATTACCGTCTCCAACCCCAAAATGATTGTCATGAGTTTAGTGGCACAGGGCCGGAGTCGCCCTTGAACCCTCAAGTAAAGAAAAGACGTGACTCTTTGATCGTGAGAGGAAATGACTACTACAAATACACATGATTTTGTAATCAACATTTATACAATCATATAAATCATACTTACGAAAAATTGTTGCGTACACTTGTCGATCTAAACACTCAAATGCTTCAACCTTCCAATCTCATGGCAACAAAAACATCAATTAAAAATAAGAAAAGGAATTGTAGTTAGCTTGCTAATGATAGAAGTAACTTGGTATAAAAACTTACAAAAACATTTGGAAATTGTAATTATGAGTGATGCGTCGGCTGGTCACACCCAAATACCAAATATATAGTCAATCATTTACAACCATGTGTTTGTGTAAGGCCCAAAGCAGAAAATTGGGCTTGGAGTGAGCCATTCGGAATGGCTTTTGACCTTGGGCCAAGACTCGAATATCAGCCTGCTCAAAAACATCTCATATCGTCCAATATGATGGCAGTTGGGCCATCTAGTTCAAAGAGAGTGAGATAGAGCGACAAGAGCTTGAAAGTGGGGCCACGATTCTCCTGGTGTCGACACTTAATTGGTCACGTGTAATTTATGTTGTTAGGTTCATGATCCAATAAGGTCTAGCGACAAGGATGAGTCACAAGTCTAGCATGTAGTCCAGCTTTTCTCCCATCAAAATGGGGTGACCTTTCTCCACCTTATCTACCCGGAGTCCATACTTATATGTCTTCAAAATTTATGCTTTCATTTACACCGAAGGAAAATTATTACATCGTCCACCAACAATCTTAGTATTTTCGTCCTGGTTTTTGATTTTTTTACTCTATATCGGACTAATATATTGTGTTTATGAAAATAAGCATTCTCATTCAATATTTACCGAAATTGGTGATTTAAAATTCATGCACGTAAATGACATTCTCGTTAATATTTCTGATAATAATATGACATTCACAACCGTGCTCAAGTATTGGTTTAGATAATTGTTTGTTTATGTTAATCAATAAGCAAAAGGGCGCATTACTAACATTATGCTCGAGCATAAGATGCATTCACTATCAATGTTGATGCAAAATCTTATTCGTGATTAGCACAAGGAAAAAGAGGACCAATTACAACAAGGGGTCTTAGAGATTAATTGATTGAAAGAGACGGAAGGTCACTACACCGACGTGAAACCACAGATTACGAAAGCTCAACAACCATTTTCCACACAATTAACTTCATTATTAATTGCATATAATCTTCATTATTAAGTACGTATTAGTATCCCTAAACCTAAGGGTTTCTTTACAAATTATTAAGATATTGCTTTGGGGCCATATAGATAATCATGTTCCTGGGTTTCATCAGAAGCTGCGAGGTGACCTGTGACCGACACATCTTCTGGTTCTTGTTGGAAACTATAATAGTGAACCTCATATGAAATTATGAATAGAAGGAGCTCGATTTGAGGTGTCGGTGGTCTTACAGCTACGTGGAAATGGCTTCTGTACAGAGATATTGTGAATAATATACGTGAATATTAATTAGGATTTAGAATTTAGGAAATATATAGAGGTTTTTTTTATGAGTACTGTATATAAATCATTGTGGTTGGTGGGTTAATGGTGATGGGATATGGGATCTTATGTGGATTTCCAGGTCAAATGAAGATTCTGGGTTATAAACCTTACAAGAGTGTAACCTAAGAAGAAGTGGTTCCAAAACCAGATTAAACTAGAGCAGGTTAGCAGCAACATTAACGTAAGCTGATTGTTGGTACGAAGGCTATTGAAGACAAGCAGATCGTGAAGTTGGTAAGTGTCATATATGGACGGCCGATAGAGCTAGGTTTTAAGTTGACAGAAGCCTCCCGTATACCCTTTTCAGCTACTGATCGATAATAGCGACTTGTCTGCATTTGATATAGATCAAGTGTGCATGTATGCAACTATACATGCAATAATTATATGCATGGAGAGGAAACTGGTAGAATTTAAATGAGATATATAGATATTAACGAATTTCTTATGCATGTTTAGAATACGTTTTCTGCTGAAAGGACTGAAATTAGCTGTGTCAAATCCAACAATTAGAATTTGATGCCTGCAGTGCTAATTATGACAGGTACCAACTTATGTATATCACTATATAACAGGTCTAATGAAGAATATGTTTTGCATGTTGCGCTATTTATAAGTTATATATATGATGTTCCAACCACAGAATCATCTAACTGATAGCATGAAAGCCTACCATGCAAAGCAAAAATAAGAAAAAATTGCTCCATATATATGTGTATCTTTGCATATCAACTATAGAATCAAATTTCATTGCCACGTGGCAACCCAAATCTCACTCATGACCCAAGCCTTCCCATGAAGACCCAGAGGGTGGACTTGCTTTAAGTTGAGGACTTGTTGATGACTTTTCGGCTTAGCCCATATTTCGATCTTATATCCACATATTGACCGTTCAATTTATAAGTGAGTATATCATTTCTCCAAATTTTCAGCTATATGAAAATTGTTAAGACATTTATAAGTGTGATTTATCAATTATGAACTTAAACGGTTCATATTTAACAGATTTGGTTCGTTCATTAATTTGATTAATTTGATCTAGTTTGTTATCTTGACGAACACCAATTTGACTGAAAATTTGTAGAAATGATATACTCATATTGATGCAGCGAAAATATAAACGTTGGAATCTACCAACGGCGACTTGAATCCACAAGTCTGGTTTTCTCGAATCCACGAGAGAATCTGGAATCCCACCAGAGAATTGAGATAAACTTAAGAGTTTTATTAATATTAAAGCTGACGACTACAACTGATAAAAACTCTTTATATAGGAGAAACTAAACCTTAGGGTAACTAACAACCAAGTCTAAAAGCCCATAGGTTAAAAGAAAACATAATCTAAAATAAACTAAAAACCTAAAATAATACTAAATGCCGAATCGTATATATAAAACGATAACTTTTTGCCTAAATCTGATAGGCCGACTCACTAAAGTGAGTAATGTAGATCTCGTCGTTCCCATTCCGGAAAGGTATTATGCTTTCTAAACGGACATTCTGATCAAAAGTTACTCTATATGAGATTTGCTTATGGAAATCAGATTTCGCACGAGTAACCCTAAAAATCCAAAACAACATCTTCTTGAATATTCTAGCGGCTAACAACCTCTTGACACGAGAATTACCGATCTTCAAATTATTCTTTTTTATTATTCGTTGTTTCTTGATTTTTATTTATTTCTGTCTAAATTTAGCTCATTTTTGTCCTACATCAGTCTCCTCCACTACAAAAAAACTCGACCTTGAGTTCATCTTGAATGCAAAACAAGAACTTTTAAAAGAGAAACTTAATAATAAATGAAACAATTGAACTTGTGGTTTGTAAGCCTGCTCTTCTACGAACTCGGATGACACAACCATGAACCCAACGCCATAAATGAGTTTGTCATATGCAACTTGAATAGATTCTTCTCGGCTCTCAAGAATATTGCAATCTTGAATCATAATTGTTTCTGATTGATATATCAGAGGCTGCAAGGTTTCTTCAACAAAAGCAATTTCTTCTTTAATCTCCGAAGTGACTTCTTCATCATTCTTTTCACACACCTCAAGATGGTCAATCTTAATGTTCTTTCTTGCAGGCTTGATTTTGATCTTGTGCAACTCTTTCCTGAGTAAATATGTACCATCTTTGCAATAACCACCATTGACGTTTTCATGCCATGGTTTTTCAAAAAGTACATCAGTGTCGTCTATGTCAATCACATGACAAGTAACATCATCGTTATAAAATGCTCCTATATAGATGAGAACTTTACAAACCTTTGTTACATGTGCATGATTATCAATGTAATATGGATTTCACTGTTGGTAATTGAAGGTAATCAACAACCTTACTTGCTACAAAATTCTCTTGTAGGCTGCTGTCAATTATTACTGACCATACATTATCTTTGATGAAACATGTTGTTCGAAAGTCGTTGTAATCTGGCGATGTGAATACCTAATGTTCCATGCTAGCTTCCTTCTTCATCTTTTTTTTTATAATTGAATTGATGAGGCTAACCTAAGGCGAATCTCTTGGTATGTTTATCTTCAACTTTGGATAGATACTCTACAACCAATGTCATTGAGGTTGGCAGGTAACATGAACTTGATCACCCATGACTACGAATCCATAACCACCAAGAAAAATTCCTACTCTAATTACCAATTGATGCAGCGGAAATATAAACGTTGGAATCCACCAACGGCGACTTGAATCCACCAACGGCGACTTGAATCCACCAACGGCGACTTGAATCCATAAGTCTGGTTTTCTCTAATCCACGAGAGAATCTGAAATCTACCAGAGAATTGAGATAAACTCAAGGGTTTTATTAATATCAAAGCTAACGACTACAACTGATAAATGCTCTATATGTAGGAGAAACTAAACCCTAGGGCAACTAACAACCAAGCCTAAAAGCCCATAAGTTAAAAGAAAACATAATCCAAAATAAACTAAAAATCTAAAATAACACTAAATGCCGAATCAGATATATAAAACGATAACTTTTGGCCTAAATCTGATAGGCCAGCTCACTAAGGTGAGTCTTGTAGATCTCGTCGTTCCCATTCCGGAAAAATGTTATACGTTCTAAACAGATATTCTAGTAAAAAGTTACTTTATATGAGATTTGCTTATGGAAATCAAATTTCGCACGAGCAACCCAAAAGTCTAAAACAATATATTCTTGAATATTCCAACGGCTAGCAACCTCTTGATACGAGAATTACCGATCTTCAAATCATTCTTTATTATTATTCGCCGCTTCTTGATTTTTATTTTTTCCTGTCTAAATTTGGTCCATTATTGTTCTACATCACATATAAACTTAAAAACTGAACATATAAGATGTCAAAATGTGATTGAAAAATGAATCTTTTAAATCATAAACCAGAAAGTCTTCAACTTAAAAGTCTTTATTAAAAAGGCTCCCTATACATCATATACTCAAAAAAAAAAAATATATACATCATATACTCATGTAACAAACTCACCAGTAAAGGAAAAAAGTCGCACCTTCAAAATCCAAATACAGAAGCAAACCAAACACAATTATTACTTTCCTATCCTTCTTATAAAATAAAAAACAAGGGACAAATTAGTAAAAGCGCAGAAACTGTCGGCTCCAGGGGCTTAACCGTGGTTAAGCCAAACCAGCGTCCGGGGTTGAAGAAGAGGCCGTTGGTATATACGGTCCGCTCGTGAGGCTCTGCGATTAAGCGTCGGTGACTCGTGCGAGTTCAGAGCGAGTCAAACATTTAAAACAGACACCCGGAGAGTGATAGAAAGAGAGAGCATTGTATTTATACCGCCATGGAAGCCAAGCCCATTGCCCTCACCCATTTCAAAACCTGAGCCAAATTTGATTAGAGGGAAACCCAACCCCAAAAAAATCAAACTATCAAAAATGGGGGATTCTAGTGGTGATTCAGTGTCAGTGGATATGGAGGGGGTTTCTCTCTGTGGGAAGGTACAGTCGTTATTCTCCTGGGATTGGTTTTCATTTTTGTGGTCAATGCTGCATACAAGAAACGAAGCTGATTTTGGTGTTCTATTTTGTTATTGAATTTATATGAACTTGTTGAATGCAGGTTAAGTTTTATGGTTTATGAAATTTTTGAATTGGTATTCTTGCTTTTTTTTTAGCTCCAGATAGCTCGATTTCAAAAGCAAATCAGGTCAACTACTTGTTTGATTGTGTATTGTTATTGGAATCAAGGATGAAAGTTTTAGCTCTGTTGAGTTTTTGAAATGCTAGATTACTCCAGAAAGGGTTACCAGAAAACTCTTACGTTTTACTTGATGGTGTACTTTGGTATGGTACTGTTGGTTGGTAGTTTCTTCTCCTCTGGGAGTAAATGACCTGGAAAAAGTGGTTCGAATTTCTAGTGTTGAATTGTTACTGCCATTATTGCAATTTGCAAGCTTTGGGTCACTATTCTGTTATTGGAACTACGTATTAGTTTCTCAATTTGATTTACTGAATTAGTGGACTCTATGATGGAATCTGTCTGCAGGAGCATCTTGTACAAACTAGGCATGGTTATGTGTCCGTTGCCGTGTTGGGAGATCAGGACAAACCAGCTCTTGTCACTTATCCTGATTTAGCTTTAAATCGTAAGTAAAACAAAACTTAGCCACTGAAAATTATTTCTTGGTTAAGAAATCAAAATTCGCCTATTAGTTTTTCTGGAAGAAATATTGGCAGGTAATCAAGTTTGATTGCTTTTACCTCTCGGATGATGCCATTGTACCAACTGATCCTTTGAAAATACTGAAGCTTTATTTCTACTTGATCCGTCATTAAACATTTTAAGTTCTAAGGAAAATGAATTTTGTGTAGTACATAAGAGAATGGTGATTTATTGACTTTGGTAAAAAATTAAGGTCAAGAGATATCATGAATATCAGTAAATCTTTTATACATCTAATTTCCAATTTAACGTTTGTCTTATTATGTGGATTTTCAGATATGTCCTGCTTTCAAGGATTATTCTTTTGTCCAGAAGCATGTTCTTTGCTGCTCCACAACTTTTGCATATACCATATTAGTCCTCCCGGCCACGAGGTTTGTAATTCAATAACTGAATACATTTCATGCTTCTGCTTAATCTTCCTGCCTAAATTGTTGCAGTTTTCTTCCATTGACTGCTATTCACATAAGTTCTTATGTTGTGCTTTCTTCAAGAACTATTTCAGTTTGGAGCTTCAGCGATTAGCCTTGATGATCTTGCGTATTCCACTGATGATTTAGTAGATCAGATTGCCGAAGTTCTCAACTTTTTTGGGTAATCAAATTTTCATGACAGTATTAAGTTAATGTTAATCAGGAGCTTGTTTAGAGTTATCTGATAGTTTCTACAATCAAATGGTTAACTCAATTATGTAGTGGTTGAAAAGGCTTCTGGTTTTATTGTCTGAAAAGATATTTGCATGCATCTACCAACTCTAGATACGAAATGATGTGAATAACAATGTTCTAGATCTGGGTCTCAACTCTCAAGTAATACATGATATTCACAAAGCTCGTTGAACCTTTTGTTATCTCTTTAATAGTCATCCATCTTTAATTATTATGATGAATTGAAATATGAAGGCAAATAAAAGTATCTTTTTTTTCTTTCTCCCGTAGACTTGGTGCAGTGATGTGCATGGGGGTTACAGCTGGAGCTTACATTCTTGCTCAATTTGCTGTAAGATCTCTATCCTCACTGTGCACATTAGTACTTTTTGTTATCATCT
The DNA here is from genome assembly GCA_010134655.1 of Fragaria nilgerrensis. Taxonomy (NCBI): domain Eukaryota; kingdom Viridiplantae; phylum Streptophyta; class Magnoliopsida; order Rosales; family Rosaceae; genus Fragaria; species Fragaria nilgerrensis. The sequence goes on along the minus strand of CM020978.1, from coordinate 29,214,408 downwards.
CAATAAGACTTTTATTGATCATCTTTCCATAATCTTGGGAACAGATGAAATACAGGTCCCGTGTTATGGGGTTGATACTCGTTTCTCCAATATGCAGAGCACCATGCTGGACAGAATGGTTGTATAATAAGGTTCCCTCTCCCCTCACCCTTCCTGGATGTATCAACTCTTGTAGTGTTTGGAATATCGAGCAAATGGTTTGCACATCCTAACTTTTTTTTTTTCCTCTTAATTTTCAGGTGATGTCAAATTTACTGTACTTCTATGGCATGTGTGGTCTGGTAAAGGAGATATTGCTTAAGCGCTACTTCAGCAAGGTCTGCCATTGTTCTAGTCTAAAGCACAAATATCTATTTTTATACATGTGGTTTGGTTTCATTGTTAACATTTTAAATCTTGGTGGCAGGAAGTTCGTGGCAGTGTTCAAGTACCAGAATCAGATATAGTTCAGGCATGCAGAAGAGTTAGTCATCTAACTTTGTCAATCTGTCCATTATTTATACTAGTTCTCTGATTTGTGTACGTACCAAAATGATGTGTCAAACTGCTGATTGCATATTTGGTTTCACTCTTGTATCCTATAACAGTCGCTTGATGAAAGGCGGAGTTCAAATGTTTGGCGGTTTCTTGAAGCAATCAATGGGTATATCCCGTTCCCAATATTAGTTTTACTTTATCATTTACTCTCATCTTTTTATCACCACACTCTCTATTTAAGAAAATATTGATGCTCCCTTGTTTTGGGAGTCATGTTTGCTTGCATTGCAAACAGTGTAATAATGCAACCAATATGACAATCAGACAATATATGAAGAAGACTAGTGCTGCATCAATTGGTTAATTGTTGCGGACTACCTTTGTACTTTTGGAATCTCCATTTCAACCATGGACTCTGTTTTCATCTTCTTTCAGGAGACCCGACATTTCTGATGGATTGCGTAAGCTACAATGTCGTTCACTAATATTTGTTGGCGAGAACTCTCCCTTTCACTCAGAAGCTCTCTACATGACATCAAAATTAGATAGGCGATATAGTGCCTTGGTTGAGGTATGCGATCCAGGTCTAGAACCTATGAAAATACCTGTTGCATCTCTATATGAATATTAAGCAAGCTTATTACTGGTGGCGTGGGTGGCCTGCAGGTTCAGGCATGTGGATCAATGGTGACAGAGGAGCAGCCTCATGCAATGTTGATACCATTGGAGTACTTCCTCATGGGTTATGGCTTATACAGGCCTTCTCAGTCAAATGTCAGCCCAAGAAGCCCCTTGAGTCCGTCCTGCATCGCACCAGAGCTTCTTTCACCAGAAAGCATGGGTTTGAAGTTGAAACCGATAAAGACTCGGATACCTCATGATATAAGTTGTTGACAAAGGGTTTGAAATTTCGCCTCTTGTAATCTACTTGATGAGCTTGAAATTTTCTCTTGATTGGTTGGGGATTAAAAAAGAACAGGGTATTGTTAGCGGTTCTGTAGATATAGAAAGAGAGTGAAAGATACAAGGTAAAAGTTCACAAGGAAAGTTGGCTTAAAAAAAAAAGAAAAAAGGTTCGTAAGGAAAGTAGCAGATATCATTTTTTCAATTGTTGTCTGTAATGTTAGTTGAGGGAGGGAGATGGCTAGTTTGTCTGTATATCCTCAGAATTATTCAACAAACTATAAACAAAGGTCGATTATAAAATAATGATATAAAATTGGATGATGACCTGCTTTCTTCTGTGTCCAAATTAGATGATCTATATCTATCAATTTATTTACTTTATACTTTCTTCTAGGGGTAAAGGAACTCAATTTTCAACTTTCATGGTGGCTCATGTGTCAGCTCATTGCTCATTTTAGTGTTTCTCATTTGATTATAAACCAAGTGAAATGCAATCTTATTCTACTCCTTTCTGCTTCTTGGTTGATGATGATGGCACACCACAGTATAGTTCAATGGATGAATCAACTGCCTGCAGCCAAAGGATAGATTGGTGGAGCCTGGTATGGCTTGCATGATAAGATGGCAAATAGCAAGTGTCACATTCATCCTAGTACATATTTAACTTTATGTCAAGTATTGATGCAGTTGTATTTCATTGGCATTCTATCATAGTGCATATGTAACTATTGTCAAGCACCAATGATAACGACACTCCATTGTAGCCAATGAGTAAGGAAATGCCATTGCCAAACTTCCTAGCTCAACTAGTGGGGAGGTGAAACTGGAAGAGCTTTCTGAAGGGCTTCATGGGCAGTAACAGATATCGAACTGTTTTGGTACTTGCAGTCGAGCGGAACCAATCGATCGGTTTTCGCAGACTCATCAATAAGAGCATTGTTCACTGTGCTTAGCAAATTAGTACCAAGCTCATCCCAATTGCTCCATTCATGAATTTTTGCCTTGATAAGCAATGGGTTGGCAGATATTAGATCACAGATAGGAAAGTCCTTCCTTGGCATCAGGACATCTCCTTCTTCAAGTTTCAAGCCTGCGCAAAAATCAGGAGTTCCATCCCCAACATAGACCAACTGCTTCTTTCCATCTGCCGAAACAGAAGTTCGGATCTTCTCCATCACCAGACCCTGCAGGAAAATAAACCCAAAATCATGTAACGTTCTCCTCTGATACCTGGTATGTATATGTAATAGACGTCGACAATCTCACAACATAATATGGTACACTAATTATATCACCTTGCACATATTGGAAGGGCAAATGTTGCAGCCATGAGATGATGAGCTGAAATCATAGTAGGGCAAGATTCTAAGCCTGCCTTGTTCATCAACGAAACCTGGGTTGGTGTTGATTTCTGAAAAACAGTCCAGTAGCCCATGATGTTTCAAGATTGTCTCTATGAAAAACACATTTGCATCACTCACAACCCTCAGATCACACCTACATACATGAGATTAATTAGAACCACAACAATTAATTAGAGATCGATCAGATAACATCAGGAGATGAAATTACCCTAAAGCATGGACCGATTCGATTGCAGAGGCAATGCTGGGATGCAGTGGAACCTTCTTCAAACACTCTTCAATGTCCTCAATCGTCTTTCCCCTATGGTGAAGCTCTGTCATCATCCTATCCTGAAATAGTTGAAATACATAAACACAAGCATAAGCTCAGAATGAAATAAAACCAAACTCAAACCAATAACTCATATATATAGACTAACCATAATAGAGTTCCAAGGCAAATTATGGAGGAGCTGAGTGAACAAGTGGTTGATACCCAGCTCTTCCACAACCCAGTTGTCGCTGTCACAGTCGATGATCGTCTTGTCGAAATCGAAAATGACGACCAACCCCGCCATTGATAAGAATCACAGATAGAAAGAGAGACGACTCTGGTTTATAAGAGAGACTGATCAGGTGGCTGATGGAGTTGGATACTTATAGAGTTTGTTGTGGAAGTAAATTGATCGATTACAGCGTAGAAAGCACTAATGGGAATCCCTCCGAGTTTGGAAAGGAAAGGGTTTTAGTGGACACTTTTGGGTGACTTGCGTGATACGGTGAACAACTATACCTAAATACGAACCCCAATAGGAATATTCGATGCCCATTACTCGTTACAGTTGTGGACAAGGTGTGAAATGCATTAACCCTCGATAATTAAGGACTAAATTAAGCCACCGTTTAAAAGGTTTTCACGTTTTTTTGTAGAGTTGTTGTATCGTATGTTTGTTACGTGGTTCAATCAAATTAGCCCGATCACTAACATCTTCGGTACACGGCATGTATGCACACACTAGTGTATGCCTCAGATTAGATAAATATGTAAGTCATCTAATGCTCGATCCCAATCCCAAAAAGGTGGCAGTTTCTTCGATTGCAAATGGATTGCCAGCAAACAAAGATATGGGCCATGGCTTGTGGATTGTGCTTGTAGTGCTCCCTGGAAAATCTATTTGGATGTGTCACTTGGGTTAAAGAGTCTCATCAGCGCATGGGTGATTGGTAGTATGATTCCAACTCGTCCGGCCAGAAACCCAGTTGTGGATATCGTCGTCTTGTGACTTTTGTCAATGTGGGATAGAATCATCACCATGTTTCAAAAGAATCAAAGGCACTCTGTGTCACGGACGATGAAAATGCTTAATTTATTTGTGTAGAATGTAGTACCAAATTGATTGCAAATTTTAGCGAGTACAAGGGACAAAGCTAGCTAGCTGCTACAAGAGTGCCATTTCTGAGTTCGAACTTCATGAGGGCTAGGCATGCATGGTAGTTACAGAGAGGACTCAATTTTTATACTTCAACAGATGAGCGGATTATATACAGCTTAATTGTAACAATGTTGGATGGATGTGTTCTTTTTCCTACTGAATCATCCACAAATGCTTCAATTCACGTGAAATTTCTGATTGCTAATACTTATGTGGTGAAGGCTTCTGTGATTCCTCTCGGTGTTCTCATTTTGCCTAGCCTTTCTTCTGTTCATATCCGCGTACATCTCCTCAATCATAGGTTTCCATAGCCGTACCCTAGCATTTATGAACCAATTCGAAACCTGGTACAGAGAAAGAGAATGAGTAGTGCTCCATTGCCGAATATAGTTGAGGTTTAATAAACTAAGATCATATACCTGACTTCTTGTTAATCCACTTTTTACTGCAAGGAGATGCTTCTCTGAATCTTTAGGGTACCTGAAATCAATCAAACAGATAGTACATTCATTAACATTGTTGATATCTTGTTTCTCAAAAGCACTAAGTTTCAAAACAAGACATGCGAATCAGACAGCTTACGGGTGAAGGAAGTTTTGAAACATCCAAGCCCTCAATACCGAGACTGATTTTTCTGGCAAGCCTCTCTGTGGTCTCCAAATTTGATGTTCTTTCTTTTTCATATGCTGAAGAGCCAGATGCTTTTGGATTTCATCAAAAGAGGTTTCACTCTCAGTGGGACTCTCAGGGCTGAATTGTTCACTCACTGAAAGGCAATAGGTGCTAATTCTTTCCCTCAGATTTTTGTAAAACATGGAGATTGTTTTAAGAGCAAAACGAGCATGTATAGAAGGATCTGTATCGGTAGCAGCATGGAATGCTGATACAACTGTATGAATCTCATCCACACATTGGTTGTAGCAGTCATCAAGCTGCATTGTGTCCAATACATCATAAACCAGTTACTAGTCTAGAAAAACAGTTAAATTCACACTACAAAGTTTAATTCATCATGTCTACACCTTTTGCAACATGTACTCAGATAAACTAGGAACGAAGCAGATAACTTGACACTAATTAATAGCAGAAAACAATGGCATACCATTTGCAATAAGGCCAGAAGATTGGCTTTCTTTGTTTCGATTTCCTGTCTTTGCTGTGCAGGCTCATCGTGCACCTCAAATCTACTATCTAAACCAGCATTGATTCCCACAGATGAATAACTTGACTGGTCTAGATTTTCCAGTGAATAGCTTGCAATCTGGGTAAGTATTTCCTGAATCACATGAAAATATCTTGATCCACATATTATTTGTGATAATTGGGGTGGTTTGCAAGAACCAAAACTTGGAGAAGGCTCCTCACTACTGCAAGAAGCCTGCTGGTCTGATCCGAACCTTGTTTGGTTCAAACAAGGCTGAACAATCCCAGAACAATTGATGTCTGAACACTGATCTCGGATATGCATCCCATTTACAATTGAAGAAGTGGATGTGGCAAGAGTTAAAGCAAGCTCGTTGCTTGATTTAGGGGAACTGTAAGAATGATATGTCATTTCATAATTGGCACCATTAGGCGATGACCATCCATTTGGATCCAGATTTCCTATAGATGGCGAGTATGTTTGAAGCCCGGTTGTTCTTGCTGGAGTTTTCCCTCCAGGTTCCGAGGGAGCTGCTGCATACTTGTTGAGCTCCCACTGTTGAGTATTTATGCTACCAAGTATTTCATCATATCCATAATTTACTGGGGGTGCCAACACAAAACTTGGTATGCCAGATCCGGCATTTGAAACATAAATTTCCGAAGAATGCATGGGAGTTGCTGAGATTGCCAAGTTGTTGAGATCTTCTTGAAGATTATCACTTGCAGGGAAAAGGGTAGAGAAAGCAGCAGAGTCAGGTACCCCTTGAAACACAGAAAGATCGTAGAAACTTGAACTGCCAAATAGGGGTTCTCTCAGATTGTTCCTTCTATATGATTCATCAATGGCATCACTATTTGTGTCATGAAGATGATTCGAATGGCATCCAATGACAGAATCTCCATCAATGGCTGGGAGCATTGGAAGTACAGAAATGAAATGATTTTGGTCGTTGAGGTCTAATGAATACGACTGAGCAAAGGAGTTCATGGTTGTATGTGGTCCAATCCCATCTACCATAACAGCATTTCGGGCAGTCACATCCGTGGGGACATTGAATAATTGATCATCCATCATATCTCAGGACACAATTATCAGATTGCATTAGGCATCAACCGGAGGTTTTGACAAAAGGACAGTGGAAACTTTAACAAATATCAGGCTGAGATGAACACAGTCACTTTCTCAGCTATGATGAACTGATTATCAATACTGTCTCAGCCTGGATAAATTCAAAACTGAAGTTAATACTCCATACTAGAAGGACATATCTTTTAGCATTCTAATTTCAGGGAGAGATGCCTAGCATTATTATTGAACAAAATATAAACAGGTAAAGCAAGAAAATGAGTAAGGTGTTTCAGCATGAAAATACAGAAACGCAAATATGGAACAGAAATGTGAGTTACCACAGTTAACAAAAGCAAATGGTAAAAGTGACCAACCTATTTCCCAACTTGAAGAGGATATGTAACCCACCAGCAAACACTTCCACTGAGAATGCAGCAGCAAAGCTTCTCCATGGCAAAAAGAAAAAGAAAAATAGGTATCAGAAATTTAGAGTAGATTCATGGGATTTCCCCAAATCGGACTTTCAAATCTCCATGAAGTTGAAAGAGAAAATTTACAGTACCTGAGATAATAATCGAACCTATATATGTATAATTCCCAGAGAACCAAGCCAGTGAAGTGAAAGTTCACAAGCTATGATTCTTACTCGTCCTTAAAGCCTTAAAGGAGAAGTGTGAAGGGCAGAATGCAGTGGTAAAATTGTTTGTTCCTTTCTTTACAAAAAAGAACAAGAAGAAAAAGCTAAAACAATGAGCTCTCATGCATCCACAATGAACTTAAAGCACACACAAAGTTGCGTTCTTTTATGAAGAATGACCAGAAAAGGTTGGTTTTTTTCAAGAAACCAAACCCCAAGAAACTGAGATTCAGAGCTTCAGCAATAATGGGGACCCATCAAGTTTCATCATTTTACTCTTTCTTTCTTCTCTGGCACTAGCCACAAGTTTAAAGGGCATTAGACATAAATGGGTCTGAAAGAAAAAAGGACACCCAAGTCTCAGAGAACCCAATAAAGGGAAGTGTGTATGACTGTATGAGTGACTGAAAATCAAAACTCAAATAAAACCAAAAACAAGAAAAATCAAAACTTGCTCTTCATCACAGAGATGAGAATGCATGATTGCATGTACCCAATAATTAAAATCCAAGATATATAGAGAGCTCTGTAGGAGAGCCACACACAGACAGAAGAGAGAAGCAACCACATTACTGAAATGGCGCAGTGGCAGAGTGTGGCACTCATTTCTCTTGCAGCAGGCTTTGGAGGGCCCATTAATTTTTTCCTGATCTCTTTTGTCCTCCTCCTCTCATTATCTTCTGGCTTCATCTCTGCAATTCAAAATATCTGGACTCTCTCTCTCTACTGTTGCGACTGCCAGGTCCCTTCAACTCCATTTTTGCTCAGAGACGGTGAAAAAGACCTCTGCTTTCTTGCCATTTCTTTTTTTACCTAATAAGCCTGATTGAGAAAGATGAGACTTAAATGTAGCATAGACGGTCTCAAGCTTTTGAACCTACACAAAACTACATGGCTTTAAATGGGAAACTGAAATTGAAAGGTGAAAAGAGAGAGACTGTTGCAGTAGTGTACTCATTATGATGATGATGCAAGCAAAACCCAATCTGATTCAGGAAATCTTGTGGGGAGATCTTTCAGGACTTATGAGTGCAATTAAGAAACCTCTAACAACTTGTCTGTGTTGGCTATTGAAGAGGAGTGTGAGAATAAGGTCAGGTATTCAGGTTCAAAATAATGATGAAACAGAGGCAAATCTACTTAGTGATCTTCCTCTTAAGTTTAAATCTTGGGATCAATGATTTCATGGCAAATTAAATAATGTTTCAACAGTAGATTGAAGCAAAATTTTTGGTTTTGTGATGTGACAGTACATGCAAAGCCTTTCTTTTGCAGATTTTGTGGCCGTTTGTGGCAGTACATGCATGATTTGGCTACCAAACAACTAAATACGAGTTATCAGCCACAGCAAGAAGACATGTAGTAAAGAGCAACCATGTGAAGCAACTCAAGCAAGCCAAGTATTCAATAATTTTCTAGTCCTTTTTTCTTTATTTTGGAAAATCACATTGTGCAATTTTGAGATGCCCTTCATATCATTGGCCTATGAAAGTGATGAATAGACGTAGTGCATGTCTGAAATAAAGGCCCCTATGAAGGTATTGGATCTGGATCGCGGGTTCATTGCAACTCTGAAGTGACCCTTCAAATCCAAATTTCCAACCTCATTGCATCACAATCCCATTTACGAGCAGCAATTGGGCCAGGCTTGTGTTTCCAAAATGTGAGCCAACCAATCACCCGTGATTGTTACTGACCCAATTAGCTGTTGAGGCCCATTTGAGCAGGCCGGCCAATATCGGGTTGTTTGATCAAAAGATTCTTATCCTGTAAAACTACCTTAGAATAGAAAATAAAATATCATAAATTGAAGACAGCTAAAATGAAAGAAGTTACAAATCAGATACAACTAAAATGAAGATAGTATAACCGGTGCGGAAATAATTTCCTAAGCTCACACCCACTTGGTTATCAAGTTAATCATGGAAATGTTCTCTAATTTGTTTTCCCCACTACCACACGAGCCCTTAAGCATTTATGAAGATGCATAAGTGGCCACAGAAGACTAGTTCGTGATGATCACATGTGCCCTAATTAGGCTTGCTCACAAGTCACCATGAACAAAATCTCCCTTTTCTTGTGCCTTTGCCCTTGAATTGAGGGTTCATATTTTAGCCACACATAAAAATCACCACCAAATCAAAGAGTGGATAGTAAGTAAGTAGCTAGCTGCTCTATTCGATCTCAATAGCACTCTTTTTTCTCCAATACAATGTAAAGTTCACAAGGCAGCAGAAACCCATCAATTTCTTCGCCGGATTTGAGCTCTATTACTCTCCTTTTTTTTATGTTAGAGTGCACGAAAAATGTTTGACAAAAATGTCAATAATCGCTAGATAGGGACTAATTGTGTTGCAAATTAAACGCATCCAAAGCTTAAACAGAGAGTCGTTTAGCACAAATATTAGATCGAAAACACTAGCTGTATATGTTCAAGTTCATTTGGGGTGTGGGGGAAACCCCTACAAGCATAGGGCAATATATAGACGACTGGCAACTTATGCACTTCATAAACTCGATACTGAAAGTTCAAGAAATCAAGGGACCTTATTTTATAACACAAGCAAAGCATATTTCATATATATGAGACCAAAGGGAAGCCTTTTCTCTTGTCACTTTTATTGAAAAGAAAAATTGGATGACAAGTACGTTGCTGCAACATATAAAACTATTGCTCAATGACAATATAACTTGAACAATAATCTGGGATTCTGGGGTACACAATGTACATAATCAATCCCCAACTGTACCAATAAGTGATGAAATTAAAAAAGATTGAAGAAGAAATTAAGAAGCACAGATATCCAATTTGCAAAGAACAATGCTAACCACTTACAGTTGACCACCATGGCATCAAACTATTCATGTCCACCCCCATGCAGATTAGCCATGGCCACCACAGAAAGCTTCTGCAGGTTTAACTTGATCACAGTGTCCACAAACATCTTGGTATCCTCTCCGGTATTCCCGTCCGGGATATCAACCAAATACGACTCCAAAACCACCGAGTAAACCTTGCCGTCTTTCTCGAACTCGTTCACCGAAGTAACCGACTTGTAGTTGTTGAGCCTGTGCTCGCCTCCGACAACCCTAAAGCTCAGAACGTGCTTCTCGTCATCCAGAATCTCTAGCCTCTCGGTGCTCGTGGACGCCGGGAGGCCCGAGACGACGGTTACCTCCCTTATGCTGCCGACGCCACCGTCGCCGCTCATGTTGCAGCTCTTGATGAAGTGCTTGTACCTTTGAGGGTTGTCGAAGCTCCGAACTAAGGGCCAGACGAGCTCCGTCGGAGCTTCGATTCGTTGCGTGATAAGGGACGTGCATGTGTTGGGGGAGGGTTCGAATTTGTGGTAGGTGCAAATGAGGGGCTCAAGCTCGGAAAGCTCCTCGGAGGTTAGCCCCTGTGGAGGAGGTTCCCTCTGGCTCGACTCCATCGGAAACATGAACAAGAGCAAGGAATAACAAAAGGAAGAAGAAGAAGAAGAAGAAGAAGAAGAACGAGCTAGGCTGGTGCTGGCTTTGCTACTTCAGTGAAGAAGAACAACTTGTGACATTGATGATATATATGCACACACGCAAGCTAAGATTGTCCTTAATTTTAATGTTTATGATTAATCTATTTGCTTCAGAAGTGTGCTTAGTTCCAAAATGAGAGAATTAGTGCATGTAGTGGGGCATATTTAAACTATATTGGGAAGGTTTAATTCTTTAACTCAATCTTGTTGTGGAAATGCGACAAAGGCTAATGCGCAGAGAGACGAAAAATGGATGTTACACAAAGTTAGCTGGTGTAGGAAAGGAGATGAACGTGAGGTGGTGCTTTCGTGAAAGATTGTTTTTATATAAAATGAGTGAATACTTTCATCAGAAGTGGTTAGAATATTATTAGAAAACAAACACAAGTTGCATCGATTGATCTTGTTTGTCATTCAAGTTGACCACATCATGAATACATTGCTAAAATAATCACTGAGTTGTTAGAGAATAAGATCCACGGTTTTGTAAAGTGAGGCTCGTAAGTGTTTGTTCCATCTGAAAAAAGAAAAGAAAATATAATTTTTAATAAAATGTGTAACGCAAACATTTAAAATAGGTCATGTAAAACAACTACATAAATAATCGATTTGTTTTATAATTCAATTCGTGATCACGTAAACGTTTGAAATACGCTATGTTATGACCGTATAAATTGTCGGTTTGTTTTATAATGTTCATGTAACGATTACTACAACAATTTGTTCTACAACTATTCGAAGATAGTGGTCACGCATATGTTTGAAATACATCACATAACGATCGACTACACAAATTTTGATTAATTTATTGTAGCTACATCAATATCACTCAACTAAAGAGTAGTTAAACGACGTGAAATAGCATACGTACTCTCCAAATAAAGTGGTATGTATAACTGTATAAGACATGAGAATCATCACACATCCTCGATCTCCTTACATGGAGTTTCATTTGTGTTCGTATATCTCAAATCCTATAACTATGTCTGATCATTAGTACGTAAACACAAACACAGTGATAACTTTGTTGAGGTTACTAAGATCGCAGGATATGGAAGAGAGTGTGAAACAGCTAGGGGGAAAAGGAGAAGACGATCGAAAATGGAGGGAGTAAAATGAAAGGAAAAGTCGCGATCGTTGAAAAGCTGGAGTTTCCATTCGTGGATGATTCATGTGATAATTCTAACAAACTTCAGCGTGAATTGACATATCATTTGCCATCATCCATTTCAAATCCCCAGTCGTCTCCTCTGAAACTCGACCAAACTCCATCATATCTTTGCGTGATATAATTTGATGTGAAATAAAGCTATGTTGAATATCGATCAGCCCTAGCTTGCTCGTTGATCTCATTTGAGGATGAAAAGGTTCGTACACGTACGTTTTGCCTTTTGGTTTTAGGGCTTGTTAGCAATTCTCGTGTGGTGCATGCCAGAGTTATGATTCAGTCGTGTGGTTCTAGATTTTGATTCATTCTAACTTCTACGTGATATTATTATCACTATTATCAATTCAACTACTTATATATATTTATTTAGTTTATATATATATATATATATATATATATAAATAAAGTCTGAATAATATAAATTTGGTCCAACAAACAACTACTACTGAATATGATGAAGAATAATCAAAGGATATTGGCCATGCAGTTGCAGCTAAGCAAGCTAGCTAGGTCGTCTTTGGTTTCACGCAAAGTTGAGAAATAAGAAAAAAGAGAAGCAAGAAACAGATAAGACACAGCTAGCTAGCTCTCGTATCTCTATCGTATACTCTACTGCATGGATAGCTGCATAATACCTACGGGGCCGTTGTATGTCGGGTCTGAATTATTAATTTGATGTCTTCCATTTGAAATCTTTATCACCTCTATGATCGATTGGTTGAAAAATAATTAAAAACTTTTATTTTTGGTATATATACTACTGCAGGATAAGAACTACACCGAGTACTGTCTGTTATCAAAAGATTCAGTTTTGGGCTTTGTAAAGAGCAATGCATTACGGCATATTTGAGTGACGTTACTGGACCATGCATGGTTCGTAGCTTGAACAAGCTTGAGCTAGCTCTATAATTAAAACACACACACACAGGGACATCTACATGAAATAAAAATACACTATATGGAATTACGGATGATGTAGCTATATGCATATGGATGGTAAAACTAAGCAATATATCCCATTGATTGATATGATTTCCGGCTGAATCACCTCAAAACAAAATGAGTAAGTCTGAGATCTTGAAATTCATTTCTTTGTTTTTTTCTTTAAATAAAGGGGCTGGTGTGAAATTCATTTCTTACCTGCATATTTATGTCGCTTCGCTACAGCTATAAATTAAGTGTACCAGCAGGTGGTTCAGGTGGTACATTGATAGAGTTAATTTCTCCCTACAGATCGAGTTGCAGGGTTCTGATGATTTATCGTACAGGACTTTACGAACGTATTAATAATACTGGTGTAGATATGATTACATGAATTGATGATACCACAGCTAGCCTTATAGTTTCTGGGTATATATAGTACTATATATTGCAAGTATTTCCGCCCGATTAAGCCAGCTAATCAGTACATTATTCATGGCGTGCTATTTCTTTGACGTACGTAATTAATTATCAGGTCCTACGATCATTTGGTTCTTTCTTTTACTGGGTTAATTTGTTATAACTAATTTTACAAACGAATTAACTACACCTATTAATTTCTCTTTTTCTCTCCTGAGTTTTGGGTCTACTATCGGAGGAAATTCCCAATTCTACTAGAAGACAGAATAGCTGATGTCACCCCATGTTTTTCCAAAAAACACAACCGAGAATCCTTCCAATCAGTTTTACCTTTAATAAGTATATTTTTGTCTATACTTTTATCATGCATTTATCTTCAGTAAATTAAAAATTGACGGAGCATGGTGGGCTTATAAGTTTGAATTTGTTTATTTACCTTAATACAAATATAAATCTATCATCTTTACTCGAAGGTAAACAGTTAATTTTTCATTATTGGAGAATCTATTGATACAAGATTAGATTATTTATCAGAAGTTAGACAATCTTATAAAGAATTGCAAAAAGAAAGAGAAAATTTAAGAAAACTAAAGGAATTTCGATCTAAGCTTCATAGAAGTACAAAAAATTATTGGGATATTATCTATCGGATCCAGAAAATGATCTATCAAGCAGAAGAAGAAATAAAAATTCTTAAAGAAACTTTTGAAGAAGATCAAAAACCCCTTGATTATTTGAGCATCGGTTAGATCCGCCCTAGCTGGTATCAGAGCCTGTTTGGCTCAAAAACAGGTGAGAAAAAGGCTTATGCCACAAAGTTGACTTCTCTTGACTAACAAGAAAGAATCCAAACTTAAAACTTATCAGTCTTTTTGTACTACAAAAAAAACTGATAAGTGGGAAGTGTGCTTTCATAAGAGACATATTCAAAAAAATCAATACTCTATTGAATACGTTTGTAGGGTATTAAATACTCTCTGCGACGAACATATTCATCTCCAAAGAGAGATCGGAGTAGAAGAGCTTGATTCTTCAAGACCAAGCTTAATCGAGTTCCTAAATCATTTATCTAGGGATAAAACTTCTGAAAAAATTACAGAACAACTTGAGAGATTTAATCTACGGATTAATCAACTTGAGGAAATAAATTCAAAAATTGCTCGGCTTAAAATCAAGCTAGATTATCTCAAAGAAAAACAATATCTAATAGATATTGAAAAGAAATTAGTTTGTACTGAGAATCTTGCAAACAATATTCACCAGCAAGCAGTAGAACTAATATATATTCAAGAAAACTTGAAAAAGCTTTTAGAAACTCTAATCTCCAGAATATGATCAATCAGAGAATAGATCTAAAAGTAAAATATGAAGATGTTAAAGCTATTAGCTTTCATCGTCCTACCGAGAAACTTGCTGAAAATGTGGAAGCAATAATTCATCAGCAGAATTATAATATCGCTTATCTCCAAGAGATAGGTATCGACCTCGAAATTCAATTTTGAGAGTTACATAGCAAGATCGCTAATCTACAAAAGATTGTAGAAAAGATGAAGGAAGGAGAAAGTTATGAAAGAATCAATGAAGAGACACTAGCTCAAAATGTGGCTAGTAAAATCATTATACCTCCTCCATCCTCACCAATGGGAGAAAATAGATTAAGGTTTAGTGAACCAAAGCAACTTGAACGGAAATCACCAAAATCATCAAAGTCTTCAACAAAGAGAGATATGAAGATGCTGAGCAGAATCCTCTGTAAAAGGAACACAGTTCCGGTACAGTTAATAAACGCTCAAGAATTTGAGTATAATGAAATTGAATCTAGCATGAGAGAAGCATCAGCGCCTAGGTTTAAATTCAATGAGATCTATAAGAAATGATCTTTCATCATGGATTCTCACAGATTTAAGATTCTTGAATTAACTGTTCCAGCCACAGGTGGAGAAACAAATATCAGATTAGTAACTCCAAAGGAAGTAAGTGAAGTTTTCCAGAAAAAATATTCATACATGCATATTGGAGCAGTCCAAGTAGAAATAAAACTCTTAGCCAGAGATGGTATTAACTGTTCTGTTCTATGTGTCTTGCAAGACGATAGAATAACAAATTTTAAGAAAAGTCTGTTAGGAACAGTAGAAGCTTCTTTGTGCAACCAAGTTGCATATTTTAATGTGTTTCCAAATTTCACAATGCATCTCAGAGATGCATCTCACTGTCTAAGATTGAGAATCAAGACAGATGAGATTTCTATAAAAAAAGGAATGATGGAACTTGCGATAGATTATCGAATCTATTATAAGTTGATGAGCTCAAATGTAACTCCTAATACCAGGTTTCTAAATAGCCCTGAGATTACTACATCTGTTCTCACCAATCCAAAAAATAATTCTCAGCAAAAACATGTCACAAAATGACATGAAGTAACATTCCCAAGAAAATGGAATTTGACCCCTCCTGTTAAACAACTAGAAAGTACCAATGCTTTAATCTATGAAGATATGGGAGGAAAGATAAGCTTAATTACAATTTCATAGGCATTTGTTTGCTAATTATGAAGAAGCTAGTTCTTCTGGAACTAAGTCAATTTTTCATGAAGAGGCACTACTCGAAAATAGCACTTAGGCGACGGAATTAAAAAATTTCGTCTCCTAAGTCGTACATAAGCGAAAAAATTTTCTACTTAGGAGACGGAATTTCATTTCGTCGCTTAAGTATTACTTAGGAGACGAAATATTTTTACTTAGACGATGATATTTTGAAAAAATAAAAATTAAAAAATTTATATGAATCACTTAGGAGACGGAACTACATTTCGTAGCCTAAGTAGAACTTAAGAGACGGAATGGTTTTTTTTTTTTTAAAAAAAAAAATCAGGATTCACTTAGACGACGGAAATAGAACATTCCGTCGCTTAAGTTCTAAAAATTTGAGCGCTCATCTTCCCGCGTAAAATTTCATGAAAATTCAAACCAAAATTTTTCAAAACATATCAATTCTTTTAAATCACACACTCACCAACTTTATCAATAGAAGGAAACTCATCTTTTCTCATAGCTCTCTCTCTTTCTCTCTCCAGACTATCACTCTCATGTCGACCTCTCTCTCCATTCTCACCGCTCCTTCCTCCGCCGCCGCCACCTTCAACTGCACCACCCCCACAATCACCCGGCCACCTCCGCACCCTTCTCGGAGCCAACAACCTCCCCCTCTCGACCCGACCCGACTCACCCGTCCCCGCCGCCAGCAAGTTTCTCGTCCCCTTCTCTTGCACCGAGCCTCAGATTTGGATCCGATCTCCGCCACCACAGACGCCGCTGTCGCCACCTTTCTCTCTCTACCAAGCCTTCCCGCCGACCCACCACCGTCCCTCAAAATTTCAAAGGAGTAAGAAATCAAGGTAAATTCTTCAATTTTTCTGGTTTAATTAGCTTTGGTGATATATTTATGTGTTTTTGTTTATTTTGATTTTAATTTTGGTTAGGATGTGATTGGTATGATGGTGGTAGCATGGTGGTTATTTGGTACGGTGGTGGTGGTGGTGTATTTAAGGTAGATTGTTGGTATGAAATTGAAATGAAGATATTGTATTGAAGTTTACTGACCCCCAGTAGAAGTTTACTGGGGGGTAGTAAACTTCCACTGGGTTTACTATAGGGCAATGAATTTGTTTATTAGGATAAAAATGAGTATCTATTGTGTATAATTGACATGAAATTGAAAGGGAGATACTGTATTGAAGTTTACTGACCCCCAGTAGAAGTTTACTAGGGGGCAGTAAACTTCCACTGGGTTTATTAGGGGGCAATGAATTTGTTTATTAGGGTAATAATGGGTATCTATTGTGTATAATTGACATGAAATTGAAAGGGAAATACTGTATTGAAGTTTACTGACCCCCAGTAGAAGTTTACTGCCCCCAGTAAACTTTCACTGGATTTACTAGGGGGCAATGAATTTGTTTACTAGGATAAGAATGAGTATATGTTGTGTATAATTGGCATGAAATTGAAAGTGATATACTGTATTGAAGTTTACTGACTCCCAGTACAAGTTTACTAGGGGCAGTAAACTTCCACTAGGTTTACTAGGGGGCAATTAATTTGTTTATTAGGGTAAGAATGAGTATCTGTTATGTATAATTGGCATGAAATTGAAATGGAGATACTGTATTGAAGTTTACTGACCCCAGTAAAAGTTTACTAGAGGGCAGTAAACTTCCATTGAGTTTACTAGGAGGCAATGAATTTGTTTTTTATTTTTTAAAATTTTTTTTTTTCAGCCTTTAGCGACGGAATTCAACTATTCCGTCTCCTAAGTGGATACTTTTTTTTATTATAAAATAAAATCCGTCGCCTAAGTGCTTAGGAGACGAAAGTATTCCGTCTCCTAAGAACCACTTAAGTAATGAAATTTCAGGTTATGTCGCCTAAGTGTCTACCTCACGACACTTAGGCGACGGATCTTAGCCGACGGACATTCCGTCTTTTAAGTACTCAGGAGACGAAATCTGTCACTTAGGAGACGAAATAATTCTGTCTCCTAAGTGCTTTTTTCAGTAGTGGCCTTTGAGGAAGAAGATACTAAAAGACCTATGAAAATGCTTAGAGCAGAAGAATTAAAAGGATTATATGCATAAGCTAAGACTTGTGAATCCATAGAAGAATTGGAAGAAATCATGACTAAAATTTCTCAAATTCAACTTGAAAAAAATAAGAGGAAGATTCTTCTTTATCAAGCAGCAAAAGAAGAGCCGCAAAGCTCGTCTTCTATGGAAACATATGGTGGTGAAAGGCAGGCCCCTCCAGAAGAAGAAGAAGATATAGGATATCGTCCTATATATATTTTTATTACAAATACAAAATTAGAAAGAAGAAAACTCTGATATTATCAGTACTTTCCATCCCAATCCAGAAAAATTTAATTGTGACTATTGCAAATGCGATGATAATAATACAATTCTCATGTACTGTGAAAGTATAGGAGAAACTTATCATCGAGAATACTTTATAGCAGAGCTTAAAAGGAAAACCAAGGATAATGAAGCACATATCCTTGTAGAAGAGGAATATAATGTATTCCATAAAAAAGAATAAGAGAAGAAACTGGAAGAGGATATAAAAACGATGAAGTTTGTAACTTCATTAAGTTAATTAGAACAAGGAAATAAAAGAGTCTCTTGATTCTCTTAATTCCACAACTGCTGTGACAAGTACCAATCTAATAATTTGTATGACAAGTGTCAATCCGCCTGAATCCGTAATTGCTGTGAGACGGGTCAACCCTTTCACAGAATTACTTGATGCTCCAAAAGAGCAAGAGCGAGTAATGTCAGTCCAGACAAGCATATACAACAATTATATCACTATTGGACTGAAGTTTCCCGATTACAAGAAGTATCATCTACATGCATTTGTAGATAGCGGTTCAAGGTACTCTCTTGCTAAACGATATGCAATCCCTGAGGAATATTAGAAAAATCTCCAAGAACAGTTACTGGAATTGCAATGGAATAAAATAAAATAGTCATGGATACTATGACCCGAAATGTAAAAGTTTCCTTAGAAGGAGGAAATTTTATCATCAAAATCCTCTGGCAGTGTGAATGCCAGACAATTGATTTGTTGATTGGAAATGACTTCCTTCTTCAACAAACAGTAATTCAAACTCCATAAATGATTGGCTTTGAGAAAAATGAAAATTCTATTAGGAATCTCGATTAACAGACGCGGTAAGCGTTACAAGTAAAAGATTCACAGACCAATATCAGAAGTCACCAGCGAAGAGTGGTGATTATAAGCCAATTTTAAAGCCAGTTTTGTTGCTACAAGAACAACTTAAAGGTCATAGTGAGATATTGGTGAATGAAGCAACAAGTTCAGAAGACTCTGAATCAGAGGCAGATTCTGAATATCAAATTTCTGATAATGAGAGTTCTGATGGAGATGAAGAATACATCAGAGAATATAACTTAAAGGTATATGCGAAGAAGGTAGAACAAAAGAAAATACCGACTCTCACATAAATAGAATACTTGCTGAAACCAGTAATCAATGAAGATCCTCAGCTGTATTGGGAAAGAGACCCAATATATTGTCAGCCAAAAATGCATGATGCAAATGCTATTTGCCCTGTTAAGGCCATCCCTCACTATAGGGAATAAGATAGGAAAGAGATGGAAAATCAGATCCAAGAGCTTCTTCAAAAGAAGTTAATCAGGCATTCAAATAGTTCTCATCATGCCCTAACATTCTTGGTAAGAAATCATGCTGAACAATTAAGAGGAAAAGCCAGAATGATAATTGATTACAGGGATGTAAATAGACGGTTAAAGACGGTTATCAGATAGCTCAGGTGAGAGTTCTCATCAACAGGCTTAAAGGAGCAAAAATCTTCTCAAAGTTTGATGCGAAATCAGGCTTTTGACAGGTGAAAATACATCCTGATTTCATACATTTAACAGCCTTTGGGACTCCTTAATGGCATTATGAATGGTTAGTTATGTCATTTGGTCTTAACCAAGCCCCATCTATTTTCCAAAAGAAAATGGATAATATTTTCAAGCCTTGCTCAGATTTTTGCATAGTTTATATAGATGACATTCTTGTCTTCTCTAGAACTATGAACGAGCATCTAAAGCACCTAAAACAGGTGTGTAAACTTATTGTTCAGAAAAGAATCATCCTTGGACAGAAGAAAATTCACCTCATAAAAGGAGAAATTGATTTCCTTGGCATTCATGTTAAAGATGGAGATATTCGTCTCCAAGAACACATTGTCAAGAAAATCAGCCAATTTCCAGACAATATCCTAGATGCAAAATCTTTGCAAAGATTTTTGGGAGTTGTTAACTTTGCGAGAGACTTTATTACTCAAGTCAGTGGTCTCACTACACTTCTCTCTCCAAAAATAAGTTCTAAAAGAAATGGTCTTTCATAGAAGATGATAGTAATACTGTCAGAAAAATTAAAGAATTAACAAAAAACCTTTCTCCTTTACAATTACCTGAAGAAAGAGATTTGATTATTTTGTAAACTGATGCAAATGATTATTATTGGGCAGGAGTTGTTTTAGCTATTGCTCCAGATACAAATCATGAAAAAATTTGTAAATTCTTATCGGGAAAGTTTAATGTAGCAGAGTTAAACTATTCCACTGGAGACAAGGAAGTCCTTGCCTTAATTAAAAGTATTAAGGGTGCCGAGACATTCTTAGGAAATAAATTTGTAGTAAGAACTGATAACAAAAGAGTTAAAAATTTCAAAAACTACAAATTAACTGATGCTGCTGATAGAGGAAGAGTTATGAGATGACAAATATTTTTATCTCAATATGAATATGATGTTGAAATGGTTGCAAGTGACAAAAACTATTTGCCTGACCCTTTTACAAGAGAAATGGCGACGTTTGAAAGAGAAGGACGTAATCCGAGAAACAAGAAACCAAAACCAAAAGAAAAGAGTCTTTGGGAAAGATACAAGAGCGGTGACAAAACCGTAGGACCTCTCCATAACCGTTATCAATACATTGTTTCCTATGGAGCTGCTGAGTCAAGCCAGCCTTCTGCAAGAATCAAGCCAAGTCTAGATCATGAATGAGATAAGCCTTCAAACCATTCTAAAAAAGATGCAGATAAATCTGTTACTTCTGATGAAGAAAAACTCGCAAAAGAGTTCTTGCTGTGTCCAAAAGGAACAGCCTCAACTGGTCGGTCTCAGGGTAAAAGACCGGCTAGCCCATCTCAAACGGCAGACGGTAAAGGCATATCAAGTCCGTTTATGGTTGCTGCTTTGCCAAAAAGCTGAAGAGCTCCTTTTAGAGCTAACAAACTACCTTGGTTACTGGGAAGAAGGTTATTCATGATTAGCCTTTAAAGATCTTTCAAAAACCGTTTTCAGGATAGATAGGCTATTGGCCTTTAAGCAGAAGATTATTATTGATAATATTCTGCATGCATTCTATGAAGAAAATGAAACTCACTTACTTTAGACGCTTAAAGCTTTAACGGAAGAATTATATGGATTCCATACAAAGGACAAAGGTGTACAAGTAGAAAATCAAGCAGGAAATTCTAAGGCTGTCTACTTTGAAAATCCTGAAAGTGCTAAAATCTCAATATTAGCACTAAAAGAATATGAATGGTATAGCTTTCATAATCTCTTAGGTGAAGGCAAAGATGTTCTTCCAAGGACATTATATGCAGTTCTTGGCCCATATTATGGGAGATATTTGGTTGATGTTCAAGCAGAGCATCCCCAAAAACACAAATTGTGGCTTGTGGAAAACGGTTTTGTTCATAACCTTTGGACAAAAACTAATGAAGATTTGAATGGATTCTCAGATATAATATCTGAAGCTGTCAAGAACATTAGACCTTATGGATGTATTTTGAGACTAAAATTCATTTAAACTCTTCCAGAATTGACAGTGGTAAACGGACAGACAAATTATATCTCTCCATATCATTATGTCAGGTTAATCCAAAGTCCAGTTCAAAAACCAGCCGTTGCAGGTGGCAATGGTAGACCAAATCAAAGCATCCCATGGATGAAGGCTATGACTATGGCTATAAGATGTGGTCCTAAGAGACTTTGATTCAAGTCTGTTGACAAGTGGAGAAAAAATAATGGTCACTTGCTATAATCACCCTCCACTAGAGAACTGTGACTTTTTCACAGCTCTTTTGAGGAAAGAAGTTGATTGCACTCTGGCTACCACCACATGAATAGAGAAAGTTGAGAAGGATGAAAAATATAAGATTTCTTATCCTTTTGATTCAGATCTAGACAACGAAGAAAATGACACTGCACGTGAATGAGAATACAATGGTCTCAACTCTTCAGCAGGATATGAAGATCCAGAGGAATATCACAACATAGTAAATATGTTGAAAAAATGAATGGTTGCCAACGCATCAAGACAAACAACTTTTCTTTCTGATAAAGTAAAGTGGTTGCCGACGCATGAAGCCAGAAGACTTTACTTTTTCTAAAGTAAAATTATCAAGATAAAGATTTCTCCTGTCCTCCACTACGTTGGGTGTGTTTTAATTCTAGTTGAAGTCCACTCCCTATATAAGGAGCCTTAGGCGTTAGTAGGAAGACATCAGAAACTTGAGATAGAAGTTTGAAGCTCTCTCTACCTTCCTCAAAAAGTAAGATAGCCAGAATACGGTCTTTGTAATATAGGAGTGTGAGAATAAGAGAGTGTGGTGTGTTATACTCATCTGATGTGGAGTGTTATATTTACAAGTAAGTGTTTTATCTTGTAATTATAAGTATGAATAACTTGAGAGCGAGGCTCTAGGTTTTGTATTTGAATTATGGTTGATTAAATAAATTCTACTTGGTGCTCAATATCCTGTAAAAAAAAAAAATATAATATGTTATATTTCTACTTTTTCTTTGTCTGTCATGTTACATTATCTGTGCATTATAATTAGAACATTCCCTATTTAGACATCAGTGATTCCGCCGTACTTAGTAACCAAGTCGATCATGGGTCTATAGGTGAATTTTCAACGTGTTGAAAGCTAATACTTTTTAAAAATTTTTAGTTATTTACAAATAATTATAACCTTACGATAAAAAAACGGTTGCATAAATTACTAATAAGTAATCGTGTCACCACTTGTTATATATATTATATAAAATAATAGAAAAGCGATGGGCATGATATACCGAAAGGTACAGCAGCCAATCCCTACTATTGGTACATATTGATCTCAGCTACGATATGGCAGATGACGTCAGGGTGGAATTCCGGTTCGATCCCTTTCTCTGCATGGCTTACAAATTACAATGCAGCCCTTGCTCAGACCCCGTGATTATATGCACAGTGATCGAGAGAAAACAATGCATCGATCAGTAGTAATATCTGTATTAATTGTCGTGTACATATTTAGGTTGTTCGCATGAATGACAACAGGTCCACCACTTTCAAATTTCTTTGAAGAATTAACATGAACATTTTACCCTTCCTAATTTGGAGTAGATCGAACATTCATGTATACGTACTATCAACTCCGGAAAGCTCTTTATCCCGGCCCACACTCACGCATATATTGTTTTTGGTCTCCGCCGCTTTTCGATTCATTCAGTTTTAGACGTCAAGTAGTTAGCTTGGTGAAGTAAGTACGTACTGGAAATTAACTCGTATAGTTAAGTGAAAGTGATCAACGAGAGAGATAAGATCGAGCAGGCTAGGGCTAGCTAGATCGATGACGAGGACATGCTCGAAATGTGGAAACAAGGGTCACAATTCAAGGACTTGCAGGAGCACCACGCAGTGCTACTGGATGCAGCAGATGAATAAGCCGTTTGAAAGAAGATATCGTAATAACAGTCTCAGGTTGTTTGGTGTTCAGCTTGATCAACATGATCTTTCTTCTTCCCCCTCATCCTCATTATTTGCAACTTCAACGAAAGTGATCAAGCGTCAACGTTGGAGGAAGGACTACTACAACAGCTTGGCATCATCTTCTCCACACTTCATCAGCTTCTTATCAGGATATCAAGCTAATAAGTGTACAAATAGGCACGATCAGATCTCTCGTGCCGATAATGGCGGCCTTCAAGAAACAAATTGCAACAAGGGTACGTGAATAACATGATTCTTATGTTAGTTTGGTTCAAGCACCGGATCTGTAACATTTTTGATTAGGAAATGCGCTTATGTTCACGTTTTTCTGACTAATATGTGTGATTTGGGGATGTAGGAAAGGAATGGAGTTTGGAGGAGCATTGGAAGTTTCTTGAGGGGATTGAAAAGCTGGGTAAGGGTGACTGGAGAGGAATCTCTAGACACTATGTCACGACAAGATCACCAACTCAGATATCCAGTCATGCCCAAAATTATTTTCTCAGGCTACAAAATAACATCACCTCCACCACTGCAACCATCAACAACCTCGACTTGAGCTTCAACCTCCACAAGAAAAGACGCCGAGGTCGTCCACCCCTTTTCGATGTAAAACACCTACATCCCATCTTTGATTTCTTTGAAAAAATCATAACTGTTTTCGTAATAATTTGATAGCAAAATATCACAAATGATCACTGATTTTTGACTCATTAGTCACTTTACTCGTTCACATTTCAAAAATATCACTTAACTCACTCATTTTTGATTTCGTCTCTCACTTAACTCATTGCCGTTAAACCTACCGTTAGAAACCGTTAAAATGGAGGGTACGTATATTTGTCTAAACACCAAAAAGGAAATCTAATTAATTTTTTTTTAAGAAATTTTTTTTTTAATTCTCATCAGATTTTAATTCTAAAACATTTTGTATTAGAAATTTCAGATTGTTTTTTTGTTTAAAGTTGAAAATAATTTAATAATGTATCGTGAAAAAAATAACTACAAAATAATTTCAGATTTTATAAAGTCACTCTTTTTCATAAAATACAAATAAATTTCTTTTTTCAAAATAATTTCATATTTTATAAAGTCACTCTTTTCCATAAAATAAAAAGGGAAATGATTTAATAACTTTAGAAAGAAAATAAAAAAAGTTAGAAATGCATTTTATGTGCGTGGTTAGACAAATATACCCTCAATTTTAACAGTTTCTAACTGTAGGTTTAACGGTAGTGAGTTAAGTGAGAGACGAAATCAAAAGTGAGTGAGTTAAGTGATATTTTTTAAATGTGAGTGAATAAAGTGATTAATGAGTCAAAAATCAGTGATCATTTATGATTTTTTACCTAATTTAATTATACATGTATGTTACCACATACTTAATTTTGACATGCAAGCAGGTCGCCGAAGATAAACTTGTCTCACCTCGTCAACAAATTGGTATTATCGCTAATGATCCGAACACTGAAGTATTTGTTAACAATCCATATGAGTGCTGGCCAGCCGTTCATAATTCGAGGCCTCTCCTAATTGATACTAATTTGAAGAACGTCTCATCATCATCTCAGAGTGGAGCAGCAGAAGGAGAAGGACTTGATTTAGAACTCAAGCTTGCAACAGGCTAGGCGTAACGCCGTTCGGATTAGCTAGCTACACAAGCATGCTTAATTACTGTTTGATATGATATTATTTTTTATTACTACGTTAATGCATTGATTCTCTTAATTAATTAGTGTTCGTTCAATTAATACTGCATTTCTCTTTGTCTGGCTACTTGCTAATTAGCTATTAATTGGAAAAAACATAAAAGGGAAGAGGGGTCTCTTGCCGTCTTCAACGATCGGACTTCTTCGGAGTGTTGTCCTGTCTCTCTCCGGCGGGTTGAAATAATGGAGGGTAAAGGGTGATACTTACATTTACCAATGTGATAACAAATTTGTTGTCGTTTTTGGTAAAGATAGTCATTATTTGGGTAATTTTTGTTTTATTAGAGGTAATTACTCAACTTAAGACAATTCACAAGTTTGTAAACAATTTGTTGTCGTTGTAGTAACTTGGTTCAATTATATGTAAATGTATAAAACAAAAGGAAAATGCCCCTTTACAACTAATTTATCCTTCCTTTAGCCCATTTGAATGAATCTAATATTAGATAGCCCATTCAAATACAATGTGTTCTTTTTTTTGCCCAAATCATCAAATCTTATGTGTCTGACCCACATATCTATTATTTTCAAGACCAAAATGCCATCGTAGCTTAAATTATAACAAATTCTGCGCAGATTTCAAATTTCTGTTTCGAAGAGAGAGAAAGCTACAGAGTGAGAGAGAGAGAGAGAGAGATCGATCGAGCGAGCGAGAGCGCGATTGTCGTCGACGTTTTCCGACAAATATCTGGCGAGATCGATCAGAATCGCTTAGTTTATGGAGCGAGATCGATCTTTAGTTTGCTCGTCGCTTCGTTCTCGGTTTGTTTCTCCTTTCTTCTTCTTTCGTTCTGTTTGTTTTGAATTTAGTTAATTTTCGTTTTTATCTGTTTTTGAATAGTATAGTTTTGGTGAAGCTGTTTTTTTTTTAATCCTTTTTGTTCTATCTGCTAGGTTGTAGTCTGTTGTTATGTTTTACTAGTTGTTAATAATTGTTGATTATTTGTGTTTGCTGAACTTTGCTGATCTTTCCTTTTGCTCAGAGACTGTTTTGGAATATTTTCTGGAAATTGTGATATGGTTACTGGGGGTCGGTAACCAGTTCGGGTGGTCAATTATTATGTTTGAACTGTGTTTAGGTGTGAGTAATTGTTGTTTTATTTGTTTTTCAAGCATCATGTTTCAGTTTTCAAGCTGTCTATTAGTTGTGCCTAAGTTATTGGGGGTTAATAACTGGTTTATTGTTTGTTTATATGTAGCAATGTTGGTGATTCTTTGATTGCTCAGTTTATCTATACTGGAAACAGATTTTATCTTGAACTGAATGATCTTATGAGCTTTTCTGACTTGATCGACACCATTCGTCGACGATTTAAGTTTTCTTCCAGTGATGTTTTTCATCTGCAATATTTCTATCCTGGTTGTCCTGTCATCTATTTGTACAGTGACCTTGATTTTAAAATGCTATTTTACTGTGCAAAAATATATGAATTGGATCATGTAGATGTGAATGTTGTTAAGGATGTTGGCAGTAGCTGTTCATCTAAGAGTGTTTTATTTGATGAAAACTTTTCTGAAATCATTGATGAGAATGATTATTTAGATGATGGATTTAAAGATGGACCTACAAAGTCATATTTGTCAGATGATTGGAGTTCTTACCTTTTACACAAAGGGCAGAAGTTTGAAAGTATTCAGGATTTTCGAGATAAACTTAGGAAGTATGCGGTTCAAAATGGTTTTTGTTATGTGCTACCTAGGAATGATGCACTCTATGTCAAAGTTGTTTGTGAAAATCATGGAACTGAAAAATGTGGCTGGGAAGTAGTTGGATCTGTGGCTCCTATAAATAATTGTTTTTATATTAAGGAGTTTAATAACATACATACATGTAAATGTGTTCTTAGGAATCAAACTCATCGGCAGATAGTTTCAAGTCTACTTATGGTTTTGAAATTAGTTATAAGGTTGCTTCAAGAGCAAAGAAAAGGTGTTTGGAAAAGATGTATGGCTCTGATTCTGATTCTTTTTTGATGTTAAGTTGTATAAGGATGCTGTTTTGGAGACTAATCCAGGGTCTTCCTTTGTCCTTGAAGTTGAGGAGAACACTAATAGGTTCCAAAGGGTTTTTGTAGCTTATGGAGGCCAAGTTGAGGGTTTCAAGTTCAGTCTCTATGTTTTATATGTGGATGGTACATTTGGAAAGAGCATATACAAGGGTCAGATTCTTTCTGCCACTGGAAGAAATGGAGACAAAGGTACCCCCCAGTAAATTATTACCCCCCAGTAATTGTTTTTCAGCTTTATGTTTGTGTTGAAATTGTTTTCATTTATTATTTTTGTTTGTTAAATTCACATTTTGGAGTGAACGCTCCCGTTGGCGGTGCAGCGGCACACTGCTTTATAAGTTATTGACCCCCAGTAACTTTTTTTTTTGTGTGTGCAGGTTTCTTCCCTTTAGCCTGTGTATCTGTGACTCAGAGACTGAAGACAACTGGTTTTTTTTCTTCAAGCACTTGAAAGCTTTGCTGGAACCGCAGGGAAGGGTAATCACCTTTATCAGTGATCGTGGTGGTGGGTTGTTGAAGGCTTTTAATCAAGTGTTTCCTGGTAATCCTCATCTCTTTTGTTTCCATCATTTGAGATATAATCTTACTCAAAAGTACAGGAACAAAAGGAATGTTGTTGTGCTTGCTCAAGTATTGCAAAAAAATTTTAAGGTTGCTTATGCATCGACCGAGAGGGCTTATTACCATCACTTACAAGCTCTGAGAGATGAGGGCGGTGCTGAAGTAATTGATGAGTTTATAGCTGAGATCCCTTTGGAGAATTGGTACCGTGCTTTCTTTAAGGGCTGCCGGTATGGGATCATGGCAAATAGTATTGCTGAGTCTTTTAACAAATGGATTGTTGTTGAGCGTTCAATGCCTCTGCTTGCAATGATAGACCAAACTAGGATGAAAGAAATGAAGTTGATGTCTGAAAGGAGGGTTGAGTCCAAATCTTGGACTACTTAGCTTACACCTGAAATGGAGAAGAAGCTGGTTGAGTAGATGCATAAGGCGTGTAGTTTCAAGGTTATTGCCTCCTAGGAAAGTGTTTACGAGGTTAGAGATGATGAGTACTCATATTCTGTGAACCTTTTACTCGTACTTGCTCTTGTGTGAAGTGGCAGATCAATTGCTTCTTATGCCCTCATGCCCTTTCTGCTATACAAACTGCAAGATTGAATGTTTATGATTTTATTGACTCGTATTTTAGTGCTGAATATTTTAGGATGAGTTATAGCTTCCCTATTCATCCAGTGAGTAATGTTGACGCTTGCACTGAGGAGTCCATACTACCTCCTATTACGAAGAGGCCGGCAGGGAGGCCTAAGGTGAAGAGGATTAAATCTTCTGGTGAGAAGAAGCCTATTCGGTGTGGTCGATGTCTTAAGTTGGGATATCATAATAGGCAGAGCTGTACTGAACCTTTAAATGGGCAACAATAGTTCTTTTGTGTTGCAGTCTCTACTTTGAGTAGTTACAGGGTGTCAGTAACTGTGACATCTGGGCTTTGTAATGTCTCTTTTCCATGTGATTTGAACTATACCATCTTAATTTGATACTGTAATGACAATTATTTTGTATTCCTCTTTTTTTTTTCTTTTTTTATCACTGAATAGTATGTATTTGAGATTGAATATGTATGAATCATAGTTTTGTTTGTATTTTGTTTTCATTTTGACAGGTCTAGTTTATGTTATGTTATGTTTTAAACTGTAAATGAATTATCATGTGTCAATACAAGTCAGTGGCCAGTTACTGATACCCAGTAACCAGTTACTGACCCTTAGTAACCAGTTACTGGGTGTCACCCGAGTGATTGACCAGTTACTGACACCCAGTAACTGAAGTGATTGACCAGTTACTGGGTGTCAACCAAGTGATAGACCAGTTACTAACCGTCAGTAACCAGTTACTGGGTGTCAGTAACCAGTTATTGATACCAAGTAACTGAAGTGTTTGACCAGACAGACCCCCAGTATTTAGTTACTGGCCATCAGTAACCAGTTACTGATACCTAGTAACCAGTTACTGGGTATCAGTAACTGCATGATTGATGCCTTAGAGTAATCATCACTAATAGTTCAGTGTACCTGTAACTAATTATTAAGTTTTAGTTCAGCAACAAAAACCATCCTGACTAACAGAAACCATATCATAAATATTTACATTTGTTTGCATCACCATTCTAAAAGATGTTCTTGAAATGAAAAAAGGATCCTACTTTTTACATAAATGGATGATATCAATTTGTACACAACAGCAGAAAAGAAACCCAGAAGTTCAATAAGGACAAAAATTCTAATTGGTCAACATTGATTTTGCATCTACTGGTTCAAGGAACCCATCTGACACAAAACTCCCTTCTATGTCAATCTTCATGAATTGTCGCAGCAACTGCTTTCTCATGTTTTCTCCACCTTTTCTTGTTGGCTTTTGGTTATACATTAGGCTCTCAATGTTGTAGAGCATGTAAGGCCCACAATCCGACCTGCATTTAAGTGACCAGTAAACTTGAGTTTCCTTTCACACCACACATAATACAACTAGTTACTGACCCCTAAGAAATAACATATTGCTTTCTATAAGAAAAAATAAGGGATCTTTGGTACTTACGAAAAAATTTTCTGCTGCGGGCAAGTGAAGTCTTCTTTCAGCTCATACCGTTCTTCATTGACATTGTTTGAGAGAACCATTGTCTTGTTTCCTTCTCCTTATCAGTCATTTTTACTCTGGTTTCTATCAATCCATGTTCATCCTCGTCAGTATTTTTATCTCTGAATTCTTCTGGGTCTTGGCTCTTAGGGTATGTCGATGCAGCTAGACGCATAAATCTCCTTATGTGCTTGACCTGTGAGAGTAATATTGTAAAAAATTAACATATACGAAATCAATATTTCAACTTCAACCAATTGTACATGAATTATTCACTTACCACATTCATTGCATTCTGGAAGTATGTATCATCCGAGGTGTACTCCTTTCCGGGCGGTAGCTTCGTGTTCATATGCAAGAAACATTTTGAACAGTTGTCAATGACCAACAATGTGTAGTGTCTGTTACAGACATGATGTATTGGTATAAACACTTTGTCATTGCTGAATATTAACCACATCAGTTCAATGATTTTGTCTTCAATATGCAGTTCGTAGCCGTTAAAATCACCTTTCTCCTTGCTTCCTTGTATTTTTCCTTCTCTTGCTCATGTTTTATTGCAACAAATTGTATTTTATTGCAAAAAGAAAGTTTTGTTAGCATTAACTCAATAAATGAAGGGTGTGGTAGTTTTACTTATAGCTGCTTCCACATCAAGGAATTTCACTCGGATTCCTGACCTCTTTGCTTTTTCCTTTAACATTTGAATATAAATTTTGAGAACCTGCATTCAATTATATATTTTCAGAAAATCACACATGAAATTTAAGGACAGAGACATTTTTGCCAAAAATAATTACACCCAGTTTTGATTATTGGGTGTCAGTAAGTGGTTATCCTTACATCAGTTGTAAGCTCTCCTTCCTCTATTATTGTCATCAAGTCCTCCTTTGTTATCTGAACTATTAAATAAGGATCTTGCCAATATACATAGTTGTTCAATCCAAAACAATTGAAATAAGAAATAAGAAATAAGATACTCAAATCTTTATAAAGAAGGGAAGAAGTAAAAATAACATATATACTTACTCTTTGTTTTCATCTTGATTTGTTTTGAACCAGCTCTCATAATGCATTGCGACGTCCTTCTCTAGAGTTGTCCATGTCGGCTTTGTGCATTGGACTTTGTCAATAACTATGTTGTGATTTTTGGACATGTTCCTTCGAGCTGGTTGGTTCTTCTTGGGCTTAAGGTCTTCAAGTGTGTCATACTCCCATTCTTCTTGTTGCTTTTTTGTTGCATCCCTTTTGTTAACCTTCACATTTCTCTCTATCGAAAGGGGCTGAACAACTTTCTTCTTTGTTCATGCTTCTTCTTTCTCAACAACAGCAATAAAATCATCCATGGAAGAATTGATTTCTTCTTCAGTCTGTTCAATGTAGACCCGTGGCTTCTTCTTATATGTCTTCAGACTTTCATTTTCTTTCTCCTTTTGTTGTTGTTGTTGCTGCTTCACTATGTTCATGACCACTGTCTGAATTATTCTTGACACACAGTCGAATCTTCTCGTTCTTCACCATATCTCATCACAATCGTTTGGATTGGTATTGCAGGTGTTGCTCCACAGGACTGGACATATGAAAACAAAAAAAATGTAATTACTATGGGTTAGTTATTGAATTACTATGGGTCAGTTATTAGGTTTTTACATCTTCAAGTGTTGAAGTCTGACGAGCTCGAGAATGTGCATCAACTGTATTTGGTTTATTTTCCTCAAGGTGTTCTTTTGGAGCTGCTACTACCATTTGCATCTTCAAGGGAATATTTTTCTTCTTGGTCTTTTTGGCCTTACCTTTTTTTAAAGACTCTCGAAGCTCCTTGTTTTTCTTCTGTAGCCGCTCTATGTGGTTGTCAGCAGCTTTCACCTTATTCAACAGTTGTGAATTCTTCTCAAGGTGTTCTTTTGGAGCTGCTACTACCATTTGCATCTTCAAGGGAATATTTTTCTTCTTGGTCTTTTTGGTCTTTCCTTTTTTTAAAGACTCTCGAAGCTCCTTGTTTTCCTTCTGTAGCCGCTCTATGTGGTTGTCAGCAACTTTCACCTTATTCAACAGTTGTGAATTCTTCTCAAGGAGCTCTTCATTTGTTTTTGTAACTTTTTCCAGCTTCTGCTTCAAGGTTTTCTCAGGTTGCTTCCCCTCCAAATCCCTCATTAGAGCTCTCAGATTCTCAAACATTAATATCATCTGTTCTTCTTCCTGCTGGCTTGATTGAGGCACCTGCAATCATAATAACAAATAACATCAGAAAACTGGTTACTGCCCCCCTAGAACCTGGTTACTAACCCCTAGTAACTGGTTACTGATCTCTAGCAAACAGTTTCTAACACCTAGTAACTGGTTACTGACCCATATCAAACAGTTTCAAACACCTAGTAATCAATCAAATATATGAAAAATTCTAAGTTACCCATTCGTTGAAGCTTGGTGTGTAGTCTTGTTCCTCCATCATACAGTCTTGTTCCTCTATCTCATTATCATCAGTTTCGTCTTCCCATGGACCTTCTCTAATAAGATATATTTCAAAAAAAAAAAAAAAGTTAGATTTTTGAATATCAGAAAAATCTGATGTCTCGAAAGTTAGATATAAAACTTTACCTCGAGAAAGGTAGGCTTCTTCTGTACATCCTTGCGGTCAAATATTTATTTTTATGTTGCATCTGACAAACCTTGGTGTGCTCGTCTCATTTCCAGTGATTCTGTTTCTGACCCTTGTCTTCTCAAGAAACCAATATATAATCAGAAGAATGCATCCACTGTATATTTGAGCCTTGTCCTTTTTGTATTTGTAAATGCCATCCTTCAAGAAATCAAGCACCATCTTTGACCAGTTGTACTTGTTAATTTCTTCAAGGTTTTCACAGATTATTATCAACTCCCAGTCAAGATGTGTTCCCGATCTGCTGAAGAAGAACACTGCAAGCAGATACATTAGGATCAGGGATGCTATTTTTTCTGCATCTTGATTCTTCTCGGGCTTATTAAGCTCAGCACTCAACTCAGTCTCAAGCTGTGGCCTCTTGATGTTGTCTTTGGATATCCTACCCTTTTCAAAATATTTAGAGTCTGGCCATTTGTTCCTCGAAGGCTTGTTTTTCAAATCTACCACCTCCCTTTTGTAGAGATGTGGAATAGAGAATTCACATCATTTACCGTGATCTCAGCTTCAATTTCCCCAAAGATGAACTTTTTTTTCTTTGTTGTAATGCTTCATTATGAGTTCAAAATCCAACTCATGCTTCTTCACTTGTCTCTCAGTCAGCTTCTCATTCTTGAACACCTCAATTGTATCCAAAATGTTGTTTGGGCCAGCAAATCCCATGTTCTTTGAGGGATTTTCTCCCTGTATCTGTGCATCAATACGTGGAACGAATGAAGAGCACACTTCTGCTGCTGGACCTTTATCTTCAACTCTGCATCATCTTCTTCTTCTGAATCTTCTTCAGGAACAGACTTTATTGCAGTTTTATGCTTCTTGTTCCCCTTGTTCTTTTTTGGTCCCTCATTCTGTGATTTTCTTTTCTTGCCAGCTGCTCTTTCCTCAAGGTAGTATTGTTCGGTTGTTTCTTCATCATTGCTTTTCTCAATGTCCATTTTCCGGCCACTTATTCTCTTCTTCTTTATTTTTTTAAACTTTTCTCCTATGACTTCGGCTGAGAAGATTGAAGGTTGTTCAGAACCACTACTCCATTCAGCATCTTCCTCAGAGGAGGAACTAACAACTTGTTTCCTCATTCTGCATATATAGATGTTAAATTGTTAGTTACTAAGCACTCACCTACATTACAGACCCCTAATAAGTTGATTACTGACCCCTAGTAACCAGTTACTGACACCTAGTAACTGGTTACTGACCCCTAGTAACTGATTATTGGGGGTTGGTAATCAACACAACAATCCTCTTTTCTGCATTTTAACACTCTATACACAAAATTGAACAACAAAAGAACATCATACACAAAATTGAACAACAAAATAACATTAATCTGAATCTCTAACATTTTCTAAATCTGAAAAAAAACCCTAGATTTTCGCTTTCGCTTTCGCTTTCTTCTCTAAATCTCTAAATCAAGAATCAAAATAATCATTCGTGTCTTAAATAGTCGAATTACAAGCATAATAATGAAATGTAATTCGGAATTGGAGATTTGTTTACCTGTTCGTCTCGGTAGTTCTTGCCTTTGAATTCGGTCCGGCGAGAACGAAAGCCCGACGATTCGAAGCTTGATTTTGGTGAAGCTGGGCTTGTGCGAGGAGAGAGAGAGAGAGAGAGAGAGAGAGAGAGAGAGAGGAGAGAGAGAGAGAGGAGAGAGAGAGAGAGAGAGAGAGAGAGAGAGAGAGAGAGATAGCAGTTGTGGTGTTTTGGAGAGAGAGCGAAGTTGTGGAGAGAGAGGGGACAACGGTTGGTTTTTGAGGGAAGGGGGCAGTTACGAATTAATGAGGGTAGTATAGTCATTTTGGTAACAATCATTGGAATGGGCTAAGAGATAAGACTTTAATTGGAATGAGCTTTAGGTTTTAAATATTTGGGCATTGGGGCATTTTCCCTAAAACAAATGTAATAATTTTTTTTGTCAATGTTGTAATTTTACTCATTTAACTTGTCATTTTTGTTTTATTAGAGGTAATTACTCAACTTAAGACAATTCACAAGTTTGTGAACAGCTTGTTGTCGTTGTAGTAACTTGGTTCAATTATATGTAAATGTATAAACAAATGTAGTAATTTTTTGTCAATATTGTAAATTTTACTCATTTAACTTGTCATTTTTGTTCAATTAATGGTAAAATAGGTGTATGGTATACATCCCAGTACCGTAGACAACTCTAAGGGGAAGAAGTGTCGAAAGATTGTTTTGAATTCGGAGACAACTTGTTTGGTTCTGGGTCGAGGGTAGGGTTGAACTGATGCGCTGTGGCCGGAAGAAAGAGAGAGGCATTGGTCTGATTCGATTGCACTGGAATTGACCACCACTTAGGGATACCTGTCATTTAGATTTTAGAGTGATCCCATTCATCAATAGAGGAGCAATTAGCACTATCGAAATCCAACTATCATGATCCAAAAACTGTTAGAATGTTTAATTTAATGGAAGTATATTAGTATAACCAAAGTTGAAACTCCAGTAAACAAAGAAAAGCAAAATGGAAGTATAGCTCATCATCAAAGTTAGCATGAGCAATAACATCTACGGTAACGTCTAGACGATCAATGACAATTATCTCTGAATAACGAGGGAAGGACG
Organism: Fragaria nilgerrensis; assembly: GCA_010134655.1. Taxonomy (NCBI): domain Eukaryota; kingdom Viridiplantae; phylum Streptophyta; class Magnoliopsida; order Rosales; family Rosaceae; genus Fragaria; species Fragaria nilgerrensis. The sequence continues at coordinate 29,179,423 of CM020978.1, read as the reverse complement.
AGAAACTGTCAAATTGCCACGTGGAGAAGAGAAGAAAATAAAACCCATTTGATTTACAATTTGAGGAGGAGGTACAATACAGGCATTACCTGATAAGTTGATTGATATACTCAAAATTCTACACTTTCCCTGTTAAACAGACAATATGAATTACAATGACAGTTCAAATTACAAGACAGAAAAGTATGATACAACTCCAAAGAATCAAGTCACAGTGGCAAAGAATGGGGTTCTTATAGGTAAAGCATCATGTGTCACTTCTTTCGGCAGTTAGATGGTCTCTTTCCTGTTCTTCCATTACTGAGGATCGATTTGAACTGTTGATGAGGCCAGTAATGTCAAACAGAAATTACTCCAGAATAGCTTTGTGTGAGTAGAGAAAATAGTTCACTCCTGTTATCAATGCCAGTAGCACCACTCCCAAACATGGCTGGAGTAAAAGGTGTTGGGTAAGCTGGAAATCGCCTTTACAGGTTCTTTATACATAGATCATGAATCATGTGATTCCCGGACCATCAAAATAACACGCTGTTTACCACTATCCGTGCGCAGGCTGTCTCCCTTAAATCCAAGCTGAAGTCAAAAGACATGTAAGATACCTCAAAAGAAGGCTGGCAATACATGTAGCAAAGGCAACACGCTGTTTCCTAAATCTCAATGGGAACACTTCTTAAATCATTTACCTCAACAGCACCGTCCGGAGGGAACCACCTTAAAAGTACACCAAGGTGCACTAAACCAGGGATTAGCTTAAATAGAAAAGGAGTGGTCACCTGCAAAAAAAAAAAAAAATATTCAGTACAGATTTCAGTACAAAAATGTTCAAGGAAAGCTGGGTACATAACAAAACAAGCACCGACCACTGAATGAAAGATTATATCATACCAGACTTAACGCTGTGGTCCCAAGCAGCAGCAGATATAATTTCCCCTGAAAACAGTCAAAAGTTTCAGCAGAACTACTCATAAATATATTACTTATATGCTACAAGGTAGAGGTTCAAAAGAGTAAGAGGTACTGTGACCATGAGTTATTTAAGAGAACATCAATTATTGCAAAAACTTAAATGGTAGCACTAACCTCGACTAGATGGAGATTAGAGGCACGACTTAAAAGAACAAAAGCAAATTCACCTATCTGTGCTAGAGATATTCCGACCTATAGAAAGACACAATTCAACACCTGTCAACAATTGAATTACAGGAAAGAAGTAATATCAATGCGACTACAAAGCCAACTTACAAGGAATGCTGTTTTGTTGTTGTATCCGAATCCCTTGACAACCATGGCTATAATAATTGTTTTTATTGTGACAACTAAGATGACAGACGCAAGTAATATATCAACATGATTCCAGAGAAACTGAACATGGATCAGCATCCCAATGCTGGCAAGGAAAAGGGCCGCAAAAAGGTTGCGTATGGGTTCAATCTGCAAAACTAACAAGCTTGAGTACTTTCAACTTTGTCAGAAAGAATCTATCATGCATAGAAGAATAAGAAAGCAATTGATGTAATCATTCTGATACTGAAGATTTTATAACATCCGATGCTAGAATAAATCATAAAAGCAAAAGGAACTAATAGAGGATTGTTCTAATATCTTTCTGGGACAATCTAGTGTGTATTTGGTAACAGCAGCTTGTCTGGTTGACAAATCCCACCAACAGAATTTAAAACCACCAGATTTTCTGTTATTAAACTTGTTGAAAACTGCACTCTCCCTACCCAAAGGTCTATTGCTGAAGTCTGAAGACATCCAAAACAAGTTAAAAAAAAAAAAAAAAAAAAAACCCTCTTCTGCTATGTTGCATGCATGTTTCTTGAGCTACAGAAAGGATGTACATATTCCAAAGAATATCATCTGCATAAATATAGGATACAGTACAGAGCCTTACTTGTTCTAGTGTATGTTGAGCAAGATCAGTTGTTGATATCATAACTCCTGCGGCAAAGGAACCCAGTTCCAGACTTAATCCCAGCTTGTCACTACACTGAAATTTTAAAAACATTCAGGACTAGAATCTGACATGTATGCCTGCAAATTGTATCTCACATCATTTTGACTAAGAGACAAGATGCACGAGGACATGACTAACAACCAAATGCTGGAGATCTGTTCACAATGCAAATGTGCAATGAACAGAATCAAGTATGACGATGAACTGGGTATAACAAGATATACAGAGTAAAAGTTGAAGATCTTTCGTGAACTGTAGTAACTGGGCAGCAGTATAATTCTTTTCATACATGGAGGAAAACTAAGCTCAAGTAGAGGAATAAAGCCGTATACTATATCAGGGGAAACATACCCAGGCTACAAGCAAGCAGAATGCGACGGATGCCAACTGGTAGAGTTCATTGGTCTGCAAATATAAACTTAAATTAGAGTCATAACCAAACTAAATAATTCATAGCTTTCAGACATCCAGCAAGCCTCTAGAACAAAGAAAAGAGAATGGTACCTGTGAAGATAAACTTATCATCAGTTTGAGTAACCAGGGAACACAAGTACGAGATGATATAGAAAGAACAGCCAAAAACGCAATCAACATCACCATCCTGGATAAATGAAGAAATATAATGTCAAAAATTCATGGTCACCAATAATTTCTTCATTTTATAGAAATCAACTCTACCTAGAATTTAGTTACTATCCACTTTACATATTTGGTGAAATAGAACGTTCACAAAAAGAAAACGAACAATAACGTTATTTTGTGCCCCGGAGTTTTCAACATCAAGGTGAGATACTGTGGAAGGTATTTTGTAACAGATAAAATACCCCTCATATGAAACAAACATATAACGTTGAACTTCAATACTGTTACATGATGGTGAGGAGCAAAGACAACTTGAAAGGACGACACACAAACAACTCACAGCTTAGCCATAGACATCACTCCTTGAAGGATTCCAGAAGTCCCTCCCAGAACTGGAAGCAAAGCAAACAGCAAACCCACAGCACAATCCTGCAAAGCAGAATCTTGTCAGGGAATATTTAGAAGAGTGATAAGTGAGTGGTAAAAAGCAGCGAGTTGACCAAAAAAAGAATAATAAAACCAACAGACCTGCAGAATAAGGGTGCCAATGGTGACTTGACCATGAAGCGCATTAGTGGAGTTTTTTTCCATCAAAAATTTTAAGACCTGAAGCAAAAAAAAGAACTTAGCGGGAAACAACATGCATCCAAAAAAAAAACTGTAAATGAGGGAGCAAATCTTTGCGGATGTAGATAAGGCATGAAGCAGGTTTACGTTTGCTTACCACCGCTGTTGAAGACATAGAAAGAAACACGCCAACGAATACGCCCTCAGAAATTTTACCTCCACATAACTGCAAACAGCATCCAATCAGAACTGCAGCATTGAGAATAAAAAACATTGTATAATCCAGTCTACATTAGCAAAAGCTATGGCTTCATAATCGATGTTGATTATATTATCTTAAGCACACCCGTCCAATAACCGGACATAGACAACTAAATACCAATGAGTGCTAAAGATACAACAGAAAAACTGACTGTCAAGATGCCAGAGCAGAATAGAGGCCTATACCAGTCAACTTCATGCGCTGTCATTCTACGACCAACAACTTCAGTACAAATGAGCAATAGGATACAACATAGAAACACTAGAGAAGGTAGAGATGCAAGCAGAATAGAGCCCTAAAGTAGTCCAATTTCATGTGGAAGTTCCGCTACTACCAGCAACTTCAATTAGGGCCTCTATGTGGTAAAGGGTGTCTTGGGAAAGTATATGTCTTGCACAAATATTGCACCTCTCACCCTCCAGCACAGAAGAATAGCTACTGGTACTCCACCCTATTAGTTTTAAGGACTCAGATGCTAAATCCTAGCGCGACATGTTATAATTGTCACTCAGTGTAAACCCAAACACAATCAAAGTAGTCAAGAGGAATAAAGAACCAAGAAGAAATAATCTACAATACCATTATAAGGAACTTACCAAAGGGCCAAACTAAACTAGAGTGAAAAGAACATAAGCAGTATAATTGCATACTAATTGCATGTTACTATGCCATGCCTTATTCTAGCTGGTACTTTTATAATTTGTATCGCAACATCTATTCCTGTAATCTTGCAATGGCCAGAACTCCAAGTGAAGGAAGGCTACAAATGTAAAATAATCATAAGCAAGCACACACTTCAAGGGTGGTTTCGTAAAGTATTAGTAGACATACTGAGGCTGTAATACCACAGAGGCACATAAATAAGAAAATTTGCAGCAGGCCACCAGGAACAGCAACCGCTCGAACAACTCGAAGCTAAAATTAAGAGGGATCAATTTGAGTAACTGTACTTGGTAATAAGAACATCAAAACTGGAGGGAGGGAGGGAGAGAGAGAGAGAGAGAGAGGATCTACCTTTGTTGTGGAGAACTCTAAACCCAAAGCAAAAAGAAGAAAGATCACCCCAAATTGAGCTACAGTTTCAACCTGCATCCGTAAACCAGAGTAAAAAAATGAATAAGACACATAAAGCCATCCTAAATTAGAGGGATCTATTAACAACCTAACGTCTAGAAAAGATAAACAAATTCTATCACTGCATATAGAATAATCCCGGTTAGTGTTTCTTACATGAGGCATACTCAATATGCCTTACCAAGAACATTTTATAGTATACTACAAGACAACAGACTTATAGTACCTGAGCGTCTGAAAAAGTGCTAGATCATCTTAAATGAGTACTAAAAATGTTTCTTTCTTTCTTTCTTTCTCTCAATAATGTATATTCAAATCCAACATGAAATGACTGTTGGTATACCTTGCTTTCCATAATTATCAATCACTTCTACACAGGTGACGAGAAAACCTTTATGTTTACAATATCATAAATAGAAACTACTGTATAAGATAATATAACATGCTACACGAAGTAAGAAGTTTCTGGATAGCAAATTTGTGTGGTAAACATACTTGAACCATTTCACTGACGAAATTGAACCCTCCAGGTCCAATAACAGATCCGGCAAGCAAATACCCTGATATGACCTGCAAAGTTAAAGTAACACAATAAGAAACATTCAGTATGATAGTCATATTAACATAGATGTTCTATGATAAGTTTATGAATGTATGACTATTCATGTGTATGTACAGACCGGTTGTCCAGCACAAGCAAAAGCAATACCACCACAGGTTGCGGATACAATAACGACGACTAGATCTGATATCAGTCTACAATCCACCAAGCAAAAGTATTCAGATCAGCATTTCTAATCAATCACCAATGAACTTATTTAAACTGTAAGAGAACAGTAAATTTACCTCAGGTCTAGCTGCAGCACTGGATATTTTGATTTAAAATTCGATATAATGAAGACATTGTCCTGAAATATAAATAGAGAACAGTAAATTCTCTTATAAGTTATGACCATGGTGACAAATACCTGCAGTAGTTCCATTTTCAACGAAGCAATCAATCTTACCTTGCGATCTATCAGTGTTGGGGTCTCTTCTGCTCCATTATCATTATCCAGATTAAAAACATCATGTAGTTGAAACGACCTATTTAAGCTACAAAAAGATTAACCAGAATCACGATTCAGATAACGAAGACGGTTATGGTAAAGTGAAGTGCTTTACTCTAATGGGAAAATTCAAGCAATCAGAAAGTACACAAAAGAACATAAATGAGAAGAATATACTTTTCCTCTTTTGTCTCATTTTTCTTCGACTTAACTCTGGCAACTGTTTCCAGTGTGGCCTGTTCCAGACAAAAAGGCCAGCAGAGCTTTATCGATACGAAATATGGAGCTTAGGAAGAATCAAAATCATATCAAATTTCGAGAATGAACCAAGTATAACCTTATGTAATGCAAACAGATCATACTATATTTGTTCTAGTAAAAGATCTTGACCAAATAAATTCTCTACTTTGAGAATAAAACTATCAGATCTCCAATTTATGACTCTTATATGTATAATTAAAATGAACTTAACACTAACCTGTTGGCCGGCTACGCTGTTGTTAAAGCTTCCAGGATCAGTAGCTGCATTTAAAACCAAGCAAAGCAAAGTTAGCAAATCAATAACCATACCATTACGAAGTTGAAGAACTATTAGTATCACTATTATTGCAATTCACAGCTAAACACATCGTCTTTGATCTGCTCCAAGTGCAATTGAAACTGTCTTACAATTTCTTCAGTTCAAACCTAACCGCAGAGAAAGAGAGAAGGAATGGATCTAGCAAACCTTCGTTCTGATCGTTCTCCTTGAACTCGTTCTCGAGAGCCTTGTCGATCATGTCAGCGAAGCTGCCTTCTTTGGGCTTGGAGAGCGAGACATTGGACTCGGTGGCGTTGAGGTTGAGCAGGAGGGGATCTGACTCGGTGGCGAGCGGGTCGGCGAGGAGCAAATCGGAGCTGAGAAGCAGCAGCACCAGCAGAGTTGAGATCAGAATCGTGAGAGGGCTTCTTATCAACATTTCAGGAGTCCGCCGCGAATATAGACGGTTGATATTTGCGGCGACGGACGGCCGGCGGTGGCGGATTGGCGAATCGTAGTGTTGGTGAAGGAGGGAGTGAAGAAGAAGAAGAAGAAGAAGAAGAAGAAGAAGAGGAGGAAAGAGTAACCAGAGTTAGGGGTACTGTGGTCAACTTGGAGTCATACAGTGGCCCTATATTAAAACAAAAACAAATATGTTTATGTGGGATTGCGTCGGAAGTTACCGGCGGGAACCATTCAGATTTAGTGGGAGTCGGGTAATTTACCGTTGAGGCTTTGGTCTGCTATGACCATAAAATGAGGTAATCATTATCCAAAAAAATAATAATAAAAAATGAGGTAACCCTTATGCTTTAGGTTTTTGTTGCCGATATCATTAAACTTGAATTATTCACTCGTAATTGGTAATGAGTGATCGATTATGTTTATATATGTCCAAGTTCATATTCTCAAAGATCGAGAGTTATATGCAATCTTAACAAAAATCAAAGAGTTATATGCAATCTTAAATGAGTTATTAGTTTTGTGTAAGCCAGAAACCATTTGCAAGACAACGACCATAAATTTGAGAATTATGTAAATTGCACCAGAAAAATACCATGGCGTTCACTTATATCATCACAGCTACGGAAATTACCCGTCATCATGTGAAGCCACATACCTCGAATTATATCATTTACATGTCGTTTGTCTCAATTAATGTTACCTTTTGGCCAAATTGTCACAGGACAATGACCTTATATTATTGTAAGCACGCCTAAAATTCTTTTTTTTTTTTTGAGATAGACCCCATGCCAACTTGCCACCAGAACCACTATTGAGGCGATTACAACAGCCATGACGACCACAAGAAGAAAGAAAGAAGCCCATCCCACTTGGTTTTGTTTGGAATGAAAATCCAGTATAGTCAGATTTGGTGATACGCTACTACTTTCCAATATATACAAAACAAACAGATACGTCAAACAGTCAAAGTAAGAACAAGAATCTCTCCATTAGAAAGGACAGTGGAAAGCACTCTTGTTTACCTGAAGGCGAGATCTCTTATGATCAAGAAGTTTGGTACCATTGGTAGTTTTGACCATGAAACCCCAACCCTAAAGTTTAAGCAAATGCACTAGCACATAACTACGACAAATCTGGATAATGATAATCAACATAGCTTCTGCAGAATCCAATTGTTGTCCATATTCTCGACTGAGATGCTTCACATTCTCTGTGCCTCATCCAAGTTTGTACCCAATCCACTTTGGTTGGTGTAGTCTTAGTCTCATATTTATGAGATATGGTCCCATACTCATACACTACCTTAATAGATACTTCATGCTTGGTCATTTGCAGCATTCCCATCAATCACTTCATTAAGAGGATTACCTGTATCCCGAGCTAACTATACCTACACTCACCGTCATTGATGAGCTTTGAGAAGTACCACTCCAGTAGTACATTTTAAACACAGAATCCCCACAGACTGCAGAATATTGCATTGCTCGGCCTGCTTCATAGAGTTACTATACAACCTTGTTAATAACATATCTACTATCATACAACAACAATTACAACGAGAAGCTGCAAGTGTAGCCCATTTACGATGCTGCATATATGAAGCCTGAAGTTCATCTCTTGAAAGGCATGGACTCTAGGGAGCCACATAGGATGCAGAGGGTCATCTCATGTAGATTTATTTGAGATTGGTCATTTCATGTAGTTTCTCCCCGTATCAATCAGAGATTTATTTGAGAGATTGGTTATCGAGTCTGCTATAACTCTTGCACTGGACTTCATGTAACCACCTGAGATATAGATATAAAAGGTCTGGATTCAGCAATCAAAGAAACTTAAAAATGATGCAACCTATTTGACCACAGCTATAATCATCTAGAGTTGTCACAACATTCAGTTGGCATTAACTTATTACATAGCTATGAGAACACTTTCACAATGCAGTGTGTAGTTATCACGATTGACTGACATTGATTGGTGTAGTAGCTGAGGACAAATTTATCGCACCTGATGTGAGCATGACAATGGGAATATTCCTCTCCCGAGCAAACTTGAAGACTTTCTCATCCCTATGAGTTATCCCATCAGGACTGATCTACATAAACAAGCCACATAATCACAGATCACAAAAGAGCTGATAAAAGCTACATCTCCATTTGCAATTGTAGTCATGACTTCAAGTGATATTGTCCAAGACTGAAAAAGATCAGAGAAGATGTTACCTTCAACCTTCCAAGAGGATCTCCATCTAGAATATCAGTTCCAGCATTGTAGACTATCAACTCAGGCTCAAAATTATGAGCAGCAACCTAACATTCATATCAAGTTCTTGAGTTCACTTGGAAGTACTTCTTATTGAATAAGTTACACAACTAAACAAAATCTAAGAAAACCTATTGCTAACAATTTTCAGATAGAAAATCACATGACTTGTAAGTATATACCTCAAGAGCTTCATCTAACTTCCTCAAGTACTCAGCTGTTGTAGTGCCACTCTGTTTTATTTTTTTATTTTTTTTTAAAAAAGGTATTATGTTACACAAAGTCGTGGACAAAATAACCACAATCTGATATGATGATGGGATAATGAAGGCTCACCGCTACTTCAACCTTCTGATCAATGTATCTCCTTGCTTCATAATCCTAAAGAAGAGACCATTAAGGGAGAAAAGGCGTGTTCATCAGACCAATAACATAATTCAAATCCTCAATAAGAAAACACTATAAATTGATGCTGATCAATCAAAAAGAGCAAGAAGTAAATATGTAGTGAAAGGGCCACAACGAGAGACACTAGGAAGTTTGCGTTTTCCCAACCACAATGTCTAAAAGGGCCTGTCACCTTACCACCAGCAGAGCTAGCTAGTTGGCTATTACCAACTTGCATCTAAAAACAGACCAGAATAAAATTAAGAGTGTCTTGGGTAGAAATTTACAAATGGATATATTCCAGGGTTGTAGATATCCAGGATATAGACTCGGCCTGTTGTTAAAAAAAAGAAAAAAAAATCAGAATTTATAAGAACCAGTGATGAAGTCAAACTAGGCTCTGAGGGAAAAAAAGGTAAACATACTGTCATTGGCAAAATCCGTTTCATGGCCATTTCCTTGATGTGCATCAAGATCAATAATCATCACCCTGCATATACAGATAATGAGTGAAAGTTAGTTTTTGTACTAAACTCGAAACTTAACTTATAAATTATAACGCAACTATTCATCCGATGTGCCATAGTTAGTACCTTGATATGTTTAACCGCACAAAGGCAAAATGTATGCAAAGAGAAATATCGGCATAAGCACAGAATCCACCTCCTTTTCCCCCACAACAATGATGAAACCCTCCTCCCACATTGATGGCCCATCCTCGCTCTTTTGCAAGCTTTGCAGCCAAGATAGTTCCCCCCACCTGCAACATAATACAATCACTTGACTCCTTATTCTCTTTTCTTCCTGAAAGGACTTAAAAGAAGAAAAAAAGAACTCGAGATGGATGATTACCTGGTTGCGAAATGGCCCGAGAACTTTCTGCTGCACAAGGCAGTTTGGGAATAGGGCAACAGGAGGTACCTTACTCAAAGTAGATGAAACAAATAAGTCATACTCTCATACGTAAATGCATAATTCGAAACTAACAAACATCATCAGAAACCATTAATCCTTATCTGAAGCTGTAAGTAGTGAGTATGATACCTCAATTATCATAGCAACATCTGAACTATTCTTCAAACTCTTCAAGTATGCTTCAGTATGCACCTGCTCAAATTCACCAACAGTAAGTAAATCCAGCTCAAAAGTTACTGATAAGCATCCACACACAAACACTAAGTAAAATCCATATGAACATCTACCACAAGAAGATCTTCCTTTGAAGCTTGCTTTGGCTCCACAATGCAATTCTTCTCCACAACATCATCCATGGATAGGAATCTACAAATCCGGCCCCATTTAGCAGAATCGAACGGGTGCCTGTATCGTTAACCAAATCAAAACCAATTTCATTCAATAAAAGGAGAGGAAGGCTGAAACCACACACTTACAGCTTCTCGATGCCGAGAAATGCGATATCATAACTCGAAGAGTAAATCAACGGAACCTGATCGGTGAAATTTCTCAGATTCCGAAATGTAAACTTGAAAGCGGAGACGAATCTAGGTGCTGGTTTACCTTGGAGCTCGGGACGTCGAAGTAGAGCTTGCTGGAGAGAATACGGCTGCGCCTGAGAGATTCGGCGTCGTTTTCAGACGGAGGAGCGAGCGACATCGTTCCGGAGCGAGTTTTGGAGCGGCGGAGCTTGTAGCGGTAGAGAGAGTGAGAGAGTTTGACGGTGGCGGCGAAGGTGAGGACTATGACTATGACTCGGTTCCGAGTCGATTCGGTCCACATTGAAATGGCCCGGTTTCTCGAATTCGCGTTGGGGAAGGAGGAGGTTGGGTGTGGAAATGAATGCTAAGCGCTTCCGAGGCACGTTGAGGAAGTGATCATGATCTGACGGCTGCGATTTGGGTGGGTAGTTTGAACGCGCCAACTGACGAGTGGATCAGTGAAAATATCTATATCTTTTTCTTTTTCTAAAAGAAGAAAATATTCGGATAGAATGGTTCGTTAGGGCATCTCCGATCCTTGTTTTAAGATCAATGATGTAATTTAGGGGTTGGATTGAAGATCGGATCGAAAAATATCATCCACTAGTGAATAATTAGTACGTGGGTCTCATCTAACCTGACCAACGCATTAATTCTTAACCTACGGATTAGTCCGGACCAATATAAAATGAGGCCCATACACACACCATTTTACACATGGTGTTGGTCTAAAACAATACAAATGTCAATATAAAAATATTTTTTCTACAATATATATAGCAATTGGTCTTTTGGATTGATTTAATTGTTGTATTATCAAGCTTTAGATGAATAGTGTATTAACCCCGGTTGAAAATTGGTCCAACCCACCTAAAATGGGCGCATTTGCTCTAAAACCCATAATATGTTTAAGTTTTTTAATTTTGCATCTCCAGCCCAAATATAACTTGAGCTAAAATAGGTTTAAACCTAAAAATGGTCATATTTTGACTCAACTATTTAGAAGGAGTCTTAAATTTCAACCACACATTCTTATCTCTTACATATTGTAAGAGAGAACTGGACTAATGTAGTGGAGATCTGGTTTAGACAGACATGTTCACCTGGTCAGTTACTGATCAAAAGATCCATGATCAAGCACCGTTAACTTTAAAATAATATTTCCCACCATTAGATTTACATCCAAGGTAGGAGATGGTTTTAGATGTAAATCTAAGGGTTGAAAACAAAACAACTTAACTTTAAAATAATACTTCCCACCATTGGATTTACATCCAAATGTGATTGACCATGATTCCTTTGATTAGTAACTGACCAGATGAACGTTACTGCTGATTTAGATTTGATGTATAGATTTCATAAATTATTGGTTCAATTGTTGCTGGGTTTTTTCTTTCTTCTTTTGTTTGAAGGGTATTATTGAGAATGTGATATACATTAATAAATAGTTACATCAGTTACAAATACAAGAGACAACCATTGTGACATAGCCTCAATCCACACGAAATGCAGGAAACAAAAACGCGTAGCTAGCTAACTCATGCACTGCATTATTACATTGTCCAGAGCACGTTCCATTGTATAGATACAACTCGGCATTCGTTGCTTGCCAAAGTCAGAGACAACAATAACTCCAAACAAAAGGAAAAAGTGGAATGACTTCACTGCTCCTCCTGAACTCATTGTAGGAACTGTTTAGTTGTAGCGACATAAACAGTGGTGGCCTCGTTAAAACTTTTTTCGGATAAAAACCCAGTAGAAAAAATCTGAACGTACCACTTGCTAACCAACATAAAGGGGCAAGAAGTCACGTGCTCTTCACAAATCGAAAACAAAGAAGGGGGGTGGGGGTGCAAGAAGTCTCGCACACTACCGTCAGACCACAAAACATTTCTAAAACTGCACAAATTGCATGTCTCAATAACGGTACTGTAGTGGCTTTGAAGACATATACCAGAAGAACACCTAAGTCTGTATTAAGATCTGAATTTAAAGAATGAAAATTTGAAAGGCATTATTGGAAAAAAAGATATAATTTTTTAAGGCAACGCCCGCTTTTTTTTTTTTTTTTTCTTTTCTTTTTTCTGTTTCAGTTTAATATTGAAAAAACTCATACCAATATCTGCGGTCGATTTCCACAATCAATTAAAATTTTCATTTTCTAAAGAGGAATTTTTTATCAATAAGATCTAGTGATCAGTTTTACTAGGTTTGCAGCCATTTCCTTAATATAATATAGTCCTTACAATAACGACCATGAGGTCTATGGTGGTCTAAAAATTAATCATAATACTAATATGAATATGGTGGCCGACGATAAAGTCAGTACATACATATCTTAATCGAGTTGTTGTGCACGCAATTGAAATCCTTGGTGTCTAAAACTTTTCTTAATCTTCTAAATCCGCTCTCCGGCCTATAACGCATGCGCCTTCTCTTTAGAGCCTTGTGGGATGTGTGTGTTTACAAAAATAAGGGACATCACCTCCCTCTCTTATGACGACGTGAGATCTCACAATCCACCACTTTTATGGACTCTATGTCCTCGTCGCCACAATTTGTTCAAGAAGCGGCTATGATATCATATGTATTCTTTCAAGTCTACATATCGAAATATTGTGCGATTTAGGTCCCCCCTTCACAATTTTGTTCATGGGTTCCCAATCCAAAACGTCTCACTATAGGAAATATGTTTACACGAATAAAACACATCACCTCTATTCCCTCAGACGATGTGGGATCTCACATATATGAAATCAGGTGTCAAAATTTTCGAATAATGAACTAATTGCCTTCGGTTTCATTAAAAGAGAAAAGTAATTGATTGCCTGATCATTTTTTCTCTGTCTTTAAATACATGAGCCGAATTCCGGCATAATCGAACAAGAACTCTTAAGGATATAAACTGAGATCGAGAGTAGAATCGATACATTATTGATTGTATTCGTGAGAAATCAACTTGATAGAAATGCGTTTGTTGAGGATAATAAATATCACCTCAAACATCTCATTTGTCAATGTATCAATCAGTAACAGGAATTTAAAGATAATATAACTTTCAAAGATTCCCATTCAATCAATCCATCAAACAAAAGATGATCGACTACACAGTACTTACCCAAAAACAATCTTTGTCCCACACACGAGAATGTACAGAATTTGGAGAGACCGGATTTGTATAGCTAGCAACAGCATCATACTCCCATTTTCGCACCATCCTTTCAAGAAGAAGACGTATCATGCATTCACGGCCAACTATTACGCCTCATGGTGCACACTCGCGCTTCTGGGAGGTCACATCAATATGTTTTCACGTGAATGTACCGGTTGACATGTCGGTGGATCAGCACAAAGTTGTCCAGCCAGCCATTCGCGAAAGGTTAAGAGTCACATGCCGGTAAAGAATAAACGAATCACAGCATAGCATGCCCCCCCCTCCTCCGCTCACAGCCAGGTCAGCTTCGGTCGTACGATAAACACTGATTATATAATAGTTTCGTTATATCTCTCCTGATTCCGTTATTGTTTATTATTTTCCGAGGAGCAGCCGGTCAGATGATAGATGTGTGATCCAAGCGAGCACGGAGAGAGAGAAAATCGTCACAAACATCGGAGAAGAACAAGCATTGCATCGGGAAACACAACCCTATTCTCTGATGAGTCCTCCTCGTCGCCGGTGCATTCAACAATGGACAATTTCTCGGTAAAACATATATATGTAATCGTGAGTTTTTCGGAAATGTATTTTTATTTGCTATTTGGGTTTGATAAAAATCGGGTTTTGAGAAGAGATCGAGCTCTTTATCATTGGGGGAGAAGCTGTGCGTCGCGTTCCTACCGTGTGTAGCGATCATAGAGGAGTTGGTTTTGACCGTGATCGGTTGCTTCACTTACCGGCCTCGCCCCGTCAAACGTGGTTACGCTATCGGAGACATGACTCAGCTCGCCGAAGAAACCCGATGTATGTACCTCTGTATTTTTTTGGTCGTTGAAAAATGAAAATTAGGCGGAAACGGAAAGTGTTCATTTGGATTTGATGCAGTTAGTGTTAATGAGCTGGAGGCGTTATATGAGTTGTTTAAGAAGTTGAGTAGCTCGATCATCGATGACGGGTTGATTCACAAGGTGAGAATGATGATTCGATTTTGAATAATTGGCATATGTAGCTGCACTGTTGTGGAATTGTTGTAATGGAGTCTGATTATGTTGCAGGAGGAGCTTCAGTTAGCACTGTTCCAAACTCGCCAGGGCGAAAATCTATTCCTTGATCGTGTATGTTTGCTTCGCAACAGTTTTTAACTCATTACAGGCTATTTGGACCTCTGTGTGACATTTTTTGTGTTGTGTTGTGTTGTGTAGGTTTTTGATTTGTTTGATGAGAAGAGAAATGGTGTCATTGAATTCGATGAGTTCATTCATGCGCTCAATGTGTTTCATCCCTATGCTCCTATACAAGATAAGATTGATTGTAAGTGACTGCTAGAAGCGGCAGCAATTGATTTGTGCAAATGCAAGGTGAAATGTCTGTCTTATGTAAATATCTGGTTTCATTTCTTGCAGTTGCATTTAGGCTGTATGATCTGAGACAAACTGGCTTCATTGAGCGTGAAGAAGTGAGTGCTAGCTTTATCGATGTCCAAATCTCCTCCTAGACGGTTTTTGTAGTTGTTTATCGAGGTACTTAAGATCAAGTCGCTTCTGTTTTGTTTCAGGTTAAGCAAATGGTGATTGCCATATTAATGGAGTCTGACATGAAACTTTCCGATGATCTTCTGGAGTCTATCATTGATAAGGTAAGCACAAGGCTTCTGCTCAGGTTTGAGCTGGGTCTAGCTAGCTTGTCGAGAGTATGGTACTCACGGCTTCTTTTATTTGTCTTGCAGACATTTGCTGATGCTGATGCCGATAAGGATGGGAGAATCAATAAGGAAGAATGGAAGGATCTTGTGCTTCGACATCCAACTCTTCTGAAAAACATGACTCTTCCTTATCTGAAGTACGCTTCTTGACTTGTCTTTATATATATTTCCAGTATTCTGCAACCTTGCAACATTCTAGTTAACTCTTCACATTCTTAAGTATCGGCCAATTTTACTTACCAGCCTTGTCAATTACATTCTCTAGGGACATCAGTACAATATATCCGAGTTTCATTTTCCACACAGAAGTTGAAGACTGAAAATTTGTAGCCCTTTTCCCTCGGAGGATCACTGAGTGAACATTAATCCTAAGCTTCAGCGTCTTGTGCTGCTACTTCGGACCAGCAGAATCAAGTAATGTCCTTTTGAAATGACTTGTTGTCAGATCAATGCAGCGCTTATGTATATAGGAAACACCTGAGTTTAGGCAAGGCTACGATGCTGCTCTTGTATCACAAGATTGATTCGGTTCCTCTCCATCAATTCAAAACCATTGTTGTACAGTGAAACAGTAGTCATTTTGCAGTGAATTTGATTTAGTGTGATATTTAACTTTCTTCTAAAGCAAGAGACTTGGTCATGATTCTCAAGAATCATGAACGTTATTTTTACTTCAGTGACCCAAATGCTGTTGGGTCAGTCCCTCCTTATTTGGAGGAGAGTAAAGCATGAGAAACAATTGTTTTCCTTTGGTATCGAAGCGGCGAAACCCAGCAACGCCTCGAACTGTTGTTCTTTTCCAGCTTCATGCAATCCCAAAAGACCCAAATTGAAATTGACAAAAACTCTTTGGGTAGCATTTGCTGATGAACCTTCCAAAACATGCAGAGGAACGAGCAAATCAGGCGGGTGAGTGAGAAAAGGGGGTTGATATGCATGGTAATTTCATTAATTTGTTGTTGGTTGATTGACTCAACCAGGAGGCGTCTAGCTTTTGGTGCTATCACCTCAAGCTTTTGGTAATTTCAGACTCTCGGTTCTGAAAGTCTGAAAGATTGGATTACTACAGCATGAATTTGATGGTTCACGCCATATAGATTCATAATGTGATTAATAAGAATACATCATTAATGTTAGAAATCAAGAGAGCAAGTGTTTATCTTCTTCAAGTTTATTGACAGTGTTTCCTTCCGGTCTACAATAAGCATATTACGTACAGAAAAACCTCCTTCACTTGGGGGAGTGAACCTTAGGCGTTGCTTGACCATTTCAGTAGAAGTTCCCAGCCCTCCAAGAACAATGTGGAATTCTGTTACCCCCTATGTTGTTTACGCTTGATGGCCTTGGGGGAGAGTTGCTGGTTGGTGAGGCTTCAACAGCACCTAATATACCACCACCAACCGAATCTCGCAGTCGTCTATTGTCATATCCTTTTAACAATATTCTTGCAAGCAATATCCTCTAGTGTTTCCATCAAGAACATATACATTGTACCAGTACTAGCATGAATAGCTAGAAGCAATAGCTTTCTCGGGCATTCTAGTGAGTTACTGGTCTCTCTTCATCCGGGGAAGTTAACTCGATTTCATGCTCAATGTCGTTTGCGCTTGATGGCCTTGGGGGAGAGATGGTGTTTGGTGAGGCTTCAACGGCACCTATAACACCATGAACTGAATGTGGCTGCTGTCTTCCATTATAAGTATCCCAATTGGGGTCCCTTTGGTCATATAATCTCATTACGGCATGAATTCTACTCCAAATTGAGATTTCTGGGTCAATGCCCCTCAAAGTGTGCCTGTGTTCATGGAAGAACATGGCTGCACATATGACTAGAGATAATGATGAAACAACCCCGGCAACAATGAAGAGGCCCCGAAAGTTATCAAGGCTAAGCGTAAGACTGTTAGAAGAAGCTGTGGTGCCAGAGTCTGAACAAGTTGCTTTATTCTTGAACCACTTGTCCTCGATTTTCTTCATCTCAGTTCCCTCATGCAAACTAGTGATTGCTGTTGAAACATCACGCGTGAGAATTGAGCCTTTTTGAAAGACCTGCAAGTGATCACCCCAAAAGTAAAATCCCCATGTGAGAAAACATGCATGCGAGAGAAACACCAGAGGCATGAGAAAGAGAAACAGTGACAACTTACAAAGGAAAAACCATCAGCTTTAAATGTTGGCTCAACAATGGTATATTTTGAACAATAAGTTGCAAGAAAAACTCTCGCGTATGGGGTTTCAACAAAAGCAGCTGATATACCATGCTTTCCATTCCCATTTTGAAGAAGTTCATCCAATTCTTCTGGAGAATTGTATGTCCAAAGGTTTGCGTCTTCAAATCCTCTTTCCTTCAGAATCCCATAAATAAACGTACCTCCCAGATAGGCAACATTGTCCCCGTTTTTCAATAGCAGGTTTACATCAGTAATGACAGGTTGAAGCTGTTGAACTGTTAAAATTGAACTAAAACTCGCAGTATAACTTTGAGTTAGTATGAGAACAACAAAGCACCATAATATCACAACAAACCTAGCCAAGTTGGTCAGTACTCGCTCCCCTGCTAACACAAAATTAGGAAAGAAACGGAATGTAATGAGCCATAGAACATGCAAATAGTAAAATATAACAAAACTGCAGAATAGTTAAATATAACAGAACTTACTTTGTGCAAAAACCATGGTTGAGAATGAGAACCACAAGCTTGTGCCAATTTGATGAAGTGGAGGCCCTCGGAAGTCTTTATTTATCCGGTGTTCAAGCACTAAGACTACAAAACCCGTGAATACGAAAAAACAACCAATTGCTACCCAAAGGTCCCAAGTCAAAGGCTTCAAGAACACCCATGTGCTTCTAGCCTCGTTTTTATCTTTGATAGGCACGACCATTGATATCCCAGATTCTGTGTATGGCAACGTGAAGTCAACATACAAGGATCTATTTGCTCTAATGGTAATATCACCAACTGCTGCATCATAGTTCTGTCAAGTAAAAATGACGATGACGATGAAAAACTTGTATACTTTTGCTACAGTAAAATGTGAAATCACAAAGAAAACAGAAAAATTATTTAGGGAACAAATCATAAAGAAGAAAGCTGGGAAGAAGAATTTACCCCCAGAAACACTTGATCAATCAAATCATTGTAATTACCAGCTCTCTCACCATTGGATTTGGCAAAGGGATAAAACTCATAAGGGACAGGGTATGACAATGATTTTATGACAGCTTCAAAGACTTGAATGCAGTATCCAGTGACATTACTTGTGTTAGTGCTACGATCATATGTTACATTTACAAATTCTTTGAAACCACTCTTCACTGGGACTAAAACTTTTAGTTTCATTCCACTCATAGGAATCTGCCAACCATGCGGAATTGAGGTGGTGTCTCCAGGCCATATGATAGTTCCAAGACTGGCATTAGAAGAAGCATACCTGTTTGTGTATTTTGAGTTTAAGTTTCTTACAAGTCCATTCTGGGGTGTCCAATATCCCACCCCTCTTTCCCCATTATCATTCACATTAACTACCTGGAAAGTTGATGATTGTAGTTGTCCATCAATAAGATTGAAGTCTCCTGAAAGGCCAGTAAATCTCGTGCCCCATAGTTCTTGGACAAGTTCAGGACCACTCTGAGAGATCTCCAACATTTCTAAACTCGTGGAACCACCAGAGATGTTCATCTTGCGGGAAGAAGAAAAGTTGGTCTGTACCTTCTCAACTGCTGTGGCTAGTGCCCAAGCCGCATCATAAGCCCACAGTCCAAAAACTTCCAATTTAACATCGACGAGAGTTGGATTGTCTTGTTGGAATTTCCTTTGCCATCTACCTCTAAAATTTTTAAGCTGCTCCGTCTTTGGAACATAGGTCTTTAAACCCAACACCCCTTGCATGTTATCTATGACAGAATAATTTGAGGAACTAAAGAAGCTAGTCATGTCATTTGTCACTATCCAAGCAAAGCCTTTTTCCATCATTCCCATTGCATTTGCCCTGGAAAAAAGTCGAGATCCAAGAGAAGGCAACATGTGCACTATGAAGACCCTGGTTTTCATTTTCATCAACTTGTCAAGCTCTGCATCTATTTGTTTATCAGTTGCCATTGAAGGAATCACAACCCAGTAGGGAATGCGAGCACCCATCGCTTGCAAAGCAGTAGTCAGATAAGGTATTACTCCCTTTCCAAACTCATCGTCAACGCTGATGGGCACTGCTTCCCTCCAACCAAAGGCCTGGATGATGGCACTTATGACTTTCACTTGAGATGTGTCATTTTGAGCAATTCGGATAAAATATGAATTCCCAAGGGAAGGGCTTGTTGCTGAAAATGAGATTATGGGCACCTGAGCTTTATCTCCAAGTTCAGTCACAAACTTTGCTTGTATTGATGATTGTGGCCCTATGATGGCTTGCACTTTAACATTGTTTATCAAGTCCAGAGCTGTTTCAAAGGTGCACGAAATTTTGAAATTAAAAGGTTACATCTATGAAAAGCCTATAAACCACAATCCATATTTATTGGCCTCAAGTAAAACGAGACAGTCAAGACAAAAGTGGGAAAGCAAAACTTAAGCTGGTTTGAAGATTTGTTTAAAACTATATCACAGTTAAACTGTTAGCGACAATCTCTCAGAATCACTCTCTCCTCAAATCAAGAGTGATTCTGATTCTCTTTCCTAATTTCTACTTAATTTCATTCTGTCTTGATTATCATTTTGTTCGGGAAAAAGTGACCACAGGTAGCCACCGTGTTTGCTTCATCCCATCTCCGGATCAGCCTGCCGATCTCCTCACCAAGCCGCTTCACAAGCCTCGTCATTTGTTTCATGCTAGCAAACTTATCCGAGCAGGCCCGTCTAGTTTGAGGGGGGGTGTTAGCGACAATCTCTCAGAATCACTCTCCCCTCAAATCAAGAGTGATTCTGATTCTCTTTCCTAATTATATGCAATTGTCATTACTGTAGATTATTACCATAGTTGTATAGCAGTTGTATCTATATATATGTATCAATCACACAGAATGAAATTAAGTAGAAATTCATTCTTTTACATAAACTGTCAGTTTAAAAGAAAATCATGATCTACAAAAAATTCAAAATCAAAAGGACATGAAAAAGAGAGGAAGAGAGATGGTGAAAGAACCTGCACCAGCTGCAACAACAACATCGTTCACAGAGTCCCTTTTGTGTAAGACCAGCCTAGTATGGTAGTAAGCATGAGAGGCATAGAAGTCGGAAAGGGCCATTTCAATGCAGCTCATTGCCAATTTCCCAAACCCGGTATCCAAGTCAAGAATCACTCCCACATTTATTGGAATAGTCGTGTTTTGTGCCAAGGCTAAGAAATTAATCCTGAAGAGCAGGAAAAAGAGCAGAAAAACAAGGTTAGTAGGATTATTCCTCATCATGATTACAGCTAAAGGTTTGCATTGCATGGCATCAAGGTAGTCCTTATTTATATGATGAGAGATGACAACTTTGTAAATTGAAGAATTCTTAGCTCCCCAGCCGTAAGGAGGAAAGAGGAAGCTTCCTGTTCATTCCTAACCGCTGACTTCTTATGTGGGAATAATTAGAAGTAACTTTCCTCTTCATTACTAAAAAAAAAAATAGCTTTGCCTGGTCTTTTGTCTGGCCCTGTGTCTCTGGAGGCTCAAGACGGAAAATATTTCAAGGCTCTCAAAATAAACGCTCGAAAAAAAAAACTTATTGTTCATTGTTGTTAAAAGGACGATTTGAAATTCCTAAAACACAACGATGAAACAAATCCATTGTTCATTGTTCTACAAAATACACACATATTAATAGTTCACAAGTCACAAATTCTCAAAGTTTAAAAAAAAAATACGATCTCATAATTACATGCTCCAAACAAAATAAAGTAGGAATGTTATACTTCTTAATTTCATGACAAACACATGGAGAAGGAAAACAAAACAAATTGAAGTGAGAAGGCTTTTATGCAATGAATTGAGAATGAAAAAATATATATTTGAAGTGAGAAAGATCCTTGACCAAAAACAAAAGAAGTGAGAAAGATAGACCTAGAGAGATGATCACACTCCTTCTTCTTCTTCTAATTTTTTTTTAAATTACAAGCCTACATTAAAAAAAAATTAAATAAATTAAGGCCCCCTAGAAATTGTGGCCCTAAGCTTGGGTCTGCCCCGTCTTGCCTCAAGGCCGGCCTTGGTCTTTGTGGATGTATAAATAAACCAGCATTTTAGATTTCATGCACATAACTGGATATATAAATGATAGAAACAAAACTAAAACCACAATGTACTGAGTTGACAAATGAGAGTTGACAAATGACAAGTACTGACTGTCATCCTCTGAATTCAATAAACCCTATTCTGAAGGAGACTTGGCCATGAATCTTGACTTTCTACTTCAATACAAAAACTAAGAAGGCACAGTTAATATGCATCAATTGTTTAGGAATGCTCATGGCAAGTTCCTATTTCAAATTGCAATTTTGCAAGTTGAAAATTTGAGATATATAAGAACAAAATCAAAGCTTGAATGTAACTGGATACATTCATAAACAGCATAAAAAGAAAACCGATATGATTACTTGTATTTGCAAGATTGGCCGAGACATCAAATTATTGGGTTATGCAGAAGAATAAACTGTAGAATGGAATCAGAAACTCACAACCACTAATGTAAAATGTAGCGGAAAGAAAATGATTATAAACAAGAGAAGATAAAGAAACAAAATAAAGCAGAAAAAACCAGATGAATGAGACGTTAGAAACTTGGAAATCCACCACCAAGTATGTTTCAAGACATGTTAACAACCAAAGTTTTAATCATTAAGTCGTAAATCAGTATCAATCAAGAACAAACCGTGAATGCACTGCGTAAGTCCTTATTACTTCCCTTCAATACTTAAGCAAGATGAACGCACCATTACTAAGCATTTATAATAACCAATCAAGATATAGACGCTATCCTATCAACAAATTATTCTAAGCACTAAGATCAATGAAAGTTTGATTGAACAAGTATGCAAAACTAGTGTGTAACGCCTACCTAATATGCAATCATTTTTATTTGGTTTCACCTATTGTCCTACAGGTTTTACTACTTTGAAACATGTCTTTTAACCATTTATAAGATTAATCAACCTATTTCTAGCCCCATTCACAAGTTCATAATGTTCTATGTTACGCATACATGAATATGAACATAAACAAGCAAGAGTTCTCCATAAACCAAAACCAAATAAACAATTTGAAAGACTCAATAATTCGAAACCAAGGTCAAAAACAATATCTAAAATATTTTTAGGGCTTCAAATCTTGCCCCAAACTAAGAGAATTCAGCCACACATGGCTGCAAAATCACTCAAGGAGAATAAAAGATGACAAAGGAAAGGTAAACCGTGGATGATGGAGAGATCAATGATGGCTTGGCGGCTTCCTTGTGCGAGTCTGCAACTCTGGAGGTTCTGATGATGTGAGATCGCTAGCCTCCTCTAATCTTCACGTCCTCCAATTATTTTTTGCTGTGATTAGGGTTATGAAACCCTCAAAACTCGTCCATGGACTTGCCAATGTGATCTGGGCCTCAAAATAGAAGTTTTGGTCCAAATCATAAATTAGAGCAGACTGACATTCGGCCACTCAAACGGTCATAACTTTTCTCCAAAATAGGTATTGACGATCCGTAAAAAGTTTTGGAAAGTAGACTTTTGTAGCTTTCTGTTGATATATGGCACAATCATCTGACGAAGTTGACTAACAATTTCTGACAGATTTTCTGATTTCTTTCCTTGCACAACATGGATTCCTTTTCCTTCAAGATTTCTCCTATTTCGTCTCTTTTGGGCTTCTTGGCTATATTTATGACCTAAAAACACAAACTTAGTTGACTGACAATTTCTAACAGATTTTCTGATTTTTTCCTTGCACAACATGAATTCCTTTTCCTTCAAGATTTCTCCTCTTTCGTCTCTTTTGGGCTTCTTGGCTATATTTATGACCTAAAAACACAAACTTAGTTAATATGAATATTGTTAAAGGAATTACATAGCTAAATAGGGTTGGACATACATTATAAACGTAGCACTTTGTGCTCTTATCAAATTCTCTCACACTTAGTTTTTGCTAACCCCTTACCAAAATCAAAGACTCAAAACTAACTATGTCTTCAACATTATTGTCTCAGAAATCTCTTACTTTCATAGCATTAAGATTAGCACTAAATCAAGAATCAATCATGAGTAATTTGAGAGTTAATTAAAACATATACTTCGTATATAAACATTCGTATATAAGCATGTAAGACACGGGGGTGACAATGGTGATGGGTGGAGCTCAGCATGTATCCAACAAGTATGATTCAACCTCACAGGATTACCACTCTTTCTTCTCTCATAATCAAGGCTAATGCTTAAAAGTTTTTTCACTCGATGTATATATGTGAGAGAATAAACAAACAAATAGACTCACATATAAAGAAAGAATTGGCCAACGGTAGGGTTTAATGAAACAAAGGATAAGGAATTGCAAATCATCCTTAAAACCTAGTAGAGTCATAAAATCACCCTTAAACATTCATGAATGAGGACAAAAACCATATATCACATCATTAGATCTTCAATTTAAAACAAACTCCTCCATCACAAAGGGAGACTTAATCCATACTTTTATCATTATTCTTTTTCAGTGCAGCCATATTCGTTTTTTTTTTTTTTACTTTTTTTTTGGGCAACACATTTCTTTTTTATTTTTAATGGACAAGTCATTCTCCCTACACTTGTTATTCATCATCCTTTCACATGTACAATACATAGCTAAATAGGGTCGGAAAAACATTATAAATGTAGCATTTTGTGCTCCTATCACAACAACCAACCAAAACAACATTCCAAATGATTCACTCAATTGCTTAGTACACAGTAGAAGACTTTCAACTAATTAGCAATGAGTAAGCTCACACATACACAACTTAACACACAAGTGTTTACGGGAGGCCCCCTCCTAACCTTTAACTCAACTAAAAGAATACAAGAGTGTTTCTGTTGAGGTTGACCGAAAATCATGAAGCTCACATATCCAAAATCTCACCTGCAATAATTAACAACGGCGTTAGGAGGGGAGACGGGGGTTGCCTGGCCTTCCACTCCGACGCCCAAGTTAGGCTTATTCAAGAGAAAGGAAAGTGGAAGAAGATGGAGTAGTGGTGGCTTACCTTTTGTGAGAGGTGGTCTCTCTATTTATAGAGGGAGGGTATGGTTGTACCCTCAAATTACTATATTGCCCATAAGTGAAGAGTGTGAGCTCTTGGGCTATCATATGTATTAGGTTATATTTAAGCCTCTTTTATGTGACGTTTGGCGTGTGATCCTGGTGTTTGGGCCTAGAAAAGGGTCCGGGTATAAACAAAGAGTACAACAACGAGTACAAAGAGTAACTCTGGCCACTCACTTAGTGTAGTTTTACACTAATCACTTAGTAGCTCCTCTCTTGGCTTTCTACCCTCGTGTCCATGACAACCCCATTGGACTAGGTTTATGTGCACAACAAGTGTGCATGGTGGTTGACACCCCCAACCGCCTAGGGTTATGTGGCAGCATGCACGCTTGCCAAGCAATTATGCAACTTTCCTTTTGCAACCCATTACTTCATGATCATATCCTCATTAGTAACTTCTTTGCATAAGTAACCTCCCACTACTTTGGCAACCACCTTGTGTAAGTAACCACCCACTACATGTGTGGATGTCTCCCACTACCTGGTAACCGCCACACATGATACTTCCCACTATGTGGTAACCACCATGCGTAGTGCTTCTTGGACAACAGCCCAATATTTAGTAACTACCTTTTGTGAGTGACCACCCACTACTAGTGTGGATGACTCCCACTATTTGGTAACCGCTACCCAAGTATCACACATACCATGCATGTAGGAAGCTCGTCATGGCATGCTTGCGCACCCGACTTGCCATGACCCCCATGCACACTGCGCGCGCGCACGGTGCTAGCTTGTTGTACCTTGCCTGCCCTCGAACCCTCACGTGTGTCGTCCTTCATGCAGCCCATGCCGTGCCATTGTGTTGTCTACTCGCAACACATGGTCTTAGCCATCAGTGCTTGCACCTTATGACCACTGAGGCTCGCATGTTGCCGAGCCTTAGACAGACCCGTGCAGCGCACCCTGCTGGACCCTAGGGTGCACCTCATCTGGCCACGCACCCTTGCTGCGTACCCTGCTGGACCCTGGGTGCATGAGTGTTGTGCCCCCTGCTGTGTACCTGGCTGCGCACCCTGATGGACCCTTGACGGACCTTAGGGTGCCTAAGTGATTAGCACCTTGATTGTGCACACTACTGCGCATCCTTGCACTACTTGCCTTACATTCTTGCGCATGTCGTCGACATATGTGAGTGCCTTGCTTGGGCATGGCACAAGACTCACACCCTGCCTAAGCATCCTTGACATTAAGGTTGTAGCAAACATTTGGGTTCACACTAAGGTTGTAGCAAACATTTGGGTTCCACTCTAGAACACTAGCAGGAATCGAAAGAGCAGAAGCTAAACACTAATACAACCGTGAAAGGTCAGTATTGTCCCTACAATTCACTTTATTTACAGGAGCGTTTCCAGTCATTTTCGACGCTTTCGAGAACAGATTCCGAACCTATAGAACACTAGCTACGCGCTGATAAGGCCGGAGGTGGCCAGAGACGATTAGAAATGCTTCATATAAGGCCAGATACGTTTCCGTAAATAAGTCAAATACGTGGGGCAATAATGACTTTGTGACTGTGGTGACCTAATGGGCGGGTGCTAAAAAGGCACTGGCAGGCTAGTAGGTGCACACGTCGTCCCATATCGCCCATGGGAGACAAGTTGCTATGCTTATATGTGCAGATCTAGCACCTTACATTGAGACGCGTTTTGGGGTGAAACCTGAAGAACAAAATCATGAGGGTCAGTGGGCCCAAAGCGGACAATATCTCAATGGTAGAGACTGGACTATTACAAATGGTATCAGAGCTTGTCCCGGCCGAAAGTGTGCCGACACGGACGTCAGACTTCTAAGGGGATGGATTGTGGTGACCTAATTGGGCGGGTGCTAAAATGGCACTGGCAGGCTAGTAGGTGCATCCGTCCCACATCGCCCGGGAGAGACAAGTTACTGTGCTTATATGTGCATAGCTAGCACCTTACATTGAAACGCGTTTTGGGGTGAAACCTCAAGAAAAAAATCGTGAAGGCCAGTGGGCCCAAAGCGGACAATATCTTAATAGTAAGGACTCGGCTGTTACAGTGACCCTATAGTTGTGAGCTGAACACTAACACAATACGGTGAAAAGTCAGTATTGCTCCTACAATTCAATCTATTTACAGACGCGTTTCTAACACAAACGCGTTCAGATACGGCATAACATGTTTCCGTAAATAAGTCGGATACGTGGGGCAACAATGACTTTTGAACCTAAGTTATATTCTTTTGCCGTTTAAAGCTTTAGATTGTCGTGCACAACATCTCACTCACCTACCAGCCTTGCCGTTTAAAGCTTTGATTGTCGTTTCCAATATTCTTCGACCTGCAATATTCTAGTTAAATCTTCATATTCTTAAATAGCGTGTTAATTATATCTACTGATTTTTTCAGGATGTCACTGTTACATTAAAGCAAATAGAGTCGTTATTAGAGCAGTACTCGTTATTAGTTAGTGTCTGTTTAAGTACATGAGTATTGTAGAGGTTTCTGATATTATTTTAGGTCTTTGTAATCATGGGTTTAGGCTTAATGTCCCCTTTTATATTCAACAGTTTCATTAATTGAGGTTTGAGAGCAGCCGCACCAACCCTTTATTCAAAAAAAAAAATATATCGGTCAATTTTACTTACCAGCCTTGTCAATTACATTCTCTAGGGACAATATTTCCAAGTTTCATTTTCCACAAAAAAGTCGAAGACTGAAAATTTGAAGCCCTTTCCCTAGGAGGATCATTGAAAGAGAATTAATTCCAAAGCTTCAACGTCTTGTGCTGCTACTATGGATCAGCAGAATCAAGTAATTGTCCTTTTTGAAACGACTTGTTGTCAGATCAATGCAGCATTTCTGTAAATAGGAAACACCTGAGTTCAGGCAAGGCTACGATGCTGCTGTTGTACGACAAGATTGATTCGGTTTTTCTCCAACAATTCAAAGCCATTGTTGTACAGTCAACAGTAGTCATTTTTGCAGTGATTTGATTTAGTCTGATATTTCAGCTCTTTAGTGATTTGTGTTGATAGATACAATAAATTTACCAAGCAACAACACCGTATTCATAGTATCATATTTATATAAGTTCATTGATTTGTTGTATTAACGATCAAGTGTAATGTTATAACTAATTTGATGTTACATAGCAACATAGGTATATGCCATAGGATCACAGTAGTTTATTGAGACACATACAGTAATAGTAATTCTAGCAATTCTCTCGTCATAAAGCAGTAGTTTTCTAGGGCAATCTAATGAGGTAGTGGTCCCTGTTCTCTGTGGGAAGTCAATTCAATTGCACCTTCAGTCTTTTGAGTTGCTTGAGGATTGGGATTCAAGCCAGCATGCTCAGTCCCAAAATGCTGTTCAAGAACAATGTGTGATTCAATATGGTTCGCGCTTGATGGCCTTGGGGGAGTAGTTTTTGGTAAGGATTCAACTGCACTTAGACAATGAACAGGATCTTGCAGTCCTCTCCTGTTAGAAGTGTACGAAGTGGGATCTCTTTGGTCATATATACTCAACATCACACTAATTCTTCCCCAATATGTGGTTTCTGGATCAAGGTTCAGCAAGGTGTGTCTGTGCTCGTAAAAGAACATCGCTGCAAATATGAGAGCTAATGATGAAACAACCCCAGCAATGATAAAGAGCCCCCAAAAGCTATCAACAGTTAGAGTGAGATTGTTGTAAGGATCCCCTGAGTTGGAGTTTGAACAACCTGCTCTATCAAACCATTTTTTCTCAATTTTCGTCATATCAGTTCTCTCAATTGCATCTGAAAAGTAACGCGTGAGGAACGAACCTTTTTGGAAGGCCTGCAGTTCACTTCCCAAATGAGAGAACATGTAGTCAAGGAACCAAAGGCCAAGAAAAAATAAAATAAAACAGCAAGTGAACTTACAAAGGCAAAGGCATCAGCTTTAAATGTTGGCTCAACCATGGTATATTTTGAGCAATAAGTTGCAAGAAGCAGTTTCAGGTAGGGGGTTTCATCAAAAGCAGCTGATATACCATTATTTTCAGTTCCCAATTGAAGAAGTTCATTCAATTCTTCTATGGAGTTGTACAACCAAAGTTTGTCATCCTGAAAACCAAGTTGCTTCAAAGTCCCCCAAACAAAAGAACCTGATTGGACGCCCACATTTTTCCCATCCTTCAGGAGCTGGTTACATCGGTAACGTTCTTTTGGAGCTGTTGCAATGTCAAAATTGAACTGAAACTGGCAGTCTAACTTTGAGCCAGTATGAGAACAACAAAGCACCAAGTGATCACGACAAACCTAGCCATGTTGCTCACTACTCGCTCCCCTGTTTAATTTAAAAGAAGTGGAATGTGAGTCGTAAAGAGATATAAAATGTAAACAAAGCTCATTCTAGATGAGCCACTTTTTTGGGTACTACCTGTATCCCACCTTATGAGGTACATACACATTATTTAATGAAATTCTGTGATAGATTAGATTTTCTGCCACATATATATGATGTCACATAAAGTGGGATGCATGCGGTATCATAAAATGTGGTTCACTTTACAGTACTCTTCAAACATTTAGGATTTAGGAGGGAGGATGATCAGAAGTGAGAGCTGATGATAGAAAGAGAGAGGAGAAAACATATTTTTCATACTCCACATTTACACTCATCTATCCTTGAGCTTTACCAGTTATACTAATATTATTTTGGTCGTATCTTAACCTTCATCTTTGATCAAAACATATCAAAAACATAAAAATGTTGCTGAAATCGGTATTATCACCGGAAGTGGTCTGCTGCACTAAGACAGGGTGTATCATTTGTTAACATAACTTTTTGGCACGTTTACTAATTTGGAATGGAACTTATCATGAATTGGTATCAACAAGAATCGGTATCAGAATATTTCATTCTATTCTACTGTTTACTTACCATAAGGAATCAAAACAGGAATAAAACTAAATTACGATTGATGTTGTTTACGGATGAGGTCACATATGGCTTTCACTTGAGATGTGTCATTTTGTGCAATTCTGAAAAAATATGAACTCTGAATGGCAGAGCTTGTTGCTGTAAATGAGATTATGGGAACCTGCGCTTTATCTCCAAGTTCAGTTACAAAACTTGCTTGCATTGATGATTCTGGCCCTATGATAGCTTGCACTTTAACACTGTTTATCAACTCTAGAGCTGTTTCAAAGGTTCAATTTAGAATTTAATTAGTTAAATGTAGAGAAAAACTTACTAAACTGATATTCCAGTTTATTGGCCACAATAAGTCAGACAGTGTGATCCAAAACCAATTGGCAATGGGCGGAGAGGCCCAAACTCTTATAAACTCACAGGCAAGGTCTCATATTCCTTATGTGTGATTGATATCTCAACACGTCTCCGCACGTGTGACGAATTTTCAAGCCTAACACGTGGACAACATTTATGTGACATGGAGTTCGTGTGGCCATTGGGTTTCACACGTAGACGTGGATAACCTGCTCTGATACCATGATAAAATAGTCTGAGATTCACATCTAAAACCAATTGGCAATGGATTGAGAGACCTAAACCCTTATAAACCCACATGTAAGGTTTCATATTCCCGATATGAGATTGAGTCAAATCCAGCAAAAGGAAACAGTAAAATAGAGAACAATACCCAAATCTAAGCCGCTTAATTCTGAAGATCAGCTCAACAGTATATGACACATTTAAACTATTGACCGAACAAAAAGCAAGCAATTGATCATTCACTAGAAATGCACGAGAAAAACCACAACATGGAAAGAGATCAGAGATGGAGAAAAGATCACCTGCAGCAGCTGCAACAACAATATCTTTCGAGGCGTCCCTTGTGTGTAAGACGAGCCTAGTACGGTAGTATGCATGAGAGGCATAGAAATCAGAGAGAGCCATGTTGATGCAGCTTAGCCCCATTTTGCCAACTGGATTATCCAAGTCAAGAACCACACCCACATTTATTGAAATTGTTGTGTTCTGTGCCAAAGCCAGGGAAATCCTAAAGAATAAGAGGAGAAGAAAAGTAATGTTGGTAGGATTCTCCATAATTTTTAAATCTATCGGAAAGTTTGAAATTGATTCCACGGGTTGAGGAAGAAGACACATATATATGGATGGTAGGATTTCGAATAGAAAAATTAATAACGGGTTCCAAGAGTTGAGGGGGAAGAAAGAGGAAGCATTCTTCTCTCAAGAATGGACACTGCAGAAGGAGGGCAGTTTCCTCTGATCAGTGAGTCGACTGCTAGCTGAGGAGCGTTAGAGGCTGTTACGCGGAAGCAGCCGACGGGCCACATGGGTCTCACACACACGAGTCCAATAATACCGATACTTCCCCTACTTTAGCCACCCTGTGGAGAAACGGGTATGAAGTTTTACACAAAAAGTCTCGGCATTAGTGTGTGTACCATTTCTTATAACCCAAATATGACTTTTTCACGTTTCCGATGTGGAATTCCAAACAGCAACTGCTCATTTCTGAGAAAACAAGCTCACACTTATTTTACTCTAAAAATCAGAAAACTCCAGAACTTTATAAATATAGGAAGCTGTCAACTAGATTATTATAATCAAGAAGAAAACGAAGCATGACGCTGAACTTAGCGAGTCAATGATAGAATTTCTCCTTAGCTACCACGTTTCTTCTTCATCCAAAATGATGTCAAAGATCAGTAGCACCTTAACATTTGCATTCAATAAACTCTGTTCTAAAGCAGTAGATTGGACATGAATCATGACCTCACTTCAACATATAGAAGAATTAATACATATCAGTTGCTTAATTACATTCAGGGAAGTAATCTCCTATAAGCATGTATCTGTCAATAGAGTAAGAAATTCTGAGATAACCACGTCAAAGGTTGAATCAAACTGGGATATTTTGATGCTACCATATTTTAAGCTGGGGAGCTCAGCATCCTAATTGCCACTGTTTCTGAATTACCATTTTGACGATAAACCTTCTTCTAGAATCACGACCTTAATTCCCTACTTCCGGGAAAACACTAGTGGCCCAATGCAACATTTAATGATATACATCAATTGTCAAAGGATATTCATCCAAAATGACTTCTGCTCGATCTTTTAAGATAGTGGGAAATGCTAAAATACAACCACCTGAAAGCCAAAATCGAGGACAAGCGTGGCCCGTGGATCATTATTGCACCAATACTGTCTCAACTTAACCACCTTTAAGGTGTTTGGTTTTAATCCAAAAAAGCCTCGATACAATTAAGTGTGATCCATTCACTTATAAGTTGTATTTTATTTATCTCTTTTCTGATGTGGGATCTTTCCTCTCCAACACAAATCAGGCGGGTAAGTGAGGAGATTAAGTTGATAAGGTAATCAGCCATAGACTAGTAACATGATAAATAAGAATACATGCTTAAATCTTAAAAATCAAGAGAGGAAGTTTTTATCTTCTTCAAGTTTGTTGAAATAGTGTTTCCATCTTGTCTACAAGCATACTACAGAAAAGCAGTAGCTTTGGTGGGCAGTTTAGGAAGAACAAGCTTATTTATGTGATGATGGGTGGTAGACTTTCAAATAGAATAATACATTGTTCCTGGGAAAACAAGCTGGAATGGGAAAAATCAGTATTATACACAGGAAATGCTCAACTGGATTATTGTAACGGGAGAAGGAAAAGAAGCACAACTATGGATACATTCAGTCAATAATACAAAGTTTTATTCAGCTACAACATTTCTTCATGACCACAAGTGTCAAAATCAATAACACCTAGCATCCTAAATTCCTAATAGCCACTGTCATGAATTAATATATGGAATGGAAGAACTAGTAAGCTCAATATAATATTTGTTACCTTATATTAATTGCTTAACAATACTCAGGATTATCAGGTCCTTATATATTCGATGTTCATTTATATGAAGCTGAATATGTTAGGATCAACTCTGCTAATAGAGCTGCTAATCTCATCTGTAGGAATCATGTAGACTAAGACTAGTTCTAGTGGTTACAACTTACAAGAACAGCTGTAGTGCTTGGACACACATGGCAGCTTCTCCTTTTGTCAAGGATTGATGTTTTGATCCCAATCCTTGTATCTTGTAAACAGTCGGACTTTTGAGAGGCATTAAAAGAATCATGGTGAAACTTGAGCTTTTTTCTCAGTTTTAATTTCAATTCTAGTTAGCACCCAACAGAATTATAACAACCAGTATCATACTTGGCCTTTGAATTCAACAAACCCTCTTATAAGGCAAGAGACTTGGTGAACATGATCTTCTACATAGAACTGGAAACTAACTGCAACATCAGACATACACAAATTACTTCATCCCTTAATAAAAACTAGCTTGCTATTCAATATTCACCACACAATATATAGTATGAAATATTGAAAAGACATGCACAAACATGAAAGCTAAAACCAAACTGGGAGATTTGAGTGTGTACCTCTATTCACAGATTAGCTAAAGATACAAACTTCATTGATTCCACTGTGATTCCTTGAGGAGGTCTACCCAAACTCAAAGTGAAAGACTTGTGCAAGATCACTCAGATTCTTTTGGAAAACCAAAAGATGCAGACAGGTCTTCCCCATTTTTCAGAAACGAGCAAACCAGGCTTGGGAGTGGAGCTCACAAATTGGGTTCCACTCTACAACACTAGAACAGGAATTGGCTACAAGGCACGAATATGTCTGTAATAAGAGAATGAAGAATGCTTGATTGCCATACCGGAAAAATTAATGAAATCCTGACTGATTCCTAGATAAATCAAAATCATGGTTTCCACCGAAAAAGAGGAGAACTGGAGACTAGAGAAGCAACACTGCGACTTGCGAAGAATAGCAGAAGCTAAACACTAGGTTATATTCTTTTGTCGTTTAAAGCTTTGATTGTCGTTCGCTGTCTCCAACTGGAGTTGGGAGTCATCTAGCTTTGGTACTGTTTACCTCCAAAGCATGCCACGTGCACAACATCTCACACAGAATCCACTACGCTGTTCTTTCTAAAAAGCCCAGAATTTTATTATTCTCTCTCTGAAAGTTGTAATCTTTGATTGGTAAAAATGGCGGACAAGCCAAGCCGAGCTCTGGTTTTATACGGAGATGGGTTGGCCCGTTTCGTCAATCCATCACACACCCATCTCCATTCTCTCGCTTCCAATGCTTCCTGTGGCTTCTTGAGCCTCCCCAATGCTCCTCCCTCAGGTTATTTCCTCTCTTTATTCTATGTCTAATTCTGTCGGCCAAGTGCCAATCCTAGCTTTTGGGTTCTATCAAGTTTTCTTTTTTATCATGCTCAACTTCAAAAAGTAATCTTCTTGATATCAAATTGGGTTGCTTTTAGTGATTTTTAGCATTGGGACTTACTTGAGTTTAGATTGCAGAAAGCGAGGATGAGAGGATAGCTAGAGAGTTTGCAGTGCTTGTGGATGCATATGAAGCTTATACCAATCCAGTGAGAGCCACTTACTTTATACTCTTGCAATGTCTAGTTCATACTTTATAGTATGTACATACTAAGTAGGTTTGCTAAATTGGTTTCACAGAGTGGAAGTACCACCAAAGAAGAAGGTGGGGAGAATTTCACCATATCCGAAAGGTAGAATGAATTTCGGGTTTGGCATGTTGTAATTGTAATGTTCGAAAATGCTGTAAACTATTTTCGTCACAACTGAGTTGCCTTTATCTTATGCTTTAGGTTCATGGGAATGAAAGCTGCTATAGTTACAAACAATCCAAGTTTGAAGTCTTTTGGTACCGGACTTGGTTTCTCCGTGCTGCCAAATGATGGTTTTATCAAAAGCAGTAAGTCCCAAGCCGAGCTGCCAGTTGAGTCTGTGGCAGCTGAATTGCTGAAGTTGCTTGGATTTGGACAGACAGTTGAGCCGAGACAGTATGATTTAGTGTTCGTGCATGTTGGGGCAGGTGAGGTGGATGTGGAATATCCCAATGCTTTGGTTGGTGCTATAATGAACATAGGCAAACCTGGAACTGAAATCAGTCTCCATTTGCACTTGTCTGTTGTAATGAGCTATGGGGGTACCTCAGAGAAAGATGATGTCAACTTGTCATTCTCAATCAGTAAAGATGGTAACAACTCCAATCTGTCAAAGCTTGTTCCTCATCAAAGTTATACTATGAGAGGAGAGGTTCTGCGGAAGGATGTTAGGTGAGTGAGCACTTGGTAGTTTATTGTACCACTTGGAAGAACCTTTATATAACTTCAGCTATACTTTGGTGAACAGGCACCATTCCCCAATGCTATTGGCTCAATGGCAATATGCTGTGACCCGCAAGGACATGGCAGAGACATTCTCTTTCGAAGATTTCAAGGAGGTAGAATTTTGAGATTAATTTCCTGCATTTTTCATGTTTTAACTTGTCATCTCAACAACTGATTAAAACAAAAATAAATAAAAAGAGATCCAGTGATATAACTTGCCACAAACTCAACTTACCAGTCTAGGAGCTTATACATGTGCGTCTATCCTTCTTAGAAGGCCAAGCCTTATGGGTTCTATGCGAATCCATATATTGAACAATTGAAAGATGATTAAAACTATGATACAGGAAACAAGTCCAGTAAGCAAACCAACCATCATAAAACTATCAATTAAGTAGTACTAGTTCTAGTATTTATTATTTATTTTGATTAATTGCCACCAATTTCTGGCTTATAATATCTGCCTGAAACCCATCAACTTCTCCTGTGTTGTTAACCACATAATCTATATTATTGTTAGGAGACTCTTCACCATCCTTCTATGTAACATTTTCTTACCACTTAATGCGGCCTCTATATAAACAATAGCTTCTCCTTTTTCCTTTCTCACACTGTCACACATCTACAATCAGAAAATGGCTTACACTTCCACGGTCTTCCTTCTCACAGCTCTTCTAGCTTTGACCATGCCTTTCATGGCCACAGCTCGACCTTTGATGAATAACCCAATTGGTTCCCACTCGAACTTCACATCCAGGTTAAAGTTGGATGAAGAATCATCCAACTGCTGGGACTCATTGTTTCAGCTCCAGGCATGTACTGGTGAGGTTATCTTGTTCTTTGTCAATGGTGAGACTTATTTAGGTCATGGCTGTTGTGAAGCCATTAAGACAATTGAGCGCCAGTGTTGGCCTACCTTGCTCGGTTCTCTTGGGTTTACCACGCAAGAGACTGATATACTGAAAGGCTATTGCAATGGAGCTAATCAAGTTCATACTCCTCCATGACCACCCACCGCTAGAGTTATTCCTTTGGAGAAGTGGTTTCCTTGAAGAATTTGGTTTTATTGGTTTCAGAACATGAATCATCATGGACGTGCCTCCTAACACCTAATAAAACTTTGTTTGGTTCTATGTTTTAGTTTTGTATTTTGCTTCTTCTGTCTTCGTGGCTCACTTTTATGAATGTAATGGTTAAGAACAAAATGAAATGATCAGATTCTCTCAAGTCTATGCAAATTAAACATCGCATAATCTAGTACTTTTCTGTGAGTTATTATAAGAAAGCAGTGAAATCACCTTCTATGTTAAAAAGAAAAATTACCCTGAATTCGTAAGATGCTTCATTTTAAATGTAATGTATGCATGCCTTCAATTTACGAAATGAGTTTTACATTTTGGATTTACTTCATTGACAAAACCTTGGTCCATCTTTACATGTGAGACTTCATTCTTTGGTATGCAGCATGGTGGAAATCTTGTAATACCAGCAGATAGATTTCTGCACGAAGTAGCCTTCAAACTTTGGAAGGCCCCCAAATATGGAGCATGAGATAATTTTCTGAAACGTCATGGTGTGCAGATAAACACGAGGGGCAGAGCTGTTTGTTGCTGGTCTAATATGTTGTACTGGTGTTTTTCAATGTAAAACTCAACTTCTTTACTGTACCGGGCGCTTTCATCTGATAAAATTATAGACATAATTTTGGCAGTGCTTACAGTTTTGATGGAATGTGTTTTTTTTTTTTTTTTACTCCAGTATTGCTGTAACAATTTGACTAAATCTGGGGGGGCTGAGAGCAGACAAGTTTGTAGCTCCTGTTCTTCGGTTACCTCATATGAAAGGTTACTTGCAACACATTGTGTTCAAATAAATTAAAACAAAGGCATGCTAAATCCGGAAAAAAAAAAAAAAAAAAACGCTTAAAACCATAAATGAGCGTATGAATCTGACTGTCCAAGTGTTTCTAAACCGTCTAATATTGAAGTCTGGCTAGCAGCAAGAGCCCAGAGGTATCCTTAGTTCATAATCATAGCTAGAAATGATCCAAAGTCAATGTCTAATTGATTCACCATGTCAAATACATTTGCTTCGAGTTGTATATATCCAACCTGTAGCAG
This sequence comes from Fragaria nilgerrensis, assembly GCA_010134655.1. NCBI lineage: Eukaryota > Viridiplantae > Streptophyta > Magnoliopsida > Rosales > Rosaceae > Fragaria > Fragaria nilgerrensis. Next base: position 29,142,463 of record CM020978.1, on the reverse strand, counting down.
GAACTAAAGACATTTCACATATTTATTCAATAAACTGTTCAAAATTGTTCCCCCCCACCCAAAACAAGAAATTACTAGCAGTCTAACAAGGTCTTAAGACAATAAGAACCAAGTACAAACCACAGCAAAAGGAGAGAAGAGAAGAAGAAAAGCGCCGCCACGAATGGCCATCCAACCATGAAAACACCTAGACAGAGCACAAGTAGAAAAGGGAGGAATGACTTCAAGACAGAAAAGGCATCAACCCAATGCCCCTTCAGCAGTACTAAAGCCGCTACATTCACCATGTTCCAATTCATTGATCCACCATAGCATATCCGATTCAAAAAGTTTGCGACGAATGAGTGGCAATTGCAAGTGAAGATGTTGTAGGTTTTGTGCTCAATGTAGCGAGTGCTTGATTGCAGGGCATCATCCCAGGTGAGTGCAGTCCCAAACTCTGCATGCTTGTAGCCATGTTTGCAAGTGTGGCCACCCAGATTTGGGGTAAAACAACACTGTTTTCAGCAATATAGACAAAAAGGAACATTTGGTTAGCAAGTTGAACACTAATTCTCTCTTCCACAACAAGCACATATGTTCTGAAACATATGCATGACTTTCCTCCATCTTCAATTGATTGTTCATACATATTTGAAAAGAAGTGGCATATCAAACACTACCTGTTTTCTATCAAGTTGGAGATACCTAGCAACAGCACCAAATGCAAAATCGTCAACATTCACAAAATTGGAGCCTGCAAAATCTAAAATAGCACCATCCTCCCTGCAAATGCCAACATGTCCAACAAAAGGTGCCAACCAAGAGACGATAGGGAGAGGAGTCCAACCAAACAACAGGGGAACTTTGCCTTCTTTGGATCAATGTCATCAAGAGGCCACAACTCATGCTGAATACTCTGCGTTGAGCGCAGCTGTTCAATATCATAAGCTTTCTTTATCTCCATTACAGGAACTCTACCATTATGCATTTGCTTTCTCTAATATCTTCTGGAGAAACATCACAATGGGACTCACACTGTACAGTAAGCAACTCAGTTCATTCTGCCATAAACACAATGCAAATGCTTATTAAAGAACAACACGAAATTCTTAATCTGGAATGCGAGGAAACCAAATCAGAGGTACTAAGCACAACTATCTCAATAAGGGTTATGAAATTGTTCAAAATCTAACATCAATTTTAAAGGTTCGATCTTTAACAATGCATTGCATCCCCTAAATCACCCCAAGTAGTGGAATTTAACTAAGCAGAGAAAATTTGCTTAGCAATGTGAATATAAGCTGGGAAACATCAAATGACATCAACCATGCTTGAATGCAACATATGTGTGGCTCAAAGTTTCAATTTTTGATGCATTTCCAAAGTTCATCTTGCTTACCAGACTATACCCAAAATGGATTTTCCATCAAATCTATTAGATACATTCAAAAAAGAATATCAAAACCATAAGCAATGCATTTGGGTCATCAAAGATTCAAGCTTTAAGAAAAGATTCGATGCTACAGAGTACTAACCTGTATAGATTGATGATAGCTGGGCAGGAATATGAGAAGAACAGCTCCTGTGAAGTAAAAGTGTGGGGTTGTAAGAAATATATGATGAAGAAGGTGAAGAGGAAGAAAAGGAATAGAATATGAACTACTCTTGCTGTTGTTGTTATTCATCCTTGTCAAGCTGGTTAATTGTATTTTGACTGGAAAATCCACTGAATTTAATTGCTTTAAAAACTTTTATTTTGTGGATGTTTCTTCTTCTTTTCTTGTTTTGGAACTGAAGCAGGGGAGATTGGGAGAAGATGCATGAACCTCTCTGAGATTCAGTCCCCCAGTGGGCCACCATTAATTTTCTTTGCCATGTAATTTCTTTTCCTTGCTCTGTTTTCCTTCTTCGAAATTGGTTAGCTTGTTACTTGAGCTCACCAACAAGCAAAGCATATGAAATTATAAAGGAAAAAACTTAAAAGGAAAAAACTTATGTGACAAGGTCAGGAAAATAATTAAATATAAATATTAATTATCAATAATCTTTTATAATGTTTTTAATGTCAAAATTAAACTTTTTAACTGGACACGTGTCTTTTCCTCATTGATATTGGTCACTTGCAAGTGATCTTACCTGGTCACCGAAGTCGAGTCCAATTATAAATCATGAATCCATAAGTTCTTTACATGTGAACGGTTTAAAAGCAAATCTCTTTTATTAGAAATTACCGTTCAAATTAATTTTAAAGACTCGAACTTAATTTAGTTTCAGATACAACTTACAAATATCAATTTCTTGTTATTATTTATAGAAATTCCTTTAAATGTATGAAATCGTTTGTTCAATTGAGTAACCATATTTGATCTAAATAAGTCATATCTATGAGATCGTTTATTTCATAATTAGTAATAGTGATTGAACAACAACTGACAACGCTTTTGTTTTTCAGGGAGAAAAAGCATTAATGAAGAGGTTTTCTGAAACATACGAATAAACTGGGCGTGCCGTGTAGACACTAGGAAAAAAGAGTTACATATTGGCTTCGTTGTTTTTGTATTTCTAGTTTCAACAAAGTACGATGTGCAAATTAACATGTTTTACTAGTGGTGAGTGTGCTAACTACTTGTCATTAGTAGATAAATATTTTAATATCCTCTAATATCTCTGAATATAATAACCGATGTAGAACGAAATCAAAACACTTGGAACAAGAGAAATCAGTGAGCTATTGCTTTAGTAGCAATCTTAAATCAAATATTTATGATCCACATAATCATCAAAACACATGATGTTAAATAAACACATAACTATCATGTGTTGAACATTCAAAATGGAAACCCGCACCAACAAAGAGTATTTCCTTTGAAAATTTAATTTGCAGAGAACAATATAAAACACAGGCAGTTACAAATATGGAATTAATCAATGATGAGTTTGAGAAGAGCATATAAATGGGAAGGAACCAAGACCACTCCCAAGCAACAAAGTTAAGATTGTGATGGTCGAATTTTATGTAGAAGTTTGTAACCACTGGGTCAAAAATGAATGTTCACGGATGCGTTTAATTTAAGACCTTTGCTTGGCAGAAAGTAAGATTGATTGGCACAGAAGTGAGTTGACGTTTAAGCTATACACGTATGTGGTGTTTACCGATAGTTGCACATTCTGCTTGATCATCTTTCACTTTTGGCTCGAACTCTTGCAGTCTTCATCCTGCAGCAACTTAATTCTCGAGCTACGAGTTTGCTTAAAAGAGGTAACATAGTAAAACTCTCATTCGCTATTCATTTTGAATCTGTTTATCATTACAATATGCAGGGGAAAAGTACGAGATGAAGCCATTTATATTTTATGTACAACAAGAGGGTTATATACTAGTATTCTAGGCGCACTGCCTGCGACATTGTTATTGGGGAGGAGCAGGATCACCACCACAAAATGCATCTGGCTCGAACGATCTTGCAGAATCATCGTTGTAAACTCCCCGTATAACCCGATTCTCTGCTTCTTGAATCTGGCCTCCATCGATGTAAAGGAGGACAACAACACATGCAAGTATTGATGCTGCAAGAGTCACCAGCGTTACCTTCAATCTGCTCAACACCGGCTTCACCTGTTCAACCAAATTCTCACAAGTGATCACTTAAACATCCAAACAATCCATACAATAATAATATATTGTCTTTCAAGAAATGCTAATGCAGTTGCATAATCTGTTCAATATCAAATTATCCATGATCACTCACAGAAAATGAACCAAGAAGGCGATCGCGCGCCAAAACCTCAGCAGTCTTGACCCATATCTGCTTAGAAAATCAATAATCAGACCTTTTCTGAAGCAATTACATTTCCGAACACTAAAATTTAAGTAGCTTTAGCTTTCCCAAACCAAAGAGGAAAGCTAGACTAAATGAATTCGACGTACCTGACCATCATACCACCCAGTCTCTTCGTCTGTGATTTAAGAAGCAAACCAATTGTTAATCCATGACAGCAAAATCGAAATTAGCATGAAATCAAGGAGAAAATAAGTAATTACATTCAACGGTGGCACTAAGCAAGCGGTTGCCGACGTAAGCCCAACCGAGGTACATCCTCACGACGGCGAGAGTGACCACCAAGAAGCCACTGGAAACAGCGTAGATAGACTGCTTCAGCGGCTCCGACTGGGCCCCGAAGACGCCGAAGGAGGCGACGGGGAGGCCCACGAAGAGCGCGAAGGAGGCGCCGGTGGCGATCAGGCGAGAGCAGTACTCCACGAGGTCGCCGGAGGCCCACAAGAAGGGGAAGGAGGTGGAGAGGTTCTGGTACTCGTTTATGGGTTGCTGCTCCAGCGGAACAGGACACTCTGTTTCTGCCGGGCCGCCGTTTCGGAACGACAAGGGTATTTTGGGTTTTTTGGTGCGGTAGCGGTGGAGGTGGCGGCGGTGGAGTCTGGGGATTCGGGTTGGAGAAATTGGCGAGAGGAAGTTCGGGGTTGTGTGTAGAAGAAGTGCAGTGGCCATGGTGGCCTCACTCTCCACTGTCTGTTTCACTTGCTCTCTATCTTTATCCAATCCAATTTCCAGATATTTTTGGCAACTTGTTCCAACTTCTAATTATTTCAAAGGATTTCCTTTTCAAGAAAACAAATTATTATACGTGGATTTCTTAACGGAACTAATCTACTTATAATCGAACTAGCCTATTTCAGATATCTTTCACATCTGTCTAGTATGGATATCGATACAATGACGAACCACAAAACACACTTGTCACTGTTTAACTGGTATAAAACCGGTAAACCTTTGTTTAATATCAATACAATGGTGAACCGCAGACCACAATACAATGGTGAACCGCAGACCACAATACAATGGTGAACCACAGACCACACTGTTTAACTGGTATGAAACCGGTATACACTAAATCGAGCTGGTTTACTTGATACGAGTCATACGACTAGTGTTACGATTTAGACCGGAAAATGACAGTGCACACAAGTACTTCACTATTTTTTTTTTCTCTTGTTTCTTTTTCTTCCAAATGTACTTGCTCTTTTCACAATAACATGCAGAGATCATCTGTTTACAATTCCCAAATAGGACCTCTACAGTAATACAATTAAGAATTATTAATTTCTTTCTTCCTTTCTTTTATCAGTTTTTTTTTTCTCCTACTTTTCTTTTCAGGAAATTTCTTACAATTTGGCAGATACAACCTTACTATCACTACTGAAGACTGGTCTTCAATGGCACACCTCCACTGCCCTTGTGCAGTTCTAATTAGGAGGATATCCACTCTGTTCAATAAAGACTGATCTTCATTTTGGCTGTGCTGAGCCCCCACTTCGACTGAGCCAACACTTCCCCAATCCTGCATTCTCTACTTCCTTTGCATCGAAGAGAAAAACTTCCGCTGCCCTGGCTCTTCGAGACAAGGAACAATTTCACAATTTCAATTATTTTCACAGTGAACTGTTTTTTTTTTTTTTTTTCATTTTTTTTGGGTTATCAAGTCACTTGATTTGCAGAGTTCGTTCTTCCAACAAGCCGTTGAAGACGCTTGAGTCGACTCATGAGCTGCGAGAAAGAAGGCCGTAAATTTGGCTCTCTGCAGATAAAAACAAAACAGTGGTAATCAGACTAAATACATCATATGTCCGACTGTTGTAATATGCTGGCCCCTGAGATTCACTATTTCCCAACCCCATTGTTTGCATATAGAGTTTGAAACTTACGTTTGCCAACAATCACGTATTATCTCAGCAACCACCGGGTCAACATCATTGGGAATTTCAAGACGCCTATTTTGGAATCCAACAGCTCCAACAACCTGCATTGGGTTCAATCCTTTCCATGGGATACAGCAAGTAGTCAATTCCCATAGTATCACACCAAAACTGTATACATCACACCTGCAAGCAAGCAAAGTTGATTGTAATGAAGGCTGAAGAGTGTAAAATGTCCAGCTAAACCACCTTCAAGCAACTTACTTCTCGTTAGCTAATTCATTCCTTAAAACTTCCGGTGCCATCCATTCCGGCTGCACTCCCAACAGCACACAATCAGCATATATAACAAAAATGTATCTATTAGAGTTTTCTTCTTTAAACAGAGGGACCATCAAAAAGGTCACGCCTAGATGAGGGGGTAAAAAGATGGATATAAATTCACTTTTAACAATTATTACCGTTCCAGCAGTGGACTTTGAGGAGAGATAAGTGTGGTGCTTCGTACGTGACAACCCAAAGTCACAAACCTGCAGTGAAACAAACAAGATATTTAGGAGGGGGAAGATGAACCTGCCATAGGTAGATATTTCATTCTATCTAGAGTGAAGAAGAAAGAATAGAAACTGAAGAACTTGAAAATGAAAGAATGGTTCTGAAATTGACCTTCACATTCCAATTCTTATCAACAAGGAGATTTGGAGACTTAAGGTCACGATGCACAACAGTAGGATTGCTGGTGTGGAGGTAATTCATTCCCTTCGCCTGCATAAACAAGGGAGATTTGCTTTCAGAAATCAAAACAAGACCAGAGTAATGAAAAATAATAAACATAGATAAACAAATGAAGGCTTTTACCACATCAAGAGCCATTCGCATTCGCCTCTTTTCATCAAGCTGAGAATTTGGACGATGCAGTAATCTGTATAGACTGCCCCTGTACCCAGTAAATGTATAAGTGTCAAGTCAAGAGAATAAGACAGTACAGGTATTGAAAAGACTCGATGGCAGCTTCTCATGTTTTTAGTAGAAAAGACAAGTTGGATTTATCTTATAATATATATCAGAATTATAAATCAACCTGGGAAGAAACTCTGTCAGGATGGAGAAATGGGGAGGGCGAGTAACAGCACCCATGAAAAGGACAACATTTGGATGTCTAAGTCTTAACATGATCTCTACCTGCAGAAACAAGTAGGGAAACACTGACATGAAAACCAACTTCTATCTTAGGCTTATATAAATCATCAAATATGATATAGAAAAAGTCAAGGCTTGCTTTTCTTTAGGTTTGGCTGCTTACTTCACATCTAAACTGAACCAATGCATCACCCGAAAAATCTTGATCCAAAAATTTCTTCACAGCTACTTCCTGTAATTCAAAAGTCAACACAGGTCTATAAACAAGTATCCAATAAAAGAACCATTGTCATGCTAAATTATCAGTTTAATGTGGTAATGCCAACAACAGTTCTTGTTCAAAAAGGAAACCTACAAGCTAAATATGATGATATAAAGTTCATCATTACTATCATCTTTGGACAGAATAATTATTATTATTGTAATATTTCAAAGAAGAGTGTTGTGAATTTTAGCATTTGGTTGTGATCAAACCGTTGACATAATTACATGTGTAACCAATAACAAGGAATAAGATTAAAAATGAGTATTATGGGGAATACTTACAGTGCCATTCCAATCCGCATGATAAACCTCACCATATGAGCCTAAAAGATAAGAAAATCATGTGAGCCCATTTCTAAGAGCATATGTGAGATTTGAGCACATAGGTTCTTACCAATTCCAATGCGCTCTCCAATCTGAAGATCCTCCCATAGGATTTCCCACTCTGCAACTTCTCCCAGAGGCGGGTACCTATCAGCGTGACTATCCCAAGCAGCATACAGCCTGCTATTTGCAGTCTGCGTTGATTGAGCAACAGATTCTTTGCCCAATTGATTATTAGCAGAACTTGTTCCAGAAACCATAGATAGATCATGAATTTTCTCCTCATGAAAAGCTTCTGAATTCATCCTTGGGGGATTACCAAGAGCAGGATCTGAAATTATAGCACCAATCTGAGTTGCTTCACTATTCTGGCCAGAAACCATTACAAAGCCCTCATCAACGTTAGCAGATGGAAAAGAATTGCTCCGCCACTCATTCCGTTGCTCTGCCAACTCCACAGCAGAAGATTGGTCACTGCTTGATAATAGTTTAACCAGATAATCATGAACCCCATCATCTACAAGTTCCCCATCTGCATGTATTCGTCCAAGCAATTTACCTTCATTCAGATATTGAGGATTCATATCTGAAAATAAGTCTGGAGGAGGTGATGCGCCACTCTCCAACAAGACAGCATGTAGTTTCTGTGCAAATTCTGGGTTCTTTGCAGCACTGATGACATACTTGGATACATTTTTCACTTTTCTTTTTTGTGCAGATGCAGCTTTCCCAGATGCGCCTGATGAACTTTCACATGATTTACTTTTAAGAGGAATCTCAAGGTCACTTTTAAGATTCTCAATTTGATTTTCTTCAGCGACGCTTCTTTGGTCATCTTTTGTGTGAACACCGGCATATGATGCTTCTTCTGACCTAGAGCTGCCAAATGTGGAAGCTCTTTCAAGACCGGATGGAGCTGCCGACATTCCAGTTCCCTCAGCTTGTAGTAACAACATATCTTTGGGCATCTCTGTGGGATCTTGAAAGCTCCTTATGGCAAAAAAGAATTTGGGAGCTGACTAGTAGGTACCTCAGCAGGAATTAGTGTTCCAGGAGCACCCATCAGATCAATGATATACTCACTGCATAGCGCAGCAAACATATTCACTCAGACCAACAACAGTTTCAGAAAATCTTTAGCATGCATCAATCACCTTAATCTGATTAAAATGTAAATGGAAATGTACAAGCAAGGCAAAAACAAAGCGCATGCACATCTGATTATATTATCCTCATTTAAACATGATAGTAAATATCCTAACAGTTATACCTACATCGGCATCAATGTGAACAATAATGCAGAGAATATGTAAAACACAAAACTAAACAAACCAAACTCACTAGAAATTTATGCATCAAGAAGATTTAGAGTTAGAGGACATTACCTTCCAATTCCACTATCAATTTTAATCAAGTTTACAGCTCCATCATCAGTACCAGTGTAGTAGCTACCTTTGACCAGCATACATGGAAGATTTATCTTATCAGCTAGTACCTAAAACCAGAGGCAAGAAAATATTAACAACGGCAAAATTCCTGCAATGGCCTAGAAAACCTTCCTAAGATCTTTCTATAACAGAACGTTACTGCCAATGGAAAAAGCAATGGAACCATGACAAATTTTGACAAAACGTAAGCAACATGCTAGATAAGTTAAATGGTTCACATAGTTTGCCCATGATTCAGTTTGACAATTAAGGTGAGATTAAAACTGTCACAACCTTAAAGAGCAGGGCCCTGTGGCGTGAGAGTCCAACATCAATTAGTCCGAGGGGAAGAATGATAGTGTTCATTGAACTCCGTAGCTCATGCCTCCTTATTTTCCACCTTCGCAAAATTTCATCCGCATCTCCAACTGGACCACCCATTCTATCCACAACAATATCAGAAATCTTCTGAATCAAGCCACTTAAAAGTAGACCATGTTGAGAAATTCCCGACTCTAGAGATGCAGCATATGCTCTTTGCTCAAGTTGTTGCAGTTCAGCATCAACCATCCGGTTTACTAATATGACATCGTAGTCCACATTATCTGAAACCGAAACGGCTCTAAATTCCTCCAACAATGGCATCTTCCCTTGTCTAAACGAATTCGAGGTAATTCCATAAACGTCATAAAATCCATCCACCACTTTTTCATTATAATCTACAACATTATGACTCTGCATCATAACATAAAAACAAAATTAACAAAATACTAAAGAACCAGACATATACAATTATACTAAAGATAAATTATAATAATACAAACATACGCACACTCTAAATCTTGTATGATTGATCCTTCTCACTTGTACTAGTATGCAATGCAATTTCCTTTTATCTACAAGACTCTTTACTCACCCAGTATTGGCCCAAATTAACAGCAGGCACACACCTAAATGGTTAAATCAGCATATTCTTTACTAAAAATGGAACCAACTCCATTTGACCATAATCCGATTGATATCTCAGCCACGAAATGCAAATGACTAGTATCAAAGTTTTACAAACAAAACCTAATTCCACTCCAAGATAAGCTCGTCAAAATGCATCAAAATCACAAACCCTAACAAATTCAGTACATTCGAAAAGAGCATACCCAGTAGCGAAGCGAAAGCATCTGAAACGGGGCCTGAGTGTCGGCTCGCGACGAGGCGGCGCAGCCGAGGCTAATCCGCTTGGCGGCGTCGATCTGAGCCGTCTCGGGGTCGTCCCGGGAATCGGGATCGGAAGCGCTAATCGCAAGCGCCAACTGGACCTGAAACTCCTCCTCCAAGAAATTGAAATCCACGCCTCCTCCGCCACTACCGCTCCCCCCGCCGTCGCCAGACCCCCGATCACTCACCGACTCCACCGCCGCGGCGTTTCTCCCCATTGCCGCCGTCGAGCCCGACGACGACGACGCCGGAGACGACGCGGCCGGGTTGAGATTCGCCACCGGACTCGGCGCCGCGGCCTGGTGGTCGTTGAGCCCCCCGCTGCCGATGTGAAGCTTTCTTAGCAGGTGCTTCATCTTCGACATCGAAGATCATCAATGGAAATTTAAAAAAATGAAAAATTGAAAAACTGAAAACCTCTCTGGCTTTTGTGTGTAATTAACTAAGCTGCGCCCACTAGAAACAAAGCAGATTCGCTTAACCTGCGCACCCTTCTTCGTCAAGCTACCACCACTTTTTAGAGAGAGAAAGAAAGAGGAGGAGGAGGAGGGACTTTGTTAAGTTTTAACCGCTCTCTCTCTCTCTCTCTCTCTTTTCTTAGCCCATTCCCTCCAACACGAACACACTCTTCTCTGTATAAAACCCCCTCTGTGATTAAACTAATCCAACCAGTTAATCAGGAAAAGATTAAACTAGTCCGGCCCCAACAAGTCAAGGACTCTCTCCCACAGTCTACTCTGCTGTGCTCCTCCACACTCCCTTCCCGTGGGGACTCACCGTTGAGTGTTGTGATGTGATGGAGATGATCAAGTGGCTGGGGTCTTGTTCCCTCCCCTAGTAGTAGCAAGATGGGTTTTTGGTAAGAGAACTAGGGAAGGCTCAAATGCTCAATGCTTATTTTGGATGGGGTTTCTAGTGTGATATATAATGACCGGAAAAACTCTGATGATGTTGTATTTATGGTATGTGGATACAATGAGATGGCAAATGAGATTTTGAATATCGACAACTGGAAAGTGAGTCCGGCGGTCGTAAACACGTAACCGAACTTTTAGAGCGTTTTTTGTGAAGCTGAGGTGCGTAACGGATAAGTGTGCGAGTCGGTGGTCGGTGCGGTTATGAATTTTAGTTTATGATTATTTTCTCCAAAATTATAATGAAAACACATGAGATGAGCGATCGTTATATAGTTAGAATGTAATACAACTGAAAATTAGACAATTTTTGTACAATATGATTAACTGTTCGATAAATATGACACTTATACATAATACATGTCTTTGATCAATTTAGGGAAAAATATAAAGAAAACAAAGAAGACGAACAACACGGACATGATATGATTTAGAATAAATGTAAAAATTACACTACTTATATAAAAAAAATTAACGTTCAGTATCATATATAATATTTACCGGTTATTAAACCTAGGCCTCGGTAAAATAGGAGTCATGACTTGGTGACTTTTTGGTCTCCTTTGAACCTAATCACCCATCTTATCTTGTTCATCAATTTGCTACCTCTAATTAATAACCATTAGTAGAGTAAGACGGATAGAAAGAGGTCAGATGAGTATGCAAATATTCGTAAACACGTCGCTATGCGATCCTTGATCACGATTGATGGTCCAAAGTCAAACCTTGCTGTCGAAGTTCATACACAATGTGGGGAACGGGGAGGCCGGGTGCATCATAAGTTACATGCTCCTGTTGTAGCGAATCCGTATCTAAGTTCATATACGTTCCATGTTTCATAAATCCTGCTATCCTAGTATTACTGCAGCGATTTTATCGCCAAGTATATAAGATTTTTTTAGAACTACGTAATAGTGGAACCGAGTAACATTTGGATTAGTAGCATGGTTTTTCCTTTACAGATAAAACGTTATGAATTGAATTCACGATCGATCAGTTATAGAATTTAAGTTGTTTATCCAATTAAAGAACGAAGTTGAGAACTATCGTTTAAATTCCTAGTTCTGTTTTTAAAAACTTTCACACGCAAGCTGAGCTAAGTGGTAATAGTATTGTATTGTAGCTAAATAATCTTTAATTAATCCTAATGGTGCAGGTGGGACTATTCTGTCTCTTGTTTGGTTGGATAAAAGACCGACTTGATGATCAAAAACAAAGGCTTGGAGACTATTCCAAAGTCATGAAAACAATAGACAAGATATGTATCTGTCTCCCTTTTCTTTTTCTTTTTATTATGAATGAAAAGAAGCGAAAATTATAATTACAACATCTGAGTTGCGAAGAGCAACAGCAGCTGTTATTAGAAAAGCTAATCGTCATCATCATAATAGGGAAATGAATGTCACCAGCTATGGCGAGCTGTACGTGTATTTAGATATGGAGAAAATTATATACAATGTGGGAATGTGGAAGGAGATGATGATTTCTTTTCTTTGTGAAGGGAAGGGAAGATGTGGCGTTCAGTTGGGCTATCCATGACCGGACTTTAGCAGCGATGACGAGGATTGGATCGAGCTGAAGACTAAGCAGTGGCTGCTGCTGCTTCCTCCACTGGCTCTGGTTGAAGAGTGCAGATGAGATTGCGGTCACCATACACATTGTCAACACGTCCTGATATAATAGTCAACAAGATTCAACATCAATCGGATTGTGGATCAAGGCAACACAAAAGTGAATGCAGAACAAACACTTTGCGGTGCTAGTTCCCATGCTAACATAGAATTTCTTTCTGTATAAATTGCATACCTGTGGTAGGCCAGAACTTTGAAGAACGAAGCCATGAAGCTGGGAAGGCTGCATATTCCCGGGAATATGGCTTTGACCATGTGTCTCCCATGAGCAGCGATGGTGGATGAGGAGCTCCCTGCATTCACACGTTTTAGTGTTTTTGCTTTATATTTGAAGTACCAATGTGCTACTAGTTTAGCCCTAGTGAAAATGTAGTTGCCAATGCTGATCTGTTGATAGCCTTGTAGAAGAAACGAGTGTGTTTTCTCACCTTCAGGACGTTGTTGAGAATATCAGCTTTTCCTTTCTCGATCTGGCCAATCTCTTCTCTGATGGAGATAAGGGCATCACAAAACCTATCCAACTCAGCCTGCATATACCGTTCGAGTTATTATGAAGTTATAAACCATTAGGAAACAGCAGATAAAAAGTTCATTTATCCGGGGTGTACCTTGCTTTCACTTTCTGTTGGTTCAATCATGAGAGTGCCAGGAACTGGCCATGACATTGTTGGTCCGTGGAATCCGTAGTCCATCAGACGCTTGGCAATATCTTCTGGCTCTATTCCAGCAGTATTCTGCAAATGAAAAAGGTAAGAGTTCAGTTAGATGAAAGATGAACTTCATGAGCAAATTGAAGAACAGATTAAAAATATACGTACCTTAAAGCCTCTCAAGTCAACAATGAACTCATGGGCAACGGTTCCATTGACACCACGGAAAAGAATGGGGTAATAGTTCTGTTAAAAAAGTAACAGCACAAGATGAGAAAACAGAGCAAATCTAACCTAGAAGATACCCAGACAACTAATATTTCTATGCTGATCCTCTTTTTAGGCTTCAAAAACTTAGAAAGAAATTGAAGGCACAACAAGCATGTACCTCCAAGCGCTTTGCCATGTAGTTTGCATTCAGAATTGCTATCTTTGATGCGTCAGTGAGTCCCTTGGAACCCATCATAGCGATATAAGTATACGAGATTGGCAAAATAAGTGCAGATCCCCAAGGTGCTGCGGAGATGGTACCAAGTGGCTGAGACTTTTTGGGCGCAGGAATTCCACCGGTAGGTACCTTCAATATTTGCAGAGAAGTTGGAAACTTTATTATTCACTGACGAAACTACACAGCCAACGATAATCATCATGAAATTGTGAAATGCATTCAGGTAAAATATGCTCCAGAATTCATGAATCTTGTATTTGCTAAGATTCACATTACTAGGGAAGAATTATATGAAATATTCAAAATGTAAAGAGAATTATACCACAGGATGGGAGGGCAAGTATGGTGCCAAGTGAGCCTTCACACCAATAGGACCCATGCCAGGACCACCGCCTCCGTGTGGAATGCAAAATGTCTTATGGAGATTGAGATGGCAGACATCAGCTCCAATCCAACCCGGGCTTGTCAGACCCACCTGTAATAACCAATAACTTTGTTAGATTAACCATAAATAATGAAAAAAATTTAGTCCAATACAACATTTGTTGCTAGAAGTTAGTTCTTGTATGTGACTAGCTAAATATATTTAATTCTGCAAGGTCTAGTCCAACCATGCAACTTAAATCTAACACCAGATGATTTTCAGTTAGCAGACTAAAATCAACCATAACATAACCTTTACAGAGAAATAGATGACATACAGACCTGTGCATTCATGTTAGCTCCATCCATGTATACTTGACCTCCATTGTCATGAATTATCTTACAGATCTCATCAATACCTTCTTCATACACTCCATGAGTTGAAGGATATGTCACCTGGAATTTGAAGTATGGTCAAATGGCTGTTGACGTACATAATTTCCCTATCCTAATAAACCTCTTCCAGAATAGGATGCTTACCATAAGAGCTGATAGGTTGTCCTTGTTTGCTTCAGCAGCCTTCTTCAGCTCAGCAATGTTGATGTTACCCTTAGCATCAGTTCCGATAGTGACAATTTTCATTCCACACATGGCAGCACTAGCAGGATTTGTACCGTGTGCAGAAACAGGTATAATACACACATTGCGGTGGTGATCCCCTCTTGCCTACAGTGGTATTAGCGGATGATTAGTTAGGAGAATAAAATGTAGGTCATAGCCTCAAAGGACCAAAGTTAAATTGCTTATTTCGCATGACACCACATGCTTCTGATATATATTAGGAGGGAAATATGAAGGCTCAATGTGCCCGTACAAAATGATAGGCACGAATAACCATCAGTCCAGCATACTCTCCAGCAGCTCCAGCATTAGGTTGCAACGAGAAAGAGTCAAACCCAGTGATGGTACACAATAGATCACCCAAATTTTTGAACATTTCCTGTGTTTTATTATTCGACAAGACAAAATATCAATAATTTATTTGTATGAAGGAAAATGAACTTACAGTATAAATAGTTGCAACATTGTTGAATTCAATAGCAATTAAATATTCATAAATACCTGATAACCCTCAGCTTGTTCTGTGGGGGCAAAAGGATGAAGGTCTGAGAAACTAGGCCATGTAACTGGCATCATTTCAGTTGTTGCATTCAATTTCATTGTACAGGATCCCAATGGAATCATACTGTGGCATAAAGAAAGATCCTTCGACTGCAGCTTGTGAATGTATCGCAGCAACTCATGCTCAGTATGATACCTAATAGAGGGCAATTAAACATCAGGGGAGTTTATTAATAGTAGATTCTGGGAATTCAGATAGCTGCTAAGGGACATACGAGTTGAAGATTGGGTGAGTAAGATATGGGGTCTCCCTTGCTAGTCCAGAAGGGATAGCGGACTGAACTTCTGGTGCAACAGATGCAGCAGTAAAAGAGACCTGACAGTACAAAGAAAGTTATTACTTCAATGGATTCAGTTTATAACCATAGCAAAGACCTTCTGCCTATAAAAGTCTGAAAGTACTCACAGGCTTGCCCAAAGCAAAAACTTTGAAAAGTTGATCGACATCCTCCAAGGTAGTTGTTTCATCAAACGAAACAGTGATCTGAAAGGCAGTCAAGTATTTCAGCAATCTCATCCAGTAGAGCATTAAACCCTGGAGCCCTCTCAGTAAAATATTTGATGCATAAATTGAAACGAACTTACAGTTTTTGAGTCCAGTACTCTCAAGTTAATTCCATTCTTGACAGCAGCGTCAACAATTGCATGTGCATCACCAACCGTTACCTTGACAGTGTCAAAGAAGGGAAGGCTCTGAACTTCCACTGTCCCAAGTTTCTTTAGTCCAACTGCAAAGGCCCCAGCAAGACCATGCACCCTTTGGGAAATGGTTTTAAGGCCTTCAGGTCCATGATACACAGCATACATAGCAGCCATGTTTGCAAGTAACGCCTATAGAATAAACAAAATCACCAATTTAAATCAAATATGCTAAACTGCTGCCAACAACAATAGTGAGCTGACGACTTATAACACAAAAATCATGCTGAGAATACTATTAGCTAACTGTAAATTTAAATCAACTCGGCACTAATAAAGATCATAAAACAAGTTCAAGCCAATAGTATTGTACCTGAGCAGTGCAAATGTTGCTGGTAGCCTTGTCCCTTCTGATATGTTGCTCCCTTGTCTGCATGGCCATACGCAGTGCAGGCTTCCCCGAAGAATCAACACTTACACCAATAATTCTTCCAGGCATCATCCTCTTGTACTCCTGAGATGTGGCCAGGAATGCTGCATGAGGACCTCCATACCCCATCGGCACACCAAACCTCTGCGCGGAACCCACCACAATATCCGCCCCCAACTCACCCGGCGGCTTCAAAAGTGTCAATGCCAACAGATCAGACGCCATCACAACCTTCACCCCATTAGCATGAGCATTCTTAACAAACTCCCCATAGTCCAACACCTCACCCTCAGTCCCCGGATACTGAACAAGCACACCACAAACATCACCACTCTTGTAATCAATGTCCTTAAGATCCGCAGTCACCACCTTAAGATCGAAACCATCAGCTCTAGTCTTGCAAATATCAATAGTCTGGGGGTGACAATTGTTAGCAATAACAAAAGTTTTCTTCTTCCCCTTTTGAATATTGTTACACATCGCCATTGCCTCAGCAGCAGCAGTACCCTCATCAAGTAATGAAGCATTCGACATAGGAAGACCAGTAAGGTCAGTGATCAAGGTCTGGAAATTGAGCAAAGACTCAAGCCTCCCCTGAGAAATCTCAGCCTGGTAAGGAGTGTACTGTGTATACCAAGCCGGATTCTCCATTATGTTCCTCAAAATTACAGGTGGAACATAAGTGTTAGAGTACCCCATCCCAATATAAGACTTAAACAACTTGTTCTTAGATGCCAGAACTTTCATGTGCTCAAGCATTTGGCTCTCTGTCAGCCCCTCATCGAACTTAGAGAACTTCATCGATTCAAGACGAATCGATTTCGGCACGGTGGCGTCGATAAGAGAATCGAGGCTGTCGAAGCCACAAAGCTCAGCCATTTTGGTCTGCTCTTCTGGGGTGGCAGAGTTATGTCGGCGAGCGAAGGTGTCACTGTTCTTCAAGGCCTCAACGGCAATGGACCGGGTCTGTTGAGACCCGGCAATGCCGGCTTTGCTACCTAGCAATGAATCTGATCTGGGATTTGTGCGGATGAATGAGGACAATGAAGAAACGTACCTTGAAGGTGTGAACATAACAGGGGAGGAAGAGCCGAGCAGAGCAGAGGAGGTCTCATTCTGGCGGAACTGCTTGGCTTCGGAAACCAAGCGCTTCACGAAAGCCCGGTTGGCTAATCGCCGAGCACGCTCCATTGGGATAGTTAAGATGAAGAACACGACCGACTCTGTTTTGGAAAACAGAGAGGGGGTTGGTGAATGTGGAGAACTCAAAGAAGTGTGTTCTTTATAACCAAAGGTGGGTTCTGTTTTTGAGCTATTCCATTGGAGTGAGCGAGCTAGTTGGGTGGTGGGTTTGTGATAGCAGACACTAACCCAACTGGGGTTTTGTCTATATATAAATATATGACTCTATAATATTCAAGATCTGGTGGTGGGTGGTGGGTATCTCTGGTTACCTAGAGAGAAAAAGACAGGTTTTTTTTGTTGGGTTTTAAAAGTTTTTCAGTGTTCATGAATCATGAATGTATGGAAGCAAATGGGATTGAGTTTCAGTGGATCTGAATGAGGAGGGAAAAAATGAGGGGCTTGAATATATCTGGTCGTTCTGATTTGGAGAAGAAATGAGAATCTTTTCCTTAATTTGGTGGCAGATTCTCTATCACAATCTGCTTATCTCCATTTAAGGGTTTATATTTTAGAACTCGCACAGTGAGATCTTAGATCTATATCACATTTGGAAATTAGGGTAGCGATTGATTTGGGTTCCATATGTGAATCTGGTAGAGTAAGGCCGTGGTTGTTGTGTGGTAATTTTGGCAAGGAGTGGGAGGGATCATCCTTGAGAGATGAGATGTTCTGTGGCTGACTTAATGATATGGGTGTGACTCAGCAACTGATGTTTGTCAGGCTGAGGTTGTTTCTGGGCTTTCTAGGAGTAACTCTATGATCAAATAGAATCAACGGTTGGTGGCTTGACCACAGTTTTTTAGGGCACCAATCAAGGAAGACTAGGTGACTTGGTGAGTGGGAATCCATAATGGAAAGGCAATAATCTTTGAGAGAAAAAAGGGGGGTGACAAAATCTTTAATTTGATTCTACAGTAAATCGGAGGAAATTTAGGTATATCTATACTAAAAATAAAATTAGTCTCGTATATATGTCGTTATTTTATGAAATTTGCTCTTTTTTATTAGTGTATATCAATGAAGAACACTCAATTTATCTTTATTTTTTTGTCACGAAACTCCCTAAGTGACGTTAAGTTAAAATTTAAGAAATATTCTAGCCTCGTTATAGGACATAAATAGTTTTCCACTTCATAAGTTCATAATTGAAGAAGGATTCTGGCCAAGGTTTTGTTCTATGGTTGTTCACTTCCTCATCTTTAACGATGTACGTAATGTTCACTTACTCTTTTTTTTTTCCGATTACAATTTAAGCAACAATCGTTTTTCTCACCTATATTTATGATCAAACAAATATCTATCAATTAAACCTGAAAGTTACATGTATGTACCAACGAAATGTATGTACCAAAGATATAGAGCATCCCTTAATTTTACTTAATGTCGGCTCAGATTAAATAATCTCCTTCCAAATCCCAGAAGGTCACTCTCAAAGTGTCCTATGGGCCATGAGGTTTCATAGTTCATAAATCGAACATACCCTCATTCATATTCACGGGCTTGTTAATCAGTTTCTTCTTCTGCTAGCCCACTTTACAAATTGTATGACAAGGACTTTCCAACCCGAGAATTGATATTTTTCAAAATCTGTAAATTTAGCATAAGCAAATTACTGATACAGTTTCTGCAACACAAAAATCAATTCAAAATACATGTTTCCAAAAATATCTCTCTCTAACTAGACTGGTTTGAAGCTAGCTAGCTAAATTAACCTTGCTAAAAGATCGATCAGGGAAGTAAATAAAGGAAGTACTCGAACTTGATCAAGATTCAAGAGTGGTTCATACATAGGCCAGAAGATAGGTCCATTAGCAGGATTGCAGCTTCTTCAACATCTAGAGGAAATAGTGCCGATGGTGGAAAAGCAGCTACCTGCTTGAAGTTACAGAGCTGTTTATCTTTTCTCTTGTAATATTTGCTAGGTGCTGCAGTACTAGTACCTTCATCGGTCATGATGAGTTTTCTTTTGTTTTTGCAACTCACTCTGACATTGTGGTTTTGTGGTGGTATTTTCTCCTTACCCTTATTCATTGATGATGGTTTGGCCGTGAAAGCAGCTGTAATAGTAGTAGCCGTGCTGGTGGTGCCACATCCCAATCCAGTTGCAGCAGCTGCTGCAGCTTCAGCCATGGATCTTCTCGCTTTTCTTTGTCGAATTCCACAGGCATTGCATAGTGACTGCACCGAAGACCAAGGATTAGTGTCATATATGTGGCCACAAATAACATAAGTACGTGTCCTCTCGATCACTCCTTAATGCCTGTCTTACATGCATGGATATGGATGTTGTATAATGTACGTACGTGTATCACATACGTACAGTATATATGTGCATATGTATGTATATATGCAACTATGGATGTGTATATATGCAACTATGCAAGCGCACATCCGTTCACAATTCACAAAGTTATTAGAAGAGAAAGAAAGTTAACCTTGGGACCTCGAGGACCACTCCGCCAAAGCGGGGTTGTGTTGGTGCTGCAATCCGAACAAACCCTAGCAGCAGACACACCACTGTTACTACTACTCTTCTTGTTGGTAATAGTTAAGCTGCTGCTGCTGCTGCTGGTTTGGCCAGTATTAGTTTCTCGATGCTGATCATCACGACGAGCAGTTTGGAACTCAAATGTAAGGGGAATGTTTTCAGGTACTTGATCCGGTTGATTGGTCATCTTTTGCATCAACTTCATCGTCGAGGGTGTCCACTTTACTGACCTAATAGTGTTACTCTCAGGGTCTTCATTAGTTTCAGTTATTTGATCAGTGCACACAGACAACTTATGGTACTCCTCGTTGCTATCATCGGACACGGGTTGAACTAAAGAAGATGATGAGCATACTAATTGATCATAACTTGTTTCACCTTGCCATATGCTCTTATTCGCCTAATTAGAAAATAAACAAATCACATACGCCTTACTAAAAGCATCAAGTTATGGACATAGCTATTCGAATAGAAATCCAGCAGATTAATCAGCTGAGAAATAAGCAGTTAAAAGAGCAACGTACAACACAGAGATTAAACTTAAACCACGATCCACGCAATAAATATATTTCATGCTACTTTACTGTCACGTCCTTACCCTTTGATCATATACTAGGGCTTGATCTCCAACAGTAATACTCGTACTAGAGATCCCCGACTGATCACTGAGGGAGTCAAAGAAAGCTGGAAATGCGAGAGAACAAGAAGCACCGCCATTTGGTACTGATGATGAGAAGAAGAGTTTTAGGCGTTGATCATGTACTGCTGCTTGATCTGCTATAAAATTAAAATTTTCAAGGGAGAAGGGAAAGGATGGTGGGTTCGGATATGCTGGAGTACTCCTCATGATGGAGGTATCTGCGTGTATCTGGGTGTTTTTCCAGGTATGTAGAGACTTAATCTGTTCGATCTGGATCAGAGAAAGGTATGCAGCTGATAAAAAAGCTAGGGATGATAGGTTTCTCAGAAAATCTTAATAGTCTTTATACAAAAGCAGAGAGATCGATCAAGAACGGGCAAGGTGGATCAAGAGAGAGAGAGAGAGAGAGAGAGAGAGAGA
Organism: Fragaria nilgerrensis; assembly: GCA_010134655.1. NCBI lineage: Eukaryota > Viridiplantae > Streptophyta > Magnoliopsida > Rosales > Rosaceae > Fragaria > Fragaria nilgerrensis. Next base: position 29,121,411 of record CM020978.1, on the reverse strand, counting down.
GAGAGAGAGACAGAGGGGGAGCCTGCAAGGCATACTCGTGACTAGCTAGTTCATGTCACCCAGACAACACCCCAGGCCTGGCATACAAAATGACAAGTTCAGAGGAGGTGTAGAATGCTACTACTCACTACTTGACCCCATTAGGACACATAATGAGACGAAACTCTATTAATTCTTTCTGCTAGCTATTCAAATTGATTGATTTCACCCCTACTTCATAAGTTTCATATTGATATAAATTGAAACTTAATTCAAGTACATACGAGACACTCAGTATATACATGAAGTATACAAGATTAATTTTTACACACACGGTAATGAAAGAATTATCTCATGTATTATATATTTCAACCCCGGCCCCTTGCTAGAGAGAAAGAAATATGCAAGGATCGGTTTGGAATAAACAAATGAGAGATAAGATATAGAAACGGTGGAGATCGATACAGATATGAATAGATTATAGATAGATAACGGAATTGGATCGCAGACCTATAGATAGAACATATACGTCGATCTCCAGTTAGGCCTTACGTGCATGTATTGCCAAAACGACATAATGGTTGTACAGGCTCAGCGACAGTGCCAACCTCCTAATCCCCCAGCCGACCAGCCCCACACCTCCGATCTTCCATCAACGATCAACCTTAGCTACCTCCATCGATCAGTACGTTGGACGACCCAGCTTGCTTCAGAATTCACTTATCTCTCACACCGGCCAGGTCGACCCTGCAGGTTTCATTTAACCTCAATACCCGTAACTTCAGATTTACGAAGATGAAACTAATTTGCAGTTGAGCTATTTAACCAGTACGTACTGTTTGTTTCCGAAAGTCCATGTTCATCTATGTTCTGTACGTCAATTAATCTGTCTTGCTGATCTGTTTAGTAACTATGAGGATTGAGGAGTATATAATCTTGCTGTATGCACAATATTCATACTGATGTACTGATCGATAAGTTCATCACATGATCAAGCTAGCAAGAATTGATCGATCACTCAATCTGAACTTCCAGAAGTGATCGAGAACGCGCCAATATTGAATTGCATACATACATGAAGCCAAATTTAATTGGTATGTTAATTTAGGGCTAGCTTCAGCTGATATATATCTATATAGGTCACAAGATTTTTGCATTGTTGAAGATCTTGTCTGCTTCAACGTACCTTTCGACACCCTCACGGCTTCACCCAAAAATCTTTGCCGGTTTATATGAGTTTGATCGCATGCGCCACCTATATCTGAGGAATAAACCTAGAGAAACTCAGACCAAAAATAATTCTAGAGTCTGTGCGTTATATTTTCGGCATATCGATCCCGATCACACATCAATATCAGTAAGATTCAAGATGAAAAGAGTTCCTGAACCATAAGATACCTAATCAACAACAAGTGATCATCAATCAATGTATAATAACAGAAACTTCCATGTTCTTTGATTGGTTTGGCACAACTTGAAAGAAAAATCATACATGCTCAAAACGTGGCTCCCTAGCTACCCAGCTTCAGCTCATGATCAGATAAATAAACATATTTTCTGATTTATATATTGTGAATTTCTGAGATCAGAAGCAGGGATACTTATGATCCACTGTGCAATCGATCCACCAATGTATGAAGTCGATTGGACTATATAGGGCTTAGAGGCTAGAGAGTAAGAGGTGCATGTTACATATAAATCAATCTCATAAAACAAAATATGCATGCAAGAATGCAAGATTATTCCGCGCCCTACAATATGTAATTATCAAGATCTTGATTTTCCAATCGGGCGATCGGATCGATCAATTTGAGCTACATATGACACACTCCTGTCCTTGGTGCATGTCCTCACTGTGGGGCTTAAGCTGAGTGATCAGTACGTAGTCATCTAAGCACCACCAATTAACAGAAAATAACAATAAGCTAGAATGTTATCAACACGTACGCTCTTGAGCTGATAGCACCTCCACATGTTAAATCCCCTATCATATTTTTCTATCCTGGCAAGTCTCTTGAATGTAGAGCGATGTGAGATTCAACATCCTCGATTCCCAAGACAAGGAATATCAACGTTGCATATCAGATGGGGAACACAGGCCGCTCACCTGCGGACTACAAATAAAGGGACAGAAAGGGACGAACTTTCCTTAGCCGTCAGATTTTAAACGAGTAGATCAAATGTAAAGAAAAAGCAGACCTGTAAACCCGAATCATGTTAACCCAACACTCAATCTCGTCGCTTTACTCTTGCAAATACGACTCACAAACACGCTTAATTTCTTAATCTTCCTTCTCTCTCTTCTCAGAATAAATCTCTCAATTCACAATCCCTCTGAGCCTCCTCCATATTAGTATTGATTCATCCTCATCGTCATAAGGCCGCCGATCTATATCATTGAAGGTATTTATCTTAGATTTTACTCTCTTGATTTTTTCCCCCTTCTTCTTCTTCAACTTGGTGAATGATGGAGCTATCATATTTTGTTTGATGATTCATGGATGATATCATTGATATTCTATATGAACAGGTCAAGCATGCAAATCAACCCCACTAAACAATCAAATGAAGCACTACTTAGCACGTGAAGGAAGAAGCTGATTTTCATTCTATTTTGTTTCAGCATACTCACAAGCTTTTCGATATGTAATGCAATGAATATGCATGAGTTTGGTTGTATTGCATTATGTATCTTATTTTGGAACTTGTGTATGCATACAAATGCTAGAACTTGTGTACATTCTTTTGCAATATGGTTATAATCTGTGATTGTGAATCAATTTGAATTGTCTGTTACATATTTTAGTTTTTATGCACCAAAGTAAACTGCATAAGGATTCTTTAATTGAGAATTGAATCATTATGTCACACTCTGACCTGGATTAACCTTCTAATATCGAGTTAAGGTGTGAATCACATCTTAATTATAGAATCGAGTTTCTATAACCAAAATGTGACATAGAAAATAAAACAAAAATTGAACTACTAGATTCCAAAGTCTCACAATTTCAACGGAAGCATATATTACATAACAATAGTTTTACATAGTACATTATTACTCGCTATTTATAAGAGTATAAATAAAACACTAACTTCACTCCACACTTAATAAAGTTACACAAACGAACTTCCTCCTCTAGTGTCCAGTACTTGCAAAATCTGTTAAGGGGTGAGCTCAATCTGCGGCTCAGTAGGGACATAAAAACCTTTTCATGGATAATTGAACACAAAAGGCACTATCATGTATTTCAGTTATAACATGCATATCAAACAATAGTGCAATGCTACTCCACTTATATACATGTTAATCGATATCAGAATATACAAGCCTACACGTCCCATACCGTATACTTTACAGTTTTACAACCGTGACTTGAATATCCAAACATATAAATAACTCCCAGACTCGATCAAAACCCCCATACCCTTATTTTGCTAGTCATCTTGCCTGAAAAACATTGATCTCCAAGCCCAAATCACCCAAACATATCAACAATTATACCGCCGATATTCTAGTCCTAATGTGCACACGGGCTCGCCTGAGCTTGATCCCTACAATGTCCAAACTCAACTACACAAAAGATTCAGCATCTGAAATCTTACTCGTTTAGGTGCTAGACTAGACCTCTAGGGTTCTAGCTCCTATGGTATAGCTTCAAAGATTCAGCAGCTGATCTCTAGAGTTTTGACACCTTCTGCTTATCCATAACGGTTGTCGTGAAATTGGACTTTTCTAAAGCGGTAAGGTTCCGGATTAGGAAACATTTGGTCGGGAGGAAGAAGAAGAAGTCGGTCAAGGAGAAGAAGACGGTCAAAGAAGTCTGGGTTCGTTCTGCAAAATTGCCCGACAACAACTTTTTTTCTCCTAAAAGCTAACTCAAGTTTGGGCTTGGGTTTGGGCTCGGGTCAAGGTTTTAACATAGGCTAAAACCTCTCTAGCTACTTGAACCAAAATAAAATGAAATAAAAAAATAACTAGACTAATTCAACATATATAAATATATATATACATAAATACATATATTCACACACAAAGATACCAAACAGTAAAAAAATAAAATTAGAGCAAAATTTTATTTTTTCTGTGTCGTCACACATTAGTCCCACATTTTTCATTTCAAAATAAGAGGCAAGCTCTGTACATTTTCATTATGGTACTTATAACGATCTCCATAACTTAGGCTGAGACAATATGTAATTTCAAATTATCTAACAGGTACTTCCTACACAAATTTCTCAAAGTTACTGGTACATCCTACAGAATTTCAAGTAACTGGTTGATTGAGTATCACTTGGACTGACATACATGAAAATTCCAGCCATGCTAAGCTATCCTTTCTGACTCCAATCAATCTTGTCTTCACTTGCAGCAGCTCTAGCTTGTTGGTGGTAATAAACTCAATGCAGTTCTGTAACAAAATGAAAAGTTCCTTGCAAAACAGTATACCAAGATTCAAAAGGTATTTAAACAATCTTACATGGAACAACTATATGAGATACATAACAAAGGGAAATTGTATAATAATGGAGGAAGATGGAGGAAGATTTATGTAATGCACAGGTTGTAGGCTCTGTAATTCTCAATTCAAAACAATTCCACAAACTAATCAAGTGGGTCAATGAGGCTTCCTATGCAATCCTTCAATTTCTTTCGACCAACTTTATATATGTACCAGCAATTAAACATATAAACACCTTCAAATCCCAAAACAAACAAAACACATGTACCAGGTCAATCAAATTTTGAGCATGAATCGAAATTCAAAAACTACATTTATTTCTATTTGAAACTAAAATCAATAATTCTAAGGAAACAACAGAAAATTCAACAATCTACTACAACAGCATCCATGAATCATCAAACAAAATCCGATAGCTCCATCATTCACCAAGCTGAGAGAGAGAGAGTAAAACCTAAGATAAATACCTTCAACGATATAGATCAGCGGCCTTATGACAATGAGGATGAATCAATACTGATATGGGGGAGGCTTAGAGAGATTACAAACTAAGAGATTTATTCTGAGAAGAGAGAGAAGGAAGATTAAGAGATTAAGCGTGTTTGGGAGTCGTATTTGCAAGATAAACATGCGATATTGGGTGTTAGATTAACATGATTCGGGTTTTACATGTCTGTCTTTTATTTTCGTTTGATTTACTCGTTTAAAATCTGACGGCTAAGAAAAGTTCGTCCTTTTCTGTCCCTTTATTTGTAATCGCAAGTGAGCGGGCCTGCTCCAGGAGTCCTTTTATGGGACAACAAGGGATAGGTCACCTTTATATTTAAATGAAACTAATATGAGGGCTGGAAAAAACTTAACCCAAATTCGTGAATTACACCTGATAGCTCACCCCTTATTCATTCTTTTCCTTTCTCTTTCTCTCTAATCTAATCTCTAAACTCAAGTGAGGTGCACAACAACATAACCACCACCACATCTCCGACTAAGAGCAACGACGCCGAGAGTAGCTTCGAACTCATTGGAACCCGGCAACTCTCTCACTACCTCAGTTCAATCTGAATCGTTGCTTTGATTATAATAGCCTTCTCTCTATCAATTCACCAACTAGGTATGCACAAAATGATTCAAAGCTTTAGTCTTTATGATAAAAAAGCACAACCAATCAAAACCCAAATCTGAAATGGAGGCTTTTACCTGAGAGAGAGCCATCAAGTGAGACATGATTGGATCGAGAATGGTTTTTGGGTGATGAAGAGGGAGTTAAATATAGGAGGAGTTGGGGAACCTTAGATCATGCAAAATCGATTGAGAAGAGGAAATGGGTGTGAGAGTGATCCTTCGGAGTGGTCGAAAGGACGGGTTTTGATTCACGGGTTTTGATCCTCGCCTGGATTTCTCAAACTTACAGAGAGCTTAGAGAGAGGTGAGGAAGGAATGAAGAAGGGTGAGTTATCAGGTGTGATTCACGAATTTGGGTTAAGCTTTTTTCAGCCCTCAGATGAATGTCATTTAAATCCAAAGGTCATGAGTGACCTATCTCTTTTTGTCCCGTAAAATGACTCCCGCAGGTGAGCGGGCAAACCTTCCTTAGGAATATTGTTGTGGTGTAGTCCTTGCCAATGAAGATTTGTTCCACTTCTAATACCCAACGGTGATATTCATTGACTTGAGAATCAAGGATATATATGTCAAATCCGGGAGGTTGATCCCCATTGCTCTACAAACAGGAAGAAATCCAAGCAAATTAGTTTTCCAAGACCCCGAATATGGTCACTAATTTCGATCAACTTTGCTATCTCTTTATTTTAGTGTTCCTCCTCCAACATGAAGAATTCAAATTCAATACTTTTTTCATGCTAACTTTTCCCGATATTTCTTCATATCTTCTTGCACCTTTCTTTTATAACCTTAGTTAATTTCCGACTGTGGTATGTACAGAAGAAACAAAAAGGTTAATAGATCATTGATGAGAGAGAAAGGTTGAAACTTTATAATGAGAGGTGTAAGAAGAAGGTACGGTAACTAGCATTCTCTTCATTCATACTTGCGTCATGTCAAGCCTGCTCGAACCAGACTACTGTCACTAGACTGGTGAAGTGGTGATTGATTATGGTCTTGCTGTTTCTATGAAACAATGCAACACACAGTCCTCTCTTTATTTGGGCTTCCTGATCAAATTTGATTTGATGCAAACTTGCAAAGCCCAAACCCATAAGTATCACATTAACACCAAGTGACCAAACAAGAACATTGAGAAGGGGAATCAAGGGATATCTATCATCTGTGGAACCATTACCAGCCATGGATATAAAAAGGAAGCCAGTACTGGATGCCAGTGTCTTCTTTTATAGCTTGAGGTGCAAACATGGCAAATGGATAGCGATCACCACCTTTGTCCCAAACCCGAAGACAAATATTTCTTATTTCAGGATCCCAAGTCTAAGTCCCAAGCAAGTAATACCCTAAAATCTGAAAGCAATGAAGATGGTCCTAAAACCAAAGGACAACGACCACAGATCGATACAGACATACAGTATAGTGGACCAAGTCTCTCAAATCACAACAAAACAATGCGCAGAATGGAGAAGGAGGTTGTAAATTTTGTACACAGAAGTAGCTTCTGCACTCTTGTACAGTTGTACTAGTTCTTTCTACTTCTTGAAAACTTGCATCACAGGCTCACCCACCAGCTAGCTTCATTTAGTTGAGGTTGATCCCTGAAGTCCTTTTCCAGAATAAATGAACAGCGATCAATAAAGGAACACATTATAATGCTGCTTCGATCTGTTTTGTTATTTAATTTTACCTGGAAAAACTGATATGCAGATCATAAAGAACAGTAAATATTTACACGTATATGGAAAGATTCTCAAAGTCTCAAACCCCAGAAGCCAAAGAAACCCAACAGTTACTCAGTAAAGATTTCGATTATGGTGCAACCAGAACCAGAACCAGAACCAGAACCAGGCTAGCTATATATATCTTGGAATTTATGACCCTGCTTCTACTGGCCAAATCTTACAACTTTAAATCGGCACCAGAGATTTGGTGGGTGATAATTTGCACAGTGGGTCAAAGCTAGCTAAATTAAGTACCTGTACTAGGGAGTACAGAGGAAGCAGATGCATTTGTTCTTACTATGAACATGAATTGAAGAAGGCTCTCGATCTTGAACAACTCGGGCCACCATTTTCTTCATCTGTATTACTTGACAGAAGCAAAGGTTAGGTTTCTGCTGCACGCCAGCTACTTTTTAGCAAGTTTGGTCTTAATAATCTAATGGGCTTTCAGTATAATAATATAAGTGGCCCGCTCGACCCACTAATTTAAACACTTTCGGGTTAAGGGACACCAACCGTGGCCGGTCTGTTATGTTTTTTAGCTAAACCAGGTGGCTATGAAAAACAAATTTGTCCAGCATCTTTTGCTTGCCTATCATTTAGATTAGTGACCTATGGTTAATTTTATTATCAAGAATAAATTGAAACTATTTGAAAAGATATAATCTAGGTTGTGTACATGCATTGAGGTAGGCAAGTGAAAGATGGTCGACGTATTTGTATCCAATTTGTTATTTTTGATGATAACCCTCTTTAAAACTTGATTAGCAATGGTAAGTTTTGGCTCGCAAATTAACTCTTGAAAATCAAGACGAATGTGAACAAAATGTTGTTGTGGTAGGCTTACTATGTCTGGAAAAATATGCATATTTCGGATTGTCCTTATATATACGTGATAGTGTAAACAAGTTTCTACCGATAAAACAGAATGATCTAACTCATGTATTTTTTTTTTGTCGAATAACTCGAATTACCAATGTACCAACTCATGTCAAGACTTCTGCATTCCCACGTTCATAGGATAAATCCAATCATTTTATGTTCAAGCATGCAAAAACCCACAATCATGCATAGAACATGGTGTTAGTGTTGAATAACCAACTAAACCAAGACATAAAGCTTGGGGGTTAAGATCGAGCATGATACCAAAACTAGAACGAGAGAAAAGAGAAAAGGTACAAGAAATTAAAAGGTTAAACATGCGTCTAAATTCCAACATCATTCACGAACACAAAGATTAAGAACTCCTAATACCAAATTAGAAACACTAATCACATTTTTAGCTTCGCGATTATAATAAGCCACCTCTTTAGGACCTTAGCTATCGACATCTGTACGGACACCATGGTCCTATTCGATGGACCCTACTACACCAGATCTAAACACTCTGCTACTGCCAAGTCTTCCTAAGAAGACCCACCACAGTGCACATCATTCCAGACACCAGGTACAAGATCCGCTGGGCCCCAGCTCATCACCCTCTCAAACCACTCCTCCTCATCCTCACCGTCCACTTTCCGATCCTCCCCGGCCCCACACTCTCCGCAGCCGTTGATCTCTCCTCCCTCCCCGCTCCCAGCAGCAACCACCACCAACCCCCCATTACTCCCGCATTTACAACCGCACCGCCCCCCGCTCCCCGGCGCCGCCGCCACCAATTGACCGGCGTACTCCACCCCCGCCATCACCGACGACGCCGAGTCCGACACCGCCGCCCCGCAGCTCTCACTCTCCCACCCCGTTGCAGCATATCCCGCCGCCGTCCACGACGGATGTTCGACTGAAGTGTCACTCCCGGCCGGCGTCGTCATCACCTTGTAGAGCTCCTGCATGAACTTCTCCACGTGCTCTTCTCCTATAGGAATCTCCGGAATGAGCTCGTCCATATCGTCCGGCATGAAGTCCAAATAGTTCCGGGACGTTTCGCCGGTGATCGGATACTCCGGCGGAAAGTTTGAGCTCCCTTCCATGTAGCTCTGACTCAGAGAGAGAGAGAGAGAGAGAGAGAAGAGTGGGAGAAGAAGAAAATGGAGGATATAAATGGGGTTTGAAAAGTGGGGGTGCCAAGGTGGCAGGGTCACTGCCACGTAGGACTGGAGTGCAGAGTGATGACGTGGGCCTATTATATTTATGTTACGTCGCAGCGAGTCGTAGCTGAAAGTCTGAAACTGAGGGATCCAGCTGGGACTAGTCTTTCGTAGTCAGACTCAGACTCTGCCTTGTTTTCCACGGTTGATGACGTGGTGGGACCTGTTGGTCAGCTTATCTGACGGTTAATTTTGAGGGTAAAATACGGAAAAGGACAAACCGCCTCGAGAACGAAAGCTTCGAGTTTGAATGGACGAGATTGACCTCGTACCCATAACCGGGCTTTATTTTACCAGCAACCAAGGTAAGAAAAGTTTTAAAGTTTTTTGTCCTTGTATAGAAGCTGATGGGCGGTCCATATTGCTGAGGTCACGGTTAATAATATGCTGTGTGTTTTATCTCAGCAGTAATAAAGTTTCTAACTTCGAGGTGAATAGCTGAAAACGGTGCTGCATTATGGTACCACCTTTTAATCAGAAAGAGTTACAGATGTTTGATCTGCGATCATATAGACATGAAGAATATGCACGAACACAGAAATCTGGTATAGCATGTATTATTGTATTACTGTTTCTGATTGTATACATTCAGTAGAATTGGACTTACAATCTGGATGGGTCTAAGATGGAGATCAACAGAGGGAAAATGCCCTGTAATACTACATTACAACAAGAGCCGATGGACACAAGTGACTGCACAAGCGAGTTACGGCTTCAAATGACCTCTCTTTGGTATAAGAACACAACAAGCAATACGATATTGCAGACCAAACCAGCTGATCGTCATGCATATATATATAGCCCGCTTCTTGATGGGGAGTTGTCTGCCATAGCGCTCTATCAGTCATCGTTAGAGAGCAGAGTTGGACTTTTGGAGCACATGCTAATTGCATGAAGCTCTTTCATCCGAAGAGCTGGATTGCACAAACCTAGACATGTTCAACAGCTTATCCCATCAGAGCATGTAAAAGAGATAAGCGATGTAAATGGACAATTTCAACAGCTTATTCTTCAAACATTGCCAATTAAATGGACAAAACATAAGAACTCATAATTAGTGAACGAGTCATGTATGATGTATATCCTTTGCAAGCAAGCTGCAGTGTTTTTCCTTTTCCACCTAAGATTCAGGTCTCAAGGGTATCACTCCTATCACAGGCAAGATGCATGAGATCAAATTGATCATCACTCAAGAGCATTCAAGAGGTTACTTTAAATACATTTCTGAAGATGAAAGGATGATAGTCATTATACTAATCTGTATATGGCACATGGGTGCATGATAAATGATAACAATAACTTTGATGATCAAGCCACTAAGCAGCAGATAAAGCCATATGTTTGAAGAATCAGCGGTTGGTTAAGCTTATAATGTAACAGAGCTAAGTGATTGAGTTTGTTATGAAGTTTGAACCAAGTGTTATTTAGCATAAACACACTGCTTTCCATTGTTATTACCCCTGATGTAGGATTCCTAACATAATGAGAAACAAACTTCATTTTCCTCAGGAAACATTCAATAAAGACAAATACCAATGGCATGTAAAAAAGGCCATCTTTACTGAGCTAAAAAGTGCTTTTATTCTTGATCTCAGTCATTAGTTTCTTTCACTGGACATATATACAGTCCACTGACCAGAACATAAGAACATTCTCTTATAAAATCTGAGCATGAAAGGAAAACTACGACAGTTTTTTTTTTTTTTTCTTCAATGACACAGAAGCCTTCCTCTGTCTTAACTATCATGCCACTTAATAATCTTGATTTTTCAAATTTCCAGCTTATAATGTATACAAATATTGTAAAAGATGATGTTTCGGGAAATACAGTTACCTGAACATTTCGGGATGTCCCACACTGCAATGGATTCAGGTGAGCACCGAGGGTCACATAAAAACCTATTATCCTCATGATGAACATTCATAGCAAGCATCCATGATCCGATTGTGACATCTTCATTGTTAAACATTCTCAAACTGAAAACTAGAAAATAAATTTATTATGCAATGGGAAATCTTCAGGAAGTGAACTGAAAGAACTATACATTCTGATAATGTTCAAAACAAAATTAGAAAGACTGCCACACACAGTATAACGTTGCAAAATAATTTAAAACAAAACAATAAGGAAAAGAAAAATTCAAGGGTAGAGGTTGTTTCCCCTACCAGTAAAACTTATAATCCAGTAAGGTTTTACTATTGTCAATGAATAGTTAAATCTAAAATCAAAGCGTAACGTATACTCACTACATTGGAGCTTCTGAAACCTCCATATACTACTAGTGAGTATTGAAGAAGTTTTTATTATTATTATTATTTTATTTTTTTATAATTTTTTGTAAGGAGTATTGAAGAAGTATTGAAGTCACAATTGAAAGAAAAAATAGCTAACATAAACCAGAACACATAGAAAACAGGTGGCAGACCTGTTATTTCTAGCTGTTGCCAATGAAGTTACCACTTCTGCAGAAAGAACATAGATAGGACCATAAGCATGGAGATAGTACTCATTCCCAATCAGATGTCCTGACTTCTCATACCTGAAATATTAGTGATCATAAATTATGAATACGTAAGAAAACATATGACTAATTACAAGCTCCATGGGACGAATTTGATAACCCACATACCATTTCATTTTTGGGTCAGTTATCACTGGACCTTTCTTCATGCAACCAATGTAGGTTCGTGAATCTTTTCTCTCCTTAGCTAGAAGTATTGCTAGTCGATCTGACAAATTGTAAAACCATCAGTGGACTACAAACATTGCTTAATGAAAGTAAATCACAATATACCTGGGCGCAGATAAATATCATCATCAGCTTTGACATAATAATCTGCTTCAAATTGTTGAAACGCGCCCTTAAAAAACTCCAACCTAGGCACATAAACAGGGTGAAATAGCGGCATGAGATGAACATACAAAGCCATCAACATTGCAAAGTACGTTGAATACAAATTGATGACTCTTACGTTTTCCATGGAAGGCTTACATATTCATCCTTGATGTCAATCACCAAAAAGTCTCTGTACTGATCTATCTCTTTCTGAAGCTCTGCCATCTTCTTTGAATCTTTCGATCTCCCTATAACAAACCTAAACGCTAAACCAGTAGCTTGTTCCAACCTACAATATGTCAATAGCATAAAAATAAAACAGACTCGCTGGTAATATGAACCAAATTACTGTTCTTGCCAAAAGTAATGTGAACCAAGTGTGGCTTAGATTACAGTAAATCAATCTGATCAAAGCTAAAGTCAGATATCAGAAGTGAATTGAAACTAATAAATTAACTAACTTTCAACTTTTATCAATGTAAAATAATTAACTTTCTACTTTGATCAATGTAAATTATGTAACTATAGTATAGGAAAATATAATTTACCTCAAGAGACCATCAGGGTCGGAAGGAAACCAAGTGCTGCGCATGGCTGCGCGGCGATCGGCTCCCCCGAACCCGGTTAGAATTCCGACGAAGCCAAGAAGCTTAGGCCGTTCAATGAGACCGGCATTGTGATCGAGTTTCCGAGAACTGGAGATGGAGTAGAGTGCACGGAAAGTATCATCGGATTTGCCGCATCGGAAAACGGGGAGGGGTCTGGAGCGGCGAATGGCGGCGACCGCGAAGATAGTTCCGGCGAGGCCGATGAGGAGGGAGATGAGGGAGAAGACGATAATGGGAAGGGGAGTGCGAGTGAGGAAAGAGGCAGAGTTGGGTTTGAGGGGCTTGAGGAGCTTGGAGGAGTAGGTGGCGGTGGCGGTGGCGGTGGCGGTGGGGAGAGGGGAAGACTGGCGATGAGAGAAGAGTGGCATTTGGGTAAATTATGGTGTGAGAGAGAGATGGAGTGTCTGTTATGTGGACACGGTGTGTGCCTAGATCTCAGGTGGGAAGATGAGTGACAGACACTCAAGTCTCAAAGATTCAACAGCAGCTACACTTCCCCTTGATCAGTTTAGTTCTTCTTTCACTTCATTAATTACTAATTTTCTATTTTTCACACGGAAAAAAAAACAATCCAAAGATTAATGATTAATCGAAGCAATACATAGAACGAATTCCTGCTTCAAGAGAGCACCATTTTTAAAATTTCAACTCACACAATTCTTACACTATGCTACTGTGCTATGCTATGTAACATCTACAAGTGAATAAAAATGTACCTTGTAATGATTCTTGATACAAAATCATGCAATAACTTTGTAAGCAAAGAGCGTATCAAAAAACTTTTTAAGCAAAGGGTACTAGCAATTTTTTTTTATATGTTAAACAACTCAGTAACTACTACGAGTATGTTGTAAGTCGAACTCCTGGCCTCTTACTTACAAGGAAAGACTTGTGTCAGTATACCAAATGATATTGGGCAGTACTCTAACATTTTGAGTCACAAAACTGCCTCTCATTATTTTTTTTCCTTATCAAAAAAATGTTCTATTATGGGTTGTCAAACAGCGACAAGCGTGGCCCGTGGATCATCATTGTACCGATATTGTTCTAACTCAACCACCTTTAAAGTGTTAGGTTTTTAATCACAAAATGCCTCGATACAATTAGAAATGATTCATCAACTTATGAATTATATTTTATTTGTCACTTTTCTAATGTGGGATCTCTCATCTCCAACATTCCCCCTCACGTGCAACCTAAATTCTGGATATGCACGTGAACCTAATTAACAAACTGAACCGGGCCCCATGATAATCGAAAGAACCCAAACTCCTAATGACAACGGAAAGAACCCAAACTCGAAAGAATTAAACCAGGCCATGACCCATGAAAAAACCAACCCGGGCTCGTGGAGACGCAACTAAAGAGGGACCCGCTCTGATACCATATCAAACAACGACAAACGTGGCCTGTGGATCATCCTTGTACCGATATTGTCCCAACTTAACCACTTTTAAGGTGTTAGGTTTTTAATCATAAAAGACCTCGATACAATTATAAATGATCCATCCACTTATGAATTATATTTTATTTGTCACTTCTCTATTGACTCTCTCTCTCTCACACACACATCAAAACCAAACTACAAATGATCTGGTGAAGATTTCAGAATAGACTATAAAAGATTGCATTACACGCTGTAGAATCCTACTAATCTACAACATCTAGTAGCTCACTTGCTCACTCAACTTCTCCCTTTTAGGAAGAACCAAGCCGAAAAGAATTAATGCTCACTTGCATCACTATAAGCTCAAACAGCCAGCCTACAAAGAACATTAAGCGGAAGAATGAGCAACCTAAGCCCAAATTGCAAGTGAAGACATCATCCCAGCTCCAAGAAATAGCAAGCAGTAAGACACAATTTGAAGCCGGAAATTGCAGCTCATCCTCTTACTCAGAAAGTCAGCAGCAATCAGATCGACCAAGGCCATGTAGACCAGAATACCAGCAGACATGGAATCCAAGATGCCTTCAGTGACCAGAGCTCCTGGACTGTTCGGGTTGTAAATTGAAGAAACTCCGATCCCAACCCCAATACCTAGTGGAGTTGTTATGGCGAAAAAACAAGCCATTATGGCCGCTGATCGGTTCCTGAATTGGGCTTGTGATATGCAGCCTCCAAGTGCAAAACCTTCAAAGAACTGATGGAAGGACAATGCTGCAACTAAGGGCCTTATGGTACATGGGCTCTGTGACACTCCTAATGACAACCCAATGATCACAGAATGTGATACAATCCCAAGTTCCAAAATCTGCACAAGAACACAACTTTTAACCAACACGTCTTAAAATTTCGATCTTTCATCACATATGGTAACTACATTGAACAAGTCGCAAATGCTACCCAAACTATCCAACCTGTCAAACACAACTTTTTTTTGGGGTTAAAATCATTTCTTTCACAGCCAACTAGTATAGATCTATCCTACTTTTACTTCAAGTAAAATAAGAAACTCCCTAAGCTGAAAAGCAACATCTTTTCAGAAAATCAGGACAATGCTTTATAATTCTTATGGTAAAAATAAAAAAGCGGGAAAATAAAAGTAACAAAAGGTACCTGAGAAACAACGACGTGCCGCACTCCATCATCCTCGTCATCATCACCAAACCCGTGAGAATGGCCATGCCCATGGGCGTGCCCGTGCCCGTGATCATGACCCAAACCCGGTTCGGCCACGTGGCCGTCACACGCGTCCTGAGCGTGGTTGTGTCCATGGTGTGCCGCGTGGGCATGCATTCCCACAATGTGCATCCCACCGCCTTCTTCCTCCCCAAAAATCATCCCATTCCCTTCCTTCTGGGCCGGGAATATACCCGTCTCCAGACCCGAGTCATCCGACCCGACCCACACTTGGGCCTCGCTGGGCCGGGCCAGGCCCTGTTTGCGCTCGTAGTACTGCGTGCCCACGAAGTCAACGAGCAAGGTGGCAAGAGATGCCATCATGGCGAAGAATCCAGAGAACGGGAACTTGGACCACGGAAACTCCGGCAGGCACGGGCTGTTCAGCGCGGCCGAACCGCCGGAGAGCATGTGCACGAACCCGGTCGCCAGAATAACCCCGGCAGCGAAGGCCTTCGCTCCGACGAAGAGGCTGCCGTCGGTGCGGAGAAACCTCCGGTTCTTCCCGATCAAAGGAATGGCGATTCCGACGACTCCGGCGAGAAGGATAGAAGCCATGGCGACGAACTTGAGATTAAGCGCCGCCGATTCGTCGCGGCAGGAATCCGACTCGGCGGTTTCGCAGGCGGCGGAGGTCGCCATGTAGTGTGATAACGACTCTGAAACAAAAAAAATAACAAATCTTGAATCCTCAAAAAGGTGCGTTTTGTAGGGCAGACTTAATCAATCAAAATCGAAACGAAATGGGAAAAATCTACCTGAGAGTTTGTGAGGGAAATCAGGAGGGGCGAGGAAGAGCCAGAGATCCTACACAAAACCCAATGCTGTTAATCGGTGAAGAAATATTTGACAATAAAAGAGAGGTGGAGGAAGGTTGGCGAACCTCGAGGAATAACATGGGGATTGTGGGTGGTGGGGGGTTTATGTAATTGTCGAGGTTGATTGGAACTGCACGATTCTCGAATCGATTTGGGTTGAGTTTGGGAGAAAGTGAAAGAGAGTTGAATTGAATAGCGAAAGAAAGAGATGGAGACACATATATACTACCAGAAAAGAGATGTGAGAAGCGTTGGAGGGGAGGAAGAGGGATTAGGAGAGAGTGTCGACATTTCGTTGAAGAGGGAGGAAGAAAGGGAGACAGGAGGGTGTGTACGTTTTAGACTTTTTGCTGATTAATGAGCGCGAGAGTGTCGACATTTTCTGCACATTTTTTTTTTTTTTTGGGTTTTCTAGATTTTAAGTTTGTGATTTGTTTTGGGAAATATAATGTTTGTTTTTTTCTATTTTCCGAAGACGGAACAACCATGTTGTGCAAGGAATCGATCCAATGTGTTTGGGGAGAAGAAGGGAAATGAATCAGTGACAGATTTCGAGGTAAGAGAATATGTTTAGCTGAAACTTTTTGTTAACGAAATTTCAGACAATGTTAATGAAATTTCGCTAACATAGAAAAATTTAACCTACTTTTATCTTAATTGTCATGAAGACATCTGCTGTTATCATGTTACCATGGCATACCACATTTTTCAGTAAAACAATTGACCCTTCATGCATTGTTTTCCTTTAGTTTTTAAATTTGATTATAAAATATATGCAAAAACAGATATCTAGTTGAAAATTGTTTACTGGTTTTCCCGTCAGCTTTGTGGTTAAAGCGTTCGCCTTTCTCACGAGCTAGCGGGGTTTGAAAGCTGGTATGGCGGTGGTGGTGTGGAGGTGTTCTGGTTGTGCAGTTTGTTTCTTCCTCAAACCCAAAACCAAAATGATATAAAGGAACAAAAAAAAAATTGTTTCATAAGGTCATATCGATACGATAGTGATTTTGACACTCCCATGTATGAAAATTCTAAACCTTGTGCTTCACTCTTATGCAACTTAAAGTGAAGTGTAAAGCGTAAAGTGGAGTGCCAAAATCATTCCGTTAAACAGAAAAAAAATTCTTATTCCAAAATCAAAGTCGTGCAAGGCTTCCGTAAATGTGAGGAACGAAAGGAATTAGGGATAATGCCCACTAGCTCTAATTTTAAGAATTTTATTCCTACTAACAAAATCAGATTTTAAAAGGGATAATGCCTACTAGCTCTAATTTTAAGAATTTTATTTCCACTAACAAAATCAGATTTTAAAATTCTCAAGAGCCAACTTAAACAGCAAAAAGACAATTATACCCTTAATGAATTAAATAAACTATAATAAACCATTATAAAAGTCTATTATAAAATAAAGTTTCTATAACCGGATTTTCACAACCAATGACGTTGACCGGGCTCTGGGGGCCGTTGACCGGACTCCGACGACGGTTGACCAGGCTCGTCAGCCGTTGACCGGTCCCCGACGACCGTTGACCGGCTCCGACGAAAGCTAGGGGGATCTACTATGGGCAGTAGGAGGTCTGTCCAGGGATCTACTGGGGCAGTAGGAGGGTCTACTGGGGACAGTATGAGGTCTGTCCATGGGTCTACTAGGGGCAGTAGGAAGGTCTACTGGGGACAGTAGGGGGGTTTATTGGGGCCAGTAGGAGGTCTGTCTAGGGGTCTACTGGGGCAGTAGGAGGGTCTACTAGGGGTAGTAGGAGGGTCTACCGGGCTCCGACGACTGTTGACGGGACTCGGGGGCCATTGTGCTTTAGTCATTATAACAGGTCCCTATTGGGGTTAGTAGGACCTCCTACTGAGGGCAGTATGATCACCTATTGAGGCAGTATGACCACCTACTAGGGGCAGTATGACCACCTATTGAGGCAATATGACCTCTTATTAGGGGCAGTATGACCTCTTACTAGGGTCAGTGGGGGCAGTAGGACCACCTACTAGGGGTAGTAGAACCACCTACTGGGGGCAATAAGACCACCCACTGAGACCAGTATGACCACCTACTGAGGACAGTAGGACCTCTTACTAGAGGCAGTAGCACCATCTACTAGGGTCAGTAGGACTACCTACTAGGATCAATAGGACCACCTACGACCACTTACTTTGGGCGATAGTACCTCCTACTAGGGGCAGTAGGTACCTTAAACTTAACTATGTACTTCAGTCACTTAAAAAAGACCCCTTTTTGGGTCAATAGTACTTTCTATTGGGGGCAGTATACATGAAAGATGAGAGAGTAGGAGAGTCATTCACAATATACCTCATTATGTATCTATTGCCCTCAAATGGGCTGTTGTTGTAACAATAAAACATTACTATAATCATTCAAATTCACCACAATGATCACACATCCATATATAATATACCGCCATATAAGAAGAAAAAATAATTCATCAAATTTTCTATACTGCCACAATGACTCAAGTTAATTGTGATCTCATTCTCTGCCAATCAAGCACTACGACTACCTATTGTTATGATAACAATTCCAATGCCACGCAAAAAAGAGAGAATATCTTAAGACCATCTGCAGATCCAGCAATACAACTACTTATTGTTATAATAATAATTCAAGTCCCATGAAAAAAAACTCAAGGCCATTATTAATGATTATAGGTGTGCACATATGGTGTACTCACTGTACTCTAACAATTCCAATGCCAAAATCCAATGTGTACTATAATGATAGAAATTACCATTTTCATCATCTTCTTCATCTATTCAATTCAATCAGAATGGTCTTCAGAGATAGCTAGAGACAAAGCCACCGATCTTACTTCCACCAATTCAATCAGAATGGTCTTCATAGCTCAGGACACAGCTCCCCAACCTCTCATGTGGCTTGTGATAGAGATCTAATATCATAATCTGATCGGCACCGTCTTAAAGATCTACTTGATGCAGTTCTTCGTGCGTACGGTGATGCACCTGCCAAGGCCAGAGGTTGACGTCGACGGTGACAACGAGGCCAGAGGCTTTTTTGGCCCAGATCCGAGAGAGAAAGGTCGTCATCCCCTTTGATGCGGTCCTTGGCACGAGTGATGTACTCGCCGGAGCTGAAGGCGGACCCCAACGACGAGGATGACATTCGAATGCTACAGCTCAAGATCGACACTGGGGGGAGAGAGAGAGAGAGGAGAGAGAGAGAGAGAGAGAGAGAGGAGAGAGAGAGAGAGAGAGAGAGAGGAGAGAGAGAGAGAGGTGAATGCAGACGATGCGGAGACGGAGATAAGATATGAGGGTAATTTGGTCAGCAAAAATACACAAAAGGTTGAATATTTTGTTAGTGGGAATAGATCTCTTAAAAGTGCTTGGATGATGGGAATTTTAGAATCTTATTTGTTAGTGGGAAAAAAATCTCCAGATTTAGGGCTAGTGGGAATTTTCTCATTTTAAAATTCTCAAAAGCCAACTTAAACGGCAAAAAGACAATTATACCCTTAATGAATTAAATAAACTACAATAGACCATTATAAGAGTCTATTATAAAATAAAGTCTCTATGACTGGATTCCACGACCAATAATGTTAACCGGGCTCTGAGGGCCGTTCATCGGGCTCCGACGACCGTTGACCAGGCTCCGACTTGACCAGGCTCCGATGAAAGTTAGGGGATCTATTACGGGCAGTAGTAGGGGTCTATTGGGGGCAGTAACGGGTATGTCGGGGGTATATTGGGAGCAGTAGGGGTCTTTTGGAGGCAATATGCATAAGGTCTGTCGGAGGTCTACTAGGGGTAGTAGGATGGTCTATTGAGAACAATATGAGGGTCTACTAGGAACAGTAGAAGGGTCTACAAGGGGTAGTAAGAGGGTCTACTGGGGGCAGTAGGCGGGTCTACTAGGGACAGTAGGCGAGTCTACTAGGGGCAGTAGGAAGGTCTACTAGGGGCAGTGTAGGAGGGTCTACTGGGGACAGTAGGGGGGTATACTGGGGGCAGTAAGAAGGTCTACTAGAGGCAGTAGGAGCAGATGACTTGTGTTTTCTCCACCGCCAAACCCCTCACCAACAACAACAACAACAACCAAAACGCCTCTCACCACGACATGTCCTACCATTTTCGTGTGTGCACATAATTCCAATGCAAAAAATCCAATGTGAGGACAAACATAACATACATATATGTATGAGCCATAGAATATATACCAACATAACCTATTGGACTGTAGCATATATGCACAATCGCGCACAATGTATAATGGCAATGACAACATGAGATAGATGAGAAGAATAATGACTCGCCTGGGTAACTAGTTTTGTCATACCTAATTCATAACCACATACAGCCATAGCAAACCCTTAAATACCAGAAAGAAAGTAAACTCACAAATGCAATTATAGAAGATTCCAATCAGTCTCCGCATACCCAATGTCATAAAAATTTGAGGGTGCTCAATGCCCATTGATTCTTAACTCACTGAAGTTTTGATAAATCTCATTGAAATCTGAGCGTCCGAAATCTTTTTAGACCCAAGTTCACTTTCTCTAGCTCTCTTGGACTCATGAACCGTCAGTCTTCAAATATTTGACCCATCTCCTCAACCACTCCTTCACAATCACGACTGCTTCGTCCCCGATATGGAGATCGGGTACCGGATCTACAACTGCTACCTCCTTCCTGAGATCTTCTACCGCGACTTCGATCTACACGGCGTCGCCGTTGACATCAGAAGGCCATCGTTTAGCACATAGAACCGAGCAGCGACAGCGTTTGAACCCTTCTCCGATGAGTAGAGAGAGCAGATCTAGGAGAGAGAGAAGAGAGAGAGAGAGAAGAGAGAGAGAGAGAGAGAGTGTGTGTGTGTGTGACACACCCCGGTCCCGGCTCAGTGGGTTTTAGGCACCGGATGCCGTTCCGAGGCGTGAACGAGTGTTACAAAACGGAAAGTAAACATAATACTATCTTCTAGGGTCATCACTCTAGGCTCGTCGTCTACCCTTTTGTCCCAGCTCGGTACAACCTAAGTATTTTTCTGTAAAAAAATGTCAGAGATGGGTGGGTGAGCAAAACCACGCGCTTAGTGAGTAGACCAATGTAATATGCTCGCAAAGCCATGTCATTTTACCCACGCTATAAAATACGTATATCGTATGCACATCATTTCACGTAATTCATCATATCGCACAATCCATTCTTATTGAATATCCTTCAATTTAGTGATCTCCACGGGAACCTAATGACTTTCATGTCCTATACATCCGTGTGTCACATTCTTACTTCGGCATAACCAATTAAGAAGTTCACATGTTCCATGACTAGTCAAACAATGAATCCAACACATAATTATATATAAACTTCACATATTTCGCAAATAGACATGCTTTACTTGAAATAGAGAGATATTTTGTAAATAGATAAAAATCATGTTTTTCGACTATTTTGATAACCAATAAGAATATTTGAACATATTACACAAATCCACTCACCTCGATAGCATCGAAATCCCACCACGAGTACCGATCATAAATCAAGCCTCCTAAAACGAGCCATCTAGAATCACCGTTGGATCAAGCTCAAACTTCTAGGATAGGGAGAGAACATCGTTACGAACATGTAGCACTTTGCGGATTCAAAATCAAACTTACGAATCAAAAGTTATGATCCACCGAAGCTTTACGACAAATATTTAGAGAGAGAAAATTAGAGTGAGAGAGAAGGAGCAAAAAAACAGGAGAAAGAGAGTAGAAATGGCCGGAGAGTAAAAAAACATGTTGAAGTCGGTTTGATGAATCTGTGAAGAAGAAATGGACACTTGTCCTCTTTTAATTGGTACACCACCTTTGTCTCCCATGAGACACATATCAGATGACAAGGATGATACATGACGTCATCATGTCAGCTGGAAATTGTACTACACGCCACATGTCACCCTAATCACGAATGAGAACTCGCCACGTCAACAGTTTCAAGAAATCGACGAAACTTCAAAAAATAATTAAAAATAGCTTGAGACTCTGAAAAATTCACCGAAAAATACGACGAACTCGTGTAGCGACCTTTACTTTTTATTTCTAAAAAGAAAAATCAATTTTAAGAAATTTCAAAATTCAGGATGTTAAAGAGAGAGAGAGAGAGAGAGAGAGAGAGAGAGAGAGAGAGAGAGAGAGAGAGAACAGATCTGGAAGAGAGAGATACCGGATATGAAAGTGTGTAGGTATGAGGGTAATCTGGTCAGTAGAAATAGTGAAAAAGCTGAAATTTTGTTTGTGGAAATATATCCCTAGAGTTTATTGGGTTGATAGGAATTTTAGAATCTAATTTTGTTAATAGGAAAAAAAAAACTCTAGAATTAGTAGGGCTGGGCATCTTCGGTTTGGATCGGTTTTAGGATGAAACCAAAACCAATCCGAATTATTCGGTTTAAGGTTTTTTTCAACCGAAACCGGATTTTAAAACCTTTGACCCGAATATTCAGCCCATCCGAATTTTCGGGTCGGTTCGGGTCAGTTTCGGTTTTGATCCATATTGAAATTTTTTTGGCTCTTCTAGTATCTCACTGTAAAGTTGAACTTCAAGTTTTTCACTTTTGAGTAACATGTGATTTTTTTATAAACTTAAAGTACAACAAGCAATCCAATACACTCTCAACCTTTTCTACACTAACAGATTTTTCCATGAAATGAGTTAAATGAGAAATTGTCTTTTATATAGAGAGGTTAAATGTAAGAAGAGATGAAATCAACTAATAATAATAACGTTTCAAGTATATAAATTATATATATACACACATTATATAATTCGGGTCGGTTCGGTTATTTTCGGTTTGTTAAGAGCTTGAATCGGATCCAATCGGATTTAAACCGGTTTGGATCGGTTCACTACTTCTTTTGACCCAAATGTTTTCGGTTCGGTTATCTGATCCGGTTTTTCGGTTCAGTTCAGTCGGTTTTTTGCACACATTTGGTTAAATGCCCGGTCCTAAGAATTAGGGCTAGTGGGCATTTTCCCAAAGAATTACTATGTTTGAAGATTTTTAGCTCAACCTGTAATCAAATCTCTAAAAGAGTAGAAAATTAAGCTTTTATGTCATATATTGTTGTTTTAAGTTTGGAATATGTAGGGGAAGAAAGTCAATACGCAGTCAAAATCATAACAAGGTCTTGTACTCTATCTTGCATCCATGTACAGATACAAAAACATGTCTTGACTGAAAAGATAAGATATTGTTTCTGCAAGATCCCGTAGACCTAGAAGAAGTTTTGGTGTTACGTCTCTTCTTTGACCTCGCCGACTTGCTACCTACAACAAGAGACCGACCGGGATTTTTCGGTCTTTTTCTGTCCGATGGTTAAGTAAGTTGGTGGTTTGGTGAAATATATTTAATGCTAGGAGATTTTCTTACCTCTTTGGTTGACTTTAACATTGCATTTATAACCCCACGTTGACTTATATCTTGCCTGCTATACGATATGAGACAAATGTGCTATTGTGGTTGTTTATTTGACCCTCTGTGGTGTGCCCCCTGCCCGGCCCAGACTGCTATGACCTTCAGGATGAGGCATGCTCGGTCTACCTCATGCTGGGCTTCTGATAGCATCATGGGCCGATGATGTATTTATCGACTACCGACTACAAGTCCCCCTAAGTTCTCGTTCAAGACACGTCTTGAGTGGGGACTTGCAGAAATGATCCATGATTTGGCAAATTACCAACAGGTACCCGAAGACAGTCCCCCCATGTTCATACTCAGGACATGTTTGAACGGGTTATTATTGCAATGGACGAAGGTAGCGAGCCTTTCCATATCATGTGTTTCAGCTCGAGCGCGGAGTATAATCCTCGCGTGGGTTATCAGTCCATTATTCTCCGTGTAAAGGGAATGATATGAACTGCTCAACTCCCACTCTCCAAGAGCTGTACAAGGGACTTACGGTTCTCATGGCTGCAATTGTTTAGCTCATGCTTTCCGGTGATACGTTTTCGGGGTGTAATAATCTTATGGAACAATTTGTTTCTTCCCGTTGGTTGTTATCTGGGAGCGAGATTTTCGTTTTCGTGATTGAAATTACCCGGCCCTTTGCCTCTCAGGGAGGCTTATCCAAGATTTATATTTTAATGCAGTTGTTAAGCACACTCCTGATGACATTTATCCATGTATTAATGATTTCAAGCAATTGTTGTGTGCTTCCTCCCGGTGATGCCGTTGACGTTTCTTTATCTTGGAACTTACTCATGCAGTAGTTATTGTACGACTCATTTTCCCAGGCCCAACTCCTCCAGGGCGTACCACTATCATTTTCCGTTGACTTCTCGGTGCACTAATCAAAGATTAACTTCCAACCTGGGGCTTCCCACTAGTTTTCACTAGTGGGTCTACCTGGTAATTATGATTTGGGAAGTTGAAACTGGATAGATATTGGCATGTCCTCTCGGTAATTATTTCCCAGGATCTTTGGCATGTCGGCAACGACCCCCGTGGCTTTGGTTAAAATAGGTTCTACCATGGTGCTACCGATCCCGGAGTGTTCCATACGGCATCCCGAGCTGTGGCAGTGGGTGGTGGTGTTTCGAGTTTTGTCAGAACATTAATTGCATGTTCGCCAGATGACATTGTGTTGGGGAATGAAGGGATGTGCCGTAAATGCACGTCGTTTCAACCTTCTCTTTTTCGAGAAGTTACCTTTTAGTGGGGCACGTGTCATGATCCTGCGGCGAAGCTCGTCAGCTTCGATTTTCTCGTTTGCAGTTAATGGATTTTTAATGCGAATTGGAGGGGGAACCAAGGCGTCTTTTTCCCTCTCTTCCTATATACACTTCCCCCTCACTTCCTCTTCCCCTTTATTTTCTCACTTCTGCTATATTCCCCTTCTTCTGCTCTCTGCGTTCTCTCTGCTTTTTTTGTGTTATGTGATTCGTTTTCTTTCTGAAATCTAGGTCTAGGATATCTAAAAGTTGTAGAAGAAAAGAGGCCTCATTCTTTTGTTGTTTTACTGCTGTCGCCGGTTTTACAATTACGAGGTGCTCTCCATTCCCTGTTCTAGCGAGTCTCCGGCCTTTGTTATTTGGTGAGTATTTTCTTTATGGGTTTTTTTTTACATTTGAAGCAAACTTCTTGGTTTGGGTCCTAGGGCTAGCATTTGCTTATGTGTTCTCTTTGGCTATGTTGTGGGGTTTTCTTTTCTAGTTTTTTTGCTCTACCTCGCGTTAGGTTGGTACTCTGCCTGTGTTTCTCCTCCGGGTTGGCGGCTGCGTGCTTTGGTAGTTTGTCTAATAGGTCTTAGGGTTTTTTATTTTTTTTTTAGGGTAATGAATCCTAGGGTAACCGAAGCCAGCGGCTCTGGCTCCACCCATCGGTCTCACGCGGACAACGACGAGAGAATGGAAGAATACTTGCGTCGCCCTACTCGGAGAGATCCCGCTCGCGCTTCTCCCACTAAGTCATCGTGCTCGAGTTCGGATCACCCGTTGGTTTCTGCGTCCAGCGATGGCGTGACAGAAGTATTCGAGGCTATCCCCATGACCCGGGCCCTACACCGTCTAGAGGATGGCAGCGTCTGCAACGAGCACCCGAGGAGATAGAACAATTCCGGGAAGAATGGGACATCCCCACTATTTGTCCAACATGGGGTGGCCCACGATCAATGAGTTCCGTACGTTATACCGGTTGTCATACTCAAAGAAGGCGGATAGCTCCGGGTGTGTCAAATTCATGGTGCGGGACTACGAATCAGTTGTCACCGATCTCCCATTGTCTATTAACAAAGAGTGGCGTGCAAATATAGTTTTGGTGGGCGGCTCAAGGCAGCGAAAGACGAAGCGGCATACGGTTCCTAATTACTTTAGAGTCATCGGGGACCAAGCGTACTCATTGACAACAGTTGAGCGCGAGCGCATCGCCCCGATTTACGTTGCGTGGCCTAACGAGGAAGATCGCAGTTTCTATAACCTTACTCAGTGGGCCACGCTGGTTCACTATGAAATGAGTAGACTGCCCGATGGGTTTCGCTTGTCTTGTTTTTTTTTGTACTTTGCAGTGACAATATACTTACACATTATTTTTTGCAGGCAAAGTCTCCCGGCGTGTCCCTCGGCCCAGCTACCCGCTCGATATGAAGAAAGACCAAGACCTCTTGATGAAGCTGCTGAATGTGGGTGAGGTCGCCTCCCACACGGAGGTGGATCTGGACACACGCTCAATGCGTGTCTTGGAGTCCTAGAAACCCTTAGAGGTTCCTGATGAGGTCTACGAGACCGTCGCTCCCCCTCCGCCGCCTCTTCCACCTAGGAGCTCTAGGACCGTGGTGAGTCTTGGCAAGAAGAAGAAGCGCCATCACCCGAAGAAGAAGGCCCCAGTTACCCTGGACGCTCAGGTAACATACGTGTCTAGTGACGGCAAGCCCAATCCTAAGAGGGTGAGAGTTACACCCGCTGGCTCTGCACCATCTCTATCTCTCCTGGCACCTCCCACTCCTATGGTATCGAAGACCCTGATCAGACAGGTCCTCGACGTGTATGGTTACACGGATGAGAAGTTCGTGTGTGCCACGATACGGAACCTTAAAGGGATTGATCTCAACCGGGTGAGATTCAAGGAAGGCTCTCCCTCCAAGTCCCGGCAAATTGCTTAGGAGCATTTGATGAAGGTCAATGCCCAGGACTCCTTTTTCCCTTTCTCAAACTATTCGAGCTGCTTTATTAATAATGATTTATTTTTTGTTGGTGCAGGCCCTCTTCGCGGTGTACTCGATTGGCGCCAGCGAGGATACTTATGAGCTGAAGCAGCAGGTGGCCAAGCTGAATGGTCACGTGAGCTTTCTCCAGACTGAGAAGGGGTCCCTCGAGAGGGAGAAAAACTCGCTGGCTGAGAAGTTGGCCATGTTGCAGTTGCATGTCGAGGAGTCGGGGAACAAAGCCAACCGGATCTCGAAGCTTGAGGCTGAGACGGAGTCTTTGCGTCTGTCGCTCGAGAAGCTATGTCCCTTGGAGGGTAAGCTAAGTGACACGACCCACCCTGAATTTCACCATGAACCCAGAGTAAATCGTGTGGGGACCACCTCCAAGGAAAGATTTACCGCAAAATTCGGTACAACCTCCCTTGGAAATGGACAACCCTTCCAAACCAAAACCTGCAAACACTCCTAAAGGTTCCAACTCCAACCTTATAGACTCCTGGAGCCTTCGTGCTCCCCATAAATCATAACATCTCCCAATATAGATTTACTAATCTAACAAAAATCCTATAACAAACAACCACATATTCAGAGCAACTCTATTTGAGAGGAAATGAACTAAAAATAAATAGAAAAGAGCGGAAGCTATACTATTGACTATGCCTCTTCTCCATGTACGCCCAATCTCAACTATGCAATCCTGCAGACTGGGCATTTTAAAACGAATGGCCCAGGGGAAGACATTTAATAACAAAAATATTTATGCATTCCCATTTTAATTTCATAGATAAATATACTGCATGCGGCAGCTTAAAAGTGTTCAACTTATAAACTGACAATTTCACAACTAGCTCCGGCTAGTCACCAATTCAAATAAAATGAAGCCTCTCAGGCTAACTATATATAATCATATATTCGTATGTACTTACACTCGTCAGACTCCTTCTATGAATCCTAGAAACAATTTAGAAAAATAAAAATTCATACAAGGCTACAACGCTGGCGTCTAACGCTCACGTTGCGCCATAATGGTATTTTTCCTCATTCTGACCGAAAAGACGGTGTATATATATATACGCGCATATCCCCTATATAAATTATTATATTTATATAGGGGTACGACGATTGCGTCTAACCCTCACGTCGCACCATAATGAAATTTTACCTCAATATGGTGGAAAAGCACGTATAGCTAGCTAGCATTTATTTATATACTATACTCATAAACATCCAAAATACATATCCACCGAAAATCTCATTTTCGGGATCTCTCCAAAGGAGGAAAAATTGCCAAATAACCGAGAAAATCAATAAGTCTCATCATAAGAAATAAATGATCAACAAATCATTTATCGCATACTTTTCAATTAAAAACAAAGGTCCACTCACAACTTTAGGCCTAAGTCTGACGTCGATCCGAGGTCTCTTCAATTTGAGTCTCCTCACGTCCTGTTCCAAATGTATAATTAATTTCCCACTAAAAATCCAATTTTAATCAAAATAGGCAAAATAACTGAGAGCCATAAACACGCTCATCGTTGCCTAACTTTGATATTCTTAAATCGGAATGACCCAAACTTTAATATCATACTCGGCAGCCGTAAATACAACATTTCCCAGAAATTGACTTAAATCCTACGGTCGAATTTTACATTATTTAACCGCCAAAATACCAAACTTCGGAAATTCACAAACCTATTCAAAACTCGTCCGAAAATTCCACAATTCACTCCATTAAATTCCTCTAATTATTACACAATTAAAATTATACAAAACCCCAAAACGGCGGCAGCGGCGGCTGGAGGCCGATTCCGGCGACGTCCAAATTCTACCAAATTTTAACAGAATCTTTCTCTCAACTTCCCAAACAACTTTCATAACTATCACTAAGTCCAATTTCAAGCCTAACTAGGTCAATCGAACAAAAAAATCCTAAAAGCTCTAGAATTTCAACTTCGAACTTCTCCTTACCGAGCTCAAGAGGGAGTGAGCCTTTTGGAGGGGTTGTTGCACGGGAGGAGAGCTATAAAACCGTACCAAGCATGCCCGAATTGGTGGTCAGAGGAGGGAGTTCGGCGATGGAAGGCTTTAGGCAGCCGAGCCTTTCGGGCGGCACTACTCCTTCACGGCGGAGCTAGGGCGGCTGTCACCGGTCTAGAATGGAAGCTGGGTTGATGGCCGACCTTTTGGGACCGGTTTGGCGGCGAACGGTGGCCGGACGACGGCGGACGGGCGGCCGGAAGAATCGGGCAGCGGGAGCTCGGGGAGAGAGAAACCGGGAAGAAGAGAGAGAGAAGAGAGAGAGAGAAAAAAGTTTTGGGCCTCACCCATCCGGCCCAACTCTTCTATATACAACCCAAATCCAAAATTTAACACCCCTAAAAAAATAATACCCTAATAAAAATTACCTTTTACTAGCTAAAATTTACCATTTTTACCGTCGTTACATTTTTCTCCTACGAATAACTCTCCGAAATAATCGTCCCTCAAAACCCCTCTAGGGACCAATTAAACTATATCTCAATGTCAGAGACGGTAAAATTCTTATTAAAATTAAGCTAGTAAATAAGATAAAATTTTACGGGTCGGGATGTGACACTAAGGGATAGAGAGTCCAGGATCTCGAAGCTTGAGCGCCAGGTCCCCGAGCACTGCGATTGTGCGGTGGCCGAATACAAGGCATCCTAGGAGTTTAAGGACCTTCTGCAGGCTTCCCTGGGGCCATCACGGAGAAGTTCAACGAATGGAGCGAGCACGGGTAGCTTGACCGCCCTCGAATGGTGGCTAACTTGCATGCCGCCAAGGCTCAGGCTTAGAAGGATGCCCAGCGTGTCCTCACGAAGGGTGCTCCCGTGACTCAAACCGAGACTGCACGGGAGGAGGATGATAATGAATCCGGGAGCGAGGATGAAGAGAATTGGTCGACTCAGCCGAGAGGGACCAAACTTAGGATTTTTTTTTTTTGCCCTTTTTTTTACCCGAGCTGTAATTTTGGATGTCTGATTTTGAATAGTGGCCTCGTGCCGATCCTTTGTGATATAAATTTTTCCCGGTAGTCCGGTTGATTTATACATCATTTTATTTGTTGTTCGGCTCACAACGGATCTTTTAACTCCCAGTGGATCCTATTTTTTTGTACCAGTGTTCCCCTTTATTTTCTTGGTTCCTGATAATTTTCCTTTAAACAACATATTTGGCTTGTTGATTTTACTACCGCTCATGTTAAGAAAATACAACGCAGTTGGCCTGTTGTAAGTTTCTTGTTGCCGTTGGTACAGGCAAATATTTAATTTCACACTTATGAATTTAACTTCCTCATCTTTGTATTAACTTGCAAAACAATTGAGGGCTTCCTCTCGGGTAAATTTGTCAACCCGGTGGGTACAATTTACAATTTCAAAACCCAACTGCTTAAGCAGTTCGTCTAAACAGGATAAAACCGAAAATGCTCTACGTTCCACGGATGCCCCGTGATTACCCCATCTGTGTCCCGTAGATAAAACGTTGTTGGGCCAACTTCCTCCACTATTTCATAGGGTTCCTCCCAGGTGGATCTAGAGTAATCGGTTTTGTCATTACCCACTTCATCACCCAGTCCCCCAAGCCAAGGGGTCGGGGTCTGGCCTAAATGTCGTAGTGCTAGGCCACCCGCTGCTTGTACACTTGGTTGTGTATATCAGCCTTTTCCCTTCTTTCCTCTATAAGGTCCATGTTGAGTTCGAGCCCTTCTGCATTGGTCTCTTCATCATAGTTTTCGACCTTTCCCGATGACACCGTCATTTCGAACCGGATGATTGCCTCTGTGCCAAAAGCCATGTTGAAAGGCGTCTCTCCGGTTGATTCTGTTGATGTGGTTCGGATGGCCCATAATGCTTCCGGAAGCATTTGCGCCCACATCCCCTCGGCGTCGTCCAACTTCTTTTTTAACAACTTTTTGATAATCTTGTTGGCTGTCTCCACCTGCCCATTGGTCTTTGAGTGAGCAACCGACGCGAACACCATCTGGGTCCCTATGTCCTCTGTGAACTGTATGAGCTTTGGGTTGTTAAACTGGGTACCATTGTCAGTAATGATGGTCTCCGGGACCAAAACCTGTAGTAGATATTTTTCATGAGAAATTTTTTTACATTGTCGGTGGTTATTTAACTTAGCAGTTCTGCTTCAACCCATTTTGTGTAGTAATCCACTACCACGATGACATATTTAAACTGTCCGGGAGCCGTGAGGAGCTTCCCAACTAAGTCTAGTCCCCACTGCGTGAATGGCCATAAAGACATAAGGATCGCGATGGCAATGGATGGGGAATGGACTTTGTTTGCATGCTGATGGCATTTGTGGCATCCCGCTGATACTTTGTCCGCCATCTTTCTCATGTTAGGCTAGAAGTATCCCGTTCTCAGTACCTTGTGGGACAGCGATCTTGACCCAAAATGGATATCCCGGAGTATGATCTCACATTTCTCTATGGACACTCATTTAAGGTTGGGGAAGCAATAACCTCTGCGGTATAACTTATCATTTATCAGGATGTATCTGGCACACCGTGACTGCAACTTTCTCGCATGCCGCCTATTCTCCGAGCGTACCCCTTCCTTTATGAACTCGATATCTGGTCCATCCAGGTGGGCTTCTTGGGGCCAATGGTGATGGCAAAAATCTTCGAGATCGTTTTGCTAATAATGGGGCGGTTCAAGGTCTCAATCTTGAGTTTTTTGCTCCTTTCGTCGGATACCGGTGACCAACCTAGCCAGGACGTCCGCATTACTATTTTCCTTCCTGGGGACCTGAGTTATCGTTGCCAATTCGAACGTGTGCATGAAAGCCCTTGCAAGTGCCTGGTAGGAACTCAACTATGGTTCCTTGGCCTCAAAGATCCCGCTGACCTGATTCACTACCAACTGCGAGTCATTGAACACTTGCACTCGTTTTACCCCAATCTCTTGTGCCAATTGCAGTCCTCCGATCAACGCTTCGTACTCGGCCGCGTTGTTGGAGTTGGCAAACTTGAATTCCACAGCGTACTTGTATTTGAACACATCTAGGCTGATCAATATTATTCCCGCTCCGTTTTTGGCTTTGGTTATAGAGTCGTCCACGTACAGCTTCCAACTTGGCTCTGCCTCCGAGAGGGTCTATGTTGCTTCAAACTGATCAATCTTGGGAAGCTCTTCATCGCTCTTCATGGGCGTAAGCTTCGAGATGAAGTATGCAGTTGCTTGCCCTTTAATGACCACTCTTGGCATGTAGTGTATGTCAAATTCACCCAGCTCAATAGCCCATTTAGCCAGCCTCCTGCTCGCTTCTTCTTCTGTAAAACCTGTCGGAGAGGGAAATTGGTGTACAAGGTGATGGAATGTGCCTAGAAGTAATGTCTTAGCTTCCGAGCAGTCACGACGAGCGCTAGAACTAATTTTTCGAGGTCCGGGTACCTACTCTCTGCCAAGATGAAGCCCTTGCCTACATAATACACCGGGAGTTCGATGATATCATCTTTCTGAATCAAGGCCGAGCTTATTGCCGTGTCGGCGTTGCTAAGTACATGTATATCATTTCTCCGAGGATCGACTTTGACAACATAGCACCGATGCCAAATACTCTTTGATTTTCCTAAAGGCATCCTCTTGCTCGGGCCCCCAATTGATTAGCTTGAAGTGCTGACTCTTCAGCAGCTTAAAAAATGGCGCACACTTGTCTGTGAGCCTAGAGACAAACCTAGCGAGGGCCGTTATCTTGCCTGTCAGGGACTGCACCTCGCTCTTGAGCTTAGGGACCTCCATATCTAATATGGCCTAGACCTTCTCCGGGTTCACTTCAATTCATTTCCTGCTTATCACGTGGCCCATGAACTTTCCTTTAACTACTCCAAACAGGCACTTGTCCCGGTTCAACCTCATCCCGTACGCGAGGACGATGTCAAAGATCGTCTGCAAGTCGCTTACATGCTTGACTGCGGTATGACTTTTTACCAACATGTCATCCACATACACCTCTATGGTTACTCCAGTTGCTTGGCGAACATCTTATTCATCAGGTGTTGGTAGGTTGCTCCCGCGTTCTTCGGACCGAACAACATTCTCTTGCAATAGTACACTCTCTTGTTGGTGGTGAACGCGGTGTGCTCTTCATCTGCCGCATCCATCATGACCTGGTTGTATCCAGCGTATGCGTCCATGAAGCTTAGCATTTCAAACCCTGTAGGTCGAGTCAACGAGTTGGTTTATTCGTGACAACTGGAAGCTGTCTTTAGGGCATGCCCTGTAAGACTCGTGTAATCCACACACATCCTCCACAGCCCCACAGACTTCTTGGGGACCATGACCACATTGGCTAACCACTGCGGGTACTTGGCTTCTTTGATAAACTGGATGTCTAACAACTTCTGCACCTCTGCCTGATGATTTCGTACTTAGCCGAATCGAATTATCTGTTCTTTTGTCTCACCGGGGACACCTTCCGGATTTCCAACCGGTGTGTCACTATCTCCCTCGAGTCCGGGGACGTCTGCATATGACCAGGAAACGCTTGTTGTTGGCTTTCAGGAAGCGCGTGCTCCTCCCTCACTCCACGTATTCTTCTGTCCTCGTAGGGATCCTCTGAGATGCCAACTTTGTTTTCTCAAAGATGCCTCTCGCAGGATACTCTAGCTGCAACATGACTTGATCCTCGTTAGGCATCTGTCACAAGGGCTGTTCCCTGAGACCAAACTTGCGCTCTTCCTTCGTTATCCTGGTCAATGGCATAGTAACACTCGCTGCAGCTGTCACCCGGATCTCACTATTCCCGCACGATAGCAGTTTCTCATTGTCCAGCGATGTTTCCCGGCCTCCCATAATCCATTGTAAGATGACTCGCAATCAACCACTTGAAGTCTATCCCTGCTTCAACTGTTCTACACCCTCAAAATCATGGAATGTAATCTGAGCTTTGGCTGTACCACATCTCCGGATGCTTATCAGCTCATATCCTGCGCTAGCTTGTCTCAACGCTTGTCACGCATTTCTGCACTACGATACAGTCTAGAAATCTTGCTAATGGTCCACTGTGCGGTAAGGAACGTCCTCGTGAGGCTGCCTGATTTCTTGCTCTTCTTCAATGTCACCGATCTCCAGCTCACTACTGATTTTTGCAACTCCCGAAGGTGAATATCGTCCTCTATGATCCATGCGCACTGCTTCTTGCTTTGTTACTCCTCTGGTCTAACCGTGCTCCCCCCGAATAGTATTGATCGTCCCGTAAACGGGAACTCTTGTCCCCTGTCGCTGCCTGACACATACTGTTGCAGCTTGCCCTTTTTTATTTGGCCTCTATCGCCCTTTTGAACTCTACACAGTGTTAATCGCATGCGTGGCCTCCCCGTGACACTCACAGTACTTCCATATGTCCTCTCGGGTCAACCTTGAAGGCGGGAACTTCCTTTTCGGGGGGTCTGAGATCACACTCTTGTTCTCGTTCCATACTATTTCGAGAGTTGCCGTCAGGGTTGTGAAATGCTCTCTGGCTGCGGTAGTCGTCTTTGAGAACCCACTTTCCTGGTACCCTCATTTTCTTTTTCTCTACGGGTCTCCCATTTGCTTGGCGGGTTTCCTACTCCCTCTTTGTGCCTCTTGCTGGGGGTGAATCTTTGTCCCTCTTGGTCCCATTTCAATGTCCTTACTTCTTGGATTGTCTTCCCCAGGGACTCCGTCCTCTATCCTCCTTCTGCTTGCCCGTTAACTGATCCCCGTACGTGTCGTGATCTGCTTGAGCATGCTTGATCGCCATTTTCATGAGCTCGTCATAACCCCGAAGGTTCTCGATTTTGATGGCATATAGGAACTTCCTAGGCACCAGGGCTTGGATGAATGCTTCCTCAGCCACCTTCTTATCGAAATTCCTAACCTTGGCCGTGGCCCCCTGCTAGCGGTTCACGAAGGTTTAACCTTTCACCGTGCTCTTGCTTCACCTTGAATAGTTAGGCTGTGCTCTGCCCGTCCGTATGCAATATGAAGCGGTTTGCAACCTATCTGCCAGCTGCATGAAGCTGTCCACCGAGCCGACCGGGAGCTCATAGAACCAGCTCAACGTTTCTCCGATAGCGTCTCTTGAAATATGTTGCAGCATACAACATCCGTGTAACCCTAGCATTGGTATGAGATTTAAAGCTATTGAGAAAGAGATGTGGGTCCCTTTCGCCCCCGTAGCTCAACTTTAGAGGTTTCGCTGCGTGGGAGCGTAAAGTCTGCGTGGTGGCTCTTGTGAACGGACCTCCTCTTTCTTTAAATCCCATCTCAGGCGGGTTGCAGGCCGCCCGTCTTTCTACCTCGTTTACTCTCGAGGTTAGGTTTGTCACACTAATTTGCATGGCCATCAAAGCCGCTTCTACACCCGTTGATTCATGCACACCTCCGGCAATGGAGGTGGGTAGCGGTGGCAAGCTCTGATTCTCCATGTTTTTTGAAAACAGATTGACTCCAACGTGGACCGTTTTGCAGGGCGCGGGCAACGGCGTTATCAGGGATTTCCGGTTCTTTACTTGTTGTTACCGTAAGGTGGCAGCTACCCGTTCAATTTCCTCGTCACTTTCCAGCCTTCGCGCCAACACGCTCATTATAATGGCATTATCTCACTCTAGCTTTTTCTCCCGGGTCGCTACCTCTAGACGGTCTCGGGTCCTTTCTCTATCCAAACGCCCACATCTGCTCTCAGTCTTTCGACCATGTCTTCCACTTCCTCCTGTGTGAGGTCATGCATCATCTCGTCCGGGGTCCTTTCCCGATCGTTCCCTACGGGTGTGCATTCCAGCCTCTCACCCGATTCTTCACTTTGTGCTACAGCTCTCGACGTTCTCTTCTTGTCGGGACCTCGTTGGTCCTCCAACGTCGACCTACTCTCCTCTAACAACCTACACGACTCAGTCATCAAGACACGGTGACTTTTCGTAGAGCTTCCCACAAACGGCGTCAATTGTTTCTGTAAAATCTCGTAGACCTAGAAGAAGCTTTGGCGTGACTTCTCTTCTTTGACCTCGTCGACTTGCTACCTGCAACAGGAGACCGACCAGGACTTTCCGGTCTTTCTCTCTCCGATGGTTAAGTAAGTTGGTGGTTTGGTGAAATATATTTAATGCTAGCAGATTTCTTACCTCTTTGGTTGACTTTAGCATTGCATTTATAAACCCGCGTGGACTTATATATTGCTTGCTATACGATGTGGGACAAATGTGCTATTGTGGTTTGTTTATTTGGCCCTCTGTGGTGTGCCCCCTACCCGGCCGAAACTGCTATAACCTCTAGGATGAGGCCTGCTCGGTCTATCTCATGCTGGGTTTCTAGTAGCATCGTGGGCCGATGAGGTATTTATCGACTACCCACTACAGATACTACAAACCAGAAATCCCAAATAACAAAATCTGTCCAGTAATAACCAAAATGAATACAATCAACATTACAGTAGGTAGAGGCATCATATGCATAGCATACAAGGGAGAGTACTACAAAAAAGTTTCAAGCTCCATCCCAGGAACAATATGCCTACCATTTAGGATCCAGATTATATGATGGATCAATGTCGTGAATGGAATTCTGGGGAAGCCACAGCTTTTGAATCCGGTCAGCACATCTTCTACCCACCTTTCCCCCTAATTTAAAATTGAAACACTGTCGCAGATCAAGAGATTCAAGATGAGGACAACCATCAAGAATTGCAGACAAGCCTTTGTTAGTCAGTTGGTTCCTGAAAAGCATGAGGTGGTGTAACCGCTGCATGTTTCGTGCTATAGCAAATGCACAATCGTCACGCTCAGCCTTCTTGCAATCATCTATGAACATGGGCGGATCTACGTTAGAGGCTATATGGGCTATAGCTTAGACAAAAATTGTCTCAGTACTTTAAAATGTATTTGTTCTACGTATCATGAAGTTTGATTTGGTTGAGTTGGTTCATTGTTTTGTTTAGAAACAACATGAGCTGGGTTTGAATCTTGCATCTCCTCTTGCTTCTTCCTTTTTTCTTCTTCATCCTTTCCCTTTTATTTTCTTTCACCATTTTTTTCTATCTCTTTATGATTCAAGTATCATTTTAATCTTCCTTTTTTCTGCTTCCTCCTTTGGTTTTTATTTTCTTTCCCGATTATTTTCTATCTCTTTATGATTCATGGTAATATGGTATCATTTCGATCAAAAAACACAATCTTTGTAATAATATTGACTCAAAAAAAAAATCGTTTTAGCTACTCTAATTAGCCTAGACGAAATGTACATTCTGGATCCGCCACTGTTTGTTGAACTCGCCACTGTTTGTTGAACTTGAATGATTTCAAAAGGGGGCATGAGCGCCCAACCAATGCTATGGTTTCATGTGAGATATCCTTGTCCAATGTAATGTCAAGGTCCTCCAACAATGAAAATTCTGAGGCCACTATACGGAATCCCTCATCTGTGATTCTGTGAGAACCCAGTTAACAGAGGCGTTTGAGTCATTTTGCGCTGACGAAAAGTTTTAAAAGAATTTGCTAGCTAAAATACACACATTGATGAGTACAGTTAGATATAAAAACCCAAACATATGTTCAATAGATTTAAAGAAGCTCGGAGCTTATTTATGCAGATGCATGTGGTCCGAAGAAGACGTTCTATACTGCGTTGTGAAGACAGTAGAACAGTTTATAGGCTTCATTATTGATATATTAAAAGTTCTATCCTAGGCCACATCAAGTTAATTGTTCAAAATGTATAGCAATAAACCTCGGTCACTTAGCTTGTTAACGCTTTAATGAGTTAAAACATGTTCTCTCTCTGTCCTCTCGTGCGAGAGGTTTCTCAGCGACGGCTAGGTCAAACTAGCAGTGGCTTTGCATCTGCGATTGAGAGAGACATTTCTTCCTCTCTCTCTCGTCAAACATGTGGGAGTGATAGCGGGCATGCTCGATGGTTTATTGCTATACATTTTGAACAATAAACCTCGGTCTCTATATACATGTTTCAGCGGTTTTCCTGCTGCTTCTGTTGGGGAGGTTGTTGGCGGCGTCGATACATGCTTGGTGAACTGGATCTGGTTTTGTGTTGAACAGGAGACGAAGTTGAAGGCTTTGGTTTCTGGTGGTGATAGAGAGATTGATGGTGGCTGGAATGACGGTTGTTTCTTTCCAATTATTATCAAGGGCAATGGAATTGAGGGCGAGGCAGCGGTGGGTGAGTCTTGCGTGGTGGTTCAGGATGGGGTTTATGTGACGGTGCTGCGGGATGGTGACGCAGGCATTTGGATCGATGGTGAATGAAAACCTGGAGATTCTTTTCTTCTTCCTCAGGTCGTCACTGTGGTTGATGGCAAAGTGCTGGGAGGGCTGCATCACCTCCTTGGTTGGCTGTTGATGATGGGTCTCACAATGTTGGGGCAACAATGGTGGTTTCAAGGTGGGGTGCCGGCGGCACTGCACGTTGGTTGATGGCGGCTAGGGTTTCCATCAAGGTGACGGCTAGGGTTTCCATCAAAGTAACTTTAGCTAGGCTTTGTTGGGCTTGGGTAGTTATTTTGTTTTTTAATTTTATTTCTGTTTTGGGTTCATATCTTTTTTCGCGAAAAGATATTGGATCTTTTATTATCTTGCCTTGAGCGAGAGAGATCGCAAAGGAAATAGAGACTCGGTAGTCCCTTAATTGGGACTTATTTTTTATTCGCTGGGCTCTATAATTTCTTTGTTTTGCGTTTCATACAAGAAGGTGGGTGTACTAGGAGATTACTAGTATAGTTTGCTCTTTTTCAGGTGGATTTGTAGTAGTTTCTACATAACGGTTTTTTCCGTCGCCCTTACCAAGGGGGATCGTTTTTGTACTGCTTGCTGAGCTAATAAAGGATGACCTCTTTTAATAAAATAAAAAATAAAAATTGTTCAAAATGTGATATCTGTCTGCTTAAGTAACTTTTATGTGAGTGGCATGAGATAAGTCTCTTCACTCTCACACACATACCTTTCCCAAATCTACTTATACTAGACAGTAGATACTAGATACAATTGTCGAATTCTACAAAGCTCAAGCATGGTGAGATCGATTAATATCCCCCAAATGTCAAGAACATATAACAACAAGAAAGTGCAAACAAAACAAAGAAAATCAGGTTGAAAGATATATTCTACTGATTCTAATTAGTATTACGGATCTAAATTTTGATATTAGTGAGAATGATATACCTGTCTGCAAGATATTCGAGGAGAAAATTGGTACCGAAGTTCTCAACATTGATATCAACCAAATTACCACAGCTACGTCTAATGGCTTCTTCACACAAGTCATGCAAGTAGAAGGGCCTGTAGTTGGAAACATTAAGCTTATTATGCATGTCGATGGTGCGCCACATCAAT
The DNA here is from genome assembly GCA_010134655.1 of Fragaria nilgerrensis. Taxonomy (NCBI): domain Eukaryota; kingdom Viridiplantae; phylum Streptophyta; class Magnoliopsida; order Rosales; family Rosaceae; genus Fragaria; species Fragaria nilgerrensis. The sequence continues at coordinate 29,082,158 of CM020978.1, read as the reverse complement.
GGGTCCTTGCAGATGTAGAACCACTTTGAGCACACTTTCTGAGCAGTGGCAAGGAGACCGCTCCCAGCCGTGACAGTATTGATCTTGTAATATTGTCTGGGAGCTCTGTCCATTTAAAGCAGTAACTTTCAGATCTGGCAACAAACCCCTTGCCCTCAGTTGGATCATGGGGAAGCCACAGATTTTCAATTCGTTCAGCACATAATCTTCCCAACTCTCCATCCAGATTAAGAATGAAACAATGCCGAAGATCAAGTGAACAAAGATGAGGACAAGAGTCAAGAATATATCTCAAGCCATCACTAATTCCCGAAAAGCTGAAGGTGGCGTAAACCAGCCATTGTTCCTGCTATAGCTAATGCATCTCCATTGTACTCTTTGAGAGGGAAAGGTATACGCTTCTCCTGGTAATAATACTTCTCTCGGCCAAAATGACATGAACACCAAGGTCCAAAATGATACGCATAGGGCTCATCATTTGAGAATCTACACCACTCTTTGTTCAATTTCAATAATTTCAAAAGAGGGCAAGAGCGCCCAACCACTTCTAGAGCTACATGTGAGATATTACCGCATAAAGAAATGTCAAGTTCCTCCAACAATGGCAGCTTCTGAGCCACTTTTACCAGTCCCTCATCTGATACGCTCTTGCAACTCAATAGTCGGAGGCGTCTGATCCCACTTGCACTATACAGAAGTGAAAGAAATTATAGATCAACATAACCACTCACTGAAATGAAAGATAAACTCTAATGCATACATACCTAAATACTTTGTTCTTGAACGATGTTAGACAAATACTCAAGGTACAGATATCAGTCTCATTACTCTCATAAAGTTCTGTGTTCATGCTCTCTCTAATTTTACAGAGAAAAAATATATTTGATAAAACTTCGATTCAAACTTATATGATCGAACTATGAGATATCCAATATTACCTATCAGTGATGTGCTGAAGCATAATACTGATGGTGCTGCTCATGGGACACCGGGGTTGGCAGGCTTTGGTGGTATTTTCCGAGATCACTTGGGTAATTGTATGGGTTGTTTTGCTCGCTCAATGGGTGTTTTGCTCCATGGGTATTGCTACTACCCTTGAAGTGGAGCTTCAAGCAATTATTCATGCAGTCTCAATGGCAGTAAGGAAGGGATGGAACTCTCTCTGGATCGAGTGTGATTCGGCAATAGCGATTCATTTTCTTGCCAACAAAGAGTGCTCGATCCCTTGGCGTTTAAAGATTGCTTAGATAAATTGTTGTATCCTTATCTCTTTCATGCGTATCAGATTTTCACATATCTATCGAGAATGGAACCAAGTGGCCGATTGTTTGGCTAACTTTGGAGTTGATCATGAAGGTCATTATTAGTGGGACTCCTGCCCTCCTTGTGCCTCTGCTGCTTTTGTTCACAACCTGCAAGGATTACCAAACTTTCGTACCTGCTAGTTAAGGTTGTTGCTATGGTATATTAAATGAAGTGGTGGTGTACTTGAGACTTTTTGTTAATCTATCTGAACTTGCTGATGTGCTCATCATTCAAATATCTACACGATTGTTGCATAGAGATGACATGGCTCATTTATATATGTCTGAATGCATTTTTTTACATTTCTAGCTATACAACGTTTTCTGCTCTCTTCCTTTTCAGTATTTTTTTCCTTTCTGTTCTTACGGAGGTTTCGGTCCCTGCCTCCTGTACTCTCTTTTTTTCCTCCATTATTAAATAAAAGTAGAGGGGTTTTTCCCTTTTAATTAAAAAAAAAAAAAAGGTACTGAAGCAACTGATCGGTGCCGAAGTGCTCGATATTAATATCAACCAGCTCACCACGGCTAAGATCAACAGCGTGACGGCACATGATCTCCAAATCGTACTCCATGGCTTTTAGATCACCACCATTTCTCATGTCGATGGTGCGATTCTGCGCCACTTCATGCAAACCTTCTGAGCACTCTCCAAAACCTCAATAGCTCCCAGACGCGTGAACATCTCCTCCGCCGCGTTCTCAGGGAGCTCCGTCCAGTCTCGCCGCCGTCCTCTCCCGGCGGCTCCATTTGAGGGCTCCCCCATTTTCTCAATCCAGAGAGACTACTTTTGAATTGTGTGTTTCGAGAAACCGAGTCTTTTCAACTGTTCAAGACGTGGGTGTCGAAGCAGACATTTGGGCCGGGTCTACATTGATATTGATCCATACCGTTTTGGCGGCAAAACTAACGGGTGGACTTTTATTCGGTTCTGGTTTACAGGTTGCATGGTTTTGCTTAAGCTGTGTAGCTAGCCGCCGACGGTTTGGTTTAAATAATGGAGACCATGCCAGAAGAAGAGGAAGGAAGCCCATGTTACCATGTTCACTGGATTCTGTGTTGTAGACATTTCTAATTTAATGGATAACTGAGGCCATTCCCACTGCCCATGCTTCCTTCATCTCTAATTTTGGGCAAACTTTGAGGCTCTACCTCAAACTCCAAGGAGTCCAAGCTACCTCACTACTATACTAAATACTATGCCCCCCTAAATTTCATATCTAAAAGACTAAAACTATACTAATTTATTCATGTAACCCGAAGGTGAGTCGTGATATGTTGACATGTTGTTACCGAAATTACTATTGCTATAGATATACACCATTCTTTTCAAGAAAAAAACCCACCAACTATTTGTTTCTTTGATTACAAAATTGGAAGGTAACCTATTTCTACACACTAATGTACGTCCACCTCACTAATATTTGCGAGACATATCCTCAAAACAATTTGATGATGAAACCCAACAACAATTAAAAAGCTAAAATATAAAGCCACGAGGAACATCTATGCCCAGCTGATCCAAGTACAACGCTGAGATACCGACATAGGTGGTAAGAAAACCACACAGAAGGGCCAGAATGCATTCAAATGAGAGTGAGCCATGTTTGCTAATTTGTATGGCACACATATATAATGAAATTGGTGTGTTAATTTGAAAATATCCTGAACCAACATATAGATGTAGTCATGTACCACGAAATAGTGGGATGACCCTGCATGTAGTCGATCAACACCTTTGAATCTCCCTACATGAGGATAATAATGCTGAAGCAGAGGAGTCGAAGAGCAATGGCCTCGGCTACTAGAACATTAGCAAGTCAAATATACTTTTTTTTTACATGTAACATCCCATGCAGATAACCTTGTGGGAATGTGGGATATAGGAAACACCGAAACAGTGACACCACCCAAAACGACGTCGGCCAGGGAAGTCAGCCTCCGCCCTTTTTTTTTTTTTTCTAACAATCACCTCTTCATTTTGTGTCGGTTTCACACACCACCCATTCCTCACTGACACGTGCCCTCGACGCCATCAGAAGAAGAAAAAGAGAATAAACAAAAAAATCTGGGGGAAAATACCAAACTACCTCTCTGCTGTAGAAGATGATGAAAATATCCACCCACATAAAAACAGGCAACCCAGCCTTCAAAAAAAAAAAAAAGAGGCAACCCATCTCACACAGACCTTTCTATTTTCTGCCCCTCTCTCTCTCTCCACAGCCACAAAAGCCACTGGAACCCCACTATTATACTCCAATCTCCTCCTCCTCCTCCTCCGCCAAAAGCCATGTTTGAGGACTCTGTTGTATCCGCCCTGCCCTCAATTTGGGCCTCCATGACCAGCTGGCTAACCCCAACTGTTCTCTTCCTCCTCCTCAACCTCATGATTGGCACCATCGCCATTGCTTCGAGCTTAGGCACCCAGAAGCACCACGACCAAGACCCACACAACCAACACCAACACCATCAAGGCTTGGTAAGATCTGCCTCTGTTCTACAGCGCTTCAAATCCATCAACTTCTACTCCTACAGATCTCAAGAAGCCACCACGAACTATGGAAAGGCCCCTGATTCCGACACCCATGAAGTCGAAGAGCACAAACTCGTCAGATCTCCTTCCATCTTGCAACGCCTCCAGTCCATCAAGTTCCAGTTCCACTTCCCCAGAGAGCCCAGCCCCCAACAGACCCGAGACTTCGTACTTCCGGAACCGGAAACCGAAGCGCATTACGCTTCTTACGACCACTCTCCTGAAGACGAATCTTCCGAACATGAAGAAGCCGAAGCCGAAGAGATGGAGCTGGATGAAGTAGACCAATTCGGACCCAGGAAGACGAAGCGGAAGACCAGACGCTGGACGAGATTTACCGCCAGCTACAGCTGCAAGAGCACCACGTCAGCAGGACAACCTCCGACACCATGCCGGCATCCGGCGAGGTGCCCGCGAAGCTGCCGAAGAAGATGAAGAAGTCGGCGAGCGCCAAGTCGGCATTTGGTCACTTCGCGGCGGAGGACATCGTGGAGAGCCGCAGGCCGGTGACGGTGAGGGAGAAGAAGGCGACGAAGGCGGATCATGAGGACGACGAGGAGGTGGATGCGAAAGCGGATGACTTCATCAACAGGTTCAAACAGCAGCTCAAGCTTCAGAGGATCGACTCGATCATTAGGTACAAGGACATGATCACCAGAGGCAGCGACAAGTGATTATCATTCTTGCAAGCAAAATGGCAAGTGTTATTATTTACTGGGTTTTTGATTAATTTTCGTGTTGGTTTTGGGGAAGAAGAAGATGATTTCTTTAAGATTTTTATCAGCAGGAGTTCTTGAATGTAATCATTGTAATGTAGATCTACTAGTCTCTCACCGCTGCCGCAGCAGTTATTTTTGTTTGTTCAGATATGCCCTTTGTTATGTGTTCTATTTACGGTTGGCCGCCCTTCGTTCGTGAGTGGGTATCTGGGTAATTTGAATTATGTGAACGGTGAGCTGGAGGGGTGGAGTGTGTTGCAGAGTGAGATTAATTATAAGCTGGAATTGCTCACAGTCCACAAGAATTTTCCAGATTTTGTTTTTATTTACGAGTGGGTGGGTAATTGGGTCAAATCACGTTGGATTTCGCTACAGCCGATCTTATCCGCATGTGAAGGAGGATTAGTCGCGTTCCACGTGGGGGCATTGTTGTGATACTCGTATGAACACCGATTGACATGGTGTAGTGTGACTTGCTGCTTCTTCGTATTCTGAAATTTTGTTCGGACTAAAAGATATTATTAAAATAAATGATTTTACGTAACATTTTATTTCCATTTTAACCTCCGATGATATTATCGTGGATACTTTAATTGGTCATCTTTATATAACACTATCATTCTAAACATAAATCAAACAAACTACTCTTTAATCTCGTACGTAATATTAGTATAACGTGACACCTCATAATCCATGACAATCTTAGAAAATAAAGAGATGTAACGTAGTCTTAAGTACCAAATATACACTAATCCATAAGAGAGGAGTCTCTTAAGCACCCAACACAAGAAGAATCCAACAGAAGACTCATTTAACATGAGGAGGAACCGTGTCAAACCAATGGTTCAACGAAGAAAGAGAGTGACTAACCGAAGCAAAGAGATGCTGACAAAAGAGTCGACAAAAGCTTTTAACATCTCGGATCAGGAACTTGATTTTTTAAAGAATAGCACAAGAAATTTTAACCCATCTGATTTTTCTACGAGTTAAAAAATGGTGAGCAATATAAAATGGGTTTTTCTCTAAGAGAACAACGTAGAAAGTAAAATTTACTCGGCAACTCTAAAATGGAAGAGCAAGCTAAACCAGTAATATGAAAGTACACCCTATTGTGTGATTACTCGGACAAAAAGAACAAAGCCCCCGAGAAACATAAAGAGATGAGACTGACTTAGTATCCAACATTGGTCTACGAAGTTGGTGAACCTCTAAATTAAGTTTATATTGCACTTGATCAGAAGTTATGACATAACTGGATTTGGCGTTTAATGAGACACAGTTATAGCTGGGGATTTTATCTTTCAATTTTATATTGCTGGGGTTGATGATCCATTCTGGGTTTGATTGTAAGCTCAATCCGCAAGTGTCTCTTTGGATATGGTATGGACGGGGTGTGGTCCTAGTAGGGTTTAGGGGCCACTTTAGTAATTATGTATCATTTTTTGGGTCTTGCATGACCAATGTTTTTTGATGTTTTTTATGGTTAAATTGTGACTGGTGAAAGGGGCCACATAGTGGGTAAAATGTCACCCTTTCTATATTTGGTAATTTGGACTGAGGTGAAACCAGTGACATGGGTCCGAATGGTTACCACCGAGCTAGATGCTAGATCGATAGCCGGAGCCACCATTTTAAGATTTTAGTCACCAGTTCATCACAGGCGCAGTTAGAATATCATTTCAGAGTTTATTCACCGATTCATTACAAGCGACTTCATCAACAATCATGTGTATTCTGAATACGCAAATAGATAAATTCAATCTCGTTTTCAAAAAAAGAAAAAAAAATCTTAAACGTTTTTTTTGGCTCCATGTCATCAAAAAAATAAAAAAAATAAAAACAACTAACTAAATGAAAAGTTTGTCTGTTGTACAGAACGGTATAGCATGTCTTATGATTAAAAGAGGTTGTCCAACATAGGATGGTGGTTGGTTAAATTTTTGGTCATGAAATTGCAATGTATGTTATACCGAACGATATAACAAAATTTTCTCTAAATGAATACTTATCTGAAAGAACAATTGGATAAATTATGTGTGACTGAGACATTAACGAGCAGGGCTAAGATTAGAAGAAAAGGAGTAGTATTGGCACTGGCATCAGACGAACTTTACGTGCATTTGAGTACTTGTATCAATCACTAAACCGCCTCTTGGATAATGATATTGGGTTTTGGGACAAGATTTGAAATACTAATACTTGTGAAGCAAAAGGATTATGCTCTAATTGTTGGACAAGCAAGCACTGTCTTGGAGGTAGTATAACATTAGACAGATGCCTTTGCTTTTTATGACCGGATTTGTGTTTGTCCTGTTTTAAGATGATCTTGATCTCAATTATCATCTAATATCAGTTAAAATTGCAATGGGGCTAATGAATCAATAATAGATACTTGAGAAATTAGCAAGCCGGAGCTATTTTTCCAAATACAGGTACATTGATTCGCCCATTTTCTACACACGATGGAGAGTCTCAAGCTCTTCAGGCCAAACCCAGAGACAGGGGCGGATCTAGGTGCGAGCAGTATGGGACTCAAGTCCCACCCAAATATTTTAGGGGAAAAAATTATTATTTATAGTTATCATTAATTTTATGGTATGATTGTAAAATTGTTGAGCTTAAGTCTTTCTTAAATTCCTTCATCTTGTACAATTACTAATCATATATATTTTTTGGATAGTCTCACTCAAGTCCTATCTAACACTCACGTGCTTCAAGTGCCTAACGTATACTTAATTTTATTTTTGTTAAAGAAAAAGATAAGTTTATCTATATTCCCAAAAAGATATACATTTATGTTGTTTGTTGTCTTCTTTTCTTTCTTGCCAAACCCTTGTCAGGCAGCATCGATGAGGCTGTCGGTCTTATTGAAATGCTTCTTTAGTTTTTTTGTTACGTCTAAGGAGTTTTATGAATTAAACAAGCATTTGAGTAGTAAAGGTCTAATACGTCCCTCCTGACTAGGTTTATCTTTCTTTTCAATTTATAAATTGCTCTAGCATCGCTAAAAAATTTTCCTTACCAAAAATCCAAGTCCCACCCGGTTGTGATTCCTGGATCCGCCCCTGCCCAGAGACCAAATTAAAGCCGCAGCAACCTAACTCAACTGATACCTCCCCTAGTCCCTTTGCGTGCCTCTAGTTGCTCTTGTTTGTTTTCTTGACCGGGCTAAACTGATGGGGTGGAGTTGTAAGATTCTGATCGACTTGCAGACATCCTATTTGAGGTTCCGCAAAGAACCTGCAAAAGACATTTTACAGTTTATTCAAGATCAAACCTGCAACTATGTGATGGCATATCAAACTCACAAGTTCTCTATTATTGAGAGAACTGAACATCGCCCTCAATAACACAAACCAAAATGATGAACACAAACGCCATACCAAGTGAGAATGAAAACTTGAATTTAAGTCGCAACCAAAATAAAAATAAAAAAGGAAGAAATTTAACTAGGCAAGAAGGTACTATGCCACTTACACCGGTTGATAAAGAGTAATGTTGCGTGCACTTGATACAATCGTTAAGCCAATTTGGTCTCGTTTCTAGCTATATGTTTCGTAAACTATATCGCACAAACAAGTGTGCTTCATTTTACGAACTATAGAAAACTCTTGAAATTTTAGTGCTTGCTCAAATCGCAAACAACTCGTTATGCTAAGCACCAAGAAACTCCATGAACTTGAGAAGATGCTCTTTCCCTTTTTTCTTCAAAGATGACAAGGAAGATGCTCTTCTCAATTCAAAGTCGAGTAGAAGCGCTAAAGAAGGCGGGGACTTGCCCCCTATAAGAGCACACACGACTGTGATTAATCTAAACGTCACAGGCCGTCCGGCACCACGAGCCCATGACAAAAGGGCTTTCTCACCAGCAAAAAAAGGTCACAATTCACATGTAAAGCAAAGTCCTCTCACATTCGAATATTAACTGGAACAAGACGGAAGACCTTTCCTTTGCTTTGCTTTCTCTAATTCTAAACCCACAGAGTGATGAAGCTGGTGTGGATGGTTACTCGACAGCTTTCGATTAAAGGAAAGAGAAGGCGCATATGGGGAGGAGGAGCTTTTCTCTGTTGGGTTTTGTTAATGTTGGTCACTCCCAAGATTTCTCACTCCCCAAATCACCATCACTATGCTGACATGCGCAACTTCCTTGGTACCCAATAAATTTCCAATCTTGTTTTCACTTTCCTACTGTTTAGACACTTCTTCTTCTTCTAACTTTGCCAACTGGGTTTTGACAGGAGTGCCCAACACATTGAATGTGATCACCAATTTCCCATTCTTGGTTGTTGGAGTTCTGGGTTTTGTTCTCTGTGTCCAAGGGGGTTTTTCAATATCAGGTTCAGTAATTGTGCGCTATCTATCACTCTATTCATGTCTTCTAGTGATGTAATTAGTTGGTTTTGTTTAGTTTGCCAGGTGAAGTTTGGGGTTGGGCACTGTTCTATGCAGGAATATCAGGGTTGGCTTTTGGGTCTGCTTATTATCATTTGAAGCCTGATGATAGTAGAGTGACTTGGGATACCTTGCCGGTTAGCATTTCAAGTGCTGTCAATTTTTAGCTGTTCATATGTACCGTACTTCTGTCCCCTTTTAGGGAAAATGTCAAAAAGAGAAGAGGATGATATTGATCTTTCAAAACTTTTGACTGATAAAAGGAAAAAATTTGACTGATAAAAGGAAGATTGTTTACTCAGCTGTCCGTAATTCATCAACTCATTACTCAAAAGGGAAATATATGTGTGCCAATTATTTTTCCGCTTTGAGGTACTTTAGAACAACAAGAGCTATGTTAGTATGGTATTGTAGTGAAGGAAATTCTGGACATTTTCCCACCTTTGTTTGTTTCTTTTTGTTTAATTCAACTATTGAAGTAAATTCTGGATTGCAGATGATGATCGCATTATCCTCGCTTTTCTCTAGTTTTTTAGTCGAGAGAGTGGGAGAGAGAATCGGCTTAAGTTGTCTATTTGCACTCCTCTTCATTGCGTTTCTCAGTACTGCCTATGAAAGGTCAGTTTTTTCTCGTCTGTGTTCTTTGCTGAACTCTTATTTTGGAGATAACATGAATAAAATTGCTAACTGTGGTTCTTACTGGGTGGCTGCAGGACATGTAATGATATTAGATTGTACATGATGTTCGAATTAATTCCGTGTATAGCAATTCCAGGAATGACATTTGTGTTCCCACCCAAATATACTCACTCCAGATATTGGCTTTGGGCAGCAGGTAGGTTACTTTCATCATTTTTCTCCTGAAATAAAATCAGCAAGAGTTGTTAACTAGCTGATGTTCAACAGAATAGGAATGGGTTTCTAACATAGCTTGTTACAATATCTGAGAGTATATACTGAAAATTAGATAGGTTTCACTATAAACTGGTCTTGAATGGTAGCTTCCCTGTTGATATGGCTAAAAACTCATAAATTTGGTCGTGTCATGCAAGTAAATAAACTTCTAAATACCTATACATGATGTTACCTCGAGCGCTAAACTTATAAACTTTTCCAACTGGTGAGAAAAGAAGCATCAGGTTGCTAACATTTCATCCTCCCCCAATTTGAAGTCATGGTTAGATTTTGGGGCCGCAAGTGTGCTTGTGTTCTTCATCTATTGGGATAAAGTTTCACCAGTGGAGGTGTTGCTTTTTTTTGTTCAATGGTGTTTTTAGTGAATTTCTCTTTTCATTTCTCTAGTATGGTAATGATTTGAAAGAACCCATACAGCTCTAAAAACTTTGATACCTGATCATCACTATCCTTTGAGAAACATGGAATAATTTCCAAGTGACTACAGCAAACTCTATACAGGGGCTTACATTCTTTCCAAATTTGAAGCCTTTGCTGACATGAAAATATACCATGCAAACCAGTACACTATCAGTGGGCACTCTTTGGAGCATCTATGTTTAGTAATTGTCCCTGTTCTTCTCAGTATTATGCTCGTGCACAGAACCAGGAAATGTCAAAGGTACTTTAGTTCCTGCAATTTAGTAATTCATTGATATCGTCATCTGTTTGAAACAATCTTTTCATTCTGATATGTTTTCCATTGATATTATTAGATTTATAGACTGATACTTTTCTCAAAACTATTTTAGTCTTCTTACATGTTAGTGGAATTGATAACAGAATAAGGCCCCTTTAAAGAATGTTCCTGAAATAGGCAAGGCAAAGAAGATCACATTTTCTTTGCAGCTCCACCACCTAATTGGTGCTTAAAACTTTTCTGTGAATGTCATTGAAGGTAAGGAGTGATTCTGTACTATTCTCCGGTACTACTCAATCACACCTCTTGAGCATTTAGATGATTGCTCGACATGGATCAGCATGAAGATTACTCGAGAACGCCCCCATCCGCTCCCTCCCCATGGCTCCTAAATGGTGATACCCCATTGACAACTGTAGCGTAGGAAAGTTAAAAGGTGTAGCAAGAAAATTTGTAACTACACTCGATTTCAGACTATTGTTAGTGACAGATAAGATTTACTGATGATTGAGGTAGATTTTGATCAATGGAGGAGAATTTGTGCTCTAGATAGTCTTCAAAACACTGTAACTGTGATCTTGATCGTTCTTTACCGAGCAATATCTGCATATTCGTGCATCTGTGCGATATCGTGTAATTTTCACGAAACTATTGATGATGACATCTCTTCTCCTATACTTCCAGGTAACAACCAAACCAAACCCAAAGCAATCAGAGGGGAAGGAGGGGAAGGAAGACTAATGTGGACAAAGGAAAACAAAAATCCTCATACTGGTTGGAGCTATTTATCTCATATTGTTGATGCTAATGACATCTTCCTAACTCAAAACTTCAAACGCAGCTCAGCCTTGCTAGTGAAACCCAGCGAATCAGTGACCAAGACTTGGTAACTAATTGCTGTGCAACCAATCAAGCCGGTTCAAAGCCTATAGCCGTAGCAAGCGGTTCTCTTTGCTTTTCATGGGCCTTTGCTTCTCTACCACTCCTTCCTTTAGATACCCTAAATTTGTGAAAGAAAATCACTCATTTACGCAAGAACTTGGTGAGCTGGAATACTAAGCATCTTCCTCCTAATTTCAAGTCACTGACAGATACATTTCGAATGTGATGCTGTACCTTTGTAGCTATTGGTTAGGAAAATTGAGCGTTCTACCTATGTCCATGAATCAGACTCAAGACCTCTCACTATCGATGTCACTAGACCACTGTTTTCTAAGCTGGAAATTCAAAACATACTATAAGAGTAAACTCTACATTATGTGGTGGTATAATTAGGATTATGGAATAATTAAAATTGGCACTATATATATGTACATACACACAAAAAACTTGTTATGGCAAGCTTGTGGTCTCACATGACAAACATGTATAGGCATTCCTCCCTCACATGTTATTTTGGTTATTTTGGACAATTGTGCTACATACTCATATATCTATCTGAATATACCCACACCACATGTATACATGTGAAACAAATTCATGCCTACCATTATTTCTTCTTATTTTCTAATATTCGATTAAACAATTATCTTCTATGAATATATGAACTTCCAAATATAAAATAAAATTATAAACATGACCAATGTTAAACTAACCGGGTGAGCCACTTAACTTGGTCAAAGATTTTTTTTTTTTTTTTTTTAAAAAAAACATGTATTTTATGCTGATAACTTTAAAATATCATCTACTATTTTGCATGTATGATTTATCTTAAGTAAATTATTTCGTTCAGTTTCGCTAGTTCGTTTCACGTAGTTTTTTTTTTGTCAATGTAGCTTCAATTAATGTGCATATTCTGTAAGTAGTTCACATATGGTGAATCATACAACTTGCTTGTCTAAAAGAAATATCTCTATTTTGTGTTGTTTTGTGTCATGCGTTTTTAATTTGATTCATGTCATCCAGTTGAATAAAAATTGCGATTTTAAAACCCGACTTCTTGTTTATTCACACGCTTATAGTGATGACTCGAACGTAAAGACTCGTATAGATTAACTATATGGACAAAAGAGTAAGCTCTAAGGACAAACAAATAGAATGTATCCAAATTTGCTCTCTATGATGACCTAAATAGCTCAAAAAACTACCCCCATTTAGTCTAAGACGTAGTCTCTATTTGAAGCTAGAAGTGCGTATAAAATGACAAGGATTACGATTTAGGACCAATTAGACCATAATTAGGTGAATCATTAAGAAACTTCGCCATCGAATTTGGTGTACTTATTAGCACCACTTGAGAGTTTGGTGATATGTTAAACTAAGCTAAAAGGGATCTTCCCCCAACCTCGAGAGCAGCATTGTTAATTACTCCATAATTGACTTAGGCTTCAAGTTAATGCACACACTCGATTACTGATCAAAGACTGAATTAAAAAATTATTACCCCGGCTTAAACAATGATAATCTACTAATTACTGCATCAAAGTCATCATTTAAAATACTCTTACCCGGAATCCCTCGGTCGTCGGTGGGCTTCTCTTTTAGGGGGTACTGCTTCTTTGTCTCCCGGTTAAAAATTTAATTTTACCAACAAATTGTAAAACCGTAAAATGATAAAGACTCGATGCTCTATGTGTCCGTGCAGGACATAAGTTACTGAGTTATTATATGGTAGTTCGGAGTAATGTTTTGTTAGGGTACTTTTTCTCGGTTCTCCATTGAAGCATAAACTTTCACCAACCAAAATAGGGTAAAATTAGAAAAGAGTCAACATTCAGTGTTTTGCTGAGTGTATAGACAGTCGAAGGGCTAGTTGAATGAGTACGTAGGAGGCGAGGTTTTCACTATGTTATGGACTTGCTTAAATGTGAGCTCTCTAGTGATTTGTAATAGTTATGTTTTAGCTTTGGTAAGTCATTTCAGATTTTTTTTTTTTGTCCGGATCTCATATGTAAGTTATGGTATACTGCAACCTTATTAGCTGTTTTTTTTTTCTTTCAAAAATACAAATGTAGGAGAAAACAAACTACAACGTAAAATCTCTAGGAACTCCCCTTCTCAACTAATCCAAATGAAAAATTAGGGACAACAAGAGGGGGAGGCAATTAAACCAGATTGAAAGTTGAAAATTTCTAATACCATTATTTGCTAGTCGGTCAGCTACAAAGTTAGCTTCTCTATATACATGTCGGAAATAGACAAAGTTCAAACAAGAGATAAGTAACGAATATCTCGGACGTGGAATTGCCAATTAAACAGTCTAACAATTTTATGTTGTTATAATGCATTTGACTTCTATTTTGAAAAAAAAAAGAAAATTACAATTTGCAAGTGAATTGTGGAGGTTCTCCTCCCCTTAATTGGCTTGACCAGGTGTTATGTATTTCGAAATTTTAATACTCTTGAGTAATACAGACAACTGTATTTCTAACTATAATTACCGTGAAGGAAAGGAAATAACGATTAATAATTAAAAGGCCTAGATCGGGGAAGTAAATTACTCTTCCAAGACAAAATAATTATCTCCTCCCCAACAGATAAAAAGGAAAGAAAAAATGAAGAGCGGACCCCACACGTTTCTGAAGCAACACTCCACCACGGAGCGGGGCCCAACAGTCGAAACGGATTCACCTCTCTGACTGACACGTAGCAACGAGTGAGAGACAAAGTAGGTAAGATTTGGAGTGGGCGCCCCATTTACGACCACCAGCCCATTATTACCCGCGCCTTGCTTTCCAGATTTTCACCACCGCGTAGTAATTTTCGTCTCTGGTGTGGTGAGCTGGAAATAAAATCCCTCGCTCACTTGGCTACTCTAATCTCCTTCCATTCATCGCTTTCTAGTTTCTTCTCCTCCTCTTCTCCCTCTCTCAAAATCCAAAATTCTCAAATCCCAATTTCGATTCCGATTTCAATTCCCGAAATGACGGACAGAGTCTACCCGTCGTCAAAGGTCGCCAACCCCACGGCCACAGCCGCCAACCCCACGGCCACCAAGCCGCAGCCGCTCCGGCAGCCCTACCGTCCGCAACCCCAGTACCACCACCGTCGGAACCGCCGGAGCAACCGGAATCTCTGCTGCTGCTGTTGTTTCTGGTCCATACTCATATTCTTGGTTGTGGCTCTCCTCGCCGCTATAGCCGGCACGGCTCTCTACGTCCTCTACCGTCCCCACCGCCCTGAGTTCACCGTCACCTCCTTCAAAATCGGGAAGCTCAACCTGACCGACAACGCCGACGGCGCCAGCTCACACCTCGTCACTCGCTTCAACCTCACTCTGGCCTCCAAAAACCCCAACAACCATCTTAGCTTCGCATATGAATCCTTCGCGCTCACTCTCTCCGCCAACAACGACGTCGTTCTCGGCAACGGCTCGATCCCGGCCTTCTTCAGCGACACCAAGAACTTCACCTCGTTCCGGTCGATCATCACTGCTGCCGCCGACCTCGATGTGGAGTCGGCCAAGTCGCTGAGATCGGATCTGAGGCGGAAGGGCGGGGTTCCGATGAAGTTGCAGATGGACACCAAGGTGAAGGTGACGGTGGGAGGGAAGCTGAAGAGCAAGAAGGTGGGGATTAGGGTTACGTGTCAGCAAATCAAGGGGGTAGCACCGAAAGGTAAGTCGCCGTCGGTGGCGTCTGTTGCTGACTCCCACTGCAAGGTTGATCTTCGGATCAAGATCTGGAGATGGACCTTTTAATCATTTCTTAATTCCTCTCTTTTTCTCTATCATTCATTGTCTTTGTTTTTTTTTAATTCACCTTTGATTTTTTTTCTCTTCATAATTTCAAATGGTTTAATATTTTTTTTTCGAGGATATTGTAAACGTTATTATATCACAGATCAAGAATTGGTCGAAGAAAATTTGAGTTTGATTCAATGATTCATACTTGCATACTTGATACATTCTGTCCCTGTGTAATTGCCTTAAGAATTATTCAAAGCTGGCCTAGAATCTCACCAAAATGGCTTCTTTTCCTTTCTTAGTTTTAGAGGAATATGTGAGCTGTTTAATTCTCCCTTTTTGCGAGTATGAAAGTTGTAAAATAGAGCAAGAGGAATATAATTAAGCTGTTTTATATGGCTTTTTAATGAGCTTGGTAACTGTGGCTCTGGACTTAGCCTCTAGAACTCGGGCGTTAAGTTTCTAACCAATTAGGACTAGTTGCTCACTGTGGTTTGCCCAGAGCTTGAAGGCTTCTCACTTGATACCTGTGAGTTTGGTGGTCCACTTTCTCACTGGCTTGTACTCAATGTCCAAATGCACCCACAGTTCTGGGTGACATGAATTTGAGGCTTCTATTCCCCGGTCCCTATTGGGGCACTCATGACACGTTTACTTGCTGTAATTTCCGATTTTAAAAGACGAAGATTTTCGTTACATTTTCATTTGGTAGAATGGAGACTGATCGAACTCCCTCTAATGGCTTTGATTCACTGTAATTTCCGATTTTAAAAGACGAAGATTTTCGTTACATTTTCATTTGGTAGAATGGAGACTGATCGAACTCCCTCTAATGGCTTTGATTCAAGATTTTGTGCTGCTAGAATGAATCGAAGACCCAGGAATCATAAATACAAATGTTTTTGAGATTTCTTTGTGGAGGGGATGATGATGGTGATAGTGTGATAAATTTGGGTGCACGTGGTTTGTGTGTTGTAGTTGGTCTGGTTAAGAGGGGCAGTTGGAATCTAGTCAGAAGCTGCTTTAGGTTTCTTTCCTCCGTTCATGGCTCCTGTTCTCTTTCTGTTCTTTGTTTTACAACGAAGGTATGGTAGACCAAACAAACAGTGCCATGTCCAAGTGACTTTTGCAAACACAGTGGGATTGCTTAGTGCTCCGCCTCTGCCCTTTATTCCCTACTCTTTTCCGGTTTTCCTTTCACTTTCCGTCAACCTGACCGGTAACTAATCACCAGCCGGTCCGGCCTTCCATAGATTCCGGAGAGACATTCTTTGCAACTAAAAACTGGACTTGTTTGGACACAACGAAATGATCCACGAGTGTTGAAATAGGACTGTTGTTGATGCACACACAACATAAAGGGTGTCTTTAAAAACAAGGACGTGTGATCTCAGTTGTTTTTTACTGATAATTACAGGATGAGGAAAGGTAAAATTCTTGGACTGTCGGTTGACGAAGGGTTGGCCCATGCCAGTAAGAGTATGTCAAATTGGGCATTGTGGGTAGGATCAGACCAGTATCATTTATTCTTCTAATAAAAAAGACCACTATCATTTATAATATGTATTGGGTATTTTGGACATGGCGGGTCCGAACTAATTTCGCGCTTACGTTAATTAGCTGCAAAACAAGTAAAGGAATGTGTCTGAAACAAGAAGAAAACCATGAAAGAAAGTCATTTCATATTCTCTTATTCCTTTCATTTTCTTTCTGAAAATTTCTTTGAAACATGTTGGTCTTTTAATTTGTTTCAATTTTTCTAATTTATTCTGCATTTTATATAAAAAAAAGGATGTGAAATTTACACTCTCTAAATTGTAATCCACATTCTAATTTTCTATTTTTAGTCATCATTTTTATAATAAGACAAAAATTAAGTCACTAAAGACAAAAATTAAGTTACTAAAAATGAAAAGTGAGAGTGCGGATTATAATTTAAAGAATATGGATTTCACTTCCCTAAAAAAAACTTCAAACAATGAAAATCGCCATTGTTATGATTATTGTTGGTTTTTTTTTTCTCACTTTAGAACAAATGTTAAGTCGTAGTTTTGTAACACTAGCATTTTGAGCAACAAAATTCATATTGAGAAAAGAGAACCCAATCACCATGCTTGAGTAAACATTTGTCATCAAAAGAAATACTTGAACATGATAACCATTTGTGTTACTTGTAACAATACAGTTCTACGTGTTTTGGATTTGTAAATGAGTGTTCAATTTTACTTAAATAAAGACGTTTTGTTTTTAAGTATTTGATTTTGTCGTCAAACAAAATTTTCAACTAACTCAATCACTTGATGAGTTTGTTCGTTTTGGTTTCTATTTTCTTATTACTACAAAAAAAAAAAAAAAAAAACAACAACAACTGCGTAGAACAAATTAAGTAGGAACAACCATGACTAGGTTGTCTCTTTCAACACTCACCGGCAAGTCCCTTCGTCCCAAAAAAAAAAAAAACTGTTTGTTTTGAATTTACCCACCAAACGGTAAAAGCTGGTTCACTGAGATTCACCTGATGCTTAACCCATGATGAGAAACTGACCACAACAAATTACCGTTAAACCAAATATGCGAAACTGCCCCATCTCTGTTTGTTTCCCCCAACGGCTAGTTTTTACTACTGCCTGTAAAATCAACAATATTTTACCCACTCCTTTCCCTCTTCCATGCCTTTCTGCAGAAACAATCCCACACAGAAAAGCCATGCTGCAAAACCACGCCCTCCTCTCCACCTTCTTCTTCTTCACACTCTTCTTCTCTCTTTCTCTCTCCAACCCAACCCCAAACGACACTCTCGCCTTGCTCGCATTCAAAGCCTCGTCGGACCGCTCCAACTCCCTCGCCACCTGGGCCGAATCCACCGACCCCTGTGCCGGGTCATGGCTCGGCGTCACCTGCGACCCGAAAACCCGTCGGGTCACCAAGCTCGTCCTCGAGAATCTCAACCTCACCGGTCCCATTCAACCCCTCAACGCACTCGACCGCCTCAAGCTCCTCAGCCTCAACCATAACCTCCTCTCCTCTTCCCTCAACTTCTCCTTCTGGCCCCACCTCAACCACCTCTATCTCTCACACAACAACTTCACCGGCGCAATTCCCGCCGCGATTTCCGGCCTCCGCAATCTCCGCCGCGTCGACCTCTCACACAACAACTTCACCGGCGAAATACCGTTCGCGGAGTTGACTCGGCTGTCTAAGCTGCTAACTCTGAGGCTCGAGTCCAACTCGCTCACCGGCTTCGGCAACGCGTCGTCTGCTCCGTTCACGGATTTCAATGTCTCCAACAACGATCTCGCCGGAAAAATCCCTCGGTTTCTGGAGAAGTTTGGTGCGGCGGCGTTTTCGGGAAACGATCGTCTCTGCGGGAAGCCGCTGCCGCACGACTGCCCCATTCCGAAGGCCGTCAAGCCGCCGTCGCTGGCGCCACCACCGGAAGCCAAGCCCCACTCGGAACACGTCGTTCTGATCAGCGTCAGCGTCGCGCTTGGGCTCATGGTGATCGCCGGCGCCGTCGCGCGGTGGCGGAAGTGGAAGAAGAAGAGCAGCAGCAGCGCAGCTCTTGTTGTCGGCGGGAAGCCCGATGCGGCGGCTAACGGATACAGTTACGTGAAAAGGCACTACGGGTCCCGGGAATTGAAATCTGGCGGGTCCCACAGATACCATTATGGGCCTGGTGGGCCGAACGGGCCGAGGGAAAGCGAAGAGATGGTGGTGCTGGAGGGATGCAACCCCGTGTCGGTAAAGTCGGCGATGTGCTAAATGCGTCGGCGGAGCTGCTGGGGAAGGGGACTGTGGGGCCACTTACAAGATCATGATGAACGGCTGGGATGACGTGGCGGTGGTGAAGAGGGTGAGGGAGAGGAAGGTTCACGGCAAGGAAGTGGAGGCGTGGTTGGGAGTCGTCGGCGAGTTGAAGCACGGCAACATTGCGAGGCTGAGAGCTTACCACAGCTCCAACCACGAGCTTCTTTTGGTGTGTGATTTTTATGCCAATGGAAGCCTGCATTCTCTTCTGCACGGGTTTCGAGGACCGGGGAGGGCGCGGTTGGATTGGAGCACAAGGCTGAAGCTAGCATTGGGCTGTGCCGAAGGACTCGCCTTCATCCACGGCTCCGGCAAGGGGAAGATGTACCATGGTAACCTCAAGTCGTGCAATGTGTTAATAGATGACATGGGGGATGCTTGTGTTGCTGACATTGGCCTAAAACAGCTCTTGGTTGGTCAGAGTTCGTCTTATGATGCCTACAGTGCGCCGGAGTTGATCATGCCGAGTAGCTTTAGTCCCAACAAGTACACTCGCAAGTGCGATGTGTATAGCTTTGGGGTGGTTTTGATGGAGATTTTGACGGGGAGGATGGCGGGGGAGGAAGGAGAAATGAGCTTGGTGGAGTGGGTTAACTTGGCGGTGAAGAAAGAGTGCGGCACATGGGAGGTTTTTGATTTCGAGCTGTCGAGTGACAAGGAGATGGAGGAGGAAATGTGGGCGCTTTTCCAGGTCGGTTTGCTTTGCGTGGCTGCGCAGCCAAAAAATCGTCCAACGATGAACATGGTGCGCAATATGATCGAGGACATTAGGAAGAAGGGTGTTAGAGAAGATGGGACTGTGTCTATTCTAGATGACATTTCTTTTGGTACTTCTTCTCCTTCACAGAGCACGTCCTGATACCAGTGGCAGAAGGCAGCAAACTTCATTTTGATTAATGTCAGTGCTTAGTGTTTCACTGTTTTGAGCTCTTGTAGGATCCATTGGTTGCCGGAAGCTGATGAGACTCGATTGCTTTCAGTTTTTTATGTAATACTAGCATTTGGTGTAGAATGCCTACTGATTCATTGGTTGCCGGAAGCATCAATAAAGGGACTCGATTTCTTTCAGTTTCTTAATGTAATACTAGCATTTGGTGTAGAATGCCTACTGCTTCTTATGCAAGTTAATGTGGGATCATGGCATGGTGGTTGTCTGTAGGGTTCTGCTTAAAATCAAGTGTGCTTGAGGATACCGATTGCAATGGAACATATACAAGGCTCCCATTTTGCAAAGTTGCCTTAACCTTAAGTAATTCATCACTATAAGATGGGTGCCACAGATTTTATTTTTTATTTTCTTAAAAAGAGTGATAAACTCGCAAACCTATGTAACTTCACACGTAAATTTCATTCGTCTATTCGATCCTAAAATACACGCGGAATTTAGAATTCATGACTAAATGCAAGTACATGTTCCTTGCTTGTTTCAATGGTTGTTTACATTTTGTTTCAGAAATCAGAAGTGTTTTAGGAAAAACTGTATCTTTCATTAGAATGAGTGAGCTCCTTTTATAGGAGATTACAGATAACAAGATTACATGAATCTCTCCTTATTTTGTGGTACATGCCACCACAAACTATAACAATACTGACTAAGTCAACAACTGACTAGATAAACATCTGACTAAGTAAATATCTACTTTACAGGAACAATAATATTCTAATTATCCTATAACACTCTCCCTTGTTCCGTATAGAGTAGATGTTGCTTTCTTGATGCTTCTGTAATACCTCCTTAGAATCCTTGTCAAGTTAAAACCATGGCAAGAGAGAAAAAAAAATGACCTCGAACAAGTAAAAGAGCGCAGATCGTCGTAGACGATAATATAACACTTATCTAGGTTGCCTCGTTAAAAAACCTTACCAAGTAATAAAAACCCTTTGGGATAAAAACAACCTTGGTCAAGGAAAAAAAAGAGTACAACGTGTCCTTCACATTTAGAAACTTTCATGTGTATGTCAAAACTCCCCCTGAAGTCTACATCTCCCTCTGATTCCAGCAATCAGGTTAGCTTAGATAAGCTGAGCAATCCTATACTTTTCACATGCTTCTCAAATGTGGATTTGGCTAGTGACTTAGTAAATAAGTCTGCCACATTGTTCTCAGATCGAACTTGATTCACTTGGATCTTGAGAAATTGTTGTTGTTGCTGATTATAGAAAAATTTGGGCGAAATATGCTTGGTGTTGTCGCCTTTGATGTAACCTAGCTTCATCTGCTCAATGCATGCAGCATTATCCTCATAAATGCATGTAGGTTCATCTGTGGTTGATTTTAGACCACTTGATCTTCGAATATGTGCAATTATGGCTCTCAACCATATGCATTCCTTAACAGCTTCATGTAGAGAAATAATCTCAGCATGATTCGAAGATGTAGCAACGAGAGTCTGTTTTGTAGACCTCCAAGATATCGCGGTGTTTCCCATGGTAAAGACATAACCGGTCTGGGAACGACCTTTGTGCGGGTCAGAAAGATACCCAGCATCAGCAAAACCAACCAACACATCACATGGATTGTTGGTGAAAGGGGTGAAGGAACAAGTGGCGGCACCCTCACTGGTGGAGTCCTTGCTTCCTGCAATGAAAGCCTTTCTTCTTGCCTCTCTGTAGGGATAGAACAAGCCCATATCTATCGTACCCTTTAAGTACCGGAAGATTGTCTTTATGCCAGTCCAATGGCGTTGCGTGGGCGCTGAGCTAAATCTAGCTAACAAGTTTACAGCAAATGAGATGTCCGGTCTTGTGCATTGAGCTAAATACAGTAATGCACCTACTGCACTTAGGTAAGGCACTTCAGCCCCCAAGACTTCTTCGTCCTCATCCTTTGGACGAAATGGATCCTTTTTTGGATCTAGGCTGCGGACGATCATGGGAGTGCTAACAGAATGAACTTTGTCCATGTTAAATCTTCTCAACATTTTGTGGACATAAGCTGACTGGTGGACTAATATTCCACTACTACGGTGCTCTAGCTCTAGTCCTAGGCAAAACCGTGTCTTCCCAAGATCTTTCATCTCGAATTCGGATTTCAAATACTTTGCAGTGTCCTTTAACTCATCAAGAGTCCCAATAATGTTCATGTCATCAACATAGACAGCGACAATTGCAAATCCGGAACTTGTTTTCTTAATAAACACGCATGGGCATAGTTCATTATTCACATATCCCTTCCCAATCAAGTATTCACTTAGACGATTATACCACATACGTCCAGATTGCTTTAATCCATATAGTGAACGTCTCAACCTTATTGAGAATGCGCTCCGTGGTTTAGAGCTACTTGATTTGGGTAATGGAAGTCCATTAGGAACTTTCATATATATCTCTGAATCCAGATCCCCATAGAGATATGCAGTAACCACATCCATAAGCTGCATGTCAAGTTTTTCAGAAACTACCAAACTGACAAGGTAGCGGAAAGTTATAACGTCCATTACAGGAGAGTATGTCTCCTCGTAGTCAATTCCAGGGCGTTGTGAGAAACCTTGCGCCACAAGGCGGGCTTTATATCTTAATACCTCATTCTTCTCATTTCGCTTTCTAACAAAAACCCATTTATGTCCCACAGGCTTTACATTTGGCGGGGTTAGCACTACCGGGCCAAATACCTGTCTCTTTGTTAGTGAATCTAATTCAACCTGGATTGCTTCTTTCCATTTGGGCCAATCTGCTCTCTGTTGACATTCTTCAACAAAGCGAGGTTCGATATCATCATGTTCTATGATTTCCTGTGCAACTGAGAATGCAAATGCATCATCAAGGATCACAGATTCTCTATCCAGTATCTCATGTTCGCTAGCATAATTCATTGAGATCTCTTTATTCGCTGTACTTGGATCAACCGTTGGAATTTCCTCCAAATTGGTCTTCTCACGGACATAGCTATAGTCAGGAATAATTTCATGAGTTGGATTTTGAGTGTTGATGATCAATGGATTAAGTTGTGCCAAACTCCCCCTCTTTCTAGGGCGAGTATCCATCGAACCTGCAGGTCTCCCCTTTTTCCTTTGGGGAGCCGCGACCTCAGCCACCACACGTCCACCAAGTGTGGTGGTGGTACCGCCTCCTATATTGGGAGCAGCGGCCTCACATCCTCCTTGTGGGATGTCTATCCTTGCAGGCACATTTGCAGCAGGTATATGTGATCTCGTCACTTTGGCAAGGTCAGTAAACGCATCAGGCATCGAATCTGCTACGTTTCCAAGCTCTATAATTCTCTGAACTTCACTATCTGCTAGTGCAGAGCGGGGATCAAGATGAGACAGAGTGGGAACAGACCACGACAATTCCTGTCGTTTTTGTGAAACATTGTTGTTCCTTCCTCCCCCTAACGACGGGAAGGTTGTCTCATCAAAGTGACAATCCGCAAATCGTGCGGTAAATAGATCGCCTGTCAAGGGTTCTATATAGCGGATTATAGTTGGTGACACATATCCAACATATACACCTATTCGTCTCTGAGGACCCATTTTTTCGCGTAATGGTGGCGCGATAGGCACATAAACTGCACAACCAAAAATGCGTAGATGTGAAATATTCGGCTCATATCCAGTAACCAACTGGTACGCAGAAAATGGTTGTCTAGCAGCGGGTCTGAAACGAATAAGCATGGCTGCATGTAATATCGCATAAGCCCAAGCAGAAGTAGGTAGATTGGTGCGCATGACCAAAGCTCGTCCAACCATTTGAAGTCTTTTAATGGCGGCTTCTGCGAGACCGTTTTGGGTATGTACATGGGGAACTGAATGCTCAACATCAATCCCAATGGACATGCAATAATCATCAAATATTTGCGATGTAAACTCCCCAGCATTGTCAAGACGTATTGACTTAATAGGATGATCTGGGTGGTGAGCCCTCAAGCGAATAATTTGTGCCAGGAGTTTAGAATATGCAGCATTTCTTGTGGACAAAAGTGCGACATGTGACCATCGTGTCGAAGCATCCACCAGTACCATGAAATATCTGAATGGCCCGCATGATGGGTGGATAGGTCCACAAATATCACCTTGGATACGTTGTAAGAATGGAATGTTCTCTTTAGTGTCTTTAGCATAGGACGGTCTCGATCCCACTTTGGCTAAAGAACAGGCTTTGCAGAATGAACGATGAGCATCTGATATGACCAATGAGGATGTTGGTTCAAGCTCAAAGTCATCATTGACTTGAGAAGCATGATATGGAACTAAAACGCCATTGTTGGTGTTAGTTCTTTTCCGCTGGGAGTTTGTAGCGGCATCAACATCTAACTGACGATACTTGCTTCCTTTCACTCTGAAGAAGGGATGTCCGTTTGAGTTTTTCAAAATACGGATCATCATATCACGACCTGGATGTCCCAGTCTGTCGTGCCAAAGCCTATATGTGTCTGAATCCCATAAGTCATTTCTTATGACATGATTAGATTCAACAACTCGAATGGTTGTTATACATAGCCCATTTGGCTGACACATTAGTTTCTCTAATATTCGGTTTCTTCCAGAATCATTAGAGGTAATACATAAGTATTCAATTCCATTCTCACAATGCGTATTTGTATGGAGTCCGTTGGCTCGGATGTCTCTACTACTCAAAAGTGTTCTTAGGGCCCTAGGAGCATAGAGAGCGTCCTTGATGGTGAGGATAGTGCCATTTGGCAACATAAATTGGGCTTGACCACGCCCTTGGATCAATTTCGTAGATCCTCCCATCATTGTGGTTAAAGATATTCGACAAGGCATAAAGTCGATAAAGAGTTGTCTATGGCGAAGCATAGTGTGTGTGGTTCCACTGTCAATGAGACATTCAAGTTCTCCGGGAAACATACCTACAAACAAAAAAAAATTTGTTTCAGAAAATCGTTTTCTGACCTTTGTGTATTCAAACAAGCATAACTTTGTCTATAAAATAGATATTGATAAACCGGATATAGTTCTGGAAACTAGACATCTGTAGCTTTCCAACCATATAAAATTCATAATCTGGTTCGTTCTGGTCTGTTGCCAGTACTCTGTCAAAGTTGACTGATTTACACAGTCAAATTCTGGTTTTGTACTTACTGCGTTTTGTGGTGATTTTCAAAGATTCAAACACTTTAGTTGATCCCGAAGCAGTATATGAATGACTTTGCTAGTAGTTATTTCATCTATAATCGTTTGGGTAGCTCTTTTCACTCATAACCAGGCTAGGAGAAATCGATGTAGGTGGGGCATAACCCGCTCAAGTACACTGTTATCGAAAGTCTCCTTTTCTAGACATTATGAGCTACTAAGGTGAGCCCTAGTAGACAATAGATTCATAAATACTACAAATCAATTACTGTAGACAGAATATAATCAAGTTTTTGTTTACAAACAAATGCCTTTATTGATAATGCCAACGAAATATAACAAAGTTGATAATCCAGAAAGAAATTGACTAAACATTGTCAAACATTAGGCACAAACGCCTTTTATTCTTGGAAATTTAAAGAAAACTCTAATCAAAATCCGGTGTCTCATCAATCGAGTCTCTGCCAATTTTGAAGTCTGTTATGTTGAGATTAGTATCAGCTACATCTCCATCTTCTATTTCATTGTTGTAAGCTTCTAGCTCAAGCTTCTCGCGGTATGCTTTGTATTGATCAACAAGTCCCTTGCTAGCTTTGCAATGCTTGTACCAATGATTGTTTGATCCACATCTGTTGCAATTACCGCGGTTTTCTCCCTTATCTCGAGTTTCATAAGCCTTAGCCTTGCCTTTTTCAGCATAGGTGGCTCGGCCACTTGGGTTACCTCGGCCTCCATAGCCTCCTCGGCCTCTTCGGCCTTCTCTTGTCCCTCTCCCTCGGCCTCCATGGCCTCCACGCGATGCGTGGTCCTTCTTGAAGTGGTTTTGAGGACCAAGACGTCCTTCCAATCTTCCCTTTCCAATAGGGTTCCACTCCTTGCGCTTCCCCTTTGAAGTGCTTGTATAGTTCGCTTCGGGAATTTTCTTTGTCCCAATTGGCCTTGAACTATTGCTCACAAGTATGCTGTCATGCTTTTCTGCAACAGACATAATCCGAATGAGCTGATTAAAACTTGTGATATTACCGGTTCTAACCTCATTGCGGTACTGATGTGCAAGAATCCTTGCAGGAACCGGGAAGGTGGAGAGAGTTTTCTCGAGCATGTCAGCTTCAGTCACATTTTGTTCACAATATTGAAGCATGGATCGAAGTTTGAGCATTTCAGAGTTGAAATCTGCAACAGTTTTGAAGTCTTGGAACCTAATGTTGTTCCATTTCTCCTTCAGATCCGGGAGCAGGGTGTCTGCAACGTTACCAAAGCGATCTTCAAGTGCAAGCCATAAAGCTCTAGGGTCCTTGACATTCATATACTGCCATTGCAGGGCAGGGTCCAAATGGCGCCTCATGATGATGACAGCTTGTGCCTTCATGGTTGATGTTGGTTGATTAATAAGATCTTCATTGAGTGGTTGGATAGTGGTGATGATAGCCTTAGCAGTCAATGCATTTTCCACATCTGTCACCCATCGGTGATACTCAATGCCTTGTGGGTCTAATTTCCCAAAATCGAGCTTGGTTTCAGACATCCTGAAATAAAATAGAAGATGTATTAGTTTCGTAGTCTAAAAGACATCCACGACAACTATAAATTTTCCAAGATTAATATCTGGATTAGACCTTTGCATATATATGGTCTACGAACTCACTTGGTTCGTTTTTATCGATGCATTTACGAACTATTTTGTCCGAATCGATAGTGAATTCTCTTGATTCACATGGACTTGGTTGTCCATTTAGGAACATAGTTCCATAATTCTCATAATGGTAGAAGGGGGAAGGAATCTCCAAATTCTCCGGGTAAAAAGGAGTAAAAAAGTATGTTATTTTAATTTAAATTGCAGAAAACACCAACTTTAATAATAAAACTTACTTTTCAACTTTAAATTGCAGAACTGATCGGTGGTGGGGGGGGCACGCTGGGGTGCAGGGGGGGGGCACGCTGGGGTGCTGTTGAGGGCACGCTGGGGTGCTGTAGAGGGTACGCTGGGGTGCAGGGGGGGGGGCACGCCGGGGTGCTGTAGGGGGCACGCTGGGGTGCTGTTGAGGGTGCGCTAGGGTGCTGTAGGGGGTGCGCTGGGGTGCTGTAGAGGTGCGCTGGGGTGCAGGGGGGGGGGCACGCCGGGGTGCTGTAGGGGGCACGCTGGGGTGCTGTTGAGGGTGCGCTGGGGTGCTGTAGAGGGTGGCTCCGGAGCACCAAGGTTTTTTTTTTTTTTTTTTTGGAAAAAAAAATATACTCACGTTAGAGCTTCGTGCTGATAACGTGTTTTAGGAAAAACTGTATCTTTCATTAGAATGAGTGAGCTCTTTTATAGGAGATTACAGATAACAAGATTACATGAATCTCTCCTTATTTTGTGGTACATGCCACCACAAACTATAACAATACTGACTAAGTCAACAACTGACTAGATACTATAACAATACTGACTAAGTCAACAACTGACTAGATAAACATCTGACTAAGTAAATATCTACTTTACAGAACAATATATTCTAATTATCCTATAACAAGAAGCCCTTTTTTCCCTAGTCAAGAAAACCATGAATAAGTCTGAAATGCCTATAACAGATTAAGCAGTTAGTTACCAAACACGCTCAAAAACCCAAATCCAAACTCGCTCAAGACTATAAATATGATCACAAACGCTCTCCAACTCCTCCGCCTTCCTTTCTCTCCCCAATCACAAATCGCCGCCTGAGATTCTTACCCTCTAACCTTCCTCAAGATTTCATTTCCAGCATGAAGAATTACCAGAAATGCGCTTCTTGCCGACACAGCAGAACCAAATGCAAGCAAGATTGTTTGCTAGCTCCATACTTCCCTGCCCATATGCACCAGAAATTCAAGAATGCCTACCAGGTGTTCGGCAGAAGTTACATTACCAAGTTGCTCCATAACCTCAACGAAACGCCTCAGAAAAGAAACGTTGCCATGAAGAACATCATAGCCGAAGCCGAAATCCGCATCGCTGACCCAGTCGGCGGCTCTTATCGTGTTGTGAAGCAGCATTGTGCTGACCTAGGCAGGCTGCAGTGGAAGTTTGCACAGCAAGAGTTGGAGCTCCTGCAATTGCGCCGTCAAGTGAATGCTAATGTGGCTATGGCACAACCATCTTTGTATCAAGAACAGGGCAACATTGTTCCTCCAAGAACTCAACAAGAACATGGCTACCGGAATCTTGGAGAACAGATTGGCAATGCAAGTCAAGGCCAGGGAAACTTTGCTCAAGGATTTCATCATGCACCGCTTCATCAAGGACCGGGCAACTTTGTTCAGGGTTATGGTCAGCGAATTCGACAAGAACAGGCTAGCATTGATGCTCAGAGTCGGGCATATGTTCATCCACCTTCCCCCACATCATCAACAGCTTCTTCCAGAACCTAACCAAGTACAGGGCGACATGTAAGATTTCAGGTAATTTGTTCGTGTGACAATGGTGATTTCTCCCTAATTTGGTACCCTCCTAGCTTCTTTCACTGTTAGTCCTAATTTGTGTGGCTTCTTGTTTGACATTTCAGGGATGAAGTTGTTGTGCCAGAACAAGATGGTCTCGAGGCTCGACCCAATTTCAGGTGAGCAGGAACTGCGGTGACAGTCAGGCCTTCACAGTTCATATCAATTTGTAAATGGTAAAGTTAAATAGATGAGGTCTCATTTGGACCAGTTAGTTTGAATGTCATATAGCCTATCTTCTGTACATCAAATAAATCAATCAATATAGAATTAGAAATTAGTGTAGATGGTGCTGGCAACTTCTTTAGACTCGTAGTTGATTTGTAAAGAACCCATATCAAGCTTGTGACTATCCTTTCCTGATTCCATTTATGTTGTATAAATGAGTTGTAAAGAACCAATATCAAGCTTGTGACTATCTCTATAGAAACTGTATGATCTCTAGAGAATCTATTGCTCTCAATTTCTGCTGTGGGTTACTGTCATTTGTAGTATCACTGGTATGTATCTGCCTAGTGATTGTTATGCTAGTTAATCTGGGGACAGGGCATGTTGGAGTTGGGTTCTCCTAATAGAACCAGGAGTAGGGTACCTATTTGTCATCTGTATCATGACAATGTCTAGTTTCAGTAGTATGGAAAAGACTTCTGGATAAATCAAGTTTGGTAGAATAGACCAAATACAATGACCATAGCAGGGTTCAAATTGTTAAGTTATTGTAGCCTACAAGTTCATGTCACTAGCATTCATCTGCATAACCTTACTGTTGGCATGCCGGCAAGATTTAATTTTAACATGAATTGCATGGATTAATCGACTCTTAAACACAATGATGTTTCCAATCTTTGTAGATTTAAAACATGAATGTCATATCTTCTTTATGGATATATGCGATTGTATTCGCCAAATATTCTCCCGAATTTATCGGTATTGTACATCATAAATACCCTCTGATGCAGAGTCTTCCCCATCACCTAATGGCTGAGTTCCTGAGTATTTCCATTCCTTCTTCCTAGCTTCCAAGTTTGTCATTCCTTCTTTCTCTGCCTATGCATGTTCTGAATGCTTACAGCCATAGTAAGTCTTCTACCTAAACAGTAGCATTTCCTCTCCGACTTTTGATCACTGTTTGTTCTACCTACCTGTTGCTGGTTTTGTTCAAGTTACCATGAAGAAGCTTGAAATGAAAAGGGAACGGATAATCAGATCAACGAACCCCAACTCTCTATGCTGAATCTCCCAGCCTCTTTATCTTCATCAATCATAATGAGAATCAGATTACAAGTCTGCTGTAACTCTTGCTCTCAAGAATGAACAATGAGAAAGCTGGAGAAAGAGATCGCCATTCTAGTGCTACACGTACTGCTATGAATGAAATACACAACTCGTCTCACACCAATTTTATACCACAGAGATGACAAGATTGTACCAAGACCAAGCATTATAAAATGACACTATAATGCTTGTAATTCTTGATCTCTGAATGAAACTATCACCTTTTTTTTTTTTTTTTTTTAAAAAAATTATAAAATGACAAACTACAATTTCTAATAAGTGAATTTCATTTCCGAAATTTAGAACCAGCTGTCAACCACGTAGAGACCATAAAGTACACCGATACTCTCTTCTTCTTTTCCTCTCCAAATTCCAAACCCCATGTCTGATTCTCTCTCTCCCGCTCCCACAGCTTGCTGAAAATTTCATATCAAGTATGAAGCACCAGAGTTGTGCTGCTTGCAGATTCAAGCGCTGCAAATGTGGACCTGATTGTCCAATGGCCCCGTACTTCCCTGCCCACATGCACCATCACTACAAGAATGCCCACAAGGTGTTCGGCGAAAGTCACCTCAAGAAGTTGCTCCGCAGCGTACCCCCTCACAACAGAAGCACTGCCATGAAGCACATTATAGCCGAAGCTGGAATCCGCGTCGCCGACCTGGTTGGTGGAAGCTATGCTCTTATTAGGAACTTGCAGCTCAAGATTGCCGAGGAAGAGGAGAACCTCCGCCGCTTGAACGATGTACTCTGTGTTTTTCGTGGCGGAGGGAGTGGTGATGGTGTTGTGGCACAGGGTGTGGTTCAGAAACAGGGCTACATTGTTCCTGGTGGATTTCTTCATGCACTCTTTCTTCAAGAACAGGGGAACAACATGTTTGTAAGGTTTGTTGTAGTAACATTGGTGATTAATTCTTGACTTAGTAGTATCTGAAAATCTGTGTTGGATGTAATCGGTTTGGTTTCGACATTTCAGGGATGAAGTTGTACCGGAACATGATGTCAACCCAATTCAGGGTGAGGAGAAGTATGAGCTATAAGGGGAAGGCGATCACAGTTCATATCAGTTGCAAATGGTGAAACACATAGATAGAGTTTGATCTCATTTTAACCTTGCTATCTGCATATCTAATAGAGCACAAGTAAAAAGAAACAAGTATGCAACTCTCTTGCAGCATCTTGTTAGACACATTGTTCAGTTGTAAAGAGCTAATATCAAGCTTGAACCTTTCCTTTCTAATTCAACTTATGTAGTTTAAGAGTCTGGCTTAAGATATGCGTACATTGAGCAGTACAGATAAGTGTGATTTATAGTTTCGCAGATATGATGAAACTTATGCTTCATATGGATGAGGGGAGTTCAAAGCATGCGCTGGCTTAGGAAATTGGTACTACAAGTTGAACAAATTTTGTAATGCATATGCATATTTCAATGATGTGCGTTTAAGCCTCTGTTGATTAGCACATTGAGGAGACAAAGCTCATAGGAAAATTGTTAAGGAAGAGGGAAGGGAAACAGAGATAGGGTCTGTTTCTGGGGAAGATCAGGGACCTGTTAATACAGTTTTTCGAAAACAACTGTCATAACACCATACAGTAACGAAATACCAACATAATGAATAGGAATTCAGGGAGAACCAAATGTTAAAAGAGAAGTGAGTGAGCTATCAGATTCAAATAAGCAAACTGCTGAAAACACAGTACTTTACACTGGAGGAGATGGAAGTACTACATCAGCTGCTCCAGAAAAGAAACGAACTATTGTTACAAACTAGCAGATATAAAAAGACCAAGCAATCCAAGAGATAATTCTTATTCTTCCAATTGAAATCAAAGATGACCACCCTCAGCTATCAATCATTATTATCCCCTTTAACGTCATCATTGTCATTGGGCATAAATAACCACAGAATAGAGCAGCATCCAATTCTCAGAAAGCTTCACCTTCACAAAGACATTGGTATCTTAGCCATATGTGTGTACAGCTTCCCAAACTAAATTCTTTGGAACCGGGCTGGTAAGATCACGAGCCTGCAGGGCTGCAGCGTGCAGAGTC
Organism: Fragaria nilgerrensis; assembly: GCA_010134655.1. Lineage (NCBI taxonomy): Eukaryota > Viridiplantae > Streptophyta > Magnoliopsida > Rosales > Rosaceae > Fragaria > Fragaria nilgerrensis. Next base: position 29,050,369 of record CM020978.1, on the reverse strand, counting down.
GCAACTGTCAATGTGTTGGCCTTTGTGAATGACACACTTGTGTAAGGCAGATTGTGCTTCTTGCAAAGCTCCTTGACAAGAGGAGCAATCTTCCTGAGGTACCTTCTAGGCAATCTCGGAAACAAATGATGCTCGATTTGAAACTGCAACCCACCATGAAACCAATCCATCCAAGATGGGCACACTATATCCAGCGACCCATTAGTCTGCTTCTCACACCAGTCATTCCCAACAGGTGTACCAACATAGACACTTGAAGAGAAATGGTTCAAGCAGAACTGAACATGCTGAACCCCAGTGATCGAAAAGCTAGCCACAACAAACAAGACTCTCTCACTCCAATTGGGCAAGCACGAAACCAGCAGAGGAAACCAAATCCAAAACACTAGAAGCCCCAAAATCTCCTGACCCCTATTGGGCACCCTCAACCTCTTAGACCCTAACAACATGAATGACTGAGCAAAAAGATTAATCCTAGCAAAACACATGACAGGGTAAAATGTCCAGTGCTGGTAACTAACCAAGAACCTAGTAAACTTATCGAAATTCATCTTCCTATCATAATAACAAGACCTAAGAGACTTGAACAGTTTCGAAGATACCGCAAAGAAAGGCATGTGCTGAAGATCCGGATCGAATTCCAAACTGTTACAAGCAATGTGGTGTGCATTGTGGTTCCTCTTCCACCAAGCAATGCTGATGCCAGCAAGGCAGTTTCCGGTGAGGATCTGAGCGAATCTGTTGATCTTTTTGTTGCTGATGATCTGGTAATGCCCGGAATCATGACCAAGCCACCCACTTTGGATCCAACCCAACCCCATTAACCCACCCGAGACCAAATGAACCCAAGTCTTATCCGAACACAACACACCATAAACACTCAAACTGAACAACATTGCCACAGAGAACAGCTGGAAGTACACACCAACTCCCCTGTTCTCGAACAAACCCATCTTCGAAAACTCGTTGACGAGTTTCCTGTAATCCTTGGACACCTCGGAGACTGTGTAGTGTTGGAGATAGTAGCCATTGAAGAACTGGTCTAGATGCTTCCACGCCGAGCCGGGGTGGTAGGCGACGAAGGCGTCCGTGACGTCTTGGCCGGCGAGGTTGAGCAATGGGAGCTCGCCGCCGGGGTGGGATTGGGCCCAGTCGGAGACGTTGTAGACTTTACCCTGTATTGAGATCCATAGATCTCCTGGCTTGTTGTGTTTTGCGAGGTCTTCAGAGGAAATGTACTTGTTGTTGTTGGACTCTGCCATGGAAGATCTGAGAGCAAAGACTGAAGCTTTGACAGTAGCTCTTCCTTTTGGGTAGCGAAAGGAAGAGCTTTTGATCTCTGATAGTGATTTATGTCACTGAGGAATATCTCTGACACTGTTGGCTGAGACTGAAGAAGAGTCACATGAGTGTTTATAACATAGAAACATGAACGATGAACCTTCGTAGGTTTCTCTGGTGCCCCTCACGTCTTCAACATTATTGCCTCTTCGGAATTTACCATATTTACGGGGAAGGTGAAGAGTGATTGGAAAGGTACTGTGCGTTACTGATGGATTTGGCTGTAATAATAATGAGGATGGTGGTGAGCTTCCTAGTGTGACTTGGGTGGATTTTTGACTTTGAAAGGTGGTTAAAGATACAGGGTATGTTGGATTGTTAGACTTGGTGTAATCCTAAAAGGGCAAACCATCAAAAAAAGGTGATTTGTAGTTTTGTACCCATCTGTATCTTATGTCAATGGTGAAGCTGGAAGAGAAATGGGTAAATTTGCACATGTTATTCTCTTTCAATCATAGAAATTTGGTGTAAAAATCAAGGTTTGAAATCTCGTTAGGCGCTCTCATAACCGAGAACAGGCGCAGGCTTGGAGCGCCTATAAACCATTTAGGCGAGTTGAGCGGTCTTGTTTAGAACACCGCATATAATCAAGGTTTGAAAACTTGCTAGCCATTAGTAGAACAAACGGTTGACTTGGAGTTAGCTGGCGGATTTGTTTTAGAACACTCGTAAAAACAATCTAATCTATACGAAGCAATCCCAATCATCCATGTGCTTCTGATTTGGCTGAATAGAGGTTGAGAATATGCCATTTGGATTCCCCTGAAAGAAATTAGTATATGCCTCATTTATTTTTTCTGTTACAAATGGATATGCCATACCTCCACTCCATGTCTCCATAGTACAGCATATGAGGAGATCTTTACAGCTAAAGAGATTTCTTTCCAACTTTTCCCTGAAGAAAAAAGAAGATGATTTATTTCCTATTTTAAATGAAAGGAAAGCCTTTTACCGTAGGTCATTATGCCGGTATAGGACAAAATTCCGGCTGTCATTGCCGATGCCGACAAAATTGGCGTATTGGGCCTAAGGGCGGGCTGAGCTGTTTGGAAGTGTAAAATGGAGCCCATTTAGATAGCGGATAAAAGGGAATATCCATTCTTTCTCCCACATTGCTATTGACACCCGGTCTCCTCCTTCCTCCCCAAATCCCAAACCAAAAGCTTCATTCTCATCAGTCCAGCTTCCAGAAACCTCTGCTCATCTTACACGGTTAGAATTCACTTCAGTACTTCTCTTTCTTTTAATGTTTCACCTTTTGTCTTTGAATAAATTTACTCTTGTAGAAAATTACAGGAGTGAGCAAGAAAGCTCCTCACTTGGCTTGAAATTCCACTTTGCAAATTTACTCATAATTTGTTTGGATCATATTACTCTTAGTTCAAGTTAGTTTTGTATGTCCACCCTTACACAGGAAGCAAAATATTTCAGCTTTTCTCTTGTTGGTGCTAAAAGACAAGTCTAGATTGTGTTTACTTCAGCTGTACATTTTATCTGCTTTGTTATGTTGTTCTAGAATCCAGAGCTTCATTCTTAGTATAATTGTGGGTACAATACATGGATTTGGTTATACTTATTTGAAGTTTTGATTATGTTATTGATTGTTAGAATTTGAATGTATGGGTTATTTTCTGCAGGTGTGGTTTAATATCAGTTACAGGAAGCAAATATAGATGGCGCATTTGCTTTCAACTTCGTATTCTGTCAAATTCTCATCTGGATATAAACCTTACACAAAGCCATTGATCCAAGACTCGGCCTTATTTCCCAAGTCTGTTACTTTTCAGACATCCAAAACCCCATTTACAAGACTCCTCTCACAAGGGGAGAGGTTGAGAAGTAACTGCACAGTGTGTGCCACCACACTCTCTGCGAGTAGGGAAGCCTCGAATGAACCGAGTCAGGGGGTGCATGAGAGCTCTAGTGAGCCATCTAAATCAAAGAGGGTCATGGTCATTGGTGGAGATGGCTATTGTGGCTGGGCCACTGCCCTTCACCTGTCCAAGAAAGGTTATGAGGTTGCCATTGTTGACAGCCTTGTCCGTCGTCTGTTTGATCAACAGCTTGGTATTGATTCCCTGACTCCAATCTCCTCCATCCATGATCGTCTCCGTTGTTGGAAAGCTCTCACTGGAAAATCTATTGAACTCTACATTGGTGATATTTGTGACTTTGAGTTCTTAACAGACGCCTTCAAGTCGTTTGAACCTGAGGCTGTTGTTCATTTTGGGGAGCAGCGATCGGCCCCTTATTCCATGATTGATCGCTCAAGAGCAGTATATACACAGAATAACAATGTGATTGGAACCCTGAATGTGCTATTTGCTATTAAAGAGTTTGGAGAGCAGTGTCATCTAGTCAAGCTTGGGACCATGGGAGAATACGGAACTCCAAATATTGATATCGAGGAGGGTTACATAACAATTACTCATAATGGAAGGACAGATACTTTGCCCTACCCCAAGCAAGCAAGCTCTTTCTACCACTTGAGTAAGGTTCATGACTCAAACAACATAGCCTTTACTTGCAAAGCTTGGGGGATTAGAGCCACTGACCTCAATCAAGGAGTCGTATATGGTGTGAGAACAGATGAAACTGAGATGCATGAAGAGCTAATTAACCGGCTGGACTATGATGGAGTGTTTGGAACTGCATTAAATAGGTTCTGTGTTCAGGCTGCTGTTGGTCATCCGCTTACCGTGTATGGCAAAGGTGGCCAGGTAAAAGCTCTCTTCATGGCTCAAATTTATTTCCACATACTGACACAAAGTCGGTTTGCTGCATCACTTGCCATTTACTAATACTTGTATTTTTTAAATGCCAGACCAGGGGATATCTTGACATACGAGATACAGTCCAATGTGTTGAGATTGCCATTGCAAACCCAGCACAGGCTGGTGAGTTCCGGGTCTTCAATCAATTTACTGAGCAGTTTTCTGTCAATGAACTTGCTGCGCTTGTTACAAAAGCTGGAGAGAAGCTTGGACTTGATGTGCAGACCACATCAGTGCCAAACCCAAGAGTGGAAGCGGAGGAGCACTACTACAATGCCAAGCACACCAAACTTATCGAGTTGGGACTTAAACCTCACCTTCTTTCTGACTCTCTTTTGGATTCTTTGCTCAATTTTGCCGTTAAATATGAGGATCGTGTAGACACAAAGCAGATTATGCCTAGTGTTTCTTGGAGAAAAATTGGGGCCAAGCCGAAAACTGTTGCTGCATAGTTAAAGAGTAGATGTCATATAGCTGCATACCTATGTTAAGGATATTATTGATCCTTGTATTATCTATCTTCTCAGTTGGTAGTTGTTTTGCAACTTCTACCGTTTCATGTGTGAAGTCAGTAATTGCTTAGTTGCAATCTGAGAAATGGTTAGTGTTCTGTGGTCGATTGTACTCTCTTTGCAGATTTGGCAGTAGGAACAATTATCATAGAATCACCATCTTCATTTCTTCAATAAGATTTCAGAGTATAACTACTCCATCTTCATATTGATAAGGTGTGATGTATCTTGGAATCAATGTATGAAAACAATCACTATAATGGACAATGTTTCTAATCCAGAGTGATATTACTTGGAACTACAAGAGTTGAGTAATATTACAAGCGTTCACAGGAAAAAAAAGTTCTGTGATATCAAGTCTAAGATCACATCCGTGAATGAACCGATTTATCTGCTGCTCTTGTGCCAAGTGATGAGTGCTTGAGCATAAACTTCTCCTGGTGAAAATCTTTCTTGATGAAGCCCAACACGATCAAAGCCAACTCATTTTGATGTGAAGTGAATTCATGATCACCTCCTTCCACTATGTATAGTTTATGATTAGGTATGAATTTGTTGAACTCGTAAGCATCTTCAACAGGAACAGTCTTATCCAATGATCCATGAACTGTCAAAACCCTGAAAATTACATGGAGTCAACAGTCATTTTTTCACGAATTGTGTTTCATACATGTTTGGAATGTGTGCCTCATATTCATTGTCAGTGCTCGGCGACCATGGATTATTACACAGGAGAAGATAACCACATTCTCTCACCTGCAATTTTGATCAATTGACTGGCAGGCTGCATGCGTATCAACCGCTAGCCGCTCCAACAAACTCTCTTGAGTTACTCGATACTGAAATGTGCCTATGAACAAGAGAAGAAGATGCTAGGTGGAGGTCAGTACTCGGAATAACCAAATTTCATCCAGATCCAAAGTATTTTCAACAATGATTAAAATGTGAAAGTATTCCAACAAAGCTAATCTTGAAAGAATGAAGATCTAGGCTCAGACAGTCGGCACATGATACAACACCACTTAAGTTTCAAGCAGATGAGGATAATTCCTAATTTGATGGCTTACCTCTTTTGTTCTTCAAATCAATAAATCCATCTTTCTTGATTCTTTGTAGATAATCTTTACCTAAGCGACCTTCAATGCCTCTTTCAAGATTAAATCGACCAGAAATATTTACAACTACAGGAACATCCTTGTACTTTGCACCATACAATATAACTGCATTTCCCCTGCAATAAACATGTTAAGCAAGAACTTTCAAAATAGTGAATTTCTCAACTAGAAGAGGAAAGAAAACAAGCACATGAGAGAAGAAGAATAAAGGAGCAGGAAAGCATTGCATCCGAAAAGGATTTCGAGAGGGGACACTTATATAACTACTGAAAGAAATTTTAAGCTTTAAACCAAAACAAAGATATTCAAACGTGAGTTCCCTAAACCCAACAACAATGATAGAGAACATGCATAAATAGAGAGTAACCTGGAAGGCAACAATAGCTTGACATCTATCTTTTTTTACGAGAGGGCCAGACCCCAACCACACTGGGAGGCCATGCCCTCAAGATTATCATCTACTACCTCAATTAAAATGTGCTAAGTTTAAAACTTGATACATCTAAGAAATGAAGATGATGTTTCTGTATGAGCACAGATTATAAACGGACCTTTACTGTGCCCAACAATTGCAGTTATCACATAATGGCACCCAAGAAAGTGTTGAACTACAGCACGTAAATCATCAGCTTCTCTGTGATAGTTACCGTATCGAAACGAACCTTCACTTTCCCTATCAACACAAACAGTTCTTATAAATACTACTAGAGAAGTTTCATGGAATGCTAAAGACTCGAGTACTCCATGACTTGGACCAAAAATGCCTATGATCCTACTTGTTCATGTTTAGTTGTTTACAACAGAACAAGACGCCCTACTACATGGATTCTTCAAATCCAATAATTTTCAAGGATCTATCCTGTATCACATGAACTGGAGTTCATTGTACTAGCTCGGGAATTTCAAATTTGGCCAGACACAAAAAGAATTAAATAGAATCGTATGAGGGCAAGGAAATTGTTGTAAAGAGCTCACCCATTTCCAGCAAAGTCAAAGCGGAAAGCACTTGTTCCTTGCTCTTCCAATGCAGCAGCAAGGTTCACCATGGGGATGCGTTCCTGCATATGAGAGCAAAATGAACTCATTTCTCAGAAAAAAAAAAAAAAAAAAAAAAAACACCAAATAGATGAAACAAAATTAAGTGTATAAACGACACCAATATATGAAACAGTGCTCCTCTCCAACACACTGATCATTGAATAGCTACAAATTACAAACTTGTTTCAACAATCAGCAGTGATATAATTTCATGGCACAAAGTATGGACCATAATACCTTTACGGAATGTAAGCCATGGCAGAACACAACGAGCCCCTTAGAACCCGTATCATGTAATATACCCACTAGCTTCTCCCCATGGCTGTTTTCTATGACAACTCTCCGCTTATGAACCCCTGCACTTACAACTAACTGTTCATGTATACGATGAATCCAATAAAGACTCATTTTTTAATCTAGATTTGCATCTAAAACTGGTAGAAACCAAGAGGAAAGATCAATTACGCTCAAACTATAAATTTCAGGATGTTGTTGAAACTGGGTTCGTCACTATTGTGAAACATGGTTGCTTTAATCGACCATGTATTAGATTGCAACAAAAAAAAACAAAGGAGGCAGAGTCTTAAGAGGTTTGTTCACCAGGTTGTTGCTGACTTCGCCGACTTGCAGACATGGATCCTAGCTGGAATTATGAGATTTCGCCTCTTTCTGGCGCCAAACTGCTGACGAGTGACGACTCCAATTCGGAGAACAGTTATGATCTTAGTGTCTGTGGAGGATGAGAGAATATGGCGAATGCAGCAAGATGAATCAAATACTTATAGAGTTTCAAGTACCAAACAGAAGCAACGGTGAATCTAGAGCTCCCTTCTTAAACCAGACCGTGAGTTTGAAGCTTCTTGTTTTGCCTGGTTTAAAGCTCGAGGTTAATTTGTTTTTTTAATGGTGGACCCCGGCTCGTTTGGGCCATGTGACAGTCGACCGCCCAGACGTGACGTCGTTCCGCCTAGCCCACATCATTTTTCTTTCCTTTACCCTTTTTTCTAAATATTTCTTTTTACGTTTTACCGTCGTCTTCGTCCCGCTCAAAACAACATTCTCACACGCAGAAGCTTCACAACCTTGGCCTCTGTTCCAACTTCCAACCCCTCGCCACCATTCCGCTACCCTCCAAAGATCTCCCACTGCAACTCTTCAATAACCTGAGCTGAGAAGCAATCAAACAAGATAATCCAAAATCAAACTCAGGAGAAGATGAAGAGGCGACCTAAAGGCTAGGGTTTAGCGGAGACGGGATATGAGCCATTTTGCACCGTATAAGGGTAGTCCTTGTTTTCTGCTTTCGTCTTGGACTACAGTTGTATGACTTTGAGGTTTCTGAGCGGTGTAACTAGTCTATCACGCTCATACGACAATTGGTTCCGTTTTGGTGAGACTTGAAAAGCCTGAGAAGAAGAGAAACAAGTTTGGGTGATGAGACCATTCTTATCAAAATAAAACTCATTGCTTTAGTATATTTGTTTCTTGGAAAACATATAGATGCTACACGTCTCAAACCTTAAGAACTTCATCAAGCTATGGTAGATTTTGGTAGGGGAATTGATTCTACCTAAAGCTCTGACAGAGTAACAAAGGTTTGAACAGTTTTAACTTTTGGGAAGCAAACTCAAGCGCATAACATTTCAATGTTGTCCTTAGTGGCTTAGAGCAAAAGCAGACAAAAAACTGAGCATCTGAAACCAGAAACCGAGCATACATTGACCATGAATTATTCCTTTATAGTATAAACAAGAACCTTGAAGAACAAAATTCGAAAATGGAAGCAAGAATCAAAAATAGACCGGAATGTCCATCTATGCCTTGATCAAAAGGCCTACATTCACTTGCCAGTTAACTCTACTACAACTCCCAGTCAATCTGACAATGGCAATACATAATTTAATCCTTGCTGGCACCATTCGATGGTACCATACAGAACGGCTGTTAAGTAGTTTTACTCTATGCACATCAATACCTGATCAATACCTCCCTCGTGCTAAGACGCAGGAGCCATGCCTTTTGATTTGGCAGCAGCGGTTGCAGCCGCCGCCGCCGCGGCTGCTGCAGCAGCAGCAGACTGAGCTGCATTGGGTGTTGATGGAGGAGGCACTGGGTTTGACTGTGAACTACTCTTTTCCGCAATGACTTGCTGTTGGGGTTGTTGATTTTGCTGAGAGTTCAAGTTAGCAAGCAAGGCCTTGATCTGTTTTCCAGTGAGTGTCTCTTCCTCCAGCAAGGCATTAGCGAGAGCATGGAGCTCCTTGTGATGAGTGCTAAGTATATTTTTTGCATTGTTGTAAGCCGTTTCCAAGAGGCGCCTCACTTCTTCTTCAATAAGCAGCCTAGTTTCTGTGCTCATGCTCTTCCCATTGTCATCATAATTGTGAGTAACAAGCCCCACTTCTTTGCTCATGCCATACTTGGTAACCATTGCTCTGGCAAGAGAAGTAGCTTGCCGGAGATCATCAGAAGCACCTGAAGTAACTTCGCTTTCACCAAATATGAGCTCTTCTGCTACCCTTCCCCCCATGCAAACGTCAAGCCGCGCAAGCATCTGTTTCCGTGAGACACTTGTCTCATCTTTCTCGGGCAACTGGGCAACCATGCCAAGTGCCATACCACGGGGAACTATTGTTGCCTTGTGAACTGGATGAGCACCGTCAGTGTGGATAGCCACAAGTGCATGGCCGCCCTCATGAAAAGCTGTTAGCTTTCGTGACTCATCAGATATAACAGCCGACTTTCGTTCACTTCCCATCATAATCTTGTCTTTTGCATACTCCAGATCAGCCATATTCACTGCCTTAGCACCGTCCATGGCGGCCTTCAGAGCAGCTACGTTGATTAAGTTGGCAAGATCGGCACCAGAGAACCCAGGGGTTCCTCTAGCAATGATCATCAGATCAACATCATCAGCCTTCAGAACCTGTCAAAAAGGGTATTTTGATCAGACTTACTACAATGATTTGGTTCTCAGGATTATGCTCTATCAATCTTCATACAATACAATAATAGACTGCACACAAGCAGGGGAATATGAACAATATGCCTATGCTCGTGCAGCCTAATACACGTAAATAAAGAGAAATTCACAAATATCAGCCGACTTTGGCATTACAATACTGATGAAGAGAAACATCAAGATATTCTTCCCATTAAGGATCAAGACCATTTATTAGTTTCTTTGTAAGGTTAAAACTGATTGACATCCCTAACACTGAGCGATTAAGATGACTGGATATTCCGGTCTTTACAAGGGAAAGATATTACATTCCTATCCACAATAATTATGACAAGCACAATGCTAAAGTTTTAATTCAAAACATGGAACAAAGAAGCAGAAGCAATTGCAACAAAAGCTTATTATTTGAATGCATTAACTTCTTCATAAGGATTACAAGATTACCTTTGACATATGGACTTCCATAATCTGCCTCCGCCCTTCAACATCAGGATTGGGAACAACAATGTGGCGATCGAACCGTCCAGGTCTCACCAATGCCTTGTCCAGTGACTCTGGGAAATTGGTAGCAGCAATAACAATAATTCCTTCATTTTGCTTAAAACCATCAAGTTCAACAAGTAACTGATTCAGAGTCATCTTCATGTATTGCTGATCCTTTGGATTGCGACTTCCTCCTATTGCATCAATCTCATCAATAAAAATTATACATGGTGACCGCTTCTTTGCAGCTGCAAAGAGATCCCTCACCCTTCGAGCTCCAACACCAACAAACATCTCTTCAAATTCACTGCCGCTGCATGAAAAGAAAGGTACCCCTGCTTCTCCAGCAATTGCTCTTGCTAACATCGTCTTGCCAGTGCCAGGTGGGCCAACCAGCAAAACACCCTTTGGAAGCTTGCCCCCAAGACGAGTGAAACGCTGTTATGAAGGAAAGCAAGTTAAGGGGATAATAAATTAAAACTGTGTAGGTACAAAAAGACAAATACATTGCTAACAGGATAAAAAAGGTACAGAGAATCATGATGAACTCAGTTCAACCACTAGTTTCCAATAACTCAACTCTTAAAATTCAATGATATACTTTCAAATTGTTTAAAATTACTGTCAATGAGGGTGAAACCAAAACAATTTCAAGTTCTTTACTGAGACACTATGGACCTAAACTCAACTTGAGTTGAATGAAGCAAGGACATTGCCTATGTATCAAGAAACCAGGAGGGTACTACCCATATCAAGGCGTCAGTATCTCATATTCAGTGGCTGTGCAGTTAAATGTAACTACCTTAGGATCTCGGAGATAGTGTACAATTTCTTCTAGCTCTGCCTTAGCCTCATCAACTCCCTTCACGTCAGTAAACTTTGTGCTAGATTCCATGCTAGGTTGGACCTCTTCATTTAGTCCAAGTCCTAAAAAATGGAAACATAGAAATTAAGAACTTTCATCTTTTCAGGATGCATAAGAGAAATCATAGGAGTTGTAAAGCACTTAGAGATGGTAAGACCTTTGCTTATTCCTCTATCTTCAATCAGTGCTCCCACACCAGATATTAAAAGAAAGGCTAGTGCAATTGTGCGAACAGTTCGCCACAGCTGCTCTTTAAAATGACCTCCTTCTCTAGCCACCATATGAATAGGCGCACTTGCAGTTCCCAGAACACCATCTTTCGTAGACTTTCCAACGTTCCTAAGAACTGAGAAGCTGCCAACGCTTTCGTCCTCCCTTGCAGAGTTGGCTACACCTAATAAATTTGTAAACAAATCTTAGTCAGCAGCTCAAATTCATAAGATAGAAACCAGGCATAAGAACTTCTGAAAAAAGAAATTCAGTAAGCTGTCCTCGTCAATGAAGATTCAGAAACTCCGCATAAATTTTCAGAAGAAAAGACTAGGAAAAAAAGTCGCACAAAAGGTAAAAACAAGACCACAACTTTGGTAGGAATAATTAGAAAGTATCACCCTGCTCCATTACCCACCTCTCTGCAATGTCTTCAGTAACTCACTCTCATCCAGCCTGCCAACTTTTACCAATGATTTCACATATTCTGAAAGCGCTGAAGAGTTGGAATGCAATGATGGTGTACTTTCAAATAATCGTATCACTTCTTCAGGGTCATTCCGCATGGACAGTTCTTTTAGATAGGCAAGTTCATTAACTTCATCAAGTTCACGTGCTCTGCGAGCAAAACTGCGCACATAGCTTGACTGAAACCTCTCTTGTGTATTAAAAACTGTATTCCCTGCAATGATTATAAGAAAAGAATTGCTTTGATAAGCGAAGATAAATGGAACACTTAACGCCTGAAAAAAAGTAACCTAAATTGTTGACAAGACAATAAACACAAAAATGAGGAGAAATTAGTTAGAAATTTGGGATTGTCCTACCTCCAGCACCTCCTGCAACCCTGTTGACTGGAAAATATGTTCTGGCAAAGACTTTTTTCAGCTGTCCCAACTCTGATCTATGCCTTGATACCTGTTGTGAAAAGAAAATGATAAACACACAAACTTTCATAGGGCATAAAGGAACAAAAAGAAAAAGGATTATTAAAATTGTGCCAAATTGGCTATTTGAAAGAGCAAATCAAAGTCCAAAGAGGAAACCACTCAAGCATAGCATCAGCATACTTAAAGGCCTGCATAGAAGTTGTTCAATAAAAGGAGAAAATTGAACAATTGCGTCTCCTTTCAGCCCATTTACCCCTTACCGAAATCAATGAATTTGGCAGGAAATAAAGCTTATCATTTTTCTGAAATACCCTCATCAGACAAACTGGGTAGAGTTGAAAGGGTATGAAAGGTAAGAAAAACACACACATCCCATTACTTCCCCACCTATGTCATATGTACCTAATCGCAATGAAACGATTTCATTCATATCACAGGTCATCTATCACCGGAAAGCCTCGTTCTATACACCTCAACAACCTCACAATCTGACCAGGCACACACCCTCCCATTCAGCATAAAGATTCAGCCTTTCTATCACCTCAAAGCACTGGCACACAGTGCAATAGCTGAGAAATTGAACAATAAGCCAAAAAGGATTGGTGTTTTCACAAAACACCCAATTTCTTAATGAGCTACCCTAATGACAACATGGACCAAAAAACCATATCCTCAATTCCACACTTAACTCCAACCTAAATAGACCCCTGTACATTACAACTTTGAAATTAACATACCAATTAAACTATTACACATATTATGATCAATCTAAGAACTAGGGTTTTCTAGATCAACTAAAAGACTCAAACTTTGGCGCTAAACAAGCACATATGATCCAAAAATCGCATAAAAATCTGAAATTGAGAGAAACCCAGCTGGAAAATCAACCGACCTGAGTCAGCAGACGTCTCAGGGCCATATCCCCTTTGTGGATTTGAAGCTCCTCTGTTTCTGAAACCTAGCAGTATCTGAAAACTTGGGATGTGTGAGAAACGGTGGCGTTTCGATTTGGGGGAGAAGAGAGGTGGATGGAGCGAGGTTCGGGAAGAAGGGAGAGGAGAAGAGAGATACTAGGGTATTGAACTAGAAGGACATCGTGGAGGAACAGAAACGAGAAGAGGGGCTGTTGTTTGCGCACGCTTTTCTGATTTGCTCCGCGTGTCCCTGTTTACTATTATCGTCCTATTTGAAAATATCTCTACTGCCCTTTGTGGGTTTGGATATTTTGAGCTGGATTCTCACATGTGAGAGGGTAACTTGGACTTTCTGATATGGTGTGACTTTAAATCTTTTTTTTTTTTTGGTTACAGACTTTAAATCTTTAATGAGCAGATGATCAAGTTTTCTCCAAAAAAAAAAAGGATCAAGTAATTAAAAAGAACTAGGATTATCATTTGGTTCTATCTTCTAGGGTCAATGTGACAACCAATGATTTGCAAATCTTCACTTTGCATGTTCATACTCAACAATTGTAACCAAATTCATCAATAAAGATGCATTCTATGTTACAGATGTATAACAACATGTATTCTACTATAACAACATGTATTCTACTTAATTAAGTTGTCATTTTTTTTTTAATAAAAGGGTCGTGCGGCTACCTTCAAGTTTTTATTAATGAAACCGTTGAATACAAAGAGAAAACATAAAGCTTGAACCCCTAAGTACAAGGAAGTCCCGAAATAATATCTAGAGTATTTACAATGTATTCAAACAAGTTTTTACTAACAAAGAGTACTACGCTAAGGACGACTCAGTTTGCTTTGAAATAGAGGTGACATAATAGTTATACTTAGCGACTTGTTGGATGAAAGAATTGCCAATTTGGACCTTCGCAAAATCGCAAGTCACAGACACAAAAAAAGAAAAGAACCTAAGTTTATGGCATGGTCCGGCGCACACAGTTGATAATGGATTTCTTTTTTAAGGTGCTAGGCCCAACAACAAGAAACTGGGCTGAACTTCGGCTAGATCTTCTTCTTCTTCTTTTATTTTTTTTTATTTTTTTTTATTTTGACAAGCTTGTGACCTCAAGGAAGACCCAAAATAATCTAATAGAGGAAAGGAAGGAGCGACCAGCTATTATCAAGAACCAACCCCTTTTCTTTTTTCTCTTTTCTCTTCTTGATTGAATATTAACAGATCCAGCTTGCCTGAATTTCAAGAATGTGATTAGTTTTTCAAAATCTCAGCAACTCCCATATTGATCATATTTCCATAGAAATGTCCGACGGTCTTACCTGCACATCTTCAATATTTCAAATATGTGCTTCCGGTTGTTATTTGTAAAACCCACCAATATTCTTACCACCAGTACATACTAACTCGAATGTATGCATGAATACCAGCACCACCATCATCAAGCAGTCTTAAAATTTCAAAAAATAATTTGAGTATTTCCCAGAAAAAAATGAATCAAACGAGTGTCAAAGGACAGGCATGGATGCGTTTATTCAGGAACTAAGCTAAAGCTAGCTTTCTTTTTCCAGAGCTAGGCAAGGGTCACCTGCAACTACTGGAATATATTTTCATGTATCATCATCTTTCTCGGGATTGAAATTACACAAAGCTAGCTAGCTTTACCTTATCTTTTTTGGTCTACTCTGCACACTACTCACACAATTCAAATAGAGAGAGCAGCATGCATATTCCATCATGTTCCAAAAGAAAAAAACAATGACTCTTCGAAATGATACGTCGACATCCATGCACCAGTGTTACTGTACTTGCACGAATCTTTGTCAGTGCCAGACTTACCTTTATTTGTGAAAGTTGTTCAGAGACTTTGTAAATTTAATCACCCACTTTAACAGTCAACACATACTTTTGACTCTCCTGTATGATTCTTAGTAGAATTATCATCGATTTGATTTCATTTTAGCTCTTGTCAGATTCAGAAAAACAACCTCATATTACCTACAAAATCCAGTAATCTTTGACAAGGAATCTGTTTTGCTTTTTAACAATAATTTAACCCATCTATATCGATTTTGTTTGCTATAAGTATGAATTGAATCCGCTCACAAACACAAATGCTGGTGAGGATGGAAACGTTATTAGCTAGGCCAGTTCGAATTCAAAAATTATCACTGTTTATTGCATTTAATTTATGATTCGCACTATGATCTTCTATATATCTCTATCGAGAGACCGATCGGTTCTTTCGTAAAAGTTTTAACAATTTATACATACTGGTTTAGGTTTTACACAAAAGGTTAAAGATGTGTTAAAACACATTTTTGTTGACATCAAGCCGAACCTAAACACAAGGTAAGATTTTAAGTACCACCAGTAACAAGTTAACTGGTTCACATGCATGTTCTACTTCTATTTTGACGTATTTTCCTATTTCGAACCAAAACATAAGATGTAAAAAATTACAGAACTAAGCAACAAAAGATGTTCACAAATCGAAAGGACGAAAATCAAGAAAGTAAGGAGTGCATAATTAGAGCACTGTTCAAAATAGACCAGTCTATTAACCACATTGAAGAATGGACGCCTCGGACAATAAGCTAGGTTGTGATTGCTCTTTCCCTCTCTCCCAAGGAAATTAAGGAAAACGATGGATCCTATTCCTATACGTCTAACTTCGATGACTACGTACACTGCTAGCTGATCGATCAATTACCTGGCCAAGAAGTCTGGTTCTGATTATTATGCTGCTGTCCATTGTAATTAGCTGAAGAAGTAGAATTCACCACATGCTGGTCAAGCCCATGAGCAGCAGCCATGTCGAAAAAGTCTTGATCATCTTGAGAAGAAAATCCTCTAAGACCCAAGAAATCTCTTGTCATTCCCTCGTTCATCCCACCGCCACCGCCACCGCCGCCTCTTCCTCCTCCATCAGTAGTACTACCAGTCCTCCGAAGCTGAGCCTCCGCGGTAATTAGTTTCTTCTGAGGGGGAGGGTTAACATTTTCACCGAAACTACCCATGACCATTGATCCATTGAAGCCCTGATGATGCTGATCTCCGAAGGATGACGAGGATGAAAGCTGGTCAAACCCGCCATGCGCGGCGGAGGAAGATTGCTGCATATGAGAAGTCATCATCATCATGTCATGCAAAAGAGAGTTATTAGTTGCGCCACCGGAGTTGCCCTCCATGAAGGAGCCAAACGCTGTCGTTTCGGGCATCATATGGGAAGCTTGGTGTTGCTGTTGCTGGTCATGGGGCTTGAGAAACATCGAGGAAGGCTTGCTTACAGTGGCGCCCATTTCCGAGGCCTTTTGGAGCAAAGCAGTGGCTGACATGTGAGCAGAAGCACCCGAGGGCTGGAAATCCGACGAGCTAGGGTTAGGGTTTTGGTGCAGAAAAGACTGATGCTGGTCGAATGAAGAGGTGGAGAACAATGGCGGCGAGGAGGAGAGGTTTATATTACTAGAGAGGTGATGAGATGGACCAGCTGAGGTGGCGGCTTCGCCGCCCATCCACGGCGGAAGCTGTAGCTGAAGATCTTGGACTTCTCTCTTCACGTGATGATGGGATAGGTGATGATGAGGCTGGAAGCCACCATGGAGTTGGGGTAGTGATGAAGAGGAGAGAAGTGGGTTGATGGCTCTAGCTGCGTTGCTGTTCTCTTGTGCCAAAGCGTCACAGAAAGCTCTGTGAGTGATGAAACTGTCCCTCCTGTGTATATAATTACCAGTAAGATTAGTATCAAAACAAACACAAGACAACAAAATAAGCAAACCATCAGAAAGCAAATGTCATATAATATAAAGTGAAGAATCTCTCGCCCTCTCTCTCTTCGATCATATACCTTTTTGTATTTTCGTTCTTTTTGTTTTTAAAAGGACAAGAAAAACAGCCTGCTTCTTACACTTAGCCACTTTACAACTCAAAAGCTTTGACTCCCTCGCCTCTTCTTCTCATTTTCTTAAGGGTAATCACTATAGCGATGAACAAGGAAAAGAAAAATGTCCCAGAATAGTGTACAAATTATAAAAGATTTCTGAATGAAATTATAGACATGGTAATTGACTATGGTAAAGCTTTTGCATCATTCTGGAAGAGTGAAAACAATGCTAATGTTATTTGCATCGTTGTGGACAAATGCACCAAGCTGTCCGACAGCTTTTACGTCAGCTCATAAGACATCTACTTAGTAAAAATTGAATTTTTTAAATTGGTTCTTGAAAATAATGTGGTACTAATCCTTTTCCAGAAATTTATCAAGTATAAAATTAACTGGGAGTGTTACCTAGAGAAAAGGGTTCCACAGTCACATCGATACTCTCTTGTGCCACAGATCTTAGAATGAGCTTTCCAATCTGATTGAACTGCATATCGCTTCGAGCACTTCTCACATTTCCACTTCTTCTCACCGTGCTTTCTGGAAAAGTGCTTCTTGATCCCAGTGAGGTCCCCAAGAGCCCTCGACGGGTCATGGTGGACACATGTCGGTTCCGGGCACAGATAGACCTTCTTCTTCACCTCCTTGTTTGTCCTTTGCTTAAGCTTCCATGGCAGATTGTGGCCTCTCCGATGAAGCTGAAGGTTCTGCTCTCTCTGAAACCCTTTGTTGCACACTTCGCATATGAATCGATTCGTAGCCATGAGTGATTTTGGTGACAAGGCTATCACTTCAGCATCTGGGTCTGTTACATATAAAGTTCAAAATACTTAATGTACCAAAACATATGAATCGATTGTATTAACAAAAGTTTAAAACAATAAAGCTGAGACATACCTGGGTTGCCTGGAAGATTTCTCTTCTTCTTTTGCGCTGGTTGTTGCTGATGTGTAGAAGATGATGAATCATTTCTGATACTCGAATTGGCAGAAGCGCTTAAATCTCCAGATGCACAGGTTAAATTGGACATGTTCTCATCCACTGCAAAACCTTTCATCATAATTAATCGATTTCCACCTACATTAAATTAGAACAACTAAGCACTTCAATTCTGTCTTAACTATGACACCAAAGCATGCATGAGATTCATAAACATACATCAACAAATGAATTATCAGCTTTCACATCTAGCTAGCTAGCTGCGTTTAGATCTCATTCCAAACCCTAAATTCAAATCCATACGAATCTGTCCAAGGCTCTCGTTTTTAAATAGCTTTTCAGTTCTGCCTTTTTTGATGATGATGCATCTTCTTTGATTTTAAAACTCATCATCAAGAATCAAACAGAAAACATAAAAGATGAAAAACGAGAGAAATTTACAGGAAAAAACAAGCACAAACCTTGCTGGTAATTAGGGGGTTGCATTCAAGTAGAGTAAGTCCGCGTAATTTAACCTTGAATCATATGAGAGACTGGATTCTCATATCAGAGAAGATGATGAAGATGGTGTGCTTTGCATGAGAGAGAGAGAGAGAGAGAAGGAGAGAGAGGAGAGGAGAGGAGAGAGAGAAAGAGAGAGATGTGGATGAGGACTGAAGAGGAGATTCCCTTGGAGGTGTCGACCCATCCATCCAGCACCACAGCTAGCTAAGCTAAGCTAACCAACAGCCTTGCTTGTTCTGACGTGCACTTTCTGTCTTTTCCTTTGGTCTCTTCCCAGTCTCTCCCTCCTCATTTCACTTCTTTATTATTATATTTCTATTCACCACCAATTTTCCTCCTAATTATTTCGTTTTAATAATCACTTTCTTAAGCTCCAAAATTGACGAATAGTACAAAAGGAAAGCAAAACCGGCCAAGTGAAAAAGGTGAGCAAGAACCTTTCACATACAGTTAGTTCCAGATAGATCGAGAGATAGATGATAAGATGTTGATTAAGGCCTTTCTAACATGATGGGTAAAAAGAGAGAAAAAGCTACATAGCAAAACCTCTCTTTCCTCTGTGCATCATATTCACAAGCATGAATGAATGATTGGATGATTCAGTGTTGTATATATTGATTGAAAAAAAACAAATATTCTAGCAGACATGCTCATGGAAAACCACTCCTCCCCTCATTCTTAGCCCATCTATATTATACTTGTTTACATACGTACTGATCGATTTTTGTTCCTTAACCTATTCTCTAAAATGGCTAGCCTTTCTGACATGTTTCTTGGCATTTGAAAGGAAATATACATATAGCTATGCAACACATATTGAGAGAAGTAGCTAGGTCATCGGTCCCCGGTGCCTCACAGTTCATCGATATTCGTCGTTTTATTTTACTGTGTGTTTGCTAGTGAGAGAGAAACAAAGGAGAAAGGCCCCCTAGCTCTCTCTCACTCTCTCTCTCTCTCTCTCTCTCTCTCTCTCTCTCTCTCTCTCTCTCTCTCTAGCTCTATGATGATCAAGCACTCGTGATATATAGCAGTGAAACTGGCCGGTGATTTACAGTATGTACTTGACGACTGAGGTTGGAAGTAGAAAACAAAACGCGACAGTAAGGCATTATCAGCTTAATTACCAGCAGTGTAAAAATGGAGCTAATTCGTAATTAGCATAATGCCAGATATAGTAGTAATAATTAAGAACTTAATATATAGATAGAAGTGACTGAGAACTGTGAAAACTGAGGTCAAGGGGTAACATCCAAATATTTTGATAAAACTTATGATGTGGATCAGTTAAATTATTAACTGTCATTTCTTTTTGTTGGCTAAAAATCAAAGAAGGGGGGTCTGAGTTCAAGATTCAGATTCACTGGATGCATGATGTTCTTGTTTCAGTTTTGCCGTGCTGGTTTCTGAGACAGTCATGTTGTGTCTGGCTAGCTGTTTCAAACCGACACAAGGAAAGTTTGGATTTGAATTTCGTTTATACATGGGCTAGCTTCTTGGGCATTGTCTCTCCCAAAAGCCCCAAATATTGAGTTGGGCCTAGTTGCGGGCTTTGAAGAGGGTCTAACCCAAATCTGTGCAACCTTGTTCTTTTATCATAGATTTTCCAACATTGTCTACACACCATGGGAAGGTGCCAAATCACACTTGTAGCACAACATCTTAACATGTCTGTAGGAGCATAACAATGTTCTTCTCTTTCACCTTTTGTTGGTGAACAGCATCTTTTCCTTTTCCTTTTTCTTTTTCAAAGCATTAGAGAAAGATGCTTTTAAGATTCCATTTAAGGGTCGAGTTATCACCATAATGTGTTTTCTATTTATTTTTTTTAAATCAAACACTACGAATCTTGTTTAACTCATTCAATTAATCGCGTCAAAAGACTCAACACTAACTAAATTTGTTTGTGATTTCATATGTACCTCGTTCTAATCAACTTGTAAATTAAATCTCACATATCTGTAACGCGTTTATTATCATTCTCTTAGTTCACCCTTTTATGTTTAGACTAAAACTCTATCTCTAAAAACTAAAAACTGATACATTAATCTGACGAGACGTTCAAACATTGCAAGCAAGTCCCCAATAGCAGTTTTTCAATTCGACGAACGTTCACCAAATGTCCCCAAAACGTTTCAACCCAACATAATGGCCATCCACATTATCCTGCAGGGCGGTGCCTCCCTTGCATTTTCTATTTGCTGGGTTTGACCTCCTAATTTATATACAAGCTTCCCCTGCTCCTTATGGGCTAAAGGCGCCATGAACACACCTAAGTATAAAAGCAAACGATACCTTTCCTTATCCCTCTATCACAGCATCATCGAGAAAAGTAAGCAACCCAAACCTCGTTTAGTTTAGTGCTTACGTCCCAAAGTTTGCAACTTTCAGAAGACAGAAGAAATGGTAAACCTTGCGGGGACTAGGATACAAATAAAGATGAAGAAATGTCCAACATTTTTAGAAGAAATGTCTAACATTTTTACACACCAAACAGACGTGGCAACACAACGTTCGTACTTATCCATCAATCCAGGGGGGGGGCTTCTGATCTCAGCCGTCGTCTATAAATCTCAGGCATCTTGAAGTGAAGCGCATATTTCGTTTTCTTGATACAAAAAAGCACCAAGCTTGTAAATTTTGTCGCATCAAATAAATAAAGGTTGTAACTTTTTGTATGATAAGCTGAAAAAAAATCAATGAAGCTTTGTGTTTGGGATTTGGGTGATTGCCACTATGCATATCAGGGTTGTTGTTAGCCCATTTCAATCTCCCATTTTCCATTTTCCACAGAGGTAAAAGAAAAATGAGCAGAGATGATGATGCAGGCATGAAGCAATCACGGGATTGGATGACCAACTTCCACCGTGATCTGATGGCCGGAGCGGTGATGGGTGGGATGGTGCACACGATTGTGGCGCCGATAGAGAGAGCCAAGCTGTTGCTGCAGACCCAGAGAGCAACATGGCTATTCTTGGGGCAGGAAGGACCAGATTCAAAGGCATGTTGGATTGCATAGCCCGCACGGTTAGAGAAGAAGGCATCTTGTCTTTGTGGAGAGGCAATGGGAGCAGCGTTCTTCGTTATTACCCTTCTGTGGCTCTCAATTTTTCCCTCAAGGTGACTTCTGTTTCTGTCAAGATTGTTGCTTTGTTGTGTGTTTCAATTGGTTTGGAAGTTATTGTGATGGGTTTGCTATTTGGGGATGATTGGATTGAATTCATGGAATGAACATGTCGAAAGTGTATGTATGCATGCTTATGTTTCCTGTTTACTTGAGTGTTTGATGAGATAGGAGTCCTTAGGTAGCAACATTGTCTCATTGGTATCTCATGATGATCTGTAATGTAGCTGGTTCCTGCATTACACAATCTGAATCGGATTTTTTGTAGCATGGTAGATTGACTGAGGGAGTTTCTTGGTGGATAGATTGTGAATGTGAATTTGCTAAACCTATCGGGACTCGGGTGGACTGGTTCTTTTATTCCAAAGATTTGCATCCTCTTGGTTGAATTTCTCTAACGAGGGAGGAAATGTCGAGTAGAGAACTAGAGATAGAAATTGGTTCATGGTCATATCCAATCCACTATTACTGAGGGCTTTTTCTCTGGTCCATTGTTTACGCCATGAGGAGTTTTTATCAACAATTGGTATAAAAGATACTGAGATATCTGGTTGACTCTGATGACATTGTAAATAAAGGGTTCCATACTACTGTTCACCTAGCATGGATGCTCCTTCTGAAAGGGGATTTTTTAAGCAAGAGGGAGAAGTGCAATCGTATTTTGGTTTCTACTTAAAGGTACTGGTTTGTAGCACAATGTTAGGCATGGTTTAAGTCGGTCTAGGAACGGCCCTGGGTTGCAATGTTTGAGAGTGATAATGGTGGGTTTTCTGTAACTTTTCAGATAACAAGCATGATGCAGGACAACACAAAGTGGGTTACTGCTTATAATTGTGCTGAGCTTTAGATTGTAGAAACTTTAGTGATGGAAATCGGTGTTTAGAGAGGAGAAAAAGAGTGTGTTGTAGTTTGGGAGAAATCAGAGTGGTTTGAAACAATAGGGAGGTGAAGAGAGACTTGGGAAGGAGATCTCAAGGCACTATGACTTTTGGAAATGGTGAAATCTATTTGTCTAAGTAAGGTCATGTTATTCAACCTTAAAATGAGTTGTTCATAAGATTCTCATAGAAGTTTTAAACCGTGGGTTGTCTTAGATGCAGTAAGTAAAGGAGATAGCAAGGGAAGGTCTCCCCTTGAGAGAGGTTTGTCAAGTTTAGTCAATGTGACTACTTCATTTTCAGGGCGGGAGGATGCCCTTCCCTTGATAAGCCTGAAAAGAGGAAATAAGAAAAGACTAAGGTAATTATGGAGTGTTAACTCCAGGAGATTGAGATGGTCTTCTAACCTATGTCTCAAAATGCATACTGTCTGTCCTTGATAATGCTTTTGTCATTTCTTAAACTATATGGCAGAAGCTAGTAAAAGTATTGGCTATGAGATTAAAGAGAAGCAAGCATCAGAAGAATAGAAACCCGTCGGTTCCTAAACTACATATTAAATACATATAGAAGTACATATACTGCATATTAAATACATCTTTTAAGTTGAATAACATGATGCAATGTAAATTACAAGTACAAGTCTACTACATAAACCCTGATACCATTCTATATTTGGCGCATTGATGTTGATTCTGAAGAAGTCTGTTTTTCTAGTTATTATTTGCGAATATGGTTGATGAATAGTTTTAGTAGTTAATGATGATTTTGAACTGTTCATAACTTCATGCAGTGTATCGTCCTTACAAATTGATATCTTTTACAGGATCTTTATAGAAACATGTTAAGGAGCGGAAGCTTAGATGGTCATTTTTTGTCTGGTGCACCTGCCAATTTCATTGCTGGGGCTGCTGCCGGTTGTACAACATTGATTATTATATACCCCCTTGATATTGCACATACCCGCCTTGCTGCTGACATTGGAAGAAATGAAGCCCGTCAATTTCGAGGAATATACCATTTTCTGGTTACCATACGCCAAAAGGATGGGATTCGAGGGATTTACAGAGGTCTTCCTGCCTCATTACAGGGGATGGTCATTCACCGAGGACTTTATTTTGGAGGCTTTGATACAATGAAAGAGATCTTATCAGAAAATTCGAGGAAACGTGAGTTGGAGTTGCCGCTGTGGAAACGTTGGGTAGTGGCTCAGGCAGTCACGACCTCTGCTGGGTTGTTGTCATATCCACTGGATACAGTTCGGAGGAGGATGATGATGCAGTCTGGCTTGGAACAGCAGATGTACAGTGGTACGCTGGACTGCTGGAAGAAGATTTATAAGAAAGAAGGGGTGGTTTCATTTTATCGTGGTGCAGTTTCTAACATGGTTAGGAGTACTGGCGCAGCTGCCATCTTGGTTTTATACGACGAGGTTAAGAAGTTCATGCATTGGGGCAGATTATAACACGAATCATTGTGATCTCCTCCCTGTCGCTTCGTCTTAACAGAAGGATTAGAGTAGTTGATACTAGAATGAAGCAAATGGTATTTACAGCAGGAATACAGTTTCTTGTAAAGATCAGATCAGTTTTGGTGTAGTTTTGTAACATGGTGTGGTGACATTCGTTTTGCCGCATTGCTTTTTGAGGCTCGGGCAATTTACTCACTGATTTTACGTCATGAAATTAAAATTGGAAACTACAATTGGTAATATTTTATGGAAAGGCATGTTGATCATCTGTTCGCTTCTTCAACAAACCAGGGAATGAGATGATTTTACCAGATTATGAACTAGCGTAGGCCCTGAATTAGGTGAATCTGTATTTGTTTTCTTGGTCCAGGTCTGTAAAGAACTCACAGAACGGAGTTTATTCACTCATGGAGTTTTTTCTGTTCTTATATAATTAATAATAATAACAAACCGTTTATTGGAAATGCAGAGAACATATGACGTATAAATGACTAAGATTTCACCGTGTACTTCTACGCCGTTTATACAAAAATTTCTGAAAGATGATCTACTCAAACACCTAAGGCAGAACCAGCTGTTACGGTTATCATGAGCAAGTGTGTTGAGAAACTTTATAGACCCATCCAAGACATAAACTACAGGTTACAGAATATACTAGTTGTTCATCGTATGGTAATGAGTAGGTCATTTCAGTTGCTTAGCCACTTGTAGTCTTTCGGCCCATGTTGTCAAATTTGTTATGGCCCATTGCTGCCGTCACCGATCACTAAAACTATCCGGGGAAGGTTACAACTGGAGCAGAATGAAGCCTAATAAGGTGGGTGGACCTGGAATGGATTTTCTGTGTATAATGATGTCGTTTGACTCTTGGTATATTTTCTCTATTACAATTTCAACAAACCCTTGTGCCCTCGCGGAAATCAACTCTTCTCTTATTATGAAGGGCTGAAAATTATAAAGTAACTAGTTGTGTTTATATTGAATTAATTTCGGAATACTCTTTAACAAGAAAAATCTTATGAGACGAGACCCGGAATATGACAGAATATGTAAGCTAATTATTTTTTATATCCCAAAAGTAGACATACATATTCCATCATTTTTTTTACATATTAACACTAGTGGTCAGATCAACAAAGTACGTTTAAAATGACTAAGTAAATATCAAATAAGAAAACATAGAGGGGTCCCTCCTGCAAAGAAGCACAAGCATGACTTCACTATTCCATTAGAAAATAACATGAGGTTATTAAACTAATTAGAGAACTTAAAAATGTGCCACTTTAGACTCGCTGGGACAAAGTGTAACCTAAAACCCTACCATTAAGTAACCATGACTATAGCTTCCTTTCCCTAAACAAAAACAAAAACAAAAAAATAATAATAACATCACTGTAGCTTACCCATATCTCCATTATTTTCCTCAAAAACACAAAAATAACTTTTATTTAATAATGGTGGCCTACTATTAAAGTATTAATATTTTCGTTACAGTAGGATCACCCGGGAGATTCTTCTGACGTTGGGCTAGTAAAGATTCCAGCATATAAGATTGGGTCCCAGTGGAGTTTAATCAGACCCATTGCATGGGCGCCACGTATCACAGGCCAAATAAAGAAGAATTAAAAGTGGACACGCAGCCTTTGATGGTGGTGATCGATTCTGTGGTGGTGGCTGTGGGTGGTGGAGGTGGTTGATGGTTTTGCTCTCATCACTCCTCACTAATAAGGAAGCTGTCTTTTCCAAAGACAAAGAAATTTTTGATGGGGATCGGGATTATGGAGTCGGGCCTTTAAACCCTTTTGATTATCACCTTTCACATCCCATCATTCTTTCCTTAATTGGCAAAACATCTCTGTATCTTTTCCTACCGCCGGGGTTATCTATGAAACCAGAGGATCGACTCCATCATACATGGGTTTGTGGTACGGCGCGTTGAGAAAGGATGGGTTAGATTTCATTACGTGTTTTTCGAAAGACAAGATCCAACTTATTTGAGTTTATTTTTTAACAAAGTAATTCTTTATCGTGTCGCGCGGCATGTTAATAAGCTATATATACTACGTGGTACAAGGGCGCACAAAAGACTCTGTCATTTTAACGATGCTCTGGGTTGTGTATATCCTGTATCGACTCTAGGGTGGCCAAAACAGTGCAAGTCGTCAAACCATATAAACTTTTGCTGTCGTCAAGTTTCTTGAATTTGGATTCTAGGTTTGTGATACAAGGTTATTTATGTGTGATTGTCTGCAATCCGTGCATGTGTCGCTGTATGTTCACTAATACCACTATGAGTTGATTGTGTTTCGAAACTCCTATTAGTTAGACTATATATACATGTTTTGTTTGGAGCTATTAGTAGTGAGAATGTAATTCGTCTTTTTTATGTTTGGAGTCGAGACCTTCTATTCATAGCTCCAATAATGTGCTAGTATAAACTTTGGGACCTTCCATACATGTAACGTGTCTTTTCTCCTAAATTTCCAGCAACAATGGAGTTCATTTTCGATTTTTTTTTTCTCAACTTATCAATCAAATAGCCATACACCCTGATATTAAGGGTAACAAGTTGTTCTTAGATATCATTACCAGGCTTCTCAAGAACGTGGGTCGACCACACATTTGGAATACCCAAACACAAACGTGCACTAGACTTAACTTACCATGATCATCCACTTCAAAACGAATATACTTCAGAAATCAATATTCACACAACATTTTTAACAAAGTGAATGGTAAATTGCCCATAACTTTACTCAGGTAAAGTAAATTAGGTATAATTATCGATCGTTCGATCATTGGTGGCTCTAAACTGTAGTGACGGTGAAACGGGTTGTCGGGTGGTTGAAGATGCATCCGCACCAAGCTACACCCCATAACTGTCTCGTGGCATAGTGACAAATTCCCCTTTGTCTTCTCCTTCAACATTTTTCCAGGTGAATCAACCTGTCCCTCTTTTTTCCATTTCCATAATCACAATGTCACAACGCTTCCTTTTCCTGATCACAGAGAAAGAGAAAGAGGGATTTGGATCTTTCGTTATGATATGATCATCCGACACATATTAAACCATGAGTCTAATGATTCTAGACCGTTTTTAAAAAAACCGTGTGATCTCGATTGTCATCTTTAAACTAAACAACCAGTCATCTAAAATTCTTAATATCACCTGCGAGTTTGAAATAGATTAGATCAAAGTTCGATATCCAGAATAGTTCCGATCGAGTATAAACTCTGTGAGCTAGACTGAAGTAGTACCAGTCACACTACTACAGAACCCATTACAAAGGTCGTAGTAGTTGCTTTGGAATAAGAGAATATACTACAATTCAACGGCCTCGATTGCTGAATAATTGATCGTGGGTCCTGCAATAATATACTCATCGTTTTAGCCATTTTTATCAAATTTGACCAGAACTAAACCCTTTTCTTCCTTCTTACAGTAACCTCCCGGAAGTTGGGTACCCGCCGGGGAAATGCATCCGACGACCCAGATGGACGAATGGGACCCGATCCAGGTTTGGATACCTGGATCAGAGTCGCTCAACGTGGGACTTACGCTATTTAATATGGGATCATGTCCCGTATACGACAGGCAAAGTACGTAGAATTCAGGCGACAACGACAATACCATATCTTACAGTTTTTACTAAGCAAGATGATGAAGAAGAAGAAGCAAACTAATCTTAGGGAGAGAACAATAAATTGAAGGTGGGAATTACAATTATAACTATAGTTTTTTTTTGCAGCTAATTTGATGGAGGTGATCTAGAGGGCACCAACTTCGAGGAGCTTGGGGACGAGGTGGCCAGTGAGGTGGAGGGCGACGAGGGACTCGAGGCCGCCGACGCAGGAGCCGCCGATGAAGACGGAGGGAGGGATGTTATTCCGGGGATGGTCGTCGTCGGAAGAGGGAGGAGGAGAGGGGAGGGCGGCGATCTCGTGGTCGTCCAACTCGATGACGGTAGGGTGGACGCCAATAGTAGCGAGGAGCTTCTTCATGACGTGGCACATGCAGCAGGAAGTGCGGCTGAAGATGATGACGGGGTGCTCGGAGATGAGGCGGCGGATGCGAGTCTCGGCGGACTCGGCGACGTCGATGGAGAGGGAGGAAGGGTTTGGTGGAGGAGGGGAGGGGAGAGGCCCAGGTGGACGACGTCGTTGGAGCAACGACGTAGGCCCTGCATCGCCGGAAAAGCCAGAGAGGAAGAGAAAGAGAGAGTTGGAGTGAGGTGGTGGTGGTGTTGATGTCAACGGCAAGACAAAGCGGAAGTGGGTGTGGGTGTGAGGGAGTTAGGGGGTGAGATTTTATAAATAAAGAGAGGGCTAGCTAGGTGCGCTTGCCTTACATCACAATGTAGTGAATGTACTGTGTTTGCATACTTCGTTTGCCATCCAAAGTTTTCAGCACATTTCCATGCCCACGCGCTCCCATTTTGTCACAACTCAAAATAAAACAATATTTTATAAAATTTCTAAATTTAACGAAAAAGTTGTCAGTCTATCTCATATTTTTATTAAACTGAATACTTTGAACAAAGTAACAGTCACAACGTAAAAAACGTAAAAATACTTTGAATACTTTGACTATGTTATACGTCGTCATATCTTAATCGATTTTTGATTTATGTATCCTGTCCTAATCATGCATAACTTGGTTTGAAGTGCTCAAGTCGAAGTTTAGTTTTAAGCTTGAGCCATGAAGGATAGGTTCATAGGTTTACTTGGACAAAGGCAAGATCAAAGAGATGAATTATTGAAACACCGGTGTGATGCACGAGCTCAAGTAGCGCGCGTGAGAAATATCAGGTAATAGGATACAATACGGTAGCTCGGAAATACTGGATATTTGCCGGGTAGAGCAGTCACATGGGGAGGAGTGTTAGTCATCGTGAGTAAATGAGGGTGACGTCGGATTGAGTAAGACGTGGAACGGTAAAGATTGAACCTTGACGTAACAAAAAGCTCCCTTGTGTAGTAAAAAGCAGGGCCGGACGACGTGGAACAAGGCGGTCCTACTCGCATGACATAATCATCGGAGCTAAATCACATTTCCTCGTCATGATGACGTTCCATCGCGGACACGTGGCTCCGTCTTCTACTTTCCTTCAGGCATGGAGATTGTGGGCTTCCCCGGGGTGGGCCCAGCCTCCTTTTGGGGGGTGTACGCAGCCCAGCCAATGGGACTCGGCCACGTGGCTCTCTGTGTGCTTTGTTTTTTGTTGTGGGGGAGTGGTCCCCACCATCATGGACTAAAGGCTAGGAAGTGTGAAAGGTGCACCGTCGATGGTGGTGAGAACGGTGTCTGCCATATGGGTTTTAAGATGGGGATTGCATCACACGTTAGGATTGCATGGCCCACTTTAATCAAAGGTTTATAAACTTAAGCCTCCCCCTTCACCAAAACGGAAAAACTATGTGTGAAACAAGGGCTCCATAATTATTTTTTTTTGGACGAATATAATTAATGAGAATTATTACGTATGAAATCTTGTTTAGTTGAGTGTGCTTTTCCATCTAGATTTGAGTTTGGAAACTGTTAAAGTGGTAAGATATTATGCTTTAATTATGAGAGTGTTGTAAGCCGAGATACATTGACAAGGTGTTAACATGTAGGTCGAGATACAATGATAAAGCTAAAGTTTAGAATTGAGGAGGACTGCTACATGCAATTATCACAAGTATGAAGTGAACTAACTAAGTTCAAATAATGAAATACATATGTGCTGAAAAGAGCTTGCTTAGGGTGTCATGGTCACTGTTGGCTTGTGAATAGCTCTGTCCCTGTTGAGAAAGCCTTTAAGGTACCTAAACATTGTCAAAATAGATAATAATTGAAAAATTGAAAGGGTTAACTGGTTAAGCACTCTCAAAATATGTTATGTGCATTTATTTTGCACTATTTATATATAGGATAGTGCTAGAGGGCCTTAATAAGGAAGGCCTAAAATATTAAGCCTTAATAAAGTTCATTTTTCATATATATATATATATATATATATATATATATTATATTGCCCATTAAAATTTGATTTAGAAGATGTATGTTTAT
This sequence comes from Fragaria nilgerrensis, assembly GCA_010134655.1. Classification (NCBI taxonomy): domain Eukaryota; kingdom Viridiplantae; phylum Streptophyta; class Magnoliopsida; order Rosales; family Rosaceae; genus Fragaria; species Fragaria nilgerrensis. The sequence goes on along the minus strand of CM020978.1, from coordinate 29,020,416 downwards.
TAACTCGGAATAAGTGAATCACATTATACCTGAGTGAAATCTAAAATCTATAACCTATCCCTAAGTACTTATCTTGGACAAGTTTCTTGATGCGACTTGTGAGAGCGTTGCATTGGCAACCATATCTTGAAACTTATTCTGGTTTTTCTCAATTTGGTGCAATGGTGCTCAATATCTTCCCTGTAATTTGTTCAAATTTTCAAAGTCAACCCACCCATTCTAATGCTCATCATGTTCATTACGTTTGAAGTTCAAATTTAATATTTTTGCAAAAAAAAAAAAAAAAAAAAAAACATAAATAATTCTGATCGTGACGCACAGGCCGGATTAATAAATCTGAAAACAGAATTATTTTTTTCTAGAGTGTCGAGTGGAAAAGTTCTGACCTAACTTTCTTTAATACGAGAGTGACGCAATATTACTGCAAAAGAAACAAAGAAATGCATCATGCATGGCCTTGTATAATATAAACCAGAGAAATAACTCATCGATCATAAACATGGACGCACAGACAGCACAGTGCAGACTATGATCGAAGACGTGCATCAGAAGAAAAAGAATTAATACAGATGTGCTTCTTCTCGATCCGATAGAGAGGTCGATAGAGATTTTAGCATGGCAGTGATGGCACCAGGTCAATTCTGAAACCCTTACCTCGAGCAAGAGCAAGAGCAAGAGCCTCGTCATGTTCAGCATCAGCAACACAGATCGACGTACTGCATGCATGGTTCAGAGAATTGCTTTGGTTGTTGCTGCTGGCATGATGACCCATCAGTCAGATGATAAGCACGAACGTCTTTAATATATACTGGCCGTGCAAAACTCTCTTAAATCCGATCGCCAGAGAAATAATAAACCCAGTTCTGAACTACCCGGCAAAAACTGCAGCTGAGTAATGCCATTGCAGATTTGCAGACAAGGCTTAATTGCAGGCTTTCAGCAACCATAAAACCTTTACCTTCTTCCTCTTCCTTCCTTCCATGTCAATTCTCCTGCTCTATCTGGATCCCTCTCCAACTGTGCTAGGGCTCGTGCTTTAATAATTTAGTCAATTCATAATTTCTGGATTCTGGAAAATAATTTTTCAGAACTTGGGTATCTGTATCCAACTTCTTATACATTAATTTGAGGCTGTTTGATTCTATAAATCCGGTGCATTGGGTCCCGTTGTTGGGTGGTAACTGTGGTGATCGATCACCCAAAATGCTGACCACTTTGTACGCATCGACTTCTAATATATTCTACCTTAGTATGGTTTATATAACACAATATAGTATATGGTTTCTGAGTGATGCATGTTATGTAGCACACCGATTGAGAAACAAACGAGGTGCTTATTATCAAGGGAATAGTGTTTTAATTGTTTATAATAAGGATGGTACATGATGTCATAATACATTTTAATTATTAAGTTACGATACATAATTTCATATCAGAATTTATCTAACTTTTTATTTGTAAATTATGAAAAATGGAAGCGCTGGACTACGCTAGTGTACTGTACGCTGAAGAAAGACATGACACGTGACGTAATATTGTCCATAAAATTTAAATTCGAAGGGTATATAAGTAAATTTCTAACTTAACTCTGTTAACAGTAAAAAATACTTGTAAAAGAAAAATAATGAGGGTGTTTATGTCCACCCCAAACCATAAGTCCCAGGAGCTCAACTCTAATTCTTTTTGGCTTTTGCTTCCTTATCGCTTTCTCAATCATCGCCTCAATATGTCATCCTCTGTAATATGACTGTCTCCCATCACCAACACCTAATCGGTGAGAATACCGGCGACGACGATCATGCAATCAGCTAGCGTGGGCTGTCCTGGAAAATGATACCGCGCTCTAAATCATAGCGAGCAGCTCCGGTGTGCACCATCTTGACGGCGCAACAAGCGAGGCCGAAGGTCATGGGCCAAATGGAGCTACGGCGAACCCAGTTTATCAGATCGCACTACCATGACAAGCACTTTAGCCGACGAAAAAGTTCGTCGCCCTGTTAGCTTAATTCGTCGGCTAAGATCTTAGCCGTCGAGAACCGACGAGCCTTCGCCGGTTACATTTTCGTCGGGAAAAGGTCGTCGGCTTTGACTTTAGCCGACGACGTCTTCTGTCGTCAGCTATTATCTGAGACTTTAGCCGACAAATATCTTAAATGTTTCGTCGACCATAGTCTGAGACTTTAGCCGACGAAACAGATTTTCGTCGGCTAAAGTATGTATAAAAAATATAAAAAAATAAATATAGCCGACGAAATATAGTAATAATTCGTCGGCTAAAGTATTTAAATATCGTCGGCTTAAGTATTTAAATATCGTCGGTTAAAGTTGCTGGTTTTTGAAAAAAAAAAACTGCATAAATTTTCTGCCACCTCCAATCACCACCAAAATTTGATAGAATCTTCCTTTCAACATTTCGAACAACTTTCTAGAAGAAGTCTAAGCCTAATTCTAAGCCTAAACATGTTAATTGAATCAAAATATATAAATCCCCAATTTTAAACCCTAAAAACTTCAAATCTTCGATTCTCCTCACACACACCGAATCAAGTTACCAAATTCTAGGAGAATGTAGTACTAATCAAACTCAACTTATCCATATATATAACTCACCAAATGGTGACCTGAGGAAGGAGAAATTCGATCGACACCGAATCCGAACCGGCGAAGTTTTGGAGCACGATTTATCTCTCACGGTGGCGTCACTCGATGCACCACCTGTCCAGCAATGAAGTAGAGACGACGGCGAAGCTTTTGGGACAAGTGTGGCGGTCTTCGGTGGCTTGACGGCGGAGCTAGGCCGAGAAGAAAATCCGGTAGGCGAAACAGTAACTTTTTCTGATTTTGTGACTTCTTACCATCCACTTCTAGTAAAACTCCTATATAAAGAACTTTAGCCGACGAAAATTAAGAATTTCGTCGGCTAAACTCCTTTGAAAATTTTGGTTGACCGCCAAAAAGTTTTGACAATAGCCGACGAAATCATATATTTTCGTCGGTTTAAGTCCTTTGAAAATTTTAAAAATTTTAACTCAAATTTGGTTTGCCGCCAAATTTTTTTCGACTTTAGCCGACGACTTTTCATATATTTTCGTCGGCTAAAGTCATTTGAAAATTTTCCTCCAAATTCGGTTTACCGCCAAACAATTTTGACCTTAGCCGACGACTTTTTTAATATCTCGTCGGCTAAAGTATATAAATTCACAAAAACGCTCATGTCTCCTTCTATATTACGTAGTTTGGTCAAACCTTCCACACGAAAAACTTTCACGTAGATGAGACGCAACAGCCTATATAAAAATTTTTGAGACATTTACCTTCCGACGATAGGGCTCCCCATAGGGAATAATAACGGTAAATAGGGTTGACCGCTACTATCGGCACCGAGACGTTACCGGATTTACGTGATTTTTAAACCATAGCCATATTTCATCATTCTGAACACATCTTATTTCACGAGATTTTTGATAATTTTGCTTCCTATGTAGAGTTGGTTCACAAAGTTGTATAACCTACTAAACAAGTTATACAACATTAGTAGACACATTGTGATTCCGATGACTCAAATTCACAAACCAAAATTCGACCGTCAGATATGAACATTATGACGAAAGATGTCTATGGTAAAAAATTCAACTGGATCTGACAACGTTAAGGGCTCGATCGAAACGGTCAATCATAATCTATCGTCACTTATCACACGAAAACGCTCATATTTCCCTCTATATTACATAGTTTGGTCAAACCTTTCACATGAAAAACTTTCACGTAGATGAGATGCAACCGCCTATATAAAAATTTTGAGACATTTACCTTCCGACGATAGGGCTCCCCATAGGGAATAATAACGGTAAATAGGGTTGACCGCTACTATCGGCACTGAGACGTTACCCGATTTACGTGATTTTTGAACCATAGCCGTATTTCACCATTATGAACACATCTTATTTCACAAGATTTTTGATAATTTTGCTTCCTATGTAGAGTTGGTTCACAAAGTTGTATAACCTACTAGACAAGTTGTACAACATTAGTAGACACGTTGTGATTCCGATGACTAAAATTCACAAACCAAAATTCGACCGTCAGATATGATCATTATGACGAAAGATGTCTATGGTAAAAAATTCAACTGGATCCGACAACGTTAAGGGCTCGATCGAAACGATCAACCTTAATCCATTGTTACTTATCACACGAAAACACTCATATCTCCCTCTATATTACGTAGTTTGGTCAAACCTTCCACACGAAAAACTCTCATGTAGATGAGACGCAACTACCCATATAAAATTTTTGAGACATTTACTTTCCGACGATAGGGCTCCCCATAGGGAATAATAGCGGTAAATAGTAGACACGTGATTCCGATGACTAAAATTTACAAACTAAAATTCGATCGTCAGATATGATCATTATGACGCAAGATGTCTATGATAAAAAATTCAACTGGATTCGACAACGTTAAGGGCTTGATCGAAACGGTCAACTCTAATCGGAAATAAGAAAACTGTATTTTGAAACCCTAAACGGACTCGGATGGCCAAAAAGGCCCATCTGTCATGGCAAAGCGATGAGTTTGACTTGTAGGGCCGTTACTCTTCCAGAAACATATTACAATAGTCAATCAGACACTAAACGCCAAATCTGCAGCATAGTGAATAATAAGGGTAAATTGCATTGACCGCAACTATCAGCACCGAGACTTTACCGGAATACCGTGATTTTTCATCGTAGATGTATTTCACCATTCTGGTCATATCTTATTTCACGACTTTTTTACGTTTGAAGGTTCTACGTATAGTTTTTTTTTCCCAGATGAGTTGTTATCTAGATTTACAAATATAAGGCACTTTAGCCGACAAAATTATATATTTTCGTCGGCTAAAGTTCACAGACTATAGCCGACGAAAAAAATATTTAGCTGACGAAATTAAAATTTCGTCGGCTAAAGTTGACCATAGCCGACGAAGAAAAATTTCGTCGGCTAATGTGGACTAACCGACGAAAAAATAGTTCATCAGCCTGATTTTTTTATTTTCGTCGGCTAAAGCCTTTCTTCTGGTAGTGTCGTCGACCTTGGAGATCACAATCGGGGACGACATGGTCTGTTGAGACGGATCTAGAAGTGTTTTCACACCATCGATCGACATCGTCTCATCCTAATCTTTAAATAAGAGGATGATGGCAGTTGATCAAGCCGATGAGTAATGACCATGATTTCTTTTTCAACATTCGGCCTATTACTTTTTGCTCTCTCACCTCTATGTTTCTCAAGCTCGCACCACCACCCAGCAAACATTAAAGATATCGAAATGCTAGAATTACCTTTGACTTAAATGTTCTTAAATTTTCACCATAACAGGGTTGTTTTACTATTAACGAAGCCACTTAGTTGTCCATCGAATTCAAGATTTGTGGACATTATTATGCCACGTGACTGACCCCACTTTGACATACCGTACTTACTAACGTAGTCCATCACTTGCCTTATGAAAGAAAAAGCTCAAATCATGTCATCACAAGTTCACAACATAATAACTGAGCAGACAGTAATTCACATGTACGTTACTTACTGGTATCGGATCAAGATCATCGGGTAACATAATAGTTAGTCTGTGGGAATCAAATCTGTACGCAACATACAAACTATATATCTTGCTCGATCTATTTCACTCTTGCATCTTTTAATAGTTTCTTGACATCAGCATGCATGCATGCATAAGGAAGCAGAAGGGTAAAACACTAGCTTATTATTGCTTGCCGACTTAGGTTAAGTATACAAAAGGGTTTTGGGTCGACCTTTATATAACACAAAAGCATGATTGCTGACCCAGAAATCAAGTAGAATACTAACAGTGGACAACAGAATGAGGTCACCTTCTTCCTCCTCCTCAGTAGTCAGTACCTCTCTTAGCTTGGTGTGTTATTACTTATTAGAAAAGCCATGACGACACATCTCTCTCTCTCTCTCTCTCTCATTATAATTGAAAAGCTAGCTAGCTAGCTAGGGCCAAGTGAGTCTGTTGTCGCCACCATCGGTGGGGGCTCCCAAAAGCTTAATTAGCTCTCGATCGTCTTCAGCACCAATTAGATTGAAATGGTGTTGCTTCTTATTGTTTATGATGCTAAGAATCACTATTAGCGGCTCATAATTCATCGATCCCCTTATGCAACATATATAATCAAACACACGTCTCTTCTCTCTCAAATCCCAGCCTCAAAATTCTTTACTTTACTCGATTTGGTCTTACCACCATCCAAACTTGAACCAATTGGTTAGAATCACGCGTAACACTCATGGATTGAAGACTAAGATAATACCAATTTGCTTAGGGTTGGAACTTGGAATTCTGCAAGTTTGATTTCATATATATGTCATAGCACGTGATTATATGCATTATTTGGTCTTTGTTTTGATTATGTTTTTTGGATTCTACTCCACAAGTCTTTCAACTCGATCCGTCATTCCTTCATTTCTACACATCAATTGCGATTTGCCTCATCCTCCTCGTTTCCTGCTTGTTTGCTGCACTCAGTTTTGGACTTTACTTTGCTAGTCGTCAATCTGCTAGCTTCTTCTGTTTGAGCCCAAAATCCAAATCCCGAGTCTTGGGGTGGTTGTTCGTTATCCAGCCCAAATATAGAGCAAAGTGTTTGAGGCCAACACAATAGTGCTAGTGCTTGTAGATAGATTAATTACAGGGCAAGTAGCTTCCTCACATAGAATTGCTTTTGATGTACTGCATGTACACCCTCTCACATTTTCAAAGAAGTTTTGTGTCCCTTGCAAACCTTGTTAAGTTCTATGTATTGTTAAATTTCATTGACATCATCCACTTCTTGGTTGGGTAATTGGTGCTTGGCGTATCTCTACTGTCCATGCAATGATGCAAGTTATAAAAGAATCTTTATTGATTTTAGAGAGCAGTGGATGTCGAGGTTATGTCAGTCATTAAAGCTATTGAGTTGGCTTTGGTGCAACATTACAAACACATATGGTTAGAACTTAGACATTGATTGGCAGCTATGAATTGAGAGACATAATTGTTTGTATCGCATCTATCAGGTGCATTTTTTTTAACTGAAAGATGAGTGTAAGAGAGGAGCAACCTCCTAACCCTATTGTATTAATATAGAAAAAAAAAAATAACAATAAGAGAATGTGACCAACCAAAACCTATCACTATTATAATATGATAAATTATTAGGTGTATCTTCGTTCCTCACGTATATATCGAGAATGAAATTATGTTATGGTTGTGGCTAACTTATGTCTTAATTTTAATAGTTTGACGTGGCAAAAAGTTAAAAACTACCTCCTCACTTTATTCATTTTTTTGTTGGCGAGATTAGCTGTGCCGTCTAATTTTCGATTTCAACACTCGCTCTTACATGTGATTTTTTTGTTTTGTTTAGAAGTTTAGTTTCATGCGCCGTTCTTGTAATATATTTTTTCTCTTTTGCAATAAGCCTGAATAGGGAGCGAGTCGGATCAGGCTAATCCTCTGTTCTTCAACAGTGGATTCAGGATTGTGAGTTGACAGTTGACACAGAGTTTCTTGGGCTATATTGTTAGCCCAGAAATCCAGAACGATGAGAAGGTTCTAGAGCCTTGAGGTGTTTGCCACCTGTGTTATTGGAGAAACTTCTTACAATCTGGAGAAACAATCCAACACCATACCCTGTTCTCTCTAGAACTTTCTCCACCGCCTTAAAAACACTTCATATAATCTGGTCCTCCACATCACACACAAACTCTCTCACTAAAGATCCCAGCTTTCACTACAAACCCAACTCTTTAACTCACTCAGACCTCAGATTAAGCTACAAAACGCCTTCAATCTCATCAAAATTAGCAACACCCAAGTCTTGAAACTCATCTTTTAAGGCGAAACAATGGAGACAGTGATAGTGAAAGAAGAAGAAACTATAACAGGCACAGTTGGTTCATCGTCTTCATCTTCTTCAAGCCTGACACCGCGACCGATGGAGGGCTTACACGATTTGGGTCCGCCACCATTTCTTTCAAAGACTTTTGAAATGGTGGAAGACCCTTCTACTGACCCCATTGTTTCCTGGAGCAGAGCTCGCAACAGCTTCGTTGTTTGGGACTCTCATCAGTTCTCATCCACTCTTCTTCCTCGCTACTTCAAGCACAATAATTTCTCGAGCTTCATTCGCCAGCTTAATACATATGTAAGTACCAATTCCACCATTTTTCTTCATGTTTATGTTGCAGAATCATACCTGGGTATCTTGAATTTGAATAAAGTAATAGTACCCTTTTGTATTTTGGGCTGCTTGAAAGATTTAAACTTTAAGTTGTTTGCTAATTGATTAGTCTATAGTGGTTGATTTTGGGTTTCATTGTTAGGACTGAGGATTGCTTAGATGGTGTTTGATATAATGCTAAATTGGGTTTGTGTTCCATATTCTTTGTTACATTTGCTGATTAGATTATTGGTTAGTTAATTTACAAGGATTGCTGAACTGAATTTTCAATTGCAGGGTTTCAGAAAGGTTGATCCGGATCGATGGGAGTTCGCGAATGAAGGATTTCTTGGAGGGCAGAGGCATTTGTTGAAGACCATCAAGAGGAGGAGGCATGTGTCGCAGAATATGCATGAAGGTGGAGGAGGGGCTTGTGTTGAATTGGGACAGTATGGGCTAGAGACTGAGCTTGAAAGACTGAAGAGGGACAGAAATGTGTTGATGACTGAAATAGTGAGATTGAAGCAGCAACAACAGAATTCAAAGGAGCTGGTCATTGCAATGGAGGATCGGTTGCAGACGACTGAGAGGAAACAGCAACAGATTATGAATTTCCTTGCAAAAGCACTCAAGAATCCATCTTTTATCCAAAACTTTGCTCAGAAAAGAGAGTTGATTGGTGTTGAAATTGGTCGAAAGCGAAGATTAGCTGCCAGCCCGAGTGTGGAGAATTTGCTAGAGGTGCCTACAGCCCATGTTTTTGTCAGGTCAGGAAGTCAGGATCAGGGAGAGTTTCCAACCATGGAGTCAGACTTTGAGTCATTTTTCTCAGCTGCTGCTTTGGACAATGAATCAAGCAGTGATTTCAAGGGCTCTAATCTAACTTCAATACCCACAAGTGGTGGCAACTTGGGCACTGTGAATGATACGGATTGGGAGGACTTGTGGAGTGAAGGGCTCATTGGTGGAAATCCAGAGGAAGAGGTTGTGGTGGGGAATGATTCTGAAATCGATGTGGAGGTGGAGGATCTTGTTGCTGATCCTTCAGAATGGGGTGAGGACTTGCAAGACCTTGTTGATCAAATGGATTATCTGATCAAGCACAATCCTTAGGGAAGATAATCAGATATCGGTGACTCATTGATGAAGATGTTGTGTTCTGATGAATTGGTCCCTGGAACACCATTCCTTGCTCATCATATTTGGTATTCTTTGTTGTGAGTGAGAAATAATGTATGATTTCTGATGCAGCAGGGAATGGTGAATGTTGCAATGGGGCCGATAGTTGCTGTTTTTTTTATATCTTTTTGCAATCATGATTTAGTTTTTTTTCAACATTGTTGGTACTTCTGATTCTAATCAGTTCTGTTTTGATTTAGTTTCTTCTTCTTTGGTGTTTTGCAGGAGGTGAAGCCTATGGAGTCGAGTAAGGAAGGTTCGTTGAACTCATACTTTGCTCTAGCTTCACACTGGAGTTCAATCAGTCTGTATCACATTTATTCATTCATGTAGTGCTGTAGATAGGTTGATATGAGTACATAAAAACTGTGTCTATAGAAAACGAGTACTAGGTAGTTTCATTCTAATTGTAGTTGAGTTCACAATTAGGTAAATTGCATGCCATGTACCCTTAAAGCTGGTGTGTAATTGTTAAGTACTGGCTTAATGTTAAACTCTTCTGATCAAATAGAATTCCCTTTCATCTTGAAGAAGTTTCGCTATATCAATACTAGAACTGGCAATTTGAGTAACATAACAGACATTTCTATATTCGCAGACAACCTCTGGAACCTATTTCTGCTAAGCATATTCATCATAAATACTCTGTTTTCTCATGTAACTAATTTTCAGGGCATTGGACCTTCGTTGGGTTTAAATGGCTGAACTCCTGCTCTCCAAAGCAACCCAAATTGACAGAAAAATCCTGTGCAGAACAAAGGCCACGAGTATGACAGATTGACGGACAGAAAAACAAAATTATATACTAGTAAATTGCCTTCTGCAGAATAAAAAGGATTTTTTTTTTTTCCTTTAGACACATGCACTGATGCACATGATTAATCGGCAAACATAATTTTTTTTTTCTTAGTTTTGTTTCCGTTGAAGGGGTGTATTCAATTCAGATTTTAAAAGATTTTGACTAACTTTTGATAATCTGTGGATTCTGCTAATTCCATAGATTGTTTTAATTCTATGCAGAGTTGAGCAGATTCTGTTAGATTGATTTATCTCTATTTCTATAGACTTTATAAGTCCATAGATTGTTGTAATAAAAGAAAAATAATAGATTTATCTCTATTTCTGTCAATTCATTTCTTCTTATATTTCTTCCCCTTCCCCCTAATATTTCATCCAATTCCATTGCAGATCTGCTGCATTTAAAAACAAATGAATGAGGACCATCCAACAGATAAAAGTTAATCAACGTAAAGAGATGTATAACAAATGAATAATTAAACTTTCCCACAGTAAAGAAAACAAACAAAAATGAAAACTTGATCCCACAAAAAAAAAAAAAAAAAAAAAGAGAAGAATTGTGTTGCAAACTGCTCCAGACCTATAGTTATTCATATGGCTAAATAACATATATGATTAAAAAGGGTGAAACTATATGGAACATAAACTAGACACATATTCCCTTCTCCCTATAAAATTTTACAGTCCCATTAAGTACGAGTACAAAACTATAGGCCTGCGAATTGACTGCTTTATTATGCAGATTCTGCTGTAACATGAGTCTGATATTGGCGTACTTGGTTTGCAATTGTAGAAGCTGTAAGACTCAAAATTCAAAATTGTTTCTCAGACATATATGAGACATGGCACATGAGACATATAGGTATAAGTTTCTGTATATTTTCAGCTGAGAAACTATAGCCTTCCAAATTCAATCTGCAGTTATTTTTTTGGTTTGCCCTATAAATATGTGTCTTAGGATGATATAGTCCTAAAATTGGTGGACAACCTGATTTCGGCGTGAGCAAGTATTCTTTTAATGAGGCAATATATTCTTAGGAAAGATAGTAGTAAATAATGTCTTAGGAAGTAAAGATAGTAGTAAATAATGTCTTAGGAAGTAAAGATAATGTATTCTAATGCTAAAATAGTAGTAAATTTAAGTAACTGAAGCAATATATTCAGTCATATATATATATATATATATATAGTTCCTATCCAGAGCGAAGCTTCGCTTTGAAATTAAAATGTGAAGTTCCTTGTTTGACTCACTTTTCTATCGTATTTCCACATCTCCACCATTCAATTTATTGATACTAATGCATAGATCATTCATATAAAATTTTATTCAAATTGATGATCGTCTAGGTACCGAATTAGGTTAAATCAATGAACGGACCATAAACCTATCTAACCAGAACTGTTTGTGTAAATCACGATTATGAACACTTAAACGATCATCAAATTTGATGAAATTTTGCAGGAATGATCTATGCATTAGTATCAATAAACTAAATGGTGGAGATGTGGAAATACGACCGAAAAGTGAGTTAAACAAGGAACTTTATATTTTAATTTCAGAGCGAAGCTTCGCTCTGGATAGGAACTGTATATATATATATATATATATATATTATATATATATATATATATATATATGACTGAATATATTGCTTCAGTTACTTAAATTTACTACTATTTTAGCATTAGAATACATTATCTTTACTTCCTAATATATGTACAATACTATGAATAAACGAAGAGGCAATCTGATATTGATAAAGAAGCAATCTGATATTGACAACGTTGAATACAAAGTCACAAGGCATATCAAAATGCCCTTAAACCAGGACAAGTACAGAAAAAAAATCTGTCTCATGATTTAGGGGATTTGAAATCAAAGAAAAAATAGATTCAAAGAGTTTATAGGGAACCATCTTCATTAGGGGGTTTGGGGTTTATAGAGAAACCATCTTCGTTCAAGGTAAAGCAATATCGTGGGATCTGGGCGTTGCTTTCAAACAAGGAAAATATAGAGAAAGTAATAGCAACATACCTCCAGCCATCATCACCAAATCCAAAACCTAAAGAGCACAACAACAAAGAGCAAATCAGACTTTTGTTATCAGAGGACAACAGAGAGAAGTGAGGTCGTGGACGTCAAGGCCAGTTCGTCTTCTTCTTCTGTTGTCGACGTTTCATCTTCGGGTATGAGAGAGACATAATACGTGAAAATCTCTTGTGTGGAGGTGAGATTTCTCTAAGGGTTTGGTATTTATACCAAGGCACAAAAAATCCTACAAAGTCGATGATATAATAGAATCCTTGAAAGTCGATTAACTTTTCAATACCACTAGATTTAGAAGGATATTTAAAAGTCATGATTGAATACCAACATATTTTTACAGACTTTTAAAAATCTGAATTGAATACCTATAGACTTTTGAAATACAAAAAAATCTAATAGAATCTTAATTGAATACACCCCCTTAATGTTTTTCTCTGTTCTTTTTTAATGCATAAGTGGTAGAGGTCATTCCTCTCTCTCACTCATCTTTCAACCAAAAAAAACACATGATTAATCGGCAATCTTATATGCTTTAGAATTTGACTATGTAAAGACAAACGCATGGAGGAAGGAATCGAAACCATTGTTGATAGCAGAACAAAGAAATAGATGCTCATCTATCTCAACTGGAGTGGTGACAAACGAGTGAAAATAAGAAAATGATAGGCATACAAACGAAGAATTAGAATATTTGAAAACCCCAGTGCTCTAAACAAGGGTCGCATCCAATAAAAAAAGATAAGAGTAGATTAATGGATGAAAACCCAACCTCGTTTTGGTTCCTTGTACTAGCAAACACAGCTCCATTGTGCCATATTCTTTTCAAAGTTTGGTCGGCAGATTATGCATCTAGAGCTTGCAAGGGGTTCTACAATGCTCTGCAGTAATGAAACACTTGTAGACTCTAAAATTTTGATACTCCAAAACACAGTTGAATTTTGAAAGCATGAAAGCAAACATGGTGTCCTGGCCGACAGGAAATGTCATGCTTTCATCACCACCACAACATGGTGCAAAAATTTCAGGAATAAAATCATTTGCATAGAGACAAAGGACCCAGTAACCTTGTTCAAGTTGCCTAGTGAGCAGTGAGACCCAGCCACTTATTCCATCAGCTATATATTAAACCAAGAACCTAAGTTTGTTTGATCAGGTATCCTCTCCTTTCTTTCTCACTCACAGAACTAAAGGAAGACAGCTTTCACAAATTGATGGGGATGGAGTTTTTGATTACCAATGGTTCTCTGGTGTCGACCACTTTCACAGTGCTGGCAGTATTGGCTGGAGTCTTGGGATACTTGTATGCACCATACTGGGGAGTGAGAAGGGTTCCTGGCCCACGAACTATCCCTTTTCTAGGACACCTTCCCTTGCTGGCTAAGCATGGTCCTGATTTGTTCTCAGTTCTTGCCAAGCAATATGGCCCTATCTTCAGGTTAGTATGTGTTTCTGGATGTAGCAAGTAGCAACTAGCTATATCAAGCTTGTTGTTTGAAGCAGAAATTTAACTGTTTGTGAGAAATCTTAACTGCACTCTCAGATTGTGGCTATTTTTTTTTTTCTGTTAATTATGAGTTTTTGGTGTTCATTACACATTTGATCTTGTAGTTGACTTCAAACTTTAGTGATGTCAGGTAAATTTGTTGATTAATATGGGCAGGTTTCATATGGGAAGACAGCCACTTATAATTGTAGCAGATGCAGAACTTTGTAGAGAAGTTGGAATCAAGAAATTCAAAGACATTCCAAACAGAAGCATACCATCTCCAATCTCAGCCTCACCTCCTCACCAAAAGGGTCTCTTTTTCACCAGGTAATGTTATTTTCATGTATGATGTGGAGAATATCAGCTAAAGTTAATATTTTTTTTTTTCTTTTTTTTTACTGAGATTGATTTTGAGCCTAATTGATTCAGGGATACAAGATGGTCAACCATGAGAAACACCGTTTTATCAGTGTATCAACCTTCATACCTAGCCAGCCTTGTTCCCACCATGCAATCATATATTGAATCTGCAACTCAAAACCTTGATGACTCTTCCAACAAGGAAGACATTACCTTTTCAAACCTTTCACTCAGATTGGCCACTGATGTTATTGGACAAGCTGCCTTTGGTGTCGACTTTGGCCTTTCAAAACCACAGTCTATTAGTGATTCAATCAACAAGGTTGATAATGGTGAAGACAAGAATGATGATGAAGTTTCAGACTTTATCAACCAACACATCTATTCCACAACTCAGCTTAAGATGGACTTGTCAGGTTCCTTATCAATCATATTGGGACTACTTGTCCCCATAATACAAGAGCCATTTAGGCAAATCTTGAAGAGAATTCCGGGCACTATGGACTGGAAAGTAGACCGGACTAACCAGAAATTGGCAGGCCGGCTTGATCAGATTGTAATGAGGAGAATGAAAGATAGCGATCGAGGTACCAAGAATTTCTTGTCACTCATAATGAATGCAAGGGAGTCAGAGGGGGTAGCAAAGAGTGTGTTCACTCCAGACTACATTAGCGCAGTCACTTATGAACATTTGCTTGCTGGGTCGGCCACCACATCTTTTACATTGTCCTCAGCTGTTTACTTGATTTCTGGACACCCGGAAGTGGAAAGCAAGTTGCTAGCAGAAATCGATGGATTTGGTCCACATGATCAGATCCCAACAGCTCATGATCTTCAGCACAAATTCCCTTATCTTGAACAGGTAAGTAGCATGAAACAAGAGCTAATCAAGTAGTCATTTGTTTGATGTTTTTTTACTTGATATGTCTACACAAAATTGGCAGGTTATTAAAGAGGCAATGAGGTTTTACTTGGTTTCTCCACTAGTTGCAAGAGAAACGTCAAGAGAAGTAGAAGTAGGAGGTTATCTTTTACCAAAGGTATACTGCTGTTTATCTTCATACCGGTTTGAATCACTGTATGTAACCTAATGAGATATTTGTTTTGAGCAGGGGACTTGGGTCTGGTTAGCTCCCGGAGTTTTAGCGAAAGATCCAAAGAACTTCCCTGAGCCAGAGAAGTTCAAGCCAGAGAGGTTTGATCCGAATGGCAAAGAAGAGAAACAAAGGCATCCTTATGCTTTCATACCATTTGGAATAGGGCCTAGAGCATGCATTGGTAAGAAGTTTTCTCTACAAGAACTAAAGCTCTCACTGATACATTTATACCGGAAATATGTATTCAGGCACTCTCCAAACATGGAGACACCTCTGGAACTTGAGTTCGGCATTGTTCTTAACTTCAAGAATGGTGTCAAGCTTACAGTTATTAAGCGGACATGATGTACTCATTAAACTTTTTCAGTCATGATCATCGCGAGTTCCACAAGCTCTACTGTTTTACAAATCAAAAGCAAAGTTGTTGAGAGATGCTAGTGTTGATTTAGCATGTCATGCTGCTCAAGGTTGTTTCTAGAGTTGTTGAGCCGCTCCCCTTATAAACTAGTTTGGTTCCAGCAGGATACATCCTTCAGAAACCTAGGGTGAAACATTGTATACACGTTTTATGATTAATCTCATAAGAAATATGAAATAAGTAGGAAGCAGTGTCATAACAACAAATCAACATTTTTTACAAATGAAACCTCAAATCATAATCAAGGTCGATTATCAAGGACGCATCTATTACTGGTGCGGAAACTACTCTAGCACAAAACACTTACACAATTAGGGAACAGAGAACAACAAGCGGTTGATCTTTCTCAAGCAAAGTCCAACTAATCATATGATCAAGTATCCCTTTCATCTTAATTTCATAGAGTTCTTATCCAAGCGGGTTGGCATGCCAAGCGGCTTTGAGAAATGGACTGATGGTGGTTCAGAACCAGCACTACTTTTGGAATCCCCATTAGAGAATGCCCCAGACCTCTTGAGAAACTGAAATTCATCCATGGATTGCCTTTGAGTTCTGTGAGATTGATAACTTGCTGCTTTCTGCTTTGCCTTAGTTGACTCAGTCAGGTTCATGTAACTTGGCCTAAAGTTACTGCTCTCATCTGTTCTATCCGAAGCCAGTCCGGTGTTTCCTGAAACAGGTGTTGTGGATGTAAGTGAAGATGAGCCAGGGCTGTCATCATACCTAAACTCTGAACTTGGGCTCGACGATGAGCGAGTAGTCACTTGCCCAAGGTGTGGTGGCTTTGCCGATATCCTAGTGGTGACATTGTTCCTTCTCACTTTGACTGAGCATGGAGGCTCTGAAGATTTCGAATGTTTGCCAATGCCAACAAAAGGGTCTGCAAATTTCTTTGGAGGTGGTGTGAACTCAGATGGATCACTGTTGGATTGTTCCATCAACCTAGTCTCCCATGGCTTAGCTGACATCCAGCGCTCTAACCAGCTCCATCCCCAGCTGTTCCTGTCGAATTCGTTATTCTTATTGAGAGAGTAAACTGAGGAATTGATGCGTGAATTCGAATCTGGGGTTGATCTCCATTGCTGAGAAAACAAAAATAGAAACTCAATCTTTGATTATATAAGCAGTAACATGACCAAAAAAAAGTATCAACATTATTAGGCTTCATTAATTGACACTACCTTTTGAGCGAGAGAGTAGGCAATTGCTCTCTCCCTTTTGAAGGCTCCTTCTTGCCTCATTTGAATCTTTGCTTTAACATCATCTATAGTTCCCTTGCTATCACACCACCCTTCCTGCATTTTCCAATTCCACAACTTCATCAATAAACGAACAACAATAACACCCTTAAAGATTTGTTCTTTCTCATTATGAGCCAAAGCAAAGTGTTCTAAGAGTTTGAAGTACCTCAGCTTCTTTTAAGAGATCAGCTTGAGTGCGGCGCTCATTGAGCATGTTCTGCACAGCTTGGCCTTCAATGGACATTCGCACGCGGCGAGCCCTCACACGTGCCTGAACTCGAACTAGAGCCTGCATGCACCTCAGTGTTACAGCCGCTTGCTTCCTCACTTGTCTTCCCCGAACCAGAGCTTGAAGCCTCACAATCCCTCTCAACGCCTTCAAAGCCCTCCTTGCCTGCAAATCAGTTACAAAGTTTCAAACTTTAGACCCCAAATCTGTAATTGGCCATTTCATCAACAACAGAACAGAACAGAGTACTCTGCTTTTCAATTTATAAGATCATAAACACCGATTTTTGCAACAAAGATCTAAACTTTCTTACACCAACTAGCCTAAATCCGATTCCAGACACATCAATCTAGATCTATTGTTTATGGTTTAGATTTCTACACTATGATAATGAAGTAAACAATGGGAAGAAAAGCAGAACAGTTAGATTACCAGGAAGCCTCGGAAAGCGGTTTGGATTCTGATAGCAGCCCATTCTTGCCTGACAACTCTGAAATCTCTAGGGTGAGCTCGAACCACTGTAGCCACAGCAGCAGTGTACGCTTCAGCCCTTCTCGGCGAATCAGACCCTTCAGAAGCAGCTCTGTGACTCCCTTTGAATCCTTTCCAAGAAGACCCGAAATCCCCTGACGAATTCCTCCATAGCTTCCACTTCTTATTCTTCCCACCTACCTTTTCCTACAACCAAAAAACAGAAGAGAGTTGGGGAAAGTTCTAGCACAGTGAAAATGGTCTAAGCAGATCTAAGGAGATGAAAGATGCGAGCTTTACTTGGTCATCTTTGTCGGGTTTTTTGAAACCTATAAGGGACTTCACCCATTTGCCTGAAGCACCCATATTTGTAAGAATCAGAAACAGAAAGCTCAAATCTTTGTGAGAAGTTAGAGCATGAAACTGAAGGAGAAGAGTGACTGTGGTTTAGAAAACACAACAGACTCCAACGTGGGATGTGGTTGGCTTAGTTTTGTGGGATAAGTGGGGTGCTGTGTTGGTAGTGGTTCAGAGATGAAGTGAGAGCCGTTCGAGATTTGAAATTCAAAAACATACAGCAAAGGACAAGAGGCAGTGTATAAATGGCGCTCGATTCTTTGGAAACTGGTGCAAGTTTGTTTTGTGTTGGCCCCCCATTTTGTGCAAGATTTACGAAATTACAGCGCACCACTTTATCTGGGGAAGAATGAGGAGTGTGGCCACGACGGCACGACTCTGTAAAAGTTAGGAAAAGAGTTAAAAGGGAAACCGACAACGTATCTAACTGGATTGGATGACTGGTCACTCTTCATTTGTGCCTTTGTGTTTTCAATTTCTGGTTGCGACCTTCACAGTTCTGGGCATGTGATTGGGGGACAAGTTTGAATGAGTAGGTAGAAGCTAAATTCTTTCATTTAAAGATGATAATAGCTTCATTCATGTTAGAAAAAACCCAGATTGGATCTTGGGTTAGTGCATTTGTGTTAGTGATCCATTGTTTTTTGTTTGGATTTTGGTGCTTGTTTTTACTGTATGGATTAACACATTTAAAGAAATGTGCTACAATAGAGACCGTTACAATATGTGAAGACTGCAAAACAATATCACCAACCCATGAATATGATTAAAGATTAAGCAAAATCATAAACAACCGAAAGTCAAGAAGTTGAGATGCATTGTTGTTGTCCGATTACATGCATAGTACCTTGAATTCGTTTGACATTGTTTCACCTTGAATTGAAGTTTTTTTTGTGTTGAAGCTCTGTATGTGATCCATTGCTTTGATCCACTATGATTGTAACAAAGTTGATGTCGTAGTTTTATAACTATCAGTGAAGTTACAATAAGTTAAATGATTAAACAGAATCGAGCAATCCATAATGCACTCATGCTAACCCTTGAGAGAAAATATGAAGCCGGTTAGAAAGGTATATGGCTTTTCCACTTGTTCATCTATCTTTCAACCAGTTCTTGCAATTTTGTGTAAATTCACGACAATATGCTATAATGAAGTGTCGTAAAGAGTGGATGATCCGGGATGAATGAAAATGTTTGAAGGTTTCAAACTGTTGGCGATAAAAACATTAGTACATTGTCACAAAACTCCATTGTGGATTTAAAAAGATTCAGTTAACAGCTGCTAGGACACAAAGTGACTGAACTATTACAAAATTCAGGCCAAACTAAATCAAATTAATCCTTGAATGCTATGATTCCTATGAACACATTTGATGTGATTGAAAAGTTTCCTTCAGCCTGCACATAATTGCTGAGGTTTATGATAAAATTTCAATACATGGCACAGACTCGAAACACGCATAACAGAAGACCGAAATTTTAAGAAACACTAATTATTGTTTTGAGGTTTATAATCGCTTCGTTTTGAATCATGCACGAAAAATTGACAGTGGACTGAAGAGTGGAGAGCGGAGACTGACGAGTGTTCTGGAAAAGAAGCACTTATTTAGAGAAAAGTGCATTTTGTGTTTTACTTGCATTATTTTTTCCTTTCGAATTTCTCAACAAACACCAACTAGACTTTATATGTTGTTGTCAGGCGCTGACATCGAGGTTGAACACTCTTGTCCCTTGCCACCAAGATTTCAAAATTCCAATCTTTCTCTTCCCATTCCATATTTAAATTCATGGAGTACTTCCAGAAAAGGGTTGTTCTTTATTTCAATTTTTCCTCCTTGGATTCCCTCTTTTATGGTTATTCGGAATAAATTCATTTCATTTATGATCATCCTCTACCTCTTTGAATTTGGAATCCTTGCTTTCTGTTTTAGTACATTGGATCCCCTCTACCAAATGACTAGCAGTGTTGTACTATCATTGCATGATGCCTGTGTTGCATAAAACCCAGAGGAAGAAAAAGAATGATGCATGTGGACATTGTTTTTGCACCATTCACAAGAAGAGCTGCTCATATATACAAATTTGCAAGAAAAATTATTTTAAAGAGTGACAAAGAAATAAAAGAATAACAAGTTCGGTTTCGTTCCTATGACTCCCTAAACAAGTTCGGGAACAAGATGTACCCCATCACAGTCGAGAGCTAGGTCTCTCTTGTTTTCGGAAACTAGTTTTTAGGAAACGAAAAGCAGACCCAACCGGACTAAAGGGTTTGAAATTAGTCATTTTTCTGAACCAAACGGGGCCTAAAATGTCTGAGCGGAATTAGCTACCCTTGGGCTGGGGAGGCCCATATATTCAAGCCTAGGTGAGACCCTGATCTTTGAGCCTGGTCTAGGTGAAGGGATTGGGGTATAACTTTCACGGCGGCCCAATGTGACTCTTGGTGATAGATTGACTTTCTCAAGAGCTAGGCATTGAAGGTCAGCTGGATAGTCTCTCACACATCCAATACGTGGCCCAAGCCCACTGGTCCACTTGCAAGCTAAGCGCTTTGTCATGTCAAATACTTGTGCTTGTTCTTCTTCTACATCATCTGCATTACTACTAGAACTACTCCCATTGCTCTCAAATTGTTGATGATGATCTGCTGGAACTTCAATGGCAGCACCACTGTTAGAATCATCCAAGGTCACTTTGGTTGTGGATGAACCTGTCACCTCTGGCATAGAGCATTCATTTTGATATGCTTTGTCTTCATCAACAGCATACATCTGTAACACAGTAAATATTTTTCAAAACCCAATCTTTAATTTACTTGGTGTGAAATCAAACATAATTTGCTTATTAGCCTTCTAATTACCTTGACATTGGTTAGATCTATATTGTGCTCTTTCAGGAAGCCAATGAATTCCCTGAAGTTGTCTGCGGTTGGAAGATAGTGACCACTGTATGGCCATATAGCCTGAAAAAAAAAGAAAAAAAAAGTGAAAGATGAGAATCTTCATTGGCTTAGCATTGCATGTCTTGGAGAGATTATAATTAGATTTAAACGTATAATATAATGTATGTATGTACCTCAAGAACCCCATTATGGGCAACTAATCTTCCAGCTGCAGTAGTAGCCCCTCCAGAGAGGAAACTTGAATGCTGAAAAGCACCCTTCTTTTTCTGGCCTACATATAAAGACCTTGATGTGCTCAGCACAAATATCCACTTTGACCCTTCATCTGTGTCAACAAGTAACCCTGATTGCTTCTGCACTAGCTTGCCGTCCTCTATGATCACTTCATATGCTTCCCTCTCCCTCTGCAATAAACAATGAAAAGGTCAAAACTATTACTATGGAGGCTGCAGATATGAACATCAAAGTAGCTGTAATAGTCACTAGTATACGAGTTCATACCGGTTCAAGATATTTGATGCACTGGTGCTGTAGATCAGGCCTTGGACACTTCTTGACATTTGTGTCCTTACCATCACCAACATCCAACCTTCAGTTTCAGGGTGAAGGAAAAAAAAGGTTAATATTATGAGTGCTAAATTCGTAGAAAAATAAATGATGGAAGCTGTTTTCATTACCAGTAGAAGAAAGGTTGAGAGCTCATGCAAGCAGTCCACACATCGTAATAGAATTGCAAATTGTGTCCATAGCGATGGCGTGGATCAATCTGTAGGAAAAAAGATCAGAGATTTTCAGTTTCTGTTTGATCAATTCCAATGTCACTAAAAAAGAAAGAATTTCTATGGATTAATAAGCCTAGTAAGAGGGCTGTCCACATGGTCTAATGATCCTTGTGTGACGACCA
Organism: Fragaria nilgerrensis; assembly: GCA_010134655.1. Taxonomy (NCBI): domain Eukaryota; kingdom Viridiplantae; phylum Streptophyta; class Magnoliopsida; order Rosales; family Rosaceae; genus Fragaria; species Fragaria nilgerrensis. Next base: position 28,998,716 of record CM020978.1, on the reverse strand, counting down.
TTTTTTTAAGCTTATAATTCATGGACTGCTCTATAATATTACAATGCTTCCAAAGTTCCTGAGCTCTTAGTCTCTTTACTGTTTTTCTATTATTCGATGAAAACGAATGAGAATTATAAACAACAAAGGTTTGTAAACAGAACTGAAAATGTAAAGAAGCAGAAAGAAGACAGTTTTCTGTAAAGGACTGAGTTATAGAGGATATATACTCACAGCTTCAAGCCAATGCTGCAGGGCTAGTTTCTGAGCCTTCTCATCCTTGCATAACCCCTTCCCTAACTACAAACACAAACATATTGCTTTGTTAACTTTGACCTTCTCCACTGATTTGCACATCTCAAAAATTCCATTCACATAAACCATTTTAAACAAGTACCTTGGCTGCCCTTTTCCTAGCTCTTGTCCACTTTGATACAGCAGTTTCATGTTTCTCAATGTCGAAGAATGACACCGAATTTCGTTCTAAACTTGCCAAGTCTACGGCTTTCCACCTACAACAAATTCACCAAGCACATATAAGCAACAAAATAACACAAAAGGGTATCAAAAGAAAAAGAAGTGTCACATTTTCATGCCACACACCAGAGTTCCTCAACAACAACAGCACAATCTGCAAGGTTGCGCCTAGTCCTGTAACTCTTGTACACTTTCTGAAGCCTGGTTGCTGCAGCATCGCGTTCACTAGCCTCCGGCTTTGGAGAAAACAACATGATCGGTTCAGGAAGCAGAATTGTGGGTTTCTTGATGTGCATTTTTTCACAGTTTCTACCAACTGAAGAAACTGAATGTGATTTCTCATCATATGTATCAGATGCTGCTTTGAGTTTTTCTTCTGTGGGTTCCCAGTTCTTGAAGCTCATTGACCTTTCCATGCTTTTTTCATAGTCTACTAACCCATTAGACTTCTTATGAGGTTCTGAATCTTCAGTGCTTAAGCTAATGGACCTCACGGTGAGTGTCTCTATGGTGCCGGTGAGGCCCATTAGTTTTGGCTGTGATCAAATGATGAACGTGCTCAGCAAAACCAACTGTAAATTAAGCACCAGAAAACTCAGTTCAGGCTGTCATGGAGTTAACACTCATTACCAACATAATCCAAACCAAACAAGTGAAACAACAACAACCCATCAAGCTTTACTAAAGAATGATATGAAGTACATCAACATGTATGAACAATGATGTAAGATGCTCAAGAATATCAGTTAAGCTTTTATCTTACATGCAATGCAAGCTCCTCCTCCGCCCCTTCTTCTTTTTCTTTTTTCTTATTCTTCCTCTTCCTCTTCCTTAATCTATGTTTCTCAAGTCAACTTGTTAGTGTGGAGAGAATTTTAAGGAATGAAGACAGTTTATCATCTTAGTGTATGTATACTAGCTAGTGGCACTGGTAAATTCACTCAAGTGTTTGAAAAATCAAAGTCGGTAGCTTCATGGAAGTTAAAGAGAAAGACCGAAGAAGCACCTAAACTACTCGTATATTCACCGACACATGCTTCTAATGGCAAAAATATAAGCTTGCAGGGTCAACAATGTGTGAGAACCAAGAAGATAAGCTGCGGTTTTGGTTGTTGAGCCTTGAATCTCTTCCGGTTTTGACTCACTGACTTCTGCGGTTTTGGTTTTCTTTACTTCAGTTCTTTTTATTTCTTATTTTCTACAAAGACTAAATCCTATAAGTCATAGATTATGTTTACTCCATTTGGCATTTGCAATAGAAAAACAACACTATTCCTCTAACAACCATGAATCTGTTACAGTTTGTGCTGCTGTTTTATGTTTTAGAGCATGGTCAACCTACCAATAATGCAGGAGTCTCTATCCGCAACAGTTTTCCATAATTGATTTCTTTATCTTCAAGAGGAGGTTGGGTGTGATAAATATATTAACGGCCCCATTTGCAAACCACAAGAGGCATATATTTTTCTTACTTTGATTAGGGTAGCACCATTAACTTGGTTAGTTTGTTGAGGTGTAGATCAACTTGCGCAACAAAACCAGAATTAAAAACCAGCCAAGTCGACTAGTAGAGGTTGTCACACTGAAAAAGAAATATACGTGGCTTGTTGGCCTTAGCTCAACCTCCACTGGGTCTGAAGTTGGCCTTTCTTTGAAGATAACCACTTGGCTTGTTAGTACAGAAGTCGTTCATGCCATAACTCCAATATTATATACACAGTCTCATCTTCGAAAGAACGGATAGGAATCATAGGATATAGATCTAACTGGAAGAGAGACTACAAGGAAGCTTTGTGACAATTTTGACTGTGACCCCTTATCTCCAAGGCAATTGGCATGCCAAGAGCCCAAGACAGACGGGAATGACTCGAATGAGTAATGGTGGAGAGTGACATTTTCTATCAGAGATATAATAGAAATGGTAGAAATACTGGGTTGTTAGAACTTTATGTCTATGAGAGAAAACTAAACCCATCTTCCTAATCAATATGTTACTCCTGGTCCTAGATATTGATAGCGGATGATTAGAATGGGATTTGAGGATGAGGAATCATTTTTCACAAAAACAAATTGGCCTTGTCAGAACATTATAATTGAAAGGAGCTTGGGGGTCTTCTATGAAGAAAACAAGCCTTTAGTCGACCAAAGAAAGACACGCCCTTTTGTGATGGGACTGTCTCTGTTCATGGCTCTATCTGGAAAGGCATTTGCTAAAAGTCCAAAACATGCATATTCAATCATTCAGACACATTGGCACGATTGTATTTGTCTGTGTTTTGATACTCGCTAGTTGTTAATAATACACTCAGGGAACCGCAGATGGAAAATTATTTGGAACAACGGTGTAAAATCAATGGTCTCTTGAGAGAGAACAGTTGTATTAGCTCAATTGATGGCTTGATGCCATATATTTCAAGTTAGAAAAATATCAGTTTATTCCTCGAAATCTTTGATGGCAAAATCAGTTCAGTCCTGCAATTTTTTTTTTTAAATCAGTTCACCCTTTCAATTTTCATAAACACATCAGTTAGGTCTAATTTTTGAATTCCTCTTGAAATATGACGTCACCAAAGCTGTTGGAACTGACAAGGGAACCCATAATTCAGCTTTATCCCTCGTTTTCAACAAAATGTCTGAAATTATGGGCCCCTTTGTCAGTTCCAACAGCTTTGGTGACGTCATATTTCAAGAGGAATTCAAAAATTAGACCTAACTGATGTGTTTACGAAAATTAAAGGGACGAACTGATTTAAAAAAAAATTGCAAGACTAAACTGATTTTGCCACCAAAGATTTAAAAGGTAAACTGAATTTAATTCTTGAAGTTAATATGTTACAGATTCTGAGTCTCTTATTATGAAGCAGTTATTCGTTGGGACTTCTGTTGGGGCGTAATGTGGAGCCAAACTTTCATTGCGTCATATGCTGTGAAACCAATCGCAACAGAAGGGACAATCTGCGAGCACAGTATAACAACTTCTTTGTCAGGCAAGGCAAGCATGTCAAAATACCAAATTAGCATAGTTATCATAAGAACCAGAAATCTATATTCTCTATCTAATTGGCCTAACTGATGTCGATGCTTCAAATTATACACAATAATCCTATAAATAACAATCATTTGATCAATACGGAACAAGCAATCACCTTGATATAGTTAATGCTCAGGCCTGCAAACAACTTTTGCCATCCTTGATTGCGGATAATAAATTTAAGCCCGTGCATTGTGTTTTTGTACTTGACACCCCCTGAAGGCTGCAGATTCTCAACCTGTTACATCCCAAAACTAATGTGAGAATTCAAATGATATTTCCTCTGTATTCAACCACCTACATTTGTGTACTCTATTCCCTCGAAACTCCACAACATACAAAAGAAATTCTCATAACTTATTATGACTTCATAGCTTCTTGTTGCATCAGATTTTTAACACCATGCAATGACGCAAAGAAGAAAAAAACTTCAAACAGGTTTAACCTCACCAAAATTATAAGAAATATTGAAAAAGCAATACCTGCATTTGCCTCCTAACAACATCCAATGGGTATGTGAAGGTTTGCCCAACTAAGCCAGCCAAAGCTCCGCACGAAAGTTTCATCCCAATAGACTTTTCATACTCCTCAGGAACATGGCTTTTAAGTTTCTCATATATGTAGAACTTTAAACCAGCGTAAGGGAGGATTCCAGTCAGGGTGGGGCCTGATAAAGTCAATGAAGGTTCAACGCAGTATTAGTTTAGTCCATCATATATGACTCAAGGAAACTTCAAATTGACAAATTTTGACAGATCAATCAAACTTAGATACACAAATAAGTATGAGGACTCAATAGAAAAATCTTTGCTACTGTTACTTAGACAATGGAAATAACAGCCATTCATGCATACAAGTACTGTGGTGATAAACGGTTTACTACATATCATAATTAGGCCCTCACACATGTAATGACATATGTACCTACACCGCGATAAAGTCCACGCAAGCCTCCCTCCTTGTAGACACTAGACAGGACATCTCCTATGCCCTTATAAGAGATTTGAGTATGAACACCTTTCATACCGTAATTGAAGTTTCCTCTGGTGTTAACTACCTGTAAAACCACAATCAACGAAGTAAATAGAAGAAGATTAGAAACGAACCAGTCGATCAAGAACTTAAAAGTGCAGATCTTAACTAAGCACAAGTTTATCCACTATTTCTGCTAAACTTCTTCAATCTGCATTCTAAATTTTAATGTTGCAAAAAAAAAAAAAAGACAACTTCTCACTAGAAATATGTCCAAGGGATAATGACCTGATAAGCAAGTTTGGTGCGAGCCAGGTCTAAGGGGTAAGTGCATAAAACTGCCGTTCCACCAGCTGCTGAACCAGCTAAAAGATCAATATGAGGCCCTGATCCTAGAGCAGAATAATTATCCAAGATCCAACACCTATACCGCTCATATGCCATGTAATGTAAGGCTGCATATGGAACAATTCGAACAACACTAGCTCCATTTCCTCTGAAAGACAACAAGAAGTTAGAGAACAGTTAATTAAAACGGAGGATGGACACCTAACTGAAAAAAAAAAAAAAAAAAGAGAAAAAAAATTGATTCTTCATGTCCAACTTACTTGTAGAATCCTAGAAAACCTTCATTCTTTAGCACCTTGTTCAAAGATTGCCCTACCCCCAGAGAACGAAACTCTGCTCTTGTCTATAGAATTCCATGCAAATATACAAACACAAATATTAGAGAAGCAAAATGCAGGAGTATACACAAACAAACATATAACAAAAAATATGAAGGGCAATGCACCTAGCATATACACAAGAATCTGAAGAGCAATGTACCAAATAGAATCTCTATTATTTCTAAAGCAAGAACCTTATGCGAAAATGAAATGAAATGCCTCACCTGCAAGAGTATCTTGGTCCGTTCCAGCGGCGCAATAGCAGTCTTAGCAAATCCCCCGGCTGCCCCTCCAGCAATCAGCTCTTTAAGATACACAGGCATGCTATCAATGAACGATACCTCAGAAGCATCAACTAAATCCGCCACATTTGTGGTCAAGGTTGATGATCTTTGCGCAGAAGAACCCATCTCAAACACTCAAAACTTTGTCACACAAAAAGAAATGCAGACAAACACACGCCTTGTGAATTCGACAAATTCGATTATGAAATTTATCCTGCCTGAAGTATGAACAACTCCTTATCCCATCTATCTCTCGAACAGCAAAAAAGAAAGTTGAGGTCAAATGGCCTGAGAACACCCAGAAACGAGTCGGGCACGCTCACAAGCCGATCCTGCTCCTCGGTGATAACTAGATACATCCAAAGAAATCCAGCCAACCCCGCCAAACTAAGCAATCACTCAAAACCCTCGCAACAATGATGCATAAATCATCACAAACCCATCAACAAAACTCAAAATCGAAACAAACGATCTATCTATCAGCCAAATCCAATCCCTCAATGCCCCTAGGAAAATGGGGGAGAAGGGCAAAGAGGAATTGAATACGTAAAAGGGAAACCCACCAGAAATTGGTGGATCAGAGACGAGAAGAGGGCACGTCAAGTTTTAAAGAGGGATGAGGATTCCTCGGACTCTCCTCGAATCCCGAATCCTCTCTCTCTCTGAAAACAACTAAACTTGTTTGTTGTCCTGCTTCTCTCTTCTCTGTCTGTCCAACGCGCTTCTAGGAATCTCGAATTTCAAGGATCGGGTTATAAATTCTGTTCTTTTTGGTCAAAAATGATTTTTCGTCAATAAATAGGGAAGCGTATAATATTGACTTGGTCCTTAACGTACGTGATGACCTTTATATATCACGGTGGCGATGTTGCAGTTTGCAGCTTGGATTGCCGACTGGTTCGACGTCTCAATCATATTCTGAGAACTGAACAAAATATTTAGTAACATCATAGAATTGGTGAGGAAACTTCTGGTACTTACCTGAATAATAAGTTAAGTTTATAAAACCTAACAGGCGACTCATCAACATGAAAGTTTCATTGTCGCTATCACGTATTCACGACTGTATTCATCATGAAAGATCTTTCTAGGCTTTCTTTCTCAGTTCTTTATTCTTCATCCTCTTTCGGATATTATTCACTTCCAAACATTGTGTCCCAATCAATATGGGGATGGAGATTTAAGTATATAAGATTCAATGAGGAGGAATCACAATAGATCAAGAATATGTATGGTTCTTCATGAATTAGAAATCAATTTCAAACTCTTATAGTGGAATATTAATTATTACTACTTTGAACGTGTCTGCCATTGTATTGTGCGTGGTTTACATGGATCTCTCAAAGTGGAAATTCAATATATGCTCGAGCTGGAAACATGTACATGTCTAGATCAAAACAGGTTTATTTTTTATTTTTTTATTTTTTTATTTTTTTTATTTTAGGGATTGTTTGCTCAAACTTATATGAAATATCAACGCTCTCTCACTCTCTGTTACAAACTTACAATACGTGATACGGTGATTTCCAAAAACCAGAAATTCCTGGGGTTCTGGTAACTAGAAATTCACTAATTTCATGTGTTTCCAGACCATCACATCATGTTTGCTTTTTAGATGATTCACACTCCCAATTTTAGGTACATGGTGCCATGAACCAGATAAATAGCAGCAATAGGGGAGGCATATATGATGATAAGGTTCAATATATTATCTACTTTTCAGGTTGTGAGCTGTTTTCCACGTGTACGATATCTGGGAACAAATCATGGAATTAAGTATGTAATAGAAAATTAAGTCCCCGGCCTTCAACCCCAAGTTATCAATTTTTTTTTAATATTGTCAACCAATTCTTTTTGTTCGCTGGCAGAAGTAGATATAGCTGCCTCATTATTCTTCATCAGGTAATTTAGAATAAACAAAAGTTGAGCAAGATTGAGCGAATAATTATCGAGTACGCTAGTGAACATTGTCATGATATTAAAGTAGGAAAACAAAAACCTATAACTCATAATTTATAGAGTAAATTACATAGTAGTACATAACCAAATTTACAAACACAAAAAACTCACTTTCAATAATTTTTATACAATAAAGGACACAAGTCAAGCCCACCACCAACAAAGCCCAGACCTGATTTCAAATTTCACTTTGAGAAGCCGAAAAAACCTAATTATACAAAAAAATTACGAAACATGCCATTAAGTCCAACACTTAATTTCAGATCTGATTATCTCTCTCTCTCTCTCTCTCTCTCTCTCTCTCTCTCTCACCCAATCCTTATCTCAACGCCTGAACAAAAGAAGTCGATGACAATGACATGATGACGTGGAAGACGACGGCTGGATGTCGACGTCGACGATGGCTGGACGTCAACGACGACGATGGCTGGACGTCAACGACGACGATGGCTAGACGCTGACAATGAACGCCGACGACGCCCAAATGCGAACGACGGCAAGGTCTTTGTCGATGACGCTAAGATCCTTCCCGGTTCTTTTGACGCCCTGCCAACAATCCGAATCGGGCCGATCCAGATGCTCGACGACCACGACGACTGCTACTGAACCAAGGCTGATCTAGATGCTCAAAGCCCAATCCCATCCATTCCGAGGCCGACGAGTTCCACCGCCTAATCCAATGACAGCTCGCTTTTCTTTATGCATTCCTCTGTTTGGTTCCCTCAGTGGTTCTCTGATTCTGACTACATCAACTGGTTTTGTGCTTTTTCTTCGTTTATTGCGGTGTTTTGGTATTGTGGAAATTGAAGCTTCAATTAGTATTGGGCTGTGTGGAACTGGAGGGGTTCTATTTTGCTATGTGCTTTAGTATTGTAGCAATTGATTATGATTTTGATTAGCTTCAAATCCTAGATCTGGATGAGTATGAGTGATGCTACTGTACATTCGGTAGTAGCACCAGCTATTCAGTGGTCAGTAGCATAAGATTTCGTATCGCTATAGTAATAACTTTGTTTGGTTCCGAAGAATTGCCGGAAAAAATTGTAATAGCACCGTCAGTAGCATAAGATTTCGTATCGCCACAGTAACAACTTTGTTCAGTAGCACCTTCCTACTCGGCATGAGCACATTTTTGTCGACAGTAGCACACGTGGACAATAGCAGCACATTTTTGTCGACAGTAGCACACTTGGACAATAGCAGTAGTAGGATATATAATGAAGGGTAGTTTGGTAAAAATATAATGACAGATGACATGTGAACATTAAATTGTCCTAATTTGTTAATTTTTGTCCTTAAATGTGTAAGATAATGAGTAAATGATGTATTTGTAAACTGAAATTTGGTTAATAACTAATATGTAGTTTACTATAATTCATAATGCTAACTAACTAATCTGCTGATGAGCGGGAGGAAAGAAAAGTCTGTCATGTCACAAAAACAATCGATGTTCACACGAACACTATACAACGTAGTCCAAGAAGCTAGACTGGCACGACAGTTGGATACTTTTAGAATTTACACGACCTCGATCAGAGTTGAGACAAGGACATCAATTCTTGTTCATCCTCACTGATCATTTCACGCTGATCTCCATCTCTTGTGGCGTTGCTTGACCTTTGATCTGGTATTGCACTTGGATCAATGAAGGAGCATTGCCTACTCCTACTCTGGCTGGGAAGTGCTCTCTGATCAATGAACGAGTTTTGCCTACTTTTCGGGTGGTAAGCCGGGATTCTTCTTCCCTTGGAATCGTAGATCATAGCAGCATCCTCATCTTCATCTGGCACTCTATTTTTCTCTCCTAATATGATCGTCTTCATCCAAATCGATTCTTCCTGTTTCGTCATTGACGCCATGGACGTCACTGACGACATTGACAACTTTCTCCCGTTGTTGTTCTTTCGTTTATTAAAGTTAGCATCGTCCTTATTTTTCTCTCCTCTTCTCGCCATTGACAAGCTTCTCGGTAGCTTGAGGCTCAAACTCGACAGCAATCGTCTATCCGAAGCCGATTTCTTCATCTGAGACGTCGTCGTATTGGCATTGCTTGCATTCCAAGAATTAACCGCCTGCGCTCCTATCCCTGACGTCTTCATTCCTGGTGGAAGCGGGAGTTCTTTGTTTATTAAATCATCTTCTTCATCTTCCTTATCTTCTGTTTCGGGTTCTTGGGGCGCTGTTGTCTCGTCCGACATTGCTGCTGCTGGTTCTTCTCTTGTTTTCACATCAGCCACACCCTCCTCTTTCGTTTTTAACACATCCGGAGATTGTAGAATATCCTCATGATTAACATTACGCTGCGTTTTTCGTCTAAAACTACAAAGAGCTGTGATCATGGCAAAGGTGGCTGCAGCCATGCCAAACAGCAAAGATTGAGAATGAAAGCACCGGAGGAATCAGCAAGTCGTTTTCATCCGTGGGAATGGTTCTTCCCATGAGTATTCAAACATCAAAACCAATATTGGCCGGGGAAGTTGAACCTGTAAACATTCATTGTTAAAGCTTGTGATCCATTCATTGGTGGTTTTGATGTGTTGCTTAGCTTTGTGATTTTGTTTCAGATCCCCTAGCTTGGTTCTTCGATTTTTGGACCGAGGTTTTGAATTCAAAAGGGTTCCCCTAGCTAGCTTCCCTTCTACAATGTTGGGTTTGATGCTTGTATTCCTCGAAGAAGAGAGAGAACCAGGGCAATTGGAATTTGGAAATGCAGTCATTCGTAGCATCATCCGAAACAGAATGCTTGAGTTTAGGAAATGGGAGGAAAGAAACAGCTGTGACCAGTCGTCCAGTCCTACTTTAGGTTAATCTGGTTGTTAATTAAGGTAGTTATGTTAAGGTGTTACCCAATAATGTTATATGAGTGATACACCATCAAAATAGATGGTGGCAGCAAGCAGTGCTAAATGAGTAATGAATATCAATTTGACATAACGTTTAACATATATGGTGTAATGTCAATATGTAATGAACATAAACTCCTTTTTTTTTTTTTTTCAATGAATATCAACTCCTTACTGTTAATATAACAAAATATGTCATCAAGTCATCATGGTGTGGCCGAAAATAATACATATTTGTTCAATTTTAATTCAATTACTATTCTAGGATATTCCATATGTGTGTCTTGGCCTTATGTCATCAGGATATGTAGTTAGAATAAGACTATGTATTCCTTATCATTACCATGTTAGTACTTTGTAATTCCCTATATAAAGGGTTCTTATCAATGAATAAGATTATGATTCTCTATTCTATTACTATCTCTCTTTGTCTCTACTATTTATACTTCATCACGTTATCATGCACTTTGTCTAACCCTATAGCCAATAGCCCACCATTTGTTTTCTAAAACCCTAAAAAAAAAAAAAACGTTTTTCGGCTCCTTTGTCTGACCACCGCCGCTTGTTTTCTCGGCCACCGTCTGACATCACCGGCTGCTAATCCCTTGGCGGTCGCCTACCGATGATTCTTGGTTTCCTTCGTCTACAATTTTTGACATCTTCAAGTGTTTGAAGTTTCGATAGGTATGTTTTGAAACCCTAAACTTTTCCAAGTTCAATAATTCGGGGAGGATAAAATTCTTTCCTCCCTTCTCCATCTCCATTCTATGCTTGAGATTTTGTGCGTGCAGGTACCAAAATCCCGGAATTTTATTCGCGGGTTAAGAGTGTGTTTGATCACTCTTGCTTCCTTGTCCGGGTTGTGTATGATCAACCTCGACCTTTCTTCGGATTGTGTTTGATCAATCCGAGGCCTTTTTCTGAATTGTGTTTGAACAATTTGCGGCTTTTTCGGATTGTGTATGATCAATTCGAAGGACAAACCATTAAAAGCATTGTTTGTGACCTTTATTGAGTCTCATAACAGCTTGGTTTTGTATGCAAGAGCAATGTAACATTCTGCTCCTTTGAGTTTTGACGTACTCGATGCCTAAGGCGAATCTTCGCTTGGTATCTGTGAAACTTTTCATCGGAAAAAATTAAACCACATGTTTTGACCCCCAGGCTAACAAGCCTAGATGCCGAGATTTCACATCTTATGCGCTCAAAGTTTTTGACGGCCACATCAATAAAAGCCTTCAATGACAATCTGTGCAAAAAGTAATGACCACAAAGTACTGTGGAATGCACTTATAGAGCGTTTCTTGAAACGTCCATCTAACTCAACTTGTTGAGTTATTAAGTCAAGTGGACTGCTTACCACCTTAATTGACTACATATTGTCGATGATCTTTTGTGGCATCATGGTCCATAATCTTTAGCGGATTCAATTATCATCAAGTTCTTTAGGTTCTCCAAGTTGGTTTGGAATTACCAACGAGACTTGATTTTGACCATACAATTGCAAACATGAATTGTACATGCGCTAATGCGACAAACATATATGGGATTGTCCCCTAATGTGGGGACAACAATATGGGTCACGGCAACGGCAGAAAACGCCGTGCCGATGTCTAGAAAAGAGGGGGAGGTGTGGCCAGCCCTAATGGCGACACTCCCAATCTAGACACCAATTTGTCAAAACTACTTATGTCAGCTCATGACAATGCAACCGTTGTGGATCTCCGGATCACTGGTTCAAGAGTTGTCGAGCTTTCCTTCAAATTATGAATGCATACAAAAATGTACGGAAAATCAATATGAGGACAATAACGTCATCCTCATGATCATGAATTTCAAAGATTCGGATCCAGCTCTAGCTACCCCTGATTTTGATGTCATTGGCTAGACATTGATTTTCTTTCCAAGCTATATGTAATAAGGCGTCGTATCGACGTTCTTCGTCTATTTGAGACCTCGACGTACTCACATTAGCAATAATGAATGCCTTGAGAATTTTTTCGAAGTTATGAAACTATTCTCCTCTTATGGTTTGTACTGATTTACAAACAAGATGTACATTTTTACATCATCCTTAGAAGTATGGCATATTTACAATCTATATGGTTAGATTGTGTCGTTTTGGTCTCTTCTAAGTGAAAATGACGCACGGCTTTGCATCCTCAAGGAGGATCGCCAACGTGTTTTCGGTTAAGTCTTCTATCCTATAGCGGATTTTCCATCATCAATTGTTCAACTAGGCTCATCCAAGCTCAGTGTGATATCTTATAATTGTTTGAAATTAAGGAGATAGTGGTTTCAAGTGTGCCTCGCACTACCGACCCTTAACGGACATGCTTGGTCATACTGACTTGGAGTTACCGAAAGCTTTTGATTTTGGATCCCCCTACGCTATTAAACCAATTGTCATCTTGCAAAAGACATTGAAGACTTATCAAAACCGGACAATCATCATAATCGAATCCTTTAGGTCCTCTGAGTTAGTTTATGTTCATGTTAGGAAACTTTTGCTAACTAGTCATGGAGTTTACGACCTTGGAAGACCGAAATGACTTGATTTTGATCATATACACGTCATTTTGGGTTCGGCTTATGCCCACATGCCATCCGCAAGCTTCAAACCTTTGCCAATGCCAAATCTGCGAAAAACAGAAATCTGTCCCTTCTGGACAATCAAATTTGTTTGAGATATGTGAACAGCTTCGGACGAACCAGACAGTGAGCTTTATATCATTGGAAAGCTCTACGAGTCTAGTTTTTAGAAATTTTCACAGTTTGTTCATATATATTTTAATGAAGAAGTTTTGGCTGTTTTAGTCCGTAAATGTCATTTGCGCGAAAATTTTTATGCACTCTCGGGATTACAACTTTTTGTAGCTTCTTTCAATCTTTCTAAATGGTTCAAGTGGAACTATTTACTCTCCTATCTACTTCATTTTGTAGATCTGTCTCATAGAGACATTGAGTGCTTCGCAGATAGTAGAACTATCTACAACATTCTAAGGAACCGGCAACTATTTCTGGATTTTGTGTCTTGTAAATCTTCTGTGACTACAATAATTGAATCATGTTTCGGTCATTCAGGGACGCGTTTTAGCTTGAATCTTGATGCCTCATGGCACCATGATCAATATCACAGATGCCCTCTATACATTGAGAGGCAACTGAACCATATTGAACTTTAAAGATATTCCTGTTAATAATTTTCATTTGAAAACATATTGTGAGAATGAACAAGAGTTCTTTTGTGTCCTACTCATGAATGCGGACTGAAATGCATCTTAGAGAAGTTTATGAGTCAATCTAGTGGACTGTATGTCACTATGATTCAAATATCGAATCACATGTTGTCATCAAACATGATATTTAGGACACCGACTCATATAGGCTTTGGTTTGACCAAATTGATCATCCTGGAAGAGATATAAGGGTTCAAATTTTAAGAAATTCTCATGGACATCCATTCTTCCACTCAAAATAAAGACATTCGGGATCTAGCTTCATCATGAAGCATGATGGTGACGCGATAGTTGTAAATGGTGGCATCCGGGGGACATTGACGTCACCCGAACACGGCTCCAACTTTTCAGAGGTCATCCGATCAATTCCTCAAGCAATTGAGGTGCACCGGCATTCTCTCGATGTCTCATTGGCCCCCTGCAATACTCATCGCTCATTTTGAAAGCCTATTCTTTAGCTAAATTAGGAGTGAGACCCTCCTACGCTAAATGACACAAAAGTGAACATTTCATTCTTACATCAAATTATGTAGATAGATACAACCAACTTGCGAATGTTTTTTATGTTTTATGGTGTTGGTTGAAGTGTTAACACACTGGTCATGTGTTACACTATTATCTACTGTTTATGCTTCTACGGGCTCACTACCTATTCATTAAAGAAGTTTATCGGGATATAAGTTGAAGTGTCCTGTATCCCATGTTCACACGCAATATGGTCTCACCGAGGCTATGACCAAGCAACTTTAGCTTGTCGTTCGAACATTATTGATGCATACCAATCTTTCTATTGCGTCTTGAGGCTATGCAATATTTGCATGCAGCTTTACTATTCATCTATGACCCACCATCATTGAATATTTTTGTACTACAGCTCGTGACTGTGTACGAGGATTGACACGAAATTGCAATCCTTGAGCTCAGCTAGATGTTATTTCTAGGTGCCAAATCGCATTGCCACTGCGTACAATGATGTGTCATTTGAGATGAATAAGTTTATATTGGATAAAAACCTCCACCTATAATCCGCATATGTAGAAACCTTGTCAGACGATCTCATTCACCGCTAAATTATGGATTGTCACTTTGATGAGACAATATTCCCGCCGTTAGGCTAAGTCTCATCTTGATCCAAAATGCTTAAAGTGCTAAAGTGACGAGATCACATGCTGTAAATATGTCTGCAAGGATTGATGTCCTACGAGAGAACATGGCGCGACCAAAAGGTGTTGATCTTGACGCCATCACCATGGATGGTGATATGGTGACGCCATATAGTGGCAAAATTGATGTCATAAGGCCGTGTGGCTCCCCAAAAGGAGGGAGACCCTTAGGTTCGATACTTTCTCGCACTAGGAAGAAAGCGAGCTTGGTACAACCTGATCCATTGATCAGTGATACTCAAATCTGTTTCATGAAATCTGAATTGTGATTATCGTTGGGGGACGCCTCAATGTCAAATCCAATCCATATAGAGATCTCTACAAGTATTACACTAGTGTACATGAGGACATGGGATAATGAGTCTACTATCAAACCACCCTTCTTTGATGGATATCAACTTAGTTGATTGGCCTAATGGAAAGATGCGATCCATCATTAACAAAGAGATAGGTCCTTGGGCAGGTGATGCCGACACAACAAGCAAAACCCTATCAACTATGCCTTTGTTAGATAGCGTAGTGAGAACAAGAGCTTAGACCCACCTTATGGCGCAAGGTCTCTCACTAACACGCACTAGGATCGACTACGATGAGATATGCTCTCGTAATGGATATCATTGAACTCCACTACTTTGTTAGTTTGGTAGTTTCCGAATAACTGAACATGTAGCCTATGAATGTTGTCATAATAACATCTCTACGGGATCATAGATATACATGAAGATCTTAAATAAACTTCATTCATCCGAATCAAGTTGCTCCAGACCACAGGAGCACGCGTTTGCTAAAGGTATTGAAACGCACATGGACTCTACTTGATTTGGAAGGGATATGGTGAATTATGCATTTGCGTGTTCATTCCGGATTTACATGTACTCTTGATTGGATCAAGAGATGCCAATATGTATCAACATCTGAAGGAAAAGATCTTGGGAAGACACGGTCTCGATAAGGTACTCGATGACTGTATTAATGATGATTTTCCATCAATCGGCTTAGGCGCTCTATAACTAGTGAGACCTACATATACTCTCATGATTAGTCAAAGTCTTTTCTCTAAAGAGAGATCCGTTGTTTTGTCTAAAGCAAGATGACAAATATGTGTTAAGAGATGAAGTTACCATCTAAGTACAATAAGACGTATCAATGTACTCAACACAATATGAAAAACTTGATCTCCTTCGCTATGAAAAATTGTAAAACTAAGTGTAGCTATGCGCTCACACAATGTCAATGTAATGGTAGTAACTCTTTTTTCAATACTTAATGGTATGAAAGGTTGAGGCTTATTCTATCCCTACATAAGAAAGACACATCAAAAGTGAAATTATAATCTGCCAAGTTTTGTAGGTCAACTTCCACGAGACCTACATGAAATCTCACTCACTGAAAAATGGTGAAATTGGTACCATTGGAAATTTTTATGTGTCTACTTTCCAGAGACACTAACCATTTGATCATACCTATCATATTGACTGAGTTATGACCGTTTTCGTAAAGTAGGACGAATCTGTCTGAGAATCTGATTTCGGCAAGACAGTCAACTTGACGGAACTTTGTGAACAGCTCCTGATGAACCAGAATATGTGTAATATACGGTTGGAAAGGTAAATGTGTCTAGTTTCCAAAACTATTTACGGTTCATTCATACGTATTTCGTAGAAGAAGTTACGGCTGTTCTAGTAACTAAAGGTCATGCTGCACGGAAATTTGATTTCCTGCACAAACTTATGTTTTGAGTTCACAATTGGCCTTCTCCTCAAGATCTAAGTGAAAAAGATCATGTTTGAGGACAATACGGCATGATCTAGTTAATCATTGCCCAATGCAACATTTGAGGACATGTTAAAGAGCATCGACATGCTAAGTTGTTGATACTTCCGTGATTAGTCCAAATCAGGAAGAATCCTATGATTGATGTAAAGATTAGGGGGAAGTGCGAACTTCAGGGGGAGTCTAGCACATACATACATGTCACTATCAAATGTGAAGGGTGCGTTGTACTCCTTTTCTCCTACAATCAAGGTTTAGTTTTTCTCCCACAAGGTTTTTGTTCCTTGACAAGGTTTTTAACGAGGCGACATATCAGCACCACCGGCATACTGGCGCGTGACACAAGAGAAAATATTCTAGGATATTCCATATGTGTGTCTTGGCCTTATGTCATCAGGATATGTAGTTAGAATAAGACTATGTATTACTTATTATTACCATATTGGTACTTTGTAATTTCCTATATAAAAGGCTCTTATCAATGAATAAGATTATGATTCTCTATTCTATTACTATCTTTCTTTCTCTCTACTGTTTATACTTCATCAATTACTTTATATTATGATTATTATCGTTATATAAATCAGTCGTGAATCATATATCATGACAACTCATGAATGTGTTCTTATTTTAACATTCAATGATGTGAAATATAAACCGCATCGATAAAAATTTACATTTTATTTGTCGTATCTCTATAAACTCATTTGAAAAGTACAAATGACATACCTAAAACCTTTGACATAATCAATAACAAAGCCAAACAAGCATAAAGATTCGCTTGGACCATTATGATATTTGATAGTAATAATACATATAATCCAAATAGATTCCGTATGAAATAGCCAGGATAGTGGTGGATTAAACTTATTTTGGTTTCAATTATTGTCCACTAAGTAAACGTTTCATCATAATATTAAATTAGTATATAACAAAAGTAGTCTTATGCACAATTCGAAGTCCAATAGTGGCACAAAAACCTTCCCAGAGCCTATATTCCTAGACACTAATCTGTCCTCTCCCAATCTCTATTTATAGAATTTGCATTATTTTGTTCGATTTGGAAGAGATAAAACAAAGAGATTAATCCCTAGAGATTATACTATTTCAAGTTAAAGATTAACTCTTTTTTATTCACATAATCCAACAAAAGGAATGGCTCTTATGTGGTTTGCTTGCTTCACAGGGGAAATGCACAAATACACAAAAACAAAGATTTTAATTTCACAAAAACAAAGATTTTAATGCTCACTTCAATGTAAATCTTTTCTCTCAGCCAATTTCAATGATTTTTAATAAAATTACGAGTATATCCTGTTTTGATAATTAAACCCTTATCTCTCTAATCAAATCTAATATCTCTCTTCTCTCTCTTAAATCTCTCTCTCTCTCTCTCTCTCTCTCCTCTCTCTCTCTCTCTCTCTCTCTCGTTGAGGCATCAACCGCCGAAGCCTTGACGATGACGCTCCTCAGCCACGCCGACGACGCTCCTCGGCCTCGACACGACGAACCTCGGCCTGGACGACAATGCTCCTCGGCCTCGACGGCGACGAACCTCGATCTGGACAGCGCCACGTCTAATCGATGAGAAATCGAATTTGAATCCAGATCCGGCTCGTGCTTCGTCGTCAGAGCTCGCCAATCTCTGACTCCAGCCCCTTATTCCGAGCAGAGTCGTGAGGCACCGACGCTTCTGGTTGTGCTCCCGCTCATGGAGTTAGACTACGTGGCAGTGGCGTCTGACTACTTGGTGGTGGCTTCGGATCGTCGGATCAGAATGTGTAGATCAACGACACCGCTCGTGAAGGAGTAAAGATCCAAGGTCGAGGTTGATCTCTTCGAGGTTAGGGTTTAATTCTCCGTCTTCCTTCCTCTATATCATTGACTATCTATATATGTGTTTGCATGTGATTGGGATTTGTTTGAGTTTGCAGTACAAAGAAGACTACAGATATACCGAATCCAAACCGTGGGCACGCACCTTGTTGAAGAGAATAGCTAGGTTGTAGTGTTGTGATTTCTTGTGAATTAAGTACAATATGTTGCAATTCTGTTCTCAAAATATATTTCTGCTCAAGTTATAAGTTTATTTCATGTGTGATTACAAGTATAGCTTTAGTTATTGATTTCATTTTTTATGTTATTGATGTATCTGTCAACGGGAAGACAACAAACATGTATATTAGAGGGTAATAAGTCGGTTACTGGGGGTTAGTAATTTGATTACTAAGGGTTAGTAGCATTTTTAGAGAATCAGTAACCTAGTTATTGGGGATCAGTAACCCGATTATTTTCTGGTATTTCTTCTTTTCTATTACATCAAGCTGAAAAAGTTGATTATTGGGGGTCAGTAACCAAGTTTGGGAGTCAATAACTGATTATTGAGGGTCAATAACAAAGTTATTGGGGGCCAGTAATTGATTATTGGGGTTCAGTAACTGATTATTAGGGGTCAGTAACCGAGTTACTGGTAAATGGAATCCGGCGACCGGAAAAAATCCGAGTTACTGAGGGTCAGTAACTGAGTTACCGGTGATCAGAATCCGGTGACTAGAGAAAATATAAGTTACTGGGGGTCAATAACGACGACCGAAGAAATTTCCGGCAACCGGTGACCGGAATCCGGCGACCGAAAACCAAAGTCCGGCGATGGGTGACCGGAATCCGATGAGGTTCCGGTCAAGTATTCTCTCTCTTCCAGTTTCTCTCTCTATACATGTTAAAGTGATGAGGGTAAAATTGTTTTAAAAATATACATAAATTATTTTTTTATTATGACATTAATAAAGATTTGTGCATTTAGACATAAAAAAGATTACTTTATATTGGAACGAGCTCATGAAAAAAATTATCATTCAAATAGGAATGAGAGGTTGAAATTAATATTAAATAAGTATTTTCCAATATAAAAATCGATTACCTTCACGATTCTGATTGCCTTTCAGTTTTTATACACCAAATTAAGATCGACCCAGATGGCCTTGTAAAGAACCAATCTTTTATACTTCCTCTTCCTCTCTTCCTATCTCTGTCAGTTTGCAAAAAGCTTTTGTTTTTGTTTCTTGGTCTTGTTTGGTTCAACTCTCTATCCACAGAGTTTGGGATTGACAACAAGACAACTGTGAATGGAAGAGAGTAGCAAGTTCAAGAGGATTTGTGTGTTTTGTGGAAGCAACTCTGGCAACAAACAAGTCTTCAGTGATGCTGCTCTTGAATTGGGCAATGAACTGGTTTGTTTGTCTGTTTGTTGTCTTATACTTTTTAAATTGTTATTTTATTGGTATACCGTTCAAATATGTAATCTTGGCTTGGATGATTATGAATTCGTATTGAAGATTCCATATTCATAAAGAACTGTTGTTTCTGAAGTTTGCTGCTTTGGATAATGTTATGGCTTATGGGGTTGTTTTGGTTTTGATTGCTTCAAACACGCTCATCTTGGTGATTCTTGTGCTAAATTTTGAGTTGTTGATTGGTTATGTAATATCTTGAACCGGGTTTTGTTCTGTTGGACACTGGCCACTTGCAACTATTCTTGGGCTGTGATTAAAGATCATGAGCATTGACTTCCTTTTGACAATATATCACTTTATGCATATCCATCAAAAAGGCATGGAATCAGTGTTCAATGCAACAAACGCAGTTTCGTCTTCTATGCTTAATTTTCACTTTAAAAAATGATGTAGTAGTTACTTATCCACTTTGTTGGTGTGTATTTCAGGTGAAAAGGAAGATAGATTTGGTGTATGGTGGAGGGAATGTTGGGTTGATGGGTTTAGTTTCCCAGACGGTGTTTGATGGAGGCTTCCATGTTCTTGGGTATTACTTACAAAAAAATTTACTGTTGTGATTCATTGTATGTGTGTCTCTGAGTGATAATTTGTTGATCACAAGTTATTTTTGCTCTTTACATGCAGGGTCATTCCAAGAGCTCTCGTGCCTCGAGAGGTAATGGTTGTAGATTAAATTGTTCTTTGCTTGATTCGATGCTGCTTTTCCTGTTTTCAAATATCTATAATCTTGTTAGGTTTACAATTACTCTTAAGAAGCAGACTTTATAAGATTAAACATATCAGTTGATTTCTAACATCCCTAAACGTGCTTGATGTCATGCGTTGAATGATTTTCTCACGTCTTTAAAATTTATCAATGTAGCTTAGGGGGTTTGGGGAGATATTTGCAGTTTTGTACTACCAGTTTTACCACACCTTTCAAAGTTGAGTTCAGTTGAGTATCACAGACTTTTGTGGACAAATTTGACAGATATCTGGTGAAACTGTTGGAGAAGTAAGAATAGTTAGAGACATGCATGAGCGGAAAGCTTCTATGGCTGAGGAATCTGATGCCTTTATTGCTCTTCCTGGTAATTACATGAATTGTCCCTAAAATTTCAGAACCACAGCATTCCTCCAGTATACTGTAGCCATGTAAATAGTTCTTAAGCATCTGAACTGGATACTTAATGCATTATTGCATTTGGTTTTAGGAGGATATGGAACGCTGGAAGAAACACTGGAGATGATAACATGGGCCCAACTTGGGATTCATAAAAAGCCGGTACCAATTTTTACCACTGGGAACTATTTGGTCTGCTTCCTATTAATGGGATTTGTAACTTGATATTACACTCTATACAGGTTGGTTTGCTAAATGTAGACGGGTACTATGACTGCTTGCTTTCACTATTTGACAATGGTGTTGATGAAGGATTCATCAAGCCAGCTGCTCGTGATATAGTTGTCTATGCTCCAACCGCCAAAGAACTTATGATCAAGATGGAGGTATAGTACTAAACTAACTTCCTTGCAGTTCATTAAAAGGTTGTTTTTTTTAGTGATCAAGTTTTTCTGGACATTATAAAGCCTTAAAAATCCACAATTTATTTACTTTGGCAGCAATACACTCCTTCCCATCAAACTATTGCTTCTCATGAAAGCTGGAAAAAGGCACAACGAGAACTAGCTTCAAGCGATGAGGGTCCATCACTTCCATGGTGAAATAGTTATTGGAATATTGGTGTAGGCACCAAAATTGATTCCTGATTTGAGTTGTTGGAAGAATCTATTTATATTGGACCAGACCCTTTATTTCAGTGTACTCTTTGATTCCTTGTGATCTTTCGTCCAGTCTTTAATAGCATATTTCATTTAAGATCGACAAAGACACTATTTGATTGTCATATTTCATTAGTTTGTTGATATAGATGAGTAGTAGACAACATAGTCGAAGTATTGAACATAGGCATCCGATGAATGATAGCTTGAGCAACTCCTAATCAGTCACCATTGTGCTAAAAGGTTTTTGAAAGATCTTCTGAATTTTCTTCACAAAGCTAAACTATTTTTCAAAGCAACTAGTGTGTCCTGACTCCTTTCCAAAAGAGTTTGGGAGCATTGTAATTGTCCCTTGCTGTTCTTTTCAAGTTCAGCTGAAGGGTGGAATAGTAATGCTAACATTGTTTGTCTGAGTCCTAACACAGCTGATTGTATTTCCTTCCGTTGTTCTTCAACATTCTTCTTTTCCATTTCAGTTCCTTTGACACCTTCGAGTTTGAGCCTACCTTTCGCTGAACTCCAAACGGGCATCTCTAGAAAGTAGAAACAGTGTTCATTAAAGTTTCAGGATCATCTTGTGGTTAGTCCACCTTATCCAATGAGTTAACCCGGATTCAAGTATCAGATAAGTGCACTTGTAATCTACTAAAGAAAATCTTAGGCAACCATGGAGAGTATATTCCTATTGCTAGTTCTATCGACTCTTGATAGTGTTCTTTTCTGTGATGTACAAGTCAATAATTTCAAGACAAACAGCTTTCGGTATAAGGCTATTTCATTCTGGCCCCCCATGCCCTCCCCTTGTGTTTGGCCACCTAAATATCATTCTGGATTCTAGTGTTTTGTTAAAGATTGCTTCCTTTTCGACAAGGAGGAAACGAAAGCAATTAGCTACTGGCACTGTTTTTGTAACTTGTTCTTAAAGTGAAAGGCACAGTACTATACCAAACTCTAGTTCATAATATTGGCTGGGGTACCAAACACATGCATTTCTCAGAAGGTAGCCTACTGATTAGTTATTTCTTTTTCTACAAAAAGGGAAGTGCTGGTGCGTGACATAATACTTCTGCTCTAACTGAGCACAAGAAGCTGCCCCCATCCTGGTTGCTTTAGGATTTTGCAAAATGGGTCTCTCAGTAGTGGTTGCTCAAGACTCGAGAACAATGGTGGACCTCATGGTGTAGGGGCTAAGCTCAAAGTGGAAGTTAGTTCTGTGGAGTAGTGGGGTGGGTGAGCCAGGCATCCCATAATGTAGTTGTATCTAAACTGTTCACTTGTGTCTTTCAAGGTCCCTCCATAACTATTTCATCACTAAATTCTCGCAGACCTTGTTTTTGGCGTCATTGTCCTCCTCAGAACCATTCTGCTGCCTATCAGAAACGTTAAATGCTGAAAGATTGAGAAGGATTATCCTAAAGTAGAATAACTTGAGCATTGTTTGAATTCGTCCACGGTGGACACTTAGTGGGTATAAAACCTCGAAACTGTCTTGTGGAGAAGGTAAACACAGTGAACAGAGTTTAAAGATGAACAAGACTATGCGGTGATGACTGTGTTTCTGTAAACAGAAAGCAATTTTCAGTGAAGGGTTACCTGCACATTTTCAGTTCTCAAAGATGATGTTGGGATGAGGGTCCTCATCAGCATTCTAATTATTCAGCATATTACTGTCAGAGGATCAAAGACGAGCTATTTGTTCTCGCTCTACCGAGAAATTTATACTTGATTAAGAATACATTGCAACACTTCAAAGAGGAGAAACCATCACTCACAAAATGAATGGTAAGTAAGAGCGAGTTATAAAACAGTTTCACATATGAATATGTTCACGCATTGCGGTGTGGAAATTTTTTCCAGGAAAGGAATTATGTCAAAAATGTCATGCCCTCCGTTAATATAGTGAGCAAACTCTATCTACTATACACCAGCTTTGCCCAACCAAAATGATCTGCTTTTTCATGGTACATTCGTGTCTATCAATGTAAGAACTTTTATGCATATACAAGAATCTTCCTGCTGTCATCAGATCAAGCCTTCTCTTTAGAAGACGTAGGCATCAAATGATGCAAAGTTGATGCCTGGATAATAGTGCTAGGGTTGGAATCCCTACCACGGGTGGATCCAGATTTTCTAACGTTGAAGCTCTTGTCAACATGTCGTATAGACCGAGGAAGGTAAGGCACCAACCGTGTTGAACTCACAAGTAGAATCACCCCAACAATTATAAATGCCCTGCAGCAAAAATAGTTTAGGATCAATAATCTCAATGCTAGCATCCAAAATCAAATTTGTATTACTCATTTCATCTTAATGATAAAGGATGAACCATGCCTAAGTGAGGCCTAAATTGGCATATACACCACTAGTAAATAAGACCTGTCTAACAATGCTTTAGATACCACCCGCGCGTTGCTGCGGGATAGGATTTATTGATGATGAACAATATTCAATCCCCATCTCACGCCTCCCATGCCACCACCTTTTCTAAATCTACCGCCGATTCCCCCGCCTTCCCTTATTTTTCCACAAACACATCCATCTTTCCCAAATCCACCACCAACATCATGGCCTCCATGTCTGCAAAATCCACCGCTCACCTCCAATTCTACAACCTCCTATTCCGCCACCTGCACAAAATTCACCATCAACCCCATAGCCTCTACCATCCTTTTTTAATTCCACCACCATACCATGGCCTTCCCATTGCCAAAACCCACCATAGACAGCTCTGACCCCATGCCCATAACCAAGTAAAAAATGGAAAATAAAGAAGTAACAAAATTTTCAAGGACACGAACATTGTTTTGGTCAGAACAATTGCACGTTTGTAAATAAATTTGCATTAAGGGGTAACACAGTATTTTTGGTTAGTATACTGGTAGATTCATAAATAAATTGCATTAAAGGGCAAAAACGACCATTCACCAAGTAGGGGTAAAAACACAAACGTCTTTTTGATCAGAACAATTGCACATTTGTAAATAAATTTGCATTAAGGGGTAACACAGTATTTTTGGTTAGTATAATGGCAGATTTGTAAATAAATTACATTAAAGGGCAAAAACGACTATTCACCAACCGGGGGCAAAAACACAATTCACTGGAACTTGGGGGAAAACACAATTCACCAAAGATATGAACAGTGCTTTTCCCCTTACTGTTTTATTTTATATAACTAGGCAAAAACCCGGCCGCGCCTTGCTGCGGCCTTTTTTCTCAAATTCTAAACATAACAAATAATTCTCACATATGTCTAGAGAAATTCATAACTAAAATACAATATAGCAAATTAAAGTATCAAAAATTGCTAATCACCTATAAAAACCTCAGCGGAAACTTTCTTTCAAAACTCTTCCGTTTCAAACTTTTTTTGGAGATATCTATCGGGTAGGTAATTTTCACATATTGAAGACTCTTTCCATTAGTTCCTATATCTGTATCTCTACTATTAGAAAGATAGACGTGTCTTTGGTGAAGCCGTTTTTCAAATTCCTGGAAAAACCAAGGTTGTAAAAAATTATCAAAGAATAAAAATAGTAGTTTCCATAGGCTTAACCGTAAAATAGCATTGAAATATAAATGAGAGAAAAAATGACGTGGTAGTTTTCTACTTTTGATGGAGCGGTTATCTACAAAAAAGTAGGGCTAAAACAGATTCATCTTATGTTAGGTGAAGCAGTTGAAATATACTTCTGCTATTATTTTGATCCCCCTAAGAGGTTAATATTTAAAAAGTCAATCACCATAGTTACATCTATATAAATGAAAGACCAATACAAACCTTATTGCAAACCTTAATGCTACCATTTGTTTCTTAATTGCCCTGACCCAAAAGTTTGGTTGTTTCAGATGTAATCACATAGCAAATGATGGTTAGCAGAAGTTAGATTGATACATACACAGTAGCCATTGTGTAGAGCAAATTTTTTTCTTTTAAAAGAACGAAAATGATGGCATTGTTGTAAATAATTGCGAGTGAGGGCAAAATCGTCTATTTGCGCACTGAATGAACAGTGCTACCTGCGTTTTGCTTTAATATATATAAAGATGTGTCAACTATTTGGTTTAGTATGGAATCAAAAAAACTATTTGGTTCAAGAACATCCTTAGGCCCAAACTAGATAAATTAGGAAGGTATACAAATTAAAAGTTAGTGTCTGAATTTACCATCCAAGCAGTAGTGTAAGACGAGCTGTGGGCGCCGAAGGCAATCTTTCACCCAAAGCAAGCATACCAGCAAGAACACCAGTAACAATTGATGCCACAGCAGCACATGTAGAGACTACAATCGCCCTCCCATGCTTTAAACCCCAAGTCTGTTCAAAATAACTCATCATCATCATCATCAACAGCAATAACTCCTTATGCCAAAAATATAATAAAATTATAAGAAGAAATGCATTTTCATGTGGCTGAGACCTTCTATTCACATGTACATATGGAGCTGAATCTCTCAGTCTAGTCAAGTGTTTTACATACCTGGTAATAGAACCCAGTACCGCTACAACATATGCTGATTATCAAGCATATAGGAACTAATATGCTGGGGAAACCCTGCTCCAAGAACACAAAGCCCATCTTTGATATTACAGATGCCATTCTGCAATTAGACATGTAACAATTAATGTATGATTTTAAGCATGATTTACAATCTACATGAGTTTACCGATAGATGTCTTTGTATCCTGTAATTGATCTTTCCGAATCCAAAAAGCATATAAAATTTTCAAAAGTATTTGGCTCAGGCATGAGAAAATTTGATTATAGTATGTGAAACAATGATTATAGATATAACTAGTCCAATTTGCCACCAACAAATCTAAGAGGCTAAAACTTTGTCGTAACATCGGGTGCTACTGTACATAAACGTCATCTTTTCATACTAACAATACACATGAAATGACATGCACTAGCGCACACACAACATAAATTCCTGCAATCTGTCAAACTCAACAAGTGCTATGACCGTGTTGACATGGGGCGGAATATTGCATCTCAACTAGTGTGCAGACAGAAGCATAATATGTTCTACTTTCCCTCCTAATTTGAATTGTGAGAGGTAAGTCTTTATCTGACAAGGAACAGTGTCACCAACAAAACCGACAAAAATTGTGCAGGAGGGATTCATACCCGAACAAAATGCCAGATTCCAAGCCATATATAATTTCTTCAACAACTTCATATTCCATCTGTACCACAAACAGATGTCAGGAAAGGGTGGATAAAACCATCCCCAAACACTGTAAATAGCTGAAAAGCGTAAATCAACCAACCAACTCCTGTTCTTTTCGTTGACGTCTGTAGATTCGTAACCAACCATTAAGGAGTACCTATATAAAAGGATATTGCAGGCTTAGAATCATCAGATAAATTATCGGATTGTAAATGGATCCAGCAGCATTAAATTTATATACTTGCTTCGGTAACAAAAAAAGCCTAGCAAGTATCAGATGATCCATGGGACAAGGTACCTACAAACAAGATGGCGACCACAATTGCCAACCATGGTAGATGGAAGACAGATATAGCAGAAGCCTTTTGCTCTTCACCTCCAGCACCAACTCCTGCAAATAAAATCTTACACTACTATAAACAATACTTTGAATAAAACACACAAATCAAAAGCTGATAAGGTAACAGTTCTGTACGATTTAACTTTCATACATAAATACCTTACAGTTCAGTAACAGAAAATAGCAACATTGGTAATCCACAAACTGAACAAAGAGAATCATGCAGAACTTACATTACCTATAGTGCCAATGCCTGCTAAGGTAATCCCCATCCAGTCAACAGCATTCATGATTTCCTTCAGATAAAAATGGGAAAATATCGAAAGGATAGCAAGTCCACACCCAGAAACCGGTTGGATGACAGATACCTGAAAGTACTCCATCAATATTCTCAGCACACATAAAACTGGACAAGATCAAACACCAACTAGACGAATAAGCATCTTAGCTTGACCCGACCAGATTCTGACCCAGAGCCACATTGACCAATACAAGTTCATATTCAGGTTCTTTTCAACATGCATTTCAATTAAACTGTACTTCAGCATATATCATAAATCTCAACTAGACCAAGAAAATGAATCAATGCACAAACTGAACGTTAAGCAAAATGTAAAGAAAATAACAAACAAATGGAGCTTGGAGCTGAAACACTTACAGGAGCAAGAGACAATGCTCTCAACATGAGCAAGGCTCCAAATATATCCATCAGAAATCCTATCAACCAAGCTTTGTTTAAGGCATACGCCCTTATCACCTACAACAAACACAGACCCAATTAGCAATCTTTTCAAATCTTCATCATGCAACACCAACATTTGCTTGCAACAAAATCAGAAACCCAATTGGCAACTCATCCTGAATCCAATTCCATAAACCCAAAACACATTCTTGGTCATCAAAGTGAAAGACTTGCAATCAATACCAATCATAACACATGCAATGAAGAAAGGGGCAAAAAGGGTAAAGAGAAGAGTGCCTTGAGCTTCAAAGAGAGAGGGGGAAGAATGACGGTGCCCTTCTTCTGAAGAATTTTGCCGATGTTGTTTCCGGCCGTCGCGGCCAACGTCAGAAAGATCGACTCCCACATCGCTTCTCCAAATAAAAATCGAATCTTGATTATTGGGGTATGAGAAAAAAGAAGAAAGACTGTGCCTTTGCCCTTTGGGGTGTCTGTGAGCTTTGGTTTTCTGCTGTCTCACGCTACCATTTTTGGTTTTGGTTTTTGGGTTTACGTTGAAAAAGATGGGGGATTTTGATATTAACTTTTAATGGGATATTAACAGCAAAACAGGTCTGGCAATTAGCCAAACGCCAACAATGCGGATGCTCCAAAGAGCGAGAGAGCGAGATTGATACATGATCTGCGTCGGTGAGTTAGTTGTGATATGTTGGTTATTTAAGATGTCGTGACATCGTGATTGTTTAAATCTCTTGGGCATTATGAAATGAACTGGATGAAGATAAAAATAGTCGGTTCTACACTTATGTTTCTTGGGTTTTGAAACATGCATTGTACTTTCGTTACAAAGTATATTCATTACAATTTTTGATATATAAGTAACGCTTTATGCTCAAGTAGATCCATAGATCTAGGTGAAGTACAACAAATTGGCATCGAGGAATTTGAGGTCTATAGATCTACAAAATAGTACATAAAATAGAGCTCAACTAGAGATTTGGCCCTAGTAGCTAGTTAATTACTGCACTTTCTTGCCATTACTCTTCATGTGTCTCTTTTTGGTTTTTTTGTGTGTGTGTGTCTATGAACTATGAAGCAATTTGTGGCTTGATATCTGGTACAGTTGCATGCTCTTGACGTTATTAGATCTGACAAGGACTGACCAACTAACAAGACACGAATCTGTCAACCTGCATTCATATAAAGTGAGAATGTCAATGTCAGTAACTATGAGGATCTTGAAAGGTGCAATAACTCGCAAAATTTTGATTTATCAGTTAACTAGTACTAATAACTAGCTACCAACCAAAGTAGGTGATTGATTTGACACTTGAACGACATTTGACAACTTGGTTTAAAACTCAGAAGAGGTTGATTTCCAATTTGGTTTACTGTGAATTGTGTGTAAATGAAGAGTTATGTAATGAAGTTTGTTATTTTGTGATTAGACATTTAGACTCATAGTTCATACCTAGTCATGCCTGTTGTTTTCTGAGTTTGAGAATGTATTGGTGTGCTTCGTCTTTCTTCTGATCTATCAATGTCATTTTCTTCTTCAGTGATTCCATATCCCTTTCAATAGTCACCAATTCTCTCTGAACTTCACTGAGTTTTAGCCCAAGACCAAGAGCCAGCTGGGTTTTCCTTGATTCCTCTATATTCTTACTGGCAAGCTGCTTAATCAATTGTGACAGAAAATTAGTTACACACCAGAAAGGCAGAGAAACCAGAAAAACTTGTGCGACAAATTAATGTCTGTGTCCTATTTGATGAGTTACCTTTATTTGGTCCTGTAATTTCTTTTTTGTTACCAAACAAGTCCAAGTACTCTTTCCCTTCACAGGAGTAGGATTAGCATCTGCACTTCTATTGAAAGCAAGTAGTGTTTTATCTGCTTTCTTTTGCAATAGTGGCAATCCTACTCCACATGTTGCTATTCTCCACTCGAGTTCTCTGATTTCTCCTTCGCGGTCTTTGATATCTCCTTTGCTGATTAGGAATGGCATCTGGTGTTGCAACCACCAAGTGCGGACTATCCCATTCCCATAGTTTGTGTATCTGATAATCTGCTTCGATCAACAGTCAGAAAAGCCAAATCCAGAGAATTAGAAGAATATAAGGTAACTGGTGCTTGATTATTCAACTTTTTTTTTTTACTTAATCTTACATTTTCAGACGCATTTGTGAAATCGTCTTCCCATTGAGTCCAAAATGAAGCAAAACCATCCTCCGCTTCCTTCTGGCTCACTTTCATCTCTTTCAGAAGTCTCTTTTCCTTAATCAAACTCTTGCTTCCATGTTCCATCCGGAAATGCAAGTTCTGCATCAAATTTCATAAATAAATGCTTGCATTGTTACATGCATACATTGTCCATGACTACACATGTATAATTTGATTAATTTCTGATCCTTACATGTTTACTCATCTCTTGTGCAGACAAGCATGACTTGATCGGTTTCTTTTGGTAAGTGTTGTCTGCGAAACGAAGCGTATGTGGAAGTAGTTGCAGTAGATCCATCTTCCTCCTTTTACGAATCACAGAATGTACGAGTTCTTCTTTACGACAATTGAGGTCTACCAACCGAGACAGCCAACATCGATGATCAAACTATATGCGCACAGGAAAGGTTAGTTTGATCACTGAAGTTGTCACTAGCTAGCTAGCACATACATACAATCATATAAACATACAGCTAGAACCTGTTTAACATACTATCATCTGCCCTAGTGAATCAGTGAGCTGAAGTTTTTCTCGACCTTTCATTGCAATCAATTTCTCAGCCTCTTCAATTTCGGCTTTTATACTTGTTTCCAATTCCAGCTCCATATAGTGTTTGCTTTGGCTGATGGAACACAACAAAAGTTCTGGGTTCTAGTCTTTTAGTATAACTAGATAGAGCTTCTAATTCACCTTACCTCAACAAAGCAGAGACTATAAACGTGGAATAACATAGCAGACAATAATCTTTCATCAGAAAAAAGAACAACATTGTAGATAATAATCAATAAAATCAATGTGATAAAGCGGTTCATGAATATACCTGAAGTGATTCAAACTGTTTGATTGGGAATAATTTGCTGTGTATTGCATGAAGCGGTATACGGTTTAGTATTTTTATAAGCCAAGAGCCTCTTGCACCCCACGCAAAGAGTAGGTTTAGGTCAACTCTATGACCTTTTAAAGTTTTAACTAATTAGTATCATAATCATCAAGCCAAAACCTTGCTGTCAAAGGATTCTTCATGATCGATTCAAAGCTCAGCAAATGGAGATGGCGTGTGATTGATGTCCACGATTCGAAAATGGAAAATAAAAATCAAAATATTAGTATGGCTATTGCTTGTATCAGTTGTATGTGCAATTGTTCATTACGCTTTGGTTGGAGCCGGACCTTGTATATGTGATCTTCATGGCCATTCTGTTTCTAATTTTCTGTTCTCTTAAGACGATTCATTCTTTTTGATAAACAAACTAGATAAGAATCATAAGATAAAGTCCTCAATCCGAAAATTTATCAACTCGATGTAAGCTCTTGCTTACTGGGTAACTGTTTAATCATTTGTCTACATCATTTGACACTGGAGTTAGAAAGAGAGATAAACTGTTGAGATATCAATCCTACATCGGGAATGAGACATTGCTTGTGGGTTTATAAGGGTTTAGGTCTCTTCACCTATTCCCAATTGGTTTTGGATATGAACCACATACTATTTTATCATAAACACATATATAGCACTAGTGGTATTTCATTCACTCACAAAGATAAATGAAGCTAGTCACAAGTTTGGGTTTATATTCATCCTTAAGATATAGCCTTAAATATGGAAAAATGAAGACAAGGATGTCAATAGTTTTCACTAGTGGTATTTCATTCACTCACAAAGATAAATGAAGCTAGTCACAAGTTTGGGTTTATATTCATCCTTAAGATATAGCCTTAAATATGGAAAAATGAAGACAAGGATGTCAATAGTTTTCACTGGATAGTGTGAGGATATTACAAGAAAATGATGAATCTGGACATGCGGTAAACTGAGAACATCAAGATCACCTCCTACCACAACAAAGGCTCATATATATGGGAAAGAAAAATAGTACAAGAAGTTGAACATGGTACTGTACTTATCTGTAAATGGACCTAAATGAGAAAGTTGCTAGCTAGCATTTTCGATGAAATATTGAGCATCAAAAATAGAATTCACTTTTGTGTATTTGCTGAAATGAGATTGAGTATTTGGTGAATGGGTGTTGTAGTGAAGTTTATTTTGTGATCAATGAGTTGTGTTCATTAATTGTACAGTGCCATATTGCCTCATTCCTCAAAGCTAGCCATGCTTGTTCTTTTTGTGATGAGTTCCAGAATGCATTGGTGTGCTTCACTTTTCCTCTGATCTAGTCCCGGCAATTTCTTCCTCAGTGAAGCCATCTCCTTTTCCACACCCACCAAGTTTCTCTGAGCTTGACCACTTTTTGGCCCAAGGCCAAGAGCCAATAAAGTTTTCCTTGATTCTTCTATTTTCTTACCAGAATGCTGCAATATGGCAGAATAATAGTTACATTACCAAAGACCAAAAATAAAAGAAGGAAATAAGAATGAAGCTACAAATTTTGTATCTTAATTTATGAGTTACCTTAATTTGTTCCTGTAAGGCCTTTTTTGAAACCAAAGAAGTCCTAGTCTTTCCCCTCACGAGAGTAGGACTAGCATTTGCATTTGTATCATTAGCAATTGGTGTTTTATCTGCTTTCTTTAGCAGTACAACTCCACATCTTTCTATTCTGCATTTAAGATCTCTGATTTCTCCTTCGCGGTCTTTAGTATCTCCCTTGCTGATCAGAAATGGCATTCGGTGTTGCAACCACCACATCTGTTCATCACGAGCAATATTCCACCACCAATTAGGGTACCTACTGTGCCTTTTATATATGTTCCTAATCTGTTTCAACTATCAAACAAACATAATCGAAAGAACAAGCTCATGAAGCATATTTATTTAAGTAACTGGTCAGTATGTACTGACTTTAAGCAGTGATTTATCTTTAATTTTCAATCTTACATGTTTAGTAACATATGCAAGATCTGCTTCACATTGAGTACAAAATGAAGCAAAACTGTCATCCTCCTCCTGCAGCTTCTGGCTCCCTTTAATCTCATTCAGAAGCCGCTTTTCATTAGCCAAAGTCTTGCTGTCATGTACCATCCGAAAACGCAAGTTCTGCACCCATCAATCCTTACATTATGACATGCATACATTGTACATGTGTTTATGATTATATTACAAAGAAGTTATTCTTACATGTTTCTTAATCTCTTGTGCTGACAAGCATGCCTCAATTGGTTTCTTTTGGTAACCATTATCTGTGAAACGAAGCTTATGTAGAAGTAGTTCCAGAAGATCTATTTTCTTCCTTTCAAGGATCACAGAATGTGCGAGTTCCTCTTTACGCCTATTTAGAGATAGTAAACCACCCCTATCAAGCTATTGACAGGAAAGTTAATTTGATATCGTATAAGTGTTCACTAGCTAGCAGCTAGCACATCATACCTTAAAACATGTGGAGAATTTAACATACCTTCTTTTGCATCAATTTTTCATTGAACCAAAATTTATCTTGACCCATTTTTGCAACCACCTTCACAGCCTCTTCAATTCTGGGTTTTAAACTAGGTTCCAATTCCTCCATATCTTGTGTTTGTTGCCTAGCACATATCAAATTCTGGGTTTCAGTAACTGAACTCAAGATTTTAGTTTTCTCCCCAACATAGCATCATATATAAATGTAGTCCTAAACAATATACAATAAACAATATGATAAAGCCGGTTCATGAATTACCTGAAGTGAGCTAAACTGTTTGATTGGGACTTCGAGCAGATGTCTATTACATACAGAGGTTTAAGGCTTTCTATTTATTGAAGACAAGAAACCTCTTGCACCCCACGCAAAGATGTCTTGTAGGTCAACTCAATCATTCGCTATAACTTTTTAAATTGGTGTCTGATTAAATAATCAAACCAGTAACTTGTCAAGGGATTCCTGTTGATCAAATCAAAGCTAATGAGATTATTGAAGACTAATTATTCACATACATTGATACATATAGATAGTTATATGCAAGTAGATGGTATCTATAGCTCTTGTTGCATCTAATTTAACTATATAGTTGTTGCTACACCAAAGCTTTAAATCGAGCATTATCCAATGATGTTGGCTGAGGAATTTTGGGATGTTTCCTATCTTAAACAGGGATTAGTAGAATCAAGAATGCACCTTAACATTCTCACTTTCTGACCAGGAACACATGGACATTTTCACCAAGTGTAATAATATTACAAGGCAGTGAGGAATCAGGTGAAAATGAAAAATTGACCGGAAGCAATTGCGGTAAATTGAGTGCACCACAAGTTTGGGTTTATATTCATCCTTCAGATCTAGTCCTAAGTATGATATGGATAGTTTGCGTTGAGCTAGAAAGCTAAATTGAAGACGGTGAAGTTTTTGTTGTAAATAGTTTATTTAATAGGCATTCTTGTAATTAACTTACTAGGAATATTCATGTAATTTACATACTGATTACATCTTTATATAAGATATGGTTCCATACTCAATAATACACACAAAATTCCCTCATTATCTTGGTTGTTTCTCTCTTTCTCAATCTCTTTTACTTTTATTTCACAACACGTTATCAGCACGAATAGTTCTAACGCTGAGGTAGTTTTTATGCAACATAGAAGAGAGACCGTTGATCAATCGATGGAAGAATCATTCAACATGGTTCAGAATTTCAATCACAAACAAGCTCTTGGCTTGGATTAGAAGTTTAGTCCACCAATATATATACTCGGTTCTGACACATAAGATGAACACTCATTGATTCGCTCTGCATCGAGTAAAGTTTTTAAATTCTTATTATAATTCATGTTTCTTTCAAACCTTGATTACATGAAAAACCACCCTGAAGCATGAACCATATGTTGTTTATGTTTCGATCTTATGATTTCATGCTTATTACCGCCTACGATGCATGAACACCAAATTTATTTTATTAGTCTATTTGGTTAATACATATGAACATGAATGTCATATTAATTTGCTTATGTTATGAGAATTGGAAAAGAAAAATATAACACCAAAAGGAAAATCACTACGGAGGCCAGTAGCCACCGAAATCAGCCTTCGCAACTGCCTAGTAGTGCAGACAAGGAGGCACATGGATAAGCAAAACGTATAATTTTTCATGACATCCAAACTCTATCATGCATGCATTCCGGAAGTAGTGCTAGTAATTGTTAAGGGTTTACCACTAATTTAGTCATTGATAGCAGATGTTACCTATATTCTATATTTATTATGTCTGAAGCATTTAGTGATAAGAAGGAATTAATATTGCTCTTAATGAGGTTTGAATAAAATTTGTTTAGAAATGTAACGTCATTTGTATAACGACATGTAGCATTGACTATGTTATTTACGTGTAAATTAATATATACGTTTTATCAGTTACAAATTTGAATTGTGTCAAATTCAATGTCATTTAAGGACATGTAATTAATGCTAGAAGCAGTTAAAAATTTATAACTCATACATTATGCAACAATCATTATGGGCAAATAATTGCGGAAATTATGGTAAAAACGTTATGAGTTTAATCTTCGGTTACATATATTTGAATAATGTCATTATAATCTATTATGCTAGAAGCATGAATTTTGAGTTTTAATTACGCG
This sequence comes from Fragaria nilgerrensis, assembly GCA_010134655.1. Classification (NCBI taxonomy): domain Eukaryota; kingdom Viridiplantae; phylum Streptophyta; class Magnoliopsida; order Rosales; family Rosaceae; genus Fragaria; species Fragaria nilgerrensis. Next base: position 28,963,348 of record CM020978.1, on the reverse strand, counting down.
ATTATTACATAAATGTTATGCCAGAAACATTTATCCAATTTAATACTTATGTGTAATACTGAAAGCATTAATGAGATTTGAACTCATTGCCTTTGGTACTTAACCGCTGCATAAATAATATTTATTTAGTAATTTATGCCATATATAAAATGTTGGCTATCAAATTCAAATCACGATAGTTTTATTCAATTATGTTATCGTTTATATCGATAATTATTATGAGTATGTAATGACACATTAATGCCAGAAGCAATTAGTGATGCAAATAAGTTAGTTTTGCAAGTAACCGCTACGTTATTGACATTCATTGGTTCAGTAAATACCAATATTATTGCATATACATTATGTCGATGAGAATTAAATTGTTTCCGTTATAATTATTTCGGTTTCATATAATTCCTTTCAAATTAAGTTTGTCTATTACGATTTAATAACACATATTGTATTGTTTTATGTTATATTGGTGAATATTAATGATGTTAAGTTAGAAGCTTAAATTAAGCCTGTATATACACGAAATTGAGCCAGAAGCTCGATGCAAGCTGCAAGGCTAGCACATAAGCTCGCCATGTGTCGCCATGAGTCCATACAATGATTATAATTCTTCTCAAACTAGGCTCATCTAGTTGGATGCGATGTCTAGGCAAGTTCTTTTGAGGTTGTGTACTTAAGTGAGCCTCGCTCCACCACCTCATCATTGCTTACCTGGTCGTATACAATTGGAGTTACCGAAAGGGTTGACTAATAACATTGCATTTGTTGGTAGACCATTTTGAGCCCAGTAGGCCCACTCTTTCTGTACGGAACCTAGAAGCCCAACATACCTCTCAGATTGTGTCCCGTAGGCTTGTAAGTATGTAGAGGCTAGGTTTATTTCTTTCACTTTAATTACAGTCAATTCCTTTGGTCCAGCAGGATCAAACAAAATGAAAATAATCTAATGACACTGGTTTTCCTACCTAGTCATTATGTATGTCTATAAGGTACTCCAAATATTTTCTCGTAATGACTGTTGTTAATATATTCACCATATTTAATGTGTAGTTAATTGCCAGAAATATTTACACATAATTACGTGACATATTCACTGTGCTAAATTAGTAGCGTGAAATTAATATTATCAATTGTTACATAATTATAATTTGAAAATATATGTACCTAATGAATCGGTAGTTCAGAAATGAACTAGTAGTTCATGTATAAATCGAATTTGTAGTTTCAATAATAACCCCCTTAAGAAACTTGAAGTTTCATTCCAAAATTCACCAGACATGATAAAATCGGTAGCTTTTATCATGATTAATTGGTAGTCTCCAGAAAAAATAATTTGAAGTAGACATTTTTCTTGCCTGAAGCAAAACATAATTAGAGAGTATTAAAATAAAAAGGCTTGTTGCCCTATAATCTAAATCAAAGTTGATATGTGTTATCAATATTAAAGAATTGAGCGTTCTCGTCTGGCTGACGAGGCAAAATACCTCTACGTTTCAGAAGAACGTTATCGAAAAGTAAGTTCGTTGAAACCAATTTCTTAAAACGTTGAAACCACCAGAAAAATGGTGTAATATCTTTGCATAACCTTTGAATGTGTGGCCAGAAGCGTACATTGAATATATTCAAATTATTAGCTAGAAGCTAAGTGATTCAACAAATACTAGCTATAGTATTGGTGTTTGATGCACCCGGGAAAACATGTGATGCACCGTATCCTCAACTCAATTATCACACGGGCATCCCCCTCAAAATAAGGGTTTTAGTCTTTAATGACATATTATGTCAAGCTGCTCATTAAGAATGTTGAATACTAGACCATCATATATGCAAAGACTAGTATATACTATCTATTTATGCATAGAATGCAACGTTTTTGGACATGTCCAACTCCCTAACGGACCAATTAAATATTAAAGGTAGTGGTTGATGCATCGATAAAAGTGATCAAATGTCACATCACTATCCACAATAAAATGCTGCGTTTGCTAAATTTTCACCCATGAAATTTAGGGTACACCACTCAAATTATCTTATAAAGTCTATAAGGCTTGATAATGTCGAAGAGTTTACATAGAAGACTTCCGATGATTATTGCATATCCTTTGGAATTTGTAAAACATATAGTTTCTTATGTTCACACCCAAGATGGTCTCGCAGATAGAACATTGGTAATGTGTACCAAACTTCTAGTGTTTACGTCGGGTTATGCAATCTTGCATGCAACAATGTTGGTCCGGTTGAGGCCCACTGCTACCCACCTTACTTTGTGTTACAGTTGGTGACTGGATGCGAACCTGGTGTTTCGCACTTACACAGATTTGAGTATGCAGTTCCTATGCCAATTGTGCCGTCACAACGTACAAAATCGGGTCCTTAACAAAAGATGGGCATATATGTTGATTATGAACTCTATCCATTATGTGCTCCTTAGAGCCCTTAACAGGTGATCTCTACACCGCTAGATATGTGGATTGTCACTTTGATGAGACAGTATTCCTATCGTTAAGGGGAGATAAGAACATCACCGTTCCTGATGAACGACGTGAATTGACATGAAAAATATCTATTATGTCTCATCCTCATCCCTAAACCGCACATGTGATATTGAAGTGCAAAGAATTTTGGATCTACGTAGTGTAGCCCAAAAATATACTAGACGCTTCATTTGATCTAAATAAAGTGATGAGATCACATATACCTGCTACAAATGTGTCTGCAAGGATAAACGTCCCCGTAGGACATGTCATTCTAGTTGGATGAGGTATGACCATGGCGGCTAACCAGTCATAGTCCCTGCCCAGAAGCGAGGTAGACCATTAGGTTCGAACGATTCTTATCCCTAGAAGAGGGTAAAGTTAGCACAAATGAATCTTCTTGCCATCGCAATCTCAAACCAATTCAACTCACGAGATAAATCCGGATTATGAGTTCATCCTAGAAGAGAGAAAGTTGGGGGACGCTCCAACATTTAAACCCACTCCCGAGAATAGAAAATCTAGGTAAATTTATTGAGATATTGAATCAGAATGAGATTTCATCGATGATATATTTATATTTGCGGTGACCACCGAAATTATAATAAGCGATGATGTCGAACCTTGCTTCGTTGATAGATCTCAACGAAGAGACGACTAGCTAAAAAGGGAAGAAACAATCCAGGTCATATTAGATTCCTTAACTTAGAGAAATGTGTTATGGGCCTGTTGTTCTCACACCTCTCCATGTTAAACATATAGAGTTTAATGGGTACTTGTAAGGAAGCGTAATGAGAAAAATGAGATTGTTATATACAAGACTCTTCTAATGGCGTAAGAATTTTCTCAACGCCTTGTGATTGATTACGAGGAGACGTACTTTCCCGTAATGGACGTCATAACGTTCCACTACCTTATCAATTTGGTAGTTTCCGAATAACTGAATAAGCAACCTATGAATGTGGTAACAACTTATCTCTATGGGGATCTGAATATAGAGATATACATGAAGATTCCTAAATGACTTATGTTACCCAATGCAAATAGTTCTAGACCACAGAACATGCTCTCCATTTGCTAGAATAGTTCACTTTAGGGGTTCAAACAATCCAGACGGAGTTGGTATAACCGTCTAAGTGAATATTTGCTTGGGATGGGATATATGAACAATGGACTATGCCCATGCGTGTTTATTAAGAAAACAAATTTCGGGTTTGCAATTTGTGATGATCTACGTCAATAGCATGAATTTGATTGATACTCTTGAAGAGATCAAGAAAACCACAAAACACCTGAAGTCGGAGTTTGAGATGAAAGACTTTGAGAGACCAAATCATTTTCTCGACCTGGAGTCGTGCAAAGTGCAATTGAAATTTTGGTCAATCAATCATATTACATTTAGAGAATGTAAAGATGTTTTAACGAAGATAAAAAAAAATCTTTAAGCATACTCATAACCGTTTGAAGTCTAGTGAAACCTGTATCATTATGCAGATGATAACGAAGAGATATTGAGGCCAGAAGACTCATATCTAAGTACAATATCTAAGTACAATAGGCGCATTATTGTACTTGGTTAAATGCCCTTACTGGACATCTCATCTGAAGTGAATTTTTTAGCTAGCTAGATATAGCTCTGCGCCAACACGCCGCCTCCGTAAATGACATAAAAGACAATTTTCCGTTACTTTAAATGTATGACTGAAAATGGCTCATTCTATCCCTAGGCATCATGAAATGGATCAACCGCCTATGATCCTTGGAATGATATTTGTCTTGTTAAATATGTTGGCACGGGTTATGTAAACCCACACAAGGCTTATTCCTAACTGGTTATGTCTTTACTATAGAGAATACAATAATCTTAGAGATATATGAAACAAAAACCTCTTTAAATCATGTTGACTGTTAAGTGATTCGAGAAGCATGATCAAAGTGTTAGTTTTTATCTAGTTTATAGTTTTCAGGGGGGAGTCAATATCAAAGGGAGTATTCTGAAGCATACTCTTGACAATCGTGTACTCTTTTGTCCTTCATTCAAGGTTATTTTGTCCCACTGGGTTTTGTTACCTGACAAGGTTTTAATGAGGCACACATATAATTGGTCACTTTGCTCATACTACATCTTGAAGATGCATTTATTTGAAATATATACATTTGCTCATCTTTTCCCTTCGACCATGGGTTTGTCCCACTGGGTTTACCGGGCAACATTTTGGTGTAGCAACTATTATGCATCTATCTCCCACGAACTCACATCTTATGATCTAGACTAAACCGCTTCACTGAAATCAAGGGTTCTGACTACCACCGCTGCGTGTGCGTTGTACTCTGTTCTCCTTCGACCATGATTGTTTTTGTCCCATATGGTTTTTATTACCCGGCAAGGTTTTGATGAAGCAACACTGGAGCACATATCAGAGAAAGCTAATAACAGAGAATACCTAAGGGGAAGTGTTGTAAATAGTTTATTTAACGGATATTCTTATAATTAGCTTACTAGGGATATTCATGTAATTTATATACTGATTACATCTCTATATAGAGATGGTTCCATACTCAATAATGCATACAAAATTCCCTCATTATCTTGGTTGTTTCTCTCTATTCTCAATCTCTTTTACTTTTATTTCACAACAGTTTTCAATTTTTCTCTAGATAGTGTTGAGGATATTACAAGAAAATGATGAATACACATTTGGTAAACTGAGAACACCAAAATCACCTCCTACTTCAACAAACTTACATGCGTAAAAAAAAAGTACAAGAAGTTGAACATGGCACTGTACTTATCTGTACATGTACCTAAATGACTAAATGAGAAAGTTGCAATAGCTAAATATTGAGCATCAAAAGTAGAGTTCATTTTTGTTTATTTGGAGAGATGACATAAGGTATTTGGTGAATTGGGTTATTGTGATCGTTGAAGTTTAGTTTGTGATCAATTAATAAGTTGTGTGTGTTCATTGTTTTGTGCCAATGTGCCTAGCTCATGGCTCATGCTTGTTGTTTTGTGATGAGGTCCAGAATGCATTGGTGTAATCCAATTCTCATCCGACACAGTACCGGCAATTTCATCAAGGGATCACTGAGCTCCTTTTCCACACCCACCAAGTTTCTCTGAGCCTCACCACTTTTTGGCCCATGGCCGAGAGCCAATAGGGTCTTCCTTGATTCCTCTATTTCCTCACCAGCAAGCTGCAGTTAATCAAATATGACAAGAGCAATTTGTTACAATACCAAAACCAATGCTAAAATAAAAAATGAAGTGACAAGATGAAGCTACAAACTTCGTATCTTAATTCATGAGTTACCTTAATTTGTTCCTCTAAGGCGTTCTTTGAAACCAAAGAAGTCCAAGTCTTTCCCATTACAAGAGTGGGACTAGCATTTCCAGTTAGATCATGAGCAGTTGGTGTTTTATCTGCTTTCTTTAGAAGTACAACTCCACATTTTTCTATACTGCATTCAAGATCTCTGATTTCGCCTCCGCGGTCTTTCGTACCTCCCCTGCTGATCGTAAATGTACCTTGCACCCGCTCAAACTTTTCATAACGAGCAATATGCCACCACCAATTGTGATACATACGGTGCCTTGTATAGTTCCCAGTCCTTCTCAACTGTCAAACAAACCAGATCCAAATTAAGAATAAGCATATATATACTTCAACCAGTAATTTATCTTTGATTTTCAATCTTACATGTTCAGTAGCATATGCAATATCTGCTTCACATTGAGGACATTGAGTACAAAGTAAAGCCAAACTATCCTTCTCCTTCTGCTTCTGAATCCTTTTGATCTCCTTCAGAAGCCTCTTTTCTGTAACCAAACTCTTGCTTACATGTTCCATCCGGTAATGCAAGTTCTGCATCCATCCATCCTTACATTAACTATGACATGCATACATCGTAACATGTGTTTAATTATAACTACACACAAAGTCACACACATATAGTAACTGATTCTTACATGATTCCTTGTCTCTTGAGCTGATAAGCCTGCCTCGATTGGTTTCTTTTGGTAAGCATTATCTATGAAACGAAGCTTATGTAGAACTACTGCAACTACTTCCTTGCTTTCATGGATCACAGAATATACGAGTTCCTCTTGATCAAGAGATAGTATATCGCCTCTATCAAGCTATATATAGACAGGAAAGTTATAATTTGATATCAGTTCAAGTGATCACAAGCTTGAACCAAGGTGTGGAGAATCTAACATACCTTGTTTTGCAGCTAACGTGTGGAGAATCTAACATACCTTGTTTTGCATCAATGTTTCAGTGAACCAAGGTTTATCTGGACCCATTGTTGCAACCATCTCCACAGCCTCTTCAACTCTGGGTTTTAAACTAGCTTTCAATTCCTCCATATGTTGTGTTTGCTGCCTAGCACAATCCAATTCTGGTGTTTCCTTACATTCAAGATTTTAGTTCTTTCCCCAACATAGCATATGAATATGTATAAAAGTAGACTAAAACAATAAGCAATGAGAAAAGAGTTTATGAAATACCTGAAGTAAGTTAAACTGTTTCTTCGAGCAGAGTTGTCTATTACGTACAGCAGTATAAGACTTTCTATGTATTTAAGCCAAGAAAACTCTTGCGCCCCACGCATAGAGTAGCTGTAGGTCAACTCAATCATTCTATAACTTTTTAAATTGGTATCTAAATGATCAAACCACTTACTTCTCAAGGGATCGATTCATATATGTTGATGGATTCAAAGCTAATGAGATTATTTTTCCTCAACAAAAAAAAGAAGCTAATGAGATTATTGAAGACTAATTATTCATTATCTATGTGATTATATCTTTTTCTCTTTTTTTTTTTAAAAAAAAAAGGTTTGGAACCCAGCCTCACTGGGCCTCCCAGCTCCACTCCCGGTTCCATGTATTTTATTATAAAAATAGTATTTTGTGCCCGGGAGAAGGGGGGACATAAGATCTGAACCCCGAGCTACATAATTAAGATGATTAATATCCTCATAGAGAATGTTTAAAATAATAGTAGGAGTCTCTCCTAACAAAATATCATAAAGTACACCCAAGCTAGCAAGGTGCGCCAACCGAACAGCGACACCATTTGCTTCTTTGTAGATGTGACGAATTCTAATAGGTTGAAAAGCCGACATATAAGCTTTACAATCTTCTAAGATTCGACATGCCTCAGATAGATCCTCCCCCTCTCTACTAAGGGATTAGGATTCGACCCTAATCCTCTCTACTAAGGGCAGCAATCAACAGGATAGAGTCACTCTCAATGTCCACATCCAACCAACATTGGCGAATACCACTATGTGATTATATCTAACTAACTATATAGTTGTTGCTACACTAATACTTTGGATCCAGCGGCATCCAATGATGTTGGCAGCAAGAATTTTCGGATGTTCCCCATCTTAAACATGGACTACTAGAAACGTAGAATCATGAATGCACACCTTACTGATCAACTATCCAAGTGTGGTCGAACGTGAAACTTTATACGTTCTAACTTACAATTTCGTTGACAAAAGAAGGCGTGCCAACCCAATAAGCAATCTCAGTCCATTTCACAAGATCACTGGAGAGAGGTAATACAGCATATTGAGCAGCTCAATGAAAGGCCTATGGATATATATCATGCAGCATCAGGTTCAACCAATTGGCATGGTCAACCTTACCATTTTCAACTACCTCCCAATCCTTTGTCTTCACTTTCTCGGTTTCTCCTCAGCTGGGGAACATCGCTTTTCCCATCGACATCTGGTAAGAAAAAAAAAACAAAAAATTGCTCCATTTTCTTCAATGGTCACAAGACTCACAACAGCTGAGTACAACCATTTCCTTCCTCTCCCACAGCTTGACTTTCAACATAAAGGCAGCGGGTACGACGTTTTACAACGTTTCTGGCCGTATCCGATAACAGATTCTTAATCTAAAAGGCAGCGGGTACGCACTGGTATGCTGGAGACCGCGGAAACGGTAAATATACAGATATACTCTATACGCGTCCGATACGTCAAGATACATATCCGTTAATAAATTGGGATCATGGGGGCAATAATGACTTTTCCCCCTTGTGTTTGGGTTGGGAAGCCGCCGTGGCAGCAGAGAAGGCTGAAGACGTGGCGATTCCGGCGGCAGCTCCGCGTTGCCGTTACGTCAACAAGAGGGCTCTTAAGGTCCCAGGTACCCACCTGAAATTTGCTTCCTTTATGGTTTTGGTGAATTGGGTTTTGGAGCTTTGGGTTTTGGTTTGTGAAGTGATTTTGTGTCTGGGTTTCACAAGAGGAAGAAAAAGAAGAGAAGAAATGAGGCTGAGAAGAAGCAAAGGGGACATTTTTTGTTTTTGTTTTTGTTTTTGTTTTTGTTGATTATTGAATGGGCTTGTTTAGGTGTTGGTGTTTTGTTACTGATGCTTTTGTGAAGAGGGTTAGTGGTCTGAACTGAAAAGATTGGTGCTTTTTATGAATTGTGTTGATTAGTGTTTGTTTTTTCTAACAACAGAAGCTATTAGAATCTGAAACTTGCTTATCCAGGTGTTGTGTATCAGTTAGTATTAGAGTGACTCTGTTGGTATTATAGTGAATAAGATTGAACTTCTGGCATTAGGGATTTCGTATGAGTCATTTTGTGAAATAGCAGATATGGATCATTGTAGACTAGGTGTTATGTTTCCATCAGTATGATGGTGAAGAAATTTAAACTTCTGGCTAGTAGCCCTTTTGTGTTTGAAATAGCAGCTTAGAATGGTTGTAGTATGCCAAAAGCTTAAAGTTATTACACTTTAATGGTCAATCTGCATCAGCCAACTTTTGTGTGTCTGACATTTTAACCTAGAAATCATATTATCTCACTGTTGTTTTTTTTTTTTTTTTTTCTGTGTGTGATCTATGTATTTATATCTGATTGACAAATTTTTCGTTTCAGAGGAGACTAGAAAAGGAATTAGCTCTCTTTGGAGTACCTCCCCCAGCAGCTGAGGGATGAGGGGCGAGCCAGGAGGAAGATGAAGAAAGTGAGCCAGATGCATGCACCAATTTCTGGTATTTTTGAAAGCCCTGTAATGCATACATGCCTGTTTATTGTGTCAGTACTTGAAGCTCATGGCTGACTATCTTGGTTACTCTTGTGCCGCTAAACCCTCACTATATTATTAGTTATTCGGTTGTTGGTTTCTGGGATAGTAGACCTCAGTAATAATAGACATTGGGACTGCACAGAATATCTGATCATGTAGTACATCAAGTATATGAATTGAAATGCACTTATGGAATTAAGTCGAACACATGAGCTTTATGTATTGTATTGTGGTGTATGGCTCATACTCATAGCTAGTCATAACTTGTTATCTGGGTGTCATAATGCATTCTTGTGCTTCAGTTCTTCCTGTGATCTAGTCCTGGCTATATTCCTTCCTCAGTGATTCTATATCTTTTTCCACATCCACCAACTTTCTCTTAGTTTGACCAAGAGTTGGCCCAAAAGCCAACAGGGTTTTCCTTAGTTCCTCTATTTTCTTACCAGCGAGCTGCAAATACTAAAGAGAAATTTTATTTACATATCTCTCTTATCTAAATGCACATCCCAAATTTTTGTAAAATTTTTAATTCCTCTTTTATCCCTTTCTCCAAAAATTATTATTTAAAAAAAAATAACAAATGAGAAATATGCACTCAATTGAACACACCTCTGGAGGTAAAGAACTAGAAAGATTAATTCATTCAAGTCAGTAAATAGCTAAGATTTAATTCATTGGAGCAATTGAAAGAGCCAAGAATAACTACTCATAGTAACTGAATCAAATAAAAAAAAAATAGTATGTATTGTCAAACACCTCTGCAAGTGAGGACTAAAGGATTTATTCATCCAAGCAAGTATTCCTATATGAATGTTATTGTTGCTTTATCCCTGCGTGCTACAATTGAATTTTTACTTTGACTGAAAAATTAATTTTAGTTAGGAATTGGATACGTTATTGGATTTACAGCAAAAACAATTGCAGCCCTGCAATTTTTATAAATGAATTTATTCACTGGTGTTGAATAGTAGTTGCAGAAGTGATATCATCAAAATCAGGACTTGCAGCCTTGTAGTTGGCCAAGAAACCTAAGAGTGAAAGATGAGTAAGAAGAGAGGGAGGGTAAATGAGGAAATAATGGGTAAAAAATAATCAATTTCTTTTTAGAGATGTGTATTAAGCAAATAGGGTTGTGTTAATAAAATTACTCAATAATAAATCATGACAGAAAAAAAAAGTTACAAGAGTAGGACTAGCATTTGCGTCATTATAGCAATTGGTGTAAGGCTACAAATTAATCAATTATGCAAATAACCAAAAGATAAACATAATTAAGCAACAATTTGCTTATCTAATTTCATGACCTACCTTAATTTGCTCTTGTAAGGCTTCTTTCAAACCCAAGGAAGTCCAAGTCTTTCCCTTCACAAAAGTAGGACTAGCATTTGCATTATTATTAGCAATTGGTGGTTTATCTGCTTTCCTTGGCAGTACAATTCCACAGCTTTTGATTCTGCATTCGAGCTCTCTGATTTCTCCTTCACGGTCTTTAGTATCTCCCTTACTGATCAGGAATGGCATCTGGTGTTGCAACCACCAAATATGTTCATGCCGACCAATTTGCCACCACCAATTCTGGTACCTTCTATATTTCCCTGTCTGTTTCAATAGTCAAACAAACCAAAATCCAAAGAATAAGCTAATGAAGCATATATCCTTACAATTAAGGTAATTGGTTAGCAGCAGGTACTGACTTTAAGCAGTAAATTAATTCTCTTCAGTTTTCATTCTTACATTTTCAGGAACAAATGTAAGATCTTCTTCCAATTGAGTCCAAAATAAAGCAAAACTGTCCTCCCTTGCATCCTGCCTCTGGTTTCGTTTGATCTCTTTCAGAAGCTGCTTTTCCTTGGCCAAATTCTTGCTTCCATGAACCATCCGGAAATGCAAGTTCTGCATCCATCAATCCTTACATTATGACATGCATACATTGTACATGTGTATTTACAATTGTACATAACTACATACACCATAGGTGATTCTTGGATTCTTACATGTTTGCTCATCTGTTGAGCTGACAAGCATGCCTCGATTGGTATTTTTTGGTAAGAATCATCTGTGAAACGAAGCTTATGTAGAAGTACTTGCAGTAGATCAATTCTCTTCCTTTCAAGGATCACAGAATGTACGAGTTTATCTTTATACGTACATACATATAACAAACGGCGCCTATCAAGCTGTTGACAGGAAACGTTAATTTAATCAGAGTTAATTATATATTGTCACTAGTTAACAGCTAGCACATACCAGAAAATATGTAGAGAAATCAACATATATATACCATCTTTGCGTCCAATTCACTGGAACCGCCTTTACAATTGAATGGTCCATTAATCAGCTTCATAGTCTCTTCAATTCTGGGTTTGATTTTGAGTTAGCTTGCAACTTCTCCAAGTGTAGTGTTTGTCGCCGGCCTGATGGAGCATTCAAATTCTGGTTTTAGTAACTTTGATGTAGGATAATAACAATAACCAATGATATCGATCAACATGATCGATAAAATAGTTGATGAATTACCTGAGGTGAGTTAAACTTTTGATTGGGACTCTGAGTACAGATGTATATTACATACAGCAGCACTCAAGGCTTCCTATGTATATAAACAAAAAAAACCTCTTGCACCCCACGCAAAGAGCAGGTGCATATGCGTGTAGGTCAACTCATTCTTTCTTTCATTCATTCATTCATTCATTCATTCATTCTTATTTTTATAAACATTTTAAACTGTAATCTAAATTATTAAGCCAGTACCTTGTCAAAGGATTCCTTTTGATCAATTCAAAGCCGAGCATGATTTGTCTGATGTGCATGATCTAATGCCGATGAATTACAATTGGTGAGTTACCTTAATTAAAAAGGAAGCTACAAATCTTTGTATCTAATTTCATGAGTTACCTTAATTTGTTCCTGCAAGTCTTTTTTTGAATCCAAAGAAGTCCAAGTATTTCCTATCACTAGAGTAGGACTAGCATTTGCAGTTCTATTATTAGCAATTGCTGTTTTATCTCCTTTCTTTAGCAGCACAACTCCACAACTGACAACTTGTTTGTGTAGGAAGTTTCATTAGTTTGTATAAGCCATAAGGGAGCTGTTCTTCATGTATCTAAAGAAGTTGCTTGAATATCTATATCTTTTAATGGGGTTAATGATTAAGATATTGAAATCTCCAAATGTTTCATATGTTGTTTTGCGTTCTTATTATTGGATAAAAATGGAATTTTCTTTTCGGCTTTCAAGCAGAACTTGAATATGTACTTGCAGATGATACCCTGTCCACTGCTTGAGTGGCTGGGATACATGGAAACACAGTTTGAGGACACTAGTGAATACTGGGGGGTATGTATGTAGAGCTGTTTGAGGATGAAGCTGTGGCAGCAAGGATGGCCACACTTTGGCTGTTTCTCATGGCCTGGGGCTGCAAGCAATCAAGGCGGACGGAGGATACTTCAAGTCAGGGACGAATTATTGATGACATATCAAAGAACCTAACTCTTGTACGTGGTGCAGGTTACACTCGTATTTGCTGATACTGATAGTTTAGCTGAGCTTGCTCTCCATTCTACTTTTCATCTGGCAACTTCTCCGGTTCTCCCTCAACGAATCTGTATCTTTTTTCATGGCCACCAATACTCTCCTGCTTGTCAAATACTCAAATTCTTTTCCCAAGCACAATAGCCAACTGGGTTTTCCTTAGTTCATTTATTTCATTAACAGCATGCTGGAATTATTAGAAAATAATGATTCAATATGATTTTATATGCTTCAATATATTATTCTTCTCCATATAGGAGGTTTATATAGAGATACAATTATAGTGCTAATAGGAAAATATTTTCTACACCTATATATAATATTTAACCTACACATACAAGGAAAGAAAATATATTCAAAATATTCTACACTCCCCTTCCCTTCAAGTTGGTACTCCCCTTCAAGTTGGTGCATAGATATCGATCATGCCCAACTTGCCAACAGAGTTGTCAAACACTTTCCTTGACACTCCTTTTGTGAGAACATCTGCTAATTGATCTTCTGTATACACGAAAGGGAAACAAATGATTTTCCTGTCCAAGTTTTCATTAATGAAATGTCGATCTACCTCCACATGCTTTGTCCGGTCATGCTGAACAGGATTATGAGCAACTTCAATAGCAGACGTGCTATCACAATGCAAGTCCATGGGTTTCTTGAGTTTGAAACCCAATTCTTTTAATACATTACGAATCCACAGCATCTCACAAACTTCATGTGCCATACCTTAAAACTCTGCTTGAGCACTTGATCTTGCAACAACTTTTTGTTTCTTACTACACCAAGTCATAAGGTTTCCTCCAACAAATGTAAAATACCCAGATGTAAACCGTCTATCAGTCTTATTCTTGTGATAGGTCATGTTCATGGTTAAAAATATAGTGAAATCACCTTTCCTATTCTTTCCCCGGACCCTGCTACTAATAAAGATGTTCACTTCTTAAAATATCCCATATACGTAGGCGGGAACAAAGGATGGGGTCAGATTTATCTCGACGGGAGCAAGAGTAACAATAATGTTTATAATGCTACAGCAGCGGGTATAGTAAGCAAAATTATACGAAAAGAAAAGGGGGGATATGAAATAACCATAGTGGAGGCATCGGACAGGCGTCAAGTGGTTGATATCATCCTTCCAAGGCCAGAACTTCTTGTTTCTGAGTCAGCCCAATCAGCATCTGTGTATCCTACAACTTCCGATTCACCTTTCTTTTCAAACAACAAGCCTTTTCCAGGTGCCATCTTAAGATACTTCAGAATATGATACACTACATCCATATGCTCTTCGCTGGGACAATGCATAAATTAACTAACCACACTCAGCATAAGCAATATCAGGTCTAGTATGAGAAAGATAAATAAGTCTCCCTACTAAACGTTGATACCTTCTTTTATCAATGGTGTCTCAACAGGCTTGCAGTCAAGCATTCTGGTCTCAGGTAACAAGTCAAGTACATACTTTTGTTGGGATAAAGAAATCCCCGTCTTTGACCTTGCAACTTCAATTCCAAGAAAATACTTCAACTGTCCAAGGTCCTTCATCTCAAACTTTTTTGAAAGGTACTTTTGTAGAGCCTTCATCTCCTTTGGGTCATCTCCTATAATAATCATATCATAAACATACACAATCAGAGCAGTGATCTTACATTGATTACGTTTGATGAACAAAGTGTGATCCGAGTTGCTTTGTCTATAATTAAATGTCTTCATTGATTTGGAGAATCTTCCAAACCAAGCTCTAGGAGACTGCTTCAAACCATACAAAGACTTCTTCAACTTACAAACATTTCCGACATCGCAAGGTCTACATTTGGCTCTTAGGGGCATGTCCATATACACCTCTTCTTCCAAGTTTCCATTGAGGAAAACATTCTTCACATCAAACTGTCGTAGAGGTCAATCTTTAGTTGCTGCAAGTGAAATCAAGATTTGAACAGTGTTGATCTTTACTACAGGCGCAAACGTTTATTCATAATCAATGTCATACCGCTGAGTGTATCCCTTGGCAACCAACTGTGCTTTATACCTGTCAATGCTCCCATCTGCTTTCAACTTTACAGTGAATACCCAACGGCATCCAACGATCTTCTTCCCAGTTGGTTTAGGCATAATATCCCAAGTCGAGTTTTTCTGTAATGCCTCTAATTGTTCGTTCATCGCCTGAGTCCACTTGGGATCTGTCATTGCATCATGTACAGTACTAGGAATAGAAACACTGGATAATTGATTAATGACAAAAGCATGTGACTCAACCAACCTATGGTTAGACATGTAATTAGCTATAAAATATTTAGCTTTGGCTTTAGTGTCTGGTTCATATTGTTTCTTTTGAATACCCTTGGTAACCCTTTGTGATTTTCTAGTTACAATATTATCTACCCCATATAACTGGTTTGAATTTAAAGGTACTTGAGCAAGGACATTCGCAGCAAATTCTTGGGTTGATGGTGTAGAGAAAGGGAAACTATTTGACCCAGAAGAATTTGGAATTATAGGGACGACATCTGAAGGCTCAACAGTTTAATTGATGGGTTTGTCGTGTGGGTCCCCCTGTAAAGATGTTGTTTTGTTTCTACCAACACCATCTACAACACAAGACGTGTCAACTAGTGGTTGCACGACACGTGGCGAGTTCAGAGTGCCTTCCAGCTGTGGTCCAACACATGTGTCGTCATCCTCCTCAAGTTGCACGACACATGGCGCTTGTGTCTCTCCTCTGACGCGGCTCGTCTAGCTTGGCTGGGCATCACATGAGCCTGCACCTGCGTTAGCACGTGGGCCTGTGTCAGCATCAGCAGCTTCTGTCTCTTTGTCCTTCTCTTGCGTCTCTTTGTTGTTTATGGTTTCTCCGACTCTAAATCTAGACTCCAATGCTTCTAATTCTTCAAATTCTTCGAATTCAGATAAATTTCGGGAATTCCCTTCATATACTCTCTCCCCCTGAAGGGAAGACTCTGATACTCCCCCTGAGTAGTAAGGCTCAAATTCACGAAAAGAAACATCAAGGGATACATGCATGGTGTCTGTAAGAGGATCATAACATCTATATCCCTTCTGAAAATCTTCATAACCCACAAAAATACACTTCCTTGCACAGGGATCAAGCTTACTTCGTTGTGGTTTTGGAATATGAACATACACTGTACATCCAAATACATGAGGCTCCAAGTTAGGCAACGAAGGAATCGAGATAAGTTTCTGAAGCTGTTGTAGAGGGTTTTGACATTCAAAAACCCGAGAAAGGGTACGATTAATAAGGTAGGCAGCAGATGTCACAGCTTCTCCACAATATTCTACAGGTACATTCATGTCAAACAAAGACGCACGGACAACTTCAAGCAACTGCCGATTTTTCCTCTCTGCCAATCTATTTTACGGAGGAGTATAAGTATTTGAAGTCTGATGTCAAATTCCATGTAACTGCATAAACTCTTGCATAGGACCATTAATATATTCTCCGCCATTGTCAAACTGGAAAACTCGAATCACATGTTGATACTGTGTGGACACCATCTTGTAAAATTCTTTGAATCTAGAATAAATATCACTTTTGTTCTTCAATAGAGACACCCAAGTCATACCGGTACAATCATCAATAAATGTCACAAAATACTGGGCACCAGAGAGAGAAGGAATTTATGCAGGACCCCACATGTCAGAGTGAATTTTCATAAATGGAACATGACTTTTATTTAGGCTTGGTGAATATGAAATACAGTGGCTCTTGGCCAGTTCACATATGTCGCAATGAAAATATGAATAGTCGACACCCGAAAATAATTACGGTTGCAGCTTCTTAAGATAATCGAAGTTTAGATGACCCAACCTGCGGTGCCAAAGCCACACATCTTTCTTAGCACTCTCAGCTCTATTGACCTGATTAGCTTGACCCAAAGACTGCATATGTTTCTCTCTTGTCTCTGTCAAATCTAGGTAGTACAATTTCCTTTTTTTTACTCCATAACCCAAAATCTGCCGCGTTAGAATGTCCTAAAATACACAAAAAGACGGATAAAAGGTGACAATACATGATAATTCTTGAATAATTTGGCCAACTGAGAGAAGATTGTATAACAATGAAGGGACGACTAATACAGAATCAATGGTTAATGTGTTTGATAGGACAACAGAGCATTCTCCAGTGACCGGAGTTAGAGTACCATCAGTGGTAGAAACAATATTTTGAGAGGAAGGTTTTAATTTTTTCAAGAGGCTAGGATCATTACACATGTGATCTGATGCTCCTGTATCAATAATCCAGGAACTATTCATAGATACCTTACCACTCAAACCTGACTGTGCGAC
Source organism: Fragaria nilgerrensis (assembly GCA_010134655.1). Classification (NCBI taxonomy): domain Eukaryota; kingdom Viridiplantae; phylum Streptophyta; class Magnoliopsida; order Rosales; family Rosaceae; genus Fragaria; species Fragaria nilgerrensis. Next base: position 28,945,980 of record CM020978.1, on the reverse strand, counting down.
ATTGGAGGCATTGGACAGTTCGTCTTCCTCTGTAGTGGCTATGACAGCTTTTGCTTGATTCTTTCGAGGTTTCAGGGTGAAAACCCACCAATTCGGGTACCCAATTGTTTCAAAGCAACGTTGTTTGCTATGACTTAATACTCCACATAGCGGACATTTTGAGTTTGCATATGAATTTGGTTTGCATGGAGATCGGCATGGTGCGGTGGTATGGTAGTTGATTTGGTGTGCCATTTTGGAGGTTTGTTTTTTTAGATTTAAGGATTCAAGAATTATGATTTTGATGTATGCAACGATTTGTTTGTGGTGTGATTCAGGATTCAAGTTTGGTTTTAGGATTTAGGAATTTGTGTGTAATTTTTGTGAGGTTTTTGGTACGCAGTGATTTGTGGTGTTTTGGGTGTAAATTCAAATGATCAAACCTGACAAGCTCTGATGCCAAGTAGAAAATAATGATTCAATATGGTTTTGTATGCTTCAATGTATTATTTTTCTCCATATAGGAGGTTTATATAGAGATACAATTGTAGTGCTAATAGGAAAATATTTTCTACACTTATACATAATATTTAACCTACACATACAAAGAAAGTAAATATATTCAAAATATTCTACAAAATTAAGTAAATACCAGCAGCAAGTTAGTATGCATCAGAACGAGAAAAATGATCAAAATCAATTACTTTTAACTGTGTTTGATGAGTTAGCTAGAATCGGTATTTTACCTTAACTTGCTCCTGTAAGGCTCTCTTTGCTCCCAAAGATGTCCAAGCTTCTATATCAGCATAAAAATTAGCCTTGGCAGTCTTGTTAGTAATGGCTTCATCTCCTTGCTTTTGCAGTACAATATCCAGTCTTTGTATCCTCCATTCAAGTTCTTTGATATTTCCTTCACGATCTTCAACCGATTCGCCCTTGTGGATCGGAAATGGCATCTGGTGATGCAACCACGAGGTCTGCTTCAAATTGTGCCACCACCAAGTCTGTTTCAAGAGTAAATTTAGACCAAATCCAAAGAATAAGAAACATAGTTGTACATGGAAATTGATCAGTACTCGCTCTAACTAATTTAGTAGCATATATATCTTACATTTTCAGAAGCAACAAGTTCTTCTTCCAATCGAGTCAGAAATGAACCAAGACTATCCTCCTGCTGACTCGCTTTGATTTCTCTTATAAGCTGCTTTTCCTTGGCGAAACTCTTGCTTCCATGAACCATCCGGAAATGCAACTTCTGCATATCCATTTCATTCATAAGCATATAGATTAACAGATATATGTTACATGCATACATCAGACATGAAGATATACAAAATAGGGTATGATACTTGCATGTTTATTCATCTCTTGTTCTGACAAGCATGATGCAATTGGTTTCTTTTGGTAAGCATTGTCTGAAAAGCGAAGCTTCTCCAGAAGCTGCTGCAGAAGATCCATTTTCTTTCTCTCGTATATTAGACGGGATTCAATTTCCTCTGTCACGCTTTTGTGACATCTTACAATACACAGCTGCTCAAAACAGGGCCGGGAATTTTAATTTGATCAGTGAAATTAAGTTGGATACTTGCTATCAGCTAGAACATTCATCAACACAAGTATAGCGTTTAACTTTTAATTACCATCTTTCCTTCCATTGTTCTAGTGAGCTGGAGTCTCTCTCTTTCTGCCTTCGCAGTCGGCCGAGCCTGTTTGATTCTGTTTTGCATACTAGCTTTCTCCATAGTGTCTGCTTTTCATGTGTTAATCAAACACATTACGCACAGTAAAGACTAAACAGGAAAATGTCATAGAATAGTTCAAGCATGACCCTTACCTCTGTTGGGAAATTAATCCCCCGCCACGCAAGTGCTACGAATATAGATGGAAAGAAGAAATAGATAAGCCAAGAAAAACACAAGATTTAACGAGGTGCGGCCAATTTCTTTGCCTACGTCCTCGGAGAGTTTTCATCTTCACTATGAGAAAATAACACAAGTACAAGATACACCACTCAACTTTATACCCAACCCGAGCCCTTGCATCCAAAAGAATACCCCATTGTACACCCTCTCTCATCCTAGAAGACCACTCTACCCTAAGAGTTATACACACTCTTGGACACAACTCCCAAGAGCTACACACACCCTTGAACATAACTCCCTGCTATACACGTCCTTGAACACAACTCCCCATATCTTCTACATCTTGAAGACCCTTGGAGTTCTTCCTCTCTTGTTGTGTTCTAGAATAGCAAATGTTCTCTCTATATATAGGTCACGAAGGAAACCTTTAGACTTACTTCATCAATGCTCATTCAAGAACCAACCATTCATCTTTCTCCATAACTCCATGGGAAGACCATTCATGAACCCAGGGGCAGAGCCAGAAATGTAAGTCTAGGGGGACCGAGATATAAAATATAAAAAAAAAGTATATAAATTTTTAAATTGTCTGTTAAAATTATGTGTTAATTAAAATTGAACTTATTGTTTTTGTTGATGTATGGTTTCATTTATGTACATGTAAATGATTATATATTAAAAGTTTACATGTATGTAAAATGATTAATTAATAATTAATTGATTATGATGATGAATATGGCAAGATGTAAAGAGGAAGGAAATTATATAGTCCAAAATATCAAACTAGTCATTATTACATGACATATTATTACATGGAAATGGGGCCAGATCATTACAATTATATATAATTGTAACCATTTAGTCCTACAATAGTGGTGGAAATTGACCATCTTCACAAGGTTTGGGGGGTGTCATGGCACCCCTTGGTCTTAGTGTGGCTCCGCCAATGCATGAACCAACCTTCAATCTCCCTCCTTAACTCCAGAGGAAGGCTAAAAGGCACATCATGAATTAAACCATGCATTTATTCCCAATGCATCAACTTCATCATGTATTTATGTCCAATACATGCACTTAACTATGCATCAATTATCATGCATAAGTTAGTCACCATGAATGCACAAACCATAACCATCATGCATTCATACCATGCAAAATATCTCCACCATGGAGGAATAGGTACTAAACCCAACAACCTCAAGTGCTCGGATGATCAAGTAGCACAGCAAGACTGGCTTAGAATCTGAGTAGGCTGTGCTATAACTAGAGGTTTATAATACATATAAGTACAATTATGCATATGTATAGGCAAAGACTTCATGCACCCCACGCCAAGAATAAGTCGGCTCGAATCATTCATCCAAAGCCCTGTCCAACAATTCATGTCCAATAAATTCAGGCACATAGCGTCTGCCAGAATACAACGTGATGAACATAAAATTAACAGTATGTTATGACCTTATTCCTTTTTTCTTTCTTTTTTATTAAAAGTGGTTATGACCTTATTCCTTTCTTGATAAAGATTTAATTTATTGTACCAAACAGAAAAATCATTCACTTGTTTTATTTCATTTGATCGAAGTCAAGTTTTAATCATTCTGCGGTGAAGAAGTTAATCCATATATATAATAAGTGTCAGTGAGCCGTGGTTTGGTTGGTTAAGGTGTTTAACTGACAACTTTGAGGTCATGGGTTCAAACCTCATTGACATATGTAGGGTGTGTGAGTTATTAATAAAAAGTTTTTTTTTTCAAAAAAAAAAAGTGTCACTGTGAATGCTGCTGCAGGTGATGGGTTTAGTCCTACACTAAAATCATCTCAATCTATTATGTTCAGCAGTTCAGCACCAATAAGCGATTCATACAAGTTTGTAAGAAACAAGAACAAACTCTGCAAGTTACATAATGGCTAGAAAAGTAAAATAAAAAACAGGAGCTTTTCACTGAATATTGCAAGAATGTTACATGAAAATGGTGAACAAGTGAAATTTTTCATCACATTTTACATTACAGTGCGTGTGCCAATAAAAACACGCACCAGAAGGCTTAAATATAGGAAAGAAAAGTAGTACATCAAGCTTAACAAGGTACATACAACCTAAAACCATGATACAGAAACAGAAACAAACCCCCTCTTTTCAGGTTGTGCAATATCACTTGGTAACTGGTACTATTTGAATTTTGCTACCTCAAAACTTATATAGTTTTGAGTTCTGAAAGAGAAGACTTGTCCCAAGTAGCCAATTACAGGCATCTTGTCAGCTCTTTTATTTACTTGTGAAAGAACTGGCTTCAATTTGTTTGAGTTCCCCTTGATGTCACATCAGACGAGATAACCTACTTAATCAGTAGTAATAATAGAATGATAAAGATTCCAACCTGGATTCAAATGAAAATAAAATGCCATTAATATCAGTAACAATAAGAAGATTCTAGCTAAGATGTCAAAAATTGGAAAGTCACAAGAATTTGATGACCATTCTACTGCTAATAAATGAAAGAGAAACTAGAACGAAAGAGTTTGATCCAACACTCCAACCAGCAACCTTTACAAACCTCAAAGCCTGTAATTACTACTGACCACTGGGATAATTAGTTGGGTTATTGTGATGAATTTATCAGTTATGAATTGTGTACTAATCGTTTGTTGTAACTTTACCTCTTGCAACGTAAATATGCATTACCACTAGTCGTCCTAACGTTCGTGTATACAATCTGATTTGGAAATCTCTTTCTCCATGAATCTATACCCCTTTTCATGGCTTCTGATTCTCTCTCAACTTGACTAATTATTTTCCCAAGACCAAGAGCCACTTGGGTTTTTCTTAATTCTTCTATTCTTTCAGAAGCAACCTGCAAATGAATATATAAACAAGTTCGTTATATAACTGAAAGTAGAGGGGAAAAAACTAATATAGGACTACCTCATTACTCATGGATCCTATTTGATGAGTTAGGAGTCTATATGTTACCTTAACTTTCTCCTGTAAGGCTTTTTTTAAACCCGAAGAACTCGAAATTATTCCCTTCCAAGCAGCGTTAGCATTCACATTATTCTTGACCATGGCATCATAATCACTTGCCTTACAATTCCACAACACTGTTGACTCCATTGTTATTAGCAATGGCTTCAGAATCACTTTCCTTAACTGCATCTCCTGTAATGATCCAAATATAAGAAACACATATACAAGGTAATTGATAGGAGGCAATCGAAATATTAAACTTCTGTTCTTACAAGTTCTTGTTCCAATTGAGTCCAAAATGTAACAAACTTATCCTCCTGCTGGCTCAGTTTCATATCTTTCAAAAGCTGCTTTTCCTTTGTCAAACTCTTGCTTCCATGTACCATCTGGAAATGCAATTTCTGCATCCGCGTCAAAAGCTTATTAGTACACACTCAACTTCACACACATACACATGATATGATTGATCATTTCTTACATGATTATTCATTTCTTGAGCTGACAAGCATTCCTTAATTGATTTCTTTGGGTAGGTGTTGCCAGCGCAACGAAGCCTGTCTAGAAGTAGTTGCAATAGATCCATTTTCTTCCTCTCCTTGATCAACAAATATTTGAGACAGTCTTTCTGGGCATTCAGGTATCGCAACCACAATTCCAAAGAGCGTGCATCATCCTGTTTCACAACAATGTCAATATCGTTCATGATGTTAATTCAACCAATTGGAAGTTTATACCAGCTAGAACATCCTATATACTACATGTAAATCACCATTTGCCGAAGTTTATCTTGAGACATCTCTGCAATCAGCTTCGTAGCCTCTTTGATATTGACTTCTAATTTAGGATCCATTTTCTTCACAATGTATCGCATTGCCTGCAGTGTTGATACAAAGGTAAAAGCAAAGCACGTTATACACTAACAATAACAATACATGATAAACCAGTAAAATGACTGTTCTGATATTACCTCTACTGCTCAGATATTCAGGTGTTACAGCAAGAGACTGAAGCACTTTAACTGGGAATTTGGGCAAACTATGTGCAATACGTACTGGTATAAGCCTTCTTGTATATATAAGCCAAAAGACCTTGCTCCCCAAGCAAAGATTAGGTCAACTCCAATCATCAATCCAAAAGTACCTTGTCAAACAATTCTTATTCAATAATTTTTCAGGGTCGTGAGACATTGAGAAACATTAGAATCAGCAACTTCATATCAGCTTAATGAGTAAACTTTAAATTGGACCAGGATTCCATTATACATTTTCTTAATTTTTTTTTTTTATGGTTCATAAATCTGACCTAAGTTTGTGATTATTCCTTTTAAGGTTCAAAAACCAATAGTAATAAGCTTTTGATTTCAACCCTTTATAATTGAAAAGTTATCAGATTATAATTTGATGGTGGAAGAATGTCCAGCCAAGTATTGTTGTTCATCTAAGAGCATGTAACTTCTCCATATTGTAACAAACCAAGGTTCTTCACAACCTCAGTTATCCAACCATGGAGTTTTCAGGTACCAAACAAGCATTGTTTTCGGGCTAGGTGTTCAAGAACAGGAGTATTAGTTGGCTCGAAGACAAAGACAGGAAGAAATGCAATGGATTGAGACAATCACTATGCACATGGCTTGCCAGAAACTTCATGGGAATGAATTATAATATAGCATAGAGAATCCTAAGGGGAGAAGTTGGTCACAAATTCAGCAAAGCCTTCCAAATTCTTGACAGGCCAGTTTGTTTAAAAACAAAATGCTTCTTTCACTTAACAAAACTCAAATCCAAAGTAGCACCCTTGCAGCAAAATATAAAGCTTCTCTGTCTCTCTTCTCCCTGCATTGGTTAGCTACTTCATGGTTCAAAACTGATCTCAATCTGTTGAGGACCAGTAATTGATCCATACATATATGTCAAAAGTCCCAGACTCCCACACAACCACCTCACAGCACAAGTCTAAAGTAAATTCTGCTGAAAAAATATTGCATATGAAACTAGAGTTTTTTGGTAAAAGGCTAAAGCATGAAGAAACTAGTAGCATCAAGCTCAAAATGTTACAGATAACCTAAATTTGACTGGTACAGATAGAGAATCAAATCTCATAATATAAATGTGGGATAGCAATTGTCAATTAGGCAATACTTGCAAGCAAACCATATCAGCAAAACTCAAAACTTGTATTCTATCAAAAAGAAAACTCAAAACTTGTAATTTTGAACAAAACCAACATGGAACTATAATAAAAGTACATAACTTGATTCAAAACCTGAAAGAAGAGGAGGCAATATAGTACCAACATCTCATCCAATTTACATTTCAATCATTTGCACCAATCCAAATCATGATCCTTAACATCACAACTACTACATCATCTCACAGCTCAATAAAAACACAAAATACAAGACTGTCTTTCAGGACTTGCAAATAAAACTTGAACAAAAAGCTAAAACATCACCTACAACCAAATCAAAGGCCATAAAAGAATTGGCTGTACTTAACCTTAAGCCACCTGAAGCTTTTCCTGAAGGAGCCCTTCATCTTTCCCTCAACAGCATACATCTTGTAGCTAGCAACCCTCTTCTTCCTCTGCAACTCAGGATCACTCAGAGCCCAAGAAGAAGACTTTGACCTAGACACTGTAGCAGTCTTCCCCTTCTTCAAATCCCTGTTGTTGTAGTTATAATTCCGCATCTGAGCCTGAGCATAGGAGGCACTGTAACTGGTGAGCTCATAAGAAGTGGGTGGTGGTGGTGCTCTTGGGGCTCCATAGTAGGTCTCCATCTGCATAGTCCCGCTGCCACCATAAGACTTTGATCTGTTATAGTCTCCCATTGAAGGACCTTCCCAGAAGAAGAAGAAAAGAATAAGCACCACTGGAAAATGGACCCCAAAGTAATGCGATTTCCTTCTGGCTTTGGTTGTTTTCTGGTTTGTGGATTTTGTTTCTTGCTCATTTTTATAAGGCGGTAAAGGCTGACTTTTATAACAGATGATTTTAGTGGCGTGTACAGCAGGGAATCATTTTGTCTATGAAATGTGTTTCTTTTTCTTCATTTTTTTACCCACATCTAATCTCGATAAATCTTGAGCCCTTAAAGTGTCTGTATTTGAGGCTTTGAGCAAAACCATTTCAAAACTACAAGTTCCAAGATTTCTTGTAAAATTTGAACAAGTCATGGGTAAGAATTTCACCAAAAGGAGAAAATGGACAAGCTTTGTTTGTTGTGAAGGCATTCTATCCTTTTCTTGTACGTTATAACAGTTATCTTACAGGATTTAACAATGCTGAAAGGTACATAACACCTATAATGTACCTGAAAGAGACCCAGAGAAAGAAAGCAGTAACAATCTAACAAAGCAAACATTCTAGATATACCTAAAGGATAAAAAATATGCAACGTTTAAACAAACAATGAGAAATTTCTACATAATATTACCTCATAACCAAGTCTTAGAACAATAAGGGCAATCCAAAATAAGTTAATACTGCAAACTTGTCTCGAATACTAAACAAAATTTTTAAGTGGTTTATCCACACCTGAAATGGGGATGGAATCCAGTCACAAACGGACAGGACCACTACCCCAGTTTCAAGTAATCCATGCTAAATAACAGCCCTTACACCTACAAGGAGGAAAATAAATATGGCTTTCTGAATTACAAAGCCAATTACCACACCAATCCAAAACCTTGCTTACAGAAGATCAGCAACATTAGCAGGCAGCTCCTCAATTACGACATTGTAGAACTTCTGGATGTCAAACAGCATCCTTTCATCATCCTTGGTAACAAAGTTGATGGCAACACCCTTCCTCCCAAACCTACCACTACGACCAATACGATGCAGGTAGTTTTCTGGCTGTGTAGGAAGGTCATAGTTAATCACAAGAGACACCTGCTGGACATCAATACCACGGGCCAACAAATCAGTTGTGATGAGCACACGAGAAGAACCAGACCTAAACTCTCTCATGATGATGTCCCTAGTGTTTTGCTCCATGTCACCATGGGTGGCAGAGACCGTGTGATCACGGCTGCGCATCTTGTCTGTCAGCCAATCAACTTTGCGCCTGGTGTTCACAAAGATGACACTCTGGGTGATTGCCAAGGTCTCATAAAGATCGCAAAGTGTTTCAAGCTTCCACTCTTCCTTGTCAACATTGACATGGAACTGCTTAATACCCTCAAGAGTGAGCTCATCACGTTTCACCAAAATTCTCACAGGCTTGTTCATGAACTTCCTCGTGATATCAAGGGCTTCTGGTGGCATTGTGGCAGAAAAAACACCCACCTGAATTTTGGGTGGGAGCAGCTGGAAAATGTCATAGATCTGAAAATATGAACAGAAACGGTCAGTACAGTAACCACGCACCAAAAAAAGCATGTACAGTAAACCACAAAGACATAAGCACTACAAAGACTTAAATACGTACACAGTTAAATCTCTTTTTAGAAAAACTTGGGTTAACATAGTTAAATATCTTTCCTGGATATAACAAGTCAAATGATTCATATACCACATGCAGGTCATACAGATCACCATCAACAAGCACACTATTTTATACAAGAAGTATCAGCATGCTTAAGAAACAAAAAACACATAAGATAAAGTACCTGATCCTTGAAACCTCTTGAGAGCATTTCATCAGCTTCATCTAACACAAACATCCTAATGCAATCTGGACGGAGAGACTGCCTCCGCAACATGTCAAAGACTCGGCCAGGTGTACCAACAACAACATGGACTCCGCTAGAGAGAACACGTTGATCTTCACGGACACTAGTCCCACCAACACAAGCATGAACCTTGACACCAAGGTAGTCACCGAGAGCCCGCATAACCTTCTCAATCTGTTGAGCAAGTTCTCGGGTAGGTGCAAGAACTAATGCCTGGCAGTCGAGCATGGCATAATCAAGCTGCTGCAAAATTCCAGAGCAGAAAGTGGCTGTTTTTCCAGTTCCAGATTGTGCCTGTTGGATAACATCAAGTCCCTTGCAGAAGGGAACAATTCCCCTTTGCTGAATTGCAGAGGGCTTCTCAAAACCTAAGAAAAAAGTAGATTGATATATCAGTAAGAAAGAACAGATGACTTAGATTCAGTGTAAAGTTACAAATTAACATACATATACAATCACATGAACAGCCCTGAACCTATGAACATATAACAGATGGCAATGTCCATAACTTTAATACAACACAACTTGCTTCAAACGAAGCTCGCACTATTCATTAAGTGTGTAAATAATCTTACAAATTACTGCCTTAGGAACTACACTGACTCTTTGACTTTACTTTTTTTATTTAGAATGAATGCAAAGGCACACCCAACAAAATTGCCCGAATATCCCAATATGATCGACTGATGTAAAAAGAAGCCACGACTAATAACTGACAGTAAATTTATCATCCTAAAGCAAGCCCAACACTCATTTACTATATCATCCTAAAGCAAGTTTCACTAACACACCGCAGCTATGCATCATTTTGCACTGAACAAAGAGAAAAACATGTAGCATAATTTGATTTACCATATGCATAGATTCCCCTAAGAAGGTTTTCCTGCAGTCCCATGACATCAAAACTGTCATGAACCTCATCATACGAGGTGAAGAAATCTTGTCCATCAGATCCAAGTCTGCTCCCACACAAAACAATAACAAAATTCCATCATTCACAACACAAAATACGCAACAACTAGAAGAAACCGACGGACGGAAAGACAACTTACAGCTCGGTCATTTTGGCATCGTATTGACGAGTATCAAACTGAGATCCTTCCGGTGCAGCGCCAGCCATGACTGACAAAAATCAACAACAAATCAACACAACACATCAATATAACTTAACTCACACAACCGATGATCCAATACAACTAAAAGGTGCAAGTGTCTCCACTAATTCACCGATTAATCCAAATAATAAATCTCAACAAATCAAATTCAACATCAACCTCTGCCTGCGCAGATCCCCTATCCTAATCCACATGATTATCATACAAAACCGCACAGATTATATACGTAACACATCTATCTTCATCGCCGTAGTCTACTCAATCGAATCAAAGCTAAAAACCAATCGATCTATCAATTAAGCACAAAACGAATCCACAAAATCGGAAAAATAAACAATCGGAGGCAGCAGATGTTAAAGCATTCAAGGAGAAGTTACAGTAAAGGCAAAACGAGATCGGAGTTATATAGAGAGAGAGAGAGAGAGAGAAAGAGAGTACCTGAAAGCGAGAGAGTTGAGAGGTCGGAGAAGTAAGAGAGTCGGCGACTGAGTTGAGAGTTAGGGTTTTCCTGAACTCCTCGGATCTCTGTGATTTGGTTGTGAGGAGTTGAGGGAACGCAGCAGCAGCAATAAGACTGGGAGAGAGAGACAGAGAGAAAACAGAGGCGTGTGAGGATTAGGTTTATATCTCAGGGATACCAAATCTTATGTGATTCCTATTTTGCCCTTGCGGTTTCGTCTTGTTTAACTTTAACCTCCCATACGACGCCGTATTGATTTGGTGGGCTGGGGGATATTAGTGATTTGTGTTTCCCGTTTTACCCTTGGATTGTGCGTGTCACGACGCCGTCCGTTATTGGGTTTGGACAGTGTGATATTGTTTGTTCTTTAGTTAAGTTCGACTTTTCTTTCAATAATATGAGGTTTGTTTCTATGATGTTGTTGCACCTTTGTGGATTTAGGTTTACTTACTCCAAATTGCGATTGCAAGTTAAAAAGTTATGTTATAAGTTCTGATTAATTTCATTGCGTTGCATGAAGCTGTACGTCTTTTAAATTTTGGAAAATAAAAGGTACATGCATAGACAGACTCACATAACAACTACCAAGAATGCCCTATGCTCCAGACCAAAAAGAAATAACGTAAACAGAATGCCCTATGCTACCACTTAACCTGAAAACCATGAGTCAAGATGTGAGGAAACCATGGTTTATCATACAAGGTTACACATCAACTGGGCTACTTGGGCTACTTCACTGGATCAGTGATAAAGAGCATATCATGTTGAATTGCTGGGCCGAGTTTTGTTCTGTCCACGTTGAAAGATACTGGGCATAAAGTTTGAGGATCTTGGAACTGGATTGGGCTGTAAAGCATAAAATGTCGATTTTCTCACAAGTTTGCAACGTTATTCTGAGTTGCTAGAAGTCTAAAGCGGACCGCAGAGGGGAAGGGAAAAAGAAAAAAAAGAAAAAAAAGAAACTTTCTTAACAACGCTTTGTTAAAGAACTTCACTACTTATCTCGGATACAAATTTGCCAACCATTTTTATTTGTCCACCAAAGTGTTCATCTTTTTAGTCTATTGACACATGTCTCTTCAAATTATTTAACTTTATTCTTATTAATAAAATGGACATGTGTCAATAGACTAAGAGGGTGGGCATTTTGGTGACAAATAAAGGTGGTCGGCAAATTTGTATCCCTACTTATCTATATAACGTGATAATTTTTAAGGTGATACTTTTTAAGTACGATCACAGATGGATAAGGAGTTTCTTAACATGTTGTAGAGATAATACCAAGAGTTATCTTAGAATACGCTTATTTGTGACCAAAAGTGTAGCTTCCTGATCTTGATCTTCTTTATAGAACGTTGTTTACATATTAGTCATCGATCTTTGCCCTCTCTTTCAAAAGCTATGTAGAAATTATGCTCTTTGGGAAGAATTGGTGAGGATTGTTCACGGAGATTGGTGATATAGGATTGGTGCAATGTGCCACCTCATTTTCAATCGGAAAACTCATTCAATTGAAAAAAAAAATACAGATCGAAGTACGCAATAAGGTCTTGGTTATGAAATTTGGTTTTTCATGAACAGATCTAAATAAATGTCCTTGATTAATAGATTGGTGCAGCACTGCTCGGTACAAGACTTGATCGTGACTCTGATCTAATAAGCTTTAAGTTCTTCTTTTTTATGGTTTTTCGAAAGGTCATATCAGAGTCACGATCAAATCAATCACTGTATAAGGGGTGCAAATTTTAATTTGAGACACTGCTACGGCCTCCATAGTCGACCAATACTAGCTTGGTCATGCAGCCATATTCATTCAAATTAATGGTAAAGCTATAAGCTGCAGGCCAGGTAAAACAGGCATGCATATGATCATGCACATGCCGACTAGCTAGCTCTGATTCACATGCCGTTCCTTAATTTTAGCTGGCGAAATCGACCAAAACCTTCCCCTGCTGCAACCCTAGCTAGGTCATCTGGAGAGTAATGGTGATTGCAAGATTGAGTTTCAAACATTTAAGTACTTACTGCTCTCAACATAAACATTATGGCAAACTCCTCTAGGTTTAAGGGTTCCTAATAAAATGAGGCTCCAAGAGCCTTACTCTTTTACATGTAAACGAGTAAAAGATTGTCCTAAACACTTTTGTAATGTTATTTCATTCAACTCATCTAGATTTTAGTACGCGGAAAACTAAAATTTCGATTAGGATTTACAAAATCGATTGAAAATAACTTGTTCACTACTATTACTGGTTATTATTACGAGTTGCAATAAGTAATGTACTACTGTCAGGGATGAATCCATGAATTACAACTAGATGGGACTTGGACTTTCGTTACAAAAAAAAAAAAAAAAAAACCTTGCAGGAGCAATTTATAGATGAAAAGAAAGATACATTAGACATGAGGGACGTAAAGCGTCTTACCATTTGAATACATGTTTAATGCATAAAACTCTCTATATGTAACACCAAAGAAGCTAAATACGTATATTTCAATGCAATACAAGATATATAGATGTAAAACATAGCTCAACTAACTAAAATACAAGAGTAATAGCCTCACTGATGATGTGCGACAAATGTTTGACTAGGAAGAAAAGAGGACAACATACAATAGACGTATATCTATTTTGAGAAGATAGAGAAACTTAGGGTGTGTCCTGTAATGTTTTACAAAACCATTTTTATAAAATTGAATTGCAAAATGAAAATTAAGAGTTAAATTACAAGTTTTTGAGATCCTAATACTTGTTCGGTAGAAGTAATAATATTTCTAAAACTTCGAAAAATTAAAACTATGTTTGACACTCTGTTTATATACAAATCTTCTTTTTCTTTGAACAACAAAATCATTGTCAATATTCCTCACTATTCATGAGAGATATTGACAATGATCTTGCAGTTTGAGATATTGATATTGATAGTCATTACAACGTTGCTTTCAAAAACGAATACGGAGGAGATTGCTCAAGAACAAAATCCCTCAATTATAATAATATGAAATTGAAAGCTCTTAAACGTTAAACCTAATTACTCCAAGCTCAAATTTAAAAAGATAATTCAAACAGATTTGAAAGTCTTCGTTGTATATTCATCTTGTCCAAGAGAATTCAATTATATTAAAGCAAAAACTACTGATGAAGCTTTCAACCCAGATCATCTAAGTAATCATAATTACAAGGATTGTAACCTTCAATCTTCTCTACTTCATATGATTCTTCAAATTTCAAATGATTGAAAAAGATGAGGAATTTCAACTTTCTTCCATAAACAAACATAGTGTTGTTGAAACTTATAAGCTCATGTAGATGTATATGAGAGAAGAATGAAACAGAGAGGAGAAGTCTTGAGGATTCTATTTAAAGAAACAAAAAGCCTTCAATTAATTACGGAGTTGTTTTCAGAAACAAGAAAAAAGTCAAAAAGTCATTTCCTATATTTACTCACAAATCTTGAGTTGTATCTTAAAATTCATTTTGCTTGTTTTTCCAATTTAGTCCACCGAACAAGAATTATATGAGATTTTAAATTTGTAAAACGAAAAACGGTATTACAAAATAATACCGAACGGGCCCTTATCTGTTTCTTAACAAAAACAATAATAAGTATAAGTTAAGAATTTGGACCACGTCAACGCAAGGTATGACATGAGTGGAACTCAGCCCAAAAAATATATGGTTAGTAATTAAGAATACAAGATGAAGGAATTTGAGTTGGACTTAACCCAATAATCTTACAATCACACATAAAATTAGTCTTAACTATATGATTTTTTTTTTCTCAAAACATTTAGGTGGGACTCAAGTCCCATCATGTTGCTATATGCTAGATCCGCCCATGACTACTGTTTAAGTTGGAACAAAATCTCTTGATAACGCATTACTCAACTTGAACTCTACTGGATTCGATCGTTGAAGGTATTCAAGACTTCATCGAATTTGGAATGCCTTCAAGGAATTCATCTCTCTAGCTTGGATACGTATATATACTTTGAATCCAAAAATGATCACCAGCTACTTTTCAGATGCGTATAATATGACCAATTGCTCATAATGGATGAGAAATAGTCGGGTGAGAATAAAGGGCATGCAGTCGATTCAAATATGACAACCACAAATGGGAAAGAGAGTGTTTTTGGTCAAGAGAGTTGATGTTTAAATTCTCGGAACACCATGCCAAAAGGGGTTGCCATCCGGCCGTCGGTTGAAGAACCACCCCAGCCACACAGCCTTGACACGTAGCCTTGGACCATACAGATTCTCTTGAAACCCTAACCCTACAATCAAAATCGATATTCTATCTTCTATTCGAATTTCGGCCCTCTTTACTTTTGATAAAGCCATTGTTAATCCAGAAAACCCTAACTCATTTGGTTACCCAGATCGAAGAGACTTAATTAGGGTTCCCTGGCCCCTGGAAGCCGGTGCCAAACAAGTAGCCAACCCCAGAACACCACGTCTCAGAGAGAGAGAGAGGGCAGGACCAGGAGGAGGACGACAGTAGGTAGCTAGGGTTTTGCCGAAAGTGGGCGTGCAGTGCAGGGGAAGATCGAGAAGATCAAAATGCAAGTTTCCAAGGCCTCTGCCCTCGCAAGTTGTTGTTGTTGTTGTAGCTCTTGGCTTGGCATTAGGGATTATTAGGGTTGGGGTCACCAGGAGCTAGCTTATGCGGAAAAAGTGTAATCCATGGTCGTCGACCCCCTAGCTAGTCTGGACCATTGCAGCAGAGAGGACAGAGGAGATGCGTGCTTCCCCAATCATGATTGCCGATGCAAATTATTCAAAGTGATATGCCTCCCCGTACTTTTTCCAACCATATAACGGAAGTTCTTGTACACTATGGTGCATGTGAACCAATTATGACTGATCAATCACTATCATTCATTTAATGTAGTCAACTATATGACACTAACACCAATACTAACATCGTTAAAGAGAATTGAGACAAAAAAAAATTAAATAAACATGGTAAATATTAATTGGCAATTAATTCTAAATCGCAATTAATATGAGACTTTTTATCCTTCTTTATTTATTATGTTAAAACACATTAAATATAAAATTTACATATTTACTCGTTCTGAATGATGTAGATTCCATGTGATCTTATAAGGGGTAGGCCAGTAAAATTTGCTATTAGAATTAGGATTAGGTATGATTATCTATTTATTATTTTTATTGTTGTATTTGTAATCAATAATTTTATTTTTTAATTAAAATTAACCTTTTAATCGAATATTTAAATTACATTAAAGGGAATGAAAAATGTACATGAGTCAACTAAAGTTGAATCAAAATTATCTCTTGAGATTATTTTCATCTTGTCGGATTGAGCCAACTCCATTTCCTTCTATAGTTATTTTTCAAATGAGCTATATTATCTAAATAAAATGTTATGTGATGATATCAAAACATATGATTCCATTACTCATGCTCATCAACCTTGTATATAATTTTTTTTAGTTTTAGAATCCTACATTATTTAGATATATTTTGGTTATGAGTATCGTTATTTAATAGAGTACATTTGATCATGTCGATTCTGACACAAACAAATATCATAGGGACAATTATTTTGCATAGCTATTTTATCCTAAATTGCATTATGTGAGAAACAAAAAAGGACTCGAGTCACTCGACATTGCCTATAGATACTTAAACAAGGACAAGCGTGGTATGTAGATCACTATTGTACTGATACTGTCTCAATTTAACCACCTTTAAAAAGTTGGTTTTTAACCACAAAAAACTTCGATACGATTAGGTATAATATATCCACTTATAAGTTATATTTTTCTTTGTCTATTTTCTGATGTGGGATTTTTCCTCTGTAACATATATATGGCTTGGTAATATGAATCATGTGAAAGAAGTAGTTATGTCTATCATTGTTTAGGTTTGAATTAAGACAATGAATTGCTAATTTTTTATTTTTCTAAAATGATATAAATAACATTCAAATCCGATCTCCAAAATTTGGTGACTATAAGCTTTGATTGATTGCTGAACTTCAACAATTATTGTACAAATTTTTGGTAATTTGACCTGTCTAATTAATCATGTATTTTCTCTGTAATTAATTATCATGTTTATTTTGAAAAAAAAAATCGGCCTAACTTGTAGATCGTCATTCTCATATAAATACGGTTAATACTTATTTAAGTTAATTACATACATGTTTTTAAACTTCCCTACACCAATAATATATATATATATATATATATATATTAATGTAAAACCTCCATAAATTAAGGATTTTTTCCCATCCAGCTAGTTTGTAAGGGATTTTTTCCATATTTTCTATAACCCTACCCACTAACTGTTTGACTCCCACTAGCTAAATATTTAATTTTTCTCTATTTTTCTAACAAAATTGCCGTTCCTTCTCAATCTCTCATCTCTTTCTCCCCATTTGGATTTCTTCCAGATCTAATCCCTCTCTCTCTAGTCTCTCCCATACCAGTCTCCCACATCGAAGACCAACGCTGGCGGCGCTGCTAGACCCGAAAGCCGCTGATACCATAGCCTCTAGTCAGAGCTTCCGAAGACGTGCGATGACGACAACCACCACCATCACCTCTCAATGACTCCTCCTTCACTCCCCAACCCTCGCCGTCAAAGTCCTTCGCATCGAGATTGTCCTCAAAGTCTATTGTCGAGATTAGCTTCGGCGGTCAACGTCGGGCGGTGGATCTGACGGTGATCGTCAGCGTTTCGACGGTGATGGATCTGATCTCGAGAGCGCAGGAGATGGCTGCGCCGTTTTCGCCTTCGTGCCGGTGACCTGGATGACTTGGGAAGGGTTGAACTTGGGAGGCGTGTCTAGAGGCTGGGTTCTGGTGGAGAGTGAAAGAGGCAGCGTTGTATTGTTTTCTGGTTTTTACTGCCGTATTGATTTTTTTTTTGTCGTTAACCATCGTTAATGAGTCTGTCAGTAGAATTGACTGATTCAATACACCATGGTGCACTGATCCGCTCCGACCATATAATGCAATTTCTAACATTTCAATATAATGCAATTTCTAACATTTCATTTCTGATCAGTGAGAGAGAGGAGAAAAAAATATCACAACCATCAAGCTAAAAACACTTTCTTTTAATAATTAGCAACAAAACTAGAAGTCTAGAACCGATGAGAAAATATGTGTTGATCTTTCGAATGAACGAAAATTCTTCTAAAAATTCTTCTATGTACTAAGGTGTAAGTGAACCGAACAATTAATATGCAGCATTTTGATCTGGTCATTCACGTCGCACTATCATGTATATACTAAAACCGTTAACAAATTTAAAACCCAAAAAAGTAGTTCTAAATGTTTCTAACTCATGAGGTGAGAACCCAAGGTCGAAGATGATATACTCTTATTATAAGTGCTTAATTTAATCAGATCAAAAATGAAAATAAAATAAATGAATTTAAGGTCTTTAGTCTTTATTGGATATTCTCAAACGGCGATTTGAAGACTTGCATATTAGTAGTTCAAGTGCACCTTGATGCGTAGAATCTGCTCTCGTGTTTAAACAAATGTTGTAAATTATAACGAGTTATTGATAAATTAAGCACTCAATGGCGGGGCTACTTGAAGACCAACGGGACCATGATACTTTCATGTGTTGGCTTGTGTGTGTGTGTGTGTGACCCTTCCACTAAGGGATCCTTTTTTTTGACATATATGAAAGATGAGGGATTACACCAACTTTTCGATTATATTTTTGAATCTCCACCATTCAGTTTGTTGATCCTTATATATAGATCAATTCTGTAAATTTTCAACCAATTTGGTGATCGTTAAGGTGTCGAACAAGATTAAATCAATGAACGAACTAAATCTGTCAAACATGAACCGTTGATGCTTATAATTATAAATCGTAGTTTTGAATGCTTTAACGATTACCAAAATTTCTGAAAATTTACATAAGTGATATATTTATATAGAACTACATATTGAACGGTGGAGATGTGATTTTGTGATCAAAAAGTTGGTGTAATCCCTCATCCCTCATATATGTCAAAAAAAGGATCCCTTAATGGAAGGGTCATATATATATATATACATGGCCCTCATTGATACATATACATGGCCCTTCCAATGAGGGATCCATATTTTTTGTGATTTTTAGGGATAAACCCACACCATCATATCTGTTTTTAAATGGGCTTGGATGGCTGAGATTAAAACAAAAAATTTAACACTTATGTCAAACCTACACCGTTCAAGATCATTAAAAATAAATCAAACAATTGAATGACTTAACGATCATCAAATTTTCTGAAAATTTGCAGAAGTGATATACTCATATACGACTACAAACTGAACGGCGGATATATGATTTAGTGATCGGGAAGTTTGGCAAATACTTTATCCCTAGAAATAAACAAAAAAATAGATCCCTTAATGGAAGGACCCTGTCTTTTAATTTTTTTGTAAGTTGGTTCAAATGAGTTCATGCTTGGGTTAATAACATATAGTAGCACCCTTGTGTTTCTGTGTGATCCCATAAGGTGAACAAAAGCTTAACACATATTTGTTAAAATACGATAGGGGAATGAGCAAGTCTTGTCCGGTTTTTCGTTCTCTGATGAAAAAATTAATATCTACCTCTTATATATGCGAGGGAAGGAAGAAAAAATTAATATCTACCTCTTATACATTATTTTGATCAGGCCATCTACGTCTCATTAATATATACTACTACCGTTAACAAAATTGAAACAAAAAAAAATAGTCTCAAGTGTTTCCAACTAAGGAGATGAGATTACTAGGTCAAAGAAGACGTACTCTTATTATAAGCGTTTAATTTGATCGAATCAAAAATGAAAATGAAAGGAATAAATTTAAGGTCTCTAGTCTTCATTTGATCTTCTAATACAACGATTTGAGCACTTACGTATGAATGATGCAAGTACACCTTAATGCGTAGAATCCGCTCTAAAATAAGGAAATAGCAAAATCACAACTCTTGAACTTCCAAGCACTTCCAAGCAGCACGTATGTAAGCACCTCCCTCATCTCCCACTCCAAAAAGGGAAAGTCATAGACCACACAAGAGTACATGCCCACTTCCGTAATGGGTATATCTCCCTTCCTAGCTATCCCCACCACTCTTATCGTCAATAGTGAATAGTCATGAATATCTCGATCTGGTTCCCCCCTACTCATTACTTGCCGAGCTAGCTGATCGATATCTAAGTATCTTCGCTTCACGTACTTAATCAGAATCAGAATGATCATGGTGATGTGCCTAGCTAGCCGTAGCTTATATCTCAATCATATGCTATTAGCAGAAGCCACGTGGTCGGCGACTCGGCGTGGTTTTGAAGATCTTGTTCTTTATTGATTTGATAAGAAGCTTACGATCGAATCTTGTCTAACTTTACTAAATCATACTTAGCTGACTATTTATGTATCCTTAAGATCGGATTTAGGCTTTTTATTAGGTCTATATATACATTGTTATGCAAAGTATGAAATCTAATCTTACTTAGTATAATCAACAAGGAATATTAATCAAAGGCCTGCATGACGTTCCCACAAACCATGAAACAAAGTCGATGATATATTCTTTTCTTTTTCTTTTGCAGCATTACGAATTTATTTAATTTTAAAGCATATATACTTTAAACTTCTTTAGCGCCGGATTAGTTCTTTTTTGGCGCCGGTTTATGTCTATTATTATGATCAACGAGGGTCTGTTGCTCTTTGATTGGCCCAATTGCTTGAGTTTTGAAAGCAAAAGGATGATTGCTTTATCCTTTTTCTTTTTCCAGAGTATAGGGCCTGCCTGCCTATAGTTTTATCTTCTGTGTTCTTCTTTATCTCTTAAGCTTTGTTTAGCTTAGTCGTATAAATGTGATTTGCGAATTCGATTAGCTTAATCAAGGGTTATTAGGGCACGTTTGTTTCTGTCCTGGATATTCAAGGCATTTGTACCCTTTCACATATTCTACTCTAGAAGATGGATGTTGTCATGCTAATCTGCATGTGATTTCAGTGACAGCAACAAAGGCCAATATATAGCTTCACCTTTTCAATTTGGCCACCCCCTTAAATCCCTCATACTTTAGAACTATAATTCTGCAATCTAGCTTCTACCTGTGAGCTAGCTAGCTGTTTCATACAGTCTGATGATACCTTGTTCATTTTCAAAATGCATGTCAGGAAATGAATGTTGGGGAACTTCTGACGCATTGAGAAACTCATAAAAATTGATGTATGAATTGCACCATTTTTGCAAAACGAGACTCTGATATATGCTGCATTCTGATGTTTTCTTACTAACAAGCGTTTGCATTTGTTATTCACAAAAGAGGCACTATGAAAAGAATCAAATGGGAAAGGAAACACTGTATAAGTCCTTAACTAAAATCACAATGCAATTAACTTCTCTGTACGTGAATGCCACCAAAAATCACATCCCTCCAGAATCTCAATTATATTTTATCCATGAACATGGACCATCCCAGGCCAAGGAAGGAAGAGATAGGGTTTGAGAGGAGAGAAGAAGCTAGGTCGACTGGTATCAAAATAAAGAGAGAGCAAAGGATTGGAAGGTCAGGGATTTAAAATTACAAGATGCATCGATCGGTGGGAGGAACATGAAGCTGAATAAATGTATGTGGTTGGGGTTTGAATACGTATGGGCCGCTGGAAGAGATAAAGAGATAAAGTCGTTTCTAGAGGGAGGGAGGGTTCTTTGTTTTCTTTTGATCTCTTTGTGTTTAAAATAATAGAGAATGCCCAATTGAAGATAAACCCACATTGATTCCATACGTGATGCGTCTCTCTTTCTCCTCCTATATAAAGCCCCACCTCCTCCTTATGTTCTCCCACATCCAAGGCTCACAGCAAAGCGGTGTTCCACGTTCATACAACAGTAGCTAGCCTAGTTTTGGGTTTGGGGGAAACATATATAAATATCTTAGCTAGGGTTCTGGGATCAATATGATCCATGCCAGCAGCCTCCATCTCGATCGAGCAGCCTCCATCGATCTGACACGATATTGGGCGATAAAGGGGCGATATTTGGTAAAGGAGGTGACAGAAGAGAGTGAGCACACACGGTGTTTTCTTGCATGCTGTGTTTCATGCTTGAAGCTTTGCGTGCTCACTCTCTATCTGTCACCCCATCTCTCTCTCTCTCTATCTGTCTCTCTGTATCTGTGTGTGTGTGTTCGGTTTTGATCGAGGGTAAAGGAGGTGACAGAAGAGAGTGAGCACACATGGTGTTTTCTTGCATGATGTGTTTGATGCTCGAAGCTTTGCGTGCTCACTCTCTATCTGTCACCCCGAGTTCCTTTCTCTCTCTATCTATCTATCTTTCTGTTCTGTTTCAGAATCGATTTTGTTTGATTGATACTCTTTGTGAACGGTTGGTATGATGGGAACACCTATGATTCAAAGATTCCTGTCGTCGTCAGTGAGATTCATAACCCAGTGGTCCTAATTAGATTGTGTTGATTCCTGATTTGGGATTAGGGTTAGGGTTTTATTTGGTTTTTCTTGCAAACAATTTTTTTTTCTTCTTGATTCGTTGTATTGAAATCGTATACAGGAGAATCAAATTTAAGTGTTTTCGATTACACTGTCAAATTTAGGTTTCTTTTGTGCTGATGTTATAAATCAAGTATGACCATATTTCTAGCAGATTGCTGGGTTAATTCATCGCAGAGGATTAAAGATTGATGTTGGCGAGTGATAACACAGGCTGCTGGATGCTGAAGTGTCTTGATGATTTGAAAAATTGGGGTTCTTGATAACGGAGGCTAGCTAGTTGGGAAATTGTTTAAGCCTTATAGATGGAATAATAACCAAGGATTTTGAGACCAGATTAATTAGAAGGAATTCTGATACTTTTTGTTTGGTTTGATATGAACAGATCGAAATCTTGTTATTTTATTAACTTCTGTATCCTGAACTGTTAATCTTGAAGATTCAATTATCATTCTTGTGTTATGCTTTCCTGGTTTTATATCTTTGGATGCTGAGTAAATTAAAGAGAACGAAGATTAAACCCAACTGAGCAATTATTAATCTTTTGATTGCATGAATTAGGAGGATCAATAACATCCATGTAATGATCAAGAAAAAGTTAGCTACTCAAGTATAATTCACCAGCTAGCTAGTTTTAAAGAATTGCTAACCTGCAATACTGCTTTTAACCATGGGTGAAATTACTCACTATTGAGTATATATAATATATATAGTTGAAAAGAGAGAAAGATAAAGTGGTCGAGCGAGATAAGTAGAGCAAGAATGAACTAGATCCTATAATTCATGCTGTTGATTAACTGCTAACATCGATCCCATACATGTCATAGAATGCATATAAGAAGTTACAATCATAGAATGTGAAACTTCAGTGAGGTGACCAGCTGATCTTAATTAATACCAATTCATTTGCAGTAATCTACACTTCCATATTTTCAGGTTCTATGGACAGTCTCCTTTTCAATCTGAAATAAATAGTTCAATAGTGCATATCGAGATTATGGGTGTCCCCAATTGAATGTCTTTGCTAGTTGCTACCATAGTTAGTTGCCTGGTCATTGTCTTTCGGCTGGGATAGCGAAGGATGTTCCTGATAAGTAGTTTTCTTGCTGATCTAGGACCACTTACACTTGTTCTTTTTGAGAGTCGATTTATGTTAGTGTATATAACTATATATTGCTCCTGATGATACCAATATATATATAGAGAATAACCAAAGCAATGGAGTCATTGCTTATAACTAATACTATTTAAATCAAGCACCTGCAGTCTTTTTTGAGGTCACACCAGTATTCCTCCCCCAGATTCAAATCCTAGCTATATAAAGTCTACTGATATATATGGTTCTTACAAATTACAAAGCGATATGTACCACTTTGCTCTATGAAAAGTTGGAAGGCTTTATGAAAGATGTTAGCTTTTTGCTTGATTCTATTCTATTTTCTGTTCCAGAATGATTCATTGATTCGGCTTGAAAATATACACATATATGCATGAATGGATGTAAATCACTTTGTGCATGGTTCAAGAGTTCAGGTAGATAAATGCTAACAGTTGATGGAACAACAAGATTTAATTACTCTCAAAACTTGATAAATTCGGGGGAAAGATCCAATTTCGTCTTACATTCAAGCAAAATGACTACGAGTTGATGGTACAACAAGGATTAATATTACAGACAAATACATTGTATGAGATACTCGTAACCTTTTTTTTTTTTTTTTTTTTTTTGATATTCTGTCCTAGCAGAAGAAAGAATGAGATCAATGAATCCCAGAATTTCACTCCTTCTGGAAGTACAAAATATGTAATGGCCCCCTTGATACTTCCGCAGAGCCGTTTTCAGGGAACCAAGAATTGATGATACTTTGTGATGGAGTAATAGGAGTTTCTACAGGCCACTGATCAACTAGCTTAAAACCAAATCGAGAAGCTGCTGAAAGTATGGAAGGCTCATCTACCCGACGAAAAATATGACAGAGGATTAGGGCTGCTTGATCATTAGATGAAATCAACTCCTTTGCAGTTTGAAACAAGGGCAAAATAGCATCAGGTATGTAAGTGACATCTGTACCTAATATGATATCAAATCCTCCACTGTTAACTTGCTTGATGGCTTCTATATGGTCTTTATTTCCCCATTCTAATATTCTTGTAGTAAATTTGTCTGAAATTGGCGGTCTAAGATTTGACATGACATTTTCCACCAGAAGGTCGAGTGCTTTGGTGTCTCCATCAGTGGCCAACACAAGTTCCGCAAATCCAGCAGCAATCATAGAACAAATGCCTGCACAGCCAGATCCCAACTCCAACACCCGTTTTCCAGCAACAATAGTTGGATTTCTTGCTATAACAGGAGCCATAAACCGAGCTGATTCCCATAACATTAAACCAGTTGATTTGCAGGTGTGTTGGTTCTCTTTCGATAGCACTTTGATTTTGAAAGTCCAACCTCCCAGCTTGAGTTCAATCACCTACGAGGGGAAAGAACGTAAAATATAAGAAATCCTCATTATCACTATAGAAAATTTAAGACTATTCAGAGAAAACAAGAAAACTCTACTTCATTATCACTATCAGTACTGGAAGTTGGAAGACCAAACATTTCCGCCGCCACACTGTCGGACATGTCAACCTCCAAATCATTTACAGGTTTTGGCAAGATGTTATCGTCGACATCCAGCTCCATTTTCCCTTGACCACTAGGATGGTCTATCCTGATTACAGCTTCTGAGTTGGTATTAGAGTTAGTATCATCTGAAAGGCAGAATACGGCTTGAACCCACCGTCTGGAATCAACAACAAGAATTAGAACTCTAGAGAGGAGATTAATTAATAGTCCAAGGGGACAACCAACATCTACATACAGAACACAATCTACTGAAGTAAGACTGTTTACCTATTCATCACCAACTCCCGCGACCGGTTCTCAACTTGTTTGCAGCACAAATCAAGTTCCTCAACATCAAAACCATTTTCTTTAAATAAGCTTGTCAAGAACTCATTAGAGAAGTAGAAAGCCCTCTGAAAATGTTAAGGGATCATAATCAATCTTGTGAATCAAGGAAAAGTAGCTTTTTGCATGAATATGTGCTAAAAACTTACAGTGCCATCGCCTCTCGCATAAAAGTTTTCACTAATCTTTTGGTCCTTGCAGTTTAATCTTTCCTGTCAATTGGATAGCAAGGCATCATAGAATCAGAATCTTGACAGCAATATGCTGGAACTGTGGAATAAGATCAACATCAACCAAAAGCTTACTGAACAAATTAGGAAAGAATCATTGGAGATCAACCTGAGCGAGGTCACCAGTAGCATAATCACGAAATAGCACACGACCACTTGGCTGAGGAAGAGAAAGAATATGCAGAAATTTCATCATACATGAAAACACATAAAAATGTTCGATCAAAAGGACAACTTGGATAAAAACTGTACTTGAAAACATAAGAAATACAAAATCTAACCCAATATGCCACTATAGAACTTCTTACGTAAGCATATAAGCAATGGAAGTACCATTACCACTCACCTTGAGAATTTTTCTTATATTCTGCACTACCAGAGACATCTTCTCAGGAGATACTGCAGATAACACAAAAATCTGCTTAACAGGTCAGCAACTTTACTAAATAGGTGATTAAATCAAATTGAACCACAAGAGCTGCTTGATTAGTAACTAATTATATCATTCATCATTCAAACACATTGAAAAAATTGATGTCCTATATTCATTTACCATGGTTACAATATCTACTGAAGATGGAGATATCTGCTGGCTCAGATCGTCAATAGTCAAATCACAGACGAATGCGTTAACTCGGGATTCTGTAAAGTCTTTATGTTTCTGCAATAATGACAGAATACATCGTTGTTATTCCTATTCAAAACCTACATAAACTGAATTACTATTGAATCGTGCACTTGTACTTTATTGGCCAAACACAAGAGCACTGTCAAACATATGTAATCAAATATCCTTTCACATGGATGGGATCACCAGCAAGATGTACAGGAAAGCATTACCTTAACCAAGTTCACAGCATTTGGTGAAAAATCACAAGCATGGACAAAAACATCTGTGTATGTCGCAACCAGTGGAAAGATAGTGTTTCCAGCTCCACAGCCAACCTGCATATCAAGACCAACAATCAATGATCAAATATAGAACAGCCTAATAACATGAACATCACCCCCTTACATAAACCAAAATAAATACGTTACCTCTAAAATAACTTTCTGCCCAGCTCCCTGATAGTTGAAAATAACCATTAGAAAACACAAAATTCGTGGACGAATACAAAAACAACAAAGCTGAAGCATGAATGTAACCAACTTAGTTCTTCACTCACAGAGAAGTATTGGCCCCATTCCTTATCCAAGTAGTGCCGATCTTTGAAAAACTGATCAAAGTAATATGTAGTTAAGATTCAATTATTGTGTTTGGGATATGAGCAAGTGAGCAATCTCTAAAGCAGATAACCAATTGGAAGCAAAGCAATAGTGACAGTAAAAACACAGACCCTATCTTGATGTCGCTTATAAAAGACATCCCAGTACTTCTTAGCTTCTCTTTCATACTTCTCTGCCAAACATTATTGGGAAGCAGAACAAGGTTAAAACACAAAGCTGAAAAAGAAAGATAAAATCAAAGAGAATAAGAGACAAACCTCTCCAGAAGGGAGAGACTGTATCAGAGGTGGAGTAAATCTGCAATCTTGGGGCAGGTTGTTCTTGTTGTCCTGCTGAACCCTCTTTCATACTGGAAGCCATGGACTCCTAACTCTGCTGGAATACAGAATCAGACATCAATCTCAACTTGAATATAATATCAAAACACACTGAATTGGATAAAGCAGTGATATATAATCATGATTGATCAATACAATTAATTGGATTTTTTTTATAATCTGATTTCTTACCTCTTGAAATTGTGAAGGTGCAGCAGACTAGCACAGAGATCTGACTTCTGAGAGAGCTTTAG
This sequence comes from Fragaria nilgerrensis, assembly GCA_010134655.1. Lineage (NCBI taxonomy): Eukaryota > Viridiplantae > Streptophyta > Magnoliopsida > Rosales > Rosaceae > Fragaria > Fragaria nilgerrensis. The sequence continues at coordinate 28,918,452 of CM020978.1, read as the reverse complement.
GGTTTTAGTTCTCTCTCTTGAGAATTGGGGTTTTACTTAACCCCGCTGATCACAACCCTAATACGCACCGTTTTGGGATTTGGTTCCTAATGAAACGCGGTCGGTAATATTCCTTTAACGGTTTTTCGTACCTCCATCCCTTTTTTGGTAAGTTTCAGTTTTTTCCAACCCTCGGTTTCCTTATTCGTGTTTCTTTCTCTGCAGGCAACAGAGGCCGGAATCACCATGGAAACCGGTGCAAACTTCACCTTTACTGAGGACGTTACACAGAATCAGTATATAAGTATTATTAACTGCTGTTTTTTCTACAATCAATCCTGTTCTCTATTCTGTAGCTCAAATTTGGATACAATCCTTGGAACAAATAATTACAAGCGAAAAAAATCAGATCCGGTTGACACTTAAAAAGGAGAAGTAAAATGCTCTCACCTACAAAATTAAACAGGGATGCTACAAAGTGTTCTATTGCATAAAAAGATGCTTCACACATCGCTTCGTCTTTCCTCTGTTTGAAAAATTGGGCTTTTCGATTCTTTTTCATCTATTTTATCGACGTTCTGTTCCCTTTCATCTATTTTCTCGACCTTCTGTTCCTTTTCGTCTGCATTGGTCTCATTAGTTTGTTCAACAACTGGTGCGACACCATTTTCAACCACGGGCATGTCGCCGTTCTCAGTTATGCTGTTTTCGCTTTTATCTTTGTTTTCATCACCAACAGGTTTGGGAAGCCCTCTGGATGTAGAGTTTGTCAACAGGCGACCAATCCCATCATATAAACCCTTTGCATCCATTACTAAAGCAGCTCCGCCGGGGTAGCAGCGCCAAAGCAATTTGCACAATGAGGATAAGTAATCTACAAAAGGGTCCAGAGAATGCAAATACTGTTAAATGTTTACACATGCCAATTTACATGCAGTCAAGTTAGTAAATATCATACCTCAATGAATGCCCGGCAAAGAGAGAGGAAAAGTCCAGACTCGTTATCTCTCAGTATTCTAGTAGTATTGTACCTCAGTAAAGAGTCAGCAACAGTCTGTAATCCCTTGATTAACTCTTGAGCAAGCACGTGCTTCAAACTTATTGGGGCACAGGGGCGGAGGTCATTCATCGCTGCAGAGACACCTAAAACCACAAGAAAAGATATGTACATAAATGCCCAAAAGAAGAAGGTTTACCTTGCTTTTACTTCCTTAGTTGCACAAAGCATGGAAATAATTTCTTTAGAATTTACACAAGCTATAACTGATTTGTTAATTTGTTGTTGAATATAGTTGATATAGGCAAACCAAAACCAACACTGGATACGAGATGAAGATTCCAGTGTAGAAAAGGCAATTCCTTGGTTTCACAAATCATCTAGCCTAAGAAAACTTATATAACACTTACCATTAACAAAAACAGCAAGAGGTGGATGCTCCATAAGAGAAGATGGCGGAGTTGCATCATCCAGGCTTTCATCATTAACACTGTTTGCTGGAAAACCAACTGCTGGTAGTGGGACCCAACGATGTGAATCCAAGACCAACTAGATGAAAGCAAAAGGCAAGTCAAAACACATTACCGAAAACTTGGAAAAGTTAAAAAGGCAACATGTTACTTGATGCAAACACAAACTCGCAGAAATGCGATATCAAATTCATCAACAACCACCTGAAAATTTTCAACTGCTGTACCCAAATTTTTTGCGAACAAGTTGAGAACTGCCCTGAAAAGCCACCAATTTCAATATTCAGAATATGTATATTACTCATTTTAGATGAATAGTCATCAAGAAACAGGGGTAGAAGATCATTACTCTTCAAAAAGTGCTGGTAGCAGCCCCCGAAAATCTAGCCCAACCCAACCAAGCCCCATAGCACAATACTGTTGCAGGAAAAAAAAAGAAGGTGAAAAGGTAAGAATAAACTAGCAAATATTCTAGTATTCCTCTTAATTTGAATGATGCAAGCAAAAGTAGCATCATCTAATTTCAAGCAATTTATATTCCTGGGTGAAAAAAAAGGGACATCTTTTGCAGCATGAAAATAAGTTTTTCATGCAATTCCAATGCCTCGTATAGGCTTCATGCTACACATATTAAAGCAGAAAAAATCTGAATTGTAAGCTTTTGCAAATCATGGACCATTAAAAAAACAACTGTATATTAGTATGTATTTCCTTTAATTGCTTTATGTTCCCAAATGCAATAATATTATAGAAGACACTCACCATGGATTGCTCCAAAATATTCGATAGTGATACACCTTCAGTTATTTTTGGAAGCATAATTTTTAGAGTCTTAAGGAGTGAGGTAAATTGATGCATAGACCAACTGAACAGAAGACCGCCATCATGATTTTCTTCATTGCCTGATGTATCATCCGAAAATATCGCTCTGTATTGATTGACAACATCAAATAGATGCTGTCTCTGGTAGTTAATCATCCCCTTCAGGTAGTCATAAGCGTTCCTCTGGTCCAAATCCTCAAGAAGTCCAGTAAGCCATGCCTGCCGACATCTCAAGAACTAAAACAAAGATAAGTTAGGTTATATACAAGCACCCATATGCTCATTTCAAGCATTCTGTCACATGTAACAACAATGTAAACAATACACAAAATTCTGATGCTTTACCTGCAAACGCATTTCATACTCGCTAAATACCCCTATCCTCCGTAGATATCCAATAATGCGGAGACACTCAGGTAACTGCAATACACAAACATTATCAGATCCATGTAATAGACGAACACATTATAGTTGGTAATGCATTATAAATTCACACTACCTGAATGTTTGACCGTAGTTTTTGAAGAAGCTGCGAAAGAAGAGACTGAGTGGTCTGCCTGACTTCTGCAGCCAGAGCTTGTATAACGGGCAACCTTAAAGAAAGGAGGAGGAAACAAAAAGCCAAAAGACCAAAGAAAGCTCAATACATGGCCTTTCCAAAAGTTGACAGTGTAAATCACTATAAGTTGATAGAAGAATAAGGGGGCAAGACTCACTTGGGGTGCATGGTTGAAAGCTTGCAAACAAACGTTTCCAAGTCCAGAGCTTCATCATAATTTCCATTCCTCACACATCTGCATAAATAAGGGAATGGATGAGGCAAAAAGGACATGGTCCAAAGCAATACGTTGCATTTAAAACACAACATTTGAAGTTAATAACCACGCTACTATCAGAAATGAAACACTTCAGTTCAGCTCCAATCAGTTCAGTACTAATGATTTTGAATTTCGAAGTCAGGGAAACCAAAATCCAACTCGCTAGAACATAAGCAAAAGAGATTATAAGCCATAACAAGAACTCATTCCAAGTTCACTAACTGAGCTAAGTAAATCCAAATCATGCACATGGTTAATGCCTAGCATGGATTTCTACTCTCTCGAGCTGCGAAAAAACAAACTTGTAAAGATCAATTGAAGCACATACGTATCCATAAGCTGAGGAATTTCAAGTAAGTCGAGCAATGTACTGTGATTGGCTAACAATGTCTGGTTCATCTTCCTCTTCTCCAAAATCTCTTCCCCCGATTCAACAAACTCAGTGCATCCACTCGTCAGCTTCGGGATCTCCCCTATCTACCAAACCAAAATCCATCACAAAACTCTCAATCCAAAACCTAATCAAACCAGAGAGCTAGTCAGAATCACTACCAGAGACTCAAGATGCTTGTCGATGGAGGACACTTCGTCTCGGATCACCAGCAACGCGTCCGAAGCGGCGATGAAGGCTCGGTAGTTCCCCACCGCCACCTCTTGCATTTGCCTCTGTATCCGCTCCGCATCGACCCGAAGAAGCTCCGGTTCCTGCAAAACCCGACCCGAAACCAAAGATCACTTCATGTCCAATCAAGCAAAGCGAGCAATGAGAGAGATAGAGAGAGGAGAGAACCTTGTGGAGGCGATCGAGAGTGAAGGAGAGGAGCTCGGAGACGTAAGGCTGCTGGGCGCCGGAGGCGAGAGGGAGGAGGCTGGCGACGGCGGACGAGTCCTCCGCCGCGGCATTTTCGGACTCCATCATCTGGAGCTCCGAATTCGGATGGAGGCTTGGATCGGACCCCTCCGGTTTTGGCGGTGGTGGTGATGAAATCGGAGGGAAAATGCAGATCTACCTAGAGCTTTTTCTTTTGGTTTCAGTTGAACGGTGGTGCTCTCTGTCGTTGAGTTGCCGCGATTCGGATCTGGATCAACTCTAAGAAATTTGATTTTGCTCGTTTATTGGGCCGAATATGTGAATTTTAATGCTGGACCCCCCAACCAGCTAGGCCCAACCTACCTCGTCACCGGCTAGGCCCACCTCGTCTCCGCTTAGCCCACAGGAAGTATTATTGTTATTATTTTTCCTTTTTTACCCCACATATTTTTCCCGTTCCCAGAAATCAACAAAACCGTAGCCTCTGTTAGATTTCAAGTTTCAAAATAGAAACTTGGGATTCGGGGACTCCGACAACAACGGCGGCCATTTCCGGTGAGATAGAGGAAATTATGATGAATGATACTTGATGTATAATTTCAGTACAAAATTTCCATTCGAAAAAATTCATTGAATTTCTTTACATTAGTTACATTTGTTCCTGGTGGTTTATAACTTTATATTGAATTTATTTGTAATTGTTACCTTTTTCCTTGAAACAGACATATATAAAGTCATAACCTGAAAAGTTTGTGAAAATTAGAGATTCAAGACGAATAAGGATTAATACAAAGTATAGAGAGTTAAGAAAATAGATGTCCAGTCATGATCTTCCCCATGATATGAAGACCAATATCTTGAATAACATTAGGGAATATATATAGGGTAGTGGAGCGCCTCAATGAAGAGAAGATGTGGGTGCATGCTTCATGCACCATTGTTATTATGATAAAGATGTCAAATCAAATCCATTGAATTTTATATGCGTAAAAACATTGAAGAGAGTAAGTTCCTCAACTTTGAACCAAGCATACACTATACTTGTAGGTGTAATGATTTTTGCTACATCATGTTGATTAATTGAGGTGCATAATATCTCAATATATGTATTCAAATCATGAGAGTGATCGCTAATAGAATTATTGATCATGATGGAAATGAAAAGAACAATTCAAAAGAGAATAAGAAACAACACACCAGATTGGTGTTCTTACAAAATAGTATTTATAAACAGAATGAACAATTACAACTCCTTGAGCAATGTAAGGCAACTGCTTATCTTTTAGCATAGAACACGTAGCTAGCTAGCTCACTACTGAACTAACACCTTAAACAACTTCCATCAAAAAGAAAATACAAACTGAACCAAGAAGATCACCAAAAACAAGGCATGGGGAGAAACAGAAGAGGCTTCGGATGCGTAGAAGTAGTAGTATGGGAAGGAATTGTTATGCAGTAGTCCTGCTGTTGTTGGCAGCACAGGACCAGAAGGAGGCATGTTGTAGAAGTATTCAAATCGCGGCGGGGGAGGACCCTTGCTTGAAGAAGATGATGGAGATGACTGTGATTCTTTTGGTGGCGATGGTGGCGGTGAGTAGTAGTATGTTTGAGGCGGTGGCGGCGAGTGGTGGACTGGTGGTGGGGATGATGGAGGTGGTGGTGGATGTAACTCTATTTGAGCAGGAGGTGGGGAACATATGACTGGACAGGTAGTACACTCACTGATACACAGCAAACCAGTCTCTGGATCCTCCATTTGATCACCATTTGTAAATCCAGCAAGCATTGCCAGCCCTATAATCCCTGCCTTCAGAACCCAAGGAACCCATTTTCCTATCATAATTCCCTTGGAATTACCCATCTGACTTGTTAGGCATCACCTTGAAAACTGAAAACCAAGCTATGTGGTCTAGATGGGTTTTATAAGTGTATGGCTTTTTTGGAAAGTTTATTCAGATGCTTCTCTTGTGATGAGCGATGTGCTGGTGTAAAGGAGTTCATAGATATTTTTACAGGAGGGTTAAACTAATTGACCAATTTAATATGTAAAAAGCTAGTGTTTCTCCTTTCTTCAAATGGAAGATGTGAGAAGGAATAACAATCAAAGCTTGTTTCACAATCTAATCTTTCTGTGATGCCTTTCTGCAAACATAATCAACCTTTGTGTCCTTTGTGTTGATCAATATCCTACCTTACAGTGTTGCACTTTATGCTGCTTCTTTATACTTTCCTTCGCTAGGTGGACTTCCTATTTGAATTAGGATATCCCACAAAGTAAATATTTTCAATCTAGTGTAACAACTATGACCATAATTAGGCCTTGTTGTTCAGTTAAGTATTAGATTCATGTATGCAGCTTTCTTTTTGTGTCAAGCATCTCCTTGAGCTTCAACTGCAGAGGGGAAGCAAGCTCATTTTTTAATAAAAAAAGACTGGAGTTTAGGGAAAAATCTTTCAACCACTAAAGAGCAGTGTAAATCAGTTACTGAAATAAGCCTGAAATTTACATTTTCTTTGTGGCAGTATACGGTTTCTCTGTGATGTTACTTTCCTACTAGAACTGTCTTCTTTAGAACGTACTGTTCTTTTTTCCTACTACAAATAGTTCTTCATTTTCATTAACTGTAAGCCTCTTTGTGGCCTTTAGTTCTGTCTGCCATTGGGTGATTTTGAACTTCACTGCTCTTAATTGCAGTCACGACTACCTCTTAATTCCATCCTCTCCAGTTCTCGTATTCATTGGTTCCTGCTTGTTCAAGAATGAAGTTGAGGAGATGGAAACTATTGCTAAAGGGAATAAAGACATTTGCACACAAGTGGAGACAACTTAAAATGGTAATTCAAACATGATTTAGTTACTAACCTCACTACTTGTAATGTATGGCATTGAATCGGAAGCATGATCACTATGAGCACTGCTGCTATACATATGACCGGTAAGTCCATCAACCTTATTCTTTCCAAAATCTCTTAATCTGTTAAGTTCAGGCACTATAACTTTACCAAGATCTGGCCTATCCTTCTTTCTTAGCTCTGTGCACTTCAAAGCCAATTTAGCGAATGCAAGAGCCTCTTCAACCGGCCAGTCTAGTACCGTGGGATCAAGCATATCTGCAAAAGTTCCTTTCTCGATGGACATCCTGACATGGTGTGAAAGAGCCATAGCAGGCCTGGCTGTGATAATCTGGAGTAGTACTATGCCCAAAGAGTATACATCTGACTTTGTTGTTAACATGCCTGTTTGCTGGTATTCGGGATCTATGTAACAAAATGTGCCTGCAGCTGAAGTCATGTGATATTGTGTGACCTCATCAGCAATTGATGCTGGGACTAACCGTGCTAGGCCAACATCACTAATTTTGCTCACATAGTTACGGTCTAAGAGAATGTTGGCGGGCTTAAGGTCTCGGTGCACAAGGGGTTCTGGCTTCGCTTGGTGAAGAAACAGTAGTGCTGTTGAAATCTCTGCGGCTATTTTGAATCGTTTCCTCCATGAAATTGGTGGGGTGTTACCTCTTCTAAGTAGCCGATCTTCTAAGCTTCCATTGTCCATGTATTCATACACCAGGCATCCGTATTCAGGGCAGGCACCAAGTAGGAGGACCATGTTAGGATGCCTAATGCGGCTCAGGACCTCAACCTGCAGGTGAGCACAGACAAGTATTCATCATAATTATCAGTCACAAAAAGAGGTTCAGATTTACTAGGAAAATCTGTTAAACAAACATGCTTGTTTGCTTTATCATAAGTAACAAGCACGTTGAATTGCTTGAGCTTATATCGGCACAACTATCTGTCATCATCTTAAATAGTCTTCTTCATTAATAAGGTGATCAGTATTTATGGAAATTGAGCAAAGTTGTATCCAATACCATACCTCCTGCTGGAATTGCTTCCTCCCTTGAGCAGCATCAGGCCTTAAGACCTTGATGGCAACTGGCGTGTGGTCAAGTTTGCCTTTGTACACAGGTCCATATCCTCCTTCACCAATTTTCATTGAATCTGCAAACTTTTCTGTGGCTTGTTCGATTTCTTCTATGGTATACTTTCTGTATCGGACATCATTATGTGCCAAAGCTGACAATGCACGATTCTTCTCTTCTGCCTCTTTCTTTGCCTTCATCTCTGCTTGTATTCTTCTCCGAGCTTCCTTCTCAGCCATCCTCTGTGCTGCCTCAGCTGCTTCAATGGCTGCTTTGCACTTAGCCTTCTCCATTTCTATAATCGCAAGAGCATTCTCTTCAGCTAGCCTGGCTTCCTCAAACTTAGGAGCCTCCTCCTGCTTCCACTGATCAAGCTCTTTAGCCTGTATTCGAAAGAGTAGCTTTAGTATCTTCTTGAAAATCTAGTGCATCATCAAAAATGTAATGTTTTCTGCTACAACTTCCATTAATGTCAGCTTTACAAAGCATAGTAAGCAAGTGAACATGCATGAACTGCTTTCTATGATATCCCTAACTACAACTTTTCAAAATTCAACTGAGACTTCAAGTGGAAACTGTAGACTTCAAGGATCATATTTTGATTCAGTGGATAGCAAAATGGAAGGAGAGACCGACGAGGACAGCTGCTTGACATTCTTTTTCATGATGAAAGATGTGATATATGGTGTAACATAGGCACCTTATTTTTGGCTGAGATAGCTTCTTTGCACGCAGAGCTGTACATGTCCATTGTTTGTTTCAATTCCTGCTTCAATCTTTTCATTTCAGCTTCGATCTCCTTCTGTAATGAAGCAGATGACAGTTAGACAATGATCTTAGAAACTAAAATAAAAATTGGTACACTGATACACATTTATACTATGCTCTTACTGAGGATTGTCTGGATGAGTCCTTGGGAGGAGAAGTACAGAAATCCAAGTTTTGGCTAGAGATATCCATTGATCCAAATGGATGGACTGGGACTGCAAATTCATATTCGTCGGCAGTTGAATTGCGAGCGCTACTTACTGAAGACCTTGATCCTGATTCATGGCTTTGAATGTCTATATTATCTAGTGACAGATTCATTGGAGCACTCCTCATCCTCTCGCGTGTTGCAACCAATTCTCTGAACCACTCTTTAACGTTCTTTCCCTTGTTGGAGTCCTAGCTACATTTTCGCCACCATTTTGTTCGGTCGTTGGTGATTGAGGAGGGAGTGGTTGCTTAGGTGGTGTAACAGTATTAATCACAGGCCTCCTAGCCGTCCGCACTGAGAGCATCTTCCCTTTATGAACCACATATACAGAACAAAACTCCGGCGCAGATTTTGTTAAGCTGCTGGGAACATCCAAACCTTTGAGCCTCCTGTCATGCATCAACACCAGATGGAATTAGGTACTGATATATCACTTCTCAAAGAAGGTACTAATTTTGATTGAGAGGGAAATGAAACCTTGTAAGAGCATTCCTTGTTGATGCACCAACTACAATATTGTTAATGTAGTTGGTGCTGATGTAATCCGAAAGGGCTTTAGCCACATCTTGTTCATCAAGGACGACCTCTTTTAGTTGAATCTGAAATTCAACAGCATATTCTATCTTGTCAAGCTTATAATTCATGTGTTGTTTTTAATTAATTTCCAGCTTGAATGCAGGTTATCTAGAGGGTTATAAATCCCAAAATTGTACATAAAATGAATAGGCCGAAATGGTACTTCACAGAGAAAAAAAATGTTTGCATCGTCTAAAATGTTACATGGATCATTTCATAATTCTCTTAAACAAAAGATGACAGTGATGCTCGCAGGAGCATATAAGACAATATTTAATTATAGATTTGTAATCTTTGATATTTTGTTATTGAGATAGTTTTAGGGAATTATATTATAATTATTAGGATTTACGTTTAATTAGCTTTCTTTTTGAGTTTGAGACTACTTATTCTCTAAGTATTGTAACTCATATAAATATGGGTATTGTAATAATTGTTGAGGGGCTTATGTTTTATGAATTAAAATCAGTTGATTTGTGGCATGAATTTGCCTTTTTTTACGAATTTGCTACTCCTTATTTCTGGTGTCTGTTGAATGACTGTTGGAGGCATGTTCTTGATATCTGATCCGCATCAGTTGGTATCAGAGCTCTGGCGAGAGCTTGGTGGATTCCATGTCTCAGGTCGGGCAAAGAGGCAGAGGTTTCAGAATGGAGGGTCGTGACGTCAACAACGACATGGCTGAAATCAAAACGATCGCATCGAAACTCGATGACGGGGTTGTAAGAGTTCCGACGGGGAGAGAGACGTTACCACATATCATCAACGTATTGATCGCATCGAAACTTTCAACCAAGATGGTGACGGTTCCGACGGGGAGATATGCATTGACTCATTTCATCGTTGTGCTCTGTTGTGTGAGTCGGGTGAAAGGGGAGAGCCTGTTAGTTTCGACTATGAAGGTTCAAATTTTATCTTTACTTTTTCAATCAGTAATAATTTAGAAAAAAAAAAATGATGTTGTGAATTTTAGTAAGCCACCAATTTACGATGATTTTTTTTGTGAGGCTTGCTGTGACAATTGTGGTATGGAAGAAGATGAAGATGCCAATAAGGGAGCGTTCAAGGCATTGAAGAAGGATATTGACAATAATTTTGTTAATTTTCTTGAAGTTAATACCTTCCTTATGCAGATTCCTAAATTGATTCTTAATCTTATCAATCAGATCAATGATGGTGGGGGAAATTTTGGGATTTTGAGATTGAAGTTGAAGAGAAAATTTATTGGATCAAGCATTTATTCCAAATATCTATTTATTTGGAAAGGAAGAATTCAATTACAAGCGAATTTGTCAAAAGAAGATTTGAAGCAGTGGAAAATTTTGTCTGGATTTTCTACATCAATGGTTCAAATTCGAGGACGAATTCTTTCGAACCAAGGGAGTTTGATGCAGGAGCATATCAGACAATATTTAATTATAGATTTGTAATCTTTGATATTTTGTTATTGAGATAGTTTTAGTGAATTATATTATAATTATTAGGATTTACGTTTAATTAGCTTTCTTTTGAGCTTGAGGCTACTTATTCTCCAAGTATTGTAACCCATATAAATATGGGTATTGTAATAATTGTTGAGGGGCTTATGTTTTATGATTTAAATCAGTCTATTTGCGGTATTGATTTGCCATTTTCTACGAGTTTGTTACTCTTATTTCTGGTGTCTATTGAGTGACTGTTGGAGGCATGTTCTCGATATCTGATCCGCATCAAACAGAAACATAAATATTGTTCATATTGGCAACGTAATACCATACAAAATCAACAACTTACACAATTTATAGTCTTATATCAATTCAAATAATGTTGCAAAGTAATACACTATCTTACTTCACGAAATACTCACTGATCACTTGACTTTAAAGAAAACTGTCTGATTTCAATAAAAAAAAATTAGGTCGAGAATTTCGGTACGTACCCCTTTACGAGCACAGTATCCACGGAAAGGAAGGAAGACATTGTAGTTTTCACTTTCACCTCCATCACCGTCGTTGTCTGCAGAAACAAGTCCCAGAAAGAAAGAAAAAAAAATAAAAAAATGAGGATGACAATGCCAGCAATTTGCATACAGATTATGAAGAAACTATGATACCTACAATTACTTTTTTGCTTGACATGGATTAGAATCAGGTAAGGGTTGGAGATGACAAGATGATCAATGGCCCATCGCACGGCGGTGTTGCTGTTCTTGCTGTCCTTGTCGACGGCCACCGCCGTGGCGTTGATCGGTGGAGTACTCTCATCATACGTGGCGGCCATGTGAAGGGGAACGACGTCGTTGCGGGTTTCAGAAAGCGGACCGGTAGCTGCGAGCTTCCGCTACTACAACCACCGCCCGCGAAAATCTGAAGCCGGCGAGTGTGGAAAAGTTGGATGCGTACGCGAGGAGGAGAGAAGCTAGGTTGTGCTGGTGTTGTTGGTTGTGGAAGAAGGGAGGGGAACGCCATTGTTGCTCTCTAAGTTGGAAAAAATGGACGTAACTGGCTTAATTATAGCATGGCTCCTCCTCCATTGGCTTCATTTAGCTATTTTTGACCCGGCCATGCCATGCCCAAATTAAACGAAACAATGTATTTCTGCACATTGTGCTTCGAACACATTTGATTGATAAGACAAATAAAGACGTTGAATTAGCCCAAAAGAACATATTAATCATGATCTCAAGGTCAGATCAATTCGTATTTTGTCACATCAATTCGTACAGTCCCGTTTACACGGTCACTAACTGCCAAACTGTTTGATCCTCGCGCTCTCAAACTTTGGCAATATGGTGCTTAATGAAACAACCATTAATAGGATTGCGGTGAATAGTGCCGTCGAGGTCTCGCAGGTGGTATGCCCCCTTGGGTAGTATGCGATGAGTGATAAAGGGGCCTTCCCAGCGAGCTGACCACTTGCCCCGGCCCTCAGTTTTCTCTCCGAGTGGTAGTACTGCGCGCCACACTTTTTGGCCTTCGGCATAACTTTGACCTCTGGTAAATTTATCATAGGACCGTGCGATGCGCTGCTTCTCGAGGACGAGATTGTTGAAAGTAGTGACGCGGTGTTCGCCGAGATCTTCAAGTTCCTGCCACATATCCTGAATGTAATCGTCGCCAAGTAGTTGGTGTTGTTCCTATACGCGGAGCGAAGCAATGTTAATATCGAGGGGAAGGACGGCGTCATGACCATACATAAGGGCATATGGGGTGGTGTCCGTCGGTTCACGCTTCGAAGTGCGGTAAGCCCACAATGTGTGGTAAAGTTCCTCATGCCAGATGCACGGGTTCAACTCTAGCGTCTTTCGCAAAATGCCAAGTATAACCTTATTGCTTGCCTCAGCCTGGCCATTGGACTGTGCATGATATGGCGTAGAATGCAGGAGGTTGATGCCATAGTCGTTAAGGTATTTGACTACGGAATCTATCAGGACCCACCCCGAATTTCATCTTGAAACCCGAGGTAAATCCTACGGGGACCACCTCCAAGGAAAATTTACCAAAAATTCGGTATAACCTCCCTTGAAAATAGACAACCTTTCCTAAAAGCATCTGCAAACACTTCTAAAATTCCAAATCCAACTTTAAACACCTGGAGTCTTCGTGCTCCCTAAAATCACAACACCACCCAATTTATTAACTAATCTAAACAAATCCCATATTCAACCGTTTATAGATTCAGAGCAACTCTAATAGGAAAGAAAGGAAACAGAAAATACAAATCAACGGAAGCTATATGATGGACTATGCCTCGACTCCATGTACACCCGACCTCAATTACATTAACCTGCAAACTGGACATTTAAAATCGAAGGGCCTAGGGGAAAAACATTCGGAACGTTAGAGTGAGTGGACAAAAATAATTTTAATAAAATAAACAAATAAAAATGTTTATGTTTTCCCAATTTAATTTTCATAGTAAACATGTTGTATGCGACAGCTCAAAAGCTCTCAAGTCATAAACTAACAAATACATAACTAGCTTCGGCTAGTCTCCAGAACTTTATAAACTAGAGCCTCTCAGGCTAAATTATAAATAGAATTGAAATTTGTTTAATCCTTGTGGTTTAAAGTCGACATCTGTTTAGTCCTTCTGGTTTTATTTTAATCTGAATAGTCTTTAAAATTATAATTTTTCATCTAAATAGTTCTTATGGTTTTATTTTAATCTGAATAGTCCTTAAAGTCATGATTTTTCATCCAAATAGTCTTTCTGACAATTTTCTCAGTTAAAGGCCATAAAGACTATTTGGATGAAAAATCATGACTTTAAAGACTATTCAGATTAAAATAAAACCATAAGAACTAAACAAATGTCAACTTCAAACCACAAGGACTATACAATATTTTACCCTTATAAATATATATATGTATGTATATACACTCGTCATATTCCTTGTATGAATTCTATGAAGAAAATAAGAAAAATAGAAATTCATACAAGGCTACGACGCTTGCGTTTAACGCTCACGTCGCGCCATAATGAAATTTTACCTCATTATGCGGAAAAGACGATGTATATATATACGTACATATTCCCTATATAAATTCTTATATTTATATAGGGCTACGACAATTGCGTCTAGCGCTCACGTCGCGCCATAATGAAATTTTACCTCATTATAACGGAAAAACACGTATGGCTAGCTAGCATTTATATATATACTATCCTCATAAATATCCATATATCAATATATAATCACCGAAATTCTCATTTTCGGTTATTCTCCAACAATAAATAAAATTGTCAAATTAAAATGACGTCATATGCTCAACCAAAAGAAATTGATCAACAATAAACCATTAGCATGCATATTATTTAAAACAAACGTCCAATCACAACTTTAGGCCTAAGCCTGACGTCAATCCGAGGTCTCTTCTGCTCGAGCCTCCTCATGTCTTGTTTCCAAATATATAATTAAATTCTCAACTAAAATTCAATACTTACACAAAATAGACAAAATTAAATGTGAGCCTTGTCCACGCTCATCCTTGCCCAACTTCGCCATTCTTAACTCTATATGATCCAAACTTCACCGAAAAAATACCGGCAGTCTTATTACAACCTTCTACAGTCTAAACCACATTAATCCAATGACCGAATTTCTACCCAAATAACCATCAAAATCACCAATCTTTGAAAAATCCCAAACCTATCCAAAACTCCTCCAAAATTCTAAACTTCACATCAATAGACTCCCCTTAATATAACAAATTTAAAACCATGAAAATCTCCCTAACAGCGGCGACCGGCAGCTGACTCCGGTGACCTCCAATGCCTACCCACTCTACAACTTTCCTAACTAGCATAAACACCAATTCCAAGCCTAGATAGGGTAATCGAACCAAAACATAGAATTGAGCCATAGAATTTCAACTCAACGTTTCTCCTTACCTAGCTCAAGAGGGAGTGACTCCTTTTGATGGATTGCTGCACGGGAAGAGGACTTTCAAACGAGCTAAGCGGCTCCAGCTATGACAGCCGAAGGAGGAAGTTCCGGCAAGAAGACAACAGGCCCCTTGGACGAGTTTCCTCCCGATCGGCGGCGCTGCTAGCTAGCTCACCGGCCCAGGATGAGAGAGGGGAAAACGGCGGTCCAAACGGAACCGGAGCGACAGCCTAGCTCGGCCGGACAATGGTCGGGATTTTCCGGCCGGGGGAGAGAGTCGGGGAAAAGGAGACAGAAGAGAAAGAGAGAAAAAAATAGTGTGGGCTTTTGACTCCACTGACCCGGTCCACCCCCTAAAACCCAAAGATTAAAATCTCTGCAATATATCTGATATATCTTTTTTCGAAGGACCGATATATCTATAGGAGTCAATATCTTATCTTCCACCGTATCTACGATATTTCCCCTATATTTCTCTGATGCCGTCAAATATCACTGATATTTAGGAAATATCTCTGACATTTATGATATTTTCGATATATCACCGATATATTAAAAAAATATCTGTAAAAAAATTGAAATGATATCCGGAAGAGAAGTAATTCCCTCGAGGTGTATCTCAATGAAGAGTGGTGGTCTCGAGAAGAGCATGATTCCTTTCGAGATATATCTGGATGCAGATCGATCTATTACACAATTATCAAACTTGGAGATGAGTGGACAGTGTAGGAATATTTACACTTGAGAAACAGAATGAGTATAATTGGCTCAACCATGGCGAAACACACAAGAAATACTAGGAATTCAGGTTTGTAGTTTACATAGTAAAAAATGTTTATGAATTATGACCATTTAGTTCGGGTACTAAGTGATTGTTTCATTTTTAGCTGATTGGTGGTCACAATAGAGGTATTTTGCACCAAATTTATCAAGAATTGCAATGCGTGTTTTAGCACAAACGGCTTCTTCTTCAACTTGCAAGAGAAACTGAAGCACATTTGCTCTTATCCATACGAAGCAAAGGAATCGTTTTGCATATCAGAAGTTGGAAAAGTTTGTATACTGCTACTACATTATGAAGTTGCGTCTACGCGATAGACAAGCAAGGGATAATGTGATAAATGAAAATAACTATATCGATTTACTTCACGTTGCAAGTGAACCACTTCATGATGACATTGATCCACTTCAAGCTTGGATTATGCCTACACACCTCGATGATGATGATGGCAATCCACCTCCTGAAGTGGTTGAAACTGCAACTACCAATGGAATCAACGTATAAAGGGTATTATCTGAAGAAGTTGTTAGAAATCCAAAAGATAATTTAGACAGTGAAGATGATGATGAAGATGGTGGAAGCGGAAAAGGTGATGGAAATACCGGGTTTGTATATGGACAATCTTCTATAGTTGGTGGATTGAACAATTTTTCATCTTAAGAAAATTACGATCATGCCTCCCATGATCATGGCTATAGAAGTACTAAGTATGGAGCGCAAGAGGATACCATGTATGAGAGGAGGACTGGAGGTCCAAATGATGACCAAGATGTTGCTTCAGTTGTATTAAGTTTTGATTCTATCAGTTTAGGTAGTAGGACTAGAACCTCAAATGAATCCCAAGAAGGTAACAATCAATATGGCTATAATATTTATGGCTACAATCAATGCGCAGAAGTCAGTGATCAGTCATCTAGTTGGATTCATCCTTACTATCCACTTATAGGGAAAACAGTCGGCTGCTCCAAAGACATATATGATTATTTTATTCAACACTACAATTCATACTATATGAATCATATGTCTTGGTCTGATTATTGTACTTTTGTGGACCAACGTGTATCTTATCAACAACCTAGATTCTTATTCTAGATGTAGATGAAGTTGCTGTTTGTAATATTTATATATAAATCCAATAAATTAAATATTTCAGAAAAAAAATTCTTTCCAAAATCCCGATATTTTTTCCCGGGTTTCCCTGATATATCTGAAATCTCCATTTTTCAAAGGACCGATAAATACACTGATACCGATATTTTAATCCTTGCTAAAATCTACTCCAACAAATAAAACACATCAAAAATAATACCCTACTAAAAATTACCTTTTTACTAGCTAAATTTTACCTTTTTTACCGTTTTCAAATATTTCTCCTACGAATAATTGTCCCGAAATAATCGTCCATCAACACCTCTCTAGGGACCTTTGAAACCATAAACTCCTTTACAAGATGGTAAAACTCTTATTAATATCAAACTAGTAAATAAGGTAAAAATTTAAGAGTCAGTATGTGACAATTCTTCCATGATGATGCACTCTGGAATACCAAAGTGGGAGATGATGTTGAGGAAGATAATGTTGCGGACCGCGTTCGCTGAGGTGACTTTGAGCGGCTCCGCCTCGACCCACTTGGTAAAGAAATCAGTGGCCACTATAATGAACTTATGCTGCTCAGAAGAATGCGGGTGGATGGTGCCGATGAAGTCCATTGCCCAGCCGCGAGACGACCATGGTTTAATAATAGGCTGTAACGGAATGTTGGGGATGTGTTGTACTGGACCGTGAGTCTGGCAATCTTGACAACCTTTGGCAAAGGCAATGCAATCCTTCAGAATGGTAGGCCAATAGTACCCATGGCGGCGACTTAACCAACACATTTTAGGCTTTGTCTGGTGCGAGCCGCAAACCCCACAGTGTACTTCGCGCATGAGACGCTTGGCTTCATTCCCATACACATAGCGAAAGTCATTCTCGTCCTCGCCGCGCCGACGGAGTCGTTGCGTAGCACAAAGTTTAGGGCGAGAAAACACGTTTGCCGTGAGTGAGTGGCGTTGTGTGGGTTTGTGAGATAGGCGATGAATGGTAGCCGCCAGTCCTTGTTGATAAGGTCTAAGACAACGACCTCGAGAGAGTCTGCCTGATATTGCCCCCTAGCAATAAAAGAAGGAAGAGTGCGGCGCTCGACCTTGAGTAGTCAATCGCGCACTCCATCTCGCAGGCTGAGTCCGAATGCTATCTGGGCGAGTTCGTTGGCTGCGAAATTGAACTCGCGTGGTATGTGTTCTATGTATACATCGTCGAACTGGTCCAATACCTCGAATGCTTTGCACAAGTACGGCTCAATGGACGAACTTAAACACTTGAACTTCTCCACCAACTAGTTGACGACCAATATGGAGTCGCTGAGGACGTGAACTTTACGGACACCCAAGTCCAACAAAATTTCCAGTCCTATTATAAGTGCCTCGTACTCGGCCTGGTTGTTTGTACATTTGAAATCGAGCTGGAATGAGTACGAGAAGCGGTCTCCGGCGGGATTTTCAATGGCGATCCTGGCTCCAGCTGCGGCATCAGTCTGCGATCCATCAAAATATAGGGTCCACGAGGTGAGTGTCACAACAACGAATTCAAACTCGTGAAACTTCGTGAGCTCTAATGGTGGGTGGTGAGCTAGGAAATCCGCTATTGTCTGTCCTTTTACTGCTTTTTGCGGAACATATTGCAACGAGAATTCGGACAATGCTAATATCCACTTGCCGATGCGTCCCTTTAGGATAGGGCGGGAGAGCATGTACTTGACCAAGTCGGACTGAGCGATCACCACTGTGGTAAAGGCGAGCATGTAGTGGCGCAGCTTGCAACTTGCAAAAAATAAAGTGAGACACAACTTTTCCATTGAGGAGTATCGTGTCTCACAGTCAGTTAACACCCTGCTGAGGTAATAAACGACGTGTTCCACCCCGTTTTCGTCGTCTTGTGCCAAGAGTTTGCCGATGGACAGGTCGGCAGCTGCAATGTAGAGTTTAAGCGGGGTACCCTCGCGAGGTGGAATCAGGACTGGTAGGTTCGTAAGGTAGTCCTTAATATGATCGAAGGCCTACTGGTGTTGTGGTTCTCATACGAACTCGGTTGCCCCCTGGAGCTTGAGTAGGGGTGAAAAAGGCTGAACCTTCCCTGCCGTGTTGAAGATGAAACAATGGAGATAGTTGATTCGCCCAAGCAAATGTTCGAGTTCCTTTTTGGTCTTAGGGGGCGAGGCGTTTATAACCGCTTGCTCCTTATCTTTTGGGATTTCGATGCCCCTCTGATATACCAGAAAACTGAGAAAATCGTCGGCCTCTGCGAAAAACACACACTTGGCGGGGTTCATCTTTAGGTTGTGTAGGCGCATCCGTTTGAAAACCTGTTGGAGGTCTTCAACGTGGCTCGCCCGCTTTTTGGTCTTGACCACCACGTCGTCGATATAGACTTCAATCAGCTTCCCCAAGATGTCGTGAAAGATAAGGTTCATAGCGCGCTGATATGTTGCCCCCGTGTTCTTAAGTCTGAAAGGCATGACAACATACTCGAACGCGTCAGTGAAACCGGGACAGCGGAAGGCTGTCTTGTGTCGGTCCTCTTCGGCGACGGGGATCTGGTGGTATCCGGCTGTCCCATCCATAAAGGAGAGTACTTCGTGATGTCGCGTCTATTAGGAGGTCGGCCACTGGCATGGGGTATATGTCCTTAGGCGTTGCGTTGTTGAGGTCGCGGTAGTCAACGCAAACGCGTATTTTGCCATTTTTCTTGCTAACGGGGACAACATTGAATAGCCACTCGTTATATTTTGTCACGCGAATGATACTTGATCAGTGCATGTTTTCAATCTCTTCCTTGACCACAATTTGGGTCTCAGTCCACATGCATCTGTCGTCTTGCCTCATTGGACGTCGGTCTAGATAGGTGGGCAGCCTGTGACAGATCAAATCCGGGGACAAGCCGGCATATCTTCGTACTTTTCGGCGAAGCAAGCCCTATATTCGCGTAGTAGAGCAAGAAAGTCTTCATATTCTTCCTCCGCCAGCGTAGCACTAATGGAAATGAGTAAGGGTTTCTCTACAGTCCCTACGTCGACTCGTGAAATGGGGTCGCGGACTTAAGGTGGTGTGTCGTCCAAGGCGACAGGAGCTAAATGAATAACTTCCTCCTTGGTATCGGTGTAATCCACTATTTCGTCTACGTATTCCATAGTTGCGACCTTGTCATAGGTTTCGTGTTCCACCCAGTACGAGAGAAGTCTCTTGTATAAGGACTCGCCAACTTCGCGTGCCTCCTCTAAGAAGGCACTATCCATCCGAATGTATCCGCGATGGTGTGAAGACGTTGTAAGTCGTCCTTCACCTGGGTGAGTCCCCATCACGCTAAATTAGAGGTCGTGACCCCATACGGGCGGCCTTTGTAATCGACGCCTTGGACGTCCAATGGGCCCAAGTCGGTGTTATAATATCAGACGTCATTGAAGTTGGCGGAAATAGAGAAAGGACACGGGTCAGCTTTAATTATGACCGCCTCATTTTTCTCAGTATCCCAGATCATGAATTCTTAGTGCATGGAAGAGTGCGCACGCAAAAACAAAAAGGAGTGTGGAGAGACCATGTCGTTAGAAGAAATGGTACTAGGTGGTACTAGGCTAGAGTTAAGATTAAAATTGACAA
The DNA here is from genome assembly GCA_010134655.1 of Fragaria nilgerrensis. NCBI lineage: Eukaryota > Viridiplantae > Streptophyta > Magnoliopsida > Rosales > Rosaceae > Fragaria > Fragaria nilgerrensis. The sequence goes on along the minus strand of CM020978.1, from coordinate 28,898,234 downwards.
TCCAAATCAAATAATAGTAATAATAATTAATAATAATCATTCCCTAATCATCCTTTAAAAAAAAAAAAAAACCAGTAATAATCAAAGCAGTACAGAAATAACCACAGTAACTATAAAAACCACGGCTACCCGCGCGACGGCTTAAATTCTAAAAAGACCCGGAACGACGTCGTGCTCCCTCTCCAATCTAATTCCCAAACCCTTTCTTCCCCAACCGGAGTTTCCCCTACCAATCAACTCCCCAGTCTCACCGGACTTGAATCTCCGGCAAACGCACCGTCGAGATGTCGTCGATATACGTGCTAGAACCACCGACGAGAGGCAAGGTGGTGCTGCAAACCACCCACGGGCCGCTCGACATCGAGCTCTGGCCCAAAGAGGCTCCCAAGGCCGCCCGGAACTTCGTCCAGCTCTGCCTCGAAGGCTACTACGACAACACCATCTTCCACCGCATCATCAAAGGCTTCCTTGTCCAGGGAGGCGACCCCACCGGCACCGGCGAAGGTAAATTTCCGCTTCCTTTTTGCAGTAATTCGGATTTACTTCAGGTTTTAGGGTTTTGAGTTTTGCTGAGCGCTGTGTAATTAGGCGGTGAAAGTATCTACGGCGGACCTTTCTCCGACGAGTTTCATTCCCGGCTGAGATTCAAGCATAGAGGATTAGTTGCTTGCGCAAATGCGAATAAGCCTAATACGAATGGGAGCCAGTTCTTCATGAACTTGGACCGCTCTGATTGGCTTGACAAGAAGCATACGATTTTCGGAAAGGTAAATGATGATGAATTTGTTAATTTCATTAGCTGCATTGAAGCAATGTAGCAATGTAGTGAGTGATGGATTTGTTTATGTGTTTCAGGTGACTGGGGATTCGATATACAATCTAGTGAGGTTGGGCGAGATTGAAACCAACAAGGATGACCGGCCCTTGGACCCACCGCCCAAGATATTATCAGTTGAGGTAGATAAGCATGTTTCTTAAGTAAGTCTTGAGTTTGCCTTTTTCTGTATCGTATGGAGATTTCAGGAGTTTTTGTTCTCATGATCATTGGTTTAGGTACTGTGGAATCCGTTTGATGATATTGTCCCAAGAGCGTCTTCGCGTTCTTTGGTCCAAGCAGCAGATGATACTGACAACAAGGAGACGAAGAAGAAAGCTGTGAAGTAAGATTATTTGCGTGCACATCATAACTCATGCATATATGTGTCTATTATTGTAACTAATGTCATGTATGGCTTTGTTTGACAATGCAGAAGGCTGAACTTGCTGTCATTTGGAGAAGAAGCTGAAGAGGAGGAGAGAGAATTGGCAGCTGTAAAGACAAAAATAAAGAGCAGTCATGATGTATTGGATGATCCTCGTCTTCTGAAGGACGAAGTTCCACTAACCGAAGTGGTAAGTACATGGTATCTCTTATGATGCTGTTGACATGGAACTGTTGAGAGTTTGCTAGTTTGTAGGTCCAGGGATAATGTCTAAAATTATGATGTAACAGTCAATTGTGAAGTTTTTGTGAATTTATTTCCTTTCAAAAAAATCCTTGTGGTGTGTGTATTTGTTTTATGCTCATCAATCCTTTTAGATGTTTTCATGAAAGCTATTAATGTAAAGATGTTCATCATTCTAATATTTGGCTTCCTAACATAACAGTATAAGCAATTGACCTTTTTTTTTTATGCAGGATCCCAAGACAAGGCAGGTCCAGTTATCTGTTAGAGAGGCTCTACAATCAAAGAAGGAAGACCCCTCGAAAAACTCAGAATCAAAATTTTATAATTCCCTTAATTACAGCGATAATGATGACGATGATAATGAGGTCAACTTTGATGCACGAATGCGTAATCAAATACTAAGGAAACGGAAGGAATTGGGAGATCACCCACCAAAGCCAAAGTTGCCAAACGGTACCCGTTTCTCCTCACCCAATGTATACCAGTCTGTAAAGTTTTGTCCATCTCATCCCTACATAGAATTTGTCTTGCATTTTCTGCCTCTCTTACAATTGATGCCTGTTTTGTATTGCCTTTATAATTTGTGCCGATTTTCCTAACCTATCATGTGCATATGCAGGGAGCTCTAGCCCAAAGCAGCGCGAAGTAGCTACAACAAGGTAAAGACTTTTCTTCACACTGGACTATTTGTTTCTCAAGCGTGTTCATCTTCTCAGAATTCATGGCATCATTAGTTTCCTCATTGTTATATTTGGGGAAAGAAAAGGGCATGTTCTTTCTCTGATTTTAGATAATATCCCAAAGACTGAAACATCTTGAAATACTTTCAAAATAATGTCTTCATTTTCTTCTTGTCAGCTCAAAGGCTGAAAACTTTGACGATGACCAACCAAAGGTAGAGAAGCTGTCATTGAAGAAAAAAGGGATAGGATCTGAGGCCAAAGCTGAACGCATAGCCAATGCTGATGCAGACTTACAGCTTTTAAGTGAAGCTGAAAGAGGGAGACAATTGCAGAAACAGAAGAAGCGTAGAAACCAAGGACGAGAAGAAGAAGTATGTTATGCCTTATTTGCTCTATTTACTTTCTTGTCCTCTGCTGGAATCCATCTCTTTGGTACATTAAATATGATAATATTTACATCTTAGTAATGGATGTCATTGGGGGGCTACTGAGAATATACCCATGAACTGTTCAGCAAAGGACTGATCAAATTGGAATAACGCATGTAAGAAGTTTTTGAAGAGTGTGGGACTTCCAGGGCAATTAAGGCATAAGCAAGATGTTATTAAATGTGAAAATGCAGCTTATTATCGTCTTTCTTCCATTTGCTTGAAGAGCATATGAACTATAATGTTTCTGATGTTCATTGAGACCCTTGCATAGTTGCATCTGTAGATAGAAAAAAAGCAAAGTGGAAAGAGCCGGTACAGGATGTGGTTAAAAATCCCTGTGTGAAATTTGGAACACTATTCTTTGCATGCATGGACATCATTTATTTCTGATTTGTATAATTTGCTATATTACCTTTACTATATCAGTGAGTTATGTAGTTAATTATGATTCGGTTTTTCTGGATTTGTAGACAATAGCAAGACTTGAGAAGTTTAAGAAGACCCTGTATGTGAAGCCCACGGCCCCAGATAATGAATCTGGAGGTGACGACGGTGAAGATTTATCTGATTGGCAAAAATCTCAGTTAAAATTTGCTCCTGAGACTGGAAAGGTAAGCTTCTCCAGATCAAAGTTGATTATCTGCCATTGCATTAGAATTAATTATGCTCCTTACTTGAGTTACATAGCTCAAGAGTTCTTACAATTTACAAAGAGTACTGGGTTTTATTTTCAAAGAAAAAAAATGAATTTGCTGTTTCCTAGTTTCTACTCTTTTGTGGCTTACATTTTCCTGTAAATCATTCTGCAGATGACTCGCACTGAGGACGTAAATGATTATGTTGTGCATGACCCTCTTTTGGAGAAGGGAAAAGAGAAGTTCAACCGGATGCAAGCAAAGCAAAAACGAAGAGATCGAGAATGGGCTGGAAAATCTCTTACTTGACTTCTGTCCACCATACTTCACCGGTTTGTGAATATTTGAGACTGAATGGGATCATGAGAGTTGCACGTCATTGCCTTTGTATGTCAAATGCCTGCTGAAACTTGCACAATTAGCCACACTTCCAGTTCCATGAAACTGGTGGATATGGAGGCACATTATTCGACAACAATCTCATCAATCGCATATTACTTGTCTTTGCCATAGACTCATTTCTCCAGGTGTATTGATGAATAATGTGGGTAGTGCTCTTTCCACCCTTCTGTGACTATAGTCTCTCCTGCTTAATATTAGGTTAGACAGTTCTAATTGTGTAGTTATACTTGAAGCAAAGTCCAGCTCTTCTTGCTTCTCGTCTTTTTTGTTTGGAATTAACTGCAGTGCAGGTTTTACCTTTTCAAAGCTTCTGGACATAACTTGTAGACTTGGTTGGTCCAGGTGGGTTTTTAATGGAGCTCCACCGACCACACTAGCCTAAAATCTCATTGCGGCTTCGGCAGTGTGGGAAAATCCAATGGGCAAGTTCCATGCCTGTTTCTGTTGACCATATGTCCTATACTGCCTCGACCAAACTTTTGCCTTATTTCTCGAAACTTGCCCTTTCGTTTTGCTTCCCTTGTTCCAAATAGCCGTTGATTCCTCGTATATTTGAATTGTTTATCGAATTGCCTTGGAAATTGCTGAACCAACCTTTCTAAGCTTAGACATGTTGACTGCATGTGTACAACCTTGGAACACATCATTTCCTCGTCTAGTTGATGAGTTCATATTAAACTTTGTTTGTATAAACATACACCACCACGGGTTAATTCTAGCCGTTCATAATCATTCATATCTAGAGAACATTATACATATATATTACGTGAAGATGTATTCCGTGAACTCGAGACTTTTCCCTCGCTCTTCAAAAATTGACATGACAAATTTCGCTTTCGGACTGTCAATGCGTATGCGAGACAATATCTCTGATAATACACAACAACTAACCGGGAATACACAATATCTAGACGCTGTTAGAGAACAAAACGAGCTCAATCCTGGTGGTGTGCGCACCTCCATCATGTTCTTCTTTGTATGTGGGTTTTGGTCTAGTCATTCTCACGCAAGAGGTCAAAAGTAGCAGTGTATATTGTTGAATTTGCTACCACATTGTATGTGGGGGCTGTAGGCGACTGTGACGCCCATGATCCTCTACAATGTTCCCCACAAACAAAACCCTATTAAAATGAGGATTCTACAGAGCCAATCAGAACGATACAAAGGGGAGAGGGGCCCACAATATCGTGCTGGGCCACTGGAGGCCCGACATTTTCGCACCGAGATTGACAAAAGGGGTGAAGTTGCGTCTCCTTTGTAGAGAAAGCTAACATTCCAAACTTGCCCAGCAATCCAAAAATCCCTTTGATTTCTGATAATGATAATGAATGAGGAGATTAGAATAATAATAGAAGCCAGTCACCGTCTCACACCTACGTACCTACCACCGCCTCTCATAAAACGCGTTCACACCTGGAACCCTCTTATCGTCCGTCTTGTTTATTTCATGCGTTCACACCTGCGAGAGAGAGAGGACACCCAAGTCAACCCTTGTGTGGCACGTTATTCACCCCTCCTCTCCTCCCATCTTAAACACATTTAACTAGTGATCCGACATTTCTACTCATCATTACCGTATTTCTACTCATCGTTACCGTATTTCGGTATCACCCGATGACTACAATATTAATAAAAAAAATATCTGTTTAATATCGCATCCGATGAAGTAGTATAAATGTTTAAGTGATACGTAATATTCTAAAAATAAGGCCGCACCGCTTAGGGGTTCTGAGCCAACCATCCTTCCTAGTAACGACTTCTTAAATCCTGCCTATAAAAAGTGTTCTCAAACAAGGCCGTCCAGCCCGCCTAATACGGCTTCTAAACGCTCTAAACATACTCTCGACTCTGAAAAAATATCTAGCAAGTTTCTAAACCTTTATTATACACGAAAATAAAGAAAGAGAAAAAAAATAAAAAATTCTATCATTCTACTCATAACATTGAGAACCGACCTCAAAAATGAATAGACCTAAAAAGTAAATATATCATAGAAGACAAAAACCCCTCACGAAAGAAAAGATGGTAGTAATAATCTATATAAATTCCTTTGAAATTAGCTAATCATGATTAGACGGTCATTAGCTTAACATAAGTATTTACGCGCTTTATTCTAATGATAAATACAATTTTCTAAAATCCCTGCCTCCCTTTTTTTTTTTTTTTTTTTCCTAGACGTCAATCTTCACGTTCACACTGCGTACACACGCAAATCCCATATAAAGATTTTACAATGTTCAAAGCCAAAGACCTTTCTCTCTCTTTCCGCTTTTGCTTTCTTATTTCTTCTTCTTCTATATGAAACTCAAACCCCCTCCCAACCCGGACCCAGACCAACCCGACCTCTCCTCCATCTACTCCTTCCTCCAGTCCTCTCAAATGAACAATGATTCCAGCAAGAAACGCCGCCGTAAGACCACCGACGACGGCGACGCCGGAGGCCCGCCGGGAAAGCAAGGCAAGATGAAGGACCTGAAGGGGATCATCACTACTCTATCGCTGCTGGAACAGCAGGAGAAGCAGGAGCGGGTCTCAAATGACGACACGTCGTTTGCTGAGGAGAAGCAGAGCCAGACGACCAAGACCAAGGCCATGCTCGACTACTACTCCGATTTGCAGGGCTACTACTCCGAAGTCGAGGAGTCCGAGTCCGTCAAGCGGAAGAGGTCGAGAAGCGCGGCGAGCGTCGCGGCGGCTGCTGCTGCTGCGGCGGGTGACGTGTCCGAAAACAAAGGCGCGAAAGGCGGAAATGGAAGCGGGTCGGGTCAGCACAGGCGGCTTTGGGTCAAGGACCGGTCCAAGGCCTGGTGGGACGAGTGTAACCAGCCGGATTTCCCGGAGGAGGAGTTCAAGAAAGCCTTCCGGATGGGGAAGGCGACGTTTGATTTGATCTGCGACGAGCTGAACTCGGCTATAGCGAAAGAGGACACTACTCTCCGGAATGCGATTCCGGTCCGGCAGAGAGTCGCGGTTTGTCTATGGAGGTTAGCTACCGGCGACCCGCTCCGGTTGGTTTCGAAGCGATTCGGGTTGGGGATATCGACTTGTCATAAGCTAGTACTTGAAGTTTGCTCGGCTATTAGGACTGTGTTGATGCCTAAGTACTTGAACTGGCCGGAGGACGGTGTTTTGAGGAAGGTGAAGGATGAGTTCGAGTCGATTTCGGGAATACCTAATGTGGTAGGGTCTATGTACACGACTCATATTCCGATCATAGCTCCGAAGATCAGTGTGGCAGCATATTTTAACAAGAGGCATACAGAGAGGAACCAGAAGACAAGCTACTCTATTACAGTGCAAGGTGTGGTGAATCCGAAAGGGGTGTTCACTGACGTGTGTATAGGCTGGCCTGGTTCAATGCCGGATGATCAGGTTCTGGAGAAGTCGGCCTTGCATCAGAGGGCGGGGAATGGCTTGCTGAAAGGTGTGTGGATTGTGGGGAGTTCGGGTTACCCTTTGCTGGATTGGGTTCTGGTGCCGTATACGCAGCAGCATCTCACTTGGACGCAGCATGCGTTCAATGAGAAGATTGGGGATATTCAGAATGTGTCGAAAGATGCGTTTGCGAGGTTGAAAGGGAGGTGGTTGTGCTTGCAGAAGAGGACCGAGGTGAAGCTCCAGGACTTGCCTGTGGTTCTAGGGGCTTGCTGTGTGCTGCACAATATATGCGAGCTGAGGAATGAGGACATTGATCCCGAGCTGAGGATTGAGCTTGTTGATGATGAGATGGTTCCGGAGGTTGCTTTGAGATCACAAAACTCGATGAAGGCGAGGGATGCCATTGCTCATAATCTCTTGCATCATGGCCTTGCAGGCACTTCTTTTCTCTAGGGCTCTTAGGATTCCATTTCTATTCTTTTTTTTTTGCTTACTAATTAGTTGTATTGTTGTAGAAGTCATTCCTCCTTATTTGTGATTTCTGTAAAGAGGCTCCGTAAAACATAGATACTTCTCCCTTCCACAATTGGATTATTGTAATCTTATAGGGTAAAGTTATACATGATCAAGATCACACATTGTAACCTAAGATCCATACTTCTGTTACCATATAAGAGATGAACGAAATTGATATTCTTTTGCTCATTATGAATCATCACTATGTAGTATGTACTAGCTTTGCGGGTATTCTTCAACTCCCCTATGCATTATGCAATATGTCAGAGTCTAATTAGTTTAAGATTCGCAGTAGTTGAATGAGGGCAATAATTTAAGACCACGAACCTACATCAACCAATTCATTCACATATTATATCAAGTCCATCTGTTCCCTGAAGTCAGAGGCATTTTCCATTCCAAAAACATTAACAAGAAGTTGCGTAATAGTCCAGCTCAAACTATTAGAAAGTGCGTATCGTTTTTATTTTATATTTTATTTTATTTCATAAAATTCTGTTTGGTTTTTTATCTTCACTCTCGCCGATCTGCATAAGTGCATTTCCTGTATCAGTTAAGAACACTGCGTTTCCCCCTTTCAACAATCTTCAAAACACCTAAGCATCTTCAAAATTGGCTTTTCCACCCTGAAACCTTGCGTCTTCATAATTCATATAAAGCTTCAGAAACTAGTACTGCCTCTTCGATTCTATCAACAATAACCTTGCCTCTTTCTCATTTCCATCCATACGAAACTACGACCTAGACGTCAATGGCTGATATGCAAAAGGTAGGTCAAACAAAGGCATCATGAGACAGGCTCCAGCCAGCCTCTCTCAGATTCCTGTCCTAAACTACAACCATGAAGTGGTTCTAAGTCAGTGGGCAAGTCTAAATACGAGGCCCTCCCTTGTATTGAGCTGCTCATCTATCATGCCATATCATTCTAAACTTCTAATTGTTGATTTACACAATTCGCTGACTCTGTTTTCATAAAATTTGCTCATCTTTGGACAAAGACAAGGGGTTTCATACCAGCCTTTTTTCATCAGTGTCAGCTTCCACTTCGTTTCTGATTAGAATCAGATGGTAGACAGAACGGAAAATGTGCAAATTGAATCCTCAATGGAAGGGAATTGGGTTTTTTGTCATCAAACTTGTAACCTGCGTACAGCCATACATCCCGCATTTCAGAGGTTGATAAGTGATATATTTTTCCACAAATTAATGAAAGCTTTATCAACTCATTTTCCCAAACAAGATATAAAAAAATCACCATATACAGTCAACAATTAAACATAAGATATTTCTCCGGATATACTTCAGACCACTACCAGAAAGAAAAATAACTACTGAACAGCATATTTGTGTTACATAATGTTATTAAATGGAAACTTTTATAGTCTAAGCAGAGAGAGATCATAGATATTGCATATATGATACCTTGTAGAGCTTCCATAGCAGTCAAAGCACACTTTGGATCCACGAACTCCACGAAGCATAAAACCATTGCCTTATCTCCACTCTGTTACCAAAACACAGGAATACTATGATCATAAGAAATTCAGGAGCCAGACATAAATGGAAATTTCCCCAAGCAAAATGTTGTTGCTTAGATGAGACAGACAAAACCATAGCCTTATCTCAACTCTGCATCACTAAAAGGTAAAATCACAGGTGCAGTTGCTTCCCTCTATCAGTGATCAGTGGACGCTCAGTGTTAAACATAAAGGTTTTCTATAAAGATTACTAGATAAAACTAGGCAGATGAGTGGACTTACACGTCTAGGCTCCTTGTGAACTACTCTGATTTCTCTGAAGCCAATGAATGGACGAAATAGATCTTCAATAAGTTAAGGTTTGGAATGACAGGAACAAACAGCAGATTTGGGGGAGTCATTTCCACTAAAAACAATAATCCTGGACATGTTGCATACCTGAAACATTGACAGGCATTGAAAAATAGACACACGAAAAGCAAAAGGATACGGCCTACTTCTCTTCTGGTACAGTCAGTGGGAAGTCCATCCACAAACAAAATGTTTGATTCCCCTTTTAGTACTGGGAGACCATCTCCACTCCTCGAAGGCACAGACCTTTCTCTACTAATGTCCGTGGAAACACTTGAACAAATGCCCACTCCAACCTCGCGTCTTTGGCTCAGTAAACTTTGAGCTCCTAAAGGAGATGGATAACCAGCCCCTGCTGTTACAGCAAGACCAGGTTCAGCACGAACGCTGACACTCACAGCATCTACACCATAAACCCCTGGGACCATTGATCTCACCTGCACAAACAGACACAATAACCAAAAAAAATTCATACATACAATACACGCAGAGAAGTACACAAAAAAAAAATATCACAAGACTCAAAGTAACTCACAGGAACACCCTGTCTCTGGCTTCGGTAACTATCTCCCAAAGGATCATATAAACTATACTCTGCTGTCACACCAACACCCGTATCAGGCCGAACTCTACCGCCCACACTATCATCTACACCATACGGCACTAACCCCAATGATTTCTGCAGTAGTAAAACAGCACATTTCTTCACACACGCACACTTAAATCTACAAGCATTGTACACATCGATAATCATAACACTCATATCAATCCACAAATAGTAGCTTAACTTCTTACATCTCTCTGCAGAAAATCCGAAGAATAGCTCCGCAAATCAGTCGGGGTAAAACTGTGATTCGATAGCAACGATGGTGGTTCGGATGATAAGTAACCAGGAAAATTGGACTTTGCTACACTCCCTAGCAAAATATATACAGTATGAATCAAAATTCTAGTCCAATAATATAAATATAATCAATAACACGTAAATCCTTCGTAAAATCGTGCATTATAGAACAGATATTTCATTGAGTAATCCTTAAAACGACTTTTGGAAATTAACCGTGATTTTTGTTCGGCAAAGTGAAAATTGGTGGCGGTGAAATTAGGGATAGGGCAAAGTGAAGAACCTCGTTCCGGCGGAGCGCCGTATCTATGATAGGGATCCGTCATGGCTTGCGCACCGATTTGAGTTAGAGTGGCTGTGACGCTCCGGTGAAGCTGGGTAACTGGAACAGTCCGAACAAAGTGAGGCTCTTCTGCTTTGGACTTATGAGTACGAACAGATACACTTGTCAGTCCAGATCGAAACGACGTCGTGTCACTGGTATTGGTGGGAAGATCCACACTGTTGAGCTGGTAACTATGTATAAACCCAGTTGGCCAGTACACAAATGTCAGCCCAATGGAATGGGCCTGGATCAACTAACGAAGCTAGCAAGTCATGACAATTAAGAGAAATTCATGAATGCTCAACTTGTGATACAAGAGAATTATGAAAAAAAATATAATGTTAACAAAGTTTGTAACATGTTCAAATTTACCATTGCATCCCATTGGTACCCCTATGGGCTATGGCACCTCCCAAAACATTATTTCCATTCATAAAGCATGTCCTCAATTGACAAGTTAGAGCATCTATGTTTTCACTCCAACCTATATGTCAAAATAAATATATTTTGTATTGTCGCTAATAGTGGCAGATCTAGGATTGAGAACCGGGACGGGCTTGAATTTTTTTTCTCCCCTAGTTAACTGAAGTGATAGGGGAGAAATATCACTGTTTAACTAAAATATATTAAGTATCTAAGACTTCCAATCTTTTCTATCAATAAAACAAAAGAGGTTGAGAAAAGGTTTCAATCAAAAATAGATTCAAAATAAAACAATTGCAAGAGTTATAAACACGTGGCATAACATCAATAAAAGAATGCTATTACCTAAAGAATTGAGGCCCTAAATACTTTAGGAGAATTATGGAAACAATAATTTTAAAAAGAAAGAAATTAAGATGTAAAATTGTAAAGAAAAAAGAGACCTACATAGCCCTAAGTCGAACCCAGGTGGCCTTGAAATTAGTAAATATCCATAACCAAGCCTGCAACATTAGTTGTTTGACTAGTAAAACATACACTGATATATTTATCCATAAATCTCGGTTGGGCTCAAGCTCCTACCTAGATCCGCCTTTGGTCTCTAAATTATTAAAATACATTTTGTATTGTCTTATTCTCAATCCATTAGGAAAAAATACCCAATTTAAACAAATAAAAAAAAAAATCCCTTACAAGAAGGGAGGCCGAAGTCCAAGAAAAGACAATGCCCACCCAACAAGTGCTAAGAGTACCTAGCAGATTAGGCACCACTTCCTCATACCCTATGTAGTCAGCAATCAATCTAAAATCTTAATGTTAGTTGTCACAGTCATCATTCCACAAGATGTCGCATCGCCTCATTAAAACGACACATTCATTCATTCATTATGAGACCACCTTATTTATTTACGACCATAACACATATATATCAACCGTCGTTTTACACTAATAACTATAATCAGACATCGAGCCTTTTGAGTGCCATGCTTTTGAATAATTTTTGTTTGAATTGATTTAAAATAAAATAAAAAACAATTATATAATCTATAATGAAGGTACATCTGATTAAATTTATAATCTTGTTTTAAATTGTCTTGTTGGAACTTGGACCAGATCTAGCAAAGTACATCAATCTTACAGCTCATATGACCACTGAAAGTTTGGAGCATAGCAAGTCACTTCTGTCAAATCAGACCTTGCCACGTAGCCGTACGTGTAGGAATTGTTGTTGAGGTGTCACGCAGCGGATAGCTCTCTTCAATCATGGTACAACGCACAGCACCAATGAGATTAGATTTGGCAGTGTTGGCATTTACAGCTATATTTCTTTTCCTTTTGGCCAATTGTTTCACAAATAAGACTCAGATTGGACCAAACTGTAAAATTAATATTTTAAATACACCCAATAAACAATAAACCAGCCGCATTCCCCTGTAATTCTACCCAAATAGTAGTGTATGGTCCATCAATCTCTCACCGTTAATCACACCGCAGCGGTAGGTTAACTGAGAAAGTAACGATGATTTTTATGAGAAACAACAATGACTTTACTTACAAAAATTGTAAATTACATACAGTTTTAAGCGATTGTATGTAACATATGATAGGATGATTGCATAATTACATAATTTTGAACAAATCAAACAAACATAGTTTAAGGTTAGTAAATTATATTATGATATGATGGTTAGGATAAAGATATTTTTACTTTTTAGGAAAAATCTGTTCTACACTAAACAAAAAAAAAAGTTAATTGGTTATCTATGTACTCATAGACTACTTGAAAGTTTTAACATCTTTTGGAGCTCTCTAAACGGTAGATTAGATTCCTAGCTCAAGACCAAGTCACATACTGGACATAAAATGGTTTCTCTATGAAAGTGATGATTACATTTTTCTTGAAGTCTACATCAGTGATCCATTGTGTAGCTTATGCAAATGCAATCTTAAAATAGCAGTGTAAACTTGAGTCAATTCCCCACTGAGTTCTTCCCGGTAGTAAAGACGAGAGTATATCTCTGACCGTGAAATGAGTCCGTAGTCCCGTCCGTAGAGGATTACATTTCTTATGGTATTTACTTCACTGCTCCAGGGTGCGGAATCAGTAAATCCACACCCAATTAAAGGCAAGTGGCTAACACGGCCCAATCATAGCCAACTCTACGGGCCGTTTTTGTGTTAAAAAGCCTTAAAAGCGTCATTAAAAAATGACAGCGACGCTTTGCCTCGCCAAAACGTGGAGTGCGTCACACTCCCCACTTACAGGCGCGTGATCCCACCTCTCCTCATTCCCTGATAAAGAAATGAAAAACAGCCGCAATCCCCTGCTTCGATACTTCGCCAGACCCATCCCCACCACACAATCACACCCCGCCACGTCATAGTAATCAGGACCGAATAGTCCGAGCCTGACACGTGTCACGTGAACGGCGGTTGAATAGGAGAGAGAGCTAAAAAGGAAACGAGGTTTTTCTTTTTCTTTTTCTTTTTCCCTGAGGTTATAATCTCGTCGTTGCAATAAAAATTGAGAGCTTCGTTTCAGTGAGGTCTCTAGAGAGAGAAACTGATACTCTATAGACAGAGAGAGAGAAAGAATGGAGGATCGACTGGAGGAGGAAGAAGAGGAGGTGTTAGGCTCGAGCTTGACGATGGAGAAGGTCGCAGCAGCGAAGCAGTTCATAGAGAACCACTACAGAGCTCAGAGGAAGAACATACAGGAACGAAAAGAGAGGTATATATATATATATACGCCCACTCCTAATTTTTTTTCTCAATAATGTAGTTTAGGTTAGCAATTTGAGCTGCGAATCACAAGGCCTTCGTGTTTTTGTGCTAATCATGTGGCTTAGAGTTCATCAATTTTTCAATTTTGTTTGCTGTGGAAATGTAGCTAGCAGCGGAAATGTGTGTAATTAGTGCGATGTTTACTGTGAGTGGAGAAATCAGTGTTTTGTAAGAGATTGGAAGCAATCGATTACGCCGAAAATGAGACACAGTATCACTAAATCTGATCTATCTGGATTCTGATCTCTGCTATTGTGGTTTATTATGTTCTAATTTGGTCTGTTTTTGTCTGATTTACGTGGTGCATCTAGTAGAGTTTTACTGCATAATGTATACCACTCTGTCGATTAGATTTGCTGGTGATGTAGTACTAAAAAATTTCGTTCTCTGAAATGCTATGAAATGTATCAATTTAATCGGTTGTGATCTTTCTGTGAGAGAGGCAAATCTTAATAAGTGCTCATCTATGTTCTGTTCTCGGCAAGGGACTGCACTCAAGTGTAGCTCTCCTATCCGAAAGCTTCAATAAGAAGGTTTCCATGAAACTTGAGGTTAATGAAAGACAACATTTGTTTTTGATGGAGTTGCACACTGAAGTTCTAAGAGACCAGGGAACATCAAACGAGAATCTTCTCTTCTATTGTGAATGCTTACACTAGAGGTTTCGTACAGCATAATTTTATATGTTTATCTGGAGTAGTTGCATATATTCTCTGTAATTTCCTCATGATATTGATTCTATACCTTGCCTTTTTTCTTTATTCAATTTCCCTGTTTCATCTAATTCTTTTAGATCTGTCTTAGTACTTTGTCCCAAACATTGTTTTCTTTTTCAATACAATTTCTGCTCCATAAAATGCTCATAGAGAATAATAAGATCCCAAGAGTTAACTTCAACTAAAATCTTGTCAGACATCAAGCTAAACATCTACAGTCTCAATAGAAGGTATACTGATAGAGTATTCTTAGGTAGTTGTAAAATGTTGTATATAAACAAATGAGGTAAGGAGTCTTTGACGATTTCTTTTCATTGCAGACGATGGGTTTTGGAAAGGAAATTAGCTTCCTCAGACGTGCCAAAGGAGGTACAAATCAACCTGATCAAAGATTTAGAGCGAAAAGAGACGGAGTTCATGCGACTTAAAAGGCATAGGATATGTGTTGATGATTTTGAGCCTTTGACCATCATTGGTAGGGGGGCTTTTGGTGAGGTCAGTATTGAACATGAGATTCTCTTGAAAATAAATTCCAGTTTGGAGACTATGCCAGTTATTCTGCCTCTGGCTTCCTGTATATGTTTTAAATTTATTTTCTCTTTCCTAACACGCACTCAAACGACCAGGTTCGATTGTGTCGGGAGAAAAAATCTGGCAATATATATGCCATGAAAAAGTTGAAGAAATCTGAAATGCTTATGAGAGGGCAGGTAAGACCGTACATGTGACTTTTGTACAGAACCTACTGCTGGAACTTGTTCCAATGTTTTATTGATCTAACTATTAATGTTCAATTTTTTTTTTTTTTCGCTTATAGGTGGAGCATGTCAGAGCTGAAAGAAACTTGCTGGCAGAAGTTGCCAGTCATTGCATAGTTAAACTTTACTACTCCTTTCAGGATGCTGAGTACCTATATTAATAATGGAATATCTGCCTGGTGGTGACATGATGACTCTGCTAATGAGGGAGGATACCTTAACTGAAAGTGTGGCTAAATTTTATATTGCACAGAGTGTTTTGGCAATAGAATCTATTCAGAAACACAACTACATACACAGGTGGAATACATCTATCACTCTATTGGTGTCGATTGTTTTGTTTTGTTTTTCTATTGTTATCAGTTTGCTCACCACTTCATAATTCACTATCTATGCAGAGACATTAAACCTGACAACCTTCTTCTAGATAAAAACGGTCACATGAAACTCTCGGATTTTGGCCTCTGTAAGCCTCTTGATTGTACAACTTTACCTGCACTGCATGAAAATAGATCTATGGATGATGAAAATTTGGCAGAACCAATGGATATCGATGGATGTTTTCCTGATGCGGATAACAGGAATAGTTGGAAAAGCCCCCTTGAACAGCTGCAGCATTGGCAGATGAACAGGAGAAAGTTGGTATGCTAGTGTCTTCTTCGATTTGTTTTTGCAGTACACCTCCAGCCTTAGACCTTATAAGTTATCCCCTCACTCTATTGCATTTTGTTTCTGAAAGGCATTTTCAACTGTGGGGACACCCGACTATATTGCGCCTGAAGTGTTATTAAAGAAGGGATATGGGATGGAATGCGACTGGTTGGTTTATGCTTCAGTTCCTTCTTTTAATATTACCTCTCATATTCTCTTTCAGTACTGTTAAGGGATATGACTTTTTTTCATTTAGGTGGTCACTGGGAGCAATACTGTATGAAATGCTTGTTGGATACCCTCCATTTTATTCAGATGATCCCATAACTACATGCAGAAAGGTAACATTCACTCTGTTCACATAGATATAACTCTTGCAAGTACCAATGTTCTGCAGTACTCAAGAGTTTAAGGTCACTAGAGTTTTATGTACATAAGCTCAACATATCTACTGCGAGAATGGAAAACCGTGGTTGACCAAAAGTATTGATGATTCCTACCAACTTTTTTCAACCATGACTAAGATTATATGGAATATCTCGTCTTGTATAACTAATTCAACTCTTGGCGATTCTTGAGAGATGTAAAATGTGGTAACATCTAGTACATGTCTTGGCATGTCACACATTTATACTGTTGAATAGTTTCATTTTTCATTTATGCTTTTTGGAATATAAATTAATTGGTTAGTATCGATATTATTGGTAATTGCATCCAGGTTTTTAATTCCCTATTCTTTTTCTCCACCTCCTTGGTTTTAATATGGCTTGAGGAAGCCATAATTCTACAACTATGGATATTCTTGCTTGAAAAATAAATTAAAAACTTGATATAGCATACACGTAAGTAATGTAACTGAAGACAGGAGTGTAAGCATATAAAAGTAATGTAAATCATGGCATATGAACTGTCTTGGAGTTGTTTAAATCAGCACACAGTTTAATTAAATCCTGTAACCAACAACAATATTTAAGTGTAACACTTTAATGTGTCAACACATAATTATGGCATATGAAGTGTCTTGGAGTGTTGATTTACACTTTAAAGTTTCAAGATCTTGTAACCAACAACTATATTAAAGTGACCGAGGCATTAGCTTAGGATTTCAGGATTTAATAACCCTGTTGTTGTTTGTTATCATTACATCTTGAAACTGTGTGTTGAACACTGATATAGCTTGTTCCCAGAATCATTACATACTTTATAGTATAGTCCATCTTTCATTTTTATATAAAGTGGAAGTGCATGTGTCACTCTGTTTGTCAATTTCTGTCAGATTGTTCATTGGAGAAACCACTTAAAATTTCCAGAAGATGCAAGACTGACACTTGAGGCGAAGGATCTCATTTGCAGGTTGCTGTGTGATGTTGAACATAGGCTTGGTGCACGTCAAATCAAAGTGAGGCTCTCATATTGAATACTATATTATTAGGATCTTTCATCAATGTGTTGTACCTTACATTTGTGTAACTCTGTTGTGTCAGTCTCATCCTTGGTTCAAAGACATTGTGTGGGACAAACTTTATGAAATGGAAGCAGCATTCAAACCAGAAGTTAATGGGGAGCTTGATACCCAAAACTTTATGAAGTTTGATGAGGTATTGTATAAGTTTATACTATTTATTTGTTTCTTTCTTTGTTCTGCACCCTCCTTATTGTTTTCTTCTGTTACTCTTATGCTAATGATACTCTTTTAATTCCTTTACTCTTTCATTTTATATATGTGGTATCTAGGATTTAAGTCGGTGCAAATTTGATGCTCTCATTGATTTCCTTATCTTGTCTTCTCTTTATGTGTGATTAGTTGGATCCTCCAGCATCAGGAAGAACTGGTTCAGGACCCTCGCGGAAGGTTTGTATATATGTTTGTGTACTTATGATAACTAGTAATCCCTTTTCTATGACATATTTTCCTTAAAAAGCTGGTATTGGGTGATAATATTCTCATGTACAAGGTTTGCTTTATTAATTGGACACCGGTGGACATATAGAACTACACATATGAAAAGAAAGTATCCAACTATAATCTCTCTCTCTCTCTCTCTCTCTATATATATATATATATATATATATAGATTTTCTCAGATGCGGATGTCCGCATTTATTCTTATGGTGCGGATTTCCACTTTACACACTTTTCAATCGAGTTTTCACATTTCCACCGTCTAGTATTTAGATACTAATGTATAGATCATCTCTGCAAAATTTTAGCCAATTTGGTTATCATTAAGGCACTCAAATTGCGTTTTTTGTGGATGAACATAATTCTGTCAAACTTGAACCGTTCATGTTTATAACAGAAAAACGCAGTTTTGAGTGCCTTAATGATAACCAAATTGGCTGAAATTTTACAGAGATGATCTATACATTATTATCTAAATACTAGACGGTGGAGATGTGAAAATTCGATTGAAAAGTGAGTGTAAAATGGAAATCCGCACCGTAAGAATAAATGCGGACGTCCGCAGCTAAGAAGCGCTATATATATATACACACACAGTCCGGATCAAAGGCGGATATCCGCACGCCCTTAAAGTGCGGACGTCCCTCCATCTCCACCGTCTGGCGCCGACGACGGCGCGCCTCCACCCGAGCGGACACCAGAGGCGTCCCCGATCACTCTCGCCGAATTCCAGTTTTCCGGCGAGATCGATTTTGTCTGAAGTTTTTTGTGGAGGTTGCTGCCCAGACCTTTAAATCGATCTCGCCGGGAAGAGAAAGTGATTGGGGATGCTGCTGGTGTCCGCTCGGGTGGAGGCACGCCGTCGGAGCCGTCTGGTGGAGAACGGAGGGACGTCCGCACTTTAAAGGCTGTGCGGACGTCCTCTTTGGAACGGCTTTGTATATATATGTGTATGTATATATATATATATATATATATATATACACACGAAAACGATGTGGAGCGCACGGAGCTCCGTCCGGCGCGGTGTGCCTCCCCCTCAGGGGACTCTAGCAGCGTCCCCGATCATTTTCCCTCCCCGGCGAGCCCGCCGAATTCCAGTTTTCCGGCGAGATCACCCAAAACTTCAAATAAAGTCGATCTCGCCGGAAACTGGAATTATCTCGCCAGAAACTGGAATTCGGCGGACTCGCCGAGGAGGAAAGTGATCGGGAACGTTGCTGGAGTCCCCTGGGGTAGAGGCGCGCCGTCGTCGGTGGCGAACGGAGCTCCAGTGCGCACGTGCCTTCCATATCCGGCCTCTATATATATATATATCAGGTCTTTTCAGATACGGACCTCCGTATTTATTCAAAAGGTACGGATTTCCTTGATTGACATACTTTTTGATCATATTTTCTCATCTCAACCATTAATCTTTTAGGTATATATGAGTAGATCATCTCTACAAAATTTTAGCAAAATTGATAATCATTAAGGTATTCAAAATTATGAATTACACGAACGGTTCCTGTTGAACAGATTTGGTTCGTTCATTGTAATCATATAGTTTCGATACCTTAACGATTATCAATTTGGCTGAAAATTTGTAGAGATGATCTACACATATATACCTACAATGTGAATGGTTAAGATGAGAAAATATGATCTAAAAGTGGGTCAATTAAGAAAATCCGTACCTTTTGAATAAATACAGATATTTGGACCTGATAATATCTCTATATAAAACCTATATATATATATATATAATTGTTTGTTTAACTTTGCCTATTCTATTGCTTGTTTTTGTCATGGCCTAAAATCAAGTTGAAATCACAGACTGTATAGTTCATTACTGCCATCTAAAACCAATATTTATGTTTGTTTGTTTTTTTGTTTTAATAAGGTTATCTTATACATGGTTTAGGAGTGCATGATCCTTATCACCTTATTATTTCATGCAGCTTCAATTGACTCCCAAGGATCTAAACTTTGTTGGCTATACATACAAGAACTTTGATGCTGTAAAAGGGCTTCGCCAAGCCTTTGGTAAGCAATTGCTACTCCTATCTCATGAAAACTGGTCAAAGCTCTTTCTATCTGTTTTCTTCTGATATGGGGCATATTCAGTCGATTGTATATGGTTTTTCTTGATTAGAAAGAAATATGTCTTGGCTTCTTCGGAATTGTTTTCACCATTGCAGATTGGACCAAAAAAGTGTATCACCTGATGAGTTTAATGTATTTTTCTCATTTCAATGATCCAAGTATTTGATAAGTATTCTCCAGTGTCTTCTATTGTGAATTTCAGTCGATTGAACTTTTGTCAATTTCTGCAGCTGATGCTCGAGTAGAATTCACTACTGAACGGGCAGCCAGAGAAACAGAGGTTCAGATGCTTGCATCATCTGGTGATCCTATGTTACCATGACATCAAATCTTGGAGGTAAAAGTGGCAAGCTGATAACGCAGAAATTGCACATATGCTTGATTCGAGTTCAAACTTTATAAAACTCCGCATGTTTTGTGAATTGGCTGCCTTGCAGCTTGCATACTGCCCTCATCTAAGTGTACAGTAGCTATTGAAGAGTCTCATAAAGACCCCCGAAAAGGGCAAGCGACTCGAGTAAGGTTTCGTTTTTGTGAACTAGAACTTAGAATGTAGTCTATGAACTCTGGAACTGGTGTCCTGGCTGCCCAGGTTGGTAGGGTTATAAGCTGCCTTCTCTAGTGGCAGTTTCTGGTCCAAGCATAATTCATAGCCAATTACCAAGAAACTCGGTAACCATTTTAGGGAGAACTTTTCTCTGTTGTGTTGTGTAAGATTGTATGGTAAAACTTAAATTAGCTATGAATGGAATAGTTGCAAAAATATCTTTGATGCATCCTTCTATAATTTTGATGTATCTGTAATATGCTACGTATAGTATTTGTTAATACCATATTTGCATCTGCGAACTCGTTTACAATTTTGAGGAGACAGGTCACAAAGCTAGGGACATGAAATAACTTCTGCCAAAGAATTAGTCGTTTCTCTAAATTTCAAGAGATCATTGAGGTGTTAAATGACTCGAGAAAGCCTAATAGAGCATCTCCAGAAGCTCTAAAAATATGAATTTTTGTTCTCTCTCTTTTCACTTTCTCTAAAACGAATAGGTTTAGCAATCAACTCGTATACGTTTAGAAAACCTGTTGGAGCAAAAAAAAAGTACATATTATTATTTTTCAAATAAAAGAAGATATAGATACGTTATCAGACATACTTTTAAATGTTGAAATATTTAAAAATATGAACTTTCAGAGTCTAGTGGTTCAATAGTATGGTCGGTGCTAAGAGTGTGCTTAGAGCAAGTTCACTCGTTGAGTCAAAAGGTCAGGTCTGGGTCACTGGGTCACCAGGTCACTGGGTCAAGACACTATTCACTGTCACTGGACATGTGTTTCCACCCATTTTGTTTCTTGACCGGTCAATTACTATTTATAAAGTATTATTTTTTATTTATTATCAATGTAAATTATATTTGTAGTAAATAGATGGTTAAGATGGACATCATGATTTTCCTATAAATAAGATCCTCAATTATTTTAGGTGAACAAAACAAGATATAGAAAAAAATATAACAAAAATGGATAAAAGAAGACATTTATACTGCATTTTAAAAAATTTAGACACATATACGTAGAGGTAAATTTTAGGGACAATGCTTACTAGCCTTAATTTTAAAATTTTATTCCTACTAACAAAATCAGATTTTAAAATTCCCAAGAGCCAACTTAAACAGCAGAAAGACAATTATACCTTTAATGAATTAAATAAACTACAATAGACTATTATAAAAGTATATTATAAAATAAAGTTTCTATGACTGGATTCTCACGACCAAGTTGACCGGGCTCTAGGGGCCGTTGACCGGACTCCGACGACGGTTGACTGGGCTCCGGCCACCGTTGACCTGTCTCCAACGACCGTTGACCGGCTCCGACGAAAGCTAGGGGATCTACTGGGAGTAGTAGGAGGTCTGTCCAGGGATCTACTAGGGTAGTAGGAAGGTCTACTGGGGGTAGTATGGGGGTCTATTGGGGGAAGTAGGAGGTCTGTCCAGGACCACCTACTAGGGGCAGTAGGAGGGTCTACCGAGCTCTGGCGACCGTTGACCGGACTCCGGGGGCCATTGTGCTTTAGTCACTTATAACATGTCCCTATTAGGGGCAGTATAACCTCCTACTAAGGGCAGTATGACCACCTATTGAGGCAGTAGGACCTCCTACTGGGGGCAGTAGGACCTCCTACTGGGGTCAGTAGGGGCAGTATGACCACCTATTAGGGGCAATAGGACCACCTACTGAGAGCAGTATGGGGGTTCGTCAGGGATTGTATTGGGGGCAGTAAGGGGTTCGTCAGGGATTGTATTGGGGGCAGTAGGATGTCCTACTACTAGGGGCAGTAGGACATCTTACTGGGGGCAGTAGAACCTCCTACTGGGGGCAGTATGACCTCCTACTGGGGGTAGTAAGATCACATATTGAGGGTAGTAAGACCTCCTACAAGGCGTAGTAGGACCTTCTACTAGAGTCAGTAGGGTCAGTAGGACCTCCTACTAGGGGTAGTAGGACCTCCTATTGGGGTCAGTAGGGGTAGTATGACCTCTTACTGAGATCAGTAGAACCTCCTACTGGGGGCAGTAGGACATCCTACTGGGGTTAGTAAGGGCAGTATGACTTCCTACTGGGGCAATAGCACCTCCTATTGGGGTTAGTATGACCTCCTACTGAGATCAGTAGGACCTCCTACTAGGGGCAATAAGACATCCTACTAAGGTCAGTAAGGTAGTAGGACCTCCTACTGGGAGCAGTATAACCTCTTACTGGGAGCAGTATAACCTCTTACTGAGAGCAGTAGGACATTCTACTAGGGGCAGTAGGACCTCCTGCTAGGAGTAGTATGAGGGTCTATTGAGGGCAGTATGAGGTCTGTTGAAGGCAATAAGGGGTATGAATAATCATTTACAAACATAAATCTCAATCTATCGATATTGAATTGATTCACCAAAAGTTTAAATTGAATGAAGAAAAAAACAAAGCCAATGTAATATAAAAAAGCTACTAGTTCCAGTACTAGCCTCAAACATATATTCATAACTACAAAGTTTATATCAGCTTCCCTTTATCATCATCTATAAACAAATTACACATTATTAAGAGCATGCTTAACACCCAGCTATATCTCCTAACAACTATTGTTAGGAAGGTAAATACAACTTATATCCACATCGACAAATATCATCTGAAGGTACCAATTTGCCGCCAACACTCATAAGATCATTGTAATATGTTGGCATATATTCTCCTCATTACCCCAACCATACAGATTCTTTCCTTTGTCACAAAGAACATCCAATAAAGAATTGCATATTCACTTCATCACCCATGTGGCCAATAACATTGCAGTAAAGCTTCAACCTCGCAATACCTATAATCACATTTCAACACAAATAAGCCTTCACTTTGAATAGAGTGTATAGAAACCCTTCACACAATTTTAGATGTAAAACCCAACACTAATTTTCCTCACCTATACTAAAAAAAGCACACCACGTACACTGCTCCACCTACATCCTCGTTGAAAAAAAATATATATACACAAACAACAATCCAAAAAAAATAAAATAACATCTGAGCAAAAGCTTGCCACTAATTGATCTGTTCCTTGCCCTTCTTCTCTCCCTGCCAAATTACCCCTCCCAAATTTCATTCTCATTCCTTCCCAACCTCAAAACAATAATAAAAAAAATCCAAAAATTAGAAAAAAACTAAACCTGCAGGATTCTCTTCATCATTGTCTTCAATCTCTTATCGTCGTCGTCGTCGGGATTAGAGAGAGAATGCAGCATCCTCGCTGGGATCAGAGAGATGGCAGCGTCTTCATCGTCACCAGGATTAGAGAGAGAGAGAGGTCGACGAGATCTCTTTTCTCTCAAATCGTCATTTTCCGGCCATAGGTCGACGATGAAAGAGATAATGAGGTTGTTGTGCCGCAGGACACCGGCGACTCCCCATCATCTGCCGCCGTGTTCTGGTTCTGCACAGTCGGCTCGTGGTCGGCCTCCGACGCCATCAAGAAGTCCACGTCCATTTCTCTTAGCCTTGATTAGATACGTGGCTTCAGATCTTGAATCAGAGTCATTGAAGAGAGAGACAGAGTCAGATGAATTTGAGAGAAAGATAGATCTGAGGGATGCGGGAGAGAGATAAGAGAGAGGTAGTATCGTCAACAAAAATAGAGAAAACTGAAAATTTGGGCCAGTGGGCTTAAAACATTTAAAGTGTATAAGATTAATGAGAATTTTGAAATCTTATTTTGTTGATCGGAAAACTTTCTTTAAATTTAGGGCTAATAGGAATTTTTTCTAAATTATATATATATATGGAAAATGCCCATTTGTTCAAAAATAGTAAAAGTAAATCCCACTCTAATGAAAATCTTATCCTTGTGTCCATTTCAATTATTCTTAAGAAAAAGACGCTATTACCTTGTCCTTGTGTAACTAAACCTACTCAAATCTCATCTCTTTCTTCATCTCTCTTATCCTGATATGGTTCTCTCTCTCTCTCTGTCTCTCTCTCTCCACCACCATCGCCCGCCGTTCTCATCCTCAGATTCCAAAGCCTCACAGTCACCGCCGCAGCAGGCAACGTTAACCATAGCCTCGCCGTCGTCCTCCTCCGCTGGAGCTGCCACGTCAGTACAACAGCAGCAAACATCAACTAGCATCGTCGACGTCGTCCGTCGTCAGCGCTCTCGATCGTCAACCTCATCACCATAAAACTGTTGTGGATTAACGTACCTCTTTATCTCTTCCAGCCAGAGTGCGGATCAGATCGGGTCGTCGGTGGTGAGGGTTTTGACCGGAGATGAGCACCCAGCTGATTTGGTTTTAGATCTACGGGTAAGAGTTTTAACCTCATCTGGTTTTAACCTTCTCAGAACACATAGAGCAGTCAAAATCTCATTCTCAATTTCTCATCACTGAAGTTCATGCATAAAACAAGAGTGTGGAGATATACACACGGTTTAGGCAGCATTGGTGGAAAGGAACCAACAGCCAAATACTTTAAGAATTTGAATGCGAGGCAGTTGAACAAAAAACTTGACTAAAATGCTAGAACTGCTGGAAGCCTCTCTTTGATTAATATCCTCTTTCAAAGCAATATAAACAACTTTGATTGTGATAGATGAGCAAATGGTTTAGTCAATATTTGGGTTATAACTTGCCGTAGTATTGAAATTTGTATTGGATCTATACTTTGTTTGTATGTGTTTTGAATGATTATTGGGGGTCATTAAAAGTTATTAGGAATTAGTAATTTTTTTTAAGACTTCTTTTTTGTTGGAAATCATCTTCTACTTATTCTTCTTCTTCTATCTTCTTTGTTCTTCTGTGTTTTTATTGATTATTAAGGTTATTAACCCGATTATTGGGGGTCGGTAACTGATTATTAGGGATCAGTAACTAAGTTATCGGGGTCAGTAACCCGATTATTGAGGATCAGTAACTGATTATTGGGGGTCATTAACCAAGTTATTGGGTCAGTAACCCGATTATTGAGGTCAGTAACTGATTATTAATGGTCAATAACTAAATTATTAGGGGTAGTAACCCGATTATTAGGGGTTAGTAACTGTTTATTGGGAGTTAGTAACTGATTATTGGGGGTTAGTAACTGATTATTGGGGTCAGTACCTAATTATTAGGGGTCAGTAACCGAGTCATCAGTGACCGGAATCCGGTGACCGGTGATCGGAGTCCGGTGAGATTTCGGCTAAGTATTCTCTCTTCCATTTTCTCTCTCTCTTTCTATGCATGTTTAAGGGGTGAGAGCAAAATAGTCTTAAAATAATATAGGTTGTTAAGACTTTAGTAAAGATTTGTGCATTTGGGGATAAAAAATGTTACCTTATATTGAAATGGGCTAATGAAAAAGATTGTGATTGAAATGGAAAATGAAAGGTTTAAATTAGTATTAAATGGGCATTTTCCCATATATATATTATGGTGATTATAGGCTTAATTGTATTGATTAATTCAAATTAAGGTTACCGTTCGTTTAAAATTTCCAGAACCAAGGGCTAGCTTGCACGTGTCTGTCCACCCACCAAAGTTGCTGATGTCAGCCCTTTGCTAGAGCTGGGCCGAGGTGGCAACCGGTCTGCCTGGGTCACACTTTGGGTCAGGATTCTAGCCTTTCTCTTGACCTGGGTAAGCAAATGTCAAAACTTGGCTGGTCAAGCAACAACCGGTGGAAGCTATTTTTTGAGAAATTGGGGTCACCACCTCAGCCAACCTAGGTGGAGGCCGGTTAAAAGAGCACCGGTGAACTTGCTCTTACAATTTCAAGAAAACAAAAGACAAGATGGATCAAGTATGAGATTGTTTGTCTAATTACAATGATCGGTTATTTCTAAACCAATTTATTTTCTCTATTCACTACTAGATCATCATTTATAGTATGGTAAATAAGGGTCATTCCCGCAGAGGACTAAGTGAATCCAACTACTCAAAAGATATCACAAAAGTGATTACTGATCCTAGCAAACAGCAGTCAAAAACCTAATTAGTTGACTAACCTAAACAAGTCGGAAAAATACAAGAATTTACAACTCGAACTAGACACACAGAATGACTCGCACACAAAAATTCAGATGAATCGAAGTTTGTTTACTATGTCAAATAAATACTGAAATACGGAGGACATAATAGTGACGAAAACTGATTTTGGTTTTGGTTTTGGGAAACAATGAGATAAAACTAGCTAGGGAAGATGCAATCCACCCCGACAATCACACGCGAGACAATTTGTTCGGTTATAGTTCAATTAATCTAGATGAAGATGCTCAGGTTGGTTCAGTACGTTTGAAACACAACCTATTACCCTTTCTTACTTCGTACGCTAGGCAGGAAGTGTTCTGCACCTAAACTATTCTCAAGCAATGCAATCTAAAAGTACGCTTATTAAATTAAACATGCAGAGTTCCTTAAGTTCTAAAAGGATTTGAGACATCACAAGACATCGCAATAAACTTAGCGCCTGGCTAAACCTAGGATTTAGTTTACTTGCTAGCGAAAACTAACAATTGCTTCTCTAGATAGTTTGAGAAGTCCGATATTGACACTGACATCAAACTATCAAAGCTATAGAACCCTAACATGTATACTAAGCGTGCACTCAAAGCATACAAGAAAAGAATTCGTCAATGCAATAATAGTAAACCAAATCTCATCTTGGATTAAATAAAACTAAAACCAAAACTCAAATAATCTTGTTGTTCATGTCTAGGGCTTTAAGCAGCCCCTAACTAAGAGAAACTAAATAGACATTATAACAAAGACAGAAGAATGGGAGGAGGAGCGGAGAGAAGAAGAGGAAGCCGTCAAGAATGATAGCACCTGCTTTTATATTGCTTCTTTCAACCAATCCTTCTTCATTTAGGTTTCCTTGGACAATTTGATTGGTGTACATCTGTAGAACCAATGTAAGTGTGCCAACTCATTTAATTCTTCATAATCAGCTTTATATCGAGATAATAAGTTGGATAATGAAGTACAAACTCGTCCATGGGCCTCCCGGTGTGATTTGGGCCTCAAAACACAAATTCCCATCAAGAGTCAAATTCGCGCACAGATTGACCTTATGGTACTAAATTGGCCATAACTTCTTCTAGAAAAATGATATTCACGAACAGTAAAATTCTATGGAAAGCTGACATCCGTAGCTTTCCGTTGATATAAGACTCATCATCTGGTTCTTTTCGAGCTGCCCTTAGTGCTTCGTCGTAGTTGGCTGACTTTCAAAGACAGATTTCTGAATTTCGTCTTCCACTCCTTTTTTTCCTTCTTTTCTTCTTATTTGCTTCGGAATACCTAGAAAATAAATAAACAAAGTAAATAACTAAAAATCCACCGAACAAACAAAGAAAGTATAGAGGATTTTGATACAAATAATGTATAATTATGCACCTATCAAATACCCCCACACTTAAGTTTTGCTAGTCCCTAGCAAACAAAAGAAACTAACCAAAATAGAAGACACGAACTTAACATCTTCCAAACATCTCAAAGTACTCTTAAAGTCCTCAAACATGGTCAACAAAATTCAAGCAGTCACATATTAGAATTCACAACTTCACTTAAGAGCTAATTTATTTTGATAACCATAATTCTCAAATCATTATGCAAGGATAATTAAACCAATGCGACAAAGGAGAATCAACATCCTCATAGGTCAAACAAGTGTTCACTCAATTCCTCACAAAGATGCTCTCAATTTCTTTTCACTCATGATTTTCTGGCTCAATCTCTCAATTATATGCAAGAGAAAGTAGCTTGCATATTTATATGAACAAAAAGCACATGACAACATAAATAAACCTCATGAAAGAATCAATTACTCACACAAATGAACCACACCATAGGCTCAACTCTTGGAACAAACTCCACAGATCAAGTTTTACTCATCTTTTCGATCAAAGGAACTTTACAAGGTAATACTTGGGCTAGGTTAAGAGTATGAGTTGAAAAGTAAGGAATTGCATTACACAATTCCTAATGACCTAGCAGAGCATTGAAACACACCTTATGTCGTCAAAATAAAGGTCAAATATCATCATGTTGGGCCCATCGTCATTCCAACCTCCTTACAACGTTGTGAAAAAGAACAAAGGCCATATATTTAGTTTTTAGGCCTTCAAACATACACAAAACTCCAAATTCACAAACAAGGGACTTAATCCAATTTTTTTTCCTTCCTGCCATTTCTTTTGATTTTTTTTCTTTTTATTTTCGTGGCATTTTCTTTTCTTTTGGACATGTCACCTTCCCCCACACTTGTTTCTCATCATCATTCCACATAATACATCACAACATCATGCTCTACTAGGCCCAAATGACAAAGGTAGAGATATCACTACACTAAGCTCAAGGTATGTATTTCATGGGTAATGAAAGAAAATGCTTAACGTAGGCTCAAAGGGGTTAACTAAGAGGTGTGCCGCGCACACAAATAGGGACACATGGCAATCTGGCAATGGTGTTCATCCTAAAAAGTTTCATTTATCCATTCTAAAATCAGAGTATTTTATGATAAAAAGTTTCGAAGGTCCACAAGAGTGAGTTCTAGTCATCTAGAGTTCATTAAAAGCTATGGTGAGAAATCAACCAACAAGAAGGAATAATGAGGTTTTCAAAAATTTATAGCTAAGAAAACAAATTAGAATATGTTCAATAAACACTCAGAAAGAAAGCACATATATAGGCTCAAGATCTTATAAGGGTCATATGAATCAAGTTTAACTTGTCCTTAGCATGCATCAATCAATCCTCAATCATTACATTAATTTAACTATAAATGCACATAACTCAAGCATAATAGTCATAAAAATCTATTAGCAATTATTTGAAATCAAGAATCTAACACATGCCTGCAATCCTTTTGGGACCATAATATTCCATAGAAATTCAAACTCATCAATGTTTGGAAGAAAACACACTAGACACAAGAAAAAGAAAATAGAATTATTATTTTTAATTTTTAATTTTTAATTTTTTTAACACACAAAAACAGGAGTATCATTCCCCCCACACTTAAACCAAAACATTGCCCTCAATGTTTGACATAGAAAATCATTCAATGATAGGATTTAAGTGAAGAATGAAACAAACTAACAAACAAATGTAAATGAGAAAAGAGTAAGAGTGCTCCCTCTTGAAGACCTCCCAACGTGTTTGAAAGCAAAGAGGGGAAAATCATCTTTTTGAAGTTTCAAATTTCGCTGCATCAACCCATGTTCCAGACCCCATAACCTTCTATTTGCAGTGTCAGATGACTGAGCTATCACCTGGAGGCGAAATTTGACGTTCCTAGCTTTCTGTGGATATGTAAATCACCTCTTAACTTCCAGCGGTTTGGAAGTTATAGCCCTGCAAAGTGAAAACAAAAACAAGAAATCTACAGAAACAACTGGCAGAATGATCTTTACCCATTTAAACCTGAATTCCGGGAGCTTCACTAATCCAATGAAGGTGAAACTTGGGGAGCATGAAGTCCACATCCAATGAAGGTGACACTGCTGCACAGTTTCGGCTTTCCTGAGCTGACCTTGCTGCACTCAAACTGAAGTTTTGAGCTCATGAGAACTCAGAATCTGGCTCTGTCAAATCCACTAAAAATTAGACTCGTGGGGATTTTGATCCGTATATTGCATGTTTTATGCTTCCAAGTGAGCTCTGAACGGTGGCCGTTCAAAGTGAACTGATCCGCGAGGCAGGAAAACGGTTTCCATCAAAAAGTGATTTTCTCGAACTTTTCTCAACTACGTGACCTACACACAACCAAAAACATAAAACCAAACAAAACATGAAGCAAATGAAAAGAGGAAAAGAAATACGAAAGCGTCCCTTTTAATTTGTCACTTTAAATGCTCAATCTCCCTCCTCCATGTCATGACAACTCCTCATCAAGAATAATCAGGAGGTTTCGGTCTCGGATCCACAAAATGCTTAACTTTCTTCAATGTTGTTTCATGCTCTCTTGATAGCAACTTGGGTATCTTAAAATCAATGGAAAGATATGATTCAAAACTCTTCTTTTTCTTTCTATTCTTCCATTGTCTCCTTCTCTTTTGGAATGCACCAAGCATGGATAAAAGGATTTCCTTATCAGATTTTGGCTGCTCATAGATCACCATTTCCACATGTCAAAGAAATCTAATGGTGCTTGGATGGGTGGATCATATGGAGAGCTTAAATGTGGCAAGGAAGAATCTGGTGGTCGAATATGCATTGGCAACATAGGCTCAAACATAGAATCTTTGATGGTAACCTCCTTTAAGAAATAACTCACATCATTCATGAAACACTCTTGATCTTCATGAGGCACTGTGATCTCCTCCAACACATGGAACTCGTTGTCATTATGCTCAGCTTCAAGTTCCTCATTGAAGTTCTCTTCATAGGGTTCCTCCAAATCTGAGTCTTCATCCTCTATTATTGAGTTAAGTGGTGCACCATGAGATTGAAGTAAAGAGGTGGTTGTAGGAGGCTCCAACAAGACTGTCATATGTGTAAGAGGGTGCTCTGGAGGTACAATAGCCTCTGAGGACTCATCGGCTACCGACCAGTCGATCTCACGACTCATGGAATCCTCTTGACATTGTTCCTGATCCCTTGACTCATGAGTTAAGTAAGCCAAAATTGTATCAATATGTCGTCCAATATTCTCAACAGATTCGTTAACATCTTGGCTAAGTTCACCCATGGTTTGTCTAAATGACTCCACGTCATGTGAAAAGGAAGTAGTAATCTGCGCAAGGGATACACTATTATTAGCAATAGTAGCAATCAGATCTTCAAGAGACTCACCTTCATGTGTTGGCGTTGCTGATGATTGATAATCATAGTATGAAGATGACGGAGCTTCAAACGCATCATAGAATCCTTGTTGAGCATTTTTGTAGCCATTCCAATCAGAATAAGATGGGTGCTCCCATGCCGAATTGTAGGCAGGCACATAATGATCATTCCAATGCCTTTGGTTTGCTTGATATCCTCCAAACATACTGCTTTGATCGTAGTAACCATGATATTGCATGCTTGGACATGTCTCTGATGAATGACCAACCTAGAGCATATGGAACACACCTCGTAGGATCGCTGCCACATTTGAAAATAAAAGAAAATAAAAACAAGTTAGTAATTTATACAAGAATAACAAACACAAACAAAACGAGTAATTAGAAAACAATAGTCCCCGGCAATAGCGCCAAAAACTTGATCGGTTATTTCTAAACCAATTTATTTTCTCTATTCACTACTAGATCATCATTTATAGTATTGGTAAATAATGGTCATTCCCACAGAGGACTAAATGAATCCAACTACTCAAAAGATGTCACAAAAGTGACTACTGATCCTAGCAAACAGTAGTCAAAAACCTAATTAGTTGACTAACCTAAACAAGTCGGAAAAATACAAGAATTTACAAACTCGAACTAGACACACAAAAAGACTCACACACAAAAATTCAGATGAATCGAAGTTCGTTTACTATGTCAAATAAATACTGAAATACAGAGGACATAATAGTGACGAAAACTGATTTTGGTTTTGGTTTTGGGAAACAATGAGATAAAACTAGCTAGGGAAGATGCAATCCACCCCGACAATCACACGCGAGACAATTTTTTCGGTTATAGTTCAATTAATCTAGATGAAGATGCTCAGGTTGGTTCGGTACGCTTGAAACACAACCTATTACCCTTTCTTACTTTGTACGCTAGGCAGGAAGTGCTCTGCTCCTAAACTATTCTCATGCAATGCAATCTAAAAGTACGCTTATTAAATTAAACATGCAGAGATCCTTAAGTTCTAAAAGGATTTGAGACATCACAAGACATCGCAATAAACTTAGCGCCTTGCTAAACCTAGGATTTAGTTTACTTGCTAGCGAAAACTAACAAAACTATAGAACCCTGGCATGTATACTAAGCGTGCACTCAAAGCATACAAGAAAAGAATTCGTCAATGCAATAATAGTAAACCAATTCTCATCTTGGATTAAATAAAACTAAAACCAAAACTCAAATAATCTTGTTGTTCATGTCTAGGGCTTTAAGCAGCCCCTAACTAAGAGAAACTAAATAGACCTTATAACAAAGACAGAAGAATGGGAGGAGGAGCGGAGAAGAAGAAGAGGAAGCCGTCAAGAATGATAGCACGTGCTTTATATTACTTCTTTCAACCAATCCTTCTTGATTTAGGTTTCCTTAGACAATTTGATTGGTGTATATCTGTAGGACCAATGTAAGTGTGTCAACTCATTTAATTCTTCATAATTAGCTTTATATCGAGATAATAAGTTGGATAATGAAGTACAAACTCGTCCATGGGCCTCCCGGTGTGATTTGGGCCTCAAAACACAAATTCCCATCAAGAGTCAGATTCGGGCGCAAATTGACCTTATGGTACTAAATTGGCCATAACTTCTTCTAAGAAAATGATATTCACGAACAGTAAAATTCTATGGAAAGCTGACATCCGTAGCTTTCCGTTGATATAAGACTCATCATCTGGTTCTTTTCGAGCTGCCCTTAGTGCTTCGTCGTAGTTGGCTGACTTTCAAAGACAGATTTCTGAATTTCGTCTTCCACTCCTTTTTTTCCTTCTTTTCTTCTTATTTGCTTCGGAATACCTAGAAAATAAATAAACAAAGTAAATAACTAAAAATACACCGAACAAACAAAGAAAGTATAAAGGATTTTGATATAAATAATGTATAATTATGCACCTATCATACAACTAGCGCTATATAGAAATTAATCCCTGAATTTTGGGTGTGGGTATCCTTGTGTTGTTTCTGCTCAAATGTTTTGATCTATCTACCCTCATTTTTAGTTTTCTAACTCTTTTTCAGACATGAAGGGAGAAGATTTGGCTTCGCCGTCCTCAAGGCACAACTTGGAACCAACCCTTTTTTTTATAGGGAAACTGTGTTAGTATTTTGTTTAGAAATGAAATTAGGTGATACTTTTATGATCTCGTATGTTTTGTTAGTACCTTGTTTGAAAAGAAACTAGATGGTACTTGTGATGCCTCACAATTTGTGGTACTTGATCTTTTATACAAGTACATCATCCTCCGTCTATTTGTTTTATTGTCTCACGATTTTTGTAACTCCATCATTCATTTGGATCGGCCGGGATTAATAGTTAGCCGCGGCATTTTATTGTAGTTACTGTACTTTATTATGTCATAAAGACGCAAAAAGAAAATCCCTTTTCCAAAATTTTGCAAAAGAATTCCTTTTTGAAGCATTTGGATACAAAATTTGGATTAGAGAATGAAAAGGGCAGCGGCATGGGATGGGTGGAGATGCTTTAATGCCCTTCTAGACTTGACATGTGTCATCTTTTTCTCACTCTTCAAATATACTATACTCTCTGTCTCTCTCCCTCTCTTCTCTTGTCTTATTTTTCTTTGTTTTATTTTCCACTTTGGTTTTTGGTATATTTCTTCTCCACTCTCCCTTTATTGCGTTTGCAAGTCTCAACCCCAGGTGAGGTCTGTGTGTATTTATAAAAAAAAAAAAAAGTAATCACATTTTGAGCTGATATTTTTTTATAAATGGGTAAGTAAAGCTTCCTCTTTCATCTTCTTGTTTCTTGGTTTTTTGATCCTCCCCATGGATTTCAGTTGCTAAAGTTAAAGTCTTTGGACTTGAAAAATGAGAGGGAGAGGGAGAGAGGAAAAGGAGGGAAGGAACTTCTACAGTTGACAAATTAGGTAGTGATTCTTCTTTTTTTACTTTCTTCTCTTTGCTTAATTATTGTCATCATAATAATTTGAGAGAGAGAGGGAGTGAGTAGTGTGCTTTCAATTACAAGAGGCTGAGATAGCTTGCCTCAGATCCAGGCAAGTCATGTGTAATAAAAAGGTGCTTCCTTTCATGGGTCTTCCTGTGATTTCTGGGCTTTGCCTTTCTTGGGTTTCTTTCTCATGACCCCCCTTTTGCTCTGTCTGTCTTTCTAGTGTGTTGTTTAGATAAGAGGGTTGGTTTCTGATTTCCCATCTTTGTTTTTATTTCTATTTTCAGTTTGTTTGCATTAAAAAGTTTGCTTCTTTCTTGCTGTAGTTGATGGAAGTAGATAGAGAAGAGTCTAGAGAAGAAGTTGACAATGCCTCAAATTAACATGTCTCTTTTTTTTTTTGTAATTTAGGGGGTTAAGTTTCCACAAATGGAAGTTTGGATCCGTTGTTGTTGACCAGATCTGACTACCTATTTCATTTTCACCGCCTTTGAGCTCATCCATACATTCACAACTCCTGAATTGGCACCCACTTTCGGCCTTACTTGAGTGTCTGAGCATGGAAATTGGGTTGTTAAAACCCACCATTCACATTCCTGAATCATTCTTACTAAGAAAAGAAAGTCATAAGTCGACTGAGAAATGACAGGTCGGTTGGTGTTAGAGGGGTTGACAGGTAACTTGTTGTACTGCCCAGGTAAGAGTTTTGATGGAGGAGATGTCACCGGCGGTCGCGGTGCCATTTAGAGTAGGTAACTCAGTCTGTGATAACCCAGCTATAGCTACCCACATGAATATTACCAGTCTTAAGCTAATGACAGACACTGCCGGGTTGCTATCTGATTCTGTCACCAGGAGTTCCACTGAGGCTGGCCAAGAGGATTGTGATTGTAGTCATTCTGGGAATGAAGCTAGTGTCGTTGCAGTATCAGTTGCAGAAGAGGAAGAGGGAGGAGGAGATCAATCAATAGATATGATAACTCAAGATGAGAGCGATCGGGTTGCTCCTGGTAATGTGATGGCTGGGGAAAGTGAGGAAGATGATTGCTTATCATTGGAAGGTGATCAGGTACATGATAGCTCTTGTTCCCTCTCAGTGGCGAGTGAGTCAAGTAGCTTATGTTTAGAGGACTTCCTGGTGTATGAGACCACCTCTGAAGGAGTAACAGTGAGTTCTATAGACATTGACAGAAACAGTTGTTTTGGTGATGTTGCTAAGGTGCCCGATGTAGGTAATTCGAAAATTGTGACAGAGATCACTAGTGATCCACTTTCTTTGTCAGTGAGCCTTGAGGAAGAAACTGGTCATGGTTCTGACCCAAAGCCAACCGATGTTGTTGTTCAATTGCCTGTGGAAGTAGGGGTCAAAGAAACAGTCAGCCGCAGTGTTTTTGAGGTAGAATATGTTCCACTTTGGGGGTTTACATCCTTGTGTGGGAGAAGACCAGAGATGGAAGATGCATTTGCAACTGTACCTCAGCTTTTAAAGATTCCAATTCAAATGCTGATCGGGGACCGGGTACTGGATGGCTTGAGTAAGTGTATAAATCAGACTGTTCATTTCTTTGGAGTCTATGATGGTCATGGAGGCTGTCAGGTATGTTTACTTAGTTCTGATATTTTTCCTTGTGCAATATTGTCTACTTCATTTCATGTGTGTGATCTCTCTTTCCCCAGTAACCCTGTTTCATGAGATTGTCTTTCACTTTGTTTAGGTGGCAAATTATTGTCGTGATCGTATGCATTTGGCTCTGGCTGAGGAGATAGAAGTTGTCAAGGAGGGCCTAGTTCACACAAGTATCAAAGATAATTGCCAAGAACAATGGAATAAGGCATTTACCAACTGTTTTCTTAAGGTTGATGCTGAAGTTGGAGGGAAGGATAGTCTTGATCCTGTTGCCCCGGAAACAGTTGGTTCCACTGCTGTTGTTGCCCTTATTTGTTCGTCTCATATCATAGTGGCAAACTCTGGCGATTCAAGAGCAGTTCTGTGTCGTGGGAAAGAACCCATGGCATTGTCAGTGGATCATAAAGTAAGAGATTCTATAACTTAAGTCTTGTATCTGATGGTTCATCACTGATTATTGAAACTAATCTGTGTTTGTTGTATTTTGTTGCAAATTACTGATTATGGCAACCGATTTTAGCCAAATCGAGAAGATGAATATGCAAGAATCGAGGCAGCTGGAGGCAAGGTCATACAATGGAATGGCCATCGTGTGTTTGGTGTTCTTGCTATGTCAAGGTCAATAGGTATGTGCTTCCACTTGAATATATTTTTCCCCCTCTAGATGATATTTAACTGAATAGTACCAAGGTACGTACTGTACCGACAAGTTTGCCGTCTGTATTTGTAATTACTCTAGTAGCAAGCAGATAGGAATTCACATTCATTTTGAGAGAAGGTTTCCTAGCGTACAGTGACTTTCATTGCCAACGTATCTACTCTGAGTTAATCATCAATGGTTAAATTTCTTGTGGTTCTTGAAACTGTTTGAGACACAAAGGGTATTGTTATTGTTATATTTGGTGCCAGAATCAAAATTTTGATCCATGATGAACTTTGGATTTATAATATTAGGCAAGAGGAAAACACTAAGATTATGTAGTACATAATATGCGTAAAACTTGGTCAAGAAACATAGATTTTTATTCTAGTTGTATGGTTTCGAACACAGTGTGGGAGTCAACTTCATATTAGTAGTGTATATGTTGATAATTTCAAATGTGTGTTGGTCCGGGGTAATTGGTAGCATACTTTTAGTGAAGTAGGTTTGAAATTTGTGCAATGACTGCCTTTTTCATAAATTGCCTTTGCTGACAAAAGACCATATCTCCAGTAAAATAGTTATTGAACTTCGTACAAAAGTTATAAAGAAGTTAGGTCCAAACTATTTCTTACTAGGTACATAGAAACAGTGCATGTTATTCACATTTCAGTAGTTCAGCAGCTAGCAAACTTCAATTCAACCTTGGTTTTGGGTTGCAGGCGATAGATATTTAAAACCATGGATCATCCCAGAACCAGAAGTGATGTTTATTCCTCGAACCAAAGATGACGAATGCCTCATTTTAGCCAGTGATGGTTTATGGGATGTTATGACGAATGAAGAAGCGTGTGACCTTGCCCGGAGACGAATATTGTTATGGCACAAGAAGAATGGTGTTACACTTCCATTGGAAAGAGGTGAGGGAATTGATCCTGCTGCTCAAGCAGCAGCGGAGTTCCTTTCCAGCCGTGCGCTTCAAAAAGGAAGCAAGGACAACATCACGGTGATTGTGATAGATTTGAAGGCTCAGAGGAAGTTTAAAAGTAAACCATGATGGTTACTTCATCCCCGTTCTGGATCAATCACCGGTAGCTGTATCATATCTGATATATTGTTGCCCATTTGTTTTTCACCTGGGCTTCATTGCTTATTGAGAACTGCAGTCTGTATGTATCACATAGAACATCTGCGATTTTGGTTTAAAACTGTTTGATATAAACTGTGTCCAGTTCTGTCTTTGTAAATCTTAGCTGCTTGTAGTAGGGATAGGACATGGTGGCAGTATTATGCTTTTAACAGTCTGGGCAAATTGTATTCATTATTGCCTCCGAGTTTAATTAGCTCAGTGAGGTAGATACTTCATTATTTCAAGTATGCTTGCTATCATGCTCCTACCAGTGTCACGATTTTATACTATACTATAGTCTGCTCTCTATTTGTTTTCTTTTAAAGGAAAACTTAATGACAGAGAAAGCCATTTATATGGAAAATAAGATAGCATTCTGGCTGCACTCCTGTTTATCCGATCATATAACAAATCAAACTGGCATATCAAGTTTCAGGCTTTCAGGTGCAAAATCCTTCCTAATTATTCTTTCATAACAAATAGATGCAGCCGAGTATGGAAGCTAGTATTTGCTGGAAGGCAACTCTTTCAAAACCTTGGGAAGATCTTTCTCACCCTGAACACTCTGAACCCACTTGGCGTTAATCTGCATGCGCTCAATGCTCTGCTTCAAGGTTCTAGTTATGGCAGGGTTAGGATGGGCTTTGAAGAACTCCTCTACTTCCTTAACCTTCTCAAATGAAGCAAGCTGCAGACCAAGATGACCAGAAAAAAGACATATATGAGCACATTAATAGAGGAAAAATGAAAATGCATTAGCAAACCTTGGATTGACTAACTCAAGTCAAAACCACACAACATATAAACCCTGAGAAAGAACAAAAGTTCCAACTTCCAAGAATGAGAAAACAAACCGGTGAAACAATTGCACTGACAAATCGAGTAATAAGAAATCCAGAACCCCAGGTCTTTGAGATTTGCACCCAATCATCCTGTATTTAGATCATCCAAAAGGCATAGTAGAATTATTGAAAATGAAGAGGGAAAAGAAAATGAAGCAGCGAAATAGGCAATACAGAAGTGGACATCTAATAATACGCTCTTCCGACTTAAGAGATTAGTTCTTGGGGAGTACCTTCAGCCAAGTCCAAGCTGTTTCCCGTCCATTGCTACTAACAGCAAGTCCAAATATAGCATCCTGGTTGCGGACCTATATTAATGGGCATCAAACTTAGTATGATCTAAAGCTCTCAGAAAATATATAAAACCCCTTCAACCTATAGTTAAGAGAATAGTAAATCAAATATACCTCTGAAGTCAGTAAAAAGTTGAGAACTTCCAGTATAATGTCTGGATCTGGACAAGATGCTAATGATCCTACAGGCACAGACAGATACATTATGTCCACAATCTAACAAACTCAGATGTTCAACATGCGGAAATAATATACAAAATCAATGTTACCTAAAACGCGGTTTCTCTCCTCACTTTGATCACTCTCTCTGTAAACTCTAAGAAGAGAGTCATAGCCTGCTCTATTTGATTGGGTTACTCTTTGCATTACAGCCACATATGCCACCTGCAACAATAATATAATGACCATCAGTAAGGAGGTTCAAATGTCATTGACGGATGCTCAATTAATGATTTACATGAAAACAACCTTTCTAATGTCAGGAGGAAGGAGTGGCGTATTTCTGTCATCTAAGTAGGCATGAAAACGCCTGCTTGCTTCATTGATTGTCGGCTCATGTCCAAATAAAGCAAGGGTGGTCAAAATTTCACCCCTCAACATTGCATCTAAATGGCTCTCACAGGGTTTGGGCTGCCAACCAAGCTTTCTGTAAATAGATTCACAAAAAGTAAATAAGTTTAACAAAAAACAAAGAAAAAGAAAGGAAAGAAAAAAGACGTCTAGATATGAAGATTCACACATTTGTTCTTGCCCTAACTTGTTGGTCATCCGACAAGCTTATCAGTTTATGTACCTTGGTACTTAAAAATTACGCAGCAATGCCATGGCTCATTTGTGATAATGTTTGTTCACAATACGTAAATTTAACAGTACTAGTTGACATACATACAAACAGAAATATGTGTATACAGCATATACTTTGCATCCTATTATAGTGCGAATATACCAAAACTATCTTAAGTCGGAATATATATCTTTGGCTTTTCATTTTCTGGGTTATCAATGCCTCGGTGTTATATCATTACAGCCATTTTTTAAGCTTAGGTTAACATGATGAGACAGAGTGTTCAGCTATTAAGGCAAGAGTACAATAAAATAGTATTGGCAACTTGCCAGATTTTAGTGGTAGAAAAAGAACTTACTCTGCAGAGTACTGAAGAAGGCCAATAAAGAACTGATTGATGAGATCAAGTAGCTTGGGTACTG
Organism: Fragaria nilgerrensis; assembly: GCA_010134655.1. Classification (NCBI taxonomy): domain Eukaryota; kingdom Viridiplantae; phylum Streptophyta; class Magnoliopsida; order Rosales; family Rosaceae; genus Fragaria; species Fragaria nilgerrensis. The sequence continues at coordinate 28,858,435 of CM020978.1, read as the reverse complement.
CATCAGCTGCAATTCTTGCAAGCTTACGACTAATCTGTGAAAAGTGAGTGCCAGAATTACACTAAGGTCATAGTACAATAAAAACAAACACAACAGAGGTGATCCTTACAGAAGTCAAATTCGACAGGACTGTATAGTCAAGTTCCTCTTTATAAGCAGCCAACAAGGTGAGCAAGGAAGCAAAGGACAGCTGACAAGCCATAGAAAGGGCATATGAATCATCCAAAATGCCTGTTAAAGTACATACTTATCAGAACCACAACTCCAAGTCTTAGTATGAAAGAGATAGGTCAGTATATGTGTGTAAACTGTAAAGATGACTACCAAATTTGTCTGTGGCAGACAAGTATTTGTTCTGTATAGCATTTCTTAGTGTAGCTGCAAGTTTCTCATCATATTTCACCCTGTAAAAGCCAGCTTGATCCACATTGATTTTTATCCAACTGCTTACTGTATTGTTTTTATTGCATGAGCTTCCACTTTCAGTCTCTGCTATTGAACAACCCAGAAATCCTTTATGTCAAGAACTTCAGACTTAGTTTTAAGTAGGAAGCTCTTGCGTACATCATATGAGCTGCAGCATGATGTTATTGGTACAATCCATTCTCCATTGCCTTGGGAACCACTTGACAAGAATTGTGTCTGCAATTTATCAATTTATCAGTAAAGACCTTTGCTCTCTGAGTACCATTGAATAAATCCAATCCACAATCGGAAAGCTATATTCCAAAAGGAAACCTGTTCAAACTTCAATTTTTGATCTTTGACTTCGACAGAAACAACTGGGTAGCCTTTCTGCTGCGTCCACGAATTCATCAGCTTGTTCACAGGTTCACCAGATCCCTCCTCAAGGGCAGCCCATAAGTCTTCTGTCTTTGCATTTGAGTAAGCATGTTTTTTTATATAAGCAGCAAGTGACCTCTGGATACATGACAAACTAATTTGTGATTAACTATGTAATACATGAGACATGTCTTGAATAAAAATAAGAATCCATAAGAAAAAAAATATAGAAATTAGACTAATCACTGTCAGACTTTACAAAAATGAATATATGCTATAGATTGTACAAAAATAGATACTCTACATCATTGACTCTAAAATCTATGGCATGAGAAAATAAGAGAATAGTTTATGTTCAGTGATTACCAGGGACGTATGAATGTCAGATTTTTGGGGGATCTTGAGATCAGCCCTAGCTCAAACTCACAACAACAAACTACTATGCTATCCACAATTTGACCAAAGAAGAAACTACCCCAACAGCTTTCACAACAAGATCTTTCTACTCTCTAAAACTGTGCAGTGCACTTCTGAAAGTTTAACTTTCTTGTCCATGACAAAAATCATTAACATATAATCTCAGAAAACCAACCTGAAAGGTTCGGCACCAAGATAGTTTTGTAGCATCCTAATAACAGAAGCACCTTTCGTATAACTTATGGCATCAAATATTTCATCAACCTCAGCCGCATGATTTATTTCCACCTGAAAATGTTAAAACATTACAAAACTAAAACAAGTTAATACTAAAGAATTCCCTACGACCAAGATGCAACGTCCAGATTTATCTAAACTTAGTTCAGGTAGAAAGTACCTCGATGGGGTGGGATTCTTCAAGACCATCCAGCCTAAGACCCTCAGTAGACTCATCAAGAAACTGAGTCCATATTTTCCACTCAGGAAACAAGCTCTCGGTAGCTAAATAGCTCACCTAATGGAATAGAATGCTTATATTGAGTCCACCACCCCGCAAAATAAGTAACAAGTACAAGTGTACATCATATGAAACTGAGGATATACCCATGTTGCAAATCCCTCATTTAGCCACAAATCTGTCCACCATTCCATGGTCACAAGATTGCCAAACCATTGGTGTGCCAATTCATGTGCCACGGTTATTGTTACCTTGTACAAAACAAAATGAAATAATTAAAACATAAAATCGAGTGCAAAAGCAATAGCTCCCTGTTATATAACAAGGATAAAACCTGAAAGCCAGATAAACTTAAAACATGCATGTTACATTTTGCTTGCTGGAAGCTGAAGAATGCTGATCATCAAAGAGCAAAGCTGCTTCACGGTATGTAACTAAACCATAATTCTCCATGGCACCAGCAGAAAAATCGGGGATTGCGACCATATCCAATTTTGGCAAAGGGTACGGCACACCAAAGTATCTGTAGAACATGTCATCGTTGTTTTGTATTAAAGTACCGAAAGGAACAATGCAGCACAAACACATAGGAAAATTTTCTCAAGTAACTACTACTTATTGCCTACAGCATGCATGTGGAGTGAATGACGGATTGTAAAATGACTTGATATATAAACATACTCTCTGTACAATTCAAGTGTCTTGACAGCTACCTCCAAAGCAAATTTCCCTTGGTTTTCCTTACCAACTTGACAATAGACCCTCACTTTGACCCCTGTAATAAGACAAAAAATGGCACTATCAAGAGAGGGTTGTGCTAACAAAACAAATAACGGACATCGATTATGTGTTTACCATCAGAAGTATGATCTTCAACATAACCGAAGAAACCAACAACAATGGCCACCAAATACGTAGACATAATTGGTGTTTCCAGATATGAAACTGTCTTAAAAGGTCCATTCACTTTTTCTTCCGAAACCGGCATGTTGGAAAGAGCTACTAGTTCAGATGGTACATCTTCCAATGCAATTTTGAATGTAGCCTGTAAATCAGACCACCAATAAGAAACAACAATCTCCAGTCATTAAATCTACAAGTGCGACAGTTTAACCAAATACACAATTTTGAAATTCTTTTGAAATCAAGATTTGATTTAAACATGATACTAGTACAAAACTACAAATCACAACTTCGCCAACTGTAGGTGTGAGTGTGTCAGAGAGAGAGACGGAGACCTTGCAAGCAGGCTCATCCCAACACGGAAAGCACCGCCGCGCATCAACCGGCTCAAACTGTGTAACTGCCATGTTTTTCTTCTCCCCGTTATGCTCAAACGTACTGCACAGAATTCAAACCAAAAATATTCAACATATCCATACAATCTGAGCTTATAACAGTTCATACATTCAAACAAGTAACACCTTCTATAGAATCCCTTCATATTGTCATTCAAAATCCCCTCAAATCCTATATCCAAAACTCCGAGCCCAATCGGAAGCGTCTCCTCAAACTCCATAACCAAAATGCCATCTTCTTCAAATCCGTCAACTTTGGATGGCTTGAAAACCTGACCAAGCATCCAGTGATTCATCTAAATCCAACAAAAATTAACGATCAATTAGTTGAGTAAAGAATTAGTGATTACCTTGGAAGAGTGAGGTTGAGTGAAAGACACGGAAGCGGCATTGACGGAGAGCTCGGCGGCGTTGAGGACTATGAAGCGGGTATCGGCGACGATGTCTAGGTCGATGGCGACGGAGCCGCCGAATTTGCAGGCGACGAGGTCGGGTTTGAGCTTAATGTCGTAGCGTTTGGGGACGGCGAACTTGGGAAGCCGAGCTTGGCCTTTGAACTGCCACATTTTGCTCTGCTGGTGTTGGATTTGTTTGTTTACAGGATTTGTTTGTTTAAACTTTGAAACTCAAGTATTTCCTTCCGATTAATATGGTAGAAAAGGTGATAGCTGCATTGAAAAAGAGGGGACGGTTTCATGCAATTCCGGGCTTCTTTTGTCGATTATTACTTTCTTGTAATGAAAAATAATCATAATCAAAAACAAATAAAATAGAGAAGAAACGATTTTATTCTTGTATTGGTCTCTGCCAAATCCGATCCATTCATGTGTTATCCGAAAACATTCTGATTCCTCGTGAAGTGAGGAAACTGAACAAGGAGAAAGAATGGAACCAACAAAATCAAATAAAAGCGGGCGATTTGTTTAGTATGATGGAGAAGAACAACAGTGTGAAATCGAATCAGAGTTTTTCTTTGTTTTTTTTTTTTTTTTAACAAGATATCATATCAAAGATTAAATTAAAAATCTATAAATAATGTAATTTGCTGATGTCCCTTTATTAAAATTCCAATTACACGATTAGAGAAATTCTCCTCAAATCCAACGTGCAATCTCGTATTTCCTGTAGGCCAACTCTGTCACTGCATCAGAGAGGTTCTTCTCGCCCTGGATGCTCTCAACCCACTTGGCGTTGATCTGTACCCGCTCGATGCTCTGCTTCAGGGTTCTAGTTATGGCGGGGTTGGGATGCGCTTTGAAGAACTCCTCTACTTCCTTTACCTTGTCTAACGACGCAAACTGTGGAAGGAAGAAGAACCAGCAAACGGTAAGGCATAAGAAAAATGGTTTCTAAATTTCAAGAAACCTCAAAGACAAGAACATCAATCGCAAGAGAAAGGGAGACAGAGAACATACATGTGAGACAGTCGCACTGACAAAGCGAGTAATCAAAAATCCAGAACCCCACGTCTTCGAGATGTGCTCCCAGTTATTCTGTAGTTCAATCATCCATGAAGCAAAATGAAATCAATATATAAGAAATATATTTGAAGAAAAGCAATTCTGCAATTTTTAATGAAGTCTGTACTGAACACTTGAAATCAGACTACTAAAGCTGCCCAACCAAATTAGTTCCCATAGAAGTCGGAGCATATTATCATATACACAAATCATGCAAAAGATCGAAGCTCTCATCCCCATCTTTGGTTATCGGATAAGTGCTTAAGCTTATAATTCCGCTAAACCCACCTCAAGTCTAAAAGATGCTGAAATGATTGTACAATATCATTGGAAATTACCTTCAGCCACGTCCAAGCTGTTTCTCGTCCTTTACTACCAACAGCTAGTCCAAAGACAGCATCCTGACTACGGACCTATACAAATATGCATTCAAATGTCAGTACCATCGAGCTTTTAGATATCTTACTAGTATGTTTCCAACCTACAATTAAGAAAAATTGATATAGAAAATACCTCTGGAGTCAACAAAAAGTTGAGAACTTCCAGTATTATGTCAAGATCTGGACACGATGCTAACGAACCTACAGACACAGAAAGATATGTTACTTCACAAGCAAACAAACTCAGATGTTAATAATCATATAAGAAAAAAATTGTTATTACCTAAAATGCGGGTCTTCTCCTGGCTTAGATCTGTCTCTCTGTAAACTTTAAGAAGAGATTCATATCCCGATCGGTTAGATCCAGTTACTCTTTGCATTACAGCCACATATGCTGCCTACAACAATAGGACATAACAAACATTAGTGGGGCGCAATATATGTATGTTGAATTAATAATTACATAAAAAGCCAATAGCCTCTTCGTTGGGTATAGATACCAACCCTTCTTATGTCAGGAGGAAGGAGTGGTGTATTTCTGTCATATAAGTAGGCATTAAACCGTCTGATTGCTTCATCAATTGTCAGATCATGTCCAAATAAAGCCAGTGCAGTCAAAAGTTCTCCTCTCAACATTGCATCTAAATGGCTCTCACCCGGTTTTGGTTGCCAACCAAGCTTCCTGTAGATGCATTCCAGAATAAATAATAAAATAATCAAAAATAAATCAACCAAGTAAGGAAAAACAAGTAAAAATCGGAAATATAATTTGAGACTGTCAAACATACTCTCCTTCCAACTTCTTTGTCATCAGAATATCCTACCTAAATATCAGTAATTAATGTTTGTCCACATGCATATGACTAAATCAACAGTTCTACCCACATAAATGCATACACCCTTTTCCCGTAGATCTAAAATACCATATCTCATGGTAAAGGTCAGCATGTCTGTCTAAAGGAAGGAAATAATTTGATCTGAATGCAACATACTTCTTTTTTCCTTTAGGGTGCTCTATTTCCTCAGTGTGACACTTCTATCACTTTCTTCATACATCATCATATTTCGACAGGTTCAACTATTAACATTAAATCATTCATGTTAGACCCTATAGTCTATACTATTTTTAGCAACACGGATTGAGGAATTCATAAGCCATGGAATTTTATTTTCATGGATCTCCGATATAATATCACTGTAATTTAGCAGCGGACATTTACATCTCCCATGATCTTCTTTCTCTGCATAGGCAATTTAGCAAAGTTGCCAACTCCTATTATTGTTGATATTTAGATAAGATATGAAACTGACTCGTGAGGTTAAAAGAGCAGTGGACAGAGCAACTTCAATTGTTACAAATCTCTATTTCAGATTGTCTAAGGTACTACAGCTGTACAGAAAATAACTCACTCTGCAGGGTACTGGAGAAGGCCAATAAAGAACTGATTAAGGAGGCCCACTAGCTCGGGTACAGCATCAGCAGCAATTCTTGTCAGTTTATAGCTTACCTGTGAAAAGTAAATGACCCGAATCAGACCTAGGCTATAAAAGAAGTAGCATAACACAATGCAAAGAAGACCATTACAGTAATCAGATTTGACAGCACTGTGTAGTCAAGTTCCTCTCTGTAAGCACCCAACAAGGTAAGCAATGAGACAAAAGACTGCTGGCGAGCCATAGTAAGGGCAGCTGAATCATCCAAGATGCCTGAAAAAGGAAAAGAAAACTTAATAAAAAATTGTTACTCACTGTCACACAAAAAAAAGAACAAAAATGTTTATGAAAAGAGCATTACCATATCTGTCAGTTGCAGATAAATATTTCTTCTCTATTGCGTTTCTTAGTTGAGCTGCAAGGTTATCATCATATTTCACCCTATAGAAACCTGCCCGATCCACATTGAGCTTTATCCAACCACATTGTCCATTGTCTTTATTGCATGCGCTTCCCGCTACTGAGCAACCCAGAATTTCCTTTACGTCCAGACTTTCGGACTTTGTTTGTAGTAGGAAACTTTTGCGTACATCATATGAGCCACAGCATAATGTTATCGGCACGATCCATTGCCCAGTGCCTTCGTTACCACTTGACAAGAATTGTGTCTGCCAATTATTAATTTATTAGATCTTTGGTCATCTCCAAATACCATGGAATAAAACCTAAACAAACAACTTAAAAACTTATATTTCAAAACAAAAAAGATTAGCCAGCTTAATATATATAGCTTTTGACTTCTTTCAGCGCTTCATTTGAAAATCAAATAAGATTTAAAGGACCAGAGAGAGAAGGAAACCTGTTCAAACTCCAATTTCTGATCTTTAACCTTGACAGAGACAACCGGGTAACCTTGTTGCTTTGTCCATGAATTCATTAGCTTGTTCACGGGTTCACCTGATCCCTCCTCCAGGGCAGCCCATAGATCTTCTGTATAAGCATTCGAGTAGGCGTGCTTTTTTATATATGAAGCAAGTGACCTCTGGATGAAAGAACAAAAAAATTATAACTCGACTTTCACAAGAATTATTTCATTGGAAGTCCAAATTCAAGAATATGAGACATTGTATTGAACATCTTAATCATATGATAAATAGTGTGTGATTCTTCAAATAGCCATCTTTAACTACCGTGATACCTCCCCAATACGACAATTCATAAAGTCCTATGCAACAACCTCATATACCGTCACTGACAATCTCAGTAATCTAAATCACTCAGCTTTCTCGAGAAATAATCTCTACTCTCTTAATATAGGAGGTGCACAGACCTTGATAGTTTATGTGGGATAAATGTAACAGACTCGAAAAGCAAGATAGATGCTTCAAGAGGGACAACCGCAAGAAAATAAAAGGCCCGACCTGAAAGGGTTCAGCACCAAGATAGCTTTGTAGCATCCGAATAACAGAAGCACCTTTCCTATAGCTTATAGCATCAAATATTTCATCCACCTCGCAAGCATGATTTATCTCCACCTGGTAGAAAAGAGATAAAAGTTATACCAATACCCTCCGAATGTAGCATGGCTGATTTTAGCCTGGAAGGCAACTATCCATGGTTCCATAGCGAGCAATGGCAAATTTTGGATAAGAAACAAATTTAATGTGAAAACTTAGTCCATGTAGAAATACCTCGATAGGGTGAGATTCTTCAAGCCCATCCAGCCTAAGACCTTCAGTAGATTCATCAAGAAACTGAGTCCATATTTTCCATTCAGGAAATAGGCTGTCAGCAGCTAAATAGCTCACCTAATAACAAAAAACACATCAATAAGAGTCTTGTGGGGGTGTAGAATTACAAATTCGACAAATGAATTCAAGAATATACCCATGTTGCAAATCCCTCATTGAGCCATAAATGTGTCCACCATTCCATCGTTACAAGGTTTCCAAACCACTGGTGGGCTAATTCATGTGCCACAACAGTTGCAACCTTTTACAAGAATCAAATGAAATGATATAACATAACCTGGGTGCAAAAATTCTAACTCAAGAATATAGAAATGAAGGTAGAGTTTGAGATCTAGAGCAGCACTCAAATGTAATTTACCCTTTGCTTGTTGGCAGCCGCAGAATGCTGTTCATCAAAGAGCAAAGCTGTTTCACGGTATGTAACTAAACCATAATTCTCCATGGCCCCAGCAGAAAAATCAGGGATAGCAACCATATCCAATTTGGGCAAAGGATATGGCACAGCAAAGTATCTGTAGAATACACGATCATCAATGTCATATTGAATGCCAAAATGCCAAATAACACAGCATGAACGAAAAACAAATAAAAACATGAGTAACAACTACTCATAGTGCACATCATGCATTTCGCTTGATTAACAACAGCTTGGAAAATGATCAGTGAGTATGTGATATAAACATACTCTTTGTACAATTCAAGAGTCTTGACAGCAACATGCAAAGCAAATTTCCCTTGGTTTGCTTTACCAACTTGACAATACACTCGCACTTTGACTCCTGTGAAGAGATAAAAGTCACACCATCAATACATGGTTATAGTAGCATCCGTTAGAAACACCGGACATGGTTAAAGAGCATACCATCTGATGTATGATCTTCTACATAATCAAACAATCCAACAACAACAGCCACTAAATACGTAGACATAACCGGTGTCTCCTCATATGAAACGGTCTTCAGTTGTCCATCCACTTTTTCTTCAACAACCGGCATGTTGGAAAGGGCTACTAATTCAGATGGAACACCCACCAATGTAATCTTAAATGTAGCCTGCAAGTAAAAGTGTCAGTGAGAATAAAAGTAGTCAAGTAGTTGTAAACTCTAGAATGAAATAATTTAACCAAAAGAGACCTTGCAAGCAGGTTCGTCCCAGCATGGAAGCACCGCCTGGCATCAACAGGTTCAAACTGCGTAACTGCCATATTTTTCTTCTCACCATTATGATCATACGTACTGCACAAAATAAATCAGAGTTTAAGCTTCTCTGCTTTCTTGAACTATATGGACCGAATGAACAAAATAAGTTATGCAATGCTTCACATGATATATAATGTATACCTTCTATAGAACCCCTTCATCTTGTCATTCAAAATTCCTTCAAACCGAATCGCCAAAACTCCCAGCCCAGCCGGAAGCTTCTCTCCAAACTCCAAAACCAAAATGCCATCTTCTTCGAATGTCTCAGCTTTCAAAGGCTTGAAAACCTGCTCAAACATTCATTCACTCAGTCATATTCACTCTTCCAAATCAAGGAGGTGATATTTCAAATGGTCTGGTATAGTTGACTTCTATCCTCTTAACAATCTAAAACTATCAACCGGATCCATGAAAAATCATGATCACCGATCAAATCGATGAACTAATCAAGAATCAACTGAAAGTAAAAACAGAAGGGAAATGCGGTTGTGACCTTGGAAGAGCTTTTGTGAGTGAAAGAGACGGAGGCGGCGTCAACGGCGAGCTCGGCGGCATTGAGGACGATGAAGGTGGTATCGGAGACGATGTCGAGGTCGATGGCGACGGAGCCGGCGAACTTGCAGGCGGAGAGGTCGGGTTTGAGAGTAACGTCGTAGCGTTTGGGGACGGCGAATTTGGGGAGGCGGGGTTGGCCTTTGAACTCCTCCATGATTTGGTTATTGATAGAGAAAGAGAGAGTAAGAACTGGACTGTGTGAGACTCCGGAGAATGATGAAGGAATATCACGATGGTCGATATCGCGATTTGCGTCTATCTAACGATGTCCCGTGTTTTATAACGTACAAGGAATAGTTTGGGCTTTTCATTCTTTTATTTTTGGCATTTATTCTCTTATTATCTTCATGATGAAGCTGTGAGGTGTCATTATCCATATTTTTGGAGTCAATTAGAGTGTTTGCTTGTCCAACTCTATTCTTCTAAAAAAAAATGAATAAATAGTTTTATATTTGTTGTGATGTAATAACTTAATTGACATTTTACGATGATATGACACCCTTTTACAAATAAGAGACTCATAATGAATATCAAATGCGATTAAGTTCATATGAGAAGGTTGGCGGCATAATTTTTTTAGAATAAAACAAGTTACAATGATGAGACTCTAAAAAACACCCAATATTTATGAGGAGGAAACTCGTGACCCAAACTTGCAAGAGCATTTGTAAGGACGTTAGCTTCTCATAAAGTATGAGCTAAGCAAATGTTATCAAACCAGCTACCAAGATGAACACGTCACGTCTGTGGGACTTGAGGCGCCAAAGAACATCACAAACTATGTTAGAGGCTATTAAGAGAGTCTCCTTCAAACACAATAGAATTGCAATTGAACTTTTATGTAACCGAATGACAGTCTTTATGGGACTGCACTCAACAATTGGAACACTCGAAGCGTGCATACGACGATCACCAGTCACTAATCAAGGGAGCTCTCAAATGATCTTGAGCAATGCTAGGTGAACCAAATTTTTGTTAAACCACATACAACCTACTTTACATGTTAGCCTATGTGGCATATACACCATCAAGAAATTTTTAAATGCTCTCGAAGGACCACATGACAGTCTTACGTGGTCCTCCCTTGCCATTTAAATTTTGACACGTGGATTTATTACAACTAAAATATAAACTAAGGTTTTCTATATTTTGTGAAATGACCATCTTAGGTTTTTTATGATTTGGCCTAGGGTTTAGGGGTTAGGGTATAGGATATATGATTAAGATATATGTTTAGGGCATAGGGTTTATGGTTTAGGGGTTAGGATTTAAAAAATCAATAAGAAACCTAAAATGGTCTTTGACAAAATCGCTATAACTGTTTTTCATCATGAAAATCCACATGTTATAATTTAAATAGAATGGAGGACCACGTCAGACTGTCACGTAGTCATTCGGGAGCACCGAAAAATTTCTCATACACCATCCAATCAAAATGTTTCATCAAATAACATGGCTTTGCCACATCAGCTAAACATTAGTTGGGCTCCGGATGGTGCTCAAAATTATAACTCACTTAGCATTATTCAATAACTAGCATCTTGACCCGCACTATCTGCGTGTGTGATTTTTTTTTTACTATTACAGTTATGCTCAAAGTCTTATTTCTCTTCCCACTTTTCTCTCCCACCTCCCACGTTTTAAGCTTCTTTTTTTCTGATTTTTTTTTCAACATTTGCAATTACTAATTTGTCATTCATCTGTTAGAAGACAAATTTTAAAGTTTTAATCAATCAAAGACATTATAGGTAGTTTAAAAATTTAACCGTTGACAAAATCAAAAAAACTTTCTGACTTTATTGATAGAGATTTCTAATCATGAACCAGGCAGAGAGAGGAAGCATCGACTCAGGTCCATCATAATTAATTAGCATACATACATGATTCTGTTTTAGGATATTCTGTATCTTTCTAGATATTTTTTATGTGTGCATTGACATTATGCCAATATGATATGTAGTTTGACTAGATCTATGTATTCATATCCTTACCATATTGGTATTGTGTAATTCTTTATATAAAAGACACCTATCAATGAATAAGATGATGATCTATTGCTATCTCTTTGTCTCTACACTTTATCCTTCATCACATTATCATGCATTTTGTTTTAACCCTCGAGCCAATAGCCTACCATTTGTTTTCCAAACCCTAAAAAACAATTTTTTTTTTTCAAACCAGAAGTTCTTGGCCCTGCCTCGGCCCCGACGCCGTCGCTGCTCCCGGTCGCTGCTTCCCGGCCGTCAGCTCCGCCTTCTTTTCTAGTTTCACCGATCAAGCTTTAGATCAAGAAATCCGAGTTTTTTTCGAAGAAACTTTACGGTATGTTTTAAACCCTAAACTCTTCAAAGTTCAATAAACTCGGTGGAGATAAAGTGTTTTCTCCCCTTCTCCATCTCCATTCTATGCTTGAGATTTTGTGCGTGCAGGTACCCAAATCCTGGAATTTTATTCGCGGGTCAAGAGCGTGTTTGATCACTCTTGTTTCCTTGTCACGGTTGTGTATGATCAACCCCGACCTTTCTCTGAATTGTGTTTGATCAATCCGAGGCCTTTTTCGAATTATGTTTGATCAATTTGCGGCTTTTTCAGATTGTGTATGATCAATCTGAAGGACAAACCATTAAAAACATCGTTTGTGACCTCTATCGAGTCTCATAACAGCTTGATTTTGTATGCAAGAGCAATGTAACATTCTCTTCCTTTGAGTTTTGACGTACTCGATGCCTAAGGCGAATCTTCGCTTGGTATATGTGGAACCTTTCATTGGAAATGATTAAACCACATGTTTTGACCCCCAGGCTAACAAGCCTAGATACCGAGATTTCACATCTCATGCGCTCAAAGTCTTTGACGCGCCACATCGACAAAAGCCTTCAATGTCAATCTGTGCAAAAAGTAATGACCACAAAGTATGTGGAATGCACTCATGGAGCGTTTCTTGAAACGTTCATATAACTCTACTTATTGATTATTGAGTTATTAGTCAAGTGGATTGCTTACCACCTTAATTGACTACATATTGTCAATGATCTTTGGCATCATGATCCATAATCTTTAGCGGATTCAATCATCATCAAGTTCTCTAGGTCTTTTAAGTTGGTTTGGACTTACCAACGAGACTTGATTTTGATCATACAATTACAAACGGGAATTGTATATACGTTAATGTGATAAACGTATTTGAGATTGTCCCCTAATATGGGGACAACAATATGGGTCACGGTAATGGCAGAAAACGTCGTGCCGATGTCTAGAAAAGAGGGGGAGGTGTCGCCGGCCCTAATGAACTATCCACAACATTCTAAGGAACCGGCAATTATCTCTGGATTTTGTGTCTTGTAAATCTTCTGTGACTACAATAATTTAATCATGTACCGATCATTTAGGGATGCAGTTTAGCTTGCATCTTGATGCCTTATGACATCATGATCAACGTCACAGATGCACTCTATGCATTGAGAGGCAACCGAACCATGTTGAGCTTTAAGACATTCATGCTAATAGTTTTCATTTGAAAATACATTGTGAGAATGAATTGTGAGAATGAATAAGAATTCTTTTGTGTATATCTTCTCATGAATGCGGACTGAAATGCATCTTAGAGAAGTTTATAAGTCAATCTAGTGGATTGTATGTTCATATGATTCGACTATCGAATCACATGTTGTCGCCAAACATGATATTTGGACACCGACTCATATAAGCTTTGTTTTGACCAATTCAGGTCATCCTAGAAGGGATATAATGGTCTAAATTTTAAGAAATTCTCATGAACATCTATTCTTCCGGTCAAAACGAAGGCATTCGAGATCTAGCTTCTCTATGAAGCATGATGGTGACGCCATGGTTGTAAATGGTGGCATCCGGGGGACATTGACGTCACCCGAACACGGCTCCAACTTCCCGGAGGCCGTCCGGTCAATCCTTCAAGCAATTGAGGTGCACCGGCCTTCCTTCAATGTCTCATTGGCCCCCTGCAATGCTCATTACTCGTTTTGATAGCATATTCTTTAGCTAAATTAAGAGTGAGACCCTCCTACGCTAAATGACACAAAAGTGAACATTTCATTCTTACATCAAATTATGTAGATAAATACAACCAACTTACGGACACATTTTTATGCTTTTTGGTGTTGGTTGAAGTGTTAACACACTGGTCACGTGTTATATTATTATCTACTGTTTATGCTTATACGGGCTCACTACTCATTCTTAAAGAAGTTTATCGGGATATAAGTTGCAGTGTCTTATACCCCATGTTCACACGCAATATGGTCTCACCGAGGCTATGACCAAGTAACTTTAGCTTGTCGCTCGAACATTATTGATGCACATCAAATCTTTCTATTGCGTCTTGGGGCTATGCAATATTTGCTTGCAACTTTACTATTCATCTACGACCCACCATCATTGAATATTTTTGTACTACAACTCGTGACTGTGTACGAGGATTGACACAAAATTGCAATCCTTGAGCTCAGTAGGATTGAAATGGATCTTCAATCCTTGAGCTCGGCTAGATGTTATTTCTAGGTGCTAAATCGCAATGTCGCTGCGCACAATGATGGGTCATTTGAGATGAATAAGTTTAGGTTGGATATGAACCTCCACCTATAATCCGCATATATAGAAACCTTGTTAGGCGATCTCATTCACCGCTAAATTACGGATTGTCACTTTGATGAGACAATATTCCCGCCCTTATGGGGAGATAAGAACACAAGTGTTCAAGTGGAACGACGTGAATTGTCGTGGTTTGTCCCCACTAAGTCTCATCTTGATCCCAAATGCTTACAGTGTTAAAGTGACGAGATCACATGCTGCAAATATATCTGCAAGGATTGATGTCATATTAAGAGGACATGGCGCGACCAACGCGACCAAAAGGAGTTGGTCTTGACGCCATCACCATAGATGGTGATATAGTGATGCCATATAGTGGAAAAATTGGTGTCACAAGGCCGTGTGGCTCCCCAAAATGAGGGAGGCCCTTAGGTTCGATACTTTCTCGCACTAGGAAGAAAGTGAGCTTGGCACAACCTGATCCATTGATCAGTGATACTCAAATCCTTCTCATGAAATCTGAATTGTGATTATCGTTGGGGGACGCCTTAATGTCAAAACCAATCCATATAGAGATCTCTACAAGTATTACACTAGTGTACATGAGGACGTGGGATAATGAGTCTATTATCGAACTACCCTTCGTTGATGAATATCAACTTAGTTGATTGCCTAGTGGAAAGATACGATTCAGCATTAACAAATAGATAGGTCCTTGGACAGGTGATGCCGATACCGCAAGCTAAACCCTATCAACTATGTCTTTATTAGATAGCCTAGTGAGAACAAGAGTTTAGACTCATCTTATGGCGCAAGGTCTCTCACTAACACGCACTGGGATCAACTACAATGAGATATGCTTTCGTAATGAATGTCATTACATTCCACTACTTTGTTAGTTTGATAGTTTTCGAATAACTGAACATGTAGTCTATAAATGTGGTCATAATAACATCTTTACGGGATCAGAGATATACATGAAGATCTTAAACATATTTCATTCATCCAAATCAAGTTGCTCCAGACCACAGGAGCACACGTTTGCTAAAGGTATTGAAACGCACATGGACTCTACTTGATTTGAAAGGGATATGGTGAATTATGCGTGTTCATTCCAGATTTACATGGACTCTTGATGGATCAAGAGATGCCAATATGTATCAAACATCCGAAGTTAGAATGAAAAGATCTTGGGAAGACACGGTCTCGAAAAGACACTCGATGACTGTATTGATGATGATTTTCCATCAATCGGCTTATGCACTCTAACGAAAGTGAGGCCTATATATACTTCCATGATTAGTCAAAGTCTTTACTCTAAAGAGAGATCCATTATTTTATGTAAGAAAGATGACAAATATGTGTTAAGAGATGGAGTTCTCATCTAAGTACAATAAGACGCATCAATGTACTCAACACAATATGAAAGACTTGACATCTCCTTCGCTATGAAAAATTGTAAAGCTAAGTGTAGCTATACGCCCACGCAACGCCAATGTAATGGCAGTAACTCTTTTTTTAATACTTAATGGTATGAAAGTTGAGGCTTATTCTATCCCTACATAAGAAAGACACATCAAAAACGAAATCAGAATCTGCCAAGTTTTGTAGATCAACTTTCACAGGACCTACATGAAATCTCACTCACTGTAAAATGGTGAAATTGGTACCATTGGAAAGGTCTATGTGTCTACTTTCTAGGGTTTCTAGGGACACCAACAATTTGATCATACCTATCATGTTGAGTGAGTTATGGCAGTTTTCGTAAAGTAGGACGAATCTGTCCGAGAATCTGATTTTGGCAAAACAGTCAACTTCGATAGGACTTTGTGAACAACTCCTGATGAACCTGAATGTGTGTAATATACGGATGGAAAGCTAAATGAGTCTAGTTTCCCAAACCGTTTATGGTTCGTTCATATGTATTTCCTAGAGGAAGTTACGACTGTTCTAGTAACTGAAGGTCATGCTGCGCGGAATTCTGATTTCCTGCACGAACTTATGTTTTGAGTTCACAAGCGGCCTTCTCCTCAAGATCTAAGTGTAAAAAATCATTTTAGGACAATATGACATGATTTAGTTAATCATTGTTTAATACCACATTTGAAGACATGTTAAAGAGCATTGACATGCTAAGTTATTGAAATTTTCGTGATTAGTAAGTATCAGGAAGAGCCTTATGATTGATGTAAAGATCAGGAGGAGGTGCGAACTTCAGGAGGAGTCTAACACATGCATACATGTCATTATCAGATGTGAAGGGTGCGTTGTACTCTTTTTCTCCTACGATCAAGGTTCAGTTTTCTCCCACAGGGTTTTGTGACTTGACGAGATTTTTTGACGAAGCAACAGATCAGCACCATCAGCATATCAGCGCGCGGCAGAAGGGGAGTGTTCTAGGATATTCTGTATCTTTCTAGATATTCTTTATGTATGTCTTGACCTTATACCAATAGGATATGTAGTTTGACTAGATCTATGTATTCATATCCTTACCATATTGGTATTGTGTAATTCTCTATATAAATGACACCTATCAATGAATAAGATGATGATTCTCTTACTATCTTTGTCTCTATACTTTATCCTTCATCATATACTTCTTTTTTTCCCTCTTTATATGTCACTACATAATCGAAGTTATAAAAAAAGACATTAAGAAGAAATTGCAGATCCATATCGCCTCTTCTTCACGTCTTCTAATTGTTTTACTCGACTTAGAAAACAAATATAAGAACTATTCTTAGCTCCATAAACAAAAGACCATCCACCAATCTCTCTTTCTTATTTTAGTTTCGAAACATATGTCAGGCTAGTGGAATGCGTGTGGTGAGGATATGCATGCGAGTCTCTATAATAATTGTATCTTAAACTTGTTCATTGTTGACTTGGATTTTTTTATTTTTTAGATCGAAAAAGACTCTTAATCGGATGCACGAATGAATCGAAGTCTTTAAGTCTTTGTGTGTAGTGTAGGGATGACGCGGTCCTCCAGGACGATAGAAATTTTTTTGGGAGGACCACGTATCGTGGGTGACAACCTAGTATTGTAAATTTTTGTATACTTCCATCAACATCTCATTTTAGTTTTGTACACCCATTTGCACCATGTTGGTTTTTTGTTTGGAGGTGATTCTACAAGTTCCCAAACATGATTTTATACGAGAACCAAACTCAGTCTTCGTTACCTCACACCATCTATCACCGTGAACACTCCTTTTCAATTTCCCGTTTTCATATGCATGTGTAGCTAGTTAATAATCCAATATTGTAAGCCAGCCAAACAAGACCTAAGTGTAAAAAGGGTAATAACAAATTGCATCGCAGCCGGCCCCAAACGTGGCCTTATAAAATGAAGGCCAAACCTGTCCTACATTGGTAAAATAACAGGCCCAATACGTTATTAACTTTCTGATCCGGACTAAAAGGCTTTGGGACTTTGCCGGCATCGAGGGGTTAGCGGCATATGGGGATCCTTCGGAACAAGAAAAGCTCCTCCTCCTCTCCTTCTTCAACATCGCCTTGTGCCAATCTAAGAGCTGCTTACCACAATTGCTTCAACAGGTTATTTTTCCTTATTATTTCAGCTACGACTTTATACTAAAATGTTTGTTTGTTTTCCTTAAACCCATCTTCAACCCTAATCTATCAGCTTTCTCAAATCTCAGAACACACTGAGACTCATGAAACCCAGTTTTCTCTTATAAATGTGTAGGTGGTATTCGGAGAAGTTTGTAAAGGGTATCTGGGACAAAGAGGAATGTGTTTCGGAGTGGGACAAGTACAAAGCTTGTTTATCTGTGCGTTTTCTTAACACCCTTTTTTCTTTCTGAATTTGTATTGGAAACTAGAACAATGGGTTGATTAGTTCAGAGATTTAATTTCTGGGTTTTTGTTCTGTATGCTGGACAGGAACATTTGGAAGATAAACAACTGAGTCGGTTCCTGGAGGCTGAAGGACCTGTGAGCACCAGCATTGGAGTTGATTCCAACACTGCAACCAAAGCCGATGGGGGGCAGTCCTAATGGTCTTTCTCAGTAGCCTCAGAGAATGAATTAGAGAAGCAGAAAAGATAGACAGGCAGTTAAGCTTTGAACCCTTTGTCGAAAGGCTCGAAACTGTGTAATTTTGGCGATCTTTGTATTGGAGTTTGCTGTCTTCCACTAGAAGATTGCCTGACATTGTACGTTCACTGAGCTACTTAATGAACACGATGATAATTTGAATTCTCCGAATTTGGTGTGTTTATACTCTTACAATCTCAGCGGTAATACTATTGAAGAACAGAGATACACTTATTTTGGAATTTGGATTGACAATTCTTTGTAGAGATGTACTGAAATAGAGCTCTGGCTGCTTCATTTCTTTTTGAATAGGAAGAGAGCAACCATCCATTCTTCTCCGTTGTTGTAGCCAAAGAGTTCTGCAACCGCAATAAAGAAAGTTCTCCAATACACAGTCCACTTCACAGCTGAATCCTTGCCATAAGTGGACTCCATAATTGGTTTTATGGCAGCTGAGTTATGGTCCATTCTCTTCAGCCATTCTTCACTGCAGAGACAAAAGGGTTTTCAGCTTCAGTATTCGCAGCATACCAATGTATTAACTTGTGAATCAGATGTTTGCAAGGAAGGGGTTTGATATTACCTTGTTTGTGCATAATGCTTCCCATTGACAAGCCAATGATCGACAACAGAAACATCATCCTGCACAAATGATCATTTCGACAAGGCCATTAACTGATTAACATGCTTTTTTTATGAACTATGAATAAAAAATCTCCTTGTAAAAAAATATTGGCAAGGTTATCAAGCTTTGTTGTAATATGTGTGACTAGGGATCACCTGGAAATACAGTAGTAGATTTGCCGAAGGCATTGTACCTCCACTGAAGAAGTATCTAGTAATCCAGTCATCATCACTTTTATCCTACATTTGAGAAAGGCAATTGGATTAGTTCTGCACTTCTGCTAAAGTATCCATGTGAAGGATGTGTTGAGCAAAATGATAAGTTCATGACTTTCACCTCAAAGTGGTAAGCAAATGCTTTGTGACAGAAATGATGGACAAACAGAAGGCTGTCCTGTTTCATCCACCTGGATATCTTCTTCAGAAGATCCTTGTAGTTCTTCATGTGCTGTCAAAGAACAAGAACAAATCCATTTCTTCATCCAAATCGGTAAAAAAGCACTATTTCTATCATATACCTTAATGATAGTTTTACCTCAAACATTTCAATGGAAAATATTCTGTCATATGATGCCTCCATCTCAATGTGCTGATATCTGCAACAATGATCTCCACATTCTCCAGCTGACGATTCCTAGACATTGTAAATAAATGAATCCGCTCAGTCAATCAACTCAATCCAACAGCACGTAGTCATGAAACTCACAAACACATAGAAGCCAAAACTGTTACCTACACTGCTCTTCTATAAAAGCCTTCTGTGTTGCTGAATTGCATATCCCAGTAACCTTGCAATTCTTATACTTCTCAGCAATGTACAGAGACAGTGATCCCCATCCGCACCCCACATCGAGAACACTATCGCCATCTTTAATCTGCGACCTCTCACAGTACATCTCCAACATGGCCTTCTCAGCATCCTCCAAGCTGCTTGACTTATCAGTGAAGTAACAACAACTTCACACCAAAACAAAATCAGCTCACAATATCATCGAAACGCAAACCCGAATCCATATTAAAATGTGGAATATACCTATATTTGAGATTGTGTCCAAGCACCATCTTGAAGAAAGAAGTCGGTACTTCATAGTGTTGAGCTTTAGCATCATCAGTCTTGATAGCTATTGGCATCTCCTTCAGAGCTGAAAATGAAGTTCATAACAGTAAGACTTCTACTTCCATTTTTTGGTTAATGTGGTGTAGAGGTTTTGAGATTCTTACACTTAACGAACAGGAGGAGTTGGGAGAGCTGGAGCTCAGAGGAAGGTTGGTAACCGGAGCGTAGCCGGCTGGCTAAGAGCAAGCGCGTGAACCGTCGTATAACGGCGTCCGGCAACAGATTCCTCTCCAGTGACGCCAGAGCGAATCGGACGGTAGCATCGTAGGGTGCCTGCCTTACTCGATCCATTTTTGCTTTGCTAGCTGCTCTGGCTCTGGTTCTTCTGCTACAAGATAGGATAACACTGTAGCGGGACCGTGTCTCTGACCAAACACATGCAATGATACCTTTGTTGGCTCGAAAATGGCGATCCTAAATGATGTCTCGCAAGACGGCAAGAGAGATTGGTCATGAGTGTGCCCGACCACGTAGCACTACTTCAGTCACAGAATTTGAATCTAAAAGTTATACGGGTAAAATTATAAACGACGACGTATTAGTCATTCATAGTAATTTGTTCGTTGTATGTCTTTTAATTTTGATTATCCATATATATTGCATGTGCAGATACTAGTACTATAGATGTTCTATAATTACCATTAAAAAACGTATATCTCAAATCACAAAAGACCTGCCCACCTAACAAGTAGTTTCACTCTCTCTCTCTCTCTCAAAAACCCTTCAAGTCAAGCCAGTGGCGGGGACGCTACTAGCCTGCACAACTATCGTCAATCAAACCCCTGACAGGCAGCGAAGACGACGTCGTCACATTCACAGAGAGTCGAGTCGAGTTGGACCTGAGCGGGCGGCCCGGTGAGAAAGCGAACTCGGCGTCGGTGTTGGAAGAAGCGGCAGAGGGGGAGGAGGCGCGGAAGAGGCAGAGGGGATATGAGGGTCGCGGCAGCCAGAAGAGGTGACCGGAGGGAAGAAAGCGGGATGGACGTCGGAGGAGTGACTTGGCGGGGGGATCATGACCAGAGAGAGGGTCGAAACATGACACGTGGGTCGAAACAGCATTGCCATCACACACAGGAGGTGGCACCATCACTATGTCGTGATTTACAGATGTAATCAACTTCAATTTATTGTCGATTAGAAACACCATTTGTCATCACTCATCAGCTGATCATCTTGATGATGAACTCCCTTCAATTCCAAACACACTTTTTAGCTTTGTTTGATTAACATCAAATCTGGTACCAAGGCTATGCAATATTGATTAACATCAAATCTAGATTTGATGATCAAGTTCGCCGAAGCCGCGGGAAATTGTAGAGAAACCGCCGGAAACCCCACAAATTTGTCGACTTCGATTCTTTCTCTACACCCATTTACTGAACCAACCAAGGCTATGCAATATTGGTTTGGAGGAGTGATGTGATGTGATTGTGAAATAAACTATTTATGGTGTGGTGTTTGAATTGGTTGAATTAACCTGTATATATTAAATCAGACTCTTCGATTGAGGAGATTGAGGTTGAGTTTTTGTGAGGGAGAAGAAGACAAAGACGGAACCGTATTGAATCTTTGTTCCGTCCTTGAGTAAATTCATTACCTGAAATTACATAACTGCCTTTCTATTAACAGCTCAGGTTGTGGTCCGTAACATATAATTTTTGACAAGAAATCAAAAAAAAATATAATGTTTGACAAAAGATATCACACGTTATTTCTTTTTCTTCGAATCTTTTGGTATGTATAATAATCAAACATTAATAATCTCTATCTTAATCTTTTCCAAAATTCTTTTTTTTTTCTTTCAAAATTCAACACAAAAAAGCGAAAACTTATAAAAGAATTGACTTAAAATTTGAAACTGTTTAAGGAAATTATATTTCCATCCTTCTGTTATGTGTCTTGCCCTAATACACGTAGGATTGGTTAATCCGGTTTCCTTATTAGAATAGATTGATGTAGGACGGATGGCAGAAGAAATCGAGGAATAGATCGATCGTTGTAGGTCCAAACCCGGTTTGCTGCAGATTTGGCGTTCGGTGTCCGAATGACTATTATTATACCTTTCTGGAAGCGGAACGACCCAACGAACAAGACTTGTCGCTTTGGTATGATGTATGGGCTTTTTTGGCCATCCGAGTTTGTTTTAGACTTCAAATCAGCGTTTTATTAGTTTTCGGGATTTTTATGTTTCCTATTTGTTTCGGATTTTGTTTTAATTCAATCCTTGGACCTTTAGGTTTGGTTGTTAGTCGCCCTAGGGTTTCATTTCTCATATATAAGCACCATTTTTGGGTAGCTGACACTGAGTTTATAAATTATAATTCAGAATTTAAGAGTTTTACTCTTAGTCCCTAGCGCGCTCCAGGTTTTGGTCCTATAGAGTTCTTCGCTTGAAGACTCTCCACTTATTAGGGATTAATGCTGGTTAGCCCTCCATACTCCTACTGCGTCATAGATTACAGTTGATAGAACTTCTAGATCCTTCGGGAGACTCTATGTAATGCTTATAAATAGGCTTTTCTATCAATGAATGAGTAGACCGTTATTCTCGTTATATGTTCTCCTTCAACAAAAACATGTTTTTCTAACACAAATAAAATTACACCATGTACTTTATTACTTAAAAAAACGAATTGCGATAATATTTCAAATTCTAGAAGGGCGCTTAGTGGAAACATGCTAGAGACTGCAAGTAGGAAATATGTTTTTTTTTTTTTTTTTACGGAGAAGTGGGAAATATGTTGCAAGGGTTCTCCTTTACTTCTAACCCCGGTCAGCCAACATTTTTTTAGGAAAAAATAAATAAATAAAAAGGGCGCCTCTGCAGGCTTTTACCTCTTCAATTCACTGAAATCCAACTCAGAAATTGGGCCGTGTTTACTCATTTAACCCGACCGGATTACAGCAGCCATGAATTCTCTCGTGACGACTCTAACAACTCCACTGTCCAGCGAACCAGACAAATCTTTTAGAATCTCTTATTCTTCCTTCACGTGAAACTTGCCCGGTTCCCGAGGCATCCCTCTAACCAACCAAACGACTCGCCGTTGCTGCTTATCCATTTCCCTGTGAAGCAGCTCCAGGTTAGTATTCTGATCATTTGATCTTTCTTATCTTTTTTACTATCAACGCATTTCCAATTTCTGGTTGGATAGGCTAGAATCCTAATTTGGGTTTTGATTTTGTGATCCAATAGAGTGTTTGAGATGATCAGGCAGTAGCTGTAAAAGGATGATGATGCAGAAAACTGAGACTAAGAACAGCAACAGTTCAGGTCAATTGTTGCGTGACATTGAGGAAATAAGCAAAGCCCTCTACTTGCACAAAGCTCCACCCAAGGCCTTTTTGCCTCCTTACGATTCACGATCCAAATCCGCTGAAAAGCCCCGGTTTTCGGAGTCAAACCCGAACCCGTCATTTCTCAGGGACAAGAAGTCAACTTCAACATGGAGCTGGAAGAAGCCCTTGAAGGCTCTCAGTCACATCGGGAATCGGAAATTTACATGCTGTTTTTACCTCCATGTTCATTCAGTTGAGGGATTGCCCGCGAGTTTTAATGATCTCAGTGTGCGTGTGCATTGGAAGAGGAAGGATGAGGTGCTCCAGACCAGCTCCTCGAGGGTGGAGGAGGGCGTGGCGGAGTTTGATGAGAGTTTGATGCATAGGTGTAGTGTGTATGGGAGTAGGAATGGCCCGAATCATTCGGTTAAGTATGAGGAGAAGCTTTGTTTGATCTACATTTCGGTGAATGGGGCGCCGGGGCTTGATTTTGGGAAGCATTGGGTTGATCTGACGAGGGTGTTGCCGCTTACGTTTGAGGAGTTGGAGGGGGAGAAGAGTTTTGGGAAATGGTCGACTAGCTTCATCCTTTCGGGGAAGGCTAAAGGCGGTTGCCTTAATGTTAGTTTGGGGTTTTTGGTGATGCAGGATAAGGTTGCTAATTTGAGTGGTAATCCTAATGTTCCACAGGCTATAAGCACTGTGCCGAAGAGGTCAAGTAGCCTGGATGCTGGTGCTAGGCAGCTTCGAAGAGTTGGTAGCGTGCCGAGTAATGTTTACCGCAGGCCTCGTAATGCATCTCAGACTCCTCAGGAAGTTATGCTGACAGGAGGATTGGAGCTTTCCAAGTCTATTAATTTCTTATGTCAGAGACTTGACGAGGGGAAGCAGTCAGAGTTGGACAGTGTATCTGCTAAGGGAATCGAAGAGGATGATGATGATGATGATGTTGAGTTTACCATTGTTGAAGTTGGGACAGAAATACCTGAGAAGGAACAGTTGAACTCTGATCGAGTTTTTGGCGATGGTAATGATGAGTTTGCAATTCAGAATACCTACGTGGATGATGTCATTAAGGATCGTGACATAGTCCTTGATGAGAAGACTATGATTGTTCCAAAGGATGTCTGTGGTGATTATGTGGATGACTTCGCGGTGGATGACATAAAACATGAAGAAGATAGTGTATGCACCAAAGGATCAAACACGAATGAGGTCGAGTCAGCTTGTCATATTCAGTTGGTTTCAGAATCAGCAGAGTTGAATCATTCATTTGCTCCAGAAGAGTGTCTTGAGGAGCTAAGCCATATGGAGCTTAAGTCCACTTACATGGCAAGTAAAACAGGTAAAAAATCACTTAGCTTGGATGATGTTACCGAATCTGTATCAAATGAGTTCTTAAACATGCTGGGGATGGATGGTTGCATGAGTTCTGATAGTGATCCAGAGTCTCCTAGAGAACTTCTTTTGAGAGAGTTTGAAGAAGAGGCCATGACTTCTGGAGATCTATTTTTAAATTTTGACTGGAACGAAGAGCAGCCAGAAATTGGATCCTCTGTATCACCGGTTTCTTACTATGAAGATTGTCTAGGAAATCCTGATTTGTCTATGATTATTCAAGCTGCTGAAGAGGAGAACCAGAGAGAAAGTGAGTTGTTAAAGAGAAGGAAGGCCAAGATTCTTGAAGGCTTGGAGGCTGAAGCTTTGTTGCGAGAATGGGGCTTAAATGAAAAGGACTTTCAGAATTCTCCTCGTACCCTTTCTGGTGGATTTGGTAGTCCAATTGATCTACCCCTTGAAGAGCCACTGTTACCAGCACTTGAAGTAGGCTTTGGTCCTTATGTTCGGATGAAAGGTGGAGGCCTTTTGCGGTCTATGAATCCTTCACTTTTCAGAAATTCTAAAAATGGCGGGACCTTGGTCATTCAAGTTTCTAATCCAGTAGTAATTCCGGCAAAAATGGGTTATGATGTGGTGGAGATATTGCAGCATTTGGCACTGGTTGGAATTGATAAGTTGCACATGCAGGTGAATAAGCTAATGCCTTTGGAAAATATAACCGGCAAGACAATACATCAAGTAGCATGGGAGGCAGAACCAACCACAGTGGTCTCCGACAGGTTTGTTGAGCACTAATTTGAGTTATAAGTATTTGATATATTAGTGTGTTACCCTATTTTTGAGCTAACTTCTTATATATGTTTCAGGTTTGAGCAGATTTTGTCTGGGGAGAGCAAGGATGACGGGTTTCTATCTAGTTGGAACTGTAATGACCTGAGATCTGGACTAGTAGGTGGTGAGATGGGATCAGACTATGTATCTCTAGAATGTCTTGTTCCTCTGGCTATCAATAAGATTGAAGCCCTCTCACTTGAAGGTTTAAGAATACAGTCTCACATGTCTGATTCAGAGGCACCATCAAGTATATATCCTGGGTCTGGTGGTAGGATTACATCCCCACATGCAAATTGTGGTGAAACTCTCAGGTCAGGAATTGGAGGAGGGTTGCAAATGTCGGATCTTAGACACTCTGATGATGACGTTGATGAATTAATGGATCTGTCTTTATCATTGGAAGAGTGGTTGAGGCTAGATGCTAAACTCAATGCTGATGAAAATCAAAGCAGAGAACAATTATTGAAAATCATTGCTGCTCATGATGCCACATACACAGATTTGGTCGGTGGAAGCTTGACTGAAGACAGGAGCTGCAGTGATTTATCTGGTAGGAATTGTGGATTCTTGGGAATAATCTCACAATTGCTCTCATGGTGCAGCTGAGAGATCCCTTTCGAAACTATGAGCCAGTTGGTCTGCCAATGCTTGCTCTGATCCAAGTGGAGAGAGATTTAACCCATTCAATTCGGAAGATTCCTGGCATGGTGTTAAATGATAACAAGGAAAAAGAACATGATGAGATCATCTTAGAGGAGATTCATGATAAGGAAACAGAGAGAAATGAAGGAGATGAAGAAGGCAATCCCCAGTTTAAAATTATCGATGTCCATCTTGCAGGAGTGGACACTGAGTCAGGCAACGAGCAGCTTTGGGGTACCACAACACAACTGCAATCTGGGTCCCGATGGTTGCTTGCTGCTGGTTTGGGTAAGACCATTAGTTTTCCACTTTCGAACTCAAAAGCTCTCGTAAGATGGTCGCCATTGGTTTCAGCCAAGCTGCAGCGTAGGGATAGCTTCTGGAGCATCACCTCTACTTCTCATGTTCAGGATATGAGAGCTGCCTGGAAAGACTTGATTGCTCCACATATTCAAAATCCTAATGTCATATTTTCGAGTGAAACCATCAAGCCACACTGAACGTTTACAGTTAGCTTGTTATTTCCTAGTATATATGACGCATAATGCATTTTTTGTCAATAGAGTGAATAGAGAGGTCATGTTCATTATTTCTTTTCCAATTCATGTCACCTGAGCTAGTCGATCATGTAGCAGATTTTGCCTACAGGTTTTTGTATTAGACTTCATACCAAACTCATCAACGTGCTTCGATTTGAACCTAAGCAATCTCAGTTCCCTGTTTGACAAGGATTTTATAATTTTTCATCTTTTCCGATGAAATACTAATTTGCTAGCTACATTACTCATGCAAGTGCTCAAAAATCGGCTGAGCCGTAATGGACTCTGCCACATTAGATTGTCTAGAAAATCTGGAAAAACGTCTACTGACAAGACTTTTATTTATTTGCCAAACTCATAGATTGCACCTAACAAGGTTCACAAGGTTATATTAGTTCTTGATCATCCCATGACCTCTTCTAGTCTTCCATGGCTGTGCTACATCAGTAGCACCAGCAGCACTAATCTTTCTCCTTCTCCATCACCAAAGCCTCGAAAATGTTCGTGAACTCAGACGCTCCGATGGTTATGAGTGCCCTCATAAGTCGTAATTACAAACGCTGGATCTTCTCTATCTCTCTCAACTCTCTTTTTCACTGGGCAGCCTTCACATGAACACTTGTAGTAATTCCTGCAAGCAACATGATACTGTCAGATCACATATTCACATATACGTTAAAAAAAATCTGTATTTGCTCTATTTCATTGCATGCATACCTTGGATTTGGGTTGTTCTTCACCATTTTTTTCCATACTTCCTCCATTTAAATCCATCATCCAAAATCTCAATCTCTGATTTCATCTTGAAGGCGACTCTTTCTTTAACTTCCAGCCTCTCCGGTACGCTTCCATTCTCATCTATTTCAACACACAACCATATGTCTTAAGCAATAAGCATGACTGCATGAGATAGAGACTAGATAAATTAACAAAAGGAACCTTAACAAAAATGAAAGATGAAGTTTATGTGCTTACTGTTATACCCTCCAAGTTGGCTGCTACTTCCACCAGAATCATCATCATTTACTTGGTTAACAGAATTTTGAGTAGACCCTGAAGCTACATAGTCATGATCTTCATTAAGCCAGTCATCAAACATCAAGTACTCCTCGAAATCTGGATGGCTGGAAAACTCATCCTCAGGTGTCTGCACTGATCTGTTGAAGTTGTTATTCGACATTTGAGCACTGAAAACTGCGACTCAAACTGAACGTTGATGGGTACAGATATATATAATCTGTCATCTCCATGGTGAACCAGGAGGCTTCATCGTCACCTTCCTAGGCAATAAAAGGAAGCTTCAATGCTAGTTCTGAGTAGCAATGCCACATAGACTGATAGATATATAGTGAAGCCAGAGGAGGACTTTGGAGAAAGACTTGTAAAGTTTAAACTTGAGGTCTCCATGTCTCGTGCTTAGACTAACCCCTTCACATTTGGAATAGAATAACAAGAAATACAAGTCAATTCTGATGGTGACTTGAGAAAACGCCAAAGCTCATATATGCAGATAGCAAAATGAGCTCCATTTGGTTCCACTTAATCTGGTATGATTATTCTCCCCTAGAAAACTTCAAGTTACATTCATACATGTCTCTCGATGCAACAACAAGAGTCGGACCTTCAAGTCTCAAAGTTCATAGGGTAGTGCACACACAATTTAGAGTAGAACAAGTTGATTACTCGCAAAATAGACTAGAATTGTTACACGTATAGAGGATTAAATTCATTTTACCTCCTTAACATTTACACGTTAAAATGGAAATTTCAAGCTCTTTTTGATGTTGATGTATTTAGAATTAAATTCAGTTTATCCCGTTATGGTTTAGAGGTGAATTCATGTTAGTCCTTAAACTTTCAATTTCATCAGATTACTCTTCGAACTCTTGTTTTTCTGTCTGCCGTCTCCGATTACTCATGCTCCGTCCAATTAGGACGTTGAAATTTGATGACGTGTGATGATGTTTTGGGGGTTGAGAAGCTAAATTACCAGAAAAATAAAAGCTCGAGGGGTAATCTGATGAAATTAAAAGTTTAGAGACTAACATGAATTCACCTCTAAACCACAATGATGTAAATTGAATTTAATTCTATATTCGTGTATTTAAGTAATTTAACTTCACAAATCTCAATCAACCAAGATTTTAGCCACTGTGCTAAGTGTACACGAAACTAGGATTAGAACAAGCCGTCCTATCACAATGAATAATAATCAACAAGGAAATTTGCAAGTAACTTCCAGTGCCATTGTTAAAGGGTCCACTAGGAAATTGATTCAGAAGTTACCACCTGAGTGACCTGACCATCAGTTTTCAGTTTTGGGAATCTCCTTCAAGTCAATATCAAAGTTCGGTAGCTAAGCAATACTTTTGCAATATCTAAGAGCTTATATAAAGGTGTAACTGTGTAAGCCTGTGCTTTATATAAACAAAATATCAGAATTAGGCATCTGTCAAAAATCACTCCCTTTTACTTCCAGGAAGCAGACGGCAACATGATTCATGTACATAGTAATAATATCACCCCAGGCCTTTTCGGCGATGAAGTAAATTACCATGGTTTGTATACAATTGACAGTAAAACTATTCCTACCACCAAAACTTCAACCGTCAACTTAAAGGTCAACTTAAAGTATACATAAATTTTCTGAGGGACTAAACCAACATAACTCTAAGAATGTAACAGTACTGGGATCCGGATCAAAATTTAGTAATTTACTTTCCTCTGGCAGCGCTTCTGCTTTTTGTTTATGCTTTTTATTGGCATTCACAACATACACTCTTCTATGGGACAAAGCTGTGTCATGTTTCACTTCTTGGACCCTTCAGGCTTTCTCCAAATTTCTCATAGTATAGCAGTTGCTGCAGCAAACAAGCAATGGAAAATGGAAGTGTGAATAGTCTTATGGCCAGAGAGAAGAGAACTGTAATGCACAAAGAGACAAAATCTATATATACCGTTTCTGTTATAGATGGTATGATTTTGGCCAGTGCTGGCTGAAAGTGAGCTTCTTTGATCGTCCACGACGATGCATCTGAACTCTCGGCTGATGTCTCTTTCTCTTCAAGAGCAGCCATAGCAGCTTCATCCATCTGCAAGAATAGATTTATGAATATATATGTCATATCTCAACCAGTGTCTCAAACCCCTCCCCCTTACTCAGATTCAGAAACGTAAACGGAAAACAGATGAAAACAGTTTCAAACTTTAACAAATAAAAGTTATTTCAGCAAAGACATACCAGTGCAGCAAGATCAGCTCCGCTAAAATTTTCACATGCCTTCCATTTTCCAATCTCACCCAGATCTACACTGGCATCAATAGGGTACTTCCTTCCAATAGCTTTCAAGATCAAACCACGCTCATCTGAGTTGGGTGGGGCTACATAAATAAGTTTACCAAACCTACCCGGCCGTAAAAAGGCACGGTCCATGACATCAGGTCTGCCACGTAAAACAACTCTTAGAAAATGTGTAGTGATAGTTATCATCATAAAAGATAAAGCAGAAACAATGAACTTTACCTATTAGTGGCACCAACAACAAATACACCCCGCCGCTGGTCTGCACCATCTAACTCTATAAGTAACTGCAATTGTAAGCAGTCAATTAATTATCCAAACATGTATGATAATATGAGTTTGTCCATGTATGGACGAGATTGATTTGGTTCAAGATTGTCTTTGCAAAGTTTACCTGGTTCAATAACCGCTCAACAACCCACCCCCCTTCTTTTCCCCGCCTTGTTGTCAAAGCATCCACCTGTCAGTAATGGAGGGGGAAATATTATAGAGCCAGACACTCCAGTAGTCCATTGGCAAACTTATGCTCAGATTAAGATAATCAGAATATAAGTATGGAACAGCAACATAACCAATCTTTTTTCTTTATTTTTTTTCCTTTTTTAGAAAGAATCAAAACAGCAACATATACAATCTACCATAGATAGGAACAATCCAACTTTATCACAGTAATCCCCATGTGGCATATCTATATAATGAACTACACAACTCTCAGGAAGAGAGGATTACAAACCTCATCAAAGAAAAGTATGCATGGTGAGCATGTCCTTGCACGAGTAAATAATGTCCGAACTGCCAGTTCACTTTCTCCGACATATTTATTCAGAAGTTCAGGGCCCTGATGTGTTAGGAAATGCCACAAAATCAAATTAGATTATCACAAAATATGAAAAGAAGCTCAAACTTCTTGTCACCTAAATGAAACAATATAATAATTTGATACACCAAGGACCGACCTTTATATAAATAAAATTGGCTCCTGCTTCATTAGCAACAGCCTTTGCTATTAGTGTTTTTCCGCATCCAGGAGGCCCATAAAGCAAGAAACCAGTTTCTGAATTTACTCCAAATTTCTGAAAAAACCCAACTCATGTCAAAACATAACAATAGGCACTTTAATGTGTGGCAACATGAAGTAATGAAGTATGGAGAGCGGACAGTATTAGGTAGGGCAGCAATAAAAAGAACATTGATATAAGTATACTACTATGATTATAGATTTATTGCATCAGGTCAGCCATTCCAAAGCCAAAAATGTCTTTTTAACAATAAAATAAGAACACAGCTAGCTTCTATAAAACACATATACAAACATACCACAAAGATAAAAACAAAAGAAAACTAAAGTAGAAACATTAAATACCTCATAGTTCTCAGGATGTCTGATACGCCTGACTATATAACGGTCGAATTCCTTCCTCAAAAGATCTAGCCCACCAACATTTTCCCATTTCACATTAGGAATTGCCGAGAATCCTTCTCTTTTTGACGAAGGTTGAACCACTTTTACTGCTTCCTGAAGAAGGTCATATAATAATAACACTGTCATCTCAAGAGTTTAAAAAATCCAGCAGACTACAGGCAATTAGTTTCAATATTAAGAATACAACTTTCCACCAGGTCAGGAATGAGCAAAGCATCCAAATATGAAGAGTAAAGCAAATTTATTTTAGCTTACCTCAAAGTCAGCCATACTGATGGCATACTTTTCCATTTCTTCAGGTTGCCTGCACAAATCTTCCTTGCCTTCCTCAATGGTTGAATCAATTTCATCAAAAATCCTGTTCATGGCAATGTTACCAGCCCTGTCGGCCAGCTCCGCCAAATCAGCCCCAACATACCCTGGTGTGGACCTAGCAATCTTTAGAAGATCAAAAGAACCTTCAAGTTTTAGCTTGCGCGTAAGCACAGAAAGAATCTCAAGCCTTGAATTTTCATCCGGAACACCCAAAAGAATCTCACGACCAAATCGCCCAGGCCTCCTTAAAGCAGGGTCGACAGCATCAGGCCTATTCGTGGCTCCAATAACAAGAACATAGCTAGACGCCTGATCTGAACTTTGTGAGTCAGAATTTGCATCTTCCGCCTGTACTGGTCTATGAGATTGATCCATGCAAGTCATCAGTTGTGTAACGATTCGCTTCTCCATTTCCCTTTGCATATTATCTCTTTTCGAAGCAATTGCATCAATTTCATCAATGAACACAATTGAAGGGGCCGTTCTATATGCTTTTGAAAACAAATCTCGTATATTTTCTTCAGATGCACCTAAAATGACAAGGAAAAAGAAAAGTAAACACAAACTTCTAACACTTCAAATCCCAATTATCCAAAATAACAATACACTTCTTCAAAATGTAAGACATTATAACCAGCTTGATAACAACACTCACTACTAACTGAAGTATGATCCTTTATCAAAGGATATACCAAATTTAAAACGCACGGAAGCCATACCTGAAACACCAGAGACAACTTCAGTGGCCGAAATCTTATAGAAGGGAATGCCAGTCTCATTGGCAATGGCATGAGCCAATGTGGTCTTCCCACACCCTGGCGGTCCACACAACAGAATCCCAGACATTGGCCTAACTCCGAGCCACTGCGGCAGCCACGACCGGCCCAGAGGCCTAATAACCTCCTTGTTCAGCTCCTCCAGCACTTTCTGCATTCCACCTAAATCACTAAACTTCGGCCCCTCATTCCTCTTCACCTCCACACCTCTCGAAACAGAGCTCTTGGCCTCACTCTCCGCCTTATTCGACACCGTCTCTGGCCTCGGCCCCCTACTTCCGGCCACTAATCTAATCTTCTCCCGCCCCGAAATATCCATTTCCACATTCTTCTCCTTCTTCTGCTCCGCCGCCGTGGATTTCCCGCCGCTCTTCGGATCCGTATACGACTCCCGCAGCATCGATTTCATCAAATCAAACTTCGGCTCCAATTCCTCGCCGTATATTGCGTCCTCCGACGTAGACTCCTCGTCTTCTTCCTCAGACGCCGCCGACGATGACGACGACGACGGCACGTGACCGTTACTCTGCCGGATTTTCCCGATATGCGCCTCCTCTATCTGCTGCAACCTCTCTTCCTTCTCATTCCTCGCACGCTTCCGCCTCTTACTTCCGGCGAGCTCCTCCTCCTCTTCTTCCTCCGACGAGCCGCTCATCACCGGTAGCGGTTTGGATCTCTTGAACGAGGGAGAGGCTAGGGTTTGCGTGACGAATCTTCTGAAGACCTGACGCTTGAGCCGCTCGTAGTCCGGGTAACCGCCGCGGAGATGGTCCACGATTTCGTCGACGGAGGAGCGGTGGTCTAACTCGGTCGAAGCCTCCAGACGATTCCGGAACTCGCTCATACGTCTATCGGAGAACGACGACGACCTCCCTCCTCCTCCTCCTCCTCCTCCTCCGCCAGACCTCTTTCCCGGCTTCATCTCTCTCCCTCTATTGAAAACTCAGACTGAGCTCCACAGGTTCCAGGGGTTAGGGTTTAGCCGCGATCCAAAACGCAGCGTTTTATACTTCTTTATTTATTAGACCCAAAACGGCGTCGTATCTGTTTGTGTTAAAATAACCAACTGCAGTGGTTTGAGCTCTCTGCTGCCTTTCACTGTGAGACTTCGATGGCGCGTACGAGAGCAGCAGCGACGCTGCCGTTGACGGCCAGCGAGAAGTCAGAAACACGGCGCCGTTTAAGCATGGAGAGGTCGGCGCTGTTCGCCAGGAGAGAGGCGGCGAAGGTTTTGAAGCAAATTCTCCAAGGCGACTCCCGGCGGCGGTCCGTCGGCTCTATCAAGTCGCTCGTTTACAGTCCGTCGGTGAGGAACAAGAAGGGGACCTTTGCTCTGGTCTGCGAAACCCTAAAGCGTAAGTTTGAGAGCTTCAGCTTATTCGACAATGTGCTTATTTGAATTGCTTAGGTTCAGTAATTGCTGCCGAGAAAAGTGATTTTGATTTTGTTGTTTGTTTGTTTTCAGATCTCAAGATAATCAAACAGGTGTTGAATGCTGCAGACGTTCTGAATAGCAAGTGGAGGGTACTGTGTGGTTCAAATTCGCAATCCAATTCATGTTTGATTTTGTTAATGTGGTGAATTTACTGAAGATTTTACTTGTGGTATTGCAGAAGCAAGATGAGTTGGTTTACATTGTCACCTATGATATTCTTTTCGGCCAGGTGATCCCTTTGCGTTCTAATGCTACTATGCTTGAGCTCATCTTAATTGTTAGAGTTATGATTAGCTTTTGAAGATTGATTTTTGAGAGTTCATAATGTCTCATTTTAATCGTATGTGCTTGGCCCTGCTTTCTTCTTTTTTTAATGAATTATTATGAATTTGAATCTACAGGTGACTTCGTCGACTGGTGATGCGGAGAGGTTTCTCTTGCTTCGGAAAGGGGTTCTGCAGGCAGTTCTAGATCGCCTTTTAGTGAAGAAAAAAGTGAAGAGCGTTGAAGAGTTGATAGCTCTTGATCAGACTCCTGGTTGGTGTTCACGTTTCTTGTTTATCCTGCTTTTCAGTTAGGGAACTGCTAGAGTGGAACAAATTAGTTAAATGTTGCAATTGGGCAGCTGTAAAGACTTGTTGTTTACCATGTTTGAAGTTTAAACTTTTAGGATATGAGCTGATAAGTGAATTACATTCTGACACTAATTACTGTTGCAGAGATTTTAAAACCTCGGTATGTTCGTGTTAATACTCTGAAAATCGATGTCAATACGGCCTTGCTTGAATTACAGAAACAATACAAGGTATTTCTAAATTTTATGATTTGAAATTTTTGCTAAACTGTAGTTTTCTAGAGTACAAGAAGAAATTTTTTAGTGGAGAGGCTAAAAGCAAGGAGTTTTCAAGTATCTCTTTCAACTGTAGCCTAATCTACCAAATTCTAATAAGTTGCTTAGTTTAGCTTTTCTATGTTATTCTAATGAAGTAAATACGCATAACCTTAACCAGTGAAGTACCCTGTTACTTGGACACTAATTTCCTGGTGTTTCTTGTTTTCTTTGTTACATAGGTTCAAAAGGATGATCTGCTTCCTGACTTGTTGATTCTTCCACCCGGCAGTGACTTGCATGACCATCCTCTAGTTGTCAACGGAAGTGTCTTCATGCAAGTAAGAATTCTGAGTAGTTTTCTTCATGTCTTCGTGGTTCTGCTGCTATAAAAGTTTACCAATATCTTGGATATGTTTGAGCTTATTTTGATCATTTTCTTATAGGGAAAGGCAAGCTCTATGGTTGCAGCAGCCCTTGCTCCAAAACCAGGGTGGGAGGTGGGTGGAGTATCTACCTCCCGATTTGTGTCTCTTCTCTTCAGCTAGGCGTGTATCTTTCTCTTCTATGATTTGTTGCAGAATTTGAATAATATCTTCTTGTAGGTTCTTGATGCATGCTCAGCTCCAGGAAATAAAACAGTCCACCTAGCAGCTCTTATGGGAGATGAAGGAAAAGTCATAGCATGTGAGCTGAATGAAGAGAGGGTTAAACGACTAAAAGAGACTATCAGACTCTCGGGTGCCTCTAGTATCCGTCAGACCTTTTTGTTTATTCTCTGCTTGTTCTCTTATTGCTTTTGAAATAGTAGTATTCTGTGGTCAGGCTCAGAATAATCGTATCTTATGGCCAGTTTTTAGTCCATCTAATCTTCTATAATCATCTTCATATGAGAAATTGGGAAGACATTTGACTTAACCTGGACTATAGATATTAAGGTTCTGCACGGAGATTTCTTACAGTTGAACCCTGATGATCCTGCATATTCCAAGGTGAGACATATGTTGTCAGATTAAGATCTGCATGGCTAATATCACTGCTTGTTGCAACTACTGTGGAATCTTGTTCACTTCTAGGCTTTTGGTACGGAAGCTTGTGATTATGGGATGCTCATCTATATTCGATGTTGCAGGTTCAGGCCATTCTTTTGGATCCTTCCTGCTCTGGATCCGGGACAGCTTCTGCAAGATTAGATCACTTGCTCCCTTCTTCTGCTCCTGGTCATACTGCTGACTTCACAGAGACAGAAAGACTGAACAAGCTTGCGGCGTTTCAGCAAAAAGCTCTGGCTCATGCATTATCTTTTCCGGAAGTGGAAAGAATTGTTTACAGCACATGCTCTGTCAACCAAATTGAAAATGAGGATGTCGTCAATTCTGTTCTACCTCTTGCTGAATCTTATGGTTTTGAACTTGAAACTCTGTTTCCCAAATGGCAACGCCGTGGTCTTCCGGTTTTCAAGGGTGGTAAGCACCGGTCTTATACTTGACATTTAAGTTATGTAAACAATCAGATATTCACATTCCCAATCTTCCTGGGTTTGTTGCCTTGCAGCTGAACACCTGCTTCGAACTGATCCTGTTGAGGACAAAGATGGCTTCTTCATTGCTTTGTTTGTCAGAAAACGCTCTGATCAATCAGAGGAACCTGATTTGACAAATGAAGATGACACTCGCAAACATCGACATGCAAGCAAGAGAATTGTTGTACCACCCACTACCAATTTGTTTAAAATCTGGGCGCATGCTATGGTGAATAGGCCAAACTGTAGTTGTTGCGGATGAAAACAGAATCTTACTTCCCTTTTTTGCATCCTAAAACCAGTTTTCTCATTCTGAACATTGTTGTATTCACTTTGATTTACAAGGAAATTTCAAAGTTGAAGTTCTTGTATAGACTGGCAAATCGTACCCAATACCCCTTCAGGGCCTTTGGGTTTGAAATTATGGATTCATTAGATTGATTATTTCTCTAGTTTGTCATAATCTGTGTTGCCTACTATTTACAGACCATCGGCTCATTGAGAGATTTGCAGGATTTTGCTTTGAAAACAAACAAAAAGAGAAGGGAGATGATGAGACTGCCGATACATAGCTTCATAGATAAAACCATAATTCATAATACATCCGATTGGAAAACAGAAGAAATGAGAAAACACAAAACATGATATGGAAAGCACACTGGTAATCCCCCTACAATTCACTCATACCCATCACCCTAATTATTCAGAAAACAGCCCACATCACACATAAACTCTTAAGCAATCTTCACCTCGATAGTCTTGGGCTTCTTTGGCTGAGGCGGCGGCAGCTTCTCCACAGTGACAGTCAGAACACCATCTTGGCAAACAGCAGAAATGGCTTCAACATTAGCATTCTCAGGCAGCGCAAACTTCCTCATAAACTTACCAACCCTCCTCTCCATCCTCACATACTTGGCCCCCTCTTTCTCGTCCTCCCTCTTCCTCTCTCCGCTGATCTGAAGCACATTGTCATCCTCCACCTGCACCTTGATGTCCCCTGACTTGAGCCCCGGCATGTCGATCACAAACACATAGGAATTCTGGTACTCCTTCACATCGGCCGGAGTTGCAGCCATGGCCTTGGCGTCGCGGACGTAGGTACGGGTCGGCGCGTTGAAGGTCTTCTCTGCTTCCTCCGGGAGGTCCGCCAGTTGCTGCAGTGCTGTCAAGATTGGAGCATCCAGACCCATGATTCTGAAATCCATTGTTCTCTTCGTGGTTTGGGGAATGCTTGATTCTGAGAGCTTTTGTGTGTTCTCGAGTGCTTTGGAATTTCTGTGTGGATATTTCGGGGGTGATGGGGATTTATAGGTGAGGGAGGGAGGGAGCGGCGTTGATGGTTGTGTGGGAGAAGTTTGGAAAGTTCTGGAGACACGTGGAAGGATGTAAGGAGGTTCTAGTAGGTTCGTCTTTACTCCTTTCCAGTCTTCGTAAACGGTCGAGAAGGTGCGGGAAGAGGTAGAGTAGAACTGGATTGGGTTAAAGTGTTAAACGTAAACAGCCCAATCCATTATTTTGGGCTCTGAAGAGAAACTCTTAACCTGCCTCTAGGTGGAAGTTTCAGCTCTGCCGCAGCCACCGGCCCACCGCCCACATGTTGCCATTTCCGGCTATATTATTGTCCGGTGACTAGGATTGAAACGAACACTAGGATCATACTCCGGTGACTATTCAAAGCAAATTATATATACGACTATATGATTTCACATTGGAGAACATGAAGATTACAAATACGTAGAGCTAGATATTTACACAGGACCGAGAAACTAGTGTACTACAGAGTACAGAGTCTACAGACAGACCTAGCTTCCTCATATTTGTTTCTTATTCCTTATATGGATAGTAAAGGACTCTTGAAAACAAAAACATACAAAAGCATATATACGATATTACAAACGGTGCAAAAGGGGAACATCCTTCCATGCAGACCTTGTCTAGATATGGCTATTGCCATCTTGGCCTCCTTCCTGTTTCTGTGCGCCGCCTTCGCCACCTCGGAAAACACCTTGAACTTCCTGCCCTCCACTTTGACCTTCTTGGTCCAACTGGCCACCTTGACCTCCTTGGCTGCTGACAACCCTCACCTCAACAGTCTTGCGCTTCTTCGGCTCCGGCGGCGGCTTTTTATCCACTACCACAGTCAACACTCCATCTTGACACTCAGCACTTATCTTCTCTGTATCAGCATTCTCCGGCAGCACAAACTTCTTGAGGTACTTGCCAAGCCTCCTCTCCATCCTCAGGTACTTCACTCCCTGGTCCCTCTCCTTCTCCCTCTTCCTCTCGCCGCACACAACCAAAACGTTGTCGTCTTCCAGCTGGACCTTGATCTGGTCCGACTTGAGCCCCGGCACGTCGATCACAAAGGTGAAGGCGTTCGGAGTCTCCTTCACGTCCGCAGGAGTAGCCGACA
Organism: Fragaria nilgerrensis; assembly: GCA_010134655.1. Taxonomy (NCBI): domain Eukaryota; kingdom Viridiplantae; phylum Streptophyta; class Magnoliopsida; order Rosales; family Rosaceae; genus Fragaria; species Fragaria nilgerrensis. The sequence continues at coordinate 28,819,680 of CM020978.1, read as the reverse complement.
TGGCCTTGGTTTCTCGGACGTATTGGCGTGACGGTGCCTGGTGGCTCGCCTGGTTTTGCTCGTCGGAGAAGTCCAAAAGGTCGTGGAGGGCGTCTAGTAGGTTGGTGTCGACTCCCATATTCTTCAGGGGCATCATGAAGTCCATGTTTCACAAACTAATTAACACAAGCGAAAACGCAGCTGAAAATGAGAACACTATTATGGATGAGATATAGTTTTGGTTTTGGTGTCTACCTCTGAGGTTGGTTTATAATTTATATAGGGTTTGAGTGGATGTGTGGATAAATTTGAAGAGGTGTTTTTGTTTTTGGATAGACAAGCTTTGCTTTGTGATGGTCTCTGCATGCGTAACATTTGTAAGGAAGGGAACTCAGGTGGTGCTGCCTAAGCTTATTTCTCGATCCCACGTGGGTGCGGCTCTTCCCTCTCAATCTGTTTCTATCTCTTCCTTCTCAGTCTACTCTGTCCTCACCAGAATGGTGAAGAGGACGATATATGCAAGGTGCTACAATGGACTTATATATGACCAATGAACTGATGAAGATTCTTTTACATCCGTATGAAAAGTCCTATTTACAATTGTACCGGAAAATGTAAAACTCCGATGAAACGCAGATGATACGACAGCAGAGAAGAAGCGACGACTGTGTCCATCTTAGCTCTTTGTAGATATTGCTTCTTAGATATGAAGATACCAAAACTGTGAATACCACTGATTTTATTCAATAATTTCAAGGAATGAAAGAAACTTGTTTAGTAGAGCAAGTACAGACGTATACAAGAGCAATTTTTTCTCACTCTTCCAGAAAAGGAGCTATGAACAGATTTTATACTATCAAAACTTCAGTGATTGCAGCCCCCGGCTGCTACATAATTCTCTTGTACTATGCGATAAGACATCCAATGCAGTGAAGCCATTTGAATTTTGGGCATTTACTTCGATCTTTGTATTATCTAACAAGTAATTTACCACCTGTAAAACAGTATAGGTCTCTAATAAGCAATAATCAAAAATTGCTCATATCCCTCTATTAACAATCCAACAAGGAACATAGTGTTCATCTTAACAAACATAAATCGGGGGAAGCATAAATGAGGATAACTCCACAACATGATAAAAGGATACACATGACTGGGATCACATTAAGGCAACAATGAACGAAAAATGTTACACATTCAAAGAACATAACATTAGATTCAAATGAAGTGAAGTAAATGTGATCAAGTTAGTTCGATAGCTTATGGAATGTCTTGGTTCAGGTGGATTATACATATTGCTAAGGAGCAGGGCAGAGACTATGCCCTGTTTCTACTGCCTAGTGCCCTAGTCAGAATAGAAAGGTTTCAACTTCAATCATCAAAACAAATGGACGGTTTCAACTTTCAGCTCCCATTTCTACACCAAATGGCTAACTGAATTCATGAACTGAACATAACTAAAGGCTAAAGCTTTGTGACACTTCAAACAGAAATCAACAACACTCATACCTCTAATAGTTTCTTGGACACAGCCACATGCAACAGTGTTACCATCCCCATCCCTCCAATTCACAAAGTCATGAAGTCCACAGGGGTATCATGAAGTCCATATTTCAGAAACTAATTAACACAAGCGAAAATGAAAAACGCAGCAGAAAATGAGAAAACAATTATGGATGAAACTTGCTTCTCCTTTTTTTCTTCCACCAAAAAGACATCATTGTATAACAGTATTATCTACAGTCCATTCTTGCTCCAACATACACAGAACTTAAACTACAAACCAGTTAAGTACAAGAATGTTGTCTCCAAATATTTACTCAACTATCAGATGCCTTATCTGGGAGCCCAGCAATTCTTTTCGATATTGGTTTAGTTGACTACCACATTTTGATTCTTTCCAACAGTCCTGCCTGGCATAGATGAGCGACAACTATTGTGAACCATCTGCTTCACCGTTTTCTTGTGCTTGACTGTTCCTTGCTGCACTGATGCTCGCTGCTTAACGATTTCTTCAGGAAGAGAGCCCTTGGAAGCTTGATCCTCCAAGTCTCCCAACTTTTCATTTGGTTTATAGCCTTTCAAAATTACTTTCCTCTTTGAAACTTCCAAGGTGGTGGTGACCCTCTCAACGTACAGTGAAGACCTAATAATTGAACGAGGTGGAGCAAGCAATGGCGCATACATATAACAGTTTGACTTGAGATAGTCACCAACATTCTTGAGCAACTTCTTCTTTTCTCTAATAACAGGTTTCTTTACTTTCGCTCCTAAAATTTTCCATATGTATCAGATTCAATATTGGATATCCATTAACAGAAATAAGGTAAAAACATTAGTCCCAGAACAAAAGAAAGAAAGAAAAACAAACCTGTGACTGACTTCTTGATGGATGAGGTAAACGCAGAAGGTGGACGAGAAATTGAAGGAGCAAACATGTAAGAATCAGAAGTGAGATAGTCTAACACTCTGATGAGCAGCTTCTTCTTATTACGCTTAATATGTGTATTCTTTCGAACTCCTACAAATATTCTCCTCTCCATTTCTCTGCTTGTTCTTGTTGGATGAGACCTGGTTTTGGTTTTTGGTCTATAGAGGTTGGTTTATATATGGTTTGAGTGGATAAATTTGAAGAGGTGTTGGTTTTGGGTTGTGATGGTCCCTGCATGCTTGACATTTGTAAGGGAGGGAACACATGTGGTGCTACCCTAAACTTATTTCTCGACTGCTGTCACAAGCAAGTACAAGTATCACAAGTATATTAAATCGTCGTGACTAGCTTGAAGAGGAATTAACTTCAAACGCAGAGAGATTAGTAAATTTCAGATGAAACGCAGGAGATATTACAGCAGAGAAATTACGAAACTACTGTGGTCAACTCTAGCTCTTATAGAAATTGCTTCTTAGATACTAAGATACCAAAACTGTGAATAAAACCGACTATATTCAATATTTTCGATATGAAGAATGAAACTTGTTTCGTAAAGCAAGTACAGATGTATAAAATAGCAATTTCCAAATGCGCTATGAACAGATTTTGCACTATCAAAACTTCAGAGATTGCAGCCCCTGCTGCTATAAAGTTCTCACACATGATTTACAAGATAGATGTATTATGTATATTGACACTATGGAAAGCAACTATATATATTAAGACAAATAATTGCAATACAGGCCTTTCAAACGAATTTACCATCCTCCGTAACTGATTTTCTCTAGGAAAATTTCGAAAGGATGCCCTCATCTGGAGATGATACCTCCACTGCAACAAGAAGAACAGCATTTCCAGATTCAGACTGCGAAGATTAATCTCGTATTCAAATGTCATCAATGTCATACTCTTCAAAAAGCGAATCATCTTGAGGTTTCTGCTTCATGCATCCAAACTTTCTAAGTAGCCGTATTGTTGCTCGAAGAACATTACCAATAAACACGATCCCCATCAGTGCCAGCCATACAAGCACAGAAACTTGGGTGACATGATACAGATAACCCCCCTTCTGCTGTCCTGGCGTCATAAATATCAGTCCAATAAAATATGTAGCTGTTAGCGCTGTGATTGCAAGCCACATGATCACCATCTGAATCCACAACCATCTGCGACGCCTCAGAGGCAATCCACTCACAAGTAATAGAATTATGCTCAGTGATGAAAGGAATGCAAGTGTATTGGAAATCATGAAAAGTCCATACTGTTGTGGTTGTGTATCGGCCATCACTGACTGGCCAGCATTGTGTGGATTATCCACAGGGTTGCCATTGCTGTCCTCCAGATAGTCCGACTGCCAAACACCGCCTGGCGGGTTCATTGCAGACTGAAATGCCACTGTAGCAATTAGTGAAGACACAACCATTAACGAACTTCGTTTCCTACCCAACCAATCAAGTTCTTTCTGCTTCGGCTTAAATACTAGTTGCCTTAACTCCTTCTCTTTGACATCAGTGGCTGTGTTGTGGTGGAAACTTGAACCGTATCTTGATCCTGATCAAACATAACAGTCGGTGCCTTCTTCATGGTTTTTGGGGCACCGGAAATTTGAAGGGATTCTTTGATTTCCAAGTCTCGTAAATCTCTAGTACTATGCGATAAGACATCCAATGCAGTGAAGCCATTTGCATTTTGGGCATTTACTTCGATCTTTGTATTTTCCAGCAAGTAATTTATGACCTGCAAAATAGTATAGGTCTCTAATAAGCAGTAATCAATGCAAGAATTTCTCATATCCCTATATTACCAATCCAACAAGGAACATAGTGTTCATGATAACAATCATAATTCGGGGAAGCACAAAGATAAGGAAAACTCAACATGAAAAAAGGATATACTTGACTGGTGATGCAGTTGATCACACTTAACGCAACAATGAATGGAAAATGCAGCACATGTGAGTAGATACTCTAACAATAGATTCAAACAGAGTGAAGGAAATGTGATCCAGTTAGCGATATATAGCTAATGGCAATGTCTTAGTTCAGGTGGATTATACATATTGCTAATGCTAAAGAGCAGGGCAGATGCTACTTCTACTGCCTATTCAAGTATTCAGAATAGAAAGGTTTCAACTTTCAATTTCAATCACCAGAACAAGAGGAAGGTTTCAACTTTCAGCTCCCATTTCTACACCAAATAGCCAACTGAATTCATGAACTGAACAGAACTAAAGCCTTTGTAACATTTCAAACATAAAATGAACAACAAAACATACCTCTAATTGTTTCTTGGCCACAGCCACATGCAACACAGTGTTCCCATCCCCATCCCTCCAATTCACAAAGTCATCATCTCTCCCAACACACCCCACCAAAACCTCAACACCTCAAACCTATGATGCTTCACACACAAGTGAAACCCACTCTCCCCTCCCTGAGTCAACACCCTCACCGCCTCCGGTCTAACCCGGCCCAACTCAGCCACCACCTCAACCCTTCCCTTGATCACCCCAAGATGCAGAGGAGTCAACCCGTCCCGGTCCCACACCAGACCCAGATCAGCGTTGACCCGCACCAGGCTTTTGACTATGTCCACGCACCCTTTTGCTGCGGCCAGGTGGAGAGGGGACGAGCCTCGGAGGTTGAGCCGGGAGGCGAGCTCGGGGTTTAAGGCGAGTAACTCGGCGGCGAAAGCGGAGTGGCCGAGAATGGCGGCGACGTGTAAGGGGGTGTCGGAGGGAGATGTGAGGGTGTTGTTGAGGATGTGAGGGTGTTGTTTGAGGAGGTCGAGGAGTGCAGGTAAGGAGCCTTTGAGGGCTGCTTCGTGAAGCTCTTCTTCCATGGAGTTCTGGCGACTTTGTTCTTCTTCCTGTTTCTGGTTGTCTAATAAGTTCATCAGCTTCATTTTTTCTTGGGCCTCTGGCGTGGACAGAGAGATATGCTGGATGCTGTTTTCTTCTGTACAGAAATTTTTACCAAACTCCTTCTTCCTTAAATATTAATTATTCACAGATATAAAATAGTTTATTAAATAATTTATGTTACAATGAAATATATGATTTTTTTTTGTTATTATTAATAATCATGTAACATATTTTATTGTTGTAATAAATGCTGAAATCTCTAAAATGGAGAAGCTGTTGGAGTTGGAGCATAAATTTTTTAAAGATTTTAGTTTTTGCTTCCCAATTTTAAAGAAATTTTAAAAAAGCTGTTAGAGATGCTCTAACAAATCAAAAATATCTTTTGAACCAGAAACCGAGTTGATAGGTCAGTAACTCAGTATGGTTACAATTGTGATCAATATGAGTTCAATCTTTACTAACTTCAAAGATATAAATAATGGTGAGGGACATCTTGTCGAATTTTTGTCGCCTTTTCTAACTTGAATGAGTTGTTGTAAAAGTTACAGATCTAATACACATCACAAACTTTTCTTTTCTTAAAATGTACACGAATGTCGAGTTATGAGTTGAGTTATTTATAAAACATCAACTTATGAGTTGAGTCTTGATGGCTCAATTTTGTCCAACTAATAAATGATGTGAGTTGGTTCAATGTAGATGATAGTTATGATACTAGTACCAATTCAATAAGATATTTCTTCTTGTTAAAAAACAAAACTAGAAAACCTTCATTTTATAGGTTAATTGAAAACTAACACTAGATACTTAAAAAAAAAAAAAACACACATACATCGGTATCTCTTAATGTCTCACATGTTACTTAAACACTTGTTCATCCTTTTAACCATTTTTAGTAAGATGAATGGTCTATCGAAGTTAATCAGTAACTTAGGCAGTGTGACAAAGAAGTTTGGATTCATCTCCATCCTTTTTCAACTTATTTGTTTTTTTTTTATTCAAATTCTCTGCTTGGATTTAAATTGTTTAGATGTCTTATAACTATTAGATTGACTAAAGATAACATAACGGTTTTAGATTGTACTCAATCTAATGGTTAAAAGTTATCAAAACAATTCAAAACAACATAAATTCAAGTAGAGAAGCTAAATTTTTTTTTTTTTCGTTTTTGGAATCGGTAAACTTATTTGTTTCTTCGATAACTTATAGAACCGTTACCGTTAAGATTGGCGGCATCAATTTCTTTATTTTTGATAGGGGACCCTCCTCCGCCTTCAAATTGGACCATATTAGTCGAGTCAACCTTCATCTAGAAACTGTGTATTACCCAAATATTAGTCAAACTTGTTTGAATAAACCAAAAGAACTATTCTTCAAGTGCAGCAAGTCCATGATTCTTTAGGCCATGAAAACTGAGGATTGGATACACTGATACACATATACACTAAGAACAAGCATGAAGCAAGGTGCTAAAAAACAACAAATTAAGGAAATTCAAGCCAAATATTAGATACAGTAGAATATTACACTAAATATTAGCTGGTATATATACGTAAAAGGTTTAAGCAACGTAACACTTGTTTATGGAAGAACTACTTAAACGTACTATAACTTCATAAGAAGCACTGATCGATGGTGTGGTTAATTAGGGGAAACGATCTGTGAAGGCAGTGCGTACTCTCTTTTTTTCGGCATTAACTTGTCAATCAGAATTTCCAGGAGACGCAGTGTTTGTAGTAACAAAAGAAGGGACATGACGAAGGACCACGCGAATATACCATACTTGATCACTTTCTTTACAATGCTCTCCTGATCTTTTGGCGTGAAAATGAAAATCGATTCGGCGTAAGTAAAAGCGATGGATGTGATCGCCAAATTCATAATACCTGTTAAAAGCCACATGAAAAACCTGCGCTGGAAAGGAAGCCCTGTGATGAGCAGCAAGATGATGCTGAGGGAGGCAATGAAACCAATCGTGTTGGCAGAGAGGTAGTAGTAGTATTGTTTCGGGTTCCTGAAAGCCATGATTGCTTGTCCTGCTTGTGTTCTGCCGAGTCGTCTTGCCAAAGCCCACCGGGAGGGTTGAGACCAGATTGAAACGCCATGGTTGCGATCAGTGATGCCACAACCATCAATGCGTCTCTCCTCTTTGAAATCCAATCCCCTACTGGCCCCGGCTTAGTACTGATGCTGTGTTTATTATTGACGCCTGCATATTCAGTAGTTCTGACATCAGTTCTGTGTGATGAGAGCAAGTTCATCATGATGTGGTTATTGCTGGTGCTTCTATCTGGACCAGTTCTTAAGGCTCCAGCTCCTCGGAGGCACTCTGAAATATCGAAATCTTTCACATCTCTACGACTTTGTGCTAGGACGTCCAGTGCTGTGAAGCCGTTTGCATTTACAGCATTCACCTCCGCTCTACCATTCATAAGCAAAAACCTTACTGTCTGCAAGTTGGAAATGGGGTGTTTTGAGAGGATTTGTGTTTTAGTTTGTGTGTTCGGACAAAAAAATTAACATGTCTTTCTTGTCAATAGGTTGACTTTAAAACCATCCATAGTTACATACCTCAATCTGTTTGTCACCAACTGCCAGGTGCAAGATGGTCATTCCATAGTCATCCTTGGCATTCAGAAATTGATCGTAATCATCCATGATCTCCACCAGAACCTTAATAGCCTCCAGCTGATCATGCTTCACACATAAATGGAACACAGTCCCTCCCTCGTCCACAGTTGCCCTAGCAGCACTAGGCGCCTCTCTGACCAACTCCCTCAACACTCCAACCCGGCCTTTCATGGCAGCAAGGTGAATAGGTTTTCTTCCATCTCGATCAAGTGCATAACACATGTCAGGGTTAACTCTCAGCAGCTCTTTCACTATTCCCAGACACCCTTTCGCCGATGCCAAGTGAAGAGGCGAGGATCGTTTCGAATCCAGCTCTTGTGCAAGTTCAGGTTTCCGGCGCAAAATCTCCTTCGCGAAATCGAGGTGGCCAAGCATGGCTGCTACGTGGAGAGGCGTCTCGGAGAAACTACCGATGACGAACCTGTCAAGGGCTAGTCTATCTTGGTTGAGCAAATCTGTTAGGGTTGTCAGATTGCCTTCTAATGCTGCCTCATACAGCAAGTTTCCCATGCCTTCCATTATGGTTATTGTACGTGTTCCATCAGAAATTGCGTACTTGGTTTATATAGAGACTAACCAGCTTCCAGAGCCAAGTGTTTCTTGCTGACAACAGAGGGAATTTCTATGAAGATGGGCTAGAATTGTTAATGTGTCAGTATTAATCTTAATTCTGTGTACTACTTGGGAAGGGGCTATCTGATGTGGTGACCATGCCATTTCTAGTTCCATATAATATATGTAGGATATCACTGTTTTATGACTAATTAGATGAAGTCCAACACTCAATCTCTATATCTAAAACAAATCTTAAGAATAAGAAAATGCATATGAAATTTATATAACATTTCTTGACATTGTTTTTTATTTTATTTTTATTTTTTAATATCTTTGACAACAGCCACGTACGAACGTCACCTTCAGGTTCATTCCGGCTCTATCTTGATTTTGGTCATGGAGATGAATGGGGATGATGTCTAGCTGCGATCATGGAGATCTGGTTCTCGCTTTGGGTTCGGCCGTGAAGATCACGTTAATTGGTTCTTATATAGCAACTCATTTTTTAGTCACAGCTTACAACCAAAACTCCAACCCGCCAAAACCGAGTCCATTCCTATTTGAGAGACTGTAATCTATTGTCTATTTAGACTTAATCTTGATATTATTCCCTACCGCTATATTGAAACTATTGCCTATAGCACTACAGCAATTCAAACTCATTTTTACACAAATATAAGAATGACACGATTACTAACACAAAGAGATAAGTAGCTTACGATTACAATGCAATGCTAGTATCTCGACTGTGACATCTTAGGCTACTAATTAGGTGCTAAAGAATGGGTCAGAAACAAGAGCCTGCGGGTTTTGTTTTTTGTTTTTTGTTTTTTTTTAAAGAGGTTTGGAACCCAGCCTACCTAAGAGGCTCAGCCACACGCCCGCTATTATTAATAAAGTTGTGTTGACGCGAGGGGGACATAAGACTTGTACCTCGCTCAACACTTGCAGCATTACAAAGATCTTCATATAATAAGTCCTTAATACAATCTGGAGGATCCCCTAGGCACTCCTCCAACCTAAAATCAAGACTAGCAAAATGTGCCAACCTATGGGCAACATTATTTGCTTCTCTAAAAACATGCCGAAACACAATGGAATCAAAATAACTCATATAAGCTCGACAATCCTCAATAATTTGACTAACCTCAATTTAAATCGCACCTTGTTGTTGCATAGTAGCCACCAGAATTGAGCTATCACTCTCAATCACCACCTCCTTCCACCCACATCTAGCATAGCCAAACAAAGACCCGCCCTACAAGTCTCTGCCTCGGCCTGTAGAGGAGATTGCAGAAAAGAAAAAAGCTTCACAGCCTTGCCCCAACAAACGTTCCCTCATCATTTCGAGCAACTACTGCAGCCCCACCCTCCCCATTACTCATAAACGCCCCATCACAGTTGATCTTAAACCTTCCAAGAGGGGGAAACTCCCATTTCGCAGCAGCCCTAGTTCTCCTCCCATTTGTCTGTCCTGGATTAGCTTGATGATACTCCTCTAGAAGCTTCAGAGACCATCGAACCATTTGAGCTGGATCGAAATTCACCCCATTCCATAATATGTTATTACGTTCAGTCCAAATCGCCCCCAGAAGCATGACAAAGACTTCTAGCTGAGACTTCTGCAACGTCTCCATCATAAGCTCAACCACTCGGACATGGAGTTTGCTGCCTGGTTTCTAGCCCGTAGACCCAAAGGACTGTATAGCCACATGCAAGCAATCACTTGACAATCCTTAAAAACATTCAGAGGAGTCTCTTGCGCGCACCTACAGAACAAGCAGTTCTGGTCCTCTAAGGCAATACGTTTCGACAGTGCATACCTTGTAGGCAAAGAGTCTCTTAGTAACCTCCACATAAAGCACTTGATCTTCGGCTGCACCTTGAGCTTCCAAACAGTCTTCCACTTGTCACCAGAATTTCTTGGAGCAGAAGTCGACTCCTGCTGTTGATTGACCGACACACTTTTAGCAACATAATAACCACTCCTCACAGAATAGAGGCCATGTTTATCATAATGCCAAATTAGTCGATCTTCCGGACTCTGAAAACTTAACGGGATTCGTCGGACAACTTCTACTTCGTCTTCGAAGAAGAGCTCATTTAACCAATCCACCATCCAACCCTAGCTCGGGATCAATCAAGTCAGCCACTTTAAGCTCCTCTAAGCCATCCATTACCGTAGAATAAGTCCTAAAAGTACCAGGTCTTGGAATCCAAGGATCATGCCAAACTGAGATGCTCTCACCATTACCGACATGGAACCTAACACCTTTCTTCAATAACTCCCTCCCTTTCAAGAGGCTACGCCATACATAAGAAGCATCCGAACCTATTTCAGCTTCAAGAAAACTAACTGATGGAAGTATTTAGCTTGAGGGTTCTAGTAATAACAAACAACAGTGAGTCTGGACTATTTAATAAGCGCCACCTTTCTTCGCCAAGAGAGCTTGGTTGAAGAGCTCCATGTTTCCAAAACCCAGGCCCCCTTCATTTTTGGGAGCACACAATTTATCCCAAGCCACCCAATGTATCTTCCTTCCTCTATCCGAGTCGCCCCACCAGAACTCCGCCATACATCTATGCATCTCATTACAAATATGTTTCGGAAGCTCGCAAACACTCATCACATACGTGGAAACCGACTGAACAACGGCCTTAATCGTTACCTCTTTTCCGGCTGCACTTAAAATTTTATCCTTCCAATTCTTCATCTTGTCTCTAGTCTTTTCCATGATATATTGAAAAGCTCTTTTTTGGAATAGCTCAACTCCGTTGGAAGACCAAGATTTTTATCGTGCTTGTCCACCCTCTCAACTCCAAGTAAACCCGCCAGCTGCTCCTGGTCTTCTATGGCCACATTTTTTGAAAATGACATGCTACTTTTCTGAAAGTGGACATGCTGCCCCGAAGCTTCTTCATACACTTAGAGAATATTTTTACCTATACCACTCCACTGCCTCCGCTCTTAAAAAATGAATGAGTCATCTGCAAAGAAAAGATGGTTAATAGAAGAGAGTTGATAGCAACAATATCAACTCCATGTCAACTCATCCATGTATCCACATCGATCTCTGCATATGTTAACATCCTTGAAAGCCCCTCAGCATATAACAAGAACAAATGGAGATAGATGGAGTTCCCTTGCCGCAACCCTCTAGTTGGAATGATGCTACCTCGAGGCTCACCATTTAAAATAAAAGAATAGGAAACCGTTTTGATGCACCTCATCACCCAACCGATCCACAGACCATGAAAACTCATACTCCGCATCACTTCCTCAATAAATCCCACTCGACTCTGTTATAGGCCTTACTCATGTCAAACTTTAACGCACCAAACCCACTACCCACCATACATCCTCTTCAAGTGATGAGAGATCTCAAACGCCAGGATAGAATTGTCCGAGATATGCCTTCCCGGAACAAAAGCAGACTGGTTTGGAGCTATGACTGATTTGAGAATCGGTTTCAACCTGTTAGCTAACACCTTCGAACCAACTTGTATAGAACATTACACGAGTTGATCGGTCGTAGTTGGGTAATGAGCTCCACAACTTTCACCTTAGGGATCAAAGTGACATGAGTGTCATTAACTTGCCTCATTAACTCATTTGAATTCATAAAACTCCACACTGCTGCCGTAACATCCCTCCCCACAATATGCAAATATTTTGGTAAAAGATGAGAGAAAACCATCCGAACCCGGCGCCTTCAGAGGGTGCATTTGCTTTAACGCTTTCATAACTTCGTCTTCTGAGAATGCCCTTGTCAACTCATGGGGAAACACTATGATATGGCTTGGCCCAATAAAGGAAAGTGGGAGCTGCATGAATAGTTGAAGGTTTGTTGAATACTTGAATTGATTTTGGAAATTATTTGATTTGTACAAATGAATGAATGCCAAGCAATTGTACATTAATTATGTATTATCTATAAACAAGAAAAACAAGTTAGGTATTGGTCAATTAATTATCTGGCATGTTAGGAATGTAGGTGTCTTTGTTTATCAGTAATGACAGTGAAATAATAAGAGCTATTTCTTACAATCACATGTTATGTTGATTTGCTTGTACAACTTTGTTAAGGCAGCGCAGATTTGCTATTCTATTTACCTAGAGATTACACTGTTGCAACAGTTTCAGATCCCTTCAAAAATTATTTCACGTACTAAAAGTCTAACCAAAAAATCAATCATTTCATTGCTTGCTCTATATATTTACTTCGTAAATATGATCATTTGGTCATGTTTTCATTTTAAAAATTTCTCCATTACAAGTAAGTAAATATTTCGTAAACACTAATAAGTGCATTAAATACATGTTTGTTGGGACTAAGTAAGACTGTGTTAAATAAAAAGTCTAGTTTGGTTAGTCTCATGTTTGATGTCATTGGGTATATAAATAAATGAGTTTAAATAACACGTTGTTTTCATTCTGGTCTTCTTAGATGGTTTTATTGGGGTACTTAAATTAGTCATCATTATATAACATCATCATTTTAAATATAAACAAAGTAAACTACTCTCTAATCTTGTACAATACCAAATAACGAGTTAATATTAGACAACTTCAATCAACATACATGAGTGCAAAACAGTCTTAAAAAGTAAAAATGTCTAATGCAGCCCTAAGTATCAAACGTGCACTGCACTGAGAGATTTAGCAGATTAAGAGCAGATTTTATGAAGACCAAACAGTCAAACAAAAAGGAAATCCCTAATCCTACTTCAAAAAAAAAAAGGAAATCCCTAATCAGGTAAATTGCCAAAAACAAAGAAAACTTTTACCGGTTATCTGGAAAGATCCTCGAAATGATAACCGACACGTGTCCACTGCATCGATCCGCAAAACCCTCACTAAATTCCATAAATCCTGTCCGCCTCTCTCAGCTCGACCCCTCTCTCTCTCTTCTCTCTCAGCTCAATCCACTTCGCTTTCTGTGAGTCTCTTCCTCTCTTTGCTGGGATTGGATCAATCTCCACCGTCGATCTTTCTTCTACCTGATGAAGCAGCTCTAGAAGGAACACGATGAGCCCTGGTGATCTTCTCCTGGTAAGAAGGAACACTTGTAGTATTCATTCCTGTTTTTACTTCCAGAAATGTTCGACCCATTTATGGTGATCCACGTTCGAACCTCCCCAATCTGGTTGCGCAAGCGAAAAAAATCCCATACCCAGAAAAACCCATATCCAAATTACTAATCTTTTCGTACCAAAACTCCAAATCTTTCATCTTTTTGGGTTCAAGCTGTAAAGTTCCAAGATTTCATTTTTTACTTCATTTGGGTCTAGCTTTTCTTGTTAGCAATAGCAGATTAGCATCAGTATCAGATAGTTTGAGTTGAATTAGTTGGAGTTGTACAAATTTTGTGGGGAAAAGAGGGGTTTTTGGTTGTTTGGTTGATTTTCAAGGTGGCTAAGATGAGCTTAAGAACAGCCGAGGATGATTCGGCTTCGGAGATTCATATCCAGCGGATATAGATTGGCATATGCTTGACAAGTCCAAGTTTTTCTTTCTGGGTGCTGCTTTGTTTTCTGGTGTTTCAGCTGCTTTGTACCCAATTGTGGTCTTAAAGACTCGCCAGCAGGTCTCCCCTGCTCAAATCTCTAGCTTCAAGATGTCGTATTCCATCATGCGCCATGAGGGACCGAAAGGGTTTTACCGAGGTTTTGGGACTCTCTGATGGGTACCATTCCGGCCCGGGCTCTCTACATGACGGCTCTTGAAGTTACCAAGAGCAATGTCGGGAGTGTGACTGTGAAATTGGGGTTTTCGGATACTACTGCATTGGCTATCGCTAATGCTGCTGCAGGGGTGAGCTCGGCCATGGCTGCGCAGTTGGTTTGGACCCCAATTGATGTTGTGAGCCAGAGACTTATGGTTCAGGGTTGCAGCTACAGCAACAAAAGCACCATCCCCAGTGCAAGTTCGTGTTCATATCACTATAGGAATGGTTTCGATGCGTTTAGGAAAATTGTAGGCGCAGATGGGGTGAAAGGATTGTATAGGGGGTTTGGGATTTCAATACTAACTTATGCACCGTCTAATGCAGTTTGGTGGGCTTCTTACTCTGTGGCACATAGACTCATTTGGGGTGGTTTTGGTTGCTACATGTGCAAGAAAGATGAGAATGGCTCATCCAATGGGTCGCCTAATCTTAGGCCTGATTTCAAGTCAATGTTGGCAGTTCAGGGGTTGAGTGCAGCCATGGCTAGTGGGGTTTCAGCTTTGATAACCATGCCTTTGGATACCGTCAAGACAAGGCTGCAAGTTTTGGATGGGGAGGAAAATGGTCAGAGAAGACCATTAACAGTGATGCAGACTGTGAAGAATTTGGTTAGGGAAGGAGGGTTTGGTGCTTGTTACAGAGGACTAGGGCCAAGGTGGGCATCAATGGCTATGTCTGCCACAACCATGGTCACTACCTATGAGTTCCTCAAACGGATGTCGACTAAGAACCAAGTGAGCTGAGAAGTCAATTTAGAAGAACACAGAAAGCAATGTTGTTCTTTCCTCATCCTTTCACACTGTTCTTACTTCCTGGCAGTATTGGCCTGCCTAGCTATAGTTATCAACTCAGATATGTAAATTTTTGTATAGTGTACCACTCTCCTAGAGTTTCCTCTTTTGCCCTCTAATTAAATGTATCTTGCATCTTGCTCTTTCATCTATCTTTTATCCTAGTATTTTCCGGTTTTGGGTAATTTTCCAAAGAGCTCATTGCCTGAAATATCTGGGTTCTAGTAGGCAGCTGGAAAAGTGCAGAAGAGAATTTTGTTAGCTACCTTGGATTACATGCTTTCCAAAGTATATTAGGGTCTCCTTGTCCTCTTGCTTTTAAGGAATCTTATTGATGTGTGAGTGTGAGACACTCTAGTCACTACCTTTTCAATGTGGGATGCCCATTATCCAGAAAATTAAAAAAAAGTTTGAATTTTTCTGCACAAGTTTGAGTAGTGGAATCCGGTGGGTTGGAAAGCAACAGTTTAACACAATTTCACAACAAAGATAATTAGCAATCTAACAACTCCTCGACCTCTTCACGTTTCATAGATCATGATAATAATAGGATTGAACTTTTATTCAAAAAATAATAATAATAGGATTGAAAATTACGGTTAATATATTCATTGAAATGCACCTGTTTTTGATTCTCAATCGAAATTAGAGATTAGTGATGACAAAGAGACAAAGAGCATATGGGCATGGAAGGCTTTCGTTATTTTAATGAAACCGAAAGGGCATCATCTTCTGCATACCCGAAACAGAAGGGGCAACATGTCCAAAACCAGGGGCCATTTCAGCAACGAAACCTATAGGCGGTCCAAAAATTTATGGACCATAAGAGCTTCGCCACTGTAATGAACTCAGAGCCGTCCATCGTGCATACCAAACAGTTGGTCTCACTCTCACATGTGGTATGACCCTTTAATCAAGTAGCCTTGAGCCTTATCCTTTGTTTCTGTCTGCACAGATGCAGAGTTAAAAGGACCACCTATGGATCAGAACTTGGAATAGATTTAATGGAAGAATCCATCACACACCTGTGAATCTGTAATTCACTGAAGTTCACCCTATCAAGTACAGAAGACAAAGATTTCACCCTTCTGAGAAGGATTCAAGCCAAATAACAATCCAGCATGAGCAACATTCAATCCTATATTGACCAAACATTCAATGAAGTGTTCCTATACCGTCTCAAAATTAAACCCAACAGTTGCAAATGAGAAAGAAGATGGTAATGAGATTGATAAAATGGACCCATTCATTTATAAACACTAATAAGCTACATTCAGTTCAAGCAGAAAGACAAGTCCCACAATGTGAAGAGGGCAAATGATTTCCTACTCGAAGATAAATATCCTAACAAGATAAATTAAACACAAGACACACGAAACCTAAGTAATATTATGAGTTTCCTAAACTGCAGGGATGAGACCAAGATATATGAAAACCTGACCTATTAGACAATCAGCGCTCACCCATTAGAGCACAGAAACAGCAACTTCTGCAACAATCAAGGCCGGGCTCTCTTGTTGATGCAAGATGGACATTTGTACTGCTTGATATGCTCGGCCCTTGCTGGGGTGATCTTCACACATTTGCCGTGGAACCACTTCTCACAGACATCGCAGCAAATCCAAAATTCATCAGATGCATAATTCTCTCCACAAGCCCCGCATAGTGTCTCTCCATGCTCATCATCGTCATCTTCATCTTCTGTGCCATCCTCATAGTCTTCCCTTGCTTGCATTACCTTTGCATACTTTCCCTGAGACTCGGAACCTCTCTGCATTTGCCAACACAAATGAATTTAGTTAGCATGTGCACAAGTAATTCAGCAACCAAGGATAATGTAATCATTAGATTATTTTATGCAGTTAAGGTTAAATTTTTGCATTGTACACATGAAAGAGTGACTGCAGAGTTTCCCATTGATGTACTAATCCCATGTCATAACTCATAACACAACTTAAAATTTAATTTTGACTAAATTTAGCCATGCCAACACCGCACTACTTGTAATTTGATTCACATTATGAAATTCATAAAACTAGACACTATGTTCTACAGACCTTAGAATTTGATTTAGGTTTGTTGCTGCCATGGTTTGAATTTGTTGACTTCTCCTTTACTTTCTTGGCTGACCCTGTAACAATCTCGAATATAGTTGGAAGCTCATTTATCATATTAAAAAGGCGTTTCCTGCAAAGCAGAAACCAACAATATATTGATAATAGAACATTAGAGCTTGAGAAACAAATTATCAGAGAGAAGCAGGAACTCCAGGAAGAAACTAGAAAAACACACAAGAGAATAAAGTTTAGGTTATGGCTAGAAACAAAAGGAAAGGCCACATTCCGTACTGAAGGATACACTCCCTATCTAGAATCCCAGAACATTACTTCATTAACAACCAATGATAATGGTTATCCTTACTATATTCAATAACCGAACATACTGGATATAGATGCATACCTGTCATTCTTATCAAATTGAAACCTAGCACCAAAGTAAAAAGCCACTGCAAGTAACCATGCATCACTGTGAACAGCAACCAAGGCTAACCAGTCCTTTTCTTGCATCCCATCTCTCGCAAAGTTGATACCGAGTGCTGGTTCCGGAAGCTCTGGAGGAACCTCCTCTGCAGGCAAATTAACTTTCCACTGCTCGCTTGGAAATCCATAAAGGCAAAGATTCTCCTTCTCTGTTATAAAAGATGTTTAAGCTGTTGTGACATGCACTATTACAGTGGTACTCGATCTATTCTAATATAACCTTTCACCAATCTAGATCAGGCAAATGTCTTTTCAGTTCCTAATTAAGAAAAATAGCAAATGCCAACAGTAACCGATGTGTTTCAAAAAGCTTGATCCTAGCGAAGATACACTAGGAACTTGAATGGAATCACATAGAATCTAGTACAACTTCAAGATAACCGTTTCTTCACGCACTAAGATTCTACGATACATACATGCAAGAAACGCAACTGTCAACAACTATAAAAAGGCAGACCTTGAAACCTAGCAGCTTCAAACATTTAACAGAAATGCAGAGTCTAATGCAAACAATCTATTAACTCTTTTTTCTTTGGTAATGCAATTTATGAAAAATTCAACTATAAAGAAACCATGCAAGTCAAAACAGATTATTCACGACTTTCTTATGACTATTGCATCTCTTACACGTGTCAAATAAACAAAAAAATAAATTTCCATGAACCAAAAACGCAGCAGAAATGAAAACGAAGAGGCTGACCAGGGTCGCACTGCTGGAAGAACAAGTTGGCATCTGCGACCACATAACAAAGCAAAGGTAAACTCACAGTAAAATTTCCAAAAAAATTTACAAAAAGAAGTAAAAATTTCGGAGAGAAATTACCGGTGGTGAGAGCCTTAAGCAAGCCGGCTCTGCGGGCTTTGAAGTCTCTGAAGACCTCCTCGACCGTCCGGGAACTGTACGGCGCGGCGACGTCCATGGCGGTTGTAGCGATTAGCGAGGAGAACGGAGTGACTGAGAAAAAGAGGAGGGAAAAGACTGCGAAATATTTGACCCCTGAGCTCTGGGAGAGAGGAAAGAGAGAGAGAGAGAGAGCGACTGTGGGAGACAGAAAGAGATGGGTGCGGATTTGAATCGAGAATGAATGGACTATTTAATTGGATTTGATAAGAGGGAGACGAGTCCGAGAGAAACCTCCGTCTGTGATGATGAGATTCGGCCCAGTCGATTGGGCTACTTCCTGGAGAAAGCCCTAATATCTTGCCACGCTGTCAATGGCCAATTAGATTTGGCTGTTGTGGGACCCGCGTACTTTCCAAGATGGCGACGTACTATTTTTACCCCGGTTAATTTAAATTTCAAAAAAATTAGGAGAAAAACGAGTTTTCTATTAGTCGGACTCATATATAATCTCTCATTTACTCTCGTATAGAGATTTGTGTTTCTGGAAGTTCTCTAATAAGCAACAGCAGGAGACGTTTTAAAATTTCGATGTAACTCTGTACATTCTTACATTTTAAATTCAGAGATTAATCCACGTCGATAGGTCATGTCAAAACGTTTTTTTCTTTCGATCATTAAAAATAAATTAAAATTTAACTCTAATTAACGTCGGCGGGATTCAAACATGGGGCATGAGGGTTCCACACCAAGTCTTTTAACAACTCGATCGACCATCTGCGGTGGTTGTAACTATCTATACTTAGCATTGGTCTCTCCGCAATATTGTTTCAAATTCTGCCATATATTGATCATAAGGGCTTAAGAATGATATGCAAGAAAAGTTTTCTTATGGTTTGATTTCAAACTTTTCTTGTTTAAGAAAATAAAAGAAATAATAAAAACTACTGAAAAGATCCAATGAATAGATATTATCCGGAAGACATAGGACCCCCTTCTTAAACATATTATTGACGAGGTAATACTTCCTAGATATACTAGGAACATCAACAAATATTGATTGGTAAAGCGAATGGAAACTGATTGAAAGATCTGAACTCCTAACACTTCACCACCACTGAAGCAGTATCATGGCAGTGGCAATCAGGTCAGTCGGTACAGCTCAAATTTTTCTTACGGGACACGGACCATATCCATTGCCAATTGTCAATTGCCACATACCACAAATACTTCCGACGAAAGAACAAAGGAGGCCACAACCCCCGGCACAGTGCACCTCCATATTCCTCTCATCTTCGAAACTCTCCTCACTGTCCTCAGCCTCTTTCTTAGATTGCATCTCCATTACCTCTGCATCCTTGCCCTGAGACTCAGAACCTTCCTGCAGTTTCCAACATAGTATGACATTTAGGTAGTATACATAGCAACCAAAAGCTTAACATTATGAGATTCAGAAACTAACAATCTAACAAGTTCTTCATACCTTGAGGTTTGATGTAGATTCATTGCTGCCATTTTCTGAGCTTGATGACTTCTTCTTTACTTCTTTCTGGATACTTGATTCAACAACCTCGAACAATGTTGGAAGATTATTTATCTCATCGAAGAGGCGCTCCCTGCAAGACAGATACCAACAGTATACTGGTAAGAGTATACAGAACAGCGTACATATCACACAGATGCAAGACAAATCCAGATCATTTAAGTTTGAGTCATTCTAAAATTGAAAGCTAAATAGATGCATACCTATTAGTCTTATTAAATTTAAACCTAGCACCAAAGTTAAAAGCCACTGCAAGCAACCATGCATCACTGTGAACAGCAACCAAGGATAACCAGTCCTTTTTATGCATCCCATCTCTGGCAAAGTTGATACCGATTGCTGGTTCTGGAAGCTCTGGAGGAACTTCCTCTTCAGGCAAATCAACTTCCCACTGCTCGCTTGGAATTCCATAAAGACAAACATTCTCCTTCTCTGTTACAAAAGATGTTTAAGCCAAGACTGCTATATGACAGAAAAAGAAGCAACCAAGGTATATGTAGACAGGATTCCTCAATTTTGTTACATAATCTTACTAAATCAAAGAGAAGCGCACTTACGACTAGAACTTTATGGCATCATTGTACACATCAATGATTTTATTCACATCAGAATTTCATTATAATATGTCATCCAACCTGACTCATGTCTTCTGATTCCTATTTCATTATAATTATACCGAGAAGAAAATACCCCAGAATCCATAAATAAACGTGTCTATGA
Source organism: Fragaria nilgerrensis (assembly GCA_010134655.1). Classification (NCBI taxonomy): domain Eukaryota; kingdom Viridiplantae; phylum Streptophyta; class Magnoliopsida; order Rosales; family Rosaceae; genus Fragaria; species Fragaria nilgerrensis. Next base: position 28,799,057 of record CM020978.1, on the reverse strand, counting down.
AGATTCCGTTGTCAAGGGGGAAGTTCAAACACATTTCATATTGATACTTAATATCCGAGAAACATAATGGAAAAACAAAACAAAACAAGATATGTAACACAAAGGTGTAGGTAAATCAAACATCAGGAATAAAAAATAAAAAATCCTGACCAGGGTCACACTGCTGATAAAACTCTTCGAACTCTGCAACCATGCACAAAACAAAGAAGAAAAAGTCATCTCAAATTCCAAAGTTGCAGAGAGTAGAAACTTACACAGAAGTTCAGAGAAAAAATACCGGTGGTGAAGGCCTTAAGCAAGCCAGCTCTTCGACCTTTGAAGTCTCTGAATACCTCCTCAAAAGACAGCAGATCGCCACCATCCATATCTTGCACGCTCTTCTCCTCCTCATGCTCATATTTTGACTGCATTGTCTAACAAAATATGAAATAGAGTTAGTAACTTAGTGAGTGCGGAGCTGGTACAGCTACCAGAATAAGTAGCTTCATCTTCGAGGTCTCATGTGGTATGAGATCACAAGGTTCCTCTGCAGTTATATATGGCTAAGATTTAACAAAATGATTCGAAACTATGAGATTCAGGTTTTGGCAATCTAAGTTCATCAGACCTCGGAGCTTGATGACTTCTTCTCAGCTGTGCATGTCACAACCTCAAACAGCGATGGAAGATCGTTTATCATATTAAAAAGGCGCTTCCTGCAATGCAGTTATCAACACTTTAAGCACTCTAAACACATCACACAGATGCATTTAAGACGAAACCATATAGTTATAACTTCAAGTCTTCAACAACAGCCAATGATAAGCCTATCAGCCTCTTCAAATCCGCACATTACGAATATGGGACGAATATACATACCTATCAGTCTTACCAAATCGAAACCTAGAAGCAAAGTAAAAAGCCACTGCAAGTAACCATGCATCACTGTGAACAGCAACCAAGGTTAACCAGTCCATTTTATGCATCCCATCTCTGGCAAAGTTGATACCGATTGTTGGTTCTGGAAGCTCTGGAGGAACCTCCTCTTCAGGCAAATCAACTTTCCACTGCTCGCTTGGAAATCCATAGAGGCAAAGATTCTCCTCCTCTGTTATACAAGATGTTTAAGCTGTTGTGACATGCTCTATTACAGTGCTACACAATCATAACGCATAATTGCATAAAAAAGAAGCACGTCCGTTCTTAAAAAAAATATAAAAAAAAAACACACGTACTTAGGATTAACCTTTATGGCATCGCTGGATATAACTTTCACGAAGAAACCCAAAAACAAAATCTAATTCAATAACCAAATAGCTCACGAAACCAAATCAAACATGCAATTTAATATTATCTGAAAAAAAAATAGAGGACACTGAAACAGTAAGCACTGACCAGGATCACACTGCTCGTAGAATTCTTCGAAATCTGCAAAACAGAGCAAAATTCATACTCAGTTTCCAAAATTGTACGTAGAGTAGAAAATTGACGATTAAAGTTGGGAGCCAAATACCGGTAGTGAAGGCCTTGATCATGCCAGCTCTCCGACCTTCGAAGTCTCTGAAGACCCCCTCCACCGTCTGCCGCGGATAGTTCCTAGCAGTGGCCATGGATTTCGTACACTCCTAGTCTTCCACGATCAGAGAGAGAACGAATAGACGGAGACGTATTATGAGTCTATGATAGTGTGGGAGACTGGGAGTCGACGCTTTTTTATTGGGGAAGAACCCAGAGAATCTTTCGGCCCATCGGTCCAATGGTTTTTGTTTTTCTCTCTGTATCAACAATTTTTGCTAGCATTCCTTCCGAAAAATATGTATATGTGAGATCAAACGGATATTAATTATTAGGTCATCTTTCTTCCTTACAATATGCGCACCTCTAATCAAGGATCTCAAAACCATATGGCCATTACTAATGATGAACCTTACAGGAACTTAGAGAAGAGTGACTCATGATCATCATAACCCAATTTGAGTTTGCCTTTAAGAAGTTTGAGTTGTGGTTACATCATGTATCCTCGACACTTTTCCCACAAACACAATGGATCATGCAACACCCTTCTGTAACTACCTATTTGAACAATACTCCATCTTTTACACATCCTCTCAGCCTCAACAGCCTTCCCCTTGGCATGCAACTCTTTGACGAAAACAGAAAAGCTCTCCAAACTAGTAATGTATCTCTAATCAAGCGCATCATTGAAAACCTGCATTGTGCTTCGCTATTCACCCTATTGAGCAAGCAACTCCATAGGGTGGCATCAAGAGCATGGCCGTTTTTGAGCATGTCACGGATAAGCTCTTCAACTTCCCCCATCCTACCTCTCACGTTACAAAGATGTACTGCATATCACTGAGTTATATGAAAGAGAAAAGAAAAAAAAATTGGGTAAGCAACCTAGTTGTGGCATCTGCTTGACAAGATGAAGGGCTCACTCATGCTCGCCATTTTCAACAAGAACGGCACTAAATTAAACCTTGAAACACTTGGCTTCAGACCTCTCGTCTTTATTTCCATTAAAACCTGTTAATCATTGTACTATAAGCAATCAAATTCAGCTCACAAGTCATTTCATCGAACACCTTCTGTGCATTCCAAATCTGGAATGGTGGTGATGGGTTGAAATCAAAAACCATGCCTATGAAGCAAGGGAGAGATGCTTGATTTCTAGGTGGGAGTTTTTTTTTTTTTTTTTTTTTTTGAATGAACGGGATTGTTTTTTTTTTTAGAAAATTTCATCTAATGTTCTAGGATATTCTGTATCTTTCTAGATATTCTTTATGTGTGTCTTGGCCTTATGCCAATAGGATATGTAGTTAGACTAGATCTATGTATTCATATCCTTACCATATTGGTATTGCGTAATTCCCTATATAAATGGCTCATATCAATGAATAAGATAATGATTTTCTTGCTATCTCTTTGTCTCTACACTTTATCCTTCATCACGTTATCAGCACGAAAGTGAAAGCCTATTCTTTAGCTAAATTAGGAGTGAGGCCCCTGCAATGCTCATTACTCGTTTTGAAAGCCTATTTTTTAGCTAAATTAGGAGTGAGGCCTTCCTATGCTAAATGACACAAAAGTGAACATTCTATTCTTACATCAAACTATGTAGATAGATACAACCAACTTGCGGACACCTTTTTATGTTTTATGGTGTTGGTTGAAGTGTTAACACACTGGTCACGTGTTACACTATTATCTTCTGCTTATGCTGCTTATACTTCTACGGGCTCACTACCCATTCTTTAAAGAAGTTTATCGGGATGTAAGTTGAAGTGTCATGTACCCCATATTCACACGCAATACGGTCTCACCGAGGCTACGACCAAGCAATTTTAGCTTGTCGCTCGAACATATTGATGCGCACCAATCTTTCTATTGCGTCTTGGGGCTATGCAATATTTGCATGCAGCTTTACTATTCATCTACGACCCACCATCATTGAATTTTGTTATACTACAGCTCGTGACTATGTATTAGGATTGACACAAAATTACAATCCTTAAGCTCAACAAGATTGAAACGGATCTCCAATCCTTCAGCTCGGCTAGATGTTATTTCTAGGTGTCAAATCGCATTGCCACTGCGTACAATGATGAGTCATTTGAGATGAAGAAGTATTTAGGTTGGATATGAATCTCCACCTATAATTCGCATATGTAGAAACCTTGTCAGACAATCTCATTCACCGCTAAATTGCGGATTGTCACTTTGATGAGACAATATTCCCGCCGTTAGGGGGAGATAAGAACACAAGTGTTTAAGTGGAACGACGTGAATTATCGTGGTTTGTCCCCACTAAGTCTTATCTTGATCTCAAATGCTTAAAGTGTTAAAGTAACGAGATCACATGTTGCAAATATGTCTGCAAGGATTGATGTCCTACAAAAGGACATGGCGCGACCAAAAGGTGTTGGTCTTGATGCCATCACCATGGATGGTGATATGGCGATGCCATATAGTGGCAAAATTGGTGTCACAAGGCCGTGTGGCTCCCCAAAAGAAGGGAGGCCCTTAGGTTCGATACTTTCTCGCATTAAGAAGAAAGCGAGCTTGGCACAACCTGATCCATTGATCAATGATACTCAAATCCGTCTCATGAAGTCTGAATTGTGATTATCATTGGGGGACGCCTCAATGTCAAATCCAATCCATATAGAGATCTCTACAAGTATTACACTAGTGTACATGAGGACGTGAGATAATGAGTCTACTATCGAACCACCTTTCGTTGATGGATATCAACTTAGTTGATTAGCCTAATGGAAAGATGCGATCCAACATTTACAAAGAGATAGGTCATTGGGCAGGTGATGTCGACACCACAAGCTAAACCCTATCAACTATACCTTTGTTAGATAACGTAGTGAGAACAAGAGCTTAAACTCACCTTATGGCGCAAGGTCTCTCACTTATACGCACTGAGATCGACTACGATGAGATATGCTCTCGTAATGGATGTCATTGAACTCCACTACTTTGTCAGTTTGGTAGTTTCCGAATAACTGAACATGCAGCCTATGAACGTGGTCATAATAACATCTCTATGAGATCAGAGATATACATGAAGGTCTTAAACGGACTTCATTCATCTAAATCAAGTGGCTCCAAACCACAGGAGCATGCGTTTGCTAAATGTATTGAAACGCACATGGACTCTACTTGATATGGAAGGGATATGATGAATTATGCCTTTGCGTGTTCATTCCGAATTTACATGGACTCTTGATGGATCAAGAGATGCCAATATGTATCAACATCCGAAGAAAAAGATCTTGGGAAGACATGGTCTCGATAAGGCACTCGATGACTGTATTGATGATGATTTTCCATCAATCGGCTTAGGCGCTCTATAACTAGTGAGGCCTACATATACTCCCATGATTAGTCAAGGTCTTTGCTCGAAAGAGAGATCCGTTGTTTTGTCTAAAGCAAGATGACAAATATGTGTTAAGAGATGGAGTTCCCATCTAAGTACAATAAGACGCATCAATGTACTCAACACAATATAAAAGACTTAACATCTCCTTCGCTATGAAAAGTTGTAAAACTAAGTGTAGCTATGCGCCCACGCAACGCCAATGTAATGGTAATAACTCCTTTTTTTCAATACTTAATGGTATGAAAGGTTGAGGCTTATTTTATCCCTACATAAGAAAGACACATCAAAAGCAAAATCAGAATCTGCTAAGTTTTGTAGGTCAAATTCCACGGAACCTACAGGAAATCTCACTCACTAGAAAATGGTGAAATTAGTACCATTGGAAAGGTCTATGTGTCTACTTTCCAGGGACACCAACCATTTGATCATACCTATCATATTGAGTGAGTTATGGCCGTTTTCGTAAAGTAGGACGAATCTGTCTGAGAATCTGATTTTGGCAAAACAATCAACTTCGACGGGACTTTTTGAATAGCTCCTGACGAACTAGAACGTATGTAATATACGGTTGGAAAGCTAAATGAGTCTAGTATCCAAAACCATTTACAGTTTATTCATATGTATTTCCTAGAGGAAGTTATGACTGTTATAGTAACTAAAGGTCATGCTGCGCGGAAATCTGATTTCCTGCACGAACTTATGTTTTGAGTTCACAAGCGGCCTTCTCCTCAAGATCTAAGTGTAAAAGATCATTTGAGGAAAATACGGCATGATTTAGTTAATCATTGCCTAATGCCACATTTGAAGACATGTTAAAGAGCATTGACATGCTAAGTTGTTGAAACTTCCGTGATTAGTAAGAATCAGGAAGAGCCCTATGATTGATGTAAAGATCAGGGGGAGGTGCGAACTTCAGGGGGAGTCTAGCACACACTACTAGGACAAGCACTTTAGCCGTCGTCGGCCTGTTAGCTTAATTCGTCGGCTAAGATCTTAGCCGACGAGTCATTGTCGGCTAAGATTTCGTCGGGAAAAGGTCGTCGGCGATGACTTTAGCCGACGAAAAACATGTCGTCGGTTTTTTTCTCAGACTTTAGCCAACGAAACAATTAAGATATTCGTCGGCTAAAGTGTGTAATAAACAATTAAAAAATAACTATAGCCGACGAAATATAGTATATTTCGTCGGCTAAACCTTATAAAAATTTAAAAAAATAACTATAGCCGACGAAATATACTATATTTCGTCGGCTAAACCTTATAAAAAAATTAAAAAAAGAACTATAGCCGACGAAATATGCTATAATTCGTCGGCTAAACCTTATAAAAAAAAATTAAAAATACTATAGCCGACGATATAGTATTTAAATATCGTCGGCTAAAGTTGCTGGTTTTTAAAAAAAAAACTGCAGAAACTTTCGGCCACCTCCAATCACGACCAAAATTTGACAGAATATTCCACTCAACATTTCGAACAACTTTCTAGAAGAAGTTGAAGCCTAATTCTAAGCCTAAACAGGTCAATTGAATCAAAATATAAAAATCCCAAATTTTAAACCTAAAAACTTCAAATCTTCGATTCTCTTCACACACACCGAATTGAGCTACCAAATTCTAGGGGAATGTAGTACTAATCAAACTCAACTTATCCATATATAGAACTCACCAAATGGTGACCTAAGGAAGGAGAATTTCGATCGACATCGAATCCGAACCGGCAGAGTTTTGGAGCTCGATTTATCCCTCACGGCGGTGCCACTCGATGCACCACCTATCCAGCAATGAAGTAGAGACGACGGCAAAGCTTTTGGGACAAGTGTGGCGGTCTCCGGTGGCTTGACGGCGGAGCTAGGCCGAGAATAAAATTTGGCAGATAATAGACTTCTTACCATCCATCTTCGGTACAACTCCTATATAAAGAACTTTAGCCGACGAAATTCTTTATTTTCGTCGGCTAAACTCTTTTGAAAATTTTGGTTGACCGCCAAAAAATTTTGGTTGAAAATTTTTCGACTTTAGCCGACGACTTTTCATATATTTTCGTCGGCTAAAGTCCTTTGAAAATTTTCCTCCAACTTTGGTTTACCGCCCAAAAAATTTTGAAATTTTTTGACCTTAGCCGACGACTTTTTTAATATCTCGTCGGTTAAAGTCTATAAATTCACGAAAACGCTCATATCTCACCCTATATTACGTAATTTGGTCAAACCTTCCACACGAAAAATTCTCATGTAGATGAGACGCAACCGTCTATATAAAAATTTTGAGACATTTACCTTCCGACGATACGGCTCCCCATAGGAAATAATAACAGTAAATAGGGTTGACCGCTACTATCGGCACCGAGACTTTACCCGATTTACGTGATTTTTGAACCATAGCCGTATTTCACCATTCTGAACACATCTTATTTCACGAGATTTTTGATAATTTTTCTTCCTATGTAGAGTTGGTTCACAAAGTTGTATAACCTATTAAACAAGTTATACAACATTAGTAGACACGTTGTGATTCCGATGACTCAAATTCACAAACCAAAATTCGACCGTCAGATATGATCATTATGACGAAATATGTCTATGGTAAAAAATTCAACTCGATCCGACAACGTTAAGGGCTCGATCGAAACGGTCAACCATATTCTATCGTCACTTATCACACAAAAACGCTCATATCTCCCTCTATATTACGTAGTTTGGTCAAACCTTCCACACAAAAAACTATCACGTAGATGAGACGCAACTGTCCATATAAAAATTTGAGACATTTACCTTCCGACGATAGGGCTCCCTATAGGGAATAATAATGGTAAATAGGGTTGACCGCTACTATCGGCACTGAAACGTTACCCGATTTACGTGATTTTTGAACCATACCTGTATTTCACCATTATGAACACATCTTATTTCACGAGATTTTTGATAATTTTGCTTCTTATGTAGAGTTTGTTCACAAAGTTGTATAACCTACTAAACAAGTTATACAACATTAGTAGACACGTTGTGATTCCGATGACTCAAATTTACAAACCAAAATTAGACCATCAGATATGATCATTATGACGAAAGATGTCTATGGTAAAAAATTCAACTCGATCCGACAACGTTAAGGGCTCGATCGAAACGGTCAACCCTAATCCATCCTTACTTATCACACGAAAACGCTCATATCTCCCTCTATATTACGTAGTTTGGTCAAACCTTCCACATAAAAAACTCTCACGTAGATGAGACACAACCGCCCATATAAAAATTTGAGACATTTACCTTCCGACGATAGGGCTCCCCATAGGGAATAATAACGGTAAATAGTAAGACACGTTGTGATTTCGATGACTAAAATTTACAAACAAAATTCGACCGTCAGATATGATCATTATGACGAAAGATGTCTATGTTAAAAAATTCAACTAGATTCGACAACGTTAAGGGCTCGATCGAAACGGTTAACTCTAATAGGAAATAAGAAAACTACATTTTGAAGCCCTAAACGGACTCGGATGGCCGAAAAGGCCCATATGTCATGGCAATAGCGATGAGTTTGACTCGTAGGGCCGTTACACTTCTGAAAAGGTATCACAATAGTCAATCGGACACCAAACGCCAAATCTGCTGCATAGTGAATAATAAGGGTAAATTGCATTGACCGTAACTATCGGCACCGAGACTTTACCGGAATACCATGATTTTTCAACTGTAGACGTATTTCACCATTCTGATCATATCTTATTTCATGAGTTTTTTGCGTTTGAAGGTTCTACGTATAGTTTTTTTTTTCCAGATGAGTTGTTGTCTAGATCTGCAAATATAAAGCATTTTAGTCGACGAAATTATATTTTTCGTCGGCTAAACTTTTCAAATTTCGTCGGCTAAAGTTTTAAAAATTTTGTCGGCTAAAGTTTTAAAAATTTCGTCGGCTAGACTTTTAAAACTTTCGTCGGCTAAACTTTTAAAAATTTCGTCGGCTAAAGTTCACAGACTATAGCCGACGAAAAAAATTATTCAGCCGATGAAATTTTACTAAAGTTGACCATAGCCGACGAAAATTTTACATTAGCCGATGAAGAAAAATTTCGTCGGCTAAAGTGGACTTTAGTAGACGAAAAAAAAATCCGTCGACCTGGTTTTTTTATTTTCGTCGGCTAAAGTTTTTCTTCTGGTAGTAGCTTTTCTTGCTGGCGGTAGTAGCTTTTTTTGCTTGTGGTAGTAGCTTTTCTAGTCGGTGGTAGTAGCTTTTCTAGTCGGTGGTAGTAGTTTTTCTAGCTATGGATAATAGCTTTTGTAGCTCGGGATAGTAGTTTTTTTTCTGGCGGTAGTAGCTTTTATAGTCAGTGGTAGTAGTTTTTCTAGTCGGTGGTAGTAGCTTTTGTAGCTAGGGATAATAGCTTTTGTAGCTAGAGATAGTAGTTTTTCTTGCTGGCGGTAGTAGCTTTCGTAACCGTTGAAAACCTCATCAGAATTCGGCCGGAGACATTGCCGGAGGTCGGCCGGAGTACGTCAGAGACCTCGCCGGAGATCTGCCGGAGACTTTTTCGGAGAGAAGAGTGGTTGTTGACTTTTTACATTCGTGACATTTTTATAAATATAAAAGAGAAAATCTAATTTTGTTTATTGGATGACAGTCTGTAATTATGTTGAACTTCAATACTTAAACTAAAATCTTATTTAAGCTTAGGTAGACTTATACAGGTAAAAATATTAAAGTGGACTTATGTGGAAAAAAATATTTCAAAATGAACTTACGTAATTGGCCCATTTTTTTAACAGGGGATGAACGGGATTTAAAGGGAAAAAAAACCTACGGGCTAGGAGGACACGTGGTGCCGCTTGGCGGAACCTAGGTTCGTGGGCCTAGCAGACTAGGGGCTCCACCTGTAAGCTGTTTGTGTTGGGCCTTGGGCTTTGGTGTAAGGCCCGAAAGTGAGAAGCAGAGGTAAAACAAGATAACAGTTTTAACTCATAAAGTCAAGTGTAGAAGTAAGAAACGAATCCACACAGAAAGCGAAGTGAAATGAAAGCAGCACTGTCCACGCTAATCAGCTCCAGGAACCTGAGCCCTCACCCCGCCTCTTGTTCTTTCTCTTGGCTTCGTCCAAAGTCCTTCCCCAACTCACTCTCCATCATTCCCCTTATACCCTCCAAGTCCCTCTCCCGTCTCCGCCTCAATCACCGCAAGTTCCACACCGCTCATTTCTCGTCGATAATGGCCTCCTCTTACAAGCCCGAAGAAGCCAGGGTCCCACCTGCCCTTCCCTTACCCGCTCCTCCCGTCAACAAGGTAAACCAAGCCACGTCATCGTCTTCTGTGTTTAATTTAGAGCTTGGAAGTTGAAATTGATTTGAATTTGGGTGCTTCTTGTGGATTGTAGTTCAAGATTGGGCTGTGCCAGCTGTCGGTGACGGCCGATAAGGAGAGGAACATTGCTCATGCTCGCAAGGCCATCGAGCAGGCTGTCGCACAGGGTGCTAAGCTGGTTCTCCTACCTGTATGTTTCATTTGTTGTTCTTTTGCTTTTAAGTATGATAATCTGTTTGAGGCTGTGTTTAACTGAGCTGTCAAGTAAATAGGTCGAAACCTTGGCTTTAAGCTTGTTTTTGTTTGTTCGTGTGTAAGGAAATATGGAATGGCCCGTATTCAAATGATAGTTTTCCGGTGTTTGCGGAGGATATTGACGCCGGTGGTGATGCATCTCCTTCGACAGCCATGCTTTCTGAAGTTTCCCAGCGACTGAAAATCACCATTGTCGGGGGGTCTATATCGGAGCGTTCTGGTGATCAGCTGTACAATACTTGTTGTGTGTTTGGTACTGATGGAAAGCTCAAAGCTAAACATAGGAAGGTAAGGCTCTAAGCTCATCGACAGGATGTGATAATATTAAGTATACAACTCTTACTCAGAAGTATATATTGTTGATATGATATGCCCAAGTCAGTAGAATAAACCCAAGGACTGATTGCTTAATCATGGTGCTTCAAGATTGGTTTCAGCTCAGTGAGGAGGACCGATAAAAACATAGACTGTTAACTCTGGCTGAGGCCTATGGCCTATCCAATACATGGGGCAACATCCTTCATTGGTCTTGATTAAAGAATAGATCTCTCCCTTTGCCTTTCAAATGGAGAGGATGTATTTCCTTCAATTGACCCTTTAGAGTTAGAGGACATAGGGTTTTGAACTTTCAATGCTAATTTTCCAAGTAAAGTTCTGTTTTAAAGTAAAGTCATAGACTTTGTTTTTTACTATTCAGTAACAAAGCTCGTGGGCATCTACATGTAATCACAGATACACCTCTTTGATATTGATATCCCTGGGAAGATTACCTTTATTGAATCAAAGACTCTGACAGCAGGGCAAACTCCTACCATTGTGGACACAGGTATGATGTTCACTCTGTGCATATTAACTGCTCCAACTATGTTGTTTATGATAATTGACCTCTCATATCTTGGTTGAGTCATTTTAAGTCCATATTTGGGATAGTAACCATGAAATGCTTCATGCAGAAGTTGGGCGTATTGGCATAGGAATTTGTTATGACATTAGGTTCCAGGAACTAGCTATGATCTATGGAGCAAGAGGTTAGTTTTCTCTTTCAGTTGAGTTTCCACGTTTTCTGGTTATTCCATGCGGCAACAGCCATATATCATTGAATGAAATTTGAGTATAAACTTTAACCCCTGTACTCGGAAGTCAGAAGTCAGAACCAATAATGTTTTTTTGTTTTATATGATAGTATCATCTTATAGCACCAAAATATATGAAATGTGCCACATTATTCCTTCCTGGCAGTTTAATTGATACATTATCTTTGCACTTGTTATCATATGATGGGTCTTTCATTCCGTTTATTTAGTTTAATTTTTTTTTCTACGAGTGAAGGATTGTACATTTTGCACTTGTAGATACCAAAAGATAATATTATTGAGTTGTTGACATCAGGTGCTCACTTGATTTGCTATCCTGGGGCTTTTAACATGACCACTGGACCATTGCATTGGGAATTGTTGCAGAGAGCAAGGTATTGCTTTGTTTGAAGTCATTTTACAGACTATTTTAATCATATTTATTGTTCATTATAGTCAATCTTACCGGAACCTGCCTTCTATTGTGCAGGGCTACAGATAACCAGGTACTCTATCTTACGTCCTGTATCAGATATGTTACCTGTTTTATGTCTGTATATAAACTTTAAGTTCATTTCATGACACAAACAAAATGTTATGTATTTACATGACGAAGACCATAGAATGCCCCATTCCAGTGTTATTACAATATTACCTTGGCTGTCTATAGGCAGAACTACACCTTCACCATCACATGTCCTACTAGGCTGGTGAAGGTTGTTTTGATGTGATTTATAGTTGGTCAAATTACCAACCATTATGTGCAAGCTTACATGGTTTGTACAAAGACGTTTTTCAAGTGCTATTAGTTGCATTTTTGGGGGGTCATTATCCTTTTGGGGAAATTCAAATCACCTGAATCTTTATCCTTTTGTCTTTGTCGCTGCTACAGATTTCTCGTATGAACTAATTCAGAGAATTTGTTACCTTATTTTGTTATGTTCTTGATATTCGGAGACAGTAAAGTTCCATGCAGTGCATACATGTTTCATAATAATGAAATAGAAAACGTCCTTTTACATTTCAATTGATATGGGGCTTAGCATTATCTATGAAGTAAACTAATATTCAAAGCATGTTGCAATTTGTAAACCAAGTGAATATGTGCACGCACCTTACGTTTAATTTAACTCAATCACGAGTTAGCGTTTCCCCCATATCAACTAATAACATTTTTTCATGGCTTTCATTCTTTTGGTTGGTTGACAGCTATATGTGGCAACTTGTTCACCTGCTCGAGATGCCGGAGCTGGTTATGTGGCATGGGGACACTCCACCCTTGTTGGACCAGTATGTTTTTACACTAAACTTTTTTTTTTGCACATGCTTCCCTTAATTAATTTTTTCCTGCAGCCATTCACTGGGAAGTTCAATTTTTACTTGAACCATTGGTTGGCAAGTTACATTGCCCAAAGGCCCTATACTTGTTTTGTAAAGCACAGTGGAATACTTAATGATAAAGAAAATGCCATCATTTGTGATGCTTGGGATTACTTGCTGAGCTTTTGCGGGGACAATTTTGCTCATAGAGTTTGACCCATATTTCTAAATGTTGCAGTTTGGAGAAGTGCTGGCGACTACAGAACATGAAGAGGCAATAATCATAGCTGAGGTTGATTATTCACTCCTTGAGCTTAGAAGGTGATGTGGTTTCAAACCTAATAATGCATGTTGTCTTTTTAATTCAAGAATGCATCTAGATATATTCGTAACATATTCCTAATCTGTTGATGTATAAAAGAATCTAACAAAAGTTTGTTTCCATTATTCAGGACAAATCTCCCTCTACTGAAGCAGCGGCGAGGAGATCTTTACCAGTTGGTAGATGTCCAGAGGTTGAATTCTCAATGATTGTCGAAGACTTCTATCATACACAAAGCAAGTGTTAGTAAGAAATGGTTGTGAATGTATCAATGGAAATAATGAGACCCATGAGGGTCTATGGGATACCGATAACTATTGAGACTGTATTTCGGATATTGAAGGTTTTAGCAGATATTGTGACTGTATTTTGTGTATTGAAATCTACATTTATTTCGACATCGAAGGTTATAGCAGATGTTCTTTCCTGTTTCCTGGGATAGGTGGGGTTTTGGAGCAAACTCAGATTGACTGTGAAATGGGATGTCCAGCTCCTAGAAGACTAAGTAGGACCTCTTCAGCAGTATTGGGCCCTGAAATTGAATTGGAACGGACAAAATACACGGGCTATCACTTGCTGGCCCAAAAATGAAATGAGGTCCACGTGAAGATGGAAGGCCCCAGGAGGGCATACAAAGGGCACGTGGGTACAGCATGTACAAATCCCCAAGTTAATCTTGGTAGACCTCAGATGGTAACGCCCCAGCCATCAGTACCTTGAAGAGTAGTAGTAGGTATAGAAATCTGAAAAAGAATTTCCTCAGTTTCATAGAATTTCCGTTTAGTGAAGAACATTGCAAATGAATCGCAATCTTACGATTTTTGGTTCTAGAGTTCCGATTTAAAATTTCCTTTTTATGGAGTATAAGTTATAAGCACATTGCAAAGTGTGTATAGCATCGAGTCGTCTCTTATTCTTAGTACAAGTGCACGGCAATGTCCTAAAATCGGAAATTCGGAACACATAATCCTAGATCATAGAGACGATGATGCAGACGCTAGCCTACGAAGATACTGCAGCATTGCTTTGTTGGGAACGGAGCAAAATTCCTCGCTTTGTTCAGTCACTATCCACCTTGTTCTTCTTCTCTTCCTCGGGATCCCCAACGCCCATATCTTTCACTGCATTTCTGGAGTGAGCTTCCTAAATTCAAAAATCAAGTGGGTTCTTTCAAGCACTAGTAGCACGTTACTGAAAGAGTAAAAGTTCAAAGAAAAAAAAGTTGCAGCAACACATTTTAACTTGCATTTCGTTAATCTTCAATGTTCTTGCAAGTTCTTTTCTTTTAACTAATCGATCATCGACATTTTAGGTTATGCTTCAAATTTTAACTAATTGATCATCGACATCTTAGACTATACTTCAAATAAACAAAACTGAAAATGTGTTCTTTCCTTTGTGAAGTATTATTAGTGATAATACTTAGTATGAAGTTCACATCCAAAACCAAGTGACAATGAATGGAGAGGCTCAAACCCTTATAACCGACAAGCAATGTTCCATATTCTCGATGTAAGATTGATATCTCAACACGTCCCCGCACGTGTGGTGAATTTTCAAATCTATCACGTGGATAACATTTTGGGTGACGTGAAGTGCGTGTGATCATTGGGCTTCACACGTGGACGTAGGTAACTCGTTCACATTCAAAACCAATTAGCAATAAATAAAGAGGTCTAAACTCTTATAAACTCATAAACAATGTTTCATATTCCCGATGTAGCATCGATATCTCAATATTATGTTTGTTTATGGTTGCTATAACTATTTGATAAGTGCATAAAATGCGATGATTTTATAGTTTAACCTTTGCATTTAACTTAGCTATTTTCCTTTAAAAAGATTGTTTTAACTTTGTTATTTTCTTAGGTACTTCGTGGAGTAAGATAATGCAAATATGTGTTCAACTGATGCAAGCAAGGCTTCCAATACGAAGTAGAGATGTCAAGGATGGAGTTTGATCATTCACATGGTCAAAAATATCAAGGAAAGGCGATGGAACCACTTCACCAAAATAGAAGCTGTAAACGCAAAAAGCTGAAAACTGGTTTATGCTTATTTTCTCCGGTTTTCAAGGCCTATTTCCATGAGGTTCCGAGAATGTTTTCACTGAGATTACTGCCCAGATTTGTAGAGGTGCGTTTGTAGATCAATTTGGACTCAAGAATCATCCAAATCGGTGATGAAATCATGGAGTTATGAAGCGTCGAAGTTGGACAGAAAATCAGCAGTTCCGGAAAAGCTGTGCAGCAGTCAAGTTCGAGGCAGTGTTTGGGCTGGATTCTGAGAATATTTCTTGGGGGTTTTTGCACGATTTTGAAGAGTGACATCATTAATATAATTTGCCCAAAAGCCAAGCCCAGAGTATATATGGAAGACATTCAAAAGATAGCCCAAACATGGATTCTAATCAAAGAAGGAAACATAGTTTGAAAAGGAAGCTTTGAAGACTTGGAGACTATTTAAGGCAAAACCCTAATACCATAATGTTTTTTTTTCTAAGCCATCATATGGGAAGAGGGAGCCATCAAGAACTCAAGGAGAAGAAGTAAAGTTCAGAGCCCAGAAGAGATCGATCTCTCGACTCAGAAAATCGATCTTTTCCCTTGTTTTTCATCTTTCGTATTTTCTTTTCTTCCCGAATCTTATGAAATTCTCTGGTGTGCTTTCAAAGATGATGAGTAACTAATTTTCCCTTAGTTAGGGGCTGCTTCCAAGCCTAGACATGGTGTAACTATGAAGTTGGCGTTTATTTAATTTGTTCTATGGATTTCGGATATTCATTGGTTTATCGTTATATCATTGATCAATTTTGTATGTTTATTGATGGTGGCCAACATTAGTATGCATGCTAGGTTGTAAAGCTATGAATGTTTTGTATGATCATCATGTCTACTTGCATTCTAGAGTAGCGAGTGAGTGACTTGAGCCCATTCATATAAATCAATGTCTAGGTAGATTAGGACAACATCAGTACCGACATTGTCTAGCCTTATTCATAATCTTTTAGACCTTAATGACTTCTAGGTGAGAGCTATGCGAGAACATCACTCTAGGCTCCATTCTAGATGCTAAGTTAAGTTGAAAACATCATTCTCTTAACATACCAAGTAAGAAAGATTGATAAGTTAAGTTCAACACATCATTGGCTTAGCTTGAGTAAGGATATCCGAATGAATTGAACATGTTAGTAAACACATCATAGGTGTAATCATTGTCTAGTGGTGAGGAGTAGTTTCCAACTAGTTTTTGTTATTTGATTTCCAAAACCAAAATCCCCAAATTTAGTTTTCTGTTTTTGAGCATTCTGTCTGTCATATTTCTGAATTTTGTTAGCATAGCAAAACTACACAGTTTTCCCCCAAATTTTGTGTGTGTCTTCGTCAGTGTGTCTAGTTTCTCCAGATTTAATTTCGTAATTTTTAGTTGGGTCTAGCTATAGGTTTTATTTTCGTCTTTGTCTGGTGTCTGTTCAGTTTTTCAGAGTCATATTTGCAATTGTTAAGTCACAATCCTCTGCGGGAGACACCCTACTTTTCTATACTACCATCGATAACTTGATTGTGATTGCAGGGTTATTTTATAAGTCTATTTTAGGCTTATCACTATTCATCAATTTCTCATCGTCATCCTTTTTAGTACCATCATGCACATACTTTGGAGCATCATATGTATAGAACTTTCGTAGCGCTGGCAACTAGTTCCATAGATGAGACCGTACGATGCAATCATGTTCTTGTCCAATATTAGGCAAGATCAAGATCAAGAGGTACATTGCCCATGCTCTCATGGCTTCATGCTACCTTACGAGGTATAAGTATATCATCCAACATGATCAAGTGTGGGTGTGCCCATGCTTTCTCACGTGGCATATAGGTCCCCAAATTCAATAATGTTTTCACTGCAACTTGTAGAACAAGCATGGAATGCTCCACTGCACCAGACAAAAGGTAAATCTAAAGCCTGAGGCAATCTGGGATTTCACTCATTTCACCAAAAGAGACACCAAAGGTAAAAATCTCAGAGGGATAGAATTTACCGCTACGTTAATATACACAACGGTGAAAATCAGAAGCTAGTCGGGGACAGCGACTCCCAACAAGGACAGCGACTCCAGACTCAATACACGTGGCGATGGCCTACTGTAACATGTGGGATTGAGCATGACGTATTCGCACGTGTGAAGGCGATAGCGGTATAAATTGGTCCCACGCTTATGAGATTCATAGGATGTTACAGTCCAACAGTGTTATGCCAATAATTTTACCTCCCAATTAACATAGTAATTTCCATGCAAAGGGTTCCAACATAGGAATTCACATTTCAAATTTAAACGAACAAATATTCATAATTATATGTGCAATAGTGTTCACAGTAATTAATAAAGAGATTCATGATCATATACCGTTAATTATAAATCTAAGGGCGGAGAGAATTATTTTTAAGTTGAGTTGTTCTGTTTTCAACCCTTTAGATATAAATCTAACAGTGACTGACCATGAATCTTTTGGTCAATTATTGACCAGGTGAACACTACTGATTATTTGTGATCATGTTTTCTTTGATAACAAGTAACTATTTCCCGTAAATAACAATATGTTCACTGTAAGTTGTCTCAACTTTGACAAAGTTATTTTCACTTGTAGCCATGGGCCCATGGTTGTGGGTTACAGGGGTGGGCATAAAATCCCGTAATTCTGAACCCGTTCCGGTCTCGTCCTGAAATTTATCGGGACGGGACGAGATTTAAATCTCAAAATGTTAGGCCCGTCCCATCCTTATACAACGAGACGGGACATGTGGCTGATAATTTAAGTCTCGTTTAGGCCCGTCTCGTCCTGACTACTTTAATAATTGATTTTTTATTAATTAATATGTGATTTGAAGCTTTTATTTAAGTGTTTTGATCTTAGCTCTTTATTTCTTTAAGTTAATAGGTTGTCTCCAATTAACCGTGTTGTATTACACCGTGTTGTATTTCTTTAAGTGTTTTGATCTTAGCTCTAATTAACCGTGTTGTATTACACCGTGTTGTATTTGTAAATATGTTACAAGTACTTGTTAATACTTAATTCAATAATAGTGATGTTTAATACTTTAAGGGCACGTTTACTAACTTGGAATAGAACTTATTATGAATCGGTATCAACAAGAATCGGTATCAGAATATTTCATTCCATTATACTGTTTACTTACCATAAGGAATCAAAACAGGAATAAAACTAAATTACGATTGATGTTATTTACTTACCATATATAATCGGAATTAAAACTAGTTTGATTACTAAAATACCCTTACAAGAAAGGAAGCTAGATGTTTGCAATTTTATTGTTCTTCTTTTCAAAGATGTAAATATTCTTAGATGATATATTCATCAGACCACCTAAACTATATATATTGGTTAACTCAAGTGCGTGTGTTCAAAGTTTTGCAGCACATATATGAACACTCATGAATGAAATAGAACCGAACGAAACATAGAGGAGACGATAAACAAAAACAAAGAAGCTTATCGATCACCATGGAAGAGAGAAACAGACCTTGGAGTGTGCCGTCTTCTTTTCTATTTTGTCGTCGTTGTTTTGTTGTCTTCTCTTTTATATATATATATATATATATATATATCAAGGAGGATGTGAAGCGGACGTCCACACTCCGGCTTAAAGTGCGGACGTCATCCGTTCTCCGCCGTCTCACGCCGGCAATGGCTTCTCTCCTTCCCGGATGACAGCACAGGCTTCCAGGACGGTTTCTCTCCTTCCAGGACTGGCCGACGACAAGTTTTCCGGCCAACCTTGATCAATCATGGTGTTTTCCGTCCAGAGCTTCAATCCGGCCGGAAAACTTGTCGCCGGCCAGTCCTGGAGAAACCGTCCTGGAAGCCTATGCTGTCGTCCGGGAAGGAGAGAAGCAGTCGCCGGCGTGAGACGGCGGAGAACGGATGACGTCCGCACTTTAAGCCGGAGTGCGGACGTCCGCTTCACATCCTCTTTGATATATATATATATATATATATATCCTCACATAATTATAATATTTTCTCCCCAAAATATCCTCACATAATTATAATATTCTAAATGACCCAACCCTAGATATATATATATATATATATATATATATATATATAGTCCCTATCCAGAGCGAAGCTTCGCTTTAGAATTAACGTGCGAAGGTCCTTATTTGACTCACTTTTCGGTCATATTTTTCGATCATACCCGGTCAGTGTCTAGATACATATCGTATGATCATCCTTACAAAGTTTCATCCAGTTTGGTGACCGTTTAAGTCTCCATAATCATGATTTACTCCAACGGTTCTACTTTGACAGATTTTGTTCTATTGATTTATTTTATCTGATTCGGTGTGCAAACGATCACCAAACTGGATGAAACTTTGTAAGGGATGAACATACGATATGTATCTAGACACTGACCGGGTATGATCGAAAAATATGACCGAAAAATAAGTCAAATAAGGACCTTCGCACGTTAATTCCAGAGCGAAGCTTCGCTCTGGATAGGGACTGTATATATATATATATATATATATATATATATATATATATATAGGGTTGGGTCATTTAGAAATATTATAATTATGTGAGGATATTTTGGGGAGAAAAAGTTGATTCCATTACCTTGATTCTGATACCCACCTCTCCCCTTGGGTATCGAATAAGGGGTTTTTGTCAGGAATCGATTCTTGATAAGCAAGTGAGACCCACATCCATTTCAATACCTTGACATGTTAGTAAACGCCGGAATTCATCCATTCCGGAATCAATTACACCACTATCAATTTCATTCCAGGTTAGTAAACATTCCCTAATTTGTTAATTGTTATACACTCTCTTCTTGCACCGTAGTAGTGATGACAAGTTTAGAGAAAGTAAGCAGTATAAACTCTTTTATTACACCGTGTTGTATTTGTAAATATGTTACAAGTACTTGTTAATACTTAATAGAGTAAAGAACACTATAAAACTATAAAACTCTTTCTTTTACCTACAAATTTATTTTCAACTTTTTTTATCCGGGATTAGGCCTGTCCCGTCCCGTCCCGATTTCAATATCCGAAACGAGCCGTGAGATTAGCTATATCCCGTCCTATCCCGTCCCATGCCCACCCGTAGTGGGTTATCTCCTCGCAGTTTGTTTATCTCTTAAAAAACAATCATAAAAATGTTAAATGGGTCTAACCTGATTCCTAACTTAATTAGCTCATAACATCTATCAGTTTCTTCTTAATTCGATCGCATATCTTGTATTCTTGGTTTCTTATGATCATTGAAATAGTCACGCTAATGTAATCTTACAGCTAGAAGTGCAAGTGTTCGGGAATTGATTTATGTATTACACCTCAAGCCAAGAAGAAGCTTGAAAATTATAGGTGGAAATAAGAGCAAAGAATCAAAGCTGTGGGCCGGTTTGTAGGGTTTAAAGGTTCAAGTTGATGTTGCATTTTCTAATCAGATACAAGGGCCTGACCAAAGTCCTTAACATACACCCTACTCAATATTTTTATCTAATCACCCTCACAGCATCCATTACCATCTGATTGTGAAAGTACACAAGATCGATCATTGTCTAATTGTTGGTGCAGGCCACCTTACAATGTATCATATTAAAACCCAAGAACCCAAATGGCTGGGATACGGTTTGAAACCCTAATAAGGAACCAAATCGAAGAACTTTCATTGTCTTTCTCTTTTTATCGAACACTTGGTGTGCATAAAGGGCAACGCCCGTTGTAAGAACCATAATCCATGTCATGAAATGGATGAACATGATGCAAACAAAACTGGAACAACATGTGATCTTGGCTAGGGTTATGGGGGCAGATCCTTTGGCTCCCATCTAGTTTAAGGCAATGGTGGGGTTTCTTGTTTGGATGATCTTGATGCTACTCCAAGCCATCCTTTTCGGTATACTTAATGGGGTTTAATTTCGTTTGTTTTGTCAACTAATAAGGAAGCACAAAATTTTAATACTAGCTAATTCATAGTACATGAACTATGAACTATGAACTATGAATGATGATCATTTCATTGTCTCGTTTATATTCCCTTGGGTAGTGCAGTACGTCTTTCAAGTAAGAAGGCATTGCGGTAACATTTGGGTGAAGACAATACAGTGAGTAGTCATTTAGGTAAAAGATGTATCGGTAAAGCATGCAGTTCGTTGCCCATATGATGGAAAAGGTGAATAATTATTTACCATACTAAATTACTAACTTGTGAAAAGTGAACCAATATTTACCATATGAAAAAAGGTAAATCAATTAGGATTTAAATCATCAAAGGCTCCATATATAGTAGGATTTAAACTTCATCAAAGGCTCCATAGAGCCGTTTATCAAATTTAGCGCTTAAATTTCCATGATTAAATTCATTAAAGGATTTTAAGGCTCCTTCTGTAAACCAACCATGGTAAAACTCAATTTCCCATGTTTCAAAGGCTTACTTTTACTCTTCCACTTGATTTCGCTTTATATCTGCCATTTCCTTTTAGATCTTCACATTTCAAAATATAAAAAAAAAAAATATTTGTTTGTTCTTTTAACTATTTTCGGATAGGGCATCAACTAAATTTTAGGGAATTTTTATGATATGTTTTAAAACCCTCCTCCAAATGTAACCTACCCATTGAGAAAGAAAAGAGTGCACAATGCATGTCTTAAAACTACCAAGAACAATGTACAAACAAAATCATGTACCAAATTATCGGTTACATATAAAACATCTCTATCTTGTAGCTAACCATTATCAATCATGGCCTTGCCAACTCAATATGAACTTTAAACCTAAATATAACGCACCTTCCTCATCTAACTACAATCCCTTTTTTTATTGTGCTACCAATCCTACCATACCCGTGCTATAAAACTTGAAATTAGCATTTCATCTAAATCAAACCCTCATTAACTAGTAGCTTCAATTTTGGAACACATTCAACCACCAAACTTAATCACAGCAATCACCAATTTAAACACTCAGACCTAATTTCTCTTCGAATTAAACCAATTCAGGACCAAAAACCAAAAAAAGGTTCTACCAAAATTAACCCAAAAAAGGCAAAAGAAACGCGGACGGCCAATAATTACTCGCGTCAAACCGTAACGCTGTCCTTGTCCCCTTGAGGCTTCAAAATTTTTGAACGGAAGGACAGAGCGTAATTACTCGCCGTCACAAGTGCAGTCTAGGCATTAAAAAAAGGCGCAGTCTATCGCCACGTCAGCAAACTGCCAAACTGGCATTGGCTCCGATTTGGAAGGAGGGAGGTAGGGGACGCGCACGCGCGCGTGAGATGGTGATAATATAAAGCCACACTTCCCCTGTTCCCAATTGCTCTTCATCTTCAAGGCGTGCCTCTTCTGCTCTCAATTGCTCTCTCTTTCTCTCCAATCTCTGTCTACACTAGACAAAACCATCGATTGCTTTTTCTCTCTTTCACCCAGAAACTTGTTCCTTTGTTTTCTCACTCCGTGCAGCTTTTGAACCTCTCACTCTTGTTCCTTGTTTAATTTTGTCACTCTCATCGATAACAATGTCAAAGCGGGAGAGCCCTTCTTTCTCTTCTAGTCTTTTGGATAAAATTTACCGCTCAATTGACGAGAGCGAGAGGCGAGGTGAGGACGTGAAGTTTTACGGCGAGACGAAGACGACGGCATTGCCGAAGAGAAACAGCAAAAGCGGGAGAAATATTGCTGTGGAGGAGGAGATGTCGGCGATTCGCAGAGCTTGTTTGATTGAGAAATGGATTGAGAAGAAGGCTATGGAGAAGGCAGAGGCAGAACGGAGGAGCAGGAAATTGGAGAGGGATCATGATGACGGAGTGTTTTTCAGTTCAAATTCATGCTCTTCGGAGTCGAGTTCCGGCGGATTCTCCTCGTCGGATGCTGAGTCCATGTATGGCTCTCGCCCGCAGAGGGCGTCTTGTTTTGTTCCTTCACTGTGGCCGAAGCCGATTCGGACTCGGCCGGTGAAAACAGAGAAGAAACAGAGTGCTCTGTCTCATCAACAGAGAGATTTTTGCTTGCTTGATGATTATACTCAGAGTCGTATCACAGATCGTACTGTGAAGGTGGAAGAAAGTACGATCAAGTCCAAATCAAGGGCATTGAAGCTTTACGACAATCTGAAGAAGGTGAAGCAGCCAATCTCGCCTGGCGGTCGTGTTGCGAGTTTTCTCAATTCTCTCTTCACAACAGGGCAAGTCAAGAAGAGCAAGGGCTCATCATCAGTTTCAGGGTATGAAGAAACAGAGAGGAGAATATATTCACTGCAGGGCCCAACGTGTTCTTCTGCTTCATCATTTTCAAGGTCATGCCTAAGCAAAAACTCACCCAGCACAAGAGAAAAGTTGCGCAATGGGGTTAAGAAATCCGTCCAATTCTACCCGGTAAGTGTTGTAGTTGGCGAGGATCGTCAACCGTGTAGCCAAAAGTGCGTGTACGAAGAACAAGACGCACATCTTGTGCCTGTAACTGTGCCGACGGCATGGAAAATCGGTCGATCTCGGTCGAGAAGAACAGAGGAAGAGATCGTCAAGCTTCGAGTATTGGAGAAAAGCAGGCAAGCAGAAGAAGCAGCCCGGGAGTCTCTGAAAGACCACCGTCGCAACCAAGCTAAGAATGAGTCTTTATTCAGTAGAGACTATGACAACCATGATGATGATATGGATGATGATGCCGCTAGTTGTTCGAGTTCGGATCTTTTCGAGCTCGATCACCTTGCGGTGGCCGGAAAAGAAAGGTATCTGGAAGAGCTTCCGGTGTACGAAACCACTCGTGTCAAATGTACGAATCGTGCCATTTTCTAATGGCTTTGAGGATCAACATTGTAGTTTTTTTGTTTACAACATATACAAAGTACAGAACAATGTTGTTTGTTTAGTTTTGAGTTTTCTCTTTGTTTTACTGATTAATGGAGTTGATGATAGACATTCCTTCTTGTGTCACCCATTTTGAATTCTAGCTATGGATGATTCAGAAAATCATTAGCTGTTATTGTTCTCGTAGTTGATGCCGGGAAGAAGATAGTGTCATTTTGGGGATGTGAAAAAAGGGATAAAAATAAAGTGGTTTCAAACAGAGAATTTGATCTTCTTTTCTTTCTGAATGGGGATACGTTTTGATAGTTGATCATGATCAAAGACTGAGAATGACACACTGACAGAGAAGTTTGATAGGAACGGTAAAAAGAAAGAAAAAGAGAGAAGGGAAATGAAAGAGGAAAAGATTCGAAGATCGTAATGGCAAGCAAGCAAAGAAAGAACATGAAATGGAGAGGAAGGGCGTGATGGCAAAGGCAAAGGCAGATCTTCGCCCATGGGAATAGAGAAAGGGCGAGTCCAATAAAGCATTTGGCTTTCTTTTCTTTTCTTTTCTGTTATGTTCTGTTCTGTTCTCTTCTTTTCTTTCTCTGGAACGGGAATTGGGATTTTGTAATTTCGTATTGGCATTTTGGCCCCTTCTTACTTGGATGTTGCGTTAGCATATCCCTATTCCCATCCCACCAACCAATAAAACATAAAGACATTCAAATACACTAGTATAGTGGTATGGTATGCTTTGGTCTTGGGTACAAGTCTAGCTGTCTAGCTTCATGTGATTCCCTGTATGAAATATCTAAATTTTTTTTTTTGTTTCATACCTCAAATATGAATCGTTATTTAAGACTAAATATGAGATTGTGAGTCTCGAAACGATAATTAAAATAACAGATCAAACCTAAACGAAGAAAAAAAAAAAACACACAACATGTTAGTTGCGTAAAGAAAAATCCTTGTACATACGTTCTAAATAGTGAATTTAAGTCGATTTGTGGAGACTTCTCCAAATCCAACCGATGTAGCTTTACATATAGGAGCAAGTCGGGTTTATGCTTAGTATCCTATTATATGTCTTTTTATTACATGTAACTGATATGTGTGTGAATTGAAATGCTTTGAAGAGGTATATGTAGAACAGATCACTTCTACATTCAAGAACAAAAATTCTCCCATATTTTTGTTGTGGAGCCTTAGAAAGTCGACTTGTTACCAAATTGTATATTGCATTAAGAATGGAGACATGGGTAAAGTTGTTGTTACAAGCTAGCTAGAAACGAATCTTACATGATGATTGCTGAAGCGACTAAATTAACAAGAACACGACCGAACTTAAACAAAATTAGAGCATCAAGATTGGAATCAAATCCCTAAGAGCATGCAAGATGGTGGGTTATTCATTGTTAGTAGACCTAATAATAATTCATAACATAGCTAGCTATTTATATTAAGATTAATTAGTACGTGATGAGCATGCAGATCGAAGCTTCATTGGGTCTCAAATTCTCATTCTGAAAATGCAGAGAAATGGGTGATATTGAGGTCCACTTAAAAAAGAAGAAGAAGAAGAATCTCTTTCTAACTAGTCAAAGAAGCATCATCATCTATGATTAATTAACAACTAAAAAACAAGCCTCAAACTCAATTCAACCCAACTCCTCAATTCATTTGATTTAGGCGGCTGTGGATTCGTAATTTATAACAAAGTTAGTTAAACAACTACCAATTAATAAGGTTTCTTAATTTTCGATCTTCAGTCGGGCGGTTAAATCGTTCAAAAGAAAAATTTTATCGTTTATTTTTTTTTTTTTTATCATATTACAACTAAGTGAGTTGAACTCACAACTTCTCACTTATTAAGGAGAGACTATGTCGCTAAACCAAATAGTACTGGGCTGATACCGTTCATTTGAAATGATAGATATTGTGTTCAAATTAATTTTTTTTCTTTTTCTGAAACACAATTAAGAATACTTTTAGTAATTAAGATATTTGTGGTATGCAATTGTGGATATTGGAGGGGTCCGTCGGTTTGACAACATATAATTAATATATCCTCTTAGGGACTTAGGGTTGCAATTTATCAAGAAAATAACAAGGTAAATCAAGTATAGTTTGAGTTAATTAGAAGCATTCCCCTCTTATTTTGGCCTTGATTTATTTGAGATGGCTAGATTCTATAAAGTAGTGGGTGAGGGTGGGGGAAATTGCATTGCCAGCAATGATGAGAAGAATAATGTTTGTGGATGGTAGAGGGAAATTGATTGAATTGAATTGAGAAAAGAACACTGCCTAGGTTAGATAGCTGATATTCATTGGACCTAAATGTTTTTCAGGACCATATCTCCTAATGTCTTACGCTTGTAGGGCTGTGTACCAATTCCATAATCATATCCATTATATTCCCTTCATGGCTTCAACCCAGATGCCCTTTTTTTGTTGTTGCTTTGATTCTTTGTTTGTTTGGAAGCTAGGTAAGCAACCTGGGCAATTAGCATTCATGGAGGTTAAATGGGAGAAAATGCGGACTGTTGTTTTCTTCCAGTACATTCATATATAATTTCTTCCCTACAGAAAAAGAATCTAACTCAACCTGGGTACATAGTTAAATTTAGAAATATAAACTTTGGCTGTTAAGTATAAGTAAATTACTGTATCTGTTTTCTTCATACCAGACTCCAACAAAACCCTGTACGTAATTGAAGTAGTGAATAATGGAAGTACGGGGATCTAGCTTAGCTTCACCTTCCATATTATTCATCATTACAGTGCCCGCAGCCTCAAGAAAACTCAGTCAGTTCTTCAAGTCTATGCAATCCAAGGGCTTTCTGGGCTAGAGAGGAAAAATTTTAAGAACATTATATGACAAATGATCCACTCTTAATTTTGGTGTTTCATGTTTCAAAACAATCATAAATATACATGATTTTAGAAACACGACATACATTTTTAGTACATGACGTCAGTAACGTCGTTAACTCTATGTAATTTCGTAATTTTCAAAAGCTGATTTCAGGTTTTCTCCATTCTCTCTTTTCTTTATATTTGTTTTACTTTTTTTCTATTTATATACTTTTTTTAATTTGTTAACTTAGACCATAATCTTAATGACTTTGCTGTCTGCAAGTAGATCCACTCTATTCCATATTTTGTTTTAATTTTGGTCTTCCAGAAATTGTTGTTTTGTTACTAGTTAAGCAATGAAAATTGGATCTTATGTGGTCAAAAATGACTTTGCTGCTCTTCAAAAAAAATTATTACTAGTTTAGCAATGATAATTAGATCTTTTTGATTTCTCTCTTCTTAGTAATTATTAATTTAAATAATTTATTACTGTTAAATTAAAAGAGTGACGGATTTGTTCCTCAAATTTTTAAATTTTAACAAAAAATACACAATATAACATCAGACATAACGGCATGTACATATTTTTGGTTGAGATTAAAAGTTCATGTACATTTATGATTGTTTTGAAACTTAAAACACCAAAATTAGGAGTGGACCATTTATCATACTGTTCTTAAAATTTCCCCTAAAGAAAACCTCAACCAATTCGCTTACCAAATACAATTTATATTTCTTGTTGGTAGGGAAAGCAACAAGATCACCTACCAGAATGCATGTGAGAACCTGGTTTAATAATACAAATTCTTCATACCAGATACATCATTCACAGATGTTTATATATAATATATCTATAAATAAACCAAACTAATTCTTTTCTGTACGTATTATTCAAGATATATACGAATAAGTATTTAAGAAAACTGCGTGGAAAGTGATCGGGGGAAAAAGGGGAGGAGAATCAGGTTGAGCACAGCAGCTGCTGCTGCTCCCTGAGGTTGAGCTCAATAAGAGTTGAATAATCCACTCACTCACAGAGAGTCACAGCCCACAGGGATCGAGTGGCTAGCCAGCTAGGGTTTGCTTCCTTCCACTTTTAGTCGGATAGTGTTGGTCTACTAAGAGAAAGACAGAGAGAAAAAGAACAAAGAGACGAAGTCACAAAGCAGCTAAGTCTTTGATTTGTCGATCCCGAGGTGATTTTCCCCACCGGATTGATTAGCAGCAGTTCCTTTCTTGTACAAAAGTGAGCTGTGACTGTGAGAGGTCTAAATCTCTCAGGACCATTTTTTGTTGCGTCCATCACGTACTTCACATTTATGAAGTTTTATGAAATTTCCAACAGGTGATCATTCTAAGCTGAGCTACAGATATACACACATCGATACAGAATATGAATCAACCGCGCGTGTTAGTTTTCTACTAGCCTTCTAGTACTTAAACAGTTAAACTTGATCAAAGCTAGTGATCGATGTTGTCCAAAATTAATTACCCGGAGAGCAGAGATGATACAACGAACGATGACTTAGTTTCAAAAACATATTTCATTTTCAACTTACCTTCGAAGGAACTCCCACATAGTCCTATCAACTATATATAGGCTCCCAACTATAGCTCGATCATAAGGACTAAATGTGCGCATTTCTAGTGAAGGTTATACCGGTTATAAAGATTAGGGCGTTTGTGCATGAGAATCATGGTGGAACACGAACAACATATAATCATGGACAAGAGGCAGGGACGTATAGTGGTTCACCATGTCAACGGAGGATATGACTACGTCCACTTTAGAATCAACTATCATGGCCAATAGGCCTTTTGTGGAATCGGGAGAGAGATCATCCATGCAGCCAGCTAGCTAGTTAGAGAGCTTTCTATATATGGGAAGCATTCCCTTTATAGTCAAGGAAGGTTCCCTCATTTTACATATTTCCGATGTGGGACAAACTATACATGACTATTATCAAGGTGTCTTCTTGTGGAGCTTGGAGGAACACATTCCTGATGTGGTACGGATGATATTTCACCATGACGAGGTAGCCTGGATGTCGGTTTACAAGTTTCATGATTGGTCTATGAGCGGGGAATGTAGTTTCCTAACTACCGACTACAGAAATTATAATGTAAAGATTATGACATTGATTTAGTCAATGAAATTCCCTATCCCTCAAAAAAAATTAAAAAATAAAAATATATATAGCTACAAACATTATGGCAGCTCCGAATCTAACCTCAATAGCTCATGAGCTAGCTAGATTTATTATAAAAGAAAATGTAGATCTTTATCATATGGATTTCTTTATCATATGGAAACTTCAGGAAACTTCACGAGTCAGAATGATAATTATAAATAAGAATCATTTATCTTATGATAATTATAAATAAGAATCATTTATCTTAAAATTGTTTTCTTTTGATGATGAAAGATTTGTTTGTAGCAATTCGCAAAAGCTAGCTAGGTCTTTCTCTTGTATTACTTCTCTCGAGCTGGACCTGATTGGATCTTTCTTTTCTTGAATTAAACTTTTCCTTTTGTTTCTTACGCATGTTGATTATAGTGTTTTTGACCACACCTAACCTCATTGTATTTTTTTTTCCCTTTTGCAAATGATGGTCCAGTTTTAACCCTTATGCCTTCCTTTTTAGTAAACATCGCCCTTTTACCCAAGTCTGGTCATATATCCATATCTATGATCCAGTCATAGACTAAATCGCCCAGGCAGATAAGCTAAGCAAAAACAAACACACATGAATAACTACATCTGCACTATTATGACCAATTGTACTGGGTTGGCACTTCACAAGTTCCGCCCATTTTGTCTCTCTCGTTTGCAAGAACACTTGAACAATACAAGTTGGGAGGGCCTTTATAAGCACCGTTACACCGTTGTTAAGCTTCCCTTTCTTTGCATCCTTTTACATTACTAGCACTTCTTTGCATAGACAAATCAGGTGCAAAGGGTAACAAAACAGAATGAACAAACTTCAAGGGATGTTTCAGAAGAAAAAGGAGTCTCCAAAGGCGTCATCGAGGATTGAGCGTACCTATTGCACGGCGGCCGTGGAGCCGCACAGTTGTTGTCGAGAGTCGGTTGACGTTGTTTCGATGAGCACTACCAACAAGTTGGAACAACAGGTAGATGTATTTCAAATCATTTCATCGAACATCTTACATTAATTAAGCGCAAAAGTTAGCCTAACAAAATCGGTGAAGTATAAAAATATATAAATCCAGCTGAAACTAAATGTTTTTCTCTGATTTGGGTCTTGGATTTGGGCCTAAAAGGTAGCAGAACTGGAAAAGAAACTTGAAAAGGAGAGAGAACTGCGGATGATGTACAGAAAGAAATTGGAAAGAACACAAGATTATTTGAGGTGTTGTCTACAAGTAGCCCAAGAAAATGGGTTTTTGGACCTTATACTCCACAACACAGATCATGCCAGCCTTGTTAACAATGCCAATGGCTATCCCAGTCCACAGTTGCCAACTACTCCTCTGCACCAGCACCAACACAACGAACCTTCGGATTTAGATGCTCTGATTGATCAAGCCAAGCTAAATGGATGGTACATAGATCCAGATGAGGCAAGTGTTCTCTACATCTGTTTTTATAACATGTATTTGCATGTCTCCAGTTAAGAGCACGTAGTGCGACAACATAACATGTCATATGGTCTGATGATAATGTGTGATGAAAATTGGACCAGATTGAATTCGAAGAGAAGATAGGGCAGGGGAGCACAGCGCAGATATACAAAGCAACATGGCATGGACTTGATGTTGCGGTGAAATGCATAGAACCTGACTTCTTTGAATCCAACGAGAATGGTGTCTCATTTTTCGCTCAAGAGCTCGAAACGTTATGCAGGCAGCGCCATCGGTATGTGCTTCATCTAATGGGGGCGTGCCTTGATCCTCCTAACTATGCCTGGGTTGTGACCGAGTTCTTGTGCTCGACATTGAAAGAGTGGCTGCATGGCCCCGGAAATAGGCAAAAAGAGAGGATGATTGAGCTTCCTCCACTAGCAGACAGGGTGGCCAAGGCACTGGAGATTTCTCAGGCCATGCAGTATCTCCATGAACAAAAGCCTAAGATTCTTCACCGTGACCTAAAGCCTAGCAACATCTTCTTGGACGATGCTGGTCACATTAGAGTTGCGGATTTCGGTCACGCTCGGTTTTTGAGTGATGAGGAGATGGCACTAACCGGAGAAACAGGTAAATGAGATGATCCGATACATATATACGTTTCATACATTTTGGTATCAAAATACTTTAGCTAAGGTTTTGTTTGCATATATGTTAACTCTTCTCTAAAAACTTGCAGGAACATATGTGTATATGGCACCAGAGGTGATCCAGTGCGAGCCTTATAATGAGAAATGTGATGTATACAGCTTCGGGATTATACTCAATGAGATTATAACTGGAAATTATCCATACATTGAGACAGATTATGGTCCTACTATGGTACGTATTAGTTAAAGGAAAATGATTCTTGGTCTTAATAAGGTCTATGATTTGTGGTCTTAATCCTATGTGGCATGCTATGTCACTTAGACACATCACCAATTTTAAGGATTTTGTCATGTCATTCTTAAGCAAAAAGACAATCTCATCATTCTCAAATCTAATGGTTCTAGATTATTTTGTTTTTATTAAGAAATAAATTATTATTATGTCTTTTCTTTTCTATAAAAATTATATATTTCTAGTCTTTTCTCTCTTTTAATTTTCATCACGATCATGTTTAGATAATGTTGTCTAGATTAAACACCAAAATATAATATGAAAATACATATATTTTTGATTACTTGTTCAAATTGTGAGTTCATACGAATATAAATAGATATATATATATATATACATATAATTTGTCCAAGAAAAATCAATTTCAACCAATATAAAAATTTACATATATATAATAATTCGTCCGAGATAAAGTTTATATATATATATAAAGTTGTTTTTAAGTTTTATTTTATTTGGTAGGAAAGAAATTTTAATAAATTAATAAATTTGTGGTATATAGGCTTCATTTGGTATCTTTACTAACTAGATCATTATTAAGAAAATATTCCATATTAGTTTATATCAACTATTAATTATTAGGGTTAAAATTGTATCTTTACTCAAAAATAACTTTGTGTGATTTTTAAAATTGATGAAGTGTCTAGATGATATGGCATGCCACCTAGGATTAAGACCATAAATCTCAGGTCTCATTAAAGCCCTCTAACACTACCCTTAGTTAAACAACTCTTCCTCAAGTCGAGCAAATCTAGATGTTAAACAAAAGCCTCACCTTTAAGTACTACTCTTCAGATATAAGGAAGAACAAAACTTTAGACTTGTCTATTCCAGCCGGCAATACTGATCAATCTGTTGTGGTAATCACGTCGGATCTTGTTATTGTAGATTGCAATGGAAGTTGTTGAGGGTAAACTGAGGCCAAGACTTCCCGATGATGACAATGGCCAACTTGGGGAGCTAATTGAGCTGATTTGCCTTTCATGGGAGGCAGATGCTTCCATCAGACCATCCTTTGACACCATCACTTGCAGTCTGAAGAAGCTTCAAAACATAATAGTCTACAATCCTTAGTCTGAATATATCATGCTGATAATCTTAGTTTTATACTTCATTAAAGCAAGTAAAATATGGGCGGACTAGTATTGTATATGCAAAAGCGATACTGCTTTGGTTTTGGGATATGCTTTCTCAGTTATCTCCAAGTCGAAGATAATTGTAATATGTAATATGACGAAAAATGATGAAGTAGAAAGTCTCGTACCAAATTATTTTGCAAGTACTACCAAATTATCCAAGAAGATTCCTCCTTCAGAGTCCAGATTCTAGATATAACACAATGACACATCAGAATATATGCTCAAAGATAGAGAACATTGATTGATGCTGTAGCTAGTCAGCTTAAAATGAGAAATGTGTTTCCTAACATTGAAATAGTTGCCTACTAGTGAAGCTTATGCAAGGAATCTGTAACCAAAGACCCAATTCCAGCAGGAAGAACCTGTTCTTTGAATCAATCAATGCCTTTATACTCTGCTTGAACAATCAGAAATTACTTTCCCATTTTGTGCGAGATATAGTTGTCAACTTGTATTCCCTATACTATTGGTTTTGGAATCCTGGTAACAAAGGCGATTGCGGGTGCCATTAGGGCGACGGATGCTAATTATATATGAATTATCACAGTCAACTTAGACATTCAGTAGACAACCATTTTGTGCTGGTATTTTCTGTTCTTTTGTTGGATGTGCTCTCTAAAACATTGAGATTTAGAGCCAACAGAGGACTCTGTTTTATGAACAGGGGTGCTATTACATCTGCTCGCTACTGTTGGCATGAGGAACTAGTGGAAGGTACAAGTTATGTAAGCTAATCTGTTTTCAAGTAGCTAAGGAAGCAATTCAAGTTCTGTTATTCTTGTCCTGCAGTTCCCTCTTTTGGGTTTGAATGTTTAATGCTTGCTTTCATTTGTTTATAACGTACGTGACAGGTTTTTGATGGAAGCCACAGAGAAAGGTTAAAAGGAAGCGGAGTAAGCATGTCGAGAAATCGATCTGGGAGTGATGGAGGTGAAGTTGTAGTGGAGGTTGGAAGCGAAGAGATGGAAGATGAAGCAAAAGGGTCTTGTCCAAAAGGCTTAGAATCTTCAGTTCCCAATCAAATTAGCAAAGTAGACATCCATGTTGGCTCTTCTTCCCCTGAGATTACAGGATCCAGTAACGCTCCCATCTCTAATGAAGAGCAGAGTTATATGGAGCATATTAGTTCCCCCACTAAAAAGGAGGAGGACGAGGAGATTTACGAGAAGGTTAACAAAGTGAACAAGAAGATGGTGATGGAGTATATTGTTTTCGTGTGCAGTTCGGGTGTTTTAGTTGCTAGCTTTACTGTCGAGAAACTAGAGAATCTTAAGCCTGGGGATTGGAGATGTGGAAATGCTGCGTGCTTGTGATGCTCATCTTCTGTGGAATGCTGGTTACGGATTGGGCTTTGAGTCTGTTAGCTTTTGTGATTGAGTGGAGCTTTCTGATGAAGAAGAAGGCGTTGTATTTGGTCTTTGGAATGAAAAAGACGGTTCAGATTTTCCTATGGTTGAGTACGGTGTTTCTGACATGGCTATTCTTCTTCAACTATAATCGTGGGACTGAAAGATCAAAGACTTCCACCAAGATTTTGGATCACATTACATGGACTCTTGTTTCGCTGCTTATTGGTGCCTTTTTGTGGATGTTGTCAACTTTGTTGTTTAAGATCTTAGCATCTAATTCATGGCCGACACCTATTTTTATAGGATTCAAGAAATCTTGTTCCATCAGCATGTTATGGAGACACTTTCAGGACCTCCGTTAGTAGACGAGAATGCCAAGATTAGGAGATCAAACAGCACCGGCCTGCAAGTCTCTGGAGGATAGAGAATCCAAAGGAGGTCTCAGTTGAGACCATGGATACAATGCTGGCTGCTGTTAGTTCTGGTAAAGGTGCAGGCTATACAAGTAAGAGGCAAGCCAAATCTGTTGCGTCCAAAATGTTTCGAAATGTCGCTAAGCCCGGTAACAAGTGAGGCTATAACTAAGTTTGCCATCTTCTTCTTCTTTTTTGGTCTTGTTTTGGATATCTATCTTAACAAGGTTAAAATCGAGTAGGTACATCGAGGAGGAAGACATCATGAGGTTCATGCCTCGGAAAGAGGTGGATCTTGTATACTCTGTCTCTTGGAGGAGCATTGGAAACCGGTAAAATTACAGAAGAAGATCTACGGACTTGGATGGTAAGCTTCACTTAACATAAAAAGTCGGAGTTTCCTTAGAAACATATGTGATACCCACATTATACTTATATGACAACAAACTTGTTTAGGTAATCTGCACTTGTTTTCACTTTTTCTGGTGAATGTCGACCAGGATCGCATTGCATTGATCCATTCTACAATTGACACCAAAGCAATTAGAGCAAGTTTTTACTAGCGTGGTGATTGTTATCACCATCGTAGTGTGGCTACTATTGGTGGAATTGCAAGCTCAAACCTAGTTGTTTTCCTCTCAACACAGTTCTTATTGGCAGCTTTTATGTTTGGAAACACTTGCAAGAATGTATTCGAAGCTATCGTGTTCATATTTGTGATACATCCATTCGATGTTGGTGATGGCATTGTCTTTGATGATTTTCCGGTAATTACTTATGCATCTAAATTTTATTTCAATTTGTTGATGTTCAAATTTCAAATGCTTGCTTTATTATTAATAAAATAATAATAAAATAAAAATAAAAATAAGGGGACGGGCGGTGGGCTCCCAGAGTGTGGCAGACATTTTTTCTTTGGGATTGAGGGTGTGACTTGTTCTTTACATTATCTGCTTCTGAAGAGCTAATATCATCTAATTATTTATTATTTAAAAATAAATAAAAATATTCAAATGCTTGCTGTTATGTGATACGCAGTTGGTGGTTGAGGAGATGAACGTCTTAACTACCACCTTCTTGAAATCAAATAATGAAAAGGTGTACTACCGAAATTCAATTTTGTGCACCAAAACCATTAGCAATTATTACAGAATTCCAGATATGGGAGATACAGTGGAATTCTCAATTGTTTTGACACCAGTGGAGAAGATGGACATGCTGAAAAATAAGATAAAGGAGTGAGTTGAATGAAGCTTTAACTTCAAGCAATTATGTTTGCATGCGTCTCAAGTCTATGAACATATAGTAAAGATGATCATGCTGCTAATTTGTCTGTTTGGTGATGCTATTTTGTGTTCAGTCTCAAGATAACTTGGAGAGCAAACCGCAGGCGGACGCAGGTGGGGGCCAGCGGGGCCACCGCCTCCACTCAGCTTTTGACGTCTGGCGTTTGAAGTCTTTTTTTTTATTTTATTTTTTTAAAATTTGCTTTTCCCTACGTTTCGTATCCCACTATTATATATATATCACATCAAAATGACCCGGTGTTTTGACTAGGATTGAGTCCAAAATTAATTAGAGTCCCATTTCGAACCCTAAACTCTTACAGAATTGGGTGATCAATTTTCATTGTTTTTTTCTTATCTGGGTTTTCATTTTAATGAAAGATTAATGAACGGTGAATTTGAAATTCCGTTATTCTCTATAAAATGAACAATAAGTCTGTTTAGATGTGTTCATATTAGATGTTTAATGTGGAAAGCCTGCAATTTTATAGTGTCTGATTAAGATTTCATATAATTAGTGGAAAAAAACTTCAATATATTCCAGAATAGTATATTGATTAACTAGCTGAAGAGCTAAAAAATAGATAGAGTAATGCTAGATAAACCACCTTTTTAGTGAACCACCTAGAGTCCACCTTAGGTGGCAGCTGATGTGGCATAACCACATCATCAAAACATAAGTTCATTTTTTTATAGTTCTATTGTTCTTAATTACGAAATTATTTTATATATGATTAATTTTAAAGTAAATATATAGACCTTTTTTTTTGGCTTTCTGATATATATTATGTCGTCTTCATCGAATGTTATTTTCTTTTTTCTTCTTCTCCCCCGTCCTCGCAGCTCTCACATTTTCTTCGATTAAACAACATCTTCCAAATCTGATTGTGGTTCTTGTAAGAGCTCTGTTATTTCTAAGTTCAAATCGTAAATATATATTTTTTTCTTCTAATGAGAATAAAACACGGGCATTTTTGGAATTAGGGTTTAAGCCTTTAAGGGGAAGATAATTTGATTTATAGGAATGTAGAGATTGTTGCAAGCCTGCAACCATACCAAAACTATTGCTCTGCATTGCGTGCTTACTAAGGGTGATTCCAGGTCTAACGGTGTTTTTTACAAATCAAATTCAGTTCCCACCCTCCCCCCAAAACCCTAGATCTAAATATGGCATAGCTAGCTTAATTTCGTTAAAGATGTTTGCTAAGTGAATGAATCAGATTGGGAAGTTGTTAGTTTTGATAAATTGAAAATGAGGAGGAGATCAAGATCAGAATGAAGAATGGAGCTCCCCAAAAAATAGGAATAGAATTAAAAGATTTTTTTTTTTGAGAAAGAAATGATTAAAATATATTAGGAATATTTATTAAATCATAAATTATGTTTTGATGACGTGGTTATGACACATCAGTTGCCACTTAAGATGGACTTTAAGTGGTTCACCAAAATATGGTTCATCTAGCATTACTCAAATGGATATTGGAGAGGAAGAGAAAATGAACATGAACAGTGAGTTGTTTCTGTATGTTGCTTAGCCTCAAATTTTTTGTCCACATTTACGTGACTCTCTGCGTCCGCCACTAGCAGCATTGGCAACCGGGCCATAGCATGGTGGTGATCAATATCGATGATATGAATGAGTTAAAGATGGCGCTCAATGTTCGGCACACTAGGACTAATTGATGAAAGGAACGAACGGCGAACTGAGCTAGTCATCGAATTGATGAGAACTTCGGAAGAGCTAAACATTACATTCAATCTGCTGCCCCAAGAAGTTCACCTCAAACCAAATAAAGCAGATACAACTGTTTCCTCCAAGAGTCTAAGAGATGAAAGCCAACCCGATCGATGAACATTACAAGGTCATCCTCAGTCAAGGTTCCATAATAACTAGCCTAGAGGGATATATGGATCGATGGAAGGTTCATTCTGTGTTATATTTTAAGAAATTGTTAAGTTTTATTAGGCAGTATATCATATCTATGAGTCTTTTCTGGATATGACTCATATGAGAGTAGAAGGCCTTACTGGTATGGATATACACTTGTGATTTGTGAAAATAATACTTTCCAGGAGCTTCATTGGCCGTGATTAATGTTATTATTGTTTGGTGCTTCACCATGTAACCATATCAAAGTGACTGAGCCACTACGGAGGAAGCAAGCAGAGGACTCTGTTTTGTAAGCAGAGGACTGTTTCAAGCAGATGACTCTGTTTTATAAACAGAGGACTCTGTTTTGTAAATCATTCCTGCCTTTCATTTTATCATAGTACTGATGTTCCGTTAGCCAAATTGTTATGGTAGATGATGTTGCATAGTCCTCAACCATTGAATTCTATAAATGGTTCGGATTCTATGAAATCTACCGAAACTGCAGAGGAATAACTTTAGTCCAAGCAGAAAAGTCAAAGGATGTCTAAAGAGCAAACAGGGAGGTCCCACTAGAACCACCCCTAATCCAGTTTTCGAGTGGAGATCTGCAAGGCAGGGAACTAAGCATGGAGAAGCAACAATCTGATAATGGAGGTGAAGTTGTATTGGAAGTTGGAAAGGAAAAGAGCAACAGACCAAGAAGTTCAGAATCTTCAGCTAGCCAGACCATCACTAACAGAAACTCATTCAGTAGGTCAGTTCTCTCCATACCGAAGTCAAGATTCGGTGAACAACTGCCCATTATGCATGAAGAGACTAGTTCAGTTCAGGCAACTGCTGAAAATTCCGGCAATGCTTCATCCAATAGGGAGTCCCCGAATGAAATCTCATTGGAGAGGAGTAAATCCTCCTCTGCAAAGAAGGCACCGCCGTCTCCGGGCAGAGCAGAAGATGATGATGAGGATGAAGAGGTTTACAAGGCGCCTGATTTGAGGGTGAGCAAGAAGATCTTTGATTGAGTGGTTTGTTTTCCTGTGCATTTTGGGTTGTTTAGTGGCTAGCTTGACTGTGAAGAAACTACAGCATTTTATGGTTTGGGGATTGGAGATTTGGAAATGGTGTGTGCTTGTTATGGTGGTATTTAGTGGCATGTTTGTTACCAATTGGGTTATTCATTTGATGGTTTTTGTGATTGAGGGAAACTTTTTGCTTAGGAAGAAGGTGTTGTATTTTGTTCATGGATTGAAGAAGAGTATTCAGGTTCTCATGTGGGTGAGTCTGGTTCTTCTCACATGGCTACTCTTGATCAAACGCGGGTTTCAGCAATCACAAGGTTCCAGTAAGATTGTGGCTTACATCACGCGAAGTATTGTTGCAGGCGTTATTGGCTCATTTTTGTGGTTGTTGAAGACTTTGTTGGTTCTGATCTGATGCGGGAAATGTGAACAATGATAGTAGACGGCTCGGTCAAGCGTTGAAAGCCAATGGAGATAACGTTAGAATCCACCAACGGCAGCCTTGAATCCATAAGACTAGGGTTTCTCGAATCCACGAGAAGTTTCTGGAATCCACCAGGGATTTGAGAAAACTCAAAAGTTTTATTAAGATGAAAAGATTGTCCTAATACAAAGCATGATAGAGCTTATATAGACATCCATACTAAGAATTACAATCATAATCTAACATTGAAACCTAAGAATCCAAATTAAAAAGGAAACAAATAAGCCTAAATAAAAGAATCCTAAAAAGAAAATAAAACTACCCTAAAAATACTAAATTGCAAATCGGACAGTTGAGACGACATCTTTTGGCTTAAAGTCGTTCTCATTCCGGAAATGTATCATACGTCCCAGACGAACATTCTGGCCAAAAGTAACTCCAAATAAGATATAACAGATTTTGCGCGACAAATCCGAAAAGTCCAAAACAACATCTTCTTGAATATTCCAGCGGTTAGCAACCTCATGATACGAGAATTACCGATCTTCAAATCATTCTTTTTGATTATTCGTTGCTTCCTAACTTTTATTTTTTTCTGTCTAAATTTGGCTCATTCTCGTTCTACATCATGATCTTAGCATCTAAATTTGATGGCGGTCACCTATTTTGATAGAATTCAAGAATCGATACTCTTTCAATATATTCTTCAGGCAATTTCAGGAACTCCGATCTTCAAATCATTCTTTTTGATTAGGTTTGTAAGGTTTCTTCAATGCGGATAATCATGTCAAAACAAGCTCTTTCTTCTTTAACCTCTTGATCATCTTGGTTGGTTTCTAGTGAGACTTCTTTCGCTAAAGGCTTGATTTAAATCTTGTGCGACTCCCACCTAATTAAATAGGTATTGTCTTTGCAATAACCACCATTGACGCCTTCATGCCATGGTCTTCCGAAAAGCACATCAGTGTCGTCCATGTCAATCACATGACAAGTAACATCATCGTTATAAAATTCTCCTATAAAGATGGGAACTTTACAAACATGTGTTACATGTGTATGACCATCAATCCAATATGGATCGCTCAGCTTAACTGTAGATAATTGAAGGTAATCAACAACTTTGCTTGCTACAAAATTCTCTTGCAGACTGCTATCAATTATTGTCGACCATACCTTGTCTTTGATGAAACATATTGTTTGAAAGTCGTCGTAATCTGGTGATGTGAATACCCAACGTTCCATGCTAACTTCTTCTTCTTTTTTTTTTTTTTTTTGAATTCATACCTCGTTGGTATGTTCCTCTTCAATTTTGGATAGATACTCTACGACCATCGTCGTTAAGGTTGGCGGGGTGAACTACTTCCATGGACCATTGTCTGCTAAGGAGTGGGCGTAACCCGTTCTGATACCAAATGATGCGGGAAATATAAACGTTGGAATCCACCAACAGGGACTTGAATCCACAAGCCTAGTTTTCTCGAATCCACGAGAGAAATCTGGAATCCACCAGAGAATTTGAGATAAACTCTAAACTCAAGGGTTTTATTAATATCAAAACTGACGACTACAACTGATAAAAGCTCCTTATATAGGAGCAAAACTAAACCCTAGGGCAACTAACAACCAAGCCAAAAAGCCCATAAGTTAAATGAAAACAAAATTCAAAATAAACTAAAAACCTAAAATAATATTAAATACCGAATCGGATACATAAAACGATATATTTTGGCCTAAATGTGACATGGCTCATTAAAGTGAGTCTTGTAGATCTCGTCGTTCTCATTCCGGAAAGGTATCATACGTCCCAGACGGACATTCTGACCAAAAGTAACTCCAAATAAGATACAACAGATTTTGCGCGACAAACTCGAAAAGTCTAAAACAACATATTCTTGAATATTTTAGCGACTAACAACCTCATGATACGAGAATTACCGATCTTCAAATCATTCTTTTTGATTATTCGCCGTTTCCTAACTTTTATTTTTTTCTGTCTAAATTTGGCCCATTCTCGTTCTACATCATGATCTTAGCATCTAAATTTGAGGCGGTCACCCTATTTTGATAGAATTCAAGAATCGATACTCTTTCAATATATTCTTCAGGCAATTTCAGGAACTCCGTTTATGGAAGAGGATTATGAACGATCACGAGGCAGTAGCAAACTGAGTTACAGAGAGACTAAGAAGGCACAGGCAGAAGGGGTCTCCAGGACAAAGATCAGGGCAGAATGGGAGGTCAGTGACAAGTCAAAGATTCAAGGATCAAATGTTTCTTCTTGGACCTTGAATGGATTGGTGAATGTAGTAACCAGTTCAAGGCTGACCATCTCTCTAAAAGGACATAGAGGTAAAGAGATTACCAGTGAGATGGAAGCAACTGCTGCTGCACACGACATTTTCCTTCATGTTGCTCCTCCTGGTGCCAAGTGAGAATAAAAATTGTTTCAATCTAAGCGCTTATTATTTTTCCGTTTCCATTCTTGTGTTACATGTCTTATATCTGAGTAGGTACATTGAGGAGTGGGATCTCATGAGGTTCATGACGGAGGAAGAATTAGACCTTGTATGGCCGCTGATTGAAGTAGCAATGACCGGAAAAGTTGACAGAAAATCTTTAACAGACTGGGTGGTAAGACCCTAATTCATGTCTCTTGTAGTTCACTACTTAGCAAAACATGTATTAATTAGTAAATGAATGAAAATTAAGCACCATTTTGATTGATCATGTACTACTTCAGTCACTAACATAGTACAATTGTGCTTTTGAGCTATTGAAGTTTCTAGGTTTCTCATTTTCTGAAATAATTATGAGTGTGAAATTCTTTGTACTATGGCTTTTTTCCCCAGGTGAAGGTCTACACTGATCGCAAAGCATTAGCTCATGCATTGTCTGATACCAAAGCAGTTACAGCGCAAGTCGACAATCTTGTGACTAGCATTGTGTTCATTATCATCATCGTTGTGAGCCTTCTAGTTGTGGAAATTGCAACCACAAGCTTTTTTGTGTTCCTATCATCACAGCTGGTATTAGCAGCTTTTGCTTTCGGAAACACTTGCAAGAATGTATTTGAATCTATCATGTTTCTATTTGTGGCACATCCTTATGATGTTGGAGACTGCATTGTTTTTGATGGCGTTCCGGTACAACTCCATCTCATACATTATTTCATCACATTGGGTTTACTTTTGAATTTTTGTAACACATAGTACACACCTGACAGATGATAGTTGAAGAGATGAGCATCTTTACTACGGTTTGCTTGAAACTCAGTAGTAACGAGAAGGTGTACTATCCAAATTCCGTGTTATCTGCAACATCAATCAGCAATTACACCAGAAGTCCAGATATGAGAGAAGCTGTGGAGTTCTCAATTGCTTTAACACCAGTGGAGAATATAGTCAAGTTGAAAGAGAAAATAAAGGAGTAAGTTTTTTTTATTGCGTTTAACTAGTGAGCATCTTCTCTATGTAATCCTTTTATTATAATAAAGTATGACCTCCTTTATTCAAAAAAAATAATACAAAAAAAACTAACTAGTGAGCATTGTTCTGCACTGCTCTTTTGTTCATGTTCTTACTCTTTTGTGTATATGTGCTTGTGCTTGGCCAGATACATCGAGGGGAAGCCTCGATATTGGCATTGAAAACACAATGTGGCGGTTATTAACATTGAAGATGTTAACAAGTTAAAGATGGCCGTATATTGTCATCACAAATTGAACTTTAGAGATTTCGAGGAAAATAATTTGCTTAGAGCTGAGCTAAACTTTGAATTGCTGAAGATTCTTGAAGAGCTAAACATCACAGTGATATCAGATGTATCCTCCCCAAAACTGAACACTCCAACAGATTAGATATGCATTTAACACTCGCTTCCTAAAGGAGGTCCAAGGAGTCAACCTCTCAAAGATTGAAGCTAGGCTAATTTTGGTGAGGTTTGTGTGCTATGAAGTAGTCATTGCTATGGCCACATTGATTATGTCATAACTCAATGGTGTGCTAAATCCATGGCAGTTGTTCATACTTAATTTTCTGATACAGTCTTCATTCTGATAGAATATATATGTATGTATAACCTCTTCCATTCTATTGAGAGTTAGAGATTAGTTCTAATTGAACTAATCTAGTTCAATTTAACTTTAGAAGCTACAACTGTGTTACCATGTCCTGCTGGTGTGCTACTATGTACTACTGGTCTCCCTAGTCTCCTTTTTTCTAAAACAACAAGTTGGTGCCTCGGTCTTGGTGCTACAGTTGTGGTTGTGGTTGAGTTTGCTTTAGCTTTTCTTATACGGTTCTCATTGTATCTATATATACTTGGTATTAAACCTTGTAAAATTTCATCAAGAAATATAGAAGAAAAGCTTCCGCAATTCTTGTGTTTAGATTTCTTCATGGTATCAGAGCAGGAACTTTAGTGTCCTAGCTCTGTTGCTCTTATTCTTGTTCTTTCAGAGAAAGTTCTCTTTGGATTCTCAAGCTATATATGGCTGAGATTAGTTCAGGTATTAATCCTTTTAGTGATAATATCAATTCAAACACTTCAAGTGTTTCTGATGTTGAGATGAATCCAAATCAACGTTTTAGTTCTGTTTTGTTGAATGAATTCAACTATCCCGGTTGGGTTAGAGCAACTACTCTTGCTCTTGGAGGAAAGTCCAAGTTAGGCTATGTTAATGGATCCAAACAGAAGCCAGATGTTAGTTCTTCCTCTTATGATTCTTAGCTTTCCAAGGATCAACTGTTATGTCTTGGTTGCTCAATTCTATGGAGAGCAAACTTTCAGAAATTTTCAGTTTCTCTGAGTCTTCTAGGCATCTCTGGGATCAACTTAAAGAGATGTATGAGAATCAAAACAATGCTGCTCGAGTGTTTCAACTCAAGCGAGATATTTCAGATCTACAACAAGAGGGTAAATCATTTGTGCAACATCTTGGTGGTCTCACAAGCATGTGGAATAAACTTGATTTTTATAGAACTCATACTACAGATGCTGCTATCTTGTTGAAAAGAGCTGAGGAAGACAAGATATTTCAGCTTCTTGCTAGTCTAAGTTCAGACTATGAAGATTTGAGAAGTCATATTCTTATGAATGTGGAGCTGTCGACTTTCACATGTGTATGTGCAACAATTCAAAGAGAAGAGGTTCGAAGAAAGGTGATGAACAGAGAGACCAAGCCAACTCTTTTAGAAACTAGAGCCTATGTTTCAGACACTAGACAGATTGAAGAAAAGACTTACAAAGGGAGGAGGCATGTTTCGAAATGTAGTTACTGTGAAGGTATGAGACATGTCAGGGATAGATGTTGGATCCTCCATCCTGAGCTAAAGCCAAAGCATTTAAAAGAGAACAAAGGTGGTCACAAAAGTTGGAATGGTCCATCACATAGAGCAAATATTGCAACCTCGTCCTCTGAGGGTATGCTTGACTTCACTTCCAATCCATCTACCTTGATAAATGCGTTCGTTGCTTTCCTCAACAAAAAACAGATGCATAGTGGAAGGGAAGAAGCTTGTGAATCAAGGATAGGAGAGCAGTGGGAAGTTTGTTGGGTTCTTTGTAGAAGCTGATTGTGTTCCACAAGAAGATGCTTCAGGTA
This sequence comes from Fragaria nilgerrensis, assembly GCA_010134655.1. Classification (NCBI taxonomy): domain Eukaryota; kingdom Viridiplantae; phylum Streptophyta; class Magnoliopsida; order Rosales; family Rosaceae; genus Fragaria; species Fragaria nilgerrensis. The sequence goes on along the minus strand of CM020978.1, from coordinate 28,754,615 downwards.
ACTTAAAGTCATTCTCTACTGCCTTGAATGTTTGCTCTATGAATGATTATTGGATTATAGACTCAGGGGCCATGGATCACATGATAAACAAAATTCAAAATTTGCATGATTTCAAAAAATTGTCCATCCCTTCCAAAGTTTATGTAGCAAATGGCAAAGGGGTTTCTGTTTTAGGAAAATGAAAAATCAAAATTTTGTCTGATCATACTGAGTCAGTTGCTCTTTATGTTCCTTCTTTTCCTTTTCAACTTCTTTCTGTTGGAAAGATCATTCATACTCTAAGATGTCTAGTAATCTTCTCTCCTTACAATGTTATATTTCAGGATCCCATCACCAAGAAGACGATTAGTGAAGGTTTCTTTTTAAATGGACTTTACTATCTGCCAAAGATCTTTTTTGCTTCCAAAGTCTTCCAAGTCAGCTCAAGCTTAGTTCAAGATCAACATCTATGGCATAAGTGTTTGGCTCATCCATCAGAAAAGGTGATGTCTGTTTTGTTTCCAAATATGTGTAAGACAAATGATCAATGTGATGTGTGTCATTTGTCTAAGTCTTCTAGGTTACCTTTTTCTTCTTCCTTATCTAGGTTTAGTAATCCTTTCGAAATCGTCCATTCAGACATTTGGGGTCTAGTTCTTGAGTCCTATGATGAATTCAAATATTTTATAACTTTTGTTGATGATTTTACAAGGATTACTTGTTTGTATCTTCTTAAATTCAAAAGTGAAGTTCGTTATGTCTTCCAAGACTTTCATAAACTTGTCAACACCCAATTTTCATCTCATATTCAAATTTTAAGATATAATAATGACTCTGAGTATATGTCCAATAACATGTCACAATACTTGAGCACAAATGGAATTCTACATCAGACTAGTTGTGTTGGTACGCCTCAGCAAAATGGAATTGCTGAGAGAAAAAATCGAGATCTTTTGGAGAAAACAAGAGCTCTAATGTTTCAAATGAATGTGCCTAAGAAGTTTTGGTCTCAAAGTGTGCTCACTGCCACTTATCTCATCAATCGGCTGCCTAGTAGAGTGCTTAGTGGTAAATCTCCCCTTGAAGTGTTGAAAGGAAGGAAGATCGACATCTCTCACCTGAAAGTGTTTGGCTGCGTGTGCTTCGTTCACATACTAGCTAATAAAAGAGGGAAACTGGATCTTCGGGCTGAAAAATGTGTGTTTTTAGGGTATTCATTCACTCAAAAAGGATACAAATGCTACAGCCCCTCCTCCAACAAGATCATTGTTTCCAAGGATGTTAGATTTGATGAGAATAGTCTTTTCTTTGCTGGGAAATCAGATGGTTATAGTCAGGGGGAGTCTCTGTTTGATTTGTTTCCAACTCCCAGCATACCAGTTTATGAGGATGCGACAATGTGACCTCCAATCCTCCTACTGCAGTTCAAGAAGCTCAAGACGCAAATATTGATCCTGAGTGTGATCAAGTTGATGTGCAACCTGTTGTTGACCAAGTTCAACCTAGTCCAGTGGTCATTCGAAGGAATCCCTCACGAGGAAGAGAACCTCCAGCAAAGCTTAAGGATTATATGACTTATACAACAAGGTATCCAATGACAGCTTTTATTTCTTACAAGAAATTTTTCTGCTTTTCATGTTGCATTCCTTAGCACTCTTGATGCTGCTCATGAATCTCAGAGCTTTGATGAAGCAAATCAGTATGAAGTGTGGAAACAAGCTATTACAGATGAAATTCAAGCTCTTAATGAGAATAAAACATGGAGTGTGGTTGAGATTCCTCAAGGGAAGAAGGCAGTAGGCAGTAGGCAGTAGATGGGTTTATAAGACCAAGTTTCACTCAGATGGTATTGTAGAAAGACATAAGGCTCGATTGGTAGCTCGGGGTTTCACTCAACATATGGAGTTGATTACAAAGAAACCTTCGCTCCTATTGCAAAAATGAGTATTGTTAGAGTTCTTATTTCGGTTGCTGTGAATCATGGTTGGTCTCTCTTTCAAATAGATGTGAAAAATGTTTTTCTACATGGTGATCTTGAATAAGAGGTATATATGAAATTGCCTCTTGGTCATTCTCAGTTTTCTGATCCTAGTATGGTATGCAAACTTCACAAAGCCATTCATGGCTTGAAACAATCCCCTCGAGCTTGGTATGCCAAGCTCAGTTCTGTGCTTGAAGAAGTTGGTTTTCATAGCAGCAATGTAGATTCCTCATTATTTGTTCGAATTGGTTCAACAAGTAAGTTTATGGTGCTTATCTATGTTGATGATTTAATTGTGACAGGTGATAACCTAGAAGAGATTAATGTTCTCAAGCAATCTCTTCGTAGCAAGTTTGCAATTAAGGATTTGGGGCATCTTAATTACTTCCTTGGTATAGAAATGACTACTTCTCACAAAGGGTTGTTTCTAAATCAAAGAAAGTATGTTCTTGATCTGTTGAAAGAGTCAGAGTTTTGGGATAGCAAACCAGCTAGCACTCTTCTAGATAGCAAGCTTCAGTTTGAAACTTCAAGTGTCTTTCTCTCTGATGTGACATCTTATCAAAGGCTGGTTGGTAAGTTAATCTACCTTACAATCACTCGTCCAGACATTACCTATGCTGTGAGTATTGTTAGCTAGTTTATGCAAGTTCCTACTCATGCTCATCTTCACATTGTTAAAAGGATTCTTCTTATCTTAAAGGCTCTGTTGGTAGAGGTATTTTGTTGAAAAACAATGGCAATACTAACATCACGGGGTATACTAATGCTGATTGGGCTGGTAACTCACTTGATCGAAAGTCTACTACTGGTTTTTGCACTTTTGTTGGGGGAAATCTAGTTACATGGAAGAGTAAGAAGCAAACGGTTGTGGCTCGTTCTAGCGCAGAAGCTGAATATAGGGCAATGACTGCTACTTCTTGTGAGCTCATTTGGCTGAAATGTTTGCTCTCTGATTTGGGATCCCCTTGTAATCAACCAATCTCTCTCTATTGTGATAATCAAGCTGCCATGCACATTGCTTCTAATCCTGTTTTTCATGAAAGAACCAAGCACATCGAAGTTGATTGTCATTATATTCGAGCTCAAATTTAGTCCAAGCTCATTGTCACTCATTACACTCGCAGCTATGATCAGCTCGCCGATATCTTCACCAAGTCTCCATCAACATCCCATTTTCATCGTATTTTGGGCAAGCTTGGCTCAATGAATCCTCTTGATCCAGCTTGAGGGGGAGTATTGAGAGTTAGAGATTAGTTCTAATTGAACTAATCTAGTTTAATTTAACTTTAGAAGCTACAGCTGTACTACCATGTACTGCTGGTGTGCTATCATGTACTACTGGTCTCCTTGTTCTTTTTTTTTTTTGAAACAACAAGTTGGTGCCTCGGTCTTGGTGCCACAGCTGTGGCTGTGGTTGAGTTTGCTTTAACTTCTCTTATACTGTTCTCATTGTATCTATATATACTTGTTATTAAACCTTGTAAAATTTCATCAAGAAATATAGAAGTAAAGTTTTCGTAATTCTTGTGTTTAGATTTCTTCACATTCTGTCCTTTCAATTTCACTCTTCGTTCTTCGAATATATAATCAGTTTGGTTTCTGCACTGCAGGAGCAATTAGACTAGGATTAATTTGTTTATAATCTCAGCGTCGATCGATATAAAGTCATATCTTAAAGGATCGATTAGTCTAAATCAGATGATGAGTTCAAGTTTGAACATGATTAGTTGCTTGCTTAATTTTAGATTCTTTAGGGAAGACAATCTCACAAGTACAAGCTGGTCGTGGTTGTAGTAGGGTTCATGTTGCTTTCACCCCTAAAAACTAAAGTTCATGCTGCAATGCTGCATTATCATCCAGACCAAAATAAAATCCTGCATTATTAAAACATCAATCATGCATTTTTCATACCAAAGCGACTTCTATACAAGTCGTTCTTTATTTTTTTTTTTCCCCAGACATTACAAAGAAAGATTTGACTAGTCGTTTCCACCTTCTTGGCGTCTTCTTGCTGTCGTCTACCATGATCGAATTACCAACCAGAGCGTTGCTCACCTACTTTATATCATCGCAAATGGAGCTGAGATTATGAGATAGAGAGAGGCAAATGTAGAAGCGTCGAGGTTTTCAGACACCATTATTGGCATGACCACATGTTCTGGGTCCAATTCGCCTCCAGAGAATTGGTGAAAACGGTGAAAACGTGCCTTTTCTTTCTTTCTTTCTTTCTTTCTGAAATGCACATCGTTTTCTTCTTTTTCGCCTCCAGAGAATGAAGAGAAGCACTAGCCAAGTATAGTACTACCGTACTGATACTAAATCACTAATGCCACGACACTAGGGATGGCTATAGAATTTTGCTGGATATTGCTCCCTGCAAAATCATAGTACACCCTGTAACAGCATTATAGAGAAACAAAAGTATAGACCATTTTTCAGGTCCACGTTGCCATTTTATTTTTAGTCTTGTCTATGCACTATGCATGTCATGATTATTGATTAAATTAACGTGGATAAATCATATTTACGGAGATAAGATTAAGATCTGACCTATGATTTGCTTTATGTAAGAAAAGCTTAAACTAATTACAATGAGTCTCGACGAGAACTGTTGGTATTGGTACTTGTTACGTGGTGGTTGGCCTGAACCCTTGAACACCCTGCACCGCACTGCACTGCACTGCACTGCACCTGAGCTGTAAAGCCACTTATAATTACAAACAAATAACTATTTAAAGTCCCAGATGAAGATTCATAATGTAAATTGCATCCTTCTCAATTTTTTCATAAGAGTTGGAAACGATTTGTACATGAAACTTATATCAGCATGTTGTAGACTTGTAGTCAAAATAGGAAAAGACATTATCTTATTTATCGACCAAACTAAATGTTAGAGTAACGATTGAAAACACGGATCAAAATCTATTACAACTTAGTGAAAATTCGTTATTCGAAAGACTTTCATGCTTATTTTTTTTATCTATAAATTTGTTATTAGGTGCTGTAACAAGTTGTGATATAATAATATTAATCAAACAAAAATACCCAAAATTTGTATCATGATATCTTTGATAAGAATTTGAAGGTTGTTTCTCTTCTCTGTGGCATAATCCTTCAATTCAAATAGGGTCAGTTCCCAACCTGGCATCCCCACTCTTTCACACTATAATTAATATTGTTCTACTTCTACCTGTCGGTTTACTCTCTTTGTTCCACGCTTCAAGAACCAAAACATTATTATTATTTCTTCTAGTTTTGCAGAAACCACGTGGTAGCACCACTCTTCATAGGCATTTGAACCCTCTCCTCTTCCTCTCCTCTGTTTCACTTCTGTCCCTCACTTCTGCAGGCTTCTCTTTATCTTTGGGGCAGCCAACCCAGCCTCCTCCTCTACTCATTTTCACACTGATCTAATCATCTCCAAGATTTTCATCATAATCTTCTTCTATCCAATTCTTCATATGATGTACACAAAACTTTAGTTTACCCAGATGAAAACCAACAATCTTTATATACAACAATCTTTATATAGCTGAAGTACTCCACTTCAAAAGCTCTGTTCTTTGTTCCTAAAGGTGAAAACTTTTTTGTTCAACAAGCCCAGTTGACTAGTTTCTCTGCAGTACTGAATCGGCAATCAATCCTACTCCAGCACTATGATCTTCCCATCTCTTCATTTGTGGGTAGCTTTGGATCTTGTCCGGTTCTAGTGACCCAGGTGAGTACAGTAAACACAGTGTTCTAACTGCTATGGAAATAGCTGATTTTTAATTTGATCGTTTTGGCGCCAAAGTAGCTTCGTTTCCAGTTATAGTACTTGGAGAATTAGCTGTTTTGTTCTTTTGTTAAAAAAGCCATTACATAAATCTCAGAAGTTTAAAGAAGAAAAAAAAAATGAGATCTGAGTTTTGGAAAAAAAGGGGAAAGTATCTTCTGAAAGTGTTGTAAAGTTTTGATTTTCAAATTGGATTATGATTCTAGTCTTTGTTAATCGGCATTTTAGGGGCGTTTTTTGGGGGTTTAATGCTAGCTTTTTTTGTTGGATTAGGGTTTAAGGTGATAGGGGTTTAATGAAAGCCGCAGAGAAAGGTTCAAAGGGCGGCGAGATAAGCATGTCGGAGAAGCAATCTGCAAATGGAGGTGAAGTTATAGTGGAAGTTCAAAATGCTGGGACTTATGAAACTAGAGGGTCTCCTTCAAACAAGCAAAGCAAAGTAGACTTAAGACTGCCCACTGAGTCCAGTAGTAAGCCAGTTCCGAGTGGGTTTCCTTCACCGGATGTTTCAAGAGCTAGTCCCAACCCCGGTAAGCCTCCTAGGATCCCCGCCCGCAATGAGAGCATCAATAGGAGAAAGTCATTTAATAGGTCAGTTAGTAAACCCAAGTCAAGGTTTGGTGAACCATCGCCTGTTGTGAATGAAGATAGTTCAGATCAGGTTGGTTCGCCTTATAGGGGGGCTTCATTCAGTAGGGCTTCCCCAAATAACATATCAGGAGCTAGGGCCATATCCATTACTTCTAATAGGACTGTACCGCCGTCCCCAGGCAGGACCAAAGATAAGGAGGATGAAGAGATTTACAAGAAGGTTAAGTTGAGTAGAGATAAGCATGGGAAAATGAAAAAGACAGTCTTGATTGAGTTGGTTGTTTTCCTGTGCATTTTGGGTTGTTTAGTAGCTAGCTTGACTGTGAAGAGACTAGAGCATTATATGGTTTGGGGATTGGAGATTTGGAAATGGTGTGTGCTTGTCATGGTGATATTCAGTGGCATGTTGGTTACAAATTGGATTATGCATTTGATAGTTTTTTTGATCGAGTGCAACTTTTTGCTTCGGAAGAAGGTGTTGTATTTTGTTCATGGAATGAAGAAGAGTGTTCAGGTTTTCTTGTGGCTGTCTCTGGTTCTTCTCACATGGCTGCTGTTGTTCAATCGTGGGGTTGAGAGGTCAGAGACTTCCACCAAGATTTTAAAATATGTTACATGGACTATTGTTTCGGTTCTCATTGGGGCGTTCTTATGGATGTTAAAAACATTGTTGCTTAAGATCTTAGCATCTAGTTTCCATGTGAACACCTTCTTTGATAGAATTCAAGAATCAATCTTCCATCAGTACGTTCTTCAGACACTTTCAGGGCATCCGCTTATGGAGGAGGCTGATGGGAATGGTGGCAAATCACCGAGCACTAGCAAATTGAGTTTCAGAGCAACCAAGAAGGCAAAAGAAGGGAAGGAAAAACAGGTCATTGACATGACAAAGCTTCAAAAGATAAAGCAAGAGAAGGTTTCTTCTTGGACCATGAAGGTTTTGGTGGATGCAGTAACTAGTTCAGGGCTGTCCACGATCTCCCATACATTGGATGAGATGGAAGGTCTGAATGAACAGAGAGATAAGGAGATTACCAGTGAGATGGAAGCAACTGCTGCTGCCTATGACATATTCCTTAACGTCGCTCCGCTCGGTGCCAAGTGAGAACTATCTTTTTAATGAACTGCTAATTTTATCTTTATGTATTATTCCCTTTCCGTACATTTAATTATCTTACTTCTAAGTAGGTACATTGAGGAGTGGGATCTATTGAGGTTCATGATCGAGGAAGAGGTGGAGCTTGTGTGGCCACTAATTGATGTGGCAAAGACCGGACAAGTTGATAGAAAAACTCTGACAGAGTGGGTGGTAAGACCTTTCTCTAACATCCATATGGAGTTGTTGTTCTTATTTGGCTTCTGCATATCATTTGTTTCATGTAATTTTTACATTAGTCTTCTACTGTCTTGCAGTTCTACTTCTGTTCATATCTTTCAATCTAGAAGTAGACATAGCAGGGGATAAAGAAATAAGACATGATTAAATGAGTCTGTTTCTATATGCATTCTTTGCTTTCACTATGTATGCACAAGAGAAAGAGTTAATTACTAATTAGTACTTGTTCAAGGCTATGTATGATATACTCCTGTCATACAAACTGCAAAATTAAAATATAAAGAATGAAAGGAAAGTAGATTCCATAACTTCAATTGGTACCGAAAGGCATGAGTTATTGGCGGTGCTTAGATGATTCTTTTCTGAATTGAATGGTGAAACTATTCTTCCCTTGTGAATTTCGCAGTTGAAGGTCTACAATGGTCGCAAAGCATTAGCTCATTCATTAACGGACACCAAAACAGCCGTGAAGCAATTGAACAAACTTGTGACTACCGTCCTGGTTATTATTACCATTGTAGTGTGGCTTCTGTTGATGGAAATTGCAACTACAAAAGTACTTGTCTTACTCTCATCACAGCTTGTAGTGGCAGCTTTTATATTTGGAAACACTTGCAAGACTATATTTGAAGCTATTATCTTCGTATTTGTGATGCATCCATTTGATGTTGGGGACCGCTGTGTTGTCGATGGCGTTCAGGTAACTTATAGATCTCTTCTTTCCTTATGAAAAGTTGTATGTTGATTGAGTTTCTAATACATGGTACACCTGATAGTTAATGGTTGAGGAGATGAACATCTTAACCACAGTCTTCCTGAAGCTTAATCAAGAAAAGGTATATTATCCCAATTCAGTTTTATCGACAAAACCCATCAGCAATTATTACAGAAGTTCAAATATGGGTGACAGTTTGGAGTTCTCAATTGCTTTCACTACACCGGTGAAAAAGATAGGCGAGCTGAGAGGCAAAGTAAAGGAGTAAGTTAATCAAAGCTTTTACTGTGTTTATAAGGGTATACATATGTGTGTTGTAGAGTTCATATGGATTGTTAATAATAACATATTGCACCGCACACTGACACTTCATTGCACTAGAGCAACAGTCTTAATCAAGAGTCCGGCAATCATGTTAGACAACTGAGCATTTGTGTTTACACGCTTGCAATTTACTTTTGTTTGTACAGGTATGTGGAGGGGAATCTGACTCTTTGGCATCCAAACCACCAAATTGTGGTGCTTGAGATCGAAAATGTGAATAAGTTAAAGATGGCAGTCTTTTTTAGTCACACGATGAACTTTCAAGAATGGGGAGAAAAGCAAAGGCGGAGAAGTGAAATGGTCATGGCATTGAAGAAATGTTTGGAGGACCTGCACATTACATACTATCTGCTGCCCCTAGAAGTTCATCTCACTGAAACTAAATGAGATGCATCTGTCACCAACAAATGATCTTTCATAGGGTAAAAGGAAGACCTGCTGTTGAGCTTTTCAATTTACTTTCACTTTCCTTTTGTTGGAGTAGGATTTTGTTAGAAGTACCACTGTTCAGTAGACAGATGAGATTAATGCTGTGGATTCGGATTGGATATGATAAAAGTTATGTATTTTCTTTTCTGGGTATGGTAATAGATTAGTACCTGGTTTTTCCTTGCAATTTTCCATCAGGGCCAGAAGGAAAATGAGGTTGGTCAAAGTCTAGTGCTCCTCTTTGGAGCAAGCAAGCGGGTATTTTTTCATGCTCTACTCTTGGCAAAAATTAATTATCCAAATTCCAGTCCTGCCCTCCTCACTTAGCTTTCTAAATCAATTGCATGCTGAAACATGTTGTAATATTTCTCTATCAGTCAATTTTCAGATAAGAATTTGAGGGTTGTGCTGAGGACCTCACATCCTCCAAATACTGTAACTCACTAGTCACTGACCTGCCTGCCATACCCACTTGTGCTTATGGTAGCTAAGTTTCGTTACTTGTTAAAGACCAGAATTTGTTTGCATTTCCTCAACATCTGAAGTCTCCCCTCGGTTTCAATTCTGTCTCCGACTTCTGCAACGTTGTTTCTCGATCTGAACAGCAGAACAGGCAGCGATGGCTCCTTTACTCATTCTTTCTCACACTATAGTCTAATCCGCAAGATTTTCGATAATCTTCTTCTAAGTTTTCCAGTAATGATAACAAAAGTTCAGTCTCCCAAATCCCAGCAAGCGCACTCGATCTTCACTTCATTCTGATTCTTTTGACCCAGGTGAGTAAACTGAACAGAGTGTTCTTCGTTCTTACTGTCCTAGTCAAAGACTTGAAGTAGCTTTAGTAGTTAGTAACGACTGAATTAGCATTATTCAGATCTTTTAAGCAAGAAAACAATGAGTTCTGATGTGTTTGAAGTAAAAGGAGGAGTGTATATATTTAGAGTGTCCAAAAAGTTTGGAGCTTTTTTAGTACAGTACTGATTCTGGTCTATTGTAATATTCATTTTGGGTGTTTTTGTAGGTAAATAGCCTTTTGGATTAATTATAGCTTTTCTTGGATCAGGGTTTAACGTGATAGGGTTTTGATGAAAGCTAGAGAAGCTTCAAAAGGCGGTGAATTAAGCATGTCCGCGAAGCAATCTGCAAATGGAGGTGAAGTTATAGTGGAGTTTCAAAGTGAAGAGACGAATGAAGCAAAGTGGTCTTCTTCAAAGGGCTCAGAATCTTCAGCTCCCAAGCAAAGCAAGGTGACCACCGGGTCTAGTGGTACTGGTTTCTCTAGGCCAGTTTCACCGGATATTTCAAGAGCCAATCCCTACTCTGGTAAACCTCCTAGAGCCCCCAACTGCAATGAGAGCATCAATAGGAGAAAGTCATTTAACAGGTCAGTTACTAAACCCAAGTCAAGATTTGGTGAACCGTCGCCTGTTATGTATGAGGATGGTGGTTTAGATCAAGTTGGTGCAAGTTCCCCTTATAGGAGTTCATTCAGTAGGGGTTCTGCTTATAACCTATCAGGAGCTAAGGCTACATCTATCTCTTCTGCTAAGAATGCGCCGTCATCTCCGGGCAGGACTAATGAAAAGGAGGATGAAGAGATTTACAAGAAGGTTAAATTGAGTAGAGACAAGCGTGGGAAAGTGAACAAGAAACTCTTGGTTGAGTTGATTGTATTTCTGTGCATTTTGAGTTGTTTACTGGCTAGCTTGACTGTCCACGAGCTAAGGCATTCTATGGTTTGGGGCTTGGAGATTTGGAAATGGTGTGTGCTTGTCATGGTGATATTTAGTGGTATGTTGGTTACGAATTGGGTTATGCATTTGATAGTTTTTTTGATCGAGTGCAACTTTTTGCTTCGGAAGAAGGTGTTGTATTTTGTTCATGGAATGAAGAAGAGTGTTCAGGTTTTCTTGTGGCTGTCTCTGGTTCTTCTCACGTGGCTGCTGTTGTTCAACCGTGGGGTTGAGAGGTCAGAGGCTTCCACCAAGATATTGAAATATGTTACATGGACTATTGTTTCAGTTCTCATTGGGGCATTTTTATGGTTGTTGAAAACATTGTTGCTTAAGATCTTGGCATCTAGTTTCCATGTGAACACCTTCTTTGATAGAATTCAAGAATCAATCTTCCACCAGTACGTGCTTCAAACACTTTCGGGGCATCCACTTATGGAGGAGGCTGATAGGAGTGGTGGGAGATCACCAAGCACTAGCAAACTGAGTTACAGAGCGACTAAGAAGGCAAAAGCAGGGAAGGAGAAAGAGGTCATTGACATGACAAAGCTTCAAAAGATAAAGCAAGAGAAGGTTTCATCTTGGACCATGAAGGTATTGGTGGATGCAGTTACTAGTTCAGGGCTGTCCACCATCTCTCATACATTGGACGGTGTGGACGGTCTAAATGCACAAAGAGATATTGAGATTACCAGTGAGATGGAAGCAACTGCTGCTGCCTATGACATATTCCTTAATGTCGCAGCGCCTGGTGCCAAGTGAGAATGTGAAAAAGCCTTAACTTCAGTCATTTTTTGGGTACCATCTTCTTCCTTTTCCGTACTTCTGTCAAGTATTTTCATCCAATTTACTAATTAGGTACATAGAGGAGTGGGATCTCTTAAGGTTCATGATCGAGGAAGAGGTTGATCTTGTGTGGCCGCTGATTGACGCAGCAAAGACTGGACAAGTTGACAGAAAAACTCTAACAGGGTGGGTGGTAAGATGTTTTGCCTTATGTCTCTTGACTTCCAGAAGTTGTAGTTCTAAATTTTTTTCTGGATGACTTTTGTTTTATTTCTGTAGCATGTTACTCATACATTGATCACATCTTTGTGGATGACTTTTGTTTTATTGATACATCATTTATAGGAGGGCAGTTATTCAAGAAGGACTTCCTTCATGTTATGCATGCTAGTTCATAGAGAAATACTTAACGTACTTGTACTTTATCAATTATGTTTGATAAACATATCAAAATAACTGCAAGATTGAAAAGTGAATAAAGAAAGGAAATATGGATTCCAAAACTTCAACTAGTACCTCAAGTCAGTTACTGGAGTTTATGTTTCTTTCTGAAATGAATGGTAAGCACTGAAACTTTTTCAATTAACCCTGTGATATTTTGCAGATAAAGGTGTTCAATGGTCGTAAAGCACTAGCACATTCTCTAACAGATACCAAAACAGCCGTGAAGCAATTGAACAAACTTGTCACTACCGTCCTGGTTATTATCACCACTGTAGTGTGGCTTCTGTTGGTGGAAATTGCAAATACAAAAGTACTTGTCTTCCTCTCATCACAGCTCGTACTGGCAGCTTTTATGTTTGGGAACACTTGCAAGACTATATTTGAAGCTATTATCTTTGTATTTGTAATGCATCCATTTGATGTTGGCGATCGCTGTGTTGTTGAGGGTGAGGAGGTAACATGTACTGCTTCTATCTTACAATTTTCATTTTATTTTCATCAAATTTCTAATACATGCATGGTAATCCTGACAGTTGATGGTTGAGGAGATGAACATCTTAACTACAGTCTTTTTGAAACTCAATCAAGAGAAGGTATACTATCCGAATTCAGTTCTATCGACGAAACCCATCAGCAATTATTACAGAAGTTCAAACATGGGTGATATTGTGGAGTTCTCAATTGCTTTTACTACACCAGTGAAGAAGATAGGCCAGCTGAAAGAGAAAGTACAAGAGTAAGTTCATAAAAACTTTTACTCATGTCTTTATAAGCACATATATGTTGATAAGTTCAAGCGTCTATGAATCTGGATTGTTAATCATAAAGACTGCAGCACTCATCAACACATGATGGCAGTGGATTAGCAGTGTTTATAAGAATCCAGAAATCAATGTGAGACAAGCGAGCATCAAATCGTAGTGTGCCTTTGTGTTCACTCTTCTACAATTTTCTTTTGATTGCACAGGTATGTGGAGGGGAACCCTACACTTTGGCATCCAAACCATGCTGTGGTGGTGGTTGAGATCGAAAATATGAATAAGCTAAAGATGGCCCTCTATTTTTGTCACACTATGAACTTTCAAGAATGGGTTGAAAAGCAAAAGCGCAGAAGTGAAATGGTCATGGCGTTGAAGAGATGTTTCGATGAGCTACAGATTACGTACTATCTACTGCCCCTTGAAGTTCGTCTCACTGAAACAAATATCACCAAGAAATGATCTTTTGCAGGGTGAAAGGAATTCCAGTGATGAACTGATGATTGAGCTTCTCAATCTATTTTTACTTTTCCTGCTGTCACTAGGAATTTTCAATAGACGAGATTAAATCCCAGTTTGGGATAACTCAAATTAAACCATAAGAAGGTCTAGCTTTAAGCTCCTAAAAGAGTAAAAGCAGCATTCTACCAATTTCTGTGAGCAGCAGTGTAATGATGTAATTTTAAGAATGAGTAATTATATCAAATTTTACCAAAAAATATTTCTTTACTTTAACTTACAAGTAAATCCTTAATTGTGGATTTGGATTGAAGATGATTGGATCAAGTACTTTCTATCTTTACTTTAACTTACAAGTAAATCCTTAATTGTGGATTTGGATTGAAGATGATTGGATCAAGTACTTTCTATCTTTAATCATTTTTCTTAATCTCTTTGCCTCTCATGTTTCTGAGTGTTAAAATTAAACTTCATTCGGGCCAGAAGGGAAGGAGATGAGGTTGGTCAAAATCTTTTCTCTCTCCTCTTTGTACTGAAACATGCATGATGATGTAGTTCTCTTTCTGTTGAATAGTAACAAAGTGCAATGTGTGATTCATAAATCAGTTCCTAGTGGATGTAATCTGGGGGGATAAGCTTATCCATGAATCCCAGGTGAAGAATTTGCCACATAGGATAATGCTGAAGCGACACGTCAGCAAAAATCTCTAATCTATACCTCCCCTTCAGTCCATATCTGAGTTCTGAACCCAAAATAACACCACCGAGTGCATTGTATACTTTTGGCAAACCAAGAGAAACCCCAGTTAGCAACACCAGAAATGGCTTCTGTTTCTATGGCTATGCCAGTTATGTCTGCCACTCAAAACAGAACAAGCCAGCCAAGTTCATTGTTGAAGTCTATAATCCCAGTTAGGCAGCAAAACAAGACTATGTCTGTGAAGCCAAAGTCCTCCAGAGACATGCTCAAAGTGCAGGCGTCTTTGAAAGAGAAGGCAGTCACAGGCCTCGCTGCAGCTGCATTGACAGCTTCCATGGTGATACCTGAGGTGGCTGAGGCGGCCGGGGCCGGCGTCACCCCATCTCTCAACAACTTTTTGCTTAGCATTGCAGCTGGAGGAGTTGTGCTTGTAGGAATTCTTGGAGCTGTTATTGGTGTATCCAACTTTGATCCAGTTAAGAGAGTTTAAAAGAAGAGGTTGAGTTCTTAAACTGAATTTTCTGCCTTTTCTCTACTAGTCTTCTTCATGTTGTACCTTCTTGGTTAAGCTTATGTAATTAGTATTATGCTCAACGCTGTTAACTCGTATATGTATTGCGCAAATCTGTTTCCAATAAAGTGAAATTTGATTGTTCAGAACACATTAGATGAGATTACCAGAGAGACCAAAGTATGGAAGTGGAGGAATGCCTCATGTTTCATTCATAAAAGATCAACTTGGTTTAGCCGAAGTCTCACTTTGAATCCTATGAACAACCCAATGAAGCTAACATAACTTGTGCAACACTAAAACCAAATGCTTCAAACAATTGCTGATTTTAATTTATTTTATTTTTCCTTTTTTGGGTAGACAAAATTAATGACTGTTTAAGTAGTTTCCATGCATTCTGCAATTCTGTTTGCTGTACAGAAATTCCCCCAACCTGTGTAGACTCTTGAGATCGCAACTAGTTGTGGTAAGCGACCCCATGTCCATGAATAAACCTTGCATCTTCCTCAGTGTAGACATGAGTTTCGTTCAGTAACCTGAAATGACATTTATATAAGCACCAGAAGCATTTATAATAACAAACCGAGGAATTAGGAAAGAACGCTGGTCTTACGATGAAGAAACAGTTTTGTTCATGGTTGTAGAGGACATGAACAGAGCACCATTCAAGTAGTTCAACTCCCCATCAATTCTTGCCTCGATCCTTTTGTCCATTTTCTCAGCATTCATAGAGAAAGGTTCATCCGAGGCCTAATTCATTAGACTTGGTTAGAACAACCATAAGTTATAGTCATTTAACCAATCTATAGTAGAAGTAGTGGTACTAGTATTGCAATTTGAACAAGTTAAGCTTGAGTTACATACCATGACCCATCCCCATGTATCGGCAAAAGAAGGTACATGAGCTGCATAAACAACAACGTCTGCGCGTGAACAGAAATGAAAATGTTAGCGCGATACACATTGTTAACTTATTTTCTGATCTCGTATTACTGGTTTGGTTCTAAGAGGTCGATTGAGTGAGTTTGAAACCTCTTATTCAAGACCTGAGAACATGCATGAGCTAACTTTCTAAGTTTAACAATAGAAGATGAGAGAGTACTCACACTTGAAGACCTGTTTGATGGTGTTGAATATAGAGGTGAAGACCTCTTTGTGGGTGAAAATGCCTGCTGGTCCAGCCTACATGAAAATGCAAATTAATTAGGTAATTGACAGTAATAAGTTCATAACTCTAAAATGGTAAAAACAAGTCGAGTGAGGATATCTCTAAAACCATAAAAGGCGTGTGTGACAATATTACATGCTTACCTGGGTCACAAAAATGCCACCATGATTAAGCTTGGGTTTGAGAACTTTCTCATAGAAGGATTTTGTGTAAAGCTGATAGCAAGGCCCTCCTTCAACTGGGTCTGCTAAATCTCCCACTATGATATCGAATTTTTCGCAGCTCTTATCCAATTCAGCCCTTTAATAACAAACATATCTATAAGTTTTATGCTCATAATCACAACCATAGAACAATCTTTTATATGAGCATTATACCAAATAAGTTCAGACCACAACCATGCCTGAGCTAGTGATTTGAGATAATTCAAAACTTAATTAGGCTTTAAGTTTGAAGCCCCTCAAAAAACAAACCCAGAGCTTTGAACTTACTTGGCATCATTGATAACAAGGTTAAGCTTATTGTGAGCAAAGGCCTCCTTGTTCACTGTCAAATGCCTGCGACAGAAATCAACCACCTCCTGCACAAATATTTTTCTTGTTATTCAGGAGGAACTAGTTATATACAAGAAATGAACAAGTGTATGTGCTACTAGTTGAAACTTGAAACTAACACTTATATATGGCTCATGGGAAAGACATTATTTCAACGAAAATGTAAGATATATAACTTGAGCACTGATTAGTAACCTGATCTATATCACACATAACCACTTTTTCAAGTAATTTGTGCTTAAGGGCTTCTCTTGCAGCTGAACCTTCCCCACCTCCCATAATGAACACATTCTTAGGCCTACAGAATATTATATATAAGCATACACATATTGTATATTGTATAGTACGTATTAACATATGGAGAAGGAATGTGACATAAATAATATAGAGGACGGACTTTGGGTGAGATAAAAGGGCAGGATGTATTAAGCATTCATGATATATAAACTCGTCCACTTCTGCACTCTGCATCTTCCCATCAATCACCAATACCTGCATATACGCACGTATTATTAACTGTAAGTATATATGTATATAATTAGTGTGATATATAATCGACATTCATCCATTCCTTAATGTTAAGCAAATTACTAAGTAAAACGTACAAACCTTGCCAAAACGCTTGGTATCCAACAAAGCTATCTCCTGAAACTCGCTCACCCCCTTGTGCAGCACACTGCATATATATTCAGATGCAGAGATGACAAAAGAAACCCAACAAATTTAGAAGAACGATAATGACTAGAGAAGAACAATGACTCTATATATAACTAAGGATTGAAGAGATATATCATTGATAAAGTTTACTAACCCATTAAGAGCAAATGACCATTTCAGATCATCGTCAATGGTCTCTTCGTACCAGCTGCCAGAACCATCTATATCTTCATGGTTAATGTTACCGATAACGTTACTGTTGATGAGCACTTCGTCCTGACGATCAAATTTTGATGACAAGAAACCGTTTAGATGGTAAAACTCAACAGCCTCTCCCATTGTAATATATTAACTGGCACGGATAAACCAAAGAAGAAGAAGAGGGAGAAGCTAGCAAATGTGTTAGCTAGGAGCCGAGGACTATGGGGAGGCCGGGATTCAATAGAACAGGCAAGGTAGTGGTGAGTAGTACATATAAGAGGGGGGGGGGGGGGTGGGGGGGTGTACACTGGTATATATAGTACATGCACTAACTGAGATTTGATCAATAGGGGCAACAAGTGTAAGATGAAACTAACACTTCTAGTTGATAATAAACTAGGAAAATCAAAATATATTATTGATTATTAGCACGGGTAATGATGATGGTGTTCGGCCAGAGAAAGGATGAAATCACCAACTTTATGCCTTGCTTCCCTCGATCAGAAGTAGTGTCTACCATGCCGAAAAGGTTTTAATTATGAACAATGCAAGATTAATTAACCTGTTGTGTTTGCTATATTAGTGTACGTTGTCGATCAGTTTGATTGTATGAATGTGAAAGTGGTAATCCAATTAACTAAGTTCATTTGCAGTCAAAAATCATGGAAGAAAAAAGAAGGTATTGGAACTTGATCATGTACAGAAATATCTTGGTAGACGAGGTTTTGAGGTTACGATGATGCGTGGAGTGGTGGTGTGCGAGTTGGGTCGCACGCGTGATATGGAGTTTCACTATATCATTCAGACCTTGGCTGATCTCTGTCATGAGGTAGATATGGATGATCACAACTTCACAATTAAGGTCCCCATTAATGGTGGAAACCCTAGCACACTTAGTACGAATACGATATCGTATAGTATAAGGCGACTTATATCCATGCTAGCTAGCTTCTCGGTACTTGATCACAATCACAAAGTTGGCTGCTGGCTTTGGCTATAGTGGGATCGGTCAGCATGTCCCATTAGTGATGCCCTAGACTAGCAGAGAATAAGGAAGGAGGAGGCCACAAAAGTGGGATTTGCTTCTGGGTCCCCGCATGATCGCTACTACTACTACTAAAGGTGGATTTTGGTGCGGTGGGGGAAAGTAGAGAGAGAAGGGAGGCTGGGCACTGGGCAGGAAGGAGGAGGAGGAGGGCTAGCTCATGCGATTGAGCAAGCTCGCGTGGGGTGACTCCACTAAGAAGAAGAAGGAGGTAGAGGAAATTAACCATCTTTGATTTTGTGGAATGCCCACTATAAAGTGTCACTGCGTTTCTCCATGAAACCTCATTAGTTCGATCCTCGATCATCATCTCACTAGCTGACCCAATAGATTAGTGTTTTGCTTTGCCTTCCCTTTCTGTGCATGATGTTTATCCTTCATGCGTGCATGCCTCACAATGACCAAATCACCCATTTCGATACCTTGCTTCAAACTATGCCAATTGATGCTACATATATATACCATTAGGGTTTTGCATATTAAACACCTAGAATATATTCACAGACCACCATTATATACGTGCCATACGTCGACACTCAACTAAGAATTCTTTTAGCTAGTTCAATATGTGTCAAATTAACCTAGTACAGATCATTGCTGATTACACACATACCCCATTTTGAGTGCTTTCTTAATAATCAAAGAGCAAATACACAAATGGAGAGAGACAAAAGTTCCAAATAGCTGGTAATAATATTGATTTTTAAAATACTTTATGTTCAATATTATGGAAGTGCATGACACACTAAGAATCGTTTTCAACAACATTTGAATTATTATTCATCAAAAAAAAAAACATTTGAATTACTCAAATATATACGATCTTACTTATCTTCAATTTGCTCCCTCTTTAATTAAGGTGACATAAACATCACGAACTCGTTAAAAGAATGAAAATTTAGCCCCTCTATACTTTCGATTCCTTTGACAAGATGCACAAACTATATATATATATTACAAGTGACATACAGATGATATAAATATTCAAGAAGGGACAAAATGGGCATAGCAATTGGACTAGGGCTGAACCCGTAATGGGGAGACAAAGCTGAGGGCGGCTCACAATCATTTTCGGAGCCTTTGTATGATTGTATATACCCTAGCTTGTTAAGTCAAAACCTCTCTTTCATACGTACGTGGCTCGCTCCAATACAATTAATTACACAAAGTCTTCCTTTCATTTTCTATAGAAATAACCTAATTAAGGTCAATGCTAATGTTCATAAACAAAGTTTCCAACAGATAATGATCACCATTAGGTGTCTTCGTCTTCATATAATCTAAATTATCTTTCTTTTTTTTTTGACAAGTAATCTAAATTATCTTCAAATAATAGAATAGTTGTTACTGTACATTCTAATATTATGACGTTTGAGTTTAAGATGTGATATTTCATATCTGTTTAACTTCACCACTGGA
Source organism: Fragaria nilgerrensis (assembly GCA_010134655.1). NCBI lineage: Eukaryota > Viridiplantae > Streptophyta > Magnoliopsida > Rosales > Rosaceae > Fragaria > Fragaria nilgerrensis. Next base: position 28,735,047 of record CM020978.1, on the reverse strand, counting down.
CATATATATATTAGGTATTTTTCTGTACAGGATTACGTACAGTTCGAAGAGAATAAGAGGAAGAGAGAGATAGAAGTAGGATGTTGAGCATGAGATATATAAGTTCTAGTAATCAAGTAGGGTGTTGAGCATGCATAAAATTACTAGTCACAACTCACTACTTGTTTAATTTTTTGAAGACAAATCAAATATCCAACATAATGCAATTGGATTACTCTTTGATTTCATTTCAAGAGTCGGCAATATTGAATCATCCATATATCCCATGATGAAATTCTCATTATAAAAGAAAATAATTAAATTTAAGCGCATGCATGCATCTATATGCATAGGTGCTTCATAACCTGCATAATTTGAAGCACATCAGGCTAGGCGTGCTTGGTGCTAGCTCCCCACTACGGCGAGTACTATCCAAATGGTGCTCCGTCTGCACGTTTATTTCGCCCCATTTTCGATTATGAAATGAGCAAAATGGGATTGAGGACAAACCCCACTGTCAATTTTGAATCTTTTATCGATAATTTCTGGTATATTGCGGGGTGTCTTGGTGCTCCAACACCCTTTTTTGCTCTCATTATGTTTCTACTTTGTCGTGAAAAGTGCTAGGGTTCTTGAGTGACCTGCCGTCGAATTGTCTCAATTGTACATGTTCGATCTCTTTGTGTTGGAAGCTGACCTATGCATGATCTGTCAACCTTGATAAGGTTTTAAAGCTTTTATTCCTCGGACACCAACAGACACCCCATTGAGATTGATCCAGGTACGAGTTAATGTCACATCTCATATAACAGTAGAGCTAAAAATATGGATAAGAGATAAAAGTGAGACAACCATTTTTTCTGCTCAAATATATCGGCACCCTAACTTATAGTTATACAAACCACAACGACACCGCAGTCTGCAGTCATGCACACGTTTATCAGAAAATTACTTACGGAGGAGTCAGGAGTGTGTTTGTGCAGAGTCACAAATACACAAGTAAATCGTTTTGGTCCATTGATAGACAAGCATAAGGATCTCTAATTCTCTATATATATAGCGTTGTTTTTTCAAATATTTTTTTCAGATATGTTCTTGGCTGGTCTACTTGATTATATGAACAAATTGGTACTTCTATGAGTTGTACGTGTTATATGTCGATCTTCTTCGTATTATGCTCTTGTTATCTGGTATGCCTAGCTAATATTTAAATTACTTTGGGGTATATAAAGAAGCGTGAATGTGCTTCTGGTGAATATGTCTGTGTTATATCTCTTAATCAACTTTACAAGAGGTTTATATACGACCTAACATTACAATAGGAAAGCTAGAGGGATAAGGAAACAACTCAATCAGTTGTTACAGATTGATCTACTCGAGTATAAGCTGATCCTCTCCTTTAATAGTATCTGTAATCCTATACGTTATTCATGATCATTCTTGTTTCGTATCGTAGCTAGCTTAGCTTATTGCATAATCATATATACATTAAGTAACGATATGACCCGTGATAGCTTCAGAATCCGAATTACAGAATCCGCTTAATATAATCATACATTAACAATGTGTCAAATCTTATTCGCTGCCCGCAAATCAAATGAGAACATGCATGAAGATCATAGGACTCGTAATCCCTGAACTACTTCAAGTTCTTTATTACATGGATAACTGTTTTATTGTTGAAAAGCTAGGGCTGAAATGGCAAAGACTAATCAAACAGGTTGAAGAAATAGGAGTAGGCTCAGAAATGATATCAAATCGCAGCAGAGGCATTGATGAATTGTAGCAAACATTACGAATATCAGCTTAGTGTTGGAAGGATTAGAAGAGTCGATATCAATCAGTACTTGATCAACTGAGAGCTGATCTTTATAGACCTGCATGAATATGTATAAACCATTTCATAATATTATGAAGAAGAATCAAAATTAATGGATCGTCAAGGAAATCAATGAACGCTGATGGTTGCATGCGTTAGAGCTTCTTACATCAAAAATTTAGGATGGGACATCATTGGCGTGTTCTCTTGTGGAAGTTGGGGTTTTGTGGATGGTGCCATTGGTGTGGCGGCGGTGGTTTTCTGACGGTTGTGAAAATAGTTTTGGGCATGACTGGCGACCTGGCTTCGAGTTCTTGTGGTGACAAAGTTTTCAGAGATGCCTTTCCAGTCACCCTTACCCAGCGTTTCAACCCCTTCAAGAAACCTCCGTTGCTCCTCCTCACTCCATGGCACACCTATTTACCAATCTCAAGCACACACAAAAAGAATATGCATCTCATTTAGGTAAGACATTTTCATATATATGCAATTAGCCATAGCACGATTAACTTATATATTTATCTACGTACTAAGCAACGTTAATACTGCCAACAACAATAGAAGTTACTCCGGCCTTATCCATAAGCCGTTTGAAATAAGCCAATTATATTCATATAGTTACCACGACTGCAGCAGAAATATCATGATCTGAATATTGGTACTTGTAAACAATATATCAACCTAATTCCTAAAAACGTCCCAAGAGCTCTTGGGACATGCCAGCTCAATTCATTAATAATTAGGTGAGGGTGGCAAAAGGATTAACCATATGTAATTATATGGGTCCAAGATCTGTCGGTGAGTTGTGGCTTGATTGGTTAAAGTGTTTAACTGATAACTTTGAAGTCATATCTTCAAACCTCACGACATGAAGGTTGTGTGAGTTATTAATAAAAGTTTTGAGAAATTTTATTAACACATCTCTAAATGTTAGATACACATCACTTTTTTATACAAATTAGATAAGACTTTGTAGGTACATAAAATTACCAAAAAAGACATTTATATCAAAAGTAAAGAAACCTAGTTGAAAAAAAAATCCCGATTAAGACTATTATTCTCCTCTACGAGAACAACGTATGTGAAGATACCAAGGCCTAATCAGAAATAGCTAGCGACAACTATAGTTTCAAGCAAAAACTAAAAACAACGTAATGGATTCCAGTGGTATTTCTCAACCCCTAAGCGAGGTATGACTTCTCTATCTTTGATTAAAATTGATCTACTACAAAATTTAGATTTTAGGATTTGTCGTTTGATTAATTAGTGCAAATTAAAGTTGGAAAATTTATTTTTTGCTGTTCACACATGCTAGGTCGTTCAAAAGCATTTACATTTGAACACCAAACTAGAACTTGGGATGGTGCTATATATATATACTCTTCTAGTTTGCTTGCCATAGATCTAACTCAATGAGAGAGATCTCAAGCAAAATCATGTCTTCGTGACGCAAGAGATCTCATTAATGTGAATTTACTTTTAGATCTAGAAAATATGTGTATTTAGTAAATGAGTTGTGTATTTAGTAAATAAGTTGTGTATTTTAAATGAGGGTATTGTAGGAAATTTAGGTATGTATATCTAGTAAAATGTTAAAACAATAAAGTTAGGGTGCGTCTATTGCCACCCCACAAACCACTTTAATTACCCCACACGTTGTTGATTTATTGAATGACTAATATACCCTAATGTAAATTTACAGCAAAGGACAATAAGTTATTATAAATTCTTTTTTTTTAGATAAACACGTAGTTGATAAACTTTAACTCAAATTTATCATATTCGATCTTTCTATAAAGTCTGAAGAAAACACTAGCATTCAACTGAAGATGAGGTGAACTGTTTATATAATATATATTTTTTTTTTCTTTGTATGTTTCGTCTATTCTTTTACTCATTATTTCTCATATCCATTTTATATGTAAATTTTCATGTCTAGTCGCTCACTTATATATATTCGATTTGTTTTTTTTTTTCATCGGCGTCAAAGCTTTTTCCAAGTAGAGTTTACAGACATTGTGCATCTTGATATCGACGGATATCAATGAGTTATTAAGTTTGAGAGTTTTTTCTTGTTCTTTAATTGGGATTTATACTTTAATATGATTTTTATTGTTCAGTTTGTGATTCCACTTACTCAAATGATATTAATCTTATGATTTTCTTCAATTTTATTTTGTTTTTGGAGTTCAATGACTATCGGAAGAGGCTGATATTGTGTGTATTGTAAATCGGTAAATAAAATAAATGTAAAATTAAAATATATATATAGGCTGCGTGAGAAGAGATCAAATGTAGGGTGAATAAAACAAATATGAAATTGAAAAAAAATATATGTAGGGTGAAAAAGAAAAATTAGGGTGAACAAAGCAAATATGAGAAAATGGTATTTCAGGTATTGTAAATGGGTGAACAAAGTAGACATGTAATTAAAATATAGAAGCGGGGTGTGAAAAGAACGTGAGGTGAATAAAGTGGTTTGTGAGGTGACAATAGAAGCAGCCTAAAGTTAATAAGTTGTATATTAAGTATGGTATGTGTATATAATAATTAAAGATATGTTAATAAAATGTCTTAAATTTTATTTTTTTTAAAATAAAAAAAATATGGGTCCAAAATAAGGTGAATTCCAAAGGCCCAAACTCAAGCAAGAGAGAGAGCATGGCAGGAGCACCAGCCACTACACCCTCTGCCAACTTGTCAGATAGCATAGCCGGAGACCGACCCGGACCCTTCCAGCACAGTAGCACACCATGCATGGTCCCAAAAACAAAAATTAGTAAAATCATGGTCATGACCACCGGCTACCTCCTGTAGTATTCTTCTTCATGTTCAGCCAAACAAGCGCTAATCGATCGATAGCACAAGGATCGCCGACAACAACCAATTACTGTTTAGGCATCCTAGCTTCCTCGCCGGATCCAAACCAGGGAATCTGAAGTTGACCGGAACTCGCTATAGATCTGTCGACAACCGACCGGAACCACAACTCGATCAATGAAAGAGACAAAGAGATCGAGAAGGAAAACCCCGATGTCAGACAACGTTAGGCACGACGGGTTCCAATTAATTAACCTTAAGGGTGGCGTTGCTGTTAGTCTCAAAACCTTTGTTTTAGGTGAAGGAGGTTATAATTTATTGAACATCAATAAAACAAAACTTTAGGTACAAAGGGTTCTGCATCAACTACTTCTAGCATGAAAAAACGGAGCAAAGGGCCAAGAGATTAGTCTCCAAAACCCTAGATGTAATATACGTACATAATTCGAAATGTCTTAGTTCTTCTATTTGTCGATAATTGCAATAATCTTGTGTGTAATTGCAATGATCTTGCATAAATGTATTCCTATATATATATATATATATATATATATATATATATATATATATAGTTTATTTTCAGAGTGAGACATCGCTTTAAAATTAAAGTGTGGTGCTCCTCATTTCGCTCACTTTTAGGTCACATTTTCACATCTCCACTGTTCAGTGTCTAGAACATAGTCTGTAGATCATTCATGCAAAGTTTCATCCAATTTAAAGATAATTTGAGTTTCCGTAATTGTTATTTACACGAACGGTTCTATTTGGATAGATTTTGTTCATTTGATTCATTTAATCTAATTTGGTATCCAAATGATCTCCAAAGAGTGAAATGATGAGCACCACACTTTAATTTCAAAGCGGTATCCCACTCTGGAAGGGAACTATATATATATATATACGAACCTCCTTATTTATTCAAAAGGTACAAATTTCCTTAATTAACATATTTTTCGATCATATTTTTCATCTCAACCATTCATCTTTTAAGTATATATGAGTAGATCATCTCTACAAAATTTTAGTCAAATTAATAATCATTAAGGTATTCAAAATTGTGAATTACACAAACGGTTCATGTTGAACAAATTGGTTCGTTCATTGTAATCATATATTTTCGATACTTTAACGATTATCAATTTGGCTGAAAATTTGTAGAGATGATCTACTCATATATACCTACAATGTGAATGGTTAAGACGAGAAAATATGATCTAAAAATGGGTCAATTAAGAAAATCCATATATTTTGAATAAATAAGGATATTTGGACCTGATAATATATATATATATATAAAATGAACTGCTTGTTTTACTGTTAAGAACAAGTACTGATATAGCAGGGAAAAGAGACGCAATCGCAACAAAATTTGAGTTTAAATGGAGTATGAAAACTCACTTTTGTTTCTATGTTGGGCTAATGGAGGTGGGAGATCAGAGTCCTCCTGATGGCCGATACCTTGATTATTTTCCAGTAATATTTTCTCCATCTCAAATGCCAAGGTGCAGCTGTTAATGAAGCGTGTAGATTCTGTCCAAGAATAGCCAACTGATGATGGTAAAGATGTCAAGTCCATCATCTTCCTTGCAAATTCAGAAGCTGAGAAAGAGACGAAGAAGAAAATTGATCATCATCATCATCATCAAGAATAGGGCCTATGTCTGATATCCCTTTCAGTTTCAGCTGCGACGTCGGAGAAAGGCAAGTCCTTGAATTGTGACCTATGCTGCCGCAATTCGAGCATTTCCTGGCCATGTCTCTCCGTCTCTCTCTCTCTCTCTCTCTCTCTCTCTCTCTCTCTCTCTCTCTCTCTCTCTCTCTCTCTCTTCTCTCTCTCTCTCTCTTTCTCTTACTCACTCTCACAAAGTTCCAGTAACTACTTCACCAAGCCAATACGTACTTAAATAAGGGAATGAAAATATGACGTGTTTATTGGACTATCATTTTTCTTTTTCTATTTTAGTCCTGCTCCTGCCTTATTTACATTTTCTTCTGTGTTCTGTACGTCTAAGTAGAGGTCTATATATATACAGAAGTATGAAACCAAAAATAGTACGTGAGGAGACTAAGTCACTATTATTCCTAGCTAATGCATATTAGCAGAATAATTCATGTTCAAAATAATGCTTCTGTTCGATCTGCTAGATAGGTACGTAGTAGTAAATTAGTAATTGCTTGCTCTCTCAAATCTGAATTGCTCAACAACCCAACTGATGAATTACTCTAGTAGCAGCTAATTACTGTACGACGTCAGAGTAAATAATCTTCTAGCTAGTTCGGATATGATATTCTATATTATACATACACACACGCTTTTAACAGCAGTTTTCAGAAGCAGGCGTACGTGTTTATATATACCTAGCTCGGCCAGGTCAAGTCATATAATTGCTGGTATGGTGCAGTTCGTACGTGATAATTCACTATTATGGTTTAGGTGGTCGGAGGCAAGAAGTCACACGCTATATATACGTGGCGGAGGAGACTGTGGATCCAAGCCGGAGACTCCAGAGAGGCCGGCCGGCCGTTCATCAGCTGTCATGACATACATATATATAACGAACGAACGATTTTCCCTTTCCTAATGCTTACTACTTTTGACCAACGGGGCCTTACAATGAAGTAATGAATGCACTCGATCATTTAGCTGTGTCTTAGAAAGGAAGTTAATTATATATGTTACAGAACATGGGTGCTCTGGTCACTACAGGCATGCATATCCAGATATGGTACGATTTCCGTAGGGTTTCCAGATTTCGTTGGACCGATGAAAAAAGGCATTCATTTCATTTTGATGAATCATGCATTATTGCATTAATCAACAAGACCCCCACCTCCCCGAGAGAGAGAGAGAGAGAGAGAGAGAGAGAGAGAGAGAGAGAGAGAGAGCTATCAGATTCAGAGGCAGGCAGGCAGGCGATCGAAAGTCCGAAACAGAAAGCAAAAGAGATAGTACGTACTGCTACCCTTCACGAAGGATGACCTTTTCTTTCGAATTCTCTCCTCATTTTCTGTATATGTAAGGAACATGCAGATCGACAATTCTGTATATGTAAGGAACATGCAGATCGACAAGGTTGTTATATTGACCATAGTTAGTAGCTAGGCTGCTTCTAGGCATCTGAAATCTCCGTTTCGATAGGGCATAAGCAGGTCTCTCATATTGGTTATGATTGGGTGCTAGCTAGCTTCACCCTCACAGGTCTCTCATATTTTTTCAACTGGTGACTGGTGTTGTATCCTATTCGTACATACGTGATCGTGCAGCTACTTTACAACTGTATTTCATTTGTTTTGATCAGTAAAAACTAATGTGTTCGTGTGGGATCAAAGAACGATGAGCTCCCATGCCAGTTGATGACTGATTGGCATAATGGTGACCGATAGTTATCAATACAATGTATACTCGACTGATAGTACTACTGGCCAGTCATCATTCAAAGCGTTGCGGTTTGATATAAATGATCTGACTACGACGTCTTGCTCACTTTAAAGCCTTGGTATCAGAGATTCAGAGTCTGCTTCTACGAATTTATTCCTGCACTTTAAAGCCTGCAGCTACCTCTCGTCTGGCTAGTTAGTTTTCGAAGGAAAGGACAATCATTTTTCTGTACAAGTTGAGAAAATAAGTGCATTTACAAGCTGCCCTGTACAGAACTACAATTATTATTTTGTTTTTCTAGGTCTTGGTATGGCGACCAGAACTAGCCGTGAGGCGTCAAGACATATTCAGAATGCCTAGTCTAACAATAGTAGAAATATTTAGACGCTACAGGAGGACCACGTGGTAGTATAACGTGGTTCTACATTTTAATCAAATATTAACACGTGAATTTATTACAACTAAAATATAAACTAAAGTTTTTTATTTTTTATGAAAATACCTTCATGGGTCTTTGTTGAGTTTGGACTAGGGTTTAGGGTTTGGGTTTAGGGTTTGGGTTTAGGGTCTAGGTTTAGAGTTTATAGTTCAAGGTTTAAAAAGCAACAACAAACCCAAAATTGTCTTTAACAAAATAGCTGATGTAATTTTTTTTTTAGTAAAATCCAAGTGTCAATATTTGATTAAAATATATGACCACGTCATACTGGCACGTGGTCTTCCCGTAACACTGAAAAATTTCTCGTAACAATAGGGCCGTACCATAAATTATACACAAGTATTACCTAGTCTTCCCGTAGCATTAAAAAATTTCTCGTAACAATAAAGCCGTACCATAAATTATACACAAGTATTACCCAGTAATACATCCTTTGGGCCAGTTATTAAATTAGTAGGATTAGTTTCTGTCCCTTGAATTGTCTTTGTACAGAATAAGAGTGTGAATCCACAGTTCCCACATTCCATTTGAGTAGACCACCCCAATTGTGACAAGGCCATAGAGATCTTGGATTGACAACTATAGGAATGGAATTTGGTTCGTACTGATAACAAAAGATTGTTTAGAAACGTGGTGTCAAAAGACTCCCCCATGTTATCTCTTTCGAAATGGATAGGCAATACTTTTATCAAAATTTCTGATTATTTCAAAAGATAAAGCCTGCATTGACAACCATCGTAAATGGATAGGAAATATACTAACAGCATTTATATAACATTTGAAATGATGGAAATGGGTGGACAACACAGATATGCAAACCATTTGAAACATTAAGTTTCCTCTCATCATTGAAACATAAAACTGCTGCAAAGATGCTACATAGGTGAAAACAACCGGATTCTGATTAAACTACAGAAACAGGGACGGGGATGGCAACAGGAGATGGAAGCCCATCCAAGTTGATTGCCGCCGCTGGAGGAGCTGGAGTATAGAGCTCTTCTTTGGGAGTATGGATGGTCACCAAATCAGGGAGAGGGGTCATTGGTCCTTGCTTCCCCTTGGGATCCCAGTCGAGCATGATCTTCACCTTAATACCGAGCACACCCTGTTGTTGTACCAAGTCAAATCACATAATTATATCTTCCCAAAACATTAGGATAAAAACACTATTAAGCACATCAGTATAAGAGGGAGGCAAACCTGTCTAAGAAGAACGTGCCTAACAGCAGAGTCAATGTACTCATTAACAGGTTGACCAGAGGATATCATATAGCCATCCTTAAACTTCATCGCCTTGGCACGTTGTGCCCTGAGCTTTCCGCTTACAATAACCTAATGGGAACATTAATTTTAGACTTGAAAAACAAAAACATTTTTGTTGGTTCAAGACAAAAGAGGCATTTTGGCTTACCTCACATCCTTTTGCACCACTCTCCATGACAAATCTCAACACACCATAACATGCCCTGTAAGAACAACATGTCATCATGCATTGAACACAATGTTTGTAATAACCAACAAAATGAAAGGATGATGTTGGAGAATATTCCAAACTTCAGGCACCTGAGAGTAGCACAAGAAGCCTGACAAACTCCAAAAAGGGATTGATTTAAGCATTGATCTAAACCCCAAGGCTTATGAAGCAAAGACAGAAGGGAAATTCAACATAACAATGCTAAAGTCATGTGCAATGACATGTTGCAAAACTATATTTTATCAAATTCACCAAACATGGGTAGAATTAAGCATTAGACTTCATAAAATATTCCAAACTAGATCGAAGCATTCTCATACTCATATTATAAAAGGATTTGTCTTTCAAACAGAGAATTCAATAGAAAAAAAAAAAACAGGGTTGTAAGATTTACCATCCAATGCACAGCCAGGAACGAAAATGATCGTCATTCCTAAGCTAACAAAGCATAGACGGCAAAAGCAACTATAGTCACCCTCAGACACGATCATAGGTACTTAGTACACAACCTACTCGCTGAATAGATGACTTCCAACATGTACTGACACAAACACATCACAAAGACAAGCGGAAAAAAGATACACCTGCGAACGGCAAGGCCTCCAAGGAGTTTGTACCGGAGAGACTCGGCCTGCGCAATGGCACAGAGTCCCCTATTGTTAACCTTCTCGGCATAAAGCTCTACGCTTCCCTCGGGAAACTTGAACCTCTTCTGAACTAATGAGGCCAGCTCCCTGATTCTCCTCCCCTTCTCACCTAAACAAACAAATTATTTAATCTCATTCAATTTTGATTCACAAAAACTAATATGAGATCAAAGAGAATTACCAAGAACGTTTTGGGTGCGAGTGGCTCTGATGATGATCTCAGTGCGTACAGGGGTGACCCTGACTTCGACACCGGAGTAACCATCCTCGGCGAGCTCTCTGGTCAGAACCTCATTCAATTCGGCAAAGAAAACTCCGTCGGCAACAAACTGTAAAATTTAACAGTAGGAATTATAAGAATCCGATACTAATTCAATAGGAAGTATCAGGAATCGGAGGTAGCTACCTTTCGTTTTTTGCTCATCTGAGCCTGAGTGGCCGCCATGCTGGGCAAAATTGCAAGTGAGTTAGTAACGGGACTGAGCTGCGGCGCTGTCGACTATTACTTGCAGCAAAACCCTAATTTGTCTGCGAGTTCTTAACTATTTATACCGACTAATACGGGTCCGCTACACTTCCTTTCTGGGCTCTTTTGTGGTTGTTACATTGGGTGGGCCAAGCCCAAATAGCAAAATGCTTTATAATTTTGTTACAAACAGAAGCAGTGCCACGTGACAGTAGAGCTGCTCTTTTGTGGTTGTTCATTTAGTTTAATAATTAGGTTCCTCGATTTGATTATGTAGAGATATTGCAATAGATTACGGTGAATGTGTATTCTAAAATGAGGAATGCCGACAAAATTATTTGCAGCAATAGAATTACAATGTTGTGCCACGTATTTACGTATAAGTAGAAAAACATGTTATAATCTCATGTCCTCCTAATTACTTGTTGCTACTACAGAATTGAGAGGAAAACTCATTGCTAGGCAATACTCTTCTACTAACCTATCTATTATTCCCGGTTACAGACAGTACTCTGGTATCTTTAAACAGGACAACAGGCGCTGACTGCTATTGTGGCTAACCACGACCAACTGCTAGAAGTCTGAATGGTACAAGCAGACTAGGCTTGAATGAGTTATAGGAGTCCGGCAGAGGGGGCATTCAGGTTTTTCGTTGCACCATTCCATAATGCAGCTCCTGCAAATAAACCAAGGTTAAACAGGAGAAGGAAAGAGATAAGAAGGGAGTCTCGTGGAAAAGCAAGGAGACAGTACCAGCAGAACACATGGCCGCAAGGTGTGGCTGTAGGATGTTGGCGATTGCTCAAACAGAGCGTGCATTTGCTGATTCCACTTACCTGAAATGAAATGGGAGGTAAAATTAAAGTGTCAATCAGTTAAATGCTTTAGAAAAGAAGCATAACGATGATGTTTATTGCCAGCAATTAAACTGAGACCCATCAAATGTACTAGGCAGGTGACGCTTTTGGCAAGTCGATTCCTTCACATTACACTGTGTAATCATAATGCATAAGCTGTAACAACAGCAATAGATGAGTGGTGCACGGAATGATACAAAACTCAGGACAATGAAGGCATGCTGTTCCATGTTGCAAAACCAGTATTCTATTTGCATACTTTTAACTCTGTATTCTGTTAAATACAATTATTCTCCTGTTCGACTCAGAAACAGACATTAAGTTGTCATATAGAGCATCTAGGCACAAGAGAGGGAAACACGACTGCAAACACATAACTACCTCTGAAGATGATGAATCAGAAAACAAACTACCCTTGGCACCATCCACTGATACCAAATTACCCTCCTCATTTAGCACAGGCAAATCTCGACCTATAAACACAGAGATGAAGGTGAGATTATTATTGTCTACTCATGGAAAACAAAGTGGTGTTCATTATATCACCATGAAGTAGAATCACCTAGAAACTCAAAAAACTACACATAAAAATTGATCAGAAAGAACTCAATGTAACTGAATGACATACTGTATTACAAAAATATCAGCTGCAAAACCAGTCAATATCCAGAGATAATCTTATCACTTTTTAAATTTTGTTTCAACTAAGCTACAGGCAAGAAGCGCCAACTGTGATACTATATAAAGTTGATGATAGAAGTATCAACTGCATGCACATAAGCTTCTAGGTTTTATGCATCAAAGTAAACACATAAATGACTCGCTGGTATAACAATTGCTGAGAAAAGGAAATAATTTTCCACCAGGGAGTTCCCGAAGGGCTTAAGTAATCACTCTTAATATGGCTGATGTTACTTTGAGAATCTATTGTATGTTGCTTCATTTTAAAAGAGAAAAGACAAGAAATAAAGATAAGAATAAGATTAAAGTGTAATAAAAATATTGACCTGATGAAGTTCGGTGTGTGCCAAAGGTCTGCTGAGCTGAAGTTGCTATAGAGGATAAATTGCTACGCCGTAGTCCTTCAGCAGCGATAATACAAAGCTGAATCAGTAGAAATATGCCCAGAATTTGGTATCTGCACGGGGGAGCAATTCAAATGAGTTTAAATTTCATGGATAAAGAGTTTCTGTACAATTGTCAGATGAACTTCTGAGACAAACAGGGAAATGGAACAAAAGCAGCACTGATGTAGGTCATGCATACTGTTTAAAGTAGTGGCTCAATGGGACTGTGTCATATAAAAAATTGATACCTAGGCCTTTGGTTAGATGGTTTTCCAATGAACACATAACGAATGCCTGCTGCACGTTTCGATATATGATAATAGAGACCTGCAGAGAATCGGTCGTAGCACGGAAATTAGATTCTCCAAAAAAATCACCATCAAAAATTAACAACAATACACATGAGCCTCTTAAGTTTCGAAATCACCTTCAAAGTAAAAGAACATGAGGTTGGCACGTACAACCAATTGCAAAAACTCTCGAGCAATCGGGAGAACCTAGATGAACCAGCATCATAGACATATTAACTACAAAAGACATCCTACACTAGTTATCTGAGCACGAAATCTAGGTCTTGATTGAAAAAAGATAACAGGTGCATAAATCATAAGCATACCGTAGGCCATCTCCGAACTGCAGAAAGCCACAATGCGTTCAACCTCTGCTTCAATCTTTTAAACACTGAAACAGACGCCACCGGTGCAGAGGAAGACGCCCCACGACTGATTGAAGAAGACTGTGCATCATTGCTCATCAAAGCACTGATGCTGTAAACCTCATCAGACTGGGAATCAGCCAGGAGAAGGCCGCGGTTAGCAGCTCGAGAACTGTTAACACAAAACCATAAACAGCAACACATCAATCCATCTCTACATTCTCAAAATCAACATATCAACAACTAAAAACAACCAGGGTGAGAGTTAGGACCTAATTCTTTCTGCAATATAAGGAAGAGCCGTCTGGTACACAATGAAAAGTGCGCGCCTCGCTGGCGTTGGTGGCAGCCCATAAGCCCCTGCAACCTAAACAAAGCAAATATCAAACTCCCAACTACAAAAATAGGGCTTCAAATGTGAGAGAGATTTAGAAGCAGAATAAATAGAACAAACCTGAGTGATATCACAGTACTCTTCTCCCAGGGTTTGCTGCCCAGACCCCGTAGTCAAAATGTAATAGAGCATTTGCCCCAGAAGCTTCGTCTGCCCAAAAAGTCACAAACAAACACAATGATCAACTCGCTATTGATATTCCCATAGCTGCAGCTTAGAGCTTGTCAAATGGACTAACCTCGTTCTGGTAAGCCACAGCAATTCTTGTACCTATAAAAATGGAGTGAATTAGTATTAGCTGGTTCTAATTGAATTCTGAAGAGGATGATTGACGAACCGAAGAGGTGGCGGAAGGCGTCGCGACAAGCGTCGTAGACGAAGGACGCGTACTGGTCGTCTTTCTCGGCGGCTCTCATGACCTCCGGCTGAGCCGCCAGTGGGAAACGCCGTGCGGAGCTCGGGCTGCTGCTGGGACCCGCCTCCTCTACGCCCGACCCGGTTGCTTCGTTTAAACCCATGGGATGTTGGGAAAGGTTTGAAGAACTGGAATGAATTTCCAGTATGGGAAAAGAGAAGATGACACTGGAGTGAAACGGCGTCGTAGGATGGGAGGAGTGCGAGACTGTGAGGATAAGAGAGAGCTGGATTGGATAGTACTGTGCAGGTGAGACGTGAGAGTAACTAGAATAGCCTAAACGGTGTCGTTCAGAAACAGCAAAAAGAAAAGTATTAACGCCGTTGCCGGGGATCGAACCCGGGTCACCCGGGTGACAGGCGGGAATACTTACCACTATACTACAACGACTTGTTGACGTAGCGTCAGTCGTTTAACTAATATAACTAAGAGCCGGTTTTTGAAGATTAGATAGAAAAATAAAAGAAACTGAATGATTCGTAGTGTGTGTTGATCGTTTGGCGGAGAAACGAAGCCAGAGCCTTATCTCCCACCAAAACACAGACTCAGCCGGTGACCATTGTCAAACAGCAAACAACAACAAAGCTTCTCTAATGCCAATGGCTGTGTCCTCTTCCACTTCAGTATATATTACCCAGAAAACCTTTCGTATACCAACTCCGAAAGATGGCTTTGCATTCTCAAATTCCATGACCATCAGGTCTGCACCAAATCTCCGCAAGTTTTGCATTCGAAGCTCAGGTAGTGATGTGTCTGCTGCAGAGACTGCAACTGCTACTGAGAATGATGGAAGCTCCATCGAAGTTCCGAAAGAATCCCCGTCTCTGATTTCTGCCCTTAACGTCGAACGAGCTCTTCGTGGCATACGTAATGTTGATCAATGATCACCCATTCATCTTAAAACTCCAGCTGATATCCATATTCAGTTTAAGATAAATCTAGCTGACAAGAAATGTTTTGAAATGCAGCAATTACTGATGTGAATCACTATGGTAGGCTTGGACTTCAAAGAGGATGCACCTCCGACCAGGTCACATACTTAAGTTTCAAGCATTTTAACTTCCGCAGTACACCTCTCTAACCCTTTGTGAGCTTCTTTTCAACTATGCAGATTAGAGCTGCATATAAAACCAAGCTTGATGAGCTAAAGAGCCAGGGACTAGAAGAGGAGGAGCTAAACATGAAATTGGAACCTTTGAAAGTCAGTAAATGAAGTTTTCAGATGTTCATAATTTTCCAAGGCAGCTTTATTGGTTCTTGAATGATGCATTGATGCTTCATGTTCATATATAGGAGTCCTACACAATATTATCGTCCGCGGATGAGAAAAGATTATATGATTGGAGCCTAGGCAGGACTGCAAATCCAGATACATATCTTTGGCCTTTTGAGGTTGAAACCACGAGAGCAACCCCGGATACTCCCCCACCAGTAATGGTATGGTCCTTTTTCTGTTAGAGTAAAAACCTAAAATGGTACCTAAACTATTATAAATGGTACTTTTTGTACCTACGAATTTTTATTACTTGAAATGGTACCTGAACTATTACGTCGTTATCAAATATGGCACCTGCCGTTAGTTTTTCTGTTAAATTAATGACGTGGCATGTATTTAGAGGGGCAAAATGGTCTATGCATGTTGTTTCCCCTTTAAAAAATTTCCTGCTATTTTCCCTCAAAATTCTCACAAACCCACAAATTGCATAAGGCTACTAATCAAGGATAAGTAGAATTGATTAATAAATTTAGTACATCTTCATTTATTTACATATTTTTATCACCATTTTTTCTTGTATAAAATTAAGCTACAAAACATATGATATGTATTAGTAGCAAACTTAAAATAAAACTAAAGTATATATTTTAATAAAGAAAATACTAGATAAAAAATAAAGTGTATAATGTGTAGAGCAATAATAACAAAATTAATTTTTAAAATTATTCTTTCACCCATATATAGCTTATTAAACAAAAAGAGTCCAAACACTTGCGAAACGACGCAGTTTGTACCATATTTGCCACATCATCGATTTAACTGCAAAACTAACAATATGTACCATATTTGATAACGGTAGGATAGTTAGGGTACCATTGAAGTGATAAAAATTCGTAGGTACCTACATTTCACAATATTTAATGTACCATTTTAGGTTTTTACTTTTTCCGTTAACACTTGGTCCTAAACCATAAGCCGCCGGTACTTGGTCATTTTAATCCATTGTTCGTTTATAACAAAACATCTAGAAACTGCATCCTTTTTCTCGGTTTATGGTCTATTTTTGAGCAAAACTCCACCCCTATCGGATTGATTTATCTAAGTTCCATTTATTTTAGTCTTGAATACAATTGCTAAGCTCGATTAAGCCGAATGTGCACACATAGATGCCCGGTTTATCTAGAGTCACTTACCTTTTCTCTTGTTTACAATTGCCTGTTGTTCTGTTTTACTATTTAGAACCATATTTGCATCTTTCCGTTTCCCATTTGAGAGTTAGGATTTCAATTTCAGTATGTTTTGGTTCCTCAAGTTCAGTCCATGAATGAAGGTCCTCATCTCATTTGTTGCAGGAACCCGAAGACTTTGGGCCGACGAGATTGGTGGGATACGTCGGGTTGGGATGGATAATATTGTCCCTTGTATTATCAATAGCCCTTAATCGAGGACCCTAGATTTGTCCTCTGATGAGCTTGCATATTTTCTCTGTAGCTTCGCATCTTCTTGAAACAGCTATTGGTGAGAATTGTGGGCTGCATTGCATTGATGCATCAACCAAGATTACTGCACCAATTTGGAGTTTTAGGGGCAGGAAGAGATGTATCTACCTGTAAAATGGAAAAAGGAAACACGTTAATCATCTAGCAAGTAAATTATTTGTTGAGGTATTTTACCTACGCAGAAGTTTGTTTGAAAATATCTGTCCATCCCACCAAGGGATCGCCACCAAAAGTCACTGTATTCACTTGTCCACGTAGAGAAGACCACTGTATTGTATCGAGAAAAAAAAAATCCATGTGGAAATATTCAGATTTCAGCAATGAATAAACTTAATAAACCTGGATTGGCACATGAAATATATAATATAAAAAAAAGTCTACTACAAACTCATATATGAAGAACTAAATGAAAAACAGGTATCAGCTGATGTAATTGATTGATTCCTGTTGTTTGGGAGTTTCCCACCTGGATGTTTTATGCTTTAAATCAATAAAGTTTATTTTCTTAAGAAAAAAAAAACTCATATGAACAACCTAAACAACATAAATCAATCTTTTTAGCTTGAATAAAATGAAAGCTAACAAATAAAAATGTCCAAAGTGTACAGTAAAATGTGTGTGATCTCTGACTCTACATGCATACATGGGAGGAGGAGGAGGAAGAATCTACACCCACTGATTCATACATACCACACACTGTAAATGACAGAAGGGGAAGCAACAACAATACCCCCACTTTTCTGGCTTATGTTTCTTCATCTGAATTTCTCTGAGAGAACATACCTTCACCCGCTACAACATGTCTCAGTCTCTCGGCAAAGAGTAAGAAAGGCATTCAGCAATATGACTATATTAACCCCTTCAGTTCTGTTTCAAGAATTCGCTTTGCCAGACTTCCCCACAAGGATCAGACTAAAACAGGAAAGATGGTTAGTTAGCGGATATCAATAGAAAAATACGTCCATAAACCAACCAGTCAATTAGATCTGTATCAAGAAAAACCAAGAATTCACATTAGACCAGAAGTATTCTAGAAAGGTCCACAATGACTGCACTAGATTTATTACTTTGTACCGTGATAGTTTTATACTGTTTACTAACATATTAGCTAATACTTGAACCTAATACAAAATATCTAACTGAAATCAAAAGTACCAGACTGCACATCAACGTTGAGACACGTGGCTTCATCTACACAATTACCTCACAAATCAGCCTTGCTGATTCTATCATTTTACTCTTTTCCGTTTACAATACCGATAATCTTCTGTGTGATCTTCATCTGACCCACTAACCATTTTCCACCTGTCATGACTCCCCTCATTAACACTAGACTTGCACTGTGCTCAGACTTTCTAAAATCACAACTGCTCCCTTTCTTCTTATCACTGGAAACACTGTGTCCTAAACCAGATCCAGTGTTACTGTGATGTTTCTGTCTTTTAAATTCATACTGAATTCTCTTTCTCTTATCATCTTTCTCACTGATATTTTGATGATGACTCCAACTAGAATCACTATTACACTGCTCTCTTCTTTCCTTTTGATATCTGGAGCTTTTATGATAGTGTTTGTGTTTATCACTGTCACACTGCTCTCTTGTTTCATTTTTCTTTCTTGAACTTCTATGATAATGTTTGTGTTTCTCTTCACTGTGCCAACTGGAACTACTTGGCATATCATCTATTTCAGAACTTGATTTCTCCCTGCGATCATACAGTTTCCCCTCCCTATGACCAACCACCAAACGAGAACTCTTTTGATGACCATCAACCAAATGTATGTTGGCATCATCTATCTCATTATGATGGCGGTTTGTCTCTGGGACCTTTTAGTAGAGCCGTCACTGGAGTAGCTTACACTCTTTCCCCTGTGAACAAAAGATTTATGCTCTTGCAATCTTGCAGTCCCATTATATTGTTGCCTCCCCCAGTCTTCATCGTCATCACAAGATTGATCTCTGGTCCAGGCAAATACACTCATACAAATCAGCCACTAATAATATGATAAACAAAACCAATAATAAGACTTCAGATTCAAAATAGAAACCCAAATGGACCTATCTTTGACAAATTATTTGATAAGCCAGGAGTCCATCATTAACTTCAATATATTAACATGTGCTTTCATTGTGTGTGTCATTCATAGATAGATATTTCCATAGCAGATGCCTATTCATGGCAAGAAGCCAATGGACATATGCAATTTTATTTCAAAGACAATAAAAGAAAACAAAATCAGGAATATGTGCTCATCCACCACAGAACACCTGCAGAATCATTGATAATTAAATTATTACCTCCTAAATTTCTCCTTCGAAAGTTTTCTCCTCTTTTGTTGACCTTCAAGATCTGGAAACTCTGACCGACTTGTATAACAGTCTTCACCAGTTTCGGGAAAAGGAGCTACACCTCCCATCCCCATATATCCACTGCAAGATGGTTTGGTGTCCAAATCAATATTGCAATGTAATCTTATAAAACTGTACATAACAAACAGAGATGAACAATGATGGAAATGAACCTACCCAAAGCCTGGAATCCCTCTATACATGGATGTCATATGCATGTATGGATAAACAGAAAAAGGAGTGGGAGGATCGGCATGTTATCAAAAGCTGTCATCCCATAATTTCCATATAGATTCCTAAAGGGCGGGGCACGAGGCAATGCAGCCCCATTCCAGTAAGGTGGCGGATAACCTGGCATAGCTCCTGGAAAGATTGCATTTCCTGGATCCACAATAAGTAAGCATCACAGGAAAAGTTAAAAGTATTTACAAAATCATTAAAGCAACCATCCATTCCATACCTGTATGAAGCAAAGGGCGTGGACTGGTAGCAACTGGACATTCTCTTATTAAATGGTCTAGGGAGCCACACATATAACAAGCACGATCCCCCTGATTTCATAAAGACGTGTCCAGGAGAGTTAAATAAAATAACATCCCCCCCCCCAAAAAAAAAAAAAAAAATTGCCTGTTTCATTTCACAATTAATACCTTTCCGTTCCTCCCACTCTCCATAAAACTTTTTCCACCACCTGAAAAGCAGCATGGTTCTTAGATAAAGTACAAAGTTAGATATGAGTGCAGTTCTGGCAAGTCAACAATGTACCAAAGTTAGATACTACCTGCAGTAAAAACCCAAGGTGGCCTCTTTTTCTTGATTACAGGTTCAGCTGGGATCAGATCACAAAAGAACAGATCAAGATCAAAATGTCGAGTGGAAAAGATACTAGCACTAATGAAACAGATAAAGATAATACTAACAGAGTAACAGTCCACTTCCATAAAGCAGATTTCATGCAACAAATCAAAAGCGGCATGTACATAATAAGAACGTTTCAAAAGTGCTAGAAACTTAAGAAGAATGTTACCTTTCTCAGGTATAGGCTTGCTTTCCCTTGAAAATCATCAAATGCTGCCGAACCATATGGAGCCACATGAGTAGAACCATATCTCTCTTGATTGTTCTTGTGCAAAGAAGGAAATTTATGCTTGTTTCTCGGACCAAATTGATACGGTGCATCATTAGATTCTGCTAAGCAATTATTAGATCCTATCCCAGTGTCAGGAGAGTGAGGTAACCCTGACTCCCTTTGAAAAATACTACCACCATAAGAGACATCTTTTGCCTGAATCCCCGATTCTCCATCTGTTATTATAGAGCAGTTAAGCATAAGATTGACATAGAGGCAAGTTACTAAGAGTCTACCCGTACAGAATTCCTACCTGGAGCATATTGGCAAAAACCATTATCTGGAACAGTGACGAAATTTTGAGACTCTTGAAAATGCTCTATTGCTTGCCTAAGAGATATATTTGGTAGCAGATCTTCAATTCTGCACTTGGTTGAAAAACACTTCGGACATCTTGCCTTCTCAAGCAACACTTGGCGAATGCCTGAACCAAGAAACGTGGGGAAGTTATCATATTAAGCCTAAAGTTACTGATGAATAACACCAAATGGAATGAAAGAGAAAAGGTGAAAATATGCAGTACTTTCTCAGAAAGAATCAAACTGTAAACGTACATTTCTCACAAAAACTGTGCTGGCAGCAGGGTATCATCACAGCCTCCTTGAACAACGAGTTGCATAGGGGGCATTTCATCTCTGATGGCATGTCAGCATTTTTTGTATCTACAGGATTGCGACTCATCCTTCATGTACAACAAAAAAATATTCAGTTCCATGAAATTGAAAAACAGGAAAAGAGAAAAAATTGATACAAGAACTGGATATCCTACTTTTCCAGATTAAAGTCTTCTTGAACCTCAGGCTTTGACTTTGTCTGTGGTATAGTACGTTCAACTCCACCATGCAAATGACCTAAATAAAATGATGCAGTGTCGTAAGCATAGACCAAACCCATTAACAGAAACACATAAATCTAATGATAGAAACAACATACTTCCTGGAATAGCATCACCAGTCCCACTTGCTTCAAGTTTCTGACATTTTCCTGCCGCTGGCTCCAAACATCTAGATGCACATTATCAAAAACAAAACAAATTTTTTTTTTTTTCATAAGTACTAAGAATCAACGAAAAATTGATGCAGTGAAAATCTTAACAGATTGAAATGAAGAATTTATACTGTGTGATGCCAGTATTTGCTTCATAACCCGGACTGCAGGCATCCTTGTCGGCATCCAAACCAGAACGGAAGAATGTTGCCTCGGGAAGAGGATACACGTCAACCCCAAAGTCATCAAAGTCAACCGTCTCAATATTCTGCAAAAGGTACATGTCATATACCAATTAGTAACCACGATACAGCTTCAAACCCAGCAAATACGGCTCCGAAATGCAAGTTCAAAGTTTAAAACACAAACCGGCGGATTCTCAGTGTCCTTGCGGTTGAATTGAGGCCTGTCACCATAGTCTATCAGTTAAAAAACAGCTCGAAAAAAAAATAAATAAATAAATTTAACCTCTACGCATATCAAATGGACATAAGTCTTACATATCCACATGAACAGATCCAGCAGGAACTCTCTTGATAATCACGGACGAGCCGCATGAAATTTGAATGTTCTCGTTAGTATACTCTGATATCAATCCAGAAAACAGATAAATATCAACACAGATTCATTCAACCCTTTGCATAAACCCTAGTTACAAATTACCCAGCAGTAAAAAAATGTGTTTAACCATTATGATTCAGACAAGAAATCAAGAATCACTATGTAATTACTAGTCCAATGTCTCGATTGTCAATAACTATAACCAAGCACAGACTTAGGAAAAAGACGAGAATATAAATATGGAGGAAGGGGCAAAGAGGGTTGACCTTGACCGGTTACGGCGTCGGAGAAGAGGAGATCGGAATCTTGACAGAGGTTGAGGTTTTTGTGGCGGATGATTTTGGCTTTGAGATCGCGGACGGAGATTGAGGACCGACCTTCGAGGTCGACGGAGTCGAATTTCACGGCGCTTCGGAATTTGAACTGGACCGCCATGGCCGAGTCGGATCGGAGAGTCGGAGCTCTTTCAGATGATCAAGAGAACGAGGGATATAGGTGGAATTTCCGTTTTCTTTTGGTGCGAAGGCGAATATATATTGGACTCATTTTTCTAAACCCAAAAGACCGACACGGAAGTTTCCCTCCAGTTGGCGGCGAGAATATACACAAGAATACAAAATAAAGGTTTTAGTCTTTTAAAGCATTTTTAAGTTAAATTTTAATTAAATTAGTTAAAATGTCATTTTAATTAAATTTTAATATATAGTTATCTTTGATTGTTCTTTTAAATATATACGTTTCATAACTATGTTGCACAGACACTTCACACACCTAGAGCGTCGGAGTGTCAGACACACCCGACACGTCACGTGGTGTGTCAAAAAATGTTGACTTTTTCAATACGTCTCGACTCGTTGACCGACACGTCATCTCAGCCTATGACACGTCATGTCATCAATTATTAATATGTATTTTAAAAAAAATGAGAGGTTTAGATGGATTATGGAATAATTAAAAGGTTTGGATGAATTATCGAATGATTCGAATTTCTTGTCTATTAGGTGTTAGAGGGTTGTTATGTTATTGAGTTGCTGCTAGTTTTTATTACAAATTATATCTACCCATTTTATTCTCTTTAATGTTATTTTAATATGATTATGCAATGGATTGAATTTAGACAAAAAAGAAAGAAAAAAATATTGAATTTAGAACATGATTTTTGTAATCTAATAAACTTATTTCAAATTTTAATATATTTATGTATTAAAAATACATAAATATATATTTTATTTGTCATGTCCAAGCCGTGTTAGAAACTCAGTTTTTGAGTTATACTGTGTCGCCGTTTCGCACCGTGTCATGTCGCCGTCTCCGTGTAACATAGTTCATGAACTTTTGTACTTGATACAAAATACATTTTAATCAATGTTGATTCTTTCTCTCACCGGTGAGTTGCAAAAGCTACTTTTAATTATGGATATTAATATGGCCAATGGTGTATTATAATTTCTATATGTCTCTAATTTTTGTTTACAACTAACACATGGCTCACCACAAATTCTAATACTGATCGGAAAAATAACATTATTTTAGAGGGAAATGTGTGGAGGGAACAGATTTGAGGAGGAAAAATATGAAAAGATAATTTTGCTCATGGATAAAGTCCAACTTAACAGTGTCAATCACAAATGGAACTAATGTTAGATTGAGTTTAAATGTTGAGGTACCATTATCAAAATTTTCAAAATTGAGATGTTAAAATGATGAATGAGCTTAACTTGGGGCACCATTTGAAAATTTTCCTCTTAAATAAGAGGAAATTCTTCAAATGATGCCCTAAGTTAAGCTCATTCATCATTTTGACATCTCAATTTTGAAAACTATGATAATGGTACATCAACATGTTAACTCAATCTAACATTAGTTCCCTCCGTGATTGACACCTTTAAATTTGACATTATCTATGGGCAAAATTGTTTTTTCATGTTTTCCATCCCCAAATCTTTTCTCTCCACAAACATTTCCCTTCAGAATAATGTCCATTTTCCCCTCAGTATCAGAATTTGTGGTGAGTCATGTGTTGGCTGCATACAAAAATTAGAGACATCTAGAAATTGTAATACATCATTGACCATTAATATTCATCATTAAAAATAGTTTTTGTAACCCACCGGTGAGAGAATAACAATTAATATTGATTAAAATGCATTTTGTATCAAGTACAGAAGTTCCAGAACTATATTGCACGGACACGGACACAGCGTGACACAATATAACTCAAAAATTAAGTTTCCGACACGTCTTGGACATGACAAATAAAAAAATATATTTATATATTTTTAATACATAAAAAATATACTAAAATTTGAAATAAGTTCATTAAATTACCAAAATCATGTTCTAAATTCAATCTTTTTTTCTTTCTTTTTTGTCTAAATTCAATCCATTACATAAACATATTGAAATAACATTAAAGAGAATCAATGGATAGATATAGATTGTACAAAAAAACTAGGCAGCAACTCAGTAACATATATAGCAGCTTTCTAACACCTAATAGACAAGAAAATTTCAATCATTCCATAATCCATCCAAACCTTTTAATTATTCCATAATCCATCTAAACCTCTCCTTTTTAAAATAAAAAAATACATATTAATAATTGATGACGTGGCGTGTCAGAGGCTGAGATGGCGTGTCGGTCAACAAGTCGATTCAATCCATACAACTGATAAGGTTTGTGGAGAGAAAACATGAAGAGACAATTTTGCCCATAGACAAAGTCCAACTTAACGGTATCAATCACGAAGGGAAATAATGTTGGGTTGAGTTTAAGTGTTGAGGTACCATTATCATAATTTTCAAAATTGAGATATCAAAATAATGAATGGACTTCACTTAGGGCACCATTTGAAAAATTTCCTCTTTTAAATATCTAACTGCATAGAACCTTCAAATAAAGGGATGAAATTCTTGATCAAAATAAAATAAAATAAAGGGATGAAAAGTTAAGAAATTAAACAAACAATCAACAGATATATATATTAGTTTTAATAACAAGCTAAAGATGCCATTCATGGATGTTTGTAATGAACATGCAATAATTCATTTATATAGATGTATCTGAGAATGATTGATCAATCTGCATCATCGATTTTCTCATATCACCAATAATAGTCTCGTTATCTCTCACCACTCCACTAGTCTTCTCAATCACTGCCTCTAGCTGGGACTCCAAACTATTCCACATATGCCGTAACTCCTCCGCCGGCACCCAGTTGCGGTCGATATCCACAGTCCTCTTCTTGATTTCTTCAAGAACAACTTCCAAGAGATGATCCGATGAGCGGTCGAGTCGCTTTTTTAGCCAGTACTCCCTTAAAACTGATTTCACCTCGTCTAGGTTTTCCTTCGATACTTTTCCATCAGGTCCAATAACAATCAAGGAGACAATAACATCGCACAAGACTGAAAGCTCCCAGACCTTGTTTTTGAGCTTATGACACTTTGTAGCCTTGGTGGCTGCTTTCAGATACTCATTGTTATCAGCAAGCAGCTTTTTCACAAATGAATTGTTGGAATTCTTTGGAGCCATATTGATCAATAATCTCTATGAAGCTTCAATTGGAGCAAAATAAAAAGTTCTAAAGCGTGTGATTATTGCTGATGAGGGATTGTACCCCTGCAGGCTATATAAATAGTTTCTGTCGAAGGTTCGTTCTGAAATTAATGTATGAAGTTCTTTATTTGACTAACTTTTTTGTCATATTTTCACATCTCCACCGTTCAGTTTGTAAAACTAATGCATAGATCACTTCTACAAAATTTCATCTAATTTGATGATCGTTTGAGTTTTCGTAATTGTGATTTACACAAACAGTTATTGTTAGACATATTTATGGTATGTTCATTGATTTAATCTAATTCGATTCGGTACCTAAACAATCATCAATCTGAATGAAATTTTGTAGGAATGATCTATACATTAAGTTTTACAAATTGAACGGTGGAGATATGAAAATATGTCTGAAAAGTGAGTCAAATAAGGAACTTCACACGTTAATTTCAGAGCGAAACTTCGTTCTGAATAGGAACTATATATATATATATATATATTGTTCAGCATTCTCTCTGAGTCTAGTCAGGAAATGGTAAGCCTTCTCCTTCCCGATTCCCGAAGCTCTCTCCTTCACATAACCGGAAACCAATATACATTATAAGAGTTTCATACAAGAAGAAATAATTACAAACAATGCAGAGTGTCGATTGGGAAGAGCTCCAAGAGTTATTGAGGTTGTTTGACATCCTCCAGTCATTGGTGGGTGGTGAAGATTAATTCGAATGAAGCTTGGAAGCATGCAGAGGGTGTTGGAGGTTTTGGTGCTGTTTTTCGTGACTTTAAAGGTCATGTTCTTGGTGCTTTTTCTTCCAACATTGACATTCCTAGTTCAATAGCAGCAGAGGTGATGGCAATTATAGTTGCTATTGAGCTTGCTTGGGTACGAGACTAGAAGCACATTTGGTTAGAGGTTGACTCGTCGCTTTTGTTAGACTATCTACGGTCTCCTTTACTTGTACCTTGGCATCTACGTGTCCGTTGGCTTAATTGTTTTCGTTGCATGCATATCGGAGATGACCTTTCGATCTTCTCATATTTTTCGTGAAGGGAATAAGGTTGCAGATACTCTGGTTAATCACGATACGTCATTAACACAACTGGTTTGGTGGGATTCACCTCCTCCTTTTATTTTTTCATATTGTAGCAGTGACCTTATGGGTCTTCCTCAATTTTGGTTTTCATAGTTTTGAGGTTTTGGTCTAATCCCCATCTCTTGATATTTGTCTCTTTTCTTTATTAATACATAAGAGTGTTAGGAGTCATTCCTCTCTCACTATCTTTCAGCTGAAAAAAAAAATGAGTTGAAAGATAGCTCTCCAATATGTTTTAAAGATATATCTTATGAACAAAGTTTTTAATAACTATTGGAGAGTCTCAACAGTTTCATTTATAGCTCTCCACACAAACCCTAGTTCTACTTTTCGATCAATAATCTCATATATATATATACCAGAAACCGTAACCCTAGTCAAAACAAAACTCTAACCACAAGTTTTGGTCACTTCGTTGGCTAGCCTTTCTGCGCATTCCCCTGGTAGATACCCTCAAATCATCAGTCAATATGTTGAACCAGCCAATCAGGCTAAGCTACTACGTCTCTGCAACTCTTATAACTGCCAAATTGTATCACCATGCATTTGTGAGCGGATTGAGCTCCTCTGCAGTACTGCATCGTGAATTTCACCAAATCTACATGCTTAAAATAATCTAACAGCTATTACAATTACCACGTCATCTAACATATGTATTGACTTTTTTACCCTGCTAAACTGACGTTAAAGTGGGTATGGCTCCGTTTAACAAGAATTAAAATGGAGGAGGCTCACGAACTGGGAATTTTTCAGTCAGTGTGGGGATATGAATCTTTCGTTCTCTTAATCAATTCATCTTCTTCTTACGATTCAATAGCCCACTACTGTAATTTATTAAATCAATTGGAAGTTCATTTGAACATCAAGCGCATTATATGTAAAGAAATTAAGTGAGGAGATATTTCAAGGAAAACCCCAGAAACCCATTGTTTCTAAAGAAACAGAAGAAAAATCTAAGAAGCAACTGGGTCGAACGGAAATAAAGAGGAAGCAATTAGAAGTGACTTGGATTCAAGATCCCAATTAGCAAACAACAATCTTTGCGGAGAGGAAACAAAATAACCCAGATCACGGATCTTGAAAGGAAGTGAGGAAGAAAGATCGAAGATCCTGTATGATTCTGAGTTTTTGAATGTCCGACCTAGTGCTTCGTTTTCCATGACCAACGTTTAATGTTAGAAGGGAAAATATTTTTTGTTTTCTTGTTTCTTTGTCATGGAATGACGATGAAGGTAATGAAGACGGTAACATTGTTAGTAAAACAAAAATGTAAAATAATATTGATGACGTGGTGAATTACTGATCCGTTAGATTAATTGTAGGACATGAATTTTATGAAATTCACCAAAAACTGCACCTCACTCACTTTAGAGGAGCCGGATCCTTTGTGAGCAACCATTACTCTCATAATCAACGGTTCTACATGAGATTTCCTTCATCTCTACAACTCCTGAGATGTTCTGCAGATATGATATGGGTTTCTCCGTTACACTTTTCGGAGTCAGTCGTCATGTATAGCATTAGCAAGCACCTAGTGTCCCAGTGGTTAATATTGCATACTGCGGTTGAAGTTCGATATCATCACGGAAATTCTTGGAGTCCCCTTTCTGTCGTCACCATATGTTTTTGTCATGTAAACTTGCCTGTGTATGGGAATTTCTTGGAGTCCCCTTTCTGTTGTCACCATATGTCGTTGTCATGTAGACTTGCCTTTGTGTAATATTATTGCATCGCTATGATTTTAATATAAATATAAATAAAGATAAAGTTTTTAACAGCTATCTGACTTCTCTTGGATCATACATAGTATCACCGACGGTTGGGTTCTCCACCCCCAAACTTCGAACTAGGGCAAGGCAAGAAGCCTGCCGGAGTAATCTGGGGACAATTGTTCATGTATGAAGTTGTACCAACACGAGCTTGGCCACCCGAAGAGGATGGTGCGACAGTAAAACCAACCGGTTCAACGGCAAGGGCTTTGACAGTCTTCAGAACTAGTAGGTGATGGATAGTTGGGTGGCACACATCAGCTGCAGCTGCAGGAAGCATCCCTTTTGCAGTAGCTTCTTCATGAAAAATCCTAACGTTGTTTGGATTTCTTAGTATCCATTTAGCTTCCAGGTATGTGTTAATTCCCTCATTAACACAGACATTTGCAATGTAGTACTTAGTGTCCATGCTGATGCCAGGATTGTTTCGCGAAATTTCTACGCACAAGTTGTATGCTTGTTGCCTGGCTTTCTCGTGCAGTTCTGCATACCTCTCATCGAATACGACAGTAGTTTGCAATGCTGCTATATTGTGAGGATCCATGACTGTCAAGCGAATATTATTGTTAGATAACAGAATTCTACATATATGAAAATCTTTATAGTTTTGTGTCTATTGGTATAATAAGTGTGGAGCAGATATTACAGATCGATATCATGCTACAGGAAATCGATGTGTTTGGGTCATGACTCATGACTAGCATCTTCATCTGATTATCTGAATCAAATAAAAGATGAGCCCCACCTAAAAAAGATGCAGTGATTTAACAAAACTCTCCCACCTCTATTACCAATATCACCGTACCCTTTTGCATCCGTATATGAATCATTCTTAACTCTACAAAATTTAAGTTCTGTTGATAAGCCTTTGTTCATCCAAAATTGTAATACACATTCAGACCGGCCGTCAAATATATAGAGCTGAAATGACAGAAGTGAATGAACAAATGGTTAAATGATTACCAATTTAACTAAACTTTCGCAACAAATTGTATATTAAGAGTGACATATAAGATGGATGGTCTTGATCCTCAAGCTTTATAATTTAAGTAAGGTGTTTGTGGATGTATAAAGTGTGGTTACCCTTAATTAGCTAAAACAAAGTACCTGTTAACTTTTTATAAAAGTACATATTCAAGAACAATAACGTATCTGACCAACAGAAAGGAGCAATAACGTAGAAAAGATTGTAAATTATTAAAATTAAACAACATGCAGTTGCTGTAAACTAATATAAACGCACAGTTGCTGCATATATATACCTCGATTTGTTGATCCGCCTTATTGTTGAATGGTTGTTCACCTTTTTTGTAAAGCTTCCTCGCTGACTACGATCGATCGAGTACTCGATCAGGGAAACAATTAGAACAGCTCGAAAGCAATCAATCTGGTTACCGCTTACACCTGACATTGTCTTTTATACTAACAAATCAAGCAAGCTAGGCAAGAAGTGAATGCCATAGAATACCCCATAATTCCATAAAGGCTAATCTACAATAAGCTCAGATTCTTTTCCATTTCTTCGCGCTACTACTGAGGGCCAAGTTGATATGTACCTATTTTTGTATCTATTTTCTTGAGGCAATTAATTGACAAGTTGATCATTGAAACAATACTGGTACCGGTACCGGTACCAGTGACTGCAGGATAGCTACTTGGGAGAGGACCAGTTCAAATCCAACTTGGAGCAACACGCAACATGATCATATTTAGCTCAAGGTTTTGGATCTGATTTACAGAAATGGAAGGAATACATGACCACGTTCTTGATCACAGTCGGCCTGAATTGGCCGGAAGAAGTAGTGGTTATTTAAAGCAGGAGGAACTTATACTTCAGGGAGTGCTTCCCCTCCGACTAGGCTAGGGTTCGGTGTGCAGGAATAAAGTGGCGTAGCCAGAAATTATATTAAAAAGGATCAAACTTTGACGAGCTAATATGTAGGAATGAATTTTTTGTTATTTATGAAGTTCGTCAAATAATAAATAAGTCGAGTGGAGAAGACACTATAAATATGTATGAGATGAACCAAATTAAGAAGAGAGAACAATCGAGAAAACTAAATAAAATAAATACAAACATATAAACGCATTGTTTTTACGTTGATCATGAACTAGTTAAAAACAAGTATATTTAATGGAGAAAATGTCCATTTAGTACTAATTTAAACTCCTCATTTATGATTCCAATGATAATCTTTTTCATTAGCCCATTTCAATATAAGGTAACATTTTTTATGTCCAAATGCACAAATCTTAACTAAAGTCTTAACAAACCATATTATTTTAAAACTATTTTACCTTCATCCCTTAAACATGCATAGAGAGAGAAAGTGAAAGAGAGAGAATAATTGGCCGGAACCTCGCCGGACTCCGGTCACTGGCCACCGGACTTTGATTGCCAGATTTCCCCGGTCACCGGATTCCGGTCACCGGTAACCTAGTTACTGACCCCCAATAACTCAATTTTTCTCCGGTCACCGGTAACTCGGTTACTGACCCCCAGTAACTCAATTTTTCTCCGGTCACCGGAAACTTGGTTACTAACCCCTAGTAACTCAGTTACTAACTCCCAATAACTTCGTTACTGACCCCTAATAATCAATTACTGACCCCCAGTAACTCAGATTTTTTTCAGTCGCCGAATTCTGATCACCAGTAACTCAATTACTATCACATCCCGACCCGTAAGATTTTACCTTATTTGCTAGCTTGATTATAATAAGAATTTTACCGTCTCCGACATTGACATATAGTTTAATTGGTCCCTACACTACCAGAAGAAAGGCTTTAGCCGACGAAAAAAAAAAACCAGGCCGACGAAGCATTTTTTCGTCGGCTAAAGTGGACTTTAGCCGACGACATTTTCCTTCGTCGGCTAACTGAAATTTTCGTCGGCTATGGTAAACTTTAGCCGACGAAAAAAAAAAGTCGTCGGCTAAAGAATTTATTTCGTCGGCTAAAGTTCACAGACTATGGCCGACGAAATAATTAAAAGTTTAGCCGACGAAATTAATATGTTGTCGGCTAAAGTGCTTTATATTTGCGGATCTGGACAGCAGCAGCTCATCTGGGAAAAAAAACGGGAGAAGAAAAACGGAGAAAAAGTTTGGGTGTTGTCGAAATCTGTCCATAATTAGTTTGTGGAGCCATATATAGGTACGTATATGTATATATATGTTGATTAAGCCGACGAAATGTTGTGGAGCCATAATTAGTTTGTATTTTTTTACTTAAGCCGACGAAATACAACATAAGTCGTCGGCCTAAACCCTCTTAGCCGACGAATTATATTAAAAGTCGTCGGCTAAAACCGTCTAAGCCGACGAAAACTACTAGAAGTCGTCGGCTAAAATAAATTAAAGCCGACGAATTGAAAAGGAAGTTGTCGGCTAAAATAACTTAAAGCCGACGAATTGAAACCATATTAGCCGACGAAGTATATTAGATGTCGTCGGCTAAAACCATCTTAGCCGACGAATACCCTAATATTTCGTCGGCTTTATTAATTTTTATTTTTTTATTACATAGTATAGCCGACGATGATTTAGGGCATTCGTCGGCTAAACCCTAAACTTTTTCTGTTACATACTATAGCCCTATCTTCGGTGGTTATTTTACGTAAAATTTTTATACGACTTGTTGTGTCTCATCAATTTGAAAATATTTTCAGTTGAAGGTCCGGCCAAAATACGAAATTTAGACGGTCCACGACCTTTTCCGTGCATTTAGGGGTTTGACTTACGGGATTGACCGTCCGGATCGAGCACTTAACCTGGTCAGATCAAGTTGAATTTTTTCCCATACATGTATTTTATCATGATGGTCAGATCTGACCGTCGGATTTTATTTTCTCAAGTTTGATCATCACAGTCAGAACATGCCTACTAATGTTGTATAACTTGTTTACTAAGTGTTAGGTAAATGTTCCGTTTCAAAAACAAACTATACGTAGAACCTTCAAACGTGAAAAAGTCGTGAAATAAGACATGACCAGAATTGTGAAATACGTCTACGGTTGAAAAATCAAGGTATTCCGGTCATGTCTCGGTGCCGATAGTTGCGGTCAATCCAATTTTCAATTCTTTCTCCCTATGGGTAGCCCTATCTTCGTTGGTTATTTTGCGTAAAATTTTTATACGACTTGTTGTGTCTCATCGATTTGAAACTATTTTCAGTTGAAGTTCTGGCCAAAATACGTAATTTAGACAATCCAATGACCTTTTCCGTGCGTTTAGGGGTTTGACTTAACGGATTGACCGTCCGGATCGAGCCCTTAACCTTGTTTGATCAAGTTGAATTTTTTCCCATATATGTATTTTATCATGATGGTCAGATCTGACGGTCGGATTTCCGTTCTCAAGTTTGATCATCACGAGCAACAGTCACAGTTTGATGAATGTATAAAAAGTTATAAAGACGACGAATTTAAAAGATTATAGCCGACGAATTTTGTGTTTAGCCGACGAATTTCAAAGGTTTAGCCGACGAATTTTAGCTTAGCCGACGAGATTATTATCTTGAACCGACGAAATAATAATTTCGTCTGCTAAAGTGTTCGGTTAGCCGACGAAATTATTATTTCGTCGGCTAAAGTCTTCGGGTATAACCCAGCTCGACTGGTTGTATGCCCTAGCCTCCATCATTTTCCTCTCCCTCTCCGAAATTCGCCTCCTCTGCCTCGCTCCCTCTCCCTCTCCCTCGCTCTCTCCCTCGCCCTCTCCGCTCCCTCTCCCTCTCCGGCCGGCCTCCTCCTCCTCCTCCGCCTCGTCCTCCTCCTCGTCCTCCTCCGGCCTCCTCCTGCTCCGTGGTCGGCCTCCTCCTGCTCCGTCGTCGGCCTCCTCCTCCTCCTCCGCCGGCCGGCCTCCTCCTGCTTCGGCCTCCTTCTCCTGCTGCTCCGGCCGAATTCTGCTGCTGCTCCGGTCCTCCCTCCTCCTCCTCGAGTATGTTTTTTGAGCTTCGGTTATTTTTAATAAGTGTAATGTTGTGGTGTTGTTGTGTATATAATGTTGTTGTGTATATAATGTTGTGGTGTTGTTGTGTATATTTGTATTTAGAAAGTGTATATTGTTATTTAATAAGTGTATATTTGTATTTAGTATTTAGGAAATGTATATATTTGTTTTGTATTTTGTATTTGTTTTGATTTTCCGGTCAACCCTCGTAAACAGGTATTTAAATAAATTAATTAGTTAATTTATCATTAAGTACGTGCGTTTTAAAATATTTTACTAATAGTTTACTTTTTTCTTTGAGGGCGGTTTCCCGGGCGAACGCTCAGAACCGGCAACGCAACACAAGGAACCATCATGCCGGTTCTAGACCGTTCGCTGTCTTTATGGACGAGGCGGCCAGGGAACATCCAGAGGTCAACCAGTACGTCTATACATACGAGAAGGCATATCCTGACTCCCAGGAGGATATAGTAAGTAATCTTTCATTTTTACGGAATTTTTAATTTTACTAATATATATGTTAAAATGTTAATTAATAATTTTTTCCTATCCAATTAAGCAAGGGTGAAGGAGGCTAGTGACGAGGTGATGAGTGCTATAGTGAGGGAGACATGGCCGGACATGCAGGAGGAAGAGATGTCTGAAGCCATTTCTCGGATCGACACTTCAGATCTGAGGGTTGGGACGAGGATCATGGGCACAGCCTTCCCACCGCGAGAAAACAACTTCTACTGCCGGGGTCTAGGAAAGAAGGGCCAGGGGGTCTTGAAGACCACTCCAGGATTTCAACGAAATGCAGGCTCGACCAGCAGCAGGACGACTCAGCTAGAGTCGGAAGTTGAGAGACTATGGAGAGAGCAAGCCGCTCAGGCTGCTCATGCTGACGCTCAGGCTGCCGCTCATGCCGCCCAGTTCGCCGAATATAGATCCTATACTAGAGCCCTACATGCCGCCCAACATGCCCAGCAGCAGCAGATGTACCAGTACTTCCAGGATTTGGCAGCTGCTCAGCTTCAGGGACTTCCACCTCCGCCCATGCCTGCGCCTATAGACATACCTCAGCTGCCGGAATCTCCTCACCAGCAGGCCCCAGATCCGGATATTAATTTAGATCATTTAGATTTTGTGTAGTTGATACCTTATATAGTTTTATGTGCTTCGTGTTGGTTATATATATGGAATTGTTTTGGTGTATTTTGCAGCTTGCTTGGAATGGTAATTTAAGAATTTTGTGTATTCTTTTTTTATACTGGAATGGAGTTATAGCCGACGAAATACGCCACAATTCGTCGGCTATAGTATTTTTATTTTTATTTTTTATAGTTTAGCCGACGAATTATGGCATGTTTCGTCGGCTAAACTCACTTTAGCCGACGAAAGAGGCTTTATTTCGTCGGCTATAATTATTTTTTAATTTTTAATTATATACTTTAGCCGACGAATATATTAGCTCCGTCGGCTAAAGGCTTGGAGTATAGCCGACGACGTGTTGTGTCGTCGTTTTAAGTCTGGGAGTATAGCCGACGACAGAGGACGTCGTCGGCTAAAGTCTGGGAGTATAGCCGACGAAAGATAGAGTCTGTTTCGTCGGCTTAAATTTATGAACAAAAACCGACGACAAAATAGTTCGTCGGCTAAAGTCTGGACAATAGCCGACGACGGTCTCTAGGGTCGTCGGCTTAAGTCATCGCCGAGGACCCTTTCCCGACGACACTATAGCCGACGAGTTAGGATAACAGGCCGATGAAAATAATTCGTCGGCTAAAGTACTTCTCCTGGTAGTGCTAGAGGGGTTTTGAGGGACGATTATTCAGAGAGTTATTCGTAGGAAAAAAATGTAATGACGGTAAAAAATGGTAAATTTAGCTTGTAAAAGGTAATTTTATTAGGGTGTTATTTTTGGGGGTGTTAAATTTTGGATTGGGTATATGTGGGTTAAAAACCGTTTAGGCCAAGCCCAAAACATTTCTCTCTCTTCCCTCCCGATTCTCTCTCTCCTCTCCCGCTTCCGCACCCGACTCTCCCCCCTGCCGGATTTTCTTCTCCGCCGTCCGCCGCCGTCCGGCAACCGTTCGCCGCCGCACCGGTCCCAAAAGGTCGGCCATTAACCCAGCTTCCATTCTAGACCGGTCATAGCCTCCCTAGCGCCGTCGTGAAGGAGCAGTGCCGCCCGAAAGGCGCAGCTGCCTTAAGCTTTCTGTCGCCGGAACTCCCTCCTCCGGCCACCAATCCGGGCAAGCTTGGTACGGTTTTGAAGCTCTCCTCCTGTGTAACAACCCCTCCAAAAGGCTCGATCCCTCTTGAGCTCGGTAAGGAGAAATTCGAAGTTGAAATTCTAGGGCTTTTAGGATGTTTTCGTTCGATTGACCTAGTTAGGCTTGAAATTGGATTTAGTGATAGTTATGAAAGTTGTTTGGAATGATGAGAGGAAGCTGCTGTTAAAATTTGGTAGAATTTGGACGTTGCCGAGCTGGTCGCCGGCCGCCGCTGGAAAAATTGTTTTAAGTGGAGATTTTTATGAGGAATTTAATGGAATGAGTTTTAGAATTTTCGGACGAGTTTTGAATAGGTTTATGAATTTCTGAAGTTTGGTATTTAAGCGGTTAAATAATGTAAAATCCGACCGTAGGATTTAAATCAATTTCTGGGAAAGGTTGTTTATACGACTGCCGAGTATGATATAAAAGTTTAGATCGTTCCGATTTAAGAATATCGAACTTAGGCAATGATGAGCGTAATTATGGCTCTCGATTAATTTTGCCTATTTTATAAATACTGGAATTCAGTTAGTAAATTAATTATATATTTGGAACAGGACGTGAGGAGGCCCGAGCAGAAGAAGCCTCGGAGCGTCATCAGGCTTAGGCCTAATTTGTGAGTAGACCTTTGTTTTAAATAAAAAACATGCGATGAATGATTTTATTAATCATTTATTTCTTCTGATGAGATTTATTGATTTCTCGCCTATTTAATAATTTTTCCTCCTTTGGAGAGATCCCGAAAATGAGATTTTCTGTGGATATATATATTTTGGATTTTATGAGAATAGTATGTATATAAATGCTAGCTAGCCATACGTGCTTGGTCCGTCATAATGAGGTAAATACCATTATGACGTGTCGTGCGTGTTAGACACAAGCGTCATAGCCCTATATGAAAACTTCTTTCTTTTTCAGTTTATTTAGGTTTTCATATAGGGAGTCCACACGTATATGTACACCGTCTCTTTTCGGTCATAATGAGGAAAAATATCATTATGGCGCAACGTGAGCGTTAGACGCCAGCGTTGTAGCCTTGTATGAATTTCTATTTTTCTGAATTGTTTCTAGGATTCATACAAGGAGTCTGACGAGTGTAGATACATACGAATATATGAATATATATGGTTTAGCCTGAGAGACTCCATTTTATTTGAGTTTATGACTAGCCAGTGCTAGTCGTGAAATTGTCAGTTTATGAGTTGAACACTTTTAAGCTACCGCATGCAGTATATTTTTCTATGAAATTAAAATGGGAATGCATAATAGTTTATTATTAAATTATTTTTTTCCACTTACTCTAATATTATTAAATGTCTTCCCCTTGGCCCTTTGTTTTAAAATGCCCAGTCTGTAGAGTTCGGATTGGATCTAGTAGGAGACGAGGCATAGTCACTCGTATTTCCACCACATTTCACCAGTTGGTTACCTGTTTAGCCTACTTGTCTTTTTCTTGCTTCCGCTAGTGTCTAGTAGCTCTGAATACTTGGGTTTAATGTATATATTTTTGGTTGTGGGTGAATGCTTGTTTATATTTTAGAATATTTGACGGATGATGTATATTATCTTAGATAATGTTTATTATCCTGTTAGTGATGATTGTTTTTGAGGAGCACGAAGGCTCCAGAAGTTAAGGTTGGATTTGGAACCTTTAGAAGTGTTTGCAGGTTTTTATTGGAAGGGTTGTCTATTTTCAAGGGATGTTGTACCGAATTTTGCGGTAAATCTTTCCTTGGAGGTGGTCCCCGCACGATTTACTCCGGGTTTAGGGTGAAATTCGGGGCGGGTCGTGTCAATTACAGACTCCCAATAACTTGGTTACTGACCCCCAATAATCAGTTACGAGCCCTCAATAATCAGTTACTGACCGTCAATAATCAACTTCTTTCAACTTAATAATACCATAAAGGAAGAAATACCATAAAAAATCGAGTTACTGTCCCTCAATAATCACTCAATAATCAATTATTGATCTCAATAACCACTCATAATCAGTTATTGACCCTCAATAATCAGTTATTTACTCCCAATAATCAACTTATTACTCTCCAATATACATGCTGGTTGCTTGTAATTATCAACCATGAAAGAAACACACTAATAACATAGGAACTGAGCAACAAATTAACCAAAAATAATCATTGCACCCTATCACTACGGCTTAGTGGTTAGAGAGCGAAGGTGAGAGTCTGACCAAGGCATAAACCTCTTTGATAACACTTTTATCCTTGGCTGAGAGCGTCACGATCTAGTGGTAGAGAGGATGTGAATCGGAGCCGTAATCCCAAAGCGAATACCTCCTCAACCGCGACAACTCTGATGACCTCTCGATCTCCTCCGTCCAGTCAGAGATTGAGTTCGTCAATTTTCTCCTCGCTGGTTAGGGCTTTGGAGGCCAAGGATTGCGCGGCAGAGGTGGTGGTCGAGGTTAAGAAGCTCGTCAGCGAGGCAGCACTGCTTCAACTTCAAAGGGACATCCAGATCTGGAAAATCTAATGAAGCCAGTGGCTCCACCACGGTGGTTCTAGAGACAACCGCTCCTCCATGTCGATCCTCTTCTGATGGCGACAGAAGACAAATGTTCAACCTCGATGATCTGGTGGAGGAAGAGACCTGGAAAAGAAGAAGAAGAAGAAGAGGAGGAGGAGGAGGAGGAGGAGGAGGAGGAGAGAGAGAGAGAGAGAGAGAGAGGAGAGAGAGAGAGAGAGAGAGAGAAGAGAGAGAGAGAGAGAGAGAGAGGAGAGAGAGAGAGAGAGAGAGAGAGAGAGGAAAACCATATCGGGGAAAAGAGAAGGAGAAAGAGATAAAATTGTGTGGTTTAGTTACACAAGGTAATGACGTCTTTTTCGCAAAAATCATTGGAATAGGCACAAGGATAAAACTTTAATTGAAATGGGCTTTAGTTTTCAAATATTTAGGCATTAAGACATTTTTCCTATTTAATGTCACATGTAAAAGGGCAAAATAAGTCAAATAGCTTAATTACTCTTTCATACAAGTAAAATTGAGAAGGGTAAATTGAACCTCCTGATCACCATGTAGCTGCATGCATGTTGCCTAGTGGGTTTTGATTAGCCTACTTACGAAATCGAACTAAAATCAAGGTTAATCAATTAAAATACACTACGCTTACGACGTATAGTAACAGTGACTAGCTACCCGTGCATAAATCACTCATGCACAACTGGCCGGCTGATTATGTTAATCTTGTCCAAAATACACTTGAATGCATTCAATTTTGAGATTAGAAGCCAGGCCTTGGTGATGCGACGTGAATAATTTTCAAAATCAAATTGGGCTGATGACCTCTCTAGGCCTAATCCGAGTTGGCCCATAACTCTATCATCCATGTCACAGCCCAAGGGAGAATCTCCTCCAGTCTGTTTCCTTGTTTGTGTGTACCGATGTACATTTCTGGAAGCACTTGAGTGAGTTGAGTCTTAGTTGAAAAGTTTTAACGACTAACCGCAAGGTTAGAACTTAGACCGCCTTCTTATTGGTGTATATTTATGATTGTATATGTAAATTTATGTTTCTAGCTAACTGATTGCACAGAATCAAAATAAACTACTATAATAACTCTACACCACCTGTATTAGAAAACGAATTTAATATATGAATTTCTAAAATTAATCCTTAATAATTAGACACTACCATCATATAGAGTAAAGACCACACATCTTATGTGGGCTATTTGGGTATTGTAATCTCATAAAATTCTATATATGTGGTATGTGTAATTTTCTCTCGTGCTACACTAATACCTTTATTTGCCACATTTAATGTGACATTTGCTTCATATTTTGGCAAGTTCGATCAACTTGTTACCTTTGTTCAACACTAATTAACATAATGTTCATGAAGGAACAGTATTCAAGTAAATATGCGTTGCATATTGAGGTCAATAAGCAGCCCCTATTATATTCGTGGCGTGACGGGCCATCTCTTCTCTCTTTGCTGGAATGAAAGTAATTAAGTAGACCCAGATAGCTACTAGTTTGTGAGTGATTGATAGAAACCACGTACGTACATTTTGATGATAAGTAAAGTCTAAACCTAAATTTGTTTCCCATTTGGGGTCATTGTGTTCAACAATTATGATCAACTCTTATTATTTTAGTTTACACATGGCCGGTTAGGAACTTCATTATTACGTCATTTCAAAATCGGAACCTTCTAAAAGTGGTTGGACTGCTACCTACAACGTCACCGATTGCGCGACAATGTGTATCGCATTGAGCTGCAGCTTAGATCGATCAGCTTAAAGTCTGCATTGTATACCTGTTCTTGGACACTTCATAGTCCTCTTGATTGCACGAAAAAATTGATTGTCTTCTTCGATCATGTTGTTGTTTCTGTTTCAGACTTTCGATTGGTTCCTCAAGCAGCCCGTCGGAACCCTAGACATTGTTAACTGGTGTGAGACTAATGATATTCTGAGGCTAGCAGTAACTGGTACCTGCAGCTAGATCAACGACAACTTAAGCTGTCAATTTTACGTTTACATCACGAGGCTAGCAGGAAACTATATAGAATAGACAAATCTCACAATGAACTAAAGGGAGAAGGAAGCTACTGCGTTTGATCTGTGCT
Organism: Fragaria nilgerrensis; assembly: GCA_010134655.1. Lineage (NCBI taxonomy): Eukaryota > Viridiplantae > Streptophyta > Magnoliopsida > Rosales > Rosaceae > Fragaria > Fragaria nilgerrensis. The sequence goes on along the minus strand of CM020978.1, from coordinate 28,694,672 downwards.
GTGACACATTTCTCATCTGCCCTTCCGTTACATTTGACATGTATGAATAAACTTACCGGCTCGCTGCTAGAAAGTTAGGTAGCAATGTACTCGATCAATTGGTTAAAATTCCACACATACACGTAAGTAACTGTGCATCGAGAATTCCAGATGCATTATTAGATTACATGATTAATCTGTAACAATCCTTTGAATAAGTTTAGTGTGTTTGTGGGGTTGAAAACGATGTGCAAGACTCTGCTAGGCCGCAGAATTTGGTTCCTTCTTTCTTTCTTTTTTTTGGGGGAGACCGACCGGGGATTAGTTTACGACCTAAGATCGATCTTGTTTGTTTGATTCTGGAAGCATAACAGCAACATTATCGATCTTGTTTGTTTGATTATGTTTAATTAACTTGGTATACTTAGACAAAACTAGTTGGCTAAGGTACAAATTACATTAACTACAATAGGTCCAACACTAATACATTATGCAGAGCTCTTTTTTTTCGACCCACAAAAGACATTATCAAGTGGAGTGAAACACATGCACATGATGACGCGTTTGTTTTTGATGACAATCACAACCCAGTAACTATTGTCTACTTATATAGAAACATCAGAGAAATTGATATGACCCCTAAAAAAGTTAATTAATTAAGGTGCTATATATCTTTTGCTTCAACAATGCAGCAATAATCCCAATAATATTAGTCTTGCATGTTCTCTTGGATCTGCAAAATCCCAATAACATATGCTTGATTGCAGGCAAAACAGAACAAGAACTCAAATATTTCTCTTCTTCACTTATGAATCGTTTGCTAGCTTGGCAATTTTGTAAGTAGCGAATTGGTAATTTGGTAGGAATGTACGTCGGATACGTTCCCATTGCAAATCACGACTTAAACACTTGTAATTTGGGAAGGCCATTATTTATTAGCACTCTCATAACATCTCAATAATAGATATACAATTATACACTTGTCAAGTCTCAACCGTACGTACGTGTACTCTTAAATATAGAAATGTTTTGAATCTCTTAACTTAATTAAGCCATGGAGACATGCCTCAAAGTAATTCCAAGTGCATTAGTTAAATATATATGTCCAAAATTAGCCGTCAATGACTTTGAATTTTGAAAGATATTTCTACGCCTACTTCAAATCTGAATATATTCAAAACATGATTGATATTGGGGGGAACCCTAACCTACCCCTCCCATTCTAGCTACCAGCCACAAGCTTAAACAGAATCTCTCCAGTTTTTTCTTTGGAAAACAATAAAATAACAAATAATTAAAGAGTAGTAATCTCTTCTTTTATGTTTTTTGAACTGTGTTCATGATTTCATATAATATAAACTCAAACTTAAACATACATGCATGTAGTAGTGCGTCCAGTAATTTTAATCAAGCACGACATAAAAATGAAACATAAGCGAACATAGTACAATATTATTTTGTTTAATTTAATAATTCTATAGCACTAAACACACGAATAAAAAATCGAGTTATAAGCTTGAGCTCTCACTTTAGTTGCATACAATCATATATTCAGCATATAGCACAAAACGTACGCATATGACATGAAATAATTCATCATATGATGAAAGACAAAAAGGTAAAGAAGAGGAGTATAAATGATTAATATTCTTGTATATATATCTAGAAGGACCCAATATATATGTTGTTACATCATCCAATCTGAATAAGATATATCAAGTAACACAAATTCTGCAAACATGTATTGCTTCTTGGTTTATACCATTTCCCCATGTAATTGATTTCCACGTAAAAGTTTTGATTGCGGGATCATAATTAAATTTGTAACATAATTGATGTCATCATCACCCTTCAAAAATGAAAAAAGAGTGAAAACCCTAACCCTCACAGAGCGAGAGAAGGGACTAACCGACCAGGACACAACATTTAATTTTGAAACAACAACATATACTTGTTATTATCGCCTTGTTGAGAGCATATTCAGTACACGACGTGTATTTTCACATACGTACATGGATGATTAGGATTAGAGGAAATAATATAGAAACATGGTAGTTAAATATATGATTTATTATGAACGATTAAGATTGCGTCGTGTATACAAGAATTTCCAGTCTTTTCAATTAATCAAATAAAATTAAAACAAAACGACTTGCATTACACAACCTGAGAGTCACCTAATAACTAGCGGTGAATTTAATTAATCAATGTGCCCAATTTTTAAATTTCAACCAAGATGTCACGTCTAGCTAGGTACATTACCCGCCAGATGCCATATTTGTGAATAACAGTTTATTTGGAGCTTTTAATTGTCACGATTCAAGAAAATGATTCATACGAGGAACAGAATTCTCTTACTTAATGATTCTAATAGAAGTGAAATTGGTCAAATCATATGATGTATTTATTGGAAGAATGCATATCTCTCGATTAATTTTGGGACATACATTACAGCGCATGGGGATTGCGAGTTATCATGGGCATAGTGAAGACTGTGAGGAGAGGAGAGAAAGGGAGAGATTGGATTGGTGATGTCTAATCAATTCATTTTTTGAACAATTAACTTCAGAATGGCCCAGGCCTAAAGTTAGGAATCGCATTAATAAAAGAGTCAAGTAGCTAGCTAATCATAAGAACTAAGACCTAGTTATGTAATCAAGTTAATTAGCCGACATACAAATTGAAATAACAAGATACAAACTCACTATTTAGTGATATTTTTCATCTTGACAATGTTAAATCCTAAAATGTAATCTCTCATATATTCCAATATTCATCTCGATTTCAAAGAAATGAAAATATAGGTATCATAATCTGTATTATTGGGCTGAATAGAGGAATATGCATGGAGGGAAAAACTATTCATCTTCCTGTTAAAAGAAAGAGAGGGAGCGGTAATTTATTTTGTTTAGCATCACTTTTATTGTTTAAATGTAACATGTGTGAGATTAAATATATATATATATTATATATATATATATATATATATATATATATATATATTAGATACTATTTTCCTGCCCCAGCCAGTCATCAGAATCAAGCAAAAATGCCAAGGAATCTAAATCCAGTGAAGCACCATAGTTCTCAAGATCACAGTTCCCATTTCCCGTCCAGTCATTGAGCATTCCATCATCTAATGGAATATCGTAGTCTCCCTTAGCATCTTCATCATCACCAGCAGTTGCTTGAAATCCATTGCAGCCAAAGTTCATCGCATCAGTCCCCTGAAAGTGTACTTGTGTGTTTACTGCATCTTCAGGAAGTGAACTTACCAACTGGGTTTGAGGAACTTGAAGCTCTAATGCGGTAGTGGATGTTGAACAATCATCGATAAGAAGTGGGAGTGACGGGACTGGCATTCTGGTTAACCTAGTGGCCTTGGTTCTTATCACTTGATGTTGAGTAGCGGCTGCGGCTGATGCCTTTCTGGGCCTGAATCTGGTCGGACCGGGAGATGTTTCCTTGGATGATCCGGAATGCGATTCGGGTTTTGCTTTCTTTGCCAGAGTGGTGTTCCAGTAGTTCTTGATTTCATTGTCTGTTCGGCCCGGTAGCCTTCCAGCTATCAGAGACCATCTATAACATAGCCAAAGTACGTACAAACATATTTAACTCTAATTGATAAGATGAAAATTAACGAAAAGATCAATTCTGAGTTCTGAAAGGGCAGTAGTTCTTACCTGTTGCCAAGAAGATTATGGAGTCTGATAATGAGTTCTTCTTCATCCCCGGATATGTTACCTCTCTTTATGTCTGGCCTGAGATAATTTAACCATCTCAGCCTACAGCTCTTACCACATCTCTTCAAACCTGCGCATTAACAATAAAGTAAAAACAGGGTAAGTGAAAAACGAAATCAGAAGTGAAAAGAACAATTAGACTGATGAGTACGCACCAGCTCTCTTTGGGAGGTTTCTCCATTTGCCTTCTCCATGAGCTTTGATGTAAGATGTTAGTACTTTATCTTCCAAGGCAGTCCAGGCTCCTCTGTTAAGTCCTTCCTTGGAGCAACATGGACTCCTCCCCATTTTTCTTTCTCTCTCTCTCTATCTCTCTGTGTCTCAATTTCTCTTTGAAAGAAGAAAGGGAAGGACACTCCTGCCCTTTATATATAGCCCACGCAATAGCAACGAAGAACTGCGCGCACCGAAGTGGGCAAGCGACTGTTACTGAAACTTTGCTGTTTGTTTTTGCATTTGAGGTGGCAGATTGTATGTTAGCAAGGAACTAGTGTGGTACTTTAAACAAAAAAAAAAAAAGGGACTAGTGTGGTAGGAAGGATTTGGTATTCCAAGCTCTTTATATAGTCGAAGTCGAAGTCGGAGGGTTCGGATTTTCTTCATTTGGGCCAATGATTTCAGAATCTCAGCTCTTGAATGAGGTAACGTGTTGTACTGTGTTAGTGGTAGGAGGCAGCAGCAGGATACTACACGCAATTCGTGCCAATATGCCAAATATTTTTTGCCCCCATCCCCAAGCTTTTGTTCTTTTTCTTTACCTCTCAAAATAATTTTACTGAAACACGATCAACAATTAGTAATGCTGTTGATTTGACCGTAACAACTTCAGTTCTATGCGGACAAAAATGATGACCGTGAAAGTTATTTTTCTTTTCTTTTTTCAATTAAATTTCAACATCGAAGAAAAAGATCATATTGTTTTGTTTGCGGGGGTAAAGCCTTCTAGTAGCAGGTAAAAACTTGTTCTTATACTTGAAGCGTAGAAAAACTTTCGTTAAGTTATTTACCACCCTCATTTACTTAGTTTAGGGTTTTACCATTTGTATTTGTACAACATGTAATCAGGGACGGAACCAAGATTCTAAGATAAGGGGGGTCCGATTATTTTTTATGTTCAACAATTAACTTGTTTTGACTCTAAGGAGAACATACACAAGTTGTAGTATATGAAAGATCATTTGATAATATAAGAAAATAAGGAATATAAAACGAAGGAAATGAACATTTTAATTTTGACATAATTAACACGAAATAATACCAAGAAAAGAAATTTATGAATAATTTCTTGTTAAATTTTGAAACATATTGGTTTATGGTTAAGTTAGGGGTGGGTAAGGGGGGTGGTATGTTCATGAATTTGAGCTAGAAATCAGCTACCATTGTTAATGAATTTGAGCTAGAAATCAACCGCCATTAAGGTAAAATAATGAAGCTTAATAAGATAGTTTAGGAATTCAAGGGGGTCTGGACCCTCTCCAGCCTAAACGTACCTCCGCTCCTGCATGTAATTAAATAACATTGTAAGGTTTTGCATAAGCTAAAAATTAATGCTAAAATGTGAGCTGGGGATCGGATCTGCTCTTAAGTCTTGACACACTAACCCATGCTAGCTAGTTTACTGATGCCTTATATATGAGGTCAAAGACGTAAACCCAACTACATCTTAATGCATGAAAAAAATGTTGAGTCTATAAGACTACATACTACGTACAAATGTGATTCATTTTCACCAAGACCATGAGGTCCATATGTCGTTTTAAAAAATTGTGAGTTTGTTTTGAAACCCAAGATGGTTCCAATGGAGCGGAGAAATTTCCTCCAGCTAGAACAGAACAAGGTTGATTAACCAAATAATGGTCAGAACACCTTTGATGACTTGCCTACAAGAAAATTACACAACGAAGATCTAAAAAGATGCAAATATGCACAAATAGTTCTTTAGTTTCGATACTTTTTCTTTTTTTTTTCCTGAGAACTCCAAAATTACTGATATATGGAATGCGTTTTCCTTATAAGGAAAATAGTCGAAAACATGTGAATTGCAACCTGAAGGATCGAGGTGACTCACCGATTAAGAGATGCAAGGTCCTGACAAAACTACATGCTTTATTCTTCTTCTGTCAGGAATCCAAAGAGATACTTGTATTCAGAATATGACAAACAATACCTGAAATTTGCAGCTTCATTGGATTTATGTTGCTGCCGGTTACCAACTTACGACGTCTACGGTCAGATTATTAGACAAGCCATCGGGAGAGAAATAAAACTTTTCATGTTCAAAGGGAGCAAGTACGTATATATGCATGATGGGTTTGAATTAATATCTAATCGTAATGGTCATGCATGACTCATGATATATGCAACTCTAGCTTGTTTTCCTACTTTTTTTTCTTCCTATTTTGCATGGAACAGTTAGTTTTGAGTCGGGTATACTCTAAATATTACGTATATGATATAATGAACTGTAACAGAAATATCTTAGGCAAACAATCAAACTATTTTTTTCAAAGAGATCTCTTTGTGATCTCTTTGGGGAATTATACAGCAGCCTCAGACGTCATGATACAATTATTTATAAGATAGTACTATATATAGGATTGCCTTTGTGATTTGCTAAATCGTTTGATTCATGATGGTAATTAGTTACTGCCAAATATACACATTCTTGTTAATTAGTAGCCATAACACTTCAGCCTGAAACGAGTACATCTCTATATCTTAATTGTGTTATTGTTCACTCGATCTCACTACTCATGAGCTACCATTTCAAACTGTACATGTATTACGACACATCTTGATTGCATGGGATTTACAATGAGACATGAGTATCCGGCAAGTTAATGTTGGCTAGGATATTGATTTTGAAACACCTCCACTAAATTTAACTATTAGATGAAAAATTACACGTATTTTATTACAAATTAATAGATGATCAAACTTTAATGGATTACATGAATATTATTTCTAAAGATCTGTCACTTATTTTGTCTAAATCAATGAGATAAAAGAAGAATTTCGACGGGTTTAGAGAACATTTTGTTTTTTAAAAATGTCAATATCAAAGAGTAAAGTCGACTTCTACAATCCGTGAAAAGATGGTGATAGCTATATATAGCTTTCTTGGGTTCTCATCTAACTTTCAAAGCCTTCGAACTGTGTTTGAGACTTGTAGCTAAGGTGCATATGAATCATCAGCCATATAGCATATGCTTCTTATTTTCTCAACGACTACGTAATATCAGTCACAAACAATAGTATATATACGTGCTTAATTGGTGTCTCATTGTCTCTATCTGATTTCATATATCACCAGAAATGCAAAAAATTAGGCGTTGATGAAAGGGATACGGTGATGATAATTGAAGAAGGCCTACTTAAAGTAGTGATCGAACAGTAGTGATGAAGAGTACGTCCAAATTGATAAACAACTAAAGTATTAAAATTATCGATCTAGCTATAGTATTAGTACTCTGGCCCCTCTTATCTTCCATAATGCGCATGCACACACTGAGACGTACACATGCTTCTTCATCACCTAAATGGCTAAATCACTGTTTTAAGAGAACGGGAGAGGAGACAAATGCATCTCGACCGTACATATTTGATAAAAAAAAAAAAAAAGTTAAAAATTATATGTATTTATTTTCAACCAATTTAGTGAATGGAAAATGATTTTAGGCCTCAAATATATGTGGCATACCAAATTATTTAGACACATCACATATTAAAAATCTTATGCCATGTAATACTTAAATATATATAAAGACCATCTTACCATTTGGTCCATTTTAAACAATGATTCTAATAAATTTCAGTTTTTCATTGAAAAATATAACTATTTTAGCTTCCTTCTTCTAAATATCTAATTAAATATAAAAAATATAACATCAAAATAACATTATATTATATATTTATAATACATGTATATTATATAAATAATCTGTATGTAAATCATTTAGAGAAATTATTTGTATATAAATTATAGAAAATTTTGATGAATTATATCCAAATTATCTTACATAAGTATTTTCTTTTTGATGAATTATAATCGCTTTTTGGACGAATTATGGTTAGGGTTAGAGTTTATTTGAGAAAACTAATTATTATTTAAAAAAGTACATTAATATGTGGTTGATGTAAGCTAGAAACATTAATTTCTTATATTATACATAATTAGTGGTTGCTATTAATATATAATATTTGTTTTCATTACCTAATAAAGTACATTAATATCATTAATTCACTCCTTAAAATGTAAAAGGAAATAGAAATGGTAAAATTTGGTAATGCAATGTTTTGATTTGACAAGATATATAATTATGTGGAATCGAAAATAAATATTTTTATTTACTTACATGACATGACACATGACATGACACATAGGATTAATGCCACAAATTTTAGATCTTATTAAAACCCTCTAGCACCGACCTTAATGAATTTACTTGTCCCTTATAAGCTCGTGCTTCACGTCTATTGTCCATCAGCTGGACTCAACAGTTCATTGGTTCTCTGGTTTTGGTGTCTTATACATCGATCACGATACATCTGGCTGTAGTGGTACATTTGCTTTCATCTGTCGTCTGATACTTAAACAACAGAATTAATGGAATAAATTGGAGCCGACGGTAACAGCAGGTTTAGGTCCCCCCGGCCCCCTCCCCACCGGTATGGAATATGGATTCAAATTGTAAAGCAGCCAGCAGCAGCTTAAATATTAATTAACTTAGTGGAGCATATGATGGGTTGAATCATATATATACTGCGCTGCAGGTAGTTTATAAAGAAAGGAAAGCTTTCTGGTTTATATTAGAGGCACTTTCTTTCTACACTAAACAGTTGAGCGAATTAGCTAGCTAGGGCTTGATGGGTTTCCCAGAACATACAGCTTTCTAAACAATATATAGAAAAGGATATATATGCTCGGGTTCTTAGATCATGAAACACATAAGAGAGAGCTAGACCGAACCCACTGCTAATCCATATATATAGTGGGGAAAGCTTTTTGAATCTGATTAATTTGTATAACAGAGATATATATAGCATATATAATCGAGCAACTAGCTTCCACATGCATGCGCAGCTCTAGCTCTTCTTTTTTATTGTGGTTGATCGAGTATAAAACGCCAGCCTTTTTCTTCAGTGCAGTTAACTAATAGTAATATATATGTATATGGATCCGAATCTTATCCGATCATAATTATTACATCTCGATCAATTTTGCATGTTTATCAACATCTGCAGGTCAAAGAACTAATCTGTTAATATATATGTAGTGTATGGGCTTCTGCAATCTGATAAGAGAATACGGCAGTAATGCAGAAGCCACGTACGGATTACTAGTACTGGTATGCATGAAAGAATTGGGTCCTTATAGATTAATTACTAGTACTGGTATGCATGCATGTAAGAAGATTAAAGCTCTTGATGAGTGGCATGGGGAAGGACCAATCGACTAGGTGGACCAAATGTGCAAGTGATCGATATGAGGATGAGATCGATGAAGTTATTTCGAGTCTAGGAGATTGCAGAACTTACGATATATATATAGAGTGCATACGTAAATTAAAGCCGGATAATACACGAATGAATTGGGAAACAGAGCAAGATAATGTTGCAATTGCTTCATCATAAAACTTCCTTTAGATGCTAGCTTGTTCATTACTAAGGTACGTGATGCTGTTGAAAAGAGTCATTATTAGGTATCGTTTGTTTTGTGTAAATGAAGTTTAATTGTGGACAAATTTTAAATACACACTGCTAATATCTTAATACACACCCCTTACTTAATACACCACCTATCAAGTTTTTAATTTCTGTATTATACTTAATACACATCTCAAATTGCTTAAAATGCCCTTAATTTATGAAATATTCTATTATTTAATATAATTAATATATATTTACTATTTGGTACCTCTTTTTACATATTATTTCGTCTAATTTTTACTATAAATTTTTGTTTATCATCATTCAATTTATGATCAATTGATTATTGTTATATCAGAACTCTAAATCATTAATACACGTTTTCAAAATTCACAAGCTAGTAAAATTATAGAAGTACAGTAGTTATTAAACATAGATAGCTAGTTATTCGATAAAACATGTCACGATAAAGATGCAGTACATGACAATATGATCTACAAGATCAAATTAAAGTTGATACAGATAAATAAAAAAGAAGAAGAAAAAAGACAACCCAAATGAATTGTGGAGAAGAGTGGGGGTTAAGGGAGAAGACATGTTTTCGACGATTTTAGCGCGAAATATATTTTTTTTAATAATAGATGTTTGTTTTGGTCATTTAGCTTACCTATAAAATCTCAATATAAACATAAAATAATAAATGTGTGTATTAAGAGATTAAGGTGTGTATTTAAAATTTCTCTTAATTGTGATCTTTCTTATGTAATGTAAAAAGAAAGAGAAGGGAAACACAAAATTTCCTAAATTCTTTCCGTTTTGGTGTTTGGTAATATAAATAAAGTTAGTGATTTTTGGAGTTTGGAATGAAAAACTTTCCACCATATTTTAGTTCCTCGAGACAAATATTTCTTCTTTTTTTTGCATCCCAAACGCATGAAATGAGCATATTTTATTTCCTAACATTTATTTCCCGCGAACCAAACGAGGCATTGAAGTAAAACAATAAAAGCCATATTTTTGAGTCATATAAAATATAAACCGAAAATATAATCTTATAAAATATAAACTGAAAAACCTAAAATACTATAGATAAAAGAAACAAATACCAAATTTCTTAAGGCTCACAATCACTTGAAAGAATAGTCAATTACTCGTACAAAATTACTCAATTTCATTTCATTTGAGTACATGTGGGGGCGAAGGCTCAAAGTTGTGGACAATTTCACACGTACGTGGCAAACAACACTATACGATGTGTGACAAATCTAGGCTTCCTTGCCAATAATAGTATACATGCTTGCCCAAAATCGATAAATTTGACTTTTTCGTCGCACTAGATCTAAGTCATGCATGTGCCACATTAAATGAAAGTTATATAGCTACCTTGAGATAGAACTCATAGAAGTGAATAAAATCGATGTGAACCACAAGGGCAAAAGAATCAACGAACTTTCAAGTTTGGGAAAAGACCCTACCGGGAAAGTTAGCTTCAAAAGGTCCCAGGATTTTGTATTATTGGAATGGTAGTTGAATATATTGAATATGATCGAAAAAGACCATAGCTAAGCTTGGCTATTATCATTAAGCTTTATTAATCAAGACAAACGATAATCCAAATGATCAATGTCTTATGCATGGTCACATGTCCCCCCTTAAACTACACTAATATTATTCCTTAAATATCTTTTTTACAGCATATATAATCTATCATCAGTCTACATGGTGGCGCGTAAGAGGGTTTGGTAGTGCCCAGAACTCAATGTGTGTAGCACGCGAGCCTCTACGGCAGTAAGGTGCTCATTCAAATCTGGATGACCAGATCTTTGCGTTACGAGAGATCGAATCATTCTAACTTGATGCAGAGACGTCGTTATATATTAATAGAGCTGGACGAAAAAAGAAAATTATGACTCGACTCTATTCGGTATCAATCATCGTGATACATGTAATTATTATATGTCGTCTTGAATAGCTAAATTGACCGGCGTATGACTTTATACTGTTTATAAGAACCAACACGTACTGACGCAGACACCCCCAACACCACTCAAGTAATTAGCTGACACTGTGCGAGTGTTTCTAGCTAGAAGCTCAAAGAGTTAAAAGATCAGTCATAGTCATAGAGTGTGATCATAGATAGAGAGAAAGAGATTGGAGGGTCAGCTAGCGGTTTAGTAAAAGATGGGGAGAAGACCTTGCTGTTCTAAGGAGGGACTGAACAAGGGACCCTGGACCGCTGAAGAAGACAAGATGCTTGCGGATCATATCAAAGCTCATGGCGATCAAAAATGGAGCAGCATTCCTAAACAAACAGGTGAGCTCGATCTCATAATCATATAGATCAGACTAGCTAATAACCCGTATATATGCCAGTTGAGATGATCTTATAGAACTTATAAGTTGTGTATTGCAGGGCTTAGGAGATGTGGGAAGAGTTGCAGGCTTCGGTGGTTGAATTATCTCAGACCGAACATAAAACGAGGCAACATTACACAAGAAGAAGAGGACCTAATCATTAGGCTCCATAAACTCTTAGGAAACAGGTATATTCTCCTTCTAGCTAATAATATAACTAGAAGTCCAGAACTAGCACTAGTTGAATATGTAGTTTGCTGACTAATGTAGGTTATGATTGGTTGTGTGCAGATGGTCTCTAATAGCAGGAAGAATCCCAGGGCGAACAGACAATGAAATCAAGAACTACTGGAACAGCCACTTGTGTAAGAAGTCAGTACAGCCGGAAATGTCTGAGGCTGCGGCAAAGAATATGAGACTCTCCGTCGACGGGGCCAAAGTTGAAGATCATTATCATAGTCTTGACTCCAAAGTGGCACCGGAATCCAGTGAAGGGTCATTATTGTCTCATTCCTCTACTACGTCAACTACAACGGAGGAAAGTTCGTCGGATATTTTGATGAATTTTTACACCAGGGAGATAAGTCTTTCGGAGTTTCTAGATACCGACTTTACAAAGTTCAGTAGTATGATCAGTAGTGATAAGGTAACAATGGTTCAAGGAGAAGGAGCGGATGATCAACTTCAGACACAGCCTTATAACCGTTCCAGTCAAGCTGAAGCTAACGAGGAAGCACCTATGAATGTGATAATATCGCGGGAAATGGTGGACAACTTGATGAGCTGGGAAGATCAAAGTGATTCAGATTTCGGGTATCAACTGTCTGCAGCTTTCACGGACTTTGTTGCAGACGAAGAAGAATATTGGATTTTATGAATTAAGATATACAATAAAATAAATAAATTTGTCGCGCCACCAATTATAAATTTCTGTATTTATGAATCCAATAATAATATATTGTACTGGCGAGTAATTTATGTGATTTAGCAGGCTAGGGCATCTCTAAAACATCATGTTGTAGATTTGACTAATAAACTTATGATGGATGGACTTAATCCTTGTTTTTGCTGTTGTATCTGTTATTACTTATTCGCCGTATCAACAAACTCTTTAATCATAAATTTGCATTTTTGTTTTGCGAAGCTCTTTATGATGCTTCGTGATTATGATATGAAAAGAATTCATGATGATATTTTACATGCAAGATGTACGACATTGAGTAATGAGCAGGGAATCTATAAATTGTTGCTTGAGGTGTGAAAACTAATAGGGAAATATTCCAGGCCTTATTAAGTTCTAGGATTTATGGTCTTAATCCTAGGTGGCATACTAAATCACATATTCACATCATCAAATAAAAAAAATCATGCTTTATCATTTTTAAGTAAAAATACAATCTTATATTTTCAAATCCAATGACTCTAGATTATTTTATTTTATTCTATGAAAAAATATTTTTGAAGCCATTTTTTTCATTACTCATGCTTAAATTTAAAATGTGAAATATATATATATCATATTTGTCCAAAAAAACCTTTATATATAGTTCACTCAATATAAATTCGAGATATATTTTTTTGATAATAAGCGGTAAAACAAATCCAAGCAGGCAATCAGAGAAGCCAGATTTGATTACATAACAACTCAAAATAAAGCTAAAGAGTGATATCAGCAGCACGGGCCATTTGATCTATTGGGCTATGAATGAGCAGAGCGCATCATAGAAATTGGTCACTGTTATTAACAAGCATCGTTTGTTGGGTTTCATTACGAAATGTGTGACGTGGTCATGGTATACTATGTCTTTAACCCTTTACCACATTTATTAGCAAAATCCGGCCACAGCATACGGTACAGGTAACAGGTAACAGGCGGCGTGGAAAGGAAATAATGTTGCAGTAGTAAATGTAAAGATAATACATACACATAATGACTCAATAATGTATAGGAATATATATAGGATGTAGCAGATAATAGATGGTAGATATATAGGTACGTATATATTGCAATATTTGCGGATCCCCCGAGCTTTTTTACTGTGCGGCCTGTGCCAATATTCACTTGTCTCCTCTGATGTGCCAGTCCTGGATTCACATGCAACTCTTCTTCATTTACTTGCCCTGATCATTCAGGTAATGGAACTGCATGTATCTATATGAGCTAAGAACATCATATATATACTGTCTCGATCCCGGTATCAATCTTCACTAGGTAAACCTCGTGCGTTGTTGCGGGCTAGGAATACTTGTTAACAACTGTTGGTTTGATGGTTGCACAATCAATTTTCGTAGCCGTGGTCAGCCGTGGGTTCAACATAAGCCTCCTGACATCCTCCTTTCCCAAATCCACCACCAACAGGGTAAAACCGTATTTTTCATCAAACTAATGGCAACCTTGTAATAAATCTAAGACACAGGAGTGACAGTTTTGCAATTAAAATTAAAACAGGGGCATAAACGTTTTAGCGGTAGACAAATAACAACACTGTAAATAAATTGGACGTAGGGGCAGCACCGTCATTCCACCAACGGAATGAACGGTGATAACCCCTTAACCCTATTATATAGAGTATAATTCCACTGCTGATCCATCTTCAAATTCTAAAACAAATTTTCTCGTTAATTGCTTCATAGCTGTGACAACAAACTTGTTACTTCTTGGCATACGAAAGAAAAACCATCATTTGGAATGCATATTCTAGTATTCTATCATATTCTAGTATTCTATCAAATTCAATAAAACTTGGCAGAAGTGATCTATGCATTATGTTCTACAAACTGAACGGTAGAGATGTAGAAATATGACCGAAAAGTGAGTCAAATAAGAAACTTCACACTTTAATTTCAAAGTGAAGCTTCGTTCTAGACAGAAACTATATATATATATATATATATATATATATATATATATATATATATATATATAATCTAAAAATCCTTATAGACTACACAATGTAGACATGGATAAACGACTAAATGAAAAATATATCAAATCTTAGTATAAGTATGCCCTAAGTGTGCCCTCATGCATGACATTTGTAAATATTTTGCATGTATTACATTTATTTTTTTATATAAAATGACCAATTTCATGATTGTATGCGGCTTATACTGAGCCTTGCAACCCCTTCATACTAGACCATATTTGTGTTACAGTATTATGAAAAATTCTAGACGAAGAAGAAGTAAATAGTCACTAGAAATGGGGTAGATACTCCAGTGATAAGTCCATCCGACTCCATTGAAGTTGCTCTCAATTCCACAAGGTCCCCCTACAGATTTAGACCACCGTCCCATTCTAGAACACCCAGTAATACGGCATCCATGACACCAGAGTGCCTATACACATTACAAGTCGCAAAAGAGAAGGCTTACCTACATCGTCTGCAACCAAATTTATCACACTACAAGATAGCTAGCTAGAAAGTTCTTCACCTAAATTATTGTGCAGTCCATTAAGTAATCGATGGATTCGGACAGTTCTGATGATCTTATTGTTTTCTAGGTATGGGACAGATGAACACCGACTAGCTAGCTTTGATGAACTCCACGCACATTGATCTCTTTTAACTCTTATAAATTACAATCTCCCTTCCTCTCCGATCCGCAGTTATCAAATTCTGACCCCATTGATAATATATAATTAAGGCACTCACAGTTGACACTACCTACTACTACCCTTGGGTTTCCAAAACCCTGACGAGCCAGCCTTAAGGCACGTAATGATTTATCCACCCCCATTATATTTACGTAGGAGAGCAATAATATTGTATACTTACCCACATCTTGTGTTATATGTAGCAACAAGTAGCTAGGGACTACTACATTTATAAGTCTGTGCTGTGTTATTCACTTATTTGGTGAAACTAATTACTTGTACTACTTCTTCTACTCCATCCTACTATTGTTGCAATTTTGTCTTCATTTTCTCCCCTTCTTTTTTTCTTAATTTTCTTTGAAGGCCTTTGCCGACAATTTGTATAATTTAGAGCAATAAAAATATTATCTAATACCACTATAAAAATGGTTAACTCCACCCACTGTCTAATTTAGAATCGAGCTATATCATTTTCGAGGACTTTGGAACATACGTGCTAATATTTATCTACTTGATTTGCTTGGTTAATTATTTAACGAGACAGCTTAGTTGTAAAGATTCTAAGATTCAGTTTCAACTTACTAGCTACTTGTATATAATGTGGGAGATCCGGCCAGTAACTGGAGCTAAGCTCCCCAACAGAAAGAGGCTAAACATTGAGAGAGACACAGAGAAATTAGAATAAAGAAAAATCGAGTTTGATCGATCAAAACAATGGGAAGAAGTCCTTGTTGTGTAAAGGAGGGACTGAATAGAGGAGCTTGGACTGCTTTCGAGGATCAAATTCTCATAGACTACATCACCACCCACGGAGAAGGAAAATGGAGAAGCATTCCCAAACAAGCTGGTAAGTGATCGACAATGATAATGCATCTATATATTTTCATTTCATTGTCATGACTCTACTTAATCACCAAGTTTAATTTGGTACGTACGTACGTACTCTTGTCTATGCATATGCACGTAGGTCTAAAAAGATGCGGAAAGAGTTGCAGACTGAGGTGGTTGAACTATCTGAGACCTGGTATCAAAAGAGGTAATATAACTCCGGAAGAAGAGGACCTCATCATTAGGCTACACAAGCTTCTGGGCAACAGGTTAGTTAACATTTCACTTCATTTTTCTGGATTTTGTTTCTTTTACTAATTACTATTGTAAGGATATCATTTAGTTAACTGGCACGGGGTGATCCATGTACGTGTAGATGGTCACTAATAGCCGGGAGAATACCAGGACGAACAGACAATGAAATCAAGAATTACTGGAACACAACGTTAGGAAAGAAGGTTAATAACGGCCAGGATGATGTTGTTGACAATAAGAATGAGAAGAAGAAAAAGAAGAAAAACAAAACCAAATCGTTGACAAGGGTGCTGGACTCCATTGCTGCCGTCCGTACAAAGGCAATGAGATGCAACAGCGTAGCAGTCACCTCGCAGTTACAACCGCTCCCATTAGTCGAAACTGTTCATGGTGTTGCTTTGGACGAGGGCATAAAGAACTCCCAGGAAGACAACGCCACCTCTACTACTTCCACTTCAGATGACTTTGTGTTAGATTTTGATGTGGGGAAGCTGTTTAATGTGTCGGAAAATATTCCGGATAGCTCCGACGACTACTGGGAACTATGTCAGTTTGGTGGCGGTGACAAAGGCTTGGAGGAGGAGCAATACGGTGGCGATATCAATAATGGTGGTGGTGGCTCAAACAATTACAAGTTGTCCTCATCAGCTAGCTGTGAACCAACCTTGTTCTCGGAGGAAATGCTCAAGGAATGGATGAAAGAGGACTGTTTCCACCATCTTCAAAGTTGACCGCCCGGAATTTCATGCCGGACATCTTGGGGTTGATGTTTAATTAATAAAACTGTGATTCAGTATTATTAGTTAATGATGATCGATGCAGTAAAATAATAAATTGAGCCGACTAAATCCCAGTAGTCCGATACTCTCTGTTTTGTTGTTGAAGTTTTGTGTCGTTCTTGTAGCTCTCGCTTAACATAGCAGGGCTGACAATTTGAGCCATGTTGAAATCAACCAACCGAGTACTAACCGTACTAACTTAGTTGGTATACTAAAGACTTGGTAACTGACTTACTTGATACGATATACCGTATCAGTCTTGGTAACATGGTTGGTATTTGGTATTAAGATTTTCATACTATCGGTATACCGTACCAACCATGTATGTGTAATTATGAAAAAATACACTCATATCTATGCAGGAAATGAGAATTGAACCTCTAACCTCTTACAAACAACCTATAAAATGTATAATATATGTAAAGACAATTAAAATATATGTATAATATTTTATATTATAACATATTATAAATATAAATACAATTAAAATATAAAATGTTTAAATTTTAGTAAGAGGTATGTTTCAAAACGATGACTACTCTGATGGAAAATATGACCACATACCATCAGACCAAAACTATCATTGCATTATATTTGTGAAAAAATTATAATCATTACTTCATTTTTTGAGCCATAATCTAAACTTGGTAGAGGCATGTTACCAACCGTACCAACCATACCCACTAAGTCGGTATACCAAGTTCGGTGGTTAGTTTTAATAGAGGATTTTGCCTACCAATCATAAGTTGGTTGGTACATGGTATTGGTAAATAAATTTGGTATACCTACCAATTCCAGCTCTATAACATAGCATCGCATCTTGCCAATTCGCCATCTTCTACACATGCATGGATATGCCACTGTCTCCCCTCATTAATTACTAGATTGGTCCGGACATTTCAATTTTTGTTTACGGTTAAAAACACAATAAAAAAATAATGAATGTTTAAGGATAATTTATGAACAAAAAAGAAAAAAAAAACCATCAACAAACTTTTGAAAAGAAAATGTAGATTAAAATCATC
Organism: Fragaria nilgerrensis; assembly: GCA_010134655.1. Classification (NCBI taxonomy): domain Eukaryota; kingdom Viridiplantae; phylum Streptophyta; class Magnoliopsida; order Rosales; family Rosaceae; genus Fragaria; species Fragaria nilgerrensis. The sequence continues at coordinate 28,676,461 of CM020978.1, read as the reverse complement.
CATCCCAACCTTTTGAAGATTCAAAGCACCAAGTTCACTTAAACCAAGATAAATAGACATGTGGATGACATTTATCACACTATTTGATTATTGTTAATAATAATTAACAATAAATATAGTTGAAATTGCATAAAAAAATGTTAAATCACTTACACCTTGTTACATAGAAGAATCGGATTCAATCAATAATCTAACGGCACGATCGATTCCTCCACTAAGCTTTTGCACATGGCCATATGGGCTAGTTGTCTTTGGGCTTGTTTGTTGTTGGATTTTGTTGTTTTGTTTTTTTTACTTCTTTGCTTCTGTACGTTACGTTTGGCCCACAGTTCCGTCTGTGGTTTGCAACCTTGTGTTAACTCTCCCAGCAGTTTTTAGCCGCTTCAATGGTGCTCTTTGAATGGCTTGTGCTTCAAAAAACCTACATGGCTGGAAAAAAAAGTGAAAATACAATTATCCCTAATCTAACGGTCAAACAATATGATGAAAATTGATGAACGTCACTCATCCAGCACCGAAACAGCCCAATATGATTAGCCCGTTGGGCCCAATCCCAATTCTAAGGTGAGCTGAGAAATAAAGAGAATTCTTGTACATGTACAACAAATTGTATATGGTTAGGAAATTGATGTGCGTACAATGACAGCTTGAGAATTGAGGCCCATCGGGTTGGTCGCGGAGGTAGTAACGAGTGTCAAGTTAATGTCATGCGAGTAAAATGTAAGAAAGTAGACTACAGAGACTAAAATGTTGATTTGAGAAAGATTTAACAGTAGCTACTGACTCGTTCGAAAGATCTATTTTAACTTCTCAAATCAGAAATTGTTAGATTATGAACCGTACTCAATCAAATAAACATCGTACTTTAGAATTTCAATACGTAATGACATGATAAAATATCTCCGGCGACATCGATTCTGTCATATAACATCACTAAGGGTTAATAGCTTGGCAGCATATGCTTTGGTTTTCAATAGGGCACATGTGTGTGCTAGTAGGGTACGTGGTACTACTGCTGAAACCATACGGACTAACACATGCTATGTGTTAAATTTCATTGTGGCATCAAGCTAGCACATGTATAACGAGAACGAAAATGTATGTATTTCACACACAAAGAAAATCACAAAATTGTGATCAGTTGTTCCTTTGTTTTTTAGGTCGAAAATACTGAATTAAATTCAACGTGAGAAAACGAGAAAGACGAGTCTTTTTCAGGTTCAAAGCTTTTATCCTTCAAGTGAATGAATAAGGTGTGCAAACAAACTTTCAAAGTTGAAATTCTAGTTACAACGCGCTTAGATATGGTGGATATCCGCCCTGTCTTTGATTAATTCTTTAACGAGTTTCCTTTTTCTTTGGTAGATTTGCACAGGTAACCGTGCAGCTTCTTCACACATGTTTCAGTTGATGAGTCTGGCTCTCTAAGTATGTTTTTGAACACTGTTAGTTATCGGCCTACGTTTTGTTCTCTAGTGAATTAATGTTTAGATTGAATAAGGTTATTTGAGAATCGTATATAAGTTTTCTTATATATAAACGAGGCTAATGTATAGATCGATTCAAATTGCTGCAACAGCATTGGCCGGCCTATACAGTTGAACTTGATAATAAATAGCCGTGGAGTTGATCAATCAGACAATATTACTGGTGACCGCCTGACCGGTGGCCATAAGGCCGGAGACAATCAAATGAATTGTGACACTTCAGACTTGGTAGGGCAACATATGAAGTCTTTGGTGATGGCTCTTATTCCTTTAGTTTAATTTGCATGGTCGATCGAAAACATTTTCATTCTAACCGTGACGGAGAGAAGACAAAAGACGTGATCGATCAGGTTAAACCCTAAAGAACTGGTACGTACTTAAACAACCAGAACATTCAAATTAAGTTTCAGAAGACTGTCTGTATGCTACTGGGAAATTTTGATTAGCTTCCAAGTGCCAGTAAAATTAAATTAACCAGAAGAATATATACACCATATTTTGAATGCATGGTGTGGCTGAAATCAACGCTCAAGATATACTGATACGACTGAGGCTCGGGAAACTACAGCCTAGCTTCTCTGAAGTTTTAAAGAAGTTGCCTGGGTTTTGTTTCTTTGTAGGACACAGCAGATCGATAGGGCTCTGCTCTGATCGATCGATCATTAGTACATCCAAATGCCACCCCAAAAGAGACTAACAACCTGTCACCCTTTGCACTAGTCACATCACACTTAATGACACAAACTAATCATCACAGTCGCGCCCAGAAAGTAGAAGCTAGAAGAAGAAGAAGATGGAAAATGAAATGCGTTGCTCACTTGCTCGGGGGAGCTAGTAGTAAATGAGAATCTGAGAGAGGTAGTTGATAGTTAAGAGCTAGCACGAGAGGGAGTGATATGAAAACGTGGGTTTTGTAATTGGATGGTCCACGACTCCAAGACATCGACAGCTTCTTCCATTTGCGAACATGCCCAAAAGAACCAAAATCACTAAATTGGGTTACTGTTGGAAATGTAGATACTATTAGAAAACGAAGGCATTGTGTTGATCATGAGTTTATAAGGATTTGAGTTACTCCATTCACTAGCTATAAATTGGTTTTAGTTTCGAAACTTAGATTACTTTATTAGAACGGGGTGTATTGCGAATATATTCTCATATGAAGATTGAAGAAATAAAGACAATGCATACAAATTTGTAAGAATTTCGGTCACACTCTATCTCTATATTATCAGATGATTTTGGTTGTAGAACCTAAATTAATAAGCTAGGGTACCTTAATTAAGTGAAGTTGCGAGTATTGGCCAGCCTACGTACAAACATGATCGAACATGACGCGTAGACAAAGATGAGGAAATTTTATAAATAGTACCCGAATTAAAGATCATTTATCATTTTAATATCCCAATTTAAAAATTATTAGATCAGTACCTCAACATTTAATTTTAATACAATTAACGTACCCTCTATCAATAACAGTGTCAAATCTATCGTTGTGCAAACTATCTCAATGACAATTTTGTCCTTTCATTTTCTCTTTCTTTTTTTTTGGCTGTGCCTTTATGATTTTTTCTCTGGCTCCATCCGTGCCAGAAACCCAAAAATTCTTTGGCTCAATCCGTGCAAAAACCCATAAAGCATTTTTAACTATCCATGTAATACAATAAACTCATATCCCTCACCATCCATGTTTCATACAAAACCCCAGCAAACAAATTGATAATTTAAAGTTTTAAACCAAAACAAAAACCCGTAAGTGTGTAAGACTAAAGTTTGTTTGGAGTACAAAGGAGTGAGAGGAGGAAGAGAGAAGGAGAGAGAGAGCAGTTGCCTGCTCCAAGATGAAGAAACCTAGTACATCTAAAACAGCAAAAGACGAAAATATCCTAAAGAAGAAGAAGGTTTAACGCCGTTAAAAACGGCATGTATTGATAATATGTCGAATTTTAATGTTGTGCTACTAATATAATAATTTTTGAAGTTGATACACCAATACAATAAATTACTTGTAATATTTGTAAAATTTCCTCGACAAAGATTTTTCAGTAAATGTATACACAACGATCGTGATGTTACGTGTGATGCACTTAACATGCATGTTCAACAAATTGGTAAGCAAGAGTACCCTTACGTGAAGTTGTGAGTACATAACAAGCCTAGAAAAACGAGCCTATTTCATCAAAACGAACAATTGAACATGATGCATAGACAAAGATTTCTCAGTAGTTTAATACACAACGGTGTGATGCACGTAACTAGCTTGTTCAAACAAATTGGTAAGGAGGACCGCCTTTAAGTTGAGTAGTGAGTACTAACTAGCATATAGGCATGAAGATGACGCATATAGACAAAGATTTTTCAGTGGTTTAATATAGAAGGGTGTGATGTATTATTGCCGTAACCTGTTCATCAAATTGGTAAGCGGGACTACGCTCAAGTGAAGTTGCTGGTACACACCAACCTATAAGCATGAACAATGATCAATGATGCATAGACAAAAGTACCAGACAAGTACCAGTAGGAAATTAAATGGGAGAGATCGATCGAGTAGAACAGTACCGGAAAGAATGCATGACAAAGTTGCATCACAAGAGAATCAGACATAGCTATTATAATCGACGTTATAAAGAGAAAGAGACACTAGTGGGTATATATGGTCCCCTTTTTATGATTCAAACACTCTCATTGTATTTTATTAGTTACTACTGAAATCATTTAGCAATCGATTACAGAAAGATATATAGAGACGGCGAAGTATTTGACTACGTACTAGTGCAAGGATTACAGAACTGATGAACATGCATTGCGCTGCCCTCGCGTAATCGCTCTGCCTTAGAAGTTTAAACACGGTGGAGAATAGCCGTTGTACGTTAGAAAAGCCAGTAGAGTTTGAATGTCGTGCACCAACAACCATATGCAAGTGAGACAATTCAGATTAATTAGGAAGTATCGAGTGCTGGAACCATAGGCGCGCAACTATTATACGATTAAGATGGTAACCTCTGGCTCAGCAAGAAACTCGGCCTGGAAAACACACACACCTAATAAAGGCTTTAGATATAGTGAAAATCAAATAAAAACAAGTACGTCCAGCAAAACAAAAGAAGAACGTAGCAGCAAGATAGAAAACATAAAACAGAAAGTCGAACAAAAATCAAGGAAGAAAACTCGTGAAAGAAAAGTTGATGATCTTCGATGAATCTAGCTAAGAAGTAATAAGAACTCGAAAAAAGAAAAAGAAAATCGATGATGGTTTGGTATAGGAAGGGGTTGGTGATTGGTAGAAATAGTTTTGATACATGGATCTCGAGTCTGTGTCGGTGTAGAAATAGTAGTATTCAGAAAGTACGTAGGAAAGACGTAGCCAGGAATGGGTGGGGAGTATTGGTACATACTGATTCATAATTAAATCTCTGAAAACGATACCTCTTGAAATTCATCAATTTATCTGGACCATCAAACTCAATTAAAACATGCATGATTTCTCGTTGCACATTGATCTTCCCCCGGCCTACAGGCTCCAGACTAAACTTACTTCACAGTATTTTGAGAGAGAGAGAGAGAGAGAGATATCATGTCAATGACATCCATATATATCACTGTAATATAATAATTCATCAGCCAAAGAGAACTGTTCATTATTGCAGCCACAGAACATGAAGACAATTAGATGGCCAAAAAAAAAACCTATATATATGCGTAAGTCTCTTCAATACTCCCCAGCATATACTTTGCCGCGCGCAGAGAGAGAGAGAGTGGTCAGAAAATGGGAAGAAGCTCTCGATTCGAAAAGGAGGGGATGAAGAAAGGAGTGTGGACAGCCCAAGAAGACCAGATTCTGATAGACTACGTCAAAAAGCATGGTGAAGGAAAATGGGGAAAAATTTCAAGAGAAACAGGCAAGTTTTTTGTGTATGCAAGATCTTAAGATCAAATTCTATAATTAAAATACCCTCCTAATACCGTAATACGTATAATCCTGAGTAGTCATGCATGCATGCATGGATGTCAGAATTAGAATTGAATATGAGTGGTCGAGTATATATATATATTAATGGATTCTACTGTGAGTGGTTTCCTGCAGGTCTGAGAAGATGTGGGAAGAGTGTGAGACTTAGGTGGTTGAATTATCTGAGGCCTGGTATTAAGAGAGGCAACATTGACGAAGATGAAGAGGAGCTCATCATCAGGCTCCACAAACTTTTAGGCAACAGGTAGAACTCAATACTATCTTCTTCTATTACACACATTTGTTAATGTCAATTTATATGTGAATTTCCTGATCATTAATAGTCTACATTGTCATTTTTGTTCAGTTACTCGTACTTGAACATAATAGAATTGAACTTGTAATAAACTTGCTGCGTACGTATATATAGATGGTCACTGATAGCCGGAAGAATACCGGGCCGAACTGACAATGAGATAAAAAACTACTGGAATTCCACCCTTAGGAGGAAGCTACAACAACAAAATCACTCGAATGAAACCAAGGAGAACTCTTTATCCCCCAGGCGCAGTGGCGGCGCGGCCGAGGAGGACGAACCACATTCGACCACAAATAATGGAGGGGTTGGAGGAGGAGGGATGATTAAACCAACAAGCTTGTACTGCTTTACCAATCACAGTGTTAGGGAAGAAGATATTCAGCGTTATCATCTTGAAAGTACCTCTACTACTACCTGCACTGCCAATAATTCTACATTATCCCCCGGCGGCGCCACCGTTGAAGCTGAAGCAAAAAAGACTGATATAGAGCTAGCAGGAGATGACCTGAGCGATGACGTGACGTGGAATGATTTCATAATGGATCTAAATGAAGGCCAGTTAGATATATCTGAATTTCTCCAAACAGACTTTTCAAAGCTTTGTGAATCGGAAATTCCTATGGATGTGGACGTAGGGGGTTGCAGCACCACCAATCATGAGCTGCCAAATAACTGGGAAGGCGGTCGTAGCCTGGTCGCCCCCACCGCCGCCGCCGAGAGTTGTCTTCCTTAGGCTATTTGGTTCTTTGAAATTAGTGTTCTTCATCATCTATTAGTTTCGATCTGAATAATGTACGTGGTCTACAAGGCGGCATGTCAGTGACGTCTCGTTGTCATATTCGACTATTAATAAAACGGTCAACAAATTAGTAGCTGTTTCTCTGCCTCAGAACAAAACAAAATGGTAACTATTTATACTCTATCTTCTTCGAATTAAAAATAATAATTATGGTTGCGATCGATCATATATATGTCATGGCTTTACAATTGAGTAGTATCAAATTAAAGATGGGACGTACGACAAGCAGGGACCGTCCAATTTGCCCACATCTTGGACATGCAAATGCATTTAGGTAACTCGTTTTCAAGAATTACATTTTCACAACGGGAAAAAGACCATTTACACAAAATAAAAAAGTCAAACTCTATTCCAATGATAATCTTTTTTGTTAGCTCATTTAAATACAAGGTACTTCTTTTGTGTCTAAATACATAAGTTTTTAATAAAATCACAATAAAATGATATTTTAAAAGACTTTTTTACCCTTAACCTTTATTTAAAGAGAAAAAATGAAAAAGAAGAAGGGAAGACTTTCCCAGAAGCACACCGGACACGGCGCCGGTCGCCGGTCACCGGTCACCGGCGCCGGTCGCCGGTCACCGGCGCCGGTCGCGGTCACCGGATTCCATTCGCCGAACACCGGTTGCCGGATTCCGGTCACCGGACACTGGCCGCCGGATTCTGGTCACCGGTCGCCGGAAAATTGATGGTGATCAGAAAATCGTCGGAGTCTCACTGGATTTTTTTGAAAAAAATGTCACCGGAAGCATACCGGCAAAAAAATAAATTTACTACCCCTAGTAAACTTTTACTAAGAGGTAGTAAACTTACGAAACAGTAGCCCCAATGCTATAATTCACATTCAAACGGAGAAAAATCAACTTACATGCAAAAAATGAAGTTTACTACCCCTAGTAAAAGTTTACTGGGGTAGTAAACTTGTAAAACAGTAGCTCAAATGCCATAATTCACATTCAAACGGAGAAAAATCAACTTAGATGCGAAAAAATAAAGTTTACTAGCCCTAGTAAACTTTTACTGAGGGTAGTAAACTTGTAAAACAGTAGCTCAAATGCCATAATTCACATTTAAAAGGAGAAAAATCAATTTAGATGCGAAAAAATTAAGTTTACTATCCCTACACATCTAAGTTGATTTTTCTCCGTTTGAATATGAATTGTGGCATTAGAGCTACTGTTTTGCAAGTTTACTACCCTCCAGTAAAAGTTTACTAAGGGTAGTAAACTTGCAAAACAATAGCTCTAATGCCACAATTCATATTCAAACGGAGAAAAATCAACTTAGATGTGTAGTAAACTTTTACTGGAGGTAGTAACCTTGCAAAACAGTAGCTCTAATGTCATTATACATATTAAAACAATGAAAAATCAACTTAAATGTGAAAAAATAAAGTTTACTACCCCCAGTAAACTTTACTGGGGTAGTAAACTTGGAATACAATATTTTCCTAGTCAGTATATACATTAAAACACAAAAAAAAATCAACTTAGATGCGGACAAATAAAGTTTACTGCTCCTAGTAAACTTCTACTGGGGTAGTAAACCTGCAATACAATATTTCTCAGGTCAGTATATACTTTAAAACAACAAAAACCCAATTATAAGCAAAAAATTAAGTTTACTACCCCTAGTAAACTTCTACTGGGGTAGTAAATATGCAATACAATATCTCCATAGTCACTATACACATTAAAATAGAGAAAAAAAGTCAACTTATATGCTGAGTAAAGTTTACTACCTCTAATAAACTTCTAATATGGGAAGTAAACTTGCAATAAAGTATCTCGTTGGCTAGTAGACATATTTAATCACAACATAAATGCAAAAAAATTTAAGTTTACTACCCCTAGTAAACTTTTACTGAAGAGTTTACTGGGAAAGTAAACTTGTTATGCAGTATCTCTCATGCCATTATACACATTAAATCAGAGAAAAATCAATACACACAACATTATAAGTAGTAAATTTATAAAGCACTACTAGCATTTTAAACTACATATGCAAAAAAATAAAGTTTACTACCCCCAGTAAATTTCTACTGGAGATAGTAAACCTCGGCGTCAATTGCCGCGAGGAGTCCCGCATCGATCTTCAGCCACATCGTTGTTCATCTCTCCTTTGAACTTCAGCCAAACGAGATGCTCTGAATTGAAGCCGAGGAAGGGGAAGCATTGATCGGAGGCGGCCGTACTAAGTGACAGAGATCGGCGAGCTCGGTTCGCATCGCCTAGAGGTGGATCGGAGCTCAGAGCTCAGATTTCGGCTCGCATCGGAGACTGCTGCTACCTTCTCACAGATCTGGTTACTTCAAGGTCGAGGTAGAGGAAGCCAACTGGTGAAATCGACCGGGTTGATGGCGGCGGTGACAACAGATGAGAGCAGAGGGGAGCGTCAATCTGGAAGAGGAGGAGCCGAGACCTTTGATCGGTGATGGACGTCATCTGTGACGTTGCTGACGAGATCGAGAGAAGAGAGAGACCGATGAGAGATGAGAATGAGAGGTGGGAGAAGTAGAAGATATTGTAAGGTTTTTATTAGATTAGGGTATATTTATCATTTTATCTTGAATAATTGAAATGGGCAATGAAATCTTATTTTCATTGGACCGGGCCAAAAATTTCTAAAATTAGTATTAAATAAGCATTTGCTCAATATTTGAGTGGAGTACTTGATCAATCACCAACTAAAAAGGTTAATAAATTATAAATCAAAACAGTGATGAATCATTATGCAAATAATATGTATATCGCTGTATTATGAAAATGACTATTCCTTGGTTACTCAAATTGGCCAAAAACATAATAATGGAGTCTTCTAGCTAGCACAGTTGAAGCTAGCCCCTCCCCGTATTGAAGCGCACACAACATAGATATTTTGATTTTGATTTGTTTAGGTTTACATTGAAGCCTCTTTTGTTTCTTCACATAGACGTTGTATGCTGCAACATGTTTCAAGAGACGCTATCGGGAGAAGAGTTGAGATGGTTCTACGAGCTCCCGGCCGGCTCGATAGACAGCTTTAGGCAGCTGGCAGATAGGTTTGTAAACCGCTTCATATTACGTACGGAACTACGGACGGACAGGGCAGAGCACAGCCCAGCTATTCAAGGTGAAGCAGGAGCACGGTGAAGGGTTAAAAGCCTTTGTGAACCACTGGCAGGGAGCCACGGCCAAGGTTCAGAATTTCGATAAGAAGGTGGCAAAGGAAGCATTCGTCCAAGCCCCGGTGCCCGGGAAGTTCCTATATGCCGTCAAAATCGAGAATTCTCGGGGTTATGACGAGCTCATGGAAATGGCGATCAGGCATGCTCAAGCGGATCACGACACGTATGGGGATCAGTTAACGGGCTAGTGGTAGGAGGATAGAAGGACGGAGTCTCTGGGGCAGACAATCCAAGAAGTAAGAACATGGAAAGGGGACCAAGAGGGTTTCACCTCCAGCAAGAGGCACAAAGAGGGAGGTAGGAAGCCCGCCAAGCAAGTGGGAGGCCTGCAAGGAAAAAGCAAAGGGGGATACTAGGATAATGGGTTCTCAAAGGCGACTCCCGCAGCCAGAGAGCACTTCACAACCCTGACGGCAACTCCCGAGGTAGTATGGAACAAGAACAAGGGTGTGATCCTAGGGCCCCCGACAAGGAAGTTCCTGCTATCAAGGTTGACCCGAGAGGACACAAGAAGTACTGTGGGTATCACGGGGAGGCCACACATGCAATTAACAACTGTGTAGAGCTCAAGAGGGCGGTAGAGGGCCAGATAAAAGTGGGCAAGCTACAACAGTATGTGTCGGGACAGCTGCAGGAAACAAGAGTTCCTGTTTACGGGACGATCAACACTATCCTGGGGGGAGCACAGTTGAACCAGAGGAGTAATAAATCAAAGAAGCAATGCGTAGGAATCAAAGAAGGACGAGAAATATTCACCTTCGGGAGTTGCAATAACCAGTATGTCATCTAGAAGGAGGGTCCTCTTGTGGAACTCCCATTTAAACTTGGAAGGATGGTGGAAATTGTGGATGACCCAAATGACCCCAGGTCACAAATAGAAAAAGAACTATTCCAATCCAGAGACACATCCCTTAACCAAGCTACCGCAACTGCGGCCCCCATTAACCACCCAGATGCCGCCACAGCCCTTGAAATTTTGAAAAAAGACTTCCATCTGTTCCGGGAGCAAGCAACCAAGGAAAGGTTAGAAGCGGAAGCGTATCGGGTGTGCATCGCTGAGCTCAAAAATCAACAATTCCTACTCCGCGCCACTCTGGATCACCGCAACAACTACAATGAGACCCTGGACTGGGCAGCAAGAGCCACTCCCACCCCGAATCCCACCCTCACATCTCTTTTTCCTAGCCAAGGACATAATAGTTCCGTGATCCCGGGAGACCCTAACTAGATTATTTATGTACTCATCCACTCACACACCTATCCTTTCCACTCCCAGCCCCTCAACCATCTATAATCAATAACGAATCCATTCCCCTGATAAACCGGCCCGAGCCATCTGATCCACCCGCCCCTAACCCAAACTCTGCTAACACTGCTCACCCACCTCTCGACATGCAAACCCGACTTCTCTTCCAGCTCAGCAATTCTGTCACTCAGTTGGCCTCACGAATTGAAGGAGTTGAGAGTCGCGGGAGCTAGCGACCTCTATTCTCGGGGTATAGACATCGCCCAAGTCCTTTCACGTCACGGGTGCAGATGGAAAAAGGCCACCCGAGGCAAAACCCTTCAAAGTGGACAAGTATAAATATCAAGACCCACCCTGAATTTCACCCTGAAACCCGAAGTAAGTCTTGCGGGGTCTATCTCCAAGGAAAATTTACCAAAAAATTCGGCATAACCTCCTTTGAAAATGGACGACCCTATCTTGGAAAATTCAAATAACACTCATATATCGACACATCCAACCTCAACTCCTGGAGCCACCCGCTCCCCCACAACACAATCACCACAACATAAAAACAAAACCATCATCTAATCCATCACATAAATATCCAATTTATAACATACATCATCCTTGGATATCTCCCAAAATAATAAACAAAGACTTAGCACACCACCAGACTATTATACCATAATCCCAACTGTTAAAGATTGAGAATGAGCACGAGTTTGACTACTGGGATGGAATCGATCCTATTAGAAACACCCTACCGCGAATTGGAGCAGCCTTGTGTGTACGTACGTGCATGGTCCTTGATTTATAGCAGGAAGGCCGTAGTGAGAATGAGATGAAGAAATACTAATCGAAGCTGCTGGCACAACAAAATGACTCGAGATTTGACGAGGAAGGAGAACTTGCAGTACATGGTAACATGGAGGATGAGGAGGTGGATCGGATGAGGAAGATTGATCACATCTGATATCCACAGATTTGTGGCGCTTAGCCAATAATCACGTTAATGTTGATGAAGATCATAAACGTCGTCTTCTTACGAGAGTATAGTAGTACATTGAGCTTTGTAGTTGAAGTTGGAGTTGGAACAGACAATGACATCGATACGGAACGATTTGAGCCAACAGGACATATTTGAATTCTTACAAACCAGCTCTTCAAACTATGTGAATCGGATGGGATCCACAGCTAGCTAGCTTTAGGTTTGGTATTAAATTTTAGGGATTAAAATTATTTATAATTACCATTTTAGGTTGATTTTCTGTTTGGTTCAATCTTAAAACGTGTTTATTTAGTCTAAATAACCACGATTTCAGAAAACAGGTTGAAAGTTGCTTATTTAAAACTGAGTTTTTAAAAAATTGATTTTTTAAACCATAATACCAAACTAAGTCTTACTCAATCTTGCAATAACCAGCTCTACCTTTATTTTCATGTAAAAATTAGGATCACTGACTAGAGTAAAGTAATTGCAAATAAGCATCCCAAGTGATGATAAGAAAATAAGACTACTTCCGGGTGTTTGCCCCTCGTTCAAAATATTAGAACCAAGAAAAGAAAATCACACTAGCAAATATTTTGAGAACAAAATACAACAAAACGTAGATCAAGAATCAAGAAGTCTGTTGGACTTTGGATCTAAAACCCATATATGCCAGAGGAAAAATTAACAATTTCCTCCACCCGCTGTATTTGGAAACTTGCGGTCGTTTGGACATGAGTGTTTTTGCAAGTAGAGAATGGATGCCTCTTAATTTAATCTTAGATACACACAGAGAGTACATCAATCAAGCATTCCTATAGTTTAATTGTTAATGCAGCAAGTTTTAATTTGAGCATTTTCAATTGGCTGGCCAAGGCATCATCAGCCAAAAAAAAAAAGCATCAAGGCATCAAGCATCAACCACAACCTGGTTCCTTGTTTTATATATGAAAGATATACACTTAAAAAGTTGACAACCAATTAAGCTATTACTTGATGAAACTTCTTTAATCTGCGACATCACTGATCAGCCAAAACTTAAACTTAATATATAGTGATCACTACTCTAGTGGGTCTGCGGTCTGCCAACAACAACAACAATCAACAGTGTTTTTGTTTAAGAAAACTAGAATGTCTTGTGAATCTTTCACCATCAATCAAATACTATGACATCAAAATGTAGGAAAAGTATAGAAATACTAATTCATAGGCTTAACAAAATCATATACCAGTCGTTCAGAGGGTCGATTAACAAAAATAATCACAAGTAGATTCCATGCTATGAAAAGAAGCCTATTTTGCTGAGGTATTCTGAGTCCTTTCTCATCATATCAAATAAAGTATTACTACAATTTGATTCATAGTTTTGTATTACGCAGAAAATTAGGGTAACGTCACAGTTATATTCTCGAATCTAGATTCTCTGTTTGACCAAATAATATATATTTCCAGACTTCTGGTTTCTACTTTCTACTTGATCTGATACGAAAGCATACACATGTGATGAAACTTTACAAAAACATGTCCTGAGTTTTGGTTTTATATGTATCAAATCAATGAGGGAAGATCAAAATTATGCAGAGCATCATAGTATTTTTCATTCTGATAAACACCAGTTGAACACGTATCGATGATGAACATGCATACATTAGTAATATCACACTGGAATTCTTAAAATAGTATGACACAACTTTGGCACCTAGTTCAGTTCTTTATTTTGATTCCAACCACGTTGTTAAAGAGATGAAAGTTTAATTCACAGATTTCTAAGTATTCTTATAATAAAGGATTAGGTTGAATACCAGAAAACAGCTATAAAATGAGTCACTCGCAAACACTGCTCAAAATAACGTGCAATTCTGTAAGCAAGGGGGAGAGAAAAAGAGAGACAAACAAGAACAGGAGTGAGAGATGGGAAGAAGCAACTCTCGTTGTGATAAGGAGGGAGCAAACAAAGGGGCCTGGACTGCTCATGAAGATCAGGTTCTGAGAGACTATGTCAAAGAGAACGGTGAAGGGAAATGGGGGAAAATGTCGAGGGAAACAGGTGAGAATTCGCTTTCAGTAATCAGTACTATGAATACAGCTTCTTTCTCAAGTATGAAAATGGCAGAATAACTCCTCATTGTAATGTAATGCATTGTTGGTTGAGTATCGATTATCTATGTGAAAACATAATACGTTGCTGGTTGCAGGTCTGAAGAGATGCGGAAAGAGTTGCAGGCTAAGGTGGTTGAATTATCTGAGGCCTGATATCAAGAGAGGAAACATTACAGAGGATGAAGAAGAGCTCATCATTAGGCTTCATAAACTCTTAGGCAACAGGTACTTGCTGCCCTTGAACCTTGACTGACTTCATTTTGAAAATTCTACCATTCTGATCGATATGGCATACCAAAAGCAGATTAATTTCCTTCTATTTACTAGGCTATATGGCAGAAGATCGAACTCCTCATTGTAAATAAGTAATAACTACTGCTAGCAAGTAACTAAGGTGCGACAGACAATGAGTATATAAACTTTCATGTAAAGTTACAATGAGTATATAACCTTTATAAGTTTCATCCAGTAGTTAGCACTGGTGTTCTTATCAAAAAAAAGTTACCACTAGTGTTGAATTATATGTTTTTTACTTTCTGGTATTTGTAGATGGTCACTGATAGCCGGAAGGCTTCCAGGGCGAACAGACAATGAGATAAAGAACTACTGGAATTCTAACTTAAGGAAGAAACAGGAAAACAGCTCAAGACGGTCTAGAAATGAGAGGAAAATCATCAAGGACCCTTATTTGACCAACAATGAAATCAGATCAAGCAGCACCAGAAATGAATCAGCAGAACAACCATTTCTCTCTGGAGTTGAAAGGACAGAATCAGATTCTGGTGATGGATTCTTGCCGACCACCACCGGTGAAAGTGATATGGCATGGAACTTCATAATGGATCTAAATGCAGGACAACTTAGCATATCTGAGTTTCTTCATACTGACTTCTCTAAGCTTTGTGAATTGAATACCATGGTCGTCGACTGCACAAATGGTGCAGACATCGGTCATTCAGAGTTATAAAATTCGTATTCCTGATAGTTGTTGGTAAAGCTTCTTGTACTTGCAGGAGTGCTAACTAATCAGGCAGGAATACACAGTTGACAGTTGTCTTCTTGAAGCAGCTTTGGGTCCTAGATTCTTATTATAAATCCTTCAACCAAAAGTTTTTTCTGTGTTTGCAACTGCCATTGGTATTTTGATCTTACAAAGAGTAAAAGTTACTAGGCTTTCATGGCTTAGTTTACAAAGCAATCCAACTCCTCCCCCCCCCCCCCCCCCCCCCCTTTTAGACTTGTTAAGCTTCCATTTCTGGAAGTAATAGGTCTTTCCACTTCTACCCGAAATGGCCTGTTTAAAATACTACCAATATTGGTAAAAAGGCTGGTCCTAACTAAAACTAATAGGAAAATGATGGATGTCTGGTATGATTGTGACTTGTGAGTCCTACAAAGCTTATTCATCAAATCGATTATTTTGCGCTCTTAATCATGATTCATGAACTGGAATTATCTGAGACTTAACCAACAGCCTAATAGGGTAGACATTTTCCAATAAATAAACTCTGAAAGAAGAAATTAATTTAACTCAAAGTCTGTGGCTCTAAGCATAAGAACTACATAAGAAGGCCTGAAGCTCAAGCAAATAGCAGAAATAAATTGATGGCATTGGATCACTTCAAAGTTCCTAGGTTCAAAAACAACTACACTACAGGCTGGGATAAACCGGCGTACCTTTCTATTCTATATGATAGTCATGCTCTACTCTACTCATCACCATGAATGTCTTCCTCTTCTTCCATGCTTCCATCATCCTCATGGTTTTCCATCTCCTTTCCATGGTTTTCTCTCAATGTTCTACCTTACCATTAGTAAAGCCATCAAAATCCAACCTATTGGACCCCATTTCAGAGAATAATTCAAAGTTCCCACTAGACAGGTTTTCTGAAACTCCTGTGTCACTCCCTGTAATAACAGCTTGTAAAAGCTCCGAGTAACCTTGCCTTTCGATGCTAACTGCAGGGTTACTAGAACAATAAGAAGATGATGGGGGATTGGTGATTGGTGTTCTAGAGTACAACTGATCCAACTGATTAAAATAAGAGCAAGTTTTGGACTGCTGAGAACGTTTTTTTGGGCTATCTTTGGTTTTCCTAAAGTACTTGTTGATGTTCTCCCACTTCTCTTTGCATCTCTTTCCACTCCTCTGATAACCCAATGAAGCCATTGAAGCACTCACCTGTTCCCAAAGAGGCCCTTTATGCCCTGGCTCCTGAAACTTGGGTTCTATATTACTTCTCACTAGAATCAAGGCCTCAACTTCACTCTGAGGCCATCTGCTATTTGTCTCATGATCAGCTTTGGCCGGTGTCAACTCTCCCTCCCTAGCTCCATTTGAATAATCACATTGCAACAATGATGGTATTTCTCTAGAAGGAATGTTGACCTTTTTGCCTGTGATTTTCTCAATGTATGAAACAATGAGTGACTCTCTCTTTGAAGCTAGAGCCTGTTCATGGAGTTGTGCAATGGCTGCTCTCTTATGCTTCTCAGCCTCTTGCATTCTCCACGCCGCTTCTCTCTCCCTCCTCTCCCTGTCCATTTTCTCAATCAATGCCAAGTACCTGTTGTGCAGACTCTCTTGGTGATCCATCACACGCTTCACTAACCCCTCGAAAAATCGTGCCGTCGATGAACTCATTTGCTCCTTCATTCTCCTCTTCCTCTTCCTCTTCTGAACATTCCTATACGAAACCTCTTCTTCAATGGAGGCTTCTGACCCATCATCAACTCCATCTATAGCTGCTGGGCCAGCATTGAGGCCATGAGCACCCCCAAAAGGCACAGGGGTAACAAGGTCCACATTCTTTGGGGAGTTTTCATTAGTCAGAGCTGACCCAGAACCAGTTTGCCTATTATTAACATCACCAATCTTTGCAAGGCTATAGATTGCTTCAAGCTCACCATAAAGCCTGTACTTTCCCTCCAACTCCTTGCACATCTCTCCTTGAATTTCTTGCTTCTGCTTCATGCCTTCTGTTTCATTGGGCTTCCTGCACAGACATTTTCACAAACACATGGCGTTCAAAAACAATCTACACCAACATGAAAAATAGAGACAAACAAGTAAAGCAGGTAACTTTATTCATGTATGGATTCATTTACCAAAAGGGTTCTTTCCTAGTGCGATATTCCTGAGGCTGCCAACTTTTGAAGCCCAAATTTTGTTGACGGCTCTGAAGAAATAGATGGTTGTTTTGATCAAGCAAAGCAGCCTGACCACTGGCACTGTTGTCATTCAGACCCAGCTTGAAATTTAAAGGACTCGTCTGCCAGTGAGCTGTTCCAGATTGGTGTTCTTGTTCTGGCTGTGGGTGCAGTCCTTGAAACAACTCATGGGTAATGGGAATGGGATGAACAAGGTGATGACTCAACTGTTGTTGGTGGAAACTAGGGTGGGTTTGATTTTGGGGGTTAAAGAAAACAGGGGAGGACGAGTTGGTGTCCATGAAGTGTTGCTGAGAAGAGAAGTCTGCTATTTCAAAATTAGACTGCATAACTATGAAGAGATTGTAAAGTGTGACGAAGTAGGGCTCTTTCTTTGAACTTGTATTACTTCTTTCTTGGGAAATCCAAACAGAAAGATCTTTTCAAGTTTCAAGGCTTGAATGTATGGGACTGAAAACCCTTCCGCAGAGTAAGAGTAGGGAAGGATAAGATTGGAGTCCGTCTCACCATTTTTTGTTTCATCTATATGAAATATGTACTAGGGTTTTGTCATAGGGTTTTAACCAGAAACTACAAATGTACTCGTAGTTTTTTTTTTTTTTCATAATTGTTTATATAAAATAACTAAATAAAATGACTAAAATAAGCAAGAAATTATACAACTCAATAAAAAAAGAGCCACGAGAACAAATCATCAAAATTGTAACTCTTAAGTTTTAATTGAGAATCTAAACTAAATTTCTGGTTGGTTTTCATGAAATTACTTAACGAATCAGTCGATACAACTTCATAACTTTTTGTTACACTATTTACTCTTCTAATAAATTCAATTTAAGGCTTGAATGTGCTCGGCGACATGAATTCCGATTAGCGTCATTCAAAAACGAAGCAACCTTACCCTTTGTTTAGGCAACGATTACATTTGAGTTTTCCATTTTTGTTGTACACATATTTATGAAGAAATACGTGTAGAAAGGTACATCAACAGCTACACGTTGAAGATGATTGTCCTTAAACTGCAAAAGAGTGGGGAGTGGGGAGTCTGAGACGACTCTGAGTATGGCATGGGCTGCTGGGTTTTTGTTATGCACGTGAACGTACTAGCTGGAGACTTTGAGAGAGAGAGAGAGAGAGAGAGGAGAGAGAGAGAGAGGTTGTCTTCTTGTCCCAGTTGAGCTATGGTCTGCTCGACTTGTCTCCACCATTAATTCCTCTGTCTGTACTCTCTCCCATTTTTGGAGCTCAGCCCTCACCAACGGCCACTCTACCTCTCTCTGTATCTGACAATTTTTCAATTATTGCTCTCTACGTACGACTCTGTCTCTGCCATCACACAACTCTCACAAACCCTTCCAAATTTCGAAAGCGATTCTCATTTACTTTGTTTGCTTCTTCTCCGGTTTGTTTGCTGTGTTTCAAACTTCCCAATTCTCTTTGGTCCCTTCTATTCATCTTACCAAAAAAGATCAGTCTATGCTGACTATGCATACTCGCAAATTGTTTCACAACGTACCCATGATACGGCATCGACCAAAATCACTACTATTTAGTCGTAGCCTAGGTTGCATGGAATCAGAAATGGAAGCGTGGAAGCGTGGAAACGAAGCATTTGGAAACGCGGAAACGTTTTTTTTTTTTAAATACTTAGAAGTGGAAGCGTTTTGGAAGCGCAAAATAAAATAAATATAATATATATATATATATATTATAATATAAGAAATAAAATATGTATTTACATTATACTTAAGAATTTAATATACATAGAAAACGTTTTGCATGTCTTCATTTATTAATTTATTCTGCTCCTCATACCTCTTTCTTATCTCTCTGTCTCTCTTCTCTCTAGTTTCAGAATGGTGACTGATAAGTGCTAACTCATAAATTGATAAAAAATTTCAATCACAGTTTTATTTATAATGAAACTGAATAAATAGATTGTCATATCATATCAATTGATTCACAAACATATTTGATTACAAAAAATTGCCATTGCGCTTCTGACACTATGACCACCGTCACACTTCCAAAACCACTTTTTTCAGAAGCGCGCTTCCGCCAAGCTTTTGTGCTTCCTAGGTCGTAGCAAATGCGCAACTAAAAGTGACCACATGTGTCGAAGGGAAGAACAAAACATATGGCGTCGACTCACTACAACATTAGGGTGTTAATTGACTCTAAATTTAAATTCATGATAAATCAAGGACGTGCCCAAGATTCGAATATGTAGTGAACTAAATTTAAATCACTTGGGTGAAGGGCGAACACATTGTTTTCTTTTCAATTCCTCCATAGCCGAATGCAAAACACAGAGAAAATGAAGATCAGTAAAAGAAGGAAGGAATGAAGAAACAAAAGACATCAAAGATTAGTAAATGAAGAAAGAAAGAAAAAGAAGTTGAAAGAGACCTACAATATTACTGGGTAAATGGGAAGTAAAGCCTTAACCAACTAGTCTATCTTTTATGAGAAATTTCTCTTGGACTGCAGCCCAAGTAGCTTTGCACATGGCGGGATATCGACTCCCGAAAGCCCATTTTGGGCTATCCTTTACAACAAGTTTAGAAAACAGGGACTCCCCCAAGGCCCAACCCAACTGATATTGAACACAAGTAGCATTTAGTTATGTGTTGAATCTTGTTCGTCAAGGAAAACAAATCAATATCACACTAATGATAAATAAGAAACAGATTCCTAGAATCCCTGAAGTTGACTATTTTTAGCAATATATTCACCAGTACTGGATCTCAGTTTGGAATCCAAACATACTGAGCAATTAGCAACAAAAGACAAACAATGGAAGACTATCACATTTTCAACACTACTTTGGTCTTCTCTATGGTTTTACTGAAAGTTTGTTCTGCTCTGAGTCATCAATGTGTATTGGTGGAGACCCAGAAGCTTAGAGAAGCAGTTAAGAAAGCAAGGGATCAGAGGAAGATCTTACAGGCTTTTCCAGGATGACATGAAAGAGATCAGTAGCTCCAGCCAGGAAGCATGCTCCAAACCCTTGTCCCTCAACCACCACATTGCCTCAAGTTTCTTCCCATTCTTCTGTCAAATGGTGCAAAACTATGGTAACTGATTTAAGTATAATGAGTATACTTTGGTGAATCTCAGTGGTGTAGCTCTCATTCTGAATTACGATTGTGTGATTTGCTTGATTAGGGAATGTGAGTCTCTGTTGGACTGAAACAAGGCCAAGGCTAGTAATAGCTGACCCGGAGCTGATCAAGTCGATATTAGAAGACAAGAATGGTCGCATTATAAAGCCACCATTGAACCCTCTTGTCAATCTTCTGCAACTTGGAGTTGCAACATTGGAGGGAGAACAATGGGCCAAGTGCAGAAGGCTCATTATACCTGCTTTCCACCTCGAGGTGTTGAAGGTACACGCCCACTCTTTCAGGCAATTTTCATTAGAAAACCTAGCCTGCATCTGCATGGAATGAAAATTAGATTTGGGGAAACAGGGGATGAAACCATGGTAAGTTGCTGTAGCCTGATAAGTCGATGGGATAAGCTAGCTGGTGGTGAAGGGCCTTGTGAAGTAGATGTGGCGCCGGAGTTTCAAAACCTAGCGGGCGATGCCGGCCATAGCAAGAACAGCCTTTGGAAGCATGATGTAGAACAGATGACAATAGAAATTGAAGAGCAGATTGATCGAAACAAGACCAAACTCGGTTTGCTGCAAATTTGGTGTTCGGTGTCTGATTGACTATTATAATACCTTTCTAGAAGCAGAACGGCCCAACGAATCAAACTCGTCACTTTGTCACGACGTATGGGCTTTTTAGGCCATCCGAGTCCGTTTAGGCCTTCAAAATGCATATTTACTTCTTTTCAGCAATTATTTTTAATAGTTTGTTTTAGATTTGGTTTTTTCTTTGGGTGCGTCTATTGTCACCCCACAAATCACTTTGTTCATCCCACGTTCTCTTCACACCCCACATATATTTTTTTTAATTGTAAGTCTACTTTGTTCACCCATTTACAATAGCTAAAATATTTTTTTTCTCATTTTTGTTTTGTTCACCCTACATATTTTTTTTTCAATTTCAGATTTACTTTGTTTACCCTACATTCGATCTCTTCTCACCCTGTCTATATAATTTTTAATTTTTAATTTTTAATTTACTTTATTCACCGATTTGCAATACACACAATATCAGTCTCTTCTAATAGCCATTGAACTCTAAAAACAAAATAAAATTGAAGAAAACCATAAGATTAATATCATTTGGGTAAGTGCAATCACAAACTGAACAATAAAAATCACATTAAAGTATAAATCATAATTAAAGAACAAGAAAAAACCCTCAAACTTAACAACTCATTGGTTTTTGTCGATATCAAGATGTAAAATATATGTAAACTCTACTTAGAAAAAACTCTGACACAGATGAAAAAAAAAATTTGAATATATATAAGTGAGTGACTAGACATAGAAATTTACATACAAAATTGATATGAGAAATAATAAGTAAAGAGATAGACGAAACATCAACAAAGAAAGAAAAAAAAAGGAAAAAAAATACAATGAGTTCACCTCATCTTCAGTTGAATGCTAGTGTTTTCTTCAGACTTCATAGAAAGATCGAATATGATAAATTATGGGTTAAGGTTTATGAAGTACGTGTTTATCTTAAAAAAAATTGTAATTTGTAACAACTTATTGTCCCTTACTGTAATTTTATATTAGAGTATATTAGTCATTTAATAAATCAACAACGTGTGGGATGAGCAAAATGGTTTGTGAGGTGACAATAAACGCATTCTTTTCTTTTAATCCATGGGCTTTTAGGCTTGATTGTTAGTTGCCCTAAGGTTTATTTGCTCCTTTATAAGAACATTTTATCAGTTGTAGTTGTCACCTTTTTATTAATAAAAAAACCTTGAGTTTATTTCAATTCTCTAGTGAAATCCAGAATTCTTCTTGTGGATTCGAAAGAATCAAACTTGTGGATTAAAGTCGTCGTTGGTGGATTCCAACATTTATATGAATAAGATTCATTGCCCGAAAAAAAAAAAAGAATAAGATTCCATATTTTTCATGCTATTAACAATTCAACATTGAATTACATTTAGCAACACAACTATTTTGACACATAACATAATGTCAAAGTGACCATTCAACCAAACTGGAGCATAATGTCGCCTGATAAAATGCGACTTCGACACTCACATAGATCATGTCACATAATGTGATTTAGAGATCGTACTTGAAAATGTGATTTACCTAACATTTTCTAAATGTGTCGATTTCTATCTATGTAACGCAGATTCATCCCCACTAAAAAGAACATGATGAGGTATAACCTGGACAATGAAATCAAAGGCATACTGAGGGACATGATCAGAAAGAAAGAGCAAGCCATTAAAATGGTGAAGAGGGTGGTAATGATCTGCTAGGCTAACTGTTACATTGCAAAGAGCAAGAGAAAAATGGTATGACAGTCGAGGATGTGATAGAGGAGTGCAAGCTATTCTACTATGCTGGCCAGGAGACCACAGCCTCTTGTCTTACTTGGACTATGATCGTCATGTCTATGCATCCAAGGTGGCAAGAAAAAGCAAGAGAAGAGGTCCGGCGTGTCTGTGGAAACAAAGCTCCCGATTTGGATGCCATGAATCACCTCAAAATCGTAAGTTAATGCATCGTTCAAAGTAAGAGTCTAACAATGTAGCATGTCTAAGTTGAACAATGTTAGCGAATGAAGATTTTTCTTCATCAATATATATTTTTCTTGTTAATGTAAGCATAAGATGTTTGATGAAATATCTAACTTCACTGCTATCAGTGGTTGTTGATTATTTTACTGAAATGTTATGCAGGTATCAATAAGATTTGGGGGAAGTTCTAAGGCTATATGCACCAGTGAGTGCACTCTATAGGCACACCAACCAGAAAACCAACATAGGAGGCATTTCAGTCCCAGCTGGGATTGATTTGTTAATGCAAGGAAAAATCTCAGTGAAGAATACATGCATAGAGAAAATCTAAAAGTGGGATTTTTCCTAGAATTAGCAAAAGGCCTAGTCTAAAGTGCTGTAACTACAAACTGAAACGAGGCTCAAATTCCATGCAGAGTAAACCAACTCTCATCCATTTCTAGAAATCTATTCATCCACTCCAGATTCAAAGGCCCCTCCTCAGCACTTGAGCCATCAAACAAGAACTCATCCCCAAATGATCCATTAAAGCTCATGGACTTGAAGAAGTAGTTCTCCTCGCGTTTCGAGTTGCTGGTATCTTCTATTCCAATTGATACAGAATTGTTCTCCATCAACTCAACATTCTGGGGGTCGGATGAGAACAACAACTCTTTTGCTGCTGGATCTGATGGTTCTGAAAGTAGTCTATTTTGTTGTTGTGGCCTCTCATTAAGCTTGATCTTCTTGCTCAAATGAGAGTTCCAGTAATTCTTAATCTCGTTGTCTGTCCGACCAGGTAGTCTTCCAGCAATCAATGACCACCTAAATTATAACAGAATCCAACTTAATCCAATTGTTGAACCCCAAGAACAAAAAGGTAGAACTTGAAGTGAAAGTAGCACACCTGTTTCCAAGGAGTTTATGAAGCCTGAGTATCAAATCCTCTTCTTGGTCTGATATATTGCCTCTCTTAATATTTGGTCTAAGATAGTTCATCCATCTCAGTCTGCAACTCTTCCCACATCGGTTAAGACCTGCAATCACAAACAAAAAAAATTAAAACCTTGTACATTCATCATCATATCTTGAAAAGAATGATAGCAGAGAATTGCATACTACACCTGCTTTGGTTGCAACTGACTTCCACTTTCTTGGGCCATAAACTTCAATAACTTGAGCCAGTCTCTGATCTTCTTCTGCTGTCCAAGACCCTCTGTTTACTTCCTTACTCTTGCCACATCTAGTGCTTAGTGGCACCATTATTGCCACTTGGTGATTTGTAGCTGAAAGTAGTATGGCTGAGGCTTTTGAGAAACTTTATATATTTATGGCACTGAGAGATATGGCATATTGATTCTATCTAAGCCAAGTTACCAGCTACCTTTCTTTGGAATAGTTTCAACCTCAGCTAACTTTATATAGAAAAATTCCAAAGACAAATAGACAATGTGCATGCATTTGATGATTGAACTAGGAGAAACTCGCATATGTGTACCATTCTGTACACATGACTTGGCAGAAAGGGAAAATGTGAATTCTGCAGATCAATGGCCCATATTGTCCAATCAAATCTCCCCCTTGTTTCTAAATAATTGTATGATGCATGTGATGTGTTCTATGAAGGCAATGATGGCAAAGTTTGACAGCAGTTACCCTTTTGATCAGGATACCAAGCTAGTGAAGTATTTCAAAAACACAAGAGTCAAATACATCATAAGTATGAAACATAGTCAATAAGAGAATCATGGAGAGAATAAACAAGAAGAATTATAAATTAGTGAAACCCAGAAGAGGGAGACACTCTTTGCAGGGATAGATTAGATTCTTCTTTTCCACAGAGGAAGATAATTTGGATGATGTGTATGTCCTGGTAAGTCCTTACACTACTCACATGATCAGCCACGTTTTCAAGTCACAGAATTCTGTGCCCTCATGATGCTTTTTCATTCTGTTTTTGTTGTCTACTCTCTAGCAAAAGCATATTGTAACCCTAAGCTTTGTTTTTGGCTTTTTGCCTAAGCTTCCTAAGCTATGAAGCAGATCAAGGCACGGAGATATAAGAGATCCAATGGTCCACAATCTTGTTCTTTCTTTTTTCCTACCTTCAATTCGTTTCTTCTTTCCTCCCTTTTCCTCTAGCTAGTCTCTCCCTCTCTTTTTTCTTTCTGATGATGAAGTTTTCTCTCTTCTTTTCCTTCCTTCTATTCTACTATTAATCAAATTTCCATGAATCGTGTTAACTAATTTCACTGTGTTCTTTCCTACCTTTTTAAAAGCCCAATCAAATTTCCATAAACCGAATCAACCTTCTGAACAGAATCATGGCACCAGGTGCATAAATTTGTGAAAATCAAGAGCACCCATATCAAATTTCCCACTTGATTTAGTTGATGAACCACCGGCGATCAAATTTGTGGAGAATTTGACGATAAAGATGTAGATTTGGTGGAGATCGAACGATTTAAGGTTTGATGAACCACCCTATATCAAATTTCCATTTAGCTGCCGCTGCAAGAAGATGGAGAGCTCGGCTTGGATTTCTTCAAATCTTTTGCGTCTAGGATGACTGGATTTGGATGAGGAGGTTGTTGAATTGTTCAAGTTTTTTGAACACTTATGCAGCTACCAAGAACAACGAAGGAAAGAGAAAGAATTAGGGGAAGGAGAGAGAGACAAAAATGTGAATGGGTATTAGTGTAATTCATAGCTTTAAGTGTGGTAAACCGTTGGATCTATTCTCAACCACGTGTCTTCATCTCCTTCAAAGCTTAGGCCAAACCAAAGCTGAGGAGAGGATCCGGATCCGTTATAACCCTTCTCTTCTTAGCTGAGTTAGTAGTTACTGATTGAAGGACTCAGTGATCACTTGCATTTTTTTTATTCGAAGATTAGGTGATATTAGTACCTCGGTAAAAATCTAAAAGAATAATGTCTTATATCTTCTACATACTAGGAAACAAGCAAACCCGGCAACAAATGTGTAGACTGGTATTTTAATGTAACATCTGCAGCATTTGAATCTGAAGGCAAGCATGTGGAAGCATATGATTTCAAGGATTGGCTCTCCTCAGGTATTTAGGTATTTACAAAATCTGACAGAGAATTTAGTTGTATAGTCCTTGGTTTAGTATTGTAATGAATCACATTGTCATTGCCACTTGGAAAAGGCCCTGCTCTTTCTCAAGTTCCTGCAGGGATCGTCATTATAATAACTTAAAAACTGGAGCCTGGTTATTGTTGCTTTTGAGATTCAGGTTTAGGTAAAAAGTGGGCATCAGAAGCAGAGAAGTAGTGGTGGATTTACATGAATTGGAAGAGCATGGTCAGTTTTGGATCTTCATGAATGGATTCTAGATGATAATCAGTCTTTATTGCTGCAAATAGTACACAAATTTTAAGATTATCCTTGTGAACACCCACCAAGAGAATTCTTACTCGGCATAATTCAAACTCTGAAAATCATGATCGATTGAACTAGTTTTTGAGTGAATAAGTTCTATAATGAAATTCTTGAGTCTGGAAGTTGTTGAATTAGTTACTATTTAGTCTCTATACTCTCAGTAAACGTGACCCCTGATGTTTGAGTTTGTCATCATTGAAACCAAGAATAGTGTCTCGTTAAGCCATCGACAAGCTAGCCATGATCATCATTGAGAGTTTGTTGACCCTGTCAACAAGTGAGAGCAGTAATAATTACCAATTGTTACCGGAAAGTGAGTTATCATAACCAAGATAGTTGAAGTTTTGCTCCAACACATACAAGAACCATCATTTACAGCATGTGAAAACTGAAAAAGGTAAACTATCAATTATAATGGCCATGTTTATTTGTACGAAACCCAAAACGCCTCAATAATTTGAGTTGAGATTTCAAACGCTTAGAGGAAGTGATTGATTTCAATGAACTACAGGCAAGAACATTTTTTTGGGTAAAAAGGAAATTTGAAGCTAGATAAACAACCCAAATCACTTGAAAACCTGCAAAACTGAAACCTACGTACGGTAGAGTTCTTCCGGTGTGAGTCCACCAATGCCATGTTTCAAAGATCAGGACGTCCATGCCGATGGAGTCGAGCTTCAACACTCTTCCAACCTTGTCGCTATAAAGATCGACCAAGTAGGTTGTGTGATATAGTAGTATCTGAACACCATGGTCCTGCCACATAATGCAAATAAAAATCAATACTTGAATTACCCACTTTGGTGAACTATATGCAAAAAAGGATTAGTCATTCTTTGATGAAATGGGAAAGTGGTCCAGTACACTATTCAGTACTCAATTTTTATGAGTTTACCAACTTACAAGTGTGGCTCTTTATTCCCTTTAAGGTCACTTTAGTTTTTGGTCATAAGTATCACATCAATGGGTATATGAGCTAAAATTTTTCTTTTTCAAATATCCTTGATCTAGAGATTGAAGGTGACTCAAAATGCTAGTATACTGTGTTGCAGGTTAGGAGATTATTCCTTGGCATATTAAATATATTGCGCAATATCTACGTACGATGATGTCTACCTTGCATCGAGTATCATTACGACATATCAAGCGTGAAACAAATTTCCTTACTGATGCTGTAGCTAAAATGGGTCATCGTGGTGCTGCAAATTCATGGATGAGAGGTCTACCTTTTCAGCTGCTCAAGCTTTCTATTTTGATCAGTTGTATGACTTGAATCTAGGTTATGTAAGAGGTTTTTGTTTATAGTTTAGTGTTCTTTTGTATTCCGAAAAGAGACAACCCAAAGTCCACATAACCTTGGCCACAGAAGCACTAGCAAACCCCTATCTTTTCACTTGAATTTTCATATACAAGATCTGGGTAAGAAATCAAAACAATCCTACTTAAGAAAGATCAAAAGTGTCTCTCTCTAACTCTACAAAAACCCCAAATGCAATCAGAAACAGTTAAGAAAGACTTGAAGTTTAGCTTTTGAAGCAAAACCCACTTACAGATGACATTTAACTCCAGAAGAAAAGGAAAGCATAGGAGAAATGGGCCTATGTGGGCTAGGCGGAGCCCTTACGCGGCAAGGCGAAACTTAGGTGGGCTGAGCCTAGGCAGGAATTTCGGTCCACCTTTAAAAATTTTAAAAAAACATAAAAGACTACCAACTTCGACTCTTCTCTCGTCGTCTTCTCCCATCTCTCTCCGGCGGATTGTGGCGGCAGTCCACGACCCAGAATCCGCCGGACACCGCCGTCAGCAGCGGCGGCAGTCCACGACCTACACTCCCTCTGCCGATGCTGGTCAGTTCTGCAGACAATTCAACTGGTTGGGCCTTAGCCTATTATTGGGCTATATTTAGCTAGATCTTTCCTCTTGTTCTTCTTTTGACCAATCACTTTCGTCAAGCTTTTTGCTATCACATCATTTGACCTAGATTGCAGGTACTTGTTATTATTCGTGGTATCTCCTCCTTAGTCCAAATGAGAAAGAAACAAGTTACATTTGTTGTAAGCATCGTCAACTATTAAAACATAATCTTAGTTATTTGCTTATGGAAGCAAAATCTATTTCTGAATTCTGATGAAGACCGAGGATGATCGAATTGGACGTTGGAAAGATTCTGATCAGCTGCTGCCGTATTTCAACTTCAAGAAGATATGCTTAAATCGGCAGTAAAATGACTGCGAAAACATCAAATTGTTCAACGATATCCGAGGAAATAATCTATCCTTAACAAGGTAGCTAGTCAAAGTAAACAGTTGATACATTCCTCCAATTCTCAAAGATTTCTATCTCTATCTGAAATCTGAAATCTGCTGATGGAAAAATATATATTGGACGTACAGAAGAACTAATAGACAACTTGTAATGATATTCTAAGTAAAATGTGTAAGATTACTACGAAAAAAACTCGATTATAGTCATCAGATTAGATTAATAACAGATCTTCCCGCAAGATCATATCTGTTAAGGAAACTACAGATCTAGTATATCCAGCGTTAGCATCAGAGTATCTTTGAACGTATTACATGACAAATTTCTTCGACTAATTGAGCCGTTTATTCGAAGTAATTAACAAACGAATTAACGGACGTATACATGGAGCTGCAATAATCTTTCTTTTCTATTGATGATGGGAGAAAGAGATCAAATCGATCTTGTTCCAAACCTGCTGCTTGATAAATCTATTAACAACCAAAGATATCCTCGCAGAATCTTGCATTGTTTTCTATGAGCAACTACGCGTGTAGGATAGACATGCAACGAAGCAAACGAGATAGTTACTGAACAGTAGTATACTAGTCCAATAAGTCTGTTCAACTCCACCTCAAAATAAACTAAAACCCTTAAAATTGATTTGATCAAACAAGTCTGCATCAGACAAAGAAGCTCGGTGTTCAGAAAGAAATATAATACTGCCGCCTTTGAATGAGTCTCAATCATATATACAAAGCAAAGATAAGTACCTGTTATTGATTACTAGGATGCAAATATGACAAAGAGTAGCAAGTAAAACACAGCATTGTTGGAATTGAACTAATCCGATCCAGTGACATAATAAGCTAAGCCCAGAATCTACAGCAAGATCTGGGATAAGGTAGATATAAGCAAATAAAAACTGACAAGTTTAGTCGACGTTAATTCGAGATATATATATATACTAGGAGAGAAAATCAAAGCGTTAAGATTTTGCAATTGAATAAAAGAAAGACCAAGAGATATGACAGTTTGTGACGGTTACTAGTTTAATTGCTTGTATTACTTGACCTTCCAGCTTCGTAGGAAGACAAGTAATTACTTAGGTAAACCTAATTAAACATCGTTTGGTTCGCAAAAATGAAAAGTTCGCGAAAAAAAAAGTAGTTTCTTTGTCTTTCTCATGGGAAAAGAAAGAAAAGGGAAATTAACTTTCTGTTTCGATGTTTGGTAATACAAGAAAAATCATTTGAAAAATTATTAATTTAAATAATAAAATAATATATTGTGAGTAATAAATACAAGAAAAAAAGATAGCAAAGTGTGGTTCCTATAGGTTTTTAAATGAACAACTTTTTTTCACATTTTCTTAACCTTCAAAAAAGTATTTCTTTTCATTCGTACATTCTTAAAAGCAGAAAATGAACAACTTTTCTTTTCCTAGTGGTACTTTTTACAAACCAAACGAGACCCTAGTTCATTAGGTTATTTGCCTCATTGGACATAACAGATTTTCCTTTGGTATTCAACACTGTCATGCAGTTCGGTTCGTTGAGATCTTTAGTCAGGCTATTCAAGATTCTGGAAATCTAGCTAATGCCAAATTCAACTTTGATGATTTCCTCTAGACGTAGGTGGAATTATTGACTTTAAAATGATCATTGTTACTCTCCAAGGTGCACGCATGGTATCTATAGAGTCTCTATTTGCTATAGGCTTATTGCGTGCAACTGATTCTAAAATAAGTGTAATAGTGAAAGTCAATACAATATAAAATACGTACTCGATCATCTTTCATGTTATTTCAATAGCCGTATTTTACGACATAAGATATTTTTCTATAACACACCGTTGTCTTACCCAACCAGCAGAAATGTATGCTGGGCGTGAATGTGATAAACCATGTAACAATTAGCCGGAGCTAAAGACGAAGAAGTACGGAGTCTTGCTCGAACATGATTCAGAATTCCAGATCATCACTAAGTGGTTCATGTTCAAGTTCTGTCCAAAACGAGAACAACTTGCCTTATAAATAAGTCACGCGCACTTTAATCATAGAGTGAACAAAAGACAAATAGGTTGCTATAAACACACACCAGTCCTACCAGGACAAAAAAAAAAGGTTGGTTCCACCAAAACAATGAACCCTAAAGCCTTTTTGTCCAAAAGAAAAGAGAAGAAGAATATGGCCTAAAGCTTTATTTGGTTTGTCATGTATGAGAGGCTGAGAGCACGCTAGATAAAATAGAGTCGCGTTTCCTTCTCTCTTCTAGTCTTCTTCCTCTGTTTCACCTCTAAATCCAAGTCTCCTCGTGTGGTATTTAGATAACAAAAACAAAAAAATAACGAAAACACAACATGTTGGTATGTTTAATTTAAAAAAAATGTAATATTGTTTTGCTATTTTCCGCTAACTCTCCATTTTCTTTCTCTTTTGAGTTATATATTTGTAGAAGTTGAGATTGACCCTTCAAAAACAATTAGTCTTGTTCTCCTTTACTTTAAGCTTGGATTTTACTTGTCAGTGAAGATTTTGCAAACGAATGGGATGTCTTAATTAAGCTATAAGCTCACCAAGCATGGCCCCATTTTTATAAAAAGGAGGTTAATAAACGACAACCATTACACATAATTATTAAATGGCCATCATAATCTTTGGATTTAACACTTAACTAATCACATTTCCCTTTACTTAAGTTGTAAACCACTATTGTTTTTCCTTCAACTTTTATATTGAAGAAACAAAAACTTATGTCTGAAGCGGGTTTCGTTTTTCTGCTTCTGCTATTTTAATTCTGCCTCGGATTCTCATTTTTTCCATATTTCTTCGGGTCACCAATGCAAATATTTGGTTGTAGCTAGCTAGCTGGGAGAAAAGGAATTTAACTGGTGTAGCTAGCTAGCTAGGATTGGGGGTTTGGATAGTCAGAGTGTTTTGTCTAGTCCGATAATGACCAAACTCATAGCAATAGAGATCATCATAGGGTGACAGATTGATAGAGATCTCCAGCATCATATGGACCCCAAAAGATTTTATCGATTTCAATCGCAGAGTGGTGAATTTGGAAACAAAAATAAAAAAAACAGGTGAAGATACGTTAAGGGGTGGTTGCCAACTTGCCATTTGCAAAGTTCTGGTTAGGAATTGTTATCTTCGGAAAGCTGAGGAGTGTGAAGAGTAGTCGATCGGAATCCTGTTCTGTGCCGATCCTGCAGTGATGATCTGCATACATGTTAATTTGCTTCAATATAGTAGTGGATCAAAGCACAGAAATTTGATTACAATGGCCATTTTGGTTGTTTGAACTTACTTATCAGGCAATCATGCTATAAGTTTGTTAAAACGTAATCGATCCATCGTTTGTGAAAATTAACGATAATAAATCAATAATCGATACAATTAGCCAATTAATAATTAACAATAATCTATTATCTTGACGACGCAAAAGATTTTAATATCATACTTAGCAATTGACTTGCCTTTTGCTTTATTTGTTAATTAGAAGATAAATTCAATGCAGGATTTTTTTTTAGAAAAAAAAATGATGCCATCATATGTACGTAAGAGAAATGAATTTAGAAACCTAGCTATGAACCAATCACCAACGTGTGTGTGTATAATCCCGTTGTAAAGCACTTAATTTGTTACAACGTGAGTATATATAGTTTAGTATGAGTGGCCGGACTATATACGCACACTTGCACACTTGTTAGCATTCCATTCCCGATCATAACAAGTCGGGTTGACCTTTGACATATATAACAAAATATTTGACCTTAAAGGGTTTTTCGTGAATTTGTTTTCCCTTATTATCAATTCGTGTCATTTTCAGTTAGGGTTTCATAATCACACACAAACTGGTCTAATATATAAAAGTATATGATTCAATTCACCATATATTATTATCTTAATTAATTTGATTGACTTTAGCTACTATAGGGTACACTGTACTATATATCCATAAGAACATCCCTAGCTAGTAGTGATTCGTTTTTGTAGGTATCGAATAGAAAGACCTAGCTAGCTTGCTTATTACTAATTCATTTATTACAAGTATTTCACAATCCATATATAGCCAGTTTTTTTTACTTGCACTTAATTTATGGTACACATTCTATCAATCTCAATCAAAATATTTTCAATTACGTACTATCGTATATACATGTTTAAATTTGAGTAAAATATAAAACACGTCAGATTGCTACGTGGTTCTCCCGTAACATTTAAAGTTTTATCCAAATAGTTAAACTAAGGGATGTGAAATCCACACATCCTAAATTGAAACACACACATCTTTTTTTTTGTTTAGTAACTTAAATTTTATCCTTTAATGACTTAAACTTTGTCTTTTTACAAAAAAAAAAAATCATGTGGATTTCAATATGAGATGTGTAGATTTCAAAACCCTAAATTAATTGATTATGATATGTGATTGAAGTTTTTATTGATCAAACTGATGGCCACAAGAACAAGTACTGATTTATAGATTAAACACAGCCACTAAAGATTAAGCAGGTGCATGCATGTATCTTGTCGACTCGATCAAAGTTTCCCCAGGCCGACTATCAAGTTATTTGAAGCTAGCTTAATCTGAAGTCTCACAAAACATTGAGACCAAAAAGGAAGAACAAGTCATACAAAACCTGGTCACAACAGTGCGTTTGTTTCCACGTATTGTAGCCACTGGAAATGGAATATAAGAATGAAAATAGTAGAGGAAATTATTCAAATGGTGTCCTAAGTTAAGTTTATTCATCATTTTGACATTTCAATTTTGAAAACTATGATAATGGTACCTCTTAAACCCAACCCAACATTAGTTCCCTCCGTGATTGACACCGTTAAATTGGACTTTGTTCATGGGCAAAATTGTTTTCATGTTTTCCCTCCACAAACCTTATAAGTTGAATTAGAGTTTCTTGACCTAAAGATATCAACTATGAATATGAGTCATATTACCTAATTATCTTTGATTGTTCTATTAAGTATATATGTTTCATGAACTTCTGTACTTGATACAAAATGCATTTTAATCAATGTTGATTCTTTCTCTCACCGGTGGGTTGCAAAAACTACTTTTAATGATGAATATTAATGACCAAATGAGTATTATAATTTATAGATGTCTCTAATTTTTGTATGCAGCCAACACATGGCTCACCACAAATTCTGATACTGATAGGAAAAAAAACATTATTCTGGAGGGAAAAGATTTGGGGAAAGAAAACATGAAAAGACAATTTTGCTCATGGATAAAGTCCAACTTAACGGTATTAATCACGGAGGAAACTAATGTTTGATTGAGTTTAAGTGTTGATGTACCGTTATTATAGTTTTCAAAATTGAGATGTCAAAATAATGAATGAGCTTAACTTGGGGCACAATTTGAAAAATTTCCTCAAAAGAGTAAGTCATGCGCAATCTGGATCTTTCTTCTATGCGAATATAAAAATCAACTTTTGAAAATTCCATTTCAACAACCTTGGTTTTAATATACTTGATCAATTAGGTTTACTTTCGAGTTCTCAATAAAGTAACAAATAGGAACTCGAAAATCTTCATTCGACCGAACTTTCATTAAACTAAATTTTCTTATAGCTAAAGCCGTCATAGTGTACAAGCATTAAGAAGGGGGCGTGATATACAGTGTTGTTGACAAGTTAAATTTTCATATAAATAATTCCATTGTCAACATTTGAGAGGAAGAAATTAACAATGTTTAAGCAATTTGAATATGAATTCTCAAATAGAGATTACTTGAATAATTGCATTCGTGGAGATCCTTGATTACTTAAATTAATCGGCTAATTCATGACTCTTAGTAGTTTCTAAGTGCAAGAGAATCTTTTTGCTTCTGCAAGTATCAGTTACTATGTACACCAGGATCTGCATCCTTTGGTATGGTTAAAGAGCTAGGCGAGTTTAATTAAATTTTAGTATTATCATGACTCATGAACAAGAACATAGTTGACAATTTTGAATGTGGCTTTAAGCTAATGATAAGAAATTCAGTGAAATGTTAATTAAAAAAGAAAATATAGGAAATCAAAATCACAATTTAACTCGGTACCATTTGGCCTAGCGGCATAGTTTTTCCTTAATAAATAGGAGGTTATGATTTCGATTAACGAAGTTGTAATATATAATTAAAAAAATCACAAATTTAATTTCGTATATCGTCAAACATTGTGTTGCAAATGTAGTCTTAGCCGCACTCGAGTGCTCGTTTTTGTTTGTTCATCGGATCTTTATATTCTAAAATTAGCTATCGTCAAGCTGAAGAATTTTGTTGGGATTTGCCGACTTGTTTTTGGCCATCATCATCATCAAGCTAAAGATTTTGTATAGATGGAGTTATTGGATAATTTGCTATGATGCGGATCGGAGTTGCATTGCAAAAGACAAAGGCATATTCAAATCTGGCTCTTAATATCTAAAAATGTTCTTGGCCTTCAATGTCATGAATTTTATGGTCTTTATAGAGCCATTACTTCGGTTAATGGTGTACATTCATCATTATTTAAGGTTATAATATGATGGGCGCGGTTGTAGGATTAATGGGATTCCAGTGCAAACTTCACTCCGTTTATCCGATTGTATGTGTTGTTTATGTTCTATCATTTTAATCTATTTATTGAAATTGCATAATGATATCATTAGATCAAGCATCATAAGGCGAGATGTAGATTCGTGCAAAAACTTGTGTAACAGTGAACGTACTGGTGATTTAACGAGCTTTTACTTACTACACATGTCAAGTCGATATTGTTTGTTTTTTGCCCTTTTTTCATATGTAAGGAAGTTAGACTAATGATACTATATTCATCTACTTTCCTCTATGCCTAGCACACAATTTCCGCTCATAGAATTCTAAACATTTGCTTAAAAAAGTAAAATAAATAAACACAAAGGAAGACTGAGTCCTCATATTCGATTTTTGTTCTCTAACTCGTTAACGTTATCAAGTTTTTGTTTTTGTTTTTGTTTTTGTTTTTTTTGTATAAAAAAACAATTAAAATGCTACGACGAGTCTATTAAGAGTCGAACTCATGACCTCTAACTCACAAATGAGAGACTAATACTACTAGAACAAATTATACTAAACAACGTTATCAAGTGTTTCGTCATCTAGACAAGTTAAATTTTAATCTTAATGACTTAAAATAAAAAAAATAAAAAAAGTAACTGAACTCAGACATGCATCTATGCATCTATGTATCATGAAAAATGAAAACCAACAAATACAGTGCATTAATTTTCAGTTCGTTCTAAAAGCTAGGGCATGAAAGAGGAGGCCATCCTTAATCACTAATCAGTAACCAAATTTAAAATTTCCATTCTTTGTTCCCAGAAGAAAAGAACAAAATCGTGGAAGTGGCAGACAGAGGATTTCGATAGGATCACTACGTCAACAGGATACTTGAAGGTAGGATGACGTCAAAAAATTTAAATTTTAGTAAAATGAAAATATAATTAATCAGGGCCTAACCAAACCCAGCAGCTATTTAAGCCTAGAGTCCAAACCGTAACCAACTCAGTTATAAAGCTTCAAGCTTTAGAGAGAGAGAGAGAGAGAGAGAGAGTGTGACTCAGCCCACAGAAACCTTCTAGCTTTAGAGAGAGAGAGAACCTAATCACCACCGGAGAAATTTAACCGCAAAACCCAAATCTTTCTTCTCCGGCCAGCCAAGATGATAGCTTACCTCGAGTGCTTCGTCCACGAAAACGAAACCGACGCCGAATCCCGACCCTACGACGTCGTCTCCGGCCTCCGCGGCGCCCTCGACCTCCAAGGCACCATCGACTGTGGCGACGCCGCCGAACAAGCGGCCAAAGACTTCGGCGGGATGAACTCCCTCGCTCCTCTCGCCTTGGTCCGTCCCGCCGGCGCCGCCGACGTGGCGAGCGTGGTGCGAGCGGCGGCGAATCTGAACCTGACGGCGGCGGCGCGCGGCAACGGCCACTCCATCAACGGCCAGGCCATGGCGGATCGAGGCCTGGTCCTGGACATGCCGGCCATGGAGGACCATTTCCAGGTGGTGAGGACGAGCAGCACCTCCGGCTACGCTGACGTGTCGGGAGGGGCATTATGGGAAGACGTGCTGAAACGGTGCGTTCGGGACTACGGGATGGCGCCGAGGTCGTGGACGGATTACCTCAGCTTAACGGTCGGCGGCACTTTATCCAACGCTGGCGTCAGCGGCCAGGCTTTCCGTTACGGTCCCCAAACCTCGAACGTAACGGAGCTTGAAGTCGTTACGGGCAAGGGCGAGACTTTCGTGTGCTCGGAAGCGGAAAACTCGGAGCTCTTCTTTTCCGTTCTTGGCGGGCTAGGCCAGTTCGGCATCATCACCAGAGCTCGAGTACTCCTCCAGCAAGCCCCGGACATGGTTGGTATTACTATTCTTACTATTCTACTACTCTCTCTTGCTTAATTTCCAATTTACCCCCCCCCCCCCAAACATTTATCACATTAATTAGAATGCATGAGCATCACGTTTACGGTACGTAATCCCGGTTTTTGTTTTTATTAATCGTGATTAGGTGAGATGGATAAGGCTGGTGTACACCGAGTTCGACGCCTTCACTCGCGATGCCGAGTCGCTCGTCACTCGCCGCCACGACGACGGCGACGAAGAGTCATTCGATTACGTGGAAGGCTTTGCCTTTATGAACAGCGATAACCCGGCGGATGGGCTCCCCTCGGTTCCTCTACACCCGGACCAGGTGTTCGACCCGACCCGGCTGCCTCAAGAAGCTGGATCGGTACTCTACTGTCTCGAGCTCGCTCGTCACTACCGGAGCTCTGACCACCCCTCAGTTGTTGACACGGTAAGTTCCAAAACCCCCAACGCTAGCATTTCCATTTTTCTTTATCTCCTACACCAGGGACTACAGTATCATCTCTGCACCCTAGATTCTCAGCCGTTGGATTTGTGATTTTTGTTTTAGCCGGCTACATTTTGCCTCATGGCCTCCGCAAAGTACAGTTGCGCGGACCCTTGTGAGGACTGAGTTTTGACCTAGGTAGTTGCTAAGCGGGGCCCACGGGACTCCGCTATGAGAATTTGATGGGTTAAATGAGTCCCGCGCAAAACTGTCCAGCCGGACAGTGAAAAAGTCAAAACGACTCTGGTTTCACTTACGTGTAAGGCGCTCGTCGTTTCAGGACGGGGCCTTTATTCCCTTTCTCCTTCACCATGATCTTTTTACTGTCGAACCTGTACGTAGTTCATCCAATGACCAGGCATTTTTGTTTTATACTTTTTAAATAATTTTTTTGATATTTATTTAATTAATTTGGGAATTGTTGGTTGGTCGCTTGCTTCAACTTGAAACTGACAATACGCTTACAGCGTATCTTACTATCTTCCATTGGATTTTCTGACACGGTACTGGCGTGTAAACGCCCATACCGGATCGTTTTTATTACGAGTATGACACTCGGTTTCGAGGAGAAAATAGTAAAAGTGCGTCAGTAGACGTTGCCGATTTGAGATTTTGCTGACACCGTGGTCCCCAAGGATCCAGAAATGTCCAAAAAGGCCATCATTTTCTGGAATCTGTGAATCATGAATGCTATGTCCCATGTAGTGGTTTGTAATGACTGATATGCCCTCTTATGTTGACGCTATTTCTTTTCTTGTGTAGGGCGTGGACAGGCTGCTGGAAGGCCTAGGATTCGTGGAGGGACTGGAGTTCCAAGTGGACCTCGGATACGAGGAGTTTCTATTGCGTGTGAAGCAGGCGGAGGAGCACGCAAAGGCCAGCGGCAATTGGGACGCTCCCCACCCTTGGCTGAACCTGTTCGTGTCAAAATCAGACATCGCCGATTTCGATCGGGTGGTGTTCAGGGAGATCCTTAAAGACGGCATTGGTGGCCCAATGCTCGTCTACCCTCTTCTGCGTAGCAAGTAAGTCCTCCCTCTTATTCTTCAGGGAGATCCTAAAAGACGACATGATAACCTTGTTTTTTTTTTTTTTTTTTGGTAATGCGACATGATAACCTTAGATGACTAGGTTTACTGCTTTTGCCAGTCGGAATATTCGACTTTTCGACGTGTCAATATATCCCTTGTAGGGTCCGGAGTTAGTTAGTTGTCAAAAAAAAAAAGTAGGGTCCGAAGTTACCAGTCAATTCCAATTTGTTACGGACTGGGCGACGTCGTTTCGTATTAACATCTATGTGATAAAATGATATTTGAGGGGTTTTGATATGCTGCCACATGATTCATGTTCGGAAATGTGAGAATCTGACCCCTTCCTGTGCTGACGGGAGGGTTGTACGATCTAAACCTTAACCCCCACCGTAGGGGATCAGAGACGGGACGTCACGTAGTTTGGTGTGGGTTGGTTAGCTAAGGCAAGCGTAGGAAGGACGTCGAGGACAAAGATACGGGTGGGCCCACATGGTATAGTAGTTTTTAAATACGTCTTTGAAATAGTGCTTAATTACCTGAAAAATTAGGTAGTAGATTTTGTCATTATACCAATACAATAAAACGCAAAGGGTAGTTCGGTAAATTAGGTTCTAGGATGTCCCTCTTTGAGGAAAATGACTAATGAGAAGGTTCACGGTTCAGCCATTTGAGGAAGGACAATCGTCTTTTATTAATTTACGACTAAAATGACACCATATTTAATCTGTCTGGCTCTGACTCTTGGTAATGTACGAAAATACCCATCTGTACTAGCTTAGACTAGCTAACGGTTGTTGATTATGTTATTACTAGGTGGGATGCGCGGACGTCTGTGGTGCTACCGGAAGGCGAGATCTTCTACATTGTGGCGTTGTTGAGGTTCACTCCGGCATACCCGAAAGGCCCGTCGTGTGAGAGTCTGGTTGCTCAGAACCAGGAGATTGTGCAGTATTGCACAAAGAAGAGTTTGGACTTTAAGTTGTATCTACCGCATTATCGATCGCAAGGGGAATGGAAGCGGCACTTCGGGAATCAATGGAGCAGGTTCGTCGAACGGAAGACTTGCTTCGATCCCATGGGAATTCTCGCTCCCGGGCAGAAAATTTTCCCGAGAAGGAATCCCAAACCCTAGCTAGATATTAGAGCATTCAGGTGTAATCGGTGTAATTTTTTCGCCTCTTTTGTATTGTGCCGGTGGGTCAGTACCATTGTTATTATCAATCGAACATTTCGACAAAGAAGCTAGCTGTTGGCAGCAAATTAGTGTAAAGGAATTTTGAGCAAAAAGATCTGGATCCGATCCTTTCCTTTTGATTAGTTCCTTTCATTTTCCGCAAATTAATAGCCAAAACTAAATGAATCCAAAAATGAAAACTGGACATTAAAATGAAAGCATAAGTAGTCGATCAATGATATATGACTTCTGGAATCTGGATTGAAATGTGGCCTATATCATATCACTGTTCTGATTCAATTATACTTGACATTGATGTTGTGCATGTCTTTCTCCAAATAATAATTGATCAACCCCATCTATCTTTAGTTCTTTACTCTGGTAGCTTTTTCCTTCGACGCTTTCCATAACATTTGTTTAGGTTGGGTTATATAGTTTTGGACCGCTCAAAATTCTGATAAGATCTTATCTTAGACTCTTATTTTATCGTATACGTGTGATAGTGAATCTTAAGAGGTTGAGCTACATAGCTTTGATGTTGCAGTAGTTCGAGATGATTTGACCTCAACTGGGTGGAACTAGTTCACTTTTCAACATGCATGAACAAAAGCGTTCCTAATGAAGCATCAGATTCTCTCTTTTTTCATGCAGATTTTTACACCAATGCATGCACTAAAGTGAAATGCCATGCATAAAGTCTCGCTTTCACTTTTATCCAACTCCTTTTTTTACCGTCTCGAGCTTTGTTTTGGCTGGTTTTGTTTGGTTTCAAGGGAAATCAAATCTTCGACTGGGTTTCTTTATCGTCTCCCCCATCTTGCTTTTTTCGTTTCAAACTTAGCTAGCTATGGCGAACTCCTTTATCTTTCTTTCTATCCCTTCTTTTTCTATTATGAAAAGTAGAGAAAAGCTGGAGTAGAGTGGGTTAACGTACTTGGCTTTAGAAGGCAATAATAAGATCATGATTTCTTGTAAGGTGCACCAAAGCCAAGCAACAAGGATTAAACAAAGTGATTACGAAGAAGGTTAAAGTAAGCAGGGAGTGGTTCTTGGCCTCGATCGATGGTTTAATCCCATGCAGATTAATTAAGAATCGTATACGTTCTTTGTAACTGTGTCATGCAAATTATATATATAGTCGGAACTAAAAGTTAACGTATCTGTGCTTTTTGGTGGCATATGTATTCTTCTGTGTGGAAGGCTGCGAAAGATCGACCTGCGGCAATGAAAGTCGTTGAGATGGAGCGAGAAAGCTACTCTCTCTCTCTCTCTCAAATCTGAACATCGATGTTAGTGTTTTAGGGTTCCTCTCATATGAACTTGAACAAAGTTAGGAACACTTGAATCATGCGCAGTTATCTCTAGCTTGGCAGGTGATTGCATTCTTAATGTGAACTAAGATTCGTTAAACATAGTGAGATTCGATGGTTTAATTTAGAGCTAAACCATGGCGCCTCAGCCTTCGTTTAGACAATATATGTTGTGAGATTAACCTACTCAGATCTGGAAGAGAAATGGGTATGAATTAGGTTGTTCTCGACGAAATCGGGACTGACTTGTTCAAATTTTTCCAACAAGCATCAAAATTGACATGTCAGTGTCCGATATCAAATGGTGTATACCACAACAATGACGCTAAAGAGTAAAGACGACACTACAGACTAGATAGAGATGGTATGATTGGTGTCGAAAATAATATACAAGCTAGAAACGAAGATAGAAACTGAACAGAAACTTAATAAATGGAAGGGAAATGAGAAGAGGGCTGCAACTGGATTATCATTTCAACCTCTCTGTGTCGGCGACTAAGCTGCTCCGACACCTGCACGCGGTGGTCCAATTGTCCATGTTCCTGCTGAGTAAACCCTTGCCTTCGTTTGCCTCAAGCCCATACCGAAGACAACATATAAGGATATAATGGGCCTTTATATAAATTACAGGTCTCGATGAAAGCGAATAGCTCTCAGTGACGGGCCAGATGTGCAAACTTATTCCGAGGCCCAATAGTTTCTATTTTCAGCCCAGTTAAGTTTTGAGGTCAGTGTTGACTTGACGGCAGCAGCGGCCAGCAGTAGTATAAGTGGTCCCAGCTTTAATAGATTTCGCGTATTTATCAACATCTTTTTGTCACCGTTGATTATGTCGGTGGGGCCTTTGTGTTCCCCTATTTGGGGGTCGATGACTCTGTCTAATGTCCAAGTCCCCCACGACTAAACCCTAATCATTCCCGATTA
This sequence comes from Fragaria nilgerrensis, assembly GCA_010134655.1. Classification (NCBI taxonomy): domain Eukaryota; kingdom Viridiplantae; phylum Streptophyta; class Magnoliopsida; order Rosales; family Rosaceae; genus Fragaria; species Fragaria nilgerrensis. The sequence goes on along the minus strand of CM020978.1, from coordinate 28,634,629 downwards.
TCTTGACTCCATACCATATTATTCTTGGTTTAGCATAACTAATACAATTTAACTTAGTTTATATGTTCTCGTTCATACCGTAAAATAACGGGCAGGTTTATATTACACTGTAACTTCTCATTCGTTAAGTATTTGATTTGAACTTCGTTTTTTTTTTAAGGGGTTTGAAACCTAACATAACTGAGAAGTTGAACTTCGTTTAATGTGCGTAACTTTTTGATAACAATATGAATATGAGATGTCAAAATATCTCATCTTATTATTTGTATCTAAACTTTAAATATCTAACACATCGATCTATCAATAACATTGTGTATAAATTGGATATAATCTTACTTTTCATACAATGTTTTGTAAATATACATAAGATGTATAATTACCACGCACAAACTAATTGTTAATTCAATAAAGAAAAAAACTAGCTTGTTGATTATCCCCATGATTCATAATTCATAAGTTCTCATCATAACTCTTTTAAGTATGCAAGTATAGCCGATATGTACCATCCATCAATTTACAACATTTATGCATTATAATTATCTAATATTGTTTGCTCACGGGTGACATATCTTCATTTCATTTATTGTAAACACGAAACCAAAACTTGATGTTCCCTAAACAAACATACACTATACACAAATACGTAATGTTCCCTAGACACACGTAAATAAGGAGAATTCCTAGACACAAACCAATACAAACGCATTTTCTGTTTTAAAGAGCAAGTATTTATTGTTTTATAAGGATATTCTTGAAAGAATAAATAAGAAATTTTCAATACAAGTAAAAAGTAAGAACATAGATTTCATTAAATAAGGCTTTAGAACAGCCACATCAGCCATTTATTAAAAACAAATATGTAAGAACATAGATGTGTACGTTTGTAATCAATGATATTTGCTTTATCAAAATTAAAAAACACCACAAACTTCTAAATTCATATACATGTCGTGAACATTACGGCAATACAATAAAAACAAGCATATGTTACTTAAAAAAGATAAATGAAAAAGGGTATGTTATTTAGAGCCATCAAGTAAAGCATAGCGGAGTTTCACCGTTGTCCATTTTCCTTGCGAAATGTCTTGAATTTGACTCAATAACTACGGTTTATTTTGAAAAATAAAAAATAATTTGTCTGTTTCATATTTCAAAACATAGCATCCGCCCTGTCTTGTAAAAGAAAACATAGTCTCCATTACCTCTCCGCAAAATAAATAATAAGACAGTAACAAAAGAAAAAAGAAAAAAAAAAAAGAAATGGACACAGAAACAAAACGACGCCGGATCTGCTGGCTTATAGAGGGAGAGAGAGTGCAGAGTTTCCGTTGCAAGTGAGAAATGAGAGAAATATAGAAGAAAGAAAGAAAAGCATCCACGCCCGAATCAGCTCTCGCGATCCTCCTCCCTTCTTCAGATCCACTCTCAAGTCTCTCTGGCTCTTTCTTTTTCGATTTCAATCTCTGCTGCATCTTCTTCAATTCCTAGGTCTCAATCCAATTCCATTATCCCAATCATTTCTAGGGTTTCCGAATTTCGTTTCACTTTTCCGCGGCGGATTGGAAATGTACCGGATCGTGACCTAGGGTTTCGCCTGCGAATGCATGAAGATTTGGTGTTGCCTGTGCTTCACCGTGAAAGACGAGCCGGAAGAGGAGGTCATGAAGGAGGAGGGCGATTTGGTAAATAAGGAGAATTCCGAGGGGGTTGCGATGGAGAATAATGAGGTGGCGGCGGGTGGGCATGACGAGCATTTGAGGATGCTTGAAGGAATGGTCCACGAAATGCGGGGAGGGACTCACTGGGACGAGTCGGTGTGCGTCGGCGCTCTTGACACGCTGAGGGCCGCGATTAGGACGACGCGGTGGTCGGAGGGAGAGACTAGCTCGGGTCCTCCGGCGGCGGTGGAGAACGGTGATCATGATTCCCACCATAAGCGAGCTAAACTTCACTCATTTTCAAAGTGAGTTTTTCGCTTGATTGTTAATTTTCAGGTCATTAGGTTTTTAGTGTTTAATTGGGGGTTGTGAGATCTTCGCCATGGTTCATAGTGTGACTATAATTCGTTAATCTACAGTAGTGTGACTTTCAAGTGGGAACATTCCATGTGATCCCAATGAGTGTACCGGTAACATGTTTGGTACTTAATGTTGAATTCTGCAACATTGATTCTCTACCGTCACCAATCCATTGATGGAATAGTTAACCTAACCTGGACTGGGGATACAGACGATATGGTTTAAGATGAACAGTACAAGTGCGTTAGAATTGTTAAACCAATTTTGTACTGTCTATAATTCTGCATTACTTGATTGTTTAATTTGCGAAATGAATTTAAATCCTGATTCAGTCACTTTGTTAAAATGATTCACCTGTTATGAGAAATACAAGAACAACTGCTCTGGTAGTATTATATTGTTTGGGCAGATATGCACTTGCAAATTTATTGGAAGTCTACGGGACTTGTTTGTTTACTTGACATGGGGGCTACATTGCTGCTATACTTATGCTTGGTGTTGTCTTTCTTGCAGTGATTTCTATTATACAATGGCAACGTCTTCAGGTGATGGAAACTCTAGCTCATCTGACAGGGACTACAGCAGAAATCAAGGCTCTAATGTTCTGTATAAGAGTGAAGCTTTTTATCATAGTCTTGTACCAAACAATGGTGGTGAGGAGAATCCATTTGAGTCTGGCAGCGGGAAAGATGATGAAAGAGATAACGGTGACACTTCAAACACTGAAGATTTTGAAGTTCGTATGGATCTTACGGATGACCTATTACACATGGTAATCACTGTCTCCCATATATACACATTTGTAATATTTAACTAGCTTATATCTCTTTTTAGGCTCGAAGATTACTTTTATGACCATCGTATTGTATTCTCCTTGTTAGGTTTTCTCTTTCTTGGACCACATCAATCTTTGCCGAGCTGCAATAGTCTGCAGGCAGTGGCGAGCTGCTAGTGCTCATGAAGATTTCTGGAGGTGCTTGAATTTTGAGAATCGGAACATATCTGTAGAGCAATGTGAGTATTACATTCCATTTGCCAATTCTTTCTACTCAAGTTTGACATATTTGAGATACATCTGTGCCAAATAGCTTGTGATACTTGTGTTATCACGTGTTTGTCAGGTATTGATAGTGTATTAGTGAGGTTTATGTGTCACTGTGTATCTGTCAAATTTAGTTTGCATTTTGAAGATGTCTTTAGATTTAGTTCTAGTATATCTAATCTTTATGCATTGTTTTAATATTTATTATTTTGGGTCAGTATATTCCCTATTTATTGCTATTAAGATTTTAAACTAGGTGCTAATTATTGACTATAATTGCAGTTGAGGATATATGTTGGCGGTATCCAAATGCCACAGAATTGAATATTTCTGGTACCCCTGCTGTTCCCATGCTTGTGATGACAGCAATCACATCATTAAGGTAAATCGTTTCCCTTTTTATCTTGGGGTAACCTTGTGATGATTGTTGTTTACATATTTGAGTTCACTTATCTCAGGAATCTTGAAGTTTTGACTCTAGGCAAAGGGCCAATTGGGGATCTTTTTTTCCATTCCTTGGCAGATTGTCAGATGTTGAGAAGTTTGATAGTCAACGATGCTACTCTGGGTACTGGTATTCAGGAGATACATATAAACCACGATAGACTGCGTCATCTTGAACTGACAAAATGTCGGGTTATGCGCATATCTATTAGGTGAAAAAGTTTGAAGATTTTAACTCAACCTTCTCGGGTTGTTATTTTGGTCAAAATTATGTGCTAAATGTGACCTTTTGCAGATGTCCGCAACTGGAGACGCTGTCAATGAAGCGCAGTAACATGGCCCAGGCTGTTCTTAATAGCCCTCTTTTGCGCGATCTTGATCTAGGCTCTTGCCACAAGCTTTCAGATGCTGCAATTCGTTCAGCAGCTACTTCTTGTACTCAATTGGAGTCACTGGATATGTCAAATTGTTCATGTGTTAGTGATGAAACACTACGTGAGATAGCTGGTACTTGTGCAAATCTCCATGTTCTCAATGCATCATACTGCCCAAATGTATCTCTAGAGGTTAGAATTTAGAGGTTGCCATCGTCTTTCATTTAGCAGTGTATGGATGATTTGTTATCTGACATGCTCCCTTGCTTTTCTTTGAAGTCTGTAGGATTCACATTGTTGACAGTTCTCAAGCTACACAGTTGTGAGGGCATCACTTCCGCTTCTATGGTTGCAATAGCACGTAGTTCCATGCTGGAGGTTTGTATATGTGCGAAATATCGGTGTTGTTATTGCTGTATCAATAAATGCTTTAAACACAATTTAATCTGACCTATGGCAGGTTTTGGAGCTTGACAATTGCAGCCTACTTACCTCTGTGATCTTGGAGCTTCCACGGTTGCAGAATATTAGATTAGTACATTGTCGCAAGTAAGTTTTTTTCTTCTGTTTCATCCTGCCTTCCTTCTTCATGAAATAAAATACTCTCTCTCTGTGTCTCTCTCTCTCTCTCACACACACAAATAAACATATCTGTTATTTTTTATATAACATCTAAATTTGTACATCTACAGATTTGCTGACCTGAATCTCCGAACTCTCATGCTGTCGTCTATTATGGTGTCTAATTGCCCTGTCCTCCACTGTATCAGCATCACTTCAAATTCACTCCAAGTATGTCTTTTGTTGAAACAATCAGGTTCTATGTGTCTAATGCCTTATTCATTTATCAGTCACTTGAACCTGAATGGTCTTTTGAACTTGCAGAAACTATCATTGCAGAAGCAAGAGAGCTTAACTACGTTGTCCCTGCAATGCCCAAGTTTGCAAGAAGTAGATCTCACAGATTGTGAATCTCTAACAATTTCTATATGCAATGTTTTCAGTGATGGTGGTGGGTGCCCTATGCTTAAATCTTTAGTACTCGAGAATTGTGAGGTTTGTGGACTTTATCTCGTCGTATTGGTCGACTTAAATGCTGTTGACAATAGATTTTGCTAGGATAGCCAATCAGAGAGGTTGAATCATTCTTGTTTACTGCATTGGTTGACTTTTTGAATTTTGTTTTGGCTGTTAAGCATATTTCTTTAGCTAACTTAATGGTTTTATTTCTTGCAGAGCTTAACAGCGGTTCGGTTCTGTAGCACTTCTTTAGTCAGTCTTTCACTTGTTGGTTGCCGGGGAATCACTTCTCTTGAACTGATATGCCCCTATCTTGAACAAGTTTCTTTGGATGGTTGTGATCATCTTGAAAGTGCAGCATTTTTTCCGGTAAGTGATAATCATTGTGGTGCAATACGACTTATAAGAAGTTTCTAATTATCTACAGAGTTTGAGTTCTACCATATATTTCTCTTGCATGGTTATAAAACTTATTCGATGGAAATATGATATTTCTATTTGCACTCTTTCTGGATGCTAATTTTTCCATTGAGCAGCTAATAGAGAATTGAGTTATTTTCTTATCCCTTTCTTCAGGTTGGTCTTAGGTCACTAAATTTGGGAATATGTCCCAAACTGAGCGCCCTCAGTATCGATGCGCCAAACATGGTGCTGCTTGAGTTGAAGGGATGTGGTGTATTGTCTGAAGCATCAATTAATTGTCCACTCTTAACGTCTCTGGATGCTTCCTTTTGCAGGTTATGTTCTTTATTATATTATACTTCCTTAACCCTAACAGCCCACTCTTTTCCCTGTGAAAACCAAACTAAAGCCTTAATTTATTTGTACAATGCAGCCAGCTTAGGGATGATTGCTTGTCTGCAACAGCCGCATCTTGTCCGCTGATTGAGTCTTTAATTCTAATGTCATGCCCCTCTGTTGGTTCTGATGGACTCTATTCGTTGCGCTGGCTCCCAAATTTGATTGTTCTTGATTTGTCATACACTTTCTTAATGAGCTTGAAGCCAGTTTTTGAGTCTTGCACTAAGCTAAAGGTACACACACACACACACACACAACCCCATTACTAGTAATGATTTGAGTATAGATTTTCCTTCTAGTTCATCAGTTATAATTTTTCTAATGTGTTTTTCTAACTTTGTGATTTGGCTAAATTGTTAACACTTCACTTAAACTAAGTGAATCTAATCTTAACATTTTATTTTGAGTTGAGTCAAGGATAAGGCACTGGAATTTATGAGTTGAGCTTTTGCGTTATATTTGGACCAGAACTCTAAAGATAGCAAGATACAGGATGGACATTCCCAAACAGATCAAAATTGAACATGACCCAAACAACTAGGACAAAAATTGTAGTTCAGTCAGTTATTACTCCAATAGGTTGAATGAATCTCGTGTCACCATGTATTGGGAACATCCTCTTACCTTTATTTTTGTCCTCATCTTCAGGTTTTAAAATTACAAGCATGCAAGTATCTATCTGATTCATCCCTGGAGCCTCTTTACAAGGAAGGGGCTCTTCCAGCTCTCCAGGAATTGGATTTGTCTTATGGAACCCTTTGTCAGTCTGCTATTGAAGAGCTTTTATCTTTCTGTACACACTTAACCCATGTGAGCTTGAATGGCTGTGTGAACATGCATGACCTGAACTGGGGTAGCAGTGTTGGGCAGCCTCCAGTAACGCCTAGTATCGTCCCAACTGGCATGTTTTCACTTGAATATGTCCATGACCCAGTTGAGTGTGGAAACCGGCTGCTGCAGAATCTCAACTGTGTGGGTTGTCCAAATATCAGGAAAGTTCACATTCCAGTTGCAGCAGGTTGTTTACATTTGACTTCATTGAACCTTTCTCTGTCTGCAAATTTGAAGGACGTAGAAGTTGCTTGTTTCAACCTATGCTTTCTTAATCTGAGGTACTTTTGTTTTCTCTTTGAAAAGTTCTCTTTGCATGGTTAGTCCTTAATTGTTTCCCTATGCTCTCTTTATCTCACTATTTGTGTCTTTTATCAGCAATTGTTATTCTTTGGAAGTTCTAAAGCTCGACTGTCCAAAATTGACGAGTCTCTTCCTTCAGGTATGTGTTGCAATTTTGCCTCTTATGCATGTCACTTTTAGGTTGACTATAACTTTTTCTTTTTCCTTTGTTTTTAACTTTTTATTTTATTTTATATGCAACACTCACTGAACACTGGAAATTTAACACATCTCTTTTTATTTTTTTTCTGGTTTATATATATTATTTTTGGTTTGTCCTTCCATTATTTTCAAGGACTTCTGTTTGTTGATTTGCCGTTCTTTGATATCACTTTCTTCCTGGGAATTTTTCTTAGTCTTGCAACATGGATGAAGCAGCAGTTGACGCTGCGATATCAAACTGTACCATGCTGGAGACTCTTGATGTTCGTTTTTGTCCCAAGGTCAGTGCAAACCTTCAATTCCTCTGTGTGCTAATAATGAGAAAAACCTTTTCCTTTCAATGGAATTCTATATTGACTTTTGCTGTTAGCGACAGATATGTCCGTTAAGCATGGGGAGGTTACGTGCAGCATGCCCAAGTCTGAAGCGCATCTTTAGCAGCCTGTCACCACAGTCATGAGCAAGAGCAGAAATACTTCTTGTTTCTTTCGGACAATTTACAAGTTATCTGCTCAGCAAACAGATCTGGCATCGATCAATGATTCTATGTAAATGTTTTCATCTATTTCAGTTGCGTTCGCTTTTGAGAATATAGGTAGCAGCTGTGGGCGTCTTATGTAGCCGTACAATAAGTTTACCTGAGTTGTATGATTGTTTGTTTGTTTCAATTCAATTTTCCAGATCGGGCTAGATTCAAAACAACCTGAATTCCGTGTTTGTTTGTATAGGGTACTACATTTGTGTCTTTACTTGATGATACTAAAAATTTGTTTCTGATATTTCTTGTTCATGTATTCTCCAATTCTACTTATTTATTCACTTTTGTTCAAAGCTATATGTCCGTGCACTATGGTACTCTAAAATTATATAACCAGAATATTTACAACATGGGACACTTTCCTCTACTTGTTGAGTTCGGATTGCAAGCCTTGTACTTGTACTTGATTGTATGTGTTGATGAGATATTAAAAAAAAAAGGGGAAGTTAGGAAGTTTACAATGCACCCATGCTGTCTCGAGAATCTCATAGGTGATGAGTTCATAATATGGATTGCAATTCCCTCAGTTCTGGGTCTGAGATATCAACATCAGCATTCTCTAATGAGCTCCTATAAGAATCGGCCGCAACTTTCCCTTTGTCTAGCACGTCTGAAGGCACAGTTTTGAGGAGGCTGCAGAAAGGATGGTCAGTTTTCAGAAATGTGGCTCTGGTATATACAAAAGATTAAAAGTATGAACTATAGAAGGCAAAGACGAAGATGGGGGATAATGTATAATGTTTCAGGTTACAGAACAGAGGAAGAGTAAGGCAACACTGTACCTGTCCAATGCATTAAGGGCAGTATTGGTCTGTGTCTTCATCGACTTGACTGAAGCTCCTGGGTCATTTCTTGTAGCGCGTAAAAGCAAGTTATCTAGTTCCTCCAAGGCCCTTCAAGGTTTAAATTTCACAGGTAATAAAAGTCAGTTGAATTCAACCATATCAATTTGTTGCTGTTCTTGTGGCCATATTTTCAAAATAGTTTTGACCCCTTCAGAAATTTGAAAGAGGTAGCATTTCAAGTTAGGTAGCTCTTCATCGGAGAACACAAGAAAGACAACGTTGAAATCCGACAATGGTCAAGAAATTGATAGTACTTAGTACCTGAGACATTGATCAACACTTGTAGAAGCAGTTTTCCCATCTCCACTGTCTGAAGCATATTGTGCCACCTACAGTCCGAAGAAAATTCCCAAAGCTCTTAGCACTCTATGCATAGTTGCATACTATAAACTGCCATAAAAGCAACTGTGAAATAAGCTTCCTCCTAGTGTTTGTTGGAAAAGTTAGCCAGATTTGTACAAGGGAAATCCCTCATATCATCCACAAACATGTGAGCTGAGGCATGAGGCAAGGGCTTAGAGCCATTTTAGTTAAATCTAGCAAGTGACAACACAACACAAAGCTACTCTATCTTTTTGAAATGTAGGAAGACAAATAGACAACGCATCAAATTTGAAACATTAAAGCATCACAGTAACCAACAACTCCATGAATCCTAAACTTACAGCTCTGATATTAACACGAAGAGACGCTGCAGGGCCGGAGCGTAGCAGAGACCTACAGGTAGCATACTGCGGTTGATCACCTTCCAGAGATTTCTCTACACAAATGAAAAGATCATATAAGCACAAACTTCATCAACAATCACTATATGTCACAATGGTGTAGATACCTAAATTCCTCACAAGGTGCATAGTGAATCCATCAACAACTCATTGGCCAAGCAATAAAAGACAAGGAAAAGGGAAATTACCCAAGTCCTTGATTTGTAACTGGGTCAATATAACCGGTGATACATAAGCCTCAAGGGGGTCAAGCTTTTTCCTGGTACATCAATTTTGGCAAAATTAGTTGGTCACATAATGTATTAAGTGACAAAGTACCAACACCGATGAAATTCGTTACCTTTTCACGTATTTATCAAAGCCTCCAGCAACAGCATCTGCAGCAAATAATTTTTGATAATATCATGCAAAAGATAAGTAATTAAAGCTTCAATTTTTGCATAGATTTTGGGTCGTTGCAAATTACCAGATAGAGTAATGATGACTAGAGATTTAGAGACGTACTATCAGGGACGAAGAGCAAATGCGAGAGAGCGAGAGAGAGGAAACGGAGACCAATCGCCTGCTTTCCCGCCAATTTGGGGGTGACAGTGCGCACCTCACTGGCCGGAACTTGTGTACATGCGCAGTGGATGAACTGAAGGGGTTGGTGCTAACATGCGCAGTGGAGCTCAGTGTAGCCAATGCCATTGCCCAACTTAGAAACCATCCAAGCGGAGCTTGGGACTTATCTGTTTGGTTTATGGTGGAAATGACTTATCCGCCCCCGTGTAACTACCACTACTTTTCTGGTTGCTGCGTCTCTCTGTCTTCTGAAATAAGCAGATAAAAAAGAGAGGAAATGATAGCTGTCCATTTTGGTAAAGCTCAAAGTGAAGCCGACACATTGCTTAACTGAGAGACCGAACGACCCACCTCGCCTTCTTTCTCTTTCTGTCTCTCGAGAGTTTGCAACAGAAGCAAAGAAGAGTAGCAATGGCAATGACCACTTGGGTTCTTTTGGCTTCTCTTCTTGTTGTCTCTGTTTCTGCTGCTACTCAAAGTAAGTCTCTTTCAAATCAAAGTCTGTTTCTTTATGCATTTGTAGTACAATGTGACCCTGCAAACTTTTGATTTGGAACTTGTATCTAGATGGGTAGTGAAGATTGGATCTGTTTTAAACAAGTTGGGGTTCTGTTTCCTTGTTTGTATATCTTGTCTTTGATGCATTTTCCAAATCTGGCTACACTTTCCACATTTGCATTTGCACTCTAAGTGCATGAGTTTGTTGATTGGAGCTTAATTGGCTTTAGATCTTAGGATCAGAAATCAGATTCAGTTACTTGATCTTTCTGGTTAAGGTTGTTTACTCTCATTTGTCATTCTAGCCATTCTTGGTTTGGAGATAGAGAAGTTGGATCTTGGATCTTTCAAGATTAGGGGTGCCTTAAATTACAATGAGAATAAAAGATTGAAACTTGAATATATAGTTTTGGGTATGAGTATGACAGTGTAATAAATGAAGCAATACTTCTAATGGTGTTTCTTCTGTACTATTTTGGTGAAGTTCTTTTTGGCTTCATTGGACTTATTTTGACTTGTGAAGTATAAATGGTGTTTTTCCTTTGCTTCATTGTCTTTTGGGTTCGTAATTTGGTTGTGGATCAAAGATTGGACTTGTATTAATGAGATTGATCGTGGATGAACATTGCAGTGAAAGTTACTAATAACCCTGCGGATGAGTTAGTGGCTGTGCTTAACGCTAACAGAACTGCACACAAATCACCTTCCCTCTATGACAACCCTGGATTGGCCTGCATTGCCTTGCAGTACATAAAAGCATACGAAGGTGACTGCGGTGCTGTAGGAGGTCCAGATGCCAAGAAGCCAGCTGATTCTGAGTTTGTTGAAGCTTTTGCTCCAACCTGTGGTGTTCAAGTCTCAACCCTCTCCCCAATCACCGGTCGTTTACTTGGCTGCGAGACTAAATATGTGCCTGCTGCCGAAGCGTTTTCAAACATCTTGATTGAAAGCAATAAGAGCTTGGACATTCTCTACAATAAGAACCACACTGAAGTCGGAGCAGCTGTGAGTGGCAGTGATGGTGGTTCTCCATATTTCTGGTGTGTGTTGTTCAGCGGCGGCAAAACTAACAGCAGCTTTGTTCCCGAGGAAGGTGAGGTTAAGACAACAAGACCTGGGTGCTTTAGTGGTGCGAATGATGACTGCAGTGGCGCTTATGATTGGTCTAGAAGCAGTCGTGTGTGGGTATTTTTCACCGCAGCTCTGATTGCAATGGGGTTTGCCTTTGGGTTATAATGATGTTGTATGAGAATCTGGACTGGTTTCCACTTAATTTGGGGCCTTTTTTTTTTGGTTCTGTTGTATTAACAGGCAAGGCCTTTGTAGTTTGTTCTGTGTTCGCTTTCATTGTATGTAAGAGTGTAACTGCGAGATTAATGCCATTCATTTTCTTCAGCTATTCTGTTCTGTTTTGTGTCTACTAACCAAGCTTTACATCTTTTTCCAGTGCGTGCGTCTGTACATAAAGAGAATAGTGCTATTGTAGTTATAGAGGTGAAGAGATTGGTTTACCTATATAATGAACAAAGCAGCTGAGTCTCCGATCCAAACACAAAAACCTCAACATTTTGGATTCAACAAAAAACTGCTTACTGTTAGTCTTATTTAAAGGAAGATACATGAAGTGTGCCCTGTAAAAACAGTACCCAAGTTACATAGCAGAAAATCCAGTACTGCAAACAGAGTTGAGTTAAGCCTCCCAGTTCCAAGCAGAAGCTTTACACTTCAAAACCAACGCCAGAACCAAGAGAGTTACTATAATACCACTTGAAGAACCGCCAACTCTGTAAATCCAGTAAGGATCAAACCTGGTAAAGCTTCGGTCCAAGTAAAGCGAGAAAGTGATGGCCAAGATCAACACCACGAGCAGCAGAGGCAGCCAAGCAGCAAAATTGATGGGCTCTTGCAACTCAAGTTCTGAATCATCTACTGTTGTTCGATCAATATAGAGAGGAGAAAGCACAGCTAGAAGCACCAATCCGATGGCCACCAACCTCTCATATGAAGAAAACCGGCTCGTCCTCCTGGTAGCTCCAGGCTCCATTTAGGAGTGTCAGAATGCAACACTTGAAAAACAAGAACGATGGATTGTCTATGAGACTATGACCAATTATAAGCTTATACTCTACTCTCTATCTAATGCAAAGATGACCAAATTTAATGGTAGTCATAGAGAGCTTGAGCAAAAGGACCCTGATTTTAGCTTTACCCTTCACAAGGAATCCACCTAGAATTCTAGAAACTAAGAGATAATGTTCCCTTCGAGACTAGGAGTCAGCGGCTTAATGAAGAAGCTATTGGTGTCAGATTGAGTGGGATAGATTATTCTCCATTAACGAAAATTAAATTTGATACTGCCTGTCCTGCATAATTCTCTGGAATCAGATGCTGTATAGCTCCTATAAATTTTCTTCCAGTCTAACTATTGAATCAAATGGTTGAAAATACAACTAAAGTTAAATTAATATAAAGGGACAAGGAACCTAAAAGAAAGTTAGGCACATTGAACACCAAGAAGACCAATAAACGAAAACATGGGCTTGATTGCCTATACTATCAGCTTCATTAGACTAGTGAGTAGTTGTGTGTAATAAACAACTTACAAACTTGGCATTTCATTCATGCTTAACGCTTACATTTTCAAAACAGACAGCAGCAATTGAAAGCGATCACTACCCTATTATATTGCAAAGGCAAAGAATTAAGAAAGCCAAGTACAAACTACAAAGAAAGCCGTACATTTAGTGTCAAGTACTCGGATATCACAAGAAAGTAAGGGCAGCCTAACTCAGCTCTTTGTGTTGCTGCCCTGAAGCCTAGTAATCCATTTCTTGTGCAGCGTAGTGAGTTGAGTAATTCCTGGTGTAGAAGACGCATCGAGTTCTTGGGAAGCTGCCGATGATGCTGGAAGCTCAGCCGGTAGTGCGGCAGCTGTGCTCGTAAAGGCATTTAGAACCAAGAATGCCAGAATGGGAGAGAGGTCCAATGTGCCTCCCAGTGGCGGAATTAGTCCCCGAAATATGTTCAAGTAAGGGTCACATATTGTGCTGCACCACATTCTCATCATAATCAGTTACTACTTTACTATATCCTAATATTTATTACGAGATCATCTCACATGTTATGTCGTCGAATTGTTAATTAAGTTGAGAATATACACCTGAGAGGGCCTACAATGGCAGGAGGGGAGTTAGGGAACCAGGTCAGCACAAGCCTGCACACCAACAGAGTGTTGTACAAGTTCAAGAAGTTGGAGACGCCATTTGCAACTACAAGTCCGGCTACCGAATCTCCGGGCAAAACCGCCGCGAAATTGTGAGTACATAAGCTCTTCAACTTGGTGTGCCTCGTGCTCTGAAGCTGAAAGCAATTCAATTCAAGAACCCAATTCCGGTGACAAATTCAATGCAATCCAATCAATCAATCTAGTGAGAGAGAAATGCGGCGGGCGTACCTGGTGGCAGAAAGTCCGGAATTCGGTATGGAAGGAGATGAGTTTGTTGAGAAACGGGTTTCGTGAAGCGAGTGAGTGTAGCAATTCGGTTGCGGAAGCGATTGAGGAGTGAATATCGGGGAGAACGAAAGTGGGCTTCTTGTGAGATGGTGATGGTGATCTGAGGAATGGTGCGAAGTTGGTTGGGGAGAGTAGCATTGAGAAGTTTGGAGTGAAATGTGGAGTGGGTGGCAGTGGTTTCGGGGTCTCGGCCGACTCGGTCTGAGCCATGTTCTTGAGTTGAGCTGAGAAAAGAAGGAAGAAGAAGAGGTGTGGATCAGGAAAGAGGTACCAGATTTGGATAATTGGGTTATGTGATGTGTTCCGGGCATTGTGCTACATACGACGACGTTCGCTCTCCACTCGTTTTTCTCTGGTTGTTGGTCAATACAGTCGTAGTAGTTTCATATTATTATCGAATTTAAATCAAATACTAATCGATCCTGATATAAGATTATGGTAACTCATGGAGGAAAGGAGGAGACTTATTTCATGATGATTTGCTTGAGCATCAAGAACTAAGCTGCCTTTACAAAAGATATAGATAGAACTAGCGTATTGCGAAATTTAACATAATCAAAAAAAATAAAGAGATTGAACGAAGTAATGTGTTCAATCGTTTAAATAACTTTCATAACATCTGCTACGACAATTTAATTTAACTTAAAATATCCATAATCGTAACAAAAACTACTTACAGTGACATAAACACGCCTTTGTAGTTTTGTAGTTTATGTAAACACGTCCAAACTCTATCATAGTCGATATCGATAAATAATGATAGTAGAGTTTCAATTGAATTCACTGATTTTACATATTGTTCAACACCGACTATGTTTAAAAAAGCTAAACCTTGAGAAATGATTTGAAAAGGAATAGGATTGTACAAACATGCTAATTTAAGTCTAGCCTACTATCGCCGCTATACCTCCAAGCCTCCAAACTACAATCTTGATCTCGTCCGGTGGCGCCCGGACGCCGGTGAAGGGCTCCGGCCTTCGTGGTTGTCATAGGGTATGCTGCCGGATGGGGAAACGATCTTATCCTTCGAGTAATCGAAGTCTCATACTTCTTGTATGGTCTATTGCCTCTTGGGATATGCCGGAGGAGATTAAGGTGGCGCAAGATTTCAGGGCAGAGTTTGGCTGGGTTAGTGCAACGACGGCGGGGGTACGCTCTTGGTTTGGAGCCCGAGTTTGGTTCTTTCTGCCAATGGCGTTCTTTGATGGTGTTGGATGTGAAGATCTAGATCGGGGATGGGTCTAGGGCGACACAAGAATGCAGTGACATGGCTAGGGAGTCTTGGATCGCCGACGGTGAAGCTGTGGTGACGGGAAAGGATGGTCGCAGTGTTGCAGGCTTGCTTGTCGGATCTTGGCCGACGAGATCATTTGGGGATGAGGATGATGGTGGTGGGCTGATCCAATTCTGACTTGTTGGGTCTGGCGTGCACTCTTCTTGGGTTGCCTTATTGGGTTGCTATGTTGGGTTTGCCAACTCTATCCTTTAGTTAGATTTGTTTAGTTTCAGTTGTTCTATTTCTTATGGGTTCACCGTCAGGATACTAGGTTTAGGGTGTTTTATGAGTACAATTACTAAACGGCTATCGTATGTACTAAGTGATGTATGCCTCACAACTACTTGTTTATCGGTAGATGATAGGGGTAAAGTATGAAATTGCTACTTTAAGCATTCGTTTTATCTAAATTTATGAAAGTCGTAACTGACTAATTCAAAAAAAAAAATTGCTAATTTAAGATGTGTGCGTCTATTGCCACCCCACAAACCGCTTTGCTTACCTCACATGTTAATTTATTGAAATACAAAAATACTTTGATGTAAAAGTACAGCAAGAGACAATAAATTGTTACAAATTACAAATTTTTTTTCTTTTTCTTTTTTATCTTTTTGTTTTGGATGAACACAAATTTCATAACTCTAACCCAAATTTATCATATTCGGTCGTGAGTCTGAAGACACTAGCATTTAACCTGAAGCTGAGGTAAACTGTTTGTATTTTTTTTTTTTTTGATGATTCTTCTATCATTTACTTATTATTTCCTATGTCGACTTCGTATGTAAATTCTCATAGACAACTACTGTACCGTATTTATGAACAACAGATATATCAGTTCAAGAAACTTAGAAGTATGGAAGACGTTGCTACTAGAAATACATTTACAGACATTATGCATCTTGATATCGACTGATACCATTGAGTTGTTAAATTTGAGAGTTTTTTCTTTTTCTTTAACTTGGATTTATACTTTCATGTGAATTTTTGTTCACTTGGTGATTTTACTTATCTTGAGCAAATCTGAATTTGACAAAATATATAAAGAGAATGTAGAGTGAACAAAATATAATTAAGAAAATGGTTTTTCATGTATTGTTAATGGGTAAACAAACTAGACTTACAATGAAAATTATATGAGTAGGGCGTGGAGAATGTGGGGTGAGTAAAATGATTTGTGAGGTGGCAATAAACACACACATTTTTAAGATTGGATTAAATTCAGTTTACCTCCTCAAATTTTAGGACTAAAATTAGTTCAGCCTCTGATTTTTTTTTAATCAGTTCAGTCCCTGAACTTTCAAAATACATCACCCTAATCCAAAATTTGAATTTAGCTCGAAATGTGATGTCATCTGGTGAGTTGGAGCCGACATAGTGACCTACTTTTCAGCCTTTCACCCTTCATTTGAGAAATAGAAAGAGTCGTGGTTTTACATTATTGCACTATTGCTAGAGCGTTTATGTTTTTAATTTTAGGATGAAACATGAAAATGTTCATTACACCCTTCTACGAGATTCATAGTCTGTAAAAATAGGCAAACATGTTTGGGCCAACTCAGCTTGTGATGTAATTATTGAAGTCAATTTTAAAATTTAGACATGACTGATGAAAACTAAAAATTCAGGAACTCCCTTGAACTGATTAAAAAAAAAATCAAAAACTAAACTGATTTTAGTCCAAAATTTTAAGAGGATAAACTAAATTTAATCTTTTAAGATTCATGTTTTCTCACTTACTATTCAGGATAAAGATCAAAATTCATGAGATTCTTGGTCAAATTTGTCCTAATTTATTTAAAAATAAAATTTCCAATTGAGCTCATTTTAAACAAGGTGTACACAGTAGACGACAAAAACCCGTTAGTGAAGCTGGTAATGAAATCCGACGTGTCAGACTATAGTTTATTCAAGCCTCCCCTTTCCTACCGCCAAATAATCTTTCCCAATTCAACCACCACCTCTACCTTCCTCCTCCTCCTCCTCTCCTCCTCCTCCTCCTCTCTCAGATCTCTCTCTCTCTCTATCAGCTCTCTCTCTCCTCTCTCTCTCTCTCCTGCAAATCCATAGTGATGAACACTATTCTCATCAGAGCCTCACTCTCGCCAGACCCGAAGCTCTTGTCCACCAACTCCAATGTCGACCGCTTCGCCTTCAACAACTTCAAGCCCCACCTCCCGCAACGCCGTCGTTTCCCTCATCGCCGTCACCGTTTTCTCCTCCGCCACCTGTCCAAACCTAATTTCACTCTCTCCAGCTGCCTGCAGGCCGCGTCCCCGAATCCGATCGCGGCGGCGGAGGTTCAGGAGGATCCACGCGCCGCCGCGGAAGCGTCGGTGCTGCTCGACGTCTCCGGGATGATGTGCGGCGGCTGCGTGTCGCGAGTCAAGTCGGTGCTGTCTGCTGATGACCGAGTCCACTCGGTGGCGGTCAACATGTTGACCGAGACGGCGGCGGTTAAGCTGAAGGCGGAGGTAGGAGCGGAGGAGGCGGCGGAGAGCTTGGCGGGGAGGTTGACGGAGTGCGGATTCGCGGCGAAGAGGAGGGCGTCCGGGATGGGTGTGGCGGAGAGTGTGAGGAAGTGGAAGGAGATGGTGAAGAAGAAAGAGGAGATGCTGGTGACGAGTAGGAACCGAGTCATTTTGGCTTGGACTCTTGTGGCCTTGTGCTGTGGTTCACATGCTTCTCACATTTTGCATTCTCTGGGGATTCACATTGCTCATGGTAATAATTCCAAACCAGTAATGCCATAGAGTTTCATATTATTATCTGTCGAATTTCGAGCACGGTTGCTTTATGTGTTAGCTAGGGAAAGAATTAGAATGACACTTGAAGAAGAGAAAGTTTTCCATTTGTATTGTTGATGTGATTTTAAGTCTGTCTTTGTTTTGTGTGTTGATTGATTGGTATAGGATCATATATGGACATGCTCCATAGTTCGTATGTGAAGGGTGGTTTGGCTATGGCAGCTTTGTTGGGACCGGGACGAGGTTGGTTTCGCTTTGTTCAGTTACCTCAAAGTTCTTTGATTACAATTTTCTAATCAGTGATGCTCTATGAATAGAGGACTACCTAACTAAGGCTGTATAGTGTGATTGCAAGTTTTATGCATTGGCTGAGCCTGACATTGTGAATCTAATTCGTTGTAGACTTGCTTTTTGATGGTTTGAGGGCTTTTAGAGAAGGATCACCCAATATGAATTCTCTTGTGGGATTTGGTTCCCTGGCTGCTTTTACAATCAGTGCGGTTGGTCTCTCTTCTTAAAGCTAGCATTCATTCTTCTTTTCTCAGTCCAATGCAAGATGGTTCCGACTGTTTTTATTTTAGATTTTGTCTGAATTTAAGCTTTTTACTCTTGTAGGTCTCTCTTCTTAACCCTGACCTTCAATGGGATGCAGCCTTCTTTGATGAGCCGGTGACTGATTTTGCTTTCAACTTCTGCATTGTTTAACCTTTATGAATTTTTCAAACCTTGGATGTTCATGAGAAAAAGCTCATGGAAAGCTCCTATGTTTTAGTATGCAGGTCATGCTTCTTGGTTTTGTGCTCCTAGGACGTTCTCTTGAAGAAAGGGCAAGGATCAGGGCATCTAGTGATATGAATGAACTCTTGGTTAGTTAGAGCGTTACTCATGTCTATAACTTGAATATATATAATCAACATGATATAATTATATATGGGATGCTTAACCAATACATGTTGTTTGGAATATGCTTGGCAGTCACTGATAAACACTCAATCAAGACTTGTAATCGCGTCCTCAGAAAATGATTCCTCCAGCGACACTGTACTCGGCTCTGATGCAATTTGCCTTGAGGTCCCAACTGATGATGTTCGTGTGGGAGATTCTGTGTTAGTATTGCCAGGAGAAACTATACCCGTGGATGTAAGCATTTTAATCACTGCTCCAATCAAGATTGACATGATTCATTACGATTTGAGCAAAAACTAGAAAATTTCTGCTGAAATGGTGTGAATCCCTTGGTGTCTTAATTAGTAATTTAGTATGCTGTTTATCTTTGTTTTATACCAAAGCCCTACTGGTGGCTTAGATAACTGTTATACTTTTATTCTTTTCATGAATGTTTGCTCAAAATTAATCTGCTTCCACAGGGAAGAGTTCTGGCCGGAAGAAGTGTTGTGGATGAGTCCATGCTCACAGGAGAATCACTTCCTGTATTTAAGGAAAAAGAACTTACTGTCTCAGCCGGAACAATAAATTGGGTATGATTATTAAATTGGATAGTGATACGTTGTCACACATAGCATTTATATTTGGTTCTTAATTTCTTAAGTTTGAGAGCTTTCTGATTCATGTATAATCCTTAAATCTTGGACGGAGTTCCATATTATAATGATCAACAGGGAATATGATGATGAGATTAAGAGCTCCAGTTATTACATCCTCCATATAGTTGATTTCAGTAGATATTTTTTCTCTTCTTTTTCTTTTAAAGTACAAAACAAGAATAAGACTTTATTCTCTGAAAAGAAGATCATTTAGGGTTTTATAGTTTGTACATGGTTAAAACGGAAGGTAATTGTTTTTATATTTCAGGATGGTCCTCTGAGGATTGAAGCAACTTCAACTGGCTCCAATTCAATGATTTCCAAGATTGTTCGCATGGTAAGTGAACTACTTTCATTCATGACACAGACAATTGTTTTGAGCAACATTGCATTTCTGCAGTAACACTAATTCATTAAGGATATTTATGTACATGTGCAAGGAAAATCTCTTTCTTTTGTTTATATCCTATGGGAAGGGGGGTTGCAGTGCAGGGAGTTTTCTGTTTAATATCTTAATCAGTTAGCACCTTTTACTCATCAGACAGTGGATGCATTTCATATTTATCAGGTTGAGGATGCTCAAGGACATGAAGCACCAATACAAAGGCTTGCTGATTCAATAGCCGGACCTTTTGTATATACTATAATGACTCTCTCAGCTACAACATTTGCTTTTTGGTACGTTTGTGTGTGTGTGTGTGTTTTTTTTTTTTTTTTTTTTTTTTTTTCACATAATAGAAGTTATATGTCATCATAGACTGAAATGAACCTAAAGTGCTTTCTTTTTACTTAAGAAAATGCTTTGCGGTCATATTCAACTAGGTATGCTTATGCTTTGAATTTATTTCAGGTACTATATTGGAACTCATATTTTTCCAGATGTTTTGCTCAATGATATTGCTGGACCAGATGGAGATCCATTGCTGTTGAGCTTGAAACTAGCTGTGGATGTCCTGGTGAGTATGGTGCAACAAATATAAAGATACCCCCAATCATTGTTAATTTGTGACTGATTTAGGTGAACTGGTTAACGAATGTTAAACATTATTCGCCAGTTTTAATATCATATTGAACCATTTGGATAAATACTAGAAATAGTTCTTAGATTGTAAGACATACATGTCAAATTTACAAAAGAAAAGTAAAACAAATCTACAACTGATATCGAAATCTCTCCTTAGTAAGTCTCCATGAAGTGAAAATAAATTTACAACTGTTCTTTTGCAGGTAGTTTCTTGTCCTTGTGCACTGGGTCTTGCGACACCCACAGCAATCCTAGTAGGCACTTCTCTTGGTACACCATCTACCGTCTTCATTTATATTCACTTTGATTTTGTATATCTGTGAGAAACTTGTTCTGTCATACTTCTGTCCTCTGTACTTAATATTGTTAATTTGGTGTTTGAGAGATTCAAGCATGTTGACATTCTTTATAGTTATAACACCAAGGTACTTCTGGAAAGTTCTAATTTTACTTTATGTTGCACTGAAAAATGAGCAGGAGCAAGGCAAGGACTCCTTGTGAGAGGAGCAGATGTATTGGAACGCTTGGCCAGTATTGATCATATTGCTTTAGACAAGGTAGATTTGCATTTACACAATCAAGCTCACTCATACACCTTGTTCTGGCTCTGAAGAGATGAGTCATTTCACTCTAGCTTATATGTTAAGTGATTTCTGCAATCTCACTCTAAGCTTCAACCTTCAGACAGGAACCCTCACTGAAGGAAAACCTGCTGTTTCTAGCACTGCATCTTTCAAGTATAAGGAGTCCGAAATTCTTCAAATTGCTGCTGCTGTAGAGAGTACAGCATCACACCCGATTGCTAATGCTATCTTAAACAAAGCCAAATCATTGGACTTGAGTATCCCAGTCACAAAAAGGCAATTAACAGAACCAGGATTTGGAACATTAGCAGAAGTAGATGGCCTTTTGGTTGCCGTGGGTTCTTTGGAATGGGTTCATGAGCGTTTCCAGAGAAGAACAGACCGATCTGAAATTTTGAACCTAGAGCATGCCGTACGTCAATCATCAGAAGGCATAACACCCTCAAGTTATTCAAAAACAATTGTATATGTTGGATGTGAAGGGGAAGGTATCATTGGTGCGATTGCAATATCCGACAGCCTGCGGCATGATGCTGAGTTTACTGTAACTAGGTAATATCTCTCATCAAATTTTAAGCACTGAGGTGCAGAGTGCATGAAATTTTCTCGATTGAGAGAGGATATTCTTATTTGTATTTCTGGTGAACTCTACCATGGCAACCAGCGCAATGCTCCTGTCATTTTGTTTTCATTCAATGTTTTGTGTGTTCATAGAACCGTCACATAGATTGTTACAGTGGTTTTGTGTTGGCGTTTTTTGTATGTGGCTTTGGTTTCATTACATACAATAGGCAGTTGAAAATTTGAAAAGTCGAAATGACCAAGGATTATTTGGTCTGTAGATTTCTGATATAAACAAAAATGAGTTGTATCTTTTGTTGGAGCGTAAATCTGCCTTATTTGGAATTTTTGCTGTATTAGTTTCCTCTATACACTATTCTAATCAAGTTATCAAGAACTTTTTTCTGCATGGTGTGCTGACATTTTTTTTGTTTTGACTGGAAGACTTCAGCAGAAGGGTATCAGAACTGTCCTGTTTTCCGGGGACAGGGAAGAGGCAGTTGCAACTATAGCAAAAGCAGTCGGAATAGAAAAGGAATTTATCAAGTCATCATTGACTCCACAGGGAAAATCTGGAGCTATTTCTAGTCTTAAAGCTGCAGGGCATCATGTTGCAATGGTAACCATCCACAATTTGTCTTATAAATTTTGCTTGTTCATATGTTTCTAGCTATGCCAGAGCTGTTGTAACATTGAAATCCCAGTATAGTGTCTTCCTCACTCCACTACATCCATTCTATACTCTACAATTCAGCAATGGAATTGACTGGTGTTTTTAGTAAAATATCTAATAGTTTAAACCATGTGACCATGGATGCAATCAAATAGATCTTCTTTGATTGTTTATTAAGGCATTCTCATGACATGATCAATCGTAAGTTTTGCTATACCTCTTTATGACACTAGTACTTTTTCGCAGGTTGGTGATGGCATAAATGATGCACCTTCTTTGGCTCTTGCGGACGTTGGGATTGCTCTTCAGATCGAGGGACAAGAAAATGCTGCTTCAAATGCTGCATCGATTATACTTCTCGGAAACAAATTATCACAAGTATGTCATTTCTACAATTCTCATCAACAGTACTAATCATGGGAGCTTCTCCATGTCTTTATGCTAAAGGGGGAACCTCTATTTGGCAGGTTGTAGATGCACTGGAACTTGCACAGGCAACAATGGCAAAAGTGTATCAAAATTTATCTTGGGCTGTTGCATACAACGTAATTGCCATCCCCATAGCTGCCGGAGTACTGCTTCCGCAATACGATTTTCCATGACACCATCACTTTCTGGTGAGTAAAATCATTTCCTCGTTCTTTTTTCATATTTGCTAGGAAATTAAGGTTGGAATTAAAATACAACAAATAATCAGATTCTGCGAGTTTTGATTAACACTATTTGGTTGGACAGGTGGAATGATGGCCTTGAGCTCGATTTTTGTAGTAACCAACTCGCTGCTTCTACAGCTTCATAAATCCGAAAGTGCAAGGAAGAATTAGATCCTCGGTAATGCTTACACGCCTAATCAAGACTTTGAGTTACATAATTCGGTTCAATTCTTTTTCCATTAACAAATATTGGAACAAGGAAGTTATTGCTTCCTTATGTAATTAGTCTATAAACATTTCAAAGATAATAATACCTTACCATACCAAATCACCAAATGTTCAAATGTGTTTCCATATGCATCATATGTCTATGCTTTCTGCATGGAGCTTATGATGGGAGGTAGACCAGAACTGATATAATTGATCTGGGTGTCCTTGTTTCTCACAGTACAGACGTCCCACCACCAGCCGACACTCATTTAATTTCTTACTTATAGCACAGCTCCAGACCATTCTGCTAGACGTGTTAAACACTCTGAACCAGAAACTACAGCAAATGATTATACTACTGTACTCTTTCACATAAGTGAACTTTGAACCTTTTATGAAGGTTTTTGCTGATTAAGACACTTGGAAAATATACCATTTGATGTGATTTCTAGGGTATGATCACAAAAATAGAAGACACGCAAACCTCACCATGTTCAGGTGCTGGGTTTATACGCTATAAGAACACAGACTGTTATGCTAATGTTGATGTAGATTGCCTAGATTTGATGGCTGCTTTCAGGATATTTCTACGTTGCTTTCTCTGTTTGGCTCTTTGCCATGCTGTTTTAGTTGTATTAGTTTTGGCTTTCGTCCCACCACTTTAGTTTTGGCTGTAGTTGTATTAGTTGTGCTTCATTTTCAATAAAATTTACTTCTACCTCACTATTTCAAGTATACTGGTGATTTGGTGGTGTCAATCCTACCAGGATCGATATCTGTGGTGCCGTCGTCGAGTGTATTCGTCTACGGCTGAGAGATGTGTCATGCTTGGTGGTGGAGAGGGTTCATTTCACTTCTTATCCATGGTGTTGGCATAAGCTAATACGGCCTATACTTGATGGATAAATTATTGCAGACGTTGGCTTGGTTTCACTATAAGTGCAATCATCTGTTTCCCCAAAAAAGAATTTACTTCTGCTCAAGGGGAAAAATGATTCTGTGTTATGATTGATATCAATGTTTATTTTTTGAACATTGGTTATCATCTTTTCTGAAAGAGTGAGATATGCTTCAGAAGCAAGAAGCAAAGTCTGGTATTGAGAACAATGGTGAATGATATGGATGGCCCCCTTGAAAACATTATTGTACACATTTAATGGGCATGTGAAGAAGAACAAATTGCAGATGAGGGTGATTTCATGCTAAAACACTTTGCATGTGATTGGGGACCCAACAATCTTCCTCCCTTCTCTTTCTTTTTCTGGGTTAAAACCTAGCACCAGTTTGATTTCTGTGTTTCGATTTTGAGCCATGATTCTGTATGCACATCTTCTGATGATTGTGTGCATTCGCCTTATATAACATGTCTTAGTTAATATGAGCATCTCCAGTAGTATAGGTTAGTTTATTACTAAATTTAACAATAGTTAGGATATTTAACAATTGAAATAGCAATTGTGCTCCAGCAGTAATTGTTAAGTGTAAGTTAAGTAATATTTTTAACGAATCATAAACTTACACGTGGATAAAAAATAGAGAGAAAACATAAGTTTCTCTTTAGCAATTCTTACCTAGGTTGATAAATTATCAATTTAGTTTAGCAATATTTTAGGTATTCTGCTGGAGCTCTTATTCATCTTAAAAATTGACAAATTTTAAAATAAAAATTGATTTAGCAATACTGCTGGAGATGCTCTAATCTCGTAACGTATTGCAATAGATAGAAATGATCAATTATATAAGTGAGGTGTCGCTTAAGAATCTTACTTAAGCAGACAATTACGTTCACTTATGTGATTGATGTCACGCTGAAGCTCAGTGACATCATTTGGTATGAGAGTTGTCTCAATGTAGATAGGTGTTTTTTTTTTTGGGTCTGAATATGTAGATAGGTAAAGGACTACATTATTACATGGTTGTGTACCTATTTTGCTGTTGGACATCTCAACATTCTTTACTTGTGCAGCTGTGCTTAACTATACA
Source organism: Fragaria nilgerrensis (assembly GCA_010134655.1). Classification (NCBI taxonomy): domain Eukaryota; kingdom Viridiplantae; phylum Streptophyta; class Magnoliopsida; order Rosales; family Rosaceae; genus Fragaria; species Fragaria nilgerrensis. The sequence continues at coordinate 28,609,659 of CM020978.1, read as the reverse complement.
CTACATTATTTACCTTGTTCTGTACCTATTTTGCTGCAGGGACTATCTTTTTCCCACATGTTTTTCTCTGTATTGAACTAGACCAGATCCTGTTCAAAAAAGAAGAAAAAGGAACTAGACCAGATCAAAGTTCTAAACAAACAAAACCAAAAGGAGGTAACAATCTGTGAAATTATTATATCCTTTTTTTTGAAAAAGAAAATAAGGTTTTTGTTCTTTTTGATGAGAGAAAGAAATTACAAGGAGAAGCCTTTACAACGACCTATATTAAAGCGATTAAATTTAAACGTATTAAGTGCGGAGAGCGGGAGCTTACGATTCCAGAGAGTTGGATTTAGGACCTGATGCCCCAAGATTGCATCGGCCACAAAATTTGCTTCCTGAGGGACATAGGTGATCTCTTCAAACTTGGAAGCCATCCAACCAACATCACTAAGAAGAGTATGGAGTCTCCAAAGAGGGAGACTGTTGTTAATTAAGTCTATAATAAGCTTGAAATCACTCTCAACTTAGACTCACCGGATGTCATTGCATAACAAAAATTAGAAAAAAATAAAAAAAAGGAAGGAAAAAAAAGGACGTGTGAAATATCTAGGATAAGGTAAAAATAGACGGTGTTCAGAGGAAAATCAAAAAAAATTCGAGGTTCACAATCCACGTGGCAGCTCATGAATGGTACATTAATTATATTTTTTTGGTAACGGATAATGTTGCTATAAGAGGGGCATACCCTAACTGAGGAAACATTCGCGGATTAACGGTAAAGCTGGAAATTAGCTTCTTTTATTTCCCAAATCACTTTCCAAATTACCAGAAGTAAAAGTAAAAATAAATAGCGACAAGGCGTTAATGGACAAAGGGAGTGAAAAGGACGTGTGAGAGGGAGAGGCCTGGCTCCGACAGCGACGTTAACGGAGACCGTCAATGTGAGCTGTCGTCAGCTCCGTCAGCTTTTCCGGGCCCATAACTCGGAATCATCGTGCTGTGTCAGACGGTACGATACAAATGACCTTCCCGAGGTGTAAAAAAGTAACATTTTTTCTTGCTTTGGTTCCAGTAAAATTCACTGTATGATAGTCCCCCTGGGCCCCCACTCGTTTCTGACCCCTCTGCATGCATGTCTCTCTTCCCTCCTTTTACCCAGTGAATTTTACCCAATGGTTCAAGGTTTACAAGGTTGGTTTTGAATTTTGATGGAAATTTGAGTGTTTCGGATGGATTGGAATTTCGATTTACCATCGAGACATCAGTTGATAATGTCTGTTGATCGATTAATTTTATACTAACTGATATCATTGAGTCACGAATATATATCTAAAATAATAATTATAATTGATTTTAATACTTAAAACTCAATACCAAATTAAAATAAGATAAATAGAAATAAAGATAATAATGGTTACTTCGTAAATTGTTGTTGTTAAACAATTTCATTGTTGTTAAACATTGTCTGCTTGTAATGCAATTACTGCGTCTGCATGGCAAGTAATGGCCGTATGAGTATGACTTTCTTCTGTCTATACACAGAGCAATTGCTACGATTTGGTGTTCGACAGTGAAGTCTTATAGGACGGTGGTCCTAAATCTGTAAAGTGAAGGGCAATTGAATAGTGAAGGATTAGTCAATTGCTAATACCATTTTTGATGTACTGGGTTAGATGGAGCTCATTACATAAAGCCACCATAGTTTTAACTCTTTCCTAACCACCAAAACTAGTTCTAGGGTGTACTTAATTATAGCAGTATAGACATTCAATTATATTTCTACTCACACATATGAACCACCTGAACTGCTGAAGAAAAATTTGAAGATGCATTGCATTGTTTTGCTTCCATTCTTCAGAAATAAAACTTTGATCACAAATCCCATCCCATTCTTCTGAATTTCTGGTAGGGAACTCATCTTATAGTAAAATCAAGTATTGCCAACTTGAACATGTTGAGCAATTATGATCATCTCCTATGCCATTAACGCTTTTTATAACAAAATTTAGATTCGTTTTAGATATATATATTACGACGTATCTTTCGTTTTAATCTAATGTAAAATACCATTATCATTTATTTCATTGTATTTCCGACCAAAATAATCAAAGTAAGATGAAAGTTCTTTCTTAAGACAAGTCATACCTTCAAGCTCCAATCACGTTACAAACACCATCAAATCACTTGATCATGGATTTGGAGTTATTGCCAAACAAGCAGGATGAAGAAACCAATAGAAACGAAATAACTGGAGGATCACATTTACGATATCAGAAATTTAAAAGATATAAATAAAGAAAGGCATATGAAAACTGAAGGAGATTTTGGGGTCCGCCAAAGATAAATGGAAAGTGACTGCTTATATCACTATGGACATTTAGACAGAGAGAAAAGAGAAATCCAAAAACTGAAAAAATATATAACAGGATAGAAAGTCCATAGACATAGAGAGAGAGAGCTGGGCTGCAGTAGTAATGTTTTTGCAGGTTTTCATTGCAGACCTCTGGCATGTGGCCTTTTTAACTTTATCCACCAAATAATTTCTCCTCTGAATTCTCTCTATCTCTAGCTAGCACTCTAAAGCCTAGCCTCTCTCTCTCTCTCTAGTTGTTAACAGTTGAATTAGAGAACCCAGTGTGGCAGAGCGATGTGATGGAACAAGCACAGGCTTTAACTTAGAGAGAAAGCTCCAGAATATATTTCAGTCACACACCCAGTTAAGACTGAATAAACAAAGACAAAGGAAGGAGCTTTTTCTAAAACCCAACATGGGTTCTCACTCCATTGAGACCATTTCAGTGTAAGAAGAGAGATAGAGGGAGAGCATCTTTGGCTTTTTGGAGGGTTCTTCTCTGTGTTTCAGACAAGACTAGTTGAAGAAGGAGGAGTATAATTTGTGCAATGGGGTTTTGATAGGAGTGGCAGTTATGGCATTTCGGTTTGACTTCTTGCTGCTTCTGGTTTGCTTGTTTGTGTGAGCTTTGGTAATGTGGATTCAGACGAAGGTGAGTTTCAGCAGCTTTGGTGGTTTTTGCTCTGTTTTTGGTATACTGAACACTCAAGGGTGTATAAAGCTTCCAACTTTGAGTGACTATTAGTAGCTGGCTTCTATTTCTATAGAACATAATGGGTTTTTGAGCTGGTTTTGGTACCCAGAAAGCTTGAGGGGTTGTAAAGTTTCAGTCTTTAGCTTAACTGACTTGAGAGGCTAAGTAGAGGTCTTCATTTCATTAAAGCAGAGTTTAAATGGGTTTTTGGTGTTGTTTAATGGGTTTTTATAGCTTCTAATTTGTGAGACTGAAAGTTTGATTATAATATGAAGGAGCAACACTGCTGGAGATAAAGAAATCGTTTAGGGATGAGGACAATGTTCTATACGACTGGAGAGACTCACCGTCTTTAGACTATTGTGCTTGGAGAGGCGTCACATGTGACAATGTCACTTTCAATGTCATAGCACTGTAAGCCGCTTTTCGTTTTCTTAGTTGGAGACTTGGGGTTGACTTAATTATTATTATGGTTATTATAATTTTGCTAGACAATTTGGTTCTTTTTGTTTCATTCTGGGTTTGCTGTTTTGTGTGTGCAGGAATCTATCAAGTCTAAATCTTGATGGGGAAATATCACCTGCAATAGGAAACCTCAAGGGCCTCCAGTCCATGTAAACACTTCTTTACCACAATTTCATGGTTCTTTCATTTCTGGGTTCATTAAAAGGTTCTAGCTTTTAAATGAGTGGTGGGTATTTAAGTAAAAAGATTGAATTTTGTTGTCTCTTATTTGATCAGAGACTTGAGAGGAAACCGACTTTCAGGCCAGATCCCAGATGAGATTGGTGACTGTTCGTCTCTAAGATACCTGTAATTTCTCTAACTGGATTAAGATTTGCTTAAGCTTATAGTGCAAGCTTTTAACACTAATCAATGACTGTGATTAGGGACCTGTCCTTTAACGAGATACATGGAGACATCCCATTTTCGATATCAAAGTTGAAGCAATTGGAATCCATGTAAGTTCTGGAAGTACTTGATTTTATAGGCAAAATAACAGGTGTGTATTTTATATTAGTCTGACTTTCTAATTGGACTTCCAGAGTGTTGAAAAATAATCAGTTAATTGGACCACTCCCTTCAACACTCTCCCAGATTCCGAACCTGAAGACGTTGTAAGTTCTTTTTCCCCTCTGCATTCTGAATTTTAAACTTAATTAACATAATTAAAGTACCAAATTCGTTAACCATTAGTCCATTTTTTTATTAACACGGGTGCTTGTTGTAGAGACCTAGCCCAGAATAATCTCAGTGGGGAAATACCAAGGCTTATTTACTGGAATGAAGTTCTACAATATCTGTGAGTAAAATGATAAGTTTGTGATTCCAAATCTTATTCTTTATGCTAATGTTATTCCATCTTTGATTCAATTTCATTTCATATTCATTGTAGTGGTTTGCGAGGGAACAATTTAGTTGGGAAACTTTCTCCAGATATGTGCCAGTTAACTGGGTTATGGTATTTGTAAGTTGCCTTTCAACCCTTCACTCAAGTCTTGAACAAATTTACATTCTCCAACCGGTATAACAATCTTCTCTACTATGCTCCAGCGATGTGAGAAACAACAGTTTGACTGGTAGCATTCCTCAAAATATAGGGAACTGCACTGCCTTCCAAGTCTTGTACGTATTTTATCTGACTTGTCAGTTGAAATTTCTAGTAATGCCTTGCTAGGATAATTGACATATGTCTTGCATATTTTTAATGGCAGGGATCTGTCCTATAACCAGCTAACTGGAGAGATTCCTTTTAACATTGGGTTCCTGCAAGTAGCGACCTTGTATGTACTTTCGATTTGTTTGACATTGTCGTCATCTTGTGTTGTCATCATAAGAACTTGAGTTATTAATTTGTTGAATATTCTCTTCTTTTTCTTTGCAAGATCATTGCAGGGTAATCAACTCTCTGGGCCTATCCCTTCTGTGATTGGCCTGATGCAGGCACTTGCTGTGTTGTAAGTCGTTTAACTGTATATCTGAGTTCGTGCTCTTTCGAAGTTTCATCTCTTCTGTGTCTTATATGTTTTGTCTCCATTCCAGAGATTTAAGCGGCAATATGCTAAGTGGGCCGATTCCTCCTATTCTGGGGAATTTGACTTATACAGAGAAATTGTAAGTATTACAGTATAGGAGACATTAACTTTGTTAAAAGAAGTTATAATATATCAGTGCATGGCTTTGTAAAACAACGATCACAGACATGCATCTAATTTGCAACAGATCCTCTGAAAGAGCTGTAACTTGTATTCTGTACAGAGATTTTATGTTATTAAATGGTACATGTGATTTATACATGTATCATAGACCTACATCAAGCATGCAACAGCATCATCAAGTTACTTCTGAACAGGCTTGCTTGGCCGGACCAGAGTTTTCTATGCAAGAGACTGACTGAATATCTTGATTTGTATAGGTATTTGCATGCAAACAAGCTTACAGGATCAATTCCCCCAGAGCTCGGACAAATGGAACAACTTCATTATTTGTATGAGACTTGCTTTTTTATTTTTAAATATTCAATTCTTCATCACATATAATGTCAACTACATGCATCTAAAAACATCTTTGTTTTGATTTATTCAAGTGATGTGCATGCACTGTGCCACTTGTTTTAAGAAGTTTGATTTTCATCCTCTCTAAGCTTTGCTTTTGTGTTTGCAGGGTGTTGAATGACAACCATCTTACTGGACAAATTCCACCTGAACTTGGGAAGCTTACGAACTTGTTTGACCTGTAGGTTTTCTTGCACGATTTTGAATTTCAGAATTGTGTTGCATGTATGAAGTTTTAAGTTGCTCAATTAATATACTTGCAGAAATGTTGCTGACAACAATCTTCAAGGGCCCATTCCTGATAATCTTAGCTCATGTACCAATCTCAACACCCTGTAAGCATATAACCTCAACTATTACATTGTTTTATAAACCTAGTTCAAGGTGGATATGCCTAATTGATGTTTTTATCAGCAATGTGCATGGGAATAAATTGAATGGAACCATCCCACCTGCTCTCCAGAGGCTGGAGAGTTTGACTTATCTGTAAGTTTCGCCAATCTTTTTGTGGTAATTGGTTTACGGTTGAAGTATTATACTTTTTTTTCTACTATATCTTTCGTGTTCGTCATGGTCATGTTATTGGACTGATAGTGGGAGCAAGGTTCATTAACAAAAATAATATTATTTTTTCTCAGAAATCTGTCCTCCAACAGTCTTCATAGCTCCATACCAATTGAGCTATCTCGGATTGGCAATTTGGATACTTTGTAAGTATAAATCAGTCTATTTTATTCCTCTCCTGTTGCTTTCTCTAAGTATATGTCTTCATATCTTTGAACAGGGATCTTTCTAACAACAAGTTTAGTGGTGCCATACCTTCTTCGCTTGGTGATTTGGAACATCTTCTTAAGCTGTGAGTTCAACTGCTTCATTTTTTTTTTATTTTCATGGATTTTCTTCTATTTCTGTACTGACACCTGTTTTACTATGCTAGGAATTTGAGTAGAAATCATATGACAGGATTTATTCCGGCAGAGTTTGGTAATCTAAGGAGTGTTGTGGACATGTAAGTGCTTGTTACAGTTCTTTTTACTTTTATTTCCGTCTTTTGTACGTCTTTGTGTCTGTGTGCATGTTATTTCTTCTCTAATCGTAGACATGTTTTGCAGAGATCTTTCAAATAATCAGCTCACAGGAATGATTCCTCAGGAGCTCAGTCAGCTGCAGAATTTGTTCGCACTGTAAGTGCCAATATCTGTTGTTGCCCAAAGTTTAGGATGTTTAAGTACTGAAACTTGATGTTTTTTGTTTTGATATTGTCTTCACTTGTGAAAATTATTGCAGGAGGCTAGAGCACAACAATATATCAGGGGAAATGGTGTCTTTGATCAATTGCCTCAGTCTTGCAGTGCTGTGAGTCAATTCTTATTGAATATTCTGATTTCATTTTTTATGTACTGCAACCTGATATAAGATTGCCCATATATTGTTAAGTTCCGCTAATATGAAATTGAATCCTTACAGAAATGTGTCTTATAACAACCTGGCGGGAGATATTCCCACATCCAATAACTTCTCAAGGTTTTCACCCGACAGGTTAGGGACGCTGATTTTGTATTTCCTAAGGTTCTAAAAAATTAGCTGCAGATTGATGGTTCAGTTTACTTCATTGATGTGCACATAATGTTATCACAACGCCTTTTCATGTTTTTTTTTTTGGCTAATTGAACCTTTTCTGTGAAGTTTTGTTGGAAATCCTGATCTTTGTGGCTATTGGCTCAATTCTCCGTGTCACGAGTCCCGTCCAACAGAGAGAGGTAAATTTTATTGTCAATGAAGACAGTTGATCTTAATTGCCATTACTTTTTGTTTATCCCGAGTATCAAATGCAACTAATATGGTTTGTGGACTTAACATGACAAGGTAGACTACATATATCATAACATAAAGATTTTTCATTTTTCATCCAAGTCTTCTCTCTGCAGTTGCATTATCTAAAGCAGCTATCCTGGGAATTGCCCTTGGTGCCCTTGTGATTCTTCTCATGATCCTTATTGCCGCCTGCCGTCCTTACCATCCAACTCCTTTCCCTGATGGTTCACTTGACAAACCAGGTACTCTTTTATAATTTGTCTGCACCCTGTGGATGCTTAACGTAAATGTTGGTCATTTCTGACAATATATATAATGTGTTCACAAGTTTAGTTCAAGAATATATTTTAGTAAGTTGACTGGACTTGAATGAAACACACACAATTGATGAGACATTTTGAGAGGAAAACAAAGTTGGCTAAATGACATCAAGGTTGATGAGACTAATTACTATGTCTGTTAGCACTTCCTGGTGGTCAAGTAATAGTAAAGAAATCCATATGCTGTGTTTATAACTGATACTTTTCAAGTTTTCTTCTCCTTGTTAGGGTTAGCTTTAGTAGAAAGTTCCTGGCTAATGATTTTTATATTTGTGTGATGGCAGTTAATTACTCCACACCAAAGCTAGTGATTTTAAACATGAATATGGCACTTCATATCTATGAGGATATCATGAGGATGACTGAAAACTTGAGTGAAAAGTATATAATTGGTTATGGTGCATCAAGCACGGTATACAAATGTGTTCTTAAGAATTGTAAGCCAGTAGCGATCAAGAGACTCTACTCTCATTATCCACCGTGCTTGAAGGAGTTTGAGACAGAACTTGAAACAGTTGGCAGTATCAAGCACCGAAATCTGGTCAGCCTCCAAGGATACTCCTTGTCTTCTTCTGGAAACCTTCTCTTTTATGATTACATGGAAAATGGCAGTCTCTGGGATCTCCTTCATGGTAAGTCAATATGTTCCTAGTATCTTAATTACGTAAATTATTAGTCTCTAAACACTGTCTATCTGTCATCTGAACGGATTGGGTTAATACTTGATAGAGTTAGGTGCATCTACAATCTTATGTTTAAGGAGTACCCATCAGGAAAATATATTTCATATAATAGCAGAATGGTGTACGAGTTGATTTACTTGTATTTACTTTGCTAGGCCCAACTACCAAGAAGAAAAAGCTCGACTGGGATACTCGTGTCCAGATAGCACTTGGAGCAGCCCAAGGGCTTGCCTATCTCCATCATGACTGTAGTCCACGTATCATACACAGGGATGTGAAGTCGTCTAATATTCTGTTGGACAAGGATTTTGAGGCTCATCTAACTGATTTTGGTATTGCCAAGAGCTTATGCATTTCAAAGACCCATACATCTACCTGTGTGATGGGTACTATTGGCTACATAGACCCCGAGTATGCTCGAACTTCCCGCCTTACTGAGAAATCAGACGTTTATAGTTATGGGATTGTCCTGCTGGAGTTGCTAACAGGAAGGAAAGCTGTAGACAATGAATGCAATCTCCATCATTTGGTTAGTCTTCATTCATTCCTTTTCAATGTTTACAATCCTAAACAAATGTTGAATCATCCAGTTTCTCACATAATGCTTCATATTTCTCGCTCAGATCTTATCCAAGACAGCGAACAATGCTGTGATGGAAACTGTTGATCCGGAGATCACGTCCACATGCATGGACCTTGGAGCAGTGAAGAAGGTTTTTCAGCTTGCACTCTTATGCACAAAGAGGCAGCCAACAGACCGGCCGACTATGCATGAAGTAACACGAGTTTTGGGTAGCCTTGTGCCATCACCTACACAGCCGAAACAAGCAACCCTAAATCCACTATCCATTACACTCTCATCTGTCAAAGCGCCGTGCTACATGGATGAGTACGCAAACCTCAAAACCCCACACATGCTCAATTGCCCGTCTATGAGTACCTCGGACGCACAGCTCTTTCTCAAGTTTGGAGAGGTAATTTCTCAGAACAGTGAGTGAAGACGCATTGGGAAGAATAGTAATGCTGTTGGAGTACACTGGTTATTTAGTGTCTCAATATGGGAAGTAGTGGAAGTTCTGAAGGTTCAGTTCATTGAAAATGTGTACAAAAGATCTGGGTTCATCAGTTATTGTAGGTGGAAAGAAGTAAAAAGATGGACAAGTATTAGTGTGTTACTAATAGTTTTATATATGCTTCATCTAGGTTCATATATCCGCGTTTAGGTATCATCCTTGGTTTTAATACTCGGGACCGGTGTAATTTATCACACCGTTACAAAGCCCTAGTGGGGTTATAGTGTACAGGCACAGGGTTCAGGCTCTGGAGACTGGAGTGCATTATATGGATGAGCATGACCAGCAATAATGCAGTGTGAAGAAAGCAATAATGCACTGTGGAGCCTTTTATGGCCAGGACCATTTCTGTGTCAGTTTTGAAGGTCAGAGAGATTGCTTGCCTCCTCTATATATTCATCATTGATGCAAGTGGGTTTTGCTAGGCTGCATTTAAACTATCTTTGAATTTCGAGTTTCGTGCCTTCTAGCCGGTATATCTACTCCCTTTCGAGTCTCATTGCGTCCTTTGGGCTTGCATTCATTAACAAGGCCCATAATCATTGCATTTGGTTTTTGGGCTTATTCTCTGCGTAAACAGTGACCTCGCCCAACCATAAAACTGGTGCTCCCTCGTGTTTCACATGTCACTCGAGAATCTTTGATCGTCCTGTTGTAGTAATGTGGTGCCTAATCAAAGAGAAAATTTGCATCCCACAAGGCAACAACAATCCTCACCGTCATTTCATTGAGAAGAAGGGAGTTAATATCGACAGTCTTGGCCAAACATGCACATGTTTTCTGGCCAAGTTCGATTCTAAACCTAAAAATATGAGAGTTTATCTACCAAAAATCTCGTTTAGAGCATGCATCTTTCGATTTACCATGGGAGACCGAGTCAATATTGATACAGTAAAGGATATTTAAATAAGATTTGTACTTACTATCGCTTGCTACCCATCATTTTCTCTTAATTCCTCTATAGTTGTTGAGATATATATCCCACATCGGGAATTAGGGCTTTGTTTGTGGGTTTATTAGGGTTTAGGTCACTTCACTCATTGCCAATTGGTTTTCAATATGAATCCCAGACTACTTTATCAATAGTCACTTCAAGCCCATTAGCCATGGTTTAATGGTCGGTTCAAATCCAAAGTTTTACACCAACAATTATTCTTAATTAATTTTGTTTTTTGACCATAAATAAAAAACAATTATGAATTTTTGTCATACTTTCCTAAATGGATAGAACACCATAATGACGTGCGAAAGAGGAAACAAATATGAAAATGGTAAAAATTACCAGATCCCTTTCCGTTAACGTTCAGCCTCGAGGTAAAAAACCAAAAAGAAAAAGGGTCAAAAGTCAGCGCTTCCACTATTCGCACGTGCCGTGTGTCACCCTCTCTCTCTGAGTAGAGAGGTTAGGTGACGTGTCCCCTACACCACTTTGAAACTCCCCTCTCGCCATTTTTTGGACTCTCCTGCTCTACACCTGTTAGGGCGGGAACCCAAATTTCTTTCACCCCTAAAAACCAAAGCCCTCTCTCTCTCTCTCTCTTCGCTCTAACTCCCTTTTTGTCTCTTTCCTTCTCTGGCTTTCGCTTTTGAACCGCTAGGGTTTTCCCGTTCTGCCCTCGCCGGGAGTCCGCCATGAGTCTCCGGAAGGGCACCAAGGTCTGGGTCGAGGACCGCGATTCGGCGTGGGTGCCGGCCGAGGTCGCCGGCTTCCAAGGCAATCAAGTCCAGCTCGTCGCCGGTTCCGGCAAGACGGTCGGGTTTTTTGTGTGTGATTTGTGGAATTGCGGTTGTGATTAGCGTGGTTTTGACTGTTTAATTGTGCGTGTTAGGTTTTGGCTAAGCCGGATAAGCTGTTTCCGAGGGACGCCGATGAGGACGAGCACGGGGGAGTGGACGATATGACCAAATTGACATACTTGAACGAGCCGGGAGTGCTGTACAATCTCAGGAGGAGATATGCTCTCAATGATATATATGTGAGTGTGATTCTAGTGCTGCTGGTAGTTAATCAAAGGGCTTTTCTAAATTTCTTTCCTAAAATTGGTTGATTCGGTAGTGTATTACTTGGTGGAGTGGTGGAATCCATGTCCCAATTTCCATGTTATTCGAGAATTGCAACTAAATGGTGTGTTGTTGGAGTGACAGTGTTTAGTTGCTTGTCAAGTGCCGTATTAATTGGTTTCGATGGTTTACACTTGTTGAGCTACTGGTTCTTGTTTAACCCTAGATAAGACATGCATTCTAGAAACGTTAAAGGTATTCGTATGGACTAAGATAATGCTTTCGATCTCATGCATTCTGGAATTGTTAAAGGTATTCCAAATAAGGGCTTAAGTTCACCCTTTGAGAGTGAACGTGGTTTAATTTGACCGCTTGTATGTATTGGCAATCACGTGTAATGAGTGTGTATAAGACTTGATAATTAACATCCCTTATTGATTCTTCGAGTTAGGTTGGGGTGGGATTAGGATGAAGACATAGTATTATTTAATTTCCAAATGAGAGATTTATACCATAACAATTATTTTTATGTTTCTTTTTTAGAAAATGCATCCATATAACGCTCTCTTTTCCGGGATTGCAGTGTCACTCAACATGAATTGTTTTCTTTTGTCGTTAGACATATACAGGGAGCATTTTGATTGCAGTTAATCCATTTACTAAGCTTCCCCATCTATACAATGTACATATGATGGAGCAATATAAGGGAGCTCCTTTTGGTGAGCTAAGTCCGCACGTGTTTGCTGTGGCTGATGCATCTTACAGGTGTGCAAATCTTTTTTTTCTTATATGGAAGTTGACTGTTGACTGATGTTACATTGCCGTGACTCACGCTAGCTTCTTTTTATAATATAATCCAGAGCAATGGTGACTGAGGGTCGAAGCCAATCAATACTCGTCAGTGGTGAAAGTGGAGCTGGGAAAACAGAGACAACAAAGTTGATTATGCAGTATCTTACTTATGTAGGAGGCCGAGCCGCTAGCGATGAGAGAACAGTTGAGCAGCAAGTTCTTGAAGTAAGATTTCACATTGAGTCAAACAGGTTTACTTTTTATTTGCGAACTACTTGCCATCTGGATAAGAAAATTCAGAGTTTTAAACTCTAGTAGATAAAGGTTTTTTTGTATATTTACCACCAAATTTTGGCAAAGAAGGTGGGATTGCACATATAAGTTTTCTTTTTCTGTTTATACCTTGGGGGGGGGGGGGGGTGTTGGGGTTCAGTTAGCCTGAAGCTTAGAAAATGGGGATAATACTCGCATATACTCAAATATTGATTAACATGGTGTTGTAATAATTTCATTTACCATTTCGTTGTTATTGAGTCACTGATTTTATTTTTTTCATGGTTCAGTCAAATCCCCTGCTGGAGGCTTTTGGGAATGCGAGAACTGTTAGAAATGACAATTCAAGGTGCGCTATATGCTGGTCTTCTCCAAGCCAAGTAATTTATTTATGCAAAAGGTTGAAACAGCTTGTCACTATTCAGTGCCATATTTCAGCTAGAATACTAGTCATGAGAAGAGAGGATATAGATTATCCTTAAACCGTTTCTGCCGTCTTTGTAATGATGATATAATGTCATTCTAAGAACTTCACGTTTATTGCATTTGAACGAATTAGGATAAGGTAAATTGTTGTCAGTACCATTTTGTCTAGCAGTAGCTTGATATCACATCGTGTGATTACCTGTTAAGTTTATGCAATGTTACTAATATTTAATTGTAATTTATGCTTCTATCGGGCAGTCGCTTTGGCAAGTTTGTTGAGATTCAGTTTGATGCAAACGGAAGAATATCTGGAGCTGCAATTAGGACTTACCTGTTGGAGAGATCCCGTGTTGTGCAGATAACAGACCCTGAAAGGAATTACCATTGTTTTTACCAATTGTGCGCATCTGGAAAGGTGGTCTCTCATGTATTAAACATTGTATCTAAACAGTATCTAAACATCTACGTTCATGTATATGATGGGAGTTCTTGACTTTATCTTCAAGCTGATGGTTATTGTTCATTGATTTCTCATAGGACGCAGAGAAGTACAAGTTAGGCCATCCAAGCCACTTTCACTACCTGAATCAAAGCAAGACATATGAACTGGAAGGAGTGAGCAATGCAGAAGAATATATGAAAACAAGAACAGCAATGGATATTGTTGGCATCAGCCAGGAAGAGCAGGTTATAAACTTTTTCTGAGAGGACTACTCTTGAAAATGAATAGTTTGATTTTCCCCTTTTGATAGTTTGTTCACGGATCTTACTGAAAATAATTTGTTTTATCTTTATCCAATCAATAGGAAGCAATTTTTCGCACCTTGGCTGCAATTCTACATTTGGGAAATGTTGAATTTTCTCCTGGAAAAGAGCACGACTCTTCAGTTTTAAAGGATCAAAAATCCAGCTTTCATATGCAGATGGCTGCTAATCTTTTTATGTAAGTGATTTATGTAGCTTGACCTGAACTTCTATCTTTTATGAATCTGTATTAGCAGACTGATGGGCAATCTGACTAATCGTATCGCCTCCTAGTCTTCTTTAATGAATTCTGATTGTGGGTCTTTTCTTTTAAGATGTTATATTGTTCTTTATAGGTCACCCTTGGAATTTTTGTAATGTTTAACTAGTAGAGTAACTAACACTTTTGTTAGCTATAGAGTAACTTAGTTGTTACAGTTCTGTTTGCTATTGGAGCATTCATCAATACCCGTAACCATGTAATAGGGTGCATTTGTTCTTTCTTTGTCTAACTTGGTTACCTTATTACTCAGGTGTGATGAAAACCTCTTGCTAGCAACATTATCTACTCGTACAATCCAAACTCGTGAGGGAATTATTATTAAAGCTCTCGATTGTAATGGTGCTGTTTCTAGTAGAGATGCATTGGCAAAGACTGTTTATGCACGATTGTTTGATTGGTATGGGTTAATTTCCCCCTTCAAAGTAGTCCTAGTTTTAGCTGACTTTCCTGAAGTGATTTTTATTATTTTGATTGAAATGTGATATGTTCACAGGCTTGTTGAGAAGATTAACAGGTCTGTCGGGCAAGACTTGAATTCCCAAATGCAGATAGGAGTTTTGGACATTTATGGTTTTGAGTGCTTTAAAGACAACAGGTAAGATTGTTAACTCATGTGTAGAAATTTATGTCATTACTATGCAAATTTACCTTGCCGTAGGAGTAGTCATTTAGTGGCAATTCAGTTTTTATATAGTTTATTATCATGGTGCTCTGAACTTGCTTGACAAATCCAGAAAGTTTATGAGCCTTCACTACATTAACTTCATCTCTACTGTTATCTGTTAATTGGTGATAGTCACTAAATCGTAGTCTTTGCACCTCAATGTTATCCCTTCATCATTTATGATCATTGTTTTAGTAAATAAGGGTCATTGATTAATTAATCATTCATTTCCACAGTTTTGAGCAATTTTGCATTAATTTTGCAAATGAGAAGCTGCAGCAACATTTTAACGAGGTATGTGTTGCTGTTTTAAATAACAAATTGTTATCTTGTGCTGTCTTGTAAGTTTCTGTTACTAATTTTCTCAACTTCTCTTGCACTTGCTCCAGCATGTATTCAAGATGGAGCAGGAGGAGTATAGCAAAGAGGAAATCAATTGGAGCTACATTGAATTCATAGACAACCAAGATGTTCTAGATTTGATTGAGAAGGTTTCTTCCCCTTCTATCTCTCCTAATTTAGTGATCTACCCATGGACATTAATGTTACCCTACATTGATTTGCAGAAACCTCTTGGGATCATTGCTCTGTTGGATGAAGCTTGGTACAATTAAGTTCTTCACTATAGTTTGGTGCATGTTATACTCCCTATAGTAGTTTAGTAGTTTTTTTTTTTCCTTATTCTGATTTTCTCATCTTTGCAGCATGTTCCCGAAATCAACACACCACACATTTTCAACCAGGTTGTTTCAGAGTTTCCGGGACCACCCAAGGTGGGAGAAAGCAAAATTTTCTGAGACAGATTTTACCTTGTCCCATTATGCTGGAAAGGTATATCATTTTCATTTTGTGCATATGTTGATCCACATAATATTTTGCTTATTAATCTACTTCTTCACTGCTTCTATAGGTCACTTATCACACAGATTACTTTTTGGATAAGAACCGTGATTATGTGGTGGTAGAACATTGCAATCTTTTGTCTTCCTCGAAATGCCCCTTTGTTGCTAATCTTTTCTGCTCACTACCTGAAGAATCTTCAAGATCATCGTACAAGTTCTCTTCTGTAGCCACTAGATTTAAGGTATATATAAATTAATGTACATTTCCTTATTTAATATGTGTGCGCTGCTGATATTTCTTCCGTGTTATTTTGGCATTTCCAGCAACAACTTCAGGCATTGATGGAAACCCTCAATACAACAGAGCCGCATTATGTACGGTGTGTGAAGCCAAATTCATTGAATCGACCACAGAAATTTGAGAATCTGAGCATCTTACATCAATTACGTTGTGGGGTTAGTACAAAAAAAATACTATCATGTACTTGGTGCATTTTTTTATTGATGGAATATTGATAAAGTTGTTTCATCTAATGATTTTCTGATTTGACACTAGGGTGTTCTAGAGGCTGTTCGGATAAGTCTGGCAGGCTATCCCACTCGTAGGACTTACTCAGAGTTTGTAGATCGTTTTGGAATATTAGCTCCTGAATTTATTGACGCGGCGTAGGTTCCCATTCATCTTTCATAATGATTTATAATGTTTACTTTATTTGTTTTCTTTTGGTTTGTTAAATTTAGGTGTTTTGCTTGTTCCACTTAAATAGGCATCTGCATGGACAAAGCTGGATGATTCTATTCATTTGTTGTGTTTGTTTATTTATAATTTTGTTTTATTCTATATCCCCTTACCTTATTCTGTATACTAATATTGTATTTCTTTGATTTCTGTCCATGCAGCTATGATGAAAAATCTACAACTGAGAAAATTCTGAAGAATTTGAAGCTTGAGAATTTTCAGGTACTTGTCCTGTAATCATGTTCTTTATTATGTTAACAAAGCACTGTGAGTGGGCATTTCTCTATGTAGTAAATAATTGACAAGGATGTCTTTTCCTTTTTTGAAGTTGGGAAGGAACAAAGTGTTTCTTAGGGCTGGTCAAATTGGAGTTTTGGACTCCAGACGTGCTGAGGTCTTGGACAATGCTGCAAAGCGTATTCAATGTCGGTTGCGAACATTCGTTGCCCGCAGGAATTTTGTTTCAACTCGTGCTGCTGCCTTTGCACTTCAAGCTTTTTGTAGAGGTTCTTTGAATTGCTTCTGCCAGATTTCATCAGAAATGCAAAATCTTATTCTTCCTCTCACTTTATTGTGATTCTTTATATATTAATTTAATTTTTATTTCCTTCTGAATTTGATGTTTGAAGGATTCCTTGCTAGAGCACTGTATGCTGTAAAACGAGAGACAGCTGCTGCTATTTTCATACAGAAACATGTCCGAAGGTGGCTATTGAGGCATGCTTATGTTGAATTATATTCAGCTGTCGTTACCTTACAGTCCAATATCCGTGGTTTTTCAACCCGCCAAAGATTTGTGCATGGGAAGAAACATAAAGCTGCTACTCTGATCCAGGTAAACAAATCTCCTGTGTTATATGTTGCCTTGTGCAAGCATGAGGAAGATTTCTAGTAAACAGTGCCATTACCTATAAAGTTGTGTTTTGTTCAGACATTCATTTATGTCTTCTATGTGCTTTTAATCTTTGGTGCACTGGTGTTTGGGGAAGATTGCTAGTAATAGCAGTGCCGTTAGTTATAAAGTTGCATTCTGTTCATGTCTTTTGTGTAATGTCATCTGGCTTGGTTTAGCTTCATATGCCATCATAGCTTTTAATTTCTATTTTGATATAATATAAATCTGTTAGGCTCGGTGGAGAATGCGCAAGGTTCGGTCAGCTTTCAAACATCATCAAGCTTCTATTGTGGCGATACAATGTCTTTGGAGGCGGAAGTTAGCTAAGAGAGAGCTCCGAAAGCTTAAACAAGTGAGTTAAATAGCAGTGTTTCTCATATATTCAAATATGCATAAAAAGGGTCTCATTGCCATCAATTTTTTGTTTATTATTTACAGGAGGCAAATGAAAGCGGTGCCTTACGTTTAGCTAAGAATAAACTTGAGAAGCAGTTGGAAGATCTCACATGGCGACTGCAGCTTGAGAAAAGAATGCGGGTATCTGTTTCTTCTGTGCGCATTGTCCATTCCCATATTCATGTAGTATTGGAAATGAAGTTATTGTTTCCTTAAAAAAAGTTAAAAGTGCTGTTTTTATATAAACAATTAACATTCTGGCAAGCTTTACGATGTTTGAAATTTCTTTCTAATTGCAAGCTTTATGGCATGCAGGTTTCTAATGAAGAAGCCAAGTCAGTTGAAATTTCAAGGCTTCAAAAAGTGGTGGAATCTTTGAACCTCAAGTTAGATGCATCGAAATTGGCAACAATTAATGAGTGCAACAAGAATGCAGTGCTACAAAATCAGTTGGAACTCTCAGCGAAAGAAAAATCTGCTTTGGAAAGAGAACTAATTGATATGGCTGAATTGAGAAAAGAAAATGCTCTTTTAAAGGTAGAGGAATGTGATTCCTTTCTGGATATTTTTTATTTTATATTAAATCTTGTGGAATGTGATATCTAAATATTTTGTTTGCAGAGTTCAATGGATGCTTTGGATAAGAAGAATTCTGATCTGGCGAATGAGCTTCTCAAGGCTCAGAAAAACACTAATGACACCATTAAGAAGCTGCAGGAATTTGAACGCAAGTGTTGCGATCTCCAACAGAATGTAAACAGGTGTTTTTCAGAAATTCATCACTTACTCCAATTCTTTAATGCAGTCTAATTGTGTATAGAATTCTGGATATTTATTTTAAACATTTATTTTTCTGTAAGTAGGGTCTTTTTTTTTTTTTTTCCTTCAGATTCTACATCTATTTTGCTCTTGTGTCTTATCTTAATTCTTGCTTACTATTTATTTAATTTACAGTCTAAAGGAGAAACTCTTGGTTTTAGAAGATGAGAATCATATCATGCGACAAAAAGCCCTTGTTGTCTCTCCAAAAAGCACTCGACGTGGTTTTGAAAAGGCAACTGTTCCTGAGGTAATATATGCATGATTAAATGTTTTGACCTACAAAACCTGTTCTGGGGGGGAGGGGGTTTTGTAACTGACGGACCTCTTTGCCAAAGTCATATTCTCCACCTACCACTGGAGAGCAGAAGAAAGTGAAATGTAATGTAATGGGTGACTGATTACCAGAGATCATATATGAAACATATGGTTAAACCATTTGGCATGCAAACTATTTAAATCTACTCTAGAAAGCGTAATTTTTATTCTCCCGCTCTTTCTATGTGTGGGTCTCCTTCCTCTTTTTTACAGTTATGTGTTGAGATTGGAACTAAATATTTATCTTCTACTTTTTCAACTATTGGTAGTAACTTGGTATGGAGCAAGAGTTATCAAGTATGCAGGTGTTGCAAACACCGTATTATATCTAATTTCACTTCTTGCACACACTACAATGGCTGGGAAGGTTTATGCATAGAATTGTCAGCTTCCCCATGGTTAATCCTTTGCCTAGCTATATTTATTGTCTTGTTACTGGTGTGCAACATTCCCATTTGTATATAAGAGCCATGGTTTCCTATTAAGATCATTGTTTTTAATGGTAACAGATGAACTCTGGTGCACTTGTTCCCCACACTGATCGAAAGCCTGAATTCGTAAGACATGATCTCTCTCTCTCTCTCTCTCTCTCTCTCTCTCTCTCTCCTCTCTCTCTCTTTTTCTTATTGCTGTAACAAATGATAAATGTATGATATACCTGATGCAGGAGTCACCCACCCCTTCAAAAATGATAACACCCTATTCACATGGCCTGTCCGAATCACGGCGAACAAAGCTAACAATGGAGAGGCCACAGGTTATAACTCTTATTGTTTCCTGAGCCTGATGTATAGCTTTTACAATTCACTGTTATCTTCGTACTGATTGTATTTGGTATTCTGTAGTGTAATTGTGTTTAGCAATTTGCTTTGATGTATACAGGAGAACTATGAAGTCCTATCAAGGTGTATTAAAGAGGATATTGGGTTTAAAGACGGTAAACCATCAGCAGCTTGTATCATATACAAATGCCTTCTTCAGTGGCGTGCTTTCGAGTCTGAGCGGACAGTTATTTTTGACCATATAATCGAGGGGATAAATGATGTTCTGAGGGTAAGTATCTTTTATGTATTTAATGTGTGCTTATGATTTGGATGTATTACCATACCTGAAATACATAATGTCGGAGAGCTTCAAATTTTTTTTTTGTGTTATTTGTTGTTTTTTCTTTATAACCACAAAGATAAAGGAAACTCAAGGATCTTAAATTCTTTGCATTTGTTTCAGGTTGGAGATGACAACATTACCTTGCCATACTGGCTGTCCAATGCCTCAGCACTTCTATGTCTTTTGCAGAGGAATTTACGACCAAATGGTTTCCCACCAACTCAGCGTTCAGCAGGGTCTTCCAGTTTAGCTCTAAGGATCGCACAAGTAAGTTGCAATTAAATGTGGGTTCACTGAATTTTCTTTTTTTATTTCGTATTATTGGTATTTTTCATTTTGCATATTCACAGGGACTGTCATCGCCGTTCAAACATGGAGATGGTATGTCACATTTAGAAGCAAGATATCCAGCTATACTGTTCAAACAACAGCTGACTGCTTGCGTAGAAAAGATCTTGGGTTGATGCGTGACAGTTTGAAGAAGGAGCTGTCCCCTTTATTGGGATCATGCATTCAGGTGTGTTAAGTGCTCTTCTAATTTAAAATATAGGTGCATTATCACACTATGTTCATTTTTATTCTACTATTAGTAGCATCAGTCTTGAATGTATATCCATGTTAAGTGTGCTCATTTAGTGGTGTAGACCGTGTAGTGGTTTTGCAATTTTCGATTTTTGATCTTTGGCTCTTCATACTATTTGCAAGGCACCCAAAGCTGCACGAGTTCATGCTGGGAAGTCTAGATCACCTGGTAATGCTCCTCAACAATTACCTGGCAGTCAGTGGGACAACATAATCAAGTTTTTGGATACTCTTATGATACGATTACGTGGAAATCATGTATGTGAGCTAGATTACTCATTCAGTTGTTTAGTACTTTTGTTGCTTTATCTATATTACATGCTGTAAAGTGTGTTGGTCATGTTCACCCAAGCCATATGGTCGAGTAAGACTTATTATATCACCAGATGATTCAATTGTTAACTCTTGATTGTTCATGCACCGAGTTTAAAATCATATTATCTATCTGTTGTGTTGAAGGTTAAAAATCCTATCAAAAGTTGCAATCTTATGCTGTTTTGTGACTTTGTCCTTTAATTAACTTTCTATTTGATTCTGACCTAAGCATTATACTTTACTCAGGTACCTTCATTCTTCATTCGTAAGCTCATTACACAGGTCTTTTCGTTCATCAATATGTCACTTTTCAACAGGCAAGAGTTTACTGCTATTCTAGTTTTTTATCGCTTATATTTTTTAATGTTTTATTGACTCTTCTTGTTTCCCTTGGTAGTCTTCTGCTGCGACGTGAGTGTTGCACATTTTCAAATGGAGAATATGTAAAATCAGGTTTAGCTGAACTGGAGAAGTGGATTGTCAACACTGGGGATGAGGCAAGTAAAATTTCATCTTGCAAGAAATTTCTGTTTTGGTGGTAAATACATTGCTCTGAATCTTCAATCGGTGTAGTTTGCAGGAACCTCATGGCACGAGCTAAATTATATCAGGCAAGCTGTTGGTTTTCTGGTATATAAGCTAAAACTGTTTCCTTTGATATTTTAAAATCCATGATCTATCAGAAGTCAAAAACCTTTTCTGCTTGTTCAACTGGTTTAGGTAATTCATCAGAAGCGGAGAAAATCTCTGGATGAGATCAGGCAGGACCTTTGTCCGGTATGATTATTTTGCCTGTGTGTGTCTCAATTCTATGTTGTCCTGTCATTGCTGGCGTGGATGACCTATAAACTGACAAATTGAACTCATCCTGATGTTGTTTAATGTACAGGCATTGACAGTTAGGCAAATCTATCGAATTAGTACCATGTACTGGGATGACAAATATGGCACTCAGAGTGTGTCCAATGAGGCATGTTTCCTGTTTCATAAATCTCTATCCATGGGCCTTTTTTTATTTTTTATTTTTAATTTTTAAATCTTCTAACATTATCTTGCTGCGGGCAGGTGGTTGCCCAGATGAGGGAGCTTTTGAACAAGGACAACCAGAATCTTACCTCCAATTCATTCTTATTGGATGATGATCTAAGGTAATCTGCCTTGCATTGGATATTCAGTCTTGCTCAAAACAAAATCATGCTTGTATGGTTCTAAATCGAATGGCAGAACTTGAACCTTAAACTTTTGTGTCCTTGACCATTTTTTAGCCATAATAAGTGAGAACTGGATCCTTTCATCTTTCAGAAGTTCTCGTCTTACCTTGCTCGCATTGCAGATGCTTTTCTTTTTATCTCTCTTTTTTGGTTTTCTAACTTCTTATTTTCTAATTGCAGCATTCCATTCTCTACGGAAGATATTGACAAGGCGATTCCTCTTATTGATCCCTCAAATATCGAACTTCCATCTTCCTTGTCTGGTTATTCTTGTGTTCAGTTTCTTGCCCAGCACCAAAATGAAATAGTCCGTTCATCCCAAATAGTTGCTGCGTAAGCTTGTTTTGAATCCGAAGGCTAACACAGTGATTGCTTTGAAGTTAAAAGTTGTAGGCAACAATGGCTCTCTCCACCCACACAAAACATGGAGCAGTAGTCATCTAAATATTAGAGGGTGACTCCACTCATTGCTCTAATTTGTTATTTAGTGTTACTGGGGTTCATCAGGCCTGATGAATTCATTTCCCTTCCTTCAATCATTTGTAGGTCTTAGGACTGGTTTATTGTAATTATGTTGTTTTATATCTTGTTAGGTTCTTTATTCTTTTTCCTTTTTGGGGGGAGGGTTGTGGATAGGGTGAACTTAGCCTTTAAGGTGACTCTTGGAATCTGGTTCATGTTGTATCAAAGTGTTATGTAAATTCTTCATTTGTACATTTAGCATGGCCATTAGGAATTTGATTCATTGTTTTGATATTTCAACTGGAATGTTAACCGGTTTTGCGGAGTATTGCAACCGAGTGCTTTTCGAGTTTCGAAAGCCATCTTAAGATTGTAATCGAAAAAAACAAAAAAACAAAACAAAACAAAAACCGTTATATGATCATTATGATGTGCAATTGACCAGGCTTTTGGCACCGGCATCAAACCTTTTGTATTAGTACTTCATATTTGTAACAAGGAATACACATGACTAATTCTACGTTACAAGTGATGCCGCCACTGAGTAACATTCTCCGTAGGAGATTTGATTAGATGATAGAAAATAAAGAGCTTGGGAGTAGGAGGCGAGGTTGTGGGTGCCGACAGAGGTGTTATGACTTATGAAACCCGAAGGGTCTAAGGGCACGTTTGGTATTACAAGGGACTAACATGGATTGAATTCTTACATAGCCTAAACCCGGAAGTCCCATGTTTGGCAATAAGCAGGAATCTTGTATATGAGACTGTAGAGTCCCAAATTCTGTCCTAGACTTTCTAACATATAGGCCCCAAAAACCATGGGATTGTGGAAGCCCTTGTTCTGAGCTTCTCATCTTACCTTGCTTTCATTGCAGATGCTTTTATTCTTGTCTCTCATATTTGGTTTTCAGAACTATTTATTTTCTCATTTGCAGCATTCCATTCTCTACAGAAGATATTGACAAGGCAATTTCTCTTACTGATCTATCGAACTTCCATCTTCCTTGTATGGCTATTCGTGAGTTCAGTTTCTTGCCCATCTCCAAAATGAAATAGATAGTTGCTGCATAAGCCTTGTTTTGAATTTGAAATATAGCACAGTGCGTCCCTTTTACATTTAGTTTAATGTCTTTCAAGAGTATTGCTCTTAGAAAAGGTGGAAAACCGTCGCAAGAGTTAAATACAACATGAGATTTCTGGAACTGGTATTGGTACTTCATATTTGTCACAATTCTACATGCCTTGAATGCACTTCCGTTGTCCATTGTGGGTTTTACTGGTTAAGCATATGTACAAACCAACAATATGAAAGTTCTAAAAGCTACATTTTCAAACTAGATTAGATCAGAAGCTACTTCTTAACAGCTCTAAAGCAACGATGCTTGTTCGAAAGAATAGCGTGGCGTTTTGAGTCATTGCTGCATATTTGGATGTGAAGGAAAGAAGCGAGAAGTGGTATTTACAGCAGCAGAAGTAGTACATTCCTGCAAGTCAGCCAAGGATAATGATCGCCAAGCAGAGTGATTTCCGAGTTTGTTAAAAGATGGAGGAGCAAGGGAAATTGAATTGGAATCACCACTAGTGCTGGGACTGGATTCCGCGCTGCACATTGCCATAGCCAAAGCCAACGTGCTCTGACTTGCGGTGATTGTTCTCTTTGAAGATTTGGATATCCCGCCCCCGCAAATTCTCAGATTAGAAGCGAGCATGTTCCTGCGTTTCCTGGTATAGGGATCATCTGGCTTTGCAATCTCTTTAATGGAGGAAGAAGTTGCAGCCTCTGCCAGACTCGTGAAGGACTTAGATTTGTAGTTATAGAACTTCGAGATGCCTCTCCTACAAAATGCAAACC
Source organism: Fragaria nilgerrensis (assembly GCA_010134655.1). NCBI lineage: Eukaryota > Viridiplantae > Streptophyta > Magnoliopsida > Rosales > Rosaceae > Fragaria > Fragaria nilgerrensis. Next base: position 28,585,460 of record CM020978.1, on the reverse strand, counting down.
GCCATTAATCAGTCATATGAACATCAACCAATTCATCCAACCAAAATAGGCATTACTAATCAAAACTTTGCAATATCTTCACCACTATGTGCTTTGTTATACAAAATCAACAACCTAGCTCTCAGCTAAGAACACACATTCCTAGCCTCAACAAAATCGAAGGATGTGTAGATTTTTCGGGTATTTGTCTTCAAATTTCCAAAATAATTCTTACAAATACTTAGTTTAGAACAACAATACATAGCAACACGAATATGATTCAGAAAAAACCCGAAAAATGACAATGCAAAAACCAAAATTGCAGAAAGTAAAAACGGAATTTCGGTTCTAACCTGATAGGCAAAACCTCCTCCAAAGCCTCCATCATATCCAAAGGACCTTTATACGAGCTCTGAGCCTCGTCATTCTCCTCGTCGCCTTCGTCCTCCGACCTCCCGGACGACACGTCGCTGTTCTTCCCTAACGAAGACGACGACGACGAAGACGCAACCGGAGCCGGCGACGACTCAAATAACAAACCAAACGACATCGCAGCACCGTGCATGAAGCCAGACGAGGACGGCTCCACGTCGATTCTCTCCAACGCGATCGACATGAATGAAACTCACAACTCCGAAAATCCAAAACCAACACAAAGCAAGGAGGGTTTGGTCGTGAAATGAAACTCAAGCAGATCCAAAGGAACACCTACATTGTACTTATCTATCTCTCTCCCACCATTTTTTATATATATAATATTTATATCTGGTTATGCACTGTAAATTACTTTAATTCTATTATTAGGATAGATGATTAGGGAAGGTTAAGAAGATAAGCCAGTTAATTAGGGAGTTGATAATGTCGTATTATATTGCTGTTAAGTACTGTTTAATTAAATAAAGGCCAGCAAGGAAAAGTTGTAGGACTTATCCTCATCCTCATTACGAGAAAGCGTCCTTTACCCAACTGGATCCACTACTTATCACCAGGAGCTGTTATTATCTGCTTCGCATCTCATCCTACTCAAATTTGGCTCTCTCTTTCTAAATCAATTTACCACAACTACACTGCATATTCGTTCTTATTTACTATTTTCGAGTAGTCAATGCTAGTAATCTTTAAAATGTAATCTTTAAAATATAATCTTCGGAACTGTTTTAGATAAAATGAATGAGTAGACCGTTATTCTCGTTATCCTTCCACAAATGTATATTTCTAAGTAATCTAAGATTCATGTCATGCCATGACTTTTGAACAAAGAAAGAAAATAGTGGCGTCGAGCCTTTTTCTCTTTGGTTGAGAGAGCGAGTCCACCAAAGTGATGATGATGTAGGAGATCACATCCCAATCCCTTGTTTTGTATAGAATCAGGGGCGTTATATTCCGAGGTACCTGCCCGAACTGCCAACAGATTTGAGTGAGGAACCGTTGACACGTGGACCAGTAAGGAAGCCCCCACGTTGAGCAATCACTGAGTTGTGGTCGGTCGATGACGTGGCTATGAAAAAAAGGGGAAAGTCATTGGGCCTCGTGGGTGGTGAGGCTTATCCAAATGAGAAAGACCCCACTAAGTCAAGGGCAAATACAGTTTACGTTGGATAAAATCAGTCTTATTTTTCTTTTTGTGAATAACAATGACTGAAATAATAATGGTCGGCTAACGGGTGGCATTATGTCAAGGAGATAATCCATTTTATCTTGATGATTCAGCTTGATGTGGCATCTAGACGACGATCGCAACGCCTATGGCTATGCCAGTGCTTACACATTCTGTTGGGTATGTACGTATTGGTATCACGATTTTATACGTAGGATATATATATTTATACCATCAATTAGCTTAATGAGACACGTCTCCATCGGTCGTGAGTTGTCCTTCATTGGTTATATACGTATCGGTTGACATTTTAAACCACTTAAACTCAATACTTATTCTCAAAACTCAATTCCCAGTTTAGTATCGAGTTTTGAGAATTAAAATCACGTATAATCACCATTTTGAATAGATTTTTAGTTTGATAAAATCTTAAAATGTGTTTATCTAACCATGATTTTAAAAAACAGGTAAGGGGTTGCTTATTTAAAACCGAGTTTTTAAACCATAATACTAAACTAAGCCAATTTATGAACATAAAATTGTGTATTTTTTCAATTACATAATAGTTGTGTATGCATAAATAGGATTGGACATTTAACCGATTGCGTGCAAAAAACCGACCGAACCGAACCAAAAAACCGGATCGGATAACTGAACCGAAACATTTGGGTCAAAAGTAGTGAACCGATCCGAACCAGTTTAAATCAGATTGGATCCGATTCAAGCTCTTAACAGACCGAAAATAACCGAACCGACCCGAATTATATAATGTGTGTATATATATATATAATTTATATATCTGAAACGTTATTATTATTAGTTAATTTTATCTCTACTTACACTTAATCTCTCTATATAAAATACAATTTCTCATCTAACTTATTTCTTAGAAAAAATATGTTAGTGTAGAAAAGATAAAAATGTATTAGATTACTTGTTGTACTTTAAGTTTATAAAAAAATCACATATTACTCAAGTCAAAAATTTGAAGTTTAACTTTACAGTAAGATACTAGATGAGTCAAACGTTTTTCAAATATGGATCAAAACCGAAACCGACCCAACCGATCCAAAAATTCAGATGGGCTGAATATTCAGGTCAAAGGTCTTAAAATTCGGTTTTTGTTGGAAAAAAACTTTAAACCGAATAATTTAGATTGATTTTGGTTTCATCCTAAAACGGATCCGAACTGAAAATGCTCATCCCTATGCATAAATTTATGTGTATACCATAGAACTCACTTGGTTATATAACAATGATCAGGTAAACACAACTCTACGTATCATTAGAATACTAGCTATAAGACATGGAAGCAATAAACTTGCAAAATTTAGATAGATATACGTACGTAAGTTTTTTTTGCGTCAATTTACAGCGATTGTGGTGAATTCTTATTCGAACTTGACGACATTCACTGTCCCAGAAATAAGAAAATGGCAGCGAAAGCTAGCTATAATCTGGTACTGTATATATATACATAAGATTAGTTCTAGTTCATCACGCGATAGACTTGGTTGCTAGCTTTGCCAAGACCCCAACCGCCTGTGAATTGACGTAGGTGCATGGCTCTGTAAACACAGACTCCCAGCGCTTGTCATGGAACTGATCGTTAATATCAGGCCCTCCCAAGATAGCTCCGGTCAGCTCGTTAGGGTTTGGAACATCCTTGTTATACCAGTACACAAAGCTCATGGGGCAGTTGACATTGCTGGAATCAGTCCCCACCGGAATCGACGCGCCGCGGTGGTGCGCCTGCGTCGGGGCGTTTTGGCCGAAGCCAACCATGTAGGATCTGCCGTTAGGGTTGTCTCCTAGCAAGAGGTCGATCTGTTTCTTAGCGAAGGCCATGAGGTGGGTGCTATCGAACTGCTTGTTGGAGCATTCTACCTTTTGGTTGTGTTCGGCTAGGAAATCACTGTAGACGCTGAACAAGAGGGCGGCGCCGGTGACGTACTGTGTGTTGGCGCCGTCTCGGAGGTGGATCATACCGCTCGGAGTGGTTTTGACTTGGGCGTATGGACTTTCCGGGATGTTGGAGCAAATGAAACTGTCTGCTTGGTTCTTGAAGTTCTCTAGGGTCTTATCGCCCTCAAAGAACATCTGCAACAATATATGGAAAATTAATATTCACAATTTGCTTTTGTTGTCACATATACACTTGAAGATTATACGATATAAAAATGAATTAATCACCTTGGAGACAAGGATTTGAGCTCCAGCATACTTAAGATCCCAGCTAAACTCGGCCACAGTAGCGGTAACGGCTTCTTCGTGTATGTAAGTTAAGTACTCTGGTCTTTTGGTGGCCTTATACAACCATGTAGCTGCCCAAAATAGCTCGTCCTACAAGACCATATTTCAAATCAAGTAAAGAATTAGGATCGATTTTGTCCTATAAGATTTTGCTTCGCTAGGTAAGTTATACAGAAAAGATTGGTTACATTGTAGCCGGAGAAGGAGCAGTAGAAAGGGCACTCTCCGTCGTAAGTTCCTTTATGTAGTTTAGCCATTTGGAAGAGCTACAAGAAAGAGGAAAGAAAATAACTAGCTTGAAATAAATTCATTGATTAAACTGAAACGTATATGGAAACATATACATATATGTACCAGCTTTGCTTTATTGAGGAGACGACGAGCATAGGCACGATCAAAGGGTCTGAACACGATGGAAGCAGCAGCCATTGCCGCCGAGGTTTCACCTGCAATTTCTGATCCGGGAGTGTTCTCATCGATCTTCAACACAGTTCTGGTGTCTTCATGTCTTCTGGTCGAACCCAACACTGATGGTCTGCATTGGGGTCTCCTACTTGAACGTACAATGTTTTTTTTCTACTAGCTTTGAGAAAGTAATCCGTTCCCCATTTAATCCCGTCGATGACATTCTGCAATTCTCCTGTAGCCTTTAGCTCCGATTGGTATTGGATGGCTGCCCACGCCAGTGTTGTGACTGTGAAAGCCATCGGAAGTCCGTACTTGACATTGTCGCCGGCATCATAATATCCCCCTGCAAGGTCCACCTGTGACCAAAAATCACAAATTAAAAACACAGCCACCAAAACTAAAATTCAATACAAATCCAAGTGATTGAACTGACCCTCATGAATACATGCATATCATCAAAAATAATACAGATGTTAACAGCGACAAGCGTGACAAGTACGTACATTTGCTAGTTTGCCATCATCGAGGGCGGAGTCTCCTCTCCATTTTGGTCTGTGATTAGGAGGGAGCTTCCCTGACCTTTGTGCCTCAAGGAAGATGATGGACTTGGTTAGGGCATCCTTATAGTCCAAATGAGCATGGAGTCCTTGAAAGAGTGCGAGCCATACAACAACGATCGCCGAGGGTTTGCCTACGTACATGGTTCTCGGATAGATGATACTTGGCGATGATGGAAATGCAGAATCCCTTGCTTCTTTAATAGACGAGCAGGGAGAGGTAGAGGAAGAAAAAGGTTCGAGGTTTCTGTTTGGACGGCTACTGTTAATTTTATTCCTTGGGAAATTAATCGACAGAACGAGGGTGGCGGAGGGATCGGTGGGAAGCCATTTTTGGGAGGAAGGAGTTTAAACGTGGGGTGGGAATTGAACAAAGCTTGTGGACTTCAAGTTTACTTAACCGTTTCATGCCTAATATCTACCTCTTGTCTGTACTTGCATTTTACGGTAGACCATAGACACCCAGAATAGTAGAATGAGCAAAATAGTAACCATAGACCATTCGTTAAAAAAAAAAAAAAAAAATTGAATAGGTGAAGTTATTTTTTTTTTCTTTTTCTTTCATGTACGTCTTTTGATTCTCCTCGATAATGAAAGGATTTAAGGTTTATTGAAATGTAGAGTGCAGAAAACTAAAAGGAAAACGTAAAGAAAAATTTGAGGCTGGATAATGAAGTTACAACAATTATATATCGGGCTCAAGATGTAGAACGACGCAAATTCTCTTGCTACTTAACTGATATAAACCTATCATATAGTTAACAGATGATGGCGTTAACAGATGATAGTTGGATATTAATTGTGTTTCATCATCGATCGAAACCATAGGACATTTGCCACTTGCCAGGTTAATCTCTGTTCCACTCCCTTAATCAAGTTCAACCGGAGGTTCTCCATTCAACAATGGAATGAAGTCCTCTGTTTCCTGAGGCTTAGTTCATGTGTTACATCTCTGACAAAAATTTGTCTACAAAACTTTAGATTCCGGCTGATACATCATCGGAGAAAGTTGTTCATATCTAAAAAGTTTCAGCCTAGAAAGAACTCATCGGAATAAATTGTTCTCTAAATGAATATTCTCCAACAATCATTTATCAGTTTTTCTAGAAGTTGAAGAAGATTGTTTAGCTAATTTAGTAGATGAGAGATATCATAAAATGAAATATCCAAAAGGTACCCACGAATAGGTTTCTACTCTAGCTGCATTGGGCTGTTAATTTGTTTGAGCTTTGTATTGGACTAGAAATGCCTGGTAGCTGCTGACTTCACTCTTCAGGTCCGTTTTTCAGCAGCAAAGATTTTGAAACCAATATAAATTTGATGTATACTTCAAAGTTCAAATACAAATCACTACACTTGGAATGAGGGATTTGCCTATCTAACTTATGTAAATCCCCAAATAATGGCTGCAAGGAATCATAGGCTGGTAAGCGAATGGTCACCCTCCCATCTATGCGGAGGTTGACCATTCGCTGGTAAATCCCCATATAATGGCTGGTAAGGAATCACAGGCTGGTAAGCGCAAGAAGCCCCAATAAAGCACACTCACCTATGCCTTGTAATGCTCTTCAGCAATGACATCTTCGCTGGTGTGAGCAGTTTATCTCCTCAACAAACCACTTGCCCCTTAAAAAAGTGAGGCATGGAGATAAATGAACCAGTTCAGCAACGCCTAATTATACTAGCAACATTTCTGCCAATCTCTTCTTTTGTTTGCTCTGACACAGGAACATCTCCCAGGTACATGTCAAAGAAAGCCCCTGAGAGAAAAATTGTACGAATCAAACATTTATCCCAGAGTAAGTATATGACTGCATTCTAATCCACCATTTCCCGAGAGGCACATTGAGATCTTAGAGAAATGGAAGGGGAAAACAAGAAGGAGATTCACTTACTGCACAGCTCCTTGCTTTGGACTGCTCCAATCTGATTATCTCCAACTGCAAAATCAAATTTCCATAAATTTTTTGTACAGAGTAAATCAATCAGGATCAACACATGACACAAATCTGTCCTAGACATCATTGAGCTGAATATATGGATCAGCAAGCAATGTAGAGCACAATAGCAACTAGAAAGAAGGAAGGAAACTGAAAAGAGGGGCTTGGGGGCTTTGAAACTGTATCTTTAATGATTAAATTGAGCCATCACATGATTCAGCCATGGCAGATGTATTCATATAACAAAATCAGAACAATCACTACTTACTTTTAGTAATCAATTTTCCATCAGCTGTTCGTTGGAAATCAATTGTTGTTCCCTGAGATATTCAAAAAAGTTGACATAAGAATAATTTAACTCCCAAACCACTAGATAATATAGAAAAGAAAAAGAATAATATAATATAATATTACCGCTGGCAGTGGAATATCTTGTGTGAACTTCGAACCAAATGTTGTTATGCAATGGAAGTCAGTCTCTGGGTTTGTCTAAGAAAAGTGAACAAAAATGACAAGAATTAGTAAACACAAGATCAGAGAGTATAAAATACAGAGTCTGCAAAGAATATGATTTACCTTCACTAATCGGGCTCGAAGGGATTTCTCAAAGGCACTGCATCAAGTATAACCAGAAGCACATAAATCAGAATGACCAGGAGTAAACATTAAGCATATTAAACACAGCGGGGAACGAATATAAGTAAATCAGCTAAAGCGCAGCTTGGTATATGCAGATAAATAACTAGCAGAATCAATTTTTGGCTTAAGATTGTAAAAGAATTTAGAATTGATAACACGTTGGAACACATATATCGAAGGCCTAAGTTTTTCCAAACAAACCACCCATTACAAGGTAACCCCATCAAAAGCCACTACGAAATATCGAGCTAACAAAATTTTAATATAAACGGTACCAAAGCATTAATGATCCAAAACAAGAGAAGCTATGCACACCCAGCTAACCGAGCTATTGATATTTGGAATTGTAAATCTTGCACAAGGAAAAAAAACATTAAAAAAAAAAAAAAACTGGTCCACAAATATAAATCAGGCTCTGGAAATCCTAAAAGAAGAATCTCACAATTGTTCCAAATCTCAAACAAGACACAGTACAGCTTAATGTCCGAGGTTATGTCGAAAACAGATACATAACTTACTCTCTCACAGTATTGACTTTCATCCCATTGCAGCTAACTACAAGTCTAACTGTCATATCAATATCTTCCCTGCAAAAAGTGGAAAAGCAGAAAGTTCACTAAATACAGAAAACACAGCTCAGCCACGACAAGTAATTGAACAACTTGGCCAAAACCACTTGTATGCCAACTCAGGCTTAAATAGGGGACAAAAAATAAGCTAGAGAAACACCTATCAGCAATGTAAATTATATGAAAAACAGAAGACAAAGTTGAGCAAGACAGTTGTCAATACCTGAGAAGGTCCTGATAAAAATCATGGCGTTTGTTTAGTTCATCAAGTGAAACAGAAGCGTATTTTGGACCCAATTTCTTGCAAACAGAGTGAGGATGAATATCTATACAAAATGAAACAAATCAAAGACCACATAAGACAATGGATGTGAAAAACAGTCCAGATTCGAAGAAACTCAAAAAATGAGTGGAACTACAAATAACTTACAAAAGCCAAACGCATAGAGCTTCAGAGATTTTATTCTAATTATTGTCATTGTTCTGGATCCAGTTCCCACAAGGACCTGCAATGGAGTTTTAAAAAAATGACATTAAATATACTTTCAAAAATGTGAACTATATACACAAGCTGCCTTTGCCTATTGCAGAAAAGTAGAATGCTAGCTCTCACCCTTATGCCTCCATACACTGATCATGCCTCAATGAAAGGAATACATGCCCAAACACATGGAGTTTTAAGTAAAGGCATTCCCAATAAATAAACTACACCATTTATAAACAATATAAAAGAAGTACCAGAAACTAAACAAGTAAGAAAAACTAACAAACTGCACCACCAACAACAACAGAAAACTTTGAAGTGCTAACCTCTGAATTTAAACTTGAATTGTTCCCTGCTGTTAATATATTGTCCAAAACCATAGGGAACTCGATACCAGTTCTGGGCTCCACTGCATGTATTCTCCAGTCCAAATTGGGAAAAGGTAGACCAGCACATCCTTGACGCCCAACCTCACAAGGCCTTTGATCCATAACATCAGTGTTTGATGTCGAAACAGCTAACATGTTTGAAGATCTGGTAGGAATTACCAAAGAAGAGAATTTTCTCAACAACATCAAAAATGGAGCCAAGAGAAATTTTGCACTTCAATCCACTCTTTTGTGTGAAAGATTTAGTGACTTACAAGTTGCCAAAAGGTGGTACAAGTGCGGTAGCTAATGAGAGCAAGGAATATGAATATCGTGTTTCAGCTTCTCTTTGTAGGAATTGCATTACAGAAGCCGATATCTTACCAAAATCGATGGGATTATTAGATTCTCCTTTTGGCCCAAAACTGAAGTGAAACCCTTTAAATTTTTGTCTACTTGAAGTAACGTGTTTTACTCGTGCAGAAGAACTGGAGCATCCAGGCTCACAACCATCCAAGTTACCTGCTATTGCCTGAGTAGCATTTGTACTGTTCCCAGAAGAGAACATCACTAGCAAAGCACCCGCAAACTTTGAAATATGATTAAAAGCGCCTTCAAGAGCTAAGCTTCCAGGCCCATGAAAGTATCTACAGTGGTGCAACGAATTGTCCATAAATGAACTAATATGCGAAAACACATTTCCCCGAAGACTATACAAAATCAGAGGCTCCAGCGGAAAGTTGTAGGAAGAGCCGTCATCAAAATCCCCCAACCCAAACCAGTTATTCTTCATGTTTTTCCTATGTCCTATACTTCTACCGAGATTGACCCTCAAAAACTTCCTCAACAGACAAATTGGGTTTATGACATCAATCGAGAGAGATACAATACACCTGCACAAAGCCACAATGACAAAAGTTTTGTCATTTAAGATCATAAAACACAGCTAACAAGGCTATATGATACAGAAAACAAATAAAAACAAAAGCAAGCACCATCTTATGAACGGTGCTTTTGAGGTTTTCTCTAACTCAAAAACATCTCCAATCAGCTCTATATCGATTTGTCCATAATCCAATATACTTGAACACCAAATGGGCTCATAATTCAAACCCAAATTGACAAATTCCACAACACACAACACCAATTTGCCATTGCTATCTCCCCAACCATCAAAGACACAATCTTTCCCCAACCCACTTCAAACCCAAAACGATATGATCATAAAACAAAACCTCACAGCTCTCTGATTTACAAATCAGGGATCACATGGATCAAACCTAGTCACCCTTTTATGTTCTCCAAAAGACACAAACAAGAAAGGTAAAATATGTTAAAATGAAGCAAATGCATATAATGTAAAAAGCCAATTTTGTATTTCCTGCTCTGATTCCTTATTCTCAGAATTACAGAAAACAAAAGCAAACCCAGAAAAGAAGACGAGGAAAACAGACCTGGGATCGGAGCCAATTGGACTTTCACGGCGAGATTAATCTGGGCCCCCCAGCTTGTTCTTTGTTCTACTGCATTTAGAAAGCTGGGCTCCCAGTGTTTGTGCATGTACGACGTTCCAGAGAGAAAGAGGAATATGCTTTGGGTGCCAAACGCGAACAAGTCACAGTTGATTCAAGAGCCTTCTTTCTTCTCTGGGGTCAAATTTGGAATTCAAAAAATTTGAAAACAATTTTATATGGGCTTTCTCGCGTTTTGTTTTTTTATTTTGATCGGAAGGACGGATTTGACCTTGGGTCGCGGTCGGGGGAGTTGTGTTGCTTTTCGGCGTTTTATGGGACACGTGCTGAAATCCCCGTCGGCGGGGTTGAAGGCACAGGGACAGGTTACAGATACTTTACGCCATAAGTGTCTCATAAAAACTGTTACCAGGGCTTATGTCATGTAAGTTAACATGTTTCCAATTCTTTATGGTCATGACTCCCCCTGATTAATCCTTTTTGGACAATGACTTTAACCTTAATCTATTTACTGATAAAGGTTTTAAAAACAAGAGAGCACTCTAGTGCGGCGGCCCTTTTTTTTGGTCTTATCTGACACAGTTAAAATGAATGCCTCTGAATGATTAAGTAAAACATTTCTTATCATTCTAGGTTACAAATGATAAATGAACGCTTAATTTTAACTTGATATAATTTGAGTGTTTCTAAAATAAGAGTGTTAAATCGTTTTTATTAACAAAAACCTTTTTCTTTTCTTGCCACTCGATTAAAAGAAGGGAAACAAGAATGATACAAAAAACATGAGAAAAGTATTGACCAAAACAGAGAGAAAAGCATGGAACGAATTGATCTTTAACTTGTAGCTCCCACTTCGCAGGTTGCATAGTTTGACTCTGACTAATTAGGTCGGCAGCGACTAAATCATGTTCGACAGGTAACTACCCACATACGACGTGGACTGGCTTATTAGTTTATACACAAATTCCGGCGAACACCGACGTTTGCCGACTTGTTTGGTGACTGATAATCGACCACACCATATGTACAGCCGGCCAATGTTCTATATAGTTCAGGTTATGAATTTAGTTAGATAACTGACTCTTAAATGAATTGTTAAGATTTGTACGCCGTCATTTCGCTCCTTGTCGAAAAAAAATAATGTTAACCAAGTCATTTGTGAAAATATCAATGATCACTTATATATCTTAAAAATCTGAACAAGATTTAATGGAAAATTAAATGCTAAAAATCAAGGAATATGAGTGCTCAAAATGTGATGTTGCTTGTTCAAATTACAATCTTTTACTGCCCAGAAAAATGGTCCCTCCCTGGTCACAACAAGCCTGCCTCGAACAGATTTCTCCGTCGTAATGTCTCATCCACAAGCTTGAAAGTCTTCTTCACCAGCTTTTGATCAAGGGCAGTGGTTCTATAGATCTTAAACACTCGGTCCACGCAGTCCGGGGTGGTGCTCTGAAAATACAACTCCTCAAACTTTTTCTTCACAAACCTGAATGCAAACATTTACGGTGGTTATTAAGCCTATACAAATAATTGAGTAGGTTTGGCCACATGTTGAGAGTGTCCATTTCTCTATCATGAAAAAGGTTGAGCTTCGGGGAAGTTTACAGCCAGCTATAGATCTAATTCTGACACAGATTGGACAAGAAATAGTTTTGGCAGAGCTATGGTAGTTTTGTTCCTTCCGTTCTAAGCAAAGGACCACAAAGATGCAGACACTTACTCATACGCATGTTCAATTTCTTGTTTTCCTGTTGAAACTGGCTGGTAATCTTTGAACCACTCGCACACGTTAAGTGGCACCTACACAATGAATCATGAAGTATCAACATCCCATACTAATGTCAGCTTGCTGCTAACCAATAACAGCATACTGAGCTACTGACTCTTACTCTTACCTTTAGAACCTTCTTCTCGAATATGTCAAACTTGTTTAGAAATAGCATGAAGGACGTTTTCTGCATCCAAAAGCAAAAATGTAAAGAGAGCATACGATGTAAAAGAGGCAATCTTTACAGAAAGGAACTGCCAGCCACACACATGCGACACACACACACAACAACAACTTAGAAGAAAAGGAACCTCAAAACAAGGTTGCTTCAGGACCCAGTCAAAAAGTTCCTTTGTTTCCATCATTCGATTCTTGCTTTCATCTTCAAAGAGTGTTTGATCATAACTGAAACACAAAAGGATCAAAATCAAAAAAGACTATTTCAGCTTGACAGTGGTATTTGACATGCTTATGCTGACATGATCCATGCAAAAAATTACGGGTGGAAATTGCATACTCATGACAGAAACTAGTTTGTATTTCCCTTGTAATTTCCCCACCACAATTAATACAATAGTGTACATAAAACAACCTTCAGTGACAGCAATGGGAGTTATTATGAAATAATCTCCTTATTGATGATGGTATTTTCATATTAACAAGGGTTCTTGGGGACTTTCTTAAGAGGTATTTTCCTGCCTTGACCTTTGCTTCACCCCAAAACTATTGACCAAGAAAATAAAATGACAGCCACAAGCAAGACATGGACAGATTGCTCTGAAAGAATGGCTGCTGATGATTAGTCAAGAATCAGGATCAATTGCTACGATCATGCATGCAAACGAGGATATAACAGGGAGTTAAAGCAATGAGCATCTTACTCGCTAACAGCAGCACAAAATATAACAGCTGTAACACCTTCAAATAGATGGATCCATTTCCTCCTCTCGTTTCTCTGGCCTCCAACATCAAAGAGTCTATATACTTCGCCACTTTTCTTGTTTTCTCCAACCGGGCTGTCAATCAAAATAATCACTGAGTTGATTGATTGAAAATTTCAACTGTATGCATGAGTTGCACTATCATAGAAATTTCTCATGAACTAGACTATATTCTAAAAGCATCCTCAAGTTCCTCTCATGTTTTGAAGTACTGCATAATGGAGATGAATGGATGGCATGATTAGAAATTTAGAAGAAAAAAAAGAATTATTACCTGAACTGGATCTCTACAACACCAGTTGTACGAACTCTTGCATAAAGAACATCCTCCTGCAAATCAAAACATGCAAACTTTCTGAGAGAATAGTTGTACCCTTTTTCACATAGTGTAAACAGCAACAGCACCTTCTTCAGTTCAGGAACCAATCAATTAACAGTACATACCTTGGTTGGAATATAATTCGAGTCAGCTAATCTTTGTAAATTATCCATGAAATAGTTGGCACAGTCAGGAACTTGGAGTTCATTACCCCGAGCATATGTTTCCTACAATTGCATGAATGGGGAACTTCACTTAGAGCATTGGAAAGAAGACCAAAGCTGTGCTAAACTCAACTGTTTAAGCACTAGGAATGATGTCAAACAATTGGAATATATCAGTTACACGAAGTTACAGCTACCTGAATTGCGGCATCTTTCCAAAGAGTCTCTATCTCCTGTGCAAGCTCTTTAGTCAGACGTGGATAATCCAATCTACCACCTATTTTTGACAGTCTCTCTCCAATTTCCTGATAGAAACAAACAAACTTTTTACCTCGCGAACAAGCAGTTATGTTCAAGCACAGTATGAGCAAGCAGGAGCTTAAAAGGACAAACTTCATATATTGGCTGTAAGGATAATTCATATATTAAAAAAAAAAGTGAAACTTTCAAGTATTGTACATTAAGTGATTAAACTGAGAAGAATTCAGTAAACTATGAAATGATGAGATCAAACCTGATTTTCACTGGAGATTTCATATGTTTCATTGTTATTCTGAGCGAGCTCCTTTGACCCATCATACAATATCTGTTCAGCCACATCACACATACATTAGACTAACATTCATCTTCTTTTGCACCAAAGAAGAGTGTTTGCAGGAAAACTGTGTTTTCTGCTATTAAGAGCTCACACCAATGTTCTTTGTATTATGCAGAAAGGGAAATAACCAACACACCCTTTCAAGTATTGCGTACTTTTATGGTCTGATACACATTGGCATGTATGACTGAGATGTAGCTCTTGAGCTCTGCATCATCGAAGCCGGTTTGAAACAAAAGCTTTATCTGCATATAAACCATTTTTCATAAAAGTGTATTTAGTATTTTCATTTCAGTAACATAAGACTTTCAAATCTTAAACAGAAAATCATGTTCAATATCTTACCTGCTTGAAGATTGTGGACTTCCCTGACTCCCCAGCACCTTAAAACAATAGAATGATCACATTTAGTTGCACTCTTACAGAACCGAGAATTGCCTTTAATATGGATTGAACAGTACTAGACACCTCTTGGTCATAAAGATTCTAGTTTTCAACCAAAACCAGCTCAAACTATTAAGAACGTGATGTTCTGCATCCAAATAACCAGAAACCTTTATGGTATGTACCTAGTAGGAGAAGTTTCTGGATATGTTTTTCAGCCTTCGTTTCTTGTTCAATTCTCCTTTCAATTTCTGCAGTCTGGATGCAAGGCAATGACTATAAATTAGATGCTACAGAAGATGCAAAGAACAATATTTGAAGCATCATCAACCGAAAGAATCTCGCCGAAACAAATAAAATATAAAAAAAATATGCAAAGTTGCTCTCGCAACACTTGATCAATGACATAAAACAATTTGTATTATCATGCAAAATCCACCTGTGCGTTCTCTTCATTGTCTGCTTCATTGTAATGCCGGCTTTTGCTGCAGAGTGAGCCCATATTTTCTAACACAATAGACAGCATAGAAGATGCACAAGTCAAGCTCAATACCGTCTTACATGCATCTTCAATTCCCTTCTGTAATGTTCATACACAATGTGTTTCAAATGCACCTAATCACAAAGCTAAATGTCAAGGAGCAATAAAGATGAGCTAACACTTCCCCGGATATAAAAACATCGGCCCCAGCGCGCAACATTACAACTAAAAGCAAAGTGCCTGGACATGAATTGGTTCTGAGCTAAAATGATAAGAGTTCCCATTAATTCTAAGTTGCACAAACTAAAAAACATGTTGCAAACCACAAAATTCTAGTTCGATCAGTTAAGCTATTAAGAAAAATATACTAACTGTTAAGAATTTACCCATCTTCCAGAAATAGAAATAGCCCATCAAACACAATCACTAAGTAAACAGACCCAAAATGCTATTACAGCAACCCAGTTCCTAATTCTTAACAATTTTCCCATCAACTAAAAGGTAAAAACTCCTAGTTCCAAGAACATCAATACTAGCCCATTAAACTAAATAACTAAAAAAACAAGCCATGAATGCTATCTAACCAACCCAGTCACTCAAACAAGAAACAAAAGAGAATCAAAGACCTATTGATCCACCAACAACACCAGAGATCTGTTAAGAACCTTAAACGAGCTAAAAGTGAGTTTACCTGAACAGAAAAAGGAAAATGGCCTTGGTTGAATCGCCAAACAGGAGTTTTGCTTTGTGTTGTCGAAACGTGGATGATGGGGGTAGAGAGATTACACAAAGAAAAAACCAAAGTGGGGTGTTTAATTCAGAAGTGGAGAGAGTCCGTGTGTGATATAAGTGAGTGAATAGTTCACAAAGGAATCGAAATGAGAATTCAAGCGTTGGCTAAATCTGGAAACAAAGAGTGACAAAGAAACAGCGCCGAAAGCTGCAAAAGAGCCAGCCTTGTGTTTTCTTCTTGGCTACTCACTTTCAGTCAAAGATAGAGAAAGAAAAGACAGGACCCGAGATTATTTTAAGAAACGAAACTGTGAAATATTTATATGGTTTTGTTCAGGAAGAAAAATGAAGAAGAAGAATAATAATATTATCTTCTTGGGACAATCCACGGTGTGTGTCTGAGACTATACACTTTTGACTGGCCTGTGTATTGTACTGATGAGTCTTGTTCTAGTTCCATTGTGTCATTGTGTGGGTGCATCTGCCCAAAAACATTGCCAGGTTGTGCCACCTTCTGGTGGGTCATGTGCTTCCTCCCTCCTCCCATCTTTGTCCGCCTCCCAAACATCGGTGGAGGTGATATTTTTGCTTGCTGGCATTTCCATTTTCTTGGATGTGATCCTTGGCAAACTTTACGAGTTTTATGAGGCTACGAGTGAGCTGACTGATTTAAGAGTTTTTCTTCATGTTAAATATGACATGCAGTATTTTTACATGTAGTTGTATCGATCGCTTGATTTGGTTATTTGATATATCTCTGTCTTGAAATATTGAAGATTCATCTTGGTATTGAAATTTGGAGGATTCATACATCATAACGGTTTCATGCTCGATAATATAGTTTGCCCTTGCATTCTTGATCATGTCGTCTGTCCTCTTACGCCAAAGTGGGTTTTAGTTTTTACAACTTTAGTTATGGTTTCCTAGGCTCCTTTTTGGGTCCTCCACAATTGTATTTCTAATGTTTCTTTCTTTTCTTGGAGGACACAAATGAAGAATAAGGGTAACACCCCTTCGATCCAACCGATTCGATTGGGATGTTACTAGTTGGCCAATAACCTGAATTTAGTAGTCCAAATATTGGCGTAAGGGCTTAGATCATTTCTAGTGGGGTGTTGAATTTTATGAGTTCTATTATGTTCCGCATTAACTATCATTACATATGTTGAAAAGTATTATCTAACATTGAAAAATCCGGAGCATTACCTTGGACTTTTAGGGGTGTGGTATCAAGTTTGGATTCCAAATTTTTAATAATTACTCATGTAAAATGTAGCTAAGTTACCAAAGACAGAGAATGAAACAATTAGAAACTATAAATTAGATACCAGCCCAACTTATAATGAGAGTCAATAAGGTAGTCCAACCCAGCTCAGAAAATGGATCTAATACCAGCGCAGCAAGCCTATTCATTCAACAGCACAGCCCAAAACCTCTCTCTCCCCAAATGTCCCAGCATAGCTAATAGCAGTGTCACAGTTTCAGACTTTCAGTCCTTGCACAAGAAGTTTTGTACAATGTGGTTGAACTGCACAGAATCTTCAATCTGGGGCATGTGTGATGTGTTCTTGATCACCTCCAGCCTCGTTTTCGTCCCCAGAAGTCTGCAATCACAAGAAGCGAAACACGTTTCCGGGTATGATCGATCAATAACAAGTATAAGTAGATTGATCAAACATTCTTAAGAAGAAGAAAAAAAATTAGATTGATCAAACCCTAGCCTATTGAGAAAGGTACTCACTGCTTCAGTTCAGTAGCCATCTCCAGAGGAAATATCTGGTCACTTTCTCCCCACACTATCAACACCTCCTATATTATTATTCAGCCCAAATGACAAATTAGCATTGCAAATCAAAATCAAAATTACTATTAGTTACTTAAAATCATATAATTACAGGGTAGCTAACACCTTATCATGAAGAGGAGAAATGTTTGCTTTGTCATCTCTTCCGATAGTCACTCCCTTCAAAAGTTCCATCTTCTCCTTCCTTTTATCCGAGTACAATTTCTACATCCGCCAATAAACACAGATGAATATATCTCTTATTAGTATATTGATACATCAAGTAGTCATGAATCATCATCTATAAAAGAAATATATATAACACATCTCAGACGAATTTCGAAACATCAATGTATCGATATATCAAATAGTTGTCTTCTGTAAACTTATCAGTAACAAGTTCTACACACATTAGAAAGATGGTATATGAAGATAAAGATAATGTACCTCTACGAAGTCGTTCATGAAGAATTGAGGGATCATGTCAACTTTCTTAAACATAGCTAGACGGACCAACTTGTGGAGCTGCGCGGCGGTGGCCGGAAGCATGAGGTCCTCGATTTTCTCAACGTCAGCTCTCTTAAGCAACGCCTCACTATCTCTCCCTCTCATGTTGACCCCAGAGCTGGCGATCACCACCTTCTCAACTCTCTCCGGCCACATCCTGGCCAAGTGGTACGCCACAAAGCCGCCGTAGCTGGTCCCCACCACGCTGAACCTCTCCACGCCCAGCTTCTCCAGCAGCTTCGCCACCGAGGCCGCCTGAAACGTTTCGGCTCTGTCGGGTGACGTGGTGGTGGACCCGCCGAAGAAGACAAGGTCTGGGACGTAGACGTTGAAGTTGGGAGTGAAGAACTGGACCTGCTTCCGCCACTGCCACATGGCGGCAGGGCCGAAGCCGTGGACGAGGACCAGACAGGGCTTGTTGTTAGGGGTAGTTTGGTGGGGCCCCCAGAAGTGAAGGGTGGTGTGTTCGTCGAGCTTCATGGACTGCTGGGAGAGTCCGGATGCGGCGAAGCAGCGGCGGACGTAGAGGCCCCATAGAGTTACGGGGCTGAGGAAGGAGGGCAGGATCGTCATTTTTGATCAGTGTGGAGGGAGATCAGAGAAGAGTGTTGTATATTATATGGGAAGTGATGAAATGGGAAAGTGATGATCGATGATCATGAAGAAATGGGAACAAGGGTTTCTTCTGTTTTACCCTAATTTTTGGAATGAAAAGCGTGTGGGAGTGAGAATTGAGATACTTCATTTGCAGATGGGAGTTGGTTTAGGTAGATGGATTCCTTTCTTTTTGTGTGGGTGGAAATTTACTCGTGTAATATAGGCCTACCTTCACCAACTTCTCTGTCTTTATATATGACTTGTGTAGAGAGTTCTACATCTTCCCATGTCATGAAACACTATACGCTAGCTAGATCATTGATCGTGTATTGGTGCTTATATCCACACCATTTTGTACAGCTAACTGTAATTCCAAATAATATGAGCGCCCCTCCTCGGCAAAGAGTGATACAATCGATAATATGATCATTTTATACAGATGATATACCATACAATTTGTTAATATTGACAGTTAATTAGCCGTTGTTAAGTTCAACATATAATGCATGTTTTGATGTGATCGGTACTAAATGTGTATACGAAGGTTCAAAAACTAAAGAAAAGTAAAATCGAGCCGTACACTCTCAGTTTTACAAATTACACTCATACTTCATACAACATTTTAATATCTTAAAGTTTGTAAGTTTGTAAAAATTTTAACTCAAAATGAATGGAACATGGATTGCAAGTTAGGAAGTGTAAATTTAATTCTTCTAAACTAAACGTCATTATCATGTTTGAGCGGAAGGTTAAGAAGTCTCCTGACGTAACCGGTTCCAAAAACCCAAATAAAATAGACAAAAAATCAAATAAATAACACCGGCTCCGGCTGCTATGAAGAACCAGACGTTTAGGGTTGAGTTGAAGTCAATAGCCTACATTGTGTTCTACTGATAATAATTAGCAAAAAAAATTAATGGGGTTGAACAATGAAATCGACTAGGCAAATGAGGTCATGTACTAATGTACTATATATAGCACTAAGCTATACATAAGAGCCCACGTCGCTGAGCTTGTTTGCCAGATCTCTCTATGAAATAGTGTACTTTTCTCCATTTCCACCAACTATGACATAGATGGAAAACAACTGATCGATCTTTCATGATCCACCCATTCGTATTCTTCCGAACATTGCAGAGGCAGAGACTGTAATCTTACTTGAATATCACTGCTATAGGTTTACTATTGTGGGAAGGTTGAAAGCTAGGGATTACCAAACTTTGTTGCTATATAATCATTTTTGACTTAAACCATTTGTAGTCGGTTGTACGTAAAACAACCTTACAGCCCGTAAACAGCAGACATTCCACTATGACTGATACAACCAAGGTCGTCCTAAGGTTCCTGTCCATATGCAGGATGGCCGGGCTCAATCTCGGTGGCAACGCTAGGCGAGAACGATTGTAGAAGGCATAGGAGAAGTCTGTATTTGAAACAGCAGCAAAGACAATTGTCTCACATCGATTTCCAAGCAGAGGGAACCCACGCTGGGCCATAAATACAGCTCAGTCACCAGCTTGTCAGGTATATTTACTACGCTAATAACTACACTTCACCTGTAAATTCTGACTTAACCATCGGATGAGGAAAAGATCGGAGGCCCCGGTCATCCTTTTATTCACAGGTCAACAGGAGGAAAACTAATCACCCAGCGGACACGCCTTTTACTTCTGCAGCCCTATCTGGGATTGTACATAAACATTTGGCGTCGTCTGTGGGAATCATTACTAAAAGCCAGCGTGACTCGATGACTAGGTTAAGTGAGCAGCAAGAGCAGGATGTAGGGCGAGAGGAATAAAGGGAAGCGATATTCGAAGGACCCCGAAAACAGCAGGGGAAATTCACGAATCACGGGGATAGGTGTCCGGGAGGAAACGCCGGAGGGAGTGGCGTAAGACCTCAATCCCAAAGAGGTAGCCGAGATGTTGGAGGGGATGAGGGCCTAAATCACTCGGCTGGAGCAGCAAAGGGTCAGGGATCAGGAAGAAGCCTCCGGGAGGGAGCGCATGTTGGAAAGGGATAACGTCACACTCAATGAACGCGCTAGCCCGAGGGATTTAACACCAAGAAGCATTGGATCGGGCGGCCTGCGTTGGATCGAGCGGCCACGTCACAACAAGCTGAGGCAACGGCTTCGGGGAAAGGACCGCAGGACCGTGCATTTAGGGGTAAATTTATTCCCGGAGGAAATGCGGGACGAGGGGCCGCCGCCCTTGCCTCAGCTAATCCCGGAAGTCCAAGCCGGAAAGACCGGGATAATGGAAGAAACCCTAAGAGCTATCCGGGATAACGTGGCAAGTTTAGCAAGAAAGAATCTCGGATGCCGAGAGAAGGGCGTCACACAACACCAACCCGCGCGAGTTTCGAAGAAAGGGGGGACCGTTCACAAGAGCAATCACCCAGTCCATTCGGTCGAACACAGCCAAGCCGTTGAAACTAAGTTATAATGGGGATTTTGATCCTCATCTCTTTCTTGATAGTTTCAAATCTCACACGAACGCTAAAGGGTATTCGGATGCGATATGCTGCAACATGTTCCAAGAAACCTTAGCGGGGGAAACACTTAGTTGGTTCTACGAGCTCCCGTCGAACTCAATTGGTTGCTCCGACAGTTGGCGTATAGGTTTGTCAATAGGTTCATCCTACGGACGGACGGGCAGAACACCGCCCAACTGTTCAAAGTAAAGCAAGATAGGGGAGAGGAGCTGAAAGCTTTTGTGAACCGTTGGCAAGGAGCCACAGCCAGAGTTAAAAACTTTGACAAAAATGTTGCAGAGGAAGCGTTCATTCAAGGGTTACTTCCCGAGAAGTTTTGTATGTAGTAAAATCGAAAATCCGCAAGGCTACGACGAGCTTATGAAAATGGCGATTAGGCACGCACATGTAGACCATGATACTTATGGGGGGACCTCGGTCGGGAAAAGGAAGGTCGAAGGGAGAGAAGGAGAGCCGGTGCAAGCGGTCCAAGAGGTTAGGGCCTGGAAGGGAGAGCGAGAGCTGACCTTGTACTCATCTGGAAAGAGGCAGAAGAAAAGGAGCAGGAAGAAGGCAGGGAAGCAGTACAACACGCAAGGGAAGGCAAAGGGACCCTACCAGGATACCGGATGCGCGAGGGCGACACCGGTAGGCAAAGAGCAATTCTTAACGCTCAACGCCACCTACGAGATGATATGGAACGAGAATAAATCTGTCATTTCGCCTCTCTCGGCCAAGAAATTTCCCGCCTCTCAGCTCACTAAGGAAAACACGGGAAAATTTTGTGGATACCATGGGGAGGCAACTCACCACATAAATAACTGCATAGAGCTGAAGAGAGCGGTGGAGAGCCGAGTGAAAGAGATAAATTGCAGCAGTATGTGCTCGGGTGGAGGCAAGTAAGGGCGATCGAAGTGTATGAGACGATAACATCGTCCATGGCGAGTCCCGTATAGATAATAGAAGCAACAAGACTAAAAAGCAGTGTACGGGAAGAATGGATGGCATAGAGGTTTTCGCTTTTGCAAGTAGCAATAATCAGCAAATAACCACCGGTTGGAAGTCTGTCATCTTCCTAGAGAGGAAGAGGAGGGGATAAGGCCGCACGATGACCCGTTCCTGATAACGTTGCAACTCGATCACTATATCACGAAGAAGATCTGATCGATATGGGAGCCTCCGTCAACGTGTTGTTTATGAGTGCCTGGAAAGGATTGCATCGAGGAAGTAACAAGTTGATGCAAGACCACGAGACGTTAATCAACTTCTCGGGCGATGTCGTTCAACCCCTTGGATTAGACAGCTTCGGGGTAAGCATGGAAGGCTGAGAGCATGTCGCCCGAGCAGCAACGTAGAATTCATCGTGGTGGACTGCGAGTCGTCCTACAACGGGATCTTAGGAAGGCCCGCCTTATGGAACCTAAAGTCGTTTACGCCGGCCACATGTTGATGATGAAGCTCCCAACCCAACGAGAGTCATTACGATCGCGGGGATCATGGGGCAGCAAGAAGTTGTTATGCTATAAACAACAGGAGGAAAAGGTCGGAGATTTTGTCGGCGAACCAGCCGTAGTGTCCCCCTCGGACCCTTATGTGGATCCCAGAGATGATACCGACTCGGACGAAGAGCGACGGGTCAGTGGAAGAAACAGAAATGATATCAATCTCTGATGAGTTCCCTGATCGGCAAGTGGCCATAGGGATGGGACATAAGCCAGACGTATGAATGACCCTAGTGGAATTCTTAAAGAAAAATAGCGGGGCATTCGCTTGGTCGTATAAGGATATTCCCTAGATATCGAGCGGCATTGTAACACACAAGCTAAGGATCGAGAATGGATTCCCACCGGTACGGAAAAAGCGAAGGATGTTTAAGCGAGAAGTAGTAAAGAAATGAGAGGGGAAGTGCAAAAATTGATAGACATCCAGTTTATAAGGGAGGTCGGTACCCTCAGTGGCTTGTCAATGTGGTCATGGTTCCAAAGAAGTCAACGGGACAATAGAGGATGTACGTGGATTATTCGAATCTCAACAGGGCATGCCCCAAGGATAGCTTCCCACTCTCACGCATAGATCAACTCGTGGACTCCATGTCGGGGTTCAAGATGTTGAGCTTCCTAGATGCCTACGCCGGCTATAACTAGATAAAGATGGATTCAGGGGATAAGGAACACACAGCTTTCACGACAGATAAGGGACTGTATTGCTACAAGGTATGGCCTTGGTCTGAAGAATGCGAGAGCCACCTACTAGCGGTTGATGAATGTCATGTTCGCTGAGTACCTCAGAAAAATAATAGAGATATATGTCGATGACATGCTGGTCAAGAGTCTAACGGTCGAGGAACATGTGGGGGCATCTGGAGAAGGTCTTCGAGGTGATACTAAGGTACAAGATGAGATTGAACCCTCAGAAATGCATATTTAGGTTGATCAAAGGGAAATTACTAGGTCATATAATCAGCAGGAAGGGAATAGAAGCCAAACCGGAGAAGATCAAAGTCATTTTGGATATGGAAAAACACCAAGGAAAGGAATGAAGTGAGTCTTTGGCGGGAAGATCGTCGCCCAAGCAAGGTTCGTGTCACGACTCATGGATAAGTGTGACCCCTTCTTTCGGTTGTTGAGAAACCAGCGATGCAAAGAGATAGTATGGGGTCCCGAGCTGGAAGATGTTTTCAAGCAGATAAAGGCATACCTCAGGTCCGCGCCGATTTTGTCAAAACTGATCCCGAGCGAGATGTTTTACCTATATATTACGGCATCATAGACGGCAGTCAGCTCGGAGCTAATAAGAAAATAGTCTGATATCGAGCATGCGGTTGTTTTATGTCGAGAATGATTCACACCAGCAGAAAGCAGGTACCTGGACATTGAAAAATAGCTTTAGCGCTCATCGTGACCGCCATAATGTCACATCCCGAACCCGTATATAATTTTATCTTATTACTAGCTTAATTATCAATAAGAATTTACCGTCTCCGAATGGAGATATAGTTTAATGGTCCCTAGAAGGTTTTGAGGGACGATTATTTCGGAGAGTTATTCGTAGGAGAAAAATGTAACGACGGTAAAAAAATGGTAAATTTAGCTAGGTAAAAGGTAATTTTATTAGGGTTATTATTTTTGGGGGTGTTAAATTTTTGTATTGGGTATATTGGGTTGGAACCAGGTGGGCCAAGCCCAAAATATTTCTCTCTTTTCCCTCCCGATTCTCTCTCTCCTCTCTCTCGTCTCTCCCGACTATCCCCCCTGCCGGAAATTTCTTCTCCGCCGTCGGCCACCGTTCGCCGCGCACCGGTCCCAAAAGGTGCCATTAACCCAGCTTCATCTAGACCCGTCACAGCCTCCTAGGCCGCCGTGAAGGAGCAGTGCCGCCCGAAAGGCGCGGCTGCCTTGAGCTTCCCTTCGCTGGAACATCCTCCTCCGACCACCAATCTGGGCAAGCTTGGTACGGTTTGAAACTCTCCTCCCGTGCAACAACCCTCCAAAAGGCTCGATCCCTCTTGAGCTCGGTAAGGAGAAATTCGAAGTTGAAATTCTAGGGCTTTTAGGATGTTTTCGTGCGATTGACCTAATTAGGATTGAAATTGGACTAGTGATAGTTATGAAAGTTGTTTGGGGTTGAGAGGAAGCTGCTGTTAAAATTTGGTAGAATTTAGACGTCGCCGGAGCTGGTCGCCGGCCGCCGCTGGAAAAAAATTGTTTTTGGTGGAAATTTTTATGAGGAATTTAATGGAATGAGTTTAGAATTTTCGGACGAGTTTTGAATAGGTTGTGAATTTCCGAAGTTTGGTATTAAGCGGTTAAATAATATAAAATCCGACCGTATGATTTAAATCAATTTCTGGAAGGAAAGTTGTTATACGACTGCCGAGTATGATATAAAAGTTTGGATCGTTCGATTTAAGAATATCGAACTTAGGCAATGATGAGTAATATGGCTCTCGATTAATTTTGCCTATTTATAAATACTGAAATTCAGTTGGTAAATTAATTATATATTTGGAACCTTTAGAAGTGTTGCAGGTTTTTATTGGAAGGGTTGTTCTTTTCAAGGGAGGTTGTACCAAATTTTGCGGTAAATCTTTCTTTGAGGTGGTCCCGCACGATTTACTCCGGGTTTATGGTGAAATTCGGGCGGGTCGTGTCACATAAGGCTCAGAGACTACTTCCAGGCACACTCATAACCCTTATACCAACCATCCCCTAGGGCAAATCATGCAAAAAACCAGAGATCAGCGGGAGGCTAGTAAAATGGGGATTAAGCTGGGAGAGTTTGACATCCACTATAGCCGAGAGTTGCTATCAATCAAGGCCAGGCAGCAATCGACTTTATATCCGTGCTCACGCCCATAAAGTGGTGGGAAAGTCATCCGAGAGCCGCTGGGAAGAAAGTGATCCTGGGGCAGCCCAGAAGCGCATGGGCAGGAACCACTGGCACCACTCTAGAAACTTTTTGTTGATGGCTCGGTGACGAGAAAGAAAGCAGCGGGGCGGGAATTATATTGAGACCCCCAATGGATTCAAACATGAGTACACCCTGGAATTTCAATTCAACACCTCAAACAATGCGGCAGAGTACAAAGCCCTGATTGATGGATTGCAACTCGCCCGAGATATCGGTATGGAGAGAGTGGAAGTGTTTAGCAATTCACAACTTGTTATAAATCAAGTCAACGAGAGGTTCGAGGCAAAGGAGCCTCAGATGAACTCTTATCAAGCATTGTCCAAAGCCTTTATGCAGCGCTTCAAGTCGGCATCTCTCTCTCACATCCCGTGGAAGAAAAACAGTAACAGGATGTCTTGGCTCGGTTAGCCACCGGGAGACTCGGGAAAGGAAAAAAGAAAGCAAGAATCGAGGTGTTGGGAAAGCCAAGCAAAACAAAACCATCTCAGAGATATTTATGGTCGACGCGGGACCCGGAGAATCCACATGGATGGACCCCATAATCGAGTTCATGAAGGAAGGGGTTCGCCCGGAGGACAAGCGGCAAGCAAGAAAACTACAGTCAAGATGTGTCAGATACACACTCATGAACGGGAAGTTTATCGCAGAGGTTACAGTTTTTCAAACCTAAAATGTGTAACAGCCGAGGAAGGCGAGGGGATTATGGGGGAAATACACGAGGGTGTGCGGGAATCAGTCACGCCCCAAATTGCACCTCCTCAGTTTAAGGACATCATAGTGCCGCGAATCTCATCTCTAAAACAGAAAACCAAGAGAAACGTTAGGCAGTTATTTAAGGAAACATTTAAGAAAAACACAACAGAAGCATGAAAATATTTTAAACATCCCTTGTGTTTATTATTTTTAAACATCCCTTTTATCAGGTTTTGGTGAATGATAGTACATTCAGGAAATAAAGATTTACACCGGACAATATCTCAATGGACTGGGTCGGGCTGTTACAGAATCACTCTGGATCTCGGTCGTTAGCACATAAGGCACTTCGAACATGGTTCTTCTGGCCCAACATGGGAGCCATGGCGGATAAGATGTCGGCGAGATGTCATAAATGTCATTTGCACGCTAACGAGACACATTCCCTCCTATTGCCTTGTAAATCCTATTGTCACTTGGCCTTTTGCACAGTGGGGTTGGACCTCATCGGGAAGCTGCCAATGGCACCAGGGCAATTCAAGTACGTAATAGTGGTCGTGGACTATTACACGAAATGGGTGGAGGCGGAGCCTCTAGGAAGATAACCACCGAGTGCATGAAGAATTTCTTGATGAAAAACATATACTGCACATTCCGGGTCCCAGAGACAATCGTCAAGGACAACGGAATGCAATTCAACAATGACCATTTGATCAATTCACAGAGGAAATGGGCACCAAGATGGTCTTTGCATCAGTGGCACACCCACAGACCAATGGTCAGGTGGAGACCATTAACAAAATCATTAAAAAGTTTTGAAGAAGAAGCTAGATGACGCCAAGGGTCTGTGGGCCAAAAGCTCCCGGAGGTACTATGGGCAATCAAAACCACCGTAACAGAATCAACGGGAGAAACACTTTTCTGCATGACCTTTGGCACTGAGGCAGTCTTGCCAGTCGAGACGTCAGTACCATCGGGAAGAGTTGAGAACTACGACCATGATCAATGAGGAAGGCCTCCAATGAATATCGACCTCATCGAGGAAATGAGGGAAAAAAACGATTTGCACAACCAAGTCTATAAGCAGTGAGTTACCCGTCATTACAATAATAAAGTCAGGACCCGGACGTTGGGACTGGGATATGAAAAAAATCATGACCAAGCCATTGGCCTTGGATCCATCTAGGAAGGGCCGAACAAAATTGTTGAAGAGGTCGGCCCTACAACTTTCTTTCTCCGGGATCAGGATGGGGTAGCAAACGGGCGTCCATGGAATACGGAGCACCTGAAGTTCTACTAGTGTAAAAGGGGGGGGGGCGAGACCCAACATTGTAACTATATATTTGTAAGAACTATTGCCCCGAGAGAATTACATGTCCCGGAGGATGCCTCCATTGGTTTTGAAAGACTTAATATAGGAATTGGGAAGTTAAATTCAAGTACATTAATGATTGGGTAATGACCTGGGCAGTAAATAAACAATAAACCGGGCACCAAGTCAAAAGCAAAATTCTTAATCCACCGAGAGACATAATTCATTAAAAATCCCAAGTAACACCAAATGGGATAAGTAATCCACTGAGAGACATAGTTCATTAAAATCCCAAGTAACATCAAACGGATAAGCATTCATCGAGATAGGCATTCCATCGAGATAGTACACAGGATAACACAAACGGGAGAAGAAAATGCATAATATATCAAAACCTGGGCAGCCGGGGAGTATACCACCAATGGGTATTTACAAAATACCCGGAATGTAGCATCACCGAGATAAGGCACATGGTCATTGTCTTACAAAAACAACAAAAGAAGGTAAGTCACAATTTATGTTTCCCGGGCATCCTCTTCTTCGTCCTCGGACGTCTCAGCCTCCAATTCATCCTTGGTGTCAACGCCCTTCTCGGAAGGCTCGCCTGTCAAACCTTCCCTCTCCAGCTCTTTCTCAGCAGCCGTCTTGGACTTCACCTCCCTCTCCTTGGCCTCTTGGGCAGCAATCAGATCCGCAGTCATTTTAGCCTTGTCGAGATAACCAAGACGACTCCACTCACCAAACTTCTCGGTAATGCCTCCCTCTTGGGCTGCCTTGAGCATGGTCTTTAGCTCATCCGACTCCTTGAACTTGGCAACAGCCAACTCGCCTTGAGCGGGAATTGACCCTGCAAATCGAGAATTTGGTCGTCCCATTCCTTCAGCTTAGTACGCAGCTTAGCATTCTCCCGCTAAAGTGTGTCTATGTCACATTCCAACGCCGCCACTCAATCAGCTTTTCCCTCCAGATCATTGGTGTGCAGGCTGAGCTTCGCAAACTTGTCGGCTAGAGACAACTTCTCCTTCTTCTCGGCCTCCAGCTCTTTCTCCATTTTCATCTTCTCGGCCTGGAGGTAGCTGATCTGGTCGTTCAGGCTAGCTAAGCGCTCTTTCATCTCGTTGGAGTCTTCGCTGGCGTCAATGGCGTAGACAGCAAATAGAGCCTGCAAAGAGACAGGTGATTAAGTACAACATCCCGGATGATAAATTGACTTCAGAAAAGACAAGCTTACCTTCATCAAGGCCTCCCGGGCGTATTGCCGGTTCTGCTGAGGGGTGTTGGATTCGACCTTGATCCGATCTAGTTTGATCCCCTTTAGGTCGTCCACCATGCTGCAGACAAACCGTCCATCAGCACACTCGTACTTATCCAGGATCTGCCGGATGGGGGTCTTTCGGATCTGGGGGAGTGTCGGAGCGAGAGCGCTCAGAGAAACCAGGTTCCCGGCCGAAGAACCTATGGACTTATGCTTCTTTTGGGGGGACGAGGCGCTAGTCAGAGTCACGCCTTCATCCTTCTGAGACTTTTTCTTAGACCCTTGCTTCTTCTTCTTCTCGCCTAAGCTGACGTTGACAATATCCTCGGACTTCACTGGCCCCTCTGTGTCAGAGGGCGGCTTCCCGTACCTTTCGTCAAGAATCTCCAGAAGAACAGGATTCTCCGAGACGCGAGCTGTGGAATCCGCAAGGTTCACTTCGGTGCGGGAGGCCACCTTCCCCACCTCCAAGAGCCCACTCAGCAAGTCCATGTCTGAATCCATGTCACGCGGGTGTGAGGGGCGGTGTTTACGCTTGTGAGGAGCTGAAAATAAAACCAACAGTCAAAATCTCGGGAAACAAAAGTATAAAAGGCCAAAGAAGAGAGAGCAACAAATGAGAGAAATTTATTTGGAACCCCACCAAGCATACGGCCGAGTTCACAATGAACTAACACTTTCCACCGCGTCAAGTGGTACGAGCTGCGATCCTCGTCTGAGGGCCAGGCTACAAATATCCAAGTAATACGTCGCTTCTCAATCTCCGACAGCGAGAAGGACTGATTCCGGATATATCTAAATCGGTTGGGCACAATGTACGTGGGGCAGTTTCTCTATCATCGACCACCGGCAAGCACGACCTTAAAACGTCAGTTATTATTGATTGATATAGGAAGATCGGTAACAGGAGGCAAATAATCCCGAGCGGCAAACGAAACACATCCGCCGCAGTTTTGCTTCTTCAAGTACGATAGGTGGTAGAGGGCCTAAAACTCATTTTTAGTTGGCCACCCCATGTCGGACAAGAACTACAAGCAGCAAAGGGAAAACAACTGGCGCCACTGGTTAGGGGGAATCTGCCCGGAAGCTAGCTGAAGCATGCTCAGCAGGTACTGCACGCACCGAGGAAGCGGGAGGGAGAAACCGTTCCTAAACATGTTGTCGTGCATAACAACGAAACCGTCTCTCGGACAGCACGTCAACTCATCTTCATAAAGCCCACGGAGGGTAACAGTGGGTGGGATGCCCCAATCTTCCCGGAATTGTTCAATTTCGGCCGGGGTCATACTGCTCTGAGGCTCGTCGCACATGGTGCCGTCCTCTAAGCAATATCGCATAGCCGTAGAAGAGCCGATAACACTGGTCATCGGGACCCCGTGAAAAACCCCAGCAGACCAATCAACATCCCGAGCGGGTGCGGCAACAGTTACCTCTTCTGCAATATGATGAGAAGCTATTCCTCCTGGAACAAAAGGATCAAAACCCTCCACACCCCACGCTGGATTTACTGCCTGTACCCTTCCGATTAGTCCATAAGGATCGAACACCCTCTTCCATCCTCTCATCGTCATCCACTATCGGTCGCGAGGATATGCTAGCCCCGCTTATGTCAGTAGTACTTCGGGAATCCATTTATCCTAGTATAACACAAACCCTATGATCTATTAGCATGCGCCACCGGGAGCAAGCGCGAAGTGCACAACTTAACAAAGCCTAAACCCAGAAATCTCTAGAACACCAAAAATCCCCAGTTTTACCCAAAATCCTCAGGTTTTAACCACCACAACACAACAGAGGCAACAAAACGAAAGCAAAGGCATAAACAAAAGTGCGAAGCACAGGCGTAACCAAGAGTGCAACAAAACAAATGTGCAAAGCAGTGCAGAAACTTACTGGAATTTCGACGCAGAAACAACGCCAGAACCTCGAACGGATAGCACTTTGCAATCGCACCTAGCCGTCGGATCAAACCACGACGGCGCAGTAACAAACCACGGCGGCGACGCACAGCGCAAATGCTAAACACAAAACTTGGAGAGAAAAAAACGCAGCAGAGTGAGGAGAGAGACTAGGGGCAGAGTGATAAGTGAGAGAGGGAGTGAAGAGGAGAAATATAGGTTTGGGGAGGGACTCGGTTCCCCACAGACCGCATTTAAAAATCCTTAAACAGTTAACGAGGCACCCCTAGCCGTCAGATCAAACCGCAGGATGCTGCCACGTGGCTCAAACCGATATAGCTTCTTGGAGAAGGAAAGAATGAAGCGACAGGGGTTGGTGCATTTATTGCTTGGCAGTTATCTCCAGGAATATGGCGACATCTGGTGAACATGCATTTAATGAACCTGCCACAGCAATGTACAAACTTCAGTGAAACACATATCTCGGATGAGCATCACCGAGATCATCCCACCTTAGAAAATTCACATCTCGGGTGAGTGTCACCGAGATCATTCCACCTCAGAAAATTCACATCTCGGGTGAGTGTCACCAAGATTATTCCACCAATAAAATCCACATCTCGGATGAGTGTCACTGAGATTATTCCACCAATAAAATCAATATCTTGGATAAGTGTCACTGAGATCATTCCACCGAATGGAATTCATAACAATCGGGTGATAGCCCATGAGCACACATATCCTCCTTTTAAAAACGGAGCAAGTGGCTTGATAAACCACAGACGGCGTTAACACTATGTCACTCGAGTAATAACACCAGATATGGAAGGGCTCGCTATCCTTGTCCATGGAAAATGTAACACCCGTTCAACCCACGTCATGAGTCCGAACTTGGGGGGACTACGAGCGGGAGCTCATTTGAAATATACTGGTCTACGAGCTTATTTTAGCAAGTCCCCACTCAAGATGGGTCTTGAACGAGAACTTGGGGGGACTTGTAGTCGGTTGTATGTAAAACAACATCTCAAGCCCGTAAACCAACAAGCATTCCACCATGACTGATACAACCGAGGCCGTCCTAAGATTCTCGTCCATATGCAGGATGGGCCGGGCTCAATCTCGGTGACAACGTTGGGCTGGGAACGATTGCAGAATGCATATGAGAAGTCTATATTTGAAACAACAACAAAGACAATTGTCCCACATCAATTTCCAAGCAGAGAGAACCTACGTTGGGCCATAAATACGGCACAGCCACCAGTTTGTCAGGTATCATTTACTACGCTAATAACTACACTTCACTTGCAAATTTTGACTTAACCATCGGAGGAGGAAAGACCGGAGGCCCCCGAGCATCCTTTTATTCACAGGTCAACGGGAGGAAAGCTAATCACCCAGCGGACACACCTTCGGCTTCTGCAGCCCTATCCGGGATTGTACAGAAACACCATTGTTAATGTTAGTATGACATGTACTATATATAACGCATATGCTTCAATATCACCAAGTTATGAACCAAGTTTTCCGAACTATGCAAAATTTCATTCCTGGAGAACATCTGCAGAGTACTAGTGGATCAAACTAGCTGATCTCACTGGTGTGCGCTCTGCTTGTGTCATCCATTCGAGGCGGCAAATCAAAGGTGAAACCCGGCCTGCCTAAATACCCATATCATATTTCAATTCATGTCTTCATGCTTATAATCACCAAGGGAATTTGTTGTTTTATATATCATGGTCATCTTTGAGCTTTCCAGTTTAGCCAAAAGACAAGCTCAGGTTTACACATTCTAGGAGCTTTCCTTGTTGCCATTGATGAAACACAGCCTTGGGAATTCTCATTATACAAAGCCAGCAGTGGTGTTCTTCCAGTTGTCACCGTCTAAAATCTGATCTTGACCTCTTAACACCTTTATTATTCAAGATATTATACAGCATAGCCTAACTTACCTACCCCAAAAAATGAGACATTAGGCCAATAAACAACTAGAGCCATAGATTCTGAATATCAGTATATACCCTTTTATTTTTCTTAGTGGATTGCCTCAATAGGTATGTTTTTTTTTCTTTTTTCCCTATTTTAAGCATAGGAGCTTTTTATAAATTCATCTATAACTCGTTTGGTGCTTCATGTAGTTTGTATAGCCAAGAAAAGTCAAGAGTTAGGCAAGTCATTCGCTGCACAAATTGTATTTGAATAATGGAG
Organism: Fragaria nilgerrensis; assembly: GCA_010134655.1. Taxonomy (NCBI): domain Eukaryota; kingdom Viridiplantae; phylum Streptophyta; class Magnoliopsida; order Rosales; family Rosaceae; genus Fragaria; species Fragaria nilgerrensis. Next base: position 28,552,666 of record CM020978.1, on the reverse strand, counting down.
GGTGTTGCAGGACTGCAGAGAATTATGCATATATATATATATGTATGGTTGGTGAGAAAATGAATGATGAGGTCTCTCATCTTCAGCCTTCTTGGAAACCTTGCATAATTTCTATCCCCGTCTCAGAAGTCTTTGGTTAAGTTTCTGGAGTCTGGAGTGTCTCATTCTCAAAATGACAGCAGAGAAGGTCATCACATGGAAATGCATTCTCCCAGTCTGTTGTTCCAAGAGTACTAGTGAATATGCAGATTCCACAAGACAAGTCCAAGATAAGCAAACCCCTTTTCTGCAGCAAAGGCTGTCCATGTCGGATGTAATTAGCGACCCCAGCTATGCAGATGATCTCTCCAATTCTTTTTCCGGCCTAAAGCTTCATGTGTTTTCGCTATCGGAGCTTAAAGTTGCAACAAATAGCTTTTCATGGAGTAATTTGCTTGGTGAAGGTGGCTTTGGACCTGTTTACAAGGGGTTTGTTGACGACAATCTTAGGCCTGGAACATTGAAGGCTCAGCCTGTAGCCGTCAAACTATTAAACTTGGATGGCTTTCAAGGCCATAGAGAGTGGCTGGTATGTTCCCTTAGCTATTACACTTGTGTTTCAAACGAGTAAAAATGTTCATGTAATGGGTGAAAGTAGTACTTCTGACTTCTGATTGATTGTATGCAATGATTTTCTTTATGTATAGGCAGAACTTGTATTTCTTGGACAGCTGAGGCATCCCAATATTGTTAAGCTGATCGGATATTGTTGCGAAGAGGAGCATAGGCTACTGGTATACGAACACATAGCCAGAGGAAGCTTGGAAGATCAACTCTTCAGAAGTGAGTTTCTTATTTCCATTTTCCTTCACATTTGTGTTAGCTAGTCAGCTGCCAACTCTTCTAGTACTAATCGTATCAGAGGCTTTTAGGATATTCTGCTGCTCTTCCATGGTCAACCAGAATGAAAATCGCAGTTGGAGCCGCCAAGGGCCTAGCCTTTCTCCATGAAGATCATAGGCCTGTCATATTCAGAGATTTCAAAACTTCAAATGTTCTTGTAGAATCTGTAAGTTTTGTTCTGAATTCTTCTCCTCTGACTTTATACACGGCATGCAATACTAGGAAAACTAACTAACAGTCACACTTCTTTGTCTTTTCAGGATTACACAGCAAAACTCTCAGATTTTGGGTTAGCAAAGGATGGTCCAGAAGGAGAAGAAACACATGTGGTAACACGTATACTAGGAACTCAAGGGTATGCAGCCCCTGAATACTTAAGAACAGGTAACCCCAATTCAGTTCAAGCTAGCTTCTTAAGCAAAACATAACCTCTCATGATGAACTTAAATCTAACACGTTTGAAAATTCAGGTCACTTAACAACCAAGAGCGATGTGTATAGCTTTGGAGTAGTTCTATTAGAGCTGTTGACAGGTAAAAGGTCACTAGACAGAACCCGCCGGAGCCGAGAACAATGCCTTGTAGAATGGGCAAGGCCTTTGCTGAAGGACCCAAGAAAGCTCAACAGGATCATAGACCCAAGATTGGAGGGACAATATTCCAGCAAGGGGGCTAGAAAGGCAGCTACATTGGCTCATGCTTGCTTAAGCAACAACCCCAAGTCCAGGCCTATGATGACCGATGTGGTTATGATCTTGGAATCTCTTCAGGGCTTCAACGAAGCGTTAACTTATCAACCATTTGTTTATGTCGCACCAAGTGAAGAAAAGGATTGCGATGAAGAAAAGGGAGACTACCATTGCAGATACACCCTAAAAGAATTTCTCAAGACGGAATTGACCTGATACAGGATATTGGAACGGTGATGTGCTATTGTATTTTCCTAACTATAAAATGGTGGAAAAGAATGAAGCATATATGAATATATATGATACGATATTGATTAAGATGCACTGAGACTGAGAATAGACCAAAAACCTAACGTGTGTCTCAATCAATAAGGCAGCCCTTGATAATGTTAATAGAGACTGGAATTTCAAGTTTCCATCACCACCAACCCAGGGCTTGAAATTTTAACCCAGGTAGGCCAGAACTTCATTAGGCTTAGTGTTTAACCTTCTGGCGTGTGCAAGATGTTTCTTCTTTGAGTAGAATGATTGAAGAGTGACTTGAGGAATTGGTTGTTTAGCAACCATATTAATGATTTCCTTTTAATATGAGATAAACGTTCTGATATGGACTATAGAGAGAGTCGCACCAAATTAAAGTTGGCATATTCTCTTTAGCACATAAACATATATAGATTCTGATCATGACATTATTTTGTACGTTTCTTTGATATATCATGTGCATATTTATGTTTCTTTTTTGTTAATACGGATATTTTCAGTGTCTGTCTCAAACTAGATTATCAATCAAGCAAATAATCATCTCATCAAGAATATAACATTAGAACGGATGTGATTAACTGGTGTAAAATAGAAGCACAATAATTGAGAAGATTGGTTGATTAACCATTGTAATTTAAAAGCACGAGAAGAGAAGATTGATTTTACCTCTACAATTAAAATGGGCTGTAAAATTGTTTAGAGTAGCAAACTACAATTTAATACCCAACCAAATTTCATTTCACAAAATAGTCCTTTACATAATTTCTTTAACAGTTTAGGACAAATATTTACGTTTTAGTCTTTTTTGTCTTTTATGCTATTTTATTTTTCTGTTTTCTTTGTTTACCTTCGGTAATATATTTGACGAAGAATGATGGGTCTATGATTTTAAATTTGTTTATTTACCATAATACAAATATAGATCTATCATCTTTACTCAAATGTAAACAGTTAATTTTTCATCATTGGAGAATCTATTGATACAAGATTAGATTACTTAGCAGAAGTTAGACTGTCATATAAAGAATTGCAGGAAGAAAGAGAAAAATTAAGAAAACTAAAAGAATTTCGATCTAACCTTCATAGAAGTACAAAAAATTATTAGGATATTATTTATCGGATCCAAAAAAGGATCTATCAGGCAGAAGAATAAGTTAAAATTCTTGAAGAAACTTTTGAACAAGATCAAAAGCCCCTTGATTATTTGAGAATCGGTTAGATCCGCCCTAGCTGGTATCTGAGCCTGCTTGGCTCAAAAGCAGGTGAGTAAAAAGGTTTATGCCACAGAGTTGGCTTCTCTTGACTAATAAGAGAGAATCTAAACTTAAAAATTATCAGTCTTATTGTACTGCAAAATAAACTAATAAGTGGGAAGTATGCTTTCATACAAGGCATATTCAAGAAAATCAATACTCCATTTAATACATTTGTAGAGTATTAAATACTCTTTACGATGAACATATTCATCTCCAAAGAGAGATCAGAGTAGAAGAGCTTGATCCATCAAGACCAAGCTTCATTGAGTTCCTAGATCATTTATTTAGGGATAAGACCTCTGAAAATGTTACAGAACAACTCGAGAGATTTAATCTACGAATTAATCAACTTGAGAAAATAAATTTAAAAATCGCTAGACCTAAAATCAAGCTAGACTATCTTAAAGAGAAGCAATATCTAATAGATATTGAAAAAAAATTAGTTCGCACTGATAATCTTGCAAACAATATTCATCAACAAGCAACAGAATTAAGAGATACTCAAGAAAACTTAAAAAAACTGTTAGAAACTCTAATCTGTAGAATATGATGAATCAAAGAGTAGATCTAAAAGTAAAACATGAAGATGTTAAAGCTATTAGCTTTCATCGTCCTACTGAGAAACTTGCTGAAAATGTGGAAGCAATAATTCATCAGCAAAACTATAATATCGCTTATCTCCAAGAGATAGGTATTGACCTCGAAATTCAATTTCGAGAATTACATAACAAGATCTCAAATGTACAAAAGATTGTAGAAAAGATGAAGAAAGGAGAAAGCTATGAAAAGATAGATGAAGAATCACTAGCTCAAAATGTAGCTAGTAAAATCATCATACATTCTCCACCCCCACCAACGAGAGAAAGTAGACTAAGGTTTAGTGAACCAAAGCTACTTGAATGGAAATTGGCAAAATCATCAAAATCAATAACCAAGAGAGACATGAAGATGTTGAGTAGAATCCTTAGTAAAAAGAACACAATTCCGGTACAGTTAAACTGAGCTTGGATGAGCCTAGTTGAACAATTGATGATGAAAAATCCGCTATAGGGTAGAAGACTTAACCGGAAACACGTGGGCGATTCTCTTTGAGGATGTAGTGCCATGAGTCACCTTCAAAGGAAGGGACCAAAATCGGCACAATATGCCATGTTTCTAAGGACGATGTAAGTGTACATCTTGATTGTAAATCAATATGAACCACAAGAGGAGAATAGTTTCACTTCGAAAAAATTCTCAAGGCATTCATTATTGCTAATGTGAGTACATCGGGGTCTCAAATAGACGAAGGATGTCGATACAACGCCTTAGTACATAAAGCTTGGAACGAAAATCAATGTCTAGCCGATGACATCAAAGTCATGGGAAGCTAGAGCAGGATCCGAATCTTTGAAATTCGCGATCATGAGGATGACGTTCTTGTCCTCATATTGATTTTCCATACCTTTTTGTATGCATTCACAATTTAAAGGAGCTTGACAATCTTGAACCAGTGATCAAAGATCCACAACGGTTGCATTGTCATGAGCTGACGTGAGTAGTTTTGACAAAATGGTGTCTAGACCGGAAGTGTCGCTATTAGAGCCGGCGACACCTCCCCCTTTTTCTAGACATCTGCTCCTAGATTTAAATTCAACGAGATCTATAAGAAATGATCTTTCATTATGGATTCTCACAGATTCAAGATACTAGAATTAACTGTTCCAGCCACAGGTGGTGAAACAGACATCAGATTAATAACTCCAAAGGAGGTAAGTGAAGCTTTCCAAAAAAAAATTCCTATATGCATATTGGAGCAGTCCAAGTAGGAATAAAACTCTTAGCTAAAGATGGTATTGACTGTTCTGTTCTATGTGTTTTACAACACGATAGAATAACAGATTTTAAGAAAAGTCTGTTAGAAACAGTAGAAGCTTCTCTGTGCAACCAAGTTGCATATTTCAATGTGTTTCCAAACTTCACAACGCATCTCAGAAATGTTGCTCACTGCTTAAGACTGAGAATTAAGACAGATAGGATTTCTATGAAAAAATGAATAATGGAACTTGCGATAGGTTATCGAATCTATTATAAGTTGATGAGCTCAAATGTAACCTCCAACACCAGATTTCTAAACAGTCCTAGGATTACTACATATGTTCTCACCAACCCAAAAAATAATTCTTAGCAAAAACATGTCACAAAATGGCATGAAATAACATTCCCAAGAGAATGGAATCTGACTCCTCATGTCAAACAGCTTGAAAGTACGAATGCTTCAATTTATGAAGACATGGGAGGAAAAATGACCCGACCCGCCCCGAATTTCACCATAAACCCGGAGTAAATCGTGCGGGGACCACCTCCAAGGAAAGATTTACCGCAAAATTCGGTACAACCTCCCTTGGAAATGGACAACCCTTCCAATAGAAACCTGCAATCACGTCTAAAGGTTCCAAATCCAACCTTAACTTCTGGAGCCTTCGTGCTCCCCAAAAACAATCATCACCAACAGGATAATAAACATTATCTAAGATAATATACATCATACGTCAAATATCCTAAAATATCAACAAGCTTTCACCCACAACCAAAAATATATACATTAAACCCAAGTATTCAGAGCTACTAGACACTAGCGGAAGCAAGAAAACACAGGTAGGCTAAACAGGTAACCTACTGGTGAAAGGTGGTGGAAATACGGGTGACTATGCCTCGTCTCCTACTAGATCCAATCCAAACTCTGCAGACTGGGCATTTTAAAACGAATGGTCCAGGGGAAAACATTTAATAACGTTAGAGTGAGTGGACAAAAATAATTTAATAACAAAAATATTTATGCATTCCCATTTTAATTTCATAGAAAAATATACTGCATGCGGCAGCTTAAAAATGTTCAACTTATAAACTGGCAATTTCACGACTAGCTCCGGCTAGTCACCAATTCAAATAAAATGAAGCCACTCAAGCTAACTATATATAATCATATATTCGTATGTATTTACACTCGTCAGACTCCTTGTATGAATCCTAGAAACAATTTAGAAAAATAGAAATTCATACAAGGCTACAACGCTGGCGTCTAACGCTCACGTTGCGTCATAATGGTATTTTTCCTCATTATGACCGAAAAGACGGTGTATATATATATATACGTGCATATCCCCTATATAAATTATTATATTTATATAGGGCTACGACGATTGCGTCTAACGCTCACGTCGCACCATAATGAAATTTTACCTCAGTATGGTAGAAAAGTACGTATAGCTAGCTAGCATTTATTTATATACTATACTCATAAACATCCAAAATACATATCCACCGAAAATCTTATTTTCGGGATCTCTCCAAAGGAGGAAAAATTGCCAAATAGCCGAGAAAATCAATAAGTCTCATCATAAGAAATAAATGATCAATAAAATCATTTATCGCATGTTTTTCAATTAAAAACAAAGGTCCACTCACAAATTAGACCTAAGCCTGATGACGCTCCGAGGCTTCTTCTGCTCGGGCCTCCTCACATCCTGTTCCAAATATATAATTAATTTCCCACTAAAATCCAATATTTATACAAAATAGGCAAAATTAACCGAGAGCCATAACCACGCTCATCATTGCCTAACTTCGATATTCTTAAATCGGAATGACCCAAACTTTAATATCAAACTCGGCAGCCGTAAATACAACATTTCTCAGAAATTGATTTAAATCATACGGTCGGATTTTACATTATTTAACCGCCTAAATACCAAACTTCGGAAATTCACAAACCTATTCAAAACTCATCCGAAAATTCCACAATTCACTTCATTAAATTCATCTAATTATTACACATTTAAAATCATACAAAACCCCAAAACGGCGGCCGGAGGCCGATTGCGATGACCTCTAATTCTTATGAAATTTCAACAGCATCATCCTCTCAACATCCCAAACAACTTTTATAACTATCACTAAGTCCAATTTCAAGCCTAACTAGGTCAATCGAACGAAAACATCCTAAAAGCCCTAGAATTTCAACTTCGAATTTCTCCTTACCAAGCTCAAGAGGGAGTGAACCTTTTGGAGGGGTTGTTGCACGAGAGGAGAGCTACAAAACTGTACCAAGCTTGCCCGGATTGGTGGCCGGAGGAGGGAGTTCCGGCGACGGAGGCAACACGGCAGCTGAGCCTTTCGAGCGGCACTACTCCTTCACGGAGGAGCTAAGACGGCTATCACCGGTCTAGAATGGAAGCTGGGTTGATGGCCGACCTTTTGGGACCGGTGCGGTGGCGAACGGTGGCCGGACGGCGGCGGACGGGCGGCTGAAAAATCGGGCAGCAGGAAGAGAGAGAGAGAGCGTCGGGAGAGAAAGAGAGAGAAGAGAGAGAAAGAAAAGAGTTTTGGGCCTCACCCATCCGGCCCAACTCTTCTATATACAACCCAAATCTAAAATTTAACACCCCCAAAAATAATACCTTAATAAAAATTACCTTTTACTAGCTAAAATTTATTATTTTTACTGTCGTTACATTTTTCTCCTACGAATAACTCTCCGAAATAATCGTTCCTCAAAACCCCTCTAGGGACCGATTAAACTATAACTCAACGTCGGAGACGGTAAAAATTCTTATTATAATCAAGCTAGTAAATAAGATAAAATTTTTACGGGTCGGGATGTGACAAAAAATAAGCTTACAATTTCATATGCATTCATTTGCTAATTATGAGTAAGCTAGTTCCTCTGGAACTAAGTCAATTTTTCATGATAAAGCCTTTAAAGAAGAAGATACTAAAATACCTATGAAAATGCTAAGAGCAGGGGAATTAAAAGGATTGTATACACAAACAGAGACTTGTGAATCCATAGAAGAATTGGAGGAAATCATAAATCAGATTTCTCAAATTCAACTTGAAAAGAATAAGAGAAAGATTCTTCATTATCAAGCAGCAAAAGAAGAGTCAAATACATCATCTTCCATGGATACATAGGAAGGTGAAAGGCGTCTTCCTCCAGAAGGTGGTCATATCATAGTACAGAATATTACAAACAATCCAACTAAGATCATTCGAGAAAAGAATATCAAGCTTCCAAAAGGGCAAGCTCCTACATGAAGAAATGGAGAACGAAGTTCTCAGAAGTACATCCCTACATAACCCAAATGGGGACAGTCAGTATCCGAAAGAGGGGTTTATCTAGATTTAGACCAGGTAGAAGATAAAAGAAAGACAATAGATAACTGAGTTGCTAGTTTAAAGCTAACTCAGGCTCTAGTGTTATCAAAGTATTTCTACGAGGATGCTCATGCATGTTATGAGTCAACTTTAACTGGAATAGTCCAAAAATGGTATCAATCCTTTAAGAGAAGTTCTAAATAGACTGATTGGGCAGTCAAGTTAGCACAGACTAATAGTCCTTTAGATTTTACAGTGCCTATCTATGCACAATGTTGCGGAGATGTCGCTGGGCATAGTGAGCAATCTAAAAAACGAGCTAAAGCAAATATTCAAAAATTGAGTATTTGTAACATGAGGTATTTTAAGGAATACACCAATGAGTTTCAAAACTACTACTGCACTATTGGAGACATTGAAAATGACGATCTCGTCAGAACATATTATAAAAATTTGCAAGAACCCTGGAATGATGCAGTGACACAGTCCTTGGAAGAAAACCCTCTTCAGTATTTTACTGTAGGAGGAATAACAGAAAGAGTTAGGGATCTCCTAAGAAAGCAATGCACAGAGAACAAAAAATGACACGACCCGCCCCGAATTTCACCCTAAACCCGGAGTAAATCGTGCGGGGACCACCTCCAAGGAAAGATTTACCGCAAAATTCGGTACAACCTCCCTTGAAAATGGACAACCCTTCCAATAAAAACCTGCAAACACTTCTAAAGGTTCCAAATCCAACCTTAACTTCTGGAGCCTTCGTGCTCCTCAAAAACAATCATCACCAACAGGATAATAAACATTATCTAAGATAATATACATTATCCGAAAATATTCTAAAATATAAACAAGCCTTCACCCACAACCAAAAATATGTACATTAAACCCAAGTATTCAGAGCTACTAGACGCTAGCGGAAGCAAGAAAAAGACAAGTAGGCTAAACAGGTAACCTACTGGTGAAAGGTGGTGGAAATACGGGTGACTATGCCTCGTCTCCTACTAGATCCAATCCGAACTCTGCAGACTGGGCATTTTAAAACAAAGGGCCCAGGGAAGACATTTAATAATATTAGAGTGAGTGGACAAAAATAATTTAATAATAAACTATTTATGCATTCCCATTTTAATTTCATAGAAAAATATACTGCATGCGGCAGCTCAAAAGCGCTCAATTCATAAACTGATAATTTCACGACTAGCACTGGCTAGTCACAAACTCAAATAAAATGGAGCCTCTCAGGCTAAACCATATATATTCATATATTCGTATGTATCTACACTCGTCAGACTCCTTGTATGAATCCTAAAAACAATTCAGAAAAATAGAAATTCATACAAGGCTACAACGCTGGCGTCTAACGCTCACGTTGCGCCATAATGGTATTTTTCCTCATTATGACCGAAAAGGGACGGTGTACATATACGTGTGGACTCCCTATATGAAAACCTAAATAAACTGAAAAAGAAAGAAGTTTTCATATAGGGCTATGACGTTTGTGTCTAACACGCACGACACGCCATAATGGTATTTACCTCATTATGACGGACCAAGCACGTATGGCTAGCTAGCATTTATATACATACTAAATTCATAATATCCAAAATATATATATCCACCGAAAATCTCATTTTCGGGATCTCTCCAAAGGAGGAAAAATTATCAAATAGGCGAGAAATCAATAATCTCATCAAAATAAACAAATGATTAATAAAATCATTCATCGCATGCTTTTTATTTAAAACAAAGGTCCACTCACAATAGGCCTAAGCCTGATGACGCTCCGAGGCTTCTTCTGCTCGGGCCTCCTCACGTCCTGTTCCAAATATATAATTAATTTACTAACTAAATTCCAGTATTTATAAAATAGGCAAAATTAATCGAGAGCCATAATTACGCTCATCATTGCCTAAGTTCGATATTCTTAAATCGGAACGATCCAAACTTTTATATCATACTCGGCAGTCGTATAAACAACATTTCCCAAAAATTGATTTAAATCCTACGGTCGGATTTTACATTATTTAACCGCTTAAATACCAAACTTCAGAAATTCATAAACCTATTCAAAACTCGTCCGAAAATTCTAAAACTCATTCCATTAAATTCCTCATAAAAATCTCCACCTAAAACAATTTTTCCAGCGGCGGCCGGCGACCAGCTCCGGCGACGTCCAATGTCCACCAAAATTTGACAGTATCTTCCTCTCAATCTCCTCTACAACATTCATAACTACCACAAACTCCAATTCTAAGCCTAACCATGTCAATTGAACGCAAACACACAATAAGCCCTAGAATTTCAACTTCGAATTTCTCCTTACCGAGCTCAAGAGGGATCGAGCCTTTTGGAGGGGTTGTTGCACGGGAGGAGAGCTTCAAAACCGTACCAAGCTTGCCCGGATTGGTGCCGGAGGAGGGAGTTCCGGCGACGGAAAGCCCAAGGCAGCCGCGCCTTTCGAGCGGCACTGCTCCTTCACGGCGGCGCTAGGGAGGCCGTGACCGGTCTAGAATGGAAGCTGGGTTGATGGCCGACCTTTTAGGACAGGTGCGGCGGCGAACGGTGCCGGACGGCGGCGAACGGTGGCCGGACGGCGCGAACGGTGGCCGGACGACGGCGAACGGTGGCCGGACGGCGGCGGACGGCGGAGAAGAAAATCCGGCAGGGGGGAAGAATCGGGAGAGAAAGAGAGAGAGGAGAGAGAATCGGGAGGGAAGAGAGAGAAAATCGGTTGGGCTTGGCCCAACTGGTTCCAACCCAATATAAACCCAATCCAAAAATTAACACCCCCAAAAAATAATATCCTAATAAAAAATTACCTTTTACTAGCTAAATTTACCATTTTTACCGTCGTTACATTTTTCTCCTACGAATAACTCTCCGAAATAATCGTCCCTCAAAACCCCTCTAGGGACCAATTAAACTATATGCAAATGTCGGAGACGGTAAAATTCTTATTATAATCAAGCTAGTAAATAAGATAAAATCTTACGGGTCGGGATGTGACAAAAAATCTAAAACCGCCAAGAAGCAACTCAGAGGAGTTGAGAATATGTGTCCAAAGATACTAGATACTCCAACACAATGTGGATGTCATATTCCAAAAGAAAGAAGATACAAGAAGAAGTTCTCTGGCAAAAGCCTGAATATAAGAAAGAGCAATCTTCTCAAACTTCTCCTAGAAAGAGATTTTTTAAGAGGAAAAGAAAACCAATTCTTTTTCCAGAGAAGTAAAGAAATGTAGATGTTGGTTTTGCAAAGCAGAGGGACATTATGCAAATGAGTGTTCTAAAAAGGACAAGAGGTTTTCTAAAGTCTTAATTGCTGAATATGATGAAGCAATAGAGTATGCTAATCTAAAAGGCTTTAAAGTCGCATATTCTGATGAAGAGAACGAATCAATATATTCTCTCGAGTACCCATCAGAAAGCGAGACATAAAGTGTTTCAGAAAGCTTTGAAGAAGAAAAAGAAGATATAAGATATCGTCGTATATTTTTATTACAGATACAAAATTGGAAGGAAGAAGCCTCTGATATTATCAGTACCTTCCATCCCAATCCGAGAAAATTTAATTGTAACTATTGCAAATGTGATGAAAATAATACAATTCTCATGTACTGTGAAAGTACAGGAGAAACTTATCATCGAGAATGCTTTATTGCAGAACTCAGAAGGAAAACCAAGGATAATGAAGCACATATCTTGGTAGAAGAGGAATATAATGTATTCCATAAAAAAGAACAAGAGAAAAAACTGGAAGATGATATAAAAATGATGAAGTTTGTAACTTCATTAAGCCAGAACAAGAAAATAAAAGAGTCTCTTGATTCTCTTAATTCCACAACTGCTGTAACAAGTACCAATCCAATAATTAGTATGACAAGTGTCAATTCGCCTGAATCCATAACGGCTGTGAGACGGGTCAACCCTTTCATAGAATTACTTGATGCTCCAAAAGAGCAAGAACGAGTAATGTCAGTCCAGACAAGCATATATAACAATTATATCACTATTGGACTAAAGTTTCCCAATTACAAGAAGTATCATCTACATGTATTTGTAGATAGCGGTTCAGGGTACTCTCTTGCTAAAAGATATGCAATCCCTGAAGAATATTAGGAAAAATCTCGAAGAACAGTTACTGGAATTGCAATGGAAGAAAATAAAATAGTCATGGATACAATGGAACGAAATGTAAAAGTTTCCTTATGAGGAGGAATTTTATCATCAAAATCCTCTGGCAGTGTGAAGGCCAGACAGCTGATTTGTTGATTGGAAATGACTTCCTTCTTCAACAAACAGTAATTCAAACTCCAGAAATAATTGGGTTTGAGAAAAATCAAAAATTCTATTAGGAATCTCGATTAACAGACGCAGTGAGCGTTACAAGTAAATGATTTACAGACCAATCTCAGAAGTCGTCAGCGAAGAGTGGTGATTATAAGCCAATTTTAAAACCAGTTTTGCTGCTACAAGACCAGCTTAAAGGTCATAGTGAAATATTGGTAAATGAAGCAACAAGTTTAGAAGACTTTGAATCAGAGGAAAATTCTGAATATCAAATTTCTGACAATGAGAGTTCTGATGGAAAAGAAGAATACGTCAAAGAGCATAACTTAAAGGTATATGCAAAAAAAGTAAAACAAAAGAAAATACGGATTCTCACATAAATAGAAAATTTGCTGAAACTAGTAATCAGTGAAGATCCTCAGCTGTATTGGGAAAAAGACCTAATATATTTTCAGCTAAAAATGCATGATGCAAATGTTATTTGCCATGTTAAGGGCATTCCTTACTATAGGGAAGAAGATAGGAAGGAAATGGAAAATCAGATCCAAGAGCTTCTTGAAAAGAAGTTAATCAGGCCTTCAAATAGTCCTCATCATGCTTCGGCATTCTTAGTAAGAAATCATGCAGAACAATTAAGAGGAAAAACCAGAATGGTGATTGATTACAGGGATGTGAATAAAAATACCGTTAAAGACGGTTATCAGATAGCTCAGGTGAGAGTTCTCATCAACAGGCTTAAAGGAGCAAAAATCTTCTCAAAGTTTGATGCAAAATTAGGCTTTTGGCAGGTAAAAATGCATCCTGATTCCATAGCTTTAACAGCTTTTGAAACTCCTCAGGGGCGTTATGAATTGTTAGTTATGTCATTTGGTCTTAAGCAAGCTTCGTCTATATGGATAATATTTTCAAGCCCTATTCAGATTTTTACATAGTTTATATAGATGACATCCTTGTCTTTTCTAGAACTATGAACGAGCATCTAAAGCACCTAGAACAGGTGTGTAAACTTATTGTTCAGAAATAAATCATCCTTGGACAGAAGCAGATTCACCTCATAAAAGGAGAAATTGATTTCCTTGGCATTCATGTTAAGGATGGAGAGATTCGTCTCCAAGAACACATTGTCAAGAAAATCAGCCAATTTCCAGACAATATCCCAGATGCAAAATCTTTACAAAGATATTTGGGAGTTGTTAATTTTGCGAGAGACTTTATTCCTCAAATCAGTGGTCTCACTGCACTTCTCTCTCCAACAACAAGTTCTAAAAAGAAATGATATTTTCATAAAAGATGACAATTAAAGAATTAACCAATGAACCTTCCTCCTTTACAATTACCTTGAAGAAGGAGATTTGATCATTTTGCAAACTGATGCGAATGATTATTATTAGGCAAAAGTTGTTTTAGTTGTTGCTCCAGATACAAATTACGAAAAAATTTGTAAATTTCTATCGGAAAAGTTTAATGCAGCAGAATTAAACTATTCCACTGGAGACAAGGAAGTCCTTGCCTTGATTAAAAGCATTAAGGGTGCTGAGGCATTCTTAGGAAATAAATTTGTAGTAAGAACTGATAATAAAAGAGTTAAAAATTTCAAAAACTACAAATTAACTGATGATGCTGATAGAGGAAGAGTTTTGAGATGGCAAATGTTTATATCCCAAAATGAATATGATGTTGAAATGGTTGCAGATGACAAGAACTATTTGTCTGATGCTCTTACAAGAAAAATGACAATGTTTGAAAGAGAAGGTCGCAATCCAAAAAACCGAAAATCGGTAGCAAAAGAGAAGAAGCTTTGGGAAATATACAAGAGCGGTGATAAAACCGTAGGTGACACGACCACCCACCCCGAATTTCACCCTAAACCCGGAGTAAATCGTGCGGGGACCACCTCCAAGGAAAAATTTACCGTTAAATTCGGTACAACCTCCCTTGGAAATGGACAACCCTTCAAACCAAAACCTGCAAACACGTCTAAAGGTTCCAAATCCAACCTTATAGATTCTTGGAGCCTTCGTGCTCCCCACAAATCACAACCTCTCACAATATAGATTTACAAATCTAACAAAGATCCTATAACCAACATATTCATAGCAACTTTATTTGAGAGGAAATGAACTAGAAATAAATAGAAAAGAGCGGAAGCTATACTATTGACTATGCCTCTTCTCCATGTACGTCCGATCTTAACTATGCAATCCTGCAGACTGGGCATTTTAAAACGAAGGGCCCAGGGGAAGACATTTAATAACGTTAGAGTGAGTGGACATAAATAATTTAATAACAAAACTATTTATGCATTCCCATTTTAATTTCATAGAGAATATACTGCATGCGGCAGCTCAAAAGGGCTCAATTCATAATCTGACAATTTCACGACTAGCACTGGCTAGTCACAAACTCAAATAAAATAGAGCCTCTCAGGCTAAACTATATATAAACATATATTCGTATGTATCTACACTCGTCAGACTCCTTGTATGAATCCTATAAACAATTTAGAAAAATAGAAATTCATATAAGGCTACAACGCTGGCGTCTAACGCTCACGTTGCGCCATAATGGTATTTTTTCTCATTATGACTGAAAATGGACGGTGTATATATACGTGTGGACTCCCTATATGAAAACCTAAATAAACCGAAAAAGAAAGAAGTTTTCATATAGGGCTATGACGCTTGTGTCTACCACTCACGACACGCCATAATGATATTTTAGCTCATTATGACGGACCAAGCACGTATGGCTAGCTAGCATTTATATACATACTATTCTCATAAAATCCAAAACATATATATCCACCGAAAATCTCATTTTCGGGATCTCTCCAAAGGAGGAAAAATTATCAAATAAGCGAGAAATCAATAAATCTCATCAGAAGAAATAAATGATTAATAAAATCATTCAAATCATTCATCGCATGCTTTTTATTTAAAACAAAGGTCCACTCACAACTTTAGGCCTAAGCCTGACGTCGATCCGAGGTCTCTCTAATTTGAGTCTCCTCACGTCCTGTTTCAAATATATAATTAATTTCCCATTAAAATCCAGTATTCATAAAATAGGCAAAATTAATCGAGAGCCATAAACACGCTCATCATTGCCTAACTTCGATATTCTTAAATCAAAACGACCCAAACTTAATATCACTTGGCAGTCGTAAATACAACATTCCCCAGAAATTGATTTAAATCCTACGGTCGGATTTTACATTATTTAACCGTCAAAATACCAAACTTCGGAAATTCACAAACCTATTCAAAACTCGTCCGAAAATTCCACAATTCACTCCATTAAATTCCTCTAATTATTACACATTTAAAATTATACAAAATCCCAAAACGGCGGCGGCGGCTCCGCCGGCAGCGGCGGCCGGAGGCCGATTCCGGCGACGTCCAAATTCTACCAAATTTTAACAGAATCTTCCTCTCATCATCCCAAACAACTTTCATAACTATCACTAAGTCCAATTTCAAGCCTAACTAGGTCAATCGAACGAAAATATCCTAAAAGCCCTAGAATTTCAACTTCGAATTTCTCCTTACCGAGCTCAAGAGGGATCGAGCCTTTTGGAGGGGTTGTTGCACGGGAGGAGAGCTACAAAACGAGCCAAAGATCACCGGCTTTGGTGGCCGGAGGAGGGAGCTCCGGCGAAAGGGGCAACCGGCTGCTAGGGGAGTTTCCTCCCCGTTCGGCGGCGCAACCGGCCCGGTCACAGTCCAGGCGAGGAGAGGAGGCGGCGGCAGTCCGAACGGGACAGGTGCGGCGGCCTGGCTTGGCCGGACGGTGTCGGTCGGAGCTGGAAGAAATCCGGCAGCGGGAGAAGAGAGGGAGATCATTGGGAGAGAAAGAGAGAGAAGAGAGAGAAAGGGAGAAGAGAAAAGAAAAAGAAAAGATGGGTTTGGGCCTCACACCAACCCGGCCCAACACTTCTTAAAAATACCCAAATCCAAAATTTAACACCCCCAAAAAATAATACCCTAATAAAAAATTACCTTTTACTAGCTAAATTTACTATTTTACCGTCGTTACATTTTTCTCCTACGAATAATTCTCCGGAATAATCGTCCCCCAAAACCCCTCTAGGGACCAATTAAACTATATCTCAATGCCGGAGACGGTAAAATTCTTATTATAACCAAGCTAGTAAATAAGGTAAAAATTTAAGAGTCGGGATGTGACAGTAGGACCTCTCCATGATAGACCAGGTTATCAATACATTGTTTCCTATGGAGCGGCTGAGTCAAGCCAACCTTCGCAAAGAAGCTAAGCCAAGCCCAGATCATGAATGGGATGAGCCTTCAGACCATTCTAAAAAAAATGTAGATTAATCTGTTACTTCTGATGAAGAAAAACTCGCAAAAGAGTTCTTGCTGTGTCTGAAAGGAACAGCCTCAACTAATAAACAGTCTCAAGGTAAAAGACCGGCTAATCCGTCTCAAACGACAGACGGTAAAGGCATATCAAGTCCGTTTATGGTTGTTGCTTTGCCAAAAAGCATAAGAGCTCATTTTAGGGCTAATAAACTACCCTTGGTTACTTGGAAGAAGGTTATTCATGATCAACCATTAAAGATCTTCCAAAAACCAGTTTTCATGACATATAGGCTACTGGCCTTTAAGTAGAAGATTATTATTGATAATATTCTGCATGCGTTCTATGAAGAGAATGAAGCTCACTTGCTTCAAACACTTAAATCTTTAACAGAAGAATTGTATGGATTCCATTCAAATGACAAAAGTGTACAAGTAGAAAATCCAGCAGGAAATTCTAAGGCTTTCTACCTTGAAATCCTGAAAGTGTTAAAATTCTAATGTTGGCGTGAAAAGAATCTGAATGGTATGGCTTTCACAATCTGTGTGCTTTATATTCCTATATTTTGCATGTCTCTTTACTTTGCTTGTAAGTGCTAAGAAGTTTACTTTACTAAGGCAGCAGTGATTCCGCCAAGATAGTAACTAGAAAGATAAGGTGTCGTTAGGTGAAAAATGACATGTTGAAAGCTAGTTCTTAAAAAAAAATCTTAGTCTTACTAAGTAAAGTAAAATATTATAAAAAAAAATGAGTAGGACTAAACTGTATAAGTGAAATTATTGTGGACTGAATTGCTAAAAGAAATGTTGTCAGGTAGTGTTTTGTATTTCTCTCTTGTTAGAGTTGTACTTTTCTGTTAAAAGAGAAAAGAAAAATTTTATTCACACAACTCTAAATACTTAATACACACCCTAACTTTTGTACATTTAAAATCAGTTTTTATGGGCAATCAAAATGACAAAAATGACATACATAGTAGAAAAGGAAATTTAATTAAAATTAATATTGTCATAATTTGTTCGTCATTCATATTAAAATCAATTTTGATATAAATTATGATGGACAATTCGACATATTCTTCTAAGAAGTTGAATAGCATCAATTCTACAATTTAATTAAAGTGTTTTTTTTTATGATAACAATTGAGTGATTGGGAGAATCCATATAAAAAAGACCTATTGAGAAGAGAATACAAATAACGTCTATAAACTATTGTTCAAATTTTCTTCATATGTTCTTGATAATATTTTTGGACTACCTATAATTTTGCGTTACCGAAATTTTATTTTCGTACATGTTTGTTGTTTATTGGTAATTGAGTGAGAGAAAAATAAATTTGTTTGAGTTTCTCCTAATAAACAATTGTATAGGAAACTTTTGTGATTTAAAAAGTAAAAAACAATAAACATACTAAAAGAATTCAATATCCATGTATATTATAAAATATTGAGGGTATAATTGGTAGTTTGAGTGGTGTATTTAGTATAACGATTGAAAAAAAAATAAGATGGGTGATGTATTAAGAAAAATATGTGTATTAAATATTTAAGGACGTGTGAATAAAAAAAATAAGATGGTGATGTATTAAGAAAAATATGTGTATTAAATATTTAAGGACGTGTGAATAAAATTTTTTAGAGAAAAAAAAATAAAAATAAAAAGTGAAAAGCAAAAACCAACCCACAGTAAAGTGGGCCGACGGCGGATTATTGACTGAGAAGAGACCACTGGGCGCGATTGGATCATAATTTTTCAGAGAGAGAAGAAAAAATGGCGGCGACGGGGCAAGTCGCCGGAGGCCTGACGGCGTACGATCGCCAAGTTTTGACTGCGGTCAATGCCGGAGCGGCCAGCCTCTCCTTCGTCGGCTCCGGCTTCATCGTCCTCTGCTACGTCCTCTTCAAAGAGCTTCGCAAGTTCTCCTTCAAGCTCGTCTTCTACCTCGCTCTCTCTGTAAGCAACTCTCTTCTTCTCTCCTTCTCTCACTTTTACTTCCGATCATAGAAATCGCGCGTCTTGTTAGATCTAACTGCTCGCTCTTCTGTGGTTCGTTCTTAGTTTTAGAAACTTTGAGCTCTCTGAAATTCAGCATCTGATTAATTTAGTGAAAATTGGTAGAATAATATAAATTTATTGACTTGTGCTTCAAGGATTTGATATAATTGTTAGTGTTCCAGTTGAAAATTGAATCAATTAGCAGCTGAAGAAATTTGTTCAGTTTATTTTTTTATTTTTTTATTTTTGAGGTGAGAATTGAGCATTTGCTCATGTGTTGCATATTTTTTGGAATGCAGGACATGCTTTGTAGCTTCTTCAGCATGGTTGGGTATGCTTCAGTTCACAGACACTAGGTGTGAGATGATGGATTGTTTATCTGATTCTTGATGTTAGGTGATGGAGAGTGGGTTTTCTCTTGTGTGCAGGGATCCATCGAGAGGATTCTTCTGTTACTCGCACGGCTACAGCACTCATTTCTTCTGTGTTGCGTCGTTCTTGTGGACTACGACGATTGCTTTTACTCTTCATCGTACTGTTGTTAAGCACAAAACTGATGTAGAAGATTTGGAGGCGATGTTTCATTTGTATGTTTGGGGTATGACCTTTTTTATGTTGGCCGAGAAGGATGTATGATCTTCTGAATTGCAATGATGTATGAGCTATATTTGATGTCTGACGAATGATAAGCAGTGCACTTGCATTTTTTACAGGGACATCACTAGTTGTGACGGTTGTGCGATCTATTGGGAATAACCATAGCCACTTAGGTACATGGTGTTGGGCGCAGACTGGGTTTACAGGAAAGGTAATTTCATAGTACCTATTTGCTAGGAGAATATCTTGACGGCTGAATGTTTGTTTAGGAGGTTTCTGGTTTATGGGACTTTATGTAGTTATTCTGCAATTAGTTGGTTTAATTAGTACTCCTCCAACTCATGCGTTGGTTATGTGTTTTATTTCTCTATTGCTATAAGTCTGTATGTCTATTATCAGTATTAAGTATTAAAACTTAATTATCGTGAAAACCATAATTGTAGATTACACATGTAAGTAAACGATAATGAAGTACATATGTACACAACTTATGAGTGCATTAGCCATAACCTGAAAAAATGATATGTACACTTTGGACTAAGTTGATCCTGAAATTTATATGTCAATGTCCAAGCTCTGTTCTTCATAGCTGAGTTTCATTAAATCTTTAGAGACAGACATTTGGAAATGATGCATTAGCCTTTTCAAACCTTACATATTAACTGGTCAAATGTATATACCTTACAAAGTTTCAATTGTATTTATCAAATCTAGATCGTCATTATTGAGCAATTGGCTCAGTTAGATTTCTGACCATGCTGTCTGATTACCCGTATATTTCTAACTGTCTTCTTCTTTTTCAACCTTTCTTACAGGCTCTTCACTTTATAACCTTTTATATGCCACTCTGGGGTGCAATTCTTTACAATGGTTTTACATACTTTCAAGTGATACGAATGCTGAACAATGCAAGGCGTGTATGTATTCCAGTTGTCAACTTCTTTTTTCACACATAATTTCCACTCACTTTTTACACTTGTTGAGATCATTCTCCTATTGTGAAAAATACAGATGGCAGGTAGCATATCCGACCGCCCTTACCAATCAGATGGCAGAGCAGAAACAAAGGTATGATGTGTTCCAAATGGCTTCCTAGGGTCGGTTCATAAGTTTCCATGGGTGGGAAATTTATGAAAACTGTATATGCAAAGTTGAAATCTACCGGTTCTGTACCCTTTTGTCAAAAGCCTATGTTTCATGTATCTTATGTCATTTATGCGAACAACTATGGAACATTCAGTATTTAGCTTGAATATAATAGAGAAATCTAAGTGTCTTGATAATCATTTGTGTCTCTATGAAAATTTTCATTGGAGCTGCTCTTTTCAGTAAATGACAATGTTGTACTTCCTTCAACAGGCTTTGAACAGGTGGGGGTACTATCCGCTCATCCTGATAGGATCATGGGCTTTTGGCACCATCAACCGCATTCATGACTTTATTGAACCGGATCATAAAATATTTTGGCTCTCGGTTCTTGATGTTGGGACATCTGGACTCATGGTAATTCACTAATTTTCAAAGGCAATAATTGTAATATCTCAAAGTCATATTTACTATATTGGTACTAAATTTGGTTATGTTTATCTACTTGTTAAGGGCCTCTTCAATTCAATAGCCTATGGCTTGAATTCCTCAGTTCGACGGGCAATACAAGAAAGATTAGACCTGTAAGTTGCAATTGCGTTTAGTTTTTCCATGTTCAGTTTCTCTGAAGACCTGTATGCAATATCTGATTTGTCTTGATATCGTGTTCATTATGCAGTCTTCACTAATTGAATGGTTTTATTGTAACTCTTGTAATTAGGTTCTGGCCAGACAGGCTTCAAAGATGGTTCCCCAACAGTTCAAGGCTTAGGAACCAACACGAAGAGAGTGAACTAGTATCACTAAAGATTCAAGATCAGCACTAGCTTCCTTTTCGACTATCTTGCAAATTCTTTCATCCTTTCCTCACCAAGTTTGACCGGTGATGGGATCCAGAAACAAAAAGGAACAAAGTACATCCAAAGCCCATTACTCACATGAGTCACATCTCTTTGCCAAGGACCATATTTATATATGTTCCGTAACGAGTTTGATTTGAAGCGTTGTGTTAGATGTAGCCATAGCTGAGTTGTGTCGTTTCAGGTAGAATATTGCGTTGTAGAAGATGTGATTATGCATTAGATGGTTAATCCCAGTAACATCAGGAAACTGTACACTTTTAGTTGTAGAGTGAAACAAGAACTCTTTGATCAGAAATCTATTATTCTAATTTGTGATTTTTCTCTCAACCTTTCATTAACAGTTCCAAAATCTGAGTTCTGACTTCTGAAGATGTCAGCCTTTTATCTTCCCCCAATGAACAATGACACAGTGATCCTCTGCTTTCCAATCACGCATATAATTCCACAAATTTTTACAGAAACCCCACAAGGGCAAAATACAAAGCACAGCAGTAAATTCAGATTCATAAAACATGAGGAATTGCAATGCAAATCTTCAATTTCGTTATACAATTATCTAATTATAATCTTCAAGCACAAGCGCATGGATTCTCAACCGCAACCGAAGCATCCCCCTCTCCGCTCCTGAACAACAAATACCCAACCGCCAACCCCACCACGATCGCCACGAAAACGCCGCCGTTGAACGACATCACCGCCAGCATCAGCATGTACCCGATCGCGGAGTTCACGGCGAAGATCACGGCCCCGGCCAGATTAACCGCCGAGAATTTCCCTCCGGCGCTGAGCTTGCCTCGCAGGAGCGGAGCCTGGATCGGATCCGACGCCTTCGCGGCCGCCGAGGCCAGCCTGAGACGCACTCGCAGGTCCTCGAGGTACTGGTAAAACGCCGGGACGATGAGGCAGGCGAGGAGCGTGAGGGCGTAGCTGAGCCACGTGGTGGTGCTCCATGAGTCGAACAGGAGCGTCACCTGCCTGCTCCAGTAGAACGTCATGTGCATCATCTTGGGGGCTTCGCCGGAGAGGGAAAGAAGAAGCAGAGGTCAAAACTCCGGTGAAGTTTGAAGGAGACTTGTGAAGACAGAAATAATGATTTGTATTAATTATTATTCTGTTTCTGATAAGTTGGTTGGTGTGGACCGTGTAGTACACGCTGTACTAACTTTTTTCTGGTACAACGGCGATGTACGCAAGGTAAAATCGCCTCCGGGAATTCGCTATTTACGGTTTTGTCCCCGTGGTGGAGCTGGAGTTCGTGCGTTTGGAAGGGTGGGCTTGGTATTTGAAAGGTGAGGGACAGCTCGGTTTGATCGAAAAGGTTATTTTGACTGGTTGTTGTGACGTGTTAGAGGAGGATTTAATGGGCTGAGCCCAGTAGAAAAAGAGGTTAATGGCGGTTTGTGGATATGGGTATTCGGGTCGGACTGGGAAATGTAGTACATGGAGGTTAAAGATGGTAACATGTACTACTGGCGACGGCAGGATTGCACAGCTCTACAGGACAGTGCCATGCAACGGACACGTGCCTGTCAATCTCAATGCCAATGATTTGGCCTTTTTCAGATTTTTTATTTTTTATTTTTTAAAGAAATATCCAAACAACATTATAAGAATCGACTTACTAAACTATCATTTCACCTAACATAGCTTGGAGTATGAGGAATCCAATTTATTACTTCAACACTAGCACATTAGAATGATTTATCACATTCAGTGCATGTTTGATATATGAGACTAAATGATATTGTACTAGATAAATAGTATAAGCGGTTTGAGTTATGTTTGGTGTGAGGAAGTACAAGAATAAATGGTACTACCTAACATCTGTTTTTGCTCTCAACCTCCTTAAGTGGTGTTATTGTGATCACTCACTTTTGAGGCCCCAAGATAATACCATATCTCTCCTTCCTCTCTGTCTCTCACTTTCTCTCTCAAGAAAAGATTGATCAACTTATTTGATCAAAAGACCAATCATTCTCCAGATCCATTGTTGCCCGATTAAGTGACTTCGTAGACACCTAATTTTGTTTTTCCCCCAATTTTGATTTCAAAACCCAATTTCTATAGATATAGGTGATGTGGTTTGGATTTGGAAATTTGATTGAGTTATGTAATTATAGGTGCCAAACCAAGAGATTGTTTAACAAGAGAAGGGATAAGTTAAGTAGAGAAAACTAGAATGTGAAATGGGTACTTTTACGTATGTATGTAAGCATATAGAAGAAAGAAAGGGAGATGAACTGGATCTGTATCTGAGCCGAAAGCATGTTGAGCTTTTGGAAAGCACACTTAAACCAAGAACTTAGACATTGTCTCTTGTTATTGTAGATGGTTTTGCACTGGAAATTACTCAATATAGATTTATATAAGCTACGCTCGCTGCTAAATTTGGGTTTTTTTTTCTTTCTTTCTTACGGGTTCTATAGTTCAAGAGGGTTTGATGAGTGTTCTTTCCACTATTCCACCTTAGCCAGTAATGTCTCACTAAACTTGATTCAAACTAGTATTGAGTAAGCCTACACAAGAGAAAATAGGCAAAAATCCATGATTGTCTTGGATACTAAACATGCACATGGTGTTGTAACTCCTGTAAGGATCAAATATAGGCAGCAACATGAATAATTGAGGAAGTATGACTTGGACATATTGGAAGATAAGATTGTTATGAGACTTGCATATACCATAAGGCAACGCTATGAATTAGATCGGTATTAAAACCCATAAACAAAAGAAACATGACATAAGGAAACAATCAATTTTAGATCTTCCAAAATTATAACTGTTTACATTTGATTGGTCGATCACTTTCATTAGTCGTAAGATTGAACATAAAAACATACCACGATAAAGACATTCCACCAATTATTCAAAATGAAAGCGTTTGTATAGCATTTGTTTCATGTCAAAGTTAGGGAAGGGAAGATAGAACTTCATCCACCACCCCCTCAGTCACAATGCACATATTATGTCAACAGCAAAAGACCTAAACCCCCCCAATTCAGAATATCACCACAACAAAAACTAACTTGTAACTTTTAACTAGTCCCACCCCTGTAAAATTATCCTAGTTACCACTGGTACTACTTTATTAACCTAAGCCAGACATGTAAAATTACTCTGTAATTCAATCAGTCAAACAAATCAACGTAGACGACCCTTCTCTCCTACTGTCGAAAAACAGCTCTTCGACCTCAACAGACGCCGATCAAACGCTCCGCCACTGGAACCAGACCCTGTCTTTCTCGGCGAGTCCAACGTACGCCGCAGGAGCTGCATCACTTTCGAGATCAACAAGTCCGCCGTCTCCTCCTCCTTCTCATCGGCCGCGGGAGAATCCATACTCCTCGACGACGACGACCGAAAGTTCTCGACAAGCTTGACGTGTCGCCTAATGGCCTCATCGGCAGTGATCTCCCTCTGCAACTTCATCTTATCGTCCTCGATCGCCGTCGCGCAAAGCCCGCAGATCCAACGTCCCTGGTGCTTCTCCTTTTCCCGCGCTATGTATCCCGGCGTGCACTCCTCTTCCAGCCCGCAGCAGTGACACGTCACCAGCTCGACCTCATCGGCAACAGCAGCAGCAGCAGCAGACTCCTCCATTAAAGAAACTGATGCCATAAGATTGCACTACTGAGCTTTGTTTTCTTTTACAGATTCAGAGCGCTATTTAAGAAGGATTCAAGTTTTGGAATTTGAAGAAGGGCCGGAGTTAAAGTTTACGTTGCGGCTAGATTATCTCTATGATTTGTAGCTTTCTATATGAAGCGCACTGATTTATTTATAGCGGACATCTCCTAATAAGATTCGAGTTTCTGGTTAATCAATAATCATTCCTACTAGGTATAGGGGACTCTAGCTAATTTCTTACCCGATTTTGTTTGGATACTCTATATGATTACGTAATATATATCCTCACCCAATTGGGATTTAATATTTATTGCAGTATCTAGGACACGTGTAGCATTGTTTTTGGCTATAGTTGGGTAAAATTGTTAATGATTTCGGTCTCTCTCATTCGTAATTAAATTCTTGAGTATTCATAAATTAAATCCTTACGAGGGATGAGGCATACCTGATTCTTTATCATGTTAATAAACAAATAAATACTTTTACCCGAATTCATTAGGATTCCTTTATTCTTTTATATAATACTTTGGAGCTATGACCGTGTTCGTCCCAGAGGTATGTTTGTTGGTTATGGTGTGGAGGGCCTTGTTTGAACCATTATACATGTTACTCTGTTTCTTGTTGTAATTGTGGTGTTTAATCGGCGTGCATGCCAAAAGGTTTTCGTCCTGATCAAGTTAATGCGAAAAAGTCAAGTTTATCTAACAAAATTAACGACTTGTCTTGGCTCGTAGAACCTTATTTATACTGATCTGTTTTTCTTTTTTCATTTAGTTTTGTGCGTATATATATTCCCAATTAGGAATCTTGTTTGGTCTGATCTGTGTTTTAATTACCCTATAGTATCCTAAAATAGTCTCACTCCAACTTCCTATGAAATTTCACAATGATTAAAAAAAATACATAAAAAGAAATACCCTTTAGTCAGATAAATTCTAACGGTTTCTATTTGAAGTGAATAAAACACCAAAATACTGCAATTGCCAAAAGTGTACAACATCTAACAATCAGCTTCAATGTGTGCTTGGACAGTTGTGAGTGTCCCTATTCAATTGCAGCATAGAGCATCATTGCCTTCTAGTTATAGACCAACATATATCACATATATACCAGCCAAAAACCCAAAATAGATTTAAAGACCAATTTTGAGAAAGACTTTTTGGTAGATCAATTAACTAGCTCCCATATGCAACCTTCACCAAATGTGTCCATGTCGACTGTACTACACTATGCCCACTCCCACTCCCCCCCCCCCCCCCCCCCCCCCCCCCCAATTAATTTGAGGTTGTACTCCATGATAATGATGTATCATATCTCCACCAGACATTTAGTTCTTTTGAGTGAGGGATTTCGACATGTACCCCTTTGAATATTTACATGCGGAATTGCTTCTTAAACTTAAGGCAAAGTTCCATTATTACACTGCTCATGTGAAATTATGGGATGGTGTCATCATGTAGAACAATCATGCTGCGATAGTGGGTACGCATTGTTTGGTACGTATTTTTCCGGCATGCCGCTAAAATTGTGAAGCAAATAGAGTAGCCAATGATGCACTCTTTGCTAGATGATGCTTGCTAGAATGCATAGTATTTGTAGACATGCCTAATACTTTAGGGTGTTCTTACATTATGGGGTTTAGGCACGATGTCCCCCCCTTGTATTCTGAGGTTTCATTAATGGTCATGGCGTGAGGGTTGCCGTTTTAGCTCTCGTTTTAAAAAAAAAAAAAATTACATATGACTGTAAATATTTAAAAAATTATACACAATATAATTTTCAGTCTTGAAAACACACCGTAATAAATCTTAGTTATAGCATTTTTTTAAGCCTCATTCATTTGAAATTCTGGCTCAGAGAACAACTTAATTACCATTAGATATGTTAATACCTTGCGTCTCTAAACTTCTTCACTTTATTTTTTTTTTTTCTAAAACTTCTTGGGGAATTGGAATCATGTTATTTACAAAGTTTTATTTTGAAAGTAGATATTTTGCCAAAAAAAAATTGTGATTCTAAGAGAACAAGTGAATAGCTAACCCCCCATACCGGAATATTACCCAGCAAAAAATAGAAGGACCGAAAATAAATGAAAAATACATAAACCATAAAAAATGTAAAATATTCATCCAAAAAAGTGGTGCTATTCTCATATCCCAATTACGTCAAATAAATAATTTAAAAAGGGCCAATTTGGACAGAGATAGAGAGAGAAGGTTTTGGGGTCAAATCGAGTGGCGAAGGGATTGGATCGTCTTTTCCAAATTTCTGTGGTGGTGGTGTTGGTATTACCCTTACAGGGTTTCCAAAAAAAAAACTCACACAGACACAAAAGAGGAGGAAGAAGAAGAAGAAGATAGATAGATAGATACAGATATAGATATAGAGAGCCCTGAAAGCTCCAGATAACACTGCAACACATACACACAGCTCCTCCAAGTTTGAAGCTTCAAATCTCTCTTTGGCTTTCCTATCACTCTCTTCTCTAAAGCTTTGGCTTCTACCAGCTCATGGATCCCTTCGATTTGGTGCGAAAAGGTAGTACTCGGCTCCGGATCTTTCACTTGCTCTGTTTGATTTTGTAGCTTTCGGATTCGTTTTGGTTTTAATTCGGTTTGGATTTTGCGTTGAATTTGATGAGATCTGTTGAGTTTGATTGGTTGTATGGCTGCGGATTTGGTTTCTGTGCTGCTCTTGATTCTTGAGCTTGATTTTGTTTTGGTTCTTGTGTGGAAATTGGAGCTGTTTCAATGAACTTGAGAATTTAATTACTGTGGAAGATTCTTCGGTTAACCGTAGAATCTTGGAAATTTATTTGTATTTTTTGAAAAAGCTGACTTTGTTTTCGGTTTTGTGGAGTTTGTCTTATCTTGTTTTGCACAACTTGCATAGAATCTTGAGAAATGATTTGATTTTCGGAGAATTGTACTTGGTGAACAACTTGTTTTAACCTCAAAACGAGGAAATTCGGAAGAATTAGTATCATTTTTGCTGTTTATCTCGTTATTTGTATGCTCTTTTAGTTGAGTTGTGGAAGAAAGACTTTTGATATGATGGACTCTGTGAATTGCGAGTTTGTTTGGTTTGAAGTTCGTGGTCAATGGATTGATGATAGTGCTCAATGGAACTGTTTTGTAGGGTTTGGTTGATGCTTACTGAAAGTTTTGTGTTCTTCTTCTTCTTCAATTCGAAGCTTGTCTAGTTGTATCTAATTCAGTAAAATAATGAGCTTGTCCAAGAAAGGATCCTTCACGAATAACACAAAGCTAAGCGCTGCTGCAAGCAAGGCGACGTCTTTAAATCCAAATGCAGCAGAGTTTGTTCCCTTTTCACTCAGATCTCCATCATCTGGAAGCACCAGCACAGCTCAGGCGGCAACACCATTTTCTTCATCGGGAACCTTTGGAAAAGCTGTATTAGATCGAACTGAATCTTCCACCTCGAATAATTCTGATGACGAGGCCCACCAATATTGGCGCCACCAGCTCCCTGATGATATCACTCCTGACTTTAAGGTCATGGGAGAAGATGAGTCACCAGGTCTTGGAAACATCTCTTTGGCGGGTTTGTCCTTGCATGATGATGGTGAAATAACACAGTTTCCTGCCTCTACGGGCAGTGGATACTTATTAAATGAGTCACACATCAATGGTAATAGCTTTTCTGACAAGTTAAGAGTTGCTACATCTCCCTATGGGGATGATCTTTCCTCCCCCAGTTTCATGCATATGTCAACCAAGCCTTGGGATAAGCAGATTCTGAATAGTAATCACC
The DNA here is from genome assembly GCA_010134655.1 of Fragaria nilgerrensis. NCBI lineage: Eukaryota > Viridiplantae > Streptophyta > Magnoliopsida > Rosales > Rosaceae > Fragaria > Fragaria nilgerrensis. Next base: position 28,523,892 of record CM020978.1, on the reverse strand, counting down.
TTGTTAGCAATGGTCATGAGGGATCTCTTTATGATGGCATTTCTAGACATGGATTCATGAATGATATATTGGGTGAGCAAGCAGTTCTTGATGATAGCGAAATTAACCCCGCCGATTTTTTGGCTTCACAGTTCCCTGGGTTTTCTGCTCAGAGCCTTGCAGAAGTTTACTTTGCCAATGGTTGCGACTTAAACCTGACTATTGAAATGTTGACACAGTTGGAGGTATACTATTTGTTTTGTTCATGCTTTTTATCTCTAGGTAGCTTTCATTTTTCTAGTTTGAAGATGTTTGGATGGGAAATGCGGGTTTTTGATTGTGGTCAGAAAATATTTCTTTTAGCTACTTGTTGTTTTCATTGCTGCAAATTGATATGACAATGCATGATTGTTTTGAACTGTAGCTTCAAGTTGATGGTGGTTTTAATGAGAATATGAATCCAAAGACCTTGTCAGCTCCTGATCTTAGTTCGATGGACTTTCCTGCACTTACTCCAACAGATGGTCAGCATGGTCATCCAAAATATGCTGGAGATGATGATTTCCAGCAAAGTGGCAATCCTTATCGATCTTCTGACAAGGACAACATGCTTATGTTTAAGTCTAGCTCATCCTTTCCATCTAGAGGTTCAGTAGATTTTGCTTCGGCTGTCAGGAAATTGGCAACTCAGGATTTAGGTGGATGGAAGTATGAGAGGAATGGTTCTGCTGATGCCGCAATTGGCTCAAGTAGAGCTTCCCATCTTGTAAATAGCACTTACAATACTGGGCATGGAGGAACCATCTACAGTGATAGGTCACAGACTCGTGGTTCAGCTCGGACTGCTCCTGTTTGGCTTGAAACTGGAGATGCTGTTGGTAATGTTCCTTGGTCAACCAAATTACTTCTGTTTTTGTCCATTCAGTTTCTGGAACAAATATTTGCTTTAATATTGTTGGGATGACAGCAAATATGTATTCCGATCTGCGGGAGGAAGCTCGTGATCATGCACGCCTACGTAATGCATGTCTTGAGCAGGTTTGTCCTTTCAAATGGTATTTTCATGTAAAACCTCGGTCACCCTTTCCATTTATTTCGAACTCAACAGTGAAACACAGATTGGCTCAAAAAAAGAAAAAGAAAGAAAGAAGGGATTCAGGCAGCATGTATAAATTTTGACATATTTAACTTTTTCTAAACTGAGCTAAGGAAAAATACAGAGTCAAGGAACAAATTGCAGTGGCACATGGCTGGTGGACACCTGATGTTGGTTTTGAAGCATAAGATTTCTAGCAACTATTGGTATTTGGAGTGTTTTTCCCATACAAATTTCCCATACCACTGTGCCACTGCAATTTCATCAATATTGGCATATCGAGTCATATAGTGCTTGTGACATCAAAACTTTACTGACTGTTTGTATCTAAATACAGGCACGGCAAGCATACCTTGTTGGAAACAAGGCTCTTGCAAAGGAACTGAGTGTTAAAGGGCAGCTGCATAACATGCATATGAAGGCAGCTCATGGCAAAGCTCAAGAATCTATATATCGCCAGAGGTTTGTTGTCCTCCACTATTTGTGGCTGGTCTGTGCCATAGAGGGTATCCTGAGTATTAAATATGTTTTTGCATTTGTGTTACTCCTATCAATCTCTAAAGGAGATGGCTGATAAATTCTGTTCCTGGCAACTTCTCATTTTTCTGTCACCTGTTTTGAATTATGTTCATCCAATTCAACTGTGAAGGATTGAAACTCTTTTCTTCTGCTTTTGAATCTCTGTCCTATTCTCCCTCATGGACTTTGTGACAAGTTGATTAGGTTTTCTTTTCATCTTCTCTGTCTTCAAGAACTCCATTTCATCTTAAACCGCATAGATGAGCTTATATGTCACTCATAGTTTGGAACACTCCGCGAGTGATTTCTGTTTAAGCATTCCAGCTGCTTCGTGTTCTGACAGCCTGGAACAAGCGTCTAGCTTGATGAAGCTCCTTATTTTCATATATAGCATGAGTTTGATAATTGACAAGTGTCAATTGGGGTTCACCTTTATAAGCTTAGTTGTGATCTTGATTAGATAAGTTAATTGTAGCCCTTCTTGCTTTTCTACACTGTTTTCAGGAACCCAGAAATGCAAGGCAATGGAAGAGCACATGAGAGGATGATAGACCTGCATGGACTTCACGTAAGTGAAGCTCTTCATAGGCTCAAGCATGAGCTGAGCATATTGAGGAATACTGCCAGAGCAGCAGAAACAGGTCTTCAGGTTTATATATGTGTTGGAACAGGCCACCACACCCGGGGTTCACGCACACCGGCAAGGCTCCCAGTGGCTGTACAGCGTTACCTACTGGAAGAAGAGGGCCTCAACTACAGTGAACCGCAGCCTGGGCTGCTTCGAGTTCTGATGTACTGAGCCGGGAAGATAGTATTTTGACAGAGGGGAAGTCCATGAAGTCATAGTGATCATAGCCATTCTTGTATCTGTGTACATGGGAAGCAACCAAGATTAGTCAAGTCTGAAAAAGGAAAAAAAAAATCGAAGAGAAAGATGAAGAAGTTAGAGGAAGTTAAAAAAAATGGAAAAAAAGAAGTGGAAGTGTATCAGTAAGTTCGACCAGTAGGCAGAAGTGATCCTACGTTAGCAGACGTCTTGCAACGTTATCTTTTTTGTATTTTAAAAGTTCATTTCTTTGTTAATTCCTTTTTGATTCTCAGATGTAACTGATAGAATTGAATTACATGATAGAATTCACCTTGCCAATTACTCCCCGAGCCAATCGTTTGAGGGATCTTAACCCCATTTATCCTTCATTCTCAGTTGCTCATTTTATTCTCCATTCAAGTGATCTTCAACTCTGTAGTCAGGCTGCGGCAAAGGGCGTAGAATTACAAACACCTCGACTGAAAGAATTGCTTGGACTTCAAATGCTCCCCAATTTCAGAGTCACTCGTCATGTCTTGAAATAATGCAGCTGCATACCAATCTCCGACCCAAATCAATTCTCTTCTCCACCAAAACCCCGAAAACCCTCGTCCCTCTCTCCAATATCTCCTCCCTCTCGAACACCCTTGTCCCTCTCTCCAATATCTCTCCCTCGAAACCCTCCTCTTCGTCTTCTCCATGGTTCTCTATCCTCCGCACCGCCATTGCCAACACAGACCTCCCCCTCGGCAAGCGCGCCCACGCCCTCATCCTAACCTCCGGGCAATGCCCAGATCATTTCCTGATCAACAATCTCATCACCATGTATGCGAGATGCAGGTCGCTGACGTATGCACGCCACCTGTTCGATAAAAGTCCTGAGCGAGACCTGGTCACCTGGAACGCCATTTTAGCAGCCTACGCGCAATCGGGTCGCTATGTGGTTGAAAATGCTCAAGAGGGGCTTGGGATTTTTCGGCGGCTTCGTGAGTCTGTTGTGTTCACCAGCCGGCGCACTTTGGGGTCGGTTTTGAAGCTGTGTTTGATGTCGGGGCGTGTTTGGGTTTCCGAGGCTGTTCATGGGTATGCGGTGAAGATTGGGTTGGAGTGGGATGTGTTTGTTACGAGCAACCTGGTGAATGTGTACTGTAAGCTCAGGCGAGTTAAGGAGGCTCGGGCTTTGTTTGATGGGATGGTGGAAAGGGATGTTGTGCTGTGGAACACAATGCTGAAGGCATATGTGGAAATGGGACTCGAGGAAGAAGCGCTTGCTCTTTTCTCTGACTTTCATCGGAGCGGATTAGGTCCTGACAGTGTTAGTGTGCGTTGTGTTCTTGGTGGGATTCGGAAAGTTGATTCCGATCAAGGCAAGAGGCAGATGGAGGAGGTTCAAGCATATGCAGCAAAGCTGGGGGAGTTTGTAACTAATGTGGATGATGAAGCCTATCCACCAATTTTATGTGATCCTTCTACTGATTCCGACGTGTTTTTGTGGAACAAGACGTTGTCCAAATATATCCGAGCTGGTGAAAATTGGGCTGCCGTAGAGTGCTTCAGAAATATGATTAGATCAAAAGTTGGATATGACAGTGTGACATTACTCATCATTCTATCTGCGATTGTAGGCACAAATAATTTGGAGGTGGGGAAGCAGATTCATGTTGCTGCTTTGAAATCAGGTCTTGATTCTGTTCTTTTGGTAGCAAATAGACTTATTAACATGTATTCAAAGGCTCGTTGTGTTCAGTCTGCGATAGAAGTATTCAATCACATGAAAGAAGTGGACCTAGTTTCATGGAACTCGATGATATCATGTCGTGCACAAAGCGGTTCAGGAGAGGAATCAGTAAACCTATTTATAGGTTTATTACGGGATGGTCTAAGACCTGATCAGTTTACAATTGCAAGTATTTTAAGGGCTTGCTCCTCGCTTCAAGAAGGGTTGCATCTCAGCAAACAGGTTCATGTGCATGCAATTAAAACCGGTATTGCTGCTGACACATTCGTTTCAACAGCTCTTGTTGATGTTTATTCTAGAAGTGGAAAGATGGAGGAGGCGGAGGCTCTATTGGAACATAAAGTTAAATTCAATCTGGCTTCTTGGAATGCATTGATGTTTGGGTACATAAAGAGTAATGACAGTCACAAAGCGCTACAACTTATGAGGAGGATTCATAATGGTGGAAACAGTGTAGACGAGATTACTCTGGCAACTGTTGCCAAGGCAACTAGTTGCCTGGTAGCATTGGTACCAGGGAAGCAAATTCATGCTCATATCATAAAGACAGGGTATTCAAAGGACTTGTACGTTAACAGCAGTATTCTAGATATGTACATAAAATGTGGAGACATGGGAAGTGCACACACAGTTTTCAATGACATTCCTTCACCAGATAATGTTGCGTGGACAACTCTTATCTCAGGGTGTTTAGAAAATGGAGATGAAGGGCGCTCCGTGTCTATATACCGTCAGATGAGGCAGTCAGGAGTTCCGCCCGATGAATACACCTTAGCTACCCTTGTCAAAGCCGCCTCTTGTCTGACAGCATTGGAACAAGGGAAACAGATACATGCAGATGCAATAAAGTTGGAATATTCCTCGGACCCTTATGTTGCGACATCACTTGTTGACATGTATGCCAAGTGTGGTAACATAGAAGAGGCATATCGTTTATTCAGAAGGATGGATGTCGGAAGCATTGTCCTGTGGAATGCCATGTTGGTGGGTTTAGCTCAACATGGAGACGCTGAAGAAGCATTGAATCTTTTCAGAGTCATGAAATTTAGAAACATTGTGCCTGATAGAGTTGCTTTCATTGGAGTTCTTTCTGCTTGCAGCCACTCTGGTTTAGTTTCCGAAGCGTATGAGCATTTTTCTTCAATGCAAAGAGATTACAACATTGAACCTGAGATTGAGCATTACTCTTGTCTAGTCGATGCCCTTGGTCGCGCAGGGCGTTTTCAAGAGGCAGAAAAGCTGATAGCATCTATGCCATTTGAAGCTTCTGCTTCAATGTACAGAGCCCTGCTTGGTGCTTGCAGGGTTCAAGGGGACACAGAAACTGGAAAACGAGTAGCAGAGCAGCTCTTGGCTATCGAGCCATCTGACTCGTCGGCTTATGTTCTCATATCCAATATGAATGCTGCTGCCAACCAGTGGGATGCTGTGAACGATGCTCGACAAATGATGAAAGTGAACAATGTAAAGAAAGAACCAGGTTTCAGCTGGATAGATGTGAAGAACAAGATCCATTTGTTTGTAGTAGATGATAAATCTCATCCTGAAGCCGATTCGATATACGACAAGTTGGAGGACGTGATGAAACGGATCAGCGAAGAAGGGTATGTTCCTGATACAGAGTTTGTGCTTGCTGATGTTGAAGAAGAGGAAAAGGAGCGAGCTCTATATTACCATAGTGAGAAACTAGCCATAGCTTATGGATTGATAAGCACTCCTTCATCTGCCATTATTCGGGTCATCAAGAACCTTAGAGTTTGTGGAGATTGCCATAATGCAATCAAGTACATATCAAAAGTTTCTCAAAGAGAAATTGTGGTGAGAGATGCAAATCGCTTCCATCGTTTCAAAAATGGAAGCTGCTCTTGTGGTGATTACTGGTAACTCGGCCATACAGGATAGATAGAATCAACCTGATTACTCACCTATTTAGTTCCTTTTGTTGTGAACATTTTCAATTCATTCAGTATTTTTACTTTTTAGTGGATTCTTTGATTTTAACATCATTTTCATGTTTCTATGTACAAAAATGGATTGCAACAACTTGATGCGAAATAGATATTTTCTATATTCACTCAGAGCTCATAGTAAAGTATTTTGATTTTAGATTTTCAAAATCCAAACCATTTTACTTTTAATATACAATGGGCGTCACATAACTAGGTTAAAAGCTTATATGCGTGCGTTTAAACTTTTTAAATTTAAAATTTAAATTTCAAAATTTGCACACCTATCGAGATGAAAATTTTATTCACACATAACGTATCTAAATCTGATTTTTATAACATAATCCTGATTATTCCTACAATATTTACAAACGCTTTCCAGTGTAAAAATCTCACTGCTATCAAATCGAGAACTGGGCGGCTCCTCAAATGCTTAATTTTTTGTATCTTATTGGATTGAAAATCAAACTGATTTATGTCTATATCCTAAAATGAGTGAAAAAATAGAAGATGATTTAGCTCTTGGGTTAATGCAAGTGCATATAGGTACAGTTCTTTTATTCTCAAGTTGGTTTTACTGATTGTTAATTGATATATATATTTTATTTTTAAAATTGGATTAGTTTAGATCAATTGATGCAATACACTCTATTAACACTCTTTCAATTCTTTAATTTCATTTGATGTTTAGTGTTTTTTTTTTTACAAAAATTGAGCAAAAAACTTGAAGTAGTAAAGATGATCAAGCAGTTTAGTATGAAACCTTCATGTCTAGATGTCGAGTCTCAATTCCCACAAGTTTGTGGCCAACAAGCTTGAGGGGTCTTTGTGTTCATGCAACCTGTGGCGGGAGATTAGTCTGAATTTGTTGGAATACTCTTATAGACCTCAGTTCGGATACTAACTGGGTAACATAAATGAGAATTTACATTAGGTTAGATCAATTTATGCAATACACTCTATTGGATATCTCTTTCGATTCTCTAATTTTAGTTAATGTTTAATGTTTTTTTGTTTGATAAAAAACGGTGGCCGAACGAGCTACCACTTTAAGACCAAGAGAAATTATGCGCGTCATTAGGCTAAAGTGAAGAGCAAAAAAAATAATCTAGGAGTTATATTAGGTTATTGAATCTAGCTTTGTAGTGGGTAAAACGTAAATCCGAGGTTGAGTATGACTTCTTCGATGATCAATTGATTATGTCATTGTTACACACTTTACATGTTAAGTAACACTCGAGTTTAGATTTGGTCAAAAGGTAAATCCGAGGTTGAGAGTTACCATTGTGGTCGTGCTCGTGCAACTTCATTGACCTTGTCACACTTCTGAGCAGAAGTACTTTTACTTCTCCTTCTTCTTACTCTGATTCTGACCGTAAAAAACAAAACAGAAGGAAATCGGCGACTTGTTAAATTCCGAACCCAGTACTTTGTCCACTTCCCTAACCCGGTCGTCATCTTCACGTGCCACCCAAAACCCAATTATAGCAATAAAACCCACCAAGGAACACTTCACAGTCCCAAAGTCTGCACCCGCAGTTCCCCCTTTGGTGTTGGGAAAGAACCCACAACCCCAAAAAACAGAAGAAAAAAAAAAAGGAAAAACCTTTATGATTTCTTAGAGATTCTTTCAGATTTTTTCTGTGGAATCTTTTCTTTGTCCTTGTTTGTTTTCATTGTCTCTGCAACATGCATTTGCCAGGGGAAGAAGGCCACAATCCCCTGAAACGCAGCTTCTCTGACATCACTGATGGTCACGGTGCTGCCGCCGATCAAGAAGGTCCAAAGCGCTTCAGTCCCAGAAGGTCTGCTTTTCCTATCAATTTATTTGTTTTTGTTTTTTTTTCTATTCTGGCTAAGGCATTGTGGGTGCCTGAAAAGTTCAGATTTTGATGGTGGGAATTTTTTGGGTGTGTGTTTATTTTTTTATTAAATAGGTATCAGACACAAGTGTATGAGGTTGCTAGGAGGAGGAACACAATAGCTGTGATGGAGACTGGTACTGGGAAGACAATGATAGCTGTGATGCTCATTGATGAAATTGGTCAAGCTATCAAGTCATCTGGTGACATCAAATTGATCATATTCTTGGCCCCAACTGTTCATCTTGTTCATCAGGTGCTAACTTCTGCTCTCCTTTTGGTAATGTAGATCATTGGTTGTGTCAAGGATTGTGGAAATTGAATGGCTTTTGGTGTTTTCAGCAATTTGGGGTTATCAAAGAACACACCAGTTTTGAAGTGGAGGAGTATTATGGAGCCAAGGGGGTTGATGCATGGGATAAGGAGCATTGGGAAAAGGAATTTAAAAACCATGATGTAAGTATACTTCCTTCGAAAATCTTGATGTTCATGCTTATGTCAATGTTTATTATCTTTTCACTTTATGTCTTAATGTGTTGAAATTTGAAAGATTGCGTCTATTTTATAGTTGACGAAGTAAGATGCTGATCCGTGCTCACTTTGCTTAGTTCCTTGTGTTAGCTAGTGATGAGAAAATTACTTAATATGTTCAGAAATAATGTAGTGCAATTTATCACATTCTCTGTTTTAGCATCCGGAGAACCACAACCGAAAATATTTGCATGTGTAACCTGTTTGAACTAGCTTCTCAAAATATTTACTATTCATAAGGCACATGACATACTTTCGTTAGAATCCTTATAAGAAAATAGAATTATCAAGTTTTTGCAGTTGATGGACCTGTTATTTTATCCTGTAGATACTGGTTATGACACCCCAGATTCTTTTGGATGCCTTAAGAAAGGCATTCTTGACCATGGAAGCAGTATGCTTGTTGATCATGGATGAGTGCCACCGGGCTACCGGAAATCACCCTTATACGAAGATCATGAAGGTTGATTTTGTTGCTGTATTCCTCCATTTTGTTTGTTGTGATTCTTAAGAGATAAGTGTATCTTATATCATTTGTGGTTTACCAACTTGACAATAATTTCTGTTTGGGGCAGGAATTTTATCACAGGTCTAGTATGAAGCCAAAAGTTTTTGGAATGACGGCTTCACCTGTAATTCGGAAAGGTAATAAAATGCTATTGTTATTTTTTTCTATTCACTGTTGTTCCAATGTATTACTGTATTTTGATTATATAGAGGATTGCTTTTCACATGTCCATTATTGATACCAAACCTGCTGCTAAAATTTATTGATCAGGTGTCTCATCCACAATGGACTGTGAAGATCAAATATCAGAACTTGAAAGCATTTTGGATTCCCAGGTGACCGCCCATTTTTTTGTTTTGTTTTGATTCTTGAGTTGTAAATGTGAGATACTATTGATGGATCACATGTGATGATTTACAGTCTTATAATTTGCACACACAGGTATATACTGTTGAGGATAAAACAGAGATGGAAGTATATGCCCCTACTGCGAAAGAAACTCGTACATTTTATAACCCAACATGGTTTTCAAGTTTGGATTTGAAAGAAAAGATCAAGGCTTCTTGGTCGAAGGTACTCCCAGTGATACTTACTACAAGCTTTTCCATGTATAGTGTGGATGCTAACAAAAGTTAAAATGCATGAACAGAATGATGCTTCGTTTTTAAAGCTGCAAGAATCAATACAAAGCAATTTTAAAGATTTGGATGACAAAGTTAAGACTCTGCGGAGACGATTGTCTAATGACTATGAAAAGATCCTATATTGCCTGGACAACCTTGGTCTTATATGTGCTTATGAGGTATGATCTTAAGCATTAGTTTTAATGAAAGATAGTCTGTTGCCAGAAAGCCAAGGAAATGATCTGTGTTGCCATCGAACTTGTTTCTGCCACTTTATTCCAATTTCCAACCATTGAAATATCCATTTCATGTTTCTTCCAATTTTTTTTCTTTTTACTTCTATGGTCCTTCATTCTGGTTGTGATTATAACCCCGAGTTCCTTTGCAGGCCGTGAAGGTCTGTCTAGAGAATGCTCCTACTAGCGAAGAGTGTGAAGTTTATAGAGAAAGTTCTATACTGTGCAGATATTTTCTCGAGGAAGTTGTTGGTATAATAAAGCATTCTCTTTTGAACGGTATGCCATTCTTTGGCTTTCTCTCTAGTAGTATTTATTCGATCTTATATGCAAGTCAGGGATATGGTATAAGTTACTAAAACTTGAAATTTCTCTTAATCACCCCGTAGGGTTTTGCATAAATTCATATGAAAATCATTATTGGTGCTTTGTTTTTCCTGTCATTCAGTTAATGAGGACCAAAACATGATGTTCCTTCTGATAGGGATCAAGTTCAGATTCTTAAGATAAATGATTATAGCCTGATATTCTTTCATTAACCGTTATGCCTTTATTTTTTATTTTATTTTTTTTGGTCAAACCATTATGCCTTTATGATGCTAGTCACTTTATGTTCTCCTTTAAAGAAGTTATATATCAGTCACGGTAAGCCCTTCTTCTATTCAGGTGTTGAAATTTTTTTGGATGTTGGGTTTGACTATTTGAAGGCAGTAAATTTGGGCTACATATCTCCAAAGTTAAATGAACTTGTTCAGCTTTTCCATTCATTTGGGTAAGGAAACGACTCCAAATTCTTATTCACCTGATTGCAAAATAGATTTTTGACCATGATTACCGGTTGCAGAGTATCTAGGGATCTACTGTGCCTCATCTTTGTGGATAGAATTATCACAGCTAAAGTGATTGAAAGGTTCATGAGAAAAGTTACCTCCTTGTCTCATTTCAAGATTTCCTATTTGACTGGGAGCACTACCTCAGTTGATGCTCTGACACCGAAAATACAAAAGGAGACATTGAAGTTATTCAGCTCTGGGGAGGTAAATGATGATTTATGTTGTAGGAAAACATTGACTTATGAGTAGGTCAATTAATTATGAGCTGTTCAGAACTATCAAACCTAATACTGAACTGGTAACTCTTGCTTTGTAGGTCAATTTATTATTTTCTACGGATGTAGTTGAGGAGGGAATTCATGTTCCAAACTGCTCCTGTGTGATACGTTTTGACTTGCCGAAGACAGTGCGTAGTTATGTACAGTCTAGAGGACGGGCTCGTCAAGATAACTCTCAATTCATTATAATGCTAGAGAGGTAAGGTCATTGCTTTCTCGTTTCACTACATCAAAATATCAATAGGTGCATATAGTGAATCTCCGATAAGTTGAGGCTTGCCTCTGTTGGTATCCTTATTTTGTGTTTCCTTAAGCAATCTTAACTATCCCTTCATACAGAGGAAATGAGCAACAGAGGGATCAACTATATGAGATTATCAAGAGCGAAGGTTTGATGACAAATACAGCTCTAAATAGAGATCCTGAAGAAAGTGTTTTGAAACCATGTACACTTGATGAAATAAGTGAATATATTGTGGATGCCACTGGAGCATCGGTTACAGCAGATTCCAGTGTCCGTCTCATACATAAGTATTGTGACACACTCCCCAGAGACAAGTATGTTTTTTTTCCTCATCTCAGTAATTATTCTCCAATTCACAGCTCTCTTTGTGTTGTTACTTATTGTACTGCGATCACTGGATAAAGGTACTTTATTCCAAGGCCAGCTTTTCAATTTTCATATCTCAGAGATTCTTATGAATGTAAGATTACATTGCCTCCAAATGCGGCTTTCCAAACTTTGGTTGGTCCTGCATGCAAAAACTCTGCTTTATCAAAGCAGGTTGTATGCCTAGAAGCTTGTAAAAAGCTGCATCAATTGGTGCCTTGAATGATCATCTTCTCCCATCCACCGATAAGCCTTTGGAGAAAGATATAATTACAGAGAGCAAAGGGCCAGCGTCTGGTGCAGGTATGTATTTTTTGGCATCATATTACTTTTAATTATTTATTATGGTCACATGAGCTCCTTTTTTTTTTTTTTCTTGGTACACATTTTAAATGGTGATGGAGCATTGGTGCATGTGGCTAACTATTTCTGGTTATCACATCTATATGCACATTTTAAACCAGTCTTTTTGTTCTACTTCATGTTGATTTTTGCCATTTTCTTCTTCCACTTGTTCTCCCCTGTCCCATGGCCTTTCAGTTAATAAATTTTATATTCTCTTTAAGGAACAACCAAAAGAAAGGAACTACATGGAACAACTAGCATTCGCGCTCTGTCTGGAACATGGGCAGAAAAACTTGATGGTGCTATTTTTTATGCCTATAAATTTGACTTCTCCTGTGATATTGTCACCGAGCTATATTCCGGATTAATTCTTCTGATTGAGACGGAGCTTGCTGAGGATGTGGGGAATATCGGATTGGAGCTTTACTTGGTTTCAAAGAAAGTTAAAGCTTCTGTTTCTTCCTGTGGGCAAGTTCGTTTGGATAGAGAGCAGGTGAATCATAAGCTTTTGTAGAATATAGCTTATTTGTTTTGAAGAAGTACTTACTGTAAGTCTGTAACTATATTTTTCTTAACAGATGGCAAAAGCAAAGCTCTTTCAGGAATTTTTCTTTAATGGATTATTTGGGAAATTGTTTCATCGAATCAACCCAGCTGAAAGGCAGAGAGAATTTTTACTTAAGAAAGAAACAAGAAAGCTGTGGAGGCAATCATACATGTATTTGGTTCTTCCGCTTGAAACATTGAATGATTCAAATAATGAATCTTGGAAAATAAATTGGGGAGGGATCAATTCTTGTGTTTCTGTGGTAGAGTTCTTGAAGCAAAATGCATTATTGGGGGCTCAGCATTGTAACGGTGATGCAAGGAGATCTTCGCAAAACAGAACTGGCCCATCTGGGACTGGATGCAATGGTTCACAGATATTCCACTTCGCTAATTCTTCTGTTGATGAAAACAGTTTCAAAGATATGGTGGTAGTGGCCATCCACACTGGAAAAATATATTCTGTTTTTGAGGTTTTGAGTGACACATCTGCTGAGAGCCCTTTTGACACATCAGAGTTCAATAACTACGCTGAGTACTTCAACAAAAAGTAAGTGAGTTCATATATTTTGGATGTTCCATCACTGTCACTTTACAGTTTTAACGATTGTGGTAGTTATGTTCAGATATGGGATCCTGCTCATGTATCCGGGTCAGCCTCTTTTGCGGCTGAAGCAAAATCATAATCCACACAATCTTCTTGTGAACTTCAATGGCGAAGGTTTGTTGATCTACGTGCAATAGCTCTTCATGTTATGCAGAGTCTGTAGATTGTCACTCCCATCTTCATGATCTTTTGTGTATGTCCCTCTTATAGTGTGCCCCTTTCTCTATGGTTGGTAAACACAAAAGAATTCTCGTAACATTGATTGTACCTTAAAAAGACATCCATTATAACGCTCAATTCTATTATGATACCGGCGATATGATTGATTTAAAAGTTCCTGGGACAAAAGAAAAATTCCAGAATACTATCGTCATGTCTCTTGAATTAATTGGAATTATGAAAGGAAGAAATGCATTTCCCTTTGAATTTTTCTCAATGAAATCGAGTGGTTTAGCAATAGCTGTAATACAGGCTCTTTTTGTATGTTTAGTTTCTGAAATTTTCTCTCAACTGGGCAGGTGGTAGCGGTAAGACATCAGAATCTGGCCTTGTTAATGGAAAGGAACGTATGTACGCCCATATGCCTCCTGAGCTTCTAGTCTGTACTGGTGTGAGAAGAGAGGTTTTGAAGTCATTTTATCTAATACCATCATTGATTCATCGATTAGAATCCTTGATGTTAGCTAGCCAACTCAGAGAAGAGATTAGTGGTCATCCTAGCAGCTTACAGATATCAAGCTCGTTGGTATGTGTCATGTACCTCGGTTAGAGTAATTGTAATTTGTCACTTTTATCTTTTAGTAATATGACTAATACAGCTAATTTCTTATGTTTAGATTCTAGAAGCACTCACATCACTTAGATGCAGTGAAGATTTTTCCATGGAGCGTTTGGAATTGCTTGGTGATTCAGTCCTAAAGTATACTGTAGGCTGCCACCTCTTCCTAAAATATCCCGAAAAACATGATGGACAATTATCGTCTCTGCGCCAGTCAGTAATTTGTAACGCAAACCTGCATTGGTTGGGAATAGATCGAAACTTACAGGTAGTTGTCCATATATATGCTAATAAGACTTGCATCAATTTAATTGGTCACTGATTTTGACATTTTGTGATAATGAGTATGGTTTCTTATTTGATAGGGATATGTACGTGACGGAGCTTTTGATCCGCGCCGTTGGGTTGGTCCAGGACAGCTCTCTATACGACCTGTTCCTTGTGAGTGTGGAGTGGATACCTTAGAAGTTCCAGTAGATAGCAAGTTTCAAACTAGAGACCGCGGAATTGTGGTTGGAAAGTGCTGTGACATGGGCCATAGATGGATGGGTTCCAAAACCATCTCTGATTGTGTTGAAGCCCTTATAGGAGCTTACTATGTAGCTGGTGGATTATCTGCTGCTGTTCATTTTATGAAGTGGCTCAAAATTGATTTAGAGCTTGAGCCATCCTTGGTTTCTGAAGCAATTGCTACTGCATCACTTCATTCCTGCAACCCAATGGTGGAGGACATTGGAATCCTTGAGTCAAAGCTTCGTTATGTATTTTCTACCAAGGGTCTCTTACAGGAAGCCACAACACATGCATCTGAGCAAGATTCAAAACTTGGCTATTCTTACGAGGTAGTGATTGACTTTTTCTTCCTCACTTTTATTTATTTGAAAGAGAAGATGATGGTTCTAGAACAATGAGGAAAATTTATCATGAACTTGGACAGATTATTGTGTTATTTACGAATAAACAGTTCATATTCCTTTTCTTATTTCTTGAATCTTCAACAGAGACTAGAATATCTTGGTGATTGTGTGTTGGACCTACTTATCACACGGTATCTCTATCAGAGCCACAAAGATATGGATCCAGGAGAGTTAACTGACTTGCGTGCTGCTTCAGTTAACAATGAAAACTTTGCTCAAGCTGCTGTAAGACACAATCTTCAACAGCATCTACAACATTGCTCTGGGTTACTTCAGAGTCAAATAACAGAATATGCAAAGTTCCTCTCTGAACGTGACGTTGGTAGCAAACTTCAAGGCCCAAAAGGCCCTAAGGTAAGTCTCTCTGAATACCACTGGGATTCCATTGTTGTTATTATGATTTTTCATTTTTGTATTCATAAAAATGGTGTCTCTACAGGCTCTTGGAGACATGTTGGAAAGTATTGCAGGGGCAATACTAATTGATACGAAGCTCAACCTTGACGAAGTGTGGAGAGTATACAAACCACTGTTATCTCCAATTGTGACCCCTGATAAACTTGAGCTGCCTCCCTTGCGTGAACTGATTGAATTATGTGGCTCACTTGGGTACTTCTATAAAGAAAAAATTGTAAAGAAGGATGAAACAGTTGACGCGGAGCTTAGTGTACAGCTGAAAGATGTCCTGTTGATTGGAAAGGGGATTGATCGAAGTAAAAAGGCCGCAAAAGGAGAAGCCGCTCATCGTTTATTGAAGGAGCTTGAGGTTTGTTAGTTCTTTAATGTCTGCTTCCTCTTTGATATTTCTTATGAAACCTCGGCTATCATAATCTTAGAGTACCTTGGACATTCCGCAACTAGAATAGTATGCTCATTACCTGATGAGCAGCTACCTTTGTTTTCAAGATTCTTTGATTTTCTCCTAAATTTAAGAAAAATTTACGTTTTCATAGATCAATAGTTTTAGCTTGGGATAGCCCCATCAGAATCCTCAGTAGAACGTACCTACACTGAAACAAGTTGACCGAAAGAATTTGTGGAATGCTACCGACTGTCAAAGAAAATGGAAAACAAGAAATTTAGGAAAAAGATCAAGAATATGGATCTCTTTTGAGTTTTGATAGAGTTTTATAATATTTTTCCTTGTAATTTCAATACAAAATATTGCTGATGCTGTAATACTCATGCTACAGAAAAGAGGTATTGCACACTCTGGGTCTGCCAGGAAGAGAAAACTGGGTGCTGAACAAGTTGATGATACATCTCCAACAAAGCAAAAGAAAAATGAGATGCAGCTGCCTGTGGATACAACTGAACTTTCTTCACCAGCCACTATCAGAAAAACAAGTAGTCCGAAAAATGACATCCCAGGTTTGCACCTTGCACCCCAACTTATCAGTCACAATCAACCTTACGTTTTCTTATCATGCTGTGGGATTCTTGTGCGCAGTTATAAAACCAATCAACATGAAGAAAGGAGGACCTCGAGTCTCTCTTTTCGAGCTGTGCAAACAACAACAGTGGCAAATGCCTACCTTCAAACCAACAGAAAAGGATTTCAGGTAACCATATGCATCAGCCTATCTTCACTAATTATTACTTTTTCTTAGTCTTTTTTATTTTTGTCCTCACAAGCATCTTTCCTCCCTGATTCTCAAATTGAATTTGGTGATTATGCCACTAACCATCACTTTCATCTATTTTTCTCTGAACAGTTTCACATCAACAATAACGTTGTACATACCCAATTTGGGCAACATCGAATGCACAGGAGATCCTAGGTCAGACAAGAAGAGTTCACTAGACTCTGCAGCACTTCTCATGCTTTATGATCTCGAACGGCAGGGTAGAATTATCATCGGTGGATGCTGATATTATCTGTAATGCCTGCCTGCGTGTATTATTAGGATTCAAGAAATGGGAGGGTGTGGTACCTTTTAAGTCCGGCATCCCAATTCTCTCACTGTGGAGCAACTAGGGGATCTGGCTTTGAGTAGTCAATTAACGGCAATGTAAAATAGAGTGCTTCACATCAGAATGAGCATGTCCATTTGTGCATGTACTAAATAAAGTGTCCAGATGCCATCATGTGTATTATGTATTGCATGAACTATCCAACATTGCGTTCAATATCAATAAACAAGGTATTTGGTATTGACGCTTGTTCCATGAGGTATTCTATCCATGTAGATGGGTTTCTGATCACTATTTAAATAGGTTTCCAGCCTATAAATCACTACTGAATCCACACACACACATGGCATTCAAGCAGTTCCGGATTCTTAGATACTTGCTTGAGGTTTCCAAAGGCTGCCATAGCAAAAATTTCCTGTTCTTTTGTAACGATATACTGAAAAATTCTGTGGGTTACTATGCTAGATAAGGTTAGCAATGGTGTTCTTGAGTCTCGACTGTCACCTATACTTCCACGCTCCCACAAATTCTACCATACTTGGGGGCATGTCGTGTTGATTTAGTGATTAAATACCGTACTGTTATCACATGCTCTATGATTTTTAAGAAATGACACTGTCCCAAAGTGTCATACAACAACCCAAAAAATGCAGTTTGCTGTTGCCTCTTCCTGGACATAGAAGTGATAGAAGTACACTGCCATCTCTTCATATGTAAAAGACCTCGTGGATTTGATACCCTGCTTTCCCTGCTGTCTATAATCTCAGGAAACAACCTAATGATACAATGTGCCCCATTGTTGTTCCAAAGAAAAGAACAAACGATGACGGACGTGGACGGTACGGCTGACCAATGGGGGTATTTGCGGAATAAAACAATATCATCCATGATTACGTGGCCTTTTTTTATTGGAAAAAGAAACCAACACAATATCCAGATTGGGATTGGGCCTTGGGGCCCCCGGTTTTAGACAACATGGATATGCCACGTGGGCTCCGGCAAAAGCTAAATCCCCTCCCCAAGCAACACGTGGTCCAGATACACGTGGCGGGGTGAAGAAACAGCACCCATCTGGCTCCACGTGAAGGCCCTTGGATTCGGGTCTCCCGCCCTCAACCCTGGGGACCTGGCGATGTCGATGTCGATGTCGTGTTATCATTTCCAATCAACATAAAGTGCTCGTTTTATATGATTGGATATTGGATATCATTACATAATTGATTCCCTCTATATCTCTCCTTAGACGTATTTTGATTGGATAATCATTATATGGAACTCATTTTTCACCCCAAAAAGATTTAATTATTTTGAACTCTTCAAAAAAAAAAAAAATATTTATGTTCTTATCAGTGGGGATTGGGGACTACATGTATAGCCTAATTAAGGTTCTTGCAATTTGACAAAAGTTGATCTTATTTAAGAAAAGTTTCTCCTAATAAAAAGTTAAGGTGTTTAACTGATCGACAACTTTGAAGTCAACTTTGAGGTGATTGACATATGTACAGTGTGTGAGTTATTAATCAAAAGTTTTAAAAATAAATAAATAAATATGAAAAGCTTCTCCTAAGTGGGCCGGGACAGGTTGTGAGTGAAGAAAGTAAAGAGCGAATCTAATTTTGAGAGTATGTATCGTACACGAGAGTGATCGAAAGCACCGTCTACACCGACATATTCGATATACTTTGGCTTGTATTGTATCATTCATGAGCGGAAAGAGGAAAAAGAGGAGTACCTCGATCGTTGAAGATCTCACCGAAAAGAAATTCATCCTACACCGTATATTAGTATGAACAAAGCCATCGTAATTGACCATTGAGAAAAACCTTATATCGTGAAAATGAAGATTTGGGATGCACGATTAAAAAGCTCGCTCGTAACTAATATTTGAGATAGAAATAAAGAGTATGAAAGTGCATGCATATATATATAACTCATTGTTTGTTTGAGGAACAATTTACTCAAACAACTATAAAAAAAAATTAAAAAATAAACCACTATATTCGGTATAGTACCTGTGGATTCTTGAAAGAGAATCAAATTCTCACAATAGATTATTTAACAGTAAACCATAATTAATTAGCAATTTTTATTTAACTTTGTTTTCAAAAGGCTGAGAATATGATATACCATTTCGTTCTCTTCCAAAGATGGAATCATAACAGTAACAATCAAATCATAGCATGTCTTGTATCGATCTCTATATATATATATATAGTCATGTTCTGTAGCAGTAGAAGTCAATTAGTCAATCTAATTACGACTGCCACTGTCTCTTCCTCAGTAGCAACACCTGGTCGATCACCAACACACACGTACATATACTGATATACATACACAAGAACATATATGCACTCTCGCTGTCATGGCACACTGAGCAGCTAGCTATACGTACATAAACAGAAAACCACAAACCATTGAGCTCTATGGTTCTTCAATATCAACATTCATTTATCATTGATTGAAAAGCTATATTTTACAGAAAGCAATACATGTTGTTGAACAGATCGAAAACAACACACACCATCTAGATCACGCTTTTTTTATTGCAGTAAACCACGAACCAAATGCGAAGAGAGGAAATCGAGTGAAACCTATAACCCTACGCGTATGTATACCCATGAAAACCCAGAAAAACCATATACCAAATTGAGACTAAATTGAATCCCAGAAAGAGACCAGAATCCATAGATCAATGAGAGACAGAAACAAAGACTCACTCACTCAATACAGTAGTGATGGATGATCAGGTGTCTCTGACGTGGAAGAGATTGGGGTTTTTTACGACGATGTCGTACATGTAAACGGAGTTGAACTTGTTGAAATCTCTGGGGAGAGAGATTAGGTCAATGGAAGAGTGCTTGTGGAATTGGTACAGGTCGGGGTCGCCGCTGTAGTACCTCTCCCACCCTAGCCCGGTGAGGATTCGCTCCAGCGCCGAATAGGAGTTCACCACCTGGCCGGTGGGCAAGTGCACCAGCGCCTTCTTCCGGGACGAAGACGAATCATCCACCAGGCGCATCACACCGTTCTGCTTGAACACCCAAACTCCAGACATAGTGAGAGAAGTTTGACCTAAACGAATTGCTGAGTTTTGTGAGAGAAGAGAAAAGAGGGGGAGAGCTCGGTGTGTGTTTTGTTGATGGTGGCGAAAATGAGAAGGGGGAGGGAGGTATTTATAGGGTGATGAAAGAGCGTTGGCGACAAATAAAAACAAGAGGAAAATACTATGGGAGTTTGAGTAAGTGGGAGTTAGACAAGTCTCCTGAAAACGACGGCGAGTGTGGGTGTGTTTGGCTTTAGAAGAGAATCAAGATATTGTGGGAGCCAGTGTGGGGAAGACGGTGCATGGATGGTAACAAACCCTAAGGCTCATCGCAAGGAAACGATTCCCGGCTCCGGTGGGGCTTAGGGTTTTTGAGGAGGAGAATCTTTGCTCTGTGCTTTTCGAAATTAATGGGGAGGGAATCTGTGTAACCCTGAGCGCACTCGTGGCACTGTTCATTAAACAATTTGTAGTCAATGATGTTAGCCACAGAGATCGATCACGAGATGTCCACGTGAAGGGAGTGGGAGATGGAGATCGTTCTGGGTACACATTTCTACTACGTTTAGATATTTCGTGGTTTAGGGCTTTCTCTCTTTTCAGTTTTTCTAGTCTATTCTTCTTGATGCTTCTGTTCTACTAGAGCGAGCATCTGGAAACCTTAATAGAGCTGTAACTTCATTTTACTCACGTTGCATTGTCCCCATTGATCCATCTGCTATATATGTTGTGGATATTTATATATAGTTGTGTATATATGCTTTGCTCAAGTTGTGTGTTACGACATTAGACTAGGACTGCAGAAGTTATTGCCTTGTTTATTTAAGCAGTGATTATATCCCTATCTTAACTTAATGGATTAAGTACATTCTTTAATTTGAGAGTTGTTACAAATTGTTTTTAATTTTTATATATAGAGAAATTGGGGGTCAATCCATTAAAACATAGCAAATGTCACATAAGCATGACTCAGCTCGAAAGGCTATGATCCGAAGGAAGGATCATAAAGATCTAAAGCCAATTAGAACTATAAAAAAGCTACCTTGCATGCAACAAAACTTGATAAAAACCAAATCAAAGGAAACCCTATATATGACATTTCCTAACCATACCAGGAAAGAAACCGGACCGGAACTAAGCACTCTCCCAACTTACTTGCCGTACAGTGTACTTAATTACTCTTTATAACAAACAGAAAGATCTTAAATTGGATAACAAAATTGACCATGAAAAGTGTATATCATGCATGTTGACCAAACAATTCATTAAACATTCCTTAACCAACTAAAATGACTAAATTTGGATCAAACGAGGTTGTAATAATTGGATCACTATAATGAACAGTAGATTACCGAATTCTTTTTATGATCGAGCGAGATTAGACAGGAAATTATTACACATAATCATTTCATGATCATTGGTCTTTCCCACAAGTTCTCAACACCACTCAAATCTAATCGATGAAACAATGTCGTCGCGATCAAATCAACCATAATTGAACCCTAAATGTTACGTGCCCTAATTGTCATCAAAAGGACCACCTCGTGACCAAGTTACACAATTTCCACAATCCCTTTTATTCAAAATATGAAATTTGGTTGTGTAATGTACCATGTTGCCCACATGTGATCACACATGGGCTAGATGGTCCTCAAATTAGGTCAAGAGTGTTCTTGAGCGTTGTCTTGTCAAATCCATGATTAGTGTTGTGCCTTGAGATATTTTCCGGTTGGAGAAACTGCTCCCAAGTAGCCCCAACAATCACATGCTTACACATATGGGATACATGCGCACCCTTTGTAACTATTAGCTATAAGTCTATAATGATTGTTACGAAGAAGAAAAAAAAAGAAAAGGAAAACTTTGTTACGATTCATGAGTAGTCAACCTCCAAATTTCTTCTCAATGAGGTGATATAACTTGGACAAAGAATTGAATAGACTACGTAGAACGTTCTTGTTCTTGTTTTTTTTTAAGGGTCAAAATGCAACCAAGAAACTTAAGATAGAGAAATTTCTCGAACTCAAAGAGAACATACGTACTCAAGTGTTTGATCGACCATAATGCAGCCATTATAGATCATCAACAGTTCAACACTTCAGAAACATTATAGGGGCAAAAAAACATACTTAAGGTATCGATCGACTTTAGGAAAATATAAGTGCATATCTTGCGAAATTTGTTTTTCAAGAAAAATAGATGGGGAAGATTATTTTTTGAAGGAATTACAGATTTCATTTCAGTGTAGTGGTCCTGATGATCGAGTTTGAAAGTTGGAGATGGTCTCTAGTTTCTATGCCTTTAGCCATCCAATGCCTCGAGTAAAAAGGTTAGCTTTGCGATTCTGCATGTGTTTCTCTTTAAGCAAGCCTCAACGGTCCTATTGATAAAGACCCTAGTTCCATCCTGATCCTAATTGTTTGCATCGATTCCCCTCCCCCAAATCCATTCCAATTCGATTTCTGATTTTGTTATTCTATTTCTGGCTATATACACACATATTCTTCTTTCAGCATTGATGGACAATGAGACGTAGTGTATGCCTGGAATTTTGGCTAGCTAGTTAGCTGTACAGGACCTACCCATTGGATCTAAGATTTTGATGGATGGAGATATTGTTAAAAATAAGAAGAATAACTAAAAAATAGTAAAATATATGTACGGATATATATACTGGTTGGCTTAAATCTTGTAGCTTATTTTTGATCAAGGACATAGTAATTTAGGATATGAAAGTTTATTAGGAGTCATGGTTACATGTGCAGTCGGCATACATATTGCTTGAGCATCGAATGAAATTGGTGATCTTCAAATCCCTTAGCGTTTGATCACCGAATTAATTGTATGATTATCTCGATCAATGAAATTTTCTTTGTTATTTGAAAAGCATAAAAGAAGAATAAGTGTCACATCCCGATCCGTAAAATTTTATCTTATTTACTAGCTTGATTATAATAAGAATTTTACCGTTTCCGATATTGAGATATAGTTTAATTGGTCCCTAGAAGGGTTTTGAGGGACGATTATTTCGGAGAGTTATTCGTAGGAGAAAAATGTAACAACGGTAAAAAAATGGTAAATTTAGCTAGTAAAAAGTAATTTTTATTCTAGACCGGTCACAGCCTCCCTAGCGCCGCCGTGAAGGAGCAGTGCCGCCCGAAAGGCGCGGCTGCCTTGAGCTTCCCTTCGTCGGAACTCCCTCCTCCGGCCACCAATCCGGGCAAGCTTGGTACGGTTTTGAAGCTCTCCTCCCGTGCAACAACCCCTCTAAAAGGCTCGATCCCTCTTGAGCTCGGTAAGGAGAAATTCGAAGTTGAAATTCTAGGGCTTTTAGGATGTTTTCATTCGATTGACCTAGTTAGGCTTGGAATTAGACTTAGTGATAGTTATGAAAGTTGTTTGGGATGTTGAGAGGAAGCTGCTGTTAAAATTTGGTAGAATTTGGACGTCGCCGGAGCTGGTCGCCGGCCGCCGGCGCCGCCGCTGGAAAAATTGCTTTTGGTGGAGATTTTTATGAGGAATTTAATGGAATGAGTTTTAGAATTTTCGGACGAGTTTTGAATAGGTTTATGAATTTCTGAAGTTTGGTATTTAGGCGGTTAAATAATGTAAAATCCGACCGTAGGATTTAAATCAATTTCTAGGAAATGTTGTTTATACGACTGCCGAGTATGATATAAAAGTTTGGATCATTCCGATTTAAGAATATCGAACTTAGGCAATGATGAGCGTAATTATGGCTCTCGATTAATTTTGCCTATTTTTTAAATACTGGAATTTAGTTGGTAAATTAATTATATATTTGGAACAGGACGTGAGGAGGCCCGAGCAGAAGAAGCCTCGGAGCGTCATCAGGCTTAGGCCTAATTTGTGAGTGGACCTTTGTTTTAAATAAAAAGCATGCGATGAATGATTTTATTAATCATTTGTTTATTCTGATGAGATTTATTGATTTCTCGCCTATTTGACAATTTTTCCTCCTTTGGAGAGATCCCGAAAATGAGATTTTCGGTGGATATATATGTTTTGGATTTTATGAGAATAGTATGTATATAAATACTAGCTAGCCATACGTGCTTGGTCCGTCATAATGAGGTAAAATACCATTATGGCGTGTCGTGCGTGTTAGACACAAGCGTCATAGCCCTATATGAAACCTTCTTCTTTTTTCAGTTTATTTAGGTTTTCATATAGGGAGTCCACACGTATATGTACACTGTCCATTTTCGGTCATAATGAGGAAAAATACCATTATGGCGCAACGTGAGCGTTAGACGCCAGCGTTGTAGCCTTGTATGAATTTCTATTTTTCTGAATTGTTTCTAGGATTCATACAAGGAGTCTGACGAGTGTAGATACATACGAATATATGATTATATATAGTTAGCCTGAGAGGCCTCATTTTATTCGAGTTTGTGACTAGCCAGTGCTAGTCGTGAAATTGCCAGTTTATGAGTTGAACACTTTAAGCTGCCGCATGCAATATATTTTCTTTGAAATTAAAATGGGAATGCATAAATAGTTTATTATTAAATTATTTTTATCCACTCACTCTAATATTATTAAATGTCTTCCCCTGGGCCCTTTGTTTTAAAATGCCCAGTCTGCAGAGTTCGGATTGGATCTAGTAGGAGACGAGGCATAGTCACCCGTATTTCCACCACCTTTCACCAGTAGGTTACATGTTTAGCCTACTTGTCTTTTTCTTGCTTCCGCTAGTGTCTAGTAGCTCTGAATACTTGGGTTTAATGTATATATTTTTGGTTGTGGGTGAAGGCTTGTTTATATTTTAGAATATTTGACGGATGATGTATATTATCTTAGATAATGTTTATTATCTTGTTGGTGATGATTGTTTTTGAGGAGCACGAAGGCTCCAGAAGTTAAGGTTGGATTTAGAACCTTTAAAAGTGTTTGCAGGTTTTTATTGGAAGGGTTGTCCATTTTCAAGGGAGGTTGTACTGAATTTTGCGGTAAATCTTTCCTTGGAGGTGGTCCCCGCACGATTTACTCCGGGTTTAAGGTGAAATTCAGGACGGGTCGTGTCAATAAGCGCATCATCACATACTCCACGTACTATTCGCTATCATGCATGATTCATGAATACGTATAAAAATCAACTGTCAATTTATATATTATATATTATCCGAAAGAAATTAAGATGAAATGATCGAGTTTAACTTCCTAACGTATACGTAGTTTTGGTTATGGATGTACTTTGTTGGGAACCTTGATTACAAAATGTTGGCAAGGAAGGTATACAAAAAAAAAAAAAACAGTACGTTAGCAAATCCAAAAGAAATCAGTAAGGAATATTGGACGGAAGAATGTATATATGAAGTTAACTTCTGCGGTTCTGCCCAATGGAACATGGACACCTTAATGTCCCTCGCAAGTGATTTAGACCCAGAAAAGAGAATGTTGCCTTACGTACGTTTATACTGATGTTCTTGATTAGGCACTAAGCAGCAGAGTAATTGGATCGCAATGATTAAACAGTTTAAGTTTGTCAAATCCATTAGGTGTTTGGATCTTGGAGGACAACGTACCCTAGCTCACCCTTCTTTTTGTTATTCTCTGAATTTTCCGAAATGCGTTTTCACTTTACTACTTTCCGCTTTCCCCTTTGCTTGCAAATTCGAAGGCTTTTGGTTCGTGGGGGCAAACGGCAAACCCTTTTGATTCTCTGTACACCACAAACTTTGTGGACATGCCAATAGCTTTCATATATCTCATTCTAGTGAGAAACTGAGAATCAAAGGGAAAAAGCAGCCACCACTTAGCATGTTTTATATATGCTCGTTCGTCACTATCTATTATACCTAAAATGAATAGAATACTGAGGAATCTACATTTGTTAAATATGTAGATAGAAATCGTAATCTTTCGGAATGGAATCATCTAGAACCAAAGGATGCACAAGCAGTGATGATCACTTAAATCATGTATGTAAAGCTTGTATTTTAAGTAGTTATTGGTCGACTACTTAGAAGCTATGACAAGTAGTAAACCCTGTCTTTTAAGTAGTTAATTGATCGAGTACACAACATTTATTTTTTATGAAAAAAGTACTAGATGCCCAAATCCTCTATTTTTAATCGAGTTTTATTAAAAGGAAATATAAAAGAATACAAATCAAGTACACTAAGTCATTTCTATACGTCTTCAAAAGACTAAACGAACATAGGGGTTCAAATCGAGTACACGTCATTTCTATACTTTTTCTTATTCGTCATTTTGTGGGATTTGAACCCCACAATGACACATGATTTAGTTCAACATGCAGAAGCAATCTACTAATGAAATACTACTAATGGGGGCAGTATATATACTCGATCATTATGTTTATTTATATGTGATATATAAAGAAAGAGTTAGGCATAATGTCTATTTGAGTGCTAATATACCTAGAGATAATCTAGCTAGCTTAAGAATATTGCCCAAGACCCCAAGTTAAGAAACAGATAATCTAGTTTGCAAACTTCAAACAAATCTAGGTCTGTTTCTAGAAATTAGATGCTATATTCTCATTAGAAAGATCAAATAGGCTTCCGTCAGAATATAATTTAATTACTAGAAGCACAAATTCGATCTTATGAATATATCATAATAAAATCTATAATTCATGAATCCCTTAAAAACATTCTATCATAAACTACGTACCACCTTCGATCAGCTTTAGATTAGTCGTGTACTATTACTATACGTACATAAGTGTAAACTTCACTATCATAATCCTTGTTACGGAGAAAATGCAATCATCATCCCAACTTTTTGTCAGTTAAATTAAATTAATTAGAGAAAACCTGATTGCACATTTTACATCATTTTGATTTAGATAGTTGCGTGTATATTCATCAAGTTAATCAAGCGAATCATATCATTTACGATTCGAAATTAAAGTTAGTTTATCTACAAATTATAGGTTCATTTACAAATCATATCAGTATCTAGTTCATGAGTTTTATCTCATGATCGACGTCAGAAGAAAGCAACCAATACTGAAGCAAACCCCATAGCAACAACCCGAAATCCCATCTCAGCAGCGGTGGCGCGTGCATCACTATAGTCCCAAGCCGTGGGAGTCGACGAAGGCGAATCTGCCGTTATCACATCATCCTCATAACCCGGCTTGGGCGGCGTCGAATCTGTTGCTTTGGACGGACTGGGAGCCTCATCCTTCTCATCACCGGCGGGACTTTCAGCGGTGTCTTCGGAAGGACTCTCGGCCTCGTCTTTCGGACTCGGAGATTTGCCTTTCTTTGGCGCCGGAGCTTTATCAGGCGCCGGAGAAGCATTGATGTTGGGAACCCTAATGATGGAGCTAACCTCAAGCACGGAAATGTTGTAGGGCTGAGCTGTCACCGACCTAACAAGCTTGGAGTTCATTTGTGCACCCTTGGATGCTGACCCGAAAGAAATCTCACCGTCAATGACTTCGACCCGAACGAAGCCCTGTTGGTCCTTAGCCTCGCCCGAACTCTGGAACAGAGTCGTCAGCTTGGTGCTACTGTTGTTCTTGGTCAGCTTGGCCAACTTCTCCTTGTCGAAGTAGTCGAGGATGACGTGGACGCTCATGACCGACTTGAGGGGGAAGCTGTTGTCGCTAGAGATACCGCCCATGGCGTCGTTGTTCAGGGCGAGGACGGTAATCGTGCTTCGCTTGTTGATCTCGTCGGCGAGTTTGGTTGCGGAGAGGTACTTATTAAAGGTGCTGAAATCGGATTCTTTGTTGAGCAGCTTTGTGATATTGAAAGCTGAACAAGACCTGATGGACAACATGGAGAGGAGGACGAAGAACATAGAGGCTTTAGTTTTGTTGCCGTCCATGGTTGAAATTAAAGTTGCAGTCAAATGAAAATTATTGCTTATTTTTTGGTGTTGATGTCGTAGCTTGTTATGGTATTGGATATTTTGGGGGAGCAATTTAAAGGACAACATTGCATGGAGATTACTATAATTAGAGACATAAAAGAAGGAAGGATGCCTCCTTAAATTTTAACTAGAAGATCCTAGCTATTAATTTTACTAGAAACCTTCTTTTAACTAACAAACAAGATGTATGTTCAAAAGAAATGCTATTTCCGTTTTCGACACAATCTTTAGTTTAAAAATCTGATTTGCATCAGTTTAAACTGAAATAGTTTACAAACAAAAGAAGAGAAAAACTAAAATTAGTTTATCTTTCTTCTAGTAAAAACAAGGGACTAAAAACAATTCAGAAGTCATGATGAGATCTCATCATACATCAACTTTCATGTGTTCGGCTTCTTTATCTATAATGAGTTAATGACCAACTATGAACTTTATATATAATTCATGTTACAAACAAACAAAATATGCAAGTAATATATACATCCATATTGTTAACCATATGACGGTAGTTTAGTCGTTTGCTTATAATCCATATTGCCTATATAAAGGCTGTGTTGTATTGTTCATGTCTATAATTCACGATGTAGTTCAAGCCTCTCTCAACTTTTTTTTTTTGCGTTAATTTTGCATTTTTCCTTTCAATAATGCATGGTTCTAACATGGTATGATCAAAGTTTTACTTGTTATCTAGAATTGAATAATTAATGAGTTGTGTTTGCTGTTAGTGTTGATCGGTGATGTTACTGCGCGCTCTTCATCTTTGCCCCTTACTGGAGTGACATTTTATGGAAATTAAGGAAGAATCAAAAGTTAGTGTTAGTATAACAGTGGATGTGAAGATATGTTGGCAGCAACAGTGGATGTGAATTGATTTTTTTTATGGAAGATGTGAATTGAAAGTTGCTATGGCAAAGTCCTCTTGATGATGGCTCTTGCCGATGGTAAACTAATAATCACCAACACTTCTGAAGAGTTGACGGATTTTTGGCTTATATATACTGGGCAGTTTTCTATATATATGGTTGGATTTGTGATGGTATATTCTATCTGCTAAAGCAGGAGATGTTGAGTTGCTACTAAATTGCTGGGGTTGTATATGGTATTTAGATGTATCCCAAATTCTCGATCATTTACTACTAACTAGACAAAAATTACAATTTATTTGAATCAAATTTACAATATTGACAACGAATTTACCATATTTGTTTTACAAATTTATATATAATTGAACCAAATTACTATATCCACAAATTAGTAGATTAATAGTTATCAAAAGAACGAGGAGCTCCACATATTGTGGAGCGACTTTGTGTTTGCAGCCCTAGGGTTTGCTTGGCGGCGGCGGGATCTTGATCCCCGGTTCGTGCATCGGCAGAGGACGAAGACAGGGTACGAGGAAGCGGCGTGTCTACAACCTCCAATTTCGTCGTCGTTGATTTGCTTGTGAAGGCTTCGGTCGTTTTCTAACGACCGTGGGTGCGGCTTTTCGGCTTCGAATTGGACTTGGGGTTGATCTGAATGAACTGGGTTTTGTTGGAGGTGATGGTTAGATTCTGATCTTGGTGTTTCGATCGATTGTGGGGGCGACGAGGGCTTCCTCTGGTCGGTCTTGAATCAGATCTGTGCAGTCGACGACGACTTAGATAGCAGTTTCGTCTTGGCTGTGCTTCAGGCATCGACGATAGTCGGGGACCGGCTCCGATTCTTCCTTTGGGGTGTTTGAGTGAGGTGATGGCGACGATGGTGTGGGATCATGGCCGCCCGCCGGCAACTGCAGCATGCCTGAAGCTGAGGTGCCTATCTCAAAGGGTGCCCTTAGCAATTGGACTAAGCTCTTTTGGGCTTGGGTTGAGGATTTGGAGGCTCTTGCTTCCAGGATTAGACCTGGTTTGTTTTGGTGTTTGGGCCAAATGGGCTAGGATGAATGCCTAGAGGTCCCTCAGATCTGCTTCAATTCAGTCAGATAATTCTGACAGTTCTGATTTTTTGATCGCAACGCCTACTTTAGGGTTTACAATATTAAGATGACTTATGTCATATAGGTTGTTTTGCATAGCTCTTATCGTTGCCTTTGCGGGTGTGTTATGTTCATGTTGTTTTCCTACAATTTGGTGATTAATAAAATGGCTTATCGTTCTTATTCAAAAAAAAAAAAAAGTTACTATATCCACAATAATTTGTTCATAAACTTGTAAAATGACATAGATTGAGTAATTACCACTAATATAACTAAATTACCTGAGTTAATTATGACCCAATTTACCTCATTGACAATATAATTGTTGTCATATCAGTAAATGTGAGTATCACGTAAATGTAGATACCTTTAAAAATTTCTTAAATTACTGGTATACAAGTATTAGCTGCAGATATTATATGAATGATAGTGAGAAGTGTAGTGCTTTGGATTTACAGATTAATGATTGACGCAGTGTGTAGTTATATACTTTTTCAGGTTATAGAAATATAAAGATTTACGAACTTTCAGTTTATCTTTATTCTTGTGATTGTTTCTTGCATTGTTGCTTCTCTTCTCTGTTGCATCAATGATCTACCGCGACCAATAATGTCATGTCAACTCGATCTACAAAATGCCTCGTATTGGTACAATGTTTATGGGTTTCATTTGATTATAATCCATCTTGCCTATATAAATTAAGGTTATGTTGTACTATTCTCCTCTATCAATGAAATTTACGATATAGTCGCCTCTCAACGTTTTCTTTTACATTTCTTTATTTTTCCTTTCAATAATGCACGATTCTAACACATAGGAGTTCCCTTTTGTTTTTTGTTTTATATCATAACTACTGTTATCATTGTAGGAGATCATTGTATATAGTCCTGGTTGTTCGAACTCCATTAATTCAAAATGACTTTTGTTTATCTAGCCCGTAATTATCCGTGGTAGCAACTTCTCGATCAATTACATACAAGTATATATACAACCAAATATAAGTACACACATAAAATGTTTCTTTCTTAATTTGAACCAGCTTTCCAGCTATACCAGAACAAATTAATGTTTCAGAACTAATCCAAATTCATATACTTCTACACATCGCGCTAGTTGATTAGTTACTCAGTTCCTAGTCTTATTTGGTCGGTCTTTCTCATGGCCGTCAGAAGAAAGCAACCTGCAGCACTGAAACCCCTATGACAACAATCCCAACTCCTATCTCAGCAACGGTGGCGCGTGCATCACTCTTAGAGGGTGCAGGAAAAGGAGACGACGATGACGAATTCGCCTTCCCCTGATTATCATCATCATCATAGCTCGGTTTGGGCGGTGTCGAGTCTTTGGCTTTGGAAGGACTCGCAGCCTCCTCCTTGGCGTCCTCCTCCTCCTCGTTCTCGTCCTCGTCCCACGTGTCGTCCAAGAGACTCATGGCCGTGTCTTCGAAAGGACTATCGTCCTCGTCTTCCGGACTCGGAGTCTTTCCTTTCTTCGACGCCGGAGCTTTCTCGGGCGCCGGAGAAGCATTGATGTTGGGAACCCCAATAATGGAGCTAACCTCAAGCACGGAAATGTTGTAGGGTTGAGCTGTCACCGACTGAACCAGCTTGGAGTTCATTTGTGTTAGGAAAGAAGTTATGTGTATCATGTGTATTTAGGATTGTATCAGAATTATATCCTTAGATATAAGCTGCCTTTTATGTTCCTCTTTAATAAAGGGATAGTTTCCTTGTATTCTCTTGTAATACGTTTCTGTATATATCCTTCGTGATTGAATGAATGAAAGTATTCCAGCCAAATATCATCTTTTTCAATTTGTGCACCCTTGGATGCTGACCCGAAAGAAATCTCACCGTCAACGACTCCGACCCGGACAAAGCCCTGTTGGTTCTGAACCACGCCCGAACTCTGGAATAGAGAGGTTAGCTTGACGCTTTTATTGTTCTTGGCCAGCTTGGCCAACTTCTCCTTGTCGTAGTAGTCGAGGATGACGTGGACGCTCATGACCGACTGGAGGACCAAGCTGTCGTAGCTAGAGACACCGGGCCCCATTGCGTCGTTGGTCACGGCGAGGACGGTGACGGTGCTTCGCTTGTTGATTTGGTCGGCGAGTTTGGTCTCAGAGAGGTACTTGTTGAAGATGCTGAAATCGGATTCTTTGTTTAGTAGCTTCGTGATGTTGAGAGCAGAACAAGAAGTCCAAAAAAATTAGAGAAACTGAAACCAGTCTAACGAAAAAAAATCAAATCAGTGTAACCAAAAAAAAAAATCAAATCAGTTTTAGCTT
The DNA here is from genome assembly GCA_010134655.1 of Fragaria nilgerrensis. Classification (NCBI taxonomy): domain Eukaryota; kingdom Viridiplantae; phylum Streptophyta; class Magnoliopsida; order Rosales; family Rosaceae; genus Fragaria; species Fragaria nilgerrensis. The sequence continues at coordinate 28,492,056 of CM020978.1, read as the reverse complement.
AGTTTTGTTTGTTGCTGCAGGAGTTTAAATATGAGGTCACTAAGTATTCCTTGCTTGTAAGTTTTTCATCAATATTCAGTAGATTTATCCTTTTATTTTTTTTAGGGAAACAACTCAAGACTCATCTTGCGCAAGAGAAGAGGGGGTTCCTTTCCTATAGATTTATCCTTTGATTCAACTCAAAATATTTTCTCCTTTGCTAGCTATATCTATATTATAACAAGAGATGAGGGGTTCCTTTCCTACGTTGGCCAAAATTTCCAACCATATCCTTTCTATTTAGGTCATGATGATTCAGTCCAAAGGTATCATTGAAATTAGAAATTTTAATCAATAATAAACAAGATTTCATAATTTTTTTCTCCCTCTTCATCTCTGATGACCACACCTCTAACCACACTTAATCTCTAATACCCACTTAAAGCCGGGATGTATTTAGTTAAAAGTAGACCCTCGATCAGTAGCTTCGAAATTCTATTGTCCAAGATCTTCGTCTCGTACGTAAGTAATCCATTTTCTTAATTGATAAAGCCTATGCATAATGAAATGACACTTAAAAATCTCTCTGCTTTTTTTTTTCTTTGAATTTTCAAGCTTTTAAAGAACAAATCAACGTCTTACAAACTAATTCAGATTCAAATCTTTCTACCCTTTTGAGGTATTTGATTTTTCGATCTGTTTCCTATTCTTATTGGCCGGATCCGTTTATCTCATGCTCATCAAAAGAAGGCAACTAAGACCGAAACCAACCCTAGCGCAACAACCCCAACACCCATCTCCGCAGCGGTGGCGCGTGCATCACTCTTACCGGCCCCGTCCCCAGGCGCAGGCCCGGGCGCAGAACTCGACGATGGCGAATCCGAATCAACATCCTTAGGTTTGGGTGGTGTATGATGCTTGGCCGGACTCGGAGCATTATCATCCATGTCCGGGTCGTCCGTGGGACTATCGGCAGTGTCGTCGGAAGGACCGTCGGCAGAGTCGTCGGATGGACCGTCGTCGGATGCCGGACTGGGAGGCTTAGCCTTCCGGCTCTTTGGTGCCGGAGCCTTCTCGGGGGAAGGATCAGCATTAATGTTGGGAACCTCTATGATGGAACTGACCTGAAGCACGGAAATGTTGTAGGGCTGAGATGTCACCGACTTCACCAGCTTCGAGTTCATTTGAGAACCCTTGCTTGCGGACCCGAAAGCAATGCCGTCGTCGCCGGTAGAGATCCGGACGAAGCCTTGCTCGTTCTTAGCCAAGCCTGAGGTCTGGTACAGCGTCGTTAGGGTTGCGCTCTTGTTGTTTTTGGCCAGCTTGGTTAGCTTCTCCTTGTCGTAGTAGTCGAGGATGACGTGGACGCTCATGATGGCCTTTACGACGCTGTCGTCACCTAGGCCGCCGATGGCGCTGTTGTCGACGGCGAGGACGGTGATGGTGCTGCGCTTGTTGATCTGGTCGGCGAGTTTGGTGTCGGATAGGTGTTGGTTGAAGGTGCTGAAATCATCTTCCTTTTCGAGCAGTTTGGTGATGTTGAAGGCCGAACAAGAGCTTATTGACAACATCATCATCACAAGGAAGAAGGAGACAGAGGCTTTAGGTTTATTCGTCTCCATCTTTGTAAGTTTCACTGAGTTTTATTACTTCTTACTCTCTTTTTTTTGGTTCTTTGCTTTGAAAGCATGGTTTGTGTATGGGAGATTTTTATATAGTTGGGGTAATGTTGCATGCATATGACTATAATTAGATGTTAGAAAAAGAGCTCAAGTTAAGGTGTGGAGTGAATTTCTCACTCTTTGCCTGAATACAGTTATGATTACTTGATTAGTTGTTGTAGTCGTACCTAAAAAATTGCCATCTACATTTAGGTTCTTAAGTTAATTAACACCCATATATCGTGCTCATGATGTGATGCATCTTAATTACATGGATCTTGCCTGCAATGGTGCTTAAACTACATCTGTACGTCCCGCATATCATTTTCTCAGTTACATACAATGCATGCTATTAAGTTTTAACTAGAATTTTTAGTTGTGTCTAATTATAAAACTTTATTTTACCACAGAAAGGTAAAACAACCTTTAATTTGCATACAATTTTCGCTTCTGAACATCTTGTTTTGTGTACGTAAAGATAAACTGAAATCAGTTTAACGATAGTTTTTACTCTAAGACAGTTTACCTTTCTTCTAGGAAAAAGAACACAAACAAACAATCGTTGAATTTGTTTGAACTAAATCAATATTTCTTTTGCTTTCATCTATTTATTTGACTCTTACAGATTGACTAATGGGCACGTTAAGTCTTCCACATAAAATTACATCAGCTGGGTGCTGTACAGTACGTACTGTCTTGGACCTCAGTATTTCGAATAAGTTGGTGCCCCCTGCAAGGCTCGTAGAGCTCCATATATTGTTGCAGTCATTTGGCATCGTCCATTCTTTGGTTGGTTTAAGATAAATACAGAGACATGGTGTTTGTCGTAGCTCCTTTGGTTGTGCTGGTTACAGAGACATGTTTAGAGATTTTAGAGGTGGTATTCTTGGTGCCTGCTGCTCTAATATTGATATCTCGAGCTCAACGGCTGCGAAGATATGGATCACTAAGATTAGCTAATGAGTTAGATACTTAGATTATTGGTGCGGGATTGAAAAAATATACAGTATTGTTCTTCCATTTCTCCACTCCCCCTCACTCGTGACACTGTTTGTATCGTATTTCTCATATGCGTTTTCATTCCTCACACATTTATATATTGCGAAGAAAACACCAATTGGTTTCGAAATCCCGAGTACATGTTCGATGAAATTTGCTTAATTAAGCTTCTTTTGTTTCTTCTGGTGTTGTAGACGTGCATAGAAGCCTAGTATATGAATCTTGGTATCATGGATTATCGTACTACATTGTGGTTTCGAATTAAGTTTCCTTCTTAGTTAGTTAGTTAGTTTGTTGTGATGTATTGTACGAGCGAGAAATAAAGGAATTAAACGCCTTCTTCCATTTCTCTGTCTGCAGAAAATTAGTTACATTTGCCTTCTAAAAAAAGTCACCCTTGCAGGAACAAAAGGTACGTATACTCATCCCGTTGTCTCTTCACAATCATGAATCTAAGCAAAAAGTGAAGCCAAAGCCATCACGAGCCCGGCACCAAGAGCCATCTCGACGCGCGAGGCAACCGAGGGAGCCGAAGCAGGTGCATGCTCACCATGAGTTGGTTTCTCCTCTGGCGTTTTCTCTGTTGCTGCCTCTGGTGCTTCTGTTGGTGCGTCTCCGGAAACTGGTGGCGATGAGAGTGTTGGGTCTTCATCATCAGGTGAGGGAGCGGTGCTGTCATCATCAGGTGAGGGAGCGGCGGCGTCATCGCTGTCGTCTTCAGCTGGTGGAGCTGCCTTGGGTGCAGCACCGGGGCTTAAGTCAGGAATCTCAATAAGAGAACTGACTTGAAGAACAGAGATGTTGTAAGGCTGAGCAGTTACAGACTTGATATACTTGGAATCCAAGCCGTCCATGGACAGCTGAACCGAAAGCGACCTCTCCACTCTTAAGCACGCCGACATTTACCATTCCCTGCTGGTGCTGAGCCTCACCGGTGGTTTGCAACATCGTGACCACAGTTGAGGGCTTGTCTTTCTTCGCTAATCCTTTCAGTTTCGCCTCATCAAAGTAGTCGAGCAACACGTGGGTAGCCAAGAGCTTCTTGGCCTCATCGGGGGACAAACCGGAGAGGGCGGAGGCGGCACCGTTGGCAACTGCGAGGACTGTGATGCTGCTGCCGTGGTTGTTGATGTCGTTGGCGAGCTTGGAATCCTTGAGGGCAGTGCTGAAGGTGCTGAAGTCGGACTCCTTCTCGAGGAGCTTCAGGATGTCGATGGCCGAGGTTGAGGCCACCAAAAAGAAAGAGAGGAAGATGATGGAAGAGGCTCTCATCCTATCCATCTTTATTTGTGATGGCTTCCTCTTTATTTGGTGCTTTGAAAGATGAAGTTTTGCGCTTTCTTCCAAAGCCTGGTTTGTGCAGAAGGGTTTGCAGAGTTATATATGCGTGGGCATTAGAGATCTTGAGTTTCGGAGTGAATTTCTCATCTCCGTTCAAAACTAGGAGAAATTTTTAGATGCTAAAGGAGGACCATGCTAAAGGAGGACCACGTGACAGTATGACGTGGTCCTACATTCCAATCAAATATACACGTGGATTTATTACAATTAAAATATAAACTAAGATTTTCTATTTTTTATGAAATGACCTTCATGGTTGTTGAGTTTGGACTAGGGTTTAGGGTTTAGAGCAGGCCCGGCCCTGGGGCAAGACGGACCAGGCCTCGGTCTAGGGCCTCAAAATTTGAGGGTCTCAAATATTTTTTTATATAGGCCTGTAAAAAAAAAGAAGTTAGAATAAGAGTAGAAGATTTTGCGTCTCTTACTCTTTCTTTTCAGTTCTCGCGCACGTCCAAATCAATACAAAAGAAGAAGATCGCGATTTTTTTGTAATATTTTGAGTTTTTTTTTTTTTTTAAGGGGCCTCAAATATATTTTTGCCTTGGGCCTTTATGGACACAGGGCCTGCCCTGGTTTAGAGTTTAGGGTTTAGGGTTTAAAAAGCAACAACAAACCTAAAATTATTTTTGGCAAAATAGCTAATATAATTTTTTCTTACTAAAATTCATCTGTTAATATTTAATTGAAATGTAAGACCATGTTATATTGCCACGTGGTCCTCCCGTAACGCTGAAAAATTTCTCCAAAACTAGCAATTGCTTTTGACCGATTAGTTAGACATTGTCTAACAATAGTCGAACAAAAAATCAGACATTTGTTTGCTAAGCATCGTGGATGTGTATCTTCCTAAACTTACAAGTTTTTCAATCTAAACAAAACATTGGTAAATTTATTAGGAAATTTTGCTATACCATGCTTGTTGAGATACAAAGACCAAATTTGAAACCAACCACCCCCTGTTAAACCCCCTGTTGAACAATGCCTCCTTTAGTGATACGTATCTTATACCGTTCGGTATAGAAGACAAACCCAATTTATTATATGTACAAGTTTTTCTAACATAAAATTTATCAAAACTTGGTTGATCTAATGATATTTCTCTCTTCCCCACCAGAAACTAAGTTAATTTTTTTTTACATCAAGGTTAAATGAGATCACCAGCCGACTAATCTGCCTACGGTTCAGGTGTGCGCTTATAAATATTCAGAACCCTATTCTAAGCAAATAAAACTCATTACAAGTCAATAATGAGATCGTAGAAGAGCGAGCTTATAAATAAAGAAAACTCTTTGTCTTCTAGGGCAAAATCATCTTCTACCATTCCCATTAGTCTTTGCGCGAAATTGTGAACCGGCAGAAAAGATACATCCTAGCAATCAAAATAGGGGCACTTCGATCTTTATTCATAAGCCACTCATAATACACGCCAAACTAAATCCCCAAACAGCCATCATCCGAAACTGATTGGTCTTGGAGACTTGGACCATATACTGACCAAATAACTCAAGGAGGTCCATACGACCGAGTTGACTCATTGTAGTTTACCTGTGAGTTATTGACGGTTTATCGTTCGATAACTGTGAAGATGGGTAAAAAACGTAGTATTCTCAGGTGTCTGAATAACAAAATTGTAGTTGATCAAAAGAATATACGAGTTTGTAGGTGCTGCTAAATGTACCTAGCAAAATGCTAACTAGGCCCAACAATTAACATGTTGTCCCTTATTTTCCAATTTTACCCTTATTTTAAAAACAAGCAAACATATGAAGAGATTTGCAGCAAATTGTTCATGTAGTCACTGCTCATTCCCCTTCTTAATTCCTCATGTAGTTAATCATTTCGTTCTCGTTATTAGAATAGTTGCTTGAATTGACGGGTTCAACTATTAAATCGTTTTATTAGTTTGCTGGAGGAATTAAAAAGATTCTTCTTGATTGTAACTCCAAAACGGATTCAGTTGATTGCTCTATTAATTGATATTACAGTTATCAATTATCATATATAACATGATCATACTGTATAAGGACATCTCCAATTTCAACATATCAGAAAACCCAAGAAACATTCATAGAATTATTCATAGTCATTTTTTTTCTTTTTTCTTTTTTATCTCTTTCAACCCAAATAATACATGATAGAATCAGAAAAGACGCATATTGAAAGAGAGAAATGAGACAGATGTTGTGGAGATCTGGTTTGGGTTCTAATTGATGTATGGTTTTTTTTTTCGTTCTTCTTTTTGTTTGAAGGGCATATATATATAATTGGAAAAAGAGGTGTTGCTGGGTCTAGTTAGCATTTTACTGGGTACATTTAACAACACTCATACACTAATGATTTTTTATTAATTTATCCGAGTTATAACAATTAATAAATGTATAATTCTTTTTGTTACAAACTATGTTGCACCGACACGCCGACAAGCCCTGACATGTATTTGACACGCCACGTGACGTGTCAAAAAATGTTGACTTTTTTGACACGCACCGACACTTTGACGGACACGTCATGTCACCCTCCGACATGCCACGTCATCAATTGTTACTTTAAAAAAATATAAAAAAATAAAACCCAAAACCTAAACTATAACAACCCCAAAAAAAATTCAGCTAGCTTCTTCTCTCCCTGTTGCTTCTCTTTGACAATTGATAAATGTGTGTATTAGTGGGAGCGAGGACTGGAGAAGAAGAGGTGATCGAAGCAGAGAGAAATATAATTTTGGGAAGAGTTGAATTAAACAGAGAGAAAAAGGATTATGGCTGGTGGGGGTTTCTGTTTTGGAGTTTTATATATGTTTGAGGAATTTTTTTGATTTTTCTGGGTTTTGGAAATTTTTAATGGGAAAGAATTATGAGGTGTGAAGTATCATAAGTAGCTAGTTTACGTCATTAGTTGGACACATGACTGGAGCAGCTGAAACGCTGAGGAGGAGAGTGAAGGATTTTGGTGCTTTAGGTTTATACTGTGTTTATGAAAGAGAAAATTACATAGTAGTACCTCACCAAATTTACAAACACAAAAAACCCACTTTCATAATTTCTTATACAAATTACGACATGAGTCTATACCACAATCCATAAAACCAGGCCCAACCCATTTTTCAACTTCAAAAGACCAAAATATCCATTTTCACAATAGAATTACGAATATGCCACCGATCTCTCTCTCTCTCTCTCTCTCTCTCTCTCTCTCTCTCTCTCTCTCTCTCTCTCTCTCTCTCTCTCTCGAGTCTCCTCTCTCTCTCTCCTCTCTTCTCCCAGATCTGTACACTCTCTCCTACGAGAATCACGAAGACGCCACCCTTGAAGCCTCGAAGAACGACGCCGACGCCGAAGCCTCAACGACGACTCCAAAGCCTCGACGTGACGAAGCAGAAGCCTCAGCGACGACGAAGCCGAAGCCTCGACGGCGACGAAGCCGAAGCCTCGACGGCGACGAAGCTGAAGCCTCCATGATGACGAAGCCGAAGCGTCGACCACGACGAAGTTTGAAGCCGAAACCTCGACGGCGATGACTACAAAGCCTCGACAGCCATGACGATGACACCGAGGCACTATTTGATACACCCCTCAGATCTCTCTCTCTCAACCCAAGGCTCGACGATGGCTTTGCCTCGATGACGTCGTCGTCCTACTGTCAAAGCTCCAACTCACTACCCGGCTTGAATTGGCATGATCCATTGACAGAGGAGGTTCGCATTAAAGAGAGGAAAAGAATATGACCGGTGCCGTCGACTAGGTCCGCCGGAGTTGGCCACAAAAATCGGGTCGGGTCAACATGTCGGCGGCGGGTCTGGTTTGGGTTAGGGTTTCTGTAGGAGAAGAGAGGAGGGAAGAAAAAAGGGACGATGGTGATGACGGTGAACAGAGCTTGTATATGTGTGTTTGTCCTTTTGCTGCTACTGTTGAGATTGGAAGGATAATTTGCTGTTACTGTGGTCTGTTGTGGAACAGTAAGTTGTTATTGTTGGTGTTGAGATTTTTGTTGGATGGGTAATTTTCTGCTACTGTTAGAAGGGATAAATTTGTAGATGAGTAGTAAAATTCAACAATAGCAGCTGTGGAGTCAACAGTAATAGACAGTAGCAACTTTGTTTGATTCCAGAGAATTGCTGAAAAAAATTACAATAACACCTTTTATAGGGTGCTATATGCTACTTGGCAGTAGCACCCAGGTGCTACTGCACCCAATGTGCTTACTGACTCGGTCCCAACGTTGGTGTTTAGGTATGGTCTAAAACCGAAACCGACTTCGGTTTTCTATTTTCTAGGAAACGATAAAAATATGAAAAAAACCGTATTGCGGTTAACCGAAATCGTTCGGTTTCGGTGCGGTTTGGAAAATACATCCTAATATTGTTTGCATTTAACCAAATAACATAAAAAATAAAATATCAAAGTGTAACTATAACACTTCATAATAAGTTACTCTAATGGGTCAAACAAGTAATTGAAAAGAAAAGAAAAGGTAAGTTTATACATAATTCATTTGAAGTCTCCAATATTCATATATTGCAAAAGGAAAGACTACATGAGAGGAAATTTTATATTTAAACACTTAAAAACATAATCAGTGTGTGGAACCTATTATTTGTAACTCATAACCAATAAGAACATGCATGAATGTAAAATTAAGTATTAATAATAAATGAATATATGTCGGTTCGGTTCGGTTTATTCGGTTTTAGGAACGGAACCGCAAACCGAAACTACTCGGTTTTGACTTTAGGAACCGATTGCCTCGGTTTCAGTTTCGGTACTCCCGGTGCTGTGCGGTTTCGGTTCGGTGCCTAAAAGTAACCTTATGTGCTTACTGTGCTCTTGTGCTACTCGTTGACAGTAGCAGTTGATATATAGTGAAGGGTATTCTGGTAAAATTGTGGTGACAGATGACATATGGATATTAGTTTGTTCTAATTTGTTAATATTTGTATATAAATGTGTAAGATATTATGTAAATAATGTATTTGTAAACTAAAATTTAATTAGTAACTTTATAGTAATTATTATTTATTAAAAGACAAAATTAGGAATCTTTTAACTAATAAATTAATGATATTCATATTTTTAGTAATTCTTATATATATTAAAAATATATAATATATTAATTATTTACCGTGTCCAAACCGAATCTTACGTTTTTCAAAATTACCATATCGCATCATGTCATGTCTCCATGTCAGTGTCAATGCAACATAGGTTAAACCTTATAACCAAGTTAACTTATCATAGTTATGAGTTATTTTAACAGTTTAGCGTTCGTTGAACAAGAAAATACGAGTTTGTCTATGCACTAAGACAAAACTAACAGGAAGTAAGAAATTTACAGGAGTGAAATGCAGTCAAAACGTAAACCAGAGGAGAAAAATTAGGGTGCTAAAACAAAGAACAAAACAAGGTAATGCTGGTTCGAATAGCAGTTGCATTCATCAATGTTAGGCTAAGAAAGTCATGATCACCAAGCTGTTAACGGGAAAGTAATCATTTGGTCCATTCAGAAAAGGACTCGATGAGAACCGTAGGATAGTACTTGCAAGTTTCTACTTCCAAAGAAGCAAGTGAAACATGCTTACAACAAAAAGATATTTTCCCATCTAATACAAAACTCTACTGCCCTGCCATGCATAACCTCTCATTCACTGGATCTTCTGAATTATATTCTCAATTACTTCCTGCATGTTCTGATCCTTCATTGGTTTAAATGGTCGCTTCATGTCCTGCAAAAAGAAAACCTGTTAATTCAACTCAGAAATAAAAGAATGCTTAATTAGCTAAACAAGTAACTCATCAGCAAAGATAATACAAAAGGCAGACTATCATGTTTTTCCATTTCTAAAAAGGCATCTAGAATCAGGATTGGTAAGAAAGCAACTGTCCAATACTCAAGTTACACAAGCAAAAGATGTAATATAATGAGCGTTATATGGGAGTCTTCATTCTGCTAGGTTGTTCAGTTATCATTACAACTATTATTGAAGTTGACCCCATTGGATATGATTCAAGTTACTGCACACATATATATATATATAAGTGTGCAGACTACATGGATAAGTTTGCTGCGACACAAACAGTGAGACAGCTTGACCGTAGAGTAGGTATGATGCAAAATAGCAGGACATAAACCTCAATTCATATATCATTATATATTTTTATATCTATGACATTAGTTAGATAAAACAAAGCCAATGCTGCTCGGATTTATTATCAGTATGGCTTTAAACTATTTTTATAGTTGAAGAATATCTGTCTTTTCTTTTATTAGCATCCAGAAAAGTTCAATTATTATCAACAACTATCATGATTTCTCTTCCCTAAGATATCTCCTTTACAATGGAGGAGCACATTACCAAAATATAATGAGGGTCCTCAGAAATGTACAGAATCTTTTGATACGAAAAAACATAAGCAATCATCTGTGAGCATTTCCATATACAACTCTCTATCAATAGGGTGGTGTAATAGTTACCAAAAGACTGATGAACTTCTCACCACCTTCTTCCCGTATCTCAAAGCATCCCCTTCTTGGCTATTCCACAGGACAAAACAAAAAAGTAAGTTAGTTCACTAATATGTCAGGACTTCATTATTGTGTAATAGATCAAAGGAAATGAACAAACAATTGGTCCCAGATATTCATTTACTATCTTGCTAGTGATGAATTGTATTGTATTACTTAAGCTGTACACAGTGCGAAGCAAATGATGGCACGAATTATAGGATCAAAACAATCAGCTTAAAGCTCTACTGTTTTATATTCTTAGCTTCCAAATAGTTATAGTAATTTTTATAGTTTGAAACTAAAAGCAAGAGTACAAATCAGATACACACAGATAACAAGCTGAATTCATCACCTAATTCTAATCAGATACGGAAAAGATTGCCAAACTCTAATATACAACTTAAGGCCAGCATTAATACCCATCAATCATACCTTAACAGGGTTAATTTTCACAGTGATGCCAGGCAGACTCTCCAAACTAGCTCTCACCTGATCGGCCCTTGTCTTAAATGAATTGCATTGCGTGCTAGCAAAAGAAAAGGAAAATCAGTAAAAAGTAACAATAGTGCTGTAAGTAAGAAGCTAGCAAAGGTAAAACACACAAGGCCCTCGCTAGTGCCGGGTACTGGCAAGCCTATCAACTTCTCCAGGATATGCAATTCAAGCAGCCCTTTGGGCTAAAGTCATAACACTCTCAAAACACACCCTCGTAGTCTCGTACAAATAGTTTTCATATAAAACAAGTGAAACCTTTTGAGTTATCCAATTAGTATCAAATTATTCACATAATCAAAATCGATTAGCGGCGACATTTCCAAACCGAAGCAAACAAACCAAATTTCTAACTGTAACCCTTGCTACACCATTTTCCTAACGAATATGAGTACGAAATTTCTCAAAGAAGCCATACAAATTGCGGGAAGGAAATCTATCTGAGCTTCCCCAAATCTGAAATAATTTCTACCAAGCAAAATTGAAGTAAAACACAGTAAAATCAGAATCATAATTGAAATAAAACAGTAAAAAATCAGAATCATAATTTCTACCGGGCAAAATTGAAGAGATAGAAATTCCTCACCAGCGTTCAATCACAATAGTCTTGGTGTTCACTTCCTCATCTTCAACCTTGTCGACTTCTTCATCAGACTTGGCCTCCTCTTTCTTCTTCTTGCTCTTCTTCCTCGCCGCCGACGGTTTCTTAGGCACGGTTTCACACTCTTAGCATCACCTCCCTGAGTGGAGCTCCGAGTCTGCCGCCGGGCCGCGGCTTCCGAGCCCCGAGTCACCATCCGAGTTGACTCGGCGGGGCTCTTGGCCGGCTCGGCTTCCTCATCAGCCTTGCGTTTCTTCGGCGCCATTGTCAGAGGTCGCAAACCCTAGCAGTTGAGAAGAGAGAGAGAGAGAGGTGCTCAGTTTGTGTGGGTCTATCTCTTTCCCTCAGGTGGGGGCGTCGTGGTTCGTTTCACGCTTTTTGTTTTATATATATCTATGTTTCTTTTTTAATTTTTAATATTAAGGAGATAATATTCACTTTCCCGCGCTTTTGCGAGGGTGAAATTAGACGAGCGGGTGGAATTGGTTGAAACAGTATTGGGATTACCGCTCACCAATGGGCGTGGAGGGAAATGAAATGTTTTTTGGTTTTGAATTTTGAGCACTATTTGGTTTAGGACGTAAAAATAAAAATAAAAATCATGGTAACAGAGGGTATAGTCGGAAGTATAAAAATTTAACCATTTAGAAAATGTTGGCTTTATAAATAAAAGATTTGTGTTGTTTTAGTCCTGAATCAAACAATGTGATTTCAACAATTGGAATATTAGATTGATTTATTGACAAACTAGCCTGATGAAATTGTTCCAGCTTGTGAATAAGAAAAAATAGGTTTGTTAATAACAATACCATATTTGTTACTATATAAAAGTGGAACATAAGTAGGGGCGGAGCCGATTTAGGCTGGAGCCTAGGTGAGAATCTACAACTACATAAAAAATCTACATCATATCAGAAAAAATATATATAGTGCACGACTATTCTGATCGGGGGTTGGGTAGATTGGGAGTGTCTGATCCATAACATAAACCAATATTTTCTTCTAGGTGTCGCCTACATCTGATCCATGGAAGAGACGACGAGTCGACAATACATAAGAGCAGATGCATCGTGGGAGTGATTGGTGGGTTGGATGATGGGTAGGATCAATATATGCAATGCACCGGTGCAAAATTGATCTGGGTTAGTTATGGGACCCACATAGGACCCAGCTAACCGGACTAATATATGGAGTAATCCTTGCTTCACGGATTGTTCTGGGGTAAGGGGAAGTGCGGGCCCACATTAATTAATTTGTCAATTGCTACACACTCATGTGCACTCTTAACGGGAAAAAAAAAACTGTTATTCTAGGCTTTAATATGAGCCGTTAGATATTGATATTTTTATCATATAATATATTTTGGTATAACATGAATAGTAATTAGTTATCGGATTTGTCTCATTACTGTATTGTCGAACCAAAGACTAAGGACTAATTGGATGAATAATGCATTAATCCGGGTTGAGGATTGGTCCAACCTACCTAAAATGGGTACATTTACTCTAAGAGTGAAAAGGAAAAATAACGTAATGAGAGGGAAGAGCGGTGCTTTTATTAGCTTTTCTTCTTTGGAATACATATAGATATGGGGAAATTAGGGTTTAGGGCTCAGTTTCCTATATAATGGAATGGGATAAGATTTAAGAGATGGGACAATCCAACCGTTTATACTCACCTCCATTTGTTTTCCTTCAATAAGACAAGAGCTGGTAATTTTCTTAGAATATTATATGTCTTTACTAAACAAAAATAGCCAACCGATTGACAGTGGTAAACAAAAATAACACACTGATATTTTACAATAACGACTTAATTATTGGTTGAGAGTGAGAGAGTTGTGAACCATTGGTCACTGGTCCCTAATAGAGAGTGAGAGAGTTGTAGTAGTGCAAAAGCCTTGTTGCAAGCGGTTGACAATAAGGTGGTGATTAATGAATTTAAGTTTTGGGGTTGTGTGGGGTGTTACGTATAATCCCGGATGAGGTTGCTACAACTGAAGGTGTATCCTGCTGATGATAAGTCCTCTTTTACGACAACCTGCGAGTGAAAGGAGGATCGGGGGCTTCCAGTCTTTCATCCTCCGATGATAAAGTCAGTATTTTTAGTCGAAGTGTAATTACTACCGTAATTAATGTTACCTAACAAACTGGTGGCTGGGCTGTATTTATGACCTAGTGTGGGTTCTCTTTCTATCTGCAAATCGATGTGAGACAATTGACTTCCTGTTATATCGCGCATGGACCTTTCTTTCTCCTTATGTAATTTGATCCCGACCCCTTATTGCCATCGAGGTTGAGCCTGGCCCATCCTGCTCATGGTGGACAACCTTAGGACGGCCTTGGTTGTCTCTCTCAAGGTGGATTTCTTGCTGGTTTACGGGCTTGGGAGGTTGTTTTACGTACAACCAACTATAAGTCACCCCAAGTTCCCGTTTAAGACACATCTTGAGTGGGGACTTGCTAAAATAAGCTCGTAGACCAATCTATTTCAAATGGGCTCCCGCCCATAGTCCCCCCAAGTTCGGACTCATGACGTGTTTTGAACGGGTGTTGCGTTTTCCATGGACAAATGTAGCGAGCCATTTCCATATCCGATGTTACTACTCGAGTGACGGGGTGTTAACGCCTTCTGTGGTTTATCAAGTCACTTGCTCCGTTTTTAAAGGGATGTGATTTTCCTCATGGGTTGCCGCCCGTGTTTCCTGAATTACTAACAGTTGTGTTCCCGGTGACCGACACCCGAGTGATTTGAATAACAATAGCGGCGTAACCTCGATGGCGATCACTCAGGTTGTGAAATTCACTATTGGAGTGATCTCGGTGATATTCATCCGAGTTAGGATTTCACTGGTGGAATAATCTCGATGACACTCACCCGGGTTTTTGAATTTCACTGGTGGAATAATCTCGGTGATACTCACCCAGGTATTGAATTTCACTTTGATGTTTGTGCGCTGCTGTGGCAGGTGCATTAAATGCATGCTCGCCAGATGGCGTCATATTCCTGGGGATAACTGTCAAGCCATAAATGCACCAACTCCCGTCGTTTTATTCTTTCTCATTCAAGAAGCTTCGGCGGTTTAAGCCACGTGTCGTTATCCTACGATTTGATCCGACGGGGAGGGGTTCCTCGTTAACTGTTTGAGGATTTTTAAATGCAGTTTGTGGGGAACCGAGGCGTCTCTCCCCTTCTTCCTCTATATATCTCTCCTCTTCGCTCCCTCTCCCATTTTCACTATGCACCCAGTTTTTCTCCTCCTCAATTTTTATGTGTTTAGCATCTGTGTTGTTTGTCGCCGCCTTCGTGTGTTATTGCGCCCTCGTGGTTTGATCCGCCTGGCCGGTGTGATTGCGAAGTGTTATCCGTTTGAGGTTCCGGCGTCGTTTCTTCTTCAAAGATCCGGTGAGTTCTTGTTTGCACTCCAGCCTTTATGTTTGTTTATGCCTTGTGTTCTTGTTGTTTCTGCTCTGTTTTGGTTTCTGCTTTATATTCTTGCTATGTTTAGATAAGGGTAGGGGCACCATTGTGCAGATTAGGGTTTGTGTTTGCGTTTGTGTGTATTTATAGGTTTGTTCGAAACCGCCTAGTGGGCTCCCGGTGGCGCATTCTGATGGAATCTAGGGTTTTTCCTGTGTTACTACTAGGGTGAATGGATTCTAGGAGCATAACAGAATAAGGCGTTATTTGCACGTCATCCTGCCCCATCGTGGATGGATGAATATATTGATAGGCCCTCCCGGGGTGAATCTTCCTGTTAGGATTTTGCTTCTTCGAGACTTTATGATGCTGGGGAGGTCCGGGAGGCTAGGTGGTCAGAAGGGTATACAGCAGGGTCCCACTCACTCGCGTCATTAGGGATTCTGGCGCTCGATATCGCTTAGAGGATTGGACGGTATGCGATGAACCTACGAGCTCCATGACGCTTGCCGAAATAGAACAATTTAGGATTGATTGGAACATCCCGCCTAAGGTTATCCTTAAATCTCTCGGCGAAGGAGAGTTGGTTTCCTGTCCCCGGGATAACTTCGTTGTTGTGCATGACAACATGTTCCGCAACATATTTTCCCTCCCGCTGCCTCAGTGTGTGCAATACCTACCGAGCATGCTTCAGCTTGCTCCCAGCCAGATACCCCCAAATCAATGGCGTCAGCTGCTAGGCCTATGCTGCATGTTCCACTTGTTCGATATGAGCTATCCAACCGTGAACGAGTTCCGCGCCTTATACCGCATGACGTACTCAAAGAAACAGGGTTGCGAGAGGTGCGTGTCTTTTTCTGCTCGTGATTTTATGACCCCGGTGACCGACCTGCCTACCTCGATGAATAACAGCTGGCACGCCAAGGTGGTCTTGGCCGGCGGCAGGTGGCAAAGAAAGTGCCCCACATACGTGGTTCCTAACCGATTTAGGTACATCTGGGATCAATCGTATACCCTCAGCAAAATCGAGAGGAAGAAGACTGCCCGGCTTTTCACTGCCTGGCCGACCGAGGAAGATCGTAGTTCATACAACTTCTGCCGGTGGAATATATTGGTTCATTGTGACCTTGGTGGACTGCCTGGTGGGATTTTGTTTGTATATGTGGCTTTAAGTTTTGCTTTAGATCCTTACTTCCATCTTCTCGACCGTTATACTAATTTGGTTATTTGTCGCAGCTAAAGCTCCTAAAAGGAAACACCGGTCTAGACATCCCCGAGATATGGATTCCGATATGGACTTGTTATCGGACCTGCTTGTTGTTGAGATGTCGCCTCTCGGACAGAGGTCAATCTTGAAGACGATACCGCCCGAGTGTTGGAGTCTGCTATTTCCCTGGATGCACCGATCGAGGCTTACGGGAAGCCTCCCCAGGATGCAATCCTTGAATCCGGTGTTGTTGTTGTTAACCGAAGTGAGAAGAAAAGGCGGACAGTGTCTCGACTCTCTGCCTCCCGGACTGATGAATAGGTACCTATTGTAATACCCGGTATATTTAAAAAAGAAGTAAATGAAGCATATATATATATAGGCCTTTTCAGATACGGACCTCCTTATTTATTCAAAAGGTACGGATCACCTTAATTGACATATTTTTCGATCATATTTTCTCATCTCAACCATTCATCTTTTAGGTATATATGAGTAGATCATCTCTACAAAATTTTAGCCAAATTGATAATCATTAGGTATTCAAAATAGTGAATTACACGAACGGTTCATGTTGAATAGATTTGGTTTGTTCATTGTAATCATATAGTTTCGTTACCTTAACGTTTATCAATTTGGCTGAAAATTTGTAAAGATGATATACTCATATATACCTATAATGTGAATAATTAAGATGAGAAAATATGATCTAAATAAGGATATTTAGACCTGATAATATATAGATATATATCGAGATCAAAATGTTTTGATATCAATAATATGTTCGATACTATTCATATGTCAGGACTTATGTATAATGTATGTATGTATAAACATCTTGTATTCTTGTTAAAACAAATAAAATAATGTGTATAATTGTAAAAGTGAGAAGGAGGTCTAGGAGGGTCAGTTTTGAACCGACATAGAAAACAAATTAAAAAAAAAGAAGAAAATTCTGCTGTGCCAGAGGGCATAGCATGCCGCTGGAAAACACAGGCAAAACCACCCCCTGCTGGACCCCCCTATTGCACCTCCTTTCCTTAGTGAAAGGCATGCTATACCGTTCGGTATAGCAGCCAAACCCAAAAAAAAAGGGGAAGAAGGGTCGAGAAGAAGGGAGGGGGCACCGACCTTCTCATCCTTATCTCTCCTCCACCGACTTTTTGCAGATCTCCTATAAAAAGGAGTGGGATTCGATGATGGAAGAGGGCAGGGCTCTCCGAAAGGGAAGGAGAAAGAGAGACACCGACTGGAGAAAGAAAAAGAAGAGTTTTCGAGAGCCATGGAAGGACCTGTTCTTAGACACACCGACTGGGTTTGGTCGACATCCACGGTCAGGCCGTCTCCGGCCTCACCTCGGCGACGAACTATATTGATTAGAACCCCTACGACCTTCCTCAAGCCTGTGGTGGTGGCTAGCACCAGTTCAAACCGAAAAGGAGCCAACTGAAGAGGGTACTGTGGGAGACGACTTTCCTCCTAGTCTGACCATAGATTGAAGGCGGACTCTCGACACTTATATGGAGTTTTTGAAAGACATCACAACGTAAACCGGTTTCAAGTAAGAAGAGTTCTTTTTCTTGTAAGTTATCTATTTACAGAAATTGAATTCCCGAAGGTAAGTTTTAAAATCTAAATTGAAGTTTTGTGCTATGGAAAATTGAGGTAAGAAGTTGTATTTCTTGTATTAAATCTGGGCCAGGGCGTTACACCTATACCGGCCTTAATGTGTCTGGTGGCTTTCCGCCTCCAAAGTGCTCTAAACCTGGCTTCTCTCAGGCTCCCGGATCTATGCTAACGCTGGCGGGTTTGGCTCCTCCTGCTCCTCAAATTTCAAGGAAACCGATCAAGAAGGTTTTGGACGAATATGGTTATGCCGACGAGAAGTTCGTGCGCACCATGGTCAAAGATCTTAAGGGGATTGAGCTTGACCGAAGAAAATACGGTCAAAATTCCCCTCAACTGAACTGCCAAGCCGCTCGGTAAGCGATGATGAAGGTGCGTTTATGTTGCTTTTCCTTGTCATGTACCTTTGTGAACGTTTAACAACTATGTGCTCTCTTGTGTTTCAGGCTCTTTTTGTCGTTTACTTGATTGACGCTACCAAGGACTCCTCTAAACTGAAGGAGCGCATGGCGACCTTAAATGGCCACGTGAACTTTCTCGGGGTCAAGAAGAAAAGGTTAGAGAGGGAGAATGCCGCTCTTGGCTCCAAGCTGGCCAAGCTTCAGCTCCACGTTCAAACTCTGGAAGGGAAAGCTAATCGGGTCCCGGAGCTGGAAGGCGATATTGAATTGCTGAGGAGGCAGGTTGAGAAACTACTTCCTCTCGAAGGGAAGCTCCAGGAGAAGGAACATGAAATTCTGGATTTACAGGCAGAGGTGCGCCCATCCACCGAGCGGTTGGGCAGTTCAAGGAGTCGGATGAGTAGAAGGCTCTACTGAAGGCTGTCCAAGACGAGGCAATAACTGAGAAGTTCACCGAATGGAGCCGATGTGGATATCTTGATAGGGCAAGGATGACTGCTGATCTTATTGCTGCCCGGGAGGCCAAAGCCCGAGAGGCTAACGCGAAAGTGTTGACGGCTGAAGATCCTGAAACAACCGAGAAGCAGGCTTCCGCGTCGCACATCACCCAAGAAGAGGTTGTTGAGGGTGAGTACCAGAATGAGCCAAGCGAGGGCATGAGAGAGGAGACTTGAACCACTTCTTGTACTCTTTTTGCTCTTGCGCTTTTTTTTTGGACACATTTGACATATTGTGTCTTTCCTGGATGATGCTGCATCCCGGATGCATTTTGTAAATACCCTTTGGTGGTATATTGCCTGGTTTTTCGGGTTTTAACACATTATGTTTTTGTTGACTCGGTCTCAGATTTCTTTTTTAATTGTTGCTCTTCCCGGTGGAATGCCATTGAGAATTCTCAGTGAATTGCCGTTAACCGATGATTTGTCCAAGTGTTACAATTATGCCTCCCGATGAATTACAAATTATGCATGACGGTGGATTGCCTATCTCGGTGGATTACGAATTATTCCTGAACGAACTATGTCTATCATGGTGGATTGCCTATCTCAGTGGATTACGAATTCTGCCTAAACATTTTTTTTATTGCCCGGGTCATTATTCAACATTAATGTACTTGAATTTAACTTCCTCACTCCTGTATTAAGTCTTTCAAAACAAATGGAGGCATCCTCCGGGACATGAAGTTCTTCCGGGGGTAGTGATACTTACAAATATACAATATTACAGAGTTGGGTCTCGTCCCCTTCTTACACTGGGTAGAACTTCAAGTGCTCTGTGTTCCATGGGCGCCCGGTGACAATCTCATTCTGATCCCGAAGAAAAAAAGTTGTTGGGCCGACCTCTTTAACAATTTTGTACGGTCCTTCCCAAATGAGATCCAAGGCCAATGGCTTGTTCATGATTTTCTTCATCACCCAGTCCTAACATCCGGTCTTGACTTTATTATTGTAATGACGTGTAACTCGCTACTTGTAAACTTGGTTATGCATGTCTGCTCTCTCCCTTCTTTCCTGGATGAGATCGATATTTAACTGGAGACCGTTCACGTTGGTTGTGGCGTCGTAGTTCTCAATCCTTCCCTGTGGTATTGACGTCTCAATCGGTAGGACCGCCTCCGTGCCGAAAGCCATAGAGAATGGGTTTCTCCCATTGATTCTGTTGTTGTGGCCTTGATGGCCCAAAGTACTTTCGGGAGCTTCTGGGCCCAAAGTCCCTTAGCGTCATCTAGCTTCTTCTTCAAAAGCTTTTTAATGATCTTGTTAATTGCTTCCACCTGCCCGTTGGTCTGTGGGTACGCTACCGATGCAAAGACCATCTTGGTACCCATCTCCTATGTGAAATTGATCAAGTGGTCGTTGTTGAATTGCATCTCGTTATCAGTGACGATTGTCTCCGGGAACCCGAATTTGCAATATATGTTCTTCATCAAAAAGTTATTTACACACTCGATGATTATCTTTCCCAGGGGCTCCGCCTCCACCCATTTCGTATAATAATCAATGGTCACTATAACGTATTTGAATTGCCCTGGTGTCATAGGCAGCTTCCCGATGAGATACAAGTCCCACTGTGCGAAAGGCCAAGACGATAGTAGAATTAACAAGGCAATAGGATGAGTGTGTCTCGTTGGCGTGTAAATGACATTTATGACATCTTACCGAGATTTTATCTGCCATCGCACCCATATTTGGCCAGAAGAAGCTCGTTCGCAGTGCCTTGTGCGCTAATGAGCGGGATCCAGAATGATTCCCGCACACTCCCTCATGTATTTCCCTTAGGATCGCCTCGCCTTCCTCGGTTGTCACACACTTCAAGTTTAGAAAACTGTAGCCTCTGCGATAAAGTCACACACTTCAAGTTTGGAAAACTGTAGCCTCTGCGATAAAGCTTCTCGTTCATGAGTGTGTATCTCGCACATCTTGATTGTAGTTTTCTTGCCTGCCTTCTATCCTCCGAACGCACCCCTTCCTTCATAAACTCAATTATGGGGTCCATCCATGACGGCTCCCCGGGTCCCTCGTCGACCATTAATATCTCCAAGATGGTTTTGCTTATGCTTGGTTTTCTCAACACCTTAATCCGTGCTTTCTTTCTTCCCTTCCCGATCCTCCGGCCTTCTCGGACCCCCCCGGTAGCTAACCATGCCAGGGCATCGACATTGCTGCTTTTCTTTCGGGATATGAGAGAGGGTTCCTAACTCGAAGCGCTGCATGAAGACCTTGGACATAGCTTGATAAGAGTTCAATTGAGGCTCCTTGACCTCAAAACTCTCATTGAGTTGATTTACAACCAACTGCGAGTCGCTAAAGATCTCTACCCTTTCCACTCCGATATCACGGGCGAGCTGCAGTCCTCCTATCAAGGCCTCATACTCTGCCGCATTGTTCGAGGTGTTGAATTGAAATTTCATGGCGTACTCGTGTTTGAACCTATCAAGACTTTCTAATATGATTCCCGCATTGTTTTTATTTCTTGTCACCGAACCATTAACATATAGATTCCAAAGGGGTGTTGGCGGTTCCTGCTCCCGTACCTCTTCCTTTCCTTCCTTGAGATTATTTGCCAATTCGTCCGTTAATTTCATGGGCATGAGCTCAGATATAAAGTCCATTGCGGCCTGTCTCTTAATGGTTATTCTTGGCCGATAGTGGATGTCGAATTCTCCCAGCTCAATCGCCCATTTTACTAACCTCCTGCTGACTTCTGGCTTCTACATGATCTTCCTCAGGGGATGGTTGGCATAAAGGGTTATAGAGTGTGCCTGGAAGTAGTGTTTGAGCCTTCTGGCGGTCACGATGAGTGCTAAAGCCAAGTTTTAATGTCCGGGTACCGGCTCTCTACCGGTATGAATCTTTTACCTACGTAGAACACCGCGCGTTCGACATTCAACTCTTTTCTGATCAGTACTGAGCTAACTGCAGTTTGTGATGCTGCCACATACAAATAAAGCATCTCACCCGGGATTGGTTTTGACAACACCGGTGCGGTTGAGAGGTATGCCTTTATATGTTTGAACGCCTCTTCCTGCTCGGGTCCCCATGTTATTTCCTTGCATCTTTGATCTTTCAACAGTCGAGAAGGGGGCACACTTATCCGTGAGCCGAGACACGAACCTTGCCAGGACGACAATCTTCTCGGCCAATGACTGCACTTGATTTCTCTCCTTGGGCGTTTCCATGTCCAAAATGGCTTGGATTTTCTCCGGGTTGGCCTCTATTCCCCTCATGCTAATTATATGACCCATGAATTTCCCTTTGATCACTCCAAATATGCATTTTTGAGGGTTCAACCTCATCTCGTACCTTAGGATCACCTCAAAGATCTTCTCTAGGTGTCCTACGTGCTCCTCAACTGTTAAGCTCTTGACTAGCATGTCGTCGACATATACCTCCATGATTTTCCCAAGGTACTCGGCAAACATAGCATTCATCAGTCACTGGTAGGTGGCTCCCCGCATTCTTTAGTCCAAAGGCCATAACTTTGTAGCAATACAATCTCATGTCTGTAGTGAAAGCCGTGTGTTCCTCATCTCTCGGATCCATCCTTATCTGGTTATAGCCGGCGTAGGCGTCCATGAAACTCAACATTTCCAACCCGGACGTGGAGTCCACGAGTTAATCTATCCGAGGGAGTAGGAAGCTATCCTTGGGGCATGCCCTGTTGATATTGGAATAATCCACACACATCCTCCACTGTCCCGTTGACTTCTTGGGAACCATGACCACATTGGCTAGCCATTGGGGGTATCTGACCTCCCTTATAAACTTGATGTCGATTAACTTTTGCACTTCCCCTTTTACCGCTTCATACTTCTCTATCTTAAACGTCCTATGTTTCTGCCGCACGGGTGAGACACCTTTCTCAATGCCCAGTTTGTGCATCACAATTTCTCCCGATATCCCGGGCATATCCTTGTACGACCAAGCGAACGCCCCGTTATTTCTCTTGAGGAATTCCACTAGGGCTGCTCGTACGCCAAGCGTTTGTCACATCCCTATGGTCACTTGTCGATCCAGGTACTTTTCGGAGATTGATACTATTTCTGTTTCTCTAGCTAACCCTGGTCGCTCCTCGTCCGAGTCGGAATCATCTCGGGGATCCACATAAGGATCCGAGGGGGTCCCAACAGCCTGGCTTGCTAATAAAACCTCTGATTTTTTTCTCTCGTTGTCTATAGCATAACAACTCCTCGTTGCCCCATGGTCTCCCCAGATCGTGATTACTCCCGTTGGGGTTGAGATTTTCATCATCAGCATGTGGCCAGCTATAAATGATTTTAGTTTTCACAAGGTGGGCCTTCCCAGGATCTCGTTGTAGAACGACTCATAGTTCACCGCAATAAATTCGACCGTCGCCCAGGCAACCCCTTCTCAGCCTTCTATGCTGACACTAATACTGTCTGATCCCAAGGGCTGCACGACATCGCCCGAGAAGCTAATCAACGGCTCGTGGTCTTGCATTGATAGGTGCATTTTATGCAACGTCCTTAATGTATTTCCGACCCTATTTAGTTTGTGTTTTTAGGTCACAAATAAGCCAAAGAGTACAAAAGAAGCAAAAAGGGAGACATCTTGAAGGAAGAGGAATCCATATGGCGCAAGGAAAGAAAACAGAAAATCTGCCAGGAATTGTCAGTCAACTTCGACAGAGGATTTTGATCAGCTCACAACGATCCAGGAGATGAGTCTAGTTTCCAGAACTTTTCACGGATTGTCAATAGCTATTTTGAAGAAAAAGTTATGACTGTTTGAGTGGCCGAAAGTCAGTCTACCCGAATTTCTGATTTGGACCGAAAGATCAATTTCAAGGCCCAGACCGCATTGGCAAGCCCATAGATGAAAATTAGGGTTCTCTAACCCTAATAGCAGCTGCTCATATATATAGGAGGAGTTGGAGACGGAAAAGGGATCGCTTCTTACGCACCAAAAGTCAGAAATTGCCGTTCTTCTGCTCTCCATAACCGTAGCTCTGTTCCTCCCATATCTCCTAGTTTTAGCCTTTAGTTTCTGCCAAGATTAGGACTTTTCCGAAGCTTGGCAGTTCATCTCTTCTGTGTGCTACTCTTGGCGTGCTTTGAAGCTTTCTTCAAAGATCAAAAAGTGTAAAACACGCGACTTCTACTTCTGTATTTCGATTTAGTTTTAATTTTAGTAGTTTTTCTTTCATCTTTGTGACGTTTGGATTTGATGTATGGGATGATTTTGAACTATTGTTATGAAATTTTCAGATTGTTATGATTGAGTGTTTGAGTTGTTTTTGATATTTATTTAACTTAGATCATGCCTACTATTGTGTTAAAAAGTCTATGATTCCGGTTTAATTGAATATGTTAATTTGGCCAAGTTAGCAAAGCCATAATTTATGCTAAGCCTCTTCTGGTAAGTGTAAATTAACAAGTGGTAAAAATTAGGATTCATGTGATATGAGTTTCGATTAAGAACATAGATTGCATGTTAGGTTGTTAAGTCTCTTCCGGTAAACAAATCTAATATGTTCGAGTTCATCTTTTATGCTTAATGATTCATGTAGTGTGTTGTATGAATGCGTTTCATATTAACATGATACATTGCATGAAATATTCTATGTGTTAGAACTTTTCCAGCGTAGGAGACTTGAAAAGATTATATGGGATGCATGACCTCTTTCGGCTTGTGTTTTGAATTCGTTTCTTGCACTTAGTTGGCATGGTTTTAGGTTTTATGAATTGAAATAGCTTGGATACTTGGTGGTATGACTCTTGGTTGTGTTTGAAGCTGATCACATGTATATAGTAGTTTAGGTTTTTGTTTCTTTTTAGTTTTAAGATTTTCGTCACTCTTCTGTCTCCTGTTTTGTTTTATTTTATTTCTATATCAAACAATCTCTGATCCCCCTGAAATTTTGTACAGTAGTTTGTCAGTGTGTCTAGTAGGTCTCCATACATTGTCATATTTTTCTGAGTAGTTTATGTTAAGTTTTTAATTAGGTTTTCGACTGCTGTTCGTTAGGAATAATGGTTATGTTTGTAAATTGTTTAAAGGTTTTATTACTTGTTATTATTTGTTTGTTTTACTAACGCTTTGTTTTGCAAGGTACCCTCAATCCCCGACCCTATACGATACCATTATTTACCTTCTGTTACTAACGATAAAAGGGTCTATTTGATGCAGGTTTTACCACCCGTCATGCATCAACTTGTTACTCCCTCGGTGTAATCTTTTCCAAGCATTCCTAAACAGTACGTTGACCGAGGCCCCCATATGTATCAGGATTTTCTTAGTGATGTAATGGTCGAGCTGCAAAGTTATCAGGAACGAGTCCTCATGTGGCCTTATCCCCTCTCCTTCCTCCTCCAGTAAGGTAATGGACTTCCATCCGGCGGTTTCTTGTTGATTGTTACTGCTCCCGAAGGCGAAAACTTCCCTACCATCCCTTTGTCCCGTACACTGCTTCTTAGCCTTATTGCTCCTATTATCTATCTGTGACCCGCCGTTGATGGTGTTAATTGTTCCATAAACTTGGATCGCTCCTACCTGCCTCTTCCCAGACACATACTGCTGCAATTTCCCTTCTTTAATTCGGCTCTCCACGGCTCACTTCAGTTTGATACAATTATTGATGTGGTGGTTTGGCTCTCTGTGATACTCACAAAAAATTTCGTGTCCTCCTTCGTGAGCCGTAATGATGCCGGGAATTTTCTAACGGGGGTAGGCGAAATGATGGCCTTATTCTCGTTTTATATCGCCTTATAGGTAGCGTTGAGCGCTAAGAATTGTTCTTGGACTACCGATGACGCTCTTGCGTACCCAGTATCGTGGTAGCTTCCCTTCGCCTTCCCTTATGGGTTATACTGTCGGCCGGGTTTCTTCCTGCTCCCTTCCTTCTACCTTTTCCCGGACGAATATGAGGTTGGCTCTTGTTCTCCTTTTCAGGCCCTAACCTCTTGAACCACTTGTACTGGTGACCCTTCATCTCTCCCTTCAACCTTCCTCTTCCCGGCTGATTTTCCTCCATAAGTATCATGGTCTGCATGTGCGTGCTAGATCGCCATTTTCATGAGCTCGTCATAGCCTTGCAGGTTTTTGATTTTTATTGCATACATGAACTTCTCAGGAAGCAATCCCTGAATAAATGCCTCCTCTGCAACCTTTTTGTCGAAATTCCTGACCCGCGCTGTGGCTCCTTGCCAGCGATTCACAAAGGCTTTCAGTTCCTCTCCCCGATCCTACTTTACCATGAACAGCTGCGCGGTGTTTTGCTCGTCTGTGCGTAGGATGAACTTATTGACGAACCTATCGGCCAATTGCCAGAAACAATCGACCGAGTTCGACGGGAGTTTGTAGAACCAGCTAAGCGCTTCTCCCGCTAGAGTCTCCTAAAACATGTTGCAACATATCGCGTCCGAATATCCCTTAGCATTTGTGTGAGACTTGAAACTATCAAGAAAGAGGTGAGGATCGCGATCCCCATTGTAACTCAGTTTCAATGGTTTGGCAGTGTTCGACCAGACGGTTTGGGTTATCGTTCTCGTGAACGGTCCCCCCTCTCTTCTAAACTCGCACGAGTCAGATTATGTGTGACGCTTTCCTCTCGGCGTCCAAGATTCTTGGCGTTAAGCACACCACATTATCCCGGAATGCTCTTAGGGTTTCCTCCATTTCACCCGGTCCCTCGACCTGAACGTCCGGGATCGATTACGGTAACGGCGGCGGTCCTTCACCCGCATTCCCTCCGAGAACAAATTTACCATGCTGGAGTCGCCGTATCCGCTTGTGGTGATGCTACCGCACGGTCCAATGCCTCCCGCTGATCTATCCCTCAGGCCAATGCAGTCATGAGGGTGGCGTTATCCCTTTCCAATCTGCTCTCTCTCCTGGAGACCTCTTCCCGATCCTGGACCCTCTGTTGTTCCAACCGGGTGATTTACGCCCTCATTCCCTCAAACATCTCGGCTACCTCTTGGGGATTGAGGTCTTGCACCGTTCCTTCAGGCGTTCCCTCCCGGAGACCTATTCCCGTGATCCGTGAACTTCCTCATGCCGTCTCTGGGGTCCTCCCGAATATTGCTTCCCTTTGCTCTTCCCGTCCTATGTCTTGCTCTCGTTGCTCGCTTGGCTCAGCCATCGAGTCACGCTGGCTTTTAGTAGAGATTCCTACAGACGGCGCCAAATGTTAACGTATAATCTCGGATGAGGTTGCTGTAACTGAGGGCGTATCCTGTTGATGGTAAGTCCTCTTTTGCGACAACCTGCGAGTGAAAGGAGGACTGGAGGCTTCCAGTCTTTCCTCCTCCGATTAGTCTAAGTGTAATTACTACCGTAATTAATGATACCTGACAAGCTGGTGGCTGGGCCGTATTTGGCCCAGTGTGGGTTTTCTTTCTATTTGCAAATCGATGTAGGACAATTGACTTGCTGTTATTTTACGCATGGACCTCTCTTTCTCCTTCTGTGATTTGATCCCGGCCCCTTATTGTCATCGAGGTTGAGCCCGGCCCAATCTGCTCATGGTGGACAACCTTAGGACAACCTTGGTTGTCTCACTCAAGGTGGATTTCCTGCTGGTTTACGGGATTGAGAGGTTGTTTTACGTACAACCGACTACATGGAGTAAAGTTGAATTAGTTTCATTTATGTGTTTCTTGTATTGTATTGTGTCTCATGTTACATTTCGGTTGATGCAAATGCGTTTAATGTTTGTTACGTCCCTCTATTTATGTGTTCTTTTTTTAATAAACTAAAATTTCACGCACCGACAAGCTTCATTAATTTTTTTTTCATGTGCTACAATTAGTCTGAGTGAAATTTTCATCCTGAACATAGGATGAGTTGTCTTCCACGATTGATTATTAGATATATAGAAGTGGCACATAATATTCTAGAAGATAATCTTGTTTTTTTTTATCTAAATTTGACATCAAATTTACCTCATAATGGAAGATGCTCTCATAAAACGCGGTGAATATGTGTTTGAGCTCTCTCCTAATCTAATAATCTGTCGTGGAGAGGACCTAATGGCTTATTGAACGTACTTAGTGTTGCTTAGTTTGTTTTTGTTTTTGTTTTCCGACCTTAGGGAGGCAAACAAGAAAAAACAAGTCGATCAGTATCAACAAGCTGAGCTGCTGTGCACATGTACAGAGTGGGATGAACACTTGCTGTTTGTACATAAAATACATTTCCATAGGTTTTTCCTTTTTACAGATATAAAGATCTGAAACAGAATGCAATTTGAGTAATTCTAACAAGAAAAGGTTAACTAGTTAGCAACAGGCAGCAGCAGCATTTCCTGTACCACCAATCCCAGCCATACCCTGACAGCTTCACTGACATGGCTAAATATTCGCAGCAAAGATCCAAAATGTCAGGCGAGACGGCATTGTATAATTGGTCGACAAAGAAGAAAGAAATTCAAACTTTTGTGTAATTGGAGAAAAGGTGTATCAGTTTCCCCAGAGTTTCAGGATAGAACTTTCTGGCAAATAAGAAACAGGGCCGCTTCATCCCATTCCACATGCAAGGACTGCTCAATAGTGTTCTCTGCAGCAGTAAAAAGACAATACATATGAAAATTTTCAGTTGGGATCACCCCAAAGTTGTGCGACTCTAGGAATTGCCATAAAGGGGTGTATACATCTTTTGTCGCAAGATGCTAGCATGTGACAGAAGGTGTATAAACCCACTATCGGCAAGCAAATCAACTTATTTGAACCAGTTTTTCAGAAAGGTTAGTTGTACCGATTCATCACTTGTCACATGTGTGCTCTCTGCAATGGACTGAAATGAGGGTGAAAATGTGTTAATGAATGAATGGCATGTCGCACGAAGAAGATGAAGTTGAGAAAAAGGGTTCTCAAAGCTATACCGTGATGTTCCTAAGAAGATCATAACTAACATCCTGAGTCCTAAATGCTCTTGGATGCCATTTTCCTTCAGACCAATCAACAAATGTTACCGACCAATTTGCAAGACCAGCAGGATCTTTCATCTGGTCAAAGGGGTTAGTTAATGGCAAGCATGAAATGGTAGGGTAGATATATTTTAGGGAGTAAGATGCAGATTTAACTGGAACCAAGAGAAGAATAACTGGTGCTTACCCGAAAGAAGGTTGGCAGGTAATGCTCGTCCGAATAGCAGTTGCGCCCATCCATGTTCGGCTGAGAAAGTCAAAAAATCATCACTAGGACGTAATCTATGTCTTGTGACTATAAGTGAATACACATACAGGCACATATTTTCCAGCATATACGCATGCACAGAAGCAAGAATTTAGAGAAGATAAAGAGAGCAGATTACCCTGCAGTGAAGCTTGAACTTGGTATAGTATAGACTGTCTGCCATCATGACAATAGCATGTTGCCTCTTCATAGTGAACCACTGCATTAGAAAAGTGTGTTAGACCATTTCTTGTGACGGTAAGTCTGAACTGTCCTACCAGAACCTACTTGTGACGAATTAGAAGCTCAGGCGACATGGAAAGAATAGGCTTAAACATCCTACAAACTATAAGTATACAAACTAGAAGTATGCAATAAGAACTGATTTTACAGCAATTGCCTAATCTACTTCACTGAAAAGCAAGTTAACAGATTATTTTCTGGTTTGATAGGAAGCTGCTGACACAGAACACATTCCCCCATCCAGTAATATTCCCAACTCAAAATACTGCCAGATCAAAATTGTAGCCAACATAAAATCTGCAAGGGTCAAATCCTTTGTGTCTGACATAGATTCCTAAATCCATTCTATCATTTCTATGACGATAGATATATGCATGATAAGTAATTTACAATGTAATTCAATGGAATTCATGTTTGTAAAGCAAGTAGCTAGAACAAGCTTCTTTTATGGCACCTACAGACTATTAGTTCCCCATCCGTTAAGCATAAAAAGGGGATAAGATTATATGAAGTAAAGGAATGTTTCATCGGAGCTCCATATATGCAGCAGTTCCAGAACTTGATAGACTATCAAATACTTATACATATGTTGAGGTACCTGTGAACCCTTTCGAAATTCATGCTTTTCAACTTCAGGCATCATATGCTCAGAATACCGTCCAGTTCCATGCGGACCAGGATCCACAAAACTAGAGGGAGAGAAATATGACGCATCAGATAAAAGTAAATACAAATGATCATCTACACCAGAAAAAGAGCTTAGTATAGTTTGCTTACCAATCTATAAAGCTGACATTCGTGTACATGAGATAGTTATATACATAATCAAAGCTATGCAGTGGTATACAGCTGAAAGGCAAACATAAAACACAATCAAGGAAAGGAACTTGCGAAATTTCATCAAAACATCATATAAAACTTCAAAATGTTAACAGTTTACGATGAAATTACCTGTCAGATAGCAGAACAAAGTGTTGGTTATCAGGGTCTAAAAGCGCATTAGCCAAGAGTCTCTTTTCTGCCTCAACCATTGAAAACTTCCCCCAAACAACCTGATAGTTAATTATCAAAGGCATCTATAAATGATTAAAGACATCCATCTGGCGGCAAGGGACAAACTTAAGCTGAACCGTAACAATGCAGTGAGAGACGCCTACCTGTTCACTATGTATGTCCCTATCAACAAAATAGCGGCTCACATGTATTGGTTTCTGCTTCGATGCATGTACATAGACACTGAATTTGTCCTCGTGGCCCTGGAAACCATTTCTATCTTGTTAGACTTTGAAAAAGCAAGAAATATGAAACTGCATTTATATTTTTCCATATAAAAAGTTGAACCTTTCTTTCCCAAACGCTAGATCATACTTCCAATTCTCACTAGACTAGATAGGGGAGAATACACTTCCATCAATTATCTTTGAACACTAAAAGAGTGCGTAACGTAAAGGAAAGTTTCAGAAGTCATTCTTAATCAGGGCCTTAACTTTGCCTAGGCCACTATTGAAGCTTTCATATGCAAATTCCCCATTAAGCATGAGAAATGGAGTCTCAAGAGCTATGCATAGATAGAAATGAACTGTATTGTTTGAATCTAGGAATTGAAAGCTCCTAGCTAGCTCCTGTAAATAATATAAACACACAACTATTACCTGAAAGAAATTTTCCCATAATTCCTCGAAAGGTAAAGTGCCTGGAGTCAAAAACATGAAAGCGATTTTCGGGTTCTTAGACTGAAGAGGAGGCGTCTTGAGAATTTCCTTCACTACAACTTCAGATGCAGTCTCATCATCAGTTAGCTCCCTTGTAGGAGTAGGTGGACTCTTCCCAAACATCCCACTACAATTAGGAGAAGAAAAGAGATAGCATGTGGAAGAGCCTTGCGAGGGATAGAAATAAGCAGTGATCAGAAAAACGGAGACGACGCAAGCCAATACAATGATCCATTTTTGTCTTTTCAATTGTGAGCGAGACCTTGACTTGGACATGACCATTATGTCTTTCATCAATTGTGGCCTCCATGCACCACCTTTTTTCAATTGGGTTGAAGGCAACATCTTATTGCTCGCATCCTCTGCTTTAGTGTGTCCCCAATTATACCAAAGAACCTGAAAACTTGCAACACACAACGCATATCATCACACACTTTCAGATTATGAAAATAACAATCACATAATTTAATTAACTCACAAATTTAGCACTACCCTTTTCTCAATTTGTCTCAAAAACATAAAATTTGAACCTAAAAGTGGGTTTCTGGCATTTTGAATCAAAATGATCACATTCACATACCCAAATGTCTCCAGCCAAAAACAGAAGGACAGAAACCTATTGTTCTTAGTTCTTACCTGTTGAACTTATGAATTGGGTACCAACAAAACCGAAAAAAAGAAGCAATCTTTGAGAAGATGGAGAAAATCTAAACCTGGGTTTGTTCTGGGTGTGATCAAAACTTCAAATGCAGATGATCGAGCGGGTTCGGCGGGTGTGAATAGAAATATGAGGGGATGCAAAGTGAGGTGAGGCATTGTATTGTATATGAATGATTTGATGATTATAATGACTACGCGTGAATCTCTGGCTCTGGATAATTTAACAATTTGGATGGTTCGAGTTGATGATAAACACTTCAGCCAGCGATTTATGGCAACTTTCACACGTAATAGTTGTGAAATCAGTTTGGTTAATTGCCTAAAATGGGATCGGGGACTGTACCTACTGCCTTTAAGTGTCTAATCTATGATCCAAAAATGCACACAAGATTGTGATTTTGGCAACATTGTCAATCTCCTAATATGGGACATTGGCAATATGCTTTCCTTTCAAGAATACCTTTGGACTAGGCCCAGGTGACTTTATAGGAAAATATAAATTTGGTAGATGATCATAACCTGAATATGAATTTGATTTATGATGATAAATGTAAATGATACCCTAATTAATCTGCATTAATGAGTCAGATCTTTGTTGTTAAATGTGAACCCTAATTTAACTATATGCTATAATATGGTCGACTGTTCACAAGCATGTGAACAGTGATTTTTTACTATTAACATGCATCTGAACAGTTTTTTTTTTTTTTTTTTGAAATAGGTAATATAGATTTTTCTAGATAGGCTCTCTATCGGTAATGAATTTTTTACCCTCCATTTTTTACTTTTCTTTTGCCTCATGAATCTTCTAGATCGATCTTGCCTGTTTAGATCTCCTTTATTTTTATTTCTCTCGTTCCTCTGTCTTTGCATCTCAAAGAATATCGCCGCTTCGTTTCATCTCTTTCACTATTGTTCCGTTTTGTGTCTATATATTATTGTTTGGTTAACTGTTCATAAGCACTGTGAATAGTGTGTAGACCTTTTTACCCTTCTGATGGATTGTGTAATTCCGTATTTACCATTCGTTTCAACTCTAGGTATAATTTTTTATTTTTTTCTGCCGCTTCTCGCTCTCTCTCTCGCCCAACATTTCTCCATCTTTCTCACACTCTCTATACTCTTCTCGAAATAGCTCCAACATTTCTCACAAAACATAAGAGTCTAGAGATATTAATATATTACCGTGATAATTTATTACCCCGTTGTTTCACATAACTATTTCTGTCATTTTCTCTTCTGCTTTGTATACATACAAATCAAAATAATTGGAGCATTTATATTTTGGGTAGAACACAAGACTAGCTAGATATTTTGTTGTATAAAAGTTGTTTTTGTGGTAGCTCTTATACATATGTGGAATATGCATAATGTGGATATTACACCGCGTCAAGGTACAGGTATCAACTCTATTACGATATCCAAATCTATATCAATGATATCCTATAATTCCTATCCTAATACCGTTGCTCTTTACAAGCACCAAAATACGGTTGATCTTTATCACACTCCAAATACCAAGTCCAAATTTTATCATATAATTTATATAGTTGGATAGACAATTACTTTCACTTTCATAAGCATAAACAAGAGGTCAACAATTAACATGGCATGAAGAGGAAGAGTGAGGCTAAGACTGATAGTGCCAGCCAAACTTGCAATGTACTCTACGCTCTCACTAATGGAACTAAATTCGTGAATGAGGGTTAGTAAGATGGGCAACACACTTGCTTGAGTAGAACCCTCGTCCCATTTTGAGTCTCAACAATCACAAGTCTTTTATTGGTAGGTTGATGAGTACTGGTGACCTGTTGGACATATGACGTTGATAAAAAATGTCAACTTCTAAGAGTCTAGGTCATCTTGAGGTTCGATGCAAAAGCTTGCGTGTTTACAAGGTGTAAAACCTTGTGTTAGCAGGGTCTGACTGCTCTCACGTGATAATCGGCTTTGACCCAAATATAAGTTGGATTCTTATGGGTCACAATGGTTTATAATGTTATTGGGTCATTAGACTTATTGGAGTGTCTCATTGGCGTGCATCTAGTAGGAATTGAACCTACCCCCAATTAATATGAAAAAAAAAAAAAAAAAACAAAGCCAAGCCTAATAGCAAGATATCACGTGCCAGACGACATGTTAGAGCCTCAATCTACCAACCATGTTAATTCGGTAAGTAATGCAGTGGATGCATTAGGCCCCACCACGGGAACTTCATGATATGGAACCCCCACGTCATGGGTTCGAATATTGGCTGAATTATAAACGTGGCCAAGAGAGGGGCTGTAATGCCCTGTTTGTTGACTGGCCCCCAACAGATTAGTTCTTAGGCCTAAAAAAACCTTTAGGATACAACAAACAATCTGAAAAGAGGGTGTTAAAAAAAAAAAAAAAACTCACGTTATAATCGGCTAGTTGATAACAATTTGCTGCCTAATGAGAAAGGTTCCTTTTGCCTGATTTGAAAGGAACGGAGTACTTCTAGCTCCAAGTAAGGATTACGAAGCCAATATCAATCAATTGGGGGAGTCGAGGTGCCCGAGGTTATGAAGAAAGAACGTCTATATCACAGAAGTGCAAGCTACGTGGAAAAGGCACCAAAAGTGTGTTATGGAACGGGAGTGTGGCTCGATTGAATGGAGAAGTAGCTGCTCCTCCAATCCCTCTTATAGCCACCTCACTCAAACATACAAGTCCATGGGGGGCTTAACACATATGCTTTTCACTACTACAAATATTGCTCATATGACCGTTTTTTTTTTTTTTTTTAAATTAGGTTGTTGATTGGTTTCTAACGAGTTGAAATTTATTAAGATTATTAACGCATTAATCACCACGGTGGTATGGTCAAGTTAATAAGAGTATATGTGTTAAACCTTCATACTTAATCTTGCCGACATTAATTGAAGTTAAATTTCAATCAATCTATAAGTAGGAGGGATCGTTCTGAAAATCTAATCTCTCACGGCATGGATTTAGCCTAAGGGGACTCTGTAATTTGGATGATTGGATAACGAGATTGTTTTACCCGCCAAAAAGGAGGTTCGTTTAGTAATTGTAACGATCAGATAAGGCTAAGAAATTCATATCTTCAGACGTGGCATAACCTCCACCAATAGGCTACCCCAAACCTGTCCCACCTTTGATTCGCGAGCCCACGTGGCATAAGCCCATCAATTATTATGTACTGCCTTCTGCAAAAACCCAATCTGGTTTGGAAGCTCAACATCATCATCATACTCCATGGCTGCTGCTCTTGCTTCTTCACTAGCCTTATCGTCCTCCACACTCAGAGGAGGCTCCGATCCCTTTAAACCCAGGTTCCAAAATCTCTCCGCAAAACCCACCAATTTGGGCTTAGCTGTTTATCCTCACTCTCATTCTCGTCACCGCAAAACGTTGAGAATCTCGGCTACTGTCTCGGTTTCAAGCCCGGAAACACGGACCGGTCCCGATGAGCTCGCTGCTGCTATTCTTTCCAAGGTATGGACTCCCTTCAATCCTTTTTTGGGTAAATCTTCGACTATGAATCCAATTCACATTCCAGTTTATATGAAAATATGTAATTATAATGCTATGTTTCAGCTTTTAAAGATTAGGAGGATAGTGTATTTGTGTCGTTGGATTTCTGCCAAGATATTAATATTTGACTCATGAAATATGTGACATTACGATCAGGTGATGAATTCGGATAGAGGAGTCTTGCTGGAAAAGGAACAACATAAGGAGGTAGCTCAAGTGGCCGAGGCATTGCAGAGTTACTGTGTTAGTGAACCAGTGAAATGCCCTCTTATTTTCGGAGGTAAAATTTCTTAAGGCGTGGAGTTCTTCGTTATAGTGAGATTAAGTAACTTCATGTTGGTTTATTGTAGAATTGAAATTTGTTTAGTCATTCTGGTTTGAAATCGACATCGGTTTAGTCTTTATGGTTTTATTTTAATCTGAATAGTCCTTAATGTCATAATTTTCATCTAAATAGTCCTTATGATTTTATTTTAATCTGAATAGTCCTTAAAGTCATGATTTTTCATCCAAATAGTCATTCCGACAATTTTCTCAGTTAAATGCCATAAAGACTATTTGGATGAAAAATCGTGACTTTAAGGACTATTCAGATTAAAACAAAACCATAAGAATTATTTGGATGAAAAATCGTGATTTTAAAGACTATTCAGATTAAAATAAAATCATAAGGACTAAACAGATGTCGACTTCAAACCACATTGTATATACGATGGTTTTATAGAGAAGCATTCCACCTAGAAATCATGATATCTTTGTAGCTTCTAATTCGACACAAGTTAGTGGGAGAAGACTAGAAGAGTATATGTTCTTAATGTATGATGCACATTCTTTTTGATTAATCCATTGTCATTTGTTTTGGTTCTCAATATGGCCCTGCTCATTACTAAACCGAGGGTGTGCAGTTTTCTATTACGTACTATCTATCTCAGTATGAGTAAACCATGTTACTATTTGCAGAATGGGATGTGCTGTATTGTTCAGTGCCAACATCGCCTGGGGGTGGCTATAGGAGTACACTGGGGCGCCTTATTTTTAAAACGAAGGAGATGATTCAAGTTATTGAAGCTCCTGACATCGTTAAAAACAAGGTGTCCTTCTCTGCTTTTGGGTTCCTGGACGGAGAAGTCTCTTTAACAGGTAGGCTGCTCAATTTTATACTCCGAATGATATTGATTTTTGAAGTATGTAGTGTGATGGTTACAATATAATGACAAAGCTCTTGAACACGTTACTAAAGAGCAGAAATCGTATGGCAGCTTTATGCCAAATCAGCTAACCTTGTAGACTCGTTACTAGTTTGATTTTCTGAATGAACAACCAAGATAAAGGTACAACAACTTCCTTGGATTAGAATCTCAGTAAGCAAATTTTTAGCCTAGAGATGAAATTATCCTAAAATATGTGTCATGTTTCATGCGTTTTATGTTGCCCCTTTTCCTATTTGATCATTGAGTTCTCTCATATCTGCACAAGCAGGAAAGTTGAAGGTTCTGAATGATAAATGGGTTCAAGTTATTTTTGAGCCACCAGAATTGAAGGTTGGACCTTTTGACTTCCGATATGGCGGTGAAAGTGAGGTAAAACTCCAGATCACATATATTGATGAGAATATCAGGCTGGGGAAAGGCTCTAGAGGTTCTCTGTTTGTTTTCAGAAGACAAGGTAAATCTAATTGAAGTGATCAATAATCATTCTCATGTAAAACTGCTTCAATGCTGGTGGTATCAATGTTATTCTGTGTAGATCTAAAACTATAGCTTTTTCACAATCGCATTGCATTCAGCTGCAAAACATGAAGATAATATGTTCATTAGGAATCAATGAGCTCTACAATATGATACCCAGCAGCCTAAAGCAGACGCAGTTCATTGTAACGATTTTCGCTGTGTAATAATATGTAGGGATGTTACTAATGGTCTTGCACAATTGGTATAGCTTCATAGCTTGTTTTCTTGATTGGATTTTGAAAAAGAAGAAGAAGAAACAACTATAAAGCAGGAGATTAAAGTAGCCAAGACAGAATCTGTGTACCAAGTAATGCAAATAAATGATCCTTTTCAAAGAAAGCTGCATGTCATAATCAACAATTTCTTCACAAAGCAATTCTTGCGTCCAATTCTGAGAATCAGACTACAATTTCCCGCCGAACCGAAAAATGCAATAAGGTGTGGTTAACCAGGACCGACTTTGGGGATGTCATAATGCTCAGACAAATTAGCCAGATACTGATTGAATTCCTGAACCCGATCGCGATGCGATTTCTTGGCCATCTTAGCCAGCCTTTGAGCTTGAAGCCTCTCTGCCTGCTCCATATATCGCCTCTCCGCCGGTGTCATATGATCAAATACTCCACCCTTTCCATTGTCATCATCAACATTCTCAAACTGATCTATCGCATCTCCACCTATCACCCTCCAAAACCAAGAATTGAATCTCAATTAGCAATACTATACTAAACCACAAGTCCTAAATCTTATCGAATCCATAAATACAAATGAATTATAAAATCTCCATATCAATAAGATTGATAATTAAGGACATCAACCAACCTGTTGAGACTTGAATGGATTGATCATACTCGTAGCGTTTGTGGTGTTTCTTCTTCTTTTTGATGCCACCTTTCACGTCCAAGGCTTTGCCTTTCAGCTTCAGCTTCCCAGTCACCACGTTATCGTACGCAGACATTTTGCCAATCCGAAAAAACCAGATCAACACAACTACTCGATCTATGAATCTATTCCGCGATTATATATAGACAAGAGCCGGAGGCTTCTAGAACCGAGTCGAACACTCCTCCAAACCGGGTAATATGTTGTTGGACCCAAAAGCTCTAAGTGCTAAATATTAGGCATGAAAAGTCAGTATTGCCCCACGATCCGACATCTGGCCGTATGGGACGCGTATCGGAATGTATATTCGCCATTTCCGGCAATACCAGTGCGTATCCGGCGCCTTGTAGATTAATAATCTGTTCTCGGACACGGTCATTTCCGTAAATAAGTTAGATTGTGGGGGCAATCTTGACTTCTCACCTTGGTGTTATAAAAGAACAACATCATCTCTTTAAGCTCGCCGATTTCTTTCTCGGCGGCGAATTGCGGAGCGAAATAAAGCTAGGCTAGCTACAGAAGAGAGGTAAAATACGGGTTTAAGCATAGAGTAATTTATATATTTCTCATGTTTGCTATTGCTCGAGGCAATTCCTGTGAACAAGGCACAGTATCAAACACCACTGCCTGCAATTTGTGCTGTATATGTATGAAAATATGAAATGAACGAATCAGTAATGCTCACATTTTTTCAGTGAGGGACACTTGCATATACCACATTAGCTGTCTTACATTGTTCCCTTTCTAATTTTCAGGGTTGCTGTTGAAATTTTGGAGCTGTAAGTTTTGTTATAAATGGTTGTGGTGTGTAGTGCCTCTGCTACCAATTTCTCTGCACTTCCTTCAGGTTTACTGTTATCCGAAACGTTTTGCAGAAAATATCCTTATGTGCTCTGAGAATTTGGCATTTAGAAATTTTGTTACATCTTGTGATTTCAGGTAAAGGTTGCAAGTACACAGGTCAAGCAGTGGTAAGCAATTTTTCCACCTCGATCATGTTTATCCTTACATTGTGGTAAACTAGTGTCTGTTGGTTATCGGTATTTGTTTGACTAAATATTGTGTTTGGCAGAGAGCACTTCCTATACGGATAATATCGGTAGGGAAAAAGAGGTCGCAAGGTGTGCAACTCGTTGTGGATGAATATATTCAGAGGCTTAAGTTGTACTGTAGTGTTGAGGATGTTCACATAAAGAACAATCCGAAGAATGCAAGGTACTCTCCATCTCAATTGAGCTACTATCATCACAAACCGTTCGGATAATGTAGAGATTATAGACCTCTTTTCAGCAAAGTTGATGTTAAGAAAGTGATAAAGTAATGGACACATGGAGGAGATATTAATTTGTGATTCATTTGAGCTTACATGTTTGTAGAGTTTAAATTAGTTATCTTTTGTTTTTGTAGTGATTGGAGGGCTCAGGTTGATCATGAAGACAGTGCTGTCATGGATCTTATCAGGTCCGATGATTGGGTACAGTCTCAGCATATGATTGTAAATTTCATTTGTGTTGCTGTATTACTCTATTTTCCTACTATTTACCCTTAACTAGGTCTTCTACTGAGCCCAAACCAACCAAACTCAGACCAACCAAGCTCTACTACCCTTTCAGCACATAAATTACATGTCCACCTCATTGCAACACCTCATAGAATTCCAGAAAACAAAAGTTCTGACTAAAATTTTGTTAAAAAGTTGAATTTCTTTTACTATAGTATTCTTTCTCAGATGCTTTGTACACAAAAGTGAAAAACTGGGGCATTCCATTTCTGTGTTATTCCTGAAAACTGCTATGGCATATAAGCTAAAAGGATTATACTTGTTCTACATGGTCAATCTTGTGGTCATAGGTGGTGTTGTTGGATGAGCGTG
This sequence comes from Fragaria nilgerrensis, assembly GCA_010134655.1. Lineage (NCBI taxonomy): Eukaryota > Viridiplantae > Streptophyta > Magnoliopsida > Rosales > Rosaceae > Fragaria > Fragaria nilgerrensis. Next base: position 28,452,573 of record CM020978.1, on the reverse strand, counting down.
GGAAAGACATAGGTTCCATGCAGATGGCTGAGTTGATTGGGGATGCAGGGAATACGGTATGAACTACCTGCCGTTAGTGACTTTCATGATTTTTTTTTTTTTTTTTTTTGGTATACTTGAAAGTTTTCCATTCTCAATGTATGTAGACCTGGAAAGCTTAGCAAGACACTTACTTAGGAACTTTGCTTCATGTGGCCCTTCTTTTCCCTTGCTATCTGTAGGGAGCTTCAAGACTATCGTTCTGTGTTGGTGGACCTTATGGACATGGAAAACAATTGCGAGAACGAGCTAACATATCTATCAAGTTGTCTTCTATGGTGTTGAATCATCAAATTGCTATACTTGTGCTTGTAGAACAACTCTATAGGTAACTGTACTTATTCTGTTGCTGCATATGTCAACTCCCACATGATGTTCCTGTTTATCAAAATGCTGGCATGTTTATTGCTTGACTTCAGGTCATGGACCATTCTAAAAGGACAGAACTATCATCGCTAGCTTTCTTCTCCGCATCTGTAGACAGTCATATAGGTAACTTTTCTCTGTTTAAATGTTTTCTTTTAATGCCACATATGAGTGTTAAAGGCTTTGTTTGCTTTTTCTATGATTGTTTGCATTGTCTTGTTTTCTCCCATCAACTTTAAGTAACCAGTTCCTTATGTTATCAGTATTGATTGTCTGATGCAACTAAGTAGAAGCACTTCGCTTAGGATATAGATAGTTCAATCTTCTCTCTTCTTCATAAGTTTGCCATATGTGCATCTGTTGTAAAGTGAAGTCCATGGCGTTGTAGACTGTCCAGCTCTTACATTGTTTTTCTTAAACCTTTCATAACTTGATCTGAAAAGAAAGGAGTTGCTTGTTGTTTTATCTTTAAAACCGCAATTGCACTGACAAGCTTGACAAGTTTTTCAAATTGATTTTTAGGTAAAAATATGTGAGATATCCTGACTGGAGGAGCATTTCTCTGTAATGGTACGGATTTATGATCATCTTCCTAATGGTTCAGATGTTCAAGCACGTCAAGATAGAAGATCGGAGTTCGTCATAACATGTCATTCTTATCCGCATCAATGATTTTCTGATCATCTTCTTGTTCTCCTTCCAGCCTGGATCAGCTGCCCTTTAATGCAATGACTAAAAGCTTAAAGCAGTAGCTAGTATCATATCCCAGTCATTATGCTGTAAGGTTTTGCATTTACTCTTGTATATTGAACACTAGTATCAACGAACAAGTTTCATCGTAGTTCATTTCTCCAATTTTTGGCTGTAACAAATATAGAGTTACCACCTCTATTACCGGAAATAACTGTAATTTCCCTCCACGGCTAACAAACTATCCACGTTTCACACTCCACCCTCTGCCACGTGTTCAGCTTCCCAACTGCTAAAAATCCTCTGCAACTAATACTCCATGCCATGGCTGTTCTTCACTCCTCGCTTTCTCCATACTCTCTCAAAAAGCTCGTTCTCCTCCCATACCCCAAACCCAGAAAACTCCATCATTTCCAAGCCATGAGCTCCAGCTCCAGACCCGAACCCGCCGCCTTGGTCCACAAGGTTCCGGGTCTCGACCCGGTCGAAATGGACCGTGTCTTAAACCAAACCTTACAGAGGTACACCTCCTCTTCTATCAAGAGAACCGGCAATGGTGTCGCCATTGTTTGGTTTCGCAACGATCTCAGGGTTCTCGACAATGAGGCTCTCTATAAGGCTTGGCTCTCCTCCCAGCAGGTTTTGCCTGTCTATTGTGTCGATCCCAGGCTCTTTGGCTCCACCTATCACTTTGGTTTCCCTAAAACTGGAGGTAGCAAATATGATCTAATCGGATGCAGTCATTTTGGTTCCAGCATTAATGTCATGCCTTTATAATGTGATATAGAATCATGTGATTGAAAATAATGTAGTGCAATTTTGGTGTTTTGGCAGCGTCGAGAGCGCAGTTTCTTGTTGAATCCTTGGATGACTTGAGGAAGAATCTAACAAAGCGGGGTCTTAACTTGCTCATACAACATGGGAAGCCGGAGGAGGTTCTGCCTTCTCTTGCAGAAACATATGGAGCTCGTACAGTTGAGTGGTTTGTATACTGTTTTTTGATTTGTTGAATGATTTTTGTTGTGGTTTTCAACTTATTAAAGCGGTTGGGTGTTGGTATGTAATCTAATCTACTTAGGTATATGCCCAAAAAGAAACTTGCAGTGAGGAGCTGCGTGTCGAAAGATTGGTCAGCAAAGGTCTGAGGCGAGTGGTGTTACAGAGTCCTGTGAATAATCCCAAGCTACAACTTATATGGGGCACCACTATGTACCATATAGATGACCTCCCGTTTGATACAAGTAGTTTACCGGATGTCTATACTCAGTTTCGCAAGGCAGGGACACATCTGTCTGATCATTTTACTTTGATTTAAGTGATAGAGGTTTTCTTTGTTAGCTGTGTTATTGATGGTGCAACAACTTGCAGTCTGTTGAAGCGAAATGCACAGTTCGTGGCTGCATTAGAATGCCGGCATCTCTAGGTCCAACACCCACCATTGGGGATTGGGGATGTGTTCCTTCATTAGATCAGTTCGGACTTCAACATCAAAATGTAGGTGTTATTTGCATAGATCTAGCTTATGAAGAACTTCGTGTTCTTTTCATACGAAAATCTGAAATGAAAATGGCCATTTTTTCTTTGTATTGTTCAATCTTGATGCAGGTAAGCCTAGGAATGAAGTTTGTTGGGGGTGAAAGTGCAGCATTGGGCAGATTAAATGAGTATTTCTGGAAGAAGGCAAGAGAAATCTACAAGTGCTATTTATTTATTAATGCTCTAGAAACCTTACATTCTGTACTGCTTAAGGTACATTGATCATAGATTAATTTGGTCTTCTACTTATTCTCATCTTCATACATTGCAGGATCTGCTAAGTATATATAAAAAGACCAGAAATGGGATGTTAGGACCTGATTATTCGACAAAATTTGCTCCCTGGCTTGCTTCAGGAAGCCTTTCTCCTCGTCTCATACACGAAGAGGTAGAACTCCATGATTTAATTTCATCTTTTCACTATATGATTACACGACATTAAGATAACTGAGACTAGTTTTCCCAAATGATTCCTTAAGGTAATGAGGTATGAAAAAGAAAGGCAAGCAAATGATTCCACATACTGGTAATCTCTCTCTCTCTCTCTCTCTCTCTCTCTCTCTCTCTCTCTCTCTCTCTCAGCAATAATAGAATGAACGTGTTTGGATCAGAAAGTACCTGCACTTTTCTCACTCTAGCGATGTCAAATTTATTAATTGATGATTCATTATTATTGACGGAAAGCAAAAATGTCTTAATATAGCTCTATTGAACTGTATATTTCTCTTTTAGGCCAGTGGCGATAAACAGATCATTAACTCACTTGTGTTTTTGGACTTTAGATCATCTTTTTGTGTTTAATCTTTATTAAATGTCACAGGGTATTGTTCGAATTGATATGGAGGGATTACTTCAGGTTCCTATCCGTAAAATATGGGAATTCTCTTTTCCATTCAGGTAATGATAGACTTTAGTTCATTGTTTTGACATTCATTCATGTAATAGGATCAAGAAGTGGGAAAAGTAAGTATAGTTCTGTAACGTCTATGAAGCGAACAGCTCTTTGCTGTATAGCACAAGTGATCACTTGCTCAAACATATTATTGTAGTTATACATTTCACATCACTTTTCTTTATTGGTTCTCATCTCATTCTTTCGTCCCTTTTCTTTTTTCATCTGTACTTGGCTAAAGGTGGCCCAAGAAAATTGGAGCATAGATGGAGCCAAGATAAGACTTTGTTCGAGTCCTGGAGAGATGGCCAGACAGGGTACATTGTTTTCCCCACGTTGTAGATGTTTCATATTTGTGTGTCCATAATTTGATAATAATAGAAATAGAAAACTATCTTTGTCTACTAGGCTGTTGTGAACTTGTGATTGCCCTTCTATTGACAATGATATACAGAGCTTGTTGAACCTCTAGGTACCCACTCATAGATGCGAACATGAAAGAGCTCTCAACCACTGGATTCATGTCAAATCGGGGAAGACAGGTAACTCAAAGTAACTTTGTAAGTTGTCAGTATATATGGTAGATTTCTGCATAGTACACAACTTCTTATTTCAGTCTCAATTTTGATGTCCAGCTAATGTTGGATTAGTCTTGATGATGACTAATAGTTCATCTGTTATTGTACAGATTGTATGTTCATTTCTGGTTCGAGATATGGGTATTGACTGGCGCATGGGAGCTGAATGGTTTGAGACATGCCTGTTGGATTATGACCCTTGTTCCAATTATGGTAATTGGACCTATGGAGCAGGTAATTCTAAGTTCATTGGTTCATATACCAATATGCACTAGTGTTTCCCTTAAACCTGCCTGGATTAGTATTCCTTCACACCCCTTCTTGTAAACTAGAGCTGATAAAACTAATCATCATTCTCCTGTATTTTATCCTGCTTAGGAGTTGGAAATGACCCCAGGGAAGATCGTTACTTCAGCATTCCGAAACAAGTAAGTAAACTACTACATTGCTTCTTTTATTCACTCCTGAACGCTTTAAGTACCTAAGAAATGCTCTTATACCTCTTCAGGCACAGAATTATGATCCTGAAGGCGAGTACGTGGCGTACTGGCTCCCACAGCTAAAATCACTTCCAAAAGAGAATAGGCACTTCCCTGGAATGACATATATCAAGCAGGTTGTCCCTCTCAAGTTTGGTAATGCCGGTAAGTACCAAAACCACGGCAAAGCCTCGACTGCCAGAGGCACAAACTTTGGAAGGCAAACAAATGGGCCTTGTTTAGCTAAAAAGCGGAGTTAACATGTTTATCGCCATCGGTGGTACCTCATGTGGATCCAAGTATGACTTCCGATCGGGCATCTTTTTCGTATCGAATATATATTTTGTGAGTATTCAGTGCATCATTAGGCACTTGCAGCAACCAAAAATGAACCAATTTTGCAATTTCAAGATGAACCAATTTTGACAATTTACTTATCAAAATTTCAAGATTGACCATAGTTCACCTTAGATTTTCAAAATTATTAATGTTTGCATGAAGAATGGACAATTTAAAATGACAAAAGGTAGCAAATTGGCTAGTTTTGAATAGATAGGTAGCAAATTGGCTAGTTTTGAATAGATAGGTAGCAAATTGGCAGAAATAATAATTAGGGTAGCGAAGCAGCTAATTACGAAAACCTATGGTAGCAAATTGCCTGAAATGAAACCTAGGGTAGCAAATTGATACCAAAGTGTAACCTAGGGTCGTAATTTGGCTAAAAAGCGGAGTTAACATGTTTATTGCCATCGGTGGTACCTCATGTGGATTTGATGGCTAAGTATGACTTCCAATCGGACATCTTTTTTGTATCTAATATATATTTTGAGAGTATCTGTTAGTATATATGGGGCCCACATGAGTGGTTCAAAACACCATGATGCACTGCATCTGATCCGCTCCGCTTCACCAATGCTTAGGCAAAGTTCAATTTTGATTGTTGTTAATTTGGACAATTTTCGGAAGTGCTAAGTTGTTTAGCATAGGAGTGACACAAATATTGAACAAAACAGAACTATATAAGTTTGGAAGTCACTCTCAGAATAAACGACGTCCCATAATTCTCTCTTTTATGATTGACATAGTTTTGGCTTTGACATATAAATTAGGCATATACCACATTACTACCCTAGGTTTCATCTTGGTGTCAATTTGCTACTATAGGTTTTATTTAAGCCAATTGCTACCTAAGGTTTTATTTTAGCCAGTTTTCTATCCTTCCATCAAATTTGCTATACTTTACTCTTTCAAGATAAACCGATTTGGGTAATTTACTTATCAAAATTTCAAGATTGACCATAATTACCTTAGATTTTCAAAATTATTAATGTTTGGATGAAGAAATGGACAATTTGAAATGACAAAAAAGTAGCAAATTGACTAGTTTTGAATACATAGGTAACAAATATTGAACAAAACAGAACTATATAAGTTTGGAAGTCACTCTCGGAATGAACGACGTCCCATAATTCTCTCTTTTATGATTGACAAATTTTTGGCTTTGACATATAAATTAGGCATATGCCACATTACTACCCTAGGCTTTATCTTGGTGTCAATTTGCTACTATATGTTTTATTTAAGCCAATTGCTACCTAAGGTTTTATTTTAGCCAGTTTGCTATCCTTCCTTCAAATTTGCTATACTTTACTCTTTCAAGATAAACCGATTTGGGTAATTTACTTATCAAAATTTCAAGATTGACCATAATTACCTTAGATTTTCAAAATTATTAATGTTTGGTTGAAGAAATGGACAATTTGAAATGACAAAAAGGTAGCAAATTGACTAGTTTTGAATACATAGGTAACAAATATTGAACAAAACAGAACTATATAAGTTTGGAAGTCACTCTCAGAATGAACGACGTCCCATAATTCTCTCTTTTATGATTGACATATTTTTGGATTTGACATATAAATTAGGCATATACCACATTACTACCCTAGGTTTTATCTTGGTGTCAATTTGCTACTATAGGTTTTATTTAAGCCAATTGCTACCTAAGGTTTTATTTTAGCCAGTTTGCTATCCTTCCATGAAATTTGCTATACTTTACTCTTTTAAGATAAACCGATTTGGGTAATTTACTTATCCAAATTTCAAGATTGACCATAATTACCTTAGATTTTCAGAATTATTAATGTTTGGATGAAGAAATGGACAATTTGAAATGACAAAAAGGTAGCAAATTGACTAGTTTTGAATACATAGATAACAAATATTGAACAAAACAGAACTATATAAGTTTGAAAGTCACTCTCAGAATGAACGACGTCCCATAATTCTCTCTTTTATGATTGACATATTTTTGGCTTTGACATATAAATTAGGCATATACCACATTACTACCCTAGGTTTTATCTTGGTGTCAATTTGCTACTATAGGTTTTATTTAAGCCAATTGCTACCTAAGGTTTTATTTTAGCCAGTTTGCTATCCTTCCATGAAATTTGCTATACTTTACTCTTTCAAGATAAACCGATTTGGGTAATTTACTTATCAAAATTTCAAGATTGACCATAATTACCTTAGATTTTCAAAATTATTAATGTTTGGATGAAGAAATGGACAATTTGAAATGACAAAAAGGTAGCAAATTGACTAGTTTTGAATACATAGGTAACAAATATTGAACAAAACAGAACTATATAAGTTTGGAAGTCACTCTCAGAATGAACGACGTCCCATAATTCTCTCTTTTATGATTGACATATTTTTGGATTTGACATATAAATTAGGCATATACCACATTACTACCCTAGGTTTTATCTTGGTGTCAATTTGCTACTATAGGTTTTATTTAAGCCAATTGCTACCTAAGGTTTTATTTTAGCCAGTTTGCTATCATTCCATCAAATTTGCTATACTTTACTCTTTTAAGATAAACCGATTTGGGTAATTTACTTATCAAAATTTCAAGATTGACCATAATTACCTTAGATTTTCAAAATTATTAATGTTTGGATGAAGAAATGGACAATTTGAAATGACAAAAAAGTAGCAAATTGACTAGTTTTGAATACATAGATAACAAATATTGAACAAAACATAACTATATAAGTTTGGAAGTCACTCTCAGAATGAACGACGTCCGATAATTCTCTCTTTTATGATTGACATATTTTTGGCTTTGACATATAAATTAGGCATATACCACATTACTACCCTAGGTTTTATCTTGGTGTCAATTTGCTACTATAGGTTTTATTTAAGCCAATTGCTACCTAAGGTTTTATTTTAGCCAGTTTGCTATCCTTCCATGAAATTTGCTATACTTTACTCTTTCAAGATAAACCGATTTGGGTAATTTACTTATCAAAATTTCAAGATTAACTATAATTACCTTAGATTTTCAAAATTATTAATGTTTGGATGAAGAAATGGACAATTTGAAATGACAAAAGGTAGCAAATTGACTAGTTTTGAATACATAGGTAACAAATATTGAACAAAACAGAACTATATAAGTTTGGAAGTCACTCTCAGAATGAACGACGTCCCATAATTCTCTCTTTTATGATTGACATATTTTTGGCTTTGACATATAAATTAGGCATATACCACATTACTACCCTAGGTTTTATCTTAGTGTCAATTTGCTACTATAGGTTTTATTAAGCCAATTGCTACCTAAGGTTTTACTTTAGCCAGTTTGCTATCATTCCATCAAATTTGCTATACTTTACTCTTTTAAGATAAACCGATTTGGGTAATTTACTTATCAAAATTTCAAGATTGACCATAATTACCTTAGATTTTCAAAATTATTAATGTTTGGATGAAGAAATGGACAATTTGAAATGATAAAAAGGTAGCAAATTGACTAGTTTTGAGTACATAGGTAACAAATATTGAACAAAACAGAACTATATAAGTTTGGAAGTCACTCTCAGAATGAACGACGTCTCATAATTCTCTCTTTTATGATTGACATATTTTTGGCTTTGACATATAAATTAGGCATATACCACATTACTACCCTAGGTTTTATCTTGGTGTCAATTTGTTACTATAGGTTTTATTTAAGCCAATTGCTATCTAAGGTTTTATTTTAGCCAGTTTGCTATCCTTCTATCAAATTTACTATACTTATTTTTTGTTTTTTACTTATTGTTTTTTTCAAATGAAAAGTTATCTGTTGTCATGTGGATGGCCACTGCTTAATGAGTCTTATGACAGATATTACTGGCGAATATAAAGCAATTGGAGTATCTTCGAGGAACATAATTTCATAGCTTGTTAAGGTGATGAACATTCTTGGTTAATTCTTTGGGAAACTTGAACTGATGACAACAATTTTATCAAGTCTAATTGTCACTTGTGCGCCCAACCGCCCCCTTTTTCTTTTTTCTTTTTTTTATAATTTGTGTTTTGTGATATACTTTTAGGCTGGCTACTCTGTAGATGGTGGATGGAAGTAAGCTAGGAAGAGGACCACACTCGGTTATTGTACCCCCCAAATGGAGAGTTTGTTTTGGAATCTGGTAATAGTAACATGGGCGAAATTGGTTAATTTTGGTGATGTGCTGCCGTGCTGCTGATACGAAGCTACTAACCAAACCAAATATTTGTTTTGAGTCTGATGTGATTATCAGTGTGGATTGTTGACTGTTAGTAAGATAATCAAAACTCCTTCATTTTCATAAGTATTTTACATTTCAAACCATCAAGGAAGACAAGTTAGACATGTCATTGCTCTTTGATATGGAGTTGCAAATGTCGTGTTTGAAACTGCAGCAAAAGCCGCCTTATGAGAAGTTCTTGTATTGACATTTCTGGTTAAGTTGATAGTGTTGTGACAATCCCTAGCTAGACCAAGACGCATGATAATGAAATTAGAAAGAAACCCAGGCAAAGTAGAGTTCATGTATCAAAGAAGTCAAAAATTAAGAGCAACAAAAGAAGAGGACATTCTTGCCTATTTGTGATTTTTGGCTAATATAATGCTTTAATCCCAGTGTGATTAAGAAAAGACTGACGACATGATGGTTAAATGTTTAGTAAATCTATTCTGTTAATCTCTCTGGACAGAGACTCATGGGAAGAGTGGGAAGACTAACTATGAATCCTTATCAGTTTGCTAATTATGTTAAACTTTTCAATGAAGAAAACTTGGCAGATAATTAATACAAAAGCATTAGCTTCAATGTAACAATCTCGTACGACCTTGACTATGTTCTACTTTTACCTAGTATGTACTTCGAAATTGTAACAAACAGTTGATAAATGAACATGATCAAGATGAATTTTTGAGCAAAGTGCACATGTAAATTAAAAGGCATGTTACCATAATCGAAGACCCAAATCATACGGATCCTACAGTAAAGTTTGATTAATTATATATAGACTTACAATTTTCTAAAGACTGTAATTGCAGCTAGTTATTTTTTCCGGTTCAAAGTTCAAGTTCATTGAAAATGAAGAAGTTTCGTCCTGCACAGTTTAGTACTTAGAAGTAGTTGTTGACTATTATTCGATTTTAAACAAAGCTCTGACGTAGTAATTACTTAACTGCACCAGAACTATATATTAGCTTATTTATGAACAAAACTGTAACATTTTGTTCTTCAACATGCACGGAGAAGCTGGCATGGCTTCTTCAACTTTGATGCTCTTCTTCTTTCTCTCTTCCTTCTTCACCTTCTCACCAATCCCATGCCTCGGCTGGTACCACCCACTAGACCCTCTAACCCCGTCTGAGTTCACTCGGGTCCGAACCATCGTCAGAAAATCTTACCCCAGCTCCATCCACAACCTCACTTTCCATTACATAGCCTTAGACGAGCCAGACAAATCCCTAGTCAAGTCATGGCTGTCGAAACCAAAACCAAAACCAAAACCCTACCTCGCCGAGCCTTTGTCATAACAAGGCTCGACAAACACTCCCACGAGATGGTAATGGACTTATCAACTGGTTCCGTAGTCTCCGATAAGGTCTACGGTGGACACGGCTACCCTTTGCTAACATTTGATGAACAAACAGTCGCAAGTGAGCTCCCACTGTCCTACAAACCATTTATCAACTCGGTGAAGAAGAGGGGGCTTAACTTGTCCGAGGTGGTTTGCACCACGTTTTCAGTCGGGTGGTTTGGCGAAGAACATAAGAAAAGAGTGATCAAAGTTTTGTGTTACTATATTGAGGGAACACCTAACTTGTACATGAGGCCCTTGGAGGGAATATCACTGGTGGTTGATCTTGATGAACTAAAGATAGCTGAGTATTATGACCGGGATAGGGTTCCGGTGCCGAAAGCTCAAGGAACCGAGTATCGGCTGTCGAAGCAGAAGCCACCTTTCGGTCCCAGATTTAATGGTTTCACCATTGTGCAGCCAGACGGACCTGGGTTTAAGATTGACGGGCACACAATAAGGTATCATTTCTCACATATGAGTACATAGTTTTCTTATCTAAATTGGAGAAAACATTCAAAAAGATGCATACCTTCAAACAAATAAGACAAGTAGAATAGTAGATTATCACTAGAGAATGGTAAGTTATAATTTTGAGTTGAGAAGTATGCATTGACCCGGCCCAAAATGTCGACGTGCCTATTTTGTCCTAGTTGTCGAGATGTCCATCCAAAAAAAGAGAGAAAAGAGATGTTGAATCTAAACGAATCTTGATGTTGCTAAGTCTAAGCTAGTTTTCTGTTTAACGAACGTACGTACGTTAGCTATATATACTAAGTTGTCGGTGAGCCGTGGCTTGGTTGATTAAGGTGTTTCACTGACAACTTTGAGGTCATGGGTTCAAACCTCATTAAAAAAGTTTTTAAAAAAAAAAAAAAAAAAGCTATATATACTAAGGCCACCATGCACACCCAAGAGGCAAAGAAGGGCATCTTAGACTATACCTAATTAATCACATCTTTCCCATTTTTATATATGATATTTGCTGCTTAATGATCAAGCAAAATATGAAACTCCCTATTATCGGGCGTCTGTATGGCCTCAGTTTTTAAAAATGTGGTGGCAAATAGTGTATTCCCGACTGAGTTAGGAGAGCCTGCTTAATTGTGTTTTCTGAATAATTCAGTTGGGCTAACTGGGTCTTCCATCTCGGATTCGATGTTCGAGCTGGTCCGGTAATTTCTACTGCATCGATTTTTGACGTCGAAAAGGCAACATACCGTCAAGTATTGTACAGATCATTCATATCCGAGCTGTTTGTGCCATACATGGACCCAACTGAAGAATGGTACTACAAGACCTTCTTCGACGCCGGTGAATTTGGGTTTGGTCAATCTGCTTCGCCCCTAGAGCCCTTGACCGATTGCCCTGAAAATGCTGTATTCATGGACGCTCACTATGCTAGCTCAGATGGGACTCCGGTGAATATAACAAATGCTTTTTGCATATTTGAGCAACATGCTGGGAGTGCCTTGTGGCGGCACACTGAAACAGAAATTCCAGGAGTAAGGCATTGAAAATTCATTTTCAGTTTTGATCTAAACAAATTTGTGATATCTTATACGAGAGCTTAATATGGTTTTAATGTACGTAGATAACCGAGGTTAGACCAGAGGTGAACTTGATAGTGAGGATGGTTTCGACTGTGGGGAACTATGATTATGTACTTGACTGGGAATTTAAGCCAAGCGGTTCGATCAAGTTTGGGGTACGTTCATATGATGAACTGTTATATCCAGTCCCTTGATTCATAATTTCATTTAACAAGACAGTTTCTTCTCTCTCTCAACAGGTTGGACTAACAGGAATACTAGAGGTGAAGGGGGCGCCATACACACATACTGATCAAATAAAGGAGGATGCTTATGGTACATTGCTTGCAGATTACACCCTCGGGGTATACCATGATCACTTTTTAACCTACTATCTTGATCTCGATGTGGATGGCGAAGCCAACTCCTTTGTCAAGAACAATCTGGTGACAAAAAGAGTAACAGATCATAGCTCACCGAGAAAGAGTTACTGGACAGTTGTTAGCGAAACAGCGAAGACAGAATCAGATGCAAAAATTCAACTGGGTTTGAAGCCAGCTGACCTAGTCTTGATAAACCCTAACAAGAAAACAAAACCTGGAAACAACATAGGGTATCGGCTAATCCCAGGATCAATATCAAACCCACTTTTGTCCCATGACGATTACCCACAAATCCGAGGTGCCTTCACCAACTACAATGTATGGGTCACACCTTATAACAAGTCGGAAAAATGGGCAGGAGGTCAGTTTATTGATCAGAGCCGTGGAGATGACACTTTGGCTACTTGGAGCCTCAGGTAGTTAGCTATTTTATCAGTCACAATATTAACATTTCCGGCGGGGAAACTTAAATTTGCAACTTAATTTTTCTGTATTAGCTGTTTAATTAGTCTCCTTAAACATATATGATCATGTGCAGGAACCGAGAGATTGAGAATAAGGACATAGTGTTATGGTACACCATGGGATTTCATCATGTTCCTTGCCAAGAAGATTTTCCGGTGATGCCAACATTAAGCGGTGGATTTGAGCTCCGGCCAACCAATTTCTTCGAGAGCAATCCGGTGCTTAAAGCAATCCCTCCTAAGCACGAGCACTTGCCTAACTGCACTAAATAATCTTAACTAGGGTTTGCATTATATATGCGCATTTTACTTTCTTGCCTAAACTTTGCATTATGCACAAGGGGTTCTATTAAACTTGCATATATCTCTCCAATCTTGCTTGTCAGTGGTCACCAGTTAGATTCCCTGGTACATTCATGCATGCAAGCAGGACATTAGGAAACATTTCCTCTTAATTTCTTCGTTCGCTTTTAATTTCGATCCATCGTTTTTATATATATGCAGCTGTTTGATGCATCAGACTTCCTTGGCTTTTAGTTGATCATTCGTTCATTCTCTTTGCATAACTGCCAAAATGGCCTTTTTACCTTAATACCAATCCTGTGTAACATATTGAAAGACCAGTGGTCTCGAGTCTAGATCTGTCTGGTTCTTTTGTCTGCCGTAAGGTTCACTTTCCGGTGAAGCAGATCGATGGTCCATAGCAGAAGGACTCCATACGTACTCGTGGTCCGGTGGTCGTGGTCGCTAGCTTGATTGGTTTTTTTCATGAAAAACGTGCAACACATGAGATTAATTGATTTATCTCAAGCAGCCGGATAGAGTTTTAATTGGTAGGTATCTATTCAAACATCATATCAGAGCCACAAAACCTTGTTAGATTGGTTTTTTCCCACACCCCCGTTTTTCATTATACATGCGTTATTTCATTGCCTTAATTCATCTCCTTGGTTTGGGTATGGGTAGGATGATTATACATGCCTTATCTCATCCCCTTAGATGAGATATACATATTTTGGACATCGATCGGGCGCGGGACCATTTTTTCTTGTTAAAGGATCGGACCAAATCACTAATAATGTATGTAACTTTGACGATAAAATGAGTCTCTAAAATACTAAAAATAAATTAATTAGTTAACCACATAAAGTGGTCCAGTGCGTGGTTGCATTAGGTCCTGCCAAAGAGAACGTTTGATGTGGAACCCCTACGTCCTGTGTCTGTACGCTGGTGTTTGCTATGTATTTGTTGAATGCCCTGCATGTCAGCTATATATCCAGACTCAGGAGATGAATATGTGAAGAAGTAATGATACTGCATACTACCTTATATCCACTGGCGGAACTATATTGAGACCATGGCACCCCTTTAATTTTTTTGAATTTGTGTATTAGGCTTTACTAATCAAGGAATTTGACATAATTAGATGTAAAAACTTTCTAATTTAGAGGTTTGGCCCCATTCCTTTCCTATTAAACTATAAACACCATTTTTGTTACTAAGTTTAATTTATCCAATTTATTTCTCCTACCTTAATCAACTCTTGTCATATACAAATACTTTGTAATTGATTAACTTATTTCAGTTATTTCTCTATGTATTTAATAAATTTCATATTTTGTTTTCAGTTTAGTAACCATTTTTTTGAACTATCCAATACACAAAAATTAATTACCTTTTGATATTGTATTCATAAACAGTTATTCAATTTTCAAATACTATGTATTTTCACTTTATAACTCGGCCCTCCATAATATATAATTCTGGTTCCGTCCGTGCTTATATCATTTTCAAAGTAAAAAAGGAATGAGGTTTAGAGTAGGGTTTCTTCTTTAATTTCTAATTCTGAATTTTGGAGTAGGTTCAAATATGAACACATGCAACATGGCTACAAAGATTTTCATGATTCATTGCTATAGAGTTTCAAGATTTAATTGGTGCTACTCTTATTTCTAAGTTGATTCAAGTTACAAAGATCCTCGTAGATTTTTTTTAACAAGTCATACGTTTTATTATAATTTTTTTATTAAAACCCTTATCATGTCTTGACGGATTATTTGTGAGATTTGAATGAATGACATGGAGTGATGGACGATATTTTTAGGCTAGTTAACCAATGGTCTGACTTCTGACTTTAGGGGCCTGTAATATCATTTATCTTAAAGTTAATATTTGAGTAGGGAACACCAACGCCGGCTAGGGCTCTCTCTTTCCCCCTTTAACGCATCGCGCCGGGGTTCCTAAACGCCGTCGTATGGAGTAGACTATAATCCGAAGCGAACCAGTCTCACCCAGTCAATAAGTTAATGAAGGAAGAAGAAGAAGAAACAGAAGCTCAGTACTAAACCAATCCCGCATTCCACATCTTCATCTTCCTCAACAATCTTCGAAGCTCTTCACTAAAAGCCTACAATGGCGGTAGGTCGAATCTCCAATCTCTCTCCGATTAACTTCGTTTTCTGTAACATTGATATCGACGATTGTTTGTTTCGGCGTTACAGTGTGCGATTGTGTGCGGGGAATCATCACCGTCATACATCACGCTCTTCCGAACCTTGAATCGAACCCTGGACTCTATCAAGGACAACATCGCTATCATCTTCGCTAACATTTTGGGCTGCCAGGCTCACAGTGACGACAATTTCAGGTCGCTCATTATTTTCTAGCTGAGTTTGTGTGTGTGTGTGTGTGTGTGTGTGGTGATTTGTAATGTGTTTATGTGAAGGAATTGTAGGAGTGAGGAAGTAGTTCCATCCAGTTTCGAGGAATTGATGGAGAAATATAAGCACTTGAGTGCTCGGGATTGGTTTTCGAAGAAGAGGAATGCCAGCAATGATCAAGATCCACAGGCAGAGTTCAATGTGTTGGATACAATGCTCAAGGATAACTTGGAGCGTCTTAAGACAATGAGGTAGAATCTGAATTTTCGGACTTTTATTTGTTGAAGATTATGTAGGTGAAGTAATGAGGCTAGTCTCATCGCCTGAATGTTTGTAGATAGGATTATAGGGTTAATACTTGAGGACTGAGTTTAGTGCAATCGTGTGCGCCCTTTGATAGGGCTTTGGTACTTCAAGTCATTTGATGATGGTTCAAGTAAGCCAGATGCGTTTATATTTTCACTTCTTCGATCAGTTACAAAGAGATCCTACTTAATCACTTATGGTCACTTGTTACAGTGTTAACAAATCTTAGGTTTGTATATATTTGAATGGATGTGTCTAAGATGCGCCTCTCTTAGAACTAGGGACTAGTTACAATCATTTTGTCTGAGGCTTGTCTACTCATACAAATTAAATCTCATTATGTCAGACCTATATCAGTGGATGAGAGTGCTTTGTTCCATTGTTCCTTTTTTCTTATTTTTGGTTGATGAAAGCAGCTTCTTAGACCAGTGAACTATTTTTTTCAAAGAGATTGTTGGTTTTGAGGTCAACTTCTTAGATATATGTCATTGTTTATAACATGTCTAAATTATACGTATAATGCAGGGAAAGCATATCAGTGGCAAAGATAGGTTTTCTGGGATGCACTTCGAAAATCAATTACTTAGAACACATGGATGTCTTAAGGGGTTTATGTGTTGATGGTAAATTGGGGTCAGCCTTTTGGCTGCGGAGAAAATTGATGAAGAAAGGGATTATTCCGGATGTATGGGCACATAATTGTCTATTGAATGCACTGTGTAAAGCTGGCGACTTGGAGAAGGCAAGTTGGCTTATCAGGGAGATGCTAGAAATGGGTCCTTCTCCCAACTGTGTCACATACAACACTTTTATTAAGGGTTATTGTCTTCTTGATAAAGTGGATAAAGCTCTTTATCTTTTCACCACAATGGTTAACAGTGGTATTAGGCCGAATAGTATTACTTATAATATTCTTGTACATGCATTGTGCAAGAAAGGTCTTGTGGAGGATGCTAACAAGCTTCTTGAAGAGATGTTAGATGATGATGATGATGAGATAACAGACTCAGGTATAGTAATTTCAACTACTCTTATGGATGGTCATCTTAAAAATGGAAATATGGTTCAGGCACTTAGTCTTTGGGTTGACATGCAAAGGAATACCCAAGTAGATGTCGTTGCTTACAATGTTCTCATCCATGGATTTTGTTTGAATCAGCAAATGGACCTTGCGTATGGATACCTATCTGAAATGACCAAAAGAGGTATACTTCCTGATGTTTTTACTTGTAACACACTTATAAGTGGTCTCTGCAAAGAAAGAAAGTTTGAGGATGCTTGTTACATCTATGATATTATGCCAAGAATGGGAATTATTCCAGATAAGGTCACATACAAAAAAATATACAAGGCTTATGTATCGAGGGAGATGTTGTCAAAGCTCATGAATTTCTTCGTAGTATGTTAGAGAAGTCGATGGTTCCTGAGCCTTTGGTATGGAATAGTATTATTGATTGCTATGCAAGATATGGAGATCTTAGTAATGCAGTTTCTGTTAAGGATCAGATGTTAGCTTTTGGTATTCAACCAAACGTATATACTTACAATGCAATGATCCACGCTCAAGTGAAAGGAGGAAGTTTTATCGGTGCTCTTTCTGTTGAAAAGGAAATGCTTCTGTCTGGTCTTTTTCCTGATGTGGTCACCTATAATATGTTGATTGGGGGTGCTTGTAACTCAGGGCATTTTGAATTTGCCATAGAGTTATATCATAAAATGCTGAGAATAGGACTCGATCCAGATATATTTACTTACACTGAACTAATCAGAGGGAACTGCATGAGAGGTAATATCAAGGAGGCAGAAAAGATTCTTGCTGAGATACAGGCATCTGGTTTCCCTGTTAATCATGTTCCATTTAAAATACTTTTCAAGAAGTACTGCAAAATGAGGGAGCCTGATAAAGCGTCTGGCATTTACCAGAAGTGGCTAGCGAGGAGAAATGAATATCCCTCTTTAATAACTTAGGCCATGCATGATTGTAACATTGTTTCTAAAGACGAGGTTCTGTTATGGTAGGCAAGTTAGAGTTCGAGAGCTAAATTCAACAGAACACCATCTGATAGAGGAAGTTTTCTGTTTGTGGCGAATTGGGTTATTTCTTCCTATGATTTCTGTGGAGGTATGTGTTTGCACAAATGTTCTATTCATACTTTAGAAATTTTGAACTTTTTATCTTTTTATGAATTCTTTTTTATTTCTATTGACAAGTAGTTGTGCTTTAGGTAAACCTATAACTGTAATCCTGGTAATCCGTGGAATGCTAGGAAAAAAGAATGAATTTCTGAGTCGTTTTTACTTTTTAGCCACGGGTCATCTTAGGTTTGACTTTTGAGTTAAAATGTTGTTGAGATATACAGCTCCTGATATTTCTGTTCAAAAATTTAACAGGATAACAGGTCTGCTGATAGAATTCATTATGTTGCTTCACAGACCTGCTCCTAGAACTGGGACAAGACCTGTTTGTTCCTTTAATGAATGCCTGGGACGTCATATAAGGACAATCTCCTGTAGGATGCAGTTTATCAACAGGACTTTGAGATCAGAATGCTCAACCTATATTCTTCAGGTTGGTTTATCTAATCAGGTTTTCTCCTGTCCTACATATATCCTTAGAACACATTCATTTTATGAGGCAAAAACCTAACAAGTAAATTGTTAATGATGAGATTAGAGTGTTTGAGATGATTATATTGGTCATTGATTCACTGTTAACACATCCTCAGAAGTTAAGGTTATGGAACCATAATTTTGTTCTCAGATAACATGGTTGGACTTGGTTTTAACGTAAGAACAAAACCTATGTTTCATTTTCTATACATCATGAATCAATTGCGCACATCTAATGGAGATTTAATACCTTGTTTTTCCAGCAAAACCAACAGGTGATAACTGGACTCAGATTGGTCAAATGCAGTGAGATATGCTCCCATGATGGCAAGACTTTAACATAAAAGAGATGGAGGAGAGTTGGTTGAAACTGCGTGGGCAAAGCATTCTTTTATTCCTTGGTAGGCAAAGCATTAACAATGCCTTGATGCAACAAAAGGTGAAGGGTTACCAACATGGCTATGCTAAACTTTCACTAGAAGTGGGAGGAAGACCCAAATAAATGATTCCTACGTTTCTTGTTGAAAAGCATGCAACTTCCTCTTTCCTTACCCTTTTCCCTTTTCCCTTTTCCCTTCTTCACTGAGAAGGAAAGCGTAGCTCTTTGGGGGCAAAGGAATTTGGGAACAAGAATCACAATTTTGATCAATATCATATGTGCGACCATCAAACTTAATTATCGAAAGCTGGTCTGGTAATTCAATGACATTAGCTATTAGATGGACGGTCTTAATTATATTAGCTAAATGGACTAAACTTTGATGACTCGATTATACAATAAAGCTCTAATGCTGCTGCCGGTCTTGCTGAGAGATCACTTTGGGCGACTCTTACTGTTTCTGCACGTAGAATTGGGAAAGCGATCGTCCCCATTGCAGAAGTCACTGCTCTCTCTATCAAAGAAAGGGAATTAAACTTATCCAATGTAATTGTTGAAGGTGATTCTTCCCTGGCAATCAACTGCATCAACAGGAGGTTCAAGAGTCCTTGGACGCTTATGTAGCTTATCCAAAGGATATCATCGCTACAATCTTTTCTGCAATCTCTTTCAGTCGTATTTTTTAAGAAGCAAATTTTGTTGGTGACGCTCTTGCTTCTATGAATGTATCTCTTTTTGTTGGTTATGCTTTAAATTTCGAAGTGTTTGGAGCTGGTTGTTTCTTTGTCGTTTGACATATTAATTTTCAGAAAATAGAAAAGAGTGTAAATCAAACGATGATCGAATTACAGTACGTCGGGAACATTTTTTGTACACGACGTGTTTTTTCACATACATATATGAATGGTCAAGATTAGATAAAATAATATAAAAATATGGTAATCAAACGTATAAATGTTATCAACGGTTAAAATTGCATCGTGTAAATACTCACTAATACAAGAATTTCCAGTGATTAAAGGGTTAATGATGATTATTTACAACTAAACAGTAATTACTTTTTGACGGCGAGACGAGAGGTCAGTCCCAACCGTCGTGCAGTCCAAAGAGGGTTTTAGCGGGGTGGGGTCCAACTCCCGCCGTGAATTTCGCTCCGCGTTGGCGCCCCGAGCTCAAGCGCGTGAAACCAAAACGACGATATTTGTAAAAAAACTAAAAACTAAAAAGGAAGGAAGAAAGAAATCGAGAAAGCTTCCTTTCTTCCCCCAACAATTTTTGAGAAGAAGACCTCCCCTTCTTCTTTCTCGACACTCTCACTCCACCACCGCAGATTCTCTCTCTCTCTCTCTCTCTCATCGATAATCGAAGCTCCTCCTTTGCGTCGCCCTCACGTAGTTCCTCATCGATTCTCATCATTACTCTCTTTACCTCTAAAGATCTGAATCCATTCGAACCTTCTCGATCCAGTAAGGTCTCCATCTCCAACGACTCCTATAATCTTCTTAGATCTGATTCCGCTTCTGAATTTATTTGCTTAATTCTGTATGTGTTTTTGTTTGAATTGTAGCAATGGCGGATGATAAGGACAAAGGCGCTGAAGGTGAGAAGAACGACGCCGTCCCGGCGGTGCCGAAGAAGAAGGGGAAGGGATTCTTCGCCAGAATGCTTACCGGAATGTTTCGGCACGGCGACGATTTCGAGAAGCGGCTGCAGTATCTCTCCAAGGAGGAGGTAACTGTGGTGAACAGAATCAACCGGAGGGCTGTCAATCGGAGAAGCTTCACCAGAAACGTTGTTGCCTTCTCTATCTTCTTCGAGGTATTCGAATTGTTGCTCTCTGCTCATTAGATTAGGAATTTCGAAAAATGCACCATTGCCATTGTGAATCTGACGAAAGAAAAATTGAAATGTGCTGTGTCATCTTAAATTTTTCGTTATTTTCTCTGCTGAGGATTGTCCTTTGGATGTTTGATTTTCAGGTTATTGCAATTGGTTATGCTATTGCCACAACGAGAACCACTGACTTGGACTGGAGGACGAGGACATTTCGAATTTTGCCCATGTTTCTCTTGCCTGCGTTGTCCAGTCTTACGTATTCAACATTTACGAACTACACAAGGATGCGTAAGTGTCTTGAACTTTACAATTTGGTTTGTTTGCATGAGGAATGTGTTTGGTTTCATATTCATGTGAAGTTTCTGATAACTGATTTTTCAAGTACTATCTGTTTCCACATTTGGCATTTTAACCTATTGATTTAGACTTGATGTTGTTCGTTTCCTAATTATTTCTTGAGTTAGTTTGCCCTTGATTGTGTATTATCTCTGAGTGTAGCTTCTCATTGCATTCGGAGCTTAGGAAGCCTTATTAACTGAATATATCCTCATAAACATTTCCACCTAAATTGTCTCAGTCATTTGTTGAAATTCACTTCATCCCTATATTTTAAACCTCTTCTATCATCCATGCCTTGTGGATGTTTGAATTCTGTTCTGTAGTTTGTTGCAGGGAATGAGGAAATATTGTTTGAATTGTCTTATATACTAGCTCTATGTGAGAACATTATAACATACTTGTGTTAAATTGTATAGAGAATGTATGAACTCTCATATGAGCTTAATTGGATGGAAAAGAAGTCAAAGTTTGGTAATTAAGTTGGATTGGGTGCGGCTATTGCCACCCCACCAAATACTTTGTTCACACCCACATTTCAATTTTAAACTAAATATTCCAATACTAACCTCAATCAAGAATTTTTGTGAAAATATAATATTAAACTAAAATCTATAAAATCCAAAAACAACATTATCTACATCTTTACATCGGAAAAAAAAAAAAATTCTCTACATCTTTCAAATCACTTCAATCTTCAACAGGATGGTTATACAGTGTGATGAGATTGTTCGTTCTTATTTTTATTTTATTTATCGCTTCAAATATAGTCTTTCATATATATATATATATATGTATATATATATATATATATTCATAATCGTAAAGAATGAACTCAAAAAAGAGATCGAGGAGAACATACATAGGATGCGGTTTGAGAAGAATGGAGGTCTGCATCAAATATATTGATGAGATATTTGTATATATTTTTAGATTTTATCAGATTCATGAAAATAAAATAAAGAAAATAAAAACCACAAAATTTAAGGGCAGAATTAGGACTTTAAATATAAAATATAAAGCGTGAGGTGAACTGAGTATTTAGTGGGGTGGAAATAGCCGCACCCGTTGGATTTCATTATTCATGAATAAAACCTACAAATTGTTGAACTGTATGATTGACCATGCTACTGGTAGCAGGTCATTAATGATACATATCTATTCAAGTTCAGTACTCTTTCCAATATCTCCATATGGTTTTCTAAAAAAATGCACATATTCTAGTGCATATTTTGCTTCCAAATTTCTCTGTTTTGGGTCTATGCGTTGTTGTTTCTCTTGACATTTTTTTAAATTGTCTGTTAGCTTTTGTGCATGCATATATCTCGGAGAGATGCAGAAGCATCAAAATAGGGTTTTTAGGAGTCTAATATCATGTTGGTATTCTAATTGGTCATCTGCTAAAAGTTAGAAACTAGACCAAGTGGTTGTATGTTATCAGTTAATCGACTAATTTGTTTTTAGAATACTCTAAATGGTTGGTGTGTGTACTGCAAACCAATTCTTATGAGTACTGCAAAGGCATACTTGTTGGCTTTCTATGAAACTTTCCTAAATGTTGCTTTCGATAAGTATAGGCTACTTTCTTAATCTTGGGGCCTAACAATTTAATATCTTAATTATAGGTGATCGCAAGGATAATAAGACACTGGAAAGGCTCCGGGCTGAAAAGCAAGCAAAAATTGATGAACTTAAAGAGAAGACCAACTATTACTCTACTCAACAGCTTATTCAGGTAATGTTGAAAAACTTTATACTTTTCTTTGTATATGTCCTTGCGTCTCATTTCATAATTGAACTTGTCTGGTGGTTTTTTTTTTGTAAGTTTGTTGAATTATTATCAGATGAATGGTGTAGGTCTTGGTGCATCATTTTCTCTTCATCTTATTTTTTCATATTTGGCTGTTTTAATGGGTGTGGTGATGGAATACGAATTGTACTAATGATCTGTAAAGCTTAATCCCATGAACATATTATTAAAATTGTTGTATGCTAAATGAGTTTGTGCTCCAAGAGGTATGTCTTGAACATGATTGTGTGCTCTTACTGGTTTCTTTGAGTAGTTGTCTACGTGAAGATGTACCTTGTTCTTCACCTCTAATTTCTTTGTTTCTGCTCACACGATGTTTCTTTTATGCAGAAATATGATGCTGACCCAGCAGCAAAGGCAGCTGCTGCAACTGTCCTGGCATCTAAGTTGGGTGCTGATTCAGGCCTACGATTCCATGTAGGTGATGAATCTAGAGCGAATGCCCCATCTGGGAGAAGCAATGATGTTGAACTTGTACATTCTGGTGAACTTTGGAACCGAAAAACAGGACTGACCAGATCTACCAGTACAGGGAGTGCACATATGCTTTATCCGGAGCAAGAGACTCCTCAGTCTGTTGGGTCTGAGGGTCCCCAGACTGCTGAGCATGGTCAGCTGGTAGTTGCTCATCAGAATCCTCAATCATATGCTACACAAGATGGAAATTGGATTGCTCGTATAGCGGCATTACTTGTGGGCGAGGATCCTACACAATCTTATGCCCTCATATGTGGCAACTGTCATATGCACAATGGTAAGTCATCTACATCCTGATCCCATTATGAGCACTTGCTTTTTTCCGGTGTTTACATGGAAGAAGTGAAGTAAAGTCTTGATTGGAGTGGTACCCTGCAGGCTGATGCACTCACTTGGTTGTTCCATTTTGTGGTTGAAGATAGTGCTCTGATATTCTTCTCTCTCTACAGGGCTTGCTAAGAAGGAGGATTTTGCATACATCACTTATTATTGCCCACACTGTCATGCTCTAAATAGGCCAAAACATTTGGAAGGGGCCGGTACTGGTTCTAGCTCTCCTGATGCGGGATCTATGATAGCAGGGGACAGGAGTTATGCAGCAAACCAGGCCAGTGGTTCTTTGAATGACAGTGTAGTTACAGGTACTAGCCCGTCGGAGCGGGTACCAGCTCGGTTGGAGGAGGTACCAGCCCGGTCGCAGCAGGTACCAGCCCTGTCGCAGCAGGTCATGAGATTGAGCAAATAAATGAGGTGCTTGTGTCGGGTGATACAGATACAGTTAGTTTAGAAGAAAAACACGAGTAGGGTAAAGATGTTCCCTTTTGGATTAGGCCTCCTTTCCCGTTTGCTTGTAGGTATATGGGGGTTTTGTTTTCTGCTGGATGGATTTATGTAGGGCTTGCCTTATATGCGATGTGTACAAGAAAATGTTGAGATCTTACCCAAGAGACCTCTGGAGCTTTATGATCGTGGATTACATTGGTTGTAAGTTTTGTACATCTTTGAATTTTCATTTTCTGAATTTCTCAGTACAAATGTTCGAGCTGGTACGGTATATGAGTTGCTGGTATATGGCATACTATCCAACTTCCTGAATCCAGGAAGTAGATCTTGCTGCTGTAATGCAAGTATTACGAAGAAATGTTGTTTCAGCTCAGATTTTTTTACCTTATTTATGGGTAAATCATTCTGTTAAGCTCTACGGTAACAGTTACCATCTTTCTGAAAATTTAAAACATGTCTAGAAAAGAAACGTTAGCGTCGTTTAGACTTATGTCACGAGACCAGATGATGGTTTAGACATGGGTATTTAGTTTTGTCCGGTTCATCAATGGTTTAATCAAAAAAGTAAAAACTTAATTGAAGGATGTCAGTCAACACACTACCGTTGAACTACTGTAAAAGTCGCCTGAGGTTCTGACTTGGATCTTGACCTTCACTCTGAACCTCGTGTCCCTCCCAACTCCCAGATTTTAACTTCACAAAAAAAAAAAAAAAAAAAGCGACCTTTCCTTTTCCAGCCATGTAATTTACATGAATAAAATTCATAAAAACCCCCAAAATCGAAGCGCTATTTCTGATTTCTCTCACGCTGACCTAAAATAAAACCCCCCAAAATTATATATTTCTTTTTCATTTTATTCTGATTTTCACACCAAAACCAGGCTCTTCATCTTCTCCAGCTTCAGCTCCAACAGAGCTTTCTTCTTCGTCTTCTTCTCCTCTCAGACCAGGTATAGCTCTCCAACCATTCTTTATTTCCTTTTTCTTAATCCTTTTTTATTTCTGCTTTTACATACATGAATTATGTTCCGACTGGAATTTTGTACTCTTCTGCGATTAGCCTAATTTTGATCGTTCTGTAGCTTCTAGGGTTTTCTCTGCGTTTTTGATTTTTTTCAGCTTCCGAAAGTTTGCCTGAATATTTTTCATTGATTCTTTTAGTTTTGTGGCTTTCATTTAATGTGTTGGTTACTAGCTTTGCACAATGGAACTGTTTGAATCTGAAATGCGAGTTTGAACTTCAATTGAAACGAGCTAGGGCACTAGGGATTGTGCTTTTCGTTCGAGCTTTGCGAGTTTCTGTATCTTTTATGTACATAATTGATTAGTATGTGTAAGGATTCAAGGTCTGAGTACGTGCTCATGTCCATTTCAGGATTGATAGGTTGTTACAATGAGCCAGCCAAGTACTCGGAGTAAAAACAAACGAAATAAGCAAGGGGATAACGGTGACACTACTTCGGAGATATTGAGGTAGGAGCATTTTCTGTTATGTTGAAAGATATGTATTTGATGTTTGGAATCACATTGTGGTTTCTGGTGTAGGAAAATTCATGCGACGAATGAAATAACAAAGGAGGATATAGATACGTTGTATAAAGTTAAGAAGCCGATTTGTCAGGGTTGTCGTGTGAATACTAAGGACAACCCGAATTGCTTTTGTGGGCTTGTTCCGCCTCTCAAAGGCAGTAGGAAATCTGGCCTGTGGCAGAAGACATCAGAGATTCTGCAAAACCTTGGCCAGGACCCTTCTGAGGATCTTCGTTCTTCTGATGACTGTCCTGCAGGTCTCACAAATCTCGGGGCTACGTGTTACGCTAACAGCATCCTCCAATGTCTGTATATGAACAAGCCCTTCCGTGAAGGTATCTTTATGGTTGAACCTGAAGTCCTGGAAAAACAACCAGTCTTGAATCAACTTTCACGGCTTTTTGCACAGCTGTATCTCAGCAAAAGAGCATTCATTGACTCATCTCCATTTGTCAAAACTCTGGAGTTGGATAATGGAGTTCAACAAGATAGTCATGAGTTTCTGACCTTATTGCTGTCATTGCTGGAGCGTTGTCTCAGCCACTCAAAAACTTTGAGGGCAAAAGCTATTGTTCAAGATCTTTTTCGTGGAAGTGTGTCACATGTTACAAGGTATGACTGAACAGGTCATTATAGTTTGTTAGTAATTTGGCCTTGTTGTAAATATTATTCGTGGTTTTAATTGGCTAAAGTGATAAAAGTGCTGGTGGCTGTGCAACTCTCTAGTTATGCTTTTGTTAACCTAAGATTGCTACTCTTTTTGTTATATTCTTCTTTCCAGTTATTGTTATATCAGTATTTTGATTCAGACATATATGTATGTAGGTGCTCAAAATGTGGAAAAAACTCTGAAGCTTCTTCAAACATGGAAGACTTTTATGAATTGGAGTTGAATGTGAAGGGTCTGAAAAGTTTGGATGAAAGTTTAGATGATTACCTCAGTGTTGAAGAGCTTAAGGGAGACAATCAATATTTCTGTGAGTCGTGTAAAACAAGAGTTGATGCTACTCGAAGCATCAAGTTGCATACATTGCCTCCTGTTCTCAATTTTCAGCTTAAGCGATATGTTTTCCTTCCGAAGGTAGGTTATGATGTGCATTTTCCATCAAGTTGCAGTTATGTTTTTATAGGTCTATATGCATTGACTTGTAGGAAACTTTCTGTCGAGTTACTTTGTTCCTCAATTTTACTTCTTTAATATTCTATTTTCTGTATTGATCTGTGTCAGTAGACGACAACAAGGAAGAAGATTACATCTGCATTTATGTTTCCTGGAGTACTTGATATGAGGCAGAGGCTATCTGAGCCTACTCAGACTGAATCAATATATGACTTGTCAGCTGTGCTGATTCACAAAGGAACTGCAGTTAACAGTGGCCACTATGTAGCCCATATCAAGGATGAGAAGACAGGGCAATGGTGGGAATTTGACGATGAACGTGTCTCAGACTTGGGGACTCACCCGTTTGGAGAAGGGACTTCTAGTTCCAATAGCAGGCCTGTTAATCATGAACCAGTTAATCCATCTTGCTCAGAACAGATGAACGGTGTTTCTAATGGTGATAGTATGGATATTGATCACCAACAACCTTCAGAATCTATTACTAGGTGTGATGTGGAGACATTTTCATCATGTGATGCGTATATGCTGATGTATAATCTCAGGCGCTCCTGCAAGGATGATGGGAAAACTCATGTTGAATGTAATGGCAACAACAAGGAGATAGAAGATGATAGTGTTTCTGGTTCTCTTCCTTATAATCTTTTTGATGAGATCAAAAGCAGTAATGCTTTGTATCTTGATTCTTGCCAACAATACACATTGAAGAAGAAGAAGAAATGAATCGTATCAATGAACGAAGACAGGAAGTGCGCTCGATTTTGTCTGAAGCTCCTGTTCGATCACTTGAGGAACCTTTTTGTTGGGTTTCGACAGATTGGCTTCGTCAGTGGGCTGACAATATTACTCCACCGTAAGGATATGTTAAATGTCTTTGTTATTATTTTGAATTCTCTCTTTCTAAAATGTATCTTTCTGTTGTACATTCAAGTTCAGATTCTTTAGATTTATGAATTTCCTTTGTGTTGGTAGCTTTTTCTGTCCATGCCCAACCTTCATTTAAATTTTTTTTATTTTTTTTATTGAACTACTCACTACTCACCAGCTGAAACAGCACTGTGCACTTCATCTTTCCCTTTTATTTTTATGTGTATATTTTAGTTATTCACATGCTTTCTGCTACAACACAATGTCAAGGTTTATGTTTCGCAAATTTGTATTTCATTTTTGGCTTTTGACTCGCACTACAATTGCATGCAGTATTCTTGACAATACCTCCATCCAATGTGTGCATGGAAAAGTTCCAGCATCAAAGGTTGGCTGCATGAAGCGATTGTCAGCTGAAGCTTGGACCAAGTTGATCTCTATGGTAGTTGCTTGAGTGAACTCGCTTAATAATGTGCTATCTTGTCATGTTATAATATGACTTATAAATTGTATCCCTTGATGCTTTAATGACCTATGGTCAACCGTCTGCCTGCCCTCTCTCTCTCTCTCTCTCTCTCTCTCTCTCTATCTCTGTGTCCCTGTTACACATCTGATTATTATTGGATGGTTTTTCTTGTCTGACTGGATCATGACAATTTCAGCACAATGGGGGGCCAATCCTGACCAATGATGACTCCTGCACGATTTGCCTAATGATGGGGCTCGAGATGTGGTCTCTGCCGACAGCTATAGGGATAGGAGGATATTAATGAAACAAGTTGCTGAGGATGCCATTGCAGGGCGGTGTTCAGATGGAACATACTATGTTTCTAGATCTTGGTATGACTGGACACGCTGTTGGATTTTGTTCTTCATACTTCAACATATGCTAGAGAGTACAGACATATATTAATTTTACCAGTTTTTCCTGTAGTACAGTCATTTGAGCATGATAGTGCTTATTTGTGCTTTTCATGACATCTACTTGAGACTTTTTTTTTGTTAGTGATTTTTGTTTTTTGTTTTCATGTGTAGGTTGCAGCAGTGGCTTAAAAGGAAAATTCTTGATGCTCCATCTGAAGCAGATGCAGGACCAACAGTTTCAATCAGGTGTCCTCATGGGCAGCTTTTGCCAGAGCAAGCCAGTGGTGCTAAGAGAGTGCTTATTCCTGAGGTTCTCTGGCTCTTCCTTTATGAAGATGCTTTAACAGTAAAACCTGCTGAGGACCTGGGTTGTTCGACTTTTCCGTCAGACTCTCTTCAGTGTTCTGAGTGCAATGATGAATTATCTGAAGTTGCATGCATGGAGGATTCTTTAAGGTAACTTGAGCACTTACTCGTACTTTAAAGCTTACTGTGTAATTGCTCTTACTATTTTGTATGCTGCAGATTGGTTAGGGAAAAACAGCGCCAGACTCATGATAAATTAGCTTCCGGGAAAAGTATTCCTCTTTCTCTGCATTGCAAATATTACTTGATACCCTATTCTTGGCTTACAAAATGGAGGACCTACATTAATGCAACCGCAAGGAATATTTCTTCAATAGAGAAACCGGAAACACTAGATGGCATCATGAATTTGATTAAGTGTGAAAAGGTAACCTGCAACTTTAAGTGGCAATATTTTGTTCAACAATAGTCTGGGACTAGAGTTTTTGACTTCTACTATATTCATCTGCTTATTATACTGCTGTCTTTATGTAATAGAAGCCAATGAACCTCATCATTTTATGTAGAATTTACATTTTTATATTCTTATTAATTTTTATTTTGAACTGGCAAGGATTAACGCCCTCATTTTAACACTGGTGGGAAGGCCTCTGTACTAAATGGAGAGCCTCTACACCTAGACAAAACCCTGCACATACTAAATTCTTGCTATTCTTCAGCTGCTATTTCTGATAAGAAGGTTTTTTTTTTTTTTTTTTTTTCTTCACTAGTTCTGAGAAAACTATTAGGATATTAGAAATCTATTGTCCTTCTAATTCAATCTGTCTTTTTTTCTCTGTCTTTAGTTATTACAGTTATTAAATAACCTATTTGTGCTTTCTTTCAGCATGCACGACTTCTAGAAAGGCCTGTTGATCTGGTCTGTAAACGTGGTTTGATTTCGCAAAAGTCTACCCCTGTAAGTATATGACTACATGTCTTCAAGTGTTTGGGTGTGTGTTTTGGACTTTTGGGCGGGGAGGGTAATATTTTAAGTTTTCATCCAATATCTTATCTATTTTCATCCATAGATTGATGGGAAGGGAGCGGTGAGGGGATGAGATCATCTGAATTTATTTAAGAAGTTCTCATGTTCTTTTAGCTTTCTGTGACTTCAATGATCAAATTTTCATGCTTGTAATTATTCCTATGGTATATTGGAATTCTTGCTTATTGTTTTGTCTTTGGATCTAGGTGGATGGGTTAATATTCATCACTGAGAGTGACTGGAAATCCTTCTGTGAGGAATGGGGTTGTATTGAGGAGAAAGGTGTATCTGCTGAAATCAAGTTAAGCAATACTGAAGGAAATAACTTGACAGGGTCCTGTGATGATATGCAAATCTGTGAGGACCTGCGCAATTCAAATCTCATGAATAGTGAAGTTGATTCTAGATCCCTTGTTATTAAGACTTGCCCTGAGGTACCAGAACCTTTTTGAGTTTTTATTTTATTGTCATATGCATAACATCACAGTAGAGGAAGTATAGTTATATTATGATACTAGTTGTCTAGCTTGTTTTGAGTTAGCTTCTTTTCTATATTTTAAATAGCATTTGAAATTTTGTTCTTCTGATTAGCTGTTCTCAATTTTTGTTAGATATGTGAGGATTGCATTGGAGAGAAAGAAAGCAGGGAGCTCATGCGGAAACTGGAGTACTGCAACGAGGACATATATGTATACTTGGTACATGGCAAGGAAGCTCCAAAATATATTTTACAAGCATCTGAGACTAGTTTTGATCCGGATCGTCGAGTTTCCAAGCGCTCTCGAAAGACAAACACTGGAGATCAAATAAGTTTGAACGTCTCTGGTTCGACGTCTGTATACCAGTTAAAAATGATGATATGGGAATCTTTTGGGGTAAGTTTATAATGTTCCACTTCAAAATACCAATTAGAAATGCATTATCTTGTCTTATGCCACTGGCAGTTTCTTCTTGTGTATGAATAAGTTTCTTTGATAATTGTGTAATGTTACAGTTGGCATCTAATTACTTGTTTTTGATTTACGCAGGTTGTTAAGGAAAACCAGATACTTCACAAAGGCACTCGAACATTGATAGTGAATGTGCTACACTGGCAGATTTGAACATATTCCCTGGGGATAAGCTTTGGGTGACTGATTCAGAAGTCCATGAGAACCGAGATATCGCTGGTAACTTAAAAATTGTTTGTTGTTACATTAGAAATAAGTGGAATGTGGTGCTTCAGATTGCCCTTTATTCCGATTCCATTGATATTGCTCTGTCTAGATTGTTTGGTGTGATGTAAAGCTTTGTCATTCACCAAATGTTTCTGATTGGTAATTGTAATGCAATGTTTCGTTTCAATATTAGTTTCTAAGATGCAGTTTGATGATGTTTCCACAGATGAGCTTTCTGACCAGAAAATGGATGTTCAACATACTGAAGAGGGTTTTCGGGGGACACTTTTGACGGCAAATGTCTCATCCCAAGTTGTATAAGAAGCATGTGTTTGCTAGTTAAATGTCGATATCCGGGTTTTTTGTAAATATTAACCGAGGGGAGGTGACTTGAAATTTTAATCTTCAGACGGCATGTTGGAAGACCTGCATTTTTAGGTTAGTTGCAACCCTACTGTTGATCTTGTTTCTTTACGGTTGTGAAACTTCTATCTTTTAATTTAAATCTTGGTGACTATTCTTGCTTTTCTTTGCAGAAGCAGTTCTTGAACCTAATATTGGTGAGCTTCCTGCATCTAAGAAGGCTGGTCCAATGTGTAAAGTAGATCGCCTCCCCCTCCCCAGTAAGAGGAATTTCAAGACATTGCCATTTTTGGCAGATGTATCTTCTGGTCCGAGTGCCCTTGTTCTATCCGGTGCTGGTCATTTTTCTGTTCATAAGGATCTTAGTGTGCCTTTTTCATCTTTTGTCCAGATGTACATGTTGTGACAAGTGTTTCGAGTGTGATGCTTCTTAATTCAATAACTTAAAACTCATGCGGTTAGTCAGCCTTGTACCAGTAAGCCTTTGAGTATTAATAAATCAATTTTCATGTGTTAGTTCCTCCAGAAAGTCGATGAAAGCGATTGCCCGCTGGTTGTAACCATTTGGAGCAACCAAAAATATCTATTAACTTCATTCTTAGGCAAAACATTCCCAGAATTTTTACATATATGCTTCTCTGTATCCCAATACATTCTTTCTGATATGTTATTCGAAACATTATGATCAAGGTAATGCACAATGTAGCAAAAATAAGACAACATATTAGGTGAAGAAAATTAGTTTCCCCATTCTTAGATCCAGCGGTTGTTACTTCTGGTGTTATGTGCTCCTCTGAACCACCTATCCCATCCCACTTCAGGTGCTCCTTTACTCCTGCCATTTTATACCATTCATGCATCCTCATCCATCAGTTCAGCCCAGTCAAAGAGAATACATAACAAAGAAAATCAACTAGGTGCTTACCATGGAAGCAGGGGATCAGAAACCGATTCGATGCTTGCAACGAGTCTGCTTACACCAGAAGATTGACAAAATCAGACTATTTTAAGCAAGGAATGACACACCATGATATCTTGGATTATAAGCAAGAATTTGCTTACTCTTTGCAGACAATGGAGGACTGGCCTACTGTTTCGAGTTCGTTAAGCTCTTCCTGCAACACAACTTTATCATGGTAAATTCCTGGATTCTCTAGGATTTATAGAATGGGAGAAACAGTAATATGGGTAGTGATATAGCGGATTGGACCTGAATAATGTTGATTTGAGTATGGAGAAGGGAAATAGCAGCAGCCATTCTATGCTTGCCTACGAAAGTCGGACATGGCGGCCCTGCTCTAATTCCTGAGCCTGCTGCTGCATCTTCTCTCTTTGCTTCTCCTCCTGCTGATCTTCCTGGAGAAGATGGTGATGAAGATGGTATGTTTTCTTGTTGCTGCTTATCATGGATAAGAACCAAGCTCTGGTTCAGAGGTGTAACCTAGATTTATAATTGATTTAGTGCCAAGAGGGGGGTGGAGAAAGAGAGAGAGAGATAGTGGACCAAGCTTGGTTTTGATGATTAAAACAGTGTGGACATGGAACAAGAACAGATAAAGAAAGCAATGCGAGTGATGAGTTTAATAATGAGAACAGTCAAGGTCTTATGGATAGACAATACATTTTATTTATTTTTTATAATTTCTCAAACAAAGATATCTCTACTGTTGTGTAAAGTTTTGTAAGGGTAAATGCACTTATTTGAGGTGGATCGATAATCCGGATTAATTGATTAATGCATTATTTATTTAAATTAGTTCTTAGTCTTTGGTTCAACAATACAGTAACAAGATCAATCCGAGAACTAATTACTATTTATGTTTTATCAAAATATATTATATGATAAAAATATCAAAATCTAATAACCCATATTAAAACTTAGAGTGATAATTTTTTTTCTTCCCTGTTAAGAGTGCACATGGGTGTGCAGCAATTGACAAACTAATTAAATGTGGGCCCACACTTCCCCTTACCCCATATCAACCTGTGGAGCAAGGATTACTCCCCTTATTAGTCCGGTTAGTTGGGTCCCACGTGGGTCCCATAACTTTATATCAATTTTGTACCGGTGCATTGCATATATTGATCCTACCCATCATCCAACCCACCAATCATTCCCACGTGTACCTGCTCTAAGTGGGGGGACACCAAAAAAAAAAAAGAAAAGTTAAGGCTAAGGAGCCTTCAAACATGACTCGGTGTTCATTTCGACTCTATTAATTTGTAGATCATGATTTCATGTAGTTAATCTATACTATTCTGAAAATTATCGAAGTCTTTTTCACTAATCATATGAAATACTAATCAAGCAATATAAAATTGCAAGCTTTTCAACTTCGAAACTTCAATATATGAATTCAAGTTCAACCAGACCCCCCAAAACCAAAAATCCGATAAGAAAAAGATCACCTAAACTGATACCCAAAACCATAAATCCAGAGAATCATTCATCAGACATGATATATAGGATATACTACGCTGCATTTAGATAAAGTAATTTTAATTTCTATAGAAATTTCAAAAACATGGAATTACAATTCCATGAATTTAATTTCATTAATCGAGAATTTCATTGTTTGGATTTATGATATAGAGTTTTAAAATGACAAGAATTTTTACTCATACTAACCTCGGTTAAGGGAATTGACAAATGACGCCTATTTTGTGAGAAATTAAAGTCGGGAATTTAAGCTCCCAAATTCTACGATTATTTTTCTGTAAAAATTGCTAATTCCACGGGATAAGAATCCAAACGAAAAAAACGGTCCTAAGAAATTGAGAATTCCTTATTTTTGATTAAATTCTCGGGAATTCACCCGCATCCAAACACACTTATGAGTTAGCAGATTTTTAAACAATAGATGTATATGTTAAGTCGTGATGAGGATCATAGAGTAATTTTAAATACACACCCCTAATATCTTATACACACTCTTTACTTAATACACTACCCATCTAGTTTTTCATTTCAATATTATACTAAATACACATCCCAAACTGCCTAAAATACCATCAATATCTAAAACTAATAATAATCTGTTATTTAATATAATTATTATATATTTACTATTTCACAACTCTCTTACATATTCTCTTTTATTTTCTATTAGATTTTTTTTACCAGGTTATAAATTTTTTCTTGATATTTTTCAATTTATAATCAAAAGAGTAATATTATATTCGAACTCCAAATCTCTAATATGACATCGATCGGCTATAATTTGAAGAAGAAAAAAAATATTGAACATATATAATTTTTTCAAAGTTAAGAAACTAGTAGAAATACAATAGCATAAAAACTAGTTTTTAGTCTGCAAGATAAAAACTAAAGTTGATAAAAAAAACCAAATGAATCGGTAATTAATACATTTGATTATGACAGTAGTTGAAATTCTTGTGATGAATTTTAGAGAAGAGGTTTTTATTTCTTTTCTTTTGATGCATAATAATAGTGGAGAAGAGTTAGGTTTCATGGAAGAGAAAAAAAAAATCTTTTTTTTCTTAATAATTGATGGATGTTTTTGTAATTAGACATAACTATAAAATCTGATGTGAAATATAAAATAATAAGGATGTATATTAAGAGATTAAACATGTGTATTTAAAATTTCTCAAAATCAAATAAAGATTTGACATATATAAGAAGATGATTAACAGAAAAGAAAGTTCACCGGGGGCAACTGTCCCCACTCGTCCGCCTATGGTTATCTATTTGCGTATTTGCAGCAAGTCCATACATAAGACACTATTTACTTATTTAAATTTTTTTTTTTGTAGAACAAGATGGACCTTTATTGGGGTCAATTTTGAGGGTTAACTACATCATGAACATCGAAACATAAAGTTATCTCATACAGTGTTTTCAGGGACTTATCACACTATAGTATTTGGTGTTTTCCAAATGACTGGATGGAGTTCTTCGAACCCTGAGCCGGACTAATTGATTTGGAGGGTATCGTGTATTCCAAATGCAACTTTAAAGCAATCGGAAGCAATTTTTAGGATTGTAAATGTCTGGTGCTGCTTGTTATCAATCTCTAATCCGTACTTCCTTTTACTTCAGCATACTTTGAATTTAGATTGTGGGATTTGTTGAGAAATGCATAACGGAAGAAGAGTAACCAGAGAAAAGAGATTGAAAAGGAAATAATTAAACTGGGTTGTTCGAGCAAGAATTTTCAATGCGAAACTGTGCATTTGGGCAAAACCCAATAACAAACTAGTTCTGATGATTGAAAGGAAGAGATTACAGACACTGATATGACATGTATATATTTCTGCATTAGGGTCTTTTTCAGTTTCCTTTCTTTTCTCCGATCAACGAGCTGATGATCTGTACTAACAAAAATTACTACTCATTTACCAAGTTTCAAAATAAACAACTTTTGAAAATACAAATCTCGGCTCGTTAATAATTTAATATCCGTTTACACAATGTAAACAAAAATTAGAGTATGTTGTAGAAAGATGTGATAGACTGAAAGGGGAGTGATGTTAACATTTATATATAGTGGCAAAAGGCAGAAACTTTGTACATGATGCATAGTTGGTAGTTATATATGCATGAAGGCGTTGTTGGTAGGAAACTCTCTTGGCGTGTTTGCCTCTTCATCTCTCCTAAATGCATGACAAATTCTAAGGTAGAGGCTCCACCCAAATAACCATGGTGGCTGATGTATGCTCGTTGTGAAAGTGATCTACCCTCTTTACCCCAAAGGGTGTTTGATTTGGTACTATATTGTGACCTTAGTTTCAGTAAATGTACTGCTGAACTAATTCCATCGATAAGTCTTTTACTCTATTTTGTATACAGTAGTTAAAACTCTGACTCAAAAGTTATTCATTATATTATGAACCCTGCATTTAATGATCAAAATTCAGAAACACCAAATTTCGATTACAATAGCTTTATTCCTTGATCACCAAATTTAACCATTAAGAGTTATATATTACGAGGAAATATATGAATGAAACACTGTAATACAGTACTTGGTGCTAATTTATTTACTTTTCCATAAAAATGAATTTTGTTCTCCGTAACCTCAAAGACAACCAAACCCCGAACATTGAACTGGCCGAGAGGACTCAACAGTGTTTTTAGGGTTCACAATCCGTATGTAATGCCTAGAGTTACAAAAATTCTTCTATACATGACGGACAAGTGGCGACACTATGTAGCTTAAATTTATAAAAAAAAAAATGTATTAGGATATTATGTATTTTTTTAGATATTATTTATGTGTGTCTTAACTTTATGTCAATAAGATATGTAATTTGACTAGATCTATATATTCATATCTTTACCATATTAGTATTGTGTAAGTCCCTATATAAATGACACATATCAATGAATAAGATGATGATTCTCTTGCTATCTCTTTGTCTCTACACTTTATTCTTCATCACGTTATCATACACTTTGTTCTAACCCTAAAGCCAATAGCCCACCATTTTTTTTCTTCAAAACCCTAAAAGCCAAAAGAGTCTCTCGGATCCTCTGTCTGACTGCCGCCACCGTCAGCTTGCTTCCCCGGCCTCTGTTGTCCGACAACCTCTGGCAGCAAATCTTCTTGCCATCTGCCATTGATTCTTGGTTTCCTTCGGCTTAAATTTTCAGCTTTTTCTTTCAAATTTTGAAAGTTTTTATGGTTTATATCTATATGGTGAATATGGCTAACCATATATTTTGTTTTTCATGACATAATCGCGCGACGAATCACAACGGAATTACGCGAGCAACTTTGCCGCACACACGTAGAATTAAGCTTGAAAAATTGCAAAGCAGCTCCTATAAACGCAGTTTATTTGGCAAACTAACAAGTAAACTTTAATATTACAATTATTTACTTTGGAATAACTCGGGGGGATAAAATCATTTCTCCCTTCTCCATCTCCATTCTATGCTTGAGATTTTGTGTGTGCAGGTACCAAAAATCCCGGAATTTTATTCGCGGGTCAAGAGTGTGTTTGATCATTCTTGTTTCCTTGTCAGGGTTGTGTATGATCAACCCCGACCTTTCTCCGGATTGTGTTTGATCAATCCGATGCCTTTTTCGAATTATGTTTGATCAATTCGCGGCTTTTCCGGTTTGTGTGTGATTAATCCGAAGGACAAACCATTAAAAACATTGTTTGTGACCTCTATCGAGTCTCATAACAGCTTGGTTTTGTATGCAAGAGCAATGTAACATTCGGCTCCTTTGAGTTTTGACGTACTTGATGCCTAAGGTGAATCTTCGCTTGGTATATGTGAAACCTTTCATTGGAAAGGATTAAACCATATGTTTTAACCCTCAGGCTAACAAGCCTAGATGCCGAGATTTCACATCTCATGTGCTCAAAATCTTTGATGCGCCACATCGACAAAAACCTTCAATGACAATCTGTGTAAAAAGTAATGACCACAAAGTACTGTGGAATGCACTCATTGAGCATTTCTTAAAACGATCATATAACTGTACTTATTGAGTTATTAGTCAAGTGGATTGCTTACCACCTTAATTGCCTACATATTGTCGATGATCTTTTGTGGCATCATTATCCATAATCTTTAGCGGATTCGATCATCATCAAGTTCTCTAGGTCTTCCAATTTGGTTTGGAATTACCAACGAGACTTGATTTTGATCATACAATTACAAACGAGAATTGTATATACGCTAATGTGATAAACGTATTTGGGATTGTCCCCTAAATGTAGGGACAACAATATGGGTCACGGCAACGGCAGAAAACGCCGTGCCGATGTCTAGAAAAGAGGGGGAGGTGTCGCCGGCCCTAATGGCGACACTCCCGATCTAGACACTAATTTGTCAAAACTACTTATGCCAGCTTATGACAATGTAACTGTTGTGGATCTCCGGATCACTGGTTCAACAGTTGTCGAGCTCTCCTTCAAATTATGAATGCATACAAAAAGGTATGGAAAATCAATATGAGGACAATACCGTCATCCTCATGATCACAGATTTCAAAGATTCGGATCCAGCTCTAGCTACTCGTGACTTTAACGTCATCGGCTAGATCGACTTTGATTTTCTTTCCAAGCTATATGAAATACGGCGTCATATTGACGTCCTTCGTCTATTTGAGACCTCGATGTACTCACATTAGCAATAATGAATGCCTTGAGAATTTTTTTTTCAAAGTGAAACTATTCTCCTCTTATGGTTCATATTGATTTACAATCAAGATGTTCACTTACATCGTCCTTAGAAACATGACATATTATGCCGATTTTGGTCCCTTCCTTTGAAGGTGACTCATGGCACTGCATCCTCAAGTATGATCACCCACATGTTTTCCGGTTAAGTCTTCTACCTTATAGCGGATTTTCCATCATCAATTATTTAACTAGGCTTATCCAAGCTCAGTGTGATGTCTTAGAATTGTCCGAAATTAAGGAGATAGTGGTTTCAAGTGTGCCTCGCACTACCGGCCCTCCACGGACATGCCTGGTCATACTGACTTGGAGTTACCGAAAATTTTTGATTTTAGATTCCCCTCCGCTATTAAACCAATTGTCGTCTTGCAAAAGACATTGAAGACTTATCAAAACCGGACACTCATCATCATGATCGAATCCTCTAGGTCTTCTAAGTTAGTTTATGTTCATGTCAGGGAGTTTTTGCTAACTAGTCATGGAGTTTACGACTTTGGAACGACCAAAAGGATTTTATTTTGATCATATACACGTTATTTTGGCTTCGACTTATGCCCACATGCCATCCGCAAGCTTCAAGACTTTGCCAATGCCAAATCTACGAAAAACTACAATCTGTCCCTTCTTAACAATCAACTTCATTTGAGCTTTATGAACAGCTCCAGACGTACTAGATAGTGAGCTTTATATTATTGGAAAGCTCTACGAGTCTAGTTTTCAGAACTTTTCACGGTTCATTCATATCTATTTTAGAGAAAAAGTTATGGCTGTTTTAGTATGTAAAGGTCATTCTGCGCGAACATTTTTATGCACTCTCGGGATTGCAGCTTTTTGTAGCTTCTTTTAATCCTTCTCACGTGGAACTATTTACTCGTCTATCTACTCCTTCTTATAGATATATCTTATAGAGACATTGAGTGCATCGTAGATAGTTGAATTATCCACAACATTCTAAGGAACCAGCAACTATCTCTGAATTTTGTGCCTTGTAAATCTTCTGTGACTACAATAATTGAATCATGTACCGGTCATTTAGGGACGCGGTTTAGCTTGAATCTTGATGCCTCATGGCACCATGATCAATGTCACAGATGCCCTCTATGCATTGAGAGATAACCGAACCATATTAAGCTTTAAAGACATTCCTGCTAATAGTTTTCATTTGAAAACATATTGTGAGAATGAACAAAAGTTCTTTTGTGTATACCTTCTCATGAATGCAGACTGAAATGCATCTTAAAAAAGTTTATGAGTTAATTTAGTGGACTGTATGTCCCTATGATTCGAATATCGAATCACATGTTGTCGCCAAATATGATATTTAAGACACCGAGTCATATAGGCTTTAGTTTGACCAAATCGATCATCTTGGAAGAGATATATATATATATATAATGGTCTAAATTTTGAGAAATTCTCATAGACATACATTCTTCCACTCAAAACGAAGACTTTCGGGATCTTGCTTCTCCATAAAGCATGATGGTGACGCCATGGTTGTAAATGACGGCACCCGAGGGACATTGACGTCACTCGAGCACGGCTCCAATTTTCCGGAGATCGTCCGGTCAATCTCTCAAGCAATTGAGGTGCATTGGCCTTCCCTCAATGTCTCATTGGCCCCCTACAATGCTTATTACTCATTTTGAAAGCCTATTCTTTAGCTATAAATTAGGAGTGAGACCCTCTTACACTAAATGACACAAAAGTGAACATTCTATTCTTACATCAAACTATGTAGATAGATACAACCAACTTGCGGACACATTTTTATGCTTTATGGTGTTGGTTGAAGTGTTAACACACTGGTCACGTGTTACACTATTATCTACTGTTTATGCTGCTTAGACTTCTACGGGCTCACTACCCATTCTTTAAAGAAGTTTATCGGGATATAAGTTGCAGTGTCCTGTACACCTTCACACACAATACGGTCTCACTGAGGCTATGACTAAGAAACTTTAGCTTGTCGCTTGAACATTATTGATGCGCGCCAATCTTTCTATTGCGTCTTGGGACTATGCAATATTTGCATGCAGCTTTACTATTCATCTACGACCCACCATCATTGAATATTGTTGTACTACAACTCGTGACTGTATACGAGGATTGACATGAAATTGCAATCCTTGGGCTCAAACAGGATTGAAACGGATCTCCAATCTTTAAACTCGGCTAGATGTTATTTCTAGGTGCCAAATCGTAATGTCACTGCGCACAATGATGGGTCATTTGAGATGCATGATGCATAAGTATTTAGGTTGGATATGAACCTCCACCTATAATCCACATATGTAGAAACATTGTTAGACGATCTCATTCACCGCTAAATTGCAGATTGTCACTTTGATGAGACAATATTCCCGCCGTTAGGGGGAGATAAGAACAGAAGTGTTTAAGTGAAACGACGTGAATTGTCGTGGTTTGTCCCTACTAAGTCTCATCTTGATCCCAAATGCTTAAAGTGTTAATGTGACGAGATCACATGCTGCAAATATGTCTGCAATGATTGATGTCCTATCAGGAGTTGGTCTTGACGCCATCACCATAAATGGTGATATAGTGACGCCATATAGTGGCAAAATTGGTGTCACAAGGCCATGTAGCTCCCCAAAAGGAGGGAGGCCCTTAGGTTCGATACTTTCTCACATTAGGAAGAAAGCGAGCTTGGCACAACCTGATCCATTGATCAGTGATACTCAAATTTGTCTCATGAAGTCTGAATTGTGATTATCATTGGGGGAGGCTTCAATGTCAAATTCAATTCATATAGAGATCTCTACAAGTATTACACTAGTGTACATGAGGATGTGGGATAATGAGTCTACTATCGAACCACCCTTCGTTGATGGATACCAACTTAGTTAATTGGCCTAATGGAAAGATACGATCCAACATTAACAAAGAGATAGGTCCTTGGACAGGTGATGCCGACACCATAAGCTAAACTCTATCAACTATGTCTTTGTTAGATAGCGTAGTGAGAACAAGAGTTTAGACTCACCTTATGACGCAATGTCTCTCACTAACACGCACTGAGATCGACTACGATAAGATATGCTCTCGTAATGGATGTCATTGCACTCCACTACTTTGTCAGTTTGGTAGTTTCCGAATAACTGAACATGCAGCCTATGAATGTGGTCATAATAACATCTCTACGGGATCAGAGATATACATGAAGATCTTAAACAAACTTTATTCATCCAAATCAAGTTGCTCCAGACCTCTGGAGCACGCGTTTGCGAAAGGTATTGAAATGCACATGGACTCTACTTGATTTGAAAGGGATATGGTGAATTATGCCTTTGTGTGTTCATTCCGGATTTACATGGACTCTTGATGGATCAAGAGATACCAATATGTATCAAACATCCGAAGTTAGAATGTAAAAGATCTTGGGAAGACACGGTCTCGAAAAGACACTCGATGACTGTATTGATGATTATTTCCATCAATCAGCTTAGGCGCTCTAACGAAAGTGAGGCCTACATATACTCCCATGATTAGTCAAAGTCTTTACTCTAAAGAGAGATCCATTGTTTTATCTAAGAAAAATGACAAATATGTGTTAAGAGATGGAGTTCTCATCTAAGTACAATAAGACGCGTCAATGTACTAAACACAATACGAAAGACTTGACATCTCATTCGCTATGAAAAGTTGTAAAGCTAAGTAGAGCTTAATGGTATGAAATGTTGAGGCTTATTCTATCCCTACATAAGAAAGACACATCAAAAGCGAAATCAGAATTTGTCAAGTTTTGTAGGTCAACTTCCACGAGACCTACAGGAAAACTCACTCACTGGAAAATAGTGAAATTAGTACCATTGGAAAGGTCTATGTGTCTACTTTTCAAGGACACCAACCGTTTGATCATAGCTATCATATTGAGTGATTTATGACCGTTTTCATAAAGTAGGACAAATCTGTCCGAGAATCTGATTTTGGCAAAACAGTCAACTTCGACGGGACTTTGTGAATAGCTCCTGATGAATCATAATGTATGTAATATACGGTTGGAAAGCTAAATGAGTCCAGTTTCCAAAACCATTTACGGTTCATTCATATGTATTTCATAGAAAAAGTTACGGTTGTTCTAGTAACTGAAGGTCATGCTGCGCGAAAATCTGATTTCCTGCACGAACTTATGTTTTGAGTTCACAAGCGGCCTTCTCCTCAAGATCTAAATGTAAAAGATCATTTGAGGACAATACGACATGATTTAGTTAATCATTGCCTAATGTCACATTTGAAGACATGTTAAAGAGTATTGACATGCTAAGTTATTGAAATTTCCGTGATTAGTAAGAATTAGGAAGAGCCTTATGATTGATGTAAAGATCAAGGGGAGGTGCGAACTTCAGGGGGAGTCTAGAACATACATACATGCCACTATCAAATGTGATGGGTGCGTTGTACTTTTTTTCTCCTACGATCAAGGTTCAGGTTTTCTCCCACATGGTTTTTGTGACTTGGCGAGGTTTTTGATGAGGAAACAGATCAGCACCATCGACATATCAGCGCGCGGCACAAGGGGAAGCGTTCTAGGATATTTTGTATTTTTCTAGATATTTTTTATGTGTGTCTAATAAGATATGTAATTTGATTAGATCTATGTATTTATATCTTTACCATATTAATATTGTGTAATTATTTATATTAAGAAAACCTATCAATAAATAAGATGATGATTCTTTTGTTATTTTTTTGTCTTTACACTTTATCCTTCATCAAAGAAGATATTCCTAAAGTGGCTAAGATATTCATACTTGGTCTAAACCAGGTCCCGGCTAAACCAGGCCCTTCCAAAAGAGAAAACAGGCCCAAAATGGGATTTTAAAGCAAAACCCAATGATTTTATTTATTTAGTTATTATCAGCAAAAAGTATTTCTGAAGTCAAAAGAAATGGCACCCAAATCCTCTGCAATTCGATATAGTAGCAACTTGAAAGGTTTAGGGTTTTAGAATGCCATAGATTTAGGAAAAGAAACAAACAAAATGGCAACTGCTTCGCTATCAACTCCAGCCTCAAGAGTCTTCTCATTCTCTTCCTTATCAATCCGCCTCCGAACCCTCACAACCGCCGCACGCGCCACCAGCAGCACCAGCACCACCACTACTAGTAAGAAGAAGCAGCAGCAGAAGCACAAGGAGCACAATCAGAGAGTTGCCGTCAAAGAAAAGCGAAGAACTCGCTCCGATCGAGAGTTCGAATTAGAGACCATCAAGCGTTATGGCGACACCTCTTTCCACATCCCAGTCCTCCTCGGCGAAGTCCTCGACGTTTTTCCCGCCTCCAAACCCCTCCGCCGTTTCGTCGACTGCACCCTCGGGGCCGCCGGCCACTCCTCCGCCGTCAGTAACTGCCTATTTTTATTGTTCTTACATATTTTCGGTATCATGTTTTGATTATTGATTCCGGGTTGTTGGTTATCAACAGATAATTGAAGGGCATCCCGAAATGGAAGTGTATGTGGGGCTTGATGTTGATCCTGTGGCGCTCGAAAAGGCTCGGGCTCGGATCAATGGTGTATTGGACGCCCCGAATTCGAGTTTGAAAGCTTATACATTCTTGGAGAATTTCAGATGCATCAAGTCTTTGCTTGCTGACGTGGATGAGACGCTCCTCGATG
Source organism: Fragaria nilgerrensis (assembly GCA_010134655.1). Lineage (NCBI taxonomy): Eukaryota > Viridiplantae > Streptophyta > Magnoliopsida > Rosales > Rosaceae > Fragaria > Fragaria nilgerrensis. The sequence goes on along the minus strand of CM020978.1, from coordinate 28,408,472 downwards.
CTGGGGTTGATGGCATTTTGATGGATTTGGGGATGTCGTCGATGCAGGTGAATGATCCTCAGAGAGGGTTCAGTGTGCTTGCTGATGGGCCTCTCGATATGCGCATGGATCCTCAGGTAAAGAGTTGGAACAGTTGGCTTTTCTTGTGTCGAATGCGTTGTTAATAATGTGTATGGTTGATTGAATGAGTATGAAACTATGAGTAGGGCTGCAGCTGAGAGCAGCCTGGTTGTCCTGATTGCTGATCATGTTAACATAGATGTGCCTACTGATTGGACTTGCCATAAGTTGGATGAAGACTTAACAAGACAAAGTGAAAATGGAATGTTGGTTGTACTATTCCCTTTTAATGTCGGTTTGAAAAAAAAGGAGTAAATGCTTGTGACACCTTGTAGTTTACACCTAAAATCAGTTTTGTCCCTCACTTTTTTTTTTAAACTGGTATACCCCTATACTTTGAATTCTCGACTGATTTGCCCTTGTCGTCAATTGAACCCGTTATGTAAGACTCTTAAGTTGCTAAGATGACCGGTCCTGCGATTCCAACTCAACTAGAAACCTACCACATCGACATAATTGATGACAGGACCGGTCATCTCAGCAACTTAACAGTCTTACATAACGGGTTTAATTGACGAGAAGGGCAAATCAGTCGAGAATTCAAAGTATAGGGGTATACCAGTTTAAAAAAAAAGTGAGGGACAAAACTGATTTTAGGTGTAAACTATAGGGTGTCACAAATATTTACTCCAAAAAAAAACAATTGATGGACCCGATTTCTATTCCCCTTATAATATGTGCCCAAATTGCCTGATTTCTGGAACTATTCATGAAGTATTTTCTTCATTGTTGTATACTCTTGCTGAAACTTGTCTTTTCCTTTTAATGATCTTTCTATCAGCCAACAGTGTTATGGAACACTCGAGTTCTGTATTACAGTATCTAGGATGAATGCAAATTGTGGTCAAAGTGATATGTATGATGCCTATATTTCATTGGCTGCGTAGGATTTTGAATGTTTGTCTCATTTAATTGATTGAATAGGGCTATGACAGGCAAGTCTGAAAGCAGAAGACATTTTAAACTCTTGGCCAGAAACTGAGGTAGGGCGCATCCTGCGAGAGTATGGGGAAGAAAGCAACTGGTACTCTCTTCAGAACAAAATAGTTAAAGCACGATTACAAGGTGGACTGCATTCCACTGGTGAACTAGTAGATCTTATAAAATCTGCAACCCCTCTAAGTCGAGGTTGGTATCCTTCTCATCCCTATGTGCAATTTTACTCTGTTGTCACTCTCACATTCTATACAACTATAGTACAGCTTGTTGATCTCAAAAATGTGCCCCTTTACACTTGATCCTTGTCATATATTTTGTACATTGGACTGGATAGATATCATATTCATGGAATACTATATTATATTATTCTCTTTGTAAAGAGTTTTAAAATTGTTCAAGTAACTAAAACTAAACTTTATTGTAACAGAAGGGAGGCAAGGTTGGATTAAGACAGCAACAAGGGTGTTTCAAGCTCTGAGGATAGCAGTTAATGATGAGTTGAAGACTCTAGAGGATTCTCTATATTCATGTTTTGATTGCCTTGCACCTGGTGGTAGGCTGGCAGTCATCTCTTTCCACAGTTTAGAGGACAGAATTGTGAAGCAAACATTTCTTGACATCATCAACATCGAAAGCAGAGATGGGGATGCTGATATGATTGAAGAAGAAGCGCGGAAGAAAGATTTGAGAAAGATCAGAATAGACATTGATGAAGATGAAGCATGGATCAAACAAATGATACAAGGGTTCAGAGGAACAATTCTCACTAAGAGACCAATTACGCCATCTGAACAGGAAGAGAAACTAAACACCCGGTCTAGGAGTGCCAAGCTTAGGGTGATTCAGAAGGTTTGATCCAATGTGAAAGCCAACGTAGTTTTGAATTCCGGGTATTTCATCCCTTTTCTACAACAATATTTCTCTATCATTTACCCCATTATTTATTCAGCTAATGATAAGTAATTCTCATACTTCTTCACCAGCCACCTTCAAGCTTAAGAACAACTCAATTCCAATCAGAATTTCAATTCTTGAAATATGTAGATATACAAATTTTTGGTAAACAATAAAATTTAGCAAGCAAATTGGTTCATGGTCTACTCTATTCTAGAGTCTCTCGGAAACCGGGGTAGGCAACCATGGGAGAGAAAACGAGTAGTAGAATCTCTCTCCTCTCGATTCCCTTCACTGGACTCTGAAGTTTTCTCCAACTTTCCTCCATTTAGGTTGCATGTCACTATTTCAAAGCCTTTTCTAAAATACAGGACATCTTCATTGTTTGGGTGGAAAGCTAGCACTCTAATATTTGGATAGCAGACCTCAATATCTTTGGAAGCTATAGTAACACGGTCGGCTAACCATCTGCCGTTGTCAACCTGTTTCGACTCCCAAACCTGAAATGCCTGCTTAACCTCACCTTGATCTCCAGATAATTTTTCATGCATGCACAACTGCAGACGTCCTCCGCTCACTCCTAACGACCCTATTCCATTTACACTTTCAAAATCGTTGTTTGCTCTTTCCAACTCCTCAGGCGGCGCAATGAAACGGTGCTTAGCTGTGTTGGAACTGAACACATCCAACTCAAGTGTTCGGCCATTTTCGCACCACCAGTACATCATTCCTTTGTAAGCTACAGAAGACATAGTTGTCCAATAGTCAGAAGCAAGCGAAAATGACGAAGAGGTGCTGCTGATTATCCTTATGCGGGCATATGTACCTACAAATATCTCTCTCCATTGACGGGTCTCAGAAGAGAAGATCTCAAAATGGAAGTACGGATATGATGGATTCGGAACTACTCGTACAACCTTCCACTTATAATCAGCATTACGGATTACAGAACTGCTACTAGTCATCCTTTGTTCTTCTTCTCCATTATGATCATCATCATTCGAGTACGTTAAATATGGATCACAGACAAAGCCTACAAGCACGTTGTGGTAGACGCGAGGGGTGGAAGGGAGAGCAACCCGTTGTTTTGTGTATGGGTTGCAGAGGTAGTAATGCCGTTGATAATTCTTGGTTGCGCAGCATAAAACCAAGTCATTATACGTGCCTACAACAACTGGTCAACAGAACCTGGTTTGAGCATACCCTTCAGGATGTGCCCTTTTGCTAGCTTTTTTATGCCTCTGGCTTGGTGATAACATGGGAGGAAATTAAGAATGAAATTTCTCGCTCTTGTTTTGAAGGCCGGATGATCCGACGTTATGATCAAAGATATTGCTGGGGGGACTATATCGAATACAACCAGAATTGTTAAAAGATCAGGTTTTTGCAATTGACGTTGACCGCATAGATAGCGGTCAACAAACTGAGGAGTAGATGAGACTGTACCAAGGCTTGGACACAAGCTTGCATAGGAATACGAGTCTGCTGGGAATCCGACACAGAATATCAACCAATAAAACCTCCGGGAGATCATCAATCTTAGTCCTGGTGAGTGGTGACGATGATTTCAATCTTTTTGACATACTTCTATCAGTTATATGACTTTTATCGATCATCAATACAGGTTGAGTGTGTGTCTATATATATGCTATTTTGTTTCCAAGTGAGATACGGCTTCCTTATCGAACTAGGAAAACGTCTACTATCTCATATTTCGATACGTACTGACGAATCCGACGATAGTTTTCTCAGATTAAAGATGTATGTACAATACTACTTCGATACCAATTTAGTAAAGGATATCTAGTCTCTTTTTTTTTTTGGATGAGTCTTAATTGGTTAAGGATTCATGAATTAGCTGGTATCAGTTTTACATATTGGGATTCTTGTTGTAATTCCTTGATTACAAGAGGATTCTTAGGTTTAATGATCACTATAAATAAAGGATGCTGGTCCATACTTTCTCTACAACAAAACATTCAGCCATGTCATGTAGATGGTGTTGAAAGCTAGAGCTGAGGAGAAGACCAATAACGCAGACTTGACGAACCAACTCACGTGCAGTCATGTCTCTTGATTAAATAGAATCTGTGTCCATATAGTTGTTGTGTTACTTGTTTAATAAGATGTTTAGCTTGTAATCATGTATGTGCACATATGTGAATATGATTTTGTAGATTGCTCATTTAATTTAATTTAGAGAAAATGTCATTAACCCTAAATTTACAGATTTTTTTTTCATTAACAAAATAGAATCTAAAATTCTCATCAACATGTAGACTCTTACTGATTTATTCCCACTAATAAATTTTTTAACTTTTAGTGTTTTTTCCCTGACCAAATTAATTACCATGTCTATTATCTCTCTTCTCCGACCTTTATCTTTTCTCCCCCAGATTTGTTTCCTCTCTCTTTTCTAGATCTACTTCTCTCTCTCTCTCTCTCTCTCTCTCTCAAAAAGAACCGTCGTCATGACATCGCCGATGACACCTCTGTCTTGACATCGCTGACAACGCCTCCGTCTCAATGACGACGACGACATGCGTTTGGGCGTCATCTTCAACTGCGTTTTCGATTTCAACAATGAAATCGCCGGTGACGCCGTCGATGTTGGAGAAGACAACCACAATCCCTGATCCCAATCGATTCGCTCCAATCACCCCCCCTAAACGCGCTGAAGCAGCCTCTGTTCATCTCCTCTTAAACGCTGTGTCGTCATGGCTTGATCTGCCGTAGTCAAACTTTTTTGGAGTAATTGTTAGGAAATTGGGGGCTCTGTTGACACTGGTGGGTATTGGGGCCAAGTAAATGGCGGATCCACCAAGTATCCACCTCAGAGTTGTTTGTGGACTTGCAGCTCAAATCAGCTATGCTCTTGCACCTATGGTAAGATGAGTAATACTACTGTCTGCATCTGGTGAAAGGAATTGAAATCTGAGTGGTGGAGCTTGGAATAGTATAATGGCCTAGTATAATATGCGGAGAAAGCTACTCATGTGTTTATACTTGTATGCTACTACAGTACTACCCACTTGGAATTAAGTTAGTATTATGTATTTATGATGTGTGGTCATTGTCCACACTTGTATTTCTTGATTAATTTGGTTCGGGTTTATTATCGATGAAATTGTGTTTTTGGTTTTTATTTTGGCATATTGTTCCTAATAGAACCCTTATTGTCCATAATAGATCCTCATAGTGCCCTTAATAGACCTCATACTCCCTTCAATACACCTCATACTCCCTTCAATAGACCTCATACTGCCCCTAGTAGACTCTCCTACTACCCCCAGTAGAACCCCTGGACATACCCCAATAGACCTCCAATAGGCCTCCTACTGCCCCTAGTAGACCCTCCTACTGACCGTAGTAGGAGGGAGAATTGTCACATTCCGACCCGTAAAATTTTATCTTATTTACTAGCTTGATTATAATAAGAATTTTTACCGTCTTCGACATTGAGTTATGGTTTAATTGGTCCCTAGAGGGGTTTTGAGGGACGATTATTTCGGAGAGTTATTCGTAGGAGAAAAATGTAACGACGGTAAAAATGGTAAATTTTAGCTAGTAAAAGGTAATTTTTATTAGGGTATTATTTTTGGGGGTGTTATATTTTAGATTTGGGTTGTATAGAAGAGTTGGGCCGGATGGGTGAGGCCCAAAACTCTTTTCTTTCTCTCTCTCTCTCTCTCTCTCTCTTTCTCTCCCGACGTTTTCTCTTTCTCTCTCCCGATTTTCCCTCCCGCTACCGGAACTTCCCCGACGTGGGGCCGGATGGGTGAGGCCCACGACGGTAAAAATGGTAAATTTTAGCTAGTAAAAGGTAATTTTTATTAGGGTATTATTTTTGGGGGTGTTATATTTTAGATTTGGGTTGTATATAGAAGAGTTGGGCGGATGGGTGAGGCCAAAACTCTTTTCTTTCTCTCTCCTCTCTCTCTTTCTCTCCCGACGTTTTCTCTTTCTCTCTCCCGATTTTCCCTCCCGCTACCGGAACTTCCCCGACGTGGTCTGTCGCCGTCCGGCCACCAGAGATCGCCGGACTGGTCCCGTTCGGACCCCCGCCGTCCCCTCTCTCTTTCTGGGCCGGTGACCGGCCCTGTAGCGCCGCCGTGAAGGAGTGGTGCCGCCCGAAAGGCGCGGCTGCCTTGAGCTTTCCGTCGCCGGAACTCCCTCCTCCGGCCACCAATCTGGACAAGCTTGGTACGGTTTTATAGCTCTCCTCCCGTGCAACAACCCCTCCAAAAGGCTCGATCCCTCTTGAGCTCGGTAAGGAGAAATTCGAAGTTGAAATTCTAGGGCTTTTTGGATATTTTCGTTCGATTGACCTAGTTAGGCTTGAAATTGGACTTAGTGATAGTTATGAAAGTTGTTTGGGATGTTGAGAGGAAGCTACTGTTAAAATTTGGTAGATTTTGGACGTCGCCGGAATCGGCCTCCGGCCGCCGCTGAAAAATTGTTTTCTTGGTGGAGATTTTTATGAGGAGTTTAATGGAATGAGTTTTAGAATTTTCGAAAAAGTTTTGAATAGGTTTGTGAATTTCCGAAGTTTGGTATTTTGGCGGTTAAATAATGTAAAATCCGACCGTAGGATTTAAATCAATTTCTGGAAAATGTTGTATTTACGACTGCCGAGTATGATATAAAAGTTTGGATCGTTTCGATTTAAGAATATCGAAGCTAGGCAATAATGAGCGTAATTATGGCTCACGATTAATTTTGCTTATTTTATCAATATTGGATTTTAGTTGGTAAATTAATTATATATTTGGAACATGACGTGAGGAGGCCCGTGCAGAAGAAGCCTCAGAGCGTTATCAGGCTTAGGCCTAATTTGTGAGTGGACCTTTGTTTTAAATAAAAAGCATGCGATGAATGATTTTATTAATCATTTATTTCTTCTGATGAGATTATTGATTTCTCGGCTATTTGGCAATTTTTCCTCCTTTGGAGAGATCCCGAAAATGAGATTTTCGGTGGATATGTATTTTGGATGTTTATGAGTATAGTATATAAATAAATACTAGCTAGCTATACGTGCTTTTCCACCATACTGAGGTAAAATTCTATTATGGTGCGACGTGAGCGTTAGACGCAATCGTCGTAGCCCTATATAAATATAATAATTTATATAGGGGATATGCGCGTATATATATATACATATACATATATATATACATATATATATATACACCGTCTTTTCGGTCATAATGAAGAAAAAATACTATTATGGCGCAACGTGAGCGTTAGACGCCAGCGTTGTAGCCTTATATGAATTTCTATTTTTCTAAATTGTTTCTAGGATTTATACAAGGAGTCTGACGAGTGTAAATACATACGAATATATGATTATATATAGTTAGCCTGAGAGGCTTCATTTTATTAAGTTGGTGACTAGCCGGAGCTAGTCGTAAAATTGTCAGTTTTTGAGTTGAGTACTTTTGAGCTGCCGCATGCAGTATATTTTTCTATGAAATTAAAATGGGAATGCATAAATAGTTTATTATTAAATTATTTTTGTCCACTCACTCTAACGTTATTAAATATCTTTTCCTGGGCCTTTCGTTTTAAAATGCCCAGTCTGCAGAGTTCGGATTGGATCTATTAAGAGACGAGGCATAGTCACCTGTATTTCCACCACCTTTCACCAGTAGGTTACCTGTTTAGCCTACTTATCTTTTCTTATTTCCGCTAGTGTCTAGTAGCTCTGAATACTTGGGTTTAATGTATATATTTTTGGTTGTGGGTGAAGGCTTGTAGATATTTTAGAATATTTGACGGATGATGTATATTATCTTCGATAATGTTTATTATCTTGTTGGTGGTGATTGTTTTTGGGGAGCACGAAGGCTCCAGAAGTTAAGGTTGGATTTGGAACCTTTAGAAGTGTTTGCAGGTTTCTATTGGAAGAGTTGTCCATTTCTAAGGGAGGTTGTACCGAATTTTGCGGTAAATCTTTCCTTAGAGGTGGTCCCCGCACGATTTACTCCGGGTTCAGGGTGAAATTCGGGGCGGGTCGTGTCACTACTACTGCCCCCAGTAGGAGGTCATACTGCCTCAATAGGTGGTCATATTGCTCTCAGTAGGAGGTCCTACTGACCCTAATAGGGACCTGTTATAAGTGACTAAAGCACAATGGCCCCCGGAGTCCGGTCAACGGTCGCCGGAGCCCCGTAGACCCTCCTACTGCCCCTAGTAGACCCCCCTACTGCCTCTAGTAGACCCTTGGACAGACCTCATACTGCCCCCAGTAAACCCCCCTACTATCCCCAGTAGACCCTCATACTGCTCCTAGTAGACCCCTGGATATACCTCTTACTGCCCCCAATATACCCTCTACTGCCTCCAGTAGACCCTCCTACTGCCCCCAGTAGATCCTTGGACAGACCTCCTACTGCCCCCAGTAGATCTCCTAGCTTTCGTCGGAGCCGGTCAACGGTCGTCGGAAACCAATCAACGGTGGCTGGAGCCCGGTCAACCGTCGTCGGTGTCCGGTCAACGTCATTGGTCGTGCGAATCCGGTCATAGAAACTTTATTTTATAATAGACTTTTATAATGGTCTATTGTAGTTTGTGCTGTGTCATTGGTTCAGTGAAGTTGAGCGAAGAAATAGTTTTGTTGTATAGATGACAAACTGACAATGAGTATTTGTGTTGGGAGTGTATATCATGCCAAACTTAATCACCTTCTACAAATAAATTGTACATTAGACAACTAACAATTTGAAATCACCGTCAAAATTTGCTTCCTTCTATTAAGTTCTTGTACCGCAGCGTCTTCTGTTTCATTCCTTGTGCTTTAGGCCTTCTCTGATGGTTAAATACTCTTGCATTAGACATTCATACCTCAACTTCTCCGTGAAGTCCATGATAGCTTCACCAAAGTTTTCACGTTCACGGGGAAGGTTTAGTTCTTCGTCTCCAAAATTCCGGTACCAACGAATTTTCTGCTCCAGACAAGAAACATAAGTTGAGTGGTCTTCAAGCAAAAAATAAGCAGCATTGCATATGCCACTAGTAGAAAAAATTGCTTAAGCGACAGGTACATTTTGTCACCTAAACCCTAAAATTTTTCGCCTAAGTGCTTAAATGATGAAACATTCATCGCATATGATGCATCTCTTAGGTTTTTAAGTGACAAAAATTTCTAATCCATCGCATAAGTGCCCACCTATGCGACGAAAGTCATGTCGTCGCCTGAATACTTAAGCAATGAACATAGTTCTCTTAGTTCTCTAAGGCGACAAAATATTTCGTCGGTATGGTGTTTACAATATTTAAAAAAAAAGTTTAATTAATTTAATTTCATTTAATGTTTATTTTATTTAATAAAAATTAATTGAAATTAAATTAATTAAAACTTTTTAGTTTCATTTTTATTTTCTTTTTTGAGTTTTTTTTTTAGTTCCTTCTTTTTTCTTTTTTTGTTCTTTTATTCCCACACCAAACACCACCATGCGTCGCCACCACCGACCTCTACCCACAAAACCCACTGCCGAGCTCTCCCACCAAAATAATCATTATCGGCGCCCCTCCGTCACAAAATAAACCCACAATTATATTCACAATTCACTCCACAACTCCCTAATTTCATTCACATCTCCTCACAATTTCATTTACCTCTCTCACAGTTCTAATTTGGATTCCGTCCCAGCCTCCTCCCTCCTCCTACGTCGCCACGTACCACCACATCATGAATCTAAAACCGAGCCTGAACCACAGCAAACCCACATACACCCATATAAATTTATAATTAATACATAGATTCAATGTGAGGATAAACGCGGATCCGTACATTACCTCGCTCGACGACGACGTCGAGGGAGTAGAGAACGATTTGGTGGCGGGTTCGACTCTAGGAGGCGACAGCGACGGAGGGTTCGGGTACGGGAAATTCAGAGAGGGAAGAGGTTGGATCTGGTGGAGAAGGTCGAATCTGGTGGAGAGAGAGGCCGGATCTGGTGGAGAGGAAGATAGTGAGGGTTGGGTGATGGTGAGGGAAAAGAAGAAGTGGTTGAGGTGGCTGGGTTTTGAAGAAGAAGATAAAATGGTCTCTCTGTGGGAGAGAGAGAACGAGGAAGAGAGGGAAGAAGAACATGAAGTGGGATAGAGAGAGAGTGAGCGTATAAAAAGATAAAATGGTACGTGGCTTTGAAATTTTCAAAAAAAAATGGTTTGAAAATTTTCCAAATTTTTGGCAAAAAGTTTGACCGCCTAAATATTTGGTCTCATGCGACGAAATCTTCAAATTTCGTTGCTTAAGTGCTTACAATAATTTTTTAAAATTTAAAATTTAAAAGCTTAACTGATAAAATTGGTAGCTTACAGCAAAGTAGGAAATCACATGATATAAATTTGCTCCCCACCTTCTTTCCCCACATTCATCCCCACCAACCTAGATGCATGATACATGTCACATTTTATTTAACTTATAACCATGGTTAACAATATAAATCTAAAATTATTATTTTTTATTTAAATTTGTAAGATTAGGGTTAGGGTTTAGGGTTTAGGGTTTCGGGTTTCGGATTTAGGGTTTAGGGTTTGGGGTTTGGGGTTTCGTGTTTAGGATTTAGGGCTTATTCTTTTATCATGATTTGACATAGTTAAATAAACTCTAAACTCTAAACTCTAAACTCTAAACCCTAAACCCTAAACCCTAAATCCCAAACCCGAAACCCAAAACCCTAAACCCTAACCCTTAAAAGCAAATGTCTAATCCCACACATTTAAATTAAATAAATAATTTTAGATTTATATTGTTAACCATGGTTAGATGAGTTAAATAAAATGGGACATGTGTCATGCATCTAGGTGGGTGGAGATGAAGTGGGGAAGTAAAAGTGGGGAGCAAATATGTATCCGAAATCACATGCATGTTTCAATAACAAATTTAAAATAACCATTAAATGTAGTCATCATAAATTTATATCCCTTAAATCTTTTCAATTTTTAAAAAAAGTTTAATTAGCCTTCTTTAACAAAAAATATTAATATTAATGGGATGAAATAAATATTTATACTATTAAAATGTGAATCCAATGAATACAAATCATGTTAAGAGTTTTTTACCTTATTAACATGTGCTTTATTGCTTTAATTTTTTTTTAAATAGTAAAAAATATTGTGGACCAAAGTGGTATGTAAACTAAAAATATTGAAGCTTGAAATTGAAAAATAATAGAAGTGGAAAACTTGTTCTATGTGGACTAAAGTCGTTTGCTTCAGTTTCGTATCTTTAAGTTCTTGAAACAAGTATATTAGCGAAATTGAATTTGAAGAAAATGACTGTTAGATATAATTAGCATAAGAAAATATGTATGTAGAAAAAATATTGACTAATTTGAAGTTCGGTAAGGCTTTTGATCACATCAGTCAACTATAGAACCGAAATTTTTACAAAACAAAAATGTTAATTAACGATTCTTTGAAGCTCCGTTTTTAGAACCGTCGACGCTCACAATCTCAAAATTGTTTACTCTATTACCTTAGCAAAAAAAATATGTCAATTTATATACTCTTGCTCTTTGAAAAAAAAAATTGTGCATTGACACTTGGGCGACAAAAGTGTTTGGTTTTGTCGCCTAAGTTTTTATGTTTTTATTTGTAGTTTTTTTAAAATTACATGGTAAAATTTTGTCGCTTAAGTAAAACATTGTTCGTCGTCTAAGTAATTACTTACGCGATGAAAGTTTATTTTGTCACAGAAGTGATTACTTAGATGACGAACAATGTTTTCGTCGCCTAAGTGATCACCTAAGTGGCGAAACACATTGTTTCGTCGCTTAAATGATCACTTAAGTGACGAAATACGTTTCCTCCTCACTGAAGTGGTTACTTAAGCGACAAAAATTATTTTGCTTGTTTGTTTTCATCACTTAAATACATTTTTCTAGTAGTGTGCTAATCAACTAGAGTACAGTAGAATAACAACTTCACCTCGATTGATAATGGTGTGATTGTAGCTCGTGCTCGCTCAAAGTATTTTGGTACTAGAACAAACCAGCATTGCAAGATCAGCTCCACTGATGGTCCAACCTAGGGTAGTACGCTACAATCTATTAAGCTTAGTAGATTCTTGTGCAATCTCGCAAAAATCTACACTGGGATCTTCTACAGTCACTTTATATAATTTGAGTACCAATTGTCTCAATTTATTAACAAACATGAGTTAATATTAGTACAACTTAAGACACCTCACATAAGTCCAGGACAGTCTTAGAAAATAAAAAGGTGTAATGTAGTTCCGAGTACCAAACGTGCACTAAATTTTCTTAATTAGCCATTTTGCTACCCAAGATCTTATTTTAACCAATTTGCTACCCTTTCCATCAAATTTGCTATTCCAAATTTTCAAAATGAACCAATTTATTTATCAAAATTTCAAGATTGACCATTTTCAATCTTAGATTTTTAAAATTAATTAATGTTTGGATAAAGAAATGGACAAATTAAATGACATAAATGTTGCAAATTGGCTAATTTTGAATAGATAGGGTAGCAAATTGGTAGAAATAATACTTAGGTAGTAAAATTGGCTAATTGTGAAAACTTAGGGTAGCAAATTGGCTGAAAAGAAGCCTAAGGTAGCAAATCGACAAGAAGGTGTAACCTAGAGTAGCAATTTGGTTAAAAAGCCTAATTTTATAAGGGAAGTGAAATCCACACTTCTTAAATTGTAATTCGCACTCTCACTTTTCATTTTTAGTCATCATTCTCATAAGAAGACAAAATTTAAGTTACTAAAAAAAAAAATAGGAGTGTGGATATCACTCCCCCTTTTATAATCATATATATATATATAGTTTCATTGCAATATATAGTTTAGTGTTGTGGAGTGATTTTTTTTTTAAGAGCAAGTGTTGTGGTGTGATATAATAGATTGATATAAATAACACTTTCTTTTATATATATATTGGCTAGTGTTGACCACTATCTCTGCCTCCAACGTTAATTGCGTATATATCTAGGTTAGTGTTATTAACGCAGCTCATTTATAATGAGAACCAATCATGAAACAAACTTAAGTGGTAAGTTTGTAAATAAAATTAAAATGTGTGGATTAGAAAATAGATGGGATGTGTTAATAACACAAAATAGTGTGTTAATAACACTAGCTTATATCTAAGTATTTACTAACATAACAGAGGTATGACTTTTGTATGAACTTGTTATTTATTTTATAAAAACCTTTCATAATACATCACAACACTAAACTATATATATATATATATATATATATATATATATATATATATATATCGCAATGGGAAGAAAGAAACCAAATATATGTGATGATAATAAAGAGTTATGTCGACATAAAGTATATATCGCAAAGTTATTTATAAACATTTTCACACCACACCACAACATTAAACTATATGTAATATGATAAAGAAGAGTTATGTCTATATAAACTATATATCATCAAATTTATTTACAAGCTACTTTTAAAATGGATGCAAGGTCGTACCAAATCCTCTTCTTCTTCACTATATTAAACGAAGAAATGGAACGTTCAAATGAAGAATCCAAACGTGTGTTATTTTTTTGAATTAAATTCAGTTTACTTTCTAAATTTTTGGTGTCAAAATCAGTTCAGTCTTGCAACTTTTTTTAAATCAGTTCGCCCCTTCAACTTTCATAAACACATCAGTTAGGTCCAATTTTTGAATTCTCCTCAAAATATGACGTCATCAAAGTTGTTAGAACTGACAAGGGGACCCATAATTCAACTTTATCCTTTTTCAAAAGGGTAAAGTAATCAATTTAACAAAATATTATTAAAAAAGATTAAAAAATGCATCTGTTTGGCAAAAAAAAAAAGGTCCTAACAATAAAATTGACCACAAAATAAGTTTGTAACATCAAAATTCTCTAGAAAAATCCTATGAAATCTCAGAAAATTTATATGACATAAACACAACAAAAATTATTGTAGATTAACAAAATAACCATCAATTTTTCCTAAAATCTACGTACAATCATCTTCATAATTACCCAAAGCTGAATTATGGGTCCCCTTGTCAGTTCCAACAATTTGGTGACGTCACATTTCGAGGGGGATTCAAAAATTGGACATAACTGATATGTTTACAAAAATTGAAAGGGCGAACTGATTTTTTTTAAAAAAATTGCAGGATTGAACTAATTTTGACACCAAAAATTTAGGGGGTAAACTAAAAAATTTTCAATTTTTTTAGGTAGGTTCCCTATTCGTTGCGCCGTTGGCCGCACGTCGACAAAGTTCCCCTACCATTGGCTCATGTGATAAGCTCGCCATATTTCGCATGTCGTTATCGACCATTATGGTCATACTAGCAAAACCAACTGTTTAATCTAGCACAAAGTCTATATGGATAGCTGCGTATGCAGTGACGTAGGAGAGACACAGAGCACCGTGCTTAGATAGCTATTTAGAGTTTTTCTGATTTTTGAAGCCTAGATGGCTATATTTTTTTGGTATTTTCTCGTGGTGAATAGTTAGGGTATTTTTTGGTATTTTCTCGACAGAGTCCCCCTACCATGGGCCCAGGTGATATACTCTCCATACTTGGCGCGGGGATATCGACCATTATGGTCCTATAGTCAAAACCAACTGATAGTTGGTTTAATCCAGCACAGAGCCTGGATAGCTGTGTATGCAGCGGAGCAGGAGAGACACGGATGTGTCCTTGCTTACCTATAGTTTTTCTTATTTATCAGGCCTGGACGGCTATCTTTTTTTGTATTCTCTTGTGGTTACTAGTTAGGGTATTAGTACGACATGGGTTCAGGTGGGCGGTGCCTCCCTACATGGGCACCATGCTTCCGGGTTATGGGTGGTATGTGTACCAGGCTATTCCTTGGCAGTTCCGGAAGATGGTGATGTGAATGGACTTGGGGTTGATGGTTGTGACATCTGTAGCGGTGTTTCTGATCTGATGCTTGTGTGGATGTCGTCGTACGCCTAGCACCATTCATGTGTGACATATATAGATTTATAGTTATTGTAATATGTAAAGAAACTTGAATGAGTGAAAAAAGGATTTGACCCTTGTAAAAGATGTTATTATGAAATCTTAATTATTGATTGTACTTTGTTTTTAAATTCTTTCTATTTGACCCGTAAGAGTACGAGTAATTCAAATATTTGTGTTCCAACTTAAATACGATATGAGTACGAATATGTGTATATTAGACCAACGTACCTAATTCAATTCAAAACCCTAAACCCTACGAGTACGTTATATTTGATTGATTATCATGGGTGGGTGCATGGGTTCTTAACTTTATTGAACCCTAGGAGGGCTCATTTGGAAGAAAGGGAGAAAGTAGTAGAAGGTGATCGAAGAGCTACATTACAATTTAATTTGTATATTTCTTAGAGCATCTCTAACAACTTCCTCATTTTCTCGATTTTCTTTATTTTGAGAAATATTAGATTTGTTTTCAGTCCAACAGCTTTCCAATCTCATTTTATAAATTAGGGATGAAGACGAAACAGAATGAGTCTTTCCCAAAATTGTAGCAAATGCTTAAGGGAATGTTTGATCCCCCAAATTAAACTCATCATAAATTATTCACGTGCTCCAACAAAAATATAGAATATTTTATTAAATATCTTATTGTTATAACAAAATGTATAGTAGAATATCTTTTTGTTAAAATTAATCAAGATATATAATATTTTATTGTTGTAATAATTAAATGCGAAAATCTCTAAAATGGGCAAAAAGTTGGATTTGAAGCTCTTTTTTTTTTTGAAGATTTGACATTTTCTTTCCTATTTTAAAGAAATTTTAGGAAAGCTGTTTAAAGCATCTTTAGCAATGCTAGTCATTTTAAAGTTAAATTGTAGTCAAATTAACTAAAATGTCATTTTGGCTAGCCACCTTAGAAATGTGGCTGCATCAATGCTCTCTATTTTAACTAGCATTACATCAACATTATTATTCAAATAGAAATTAAATAGTTTAAATATATTTATATATCACATAAAATATCTTACAAGGAATGCATTAAATTATAGCTAACCTCATCTGAGTCATCTCACCAGCTAAATATAGCTAGTGAGATAGCTAAAAGTCATAATAGCTCAAGTTTGACTAGTCTGCTGGAGCTCCTAAAACATTTTAAAAAGCTAAACACGCTCTCTAAAATAACTAAAGAGTTAAAGTAGAAAGTCTGTTAAAGATGATCTTAAAGAACAATTATTTTGGGTTCATGTTTCGAAAGTTCCGACTTACTCTTCAGCTCTTAGTTTGAACTCACACTTTTCGCACCCACCAAACCAGTGAGCCTTCTCTCAAATGTGCCACATTAACTACGACCAAGCGGGTTGGTAAATGAAACTATTGTACATTGACTGTTAATAACTACAAATTATCAAGCTTTGCGAAGTTAAGCAGTTATATTTAATTAATCACATTATCTGTTTATCCGCAATTGTTGCCATCAAGTTGTACACAATATCTCGTTCTTTTTTCATGAACAATATACGATATTTGTTATGATATATATATTCATCCAAAAACTTTATTGAACCGGAAAATATAGTTGCTGAACTTAAAAAACAACAACCGTCGCACACACCGCCACCTCCACCGCCACTAGCAAGAAAAAGTAGCAGCAGAAGCACAAGGAGCACAAGCAGAGAGTGGCCGTCAAAGAAAAGCGAAGAACTCGCTCCAATCAAGACCATCAAGATTTATTACAACCTTTTATACCACACCACATCACTAAACTATATATATCACAATGAAAAAATATATATATATATTATATATATATATATATATATATATATATATATATATATAGTTCTGTTCTGGTGTGGTGCGGACGTCCCTCCATTCTCCATCGGACAGCTCTGACGGCGCGCCTCCACCCTAACGGACTCCAGCAGCGTCCTCGATCACTTTCCCTCCCGGGCGAGTCTGCCGAATTCCAGTTTTCCGGGGAGATCGATTTTGTTTGAAGTTTTGGGTGATCTCGCCGGAAAACTGGAATTCGGTGGACTTGCCGGAGAGGGAAAGTGATTGAGGACGCTGCTGGAGTCTGCTGAGGTGGAGGCGTGTTGTCGTCGGAGCCGTCCAGTGAAGAACGGAGGGACGCCCGCACTTTAAGCCGAGTGCGGACGTCCGCTTCATAACATTTCTATATATATATATATAAGATAATAATAAAGAGTTATGTCCACATAAAGTATATGTCACAAGTTATTTATAAACATTTTCACACAACACACCACAACACCATATATAATATGATAAAGAAGAGTTATGTCTATATAAACTATATATCATCAAATTTATTTACAAGCTACTTTTGAAATGGGTGCAAAGTCAAACATTCAAAGAGTACACTTTCCCTAAATAGTAGTTTGCAGCGACTGGATTCTCTACCGTCAAGCGAAACCAGTCGAAGCTCTTCAGAGCTGTCGAAGTCTTTGAGAGAGAAGTCGTCGAGAGATTGCAGCTTACCAAATCCTCATCTTCTTCACCATCATCATCCCCTAACTTGTTCCCATTTTCTAAGTACTAGCGCTACTTCTCTATTATCCTCATCCAACACTACATTAAGCGAAGAAATAGACACTACAATACGTTATTTGCGAGGAAATTTTTCCTCACTGAAAATTGATATCTCTCATCGTTATAGCTTTACAGCGAATTGAAGAACCTTTTTTTTCGTGTTCAGTTCGTCGAAGAATGCTCATCAAGAAAAGCTTTGACGACGGTGATTTCAATCTTTTCAACATACTTCTATGACTTTTATCGATCATCATTACAGGTTGAGTGATGTTTATATCGTCAGTGTATGCTATTTTGTTTCCGGTGTAATACGGCTTCCTTATCGGACTAGGAAAATGTCTAAATATCTCTACTCCAGCTAAAACCTGAAATCCTTTCACGATTGTAATTTAATTTCTTCGAGATGATTATCGTCAAGGGTCAATTACACACCTCCTTTGTGTAAAAAAGTCAATCTTTGAGCTGTGTCATCAGTTCAGTGAAGTTGAGCTAAGAAATAGTTTTATATATCATGCCGAACCTCATCACCTTCTACAACATTCAGACAGTTAAGATACTCTTCCATGAGACATTCGTATCTCAACTTCTCGGTGCTGCGAAGTCCATGAGACCTTCACCACAGTCTTCACGTTCACGGGGAAGGTTTTGTTCTGGGAAGGTGAGAATTAAGGAGTGGTGGCGTTGTTGAGGGAATCCAAGGCTTCACAATAAAACAAAAGTCTAAGGCTCAAAGGTTTTTTGTTGGCACAGGGGTAATTTGAATCAGTTACCAACTTGTTCTTTTTTCTCATTTGGATTTTAGTTTATGCTCTTCTTCATTTTTTATTCTCTTCTATGAATTTCTATTCTGATTCAATTTTGAATTTCACATTGTATATGAATTTTAAACCTTTTAACTACATCAAATCACAACTGAACAATTTTTTTGGTGGTTTGTTTGTATCTTTCTGTTTGGTAGTCTTAAAGTTTTGTTCTCTTACGAATAATGTAATTTTAATTCTTAATGCAAATTTCTTGATGGCTTGAAAACTTTAAAGTCTTAGAGCATGGTTTTGTGTTTTATGTTCGTAAGAATGAATGTTTCCAACTGGTCATTGAAAGAGGGTAAATGCAAGTTCTCTGAAAACTCTACTTTTAGGTGATTGCCTTTGGAATACATAAGAAACAAATAGTATAAGAAAGCTTTTTACTTTGTTTTAATGAAGCATCAAATATAGCCAATGTGATGTAGCGGAAATATAAACGTTGGAATCCACCAACGGCGACTTGAATCCACAAGTCTGGTTTTCTCGAATCCACGAGAGAATCTGGAATCCACCAGAAGAATTTGAGAGAACTCAAAAATTTTATTAATATCAAAAGCTGACGACTACAACTGATAAAAGTTCTTTATATAGGAAAATAAACCCTAGGGCAACTAACAACCAAACCTAAAAACTCATTAGGTTAAAAGAAAATCAAATCCAAAATAAACTAGAAAACCTAAAATAATATTGAATGCCGAATCGGATTAACAAAAAGATATCTTTTGGCCTAAATCTAACACACTTAAGTGAGTCTTGTAGATCTCGTCATTCTCATTCCGAAAATGTATCATGCATCCTAAACGAACGTTCTGGCCAAAAGTTACTCCAAATCAGATTTAACAGATTTTGCACGACAAACCTGAAAAGTCCAAAACAACATCTTCTTGAATATTCCAGGGGCTAGCAACCTCATGAAATAGAGAATTACTGATTTTCAAATCATTCTTTTTGATTATTTGCCGCTTCCTTACTTTTATTTTTTTTCTGTGTAAATTTGACTTATTCTCGTCCTACATCAGTCTCCTCCACTACAAAAGAACTCAACCTTGAGTTCATCTTGAATGAAAAACAATAACTTGTAGAAGAAAAACCAACTAAAATATTAGACAGTTGAACCTGTGGATTGCTGGTATGATTTTCTGCATATTTTGATGGCACAATCATGAAGCCGACGCCATAGATGAGTTCATCATAGGCAACTTAAATAGATTCTCCTCGGCTCTCAAGATTGCATTCTTGGATGACATCTGAACAATTTATTTGCGGGTGCAAGGTTTCTTCAATGCGGATAATCATGTCAAAACAAGCTCTTTCTTCTTTAATCTCTTGATCATCATGATTGGTTTCTTGTGAGACTTCTTTCGCTAAAGGCTTGATTTTAATCTTGCGCGACTCCCACCTAATTAAATAGGTATTGTCTTTGCAATAACCACCATTGACGCTTTCGTGCCATGGTTTTCTGAAAAGCACATCAGTGTCGTCCATGTGAATCACATGACAAGTAACATCATCGTTATAAAATTCTCTTATATAGATGGGAACTTTACAAACCTTTGTTACCTATGCATGACCATCAATCCAATATGGATTGCTCAGCTTCACTGTTGGTAATTGAAGCTAATCAACAATCTTACTTGCTACAAAATTCTCTTGCATGTTGCTGTCAATTTTTGCCCATCATACCTTGTCTTTGATGAAACATGTTGTTCGAAATTTTTCGTAATCTGGTGATGTGAATACCCAATGTTCCATGCTAGCTTCCTTCAATCTTCTTTCTTTTTTTTTTTCTTTCTTCTTCTTCTTCTTCTTTTTTTTTTTTGAATTGAATTGATGAGGTTAACCTAGGGTGAATCCCTTGGTATGTTCCTCTTCAATTTTGGATAGATACTGACACGACCCACCCCGAATTTCACCCTAAACCCGGAGTAAATCGTGCGGGGACCACCTCCAAGGAAAGATTTACCGCAAAATTCGGTACAATCTCCCTTGGAAATGGACAACCTTTCCAAATCAAAAACTCGCAAACACTCCTAAAATTCTCAATCCACCTTTAACTTCTGCAGCCTTCGTGCTCCCCAAATACAATCACCACCAACAAGATAATAGACACTATCTAAGATAATATACATCCTCCGTCAAATATTCTAAAATATCAACAAGCCTTCACCCACAACCAAAAATATATACATTAAACCCAAGTATTTAGAGCTACTAGACACTAGCGGAAGTAAGAAAACACAGGTAGGTTAAACAGGTAACCTACTGGTGAAAGGTGGTGGAAATACGGGTGACTATGCCTCGTCTCCTACTAGATCTAATCCGAACTCTGCAGACTGGGCATTTTAAAATGAAGGGCCCAGGGGAAGACATTTAATAACGTTAGAGTGAGTGGAAAAAAATAATTTAATAACAAAATATTTATGCATTCCCATTTTAATTTCATAGAAAAATATACTGCATGCGGCAGCTCAAAAGTGCTCAACTCATAAACTAACAATTTCACGACTACCACTGGCTAGTCACAAACTCAAATAAAATGGAGTCTCTCAGGCTAAACTATATATAAACATATATTCGTATGTATTTACACTCGTCAGACTCCTTGTATGAATCCTATAAACAATTTAGAAAAATAGAAATTCATACAAGGCTACAACGCTGGCGTCTAACGCTCACGTTGCGCCATAATGGTATTTTTCCTCATTATGACTGAAGAGGACGGTATATTTACGTGTGGACTCCCTATATGAAAACCTAAATAAACCGAAAAAGAAAATAGTTTTCATATAGGGCTATGACGCTTGTGTCTAACACTCACGTCACGCCATAATGGTATTTTACCTCATTATGACGGACCAAGCACGTATGGCTAGCTAGCATTTATATATATATTATACTCATAATATCCAAAATATATATATCCACCGAAAATCTCATTTTCGGGATCTCTCCAAAGGAGGAAAAATTGTCAAATAGCCGAGAAATCAATAAGTCTCATCAGAAGAAATAAATGATCAATAAAATCATTCATCGCATGCTTTTCAATTAAAAACAAAGGTCCACTCACAAATTAGGCTTAAGCCTGATGACGCTCCGAGGCTTCTTTTGCTCGGGCCTCCTCACGTCCTATTCCAAATATATAATTAATTTCCCACTAAAAATCCAATATTTATACAAAATAGGTAAAATTAACCGAGAGCCATAACCACGCTCATCATTGCCTAACTTCGATATTCTTAAATCGGAATGACCCAAACTTTAATACCATACCGGCAGCCGTAAATACGACATTTCCCAGAAATTGACCTAAATCCTACGGCCGGATTTTACATTATTTGACCGTCAAAATACCAAACTTCAGAAATTCACAAACCTATTCAAAACTCATCCGAAAATTCCATAATTCACTCCATTAAATTCCTCTAATTATTACACATTTAAAATCATACAAAACCCCAAAACGGCGGTGGCGCTGGCGGCGGCTCCGCCAGCAGAGGCGGCCGGTGGCCGATTCCGGCGACCTCCAAATCCTATGAAATTTTAACAGCATCTTCCTCTCAACATCCCAAACAACTTTCCTAACTAGCACAATCACCAATTCCAAGCCTAATTAGGTCAATCGAACGAAAACATCCTAAAAGCCCTAGAATTTCCTCCTTGAATTTCTCCTTACCTAGCTCAAGAGGGAGTGAGCCTTTTGGAGGGGTTGCTGCACGGGAGGAGAGCTACAAAACCGTACCAAGCTTGCCTGAATTGGTGCCCGGAGGAGGGAGTTCCGGTGACGGAGGGCTTGAGGCAGCCGAGCCTTTCGGGCGAGAATACTCCTTCACAGCGGAGCTAGGGCGGCTCTCACCGGCCTAGAATGGAAGCTGGGTTGGAAACCGAGTGAACGAGACCGGTTTGGCGGCGAACGGGGGCCGGACGGGCGGCCGGAAAATCGGGCAGCGGGAGGGACTTGGTAGAGAGAGCTCGGGAGGGAGAGAGAGAAGAGAGAGAGAGAGAAAGAAATGGGTTTTGGGCCTCACCCATCCGGCCCAACTCCTCTATATACAACCCAATTCCAAAAATCAACACCCCCAAAAATAATACCCTAATAAAAATTACCTTTTACTAGCTAAAATTTACCATTTTTACCGTCGTTATATTTTTCTCTGACGAATAACTCTCCGAAATAATCATCCCCCAAAACCCCTCTAGGGACCAATTAAACTATATCTCAATGTCGGAGACGGTAAAATTCTTATTATAATCAAGTTAGTAAATAAGATAAAAATTTACGAGTCGGGATGTGACAGATACTCTACGACCAGTGTCATTGAGGTTGGCAGGTAACAAGAACTTGATCACCCATGAATACAGATTGATAACCATAGGAATAGACCTGCTCTGATACCAATTGATGCAGCAGAAATATAAACGTTGGATCCACCAACGGCAACTTAAATCCATAAGTTTCTCGAATCCACGAGAGAATCTGGAATCCACTAAAAGAATTTGAGACTACAACTGATAAAAGTTCTTTATATGGGAAAATAAACCCTAAGACAACTAACAACCAAGCCTAAAAGCCCATTAGGTTAAAAGAAAATCAAATCCAAAATAAACTAGAAAACCTAAAATAATATTGAATGCCGAATCAGATTAACAAACGATATCTTTTGGCCTAAATCTGACACACTTAAGTGAGTCTTGTAGATCTCGTCATTCCCATTCCGAAAAGATATCATGCATCCTAAACGGACGTTCTGGCTAAAAGTTACTTCAAATCAGATTTAACATATTTTGCACGACAAACCCAAAAGTCCAAGACAACATCTTCTTGAATATTCCAGCGGCTAGCAACCTCATGATACGGAGAATTACCGATCTTCAAATCATTCTTTTTGATTATTTACCGCTTCCTTACTTTTATTTTTTTCTGTCTAAATTTGGCTCATTCTCGTCCTACATCAGTCCCTCCACTACGAAAGAACTCAACCTCGAGTTCATCTTGAATGAAAAACAATAACTTGTAGAAGAAAAGCCAACTAAAATATTAGACAATTGAACCTGTGGATTGCTGGTATGATTTTCTGCATATTTTGATGGCACAATCATGAATCTGACACCATAGATGAGTTCATCATAGGCAACTTGAATAGATTCTCCTCGGCTCTCAAGATTGCATTCTTGGATGACATCTGAACAATTTATTTGTGGGTGCAAGGTTTCTTCAATGCGGATAATCATGTCAATACAAGCTCTTTCTTCTTTAACCTCTTGATCATCATGGTTGGTTTCTTGTGAGACTTCTTTCGCTAAAGGCTTGATTTTAATCTTGCGCGACTCCTACCTAATTAAATAGGTATTGTCTTTGCAATAACCACCATTGACGTTTTCGTGCCATGGTTTTCCGAAAAGCACATCAGTGTCGTCCATGTGAATCACATGACAAGTAACATCATCGTTATAAAATTCTCCTATATAGATGGGAACTTTACAAACCTTTGTTACCTATGCATGACCATCAATCCAATATGGATTGCTCAGCTTCACTGTTGGTAATTGAAGGTAATCAACAATCTTATTTGCTACAGAATTCTGTTGCATGTTGCTGTCAATTATTGCCGACCATGCTTTGTCTTTGATGAAACATGTTTTTCGAAAGTCCTCGTAATCTGGCGATGTGAATACCCAACGTTCCATACTAGCTTCCTTCGATCTTCTTTCTTCTTCTTCTTCTTCTTCTTCTTCTTCTTTTTTTAATTGAAATGATGAGGTTAACCTAGGGTGAATCCCTTGGTATGTTCCTCTTCAATTTTGGGTAGATACTCTACGACCAGTGTCGTTGAGGTTGGCAGATAACAGGAACTTGATCACCCATGAATACAGATTGATAACCACAGGAATAGACCTGCTCTGATACCAATTGATGCAACAGAAATATAATTGTTGGATCCACCAACGGCAACTTAAATCCATAAGTTTCTCGAATCCACGAGAGAATCTGGAATCCATTAAAATAATTTGAGACTACAACTGATAAAAGTTCTTTATGTCGGAAAATAAACCCTAGGATAACTAACAACCAAGCCTAAAAGCCCATTAGGTTAAAAGAAAATCAAATCCAAAATAAACTAGAAAACCTAAAATAATATTGAATGGCGAATCGGATTAACAAACGATATCTTTTGGCCTAAATCTGACACACTTAAGTGAGTCTTGTATATCTCGTCTTTCCCATTCCGGAAAGGTATCATGCATCCTAAACAGATGTTCTGGCCAAAAGTTACTCCAAATTAGATTTAACTGATTTTGCACGACAAACCGAAAAGTCCAAAACAACATCTTCTTGAATATTCTAACAGCTAGCAACCTCATGATACGAGAATTACCGATCTTTAAATCATTCTTTTTTATTATTCGCCGCTTCATTATTTTTATTTTTTTGTCTAAATTTGGTTCATTCTCGTCTTACGTCACAATGCAACATCATCTGTTCATCAGTGTATTTATTTTTCTATACGAACAGTCATAGGCGTAGCTACATGATGATTAGGAGGTTCAATTGACCATTCTCACCATCTTTCCATGTGTACTGTGCTTTAGAAATTTTACTTGTATGAAAGAGTAATTAAGCTATTTGGCTTATTTTGCCCCTTCACATGTGACATTAAATATACTTGTTTTTAACTAGTTCATGAGATCAAAACAAAAACAATGCGTTTATCTGTTTGTATTTATTTTATTTAGTTTTCTCGATTGTTCTCTCTTCTTGATTTGGTTCATCTCATACATATTTATAGTGTATTCTCCACTCGACTTGTTTATTATTCGATGAACTCTATAAATAACAAAAAATTTCTTCCTACATAATTAACTCGTCCAAAGTTTGACCCCTCTTAATATAATTTCTAGCTACGCCACTGCGAACAGTTATACACTATGCAAGCTGACCACTGTGTCCCCTCATATTTAATGGATATAATGTGGCTACAGAGGACAAATTTTAGATTTGTAATGGACAAAGCCACGTATTTGAGAATTAATGTTAGATGTCATTTTGGGTTTAGGAGTTTTCTTGTGCTGTGCTTTTGCCTTAGAAGTCACTTTGTTTGACAACATCTTTTACTTCAATACATGGTTGAAAACGGTCCAAAGTTAGAAGCATATCAATTATTAATCGAAATAATAATAAAAAAATCAAGATCTTCACGGCTTCTTCACTAAATTTGTTCATAGTTTTCTGTCCTGAAACTTATTAATTTCAATGAACATGAAGAGTGCAATGACTTTGTTATTTGTCTTGCTGCGCTTTGCATGTTTTATGTTCATTACTTCTTTTCCAGCACTCTATACTTTGTTGTTGCTAACTTTTCTATTGTGTGGCTTATTAATGGATGCAGGACATCAATAGTTCCCAGAATCATGTCCATGACCATGATCAAATTGATTCTAGAACCATATCCACTCACCCTCCAACACCAATTATATTTGATGGAGTTTGACAAACTTGCTGCTACAGTGGACAACAATAATAGCTGGGTGCTACATTCTAGACGTCTCCTTTTGATCAATTACAAAGTAGTGCCATTTGCCACTAACATTACTAAAAATGTCAAGGCAAAAGGTGTCTTTTATATTTTTCTGTTGTTAGGTGTCTTCTATATTCTTCTGTTGTTAGCGTTCCCTAGAACCTAACTTTACAGCTGCTAGAACAATGTCCATGTATCCAAGGTAGATATATATTTTTGCTGCTATTTAATATTATCATAATAGCAGCAATAATTTTTAATTTACAAGCTCGCTGAATCATTATAAGCTTATGAATCTTTGTAATCGTAGAGCGGACTATTAGAATAATTTTAGAAGACTCTCTATTTTAATTTTTAATTATTTTAGAGATCGTGTTCAGCTTTTTTCGATATTTTTAGAGCTCCAGCAGACTAGACAAAGTTTAGCTATTTTATGACTTTTAGCTATCTCGCTAGCTAAATATAGAGAGCGAGATGACTCATATGAGATTAGCTATAATTTAATATATTCTTTGTAAGATATTTTACATGATATATAAATATATTTAAACTATTTAATCTTTATTTGAAGAATAATGTTGATGTAATGCTAATTAAAATAGAGAGCATTGATGCAACCGCATTTCTAAAGTGGCTAACCAAAATGATATTTTTTAGCTAATTTGACTAAAATTTAACTTAAAAGTGGCTAGCATTGTTAAAAATGTTTTACAAGGTAATTGAAACAAGAACATCACATTGATGATTGATAGCATTTTTCAAGCATGAAACACATAAAAGCAAGTCGCAGTCCCATTTGCCCCACAGCAGCGCGCATGCAAGATTTCTAGTTAGTTCAAATTGAAGGATTCAAAATAACAAAGGGGGAGGAGGTGTCTCACATGCGAAGTCGTCGTCTTCTTTCTCGGGTGATTCTCAGTGGTCGAAAACGTCGTCGTTGGAGAGATTGCTGTCGGCATAATTATTTTTTAGAGTTTTTATATATATAGTTTCTATCTAGAACAAACCTTCGCTTTGAAATTAACGTGTGAAGTTCCTTATTAGACTCATTTTTCGGTCATATTTTCATATCTTCATCATTCAGTTTATTGATATTAATTAATAGATCATTGTTGCAAAATTTCATCCAACTTGATAATTGTTAAGGTACCGAATGATATTAAATCAATGAACGGACCATAAATCTGTCTAACCATAACTGTTTATGTAAATAACAATTATGAAAACTCAAACGATCATCAAATTCGATGAAATTTTGCAAAAGTGATCTAGGCATTGGGTTCTACCAACTGAACGGTAAAGATATGAAAATATATCCGAAAAATGAGTTAAAGTGAGTTAATTTTAATACGAAGGTTCGCATATATATGGAAACACTTATTCACGTTATTGCCATTGCCATCTATAGACTATTGTACTACTGCCCCGGCCCATTTTATATTATATACACTACAGCTGATACGACGTCGTTGCATCTGAACCAAAACTAATGCATAAACTTATCCTATAGTTTGTTTTCTTGCAAAACTAATCCCAATCCCAATCCGAAGTCTCCATACAGAATAACAAAACAGATTATAGTATTCCAGGTCTAAAGATCTAATGGACACAAAAATGTTACAAGACCAGCCTCACACAAAATGAGTTTTAAACTGTATTACAAGATCTCATACAGACCAAAGAAAAACAGTAGAATTCAATATGCCAACCATAC
Source organism: Fragaria nilgerrensis (assembly GCA_010134655.1). Lineage (NCBI taxonomy): Eukaryota > Viridiplantae > Streptophyta > Magnoliopsida > Rosales > Rosaceae > Fragaria > Fragaria nilgerrensis. Next base: position 28,380,970 of record CM020978.1, on the reverse strand, counting down.
ACTCATCCACAACTCCATCTCCGTCACCAGGGGAACAAAGTGCAGCTCTCAAGAGTACACAATTTGATCAGTTATGAAAGCTTTGAGGCCATGTAACCTGCAACAAATATAAGCAAATGAATGTTATATCGTGATAATGATGTAGATCAGAAACAAAAGAGCAGCAAAGAATCAAACATTAATACAAGGAAAAGAAGACTCAGGACTGACATTCTTAAGACACTACAATCCAACCAATAATGACATGACTGCACACATTTCTATTGAATAAAAGTTGTTTCGGATGCTTGAATGGGAACGTCATGACATTTGTAGTAGTTTGCTGATATGATCTCACACAAATAGTGAATGTTAAGATCGACAGAGGATAGCACAACATACCATAGAATCAGTCACGATGCCTGGACCGACTGTCATTGTGCTTGTCATTCCCGTACCTTCTTCTCTCACTTGATCTGGAATCCTGTCTATCTCTCTCGGTCTCCTTATTTTCCCGTTGTTCCTCCAGGTTTTCATGTCTTCTGTATCTACGCTCCCCTTCATCTTCTCCATGCCTTCTAGACTTCTGCTCATCTTCATTATGTCTGACAGTTTCATGCCTTCTCCTCTCACTTGATCTAGACTCATCATATTTTGCTCTCTTGTAATCCATATGTCTATCCCTCTCAATATCCTCATTTGCCCCCTCTTCCTCTCTATTACCCCGCTTTCTACTTTCAAGACCCTGTTCCAGACCTTCCCTGGGCCTTCTATAATCATGGTCCACTTCATCTCTTTCATGCTTCCTTCCTCTTTGAAGTTCACCATTGTAGTGCCTTCCACGTCCTCCATCACCCTCTTCAACCCTTTCCGGTTTCCTCTCAATATTAGTATCATCATTAGCATCATTCCTGTAACTTCTTCTACTTTTTTCTGTTATTGCACCTCTACTTTTTCTGGATCTTTCATAGTCAGAATCACTATCAACATCTTCAACCCTTCCAGGTTTCCTCCCAATATTAGTGTCATCATCATTAGTATCAGTTCTGTCACTTCTTCTACTCTTTTCTGCTATTGCACCTCTACTCTTTCTGGATCTTTCATAGTCAGAATCATCTTTATCTACCCTGCGGCTGCCCTGATGATTTCTTTGCTGCTCAGCTTGGCTACTTTTCCTTTCCATTCTGCTGTCAAGATCAGCCTCATGCCCAGAGTCATGCCTTTTGTTTGGTTTCACATGTTGTTTGCCCTTTTCAATTCTGCGCTTCGGCAATTCTTCAGGATAACCAGAATCATCATCTGAATCATGCCTCCTGCGAGGTTGTTGTGATTTCTTGACTTCCTTTGTGGATCTATCCTTGGCATCTTCACTGGCAGCAGAATCATCAGTATCATCATTTCTGCTTTTACTATGCTTCTTTACAACATTCCTTTTCTTGTCACCATCATCTTCAGAACCATCTACATCTGAATCATGCCTCCTACGAGGTTGTTCGGGTTTCTTGACTTCCTTTATGGATCTATCTTTGGCATCTTCACTGGCACTGGAATCATCAGTATCATCGTTTCTGCTTTTACTATGCTTCTTTACAGCCTTTTTCTTCTTGTCAACATCATCTCCAGAATCATCTTCATCTGAATCATGCCTCCTACGAGGTTGTTTGGATTTCTTAATATCCTTTCTGGATCTAGCCCCCGCATCCTCATTGGTATCAGAATCATCAGCTCTATCGTCTCGGCTTTTACTATGCTTCTTTACAACCTTTTTCTTCTTGTCAACATCATCTCCAGAATCATCTTCATCTGAATCATGCCTCCTACGAGGTTGTTTGGATTTCTTAATTTCCTTTCTGGATCTATCCCCCGCATCCTCACTGGTATCAGAATCATCAGCTCTATCGTCTCGGCTTTTACTATGCTTCTTTACAACCTTTTTCTTCTTGTCAACATCATCTCCAGAATCATCTTCATCTGAATCATGCCTCCTACGAGGTTGTTTGGATTTCTTAATTTCCTTTCTGGATCTATCCCCCGCATCCTCACTGGTATCAGAATCATCAGCTCTATCGTCTCGGCTTTTACTATGCTTCTTTACAAACTTCCGCTTCTTATCAACATCAACATCTGAATCATACCTCTTCTTATTGTATTTCTCAACCTTCTTTGATGTATCAACTTCAGAATCATCTTCTTCACTGCTGCTACTTCTACTACGACGCTTTTTCTTCTTATCAGGTTTCAGAGGGCTACCACTGCTATCTGTATCAGAAGAATCATCCTCATGCCTTCTCTTCCTGCTTACTTTCTTTTTCTTCCGCCTAGACTCCTTCAGACTCTTTTTCTTATCTTTCTCAACCTTCTGCTTCTCCTCCACAGACTTCTTCCACCCAGAATCCCTATCCAAAAACGAATGCTCTTTTCTCTCATAGTACCTACTACCATCATTCCTCGGACTAATTATCATTCCCTCCTCAATCTCCTCAGCATTTGTTTCTGTAACTTCAGGCTTTAGCTTAAGAGCATCTCTTAGGTTCTCCATCTGCTTCTCCTTCCGAGCTGCAATCTGGTGGGTCTGTGTATCCGAAACCCTGTTCAAAATATACAGTGTCAATCAACACAAAATAACCAAGCATATTTCAATGAAACAAACCAGCAAGAAGCGTAGTCGATATGAACAGATCTAGCCTATATAGCTACAACTACAAGAGCCAAAAAATAAAAACAGAAAATCATACACAGCAACAAAACCTTGCATCATCAATCAATAACATAACACATGCAACCTGAGCTATCGAAAACCGAAATCATGCACTTCTTAAGATCATTACACAATGCGAAAACACCGGAAACAGATTAATTAATCTACCAACTAAGCACTGCAGAAAAACAAAACGAGATTAGATTATTGAGGATTGTGAATCTCTTACTTCTTATCTCCTCCGAGAACAATGGCAGTGGGCCCACCCATCTCCTCCGAGGCGGCGGCGGCTTCGAGAGTCCTCCGAGCCTCGGCGACCTTCTCGGCGATCTCATCGTCGGTGAAGCCCTGGTCGGTCAGCTTGTCCTCCAGCACGACGAGCTTGAGCTCGATCTGGCGCTTGCGGTCATGCTCGAGGATGTCACGGTTGGCCTTCTTGGAGACGCCGGCCATGCCTTGGTCGCCTTCAAAGCCTCGGGAGTTACCGTCGGCCTTGCCGGTCTTGGATTTGATGAAGAACTTGTTCGTCTGGATGTAGCCATTGGTTCCTGACCCTCTCGGAGTCTGTAACCCTATGCCGTTGTACATATCGGAATCTGAGTTTAGCGACGAAACCCTAAATGAATTTGAGAGGAAAACTAGAAAGCGCGACGAGATGTGTTCGGTCTCTCTTTAAATAAGAGGAGGGAGAGAAAAATATCTGAAACAAGTATAAAGGAAAATAAATAAAAATAAAAAATAGAAAAGAAACAAAAAATCATGGGGTTAGAGGGACACGCGGGGTCCATCATTTAAAAGGAATAAAATGGAAAAATGAATCATGTGGGCTAGACGGACACGGGCTGCGTCTAGTCGGTCAGGTGTCACGTGGGCCTAAACGGTTTTAATAAAGTCAAAAAACTTAAAACTCTACGGCCAAGCTCCTTTGTATCTAGTATGAGCTTAATTGATCATATATTCCTCTTGGTTTCTAACACTTTTAGATTACAAAAGGAGTCTTTACATGAATTGGTGTAAGTGCAGGGATTCAGAAGCGGAGAGTTGTCATAGAAAACAGCCATGGGGAGAAGCTTGCGGGTTCTTATGGAGCTCTTTCTTCCTTATTTTGTGCCATGAAATTATATCACTGGTAATTGTTGAAAAAAATTTGTAATTTGTAGCTATTCAATGATCAGTGTGTTGAGAGGGCTGTTTTAATTTGGTTCCTACATGGTGAGAAATGAATGCATCCCCATGGTGAACCTTGCTTTCCGCTTTGACTTTGCTGGAAATGGGTGAGCTCTTTAAAACAAACTTCTTACATTCTTACCATTCTATTCAGTTCTTTTTGTGTCTGCCCAAATTTGGAATTCCCAAGCTAGTACAATGAACTCCAGTTCATGTGATCTACAGGATATATAGATCCTTGAAAATTATAGGATTTGAAGAATCCATGTAGTAGGGCATCTAATTGGTTTTATTGAAAACATGAACAAGTAAGGAGCATAGGCATTTTTGGTCCAAGTCATAGATTATTCGAGTCTTTAGCATTCCATGGAACTTTTCCAGTAGTATATATAAGAAACTGTTTGTGTTGATAGGGAAAGTGAAGGCTCATTTCGATACCGGTAACTATCACAGAGAAGCTGATGTTTTACGTGCTGTAGTTCAACACTTTCTTGGGTGCCATTATGTAATGACTGCAATTGTTGCGCACAGTAGAGGTCCGTCTCTAATTTGTGCTCAGACAGAAACAAAATCTTCATTGTTTTTAACCAAAAGAGGATGTCAAGGTAAATTTCTTAGATGTATCAAGTTTTAAACGAAGCACATTTTAATTGAGGTAGTAGATGGCAGTCTAAAGGTTACTCTCTATATTTGCATGTTTGGATATAATTTCTTTGTTTTGGTTGAAAGCTCAAAATTTCCTTCAGTAGTTATAGAAGAGTCTCCTCTCGACATCCTTTTCGGATGCAGTGCTCTCCTGCTCCTTTATTTTTATCTTCCTCTTTTTTCCTCATGTGCTTGTGCAGGGGGAAATGCAGTTATATTGTATGGTGCAAAGTACAGGGATGTTCCCATAGTTGTAAAATATTTCTGGTCGATTTAATCTGGAAAGAGGCATTGAAACTCGCTTAGGTAAAGATTATCTACAAAGATTCAAGAAAGATGGATTTATTGATGTGAAGAACAAAAAGGTAAGCCATCAAATATGTAAGTCTCATCTGCTTGAAACTTCAGTGGTGTTGTATCATGCGCCGACTGTCTGAGCCTAGATCTCCATTCTTTCAAGACTAGTTTTGTTGAAATACTTTCACTTTTTAATTTAATCATTGTTGGAAATACTTTGGATCTAGATAAAATTTTGTTTAGATTGAGTATTGACCATCCACCCAGCTGAATTCGTTCTCTTGTTCATAGGCACATTTTAGTATTGAGTAACTCAAGAGAGTTTGTTGGAGCGGCTAATGTTAGTTTCTGTAATTTTCAGGGTTTTGACAGTTCCTGGATCAATGGATATGACTGTTCCTGTGAAGATGCTTATGAGTTCAACAAGTATATACCTAATCACAAACTCTACATAGTAGAAGGAGCTGATCATGAATTCACTTTACATCAAAATGAGTTGGCTTTAAACGTTGTTGGGCTTCATCAAGAAAAATGTTAGGAGACTCTTCAGAATAAGAAGAGCATGTTAGGAGACTCTTTAGGTGACCGAACAGTTGATGATCTGAAGCAGAGAATAATTGAACATGATGAACTTTAATTAGTCCTTTGGGTTTAGAAGCATAGTTCCCATTTTTCATTTGTAGACGCCTAATTGAAAAGATATTGAAAATGGTGTAACATTTGAAAGTATCATATTTTTGGAATTATGATTTCATGTGAACATATTGCATTTGCTTTATGTGTTCGTCTTGTTAGCCCTGCATCTTGATTTGATAAGAGCACAAATCTTCTCATGTTTATATTGTTAATGAGTGAATGGGAAATGATCATTGAGCAAATGTAACAAAACTGCTAGAATGATTCATATCCGCAAGAGTACAGTTCTCTCTTTAATTTGATACTAGTAACCTATACCATTCTATCATAGCATTTTGTTTCAAGCCATGATCATGTTTATTCTCATTTTGATTAATCTTTTCTTTTGTTCATTACAGTATATAGATTTATAAAGTCCAGAGAAATCGATTTGATAAAAATCTGATTAACTCGAGAATTAAAATAATCTATGAAATAAACAGAATCCGCGGACTATTAAAATTCAGCCGAAATCTTTTAAAATCCAGATTAAATACAAACCCCTAAACACAAATGTTTTTTTTTTTTATCACACAAGGCGCGAAAACATATATTTAACTGAAAGCGGCCGCTCTCATATCATTTAGAGAACCGCGGCCTGATGAGCCACAGGACTGCAAGAACCGTTGCAGAAGTCATGACGCGCAGCAGGATGTGGGGAGCTGACAGAGTCATGTAGGAGCCCGCATCAAACCCCAGGGAAGCACAGAAGATAGTGAAGTCTGACGACGCGGCGGCGAGGGAGGTCGGCTGTCAGGTCTCGGATGCCCCAGAGAGCCACGGTGAAGCCTAAGGTGATGCAGACATCCATCGGCCAGATGGAGAGATCAACGGCTCCCTTATCCTTATCAACCGCCTGAGCAAGGTGCAACCCCATATTGAAGACCATCATCATCAAGGCTACGAAGGCCATCTTAATCATGATCATGAGAATCCTATCATCCGCCCTCATCCTAATGCAGAGAAATGTCACAAATGTAAACTGGGAAATTAAACCAAACACATGAACATTTGTCCAGAACCAAACAAGCATAAACTTAGAGCCTATCTCCAAACAAGAATAAGCTAGCCCAGAGTTGTCTTACACAGATCTCTCATTCATGCATGTTCTCCTCATTTTAATCAAGTAGTTCAATTGCACAAATAGATAACCGTGAAAGAAAAAATCAAACCTTATATTCCTATCCCAAATTAGCAACGCATAAGCTTCAATAATGCTTAAAAGCACAAACCCAAATCACAAGATACTATTCTACAATCCTGGAAACTACCTTGGTATGCCTACTATTCTATATCAAAGAAAGAACAATTGAGAGGAAGATTGAGGGCTGGAAGGAGCGAAATCTAACTCAAGTTCCCTAGGAGAGTGTGTGATGAGATCGATTCTTCTCTGGGAAATTTCTGGTGGGGTTACAATGATCAATTCTCCTTTCTATGGAGGGCTTCTAGTAATGCTCTATCAACATTTCACAATTTCTTCACCTATTTTCCCGATATGTGCATGGTATGTATAAGAAACAACAGAGCATCGTATTCTACTACTGGGGTATTAGATTCAATAAGAGTATGATTACTACATTGGATTACTGAATTATCAAAATCTTACCTGACAAAGTCATCAGTTGTATCTGCTGTGCGTGCCTGGTTACCCGGTTGGATGGCTTGGAGATTTTGGAGGAGGGTACGAGTCTGGTGTAGTTATCTTCAGTTCAGATGTAACCATCTTCTTCTACTTCTTTTTTTTTTTTTTTTTTTTTTTTTTAATTGTAATGCAAAAACCAGCTGCATTAACGCATTGATCAACAACGAAAGTGAATGGAATCCCACATTCGATTATTTCAGAAGACTCATAATCATGAAATTCTTGTCACCGGACCAAACACACTTCAAGCCTGAATCTTATAACGATCGAGGGGTGGTACTCCCGCATGAGTGTCTTGTACATAGCTGGGAAGAAAGTCCTTGTATGCAAATGATTTAAACAGTGGAGGGCTGCCGGAGTCCTTATATGCTAGTGCTTTTGCAGGCTCAATAATGCAGTTGCCGGCAGGATGGATGAAGTGGGTTACTGTTGTGCGCGACACCTTTTGTTGGTCATAACTCTGTGCTCGGCACTGCTTAGCTTCCCGTCACTGACAATCGGATTCTTTTTTGGGCTCTTGAGGTTGGTGTCACCCCTATTTTAACAAGCAATTGGGCATCTAAGATACCACTACAGTCACCAGGAGCATGAGGAGCAAGAAACTGAAGCCAAGCTTTAATGGATCGAAAAACATGCATAAGAGATGGTTTTTTGTTCTCAAACCGTAACTTATTGCGAGACTTCCAAATAGCCATCAGAACATATAAGCCTCCTGCAAGCCAAAGATTTCTCAACTGAGCAGAGAAAGCCTTGTGCGTAAAGGAGTCCCAAAGGTCAAATAAAGAACCGATGGAAGGAAGAGAAATACCAAAGCAGCAAGCAAGCCATTGCCAAATATGTTGTGCAAAAGAGCAATTGAAAAAGAGATGAGTTTGATCCTCTAGAAAACCAAAATTACAAAGCTGACATACAGACACCATAGGAATACCTCTCTTTTGAAGTTGATCGTCCGTAGGCAACTTATGATGAAACAACCGCCACGCTAGCAAAGAAAAACGCGGAGGGATAAAGTTAAAAAAATAAAAAATAAAAAAAAATAAAAAATAAAAAATCTTCTTCTACTTCTTGACTGAATTAATGATGGAAAGCCAGGGACGTATCTACCTCCTACGTTAATGGCAACCCTAGCTAGAATATGGTCTATATATATAGCAACACATTTAATATGAATTAACTATTCTTTAGCATAATAATGTAACATTATGAACTAGATCGAAGATGAATACGATTATGTTCCCAATCCTGATGTTGAAGGGCGGAGGCAGATTACTTCAAAATCGAGAGCCACCTTTAATATGTTTAGCATTATGGTACAAGCATGCTTAGGCTAAAACCGACTACATCCAGAAAGAAAAGTTAAATATATCCAACCATGACCAAATTTAAGTGGAGTAAAAGAAGTGACATTGCTATAACTATTTGTTAACAAAGGTCAAAACTTTTGCCCAACTTGTTCAAAGAATGTCTATGGATACATGCAACGACTGCCACGAGCAGTATTCATACTATGGTACAAACTATTGGGTATATATTATGAATACAACACCCAAACTCACTCGCCACCTAGAATTTCGGTGGGTATATATGTACCACGTCGAGGCAGAAAAAGAACTCGACTATGATCAACATCTAAAACCAGACCCGCTTAAAGTCCAACCAGTAAGAACGTCCATTGCTGTTGTGAATCGGTGAACTGCTGGGTGATGCCACTCCCCATTCATACCAGACCTGAATCACATTACATAGGTACAGATTAATAACTCGTTACGAGTCAAAGACCACAAACTCAGAAACAGTATAATCACCTTGGAAGGGCTACAACAACGCCAAAAATGTACTTCAAGAGAGGAACCAGGACTCAAACAGACTGGTGTCCTTAATGGGAAAAATATGGGAAACCAGCTGAACATGTTTGGTGTTGATGTTGCTGGTTCAATGCCAAGATGAACTTCTTTGTACAGTGTGGAGTCAAAGTAGCCAGCAAATCCTACAAGCCACAGAGGAAAGTCAGTAAGATATCATGATATATCAAATTCTATCAATGATATGAACATCATAATTCTATCCCAGCATGTACATATTCAGATGGTTCACCGGTCTACTTAAAAGAACAAATTTACTTGCAATCTTAAAAATCAGGGGTGCAGAGTAGAGCAAAACCATCATATTTGAATTGTTACATGTGTATTCACTCAGCCTCTTTACATCACATATTTTAACCTCCTAGACGGTAAATGATTGTCATTATAATTCGTTTCGTGGAGCTTTTGTTTTAGGCCAACTGATATGACATCATACAGAGACGAAGAAGAATTTATAGCAAAAGATTGGCCTTTTTCAGTGTTAATTTATGTTATAACATGATTCATTAAATTTTTTAATTACATCACACAAGAGTCATCCTGGCACACAATCAGAGAATTTGAGCACACACAAGAAGCAACACATACCATGAACCATAGCAGACCCAGTATCACCAGGTATTTCAAACTTCAACTTCGTGTAGCGGCTATTGCTTTTGTCAATTGATCGGTTTGGATGGGTGAACGTGAACACCTGTTTATTGGAAACAATATCAGATGATAAGAACCCTAGACAAGGGTTGAAAGTGACACAAACAAGTGAACTAAAACTGAGAACTAATATCAAAGATGAGTGGTGTGGAAAAACTCACGGGTTGAGGAGGAGCCAGTCTAGCAATGTTGTGCAATTTAACAACATAAGCAGTTTCAAAGTGTGCAACATCTTTATGTGCCTTAACCTGCAAGAATAATAAAAATCACAACTATCAAGTCCAAAAAGTCGAAATAGACAAACTAAGAAATGTTGGGCACAAGGATGTGAGCATACATCGTTGTAAAGCTTTGAGGCAGTCACCGGATGGATGTAACTCGTATACCTGATATGAGGCATATCAGATTTTTAGATAGCGTTCTGAAGAATCTGATTAATCCAACAAACTATGAGGGCAAAAAGAGAAAGAAATCAAATATTTACATACGAGGAAGGTATTGAGATTCCATCTTCTTTCAAAAATTTCTGCGCTCCATCAAGACACTCAGGAGACAGCTCATTATCACCAAAAGAACCCAATAATTCACTAACCTGATGCAATTAAAGGGAATATTAACATCACAAACAAATAAGTTATAAAATTAAAACACATGAAATCTAACTAACCATAAGAATACTGGCTTACCAAAATGTCAGCTTTCTCAGGAGCATCCCAATGTCTCATATCGCTTGAAATTATGGAAACAATGTTTTCCCACCCCTCTAGTTTAACCAAGCTCTGTTCCAAAAAAACAGACATCAATATATGAAATGTTGCACCATCACAGAGGAAGACTTCAAACACTTGCACACTCAGGAATATTCAATTGCAAGGTGTCAAATATCAAGTTGCAATATGGAGAATTTAAACTCACATGAAGTGTAACTACTGCATTTGGATTTTTTTCCACAGCGTAAACTTTAAGCCTGCGCCCAGTTTCTTCAGCTGCCTATACACGAACAGAAGAAATAAAAATGTTAAAATTGTCTCCACATAAACCCAGTTTGCTTATACAATAAAAGTCCAATGACAAGTATGTAAGAGACTGTGGGAGCCACCTGCAGTGATGCCCTAACTAGAGGCCCACGTCCTGCTCCTACAACCATTAATACCTTGCCACAAACGAAAAAGAAAAAAAAAATCATATAAGCAATGCCACAAACTTAATAAATAACCATTAAACCACATTATTAACAGGTGAGCAGCTTACAGTGATTACTGTAGAAGACTTTTCGTCTGGAACCCTGTCCTTTAAAGCTTTGGCAATTGCCCTTTGGTACTAACAATGAAAAAATAACATATTATATAATGCTCCTCAAAAGGAGACAAATAACTAAAATGATAATTACAGAATTCAATTAACAAGTACCTGAATATATTTTGTTGTATCCTTTTCAAATGTCTCATAAGTCTGAGCCTCTAGATTATCCATGAGTGGCTGCATTATAATATCGAATCAAATCACTAGACACAATCAAGAAATAAATTACTAAAGGAAAAATAATACAACAGAGCAGTAGGCAAAGAAGAAAACCTGTAAAGGTGACTGCAAGAAATCCCTGTAACCAAGCTGCATAAGAATAGAAGAGTCAAACAAAGATAATGAAAGTGCGAGACAGAGAGAGAGAGAGAGAGAGGAGAGAGAGAGAGAGAGAGAGACCTCAAACCGTTCTTGCTCAGGAAGTGGATCCATCCTTTGGTAGAGATAGCCAACATAATCCAAATAAGGTCTCAAGGGATGTTTCTGTACACCTGAACGTCAAGAATTCTTCTTCAGAAAGGTAAATATTAAAAAGAGGAACTGAACATCTATGCTTGAGTTAATAAAAGCTCATTTCATTAAAAATCATTATGAAAGTTTCTTCTCTTTTATTTTCTGAAAATGCAAATGGTAACAATCACTCATAAGCACTTATGAAATGATTGCTGTCAAAATAGTACCTTAAGCTTTTCTGGCTCAACCAGCTGATTTAATTTTTCAAGGAAATAGTGTATGCTTAAGTAGAAGTATTAAGGATGATACATTTTTAAACTGCACATAGGTCTTACCATCAACATTGTTTTCATTATTATTTGCAGCTAAGTCTGAATTCATATTGGTAAGACTGTGTACAGATTGTCCTGATAAAACTATCTGAAAATCAAATGACAAAGATTAGTAAAGTGATAATTAGATCAAAAGAACTGAGAAAATTAGCGAAAAAGAAAAGATTCACTTTAGTTAGGTAAAAAACTAAATATGGACAATGGCGAAAGAACCAATTGAAGGAAAGAAAAGCAGGTTATATCCCCTTGATATATTCAATCAAACAAATCCTTTTGCCTCAATACCAGTATCCAAACAGGTAGGATCCATTCAAATTCATTCTACTATATTCACCAATTCCATATTTTAAAGTATCATGACAAAATAGTTTTATTGATAACCAAAAAAAAATATAGATATATAAATTCGGATATATCACTCGAGATATTTTCTTCAAGGCCTAAAGTATAGGGTTGGAAGGTGATTTATTTTGAAACTGCAGGGAAAGAAGAGACGAAACTTTGATGTAACAAAGAATATTGTCATACTGATGACAAATTCTTCACAAATACCTGTATAGAATGGTTGAAAAACCCAGAAACTAGCTTTTGGTGGCGTTTCGACAGACATGGGTAACCTCGTGCATTTGTTAGAAAGCACTGTAGAATCAACAAGAACATTGTTACAAAATTGGCTAACCATTGAACCACCAAGCAGCAAGTAACATTTGCTGATCATAAGAAAACCAACAGTCTAAAGCATATGATTACATCAGTACTGAATACGGCTGCTCGGACAGACTCCCCAAACCAACGCCCAAGTGAATTTGCAGAGGGTAGTGAACTCCTAATGAATTAAAAAAAAAGTATCAAACTCTGGTCGAATGATCACAATTTAGTCAAAACGAATGAGGATGGTCAATGTTGAACTTACAGAACATCAAGGACAACTGATAATTGACTGTGATGTTCACATAGTACACGAAATGAATTCCAAGTCTCCCAAGAATCCTCCTGGATGGGAAATACAAAATACATAGGATGATTAGCATCTGAAATTCCACGCAAAATCAACAACCTCAACAAAAAAGGGGCAACTCACCAAATTATCAGAGTTAACAGAAGCTGTGTCATTATCAGTCTTGACCAAAGGAATCCGCAGCCACAACTAAATAACAGGAAATGTAATTAGGAAATTCGAGAAGCAGAAAACACAGGGAAATACGATAAACAGGTTATGACAACGAAAGGTACTCACCTGCATACTTTGTAGGCCCTGTAAAATCTGATTTACACACCTAGCATAATTCGCACATGACTTTCCCTTTGGCGGTGGAAGAAGACATGCCTGCACAAGTAATACATGACATTTAAAATGCCATCACAGAAAATGGATTCAGTTAATGAACTTCAAAACTAATTTGGCGTAGATAAGTACACAGGACAATTATGTGTCCTGTTTAAGCAATGCAAAACATTTGATGAAAAACAATTCAGATTATACAGACCTGCAGGGACAAATGAGACGCCCATGCTACCTCCTGCTTCAACGTAATTTCTGAGTCGCTTCGGAGGATCTCGTCTTCAGAATCTAAGTCAATCCAGGAGCTAATTTTTCCTGAGAAGTTTTCAAAAATCCACTATGAGCAGGCAAGGTATTAGTATGCAAGGAAAGGTATGGAGAAAAGTGAAAGGAACAAAAAAATAGAAGAACAAGAAAATGGAGAACATTAGATGCACAAAAGGAGAAAACACAGGGAACAACAGAATCTCTTTTGCACAGTACACCCTGATGGAATAACAGAATCTCTTCCAGTCTTCCCTGTGTTTTCTGCTTCTTGAGTTTGTAGTTCATCAACCGAAGGAAATGTGATTCGTACCCACGACATGACTGCTCCATTGGGCAGGGCTCAAAACCAAGTCCGACCCAGCAAATGGCAGAACACTAGATGCACCACCGTTCTTTTGCATTAAGCTTGGCCGATAAGCAGGATCCATCTACATAATGAAATCAAACAGGTCAGTTGGAAAAATTCGATTCAGATGACAAATGGAGAAAGAATATAGAATGAATGAAAATAAACAGGCAAAGACCTTATAGACACAATCAAAAACTGTAAATCGGTCAGAATATTAACAATGAGGCATTTAAGAACCTATATACATAATGGTCGGGGTAGATTATTTGAATTTTTTCAAAATATTGAAACTAAGAGCTCATTTGAGGAGCCAATTGGAGATGCTCTAGCAGTTTCTCTATTACAGTGCTGACAAATTGAACAGGTTACCACCCAACTAGGAGTAGAAGTATTGACAATGTAGTTATTAGCCTAAAGGTGAAACCAGATATATGTTTCACTATTAAAGGTCACCAACAAAGCATTATTTTGGGTGAGCTTACTGACCATCTACACAAATGAATAGCCATCACTGACCATGTGTAATTGGCTAATTAGCCACCAGGAGCAAGCATTTTATTTTTGTTTCATCTGACTTGACACCGTTTTATATAGAATATATTGGAAACATAAACCTGTTGACCCTGATGAAAATTTTTCAGATCTGACAAGGATAAAAAGAAGTAGAAAGGTACCAGAAATTAAAAGAAAATGTAGGTAATGACCTAAATGTAAAGCCAGAGTTCTGCTTCACTAGTAAAGGCCACCAACAAAGCGTTACTTTCGGTGAGCTTACTGACCATTCACACAAAACAACAGCCATCTGGCTATATGTGACTGGCTAATTAGCTACCAGGAGCAAAGTAAATGCAGAATTGTACACGGCAAAACCACAAATAACTAATTAAACATTCAAACATTACTATTTAACTCAATCTTTTCCCATTATCTTAAGTAGAAAATCCCACGAATGTAGTTAGTGGCTGTAGAGTGAAGCCGCATGGTAAGGCAGCTGCGCCGGACCGCCTCTAATGCAACATTGTTCTAGGTGAGCTTATTGACCAATCACATAACAAGTACAGCTTTACAGCCGCTACGTGACTGGCTTGTTACTCACCGCACAAGATTGGAACTTAAACATTACTAGGAATCCACAATTACTAACCAATAGCAAAACCTAAAATCCAAATCAAATCCTAACTTGACAATGTGGTTAGTGGCTGTAGAGTGAGAGCTGATGGTAAAGCACCCGCACCGGACCGCCTCTAACACCTCATTATAGGTTGAGCTTATTTGACCATTCACATAATAGTCAATACGTGACTGGCTAGTTAGTCACCATCATTATCTGAATTTCTAAACACAGCAGCGAAATAAAATATAGGAATAAGACGACGGACCAGAGTAGCGACGACGAAGTCGAAGGAGCCATGGCTGAGATTGAAGGAGAGGAGGTTGGGCATGTCATCGCTGAACTCCGTCTCCACGCCGCAGTAGCGAGACTCGCTCTTGTCCCCTTGTCTTTCCCCAAGCGGCATTTTTTGGTGCTCACTGTAACTGCTCTGCTTCCCTAAACCCTAATAGAGAGAAGAAGAAGAAGCAGCGGAAGGGTTTAGGAGAGGTTTTGATTGGAAGAGGCTGCGGAGCTTTAAGGACTAGGGTTTTGGAATCAACGCAGTTTTGACGGGGTTGTTTTGGTAATTACGACCTGTCTGGGTTTCATTTTAACTGATGTCTGGGCCTATGCGGGCTAGGCGGAGCCTATGCGGGTTGGGCCTGCGCATGCGGGTCGGTCCATCTTAAAAAATATAGGGCAGTTCTTTAGTGGCAGTCTCATCTAAACCAAGCTCACGAGATTATCATTTAATTTGACTACTGCAATTTCTGCTTTGCTTTCCCTTAGGATCAGTTCAATAGAGCAAATCGTCAGTTTATATGCTCGCAATTTTTGCGTTTAACCAAAAATGAGAGGGAATGAAGCAGAAATTAAAAACCAATGACAACGAAGAAACACTTCAAAGAGGTTAAAAAGCTTATTCATGCTCCATACGACAGAGTTCATTGGAGACTAAAGTGCATATCTATCATCAATATTATCTACATTCCACTATACTGCATAAAGTTGCTTGATTTACAAGCTTATGAGCATAAAATAGAACCTAAACGCAAACATAGAGCCATCCACCTGAGCCCTTCTTGTGAAGGCCATAGACTTCAAGCACTGCCTTTTATAACATTTCCATAATCAGCTCCATGCACCTCTGCAAAACCACCACCCTTGACATCCTTATCCAAATCCTCAAAGTAGTCCTCTCGGGCATTGTCGGCCAACATGAGAGCAACCAGCCAGAAAAGGGATGAATCAAGGGATACAAAAGCACCACCACCAAGGAGACCGGTCTTAGCAGTGGGGCATGTTGTTTCAAGATTGTGATGAACATTTCGTGATAGATGTAGTTGCTCCGTTATTGTAGTCCATAGCAACAGAGCTGCAGCTAGTCCTGCTGTAAGCCTGTGTAATTCCACCACCGTCAAAGAAACACAATTAGAAAGAGGATCAAAACTTTTGGCAGACTACCTACGCATAACTGAACTCTAGAATAAGATGGTTTAAACTAAAACATTGCATTAACTAAACATTATCCGAAATGATTGTCAACTTGAATGATAGATATCATGTTCAAGATGGATGTCATAATTCAATGTATTTCACACAATAGGTCTGATTCTTCAAACTCCTTTTTACAGGAGTGAATTGCTATGCCATCTATTCCACCGATTCTTATGATCCATGTCTTTCATACACCAGATCCATGCTAGGCTTCCTTGCAAGTCCTTCACCAAGTCCCAGTCATTGATTAAGTACTTCCAGAGCCACCATTTTATTAAGTTGACTAATATACTAGCAAGATATGTTATCCTCTTTCAAAGTTTGACGCCCCATTAATGAACAACAATGAAAGGGTATATTATGCAGCATGAGATGCATTATAAAGAATTCTAGCAGGAGGATATGTAGGCAGTGAAAACTGAAAAGCAGTATATCTCAGGAGTCAGAACCAACATATATGTCAATACATATCAGCGACAAAAATGCACATGTCAGACAAAACTGCAGCATAGAAAAACAAAACACACTCACAAAGAAATGTTGAAGAACACGACGAAACTCTTGCTCCGGAACAAAGCAGCTTGTGGAAGGGACTTCCCTTGATATGGGTAAAACAGTGACAAGAACCCAACCACTGTAGATACAAGGAGAAATGCAAATGAAAGATATCCCAACGCCACCGAAGGATCAGAAGGATACTTGCAAACAACAACATCTTTCCCTGGCAATGGAGTTCCAGATGCAGGCTGCCAATGCGTCAAAACAAAGTATCCAATCAGTAGCCAACAAAACGAGTATACCAGTAAAACTCAGCTGAAAAACGAGCTTATCTTATAGAATGGGACTCAGTTTCTGTGCTAAATTTGACTCTGATGATTATTATGACACAACTATTACTTTCTTAGGGATTGATTCAGCAAACTCAAGTCACTGACTCTTAATCCCCGAATCTATCCGGGCACCAGTATTCATATGATTCAAGGCATTGGCGATTCATACAGTACTGACACCACCCAAAGGAAGAAGATTTACAAAGTACAATATTCTATCATCATTGAAATACACAAACTCCAACCTCACACTCAAAATTCAATCTTTGATATAAAGATACCACCATCCACAAATAGCAACAGAACAATAATATCATAGATCAAATAAATCATCAATCTTTTTGATACAAAATTCACCAATTTACATAATCTCATTCATAATTCACCAAAATTACCTTCTTGTTTTCCGCAATAATCCCGAAAACAAAAGACAGCACACCAAAGACACCCACTATCAAAGCCATCTGCCTCACCGTCACAGCCATCGCCCTGAAACTACCGAACCCCAAAACTAAATCACAAAACTCGAACACACACACAAACCGAAAACCAAAAACCAAACACACACAAACTGAACACCAAAAACCAAACACACACTTACTTGATTATATCAAAACGATGTCGTACTGAATCGGTTCTTTATAGAAAAGAGAGAGAGGGACTTCTGATTTCTCTAACCAGAGGATTTGGGAATCTCCGTCTGAGAGAATCGAAAGGACGACGACCTATGTAAATAGAGATTCTTAACAAGTCAAATACGAGGTCCCTGAATCTCTCCTCCTTATCCGGCAAACAGCCAATCCTAAGCTCCTCATTTGGCGCGTTCGTTACCAACAATTATCTGAACCGCTTGATGGGGATTATTCGTGATCTGACGGCAGCTGGTGGAGTATCGTGGACGTTTAGGACAGCAAAGTCCAGCCTAGCGTATCGGAACGTTGCATGAAAAATTGACCGGATTCATTAGTTTAGTACGATACTAGATAACGGGGATTCCCATACCATACTCGTACCATACTCATACCTTTTTACATTTTTCATTCACGTACCCGTCTTATTTTCGTAATTAGATAATGGGGATTTTTCATACCCGTACCCATTGAGGATTACATTTCCCTACCCGCCCCGATTCCCGTTAACAATTATGTATTAAATTATTATTATTTTTAAAAAAATATGAAATATAGAAGTATGAAATTAAAATCAAATACCAAAATAAATAAGTTTTATGCTTCAATCCAATAAAAATAAATACAAGTTTTTTTAAGAGAATCATAATAAATATCTATTTATAAATTATATATTATATATATAATAAATTATATCTTATATAGATAATAAATTATATAATTATATATACAAATATTTTCATCTTTAATGGGTGGGGACGGGGACGAATATCAAAATACCATACCCGCCCCGTACTCGATTTAAGAATCCGAATATTGGAGATCCTTATCTTCGTTACCCGTTTATCCTCGTATATTTTCCCCGTTAGAGTCGAATACTCATGGGTACCCTCCCCACTGGGGATTATTGTCATCCCTACTTGTGATTAACAATCGAAAATTGCGAAGGGAGATCCTATTTAAGTACCAAGAATGCAAGAAGATTCGTTACCAGATTCTTGAATTTGTTTTACATTTTCTTTGAACCTTTGAGATGCACATAGATAGTAATTTTTTTTATTTTTGAGAAGTAATGTTGTATATCGTACTTACACATGCATAATAGAAATTATATTAGTATTGTCCTTTAATTGATGAAATTTTTTTGATGCTTACAACTACTATAAGTTACTGATTCTCTCTATCAATACCACTTTCCAAGCATGTCCATCAAGGAGAACTTGTTTCTTACCAATGTTTTTAAAGTAAAAAAGTACTCATTGATTTTGCAACGAGCGTGTTATCTGTTGATACCCGAAAAATCATGCGATCAATTAATACTTTGTCACGCGATAATTTTATGCAATCTTAAGTTAAATCTTTGATTTAACAAGCGAACATACCCATGTATTCATGTGGGCCCAAGCCGCATACACGCATCATTAGGGCTTGTAGAAGTGGGTATGGTGTGAATGGTTACGGAGGCACATAACGCTCGTCCGCCGATTTAATGTTGTTAAAAAGTTTCGGTCTTGGGCCCGAAACTCAAGCCCGACGACTTAAGTCGGCGATGAATCGGTGAAGAACGTGAGAATTAGATTGCTCATCTTTTAAACCCAAAATATCTTTGAATCCAAAGCCCAACGCCCTTTTTCTTTTAGAAAAACCCAAACTCTCTTCTTTTAGGAAAAGCCCAATCCCTTTATGCATTCCCATTGTTGAACCATATACCACTTTATTTCTTCCCCGCAGCAGTACGACGACAAGCTTTGCATAACAGAAAAGTACCATTCATTCTCAATCCGAGGAAGAAGAAGGTCAGTGACTGGTTTTAAGGCAGCTCTTTCATCCTTGGATGACGAAATTGTGGGATTCAAGTTACTTAATCCCCCTCGTTCCAGAATTTTCGTCATCCAAGGTCAGCCTGCAGTGAGTCATCTCTCCTATCTCTCAAGGTCAGCCTCTCTCTACCAGCTTTTGAGGCTAAGATCATATGCTTGAGAAAATCATTTTACACAATGGATTAGGCATCGCGACCCATCGCAAAACCCATTGATTTAACTCTATAAGAAGAGAGGTTTAGGAGCTGCAAAGGGATGAAGGAACAAACATAGAAAAATCCCAAACACTCAAGCTTTCATGCCTTTCAAGCCTCCAAGCCAAAACCCCCTTTTAGCCATCCTTCAATCCCCATCCTTGAAACCCAGACCCTTCCCAGAAATCTAACCCTAAAACTCAGTCAAATTCTCATCACTGCGGTGTGCCTTTAGCTCCCACGCGCGGCTCACGCACAAGATTAACCCAGTAATCCAAATCTCTGGGTTAATTTTGGCCTAGTTACCTTTCAATCAAAAAGAACCTTCACAGTTATCATATTACACTTTAAGATGACCGGAACATGCAGGGGTGATGATAATATTGAGTATCATGATATATGCACTCTAGCAGATCATCATGGCTTATGGAAAACAAGAACAGATGCTACTAATTTTTGGCATTAACATCTCAGTCATTTCCGAATACTGTATTACTTCTTGGCATTCGCTTAAACTATAGATTACTCTCATATAATTGATTGCTAACCTATGTAACTTATTCAAAGTTCAAAGTCAGATAAGAACAAAAAAATTCACCCAAAAAAGAACAAAAAAGAAAAAAATTGCAGCAGCCACAAACCAACGAGAACAGAAGCCCAAGAGGATTGAAATCAATCCAGCAAATAAAGGAAGAAGCAAAATCTACACTACTACTACAGAACCCAGTAACGGTGCTTACAAATGCTTACCTGGACACGAAGAAGATGTAAGAAGAAGTGGTAGAAGGCGAAAGTTTTCCCCACTATAGACCTTGGCGTTGAGAGGCAACTTGACCATACAAAGGATGAGACGCTTTGATAAGTAGGATTTTCAGATGGACAATTTTGGATTAACAATAACTCAGGAGGACAGTTTGAGAATGAAAAATTGATTGACCCATATTCAAGAATCAATACCAAGTTCCCCCACCGGAATGAGAAGGGGGGATTCAATCCTGATTTTGTTTGTGGGGACCCATATAGTTTGCATTCCCCCTTGGTTGGTAAGCATCCATTTTGAAGGAGAAAGGGATTCAATCTCCAATGAGTGATTCTCTTTACGGATTAGTAAACGTGCCCTTAAAACCCCGCTTTGTTAATTTAAGTTTAGCTAAAATGGTTATCCATATTTATCTCGTGAATCATGCATAATTAAGATAAAACTTATATTTTTCTCTCCTCTGTTATTATCCACAAGTGTCAGCTTACAATTTCATAGAATATACGTTATTACAAATAACTAATATTGCTGGAGTAATTTAGTAAAATTGATAATTGTAATAAAAAAAATCATTTTTCCGTACATTCCTTAAAAAAAAGTAACTTTTATGTATATAGGGCTAGGCTCGGTCCTAGACTGACAACATTTGTAGAAGGAACATTTTGCTTCTGCCATTTTCTTATGGTGAGTTCTGGAATACTCCGTAGTGTCCATGCTTCGCGGTTGTCTTGGTTACGTGTCGATCCTTCATTGGGTTGTGTATTTCTTCCGTGTTAGTCTCCTTGAGCGCGTGAGTTGCATAACTCAGTAAGTATTTCATCCGCAATCAAGAGAGGGCAGACGAGTTGGATGTGGGAGATTGATCCTTGATCTGATCGGCTTGCTTAAGAGCGGCCGTTTTGATCTCGTCGGCTATCTTGGAGGGCATCGGCGGCGAACTCGCGGGATCGCTTGAGATTTTGGCGGCGAACTGGTGATGGTCTGATTTCTTGGCTGCTTCTTCGGCGAACCTATTGGGTCGTTTCCACAGATCTTCCATTGTTTGTCTCTTCAGTTGCAGGACTGAGGGAGAGAAAGATAATGTGTTGGTGGGTTTGGTAGTGGTGGGTTTGTGCTCTGTGTTGGTGGTGGTTGTTATTTCCTTCTCTCTCTTTTTTCTTTTTTGTCTGCTTGGAGTCAAAATCTAGAGATGGGAAGGACTCCGTGTTGTGACAAGAATGGGCTGAAGAGAGGTACGTCCATGGACTCCTGATGAGGATGAAATTCTTGTCAATTACATCAACACAAATAAGGGACATGGCAGCTGCATAATCTCTTCCACAGCATGCAGGTTTTGATTTCTGTTACTTTTCTGTGTGTAATGACATGTTCTATCTGGGTTTTGGTCCATTGTTGCCCCTTGAAATGAGTAATTGTATTTTAACTGAGGAATAAAACTTATCAAAGCCGGGTCCAACCTAGAAAACGAAGAACGATGACAGATGGTGGAGAGATACCAGACCGAAACTGTGTTTCGCACTACCCAAGTCCTCAGATCTGAGGAATAAAACTTATCAAAGAAAAAAAAACAATTAAAACTAATACTCACGCATGACGCGCCTAGCAAAGGCGTGCTTGTAATCGACAGGTTAAACGGTTTATTCACTTTTTACTTCTGTCAGAAAACAAACGCGGAACACGGACCCTCCGAAGCATTCCAGGCGTCTCCTTTTCTTATAAACTTTGGGAACGACAAAAACTCACATTACGACAGAACCAATCTATGAATCTGCAATCTGACATTACGACATAACTTAAATATACGAGTCTTCAAGAGAAAAAACAAACAAATCAAGCTCTACATCACCCATGATAACTACGAACTAGATAGATTAATAGCAGAACTTGAAAAACTCGGGAACGCGCCTCACGCGCGCCGCCTCCCAAACTTTCTGAAAACACTTTCTTCTCTAGATCTCGTCCGGCTGCGCCGCGGCACCGGTACCGATCGATGGCTGAGCCGATGCACGTGGAGGGCGGTCGGACGGGAAGACGACTCATGTGTGATGTTTGTGGCTCAGATATGGGTTTTGAGCAGATCTGGTTCTCGACGATTTTGGTCGGCTGCTGCATCGGAGGCCAAGGCGCATCGAGAGGGTAGATCAGAGGTGGAGCAAAGGAGGACTTCCATGGCAGGAGGTCGGTGGTCGAACTGGAGTTGGTTGTTCGAAGGTTATGGCCGTCGTCGTGAATGCAGGTTCAGGGCTTCTCAAGATCTAGATTCGGATCTGATTCCGATCCTGAAATTTGATGGCCGCTGGTTTGAGGGATGCTACGGCGGATCGGTTGTGGTGGCAGTGCAATCCCGACAGCGCGGCGACGTCACTGGTGCGACAGGTGGTCGAGAATGGGTGGTCTTCCTTGACTCATCGGGCCTAGACATATCCATGTTGGGCTAGTGGGCAATGGGCTCAGCCTCATGATCTGAAGGCTTGGGCCTTGGCCTGGGTCTCGATTTGTGGCCCACATGAGATACCTATGTTCTATTGCTTTACTTTTTACTGTTTTCAGTTATTCCCGACTCTAACTTATGGGCCCATATTATCCTTTTTACTTTTATCCCTCTATGGATTATATATTGGCTTGGTTTAGATTGGGGGGACTTAGGTTCCTCACACTGAAGTCAACTAATCCCAACTCTTTCACAATTCTTGGTCCCCCAACACCAAAACAACCCGCAACTACCATTTTAAGCCGTCATGTGAGTTTATGTGTATGTACGCTTAAAGTGCAGTTTGACACTTAACTATTCGATTATAGGTGCTCACGTGTGGGTTTATCACCACCCCACCCCTTTATTTTCTTTGGTTCTTGTTCTCGGGTATGGTTTTCGGTCCTTTTTCGGCAGCCTTAACTTTATCATGGTTTTGGTTTAGATGGTCGATTGCATGGTGTTGTTTGGAGGGAGTTCTTCCTCTTGGTCGCGGGTTTCCATATAATTCATGCATTGAGATTTGGTAGGCATCATGTACTTGGGCAGCAACGTTCCGAGTCTCTGATTTAACACTCCTCACTTATTCACAGCTACTGGCGGCGACGGCGACGACAATGTTAGCATACATGGGTGGTGTGTGTGGTACATTTGTTAGTATTGTTGTATTTATGTTTTCTGTTGTAGGAACATATGTCCATAGTTTAGCGAGTTGTTGATTTTCTTTCACTCTTTCTATTTGATCGAGTTAGAGACTCATGCTCTTTATTATTAGTTTTTCAGTTTTGTGTTCGCAAATTCTGTAATTTGAGTTTGCCCCATGATTAATGAATTATTCATTTATCTTTAAAAAAAAAGCTCTACACCACTTTTTAACACAATTAAGATTGGAAAACAAACTAAAGGTCTTATGACTCATATGACTGAAAATCAACTAAATCAAGGCATTAAGCTATCAGCTATGCAACTCCAGTACGTACTTTCTTCCCTTTCATTTTTCCCTTTCAAGACAAAATATGAACCTTACATGATCGACTGTGTATGTGTGCACGTGTGTATATATGTATCTATGCATGTGTACATTTATTGATTTATAAACAATCTCATTCTCAACTTAAGATTTTTAATCATGTCAAAATAATACGAAACGTTAAACATATGGTGTCTTACCTCCAACCAATCTCCTCCATCTATCAATCAATTGATCACCATATTATCACCATTATAGATAAAATCAAGTTAACTAATTAATTAATTAATTACTATATTAGGAATCATGAATCATGCCGATCCACAAACATATCATATCTCTAGACCGAATCTAAGAATTTTGATCGCATGTGAAATAAGGAAACCTTTGGGTCTTGTCAGTTTTGACTCTAGTATGAATAATTGATGAAACACGTGAAAATAATGCAAAGTTGTTATGTTACTATTCTAGCTTCAAGTGGCACCCGAAAAGTTTAGCTAATAATAATTTAATCAAGCGCCCGTTTGCGTATATAAAGCAGCATGTCAGAGGAGTACACATATATCACATAATCAAAGAAGCAAGCAATTTAGATCATGTCTATGATTATAGTACCTTCCCTGTCAAGTCCAGTTCCATAAATTGCTATGCCAAGCATTTGGGGAGATCAGTTCCTCAACTATGATTCTCAAGACATTGTAATGAACTTGTTCTTTATGTAAACTCTGTTTGCAGATTTATATGGTTAATTTTGACTAATCTAGCTTTTACGTTATTGATTTTTTGTTGCAGAAGACTGAGGCACTTTGGCAACAACAGGTCGAGGAACTGAAAGTAAAAGTGAAGAGTGAAGTGTTTACAAATGAAGGTGATTTTGCGCTTCGACTCAAGTTCATCGATGCAATCCAACGCCTTGGAGTGGCATACCATTTTGAAGAAGAGATAGAAGATGCATTGCGACACATCCATGCTACATATCGTGATCAGGATCACTTTAATGATGATAGCGATCTTTCCACTGTTGCGCTATGTTTTCGTTTGCTAAGGCAACATGGATATGAAATCTCATCCAGTACGGACAATTTTCAACGTAAAATTTTTGTTTTCGTCGCGTAAGTTCTTACGTCACCAAGTTGAAGCCACGACTCTCCTAAGTATTAGACGATGAAAAGTGTTTGTCTCTTGAGTCTTTTATTCTAGTAGTGTAGGGTAACTATATGTTTTATAAATATGTTCTTATGCTAGTCCATGGTGTTCATTTATCTTTTAAGCAGATATTTTCAACAAGTTCAAAGACGAAAATGGTAGCTTCAAAGAAGGGTTAGTTGCCGATGGGTGTGCTATGCTGAGCCTCTACGAAGCTGCACATCTTAGGGTCCATGGAGAAAACATACTAGAAGAGGCTCTTGTTTTCACCACTACTCACCTCGAGTCAGCAAAATCCAGTGCATGCTATTCGGCACAAATGACTGAACAAATAACTCAAGCCTTGGCGAGACCTCTGCGAACAAGTCTAGAGAGGATATGCGCCAAGCGTCACATGTCAGTATCAACTCGAAGATGAGGCCGCACTCGTCAAACACAACGAAACATTACTGAAACTTGCAAAGATGGATTTCAATCTTGTTCAGTTCTTACACAAGAAGGAGTTGTGTGCGATTACTAGGTAAGTAATTACGTTATATAAGTAACTTGAAACTTTATAAAGTTTACATCAAATGTATGAACTGAACTAATTTCTATATGTTTGATATATTAGGTGGTGGAAAGAACTAGACTTAAAAGGAAATTACCTTTTGCGAGAGACAGGAAGGTGGAGTTGTTCTTTTGGATAGTGGGAGTATATTTTGAACCACAGTACTCTATTGGCAGGATCTTTATGACCAAAGTGGCTATCCTGCTAACGGTTATGGATGATATCTATGATGCATATGGTACATTTGAAGAAGTCATCGTCTTTACTGAAGCAATTGACAGGTTCAATATATAAATATTTGTAGTCGTTAATGTATCTATGTGTTCAAGAATTTTAGTATTTACATATATTTTTATGATCATTATGATTATGTTTTAGGTGGGATGTCAAATGCATAGATGAACTATCGGATTATTTGAAAATATTCTATTACGAACTTTTGAATGTTTTCCATGAAATGGACAAAGTGTTGGCGAAAGAAGGAAGATCTTACCGAGTCTGCTACGCAATACAAGCTGTACGTAATATACGAATGATCGATGTAGAGCATTTAACCTTTATATTTCTAGTTCATTAGCTTATGAGTTATATGTGTTTGCTGAATCAGATGAAAGATCAAGCCCGATCGTATTTCAACGAAGCTCGGTGGTTGCACGAAGAACGCACTCCAAGCATGGAGGAATATATGAGTGTTGCAACGGTTTCTATTAGTTACACTTTTCTAACAACCATTTCATTACTTGGCATGGGAGATATTGTAACGAATGATGCATTTCAGTGGTTGTCGAATGATCCGAAAATTGTTAGAGCTTCTAATATCATTTTTAGGCTCATAGATGACATTGTTTCCACCAAGGTACATGTACACATTGCTGCACTTAACTTTGAATTCTAGTTGTATCATGATCACCTTATAGCAAACAACTTCAGTAACCATTTTGGTTTATTTTACTTTTGCAGTTTGAGAAAGAGAGAGGGGGGCATGCACCTTCTAGCATTGATTGCTATACGAAGCAATATGGTGTTTCAGAACAAGAGGCGATTGATGTGTTCAACAAACAAATTGTGGAATCATGGAAGGATATAAACGAGGAATTTCTTAAACCCACCGCTGTGCCGATGCCGGTTCTTATGCGCGTTCTCAACTTAACAAGAGTAGCAGATCTCCTCTACAAAGGAGAAGATGGTTCACACGGACGACCGGTCAGGTGAATCAATCTGATTGGTTGCAGCTTCAACCATTGGGGACGAACGACCAGTTGTCTAAAGCGGATCCACCTATTTGTTTGTCTGTTGCCAAAGGCCCTTGTGTCGACTCCTCCAATGCTTGTTTCTCACTAAACAAATCTTCGTAGTAACACGATTTCTCCTCTTGATTTGAAGTCGCAGATGGCAAAAAATAGCATATATCTTCACTTAACGTAACATTCATGGTGACATAAATCCTTTGAGATGGTGGATGATAACACTTGTAACATTTTTGGTGAGATCCATACCCTACAAAGACATACTTGAGAGCTCTAGCATCCAATTTGGACCTCTGATTTTTATACTGATGGACATAAGCAACACAACCAAATACACGAGCAGGAAGAGTATTTAGTGACGGAATGGAGACACATTCCGACAAGACATCAAACGGAACACGACCTTGAAGAGGGTTTGATGGAAGACGATTGATTAAGTGAGACGGACACAACATGGCTTCTCCCCAAAGGTATTTAGGCACGTTAGCACTTAAGAAGAGAGACCGAGCCATGTCCAGGAGATGACGATTTTTTCGCTCAGACACACCATTTTGCTCAGGTGTCTGTGGACACGAGGTTTGATGGATAATACCATGACTTTGGAAGTACTCACGAAAATAATGGTTGACAAACTCCCCCTCCCCCCCCCCCCCCATTATCAGAACGAAAGAGTTTAACCTGAGCATCATATTGAGTACGGATAAGATTATGAAATGCGGTAAAGGCTAAAAAAACAGAATCTTTTGATTTTAGTAACACAACCCAAGATAATCGAGTAAAATCATCAATGAATAGGACAAAATATCGCATTCCAGAGAGTGTAGAGTATTTTGAAGGACCCTATAAATCCGAATGAATCAACTCAAAAGGCATAGTGCTGGAATGAAAACTCAAAGGATAACTAGACCTATGACTTTTAGCCAAGGCACAGGTTTCACAATGCAAGCTAGGCTCACTAACTCCCAAAAACAAAGAAGGCATCGATTTCTTCATAACTCCAAAAGATGGATGACCCAAACGTCTGTGCCACAACCATAGCTCTTTCAACCGATCAGAACTCAATGTCAGGGCTAAAGGTTGTGTTGGTGCTTGTGTTAGTTCTGCGTACATGCAATCCAAGTGAAACAGTCTCCCCCTCAGGTCTCCTTTGCCAATGATTACCCTGGTGCATAGACTCTGAAAAACAACATACATTGGATAAAAGGTTACACAACACTTATTTTGAGAACTCAATTGAGATACAGACAAAAGATGATGAGACAACGAAGGTACATAAAGCACATTATGCAAAATAATGGATGGTGTAACCTGAATAGACCCAACACCTAAGACCGGAAAGGACACGCCATTGGCATTAGAGACATGGGATATATGAGGGAATAACAAAGACATAAAAAAAAATTTATCATAGGTCATGTGATCGGACGCTCCGGAATCAATAATCCAAGTATCACTACCAGTAAAGTCAGAAACACGTAAAGCAACACCAATTTTACCTCTGGTTTTCTTAGTCAAGGAAACATTACCCGAAGGGTCTTGCCCTCCAATGCCATAGAAGTCTGGTTCTGGCACTAACTGGACTGCTGCTTTGCCTCCTCTACCACCACGACCTCTACGTCCTCCGGTGTTATTGCCTCCTCTCCAACCAGAGTTGTTAGAATTAAATTTTCGGAGCATAGGGCAATGACTCTTCATATGGCCAACTTCCTTGCAATAGTGACAAGTAAATTGATTATAATTTTGACCATGCTGATATCCTTGACTTCGTGGTTGGTAGGACTGGTTCTGAGATGGAACTAGGGTAGGGTTCCCTATCCGAGGTTGAGGTGGCGGTGTAGCATGGATTGCTAAACCAGAAATTTCAGTATGAAGACCCTTTGCAGCTGTTTTGTTGGCTTCATCTCTTCGGATATAAGCAAAAGCTTGTTCTAGAGTAGGTGGAGTTGCAAGGCGCAAGAGCTCATTCTTTGGTCCTTCAAAGTGAGGATCTAAACCAGCAAGAAAGACATGAACACGCATCTTGTCTTGTTCCTTCCGGTAGAAAATGATATCTGCTTCACATGTCATAGGGTTTGGGTTTCTTTGATCAAGCTCATGCCATATTGTCTTCAAACTCGCATAAAACGTTGCCACAGGTTGTCCACTCTGAGTCAGTTGAAAGGCTTTTACATTCAACTCATGGACACGAGCAAAGTCATTACCATCATAATACGTTGCAGCAACAGAGTCCCAAATCGTCTTGGGAGAATCAAAATTAGAAAACAACTCCATTACCTCCGAAGTCATAGCTTTGAGAAGAATTCCCATCACGTTAGTGTTTTCCGTATCCCATTCATCGAATTTTGGTCCTACAACAGGTTGGTGGCACTACCATCAACATAACTCCACTTTCCCATTCCTTTGATATGAATCTTCATAAGCCTCTGCCATAACTGATAGTTGGTGCCATCAAGCTTGACACCAAAACTAGAGTTGTCCGTAACATTCTGAACAACAACAATCTCTTGGGTCGCAAGACTCTTCTCTCCAGAACTCTGAGAGTCTTCCCCACCAATAATCTTCAAATCCACCATTCTTCCTCCTTTAAATATTCAAAGAATACAATACCACACCACTTAACACCGCCAAAAAGATTAGCCAAGTCCCTAGACGTCAAACAGGGCCACCTTAACTATCAAACAAGATCTGCTTGATGCACCAATTAAACAAATTTGCATTTCAACCGATTAAACAATAGCTTGCTCGAAACCTCCCAAATCAGACAAAGCTACCTTCACAACTGAGAAACACCAAATGCCAAAACTTCAAAAACGAAAAGAACTTCAATTCGCAACGGAACAAAACCAATCGAGTCCGAATGGATCTTGATCGGCTCTGATACCAAGTCAAAAGGAACCAGAGGATTTGATAAACTGTTATTCTGTATATTCATGTTCTCCAGGAATGGACTATTTATACAAGACATACCAATACCTAATAGGAAACTAATTACAAGGAAATAATACAAAATATTCCTAATAACAGCAAAATATTCACAGTCCCTGATATTAGGGGATATGACTCACGCCAACAAGGAAGATGACCAAAGATAGTGTTGCTGCAGTTATTATCGATTCAGTGCCACTGTGATCGAGTTGGTTCAAAAGATAAATGCATGAAAGCTAGATTGTTGTTTACTCTTTCATTGATCAATAAGATGCAACCCCAGCGACAGAATAAGGTCGAACCACTTTCCGTGCATGTTGAAGATGGTGTTGGGTTCGCACGTTTGTTTTGTTTAGTGTGTATTTTTTTTATTTTTTTTCTCTTTTTAATGTTGCTCCAAGTTTGTTTGGAATAGTGTGTATTGGTTTTCCCTTGTACCCTTGTTTGAAATCGTGTGCTTCGTTTCTCAAGTTTGTTTGAAATAGTGTGTATTTTTTTTGAAGGAGATGTGTAATGGATATTTTCAATTGATCGTAAAGATCATACACAATTACATGACCACGTTCAGTCAAGTTAATGGACCAGAAATCACCTATTATAATTTGATGCTCGAGTAGTGCACTGATTACACATTAAATAATTTAATTCTAGCGAACAATCGTTTAAAACCAAGGTTGTGCGGAGATGAAACAATCGAAGGGGGAGAGATGTGATAACTAATGAGAAACAAACACATTTTCATACATTGAAATGCACATGAGATACAATACAATACAATACAAGAAACCCATAAATTACAGCAGGTGCAGAGGCGAAAACACATTGGGGCCTACTAGCTCCCATGCCCTAGTCAATATATAGAAGATAGCATGTCTTGATGTTAAAAACTTTTGAGCTTTGATTGGATGAGGGACTATATTGCTTGGTAACGAAAGATATTTTAAACTATATATGTTTCCTTTCATTCAATAAGAGGCTTGGTGGAAATATAATCAGAGTTAAAGTGGTGATATTATTAATTCAGGTTGATTAATATAAATGAATGATACTCCGAGCTCTAAAGGCAAAATTGAATGCTGTTAATTATTCAAGGACATGGATCAAAGGTTCTAAAAAATAATAATTCTAAGAATCATCTTTTAAACCACAATTTGCAGTCAAATGTCAGGCTAGATTAAAATCTGATTCATACATTCCAGGTAAATTATGAAGTAAAAGCTGATTTCATAGATTATATTTTGTTGAAGACCACATGATTAGCTGCTAACGAATTTTGGCAATCCATCCATTCAACATTGGCATGTGAATAGTATCCTTTGATTCAATCCATTAAAGCATTCCCGCACTATCATTCTCTTAATAGTTCTAAACTAAACATGTAGAAGAGATGTAAAAATTGGCAGTTTCATGATTTGATACCTCTAAGCAGGGAGGAAAAGAGCAATCGGGCGTAGACTTGGTAATTTTTTATTGAAGAAAGGTGCTACACCTGCAATGAAATGATAATTTCGGACCAGACCAAAGGGTGTCATTCAGTGGCGAAACCAGGATTCACACCTTGGGGGGTCCAAACTTAAAATGAAAAATAACTTAGTGTTAAAAAGAAAAAATTAATCAAAAGCATCAAACAATAGACTTGGCAATGAAACACTATGTTCACAAGTTTTAGCCATTTTCTTTAAACTAATTACTTGTCAAATGCATTTGCCATTCTCACGATGTTTTTTTTCATGTGCAAATCGAACAAAACATTAAAAATTGATACAAGTTCAATCGAAAATACAATAAGATCAAAGAAATATGATTATAACTTTAATTATATTGCATGAAGAAAAGTGTTGAAGAAATCTTGATAGAGGCTACTGCAGGTTTCAACGATAATTTGCTATTATCAGAACCCACCCCGAATTTCACTATGAAATCCGAAGTAAATTCTGTGGGGTCCACCTCTAAGGAAAATTTACCGAAAACTCGACATAACCTTCCTTGAAAATGGACAACCCTTCCTAAATAAAACACTTGCAAATACTTCTAAAAGTTCCAACTCCAACCGTATAAACTCCTGGAGCCTTCGTGCTCCCCACAAATCACAACATCTCCCAATTAATATTTACTATTCTAACAAAAATCTCATAACCAATAATTCATAGGTTCAGAGCAATTATAACAGTGAAGGAAAAATAAATATATATATATATATAGTTCATATCCAGAGTGAAGCTTCACTTTGAAATTAAAATGTGAAGTTCCTTATTTGACTCACTTTTCGGTCATATTTCCACATCTCCACCGTTCAGTTTGTAGAACCTAATACATAGATCACTCATGCCAATTTTCATTGAATTTGATGATCGTTAAGGTTCCAAATTAGATTAAATCGATGAACGGAGCATAAATCTGTCTATTCAGCACTGTTTCTGTAAATAACGATTATGAAAACCCAAGTGATCATCAATTCAATGAAACTTGACATGAGTGATCTATGCATTAGGTTCTACAAACTGAACGGTGGAGATGTGGAAATATGACCGAAAAGTGAGTCAAATAAGGAACTTCACACTTTAATTTCAAAGTGAAGCTTCGCTCTGGATATATATATATATATATATATACACATATATATATATATACAACGCTTCTCAGCTGCGGACGTCCGTATTTATTCTTACGGTGCGGATTTCCACTTTACACTCACTTTTCAATCGAATTTTCACATTTCCACCATCTAGTATTTAGATACTAATGTATAAATCATCTCTACAAAAATTCTGCAAAAATTCAGCCAATTTGGTTATCATTAAGACACTCAAAACTGCGTTTTTCTGTTATAAACATGAACGGTTCAAGTTCGACAGAATTATGTTCATCCACAGAAAAACGCAGTTTGAGTGCCTTAATGATAACCAATTGGCTGAATTTTGCAGAGATGATCTATATATTAGTATCTAAATACTAGACGGTGGAGATGTGAAAATTCGATTGTAAAATGAGTGTAAAGTGGAAATCCGCACCGTAAGAATAAATGCGGACATCCGCACCTGAGAAAATTTGTATATATATAATATATATATATATATATATATATTTAACATAATACTATAGCGCCTCGCGCTGGTTACTGTGCTTAAGAACAGTGTAACTTGGGCCTGGGCTTTTTCTTCTCTCCTTGGTCTCTCGCTCGGGATTGGGCTTGCGTTTCGCCGTATTCTGATTCTTTTTCTTGCTCTCTCTCTCGATCTCTCTCGAAACTCCACCGAATCGTCTTTTCTTCGTCTCTCTGCGTCCTCTCCCTCTTCTTCGTTCCTGCCCTTTTCAAAAGGAGAAGAGAGATCGCTTCTCAAGTCTTCTGATGAGAAGAGAGATCACTTCCTTGACCGATCAGTTCAATCCCTCTTTTTTCTCCGCGCTTTCTGTTCTTTGTCTCTCTCTTCTTCTTTGCTCTCTCTTTTCTGATTGAACTGATCGGTCTAATCCATTTGATCAAACATGGGGATTGCGTTGAGCAATCAGAGATATTTGAGGGATTGAGCTCTAGGTAAGCTTCTGATTTGGTTAATTGATTGAAGGTTGAATTTCAGCAAATTATTTAGGGTTTTGATTGGCTCTGCTTATCGATATTGTGTAGCTATTTCAGATTGGGTTGCAATCTCAAGTCTTCTGATGAGGTATGAGTTCGATTCTGATTTACATGTTTACTATTTGTTGTAATTTCTGTATACACAAGCTGAATCCTTGGGACTTGCACGCCAAGTGTTCGACGAAATGCCTAAGAGAAGTATTTCCTTAAAACATAATGATATCTACCTATGCTGAAGCCTGGTTTGATTGTTTTCCACTGTATTAAACCTCAGCTTTCTAATGTTGATTCTTTTACAAACTCTTTTTGCTCTTCACTCTTCTACAAAATACATGCCTTTTCACTAGCTTTGATCAATCAATCGATTAATTGCTATCAGAGTTCTGCATTTTGTATCCCTTTCCATGCAGGATGATGCAAAGATTGGTTATGGTGCAAACTCAGAAAAATAGGAAATTCACGGTCATTTAAGAAGAAGGTACTTCTTTTCAAAAAAAGAAGAAGAAGGTACATACATGTCCTGTTTGTCATCTATAATTTTTCTTTGCATGGGATGATTTTGATCATGTTACTACCAGAAGAAATGTTTTAGCCGACGAAAATAAAAAAACCACGCCGACGAAATATTTTTTCATTGGCTAAAGTTCACATTAGCCGACGAAATTTTCATTCGTCGGCTAATTTAAATTTTCGTCGGCCATCATTAACAGACTATAGCCGACGAAATATTTAAAAGTTTAGCCGAAGAAATTAATATGTCGTCGGCTAAAGTGGTCTATATTTGCAGATCTGGACAGCAGCAGCTCATCTGGGAAAAAAAACGGGAGAAAAAGTTTGGGTGTTGTCAAAATCTGTCCATAATTAGTTTGTGGAGCTATATATAGGTACGTATATGTATATATATGTTAATTAATTGAGTTTTATTTGAGTTGATCGATTTTGAGTGTGATTGAGTTGATTAATTTTGAGTGTGATTGAGTTGATTGATTTTGAGTACGTTGGATGTATATATATGTGTGTTGATCGATTTGGTTGATGATTTGAAAATATATATGAATTAAGTTGTTGTTAATAAATAGTAGATATATATATGTTAATTAATTTATAATATTGTGTTGATATGGTATGAAGTTGTTGATGATATATATGAGTTGATAATGATTTTGTGATGATGTTGATATAAATATTGTTATGAGTTGATTGATTTGGAGTACGTGGATGTATATATATATATATATATATATATATATATATATATATATATATATATATATATATATATATGTGTGTGTGTGTGTGTTGATCGATTTTGTTGATGATTTGATATAATATATATGAAGTTGTTCATAAGTAGTAGATATATATATATAATATTGTTATGTAATATTAAGTATATATATATATATATGTGTTAATTAATTTGTTGTTGATTAGTTGTAGTACGTAGAATATATATGCGTACCAAATGAATTGAGATTTTATATATGACATGAAATTTAATTAATAATTAGCTAGCGTTATACATATATATTTTATTTTATATTCAGGATATGGATAAGTGTTGGATTCGCTTCCAAAATGGGACAAAAGATATGGTGCAAGAGTTATGAGTTTTCTGGAATATGCGCTGGCTAATGTTAACGAGAATACAATTTTCTATTGCCCGTGCACGAAATATCAGTGTCACAGCGATATGCATCGATTTGCGATTGACAAAGTATGGCAGCACCTGAGGAGTAACAGGTTTTGGGAGAAGTACACATGTTGGTTATATCACGGTGAAACATCATTAGGGGGTCCGCATGATCATGGCCAATTTTATGAGACGGGCAGTACATCCAACGATCCAACAACGGCATTCATCAACGATGTTTCCTTATGAGAGCGGTGTATGCACTCAAGGACATTATATGTCTGACCCGGTGCAGCCCTTCCCTAGAGCTGTCAACACTGCTGGTATTGAAAAGTACAACAAACTGTTTGCTTTCCAACATACCCCTGTGTACCCCGGTTGTCAGAAGACCGTTTAATTTAGAGGACGTAATACATTAATTTGTAATAAAAAAGAATGTATTACCTTTATAGTTTACATATGTTGAATTCATATTTCTGTTATTTTATATGAATTTTGGTGATATATGAACAAGAAGTGAGTATGGTTTACATGTATTACCTTAAGTTTTTTTAATGTATTTTTTATACTTAAGCCGACGAAATACACCATAATTCGTCGGCCTAAACTATCTTAGCCGACGAATTATATTAGAAGTCGTCGGTTAATATCAGTTTAGCCGATGAATACGCTAATATTTCGTCGGTTTTATTTATTTTTTTATTTTTTTATTATATACTATAGCCGACGAATATATTAGGGTATTTGTCGGCTAAACCCTAAAATTTTTCTATTACATACTATAGCCCTATCTTCGGTGGTTATTTTGCGTAAAATTTTTATACTACTTGTTGCGTCTCATCAATTTGAAACTGTTTTCAGTTGAAGGTCCGGCCAAAATACGAAATTTAGACGGTCCAACGACCTTTTCCGTGCATTTAGAGGTTTGATTTACGGGATTAACCGTCCGGATCGAGCACTTAACCTTGTCGGATCAAGTTGAATTTTTGCCCATATATGTATTTTGTCATGATGGTCAGATCTGACGGTCGGATTTCCGTTTCTCAAGTTTGATCATCACAATCACAACATGCCTACTAATGTTGTATAACTTGTTTATCAAGTGTTAAGTAAATGTTCCGTTTCAAAAACAAACTATATGTAAAACCTTCAAACGCAAAAAAGTCGTGAAATAAGATATGACCAGAATGGTGAAATACATCCACGGTTGAAAAATCATAGTATTCCGGTAAAGTTTCGGTGCCGATAGTTGCGGTCAATGCAATTTTTTATTCTTTTTCCCTATGAGTAGCCCTATCTTCGGTGGTTATTTTACGTAAAATTTTTCTACGACTTGTTGCGTCTCATCGGTTTGAAACTATTTTCAGTTGAAGGTCCGGCCAAAATACGTAATTTAGACAGTCTAATGACCTTTTCCGTGCGTTTAGGGGTTTGACTTAACAGATTGACCGTCCGGATCGAGCCCTTAACCTTGTCGGATCAAATTGAATTTTTTCCCATACATGTGTTTTATCATGATGGTCAGATCTGACGGTCGGATTTTCATTTCTCAAGTTTGATCATCACAATCACAATTTGCCGAATGTATAAAAAGTACTATAGTCGACGAAGTTCAAAGGTTTAGCCGACGAATTTCAAAGGTTTAGCCGACGAATTTTAAAGGTTTAGCCGACGAATTTCAAAGGTTTTGCAGACGAATTTGATCTTAGCCGACGAGATTATTATCTTAGCCGACGATATTATTATCTTAGCCGACGAAATAATAATTTCGTCGGCTAAAGTTGTCGGGTATAACACCCAGCGCTCGACAGCAGAAAAGCCCTAGCCTCCTCTTTCGCCTCCTCCGCCTCCTCTCCCTCTCCCGGTCTGCTTCCTCCGCCTCCTCTCCCTCTCCCTCTCCCGGTCTCCCTCTCCCGATCTCCGCCTCCTCTCCCTCTCCCGGTCTCCGCCTCCGCTCCCTCTCCCTCTCCCTCTCCCGGTCGCCCTCTGCTGCTCGCCTGCTCCGGCCCTCCCTCCTCCTCCTGCTGCTCCGGTCCTCCCTCCTCCTCCTGCTGCTCCAGCCCTCCCTCCTCCTCCTACTATTCCGTCCTCGAGCCCTCCCTCCTCCTCGAGTACATTTCTGTTTCACATTTCATTTTGTGTTTGCTTTTATTTTCCGGTCAAGTGCAATGTTGTGGTGTTGTTAGGAAGTGTATATTTATATTGAGGAAGTGTATATTTTTATTTAGGAAGTGTATATTTGTATTTAGTATTTAGAAAGTGTATATTTGTATTTAGTATTTTGTGTTTGCTTTGATTTTCCGGTCAATTGCAATGTTGTGGTGTTGTTAGGAAATGTATATTTGTATTTAGGAAGTGTTTATTTGTATTTAGGAAGTGTAAATTTGTATTTAGGAAGTGTATATATATATTTTTTTTGACTAATTGAATGGGTTTACATTGTTTGATTTTGTGGACTTGATTCAAATTAATATTTTAAACAAGATGAGCGGTAATATTAGATCGACGAAGGGTTCGAAGGGCCAAAGGTCCGAATCGTCTGAGGGAACCTCTAGCAACCCTCAAACTTTCAGGGCCTCATGATAGCTAGACATGCGAGCCTTCTGCAAACGGCGCAGAGGCAGCCGGAGGTGCCCCCTTCATCGAGGCAACGGGGCGTCCCTCATCCTCGAGGCAGTTATGGCCTCAGACCCAGACGGAGGTGTCTGCACCCCGTATGCCTGAGATACACCGGGCGCCCACTTCAGGTCCTACTTCTTCGGATAATGGGTCATCTGGGGTACAGATGCCGCCGCCTCATCTGTTCCTTCCGCGGATGATACCGGCCTTATCTGCAGTCGATGGCTCAAGGACGCCGATTTATCCACAGCCCCCGCCAGTGGCTCCATCAGCGGCGTACCGGTTCGTACCTTTTGATACGCCTCTTATTTCCGCGAGGGTATCATCATCGGCGACAGAGACGAAATCCGTCGCGTCCGCCGCATCGCCCTCAGGTAATGAAAGATGAATGATTTGTTTTCTTATAATTCTCTGATTTTAATAATCAATTTGGTTCATCATGTGATAGGCACCGTCGGAGCGAAGCCGGTAAAAAAGAAGAGAGGCCCCGTCACAGAGAAGGCTCTCGAGAAGATCGTCGGTACCTCAAGAAGGATTGTCATCCGTACTGACGGGGATGGCGACATAGTATCGGGCGGGAAGTCGAGGACGTACTCCGGCCGCGTGGGAGCGCTTATTAGAGATAGAGTCCCTATGTTGTGGTCAGACTGGGGCGAGGTCTCGCAGGAGGTTAAGGACATGGTCCACAATGCGATGTCTGTGAGTTTACAAAATGCCTCAATAATATTATGTATTACATTGTAGATTTCTCGAAAAACTAAACTAATAAACGGTCAAATGCAGGTGTGGTTTGAGGTTCCCAAGCACTTGAAGAGCAGCTGAGCGGACGTTGTGCATGGGGGAAGGTACGTTGGGAAGTTAATGAAAAAACAAAATTGTATGTGATATTAATAATATTTCTAATATTTTTGTTGTATCTGTAGGTACAAGGAGTGGAAGAACAAGTTGCGGACCCATTGGACTACGCACGGGAACGCACGTTCTGGTACCCCTGCTGAGTTCCAGTACAGAGAGTATGAGTGGCGTTGGCTTCTGACATCAGAATTCAACAACCCTCGTAAACAGGTATTTAAAAAAATTAATTAGTTAATTTGTCATTAAGTACGTGCGTTTTTAAATATTTTACTAATAATTTAGTTTTTTCTTTAAAGGCGGTTTTCCGGGCGAACGCTCAGAACCGGCAACGCAACACAAGGAACCATCGTGCCGGTTCTAGACCGTTCACTGTCTTCATGGACGAGGCGGCCAGGAAACATCCAGATGTCAACCAGTACGTCTATACGTACGAGAAGGCATATCCTGACGCCCAGGAGGATATTGTAAGTCATCTTACGTTTTTAAATTTTTAATTTTACTTATATATATGTCAAAATGTTAATTAATAATTTTTTTCCTATCTAATTAGGCGAAGGTGAGAGAGGCTAATGACGAGGTGATGAGTGCTATAATGAGGGAGACATGGCCGGACACGCAGGAGGAAGAGATGTCCGAAGCCATGTCCCAGATCGACACTTCGGATCCGACGGTTGGGGCGAGAATCATGGGCACAGTCTTCCCACCGCGAGCAAACAACTTTTACTGCTAGGGTCTAGGAAAGAAGGGCGAGGGGGTCCTGAAGACCACTCCAGGATTTCAACGAAAGGCAGCCTCGACCAGCATCAGGACCACGACCACCAAGACGACTCAGCTGCTAGAGTCGGAACTTCAGAGACTACGGGAACAGCAAGCTGCTCATGTTGCCTATAATGCTGCGCAGGCAACCTATAATGCCGCGCAGGCAGCCCATTATGCCGAGGTACATGCCATCAGCAGGCCCAACAGCGGCAGATGTTCCAGTACATGCAGGACTTTACAGCTGCCCAGCTTCAGGGACTTCCGGCTCCGCCCATGCCTCCGCCCATACCGCTACCCCAGTCGCCCCAACCTCTGCAGTAGCCCCCAGAAGCGGATATTAATCTAGACGATCTAGATTTTGTGTAGTTGATGAATTATATAGTTTTATGTGCTTGTTGTTGGTTATA
Organism: Fragaria nilgerrensis; assembly: GCA_010134655.1. Taxonomy (NCBI): domain Eukaryota; kingdom Viridiplantae; phylum Streptophyta; class Magnoliopsida; order Rosales; family Rosaceae; genus Fragaria; species Fragaria nilgerrensis. The sequence goes on along the minus strand of CM020978.1, from coordinate 28,341,388 downwards.
TGGAATTGTTTTGGTGTATTTTGCAGCTTGCTTCGAATGGTAATTTAGAAATTTCGGGTTTTTTTTTATACTGGAATTGACTTATAGCCGACGAAATACGCCATAATTCGTCGGCTATAATAATGTTAAGCTGACGAATTATGGAATGTGTCGTCGGCTAAACCCTCTAAAGCCGACGAAATACGGTCTGTTTCGTCGGCTTTAGTTATTTTTTATTTTTTAATTACATACTATAGCCGACGAATATATTAAGTGTTTCGTCGGCTAAAGCTGAGAGACTAGTCGACGAGTTGTTTCGTCGGCTAAAGTCTGAGAGACTAGCCGACAACAGAAGTTGTCGTCGGCTAAAGTCTGAGAGACTCGTCGGCTAGCTATGGGACAATAGCCGACGACGGGCTATAGTTTCGTCGGCTAAAGCCATTGCCGACGACATTTTTCCGACGAAACTATAACCGACGAAGTCTTGTCGGTTAAGATCTTAGCCGACGAAAATTTTTTGTCGGCTAAAGTGCTTGTCCTGGTAGTGTGTTACTTGATTTTCAATACTTATCATTCCCTGGGATTCAATGTGAATCCTGCAAATGTTTTTTGGTTGAGTTATTGAATGCATGTATTATTTTTTGAAAGATTGTTCTTATGGACACATGGTTATTAAATGTATAGATGAGGATATTTTTCTCACTTGAAGAACTCTGAAGAAGTCCCCTGGAGTCCTTTTAAAGGCACTTGCAGTGTTTGCAATGCGCCAAATTAATCTTACAAAGGTAGGTCCCAAATTTCCTAGGTCTTCTCATAGTTGCATAATGGTAATCTGTGGATTACTTACTTTATTACTTTAACCAGCTTGCAAAATGAGCCTATGGAGCATCTGATGATTGTTAAAGCGAATGTCCAAAACCAAAGTAAATGCAGTTAACATCTCATACTTCCATGGTAATGAAATAAGCATGCGCTTGAGATTAGTATTGATCATAGGACTTCATTACAACCTCAATATGATTCGTGCCAAATATTACAGTCACTTTTATTATCTGTTTGAGAGCTTGAAGTACTAACTGAATTTTTCTCTCATATTTTGTGTTTTCTTGTCTGTTGCTTTCATTGAAGTTTTTAAAGGAGCTGTGCAGACAAAGCACTATGCTGATTTGGGTGTATTTTTCTTGGGGTTCAGGAGTACCTTGGCTTTACAGGTTTGTATCTCTTCTTCATTTGTGTTGAGACAGTTTGGTGTTCTTTGTTGGGTAGTTGGGTATTAAGCTCAGGAACAGGAGCCTGCCTGTAAATATTTTGTTTTTTTTACTTCGTCTTTCTTAATTTCCTACAGAGAAACCCTAAGGGAATGAGTTTGACTTCGCTGGCAGTATCATTTTGCTTTTATGGTTTTTCATTGTTTTGTTTTCTGGATTGAATAATTGGTTGCAGTTGGAGAATGGTGAACACAATTGTCCTAACAACTGAACTTCCTGAGAGAATAAACTACACAATTGGTAAAACAATTAATAAAATAAGCTGATGCATAGATACCTTATTCTTTTGAGTGACTTGACATAGGTTGATATAAATTATTAAGTTGCATAGTGCAATAACATTCTGATAAAAAAAAATTGAAAATATGTAACCAATTAGTCATGAAATCAAACTCTTATTTATTGTTCTATTCGGTGAATGAATACATGTACAGTTTATTAGATAGAGTACCCTTATTAGATATCATTTAGGTTCTAGATCATATATACTACATAATAAAATTACAGTTTCAATTTTGTTTAGAACTCCAGTTGTATGTGTTGGTTAGCAAACTGCAAACTTAATTACTGTACAAGAGTGCATTGATGAGTGATAATTTCTCAATACAGTGGTGGCACCAAACACTGGAAGAAGAACGGTTCTTCTTTACAAGAGTAGAAAAAAGAAGAAGAAAGGAATGTGGCAGTGATAGTAAAAGAGACAGCGAAGCTTTATTTTTGGTTCTCTACTCGATTTGAAATTCTCAGATCTCAATCAAATCGTGAAGGTATGGTCTCTTATGGTTTGATTTCAATGATTTCATATGAGTTTTTTGGTTTCCTGCATTTGTGATGGTACCGAGCTTCAGTCTTGGTGAATTGAGTATTTATGTAGCTTTCTAAGGTTTTTATCTTTTTCTATTTTATGTTTGATTTTATTTATAATTGATATGGCTTATGATCATTGAAGGCTGCAATGAATGTCATTCTGAAGTTTGAATTTTGCTTTTCATTTCCTGTTAGTATCAATATTTGCAATTGTTGGTGATATCGTAGCTGTATTATTTTTCAATTTTGTTTTTGTTTTTTAACAAAAGGTGAGTAATTTTTTTTGTTCTTGGATTCTTAGTACAAAGGTTTATCTCTCACTGATCAAACAGTTACTTACTATGATTTTGTGTCATTCTCCATTTTATTGGCGTGACACATAGTGGCACTGGAGTGGCTTTATTGCTGTCAGTTTCCTTCGATTAAACCAGTTGAACAGACTATTTCCTCTTTTGTTTTTTATTTGAAGGTGTTTGACAAAGCCAAAGGGGATTCATGTTTCATGACTTGGTTGGTTGCATTGGGCATGAGTACTGTGGCTGTGATTTAGTTTTTATGCTTACTGTTTTGCTTATTTCTTTTTTGATCCATATAGCTTATTAGAGTACTTTAAAAAGTTCTTCAAAGGAGTTCTTTTTTTTCCTAAGAAAAAAAATTAGGGTTGTGCGGCTGTCAAAGATTTTAATCAGAACAAAAGTTTACTATCAACAGATAAATTTCAGAATATGATGCAAGATATTAAGGTGTTGATCATAATGCTACATTTAAAATATGGACATTAGTGAACAAATGTGATGCAACTCATTGCTTCTTTATTTGCAAGAATGTTGCAGCTTCTGTTCTCTTATGAATGGCTTTCCATGTTATGGATAATTTATCAATAACTATGTGTTTCGCATATAGTCACCTGAAGAGAGAATATCTCGAAGGAGAAGGTTCTTTAAATTTTTATGCAGGTATAGATGAACAGATAGATATGTGGCCTTTTTATGGGACAAAGGTTTTGGCATCCAACATATAAGAAGAAGGGAGATAAAGTTTATTATTACTAGCTAGCTCGACTACTCAGTACTGTTTAACCTTCAGATAAACAATTCTTCAATCACCTCACACATAATGTATATGCAGGCAATTAGAAAAGATGAGTTCTTGGTCTCACTATGAAGTTATTTAATCATCTTCAAATTAATAAGCATTTAGCACTCAACCTTAACTGTTGTAAAACTTTCAAGTAATTGATCCTTTTATTTTTGTTTATCACAGGAGGACAGGGGTTCCAAGTGCTGTATTCAAGGGTAAGCTTTAGAAACTAAGTGATCCTTTTGTTTGGTCTGTATGTACAATATTCACGTGTCTTGAAGATTCTAATTATCATCCATGTTAAAATTTCTCTCTTATTGATCAAAACCAATGGCATGTGTAGTTATATACTCTCTAAGACCTTGAGAAACCATGACTGTTAGAGGAATCTTCTTAATAAGTCTTAGATGTCATGGTGTGAGAGTTCTACCCCTTTTAATTGATCATGATTACTATTTTATGTCATGAAGAACATCAATTGAGCAAGGAAGAAAATGCCAGATCATGAGTCCATTGAGCAAAAGTATAATATGAAAGTTTATCCCTTTGAGCAATTTCACAAAGAGAAGAGTTGTATCTTCCAATAGTAACAAAGAAGTGATAGGAAAAATGATCCTCTTTAGATTATAAGATGTATTGATTTTTTATGTCTTTAAACTAGAGCAATCTAAGCTCCACTTGAGGAAAAATGGGTTGACATTGGCTGGCAATAACCTCATTCAATGGATCAACAGATTAATGAGCATCTAGAATAACCACATTTTTTTTATCAAGTTTGTTTATATAGTTCATTGGTGCAGGTAAGTGGTGAGAAAAAAGAGAGAAGAAAGTTAATTGAGACATGAAAGGGAGGTTATTGACAACCTTGGAACTCTGCAGGTATATTTTCAGATACATTCTTGCAACTTTTTTTATTTAATTCTGGAACATTCATGTTTTCTGTTTATGATGAACTTATGAAAACCTTGGCCTTTGTTGTATTTTCTATCTAAAACAAGGGTTTAACTTCAACATGAATCAAGTCGGTCACATTAAGACTTACTTACAATTTATAAATCAAGGTCTACTTTTCATGATGAGTGAAAGGAATTGAAGATGAGTTGAGAGGACAGAGGAAAGAGCTGATTCAGTTAACACCGGTAGTTCATACTTCTTTTCAGTTTTCCAGTTGATCAGAAGCTTCTTTGAATTTTGCTTATTTCTATCAATTTTTGTTGAATCCAATTTCATGTATGTTTGCACAGAGTTGTTTTTGTTTGGAACTAGGACGTGGAAGTTTTATATCAGTGATTTTATTTTCAGGTATATATGGTTTTAAACCTGTTTGATATATATTTTTCTTCTTCAACGTTGTGCGATGCTTGAATTTTTAGTTTCTAATATCATTTGCACCATCGGCTGGGTAAGCGCATTTCAAAACAAAAGAAAAAATCAAAGAGGTAAATATTATGTAAACTTGATCTAAAAGTTTTGTCTTTGAGTTCTTCAACTACAAATAATCTTCTTTTCGCACATAGGCTTGAATCTTTGATTTCTACATCCAAACCTGATATATCAAATGGACATATGACTTCTAATTGAAAAAGTGATCATATTTTTTGTGAACAATGAAAACTTGGAGTTATACACACACTCACACACTTTGTTCTCTGTATTAAATAAAATGTAATTAGTCTTCACAATTTCAGTTCGATCCCAATTTCAGTTCAAGAATATTCACTATGAAATTAATGAACACATCCACAAGATTTTATATTGGCCCCATTATACTTTCGGTATAACAATATTAAGCTAGAAGATATTATAGATAATTAAGTGTGGAGTCTTTATGTATCGTAGTAGTGTTGAATATTCCAAGGGTTACCCTATTTACCTCATCAAGTCACTAATCCTTGATGACATAAGAGGTGTCTGGCTGACCTCATAGCATTCAGAATATATACCCTGGGTTACCAAAAGAAAAATAAAAAGGTTAGTACTTAACTAATTATTATAAAACATGTCTTGGAGCATAAGATTTGGTTAGATGGATACAGTTGAAGTTGATATAAATGAGAATGCTTTGTTCATATTACTGCAATTTTTGGTGGTGGACTGGTGGTTATCTAACAATAGTTTTGTTTAAAACAGAGAACCGAATTGCAGTTGGAGCCTACAGTGCCTTTAGTTTTGATTTTTACTTTGTGTTCTTAGGTTGTTGCTATCAATCCCTTTATTGCATTGATTAAAAGCAGAGGTTTAATTCACATTAAATATTAAATTTGGCAAATAATTTACATTTCAATTCTTCTCTTCAATCATCTCAAGTTCTTAATTAATGGTGTTCTTAATTATCTATTTTTGCAGGTTCAATAACGTCAAGGAAAAATTCTCTTTGGAAGCTGAAGACTGGTGGTTCTTAAATCTTAATTGTTGTTGGAGAAAGTGATGTTTTTCTTATTCTCACTGAAGTTTATGTTTCTCTGCCTATGACTATACTATAATAATGTGTTTTTACATCAACAAATCGCGCGGCAACGCGCGGGCTTCTTTGCTATATATATATAAGTGGAAGCTATACGATGGACTATGCCTTGATTCCATGTACGCCTGACCTCAATTATACTAACATGCAAACTGGGCATTTAAAACCGAATGGCCTAGGGGAAAACATTCGAAAATGTTAGAGTGAGTGGACAAAAATAAATTTAATAAAATGAACAAATAAAAATATTTATGCTTTCCCAATTTAATTTCCATAGAAATTATGTTGCATGCGACAGCTCAAAAGCTCTCAACTCATGAACTGATAAATACATGCTAGTCTCCAAAACTTTATAAAATAGAGTCTCTCAGGCTAAAATATAAATATATATGTATGTATTTACACTCGTCATATTCCTTGTACGAATTCTATGAAAAAATAAGAAAAATAGAAATTCATACAAGGTTACGACGTTGGCGTCTAACGCTCACGTCACACCATAATGAAATTTACCTCATTATGGCGGAAAAACACGGGCTACGATGCTTGCGTCTAACGCTCACGTCACACCATAATGAAATTTACCTCATTATGGCGGAAAAGCACGTATAGCTAGCTAGCATTTATATACATATTATCCTTATAATTATCCATATATGATATATATATTCACCGAAACTCTCACTTTCAGTTAATCTCCAACAATAAATAAAACAATAAATAAAATCGTCAAATTAAAATGGTGTCATATGCTCCAACCAAAAGAAATTGACAAACAATAAACCATCTGCATGCATATTATTTAAAACAAAAGTCCACTCATAACTTTAGGCATACGCCCGACAAAATCCGAATAGCCACTTAAGTGAGTTCTCCTCGAACCCTGACACTTAAGTGAGGTCTCCTCGAACCCTGACACAAAAACCATGCTTAAGACCAAACTTCAATTTCAGAAAAAGAATACTTAAATATAAACACCAAAACTCTCCCGCCTAACTCACTACCCTTACTAAAGTTAAGTTTACCGGATTCACACCAAACTCCACAACAACCTTAATTCATCGATTCTAACATTCTAGAATTGATACCTAGGAAATCCAACAGTTGGATCTTCTTAAATTATAAACCAATAAAACCAACTTTGAAAATTCCCAAACTTCAACCAACTTAAATCCAAAATTCACAAACTTTAACATTATTAAACTCCTCCCTTCAAATAGAACCTAAAAACCCAGAAAAACCCTTCAACACGGCGGCGCTGCTGTTTGCTTCGCCGCAGTAGCGGCGGCCGGCCCTACTTCGACCACCACCAATGCCCATCAAAATTTGACACAACAATCTTCACAACACGCACAACAACTTCCCTAACTAGCACAAACACAAATTACAAGTCTAGATATGTTAATCGAACCAAAACATTAAAATGAGCCCTAGAACTTCAATTATACATTTCTCCTTACTATGATTGAACCAAGCTGATTCCGTTTGAGGGATTACTACCCTAGATGAGAGCTACAAAACGAGCCAAGAATCGCTGGCTATGGCGTCTAGAGGAGGGAGCTCCGGCAAAGAGGCAGTCAGGTTCTCGGGGGAAGTTTCTCCCGTTTGGCGGCGGTACACGCTCGGTCACCAGTCCAGGAAGGGAGAGGCAGCGGCGGCTCGATCGGGACCGGAGTGGCAGCCCAGCTTGACCGGACGACGTCGGGAAACTTCCGGTAGGGGGATAGAGAGAGAAAGTCGGGAGGGAGGAGAGAGAGAGAAGAGAGAGTAGGGTTTGGGCTTTTCCCAAACCGGTTCCCCTAACCCCAACCATTTAAAACCCAACTCCAAATAAAATACACCCCAAAAAAATATAACCCAAAAATATATCCTAATAAAAATTACTTTTATACTAACTCAAATTTATTTTTTACCATCTTCAATTATTTCTCCTATGAAATACTCGTCCCTCCAAAACACCTCTAGGGACCTTTGAAATTATAAATTCATTAACAAAGACGGTAAAACTCTTATTAAAACTAAGCAAATAATTAGGGTAAAAATTAAGAATCAGGTTGTGACAGCTATCCCTTCAGTATTTTGACTTTTGTTAATTGTTATTTGATTGGTATACTTATTTTAATTAATTAGTTATTTGTTTTACATGTATTTTTATTTCTTTACAACCCCTACTATACAACTTTTTATAATGTTTATGCATCAAAATAGGTAATCACGTGGGTTTGTGATGGGCTGGGGTCCACTACAAGAATGGCTATTTCTTCAATTATCTATGCCATATAGTTTAATTATCAAGTTTTTAATGAAGAAGTTCTATACTAAGAGCTAGTTTGGTATTGTTGTGACTTAAAAAAAAAATTATTGCGGCTGTATTACGAAAATAATCAGCTGTGAATTAAAACAGTTTTGTGTTTAGTAAATATTAGTTTTAAAAGTGCTGCCAAGATAAAATTTATTAATTTCTAGTGTTTTTAGTGACACATGCTTTTAAAAGTAACATTTATGTTGCTTCTAAAAGTTGTTGCCAATGACATGTAATAAAAAAAAAACTGTTTTTCTTTCATTTACCAAACACTATAAAATCTAAAAATTCGGATAAAACCTTATTTTTTTTATAAAATAAAACTAGACCAAATTAAGCCTAATTCTTTATATGGCCAGCCTAAACATGCATTATTCTCTTCGCCTCTTATTTTCGGACTTATTGTTTAAAAGATTACAATAGTTTTTGTGCACTCAATGTCTTTTAAATTTATGGATCAAGTATTTATGGAGATACTTATTTAGTGAGGATCTATGGGCGATCAATTGCATTTGGGAGGGTGCTCACTTATGGTCTCTCCAAGCGGGAGATACTACGTGCATTAGGGGCTTATGTGAGCGCAACCTCTGCTATTCAACCTGTTAACTATTATGTTTTTGTTCTTTTTCACTTTCTTTGGTTGTCATTTTAGACAAAGAAACATGAAATGTGTCATTGAATTGGACAACCTAACAGTTAAACAAACAATGTCATCAAGCTTTCACAATGAACTAATCCAACAAAAAAGTTAATATTGTCATCAACATCAAGATGAATGACTAGCTTAGACTGTTAGACATCTGTCTTAATTCACTAGATGTCGATATCCCAAACTAAACAAAAATCCATTTCATTTTAGAACTCATCTTACATCGGAAACTTAACACGATATATATACAACCTTGCGGCTTGTTCACTGCTTTAGCCGGAGCTAGCTACTTGTAATCTCACTGCTATCATCCTCTTCATTTACCGTATTCGCATGTCCAGATTCAGTTTTCTCAATGTGTTTAGGCTTTTTGACACTGTCCAAATCTTCAAAGTAGTCCTCTCTTGCATTGCTAGCCAACATGAAGCAAACTAACCAGAATAGCGATGAGTTGAGAGACAAGAAGGCTCCTCCACCAAGCAAACCAGTTTTAGCAGTTGGACAAGTGGCACTGTGGGAGTTTCGATTTCCAGTAATGTTATAATTTGGGTGATGATGCGTTATTATAGGCCACAGCAAAAATGCAGCTGCTAATCCTATTGTAAACCTGTGTTTGTTTATATCAAAACCCCATTATAGTCGGCCAAAAGAGAAAGAAATTGTCAAAATTAAAAGAACGATACTATATAGGACTACAATATACTGGTTCAATTTCACTTTCATAATGAGATCGATTTCATAAATCAGTGAAAAGATCGATCACAAAACTACTTGATGTAAATTAGATTGGTGGAAGTCAAAATTACGTAAGATCTTTGCTCCAAAAAAACGTTACTGCTCTAAAACTCCTCTCAAGCTATGAGAATCCACATTCGAGTATGACTCGTGTGAGAGAAGGAGAGCTAATGTGACTTACAGGGTAATGGTGAAGAAGAGTTGAATTTAGTGCTCTGGAAGAAAACAGATGTGGGATCTTTTCTGCCTTTGTAGCTGTAAAATATAGAGAACCCACCAACAACAGAACATACAAGAAGAAACCCAAAGGATAGCCACGCATAGGCAAGGGTTGGATCAGATGGGTACTTGCAAATCACCATGCCTTTCCCTATTATGGGGACTCCAGCTGCAGGCTACAAAACCCGGGAGCAGAAAATTACACAGAGAAAATAGGGACTCGTATCTGCTGGGTTTATCAAATTAAGAAGTTGAGCCGAAAACATATATGTGATACTAAATAGTATGGTGAAATTGCTTTCAGTGAAGTACATGATTCATGAATTTAGATGCATACCTTGTAGTACCTTGTTTTTAAAATTTAAAAAAAAAAAAAAAAAAAAAAAAAAACACAACGTACCTTGTTAGTTTCAGCGAGAATGCCAAAGAGAAACGAAAGAATACCCAGGGATCCAATAAGCACAGACATCTTCGTCATAGTGGCTGCCATTGCCACTACCCCAAATTAATCAGACTACTCTAACAATGGAATCTCGTGCTCTTCTCAATCTCAACAGTTTTCTCATCGCGTGGTTTACTATGTATAATGTGTTTAGAATCGAGGGTTTGGTAGTTTCCTAATCCGATTAGGAGTCTGGTCTCCCTGTCAGAGTCGCATCCTAGTCTCCAATATGGATTCGATCAACTGAGGGTTCCTCCTCAACTGTCCCAATTGTAATCGAATTTTCATCTTTCTGTCATTTCCAAATGGGGAGAAGAATTAGAATTTTTCCTCACATCATAATATATATATACTCACACACAAAGGCCCTTGCACTGAGGGATCTTTTATTATGATTTATATAAGAGATTGAGCATTAGACTAACTTTTCAATCTTAATCATTCAGTTTTTAGGTCTTAATATGTAGATAATTTCTACAAAATTTCATCTAAATTGGTGATCGTTAAGGTGCTCAAAACTGCAATTTTTCAAGATAGGCAGATTTGAACCGTCCATTGATTTAAGCTAGTTCGAAACCTTAAAAATCACCAATTGGCTGAAAATTTTCAGAAATGATCTACTCATATATACCTAGAGGTTGAATAGTGGAGATGTTGATATGTGATCAAAAAGTTGGGCTAATGCTCAATCCCTCATATAAGTCATAATAAGAGATCCCTTAATGGAAGGGCCCTGTGTGTATATATATATATATATATATATATATATATGTATATATATATATATAATACAAGCCTCGATCTTGAGTGATGCAGATCTAAAATTTAGCAGACTACATATTAGTTACTGACTAAATTTCAGTTTACAAATACATCATTTACACATTATCTTATACATTTAAGGACAAAAATTAACAAATTAGGACAAACTAATATCCACATGTCATATGTCACTACATATTTTACCAAACTACCATTCACTACATATTCTACTGCTACTATGGACGTACTACTGCCGTGTCAACGAGAGACATGCTACTGCCGTGTCAACGAGAGACATGCTACTGCCGTGTCGACATGAGACGTGCTACTGCCGTGTCGACATGAGACGTGCTACTGCCGTGTCGACATGAGACGTGCTACTGCCGTGTCGACCGAAGACGTGCTACTGCCGTGTCGACCGGAGACGTGTTACTGCCGTGTCGACATGAGATGTGCTACTGCCGTGTCGACCAGAGACGTGCTACTGTCGTGTTGACCAAAGACGTGCTACTGTCATGTCGACCATAGATGTGCTACTGCCGTGTTGACATGAGGCGTGTTATTGCCGTGTCGACTGAAGACGTGTTATTGTTGTGTTGACCAGAGACGTGCTACTGCCATTTTGACCGAAGACGTGCTATTGCCGTGTCGACCTAAGATGTGCTATTGCAGTGTCGACATGAGACGTGTTACTGCCGTGCCGACGAGAGACGTGCTACTACCGTTTAGGAATGTGCTATTACCGTGTCGACGGGAGACATGCTACTGCCGTGTCGACATGAGACGTGCTACTGCCGTATCGACCGGAGACGTGTTACTGTCGTGTCGACGGGAGACGTGCTACTGCCGTATCGACGAGAGATGTGCTACTGCCATGTCGATCGAAGATGTGCTACTGTCGTGTCGACATACGACGTGCTACTGCCGTGTCATTTTACGTAAATTTATTTGAAAATGGGTATTTTAGTCATTTTGCCTATGAAAGTCTAAATCAGATTTGGAACCATTAGTTTAGGTTTGGGCTTATGTCCTAATTTGTACACAAAATATTGAAAGTGGAGTTCTTGTATTTTTAAATTTGGTCACGTGCTATTATGTAATTTTCTCTCTAAAATTATGAAGGAAGTGTTTTACTATAGTCACGTAGTGGAACAGAAAAGAGTACCCAATCTGATAGGCTCATGGAAGGAGGACAAAATGTTCATCAGATTCAAGTTTTCGAAGATCAGCATATGGCAGCGTGTGAGAAGTGATCCAATTGTTCTGGATGGCAGAACCAAGTCACTAACACAGGCCAAACAGATTTTGGGTAAATGTTTCTGATTTCAAGCAGAAATTGTCTGACACCAGTGACGGGGAGTATGAAACGAAGATCAATGACTTTCTGAAGAGTGTGGGTGTGCCAGAACATGAACATGCTTTGATTGTTCATTCGATATTCCGGGTTGTTGAGGCTGCCGTCTCCCCTGTGGACGCTGTTGTAGTTGTGGTGTGGGACGTCACGCACCGCATTGAATATGGATAACCCGATTTGGTTCCTGCTAGCTAGCAGATCATCAATTAATTCAGTACTCAATACTGATACCTCGCAATCCTGTGTTATTTGTTTGGAGGATCTTGAACAAGAACCTGTTACTCGGTTGCCATGCACTCACCATTTTCATGTGAATCATGTCCATTGCATTGTTCAGTGGCTGGAGATTGATCACATGCCATCCCTAGGGTAAGGCGACCAAGGCAATCGCCTAGGGCCTCACCTTGGACTAGGCCTCATTTCTTGAAAAACAGTCTAGCGTAACTTGCGTTGGCTTAACCTTGTCCTTTGAATGCATGCAAATTTTGCGTTAGCTTAACTTGGCAGAATCACATACCCATCAATGCCATGCGTCACCCCACCTTTCCTTTCCTTCCCTTCCTTGACACACTTCTCCTGCTAATTCACAAATTCTTTCCTTTTTATATATAATATGAGAAAATAGACGGGGAGTCCAGAAATTCTTGTAAATTAAAATGATGATTTGTTAGTAGGAATTAAAATTTGCTGGTATGAATTAAATATTAGTGATGGGTCAAATTTCCCTCCTTATTTGGAGGAGGATGTCATATGGTTTACTACATGTGAAAAACCTTTCAGTGAAGCCTCAAGACCCATTCAATTAACCAAGAGGCAAGATGCTATATGAATAGCAAAGTTGGTGGTGTGTATATGTTGAAATGCAAGAGAGAGCCTATATGTATAGGCTTGTGGGTGGCTGAATGTTTGACAAAAAAAAAATAGAGATGCATTGATGGTGCATACAAACATTGAAGCTTGAATTAATCAAGGAAGAAGTTTGAATTCTCTTCCTTGTGCATGGACGTTAATGATTTGCATGGAAAATGTATGAAGAAGTTTGCCTATATAAAGGCATGAGCAACGGTGCAATTGATGTACCGGTGAGTTCATCTTGTGTTATACAAGAGTGTAAGTTATAGAGAAAACTCCAAGTCATGAGTTTGTGTGTGTAGCAAAACAAAGTGAGTGTGAGAGTGTATCCCTTCAAGTGTGAGTCTTGAAGTAGTATTTCTCTCCGTGTAACCTTTATTTGTATAATGAAGGTTCTTTGTTGTTGTTGCCCCATGGACGTAGACACTTTGCCGAACCACGTTAATTCTCGGCGTTCTTTATCATTTTATTTCGGCTACATTTTACATTTGTGATTGTGAGTTTTCGATTCCATTCTACAATTTATTCTTCCGCATAACCCAACAGTAGTATCAGAGCTCTTGGTTCTGACCGGGAGTTGGTAGAATGGAAGGATCACGAAGTACTATTATCAGACTCAACCACTCCAACTGGAGATGTGGAAGTCGAGAATGGAGGATATTATCTATTGCAAAGATTTGCACGAGTCAATCGAGGGAGACGATGCCAAGCTAGAAGGGACTACACCAGCAATTTAGACGAAGATGAACCGTAAAGTCATCGGTCATATTCATGAATGGGTGGACGACAGTGTGTTCCACCATATTGCTAACGAAACTAGTGCGCATGAGGTATGATTGAAGCTGGAGTCCTTGTTCGAGAAAAAGACTACAGCCAAGAAAACTTTTCTCATTAAAGAGCTCGTCAACATGAAGTGTCGGGGAGGCCTTCGAGTGACTGAGCACCTCAACAACTTCCAGAGTGTACTCAATCAATTAGCCACGATGAGCATGAAGATTGATGATGAGTTACTAGATAGTTGGGAGACATTTGTTGTTACCATAGGTAACTCTGCTCCTAATGGTGTATTATCTATGGAAAATATTAAAGATAATATGCTGATTGAAGAAACCAGAAGAAGTTCTTCGTCAAGTTCAAAAAATGGTCAATTCTTCATTGCAGCGAATAGAGGAAAGAGCAAGAGCAGAGGACCGAGAGGCCATGGAAGAAGTATGAGCAAATCCAGAACAAGGTTTAGCGGAAAGTGTCATCATTGTGGTCTTCCAGGCCACATGAAGAAAATTTGTTACAAGTTGAAGCGAGAATTCAAAGAAGGGCGAGAAGACGCTACTCATCAACAAAAGGAGGACACAAACAATGTTGTTGCTGCGGTGTCTCATGATAAGTGTGAGTTCCTGTTACTCGGAGGTGAATTTCTACTGGTAGATCATCCTGGAGTTCAATGGATTATTGATTCCAGAGCCTCGTTTCATGTCACGTCCCATATAGAGTTCTTTACTACGTACAAAGCAGGTGACTTTGGTAAAGTGAAGATGGGCAATGACAGCTACTCCAATATTGCTGAGATTAGAGATATTTGCTTGCAGACAGATGTGAGCTACCAGTTAATGTTGAAAGATGTGAGACATGTTCCTGGTCTACATCTCAATCTTATGTCAACCGGTGTACTTGATCGACAAGGCTTTCATCATCATGGTGGTGATGGAAAGTGGAAGCTTACTAAGGGGTCTCTTGTAGTTGCTAGAGGAAAAATATGTTGCACGCTCTACAAGACTTATGGGAAGATTTGCAAGAGTGAGCTAAATGCAGTCGAGGAATCCTCTCCAAGTTTGTGGCATAGATGTCTTGGCCACATGAGTGAGAAAGGACTGCAGATGTTGGCGAAGAAGTCGCTAATTCCTGTTGCCAAAGGTAACTCATTGGACTCTTACGATTATTGTTTATTTGGTAAGCAGAAGAAAATCAGTTTTTTGAAGTCTTTCATGAGGAAAGAAAATATTCTAGATCTTGTATGTTCGGATGTGTGTGGTCTGATGGAAGTCGAATCATTGAGTATGCATAAGTATTTTGTTACTTATATCGCTAAAGCTTCACGGAAGGTTTGGGTTTATTTGTTGAAATCCAATGATCAGGTGTTCCAGACGTTTACAATTTTCCACGCCATGGTGGAAATGGAGACTGGAAGAAAATTGAAGTGTCTTCACAGCGACAACAGCGGAGAGTACACATCGCATGAATTCAAAGATTATTGTGCGAAGTATGGCATCAGACATGAGAAGACGGTTCCTAGAACACCCCAACATAATGGCGTAGCAGAGCAGATGAACCGTACCATTGTGGAGAAAGGCAAATGCATGTTGAAGATGGCCAAATTGTCAAAAGAATTTTAGGGAGAAGCTGTGAAGACTACGTGTTACCTCATCAACAGAGCACCGTGTGTACCTTTGGAATTTGAGACTCCAAATGGAGTTCAGACCGGCAAAGATGCATCATACTCGCATCTGAGAGTATTTGGATGTAAAGCATTCGCACATGTATCCAGGGAGCAGAGATCAAAGCTGGATAACAAGGCGTTGCCATGCATATTTGTTGGCTATGGTGATGAAGAGTTGGCTACCGGTTGTGGGATCCAAAGACGAAGAAATTCATAAGAAGCAAAGATGTGGTCTTTCATGAAAACCAATCAATTGCAAATTTCGACAAAGAGATACTACCGAGAAATGCAGCAACTGACAGTCGCATTTATGATTCACCGTTGCAGCAAGAATCTAATGTTAGGCTACAAGGTGATAGAGTTGAAGATGTACCAGACATGGTCGATACTGAAGCCGAAGATGAGAGGGAGCTTGATCAGGGGGAGCAGCCTGTGAATAATCAAGCAGCAGTTTGTAGAAGCACCAGGAGGCCGATTCCATCCACCAATTATCCATCATCACAATATATTTTGGTGACTAATGATGGAGATGATCCTTAATTATGCAAATTACATCATTTTGACCAGTGACGAAGAGCCTGAAAGTTATGAGGAAGTAAAGATTCATCAAGACAACGACAAATGTAGGCTTGCCATGAAGTCTGAGATGGAGTCTTTACTGAAGAACGTCACCTACAAGTTGGTGATGCTTCCTAAAGGCCGGAAAGAACTCAAGAACAAGTGGGTGTTCAAGCTGAAGCGATGAGAATTGAGAAGCTGACAAAGTACAAGGCTGGTTTAGTTGTCAAAGGATTCAGTCAGAAAGAATGAATCGATTTTGATGAGATTTTCTCACATGTTGTTAAGATGATTTCGATTAGAGTCATTTTGGACATGACTGTTAGCATGGATCTTGAGGTGGAGCAAATGGACGTGAAGACTGCATTTTTTCATGGTATTTTAGAAGAAGAAATATACATGGAGCAACCAGAAGGCTTTGAAGTCAACGGAAAGGAGTATATGGTTTGCAAGTTGAAGAAAAGCTTGTACAGATTGAAGCAAGCACCAAGACAGTGGTACAAGAAGTTTGACTCCTTTATGGGGAGTCATGGGTACAAGAGATTGTCAGCTGATCCGTGTGTGTATATTCAACAACCCGCTAGAGGTAATTTTATCATCTTACTACTCTATGTAGATGATATGTTGATTGTCAGCAAAGATACTGTTATGATTCAGCAGTTAAAAACATATTTATCAGAGTCCTTTGATATGAAGGATTTGGGACCAACCAAGTGGATTTTGGGCATGGAGATTGCCCGTGATCGAGGGAATACGAAATTGTGGTGGTTATCACAAGAAAAGTACATCAAGAAGGTACTGGAGAGGTTCCATATGGAGAAAGCAAAACCAGTTGCTACTCCACTTTCCAGTCACATGAAGCTCAGCTCACAGCAGAGTCCTACAAGTGAGAAGGAGGAAGAAGAAATGGCAACAGTGCCATATGCCTCAGCAGTAAGGAGCTTGATGTACGCGATGGTTTATACCAGACCAGACATAACACATGCAGTTGGTGTTGTTAGCAGATTCTTATCTAATCCAGGCAAGGAGCACTGGAATGCTGTTAAGTGGATTCTGAGATACTTGCGGGGAACTTCAAAGATGAGTCTATGCTTTGAAGTGGCAAGTCTGAACTAATTGGCTTCACTGAGGCAGATATGGCCAAGGATATTGATACGAGAAAGTCCACATCAGGGTATCTGATTACATTTTCAGGGGGGTTGTCTCGTGACAATCAAAACTACAAAAATGTGTTGTTTTATCAACTATAGAAGCATAATATATTGCAGCTACGGAAGCGTGCAAATATATTTTGTGGTTGAAGAGATTCCTACAAGAATTAGGTCATGCATAACAAGAGTTTGTCCTGCATTGTGACAATCAAAGTGCAATTCATTTGAGAAAAAATTTTAAGTTTTCACTCGAGGTCGAAGCACATTGATGTGAGGTATCATTAGATACGTGATGTGCTGGAGGTATCATTAGATACGTGATGTGCTGGAAGCTAAGGAGATACTGCTAAAGAAGATTCATACAGACAATAACAGTTTAGATATGATGACAAAGTCTCTACCAAAAGAGAAATTTGACTTCTGCAGAAGTGCGTCAAGAATGACTCATCCCTCCAATTAAGTCGGGAGGGGGAGATTGATGGGTCAAATTTCCCTCCTTTTTTGGAGGAGGATGTCATATGGTTTACTACATGTCAAAATTTTCAGGACCCACCTCGGATTTCACCTTGAAATCTGAAATGAACCATGCGGGGATCACCTCCAAATGAGATGCTACCTGAAATTCGGCATAACCTCCCTTAAAAATGGGCAACCATTTCTAAAGCCACCTGCAAACACACTTCTAAAATCATACTCCAACCTTGTACTCCTAGAGTTTTCTTACTCCCCAAGTTCATCACATCTCCCATCATATCAAACACTAATCCAAACGAATCCCACAACCAATAATAAAGACATACAATAATTTACTAATTGTATCATCAAAGCATAAATAATAATGAAGGAAAAACAATGAATAAATAATAAGCGGAAGCAGCCTCTGACTATGTCTCGACTCCTTATACGCTCGTCCTCAAATAAACTTAGCTTGCAAACTAGGCATTTGAAACCGAATGGCTCAGGGGAAAGTAATTTAAAACATTAGAGTGAGTGGACAAAAATAAATTAAATAATTTAACAAAAACAAAATTTAATATTTTCCCACGTTTAAACTTTTAAAACCTCGATACACGCAATTTTGATATAACATTTAACTTAAAATCCAGAATCACATAAAAAAAATGGACAAACCAGCCCCGTTGGTTAATCAAATACATAAATCTCGTCATAAGAGATAAACCAGCCCCGCTGGTTAATCAAATACATAACTGAGGAAAATAAAATAAGGGGAAGAGTTATCACCATGTAAGAGGAGCCTCCAAGGCTTGGGTCGGTGCCTCCCAGGCTATAGTAGCGTCTCACGCTAAGCGCTCGACTGACCTATGGTGAGGACCGCTAATAAGGCTAGCTAACAATAAATAATAATATATGATCGGTGCCTCTTAGGCTATAGTAGTGTCCCACGTTAAGCACTCGACTCATCTATGGTGAGAACCGCTAATAAGGCTAGCTAGTAATGAATAATAACAACCCTAGTATGGTGACTAAAAACATACGAAATCACTTAAATCCATAAAACTTCCCCAAGATCATGCGAATGATACGGTTCGTAACCATACTTGAAAATTATCATAAGAAATTAAAATAAAACTCAATGACGTGCCTCACATGTCAAATTATTCTCAAAATCATAATATAAGCGAGAGTTAATTAAAAAAGTAAAAATCGTAAATAATATCTCAATCCAAAATACTCGCTAAAATATTCTCAAGGTCAAGATCGATATTCCATAAATAAATGCGAAAATTATAAATAGCGAACTACCGAAAATCTGATTTTCGGAAATCTTTTATAAATCTCAAAGTCCACAAATAAAACAATCATAATAAAATCCGGAATTTATAAAGAATATCCAAACTCAAATACCAAATTAATAATCCGACCTCAAATCCATAAATCATGACCAACCATTAATCAATGCTTCAAACTTAAATAATGTCCAAGATCATTTCATAAGCCAAAATTATAATATAAGCTCGGAAAATAAAATAATAAATTATAAAATCTTGCATGCATATTTATTTAAAACCAAAATATTCACTCACAAGTTTAGGCATAAGCTCGACGTCGATCCGAGATCTTTTCAACTCGAGCCTCCTCACGTCCTGTTCAAAGGATACTATTAAATTCTAAATTTAAATTATAAAATTAACAAATATAAATGTGAGCCTTAAAACGCTCTCCCTAGCCCACTTCCTCAAATTCTTAAACGGTTTGGGCCGAACCCGTACTTAATCCTTGACAATATATTTTGATGGATTTAAGCCAATTCGAAAGCTCCTCCAATAACCGGTTTCTCACCTATAACCGACAAGTCAACCCATCTATGATTAATTCGAAACTTAATCAAAAACTCCTCCAATACTCACAACCTTAACATTTATAAACTTCTTCCTTCAAAACCAACTTAAAAACTCAAAAAAAACCCTTTAACATGGTGGCGCCGCCAGCAACGGCGGCGGTAGACTAACTCCGACCACCTCCAATGCTTACCAAAATTTGACACAATCTTCCTTTTAACACGCTAAACAACTTTCATAACTACCACAAACACTAATTCCAAGCCTAGATATCGAATCAAAACATTAAATTGAACCTTAGAATTTCAACGTAACTCACCGATTCTCCTCACCTGAAACGAAATGGATTGATTCATTCTAGGGTATTGTTACACCAAGAAAGGCCTTCAAGATGAGCCAAAGGTCTCTAGCTATGATGGTCAGAAGAGGGAGATTCCGGCAAGAACTCCATTGCTGCATAGTCGGCTCTCGAGCAGGATTTCTCCCAAATAACAGAGCTATATACCCGATTACCAACCCAGAAAGATGGAGGAGGAGGAGGAGGAGGAGGAGAGGAACCCACGTGACCGGCGCGGTGGTCTGAATCAGGCGAACGGCGACGAAGAAGGAGTCGGACCGAGAGCGTGCGGGGAGAGAGAGAGAGAAATAGAAATGGGCATTTGACTTTCCAAAACTGGTAATTCTCCTTTAAAAACTTCTACTCGAAAATAGTAAATCATTATCTCTCTTTTTTACCTGATAACTATTACATGCTAACTTCGATTTCAACGTATAGTATGTCTACGGATTCGTAAAAACGTCTTCTACAACTTCTTTAAAGAAATTTTCTCGAAATAATTTTCCTACAAAAAGTCAACTTTAGGTCCTTTAACAGTAAACTATTACTCAAAACAGTAAAAAATGTCAAATAACACAAAAGTAAGTAACCATAATTTAATTTAAGAACCGGGATGTGACAAAAAACCTTTCGGTGAAGTCTCAAGACCCATTCAATTAACCAAGAGGCAAAATGCTATATATATAGCAAAGTTGGTAAAGTGTATATGTTGAAATGCAAGAGAGAGCCTATATGTATAGGCTTATGGGTGGCTGAAATGTTTGACAAAAAGAATGGAGATGCATTGATGGTGCATACAAACATTGAAGCTTGAATTAAGGAAGAAGTTGGAATTCTCTTCCTTGTGTATGGACCTGAAGGATTTGCATAGAAAATGCATGAAGAAGTTTGCCTATATAAGGCATGAGCAATGGTGCAAATTGATGTACCGGTGAGTTCATCTTGTGTTATACAAGAGTGTGAGATAGAGAGAAAACTCCAAGTCGAGAGTTTGTGTGTGTAGCAAAACAAAGTGAGTGTGAGAGTGTATCCTTTCAAATGTGAGTCTTGAAAGGAATGTATAGGCTTATGGGTGGCTGAAATGTTTGACAAAAAGAATGGAGATGCATTGATGGTGCATACAAACATTGAAGCTTGAATTAAGGAAGAAGTTGGAATTCTCTTCCTTGTGTATGGACGTGAAAGATTTGCATAGAAAATGCATGAAGAAGTTTGCCTATATAAAGGCATGAGCAATGGTGCAATTGATGTACCGGTGAGTTCATCTTGTGTTATACAAGAGTTTGTGTGTGTAGTAAAACAAAGTGAGTGCGAGAGTGCGAGAGTGTATCCTTTCAAATGTGAGTCTTGAAGTAGTGTTTCTCTCCGTGTAACCTTTATTCTTATAGTAAAAGTTCTTTGTTGTTGTTGCCCCGTGGACGTAGACACTTTACCGAACCACGTTAATTCCCGGTGTTCTTTATCATTTTATTTCGGTTACATATTACATTTGTGGTTGTGAGTTTTTGATTTTATTCTACAGTTTATTTTTCCGCATAACCCAACAATTACAAGGCACAAAAGTAATAGTTGATGTTTTACTTCTTTTTCTAATAATAATCAGTATAAAATATTGTAAATAAAAAAAATTCGCCTTAGGCCTCAATTTACCTAGGGAAGGCACTGCACATGTGCCCCCTCTGCCGATACCGAATGCTAACGGAAGAAGATCCAGAGGTGCTTCCTAATGTCTTATTAATTACTAGTCTGACGGAAGAAGATTTAGTAACTAGTCCAACAGAAGAAGATCAAGATGTGTTTCCGAACCGAAGATCCAGTTACTAGTCCAACAGAAGATCCAGAGGTGCTTCCTGCTATCTTATAAATTACTAGTCTGACGGAAGAAGATTCAGTAACTAGGCTAACTAAAGAAGATCCAAAGATGCTTCTTGCTGCCTCATCAATTACTAGTCGTGTATGGTCGCGACTTAAATTTAATGTTCGAAAACTTGCTAGGCATGCTCCTAAGACGGAAGATAGACTTGGAGGGGGCTACTAAATTTACCCCTGAGTCCCTGACTCGCGACAGAAGATGCTTCCCAGCACGTTTATTTAACAGAGATAACAGTTTCAGATATCAAATTTTGGTCGGGTTAAGAACGTAAGATACTGTTTTGAAGTTTTTCAAATATGGGATACTAAAAGTTAGCTTCTCTGAAATGAGAGACACTATTTGGACCATTTTTGCTAATTTTTTTTTCTTTTAGAACTTGGTTTTATGTCTACTCATATCATTAATAAAGTATCAACGATTATAACGACATGAAATGATAGAGTTCATCTGTAAACAACATATTTAAAAAATTTCGATACATCCTTACAATCATTCTTAAGAATAAACAACATTTTTTATAATATACCAAAACTATCGATACATATGTAGAGACAATTTCCGTTAGATTGACAAAAAAAAAACATAGATGTTATAAGCGACACCAAAATTATGGTGAATATATTGTTACCCCATCAGAAATGGATTCTGGTTCGGAAACTTGGACCGACCTAGAAGACAGTCGGCTTCAAGTGAAACAGAATTTATGACAAACTTGGCCGGCTGGGAGACTTGGATTTGTCTTTCACTTGCTCCCGAGCACGTGTAAGTGTAATCAAATCACGCGTAGAGGAAGACGAGGGCAATACCGTCATTGTAATCAAATAACGCGTAGGGGAATAGAAGCATAGTTTTTTTTTTTTTTGGACGGAAGAATAGAAGCATAGCTGGCTCTGGGGATTTTGCCTGAGACGACCGAGGAGGAGGTGTGTACGTGTAACGTGCCTGCGACACCCCGTCTCTATCCGCACGTCATCTCACTTGATTAAGGGGGTGTCCTTTTCTTCTTCTTTTATAAGAGAAGATTAAGAGTTGATTTGTCTAAAAAAATAAAATTTAGAAGAGTTGATTACAAAACTAGTGACTCAATGCATAAACGTTAACCTTGCATGTAATCCTGTATCAAGAGGTTGGCCACGTCCGCGATTCAAATTGAAATCCTATCACAACTGTTGTTACATATATTTGTGATATTAATATGCTAGGGGCCGAAACTATGGTTTTTAAAGAAGATCTTCATACACAGTGGCTTGTTATCGAGAGAGACTCCAAGGTCCTGATCGGACTGCTTTAATGATATGGCTACTACTATGTGGTGTATTAGTTCAGTAATTCAAGATATGCAGTGGTTCGCTTCGCATTTTCAAGCTTGTTACTTCTAATATACTCATAGAGAAGAAAATTTTGTAGTTGGTAGATAGTCTCATTAAGCCTAACTCTGTTAATCTTTTAGTATGGTTTTACTGTCTTCCTCGATATGCGTTTATGGCGTTCCATTTAGATTAGTTGAGAATGAGAGTTCTTAGAGGTCTTGTGTTGTAGTTTTACACTCTCTTTGAGTAATCGAAAATAGAAGTAAGCCACATCCATAGATACAAAATGAACAAATTCTTTCACAATCAAAATAACTCTATGAACAAATCATGAAATTATGTAATACTGGCATCTATAAAATATCGTCATACATATGGTTTGAATTAAGGGTGGCAATTTGGACCCTGGCGAAACCAACCAACCATGTACCAACCGTACCAAGCAAATTGGTATGCCAAGTAGTTGGTAACCGAGTTTTCGGTACAGTAGTACCGTACCAAGTTTTAGAAGTCGGTTGGTACGTGGTACAAGTTTTCTTAAAATACAGTATACTATGTACCAACCGAGTTATATTAAAAATAATAAAAAATAATTAAAACTATTAATCTAAGCCGTTGATTAGTGGATCTAACCCTAATCCTTACACAACTCACTCATTCAGTCATTCGCTCACTCTCGCGCTCGCCTCTCTCGACTCATCCCTTGACTTCGCTGCACCCCCGCGGGTCCGCCACCTCGACTCAGCTTCTCGCCACCTTGCCTCTCTTGCCGTCGACTCATCAGCACCTCGCCACCTCGACTCGGCAACGCTAAGGGTAGCGCCTCGACTCTCCGACAAAGGGCAGCGCCTCGACTCTCCGTCGACTTCACAGCACCAAGCCTCAAATCTTCGTATGTATCTATCAATCTGGCAGAAGATCTCTCTGTTTTTTCAAAGGTTTTGATTTGGGTTTATTCAAGTCAAGATTTAGTTTAGTTTAGTTTGTGAACTTCTGTTTGAGTGAACTGAGAAAGTTTTGCTTTGATGGGGATTTGCTGGAGTAACAAGATCAAGTCTGTAAGTTCTAATACATGTATTGTTGTTGTTCTTTTTAAAAGAGTTTTATGCTTTACTCAGAAAAGGCTGAATCTTTTGTTCCTGAATGGTGTGTTATTATAGAGCTACTTTAATAGGTTTTGATTGCAAGGACTTTCAAGCTTGATTTGATTTAGTTGCTAAGGCTATAAATTGGCTACTTCCATAGTGATTAGGAATTTAAGATCCTTTCCTCTATGTTGTATACTTGGTTGTATTATCAAACTGGTAACTCCATGACAGATTCAAGGTCTTGCTTTAGGAATTTGTTAAGTGATGAACTGAATTGAATTAGTAATCTAGCACTCTCCCGGACTCGTAGCATTACTCTTTCCCTGCTAATCTAGACTTTTGTGTTTTCATTAGACATGTGTTGTTTAATTTAAGTATAAGACTTTGGACATTGTTGGGTTGTTGCATTTAAACTTTTGAAGTTTTGATCTTACTTGTTTATGCATTTGAAATTATATGATGTGTGAAATTTTGAATGTGTTTGAACTTTGAATAGTTTGATAATTGATAGAAGTTTGGTATAGGCCAAAAAAAATATTCAAATGAGTTGGGCCTTTTAGTCTGTTGGGCCTCAATCTACTAACTTGGTAAATGCTTAATACCAACCGTACCAACTGTACCAACTAAGTTGGTATATCAACTTTGACGGTTGATTTTGGTACAAGATTTTTCCTACCAATCTTAAGTTGGTAGGTACATGGTATTAGAAAATAGAGTCGGTATACCTACCAATGCCAGCCCTAGTTTGGATGCTCTGGCTTTATATTTTTTGTTGTTCTTCAATCGCTTTTCTTTCATACAGTCACACAGGTGATCTACATACAATCAACGATATTGACATCTGATACACTTGATCTAACTAAATTGTATTTGTATATAAAATATATCTAAACACAAAATACTAAAATTACATTCGTATATAAAAATGAAGTTTATAGTCTTACATTTTCTTTTTATCCTTTACTTATCGGAATGTTCTTGTCAAAATGCAAAGATTTATAGTTTTTCAAAATATTGAGATCATAAGTCTGATTAACGAGTTGTATGAAACACATCGCAGATAAAGAAACTCGTTTCATTTAAATATTACAACACTTAGAGAGCTAAATGACCCTATCAAATATTTTTTTTTATTTTGGTCGAAAATGACCCTATCAACTTGGTAAGTGGTAACTCTATCAAATTTGTCTCATTGCAGAAGAAAAGAAAGGAAAAGGAGCTATCAAGATTCAAGGTTGGGTCAGGACTTCATGAACCGACCAAAGATATGCAACAAAAGATGAAAGGTGGGTCACTTCGAACGTGTCATGTCATACATACTAAAAGTCTAAAACTCTAACAAAACAAATAGTAGCAATTTACCATCCCAATTATCCCATAATTGGCAAAATTAGGTGTGGACAGCCATAACCGGTCTAGTGCTGTTGGGTCCAGACAGATGGTCTGATGATGCATGCAATTATCAACTCCCTTGCTAGAAGACAGCTTTTTTCTCTGGTTCTAAAGGCAAATCTAATCACTTCATTATGGATTTCATACAACAATTTTGAGTGCTTAAACAAGAATTGACCACACAAAGGAAAAAGAAGTAACCAGAAAAACTTGAGCTTGGGTTTTCCTTAATCAGCTTTAAAGATAACATAATGTTGTCATCATAAAGGTAACACTTCAATCACTCAACGTATATTCTTAATAAATAAAGTGACGAACAACAAAAAAAGGAAGAAGAGATCAAAAACTCGATCAAACATTAATCCCAATAGGCGTGCGTGGTGATAGCAAAAACATTAATCTCAATAAAGATAACATCACCGTTTTTGTTGAATTTTGTTTGTTACTTATTCGTATGCAGCATGACAACTGTGTCGAACTCAAACTAATTTGGCTGCATACGTGTATTGATAGACCAAATCTTTCATTGATGTTAATACGGAATTATGATTTTCTTTTCGTATAAATTGATTTAAGTTTGATATTACACTTTAATCACTCAACGCATTTTCTTAATAAATTAAGCGATTAACAACAAAAAAGGGAAGAAGATGAAGAGATCAAAAACTCGATCAACAATAATCCAACTTGTATTGATAGACCAGATCTTTCATTTTAGTTTGATGGGACAAAACTACGTTAATATAGAATTATGATTTTCTTTTCGTATAAAATGATTTAAGTTTGATATTACACTTCAATTATTTTTTTAATAAATTAAGCGATTAACAAAAAAAAAAAAAAATGAAGAGATCAAAAACTCGATCAACAATAATCTCAAGAGGTGTGCGTGGTGATAGCAAAAATACAAAACTGAGTCCACTCTACGTACTGAACTGGATTTACCTACGTATTACATGACTACAGAGACACAGAGATAATCTCAGGTATCTGACCGAAGGGTAACAACTACCCTCAACCGAATCTTTGCTTAAGCTGTTCATCCAGTGAGAGAAAGTCCAAAGTATCCTTTGCTCCTCTATTCAAGATTCTTCTTCTTTACTACTGATTTAATTATTCAGGAAAATCATCACCAATCACTGAGCTCCATCACTCTTTGAAAAAAAGTAGAACATTCCCATTTCGTGTTCATCCTCTTTCCTTCTTTCTAGTTCCAAAATCCAAACCAAGCAAACCCTGTCGTATTTAGTAACTTGTATCCCATAGCTAGAAATCATCAACTTACTAATTTCTTTGACCATTTAGTTGAATAAAGTTTGGTTCTTTGTGCCAAAACCAACTTGATCTTCTATAAATCCTTCTTTCTCTCTCTCTTTCCAAACTTTGGGCGTGAAACTTGAGCTTATGCTTCATTTGTGAACATTAACTCCATTGTTTAGCATATCAATCCTCTTCTGGGTCTGACCCTTTATGCTTTACTTGTTCTTGTAATATATATTCCCAGATTTAGTTCCTGAAAGAATCCAACTTTAGCTTCAAAGTTCAAACCCATCTCTCAAATCCAGCCTTTTGCTTTCTAAATCAACTCTAGTTTTTAGCTAAAGGGTTTTATGGGGTTATTTAGAGGCTTGGTTGTGGCTTTACTTTGCTTCAATGTCTTGGTGGGTTTTGTGTTTGGGATTGGAGTCAACTGGGGAACTCAAGATACACATGCAATCCCTCCGGCTTCGGTTGTGAAGATGATCAAGGATAATGGGATTCAGAAAGTTAAGCTTTTTGATGCAGATAATAATATCTTGAATGCTCTGAGCAAGTCTGGGCTTCAGGTCATGGTGGGAATACCCAATGAGATGCTTTATGGTTTGGCTAATAGTGTGGCTGCAGCTGAGAATTGGGTCTCCAAGAATATCTCATCACATGTCTCCAATGGCGTAGATATTAGGTAATATCTCTGTCTTTGACTAGACTTTTAGGTTTGTTCTTATTTATGGTTTTAAGTTAATTTCCGGTCTGAATCACAAAGAAACTATATAATTGATCCATATGAAAACTTTAGTTTGTGTATGTAATGGCTAGATTGGATTTCTTTGGTTTTTGCCTTCATGAAAATGAAATCGGGAATATGTGTGTGAGATAATTGTTTTTCTTTGGTCAATTAATGAAGACAAGTATATAACTGAGATACTATGGATTTTGGATTACACTAGGTATATTTCAGAACTGCTATTCAGGGTTTCTGGTAATTTGTTTCAGTTCTTTTTAATCTGTTAGCCAACAGACTTGTATTGGAACCTCAGAGTGCTATATTCTTTTGCATCTCATTTTGTTGTAATTCATTTCCCTATCCATGGCTAGGTAGTTGGAGGATCTCTCTGTACCGCCAGCAATTCCAATTGTTTGGTTGTTTCTGTTAGTGTTAAAAACACAATTGTTCATCTTTACGCTTCGTGCTTCTGATGGTTTTTGTTACTTTCTTTTAGTAAAAGTGAAATCCTTATCCGCTATTATCATATTAGCCTATCAGGCTTCCTGTTCAACAAGTTTGAAATCTATGTCTAATTTTTTCTATTGACTTACGTATTCATTCTGTGCAAGGTATGCTGCAGTGGGCAATGAACCGCTCTTGTCAACATTCAATGGAAGCTTTCTTACAACACTATTTCCCGCTCTGAAGAACATCCAGTCAGCTCTTATAAAAGCTGGTCTGAGCAATCAGGTTAAGGTCACTATCCCCTCAACGCTGATGTCTATGACAGTGGCACTTCTACTAAACCTTCTGATGGTGACTTTCGGGCAGATACAAAGGACCTCATGCTGAACATTGTCCAATTCTTGAGTGACAATGGTGCTGCATTCACTGTCAATATCTATCCCTTCATAAGTCTCTATAATGATCCCAGTTTCCCTGCGGACTATGCCTTCTTTGACGGATACTCAAGTCCCATTGATGACAATGGGAAAATCTATCAGAATGTGTTTGATGCAAACCATGATACGCTACTATGGGCACTAGCAAAGAATGGATTCGGTAACTTGTCTATAATCGTTGGAGAGATTGGTTGGCCTACTGATGGGGACCGGAATGCAAATTTGCAGTTAGCCCAGCGGTTCAACCAGGGTTTCATGACCCGGATCAAGAACAATTTAGGCACTCCCATGAGACCCGGCCCTGTGGATGCTTACTTATTCAGCCTTGTTGATGAAGATGCTAAGAGCATTCAGCCTGGTAACTTTGAACGCCATTGGGGGTTGTTCTACTTTGATGGAACACCCAAGTATCAGCTCAGTTTGGGCACTGCAAATGCGTTAGTGGGAGCAAGTGGTGTAAAATATCTGGCTAAGAAATGGTGTGTTCTGTCACCATCAGCTAATCTTGATGATCCTGAAGTTTCTCTAAGTGTGAGCTACGCTTGTGCAAATGCTGATTGCACAAGTCTTGGATATGGGACTTCATGTGGAAACTTAGACATCAGAGGAAACATTTCTTATGCATTTAACAGTTACTATCAGATCCATGATCAGCTGGACACTGCCTGCAGGTTTCCAAATCTTTCAACTGTCACCACCTCTGATCCATCAACTGGAGACTGCAAATTTAGGATCATGATTGAACCGTCCGAGTATAGTTCAAGTAGTGTGAACGGCAGAACCGGGGCTCTGGGAAAGCCTCTTTGTTTGATTTTGGTTGTGTTGCTGTATGCATTTCTGTGATTTTGTGGAGCTTTTTGTACATTAGTGATTTCAAGTAATATATTCACTACTTGATCTTTTTATTCTTTGTAGAACTTCTCATCATAGTTGGAAGGCTCAGCAGTAGTACTTATGCTTGTAATGAACACACATTATTCGCTTGCACAGGCATTCCAATTCACTTGAACCATATATTTCGGTTTTTGTATTGTCAACATATCATGGTTTTTTCAATGGTGAGCAGAATAAATGAACGACTGTACAACATCAACAGTAAAAAAAAAACTAAGTCTCAGTTAAGGACTTCAACTAAAATCCAATGTTCTTGGGAACAACTCTGGATACATCTGTCAAGATAAATAACCACTTTGGGTGTGCCTGTTAGTTCCTTAACCAATTGAAACTTCAAAGATCCATCTGTTGGAGATAAAATATTCAAGATAATTATATGTGCATTTTCCCCACCAATAAGCATGGACTTCCAGTCCTATTGATGTCAGGGTTCTCACTTCTCACCGAGTTTATGGTGGATGAAGCGAACCATTAAAGTGAGCTCCAAGTCTGAACATGTACTCTAACATTGCATACGCTGTGGTGCAGCAGAATTGTAGCAGGCCCCTAAAATCACACAATTTTGCTTGGTTAACAATTGCAATTTCCAGATATATCAAAGCAATGCCAGCAATTTGCAATTTAAATTACGATTTGTAAAGTTGGAAACACATGGTCCATGATTGGTAAGGTGAACCTACAGATTCTAGGGACAGAATCATTTGGAGATCATTGCTTGATGCTTCCGAAGAGATTCTCTAGATCTGATATCAGCCTGCCTCGGTGTCAGAAGGAGGATGATGTTAAACATAATCTCCAACTTGAGAGATGATACGAGACCAAATGACAAACAAATCCTAGAAGTCAACAATCAAACAAGAAGACATCATATCTTCCATTGTGTAGTGAACAACTGCCTTTTTAAAGGACAATCTTGAGCAACCAGACAACTTAAAATTAAGACCATAAAATCTTCTGCACAACTTCTGAAAAAAGTCTTGTAAAACATTAAGTCATTAACTATGTTCCAAATGTATATTATCAGTAAAATAAGGTGTTCTGACCATTGCAGCCATTAAATTCATAATCAGAGAACCCAGGCTACATGCAGGTTTCTTCAACCAATGAACAAGCAGCATGGCTGCAATAGCATATTAATGTTACTCGTTATGTTACTGTATGCCTAAACCCCTCACACTATAACTGAAATCCATGTCAATTCAGTATATATGCGATTGTTTATTGCACATCTAACAAGCTAGCCAAATACCTGCAGTAGTGATTATAGACACAATGCAACAGAGGATCCAGAAAAGGTGCGATAGCCATACCTACCTATGTAACTTGGGGGTTCATTGATAGGTCCAACGAATTACTCAGGTATCACCATTATGAATATGAAAACAGTAAAAGGCAAATTATCCAAAGTGTTTTCAGTTTTCACCTGCCGGATAGGCTCTGGCACGCGATACTTGCAAGTCATTTTTACACTTTTGATAGCAGTATCAAGCGAAATGCGGTGACCAATTGAAATAAATATAGGCTTCACACAGCCGTCTGTACATCTCATTGCCTGGGACATAAAAATTGAATGTGGGGATTCAAAATAGTTGAATCAAATGGCACTTGGAAGATAAACATATCTGTAGAGATTAGTTAAGATATTTTATATTATCTTACCACTCCCCATATACGCCCTGAGCACCCTGTCAAAGTAACAAAATCTTCAGCACAGTCTTCTTTGGCTTTAAGAAGTTGCCTCACGCCAGATAATGTTAGACCATCTACATGATGAAGCTGAAATATGGCACTCTACCAGGACTTGAGTATATTCCCATATCACTTTTAAGCAGAGAAAACTCAAATAAAGAAAGCAGATGAAGATTTAATGTCAGTGATTACATTTTTTCCAATCCCAATGGTAGGTAG
Source organism: Fragaria nilgerrensis (assembly GCA_010134655.1). NCBI lineage: Eukaryota > Viridiplantae > Streptophyta > Magnoliopsida > Rosales > Rosaceae > Fragaria > Fragaria nilgerrensis. The sequence continues at coordinate 28,310,362 of CM020978.1, read as the reverse complement.
ATTTGCTAGAATGCCAAGATGACAAGCCAAGCCAAAACCTACAGAAAAATCCTACCGTCTTAAAATGTTCTTCAGTTCTGTAAGAAAGCTATTTCGCTTTAATCTGTCATTTATGTCGTGCAAGATGAGCTAACATGTTACAAAAAGATCTCTTCAGAAACTCCAGACCCTCAGACTGATCCTAGACCTCCAACAACTTATAATAGAAAAAGCAAATAAATAGGAAAATAATGTACTTTGGCTTCATATACAAAAGGGCAAGCATATGTTGAACAAAGATTTGTGTCAAAGGACTTGCCTCGAGGATGAAGTATTCCATTTCCATCTACCATTAGCAGCTGCAAAAATTAGAGGTAAGTGTTGTTATACCGCTGAATTGAACCACTGGACAATAAAAAATTCCACACCACATTAAATAGTTTGGAAGGTATCACTGCCAAATATGGCATAAGGTGTACATTCTATCATATAACTCTGGTAAGCATAATATAAGGAAAACTTATACTGTTACATCGACATCTGTATCTATATAAACATAAGAACCCAAAATCAAAGTTCACAGCTTTCTTAGGGAGTTCGAATATATGGCGTCATAGCTAACTCATCTAATGACCGGTTCTGATGGCACATAAAACTAATGTAGCAGGAAGCAATGCATAGTAAATCACCTGTGGATAAAAAAGATTAGCACTGGCTTTCATCTTCTCCAAAAGCTCAAGAACCACTGGGGCCTAGATCAAAACAGAACAAAAGATATCTCATCCAAACAGACCAATCCCACATTATACAAGATGCAGGCAATGATGCAAAGCATACTCATTGATTCATAGCATAAAGAACCAGACCTCTCTGAAAGCAAGGAAGCCAGAAACATAAGGGACACTGAGGGTGACAACAGAGTGATCTTCATAAACAACTTGGAGGGTATGAATGTCCAAGACTACAAGAGTCCCACATGCCATTGATGGGTCTTGTTTTGAATAGCTTATATCAGCCCCACCCACATACTTCAACACACTCTCCTTCTCCTGGTGAAGTGTGGGTGCAGTAGTAGCTAATCTCCATGGGAAATCATCTTGTGCAATTAGTTTCTGCTTCAGCTCATCTTGGGCCCTGGAATTTCAGGATGATTAAGATTGGGATGTAAAGAGTAGAACAATGTAAAGGGTTAACTCTTTAATAGCTTACTCTATCCAAATGTTGTGTTGTGTTGAAGAGGCAGCAGATGATGATGACTCTGCCGGCGCGTGGGATGTACTTTCCATAGTCGGTGGAGTTGTGCAGTGACCGTCTCTGCGTCAGTTTTTGACTTTTGTGGTCAATGGATCGAAGGCTAAAGCAGAACTAAAGCGGTGAACCGGGCTGGCTACTAGGGCTAGCGTTTTATTTTAATTTTTAATTTTTAAACTACAAAACAACTCAAATACACTAGATAAACTATACTACACAAATGTTGTACAGTTGATCGTAACGACAGTCCATACAGTTTTGAGCCCCGTCTTTACGGTTGTGTTATTTGGTTTTCATCAAATACACATTTTGCCCTAAACATTGTAAATAATAGGCAAACAAGGGAACTGAATAAATCCAGATGTGTCGGTGAATACGTTGATAGATAATGAGGTGGTGGATTGACAATGGTGGCAGCTGTGAAGTTCTCCAGAATGTCTAGACGTGAAGTCATTGACAATGTATGTTTGGGCTTTGTTGGGCTCCATTATTTATTTTTAAGACAAATATGATATGTTTTGACATTAACTAAGATTTTAAGGTTTCATTTTTATTTATTCTCTATGAATATTTCCATGAGAAATGGGAGAAATATGATGTAGAGTTGTACACTTCATAAGTGGGCAAGTTTTACCCTTATTGGTCCGACGCTGCCACCATGGCAAGATTTTAGGTCTTTTAAAATTTCAAAACATTTTAGTTTTCTTTATAAATCGCAAGCGGGTCAACCCAGGCCCACCGGTTTGGGTAGGGTTCGAAACAACCGGGTCGGGTATTTCCGGAACTTTCTGATTCGACCTCCCTATTATTCCTACTGTGTCTCCTCGCTCAACACTGCGCCAAGAAACGATTTGCTTCTCCTCTCCTCTCTCTTTTCCTCTCTGCAACCTCTCCGCCTATATATACCAACCCCACAAAAACCTAGATAGAAAGCTCAACAAGTACATACACATAGATATACATCATACACCAATCTTTGATTTCCATTTTTTCGCTATAATTTTCTCTGATTATGGAGGCCGCCATGGACGACGAGCTACAGAGCCAGGGGCAAGGGCAAGCCGCGGCGCCACCGTCTCCGCCGCCTCCGCCGGCGCCGGAATCGCTGGGAGGCGAGGAGGCGGAGGAGGAGGACGAAGAGGAGGAGCCGAGGAATGAAGACGATGAAATGGTGGCCAAGGCTCAGAAGCTCATGGATAAGGTTATGGCTGCGCCTAACAACCCCAGCGCCACTGTTCTTCACGCTCTGGCTTCACTTCTTGAAACGCAGGAGAAACGGTGATTTTCTTGTTTGATTTTCGTTTCAATCTTGCGAATTTGATTCTGAGCAGTCTGTAATGCTGCGCATTGTTGTTCAATTCGAGTTTAGCTTAGTCTTAGCAGCATTGTTATTTGATTCGAAGTTTAGTTTGCTATTGATAATGAGTCTGCTTCTGGATTCGAAGGCATTGTGTGTGTCATGTCACTGCTAGCCTTATTCAGCTTTGCTTTGCTTACTGTTATTTTCAGAACCGAAGAAGATATTTGTTGCTGCATTAAAATTTACTAGACTTTTGATGCTTTTGTCAACACATTCGGAACTTTTTTTCTGTTAATTTCGAAATTAACCTATTGAATTGTCATATGTTCAGATACATGGACGAGACTGGTCATTCTACCAGCAATGGTCGCGGTTCTCATACCGTTGGACGGCTAGGGACCGTGGTTCGGGTAACTATTTTTCGCTTGTGGTATTAAGGTTGCTATATTGTTGCGAGAAATTTTGGCCTAATTGTTTTTCATTATGTCTCTTTCCCAGGACCATGATGATTTCTTTGAATTGATATCTACCAAGTATTTGTCAGATACGAGATACTCTGCGTCCGTCCAGGCAGCTGCTGCAAGGCTGTTTCTGAGCTGTTCAGTAAATGTGATTGTAAGATTCGAATTTCAAATGCTTTTTATTTTCCTGTATCTTATAATGTTTTATCATCAATCTGACAATCCTGAATGTGTTACAGTATCCTCCTGTTTTTGAAGAAGACGTTTTGGAGAAAATAAAGGACTGGGTGATGGATGAGACTTTGAGTGTCTCGGTTGAATACCAGAACTGGAAGCATGATTTGGGGGGAAAGGAGGTCTCAGATTTTGAAATGCTGAAGACATATTCTACTGGACTTCTTGCTTTGTGTTTGGCTGGGTATGTTCCTATAGTCCTTTGATCCTCATTTTATTTTTACTTATTAGTTTTGTTCACATATCTTAAATGGTTGATTCCAGGGGCGGTCAAGTAGTGGAAGATGTGTTGACGTCTGGATTATCAGCCAAACTTATGCGTTATCTTCGTGTCCGTGTTTTGGGGGAGTCAAGTATTAGTCAGAAGGATTCTAGTCATTTAACAGAGAATAAAAATACCTCCGGGGTAAGAGGAAGAGATGAAGGTCGGGGTAGGGTTCGGCAGGTTCTGGAAACAACTCATTTTGAGGATCCAAGGATAACAAGTGACAGATGCTTAGATGAAGCGTCTGGAGGAGATCATTGGGTTGATGGTGGAGAACCACCTGATGTAATGGATGAAGGGGTTGAGATCAATGATGTTGATGGCAGTGAATCTCGTGATGGGAAAGTTAAATTTGGTGATTTTGATGAAAATGGGAGAGATGACTCCTCAAGGCGCAGACCTAACCGTGGATGGGCACGATCTAGAGGGAAGGGAAGGGCAAACGAAAGCGGTGTAGAAAATGAACAGCTGTTGACCTCACCAGGATCTGCTGTTCGGTTGGGTCAAGGGCGAAGCTTTAGAGACAAGGGTATACCAAAGAATTCAGATATGAAAAAAGTACCAGATTCTAAGAAGTTTTTGAGCAGGAACGCTTCTGATGTTTTGTTTCTGGAAAGAGAGGATAATGATGAGTGTTTCCAGGATTGCACTGTTGGAAGTAAGGATATTACTGATCTTGTAAAAAAAGCAGTTAGAGGTGCGGAAGCTGAAGCTAGAGCAGCCAATGCCCCTGCAGAAGCCATCAAGGCTGCGGTGATGCTGCTGCGGAAGTTGTCAAAACTGCAGCTCTAGAGGTATGAAAAAGTCTGCGCCCCCCCCCCCCCCCCCAATTTTTTTATTTTTTTTTCCTTTTTCACCTCAGTTCTTTGCCACTTGACTACTCAGGAATTCACTACAACAAATAACGAAGAAGCTGCAGTTTTGGCTGCTTCAAGAGCAGCATCTACCGTAATTGATGCTGCCAATTCAATTATAGCTCTAAGGTAGTATTTTGTTCTTGATGCACTTAATTTGGTGTTAGAAAAGGCTGTGTTATACTACTATACAGATAATAGATGAGTTGGATGTAACATATTAACTTGTTTTCGCTGATTAGTGCGAATGCAGTAAATACCTCTGCTAGTGCTGACCCGATAACTTCAAGCGCTGAACCTCAAAAACATGAAGATGTTGAAGAATTCTTTATTCCAAGTGTTGAATCCCTTGCAAAGTTGAGAGAAAAATACTGTATTCAATGTCTTGAGACTCTTGGAGAATATGTTGAAGTTCTTGGACCTGTATTGCATGAGAAGGGAGTAGACGTGTGTCTTGCCTTGTTGCAACGAAATTCAAGACATAAAGAACCGTCAAAGGTCGCAATGCTTTTGCCTGATGTAATGAAGCTCATATGTGCTTTGGCTGCTCACCGGAAATTTGCTGCATTGTTCGTGGATAGGGGCGGCATGCAGAAACTACTCGCTGTCCCTAGAGTTCCTCAAACCTACTTTGGCCTTTCTTCTTGCTTGTTTACAATTGGTTCGCTGCAGGTACGACATGTGATCTGATATTTTCTTTTCAGATGTTTTATAATCACATATTTTTGCATTGCTGTTATTAACTGTTTTTTTTTTTTAAGGGTATAATGGAGCGTGTATGTGCTCTTCCCTCAGACCTGGTTTACCAGGTGGTTGAGTTGGCTCTCCATCTTCTAGAGTGCTCACAGGATCAAGCTAGGAAAAATGCAGCCTTATTTTTTTCTGCTGCATTTGTTTTCAGGGCAGTTCTTGACGCATTTGATGCTCAGGATGGCTTAAAGAAAGTACTGGGCCTTTTAAATGATGCAGCATCAGTAAGATCTGGAGTAAATTCTGGGACACTCTCTACCTCAGGCTCACTTCGAAATGATAGGTCACCGACAGAAGTACTGACCTCATCAGAGAAACAGATTGCTTATCACACCTGTGTTGCTTTGCGTCAGTACTTTAGAGCTCATTTTATTTTGCTTGTGGATTCTCTTCGTCCAAATAAAAACAGTCGAAGTGCAGCCCGAAATCTTCCCAGTGTAAGGGCAGCTTACAAGCCACTTGACCTTAGCAATGAAGCTATTGATGCAGTATTTCTGCAGTTACAGAAGGACCGGAAGCTTGGTCCTGCATTTGTAAGAACTCGTTGGCCTGCAGTTGATAGGTTTTTGGGATATAATGGACATATTACTATGTTGGAGTTATGCCAGGTATTCTGGTTTCTGCTTTTCTCTCCTTTAAAGTTTCAAAAAAATAATATATACTGAAGTTTCCCACCCTTGCCGCTCGAACTTCCCATATGTTCTGTTTTTCTTTTTTAATCCTTATGTTCTAACTTTATAGTTCACTGTTTTTTTTTTTTTTTTGGTTTTCTGTAGGCTCCACCTGTTGAGCGTTATCTACATGATTTACTTCAATATGCATTGGGTGTTCTGCACATTGTTACATTGGTACCTAGTAGTCGCAAGATGATTGTGAATTCGACATTAAGCAACAATCGTGTTGGTATAGCAGTTATTCTGGATGCAGCAAGTGTTAATGGTAGTTATGTGGACCCCGAGGTAGAGGCATTCTATATGATCGTATTTCTTAATTTGATTGCATTTTTTCTAGTTTTGCAGTTTTAAGTTATCTTCATGTTCTTTTCAGATCATTCAGCCAGCTCTAAATGTGTTGGTCAATCTCGTCTGTCCTCCACCTTCAATCAGCAACAAACCACCTTTACATGCACAAAGTCAGCAGTCTGTTTCTGCTCCAACCTCAAATGCTCTTGCTATAGAGAAAAGTACTGAGCGTAACATCTCAGATCGAGCTGGAGAATCAGCTCTTGCAGCACAGGCTACTGGTACACAGTTGAACAGTAGCAATGCACAATCCTCAGCATTGGTTGGGGATCGCAGGATATCTTTAGGAGTTGGAGCGGGTTGTGCCGGGCTTGCAGCACAGCTGGAGCAAGGGTATCGGCAAGCAAGAGAGGCTGTTCGCTCCACCAATGGTATAAAGGTTCTGCTGCATCTTCTCCAACCACGCATATATTCTCCTCCTGCCGCACTCGACTGTTTACGTGCACTTGCTTGCAGAGTCCTTCTTGGTTTAGCGAGAGATGATACAATTGCACACATATTGACAAAGCTTCAGGTAAATAACTTTCATGTAGGCCGATGTAGCCAACCAACGTCGAATTGACTTCTTGTGTTGTAAATTCTTCTTTTGGATGTGGACTCTAGCTTAACCTGAAAAGATAAGATTTAAATATTTGAAATGATTGCCATCCAATTGAACTAGTTGGTGGCTGGGAGTCCTCCGGTTTGAATACTCGAGTATAAAACAATACAGCCAAAAAAAAAAAAAAAAAAAAACACACATGCTTATCACTTTTACTATGCCTCAATGTATCATGTCACTGGTTGATTCTTGTTTCTGCTCAAGGTTTCAGACAGTTCACTGCCATTATTGAAATTCTTTGTGCTATCTATGAGTTTTTGGCAAGCCTTCTGTTCTTTACAATTACTTATTTATTTATTTATTACCAATTCATTTCTTTTTCATACTACTAACTGCAACATGATACTCTAGGTTGGAAAGAAACTATCAGAACTAATCCGAGATTCTGGGAGCCAAACACAAGGAGCTGAGCAAGGCAGGTGGCAATCTGAACTTTCGCAGGCAGCAATCGAGTTGATGGCGGTAAGCATATCTGTTGTGCTGTCAGTGGTTCAAATACTCATTGCATACATTTATTTTATCTCTGAAAATCACTTATAGGAAGGGTATGGGGTCTTGCATTATAATTACTTTACATGGGAAGGACATACTGGTTGCTTTTAGTTCACTTTTCCTCCACCTTCCTCTCTTCTACTTTTAATTTCAAGTCTAAATGTATGAAACATGATTATATATAACTTTTTCTTCTTTTGAGTAGATTGTGACCAATTCTGGACGTGCTAGCACATTGGCTGCCACTGATGCCGCAATGCCAACTTTGAGGCGCATAGAACGGGCAGCGATAGCAGCTGCCACTCCTATCACTTACCATTCCAGGTATTTGGCAATTTCTGTTATAGTGTTATAATGCCCTAGAATAGTTGAACTCCACATCATTTCTATTTTCACAATTGATGATCTAATTCATTTAATTAATGGCTTTTGGTTTGTTCCTTTCCCCAACGCTTGGAATTTCAGGGAACTTTTGCTTCTAATACATGAACACCTACAGGCATCTGGTTTGGCTACAACAGCCGCTTCACTGCTAAAAGAGGCCCAGTTGGCACCTTTGCCATCCTTGGCTGCCCCGTCATCTCTTGTTCATCAAGCTACACAAGAAGCGTCATCTTTGCAACTTCAGTGGCCCTCTGGTCGTGCCCCTATTGGTTTTCTTACCAACAAATCAAAGATAGCAAGGGAGGAGGATTCAAGCTTGAAATGTGATTCTTCCATCTCATACTCTAAGAAAAGACCTTTGGTTTTCTCTCCAAATTTGTGTCTTCAGTCAAAGAATCAATCCCAGCCCCATGACTCTCACCCAACGTTGGCTACAAATGTCTTCAGTGCATCTAAAGAGTTATCTGCACCTGCAAATACATCAGAAGCTCCATCGGAAATCCTGCCCAAGCCTAATATGGATACAGATTACCAATGTAAGACACCCATCCTGTTGCCGATGAAAAGAAAATTATCTGAAGTAAAGGATCCTGGATGTTTGCCATCATCTGGGAAACGCATCCATACGGGGGATCAGGGATATCGGTCTCCAATTTTTCCCACACCCAATATTGTGCGGAAAAGTGGTCTACTAACTGATCTGGCTGGGTTCTCTACCCCTACTTTCAACATGAGAGATCAACATGGTCGATCCACACCTGCTTGTTTTTCATCAGAGTGTTTGGATGATAACCAGTATGGTAATTCTAGTATAGGTCTTGCAACGCCATCCACCCAACTTGGGCTTCAGAGCGATCCTCAACCAAGCAACTCAGAAAGGTTGACCCTTGACTCTTTGGTTGTTCAGTATCTGAAGCACCAGCATCGCCAGTGTCCTGCCCCTATAACCACTCTTCCACCACTGTCCCTGTTACAGCCACATGTTTGTCCCGAACCAAGACGAACCCTTGATGCCCCTGCAAATGTCACTGCCCGGCTTGGCACTCGTGAGTTCAGAAGCATGTATGGTGGGGTTCATGGAAATCGCAGGGATCGTCAGTTTGTTTATAGTAGGTTCCGGCCATGGCGGACTTGTAGAGATGATACTGGTAACCCTTTGACATGCATCTCTTTTCTTAGTGACACTGCTCGTATTGCAGTAGGCAGTCATGGTGGAGAACTCAAAATCTTTGATTCTAATAGCAGCAACGTATTGGAGAGTTGTCCAAGCCACCAGTCTCCGGTGACACTTGTTCAGACGTATCTTTCAGGTGAAACTGAATTGGTGCTCTCTTCTAGTTCAGAAGACGTGAGGTTGTGGGATGCGTCGACAGTCGCTACTGGACCAATGCATTCATATGAAGGGTGCAAGGCTGCAAGATTGGCAATTTTGGGGATGTTTTTGCAGCCCTATCGTCAGAGCCAGCCCAAAAAGAAATTCTTATATATGATATCCAAACTAACCAGTTGGAATCAAAACTGTCAGATACAGCTGCTAGCACAGGCCGCGGACATTCATATTCTCATATACACTTCAACCCTTTAGACACAATGCTGCTGTGGAATGGTGTCCTGTGGGACAGGCGGGTTTCCAGCCCTGTTCATCGGTTCGATCAATTTACAGATTATGGGGGTGGGGGCTTCCATCCTGCTGGGAACGAGGTACGTAGGCCCCTTCGACTACCTTATAAGCTGTGTAAATGAGATTTTGTTGTAGCAAACATTTTTCTGGATTCTTTTTTTGTCTTCTTATTTGCAGGCAGGTTTCTAATTTCATGAGCTAACATTTTACCATTTTTTCTTGGTTGTTTCGTTTCTGAACTCTGATACATGTTTGTTTTACAGGTGATTATAAACTCTGAGGTCTGGGATCTCCGGAACTTTAGACTCCTCCGAAGTGTACCTTCGTTAGACCAAACTACAATAACTTTTAATGCCCGTGGTGATGTAATTTATGCAATTCTCCGAAGAAATCTTGATGATGTGATGTCTGCGGTGCATACCCGTCGTGTAAAGCATCCTCTGTTTGCTGCTTTCCGCACAGTGGACGCGGTTAACTACTCGGACATTGCCACTATTCCGGTTGATCGTTGTGTACTCGATTTTGCAACGGAGCCAACTGATTCTTTCCTTGGGCTGATCACAATGGATGACCAAGATGAGATGTTTGCATCTGCTAGGGTTTATGAAATTGGTCGCCGAAAGCCGACAGATGATGATTCTGATCCTGATGATGCCGAGAGTGAAGACGACGATGACGATGAGGAAGATGACGACGATGCGGACATGGACACTTTACTGGGTCCTGATCTTGACGGGGATGATGATAGTGACTTGAGTAATGACGATGATGATAGTGGGAGCGACCTAGATGACGACGATGAGGGAGATTACATTATGGACGGGGACTTTGACGGAGGAGGTGGAATGCTTGAGATTTTGACAGACGGCGACGAAGAGGACGACGATAGTGATGAACTGGTGGAATCCTTTAGCAGTGGCGATGAGGAAGATTTTGCAGGCCATGGTTTTGGTTATTAACTGTAATATACGTGTCATCTGAATGATTAGAAAATGGTGCTGGTAGATGAGCAGATGATGTAATTATGATCTTTTTGAGTTTTTTCCCTCGATTTGTTTACCAGTGAGAAAGAGGCTTAGCTTCATTCATCTTTTATACATCCATCCACCTGACCCCTTCGTTTTTTTCTCAAGTTACATGTAAGTAACAGACCAAATTCCAAAACACAAAAAATGGATGTAATTGCTAATTTTGTGATGCAGTTGCTCCACTTACCACCTGGTTATTAGCAGTAAACCTATGCAGGATCGTATATGCAGAAAATGTAAGAAAAAGAAAAAGAAAAAAGATTAGTTAAGAGATCCAAAATTATGGTGTGCGATAAAAACGATTTTCATTTTGTGCTGTTGTTTGACCGCGAACAATTTTATGCTGTTACAACAATAAACAAACCAAGTCAGCTATAATCCTTTTTTTTTTTCAGTAGTTATTTCAAAAACTAGAAAGCGAAACGTGGGGAGTTGGAAGTTTTCCTTCTCCTTTTCTGCTGCAGGAGTGGAAGTTATGGAGAGATTCTAGGGGAAGTAAACTAGAATTTCTTGTATATTATTTTTATTACTATTATATCCTTTGATTATTACAACTATTTTGAAATAATATGTAGTGTAAGGATTAGTCGTATTATCACACCTGATTTGACACAGTCATGATCACCTGGTTAGTGATTAACAAAAAGATTAATGATCAGTCATTCTTAGATGTATATTCAATTATGGGGAGAATTATTTTTCAGTAAAGTTGTTTTGTTTTCAACCTATGTAAATCTAATGGTGACAGACCATAAATATCTTTGACACTAAGTGAGTTTTGTTAAAATATAGTGTAGCTGGTATGAATTTGTAACTTCTTAATGATGCCAGTAGTCTTTTCCTACAACTCACTTGGTAACTTGATCACCACGCAATTTGGATTGAGCATCAAGTAACTCCGAACACTATAAATCGAACCAATGGAATTGCTGAAAAAATTCCGATTTTTCCAATTTATTATTTCTGTGTGCTCCTCGTTATCAAAGTTTCAAGCAACCGAGTCTTTTTATTTTTGTTTGGTCATAAGGTCACCTTATCCCTTTTACACAAGGAAAAAAAAAAACTCAAAATTCCTTGTTCCGATAAACAGGAAAGTTCTTAAAACAGTGGGCCGCCTGAACCCGCCCAACAAGAAAACTCTGACCCGATTGACCCGAGAGCCCTATATATCTTCCTCCACAAGTGTTGGTCTACTCCAAAACCGCTCTCAGAAAACTGACTCCTCCAAATTCAGCTTTACTCATTTCTCCGATCCTAAGCCCTAGATTCCCAAAATGTCAGAACCTCAGGCAGCCTCCGAGCTCAGCCACGAGCCTGAGAACGGCGTTAACGGAGTGAACGGCGAGAACGGAACGAACGGAGACGCCGCCTCAGTGAGCAAAAAGGCGGCAAAGAAAGAAGCCGCCAAGCAAGAGAAGCTCCGCCGCCGCCAGGAGCAAGAAGCGGCGGCCGCCGCCGCCCGCTCACAGACCGCTGACTCGGAGGACCCGCTCGCCGAGAACTACGGCGACTTGCCGCTGATTCAGCTCCAATCGATGAGGATCGCCGACGTCAAGGACTGGACGGAGGTCGGAGCTCTGACCGAGGCGTTGAAGGACAAGAAGGTTCAGATACGCGGCCGCGCGCAGACGATCCGAGCCGTCGGGAAGAACATGGCGTTCATTGTGGTGAGAGAGAAGGGGTTCACGGTTCAGTGCGTCGCGACGGTGCAGCCGGAGATTGTGAGCCGTCAGATGGTGAAATACGTGGCGGGGCTGAGCCGCGAGTCGATTATTGACATTGAAGGGATTGTGTCTGTTCCTGGAACGCCGATTATAAGCGCTTCACAGCAGGTATTTGATTTCTGTGGATTTTATGATTTTTGTGTTGAATTTTATTCTGGATTATAATCGGATGATTACTTTTCGGGTTATGGTTGATATTGAATTTTGGTTTTAATTGTTGAAGGTGGAGGTGCAAGTCAGAAAGGTGTACTGTATTAGTAGGGCGGCTGTTTTGCCTATTAATGTTGAGGATGCTGCTCGAAGTGATGCCGAGATTGAAAGAGCTAATCAGGTACATTAACTACTGTATTAGTGAGACGATGATCGGGAGCTTTCATAATTTGTTTTTGTGAAACTTTATTGAATCTGGTTGTGTTGTGTATGTATTTAACTATTTGTTGGATTATTTGGTTGGTTCAGGCTGGAGAACAAATGGTTCGTGTGAACCAGGACACTCGACTGAACTACCGAGTAATCGACTTGCGCACACCGGCTAACCAAGGGATCTTCAGAATCCAGAGTCGAGTTGGAACTGTAAGTTTTGCACCTTATGCATATATGGTTGATTGGTATTGTGTTTACTTAGATGAAAGTTGTTGAATATCAGTGTTTTAATTGGTTGGGTGGTAATGCAGATCTTCAGGGAGTTCCTGCTGTCCCAAGGGTTTTTTGAAATCCACTCACCCAAACTGATTGCTGGTTCAAGTGAAGGTGGGGCTTCGGTGTTCAAGCTGGACTACAAGGGGCAACCTGCCTGCCTTGCCCAGTCACCTCAGCTCCACAAGCAGATGTCCATTTGTGGTGACTTTGGACGTATTTTTGAGATCGGACCTGTTTTCAGAGCTGAGGACTCCTACACACACAGGCATCTATGTGAGTTCACTGGTCTTGATGTCGAGATGGAGATTAAGTGGAGCTACTTTGAGGTAATATATAGTAGCCCGTTCTTTATTTTGTTCTTTATGATCAGAAGTTTAATGTAATGACTGTTGTGATTTACTGATCAGCTAATGGTTTTTGTTGCAGGTTATGGATGTTGTTGACAAGTTGTTTGTTACAATGTTCAACTATTTGAACCAAAATTGTGAGAAAGAATTTGATGCCGTAAGGAGGCAGTATCCCTTTGAACCGCTTAAGGTTAGGATTCTTTTTCATTTTAGATTGAGATTACATTTGGAGTAATATTCTTCTGAATAATGGTTACCTAAAGACCAACAAATGAGTTCAATGTCTAGTTTTTGGATTCTGATTCTCTACCTTTTCTAAATTTGCAGTATCTACCTGAGACTCTACGTCTTACTTTTGCGGAAGGTGTTCAAATGCTAAAGGTTACTCTCTCTCTCTCTCTCTCTCTCTCTCTCTCTCTCTCTCTCTCTCTCTCCTTTTATTGTTTTTTATTTCTTCTTGTTTCCGTTTTCTGACCGACTTGCATAGAAAAACTTTAGAGATGGTTGTAGACTTCTATAGAACTGCCTTATGGGTGACATGATTCTATGTGTCATCAGTCCTTAGAAATTGGATAAGATAGAGGACAGCGACTTGATAATTCTTGATTGATGGTTGTATTGTGATTGTTATTTGTATGGTTAATTGGTTATGGCGTAGTGGTCATGGTTAAACATACATCATCTGCTTCAGTTAACGAATTTGTTATTACTTTAAATATTATTTTAAGTTTGACTTGTTTGTGTAGGATGCTGGTGTTGAAGTTGATCCAATGGGGGACCTTAATACTGAGGCCGAGAGGAAGTTGGGCCAATTAGTTCTGGAAAAGTAATATAACTTTGCCCCTTTCAACTTTTCAGTTTGTTTGCTTGTATTTATTATATTTTACTTTACAGTCTTGTAGTCATCATTATTGAACTTGGTTTTACTTGTTCCTAGATATAACACTGAGTTCTACATCCTTCATCGATATCCATTGGCTGTGAGGCCGTTTTACACCATGCCTTGCCATGACAATAAGGAGTACAGTAATTCATTTGACGTCTTCATTCGAGGTAAATCATCAATGCTGTTGTCTACTTCGTTTGACATCCTAGGCTTTTCCTATATCTTGTTGTTGATTCGAGTCTCGTGCTTTTTATTGAAACCGATATTTACTGAATTGGTTTAACATAAATCATATCTGATTATATTTTGTTTCATTCCTTAGGTGAGGAGATTATATCCGGAGCGCAACGTGTCCATGTGCCGGACTTCTTGGCTGAACGTGCTGAAGCACGCGGTATTGATGTCAAGACAATATCAACATACATTGACTCCTTCAGGTACTCGTCTTTTTTCTTATGTAGTTACATGTTGAGGAATTTTAAATACACACCCCTAATATCTTAATACACACCTCTTACTTAATACACCACCTATCAAATTTTTCATTTCAGTATTATACTTAATACACATCACAAACTGCCTAAAATGCCCTTAATTTATGAAATATTCCGTTATTTAATATAATTAATATATATTTACTATTTGGTTATCATCATTCAATTTATAATCAAATGATTATTGTTATATCCCAACTCCAAATCACCAATACAAGTTTTCAAAATTCACAAGCTAGTACAACTGTAGAAGTACAGTAGCTATTAAACATAGATAGCTAATTATTCGATAAAACATGTCATGATAAAGATACAGTACTTGACAATATGATCTGTAAGATCAAACTAAAGCTGATACGGATACAAAAAAAAAAAAAAAGACAACCCAAATGAATTGTGGAGAAGAATTGGGGTTAGGGTAGAAGACGTGCTTTCGACGATTTTACGGTAGAAGACGTTGAAAAGAATACTTCTAGCGTGATTTTTTTTTAATAATAGATGTATGTTTTGGTCATTTAGTTTATCTATAAAATCTCAATAGAACATAAAATAATAGGGGTGTGTATTTAAAATTTCTCTTACATGTTTCATCGTAAATGGTATAATCATTAGCAACACCTTCCCGATGTAGCCATGTCTGAATCGCTAATTTTTGTAAATAATTTACCATTCCTAGCGAGCTTTAGTGTCTGCACTGAAATGTCCTCAGGGCTAGAACTTAGAACTCTTCTACATCTTATTTGCTTTTTGTTTATTATAATTGAACTCTGTTGAATGATGCTGCCAGTTTTGTATAGTGCAACAGACATGTTCTTTTCATCCCAGAATATTAACAAATCTGTGGATGGTTTTTACAGATATGGTGCACCTCCCCATGGTGGATTTGGAGTAGGGCTGGAGCGTGTGGTCATGCTCTTCTGTGGGTTGAACAACATCCGCAAGACATCATTATTCCCGCGTGACCCCCTCAGGCTAGCTCCTTGATTTCCTTGGTCAGCTTAGCAAGCAAGTAGCAGTTTCATGTTTAGCATTTAATGTTGGGATTTTCTAGTACTTATAAATGGTTATTCAGTTGTTTGATATGTCCAACTCTTTCAACTCATAATTGGAACAAGCAGTATGCACGAGGTCCTATTGATGTTTCCTTTCCATATATATGGTTTTTGTTTCATAGATGCAACTTCAGGTGTCTAATATGAACAAGCAATAGCCAAAACACTGCTAATTTCCTTGATGATTTACTTTCATAGTATCTTGTATCAGCTGGGTACTTTGGACAAGCTTTGCTTAGAACCATACACGGTATGCCTTAATTCCATGATTTGGCATCCAACTGAATCCAAAACCCCATGATCCAAAACCCCTGAAACACATCATATACCTTGTGCACTAAAACTCCATCTAGTTAGTCTATAAATACTCAATAGCACACTTTAAGAATGTACCATCTGCGTAGGCCTCGGAATCAAGTAAGAATGTACCATCTGGGAAGTTTGTAAGATGCTCAAAATCGGTCTAATTCAACTCATGGCTCATAGGCATCGGAATCTATAAACAGACGAGGTCAATATTGGATATGTGATCCTTTTTACTGCTTTGTCCAGAATCCAGATCATCTGCCAGTACCATCCCCAGGTACCTGGATTTGATATATCAAAGAACAATGACATCACCAAAATATCACTAGGATTCATGGCATTGTGTTTTGGATACGGCGGTTGGGGTTTTCTCCAAGAATGGTCGAGTTGACGAGTTGGTGAAGCTTCTGCGAGATATGAAACAAGCAGAAGGAACAGGGTTAGACGTGAGAGGCTTTATCAGTCCGCCATGAATGCTTTGGGAATTCTGGCCTGGAAATGCTGGTGTAGTGGTTGCAAAGTTGCTTTGAGGTGACAGAAATAGAGAGCTTGATTGTATAGAGTACAAAATTCCAGTGTTTTGCAAAGACCAGTAGTATGTACACTCTGCTACTAGAACCTTAGGACTACTTTGTATTGAAATTTGAAATTGGATATAGTAAAATTTGTTATACTCCATCATTTCATAAGAACTGATATTTCAATGTGAAATGTGTGAAATGTACACATAAAGTACAATTTTATTGTCTTCTATAAATATAAATATCTCTTCATGCAAGATCTAGGAAGAACTTATTTTCATTGTCTTCCTCCTAGTATTGCATCGATTTATTGTATAAAGTACAGTATAAGTTTACATCTGAACGAATCAGTAGAACAAGACATTCGCTATATTTTGTTGCTTTGCTGTTGACACTTCGGATTGTGTAGGCTCAGAGTTTAGTAGTTGAGAGCACTACAAATCCTTCTTATCTGCCCATTTGAGCCAGTGAGAGGGTTAATGTTTCCCATCTTGATCATGGCGGTCGCAAAATCAGCATTGAACTTTGCAGGTTTTGAGCTATACTCTGAGACAATGCTGTCAGTAGATCCTCCACTATAGAGAACTTGATCGGACGCAAGAAGACCCTTCTTCTGGATCAAGTTCTTGTAGTAGTTGTTGTCTAACTGATTTGGTGTCACCAAATCTAGTGCTGCCAAATTTGCATTACCAACATTAGCTTCTGCTGGACAACTACTTTTGCGAGTACTAGCAAAGTTTGCATCAATGTCACTGGTTTTGTTGTAGATTCTGTCACGGAATGTGAAGCACTGAGCTTGTCCAATTGAATGTGCACCCGAGAGCGCAACCAAGTCTCTGACATTGAGGCCTAAGCCAGCGAATCTGTTAGTAAGGCTTTCAAGGCTGTCTAAGAAGCTGGGAAGAGAGCTTTCAGCTAGAGCTTTGCTTGCTGTGGTCGAATCCCTTCTTCCAAGCTTCACCGCCCAGCTTGGACCTCCAACCTATATTTATACTCATTATCAGTTCCAAAACTCAAAATGAGAAGCTAGAATTTGGTGAGAAAACAATATGAAAAATGGAAAATGAAAGGAATATAAGTACTCACAGCAACTGAAGCATCCCTAGCAGCCACGGCAACGATATCTGCACAAGAAACAACACCAGGACATAGTTTCTCCACTGCAGCCTTGGCATCATCAATGACTCCATATCCTCTCACAGAGTTCAGATTAGGCAGTGCATTCTTTTCGCCTATGATTGTAGCAGTATCGTCGAGTAAGATTGATGCATCACAACCCTGCAAACGTGCATGCATGAGTACTGCACCATAAGTTATAGCTCAAAATGAACAGCATCACTTGGTTGGTTATAGTTATATATTTGTACCTGAACAAAGCAGTCATGGAAATGCAGGCGGACTAGGGAGGCTGCCATGCGACGTTCGGCTGACACTGCTGTTCTTATGGATTTTCTGATGGTTGCGAGAGCGTTTGGACAGGCTTTGTTATAAAATGTCGAGGAGAGATGAGCTGAGCTTGTTGTGCTCATCAGGGCAAGCAGCAACAGCAGTGCAACTGAGGCAACATTTGCATTGTAGCTAAAGGACTTCATCATTGGATTTGAAAGTTAACTCAATAGCAAAAACCAATGATTTGTTTGTGTAATAACTTGTACTCAAAGCAACTAAATTGAACCAGCAAGTACTGCAAATGGAGTTCAAGAAATGAGAAGGATTGAAGGTGATGAAGAGTAGGGTTAACCTCAATCTATTTATAGGGCATGCACTTTGTGTAAAGTAGACCTTAAGGTTTGGCCTGGTCACTATTTACTGCTTACCATTCTGATTTGGTTGGCAAATGTTTTGGTCTTTTACATGTGTTATCCTTTGACATGTTCTTATTTGGATAAACTAATATACTATCAAACAGAAAATCAAAGGTTCTCTGTCTTATTGTAATTAAAGTCTCTAATTGTATACAAGGTAATGAAAAAAGCTTTATCTTTCATGCATGCATTTGGGTATCATATATGTAAAGACAGAATAAAGAGGTAGGTAAATTCTGGGTCTAGACAGATTGATTAGAGCAGCCCACGTTTTGTTCTTGCTCAGCATTTTAAGGAGTAAATTCATTCGAAAACAAGATATAAATCACAAGAATATAGCTCAACTTGTTATTTGGGAAAGCTCTAAAACTGCAAGTTCTGCAATCATAATCAACTAGTTCTAATCCTGTATATAGCTCAACTTGTGAATTATACATATGGTGACTTAGTACTTCCATAGAATTTTCTCTTCAACTCTTTTGCAGCACCAAATTGATTGAAATCAAACTAATACAAACAAAAGAGGAATAGTCACGAAGTGATTTCAACTCAAACACAGCCAATTGGCATCGCAGAAAAGCTTGAAGGAAGCAATATATTCCTTCTTCTTCTCAGGTTGCTTGCTTCTCCTTGTTAACATTAACCCTATCCACAGCCAAAATCAAAAGAATTTTCTTCGAAGAAAATGCTACCAAATTAGCAACTTCTGCACCATGATTTTGCATGGGTAATCAGCCTGAACATGTATTAATAGGCCAGATCCCTACCCATTAAATTCCAGCCTTTATCTCTATGGGGGAACGATTCAGTCTGGTGTAGCATTAAATATTACACCCAGATTCTTAAAAATATTGCTGGATGCAAAGCTCATAAAAGGTTGATCTCCTTCACAGACTTCCAACGTAACTGACATCAAGGAGAAACGAGCATAATATCAGACATCATATTCTTCCTTGGCATTATTACGAGGAAGGCGCTAATTGAGAGATATCTGAATATCATTGTTCATTTTTAGAATCATAAAGCTAGCTTAAAGAAAAGCAGAATATCATCTTTTGTCTTGTCAGGTGGCGCAATAGGGTGTAAATCCTGAATAAGAATGAAGAAAACCCGATAAAGAACCGCAAAGATCATTATAAGAGTAAGAACTAATAGTCTTTAGATGCAAGACAGTATAACCGGTCCAAGCTGTACTTCCAAGAACAATCTCAGTTCTGCATTATGAACCTTGTTTGATACATCCCTCAACTGCCCAACCTAACAACAGAATCAAAGAAATGGAAAATGAAGAATCAGGATCGATCAATATGCACATTCACTCGCACTAAAGAAGCAAAAGAAAGGTCACCAGCACACTGTTCTGGAAATAGCGAACAAGGTCACAATACTGAGTGCACATTCAGATGATTTTTTGAGTTTTACACAGCAAACCAAGATATGCAAGCATTATATCTGATTACAAAATGAAAAAAATTGCTTAAATAACAGATAAAAGAAAGACTTGCGGTATTATATCTAGTACACAAAATGAAAGAACTGATTAAATAACAAGCGAAAGAAGCAATGCAACAATTAGCTTGACAATAAGATTATGGCTGCAATTAAAAGGCGTGATAAAAATCAGGTAAACCAACCTCTAAAAGATCATACCTTGATAAAAACTTCTGAATATCATGATGCACAAGATCAAAACATATATGCTTCCCAATTTGGTCCAGAAGTTGTCCCGGGCAACCTGGACTAATACATGTCACTACGTCAGACAAGTTGTCCCGGCCACTGAAGCCCTGTCAAGCCCATCAACTTTTGTTTTTCCGTAGCAAAACCACCTTGTCTGTTGCTCACAAGAATCGCACCGCGACGCCGCGCAGGTGACCAACATGCAACAGCATGGTTTGAGCAGATGACAATGGAACATCAGATTGCCCAGTTTCTCTAAAACAAGAAACAAATGCATCACACTTTGAGGTACCCACAGTAAATATAAATTTTACCGCATTAAATATAAATTTTACTGTCTCACTTTCTTCAATTCGGTTAAGAAACACTTCTCTCTGGTTTATCATCATCGTCATCCACGCTCGACCTGAATCCCAGTTTTCCTCTCTCTCAAAATGTTGGGCGCTTCCAAAGCCCTACTAAACCCTTCTCCTCCGTCTCTCTCATTCCCTTCCCTTAAAACCCGCCGCAATCTTCTCCTCCCCAACACCCGCCTCACCTTCCGCCCCAAACCGCCGCACTCTCTTTCAATCAAAGCCCAACACGCCGCCGACCCGACCCGGCCCACTCCGGGTCAGCTCCGGGTCGACATTCTCTCCGAGTCCCTACCTTTCATCCAGAAATTCCGGGGGAAGACTATTGTAGTGAAATACGGCGGCGCCGCCATGAAGGACGCGAGCCTCCAGGCCACCGTCGTCAGAGACCTCGTCCTCCTCGCCTGCGTCGGCCTCCGCCCGATTCTCGTCCACGGCGGCGGGCCGGAGATCAACCTCTGGCTCAAGCGCCTCAACATCGAGGTCAACTTCCACGACGGCCTGCGCGTCACCGACGCCGCGACGATGGAGATCGTCTCCATGGTCCTCGCCGGGAAGGTCAACAAGAATCTGGTCTCGCTGATCAACCGGGAAGGCGTGAAGGCGATCGGGCTCTGCGGCTCCGACGGCGAGCTCATCACCGCCCGGCCCGCCCCGAACGCCGCGAAATTAGGGTTCGTCGGCGAGGTGGCGCGTGTGGACCCGACGATTCTCCGGTCGATCGTTGACGACGGCCACATTCCGGTGATCGCTTCCGTGGCGTCGGATGAGTCCGGGCAGCAGTACAACATCAATGCGGACACGGTGGCTGGAGAAATCTCGGCTGCGCTGGGGGCGGAGAAGCTGATTCTGCTGACTGACGTGGCCGGAATCTTGGAGGACCGAGACGATGCGAGTAGCTTGGTGAAGGAGATTGATATTAAAGGAGTGAAGAAGATGATGGAGGATGGCAAAATCGGAGGAGGGATGATTCCGAAAGTGAGCTGCTGCGTCAGGTCATTGGCTCAGGGAGTGAGGACTACTAGTATTATTGATGGCCGGAAACCACATTCATTGTTGCTTGAGGTTTTGACTGATGAAGGAGCTGGGACTATGATCACTGGCTAAAACCCTAAACCCTGTTTGGGTTAGTTTTCTTGTGCGACTTGATTTCTATTAGAGCTGTAATGGACTAGTTTGAGATTATGAGTCTAATTGGTGAAATTTGAGTTGCTTCTTGTTTGGTGTGACTGTGCAATCTCGATTGATTGGGGTGACTTGATGATATGATCAATCGCGTTGTGTTCTTTCGGGGATTCATTTTCCGATTTGAGTCAGATTCGAAGACACAAAATGTGCTTCAGAAATAGAGAAGCCTCTCCCTCTTTTTGATTCTGAAATGAGGGCGTATGGCCATGAACATAGTTTGCCATTGGACTTGACAAGGCAAGCTTAAATTCTGTGATCCCTGAAATCTGAATAGAGCAGGAAGGATGCCTCCCCAGCCATTACTGTCCATCTCTAATTCCTTCTGCTATTATTCATTCAGGACAGTTAGACATGAATGCATTTCATATGCAATCACCACTTCTTTGATATGCAATGATTTCATATGCCTTCTCCATCAACTCCCTCTCCCTGAATACTAAGCATAATGAGCTTCTTAAATATAAAAGTAATGCTTTTATTTTTGAAAATTCGATATGTAAAACAAGCAATACACACAAATCAGTACCTGATCAGCACAAGTCAAATTATCTTGTCAAACACTCAAACCCAATCAATGTCAACAAGATGCTTATTTCCCTCTCTGGCTACTTGAACAAAATGGTAGCTACAAAGAACTCACTAAAACTGGGGTAGAGAGAAGTTTAGAACCTAGTCTGCAATTCCTAGATTCCTAGCTTGATTAATTTGGATTCTCCTACCAAACACGTCTTATCTTCATTCTATAAAAAACGAAAAGATTAGAATAAATCATGAATCCTTTAGTTGAACATCCCATTTTAACAGAGACCTTCAACCTTGGCTAAACTCTCTTCTTCTCTCAGACCAAACAAACTCTCTGCTTCTTCTATCACCAACCTCCTCCCTTGAAAGATTTAATCGAAAAACAAAATCAAAGAAGAAAATGCCAGCAGCTCAAGATCGTCCAAGTCTGTCAGAGACTGCGGTAATAATGTTCATTGCGTTCGTCATCTTTGTATGTTGGGGCGTCTTCTTCCTGTCTTCTCGTTTCCCTGGCAACTCTGCTGCTAGTGTGGGAACGTCCTGCAGAGGTGGACTCATGAATTACACATACACAAAAGACTTCGGATGTGAATTCAGCTATGTAAGTTACTTTCAAATGACTCTAGTACTTGAGATTTTCATGTTATGCTTTCGGTTTTGCAATCGGATCATGTTAAGAAATAACAACCCTGAAATTTTACTTGTCGTAACTGTGTCTTACATTAACCAGTAGGCAGTGAACCAATTTGCGTGCTAGGTGATTCTATTCAGGATATATAAATTGGACACGCCTTTGGTTTGAAGAAGCAGAAGAGCAAAGAAAACCAGACCCCAATTCTTCATTATTGCGTGTTGCTCTTTCTTTGTTGCCCTTGTGTGTCTAAGTAATATGGTCTGCAAGTGTAACTGTAACCTCTACTTTGAACTGTGTAGAGCTGAAGGAGTGTATAGTTGTTTACCTTTCTTAGGTTTGATTTGTTCAGGTCCTTGCAAATTATGTTTCGCTTCGTTTACAAATCATTTCCTGGTCTTAGATAGTTGTCAATGCAGGTGGGACACAAAAAACTACATAGTAGTGTCATCGCAAAGGCACATCTCTGCTTACGTGAATGTCTCCGGGCTTGCAGCCAAGATGGAGGATATACCGTCTGCTTCAATTCGTGCTGCAACTGCTTGGATGCGATATACTATGCATTGGCGCCAATGGTCCAGCCAGGCTCTGATGTAGTATATAAGGGGAAGCTTGGTACTAATTGTCTTTGTCTATAGTTAGCTCTGTGATTGAAATTTGAGAGAGAATAAAGATAACATAGTATTAATACTAAACATTTTTCATACGTAACCATTTAAGTTTGTTAGTTTGGATCATATTTTATAAAGTTTGGTACCTTTCTAAAAAAAAAAAGTCACAGTGTAAGGCATTAGGGGAACTGAGTTCATGAAATGCGATTTGGGGACGAGTTTCTTCAAAGTAACGGTTACGTTAAAAGACTTGCTACGAACAATGTAACATAAGAGCAATGTTCTTTCATCCACACGCCTTTCTTCACAAATAAAATAAAAAGGAACTTAAACACAAATAAACCTCCTACTCCCAAAAGCAGCCAATTAAGCTTGTAGGAAGGTGCATAATCCTAGTGAGATCTGAAACTGCCAAAAACGGTGCGTTTCGAGTCTGATAGAAAGCGAAAGAGAGAGAGAGAGAGTCTGAGAATCCAAAAGACTGACCTTGAAAATAACCTAGAAATATAACCTTCACCACAAGCTGTGGGTAAAATAAAACATTTAGGCGGGAAAATCACCTCTCCCTTCCAAAATCTCAAACCCCTTCTCCTCCCCTCTCTCTCTCTCTCTCTGTGTAAGCATCTCAAGATGGCCGGGGTTCGGCGGTCCGGCCGCGTGGCAAAGCCGGTGACGGAGGTCCTCGCCGGAAAAGAAAAGCGGCCGGCGGAGGAAGACGTAAAGATGGTGGCTTTGGACGATCAGGATGATGAGATTGCGAAGCTTCGTAAGCGGTGGGAGCTAGCCTCGGTCTTCAACTTTTTAACGGTGAATTGAAGATCCTATCTTTCGGGTTTCGGAGTGAGATTCGATTGGTTTTTGTATTTTTGAGTTTTTGATTTTGTGTGTTTAGGTGTTTGAGCCAGTGATTGGGACTAAAGCATCGGCGGAAGAGATCGAGATGGGTTTGGTAACCCCAAACGATTCACTTGCTCAGCTTCACATTGCCCTTTTGAAGGTCTTGTTTTGTCTCTACTCAATCAACTTGTTTTTACTGTTTGATATGAAATTGGGTTCGAAATGCTACCTTTTTTCCTCTTCTGTTTAGCAATGTGTGACCAAAGGTTCATCTGGGTTGTGCTTGAACGTAAAAATTTATGCTGTAAAGAGAGATTCTATGTATGTGGTATATTGTGCCCTTGATGGATTTGAACTAAACCATGTTCGGTCCTTGTGGTAGTTATATGAATTAACTGGTAGCCTGATTGTTTTACCACAAATGTTCATCCTGGTAATGTTGTTTACTGAAACTTAAACGAAGCAGGAGTATACTAGTTGAGCTCTTTCATGTTCTTGTTTCCAACTAGTCGTTATGGGTTACGTTTGCCCACATTTGGTTATCTTATATGATCCTTTTTCTGGAATAGCGTGGTTGAACGGATAGTTTGTTTTGGTGGAGAGTGAAGACTCAGTTGGAGTCTAGCTTTTATTACTAGGAAGGGAGCATAATGGTTCTGTAGCACAAGAGCATCAAACGTGAACTCATTTCGTCCAGTTTGATGCATCGCACGATGTCAAATTCTTCCTATGGCCTTGATGAATTGAGTCTTTATCTTTAAAAGATTATGAACACATTTTTATGCTGTGTCTGGTAGAAAGAGTATTTTTTTTCTCCTAGTATGACAATTTTGAGAAGCATCTCTAGATATCAGTTCTCTCCCTTTTCCCTTGCCCTCACATATTATCTAGGTCTGGTTTTAAGAATCTTTTCTGGACCACATACGGTCTGGGACCTTCTATCCCTTCACCTTTGATGAATTTGTACTTGTGAGTTTTCTCTTTAGTGAATATGAATACTTCAACTTTAGAGAATTTGTACTTGTTTAAAATTTTAAACGGTGGTTATGCATCAAATTGCTGAAACTGACTCTGGATATATCTTGATTGTTATCTCATTGGTCTTATTCTGTTAGATTCCTCAAGTATTGCCGATATTCTGGTTCACAAATCAGATTTTGAAGTATATAATTCAAGAAGTCGACCTAATTGTTGTTGACTAGAAAATCTGAAATTTGTGATGAATTCATTGGATATATGAAAAAATTCTGTTTGGTGTCACTGTCATGATCTGATTGTGTGATCATGGACTCATGGTATCAGATCTTTGATTACCCAAAAGCCTTAGATCACACGTGTATTTGCTACCTTTTCTTTATCATGTAATGACTGCATTTATGATAGACTATTTACTTCGTAAATGCAGTCATCATATAACTGATGTCCTTAGATTGTTTACACTTGTTTAAGCCATATTAATCATATGTTTGGTTATCTGTTGTACATACTTTTAATAGTATATGATATTATATTCACTTTGCTGTTGTGGCTTGTGAGATGCCATATATATGGCTATGCTACTGCCATAGTTGGCTTGGTTTGATGGGTTCTAATGTGAAACATGGATTTACCTGGACTGAGGGCTCTTAGCACTTGCTATGATTTTCCTTTATTGATATTTAGTTACCATTGGATGTTGAAGCTTTCTACTAAACCTTGATATGATAAGAATGGATTTCTCATGCTGTATTTTGGCAAACTGCAAAAGGCAGGTTGATTCAGCAAAATAAATATGAATTTTTTTTGGAAATGCTGGTTAATATTTTTAAACAATAAATTTGAGTAATCTGTAACAAGAAAACCACACCATGAGTGGTGCATCTCATCGTGTCTGGGTCATCTGTGTCTATTTTCATTCTTTTTACACATATGGTCATCTTCATTTCATTAATTCTATGACCTGTGGTTTTTTCAGGGAATACCACCAGCAAGTAAAACACTGGATGGTTCTGATGCATGGGTGACTGTTCTTTGTAAGAAACTTGTAACGTGGTGGCCATGGGTGAGTCCTTTTTCAATGAAAAATGCAAGACTTGCTGAATTTGTTTGGAAAATTTGTTTAGTCTGTCCATAACATAAATACATGAGGTTTATTCAGCTCAGTTTGCTTTTTCTCATTTTTTCCTGATGATTAGCCAATTAGTAAAGAAAATCTGGTAGACAGTAGGAATTTTGTGTTAGTATGTGTATAACCTGCAGCTGAATATCTTTTTCATTACTGCAGGTTGCTGAGGGGAAGATTCCACTTGTGGTAGCTAAAGGGTATGGAAACAAGCTAGATTGACTATTCATTATTAGATTCAAAATGTGATATTAAGTAAAGCCAGTTTTTTTTTTTCCTGCAGAGAGGAAATATCACGTTATAAAGGACTTGATCCGACAGAGCGTCTACTTATGTTAAAAGCACTCTGTGAACTCCGAGCCGATGTAGTTACTCCTTTGTCATTTTTGTGTTTCTTAATCAAGTGGTGTACATGCTTTGTGACTACCAAACATCCTAGCTTTATGTTAGCAATTGTCGTTGTGCCTGAACATGTCAATACATATACAGGTGTCTGTTTTGTTTTCCCCTTCAATTTCTGGTTGTGTGAAATAATCTACTCATTCTTTTTGTATCCAGCAAGATGATGCAGTGGCTTATATTAATGATGCCCTGAAAGAAGGAACTGAAATTTCTTCATTCCGCAAGGATAAGATAGGAGGAGACGAAAAGGGAACTTCTTATTGGTAATCCTTTGATATGTTATGGTGAATTTCATGTGTCCAATATCAAAATTGGTTTTTATATCACTTACAATATCTTTGTCAGGTATGATGGAAATACAATAATTGGTCATAGATTATACAAGGAAGTAACTGTCATCGAGTCAAAGAAAAATGTTAAGGGGAAAGGAGGTTTGAACCTACCAAATATCAGTTTCCAGTGGGAAACAGTGGCAACCAACCTCGATGAATTTCAGAAAGTTATAGTAAGTCAAACATTTTGTTTATTCCAGCACTGAAATCCATCATTAACTATTCCTTGCTGTAATGACAGAATGAACTCTCATCAAGCAAAGTTGCAGGAGAACGTGATGCCGCTAAGAGTATTGAAACTGATGCTATTCCTGCTCTTGAGAAACTTCAGAAGGTAATGTTTTGCTATCTTTTTGTGGCTATTCATTTTAAGAATGCTTAATCATTAGTGGTTCAGTAGCAATTTACCAGTGAACTTTATTCAGTCTTATTCTTGTTTTCTTTGGTATTCATGCAAAAAATGATGTGTGCTGCAGAAGAAAGAAAGGGAACTGAAAAAGAAACTAAGTCAAGAGAGGCAGCAGAATCTTTTAACAAACTTTTATGGTGCTGGAATTACACGTTCCTGTCGCAACCGTAGGCCTGTCAACTACACATTTGGTAAGGGTGCAAATTTTGTTTGGTGAGTCATATCTAAATTTAAGTAATCTCCTTGTGAACCCTAAGTCATTGTTGCAGCATGATAAAATGAATCGGTGCCAATCTGAGAAGGTTATGGTCAGAAGTTGTAGTATATAACTCTAATGAATGCCCCATAGTCCATACATAGTAAGTTGCAATTGATGTGGAAAGTAGTAATTGGATCATATTCTACCTTAACTAACATCCTTCAATATGATGCCTGGGATATTAGGGATATTTCAGTATATTTCAGTACAAACTTTGAAAAATTGGATTAAAAAGAGGAATGATTCCTTATTTTGTTGTTGTTGCATACTGGTATCACTATGGTGACTTCCTAAATTTCTTGTTTTGTATCCTTACATTCTAATGTCTGCTTGTGGATAATATGCAGATGATTATGACCGGGTAATTCATGAGGCTATAAAAGTCACAAAGTAAGATATCTGACTGTCTATCTTTGCAGTCGAAGAAATGATCTTTGTTTCTTCTGTAAGAAGTATTGTTATAATCCTTTTCATTGGTGCACCATAATCACATCCACAAAGTAGAGAAGCACATGTTCCACTTATGGGTGGTAGGGAACACTATTGTTTCTCTATTAAAAGGGAATCTACAGACCTGCATCAATTGCAAAAGTTGAAATAATAAAAAGTTATTTTCAGATTTATCTACCCTCTACATATGTTACTTTTTCGTAATATATGCTGCATTTTATTCCCTTCATAAATTTCTTTATTGTCAGCTCATGGCTCCAGAATTAGTTATACATGACATCGTCTGTTCTTTTCCTGTGTTCAATTTTTCTGACTGATTAGTTTTACCTTTTGTTCAGTAAGAGGAAAACTACTGAAGAGAAAGTGCAAGAAAGGAAGAGTAGAAGGAATGACACAGCTAACAATGATGCCCCAGAAAGAGACACCAACTCAGAATATTCAGATAAAGAAAGTGACTCCGCAAACAGTGATAACAAGGATTCTGGTAAGAAAGATGATGGGGATTCTGGTTACCACTCTAGTAACACTGAAAGCGACATGCTTGAAGATGCTGGTGATGACGAGGATGATAACAATTGGGATGATGGCACCAAGGACGAGGACAATGAAGAAGAAGAAGAAGAAGAAGATGGTGATCTCAGTGACAAACGCAGTTCTAAGCAAGTGAAGAACAATGCTCAGACTGATGACATGTCCCAAAAATGGCCAGCTTGTGGTGTGCGGTGGAGTTCAAGACTAGCTGGAGGCACTAATCGTCAAGTTGTGGAAAACAGGAACTCTGGTGCTAAGAATAGGTCGAGACAAAAACCTGTCTGCAACTCTGCCCTTGACTCTGTTGTGATCCAAGACTCTGAGGATGAAAACTCAGAGGGACATGAAAACAGCCAGACTTTGGAGCAGGAAAACCCATCTTCAAAACTGATCCGGAAGAAGTCAGTGAAAGCTAGAAGTATCCATCCTGAAGCAAAATCTGTTAAGCAAGTAGGTGTATAGTGGAAGATGCTCAACTTTGGTACTAAGGAGAACATAATTTTGTAAATCCATTATGAGCTCTTGTTTTGTAACCCATGGCATCATCCCTCAGTTGCGGGCATTGATGTTTACTTGATGCAGTATGCAGCCTGGGTTTTGCGTAATATGTTTCGCATCAGGCTCCATCAGCATATATGGAGATTTTGAAAGAAAGTACAAGTCGGTCTCCTAGTTTGATCAAAAGTAAATCTCAGCAACTTGCTCTCGAGTCTTTTGAAATTCCAGATGGTCTTTCTTAAGCGTTCTTCAATGGTATGCATGACTAGTAACTGTGCGAGATTGAAAAGATGGTCTTTCTAAAGCGTTCTTCATGAACATACCATTGAAGTTTTTTTTTTTAAATACTAAAAATTGTAATATCTATGACTCATAGAGAAAGGAAAAGCAAGTGATTTCATAAATAAGAAACTACCCAGAACATTTAAAACCTAAAATTTCCCACCTTTTCTGTCCGGTCTTTATCTGCAAATTTCTCACCTAAGGTTTCAACCTCTTTCACGAATGAAGTTTTCACCAGAACCACTTTCACAACTAACTGGTGCAAACTATTCTTAGTTTATACCATCTTTTTGGGTAGAGAGCAATGCAAACATTTGCTTGGAAAATCAAACATTCTATATATTAACAGAAATATATTAGCCAAAGCATGGAATTTAACAACTATTGATGGTTCTCAAAAACAAAGGTATCATATCCGTACATGGGGTGGGGAGTCCCTAGGCTGCCAAGTGTAGGGGGTTGATTGAATTATTTAAGATGGACAAGCTAGCTACAGTAATGAGTGGGTGGAGAAAAGGATTTCGCTTCTTTGCTCGGACGAAGCACAGCTTGGATATGCTTGGAGATCACTCATAGGTCGACACGTCGAACGGATGATAATCAAGAAAGCAAATTTCGATGATTACGGAAATTTCGACAGAAATTTCAGAGAAATATCGATTGTAGTAAAAAAAAATGAGAAAATTAACGGAAATTTGAAGAAAAACAAAGAAACTTTAAACCAAACTTTAAGAGATGTTTGTTTTCTATATTATGTACTATATTTGAAATGAAAACCTTAAAATAACATTGATCTATAGGGAGTTGTAGTAAGTTAAGGTGAAAATGTTAGTGCTGAACCGTTAATAATTCTTAAAAGTTTACTTTAAACATTTTTTTTTATGGCTGGAAACCTAAAGAGAGGCTAGGTCATCACGCCTTATATGCATATGATACATTTCATATGGAATTACATGAGTGCTTTAAAATCACGTAGAAGACCTATGAGAAACAAAATTTTCACTAGTATTGGTTGGAAATATTGGAAATATCGGGAAATATCGAGAAATATCGGGAAATATCAAAAAATATCGAGAAATATCGGAAAATATCGAAAATATCGAGAGTTTCGAATGAGAAACGCTTGGGAGGGGAAAGATATATCGCTAGGTGAAAAATCGAAAATTTCGGCGAAATATCGCTGAAACTTTCGATTTTTTCTTCCTTGGTCCAAACCACGCATATATGTCGACGATCACGAAATATATATCTCTCAATTATAAACGACGTCTCAACATGCACTAATCCCTCACTATTTCTCATAGTTTAGTACGATTTAGGATTAGAGGAAGTTAATATCTTATAAGTTAAACTCATTTCCATCTAACTGGTGACATTAAGTCTTTTCCTTAATAGAAAGAGGGCAGAGAGCAAGTTGGGGTAACGCGCGCCTAGAAACATTTTGGTGCTGGCTTCTTATTTTGTGACTAGTAAGATTTAGAGTTGGTCAATCTATTCCATTGCTTTAGTTCGAAAACTCATGCATATATAATTTCCTTTTTTTTTTGTTTTTTTTGTTGTTATGGGTTGTTTTAAAGAGAGAACAGTTTTTTGGGTTTGTGCATGTTTTCATGGAGTGAAAGATATTGGATTGAATTCAGTTTGTCTCTTCGTATTTTAGGTTAATAATCAGTTTTGTCTCATATCTATTTTTTTAATAACGTTGGTCTTTGAAGTTCTATTTCACATCAGTTTAGTCCAATTTTTGAATTGCCCTCCTTATCATGACGTCATGCGGTGAGTTGTCCGCGACACAAGGACCCAGTTTTTGACTTAAAAGGGCAAAATAGTCATTTTATCATATACCAAAATGAAAAGAACAACATACAGTTCATCATCTCCCTCAGTTTCTGGAATTTAAGCAACATAATAACTGAACTATATATGTTCCAATGCTACTGCCAAGCTCAACCAAACCCAGAAAGTCCCAACTCCTCCATTCTTAATTAAACCACCCTGCACAATAATTGAACACTACCAAAATCCTAGAACTCCAACTTCTTCAATCTCATCCCAAAATCAAAACTGACTATCTCATACAAATTCAGTATACTAACAAAGTTGGAAACCAATTCCTTCAACCCCCACCGCCACCGCGAACAACGTCACTCACGGCGGTCCTCCTCTGCCTAAAACCCAAATTCTCTCAAACATCACCAAACTCAATTCCAATTATATACAGAGGTAGAGTTCGAAGAGAAGATCAAGGTTCATACCTCAATTGCCTTCGACGGTGGCTGGAAAACTGCTTGAGCTTCAACTAATCGATTCTCAGTCATGGAAGCTCCTCTAAAGAAATCGAGACCACATACAGAAAGGGGATGGCGAGACTAAGCTATCCACACCAGTCACGCTCGCTGCTGTGACCGGAATCGGAAACCCAATCGGAGAGGCAGTCACCTTCTCTCCTCCGATTCTCTTTTAGCAGCGCTCCTCCATGAAATCTGACACAACAAAGATGTCGGGGATGGCGAGAAGAAGCCCTGGCCACCGATGGGACGCCGAGAGACGGCTGGACGACAGAAAGGAGCGTTGAGCTCCGTCGCAGCTCGAGACGGGGTCTAGGACTTCTCCATTCCCTAAGAGCGGCGCCCTCCTCCGGTAGAATCTGATCATTCGATCCGGCAGCGAAGATCGACGGCGGAGATGGAGGCTCAGTGAGCGGCTGAGCAGAGAGCGACTGAGAGAGAATAGAACGAGAGAGAGAGAGAGAGAGAGAGAGAGAGAGAGAGAGAGAGAGAGAAGAGAGAGAGAGAGAGAGAGAGAGAGAGAGAGGTATAAACGGTAAGGAGGCTAATTTGATCATTTTACGCAAATTCTCGGGACAAAGTTAGAAATTGGGGCATTGTGTCGCGGACAACTCAGCGCATGACGTCATGATAAGGAGGGCAATTCAAAAATTGGACTAAACTGATGTGAAATAAAACTTCAAGGACCAACGTTATTAAAAAAAAAGATATGAGACCAAACTGATTATTGACCTAAAGTACGAGGGGGCAAAGTGAATTTAATTCAAAGACATTTTAGGTGCAGCAAATCATGTCGGGTGGTTATGTTTATTTGGTGTTTTTTTTGTTGTTGTTGTTTTCTTTTTTCATTTATCGATGAGAGAGAGAGAGGGAGGAATCTGGTTTACTTTGGTTTTATCTCTTCTCTGGATAAAGATCCTCTCTTGGGTAGTGGTTGTCCTTGGCTATCCTTAACTCTGAATCTGGACCGTGGACTTGATATCCGAAGGTTTAAAACAAGACACATCAGCACACTTTCATTAAAACCCTAATAAATAAGATACTTTAAATGAAAACGGCAAACGCCGTTACTTTTGTTCCGTCTCCTTCTTCTTCTTCTTCCTCGATCCATCTCCTCACTTGCGCTCTATCTTTTCAGTTTCCCCCAACATTTTTTTGTTCGTCTTTGAAAAGTATCCCGATTTCTGTTAAGATCCATGCTTTTTGATGGGTTATGTTAAAAAAGATCTACTCCCTTTCCAAATCTTAGAATGGTCTGGTTTGTCTACTGATTCTCTCATATGCATATCGATTTGTGGGACTAAAAGTAATCTGTATCGAACCTTGAATTCAATGGGCTGGAACCATATTCTATCTTTGATTTGATTTTGTTTTATCAAATTAAACACAATATACCCTTCTCCCTTTCGTGAGTTTTTCTGGCATTGTTGATTTGGGTTTGTTTCATTGCAATTCTTCACCATCACCGTCTTCTGCAAATTCTTCTCACCAAGACCCATATAATTATGTCTTTCCCTAATTGTGTTCATCTTTATCGAGCTTCAATAATATAGGGATTTGAGGTTCTTCTGAGTACTTCGATTTGTAAGATAATCAGAGGGGGGGGGGGGGGTCGATTCTGGTGTTATCTAATTCGTTTCAAAAAGAAAAATGCATGGATTTCATTCTTGGGTCATGCCGGTACTGTTTGAGAAAATTTAGAATTTAAGGTAAAGCTCTTCCATTACGAAGATAAAAGCTCTTCATTTACGGTTATGTAGTTGATTAAATAGGTTGAACTTCGAGAAATTGGTTCAATGAATACTTGAATGGGATGAAATCCGATGAATACTGGCCGGAATGGGGAGGTCATGCACAGTACTAAGTGATGACAATTAGGAAGATCAGGAAAAAAATAGAAAAAGGATGATTGTTAGACGGTGTTTAAGTTTGGTTAACAGTGAAATTCTAAAATCATGCATTTAATGCATTAGCATTTTACTGACATGGAGATTTAATATCCGTTAGATATCAGGTGCAGATTTTTTTGAATTTTACTGTGCAAACAGTAATAAGAATAGAAAATAGGAGAAACAACATAGAAATAGAATAAAATCTGAAAACGAGGTCGTTTAGTAATGGTGACGAATCCAGTTGACCAATGAGCTGTATGACAGCTGTTATCCATGATATGGTTGTGATGCGACTTTTTCCCTCATTTTCCTGATCAAGCTCTGAACCAGCAATAAAAACTCGGCGCGGAGCCGCAGCGTTTCGGGATCGAATCCCCAGGCGGACGAGGCGTTGTCGAATTGCAAGAGCTCGACGGTGGACAAGTAAGTGAGGATCGCCGGGGAAGGGCACGAAGGCGACCAGAGAACATTCTCGAAGCGGCCGGAGTGAGCGACGATGGTCTGGAGCACGGCGAGGGCGAAGGAAAATGACATCATGAATACACTATTTAACATGTACCTACCATAAAGATTTGGCAACCCCACTTTGTTGATAATCACTAGAGAAAAAGTCTGTAGTTGGACTGATCGAGCAAGCACAGATGTGAATTGAAGGATAACATCAAGTACGTACGTACCAAACAAAGTCTCCAAGTCATGATCTTGAACATATGTAAGCATTTGGTTCTGGCTCTATAGCTAGAGAGTCTGGACTTTTGAAGATGATGATTTCTAAGATTTCATACATTAATTTCTTTTGTTTGTTAGATCGAGACACCAACTGATCACCCAAGGGTTTATTTTTTTGAAAATGATCGAGTTGAAGCTCTTCTTCTTTTCCATTTTCTTCCTACGAATTTGTTTTCTCTAAACAAAGAAAGTACAAGAGAATTACACCCATGTCAGAGTTATTGACAGAGAACGTAGTGTTCAATGCTAGCTAGCTTGAAATTAAAGTAGCTGGCATGGACTAATTGAAGCCTGAAGAGAGCACGTTGAAGCTAGCTTTGCAGTTGGTCTCAGCTCAGAGATAGAGATGATGATGACGATAATAGAAGAGACAGAATATTTATGGAGTATTCCTATATATGGAACCTGGAATGGCTATCTACTATTTCCATTCTGGTGCTATAGAGTTAATTAGCTTCGTGTATATTAATTCTACCCATCCCTACTTAATTGTAATCACACCCAACAAATATCTGAATCTAAATCTAGCTAGCTACAGAGGGTTTATGACCTACAGAGTCATGTGCATGAAACAGATGGAGGGGTAATTAACTATCCCTATATACTCTTCTCGGATATATACGTTTTGTGATGTAAGAATATCATTCTGGTGTTGCATTTATCAGAAAGCTCTCTGAAGTTCCTGTGTTTTCTCTCTGCAATTCTCTTCGTCTTCAACCTTGAGCTTCTTCAGGTTAGAATGTTAGATATGGATGCCATGCACAGTTTATATATGTTTCTCTTTTTCAATTAGAGTTAATTTTTTCAATTAATATTATCTCATCCCTCTCTTATCCCAAATTACCCTTGATCAAATTGATATAGCTGGAGTCTGTATATGTACAAACCAAAATACTGGGCTAAGTGGTCAAGTAAGATTGTACAAACCAAAATACTGGTCTGCTTATTTCACAATTGAAACTAGAGATTATAATCATTATATCTTGATTATCTTCATGTTAGATTAAATCCAAGATGGGTCAGACGTCTTGAACCCATTCTCTTCTCCATCTTCATCGAAAAAAATAACCCATTCTTTAGTCCCATCTTGGAAAGGCCCGGTTAATTGATTAATGATATTGAGGGATTCATCTCCATTCGCCATGTTCATATAGATTTATTGCCAAAGATAAATAATTTCCCAGTTTACATTTGATTTGACATTTCCCTTTCATTTCAGAAAACCCTCTGATGCTTTTAATCAAACTCCTCCACAATAAAAAGTGAATAAATGTTGGTTGATATATTATTGAACCACTACCCAGATTTCATTTCATCTCAATCTTTGGTAGTCTTGTGTTCTTTATGTATTATGTATGTGAGAGGTTTGATTGTGTTTGTTGTATTTCTTCTTCTTCTCTCTCTCTCTCTCTCTCAGTCTTTCTCCACGCAAAGAATCATGCTATTCAGAGAGGATCGATCCATCAATTAATTCTTGCGGTACGTTTAGACTTGCTATTCGTATTGCCATGTTCAGGCACAACGACAATTGGTAACATAATGCTAGGATGATCGGTAGTAACAGAGCATGTACACCTCTTGATTAAGAAACATAAACTGAATGACGAAGGAGTACATACATCGGCTCGGAGTTCACAAAGTGCTTTTAACATAAGTAAACGCTCTGTCTGATCAAGTCCACCTCGGAACTTGGATCATTTCCACCTTTTGAATCCAATCTGCCGCCATGAATACTTGTTAGTATAACCTAGAAGTTCTATTACTATATATGTCCACCTTTCCACCCAATTCTATGCTATATTCTAGATTTGCAAATAAGTGTGCCTAACAAGCGATATTGTAGATTGTTCATTGTTGTTGTGCGGGTTAAATGATTACTGCTAAAGTTGAGGACTTGAAATAAAATGGAAATGTTTCTACCGCTCCATTATATTTTTCATTTCGATAATTTTTTGTGACAAGTACTCATCAGCTATGTCGTTTCTTGGGTAGCTTTTGAACTTGTGAATGTACCACCTATGCTGTAAACACCAAGTTTGACACCTAAAAAGTACATTAAGAGATTTTAATATTGGATCAGAATATGACACTTATAGAGATGATGATACTCCTCGATCTGTTAAACTACCCTAGCTCTCTGCCCTCTTGCTAACAAGGGAGTTTCACACAGTTGTGTTTTACTAGAGCTTGTTTATGAAAAAGCGGTGATCATGTTTTAGGATACAAACTTGCTGACCACCCTTATTTGCTCATTATAATGTCCACCCACCAAATCTTACGTCATGTGTCCTTTTTTATAATCATCTTTAACCATTGTTAGAGCAACATAAAACTTTAATAAATAAATTCTCTTTTCTTAACTTTAACTATTTTTTAAAAAATAAAAGAGGTAATTACCACTAATTTTGAGGACTCCCTGTATGTTAGGAGATTTATCATATCGGGCTACCAGCCAAGTGCTTGATTTGCCGGGAGTAACTGATTAGTTTGGCATTGTGGAGAACCCAGAAAGATTGTTTCTAATAGTAATCAGATTGTGGAATAGTTCTGGATTGCCTTTTTGTTCTAGATTGTTTTTAACTTTTGATTAGACTGAGTTTATATTTAGTAACATGATCAATGGCTTAATTATTTTGAGGTTTGCGTGATATAACTCCAAGACTAAATCCAGAAGTTTACATGAATAAAAAAAAGTATACCTTAAAATTGAGGACCACTAGCTACTGCCAAATTATAATAAATTGACTCTTAAGCCAGATTTTAGAGATGCCCAAAGTAATTGAATGCCCAGACTCTTGGACCACATTATGATTATATCCTAACGGAAAAACTGGATGTTAAAGATGCTTGGCGTTCAATTGGATTATCAAAAGAGGCTTAAGATGAGCTTGGTGTTCTGAAAACTAAAGCAAAGACCTAATGCGTGGGTAGGAAAAGAAAAAGGTTTGCACATGTTTGAAATCAACTTAAAAGATAATAATTTTACAAGAGTTAAAGTTAAGAAAAGAGAATTTATTTATTATAATTTATATATATTGCTAACCATGATTAAAGATAATTATGAAAAATAACACGTGACATAAGATTGGATGGGTGAGTATTAGGGTGCAAATAAGAGTGGTCGGCAAATTTGCATCCCATGTTTTACTAGCTTTTTAATTTGTTTCTTTGAGTTCTGAGTTACGTTGTCATTTATACTAAGAATTGGAACATGTACATATGATGAGGAATTTTTAGATGCTACAAGAGGACCACGTGGCAATATGACGTGGTCTTACATTCCAATTAAATATTGACACGTGAATTTATTATAACTAAAATATAAACTAAGGTTTTTTATTTTTTGTGAAATGACCTTCATGGGTCTTTGTTGAGTTTGGAATAGGGTTTAGGGTTTAAGGTTTTGGGTTTTGGTTCTAAGGTTTAGAGTTCAGGGTCTAGGGTCTAGGTTTAAAAAGCAACAACAAACCCAAAATTGTCTTCGACAAAATAGTTTATGTAATTTTTCCTTAATAAAATTCATATGTTAATATTTGATTGGAATGTAGGACCATGTCATACTGCCACGTGGTCTTCCCGTAACGCTGAAAAATTTCTCATGTATATTGATTTTTTCTGCACTATTGAACTAATTATAAAATGTAGCTCAGTTTAAGTCGTAAATATGTACGTCATTATTTTGAAAGGAGGAGAGAAGATCCTCTCTTTGACAAGGATTATCATTCTGATGAATCAAGGCATCCAGTGGCCTCCAACTGAACTAGTCATTTAGGAAATGATTCTCATTCCAATTTGTTCGTCTAGAATCTGGATATGTAAGCATGAGTATGTGATATTGCCGTCATATCTCATTCTACCTGATAGTAGGTACTAGTTGCCGTATGTGTTCTCATTCAAGAAAAAATGTGCAGACGAGAACAAAGTCATATCGACAACAGGTCTCAGATGACAGAAAATTTTTCATACTATGTCAAAAATCTCTATAAACGACAAATTTGAGACGACATAAAATGTTTCGATGAACTAAAACCATAGAAAATTCAACTTCTGTAGGAGCCTGCCTACTGAAGAGTATTATTGGGTTACCATAGTCACACTCAGCCTCAGACACAAATTGATGATCCAAAAACTAAACATATATATGGTTAATAATCATTCAAGAATCTAGTGATAACTTTCATCCAAGATATATATATTATCGGATGATGGTGAAGCTTCTAG
This sequence comes from Fragaria nilgerrensis, assembly GCA_010134655.1. Lineage (NCBI taxonomy): Eukaryota > Viridiplantae > Streptophyta > Magnoliopsida > Rosales > Rosaceae > Fragaria > Fragaria nilgerrensis. Next base: position 28,272,130 of record CM020978.1, on the reverse strand, counting down.
TGATGATGTCAGGAGAAAAAGCGATATTCAATATTGTATCTGAGTTCTTTGAGACTAAGTACACTCTCCGGCTCCATATAACACAACTACACAAGGACTTATTTTTGTCACGGTATAGTGGTATACCAGTCACTAAAAAGTGCATTAAGTTACTCTGCAACGACGTCGTTTTCCTTGTTCCTCGTTCGTTAAAGTTCTCGTGAAAATCCCAGTCTGTCACCTCCGATGAGCTGAACCGGCAATGGAGGTGGACAAAGAAACCGAAATCCTTTCCCGCCTGGCCGCGAACCACCTCTTCCTCGGCCAATTCGAGCCTCTCCGGGCGATCATCATCGCCCTCCGCGCCAGGAACCCCACCCTCGCCCTCGCCGTGCTCCAGACCATCGTCGCTCACTCCGGCCGCTTCGAGAATGTTCTCTGGTCGCCGTCGTGCCCTTCCCCGGCGATCCTCACTTACTTGTCCACCGTCGAGCTCTTGCAATTCGACAACGCCTCGTCCGCCTGGGGATTCGATCCCGAAACGCTGCGGCTGCGCGCCGAGTTTTTATTGCTGGTTCAGAGCTTGATCGATAGGGTTTCCGAGAGCCTCAGGAAGGGTTTCGATTTGGAGAGCATAGAGAAGGAGAAGGAGAAGAGCGATGGTTTCGAGGAGCTGATGGATGGTGCGGCGAGCAAGGAGCTGAGAGACGGCGGCGGTGAGTTGGAGCGGTGTGTTAGGTTATTGGATAGAATGTTGGAGTTAGGAGTGAATAGGTTGAAGCCGGAATCGTTAGCAGTAGTGAGTCAAGTGAGTGGTGGTGATGGGAGTGAGAGTAGTCTGGAAATTGAGGAGGGGGAGTTGATGTGCTTGAGGAGCCTAGTGTGGGAGAATGCTGATGTTTTCGATGCGTTGTGTTGGAATGTACAGAGGCAAGTGAGGGGTTGGGAGGGAGATGATGCTTCGGGGATGGCCATTACAGTAAGGAGGGATGATATGCCGAAAGAGGAGGATGTGACGGTGTTTCGGATGATACAGAGGAGTGTTCAGCTAGCTCACTTGGATGCTATGAAAGAGTGCATCAAGGATGGTCAAGTGGATGGAGTGGTTTCGCGGATTCGGTTCCTTCACCTTGATTATGGGGTGGAGGAGACTGAGTATCGGTATGTATTCTAATGCTTATGCTCAAATTATTTGATTGGCTAGTTAACATTTGAAGCTGTGTAAGACCATGAACCCTGTGAAACTGATATTAAAGGTTTCTAGAATTTGACATATGTTTCTGGATTTTAGTGTTTGTATCAAAAGGTGATAGATAGGAGGGTTGTTCAGTTTAACGAGAGCTTTATATATGTACTTCTCGATATGCTTCAGGAATTGTAGGCGCCTTAGGAGGGGAATTAGGAAAATGGAAAGTTATTGTTCTTCAGTTAGTGAAGTTCTTACTTTTTATAATCGTTCATTTGTGATAACATGGAGCAATATTGCTTGTTCTAATTAATATTATGATCCCCTGCTTAATGTTAATTTCCATTCATTTTCTTTCCCATTATACCTCGGTTATTTCCATCTCAAATTGTTGCATTCTTTTTAAAGCATTGCTTTGCAAGATCTCCTCAAGATGGTGTCATCAGGAAAGGAGGGATATGGAGATTCCTGGCGAGACATGCGAGAAAAATTACTGCAGATTTATAGTGCAGCTCTTGCTTCAAGCTGTGGGCATCTTGTTAAAATGATACAAGTAATGCTACAAGTCTTTGTCAGCAATCTTTTGTATTTTTACTTTATGCCCACTGTCTTATAATTTAACTTCTTATAATTAGATGATTATGCTTGAGGTTTGGTCTGTACATGATGTATATCACACTTTGTTAAAACTAGATTGGCCATGATGTATGGAAAGCTTAAATTTCCAATTGGAACGGTATTTGGGATGCTTTCCTTATTTTGAGTATTGTTTCATAGCATCCAGAAACTTATGTTAGTGTATGCATGTATCTAAGAACTGCTTAAGCCTGAAGTAGGTATACCAGCTCTCCCAGTTTCATAGGTCCATAGTCTTTTTCGAATCTAATTAGGGTGGTTTTCTGATGAAGAAGCTAGCTGTTAACAATGAATGTCTGTTATATTATATATCTATTATGACCACTAGTATTGTCTTATGAAACATAAATTCCATTAATGTTTATACAGTATTTGAGCATTCCTTATCACACTCTTTTATATAAGTTATTTCTTTTTAGCAATATGTATATATTCTTGAAGGGGTACATTGAATTTATATGTGGCTTTCTGTAGGTTCTTCAAGATGAGTTACTCTCAAAAGAGATTGAGATGTATAGATCTCTTGATAACAATCAGATTCCGCCACCTCTTGAACGTCTTCAAAGATATCTTGAAGAATTAAAACCTGGAACAGATGTAAATGATAAAACTTCTCCCTTCAGTAGTGTGGTTGCGTTTTGCATGAGAGACATGCACCATTATGCTCGTGTTTCTGGTCTACACCTGCTTGAATGTGTCATCAAAACAGCTTTGTCTGTGGTGAAGAGGGAGCAGCTTCAAGAAGCTAGCAATGTATGTGCCTAGTTTTATATTTGAATAGAATTGTGAGTACGAAAATGATGTTTTCCTTCTTCTGTGGGTATATTATTACTTGGTGTTTAATTGGTAGTATAATTTGAACCCTTTCTCATTTCATCTCTCCGCAGATTCTTTTATTGTTCCCTCGTCTTCAGCCGCTAGTAGCCGCCATGGGTTGGGATTTACTGTCTGGCAAAACTGCAGCACGAAGGAAATTAATGCAACTGCTGTGGAAAACAAAGTCGCAGGTTTTACGATCGGAAGAATCTTCCCTTTATAGTAACCAGTCAGATGAGGTACTTGTCTTTAAAGTTTTATAATTGTGATAGTTACTCTCAAAATGAAATATGTAACTAACCGTAAGTGTTATTTATTGGCAGATATCTTGTGTGGAATACCTTTGTGATTCTTTATGTTATCAACTTGATCTTGCCTCTTTCGTGGCCTGTGTCAATTCTGGCCAATCATGGAATTCCAAATTATCACTGACATTGTCGGCAGAAGACCAAATAGCATACAATGGTGAAGGTGCCCAGTTAGACCCTTTTGTTGAAAACTTTGTACTGGAAAGGCTTTCCGCTCAAAGTCCTCTTCGGGTGAGTCTTTGAGACCTAACTATAACCATTTAGCGATTAGTTTATTGATTTATTGGCACGAAAGTTAAGTGATATTTAATCCAAAAAAGAAAGAGAGAACATGTCCAGCAAAAGTAGACCTCCTATGAGTCCTATCATGTCGCATAGATTCAGATTACATTCGGCTCAAAGGAGAAACACGCTAAAAACAATATCTTTAAACTGCTTAACAGAGATACCAAAGGTGAGCGACATATGTCTGTATGTGCAGAATTACTCATGTCGGACAATTTGGTTGGTCATCTAAAAGACTTCTTGCAGCTGGAATAAGAAAAGAAAGATCATAGTTTCCTGTTGTGGTAAAAATACTTGGTTGATGGTTTAGAGAGCTTCATTTGAACAATCATTGAGCCTTTTGTTTTTCTCCTATTACCTCTTCCTCAGTATGTGAGTATTGGGGTGGTTCTCTTTTGAACAGTTCTGTTGTACACTCATACATGAATGTCGAAGTTTGACAGGATGCATTTTCTGTAGGTACTGTTTGATGTTGTCCCAGGCATAAAATTTAAGGATGCTATTGAATTGATAAGCATGCAGCCAATTGCTTCTACTTTAGAAGCCCGGAAGAGGTGGGTATTCATGTGTCATACCTTATAGGGTACAAATGTAGTTTGTTATGCACAATTATTTGTCTTTATGTATGACTGGATGTACAAAGAGAAGGGCAAACATTATCATATTGAGGACACAGTGATTTTACTCATGCTATCAGTGCTTACTATTTTCTAAGTTGATAACCTGACGAGCAAGCAGTTAGTAGTGCTTGCTGCTGATTCTGTGGTTGTTTTCTCTTGTAACAAAAGAATGAAATTTTTCTTGCACTTTCCATGGTTACAAATATGAAGAATTCATGGGGTTGCTTAATAACATGCTGCTAGATTTAATTATTCATACACTTGGTCGCAGATATATCAAGTTAGTCAATTTTATTTTGTAAGTTAGTAGGGCATTTGTTTAGAAAGCCACGCCGACGGGGTTGGGGGTATACAAGAAACTTAGAATTTTAAAGAAACATAAATCTATAAAAGAAAAAAGAGATGGAGTGATCCAACCCTTAAAAAGATCTGCAAATAATCTGTGCACACAAGTTATATTTTTGGTATTCATTGTTGTTATTCTATGTTGGGATTTGATCCACTTTTCTTATTGTGTTGATCTTTTGGCCTTTCCCTATTCTATTTTATTATATGGTAGGATGCAGGATATTGAACTTATGCACATGCGGTATGCTCTAGATTCAGCCGTTCTTGCACTTGGAGTGATGGAAAAGAGTATGACCGCTGAAAGTCATCAAGTTGCGTTTTGCTATCTAAAAGACCTGCAGAACCATTTGGAGGCTGTAAATACTATCCCCCGCAAGGTAATCTGTTCGTGAATGTTGTTTCTCCCAGTCTAACATTTTCAATTTTACCTCCATTATGTGGTTGTTAAAACTGGTCTGGTTCTTATCTTTATGACAACTTCAATTTGCAAGCACTTGTCATTTGTTTTCTTGACCTAATGTGTGGCATGTTGTTGTTCATGATTTTAAAATCATAAAGCAATGCATGAAAAGTCATGTACTGACTGAAACTTCCAGTCTTATTTGGCAGACCCTCCAAATATACATGAACTTCAGTGTTTTCTTTGAATCCAATTCTTGTGATCTGTATCTAATATCATCAGTTTTAATTTCCAAATTTACATGGTACTATAAAAATTGATTAACTCGCCTGTACAGCTGTATTCATTTCCACTATTTCAAAGGTTTTGTTCACTGTTGCAGATCATGATCGTGAATGTCATAATTTCACTCTTGCATATGGATGATCAGTCTCTCAATTTGAATCAATGTGCCTCACCAGAGAATTATTCTGAAGCACACTACACATGTGCTTCAGAACAGATCAATCTAACTACATATGAAGGGGGAAATGAATTGGTTATATCTTTCACAGGGAAACTCCTTGAGATATTACATCACTGTCTTCCTTCAACAATAGCGGACCTTGATCATGCTGTTAGTGATGGTATAAAGAGGGGTGGAAGACAAGCGGTGGAGTGGAGAGTGTCAATTGCTAAACACTTTATTGAAGAGTGGGAATGGCGGTTGTCAATTTTGCAGCGTCTTCTTCCATTATCTGAACGTCAGTGGAAATGGAAGGAAGCATTGACGGTATTACGAGCTGCACCATCTAAGCTACTTAACCTGTGAGTTTTACAGGCTAGTTAATCACTTCATATTGGTTAATGGAATCAGTTGTTTTTCGTGGGAAAATTATGACTGTTATAAACTATGATGATCACTGCTGTACCAAAATGATAGAAAATAGTGGTGGTATATGTAACATGATAGATGATACCATTTGAGAATCTAACCCAAAATTATTTGGCAATGTGTTGGTCAAACACCTTATAAGGTCGTACCTTTCTGATGTGGGAAATTACTTTGGTGAACTTTGAGCCATACATGTGGAGAACTTATATTGGGTGGCATCTGAGTACTGTGTAACCATTGGGCCGGACACTTGAGCAATGTCATGATAAAATTTGAGCACCCAGCCTGACACCAACTGTCAATGGGAAGGCCCAATACCTTATAAGATCTTATGCAGTGTCTTGCATTTCATGTGAGACATTGCTCTCAAAAATATTAAATAGTCAAATAATAAGTCTAGTAAATTGTAATACATTGCTGAACCTTCTATTCTCTAGGTAAAAATTATTGTTCTTTTGTTATGCAGTTGCATGCAAAGGGCAAAGTATGACATTGGGGAAGAAGCAGTGCATCGATTCTCATTGTCTGCAGAAGATAGAGCTACACTTGAATTAGCTGAATGGGTTGATGGTGCTGTCAGAAGACAGTCGGTATGATTCAGATCCAATAATTTGTAACCATTTACTTTATGCTTATCAGCTTTATACCCAAATGCATGCAAAAACTGCTACCAAATCGTGCATCTTTGTTTCCAGTTTTTGCTTTACCTTCTTTTTTATATGATTGTTTCTTTTCTTTTCACCTTGGGCACTTAGGAAGTAGCTCTAACTTCACTTGATTTTCTAGGTAGAAGATGTAGTCTCTCGTGCTACTGATGATGGAACTTCTATTGTACATGATCTGGATTTTTCATCTTTACGATCTCAGCTAGGTCCTTTGGCTGCAGTAAGTGCCTGGATTGTTAACTCTGTGTTTCCCACTGTCATAACTTGAGGCCGAATATCTTAATTTATTTTATGGTTTAAGCTGATATTTATGTATATTCTGCCAGATTCTTCTGTGTATTGATGTTGCTGCAACTTCGGCACGGTCTGCAAAGATGTCCCAGCAGCTTTTGGATCAGGCAATGCTCAAACTTCTTGAATTTGAAGTTTTTAATCATGGAAACACTACACAAGTTTTTTATATATTTTATCTTTGTAAATGTGTCCAGAATTAAAAAAAGATTATGGAGCTTTTGCTGCTTTATTATTGATATTGGAATGGCCAAGTTAGGACTGAGGAATTACCAAGTTAACTTGAGTTGGAATTTTCTTGTGTGAAAAACTGATGCGAGATATAGAAAGTTTCCTAATTAGTTTTGTCCTTCCTTCCCTTTAAGTAGTCCATAAATAGTTTAATGCAGAACCGGCATTATCTTTACTATATGGTTAGGTCTTGTTTCAAAATAGACTATGACATGGTCTCCTTTCATATAATGAGTATTTGTTTTGATTTAGCCTTTTGTTGAAATTGTATAACTTTTTGAGACCAAATGTACAGCCTCCAGTTGTTTATCTACAGTAACCTTTGGTGTTTTCTATGTGTACGCAGGCTCAAGTTATGCTGTCTGAGATATATCCAGGAGTTTCTCCAAAGATGGGGTCCACGTACTGGGATCAGATTCTTGAAGTGGGAGTTATTTCTGTTCTAAAAAGAATCCTTAAGCGTTTACATGAGTTCTTGGATCAGGTGAGATCTTGGTATACCTTTGTTTAATTGAGAGGGGTCTTATCGGCATAGATGCACTAACTTATTTTGAAGACTGCTGGGCAATGATCTAAACAAAATAACTAGTTACTGGTCTTACTAGTACTTTTACTTTTAGGTTACTTTCCAGCCCTAGTATATTCAATGATGCGAGTGCTTAATGTTTTAAATACTAAACGTAAAGTAAGAAATTACTTAGTTATTGATCCTTGCTCTATCATTTTCAGGATGATCCTCCAGCCCTTCAGGCCACTCTGTCAGGGGAGATGTTAATCTCCTCACCAAAGGATTCCCAACGATTGGGACAACGGGAACGTGTTCTTGATATGCTACATCATATGATTGAAGATGCTCACAAAGGCAAGCGACAGTTTCTCAGTGGTACGTTTTCCGTTTTCCTTCTTAGTTTTTGGCCATGGAAGGGGAACTATGATGTTTGGCTTCATATGCCTGTAACATGTCCTTAATCCATAAATGTATAGGTAAGCTCCACAATCTTGCAAGAGCTGTGGCAGATGAGGAATCAGATCTCAATTTTTCTAAAGGAGAAGGCCCTAATGTTGACCAAAAGGTTCTATCTGATTTTGACAAGGATGGAGTTCTTGGACTGGGGCTAAGAGTTGCCAAACAGATACCTTCAAGTTCCACAATTGGAGAAACTAGTGTGCAGCCTGTTGGTTATGATGTAAAGGACAGTGGGAAGAGATTGTTTGGTCCATTAAGCACCAAACCCATGACATATCTTTCCCAATTTATTCTTCACATTGCTGCAATTGGTGACATAGTTGATGGCACAGATACAACTCATGATTTCAACTTTTTCTCCCTCGTGTATGAGTGGCCCAAGGATGTAAGATTCATTTTCTTTCTCTTTCTTAGCAGTTGCTCTGAAGTAGATGCTCTTTGCTTGACATTTGTTCCCATTATCAAATCTTTTGGTGAGGTTTAGTTATGCATGTAATTTAACATAATATGATAGTGTTTTAGAGGGGCGCACACACTATTTTTATCATGATTTTTGACTCTTAGTCCAGCATATGATGGAAATAAATGTAGAAATGATGATCTATGCTTGGTTTGGTGTGGTATTAACTAGGAGTGTTGCACAGGCATGCAATTAATATATACCTGATCATCGAGTGGAGATTGACTATTTTATGAATGGTTTCCCCTGCTTCTCATATTTGTACCGGTTTTGAAGTAATCCAATTTAAATAGAACTGTTGACCGAACCTACTTCAATATACTGGAATAATAGAATACTGTAATAATAGAGTGCTATTTATTTATGAAAAACTGATAATCTGATTATATATCCCAAGGAGTGCATATCTAATAGATCCTAGATGGTAGTAATGATATAAAAGGGTCAATGGTATCTCTTAGGTGTAGAATATTCCATCTTTGTTTGTTTCCAGTAGTCTGTTTCCATTAAGAATCCCATTGTCGAAGCTCTGGTACTTAATATATTATGATCTACTTGATTAACTTGGAAGCTGATAGGTTCTTTATCTTACAACTTGGTATAACATGACCATTGCTGATTATGGATATGTTGTGGTTATATTTTGCAGCTGTTAACCCGTCTTGTCTTTGACCGGGGCAGCACTGATGCAGCTGGTAAGGTAGCTGAGATTATGTGTGCAGATTTTGTGCACGAAGTAATTTCAGCATGTGTACCTCCAGTTTACCCCCCTCGCTCTGGCCATGGATGGGCTTGTATTCCGGTCATACCCACCTTCCCTAAGAGTGGTTCGGAAAATAAAGTATTGTCCCCATCTTTCAAAGAAGCTAAGCCTAATTGTTACTCGCGTTCTTCAGCTTTGCCTGGAATCCCTCTCTACCCTTTGCAGTTAGATATTGTAAAACATTTAGTCAAACTATCACCAGTGAGGGCAGTCCTGGCATGTGTTTTTGGGAGTAGCATTTTGTACAATGGCAGTAATTCTTCTATCTCGGGCTCCTTGGATGATGGACTTCTACAGGCACCAGATGTTGACCGGTTGTTTTATGAGTTTGCTCTTGATCAATCTGAGAGGTTACCTTCTTGCCTGGAAATGATTTCTCTTATCCTACTTACTAAGTGATATGTAAATTACTTGTTTGCTGTACAGGTTCCCAACTTTAAACCGATGGATACAAATGCAAACTAACCTGCATCGAGTTTCAGAGTTTGCTGTAACAATTAGGCAAACTGACAATGGTGGTGAATCAAGAGCTGCTATCAAGAGGCTCCGTGAGCTTGACAGTGATACTGAGTCAGAAGTTGATGATGTTGTTAGTAATAGTATTCCAACAGCTTTACCAGATCTTGATAGCCAAGGTGGCACTGCTCTTGATTCATGGCGTGATTCATCTAAATCAGATGTTGCTGAGTTTGACACTTCAGTTTTCCTTTCTTTTGATTGGAAAATGAAGAACCTTATGAGAAAGCAGTACAACGGTATTATATAGATCTTTCTTAGTCAGCATTCATGTAGATAGTAACTTGTTATTCTGGTATTATGTAACACTATGCTTTCTACACCCTGGCATGCTTGTTTTGAATTCTTAGGACCCACATTGCTAAATGACTTTAAAAGGATGACCTACTACAGTGTATACTCATAGATCTTCCAGTAGAATGAAACAAAAATAGTATGACTGGTTCAGATTCTGGAAAATTAAACTGAAAGAAGCCTTCTCAGATGTAAGGACACTACGAGAATGATATGTATAGATATGTTGGAATAGCCGCCGTGGCTCCTTTTATGCACAAATTATCTGGTTTGGAGAGCATATTGATATGGAGTTACAATTTTTTATTGGAGGGTGGGTTGTTATTAGGAACTCTGTTCTAATATAGTTAATTTTAGGGCAGGTATTCTCATCTTAGTTTCAAGTGATTGTTACATACTATCTCCTGTCACTGATGCTTGCATTTTACAGACTGATAGATGATGGAAAACTTATGGATGCTCTTGCACTTTCTGATCGCTTTCTACGCAATGGAGCTTCAGATCAACTCCTTCAGCTACTCATTGAACATGAGGAAGAAAACCAGTTAGTCTCTGGCACTCTCAGGGTTATGGTGGCAACAGCATTTGGAGCACTAGTTGGCAGTATTGCCTGCGGTTGAAGGATAAAGAAGTGGCTGCCCGACTTGCTCTTAAGTATGTATCTTGGTGTATAGTTACGCTGGTTCATGCTAGTAGAGTATGATATTTCTCTGTGGCATTTATATACTGTTTATCAGCTTCTTTCCATTTGTGGATCTGTGTTTTTCTTATTATTTGCCTAATTGGTATTGCATGCTCTATTTCTCACATTTTAAATTTATAATTGTTCGAAAGGTCATGAAGATGTTTTAATATCATTTAAGAATGTGTTGTTCCGGTTTACCCCCAATTTCTCTGTCGCTACTTAATATTGATTTCCTGCCATTACATGTTGCGAGTCATCCCGATATTCTTAATGTGAGGTAATTAGGACCATGCTCTTCTTTGTCCTTATTTTCTTTCTTGCTGGTTTGAACTTCTTGTCCACTACTTATGATTCTGGTTTCTGTTCTTCCCTTGTCAGCAGAGATTCGTTTCTCATTAAAAAAAGGTGTTAGCCATGAGATTTACATGGATTCATTATGCATCTTTCCATAAAACTTTCTGAAATCATACAAAGCTTTTTCCAGGTGTATGCATAAATGGGAACTGGATGCTGCTTTAGACGTACTCACCATGTGCAGCTGCCACCTGCCTCAAAGTGATCCTATTAGGGAAGAGGTACTACTTTCTTATTTTCTTGTTTGATAAATTGTTTCATTATATTCTTAATGCTAAAGTGCTCTCTTGATGCTTCAGATGAAATCACAATGGTACTTTATGTTACTAGCTGAACTTAATCTGCTCTTGTTGATGATATACTCCTTTTGTATGCTTAGGTAATGTACAGGAGACAAGCTTTGCTGAGGTACAGCCACATTCTAAGTGCAGATGACCATTATAGCAGCTGGCAAGAGGTTTTAATTCTGGCCTTTTTAATGTCATAATAAAAATTAAAAAGTGATAGAAACTATACATATTTGGCCTAGTCTATTGATTTTTATAGGCTAGCCCAAATTATCACTCAAACTTCTCCTTATTGTGTAAGTTTCTTGTGTATTTTCTCTTTTTTAACTCCTTTCATTGCCAGGTTGAGGCAGAATGTAAGGAAGATCCTGAGGGGTTGGCACTTAGATTAGCTGGAAAAGGAGCCGTTTCTGCTGCCTTAGAAGTGGCTGAAAGCGCTGGGTTATCCATTGATTTGCGTAGAGAACTGCAGGGCCGGCAACTTGTGAAGCTTTTGACTGCAGATCCTCTCAGTGGGGGAGGTCCAGCAGAAGCTTCACGATTTCTTTCTTCACTGCGTGACTCAGATGATGCTCTACCAGTTGCCATGGGTGCGATGCAGCTTTTACCTGATTTGCGGTCAAAGCAGCTTCTTGTAAGTAATTAATGTTATCTAGTGGTATAACTTTTGTGTTTTGACCTTCTCTTCTTTCGGTGAATTATCATGGAAATTTTATCTGATTCATAGAGTAGTATTTGAGTTTTGAACGTCATTTATCTAGTGGTATAACTTTTGTGTTTTGACCTTTTGTAAAGGTTCATTTCTTCCTGAAGCGAAGAGAAGGGAATCTTTCAGATGTTGAGGTTTCTCGGCTTAATTCATGGGCCTTGGGTCTTCGTGTTCTGGCTTCATTGCCATTGCCGTGGCAGCAAAGATGTTCTTCCTTGCATGAGCACCCTCATTTGATACTTGAGGTTCTTCTGATGAGGAAACAACTACACTCTGCAGCTTTGGTAAGATATAGCTTCTTAAAATGCTTTCAATCACATAAGATTGTTTTTGAGACTGAATTCATTACCGTATGATTATCTGTTACAACATACAACATCAAAAGTGTAGAAGTTGGATCATGTTTCCTCATTGAGTCTGGCATTTTCCATGCTCTTATGCTTGGTTTGTACTTCTATGCTATTGCTTAGTGACTTCTTTTATTTGACAGATTCTCAAAGAATTTCCTTTGTTGAGAGACAATAATGTGCTTATTGCCTATGCTACTAGAGCTATTGCAATAAGTATTAGCTCTCCCCAAGAGAACATCGAGTATCTGTTTCTGGGACAAGATTGAAGCAGAAAACAAGAACAGGTGCACCTGTGAAGTCTTCCTTCACCAGCAGTCTCAGTAACTTGCAAAAAGAGGCTCGCAGAGCTTTCTCATGGGCTCCACGAAATAGTGGAGACAGGTCCACCCCGAAAGATGGTTACCGTAAAAGAAAGAGTTCTGGATTGACACCTTCTGAAAAAGTAGCTTGGGAGGCCATGGCTGGAATCCAGGAGGATCGTGCTTCAACTTATTCTGTTGATGGGCAAGAACGGCTTCCTTCGATTTCAATTTCTGAAGAATGGATGCTATCTGGTGATCCATTGAAGGATGAAGTAGTTCGTGCATCTCACCGGTACGAGAGTGCTCCTGACATAACACTTTTCAAGGTATTGCACTTGGCTAGTACTTTCAGGATGAGTAAAGACAGTAAGGCAAAATATATGAAATATTGCTATTTGCCAATCTTACCAAGGTATTCAAGCTTCTGAGGAAACCATTTTCATCAGTTTGCTGTGTGCTTACTGTTAGAATTACTGTTAGAATTATACTTTCCTCGGATGAAGCCTTTTTGTGATTTGTAGGAAGTTTTTGTGTATAAAAGCAATTAAAGTAGTACTGGTGTCTCTTGCATGCCAAGTTCTTGTCTAGGCATCCGTTTCTGTTGCTAAGAGTTCAGTCTTTCTCTGTTCAGGCACTGCTTTCTCTATGCTCAGATGATTCTGTGTCCGCAAAAACTGCATTGGAATTGTGCGTAAGTCAGATGAAGAATGTACTGAGTTCCCAACAATTGCCAGAGACTGCATCTGTGGAAACCATTGGTCGAGCATATCATGCCACAGAGACGTTTGTCCAGGTATCCCTTCACCAAAGCTCTTAGAACGCATGATCTGAGTGAAATTGATAATTATGTCATGGTTCCAATTCCATAACCAATAAAAGCTCTAGCATTCATTTTCCCCATGCAAAATATAAGGGAGTGCCATTGTTCTGACATCATCATTATGTGCAATTTAGTTTGTGAAGGAAAAACTAATTCTCGTTGCACACTTTTGCAGGGATTACTTTATGCTAAATCACTGTTGAGAAAGCTTGTGGGCAGCAGCGATTTGTCGAGTAATTCTGAAAGAAGTAGAGATGCTGATGATGCATCTTCTGATGCTGGTAGCTCTAGTGTCGGTAGTCAGTCCACAGATGAGCTATCTGAAGTCCTATTGCAGGCAGAGATTTGGCTAGGACGTGCAGAGCTCCTTCAGAGTCTTCTGGGATCTGGAATTGCGGCTTCACTAGATGATATTGCAGACAAAGAGTCATCTGCCTCTCTTCGTGATAGGCTGATTGTGGAAGAACGGTACAGCATGGCCGTATATACATGTAAAAAGTGCAAGGTAATAATTTGTGGAATCTGTAGTAGACTAGTAGTCAACCTTTTCTGTATTGTTGAAAAGTATGTGGTGCTTATGAGTATTTGGTGGTTCCATCAGATTGATGTGGTTCCTGTTTGGAATGCTTGGGGACATGCTTTGATTCGGATGGAGCACTATGCACAAGCTCGCGTGAAGTTTAAGTACGTGAATTTATATATCTTTTTTGGCATTTTAATGGTTAATATAAAACAATGATCTTTCCTTTCTCTACAATCTCTATTTCACCTTGCCTCCTCTCACTGCTTTTTGTTCTATTGTTTCCCCTTCTGAGTGACAATACATGTGCTTACTAATATTTTTGTCCTCCTATGATGTTCAGGCAAGCTCTTCAATTGTACAAAGGTGATCCTGCTCCTGTTATTCTTGAGATAATCAATACAATTGAAGGAGGTCCGCCAGTTGATGTTTCAGCTGTTCGTTCCATGTAAGATGCCATTCCAGCTTTGAAGTCAGAATTTAAATATTTGTCATGTGTCAAAACCTTTGGGGTTGCTCTCTGAGTTAAATTTGAGAGTCGAGTGAAGTGTCATCGTATTTCAGTTAGATAATAAATCAATTTTTGTTTTCAGTGTGCCTAATTTAGTAATGACTAGAATACTATGAAACCTGATGGCCTATATAGTACATTTCTGAGAGTAATTAAATTAATCAGTGATCTTGGTTGAATGAGAGGCACTGTAGTGTTGATGATGTACCAGGCCTTAGTTATGCTAGCTGATTCTGAACAAGACACTGTCTGACATGCTATTTTGATAGAATTTTGGTGTACTCTACGCTAAACTGTTAATTTAGGGTTTATGATGTATAATCTGGAAATGAAATATATACTGCAGGTATGAACATTTGGCTAAAAGTGCACCAACAATCTTGGATGATTCTCTTTCTGCTGATTCATATCTTAATGTGTTATACATGCCATCCACATTTCCTCGTTCAGAGAGATCCAGGCGTTCTCTCGAATCTGCAAATAGCAGCTCCACATACTTGTCAGACTTTGACGATGGACCACGCAGCAACTTAGACAGTGTTCGGTATGTTGAGTGTGTCAACTATTTACAAGAAGTAAGTTGCAAATTTCTTATACTCTCAAGCTAAGATGATACATTCTAGCATACCATTCTAAAGAGGATACATGATTAGCATCTGCTTAAACCCAAACAAGGGTTTTGTTATTCGTAGACCTCAAAGGTCAATCTAGACACCCTCTTTATTGTTCTGATCTTTTGAAGTTACTTTATTATGTAAATTTTCAATATCCTTTTGGAAGGGAGCATTGTATGCATGAGACAATGGGTAATATGGGCAATTTATATTATAAACTAAAATAATAATTAAAATAACATTAAATAAGAGTGTTTATGAATTCTTTATGTGTAAACAATTTCCCAAAAATTAGTTTGTTCTTGTTTGGTAGAAGAAATCTTACTATTAAGTACAAATTAAGGTAGATTCCTATTTCGTTATGTAGTTAACAGTGGTATTCCGGCTATCATTTTTCCTGTGCCATTGTGTATTATAATGTTATACAAATGGTCAATTGACATCCTTGATGTGTAATTATCTTTCAATCTCTTGCAGTATGCCAGGCAGCATTTACTCAATTTCATGTTCAGGCATGGCCACTATAATGATGCTTGCGTGTTGTTCTTTCCTCCAAATGCTGTTCCTCTGCCTCCTCAGCCATCAGTAGCGGGGGTGGCATCCGCATCTTCATCCCCTCAAAGACCAGATCCTCTAGGAACTGATTATGGGACCATTGATGATTTGTGTGATTTGTGTGTTGGCTATGGCGCAATGCATGTTTTAGAAGAAGTGATTTCAACAAGAATGTCATCTACAACCCCACAAGATGTAGCAGTGAACCAGCATACAGATGCTGCTCTTGCTCGTATTTGTGTCTACTGTGAAACACATAGGCATTTCAATTACTTATACAAGTTTCAGGTATTTAGTATTAATTCAATCATTTCCGCTAACAAATGATGCTTTTTTGTGTCTTCAACTTTTTAATTGCTTTGGTTGTGTAAATTGTATCTTGAAAATAGTCCACCCCATTTTAGACAGCAAGTGGAGGACTGATGGTAGTCCAAAACACAGTCCGAGCCTTTGTTTCGAAAGGAAATTCTAGGAAAATAAGAAATGACATAGCACTCACCATAGCATAATTCTGAATGTTGTCATAGACCCATAGCAGAATATGTTCCAATTTAAATGAGCCACAATTAATAAGCAAGTAACACAGACTTTTAGTTTTTTATTCTGTATTTACTTTCTATATTGACATAAACCAAATACATTTTTTTTAGACAAGTATTACAAAAATCAAATGACAATCCCAATAATTTCTTTCTAGCCTCTCTTTTGTTTGAGACAATTTTATTGGAGTTTGAGAAACCTGACCAAGACGTAACTATGAGTTGTCCTCAACTGGCATGAAGTGATTCCTCACAGAATTCTAGTATATAGTTAACTGTTCTATATTGTCCAGACTCATAAGTGCATTCAGCATGAGCAGTTTACATCTTACAAGTACCCCTGCTAAAACGGTGCATTATTTTATTTTTAAAAGGTGCATGACTATCCTATTTTATTTTAATGTAGTTGAGTTTTTACATTTACTCCATTTTTCAGGTTATTAAGAAGGACCATGTCGCTGCTGGACTTTGCTGCATTCAACTTTTTATGAACTCTTCTTTGCAAGAGGAGGCTATAAAACATTTGGAAAATTCCAAGGTATGCTCTTAACTTTTGCTCTTGGACAGGCTTGATTTGTCTTGAACTACTTGCAATATATCTATTAGTGTTCTCCTTAATGATTTTCAGCCTGGTAGTTTGGTAATTAGCCCTGCTATTTAAATATGTAAGAAGGAAAATAAGTGTCGGTTTGGTTCATGATCCAAACATAAGTATTTCAAACTAGGATACAATTGAAGGATTTTTGTTGATCTCCATGTTTGGTGCTATTGCGTACCAAAGTTGAAATATGTACTTGCTTTTTATGGAAATTTCTATTCGAACCTTTAGCCTGAAAACTCAGCTTTGATTTACAACTGAAGGTGTGCTAATGATCATACCTCTTAGTATGTTTAGCTTGTCTTATTTTTGAATGGCCTAGTGACCACATTGCCTTTGTGTGTGCACCCATTGGATACTGTCTGATGGGTAAAATATAAGACTTCACACAAAACCTTATAAAGCTAGGTTTCTCCACCATTGCCAATATCCTTGTTCGGATGCCTAGATTTCCTAGTATTGCAGCTGGGTCAACCATGTGTGCAGCTGGAAACCAGCAGCTTTATGTCACCTAGTTTGGGTTTTACACATATTTGGCTCAGGTTTTGCAACGTGAGGGGGGCTGCGAGGATGTTGATTGTTGAGTGTAGTTCCTCTGTGGAAAAATAGGACCCTGCACCAGAGCTCATAAGGTTTGGGGCATTCCGCTCCATCATCGCCTATTGGTTTTGTTTGATCCCTAGATTTCTTCATTAACCTAGTTATGTAATGTTTCCAAATTTACTGAATATGTAGTAGTTGCACATATGTTCTTTAGGTTTCATATACTGTTATCATGGTTGTAGATGCACTTTGATGAAGCGCTATCAGCACGGTACAAAGGTGGGGATTCTACTAAGCTAGTGACAAAGGGTGTTAGAGGAAAAAGTGCCTCAGAAAAGCTCACTGAAGAAGGACTTGTCAAGTTTTCTGCCCGGGTATCAATTCAGGTAATTGTATCATGGAGTTTTCTCCCAGTGATATCTATGACTTGATATTCTATACTGTGGACCAAAAGAATAGCCAAGTTCTATAAATATGTTATGTTTTTTAATCTAAAATCCTAAATCCAAGTTTAGTCCAGTGAACAGCTTAGTTGTTATAGTCTGACATAATTCATGTGGGTTTGTTGCATGGCAGGTTGAAGTTGTGAGATCCTATAATGATTCAGATGGACCGCATTGGAAACATTCACTTTTCGGAAACCCAAATGACTCTGAAACATTCAGGTTTACTTTCTTCTGGATCCTGATCACTGCTGGGTGATATATGGGGCACATTTTTAGTTCTTTTTCTTGTCTTCTCTTTTTTTTCTTCTTCAAAATATTGCCAAAAGCTTTTTACATCTGTATCTAAAGGGATTTATTTCGCCTGGTACTTTCTCATATTTATTTTACAATGGAAGAATCATTTTTCTTTTCCAGCATGAAAGAGTCTATTAGTACCTGATTTGCAAAAGCTGTGGGTTTTCTCCTTGTCTGCTGGCGTTGGCTTCCCTCACCCAGCATCCCCATCTCTTCATCTTCTTTTTCTCCCTCTCTTGTTAACTCTTCCTTCCTGATCTGTACTGATTGGAGGGCAGTGAGGTCGCCGACAATCATTATTGCTGTTAATGGCTAAGTCGTGATTGTTCCTCCTGTGAGGTTGTCTGCCACGGCAATACTAATTGTGAATATTTTTGATATGATGGCAAAGGAATTCATCCCTCTCCCCTTCGATCTTTTGCAGGAGAAGGTGTAAAATTGCTGAATCTCTTGTCGAAAAGAACTTTGATTTGGCTTTCCAAGTGATTTATGAATTCACCCTTCCAGGTAGCCGTTATAGGATAACTTCGTTTTCAATCATCTATTCCTTTGATGCAGCATATAGGGTCTGGAAATATTGGACTTTTCTATTAACATTACATCCTTTTATAACTTCCAGCTGTGGATATATATGCTGGTGTAGCTGCATCGCTTGCTGAAAGAAAAAAAGGTAGTCAGCTGACAGAATTTTTTAGAAACATTAAAGGGACCATTGATGATGATGATTGGGACCAGGTAACTTGTTCTTCTAGCAATGAATCTACTGTCATTTGGCAAAATATTTATGGTTCTTGTCGGCAGATACTTTTTGTGAACACAGAAAGGTAACATGCAAATCTTGAAATGATTGCCTTGAAATTGTAAGAGACAAAATTATATCGAGGCTTTCCAGATTTTTAGTGTGAGGTAGAAAAGAAATTAGGTGTGATCATGGGCATATACTTCTTTTCCTTTGACTTCTCTATTTGACATGTTCAATGAAAGGACGGTTATGTATGTGTCTTTATCTGGTGATTTGATGAAATGGACTCCCTTATAAGTTATAAGCCACCTCAATCAAAAAGCAGCATGCGTGAATCATGTGATACTAAACACTACAATGAATTATGAATTAGCAAATAGTGAGAATTTGATCATAATAGGTGGTATTTGTACAAATATGAGAGGGACGTTTAAGTGACGGAAATACCTCCAATCTTATTCAACCGGGAAATAAATGATAATACTGATCGCTCCACTCATTTTCTGATACGACAACTTTAAGCCTATGGTTTATTTTTCGAACTTGTAAGTGCAACATAGTGTCACATCTGGCCATCTTTGTATCCCAACTACTTGATTCTGTCTGGAGTTGGTAACTTGTTGTATTTCTTTTATTTGGTTCCTAATTGATCATGTATATCTTTGGATTATTGTAGGTGTTGGGAGCTGCAATTAATGTATATGCTAACAAACACAAAGAACGCCCTGACCGTCTTATAGACATGTTGACCAGTAGTCACAGGTGATAATTTCTGTCCCATTTGTGATCATAATTCATTAATAATACTAGTGCTGTCTTTTTTAATTGCTTCTGAGGACATACAATTACTACATTTATATTTCATTGATTGTTCAGATATTTTCTATTTTGATCTCTTATGTATGGATTTTGGAATTATACATTTTTGAGGCATGACCAGTCCTTGAACCATGAATATCTGAAAGTTGCATGTTGGAAAGTGTGCATGGACATGCTACACACATCAACACAGGGAGATACACTCCTTTTCTGTGACACAAGATAGAATTTTGAGGGTGGGATCTCCTGTGTCTTCCCAATCTTCTTCTGGCTTGTGTCTTTCATGTAGCATTCAAACCGAATACTCTTGAAATTACTTCATACTTCCACATTTATGTTTTTTTCCCCTGGAAATGAGGAAGATCAGATCTCTTTTAATCTCACACCACATGCAGTTCATCATATTTATGAATTATGATGATGTCTCATGGAAACAAGACCCTGTATGATTATTGATTAGTTTATACTTTGTAGTTAATGGATTCACACCCACACCCCAACTTAAAATCTTGTTGCTTGGTAAATTATTCCTCTGCATTTACCACACTCAAATAATTACTGGGTAGTACAACAGTAGGATAGAGGAGCATGCTACTGTTCTATGTCGTGTCCATTTTACAAACAATTCATTATGGTTTTGTAAAATTAGTTGTAGTTTCAGACTGTTGGAATCTTTACTTCACTTTGACTATTATTGATGCATAAGCATCTGTTTTACTTGCATACAGGAAAGTTCTGGCGTGTGTGGTCTGTGGACGTCTGAAAAGTGCGTTCCAAATTGCTTCTCGTAGCGGAAGTGTAGCTGATGTCCAATATGTGGCTCATCAGGTTGCCTTCCTTTCCATAACATTGCTCTCATCTTTGAATTAACAATTTCCTATCTCATTGAAAAAGATTATTCACACTCATGTCATGATTTCATTTGGTCAACTTAAGTTTGTGTCTTAGCTCACTGCTCATATGCTGATTCTTATCATTGTACTATCCTTTTTGCAGGCATTGCATGCGAATGCGCTTCCTGTGCTTGATATGTGTAAACAATGGTTGGCTCAGTACATGTAATTTGTTAGCTCGAGGAAATCCCAGCTGATAGGGTAGACCGGTAGTAGATAGGTAGGGTTTTGTAACGAAAAACTAGGATTGAAGGCTTAGTTGAATGGAACTAGATCCAAGTCGTCTGCTGTAGATAGATGAGCAAAAATTAGAAAACTTGTATATATTTGTGGAAAGGAATATTATCTGTGATGTAGTGATGTACTTTTCTTCTGGTTGTGGCATGCTCAAAAGTACACTAGAAGGACAAATCCCGAGCCCAATCACCCTTTCAAAAAATACATGCATCAAAGACCAAATTTTGAGCACTATGTGCTTACTAAGGGTGATTGAGCTCATTTTGAATGTGAGATCGTAAGTTCCTGAGCACGAGGTAAAAATGAGCTGCTCAAACTAAACGAAAATTCGGAATGTTAACCTTTCTTTCTCCACAACATATTCTTTTGGTTATTGTTCCTTTTTCTTTTCTATTTTCAATTCAAGTACAGTAGTGAACGTAACAGAAAAAAATTGCAAATCGCTGGGTGTGTTTATGTTTTGTGTTATATGATCATTTTAGCCTCTAGATCTTCAATTACTAAGGCGCTAGTCAGTATTTTATGATATCAAATTATCAACTGCAATCTCATTGTCAAGTAAGACATAACAATCTCAAACTAGTGAGCATTTTCCCTCGATGGTCAATTTGGTGTGTCAATTTGACTGCATAAATAGTCTATTCCTTTATTGAAATCCTCTTTCTTTTTTCTTTTTGAATACAAGAGTTAAACAACAGCATTCACGTCATAACCATTAATGAAACCTCTTAATGTAAGAACACTCTAAATTAACATTAGACATGTCTACAAAATCTATGTTTTTTAACAAGCATCATTTAGCAAAGAGTGAATCATTAACTACTCTATTTGTTTTACAATTTTAACGGCATATTGGAAAAATACTACTCATACAGAGCCATAAGTTACAATATCTATCAGTTTTCTGACTATGATGCTATTGATAATAACCAGTGACCCCAAGTTTCATCACCTTTGATGTTTTCAAGTTTTATTTGTGAAAAGTTGAAAATATTTTAATTCTTCATTCTCTAAGTTTTGAGAAATGTTTCACCAAACATATCTTTATTTCATTTTCAAAAATAAAGATACAAGCATAAAAAGTTACCGAACGCCACCTTAGTTTTTAGGATTTTTTTGGGAAAGCGCTGGACTACGCCAGTATACTGTACGCACCAGAGAGTCATGACACGTGGCATAATATTGTCCACAAAATTTAAATTTGAAGGATATACACGTAAAATTGTAACTTAACTCCGTTAACAATAAAAATCACTTATAATAGGTAAATGATAAGGTGTTTATGTCAAGTCCCATAAGACCAACGAAGGATTACTTAGATCAACTAATTCTTTTTGGCTTTTGCTTCCTTATGTACTGTTTCCCATGTAACATCCCGGACCTAATTTTATCTTTTACCGGGTGTTTCTATGAGTTACTAGAAAGTTTAAACGTGCTCGATAATTTGGTAATATGACGCTCGTGTTTATTTTCGAGTTTTTCTTATTCTTCTTTTAAGGCTCCGATGTCGTAGCACGTGACGTTACGAGTTCACCGGTGTTTTCGGTTTATTTTTGAAGCTTCAAGCTATTTTCTACAATTTACTGAAAATTGGTAAAATAATTTTAGTTTCTGAAATTAAGATATAACATTTAATCTAAGTCCTCTGTCAATCAGGGTTTTCATCAGGCGTTGGTTTACGTATAAAAGTGAAAAATTGGTTGACTTAGTCTAAGCCCACACTCGGGCGTTGACCCGAGCTGCCATCTCTCTCCTCTCCCCGACTCTCTCTCTGTCCGTCGTCGTCCCCGCGCCGGAGCAGCGCCGTCCGGCCACCCCTGGCGACAAGACTGCCACCAAAGTGATCCCCTCCTCCTTCCCGACTTAGCTCAACTCTTAAATTCGGGAGGCAGTCACTCTCGACAGAGATCGGAAGAGGAGGACGACGGCTGTCCTTCCCAAATTTCCGGCGAGTCCCGGCGACGAATCGACAGACCAAGGTCATATCTTCTCCTCCTTCCTCTCCTCTTCTTTTCTGGGTTTGTTTCATCTCGAATCGAGTTCTAAATTTCAAAGCCCTTTTCTGCCTTTTTCCGGGTTTCATGGTTCTTTTTCCGGCGAGTCCAACCTCGGACTCCGGTAAGGCTATCGAGTTTTGGCAAGTGTAGAAAAGTTTGATTGGACCTCAGATGCCGTCTGGTGGAGCTTTGGAGGAGCTGCATCGAGCGGGGTTCAAAGCAGAGGCGAGGAGTCCGGCTGAGGTTGAGTTTCGGCAAGGAGAAGATTTATGGGTTCTGGTGGTGAACGGATTGGAGGTAAGGTTTTGTTTTGATCGGCTCTGTTGGATTGTTTGGGTGAATGGTGACTGATGCAGTGTTTTGGTTTTTGCTTTATGTCGATAACTGGGTGTTTTAGGGAATACAGGGAGGCTATGGCCATTTTCCGGCAAGTGGCCGGAACCCGGCAGAATGTTCCGGCAAGTAGCCGAAATACGGCGAAGACAATTATTCAGGCAGAATCGGTGGAGGTAGTGATTGATGTTTCCTTTTCGTTTTATGTCACTTCGGAAATAGGAAAGTTTGGGTCGTAATTGGAAAAATTGCCAAGTTATGAAAGTTTCTATGTTGGGAAACTTTTTGTTTTTGAAAACCTTACATTTATGGAAATCCTTTATGGGTGCCCTTAGTAATTTGGTGGTTTTACAGATTAAGGTGGTTGTATATTGTTGAGTTAACGAAATTATATTAGTTTGATTAATCAAAATCGAGGTTCATCAAAATGAATTATTAAGCGATGCCTAAGTGTCTAACGGATAGTAGGACGTATAGTGGAAATTGGATCGAATTGTTAAGTCAAAGGTTGAATTGGAAAATGTTGAGCATCGTTAGTTAGGCAATCCTGGTCAACCTAGGAAACCCTAGTCTAACTAGGAAAGAAGACGAGGCAATGGTTATTTTAAAGTTCGGTTTGACCAATTTGTCCTACAACTTATGGTCAGGCGTGGGATTGACTCAAGAACATGGATATTTAGAGGCGGTGCTCAAGGAGTGTCCCGAGCAATGGAAAGCTTAAGCCTAATATTGTGAGTGGACACTTGATTTTAATAAATATGCATGCAAGATTTTATAAGATATCAATTTATTTGAGCTTACATTATAATTTTAGTTTATGATATGGTCTTGAATTTATTTGAATTTGAAGCATTGTTTAAGTGTTGGTCATGATTTATGGATTTGAGCTCGGGTTTTAAAGTTGGTATTTGAGTTTGGATATTCTTTATGACTCTGGATTTAATTATTATCGGTTTTATTTTGATGACTGTGAGATTTATAAAAGATTACCGAAAATGGGATTTTCGGTAGTTCTCTATTTATAACTTTCTTGTTTACTTGTTGATTATCGATATTGACATTAAAAATATTTTTAGCGAGTATTTTTCAGATTATGAAATTATTACAATTCATATTTGATAATTAAATCTCGCATCTAATTATGGATTTGAGAATATTTTGACGTGTGAGACACGTCATTGAGTTTTAATATAATTTCTTATGATGATTTTCAATACGGTTGGGAACCGTACCATTCGTATATACTTGGGGAAGTTTAATGGATTTAAGTGATTTTGTATGTTTTTAGTCACCATAATATATGGTCGCTTTTATTGATTATTGCTAGCTAACCATTATTAGCGGCTACTCACTATAGGTGAGTAGAGCGCTTAGCGTGTGACGCTATTATAGCCTGGGAGGCAACCGATCGGTATTTATATTTATTAGTTAGCTAGCCATTATTAGCGGTCCTCACTATATGTGAGTAGAGCGCTTAGCGTGGGACACTATTATAGCTTGAGAGGCACCGACCCGAGCCTGGGAGGCTCCTTTTACATGGTGATAACTCTTCCCCTTATTTTGTTCTTCTCAGTTATGTATTTGATTAACTAGCGGGGCTGGTTTATCTCTTCCGACGACAGTTATGTATTTGATTAACCAGCAGGGCTGGTTTGTCTAATTTTATGAGATTATGGATTTAAAATTAAATGTTTATCAAAATTGCGTGCATCGAGGTTTTAAAAGTTTAAACGTGGGAAATTATTAAAATTACGATTTTGTCAAATTATTTAATTTATTTTGTCCACTCACTCTAACGTTTTAAACTACTTTCCCCTGGGCCATTTGGTTTTAAATGCCCAGTATGCATGATAAGTGTAAATAAGGTCGAGCGTACATGGAGTCGAGACATAGTCAGAGGCTGCTTTCGCTTATTCTTTATTCATTGTTTTTCTTTCATTATTAAATATGTTCTGATAATCCAATTAGTAAATTATTGAATGTCCTTGTTGTTGGTTGTGGAATTATTTTGGATTAGTATTTTATGTTGGGAGATGTGTTGAACTAGGAAGAGTATGAAGGCTCCAGGAGTAAAAGGTTGAAATATTTTAAAAGTGTGTTTGCAGGTGGTTTTAGGAAGGGTTGTCTATTTTCAAGGAGGTTATGTCGAATTTCCGGTAGCATCTTCTTCAAGGTGAAATCCGGGGTGGGTCATGACATCCCATCACCGACATCTAATTGGTGAGAATACCAGTGACGACGATCATGCAATCGGCTAGCGTGGGCTCTGCTGGAAAATGATACCGCGGTCCAAATAGTAGCGAGCAGCTCTAGTGTGCACCATCTTGACGGCGCAGCAAGCGAGGCCGAAGTGTTGAAGGTCATGGGCCAAATGGAGCCGCACGGACCTAGTTCATCAAACCGTCGATCTCGGAGATCACGAACTCCGCCGCCTTGGAAAGGCCAATCGGGGACGAAGTGGTCGGCGAAGAGGATGATGGCGGCAGATCAAGCTAATGAGTGATGAGTGATGACCATGGTTTCTCTTTAAACATTAGGCCCTATTACTAATTTTTAAGGAAAATGCCCATTACACAAAAACAACTAAACTAGAGCCTAATCCAATGAAAATCTTATTCAAGAGTCTATTCCAATGAAACTACATAAAAAGACAAACTTATCCTCACATTCAACTAACACCTTATCTTTTCACTGATCCGAATTCTCTCTCTCTCTCTCCTATCTCTCAGACGTGAATCACATCGCCGGTGAAGCGCCGGCGCGAGATCCCTCACGTCGGTCATCGTCACCGCCTGACCTAACCGTCACATCTCCTCCATCTCTGACTAGTCCTCTTTTAGAGAATTTTCCATCTCATCCATCTCTGTCGTGAGAGGCTGTGTCTCTAAGGTCTCTTTAATTCCATCCACACCGAATCGGCTCCCTCATCTCAAAGCACTGAGCCACGTGCTCTGACGCGAGTCAAAGGTGTTGGACCGACGACGATGAGGCTGAAGAACGTCATGTACAGATCGAGTTAGAGATGATGATAACGACGGCAGCTGGATGTTGAGGAGTAGGCCGTTGATGTCACATATGCGGTGACAAGGATCCGGAGCTAGTTCGTCGGTCCGAAAACTCACATTCGTCGGTCACCAAAAAGCCAAAAGGATGTGTTCTGTTTCAGCCTTTTGCTTCCTTTATTGGTATGATAGCCTCTGAGCTTAATTTTGTTATCTGAGTGTGAGTAATTGAGTAAATGGTGATGATGTTAAATGGATTTAGAGGATTATTTGTCCACAAAGAGGTGAGATGAGAAAGATTTGATGTAATATACTAGTTGTTTTACAAATTTTAGTTTAGAAATCATAATAGAGTGATTTTTGAACATATAGTATGGAGCCCCTTCTGCTGCGGACCGCATAGTTGTAGATTGCTTGCGGACTTTTAAAAACCAGCCATTGAATTACACGAACGGTGCAGACCTTCTCCTTCTCTTTATTTGTCGTCGTCATCTGCACTCATATAAACCAAACGACCTTCTCACTTTTACTTCTCCTGCGAAACCAGCCAAAAGGTCTGCACGCAGACCTCTTTTATCTCTAGACTCTTCTCATTCCAAAGGACCAGAAACGTATTTCAATCTTCTCTCTCTTTCTCTCACACCCCTGCGTCTAAGCAACAGAGTTCCCTCTCTAGGTAAGAAATTATGAATCTCTTTCATCAATTAGAATTGTCTGTGAGATAAACTCAAACCTTATTAACCAAGCCAAGGCTGTTGTTTTGGATCAGATTTTAAGGAAGTTGTTTCTAGGAATATGCTCACTTTCAAGAAGTCCAACAAACAGATAAAAAGAACTATATAGATATCCTTGCAAGATAATTAGCTCTACATTCCGTTACAAAATGAAGCATGTCATGTTCAACTACAACCACTTCACCTAATCTAATTGAGAAACCAAATCTTGCAATCAAAAGAGTGAGCACTTAATCAATTACAAGTTACTGACTATTAAGAGTTGGACACTTTTGTTTATTATGTCCAACCTGTTCACAGATGCTGCATTGACGGCCTTTTTTGTCCATTGCCTTCTCTTTTCCTCTTTTTAACCTTTTACCACAGCCTTTTGCCCTTACTGGAAGTGGATCATTCAACTGTTGTGGGTGACAATGAACAACATTTTGATCGGTCTCATGGCCTTCAGCTGTATTAGTAATTACATTTCCATCACAGCCTTAACAAGAATCAACAGTAACATTTTCTTCACTACCTCTAATATTGGTACTACTATCAACCACAAACTTTATCTTTTTCCTCATGCTTTCAAATTCTCTTCCAAGAGTTTACATGCCTCTTTAGATACCAATGCCCCGTCAATCAGCTCAGCAGCAACTTTGGACAATATTGGTTGCCTCATTAGCAATGAATCATCACCAAAATCACATATATACTTACCATGCTCTTCAACCACCAAATCTGAACTAGTTGTTCTGGTCCACCTTTTTAGAATGTATTGATCTGGCAAATACTCAATTTGTTTCCATTTCATATATGTCAATATGTGCCTGCACAAGATTCCTTCAAACTCAATTTTTTTGCAACTACATGCAACCTTATCAACAACCTTGTACCTTCAAACTTCCATCTTTTCTCCTTTATGTTGCCTTGTAAACACACACACTGTCATTATCAATTGTAACTTGAAGTACACATCCCCAAGATAACCATAACTGAAGTTGAAACTTCTTGAAAATTCTGAGTATAAATCTTCGCCATTTGCCTTTCCATCATCATTGGGGTTTTGAACATAGGTCTTTGGTTGACATCAACATGGTTAGCAATTAACTCTTCATGACGTTGGTGAGCAAGCCCCCTATTAAACTGTAGTATGAAGTCCATTAAAGTATTATCTTTTGAAACATAAGTTTTGAAAAATGCATGGTCACCTTCAACTCGTGAGCTCACCGACATTCTTGCTAAGAATACATGTTTCACATATGCTGGCACCCATCTTGAACGCATTTCGTAAACTGAAGAGAACCACTCATTGTTGTTCAATTTACCTTTATCGATCACCTCTATCTACCTTGCATCAAACTCTTCTTTGGTGTCTGAATCCTATACACACTTCTTAAGTTCACTAAGAGAATCTTGATGAACAGAAGCACCTATTTTCTCAGAGAATTTGTTCATAATATGCCATATACAATATCGGTGAAACGAACCTGGAAACACTTGAGAAATGGCCTTTCCAATTGCAGGATCTTGATCAGTAATAATAATTTTTGGTGGACCAGCTGGCATAGCTTTTTTAAACTGCTCAAACAACCAAATGAACGACTCAGTGGTCTCATTGTTTAAGAAACCACAACCAAATACAATTGTTTGCCCATGGTTATTTACCCCTAACAGTGGCACGAAGGTCATACCATACCGATTAATGTTATATGTGGTATCAAATACGACCGCATCACCATAAAACTTGTCAGCACGTCTTGACTTTGAATCTGTCCAAAAGCAGTGTGCAAGTCTATCATCATCATCTGGCTCCATCTTAAAAACAAAGGAATCATTTTTTGATTGCTCACCATGAAAATACTCATTCAACATCTTTGCATCATGACCCTTGTATTCTCTCTGCAAATCTCTTGCATAGTTGTATAAATATGTCTTTGTACAACCAATGTTTTGTATCCCTCCTACTTGCACCTCCAAGATACTAATTGTTTATATGGGGGTATATTAACCAACCCAAGCTGTTGTGACACTATCTTTTTAGCTTCAGACATCTTGCGGTGTGATCTCAATTGATGTACTTCTTCAGGGAGTGACAAGAGATGGTTGTGCTCCTCCACAAAGTTTGAAATTCTGTACATTGTACTATGTCCAACTTGTAAAACTGCAATTCTAGCCTGACATCCACATCGTACTAGCCCTCCACTTCTTTTGCTTTCAACATCCATTTTTTTCTCAAACTTCCCTTGTTTGTAACACACATACTCTTTCCTAGAGATGTCTTCTGAACCTTTACATTTTTTCTGAGAATGACTACGAATACTAAAACCTGCCATCTTTGCATAGTTGTTATAGAAGTCGTATACTTCTTGTAAAGACTCAAATATCTGGTCAACTTTTGGTATGTATTCCTCTGCTACTTCAGGGGTGTAAACACAGCTATAATCATTTCCATTTGCATCCACCACGAATGCAGCATAAGGATTTCCAGTTTCAACATCGTCATCCATTTCAACAACAAAACGCAAGGGTATGGCTCTGAATAACAAATTAACAAAATCAGCCAATTTCACACTGATTCATATATTCAATAATAGTTATTCAAATCCAAATAAACAATTAGAGTTTCAAAAACCCAATAAGGCACAAAGGTGTAGGGGAAAGATACAACCATAAGATTATGCCACGAACTCAAGATTCAAGAACAACATAAGAACAAAGAAAAATTGATGAAAGAGATTCATAATTTCTTACCTGGAGAGGGAACTCTGTTGCTTCGACGCAGGGGTGTGAGAGAAAGAGAGAGAAGATTGAAATAAGTTTCTGGTCCTTTGGAATGAGAAGAGTATAGAGATAAAGGAGGTATGCGCGAGAACTTTTAGTGGGTTTCGTGGCAGAAGTAAAAGTGAGAAGGTCGTTTGGTTTATATGAGTGCAGATGACGACGACAAATAAAGAGAAGGAGAAGGTATGCACCGTTCGTGTAATCCAATGGCTGGTTTTTAAAAGTCCGCAAGCAGTCCGCAACTATGCGGTCCGCAGCAGAAGGGGCTCCCATAAAGTATATTTTAACATGATTATTGGGGTCAGTTGCAGATTATTGGGTGTTAGTAACTCGATTACTAGGGGTCAGCAATTGAGTTACTCGGGGTCAGTAGCCTTTTAGGGAATCATTACCTAGTTATTGGGGGTCGGTAACTCAGTTCTGACGGTCGGTGACCAAAGTAACTCGGTTACTGGGGGTCAGTAACTAAGTTTACAGTGGCCGGAATCCGACGACGGGAGAAATAAGTTGATTATTAGAGGTCAGTAACTGATTATTAGAAGTCAGTAACTGATTATTGGGGGTTAGTAACTAAGTTACTAGTGACCGGAATCCAGCGATCGGAAAAAATCCGAGTTATTGGGGTCAGTAACTGAGTTACCGATGATCGGAATCCGGCGACCGAAGAAATTTCCGGCGTCTGGTGACTGGAATTCGGCATCCAGTGATCGGAATACGGCGACCGGAGTTCGGTGAGGTTCCGGCCAAGTATTCTCTCATTTCTAATTTTTCTTTCTATACATGTTGAAGTGGTGAGAGTAAATTGTCTTAAAAATTTACAAAAATTATTTTTTTATTAGGAAAAATTTTAGTTTACTCCCCTGAACTTTAGGTATAAAATCAGTTTGATATCTCATATTTTTTTTAATCAGACTCATCCTTGAACTTTCAAAACCACATCAATCTCGATCAAAATTTGAATCCCGCACTAAACATGACGTCATGCGTTGATGTGGAGCAGGCAAGGTTGGCCCACATTTCAGTTTCTACACCCCAAGAGAGGGCAGAATAGTCAATTAAACAAATGCCTCCAAAATTTAACAAAATATTCCAAACTAAACCTTAAACCAATATTTCCTCAAACAACAATTTCTCAAAAAGTTCCAGAAAAGGGGATCAAAACTCCAAAATTTCTAAAATATGAAGAGAACTAGACAAATACCAGAAAATTACCAAAAGTTGAGCAAAACTATAAAATTTCCAGAAATCTTGTTCACTAGCAACCAAATATAATAGATTGCATCAAAGTATGTCCTCAAACATCAATTTTCCAAAAAAATTCACAAAAGTGGATCAAGACACCACCAAGCAATTAATAGGAAAAACACTAGCAAATAAGTAATAGGAATCCAGATCGAACATTGCAGCAAAACCATAAAATTTCCAAAAACTTGTTCAGAGTTAGTAACTAAATATAATAGATGCATAATGTGAGTTTACATCCAAGCTAACAAAACACAAATGTTTGGATTAAGTTGTATAAAACTCTAGCTCTTATCATCGATATCTAAGCAAAAGATTAGACCTAGCAACCATGTGACGTAGCACGTGGTTGCACAAAAAATGCAACTTTGCATCTATTAATCCTGACCTCGGTTGCTTATCCCCCTCTTCTCATCCTCTATTTTTCTCCCTTGTTTGCATTTGCTCGGATCCTCACTGATGATCTTGAGGAAGCTTGAAAAGTCTGTGTATTTGCAGAAGCATTTCTGACAGCGCTGGTAGCAGCTTTTGGTGGTCTACCCCTAGTTGGAGGACCTCTACATATTGTCTTTGCTGCTGCCTTTGCTGCTGCCCTCTTTGCATCTCTTTTGTCCTACAATAATAACATGAAACCTATCAACTAAGAGCAAAGAATGTGTATTGTAATAACAACTAAAATCAGTTAATGAAATCATCAGTTATCTTTGCTGCAACTTTTCTCAACTGTGTTTTTGCCCTAAGCTCATTCTTGGTTTTTGGTAGTGGTTTGGTACCCTTTTTCTACTCCAAGTAAGCTCAGTACTATACCATTTTTCATATGCATTTTAAGTATCAAAAAAATCAAAACCAGTATATACCTTAGTAGATGATGCGTCTCCACTGTTTAGCTTTCTCTTCTTTGTCCCAATCCCATGAGCTGCTGGTGTTTTATGTGGAAGATGCCTATGACACGTCTTGATGTTGTGACCCAATGTGCCACAGTTGCGACACCTCAAAGATTTTAGAACTCTTCCAAGTGTGAGGCCTCCTTCAGTGTCCTTCTCATACACACCTTTGATTCTTTTATTCTTTGGCCTACTAGGTTGTCTATTATACTGAGGTGGGAGGATTGCTTGTTCATATGTAGGCATCCACAAGTCCATCCCATTGACAGGTTTCACTGTGTGGGAGTAAATGTCCATGTATATCTTGGTCAGGTAGCAGGCATCAACATAGTCTTTGGGCTTTTGTCTCATGAAGTTGATAGTAGATACATCGTGCTTACAAGGAATACCAATTAGATCCCATCTTCTACAAGCACACTTCATTCTTTGCAGATCAACCACATACCTTCCTCCTCCAATACTATCAACTTCAATCATTGGGCTACCAGTACCATTAGGGATACAAATAGTCAGAACAATACATACAATTAACTACATATGGAAACCAATAAATAACACACAACAGCAAATATGAGAAAATCTAATCAGAAAGAACTAGCTACAATCATCAACTACCTCACCATAACAGGATTCTCATCCTATAGCTGCCGTTACAATTTAACATTGATCTTGTATATATGCATAACTGACTTGACATAAAAATTGGGTACCCTTCTGCTCCAATTCTACACGATGATTGCCCATTTAGTGTCAAAGTAGAACATTGTCAATAATTAACACACCTCATATATCTCAAAGGCTCTAAACCCTTTTGCAGACCATACAACAACATTAGTTTAAGGGTTCCAACCTTAACACCAACCACATCTGAATTTCTTTACTACAACCACTAAACCATGAGGACCACACCCTTTCTTAATTCCTCTATTTCACCTACCCATCCTATTGCACGTTCATGGACCCTTCCATATTCAATTCAGGAATATATATATATATATATATAATATATATATATATATATATATATATATATATATATATGAAGCAGATCACAATAACTCAACCTCTAATTGAAAACCCTAATTCTCGAAAACCCACATTAGAAGCTTCCAATCCATATCTCACAAACCCAACACCCTAACATGACAACCCAGAAAAAAAAAACAAAGCCCCAAATCCCAGGATTACAGAGCCAATACGATACACAACGCAAATACAATATGATATTTCCAGAAACCCTAGGATTAAAGAGTCAATACGATACACAAAGCAAATACAATATGATATTCCCTAAAGCCCAAAATCCCAGGATTACAGAGCCAATACAATACACAAAGCAAATACAATATGATATTCCCAGAAACCTAGGAATGAACAAACCAATAATCTTGACCCAAAACAGAAAACATCCCGAAAAGCAAGAGATCTGAAATTTCAAATTCAAAACACACCATAGTCTGGGATATTTTTGCCTGCGCTTTCCAATCGAGGTATCCACTCTTTAGGCTCAGCCATGAAGATCGTCGATTTACTAATTTGATGGATTTATCTGGTTTTTAGTCTGGGTTCGAAAGCTTTATAAGAGAGAGAGAGAGAGAGAGAGAGAGAGAGAGAGTAGGTTTTTGGTTTATGCTTTTTGGGTGTAATCAAGGCTGTAATGGAGGGAAACGATAACCAGGGTTGTTTTGGTCATTTCGGCCACATTTAGAGTTTTAGCTGAAATGTGGGCCAACCTTGTCTGCTCCACACCAGCGCATGAAGTCATGTTCAGTGCGGGATTCAAATTTTGGTCGAGATTGATGTCATTTTGAAAGTTCAGGGATGAGTTTGATTAAAAAAAAGTTGAGGTATCAGACTGATTTTAGACCTAAAGTTCAGGCAAGTAAACTGAAAATTTTCCTTTTTATTATGACATTAATAAAAATTTGTGTATTTGAGCATAAAAATGTTATCTTATATTGAAATGGGCTGATGAAAAAGATTATCATTGGAATGGGGAATGAGAGGATTAAATTAGTACTAAATGAACATTTTCTCTAATTTTTAATTTCTCTATCCTTCTAATTTTTTGTTACTCTTTTGCCCTCTCACCTCTATGTCTCTTGAGCTCGCACCACCACCCAGCAAACATTAAAGAGATTGAAATTGCTAGAATTACCTATGCGAGAGATGGAGTCCGTGGCTCTATGTTGTTGGAATATCTACGTCGGACTGACCAGATGGATTAATTGGAATTAGAAGAAGGATGAGCTGAGGAGAAGAAGGCGAATGTGAAACTAAGTTGCAGTGTTCCAGCCATGGTGGTGTGAGAGAGCGAGAGAGAGAGAAACACACACATAAATTCAAAAAGTTGAGCTTTCACTATAACGAAGTTGTTTTACCACTAACGAAAGTTAAATCCGGAATCACATAGTTACCCTCAAATTTAAATATTGTGGCCCATAAAGTGGCTAGCCAAAATAATATTTTAACTAATTTGACTAAAATTTAACTTAAAAATAACTTACTGATGAAGTATAAAGTGTATAGACAAAGAGATAGCAAAAAAGTCATCATCTTATTCATTAATAGGAGCCATTTATATAGGGAATTACACAATACCAATATGGTAAGGATATAAATACATAGATCTAGCCTAACTACATATCCTATTAGCATAAGGCCAAGACACACATAAAGAATATCTAGAAAGATATAGAATATCCTAGAACACTCCCCCTTGTGCCGCGCGCTGATATGCCGATGGTGCTGATCTGTTGCCTCGTCAAAAACCTCGTCAAGTCACAAAAACCCTGTGGGAGAAAAACTGAACCTTGATCGTAGGAGAAAAAGAGTACAACGCACCCTTCACATTTGATAGTGACATATATGTATGTGCTAGACTCCCCTTGATCTTTACATCAATCATAGGGCTCTTCCTGATTTTTACTAATCACGGAAGTTTCAACAACTTAGCATGTCAATGCTCTTTAACATGTCTTCAAATGTGACATTGGGCAATGATTAACTAAATCATGCCGTATTGTCCTCAAATGATCTATTACACTTAGATCTTGAGGAGAAGGCCGCTTGTGAACTCAAAACATAAGTTCGTGCAGGAAATCAGATTTCCGCGCAGTATGACCTTCAGTTACTAGAACAGTCGTAACTTCCTCTAGGAAGTACATATGAACAAACTGTAAACGGTTTTGGAAACTAGACTCATTTAGCTTTCCAACCGTATATTACACACGTTCTGGTTCGTCAGGAGCTATTCACAAAGTCCTGTCGAAGTTGACTATTTTGCCAAAATCAGATTCTCGGACAGATTCATCCTACTTTATGAAAATGACCATAACTCACTCAATATGATAGATATGATCAAATGGTTGGTATCTCTGGAAAGTAGACACATAGACCTTTCCAATGGTATCAATGTCACCATTTTCAAGTGAGTGAGATTTCATGTAGGTCTCGTGGAAGATGACCTATGAAACTTGGCAGATTCTGATTTCGCTATTGATGTGTCTTTCTTATGTAGGGATAGAATAAGCCTCAACCTTTCATACCATTAAGTATTGAAAAAGGAGTTACTGCCATTACATTGGCGTTGCGTGGGCGCATAGGTACACTTAGCTTTACAACTTTTCATAGCGAATGAGATGTCAAGTCTTTCGTATTGTGTTGAGTACATTGATGCGTCTTATTGTACTTAGATGAGAACTCTATCTCTTAACACATATTTGTCATCTTGCTTTAGACAAAACAATGGATCTCTTTTTAGAGCAAAGACCTTGACTAATCATGGGAGTATATGTAGGCCTCACTAGTTATAGAGCGCCTAAGCCGATTGATGAAAAATCATCATTAATACAGTCATCGAGTGCCTTATTGAGACCATGTCTTCCCAAGATCTTTTTCTTTGGATGTTGATACATATTAGCATCTCTTGATCCATCAAGAGTCCATGTAAATCTGGAATGAACACGCAAAGGCATAATTCACCATATCCCTTCCAAATCAAGTAGAGTCCATGTGCGTTTCAATACATTTAGCAAACACATGCTCTTGTGGTTTGGAGTCACTTGATTCAGATGAATGAAGTCCATTTAAGACCTTCATGTATATCTCTGATCCCATAGAGATGTTATTATGACCACGTTCATAGGCTGCATGTTCAGTTATTCGGAAACTACCAAACTGACAAAGTAGTGGAGTTTAATGACATCCATTACGAGAGCATATCTCATCGTAGTCGATCTCAGTGCGTATAAGTGAGAGACCTTGCGCCAAAAGGTGAGTCTAAGCTCTTGTTCTCACTACGCTATCTAACAAAGGTATAGTTGATAGGGTTAGCTTGCGGTGTCGGCATCACCTGCCCAAGGATCTATCTCTTTGTTAATGC
The DNA here is from genome assembly GCA_010134655.1 of Fragaria nilgerrensis. Classification (NCBI taxonomy): domain Eukaryota; kingdom Viridiplantae; phylum Streptophyta; class Magnoliopsida; order Rosales; family Rosaceae; genus Fragaria; species Fragaria nilgerrensis. The sequence goes on along the minus strand of CM020978.1, from coordinate 28,236,334 downwards.
TGGATCGCATCTTTCCATTTGGCCAATCAACTAAGTTGATATCCATCAATAAGTTGATATCCATCAATGAAGGGTGGTTCGATAGTAAACTCATTATCTCACGTCCTTATGTACACTAGTGTAATACTTGTAGAGATCTTTATATGGATTGGATTTGATATTGAGGCGTCCCCCAACGATAATCAAAATTCAGACTTCATGAGACAGATTTGAGTATCACTGATCAATGGATCAGGTTGTGCCAAGCTTGTTTTCTTTCTAGTGCGAGAAAATATCGAACCTAAGGGCCTCCCTCCTTTTAGGGAGCCACACGGCCTTGTGACACCAATTTTGCCACTATATGGCGTCACCATATCACCATCCATGGTAATAGCGTCAAGACCAACTTCTTTTAGTCGCGTCATGTCCTTTTGTAGGACATCAATCCTTGCAGACATATTTGCAGCATGTGATCTCGTCACTTTAACACTTTAAGCATTTGGGATCAAGATGAGACTTAGTGGGAACAAACCACGACAATTCACGTTGTTCCACTTGAACACTTGTGTTCTTATCTCCCCCTAACGGCGGAGAATATTGTCTCATCAAAGTGACAATCCGTAATTTAGCGGTGAATGAGATCGCCTGACAAGGTTTCTACATATGCGGATCATAGGTAGAGGTTCATATCCAACTTAAATACTTTTTCATCTCAAATTACCCATCATTGTACGCAGTGGCAATGCGATTTGGCACCTAGAAATAACATCTAGTCGAGCTCAAGGATTAGAGATCCGTTTCAATCTTGCTGAGCTTAAGGATTGCAATTTCGTGTCAATCCTGGTACACAGTCACAAGCTGTAGTACAACAATATTCAATGATGGTGGGTTGTAGATGAATAGTAAAGCTGCATGCAAATATTGCATAGCCCCAAGACGCAATAGAAAGATTGGTGCGCATTAAAAATATTCGAGCGACAAGCTAAAGATGCTTGGTCATAGCCTCGGTGAGACCGTATTGCGTGTGAACATGGGGTACAAGACACTTCAACTTACATCCCAATAAACTTCTTTAAAGAATGGGTAGTGAGCCCGTAGAAGTATAAGCAACGTAAGTAGTACATAATAGTGTAACACGTGACCAGTGTGTTAACACTTCAACCAACACCATAAAGCATAAAAAGGTGTCCGCAAGTTGGTTGTATCTATCTACATAGTTTGATGTAAGAATAGAATGTTCACTTTTGTGTTATTTAGCGTAGGAGGGTCTCACTCCTAATTTAGCTAAAGAATAAGCTTTCAAAACGAGCAATGAGCATTGCAGGGGGCCAATGCGACATCGAGGGAAGGCCGGTGCACCTCAATTGCTTGAGGAATTGACCGGACGACCTCCAGGAAGTTGGAGTCGTGTTCGGGTGACGTCAATGTCCCCCGGGTCACCACCATGCTTCATGGTGATGCTAGATCTCGAATGTCTTCGTTTTGAGCGGAAGAATGGATGTCCATGAGAATTTCTCAAAATTTGGACCATTATATCTCTTCCAGGTTGATCAATTTGGTCAAACCAAAAGCCTATATGAGTCGGTGTCCCAAATATCATGTTTGGCGACAACATGGGATTCGATATTCGAATCGTAGTGACATACAATCCACTATATTGACTCATGAACTTCTCCAAGATGCGCTTCAGTTCGCATTCATGAGGAGGTATACACAAAAGAATTCTTGTTCATTCTCACAATATGTTTTCAAATGAAAACTATTAGCAGGAATGTCTTTAAAACTTAACATGGTTCCTTAGAATGTTGTGGATAGTTCCACTATCTGCGAAACACTCAATGTCTCTGAGACATATCTACAATGAGTAGATAGGCGAGTAAATAGTTCCACTTAAACCATTTAAAAAGATTGAAAAAAGCTACGAAAAGCTGCAATCCCGAGAGTGCATAAAAATTTCCGCGTAGAACGACCTTTGTGCACTAAAACAGCCATAACTTCTTCATTAAAATAGATATGGATGAACCGCGAAAAGTTTTGAAAACTAGACTCGTAGAGCTTTCCAATAATATAAGTCTCACTGTCTGGTTCGTCCGGAGCTGTTCACAAGCTCAAACGAAGTTGACTGTCCAGAAGGGACAGATTGCTGTTTTTCGCAGAATTGGCATGTGCGAAGCTATGAAGCTTGCAGGTGGCGTGTAGGCTTTTGCCTTAGCCAAAAGTGATGTGTGTATGATCAAAACCAAGTTCTTTCGGTCGTTCTAAGGTTGTAAACTCCATGACTAGTTAGCAAAAGCTTCCTGACATGAACATAAACTAACTCAGAGGACCTAGAGGATCCGATTATGATGATAATTTTCCAGCTTTGATAAGTCTTCAACGTCTTTTGCAAGACAACAATTGGTTTAATAGCGTAGGGGGATCCAAAATCAAAAGCTTTCGGTAACTCCAAGTCAGTATGACCAGACATGTCCGTGGAGGGTTGGTAGTGCGAGGCACACTTAAAATCACTATCTCCTTAATTTCGGACAATTCTAAGACATCACACTGAGCTTGGATGAGCCTAGTTGAACAATTGATGATGAAAAATCCGCTATAGGGTAGAAGACTTAACCGGAAACACGTGGGCGATCCTCTTGAGGATGCAGTGCCATGAGTCACCTTCAAAGGAAGGGACCAAAATCGGCACAATATGTCATGTTTCTAAGGACGATGTAAGTGTACATCTTGATTGTAAATCAATATGAACCATAAGAGGAGAATAGTTTCACTTTGAAAAAATTCTCAAGGCATTCATTATTGCTAATGTGAGTATATCGGGGTCTCAAATAGACGAAGGACGTCGATACAACGCCTTAGTACATAAAGCTTGGAACGAAAATCAATGTCTAGCTGATGACATCAAAGTCATGGGTAGCTAGAGCAGGATCCGAATCTTTGAAATTCGTGATTATGAGGATGACGTTCTTGTCCTCATATTAATTTTCCATACCTGTTTGTATGCATTCACAATTTAAAAGAGCTTGACAATCTTAAACCAGTGATCCGAAGATCCACAACGGTTGCATTGTCGTGAGTAGTTTTGACAAAATGGTGTCTAGACCGGAGTGTCGCTATTAGAACCAGCGACACCTCCCCCTTTTTCTAGACATTGGCAAGACGTTTTCTGCGGTTGTCATGACCCATATTGTTGTCCCCATATTAGGGGATAATCCCAAATAAGTTTATCACATTAGCGTATATACAATTCTCGTTTGTATGATCATAATCAAGTCTCGTTAGTAATTCCACACCAACTTGGAGGACCTAGAGAACTTGATGATAATCGAATCCGCTAAAGATTATGGATCATGATGCCACAAAAGATCATCGACAATATGTAGTCAATTAAGATGGTAAGCAATCCACTTGACTAATAACTCAACAAGTAGAGTTATATGAACGTTTTGAGAAACGCTCCATGAGTGCATTCCACAGTACTTTGTGGTCATTACTTTTTGCATAGATTGCCATTAAATGCTTTTGTCGATGTGGCGCTTCAAAGACTTTAAGCGCATGAGATGTGAAATCTCGGCATCTAGGCTTGTTAGCTTGGGGGTCAAAACATGTGGTTTAATCATTTCCAATGAAAGGTTCTACAGATACCAAGTGAAGATCCGCCTTAGGCATCTAGTACGTCAAAACTCAAAGGAGCAGAATGTTACATTGCTCTTGCATACAAAACCAAGCTGTTATGAGACTCGATAGAGGTCACAAACGATGCTTTTAATGATTTGTCCTTCGGATTGATCACACACAATCCGGAAAAGCCGCAAATTGATCAAACACAATTCGGAAAAAGGCCTCGGATTGATCAAACACAATACAGTGATAGGTCGGGGTTGATCATACACAACCCAGACAAGGAAACAAGAGTGATCAAACACACTCTTGACCCGCGAATAAAATTCCAGAATTTTTGGTACCTGCAAATACACCGACCCAAGCATAGAATGGAGTAGAAGAAGGGGAGAAAACACTTTATCTCCCCCGAGGTTATTGAACTTGGAAGAGTTTTAGGGTTGTAAAATAAACATACCGTAAACACTTGGATGCTTGATCGGATGAAAAGAAAGCAGCGGAGCGGACGGCGGCGGCGGCGAGAGAGAGGAGAAACAACGTTTTGCCCACTTCTACTTCGAATTTCGGGCTGAAATTTTGACAGAAGGAGCAGCTCTAGATGAGGAAGCTGCTGTCAAAAATTCAGGTTGATCGGAGCAAGTGAAGGTGGTGAACCGGTGGTCGATAGCAGCGGCGGTCTGGAATCTTCCGGCGACCGGTTCAGAGACTTCCGGCCGGTTCTCAGGGTGAGGCTGGCGGCGTTGGATCCGGGACGGAGAGAGCTTTCTGGGGATGTAAAATTCCGACGGAGTGCAGTCGGAATTTTGGTCTGAAATCGAGAAAAACAAAGCTGCCCGATTTTAGGGTTTGGAAAACAAATGGTGGGCTATTAGCTCTAGGGTTAGAACAAAGTGCACGATAACGTGATCAAGTATAAAGTGTATAGACAAAGAGATAGCAAGAGAGTCATCATCTTATTCATTGATAGGAGCCCTTTATATAGGGAATTACACAATACCATATGGTAAGGATATGAATACATAGATCTAGTCTAACTACATATCCTATTAGCATAAGGCCAAGACACACATAAAAAATATCTAGAAAGATATAGAATATCCTAGAACACTAACATTGTTAAAGATGTTCTAACAAGCCACATATGAAAAGTCATGGAGTATTTGTTCAAATAGATTCATTAAGGAACGAAAATTTAGTGAACTTTACTTTTAATAGAAACCCTCTCCCATCTAATTATGGCGTTGATATGGGACACCTGTTATTCACTGGAACAAGGACAGCTGCCACAAGACTACTGGAAAGCATCTCACATTTTAAGCCTTCGACAACGGCGGGCAAGGCCACTACCTCGTCGCCGGATTCGGTTAAGAAGTCATGGGTCAAGCTAATATGGGTTTAGAAAATAAAATGTTTATCAATAGATTTTTATGGGTGAACAGATGGGTGGATTGAATTGAGCTTGTGATTCTGAAGGGTTCTCGTATGAAATGTTCATCAATAGATTTTTCGTCCAGTTGCACTTGTTTCGTGCTCCTCTCCCTACTAGCTAGACCTCATCATGGGTCGGGTTAGGGCCGGTTCTACCTTAAATTTTAAGGCTTAGGGTAGGGCTTTGATTTAGTCAACAAAACTTAAGGCCGGATAGGGTAGGATCGAGACTTGAAAATGTAAACCCTTACCTGTTCTAAAGGCCTATTTTGTTAAGGCTAAAACCCGGCCTTTTAAATAGGGCTAAACATGACCGAAATGGGCTAGTTTTAACTTTTTGTTCTCAAAATTTTCTCAAGGATTATATCACTTATATGTAATACACTCTATTTTTTTAGTCATATTTAAAATACATGCATATACATTATACTTAACTTAGAACATGTATCAATAGATATTAATCTAAGTGGTTATATTTATATATCCCATAAACTATCTCTCTAAATCATCAAAATTCAATCATTGTTTAACAAAGCAAAAAGAAATCAAAGAAATAAAGCTTACAAAACCAATTACAAGAAAAAAAAATTAGTTGTATTGATCTAAAAAAATAAGAGACATGTTAAAAACAATAGAAAAAATATAAAATTATTAGGACCTAAAGGGCGGGCCGGTAGGGTAGGGCCGGGTTTCATATACTCAACCCTTACCCTACCCTATTTGAGAAAGGCTAGGGCCGGGTAGGGCTTCAACCTTAGAGGGTAGGGCGGGCTAGGGCCGAAGGGCTAAATGATGAGGCCTACTACTAGCCATGCTCCTCTTCTCGTTTTGTCCAGAAGAACTTGGGTTTCGACTTTCGAGGTTATCAAGGAATTTAAGAATATCGAATTTGATCTTCAAAACACAAATAGAGGAATGTGGAGAAGGAGAGAGAAAAAAAAAAGTAAAGAAATTGTTCACAGTGCTGTTTTAGCTGGTACGTACCTAGGTTCCTCAGGTGTTCCAACAAAAGCTTCAGATGAAGATGAAGATGGAGTGCGCGCTTCCTTTGTTTGTTCTTTGATACAATTCATCTCATCATCCGTAGGATCAAAATGAAGTGCATTACTTTGTCGAGAAAATACCAAAAAAAATACCCTAACTAGTAACTATTCACCACGAGAAAATACCAAAAAATATAGCCATCTAGGCTTCAAAAATCGGAAAAACTCTAAACCAGCTATTTAAGCACGGTGGTCTGTGTCTCTCCTGTGTCGCTGCATACGCAGCTATCCATATATACTTTGTGCTGGATTAAACAGTTGGTTTTGCTAGTATGACCATAAGGGTCGATAACGCCATGCCAAATATGGCGAGCTTATCACATGGGCCAATGGTAGGGGGAACTCTGTCGACGCGCGGCTCAGCGGTGCGACGAATAGGGAACCTAGCTAAAAAAATCACTCACGTTTGGATTCTTCATTTGAGCGTTCCATTTCTTCGTTTAATATAGTGAAGTAGCTTGTAAATAAATTTGATGATATATAGTTTATATAGACATAACTCTTCTTTATCATATTACATATAGTTTAATGTTATGAAAATGTTTATAAATAACTTTGCGATATATATTTAGGGATAATGCCCACTAGCTTTAATTTTAAAAATTTTATTCTCACTAACAAAATCAGATTTTAAAATTCCCAAGACCCAACTTAAACAGCAAAAAGACAATTATACCCTTAATGAATTAAATAAACTACAATAAACTATTATAAGAGTCTATTATAAAATAAAGTTTCTAATTCCCACGACAAATAACGTTGACTGGGCTCCGGGGCCGTTGGCTGTACTCCGACGACTGTTGACTGGGCTACGGCGACCGTTGACCAGGCTCCGACAATGTCGTTGACCGGACTCCGACGAAAGGTAGGGGATCTATTGGGGGCAGTAGGGGGTATGTCGGGGGTATATTGGGGGCAGTAGAGGGTTTTTTGGAGGCAATATGCATGGGGTATGTCCGGGGGTCTACTGAGGACAATATGAGAGTCTACTGGGGACAGTAGAAAGGTCTATTGAGGGTAGTAGGGGGTTCATCGGGGTGTCTATTAGGGGCAGTAAGGGGTTCGTCGAGGGGTCTATTAAGGGCAGTAGGGGTTTCGTCGGGGGTTCTATGGGAGCAGTAGGAGGTTATGTCAAGGGTCTATTGGGGCAGTAGAAGGTTCATCAGGGGTTCTATTAAGGTCAGTAGGATCTCTTATTGGGGCATTATGACCCTTGAACTTAACTGTGCTTTCAATCACTTATAACATGTCCCTTTTAAGGGAAGTATGACCACCTACTGGGGTCAGTAAGACCACTTACTAGGGGGGCAGTAAGACCTTTGTATTTAAGGGTGTGTTTCAGTCACTTATAAATACAGGTATATTTACACTTCAGTTTTCATGTAAATGCAGCTGCCATAAGCTCAAAAAAACCACTTACTATGCAGCTGCCATAATCATCCATCAAACTCAACAATCACAACCAAAACTCCACAATTACATGAATTAATGTACATGTCCTGTATGGATGCACTAAAGAATTGATTTACCATTACCGATCACAACAAAAATATTCCTACAAAAATGTATGAACATCAGAAGTCTTCACATTCTCAATCCCACCTTGCTGCTCGAAGCTCGCCTTCCAAGTCTCTACAATCTCCTGGACTTCTCAATCTTGGGATCAACCACCACCAAAATCAACGATTCCAACACCAGATCACAAGCCAACCCCAAATCATTCCCCTTGTTACTCATCTTCGATCTCTTGTCCATCGGAAACACCTTCGACGTCACCTCAAGCACAAACCTTGCCGGATCCACGCATTCCTTAGTACATAACCAAAAATATAACTAACAGAAAAAAAAATAACAAGAAATATTCGAAAAAAAAATGCAACCAGAAAAACCTTCTCAATCTCTTGTAAGCACTCAAAAAGTTCATTACCCAAAAGTGAACTTGTTTTAAATCACTCTAGCAAGGTCCAATTGCATTCACAATGAAAAATACATATGTAATCCTTACTTCCCAGTGGTTAGGGACGCTGGCCTAGTCGCTAACGAGTAAGGGAAGCTTATTATAATTTGCAGTTCACTATTGTATTTCACCAGTCAACATTATCAAACCTTCCATAAAACAATTGAAGGTACTAACACACACCTTGAAAAATCAGAACGAGATCAGAGGAGAAGGCCACCAAATCAAATTCAGAGAAGAAAATCAGAGTTGATGGCCGCCAAATCGGCCGTCGTTGGTGAGGCGTCATCCTCAAAGGTGTCGTTGGTTGTCGTTTTGATGTGAGAGAAGAGAGAGACGATGTGGAGGACGGTGGAGGCTGTGTCGTCGACAGAGGCTTGGTTCGGCTAGGCCGCGCTTGGTTCGAACATCGTCGAAAGAAGCCTGGTTTAGATCTCGTCGGTAGGGCTTGACACGGACGTCATCGGAGGCGGCCTGGTGTCGTTGGCAGAGGCAATGGCCTGGTGTGTGTGTGTGTGTGAGTGAGAGAGAGAGAGAGAGAGAGAGAGAGAGAGAGAGAGGAGAGAGAGAGAGAGAGATGTGTGAGAGAGAAGATACAAAATATAACAGAGACATGGGTAATTTAGTTAGGAAAAATAGTTAAATTGTTGACAATTTTGTTAGCGGGAATAATACTCTAAGAGTGTTAGGGGGTTGATGAGAATTATGAAATCTTATTTTGTTAGTGATAAATTTTTTTCTCAAAATTAGGGCTAGTGGGAATTTTCCATATACTTTATGTGGACATAACTCTTTATTATCATCATATATATAGTTTTTTTTTTTTTCCATTTGCGATATATATAGTTTAGTGTTGTGATGTATTATGAAAGGTTTTTATAAAATAAATAACATTTTCATACAAAAGTCATATCTAGCTCTGTTATGTTTAGTAGATACTTAGATATATATAGGCTAGTGTTATTAACACATCCTATCTATTTTTTAATCCACACATTTTAATTTTATTTACAAATTTACCACTTGAATTTATTTCATGATTGGTTCTAATTATAGATGAGCTGTGTTAATAACACTAGCCTAGATATATACGCAATTGATGTTGGAGGCACAGATAATGGTATATTTATATATATAAGTGTTATTTATATCAATCTATTATATCACGGAAAAAACTTGGGTGACAAGGTCTTGTCACTAGCAGGTGACCAACACCAATGAAGAAGTGACACGTGGCCAGAAAAACAATTAAATATAAATATTAATTACCAATAACTCTATGTAGTGTCCTCAAAGTCAAATCTAAACTCTTTAACGGGACACGTGTCCCTTCCCCATTGGTGTTGGTCACTTGCAAGTGACCATACATGGTCACCGAAGTCGAGTCCTTATATCACACCACAACACTTTGCTCTTAAAAAAAATCACTCCACAACACTAAACTATATATTGCAATGAAAACTATATATATGATTATAAAAGGGGGAGTGATATCCACACTCCCATTTTTCTTTTTTGGTAACTTAAATTTTGTCTATAATGACTTAAATTTTGTCTTCTTATGAGAATGATGACTAAAAATGAAAAGTGGGAGTGTGAATTACAATTTAAGGAGTGTGGATTTCACTTCCCTTATAAAATTTAGACTTTATAACCAAATTGCTACTCTAGGTACACCTTCTTGTCGATTTGCTACCTTAGGCTTCTTTTCAGCCAATTTGCTACCCTAGGTTTTGACAATTACACAATTACCTATATTATTTCTACAAATTTGCTACCCTATCTATTCAAAATTAGCCAATTTGCAACATTTTCGTCATTTAATTTGTCCATTTCTTCATCCAAACATTAATTAATTTTGAAAATCTAAGGTTGAAAATGGTCAATCTTGAAATTTTGATAAGTAAATTGGTTAATTTTAAAGTTTGAAGTATAAAATTTGATGGAAAGGGTAGCAAATTGGTTAAAATAAAATCTTAGGTAGCAAAATAGCTAATCAAGAAAACTTTGTGCACGTTTGGTACTCAGGACTACATTACACCTCCTTATTTTCTAAGACTGTCCTGAACTTATGTGGGGTGTCTTAAATTCTATTAATATTAACCCATGTTTGTTAATAAACTGACACAATTGGCACTCAAATTACATAAAGTGACTGCACAAGATATCCCAGTGTAGATCTTTGCGAGATTGCACTAGAATCTATTGTAGCGTACTACCCTAGGTTGGACCATCAATCGAGCTGATCTTGCAATGCTGGTTTGTTCTAGTGCTAAAATACTTTGAGCGAGCACGAGCTACAATCACACCATTATCAATCGAGGTGAAGTTGTTATTCTACTGTACTCTGGTTGATTAGCATATGCAATGCTGCCTATTTTTTGCTTGAAGACCACTCAACTTATGTTTCTTGTCTGGAGCAGAAAATTCGTTGGTACCGGAATTTTGGAGACGAAGAACTAAACCTTCCCCGTGAACGTGAAGACTGTGGTGAAGGTGTCATGGACTTCACCGAGAAGTTGAGGTATGAATGTGTACTGCAAGTGTATTTAACTGTCAGAGAAGGCATAAAGCACAAGGAATGAAACAGAAGACGCTGCAGTACAAGAACTTAATAGAAGGAAGCACAAATTTTGACGGTGATTTCAAATTGTTAGTTGGCTAATGTACAATTTATTTGTAGAAGGCGATTAAGTTTGGCATGATATAGTGATATACACTCCCAACACAAATACTCATTGTCAGTTTGTCATGTATATATACAACAGAACTATTTCTTAGATCAACTTCACTGAACCAATGACACAGCACAAACAATTGACTTGTTTACAGAAAGGAGGTGTAAATTGACCCTTGACGACTCTCATCTTGATGGAATTAAATTGCAATCTGAGTTCATTAAGATGATTAGCTTGTAATCGTGTTTGTGCTGTGAATAACTGAATATAATCTTATTGATTGCTCATTCTGTTTAAATTTACAGCAGAAACACGATGAGAAGCTAATCATCTCAATTTGCTTGCTAAATTTTATTGTTTACCAAAAATTTGTATATCTACATATTTCAAGAATTGAAATTCTGATTGGAATTGAGTTGTTCTTAAGCTTGAAGGTGGCTGGTGAAGAAGTATGAGAATTACTTATCATTAGCTGAATAAATAATGGGGTAAATGATAGAGAAATATTGTTGTAGAAAAGGGATGAAATACCCGGAATCCAAAACTATGTTGGCTTTCACATTGGATCAAACCTTCTGAATCACCCTAAGCTTGGCACTCCTAGACCGGGTGTTCAGTTTCTCTTCCTGTTCAGATGGCGTAATTGGTCTCTTAGTGAGAATTGTTGCTCTGAACCCTTGTATCATTTGTTTGATCCACGATTCATCTTCATCAATGTCTATTCTGATCTTTCTCAAATCTTTCTTCCATGCTTCTTCTTCAATCATATCAGCATCCCCATCTCTGCTTTCGATGTTGATGATGTCAAGAAATGTTTGCTTCACAATTCTGTCCTCTAAACTGTGGAAAGAGATGACTGCCAGCCTACCACCAGGTGCAAGGCAATCAAAACATGAATATAGAGAATCCTCCAGAGTCTTCAACTCATCATTAACTGCTATCCTCAGAGCTTGAAACACCCTTGTTGCTGTCTTAATCCAACCTTGTCTCCCTTCTGTTACAATAAAGTTTAGTTTTAGTTACTTGAACAATTTTAAAACTCTTTTCAAAGAGAATAATATAATATAGTATTCAATGAATATGATATCTATCCAGTCCAATGTACATAATATATGACAAGGGTCAAGTGTAAAGGGGCACATTTTTGAGGTCAACAAGCTGCAGTACTATAGTTGTATAGAATGTGAGAGTGACAACAGAGTAAAATTGCACATAGGGATGAGAAGGATACCAACCTCGACTTAGAGGGGTTGCAGATTTTATAAGATCTACTAGCTCACCAGTGGAATGCAGTCCACCTTGTAATCGTGCTTTAACTATTTTGTTCTGAAGAGAGTACCAGTTGCTTTCTTCCCCATATCTCGCAGGATGCGCCCTACCTCAGTTTCTGGCCAAGAGTTTAAAATGTCTTCTCCTTTCAGACTTGCCTGTCATAGCCCTATTCAATCAATTAAATGAGACAAACATTCAAAATCCTAACGGAGCCAATGTGTGATGACCTAACTAGGCAGGAAAGCTAGTAGGTGCATCCGTCCCACATCGTCCGGAGAAGATAGGTTGCTATGCTTATATGTGCAGAGCTAGCATCTTACATTGAGACGCGTTTTGGGGTGAAACCTCAAGAGCAAAAACCGTGAGGGTCGTTGGGCCGAAAGCGGACAATATCTCAATGGACTGGCCGGGCTGTTATAGTTTGTGATGACCTAACTAGGCAGGCAAGCTAGTAGGTGCATCCGTCTCACATCTCCCAGGGGAGATAGGTTGCTATGCTTATATGTGCAGAGCTAACACCTTACATTGAGACGCGTTTTTGGTTGAAACCTCAAGAGCAAAAACCGTGAGGGTCGTTGGGCCGAAAGCGGACAATATCTCAATGGACTAGGCCGGACTGTTACAGTTGGTATCAGAGCCTGTCCCCGGCCGGAAGTGTGCCGACGCGGACGTCGGGCCCAAAAGTGGGTGGATTGTGATGACCTAACTAGGCAGGCAAGCTAGTAGGTGCATCCGTCCCACATCGTCCGGGGGAGATAGGTTGCTATGCTTATATGTGCTTACATTGAGACGCGTTTTGGGGTGAACCTCAAGAGCAAAAACCGTGAGGGTCGTTGGGCCCAAAGCGGACAATATCTCAATGAACTAGGTCGGGCTGTTACAGTTGGTGTCAGAGCCTATCCCCGGCCGGAAGTGTGCCGACGCGGACGTCGGGCCCAAAGGTGGGTGGATTGTGATGATCTAACTAGGCAGACAAGCTAGTAGGTGCATCCATCCCACATCACCCGGGGGAGATAGGTTGCTATGCTTATATGTGCAGAGCTAGCACCTTACATTGAGACGTGTTTTGGGGTGAAACCTCAAGAGCAAAAACTGTGAGGGTCGTTGGGCCCAAAACGGACAATATCTCAATGGACTGGGCCGAGCTGTTACAGTTGGATCTCCCCCGGGCGATGTGGGATGGACCATCACCATCCACCCACCTTTATTGTGATGACCTAACTAGGCAGGCAAGCTATTAGGTGCATCCGTCCCACATCGCCCGGGGGAGATAGGTTGCTATGTTTATATGTGCAGAGCTAACACCTTACATTGAGACGCGTTTTGGGGTGAAACCTCAAGAGCAAAAATCGTGAGGGTCGTTGGGCCCAAAGCGGACAATATCTCAATGGACTGGGCCGAGCTGTTACAGTTGGTATCAGAGCATGTTCTCGGCCGGAAGTGTGCCGACGCGGACGTCGGGCCCAAAGGTGCACTACCAGAACAAGCACTTTAGCCGACGAAAAATTTTCGTCGGCCTGTTATCTTAATTCGCCGGCTAAGATATTAGCCGACAAGCCTTCGTCGGCTATAGTGTCGTCGGGAAAAGGTCCTCGGTGATGACTTTAGCCGACGAAATTTTTTTTTCATCGGCTGTAGTCCCATAGTTAGCCGACGAAAAACATGTCGTCGGTTTTTTTCCCAGACTTTAGCCGACGAAACAATTAAGATATTCGTCGGCTAAAGTGTGTAATAAATAATTAAAAAATAACTATAGCCGACGAAATTTAGTATATTTCGTCGGCTAAACCTTATAAAAAAATTAAAAAAATAACTATAGCCGACGAATTATGGCATAATTCGTCGGCTAAACCTTATAAAAAAATTAAAAATACTATAGCCGACGAATATAGTGTTTAAATATCGTCGGCTAAAGTTGCTGGCTTTTGAAAAAAAAAACTGCAGAAACTTTCAGCCACCTCCAATCACGACCAAAATTTGACAGAATCTTCCTCTCAACATTTCGAACAACTTTCTAGAAGAAGTCGAAGCTGAATTCTAAGCCTAAACAGGTCAATCGACTCAAAATATAAAAATCCCCAATTTTAAACCCTAAAAACTTCAAATCTTCGATTCTCTTCACACACACCGAATCGAGCTACCAAATTCTAGGGGAATGTAGTACTAATCAAACTCAACTTATCCATATATAGAACTCACCAAATGGTGACCTAAGGAAGGAGAAATTCGATCGACACTGAATCCGAACCGGCGGAGTTTTGGAGCTCGATTTATCCCTCATGGCGGCGCCACTCGATGCATCACCTATCCAGCAATGAAGTAGAGACGACGACGAAGCTTTTGGGACAAGTGTGGCGGTCTCCGGTGGCTTGACGGCAGAGCTAGGCCGAAAAGAAAATCTGGCAGATAATAGACTTCTTACCATCCATCTTCGGCTATATAAAGAACTTTAGCCGACGAAAATAAAGAATTTCGTCGGCTAAACTCTTTTGAAAATTTTGGTTGACCGCCAAAAATTTCGATTGAAAATTTTGAAAATTTTTCGACTTTAGCCGACGACTTTTCATATATTTCGTCGGCTAAAGTCCTTTGAAAATTTTCCTCCAACTTTGGTTTACCGCCAAAAAAATTTTGAAAATTTTTCGACCTTAGCCGACGACTTTTTTAGTATCTCGTCGGCTAAAGTCTATAAATTCACGAAAACGCTCATATCTCCCCCTATATTACGTAGTTTGGTCAAACCTTCCACACGAAAAACTCTCACGTAGATGAGACGCAACCACCTGTATAAAAAATTTGAGACATTTACCTTCCGACGATAGGGCTCCCCATAGGGAATAATAACGGTAAATAGGGTTGACCGCTACGATCGGCACCAAGACTTTACCCGATTTACATGATTTTTGAACCATAGCCGTATTTCACCATTCTGAACACATCTTATTTCACGAGATTTTTGATAATTTTGCTTCCTATGTAGAGTTGGTTTACAAAGTTGTATAACCTATTAAATAAGTTATACAACATTAGTAGACACGTTGTGATTTTGATGACTAAAATTCACAAACCAAAATTCGACCGTCAGATATGATCATTATGACGAAAGATGTTTGTGGTAAAAAATTCAACTGGATCCGACAACGTTAAGGGCTCGATCGAAACGATCAACCCTAATCCATCGTTACTTATCACACGAAAACGCTCATATCTCCCTCTATATTAAGTAGTTTGGTCAAACCTTTCACACAAAAAACTCTCACGTAGATGAGACGCAACTGCCCATATAAAATTTTTGAGACATTTACCTTCCGACAATAGGGCTCCCCATAAACCCGAATAACGGTAAATAGTAAATACGTTGTGATTCCGATGACTAAAATTCACAAACCAAAATTCGACCATCAGATATGATCATTATGACGAAAGATGTCTATGGTAAAAAATTCAACTGGATCCGACAACGTTAAGGGCTCGATCGAACGGTCAACTCTAATCGAAAATAAGAAAACTGCATTTTGAAGCCCTAAACGGACTCAGATGGCCAAAAAAGCCTATACATCATGGCATTAGCAATGAGTCTGACTCGTAGCGCCGTTACGTTTTCGGAAAGGTATCACAATAGTCAATCAGACACCAAATGCCAAATCTGCAGCATAGTGAATAATAAGGATAAGTCAACTATCGGCACCGAGACTTTACCGAAATACCGTAATTTTTCAACCATAGACGTATTTCACCATTCTGGTCATATCTTATTTCAAATTTTTTTGCGTTTGAAGGTTCTACGTATAGTTTTTTTTCCAGATGAGTTGTTGTCCAAATCTGCAAATATAAGACACTTTAGCCGACGAAATTATATTTTTCGTCGGCTAAACTTTTGAAAATTTCGTCGGCTAAAGTTCATAGACTATAGCCGACGAAAAAAATTATTTAGCCGACGAAATTGTTGACCATAGCCGACGAAGATTGTAAATTAGCCGACGAAGGAAAATTTCGTCGGCTAAAGTGGACTTTAGCCGACGAAAAAAAAATTCGTCGGCCTGGTTTTTTTATTTTCGTCGGCTAAAGCCTTTCTTCTGATAGTGGTGGGTGGATTGTGATGACCTAACTAGGCAGGCAAGCTAGTAGGTGCATCCGTCCCATATCGCCCAGGGGAGATAGGTTGCTATGCTTATATGTGCAGAGCTAGCACCTTACATTGAGACGCGTTTTGGGGTGAAACCTCAAGAGCAAAAACCGTGAGGGTCATTGGGTCTAAAACAGACAATATCTCAATAGACTGGGCCGGGCTGTTACACAATGAGATATAAGCATCATACATATCACTTTGACCACAACTTGCATTCATCCTAGATACTATAATACAGAACTTGAGTGTTCCATAACACTGTTGGCTGATCGAAAGATCATTAAAAGGAAAAGACAAGTTTCAGCAAGAGTATACAACAATGAAGAAAATACTTCATGAATAGTTCCAGAAATCAGGCAATTTGGGGGAATAGAAATCGGGTCCATCAATTTTTTTTGTTTTTTCAAACCGACATTATAAGGGAATAGTACAACCAACATTCCATTTTCACTTTGTCTTGTTAAGTCTTCATCCAACTTATGGCAAGTCCAATCAGTTGGCACATCTATGTTAACATGATCAGCAATCAGGACAACCAGGCTGCTCTCAGCTGCAGCCCTACTCATAGTTTCATACTCATTCAATCAACCATACACATTATTAACAACGCATTCGACATAAGAAAAGCCAACTGTTCCAACTCTTTACCTGAGGATCCATGCGCATATCGAGAGGCCCATCAGCAAGCACACTGAACCCTCTCTGAGGATCATTCACCTGCATCGACGACATCCCCAAATCCATCAAAATGCCATCAACCCCAGCGTCGAGAAGCGTCTCATCCACGTCAGCAAGCAAAGACTTCTGCTGCTGCTTCTTCTTACTAGTAGTGGTGGTGCTGGTGCTGCTGGTGGCGCGTGCGGCGGTTGTGAGGGTTCGGAGGCGGATTGATAAGGAAGAGAATGAGAAGATTCTTGAGGCTGGAGTTGATAGCGAAGCAGTTGCCATTTTGTTTGTTTCTTTTCCTAAATCTATGGCATTCTAAAACCCTAAACCTTTCAAGTTGCTACTATATCGAATTGCAGAGGATTTGGGTGCCATTTCTTTTGACTTCAGAAATACTTTTTGCTGATAATAACTAAATAAATAAAATCATTGGGTTTTGCTTTAAAATTCCATTTTAAATTGTAATATCTTTGCCATTTTAGGAATATCTTTTTTTTATAAATTTAAGCTACATAGTTTCGAGTTACTTGTCCGTCATGTATAGAATAATTTCTGTAACTCTAGACATTACATACGGATTCTAAACCCTAAAATCACTGTTGAGTCCTCTCGGCCAGTTCGGTGTTTGGGTTTTGGTTGTGTTGGAGGTTACGGAGAACAAAATTTGTGTGTTAGGATTTGAGACATGTTATTCATTTTTATGGAAAAGTAAATAAATTAGCACCAAGTACTGTATTACTGTGTTTCATTCATATATTTCCTCATAATATATAACTCTTAATGGATAAATTTGGTGATCAAAGAATAAAGCTACTATAATCGAAATTTGGTGTTTCTGAATTTCAATCATTAAATGCAGGGTTCATAATATAATGAATAACTTTTGAGTTAGAGTTTTAACTACAGTATACATAATAGAGTAAAAAGACTTATCGATGGAATTAGTTCAGCAGTACATTTACTGAAACTAAGGTCACAATATAGTACCAGATCAAACACCCTTTGGGGTAAAGAGGGTACGTAGATCACATTCACAACGAGCATACATCAGCCACCATGGTTATTTGGGTGGAGCCTCTACCTTAGAATTTGTCATGCATTTAGGAGAGATGAAGAGGCAAACACGCCAAGAGAGTTTCCTACCAACAACGCCTTCATGCATATATAACTACCAACTATGCATCATGTACATAGTTTCTGCCTTTTGCCACTATATATAAATGTTAACATCCCTCCCCTTTCAGTCTATCACATCTTTCTACAACATACTCTAATTTTTGTTTACATTGTGTAAACGGATATTAATGAGACGTATTTTTAAAAGTTGCCTATTTTGAAGCTTGGCAAATAAGTTGTAACTTTTGGTAATACGGATCATCAGCTCGTTGAACGGAAAAAAGAAAGAAAACTGAAAAAAACCCCAATGCACAAATATATACATGTCATATCAGTGTCTGTAATCTCTTCCTTTCAATCATCAGAACTAGTTTGTTATTGGGTTTTGCCCAAATGCACAGTTTCACATATAGAAAATTCTTGCTTGAACAACCCAATTTAATTATTTCCTTTTCAATCTCTTTTCTCTAGTTACTCTTCTTCCGTTATGCATTTCTCAACAAATCCCACAATCTAAATTCAAAATATGCTGAAGTAAAAGGGAGTACGGATTAGAGATTGATAATAAGCAGCACCAGACATTTACAATCCTAAAAATTGCTTCCGATTACTTTAAAGTTGCATTTGGAATACACGATACCCTCCAAATCAATTAGTCCCGCTCAGGGTTCGAAGAACTCCATCCGGTCATTTGGAAAACACCAAATACTATAGTGTGATGAGTCCCTGAAAACACTATTTGAGATAACTTTATGTTTCAATGTTGATGTAGTTAACCCTCAAAATTGACCTCAATAAAGGTCCATCTTGTTCTTTAAAAAAAAAAAAAATAATAATAATAATAATAATAATAGTGTCTTGTGTATAGACTTGCTGCAAGTACACAAATAGATAACCATAGGCGGACGCAAAGAGGGTCAAGTGGGGGTAGTTCGCTGAACTTTCTTTTCTGCTAATCATCTTTTTATATGTCAAATGTTCATTTGATTTTTTTTTATCACGACTTAACATATACATCTATTGTTTTAAAATCTGCCAACTCATAAGTGTGTTTGGATATAGGTGAATTTTCGGAAATTTAATAAAAAAATAAATAAAAATAAATTCTCAATTTCTTAGGACCGTTTCCCTCATTTGGATTATTATCCCGTGGAGTTAACGATTTCCACGGGAAAATAATCGTGGAATTTGAGAGCTTAAATTTCCGACTTTAATTCCTCACAAAATATGTGTCATTTGTCAATTCCTTTAACTGAGGTTAGTATGAGTAAAAATTCTTGTCATTTTAAAACTCTATATCATGAATCCAAGCAATGAAATTCTTGATTAGTGGAATTTAAATTCATAGAATTGTAATTCCATGATTTTGAAATTTCTATAGAAATTAAAATTACTTTATCCAAACGCAGCGTATAATTTAATACATTCCTTTTAAGATATTTTATATAATACATAAATACATTTCAACTATTTAATTTTTATTTCAAGAATAATATTAATTTAATACTAGCTAAAATAGAGAACATTGATATAGACGTATTTCTAAAATAGAGAACATTGATGTAGAAGTATTTCTATTGTCATCCCACAAACCATTTTACTCACTTCACACGTTGTTAATTTATTGAAATACCAAAATACCCTGATGTAAAATTACAGCAAGGGACAATAAATTGTTACAAATTACAAAAAAATTCTTTTTCTTTTTTATCCTTTTGTTTTGGATGAACACAAATTTCATAACTCTAACCCAGATTTATCATATTCAGTCGTGAGTTTGAAGACATTAGCATTTAACCTGAATATGAGGTAAATTGTTTGTATTTTTTTTTCCTTTGTTGATTATTCGCCTATCCATTTACTCATTATTTCTCATGTCGACTTTATATATAAATTCTCATGGACAACTACTATACCGTATTTATGAACAACAAATAGATCAGTTCAAGAAACTTATAAGTATGGAAGGGCGTTGCTACTAGAGATACATTTACAAACATTGTGCATCTTAATATCGACTGATACTATTGAGTTGTTAAATTTGAGAGTTTTTTCTTGTTTTTTAACTTGGATTTATAATTTCATGTGAATTTTTGTTCACTTGGTGATTTTACTTACCTTTAGTAAATCTGAATTTGACAAAATATATGAAGTGAACAAAGTAGAATTAAGAAAAGAGTTTTTTAGGTATTGTTAATGGGTAAACAAAGTAGACTTACAATTAAAATTATATGAGTGGGGTGTGAAGAGAATGTGAGGTGAGCAAAGTGGTTTGTGGGTTGGTAATAGATGCACCCAATAACATTTTAGCTGTTTTTACTAAAATTTTAACTTCAAATGACTAGCATTACGTACTAAAGATGCTTTTATTAGATATCCATAAGTCCAGTCAGACAGAAAATAATTAATTAATCATATCGGTACAAACGCCCTCATCGTGTATAAAAAATATGCCGTTTTTCCATCCACCGCAGCTACAATATTTTTCCAACATGTTTGAATAACATTTGAAATTTTGGATATTGATCACGTAATCCAGTGACCGTTCTTTTCAGTCTTTTGTACTATAATTTTTCATCACCCATATTTTTATCAAGAACGTTGTTGCAATATCTATTATCACTACAAGAAGAAAGGCTTTAGCCGACGAAAATAAAAAAACTAGGCTGACGAACTATTTTTTCGGCAGTTAATTTAAATGTTTCGTCGGCTATGGTCAACTTTAGCTGACGAAATTTTAATTTCGTCGGCTAAAGATTTTTTTCGTCGGCTATAGTCTATAAACTTTAGCAGTCGACGAAATTAAAATTTCGTCGGCTAAAGTGCCTTATATTTGTAGATCTGGACAACAAATATATTTTTATACGACTTGTTGCGTCTCATCAATTTGAAACTATTTTCAGTTGAAGGTCCGGCCAAAATACGTAATTTAGACGGTCCAATGACCTTTTTCGTGCGTTTAGGGGTTTGATTTACGGGATTGACCGTCTGGATCGAGCCCTTAACCTTGTCGGATCAAGTTGAATTTTTTCCTATACATGTATTTTATCATGATGGTCAAATCTGACGGTCGGATTTTTGTTTCTCAAGTTTGATCATCACAATCACAACATGCCTACTAATGTTGTATAACTCGTTTACCAAGTGTTAAGTAAATGTTCCGTTTCAAAAACAAACTATACGTAGAACCTTCAAACGTAAAAAAGTCGTGAAATAAGATATGACCAGAATGGTGAAATACATCTACGGTTGAAAAATCATGGTATTCCGGTAAAGTCTCGGTGCCGATAGTTGCGGTCAATGAAATTTTCTATTCTTTCTCTCTATGGGTAGCCCTATCTTCGATGGTTATTTTCCGTAAAATTTTTATACGACTTGTTACGTCTCATCAATTTGAAACTACTTCCAATGACATTTTCCGTACGTTTCGGGGTTTAACTTACAGGATTGACCATCCAGATCGAGCCCTTAACCTTGTCGGATCAAGTTGAATTTTTTCCCATACATGTATTTTATCATGATGGTCAGTTCTGAAGGTCGGATTTTCGTTTCTCAAGTTTTATCATCACAATCACAATGTACCGAATGTATAAAAAGTACTATAGCCGACGAATTTCATTACTTTAGCCGACGAGATTAACAGGTTAAGCGACAAATTTCATAGGTTTAACCGACGAATTTCATTACTTTAACCGATGAAATTAACAGGTTTAGCCGACGAATTTCATAGGTTTAGCCGACGAAATTTTTATTTCGTCGGCTAAAGGTATAGGATATATAATTAAACCCAGCGCTCGACGAAAACCCTAAAAAACCCAGCGCTCGCCCGCCTCGCCATGACGCCGTCGCTCGTCTTCCGAAGTCTGCTCGCCTGCCTCGTCGTCGCTCGCCCATCGCCGTCACCTGCTTGGCTGCTCGGCTGCTCAGCTGCTCTGCTCCCTTTTCAAGGTCAGGTACAGTCATGATTTCTCTTTTCATATTTCTTGTAAGGAATCGATCGAATGCATGTGGTTCCAAGTTCTTTCTTTTGATTTCCAGCTTGGTAATGTGGTTTATGGGTATGTATTAACATCATTGTGGCTCACCACTTTGCACCAAATTCATAAGACTACGATGAAAATGTGTGATATGCTAACATTTTTTAAGTGGAAGATTATTAGATTTTTGCAGTCGCAGATTAAGCTCAAGTCAATATATCAATCAACTGAGTCCATCTCTTTTGATATTCAAATAATGTACTTAAAGAATAATACATCAACTCACTGTAATAAATTTCTATATTATAGTCGAAATTCAATAAACGACAAAGAAAAGAATACTATTTGGCGTTGGTGATACAAGATATATTTCCCATCTATTATTATATATAGTGTGGTGAAACCCAAGATGAGTTTCCAATTCGCTCATATATACAACACGGGGAACAAATGAGTAATAGATAGTAGATGAATTAACGAGCAACATTGAATGAGTTTTAAAGATATGATAAATGGGCTCTAATGTTGATAGAAGAACTGACAATAGCGAAAAATGAGTATAGGAGAAATGGAGAAGCTGCCTACTAGTTTTTTTTTTTCTTGGTATGGGTAATGGCTGCACAAGTAAATATACCTCTACTTGAGGGTTTTTTTTTCCAAAAAACTGTCTAGGCTAGAGCCTATACAGCCCACTGAGTGTATCCGCCCATGCCTCAGCCTTGATTCAAATTAATATTTTAAATAGGATGAGCGGTAGTTTTAGATCGACGAAAGGTTCGAAGGGCCAAAGGTCCGAATCGTCTAAGGGAACCTCTAGCAACCCTCAAACGTTGTTTCGGGGCCTCATGACAGCCAGACGTGCAACCTTTCTAGAGACGGCGCAGAGGCAGTCGCCGAGCGTTTCCATTCCTCGAGGCAGCCGGAGGTGCCCCCTTCATTGAGGCAACGGAACGTCCCTCATTCCTCGAGGCAACTGTGGCCTCAGACCCAGACGGAGGTGTTTGCACCCCGTATGCCTGAGATACACCGGGCGCCCACTCCGGGTCCTACTGCTTCGGATGGTGGGTCATCTGGGGTACAGATGCTGCCGCCTCATCTGTTCCTTCCGCGGATGATACTGGCCTTACCTGTAGTCGATGGCTCAGGGACGCCGATTTATCCACTGCCCCCGCTAGTGGCTCCATCAGCGACGTATCGGTTCGTGCCTTTTGATACGCCTCTTATTTCCGCGAGGGTATCATTATCGGCGACAGAGACGGAATCCGTCGCGTCCGTCACATCGCCCTCAGGTAATGAAAGATGAATGATTTGTTTTCTTATAATTAATAATAAAGGGTCTCCGATTTTAATAATCAATTTGGTTTATCATGTGATAGGCATCGTCGGAGCGAAGCCGACAAAAAGAAGAGAGGCCCCGTCACAAGGAAGGCTCTCGAGAAGGCCGTCAATACCTCAGGGAAGATCGTCATCGATACTGACCGGGATGGCCACATAGTATCGGGCGGGAAGTCGAGGACGTACTCCGGCCGCGTGGGAGCGCTCATTAGGGATAGAGTCCCCATGTTGTGGTTAGACTGGGGTGAGGTCCCGCAGGAGGTTAAGGACATGGTCCACAACGCGATGTCGGTGAGTTTACAAAATGCCTCAATAATATTATGTATTACATTGTTGATTTCTCGAAAACTAAACTAATAAACGGTTAAATGCAGGTGTGGTTTGACGTTCTCGAGCACCTAAAGAACAGCTGGGCAGATGTTGTGCATGGAGGAAGGTACGTTGGGAAGTTAATGGAAAAACAAAATTGTATGTGATATTAATAATATTTCTAATATTTTTGTTGTATCTGTAGATACAAAGAGTGGAAGAACGAGTTGTGGACCCACTGGACTACGCACGAGAACGCACGTTCTGGTACCCCTGCTGAGTTTCAGTACAGGAGTACGAGTGGCGTTGACTTCTGACATCAAAATTCAACAACCTCATAAACAGGTATTTAAAAAAATTAATTAGTTAATTTGTCATTAAGTACGTCAGTTTTTAAATATTTTACTAATAGTTTATCTTTTTCTTTGAAGGCCATTTCCTGGGCAAACGCTCAGAACCGGCAACGCAACACAAGGAACCATCATGCCGGTTCTAGACCGTTCGCTGTCTTCATGGACGAGGCGGCCAGGGAACATCCAGAAGTCAACCGGTACGTCTTACGTACGAGAATGCATATCCTGAAGCCTAGAAGGATATTGTAAGTCATCTTACGTTTTTAAATTTTTAATTTTACTTATATATATGTCAAAATGTTAATTAATCATTTTTTTTCCTATCCAATTAGGCGAAGGTGAGGGAGGCTAGTGACGAGGTGATGAGTGCTATAGTGAGGGAGGCATGGCCGGACACGCAGGAGGAAGAGATGTCTGAAGCCATGTCCCAGATTGACACTTCGGATCTGAGGTTGGGGCGAGGATCATGGGCACAGCCTTCCCACCGCAAGGAAACAACTTCTACTGCCGGGGTCTAGGAAAGAAGGGCGAGGGGGTCCTGAAGACCACTCCAGGATTTCAATGAAAGGCAGCCTCGACCAGCAGCAGGACGACTCCGCTAGAGTCGGAAGTTCAGAGACTACGGGAACAGCAAGCTGCTCATGCTGCCTATACTACCGTGGTATATGCCACCCAGGAGGCCCAGCAGCAGCAGATGTTCCAGTACTTGCAGGAGTTTACAGTTGCCCAGCTTCAGGGACTTCCGGCTCCGCCCCTGCCTACGCCTATACCGCTACCTCAGCCGTCGCAACCTCCTCCAAGCAGCCCCCTGAATCGGATATTGATTTAGACGATCTAGATTTTGTGTAGTTGATCAATTATATAGTTTTATGTGCTTGTTGTTGTTTATATGAAATTGTTTTGGTGTATTTTGCAGCTTGCTTGGAATAGTAATTTAGAAATTTCAGGTTTTTTTTTTACTGGAATGGACTTATAGTCGACGAAACATGTAATATATTCGTTGGCTATAGTATTTTTAATTTTTTTTACAAGGTTTAGCCGACGAATTATGGCATGTTTCGTCGGCTAAACCCTCCTAAAACCAACGAAACAGACTATATTTCGTCGGCTATATTTATTTTTTTAATTTTTTTATTACATCCTATAGCCGACGAATATATTAAATGTTTCGTCGGCTAAAGTCTCAGACTACGGTCGACGAAATATTTAAGATATTCGTCGGCTAAATTCTGGGACAATAGCCGACGACGTCTTTTTCGTCGGCTTAATCTGGGACGATAGCCGACGACGTCTTTCCCGACAAAACTATAGCCGACGAATTAAGCTAACAGGCCGACAAAACTTTTTCGTCGGCTAAAGTGCTTGTCCTGGTAGTGTATGGCCATAGATCCTTTAAAATTAATCAAGTGATAGTACTTACAGCTGAAATAAGAAATGAAAAATGCTAGAGATCACAAAATTTTATACCAAAAAGTACATACCAAATGATGTGGAATATGACATGGAATTATTTTTGACTCGTTAATTTTCAGATTGTATTTCTATAAAATTAAATCAAAACTATTAGTGACAAACAATATAAAATTAAAACACCTCTTTCTCCTCAAAGTTGCTAAATGCCGACAGTTACGTTCCATTCTCCATTTTCACTATCGCAGAGACGACGTTGCTGCATGATGAGATCATATCAGTAGACTGAGGTTCTTGTCTTTTTCTTATTCCCTCAACTGAAACAAATAAATTAGATTTTACTATCAAATCATATTAATTTCACCTTCATCATCTTCCTATACATCTCCTCTCTTGCCAATCTCCTCTCTTCTTCCCAGATAATAATCAAGTTTTCAATATAAATCATTGGGAATTTGGGATGATATATATATATATATATATATATATATATATATATATATATATATATCCATATAGTCTTTGATCACCAAAATATAAGATACCTACTTGTTTAGAAAAGCTAAACAAAAGAGAATAGGATGGTTGATCTGATAGGGGCTTGGGAAATGAGTGAACGACGTCTATTTCTTCTTAAGATGAGTTAAAGAGGAGGAGTTCTCGACCGAGGGGTTCCAAATAAAGCTCATCATGGTAAGAAACTGCGATGGAACTTGTTAATAATGAGATATTCATGATTCCAACCACCTCTCACATCTTGTTTAATTATTATTATGCTTAGACAAGAGCCAAACCAATTAGGGCTGACTCATGTCGTCATGGCTAGCCTACTTTCTATCAAATAGACACTGTGAAGATTTAGAAATTTTTTCTCTTAGGCAATGCACACTAACAGAAAAGAGTAAGAAAAAAGAGTACTAGATGGGTAATTCGTAGCTATCTCATTGAAAAAGATAATTCGCGTTTTGTTGGATAAGAGTAATGAGATAATATATAGGCTTTGAGTCTTTGAGCCAAAGACGTCTTCCCTAATTGAGTACATTTTATCCTCTTTTACATGAAAGTTATGAATCTTATTCATGTACTAATCACTGCCCTTCTAATCCGAGAATCTCTCTTCTAATCTATTCTATCAAGAAAAAAGAGTACAAATTAGTAACCAACTAACGTTAGCGAATATCTCCAAACAAACATTTCATATATCATTATGTGTTTTGTTGAAGGAGAACATATAACGAGAATAACGGTCTACTCATTCATTGATAGAAATGTCTATTTATAGGCATTACATAGAGTCTCCCGAATGATCTAGAAGTTCTATCAACTGTAATATATTCTAATAAGGAAACCGGATTAACCAATCCTACATGTATTAGGGCAAGAGACATAACAGAAGGACGAAAACATAATTTCCTTAAACACTCCCCCTTGTGTTGTGTCTCTAATACGATATGGTGCTTATGGTGTTGCCTCGGTAAAAACCTTACCAAGTAAAACAAAAACCTCATAGGTAAAACAAAAGACTTGGTCGAAAGAAAAAATAGCACAACGCACCAACTACAATTGAAGATAACATGTGATGCATGTAGACTCCCCCTGATGTCTACATAATGACTCCTCATAATTGGTAACTCAATATCGGAGTACAGATAAACGGTGCAAGCCAATGCACTTCACATACTTCAAAAGTAGACTTGGGCAACGATTTAGTCATTAAATCCAGCCACATTATCCTTATATCAGACCTGCTACACTTAGCATTACTTTGATCTTGAAGGAGAAGGTTGCCAAACAACTCAAAACATAAGTTTGCATTGAAAATCAGATTCACGCGTGGTATGACCTTCGTATACTTAAATAGTCATAACTTCTTCGATACAATAGGTATGGATGAAGCGTATAAAGTTCTGGAAACTAGACACACGTAGCTTTCTAACCATATAAGGTCCATAACCTAGTTCATCTTTAGCTGATTACAAAGCTTTGTCAAAATTGACTGTTATGCAAAAGCAAATTCTCGGATAGATATGTCCTACTTTATGAAAATAGCCATAAATCACCCAATATGATAGATGTGATCAAATGGTTGGTGTCTCTAGAAAGTAGACACATAGACCTTCCCAATGGTACTAATTTCACCATTTTCCAATGAGTGAACTATCATGTAGGTCCTATGGAAGTTGACCTACGAAACTGGGCAGATTCTGATTTCGCATTTGATGTGTCTTTCTGTAGGGATGAATAAGTCTGAACCTTTCATAAAAGGAATCACTGCCATTATATTGGCATTGCGTGGGCGCATTCGGCCACTACCTTAATGTTCCTTCACACTTATCTAAGAGGGAGCGAAGCTGCTCAACCGCTAGGAAGAGAGTTGAAAGACTAAGGAGAACTTGGTCTTACAAGTTTATAGTGAATGAGATGTCGAGTTGAGCATATTGTAACAAGTACATGAATGTGCTACCGTACTTAGATGTAGGATTTTTCCTAAGACTTCTTCGTCATATGGACGAAACAGGTCTTCTCAACACTTCGACTGATCAAGGGATACATATAGGCATAACTTCATCGTCCTTTAGATTGCCTTAAGCCGACAGATGAATAAGCATCATCAATAACGGTCCTCACTTTCGAGACCAAGTATTCCCAAGATCCTTGCATTCTTAATTTTGGATCAGTGGTATCTCTTAGTTTAACAAGAGTTCATCACGATTCATCCAGAATTTACACGCAAATAGGCATAATTCTTTATATCCCTTCCCTAATCAAGGAGATACTTAGCAAATACCATGCAAATACGCTCCGTGGTCAGGAGCCACTTGATTTGGATGAAAACCGATCTATTCAAGATCTTTATGTACATCTCTTAATTCCCAACAAAGATAAGTTATGACCACAAGCTGCTTGTTCAGTTTTTCAGAAACTACCAAACTGACTAGGTAGTGGAGTGCAATGACATTCATTACGAGAGTATATCTCATCGTAGTCGATTCCAGGGCGTTTGTGAGAGACCTTGCGTCAGAAGGTGAGTCTAAACTCTTTTTCTCACTACGCTTTCTAACAAAGACATAACTGATAGAGTTTACACTTGGGGTGTCGGCGTCACCTAACCAAAGCACTATCTTTTTGTTTAAACTGGATCGCATATTTCCATTTAGGCCAATACAACGTTGGTATTTTCTCAACGAAGTATGGTTTGATACCAAACTCATTAAACCACGTCATCATGTACACCAGTGTAATTTCTAAGTGTAGAGATCTCAATATGGATTGGTATTGACATTGAGGCGTCCCCCAATGATAACCATAATCCAGAAATAACTGACGAATGAGTATTATTGATTAAATGATCAAGTTGTGCCAAACTCGCAATCTTCCTTGGCTAGTATGTATCGAACCAAGTGGTCTCCCCTTAAACCGTGAGAGCCACGGCCTAGCGACACTATCTACCACATTTGTGGTGTCACCATGCCACCATCTATGGGTGATGACATGTCCTCTTATCCGGACATCAACATGTCCTTATCCAGACATCAATCCTTGCAGACATGTTTGCAGCATGTATATGTTATCTCGTTACTTAGGAAACTTGATGAGACCAGTAGGGACAAACCACGACAATTTCAAGTCATTTTACTTGAACATTCTTGTTCTTATCTCCCCCTAACGACGAGAAGACTGGCTCATCAAAGTGACATAAAAGAGATCGCCTATCAAGGTCCTTATATAAGCGGACTATAGTCGGAAGCTCATGTCTTATTCAAAGATAATATTCATCAAATAATTCATCATTGTGCGCTTGTGGAGGCACAATTTAGCACATACAACATGTGGACGATATAGATTACAGAATGTTAACTTAATCTGTTAACAAATATGCATATCGTTACAACCGTAATATAAAGATTTGAATAATGGTGGGTAAAGATGAATAAGTAAAACTATGACCCTGCTACAATCCGTAGTCGTTAGTCTTACAGGTCTAAAAAAAAACTGTTGGCCTCACCGCCGGTACCGGTCAAAAAGAAACAAGTTGAACCGACCGCCAGCATGATCGGACCTCTGTTTTACGCTTCCTTTAACGGTTAACTATTTTTCAGAGCTCCAAACGCTACCAAATATTGTAAACAGATATGATATGGGAGTTAAAATTCGGAAACCGCCAGCCTCGACGACAGAACCGGCAAAAAAAGTGCCGAACCGTCTGTCGGAGTCGCCGGACATCTGTGAACGCTTATATTGAGCGGTTCACCACCTTCCACATCTCCAAATGCCATCAAATTTTGTAAAAAGGTAGGCTTGGATGTTAGGAATCAGTGGCCACAAACAGAACCTTAAGAACCGGTCTAAAAGTTGATGAACTGGTTCACACAATGACTGGTCCGCAAGCTGAAAAACCAAAAATTCTAGGTTTTTTCAATTTTTCAATCATTGTTAAGGTTCCCCGTAACATCCAATTGTTATGGCTTGAGTTAAACTATTGTGAACATCACCATAGCATTATTATGCCTCAAAGTGAATAATGAGAAGCCATCTAGGCCAACATCTTATGTATCATTCTTGTATAATCACTCACAAACATTGCAATTAATGTCTTACTTAGTGAACAACGACTGAGCATTTTGTGTATGCTAGTCTCTTTATTTCATTGTCTTTAGCGTAAGAGAATGTCGCTTCTAATCTTTGCTAAATAATAGGTTTTACAAAACAAGTAACGAGCATGGCTAATGTGAGATCATAGGGGGTTCTTTTGCGTCATATTTGCTTATGAAAGTATGAGTAGTGCCTCCATTGTATAGGAGGATGATGCGAATGGCTTTAATGCCATCCATAGGCCGTGAGCATTGCTCATAGCTCCACCAAGTTGTATTTTGGTGATCTTTGATCTCAATGGTTACTTTGCTCAAAAGAAAGGATGTCCGTGAGAGTCTTTACTCTTCAGTATACGGATTATCAAAACACGTCCAAAATTGTCCCGGACGATTTATGTTAAAGCCTACATGAGTCGACGTCTCTATTCTCATCATTGGTGACACTAACCGATTCAATTAATTGAATCTTAGTGACTCATGAATGTTACGCATTCATTATAGTGATATATACGAAATTCTCATCAATTCTCACAATGTGTTTCCAGGTGATAAACGTTGGCGTGAATATCATTAAGTCATAACACGGTTCGATTGCTTTCTTATGTATAAATAGCATATGTGACTTGAATCATAACGTCATTAGACATTGAAACTTGAGCATTAATCCGCTCTGATTATTTGTGATGATCTAGTCATCGTAATCACAATGGATTTATAAAACACCAAATCCATGAATAGTTGTCTATTCTTTGCAATAAGCTAAGTACTCAATCTCTCTACAACACATTTATATGCAAGAATGTAGAGACACCAGTCTTATATCAAGACATAGAAACCGAAATATGTTAACAATTTCGATGGAGATTGAAATAAAATGTATTAGAATCCTTTAGAGTGCATTACATGACGTGTAATACTACATAGATGGACGAAACAAGGCTTAGAACATGCCAAAACTTGGCAAAATTGGTCGTGAGCAACCACGGCCCACTGTTGGATCTTGTAGAGAAAGAAAATGATTTTTCAACATCCAATTTTGGATGACATTTAGCGTAACGCAATTTTCTTTTTGCAATTATGAATCCGCTCAAGAGTATAGAAGACTATTCTTGTTTGTAATGTCTTTGCAATTGTATAAGTGTGCATTGTGCCACACTTGACATAACAAATCCTCTTTTGATCCAAAACCGATGTGCATTGCGCAACATCATGATATGCCAAGTGTGCATTGCGCCACACTTGGTTTAATTATGATGCCCAATTATGCATTGCACCATACTTGGTGCGATTTCAGCCTTTATAAACGCCACCTTATAGTAACTAGTGGTCTTTTGTAGTCCAATGTAGTGTCATGTAGTTATAATGCAATATATTGCATTAACATATAGCTTATGTAAATCGAAATATATGTGCCAGACAAAATCTGAATATAGCCAACAATGATAACGAGGTCTTCACCATGAATTTAATTCAAAACATAATGACTAAGTAACTTTAGTCAAATATGTGAGGTGTATGCCTTCACAAAACTTAGAAAAATAAACGGATTTATAGTCACTTAAACTATTAAACCGAAGTCATGCGCTTCATATTTTCGGCAATGTACCTTTTGCTTTTAAATCTGTAACTGTGAGAATAATATTCTCTCTTCTTTCATATAGTGAGTTTCTTGGTTCAACTCCATATATTGCTTGTATACATTGACCATAATATTGTTTTCATTGCAATTAGTGAACTGATGTAGAACCACATCAATAACATGATTTTTCTTTCATTTACTGGCCCAATCTTTTTATGACATATAAGGTTCGAGACATTGCCTCTCCCTCTTTTTAAAACTCGTGACATGAATTTGTCACTTTTTTTATGTCAAATTCAGGGCTCATATTTCGGTCAATTATTTCAAACAACAAGATGGAAGATTGACTATTATCGATATACGATAATTAATTTCAAGTATTAAATTGGGTCAAGACTAAGGTATATGGTAACTCAATTCGATGTAACCGTGATAAATTCCGTCACAAATCGATATTAACCGTGACAATTTCTGTCACAAATCAATGTTAACCACGACAATATCCATCGTAAATCGATGTTTGTCCATTTATTAACCACGACAATATTTTGTCGTAATACCGTGACTTGTCAAACCGTCACAAATTTCAACTTTGATACGAAGGGTCCCAATCCCTCAATATCGTCCCACGTTATAAAGAAAGGTGAGATGTAGAAGAAGGCTACGAAGCCCGCTATAAAATTAAAAACTCGAAAGCAGCAACTTTTAGAAAAGATTACCTCGGTTTGATTGCCGGAGAATTCGCTTTCGGAGACGGGCGTGAAAGTGCTTGGAACCTTGGGGATTTGTTGTTGACAAGATGTAGCAGAAGACCGCCTAACATGGCGTGTACGGAGGCGCGCAATTGTGGCGTTACGATGTTAGGGTTTTGAGAACTTTTTTCTTCTTCTTCTAATGCGTTACCGTCGGTCTGTTGAGCAGTTCACCTACTTCTAGACCGGTTCTTGCAGTGAAATTTTGATACAAGAACCTTAACAACGACACGCTACTGGTGACAAAATTTGAAAGCGATCGGACTCCGGGAAGGGCGCGAACCGGCGGCGTTAGTGAGACAGACGGTTCGGGTATACCAGTGACCGGTTCGGTACTTTTACGGCCGGTTCTTGGAGTGAGGCCAGCGGCTTTGGAATCTGGGAACAAGGGCTATATGATGGGTTTCGGGTCCGGCCAAGTACTGAAAGTTTTGTCGGCCGATATTGAGTTTTGGTTTTCTAGGGTTAGGGTTTGCTTTTGGCTATAAACTCAAGGTTAGAACCACGTGCTGATAACATGTTGAATGAGAACATATAACGAGAGTAACGGTCTACTCATTCATTGATAGAAATGTCTATTTATAGGCATTACATAGAGTCTCCCGAATGATTTAGAAGTTCTATCAACTGTAATCTATTCTAATAAGGAAACCGGATTAACCAATCTTACGTGTATTAGGGCAAGACACATAATAGAAGAACGGAAACATAATTTTCTTAAACACTTTGATAATATATCAAATGAGGTTTTTTTTGTTCCTCATCAATTATTAGTGCTTGAAACAGTAAGGGAAAGTCCACACTCATTAATTAGACGCGTTATATATCTTACAAGTTAAAACAAAAACAAAAAACTATCCTTTCCCTTTACTGTTGGTGGCCAAAGATGTCACGGTCATGCATCTGGAAACTTGAACCAAAATGTTGTGTGAAATGAAATTTGATTTGAACAGTATTGACAGAATGAACAAGTAATTACCCAAAATAGAACCATGCATGACCATGAAGCTCAAGCTTGCAGTAAGTAATAGGGTAGGGGTGGTTATATCTCAATTATAAATGACCTTAACCTTATTCATCGTTTTACTCTTCTGTATCGCTCTTCTTCTTCTTCTTCTTCTTCTTCTTCTTCTCTCTCTCTCTCTCTCTCTCCAACTCGATCTTCGTTCTCATAGTCTTTCTCCACGCAAAGAATCATCCGGCCTATTCAGAGAGAATCGGCCCATCAATTAACTCTTGCGGTACGTTTAGAAGTAGTCTGGTGATAGAATATATCTATTCCAATGTTTTTCACAATTAAGTGATGATTTCTTGCTAACGGTCTCCTTTAGCCGACTTAATAGTCTTCAAATGTTCAAAAAAAATTGACATGTTTCTTTTATGTCAGTACGTTATCTAGAAATCTGGAAATTTCCAGCTTAATTATTTTGATGAAAATTGATTTCTAGCTCGGCGATTTCTTTTTTAAGTTTCTTCCTCATATATATATAGGAAACAAGTTCCAGAATTTTAACTGTGTGCCTATGTTTTATGCTCAGTTTCGAACTAGCGCTATTATCCTCGATCATCCAACGACACTACTCGAAGAAATGGAAGGCTCAAATGATGGAGAAATTAAATTAACGTGAGTAATTTTCTTTTTTTCTTTTTATATATAATACCTGAAAAAAAATGGCATGCTACGTACGTACTTGTAAGGTTTTTTTTAATAAATCAGACGTAAATTAATATGTAAGATGCTTTGTATTATTCTATGTTGTCTAGCTAGTAGCAATATGTGCATCACTTCCAGTAGCCTTCCTTCACATTTGGTTACGTCTACAGACTACATGTATTTATTTAGGGTTATTATATTAAAGGAATTGAGAGTTTTTAATTCATATATATAGAACTATATATAGAAGTATACAATTATACAAAGCTATAGTAGGCTAGGTTTAGGGATCCAATAACAGCAAGGATATATCTTCATATATATGGTGTTGAAACCAAAATTGAATCCAAATCAAATTGCTACTAATAACGTACATCCACTCAATAAGTCAATATACATCATCACCACGTTAAAGAAAGAAATGCATAATTCATAGCTAGCATTTCTTCTCAAAGCTTCGGTATGAACCGATAATGAGCTGGTGATGAGAATTACTGATATCAATTTCCGCTGAGAGTCCTCCATAGCATGCTGAACAGCTGAAGCAATCTTGTTATAAAACGTGGACTAGCAAGTCCAGGTGGAGCAAGCCGAGTCTTGTATCTGATAGAGTCTTTGTAGAAATATGTTCATCGAAATCAAATGAGGGTTTCTAGCTGTTTTTAATCTGTTTTTACCACTACAATGGCCACACAACTAGTGTAGTCATTAGGGGTGTTGCAATCTCCATATTTGTGGCAATTTTCTCTCATACCCCACTATTACCTACTAATATTTTCATTTGCCACACTTACAGGGAATTGCAACACCTCTATTTGGTGTATGTGGCCATTACTCAAAATTGTAGCAGTGTACGTACTTCATGTATATATATAGCTGGTTTTCCTTCTCTCTTGACTTACCATTACGCCGGGGCCCGATTGGACCTCGTATCCGGTTATTTTCCGAGTCAACATCACGCACCAACCCTTGCTTCTGATCATATATATCATGGTAAAATCATCCAATACTAATTTAACCTAGTCAAATTTTGCTAATTTTTTTACAAAGCTTTCAAAAATAGAGTGAACAACAAATTAAAGCACGTACTGTACGTATTGAGCAACACCATGCATAGGTTACCCATATATATGCATAGGTTACCCATAATTTGATTTGTTGATCAAGTAGCTGAGGCAGATGTGTTTACACCCACTACCAAAATTCAGGATCATGATACTGGACCCCTAGCAAAAAAAAAAAAAAAAACTGTTTTCATGTCGCAAAAAAGAGGTAATTTTTTTTTGTAGAAAAATGTGCGATTTATTTAGTCATCTCTTGCATGTTGCAGATCTGTTCCGGTTGCCCCAACTGCACCACGAGCTCCGCGAGGTTACCACCTGCGACGGTACGTACCTTTTCTGTTCTTTGTATATAATTATAATTAATCTCACAATCTATTGTAATTTTCGTTTCCTAATGAAATCTGCTTATTGAACCTATTTGTTAGGACTTTGTTTCCGGTTACAAGTTGATCAATGATTCTATATATATGTATTTATAATCTATATACATGTATAATTAATACTATGTTTTCTGCTGAATTTTTTTAAAATGCCAGTCTGATCATGTATGAGCAAAAGAATTGTCATTGCATAGGAGTCAAATCACATTGGTTGTGTGCACGCCTGTTTTGCTTGATAAATCCCATTGGGAAAAGAATTGGCATGATGGTAGTCATACTATGTTGGTGCGGACAAATCGGATAGAAGATTTCCTCACTAACCACTTTTGACTCGAGCAGGAATGAAAGCATCTTTGATAATGGATGTAAAAACGGGTCAGAAATTTAATGGTGACGGTATATCTCCCGTTCTATAATCTTGAAAGGGGTATATTATGAGTTTGTGTGACTGATTTTGCTAGGACTCCTCTCCCTTCAGGATCTTATTCATGCTGCATTTATAGTCGTGACTCTTAGGTCACTTTATGTTGTGCGCTTTATTCGCTAGTTAAACGCGAGTGAATCCACGATTCCATATAATGGACATTATGGGAAACTCCGTTTCCCCATTTTTCTTGTTGACCAGCTCTATTTCACTTCGTCCTCGACTCGTTCCCTCCGTGTCTTTATCTCACGCGACTTGATTTGACTGACACCCTATCCGGCCTAAACTTGATTTGACCACTATGTGATCCACCACTTCATGATATACCTTCAACGTGGTCAACTTCCACTAAGTCACGTCCATTCAACACTACTCCATAACCTCCTTTGCCGCCACGTTCTGCCTTAGGGCTTTTCTTTAAGTCTTGTTTGATCTCTCCCTTCTTGACTTGGCCACCGCATACTGCGAGCCAATTCACCCCTAACATAATTCAACCGTTACCTATTTTGTTATGCTCATGGCCCATGGAAGTTTCCCATTTACTTACAACCTAATTTGACTGCCACACAATTCACTCACGGCCCAATCCATTCGTGGTCGGGTTGAGACCCAAACCTTTTTGAGACCATACCAAATTTGACCGCAACCCAATTTGACCATAACGTGATTTGACCACGTCGTGACTTATCCACAACGTAATTTATTTCCTCATGGTCACGATTTAATCAGCCTCACTCTTCATCACGTTCTCCCTTGATGTTTTTTGGTACTCTTGACTGTGATTTGAATATTAGTCTTATTTGACCCTTCCCTCAACCCAATTCTTCCATAACCCAATTCAACCGCTACCCATCTCATTATACTCACAGCCCACAATCGTGAACAATTTATTCGGGTACAATTTGTCTTACTAACTTATATTCAAAACCCCATACCGAAAATATTTTCCCCCACACTACACGATAACTCAATTTGTTGTGATCTGATTTGGGCCAGACTACATTCTGACCACGACATGATTCACCGTGAAGCAAATACACCTTCAATATAGCTAATTCATCATGAAGAAATACCTAAAAACCCGTGTTGAAAATATTTACACCCACATATGTTGTGGGTTTATCATATATTTGGTGGGGGCCGTCTGCATATATGCTAGAAGTTAATTAGCACCGGAAGTTGCTAAAATCCACAAAATTCCACGAACAAGTTTATATAAATCATAAAAAAGTAATATGGAGAATTCATAAAAGTTGTTGAAAATTTTACAAATCTATCAAAGAGTCTTTAGAAATCAATCAAATCAAATCCATGAATAATTAAACAAAATTTACTTGTAGGTTTCCTGTTCGTCGCCCTATTCGTCGCGCCCCTGAGCCTGAGCCGCGAGTCCCCCCTACCACCATGGTCCCAGGTGATATACTCACCATATTCGAGGCGGTTTCATCGACCATCATGGCCTTACGGTCAAATCCAACTGAGAGATGGTTTAATCCGGCACAGAGCCTAGACAGCTGTGTTTGCAGCGGAGAAGGAGAGACACTGCTGTGTCCCTGCTTACCTACAGTTTTTCTTATTTATGAGGCCTGGATGACTATCTTTTTTTGTACTATCATGTGGTTTTTTATTTTTTTATTTTTGGTCTAAACTTTCATGTGGTTATTTATTAGGGTATTGGTACGACATGGGTTCTGGTGGGCTGTCCCTCTCTACGTGGGCACCATGCTTCCGGGTTATGGCTGGTCTGTGTACCAGGCTATCCCTCGCCAATTCCGGACGATGGTCATGTGGATGGACTTCGGCTTGGTGGCTGCCACATCTCTAGTCATGTTTCTGGTCTGGTGTTTTTGTGGCTGTTGTCGTCGGACCCCTAGCACTGTTTCCGTGTGAAATATATAGTTATTGTAATATTTTAAATAAACTTGAACGAGTGGGAAAAGGACCTTTGTAAAAGATGTTGTTTATAACAGATTGTAATTTAACCTGCGTACTAATATATTTGATTATTCCAATTTTTTTTTTTTTTTTTTACTATAGTTATCATTGGTTATTTTTGGAATGGTGCATGATGTAAAATTTCAAAGCTTCGTTTTTTTTTTGGCATAATGAACAAAACATTCGTTTTTTTTTTTGGCATAATGAACAAAACAAGTCAAATTGGTTTACTATCTGATGACTCTGATGATCAAACTATTTCAAAGCTACTTCCTATAATTACAAGGGGAGGGGAGGAAAAAATGGGAAGAAGAAGGCTTCAAGAGACCTCAATGTAGTTTAGGGCAAAACCTGTATAAAAGTTTCTTCTCCAACAAGAAACTATGTACGTACAATTGTGGAAGAGAAGATGTGGAACAAAGCAAACAATAACAGGAGGCTAGGGAACCAACTCCAAATTTCAAAGCTTCGTTGCAGAAACCAAAGCTTTGCAAGGAGAAAACAAGACTTACAACAAGGACCAACTACAACTTATCAAATAACAAGAACCTTCACTATTAGTGCTCATTTGCTCATTTGGAAGAAAAAGATATGTTCCTTACCGTCCATTATTAATTAACGGTCAAGGTCTCTTTAACCAAGCTTAAAGCCTATTTTCCAATTAGGGTTAAACCGTCAATTATCCATCTTATTCTCTCACACAATATTCGATTTCTCGTGCTCTCTCTCATACCAGAAACGTCAAGGAGTCGGCCGTCCTCCTCGGCCCGCCGCAGCTGGCTCCCGGCGTCTCCATCGAAAATGGGTGGCTTTGAGGAGCAAGTTTCGATTTGGTATCATAACTAGATCATATTGTATGATCGAATCAAGGAAAACCCAGTTGGCTTTTAGTCTTGGGTTAAAACTCAGTGAAGGTCAGAGATGAGTGGTGGCTATTAGGGATATGGAATCGCTGATGAAGAAATTGCCATTGATAGATAAGAAGAAAGATGAAGCCTACCAATATATTCTCAATCTCAGAAAACAACATGGATGACTCATGCCTAGCTATGAATTATGAGTCTAATCACAAAATAAACTTCACTACATAACCCATTAACCAAATATGAAATATATGTATCATTTACACACAATTTGCAGTAAATTAACCAAGCTGGAGGAAAGTGACCACTTCCTTCAGAGTTTTAAACAAAGTTATCAAATGTGGTTCTAGTGTCAAATCAATTACCAACTTTGGTTTCTAGCTAGACGCCGGAGGACGCCGTCCTCCTTCTATTTGGGTTGCATATTAGCCAGAGAGAGGGCCCAAGCCGCCGGAGCACGCCGGAGGATTCAAAAGGACGGCGAAGGATTCAAATCGACCGAGGACTCAAATCGCGGAAGGATTCAAATCGGCGGAAGACGTCGGAGCCGACCCGGACTAAAGTAGAATACGAGTCGTAGAATCTTCTCTCGATACCTTCCACACTGGACTCTCTGAAATTTTCTCCAACTTTCCTCCAATTAGGTTGCATGTCACTATTTTAAAAGCCTTTTCTAAAATACAGGACGTCTTTGGTTTGGGTGGAAAGCTAGCACTCTGCACAGACTGCACTCTAATATTTGGATAGCAGACCTCAAATATCTTTGGAAGCTATAGTAACACGGTCGGCTAACCATCTGCCGTTGACAACCTGGTTCAACTCCCAACCTAAAAAGCCTGCTTAACCTCACCTAGCCTTGATCTTCAGAGAAAAATTTCATGCATGCACAACCGCAGACGTCCTCCGCTCACTTCTAGCAACCCTGTCCCATTTACACTTTCAGACCATCTCCAGTAAAGATGGGTTATATTGGGGTCAGGGCTAAAATTTAACCCTTTTAAATAATATAATTTATTCATGAGATTGTGAATCATCTCTAACAAGGGAGGGCTATATTTAGTCCTCTCAAATATTTTATAGTTCATTATATTTTTGAAACTTATGATTTAGTTTATTATAATAAGGGGCATATTTATCCGTAAGTCGAGACACGAACCTTACCAAGGCGATGATCTTCCCAGCCAATGACTGCACTTCATTTCTTTCCTTGGGCGTTTCCATATCCAAAATGGCTTAGATCTTCTCTAGGTTGGCCTTTATTCCTCTCCTACTGATTACATGACTCAGGAATTTCCCTTTGATTACTCTGAATATGCATTTATGAGGATTCAACATCATCTTGTACCTTACTATCATCTCGAAGACCTTCTCTAGATTCCCCACATGCTCCTTGGCCGTTAGACTCTTGATCAGCATGTCATCGACATATACCTCCATCATTTTCTCGAGGTACTCGGCGAACATGGCATTCCTCAGCCGCTGATAGGTGGCTCCAGCATTTTTCAGACCAAAGGCCATGACCTAATAGCAATATAGTCCCCTATCTATTGTGAAAGTTGTGTTCTCCTCATCCCTTGGATCCATCTTTATTTGGTTATAGCCAACGTAGGTGTCCATGAAGCTCAACATTTCGAACCCGGACGTGGAGTTTACGAGTTGATCTATGCGTGGGAGCGGGAAGCTATCCTTGGGGCATACCCTGTTGAGATGCCCTATTGAGATTTGAATAATCCACGCACATCCTCCATTGTCCCGTTGACTTCTTTGAAACCATGACCACATTAGCAAGCCACTAGGGGTATCTGACCTCCCTTATAAATCTGACGTCTATCAATTTTTGCACTTCCCCTCTTATTGCTTCATACTTCTCTGGCCTGAACGTCTTTCGCTTTTGCCGCACAGGCGGGAATCCCTTCTTGATTCCTAGCTTGTGTGTTACGATTTCTCCCGATATCCCGGGCATATCCTTATACGACCAAGTGAACGCCCCGCTGTTTTTCTTTTGGAATTCCACTAAGGCCGCCCGCACATCTGATGTCAGTCCCTATGGTCACCTGCCGATCCGGGAACTCATCAGAGATCGATACCACTTCTGTTTCTCCAGCCAACCTCGGACGCTCCTCGTCCGAGTCGGTATCATATCTGAGATCTATATAAGGATTCGAGGGGGACACAACTGCCTGGCTTGCCGACAGGACCTTCGACTTTCTCATCCCGTTGTCTATAGCGTAACAACTCAGGGCTGCCCCCTGATCTCCCAGATTGTGATGACTCTCGTTGGAGTTGGGACTTTCATTATCAACATGTGGCCGGCAACAAACCATTTTAGCTTCCATAAGGCAGGTCTTCCCAGGATCCCGTTGTATGATGATTCACAGTCCACCACGATGAATTCCACTGTCGCATGAGCGACACCTTCTCGGCCTTCCATGCTTACCCCAAAGCTGTCTGATCCCAAGGGCTGGACGACATCGCCCGAGAAGCTGATCAACGGCTCGTGATCTTGCATCAACTTGTTACTTCCTCGATGCAATCTTTTCTAGTGTGATGACTCTCGTTGGAGTTGGACTTTCATTATCAACATGTGGCCGGCAACAAACCATTTTAGCTTCCATAAGGCAGGTCTTCCCAGGATCCCGTTGTATGATGATTCACAGTCCACCACGATGAATTCCACTGTCGCATGAGCGACACCTTCTCGGCCTTCCATGCTTACCCCAAAGCTGTCTGATCCCAAGGGCTGGACGACATCGCCCGAGAAGCTGATCAACGGCTCGTGATCTTGCATCAACTTGTTACTTCCTCGATGCAATCTTTTCTAGGCACTCCTGAACAACACGTTGACTGAGGCTCCCGTATTGATCAGGATTTTCTTCGTGATATAGTGATCGAGTTGCAATGTTATCAGGAACGGGTCCTCGTGAGGTCTTATCCCCTCATCTTCCTCTTCTAGGAAGGTAACAGACTTCCAACTGGTGGTTATTTGCTGATTGTTGCTACTTCTAAAGGCGAAAACTTCCTTGTCATCTCTTATTTCCGTGTATTGCTTTTTAGCTTTGTTGCTCCTATTATCTATACGGGACCCGCCATAGATGGTGTTGATCGTCTCGTACACTTCGATCGCACCTATGTGCCTTGGACCGAACATATATTGCTGTAATTTTTCCTCCCTCACTCCTCTCTCCACTGCCCTTTTTAGTTCTATACAGTTATTTATGTGATGGGTTGCCTCTCTGTGGTACCCGTAAAATTTTCCTGTGTCTTTCTTGGTGAGCCAGGAGGCAGGGAATTTCCTGGCCGAGGGAGGCGAAACGACAGACTTATTTTCGTTCCATATCATCTCATAGGTGGCGTTGAGTGCTGAGAACTGCTCTTGGGTTGCCAATGTTGCCTTCGCGTATCCGACATCTTGGTAGGATCCCCTTGCTTTCCCTTGCGGGTTGTACTGCCTACCTGCCTTCTTCTCGTTCCCTTCCTTCTGTCTCTTTCCGGATGAATATGTGTTCGGCTCTCTTTCTCCTTTCCAAGCCCTAACCTCTTAGACCACTTGCACTGGTGACCCTCCTTCTCTCCCTTCGACCTTCCTTTTCCAGGCCGAGGTTCTCCCATAAGTATCATGGTCTGCCTATGCGTGCATGATCGCCATCTCCATAAGCTCGTCATAGCCTTGCGGATTTTCGATTTTTATTGCATACAGAAACTTTCCGGGAAGCAATCCTTGAATGAACACCTCTTCTGCAACCTTTTATCGAAGTTTCTGACTCTGGCTGTGGCTCCTTACCAACGATTCACAAAAGCTTTCAACTCTTCTCCCTTAACTTGCTTCACTTTAAACAGTTGGGCGGTGTTCTGCCCATCCGTCCGTAGGATAAACCTGTTGACAAACATATCCGCCAGCTGCCGGAAGCAATCAATCGAGTTCAACGGGAGCTCATAGAACCAACTAAGCGCTTCCCCCGCTAATGTTTCTTGAAACATGTTGCAGCATATCGCATCCGAGTATCCTTTAGCGTTCGTGTGAGATTTGAAGATATCAAGAAAGAGATGGGGATCACAATCCCATTATAACTAAGTTTCAACGGTTTGGCAGTGTTCGACTGAACGGACTAGGTGATCGCTCTTGTGAACGGTCCCCCCCCTTTCTTTGAAACTCGTACGGGTTGGATTATGTAACACCATCCGCTCGGCGTCCGAGATTCTTTCTGTTAAACTCGCCACATTATCCCGGATAGCTTTCAGGGTTTCCTTCATCTCTCCCAGTCTTCCGGTTTGGATCTCCAGGATTGGCTAAGGTAAGGGCGTCGGTCTCTTATCCCGCATTTCCTCTGGGAACAAATTATCCTTAAATGCACGGTCATGCGGTCCCTTTTCGCCGGAGCCGTTGCGTCAATCTGCTGTGATGCGGCTATCGGATCTAATGCTTCCCGATGCTCAATCCCTCGGGCTAGCGCGCTCATGAGGGTGGCGTTATCATTTTCCAACCTGCGCTCTCTCTCGGAGGCTTCTTCCTGATCTCAGACCCTTTGTTGCTCTAGCCGAGTGATTTGCCCCCTCATCCCCTCCAACATCTCGGCTACCTCTTGGGGATTGAGGTCTTGCACTATTCCCTCAGGCGTTTCCTCCTGGACACTTATCCCAGTGATTCGTGAACTTCCTCCTGCTGTTTCCGGGGTCCTTTCGAATATCGCTTCCCTTTGCTCTTCCTGTCCTATATCCTGCTCTTGTTGCTCGATTAACCCAGTCATCGAGTCACGCTGGTTTTTAGTAAAGATTCTCACAGAAGACGCCAAATATTTCTATATAATCTCGGATAAGGTTGCAGAAGCTGAAGGCGTGTCCGCTGGGTGATGATCTTTCTTCCCGTTGACCTGTGAATAAAAGGATGACCGGGGGCTTTCGGCCTTTCCTCCTCCGATAGTTAAGTCAGAATTTGTAGTTAAAGTGTAATTGCTAAAGTAATTAATGATACCTGACAAGCTGGTGGCTGGGCCGTATTTATGGCCCAACGTGGGTTCTCTCTGCTTAGAAACCGATGTGGGACAATTGTCTTTGCTGCTGTTTCAGCTATAGACATCTTCTATGCCTATTGCAATCGTACCCAGCCCAGCGTTGCCACCGAGGTTAAGCCCGACCCATCCTGCTTATGGACAAGAACCTTAGGATGGCCTTGGTTGTCTTGGTCATGGTGGAATGTCTGCTGGTTTACGGGCTTAGAATGTTGTTTTATGTACAACCGACTACAACCATTTAATTTATATCAAAAATTAATTTTTAGGGTGAAAATAATTTTTTAAGTTATTTTCATTTTAATGAAAGGAATAAGGTGTACATTAAAAAACTAATCTTTTTTTTTGTTGTACAAATGTTTCCAACGGAAACATTAACAAAAAAGTATAATTAAGTTATATAATTCTTCACCGTTAGATCTCAATGATCATAGTCTATGGGCTATTGAATTTTTTTTTTAGAAAACAATATCACGTGGGGTTTGCCATCATTTGAATTGCTACATGATTTTTGTGAGTCCCAAAGAAGAGCTCTAAGGTCACCTTGAGGGTCAAATTTGGACCTCTCTACTCACCTCCACCCCTCTTGCTCTCTAGCCTTTTATTATTGGAGCCCATATTCTTAGAATTAGGACCATAGAGCTCACTTGGCCCTCTTTACTGGAGATGGCCTCAATAATCCTCATTTACACTTTCAAAATCCTTAGGCGGCGCAATGAAAGAAATGGTACTTAGCTGTGTTGGAACTGAACACATCCAACTCAAGTGTTTGGCCATTTTTGCACCACCAGTACAACATTGCTTTGTAAGCTATACAAGACATGGTTGTCCAATGGTGATCGAAGTAATCATTAGAAGCTATAGAACACATAATTTCTCACATAATCCATTATTTGTATACAAAAATAATAAGAATACATCAAATAAGATGCAAGCAGCTTTTACAAGCAGTGATTCATCAATGTGATCATATATTCATTTTACCAAATATGAAATTTACAGAAAACAAATCAATTGAGGAAAAAGAATACAAAGCACGTGCACAGCTCTTCTGACAGAAAGAGATATGGAATGGTAAAAAGGAACACGCAAACATGAAAAGAGAGATGAATGAAAAAATGGATTACCACGTAGAATGCAGGGTATTCAATAGGCTTAACTATAGATTCAATCAATATTTTCAAAGGCAAAAGGAATACTAAGAGCAAGTCGACCGGTGGAAAAAAAATCCAACTCAGGTTGGATCCACATAAGAATCTAACACAAAAGAAAAAATCTTCATTCCACCCGTAAATGAGTTATCTCACTTTTTCAACCCAAGTTGGATTGTTAGGG
Source organism: Fragaria nilgerrensis (assembly GCA_010134655.1). Taxonomy (NCBI): domain Eukaryota; kingdom Viridiplantae; phylum Streptophyta; class Magnoliopsida; order Rosales; family Rosaceae; genus Fragaria; species Fragaria nilgerrensis. The sequence continues at coordinate 28,191,480 of CM020978.1, read as the reverse complement.
AGCAATCTAACCCAGGTTGGATGAGATATCCAACCCAGAATGGGATTGTCCAACACAGCCATGAGCCCACTTGGTGGCTTGCGTCAGCCATGAGAAGACCTTGCTAGACGCGAAGGTGAAACGCGTCTCTTGCATTAGCCAATCAGCATCAAGGCAACACGCGTGCTCATCAGTTTTTTGTCGCGATGTGCAATGATATGAACCCATCCAACACGTGTTGCTTGCACGTGGGTGGGTTTCTGACATTTTTTCTTCTATATTTCTATATAAATACCTATCTTTTTTTTACATCCCACAAAAAAAAATATATCGTAGTTTCATTGCCAATTTTTCATGAAATAAATTCGTTAATTTCAATAAATTATATTTTTTATTTGATTATTATTTATGTACAAATAGAATCATTATTCACATTTAAAAATGTTTTTTAAAATTCAATAAATAGTTATTGCCACGTGGCAGCAATCTCACATTTCAGACGGTGGAAACTGCTGCCCAGTCACAGTAACCCAGAGTAACGCAGGTCACTATGTTCATTCTAACCAAACGGGTGAACTTGCTCTAAGACAGACTTGGTAAAGCCTCATGAGTCGTGAGGCGAGAGCATTGAGGCGATAAGGCTGACCACATGTCCTCGTCTTATTGGCTTAGGTCACCTCTAGCTAACCATGGCTGGTCATAAGACTGGGCACGGTCTCAGATCAGCAACTAATTCTCAGAGCTCGGGCCCGGACCGACTACTATCTACTCGAGCCAGTCTCTGTCGGAAAAATTCTAGGGACCGACAAAAGCCCAGACTGGCATAAATCAGGCCGGTTTTGTCGGTTTTAAGGCTTTATTCCAGTTTGCCGCATTTGGCTTCGATGAAGCACGAGTGACGACCTCAATCACCTCATATCCAAATTCGAGTGTTGGAGATCTAAAACGAGCTACTTGATTGACTAAGGATATGAAAATCACAAAGAGCTACCCGAAACAAGTGTTGGAGATCTGGAAATCTATAGCTTTTTTGAATTGTGTTTAACTGGGTAAGATCTATGGCTGAGAGGGATTGAATTGTAATTGACAAATAAACAAGAAAATTCGAATTGAGATTGAATAAAATTAGGAAAGTGTTGTGATTTGAGAGAGGGATTCGATTTTTCTGGGTTTGATGATGAGTTGATGGCCTCTGATAGGACAGGACCGGTAGATACAAAGACTGGATCGAACCTGTCAAAAAAGAAATTGAAACCGGAAAAAAACCCAGCTCAACCGGTTTTTTTTGTTTTTTTTTGTTTCGGGCTTTAGGCTCAGCCCTAACTGGTCACCCAAGTTTTTCCCCTCTTTCATTCTATTTCAATAAGTAGCATATGTTTTTACCTCAGTCAACAATTTTTTTTGGATATAATCTAACTTTACATCAATATTGATCGTTAACTTAGATATTAGCATAAAATGATGCCTAATGACATTTTTTTTTTATGAGAAATGAATAATTCATTAATCAAGGAACAAACCTAATTACAATACCCGTAAAAGCGAAGCCGAAAAGCTACTAAAAACAAAGAGCATTCGTCTTCAAATCGATCAAACTAAAAAGAATGAAATGAAATTCACAGCTCCCTAATTCTTTGTATAGATCAAACTAGAAATGATGTCTAAAGAATGAGTGGTTGAACATGAGCATTTAAATAATATTATTTTGTGTCAGTAAAAGTTCTCTTTAGGTGAATAGAATCCGTTTCCGTTACTAAAGGACCTAGTCACGATTCTATAACATCAACTGCAATCTCATTGTCAACTAGACATAACAATCTCCAAAATAGCTACTAAACTGGTGAGCATTTTTTTTTCTCGATAGTCCATTTGGTGTGTCAATCTGACTATGTACACATAGTCTGTTCAAGTTATTGAAACCCCCATTCTTTGAGAGAATATCTGACTCTGCGTACTTTCTTGTAGCATTGTGGATACATATCGTGGTCCTGTTCTAATCTCTAGCTTTTATTGTCAAAGGCTCTACGGATGCATACGAGTATATGATATTATAACATATAGATGATCGATATAGACGACGGTGCTAATTTTGGCATTTTCATAAGGATTTGACTTATTAGGGGGGGTGATCATGTATGCAAATTCATTTCCCAAATTAAATCGTCTCCAAAGTATTATTTATGTTATCTCTCCGCAAAATATGATTCCGGACTTAAAAATATAGAGATTCATGTGAAAGCTCTCTACCACCTTCCTTTTGATATTATGCATATATTAATCAGCTCGTAGACTTCCACAAACAATTACAAACTATCAAATACTATTCTAATGAGATCATAGACTTTGATTTCATATATAATCAACAACTAGCCGAAACGTCTTCTTCAATTCTTCTTCATCCCCCTCTCTTCTCTATTTCTTAGTTCTAGTAGTGGTTCAGTAATGTCGTCGTCGTTTTTAACGGCGTCGCCGCTGCCTCTGCTGTTCCGAAGGCGGTCGAGCGGCGAGATCAGGAACTTGGCCTCGGTGTCGAGCAGCATATTGCCCGCTTTCGGAACCGTCGTCGATGATGGCCACTTGCAAACCAAGGGATTTGTTGTTGCTCCCTACGATAGGAGATACCGGTATGTCTATGTTCATACACTCTTCTTATTCCTCAACCTGAAAGTTCACGTCAAGTTTTAAAGAATGAATCTACGTTTTTCTCTATATATGTTAGGAAATATGTGATTAATTTGTACACTTAATTATTTGTATGAATAGTTGGATAGGAATTAACTAGTAGAGTGAATATTGTGATGGTATGAAGGTGGTGGCAGACGTTCTTGGTGGTGCTGGTGGTGTACTCAGCATGGGCGTCGCCGTTCGAGTTGGCTTTCAAAAAGGTGGCGACGGGGTCTCTCATGCCGGTGGACTTGGTAGTCGATGCCTTCTTCGCCGTCGATATAGCACTCACTTTCTTTGTGGCGTACTTGGATAAGTCAACCTACCTCTTGGTGCTTGATCATAAGAAAATTGCTTCCAGGTAAGAAAGCTAGACGTGATATCTAAAGAGATCGATCTATTCAATACATGAACACGGTGTGATTAGGTGTTAATCAATTGGTATTTGTTATTCAAATCTCCAATGACGTGCATTGAATATTGTTCTTAATTAAGAATCTAAACCATGTTGAATCTTTCTAAAGAGATAAGTTGTCAAAGTGGGGTTTGGATGCTATACCGGAGCCTTACACTGGGAGAGGGAGATGCAGCAGGGGGGTCCAGCAGGGGGCTGGTTTTGTCTTTATTTCGCAGCAGGCATAGCATGCCGGAGGTAACAGCAGAATTTTCCGTCAAATTGGACTATAGTGTCAACCTAACAAATAGACGAATTGAACGGTTAACGGACGGGTTAACGGGTTTAACGGGTTTTATTGAACCCGCTATAACCGGGTTGAACTCGTTGGGTTCATTGAACAAGCACATCTTAGAGGGTAGTAAAAGTCAAAATATATCAAAATCTAGATTATTGCATATCCAATCTTTCCCCAACCAAACTACGGAACAACCAAATTATGGAACAACAAATACCCATCTACAAATGAACCTGGAAAATGTTATTTATCTGATGATTAAAGAAGATTTTAATTATCATCATATACAGATATACCGATAGTTATACATCATGGGAATACTAATCAACTCAGATTTTGATACAAATTAAATTTAAATTAAAATGCATAACTTTGACCATGGTAATCAAGCAAGAGAACCCTACTGGTGAATCGTCTTTCATTGAGTCTAGTAGCATCAAGAGCATATGTTAAAGATTTGTGTTTGCTTAATTTCTTGGTAATGAGCTGCGTAGGTGCATGATATGATTGCAGGTACATTACAAAATATTACTTCGCAATGGACGTAGCCTCAACTATACCGTTTCAAGCCCTTCACAGACTCTTCACTGGCCATACTCGCGAGGGCTTGGTCTTTGGCATCCTCAATCTGCTCCGCCTCTGGCGTCTCCGCCGCGTCAGTGAACTATTTAAAAGGTAAGTACTTCATGGATCCAATGACATTCCTACCTTCTCTTCCGAAAACACATCTGTCTGTTGATCGATACATGTTTTCCTGCAGACTAGAGAAAGACACTCGCTTTAGTTACTTTTGGGTCAGATACTTCAAACTCATTTGTGTAAGTACTAGTTTGCTGGTCTTAATTTGTAATCCTCAAAAAGCTTCATGCACTCTTCTTTAATCTTTATGTTACCAATCGATTGTGTCGACTTTTCCTATGGATGTTGTACAGGTTACACTATTTGCAGTGCACTCAGCAGGTTGTTTCTACTACTGGATGGCCACTCATCACAAAGCCTCAGCTGATACATGGATTGGAACTGAGGTCAATGATTTTGAACACAGAAGCATCTGGCTAGGTTACACATATGCCATATACTGGGCCACTGTCACCCTCACCACTGTTGGCTATGGTGACTTGCACGCAGTTAACTTTGGGGAGAAGATTTTCAGCATCTTCTATATGCTTTTCAACATTGGACTCTTTGCTTATTTGGTTGGTAACATGACCAATCTTGTTGTCCACAGTGCTTTCCGGACATTGTTCATGGTAACTTTTCTTTCTCTATTACATAATGTCCTCTTCTGGATATATAGGCAGATTGTTAGTTTGTTATCTTGTTTCGATCAAGTTTTATTGATCGAATCACGAACCATTGATGAATGTGAAATCGCACTTAAGATTAATTGATTGTTTAGAGAAATTATCATGATGTTGAGTATGATTTATATATTTAGAGGGACTCTATCAATGAGATATTCAGATATGCAAGCAAGAACAGACTTCCAGAAGGCTTGAAAGAGCAAATGCTTGCCCACATGCAACTGAAGTTCAAGACAGCAGAGTTACAGCAGGAAGAAGTTCTACAAGACCTTCCGAAAGCAATAAGATCCAGCATTGCACACCATCTTTTCCGGAAAACCATTGATAAAACCTACCTATTTAAACGAATTTCTGAAGAGCTTACCGTTCAATTGGTACAATTCTCATTTAGTCCATCTTCACCTCTATACTAGATCTGAAAAAATATTAGTAGTACCATGCTGATGTTGTGTACACCATGTTTGTTACAGGTCTCAGAGATGAAAGCAGAATATTTTCCTCCCAAAGTTGACATTATCTTGCAAAATGAAATTCCAACAGACTTTTACATTCTAGTAACGGAGCTTTGGTATTATTTCTCTCTCACATATTGATGTTCAAACTGCAACACTGGAAACATTATTTATTAACTGTCGCGAGAATATTTGAAACTGCAGGACATGCTAGTATACAAGAACGGCACAGAACAGGTAATGTTTGGAAACTTCATTTACAAAAAAATTGTACACTGAACTTGTATGGAAGTAGCAATTTTCCGACTTTCAGAGTCCCCCATTATGAACTAGGGAAATTAAGTTCATCATACAAACTTTTTGCCTCTGTGTAGCAAATCAATTACTGTATCTATAGAACTATAGATAGATGTTTTTTCTGATAGAATGGCTTGTATCTGGCAGTTCTTGTCAACTCTAGGATCTGCAGACATGGTAGGAGAGTTTGGGGTGTTTTTCAATATCCCACAACCATTTACAGTGAGAACAAAAAGGCTTTCTCAGGTTATACGCATCAGTCATCAGCATTTCAAGCAAATGATTCAGCCACAGAATGAAGACTCAAAGATAATCATCACAAACTTTACTCAGGTCTGTATTCTGTAACACCAATAAACATTATGACCGTCCCAGCCTCATCATAGTTATGCAACTTCTAAAGATATTTGTTCATGCTGACTCCTTCCTTCTCAGCACTTGAAGGACTTAAAACAGGAGGTGTTACAAGAAATTCCATTTCTACCAGAATTGCTGGAAGAACTTAATACAGAGCAGCTGGTACACTTATTAACTGTTTCTTGAATATCTTGAATGGACATATGACTTACTTCTATGGAGTTTAATCAGGACTTCCGGTACTCTTTCCCAATTTATCCATCTTATTTGCAGGGTATGGAATCAAATGAAGATGCACGAAATCATGAACCAGTGGATAACCATGGAGATCCAAATGTGGAAGGTAAACTCGATCATCCCCCAGTTTAACTAGTTCTGTATTGTTATATGGCATAGGGGAATCAGCTATAGCTATGTCACCTATGAAGAGTGAAGATGAGTGGTACAAGAACAAACTAATTATGATATAACTATACAGTAACTAGAATACACATTTTACCTTAAGATTTTGCTATCATGTTACAGGAACAAACAAAACTAGTGCTCCGGCGCCAATTACCATGAGAGTGATAATTCATGGCCATCATCCAAATGAAGGTGACTCCAAAGGAAAACTAATTCATCTGCCTGATTCTATAGACAACCTTCTGAGATTAGCAGGTAAATATCACTCTACTCGAGACACAATTAGCATCCAAAGCATACCATGACACTAAACCCTTTATATCTTCCAGAGTTTTGAATATCCCAAAGGACAAACCTGATCAATTTGGAAGCGTATTGGAAGTTTTAAGACTAAATCGTGACAAGTTACATTCTAAAATAGAGAAAACAGCCTATTTATAGGCAAAGGAACTGAAAATTACAATACTACCTGGTTTATACTTGCATAGTGTAACACTGTAACTTGTTACATGCTGTGAATGCAGAGAAAAAGTTGGAAAAAAGAGGAAGCACAATTGTCATGGCTGACGGCTCAGTGGTTGAAGAACTGAATGCTTTGAGAGACAATGATCACTTGTTTGTCTTTTGAACCCAAAGAAGAAAATGTGATCATGCACTAACATGTTTCAGCCAATCTTATAACTGCATTGTGTAATGTAATTCATAATATAAGGATGAAGATTTGCAGAGCCTACAACAGTTCTGTGACAATTGGCCTCATGAAGCACTTAACTTCTGTACGTATAAAGTTCATGGATTTGTATATAAATACCCTTATTGGGATTATGTGAAGAGCTCATAAAAGTGTTCAATATAATGTCTTGATCGAATTATATCATTTTTGATGAGTGAAAGAGATTTGAGAATAGAGAATCGTGAAAGATGTGTGTATTATTCATTGATAGAAGCCCTTTATATAGGGAATTACATAATATCAATTAGGAAATGATAAAGAATACATAGATCTAGTCAAACTACGTATCATATTGGCATAAGGCCAAGACACACATAAAGAATATCTAGAAAAATACAGAATATCCTAGAACACTCCATATTGTGCCGCGCGCTAATATGCCAATGGTGCTGATCTGTTGCCTCGTCAAAAACCTCGTCAAGTCATAAAAACCATGTGGGAGAAAAACTAAACCTTGATCGTAGGAGAAAAAGAGTACAACACACCAATCTACTTCATTGAGATGATGCTCCCTTGATGCGAACATTATTCAGAGAGACTTGATAGCCGACGCATGCATATATTTTTTACATGTTTCTCAAAAGTAGACTTAGGTAAGGACTTAGTAAATAAGTTTGTTGCGTTTCCTTCGGAACTAACTTGGTTGACTTGAATGTTAAGAAACGCATGTTGCTGTTGGTTGTAGAAGAACTTAGGTGAAATGTGCTTTGTATTGTCACCCTTGATGTAACCTAACTTCATTTGCTCAATACAAGTTGATTGTCCTCATAAATGCATGTAGGTTTATCAGTTGTAGAATTTAATCCACTAGTCCCTCTAATGTGCTTAATGATTGATCTTAACCAAACACATTCCCAAACAGCTTCATGTAAAGCTATAATCTTTGCATGATTTGAAGATGTCGCCACTAGAGTCTGCTTTGTAGACCTCCAAGATATTGCAGTATTCCCAATGGTGAACACATAACCAGTTTGAGAACATCCTTTATGAGGATCAGATAAATATCCGGCGTCGGCGAAACCCACCAACGTATTGTTGGGTGTCTCAGCATAGGACAAGGCAGTGGTGGCGTGCACGGCATTGGACCCATGTCCAGCAACCGTACCGGCGGCGTCCATGGAGGCGGTCCGGTCCCTTAGTGGATCGGTGTCATGTCTTTCATGAGCCATAGGACCATCTTCTGTCCTTCTTGAATCAATGTAGGGAAAAAAACAGTCCCAAGTCAATAGTACCCTTAAGAGATCGAAAGATGTTCTTGACTCCGGTCCAATGACGTTGGGTTGGCGTTGAGCTAAATCTAGCTAACAAGTTGACTGAGAATGCAATGTCTGGTCTGGTGCATTGAGCTAAGTACAATAATGCACCTATTGCACTAAGGTATGGAACCTCTGCACCCAAGACCTCTTCGTCGTCCTCTTTCAGATGGAATAGATCTTTAGTTATATCCAGACTTCGATCAATCATGGGAGTGCTAACATGGTGCATCTTGTCCATATTAAATTGCTTAAGCATCTTTTGGACATATGCAGACTGATGGATAAGAATTCCATAGACTCGGTGCTCTAGTTCAAGGCTAGGCAAAAACGAGTCTTCCCAAGATCTTTCATCTCAAACTTGGATTTTAGATAAGCCGCGGTCTCTTTGATTTCATCAAGAGTACCGATAATGTTCATGTCATCGACATAGATGGCCACTATTACAAATTCGGAACTTGTCTTCTTTATGAACACGCACGGGCATAGTTCATCGTTCTTATATCCCTCCCTAATCAAGTAGTCACTTAGACGAGTATACCACATTCATCCGGATTGCTTTAATCCGTAAAGTGAGCGTTGCAACCTTATAGCATACGCACTCCGTGGTTTAGAGTCATTTGATTAAGGTAATGTAATGTCATCGGGCACTTTCATATATATCTCTGAATCTAGATCTCATAGAGATATGCCGTAACCACATCCATGAGCTGCATGTTAAGTTTTTCGGACACTACCAAACTGACTAAGTAGCGGAAAGTTATGACGTTCATGACGGGAGAGTAAGTCTATGTAAGTCTATTCGTAATCAATCCAGGGCGTTGTGAGAAACTTTGTGCCACAAGGCGGGCCTTATACCGAAGTACCTCATTCTTCTCATTACGTTTTCTAACAAAGACCCATTTATGTCCAACAGGCTTTACACTTGGCGGAGTTAACACTACTGGGCCGAAGACCTGTCTCTTGTTAGAGAGTCTGATTCTGCCTGGATTACATCTTTTCATTTAGGTCAATCTGCTCTGTTTTGGCATTCTGCAACAAAGCGTGATTCGATGTCATCGTGCTCAATGATTTCATGAGCCACGGAATAAGCAAATATATCATCGACATGGGTTGATGACCGGTTCATCAGTTCATAAGTGTTATCATAACACATGGAGATCTCTATATTCTCTGATGTTGACATTGACCCTGAGACGTCCCCCATGGATTCTAACAGCAATTCATGGACATAACTGTAATCAGAGATGATCTTGTAAGAAGGATTCTCAACATCGATGATCAAATGATTGACTTGTGCCTTGTTGGTCCCTTTCTTTCTCGGACGCGTGTCAACCGAACCAAATGGCCTCCCCTTTTTCCAATGGGGAGCCACTGCCTCCCTTCCCCCACCGTGGGCTGTGCCGACGGCGACGACGACGGTCCCGTGCTCGGGGATGGTCATGCCCTTTTTAGGGACTTCGAGCCTAGCAGGAACATTTGTAGCTGGTATATCTGATCTTGTCACTGTCGCAATCTTGGAGAAAGAGTCAGGCATCATATCTGCTACTTTCTGAAGTTCGAGAATACGTTTCACTTCACTTTCAGTCTGTGAGGCGCAGGGATCATAATGAGACAGAGTGGGGACAAACCACGACAATTCATGTCGTTCCACATGAACACGTTTGTTCATATCTCACCCCTAACGACAGGAAGAATGTCTCATCAAAGTGACAATCCGTAAATCTTACGATAAACAGATCACCTGTTGATGGCTCGAGGTATCTGATAATCGTTGGAGATTCATAGCCAACGTAGATACCCAATTATCTCTGAGGACCCATCTTAGAACACAATGGAGGCGTAGTTGGCATATAAACCGAGCAATCGAAAATGTGTAGATACGAAATGTCAGGCTCACATCCAGTAACCAACTGGTACGCACTGAATGAATATTTGGCAGTGGGTCTGAAACGAATAAGTAAGGCTGCATGCAATATTGCATAGCCCCATGACGCAATTGGGAGGTTGGTGCACATTACCAATGCTCGAGCAATAAGCTGAAGCCGCTTGATCGTAGCTTCGGCGAGACCGTTTTGCGTGTGAACATGGGGTACGGGATGCTCAACTTCAATCTCAATAGACATGCAATAGTCATCAAAAGTTTTTGATGTAAATTCTTCAGCGTTGTCCAGTCGAATTGACTTAATTGGATAATCCGGGTGGTGAGCCCGAAGTTTAATAATTTATGCTAGGAGTTTTAGAAATGCAGCATTACGTGTGGACAAGAGCGCGACATGAGTCTAACGCGTTGAAGCATCCACCAAAACCATAAAATATCGAAATGGTCCACATTCAGGATGGATGGGTCCATAAATATCACATTAGATATGATGTAGAAATTGAATGTTCTCGGTGTTATCTTTAGCATAGGACGGTCTCGATACTATTTTGCTAAAGAGCAAGCTTTGCAAAACGAACGATGAGCGTTTGAAAGAGTCAACGACACATCAAGGGAAGAATGGCGTGCCTCAATTGCTTGAGGGATCGGCCGAGCGGCAGCCAGGAAGTTGGTGCCGAGCCCGGGAGACGTCAAAGTCCCATTTGGGTCGTGATGACCAATTGTGGCGTCACCACCATGATTCAAAGTGACATCAGTTCCCAAATATTTTCGTTTTGATCTGAAGAAAGGATGTTCATGAGAATTACGTAGAATTCGGATCATTATGTCCTTTTCGGGATGACCAAGTTGATCATGCCAAAGCTTGTATAAGTCAGAGTCCCAAATATCATGTTTAGCGACTACATGAGATTCAACAATCTGAATCGTAGTAAGGTAAAGACCACTAGATTGACTCATGAGTTTCTCCAATATACGTTTACGTCCGTAATCATGAGAAGTGATACACAAGAACTCAGTTTCATCTTCACAATGAGTTTCCAAGTGAAAGTCATTAGCACGAATGTCCTTACAGCTCAACAAGGTTCGGTGCCCTTTTGGGGCATAAAGAGCGTCTGTGACATGGATCATAGTGCCATGAGGCAGAAAGAAGCGAGCAATTCCATGCCCGAGGATCACAGAAGAAGATCCAATCATTGTCGTCACAGATGATTTACATGGCACTAACTCAAGGAATAGTTGCCGGTTCCTTAGAATGGTGTGGGTTGATCCACTATCCGCGAGGCACTCAATCTCTTTAAGAGACATACCTACAAAAGAGAGTAGATATATGAGTAAATAGGTCGATATGGAGCCATTTAGAAGGATTGAAAAATCTAAAAGTAGCAACAATCCCAAGAGTGCTGAAAATTTCTCGCCGCATAATGACCTTTGTGCACTTAAAACAGTCATAACTTCTTCGTTAAAATAGATATGGATGAACCGTAAAATGTTCTGAAAACTAGACTCGTAAAGCTTTCCAATGATATAAAGCTCACTGTCTCGTTCGTCCGAAGATGTTCACAAATCTCAAACGAAATAGACTGTTCATGGAGGACAAATTACTGTTTTTCACAGATTTGGCATTAGTGAAGCTTTTGAAGCTTGCTGGTGGTATGGAGGCGTATGCTCAGCCACAGGGACGTGTAGATGATCAAATCCAAGTCCAGAGAACCTAGAGGATTCGATGGTGATCGGTTTTGCCAAGTCTTTAACGTCTTTTACGAGACGACAATTGGATTAATAGCATAAGAGGAATCCAAAATTAAAAGTTTTCGGTAACTCCAAATTAAGTATAACCAGGCATATCCGTGGAGGGTCGGTAGTGTGAGGCACACTTAAAACCACTATCTCCTTAATTTCAGATAATTCTAAGACATCATACTAACTTGGATGAGCCTAGTTGAACAATTGATGAAGGAAAATCCGCTATAGGGTAAAAGACTTGAACCGGAAAACACGTTAGTAACCCTCCTTGAGAGTCACGGCACCGTACGTCACCTCCTCTAAGGGAGAGACCAAAGACGGCGTTGATGCCATGTTTTCTAAGGTAGATGTAAATCAATTCGAACCATGTAGAGACAAAAAGAACCAAAAAGAAATAAACTTTTATTAATGCGTTGAAAAGAGTACATAAGAGTCTCAAAAAAAAATAAGAAGAAAACTAAGCATGGCATTCTAATGATGCCTTATTACATCATGACTTGTAAAAAGGAAAACAATCTAGCCGGTGACGTCAAAATCAAGAGCATCTAAGTCAGAACATTGTCCATTAGGATTTGCGACCTTGAACCTTGAATGTAACATTATGTTCAACTCCATTGTTTTCAGTGGAATTGACTTCCATCAATTCCTTTTATTTCTTGTATGCCGCAACAACATTTGCAGAAGCGCGACAGCTTTTAAACCAGTGGTCCTTAGACCCATATCTGTTGCATTGACCATCAAAGGCAGAAGAAGAGCGAACATGCTGCTTCCGAGGAGGAGCGGCGCCGCCCTTGGGGCCGGGGCATCGGTATCTCGGCGTCATGTGTTGGTACGGCCACTAAAGCCACTATCTTGTCCCCGAGAACCAGAGGCACGGTGGTGCTGATTCCCACGTGCGTAAGGTTCATTCCAATGTTGATCCTTGCGTTTCGGAGCTTTCTTACTCCGTTTGCTGTTGTAATTAGATTCTGAAATTTTCCGGGTGCCTACATGACGCAAATTATGTTGATCATTGATCATGTTGTTCTTTTCTTCCATAAAGAGTATTAAGCCGTTAAATGTAGTAATCCTTTTATTTTGGAACTCAAGTCGATACTGGTTCATTAGGATCTTAACAGCATAAGGGAAAGTCGAGAAAGTCTTTTCAATCATGTCGGCATCACTTTTCTCGACTCCACATGAGCTTAGTTGAGCTTGTAGGCAAAGCATATCCATGTTGAAGTCATCAACCTTCTTGTAATCCAAAAGTCTGATTTCATCCTAGCGAGCAATTAATTCTGGGAGCAAGGTCGAATGATATTGTCGAAACGTTCGGCGAGTGCATCTCACAGATCTTTTGGATCATGCTTCGATTGATACTGCTTGCACAGTGTGGGATCGATATGCTTACGAAGGAACATGAGCGCCTGAGATTTTGTTCTCTTGTGATGCAGTTCCTGAGTTGGATCGGGGAATATGGTCTTGGTTAAATCCTTAGCAATGAAGGTTTGTTCTATATCCGAGACCCAACGATGGTACTCAGTACCATAGGCATCGAAGACGTCGAATTCGATGCCTCTGTCCATCTGCATACAAGAGAGAACAAGTCGTATTAGTTTTCTGTTAGAGACCCAAAAAGATACTTAAATACGATGCTTTTATATTTGGTTTGTCTCTCTAGGGTTGATCATACACAACCCTAAGTGTCCGGAGTCAATCAAACACGACCCGGAAAACTTGTGTGAAGGTGATCAAACACACCTTCAAAAAGAAATAACCAAAGTTGATCAAACACAACTTTGGACCCGGGGAGGAAAAATCAGGATTTTAAACATGTAAATACACCGACCCAAGCATAGAATGTAGTAGAAGAAGGGGAGAAAACACTTTATCTCCCCGGGGTTATTGAACTTGGAAGAGTTTTAGGGTTATAAAGTAAACATACTATAAAAACTTGGATACTTGATCGGATGAAAAGAAAGCAGCGGAGCGGATGGCCGGGAAGCGGCAGTTGGGGAGCGACGGCGGCGACGGCCGAGGCAGAGCCGAGAACATTCGGTTTTGGTTTTTAGGGTTTGAGAAAAACGATTAGCTCAAGGGTTGAGCCAAGAGCTTATAACGTGATTAAGTGAAAGATATTTGAGAATAGAGAATCATGAAAGATGTGTGTATTATTCATTGATAGGACCTTTTTATATAGGGAATTACACAATACCAATTAGGAAATGATAAAGAATACATAGATCTAGTCAAACTACATATCCTATTGGCATAAGGTCAATGCACACATAAAGAATATCTACAAAAATACATAATATCCTAGAACAATTTTGACGATTTGGGAAAAGAAAAAAAAGGATTTTTTTGATGATTTTGCCAAATGGATTGTCTGATTCCTTGTTCTTCCATTGTTATAGTCTATGAATGGTTTCCTTCAAATTAGTTAGATCATGTAATTCCTTCCTTTGAAATATAAGGTTTATGCAATCATATTTATCAGAAAATGCTAATGTCACGTACTATGTCACGTACTCATAAGGAGATAGTTTTCAGTAAATAGTAATATATGAAGTGTGAACAGAATGAGACCAAATAGGTTAAAAAAGCCATCGGAAAAAAACAAGACAAATGCGTATAATTATTACTCTAACATGATCAAAACATAAGAATATTACCTCCATCATGTGTTTCCCCATTGAGCAAGAAATGAATAACAAACATCAAAACGTGTTAAAAAAAATGTGGTAGAAACAATGACCTTGTGGCTCGTACAATGTTACCATTATAATAAACCAATATCATGGTGCAAAGCGAATCTATGGAATTGGATATGTGACATGCTTTTACTAGACAGATTAGTCTCACCCTTTATAGTTTTTAACAGCAAAGGTCGTGTGACTAATACTTAATTTGTATATAAAAGTTGCAAGTACCGAAAGAAATCACAGTTATAAGTATCACAATCCCATTTTCAAATAGAAGAACAAAGATAGAATAGAGAAAGTTCCGTCAGTTCTTAGAATGACGATGATGAGATACGATGATCTTGTCTGATATTTTTTTATAATAATAACAAATAAAAAGTGTGTTATCATTCAGAGTGTTCTGTAAAAAGAAATGTATTTTAAGGCTATAAAGAAAAAAAAATTATAGTGCAATATATTTATTGATACATACTTATTACGCACTTATCAGTATTGAATGTTTTAAATTATATATATATACACACACGGAGCCGTTCAGAAGCGGACGTCCGTATTTGGCTTAAAGGGAGGATGTCCCTCCGTTCTCCACCGGCTGGCGTCAATGACGGGACGCCTCCACCCGAGCGGACACCAGCGGCGTCCCAGATCACTTTATTTTCCCGACGAGTCCGCCGAATTCTAGTTTTCTGGCGAGATCGACTTTGTAGTTTTGGGTGGAGGTGCTGCTCAGACCTTCAAATGGATCTCGCTAGGAAGAGAAAGTGATCGGGGACACCGCTGGTGTCCGCTCGAGTGGAGACGCGCCGTCGCCGGCGTCGAACGATGGAGAACGGAGGGACGTCCGCACTTTAAGCCTAGTGCAGACGTCCGCTCTCGAACGGGCATGTATGTATATATATATATACACACACACATATGTACACACGGTCATGAGAACAATTCTTGTAATAAGAAAAAAAATTAATTGTAATTATATGATTTATTTATTTTGAAATAATAAATTTTCTTATGTAACTACATGGATCACATATATCAATTTAGAGTTACTGATTTCTTTTCTGGTACTAAATCGCTATGAATGACAAAACTTGTATCTAAATGAAACAGAGTAAAAGGAGAGGAAATGTCACATTCATAGGATTTATGAGATACCAAATTGTACGTGAGGGCATGAAAAAAAAACTGAAAAGTATTATCAAAATCTTCTAAAATATAATTTATGGAAATGGCCCTACTTATTCTTTCCATTTTATTTTGTTTCGTTAATTTGTTTCTATCACAATACCAAACCCTTGTTAAGACACATTGATACATATACTTTACCTACCACCCTGCAAATCCGCTTCTAGCCACTAAACCAAATAAACACACAAAGAGGTAGTTATTAATTTAGGTCTCGAATCCTTCAATGCTGGACATCTCACTAAGCTATGAGGTTTTTTTTTTTTTTTTGGAAATGAAATATATTTATTGAGGAAAGAGACTCGGTTACCTAAACGGCTTACATACAATATATAAATACAAAAACACTCATCATCTAAATCAACACAAAAATATACATTAAAAGTTTTCGTGCTAACAAAAATATATACATTAAAAGTTTTCGTGCTAACAAAAAATAACAACGACCTTAAGATGGTCATTATTAATAAGATCAGATACTTAATTTACAAAACTGAAAGATACAAATACACAAGATGCTCTAAACAATGTTTTTGGAGCTTGTCTAAATACATGTATGGCTTATGAAAGGGGCATATGACGTGGAGATAAGATAAATAATAGTTCCATTCTTATTTATTGAAGTTGGTAAAGGGCACTATATATTTATGAAAAAAAGTGATTTCTCATTTGTATTTATCCTTCATTTGTTCTGGTGTATGTGCGCCAATACTTTCATTTAGTAAACACTAAACAGATTGTATATTTTCAACTATGGTGTAAACTAAGGTCTTAAGATTTCCAAAATAAAATGAAGAAGTTTTTTAATATTTTATTTTTATTTTTATCTAAGG
Source organism: Fragaria nilgerrensis (assembly GCA_010134655.1). Lineage (NCBI taxonomy): Eukaryota > Viridiplantae > Streptophyta > Magnoliopsida > Rosales > Rosaceae > Fragaria > Fragaria nilgerrensis. The sequence continues at coordinate 28,175,020 of CM020978.1, read as the reverse complement.
TATTTCATTTCACTCAAATAAGAAAAAGAAGATTTCGTATTCTTGTCTAAAAAAGTGCAACATCTCATGATTATGACGTCAGTTTGTGGTGCTGGACATGAAAGGCAAAAGGAGTAAAGCCACCTAGGGCCACGCGTCACGCTATCAATCAACTTCAAATGGACTCTACATCAAAACAACCTTTAGTAGGGGGCACGTGTCAGCTCGTCAGGGACTAGCGTAGAAAATACCTAATATAACCCTACCGCTGCTCCGTTAACGCTGCCCAAACGGCCTCCGTTGCGGGGTCGGGTCAGGTCAGGTCAGATCAGGTCAGTCAGACGGTCATAATGAAAAACCTGCGCCTCTGTGAGTCCACAGGTTTTTTTTGTCGTTTAGTGATGACTCATCTCAGTACAGTAAAGTAAAGAGGAAACTGGAACCCTTTTTTTTTTCTTTTCTTGAATTAATTGAACTTTGACCCACTCCCTTCTGCAAAGTGCCCTTTTACCCGACTTCTCTTTTACCTCCCCCAGATAATTACTCAACTTTAATTATTATTCACTCAAACATGAAAAAAAATTACTCCTTTTTATTTTTTATTTTTTCCTGTATTCAATTAAAATTCTAGACTTTGTAGGTTTAACCGTTTAAGCATAGGGCTGGAAATTATGAAATGGATGAATTCGAGTTTATCTACTTTTTAGTCTCTTCGATGAATAGCTCATCAACTAATATATGTATCATATGCAATCTCTTAAAAATTATCTAATTATTAGAAAAAAGTTGGATATTTAAACAATCTCTAACTTTGTTGATCTTTCACGTAAACAAATTTTTTTATATAAATGCCTAATGTGTAAACCTATGTAAAAGATAGACTAAATAGCAAACAATTAAAATATCAATGGTCATAATGTATATCTTTTATAGTATGTAGATCGATGATCAATCGAAACTAATATATTTTCAGATCACATAATGATATACTATATGTCTGTTAGAAATATTTGTTTGATGATAGTTTTTTTTTTCGATGAGTATTTGCTAATGATAGTTGGTTACTAATTAGTACTGTTTTTTGGTTGATAGAAGTTAGTAATTAGTATTTGAGCTGAATAAGATTCATAATTCAAGTTGTTTTCAAACGATTACGTCCCCCGTTTTAATGAAATTGGGAATATATTTGGAAGTGGTCCGAAGGCACTAGGTGACGAGGTGGCAGTAAAAGAGGATGAATGTAGTACAAAAGCTCTGGTAAAATACGTACAACGATCGAATCCTGTGGGCAAATATACAGACTAGTTTGTTTTATTACTCTTCAGTCTTCACTCTCTATTGAGGGAGAGAGAAAACACACAAAATAGGAGCTTTTTAGAGAGAGAGAGTGAGTGAGAGTCTCTGAAGAGTATTTCAGAAGCTCAGTGCTTCCCTGATTTTGAGGCAGAGAGAGACTGAGAGGAGTGGAGTGCAAGTTTCACACATAGACACACCGCTTGTCAAAACCCAAGGACTCTTTTCTTCTCTCCTTCCTTTACTTGCATTTGCTGCCTCCCCTTGTTTTGTAACCAAAGAAAATAACCCATCATCAACTCATCTTTCTCAAGTTTTAATTTCCAGAGCTGAAAGAGAGGACAGAGTGAAAACAATCAGGTGGGTTTTTCTGATTCTTCTTCCACTCTTTGTTTCGATACCAATGTTGGGTTGTTCTAGCTCCAATTTGAGATCTTTTACTTTCTGGGTTTTTTAAAGATTCGAGCTTTATAGTTTTGTATTGGGCATTCATTGTGTTCTTGTGCATGTTTAATCTGATTTTTTTTTTTAGGGGTTCTTATCTGGGTATTGTTATTATTTAGTAGATGTTTTGTTTTGTTTTGGTTTTTTGTTTTTTTTTCTGGGTTAATTGATAAATGATATTGAGGGATTCATCTCCCTTTCCCATGTTCATATAGATTTATTGCCAAAGCTAATTAATTTCCCACTTTACATTTGATTTGACATCTCTCTGTCATTTCAGACAACCCTTTAATGCTTTTAATCAAAACCCTCCACAATAAAAAGTGAATAAATGCTGGTTCATATTATTGAACCACTACCCAGATTTCAGTTCATCTCAATATTTGATAGCCTTGTGTTATTTATGTATGTGTGAGGTTTGATTGTGTTTGTTGTATTTGTTTTTGTGCAATGTAGCTCATGCATTGTGATGCTCTTGATGACTATAAGCTATAGATTGTGGATTAGTTCTTGTATTGATTTGAAGTTTGTTGATTTTGGTACAGCTTTAGAGGGCTTTTTGGTGCCCAGTTGGGGAGTTTGAGATAATGCTGAGGAAGAGGACCAGGTCAACTCAGAAGGATCAAGATCAACACCAAATGGGGCATCTGCCAATTTCTAATGCTGGGTCTGAGTCACATTTCCGGTCTGATGTTCTTGGACCGAATCCGAAAAGCAACTCTTTTTTCACCATTCCTGGTCTGTTTGTGGGGTTGACTCCTATAGGTTTAACAGATTCTGATTCAATTAGGAGCCCAACTTCACCTCTAGATTTCAGGGTGTTTTCGAATCTAGGCAGCCCCTTCAGGTCCCCAAGATCACCTCTCGATGGGCATAAGAGGAGCTGGGGTAGTAGTAAAGTAGGCTTAAGCATCATCGACTCTCTTGATGATGATGTGAAGTGTTCTGGGAAAGTTCCCAGATCATCAGAGAGTAAGAACATTCTTTTTGGACCTGGGATGAGGATTAAAACCCGAGATTCTCGATCCAATACCAATTCTATTGGGTCACCTAGATCTCTGCCCAAGAACTATGCAATTTTCCCTCATTCCAAAGTCAAGTCTCCTTTACAAGAGAGTAGCTCTGATGTTGTTTTTGAAATTGGAGAAACCCCATCAGAACCTGAGTCATTTGGAAAAATAAGGTCTTGCTCATTCGATTCTGCTAGGACCTTTTCAACCCTATCAGGTTTAAGCAAGCTTAACCCCAATTCTACTTCTAGAAATTTTTGCTTGGAGAATGTAACCAACCCACAATTTATAGGAGGAAGCCCCAACTCTGCCACCCTAATGAATGTTGGCAATGGGTTTGTTGGGTCTCTCTCAGCTAGTGAGATTGAGCTTTCTGAGGATTATACTTGTGTGATTTCTCATGGTGCCAATCCAAAAACAACTCATATCTTTGGTGACTGCATTTTGGGATGCCACTCTGAGGATTTGAGCAAATCTTTTGAGAATGAGAAGAAGGGAATTGGATCACCTCAGCTGGCTACAAGCTTGGGGAGTTTTGTTCAGTACCCCTCAAACAATTTCCTGAGCTTCTGCCACTACTGTAACAAGGAACTGGAAGAGGGGAAAGACATTTACATATACAGGTATGAAGCAGACACATCTATTAATGAATAAAGCTCTGGCAAGTAGTTTTGGAATCAATTACTTATATCATTTGATTTCCTGCAGGGGTGAAAAAGCATTTTGCAGCTTAAGTTGCCGCTCTGTGGAGATTTTGAATGATGAGGAATTGGAAATGTGCAATGATGAACCTTCTGAAGAGCCTCTTGAGTCAGATGATGGCAAGGAACTTTTTTTCGAAACTGGCCTCGTTGCTGATAAATAAGAGATTTCTCCACCTCCACCATACCATGTTTGATGAGACCTGTTATAGAGGCAGACACCCCTGATCATCTGTTTACGAAGAGCTGTTTGTGTGCATCGCTTGGCCGCCATGGATGATCGTTTTGTACATGTTTGTGTTTGCTAACTGTTTCAGCTTTCATGATCTTGGTGGATGATAGGTTACTAGTTTTGCTATCCATAAACTAGACATTGATGTATGCCATCGAAGTACTATATATTACTGCTTTGTAATTCATGTGGGAGGGTGATAGCCATCTTTTTTGGCTTCCCCCATTTTACTACTTCAACCTTCGTCTTTTTGTGACAAGAGTTGTGTAATCATGAACCAGTTTTTGACTGAATATATAAAGTACTATTACCAATACATACACTCCGTTGTCTGTATGAAATTTTCATGACCTTGTGGAGTTCGAATGTAGAGACTTTTTTTTTAGCATATATTGCAGATTTTGATTTTGGTACCTTGGTTTGGTGGAAGCAACAACTAGTTTTTCACTATGATGAGATTGAAGTTCCTTCTGGCTGTTCTATGCTGAAAGCTATCCTTCATCATCGCATTCAGCATAGCATCCAGCTAGCTAGTCCTGCAGTTTGAGGGTTGAGAGCTATATACATTCTCACTCACATTATGAGTAGACTCTACAAGAACTCCATCTCGACCTAGGAGACCACTCAAGGTGAAGCCAACTTAAGAAGAGGATTTCAAGATCTTCCAACCCATGCCAATATCATGCCTAATTGTAAATTGGATTCAATTCCAACTTAAATACAAGCCCTATCAATGACATGTGGGATTATTATAGTTCTCGACATTCATAACTTCCAAGTTGCTTGTGAAGATTACTCTGTAGTCACCCTCGGTGTCTCTTATGTTCCTCAATTAATTTGAAACCAAAGACTATATCATGTATATGGAACCATTTTAGTGAGAACTCTTAAGTTGAGAACTAGTTGAAATTAATGGACGAACCAAATCTGTCAAATATGAACCGTTCAAGTTCATAATTGATAAATCATACTTATGAATGTCTTAACAATTTTTAATATAGCTGAAAATTTAGAGAAATGATCTACGTGGATATAAGATCGAAAGATAGGATAAACCGAAAAATCTTCAACAAGTGCTCAACTTAAGGATCTTTATTAAAAAGCTTCCATCATACATATATTTTTTATGAGAAAATTACTGTGGTAGATTTGACGTCCGGTGTTCCATACAGATAGCTTTCGGATAAAATGAAAATCAGCTGTAGTGTCATACACTCATACACTGAAGTACTGTTTACGGTCTCTAGAAAAGCTTTCGAGTTCCAATTCCCATGAATCCTCTTATCACGTTAGTTAGGTTCCACGAGTTAAAGTGTAACATAAGTTCCTTTTCTTTTTTTCATTTTCACATTTTGTTTTGCTGGTGCCATAACCAGATGAAAAACAATATCAACATATCTAATCCAGACGCATGGAGGACAACATCAAATAAAACGCAATGAGACGAGCATGATGGGACGAGAGACAATTACAAGGATAAGTAAACAAGAAAATACAACATTACAACAGACATTATAGAGCCCAAGCTCCTCCGCTGAGTGTTGCGAGCGCACAGATGCTGCTGCAGTTACAGCCATAGCCATTGCAGATGTGCAATGACTAGCAACCCAATTTGATGAAGGCCTTCACTAGATGTGGTGCGACGATAGCCACTTTCTTCAGCCTCTTGTTTGGCGAGTGTTGTAAGATTTGCAGCTTGAGCATTTCTGAGCCACAATATGGAACTGCACTTCTGAGCTCTTCCCGCAATCATTGCACAAAATTGGAACCAATTTATTCTGATATGGTTCGGGCATCGGCGTAGCTGCGATCTCCATGTCGTATTTCTCCCATACCTTGGACATATCACAAACTGACTTGGAGCAAAGAGGGCATGCGTACCTGTCACCAATACAGAAAGATAAGACAAATAAACAGGACAAGTTCTTATAAAGTTATAATGCTCTAGTAACAGAAATAAAAGAACATAGCCTCCAAATACTCACTGCAAATGGTCTCTCATCTCTTTCAGACAATGCTTGTGAATAGTATGTCCACACGGCATCACCGTAACATCATTTCTCGAGTCGAATAAGAACTGCAAATCAACATGTGTGTCACGTTCCGCACGTCACATACAATAGCAACAGGTATTTAAGAAAGATGATGCCAATCTCAAGGATCTGCAACCACTCTTCTTACCTCAAAGCAAACAGGGCAGTCATGATGCATTGCTCCTTCCACACAAGGGTGACTGTTTTTCAGCAGAATTGAGTAGCAGCAGCCTAAAAGATGAAGACAAGGTCAGTCTTACCACTATACAAGCAATGCGTCCAATTTCTGTTTATTTAACAAACAAGGACACAAATTGGTCTTACCACATTTATTGCAGTGAAAGAAATTATCAGCTCCCCCAATTCTGTGAAGAACACATGAAATAACAGTGGGTCAACATCCACCAGAGAGTCTCAACTAATTAGGAGGACAAGGAATGAGAAAAGGAAAGTAACTGTACCTGCAGATTCCACATCCATGGCAATGGTACTGTCTCTTGGATATCTGCAAAAAAAAAAAAGCAGAAACGATGTTCAGTCTCACAAGCAAATAACGTTAAGGTATCTTCTCATGAAAAGAACCACATATGAAAGGCCCAATACAAAACCCTGCCATTCTCTAGTCTCCCGAAATAGTAAGCTTTGATATCGTGTTAAAACAGATTTGATAAAGTTGGGAACTTACATCGTCATCAAATAGCTTGCATGTCTCACAGAAATATTTGCCCATACATACACCACAGTTGACACAGACTTGCTGAACCTGGTAGCAGCAGCAACCAACAAAAGAATATTCAGGAAAATACATGCCGTACAGAACTAAGCAAAGATCTCAAATAATATACAGTAAAACAAATTAACAGCGACCCAACCCATAACTAGTTAATTACTCGCATTCCACATTTGAACACAATTTACACAATTTGATCGCTTGGTATTAAATAACCAAACTCACCTCTTGCTCGGTGTCGCAAAGTGAACATATCACCTGAAACAATAAACACGCACCTCATCAGCTATGAAGAAGAAGTATAGCTCAGGAACAAAGCAGACCACGGAAAAGTGATGAACATAATAACTAAAGGACTTACATGTTTGACTTGATGGCGCGGTATGTCATGTCTAAGCTTTGGATCAACATTAATATTATTCTGCACACCAATACAAAATTCACATGAATGCTGATACTAAAGTATCAACAGAAAATAATCACAGATACAAATCATTTATATTTATTTGCATAAAACGCAAGCTGAATAATTTGGATACTGACCTTTGCTTCATTATGGCAATGGCGACAATCAACAATTTCATTGCAACAAGGAGCCCTAATGCGGCACCTTCGTCTATAATGTGAACATCTGCAATAGAGGGTGTATAATATTATTTCTCCTGACAGGGATAGAAGAAATTGAATTACAAGAGAAATAAAAAGAACATTACCTGAAGTCTCCAAGTCCTCTGTCTAAAGACTCGGACTTTTCATTGACCTTTGCCTCTATTGTGACCATGCACTTCCCATTTGATGGATGAGAGTAGAAATTCTCCATCACTATCTCTGTGGCCATGATTTGCCTTCTCCAAATGTATGACAACGTTTATAAGCTGGCAAAAAGGCTAAAGCACCTGCATGTGTAAACACATTTAGGAACACTTGTTAAACACCTCAGGGATAGCTGCCAGTCAGCAAACACCCCATGACACTGCTTGCTTCTATACTGCTGAAGACTATTGCAATCAGCAACAACAAAATCCAACCAAGGTTGAACAGCTCCAATCAGCATTACTCCAAGAGGAGGATTCATCAAAACAAGTAGTTCTATAAGAACCCAAACAATAACTACAATGCAGCATTCAGGATCTCCAGAGCTTCCATCTGTTTAAAGTAAGAATAACATTGCATCACTTGATTTCTCGAATCTGGAACCAAGTCCAACTATACTGGGCACACCGAACTGAAGCCCCAACCTATCGTAAAAGAAATATATCACACGATCAAATCTGTTCTAAATAGTTGGAAGAAAAAGGGAAAGGAGTGTAAGAGTTGGACAAATGTGTTGGTTTAATAGGCAGGACAGCCCTACCTCAATTGAATGTTCTGCATCACATCACCACTGAGTACTGAACTCACCCAATAGACAAAGACTTAAACAGCTATATTCCATGGTAGTAGATGACTCCCCTCAAGAACCACTGAATGCTGAGTAACACTAAAACTTGATGGGTTTCCGGAACTTATTTTAGTTGCAATTTGATGGCTTTTAGAAACAACTTGGTGGATGAAAGTAAATAAGGATCATAGAGTTTATTCCAAGTAGGAGCATGCAAACTCGTAACCCAAGAGGAACCCATGAAACCTTATAAAAAGACAAAGAAACAGATACAGATGAGGATGGGTCCTAATCAATATTGCATGAGGCCATGAGGGTGCAGACGAGACAATCCAAACGATACTGTTTCACCACAAGATCTCAGATAAGGTAAGTTTGCAGTGAGGTGTTCAGCAGACATGGGTGGCAACATGAAAACAGTTTTATTTTTCTTTGTTCTTTTTACTTCTAATATCTTCATCATCAGAACCATGAGAAACAATCACCTCTATGAGTTGGCAATTTCACTCGCACTACAGCTAGGATCATCCTGCAGAATACTGCCGTACAGAAACCCTGGCTCATCCATATTTGAACACACCTGGAGCATACAGTATAAATAACTAGAGGAACAATCACCTCTTTCAATGCAATGAACCTTGAAGGACCGCAATTGATAAAGCACCGCTGCTTCCCTAAATGCTTAGGTACACCGCAGACACATTCCATGCTGCATGGAAACTGGAGACTCAGATGCAAATTGGGACATCCCTAGTTAAAACTAACAGAGAAAAGTACCTGGTTTCTCCTTACTCTCTAAATCTCCACTGACCAAAACCAATTGCTTTCTCAAGCATAATCACCTAGGATAGAATCGACAGATAACCATAACAAATCACCAGCACTCACACGCAGCATGACTCAAAGATAAAAATTCAGAAAGCGCAGTCCTCTCTCACCATTTCTCTATGCATCGCTCACGTTTCAAGCATCACAGAACGACCACATCCTCCAAACAAATCAAATGTAGACACTACAAACAAGTCAGCTGGGGCTTCTTTCTAAAAACTAGTGATTTAGTGCTTTCGAAATTACAAGACAAGGCAAGCACATAACACGAACTTCAGATCGAGATCACACCATGAGACTCGAGCTCAACCTGGTAACCGAAATTCCAAAACAGACACAAGCAGCTACACTACTATCTCAGCAGCTAAATTAAATCAGAATGAGCTACTGTTCATCAGTACAGACACGATTTTCTACCTATAACACCTAACCAAGCCATTGCGGCACCTCAATTGCTTTCAGAAAATACACAAACAAACCAAATCAAATCCACAATCCTCAGCCAGAAAAACGAATCAAAGCAAGCAATCAAGACGCTCAATCAAATCACATCCTAAGCAAAATCAAATCAACACACACAATTCAAAATCAGATGCGCATGAAAATCATCACAAACCAACTCACCTACAGTAACGAACAAGAATCAAAGCTAAATTGAGTGAAATCAAATGAAGAACAAATACGAACTCTTAAAAGAACAACGAACTTTCAATCGGACGCAGTAGTCGCCGATCCGAATTTCGAGACTTAACACTGCGGCTCGAATCGCCGATCGGATTTCTATATATAATCCGGAGCTCCAAATCAGAGATAAGAGAAATGAAAGAAAACGATAAGAGGCGAGTGTGTCTGGGAATTCGAATCGGACCCAAATTTATATACACACAGCTAAGTGTGATCTTCGAGATACTTTTTTTGAAAGCTGTCATACAGTACTAATTGCCTGTAAATATCTCCCGGGGGAATTTGGATCGCCTGCGGGAGCGTCCACCGTAACTTAGATTACAAACGGTTCGATGTGTTTTTGAATTGATCGGACGGGTGTAGGAGAAAGACGAGGGAGACTACCGTGAGCTGGTCTGCCGGAGATTTATTTCTTTCAAAAAAGTCGGAATTTCGGTGTTGGACGCATCCGAGTGACACGTCATCACTGAGCTGGAACTGTGATCGCGTTGTGGTAAAACGACGACGCGTGGTACGTGGGATTGACTGAGGTTTTTGTAATGTTGTGGGCTAATTAGGATATGGTGGGATATGATTGATATGAAAGATATTTTTTGTTTTTGCTGTCGAATCTCAAACAAGGTCTTCTTCAATACTAAAACGCGTAAATTCACGATATATACGTGAATATTTACGATATATAACTTTAAAATGATTTTAATACATACATATGATATTTTTAGCATATAAATAGAAGGTCACATGTTATAGTTACATGCCGGAAAACATTAACAACTATATCTAAACAGTAGACACACGGTATTTGCATACGAAAATTGAAAAGTATCATGATTACAATGACGAATATTGTATTGGAAAGTCGAGCAGTGTTGTTGTCGTATAAATCGGACTAAGATGGATTGTTTGTTCCTTATTGTGTGGATTTGGATAAGAGATATTTATCATGTTGCTTTCTTCTTTCGTCTTCTCTCAACTTGATGATATGAACAAATGAAGATGATATTGGGGATACCATGGTAGACCAATGAGAGAGCCCGACGTTGGCAAAACTTACTGCTAGGGAGATGTGACGAAGCTTATGCTAATGCTTGTCCTTCAAGAAAAACATTGCCAAATAGTCTCGTGTGGCTTCCAAGGTTATAATTCGTATCTGGTCTTCCTTGTGGCATTGTAACTTCAAGAATATTATGAGCAATCCGAGCTAAATGAGAAGTTTCCAATCTCCAAATCGACTTGTAGATGTATCCAAAATTAATGGTTCAGACCTTACTTGAAACTTGACCCGACCCAATGGCCTGCTCAAACTATCGGGTTAGGTTATGATAGAGTGTAAACCACGCACATGCAAGACACGTTCAAAGTAGTAATAATATTCCACTGTAAGAGTTTGATATTGATTTCTAATTCATGAATTAAGAACCATTCATAGGTCTACTCAGACTATCGAGTTAGGTTATGATAGAGTGTAAACCACGCACATGCAAGACACGTTCAAAGTAGTACTAATATTTCACTGTAAGAGTTTGATATTGATTTCTAATTCATGAATTAAGAACCATTCATATTCTCGATCTAATGTGATTCCTCCTCATTGAATATTAGACTACTTAAATCTCCATCCCCATATTGATTGGGACACAATATTGTTTGGAAGTGAATATATAATATCCGAAGACTAGGGACGGAGGATAGGGCAAATGTCTTGGGTTGCTGCCCAGATGCTTTTTCTCCTATTTTCAATAGAATAGATCATATTATCTGAATAAATAGGTACATGTACCAATAGTCATACCAACCAAAGAGCGGCGGCCTCCTCTCTGTCAATCTCCCACTCGTCCGGTAGCCAATCTTAGTGTGGCCGGCCTTTGGGCTTGCCGATGCCGAGATTTGGTTGCCGGATGGGATCTGCAACCACCATTGTAGTGTTTGACTGTGGCTTTTTGCTTGAGGTTTGGGCGAAGGGATCTACGTTAGGCATGTGCAAGACATCAAGGTATTTAGATTTATCTATTTATGTTCAATCCTGTTTTAGGAGCTAATATGCTAATGTTTTATCTAGTATTTCTTGTTTTTCTGCTAGGAATAAGTGAACGGAATCTTTGTAATGAATGGTGTTAGCATGCCACGTCCTTAACTTGCCTAAATGTTTGGCAAGGGAAGACATGTATCTGTGTCTTCTAGCTTGAGTATCAATGAATTTGCCGTAAGGCTTTTACGTCAAAAAAAAAATGTACCAATAGTCATGTAAAATATTTAAAAAAAGCTAAAACTAATTATATTATACTAAATGATGATTGGAATATACACAATTCCTATTCTACGTACATGCCACCTCCACGGCACCTTTTATTTTTTATTTTTTTTTTGAAGAATGGTCCATATTAAGTTCAAGTCTCTAACTTTTGCAAAACATAAGGCTCGTCTTCTTTTTTTCTTCGACTACAACATTTTTTGTTTTATGTTCTTTTTTGAGTTTTCCAACAAATAGTTTTTCTCTCAATTTTATTCGATTCTTAAAGCATATTGTACGTGTGCTATCAATCAATATTGGTATTTTGAGGATGTGAATCTGATTATTTTCTGAAATTTGATATCACTTCTATTCTTATAGATTGATCTTCTTAATATCGGGTGTTAAGAAGCCAAAAATATTTTTTTAATGCAAATACAAGTATTATAAATTTATTGTTTTCATACATTTTAATATTTTTATCAAAAGAAATTTAGCCCAAATGATTTTTGGAATCCTGGCTCAGTCTTTGCGAAAGACGATGAAAAATAATTGAAAGACGATGAAGAATTATTGTGAATACGTGACGGTGACAATAAAACTTTCGTGTTGATGAGTCGCCTATTTGGTTTTACTAGAAGTTTCCTCACCGATTCTATGATGTTACTAGTCGGCAATCCAAGCTGCAAACTGCAACATCGCGACCGTGATATATGAAGGGCAGGACGAAGTCAATATTATACGCTTCCCTATTTATTATTATTATTATTATTATTTTTTATTCATCTGAGAATTATCTTCATGGTCTTTCATTCACGTACGGTATCTATGTGGAGTCAATATTCCCTATTTATTATTATTATTATTTTTTCATGGGGTCTTGAAGCTAGGCTGCTGATTAGTCAACATTAACCCATCCAAATGAAATCTTCCAGCTTCGAAGAATAATTAGGCTATGTGGTTGACCGGTGTTGTCTAATTAGTAACTCTTCTTTATACATACTTTAATTTCTTTTGAGAGATGGGTAATTCTGTTTATACTTCTTTTTTATGAAGGCCTTCTTTCTACTTCTTTTTCAGTGAGAAGATCGAAACGTAATAATTGATTCAATCGACTATATATATACTCCTATTCTAATATTTAGAGATGACTATTAACAACATACAAGTTTTCCTCTATCAATCGAAAAATGAAAAACAGTATACAAATTACACCTATGCAAGTTTTCTAAAAATGCAGAGGTGTAATTTTCAGTAATCATCATTACTATGTAGTTAGTTTCTTTTCGATACGATACTGTCTAGTTAGTTGTTTGACAAACATAGAAAATTATTGGTAGGGTTTAGGAATCAACACCATGCTCTAGGCCAGTTGGAGACTGAGATGGTTGGTTTTGTCTTATCTTTCCTGCATATTAGACTGAGATGTTAAATCTCTCCCGTTGACCCAAGACCTTAAAATGACATCTCACACTTTTCTCATCTGCTCCGATAGAAGTGCTATGCACACGTGGCTATAAATGAATTTAACGATCTTGTCAATATGACGGACCGAACTTGAGCTGTCTTTTAATTTTTTATCTTCTATATCTCTCTCTTCTTTGTCACACCCCAGTTCTTAAGTTATTTACTTTGAAATTATTTGTCTTTTACCGTATTAAGTGGTTACTGTTAAGGACCTTAAAGTTGACTTTTTCTTCTATTTGAAATTTGGGAAAACTTTCTTCATGAAATTGTAGAGGACGTGATTACGAGTTTGTAGACATGCCACGCGTTAAAATCGGAATTAGCATGGAAAAGTTATCAATTAAATGGTAAAAATTTTGAGTGGGTATATTTTTTTGGGTTTAAATGATGGACCGGGTGGAGGGGAGCAGCCCGAGCCCAATCTTTCTTCTCTTTTTCTTTCTCTTCCTTCTTCCTTCCCCGAGCTCCCCGAGCTCTCTCTCTCGCCGAAACTTCAGCCACCAGCTGCCGCCGTCCGGCCAAGCCAGGCCGCTGGACTGGTCCCGTTCGGACCCCCGCCGTTCCCTCTCTCTTTCTGGGCCGGTGACCGGCCGGTTCGCCGCCGAACGGGGAGGAAACTCCCCTAGCAGCCGATTGCCATTTTCGCCGGAGCTCCCTCCTCCAGCCACCAATCCGGGCAAGCTTGGTACGGTTTTGAAGCTCTCCTCCCGTGCTTCAATCCCTCCAAAAGGCTCGATCCCTCTTGAGCTCGTAAGGAGAAATTCGAAGTTGAAATTCTAGGGCTTTTAGGATGTTTTCGTTCGATTGACCTAATTAGGCTTGAAATTGGACTTAGTGATAGTTATGAAAGTTGTTTGGGATGATGAGAGGAAGATTCTGTTGAAATTTGGTAGAAATTGGACGTTCCGGCCGCCACTGCCGGCGGAGCCGCCGCCGCCGCCGTTTTGGGATTTTGTATAATTTTAATGTGTAATCCTTCGCGCGTTTGCTGCCGTGAAGTGTTGGTGAATTTTTCGGAAAAGTTTTGAATAGGTTTTGAATTTCCGAAGTTTGTTTGATTTAACGGTTAAATAATGTAAAATCCGATCGTAGGATTTAAATCAATTTCTAGAGAAAGTTGTATTTACAACTGCCGAATATGATATTAAGTTTGGATCGTTTCGTTTTAAGAATATCGAACTTAGGCAATGATGAGCGTATTTATGGCTCTCGATTAATTTTGCCTATTTTATCAATATTGTATTTTAGTGGGAAATTAATTATACATTTGGAACAGGACGTGAGAAGACTCAAATTGGAGAGACCTCGGATCGACGTCAGGCTTAGGCCTAAAGTTGTGAGTGGACCTTTGTTTTAAATAAAAAGCATGCGATGAATGATTTTATTAATCATTTGTTTATTCTGATGAGATTTATTGATTTCTCGCCTATTTGATAATTTTTCCTCCTTGGAGAGATCCCGAAAATGAGATTTTCGGTGGATATATATGTTTTTGGATTTTATGAGAATAATATGTATATAAATGCTAGCAAGCCATACGTGCTTGGTCCGTCATAATGAGGTAAAATATCATTACGACGTGTCGTGCGTGTTAGACACAAGCGTCATAGCCCTATATGAAAACTTCTTTCTTTTTCAGTTTATTTAGGTTTTCATATATAGGAGTCCACACTTATATGTACACCGTCCCTTTTCGGTCATAATGAGGAAAAATACCATTATGGGCAACGTGAGCGTTAGACGCCAGCGTTGTAGCCTTGTATGAATTTCTATTTTTCTGAATTGTTTCTAGGATTCATACAAGGAGTCTGACGAGTGTAGATACATACGAATATGAATATATATGGTTTAGCCTGAGAACTCCATTTTATTTGAGTTTGTGACTAGCCAGTGCTAGTCGTGAAATTATCAGTTTATGAGTTGAGCGCTTTTGAGCTGCCGCATGCAGTATATTTTCTTTGAAATTAAAATGGGATACATAAATATTTTGTTATTAAATTATTTATGTCTACTCACTCTAACGTTATTAAATGTCTTCCCCTGGGCCTTCGTTTTAAAATGCCCAGTCTGCAGGATTGCATAGTTGAGATCGGGCGTACATGGAGAAGAGGCATAGTCAATAGTATAGCTTCCGCTCTTTTCTATTTATTTCTAATTCATTTCCTCTCAAATAGAGTTGCTCTGAATATGTTGGTTATAGGATCTTTGTTAAATCTATATTGAGAGGTTGTGATTGTGGGGAGCACGAAGGCTCCAGGAGTCTATAAGGTTGGAATTGGAACCTTTAGACGTGTTTGCAGGTTTCTATTAGAAGGGTTGTCTATTTTCAAGGGAGGTTGTACCGAAGTTAGCGGTAAATCTTTCCTTGGAGGTTGTCCCCGCACGATTTACTCCGGGTTTAGGGTGAAATTTGGGGTGGGTCGTGTCATCCTCTCTCCCTGCAACTCCTCTATCATCATCTTTCTGATTTCTTCTCAACCCAAAATAATAAGGAAAGCGTTGGACTGCGCCCCAGTACTGTACGCCATAGTGAGCCAAAGACACGTGGCTCCGTATCGTTCATACGATTTAAAATTTAAGGGCATATACATAAATCCCTGCATAAATTTTATTAGCAGTACAATTTTCTCATTATAGTTAACCTTTAAGGGCGTTTATGTCAAATTGATCTGATGACTTTCACCATCTTCGTCTACCTAGTACCTCTACGCCAAAAGCTTCTTATGCGAGTCCAATTTCTCCTACCTCCACCACCTC
Organism: Fragaria nilgerrensis; assembly: GCA_010134655.1. NCBI lineage: Eukaryota > Viridiplantae > Streptophyta > Magnoliopsida > Rosales > Rosaceae > Fragaria > Fragaria nilgerrensis. The sequence goes on along the minus strand of CM020978.1, from coordinate 28,159,251 downwards.
GACTCGATTGGTAGCTCAAGTGCTCGTTGTCTAAATCGAGTGTAGGCTCCCTGGAAAGATGTATATATCTCTCTCAGCACGTCAAGGCCGGGGGTGGAGTCCATTTCAGGGGTCGGAGTTCGGCTCGCCGACAAAGATGATGATTAGGTCCACACGCACGGCAGAGAAACTCGATCGATGTTGATTCAAATCGAGACGGGCCGGAGAGGCCGTCGGACCCATTACTTCCGAAGAATCTATGAGCTCCTTGTTATCGTCGCAATGTGAGAGGTTCAGAACCGTCGGACGCCGTACTGTTGGAGCTGGAGACCGGAGGAAGGAAGAGTTGAAAGAGTTTGATCGACAAATCGAGCATTACTTTTTTTATGTGGCATTGCTCAAGTATTACTTCGGAAGCCGATCACGTCTTCATCTTATTAACTTTTTTTTTTAGCAAAAATAAAAAATGGGTGGTCGAAATATAGCCCTCCAGAAGTAATTTTCTGAAAGCATCTACAAAGAGCATTATAAACTACCTAGCAATCAAACTTAATGATCCGAAATCCCCCAAACTTGTGCTGAACTATTAGTCCTCTTGGGATTGCTTGGATGCACTTTCTTCTTAAGCCAGAACAAACAACCACCGGAGCTGGTTGTTTCCGATCTAGCCATGCCCAGCCTGGCCCTTTCTTCTTCTTCTTCAGCTTCTTCTTGTGCAAGTCTCTCATCACACATGCTTCAGCAAGGCCATAGCTCATAGACATTTTGTTCGAGTTTTCTAAAAAGCAAGTGTTCAATTAGGTAATTGAGTAGTCTTCGATTTCAGGAAGAGAAACCGGCTTATTAACTTTGTTATTACACAAGAGTGATATAGCGTAGTATTGTGGCACAAAGCCAGATTGACACCTGGCATAGGACGTGGAAGCCCACCAATCCACCACTACCCCATGGCCTCCATATGCAAATAATCATCGTCATCAGTCATCACCTCATCAATTTGATGAAATCTGATTATCAGAGTCCAATTCCAATTGGATTGGAAGTTACATTGTTGTCCTTGAGTTGACTTAGTTAAAATGATTTTACCAGGTCAGATGAACTTACATTATTGCCCCTATATAGGCGTACACATATGGAGGGCGTTTTGCAGCTTTTGCCAAATAATAAAGTAATGTTTAAATTTAACCTTTCCATTGGAGAACAAAAATGTCAAAATTGGGAGAAAATCTTGTGTGGGTCGGTCGTGCCAGGTGGCATATGCGACTAGCCAATCTTCTTACGCCACGGGTTTTTTTTTTTTTTTTCACTCTCCCCCACCCCCAAACCCAGTGTTCTTCTTCGCCGAAACTGCTTCAACAATGGCGTCCTTCTCCCTCCTCCCTCAAACCCCAAAACCCATCTCTTCTCCCTCCCCCAAACCCATTTCACCACCATCAAATTAAATGCTCCTCCTCCGCCGCCCTCAAATGGCACAACACCACCCACCCACACCCCTTCGACTCCTCGAACACACGTCGTCCTACTCCCTCGACGAGATCGTCTATCGCTCCCAGTCCAGCGGCTCCTCGACATCCAACACGATGGCGACGTTGAAGAGGAGGGAAGAAGAACGCTGAGTTTGGGGGTGGGGGTGAGTAGGGAAAAAAAAACACGTGGCGGAACAAAATTGGCCGGTCGCATATGCCACCTGACACAAACCGACTCACACAAGATTTTCTCCAAATTTGTCTTGGCAGGGAAGATGAAATGGACAGTCTTGTTCAGCATTCCATGCTTGCCAGTGTCAAAAACAAAGTTGTGAAGAAGGTTTCATTTAATGATTTGTGGGCTTATTCTTGCACTGCTATAGGAAAATCTGCATTTCTGCCAAGTACCTTTAAAGTTGTTCGAAAAACCGAGTGGGAATCTGCTGTGCATCAAACTATTGTTCTATCTGCTTTTAGATATCTTATTGGAGTTTACCTCAATTATCTTAACTTCCAAGATGAAGGAACAATAGCTCTTGTAAATGCTTTCACATATTGTGCTCTTTTGATTAAAGTTCTGGAAGTGGCTGGAAATGATATTACAGTCAAATCGACTGCTCTTTTGGCATGTTGTGTAGCAGCAGATCAGTTTCTTACCAGATTAACCTTGTCAGAGAATGAAATGAAGGATGAAGGTGCTAATCTGATCAGCAAAGTGTTAGTTGAGGTGATCAATTAATTGAGGATGATTTGAGCTTAAGTTCAATTAGAATGGTTAGGAAAAGATTTTTGACTCAGGCTGCTGTGGGCAAATCAAGATTTAAGTTTCTGAACATAAATGATCACTTCATGTATGTTGAAGGGATTGATTATGTTTGAAAGTTTCCCACATTTTCTTGGATCTTTGGATGAGAATGATCTCAAGAAGGATAGTTATAGACATGAGATCTTTATGTGTCAAGTACAGTATGCCAAGGATTCAATTCATAGAGCTGATTTAGATACATCAAGAATTTGCTCATCTCCCTGTTTGTCACATGTTCAAATTCTTCAGAATGAAGGTACTATTTTCTATCATATCTTTTATAGATGCATTGCTGCATTGCTAGTACTCTCCAATACTTGGTTTTTATCAAGACTAGCAAGTGCGATCAAGAGAACCTTTTGTGCTATTGGATCCAGCGGTACACAAAGCTTCATTCTTAGTTCGATCAGTCCTATCTTCAAGAAATTCTATCAATCTCAGTTTGTTAACCCTCACTGAGATTGAGGGGAGGTGTTGACGTGGCATGTCGTCCAGATAGATCCACAAGATGTGTGTCAGCTGTTAATGTTGTTACCAATAGTCAGTAAATTTCTTATACTAGTGTTTTCATATAAATAGCTTTGGATTGTAATAGTTGGTTAAGCTTTTAGACTGTGATAGAACTTTGTGGTATTATTTCCTATATGAGATTTCTTATCTTCTACCTTTGAGCTTTACATTGGGGTTTGAAATTGGGGATAAATCGAATCCATTGAAACTGATAAAAGCGGAAGTGACTACAAGCATGAAGATGTCACAAGATCAAGAACCGTAGCTCTGATACCATGATGACATTACGGTCATTGATGTAAAAGCTTGAAATGTAAAGCTCAAAGGTAGAAGAAGATAAGAAATCTAAGAGGAAATAATATCACAAAGTTCTATCACAGTCTAAAAGCTTAACCAACTATTACAATCCAAAGCTATTTATATGAAAACACTGGTATAAGAAATTTACTATTGGTAACAAGATTAACAGCTGTCACACATCTTGTGGATCTATCTGGACGAAATGCCACGTCAACAAGTTGTTGGCACCTAACAAACGTAGAAAATTATTGCCGTAAAAAACTCAATCACGAGCCAACTAGGCCTCCATCTCCTCTATATAAATAGCAGCCTCTTCATCTCTTTAGTTTCAACTATCAAGAAATCTCGATCTCGATCTCTGTGTCCTTGGGTGGAGTCATTTGTTACGTACTGTCGTGAATTATACCTCGATCACCATCTTTCAGATCCTCCATCTTCTTCTTCTTTCTTTGGATATAGTTGTTTCTCTTCTCTCTCCATAGCTCTCTCGCTTTCTCTTTCTCTGGATTCTCTCCGTGTCTCTTTCGGACACGATGAGATTTATTCAGTTCCTCATTTTTCTCCTCCTGGTCGATCTCCCACTAATATGCAGCACAGTAACTCAAACCACTCATCATGATAATCATCCACCTTTTGAATACACGTTCTGTTCCACCAACAAGGGAAACTACACTGATAACAGCATCTACAACACAAACCTCCGTAAGCTCCTCTCCTCTCTCCCATCTTATGACAACGGATTCGGGTTCTACAACTCGTCGAGAGGCAAAACCCAAACAAAGCATATGCCATCGGACTCTGCAGAGGAGACGTTACGCCCGACGACTGCGGGAGCTGCCTTAGTGATGTTGGATATCTTCTCACACAGACCTGCCCTTTTCAGATGGAAGCCATCGGGTGGTACCAGAATTGCATGCTTCGCTTCTCCAACCGCTCCTTGCACGGTGCCCTGGAAGTCCTTCCTGCTTTCTCTGTCTGGCATGCAGCAGAAAACGTATTGTCTACAGACATGGATGCCTTCAATCGGAAGCTCAGGAACTTACTCAAAACTCTAAGAAGCAAAGCCGCAGCAGGCGGCGATCTTCGTAAATTCGCAGCAGGAAGTGCTAGGCTTAGGGTAGCTCCAGATTCTAAGCAAACCATATATGCGCTTGTCCAGTGCACACCAGATCTGTCGCAGATAGACTGCAAAAGGTGCTTGCTCCAAGCTTTTGGGTACGTCCCTAAATGTTGTTTTGGGAAAGATACGGGAAGACTTGTTAAACCCAGCTGCAACCTAAGGTTTGAACTGTCCCACTTCTTCAATTCACCTGCCGCGCCGCTGCCATTGCCATTCTCCGACTCTCCTCTTCTTCCTCTAACTGACAATACCACCAATATTTCTCAAGGTACGTATATTCATTAAATATGTGGTTTATTTTAATTAATAGGTGTTTTGGATCGGATAAATCTAAGTAATTAGTTAATTGATTTTCAACCCTGTGATTAATTAACACTTTCGAAGATAATTATTTATTAATTTCTGATTTTTGCAGCACGGACGAAAAATGGGACGTCAAGGACTGTCCTCACTATCAGTTCTGTGGCAGCCGTTCTAGGTGTTTTGGTAGTCATCATCATAATGATCATATGCTACCGCCATTTCTTTATGAATGGAAGATCTCAACAGACGCTTCCTTTGGATGGTAATTACTTGAGATTGACTAAATACCAATTTACCATGAAAGTGTAGCTAGCTGCTACTAGATGCAGGTGCGAGGTGTTTGTTGCATACGAATTTAACCAACCTGATTTTTGATAAGCAGGGTCTGAGATTAAGTTTGACATCATCAGATCTTCCACGGGCAACTGGGCAAATAGACTTGGAAAAGGTGGATTTGGTTCTGTTTACAAGGTGATTACGAAGTCCCCAATTACTCTTTTTTATAGTCCACACTTAAAATATGTCATTATATTTTGCAGTCTAAACTATAAAGAAAATATATACTAGTACTATTCTCTTCCCAAAAAGAAAAAATCTCGTTAGTATTTTCATATCTATATATAGCTGTATATATTAATTAAGTTCCCTTTACTTACATACATATGTTATATGTATCATGCATTTTCTAAAATGTGAAAAAAATCTTTCAAATGATCAGAATGATAAGGTGTTACTAGGTTTCTTAAATACTCATTATAATTAACCTTGTAAGCGTAATACCATTTTGTTAAAGCTGTAAAAAGGCTTTTGGTGTTTCCACTGCAGGGTCGTTTGAAGGGGCAGTATATAGCAGTGAAAAGGCTTTCGATGGAACATGGACAAGGAGACTTGGAGTTTTCGGCTGAAGTCTCGTTTTTGGTCAATCTTCAACATCAGAATTTAGTCAAGCTCCTGGGTTTCAGTGTGGAAGGAAATGAAAGGCTTCTTGTATACGAGTTTCTCCCCAATTCAAGTCTCGATCGTTTCATTTTCGGTATGTATATATGTTATTGCATTATGTGGCCTTCATTTCCAAAATGTTATCATAAAACCTGAGCAATTGTGTGAGTACAATAGTGCAGTTCTCATGAAACAAATTCATCGTCACATGTTTCTGTTTTCATATGTAGATCCAGCCAGGCGTGCAAAATTGGATTGGGATAGACGCCACAAAATCATAATTGGCATTACTCGAGGCCTACTTTACCTTCACGATAATCCTACTCCTAGAATTATCCATCGTGATCTAAAGCCTAGTAACATATTGTTAGATGCAGAAATGGATCCGAAAATTGCAGATTTTGGCATGGCAAGGTTGTTTACCGATGATCAAATACAACAGCAAACTCGTATAATTGTTGGAACGCGGTTAGTATTTACCAACTCAACTAATTGCTCTTCATTTTTATACGTACAGTACGTACTGTATATGCTAAAGCTAAGTACCAGACCCTTCTCAAAAAAAAAAGAAAAAAAAGAAAAAAGAAAAGAAGACAGCTAGCAGGTGGGTAGAAATATGAGCGTATAGAAATATTTTGGGCATTTACAGAGATAAGTTAACAAAGTTAATTAATTGCCTCTTATTTTTGTTTATATGCAGCGGATATATGGCTCCAGAATATATAAGAGGGGGACTTTTTCTGCTAAGTCCGATATCTACAGCCTCGGTGTAATGATATTGGCGATCATAAGTGGAGAGAAAAATACTTCCGATCGTTACGCCGTCAACGGAAATAGAGTTGGTCTTGTAAGTTATGTAAGTCGCACTGTCGCACAATATATCGGAGGTCTGTCTTTACTAATACTGCAGTTGAATTTTTGATTTTGTTTCTTTAATTATATTCACAAAATCATACAGGCCTGGAACAAATGGAGAGCACAGGATATTTCAGAGCTAATAGATCCCCTCTTGACTGGGTCAAGGATTGAGATAAAGAGATGCATCAAAATTGGATTACTATGCGTGCAAGACAATGAAGCTAATAGGCCACCCACGGGTGATGTTTTTGCCATGCTTACTACTAGAAACCCAGCCAGTGATACTATCCCAGACCCAGTAGCGCCAGAGCCAGAACAATTAGTGTTTGACTTTGGATCATCAACAGAGGGTAGCAGCAACCTTGTCACTGTGCCCCCACAGGTACCTGCAGAACAGGTTTCGGCTAGTAACGATGAATCAGGAAGCACAAGAATATTGAATCAATCAACTAACGTCAACTCCGTTGTCGCAGTTGCGGAATCCCCACAACCAGTCATTTCTGCAAATAGCAACTCTGATTCTCACATTGTCTCGGCTCCAGCAACCCTGCATACAGAGATGATAAGGAACAACCATGTCAACAATGTGGAACATGAGGCTTATTCAATACTTGGAAAGCTAGTCACTGCCGCTTGCTCAATCGCTTCGACGGTGAGTCAATTCCTACGAGGACTTCTGGGAAACTCATTATAGGAATCGCTCTAGGAAACTATGGGTTTAGTGCATAGAGGACTACTGCTTAAGCACAGATCGATGATTGTAATTGTTACTAGATAATTGTAACATTTTATATGGCTGAGACTATACTTGAGTTATACTATACTATGTTTGGCCGAGACTATGAGTTATACTACAGACCTCTTTGGACTCCAAGGTACGTAGAGGCCCTCCTCCCAAATAACGCATGCATGGCTGGTGTCATACTGTCATTTATGTACGTATTTGAATTAGTAATGGACTGATTTCATTTGTAGTTCAAACTTGTCTATAATACTGTAATTTTTAATTCCGTTAAATTTATAGTTTTATACTGTTGAGCTTCTATACTAAGGACTTTTCTACTATACATATGTGTATAATATACATCAAGTCGTGAGCCGTCCGATCGTCTTGAATTTTAAATTACTAAATGCTCAGACGGCTTGGTGAATGTCATACAAATTAATGTGTATAGCAGCCGAACCCTTATGCTAATTCCATTATCACGAGACTCAGCCGCCCAGCAATGCGATGACCTAAAATTAGCAACTCAATTGCCTCACTAATATTAAACAAAATGGACACTATAGTGTAATTGGAGTGGCTAGCATTTTATCGGTGAATTAGTGCATTACAAAAGTGCAAGGCAATAGCTGATAGGAAAATGATTTTTGGCCCTAATAAGGTCTAAGATTTGTGATCTTAATCCTAGGTAGCATGTTATATCACTTAGACACATTACTAATTAAAAATATTTTGTCATGTCATTCTTAATCAAAAAGGCAATCTTCTCCTTCTCAAATTTAATGACTCTAGATTATTTTGTTTTTTATTAATATAGAAATGATTATTATGTCTTTTCTTTTCTATAAAAAATATAGGTCCGGTTCAAGGGACACAAAATTTGACACTATTTTTTACACTAATTTTTATCCATTAGATCTTAGTTGATCAAATGGTTGTTATTAACCGTAAGTATGCAAGCGATATGTCAATAATATATTTTCCAAATAAAAAATAAACGAATTGATTTGAACAATTTTCTTTTTTAAAGAAAATCAAAGCAAAATCTTGCACTATTGAGTGCAGAAGAATTCCAAATGAATACCAGGTATGGCATAGAATCGAGGTGTGCTTCCCTCTTCAAGTAATACCCAATAAGACCATCTTCATGAAAAAAAAGCAGTGATAAAAGAAGAGTGTAGATATGGATAATTAGATGTAGTTCAGTATCATATAGTGTGATTCCTTCCTATGTATTCTACAAGTAAAGAATTAGGGGTTTGTCCAGGTGCGTCAAGTTTGCAGAGGTATTAAGAGTTTACGAATTAGGGTTTGCCCAGGTGAGTCAAATCCTATATAACATGATCGATTGAATTGTGCATTCAATTAAGATGATCAATTAGATTGTTTACAAATCATTGTACATACGTATTTGATGGCTTCCTATTCATGAATATGAGCACACACCCTTTTTCATATGTGAATTCCTGGATTTTCTTTTTTCATTGAAGAACACTGTGTTCTATCTTCTAGAGGTCAATGTAAAACTTTTCCTTTGATTTTCATTAAAGAAAATTGTTAAATTAAACTCATTTATCTTTGGCCTTTTTTATTTGGAAAATATATTATTGTCATGTCACTTGCCAAGTCCTACTCACAATTAATGATAACCATTTGATCAACTAAGATCTAACGGATAAAAATTAGTGTAAAAAATAATATCAAATTTTGTGTCCTTGAACCAGACCTCAAAAATATATATTTCTAGTATTTTCTTTCTTTTAGTTTTCATCATCATGTTTAAATAATGTTGCCTAGATTAAACACTAACATATAATATGAATATACATATATTTTTGATAGTATAATTGTTCAAAATGTGAGTTTCATCATACGAATATATATATATATATATATATGTAGATATACATATAATTTGTCCAAGAAAAAACAATTTCATCAAATATAAAAATTTACATATATATAATTCGTCCAAGATAAAGTTTATATGTATAAAGTTTTTTTTTTAAGTTTTATATTTAAAAAAAAATTCGATAGAGAATATGACATATATATATATTATAATTTTAAGCCGTAAAATAATATAAAGGAATGATAAGTTAAAATTCTAGAACTAGATTAGATTCACAAAGATAGGAAAGAAATTTTAATAAATTTACGATATTAATAAATTTATGGTATATATGAAGGTTTCATTTGGTATGTTTACTAACTAGTTAATTATTAAGAAAATATTCCATATTATTAGTTTATATGAACCATTAATTGTTAGGGTTAAACTTGTCTCTTTTCTTAAAAATAGTTTGGCATGATTTTTAAAATTGATGAAGTGTTTAGGTGATATAACATGTCACCTAAAAGGCTATAAATCTCATGCCTCATTACCCCTCTAGCACTACTCAATTGATGCATAGTGAATTGGGGAGTGCCAATTTAATTAATTAATTGATAAATACACATGAGTACATTTGCTCAAATTAAGAACTCCACAAACGCTAATTTAACCGAATGTAATGCAGCCATTGAGTTAGGGAAAGAAATCTAAACCAGGTATTTGCTAAAGAGAAACATGCATGCCCCAAAATCTAGAATGTATGGTTCAAACATAACTTTTGATATAAAAAGCAGAAGGCCTTGTTGGTATGAAACTCTCTTGGCTTGTCTGCCGATTTATCTCTCATGAATGCATGACAAACTCTACGGTAGAAGCTCCACCCAAATAACGATGGTGGCTGATGTAACTTATTGCATGCTCGTTGTAAAACTGATGAACTCTCTTTACCCTAAAGGCCGGGTGTGTTGATTTGGTAATTGGTACTATATATATTGTCATTTTAGTTTCAGTAAATGTACTGCTGAACTTCTGATTCCATCGTCAAGTCTTTTACTCTATTGTGTAATCTGCAGTTAAACACTAACTTCCGAACGCTACATTTCATGATCGGAATTCAGAAACACCAAATTTCATTAATTTTATTCTTTGATCACCTAGCTACCACCCGAATTTTGTTCCCAGTCCCAAACACCGAATTGGCCAAAAGAACTCACCAGCAGTTTAGGGTTTACAAAAATATAACCGAATGTAATGCATCCATGGAGTTTCAGAAATTCTTGTATAACGTATGCACATCGACACTTCGATACAGCGTGCAAGTATCGACAACATGACCAAAATGTGTACGTGCCTTGATCAAGACCATATATATATGCTTCTTGTGTCATTGAATCTAGCCAGCTTTCAGGTCGATCGGCCGGGTGTGTCGTGTGTGACAGAGAGCAGTTGAGTGTAAACACATTGATTCTTGTGTCATTGAATCTATAGTAGATAACATAAAAATCACTCGAAACACTTCGTAATTTGACAATAACCAAGTTGAATAATCGCCCAAAATAATCAATCAGATAAAAACATAGGATTCTGGATCGAGCTGCTAGCTATTGGCCGGCCAACTTTGATCGACAAAAAATAAAATCGAACACAAATTAGTACTTAGAAAATATACATTACATGAGCTTGAATTAGCATAAAGGCTAGGTTGACTGGAAAATATGGTTGCATACTTTTTGTTTGGATTTCATCTGAGATTTATCTTCATGGTCATCACGGTATCTATGTGGAGTCAATATTCTCGACCAGCCAAAGCGAATCTTTTAGGTAAACATGGTTGACAATTCGGGCCAATATCCTCTTCTTTGATGCGGAAGGTTTGGCCAATCAAATTCGATTGCTTCGAAGTGACTATCTCATGTCTTTAATTTGCTTCGAAGTGGATTAAGTCTCCAATATAATACCCATAAGTTATAGACACTCTACTTCCTATCAACCCTACGACCACAACGTACTCAAACTACTAGAAAAGCATCAAGCTAGGGGGTTCTAGAAGCTAGCCAAAATATTCTTACGTGTTTAATACGCTCATACTTGATGAACTAGAATGACATTAACGGTGGAAGTCACGATCACAGTATTATATGACTTATGATCATAGATTGATAGGATATCATGTAGAAGGTTGAAATAACGGGTTAGAGTTTGGATGCACTGGAGTTTAGTTAACTGCATGATGTTTTGTGTGTGAAAGATTTAATTTTCTTTTCCGTAGACGTAAACCCTAATTAATCTTAGAGCATAAAACTACTCGATGAAGCTAATCTACCATAAACACAAGTAGTCATGAATACTATATTTGTTCCATGAGCAGGTTGCAGCTATAGCACCAAATATTCCAGCACTCTATGAGCTCCATTTCAGTGTTCCGATGGCCGGAGCAATTCTGTGTGCCCTAAACATTAGGCTGGACTCACCCACATTATCATTGATATTACAACAGTTGGAGGCCAAAGTCATTCTCGTAGACTATCAGTATCTTCAACTCGTCCTCCAAGCAATTGAAAATTTGTCTCCAAAACAATGCAAGCCACCTCTACTCATTCTCATCCCAGAGTGTGATCAACTCTCATCTAATAATGGTACCATTGATCATGAACTTCCACCAGGTAGCTTGAATTACAATGATCTGCAGGGTACGAAAGCAGAACCAGACTTTGAGATTCGACGACCGCACAATGAATGTGATCCCATTTCAGTGAATTACACTTCTGGTTAGTCGAGCTCCTCTGCCGGACTAAGATGGATCGTTTGTTCCTTATTGTGTGGATTTGGATAATAGATATTTATCATGTTGCTTTCTTCTTTCGTCTTCTCTCAACTTGATGATATGAACAAATGAAGATGATATTGTGGATAGCATGGTAGACCAATGAGAGAGTCCGACGTTGGCAAAACTTACTGATAGGGAGATGTGATGAAGCTTATGCTAATGCTTGTCCTTCAAGAAAAACATTGCCAAATAGTCTCGTGTGGCTTCCAAGGTTATAATTCGTATCTGGTCTTCCTTGTGGCCTTGTAACTTCAAGAATATTATGAGCAATCCGAGCTAAATGAGAAGTTTCCAATCTCCAAACCGACTTGTAGATGTATCCAAAATTAATGGTTCTGACCTTACTTGAAGCCAGACCCGACCCAATGGCCTAAAGCCCTACTCAAACTCTCGGGGTTAGGTTATGATAGTAGTAAATGGTAATCTGAGGTTGGTAAAAGCCCAATCATGACTCAGCCCTTCAAACACACTAGTCTAACTGCATGTCTTTTGAGAGTGAAAATAGCAGCAAGACTCACTCCATCCAGTGTGTTGTATAATTGTCTAACTATTTCTCTTAAAACTCTCATATCAGCAACTAATTTCCGAGAGAATTTCTTGTTCCATGACTATCTGATCACATAAAAATGGGTCTCCAGTACACGTTCTAATTACAAAATCAACAAACTACAATAAGGTTTAGGATCTTTGAAGATTTCCCATGACCACAATCACAATCTGTCGAAGAGTTGATCAGGTCCGTTTGATGAGAAAGGAGCGCGAACCGCCCAAAGAAAACTGTGCTTCTGTTCCAGCAATCTCAGCTGCAACAAAGTTATCTTTTCACACGCTTTGCACGCGCTAAAAAAATGTGCCTACTTTAAAACCATTGCACTGAGCAGTCAGCAGTGCCTTGGTTTTTTTCCAACTCTACAGTCCACCCTGCTTCATCTTTCATATATTAAGCAAAGGTTTAAACAGCAGAACCCTATAGATGTTCTCTTGCATGTGATGAAGAGAAAAATTGATCACACTCACATTGTTCTCATACTCTTCTTATGCATCAGCAGTGCTACTACTGCCCAAGAACCCCATATTTCTTATGATGCAGGCTTAATAAACTCGCACATCAAGCAAAGGCAGCTCCTTCATTACAAAGACAATAATTGTTCCAGAGGCGAGACTGTCACAGTGCCACCCTCACTTGTTTTTCCCAACCCGAGAATCAGGACTGCCTACATTGCCCTCCAAGCATGGAAGCAAATAGCCATGCTCTCAGACCCTCTGGGATACACGGCCAACTGGGTTGGTTCCAATGTCTGTAACTACACTGGAGTCTTCTGTGCTCAAGCTCTCGATGACCCAACAATAGAAACAGTAGCTGGCATCGATCTAAACCATGCTGACATTGCCGGGTACCTCCCAGAAGAGCTTGGCCATCTTTCGGACATTGCATTGTTTCACGTCAACTCCAATCGTTTCTGTGGCACTGTCCCAAAGAGTTTCAGCAAGTTAAAGCTTCTTCATGAGCTTGATCTAAGTAACAACCGCTTTGCTGGGAAATTCCCTCTTGTACTTCTTCAACTGCCAGCACTTAAATACCTTGACATTCGGTTCAATGAATTTGAAGGTAGAATTCCCAAGAAACTGTTTGATAAGCATCTTGATGCCATCTTCCTCAACGACAACAGATTCACCCATGAACTACCACATAATTTAGGAAACTCGCCCGTCTCAGTTATTGTTCTTGCAAACAATGAGTTCCATGGATGTTTACCGGCCAGCCTGGGTAACATGTCCAAGAACTTAAACGAGCTGATACTCACTAGAAGTGGGTTATACTCCTGTTTGCCAGATGAAATAGGAAAGCTCAAGAATCTTAATGTGCTCGATGTGAGTCATAATGATCTTATCGGGGAGTTGCCACATGCACTAGGTGAAATGTTGAGCTTGGAGGAGCTGAATGTGGCTCATAACAAACTTATAGGGACTATACCAAGGAGCATTTGTGGGCTTCCAAATCTGAAAAAATTTAGCTTTCAGGATAACTTTTTCACAGGTGAGCCACCAATGTGTTTAGATTTGGAGCAGTTTGATGATAGCAGGAATTGTTTGCGCGATAGGCCAAACCAGAGATCCATGTTGCAATGTAAATTGTTTTTGTCCAAGAGTGTTAGTTGTAGTTCTTTTGAATGCCTACCATCACTACCACCACCATCTCCTCCTCCTTCGCCGCCACCACAACCTTCTCCGCCGCCTCCAGTACACTGCGTTCGTGCTCCACCTCCACCCCCACCAAATTCCTTGCCACCACCTCCACCAAGTCCTCACTACAATTCACCACCACCCCCGCCATCCTCTCCACAAACTTCTCCTCCTCCCCCATCTCCGCCACACCCTTCCCCACCACCATCTCATCCAAACCCGCCTCCACTGCCAATTTATTCTCCACCACCCCCTTTATCTCCCTGTAAAGAACCTCCTCCACCTCCATCTCCACCACCATGTCTGCAATATTCTCCACCACCTACTCCAGCATGAGATTGCCTGTAGTCACCAATTATTGGTGTCATACCCCACCACCTCCACCATTTTACTAGTGAATCCTTCAATTTATTCTCCACTTCCTAGACAGCTTAGACATGGATACAGATTAGTGAGTCCATGACCTGGACGAGCATGGATACAGTTCAATTCTCCATGACCTGGAAGAGCATCTCCACATCTGGTGTAAATTGCCATGAATTTTTCATCTCTATAACTGCAAACAAAGACACAGGGAACAAATGGGATCATCAATTTCATCACGGGGATAAGGTTAACAGAAGGGGAATGAGAATACGGCGAATGGAAAAGGGTTTTATTTTTATCTTTTTCATTTATTTGAAACATCTACATTTTTTAGTAGATAATAAGTTTGGAAGATAGAGTAATAGGTATTCAGCTTGTATTAATTTATAATTCTCATATTATCTGTCATAGGAAGATTCTAAGTAGTTAACCTTTTGTTCTACAATTTTATAATCTCAACTCATTGCGAGTTCTAAACTTCTAAATTTCCTGTGGTTATGCTGTGAGCTTTCTGTTGTCCTTTTAGGCAACTATTTGATACTTAAACGGTTAAACCTGAATGATAATTGTTGAATAAGAGTTATTAAAGCTCTAAACTGAATACAATGTCTATTTTGATTTTTGATAAAGAAAAAGAAAGAAAACAATGTTCAGAGGAATGATTGGTGAGCCTAAAATCCGAGGGGCTAAAACCTAGCGAAACCCCAAGAGGGGTGAGTACTAAAACAATTTTCTTTCTTTTGATGAAAGGTCAGTGACATCAGTGCGCCAAGTAAATCATGAAACCTCTGTAAGTAAGAGCCATCAAGTGGGCAAACGGGCTTGAGCACAAAGAATCTAATGGGCACAAAAGCATTTAGTGATTCAAAAAAATACAAGTGCAAAAGAAATCTCTGCATTGCTTTCAACCAACCACTATACTCGGTATTTAGGAGAACTGAATTTCTACATCTTATTCTTAAAGAAACCACTAAGGGAACATCTTATGAAGTGTTAACCAGAAAGTTTGACTTAAGTTCTTTCCAATGTCAATCATGAAAACTTCCAAGATTATCAGAAGTGTGAAAGCGATAAAAACATACCTCTGCAGTGTCACAGCTGAGATAGAGAGACAGAGGAAAGAGACCTGAATGACAAAAGCATTCAGATGTTCGCCAAGCGAAGTCTGACTTTACAAGTTTTAACACTCATTGTCAGATTAACATCCTCGGTGAATGCCTGGGCATATAAAAATCTCCTTTGGATGGCTTAATCAAGGGAAAGGAGGAAAATGTATACTGTCTGCTCCATGAGAGTTAACCTCTGAATGTAAAGACTGGAGCAACCCACTGTTGGATAAATCTTCCAAGCCTTTGATGTCCTGTTGCAAGCGGGTTGCATGTAAAATTGCATGATCAAGTACTACAGGATCATCTGGAGGATTTTGCAGAAGGGTAAGCAAAGCCTGCCTATAGACTTGGGCAGCCAATAAAGGTCTCGCAACCTGCCGACTTTTACACAAGATTGCAACCTTGATGATATGCTTACAGAGATTCCCCAGCATCGACCAGGGGCAATCACACAAAGAGAATTCTGAACCAGGGTTCCAGATCGTGTACGCCACACTTCTGTCTGATTGTGAGATGACTTTTGCATACTGTAGATTTTGCTCATCAATTATGACATCAACATCGAGGATCTGCAAAGCCTGATACCAACAATTGGTCAAGAAAGACCTGTCCCTCAGATTTTCAAAATACCCAGTCTCTACACTATATTGGTCCAACCAATAGGATGATTGGAATTCAGTTGTAAGCGTGTGGATTAACCAGTCAACTCTTGACCAGGAGCTAGCATATTGCTCATTGAAAAGCTTGGATTTCAACCTTAAATGATAGGATTCAACTGCAGCACTCGGCTCTGGACTGGCCACAGGAAGAGATCTTACACCATTGACCCACATCTCTGCACAACAACAGCATATATTATATCATAATTCCAATAACAATGTTTCAAACAACAATGCAATGCTTTTTCCTATGTGGCTTATTGGCTTCCTAAATACATGAAGGATCTAGGTTTGATCAGCAACCCAGATTCCAACATGACAACATCATAGTTCATAGTGTTTCAAGACTTCATTTAAATGACAGCAGAAATCATAATATTCACAGCAATGACTGTACTATGTTAATGTTTACATTAAAAAAAATATATCATAGTCTGGAAATGCAAATCAGGACAACCTAGTTCACATATCATCAACCATAACCCTCCTTCCACTGGGCTTGGAACAGGTGATGTAAATTTTGAAGGCACCCAAAAAAAGCATATTTGAAAGACAAAAGTAAACAGTCTCATGAAGTTGAGGCATTAGTCTTTTGACAGAATTCAAATATGCTAGCCTGGCTAAGAGAAAACTTGTATTCTTTGATGCATTAAAAGGTCAAGCATAAAAGAAAAAATACCTATATTTGGTAACCATCGCCTCTTAAAGTAATCCATAAAAGCACACTGATCAACAAATACTTGCAGAAACTCTTCAACTGCATCCATAGCATTTGGTCCACTTGTGGTGCAATACAACAGCCAACCTAAGTGCTTAAACATCTCTCGCTGCACATCAAAGTTTCTGCATGTCTTTAAAATGCTTCTTATCCAAGAATGCCGAACATGCCAGATGCATAGTAAAACGCGGCATTGGAAAGCCTCTCTGCCAATAGAGACAAATGCACATTGCACTTTCAATTTCAAGTTAATATTTTATGAGACAACTGCGTAGGTAAGTTTGTTAATATTACCTTATTATAGAAATCTCGAAGGAAGGATCATCAACAAAAAAGGCATCAAGTCTCCATCTAGGATCCTTGGTTCGAATTCTATCAGCCAGTAACCCAATCCACTTACGGATACCTTGACCGCTGAAAGAAGATGCAATGATCCAAGCAACTGGAATTGCATTCCGGGATGGGTCAAAAACAAGTAATGTAGACAAGGGATACTGTTAAGAAAGGCCAGAAGTTACAACAAGTTACAACATCTAATTGTACAACTAAGAAATCTGGTAAATGTTGTTTTTAAAAAAGCATGGAGAAGAGGCTGTTGGGCATTCATGAAAACAGCAAACTTTTTCTTTGTAAACAACAGACAAAATTTGATAAAACAAATGACCTTTTTTTTTATGAACAATCAATCCATCATAGGCGGGTTATATTAAAACAGTTTCTGGTAGCATAATACTACATAATTTCTTACTTAGATGCCTCTTCATCCTAAATACCTTCAAAATTATTCTAAAAGCAGTTTCTTCTCTTTTTGTTCCCAACCTCACATAATCCCATATTATTTTATTCAATTTAAATTTCATACCATTGCAACATCTTAGATAATTGTGTCTGCAAGCAAATATTTCAAAACCATGGTCTTACTTGACTGCTGGGAATGTTTCTAACATGAACATCAAACAACATGGAAATTTTGACATATCTCACATGCAAGTAATTAGAAAAAGCAATCAATATACCTTAAACTTCTTTAAGCCAAATCTTGAATGGAAAGCTGCATAGCTATTATGTCCATATTGGAGCATCTGCTGCAGCTGCCATTCTGTCTGTATCCCTAAGACAAACGGTTCTGAACTAGAGCTTTCTTCAAAGTAGAAAACATGCTTACGATGGCGTTGAACCCAAATCCTTACACTGCATCCATCATCTGCATGTAGCTCATGAGTAGAATTACGAACCAGCCTTTCCATGTTACGAACATCACTACGACTGAGAAAATCATCACGGTTAAGGGGTCCTCCATGTTCCTGGACTACCTCCGTGTGATGCTGAATTATACTGTCCAAAGGTATTCCAACATAAAGCATAGACATCACTTTCTGACGTTGCTCCTCCGAAATTCGTGGAGCATACATAGCTCTCGTTCCCATAGAATCCTGATCCAGTATACCATGACAAGGGGCTCCTGATTTATCTACATGTGTTCTCTGGTTATAGATAATAAGAGCAATGAGTGGCCGTGTATATAACCGTTTTACAGTAAAATGGCAGAGGCAGCCTCTCATCATGTGACGCCTCCCCGGCCTGCTCCCCTTTCCAGCTGCAGGCTTTGTCATACTAGAACCATCCACCATACCTGACTCACTTTCTCTATAGTCTTCGGGGCCATAAGAACACCAGTATCTGATGAGCCACCGTACACAAAAATCTTGTTCAGATTCATATCGAACATCATTCCATTGCATTCAATTTGATCTATGTAGTCGAAATTAAAATCAAATATTCTCTGACACTACATTTATTCAGATCATAACAACATTTCTACTATATAGAACAACGACAAACCTACATGAACCGGAGTACAGGGGGAAACATACAGTGTATATTCAAGATAGCCATCGACCCTCGGCTTGCTCACGCTCCCTTCAGCTCTCTTCCTTTTGGACTCGATGCGAAAGCTAGCAGGGCAATCGGCATTCAAAGATTCTCCTTTGACAAAATCATCAACCCGGGCATATGGAATCAGAGCAATGTCATCGCCACCGTGGCGACCGCCGTCTACTTTCACCCACTTGATATGAGCAGCAGAGAATTCGGCACACGGAGGATCCTGCACTGGAAGATTAAGAATGTCCTCCATTCTTGCCATCTGCATAACCAAGTCATAATTCCAAACGAAAAAGTAACCCAATCAAATTTCTGTGACTCTATAATATAAGCTAGTGAATTACATGAGCTATTAAGATTCAAAACTAAATTGCATGACAGTTCAACAGCAAAGCACAGTAAGAAGTTGAAGAGAATGAAATTGAATTACCTTGTGGTCATGGCCCTTCATGATTCTCCAACTCAAATTGAAGGTTGATTCTTAGAAACTGGAAGAGGAGCTGAGAAAAGATATAAATTTGAAGAGGGAAATATGGGAGTGATGCGCGAGGTCTTCCAGCTTTCAATCATCAGTCTCTGCGTCCGCGTTCATTTCTCTAAACCTTTTGGCTGTATTCGACTATTCGGGTCGGATGGAAACTTGGATCCGTTTAGAAAATTTATTTATGTGAAAACTCTTTTATGGTGCAGGCCAAGCTTTTCCCTAGTTATCAATTTGGGTTATACCAACTTACTGTGGTTCAATATGCGCAGCTCTTTTTAATTCTTTGTAATGCAGGAGATATTCATTATAAAAGTACTGGTGTGAGGTCTAAGTGCCTAACTCTATGTTGGAGACATTTTTTTTCTCTGCTAGCTATATATTGAAAGGTGGGAGATCTAGCATTTCTCATGCTTCTTTCTAGCTCTATCATTATATATACACGTACGTACGCGATGTTGTTGAACTTTGGATTCTTATTCCAAAACAAGCCAAGAGAAGGTTTAAAAATCTTTTGAATGAGCGAATACTAAATTTAATTAAGAAAAGAAAAAAGAAAATCTCTAATTAGCGGGAAGGAATAGATCGAATCCATCAAAAGGCTCTTATCTGTGCCTGCTAGCAATTTTGATGGTTTAGCGGTGGCCAGCTTCGATTCGTGTACGCAATAGCTTTTTCTTGTTTTGGTACTAGCACTAAAAACAGTGAAAACCAATAGTTCTCTCCATTTTAATGTGTGAGGACAACAGCAATATGCATAATAGCTGTTATTCTGAAAGTGAAATCCATCTGCAAAGACAATGATATAAATTGATAACATGCATCTATAGATAAGATTTGATTCAAACTCGATCATTGCAATCGATTTTAACTCATTGCACCCTATACTTTGAAAGTGCAAGATGTAAAGCAAAGAACTCTTACCAAGTTTCTTATTAGTACGAGCTTAATTAAGTAGCTATGGCATCGACGTACAGAAATACAATTATGCTTAGGATGATGATGTGCATGGTAGCGACGATACTATTATGAGAGTACGAGACATAGAATGAGATCGAGATACTAGTAGCTAGCGATCTATACACGTTTGAATGACTATGGAATATTAATTGTGGATTATTTAGGGTGTGCATGCATTGTAAAGTGATACAAGGCATGGTGTTCCAGAGGTCCAGTTACATTGTCAGGTGGGAAAATTACCAGTGATGGAATCAATTACAAAGTCATATCGAGATTCCCTGGTCCAACAAATAAAACAAGCTAGCATTGATGATTTATGTGTGAGTGAGTGCCCCATTGAACTGTGGGAAGCTACTTGATTCAAGCAAAAAAACACAACATGAATTAACCTTCGCCAATGAATTTAGCACACAGTTGCTTGAGATTTATGAGATACTGTGTCGTGCGAAGAAGATGGTAAAGGACTAGAGGTTGAGTACTGACCTTTGCAATAATAAAATAGAACCCGGTGCATGGCACATCTAGGGTTTCTTTAGATGTAGATAATCCAATTCAGCGTATTCGATCATCAAATTAAATGTCAATGGGCGTACGTCTTCCAATGTAAAGACTACTATAAATATGTACCATTCACTTCTTCACCACCTACAACTCTCACATGGAGTCCCCAAACCCTCCTCATTCCATTCCCGATCCATCAGCACAACCCACTTTTCCGGCCAAATTTGCCCACCAGCTGAAACACAATCTCATTTTCCGGTCCAAATGGGCTGAGTTGAACGGTGCAATAGGCGACTTAGGCACCTACATCCCAATCGTAGTGGCCCTAACCCTAGCAAGAGACTTGAACTTGGGCACCACGTTGATCTTCACTGGAGTCTACAACATCATCACCGGAGCCATCTACGGCGTCCCCATGCCGGTCCAACCCATGAAGGCCATTGCCGCCACAGCCCTGGCCAACCCTGATTTCGGCGTGCCCGAGATCATGGCTGCCGGAATCCTGACCGGTGGCACCTTGATCATTTTGGGTGTCACTGGTTTGATGCAACTTGTCTATAAACTCATTCCTTTGTCTGTCGTCAGGGGAGTTCAACTCGCACAGGGATTGTCATTTGCGTTGACCGCGGTCAAGTACATTAAGAAGGTCCAGAACTTGCCCAAGTCCAAAGCCCTGGGGGAGCGGCACTGGCTAGGGTTAGATGGGTTGGTGTTGGCTATTGTCTGTCTTTGTTTCATAGTCATTGTTAATGGTGCAGGTGTGGATGTGAGTGAAGGTGGAGTTGAGGATGAAGAAGAAAGTGCTAGCAGAAAAAAGAGATGGAGGAGAATCATGGCTTCTCTCCCTTCGGCTTTTATGATCTTTGTGTTGGGTGTGATTCTGGCTTTTATAAGAAAGCCAAACATTGTTCATGAAATTAAGTTCGGGCCATCTCCGATTGAGGTTGTGAAGATGAGTAGGCATGCATGGAAAGATGGGTTTATCAAAGGAGCAATACCAAACTGCCTCTGTCAATATTGAACTCGGTGATTGCTGTGTGCAAATTGTCATCTGATCTTTTCCCAGAGAAAGATTTCTCTCCCTCGTCGATTTCGATCACGGTTGGGCTGATGAATGTGGTAGGTTGTTGGTTCGGAGCCATGCCTAGTTGTCACGGGGCCGGCGGGTTGGCCGGTCAGTACAAGTTTGGGGGGAGGAGTGGTGGGTGTGTGGCACTACTAGGGTCAGCCAAATTGGTGTTGGGTTTGGTTTTAGGGACTTCTTTGGTGACAATTTTGAATCAATTCCCAGTTGGAGTTTTAGGGGTGTTGCTCTTGTTTGCTGGGATTGAACTAGCTATGTGTGCTAGGGACATGCATACTAAAGAGGAATCATTTGTGATGCTTATATGCACTGCTGTTTCACTTGTGGGTTCAAGTGCAGCACTAGGATTTGTGGTGGGGATGGGTGCGTATGTGCTTCTTTGGTTAAGAAAGTTGGGCTGCAATGACAAACCTAATTCTACGATTTGGATGCATGATCATCCATAGTAGAAAATTATGATCGCAATCCATGACGCATGGTGTAGCTAGCTAGACTAGCTTGTATGTGTTTCAAAAATGCTTGCTAGTATGGTGCAAGAGATTTGGAATTGTACGTTCTGAATTGAGTGAGGATGGATAGTGAGCTTGTATTGTGATTTTCGCAGCGGTGGTATTTGCATTCGGATTTATTCCTGTTACACTATAATGTGTAAATATCGACTTGCAAAGAATAAAGAAACTTCCTTCCGTCGACTGTTGCAGCTTATCGGTGGTTGTTGTTCATCTGTTGTATTCTTAGTTTGGACTTTGATATATAGCTTTTGTTTTAGTTGTTATTTGTTATTAGAGGTGTTTTGGCCTCAGTGTAATCCTTTGTTGTTACTCCTGATGTTTAATCTCCAAAAGAATAAACTGTACGTGTTCATACATGCATATATTGTCTGTCTTAATTTCTAGTTTTTACAAGTCATTGCAATATCATATTCTTTGCACGTTGGAATATCCACCGCGACTCTTATTTGCATAATGAAATATCTTCCGTGATGAGATACATTATTATGGGTTTGTCTGCTAGCATACATATTACTAAAGGAGGCCCGAATATGTGTGTCGATACTCGATAGTAATCATATATCAGTAGGTTTAACATGCAGATTTTTTTATCATTCTGTTATGATACTTGATATTTGTTTGATGTCCGTATATAATATATAGTAGAGTTTATAGCAGGAAGTAGTCTACTTAGTTTCACCAGATGCGCCTCTACATGCCAAA
The DNA here is from genome assembly GCA_010134655.1 of Fragaria nilgerrensis. Lineage (NCBI taxonomy): Eukaryota > Viridiplantae > Streptophyta > Magnoliopsida > Rosales > Rosaceae > Fragaria > Fragaria nilgerrensis. The sequence continues at coordinate 28,136,426 of CM020978.1, read as the reverse complement.
GCTGCAAGATAACAATGAACATATAGGCGCCCATTGGCGTCACAGCATAATATTCCTCATCTTATATATGCTCTATTTTCCTTAGAAGGCCAACCCATTTTTACATGATCTTATTCCCCTTTCAATTATGCCTACTGACATTGGTTCTCGCGTTTATAGCTGATCAATAAACTTTTTAAGAGTATAAACAAATTAAGATATTAGAATAGGGTTCTTGACCAGCTTGGAATATTGAACAACTAGCTAAAGGGTTCCAAAGTCCAAACTCTAAAAAGAAAGGAGGATTTAGAGCCCTTCAAGCAAGAATCTGATTCTAGGGCATACGCAATGTAAAAGTACAATACAATATTCATATGTAGCCAGACAAGCAACAGAGTCGTATTCCATTCTCGATGAATAGAAGTCTGATCAGGTTCTAGCTGGGACTCGTTCTTAACGGTAATGATAGCCATTCCTTATTCCAGAAGTCAGTTATACAACCTAGCGCTCATCTCTAATGCAAGCCAGAGAGGAAATATTTAATCGTCTTTTGAGAGCACAAATGGCCACTTATTGTAGTTAGCCAAGTTAATTAGGTTTCATATACGATATGGATTTGTTCTCGATTGTCTAATACTTAGATCTTTAATTAGGATCCAATCTATCATAATAAAAAGGAAAATGTCCATTTAGTACTAATTTAAGCCCCTTATTTCTCATTCCAATGATAATCTTTTTCATTAGCTCATTTCAATATAAGGTAACATTTTTTATGCCCAAATACACAAATCTTTATGCCCAAATGCATAAATTTTTACTAAAGTCTTAATAAATCATATTATTTTAAGACTATTTTACCCTCACCCCTTAAACATGCATAGAGAGAGAAAATGAAAGAAAAAATATTTGGCCGGAATCTCACCGGACTCTGGTCACCGGCCGCCGGACTCCGGTCACCGGAATTTTCCCAACCGTCGGACTCCGGTCACCAGAATTTCCCAACTGCCGACTCCGGTCACCGGATTTTCCCCTGTAACTAGTTACTGACCCCCAGTAACCAGTTACTGACCCTCAGTAACCAGTTACTAACCAGTTACTGACCCCCAGTAACCAGTTACTGACTAGTTATTAACCCCTAGTAACCAGTTACTGACCCCCAGTAACCAGTTACTGACACCTAGAAACCAGTTACTAACCCCCAGTAACAAGTTATTGATTAATTACTAACACCCAGTAACCAGTTACTGACCCCCAATAACATTTAGTTTTCAGTTACTGACACCCAGTAATCACCCAATAATCACTTACTGACCCTTAATAATCAGGTTACAAACCTCAAATAATAACTTACTAGCCCCAATAATCATTTATCAATCCTTAATAATCCCCCAATAACTGAGTTTCCGACTCTCAATAACCGAGTTACCAACCTCTAATAACCGAGTTACCGATTCCTTAAAAAAGTTACTGACCCACCCTGACCACTTACCGACCGTCGCCGGCGTCGACTACAACAGATGACCTTAAGCTTCCTCCTAACTTCCATTGCAGCCTTCAATCTCTTGCAATAGTGCCTTAAATTAGAAAAGAAGCTTTACTGTGGATCTCCATCTTCAAATCCGACGACGAAAAAGATTACAGTGACGTCGGAGAGGGAGGACTTGAGGGAGTCAACGTCGAATAGGAGAGATCGGAGGTCGTCGGCGGCTTGGATGATGTCTCGGTAGTGAGCGCGGCAGACGCAGTCGTTGGAGGCAGTTTTCATGGCGATTTGAAGGCGTTGGCCACGATCTGTTGATCGGAGATGGAGTTCCAAGCGCGGCAGACACGACTGGAGCGAGTGAGGTTGAAGATCAAGGTCGAGGTCGAGATCGAGAAGCTCGTCGGCGAGGCAACGCCGCTTCTGCTTCGAACGGACATCCAGATCGGGAAAATTAGAAGAAGTCAGTGGCTCCACCACGGTGGTTCTAGATTTGACTGCTCCTTCGCGTCGATCCTCTTCCTGACGGTGACCGAAGACGAATCTTCAGCCTTGATGATCTGGTGGAGGAGACCTGGTCGGAGAAGAAGAAGAGGAAGAAGAGAGAGAGAGAGATAAGAGTTTAGCGGTTGAAATTAAATTAGGGTATAAACGTCATTGTCTTAAGATTTGTGTAAATGGGCTTTTGACTTTTTTTTCATTTAACTGGGATATGACTTTTTGATTTTGTGTAAATGGGCATTTTCCCTATATAAAACGTTACTGGCTCATTAACTCCTAGCCATCTAAGTATTCAAGGTTTGGTGAAAACCTCATTAGGAGAAATTTTGATAAATAACCATTATTTGGCACCTAAATTGATTTTTGACCAATATTTTGAAACGAATGAAAAATAGCCTTTTGTGGTGGGAGAAAGATATGAGTGCTCTTAATTAACATAAGTGCATGTTGCAGCGTCATCTCTGTTCAATAGTTGTTTTTAATTTTGATCGTCTTCAACTCGATCTTAACCATCGCTACGCTTGCAACATCTTGTAGCATATGATCCACCACCCATCATCCGATAATGGACTTACGGTGGTCTAGACCATGGAAATCCAACATGCGTTGGTAGTATTTGTATATAAAACATTGTGTAGTCGAGATAAAATTACGTCTTTCCCTGACAATTAAGTTTGATCAGTACTTTACAGATTTTCATTTGTATGTTATATGTGATATATATGTTATTGTATGGTATTTAGAGCCAATCTTTTTGAATTTAATCCTTCTAAGTTCTAAACCAACCATTGTGATCCTCCATAGTTGAATATATATATATATATATATTCAGTCCAAAAAAAAAATTTGAATGTATATATATGTGAAGGCATGAGGCATCACCCCACTGGCCCACCCAGTGGCTTAAACTAAACCTCATCGAGCTTAAGGGTAATTAGTATTTGTTGTATTACTGTTCAAAACTACAGTATTTAACAGTGACGGGCCTGGTGTTGGGCCTTGCTGGGATCTTGCCACCTGTTCCAGCTTCTAGCGTTTTCCAGAGAGAGAGAAGAGAGAAAAAGTGGAGGGAAAGAGATGCAGAGCCATCTTATTCTTCTTTTCTCCTTTCTTCCTCTCTAATTCTCTCTCTCTCTCTCTCTGAAGATCAAGATCACGTGTGATTTCGCAACAACATCATCCATTTCAGAACCCAGCCCTCCTCCGACCCACCACACATCCATCTCCACAACCGAAGGCCAAAGAATCTCGACGTCTGCCACAATTGAAAGATGAAAATTGAAGACCATAAGGAAGAAACAAGAATGGGTACGGGTTCCGACATTGATCCGAAGAAAAAAGAATGGGAATTGGTTCTGTTTATGTCGGTCTTGAACTGATTAGGGTTTTTATTTTGAAGGGACTTCGTTTCGTTTATGCTGGAGTTTGAGATCTCAGTGATGATTGCACTGGTTTGAAGTGATAGAAACTGATAGCAGAACCAAAAGTAATCTGATAGCAGTACTTCAAAACTGTATGTGCAAGGTACTTCAAGTTTCATATTAGAAAGACATAAATGAATAATTACTGCTAATTCGATTACTTTTGTTGGATTTATGCAAACCAATGCATGTGCCATGCGTTCCCAACTTTTGCAGTCTAGAAGCACCCATGAGATATGCTATTGAAGTCCTATACATATTTAATGATTTGTGAGTTTTGGAGAGCACTCATATTAGGATCCACTCTTCTACATGCCTAATATTATTCGTTGCTCTCAATTGTTAGGTACCACACCCTCAGAATCTGTTGTTCAACGGCAGCAGCATAGATATGAGGTTAGTTGTAAGTTCAGTTCCAGTAGATACATGTTGTTACACAGACATATTTCATAAGGCTTTCATGTAGAATCAAAGACAACTCAAAGCTGGGAGGAGAAGAAAGAAGAGAAATAGTCCTAGCTTCAGCCTTGGAATAATACTGGTAATAAAGAAATGTGCACCCATCTTCTAGATTTGTTCGTTTTGTACCACAATATTTGAATTTAAAGCCTTATTTGAGATTTGTTTGGTTCCTTTTGATATTGACCTATAAATGCATTCACGGAATGAGTGATTGATGTAGAATTTCAATTGTAGTTTCTCAGTTTTGAGTCGATTCTGCTATAAACTAAAACATGAGAGATTGATCCTTTTGCTATGTGTCTAATCAATTAGGTCCCAATATTTCATCTTGAATGCAAAGTATGCTTTTCTTTTCATGTATTGTCTAGGCCAGATTGATGATAAGTGGGTCATCTGATGCATTATTTATAAAATCATCATAATAATCTTCATAAAAATGGCAGTGTTCTACTTTTCATGCTGTGATCATTTGCCAAAATATTATTGTTATTTTTATTCGTTTTGTTATTGTTATGGTTATTGTCATTGCTATTTTTGTTTGTTTTGCAGGTCTTATCCAAGGTTTGCTCAGTTTTACTGACTTTGATTTTGAGAGTGAATGTAGTTTGCAGTCCTTGAAGGTAATTTTGGGACCAGCTGTACCATTCTACATTTTCCTGATGCCTACTGTTTAGTAGTGTGTGGTTATTTACGTGAGACAATTGGTTGTTGTATACCATATGGAAGAGCTGAATGTATTAAGGCCTGTGCTATAGCTTCTTTAATATTCTATACCCGACTATACCACTCAATACTGTGATGACTTGGTCAGAAACACAGTACCTCTGTTCCTACTCATTTTCATATGGCAAGTGTACTACCTCTGGAAGGAGCATTTGATAATAGGAGGAATCACTCACTTCATTTACAGCTATAGTTTCACTGTAAGTATGTTCTATAACTTTGAAGATGGTGTAATATTCAGAAGAAAAAAAATTGCATTTATTATGGTGAATATAGAAAATTTTAATAGAAATTGACATGTGTATTCAACTATGTCAATTGGTTTGTCATGGTGATTTCAGGTTGCAAAAGCATATTTGGAGCAGGTTGAAGCTTCAGAGAGATCTGCAGAGTTAAATGCCTACATGTGCAAAACTAAAGCATTAGATTTTGTAAACTTAGGGAGGTAGAGCACTCCAACACCCGCTGCAAAGCGCGGGCAGATTTCTAGTTGGTCAGACTATGATGAGAAACTTATAAACAGTACTCCCCCCTCAAAAAAAAAAAGTACAAACGTACAGTACTACAATTTTTGCTTAAATGTATATATACAGCTGCTCATACAGTGTTTAATTACAATGTAGTGAATGTGTAGTGACCATTTACAGTCTCCATCAGAGTACCTTGATCTCTGAAAGATTAGCTTGGACCTCAATGGAACCTGTAGAATGTGTTATCGTATATACAAACTGGTATCCGTGTTACTGATTACACTTGATCTTGAACCAGATGCAGACTTCTTTCTGAAATATATGAAAAGAATCCATGCCAAAAGAATGTTCTGATTCTAATTGATATAATTATTCATCTATCCAAATGGGTTACCTCCCATTGAAGTATCCGAATTGTTGGGTGCTGGGAATGTGATGCTTGGTTGCTGACTTGCGCTTAAGGTCCCAAATGCAGCAGCTTCATCCTGGCTAAATCCGCCGATTCCTTGAGGTCTGCAATGGAAGCCGTGGCCAAAAATTTAGAAATGATATGAATGGTCAGCTGTTTATGGCTCATAACGTCATGCACGTCAACACATTCCATATAAGAGATTCAAAGATTAGAACTTTAAGAGATCACGTCCTACTTTATTTCAATAGGCTCAAACTCAAAAGCCCGTGTCAATTGGAAAGCCAAATTTTATTTAATTACCTTAAAAATTGTGCATTGTTATGTAATTGCTCCCCCATGTATGGACCTGATAGGATTGTGTTGGAGATAAACAAAACTAAGAGCCTTGTAAAAAATTTGACAAGAAATGAAGATAACAAAATGAACTTACTAGGAGAGAAAGCTGCATAGGAAGGCAGTGAGTGCGAAGGCATCACAGATTCAGGATTTGGAGATTGAGGCCTCAAGTGTGAAGAAAAAGATCCAAGGCTGGAAGTATGCACCAAGCTGGGAGGTATTGATACATTACGCAGAGCATCTTCTAATGATGACATGAATGGAAACTACAACAAAAATTACAGGATTTGAAGGTAAAAACAGCGTTCTGTTACTTTACTGGAATTTCTATTTCTGGGAATAAGGAAGACAGTGCTCATAAATGAAAAGTATTATATGTAAAATCGACAGGGACAATGCATAAATTGTAAAAGCAGAATATAAAACAATCAGTCTGCACTGCTGTACTTACATGTGTGGAATATCCTAAAGTTTTGTCATCATTGATATCGAATGGGTTTGTCGGTTTTGTTGAACCCGGAAATGCAGGAGCAGGCTGTAAAAGAAACCGGTATATCAATAGGCTGCATATATCGAGCAATATTGAACACACAACTGTATCCAAATTGATTGAGATTAATGCACATACCGCTACGTTAGGATAATACTGCATGTTGAATCCCATTCCATGAGGTGGACCGGGGGGCCAACCTGAAGCTTGTGAAAGTATTGATGGATAAGGTGCAGCAAAAAGGTCCTGCAGTGAATTTTACTTTCAGAAGATCACCAAGTTCTATGAAAGAAAGAAAATAGTGAAACTAGCATAAGATAGTTCCATACCACTGGAAGCTCTTCTCTTTTACTAGATTTTGTTTCCACTGGAAGAGATTGGGTTCGCAACATAGATTGAGATGGTGCTTCTGCCGAAACACTGAGAGATCCTTGTGTGTCTGGTGCGAATGAGGATGTCCTTGACTGCATATGTGTGCATGAAGAAATAGGTAAAAAACCATGCATTTAGATAAGAAAAGGCAACTAGAGCTTTCATGCATCAAAGCAGCATATAGTATTAATGATAAGTACTAACAGAAACTCAATATTTAGAAAGGAGAAAGAGAAATTTATTTCTTTCATCACAAAAATTGAGAAACTTATCTCACCAAATTATTTGAAGCTTCAACTGGCGTAATGGCAAGTTCTGAAGGAGAGAAGCTATCTGCAGCAAAGCTTACAGATGACTGATCTTGCTGCATACTTGGTAACTGATGTGCATCAGTAACTGTTACAGAGGTGTCACCACCACTAGTAGGTACAGCTTGCAAAGGATCTGCAATAGAAGGCTTTTCTGGAAAACTAGCTGATGCAGATGTACAAGCACTAACGGTATCAAATAACGATAGCATCTGCTCTGCAGGTGCATCAGGGGCAGCACCACCTGCAGGCATGTTGTTTGTACACACGGTTGATGCTTCCGGGGCAGCACCACCTGCAGGCATGCTGTTTGTACAAATGGTTGATGCTTCCAGGGCAGCACCACCTGCAGGCATGCTGTTTGTACACACGGTTGATGCTTCCAGGGCAGCACCACCCGCAGGCATGCTGTTTGTACACATGGTTGATGCTTCAGGGGTAGCATCACCTGCAGGCACACTGTCTGTACACACGGTTGAAGGAGCATCATCATTGCTTAACTCAAGTGTGGGAGATGCAGTTGCTGTTGCAGATACAGGTGTGGGAGTCAACTCAAGTAGCAAAGCCTCCAAAGTTTCTGGCTTTGGGACCGGAGGTGCCTTCTCCTTTGTAGATGAGTCAAATGAGGCCCAGCTGTTACCATTATCGGATGGAGGAGTTTGTTGTTGTTGTGATTTTACTGCATCCTCCGAGGGCTCAGGATCCGTATTGAAATCAATCAAGGTTGCCAACTTTTCCTTTTTATGTTCCACTGCATTCCCATCTTGGGTATTTGTAGATTTCATTTTCTGCAGGAGAAAACACACATTAATACCACATTTTTGTTGAGAAGTTCATACGCAAGGAAAGTAGCTAGGCACTGACTTTTTTGACGCATTACAAGCACATTAAATGAACTACCTATACTAGGAATAAATATCCATCAAAATTTAGCAGCTACTGACCTGATTATGAGCAGAACCATCAGCATGTTTATGATCATTTGTTGTAGTACTTTCACCAAACTGTGGAGGAAGCATATTCTCCCCTTGTTTTTCTTGAACAGAGCGAACAGCTGGGACTTGGGACTTGGGAGTTGTCAGCCCACTGCGTACTTTTCTATCATCCCGAATCCTGTTATCAACAATCTCAAAACGAACAGGAGTTCTCCTGAAACCAGTACCGCCAATTCTTGAATTCTCTTCATTATATCGTGGACTTCTTTTTCTTTCATCATAGTAATATTTTACTACATTTTGTTCAGCACCTCTAACACTAGGACTAGATCCTTGACTATAGTACCTCTCCAACCTGTTCTCATGATTATGAAAACTCCTAGATCCACCATAAGGGGCAGCAACCTTCCAGTCCTGATCATGATTTCTTCTAGATCCACTAGAAGGTCCAGCAATCTTCCAGTCCTCATCACGAAAACTTCTAGATCCACCATAAGGTGAAGCAACCTTCCGCTCCTCATCACGAAATCTCCTAGGTCCACCATAAGGAGCAGCAACCTTCCTGTCCTCATCGTGGAAGCTCCTAGATCCACCATAATTTGCACCAATTTCTTCTCCTCATCATGGAAGCTTCTGTATCCACCATGATATGCACCAATCCTCCTCCTTTCATCAGGCTCCTCACTCTTAAACACATGAAAGGATCGTAAACTTGAAGCACCCAAAAGAAGTTCTCATCATGAGAAAGCAAATTAGGCCATATTTTTTGTGCTTGGTGTAGCTAAATGCATGCAAATCAGGAATGGCCAAGCTCTACACTGGAGAGAAGTATAATACAATAGGAATACAAATATATCAAAATGACCAAGCATAAAGCAGATGTAAGCTTACCAATCGCAGCTTTGGGAGCTTCTGAACACCCTTCTCACCAGTGTATTTTCTATCAACATATACATGTTTGATAAAATCTCGGAGTCTACCTATATTACTGGAAGAAAGTATGTGAATCAGAAAACATCGTTATGAATCTCCGCCCTTTTTTAAGAAGACAGAAACTCTAACAATATGAATAACCAAATCAATATAGAAGAGATTCCTAGTCACCTGCTATCAGGAAAAGAATGGTACTGAGGATCAAACTCTTTGAAGTATACTTGTCTTGCTCGCTGTTAATGAACATTTCAGTCATCGGGTTAACAATGTATAAGAACAGTAGAGACTACTGAGTCCAGACAGTATGCATATGCTCACCTCATTTCCCCCTGCCTGGAGAGAATTCACTTCTTCTGTAGTGAATTTAGCCATGGACACTGATTTTACTCGGTGAGTGAACTCCCGACTGGAATTTATGAAAATGTCAATTCATTTAGGGTTCACAGAATACAAACCAAAATGATTTCATGCAAAACATATGACGGTCACAGCATCACAACAGAAATAAGAAAACATGTCCACTACAGGGATCATGGTGAGATAATAAGTAATCCCAAGAATAATTCGAATATGACAACTTACTGCACTCCACTACAATTTGTACAAACAAATGTCAAGAAGGTCGTGCAAACATATTGTGGTCCCTGCAGAAAGAGTGCACAAGTTAGAACAATGCTGATCCTGGTACCATCTTGTATCTATCCAATAGCACATTGGCCTCTTAAAAATGAAATATTGAAAGATAACAGCATACGCAATGCATTTACAGATTCCAAGTATAATTTGCAGAATGAAGAACACAATGACTATAAAAGCCACACATTATGCGAACCTAAGTACTCTAGAGTCTAGAACACACCAAAGAGAAGAAAATTGCTAAAGAACATGACATACCAAACTACTGCAGTTGATGCATCTTTTATTCTCAGGAAGCTTCAAAAGACTGCGAATTATTCTTTCAATTTTCTCCTCTTCCCTTATCCGATTACCCATTTCTTAGAAAAACACGAAACCTGAAGAGAAAAGAACAACAGAGAGAGGTACATAAGTTTTGCTGGAACCAACCAAGTCACCAATCACTAACCTCAACAGAAACCATTAATTAACTCAATCTTCCTCCAAACTTTCTCACCAACCAAATAGAAGGTCACAGGATGAAATCCCACCTTAGAATACAACCACAGTAGCTTGTGGAGAAAACGTAGCACCTCCTTTCATCCCAAAGAAAAAAAACAGGGTGATATACATGATGTCATCTTCCAGAAAATTGATTAAAATGAATACAAATGGGAAATTTTTCTGTTTCTTCTTAGAACTCCTCCTCCTTCAACCAAGCTATCAAACACATGCATTGGATAACATGAGGATCAATATTCTTTGCCTTTCCATAGGAACATTTTGCCCTGATAACTTTGACCTATATCCTTGGGTTTGTTTTCGTCGATATTGTAACCAATTTAGAGGAGAAAAAAACCAACCTGATTGAATGAAATAGATTACATACGCGTCCGCATTGGAAGGCATGCAGAGAAGAAACCCTAGAAATTTGGGAGCAGAGAGAGAGAGAATGTAGAAGAAGAAGAAGAAGAATGTTGGTGAGGATTTAGGGTGGGGACATTTATGCTACAAATCCGGTTAGAAAAAGAGAGGGAGGGAACGCTGCCGGGTACACCGCAAACGCCACTCTTTTTATAGCCGTTGAATCTATGCTCTCCTTCTTTGCCAACCCATAAGAAAAAGGAAAAGAAAACAGTCTGTCAGTTGGAGTCTTTTCTGTAGTTCCAGGAGAAAATACATGAAATGACATGACCAAAGGTGGTGATCTCTTCGGGCTAATAATAACAATGGAGATCGTTCAAGTGTAATAGCCTTATGACTGCTTGAAGATCGTTCAACTCATTCTATAGCATCACCAACCCAAATTCAATCTCAAAGATAAATGAACAAAAAAAAAAAAAAAAAAACTATTGTCTCAGACGGAAAGAAATTGAACGGTAAGGCAGACAGGCCTGAACAAGCCCCAATCCCAAATCTCGAGATTTCAAGATGGTGCCGTGAACAGAGTAACAAAAAATGGTATAATCAGTAGTATAGAACTGTTAAAGAGGAAATAGTGATTCCAATTTCTTTTTTCTTTTTTTTTTTTTTTTTTTCCAAGTGGTGTATTATTTGGGCAAAAATGCTCCGCTAATACTTTAACACTGAAAAGGCCGAGGTTATGGGGAGAAAGAACAGAGGAAAAGAAAAGATCTGTACAAATGAGATTGGCAGCCAAAATTTCATACACCCCCCTAACCCCTGCTGGACCAGTACAACAATTGCACTGACTGAGTTGAGTAGACCTCAAACTGGAAACAAAAAATCTCGCAAAGTAGAAGAATCAGGAAGTCTGGAGCTTTGTCGGAGCAGCGTCTGCTTCCCCGCACATACTGTTCACGGCTCTCTCATGTTAGAATTTTTCTATGGTATCTGTGAACAAATGCAAAAATCCACCACTACTGACAAAAACATTGTCCCAAGTATATTCGGCTGCACAGCAACGAGCTGAAAGGGATGGGCCAATTTCCTTTCTGCCATCTCACATCTAGATTTGATGCTCTACTCTTCACTGTCTGAATCTGTCTCTGAGTCAGAGACAGAGAAGGAGTCAGACTCAGAATCGTAATCATAGTCATAGTCGTCTGAAGAAGCTTTGATTGCTTCCGCAGTCATGAGAGCAACCACAGCCTTGTGCATTGCTAGATCTGCTCTGTAAAACAATCTGCGAGCATTTTCTCTCTTACGCTTGGCTATTTTATGTGCATACTGAGCAGCACTGGATGCCTCACGAAACCTAAACTCGTCATGATCAAAGCCCTGAGCATTTACAAGCCTCTGAGCAACATCTGGTTGATAATATGACTGGCTTGACCATTCGGGGATACCAAAATTCCCTCTATGAACTCCATTTCTGTTTCGTACCACTCTATGACTGTATGGAGACAAACTGTATGGAGACACGATCTGGGGGTCGACAGGGGATGCTATCGTCCGATATTTCTTTGACTTGCTTCTGTCCATTCTGTGTAAATGATTCCTCTCATAAGCATCATTGCTCATTAGGTTAGCCGCATCCCTTGGTGAAAAAACCCTGGGCGACGACTGAGACAATGGAGAGTCATCTAAAGATTCATAGTTATGGCCTGAATATGCAAATTTTTCATCACTGAACGCAAACCCATTTGATCTCCTTCCTGAGGGAAGAGATATACCCAATAAACAAAGATTTCACATGAAATTAGTCATAAAATTACAATTTACGTCTTATATAAGGGTTGAAAAAGTTACCAATAGAATGGAAACCATCCTGATCTCCTAACACCGCATTGGTATGTGCAGAAATAGAATATTTCTTCTGTGACCGTTGCTTTGATCCCTTATTGGGAACTTCCAGGCCCCGCGGTTTCAGACAAAAAGCATACATCGGTGGCTTCTCAACTGGTGCAGCCTTCTCACGGCCTCCATTTGCAAGTGTGGTGTTCATCTTTGTCATAACTTGCTCCCACTCCCTCACTTGTTTCTGATATATTTCCCATGAAGGTGGCTGCAAAAGAAAAATTGAACTCTGTTATGGGATTTAGGATTTCAGACAAACAGCAAAGAAAAATACATTATCTTCTGACAAGGCAAAAAGAACTTCCAAGGTGGACAATAATCAGTAGAAATAAAAGTACCACCCAGTGCATTTACCACACGAAACAAGCTCCATAATAAAGTAACCCTGACAAAGATCCAAAACCAGACTACTCTTACTCTAAGCATGAATAACAGTTGTTTTATATCCACGAATTCACTAGTGCAAAGAACAGACCAGGAATGAAATTCAGCATGACGTATGAAGAATACAATACAGAGATGGTCAACAAACCAAGAACAGTTACAAGCTGACAAATAGTCTACCCAGGGATTATGCTTTAACTTATTATCATATACTATACTACAGCAAAAGTTGGAATCCTAGTATAAAGTGATAAAAAGAACTGAAAATACCTGGAGATGTCGGATTAAAGGCATTCCCTTTCTCACCCGTTTCTGACGCCAATGCTCATATATGGTTTTAAGCAAATCCATGGGCCCAAGACCAGTCATGAACTCTTCTATTTCTTCAGATGTGAACTGATCACATTGCTGAACATATGCAGCCTTCTCAAACATGTCCATTGTCTTCTCAAACATCTCCTCGCCAATCTCTGTTGAGCTACTCTTGTCCATTTCTGAAGAATTTCGAAACTTTGAAATCCATCGCTCATCGTCACTATCCATGTCATACAAGATACGAGATGGATCTAAAGCCATCTCAACATCTGTTTTCATTTGCTGGAAGTACTTGGTAGAACTGCGAAGAAATCCTATTTCTGTTCCATTATCATCAATATCTTCTACTAAGCGAACCCCAGGAATAGGAATGTTTTTAACTGATGACCGAAGGTTCCGATTGTAACACTCTTCATGCATCTCCTTGAAAAGGGCCCATTGGCTTCTATCTGGAAACTCCAAGAACCAATCCTTTCCTCCTTTCCACATCATAACATGAGTATAGCGGTTTGTTGACCCAGGCTGCAAAAATTGATGAGCTTTGTATAAATACTTGGTAGTTCCTGAAAGTTTAACAGCAAGCTTCCACTCACTATTATCAAATTGTTCTAATGCTACACGTGCCCCATTTTCTCTCCACCCTCTGTCACTTGCAGTAATTAATACATTTGCCTCGCAGGTTAGCAGCTCCAAGTTCCTTTGCGAACCTCTGGAAGTGTCTAACGACCTCTTCTCACTGGCCCTTCTAATTCGTTTATTAGGAAGCCCTTTGTGAACGTTTCTTTGCTTGGAGCTACCATCAGAACCTCCACAAGGCAATGTGTATGAGACTTGAGTTCGGGGTTTCTTCGGTCCATTGCCAAAACCATTATGGAAAATGTCAGCCTTTCCATCTGACCAACAATGTGAGAGGTTTCCAATGATGACATGCTATTCCTATTTCGCTGCCCTGTGCTTCTGGGAGCAGTGGGGCTGGGACTGGGGATAATGCTACCATTCATATTCAATGAAAAATCGGTAGGCTTTTCAGCACTCTGTATCTCCCTCTCCACAAACTTCTCAGATTGGTCAAAAGGTGGAATTTCAACAGTAAGCCCGTTCACAATAGAACGGGAACTAGTATCAGCTTTATCTCTGCCAGCGGAAGTCCTAGAAGACGCTCCAGCAACATTAACAACACAATTTTGGTAAAGCTGAGATGACTTTAACCGACCTCGGTGACTGCAAATAGAAAGAGATGCTTCTGTTACCAGTTTAGTACAGGGTCCACCAGAGGTAGCCACATTTTCTGAAGCCTTCAAATTGTTCTCAGGAGTAACTTCTGAATCACGGTCTTGAAAGCAGATATTAGCAACACTGTGTTCCATAAGCAACTTAAGATGCAAATTAATGAAGAAAGTAGGTGCAGCTGTAAAAGATAGAGCAAATGGAGGAAGCTTTCTGTGGATCTCATCAGAATGAGTAGCAGAATGGCTGATATTTACAAAACCAACTTCTCGGGAACCTCCCATGAAGTTAATCCCCTGCCTGGACTCTTCTGTGTAGCCTGGTTGGACACAAAATCACAGAAGTAAATATTTTCACCATACAGCATTGAAGAGGAACATATAGCATTTTCATGTCTATCTAGAAGAACATTTGCCTATTAAAAGGGGGGAGACAACAACATTCCAGTTAATAACGCGAATACCAAGCAATATGTAAAAAATGATAGAACAAGTACCTTGACAGAGGAGGGTTGCCCATAAAGAGTGATACAAGGTGACTGATTTATTCCATTTTGAAGTGCCAGGATATTATCATAGGTGCATTCAGAAAGGGGCAGTTTCTTGGTGAGTAAACAATGCCTCCCGAGTTTATTGTCTAGGTGCATCCACTTTGAATTCTTAACTCGACAGAAGTTATAGAATGCAAACACAAGTTCCTTTCCAAGATGCTGAACACAAGAGAATTTGAACCTGATTGAAGTTGCTGGTAACTGGAAATCAGTTAGCTCCCCTTGATCATTAGGTTGATAAAATAATGTCAGGATTAGAAAAACCAAGACTACTGCCTGCTTCAAGCAACCCTCAAACAAAAGAAACCTCAGTCCAACTACATTATCAACAAAAAGCATCTCCAGTTGAACCTTTGGCCATGTGATCACCACAATACCATGCCGAAGCAGCATTGCAGCATGAAAGAACCGTAACAACTCTGCTCCAAGGGAATCATTAATTAGTGAATGCAGTTGAAGGCATTTAAATATAACTTTTCCTGATTCTACCCAAGGAAGTGTTAACTTTAGCAACCCTGCACCATCACTATACCACAATGGCCAACTGCGATCCAATATAACAACATGATCATCTGGCTCTTCCAAGTCCCAAATCTCCTCAACAGGAGCAACAGAAGTACAGCAACGATGTCCATACATGGAAGCATGCTCATCCTTGTATATTTGAGACAATACAGAGCCAGTCTTGCGCAATCGCTTCCGATAATAAACAATAGGCATTCCGCTATCTTCCGGGTGAATGTCTCCCTCTGGAGCAGGCTTCTCTTCCCTCAAAGCATCAGAAGATCTGCCGGAATTACTAGATGATTTACTTGTATCCCTTCTAGAGGAAACATCACCCAAACACCCATGAGTACCAGCACTGTCAGACAAGGTTGGCACGGACTTTGGAGATAGATCAGATGTTTTTTGCTTCTTCACAGCATGAGAAGGAGACTTGATCCGACGGGTTGATCTTGCCAGCCAGGAAATAATAGGTTCAGAATCCATACAGCTGCCTATACAGCTATCATCCTCTGACATCAAGTCTCTTTTTTTTCTTTTCTTTTCTGGGTTTCAAGTTTTCTTCCCTCTCTTCAGAACCTGTAATCCGTATGAATGATTTTTTCTGCTTTGCCTTACCAGGAACTTCAGTAGGAAGTAGCAAGAGCTTGAACCTCTCGTGTTGAAGATCAATCCATTCTTCTTCACGGTCATCGTATCTAATATGGTGAAGTTTTTTGTCCTTGTCATAATCGTTCACAAGGCCATAGTACCAACTTTGGTCCAAAGGCCAGAAGACCTTGATCCTACGGTTCACTACCCAACAAGCATCCAAGTCCCCAAAGAAGATTTCATAGAAGTGGCGTCTTTTCCTCGTACCTTTCTTTTCTTTGTGATGCTTCCTAGGCCTGGGCCTAAGTGTTCTACCGGCATTATCAACAGACGGAGATTCGGATCCAGACAATGACTTCGACATATGACCATCAAAATCCTGACCAGACAATCCGTTTGAAGATTGCATTGCACAAGCCTTGGTATTCAATGAAAACCCAGTACAGCTGGATCAAACCTTGATGAAAGCATCATTGCTGCATTCTCTTCAAGATTCTCCTCCTCGTCTTCATGTGAAGCCTGGCATGCTTTAGTAGAACTATTTACCAAAGGCTCAGCCTTCTTTGCATCAGTTCTGCTATCAGATGACAGGTCCTTGCTTTTCCGACTTTTCCTCCGGGACTTTTTCAAAGATGAATTACCATTGCTTACGACTGACTGACTCTCAAGAGCATTTTCTTTCTTTGCATGAAGAGCTCCATTCAACTCACTATCTAGATTTTCTTTGCATTCATCCAAACCTTTGTTCCTTTCAGCCTTCCAACCCTCAGCCTGACTATCCAACTCCTCACCACTTAACTTAGCTACCTGATGATTCTGATCAGCAATACTTGCTTTACCGGCAGACTCATCCGACAGCTTCAACGCCTGACCACCCTCAAACTTTTTCCTCCCCACAAATCCCCTCTTCCGCCTCGGGATTTGAATGCCACTATTATCCAAACTAAGCTGTGACACGCTGTTTAACCTACTACCGCTATCCAATTTCTGACTTGACCCCGATTTCAATGCCTCCGGATCATGCGAACCAGACACCAACCCTCTATTATACTCTTTATCTATATTCTTCCAGCTACTACTACTACTACTATTAACATTCTTGAGACTACTGAGGGACACCTCCTTCCTACTCTTCTTCTTCTTCTCCCCATCCCCATCCCCCTCACTCCCATTCCTCTTCAAACTCTGATTCTCAGCCTCCTTTGTACTCCTGGACCTATACAAACTCTTAACATCCAAAGATCTCGATCTCCTGGGAATTTCAGTGCCATGTGAAATCTCTACTCTATTTTCCATCAACAATTCCTCAATCTCAACACCCAAACCAATACACCCCAAGCTTCACATTCTCCCACACATTTTTCAGATCTGATACATCAAAAATTAAACCCAAAAATCACAAAAACCACTCAAAAAAACCGAAAACACTAAACGATCACACACTGCTCCTCATGCATTCAGATCAAAACCTCATAAACATAACCTAATTCATCAAAATTAGAAAAAACTAAACGGGATACATGCGTACCTGAACCGCAACGCGCCTGAGTCATCGGTTTCTGGAGGAGCGGTGAAGATCACGAAGCGAAAGCATGGATTGGGACTCGAATCGGGGCTCCTGAGGCGAAACCCTAAGTCAATTTCATCATTTCGGATTTCAATTTCAGGAAATTTTGAAGATTTCTTCTGCGTTTCACCGGAAGGGACGGACCAGAGAGAGAGCTAGGGTTTTCTTTTTCGGTTGCCACGAGAATAAGGGTTTCGATCGAAATTAAGGGACTAAAAATAAGTTCCATCGGATAATTCCACGTGGCGCAATCAGGGATGTTCGTTTTGGTGAGTTGCTGGTGGCGGTTGTGATACGCTGCTCGCATTTGCACCGGAGTGAGCTGGAGACTCACGATTAGACGAGAGATATGGTGACGCGTCACGGTTCTAGTGCTGGATCTTAAAAACGGACGGATCAGATTTGATGTTTGAGTGTGACGCATAGTGAGCAAAGATTTTGAGAATGGCTAAGCGGTTTAAACAGTGGGCCTGATTATCCGCGAAACTTCGAGATTGCCATTATTGGCTTTGAGTTATTAGGCGCCAAAAAGGAAATAATACCTCAGCTACTCGCTAAAATCGGTGTTCGTTGGCACCGCGGTTATTCAGAGTGACACGTGGCTTATGGTGAGGTAAGGTGGTGAGCAGAGATGAGAATGGAGCGCGTGAAATCAAAGGTGGTTCTAGCAGCGGGTAAAGAGTGACGTGGTCAAAATAAAATTACCCGAGCAAGAAGGATGAAAAATGCACATTGTAATGGTGATTTGGAAAAAAGAAAACAGTAATCGCATTTACCCGTGTCCTTTTTTTTATGAGGATCATGTCCTTTGTTTCAGGGTGGTTTAGTAACTTTAGTTACCCCTCGCCCAACCCCAACTTTGTTGTGCATGTTGTTGCTTCTTCTAGTAATGCTTACAAAAGCCATAATCCGACTTCTGGAGGCCACAAGATCAACTCCAATGGATCCGTCATTCCAGCAAGTTCCTCTATCAAATGGATCCCGCCTCTGTGTAATCTTGTCAAGCTCAACTTTGATGGTTCTGTCTGCCACAACAAGAAGGTTGTTGTTGGGTTTGTAGTCAGAGACCATGAGGGCAATCCAATTTTAGCTGGCTCTCGTTGTGTGGGTAACTCTAGTGTTCCTATTGCTGAATGTAGTGCTCTTTCGAAACAGTCTGTTCCATGCGTTATGCAACGACATCCGATGAGTCCAAGTTGAGAGTGATTCTAAGCTTATTATTGACCTTATTAACAACAAATCCCCCCATCCTTGGAGACTTTGTACTCTTCTTAGTGATTTTGTTGGATGGCTTCCAAGTTTGAAGAGATCACCTTCAAGTATGTCCCTCGGGAAACAAATTTGTGGTCGATGCAATGGCTAGCTTGGGGCATCAGGTCCCAAATCCAACTCTCTGGAATCGCAAGCTCCCGTTATCCGCGCTTAATGCCTTTAATTTTGATCGTTTTAGTATAGGCTGTTGTAGATGCTTCTCCTTGTAATTTTCTTTATCTCATAAAAAAAAATTAGTTACCCCTCAATTTTTTTATTTTTTGGATAAATTTACCCCCCAAATTATGCTATTTTTTTAACAGCTTATTTCTTTGTTTTACCTGTTATTATAACTTTCACTTCAGTTAGTCTATCGTCTACAATTTGAGGGAGAAGACCCCAACTCTATAGCACATTAGGAGGAGGTGTAACTAGAACCACTTTTGTCTTAATGTCTGTTTTTTTCAAGTAATCAGAAAGATTTCATTATTCGAAATTTCTTAATCCAAGCTACAAACTACAAATTGAAAATACAATCTTAAAACTACGTCTAAAAAATTAGACATGAATAACTAGAGGTCTAAGACCCAATGACATATTTTTTATCGTATGGGCAGAGAGAGAAATTTATTTAGGGTTTGGTAGGGGTCTTTTCTAATTGCACTAGAAAATCAGTCGTCCTCTACTTTAGATTGAGCCTCCTTCTCCTCCACGTGTCATGAAGTCTAATGTGTCTACCGGACTATTTTTCTTGTTTTTGCTACCACGGGGACGGACCCTCTTCTTGGAAGATTTTCCGTTGTGAATGATTAAGAGGTCCCCATTTGAAGCAATCGAAAACCCTAGTTTATTAGAGTTAACAGGCAGCGGAACCATTGCTAGGGTATGCCAATGACGCTTTCCATTTGAAGCTTTATCTTTCTCCATTCCTCTACGAACTCTTGTGATTTTGGTAGGGGTTGGGAAGGCAAGAACCTCCCTGATTATAGCTTATCTCTTTTCTTTAGGGATCAGAAGAGCCACAAAAGTTGAAATAAAGAAGGAAGAATGGGCATTCCTACGAAATACCATCATAAGAGGTGTTGTAGACGTTGATGCGGTCGTTGGCACACAACATGAAAGGGTTCCTGCTCACTATGACAGAGAAGGTCGTCGTGATTAATCATAATACAATCACGACAGTGTCCAAGCAAGCATTCATACCAGAATCTCATAGTATGAACATCCACAAGGGAAACCCTGGTTATTTTGTCCAATCTTACCGTATCGTTGAGAGGGAGGGTGCGGCGAACCTAAACTAAACAACGGTTGATGCCAAGGTGATCAACTTGGAGGATAGGTCTGATAGTCTCCCTAACCAGGCACGCAGTTGTGGTTGTCATGTGTGTCGCCGTCAGATCATGTATTTCAACCCAAATCCAAAAAAAATTAAGAGGCACAACCATAATAACAGAAAAACCATCATAATCATTTAGAAGAATCATAGCCCTCAGGTAACCCCGTGATCCTCATTTCTTAATTTGGATCACATCTCTCTCATTAATGAAAGTGAAGAGGAAACGATCGCTTCTTGCTTAGACCTCCACATGAGTTGATAGACGTCACATAAAGCGTTGTACTCTTGCATCAATCAAATGTTACTGCCCTAACAATATTGAGTATGCCAACAAGATAGAATCTTTGTGCAACTAAGCCCTTACTAGGGCAACAAAGGCTACCAAGGTATACCTTCTTGATATTAAAGATCTAAAATGTACATAAGTTTGAAGTCATCGTCAAACTTTTTTGTTTTGTTTTGTTTTTTTATCATATATTATAACTTCACGAGTTAAACTCATAATTTTTCACTTATTAAGAGTAGAATATGCCGTTAGCCAAATAGTATTAGACGTGTCAAACTATTTCTTAATTGTTTTTGTTTTACCATTTACCTTTCTTTTACTCATTTAGATTTGAGGAAATTTTATAAATAATACCCCAATTACAAGCCATTCATCACACTGGTGTATCAACTTCAAAAACTATTAGAATAGTACCCCAACATCAAAATTCGACCTACTATCAATACATGTCATCTTTAACGGCGTTAAGTCTTCATCTTCTTTGGGATATTTTCGTCTCTTGTTGTTTTAGATATACTAGGTTTCTTCGTCTTTGAAACATGCAACTGCTCTCTCTCCTTCTCTCTTCCTCCCCTCACTCCTTTGTACCCCAAACAACTTCAGTCTTACACACCTATGAGTTTTTGCTTTGGTTTAAAACTTTAAATTACCAATTTGATTGCTATCTTACTGAGTTTTTGTATGAAATATGGACGGTGAGGGATATGAATTTATTGTATTGCATGGATAGTTAAAATTAAAAAATGTTTTCTAGGTTTTTGCACAGATTAAACCAGAGTTTTGGGTTTATGGCATGGATAGAGCCAGAAAAAAAATCATACAAGCACAACCAAAAAAAAAGAAGGAGAAAACAAAAAGACGAAATTGTCTTTGAGATAGTTTGCACAATGATAGACTTGACACTGTTATTAATTGAGGGTACGTTAATTGTATTGAGATTAAATATTAAGGTACCATTTAGTCATTTTTAAATTTAAGACATCAAAATGATGAATGACTTTAACTCGGGTACTATTTATAAAATTTACTCTTTAGATTTTAGACTCCCTCTAAAATAGAAATCTCCACAGGTCATGGTCTCGAATAGACTTAACTATAAACCGAGGGACCATCCTGTAATAACCGACTACATAATCATATCAAACCCAGGTGCAACCTTCCGCGTCATAACAAAACAACTCCAGTCTTCTCCAACAAGATTTAATTCCCATTAGATCCAGCAACGCATTGAAAATTTTCTTCGATTTCCACCTCTAGCTTTTTCACACAGTCCCCGATCTTGCCCCAAACGGCACCGTTTTGGCTCTCTCGCAAGCTTCGTTCACCTCCGCTCAATTTCGCCGGGAAGAAGCTCAATCGGTGCGGGTCTAGGGTTTCAGATCTCGCACTCTCCCAGGTAATCTCACCTTTCCGTAATTTTACTTTTCGTTTTTACTGCTTGGAATCGAATGCTTTAGATTAAAGGCGAAAGAAACGAATCAAATTCTGCGTAGCAATTTGTTCATATGATTCGTAGGGATTGAAGTGATGAAGTGATTTGTATGCGGTTTCAGGTGGTTATGTTATTGTGGAGTTTTGATTTGAGAAGCTAGGATTGGGAACAATGCACTCCAAGGGGACACAATCGTCTATTCGCGATCGGACGCATGAGTTTCAGAGTGTAGCAGAGAGGCTAAAGAAGTCATTTTCGTCGGCGGCGGCGCCGGGCCCGTCGCAGAATGGGCCGAGTAGAGGATCAAAATGGCAGGAAAATCAAGAGGCGGTGTCGATGCGCTCCGAGTTTAATCAGAGAGCCGCCAGAATTGGGAAAGGGATACACTCGACGTCGCAG
This sequence comes from Fragaria nilgerrensis, assembly GCA_010134655.1. NCBI lineage: Eukaryota > Viridiplantae > Streptophyta > Magnoliopsida > Rosales > Rosaceae > Fragaria > Fragaria nilgerrensis. Next base: position 28,114,387 of record CM020978.1, on the reverse strand, counting down.
AAGCTCGAAAAGCTGACAAAATGTGAGTGATTGATGATAATTGTTATGTGTTAGTGTTTAGTCTGAGATTTGAAGCAGTGCGAATTGATTGTGTTGGTGTTTGAAGTTATAAAGATAGATAGTTAATGACATTATAGATAAATTTTAGCTTGGCACCTATGTTCCTTGCCATGGTATGTTGCTTTAACTATCGAAAAATTATGAGTTGCCGCTGTTGTTAAAAATTAAGAACCAGGAAAGTGTAAACCATGAAATACGGCAATATTTGAGTGTTGGTTCTATGCTCGTCTAGTTAGTAGATTGGGAGCTGATTTCCATCATTTATTGTTCTATTAAGAACTAGATTTACTGTTTGTATTACCAGATATCTTTCATGTTTCTGTTGCTATAGAAAACTGTGTTTGAGAAGTTGGTATTTATTGTGTATTTGTTGGTTACATGCAGTGGCGAAGAGGACATCTGTTTTTGATGATCCTACAAGGGAAATTCAGGAGCTGACAGCAGTTATCAAGCAGGATATTACTGCACTCAACTCTGCAGTGGTAGACCTTCAGCTCCTATCTCACTCCAGAAATGAAAGTGGGAATATTTCTAGTGACACGACTAGTCATTCAACCACAGTTGTCGACGACCTGAAAAATCGGCTTATGAGCACTACAAAAGATTTCAAAGAAGTCCTCACCATGCGAACCGAGGTAAGGCCTAATATTGTTGGCTGTGCACTTTAGGCTCGTGACTTTTCTACTAAAGTTGTTCTTCTTTCTAACACTAATGATTTTTTTTATTGGTTTCATGAAGAATTTGAAGGTGCATGAGAATAGAAGACAATTGTTTTCGTCTAGCGCCACCAAGGAATCCACAAATCCTTTTGTTCGGCAGCGGCCACTGGCTGCCAGGTCAGCTGCTAGTTCTTCAAGTGCCTCACCTCCTCCATGGGTTAATGGATCAGCATCTTCATCGCAGTTGTTCCCAAAGTAAGAGATTGTTTTATTTATTTATTTATATGTCAGTAATGGAACATTGCTACTGTAAAATCACACATCCCTTTAAGGGTGTGAATATATGTGGTTCATCATTTTTTTTTAAAAGAAGGTAGTTGACTATGTACCATTTCCTAACTCGCCTTAGTTTATGTGTGCTGCATAATTTGAAATGTCAGTTTAATTTATCTGTGAACTGTTGGACAAAGAGTTGTTGCTGCTTGCACCCTTTGTTCCTCTAGAGGATCCTGAGAAATACCAACCCTGTCTCTTTGTTTCTTTATACCGGGTCATCTGTGTCATTATGAAGCAAAACAGTTTGCATATAGACAATGTTGATGTTCCACTGTTTCAGTAATCTACCAATTCTCAGACACCAATGTTCAAATATTCTGGACTATCAGTGCTATTATCCAGACTATTGACTCCTCAACTTATATGTAAATTGATGTTTAATTTTGAACTTTGAGATAAGTATGACCCTCCTTTCTTTGGATTATTATTAACTTATAGTTATGAGCTTTGTTTGGTATCTCATGGGATTAATTTGATTTAGATATCAAATTGCGGCTGTGATCTTTTTATAACAAATTTTTTTGTTTCAACAGGAAGGATATAGATGGAGATAGTCAACCATTGCTCCAGCAACAGCATCAACAGCAACAACAGGAGATGGTTCCTTATCAAGACAGTTTCATGCAGAGTAGAGCTGAAGCTTTGCAAAATGTTGAGTCCACCATTCATGAGCTGAGTAATATTTTCAACCAGCTGGCGACATTGGTTTCTGAGCAAGGGGAAGTTGCCATCAGGTTTTTCTCTAATCCCCCCTAGTTACATTGCTCAATAATATGGTGCTAGCTTGTACTAATAACAGACCTTTTTACTTTTTCAGTAGTTCACAAACACATGTTTTTTAATTTTTATTATTGGGAAATTGGTTGTTACTTTGCTATATCACTTTACCCTAGTACATAGTGTGCTACTTTATGATAGAACATGACCTGAGATGATCTAGAAGCATCTGATATTGCAGCTCCAGTTTAACCCAAGACCTTACCAAGTATTTGAATGAGGTTGAGTTAAATTAGTTGTTTTGGACCATTAAATATTGCACAATGCAGTGGTACTGACACTTGCATTTATAGAAAAGTGAAGGTGCTTTGTCAGTGAATACAATTTTCCAATAAGATGGGTAGCTTTATATCGGAGTATCCGTAAATTACAATTTCTTAAATGTTGCTCTGTTCAGTTTCCTTATTCCTGTCATTGTTTCAATTTGAATGTCTAGTTATGTCGTAAGGTTTCTATTTGAAAAGAACAGTTATTTGTGGACTTTTATGAAAGAATCTTTATATCTGTTTGCAATTGTGCCACATGCTGATTATTGTTATAGTGTGGGGAATTTCTTGTGAGAAATACTTAGTTGGGGATCCAAACTCTAGTTTTTCTCACAATTCTTAAAGTAAGCCAACACTTTGATTGTATTTTAACAATGGTATTTCCTGCTGCAGGATTGATGAGAACATGGAAGACACGTTGGCGAATGTAGAGGGTGCACAAGGCCAACTGCTCAAGTATCTGAGCAGCATATCATCAAATAGGTGGCTGATGATCAAGATATTCTTTATACTAATTTTTTTCCTCATGGTTTTCCTATTTTTTGTGGCGTAATAGTCATTGTGATAACAATTGAAAAGGATGAAAATGACAGTGTCTTTTTGAGTATTTTTACTGTTGATAAGCCCCTTCTATTTGTTTCACGAGCAAGATGATTACCTAGTAATGTAATATATGTATACTGATACACAAAACGGTAAAATTTGTTGCGAGTTATGACTGGCAAAATGTATCTGCTTCCATGTTTCCTATACATTTTGCTGTTTGGTCCTTGGAAGAAAAATACCTATTACAAGTCTCTGAATTCCTACCTGCATTCAAGCTGTGTTAAGAGAGAAACACAAATTGAACTGTATGCTTGATCTCTGAGTACTTTAGAAGCCATGGTTCATATTAAGTGCTGTAGGGAAATTCTGAAATGAACGAGCCACTGATGCATCCTTTCATAATGGACTGGTGGTACAGTTACAGACGCCTCTGTTATGCTATAGTCGAACTACAAGCTCGAAAACATTATACAAGCAAAATAATCATACCCTTTTCCTTGTCTCTGTAGTTTAGGGATTTCCTAGATCGTTTCGGGATGGTATTCTATTTTCTTCCATGTTTTGATAGTATTCCTAATTGGTTCACAAAGTTGCCACCCGATCTATAAGCGGTATGTAATATCAACTCTGCATTACTGACCATATCATTATCGAAAAATACGAAAAGAAGTCAGGCTAGCTCCTCTTTTGCGTTTCGATACGTTATCCGGTCCTCTCTTATTTAGCCCTACTTCTTTGCAAACGTAACCAACTCCCTCATCCGCCATAGCTCATACCTCTCTCTCTTTATCTCTCACAATTCCCCAAATCCACCTCTCTCCCAACCCTAATTTCCTTCACCGCCACAATCCCCGATCTCCGATATCCGTCCTCCATTCGCCGCGATCAATACACCGTCTAACCTCCCCTGGATTTTTGTTGATTGTGATTTTGTTTGTACATACAAATCTATTAGCTCCTTTAGCTCGATTTCGCGAAGGCTCGAAACCCTAATTCGAGTGCTGTGAATTTTGGTTGATACGACGGCGTTTTGGTAATCCCTGATGGTAGGCGGAGGAAACAGGAGAGACGAGGGATCGCTCGTCATCAAGAACACGAACGTTTTCGCAGCGCTCGAGACTCTGAGGAAGAAGAAGAAGTCCGATAAGAAGAGCAAAGGGACTTCCAAGGACCAGTCCGGGCAGGCCAGGGCGCCGGAGCCGCAGGTGGTCTGGACGCCAGCTCCGTTGAACGCCAAGTCGTGGGCGGATGTGGATGACGAAGACGATGATGACTATTATGCCACCACTGCCCCGATTCAGCCGGTTTGGGGAACCTCTGAGCCTCAGCCGAGTAGTAAGCAGAAGGCCCCTACTGTAGAGGTTCCAACTCAATTCCTTTATTTTCGTAGTGTGATGTGATTGTTTCGTTTTTTTTATATTGTGCTGTTGTTGGTGGTGCATTGTTTAATTACAGTTAGCTGTCCTCATTTTTTTATATTCCTACCAAGTTGTTTGATAGGATGATGTGAATTTGTGAGTTATGTTGACGGGTTGGCTCTAATGAGGACATATAAGTTGAGTCTGATCAATGTAGCTCAATATTGTGGATAACAGCCGCAGTGTTTGATATCTAATGCGGAATAGTCTATCATGTGTAAAGAAATAATGTGTCACTCAAATAAGTTATTTGGTTTTCTGTACATTATACATATGATTTTGGTTGAATGATAGTCGGTGTTAACATAGTTGGAATATAATGGTGGAATACGGGGAGTATGATTTGGGTAGATTGTGATTTTGGTTAAGTTTTAGGTGGTTGTTTATTTGCTATTGAAAGTTGTGAAGACAGCCTGAACAGAGTTCTTATACATCTGCTTGTCTATTCATGACTACAGGAAAGTGAGAGTGAAGAAGATATTCTTGATGAAGGTGATGAAGATGAGGAAGAGCATGAACCAGAGGCTCCAGTTCATCCTGAGCCAGTGGTGAAGAAGCCTGCTGAGGTTCCTGCCCCACCAAAGGAGGCAGAAAAGCAACTTTCAAAGAAGGAGAAGAAGAAAAAGGAACTTGCAGAACTTGAGGCTCTTCTAGCTGATTTTGGAGTTACCCAGAAGGAAAGTGACAGTCAAGATGAATCACGTGGTAAGTGTCTTTCTCTTTTTCCCAAGTAAGATAGTACTATATTATCTGCAATTGTGTGGTTGGTTCAGTTTTTCATAGTGCATTCTATTATTTGTTTGCAATGTTTGCTTGAATATATTCTTTTGATCATTATTTGTTTGCAAGGAAGATGATTATCTCTTTGTTTTATACATTACACAGTCACATAAATGCGCATCTGTGCCCCCATATGCTTGGTCATTATTGTTTGCCATATTATTTCCCATCTCTTTACTTGAGTTTTGAGGAATAATTAAGCCAAGTCTTTGATGAAAGCAGTATTACACATTATGAAACATGTAAAGAAGATGGTTAGCTTTCATTGTATACATTAATAATCATCTACTTTTCTTCTTGTTTTGCATTCTACTCGTGTTGATTTATCAAGCACGCTTGTAGACTTGTTTTAACTTGAAATCGTATTTATTTATGTAGTATTATGGTAGAGTCGAGTCCCTGGTATTATTGGTGGTATCACACAGTAGGAGTGTCTATTGAATGTTTGATTTTGTATATGACAACATCTGATGTATTGAATTTGCAGGTGCTGCACAAGACAAGGATAGTGCTCCTAATGGACATGCGGAAAAGAAGGAAAATCATCCTGCAGAGTCCAAAAGCTCCAAGAAGAAGAAAAAGAAAGCTTCCAAGGATGCAAAAGAATCACAGGATCAACCAAACAACTCAGGGGTGACTAATGGACCAAGTGAAGTTGCAGGAACTGAACAGTCGGAAGATGAACCATCAGCAGTTGACGTGAAAGAGCGACTAAAGAAGATGGCAACTGCCAAGAAGAAGAAAAGTACTAAAGAGTTGGATGCGGCTGCAAAAGCTGCTGCTCAAGAGGCTGCTGCCAGGAGAGCAAAACTTGCTGCAGCCAAGAAGAAAGAGAAGAACCATTATAACCAGCAGCCTGTGCGGTAAAAGCCCAGTTTCGTTCAACATCTTATATATGAGCATGTAATTTACCATTGTTCATATGACCAAGTTGTTCGAAATAAAGAGTGGGTTTTTGGTTTTGTTGAAGATGACCTTAATTGTATTGCGGATGACTACAGGAAGTTTCAGTTTGGCTTTTTTGTTTACTCAGTTGTCATTAGACATGTGGATTTGCCGGTTTTGCGCATATTTATCCTTGGGGAAGTAGTTAACTAGACATATCTCGTATGTCTGTATTGGCCTCCTTCCTCCATGTTTCTGTTGAGAACCTATTCCGGATCAATGGGCACAATCAGAAATTATTTTACTTGATGTTATGCTCTTTCAAACATACAAATCCAAATCCTTTTTACCTTCGAACCTGTAAAAATTTTCTTGAGACACACATAAGCAATCATATTTGAGAAGATTCAAGTTTGAAGTATAAGAAATAACAAGAATAAACTCTTTTGTTTGATGAAAGCAAAAGATACTTGAGAAGATGGAATGGGTGAGTGATGATTGATCCACATTGTTCTTCTGCCTTGTACGCTATTACCACCAGATAAGGTCATCTCAGACATTTCACACACACATATTCCCCCGTGGCATTTCCGTAAATAAAAAAACACACACCATTTACGTCCCAGTTGGCTCTCTCTCTCGTTCATTAGAAAACAGAAATTGAAGAACCCAGCTCTGCAGTTGAAGCAAACCCCAGAAAAAAGCTTCGTCTTCCTCAAGCAACAAAACCAGAAGCAGTCTCAGACCTAAACAATGCTCCTTTCGTTCACTCCAGGTTCTATTTCCCGCCTTCAATTCTTCGCTATTCTCTTCAATCCGAACACTCGTGTTTAGCTTTAGAGTAGAGAATTCTGAAAATGGATTAGAGTTTCACGGCTAGGTAGCGTGCTTAGGGTTCAAAACGGCGTTGTTTTGGCTAGCGATAGCGAGAGTGACGGCAAGTTCTAGGGCTATTTATATCGAACTAATCGAATGAAACCTCGCCGTTTTGTACAGTACTGTAACATTGTGCTTAGTTTCTAAAGCGGAAACTGCTATATAAGTTGAGCTATTAGATAATTGATTAAGAATTCTCTATTGCTGAATTGAGCTGTTTTGCTTTCGAGTCGAAATGATGTGATTGTTATCTTGTACTGTTTATATGCGTTGGATTTTGTGTGAGTTACTGATTGAGACTATTATTTATGTTGTTAGGGTTCAAATGTCTTGCCGCTTCATGAATTTATGATTTTTTGGGGGACTGAGAGCTGTTTCTTGGTCCCTGGCCGATGACTTGTGATTGGATGTTGATGCATAAGGGGAGACAATGAGCGGAAAACTCCATTGTGCATTTCTCGGGGTTCCGATTCACAGCTCTTTAAGTGGTAGAAACCATGGGAGTTTAATTCATTGGGACAGAAGGCATGTGGGGAGGAGGGTTGTCCGCAGGTGTGTGAGCGAAAAGCAGAATTATTGGATTACTCAAGCGATTCGAGTTTCACATTTTTGGGGGAGAAATGTGGAGTTGTTAAAGAGAACCTTTGAGCTGGAAAATGGGAAGGTACAATGTGTTAAAGAGCCTTTTGCTCAAAGCAAGGCTCTAGTGCGGTCTTTATCTCCTTTATGGGAAGAGGGGTTACTTTTATTTAGGTGCTCTGTGTTTGTGGCCGTGATATCTGGGGTATGCTTGTTGGTATGGTACGGGCAGACAAAAGCCAAGGTTTTATTGAAGCCAGGGTTTTGCCTTCTATTTGCTCAGTACTCGGTGAGTATATCCAGCGCGAAGTTGTTTTTGGTAAGGTTCGGAGGATATCACCTCTGAGCATCACATTGGAGGCCTGTTCAGTTGGCCCTCATGATGAAGAATTTTCTTGTGGTGAGGTCCCATCTATGAAACTTCGTGTTCATCCTTTTGCAAGTCTGAGGAGGGGAAGGATTGTGATTGATGCAGTTTTATTCCATCCAACTGTCCTGATTGCACAGAAGAAGGATTTTACATGGTTAGGGATACCCTCATCCGAAGGTAGTCTGCATGGGCACTTATCAACAGAAGAAGGAATTGATTATCGTACAAAAACCCGGAGGCTCGCTAGAGAGGAAGCAGCTGTTCACTGGGAAAGAGAAAGGGATGAAGCGGCTAGGGAAGCTGCGGAGATGGGTTATATTATTTCAGAGAAGGGTTCCACTCCATCTAAAGGTGACGATTCAAAGGAAGTTGATAGCCATTCAGGGGATTTAACGACCTCTGAATCGTTTTTATGCATGGATGAAAAGATGCACTGGAGAGATCACTGCATGGACACAGGTGTCGATTATGATATCAAACATGCAGACTTGGAGAAATCATTGGGTGTAAAAATACCGGGTTCAGGGCTTAAATTTTGGTCCAGGGTGATAAAGGGGCCTAGAAAGCACAAATTCAAAAGGAATGGCTATGGGAATGATATCTCTGCATCTGGTATGACTGCAAAGAGACGAATTCTTGGGGATAGTGCAGTGAGGGCACTTGCATATTTTCAGGGTTTGGCGCATAGGAAGTCTGATGAACCGTCACAGTTGATGGATCTTGACACCTATTTGATGAAGAATGAGGTTGATACTAATGCCAACACTGCTGGTGTAGGTATAAGTCAAGAAACTGTCAGAGATAAAAATCAGAATGGAAAAGGCTCTAGAGATTCAGCTGACCAAGCCCTTAAACAAAACCAGAATGCAATCAGTCATTTAAGCAGTTTTAATCTCATAGATGATCCGTTGGATCAGTCCAATGTAGATGAGAAATCCAGTAACCTATCCACTGAAAAAGTTTCAGAAGCTAATACCAGTTGTAATGTAAAAGATAAGGGTTTAAGAAATGATGTTAACAATAGTCATTCTGAGGATGGTGAATCCGAAAGGCGAGCAGGTGAAACATTGCAGAATTCAACGTCCACAGTACCTTCTTTTACAACATATGATCATGTTCCCATGTGGCCCCCAAGTCCGAAATTAGGGTTTCCCTCTTTTTCTATAAATGCTGGAGTTCCATTATCCCATCTTCTCTCTGGTCTCATTCAAAAGCTCATATCTAGCATGCGCCCCAGAGTTGAAGATATTGTTGCAGAACTTGTTGACGAGGTCAATATTGTGCAGCCTGAAGGCATTGAGAAGATGCTTCCAGTTACATTGGATTCTGTACAATTCAAAGGAGGAACACTCATGCTACTTGCATACGGTGACAGGGAACCTCGGTAGAGCCACTATATACTCTTGATAATTACACTATTCTATTGATGTAACTTATCGTGAGCATGAGTTTTGTTTTTATTTTTTTGGGTCGGTTTTATTCAAAAGACTACTGCTGCTGGATTTGTTTTATTTTTATCTTTTATTTTTTTTATTTTATTTTATAGATTATATAGATATTTGCTACTGATCAGGATGACTCATTTTAAAGATGCTCCTTAGTGGGAAATTTTTTTGGTATATTGAAAATTTTATTTACTTGTGCTAGATAAGATTTATACAGAATAATCATGCCTTTGCGTTTAATCTGAGCATTTATGATTTCCAATTCCATGTACTGTCTACAGAGAGATGGAGAATGTCAATGGACACGTGAAGTTTCAAAATCACTACGGTCGCGTGCATGTACAAGTAAATGGCAACTGTAAGATGTGGAGGTCTGAAATCATGTCTGAAGATGGTGGCTGGTTGTCTACCGATGTATTTGTTGACATTGTTGAACAGAAATGGCACGCCAACCTAAAAGTTGCTAACCTCTTTGTTCCGGTAATCTAGACACTGAAAGTAATATGATACATTCTTGAGACTGCCAAGTTCTTTCTTTTGCCTGAAGAGTAATACTGTGCTTTGTTTGCTTGGTTGCATTATTTCATATTGCAGCTTTTCGAACGGATTTTAGACATTCCAATAATTTGGTCTAAAGGAAGAGCCACTGGTGAGGTGCTTTTCTAACTTCAGATTATTTATTTTATTTTTTTGCATTTTAAACTTAAATTAAGGGAACACATCTCAGTTTATGCCTGTTACGTTTATTCTCTAGTGATATAATTACATTAATTTCCTTGTTGAGTAATCCTTCTTCTTAAATCTTATAACAAGATTGTGCATATCTGAATTCATTATTATTTAGCAATTTTTTCTGTATAATGTCACCCAACGTCTAGGGAGGAGGAGTTCGAGATTAGTTTGATCAGATTGAGTTATTTATTCACTTCCACCTTTTCAGGTTCACTTGTGCATGTCAAGAGGAGAATCATTTCCCAATCTTCATGGACAGCTTGATGTGACAGGGTTGGCTTTTCAAACAATTGATGCTCCATCATCATTTTCTGTATGTTGCTTATATATGGTCTTGAATCTTTATGAATATTTGCTGCTTGTTACAGTGATGTTTTATTTCCTGTCAAGTATAATTGTTAGTAGGTAGCACATGTAAATTATTTGCTATGGAAAATATTTACGTTAATCCTTGTATGGTCTCTAATGGTCCTGGTTAATAACTAAATAGTATAGAAAGACATTTGTGTTCAGTTTTAATACATAAGATCTGCACATATAGTACAATTTAATTCAAATGTTGAGACCATACAAGTGCTGTATGGAATGTGCACTTACTTAGACAGTCATAGTAAAAAAAACATGTAAAATTTATGAGTATTTTTTTCATGCGTACGTTATACAGTCAGAACTACCATGCTATTGTGCTTGATGGTCTTGGTTTTGTACCTCACATCCCTTCTATGCAGGACATCTCGGCAAGCTTATGTTTCCGTGGCCAGCGAATATTCCTACACAATGCAAGTGGCTGGTTTGGGGATGTTCCTTTGGAAGCTTCTGGAGATTTTGGTATTCATCCTGATGAAGGAGAGTTTCATCTTATGTGTCAGGTTTGTTATTGGAGATATCTCGGACAATGCACTAGAGTTCTTAAATTTCCGGCTAGAACAGAAGAAAAACGAGTACCTAAGTTTAGTTCAGCTATATAGAAGTAGATAAATAACGTCAAAAACACTACTGAAGGCCATCATGAATTGCATTTGTCAGCTGAAATTGATGATGTTCCTGGATGGTTTCAGATATAGTGTGTGTGTGTGTGTTTATGTAAGTTACAGTAAGAGTTCCTGTTGCCTTCTTTTTGTGCTAAAATCATTTCTTGGACAACCGGGCAGCTCATTTGAGCTTGGACCATCAACTTGAAACTACTTATTTGATTTCCTTTTTGTTTCATGAATTCTACTGCACAGGCATCTAGTAATCTTTGTATATTTCCAGGTTTCTTGCGTGGAAGTAAATGCCTTGATGAAAACTTTCAAGATGAAGCCTCTTATGTTTCCAGTACGTTTCTGTTGCATTTATTGTGTTTAATGGTGCGTCTGTTGTTTTGTTCTGTTTGGTAAATGGTAGTAGGGCAAAATTACATGTTAGCTCTTCTTCTCCCTGAATCCCTCCAAGCGTAGACAGTTGAACCCATTACTCCTCTCTTCTAAAGGGTAGTTTTTAATCACATATGAGAGTGCGTCTCTTTGTCATGGTATGACACTAGCATCTTGCTGTCAGAAAGCATGGTTTTTTTACAATGCTCTTGGTTTACTTATGTTAATTCATTCTATGGTTGAGTGTCTGCTTTCATGTGGTGAACTTGAAAGCAATACAAAACTTTTAAAAAGTCTCTGCGGAGTATCCATTGGTGACTGTCACATGTATAGCCTTCAATTGTCTGAAACACCTGTTTTCAGGTAGAAAAAGTCTGATGTTAAAATGTTAAATTGCTAATATTTTCTTTTGTGTGTTTAAAACCTCACCACTCCCCTCCCTTGATGGAACTCGAACCCACGACTTTCTATCTGAGAAATCATTCCCTTGCTTAAAGTGCTAATTCTTAATACTATATGTTTCAAATATATATATATATATATATATATATATATATATATTATATATATATATATATAATATTTATATATATCTTCTCTCTCTCTTTTCAATTGAAAAGAAAAGAACTCTTCCTGAGTTTTAGTATATTTTTAAATAATTGTGTGGTATATTTTAAAATGTGAAATAGTCCTCTGCCCTCTTACAATAAGACATTTACAGTTGATATATCAAATTACTCGGTGTATGTCTGAATCTTCCCTATGTAGCTGGCTGGTTCAGTGACTGCAGTGTTTAACTGTCAAGGTCCTTTGGATGCTCCTATATTTGTGGGAAGTGGAATGGTATCTAGAAGGATGTCCCAATCAGTTTCTGACTTTCCTCCATCTGCCGCATCAGAAGCAGTTTTGAAAAGTAAGGAAGCTGGTGCTGTGGCAGCATTTGATCGTGTACCATTTTCATGCGTATCGGCCAATTTCACTTTTAACACGGATAGTTGTGTAAGTTTATGAGGAGCTACTTAAATGATACTGAAATTGAAATTGATTTTCCTAATGCAAGTGTACCTCTATTCTTGTACGCTTATCCTGTATTTTTGCATAGGTTGCTGACTTGTATGGAATTAGAGCTAGTCTTGTTGATGGTGGTGAAATTCGTGGGGCTGGGAATGCTTGGATTTGCCCAGAGGTATGTACTTGCTGATGAGATCACCTTTTCAAATTGTCCAAAAATTTAGCCAAGCTTTGTAGATATATCTCAGTGAGTCATTCTCTTGGTTGAGAAGTGTGTATACTGACACAAAAACATTAAGTTTATCTGGTTGTCAACATCTTGCATGGGTGAAAAACTGTCAAGTTTTCGTTTCAGTTTCTATCTGGGTTGTCAACATCTTGATCGGTGAAAAACTGTCAAGTTTTCGTTTCAGTTTCCCTTTGAGGCTTTTAAATAATATTTCTGTTGGGTTTTAAATCTTTGTGATGATGTGTAGCACAGTTGATCAACTTTAATTTTTTAAAATCTAACCGTGTGATGCCTCTACACAGGGTGAGGTCGATGATACATCAATGGATGTGAATTTCTCTGGAAGTATGTGCTTTGATAAAATTCTGCATCGATATATTCCAGGGTATCTTCAACTGATGCCACTGAAATTAGGGGATTTAAATGGAGAAACAAAACTTTCTGGATCATTACTGAGACCGTAAGACTCCTGGGTCTGCCTCGTATCTGTTGCTTAAGAATTATTCATGTTGTTGCCTTTATGCTTCTACTGGATTTTTATGGTTTTTCATCATTTAATAATACAGCTGATGATGATGATAGTCTGCATTTGATGTTAGAACTTCAACTTTGTGTCATTTTTCTAATGTAGGAGGTTTGACATTAAATGGACTGCTCCAAAAGCCGAAGGGTCCTTCAGTGATGCTCGAGGAGATATCATAATAGCGCATGATTCCATTACTGTTAGTTCCTCATCTACTGCCTTTGACTTGTCCTCAAAAGTTCAAACATCTTACAACGATAAAGATCGGAACAAAAGAGATGCTGAGACAAAGAGTGACATGCCATTTGTTGTTGAGGGAATCGACTTGGATTTACGTATGCGTGGTTTTGAGTTTTTCAGCTTGGTATCTTCTTATCCTTTTGATTCCCAAAAACCATGCATTTGAAAGCAACAGGGAAGATCAAGTTTCAGGGAAAAGTATTAAAGCCTTTTAGTATTTCTACTGGGCAAGAATTTGATTCCGAGAGAAATAAGCAACAGATGAATATGACTGATGAAGGAAAGACAGATAGTCTTGTAGGAGAGGTTTCAATTTCGGGTCTCAAATTGAACCAGTTGATGCTGGCCCCTCAGTTGGCTGGATCATTGAGCATTTCACGTGAGTGTATCAAGGTAGTGCAAAGAATGTTTACATGTTTCACCTCTTATTTTCCTTGGAACTGAGCTTATATATATATATATATCTGTGTGTGTGTGTGTGTGTGGTTATGGTAAGCATTATAGTTATAGTCATGGTCTATCGTATCACGGAAGCTCTTTGTAACTTTCAGTGTGCCAATGCTACTTTTATATAAGTAACTTCTGTTTCAAAGAAGCATGTTAAAGATTTAGCGAGTGAGTTTCCACTTTTTGAAATTGATATGTTGCCTTGGAACGCTCATGCCTGAGTACTTAAAAAAATATATTTCATAACTGTGGCGTCATAATCAGATTCTGTTGTACATTATACATGTTACCACTAGGAATCAAAATGCCATTAAATGATTCCACTAAGAACATCGTGTGGTGTGGTTAGTGTAACATTCGTTTTGATGTGATGAGATATGGTCTGATAATAAAGGAAGAGTTAGTGTTGACCAACTATATTTATGACTTATTATTGCTTATTCTATGCTTCTGACAGTTCCTTCTAACATATGAGGTCTTTCTATTTGTGCAGTTAGATGCCACAGGCAGGCCAGATGAAAGTCTTGTGGTGGAGTTTGTTGGGCCACTGAAACCTAACAGTGAAACTCACATGCAAAGTGGACAACTGTTATCTTTCTTCCTTCAAAAGGGCCAGCTAAAAGCGAACATTTGCTTCCAACCATTTCATTCTGCTAGCTTGGAGGTACCTATATTTGAGCAAAGTTATTATCTTCCTATTTCACCCCTCTCGTGGTGACTTTTAGTGATAGCAAATCAAGTACATAACACTTTTGTTGGTCTTTGTGTATGTTAATAGATACGTCAGTTACCACTTGATGAGTTGGAATTAGGTTCACTCCGTGGAACAATACAAAAGGTTAGCCAGCAGCCTCCTGTGTTTATTATTTTCTGTCTCCCCTCTCTCCCCCTTCCGATTCCCTCTCTGGTACTCATTTGGTTACGATGTCAAGAGTGGCAAAGATGCACTGGAACTTAGATTACTTTGATGTTCATTCTAACTAAAGCTTCAAGGACCTTACTTGCATGGCTAATTTAACCATCTTCTTTATAACATTGTCTTTGACCATCACTTCATGGTACTTCTCAGAGGTAGAGTAGAAAAAAATGTATTGAAAAAATCTGAGTTTGTCATACGATGTCTTTCCACAGGAATTCTGGAAATACTTTTAATGGTTGTTCACCGTTGCTTTTATGCATTATATCATTAGTGAAATTTAATTTTGACTCTCTTGAGTCATAATCTAGTTGAGTATATAAAAGAAGGTTGATCTGTTGGTTGTTTCTAATTTCTACTCAGATGCTTTATCATATTGAATGGTTAAAGCTGGTTTTTTTGCTTTCAGGCAGAAATTGAGCTTAATCTTCAGAAAAGAAGAGGTCATGGGCTGCTATCTGTACTTCGGCCAAAGTTTAGTGGTGTACTAGGTGAAGCCCTTGATGTTGCTGCTAGATGGAGTGGGGATGTCGTAAGTACCTTACCAAAGGGTGTTTGTACTTTTCTTGTCCTCATGGATGACTGGATATATTGTTTTGGGACTTCATTGAAAAGATTGTTCTGTTCATATCTTTTATATTGCAAATTTGAATGTTGATAATTAAGGAAGGTTCCCAGATGTCCATGCTTGTCAAATTGAATTTAGAAAACTCAGAAAGTGAAAATTGCATTTTGAAGGAAGTGATGTTTTGTTTGAGTTCTCTTTTGCTTGTTTATCTCTGCCTAAGGCCTCTATGTCTTCTTTCTGTACCATATGTTGCTGATTTGAATGTCATACTTTTTTTTTTTTAATAATGTAATTGATATCTCTGATTTCGGTAAATATACAGAATCCAGAAATTGACCACATTTCATTCAAGTAAATATTTCAAGATATTAGATTTTTTTACACTGACCATTGCCAGGAGTATTCCCCATATTTGGAAAGTAAATTAGGTTTTGGTTGATACTCTAATTTCTTCAATTATTAACTTCAAGCTTTGTTTTAAAAGTTGTTCTTAAGATGACATCAGGGGGAGTGGGTATATCTGAAGCTTAATGAGATGCACTACTTTCTATGGCTATGTCAAACTCTTTTGGAATGAATTGATAGCAATACCTTGAAAAAACAACAATTTATCTTCACTGTTTTGGGGTTTTCTGCTGCGCTACTACAAATCTTCTGTATAATAAATATGTCTGATATTGGTACTTGTTGATGACCATTATTTAGATCACTGTCGAGAAAACTGTCTTGGAGCAAAGCAATAGTCGTTATGAGCTTCAGGGTGAATACGTATTACCTGGCAGTCGAGATCGCAACCCTTCTGGGAAGGAAAGTGGAGGTCTATTGAAAAGAGCGATGGCTGGGAATCTGGGTAGTGTAATATCTTCTATGGGAAGGTGGAGAATGAGACTGGAGGTTCCTAGAGCTGAAGTTGCTGAGATGCTTCCCCTTGCCAGACTTGTTTCTCGAAGTACAGATCCTGCTGTTCACTCGAGATCAAAGGTTATATCTTGCTAAATTTAATCTTAGCCAAACAATAATTTTGTCAAAAATAGTACCCAAGTGTAATAGACTTGCAGTGGTTATGAAACGACTGAATCTACTACATATCACATCCTCGTCAACCTATTCTGCCTATACATTTATTCATCTGTCTTTCTCTCTTATCTGCTAAGACTTGGTAAACCTTTTCTTTTTGTAAATAAGATTGTATGATTTCACTGGCAGTCTTTTTCTCTTTTCCCAATCAAAGAATTGTATCTGCTTTCATGAGTTCTAATTTGGATTGTATGATTTTACAAAGGAAACAACGAGAAAACACACTGATTGTACATGTTTCTGTGGCCCTTGCATGCAGGACTTCTTTGTTCAAAGCTTGCAGTCAGTTGGTTTATATACAGAAAGTCTCCAAGAACTGCTTGAGGTACTTTTCAGAGGAATCACCATATGTGCATTCTTATTAATGTGTAGCTCTTGAATGCCCATCATACCTAATGAAATAGCAATAATGACCCTAGAAGTATTAAGTAAGCTGCATATCTCAAAGTCAGGCCTTTTATAAAGCAATGCCTATTTTAAAACTCATCATTTATCATCGCTGTGTAACATTGACCCTAAAAGTATTAATTAAGCTGCATATTCAATGGAAACTTTGCACCATCCTATTTACTTGTAACATCTGACTTTGCTGAAGTCATTTGTGAGGGCACCTTTTGTTTTGTGTCAATTTTATATATCATGGTGTTGCATGTCTAGAGTTTGTTTGTACCTTTTAAACATTACAGTTGCTGTGATTCCAGGACCAGAATTATATGTGTGTGTTATATATTTAATTTATTCTTGTATTCTATTTCAGGTCATACGGGGACATTACACCCCATTAAGTGAAGTTATTCTGGAAGATGATCTCCCAGGTTTAACCGAGCTCAGAGGTAGCTGGCATGGCTCTCTTGATGCAAGCGGAGGTGGCAATGGGGACACAATGGTATGCATTGTTCAATTCTGTAACAGTGCCAAGTTTAAATACTGATCACTTCTGTCTATAAAATGCAAGAATAAATTTCAAAATTGCAAAGATATATAGTTGTGGACAATTGCTTGTTGGGACAGAAATAATTGTAAATGCTGAGTAGGGGATTCATACTACAAAGTGATGATCACTTTCATTTTGAGATTTGCTCCTTGATACTTTTAATTCTATTTAATCTCAGTTTAAGGGGAAAACCAACTTCATCTAAGGTAATAGGATCACTCTTTCTTGTCCACTTAGGGATTCCAGGTTTATAACCTGGAAAACATAGCCACCATGATTACTTGGTTCTGGCTTATAAGCTTTGTCCTCTAACAGTTGGTATTATCAATATTCCTTTCTTGTCAGGCAGAATTTGATTTTCATGGGGAAGACTGGGAGTGGGGAACCTACAAAACTCAGCGTGTTCTGGCAGTAGGTGCATACAGCAATGATGATGGTTTGCGCCTAGAAAAGATCTTTATTCAGAAAGACAATGCCACAGTCCATGCAGATGGGACTTTGTTAGGGCCGAAAACAAATCTACACTTTGCTGTTTTGAACTTTCCTGTCAGTCTGGTTCCCACCGTGATTCAGGTCATTGAATCTTCTGCTACCGATGCTGTTCAATCTCTACGACAATTTTTAGCACCAATTAGAGGCATATTGCACATGGAAGGTGATCTTAGAGGGAGTCTGGCAAAACCAGAATGTGATGTGCAAGTAAGGCTCCTGGATGGTGCCGTTGGGGGGATTGATCTTGGACGAGCTGAAATTGTTGCTTCGCTCACCTCAACCAGTCGTTTTCTGTTCAATGCAAAATTCGAACCAATCATCCAAACTGGGCATGTACACATTCAGGGAAGCGTGCCTGTTTCTTTTGTTCAGAATAACATGTTAGAGGAAGAAGATTCAGATAAGGATAAAAGCCGAGCTACTCCCTGGGACCATGGTTGGGTGAAGGAAAGAGGCAGAGTGTCTAGCGATGATGCCAGTGAAAAGAAACTTCCAAGAGAGAGAAATGAAGAAGGCTGGGATACAGGATTAGCTGAAAGCCTTAAAGGTTTAAACTGGAACATATTAGATGTAGGGGAAGTCAGAATAGATGCTGATATAAAAGATGGGGGCATGATGATGCTGACTGCATTATCTCCTTATGCTAAATGGCTTCAGGGTAATGCTGACATCATGCTTCAGGTAAATATTTTGATGTTCTATAATTTCTTAAACTGGTGGCCCACCACTCCCCTGCCCTCATTCTGTTATGTTTAAGTTCAGTACATATCAATTTCTGAAGTTTCATGTCAAATAAACAGGTCAGAGGCACAGTTGAACAACCGGTGCTGGATGGATATGCATCCTTCCACAGGGCATCTATCTCATCACCGGTTCTCTGGAAACCACTCACAAACTTCGGTGGCACAGTTCATGTAAAATCAAATAGGTTATGCATCACTTCATTGGAGAGTAGAGTAAGTAGAAGGGGTAAGCTGTTTGTCAAGGGAAACCTCCCCCTTAGAACAAGTGAAGCATCCCTTGGAGATAAAATTGAATTGAAATGTGAAGTTCTGGAAGTGCGGGCAAAAAATATTTTAAGGTGCTGATCTGAATTTCGTTTAAATGTATCTTTCGAGTTGAAGTTCATTCACATCATACATTAGGTTTGTTTTTGGGTTCATATGCTGATTAAAATTTTCAACTGTTTCCAATGATGATGTTGGTCTTGAATTTTGTAATGGTTATTGTGTTGTGATCACGTATTTGGTAAAAAAGAAGGGTACAAAAGCAAACAACGAAAGGAAGCAAGAAGGGATGGTATATCCTTCTTCTGGGGGTCATATCGTTTTATTTGTCATCAAAGTTGATCCATGTTTATTTGCTGTCTTAGTTGCATGTTTCTTTTTGTGCTGCCCAAAGAAAACTGATGTGATACCTAATTTCAGTGCCCAGGTTGACACACAGATGCAGATAACTGGTTCCATATTGCAACCAAACATATCTGGAAATATTAAATTGAGCCATGGTGAAGCATATTTGCCACACGATAAAGGTAATGGGGCTGCCCCCAATAGATTGGCAACTAGTGAGCCGAAGCTTCCTAGTACAGGTGTTGATCGAGCAGTTGCCTCAAGATATGTTTCACGGTTTTTCAGTTCACAGCCTGCTACTTCAAGGACAACATTCCCTCAACCTTCAGGTAAGGCATTAGTTTGAAAGTTCCTCGTTAGTTTGATGAGCTGTTTCTGATATTTTAATATGAGATGGAATGTTTTTTGGTTTATACAATTAGTACATTTTTCGATGACTGCAAACTCTGCTTAACCTTCTGCTTTCTGGACAGTAGTGGTTAAGCAAGCTGAACAGGGGATGGAGCAAGTGAGCATCAAACCGAATGTAGATATTCAACTTAGTGATTTGAAGCTTGTTCTAGGACCAGAGCTGAGGATTGTTTATCCTTTAATTCTAAACTTTGCTGTTAGTGGAGAGCTAGAGTTAAATGGTCCAGCTCATCCCAAATCGATACAACCTAGAGGCATCTTAACTTTTGAAAATGGTGATGTCAATCTTGTTGCTACTCAGGTTAGTGACACACATATATATTCTTGTAGATGACTGTACCTTTTCTTCTGGTTGGAGTTCAAGCTTATCCTTCTACTGCTTCTTTTCTTTGTCTCCCTACTTCTGCCTTGTTTTTCTGTAACATCTTGTGACCAACCTTTCCAATTTCAGGTGAGGCTCAGGCAAGAGCATCTGAATATTGCAAAGTTTGAGCCTGAACATGGATTAGATCCAATGCTAGATCTAGTTTTAGTGGGGTCTGAGTGGCAATTCAGGATTCAAAGCCGAGCCAGCAACTGGCAGGAAAAACTGGTTGTGACCTCCACCCGTTCTGTGGAACAAGATGCCCTCTCACCTACTGAGGTAATATTTTTTCAAGTTGGCAATTCATTTTCCAGTTCCTTCTGTAATGCATGAAATGATGAGTCCAATATTTTATTAGTATGTACTTGGATATAACTATAATAGACAGACATAGAAAGCTGCATGTAAACTATGTTGCTGGAATCATTTGTTAAAACACAAGCCCAGTTTTTTTCATTCCTTTCTATCAGTCTCAGAACCTTTTGTTTCTCCTGAAGTTCTGCTTTAGTTAGTGTGTCGGATTGCAGAAGTTGGTTGAATTTTTCATTACCTGGAATTATAGGCAATTTAATCTGATCATTTGTTCATTATACATAGGCTGCTAGAGTCTTTGAAAGTCAATTGGCCGAGTCCATCTTGGAAGGGGATGGGCAACTTGCATTTCAAAAGCTTGCAACTACAACACTTGAAAAACTAATGCCGAGGATAGAAGGGAAGGGAGAGTTTGGTCAGGCAAGGTGGAGGCTTGTGTATGCACCGCAGATCCCTAGCTTGCTTTCTGTTGATCCTACTGTGGATCCTCTCAAATCCCTGGCCAGTAATATTTCATTTGGTACGGAAGTTGAAGTCCAACTCGGGAAACGTCTTCAGGTATTTTCAAGCGAACTCCTTAATCCACTTTCAATATTGTTGCAACTCACATTTGATTCAACTTGGTAGATATAATTTTTACCTTTGAATTTTGTTATGATAACACGAGATTATTGTCTCCTCTAGGCCTCAATTGTTCGACAAATGAAGGACTCAGAAATGGCAATGCAATGGACACTGATCTACCAGCTTTCCAGCCGCTTGCGTGTTCTCCTGCAGTCCGCTCCGTCAAAACGCCTCCTTTTTGAATACTCTGCTACATCTCAGGATTAATCAGCTACCCACTATACTTTTAGCTGTGAACCAGATGGAAGTGTTCACTTGTAGCTTTTAAATTTTCCCTAGTGAGTTGTACATATCACACTATTTTTTGCTCAAAATTAAATGAGCCCCTGTTGGTAAGTTCACCATGCTGACTTTGTACATAGTTCGATATATGATCAATGAAAGGAAATTACCAGTTCTAAGTATCAATTGCATCAATGACTTCTACTACCTCAAGAACACTAGGGATTTTATTTTTTTTTGCATTTCATAATCTCCACTATATTAACTAATTTAACTCGATGTGGAATTTCTCAGAAACTTCTTCAAACACAAAAGAACACAAGTAAAAGAATCAAGAGCCAAAATTTGAATGGTAGAATACAAATTTCTCAAGTTTGCACTAGTGGGACAAGAAAATCGAGTATGCAGTCACCAAAATCTCCATGGATCCTTGAATGGAGGAACATAGTTTTCTGTAGGAGGAAGGAGATGAAATGAATCTACAGTTTTCTTCAAGATAGGTCCCAACTGCATTACAAAAATTTCATCAATCTTAGTCTGTAGGCAAAGAAGATGTATATAACAGTAGAGATAGAGAGAGAGAGAGTTACAATGGTCCACTGCTTGTTGAGAGTTGAAGCGTTTATAGAGTACAGGTAGCCTGCAATTAATTTTCTGTAAGGTTTAGTAAGAGGTTTTAGGTTGCAATATCAACTCATGAATAAAAAGCTGCAAACATTACCATCTCGTTCGGTTGTTGAAGCCACATAGTGGCGGTAACTGTTCGATTCTTGAGCCTGCACGAGTCATAACAGCTGTAAGAACCATGAACAAACCAGGAAGTTTGAAGATATATTTGTACTAATAATACTGCTAGAAAGAAGAATTACGGTTTTTGTGGGTGCTTTGCGGACAAGGTACTCAAAATTCCAGTATGGCTGACCATCAATCTGAGGAATAAACAATGGTCACGCTTCATATATACCAAGTAGATTTTGCAATGATGATATCAGCTATGCAAACCATTGAAGGGGTTGGAAAACTTACTTCACTAGTATGTGCATCAAGAACTGAACTCTCAGCCATTCGCTGAGTTGAGGTAACGCGCTGCAAGAAAATATAACAGTGTACTGAAATCAGAACCTAGATTTTCCAAGAATCTCAGGTCTTGTATGCTCTGTAATGGCTAAGGCTCTGATGATCACTTTTGACATAGTTCTAGTCATGGTTAAATTTCAAAAGGAAAAGTCTGACAAGATGATGATCACTTTTGTTACTAATAGACTTTGATATGTTCATTTCTATTTATTCAACAAAACATGTCAACTAATCAGCCTTAAAACAGAATGCTATGAAAAAAGGAGCATAAGATGGAACAATACCAATGCAGACTTGTCAGCCAAAACAGAATCAGCAACCTCTTTTGCAGTCCATGTACTCTTGTCCGGTGATTTTATAATCTTCGAATTTGGAGGACCTATCTGAATCAAACAACACTAGATTACAACCCTTCAATAATAACCAAAGGGGATTGCACTAAACGAAAAGTGATTTGTCAGGAGTTACCGTAATGGAAATTATGAGATTATCGATAATGTCAACACGTTCAGAGACAATGCGCAGGCGTGCATCAGCTGTATAACATACATAACAAAGTTCAGTAAGTATAAAGCATAGGATCAATGTTCAAAGACTACATCATTCAACTCGTAACGCTGACTTACGAGATAATGGTGCAGCCGATGAATATCGTTCTGGTTTTCTTGATTCCACCCTAAAATTAGATGAAAAGAGTCAGGTCCCTACACTATATGAGAGCAATAATGACAAAGAATTCAACTAGTTTGCTTCTGTGCTAACAAAGACAAAACAGAATCTAACTGCAAAAACTATTTATATTGGAGTTTATTTTGAAGAACGGAATAAGTTAAAAACATATTCAAAATGTTCAGAGCACAAACTACAAATGAGCATCAAGCCCCGTTTATATTCATATTACTTCCTGCAGCACAACCATGCACACAGTTTATCGAATTAAAAGGAAAAAAAAATCTTACCATTTGAAGATGACCTTCTTAGATGGCAACTCCACTGGGTAGAGATAAGAATAACAATTTATTTCATCACTAAATGAAGCCATTTTCACGTCTCCTTCTGCAAGGGACCCTGCAATGGCGGTTCACTTAACAATTGTTTAACTGAAAACTGGAACCTTTAGCAAAATCTTCAAATGGTATCTTATAACTAACATGTATACTAATTGCATACAGTATATATAGTTCCACAAACATTATAAAACCAAGAGATGAAGCTTTTGAATTTCCATCTTCTTTAAACCCCTCTAAAGCATGAACCAAGCAAAACTTACCTGAAGATGGCAAAACTGTTAGTAGTGGAGAAGAAACTCCAAACAGCAATAACTCCCTTCTGCAAAACCCATTTTGCAAATTGGGTTTGGAGCATGGTTCAAGTATCTGCTCTACCCTGCATTTGCTCTGCTGCACTAGAGTTCTGTTCTGCTCTCTAAGACACAACACCATCAATTTAGGAAGATAAAAGAAGAAAGAGAAAGAAAACCACATCCATATATGGAAAAGATGAACTTCAAGTGCACAAGGAGAGACAGAGAGAGTACCTGAAGCAGAGGTTTGGAGGAACAAGAAAGTGACTGGATGTGAAGAGAGAAAGAGAGGGAGAGAGAATAACCATTATTGATTGCTCCTCTCTTGTTTCTCTTTAGCTTTCCTCTTCCTTCCTTCCTTCCTTCCTTCCTTCTCTCTGTTAGCTCATCCACACAAATTGTCCCGTTACCCGGTAACTGTAAAAACAGTTTTGACAGTTGCATCATATAGAATTTCTAAAAAAATGAACTATTCAGGACTGTCCTAAATAATTTTACCGGTCCATTACTCTGTAAGTTGTAACTACCACTAACACAGCGCCACGTAATTCAGTTACAGCATTTGACCTGATTTCCAAAGAAAAAAAGAAAAAAAACGTCCGCGTCACGAAGCAAAGTGGAAAAAGAAACTTATATATAAATTGATTTCTCAATAACATTATTGGCACTCCTCTCTCGCTCCCGTCATCACCGATCTCCAAATCCGCCCTCACTCTCTTCTCCGTTGGCCTCTCTCGATCGTCTTTCGCGCCCTCGGTGAGCTTTCCTCTGACCTCAACCTCGCTTTTTTTCTTGATCTTGATCGTGCGAGAAGCATGTGATTTGCACTGAAATTCGAGTTGTTTCTTTTCGATTTTCAATTTCCGGATGAATATGTGTGTTTGTGTGGCTCTAGGTGATGAAATTGAGTTTTTTTTGGAGTTGATTACTGTATGGATTTTGTTTAGAGTGAATCTTGATCTGGATGTTTTTTTGTTTTTGTTTTTGTTTTTGAGATCCATTTCTCAAACAAAATGGATTTGAATTTTGATAGTGATCTGGTGTCGTATGAAGCACTTACTTAAACCTTTTGGAAATTAGAGGAGTTTATAATTTACTGACTTTAGTAGTTTTTAAAGGATTAGTAATTTTTAAGAGAGCTCAAGGACATGTTATGGTCAGACCTGCACCGTGTAGCTTACTCTCGGAGTAACTTCAGAATGAAGTAAGAAGCAGTGAAGTTGGATTATCTGTTCTTAATATGTTGGATTCTGCGATTTGTTTTTTTGTTTTTTTTCAGTCTTTCGTGAATATTATTGAATGTTGTTTTCTGATAGCTTGTTTGTATTTTAATTTTCTTGGGTGGCAGTGAAGATTTATGAACTGAGGCCATGAAGCCAGGAGTGTCGTCTTTGAATCCATATGCAGCAGCATACATTCCCCTCTCCAAAAGGGAGGCAGATGATAGACCTTTTGCAACATCAAAAGAATCTAACCGCAACAATGATGCAGTCTGGTTTGGGGCCCCTCATAGTATGAACCAGAATCAAAACCATAGCAAAGCTTATCTTGGATCTGATTCCCCTGGTACTGCAGCACTTCTCAGTCCAAAGGCGTTTGCTCTAAACAACTACCCTCCCCATGGTTCGTATGGTTCATCGTCACAGAATGTGAATGAAGTGACAGAAAATGAGGAATTTGATATGGATTTGGAGTATCTTCAGATGGCATTTCCTGGTATTTCTGATCAGTCTCTGGCTGATGTTTACTTGGCGAACAAGGGGGACCTGGAAGCAACCATTGACATGCTGAACCAACTTGAGGTATCTTTCATTTTTCATTGGGGAATTTTATATTCTTCATACATTTTCCTCCACCAATTGTCCATATGCTGCTGTTTTCTAATACTTAAGGGTGCTGCTTGCAATTTGGAAACAATGGAATCAGTTAGTTATCCTGGTTTATTTATAGCAATTCATGCTTTATTATCTTGGGATGTCCTATATAATAGGTCAAAACTGGAGTCTAGTTGAAGCATGAACTGTATAGGTGGTATGTGCTTCAAGCCACTTGTGTTGAATTTCCTAAGAAATCAAACCAGGCTCTCCTTTTCCTATGGCATTTTCCTCTTGCAAGTTCATTTGAGTGCTTTTTTGTGTGTGCGTGTACAATTGGCTTATAGTAATAGTAATACTTTATGTCCATATACACCACATTTTTTTGATTCGATGGAAATTATATTTCCGCTATAAGTGTTTGATTGCTTAAGATTTAATTATTTAAGCAATTTTTCCACAGTAAAGTGATGAATCTTCTTGTTCGATTAATATGAAGGTCTAGTGGAGAGGTAGGTAATCTGTGTGCCTTGAGCATGTACTATCTACAAGAGGGGGATGGTAGTTGAATGGCTAGAATGCATCTTGCTTTGTTAGTATGGGTATTAACACAAGCTCAGGAATAGTCTTATCATTTCAATCGATGCCTATTATTCACCTTCCATAAGATTCTTCAAGAATACTTTTATACGCACATTTGCCAGTTGTGATAACAATGACTTTAAATCTTAATTATTTCAGTTCTACACAGTGGAGTCTTCTGAGAGTCTTCCAGACACTTTGGACATCGGAGATGTTTCTGAATCTGGGATGTCACCAAAATCTGCATGGAAACTGAAGAATGTAGCAGCAGGCGAAGCCAGTGGTTCACCCAAATCTTAGCTCCTATCCGGTCCTGTTTGTTTGACTTTGTGGAAACAAAAAATGTCTGTAGTGATTTGCTTTGACATATGTTTGGTTATGGGTAAAAAGTATATAAAATAGAGGAATATCTTCTCTTGGGGCAATCATGCACTACACATAGTTTGACAATGGTTGTATAGCTCTAGATGCTTGTTTTCAATCTTCTCATTTCATAGACCCCTGTGTTTCTATGGGCCCGAAGCTCATTGTGCAGTTGTCCATGCAGCTTGCGGATTTTTTTTTAAATGAAAATGAAATGTCAATCAACTGTGAAGTAAATTGTGCATTCCATCATTTGTCATTCGCTGGTGATTCGTATCCTTTTACGTACACACTAAATACCATGGTTCATTTATCTCTGCATGAAAGAGGTAACCAACCACCATACTGCACAGCAACATTTTTATATAAACCAAATGGTTATGAAGTCTATATCTGGTTATGAAGGACAAGGAACTATTGATGGTTAGACGGTATTTGATTATGGAGCTGAACTATTGATAAGGAACCATTGACAACGCTTTTTCCTTTTCTTTTCTTCCTGAGCCTGTGTATGAATAAGATCAGTCTCGAGGCTCTTCTAGTCATGGGAGATCTATAACCTATGAACTGTTATTTACACCTTCACCATTATTCGATGAGACTCTTGGTGCTCTGTGAGAGTTTGAGTAACGCACACAGAACTGAGAACCAACGTCCAACGGATCATATATATCTTTTTGACATGACGCATATATATATATATATAGAGGCCCAATCAGGCGGACGTCCGCACTTTAAGGCGATTGCGGACGTCCGCTTTGGAACGGCTACGTGTATATATATATATATACACAGTTCCCTTCCAGAACGGGACGCCACTTTGAAATTAAAGTGTGGTGCTCCTCATTTCGTATTTTGCATTTTGCTCATTTTTAGGTCACATTTTCACATCTTCACCGTTCAATATCTATAACATAGTGTGTAGATAATTCATGCAAAGTTTCATTCAAATTGGTCATTTAGGTACCTAATTAGATTAAATGAATTAACTGAACAAAATCTATTCAAACGGAACCGTTCGTGTAAATCATAATTATGGAAACTCAAATGATCTCCAAGGAATATGTATTTAAAAACTCTCTCTTGCAAAACGTCCTTGTGCTATAACAAAAACATTACCCTATATCAAAATAACAGACATATTGATCAAAAGTAGGTGAAAAGTGTGTATGGGATTTTCGTTGTAATATATCATTGTACGTGAAGTCCTCAACTCTCATCGGTTCAGCTTGAGCTTAAATTTAGATGTTGGACAGTTAAACATGTCCGTGAGCTGCGGTAGTAAGATAAAATATCCATCAAACACATAACACGGTCTCAACAAAATAATACACAAGAATAACATTGTCTTCACAATCACAACCTTAAACAAAAACCAAATTTCTCAGAGGATCTATTTCATCATAAAATTTTGAAGTAGGGAAGAGAGACCAATCGTCAACTGCAATCCCCATATCAACCTTTTTCTTGTGGTCTCTGACTATTTATGACCACCACCTTTTGTGATCTTTTTTCTTCAGACAAAGACAAAGGTGGATGGTGATCGGGGTTTTTGTGGAAAGTTGTGATTTTGAAGCATTGAGTCTGATCTGATATTGATTGTTTTGACATTGGAATTGTGGGTTTTGATTGACAATCAAGAAGGAGATAGAAAATGGGTGTGGATTACTATAACATATTGAAAGTGAATAGCAATGCTACAGAAGACGATATCAAAAAGTCATATAGAAGGCTGGCCATGAAATGGCACCCTGACAAGAATCCCAATGACAAGAAAGAAGCTGAAGCCAAATTCAAGCAGATTTCTGAGGCCTATGAGGCATGTTCTTTTTCCTTCTGGTATTTATGTTACACAATTTGATTCCTCTATGTATTTATAACAATAGGGATGTAAAAGAAGAAAGGTTCTATGTTGGTTTTGTCAATTGTCAAGGTTATATAATTTATGCTAGGGGTGTATTGGATAAGTAACAAACAAGTGATTGTAATAGGACATCCAGTACTTGAATTGTCTACATTTTCATTCACAACCAAAGGAAGGGTAGGAAGCATTAGCTTGTGATTGGTTATGGATTGAATAAAATGGCAGGAAACAGTTTTACGTGTACTGAATGAAACTAAAAGAATGAAATGTTGTGTGAATATTCAGGTCTTGAGTGATCCTCAGAAGAGGCAAATATATGATCAGCATGGAGAGGAAGGATTGAAAGACATGCCACCACCTGGAAGTGGTGGATTCCCATTTGGTGGTGGCAGTGGCGGTGGCTCAAAAGGATTCAATCCTAGAAATGCAGAGGATATCTTTGCAGAATTCTTTGGAAGTAGTCCTTTTGGATTTGGATCATCAGGACCTGGCAGATCTTCAAGATTCTCGTCCGATGGTGGAGGGACGTTTGGGGGATTTGGTGGAAGCAATGAAAATGGTTTTCGATCATATAGTGAGAACGTTACACCAAAGAAACCAGCAGCAGTTGAGAGCAAGTTGCCATGCAGCCTTGAGGAGCTGTATACTGGTTCAACAAGGAAAATGAAAATCTGTAGAACTGTGGTTGATGCAAATGGGTATGTCACTTTAACACTGTCCCAATTTTCTTCCCTTTATTAGTATTATTGGTTACTTGAGAGTTACTCTAGTTGAATTCATATGACTTACATGTAATGATCAATTTAACTAGAGCAATGTTAAGTAGTCCAGAATGAAGTTAGTTTCTTAATTTCATGGATCGTATCTAGCTGACTCGGGATGTTCTTAACCATTGGAAATGATCGATACAGACGTCAAGCGCCGGAAACAGAAATATTAACCATTGAAGTGAAGCCTGGATGGAAGAAAGGAACCAAGATCACATTTCCGGATAAAGGTAACGAACAGCCTGGCCAGTTACCTGCAGACCTTGTTTTTGTGATCGATGAGAAGCCTCATGATGTATACATAAGAGATAGCAATGACCTCCTCATTACAAAAAAGGTGTCATTAGCTGAGGCATTGGGTGGAACTACAGTGCAGCTCAAAACACTAGATGGGCGTGACCTATCAGTCCCGGTGACTGAAATAGTCAGCCCTGGCTATGAGCTGCTTGTTGCCAGGGAGGGTATGCCGATAGCGAAAGAGCCAGGGAATAGGGGTGATTTGAAGATCAAATTTGAGGTCAGGTTCCCTACGAATTTGACCCCAGAACAACGAGCTGGACTTAAACGCACTTTGGGAGGTTGAAGAGTGAAGATGGAAGACAGTTCCTCCCTAGATTTGCAAACAGTTTAAACAGGTGTGAAGTCACAAAGAAGATGTAATGTTTATATTCTAGGCCATAGTGGTGACTGCGGTGTAAGTTGTACTAGTTTATATCTGTCAAGAGAAATGCCGGCAGTTTTGGAACAAGTGAGGTTCCGAGATGTTTGATATATTTTACCAACTCTAATGAGTGATTCCACTCCATTCTTTGTTGTAAATTGCCCATAAATTCAAAATGTTACTGAAATAGAGCTTCGGTCTTTGATGCAAGTTGAAATGGAATCTCAGGGAAACAATCAGAATTTATAAGAAAGTTTATGATTACTTTGCCACTACTCGAAGCATATGACAAAACCAAATAGTACGCGACTCTTGAAAGCAATTAGACAACGAGACAACGGCAAACTACGTTTTGTTCTCAAAAATATGAACCACATACTTAGTTTTGCTTTAGGTAAAACTTCCAAAACATTATTACCTAAAAAGACGTTCTGCAGCTATTGCCTACAAGTACTGGCACAAAGCTCCCAGTTCCGGTTGAACTACACCAACAAACACCTATAGAGCATTTATGCTTACACGAACTACCACATCTCTTGAGAATACAAAAAGAAACTTAACTTTACATGAGCAAAGGAAAGAAAGAATGAAAACAATTAGAACCCTCTACTTCTAGGAGCACTCTGCCGCCATGCTATTCCCGGCTGACCTGCAGTTCCTCTATCAGGTTCTCCATAAAACTGTCCCGATTCAGGCTGAGCTGCATTAGTTGGCCACACACCACCACTCTGCGGAGGAGGAGGAGGAGGAGCCCACTGGTTCCCTTGCTGCCAATAAGGATTAGAAGTCGGTAAGCCTGATGCATGCCCTTGGGGTTGCAAGGAATGCAACGGCTGCTGCTGCTGAAGTGGAGAACCTATATGAGGACGCAGAATCGGTTGCTGGTAGCTACTCACTGCCTGTAGCTGTGGACGCTGGTACTGGGTCGTGGGTGCAGTTGGCTGCCACTCTGGGATGTCATCATCATCATCATCATCATCATTGTTGATCCATGATGCACGACTATCATTTTGTCCGTATTTAAGAATCAGCTCTCTCATTTTATCTACAGGGCGAGAAGTCTGAGACTCAGGGTACATCCCAGGCCCCCTAGAGGGCCTATCGGTAGAAAACTGTGGCACAGGCGGATTTGATGCACCACTATAATTGAATTCAGGAAGGTCATCATCGTCGCGGGAAGCGGGAGGGCCAAATCCAGGAGGAACTTCGTCCTCCTCATCATCATGTGTTACTTTAGTGTGGGTAGGAGGTAAGACCCTAGGCTGAGAAGGTCTGGAATTGTAATTGGCATTCGAATTTGTATCGTGATGCCTCCTAGAACTAGAACTACTATAATGTTGCTTTTTTGAAGCGTGCTTCTGGTGCGAAGACGATTTAGGGGAAGTTAGTTTTCTCCACACAATAACACCAATAAGGCCATTATCAATAGTGTTGAGTTCCTCAACGTGTTCCTTCTGAATGATCTTGCTGAGCATCTCGCAAGTTTTATTATGGGGAGGGCAAAAATATAGTTCGACTCCGGAACAAGGCTCAGAAAAACCCACTCTCTCATCTGATATATAAGACTCTCGGACCTGCAGGGAAATAAAACTTCTATATAAACAAACGATCACCAAAAACTGGGACCAGTACCAATGAACAGATGTATCAGTATGAATGTTACCTCACAAAGGCTTGCATTATCAGTCTCTGACGACCCCTCTTTGGGAACAAAATGAACAACCTGTAGCAAAAGAACACCAGTCAATAATTACAAGATAAATCAAACAATGAACATAGCAAGTACTTATCCAGGAACTTTAAAACACGAGTCTGCCTCTAATTGAAGAGTAGTATTTCCAGTCTATAACGCTATTGTACGAGTATTTTATATCTGCCTGCCTCCTAAACTAAAAGTTGACGTTTCACCTAAGGTTCCCCATGTACTTTATATATTCCTTGACAAATTTGCATCAAAAGTACAAAAGTTTAAACCATTAGCGTTGCAAGTCTCGTTTGCTCAACAAAAATACAAGTCCTAAATCCAGTTCAAGTTTTATGATATAGAAGGCAGTCCTGTGGATTCCCTTAGAACTGATCAAGGTTAACCCAGTTGTTCAATCATCTCTGACTAGATAGATATTGCAATTCACACCAAATTCAAAATCAAACAAAATCAACTTCTTGCAATCAACTTCTTTTTCCTTTAACTGTATATTCACCCATTCAACCAACATGTACATATTCCCCAAAGGGAGATCCCACGCTGCATGAGAAAAATTTAATGGAACACCAGAACGCAGGCATAGTAGTATACAGGTACTGTCAAACAATAAAAAGGAACTTTTAGATACCATAACAGCACGACTTCGAGATTGTGGAAGCTCTTGTAGGAACTTCTCAAAAGCATCAAGCCTGACTCTGCCCTTGATCTCAAGAGACCTAGGCCAATCCTTCACAGAACCTTTTTCACCGCTGCAAAACAAGGAGAAGAATCAATTAGACAAATGGAGACACTTTATTTGGCAATATGCATGAGGTAACCTACATTTCTATACATACTTGCAATCACATAAAGATGAGCACCAAACAAGAAGAAAAAAAAATAAAGGTACCAAAGACCAGCTAATAGTAATCCTCACACGGAGTGACCAAATAATAAATAAAAGCAGTAGGGCACAGTCGTATATACAGAACATCTGACTTCAGCAGTAAGACCTACAACCAGAAATGCAGGACCAGGAAAGACTGCAAAAATATAATGTCTAACAGAAAGGACAAACCTTTTAAAGATACCAATAACAGAGGCCTTGGTCGAGATGCTCAGCTGGAGGGCACCTCCCCACAAATGTTCGCCCTTGGGTTTCGGAACAGGTGTAGATTCTGTTTTTTCAAGACAGTCCCTAGAGTTCAGATCAGCAGTAGAGTCCCCAGACTTCACAGCAGGACTGTCACCGGTTTTTCTCACAGCAGAATTGTCTTCAGATTTGATCACAGCAGGTTTGTCTTCAGATTTGGTAACAACAAGGCTGTCTTCACTTTTGATAACGGCTTCTGGCTTTGAATCTGTTCCATCAATTTCATCACCTTTTGGTGGGGAAGAATGAACAGAACCTTTGGGCCTTAAACCAGAAGCCCTCACATGTGACCCAGTCTCTGAGTCCTCCTTTTCTGAGGCCGCCTTCAAATGTGAGTCATTCTCTGAGTCCTCCTTTTCTGAGGCCGCCTTCAAATGTGAGTCATTCTCTGAGTCCTCCTTTTGTGAGGCCAGTGTCCCTTTCTCAGGTGGAATCTCAAAAGGTGGCTCATTATCCAAGGATTCCATGAACTCATCTAACGAGACAATTGGAGGAAGATCTTTTAACTCATCATCCACCATAAGCCCTTGCAATAAATCACTCCCATCACTTGAAGGAAAAGGAAAGGACTCCTCTACACTACTATTTTGGCGTCGAGCTTTGCCCTCATTCCTGGGCCTAACAGATTTCAGAGGGGTAGATACTTCTGGCTCCTTGCTTCTCGGACGGTCCTGATCATGTGAAATTGGGACCTCCGTTGGAGTATTATCAAATTGTTCGACTTCAACTTCACCCTTATGTGTTTTCTTCACTAAGCGTCTCATATCAAGTTCTGAATCAGGTAAAACTACCATTTGTGCAAGTTCTTCTGCCTTAGCCATCCGCCACTCAGAAAGCTCCTTTGAAGCAAGTTCCTCAGCAGTCATAGAACACAAACGCCCTGGAGTTATTTCTCCAGACATAACTCTCTCCCTCAGTTCTGGATTATTTCGATCTTTTAGATTGAACAAAAGGGACCTTCCCTTCTCTTTATACTTCTTATTGACACCTCCAAATAATTTGAATAGTTCTGCTTCAATTTCAGAGGCCAACTGTTCTGGAGATTGAACTGCCACCTGTTGAAGAGATTGAACTGCATGTTCTTCAGGATATCTCATCTCTTGATCCAACTCTTGTTTTCCAGCAGGAAAAATTTCACTTCTGTCAGACATCTGAATATCAGACTCCAGTACCCAGGAAAGCCCATTTCCTTGCAAGAGTTCATCTTTGACAAACAAACTATCACCAAACGAAACATCATACGGCATTATATTACTCGATTGGAACTCCTTCCCCTCACATATTGAGGTCAGTGTAGAATCACTAGTATTTGCATCAGAGATAATGTTTCGGCTCGCACTCTCCATATTGTTGCTTTTTGGAGCGGAACAAGATTCACTTGAAGGTAGATTCTCCTTGGGCTCTTCTTTAAGTTCATGTTTAACAGGACCGCAGGTCTCCTGTGGTTTCCCCTCAGAGTTGTCTTCTGATTCCAGAGGTTTATCTTGCTGCTGATTAACCAAAGCCAAAGCAGCAGCTAATGATTCCCTCATCTTGGACCTTACAGATTCAAATGACTCATTTTGACCCTTTGGAGATGGTTGTTTTTGCGAAGTTTGATTCTTTTGACTTGAAGACCGCTGAGGCCCAGATCTACCAGAGAAGGAATCCATCTTTACCATCTTCTTATTTGGGGCCTGCATATTCTGAGACCCTGGAGCACTGGCCATGGATTCCAATTGCAGAGCTCTTTTGTTTGCTGCAGACGCCTGTGGCAACCATGGTCTGTGTTCCACTTGTGCAACCCTCTTGTTTGGCATCAATAAATGATGAGTCCCGGGGTCAACAAACATGGGTTCCAATGGTGCCTTTCTCTTCATAGAGGCCAACTGATATGATCCCCCATTTGTAGGCAGTGCGCCCATCTCTCCAAATTGATTGCTAGGTGTAAAAAGCTTCGGTGCGCCAACATTACCATTAGCATTGGCAATGTGTCCCATTTGCATGTATGCTGAAGAGAACCCCTGTGAACCAGTATGGTTAGGCATCATTTCCATCTGGCTGTTTGATATCAAAAACTGCTGTGAACCAGTGCCACTAGATACAGAACCAATCGCTCCCATTTGGATTTCCGGTATTGGTGAGCTCACATTTTTCAAACTGGGTTCCAGCTGACTCATCTCCATGCTTGATATTGGCAACTGTTGTGGCACAAAATTGCTTGACATGCTACTGTCCTGACTTGCACATAAGGTTCAAGAGGTGTCACTCAAAACAGAGATTACTGCAACAAAAAAGAAAACAAACATATCAAATCATGCTCTTTCCTTAAAGAAATAAAATTTTAAAAAAAAATCGAGCAATAGAATTCATCACACAAAGGACACAAAGTATAGTTCAGTCAAAAAGAAAAAGGAACAAAATTAGAAACTGATGCATGGTAACTCAAAGCAGAAAGATTCAAAGACTATGTTCTAATAACACAATACAAACACAAGGCAGCAAAAAATTCACTGCAGCTAAATTAACTGACTTTTTCATATCAAATCTTCCCAGGACTCTTCTTTTACCTCTCAGGTCACAACTAACAAGACACGAATAAAATTCTGCCAGGCTCGCATCCCAGAGATAGTTGGCATCAATATCAGCACAGGCAGAAAAGTACATAATTTCAGACCAAAAAATGATGCAGCAAGATTCATTAATTGGTTAAATAAACCTAGTCTCTTATCTTTTGTGTACATATCTCTTTACAGTTTTTATGCGCAGTTTATATTATTCTTATTTGTTGATTTACTTAATTTCTCGACTGCAATGAAGGAAGAAGCTATAGGATTCGCTTTGAGCAAACTAGGCGAGGATTCTGGGTAGCTCAGTAGCAATTGAAAACTCAGTACTCGAATAAAGCATTCAATTTCATAAGCTAAGATTGCTATTGCAGAGCCACGCAGGCAACAACAAACAAGGGCTGAAACCCTTTTACAGACCAAGATATAAAAACACACTCAAATCCACAGGAGGAGAGGTGGATACTGCAAAGCCAGAAGAATTACGGCTTGAGTTGACAAGCCCAACCCTACACCACTATAATCCAGTCGACTGAGTTTATCACCTTGTAATCTGAATCAACTGTTCATTCAAACACTGATATTGAAAATATTGTAGTCTTCAGCAAATGCACAAGGCAAGACCTTCATTCTTGCTCAAGAAAGGCCATGATTGAGAGCCTGTCTATACAGCACAATCCTGCCCCACCAGTGAAGTCCACCAGCTTGCAGTGTTCCATTTACCATATTTCTAGCGTCGAAAAGCCAAACATTACCAGGAAACCAGTCATCTTTAGAACGAACATATTGATTAAACACACCCAACACAAGTTCACCACGAAAAACAAAAAAAACTTTCTCACAAACACAGAGAAAGCAATTTTTCCCTCTGAAAGGAGGGTCTATTAAAGCATATACAGAACCAATATTTTCTAGCCGAAAGCATATACAGAATCAATATTTTCTAGCCGAACCTCAGAAATTAAGTCAAAGATTATTGTTTTCTTTACTAATTTAAAAACAAGGAGCATCAGAATATCCATCTGCTCTATCAAAACCACAACTGAACAGATCCTAAAACTTCAAAAGCAATTCAACCAGCTTTGTCCGCATCAATACATGGCATATCGAATACCTAAACAACAAAATTTCTCACGAGCTCTCATCAATCTAAATTTCAAAACCCTAACAACTAAATCAGCTATCAAAAAATCAAATCAGCACAAAACCAGCTCCAATCAAATCAAATCAGCAGCAATCACATTCAGAATACACAAAATCTAATAGCGAATCATCAATACGACAGAGAAAGCAAGCTAGAAGCAAAACCAATCCAACCGATACTTACACAGATCACAAAAAACCAGAAGGAAGATTCGAAGCAGCTGATCGGAGACTGGCCGGGAAAAGCTGGTGTGAAGTGAGGTGGAGGCGGTGCGGCTAGTACGGAACTAGGGTTTGGGGTAGCGAAGATTCGAGGAAGACGGAGAAAACCCTAAAAATGCAAAATGGCTTTTTATATGAGGATGAGGTTGGGAATATATAGGACCACGGTTTCGTATCGGGTTGGAGCTCAAGACCGGTTCTCTGGAGAAAAGCCGTGACTTGACACGTGTGGCTTACGGCCCCCTCTATTCTGGATCTGGGCCTACCTTTTGGATAATGTCCACCCAGCCCTCGTGGGACTATTTGTTACGTTTTTTCTTTTATTACAAAGGGTGCTTGAAAGACAGCAGAAAAAAATTGTTACGTATGACAGTGTGTGATAAATAAAAATTGATATATATATTAATTTCTTTTTCTTCACATGTAATGCGACATTATTTACATAAATAATGTAATCAGACAACGTAAGTTATTCTAAAAAAATGATTTAGATTTTGCAATTCAAGTTTGAATTGAGGAAGAATTTTTGTTGCTTTACACGTTTTCTCCCTTTTCTCTCTCTCTCTCGAGGAAAATCTAAACCCAGCCCCTGGTTTTTCTCCCCCTTTCTGGATCTCTTTTGGTCCGATCTCCGGCTTGAGAGAAGGGGGAGGACGACATGTCTCCTTTTTGCTTTCCTCTTTCATTCATAAGCTTTTGTTTATGAATGAAAGTGTTCATTGCTCAAAAAAAAAAAAGTTTGAATTGAGGGGCACCACGATATGAATTCTCATGTACTTACTTTGGTGTCAACACATTTCATATTTCTTAAGAAGATGCCTGATAAATTTCGGATTTGTGACTTTATCAAGATCTGAAACTCGTAACCTATTTCTCCACCCACGTTCATTATTTTGGCTAATCGCGATTAAAATGGTGAAGTATCATTTTTTGGCTAATCGCAACTAAAAATATATACTCCGTATGAGCTATTCGATTGCAAGTTAACAACGACAAACTCCAAGGATTTGGATCCTTTGTGTTAAAGAAGCGCGCGCGCGCGGGGGGGGGGGGGGCCTATTTTGGCATCATGAAATAGTGATTGAGACTGTTGTATATTATCAACTTTAATATTATGTGTTAATGAGAGGAGAATGAAGGAGACGCCAGATAACTAGATATAAACAAGAATCCATATATTATTATCTCTAACAATCCTGGAACAAACCCTGAATCTGATCTTTACATTCATGTGTTGTTGAAATGCAAAAGTAACTTTTACTTACACCATCAACAAACTAGAGAACCACATTCCAACTTTAACATTTTCAAAGCCTCTGTCAGAAGGGGCAATTGCCTGTGCTGGATGTCTCTACCAAGTTGCCTCCGACCCATGATAAAAGATAAACGAATGGAATGGTTGGAAACTCGGATAATCAGCCATCCATCTCAAAAGAGAATTGTTGCATAGATATACTACCCAAGTCATAGAGGTGAATACATGTTTGCTGCCTAAAACATGGTGTTGACCTCAGCCACTTCATTGCCAACCCTACTATCACTCCGTTGCTGATTGCCGTTGAGCGAGGAGAGAGAACCTAAAAGGCTCTCACCAACCTCACTCTTGCATAGAGGACAAGACGCATTGATCTTCAACCACTTATCCACACACTCCTTGTGGAAAAAATGAGAACATGGCAACTCTCTCAGCTCGTCATTGTTTGCATATTTTGCCAAGCAGATGCAACAAACCTGTTCAATTTTACATCACTATCAGTACTGTCAAGTACACTAGACTGAAAACCAATAAAACGGAAAAGAAAGAAACAGTCACTCTATCACGCAATAATATAAAGGAACTGCTGAAATTTTTCATTAATCATACCACAGGAACAGATCTCGGGGAAAATCTAGCATCACAACACCCTCTACCTAAGTTCCTAAATTCTAAGTGATTGTTACACCAACCAATTCAACATAATCAACTACGCAATAGTTCGGTGGATCTAAAAGCTTCTAACATATAGTTTCTAATGTGATCAGAGTCATGACCGACTGCATGCAGAAGCACTAAACTCGTTGTGAATGAAACAGGTCTCAAATGGTTTTGAACTTGATATAAATTAAAATCTTCTTTCCATGCTGCAAATTCGTGTTAAGGATATGGTTTATTTTTGTCTTCTTTGAACATATCATGCATTCCTTATTCGGTCATTTGTCACTAGTCAACCACTCAGACATAGGTCCAAAATTTATCATGCAAAGTTTGTAAGATCATACATACCGCATCCTCTCCAGAAATCACCCGCTCCTTCTCAGTTCCCGCGGCCACAACACCTTCATTGCTATCACCATTTCTGTTTTTCTTCATCTTGAATTTGTATGTTGGGAGAGCATTAATTGATTCAGTTGTGGCTCCTCGAGCCTGTGTCAGATCTTCTCGAAACCCAAGAACTGATATTATACAGGGAAGACAGCAGCAGATTGTTGCACATAAAATGAAAGGCATGGCATACCCGATACAGCTAAATGTCAGAAATACTATACATAACCTGCACAGAGAAAAGCTCGTATCATTACCACACTTTGGGAACGTCGAAAATGGAGTTTACATTAATAATCAGATTGACAAAAATACCTGTACAGGTTAGGAGCGTCGTTTGCAGATGAGTGTCCTCCAAATATCCAAACATTGCCAACCACGAACCAAACCGCAAAGAAACAATCCAATGCCATCTTGAAGTATTCCACAAGTACTTTGACTCTGTTAAGCAAAAAAAGATCTAATGTATCGTATACTTTTTACCAATACTAGCTTCCCTATCAAACTCGCAACACTAGTGACCTTGAGATATGTAAAATCTAGCATATTATGTATATACAACTCATGAATAAACAATTTCAAAACATAGAGAAACCCATAAAGCCAATACAAGAAACCTGAAGCAAAAAAATGGAAAAAAAAATTGGAAAGAAAAGAAATCCTAATTACAAATCGTAGAGGATTATAAAAAGCCAAAAAGGATTTAC
This sequence comes from Fragaria nilgerrensis, assembly GCA_010134655.1. Taxonomy (NCBI): domain Eukaryota; kingdom Viridiplantae; phylum Streptophyta; class Magnoliopsida; order Rosales; family Rosaceae; genus Fragaria; species Fragaria nilgerrensis. The sequence goes on along the minus strand of CM020978.1, from coordinate 28,075,393 downwards.
TCTACCAAGACCCTTTAGAACCAAAAATACTGCAGGCACCTCAACTCCAGAAACAGATGAACTCAAAATAAGCCATCGTCTCATTAAACATTTAAAAGAAATATGCACCAACCATTGGTCTCAATCAGGACTACAAATGCAGAGAACGGACAATGAAAAACACATGCAAGGCTTTGCAATGAACTGCACACACCTTCAAATATGACCATAGAGTTTACATTTCTTTTTGTCCTAGAAAAGGGATTGAATAATTAAGTTTCTTGATCTGAAGTGCAGAGAGCTAGTATGCACAAACAATCTAACAGAATCATTAAAGCAAGGGCATTGTTACTCTTCAAGACTTCTAAACCATAGTAGATGTAATATATTTTTGTGCACTACCAAAACATACAGCCTAAGATTCTAGCCTATAGGAATACCAAATATGCTGAGTGCATAACATGGAGTTTCATTCTGTGTTCGGAATATAAGGGAGAGGAAAGGAAATAAAAGATTAATATAAAAAGGAGCCTGCTCTTAGTGATCATGCAACTTATGAAGAGAACCCCATATGTAAAAAGAACAAGTAACTCACCTTCTGCTTAGTACTGCCGAACTTTGATTGCTTCTATGGGTTGCAGTGGCAGTAAGATCTTCTCCTTCTGAAGCCCTAGATAGAGAGAGTGAAAATGGTCTTGCCGATAGCTGAGAATTCTGACGAGCTTGAGTAGAATCTTGTTCTGAGACTTGGTTGCGATGACGATAGCGCCAATAAAGAAGAGGAAGAGTAGCAACACATCCAGATGCATAACCAACAATCCATGCAAACAATGGAGTGCGAGGATGCTCATCCCTTGACAAAGACAAAACGACAATAGATGCAACGATTTGGCTCACTGTAAGAACCAGTTCGATAGATATCCATATACCAGAATTCAACGGACTTCTGCGTCGACGAGTCTCTCCTCTCCTTGCCACCGAAGTGTTTCTGGAGTTTGATCCATTAGAAGAAAAGATTGAAGGTTGTAATGCTGGTGCGCGTGGAGTACTTGAAGGTCTGTCTTGCTGTGTGGCATTTAAGCTATTTAAAGATCTATCTTGAGGCAAGCTAGATGAGGAGGCATCTCCACTCCTGGCTATGTCAATAATATGCTCGTTGCTGTTAATATTTTCTGGTCTAGATTGCTCCATTAATAAAGGGGTTGTGTATGTCTGACTTTCAAATTGTAGCTTCAATGAGCCAACGTCCATCTAAGTCCGCCAACGCAAAGGGACAGTAAAGAATGCATAGAACCTCAGATAAAATCCTGCTTTTATATTCCTCCTCTAAACGTGCCAACTTAATATCACTCTTCTCCTACAAACCTATCGAGTTGAATCAACTGACAACAGTCCTGCTTCAAAGAAAAATGATCATATCAGACTCGAATCAATCATATCCTCGTAACAACAATTTGCTTTAGATAGAAAACAGTATAAAGCATAGATGTAAAATGTACAGAACAATTTGCTTTGCACATCTGGTAATTTCAACACTACATCTTTTTGAAACACTTACTCTAGAGCTTGTGGGGAGCCAAATCAGTTCCCAACAATCAAAAACCCAGCAAATTCCCAATATCTAAACCAAGCTTCAGCTCAGCCGTCCATAAATACCAAGCTATAATGATAATACCAATAAAAAATATAAAAACCCCAAAATTCAAAAACCCAAAATCAAACAATCCCACACTGAAATAATCCAAAACAAGCCGAACCCAGTTTCAGATTTCATCCCCTAAACCCAAAGACCCCATCTTTAAGCCATAAATCAATCGTCCCCAATCGGCATATATATATATATATATATATATATATATAGAGAGAGAGAGAGAGAGAGAGAGAGAGAGAGAAGAGATAGAAAAGAGAAAAAGATACAGTACCAGATTGAAGCTGAAGTAGCAGATTGATTTGGTGAGTGATTTTTGGGGGGTTTTTTTTTTTTTCTTCTGGATATTTTTTGGGGTGGGGGTTTTGTTGGAGGGAGATGAATTGGAGTCAGCTTTGGACACTTCTTGAGGAAAAGAATTTTCCTTTTTTATTATTTTTATTTTAATTTTAATTATTTATAATTATCTCTTGGGGAATTTTTTTGGCCCTTTGGCTTTGTTGGGGTTCTTTTTGCATATATCTCAGAGGGGCTTGGGTTTCCGTGAGAGCTTCTTTTGGGAAAGGGAAATATCAGATTGGCCCCTCTCTGGACTTTAATAGTGTCACACCTACGCGGTTGTTGTTGGCAATTTACTAAATTGCCCCTACAGTCCAACAAGGCTTTATTATACTTGGGGCTATAGTGATTGCCATTTTAAGTTAAAGGTCAAAGGAGAATGGGAAATGATGCACATAACATATGACTCATATGTTAAATGTTGTTTTCAAGCAATAATGGATGGAGGGGATTTGTTTGATCTTTGGTTTGGTGAGATTGATTAGGTGTAGCTTAATATATGAAATAGGATCGATGCTCTTATTTAAGAGAAGAGAAGTGAAGAGAAGAGAAAAGAAAGGAAGAGATTGCGTATAATTGATCTTGTCACCGGTGAAATACATTCTACTCTAAATGAATATAACATGAGACTCAGTCGGAAAAAAATTAGAGTAAAATATTGTATAGTCCTTGTGGTTTAAAATCGACATTTGTTTAGTCTTTATGTTTTATTTTAATCTAAATAGTCTTTAAAGTCACGATTTTTCATCCAATAATCCTTATGATTTTATTTTAATCTGAATAGTCCTTAAAGTCATGATTTTTCATCCAAATAATCAGTGTCGGAGCTAGAAATTTATCATGGGGGGGTTCATATATGAAGTGCCGATCATTACCGGAAAAAAAAATGTACCGATCATTCGATCGTATAACTCAATTACTATATCATAAGTTAAAATTGAAAATATAATAACATAATACTAATATAAAGTTCTTAAACACCGGAATCAATAATGCAACAATCATAACGTTATTAAAAAAAAATAGAGGTACTCAAATGGTTACTGCTGTTAACAAAATAATAAGTAGAGTTACTCAAATACTGTGAGAACTGTGAGAATTCCTATTGACATATTGTTAAATGTTATACGACTAATCCTATTCTAACACTTATTTCTAAATTAATTATTGTTGTTATTTTTTTTTATGATGATATCACGTTTGGGGGGGGGTTTATTTTGAATAAATACCTACTATAATCATTAGTTGATTAAAATAATCCATATTTTTGTTGTGTATGTGAAAGAGCTGACAAGGGTCTGAACCCCGTCAGACTCAATAGTAGCTCTGCCCCTGCAAATAGTCTTTGTGGCCTTTAACTGAGAAAATTATCGGAATGACTATTTGGATGAAAAATCATGATTTTAAGAACTATTCAGATTAAAATAAAACCATATGACTATTTGGATGAAAAATTGTGATTTTAAGGATTATTTAGATTAAAATGAAACTAAAAAGACTAAACAAATGTCGACTTCAAACCACAAGAATTAAATAAATTTCAATTCAAAAAATTAACTACATATAGTTAAGACTAATATTACGTGTGTTTGTAAGATTGTTAGGCTAAGTCCCATTTCAATTCCTTCATCTTGTATTATTACTAATTTGGAAAGTTCAAAAATTTAACCATTCTACTTTCCTTTTGGCTTTATTAATAGAGATTATGCTCCAAGTGCCTAACTTATACTTATTTTTGTTTTTGTTGAAGAAAGAGATAAGTTTATCTTCTTCTCAAAAAAGATATACATCTATGTTGTCTGTTGTCTTCTTTTATTCCTTGTCAAACTCTTGTCACACAGCATCGTTGAGGCTATCACTCTTGTGTTTTAGTTAGTTTACATCTATATATTTTGTATTGCGTTGAAATGCTTATCTAACTTCTTTTGTGTTACTTCTAAATAACTTTATGAATTAAGTCTGCATTCGAGTAAGGCTCACTTCTTGTCTATGTGTATCTTTCGTTTTGTCTATAAGTTGCTCTTGCACATTTGTTTTTTTTTTCTAGTGAAAACTCGAGTCCCACCCGGTTGTAATTCCTGGATTTACCCCTGCGAATACCTAGAGAAGAACCACGACAAATTGCCATCGACATGAAGACAATAATAATACATAGCTTCACACAATAAACATCAGACTCAAAGTCATATTGACACATATATGGAGCCATATAGGCACCAACTCCAAATACAACAAAGGTTGAAAATACACTTTCAAGGCCTCTCCTTTGCTAAACGGTGTGCAATCTTATTGTCATCCAGTTTCACAATGTAAATTAGTATACATACTATTCACAACTTTAATAGTTTCATTGGTGTAACAAGTTCGCATAAATTAACGTCTCATAAAACATACTACAACCGGCATATCAATTTACCCAAATTACCGATTCCATTTCATCCCCAATCAAATTCTGTCAAATATTGCCAAATAGAAGCAAACAACCTAAGTTTTGAAATGAACCCTAGATCTTTGATCTTATAATACACATCACCAATCCCTCTATAATAAAACCAAAGCATGTCATAGTGTCAATATCCCTAACTATTTTTATATCAAAAACATTGTGATCTACAAATCCAACACTTTAGCATGTCAAAACAGCACCAAGGAATCTACCAAGTACCAATCTACACCAACGCAATCACAAAATGGCAAATCCCATTTTCACCCACCAGATAATTTACCTCATGTCAAAATAAAAAATTACACCCAATTTGTTTTCACTGTCCTAAAGAAACACCCTGCATTCTCCGACAAACCGCCACCATTTTCTCTTCCACCTTGGACAACTAAAAAACAAAAATTACAGAGAAAGAAACAGAGAGAAGAAACAGTAAAAGAAAAAACCAAAGATGGTGGTCAAATTTCTTTTTCTGTTTCATGGAGATCACAGACAATAATCTGCACAGCCCATCAATAACAAAACAATAAAGACTCCCTCTTAGATCCCCATCTCTGTTATTCTGTTCCTCTCTCTCTCTCTCTCACTTGTTCCATGAATCTCCATGCCTCCTTTCAGATTCAAACCTTTGCAATGAAATAACCCACCTTTCTCTCCCATGTACATTTATTCCCCAACTTCCTCCCCCTTTCCATATTTATTGACAACTCTGCTTTCAATTTCTAATCTTTCATTGATGTTCATCTAGCTAATTAACCCACATTTTTTTCTTTCCAAGATCTGAAATTTCATCAATGCCCTTTTCAATTTCAAATCTTTACCTCTCCATCACCATTTCCCTGACCTCAAAATCCCCCACATTGCTTCTGTTTGCTCCACATTTCGGCCCAGATCTATGACTTAGGGTTTCGCAACGTTTTCGAAATTATCACATGGGTTTGATCTGAAAAAAACATCCCATCTTTATTGGTTGGTTTGGATTTCGAATACGCCGCAATGCTGAAGCAATTCCTGAGCAGACTCCCCCGGAAAGCCCTCAAAGGCGACTCCGGTGGGGACTCCGGCTCGCCGCGCACCACCACTCCCCGGACCGGCCCCTCCGGCCTCAGCGGCACGCCTAGGTCCAATGTTGGTTTGAGTAATGCTAACAATAATCATCCGGGTCAGGCCCAGCAGCGGCCCAGCGGCCCAAAAAGGATGTCGTCGGCGGTGTTCCCGGCGAGCGTGGTGGCCGGAATCGAGCCCTTGGTGCCCTTCAAGGACGTTCCGGGTTCCGAAAAGATGAACCTGTTTGTTAGCAAGGTTAGTCTTTGTTGTGTGACATTTGATTTCACAGACCCTACCAAGAATTCGATTGAGAAAGATGTGAAGAGGCAGACATTGCTTGAGCTTGTGGAGTTTGTGTCTTCTGCCTCAATGAAATTTAGCGAGCCGGCTATTCTGGCTACTTGTAGAATGTGTGCTATTAACTTGTTTAGAGTTTTCCCGCCTAATTATCGGTCGAATTCCGGTGGTGGGGGAGAGAATGAGGATGATGAGCCTACCTTTGATCCTGCCTGGCCACATTTGCAGATTGTGTATGAGTTGCTGCTGAAGTTTGTTACTTCTTCGTGTTTGGATGCCAAAGTCGCAAAGAAGTATATAGACCATGCATTTATTTTGAGGTTGCTTGAGTTGTTTGATTCGGATGACCCTAGGGAAAGGGACTGCTTGAAGACCATTCTGCATAGGATTTATGGGAAGTTCATGGTGCATAGGCCGTTTATTCGCAAGTCGATAAACAATATATTTTACAAGTTTTTGTTTGAGACTGAGAGACATAATGGGATTGCCGAGCTTCTGGAGATATTTGGAAGTATCATTAGTGGGTTTGCATTGCCGTTGAAAGAGGAGCACAGGATATTCTTGTGGAGGGTTTTGATTCCCCTGCATAAGCCAAAGAATCTGGGGTCTTATTTTCAGCAGTTGTCGTACTGTGTCACACAGTTTATAGAGAAGGAGCCGAAGTTGGCAAGTGTTGTTATAAAGGGTCTGTTGAAGTACTGGCCGATAACAAGTAGTCAGAAAGAGGTGATGTTCTTGGGTGAGTTGGAAGAGATTTTGGAGGCAGTTAACACGGTGGAATTTCAAAAGGTTATGGTCCCTTTGTTCTGCCGGATCGCATCCTCCATTAACAGTTCCCACTTCCAGGTATATATCCCTTCTACATGTCTATAATAGTATAATGCTATGTTTGTAACAAGTAGAATTCGGAATCTGAGCGTACAAGTTATATGAGCTTTCAGAATCTGATACATTCATGAGAATTTTGTTCACAACTAGTAGAATTCTAAAGTTGGTTGTAAGTAGAGCAGGACAGATGCCAAAAAGTCAGCATTTTGGAATGCTTCAAACTTGGTCTAAGCTTAACCCCCCTTGAAAAGAGATTGGCAATTTATGTTTTCTTAATTGTTACAGGTGTCTGAAAGAGCCCTTTTCTTTTGGAACAATGACCACATTGTCAACTTAATTGCACATAATCGTCAAGCCATTCTGCCCATCATTTTACCAGCCTTGGAGAAGAATGCCCACAACCACTGGAACCAAGCAGTACTCAACTTAACTCTTAATGTTAGAAAGATGTTTGTGGAGATGGATGATCAGCTATTCCTCTCCATTCATGCCCAATATATGGAAGAAGAAGCAAGGCAAAGCTCGGAAGCTAAGAAGCGGAAGGAAGCATGGGAACGGTTAGAGAATGCAGCTAGTCTCCAGCCGGTAACTGGAAATACTGCTGTCTTGGTAACTCCTCGGGCAACCAAAATTGCCTGCTGAAATTAACTTATGAACTGATACGATATCCCGAAGTGTTCTTTTACCCTCAACTTCCTCTTGTTTTTTGGTGGCGATTGGAGAATTAGAAGAAATGTATGGTAATGGCTGTAGTTTGGGGTGGGATTTTGTTTTTGTGATGGTCCTTTGACAGCCAGTTGTAACCTTGTTTTCATTGTAATCCCCAGAAAGGTTCTGGGGAAGGGTCATGCAGTGACATTCCACAGTGAAGGGTCATGCAGTGACATTCCACAGTTTTCTGTACTAATAGCTTAATTGGCTGATCCGATTTTGCCGTGTAACCTTGTATCTTTTTCTGATGCTCACATATGATCAGCTATTTCTTTCTCAGATAAAATTATACATCCATTATAGAAAAGGCCCCCTTAAATTTGTTGCATGAGTGCATCCCAATGGGAATTGAACTCGACTTTTTTTCGATGTTCGGTAACTTCAACTGAAATGAAATGGATAAGAAATTAAAATTAAAAAATTGAAAGAAAAAAAAGTCTTATATCTTGATTATACTTCTGTAACACAAACCTAACAAGAAAAGAATAACACATTTTTTTTTTCAAAAGAATAACTTTCAACAGAATAAAATTTGGTCTAGGAAACCAGGTAAGGTGTCAATGAAGAAAGAACTATGGCCATTAAAAAAGTTCCATTCAAACAATGGCCTAGGAGCAAGGACAGTCTGGACAGCCTATAAGAGAGGTGTGAATGTCATGCAAGATTGTATGCCATTAAAAGGCTGTAATGGCTACATTAAAGGAAAACCAAGCTAAGTAGAACCAGACTGGAAATGATGGAGAACTTTTCATCCTTCTTTTTTTTTTTTTTCTTTTTTTTTTTTTTCATATATGTAGGTTTTGGGTACAATAACAATGAAGGAGCTACATTTCTGGTTGCAATCTTGCAACCCAGCACAGATTGCTCTTAGAACTTCCCATGTGCTGAGATGAGAAATTTTAGTAGATTATTATGCCGAAAGGCACATACATAATTTGATCTGTCCTAAACTCTAAAGTCTAAGCAATGATGATGTTACAAACAGAGATCTGGAAGTACCAGATAATCTAACAACAGAGGGCGGACAGAAAGTTAGATGGAAAGTCAATGTAACTTTCAGTTTAGAGATCTGGATCGCCCTCAAAGTACTGGACTGTTAAATATACTGCTTCTAGTCCTCAGGCTTTAAAGAAGAGTCAGCAAATTGTTGATCTTCAGAAGAGTGAACCAACCTTCTGTTTAGAGGTCAAAGTAGCCACGGATTTGAACTGCCAAGTGAAGAATTATATCAGAATACTAAGTCTCAATGATGCAAAAGTAACCATTACTTATGAAGTACTGTTTTTCAGGGATCTATTATTCAGGCAATCCTATTGGTAGTTTCTGTGCATTCTTTTGAAGCACGAAAGGATCTTCAGATTTCTCAGACATGTAGCGTATTCTACTCAACGTTGGTCACTTGGAAACAATCTATGATATGTACAGTCATACCTTCTGGCCTTACAGAAAAGAAAGTCATACCTTCTGGTGTCTATACTTCTCGCGTATAGCATTCAGGCAACAGCCTTTGGTGTTCAATTGCAAAGCTTCAAGTGCAATAACTGAAGTTTGTAGCTGTGATGTTTTGTACGAGGTATAGTGTTCTAAAGTCGGGGTCTGCAAGAAATAAACATGAACATTTTCCTCAGACAGATTTTTCATTGAAACAAAAGGGATTACCTCAAGCACAAGGAGAATCACAGAAATACAGACCCATGGATGGTCTGATTGATTGAGTGTCCATCTGGCAAGGAACACAGCAGAGGCAGCTATGACGGAAGGTAGGAACTTCAAGAAGCCATATTCAACAATAGTTAACTCTGTTAAATAATTTGCCAAGAACTCTAGTTCAACACAAGGAACCTGCATATAAGATGAATTAAAATGCCATCAGTTTCCTGTATAGTAACTTTCTTTCTACAAAAAGTTTGTAAAGTAAAATGGGGACAACAAATATAATTTAGACTACCTTATATGAAGCCTGTGCCGCTTGAACAAACCTCCTGAAACCCAAAATTTGGTTTACGAAATCAATTTGAATGTCTTTATGTGAACAACATAGATAAAGCATGTGATACATTACCTAAGAAATGTTTTTGTGGTTGGAACAGATAACTGGAAGTGCAAGAAATTTAGTACTTCACTTTCCATGTCTAATACCTGCAAGATTTAAATAGGAATTTTAAAATTCAAGCATGATTTTGTGGACGTTCGTGTGAATATAGAACTCAAGTTTTATTTGAAGCATGTCTGTCAAAACCTAAAGCTGCATAATTGCATGTCATATAGCGTAGAGCATACCTCTTCTCTAGAGTAAGTATTGTCTGTGATGAGACAAAATTCTTCTACTCGTGGTGCAACAATTTCTTCATACTTCCTTCAAGTCATAACAAAAGACATACAACTTGGGTGTCAGAATGAGCCTATATAAGGAATATAAACATGAGGTATATCATCAACACCAGGATCAAATGCATTGAAACTACTGAAAACATAAACCCCAAAGCAAATATAAGGCAAAACTAATCAGACAGAATACTATTCTTATCGCTTCTTAGTTTACACGTGTGCTAGGGCACACACCAGATGCATGACTACATCAAATAGCCCAAGTAAACATTAATACAAGGATTGTTTGAAATGAAAATATGGCACTTACGAGGCAATTAACATGCAAGTGACTCCAAGAAGCTGGAGCCTTTGTTTTGGAACCAAGTTATGTGAGAGGAACCGATCGATGAGATTCACTGTCAGGTAAAGTGTATCAGGAACCAGCTTATATTCTTCAGAAACCTGAAACAGATGCAAGTTATTATCAGCAAAGCAAATCTGAACTCAAATATGTATCCTTGAAAAATAGTAAATTGTGGGGGTAGGAAGATGGGAAATTGGCTTCTATTCAGTTTGAAAGGAAACGTTAGACTCAAAATTTCCGACTGATGCACAAGTTTTTAAAATAAGTTGGTTAAGAAAAGTTTAGTACGGATACCTTTAAGCAACTAGAAGCCATATCATAGTAATTTACTACCAATTCTAATAAGAGCATTTTAAGGGTACTGACCTCCACAAGCCAATCAATCAATACTCCTCGCATGCTAGGAGAGATATCTTGCTGCAAGCTTTCCATATAATTAGATGATGGTCTACGCTCTATCTGAGGAAATAGAATTTTTCTACAAGTCAGAATCAATTAAGTTCCTGAGGACAGAACATTAGTAGCTTAGAGGTCCTTTTCCTTTCCCCATCGCATTAAAAGCTGGGATATTATTTCATATTGGAACGAGATATTGCATATTTGAAATCTTGTGCGTCTCATCCATCAATACAAATAACATTATACCTTGCAAGTATCTTATTACAATTAAATAACATCATTCTGTAGTAGATGGCTACCTCTGTAAGCCGTATATTACTGTATATATCAGGGGCATACAAGCTGCACGCTAGAGGATCTTTTAAGTTTGCATCAATGTCTACAATGTGCGAGTCGTTTGAGGATCCCAATCTCTCGCCAATCAAATTTTCTTCTGCATAGTCCAAACAAAACATCATCATACTTTGCTAAATATGAATGTAAAAACAGAACTCAGCAATGTAGAAATTGTTACGGCAACTATTTATACTGTTGCACTCTTATAAACAATCTGAACCACCTAATTTACCTTTCTTTTGAGGCATCTGGAGTTCAGCAGATTTAATGGAATGCTGTACTGTAAGCATTACATCTGCTCCTCCATGTTGTCTCAAGGCATGACGCATGCTCCGGGTTACTGGCTCTTCTTTCACTTCTAACTTCTCTTGTGGCTCTGCCACCCTTATTTTGGATAATTCCTCAGCTAACATAGTTTTTATGTCATCTTGAGCCATTGGAAAATCTTCAGAGACACTTGAATTCATGGCTACCTTCACATTCTTTCCGAGCCCTCTTCTGGCCTGCTTTGCAGCCTACCAGTAGCAATGACAACAAATGATGAGTTAGTATGGCATAACAAGTTTGACAGGAAAATTTTAGTATCAACTTCGCTGAACATACAGAAGCACATCTGATCCTGTGTACGCTTAAATAATGTTTAAAGTTGAATTCACCGACATTTCAAATCTTCCATATAGTTGTATACCTGAACTTGAGATGCATCAATCCAGTCCACATTTGAATTCGAAACATCTTTAAGCACTGCCCTTCTTTTATGCTGCAAGCCGATGGTGGAAACTACAGCAGCTTTGTTCTCATCTGACACCCCAGTTTTGGAATTTGGTCGAAGAGCTCGCTTCTGGCCTTGTTTAACCACAGGTTTTGAAGGGCCAACCACCTCCCCTGATATGCCAAAGGCTTTAGCCCGTGCTCGTGTGATTCGAACAGTAGGCTCTTCAACTCTAGCAGCATTTTTATTCTCCTTGTTCATCTTAGCAGGCCTTTTAGAAGAGCAGTGAAATCAACTCAGACTGCAATCCTGCTCATCGAAACCACCCTGCACGTTTTCGATTAAGTTAAATTCAAATCACTAGATCAAAAAACACAATGTAATAACAAAGCATAACAGATCAACTCATTACAAAAAGAAGCGTCTACTCTGTTTTGGTTTGTTAAAATCACAAGCATTCGACACGAAACGATCTCATACCACCACAACCAAAACAAGAGCTGTTTTTAGCTCACCACTGCACTAAAACACCTCTAATCACTCGGATCGCTCCAGTGTTAGTTTTCTGAGAGCAGAAGCGCATGAGAGACAACTGTTGATACCAATGCCTCGGACACATTTTCTCATTAAACCAAAGCACCAAAATCCCACTTTACCAAACCACAAATCCCCCCAACAAAACCCTAATTTTTCTCCAAAATCCAACCACAAAAATGTAGCAAAAAAGGAAAAAAAAACAAAACAAAACAAGAAGGGAAGCGAAAAACAGGCAGCGTCCAGATCTATGTACGCACCCAGGAAAACGCCGCCGTCTTGGGTCAGAATCCGGTGAACACGCGGACTGCATATATATGAATGATATGCTGGGTTCGGCCGTGAATTGTACAAGTATCGGAGCTGAGTCGGGTCGGAGCTCCGAAAATGTCTGAGACGGTCCAAATGGGTCAGTCGGAGCTGCGAGAGGACCGAGGAATTAATGTGTGGAAATGAGAGAGTGTGAGGGAGTGAGAAGGAGAGAGTGTGTTTGATATAAGGAGGAGAGAGAGAGAGAGAGAGAGAGAGAGAGAGAGAGAGAGGAGCGTGAGCGGGACAAGGTTTGTAGTTTGAACTTGTAAATTCCAAAATGGAAGGCAAATGTTATTTTTTATTTTTTTTGTGTGGTGTTTTTGTTTAGTTTTCTATGGAAGGAAAAGTACAGAGCAAAAGATATATGTTTCTGTCTTTTGTGCCTATAGTCTTGGAAGTATTACTGGTTTTCCTTGTTTGAACTCATGTGATTCATACGAATGATTTGATTTGATTGTATGCCTTTGCATATGGTCATAGTTGTTGCATCATCAATTTTTTCTTACTATATGTTTTTATATCGGTTTTAGATTTTGGGGGAAAAAGGATTTGTAATTGAAACTCAAGAGCTAAAAGTGTTCAATCTTTCATCGACTAAAATGAGCGGATTTACAAAAGATTGTAAGTGTTTGATAGTCCGTATGCTTGGGAGTTGAAAATAATTTGAATTTTTGAATGCAATGTGTTTTGGTAAGTGTGATCTTCATATACGCGCGTCCACTTGCCTGACAAATAATTCCATAATTTTTTTTTTAAGGTAACAATTAGATTCCACAATCGACAAAACTTACACCAATTTGATTCCTCAATTTCTCTTTTTTTAATTTTTCTTTTTCCCCATATGAGTCATGGGTTTCCTGGTTACTAAATTCTTCTTATTGTCATTATGGTCATAGTTTAAGCAATGATAATGTGAAATGCTCACCAAGGCTAGTAGCCTACACATCCAACCACCAATTTGATTATTAACTTATTAACATTTGAATCCTCATTTTCATTTTATATAACATTGACTCTACTACAAGCAAAGGCACGCTGACCCTAAAATTGGGGGGCCTTTGAAATTTGAAAAGGGCTCCTCTAATCCTTCTGTCTATCACTCACCCTAGCATAGCTAGATGCCAATATAAACAGTGTCCCAACTCCCAAAGTAGGACCCTTGAATGAAAGGCTCAATCTTACCCGACCAAGACCACAAGACCTCACCCGTGTCTAGTCTTCATCACATCTACAACCACCCTTTAACAGTTTAACCTCGGGAAAGATAGTTACTCAGAAATTAAATGTGTCATTTTTTTTTTACTTTTTAAGTAAATAGTTACTTTAATTGGCTCCGTAGAACATCGTTAGGTAAGCCAGCCGAAAAACGATCTGACGAAATCTAAGACGGAGAAACACAGATTTCTTATGATCTTTTTGTTGATGCAAGATTTACTTTCTTTTAATCGGTGAAAAAAAAATTTGTTTGAACTTAAGATTGATGTAGATCTAATTTGTACATAAACAAAGACCATAGTATTAAGTCGCATGAACTAAGGGATATTTGAAACTACAAAATCGAAGATGTAGCTTAACATGCCAATAATTATATATGTGATATTCTGTGACAAATACATGTGAAAAAATTGATTATGCTTTGATCGATGATGCAATTTTGATTGACATTTTTGTTAAATATAGGTAGAAAATTAAGCTATGACGAATCCATTTTGATGATGTTTGATCAAGACATGTAACCAGACAAACTGGTTCATCAGAGACAAATTGATACTTTCTTTTCTTGTTCCATGACAAATTGATTGTGACAATTAGAGTGCGCCAACACTAATACAGACAGCTTATGATGTAAATTATGATTGGTTTCGAAATTAGGGAGGGAAATGGAAATCAAATTTCATGAATCAACTCGACTCAATTAGATTTTGAAAATCTAACTCAATTATATTCATTGTTTTAGTTTTGTTGGACAAATGTATATCCATTGCTTTTTAATTTGAGCATAATTGGGAAGGGTTTAAGCTGTTTTATTGCTAATTATTTCCAAATTTCAGGTGAAATTGCCTAATAAATTGTTTTTTCCTGTGGTTGTTGCAGCCTCTGATTAATTGGTTTTACTAGCTGAGGAAATGGCACATTCAATGTAAAATGTTCATGGCTTAAATAAGATGCGTTTTGTGCGAGGAAATGGGAATTTATGGTAACCTTAGGTTATGGATGATCCACAACCACAAAGGTTGAATGATCGCACGTTCAGTCATTTAAGGATGGCCAGAGTATTATTGTGCATCTATGGAAGACAATCTAATGCATAACTTAACATTTATAACATGAGAAAAAAAAAAGAATGAATAGATACCACAATGATCTTATAATTTTAGCTTCAAATTCGAGTAAAATAATGTAATTTAGTTTTGTTCTGTGGGAAACATGATTTGATTTGCTTAATATACAACTGTGATACGAGACCGGTGACACATATACGAGACTATGAAAGTACATAAAATGGTTTTTATGATAAAATACGTTAAGGAAGCGAGAAACCTCCATACCACCGGCACTAGAGTCGCCCCCTCATTAGCTTGTGTGTCTGAAACCAAAGTAGAGCGACATAGATTCTTTGACTCATAAGTGACGTTGTTATGAGTTTCTTGCAAGTTGTTTGGTGTCAAACATAATTTTGGACTTGTTTAGTTTAGGCTCTATTGTATGTGTCTTTCGAAATAAATCTAGTCAATCGCTAAATTAGTTAGTTTCTTTGCTGTTTGAATACTTTGGTTTTTCGATTACAATTACATGCATTTTTTTTCCACATTCGGATACTTTGTGTTTGTTCTTTTAATTCCGTTTGTAATATGTGGCCATTTATTTTGGGTCTAGTGTTTCTTGAAATATATACGCACACACACTTTTGCTCTTTAGGAGATTATACAGTTACTTAACAAATACCACACATTATACATCAAAGACACAAAACCAAAAATGTTTCAAATTTATTATTATTATTATCCATTAATATTGGGACTTTTTTTTATTCACCGACCTACCAGCCCATTTAAACTTTGTTGTTTGCAGATCAAAAAGCCAGCAGTGGTCCATTCTATCTTCAGTCATATGTTGTGGACCAACAACTTTTCTCACAAGTGAAAGTCCAATTGAAATGAATTATCCCCCACTCAGTAGATGAGGAATTAAATAGACAAAGAGAAAATTTATGAATTGGGGTCCCAAAATATCCAAATATGGGAGAAAAGGGTGCTCCAAAAGTTCGAATCAAGGATTAATTTATTTTGCATGATGAATGAAATACAAAACATTTCAAACCAGAAGAAGATATTAATACAGATATCGACCTATAAAGGTAGGAATTATGGGGCTTTTGTCACAATTCCACAACTTTACAAGAGCCAAAGACACCCATGTTGCGCTCCTTCCTTATCATCTTCCCCACTCCACATCATGTTGGAACTCAGGACCCTTCTTTTATGAATCTCCTAACTTATTCACAGAAAGTATGGAAGCTTAGCCATAGACACTGGTACTTGGTAGGTAACAGAGACGAGCATTGCAGTTCAAATTGAACATGGATTACGATACATTTCATAGCGACAGATGATGATATAGATGTCTACAAATGATATTGTAATAGTGATACAGACCTCTAAACAAGAACACTAAATCTGTTATGTTGGTACTCAATGGAGTAACCAATAACATAGATATGAGGATATTTGCATTCCAAGCTAAATTTTTTTACCATAAGGTGTTAAAATAGCAATGGCATGGAATCTGTTACTTTTTCCACTGGGGAATCCTTTGAACAACAACCTGCAACCCGAAACCAGAAACATCTGTTAGAAAAAGAACAAGTAACAGTAACTATAGTTTTGGATTTACACAAGTAGAACCAATGCAGCAAAACTAAATGGAGTCTGATAAAGTAGAAATTGTTTTGTCCAGGATATGAAGATTGTGAGCGTATAGAAGATCGTTAATATCCATATTGTCGACATGTAAGGAAAGCATTTCTTTTTAAAGGGGAATATACAATTTGTAACCATATTTGGAACTTGCTAGTGCACTAATCACCTAACAGTCTCAACGCATCACATCAGATGGATAAAAGAAGAAAAGTGAAAGGTACCTTCCCAGAATTTTCTTTATTTCCCACAATAGTTTGGCAAGCTAGTCTCCAAGATTCAGGTTTCTGTGTTTTTTAACCAATTTCAAAACAACCAGGAAGTTCAGTATGGGCATTGGGCCACCAAAGTAATTCACATGACTTGAGATTTGCAAAGTGCATGCCTCACTTGTTATATCACATTTTTCATTGGAAAAAATAGGGAGGAAAAAAATGTCATAACTTTACTCTATTTGGAGAGACTTGCCTTTTTTAAATATTTGAGTTCTGCATTCGTTCTTTCATTCAGAAGATCCTTCCCATCAATAATCTGCACAAAAGCATGGATGCCATACGAAGATGAAGAACTGAGGACCATTATGACTGGAGCTTTGCTTATGGTTTATAAACTCCACAGTTCACAGAGTCAGTCTTTAATTTTGATGCCAATGCTATATGTAATATGTATTGACTCTTAGAAAGATGAACCATATCCTACATTAATATGAAGAGCTTACAAAAGTGCTCCTAGTTAAGCTCAAAAAGTATAGATGTGAATCATGTGAGGGTAACATGTAGCTTACAGAGACTTCTGCACCAAGAAAAGAACCAAGCTATACCAGTTCATCAGCTTTTCCCAAACACTGGAAACATTATCTCTCAGAAAGCAGTTAACAATTCGGTCAATCCCTCTAAACCTTTATCATTTTCAATTACAAATTAAAGTTGCATTACTTGCATATGGGCATCATTTTACATTATACTTGCTAGTATCACTAGGCTTTATAGAGCTGTCTTATATGAAACCTCACACCTTCCACAACTTTCAATTCAAAAAGAACTAGAGGAAATGTAATCAAGATTATAAATGTTAGAATATCATACCTCTACAATACAAGTCCCACAGCTTCCACCACCTCCACAGTTCATCAGTTTCCCCTATTCAAAATTGGGAATACAACACTTCAAAAAAAAAAAAAAATTGGAAATACTAGGTGTCCGTAATGTGTATCATGAAAATATAAGGGAGCACTAAACTTAGTTCTCTTGCCACTGCCAGATATGTGTATCAACAAGACACATGATACTCTGAAGTAGCACATTCTTAAGGCCTGCTCATCATCAAGACACTACTCCCTTTCTTTGATGGCCAAGAATCGCTAAGAGTTCGAAAATATGAAATTCAGACATACATTCAATATGAAAATCATCTATGTGATTCTGGTGATTTTATTTTTTTGTCTAGCTATGCATATTTCATTGAGCATGTCATTGGGTCATATTTCAGGCCCAGAAACACTATGCGCATTATAGAAACTCGTGTTGGAAATAACTAAAATGCGCAGGGGTGCAAGGTGAGGTGGTGAAATAAGGACCAGTGAAGCACTCACATACGTGGCGTAAAGCTCGATCTTGCTATCCTTCATTATGCTCCTCAGCAGCTTCTCCCCACTTATCGCCGTCGCCTTCTCCACCGCGTACGACCCGTCGTTCTCCGGCTTCGGCTATATCCACCCACCAACCAAACACATCAACTTCTCTAAGTTACACAACAATCTAAATGTGCGTGGTAGTGCTTACCGCTATAAATTCGAGCTCAATTTCCGGCGAACTTCCGGCGCAGGAGATTATAACCGACTTCCTTCTCGGAAGAAAATCAGCTGGCTTGTGGTATTTGCCGGCCCCGGAGAATCGCTCCGGCCGGAACGACATGGCGTTTGTGAGGTGCATGCAAGCCATTAGCCTTGACGCTAGTATAATTGCTCAAGTTTTATATTTAAAATTTTAAATGTTATAATTATAAAAAAAATAAAAATTAAAGGAAACCGGACTCTCAGGCCGGCGAGGCGGTTACTCGGGTCGGGTATACCTCGGCTCAAATCAAAAGAATTTATTAAAGGGTATTTTCGGAACTTCAAGTCGTGGAGCAACCGAGTTTGGAGGGCTCACTGGAGTTGAGACCAGTTCATCTTCTTCTTTGTTTGTAATGCTCTCACAGAAACCCCGCCATTTTCTCTCTCTGGCTCTCATCTTCTTCAAGCCAAACCCTAACCCTAGCCTTCTTCTTCTACGATCCCTCTCCGAACAGTCATGGCTTTCCGTACCCGGCAACCCCCTTATCAAGTGGCCCTCGCTCTCGCCGCCGCCGTCACCGCCTCCCACTCTCCCTCCCCCAAACCCTAACCCTAAATTTTCAGAAAATGACTTCTCCACGATCGCCAAGCTCCTCACCGACCCAAGCATCTTTCCCGGTGCTTCGCTCCGGACCGCATTGGACCGGGTCGGAATCGACCCGACTCCGAGTTTGGTACAGGCTGTGTTCGACCACTTCGATTCGTCTCCGAAATTGCTGCACACGCTGTTTGTTTGGGCTGAGGAGCAGCCGGGGTTTCGGTGCTCAGTGAAGCTCTTCACCTCCGTGATCAATGTGCTTGCCAAGGCTAGGGAGTTTGAGTCTGCGTGGTCTATGATTCTGGATCGAATCGGCGGAGATAAGGAGCCTGGGTTGGTCTCTGTTGATGCGTTTGTGATCATGATCAGACGGTATGCTCGTGCAGGTACATTGCCTAATCCAATGTGATTGTACAATATCAAATTAACTGAATATGCAATACTATATGGAATTGGAGTTCTATAAATTGCGCTGAGTTTCGAGCTGTAGAATGGATTGAATTCTGCGCAAAAGTGGTTGGTTTTGCATAATGTTGGTCTTAGATTGCTGGATTAGGAGGTTTTAATATGTGTTTGCCTTGGACTTGTTCTTGGCATTGTATTTTATGCAGGTCAACCGCAATCAGCAATCCGAGCTTTTGAATTTGCGACTAAATTAGACTCATTTCTGAGTTCTGAATCAGAAATGAGTTTGTTTGAAATCTTACTGGATTCCCTTTGTAAGGAAGGTCTTGTGAGGGTGGCTTCCGGGTATTTTGATGGGAAAAGGAAATCGCATCAAGATTGGATTCCATCTGTTCGGGTTTATAATATACTGTTGAATGGGTGGTTTCGATCGAGGAATCTGAAGAAGGCAGAGCGGCTTTGGGTGGAGATGAAGAGTGACGGCGTGAAACATAGTGTTGTGACGTATGGTACACTTGTAGAAGGATACTGTCGGATGCGTCGTCCTGAAATTGCAATGGAGTTGGTGGGTGAGATGAGAAGGGAAGGAGTTGAGCCGAATGTAATTGTGTTTAATCCAATAATTGATGCTTTGGGGGAAGCTGGGAGGTTCAAGGAGGCATGGGGTATGATGGAGTGGTTTTCGGTTCTGGAATCAGGCCCCACTATTTCAACGTATAATTCTCTGGTAAAGGGCTACTGCAAGGCTGGAAATCTTGTAGAGGCTAGTAGGATTCTTAAGATGATGATAAGCAGGGGTATTGTACCAACTCCAACAACCTATAACTATTTCTTTAGGTACTTTTCAAAGTCTGGGAAAATTGAGGAAGGAATGAACCTCTATACCAAAATGATTGAATCTGGGTATACCCCAGATCGTCTTACTTTCCATCTTTTGTTGAGGATGTTATGTGAAGAGGGAAGATTGGATTTGGCTGTTCAAGTTAGCAAGGAAATGAGAACTAGGGGATGCGATATGGATCTAGCTACGAGTACCATGTTGATTCATTTGCTCTGCAAGATGAATAAATTCAAAGAAGCTCTGTCAGAGTTTGAGGACATGATACGCAGGGGTTTAGTTCCGCAGTATCTAACTTTCCAGAACATGAATGATGAACTAAGGAAACAAGGGATGACTGAAATGGCACGAAAGCTGTGCGCCCTGATGTCTTCTGTTCCTCATTCTACAAAGTTGCCAAATACATATGTCAAAGATAGAGATGAATCTCATGAAAGGAGAAAATCTATAATTAAGAAGGCTGAAGCAATGTCTAAGGTGTTGAAAACTTGTTCAGATCCAAGAGAACTCGTCAAGCATAGAAGTTCGCCGGAGAGTGTTGAATCAAGAGCAAACGGTTAATAGAGGATATCAAGACAAAAGCTAACATCAAATGATATCCTTTCTCCATTCTCTGGTAACAGTGCTCAAGGTTTCGCAATCTTCGCAGGGAAGGTAAACACCAGTTATCTACTGAAGCAACAGTTTTGTAGTTTGTTGTACTGTAGTGAAATGTTTGCTTATATACTTTTAAGCATTAGCTCTTTTCACTATTAAAGCTAGTTATTAGAAAGTTTGTACATGTTGGATGAATGTCATCACACTCATGAAAACATCATCTATTTGTAGTGTGGGTCATGGTGGAATGGATTCACAGTGTGTGGCACTTATTTCGATTGCCCTAGTCAAATCATCCATGATAAAAGGCCTGTAAGGGCAATTGGGAAAAAGCCTGAGGAGATAGATTTCATTGTATTTGTCATCAGATTTGCTTTCACCAGATCATAAGATATGCCTTTATCTTTTGCTGGCTAATAGTACCTCTTTCAGTTCGCCGTAGTTTTTCCCGAGATAATAACACAACCCCCACTCCCCCAGAACCCAATGGGCAAAAAAGCCTTAAGATTTATCCAACACTGTAGGCTACCGAAGTTGCATAATTGCATTAGTACGTTCAGGTGTGCTTGAGTGGGAATCTTTGGGTCACCTCACCAGAACTTCCAAGACAAAGAAAAGGAGGAATGATTACCTTAAGCACAAGGAGGACTTAGTTACTAGTTTACCAATAGCCACTTGGAGGGTCCGTTAGGTAATGATAATCATGTGATTAATAGTTAATCACTTGGTTTTCAAATGATGATGTTTGAGTGAGATGGGCAAGAGAAACGAGGATGGATTAGGTTAGGCTTTGGGGTTTGGGGATGAGGAGGTTTGCACTATGCCCCAAGTCGGAAAACGACGGCATCGGTTTTTCTTGGGTACAAGAAGAGAAGAGCATCTGCATCTGGTGTAATAGGCTATGGTGGGTTCTGTCAACAAAGGTGCTTGAGCAGAGAATCTGTGCTTCTCCCCCACTCGCCATTTCTTGCTGAAAAATCATAGCACTTCTCCACTCGGGACAATATTTTAGACAATTTGAAATGAAATTATAGGAGTTATATTTTATCCATCTTTTAACTTCGAAAGTAGCTTATGATCTTGATTTTTCATATTTAAGCTCCAGGTGATGAATGCAGTGAATTCTAATGTATTGTTTTCTTTTTGTAATTGAAGTATGTATAATGTATCTAATCTATTGTTTTCTTTTTGCTGAAATTATAGCTGAGGAGTAAATTGCCTCTAGAGTGAGAATTTCGGACCGTCTCTTATCCAAGATCCGTAGCATGACCAAGTTGCTATCGAGTGGTTCTATCATTTGATTTCCCTTTATGCACAACATGGGTGTGAATGATGAACATGTTTGACAAACCATTGTCATGGAGATCAAAAGGTTTGATATGATAACATGTTAGACATTTGTTCATATAAACGACTAAATATTATAGAGCTGCATTTAGAGTCTTTGATAGACCTTATGCTATTATTGTAAAAGTAGTGTTACAATCCACATAAAAGTTACTATAGATTTCAATTTACAAATACCGACAAATATCGTAAACCTTATGGTAATGTTACCATAACAAAAATATTAAACTTTACTTCCTTTGACACAAAATGAATTCAAACTCTCAAGAACAACTAGATTGACACATTCTAAAACCCTTGATCGGTTAAAGCCATGCCTTCATACCAAAAATCAATTCAAAAATGGGGGATTCTTTCATCAAATAGGCATGAAAGGAAGAAAAGTAGGCAGTGTCAGTGTGCCACGTTAGTGCTTACACACAGACACAAACCCCATTGCATTGTATTCTACACTCTTTCTCTCTCTGAATGCAAACAAGAGAAATAATTGCCAGAAGAAAACACAAAACAAAGCACACACCTTCCAACCCCCAACATATATTCTCTCACAGAAGAACCAAACAACCCTCGCAGCATTTACTCAGAGAGAGAGAAAAATCTCAGCCCCTACTTAGTTAGTATCACTCACTCACTTCCCCCAAAGAACCCACCTTTTGCTTTTAATTGCTTCTTTTTCTTTCTCCCTTTCCTGAAAATCGCGCTCTCTTTTACTTGTCTTTACACCCCACACTGCACCAGAGTGAGTGGTACTATGGCTCTGAGATGGCCGTACTGAAAATGGCTCAGCCCAGCAACAATGCCACTACCCAAAAACAGCAGAAGCTCAAGCTTGAAGCAGCAGAAGAAGAAGACCAATCAGTGAACCCAATGTTTCATGACTTTCTGGGTATGAAACCTTCTACTGATTCCCCTGTTGTTTTGGGCTCAAAAGGAGGATCTGATTCCAGGCTTACTGACTCCGCTTCTGCTTCACTTGGCGGATCCTCCGGCGGTGGCCGTGGGCCCATCTCCACCACCTCTGATCTGGGTTCCGGTGAGCCACTCCTCATTTTCCATAAAGACTCTTCCTTTTTGTTCAAGTAAAATAATGACCCATGTTTTTGTTTTTAAGTTTTGTTAAATGAAGTTCAAAAAAAGGTTGTATCTTTCTAGTCTTTGAGGGGGTTTGGTGTTGATGGGATGTAGGAAAGTTTGGAACTTTATGATGTGGGAGTGAGTAATGAGAGTTTACATGCAAATAAGAAAGATGGGGTTGTTGGTTTTATGATTATGGTATGGATTAGTTAGTGAGGTCAGTCAGGAGTTTGGCAGCTATTTTTGTTTCTATGGCCATGTTGAATGAATGGCAAGACTTTTTGCTTAGTTTTCTCTTTGCGGCTTTGTCATTTTGGACTATCTATATGTTTGTGAGCATGTTTGTTTGGAGCATTTGAAATTAGGTATGCAGAACATGATACTCGCTTGCTTTGTGTACATTGCGGTTTTGATTTTGATTGTTGTGTACGTTTGAGGCATGGAGAAACTTGAGAGCAGTTATCAAAGATGTGACTGAGATGTATTAAGGACCTCGTTATGATGAGCATTTGTTTATGATGGCTTTTTCATCTGTGTGTTCAGTAAGTGAACACTACTAGCACTTTCGAAACCTGCAGTTGTACTGCATTGCTGATTATCAACATAATCTGATGTGCATATCCTTTCTGAGATGGAGATTCTGTACACTTCAACTCCTGACTTTGATTTGTTGTCTCATTGTATTGAATAGAAAGACAAGCTGGAAATCATCTCGAGGGGATTCCATATTATGGTCCGAGGAGCGATATTTCTGGGCCTGAGATAAGTAACAGAATACTAGGCAGTAAGAGAAGCAATTCAGACTCTACTTTTATGGGCTCCTCCAGAGATGGGATCCCTCGTATGGGTTCTGACTCCCTTGAGAGCTCACATTTGATGAAGGTAGGAGTTCCCGTATTACAACGATTTTGTTCCATGCTTGCATAAGGCGAACAACCTGTCTACGAATGCCTGATCTAATGCTTGTATTTGTCATGACATTCAGATGTTTCGAAATGGAACTGGGGGAGAGCGACCTAGAAGGTCCATTGACGATGAAGCAGTCTTTGCCAGCCAGCCAATGAGGCCAACTTCTGCTAATCTTATATTTCAGACTCCACATGGTGGTAGAGTTGATACCAATATTTCCAAGTGGGAACGATCTACTCCCATGAATTTGGGTGGTGCGGTGCAATACCCTCCACGAGGAGGTCATTTTGTACCCTTCATTCATCAGTTACCTTCTAACAGGTCTAGGGATGCAAATGCTGGTCCAAATAATATCTCTCACTTAGCTGCTGATGAGGGATCTAGAACTGGTATTAAAGGGCCAGGTATTTTGAGTGCCATCAATGCTAGCAGTGGTGCTTCTGATAGAAACTCATCTGTGGTGCTGCCTAGCAGCAGCAGGCAAAAATCTGGGATTAATACTTTAGAGCCAGAACCTTTGACTCCAAGGTTAATCTTATTGCATAGTAAATACTAAATTATTTACTTGCTTTTCTTTCTTCTCTTTAAGTAAGGAAATTGATGCTGTATTTTTCTATTATGTTGCTATGGCAGTCGGCATGGATTTGCATCTGCTAACCGGCAGATGACCATATTTTATGGCGGTCAAGCTCATGTTTTTGATGATGTCCATCCAAACAAGGTTTTCTTTCTTATTCTTTAATTCTACTAAAGAGAACGCCCCTTTTTTATTTTCATTATGGATAGATATGCTGTATATTTATGTGTATGTTTGCTTGGAATCTTGTTGTCATGATTTAATATGCATTTGTACTAAGTACTTACAAATAAGCTTTGTAATGAATGTATGTGAGTGATATCAACATTGGCTGACTCGTGTCATGATTGCATTTCGAAAAAATCAGTTGGTTTAGTCTGTAATTTGCATCAGCAATGTATTTCTATTGAATGCGTTTTGCCTTGTGATTTTCTGTCTAACCCTACACATTATACAGTCGGAGATGCGCACCTTAAGGGTATAAAGCAATGCATATACTATCAAACCTTAACATTTTCTTCAGCTTATTATTTTTGTTTTAGTTTTTTTTTTTTTTTGATGGTTGTTCTGGTAGTTAGATAATAAAACAGTGGGATTAGGGTCATATAGAATTCCTAGCAGAAACCAGGTACTCTTTATAGATATTGTGGGACTCTTATTGGTCCCCTCTCTGTTGAGAAATATCTGGTTGGAAATTGAAAAATGGGGCAAGTAGCGTTTTCTATCAAGTTCTCAATAATAGAGGATGATGAGTTTATCAGTAGAAGTCCCTAAAAGATTTCATACTGCGTGTTATGTCTGTAGTATTTATCTGCTTTTTGGCCACAAGCCTTGCTGATAGGGTCCTCAACCCATTAGTACTGTCTTCAGGAATGAATATAGGACAGTATATGGATACTCACTCGGGTTAGCAGGTCTGCAATGATTTTAGGTTTGGTACTTGCATTATTCTTGGTGTTGCCTGGTTTTGCTTGTTATTTTGGTCAGGTTTGCTACTTGCAGTTTCATTTGTCCTGGTTATATTTAGTGATGTGGAAAGACAAACTATCATTAATCGAATCATTTTTAGATGTTATACGGCATTAGATTCTCTGTTATTTTGTTAGACATTTACACACTTCTACATACTTCATTACCAAAAATGAGCTTATGCAGTTCACTGCCAGTGATGAAGTGTTTTTAGTTGTTTTGTGGTAGGTAAGTCTAACAAAGGAAAATATATAAAAGTGTGACTCTCCTATAGTCATGTGTTGGTAATATCATAGTGAGTCGAACGATTCAAGTTTGGTGAGAGGAAGTTCATTTCTACCTAATTTTTATTTTCTGTGGTGAAGTTCTTCCTATTTTTTCTACACTCATTCTGGTGGTGGAGCACTAGTGTTTTACTTTATACATTCAGCAGTGGATTTCCTGTACGATTATCTATCATTCATCATCAAGTCATAGTGGCTTCACTGTTATATTGTGATGAGTTGGTTTTTTACCTTTATTTGTTGTTTCTTGAGATCCATATGAGATCAAGTCCCAACTTGAGAAGATTGGGAAAAGGGAGTCAGGGAGGAATTGCTTTGGATGAGTTGAGAAGATTCACAGGCTGGCTTAAACCTTTTTAAACTTTGAATGGTTCAACTCATGCTATCAAGTCTCTGATGTCTTGATTTATGCTCATTTGATTTTGTCACGTTGAGAAATTGTGATATAGCACAAACAGAGACAATTCAATCTTCCATGTTCATCAACAATCATTTGTATATTGCCAACATTGTTCGAACTCATTTTTTCGATTTCCCTGTTTGTAATCAATTGACATCTTTGTGGTCACTGCTTCTCAGGCGGATGTCATAATGGCCTTAGCTGGATCAAATGGAGGATCTTGGTCAACAACCTACTCACTAAAACCTACTGTGAAGCCAGGTAGTGAAAGTCACATGCCTAGTGGAGAGGTTGAAACTGGTATAGCAAGTAATGTAGGATTTGTACGAGAGTACCGTGGGAGGCTATCTATTCCTGGAAATTCAAGTCCTGGAGCAGGGTTTGCTGATCGGATATTGACACCCGCAGGTGATCTTTCAAAACTATTCTACTATCTCTAGTTGGATGTTTGAGTTGGTAGGGTGGTCAATGATTGCCTTCACCCACAGTATTGGCCATCTTGTTTTATTCATGATTTGCCAACTGAAGTGGCGGTCAAATTTGATTTTAGATAGTTCAACTTATCTTTGATTTGGTAAATAATTTCAATAGTTTTTGTGATGACATGCTGTATTGCAACTTTTACTGTGATAATTCAGTGCCTTGCATTTTTTGTTTTCTGTATATTATGTCATTGATTACCGGTTACTGGTTGTAGGTGGCCACCAGGGTAGCAATTTAGCCAAAGATACAAGAAACCCAGTTCAAGCTACAGAGCCCAGTCCTAAGGAGAAAAATGAACTGTGATGTTAAAGAGTTTTATTTTTCAAATTCTAGGATACAGTAAAAATTTCACTTTAGTAGTTGTCCAATATCCCAGCTTGGTCTCGGTGTTTCTAATTTGTACAATATTGATCCTATAATTTTGAATTTATTTTAGAAGCCTTCTGTTGAACCCCTACTGTCACCATTACAGGTCCCAAGCTTGAAAATTTGAAGTGATTTTCCTTCACAGATCGAAAGCAAGTATATATTCTAATGTCTAATATAACTATATAAGGTAATAACTGGGTTTCATGCAGGAAAACAACGTTACCGAAACCAATTTCAGATCACAGATTGATGGATAATGGTCGTGAGTAACAAAGCAAGGACATCTTTGAGAGCATTTACTACCGAGATTCTGAACTGGCGATTGTCTGCTGTGTATTCCTCTCTTTAGCAGTGAGTTTGATTAAGAAATGATTTTCTCTGGTAATGTTGATGAGGTGCTCGACACTCTCCTCCCTAAAGATCAGAAAAAAGAAATACACAATTTGAAGAACTGGAATCTTTCAAGTCCTTGGGTTAAAAGCTCACTTTCCTAGTGCAGTGCTTTCCTGCTCGCAGTGGGAAATCAATGCAAGACTTGGATAATCAATATAACCTCAAGCTGTTGTAGAACGGTCTCAAATGATTTGTGATTCGTTATATTCAGCAGAGAGAGGAATATATGGCTGGATTGTTCAACTTAATTATTAGGGCATTGTGGTGTAAAGAGTCGATCGAGTGCCATGGAGAATTGGTGACCGATTCTTAATTCTGATGTATGTTTCATCAAATATAACATATGCACTTGGGTTGCATACATGCATGGATGGGATTCAACATTCATGTTTCATTTTTAACTTGGAATGGTAACTACAGGCTTGAAAACATTACCGAGACTATGGCTGTACCAGCACATGAAGGACCTCGGCAGTAGGCACATAGCTGTGTTACTATCCTATTACAGGTTTGGTTGCCTCGGCTGAGTCACGGTAATTTTGTCAAGCTATGGAAGTGATAGGATTTTCACGCAGTTAACTCAGATTTTAACTCAAGATTTCCTACCAAAACTTGGACAATCCATGGTTATGCGTCACTGTGTAATCCACCCTCCAAGGAAGGTTGTATTAAAACAAAGGAGCAACTAGGAGTTACATGGGAACAAAAAAAATTACAAAGCCGATGCCCATCATCGAGCTCGGATTCCTCAGATGTTGCAGGAAAACCAATTCCCGCTGAACTTTAAGACAGTGAGGGATTCATCATTACCGGCTTACAAGGCACTGGTGGTATTTTGGCTTGTACATGTATTTCTTCTTTGTAATTACATATAAGTTAGTCCAAATGAATTCATATTTAGGTTAATAACATATAGTGACACCCCATTTGTAATCTTTGGCTCCACCAATAGAAGCCAAGCGACCAAATCTGAAGAAACTGATTGCTCAACCGATTCTCCATCCTCCACATATCTACGACTATAGATAGATCCAATACTCCCACCAGGTACCACATCCATTTTCCAAGTTCTAAGTGCAATTTTGGTTCAAAGTGATTTAGATATGAAATTAGCTAGTGTCGCATTAACTTCCATGATTACGGGATATGCCATTCCAATTCAGAAGTAGCAGTTGACTTTGTTAACAATATTGGTGAGGGTATTGCCGCCTAAGACTTTAGCCGCACGTTTGATACCCAATATTACATTACATCTCCTTATTTGTTAAGACTGTCCAATACTCATCTGGGTTGTCTTAAGTTGTACTAATATTAACTCATGTTTAATGTTGCATAGTATTAGAGTAATATGTTTGGTTTGAGGTTTAGAAAGTGTTATCTAAGGATAACAAATTTGAGCACCCACAATAACACTATTTAAGGAGCCTAAAATAAAAACAATGTGCTATGTAAGCTCATTTATTTTAGTATTCAGTGACACTAAATATGATACTAACCAAACTAGACTCTTTATTTAGAACAATCTTAATTAGTCTCAACAAATAAACATGCACTAGAATAATTAAGGAGAACCATCCATCACTAATCCATACTAATTAATTATCTCAAAATTAATCAAAGGTTAATGATTACAAATGATGACTATGGTCATATCATTGACCACGTATGGACTTTTCTATTTTCTTATACCTACATTACTTATATTGCAAGCATACTCGGTTTTTCAAGCTTCTAGGGATGTCCAAGTCATAAAGAAAGTTTCCGCATATTCTTTTCATCATGAATTTTGCCTCAAGTAAAATGTCTTAAATAATAATAATAATAATAATAATACCGACATGGAGAGGAAACATCTTATTTGACTCATATATTCACAATATAAAAGATTTTGTGATCAGAGTATATGGAAAAAAAAACCGGCCACTTGTAAATCATAGATCAATTCAATGGCCGGTCGTTGAATTAGAATTTTGATTACATATATTTATCCGATTAATGATGCACTTGGTTAAACAAAGTTCTCTTGCACTCATAATTTGTCACCCCCTTGAGCTTCACATTTTCATAATGTGAGCTTTTGCAAATTTGGTTAACCTCAACATATATGACCTCTCCACACCTCCTTCATCAAAACACAAAAGCAAATGGCCATGCCCACTAACTATAGTTGCTACGTGAAGTTGAAGGTTTTGCCTCATCCAATAGCATAGATCGATGTCAATGATCTTCTCAAATCATGTAGGTAGTTCTTGTCGGCAAATAGTGAATCCTGCTGATACGCACGTCGGACGTACAGAAGCTCCATGCTTCTACGTTTGTCGGCCAGAGAAGTTCCTGGCTAGTTAGAATGTGCATCTGGGATCTCACACCGGAAATTCAATAACGTTATTCATTGATAGTGTAGAACACATTTTTTTGCAGAATAACTTCATTTAGTTGTTGGCGGCAATCAAAACACTTCATCGGTTTGTTTTTTTGGAAAGTTTGAAGTTGGACATCAAAACATGGGGTGGTCGGATTGAGGAGTGTCTTGTTTTTTTAACACAATATAAGAGAGAGGTTTTGAGGAAAAAAAAAAAAAAAAGATTAGAAAGAGTTAAAAAGAGCTTGCCACGGTTAAGAGTTACCTAGCTAGGCCAAGAGTAGTTGTTATGATCTCAATAGTGCTTGTATATGGTGATACAACGTGCTTACACAAGAACAAATGTTGAATATATAGTACATAATAGGAAAACAACTTTTCATTTCTAAATATATTGTAAATAGATCTTAATTGTATACAGTGTGTTTGGTTTTATTCAATGATTTAAGAATATTGTCAGTAACTCAATTCTTGATTGGCTTTCATTTTTTTTTTTATCGGAAATGAGATAGCAAGCCGGTCACTTGCTCGGTTACGTTAACGCATGAATTTGTTGTAACACACTTATTGATTAGTTTTCGGACCGAGGTCAACAAGAACGTATCTTAATAAAACCATATTAATCTTTTGTTGTAGGCGCACGAATCTCGAGACCTCCTTTAAACTTACTAGTCATAAACTGATTAGAGTTAGAACTCGAACTCTCGATTGACTTTAATTTATTTACTGAGTTATGAACTTCAAAACTGCTAGCTACGATTCACTACTTTTGTGGGTAGACATCTCTTTGGTCTGGCTTCATGGGGCTAGGCTAGGAACAACCATGCACGCGTTGGCATATTGATCTATTATGCTTGTCCTCTTCCATTCCGAGTTGGATTTCGATCACAAAGATTCCAATTTACTTCCTTATTTGGGGTAAGCAAGCTGGATAGAAACAACCATATGGAAGCTTTGGCTTATTGACCGATCGACAAGAAAGGCATCTAAATTTCACGACGCAACTGGTTCCTCAAGCTAAAGATCCACGTTAATTGATCATGTATATCTCCCAGTCTGAACAAGAACCACAAGGCATGCCCTGTGAGGTTATGATCTGTATATGTTGTCCACATTTGAATTCAAAAGCTGAAAGAAATTAGTGTTATTAGTTTTTCTCTAGGCTTTCAGTTCATGAAACCTTGCATGAGTTAACCTCCTTTTATTCAAGTCTTTGGATCCTTTGAATTAAAATGTCAAACAAAAGAAATAAAAAAGAATTTTAACACTTTCTTGTTCTTTCTTTTGTTTCTTTCACCAACACATTATTTTGAATTCTCTTCCCCGAATCCCTCCAAAACCACAAACGACACGAATCATCCAAAACTGCCGTCCTTCATATCTTTTATCTTGTACCTTAACAATAATATCATCCCTACAATCAATTATTTTAGTTCTATACAACCCTAAGATCTGACCAGTACTGTTGAGTATATATAGTACACTAATGACTGATCCATCTTAAATTTTCCAGAAATTACATAACCAGTTTTACCGTATTAACCAGTCAACTACTGTCATCCCCCTATTACCCTATTAACCCTATTAACCAATTTTCGAGTAGTACTAGTACTAGTCTCACAGATGTAGAAAGTGATCCTCCTATATGATCGACAAATACAATATATATAACCATCTCTCGATTCAGTTAGTCATGGTGAAAAATTTATGCTCGATCATTTCCGATTGGATCAAAGTTTATAACAGACTACAATCAAGTTATTCGAATAACCCAATGCGTGATTTGAACTAAGTTTGACTGTGAAACATTTGATGATAATTCCAACGGTGAGGAAGGGATTAAAATTTTCAACTCTATAGATTTTACTGTCCTCTCCTGTATACAGAATCTAACTTGAGACTGCACTACTAGCTAGCTCCATATAGCTGTCAAATCCCATTATTACTGGCGTCACCTTTTTCAACTATATATATGAATATGTAGGTGTTTTTATATCTCAAATCATGACACATGCAAAGACACTCTCATTGAACCTTTGATCTCTTTCTTTGCTCATTTGGTACGTTTCCGTTTTTCTCCCAGGGAGTAGTTGCTCATGGGTGCTCTAACTGCAGACTCCTCCAGAAACCATATCGTCCCTCTTGACTTTGCTTCAGTCCAGACCGTGCCTGAGTCTCATGTATGGTCCGAATCCGACGATGAATACCGGTGTCCTTCCGGCAGTACAGCTGACCCGTGTTTATCTGTACCTATCATCGATCTCTGGGATCCGAATGCCACACATCTCATTTTCGAAGCATGTGAGAAATGGGGTGTTTTTCAGTTGACGGGTCATGGCATTCCGGCAAAGCTTATGGAGGAGGTGGAGGACAAGACGCAAAGGTTATTCTCTCTCCCCGTTGACCAGAAATTGAAGGTCCTAAGATCTCCGGGTGCCGGCACCGGGTACGGCCGGGCTATGATCTCGCCCTTCTTCCCAAAACATATGTGGCACGAGGGGTTCACTATCATGGGTTCTGCAGCAGATCATGCCAAGCATCTTTGGCCCCATGACTATGAAGAGTTTTGGTAAGTCTCTGTACTTCCATGCACGTAGCCAAAAATGACAAACTCCTGAAGCTAGCTATAGCTGCAATATTTACATCTTGATTTTTATCTGGGATATTTCTTTCATTCTTTGGGAAGCAACTTTGGTTCTTGCTAGCTTTTCAAATATGTGATCTCCCACCTCAAATCGACCCTCTCTCTCTCTCTCTCTCTCTCTCTCTCTCTCTCTATTGCTGGTCTTTTTGATCATACAGAAGTATTGGATTTAGATAAAAAGAAAACAAAAGTAGATGGAGGATGGAAGGTTGGAAAGGGATTTCGATTGCAGATGTCATTTACTTGGACTATCTTTCTTCTGGTTGAAAATTGTCTTTACACATGTAAACTTTCATGTTTTATAAACTTCACTCATTTTTACATGTAAACTTATATATTCTCAAATTCCATTATTGGTCACATGTCATGTTATGAACCAAGTTTTTTTCAACTAATGGCATAGAATAGTGGTGCGTGCCATCCAATCCAATGTGCAAAGCAATATTTATATGTTATGTATGAAATTAACAAAGCCCCAAACGTAAATCATTCTTAGGACACCTAAAAATGACCAAACATGAAACATCTACCGACAATGCTCTAGAAAATGCTATAAAGATCGTGTAAAATCATGACATATACTTACCTTTTTGAATTACGTACCTGCGTCCACATTCTACCATCATTATCTTGAATTAATTAACTAACTCTCACATGTTTTTGCTGCTTATTTGCAGTGTTACAATGGATGAGTATCAGAAGCAAATGAAGGCACTAATCGAGCAACTAACCCACATTATATTGAAATCCTTGAACATTAGTTCCCAAAAATTGAGTTGGCTTAAGAGTCAGTGCTCTGGTCACTGTACTAGTACTCCTCCAGGCACTGCTTTGCAGCTAAATTCTTACCCTCCCTGCCCAAACCCTAACCGAGCTATGGGGCTAGCACAACATACAGACACTTCCCTCGTCACCATACTCCAAGCTCAGACCAGCGGCCTCCAAATCTTCCGAGACGACGTAGGATGGATTTCGGTGCAACCCGTACATGGTGCACTCACTGTTAATATTGGTGACTTCCTCCACATTCTCTCCAACGGCCGATTTGTTAACGTTCTTCATCGTGTGGTGGTGAACTCGATCCAACGCTTCTCAGCGGCCTACTTCTATGGTCCGCCTTCGGATTTTCTCGTCTCGCCTCTTCTCTCCGAGACTTTGTGTGACTCGGAAGAAGCCGTTGCTCGGTATCGCTCTGTTACTGCTATGGAGTTTATTGGTATGAAGGCCAAGCATCTCGACCGAACCCTTTCCTTGCTTAAAACTTAAATGGGAAATTACTTAGACAATTCTAATTAAACTAGCTAGCTAGGTCGAATTCTAATGGGGTCTTTTGCGTGCATCATGATACATACATGTACGCAACCAAACTTGTTTTCATATTCGAAAATGACAAAGATCACGATCATTGTAGGAACATATTTTATTAAATTCATCAATAATTTTCCTTTCAATGTTCCTAATTGAAGAGAAAATTGTCTTCATGCATGAGTTAACCTTCACAAGACTTTACATATGCGAGTTGTATTTTTGTTTATTTGTACAGAGCGGTAGTCCTTAACTCCTTTTTTAACACATACTTTCTCTTCTACTCACTTAAAAAAGCATAGGTTAGTTGAGAATTGCAACAATGAATCAAGGATGATTGAGACATCGAAAACAATATTTGTTGAAAGAATTTGAGAAACCATCATATAAATTGTCACGTTACAATTTATTCAAAACAATCAAAGTTGAATGCTGCGAGAATATCCAAACAATTCCACCATTGCAAGCTTAACAAGATGTGCCCTGTGCCCACGTTACTAATTAACGAAACTGTTTCTAGCTCGCCATAGAGATGCCTCAAGCTGTTGAACTGTTTGTTCTTTCTTTTGTCCTAATGATCAGTTAAACAATATATTTATGCCCTAATCCCTCCAAAACCACAAACTGACACAACCACTCTCTCCCAACGACAGCCGCCCAGCTGCTATAGCTTTACCCAGCTGTACAACGCATTAACAACTATTTAGTTCTCTAATTAGATGTGGAATTTTATTAGTGATCAGACTTAGGCTGTAACGATGGTGTAGGCTTCCGACCTTTTATTATATTTGGTCAATGAAATCAAAAGCGTTGTGATTTAGATACTCAAAGTGTCTATAGTATTCTTTGACATAACACTATATTTCGATCAAAGTATATACAAAACACATAATTTAAAGTTCCTTTTTTTTTTGAAGTAAAAGGTCGGTGGTGCGGATGCCCTAAAGCTTCTATTAACGAAACTGTTAAATACAAAGGAGGGGGAGCATTGAACGTAAACCCCTGATTACAAAGACCTGAAATAATATCATGGGTCTCTACAATAACCATGTACTCAAAGCTGCACCAACTAGCAAAGAATGCTCTAACGAAAATTTTATTTTCTTTGATATAACAGTGACATAACATAATTATAACTCGACTACTGCGAAACATAATTACCAAACGCATTGCTTTCCTACTATCTTGTCGTCGGAGGATACATCCAACAACATTTAGCTTCACATTGCCACTAGGCGGCTAGTGGCGGCAATGACCATTTGACGAAGCAAGGATCTCGTTGCCGGTCTAGGGCAGACAAGGCACTTCGAGTGCACCCACAGACACAAAGCCTGACTCGTCCTACACAACTATTGCATGAACTTATTGCATGCTTAAGGCGTGACATAACTAAACAACAAAATAAAATAACAGATGAAATAACATAACAAAGTTAGGGCCCAAAATTGGGCCAACACTCACATCCAGCCCATAACGGGCCCTCAAGGCAAACTACAGGTCCAATGGGCCAAAGTTAGCCAAACCATTGTGTGGGCCGCTTCTAGCCCTCCCGGCCCAAAGTCGCATCTGCGCGGCTCCATCGCCAAACTCGTCGCTCTTCTACTGATGTTGGGTCACCATGGCACTGTCATCGTCCGATCTTACCATCTTGGACAACCCTTCACCCATCTGCAGAGTGGATCCATGCACAAGTACTCGAAGACAATCAACCACCCTCAACCACTCCTTCAAACCTTTGATCCAACCAACCGGTTTTCGATTTTCTCTAACCAGCCACCAAATCCGGCTAGCCAATCTCTTACCTTCAACAGCCCACGCCGCATCGTCCACGCAAAGATCTAATCGTGCTTCAGCCCTAACTTGCCACCGCGCTACAGAGACACCCACCAGCTGAGAGAGGAGAAAACACCCACGTATCGAGCCTAGCCACATGACCTGAGTTTCGTCCCTACATCGGGCTACCCGTCCAGTCACATCGGTTGTACGTCGGCTAGGCCATAGGCCATTGCCAACGCCGAGGCAAGGCCGGACAGGCCCAGACCAAGATGGCGACGACGTCTACTAGGGTTTCTTTGAGAGAGAGAGAGGAGAGCTAAATTATTAAGCACTATAATTTAAAGTTCCTTATCGTTAATATTTGTCAAAAGTTTCTTCTTAAGATAACTCTAAATTAATAAAGTTCGTCCGTCAAGGAGCTTTTAACTATGAATTGTTTTGTACACAAAGAGCGCGCAAATAAATTAATTAGTACAAAAAAAAACGTAACGCAAGTGAGGCTTGCTTCTAAAAGTAAGTGAATTAATGAACCTTATTTTCATACATAGTAAATGTATATATCGATTAATCAAAGAAACCCGATTTTATCCATCTATTCTAGATTTCATTGTTGTATGAGTGTCATAATACAATCCATATATTGGAGATCCCTATACATGAATAACATACCTTATACGAATATATTATATGAATCTGTAGAGAGTTCGCAGATATATTAACCTCTCAGCTGGTTCTTTAAGTATCGATATGCATATAAACATATATGGAATGATATCCACTCATGGATCACATTCCTTGAATTTGCGTCAGACATTGGATAGCGTTACATGTATGTATCACATTCCATGCACATCAAGGTGCTCAGATACATATATGTCACAGCAATTAGCAAAGCAAGTGAACATTGCAAAGGTTGATCTTAATTTGCTTCTGCTCGAACTCTTCTTGCTACTAGGATTTACTAATGACGTCTACTCCTGACGAAGCCTACATTAAGCGTCTCGTTCCCCTTGATTTTGGCTCAGCCAAGTCAGTTCCAGACTCTTTCGTGTGGCCTCAAGCATCCGATGAGGTCCACTCCGGTGACGGGTTAACCATACCGGTTATCGACCTCACGGATCCGAATGCCCCGCAACTCATAACCGAGGCATGTAAGACATGGGGTATTCTCCAAGTGAAAGGACATGGAATTCCAACTAAGCTTCTGGAGGACATGGAGTCTGAGTGTGAAAGACTGTTTAGTCTCCCAACTGACCAGAAAATGAAGGCCGTGAGATCTCCAGGTAGAATTACAGGATATGGCATCGCCCATATCCAGTCCTTGTTTTCCACCACTATGTGGCATGAAGGGTTTACCATCGTCGGGTCTGCAATTGATCATGCTAGGCTGCTTTGGCCTATTGATTATCAAGGTTTTTGGTAAGTACGTACTCCATGAGCATGCACGTAGAGAAAGCGTCACAAATATTGTTATTCTTTAGAGGTTGGATACATTTTGGTTTTCATGACATTTAAATTTTTTTCGGTTCTTCTAATCATAACAAAATAAAGAGCGCGTCTATTGTCACTCCACAAACTACTTTATTCACCTCACACGTTATTGATTTATTGAATGACCAATATACTTTAATGTAAAATTACAACAAGGGACAATAAGTTGTTACAAATTACTATTTTTTTAAATTTTTTTTAGATAAACATGTACTTCATAAACCTTAACCCAGAATTTATCACATCCGATCTTTCTATGAAGTCTGAAGAAGACAATAATATTCAACTGAAGATGAGGTGAATTGTTTGTATTTTTTATTTTTTTGATGTTTCGTCTATCTATTTACTCATTATTTCTCGTATCGATTTTGTATGTAAATTTCCATGTCTGGTCGCTCACTTTTATATATTCGATTTATTTATTTTTTCATCGGCGTCATATATAGCTTTCCAAGTAGAGTTTACAGACATTGTGCATCTTGATATTGACAGATATCAATGAGTTGTTAAGTTTGAGAATTTTTTCTTATTCTTTAATTGATATTTATACTTTAATGTGATTTTTATTGTTCAGTTTGTGATTCCACTTACCCAAATGATATTAATCTTAGGCCCCGTTTGGTTGGCAGGGAACCATAATATGAGAAATGAATTAATTTGGTTTTCCATTCCAAGAGGTTGATTGGTTGTACATCTAGACAGGAAAGGAAACAAAAAATGAGATTTAACTAGAAATTGACTCCCTCATAAAACCTGAATTCAATTACATTGTCAAGGGGTGGTATTCCAATTCCATTCACACTGTCAAAGCCACAATTACATAAATTATCCTCTAATAAATTTTAATGTTGTACGTATTTAGAAATTATAAAGGGACATTATTAAAAAATATTACTTTGTATTTCATTATAATGACTTACCAAACATTAAAATAGGAATTAATATACTTAATTCCATCATTTAATTTTCAATATATGTACCAAACACCCACATGGAAATACCAAAACATATTTCATTCCATATTTGTTTGGAAAGGAAAATAAATCCATTTCTCATTTTTACTTTCCTACTAACCAAACGTGGCCTTATGGTTTTCTTCAATTTCATTTTGTTTTTGAAGTTCAATGGCTATTAGAAGAGGCTGATATTGTGTGTATTACAAATCGATGAATAAAGTAATTTAAAATTTAAAATTTAAAATTATATAGACGGGGTGAGAAGAGATCGAATGTAGGGTGAACAAAGTAAATATGAAATTGAAAAAAAAAATATATGTAGGGTAAAAAAAGAATTTAGGGTGAACAAAGCAAAAATGAGAAAATAATATTTTAGGTATTGTAAATGGGTGAACAAGTAGACTTATAATTAAAAAAATATAAATGGGGTGTGAAGAGAATGTGGGGTGAACAAAGTGGTTTGTGGGGTGACAATAGACGCACCCTAAAATAATTATTTACTTTGCCAGACATCAAATTATTTTACATGATATTTAGGATTTTTGTGATACAAATCACCACGATTTGTGATTTAAGCGACAATATGACAAATGAGATTGATATTGCTGAAGTTTAAATTAATACAGGCAAATAATGGAAAATGTCCCCGAAATGAGACCAAAATTATAGTTATGAATGCATATTTCCGTACTTGTAAAATAAGAATATGGTGTGCTTTTAGTTTGAGATTGAGAAAGTGGAACTAATTCTTCTTGATTTGAATGATTTTGTAGTGATACAATAGATGATCATCAGAAGCAGATGAAGGCCTTGGCAGAGCAACTGATGCGCATCCTCTTCAAAGCCTTGAGTATTTCTGTAGAAGAACTCAATTGGCTTGATGATCCAACTAACAGCAGTGGCTGCAGTCTGTCTTTACAGCTGAACTCTTACCCTCCATGCCCCGAACCGTCCCGGACCTTAGGTCTAGCCCCCCACACAGACACCTCCATTGTAACCATACTCCAAGCTAAAACCAGCGGTCTCCAAGTCTTCAAAGACGGAGTTGGGTGGATTCTGGTGGAACCGGAACCCGATGCACTCTTCGTGAACCTTGGTGATTTCAGTCGTATTCTATCCAATGGTCGATTCATCAGTGTTCTGCATCGTGTTGTGGCGAAACCGATCCAACGCTACTCAATGGCATACTTCTTTAGGCCTCCAACGGATTTTGTTGCGTCACCACTTTTGTCGAAGGATTTGGGTCCGGGAGAAGTTCCTCGGTATCGTTCAGTCACAGTAAAGGAGTATCTTGATCTCAAGGGGAAACATCTTGAAAAGCATTATCTTTCATTGAAAATTAAAAGAGATTTTAGAGTTTTCTTCAGTAGGGCAAATAATTAAGTATTCTGCATGAACATGCAGAAATCTTGGCGAGTGCTCTTAGCAGCAGGGTTGAAGCTTTAATTTGTTTTCCATTTCTCTGTGTCTTTGAAACTCATGAAAATGTTTGGAGTTTCACAGACTCCAAACTCGATCTTATTTGAAATTAATGTAACTTTTTTGCAAGACATGCAAAATCAAATTTATTTATTTTTATATCAGATTGATAAGCGTCTAACTAACAAATTCAGGTGTTAATGAGGGGCAGTCTTTTTAATTACTTGATGTCATCAACATTTATAATTTTGTTGACATTGGTATTTTTGAGGGGATTTTGATAATTGCTAAGAAAGAACAAGGAGGTTTAAATGAGGCAGTTAGAAGCTGATTATTATTTTGGTTCTTCCCTGTGCTTGGAGCCTTTTGATCTACGAGGACAAGTGCTATGCATGCAATATATGCTTAGCGACATGACATTAAGCATGAGCTCAACCTGTTTCGAGGGATAAAGCCTCATCGAACTTAAAGGGAGATTGTCAGGTTGCCCTCAAAATGTGTATATATTCTAACCAAGTTCACATGTAAATGCATTCCGAGTGAATTAGGAAGCCAGCCTCTTTCTTTTGCTTGATCTAATTTGCTTAGCGTAGGTTTCTTTTCCTCCCAAGTATTGCTCATGGCAACTCCATGGGATCAAGCCTACAAGCAAATCATCCCCCTTGATTTTAACTCAGTCAAGTCGGTGCCTGACTCATTTGTATGGTCTCAATCCGATGTCATTCAACCAGATAACGGGTTATTCATACCCGTTATCGACCTCATGTATTCAAATGCCCCGAAGCTCATAGTCGAGGCATGTGAGACACGGGGTGTTTTCCAATTGAAAAACCATGGTGTTCCTACAAAGATTATGGAGGACATCGAGTCTGAGGCTCGAAAGTTGTTTGATCTCCCCATCGACCAAAAATTGAAGGCTGTACGATCTCCTGATGGGTTGAGCGGATACGGAATCGTCCCAATGCAGTCCTTGTTTTCCACCTTTATGTGGCATGAAGGGCTTACCGTCTTTGGCTCTGCAATTGATCATGCTAAGGCGCTGTGGCCTCATGACCATCGACAATTTAGGTATTGATTGTTTTACTTCCCTTGGTCTAAACCAACTCATTCGGTAACAAATAATTATAAGGATTTGATGATGTTCTAATACACGGTCGAAATGATTGACAAGGTTTGAATTAGATGACTTATGTCCAAATTACTGTATGAAATTAACCTAGCTTCATCACTAATACATTAGCTTACACCGTAGTTATTCAAGTGGTTAAATTAATGAATGTGTCACAATTTTACCTTAGCTGGCTGTTTTTGTAGTGACACAATAGATGAATATCAGAGTCAAATGAAGGCATTAGCCGAGAAAGTAACGGGCATCCTCTTCAGAGCCTTGAGCATTCCTGTGGAAGATTTGAATTGGTTTGATGATCCAACGAACAGCAGTGGGTGCAACTTGGCTTTACAGTTGAACTCTTACCCTCCATGCCCCGAACCGAACCGAACCTTGGGTCTAGCCCCGCACACAGACACCTCCATTGTGACCATACTTCAAGCTAAAACCAGCGGTCTCCAAGTCTTCAAAGACGGAGTTGGGTGGATTCCGGTGGAACAAGAACCTGAAGCAATCATCGTGAACCTTGGTGATTTCACTCATCTTCTATCCAATGGTCGATTCATCAGTGTTCTTCATCGTGTGGTGGTGAAACCGATCCAACGCTACTCAATGGGATACTTCTATCGGCCTCCGATGGATTTTGTTGTGTCACCACTTTTGTCGAAGGATCTGGGTCCGGGAGAAGTTCCTCGGTATCGTTCAATCATAGCAAAGGAGTATCTTGAACTGAAGGCCAAGCATTATGAGAAAGCATTTTCTCTCATCGAAAATTAGATGCCCCGACTTATATATAGTATATTCTATGTAATGCAATAAGTATATTGCATGCATGAACTTATGAATAAATCTTTACTTGTATTTCTCTCTCTCTCTCTCTCTATCTATGACTCATGGAAAGGATTTTTGATTTATAATTTCCGAAACCTACTAAATATTTAGTGAATTACCGATTAGAGTAACATGTTATAAGAATTTGACACTTTTTTTTTTTTTTTTTATGAAATGAGGTCAAATTAGAATAGAAAAGATTACACAATACTCAACTTAGCTGCAAACGGGCAACACGAGCTGATAAAAAAGAAGCTAACATAACATACAGATTATGCAACATTGTTGGCACTTCTCTCGTCACATAGACGATATTCACAGTCCCGGGCTTGAGCAAGAAATTAACTCCACCATATCATGATTCATGAATAAACAATTAAGCATGTGTCTGATATATAATTTGTGTATAGAAACTAATTCAGTAAGGGAGGATTATTTACCATTTATTGACAAGACTACAAGAGCACAGTATACAGGCAAGGGGAAATTTTGAAACTATATGTCTATATACACCTGAAGGACAAATATATACCAAATTCTCTTAAACGTACTATATTATAACTAGGAGTCAATTTTGAATTCACCCGGGGGGTCAATCCTGCATTAGTCACCATGCGAACATGGCTGGTCAATCCTGGCCTATACATTCAATAAAAATTACCATATTCTTAAACAAAAACAAACAAAAAGGTTTCAATGAGGCTAGCTGTAGGTGACAACAGATTAAGGTATCTTAAGGACACGTGCAAGTAAGAACAAGGGCTTAAATGAGGCGGTTTCTAGGTTTAAATTTTCAAGGAAACTGATGCAACTTTTTGTGTTCTTCCTGTGCTGGAGAGCCTCCAGAAATTCAAACTGTACCCACATTTATAGAAATGCATGTAGTCATATATACAAGAAATCCGATTCAATTAATTTCATTTGGGGATAAGATTCTTTATAAGGATTACCACTCTCTGTTTATAACCATATATATCCCGAGTAAGTGAACCCCTAGACATAGACTCTTTTTCATCATAATAAGAATTGGTAATGGCTACACCACCAGATCAAGCCTACAAGGATGTTATCCCCCTCGACTTTACCTCAGCCAAGACATTGCCTGATTCTTACGTGTGGCCTGAATCCGATGACCTCTATTCCGGTACCGACCAGCCGTCTATTCCAGTCATCGACCTCATGGATCCGAATGCGACACAACTCATTATAAGAAATTTTGATAATAATCATTATTTGACACCTAATTGATTTTTGACCAATATTTTTGAAATGAATGAAAAATAGCCTTTTGTGGTGGGAGAAAGACATAAATGCCCTTAATTAACATAAGTGCATGTTGCATAGTCATCTTTGTTCAGTAGTTGCTTTTAATTTTGATCGTCTTCAACATCTTGTAGCATATGATCCACCACCCCATCATCCGGTAATGGACTTATGGTGGTCCAACATGCGTCGGTAGTATTTGTATATAAAACATGTAGTCGAGGTAAAGTTACGTCTTTTCCTAACAACTAGGTTTGTATATCTGAATGAAGATCAATACTTTGCAGATTTTCATTCCTATGTTCTCTATGGTCAATATGTTCTTGTATGGTGTTTAGAGCCAAGCCTTTTGAATTTAATCCTTCTAAGTTCTAAACATTGTGATCCTCCATAGTTGAATATATCATGAAGGCATAAAGCAACACCCACAAGCAGTAGATTGAAATCAGAATTCACATTTGCTTTACCAGAGGTTTTTGTTCTAGCATCAGATTGGTCATCTCTTCTGTTCTACACCAATAAACATTCTGATCTCATACTTTCTGATCTACTAGATCTACAACATCCCTTTCAACATGCTCTTCAAAATCTTGAAGACAATTGATTAACCCAAATTTATTTATTTATTTATTTTTTCAGCAAGAGGAGCTTCTAGCTACTTGATCTACAGTTCTAGTACAACGATATCTTCTACGTACTCTCTCAAACATCCTTTGTATTTTTTGGAGTTGAAGGATTTATGAGCCATTGAGCCATGACATGGTTCACGAATCCCATTCACTAGCCATTGGCCATTGCTAGTTCCTCATCATCTTTCTTGTATCTATCAACTTAATCCTCTGATCGAAGTCGACCGAGTCGTCAGTACAAGGTAGTGCTCGAGATAGACCAAGATATGGTGAACAAAAAAAAAGAGAGAAAGAGAAGTTTAAAGAATTTAGGGTAATTATGTCTTTTGACATTACCAAATGGTTAGAATTCAACTATTTCATAAAGGTTGGTTATAATTCAATTCAAGGTCTTAATTAAAAAAGGCTATTTTTCTAAATTTCTCATATAGTTTTGGGTAAAATATTATATAGTCATTGTGCTTTGAAGTCGACATCTGTTTAGTCTTTATGATTTTATTTTAATCTGAATAGTCCTTAAAGTCACGATTTTTCATCCAAATAGTCCTTATGGTTTTATTTTAATCTAAATAGTCCTTAAAGTCATAATTTTTCATCCAATAGTCTTTATGGCCTTTAACTGAGAAAATTGTCGGAATGACTATTTGGATGAAAAATCATGACTTTAAGGACTATTTAGATTAAAATAAAATTATAAGGATTAAACACATGTCTACTTCAAATCATAAGGACTAAACAAATTTCAATTCTATATTTTTCATCAGCAAAGCTGTGATCTTCAGAATAATTCTTAAAGTGCTTATGTGTGTTATTTTGCAGTGATATAATGGATGATTACCAGAAGCAAGCAAGGGGCTTAGCAGATCAACTAATCCGCACCATCTTCATATTCTTGAGAATTAAAGTGCATGAACTGGTTTGATGATCCGACTATGTGCCAGGCTGCTTTTCAGCTAAATTCTTTTCCTCCTTGCCCTGACCCAACTCGAGTTTTAGGTCTACCATCACACACAGACAGTTCCTTGCTTACCATACTCCACTCCCGAACCGAGGGTCTTCAAGTCTTCAAAGAAGGAGTTGGATAGATTACTGTGCAGCCTAATCCTGAATCACTCATTGTGAATGTTGGTGATTTACTCCACATTCTGTCCAATGGTCGATTCGTTAGTGTTTTTCATCGAGCTGCGGTTGTCCAAAAGAACCATCGGATCTCGGTCGCCTACTTCTATTGGTCTCCACTGGACTGCACCGTCTCCCCCCTCCTCTTCAAGAACTTTGCTGACTCAAAACAAGTTCCTAAGTATCGATCGGTCACATCGAAGGAGTACCATGTCCTAAAGGCTAAGCATTCTCGAGATACTCTTTTTGTTGTTAAAATTTAAATTTCATGAGAGAACTTTCTTTATATTTGAAATAAAAGAGCTAGTGCGGTTGCACTCAAAAGCCTTGGATATTGAAACTGTCGAATACAGAGGAGGAACTTTAAGCCTGACCTCTGAGTGCAATAAACATCTAGAAACCGTTCTAAAATGATTTCATATCTATAATTTAATTCAAATAACATCATTCATATATTGGTTTCCATATATTGTTAGGTTTTTCTTCAGAATTATGAGTGCTCTATAGTCTATATGTTTTTCTTTGTGGCTGTGCTCTGTACATTTCTAGACAGCAATAAAGAGCTAAATTCACGTAATACTCTATTCCGCTTAAGAAAAATCTGTCTTGCTTAAGAAAAATGTAATGGTTATCTTTTCTTTGCTATCAACATTACTATTTTGTTCTATTTTATTGACTAGCTTCTATTCAATTTATACATATCACTGTATCAACACTTTGTTGCTATCTTAAAAGCTATCATATATCGAGTTCTTTCAGCTTGAGAAGTACTTATTT
The DNA here is from genome assembly GCA_010134655.1 of Fragaria nilgerrensis. Lineage (NCBI taxonomy): Eukaryota > Viridiplantae > Streptophyta > Magnoliopsida > Rosales > Rosaceae > Fragaria > Fragaria nilgerrensis. Next base: position 28,030,520 of record CM020978.1, on the reverse strand, counting down.
GTTATGATTTTATACTAGCAAATGTTTGGTTGAAAAATAAGAATATTCAATTTCGACGGAAAAATCGTGTGCTATAGCAATGGATTTTAACTGAAATCAAGCAAAACTCGTATACAGTAATCTGATTAAGATTTTCAAGCTATGTCAGTTTGAGAAGTACTTAATTGTCATGATTTCATACTAGAAAATTTTTTGTTAAAAAATAAGAATATTCAATTTTGACGAAAAAATCGTGTGCCAAGGGGCAGCTATGACCTACCAAGGGACCGCCTTAACCCTCCTAGACCCGCTTAGGGGCCGCTTAGACTCGCCAAAGAGCTGCCGAGACACGTCTAAGGCCACCACGGGGCTGCCGAGACATGTCTAGGGCCGTAACGGGGTTGGCGAGACCCACTTAAGGGAGCTAAGGGGCATCCTTGACTTGCCTAGACGTTGAGACAGGCTTATAGACCGCTTAGGGAGGCCACCTAGACTCGCTTAGGGGAACATTTAGACCCGCTTAGGGGCTGCCTAGACCTACCAAGCGGTTGTCGAGACACGTCTAAGGCCGTTAAGGAGGAGCCTTGACATGCCTAGGGTGGCCAAGGGACCGCCGATGGGCCTCCTTGACCCGCCTAGACATACTTAGGGCCGTGTAAACCCGCCTATGAGACACCTGGACCCGCGTAGGGACCGCCTAGACCCGCTTAGGGGTAGCCTTGACCCGCCATATATCTGCCTAGACCCGCCGAGACCGCTTAGGGCCGCCAAGGGCCGGGCTGCCTTGACCCACCTCGAGGCCGCCAATAGGCCACCTCGACCTGCTTAAGGGCCACTTACACCCACTTAGGGCCACCTATTCCCACCAAGGGGCTGTTAACCAGCTTAGGGGCTGCCTAGACCCACTTAGGGGGCCACCTAGACCGGTGTAGGGACCGCCCATATCCACTTAAGGGCCGCCTTTACCGGCCAAGGGGCCACCAAGACCCGCCTAGGGCCGCTTTGACCTGCACAAGGGTAGCCTAGATCCGCAAAGAGGCCGCCTTAACCCGCCTCAAGGCCACTTAGGACCGCCTAATGGCCACCTAGTTCTCCTAAGGGCCGCCTAGAGCCGCATAGGGACCGCCTAGACCCACTTAAGTTTTCGCCTAAACCCGCATAAGGACCGTCTTAGGATTAAAATATCAGTATCGGTGTATCTATCGGTTCTTTGAAAAAAAGGTGATATCGAATATATTGAGATATCCGAGAAAAAAGTATCGGGATTTTGGGAAGAAATTTTTGTTGTTGAAATATTTAATTTATTAGATTTACATATAAATATTACAAATATCAACTTCATCTACATCTAGAATGAGAATCTAGGTTGTTAATAAGATACACGCTAATCCACAAAAGTACAATAATCAGACCAAGACATATGACTTATATAGTACGAATTGTAGTGTTGGATATGATAATCATATATCTCTTTAGAGCAGTCGACTGTTTCCCCTGTAAGTGAATAGTAAGAATGAATCTAACTGGATGACTGATCACTGACTTCCGCGCATTGATTATAACTATAAATATTATAGCCATGCATACTGATTGTTGTCTTCTTGAGATTCATTTGAGGTTCAAGTCCCACTATCTAAACGGATAGACTCAAAACTTAATGCAACTGAAACAACATCTTGATCATCATTTGCACCTCTAGTCCTCCTCCCATACATGATATCCTCTTGCGCTTCATACCGAGTACTTCTAAAGCCATGGTCATGATCATAGGAGGCATGATCGTAATTTTCTTTTGATCTGCATCCATATATCTCTCGAAGGGAATCCTGCTCTCCTCGAGACCCCTACTCTTCATTGGGATACACCTCGAGAGAATTACTTCTTTTCCGTATATCACTCAAGACCCTCACTCTTCATTGGGATATACCTCGAGGGAATTACTTCTATCCCAGATATCACTCGATACCCTCACTCTTCATTGAGATATACCTTGAGGAAATTACTTCTCTTCCAGATATCACTCCAAGCTTTTTTTTACATATTTTTTTTTAATATATCGGAGATATATCGTAAATATATTAAATATCGGAGATATTTGACGGTATCAGAGAAATATCGAAAATACGGTGAAAGATAAGATATTGATCCCTCTAAATATATCGATTCTTAAAAAAAAAAAGATATCAAGTTATATATCAGATATATCACAGATTTTAATCCTTGTGACCGCCTAGCTTGGATGGTTTGAACCAGCTGTTTTGTGTAGGTTAGTTTAGTTGAGTAGTTGCGTGCTGATTTAACTACAGTAGCATAAAATAGCATGCGCATGCATGTATATATAACCTGATTGATTAACTGTAAAATATAAACCAGCTAGATTGGCATATGGATATGAGTTCAATCAGTTTTGACCATCCCTTCTTTGATTAAGAAGAAATATCGATCTCGTCGTCAATGACAATCAAGTTGTAGTTATCAAAGATGACAGATTAATATAGCATAGATTATGTCCAGGTCTTTCACTATATATTCTTATTCCATTACCAACAGAACGTGTCTTCTTCAAAAACCCCCATGGCCGTCCACAGTGGTGATCCAAAAGAGGGTACACGATTGATTAAGAAGATTTATAAGTTGATAATTAGAAACTTATGTTTTGCGTGAGACTGATACATTGAAGGATGTGTTTTGTCGATCAGTCGTAGCATGTCATAATCACAGAGGAGTAGGCATAATATGTCTTCAGTTGTAGAAACATGACCGATCATTGATGAAAACAAAAATGTCTTAGTGTTTGAAAAAGAGATTAATACAACTTATAATCAACCCTATTTGATCCATATTCGATTGAAGTCAAGAACATGCTTTCACCCTGACTTTTTGTAGAAGATCTTCCAACGAATGAGACACAATTGGTCACGTCAGTATAGAATAAGATCGAACAAAGTTAAACTGGGAGATCAAAGCTTGTTTTGCTACTTCATTGTTTGTATATATATATATGATGTATCTCAACCAGCAATGAATAATCGTTTACTGTATTGACAGAAGTGAAGACCGACAACTTCATAAACAACAACGATATGAAGAAAGCTTGGATTTCAATTTACTATCGTTGTGATCTAAAGAATAAGACAACAGTAATCATGTTATTGATTGAATGTGTAGTGTTCGATTGACCTCGCTAGTAGGATGACAATAATCCCCAGCAGGTACGGTACCCACAGGTATTCGACTCTAACGAGGAAGATATACGAGAATAAACAGGTAACGGGGATGAGTATCCCTATATTCGGATTCTTAAATCGGGTACAGGGCAGATATGATATTTTGATATTCGGATTCTTAATGAGTATCCCTATACTCATTAAGGATGAAAATATTATTATATATAATTTATTATATATATATATATAATTTATAAATAGATATTTATGTAAAAAAATGATTCTCTTAATAAAGAGAAAATGCCCATTTAGTACTATTTAAACCCCTCATTTCTCATTCCAATAACAATCTTTTTCATTAGCCAATTCTAATATAATGTAACTTTTTTTATACCCAAATGCATAAATCTTTACTAAAGTCTTAACAAACCATATTATTTTAAGATTATTTTGCCCTCATCCCTTAAACATGCATAGAGAGAGAAAATGGAAGAGAGAATACTTGGCTGGAATCTCACCGGACTCCGGTCACAGGCTGCCGGATTTCTCTGGTTATCAGATTCCAGTCACCGGTGACTCAGTTATTGACCTCCAATAATTTGGTTACTGACCCCCAATAATCAGTTACTGACCCCTAATAATCGGGTACTTACCCCAATAACTTGATTACTGACCCTTAATAATCGGGTACTGACCCCTAATAATCGGGTTACTGACTCCCAATAACTTGGTTATTGACCCTCAATAATCAGTTACTGACCTCTAGTAACTCAATTAATAACCTCTAGTGACTCCATTATGAGACAACAATTGAACAATATAACCACTTTACATGCATTTTAAACCAAAACATACATGTAACAGTGACATAGCTTCTCCTCCTAAAAATGATTGCCCAAGCCATTTTGAAAGCTACAAAGTACACGCTTATCATAAACTACATCTATGAAAACTACAAAGTACGCACTTATTTGCCATGCTTCCCCACAAGGATCTAACTCTCGATGAATCTATACCTCAAGCAGAAGTCCACGTCCACCTTGCAGATTAGTAGCTCCAGCAAGCCTAAACACACCAATAGACTTCATCTTTTAACAATGGAAGTCCACAGTTTTCACATTCATTCAAGCAATACAGAAAAGAGAATCGATGTGGGACAAAATCCAAACTCACAAGCATCCCCTCCGATTTCACCTTCACCAATTCACCACACCAAAACCGATTCACCTGAACGGTGATGGATGTCACCGACGATAGAGAGAGAGAGATCTGAGGGAGAGTAGGAACGAGATCAAGCTCCTTCTTCACCTCCTCAAACGGCACGAAAACCACACTGGTCAATGGCCGGCTGTTCGCACTCTTCAACGCCGCGCATACTGTCGGAGACGACCGAAGACTTAAAACAGAGACGTCGACGAGTTCAGAGGAGGGGCGGAGTAGGAAACCGAGGAGGGAGACGACCGAAGACTCAAAAACAGAGACGTCGACGAGTTCAGAGGAGCGGTAGAGTAGGAAACCGAGGAGGGAGACGAAAATGGAGGAGGAGAGGAGAATGGATGAGCCAACAAGCTCTCGCCGCGAGTGAGCAACTGAGACGAGGCCGGAGAAGCTTTGAGAAGCATGGTGGTGAATTCTCAGAGGAAAAGAGGAGAGAGAGAGAGAGAGGAAACCAGATCGGGAATAAGAGGAGGAGAAAGAGATAAGATTTGTGTGGTTTAGTTACACATGATAATAATGTCTTTTTCTTAAGAATCATTGGAATGAGCAAGGATAAGACTTTAATTGGAATGAGCTTTAATTTTCAAATATTTAGGTATTAGGGCATTTTTCCTAATAAATATTTAATGGAATTTTCTTTTTATTATATTTTTTTATTCTCTTAATGAAATTTTATACCAAAAGGATTGTTTATTAAAGTAATATATAACAAATCCAAACTCAAATCTCATACGAGCAAACCCTAGTTTAAAGCAAAGTTATATAAACAAGTTGTTATGTTGCATTAAGCATGCATGTATTGTGGATTTTTTTGTCAAATGCAGACATTTTTTTACCGGCATTGTTCTTTTTAAGCGAGACTTGTATTTATTTTTATTAGATTGAAGCATGAAACTCATTTATTTTTGGTATTTGATTTTAATTTCATACTTCTATATTTCATTTTTAAAAAAAAAATTTAATTTAATACATATGTTAATGGGGATTGGGGCGGATATGGAAACGCAATCCCCAAAAGGTACAGGTATGAGGAATCCCCATTATCTATTTACGGGGATGGGGACATGTACGATGTTGGGAAATGTAAAAGGATATGGGTATAGTATTTTGATCCCCTTACCCTACCTTATTCATTGCCATCCCTACTCGCTAGTTGCTACTCAAAAATACCGAATCAAAGAACATAACAATTTCACTCTTTATAGTTTATACTACTGAACTATAAGAACATACTCATTTTTACCAATAGTGAGATTAGAACATGACAACATGGTTTACAGTTCGGTTATGTTCAGATTTACTCATGTAGGAAGTGCCGAGTCAAAGCATGCATCTCTTGGAAACTGCACATCATTTTACTAATATCAGAGAACACATACAACTTCATAGATGACAACAGAATGACTGAAGCTCAACAGGGAAGTTATTTGATACTACGAATTGTAGTTTGATCTACAACAATTTCTAGCCTGTTGTATCAGTTTCATGAGTAAGCATTCCGTTGATGAGAGATGGCAAGGGCGGGTTGGACGCCTCCATTCACATGCTCCAGATGTTCTACTTGGAACTTTTTCGGAGTAGCTCATTCTTTGCACATTCCTCCTGGAAATAGAGAGATCTATTTTCAGAAATCTATAGTCAAATGATATAAACTAGAGTTGCTTATAGATGATTTGGTAGTCAGGACAATCACAACTAATTTCTGCCAACCGCAAACCAACACTCAACAAGTTTCGTAGTAGAGAGTAATGAAGTGACCAAGCCGCACAAGCATAAATACCAAGATACTGCAATATCTAGACCACCCAGTAAGAGATGGAAAAACAGTTGATTTTATTATCTACGATGTCAACAGTTTGCCTACGAGGAATTTTTCAACTATAAGCACTCCGTAAATTGTTAAAATCAATACGGAAATAATTTATGTGAGACAGAAAATGGCGTATATACTGAGTACTGTTTGGTGCCAAAAGCATATCTATTATTTGTGATGCCATGATTAAAGTGTATACCTGAAAAGCTTTTAAGAGGGAATAACAGCGTCTTTGCTCTGCAGTTGCTGCAACATGCCTAGCTTTGAGAGCATCACAAACTTTTTGCTCATCTTGAAGCCCTTGTTCTACCTTTTTAGCTTCTGTAAAATCGATTCAGCAATGCAAGCATATTGACTAACTAGAAACACCCATCAACGCAAGCATGTAATAATAGGTAAGAAATCATGTTCACATATAGCAGAAAAAGTTAATGGAATCAGTGAGGCTTGGCTGAGTTGAGTTTGAGAGAAAGAGAATCATTCCTTTCGAGTCCTTATCTTTTATGAATTAGTGTGTATTTGTGCATCTACGTGAAGTAGACCTAAAAATGAATGTATAAGCACATTTAAGATCCACTTAACCCTATATCACTGCATACATACTGAATTATGTTTGCTTTACCAGATAACCTTGTTTATATCTCTGATAGCTCATTATGGGGTTTGTCTTGTTGGGAGACTTTTAGAACTGGAGTTTTATCTTGTTTACTCTTAACGGGTTAGGCTGTTGGGTTCTATGCTTATTGTAAGCTAGGGATGACACACATCTCAGGAACTAAATTCTATCTCTACTATAATTGTAAAAATGCATTCAAGACACAGTTTGGGTGCTTTTCAAAAGAAAACATGCACACAAGTTGATGATACTTTGACATTACCTGTTGACTGCCCTTCATAATTCCCTCCATTGAATTAATGAGTTTCATGCGACCATCTGTGCTAGTGATTGCGCCTTGAAACTGTACCAGAGTTTCAAAGACACTCAAAAATAACCATAAAAGGTCCTGACATCTACATCTACTGAAAAAACAGCGCAGGTAACACAGGATGTAATAGGTAAATGTGTAGCGAAGTCCTCCATACCTGTGAACTTATTGAATTCAGCAAAGATGCTTCCTTTAGCATCATTTCCTTTATCTCCAAAAGTGCATTGTACGTGGCATAGTATTTACGAGTTTGTCGAAGTTTTCCTTGAATTTGAGCATTCAACTCTGACAGTCGGTGATCATACCTTCAGAACAAAGGTTAAGTCAGTATATATACTTTTAAGCGATGTTTTTCAAATCCACTCAATCCATCTACATTCTAAGAACTTAATAGTCCAAAAACACCAAGAACCTAAATGCTAGATCAACTTCTAACAGGAGAAAAGGAAGACTTACTGAACAAGTTCTGATTGGCACGGAATATCATCAATCTTGCGCTGTACTGCCAGCACTGCTCTCAATCTAGATGCAAGTTCCTACACATATTACCATTTACATCACTAAAATTTAAACCATGTTCTAGCAACCAATCAGTCATTGTTTTGTGAAGAAAAACAAGCTACCTGTTTAGCTGAATTAATTTTCTCCTCTGATTCACTCAACAACCAACTCAATCTATCAGAGAGTGACTGTCTATCACTCCCATTTTCTATCTGCTCCTCCAAATCACGAATCTCATCTTCCAATTCAGAATTACTTACAGACTCCACTTCATTTTCTTCCCTCTCAAGCTCCTGTAAACAACCAGAAAATCAAAACCCAGTACCCAAAAAAGACCAAACTCAGACTATAAACACAGACATAAGAAAAAAAACCAAACCTTCAATGACTTCTTAAGCAATACCAACTTGTCCACAACAGCTTTAACACCTTCATTATCGATTCTCTCTCTTAAGCTTTGCAATTCATTCATAACAATGACCTTTCTCTCATTCTGGCATATAACCCACATCATTAGTATCAAAAGACTTTAACTTTGCCAAGTAGAAAACGAAAAGAAACCATCTTTTTGCTACAAATCTTGATGCATATAGTTAGAGCTGTTTCTAACCAATTCATTGAGGTTGTCTTGTAGCATTGTTGATCTTACAACTGGTTCAGGAAACGACGACGATTTGGTGTTGTGCGTTGAAAGGGATGCGAGCAGTGTCAAACTGGGTTCCGATGACTTCCACCGTCGCCGTCGGTTCTGTTTTACTTGTCGAGTGTGGGCTGAGTTTACAAGAAACGTTTCTTGTAGAGCTGCTTTCTGGGCTCAAAAACTTGGGCTTTCGAGTTTTTTCTTTCTTTCTTTTTGCTCTCATGTTCTTTGAGTGACCTAAAAAACAAACAATATTACCTAAATTGTTCACGGTTCGAGAGTAACAAGTCTGTTGTTTCAAGTAGTATAATGTGTGCATCCATCCTGATTTGTATATTTAATAGTTTGCATTTTGCAGAGATGATACGAATATTTTCTAAAATTTAAGATCTTGTCCAAATGATTTAATTTTTTTGCTAGTAACCAATAATAAATTAAAATTTAACTAGCAGCTTCAATCAGGGTCAGCGGGATTGAACTTGCAGTGCTATTACCAACTCCCACTTAGAGTCTAATTAAGAGATAATGTGAGTATGCTTTTATCTTAGTACTGAAATACGGTTTAGATGGATCTTGTACGTAGGAGGATGGATTGGCAATATTTTAGTCCATGTACGTAGAGGCCCTTCATGAGTCTACTATGTGCTTTATAGCTGAAGTTAATGGATGTGTATTATTAATGAAATAACATTTAGAAGAACTTTAGAACTGTTGTCTACTATATATATGTTCCGAATTTGTAAGTTGAAAGCTGGACTAGCTACAATGAGCTGATGAGCACTAATCAACTCATCATAATCTGTGGTAAATTTCAAAATAATACCATCATTGAAATTAGACTTTGAGGTCGGTCTAATTAACCAGATCAAAAGAAAGAAAAGATGAAAGCCGGTGTCTCTGGATAGGGAGACAAAAGAAGAAACCATGATCGATCACTGTATATATTGACCTAATTATGAACGAAAGCTTTGCATGAATTCACAAGCAAAAGAAACGCCGCGCAACCAAATGCGCTTGATCACAATCATGAGTCAGAGTAATGCAATGCCCAGAGCCAATGAAAGAGTCAATAAAATCTGTCTGCTCACCACTCGATCTGTAGTTAGGCAAACATTCTGTGTTTTTCTTGGAATGAAACTATAGTACTATTATAGCAAATTATTTATAATTAAAAACACGCAAATTAAACACTGATGAATATATATTAAACGGTATCTTCAAACTCCAGCATAGACTTCCAGTGCATCGTCACGAACATTGGCTGTAAAATAGTTGTAGTACTCGGCAAAGTTGAACGGCCGGTACAGCAGAGGATGCTCATCGTCGATAAGCTCATCCGGCACTTCGATCATGAACTCCTCCTTCGGCAACCCAAACATCGCAAAAGAGTACCTTTCTTCCTTAATGTCTTTACTCATCATCACCTGTGAGTCACTGCATGAAGCGTCCCGTTGCTCCAAGCCTTGAGTGCATCCCCAACGAACACCACGACGGCTCTTTCGGGGACCGGGACTCGAACCCATTGGCCTTGTTTGGTGAGGATCTCCAGACCCTGCACTTCGTTCTGGCATAGAATTGTTAAGCTACTCTTGTCTGTGTGAGGCACCAAACCAACGGATGTGTCCCTGACGTCGTTGCTGATCGGAGGGATTTTGTACTTCATGAAACGCATCACGGCGGTGGTGTTCTCTACGTGCGAGGTGTAGTGCTTTCCCACGCCTAAACTCTCCAAAAGCATTTCGAGGACGGTGAAGTTCAACTCCATCATCTTTGAGCTCATGGATTTCATTGTTTCACTGTCATATAAGAACAGAGAATAACTACATTGTTAATTAAGACAATCACAAAATCTCTCAGTTACTACATTATTGGATATGGACCCTTGTGGTGGGTTACATATTGAATTGAGGTACATCATATATGGTATATATGGTATTGACTATTCTGCATATTAATTCCAGAAAAGGAGAGCAGCTAGCTGGTATAAATGAGACAGTTAGATTTCATGAGGAAGTGACTATCATTTCCAGTGCAGCAGTTCAACAAGGACATGTGCTAAGAATGATAGAGCTTAGCAGCAAGGACCAATATCTATACATATAACAGTCACATAAAGCTGGCACCTCTTATAATTTCAATCTGTTTCAATGAGATAAGACTTAATAAATGAGGCATTGGCAGGTAGTCAGGGTGTTGGGTAAGCAGCCATTGTCATGTCAAGATGCTCATAATATTAACAGCATATATGGAGCAAAGTAGGATGTCAAGTCCACATTTTTGCAATGCCTTAAGGTTTTGGATGTGGGCACAAATCAAGGAAAATATTCTCTTACTTCCTATACGGCTATACCCTCCAAACCTTAAACACAACTAGTATTTTCTAAACTAAAAATCTAAACCTAATTAACCTTCCTTACTCAAATGCATTAAAAAGTCCTTGAGAAAATTAGATAAAAACTAAAATACTAGACCTCTTTTAAGATAAACTCATACATATTTTTCATTTATTTTACACCACTCCACATAAGCAAACTTACTATATAGAGCAAATGTCTATAATTAATAGTTTTATTCATTTTTCTGTTTCTCTGATTTGCCCTTCAGACGATAGAAAGCTAAATTTGGTATCTTTCTCAATTTTAGCATCAATTTGAAACTCAAATACTGAGCTAAAATTTAGTTAGATTTAACTTTGTCATAATCAATTACATTCTTTAATTTCTTACTTTGTTATTACTAACTTGAGTGTATATATATGCTATATACAAAAGTATGTCATTTGTAATAGAATGATTCTTTTCATTCCTAAGCTCACATTTGGTGTCTCTTTATAGTTAAAAAATGTCTAATTGTAAGGTACACGCTCTTGTTCTTTGATTAATTTTCTTCTTTTTAGGTATATTATTATATCATTTCCAATCCTGATCGAGATAACATTTTACTTTCAACTACTTACATTTCTAATGTATCTATTAAGTAGGGCATGATATGATAATATACCTAAAAAGAAAAAACTCAAAATTAGGTTTAGGGTATAGGGTATAAGGTTTAGGGTTTAGGGTTTAGGATTTAAAAAATCAAAATAGCTAAAATGGTTTTTCATCATAAAAATCCACATGTTAAAATTTGAATAGAATGGAGGACCACGTCAGAAGCCACATGGTCCTACGGACAGTGTAAAATTTTTTCATTTTACTCTAATAATCAGATATCTTATTTATATTATATTCTACCTTATGTATAGATGAATTCCTTTCACCTAGATTTTTCATAAAAATTAAAGAAAACTGCATGATTCTTGTAAATTGATTGAAAATTTTTAGTGTTAAAAGAAAAACTCATAATCAAGGTATTTAAAACAACATCAATTAAGTTTATTTATTATGTTTATATGTTATAGTTTATTGATGGTGACAATTATGTAAAATTTAGAAAAAATAGGACATAATATGTATCATAATTGATACATTTTAGATGTCTATTAAATAAAAATATTATGTGGGTTTTATCTAAAACCACTCTTCAAAATTGGGTGTATATGAAAATCCCCAATTTAATAAAAAGAACTTTGAAAAATTCAAGAAATGTGACCTTCAATATTTTCAGTTTTGAAATGCAAGAGCTGAAATAGCTGATAGAGCATGTTTGAACACAAATTAATAACCTAAATTGCGAGATTATTCTTGATCAATTTAGATGTCGGTCTAGTATGTATGTGAATTCTTTCATAAATATATTTTATAATTTAGATTCCCAGTTAGAAGCTTGATTAGATCTCAAATAACTTGCAAAACAACGTTACTATAGCTATTAATCTAACTATTATCTTGGCATAGACACTACAACAATATAGAGCAAAGCCACACATCTTGTGTGGAGGTGTGTGACCTTTAGAGATGTTGCAAATCACCTTATGTGTGGTAAATGAGGGTATTAGTGTAGATATTGGTGGGGTATGAGGGAAAATGCCACACATAAAGTGATTTACAACACCTCTAAAAACCACACACCTTGTGTGGCCTTTGCCCCATATTGTTGTAGTGAGAAATGGAGAAACTTGGACAAAAAAGAGAACAGATACATAAATGGGGAAATTAACTACTTCAAATGTGAGTGTAAATTTATTAGAGAAGTGAAATCACCAAAAAGAAGAGTTCCCTTGAGGCCACATGAGGTTGGTGAAGGACTCAGCTGCATCAGGCTGGCATGCATTGTCGATTCCGAAGCTTTCGTTCAAGGGAATGATGGGGCACTTGCCCTGGTAGCTCTGGTAAGCCCTGGGGCTTGTGTGCTTCTGCTTGGTCTCTTCAGGGAGATCAAACAAAGCTTTCATGGCCATCACCATGTCTTCACGTAAGCGCATCGGCATCACCTCTTCCTGCACCAACAGCAGAAAGCAGCCATGACTCTCACATGCCTCTCTCACTTTGGTGCTCATAGCTCTCCATTCCTCACTCCTCTCTTGCTTTGGGACCAAACACTCCTTCGAAAATTCAATAACTGGTACTAGTAGTGCTTGATCATGATCAACCTCCTCACCCATTTCTCTCTTTCTCTATCTCTCTCTCTCTCTTCTCTCTCTCTCTCTCTCTCTCTACGTCTCTCTCTATCTCTCTTTCATACACACACAGCTCGTCTCAATGCTATATATATGAAGCTAGCTTACCTCCATAGAACGATGTCCAAAATTGTAACCCCAAAAAAGAAAAAGAAAATTGGTCTGGAAATTGAGTTTCCCATTTTTGTTTTTCACTTGAATTGGAAATAAGAAAAATGAACGGAGGACTATACTACACGTACATGTTAGAAGAATCATTTTTGTTACATTTAGAACAAAAAAAAACATTTGCATTGATGGATTGTGCATTACAGATATGCCATACTCGCAAATTATTTGTGCAAATTGAAATTTGATCGAGTTACACCTACTCTTCGATTCTCTAGTCTATTTTGCACCAATAACTATATATTTTGCTTAATTGAGTACTAGACAAGTCGGCAAGCCACATGTACGGTGTATGTCACAAAAATTGCTCTACAAATTAAGGCTAATTTGACATCATTAATTTGTTTGCAATTAGTCGGTTCAACCACCATGTGCTGTCCATTCCATATATATAGACATAGTAGGGAGCATTATACACTTCTTCATACCATGAGCTCAAAATAGAACAGTGTCCAAATTTAGGTACTACAGTTTATTTCCTCATATGAAGTTTTTACTTAAGCTAATTAATAAGCTATATCATACTAATAAGGTTTCTCAGGTGCAATTTCCCCTAGCCTCCTCATAGTTGTGATGTGGTTCCTTATTCTACATTTTCAATTGTGAAATATAATTGTTGTCATACCATGGATATAAAGCAATTAAAAATATCAAAATTAATTTTTTTTCTTTTTCTTTTTTCACTACACATACATATATAGATGGATGATCAAGTCCTTTTCTGATTTGACAATTTTTGTTTATAACACCCAGATTCTTCGTTTTGCTTTCTTTGACCTCAATTAAACAAATCATAAGAGGCAAAAATTCTAAAGGGCCGGGTTATTAGGATATGGTCCTCATAGACATGGTAGGGGTTGATGATCAACTTCGAGAACTCTTTGCGGCTTTGCCCCTGCTATCGGGTACACGCCAGTTTAGTCAAATATCGTAGAAGTTATAATGTTGAGAGATGATCAATCGAGTGCGAGAGACTTGTAGGATTACGAAAAGAGAGACATGCATTTGGTAGCCGTCGTGTTTGTTCTCTCTTTGGATTGCAAAAGATTCTTTCCTCTTCTTAGTCTTCTCTCTTTTCCTCCTTATCTCTTCCCTTTTAAGCAATCTGATCTGGTTTATATGGACCAAGTTACCCAGTAGTCATAATGACACTATAGAAGCATAATCTATGCGTTGAAAAAAGAAAAACACCAAACCCTTTTATACTGAACTCTACTTTTGAGCGCGCGCTTTCTGCACTGGCATACAGTCCAGTTTGGAAGCTTTACTTAGTTTGTCCCAGTTTATAGCTGTTCAGACTCGTATACGTCCTTTTTCTGTCCATCATGCACTTATTTGTTATTAGTTTCCTTGCACGTCAAGTTAAAGAGATCGATTCCCTTGAGTTCAAACCTCCTCGTCGTTGGTCGTATTCGTTTTTTTTGCATCAACGAGTCTATTCAAAACCAACAAGAACTTCTCAGCTTCCAAATTTGTCATATTTTGCGGTATGAGAGTTCTATACAACGTGAACAATAAGTTAAAGTTATTATATTCTAGCAATCTCCCACTATAGCTAGCTGGTAGTGGTTCAATATATTTGTTTTACTTTCTATATAATTTAATGAAAATGACCAAGCTAGCTCTAGGGTTTGATCTTCAAACATCATAAAAGATATCTTACAAGCACATTTGATTTGGATAAAGTAAAATGTAACAATGTCACATTATTCAAATTGCTCTAAGCTTTATTTATTTTTTACAAGACATGTTTATAGTCACAATATTATTGGGTAAAGAGCTGCTTCTCAACCATTCTCTCAAGTCTCATGTACTGCTACTCCAGCAAATGCGAAAACTTGCTTTTCTGAGTCTATGATGCTTCCTTCCTGTGTAAAGGTGAACTTACTGAAGTCCTTATAGTCGAAGTCTTTGAGAATTCGGGGATGTTCTTCGTCAACTAGCCCCTTTGCTGCCTTGATGGTGGTACCTTCTAGTGGACTTCCAAATGCTCCCAAAGAATACCGTTCTTTTTCTCCAGAAATCATCACCCTATGCTTAAGGCGATGCATTCTTCCATTACTCCATGCCTGCAAATCATTGCGACATTAGTGTGTTCATCTTTAAGTTGTATCAATAATGAGTTAAGAAGCTAAGTAGCTAACTAAATATCATTTGTACCATAAGAGGAGCTCCAACAATGAAGAGGTAGGAGGTGGGAGATAGAGACAACTTGATCCATTGTCCATCCTTGGTTTCAAATTCAAGACCTGAAACTTGATCATCACAAAGGATCGTGCTCACTAGTTTGTCAGTGTGAGGAGTGAGCCATAGTGCCCATTTGCGTACTTTCCCGACGGAGGTGCATCGTATTTCATCACACGTAGCAACGTCTTACAAGCAATGATGGAATTCAGTTTCTCTCCCAAACCATAACTATCAAGGATCATCATCTCGATCATTTCCTTCAGCTCATCCAGCTTCTTCATCATAGTAACTACAGTGTTGCTATAGGAACACAACTGGCATCATCATCAAATCAAACAAAACAAAAGAATCCTACGTGATGGCATAAAGATCTGACATGTTATGTTGGAGTGTTATATACTGAATCTAGGTACTGAAAACCGCGCCTATTGAAGAAGAAAGAACGATATATACTACGTATGGAAGTTAAAATGAAACTTAATTTACCAAAACTGGTCATGGCCATTTGGCCACATCAACTGAGTGAAGCTTTTAAATGACTCATAGTTGGAGGAATCTTCAATGCCAAAGCTCTCGTAGAAAGGAGTAGCGGGATATCGTCCATAGTAACCATGGAAAGGCTTTGGATCAACATTCTTCTCCTTTGTCTCCACTGGAAGGTTGAAAAGTTGCCTTAACATAGAGAAGGTCTCTTTCTTTAACTCCAGAGGTATCTTATCACACACTATCTCAAAGCAACCATAATTTTCACAAGCCTCTCTACCCTCTTGCACAAATTGTACCACCCTTCAGTTCCTCGATCCAGTTCCGTAGAAATGATTGAGAAATTAATGGCCGGAATCTGGTAATGAGAATCAGAACCCATTTTCTCCTATTAATCTTTCGTATTCTGGAGTTCCAAGCTTTGTGTTTCTTGATGAGTTGCTTGTTTGTGAGCTAGCTAAGAGGCTAGGGTTATTCTATTTATATTGCATGATTCTTGAGTAATAATATTAGAAATATCTGTTTGTATACGACTAAACATCTTTTTTTTCAAGCTGTCTAGAATCAACGACGATTGGAATATAGAGGTTAAAATTTCAAACTTTATAAGATAGATCGAGAAAGATAGATATATTAGACTATTGACAACTACTGTCGTAGTTTGAATTTCCAATCTGGGATTTTGAGGATAGGAGAGATAAGATTAATTAGATCGACTTGTGCCTGGCTGTTATTTTTTATTTTTTTTGAAAGAAGGCTAGTGCGACTGCCCTTAAACCTTTATTAAATGTCTGTATGTTCAGAATATCCAAGAAGTTACTATAAAGTCTACAATATTACATAAGGTTATCTTCAGAAACTATTGAACAAATTATTTTGGACTTCTTTCCGGACAAAGAGGAGAATTAACATCACTGGTGACATAACATAGGCATGAAACATTTATCAATAGGGATCATTCACTGTCTCAAATATGGTGGCATGGACTGATTATAGTTTATTAGATATCAAAGAAAACTAACTACACCTCTATCTGGTCTACATTCTTCACTTAAACAAACTATTGCATGATCCTTGTGGCTATTTGATTATTCTTTCTATTCACAACACCTTTGTTTCAAGTCATTCGATCATCTAATTGAAATATTGAATATATTCAGACACTTGTTTACCAAGAACAAAAGGACATACATACGTTCATTTTGAAGAAGAAAAAAAACAAATAAACTTTGGGCCAAAATTACAAACAAATTGAAAAGAAAAGCAAAACAAGCCCAACTATAGTAGTAGCCAGCAGCAGTTGTTGACATCGCCGATAGCGGACGGTCCTCTTGGTCGCCGGCTTTCCGACATGAGCCCGGAAAGAAACCAAATCACCCAATTGCAAGAACGTTCAAGTTGATCCCATCATCAACAAAATCTCAAAGCCACACAAAACATCAAATAACACCAACAACATAACACCTCCTAAGAGGGTTTTTAGCTAGGTATTGATTCCTTATGCATCATTATTTGTTGCAGATATATACAAAGTTGTAAAGAGCTAGATAGCTAGTCAGCTACTGATTCCTGCAAAAGCCCAAATATGCACAGCTGACTCCATTGAAGCCATTGTTTCCTTCGAAGTGCTAAACTTGGTAAAATCCATATACTCAAAGTCTTTAAAGAGTTGTGGATGTTCTTCATCTACCAACTCCTTTGGTGCCTTGATGATGGTACCCTCTACTGGAATTCCAAATACTCCAAACGAATATCGTTCTTTTTCTCCACACATCATGACTCGATGCTTTACAGAATGCATTCTTCCATTACTCCATGCCTGCAAGTAAATAAGATGATTGTCCATAGCTAATTAGTCTTCATAACTAAGCTTCAGAGTTCAGTCTATATTTATACTAATCGGAAAAAAAAATCTACATATATAAGCAGACATGTTGAGCAGTTGAGGACAGCCGCACCAGCCCCATTTCAGGAAAAAAAAAAAAAAAACAGACATGTTAGTTCAATAAGTATAACTCTAGCTTTGAATATGTTCATATCTAAGTATGTTAGAAATGTACCATAAGAGAATCTCCAACAATAAAGACAAAGGAAGTAGGAGGCAGATACAACTTGAGCCATTGTGATCTGTCTTTAGTTTCAAATTCAAGCCCTGAAACTTGATTATCACAAAGGATTGCAGTCCATTGTTTGTCAGTGTGAGCATTGAGCCCATTCATATACTCCCCTGATGGAGGTGCACTATATTTCTGTACTCGTATCTTCGTCTTGCTTGGCATGATCGAATCTGGATTCTCTCCCAAACCATAGCTATCACGAATCATCAAGTCAATCATTTCCTTCAGCTCATCCAGCTTGTTCACCATGCCACTCATAGTGTTGCTGTCATAACGAAACAAATCAAAATCGAAGAAGCATGGAGTACTTTAAAGTTTAAACCACAAAATAAGAAGAAACATAATGCTAACTTACATATTTTGCTCATGCATAAAGTAAAGAGAGAATACTACAACAGAATTATTACCTGAACTGGTCATGACCATCAGACCACATTTGGTGTGTGAAGCTTGTAAGGGATTCATAGTTGGAGGCATCTTCAATGGCAAAGCTCTCGTACAAAGGAGCCTGGGGGAACTGTCCATAGTAACCATGGAAAGACTTTGGATTGACATTCTTTTTCTTTGTCTCAAGTGGAAGGCTGTAAAATTCCGTTGTCACAGAGAAGACCTCTGCTCTAAACTCCACAGGTATTTTATCATACACTACTTCAAAAAAACCATAGTTTTCACAAGCCTCTCTAACCCTCTTGCACAAACTGAACCACTTTTCAGTTCCGCGGTCCAGTTTAGCTGAACAGGTTGAGAATTCTATGGCTGGAATCTCGTAATGAGAGTCTGAACCCATTTTCTGATGAATGATTGCTTCTTTGCTAGAGAGTTCAGTTTATATTGCATAGTTCTTGAATTGACAATTAGATAAAATAAACAGCTAATTTCCAAGTTGTCTAACACATCCCAATCTGGGATCAATGACCATTTCAGAGGCTGGGGCTAAATTATGTTTTTTTAAGGGTAATGATTGATGAGGGAGATAGAACTCAATCAACTCATAGAAGAGGTGAGTCCTTGATTTCTTTTACTAAGGTTAAAAGAATACAAAGGAGGGGGACCAAAATCCAAAACTTCCCAATCCAAAAGGACATGCATCTAATATTTAAACTTGAAACTGATAGGCAGAGCTGGAAGCCTAGATCATACATCTACTATTATACTATGATCTTGGGTTCTTATGAACAAAAGGACATTAGACTTGGAGGCAGTTTGGACTTTGTAAGCTCCGAGTACACTAAGAGATCATATAATACGGTGTTCACTTTCAATGTAGGGCAAAGAAGGGACCCTTCTCCTGGTCCCAAATACCTAATGACATATCTATCTTAACTTTGCACCACCGGAAGTGATCGAGACTCAGACTGCTACATTTCCCATGCTTCCTCTCCCCCTTATCATATATGCATCAGCTTACACAAGCAATACTGTAGAACAGAATCAAAAAGATAATATGCTTTCTAGCTAGTATTTCAAATAAGCTAACATCACTAGTGAGATATCTATGTCAGGTGAGCATTGAGCCCCTGCATGTACTCCCCAGATGGAGGTGAGCTGTATTTCATTATCCGAAGCAGTGTTTTACATGGCATGACTGAATCTGATTGCTCTCCCAAACCATAACTATCAAGAATCATCAGTTCAATCATAGCCTTCAGTTCATCCAGATATATACTTCATCATAGCAACTACAGTCTAGCTGCATAAAAAATAAAAGAAACATATAGCATGCACACATAACCATAAATTAATTGAAGGAAAAATTGAAGGTTACCACATTGAAATAGGCTAGACAATGAAAACAATGTACAATTACCAAAATTGGTGATGACCATTAGGCCACATTAGTGCAGCGAAGCTTCTTAGAGAGTCATAGCTGGAGGCATTTTAAGTCCAAAACTCTCATATAAGGGAATTTTTGCATACTATCCAAAGTAACCATGGTAAGGCTTTGGATTCAAATTCTTCTGCTTTGTCTCAACAGGAAGGCTGAGAAGGTGCCTTATCATAGAGAAGGTCTCAGCTCTTAACTGCAGAGGTATTTTATCATACACTATCTCAAAAGAACCATAACTCTTTCACATGCCTCTCGAATTCGCTTCCACAATTGGTTCCACTTGTCAGTTCCTCGATTGGTCTATTTCTAATGAATCGAGTGAGACCTCTATGCTCGGAATTTGGTTTTGAATATCAGAATATCTGAACTCATTTCGTACTATTTCTCTGGGAGAGAAGTAATGTATCTCAATGTAGGCTATGTAGCAGTTCCTTTGTGTTTCTGGTGCAGATCTTTTTGTTACTCTTTTAATTATAAATACAGCACAGATATTAAACTGACAATGATATACAACCAAATACCTAACTTTTAAAAGTCTATCAGCTGGTATCAATGGCCGGATCAGATGCTATTTAGTCTGTGATTTTGAACTTGAAAAGGATATATGAAAGCTTTAATTAGATTAACACCTCTTATATAATGATCTTAGGTTAGGAAGACAAGTCCATATATTAGACTTGAATGCTGTTCAGAAAATCCAAGAACAGTATATGCTCAGACATATGTCAGTAGTCCTACAACATGTCTAAGTACACGTAAGAAATAGAGTTGAGTTTGGAAATAGACCAGTTCATTGTGCATCCTAATCCTATCAGAAACGATTCGGTGGCAGACTGGCAGCAGAAAGAATACTTAATTGAACACAGATTAAAAAAGGAGAATTTTGCAAGTGTTAAGAAGGAGAGAGGGACCTGGATGGCGTTGTTAATGGCATTGTGTGAAATGTCTAAACGAGTAACATGGCGTTGGGGGCATGCAATCTGTACAACATCATAACCTTGTCATCCATATTGTTGTGTTCATGAGTCACACACTCACAGCAGCAAGCGAACAACATCAGTGATTGAACAAGGGAAGGCCACCCGACTTGTGAAGATGAGCAATAACAGGCGTTGGCCAGTAAATCCCAAGGGGTCACACACCTTCCTCCCAGCACTTTTTCCAACCACCACCACCGCCACCTGGTTTATCATCCATTCAATCATATATATAACAAAGGAGAAAAGCCATTAATAGGTAGTACCGGTAGGGTCGCGGTGCAAGAGTTGGTGAAGCTCACTAACAGCCTCTGCTCTCTCTCTCTCTTCTCTCTCTCTCTCTCCCCTTCATCATCATTCACAAGTTTCCACGGTTCCAGAGATTGAAAATGTAAGCGAGGAATCGAACAAGAGCATGCGTTTTGCAAACACTAACACTTACATACTAAGGT
Organism: Fragaria nilgerrensis; assembly: GCA_010134655.1. Lineage (NCBI taxonomy): Eukaryota > Viridiplantae > Streptophyta > Magnoliopsida > Rosales > Rosaceae > Fragaria > Fragaria nilgerrensis. Next base: position 28,009,506 of record CM020978.1, on the reverse strand, counting down.
GAAAAGTCACTATTGCTCCCACAATACAATGTATTTATATATCGGACGTATCAGACGCATATCGGGCCGTTTACAATTTGTTTTCAGCGTATCCAACAACAGATTATGAATCTAAAAGACAGAGGGTACGCGCTGGTATGGCCGAAACGGAAGGATATGGCTGGCAACTGTCGGATACGCGTCTGATAATAAGTTTGAGTGGGGCAATAATGACTTTTCGTCTCTATAGTTTTAATTCAAAAACTAACTAAGGCGAAAAGTCAGTATTGCTTCCACAATCTAATTTATTTACGGACGCGTTTTTAGCCGTTTGCCACGCGTTTTCGACGTATTCAGAACAGATTTCGAACCTACAAGTCACCAGATACGCGCTAGTACACGTATCTGTAAATAAGTCGGATACTAGGAGCAATAATGACTTTTCGCTAATGTTTAGCACTAATCAGAATTAACGAAGGCGCGCGTTAACTTGAGCTCTCACACTTGTGACTTGTCAGATTCTTCATGTTCTTCTTCTTCTCCACTATCGTTGCTGTTCTCTCCCATGGTTCTCGCCCCCCAATCACTGTCTCTATTTTCTATGTCAGTTTCCTCTGTTTTCAAATTTTGTTGCTAATTCTTAATCGGTGGTCGGGTTTGCGTATGTGGGTGTTTGACGTACAGGACATTGACACGAGGCAGAAGAAGGCCTAATGCTGTGCCGATATTGACTCGATGTACCCATCCTCCAAATCTTTGCATTTGTTTCAGAGAGAACCCTTGTACGTAGTTGTTTTCACTTTCTATGTCATGTAACACAATCAAGCAAAAGGTTGGAAAAATTTGGTTCATTGGATCGTTTAGGAATCAAAGATTAGTGTGCCCATTACAAAATAGTGCGTGTGTGTGTGTTTATGTATAAATCTGGCCGGTGTACTACATGGTTTAGTAACACCCTTCTAATGAGGACCTCTGAAGAAAAGGAAGAACTAGAGGCAGTTAAAGGTTTAGCTATTAAATCTGTGATTTGTTTCATTGTTTGTACAATTTTCTTCTCTGACTTAGTGGCTTATGTTGGTCCTTTTCAGGTTGCCCGGGACCAGGAGAACCTTTTGGAGAGAGAGAGAGAGAGAGAGAGAGAGAGAGAGAGAGGAGAGAGAGAGAGAGATGAGAGAGAGAGAGAGAGAGATGAGAGAGAGAGAGAGAGAGAGAGAGGAGAGAGAGCGGACGTCCGTAACTATGTTAAAGTGCGGACGCCGGCTCAAATCAACTCCGTCGACACCGATCGACAGCTCTTCTTCTTGCTGGTTCCAAACAAGGGTCCATCTTGAGGTTCTTCTCATCGGCAGACTCAACGGTGATGAGTTTCAAAGCCGGGATTGAGCTTCTTCAAATTTTTGCAGTTTTTTTTTCCGGCGTCAGACCTTCCTCTTCGATCACCATGGCATTCAACTTGATGCCAATGGCGTCTGAGGATGGAAGAAGAGTTACCGATCGGTACCGCCGGAGTTGATTTGAGTCGGCGTCCGCACTTTAACATAGTTGCGGACGTCCGCTCTCAAACGGCTCTGATCTGTATATATATATATATATAATATATATATATATATATATTATATATATATATATATATGCAGCGCTTCTCAGATGCGGACGTCCGCATTTATTCTTATGGTGAGGATTTTCATTTTACACTCACTTTTCAATCGAATTTTCACATCTCCACTATCTAGTATTTAGATAATAATGTATAGATCATCTTGCAAAATTTCAACCAATTTGTCATCATTAAGACACTCAAAACTGCGTTTTTCTGTTATAAACATGAACGGTTCAAGTTCGACAAATTATGTTCATCCACAGAAAAACGCAGTTTGTGTGTCTTAATGATAACCAAATTTGCTAAAATTTTGCAGAGATGATCTATAGATTAGTATCTAAATACTAGACGGTGGAGATGTGAAAATTCGATTGAAAAGTGAGTGTAAAGTGGAAATCCGCACCGTAAGAATAAATGCAGACATCCGCACCTGAGAAAATATGTATATATATATATATATATATATATGTATATGTATGTATATTGATCTTGTGGATCATGAAAAATTCACAAGTTTCTGTATTCAGAATTGCAGATGCCTTTCAACATTTTCAGGATCTGGTTTTTAGGTTGGTTTACCAGATTTTTATCATGCCGTTTACTTCAAACATAATCTTATTGTCAAGCTAATTGTTGCATTGCTACTTTTACCTGTTATTTAAGCAGTTTTTTTTTTTTTGTTCATTTTTCGTATAAGATATAATGCTGTAACTCGTTCTTTTATCTGTTATTTTTAAGCAATTTGTTCAGTTTGTATATCAGATATCATGCTTGCATATCTTGGTTTGCTGTGTAAAACTCTAAAAATCATCTAAACGTGCACTCAGTATTGTGACCTTGTTTACTATTTCCAGAACAGTGTGATGGTAACCTTGTGTTTGCTTCTTTAGTGCGAGTGAATGTGCATATGGATCAATCCTGATTCTTCATTTTCCTTTGTTTCTGTTGTTAAGTTGGCCAGTTGAGGTATCAAACAAGGTTCATAATGCAGAACTGAAATTGTTCTTGGAAATAGAGCTTGGACTGGTTTTATTGTCTTGCATCTAAAGACTATTAGTTCTTGCTCTTATAATGATCTTTGCAGTTCTTTATCTGATTTTCCTCATTCTTATTGAGGATTTACACCCTATTGCATAGCAAATTCATCAAATGTATTTTCATGAGATTCTAACTCTCAGTATGTCTACTGTAACTTTTATGAAAACATCAAGTGCAAACAACTAACCAATTTATACAGTTTTTCAAAAGAAGGTAACTAGTACAAAATCTCAGAAAATACAAATCTGTAGAATTTTCTGATGCAAACCATAAACTTTGAAAAATTTTAACTTAATCTACAAAAATCTTTTTCAAGTGATTCAAAAACTAGAATGAACCTTAAGATGTCTACTACAAATCTTATGAAGAAACCAACTTCAAATTTCAAACAAAACTGTACGGTTTTCAAACGAAAGCTAACTGATGCAGAATTTGAAAAACACTGTTTCAGATTTGCAGGTTCTATTCCTACTTGAGTTTAACCTATGAACTCTAAATAAACAAGCTGAAAATAAAGAACCAATTCGAAGAACTTGGAATCAAGTAAAGGGCATAGCCAATTCAATAAAGATGTCATAGATTACAATACAAACTTTATTACTCCAACTAAAATTGAAATATAAATTTCAAAGGCTAAATAATATGTTGTAGTATTTTCTCTTATTCTAAACAGAAATTTAAAAGGATAGGCCACACATTTTTTTCAATCATACACAAAACTCTTCAAACAGACAAACCTAATATTCATGTTTAATATCTGCACAATATTCTTAAGGGTGAGCAACGCTCAGTATGAGGCTAATCCTCTTGAAGCAACATATGTCAACCATAACAATGCATGAATGCAATGATCCCTTCAATAATAACCCCCTCACCCAAACCATGATTCCCATTCTAGTCCTCTTTCTTAATCTCGATCACCAAAATTGTACAGCCATATTAGCCTACCTGATACTTGGTCCATACGAATTAAGCTCAGCTACACAAAAAACATTCTCTCAAAAATCTCATTCCTAATTTCACCAAACTCCTGCCTCAATTTATATTCATGAACATATTGATTAACTAAGAACATATCACAAATAACACCTGATCAATAATTCCACAATCAAGTTTCATAAACAAAATCATACATAGCAAAACATCAACAGAAACACAACAATTACACAGAGCTTCAAAACAACAAACAAAACACATATAGAAAACCAGCAAACAAAACACAATAAATTAATTAGAGGTTTCCAAGATCCCTCTACCTAAATCCAAAAGCTATGCGTTTCAGATTCCTCTTAAATCTCAAAATTCCTTCCCTCGGCCTTTTTCTTTTCCTAAACATCAGAGATAGGAAACTCAATAAATAACAAGAGGACTAAACCTGGGTATTTATAGGACCATGCAAATAAGTCAAAATTGAATTCGGGATAGAATGGTATCATATGCCTAGAATGGAATCATATGCCAGCTCAATCAAAATCATCACCTTCTACTTATGGTAACTGACTCTCCAAGTTTCTTCTATAACCTTGACAGCTCCAGCTTCTGAGATTATTCGATTTTATCTTTGTAGTGTTTCTGATCTTCTAATCTAGGTGGAGTGGTGCTTGTAGAGAGCATAAGAATGGAGACGAACACCATGAAGATGGCAGAGGACGATTATGAAGGGAATGAAGATAGCAGAAGACGAATAGAGATGCGCAGAGGAAGAATTGAGTCAACAGATTCTTTTGTCATTAAACGACAACTAAGAGAGAGATAAGTATATTGGTCTTGGGCTTTTTCTTTAAATTGGACTTGGGGTTTTCCTTTTGGATTGGGTTTAAAAAAAAAGGGTAAAATATTGTATAGTCTTTGTGGTTTGAAATCAATATCTGTTTAGTCCTTATGATTTTATTTTATTCTGAATAGTCCTTAGAGTCAAGATTTTTCATCCAATTCTTTGCGGAACAACTCCTTTCCAATTCACTTTCCCAGTTCCATCTACATATTTAAGTACAAGACACAAAAGAACTGATCAGAGCAAATACAAACATATATGAAACGTTCAAGTGAATGATGAAGAAATATAATATACCTGGGAAGATTCTTGACCATGATATTGAGAACCTATAGACATCAAAATTTAGGTCCTGCATGATATCAATGTCTTCCTGTGACAACAAAACCAGACTTTCAATCTTACATACTTTATAAATTTTCAACCCGTGACATCTATTTCTCCATTAAATCTAACAGTTAAAAACTCAAACCACTGGCATTCCCAGAACACAACAAATATTCACAGTTATGCATAAGAGAAATACTCGATATTGAATTCAAGTTTACCCTATTTTAAATCTAACATGCTCAAGACATGCCGCAACTAGTTAAAATCTAAACAATGTAAAACATCAAAGAACCCTGACAAAGAATCGTATGGAGATTTGGGGTTCTCCATAATTATATTGGCGCAACAGAATCATTGCAAACTCATATGATTCAACAGAATTGCATTCTTAAGACAGCCATGGCAACAAAATTTTAAGCTAGATTTGACAGCAAAATCTTTCAAGCAATGCTATAGCAGAATCACACATCACCCGAAGTTCAATTAGCTAATCATCCAACAAATCCTTCGGTCTATGTAGTACATTACACCACGACTAATCAATAAACTAGAATCATATCAGGTTTGACAACATATCATCAATGCTCTCGCAACCCATTCGAAATAAGTCACTTCAGATCTGTAAGCTGCTCTTTTGGTTATGTCTAACAAATCGTGATATTGAGAAAGAGAAGGAACCTGAATCAGATTGTATTGGGTTTCCTGCGATGACTCATAACTCCCGGCAATAAGCTTCGTCGCTAATCTCTCTGGGTTTTCGATTCCCCTCTTGTCTCTCGGCAACCTCTCTGCGTTACTTGAGTCTACATGCAGAACTTCGAATCGATTGAAATAGTTGACAAAGCACAGAGACGCGGTTGGGGATCGAGTGCCTTGCGAATTCTCTGTTATATATAGTTTAGCCTGAGAGACTCCATTTTATTTGAGTTGGTGACTAGCCGGTGCTAGTCGTGAAATTGTCAGTTTATGAGTTGAGCACTTTTGAGCTGCCGCATGTAGTATATTTTCTATGAAATTAAAATGAGAATGCATAAATATTTTTATTAAATTATTTTTGTCCACTCACTCTAATGTTATTAAATGTCTTCCCCTGGGCCCTTTGTTTTAAAATGCCCAGTCTGCAGAGTTCGGATTGGATCTAGTAGGAGACGAGGCATAGTCACATGTATTTCCACCACCTTTCACCAGTAGGTTACATGTTTAACCTACATGTGTTTTCTTACTTCCGCTAGTGTCTAGTAGCTCTGAATACTTGGGTTTAATGTGTATTATTTCGGTTGTGGGAGAAGGCATGTTGACATTTTAGAATATTTGACGGAGGATGTATTCTATCTTAGTTGGATATATGTGTTGAATTGGAAGTTGATGTTTATTATCTTGTTGGTGGTGGTTGTGTTTGGGGAGCATGTAGGCTCCAGAAGTTAAGGGTGGATTGAGAATTTCAGGAGTGTTTGCAGGTTTTTGTTAGGAAGAGTTGTCCATTTCCAAGGAGGTTATACCGAATTTTTCAATAAATCTTTCCTTGGAGGTGATCCCCGCACGATTTACTCCGGGTTTATGGTGAAATTCGGGGTGGGTCGTGTCACCGCCAATTCCAGTTTTCCGGCCAGATCACCCAAAACTTCAAACAAAGTTTTGGCCTGTATATATACAGGCGAATTTTGGCTTGTATATATACAGGTCGGATCAGAGGCGCATGTCCGCACAGACCTTAAAATGCGAACGTCCCTCTGTTCGCCACCGTACGGTGCTGACGAGGGCGCGCCTCCACCCCAGCGGACTCCAGCAGCGTCCCCAACCACTTTTCCTCCCCGTGAGTCCGTCGAATTCCAATTTTCCGGCCAGATCACCCAAAACTTCAAACAAAGTCGATCTGGCCGGAAAACTGGAATTCGGCGGACTCACCGGGGATGAAAAGTGGTCGGGAAAGCTATTGGAGTCCACTGGGGTGGAGGTGCGCTCTCGCCGGCGTCGTACGTTGGCGAACGGAGGGACGTCCGCACTTTAAGAGTCGTGCGGACGTCCGCTCTCGAACGGCTCTGTATGTGTGTGTGTGTATATATATATCAATCTTAGATCGGGATAAAAACATGAGATACCAATCTGATATTTTTAAAACTTGATATACCAAAGTGTATAAGGAGCAAATTCATATATCATTTAAACGAATTTCTCTGAAAATAAAGCCTTTCTGCATATTATCTACTACCATATTTTTTGAAAAACCGTCATCCCCATCCCCCCTCGTCGTCGGAGCCATCATGGAGATCCAGAAGAACACAAAGCAATCGTAGGGGATATATAAAGCTTATTAAGAAGACGAATGACCAGTCTAGAAAGTGTTCCTTCATAGAATGTTTTATGGTGATGGCCCGTATGGATCTCTTCATTTTGCTACATTCAACAAGAGGGTATTATTGGAAACATATGACACAAAATACAATTGCCTTGCTCTTTCCAGTTACCAATTCAATGGCACACCAGACATGCAAATGGAAATGTCAAAATTGATTCCATTCAGTTGTAGTCAAGGAAAGGAAATTAATTCACTTTCCCATTGTATGATTCCAATCAACCAAACGGGCCTGACTGTCAACAGTATCAATGACATAAACTAATGGTTTTTTTTATCTCATTCAAAACTGTCAATGGTATAAATTCTAGCCGCCTCTCTTCATCGACTTCACTTTTGGAGTGTTTACTAATCTTAATCTTGAATGAGATTGTGAAGAAATCGGAAAAAGAAAAAAAAATGGAGTAGAGAAGGAATGGAGAAATAATTAAGGAATCAGAATAGGGATGAAGTGGATTAAAAAAAAAAACTTCTAATACGTACAAATATTGTATTTAGTAGTTTAGATTTTCATAAAATTATAAGGTTAGTTTTAGAATAAGTTGATTCACTAAGGAATGAGAATCATTATTAACTCACTTCTAAGAGCGTGTTCACCCGTTAGGTCACTTACCTCAAGTGACATGGGTCATTAGAGTGACCTTTAAAAAAGAAAGTAGTTTCCATCCGTTTGAAATTAGATTTAGGTTGTCATGTGTTTATTAAATTTTAAAATATGATTTTAAGTGTGAATTAGAAATTAAAAATTAGCTTGATTTATTTGAACCGTTGATCAACTTAGTTTTTAAATCGCAGCGGTTCATTTGGGTTTTAAAGGGATACGGGTCAGCGCCCTGGTCAGACCCCGACTCTGAGCTCGAGACGAACCCAAGAACCGGCACCGACCAACCAACTTCTCCGTGCCATTTCTGCCGTCGTCTGGCCGCCCTAGCCTGCCCAACAGGGGGCGTTCGCTTCCTCTTCGTGTTGTCCACCTTCTGGTGCCCTTGATTCGCACATGCAGTCGTTAAGGAGTGAGATCGACGAAGAGGGCTACGAGCTTACTTTCCGGTGACCTTTTGGGTCGGTTGAGGTAGGGTTGTTTGTCTACTCTTTGATCTCTATCCATTGGTCTTAATGCATGTTGGAATTGAATGAGTTTTGACAATCTGTGTTTTTGGGTAATTCGGTCCTCGCCGGAGTTCTTGGTTTTCGATACGGTGAGGAGATTTTCAGTGTAGTGATGCGACTAACGCGTGCCACCGATGACGTGTGTAGTGTTTTTGAGTAGGTCCTGTGTTTGACGCGCCTACTTTTCGCGTTGAAGCTTTTGGCGTGGTGGCTGACATCATGCACATGGGGTTGTTGGGCTGAGTTGGCAGCTGGGTGAGTGGGTTGATCTGGATCATTGCTGGGTCAGTCAATTGACCTACAATCTCACCAAAAGTGACCTGGGTCAGATTTGGAGCTAGCCCATATTTTCATGGGTGGAAGGATTTTTTTTGAAGCCGAGTCACTTTGCTGAGGTGTAAGTGACATGTGTTAACTATTTTAGCAACGGGTGGACATGCTCTAAGGAATGAAAATGGTGACAAGATTGGTTCCAGATTGTACTGGGACTACACAAGTTTGATACCCCATAATGTTAGTAAACATGAATTTGAAAGAGAATTGGAATGACTCCTTAAGGATTCATTCCCCTTTCCCCATTTGTTCTAAGTCGGAGATTGAACGATGGGTAGGGCTCTATGTCATTATAGTCGGCATTCGTGACCACTGATGGAGGAGAGAGATGATGTGAGCATAGAAGTTGGCGCCATTTCCAATAATTGACCCGTGTGTTCAGGTTTCTAGGACGTCGTTTGTCCTGGTGGCGTGTTGTGACAATGGTTGATTCGTTCAGCTCTAACGTGGTGTGTCGTGGCAGCTGTTGCGTGGGTGCAGTAGTATGTTAAGGGGTTTGAGTGTAGGCCTCAACTGACTTTTCCCTTGCCTCTTGGCTTACACTTTAGTTAATTCTATTAAATAATTCCATATTTTTTTACAGAGCAATACTTAGTACGTTGATCACTAGTGAGTTTTCTTTTGTCATAATATAAAACTCTATTAGAAGATCATAACGATCATATAAAGTACAAAAGGCACAAAGAGACCGCAGGATCGCTAGTGAGTATTGCTTGTCTATTTACTATGGTTTTTCATAGCTATCAACTTGTTTTATTTTAGCGAGCGTTAGATATGTAATTTATTTTTTTTAGTGAGCGTTAAATATGTAATGACGGATTTAACCCTATATATCACAATGGGATCTTCCCAACCTCTTATCTAGCTCGCTAATGCTAGCTTGATAATAGGGGATATGTAATGTCTACTTTAGATTTTTGCTTAAGTAATGAGATCTATCTCTCCCTTTTTCAAAAATAAATAGATTAACAAAGATTATGCAAGTGCTAAAAAATGTGGATCTTCCAAAGGAGTTCTAGAAATAAAATTTCTCCTTGTAGAACGAGCAAGTTAATATCAATAATTATATGTGGATGGCTCACCTACCCCTTAATCAGCAATACAACGTTGAGATGAAAGTTATTTTATAGCAAAAGTTAAACTAATCAACAAAGACGGTTCCAAACAGCAATATTTAAAGAGAGGGCTGCAATTTTATTTTATTTTTATTTTTGTGGATAAAAAGAGGGCTGCAAATTAAGTGAAATTTTAGGGTAATGAAATCCACACTGCCTATTTTACAATCCACACTTCATGTTTTCATTTTTAGTAATTTAAATTTTGTCCTTAGTGATTTAAACTTTTTTCCTTTTATGAGTATATATGTTAACTAAAAATCGAAAGAGAGAGTGTGAATTACCATTTTGAGAGTGTAAATTTCACTTCTCAAATTTGGATAAGGTTAAGGTGTGTTAATGCATATCATGCATCAACTATGTCCTAAAGTTATAAAATGAGTCCTTAAAGTTATAAAATGAGTCCTTAAAGTTGTAAAAATTTAGTTACAACATTAGTCCTCATGTGTTCTTAAAGTGATAATTAAGTCTCCAAAGTTGCATCAACTTTTCTTTTATCACTTTGAGGACTCAATTATCACTTTAAACACACATTATCACTTTAACAAACACATGAGGACTAATATTGTAATTAAATTTTTTATTATAACTTTGAGGACTAAGAGCAACTTCAACTATATAGAAAAAAATTGTCAAATTTGAAATTTGACAGCTTATGTTGATTTGATAATGGAAAAAATCATTCACTATTTTATCATTCTTTCTCTCTCTCTCTTCTATTTCCTGTTGTTTTCTCTTCTTCCTCTAAGAAACAATTTATATGTATAATATTATGAAAATAATAAAATAAGTTTCAAATTTAACTCTTTTGTTAGAGAGGAAATGAGTCAAAAATGACATTACCAAACTCAGATGTCAAATTTTAAAATTGACAAAAAAAATTGACAAACTTGTTGGAGATGCTCTAAGAGCAACTCCAACTATATAGTAAAAAAAATGGTCAAAAAAAATGGTCAAATATGTGGATTTGAGGACTACAACTCCATCTATATAGTCAAAAAAAAATAATCAAATTTACGTGGATTTGAGGACTAAGAGCAACTCTAACTATATAGTCAAAAAATGATCAAATTGAGGACTAAGAGGAACTCCAACTATATAGTAAAAAAAATGGTCAAATTTGAAATTTGACAGCTTACGTGAATTTGACCATTTTGATAGAACCCCGCTCCAACCATGATGTTAAACTTTGATATTATTTTTTTATCTTTATCCTAATTCTTTTGTTTTTCTCTTTCCCTCTGTTGAACCCTCTATTCTCATTCTCTTCTTCTCTTTCACAAGCAGAAGTTCCCTTCTTCCTAAATCCAACCCAGGCACCCATCTCTTAAAATCACCTCCCCATATTTCTTCCTCTCATCATTCTAAAAATTTCAGTCTTGGAAAACCATCTCAATTGGACTACTCAACTAAAAAAAAAAACATAAGAAGTGGTGGGTTCGGCAGTTAAGAATTTGTTAGTGATTGATGGGTTTCAATTCGAATTTTGTTGATCTAGAAGTGGGTTTTGATTAATCTGGGATTTCGATGTTCTTGATAGAGATTTTGATGTTGGTTAATCTGGGATTGAGAAGTGAGATTGATGTGTGATCGAGATAGGTAGAAGATAGAAACGAGAAGCAGAAGAAGGAAAGACGGGGGAGAGAGGAGTGAGAAACTAACAAAATAAGAAATGACAATTTGAGTAGGCTGTGTCATGTTTGACAGAGAGGAGAGGAAGACATAGTCAAATCCACGTGTGTCTGGCTAATTGATTAGAGGAGAGCTTCTGCGGCATTGGAGTTGCTCTAATATTACTTATGTTATAATTTTATAATAGAGTTGATGTATGATATTTTTTTTTATTTAAAAAAATAGATCATCTATTAATAAAGCTCAACAAACAGTACAATAATGATTTGTCCAGAGGGTCGTCAGAAAAAGTCATCATGCAAAACAACTATCCTAGTACGCTCCTCACACAAACATATCAAAACACTCACTCCAAGTACATTCACCTTCTACGAAGATAAATCCAAAAACAAGAAGATTAAAAACTCTGAAACGTAATAAACTGTAACATCAAAATTCTTATCTTCATGTTGATCTCCCGATCAAAATCAAGCGGGTACTGTAGCAGAAGTGGAACTCACCCCTTCTACTACATCCTATCCATATGCACTGCAACATATTCAGCCGAATAAAGCCCACAACCAATCTCAAAAGCCAAGGCCCAACAGAGAGAAACCCTAGCTGATCCAACCCAGGCCCAAACCAGCCTAAACCCTAAAGGAGCCAAGGAGGAGACCAAAGTAGCCGCCTTCTCCTCATCTTCGCTACTGCCATCGCGACCAAGCCGCGCCGCCGGCGTACCCTCCCCTTGAAACAGAGACCATAAGCCAGCATCCATACCAACCACGTCCACACACTACCAGGACAAGCACTTTAGCCGACGAAAAAGTTTCGTCGGCCTGTTAGCTTAATTCGTCGGCTAAGATTTCGTCAAGAAAAGGTCGTCGGTGATGACTTTAGCCGACGAAAATTTTTTTTCGTCGTCTATAGTCCCACAGTTAGCCGACGAAAAAATGTCGTCGGTTTTTTTCCCAAATTTTAGCCGATGAAACAATTAAGATATTCGTCGGCTAAAGTGTGTAATAAACAATTAAAAAAATAACTATAGCCGACAAAATATAGTATATTTCGTCGGCTAAACCTTATAAAAAAATTAAAAAATAACTATAGCCGACAAAATATAGCATATTTCGTCGGCTAAACTATATAAAAAAAATTAAAAAAATACTATAGCCGACGAATATAGTATTTAAATATCGTCGGCTAAAGTTGCTAGTTTTTGAAAAAAAAAATCTGCAAAAACTTTCGGCCACCTCCAATCACGACCAAAATTTGACAAAATCTTCCTCTCAACATTTCGAACAACTTTCTAGAAGAAGTCGAAGCCCAATTCTAAGCCTAAACAGGTCAATTGAATCAAAATATAAAAATCCCCAATTTTAAACCCTAAAAACTTCAAATCTTCGATTCTCTTCACACACACCGAATCGAGCTACCAAATTCTAAGGGAATGTAGTACTAATCAAACTCAACTTATCCATATATAGAACTCACCAAATGGTGACATGAGGAAGGAGAAATTCGATCGACACCGAATCCGAACCGGCGGAGTTTTGGAGCTCGATTTATCCCTAACGGCGGCGCCACTCGATGCACCACCTATCCAGCAATGAAGTAGAGACGACGGCGAAGCTTTTGGGACAAGTATGGCGGTCTCCGGTGGCTTGACGGCGGAGCTAGGTCGAGAAGAAAATCTGGCAGATAATAGACTTCTTACCATCCATCTTCAGTACAACTCCTATATAAAGAACTTTAGCCGACGAAATTCTTTATTTTCGTCGGCTAAACTCTTTTGAAAATTTTGGTTGACCGCCAAAAAATTTTAGTTGAAAATTTTGAAAATTTTTCGACTTTAGCCGACGACTTTTCATATATTTTCGTCGGCTAAAGTCCTTTGAAAATTTTCCTCCAACTTTGGTTTACCGCCCAAAAAATTTTGAAATTTTTTGACCTTAGCCGACGACTTTTTTAATATCTCATCGGCTAAAGTCTATAAATTCACGAAAACGCTCATATCTCCCCTATATTATGTAGTTTGGTCAAACCTTCCACACGAAAAACTCTCACGTAGATGAGATGCAACCGCTTATATAAAAATTTGAGACATTTACCTTCCGACGATAGAGCTCCCCATAGAGAATAATAACGGTAAATAGGGTTGACCAATACTATCGGCACTAAGACTTTACCCGATTTACGTGATTTTTGAACCATAGCCGTATTTCACCATTCTGAACACATCTTATTTCACAAGATTTTTGATAATTTTGCTTCCTATGTAGAGTTGGTTCATAAAGTTTTATAACCTACTAAACAAGTTATACAACATTAGTAGACACGTTGTGATTCCGATGACTAAAATTCACAAACCAAATTCCACCGTCAGATATGATCATTATGACGAAATATGTCTATGGTAAAAAATTCAACTAGATCCGACAACGTTAAGGGCTCGATCGAAACGGTCAACCATAATCCATCGTCACTTATCACACGAAAACGCTCATATCTCCCTCTATATTTCGTAGTTTGGTCAAACCTTCCACACAAAAAACTCTCACGTAGATGAGACGCAACTGCCCATATAAAAATTTTGAGACATTTACCTTCTGACAATAGGGCTCCCCATAGGGAATAATAACGGTAAATAGTAGACACGTGATTCCGATGACTAAAATTCACAAACCAAAATTCGACCGTCAGATATGATCATTATGACGAAATATGTCTATGGTAAAAAATTCAACTAGATTCGACAACGTTAAGGGCTCAATCGAAACGGTCAACTCTAATCGAAAATAAGAAAATTGCATTTTGAAGCCCTAAACGGACTCGGATGGCCGAAAAGGCCCATACATCATGGCATTAGTGATGAGTTTGACTCGTAGGGCCGTTACGCTTCCGGAAAGGAATCACAATAGTCAATCGGACACCAAACGTCAAATCTGCAGCATAGTGAATAATAAAGGTAAATTGCATTGACCGCAACTATCGGCACCGAGACTTTACCGGAATACCGTGATTTTTTAACCGTAGACGTATTTCACCATTCTGGTCATATCTTATTTCACGACTTTTTTACGTTTGAAGGTTCTACATATAGTTTTTTTTCCCAGATGAGTTGTTGTCCAGATCTGCAAATATAAGGCACTTTAGCTGACGAAATTATATTTTTCGTCGGCTAAACTTTTAAAAATGTCGTCGGCTAAGCTTTTAAAAATTTCGTCGGCTAAACTTTCAAAAATTTCGTCGGCTAAAGTTCACAGACTATAGCCGACGAAAAAATATTTAGCCGACGAAATTTTAATTTTGTCGGCTAAAATGGACTTTAGCCGACGAAATTTTAAATTAGCCAACAAAGGAAAAGTTCGTCGGCTAAAGTGAACTTTAACCGACGAAAAATAATTCGTCGGCCTTGTTTTTTTATTTTCGTCGGCTAAAGCCTTTCTTCTGGTAGTGACAACTGCCACTGCACCATCACCCTTCCTTCCAACATCGCAGAGAAGGAGAAGATCTAATCCATGGTTGTCAACATCAACTTGTCCACCGTCGTGGGCAATGACCCCTGCCATCGATCCAAAGCCATGGCTACCTAACATCAGATCTGTGTTTGTTAACCCACCAGTAACACTCATAGTAAGAGAAATAAGGCCAGAGCCTTGGTTTATGAGATGTCGTCGAGGTAACCCGCCGTCACCACCACAAGTTGAACGAGAGAGAGGAGGAAAGGTTCCCCATATAATCGAAGGTGCAAAGTCACCGTCAATCGAGACTGAGCGGCGCCGAGAAAACTCTCTTGCGAGAGGCAGAGAGGAGAACATGTCTCCTAGGGTTTTTTTCGGGAGGTAGAGAGATATACATTAACTCATTATAGAATTTTCCCCAAATTTATTACAAGTTAACTACAAGTCCACTTCCTACCAAGGCAATTTCAAGAAAAGAGAAATTGTGTTAAAATCAAACCGGTTCACACACTAATAGTAGCTCTAATTTTTAAAGTTCACTCTACAGGGAAAATTCAAGAAAGAAAAACAGTCTAATCAGATGGGTGAAAATCAAACTAACACATGCTCTAATTGTATAAATATACTACAGGAATTGCTATATATTTTACCGCCGTAGCGTAAGAGAGAAAGTGATCTCCCCAAATGCTGGAGTGTAATTAGCTGAAGGCCTGGCATTTGGCGTTTGAGATTGAGATGCTAAAACTTGAAGAGACATCTGATCACCAATTCAATACTGAGTCCAAAGTTTTCCAATGAATGGCTAGCTTGTATGAGTTGAAGAACGGTGTAAGTGCTACCTTGCTAATTTATAATAGAATAGCTATGCAGATACATGCAATCAAGTAGCACTGATGGACTTATGTAGGGTCGTATAGTTCTCCACAATATGCTCATCATTCAGTTTGTAGCTCAAATCTGAATCATATGGCTTGACTCTAGGAAGCCCCCAGTGGAAGCTTACATTTTCTATAGAACTGTCAGAAGTTGCAAGATGTCATAAAAGCATGAACTTTTAATAACTGATATATCACCTCTGCAAATTTTGGGCAACTACAGAGCTACAGATCTACAGCCTGCCTCAAGTTCTGTTTCCAGCAAATGTGAAAATTTTCTTTAGTCTGAAATAACTCAGGAAAGTTCCTGAGGATTATGGCAAGTACTCTGTCCAGTCTATACTGGACTTGAAAATGCTCCTAAAGATTTTTGAATATTGTTCTTTTTCTCCCAACAGCATCACTAGATGCTTCACAAATGCATCATCAATTTTGTGTTTTGGGAAATAAATTCTTACATTTAAGGCCATAGAAAGCCTCAAACACACACACACATATAGTACGACTGTACCAGTCTGACTATAAATTCAAATCTGCTGGCTGTAGTAGTGGTAGTGTAGTACTAAATACTAATGCTGTATGAAGTTATTAATCTCAATTGTAAAGTACATAGTGTTGTAAACAACTACAGATGTGAAAGACCTGAGGAGCTAGCTAGTCAATTATCGATTAGGCCATCCAATGAGAGCGTTCACTTCTTGTCTAATGAATCCCAGCAAATGCGAAAATTTGCATTTCTGTGTCAACAGCCCTTCCTTCCTCTGAGTAAAAGAACTTGCTAAATTTCGTATAGTCGAAGTCCTTAAGAATTCGGGGAAGTTCTTCATCTACTAGCCCTTTTGGTGCCTTGATGATGGTACCTTCTACTGGATCTACAAATTGTCCCAAAGAATATCGTTCTTTCTCTCCACTGATCATCACTCGATGCTTCGCAGCATGCATTCTGCCATTACTCCATGCCTGCAACTGAAATCATTAGTGATTCTTCTTTGACCTTCATTAATTAGTTTATAGATCATCAAATGTTAAATTATAGGATTTTGTCACATTTCAAGGCATAACCAAGTTGCATATATAGTTGTTACCACAAGGAGATCTCCAACGACAAAGACCAAGGAGGTAGGAGAGAAAGAAAGCTTGAGCCATTGTCCATCCTTTGTTTCGGTTTCCAGCCATGAAACTTGATCATCACAAAGGATTGTGCTAAGTGCTTTGTCGGTGTGAGCATGGAGGCCTGCATGTACTGCCCCAAAGGAGGTGAGCTGTATTTCATTATCCTCAGCAGTGTCGTAGACGCCATGATTGATTTTGACTCATCTCCCAAACCATAACTATCAAGAATCATCACTTCAATCATATGTTTCAGCTCATCCAACTTCTTCACCATAGAAATTACAGTGTTGCTATTGGAAGAGAAGAGAACATTACAAACACATAAAAAAATTAACACAACCATAAAAAAATACTCAAACTTCTTCATAGGCTGAAGAGTAATGAGATTTTATTACCAAAACTGGTCATGACCATCAGGCCACATCAGTTGTGTGAAGCTTCTGAGGGATTCATGGTTGGAGGGATCTTCAAGTCCAAAGCTCTCAAACAAGGGAAGTTTTGGATTCTGTCCAAGGTAACCACCATAAGGCCTTGGACTACAATACTTCTTCTTTGTCTCTAGAGGAAGGCCGAAGACTTGCCTCATCATAGAGAAGGTCTCTGCTCTTAACTGCAGAGGTATCTTGTCATACACTATTTCAAAGAAACCATTGTTTTCACAAGCCTCTCTTAACTCTCTTGCACAAACTGTACCACTCTTTGGTTCCTCGGTCTACTTCGAATGAATGGATTGAGAAATCTATGGTAGGAATCTGGTATAGACACTCAGAACTCATTTTCTACTAAATAGTCCACTTTTTCCTTTTACTGTGTTTCTGATGAATTGCTTCTTTGTGTGAGTCTTTGAGAGGGTTTTGTTTAGTAGCACAGTTCTTAATAGCACAGGAGATAATATTAATTATTCTTCATGCTGTTCAGAAAATCCAAGAATTACAGTCTACAAGAAATTATATAATAGAATGTTAAGTGTTCAACTATTACATAAACATCACTAGTCATCTTTTTTGGGCAGAAGGCTAAATAAAGGAGCAGCAGCTCCCTGCCTTTGCAATTTACAATAGATATTAGTGACGAAACAACCATATTGTTTACAAGCTAGCCAACCTAACTAACGTACCACTCTCCTGTTTTTTGGTTCACTTGATATTGGCAGGGATCTGTGTATTGATTGTCAGAACCCATTGTCTACTATTTGTCCTAGATTTCTTTATGTTTGAGTCTTTGAGAGGGTCTAATATAAAACCAACACCCAACTTCAAGTTTTCAACCTGATAATGAAAGCTTAGGAGTATGCATATCAACTGCTATATATGACAACTACCCAGAAGGCAAGAACAACTTAAATAATGTGATGCTAGCTATAAAACCATATATCTAATGCCATATTGAGTGGAAAACTGTAAATCTGTCCGGCTAAGTAGAGCTTTGACATAAGCTAACATCCAAATTGCTAGAATTGGCATATTACTCAATTGGAGTCATCCAAATGGTTAAAGCACTAAGATGTAGACTTCATTTTTGGAATGAAAATTACAACTCCATATATGTTTATATACAATTTTGTATGTCACTGGTGAATTTGACAAGAATGGCATGATTATCTCTTGGCCAATGGACATAACTGTAACACCAAAAGCCTGCTACAAAACAAGCAAAGTATCAGATGAAACCCAGCAAGCCTCATCCTTTACCACCATCAGCTTCAAGTCTCACAGTAAGCAATCACCAAGTTTATTAATAAACTTCCGATCATCAGCAAAAGCTAAAATAGTATTTTACTTGACAAAAAAAGGCAAGATTCACTTGGCCAAATGCATATCAGATGAAAACCAGCAAAGCTCATTGATCTGTTATCATTAGATTCAAGTCTTTACCTTTTCTAGATCAATATTACATTTTTCGGTTGCATATTTCTTTAATGGTCGTCTTCTATAACCTCAGTTTTAGTCAGCAATCAAAAGCAACCAGAGCATCAAATTTGGAACAAATCATTCAACAAAGATTTGCACAGAAAAGGAGTTGAACCCTCTAGACTGCCAAACTAGGCTTTGATGACACAACATATATCATCTCAAAGAAATTGAGAGGATTAAACCACTATGACAGCTACTATTCCACTTCCAATTCTTTTACTAGTTGAAAAAAAGTCCAACATATAGTATACTATAGAGGTAATTACAATGCCAAAGTTATACAGACAACAACCTTTATTTTCCAATATCTTTCATAAGATTTGCAGACTGCAGACACAAATTTGTAAGCTTTTCGGGAACTAACATATCAAGTGCTAATTCCAGCATATGCAAAAATTTGCTTTTCTGGGGCAACGACCCTTCCTTTTTCAGAAGCAAAGAACTTGGTAAACTCTGTAAAATCAAAATCGTTAAGAATTCGGGGATGTTCTTCATCTACTAGCTCCTTTTGTGCCTTAATGATGGCACCCTCAAATGGAACTGCAAATATTCCTAAAGAATATCGTTCTTTTTCTCCACGCATCATCACTCGATGCTTCACAGAATGCATTCTTCCATTGCTCCATGCCTGCAAGTCATCACAAGTTTGTTAACCTATATATATCCATGCCTGCAAAACATAGCCTATAAAATTGTCATCAAGGAAAAAGAAGTTGTTACCAAGTTATGCATAGGTCTTTTTCTCTCTTATTTGGTAAATAAGTTGCACATGTGTATATACATATTCTAAATGTATTCATATGTGTTTAGGTTATGTTTATTTTAATTGCAAAATTCTATACCATGAGCGCATCTGCAACAAAAAAGACCAAGGAACGAGGAGATAGAGACAACTTGACCCATTGGCCATCCTTTGTATCAACTTCAAGACCTGAAACTTGATCATCACAAAGAATTGTGCCCAACCCCTTGTCAGTGTGAGCCGGGAGCGCCGTAGTGTAGTCCTTCGAAGGAGGTGCCCGGTATTTCATTATCCGTAGCAGTGTCTTAGACTGCAAAGTCGAAGTTGAATTCTCTCCTAACCCATAACTATCAAGAATCATCAAGTTAATCATTTCTTTCAACTCATCTAGCTGCTTCATCATAGAAATGACAGTGCTGCAGTTGCAAAGGAACAAAAATTCATGAGTACAGCTATGATCAGTATCCCCCAAAATCATAGTTGATAAGAAGACGAGCAATAGATCAATCAAAAATGCATATCAACATATAATCTCAAGTCTTAACATGAATAAGATTGACTTACCAAAACTGATCATGACCATTGGGAGATAATTCTTCTGTCAAGCTTCTAAGGGATTCATAGTTGGAGGCTTCCTCTAGGCCGAAGCTCTCATACAAGGGAGCTTTCTCACTTGGTGCGAGGTAACCCTGGTAAGGCTTTGGATTAAGGTTTTTCTTCTTTTTCTCAAGTGGAAGGCTGAAAAGTTGCCTCGACACAGAGAAGGTTTCAGCTCTTAACTGGGAAGGTATCTTATCATACAAAATTTCAAAGCAACCATAATTTTCACAAGCCTCTCTGACCATCTTGCACAGATGGTACCACTCATCAGTTCCTCGGTCCACCTCCCTAGAGTTGATTGTGAACGCTATGGCCGGAATCTGGTACTGAGAATCTGAACCCATTTTCTCCTACTTATCAAGCTCTTCCTTTGTGTTTCTCTCTTACCCTGCTAGTGTATTTCTAGTGATAAATCTCTCGTTGCGAGGGCTTTATTTATATTGCAGTGCCCTTGAAGTGACAACGATATAAATCCATTTTCTTAGTGTTTAACTTCAAACTCGATAGCGAAAAGGATGGAATAGAAAGGTTGGAAAATCCAAGAAATCTACGAGGCTGTAGAATACGATGTTTATGTCACACGATGTAAACTAAAATACCAAGAGTATATCTAAGTTGGCCACAGCAGAAACTTCCCAGTATTATATTTTTCTGTGTTACACTATGTTTTTCTCAAGTCATTCATCGAAAAGCAATCACCGAATTTATGGATAGACTTCTGACTCAGGTAAGTCGGAAAGAAACCTGAATTTCTGAATTCAATAGTTTTAAATCTCAATGAAACCCAAAGAGTGGAAGCATAAGATTTATATAAAATTGTTTGGAACGTTACAAGAGGTCCGTGAAGGATGATCAGGATCTCAACGTCATACAGTTATACTATTACAGTAAAACCATACAACAATAATAGTACAAGGTCAGTTTCAGGGTCATGTGGAATCGTTCAAGATCCAAGAAGGCAAAGACACAAACTACGAGCATTGGATCATGATCAGTAGAAAACTAATCCTAAATTGCAAAGAACAGTTAATCAGTGTATCAACATTTCCTTGACAAAAAGAGAGTACTAATCATTTCACTTCCAAAGCTTAACCCACTTATCATGACTAGCAGAAGCAACCAAACCCGTTACAGTTGACACAGCCAACGAAGCAATAAGACCTTCGTGTGCTGATAGAGTCATAGTCTTGTTCTCTGTCATGTTCCATAGCTCCAAAGACTGCAGTTCTCAGATATAAAGAATACACTTAATGAGTTTCCAACTCAACATGTAAAAGATAAATACAAAGGGCTTGGAACAGTATAAACTTGACTTGCCTGGTAACAACCAATGACCAGCAGTGAAGTATATGTTGGATGGAAGACACAGGAATGAAATTTATTGCCATTACAGCTCAATTCATGAACGCACTCCCCTTCATTTCCTGATCCGAAAGTCCAAACTCTGACCGAGTCCTCACTCAGGGATGCAAGGAACTCACCAGACGGATCCCAGCACACAGAATTAATTGGCTTTGTATGTCCCTGCATTCCAAACCCACATTTTAAGTAACACGGTCGAATTATATGAGAATATTATAAGGAAATAATGGACGAATTTGTAGAGGAACATTAGAACACCATTATCCAAAACAATAGATGCATGAGCTAGCAGAAAGTTGTTAACAATTGCAGGACTGGAGTAGGTCCAACATGTGGAATAATGTCATTATTGTATCCAAAGATAAAGAAGTCATGTCAATATCATATGAATAAATAATATGTTTAACTGACCTGTAATGAATGCCGACAAGCCTGTGTCTCCACATCCAGTATAGATACAACATTCTCTGCTGCTGCAGCAAGATATCTTCCAAGGCGAGGTTGGAATCTCACCTGAGTCGTCCCACCCTGATACATTCAAACAAATTAGAAATTACCAAACTGATAATATATATGAGAACCACCAGTCTTAACCCACTCAACTACTGCACCCTCAATATGCTGTACATGAAATTCTACCTTGAACACTCTTACACAGCTGCCATTGTTAATACTCCAGTAGCGTATCTCACCATCCCCATCACATGAACAGATAAGGTCGTCCTTATTCGGGTGGAAATCTACTGACATCACTGTCGAATTATGTCCCATGAAGGTGCGAAGTGAATAACCAGGCTGCAGATTAAGACATAAACAGAACTTTCTTACAACTCATTACATGTCAATTGAAATTATCAGAAAGATTACTCACAAGAATATAGCCCTCCAAGTTAAATAATTAGAATGGTCAACCAGCAGAGGTAAGCTCATAATGGAAAGTTTTTCCAAATATTAGGGTAAGAAACAAATCTAGCAGTATACCTATGATCACTCAAGACCAAGTTATATAAATATTGATTAATGTAAACATGATCACTCAAGACCAAGTTATATAAATATTGATTAATTTAAACATGTTCAGTAACAAAGCACAAGCATTGCACAATAAGACAATATGATGAATATCAGAATATTGCACTCACATTATCAGCATCCCAGACTCTGACAGTTTTGTCAAAAGAAGATGTTGCAAGACGTGGCATGCTTGGACTGAACCGTACATCAGTTATCAAAGCTGAATGCTCTTCGAGTGTAGACTTTGGCTTCAAAGTATCAGTGTACCATAATACAGCCTGCAACATACATTAACAAGCAGTCATATAAACAAAAACACCACCAAAAAGAAATCGCTGCACTAGAGAAACAATAAATAACTAAATTAGTTTTTTGTTCATGTTTCCAAAGAACCAACTAGTCAATACGGAGCAGAATTGAATGTTCTCCAGATCTCTTCTTCACAATGTAGAAATTCACTCGCTCACCTTTTTATCATGGCCACCACTAGTAAGAAGTTTTCCATCCGATGAGAAGTGACAACTAGTAACTTTGCTTGTGCTTGCTCTAACAGAGTTTACTTCCGTAAATGTGAACCCTGGAGTCAAAATTCAAATTAAAAGGTGAGAAAGAACAATTGAATCATTTTCAAGAAAACTTTGTGGCACATAATATGTTTAGGATTTAAAGCAAATATTCATCCAATACTGCACCTTTGCTGACATCCATACATCGACCAACAGCATCTCTAGGGTCTGCATCATCATGAGATAAAAAAGACTCCACATTATCATCAAGAGATCCGTCCTCCACAAAACGATCCATATCAGCCTGCAATTCAAGATCTTTATCATCCCACTGCCAAAATGGAATGCCAATGAGAATACATGCAGATTGCCATTTCCTTCTAATACAAGAAGCTGAAGTCGCTCACCAGTGGATTTGAGGGTGAGGTAAGCGTACCAGTACCATCAGCACCAAACATCATCAGAGGCTTAGAGGATCCACCACTATGGGGTAAGGCAGGCATTGATATTACATCACCAGGAGTGTGGGTTGAAGGAGTTGAAGGGGCTGAACTCGGGGAAGGTCCAGTTGTGTTTGCTGTTCCCGTGCTATTGGCAGGGCCTGAAGATGACACTGGCTGCTTTCTCTTTCTCCCAGGCTGGTTTTTTGAAACCTTATAATCCATGACAAGACTATGTTAGGAGCCTTCCCCAAAACTGTTCAAGTACATAAATTAATGGACATAATGCCTCTCTATAATAACAAAAGGACAGACCTGATCGTTTCCTCGAAAAGAGTTAGACATGCTAGCATCCATTGTGATGCTGCCACCACCCCCCATTTTATCTTGCTGATGAGGATTATGATTTGAACTTTGCAACTGCTGTGCAGAAAGAGCATGCTGCTGAAGCTGTTGTTGTGGGTTACTATTCTGCTGGTGCTGTATTTGAGCCATTTTTAACTACAAATAAACAGGCATCTCAGAAGCCAAAGTTGCAAGAATGATTTGAAAGCATGTGGGAGAATAGAGGGGAAACAATTCAACCATATAACCACTACAACTATAAGCAGAAAATAGATTTAATGAAGATTAGTAATAAATAAAAGCACCTTCATCAGCATATCAGTATCTCCACGAGCCATCATAGAAGCAGCTTGAAGAGGAGATCCTACATTTGGCACTACATCGCCAACAGAATTCGAAAGGCCATCCTTCCCAATCCCCATACTTCGATTACTCAATAACATTCTTAGTCTTCTACTATCATCACTAGCAGATGGGGATGTCAAATTTTGCTGGGCAAGCATAAGTTGTTGCTGGTGTTGTGGTGTCAGCATCTGAAGCTGATGAAAAGGCTGGGGAGCTTGCATAAAAGGTTTTTGTTGCTGAAGAAGTCCAGAACGAAGTTGATCCAGACCCTAAACAGAAGGAAAGAGATTAATAGTTTTAAGAAGAACTTATCAGCATCTGAGATACATGCAAGACAAACAATAATGAATTCAATTATTCAAGATATAGCCAAGAATATTATGACTTTAAGATTCTCTACTTCAGAGATGAATACCAAACAGAAATCACAACTACTCTAGCAAAGACTAAAAAATCTGATTACAGTCATCAAAAACTTACTGTGAGTGGCCATCCTTTTAGAGTTAGATTGTTCCCACCCTGATTAGACCCTGAAATGAAATAACCTCTTGTAAGCTGCAAGTATCAATATGAATTATCATAAAATTCTACAGTATTAACTTTTTGTTAGGTGAAATCTTTCAATTGCAACTCCCAAATAATCTTTCTATAACTGATTGTTAACATCAAATAGAAATTATAGAACCTAAAATGTGGTTGATTTCTAATGAATTTTCAAAAGCATCATAGGACTACATAAAAATGAGCTGAACAAACCTGGAATTCCGATCAATGATCCCTCAGGAGCTCTTGGATTTAATATAGGATTAATTTCTGTCTTTATATCCTGATTCATGTATAAGTCAGTAGACCAAAAGAAATAAAGGATGCATATAATAAATGAATTAAACAAAAAGGTACCTACCGGCGTAGATCCTGGCAGTTGCTGATTTCGAGCTTGGACTTGTTGAGTCATCCCACCAGCTGAACCATGCAAAACTTGCCTGAAACAAAGAGTTAGCATGTTTAACATATATAACCCTGAATGTATGATAATTTACTTGTTTCAGTAACATCTATAGTTTTCGATGACATATGCAGGCCGCAAATACAATAGCAGGTCCAAAATTTATTATCATATATATTATTTGTTTCTGTAAACCATAAATTTTTTGTGCAACATAGAGGATAAATGCCAAGTATAGACAAGAATGTGTCATTTGAACCAAGAGACTTAAAACAGATCCATAAGAAGAAGAAAACAGTCAAAGATAACAGAAATTACCCTGAAGGCTGACCAGCTGCTGCAGCTGACTTTAATAATGAAGCATGATTTTGATCCAAAAGCTGGCCCACATTCTCACCAAATCTCTGCTGTAGATAGTTTCTAATATGGTCAGAAAACAGTTGAATAGTCATTTTCAAAACTTAAGGATAATTCACCTACCTTAAGAGATGCATCGTCCAAAGAATCTCTCTGGGGAAGTTTTAATCTTTCCTCGTACATCTTGGTAGCCATAGCATTTGCTGTTCCAGGATTTTGTCGCATAAGAGGATCATTTCCAACAAGCCCGTTTGTATTTCCATTTAACAGATGGGCCCCATCTCTTCTCTGTTGTGTCTGTTGTTGCTGCTGTGGCTGCTGTTGTTGCTGTGGCTGTTGTTGTTGCTGCTGCTGTTGCTGTTGTTGTTGCTGTTGTTGCTGTTGCTGCTGATGTCTTTGCATCATAATCTGTTGCATTTGCATGTGTTGCTGTTGCTGTTGTGAATGTTGGGGCTGCTGGATTGTTGCTGTTGTTGCTGTTGTTGTTGCTGCTGCTGCTGCTGCTGCTCCCTTGCTTTAATAAACTGTGTCTGCAGTTGCAATATGTCATGAGATTCAAATATGATTATATGAATGACATTTGTTAATAGATAAAAACTACCCATGTAAGGCTTCTGAATTCGAGACCACTATCCATATCAAAGGTACCGAAAAGACATCAATGGCTTACTGATTATAAAAAGAAAGATTTATATAGAATATTATCACTAAGACACAATATGATATGATGACTTAAACCAAAAGGGAAATGATATACAGACAAAATTCAAGGAGAAAAACAATGCAACTGTGTACAGAAAAATCATAATAATGAAGAGTAAAACAGCAATTACAAATGGGTAATATGGAAGTTGACAATCAGAGCAAAAGTTCATGGGATAGGCCAACAACTGTTTATTCAGAGAAAGTAACAAAGCAAATAAAATAAAATAAACCTCAAATTATAACTCCAGTATAGGAGCGGAATTTAGTTCAACTAGACAAATAAGTGACTCCCATGACAGCAAAAAAGCATTTCAAGGATTTGTAAACAAAACATTAAGCATGGAAAAAGTCCGCACAAGAAGGTCTCTATTTCCCTCGCTCAGTAAATCTCCATTTAAACGATAAATGGCCCGCATAAGCAGTATAATACTCTCATACTAACCTCGATGTAAGATGCAGCAACCTCTGAATGCTTTTCATTGGTCCTAGCAATAAATATATCCCAGAAAACTGACCACCATTCGAATAGAAAACCTCCCGGTGCATCAATAGCTGTAAAAAAAATTGTGCGAATCTTCAGAGAATAAAACTGGAAATTGCAGGATATAATGTCCTGGCACAAAAACAACTTTGTACCCCTTGCAGAATACATCACAATTTCTGAATATGCTTACCAACAGGATCAGAAGACACCTTCCCTTCAGCTTGGAAAGCTTGAGCAGAAGCCTTCAAGTCTCTTTTCACTAGATAATCATGGATGTAGACATCCAACCTGTGTTTTGTGATGCAAAAACACCATGTTACATATTAGTCACTGCCATTCAGAATAGAAAAATCGATACTTCACAGATAATAACAGCTAAAGACAACATTTTTGCTCCGAGAAAAAAACCCGGATACTAAAGTCCATATGAAAAGAATTGATGTAATGGACAAGACTCAGTCCAATATTGCCAAATACCTATCATATCGTAAGAACCAAATCCACATATTTGCCAACTCAAAACCATCAGAAGAAACAAACCCTAGAATACAGTCTTGAAAACAACCCAAGTACAAGAATACAGCATAAAGATCAAAACTTTAACCCAAAAACAGCAAAACCAACAAAACCCAGAAACCCAGAAACCCAAATCGAACAGAAAACAACAGCAATAGGCCACTAAACAGAAAAAACGAAAAACCCAGATGGGGAACTGAACAGAAAGATACACAAACAAAGAACTTGGCAAGAGAAACTTACATTTTATCAGCTTCCCAGTTAGTCTGAGACATGCTGATGAATACAGAGCACCTGCAATCACCTCAGGCAATAGTGAACACCAACGGAATCAGACCCAGAAGAGAAAAGTTGCGAACTTTTGATTCGGAATGATAAAGCCCATGCCTACAAAAGGAATGTGCAGTAAGAGCAAAGTGGGGAAGATAGAATAGGTGTGGAGAAACAGAATTAGAACCAGAAAGCAGAGGACCTCTGATTTTTTACCAAAACCAAAATACAGAGCAACATTAAGTACATATACTGATGTATATAAATTTTTCAATATTTTTTTTTATGAGTAATAAATGAATAAAGAAAGGGAAAGATAGAGAGAGATACCTTCAACACAAAAATGTGTTTTTGTTTTTGAGCTTTATTATAGTAGTTGGCATTCTTTTTGGGTTTTCTTCTTTTTTCCTTTTTTTCTCTTTCTGGGGGATTCAGAATTCTTCTGCTGGTGTTGGATTCTTGGTGGATTGAGCTGCTCTTGTTGCAGATATCATAATGGCTTTGTCATTGAATTTACTAGGCCACCCCTGCGATCTTGTTAAATTTTCGGTCTAAGACCACTTAGTTCTTGATAAAGGGAGTTTGGGTGACTGAAATACCCTCTCATTTTGCTCTATTTGCTCTTCTTCTGCTACTGCCTACTGTGTACTTTGTGATGCATTTGTAATTATGCGTAGTTTTTGGGAGTAGTTTGCAAATTCTTTCATTCTTGGGTGAAGAGAAGAAAAAAACATTTGTTATTTGCTTATTTTGGACTTCAATAGGATATAAGATTTTCTGAACATGGTTACCTTTCGTTGCCACTCCGCCTGCGCCTAGGCCTTCTACTTGCGAGGCGACGGTGGTGTGGCGCCGTGATGGTGTCACAGACGAATCATAGATATAACAAATAGACAAGAACAAACTTGTTCTGATGTTCAAAATAACTTGTTGTTTGAAACAAATTTATAAATTATCGTCTGGGACGGATTTATATGTTATCAAGTAAAGATATTGTCACCAAGATAAAGTATTCATCAAAGACATGCAACAAAGGGTAGCAAAGCTATCAATGGAGTTAAATGCCAGTGGATTGGCTTTGGTGCAAGGAAAGAGGATAGGGTTAAATGTATGTTGGTTGTAGTGATAGATGGTGTAGTGCTATGTGCATTTTAGCTTAATTCATAGTTCAGTTAGATATAGAGGTAACTTTCAGTTAGATAATTTAGAGTTAAAGTATTACAGACCTGCGCAAGAAAGATGAGCATCATGCATCTGTGAAATCAATCATAGACTTTGCTATTATAAGTACAACAACACAAAGCACTCATCCCTTCATCCCCACTCCCCCCCAGTGTTATGGGCACTGATTGTCGAAGATTATGTGAAGATATACTGTCAACTTCTCATACAAATCAAGCAACAATATTAGTTTCAGACTTCCAATTTCCAAAACTAGATTGTAGGAGAACTATAAAAGTATGGAAGTTTAATATGAAAGCAGAGAGATATGTGAACTAGTCGAGCTACAATGACGATCGACCGTTTAAATAACATTATATGGTTATTTCTTTGAAATTCTACATAGTAGTTCAAGAAGTCGAAGCTATACCGTCCCTAGTATTATGCTCGATTGACAAGAATAAGATACCAAAACATAGATGGTGTTATTCAATTTCAACCCTCATTAGTAGCATATATCCTTATTAGGATAAGATAGAAATTGCTAGCTAGAGGATAATGTATAGGACGCACAAAGATGAAGGGGTCAGCTCAATGTCGTGAATTGTATGCTTTAATAATGGTGGCTATGTGTCGAGTCTTTGACCATGGAAAACTTGTTGCCCAGCAATCAAACATTGAAAGAGACTAAAAACTAAACGTTGATATATAGAAATATAGAACCTTCTTCATCAAAATAATTCCAATTTAGACCAATGTCTATAATTTCAGCTTCATGGGCCTGTCCAGGGTTTCAGACTTATAAATGGGCCTTCACCTAGTTTCAATGGTATAGGCCAGCCCAGTGTTTTGTTGCAATAATTGCTCTCATATATTTGTGCATGTTGTTTGGTCCAAATCGGCAGCGGGGTAAGAAATTAACCCAAAAAAGAAAAAAGAAAAACCATGTCACATTATGTTAATAATAATCAAGCTAGCTAGGTAGGGTTTGAATACCACACACACAAAAAAAAAAAATTAAATAAATAAATAAATTCTAGCTAGGGTTAAGTATTAAGGAATCAAGGAGATCGAAGTCGAGAAGGGTTTGGGGTCATTGAGAGGTCTCTCTCCTGCAATCTTACAATATATGCAATTAAGCTAATGAGGATCGATATATATCTATCGCTCGTTTATCGTATCGTATGTGCTGTATCTATATGTGTCAGCAGGCTCGATCATTAGGCTTTGGCTTCTGCTGCCGTTGCTGCTGCAAAAGCAACATGCCACTGAGATATATATATATACGTGGGACCATGCAAAACGAAGAGAGAAGAAGAACCGGAAGCAGAGAAGGGAGATCTCTCTCGGGCTCTTGGCCTTTCTCTCTCGCTCACATCGTTATCAGGGTCGTCTAGCTCATATAACTTCAAGAAACTGAAACAGTATATATGGCAATGGCAGCTAGTTGAGAATTTTTTGAAGTCTAGCTGAGCTTAGCTAGCCTGGTGTGTCTTGTGAACAGAGCATATATAGTAATTAAGGATATGTACAAGCTCTGCAGTGTGTATAGATATATAGATACAGATTGATACAGTGAGTGAGGGAGTGTTTCTACTGTAGAAGTACGTAGTAAGGGGGAAATGGGATCGAGCTTGTTTTGATAATTGGGGATGGCATGCATGCAGAAGAAGCAGCTAGCGCGCAGTGGTGGTGGGTGTGATATCATAATCGATGAGTACACATTTGCATGCCATGTCATGCCAACCTAACTTTCATAGATACGTCCGGCCCTGCTGATCTACATGCATCCAACTCTGAGACAGTTCGTATTATGAACTACCAATACTATTCCCCATCCTACACGGCGCGTGCTACACCCTTTGGCTATACATACCTACCTTCCTGTCTGGTAGAAATTTTCCTATCGTGCGCGAGTGAATTATGTGACGAAGGCCCATGCTAATTGGGAAGGGTAAATAGAATTAACCTACTCGTGCTTCAGAACCGAGTTCAACAAGACATTCTCGATCTCCTTCATTATACAAGGGGATCAGTGCTTGAACATGTATATTTCACCACTTAAATTCTATTTGAAGTACGAATTACGTATCAAAGTACTTTTATTCTTGCAATAATTCGAGGTAGTCTTCAACTCATTGCGGGAACTTCATATGAATGTCATATATGCAACTATATATGTAAGTCTATAATTAACAAATCGAGCATAAACTTTGTCTGGATCGTAAGGGAAAATTAAGAGTTGATATTTTTATTTTTATTTTTTATGTTAGTTAGTTAAGTGACCTTGATAAATGGCAGCATATGCTAGGACTGGAAGAAATTAGTTGTTAGAAACTCTGTTAAATTAATTAGCTCAAATCTATGTTACTCTCGATCTGTATCAATTGCAAACTAATCAAAGCCACACACAATTCATTCATCGTTTAAAGAACTCTAAAACTTATATTTTGCATTGTCAAATAATGAAGTTCAACTCTACCTTGAATTTCAGCAAGCCTACCTTTCATTAAAATGCTTCAAATTGTACATATGCAAGAATCTCATAGGATGCGATATTACGTACATTATCACAAGCCTAGAAACTCCAGAGGCATCTTCATCAAACAATTGCAAGAAACAATCGGGAAAGCAGATCGAGTCCCAAAAATGCACTTCATATTGATGACCAAATCAGCAAAGCAATCTAGCACACCGCACAAATGACTACAGTTTTAATTTGGTAAGAAGGGAACGTACATTGTTGATGACTCTCACAAATAGGAACCATGCACTAGAAATCTCACTCCACTGTGCACTTGTGCAGTTCGAGTTTTCTGTTCATAAACTAGTTTATGTTTATCTATTCACCCTCACCCCAGAAAACAAGAAACAAAAATAAAAAAGTATAGCGTCTTGATTTAACGTCATACTGAATACACTATTTAAATACAGTATTAACCAATGAATGAAACTATGAATAGACTGAAGAAATTCTTGGTCACGTAAGCTATGAAAGTAGGGTTGCAGAGAGAGGGAGAGGGGGTGTGGGGAGAGTGACAGTGACGGAGGACCGGGTAGAACCGTAGAAGAACAAAGCGCCAACCGGTGATGACATCACTCTGTGCATGCAAAGAGGTATGAATTGAATCTATCTACATCACAGATACTGATACATCGATCCCTCGATCCCTCCATTATTTCAATTTAGGTGAATCAACCATGCAATCTGCTCTCTCTCTCAGACTCTCTGCGTTTTCTGGAAATGAGTCAGTAGTAGGGGAAGAGGAGTGACGTAAGTTGCACCGGAAGGTGTGCTTGGAAGCGTGTGAACTGGATTTCGAATTCAATAAGCACCACCGTATTTAACTCATTTCTTGACTTTTCCCCCACCTCCATACCTCTATCACTATTATCACCCCACTCCTCTCCTTCCTCCGTTGTCTTATTACCGGCGGCAGAGAGAGAGAGAGAGAAGGAATACCAGAAAATATGTAAGAAGTGATTTAATTTTCCGAATTTGTATACATAGCTTGCTTGCTGGGGTTAGGCTGCTGATAGCTTTCGTACGATCGTATCGTGACTAATACTATATGGAAGAATAGAGGGCTCAGAGCCCTATCATTGTCTCAATTATCAGTGAGTGAGTGAGTGAGAGAGATATATCATTGAGACTGAGACCGACGTACGTTCGTTGATGAGAGAGAGATTTTGCATTGCATGCCTTGTTGTGTTACCTAGCTCTTGCCCTATGCATTCCGGACTATTGACCAGTATTAGCTACGTACTGCCTTGTACATATTATATGATTGATGCAATTCGAGCTGAGATACTCTACCAAGTTGCAGCATCATTCCCCATATATATATGTGTGTATCCATCTCGATCATACAAGCTTCATCACTTAATTGATTCAAGGTTTGATTAACATGTAAAAGGTTCGATTAACATGTTATTGTTTATTAACACGTGACGATAGTTTCTTACAATCTTGCTTCACATTCTAATTATTTTCAAACTTAAAAGATTATCGTATGACACTTATTCGCCTAGTTTTTTAATTTATATATGCGCATGTATGTTAATCAAATTGTGATGGTTGTCGAACACGTTTAGTTTTTACGTTAATGTTTTAGTTTATATCTGTTTTCAAGTCTTTATTTTTGTAAGCAATGATGTAATATATTGAAAAATTTCTGAAGGAGAGAGATTGGTTAAACGATTTTAGGGTCACTGATCCTCTTTTGTGAAGTGACTGCTATGAAAAATTAAAGATAAATATTTCGAAAAATTCACAAGGGAATCTTCAAATTTCGATGCCCTAGCTAACTAGCCTGCAGTTTCCCTGATTAATCATTTTCAGTTGTCCAACGCTTGAATTGCCCTCATTTCAAATCATCAAATCATCCTAGGGCCTTCACCACATTAGATGATAGATCAAACGGGATCCCTATATCAAACACAATTCATGGCAGGTATTAAGGTAAGAAAATAACATCAAAGCAGCAAGTCAATCTGCATGATATTCGACCTCCCAAACTGCTCACGTAAATCTTATCTCAGATATAGAAACAACAAGTCAGTTCAGCAGATTCATATATATTTACTTGTTGACTCTGAATCGAATCGATTAGATCAGATTAGAGGCAACACGTAGTCCCGTAGAAAATAGAGCTAGCATTGATGATAAATCTGAATGGAATTCTTTCACTCTGTTGGAAAACCGAGGAGTACTCTTCGTCGATGATGGGACTGTAATAGAAAGCAGGCAGCAGCAGCACAGTGAGCTAAGAAGAAATTTAATAGCTGGGCTAGCTGCACAGTCCAGGCATGCACAGCGCTGAGATAGCTCAGCCACCTGCAGTAAATTTAGTCTCAAATCTTTGCATCATCTTCTCACAAACTTACCAAGGGATAGAGCATGCACTTGGAATCCTTCTTTTTCACCACGCCAGGAGATTCAACGTTGAGTTTTTGAAGATTGGAGAGTACGTAGTTATTGGGTAATTATTGCGTCCATATTATTCCTCTTATTGCGTCCATATTATTCCTCAAGCTGAAAAAGTTTCCAAAGGGGTAAAACGTACAAGGTTGTATTCCATTGCATAGAATAAGAAAAGAAAGAGTAAAACACCATACATGCCTAGATCGTATTCCACATTATTAGGTTTCAAACGGAAAAAGTTTCTGAAGTGAATCATAGAGGGGTGTACTTCTGTAACAATGAGGCCTCTAGTTCCAACTACAGTTTTGTGAAAAATATCCTCTACGGAGGGTCATATAAAGTTATTTTCGATCTGGTAGCTCACTCGACCACGCTATTTTTTGTACCAAAATAACAAAGGCAAAATGACTTCATTCATTCACCATATCTACACGTTTGGAACTTTGCCCAAAATAGTGGAGAAGCAAAGGGCTCCAAAGTGATAGAGATTCGTGATCGAGGGGTAAATGAATGTGAGAGTACCATAGTAAATTGCCCTCTAAGATGAATATATATATATAGTTCTCTCGATTTACAAAGTTTGGGATTGGATTTAGACTCATAGCATCGACCATTTTACTGAACACGCCAAACTTGATCACTTTCACGTTTCATCATATCTCTTTCATTTTTCAACTTAAAATAAAATGTTAGTATAAAAAAAAAACTTAAAATAAAATGTTCTTGTAAAATAACACCATCAATGGAACTACAATGACACACGAAACAAAAACGCTCTTACCCGAATGGAAAATTCTCAAGACATATGTTTAGGGTTTTTAGAGACTTTTGCATGAGAAACCTCGAATGTTCAAAGAAAGAATGCCAAGAGTTTTGAGCAACAACGGATGATTGTAGATTTGTAGAGCTCCACCATTGCAAGATTTGCAAGAAATAACATATTTGCAAGAAGTTAGGCATAATTTAGACTTTTGAGGACATCGAAACGATCTATCACGACCAAACTACTCCCTTTGTCATTGCTATCAATTGGCAATACATCTAAAACCTAATACGTACACAGTGCACGTACTAATTCACCTCCTTTTCTTTGTAAGAAAAACAACGGTAAAAGGATAGGAGATCGATGAAAACTAACAACACGAATATACAATCGAGACTCTAGTCTCTAGACAATGATCGATGAATGATAACGATGATTCGCTTCATACTGACTTATCATTGTCCTCAAATTTGTCCCGAGTTCTTGAGCTGAAAAATAACATTCTATTTCTAAATTATTTGTACAAAGTTAAGGAACATACATGTGGCCGAAAGGAGATGTGACGCCCCAAGCAAAATTGTTGCATATACATGAAGCAACCCAGAGTAAACTAAGAAAATTGAACTAGTACAAAGACTCGCTAGCTAGGTGAAAAATTAACTATCCCCCCTGTAACACCTAACTCAGAGAATAACCTAAACTCCATTTTTTCTTATTTTTGCCCTTTTATACAAATTATTTTCGTCGTCGTCATTTGAGTAGGATGACGTACATGAGAATCACAAGAAGCAACACCACTCTTGCAGTCTTTGCTTGTCTTCCAGTGGTCAGCAATGTCTTTTGCTATCTCGACGGCGTCGTATGCCGTTCCGGAGAGGCCTTTTCTGGAGAAGCCAACCGTGTAAAGTCCATCACTTCCTTTCCAACAGCTAGGACAAGGGGCTCGGGGCATTCCTTCTTTGGTGAAAAAATCACAACCCTGATTTCATAAATCAAAATAAGCGCGCATTAGTTAAGGCATCTCCAACAGAGTAGGTAAGAATGGTCGATAAGACAAACATTTTTCTTAATTTTTTTAGGATATTCAAAAAGGGTTAAAGAGCACAGAGTGAAGATTCAGAAACTGGGTTTATTCTTTTTTGCATGGAGAAAAGAAGGGGTTTGTAGTTATGTGGATTTGTTCAAGGGAGAAAGTGACAGGTGATTCATAATAAGATAGAAGTAAAAACTAAAAAAGTGCAGCTGGTAATGCTCACCTTGAGCCAAGTAGGCACATTGCTCTTGTATCCAGTTGCCAGGATTATAGAATCAAACTCCTTTTCTTGTCCATTCATAAACTTGGCTCCATTGATTGTTATCTCCTTCACATTTTCCACCACCTGCAATTTACCAAAACCATTAGCCAAAGCTCAAACCTGGTTAAGAGCAAAAACAGTAGCCTATTGATATCACTCTAACTAAGAGGGTACCTTTATTTTGCCGGATTTTATTAGTGACAATGCTCCAACATCGAGCACCGGGGTCTTTCCGGTGGCGGCTTTGAGCTCGATTGGACCGGTCTTGGGCCGGCGGAGGCCCAATTGGTCTGTGTTGCCGAGAGTCAAATGAGCTACCAGAAGAAGGATCCGGTCCACGAGTTTTACCGGAATCCATTTAAGAAGTGTCATTGCTATCTGAAAGGTTGAGAAGCCGAACATCTCCCTTGGTAAAACATGCACCTGTAATGTAAAAGATTAAAGCAAAGTTAACTCCTAACAATATCCCGGATAGTAAAAAGTAAAAACAACCTGGACAATGAAATCGAAACAGTAAAACTTGTAAAGAGGAACAGAAGACTTACAGTGTTCCTAACAACCATATGAGGGGTTGCATTGTTTCTGCAAAGGTCTAAGCTGACTTCCATACCAGAATTCCCACACCCAATAACCAAAACCCTTTGATTTCTGAAATCTTTGCCAGTTTTGTACAAACTGGTATGACGAATTAGACCTTTAAACTTGTCAATCCCATGAATATCGGGAATCACTGGCTCGGCATTTTCTCCGGTGGCCACAATAAGCCACCGGGAAATGTACTCAAAATCTTGGGTCTGAACCCTCCAAAGCCCCGAAGCCGAATCAAACGCAGCGTTTTGGACGGCCTGGTTGAACTTCGGCTTGATTGAGAAGTGGGAAGCATAGGATACCATGTAGTTAATGAACTGTTGCTTTGTTGGGTATTTTGGGAAGTCTTCAGGGAACCCCATGAGAGGAAGCTGGCAAAACTGTTTAGGAAGATGAAGTTTGAGTCGGTTGTAAGTCTTGTGCTGCCATAGAGAAGCTATGCAGTTGCTTTTCTCAAGAATCAGAGAAGGGACGCCATGGTTGGATAAGCAAGCAGCTACTGCGAGACCAGATGGTCCTGCACCTACGATTATAGGCCCTTCAACGAACCCACAATTAGGTTTCGGGTCTTTGCAAGAACCCATTCTTGAAGAGTCCAAGAAAATGAGGGGAAGTGAAAGACAGAGAGAAAGAAGAATTGGGATAGGGAAAACAGAGAGTAAGTTGCTCTGTTTTAAAGGCTCTGTTTTCTCTTGCTCTGTTTTGCTGAGGAAAGATGAGGTGGGAAACTTAAAAACAAGGTACTTGGAATTCAAAGAGGGGTTTAAAGAAAGGAGGAAGGGGCTCTGTGGAGGACCTAGAGAGACCCTTTTTAAATGTGTAGAAGACAGAGCGAGAGAAACAGAGTAATTATGAGAGAGGAGCAGAGATAGAGAGAGAGGTTTAAGCTGCTTTTAATGGAGGCGTGAAGGTTAAGGAAAAGGATTTGGCTCTGTTTCTCAAGGCTAGTTTCTGCAGAGAGGTAATAGTAGTAGGCTTTATGCAACGACGGGGAAGATATAAATACTTATTTCTGTGGTGCTTTTGATACGAGTTAGATTTGAGAACGGGGATGCCACACTCTCGGTTTGAAGCCGTGGTTTTATACGCTCTGCGCAGGTTTTGTTTGGATTGTTCAAAATATTATTGGCCATACTCCTATTTATCATAGATGATTACTAATCCAAGACGAGGTCGAGAAGCTTTGTTCTAGTAAAGATAGTCCCCATGTGTTTGAATTGGACACAAAAAGTGAATATTGGTCACTAAGTGAAGTACTTACGGATTAAAAGACTTCTATTATACACCATATACTTATACAGTTTTAGTATTAATGAATGTGGTCTATAACTAAATTTTATCAATAGAATTTATTTATTTTTGAACAATTGCTCTCGAATTTTGACCCATTATTTTTCCTTTAAATGATTATCTAACACTGTAAGATAGTTTAATAATTCTTGTCTAGTTAAGTGTTTTTCCCAACTTAAGTTTGAACCACAACACTATCAAAAAGGAACATTCTACACAAGAAAAAAGGAACAAGAAAAAATATTTTTCTTTCCTTTTAGCAAACAAGACAGGAAGATGAGAGTGTTCAATGGATGTTGACAAGGCGCGTGGAGTGAAGGACATGGGGTTGGTTAGCTCCTCGGAGTGATATTTTGCCACGTGGTCTGCCAAGTCAGCAAAGGGAGTAGTTGTTTGTTGCATTGTAGGAAGCAGAGAAAAGAGGTATTACTTGAGTCAACAGCCGTTGATCGAGTACTACTTTTTCTCAAGCGCCACGTGTCATTATACTTGCCGTCTCCCGCCGGCAAAATTGATATATATATATATATATATAGTCCCCTTCTAGAGAGAGCGATCACTCTTTGAAATTAAAGTAAGGGACTCCTTATTTCGCTCACTTTCAAGTCGTATTTCCACATCTCAACCGTACAATGTCTAAAACACAGTGTGTAGATCATTCCTGCAAAGTTTCATCAAATTTGAAGATCATTTGGGTACCGAATTAGATTAAATAAATCAACAGAACAAAAGTTGTCCAAACAAAACCGTTCGTGTAAATTACGATTATGGAAGCTCAAATGATCTTCAAATTTGATGAAACTTTGCAGGAATAATCTACACACTGTGTTTTAAACATTATACGGTTGAGATGTGGAAATACGACTTGAAAGTGAGCGAAATAAGAAGTCTCTCACTTTAATTTCAAAGAGGGATCCCTCTCTGGAAGGGGACTGTATATATATATATATAATATATATATATATATAATATATATATATATTTGGAATAAAATGTTGGTGCGGCTGCCTCATGTTTTCGTTAATGAAACTGTTAAATATAAAGGAGAGACATGGAGCATAAACCCTAATTACAATAAGCATCTAGAAGCATTTTCTCAATAATACCAAAAACTCTATAAAGTACGTATATTTACAGACATCTTCTAGCAAAGACTACTCATCTAATTATGACTTTATTTGCTTTGTCACATCAGTAATATAATGAAAAGATCATTAGATATGTAACACGTTTACCTATCTAAATGTCTAATGATGCTTCTTTCCTAGCTAGCTATTATGTTGCAGCTGAAGATAAACTCGACGACATTTAATTTCATCTTATCTTTAACGGGTTGTGACCATTTGAGCAAGGCAACAAGCAAAAGAGGCATCGCCTACCTATAGCAGCTAGACCATACAAGATACATAAACCGACACAAAGGCCCTTCAACCATACCAATTAGTGGTAGGGTCATTGGCATAAAGCCGATTAGTACTCAACTTAAAATGTCACTAAGAAAAATTAAAATACAAAAATCTAACATAAAAGACATATATAATTACTTATTTTTGAGGTGAGCCGTGGCTTGGTTAGTTAAGGTGTTTAACTGACAACTTTAAGGTCATAGATTCAAACCTCATTGACATGTATAAGGTGTGTGAGTATTAATAAAAAGTTTTTACTTATTTTTGTCGTAACCCTCTTAGGGTGAGCTATCTAGCTTGTAACGATTTAATCTTTTAATAAATTAACATCTAATTCCCTTCAAAATAAAAACGTTGAGAGTTTATTTTCTTTTCTTTTCTTCTCTGCTACCTAATTTTAATATGATTCTTCATAATCCTTCACCACTTAGCATCTATTACACCATCATTTCGATAGTTTAGTATATATTATGTTAGTATTAGATCGAATAAGTATCTATGAGAACATCTACATTAGTTTTAATGGTGGTAGCTAGACACAATAAACACAAGACAAATGCAAAATCTTAGCTAACGCCGCCCAATTCAAGAGACTAAGACAATGTTGATCTGTACCTGTCCAAAGCTTGAGAGACACCAGAGGGACAAGAATAACCAAGCTTCGGACTCTTGAAGAAATAAGATCTCAACGACCTCAATATGATGGTGTTTGGATACGGGGATCTAGGGAGAGCTTGCCAAGAAGGGATTTCATACGAAAATGAAACACACAATCTAGAATAGTAAAACAAGATCTAGGGTAAGCCCGTAAAGATCTTTATGGAATATATACTTAGTTGGAGCGCATTAGACAGAAGTTGCTAGCTATGACCTACTATCATACCAATCCATATATAATATTAGTTCGTGTTTCTTTTGTAGTCGATTTTACACCTGTTGATGATGGCTTGGAGTTTTGTCATGATGCCTACTTCATTTTATACCAGCAATTGCTGACCTAAGGTCAACCTAATTTTGGCCAAAAAGAAGTTGAACCAAAGTAAATTAAGCCTTTTTTTTAGACAGGAATAGTAGATTATGATTGCATAATGTCCAAATTTCACTAAGCTGGTTCATGACAATCTGATTTGACTTGATATTAAGCCTTAATGTGGTGATGATCGAGAAACACTTTTTAGGATTAAGAATAAAATATCGTGGTTTGGTTGGTTAAGGTGTTTAACTGAAAACTTTGAGGTTATGGGTTCAAACCTCATTGACATATGTAGGGTGTGTGAATTATTAATAAAAAGTTAAAAAAAAAAAAAAAAGAATAAAATGCATCTTGACGGCCTGTAAAGTAGATTCTTTTCTATAAAATTATGATGACCAGAATCCAGTATTAGAACCTTCATCGCATTCATGTTCTCCTTTTGTTTTAGAAAAGTTGGATTTAAAATAAGAATACAATATTATCTTTCAATAAAAAAGTTTCAAGAAAAATTAGCAATCAATATATCTCACTTGTCATTTACATTGATGGCACATTTAGGGTCGACTTACACGTACAGATTTGGAACACTATACCTAGCAATCTATACTAACAATAACCACCAATGCGCGCATCATTCTATCTTCTTATCAAAATAATGCATCATTCTATCTTGGATACGTCTTTGAGAAATATTGCTCATACCCAATATGTTCCTTCATGTAAGATCATTTCTCTTAACGATAGGGTTCATCATTCATGCATGGGACAAGCATCATCTTTCTATAGATACCAACTCTAACTATGTCTTTCTCAGTCACTATTCAATTAACATTTCACCAGAAAAGCATAAATTATCAGAACTGTTATCGTAAGTATAAACTAAAACGATATCTATATCG
Organism: Fragaria nilgerrensis; assembly: GCA_010134655.1. NCBI lineage: Eukaryota > Viridiplantae > Streptophyta > Magnoliopsida > Rosales > Rosaceae > Fragaria > Fragaria nilgerrensis. The sequence continues at coordinate 27,968,967 of CM020978.1, read as the reverse complement.
GTTTCGGTTTTAAACAATGATCCTTCGGAAATTCCAAGCATCTCAGATCGTAAGGTGTTGCCCCCATGTTTGCGTAGCTAGCCTTTCCCAGATCTTGAATGTGAGTAATGACAACCATGCATATATACACTCTCTTCCATTTTCCCTTTCTCCCACAGCTGCATGTTTTCAAATAAAGTAGCCAATTAAACTGGTAAATTGCGAGATAATGTATGGACGTCCATGCATGTCTGGGTTCAAACTTCGGAGATCGAGCTTGATAGCAGTCGATCGACTTCCTTGTTAAGTCCATGATCGACGATCGTGTTAAGTCCATGATCGACGATCGTTTACATACATATATAGCTAGGTCTGTGATATATTGATGCCTAAGATTCATGTAAACGAAATCAGGTCCCCCACCATCCCTCTTCATCCACTGTCTGGTCTCACAGTTTAGCTAGGATTGACAGCTGAAATCCCGATGAGCCCCATACCATCTCTGAAACTTCAACGTTAAACTGGAATTTTAGGGACCAGCTGCTATAGCCATTTTCGCAGTCCTCAATATCGTTTAGGACAGCTCTTCTTCATTGGCCAGAGTAACGAAGGACAGCTCCTTCCTTATTGATTGGCAAGAGTAAAGGACAGCCCTAAGCTCCTTCGTGAGAGTTAAATTTATCAGACTAGCTAGCACTAAATGGAGGTATGTGTACAGCTTCCGGGAACTTGTTTTCAAAGAAACCGTCTCTGTTTTCACTGGCAGGCCATGATAGTATCATTTCAGGAGCTCGCGTGCATGATGAGAAGATGCCCTTCACAAGTCACGATCTACCTAGCTTACACCAACTTGGCAAAACTATATTTTGGTTTGTTGATAAGGCATTTCCAGTTTCCGTGAATATATATCGCAACTCTGTTTTCTTTAATTTTTTGGTCTCAAATTAGTGAGACGTTGTTAGAGTAGAAGTTCACTATTGGAGATCAAACTCTCACAATCTCTACTCTTACGTACGAATATGAATTGAATTCTCCTTCAACATGATATGCTCTAATGGTGGACGGAGAGAGGGACATATATAGCTGGATCATGCAAGGTACGTAGGCCAAATTTTCCAAAAGTAACACGAATACCTTAAAGTTTTCGATGCTGGTTTTGAATTCGTGATGCGGGAAACGTGAACACGATAGTAGGCGGCTCCGTCAAACGTCGAAAGTCAAGTGAGATAATCGTTGGGATCTACCAACGGCAGCCTTGAATCCACAACATTAGGGTTTCTCGAATCCATAAGAAATTTCTGGAATCCACCAGGAATTTGAAAAAACTCAAAAGTTTTATTAAGATGAAAGATTGATCCTAATACAAAGCATGATGGAGCTTATATAAGCATCCATACTAAGAATTACAATCATAATCTAAATATTGAAACCTAAGAATCCAAATTTAAAAGGAAACAAATAACCCTAAATAAAAGAATCCTAAAAAGAAAATAAAACTAGCCTAAAAATACTAAATCGTGTACCAGACAAGTAAGACGACATCATCTGGCTTAAATCTGATAGGGCTCACTTAAGTGATTCTTGTAGATCTCGTCATTCCCATTTCGAAAATGTATCATACATCTCAAATTGGCGTTCTGGTCAAAAGTTACTATAAATAAGATTTTAATAGATTTTGTGTGACAAACCTAAAAATTCCAAAATATCTTTTTAAATATTTCAGCGGCTAACAACTTCACGACACAAGAATTACCGATATTTAAATCATTCTTTTTGATTATTCGCCGTTTTCTTATTTTTAGTTATTTTTTTTGTCTAAATTTGATATATTCTCGTCTTACATCAATTCGTAACATTTTCGACGGTTGTAACTATCATGTAACCGGTATATATATTGTTATATTCTATAGTTCCCCGCGTAATACATCCAGTTTTGAATAGTCTAAGGCATCGTCCTTTGGCCCTGTACATTAGTGTCTTTTTGGGGGAAGGGAGAATGTACGACGCATCGTCGAGGCCACAGTCGTTGAGTTGGAGTCCCCCCCAGAAACAGACGGCAACGCTGACGTCACGTGACGCATACTTTACCGACTAGTTTCTCAACCCAGGCAGTCACGTGTCACTGACCGTAAAATCTCCCAGCCAATAGAGTCTCGATAAGCCAAAACGCTGCGCTGGTCCTTCTGACTTGAAAAGACCAAAACGACCCTGACACCCTTTTTGACGCTGATGCGATAGCAATGCATCAGAAATAAGAGACGAAGTGACCTCTATGAATTGTATAAGGATCAGTGCACCTTTGATTTGATGGGCGAGGGTATTTCCGTCATTGGGCCTGGCTCTTTGCGTCCAAAACCACCCTTAAAGTTGGACCTTTGGATCAGCCTCGGAAGGAGAATGAAGAGAATCAAACGGTTGGGAGTTGATGAGGAGGTAGAGTGGACAAGGGTTGTGCTGACGCATGCATGGCTTGATTGCTGGGCTAATCAAACAGTATCTTGGTAATTAACGAAGTAGATTTTGGAGTTGGATTTGTTTTTACCTGCTACAAGTATGGCGTCAGAGATCGATGGGTTTCTTCAATGGATAAATTGGATATGGCATCAATGAAGTAACGTTGATTGGGTATCCCTTGTGTAATCTCAATCTCGATTTTCTTATAGATCATGACTCAAACTTGTAGTGAATGATAAAACACATTTTCATTTAGAAAGATAAAACATTTAATACTACTCTCATTACATTAACTTGTTTCATTTTACCCGGTTCCGTACCATCTGAAACATATTACCCACTACCATAATCCGTAATTCTAAATGGATAGTTATAAGTGAAAGTTACCTTTGCACTCTGGGAAAATTTTAAGAAGAGACCTCTTAAATTTCATAAATTAAGATTTTAAAATATCAAAATGTACCTGACCTTCAAATCTGGACAGTAACGCTGTTAACTCTATGTTAATTATAATTTTTCACAAAGGTACTTCTGGTTTTTCCTTTGTTCTGGACTGGTTATACAGTCTCTGGTTGGAAGACGCACCACAGCTACCTACTCTAACTGCTCCTACCATTTTCATCGACTCTCCCTCCCACACCGTCTATGAAAGAACCCGAGTGCCCCAACCCAATCCAGACTTCTCAGAATCGAACCTCATACACTCACCGCCATGAACCTCGGCGACGCAATTATGTACCTCCACGTCGCATGCATCCGCTGTGTTCTTGTTCCATTGATGGCAACAACAACACCAAGACGACGCCACCCTCGTTTCCAATCGTAGGTACCCATTAATCGGTCCCTGATTTTGCTTAGACACTTGCCTATTTTATTCTTATTCTCTCTAAAAGACCATATATTGAATTTGCATATATGGATTTGTGTGATAGCAAAGACTGTATCTTTTCAAGGAATAGAGAAGACCCAAGTGGGCAATTCACTCAATTGGAAGAAGATGAATCGAAAAAGATAGGCTTATACTCAATTTGCTCAATTTGAGAGAAAGATAAAAGTTGAGACTGGAGATTGATAACATAAAGCTGGGTTGGATTGGTAGTTCACTAGTTCCTTAATTAAGATGAAAATTTGGAATGGTTTAATAGAAATGGATCAGGCCTTTTCAAGAGAAACTACAAAGTTCCTCCCATGGCTACTGTATATATTGGATAGATCGTGAGGTGGTGAAGGATGAGACAAGCCGGGTTCTTTTGTTTTTGGTTCCAGATTGAAGCTGGGTATTTTTGTTTTTGGTTCCAGATCGAAGCTGGGTTCTTTGATACAAGGAAGGGAAAAAGTAGAAATATCAAATATTTGTTTTTTTTTTCTTTTTCTAATCAGTCTTTAAATTAACAGATTTGTCCTCCTGAAGTTAAAAGACAACTCACAAATTAACGGGGCTAGTAACAACATGTACAGAATTTGAGTCGTTTTGAATGTCATGTAAGATTTTAATGAATGAATTTTTAAAATGGTTCATTTCTTGTGTACTCCTAGCCTCTTGCACTTTTAACTTCCAATTATTATTAGTTTTGGGCATGCAAGTATCTTTCCGAATGGATCGAAACCCTACTAGGAATCTTGTAGGGACCATGGCTCCAGTGTTCGTGGATTTCATGTTCTTAGTATCAAACAATCAATCATACAATCCTACACCATATGAGAAAAGGTATATATGCAACTGGAATTTGTAATGAACAAAAAGCAAAAGCTTCGAGCGTTTAGTGAAAGTGCTCCTGAAACCTTACGGTCCCATTGAGAAGAATATATGAAAGATATTATGAGATTGAGGGAGTGAGAGACCAAGATATATAATGACAAGAGAGGAATATATATATATATATACTTGTGTGGTTTTGCTAATGGGGTGCAAACTGGTCTTGCACTTTGATGATTGAAAGTTAGTTCCTGCTGTTTGATATTTAGAGCTGCAGAGAAATCAGGTGCAGCATTCAAAGTGGGATTAATTTGCATTCCACAAAGCCGTAGGTGACCAAGGAATACGTAGGTCCATCATTCCATTCCATGATTAAATGATGATTCATGTATACATGAAAGTGGATACAGCAGGCCAGAATCTCATCGCTCTCACTTTCAAATTCACTCATGATGATCAATCTTAGCTTTCTTTTTCTAGCCAGACTCGTATGGAGATTATATTGCTCAGATCAAGTTGGTCTAGCTTTATATGTAAGAGCTAATTAGGTAGACTGGCTCCTGTAACCATCATAACCATCCTTTGTTGCTTTACTATTTGTAGTACATGCATGATTTCTTGTTTGTTCTCTAGAAGTACAGTGTTTAGCCAATGTTCTGCATCGTGTGGACAGAGAAGAGATGACAAACCAGAGAAGAAGATGTGAGATACACCGTTCGCCTCTCCATAGGAAATTAGACGTTGCCGGACAAAATGAAACTTGAACACATCATTATCTTGAACGGTTTCTTGTTTCTTTTGGGAAACCAGTATCAATTGAACTTGCGTAATTGTCCAAATTTTGGAGGTTCTTAATTAGTGCTCTTTTTCTAGGTAGAATGATTCTTGTTATACTCGAAGAGTTGAAGACAGTGATCAAGAGCAAGTGATCGATGATCATCCAAAGTGGCCGGCCCATTCAGTAAGGCAGTACACAAGATTCTGAATTGGACACGTCGGAGAAAAAGTTTCCAAAGACGTAAGCCTAGCTAGTTCGTTTTTGTGCTGTTTTGTCTACAACAAAATGATTTCGTTCCAATCTCTCTCTCTCTCTCTCTCTCTCTCTCTCTCTCTCTCTCTCTCTCTCAACCTCCAATATTATTTTGAATTGGGATCGAATATGTGACTAACGTTAAGAGTCCCAGCTTGTTTATTTTAGAGAACAGAATATTTAGTTCGAGTGGGAGTATGTAGTATGAGAGAAGAAAATCCGAAGGAAAAATTTTGTATATTTGTGGTGTGGTGTATCTGATATATATACTCAGTCGAAGTAAATCATTTTGTGTTAACGTACGTTCATCCCATGATTGGTTCACCATGCTTTTGTAACTATATATATCCAGAACGAAGTTTTGTTTTGAAATTAAAATGTGAAGTTCTTTATTTGACTCACTTTTCGATCATATTTTCACATCTCCACCGTTCAGTTTGTAGAAACTAATGCATACATCACTTATGCAAAATTTCATTAAATTTGAAAATCGTTTGAGTTTTCATAATCGTTATTTACACAAACAGTTCTAGTTAGACAGGTTTATTGTCCGTTGATTGATTTAATCTAATTGGGTACCTTAATGATCGTCAAATCAGATGAAATTTGGCAGGAATGATCTATAAATTAGTATCAATAAACTGAACGATGGAGATGTGGAACTATGACCGAAAAGTGAGTCAAATAAGGAACTTCACATTTTAATTTCAGAGCGAAGCTTCGCTCTGGATAGGAACTATATATATATATATATATATATATATATATATATATATTAGGGCCCTTCCACTAAGAGATCTTCTTTTTTGACATATATGAGAGATTGAGCATTAGACCCTTCTAATATATATATAGACACACACATGGCCCTTCCAACAAATGATCTATTTTTTTGTTCATTTCTAGAGATAGGGTATTTAATGAACTTCCCGATCACAAAATCACATCTTCACCATTCAATTGTAAGTTTATATGAGTAGATCACTTCTACAAGTTTTCAGAAGATTTGGTGTGTGTCTATATGTATATATAACAAATCAAAGTTTTGATCGTTAAGTCGTTCAAAACTTTGATTAATTTTTAATAAAGTTGAACGGTTCAGCTTTGTCAGAAAGTGCTGAATTTATATTTAATCTCAGTCATACAAGATCATTAGGTGATTTGTTATCCTTAAAAATGAACAAAAAAAAGGATCCCTCATTAGAAGGGTCTTGTGTGTGTGTGTTTATATATGTGTGTGTGTGTGTATATATATACAGGGAGGATCGAAAGCTCACGTCCGCGAAATAGCTAAAGTGCGGAAGATACAGGTGTCGCGCACACAATTTTACTTCACTTTCTAGTGGGTCCCACACTCCCCCCCCCACATCTTCTCATTCTCTATTTTTCGTCTGAAACAATGGAAACATCTTCTCTTCTCTCATTCTCTCTTATCTCTTCATCTTTAAACCCAGGAACTCTGGTCAAACGAAGAAATAAAGAACACGAGATCAGAAGTATTACTAATATTGACATGGGATCCATCATCCATGGTTGGCATATCACGTTTTATAAGAAAGATCCTCTCTTTTATGCCTTTGATCAAGTCTAATTTGTTTGTTTTCTATTGCGGGAATTTGTAAGAAAGATGCATGAGAAGTGAAAGAATAATTATAGTTGGTTCATGTTTCTGAGTTTAGACTTTGAAGACTGACGAGAAAAGAGTCCTCTTTCAGACGAAAAATAGAGGAGAAGACATGGGTGGGAGTGTGGGACCCACTAGAACGTGAAGTAAATTGTGTGCGCGACACATGTCTCCTCCGCATTTTAGCTATTTCGCGGACGTGCGCTGTCGATCCCATATATATATATATATATATATAGATTCTGTAAATCGGCGAGGCTATGAACTACAACATCTATAAAATGGCAACTAACTAGCTAGGGTTTCAATTAAGTATGCATGATTGCTTAATTAGTTACTTATATTATATTGACTTGGTCAAAGTAAATTATTTACGTTTCCTCAATGCATTTAGGCATTTTCCTTATATCAATAAGATTTGAATCAAGATGATCTATTTTTACAATATTGTTTAGACCAGCTTTAATATATGGGCCAATTACATATAAGTCCATTTAGAGACATTTTTATTCTATATAAGTCCACCTAAACATTTTTACCCACATAAGTCCACCTAAGTTTAAATAGAGTTTTATATTAGGTATTGAAATTAAACTGACACGACCCACCCCGAATTTCATCCTGAACTCGGAGTAAATCGTGCGGGGATCACCTCCAAGGAAAGATTTATCGTAAAATTCGGTATAACCTCCCCTGGAAATAGACAACCTTTCCTAACGAAAACCTGCAAACACTCCTAAAGGTTCCAACTCCAATCTTATAGACTCCTAGAGCCTTCGTGCTCCCCACAAATCACAACATCTCCCGCTATAGATTTACTATAGATTTGCTAATCTAACAAAGATCCTATAACCAACAACCACATATTCAGAGCAACTCTATTTGAGAGGAAAGGAACTAGAAATAAATAGAAATGAGCGGAAGCTATACTATTGACTATGCCTCTTCTCCATGTACGCCCGACCTCAATTATGCAATCCTGCAGACTGGGCATTTTAAAACGAAGAGCCCAGGGAAAAACATTCAATAACGTTAGAGTGAGTGGACAAAAATAAATTAATAAAAATTTATGCATTCCCATTTTAATTTTCATAGAAAATATACTGCATGCGGCAGATCAAAAGCGCTCAACTCATAAACTGGCAATTTCACGACTAGCTCCGGCTAGTCACCAACTCAAATAAAATGGAGCCTCTTAGGCTAAACTATATATAAACATATATTCGTATATATTTACACTCGTCAGACTCCTTGTATAAATCTTAAGAACAATTTAGAAAAATAGAAATTCATACAAGGCTACAACGCTTGCGTTTAACGCTCACGTTGCGCCATAATGTAATTTTTTCTCATTATGACCGAAGAGGACGGGTGTATATATACGTGTGGACTCCTTATATGAAAACCTAAATAAACTAGAAAAGAAAGTAGTTTTCATATAAGGCTATGACGTTTGTGTCTAACACTCACGTCACGTCATAATGGTATTTTACCTCATTATGACGGACCAAGCACGTATGGCTAGCTAGCATTTATATACATACTATACTTATAAACATCCAAAATACATATTCACCGAAAATCTCATTTTCGGGATCTCTCCAAAGAAGGAAAAATTGCCAAATAGCCGAGAAATCAATAAGTCTCATCAGAAGAAATAAATGATTAACAAAATCATTCATCGCATGTTTTTCAATTAAAACAAAGGTCCACTCACAACTTTAGGCCTAAGCTTGTCGTCGATCTGGGGTCTCTCCAATTTGAGTCTCCTTACGTCATGTTTCAAATATATAATTAATTTCCTAACTAAAAATCCAATATTTATTCAAAATAGGCAAAATTAACCAAGAGCCATAAACACGCTCATCATTGCCTAACTTCGATATTCTTAAATCGAAACGACCCAATCTTTAACACTATACTCGACAGCCATAAATACAACCTTCCACAAAATTTGACTTAAATCCTACGGTTGGATTCTACATTATTCAACCGCCAAAAATACCAAAGTTTGGAAATTCACAAACTTATCCAAAACTCATCCAAAAATTCCACAATTCACTTCAATAAACTCCTCTAATTATTCCACATTTAAAACCATACAAAACTCCCAACAGCGGTGGCGGCCAGAGGCCGATTCTGACGACCTCCAAATCCTACCAAATTTTAACAGTAGCTTCCTCTCCACTCCCTCTACAACTTTCCTAAGTAGCACAAACCCAAAATCCAAGCCTAGCTATGCCAATCGAACGGAAACATCAAAAACGCCCTAGAACTTCCACCTCAAATTTCTCCTTACCTGAAGCGAACCAGAGTGAATCCTTTTAGGGTAAGGCAGCTGGGTTGGAGACCTACAAAACCGTACAAGGTTTGCTCGGATTGGTGGTCGGAGGAGGGAGCTCCGGCGAGAACACAATCGGTCTTGCGGGACGAGTTTCCCTCCGTTCGGCAGTGAAGTGGCAGCGTTCACCGGCCAAGGATGAGAGAGGAGGAGACGCGGTCCAGACAGGACCAGTGCGGCAGCCTGGCTCGGCCGGACGACGGCGACAGGCGGAGGATTTCCGACAGAGAAAGAGAGAGCTCGGGAGGGGAAGAACCGGGAGAGAGAGAAAAGAAAGAGAGAGAGATGGGTTTGGGCCTCACCTATCTGGTCCAACACCCTTATACAACCCAATTCTAAAATAAAACACCCCGAAAAATATTACCCTAATAAAAATTACTTTTTACTAGCTAAAATTATTATTTTTACCGTCGTCATATTTTTCTTCTACGAATAATCCTCCGAGCATAACCGTCCCCGAAACCCCTCTAGGGACCAATTAAACTATATCTCAATGCCGGAGACAATAAAAATTCTTATTATAACCAAGCTAGTAAATAAGGTAAAAATTTAAGGGTCTGGATGTGACATAAACAAAATTACAGACTGTCATCCAACCAAAAAATTAGAATATCTCTTATATTTACAAAAATACCACTAGAGTAAAAAGTCAATAACCACTCTCTTCCTTGAAAAAGTCTCTGGCGAGGTCTCCGGCCAGTCACCGACGAATTTTCCGGCCAATCTCCGGTGAGGATTCTGGTGACCACAAAAGCTACTACAAACAACGATTAAAAATACTACCGACAACAACAAAAACTACTACCACCAGCAAAGAAAGCTATTACCATTGACAACACAAGCTACTACTGCCATAAACAAGAGTTACTACCGCAAGCAACAAAAACTACTACCAGTAGCAACAAAAACTACTACTGCCAGCAACAAAAGCAACTACTGCCAGCAACAAAAGCAACTACCACAAACAATAAAAGATACTACTACAAGCAATAAAAGATACTAGCTACTACCACAAGAGACAAAAAATACTATCACAAGCAACAAAAGATACTACCGCTGACAACAAAATATACATTCATCAGCAACAAAATCTACTACCACTGACAACGAAAGCTATTACTGTTACCAACAAAATCTACTACCATTAAGCAAAATAATAGCTACTGTTACCGAGGATAAAATTTACCATCAAACAGAACAAAAGCTACTAACAAGTAAAACAAAATCTACTACCAAAGGTTCAGAAAGATACTAAAATTGAAAAATACTATGATCCTGGATACAAAATACTATTATAGCGTTGGAAAAATACTAATACACACATTAAAAGCTACTATCACTTCAATAAAAATATACTGACATTATTCAATGTCCATACAAATCACTATGCAGAGGTGTAGTAGTAGCTCTTAAACCAACTTCTCCTTTTCCATTGACTAAAGCCATGTGAAGCCTCTCTGCCATAGACTTGCACCCAATTTCTATACATCATCATTCTTATACCAATCCAGTGACGCTTTGTAAGTGTTGATATGCTTTTGCTAACACAAAAAGACTTCAAATCGGTGATCGACGTCGGAGAGAGACGACTCCAAATCAGAGATCAACGTTGGAGAGGAAATCGAAGATCGACATTTAGAGTGACACGACTCTAAATCGGATTTGTCGACATCGACTCTGGAGTTGGCGACGATCCTCGCCGGGAAAAGCGAGCCACACATGTTGTGGACTGGGCTCGTGACCTCCATGTCGGTTCTGATCTGAAATTGAGATGAGTCAGCAAATCGGGGTGTGGTGCTCGGAGGGAGAGAGAGAGAGAGAGAGAGAGAGAAGAGAGAGAGAGAGAGATGAGAGAGAGAGAGAGAGAGAGTTTAATGAGAGAGACGGACGAAGAATATGTGAGATGGTTTTGGTTGAGATAGGGGTATTTTAGGTATAGTCTAAAGCTAACATAATGGATTTGGGCCACAAAGTGGACTTATGTGGGTAAAAAAATCAGGATGGACTTATGTGAGAGAAAATGTTAAGAATATGACTTAGATGAAATTTTTTATTAATATATATATATACAGTTCCTATCCAGAAGGAAGTTTCGCTATAAAATTAAAGTGTGAAGTTCTTTATTTGACACACTTTTCGGTCATATTTCTACATCTTCATCGTTCAGTGTGTAGAACTAAAGGCATAGATCACTTATGTAAAGTTTCATCGAATTTGATGATCGTTTAGGTGTTCATAATCATGATTTACACAAACAATTCTGGTTAGACATATTTATGGTCCGTTCATTGTTTTAAACTAATTCGGTACATAAACGATCATCAATTTGAATGAAATTTTGCATGAATGATTTATTCATTAGTATCAAGCCCTTCCACTAATGAATTCATTTTTTTTGACATATATGAGGGATTGAGCATTAGACCAACTTTTTGATCACAAAGTCATATCTCTACCGTTCACTTTATAGGTCTATATGAGTTGATCACTTGTGTAAAATTTCATCCAAATTGGTGATCGTTAAGGTTTCAAACTAGCTTAAATCAATGGACGTATCAAATCTGCCAAACCTGAACCGTTCATGCAAATCGCTATTTTGAGCACCTTAATGACCACCAATTTAGATAAAATTTTGCATAAGTGATATACATATTGGGATCCCTAAAAACTGAACGGTTAAGATTGAAAAATATAATAAAAAAATTGGTATAATGCCCAATCCCTCATATATGTCAAAAAAAGGATTTTTAGTGGAAGGGTTATATATATATATATTATCAGGTCCAAATATCCGTATTTATTCAAAATATACGGATTTTCTTAATTGACCCACTTTTAGATTATATTTTCTCATTTTAACCATTCATATTATAGGTATATATGAGTAGATCACTCTATAAATTTTCAACCAAATTGATAATCGTTAAGGTATCGAAACTACATGATTACAATGAACGAACCAAATCTGTTCAACAAGAACCGTTCGTGTAATTCACAATTTTGAATACCTTAATAATTATCAATTTGACTAAAATTTTGTAGAGATGATCTACTCATATATACCTAAAAGATGAATGGTTGAGATGAAAAAATATGTTCGAAAAGTATGTCAATTAAGGAAATCCGTACCTTTTGACTAAATACGGAAGTCCGTATCTGAAAAGGCATGTATATATATACAGTTCTTATTCAGAGCGAAACTTCACTTTGGAATTAAAGTGTGAAGTTCCTTATTTGACTCACTTTTTCGTCATATTTTCAAATCTCCATCGTTCAGATTATTGATACTAATGTATAGATCATTCATACAAAATTTCATCAAGATTGATGATCGTTTGGATACTAAATTAGATCAAATCAATAAACGGACCATAAATTTGTCTAACTAGAACTGTTTGTGTAAATAATGATTTTGAAAACCGAAACGATCATCAAATTAGATAAAACTGTGCATAAGTGATCTATGCATTAGGTTTTACAAACTAAACGATGAAGATTTGGAAATATGATGAAAAAAGGAGTGAAATAAGGAACTTCACACTTTAATTTCAGAACGAAACTTCGCTCTACATAAGAACTGTGTGTATATATATATATATATATATATATATATATATATTGTGTGTATTGTAGGCATCAAGTGATATATGTTACCGTAAGGGGTTCAAACTCACGAATTGTTCCAATATTAAACTGATTCAATCTATGAATTGGCTGGCCAAAAACCCCAGAGATTGATATCTTTATTCCAATATTATCACGAGTTTTATCAAATACTTTTGAGAGAAGTTCCAAACAAGGTGGCCAAATGCCGTGGATTGATTCTTGTCCGAAATTAATCTTTGCCGGCCTTGTCCTCCTGCTCACTCAATCCCTCTTATTCATAATCGGCTAAAGATATTCTCTTGTTTTGATCGTTCATAAAAAATTATTCATGCATATAGCTACAGACTTAGAGTGATAATATGTTCTCTATTTGAAAGCTACATCATATTAATCAATTACTTTATGGCAATCTGTATATAGATTTGCCGCCATGTGGATCACCAAGCAATGGAGAATTTTGTATCATTCCTTTCTATACAAGCACTTCATGTGTTACTGATCATCATCATCACTACTGAAGCACTTGATCTACCTCCCAATGGTGATACCAACTTCTGTTACAACGACAGAGGCAACTACACCGATGGTAGTGTCTACCAGACAAACCTCAACGGCATGCTCAGCTATCTCATCTCCAACAGAAACGGCACGGGTTTTACAGTTCTTCCAAACTTTCAGAAGACGAACAAGTTTACGCCACCGGAGTTTGTAGAGGAGACGTGAAGGTGGATGCTTGCGGCAAATGCCTTAGCGACTCCACATATCTCCTCACTAAGTCTTGCCCTAACCAGAAGGAGGCACTTGGATGCTTCGACAACTGCACTTTACGCTACTCAAATCGGTCCCTGTACGGCGTCATGGAATCCAGTCCTCCTTTGATCTCCTATAACCTAAATAACGTGTCATCGTCGTTAGATGCAGTTGAGGAGTTCAACCAACTGTTGAGTACGCTATTGGGGCGATTGACGACTGAAGCCGCGGCCGGCGGTGATGAGCTCAAGTATGCATTTGGAAATGTAACTGCTTCAATGGTTAATAAAACGATATATGCTCTCGCGCAGTGCACACCAGATTTGACGGAGAAAGACTGCAAGAGCTGCTTGGACGATGCTGTTGTAGAAAAGGAAAATTTTTATTGGAGGATTGGAGGGAGAGTTTGTACACCCAGCTGTAACTTTAGGTTCGAGGTGATCCCTTTCCTAGAACCGCAGGAAGAGAAGGCTGTTGCAGTTCCTTTACCATCAACCAATAACACAGTTTCATTGGAGTAGGTATGTGTAAGCAAAGGATTTGTGTCAATATAACGAACGTACTCCCCATCTAATTTAGGGATATGATGATTTTTGCAGGAAATAAGCGAACAAATCGATTTCGGACTATTATCGTTATTGTTGTGGCAATTGCTGCTTTTCTAGCAGTGCTGGTTATATCCATCTGCATTTTCCTGAGAATAAGGAAGACAAAGAAAAAACTTGGAGGTAACTAAGTTTAGGTTAACTAATTTATGAGTTTTGGTTATTACTTCCCCTGGGGTTTAGAACTACTATATAAGCACTTACGTACACATGCAAATGATGCAATATATATTGACCATTCATGAACTTATTAAATGTTTCTTAAAGCAGGTTCCTCAGATGAAATTGGAAGTGTAGAAGCCTTGCAATTCGACTTTGGCTCCATTAAGGTTGCTACAAATAACTTCTCAGATGAAAATAAACTTGGACGAGGTGGATTTGGTGTTGTCTATAAGGTAAGGAAATTAACATCATAGCTTGAATTGTTAGATCAGATATATGTCTAATAAATCAGCATGACATTTGTATCTAATGAATGCAGGGTAGACTTTTCAGTAAAGAATATATAGCAGTAAAAAGGCTTTCTATAGATTCTAAACAAGGAGATGAAGAATTCAAGAATGAGGTATTGTTAGTGGCAAGGCTTCAGCACCGCAATTTGGTTAAGCTCCTAGGTTTCAGTCTGGAAGGAAATGAGAGGCTTCTTGTTTATGAGTTTCTCCCCAACGCAAGCCTCGATCAATTTATATTTGGTATGGTCAAATTTTTGTTTTTGCTTTTTGTTTTTCATTCGTTAGAAATAAGTTTATAACAAAACTATATCATGAGGTTCAGAGATGTGCACTGTCTGCTTCCAAAAGTACTGTTAACAAAAATCATCGATTCAATTATACTTTTGCATGGCATGTAGATCCAACCAAGCGCTCCCATTTTGATTGGGATAGTCGGTACAAAGTCATAGTAGGAATTGCCAGAGGACTTCTTTACCTTCACGAAGATTCTCGTCTTAGGATCATTCATCGTGATCTCAAAGCTAGCAACATTTTGCTAGATGCAGAAATGAACCCGAAGATTGCTGATTTTGGCATGGCAAAGTTGGTTAAGCTTGATCAAAGACAAGGCGAAACCCATCGAATTGTAGGAACATAGTAAGTGCTAACTAGTCTATATACCATATAGTATTACATTTTTGTGTCCTGTGTGCATAAAATTGACAAGAAAGAAGGCAACAGTCTTGTATGAACATAAACATGAAACGTTTCCATCCAGGTGAAGACGCATGCAAGTTAACATTATCTATCATGTTGATATGTAGCGGATATATGGCTCCCGAATATGCAATGCGAGGGCAATTTTCTGTTAAATCTGATGTTTATAGCTTTGGAGTTCTACTTTTGGAGATAATAAGTGGACAAAGTATCAATTCTTCCCATCATGGTGATGAGAATGACGAGGATCTTGTAAGCTCGGTAAGTAGAGAAAATTACTCCTGCTTTTTATAAGTTTCAATATAAGTAATAATTAGTAATGCAATTGAAATACAATGACTAATCTCTAAACTTGTTTCTCATATTCAAACTGTACAGGCCTGGAGATATTGGAGGGAAGGCACAGCTCCAAGTTTAATAGACTCAACCTTGATGCCTGCAGTTTCAAACACTGACATAATGAGATGCATCCACATTGGATTGCTATGTCTGCAACAAAATATGGCTGATAGGCCAACCATGACTTCAGTTATTCAAATGCTCACAAATGTTTCTCCTAGTCTCCCTAAACCATCAGAACCGACCCTTTTTGTGATGAATGGATTTGATATGGCAGCGCTCACAGGCTCAGATGATTCCAAGAGATCATACTCTTGTAATCAGAAATCAAGAAATGAGGCTTCGTTTCCCAGACTATTATTTCCTCGCTAGTTTATTCTCCGTATAGGCTACGTTTGTTGGATCATTTGTCTTTTGTTAATCCAACTGTAATTTTAACCCCATCAAAAGCCAAATAATAAGTCCAACCACATCTTTTTCTTTAGGTCAATTTGTAAATTTACAAGTCCTTTTCATCTAATCGATTTTTTTTTTTTGATCAAAAGAGATCATCATTTATTAGCTCAGCAAGCAGTACAAAAACGATCCCCCTCAGTGAGGGCGATAGAAAGAACCGTTCTGTAGAAACTATTACAAATCCACCCGAAAAAGAGCAAACTATACTAGTAATCTCCTAGTACACCCACCTTCTTGTATGAAGCCCAAAACAAAGAAATTATAGAGCACGGCGAATAAAATATAAGTCCCAATTAAGAGACCACCGAGTCTCTATTTCCTTTGCGATCTCTCTTGCTCAAGGCAAGATAATAAAAGATCCAATATCCTTTCGCGAAAAAAGATATGAACCCAAACAGAAATAAAATTAAAAAACAAAATAACTACTCAAGCTCAACAAAGCCCAGCTAAAGTCACCTTAATGAAAACCCTAGCCGCCATCAACCAACGTGCAGCGCCGTCGACACCTCACCTTGAAACCACCATTGTCGCCCCAACATTGTGAGACCCACCATCAACAGCCCAACCAAGGAGGTGATGCAGCCCTCCTGTTTGAGCCCAGCGAGATTTTGGTCCAGGACTTGTAATAGTTCTGGATAGCATTTGGGCCAGTACCTGTGGCTTTTTTAATATGAAGCCCATGAGAGGTGGCGGGCCCATGAAGTGGCGAGCATTGCCAGCGAGCGAGGTAGAGTTTGGCGAAGACTCTGCTGCTCCGCGAGATTCGCGAGATTCTCGCATAGGAGTCTACAGTGCTCGGCGAGGCGGGGCAACGTTAGGAGTCTAATTTTAGTCTATTGTGACACGCGTCGTGTGAGTAGCGCAGGCCGCTGGCAAGTTGAATCCAAATAGGTTTGTGATTAAGCGAGGTACTATATAAGGGAATTTGATGGCTACACACACACACAATCAATCATACAAACAAATTAAATTACAAACCTTCGAGCATCCTCGAAACCCTAAGTTCTAAGTGCACCCCGCCTTAGTTCTCAGAGCCCGTCTGGACTCGTCTCTCCTTCCTAATTGTTGCTCTGCTCGCTTCGAAACAGTGAGTATCGATTCACAGGTGACTAGATAGTTTGCTCGTAATTCCTCGCCCGCGAGGTGACACCGGAGCTCTACCTCGCCTGGTTAGAAGTCAAGAACGCGCACCGTTCTCGTTCCGCGTCCGCGCGGTGGCACGCCCTGCAAACCCTAATTTACTTTTGGTAGCACAAGTTACCTCTCTACCCCTGCAGAGGATCGTGGCCAAAACATTGGCACGCCCAGTGGGACAGGGAGTATAACATTCTCGTCATCATTGGGAAGTCAGGCGGATCCCCATACGGGAGACCCTCGATTTCTTGTTTGAAACATAAATCACCGCGTTATCAGCCTCATAACAGCGCGACCTGTCGCTCACTCACGAAGGAACAAGTATTAACTCGGTTCGGAAACCCAGATTTCAGTGAACCTGCGATGGCAGAACTGACACCCGCTAGCAGCGCTCGCCCCGTCACTTTAGCTGAGATAGAAGGCCAACTGTCAGCTTTGGTCGAACGCCTAACGGGTCACACCGACCAGGCCACCCGCCAATTGCAGGAGGGTCTTAACTCCCTCACCGCAGATGTCAAGGACTTGACTGAGATGGTCATGAAGGATAAGACCGTCTGGCTTGCTAACCAAGAACACCTTTCTAGGCTCAGCGAGGAAGTCAAGAAGGATAGAGATATCTGGCTTGCTAACCAAGAGATCCTTTCTAGGCTCAGCGAAGATTTCAACTTCCACGCCGGTCAAGTCAGGGAGAATAAGGACATTGTGGAAGGTTCACTTCAAAGGATCCAGAAAAAAGTGAACCAGAGCAAGGCGGCTTTCACAGAAACTCTGAAGCTTACCCGCGCAACCGTGGATGAGCAAACTCGTCGCTTGGACGAGCACGATACCAAGCTACAATTGCAGCAGAACGCTTCCTTCTTTGGAAGTAAGAATGGCATAGAAGAGCTCGAGAAATACAAAGAACGACATGATAATCTGAGCTCAAGGGTCCTGCAAGTAGAAGACTGGATGCGGTCCCAGGTGCCAAAGAATCATGCTCTGAACATAATTAGTTCAAGTGCAACTGAGGGATCGAGGTATATCCCACCTAATGAACGCCCTAGGGGAAATCCGAAGGTCGGGGCTCAGAAGACTCCCCAATTCACATTAGGGGGCAGTTCGTCAAAGACACCACCCCTCCTACCTTCGTCGCGCAGTCCTAGAGTGACGTTAAAGAACGCTGGTAGTTCTCCATATCAAGGGATCGGGACACCGGATGACCCATTTATAGCTTATGCTGGTTCAGTTCCTAGAACACCATGTAGGACCCCAGCCTTTCTGCATGGCATAGCCACGAACAGGGAGCCGAATCCACACCAGTAACAGCAGCCGATTGGCGCCAGCTCATCTCGAGCATAGTGAAGAAGCACACCGGAAAGGGTGATGCTAACCTGCACTATCGTGACCCCTATCCCGATAGCGTGGCACAATATCCCTTCCCTCATGGGTTTAAAAACATTGTCTTCACTACTTTCTCTGGGGAGACAAGGGAAGATGCAGCAACACACATGGCCCGTTTTAAGGTCCAATGCGGCCAATACGGGAATGATGATATGCTCAAACTCAAGCTCTTCGGGACTTCTCTGTCCGAGGCTGCTTTCACTTGGTACTTCAGATTGAAGCCTGGGTCAATAGCAGATTGGCCCACTATGGAAAGACTCTTTCGAGAGACATACGACACGATTGAGCTTGAAGTCGGCCTGGACTCCCTCACACAGATGAGCCAGCAGAGAGCATGGAGTCCGGAGTCTCTTTCCTCCAACGCTTCAAGATCCAGCAAGCCAAATGTGATTACTGCTACCTGAGCAGGAAGCCATTAAGTTGGCTATTAGGGGTCTGGAGCACCGCCAGCGGCTGAAGCATCATGGAGAGCGCTTTAGTTCCATGGGTGACTTGATTAACAAAGTCTGCAGCTACGAGCTAATCCTGAATGAGTTGGACGACAAAACAAATGCTTCCAAAGGAACTTACATACCAGGGAAGAACCGAATAGTGGGGGCATTAAACATACAAAACCCTACTTATGATCCATATTATCAAAAACCTGAAGAAGCTCATACGGATCAGGATCTGGATGACATTGGCGTCAGTAGAGTTGACTGGCAAGCCGTTAGCTCATAAGTTGAAAAATCTGAAGATGACACGCGAGCTAATCACCATCCAATCCTTTGCATGGACCAAGCCGGAGTATGAGTCGTACACCTATGAGGCTAAGAACGCCCATTTGGTCTTTAATGACCTGATAGAGGCTAGATATGTGCGCCTGGATCATAAGATCCCGCCCAAGGAGGAGTTGAAGGACAAGAAATACTGTTCCTTCCACAATGTTTACAATCACGACACTAAAGATTGTGTCAAACTTAGAGATCAAATACAAACATGGTTAAACTCCGGCGAACTGAAGATGAAAACTCCGGGTAGTACCGCCTCTTTGGTCGATATAGACCCTTTCCCGCCTGTAGTTGGCATGGTCGAAGTAAATTGGGCCGACCAGGCCGAAGACGAAGATCGACGCCGGGCACCCAAAAGGGGCCGTGAGGAAGGTGACGATGATGCCCGTCAGCCGCGTCGCCAATATACCTACAACGCCGACCTTGCTCACGAGGTTTTAGACGATCTCATTGATGACGGACTAATCACAGTGGCCTCTTCCTTGCCTTACATAGAGTACAGAGAAGGGCGCATTCATTGCAAGTTCCATAATAGCTGGGGGCATAGAACCTGCGAATGCCAACAACTCAAAGACCAGGTTCAAGATTGGCTCAATCTCAAGTACATTCGCTTTGAGAATAAGGGCGACTATATGATCGCCACAGCTGACATTGCATGGCCTCGAGTCGGCCACCGAAGAATACCTTTAGACTTGTCACCAAATGCAAGTTTACGTGAGCCGCCAGGCCGACATCGCAAACGGCTGGCGAATAACTATTCTGTTCCAAGTAGCCGGAGGGGGAAAATAGACGACCCGGCTCGACAGCTGGTCGCCAAGCTTGAACCAGACCGCCCCTCTCGCAAGGATAAGGGCAAAGCAGTCATGAGGGGCGAAAAACCGTCCCCAATGAACATTACCAGCCTATGAGTCCTAAGATCCGAACAGAGCTGGAGCGGAGGATAGAACGTATCGAGACATTCGTCCACACACATTGGACAGAAAAAATACCTGCGTCCCTTGCCACAAGTGACATGGACATGTCGGGCTCCAGCAGTGACCGTCACGGCAATGAAGCCCAGAGCCCTCGTGAAGGTATCTTAACCGACCCCTATATTCCCCCAACATCCAAGTCACTGATCAAAGACGGGGTTTGGTACACGCAGCAGGGGGGCAAGGCAGTTACCATCAGCAAGGCCAAGAAAAGGAAACTCTAAAAGCGGTACGGCAACATTATGCGAGCTTTGTGTGCTGTCGACGAGGGCGCTGTACGCCCCTCACAGCTCGCCCAGACACCTGAGCGGATGTGGAGGGAGGCAGAGGGTTTGCGCGCAGTCCTTCAAATGCCGCCTGTCAACCCCCAAGGATTTGCGAGCAGTTCATAGACGAGCCAACACCCAAGGCAAACGTCTTCTGCCGACTTGCGGTTCCACCGAACAGAACCTACAGCATTCTAGATCCAGACCGTCGCCAGAACCTGAACAGAGAAGGGCTCCTCACCCTTCCAGGTCCAGACCATCACCAGCACCTGAAAGGAGAAGGGATCCACAACCTTCTCGGCCCAGACCATCGTCAGAGCCCCAAAGGCGTGCGGGTCCACAACGTTCCAGGTACGGGCAGTCTCCCGAACATGTAAGGCGAAGGGATCCCCCAGTTCCCAGGCGCAGATCGTCCCCGGAACAAGAACAACGACATAACTCGCAAGTTACCCGGCGCAGGATTTCTCCGACATCGGAACCTGATAGGAGGAGGGAACCACTTACCGGTCCTAGGCGCAAGTTGTTCATGACCCCGGAAACAGAGCGTGAACCGCCTCAGCCCTCACAACGCCGGGACCCTAAGAATCCGGAGGCCGTTAGCACCAGAGAACCACCTCAGGCACGATCCACGCCAGAGCCCGAGGCTCGGATGGTCCCCCGAGTGTCCGCCTTGCAACGGTTGCAGAAGGCGGACAACGGTAGAGCCCCCGTGATACCAGACAACCAATTAGCCGGGGATAGGCAGCCTGCCGCTAAAACAGTGTGGCGTTCGCGGCAAATAGAGGCTCCCGAGCCACCAGTGGCCGCACAAGTGCCTTCTAGTCCTAACCTCGTTGAGCAGATGGCTCAGAGATTCCGTGAGAATTCAGCGGATGATGAGGCACACTCCGAGGCACGACTTAATCTCGAAGTAGACAAAGAAGAAGAGCAGGGGGAGGCCAGAACCGCTCAAGGTTGCCTCCGCCAACTCAGTCCGCAACTTCATTTTCCGCAACATTATATCCCGCTTTAGTATTCCAGAGTGCATCGTTACAGACAGGGGGGCAGCTTTCATGGCCGATTCAGTCGTTAAATATTTAAACGACTATGGAGTCCAACTCCTCCACTCTACGCCATATTATGCACAGTCCAATGGCCAAGCCGAGGCCAGTAATAAGGTCATCCTTGGCATTCTCCGGAAAATGCTGGAGTTCAATCCACGTGTCTGGCATGAAGAGCTTTACCACACATTGTGGGCTTACCGCACTTCCAAACGCGGCCCAACAGACACTACCCCATATGCTCTTATGTATGGTCATGATGTCGTCCTTCCCCTCGAGATCAATATAGCTTCGCTCCGTGTTCAGGAACAACACCAACTTCTTGGCGAAGATTACGTCCAGGCTATGTGGCAGGAGCTTGAAGATCTCGATGAACACCGCGTCACCGCTTACAATAATCTTATCCTCGAGAAACAGCGGATCGCGCGGTCGTACGACAAAGTCACGCGCTGGCGAAGTTATGCCGAGGGCCAAAAGGTGTGGCGCGCTGTCCTTCCATTCGGAGAAAAAACTGAGGGCCGAGGCAAGTGGTCAGCCCGGTGGGACGGACCTTTCATTATTCATCGTATACTCCCCAAGGGGGCATACCACTTACGTGACCTGGACGGTGCCATTTATCGCACTCCTATTAATGGTCGTTTCCTCAAGCGCCACATTGCTGGAGTTTGGGAGCGTGAGAATCCTTCCCCAAAGCCCATCACCACTATCAATAGTGCTACGCACCATTCGCGTTCTCGCTTTGCCGCCCAGCACTAGGGGGCAACCCGATAGAAGAAGAGAAACAACAAACAATTGTAACGCACCAGCCTAAAAAAAAGCCAGTGCAAGATTGGGGCCTATTCTAGAGGCCCTTAAAAAATAAGTTCATCCATTTTCTTCATTTTATGTAAACGTGCAAAGTCTAAACACAAAGACAAGTACAAGATCGGGGCCTATTCCAGAGGCCTTAAAAAATAAAGTTATTTATTTTTCCCTCTTTAGCGTTACTAATACAGATTGAAATGCCTACATTCAAAAACTAGGTCTAACGATATTGGTAACCTCAACCCGCATGTCTTGCAAGGCTGAAGAAGAGGCCTCCGCCGCCGCTGCGTTCATCGGTTAAGGAGGGCGAATGTCCCGCTTCCTCAGGCTGGCACAAGCCTGGACACCGGGATCCCTCATGCTACCAGTCACACCTCGAAGGTGCGTCAAGGACACTAGCCGAGGCCTAGGGCACAAGCGGGTACGGAGCCTCAAGAACCTCACGTTTGGACAGAACAGCAAGCGCAAGGCAAAAGGTACCTAGACCGTTTGTTTGTCCAAACAAAGGCTTGGCCTGAGAGTAGATTTTCAAACTCACTCCCGGCCTGAGAGTAGATTTTCAGACTCAAAAGGAACGAGAGATAGAGTTAGAACTCGGAGGTTTTGCTTTAAGCAAGGACAGTAAGATGAAGAAAAGGGGAGAAAAGCCCATGGCAGTGGGTGTGAAGGACTTGGTGGATGCCTCACTTCAACCAAGAGGTTTGCTTTTATAGGCGAAAGAGGCCGATCTGTCTCTTTAACAGATGTTTTACATGCAGCAAATTGCTCCGAGATGTGAGCTCTGGAGATAAAGTTGGACGCGTCATTCCACGATAATTGCTCACGCTCCAAGAAGGCAGTTGCATTGGAAACCTCCACCAAATCTCGGAAAGAGATTTGACAAAGAGCGGGAAAGGTTTGGTGTCCATGTGAAAATTAGAATATTACTATGTAGAAAGGTTCATACATAAGGGACAAAATATATAATTGGGCCTAAATCCACCTAGAAGCCCTATACAAATCTAGGAGAAGGCCTTCTAAGGTCAATTCTTCAACATCCGACTGGGCTTGGGCTTCGTCCGCAGCGGCAGTAGCTGAGTCCAAAGCTTCCTGGGTCTCCTCCGCAGCCTGCACGCGGGCCTCTGCGTTTTCAGCTTGTGCAAGGTTTTGGCGAGCTTGAGCAAGTTGAGCTTGCAGCTCCGCTATCTGGGTCTCCAAAGCCTCCACTTGCCGGGCGTAAATAACACTTGGGTTCTCTGAAGACGCCTCAGGAATATTAACGTCTTCAAGTTCAGCCAAAAGGACTGCCATCTGATTATTTAAGGCCTGGCGCACTCCCTCTTGGGCATCCAACTGGGCACCAGCATCTTGAACTCGGCGAGCCTGCAGCTCGACACAGCATCAATGAGTTCTGAAGCATGGTCCAAGGCTGGGGTGCTGCTCGCAAGGTGGCGAGTCAGAGCTCCATGAGCCTCGCGGGCACGCCTCATTAAGTCAAAAACATTCATGTGAGGACCTTGGCGTAGTAACCCATGAAAGAAGCCCCGGGCTAGGCGAATGGCCTCTGGATCAGCAGGCAGGGTGACCCGGGCCCGAAGACGAGCGGTCCGGATAGCCAAAGAAGAGCTGCCTCGCCAGATGTTTTCGTTGGAGTCGGAGTAGTTGGTTCAACCTCTGCAACGGTCTCGCTCTCTGGAGCGGTTGTTGGGACCTCAAATCGAGTTGGGTCTGTTGTTGTTTCAACAGTTCGGGCCACTGGGTCCGGTTGCAAAGGAGAAGACTCAAACGCTGGTTGAAAATCCTCTGGCGGGATCGCCAGGGAGGCAGTGAAGTCAGAGAGCAGGGTAGTGTGGTCAAAACCCTCACCCCGAACAAGAACCAAAGTAAACTTTGGAGGAGGATCGGCTTCGCTGGCGATGCTGGTTGGGGAAGCGGGCCGCATGTTCATTTCCTCGAGGACCGCAGCTTGATCTTCGACCATTGGTTCTGAGATAGGGACTTCAACTGTTCTTGTTTCTCCTTCACTAGAGGTGAGGCGAGGACGGATGCGGCGGCGAACCTATCAAATGCAGAGTTAGTAAGTTTTTTTTTAGCCTTAGTAAGATCGGTTTGAAGAAGATTTGCTTACCAAAGCATACTCTTGCCGATACCGTTCCTCCTCTAGCAGCTCCTCCTAGTCCTCGGCAGGGCGCTTGCGAGAGCTTTCACCGTTTGTTGATTGAGGGATGATGGGGGCAGCCTCGCCATCATGTTCCGCCACGAGCTCTTCTTGAGCAGGTGCTTTCCCCTTATCTCCGGAAGCCTCGGGTCTTCTCGCTGATCTCCGGCGGGGTACAGCCTGTGAAGGTAAACGAGAGAGTTAAGAGGAAGTCTTTTATTGAAGGCGGTACGAGAATTACATTAGTTAGTAGCTTACCTCGGGTGCAGAGTCGTCTTCTCGAATCACGACCCCGGTCGAACGGCGAGCAACAGGAACCGCTGGGGGTCCAAGCCTAGACCTTGTCATAGTCCTTTGACTGCCCTCCGCGCGCTCGCGCTGGGCATCAAGGATGACGCGGTCCGATTCACTCAGCGTGTCATACAGTGGGTCAAAGATG
Organism: Fragaria nilgerrensis; assembly: GCA_010134655.1. Lineage (NCBI taxonomy): Eukaryota > Viridiplantae > Streptophyta > Magnoliopsida > Rosales > Rosaceae > Fragaria > Fragaria nilgerrensis. The sequence continues at coordinate 27,943,998 of CM020978.1, read as the reverse complement.
GCGGCAAAAACAGCGTCATCTGGAAATTCCCAGCTGTTGTCTGATAGAGATCGCCACCAGGAAAGGTAGGCGGGGTCGACACCTAGTGAAGGCTCAATCTCGAGCAAGTCGGGAGTGAGAGGAAAGATATTTTGCAGCGCAGTGACCCGATCCGTCTCACCGATCTTGCGCCAGGATGTGTACTTGTTCACTGAGTGGAAGAGTGGATAAGGAACCCCTTGGGAAAAGCCAAGCTGCCTGGCGAAGTGATTGGGAGCGTAGAGCTCGAAGCCTTGTTCATCCTCGGCAAGCTGAAGGTCGCAGCACGAGGACGCCCTCATGAAAGTCGTCTTGGCATCCAAGTCCGAGTCGGAGCAAGGGAGGAACCCTGCCGACAAGACTTCAGGGTGGCGCCGGCGGACCATCATGTCTATGGTAGGGGGCGGCTCGAGTTGATTATACAGGATGAAGAGGCTGGCGTAGAAAGACAAAGGAGTCCGATCCACGGAGTTCCTGCACACAGCGAACCCTAGCAGTTCTTCCTCAGATAGGAACTCAAGCGAAGTCCGCTGGAAGAGCGGGAAGTATAGCTGCATCCATAAGTCCAAAACCCATAGCGGACCAGCAGAAAGATGGAAGGGCTTTAGGGAAAGCGTATGAAGGGTCCGGTAGAGCGCGCCCAGCACAGACTGCCCTAACCCTACTTCGATCCCGTTGTAGAGTGCTTCGGCTAGTTTGATCCATTTCCCTGTAGGCTTATGAGCGCTGCCACAGAATACGAATTTATCAAGCCAATATTCAAGGAAAGCGATACCTCCTTCATGACGTTCTGCATGGCCGATGTAGTATCTCCTCCATACTGCATACGAGCCTTTCAGGGCGCGGCGAGCCCCCAAATTGCAGGAATATGTGAACTCAGTTGATGCAAAATCGCCGGGCACATATGGCTTAGCGTGGATGGGCAGTCCTGTGATGGTAAGAATATCCAGCAAAGAAACACTCATTTGCCCGAAAGGGAAATCAAAGGTGTTGGTGGTACTGTTCCATAGACAAGCTGCAGCGGCAATTGGTGCCCGATCAGCATGAGGGGGCAGCGAGAAACTTAAGGCAATAGCCTCGCTGATACTTGTTGCTTCCCAGACTGTCTGATCGGTCTGTCGGCGAGCCTCATACCATGCTCGGTCTTCCCCGGTGGCGGCGGGCCATTCTCCGACCCGATGTTTGTGTGAGAGCGGGCCTGCTGGAACCAAGAGGCGAAATTTCCTGGTTCGCGGCGTTGGGCAAGAATGGGACGGCGCACAGAGTCAGCATAGTGGTTGAGGTCAGCAGCTGACAAAGGCTGTGATGGCGTCGGGCCAAGCAGGGCCGCCCCCGTTTCAAGGAAATAAATAGGTGATCCCTGAGGAGGGTTGTTACTGAAACGGTGAGCAAAGTTGGTTGATCATGAGATCGCCGCCGTGAGGTTAAGGTTTGGATCTCTAACAGCCGGTTTGGGAACCATTTTCTGGGCTACGCAAAGTGCGGCGATGAGGTTTTGTTTTTTGCAGAGAGAAAGAGAAAGTTTGGTTGGAAAGCGATGGTGAGATGTGGGGACCCGCATCGAGACTTATAAAGGGACGGACCGTAACGTCTTTTCAATCAATAGCCGTGATGAAGAGATGCGATGACGCCGAAACGTCAGCACATTTCAAATTTTGAACAGTCGTAATGATGAAAGGAGGCGATGACGCCGAAACGTCAGCACCTTTTTGAATTTCGAATTTATTAAGGCCTTTTCGCTTATCCGTTGTGAAATGGTTTAAGCTCAAGGCCTAGGGGCAATGTTTGAGCCCAGCGAGATTTTGGTCCAGGACTCGTAATAGTTCTGGATAGCATTTGGGCCAGTACCTGTGGCTTTTTTAATATGAAGCCCATGAGAGGTGGCGGGCCCATGAAGTGGCGAGCATTGCCAGCGAGCGAGGTAGAGTTTGGCGAAGACTCTGCTGCTCCGCGAGATTCGTGAGATTTTCGCATAGGAGTCTACAGTGCTCGGCGAGGCGGGGCAGCGTTAGGAATCTAATTTTAGTCTATTGTGACACGCGTCGTGTGGGTAGCGCAGGCCGCTGGCAAGTTGAATCCAAATAGGTTTGTGATTAAGCGATGTACTATATAAGGGAATTTGATGGCTACACACACACACACAATCAATCATACAAACAAATTACAAACCTTCGAGCATCCTCGAAACCCTAAGTTCTAAGTGCACCCCACCTTAGTTCTCAGAGCCTGTCTGGACTCGCCTCTCCTTCCTAATTGTTGTTCTGCTCGCTTCGAAACAGTGAGTATCGATTCACAGGTGACTAGATAGTTTGCTCGTAATTCCTCGCCCGCGAGGTGACACCGGAGCTCTACCTCGCCTGGTTAGAAGTCAAGAACGCGCACCGTTCTCGTTCAGCGTCCGCGCGGTGGCACGCCCTGCAAACCCTAATTTACTTTTGGTAGCACAAGTTACCTCTCTACCCCTGCAGAGGATCGTGGCCAAAACACCTCCCAACACTTCGCCATCAACCATAGTGACGACCTGAGGAAGAAGAAAAGAATCTCCAGGTTTCCATTCACCATCGATCCAAATGCCTGCGTCACCATCCCGCAACACCGTCACATAAACCCCATCCTGAACCACCACACAAGGCTCACCCATCGCTGCCTCGCCCTCAATTCCATTGCCCTTGATAACAATTGGAAAGAAACAACCGTCATTCCAGCCACCATCAATCTCTCTATCACCACTAGAAACCAAACCAAAGACATAACTACGACCTAAAAACATGTTCTCTCTCTGTCCTCTCGTGCGAGAGGTTTCTCGGCGACGACTAGGTCAGACTAGCAGTGACTTTGCATTTGCGATTGAGAGAGGCATCTCTTCCTCTCTCTCTCGTCAAACATGTGGGAGTGATAACGGGCATGCTCGATGGTCCTCTCTATATACATGTTTCGGCGGTTTTCCTGTTGCTTCTGTTGGGGAGGTTGTTGGCGGCGTCGATACATGCTTGGTGAACTGGATCTGGTTTCGTGTTGAACGGGAGACAAAGTTAAAGGCTTTTCATCTAATCGATTGAACTTTGTTTAATCTTTTACTAGCTGTACGTGTAGGTAGCTTGAAGACGTACTTTTACGCCTTTAAGTACGCATTATTATGACCAAATATATGATTAATTGACCTAATTAGCTGTTCTGTAGTGTCTAGAAACACATATCACATCAAAATCATCCAGATCAACTAGCACATTAGGTCAGTAGTCATTTGGACCAAGAATAATATATCACACTAATCAAGCACGTAAGAACTGGATTTGGTCAATAACAGCGGCAAAACCTTTGGGAATTTTAATATTTTGCCGGCCAATTTCAATTTGTTCGTTTGTAGATCCTTTAATCAGTCAAATGATACACATCACAATATATGTTTACTTGAGTAACTAATAATTAATTACTTTAGATGAACGAAGAAATTCCATATCCCCCAATTATGCAAACTTATATGCATGAGTAGCGTATAGACCCTAAATGGCAGACCACACCAGGAGAAGCAGGCAAAATGATTTCCTCAGGATTTGAGCGTACTATTTTACTGATCATAATCGCCATTACTAGTCACCAAGCTCTTGCTCAGCCACCATATCTAAAGAAGTTCTGTTTCCCCAACCAAGGTAACTACAGTACTACACCACTAACAGTACCTACCAAACAAACCTCAAAACCCTTCTATCTAGATTTCTTCTCGCTATCAATAGCAAAGGCTATGGATTTTACAGTTCCTCTAATGGCCAAAACAACGTCGAAAATGTCTATGCAAGCGGGATTTGTACAGGAGATGTTGATCCGAAAACCTGCCATATCTGCCTCAGTATCGCTGCCGATACTACCACACAAGTTTGTCCAAATAAGAAGCAAGCAATTCTGTGGCGTAACAACTGTACCTTACGGTACTCGAACCGCACCTTGTATGTAGTCATGGAAGCAGCTCCGCCTTTTCTTCAAGCTAGCAACCAGAACGTGGCGCCGTCTGTTGTGGACGGGTTCAATCAAGAGCTGAAGAGCTTAATGGAAAGACTTAATTGAAAGTGAAGCTGCGGCTGGTAGCAGCGACCAGCAACTTAAGTTTGCAATAGGAAACACAACTCTTGAAGGTTCAAATACTTCTCAAACAATATACGGACTTGCTCAGTGTACCCCGGACTTGTCGGAGAAAGACTGTAACGATTGCCTGGTATCAGCTTTTGGGAATATCCCATGGTGTTGTCAGGGGAAGACAGGTGGGAGAGTTGGTCTTCCTAGCTGTAACTTGAGGTTTGAGGTCTACAACTTCCTTTACCAGAACAACACCGCAATCCTTTCAAAAAAGAACAACACCGCAATTACAGGAGGTACGTGAATATATATGTAGTTGAAGCTTCAACCCTAGAATGATTTATTCGATCAGATCACAAGAATGATTTCTGTTTTTTTGCCTTTTGGTCATTGAAGAATAATTTCTGATTTTTTTGCAGGAAATAATTTCTGATTTTTTTGGCAGCACCTTTTGGCTGCATGTTTAGGCTAGTGAATAATTCGATTGCTTTTGCAATTGTTGATAGTATAGTTTTCTGTTTCTGCAGTTTTTTTTGGTTGTTTTCGTAGTTGCTAGCTGCTTGTATGGTCTTCGGACTATTCATGTTTGAATAGTTTGGTCATCATGATCTTTGATCAATAAAATTTTCTCTTTTATCTCAAAAAAAAAAAAAAATATTGTGACAGTTTCTGTTTCTCTGGTACTAATTATATATATCTACATTTGTGTGAGAGTAAGGAGGGCAACGAAAAGACCAGTTGATGAAGGTAGGTGATCACTTGTTAACAATATAACTAATTAGTAAACTCAATTTAGTATCCTGGATTTCACACACACACACAAGTTGCTGTCTTGATCAAACTAGCATGATTGATTCCTTTTGTTCTAAATTGCTCTTCGCAGATCAAATAAGAAGTGCATAAGCCTTTCAATTTGAGTTTAGCTCAATCAAAGTTGCTACAAATAATTTTTCAGAAGAAAATAAGCTTGGACGGGGTGGATTTGGTGATGTTTACAAGGTACTTAAGTAACACGTAACAGATTTCTTGCAACAACATTATCAATTTTCCATGACATATATGTCTACACACTAATTATATATCAATGAGCATTGAGCAATAATAGGTTAATTTTCATGTTTACTTGCATATACAGGGTAGACTTGTCAACGGAGAAGACATAGCTGTCAAAAGGCTTTCTAGAGAGTCCACACAAGGAGACTTAGAATTTAAAAACGAGGTCTCGTTAGTGGCCAGACTACAACACCGGAATCTAGTTAAACTTCTTGGATTCTCCTTGGAAGGAGATGAAAGACTTCTCGTCTACGAGTTTGTTCCTTATGGAAGTCTTGATCAATTCATATCAGGTATGTGTTAAGCTCAAGTTTCACTTCGAAAGTATGACAAGCTTTCAAAACAATACACTGCATCGATTCGTCACTGTATGTTATAATCTTCTTGCTTCAATATGTAGATCCAATCAAACGTGCGCAATGGGATTGGGACAGTCGATACAAAATCATTTTGGGTGTTGCGCGAGGACTCCTTTATCTCCATGAAGATTCACGTCTTAGAATTGTTCATCGTGATCTCAAGGATAGCAACATCTTAATAGATGCAGAAATGAGCCCCAAAATTTCAGATTTCGGCACGGCAAAGTTGTTTATGTTTGATCAAAGACAAGGGGAAACTAGTCGAATTGTGGGGACTTAGTAAGTACTAATTACTTTGCTACGGACGTATTGTTCATGATGCTTAATTCTACCACGTTACTGCAAGATTTTCATGCAAATTAATTATTAAAGTTGATGGTTTTGTTATATGCAGTGGCTATATGGCGTCAGAGTACCTATTACGCGGACACTATTCTGATAAGTCTGACGTCTATAGTTTTGGTGTTCTAGTTTTAGAGATTGTAAGTGCACAAAAGATTAGTTCCTTTTGGCATGAAGATAGTGACGAAGATGATCTAAGTTATGTAAGTAGAAGAGTATTTCTGCCTGCTTTAGATCTTATTTAAGTGAAGGATTAGCTATTTCCCGAAAATCTAATTTTAATTATATCTGATCATCTGCAGGCATTGAAAAACTGGAAGGAAGAGACAACGTCAAACATGATAGATCCCATGTTGAGGTTAAGCTCCACAAGTGAAATAATGAGATGCATTCACATTGGATTATTATGTGTGCAGCAAAATATAGCAGATCGGCCGACCATGTCTTCAGTCATACAGATGCTTACTAGCAGCTCACTTACTCTTCCAATCCCTTCAGAACCACCATTTTTTACAGTTGGAGTCAACAATTTAGGGTCCGATCACTCCAAGAGCAACTCTACTCAAAATTCAGTAAATGAGGCTTCAATTATACTGAACTATTTCCTCGTTAATTAGTGCTTGCCTTTTGTCAATCGATGAACGACACACCAATATTGTTATTATTAATTTACTGAAAGATTTCCTCCCTACATTAGCTAGTGATTTGCTAAAATGTAATCATAGAAAGGAAAATACGAGGTAATATGCATGGGATCATCATTCCCCTTCCACGACTCACTTGTCAACTTTTGGCTGTCCTTGTATTGTTGTTCTAGACCGTCTAATGTGCACTCTATAATGCACCAATTATTAGGTGATCAATAAAAAAATATCCTAAACCTTATCAGAAAATTGACAAGAATAATGAGCTATGGTGGTCAACTCTCGACCAAACCACTTAATTTTAGTTCACGTTATCTCCATCTAATATCTACGTCTCTTAATTTGTCTCTTCCTCATCGTTCTCCGATCTCTTATCTTCTGCATCCGTCTTCTCTCTCCCTGAATCTCTTACTTTCAGATTTGCAGCAATTTTTCTTCACTTTCAGTCTCCTTTCCTCTCCCCTAGAAACAAGTCCTCGTCTTCGATTCTATGACACTGAAATTGTTGAAGGCAGAGCGGCCGCCTAGACCGACTTTTAGAACACTGATTCACACACACATATGTGGGAGATGAATACGGGCTGACGTTACACAATCAGCTCCATATTAATGGAAACATCAAGATTTGGATTGTTCCTTTCTTGCTTTCTGTTACTCATAATCACTCGAGCTCTTTCTCAGCCACCCTTTGAATACAAGTATTGTTTCGATGAAGGTAACTACACCGATTATAGTACCTACCAGAAAAATCTCAATCTTGCTCTATCAAATCTGACCAACACCATTAGTGACCCCAGCTATAAGGGCTTTCTCAGTGTCTCTTATGGAGAAAATGTTTCTGACGACGTTTACGCCACCGGTATTTGCAGAGGAGATGTGGCGGCAGATGTTTGCAGTACTTGCCTGGGTTTTGCCTATGGCGCTTATGCAAAGGTGTGTCCTTATCAGAAGCAGGCAGTCATAGCGTACGACAACTGCAAGTTACACTACTCTGATATCTCCATGGATGGCATCCTGAAGATCAATCCTTCTGTGTTTAGTTATAAGCAACGGAACATAACTTCACCTGATGTGGATGGGTATAACCAACGGCTCATGGCGTTACTGGAAAGACTGAGAAGCGAAGCAGCAACAGGTGGTCCTCTTCTTAAGTTTGCGAGTGGCAACGCAACCACTCCTTTCAACCAAACAGTAGTATATGCACTCGTACAGTGTACTCCCGATCTCTCTGAGAAAAACTGTAGTGATTGCTTGGATAAGGGTTTGGAACGCATTCCATTATTTGGGAATGATAATGGGAGATATGTTAATCCCAGCTGTGACTTGAGGTATGAGCCTTTTCTTTTCTATGCCATGCAGACACCAGTGCCCCCATCACCGGCGCCAAGTACAAAACCAGCAGTCTCTCCTCCTTCACCATCATCAGGTACAAATATATACCACACTTTAGGAGGCATGTGATTCCCCTTTGTTATTTACTCAATATGTTAGAATGCAAGATAAACCCATTTCTAATTTTTTGCAGGAAAGAGGAGTAATAACACATCTCGAACCCTCATCATTATTATTGTGCCAATAGTAGTTGTCTTGGTACTACTTATACTAATTCTCTGCATTTACTTAAGTATGACAAGGAACAAGAAAAAACTGCAGGCTGAAGGTAAACTGAGAAGATTAGCTCATTTCTAGTTTTCTTACTTCCAGTGAAATATTATTATCTAATGGCCAAACCTATTAGGCTATTACTGTATGGTGATGCATGCTTACTTGAGTGATTTTTTTTCTAAATGTTGAAGCAGACGAAATCAGAAGAGCGGAAGCTGTACAATTTGACTTTGGTGCTATTAGAGTTGCGACAAATAATTTTTCTGAAACAAATAAGATTGGACGGGGCGGATTCGGTGTTGTTTACAAGGTACTTAATTAAGCATAATTGTACATGACCAGTAATAGTAGTATAATTAAACCTTCTGAATTTCTGGAAATGCAGGGTAAGCTTTCAACTGAAGAAGATGTTGCGGTGAAAAGACTTTCAATGGATTCAGCACAAGGAGATATTGAATTCAAAAATGAGGTCCTGTTAATGGCCAAGCTTCAACACCGGAATTTAGTTAGACTCCTTGGATTTTGCCTTGAAGGACATGAAAGAGTTCTTGTGTATGAGTTTCTTCCCAACGGCAGTCTCGATCAATTTATTTTTGGTATGCCTGGAAATATGGTTTCCAACTTCCCATCATGCCTTTATTTTCTAAATGAATCAGGTTATTATATGCTTTAATTTCATGCTGAAGCTAGTGAAGTACACTGCAACAAATATACCAGTACATGACTGAACAATATATCTACATGAATATTTGCAGATCCAATAAAGCGCTCGCAGTTGAATTGGGATATTCGCTACAAAATCATAGTAGGCATCAGTAGAGGGCTCCTCTACCTTCATGAAGATTCTCGTCTTAAAATTATTCACCGTGATCTCAAAGCTGGCAATATTTTGTTAGATACAGAAATGAACCCCAAAATTGCAGACTTTGGCATGGCAAAGTTGTTTCTACTTGATCAAACACGAGCTGAAACCAATCGAATCGTCGGGACCTAGTAAGTATATACTAGCCAGTACATGCTATACGTTGGTTTTGTCACAGTTCATGATAAACAAATGGTTCCAATTAGATCATCAACACCATAAAACATCATATAATTTTGTGTTCTGTTTGAGAAATCATCAGTTGATATATGCTACTTTGTTGATATGCTTATAGCGGGTATATGGCTCCGGAATACGTCTTGAGGGGGCAAGTTTCTGTCAAGTCCGATGTTTATAGCTTTGGTGTGTTGCTTTTGGAGATAATAAGTGGACAGAAGAATAGTTCTTTTCATAATGGGGAGAATGATGAGGGTCTTATAAGCTGCGTAAGTGGGACATTATTTTCGTTTTCATATGCCTTTTGCTGCAGTTAAAACACTAATGCGAGTAAGAACATCAACAAGTATGTCTAGCTCTAATTTTATTTTGCAAATCCATATATAACAGGCATGGAAAACTTGGAGGGAAGGGACAGCTTCAAATTTCATAGATCCCACCTTGCCAATGGAATCGACAAGCGAAATAATGAGATGCATCCACATTGGATTGCTATGTGTTCAGCAAACTATAGCTGATAGGCCAACCATGACTTCAGTTATTCAAATGTTGATTAGTCCCTCTCTCACTGTTCCGGTACCTTCAGAACCTGCATTTTTCCGGGTGGAAACCGACATTCCGGCCATTGTAGTAAGGTCTAATGCGCACTCAGTTAATGAAGCTTCAATTACCGAGCTATCACCTCGTGGTTGACTTGAAAATAATCGGAAATCAAGTTTATCGCAATCAGTTTCCATATCATTTATTCAACAATCGGTAACTTCAATTACTGCATGTTTATGAACATTTCCCTTCATGATGAGGATATATTTCAATAATCAAAACCTTGTACCGATTTTAAGATAGAGCCGCTGTCGTATTCATCTTTCTATATTAGAAACATGTTAAACTTTGTTCTTTTTTACTTATCATATAACATGAGCTCACCATTTTTTTAGCCATGATTGCTGTAACGTGTTCCAATAATTGAGAAAATACTCAGGAAGAGACCATGTTAGGGTAAGAATACAAATACACGGTTCCAAACCAAGTTGACCAAATTCATATTTTTCTTGGATATCATGGCTAAAACTCCTAAAAGAATACGACTCGGCACCAAAACAGGAAAACTCATGCTCAAGCAATTTGTGAAGCATATATATTTGTGGTCAGCATGTGCAACCCCATGAAATCGAAAAAAATAATAAAAACCATGAAATGAATTAACCTTAAATCGAATATTGTCATACTCTTACGATGTACGGTGAACTTAAATCGATATTGTCATACTAAACAATCCTAAATGTGCACACTCTTCAACTTGCCAAAATTATAATGCCGGATCCACGTTATTGTTTTCGATTGAAGTATGAGAACAACAAAGACGAGAGTGGAAATCGAGCAAAACTATCGGCGTTGAAATCCAACGTTTGCTTATAAACTGCTTCTTTAAGTCATAGAGTATCGTCCCCATTCCCTCAAACAAGCTCATTAAGCACGCAATGGTTTCCTCAAAATCTCTTTTGTTCCTTTCTCTGGCCCTGATCATCAGTATCAATCAGCTTCAATCCCTTGAGCCAAGATATTTCCAAGACAGTATTGTTACAACATCGCCGTTAATGGTACCTTTGGCAAAAACCTCAATCATCTTCTTTCCTACCTCCCCTTATCCAGTAACGCCACTTATACGGGGTTTTACAGTCCATCTTATGGCGAAATCCCCGAAAAAGCTAACGCAACCGGTTTCTGTAGAGGAGATCTTAAGGCCGACGCCTGCGCTACTTGCCTCGTGAATCCGCCTTTCGTCTTCTCTCAGACGCTTGCCCTGAAGAGAGGGAAGCATTTGTTTGGTACTAGAACTGCACGCTGCGCTACTCAAGTCAAACCGCTCTATATATGGAATCATGAACGATACTCATGCTTCGACTCAATATTATGGCAATATGTCATCTCCAGAAAATGAGTTCAGTCGACGGGTCACAACGTTCTTGGGAAGACTAAGAAGTGAAGCATTATCAGATGGTGATGTTCGTAACTTTGCTTCAGGGTTCTCAGAGGCTCCGAATAATTCGACTCTTCAGCTATATGGAATTATGCAGTGCAGTCCAGATTTGTCAGAGGATCGAGGACTGCAACAGTTGCTTAGGTAGGGGTTTGGACATGCTGCAATGTTGCTATGCATCTTGGACATTTGTTACGATAAGTTGTAATATAAGGTATGAACCTTACCTCTTCTTTGACCCTGCAACTGATCCGACACAATCGCCACCGCCATCAGCCGCTACGACATTAATGCCTCCGTCACCATCAGTCAGTGACACCGCAAGTAATGCCGCGCCGGAGGTACGTGTAAAAGGTTTATTTTAGTTTCATAGTAATTTGAAAACCTTATATATACTTGTCGCAATGTTAATACGTACATTTTCTATTCTGATCTTTGCAGGAAGAAGAATAACACGTCTCGGAGTCAATATACTCTCAGTCGTTGTTTCTATGGTGCTCAATCGCATCATTCACTATCACTGGTTTTAATGACTTTCTCTTGAGTTTGGGTTGCTCATACTGCCAGGCACGAGCAATTTTCGTATCAGTGACCTAGCCTTGAGTTTCTTAATTAACCTCTTGGTTTCATTCTATTCTTCTGCATGTTTTGTAATATGACTTGGATTATGTTGTAATTCAACATCAAGGGCTTGGATCTCCAACAAATATTACATTCATTTTTGTGGGACTGCAATTGAGCATCCACATGTACTTAATTTCTTATACTATGACGGTTAGTATATAGTATATTAATGTTCCTACCTAGTACTACATTACTCATAGGTATAGGTACGTACATATGCATGCATGTTCATACATGATCCCCAGATTCTTCTTAATCAGTGACCATTGATAGCAGCGAGACAATCATAGATCTCATACGGTGGGTTCCTAAGCATGTCAAACTTTTCTGTTCCCCGTTGTGTGAGTTGTTACTGTCTCAAAACAATTACTAGTAATGCCTACTTGACTATCTTGTCATATTAAGCATGGCTTGTTTGATCTGATCGATGGTTTTGCTAGTTTGGAGTTCACATACTAATGCATAACTATGACTTCAAGTGTCTTGTACCATTTGGTTGCCTCCAGATTTCCGTTTTTCCTATCTCGATCTCAATCTGTTACTAACCATGATGGCCATGAATATGAGTCAGCTTCAAGCCTTTGCGTCTTCAAAGACAACTTACTGTGTTCTTGTACACTCTACCACACCACAGAAACGAAATTGACGAAACAATACATTGATACAATCATACCATATCATATAATAAGGAAAACTAGCTAACAAAAACGAAATCGAGGAAGATCCAAACAATTACTATTGCAACCCGCCTACCAAACTTTTTTCATGTTATGTGGTAGTGTGGTACCATGATTTGGTCTCATTTTCCTTCACATTTGTTTTAATTCATCCATAGTTCTAAACACATATCCTAATAGACTTGATCAACTGACGCGGTAGCGGCAACGTGAAGTCATGAACCAAGTCCAACACTCCAACGCATATAAAATCTTTGGAAATTCCTATATATTGTCTCGATCAATTATCTGAATACCAAAAAAGAAAAAGAAAAATTGAAAGTTGACTTATAATTATATATAGAGCTCAATCTGCCAGTAAGTACCAAAGAAATGATTTGCTCAAGATTTCGATCATTCCTTTCTCTCATTCCCATAATCATCACGATCATCAATATCAGACCTACTCATCAAGCTGGTGAGTATTCCTTTGAAAGCAACGTCTGCCCTAAAACCCCCTACAACGGAACCTTCGGCAAAAACCTCGATCATATCCTCTCCTCCCTCCTCTCTTCAATCAACGCCACCAACTCCACCGGGTTTTATAACTCCTCGTACGGAGACATCCCTGACAAAGCTTACGCTATCGGATTCTGTAGAGGAGATCTCAAACCCCTTGCCTGCGCGGCTTGTCTCGCCGCCTCCAGCGCCGTTATTGTCCAAAACGCTTGCCCTAATACGAAGGAGGGAGGTATAGGCTCCATAAATTGCACGCTACGTTACTCCAACAGATCCATTAGTGGCATCAGACTAACAGCTCCGGCTATCTCTGGCTATGACAATGGTGACAATATCTCATCATCCCTAGGGTTTGATTATAGTCAACGACTCACCACATTATTTGAAACATTAACAAGTAAAGCCGCGGCGGGTAGTGTTCTTAAATTTGCTGTTGGACACTCAAACGCTCCGGTTAGTTCTGGTATAGCCATTTACGGACTTGCACAATGCAGTCCAGATTTGTCGGAATCAGACTGCGGTGTTTGCTTTAGCAATGCTTTGAAGCAGCTCCCTCCTTGTTGTTATAAATCTTGGACTTATGTTGGTCCCAGCTGTAGCTTAAGGTATGAACCTTACCTCTTCTATGACTCCTCAACTGATCCGACACCACTGCCTCCGCCATTACCACCGCCACCGCCATACTCTGCCACTAGTAATTCAGCAGGTATTTACCGGATATATTAATATGATATATTATATTGCTTGAATAGAACTCTCTATATTGATAATAATACATGGTTTCTTTGCATATTGATTAGAAGTGACGATGGGATTTTCACTAATTTGCAGGAATCGGAAGTAGTACATCTCGGATGGTCATCAGTACTCTTGTGCCGATCCTGGTTTCTATATATGTTGCTATTTGTATCTCATTCTCTGTCTACTGATCTTGGATATAGTTTTTCACTTGGTTTGGTTTGGATTTACTGTAATTTGGGTTCTTATTCAATAAGACGTTTTCTGAATACTACTTAATCTTTCATTGTTTTTGACTCACATTAACTAATTAACCGTATGATTATCACTTCCATTTCACGCTTTAAATTGATTGATATATCAAGCCTGACTCGCTCGTACTATTATGTAGATGAAAGAAAAGAACAATAAGATACTGGAAAACCAAGTAGCTAGGCTCCTTAGTTGACCGATACAATATTACACCTTGATCGACGACGAGGAAGCGCGAAGCAGGTCCCATGTACGTTTATAATCTTTGTCAATTGCATTTTCTGCCTCGATCGATCAATTACTCATTAGTGACTCCAACTCGATTCACAAGCAGATTGAAAGAAAGTGTTCTGGTTTTAGAGATTGTAAGTGGACAAAAGATTTAGTTTTTTTCTTGATGAAGATAATGAAGATCTTTTAAGCTATGTAAGTAAAACAATACTATCTCCGTCAGCTTCCGTAATTGTGATTTACACAGACGGTTTCGTTTAGACAGATTTTTTTCAGTTAATTCATTTAATTTATTTCGGTACCCAAATAATTTTCAAATTGGATGAAATTGTGCAAGAATGATCTACATATTATGATCTAGACACTGAAAAGCGGAGATGTAAAAATATGACCTAAAAGTGAGCGAAATAAGGAGCATCACACTTTAATTTTAAAGCGGTGTCCCGGTCTGGAAGGAAACTGTATATCAATATATGTGGCCTTATATTGTATATGCATGTAGCGAATATATTGACACTTTATTTCATTCACAATCTAAAAACATGGTTTTGACCTAGAGATTATTTTTTTCAACGATAGGTGCCGTAATGTAACATAGTTAAAACATTAATTTCTATATATAAAGAAAAAAAATTCTTGTTGATGAACAAATGAAAATCGTTTAGTTAATTGGTTCATTATTTTCCCTCATATCATCATTTATTATGATCGTTGTACTAATCTGTAGATTACACTGAGTGCTAACATGAGTGTTTTTTTTTTTTCAAACTACTAAACTACATTGCATAGAAGTGACGATGGGATTTCCAATAATTTGCAGGAATCGGAAGTAGTACATCTCGGATGGTCATCGTGGTTTCTATATATGTTGCTATTTGTGTCTCATTCTCTGTCTACTGATCTTGGATAGTTTTTCATTTGGTTTGGTTTGGATTTACTGCAATTTGGGTTCTTATTCAATAAAACGTTTTCTGAATACTACTTAATCTTTCATCCAGGATTATCACTTCCACTTCACGCATTATATACTGTAATTACTAATTAGTATTAATACTATGTGTTAATACTAATCGTATATATTGATTGATATATCAAGCCTGACTCGCTCCTACTATTATGTAGATGAAAGAAAAGAACAATAAGATACTGGAAAAACCAAGTGCAGGTAAATAGCTAGGCTCCTTAGTTGACCGCTACAATACACCACCCTTGATCGACAACACGGTAGCGTGAACCAGGACCAATATATGTACGTATATAATCTTTGTTAATTGCATTTTCTGCCTCGATCGATGAATTACTCATTATTGACTCCAACTCCACAAGCAGATCGAAATTCGAAAGTTGACCTGATGTATATATATGTATATTTAGAGATTATTAAGGTACTATCTGCCAGAGCAAATTAAGAACCAAAGACACAATATGGTTTCCTCAAGATCTCGATTATTCCTTTCTCTCATTCCCTTGATCATCACGATCACCAATATCAGACCAACTCATGAAGACGGTGATGATTTTAGGTATGATGTCAATACTTGTCATTTAAGCTCCTTCAACGGCACCTTCGGCAAAAACCTCAATCATCTCTTCTCTTCCCTAGTCTCTTCAAGCAATGCCAACACCTCCACCGGCTTTTACAGCTCCTCCTACGGAGCATTCCCTGACAAAGCTTACGCAATCGGAATCTGTAGAGGAGATCTCAAGCCCCGTGCCTGCACTGCTTGTCTCTCCGACTCCACTGCAACCATTCTCCAAAGCGCTTGCCCTGATACCAAGGAGGGAGCTGTAGGCTACATAAATTGCACGGTACGTTACTCCAACATCTCCATAAGTGGCATCAGAGTAGAATCTCCAGCAATATGGGGTGGCTATAGCGAAAAAGACAAAGTTTCAACGTCCCTTGGGTTTGATTTTAATCAACGGCTCACCACGTTATTTGAAACATTAAGAAGTAAAGCCACCGCGGGTAGCAGTGTTCTTAAGTTTGCTGTTGGGCACTCGAACGCTCCAGTTAGTTCTGGTATAACCATATACGGACTTGCGCAGTGCAGTCCAGACTTATCAGCAGCAGACTGCGGTGTTTGCTTTAGCAAGGCTTTGGAGCAGCTACCTCCATGTTGTTATAAATCTTGGTTTTATGTTGGTGCAAGTTGTACCTTAGCGTATAAACCTTACCTCTTCTATGACCCCGCAACTGATCCGACACCCCTGCCTCCGCCGTCCACTACCACGAGTAATTCTGGAGGTAAACTTACCGGCATATATATGTGGCTTCATATTATCTCTGTGTAGTGAACTCAGATAATTTGTTGGGTTCGGGGTTTCCCAGACTTGAATTGATATCGATGATTATAAATAGTGTCTTTTCACACATTTGTTTAGAAGTGCATGACGATTGGATGTTTCATTGCAGGAATTGAAAGTAGTACAGCTGGGACGGTCGTCAATTCTATTGTGCCAATCGTTGTTTCTATGTTACTAATTGTATATGTTGTCTATCCAGTGATTTGGGATAGTGTTTAACTTAGTTTAGTTTGGATGTGCTGTAATTTGGATTCATATTGAATAAACCACTGTCAGAAAATTAGTTATGATTCTCACGTCTCTAATTCACAAATTATGTACGTATGACAATTAATTGACAAATAGTTTTTAGTTATGTGGCTAATCGCATGTCATGTAATTCCATGATTTATGATTCCATCATTCTATACTATTTGATTAATTAGAGTGATTAGGAAGACAACCTAATCACATACCTTGCAAATTAGGCTAAGGCGAATGTGCGTAGCATATTTTACATTCTGTCAAAAAGAATTTGAAATCCAACATACATGAGAGACTCAGTCCCACATGCATCACACGATTATTTTGTTGACAGAAAGATGGTACATTGAATGGAAAGTAGTATATGCATATACCTTGAACAAGTTGGGCTAAGAAGAATGATGCAGTATTCGGATTACAAGCCATCTTCATATCATTTATAGTTGACCAAAGCAGTAGACTTCTATTAAGCATGGCCGTTGTCAATGGTACAGTAGCGATAACATGAACCATCCCCATGAACTTTTCCCCAACATACATAATCTTTGTTAAACTGTCTCGATCAATTACCTGAATGTCGACCTGTAAATATATATATAAGGTACGTATCGGCCTGTAAAGTACCAAACAACGCACAATGGTTTCCTCAAGATTCCTATCATTCCTTTCTCTCATTCCCTTAATCATCACCGTGATCACCAACATGAGACCTACTCAAGCCACCGAATCATATCAGCACATCTTTGATGAATACATCTGTATTGGCAGTTCCTACAATAGCCTCACCTTCGGCAAAAACCTCGATCATCTCCTCTCCCGTCTCCTCTCATCCTCCTCCGATAACACCGCGGCCACCGGTTTTACAGTTCTTCCTATGGACAAATCCCTGACAAAGTTTATGCAATCGGATACTGTAGAGGAGATCTCAAGCCCTCTGCCTGCGCTGATTGTCTCGCCTCCTCCACCTCTCTTCTTCTGGAATACGCTTGCGCTAATAAGAAGGAAGGAGGCGTAGGCTCCATAGATTGCACGCTGCGTTACTCCAATATCTCCATGAGTGGCAACAGAGTCGACGCTCCAGCTATACCAAACTGAATGACAAAGTCTCGTCGTCCGTCGAGCTTGATTTTAATAAACGGCTCACTAAGTTATTTGAAAGGTTAATAAGTGAAGCCGCCAAAGGTAGTGGTGCTAGGAAATTTGCTGTTGGGCACTCAAACGCTCCGGTTAGTTCTGGTATAACGATATACGGACTTGCGCAGTGCAGTCCAGACTTGTCGGAGGAAGACTGCAATGGTTGCTTGATCAAGGGTTTAGGGTTGCTCCCATCATGTTGTTATAATTCTTGGACCTATTATAGTGCCAGTTGTAGCTTAAGGTATGATCCTTACCTCTTCTATGACGCCGCAAGTGATCCGAAACCACTGCCTCCGCCATCACCACCGCCAGGCACTACCACAAATAATTCAGGAGGTAAGTTTACCTAGCTATACATGTACATAGTATACCTGAAGAGTTATTTTGTTGGGTTCGGGGTTCCTCAAATTTAAACTCATAATGGTAAATAGTTTCTCTGCATGCATCACATTTGATCAGGAGTACGTACGTAATAACTATCGAATTTTCAATTTTTGCAGGAACCGAAAGTCCGACATTTCGGATGGTATATGTTGCTTATTGAATCTCATTGTCTGATCCAGTTAATGACGGAACTAGAATTTTAGAGTGAGGCGGGCTAAAAAATTTTTTAGATAATGTATGTGACACCCAGATTTGTTGTTATTATGATAAATGAGTTCTTTTTAGGTAATTTTTTCATGTAGTTAATTGATATCTCTTAAAAAAGCCACATTTAATTCGATAACCAAAATTCTAAGACAAAATTACACCTCACTCTTGAATAAAAGCAAAACCTTCAATTACTAAAAAGAGAAACGACAAGTCAATAAGAGAAAAAAGAGAAATAGAGAGAAAAAAGTGAGAAAAAATAAAAACGTTAAGCTAATTTAATTTTTAAAAAAAACATGCATTTGTTTTAGAAGACCGTGCCTGATGCCTTTAAGCAAAATGAAAAATAATTCAAAAAAAATTTATTAAGAAAAGGAAAATATATATGTAACAAAAAAAAAAGATAACATGTGGACTAAAATTTAACAACATAAAGGCTAAGTATATAAATTTGGGGTGTGCTAATTTTAAATAATTAATATTTTGAACTAAAATTAAGCCACAAAGTAAGGTTTCTTCAAAATTTAGGATGGACTGTAGCACATCGTAACCCGTGTGTAGATACGCCTTTGGATCCAATGATAGGTTTGGATTTACTGCATGTAATTTGGGTTCGTATTCAATAAATGGTTTAAATAAACAAGGGAAGTCAAGGTGATAGGTGGGAATGTGTTAAGTGGGCCGGGTACACATTCAAGAAAGCTAGTGTGATTCAAATGGGATTAAAGGTGGGCTCGGGCCTGGGTAATGACATCTCAGCAATTGATTTGGGTGTGAAGAGTAACTCTATTCCAGAATCGGCGTAATGAGAGCTCGATTACAAAACTATATCCTGGTTTTTTTTTGGAGAATGAATAAACTATATCCTGGATAGTGCTTGATGAAGGGTAATGTTCTGAAAGTATGTATCTCATGGCGCAAATATAGGAGCAAATATATAGTTTGGTAACCATAAACATAGTAATTCGCAATAGTTCAAGTTCGTCATGTTCCTAAAATTAGCTATGAGCTTGAGCTTTAGTCACTCTCCTTATCTCTAGACCAACACTACGTGCCAACGCCGCAAACGCACTGATCATGAGGTCAACTGCGGCGGCCGGGCCTTGGAAGTTTCCTATGTAATTGAAACTATGAAACCTATTTCCGTCATGAAAGACTAGTTCAGGAGTTCTAAGGCTTGAAATTATAATGAAATGATTCCCAGTAGAAGGGTGCGTTTATTGCCACCTAACAAACCATTTTGATCACCTAATATTCTTTTCATACCTCATTCATATAATTTTAATTGTAAGTCTGTTTTGTTCACTCATTAACAATACCTAAAAAATCATTTTCTCAATTCTACTTTGTTTACCCTACATTCTCTTCATATATTTTGTCAAATTCAGAGTTGCTCAAGGTAAGTAAAATCACCAAGTGAACAAAAATTCATATGAAAGTATAAATAAATCCAAGTTAAAGAACAAGAAAAAATTCTTAAATTTAACAACTTAATGATATCAGTCGATATCATGATGCATAATGTTTGTAAATGTATCTCTAATAGCAACGTCTTCCATACTTCTAAGTTTCTTGAACTGATCTATCTATTGTTCATAAATACGGTACAATAGTTTTCCATGAGAATTTACATACAAAGTCGACATGGGAAATAATGAATAAAATGATAGACTAATCATCAACAAAGAAAAAACACTTTATCTCATCTTCACGTTAAATGCTAATGTCTTCAGACTCACGACCGAATATGATAAATCTGGGTTAGAGTTATGAAATTTATGTTCATCTAAAACAAAAAAGATAAAAAAGAAAAAGAAAAAATTTGAAATTTATAATAACTTATTGTCCCTTACTGTAATTTTACATAAGAGTATTTTAGTATTTCAATAAATTAACGTGTGGGGGTGAACAAAGTGGTTTGTGGGGGTGACAATAAATGAACCGGGATCCTCTCCGCATAAAGGTCTTTCTCATATTTCCTCATAGGAGGATCTTGACCGTCAATTATTAACCAACGGCCAAGATCTTTTCAACCTTAACTTTGTACCTATTTTCTCATCTACTCAGTCTTTCCCTCTCTCGATCGATTTCTCGTTCTTCTTTCTCTCTCTCTCTCTCTCTCGAACCCAGAAACTTCAAGAGCCGGCGTTCCCCCCCGCCCGCGATGTCCTCCTCCGGCGGCCGACTATGCTTGTACTAACAGAACAAATCAACAAGTGCATTTCCAGTCCTACTATGCTAAATCGAAAACAGACTCCATTACAGAATACATTGTTATTGTGTTCATTCTTAATTACTCTGCCTCACTTGTAATCCAGATCATATTTGATTAGATTCGTTGGAGGATGAAGCTCTTAATTCTTCTGAGCCACAATGACCCAATTTTGAATTTTCATTATAATTTGGAGGTGTTTGAATAACGATTTACTACAAAGAGAACCTTTCAAACCATCATTATCATTTTCTAAAATGAACTTGGGCATTTTGAATTGGAGCTTCATTTTTTTATAAATTGAGATGCATAAGTGCGATTGGATTCTAGGTTAGAGGAAAACCCAATAGGATTGCACATATTTTGCTTTTTAGTTCGTCTGCTTGGATATTGAATTGGTGCTACTCCCTAGATTGAGATAGAGGAAATCCCAATTGTTAAAAGCTTTGGAAATGGAGATGCAGAGATTGTAGACAACAACAAAACAGGATTTTCAATTTCATTTAGAAACCACAATTTAGAGAACGAATAGCAAATTACAAAGTAGCAGGAACCCATTCGAAATCCCAGAAGCTTAAACCAAATTACTACTTACAAACTGAAACCACAGAAAATAAACCCAAATACTACTACTTTTTAACGTTTCAACGAAGGATGCCGAAGCCGAGCCGCGGAGGACATTGGAGACGAGCGGAGGACAACGCCGGGCTCTTGAAGTTTCTGTGTTCGAGAGAGAGAACAATGAGAAACCAATCGTGAGAGAGTGAAAGACCAAGTTAGATGAGAAAATAGGTGTGAAGGTTGAAAAGATCTTGGCCGATGGTTAATAATTGACGGTCAAGATCCTTCTATGAGGAAATATGAGGAAGACCTTTATGAGGAGAGGATCCCGGTTCGCAATGGACGCACCCGGTAGAATGATCTGTCTAGATGATAGGTTGGCTCAACCACTCCTGTTTTAATCTGTTACTCAAAAAAAATTTACGTATTGGTTAATTTGATTGAACGAGTCCTCCCACAACAGAGATATTAGTTTCGTTTAGAGACTACATGGAACTCCATAGAGGGCAGAATTAATGGATTTACCATCAACATTTGGGTTCTTCTCGTCGATTCTACTTGTGTTGCTCCTAGCTCAAGCCGATCAGTCACCTTTCATATACAACTTTTGCGGCCAGAACGGTAACTACACCGCAAATAGCATCTATCAGACAAACCTCAACAGCCTTCTCGGTTCTCTTTCCTCTCCCGGCAACGACAACGGCTACGGTTTCTACAGTTCCTCCGTCGGAGCAAACTCCGATAAAGTTAACGCATTTGGCCTCTGCAGAGGAGATCTCAAGGCCGATGACTGCGAAAGCTGCGTCAGCCAAGCTAGTGATCCTCTCAAAAAAGCTTGCCCTGTCCAGAAGGAGGGTATTATATGGTACGACTATTGCATGTTACGCTACTCGAATGAATCGTTATATGGCATCGTGACAAAATACCCTGCTGTGTTTTTGTCTAATGTACAAAACGTTTCGTCGCCGGAGGAGTTCAATCGCCAGCTGAAGTTGTTATTGGAAGGACTGATTACTGAAGCTGCTGCAGGAGGTACTGATCGGAAGTTTGCAAAAGGCACAAACACAACCGCCAGCCTCGTGAAAATATATGGATTTGCAGTGTACTCCAGATTTGTCGCCGGAAGAGTGCACTCAATGCTTAGATGCGGCTTTAGAGAAGATCCCATTATATAATTATGGAAAGATTGGTGGGAATGCTGTTGTACCTAGTTGTATCTTGAGATATGAAATTCGCAACTTCTTTTACCCCACAAGTGAGGCATCCGCTCCATCTCCACAGTTGGAAACACCAGCCTCTCCTTCTCCACCACCACCGTCAGGTATGATCCCCATTAAGTCATTAACACCCCCTTACGTTTGGATGTGAGGTAACGTCTATTTAACTATGTTTAAAACAGGGGAATACAGGGGAAGGTCTAATTCTTTTGTAATTGGCAATTCATCCGCTTCAGTTTGAATATTTCATCTTTCAGGAAAGAAGAAGAATAATACATCCCGAAACGTCATCATTCCTGTGACAATCATTGTATCTCTGGTACTGATTTCATTGGCGATTTGGATTTATCTGAGATTTTGGAAGAGAAACAGACCACCTGAAGGTTAGTTAGGAATTGCTTGTGTTTACTTCTCAAACAAATAATATTATTATGGTGGGAAGCTCACTAATGCTATAAGAAAGGAAGAACCTAGATTCAAACATACCTAGAACAAGTTTCGAGATTAATTTTCCTTTAAAACATGCAATGGATTTATTGAGTTTTGTTGAACTGTTTCTTATACCAAGAAGCCGATGAAGTTATGAGCGCAGAAGCCTTGCAATTCGAGTTTGAGTCCATTAGGGTTGCTACACATAACTTTTCTGAAGCAAATAAGCTTGGACGAGGCGGATTTGGTGCTGTTTATAGGGTAAATTTAACATTAAACATAAAAGACAATGTTAGTTCAATATGCATCTAAAGGAGTAGCAACTTAATTTTTTAGAGCTTAATTCTTGAGTGCAGGGTAGGCTTTGGAACGAAGAAGAGATAGCAGTGAAAAGGCTCTCGAGAGATTCTGCACAAGGAGACATAGAATTTAAAAACGAGGTGTTGCTAGTAGCAAAGCTTCAACATCGAAATCTAGTTAGGCTGCTTGGTTTCTGTCTAGAGAGAAATGAAAGACTTCTTGTAAGAAAATATAAATGTAATGTAGTTGTTGTATTGATGTGTATAACTCTATACAGTCATTTCTATTATATATTACAACTGTATATTCATGATCCAACAATTATTCAAATCAGATTGCTAGGATCACTACTATAATTAGAGAGAATCAATGCAGCAAACTAAATCCACGTCCTAATTTTCTTTCAATACTCCCCCTCAAGTTAGAGTGTGAATGTCAATGACACCCAACTTGCTTAGATGTGTATGGAAAATAGGTCCCCGCAATGGCTTGGTGAACATATTTGCTATTTGATGTCCGGTTGGTACATATGCGGTTTTGACTTCTCCCCTTTGAATTCTTTCACGGACCATGTGGCAATCTAACTCAATGTGTTTTGTTCTCTCATGGTAAATCGGGTTTGCTGCTATATGTAGCGCCGCTTGATTGTCACAAAATAGTCTTGGAGCGGTATTTAGCTTCAGTTGAGGATCTGGACATTGTAACCTGCTTTTTGCTTTTCCATGAGACAAGTGACTGACCAAGGAAAATACAATATCCTGTCACTGATCGACGTGTAAGTGGGCATCTCGCCCAATCCGCATCACAATACCCAATTAGACGAAGTGAATTTTGTGATGAAAACAGTAACCCTTGGCCCGGTACAGACTTGAGATATTGGAGGAGACGATGAGCTATCTTTAGATGATGGAGCTTGGGTTCTTGCATGAATTGGCTGAGGGTATTGACTGCAAAAGTGATGTCTGGTCTAGTAATTGTCAAGTAGATCAATTTTCCAATCAAACGCCAGTATCGAGCTGGATCTTTTAGAACATCACTTCCCTTCGTTGTTAATACCAGGTCAGGCTCCATTGGTACTGTTGAAGGTTTCACTCCCAATAGTCCAGCTTCTTCTAAGATGTCCAATGTGTACTTTCGTTGGCAGATTGTAATCCCGGCTTTAGAATGTGCAACTTCAAGTCCAAGAAAGTATTTCAGAGGTCCAAGATCTTTAATCTTGAAACAACTATTAAGGAATTGTTTCAGATTTTGAATGGCCTCCTCATTATTCCCTGTTATGATCATATCATCCACATAAAGAAGCACCATAGTAATTGAGTTATCATGAACCTGAGTAAATAAGGAATAGTTGGCACGAGACTGCTGAAAACCAATTCCTTGAATAGCAGATGAAAATCGTTGAAACCAGCTCCTAGATGCCTGTTTTAGCCAGTATAAAGACTTGTGGAGTCGACATACCAAGTTCTCCCCCTGTCGACAATAACCGGGAGGTGGTAACATGTACACTTCCTCGAGTAGTTCACCATGTAGAAAAACATTTTGAACATCCATCTGGTGCAACGGCCAGTCTCGGACAGCAGCGATAGCGAGCAAGCAACGCACAGTGATTAGTTTGGCCACTGGAGCAAATGTGTCTTTGTAATCAATCTCTTCTCTTTGGGTAAAACCCTTGGCAACCAACCGGGCCTTGTATTGTTCAATTGTTCCATCAGAGTGATACTTGATCTTGTAGACCCATTTGCAGCCGATAGGACGCTGACCTTGGGGCAAAGGAACCATCGACCAAGTACGGTTGTCCTCAAGAGCCTGTATTTCATTATTCATGGTAGTAACCCACTCGGGATCATGACGAGCCTGCTCATAGTTAGCTGGTTCTACCAATTGAGAAATATTATGCACAAACAATCGATAACCAGAGGATAATCCAAAGTAAGAGATATACCTCTACAACGGGTATCAAGTGCCAGACGCGGAAGAAGGAACAATGTCTGGGCCAAGCAGAATGGCATGATGTATTTTGTAGTCTCGGAGGTATGGTGGTGGTTGTCGAATGCGGTTTGATCGACGTGGAGGCTCAGGAGGTGGTAATGGGATTGAAGGTGACAGAGGATCGGCTGATGGAGGACCGGGGGTAGATGAAGGTTCCGGTGAGGAAGAGGTGTGTTGGAGAGATCGGAGATCGGGGTGGATAGGTGGAGGCGCAGTGGAATCCGGCTGAGGACCAGACGTGGTCGCCGATGATTGAGATGGCGGAGGCGACGACACCAGTGGCTGGAGCGGCATCAATAGCGCACGGCTGGTGCGTTTGTAGGTGAGGACGGGTTGGGAAGGCCGAGATGGTGGTGACTGGGGTAGAGCGTCGGTGGTGGCTGAAAGAGATGGTGATGGCGATTGAGGTGGTGGCGACGGCGGGGATGAGTTCCCGTCGATGGAAATTGGGGCAGAGCAGGTGAGGTCGGGTGGTGGTGATGCAGAATTGAGGATTGGATTGTGGGTAGACATATTTTGGTGTGTAGTGTTTTGGGTTGGAGGGTGGGCCGCTAGTGTGGGCTCGGAAAACAAGGGAGCTGGGCTGGGCTCAATAATTGGTAAAACTGGTGAATCTTCTTGGTCTTCTTGTGGGAAATTGGTAAAAGGAAGAATATTTTCATGAAAAACAACATCCCGTGAAGTGAAAAAATTCTTTTTGTCAAGATCATAAACACGATAGCCTTTTTGCCCAAGTGGATACCCAAGAAAAATACAACGATGTGCCCGTTTGTCAAACTTGTGGGTAGGATTAAGATTGGTGGCATAACAAAGACAACCAAAAACTCGAAGATGAGAGTAAGTGGGTGAGGTGCCATGCAAACGTTCGTATGGAGTTTTATGAGAAAGAAGAGGTGTATGAAGTCGATTTATGAGGTAACAAGCGGTTTGGATGCTTTCACCCCAAAATTTTAAAGCTAAGTTCACTTGAAACCGAAGAGCACGGCCGACATTTAAAAGATGCCGATGTTTGCGCTCAACAACTCCGTTTTGTTGAGGAGTGTAGACGCAAGTGTGTTGAAAAGTTGTACCACGTTCGTCAAGGAAGGGACGTAATGATATAAATTCCCTCCTATTATCAAAACGAAGGATTTTGATGTCACGATTGAATTGAGTTTTGACCCAAGAGAAGAAAGATTTGATCAATGGTTGTGTGTCAGACTTAAATCACATGAGATGAACCCAAGTAAAACGAGAAAAGTCATAAGCTATGGTGAGGAAATAACGAGCACCAGAATGGGTGCGTGTTTTATGTGGACCCCAAATGTCACAATGAATCAAATCAAAGGGTGCAACCGTTTTTATTGAACTGGATGGAAAACATAAACGAGATTGCTTTGCTAAAGGAAAAATATCACATACATGTTAGGGATCAAACATAATTTCAAGAATGTTTTGGGACAAAAAATGGAGGGGTGAGGATGATGGGTGACCAAGTCGTTGGTGCCAAAGGTCTGAGGTACTAGTGACATGGTGGGCAAGGTGAGGATTTTGGCTTGGTGTGAGGTAGTAGAGTCCATTGAAATGCTTGCCCAGGCCAATTGTTCACTTCGTATCCACGTCCTGCACAACACAAAAATCCGGATAAAATATCACAATGCATTTCAAGGCTCGAGTCAATTTACTCACAGATATCAAGTTTACTCGAAATTTAGGAACATGCAAGACACCATCCAAAGATAATTCTTGAGACAATTTGATAGATCCAATGCTCTCAATTGTGGCTTGTCCTCCGTTGGGTAAACCAACAAAATCATGTGATGTCTTGATGTTATTGTGAGTAGGAGTGAAGTGTGATACATGATCTGTTGCTCCACTATCCACAATCCAGTATAATGTCGAATACGGATCATGATGTGTAGCATTACAAGTAGGTGTGACTATACGTCGAAATTGGGTAGGATAGGTAGGTATGTCATATCTGTTTGTTTGGCTTTGGATAGTGTGTCCTTGTGTGTTGGCCATGATGCCGGTTTGGTAGTGTCTAGTTTTGAGTGTTTGGTGTGTTTGCGGAAGATGGGTGAGTCTCTAGAGTCACCAAGATCGGTGCTCTGATACCATAAGAAAATATGAATGTAATGTAGTTGTTGTATTGATGGGTATAACTCTATACAATCATTTCTATTATATAGAAACAAGAGGAACTAATCTAGCTCTATTCTAGGAAAGCAATAATGCTAATTACAACTGTATATTCATGATCCAACAATTACTCAAATCAGATTGCTAGTATCACTACTATGATTAGAGAGAATCAATGCAGCAAACTAAATCCACGTCCTGATTTTCTTTCAATATCTTGTCTATGAGTTTGTCCCAAATGCAAGCCTTGATCATTTCATATTTGGTATAGTTGAAGACTTGGAATCTATTCTCTTCTACTTTTGTTTATGACATTCTTCCAGTGAGTGCCTCTGCAACAAACATATATCATAATCATATGTTTTCATCCTTGTGCAGATCCAATCAAGCGTGAACAACTAGACTGGGATATTCGCTACAAGATCATAGTAGGCATTGCGCGAGGGCTCCTTTACCTTCATGAAGATTCTCGTCTTAGAATCATCCATCGCGATCTCAAAGCAAGTAACATTTTATTAGTTGCAGAAATGAACCCCAAAATTGCAGATTTTGGCATGGCAAGATTGTTTAATATCGATCAAACACAAGGCGAAACCAGTCGAGTTGTGGGAACCTAGTAAGTGCTTCATAACTTTAATTGAGGTAATCATATGCTATGTTCATATGATTAAATAACACAAGTTTAGAACAAAAATGAGATAAACATAGCATTACCATGAAAGTTATCCTCCATGTTAAAGAAAGTAAACCATGTTGTTGTTGATATGCAGCGGATATATGGCTCTGAGTATGTAATGTGTGGACATTTTTCTGTGAAGTCCGATGTCTATAGCTTTGGTGTGTTAGTTTTGGAGATAGTAAGTGGACAGAAAAACAGCTCCTTTTGTCATGAAGGAATTTGGAGGATCTTCTTGGCTATGTAAGTAACATTTTCCAAAATTTGAAGCATTGGAGTATTGCAATTGATTGCAACAAAAGAAAGAAAAACATGAAATCATCTTTGATTTTGTTTATGCAAATTCAAAATTATGCAGGCATGGAATAGTTGGAAGCAGGGGACATCTTCAAATCTGATAGATCCCATGTTGAGGACTGGATCAAGGCCTGAAATAGTGAGATGCATCCATATTGGATTATTATGTGTTCAACAAAGCATAAGTGACAGACCAACCATGGCTGCAGTTATGCAAATGCTTACTAGCAACTCTGTTGATCTCCCAGTGCCTTCACAACCAGCATACTTTATGTACAGTCATGGCATTGGATCGTCATCCGACATGTCGTTGGGGTTTGAGAGTTACTCAGGATTAACGGGGTCTGATCAATCCAAAACCCACTCTGCCCATGAACCTATATATACTTGAAGCTTCAACTACGTACCCTTTAAATTTCATAGACAAGTTTTTTACTTTTTTCATTTACTATTGACATGTGATTTTCCTATCCATTTTAGCTTTAGAGAGACCTTTGAAGTAACTTGGAACAACATCCCTTGTTTGCCTTGTGTGTATCATCTATTTAGCAACTCTGTTTTGAAACAGGAATGTTATTATTCCTACCTGCTTTCAATTTAAGTAAAGACATTCCTGATGTTTCCGGGAAAGAAGAAAAGTCATCTCGAAGCATCATCATTATTAGTTTATTACAATGGAAAGTTTCCATGAACCAGTCTGGCTCAATCAGATTATACAATGGAAGATTATGCAAATCACAAGTCCGCTCAATTTGGTCAGATTGGAGTGAAGCATGGATCAGCCAAAATTACATATTCCATGTAGTCAACCGTGGCGGCGAGACCATATAGAAGTTTCTTGCAAGGACTATTTTTTCTAAGTTATATAACTAATAGTTATAGAATAATGTTATTACCACATCATATTTTACTATTTACACGCTTTATGTATTTTTCTATCATTATAAATTTAATTATATTTATAAAATTACTCTTTAAAATTGTTTTATAATTGACTCAAAGAGAGAGGGGGTGTGAATAACAAAATAAGACGTGTTGATATCACCACTAAACTTATAAGTAGGAAATTTCATGGTTCTTGTCCTACACCACTCCCATCCAGTCAAACTGAAAAACAAAATTGCATAACACTAAGCAATTGAGGGAAACGGATTCAGTCCACTAAGGTTAAAATTCACTAAAACAAAAAATAATAATATTTTATTGTTGGCATGCAATCTCAGCCACTAATATCCATATGGGTGGGTGGGTGCTAACTTTCATGCTAACGGTCAACATAATGGTTAAGTTAGACCAAATCCACACACGAAAAAGGCTGGTCATATGAGGTAAAAACGTAAGAGACTATCTATTCAAATGGAATAAAAGCAGGGTAACTCTAAAATTTTACCTTTTATTTTTTTAATTTGAAATAATAGGGTAAAATGGAGTCTTTAATCAATTAAAATCAAAGGAATGCTAAATACCAATAAAAGTTGGCTTCTTGACATTGTTCTTGACATTAAAGGAATTCTTAGTGGATTATTTTACCAATAAAAGAATGCTAAATACCAAGGAATGCTTAGTGGATTATTTTACCTTTCCTTCTTGACATTGTTTCTTTTTTATTTATTTATTTTTCTTTTATAAGCTACAATTACTCAATTAGAGTACTTAAATCATTCTTTTTCAGTATGTCCTAACATTCATACTGTGTTTTTTATACACTTTACTTTAACGACTTAAGTAACTTATTTTAACTGGAAAAAAAATTAATTACAAAAAAAATTAAAAAAAGATACACGTGTTGAAAGAAAAAAGATAACGAGAATAACGGTCTACTCATTCATTGATAGAAAGACCTATTTATAGGCATTACATAGAGTCTCCCGAAGGATCTAGAAGTTTTATCAACTGTAATATATTCTAATAAGGAAACCAGATTAACCAATCATACGTGTATTAGAACAAGACACATAACAAAAGGACGAAAATATAATTTTCTTAAACATTCCCCTTTGTGTTGTGTCCCTAATACGATATGGTGCTTATGGTGTTGCCTTGGTAAAAACCTTGCCAAGTAAAACAAAAACCTCATGGGTTAAACAAAAGACTTGGTCGAAGGGAAAAAGAGCACAACGCACCAACTACAATTGAAGATAATATGTGATGCATGTAGACTCTCTCCTAATGTCTACACAACGACTCCCTTTGATTGGTAACTCAATCTCGGAGTACAGATAAATGACGCAAGCCAATGCACTTCACATACTTTAAAAGTAGAGTTTGACAACGATTTAGTCATTAAATCCAGCCACAATATCCTTAGATCAGACTTGCTATACTTAGCATTACTTTGATATTTAAGGAGAAGGTTGCCTAACAACTCAAAACATGAGTTCGTGTTGAAAAACAGATTCACACGTGGCATGACTTTTGTGTACTTAAACAGTCATAACGTCTTCGATACAATAGGTATGGATGAACCGTAGTTTTCCAACCATATAAGGTCCATAACCTAGTTTATCTTGAGCTGAACACAAAGCTCTGTTGAAGTTGACTGTTCTGCCAAAGCAGATTCTCGGACAAATCAGTCATATATTACGAAAATAGCCATAACTCACTCAATATGATAGATGTGATCAAATGGTTGGTGTCCCTGGAAAGTAGACACATGGACCTTTCCAATGGTACCTATTTCACCATTTTTTAACGAGTGGGCTATCATGTAGGTCCTGTGGAAGTTGACCTACGAAACTGGACAGATTCTGATTTCGCATTTGATGTGTCTTTCTATAGGGATGAATAAGCCTGAACCGTTCATAGAAAGAATCACTGCCATTACATTAGCGTTGCGTGGGCACATCCGGCCACTACCTTGATGTTCCTTCACACTCATCTAACAGGGAGCGAAAATGCTCGACCGCTAGGAAGAGAGTTGAAAGACTAAGGAGAACTTGGCCTTACAAGTTTATAATGAATGAGATGTCGAGTCGAGCATATTGTAACAAGTACATGAATGTGCTATCGTACTTAGATGGAGAATTTCTCCAAAGACTTCTTCGTCATCCAGACAAAACGAGTCTTCTCAAGACTTCGATCGATCAAGGGATACATATAGGCATAACTTCATCGTCCTTTAGATTGCCTTAAGCCGACAGATGAATAAGCATCATCAATAACGGTCTTCACTTTCGAGACCAAGTATTCCCAAGATCTTTTCATTCTTAATTTTGGATCAGTGACATCTCTTAGTTTAACAAGAGTTCATCACGATTCATCCATAATTTACACGCAAAGAGGCATAATTCGTCATATCCCTTCTCTAATAAAGTAGATACTTAGCAAATACCTTGCAAACGCGCTCCGTGGTCAGGAGCCACTTGATTTGGGTGAAAACCGATCTATTCAAGATCTTTATATACATCTCTTAGTTCCCAACAAAGATAAGTTATGACCACAACCACAAGTTGTTTGTTCAGTTTTTCAGAAACTACTAAACTGACAAGGTAGTGAAGCGTAATGACATCCATTACGAGAGTATATCTCAACGTAGTCGATTCCAGGACGATTGTGAGAGACCTTGCGCCATAAGGTGAGTCTAAATTCTTTTTCTCACTACGCTTTCTAACAAAGACATAACTGATAGAGTTTACACTTGAGTGTCAGCATCACCTAACCAAAGCACTATCTCTTTGTTTAAACTGGATCGCATCTTTCCATTTAGGCCAATCTACAACGTTGGTATTTTCTTAACGAAGTATGGTTTGATATCAAACTCATTAAACCACGTCATCATGTACACCGATGTAATTTCTAAGTGTAGAGATCTCCATACGGATTGGTATTGACATTGAGATGTCCCCCAATAATGACCATAATCCAGAAATAACAGATGAATGAGTATCATTGATCAAATGATCAAGTTGTGTCAAACTCGCATTCTTCCTTGGCGAGTATGTATTAAACCAAGTGGCCTCCCCCTAAATCATGGGAGCCACGGCCTAGTGACACCATCTACCGCCTTTGTGGCGTCACCATGCCACCATCTATAGGTGACGACATGTCCTCTTATCTGGACATCAACATGTCCTTATCCGGACATCAACATGTCTTCTTATCCGGACATCAACATGTCCTTATCCGGACATCAACATGTCCTTATCCGGACATCAATCCTTGCAGGCATGTTTGCAGCTAGCATGTATATGTGATCTCGTCACTTTAGGGAACTTGATGAGACACAGTAGAGACAAACCATGACAATTCCAAGTCGTTCTACTTGAACATTCTTGTTCTTATCTCTCCCTAACGACGGAAAGACTGGCTCATCAAAGTGACATAAAAGAGATCGTCTGTCAAGGTGCGTATATAAGCGGACTATAGTCGAATGTTCATGTCATATTCAAAGACAATATTCATTAAATAACCCATCATTGTGCGCTTGTGGAGACGCAATTTGGCACATACAACATGTGGACGATATAGATTGCAGAACGTTAACTCAATCTGTTAACAAATATGCATACTATTACAACCGTAACATAAAGATCTGAATGATAGTGGGTTGTAATACCTCGTACCTAAAAGGTTACTGTTCGGGGTTATGAGTTACCACAGATTTTCTTTATTCGCGCTCGGAGATTTAAATAGTGATTGCTCGAGTTTGTTTTCGAGTTGTTCTGAAAACGGTAAATAGTGGATTTAAAACTCCGAAGTCGTCGTACACATATATACGAGTTCACCGGTATGCCCGGATTATTTTCTGGAGCGACGGGCTGTGTTCTGTGAATTTATAAAGTTTACAGTAAATTTTCAGTTATTGTTTCTTGTAACCGTTTTACCGTAAATGACCCAAAAAGTTGACTTTTTGTTAAGTTGATAATTTGGGAAAGCTTCCTTCATAGAAGTCGTAGAGAACGTTAATACGAGTTCGTGAACACGTGGCACGCTTAAATCGGAGTTCGTATGAAGAAGTTATGGTCTAAAAACGAAAGTAACTATTTTGGTTGGGGGTAAATTTTTGGTAGGCTTTATTCTTTGTGTGGGTATTAAAGTTGGGCCAGGTGTGGAGCAGCCCAACCCACACACACACACACGCAGCCCCCCACTCTTTTTCCTTCCTCTCTCCTCCATCCGGAGTCTCCTCGGGACC
The DNA here is from genome assembly GCA_010134655.1 of Fragaria nilgerrensis. Classification (NCBI taxonomy): domain Eukaryota; kingdom Viridiplantae; phylum Streptophyta; class Magnoliopsida; order Rosales; family Rosaceae; genus Fragaria; species Fragaria nilgerrensis. Next base: position 27,910,652 of record CM020978.1, on the reverse strand, counting down.
GGCCGGCTTCACCACCATCTCCTGCCGCTGTCCGGCCACTAGAGATCGCCGGACTGGTCCCGTTCGGACCCCCGCCGTCCCCTCTCTCTTTATGGGCCGGTGACCGGTCATGTAACGTCGCTGTTCGAGAGGAAGCTCGCCGGAGACGCTGATTGCTCTCTTGCCGGAGTTTCCTCCTCCGGCCACTATATGTCGGAATTTTTGGCTCATCTTGTAGCCCTCATCAAGGTGAGTAATCCCTCAAAAAATTGGTCTAATTCGATCTTGTTAGGGTAAAATGTATAATTGAAGCTCTAGGGTTCTTTATTGTGTTTTTGATTTGATTGACCTATTTAGAGCTAGAATTGAGCTTAGTGTTGTTCATGAAAGTTGTTCGAAATGTTGAGAGGAATGTTTTGTCAAATTTTGGTGACAATTGAGGGTGGCCGTAGTTTGGCCGCCGGCTGGTGGAGCTGGTGGCGGTGCTGCCACTTTTTGGGCAGTTTTTCATGCTTATTAATTGCTAAAAACTGATAGAAACCCATTGGTGGAAAGTTAGCAATTTTTGGAGTAATGTTGGTCAGGTTTCGGATTTTCCGAAGACTAGCGATATTAACGGTTAAAATTATAACCGGGTATAGGAATATTACTGTTAGACAGTTGTTGGATTGTGCTAGTGCATTGAAGTGGATATAGGAGTGTTATGTATGGATTTGGGATTGGTTTCAGTTGAAATGGGTGTCCATAGTATATCTAATGGGTGTTCATAGTAAAACTAGTTAGAATGTTTAGTAAACTTGGGTTCAAGGTGAAAGAATGCATGTTTGATGATTTGCATAAGTATGGTTTGATTTTGGACTTATGGTGGTAAATGTGATGTGGTTAGAGAAGGTAGAGAAGTAGACTAAAATGTTGAACTATGAGTGGGTTGATCCCTTTAAAAGGGTACGTAGGCAGCCTGATCAAGTTTTGGGTGCAGCCGCAAATTAACAAAATAAATTTAGGTTCCAAACACAATAAACATTTTTTTTGTTTTGAGATCCTACCTTCGTCTCGATTTAGGTTTTCCTTAGTTATTTTATTCGTTTATTCTTCTAACACCTGGGTCAGGGTGTTACATGGGTAAAGATGAATAAGTAAAACTATGACCCTGCTACAATCCGCAGTCATTGGTCTTACAGGTCTAAAAACAAACTACTGGCCTCACCGTCAGGACCGGTTAAAAAGAAACCGGTTGAACTGGCCGCCGGCATCACCGAACCTTTGTTTCACACCTCCTTTAACGGTTCACTATCCTCCAAAGCTCCAAACACTACCAAATTTTGTAAGCAGGTAGACATGAGAGTTAGAATTCGGAAACCGCTAGCCTCGACGACAGAACCAGCTGAAAAAGTGCTGAACCGGCCGTCGGAGTTGCCGGACATCCGTGAACACTTATATCGAGCGATTCACTACCTTCCACGTCTCCAAATGCCGCCAAATTTTGTAAATAGGTAGGCTTGGATGTTAGGAATCAGTGACTGTAAATAATACCTTAAGAACCAGTCTAAAAGTTGATGAACCGGTTTACACAATGACTGGTCCGCAAGCTGAAAAACCGAAAATTCTAGGTGTTTTCAACTTTTCAATCATTGTTAAGGTTCCCCATAACATCTAAATGTTATGGCTTGAGTTGAACTATTGTGAACATCACCATAGCATTATTATGCCTCAAAGTGAACAATGAGAAGCCATCTAGGCTAACATCTTATGTGTCATTCTTGTATAATCACTCACAGACATTGCAATTAATGTCTTACTTAGTGAACAACGACTGAGCATCTTGTGTATGCTAGTCTCTTTATTTCATTGTCTTTAGCGTAGGAGAAGTCACTCCTAATCTTTGCTAAAGAATAGGCTTTACAAAACAAGTAACGAGCATGGCCAATGTGAGATCATAGGGGTTTTTTTGCGTCATATTTGCTTATGAAAGCATGAGTAGTGCCTCCATTATATAGGAGGATGACTCGAATGACTTTAATGCCATCTATAGGCCGTGAACATTGCTCATAGCTCCACCAAGTTTTATTTTGGTGATCTTTGATCTCAATGGTTGCTTTGCTCAAAAGAAAGGATGTCTGTGAGAGTTTTTACTCTTTAGTATACAGATCATCAAAACATATCCAAAATTGTCCCAGACGATTTATGTTAAAGCCTACATGAGTTGATGTCTCCATTCTCATCATTGGAGATAATAACCGATTCAATTAACCAAATCTTAGTGACTCATGAATGTTGCGCATTCATTATAGTGATACATAAGAAATTCTCATCAATTCTCACAATGTGTTTCTAGGTGATAAACGTTGGCGTGAATATCATTAAGTCATAACACGGTTCGATTGCTTTCTTATGCATAAATAACATATGTGACTTGAATCATAACGCCATTAGGCATTGAAACTTGAGCATTAATCCGCTCTGATTATTTGTGATGATCTAGTCATCGTAGTCACAACGGATTTATAAAACACCAAATCCATGAATAATTGTCTATTCCTTACAATAAGCTAAGCACTCAATCTCTCTACAACACATTCATATGCAAGAATGTAGAGACAACAGTCTTATGTCAAGACATAGAAACAGAAATATGTTAACAATTTCGATAGAGATTGAAAAAAAGGTATTAGAATCTTTTAAAGTGCATTACATGACGTGTAATACTACGAAGATGGACAAAATAAGGATTAAAACATGCCAAAACTTGGCAAAATAGTTGTGAGAACTATACAGGGCGGCGCCGCCGCCAACGGCCCACAGTTAGATCTTGTAGAGAAATAAGATGATTTTTCAACATCTAATTTCAGATGACATTTAGCATAACACAATTTTCTTTTTGCAATTATAAATCCGCTCAAGAGTGTAGAAGACTACTCTTGTTTATAATGTCTTTACAATTGTATAAGTATGCATTGTGTTACACTTGACATTACAAATCCTCTTTTGATAAAAAACCGAGTGCATTTCGCCACATCATGATATTTAGCCTTTAGAAAACGCCACCTTATAATAACTGGTGGTCCATTGTAGTGTCATGTTGTAATGCAATATATTGCATTAATATATAGCTTATGTAAATCGAACCATATGTGCTAGACAAAATCTGAATATATATGCCAACAATTATAACGAGGTCTTTACCATGAATTTAAATCAAAATATAACGACTAAGTAACTTTAGTCAAATATGTGAGGCGTAAGCCTTCACAAAACTTGGAAAAATAAACGGATTTGTAGTCACTTAGACTAATAAACCGAAGTCATATGCTTCATATCTTCCGCAATATAACTTTTGCTTTTAAAATCCATAACTGTGAGAATAATATTCTCATCTTCTTCCATATATATAGTGAGTTTCTTGTTGCAAGAACTCCATATATTTTGTATACATTGACCAGAATATTGCTTTCTTTGCAATTAATGAACCGATGTAGAACTACATCAATAATCTGATTTTTCTTTCATTTACTGGCCTAATATTTTTATGACATATAAGGTTCGAGGCGTTGCCTCTCCCTCTTTTCAAAGCTCATGTTTCAATCAATTATTTCAAACAACAAGATGGAAGATTGGCTATTATCGATATACGATAATTAATTCCAAGTATTGAATTTGGTCAAGACCAAGGTTTATGGTAACTCAATTTGATATAAACCGTGACAAATTCCGTCACAAATCGATATTAACCGCGACAATTTCCGTCGCAAATCGATTTTTGTCCCTTTATTAACCACGACAATATTTCGTCGTAATACCGTGACTTATCAAACCGTCACAAATTTCAACTTTGATATGAGGGGTCCTAATCCTTCAATATCGTCCCACGTTATAAAGAAATGTGAGATGTAGAAGAAAGCTACGAAGCCCGACTATGAAATTAAAATTCAAAAGCGGCAACTTTGATAAAACCTTACGTGCTAGTTTTCCGTGTAAGAGAAGTTGACCTTATAATTTTCATGCTTACTTCCTGCGTACTCTCGCAATTCCATCGCGTGAAAAATTTCATGAAAAATATAAACATATGGTTAGTCATATTCACCATATATATGAAAACAGTAAACTAATTAAATAGTTACTACAGTAAATAAACTGATTTTATTGATGGGGTAAAAAATTACCTAGAGGGGCAAATTTACTGTTTTGCCCCTCGTATATTCAGTTTGGAAAGACAGAGCGGGTTGGATTTGGAGATCCAGGTTGAGCCTCGTTCGGGTAGTCTGAGAGGCGCGCTGAGTTCGAAGGTGGTGTGGTGGTCGTGTGTGCCAACGCGCTAAGGGCCGTGGGTGTCCAGAGCAAATTTCTGAGTTGTGTTGTCAGATCGGGTCTCGGCTAGAGAGACGCGCCGGGTATGTGCCGATAGCGGCTGCCGGAACCGGAGCGGCAAGACTTGCTTGACCGGGGCTGAGAAGCTAGGGTGCTCACAGGTCTGGCCGAGATGGGGGTCGCGTGTGTCTGTGGGTAGCAACGCCGCAAGGCTGGGCGCTGGGTTGCAAGAGCGCGGCGGCGACGGGCTGAGATGGGGCTCGGCTCAGGGCTGGGCATGGTGGAGTGCGCCGGTGAGGTGGGTTGGGGCACGCCGGAGGTTGATCGGAAAAAAAAAAAAGGAACAAAGCTAGCAAGGAAGCCCGGTAGCAGATAAAAAAAATCTAGGTTTTTTTTTTTTTTTTAGTTTTTCGTTATCAAGCTCGGGTTAAAGTACAATGCTTATAACGTGTTGAAGGAGAAAAGATAACGAGAATAACTGTCTACTTATTCATTAATAGAAAGGTCTATTTATAGGAATTACATAAAGTCTCTCGAAGGATCTAGAAGTTCTATCAACTATAATCTATTCTAATAAGGAAACCGGATTAACTAATCCTACGTGTATTAGAACAAGACACATAACAGAAGGACATAAATATAATTTCTTTAAACAACACGTTATTTACCCATCACCATTTGGTGTAGTGACATCAGTCTCCCATTTACTGGGAGGTCATGAGTTCAACTGATAATAGACATGTTGCATTTGAGTTATTTGATTGATAAAATAAAACAAAAAAGATACAAATTTTTTGGATTAAAAATAAACAGAAAGATTGAAATTAGGAAAAAGTATAGCTCTGTTATAGATGTATACTACAATCTTGGTTTAGTGACCCTATATCTTACGTCTCGACCGATGAGGTTGTTTTTTATAAAAATTTATAAGTACCTATTGGGTAAATTTATAAGTACCAATGATAACTATAGTTTTCCAAGCTAATTGAAAACTAAACAAATATGAGAAACAAAATAATAATTCCATCCAACACGTACTCAAAATCGCTTTCACTTTATTGTAACCTTAGAGAAAGGTACATCAATACATATGTGATGTACGTCTATAATTGACATTTCATACGACATGCAAACTCAAAATCGAAAGTTTTTTTTTTTCCCCCTACTATTTACATGTATCCACGACATAGTTAAAGACATATTCTGAAATAATCAGCATGTGTGCTCTTATGTTACCAATAGGTTACATATATTATTCGCTTGACTAGCTTAATTGTAATTTAAATTGGCTAAATTTTTTCTGTAACACGTATATAATACACCAACCATCTTACCTACAAGCAATGAATATTTCTTTAATTTCTCATGTATTAGTGAATGAGCTATTTCGTCCATAGAAGTAACATCTTTTTCCCTTAAAAAAAAATAGGGTTACTCTTTTAAAAAATGTGTTTGATAAATAAATATATAAATATATGGCTGTAAAAATAATTCTGGTTCACAAAGTAGATCAGAGTTGCAAAAAAAGGAAATTTGTTCAATTTTAAGTAATGCCAAATTTATTAAAGTGATGCCAAATTAGTTTATTGCAATTTCACATTAATTTCGAATATATTTAAATATCCATTTTGGAGGACTGGAACTTCGAGGGAGCACAAGTTTTAATCATGTGAGACAGACACGTAAAGTATGTGGGCTAGGGAGCTTGTTTGACTGGTCAAAAAAAAGAGAGCCTGTTTGATTTTTTACTGAATTACTGTTTTCTAAGGTGGAATTTGACTAACGTTTGACTGGTAGTATAAACTATCACGTTATCTAATGTTTGCTGGTTACCATTCACTGTGGTGACTGAGAGAATACACTCCCGCAACTGAGACCGTTGCCATACAAATATAATTATTCCTCTACTCGAACTTGAAATGCGTGAAATAAAAACATGATCCTTACTAATATGCGATACATTTCTAGCTAGAGGTAATAATTTACGTTTTTATTTTTGGCTGAAGCAAATTAGGGTTATAGGCACAACTTTCCCCCTTATTTTGAATTTATTAAAAGGAAAAAAGAGAAGGATAAGAGCTTAGGAAGGGGACCAAACCAAACCAAACCTCCTTACAAACAAAAAGAAAAACAAACTGTGGTAACCGAAATTAAGGAATACCTAATTAATCATTAGTACAATACGATAAAACAAATTACGGAAGAGCATCCCACCACACCATATTAAAAGAACATTTACCATAATTCATCAAAACATCAGTCAACTTGTTACTTTCAATGAGATACATGAAAAGTAATAATTTACGTATAATTGTGGAGAAAAAACTAATATAAGATCAGCGTTTCATCTCACTTCACTTTCCGCTGCATGTTTCAACCACACCATATAACTAAAAAATTCTTCATCCATTGAACTCCAATGTACGAACACAACTTGCTCAAAAAGCTCGAAAATCCAGGCACTTTGTCTGTGCTGCTTCCATGAAACTAATAAACTATTGTCCCACCACCATTGAGCATCATTCGAAGAGGTCTTAAAAAGGCACCCAACTAGTACCAGCAATAATACATCATAGAGAAAATCTTAGATCTAGAAGCTAAAATATCTGCAAAATTTTGAGAGTTGGTCATTCATTTGATGTTGGTTTCGGATTCCTAGAGCAAAGTCGAAATTTTTCCTAAGTTGTAAATGCTAGCTAGCTAGTCAGACGGAACTAAGAAGAATATGGTTTCCTCATCATCAAGCTTTGGATTTGTTTTTTCATTGATACAACTGGTGTTGCTCGCAGCTCAAACCGATCTTCAACCCCCTTTTGTGTCCTTCTGTAACGTCACAGGTAACTACACCGCTGCTAGCGCTTACAAGGCAAACCTCGACGCTCTTCTCCCATTTCTCGCTAATTCCGGCAACGCTAATGGCTCCGGCTTCTACAAGTCCTCCGGTGGGGAAAACTCCGACCAAGTTTACGCACTGGGGCTCTGTAGAGGAGATGTTGATGTCGCCGGCTGCGGCAATTGCATCGGCAACATGATACAGTCTCTCAAGAATGATTGTCCTGTTCAGAAGGAGGCCATTGGGTGGTACGACAATTGCATGCTACGCTACTCAAAGCAACCCATGTATGGGCACCTCACAACATTTCCTGCTTACAGCATGTTGGGCACAGAAAACATATCGGCAACAATTGAGGATGAGTTCAACCAAAAGCTTCAAGGATTTTTAGGAAAGCTGTCTAGTCAAGCTGCTGCAGGAGGTACCAATCGGAAGTACGCCGCAGGCACGCAAAACACAAGCGACGCCAATGTAACAATATATGGATTTGCGCAGTGCATTCCGTATTTGTCTGCGCAAGACTGCACTAAGTGCTTGAACTCAGCTCTAACAGGGATCAGAGGATGTTGTTTGGGGATGATTGGTGGAAGAGTTTTTAATCCCAGCTGTTACTTAAGGTATGAAACTGAAGCGTTTTTAGTCACTGCAGCTGAGGCACCCGCACCTTCGACATCACTAGCAATACCCACTTCTCCTCCTACACTGCCAGGTATAGTCCTATTCATGATACACGGTTTATTTGGTCACCAAATCTATGTGGCGACTCTGTTTTTAACAGGGGATGAATTGTGGGCACAGAATGCTTTGAGTTGAGTAGAGAGGATTCCTGATTTTTGCAGGAAAGAAAAAGAGTAATGCATCTCGAAGAAGAGTCATCATCACTGTGACAATTATCGTTCCTCTGGTGGTACTGATTGTATCCATATGGATTTATGTTAGATTCATTAGGAAGACGAAAGAAAAATGTGAAGGTAATTAGTTTTTGTTTACTTCTCTTTTTTACTAAGCAAATAGGGTGATCAACTCTCTATTGATACAAGTACCAAGATTCAACCGCACATACAACCAGAACCTTTAATTTCCTTCAAAGCAGGTAGTGAACTTACAGTATTTGTTTTTTGTTGAACTGTTCATCAATCAAGAGCAGATGAAATGAGCACAGAAGCCTTGCAATTTGAATTTGACTCCATCAAAGTTGCTACAAATAACTTTTCGGAAGCAAATACACTCGGGAGAGGCGGATTTGGTTCTGTTTACAAGGTAAATGACACTTAAAACATGAACAATGTTGTCAAGTCTACATGTGCTCCCCCAAGACCCAAGTGATTACTAATTTAATGTCTAGAATCTTATTCATCACTGCAGGGTAAGCTTTGGAACGAAGAGCAGATAGCAGTGAAAAGGCTTTCTAGAGATTCTGCACAAGGAGACATAGAATTCAAAAACGAGGTGATCCTTGTGGCCAAGCTTCAACACCGGAACTTGGTTAGGCTCCTTGGTTTCTGTCTGGAGAAAAAGGAAAGACTTCTTGTCTATGAGTTTGTCCCAAACGCAAGTCTTGATCATTTCATATTTGGTATGGTTAAATGCTGTAATGGATCTGCAGAGAAAGTGTTATTTCGACGAGTAGTATAACCAAGCATCATTATTGCTCATTAAAATAACTTTTTCTTGCATAATTGAATCTGCAGATCCAGTCAAACGTGCAGATTTGGGTTGGGAAACTCGTTGCAAAATCATAGTAGGCATTGGACGAGGGCTCCTTTACCTTCATGAAGATTCACGTCTTAGAATTATCCATCGTGATCTCAAAGCAAGTAACATTTTATTAGATGCAGAAATGAACCCCAAAATTGCAGATTTTGGCATGGCAAGACTGTTTAATATCGATCAAACACAAGCTGAAACCAGTCGAATTGTGGGAACCTAGTAAGGACCGCAACACTAAAAATTGAGTTTTTGTGATTTGCCAAGTAAAGAACAAGCAAGGAGATAATCTAATCCAGCATAACCATGTTTGTTCTTGTAAATTAAAGTCAATGACATTGTTCTTCATGTGCAGCGGATACATGGCACCGGAGTATGTTATGCGTGGACACTTTTCTGTGAAGTCTGATGTCTATAGCTTTGGTGTACTGGTCTTGGAGATAGTAAGCGGTCAGAAAAACACTTCCTTTCATCATGATGGAAACTTGGAGGATCTTCTAGGCTATGTATGTTAATTTTTTTTCTTTCTTTCTAATATACAGTATTACAGTTGATTGAAATAAAAAAGTTACAGTAAAATTTGTATCTGATTTTGTTCATGCAAATTGAAAAACTATGCAGGCATGGAATAGTTGGAAGGAAGGGACATCTTCAAACTTGATAGATCCCACATTGAGAGCTGGTTTAAGGCCGGAAATAATGAGATGCATTCACATCGGTCTGTTGTGTGTGCAACAAAGTGTAGCTGATAGGCCAACTATGGCTGCAGTTATTCAAATGCTTACCAGCACCTCTGTTGATTTACCAGTACCCTCACAACCAACATTTTTTATGTACAATCACGGCACGGGATCCTCATCCGACATGTCGATGGGATGTGATAGTAACTCAGGATTTACAGGGTCTAGTCAATCCCAAGGCAACTCTGTCCAAATACCTATACATGAAGATTCAACTACTCCTTAGAATTTTACAGAGATGTTTTGGATTTTTAAAATATTTAATTGTAATATGCAACTTTCCTTTCTTTCTTAATCAATTAGCATTAATGATTAGCGTAAATGATTAATTACATCCCTGTTTTATTCAAGTATCATCGTTTTATGGGCGACTCTGTTTTGGAACAGGGGAATGTGTTTCGTTATGTTAAGACGTTTGTTTGTTTCTTCGAAGTTCATATTAGTTCTCCTCTCTTGTTATTCTCATTTCTTTGATTAATACATCGACATGTTGGGGCTTCCTCTCTTCACTGCTATGTGTAAAGCAGCTTGATTATCGCAGAATAATATTGCTGGTTCAGGATGAATCACATGCAAGTCAGTCAACAAGTATCTAAGCCAAGAAAGCTCACAAGCAGATGCAGCCATGGAACGATATTCAGCTTCAGCTGAAGATCTAGAAACAGTGACCTGTTTCTTACTTTTCCATGAGATGAGTGATTGTCCAAGAAATATGCAAAAAGCTGTCACGGAGCGACGTGTGAGTGGACATCTAGCTCAATCTGCATCGCAGTACCCAATCAAACGAAGTGAATTCTGTGATGAAAAGAATAACCCTTGGCCAGGAACAGATTTTAGATAATGGAGAAGACGAAGGGCTGCCTTATGATGATGTAACTTTGGTTCTTGCATGAATTGACCGAATGTATTGACTGCAAATTTGATATCTGGCCTGGTGATTGTCAAATAAATTAGTTTCCCAATCAAACGTCGAAATCTGGTTGGATCTTTGAGAGCATCACTTCCCTTTGTGGTTAATACCAAGTCAGGCTCCATAGGTACTGTTGCAGGCTTCACTCCCAACAATCCGGCTTCCTCCAAAATGTCTAATGTGTATTTCCGCTGACATATTGTAATCTCTGCCTTGGAACGTGCGACTTCTATGCCCAAAAAATATATCAAAGGTCCAAGGTCTTTAATTTTGAAACGGCTACGAAGGAATTGCTTGAGATTTAAAATGGCCTCTTCATTGTTTCCTGCGATAATCATGTCATCCACATAAGGCAACACCACAGTAATTGAATTGCCACAAACCTGAGTGAACAACGAATAGTCTTGGAAGCTAAATTCTTGAACAGAGGATGAGAACCTTTGAAACCAGCTGCGGGATGCTTGTTTAAGGCCGTATAAGGACTTGTGAAGTCGACAAACTAATTTCTCCCCCTGTCGACGATAACCTGGTGGTTCCGGTAAGGTGGCGGGTTCTGGATCGGTGGAGGCCGAGTGTGGAGGTCGGCGGTGATGTGTTTGAGGAGGTTGGGAAGGAGTGATGGATGGTGGTGGTGAGAGATCAGCGGTGACAGAAGCGGGGTCGAGTGGTGGAGGTCGGGTCGACGCCGGCGACGGGAGCCCATCGGTGAGGGCTGAGATGTCTCCGGCGAGATTTTCTGGGTTCATGGAGGTTGGATCCAGCGGTGTGGCCGGCGGAGCGTGAGGCGCCGAGGAGGGCGGAGTGTGAGGCGCCGATGAGGGCCACGCCGGCGGTGGATGGAGTCGGTGCGACGCCGGCGATGGCTGGATGTGAGGAAGCGCCGGCGACGAAATAGGTTGGTTGGTCGGGTGTCCCGATCTGTTGTCGCTGGTAAGGAGAGAGAATGAGTTGGTGTTATGTGGATGGGTTGAGGGGAATGGGCCTGTTGGTAGGGCTGAAGGTGTTGGGTTGGGTTGATTGGAAGAATTGGATAATCCTCTTGGTCCTCTGTAGGAGGTGCAGAACAAGGAAAAATATTTTCATGAAAGACAACATCTCGAGAGGTGAAACAATTCTTTTTCTCAAGATCATACACTCGATATCCTTTTTGTCCAAGAGGATACTCAAGAAAGATGCAAGGATGTGCACGTTTGTTGAATTTGTGTTTGGGGTTGAGGTTGGTGGCATAGCATAAGCTACCGAAAACTCGAAGATGAGAGTAAGTAGGTGAAGTCCCATGTAAGAGCTCGTATGGTGATTTGTGGGAAAGAAGAGGTGTATGGAGTCGGTTTATAAGATAACAAGCAGTAGAAACACTTTCTCCCCAAAACTTTAAAGGTAAATTAGCTTGAAAACGAAGAGTTCGACCCACATTTAAAAGGTGACGATGTTTGCGTTCAACAACTCCATTTTGTTGAGGAGTGTAGACGCAAGTATGTTGAAAAATTGTACCACGTTCGTCAAGAAAGGAACGTAGTGATATAAATTCCTTTCCATTATCAGAACGAAAGATTTTGATGTCACGATTGAATTGAGTTTTGACCCAAGAGAAGAAAGATTTGATCAATGGTTGTGTGTCGGACTTAAATCGCATGAGATGGGCCCAAGTAAAACGAGAAAAGTCATCAACAATGGTGAGAAAATAACGAGCACCAGAATGTGTGTGAGTTTTATGTGGACCCCAAATGTCACAATGAATCAAATCAAAAGGTGCAACCGTTTTTATGGAACTTGATGGAAAACATAAATGAGATTGTTTTGCTAAAGGACAAATATCACATACATGGTGGGGATCAAACATAATTTCGGGAATGGTTTGGGACAAAAAATGGAGAGGTGAGGATGATGGGTGCCCAAGTCTTTGATGCCAAAGGTCTGAGGTACGAGTAACATGGTGGACTAGGTGAGGGTTTTGTCTTGGTGTGAGGTAGTAGAGTCCGTTAAAATGCTTGCCCAGTCCAATCGTCCTCCTCGTATCCACGTCCTGCACAACACAAAAATCCGGATAAAAAATCACAATGCATTTCAATGCCCGAGTCAATTTACTCACAGATATCAAATTCACTCGGAATTTAGGCACATGAAGAACACCATCAGGTTCAAATCAGTTGACAACTTAATAGTTCCAATGCTTTCAATGGCGGCTTTCCCACCATTAGGTAGACCAACAAAATCATGAGATGTGGTAATTTTGTTGTGAGTAGGTGATAGATAAGAAACATGGTCCGTTGCTCCACTGTCCACGATCCAATATAACGTCGAATGAGGATCAGTATGTGCAATATTGCAGGTAGGTGTGACTATGCGTTGGAATGATGTAGGATATGTAGGTACGTTATGTTTGTTTGTGTGGCTTTGGATAGTGTGTCCTTCTCTGTAAGCCATAACGTTGATTTGGTGATGTTCTAGTTTTGATAGTGTTTGATGTGTTTGCGGAAGATGAGTGAGTCACCAAGATCGGTGCTCTGATACCATAAGAAATTGTGAATGTAATATATTTCTGTATATATCGTCTTCAAATGATACAACAACTTTTATATACAAGGAGCATGTAGAGCTATTCTAGGAAAGCTATAAAGGTGCAATCAACTATCAACTAATTACACATAGTCACGATCCATGAGTTACTCCAATATGATTGCTAGAATAACTCTATGATCCATCAATTACTCTAGAATAACCGCTGTAATCATTCCATTGATACAAGAGATCATGTGCCTGATTTCTTCCTTTAATACATCTTACAGTCAGAAACAAGAGCCAGACTCGGAGTCCCTGTTTCTCAGGCAATCTTTGGGTTAATAGCATGTCAATTTCTCCTCTGGCAGTCTTGTCTCTTTTGACTTGCACCAATGGCTCGTGATGTTTCTATCTAACCTATCTGCCCTGATGTAACTATTTCCCATCTACACCGTAGTATTTGAATTCGAACGACCCCAGTTGCAAGTCTTGGTCCCCATACACTTACATGTATCGTATAATTATCTAGGCACCTAGCTCATATGTAATCTACAGAATGATGGGACGCCACATAAAAAAGCTAAGGCAATGGCTTCTTCCTCTACCTCAGGATCTGATACAACATTTCTTTCTATTCAACTCATTCTACTCATCACCATTGTCACCACTCAAGCCGCCATTGTTGTGCCTCCATTCCTAGGCATCGTTTGTTCAAAAGAAAAGGGCAACTTCACCAACGGCAGCACCTACCAAGAAAACATCAAGGGCCTCCTCTCCGTTCTCCTCTCCAACAGTAATGGCACCTACTTCTACACCGCCTCTTACGGAGTCAGCGACACCGTTTATGGTATAGGACTCTGTAGACCGGACATACTTCAAGATCCATGCTCCACTTGCCTCAAAAACTCCTCACATCTCCTCACTCAGGCTTGTCCTAACCAGAAGGAGGCCGTCATATGGAACCAGCATTGCATGCTACGCTACTCGAATCGTTCCATATACGGCCTCCTCGAACTGGTTCCAGCTTATAGTCAATCCAAAACTGAAAATATTTCGTCGTGGGACGTGTATGAACTGAACCAGGAGCTGGTGGGGTTACTGCAAGAACTGAGAAATGAGGCTGCAGCAGGTGGTGGTCTTCGTAAGTTTCAAGTGTACAAGGGGAGGTCTAACAAATCTAATAACCAATCGATTTATGGACTTACGCAGTGCACTCCGGATTTGTCAGAGCAAGACTGCAAGATGTGCTTGGATGAGGGTTTGGGGGAGCTTCAGAAATGTTGTTATGGCATGGATTATGGGAGATATGCTAATCCCAGCTGTAATTTGATGTATCTTGTTTATGATTTCTCTGACCCTGATCCATTTGAGTCTACTCCGACCTCTTCAACTAATACAACTATAATTTCAACAGGTACATAATATTTATATCTCATGTCCCTAATAACTTGTACATAATTTCAACATTTCTTGAACTATTGGATCAGAGGAGATTAATTTCAGATTTTTGCAGGAAATAAGCAGGGTAAAATATCTAGGACTGTTATCATTATTGTTGTGACCATTTTTGTATCTCTGGTACTACTAGTTGCATCCATCTACATTTATCTCAGAGTAAGGAAGACAAAGCAGAAACTTGAAGGTAAGTTGAGATGATTACTAGTCTTTATTTACTATTGGTAAAATCAAACATGTCTGCTAGAAAGCAACCCAATGAATTGTTTGTATTTTCTGATATTGTCATGGGAAGAACAGATGAAATTAGAAATGCAGATGCCTTGCAGTTTGAGTTCGCCTCCATTCGTGTTGCCACCAATAATTTTGCTGAAGCAAATAAGCTTGGACGCGGTGGGTTTGGTGCTGTTTATAGGGTAACTATGCAACGTTTCTATGTGCACACAATACAATGAGTTTTATGTGTTGAAAGAACAAGAAGTTAACTATCAAAATGCTGTTGAATGCAGGGTAGGCTTTTGAATGGTGAAGATATTGCAGTGAAAAGGCTTTCTAGAGATTCTTCACAAGGAGATATAGAATTTAAGAACGAGGTCACCTTAGTAGCTAAACTTCAGCACCGAAATTTGGTTAGACTCCTTGGTTTCTGCCTTGAAGGAGATGAAAGACTTCTAGTCTACGAGTTTGTCCCTAATGCAAGTCTTGATCATTTCATATTTGGTATGGTTGGAAACTTAATCAAAAGGATAGCAGTTAGCAGAACACCATTTCTGTGCTTGTCATGTTTAAATCAAAAGGATAGCAGTTAGGAACAATAAACTTTCTTTTGTAATGTGCAGATCATGTTAGGCGAGGACATTTGGATTGGGATCGACGCTACAAAATCATAGTAGGCATTGCACGAGGACTTCTTTACCTTCATGAAGATTCTCGTCTTAGAATTATCCATCGTGATCTCAAAGCTAGTAATGTTCTACTAGATGGGGAAATGAACCCCAAAATTACAGATTTTGGTATGGCAAGATTGTTTGATTTTGATCAAACACAAGGTGAAACGAGTCGAATTGTTGGCACCTAGTAAGTACTCTAGCACAAACACGAAATTATTATGTCCATGTTGATTAACGTTAAGCCTGATGATTTTGCAGCGGTTATATGGCTCCAGAATATGTAATGCGTGGACACTTCTCTGTCAAGTCTGACGTTTATAGCTACGGTGTATTAGTTTTGGAGATAGTTTGTGGACAGAAGAATAGTTCTTTCCGTCATGAAGATAATATAGTGGATCTTCTAAGCTATGTGAGTAACACACCCAAAAAAAAGTTGTATGTGGAACATTGCTGCAAATTGATATTGTTTCTTCAAATTTGCAAACATCATGCAGGCATGGAAAAGTTGGAAGGAGGGTACAACTTCAAGTTTGATAGATTCAATGTTAAGGACTGGTTCAAGAAGTGAAATAATGAGGTGCATACACATAGGGTTGTTATGTGTGCAGCAAAGCATAGTTGATAGACCAACCATGGCTGCTGTTATTCAAATGCTTACTAGCAACTCTCTCAAGCTCCGAGTGCCATCACAACCAGCATTTTACACGTTTAGTGGCATTGGATCCTCATCCAGTATGTCATTGGGACTGGAGAGTAGCTCAGGAGTGACAGAGTAGGAACGATCCAAAAGCAGCTCAGTCCAAAAACCGCCAGATGAAGCTTCATTTACAAAACTACATCCTCGCTAGTTGTTTTTCGTTTTTCCTCTTTGGAATAGGAAAAGAGAAGCAGAGAACCAAACACTGAAAATTGTATACAGATGGAGCAGAGGCAGCTTGAACATGGATGACATGCATATGATGTTTAGTCATGAATAAATAAGATGTTTCATACCAAACAATAACATTGAGGTAAATTATGCGCATTTCATTCATGGCCTTGATATCACCAACACTACTGCCTATAAATACAAACATTACTCTACTTCCTTGACCACTTCTATGGATCAAGTGCTTTCCTCTCGATCTTCATAACTTTCAGTCTCTAGTTGTTTAATCTCCATTTACACCTATGGAAGTAGCTAAGATCGATCTTCTCATTTTTCCTTGTACTGTCTTTCTTTCAGTTAACAAGTGGGCAGGGAACACCATATATACTATCAGACCCTAGTACTTGAATATCGAGTTCCAAAGGTCCCCTCTATATCTGAGACACGATTCACTCTCATCAGCTTCTGGCCTGTGAACATAACACCTATAGACCCGGGCCAACCCTATTCTTGGTATACAGGAGTAGCATCACAGGTAGTTTCTTATCTTCTTTCATTTTGCTCTTCTATATCTTTTCATGTGTTCCCTTCTTCCATTATGCATCTCTCATATATCGATTTTTCTTCTTAACAGTTGAGCCAAGGCGTACAAAATCGTCTCGATGGATGTTGGATAAATTATGAACCAGGGAAGACGAATGGGGAACTCTGGGAAGATGAGTATAACAAACACGGGTCCTGTACCATTCTAGAATTTCAAGCCCCTTTCATGTACTTCATGAAGGCATATGACTTGTGGGTAGCTCGTGAAGTAGAGAAGTGGTTTCATCTTGAAAATCACCCTCCAAAAAAACTTGTCTCACCCAAATCTTTGAAGACTGCCGTCATTGAATGGCACAACTATACTCCATTGCTAATGTGTGATGAATCTAGGAAGGAGCTAGAGGAAGTTTTTTTTTTTTTTTTTTTTAAATTTACTGACAAAGATTAAGCGATATCAGCTTCTCTGTAGCAGTCTGTTGGGTGACAGAGCACTCACTCTACCCTGAAGGGGACCGCTACAATCGTGAACCCATCGCCTGTCCCTTATCAGATTTTTTATTTATAATAAAAAGAAATTAAATGAGGTAAGGAATGAGGGACTAGGCCAAAACCATTCCAACAACAAACCAAAACAACATACCAAATGACATTGTTTATTATACCCATAAAAACCAGACAATCCTCCCATTATAAAAACCGATAATTTGGAAAACCCAAATAATCCACCTGCAAGAACCCATGAAACTCAGTAGGAGGATTATCATACCAAGTAAATTATGCATTTGACAACCCCAAGTTGCCATCTTGTCAGCTACCATATTTTCTTTTCTAAAAATATGACTGCAACAGAAGTTCATTTAACGGATTATAGAAAGACAGTTGTATCAACGAACGCTTAAGTTCTATGGAGGAGAAAAAGTCTTAGAAGAGAAGCAAGCTACCACACTAATAGAGTCATTTTCCAACCATAAGTAGGCCGACCCTCTATCATAAGCAATTTTAATTGCCAAGATAACGACATAAAGTTCAAAATAAAAAGAAGTATTTCATCCAAGTGATTGACAAAAACTCCCTAAAAAACCACCTGAGGCATCATGAAACACACCCCCATAAGCTGCTGGACCTGGATTGTCTTTTGCTAAACCGTCAATATTTACTTTGATCCAAGAAAAAATCAGAGACTGCCATAAGATATGTTGAATTCTAGGAGCCTTACCACATTTAGGAGCAACTCCAAAAAAGGTCAATAAAAAGGCATCAAGAACACCCTTATATGACCAGGAGCAACTCCAAGAGGAGGTAGGTCTGTGCTTCAATAAAATAGCAAAAGGAGGAATTTATCGATTTTATCCTGTAGACTGTCCTGAAATGTTTCAGATGAAAAAAAAAGCGACTCTGTTTTGAAACAGGGGAATGTTTATTCCTGCCTGCTAATCATTCTATTTCTCGTCTCTGTTCCTCTCCTAAGGTCAAGAGTGTCCCTTGTACATTTACTATGTATCTATTTTCCGTCGGTGGCGTTCCTGTTCACTTGCTACAGTTGAATTACTGTTGATAAGGAATAGTATTGGGTTTGGGCCTGCATGTGGGTTTTTGGCTTGGTAAAAAAAAGCTTTATTTTTTTAGGTGCCGCATCATTCTTCTGGATCTTTCGTGTTTTCTCTCGCTCGCTCTGTCCAATACAAAGACTACAAACTCAGAAAAGGGTCTCCCTTCTCGCCAGCTGCTCTCATTCTCTCACTATTCTTCGTCGCCCAATCTCTGCAATTGTCAGCAAAATCCGATCCAATTCATATCGATTGGTTGAAAGGTGTCGCAGGAAACTGCTACTAAAACTCGAAGCTTCCTCCGCAGATCGGAAATAACATTGCCCGGTGAGATTTTGTGGCAAACTTTCATGCATGAATCTGTATATTCGTATTGATATTTCATAACGATTACGTTCTTATAGAAACAGTACAGAAATATGTTTGTATTCTCATGTGTATCCCAAATTGAGTCTATTCTATCTATTTATGGAGTCCACCACCTCCATCACCTCCAGTCAGGTATGGCGACCCTTCTCCTCTATGTGCAAGGGCGAGCGCAGCTTCTCTTATAAGTTCGGGGACCGGTAAAGTCCTATTCAGTTTACCCAGTTCAGGCGGTGCAGTGAAAAAGAAGAAGTCTGGCAGTCGGGGTTGTTTTTGATCCGGGAATGGAAGGATAGAACGGATTTGTTTTTTTTTTTTTTTTTTTGGATTAAATAGAATGGATTTTGTTGGTTTTGTGTAGATGAACTTAACCAACTGTTCAGGTCTCAAATTAGGAGTGAGTTGTTGGCTGTGCCGATCATGTTATTGGCAATGCATGTATATAGGAACTTGATGTGTATCAAATTAGGGTCACGCCAATTGAGTTTTTCCTCCTGCAACTGAAGTTCTGAACAGTCCAATTCGTTGATTAGGAAGTAAAATTCCTTCATTGACTTACAAGGGAATCATAGTTGTAGAGCAAAAGTGCTAATCAAGTTAGTTTGAGCCGTGTGAATTGTATCTGTTTTTGTTTCTTCTCTTTTTTCTACGATATATATGTTTTGGTTTTTGGGAAAGAATTGATTTTCTTTACATTGAGTTTCATTGCAAACCTATTTGAAATGGGGGTTCTGCGGTGCATGCTGCTTTTGTCCAGTGAAAATGAATTTGATCAGTTTCCTGTATTTTATTTTATTTTGAAGAATCCGGCCGTTGATTTCAACTTTATGTGTCCAGGTGCAGCCTTCCATGACTATTTGTTGACAAAGACGAACGTAAGGCATCCTTAAGCAGTTGTTCAAATTGCAGACTAAAGTTATATTTGATCCATGCAATTCAAGGTTTAACAGTTTAGTTTTGTTTAGTTTTTTTCAGGTTATGAATATTTGGGCTTTATATAAGGGGTTCAAACCAGGCGAGTCACCTCTGACACCTATGTTCCATTATTTTTGTTTCTTACATAAGTTGTTGGAATTGAGGCACAGAGAATGGTTTTGAGTAACAATTTAATGGCCAGTAGTTGTTTATTGAGCTCTCATCTGTGATAGTTCTATCATTATTTATTTTTCTGTTCTAATATCACCAAGACAATACCGCAGTGATGACAATGATTGCTTACATTACATCTTAATTGATGAAAAGGTAACTCAATGATACACAAATAACAGACAACTCAACATTGATTTACAAACTTACTTCTCTTTGGTTTCTCTGTTCATCTGAAATTTCATTGAATTCTATTTTTCTGCACATAAATAAGCATCGCATATGTAAACTACCTGATTCACAGCTTCGTTCAGTTATTTAGCCTTCTATAATTACTCCATGTCCATATGTGACTATCTCAGTTTTGGCAGGCAAATGCTTATGAGGCCAATCAATGTGTATTGAGGTACTCCAATCGATGTGTATTGAGGAAATGCAAACAGATATACATTAGGTGTTAACTAAATTGGAGGCCACAAATTCATAAATTCATAAATTTCATATCAATATCACAATTGTCTTCATCGTTTTCCATAATCCAATGACATCTTCTCTTAGATATTTAGTTGTGAGAAGGACATAATGTTTAATTACGATTGCATTGGGGTGAGATTTTGTGAAGGTTTAGAATATCATGCTTTTACTATTTTGTATTTTCTTTTCCTTCTGTGATCACTTGCTATTTTTTTAATATCTTATTGTTTATATACTGTTTCTTACAGCATGAGTGATACCATAAAGACATTACCCGACTCTGAGGGATGGCTTTATCACGGTAAGTAAAATGTCACTAAAACGTTGTGAAGTATGTTCTTTGTTAGAGTTGAGGACGACTGTAGTTTGGGGAACTTTTATAAATACATAATGCCTATTAAATTGTATTTCCATGTTTCATGAGCTTCATTGTTTAGTCCCAGTTTACAAATTGATAAAAGCCCTCCCAAACTATGTTCCTTGCCTATAGTAGTTTGATATTTGTAGCCAAAATTAAGCTTGGTTGTTGATGACATTTTTAATCTATCTGGGTTTGTATTGTGTACTGAAATAGGGGGTTCATGGAAAATTTATGTTGTTTTGCTTCTTAATTTAGTACTCTAAAATAATCAAATGGTCTATGGTTCCTCTCCTTCAAAGGAGAACAGCTTGAGCAGAATAATTAATGCTTGGTATGATGAAGGTTTTATTTAATCTTAAGAGAATTGTAATCACTTCTTTTTACTTTGCTTGCAATAAAACAGGGAACACTTCCAGGTCATATTTTGTTTGACAATATTGACTTTTACCCAGATGCAAAACCTGATTCACTTTATTTCTTTTCTGTAAGCGTTTACTTCTCAATCAGTTTGCTTTGGACTTGGCTCAGCTAACCTTTCACTTGATTATCTAAATATTCTTTTATATATTTTAGGTACCAGATAAGTACATCTTCCGTTTTGGTGACATGATCATAATAAGACACACTATCTTGCTTCTGTTTTTATGTTGTATGGGATTACTTTCTGTATGAATTTAACATGCCCGCTATCCTCCATGTTTTGGTCATGTTCTTAATGTCCGTAGTTTTGTCTTTTTTTGCTCAAAGGAAGAACTCATTATTACTTTACAAATTTGTTGCTGAATGCTTCTTCAACGGCAGACTTGGCACGTTGAGGGTTATAACTGAAGCGGGACTTGATTCGAAAATTCTTTTGTAGATTTATTTTATGTTGATATGAATCTGCTATTTTTGATAAACAATGTGTTGTGCTGCTGTATATTATATGCTTAAGGAACTTCGTAGTTAGTTGAAACATTGGGGCAGTACACCTATAACTACAAAATGTTACTATCGATTTCAAGTTTAATGACTAAAATGACGTTTCCTCAGATAGGCAAGGCAAAAGTACGCTAAAGTACCGCGCGTTGTAACTTTCTAGTTTGTACTAGACGTAGTACAAGAGAATAAGACACAAATATCGTGCATATTTGCAGCCAGTACTTGTTTGTAGTACATATTCCATTTTCCTTTTGAATTTCTGGCCTCAAAATAATAAGAATCCAACACTAAATAGCTTCTGTATTGTATTTACATATATTCTGTGTTTGGCTTTACATGATTACATGGTACAAGTATTGGCGTACTGCACAACAATTAACAGTGTACTATATTTACATAGAAAAGCAACCACCGCTACTCCTCCTAGCTACCGTCTTAACCGCCGGAGCATCCCTAGTATTAAAACCGACGATTTCCCATCTCCGGTGAGCCGACGGCCTCGGAAGATTCTCTGGCACAATGGTCTCCAGCTCATTGGCTCTCCACTTTGGGCACATTCTCTTGTCACTCCACTTTGCAACTTTCTCACTTGACTCCATCACCAACGGCGGCATACCTTGAGCAATAGTTTCATGGCTTTGGCCACTCACCAAACCACCCATCTCCGACCCAACCATAACACAAGCCATGCCCACAACACATCCCCTACTCCATGATCTTCCATCGCTTTTGTTCCTGCACAGATCAAAATTTGACATAACTTTCAGTTGTGGTCATTACAGAACTAAGAAAGCTAGGGTTTCCGATTACTAACCATGCAAGTGGTACTTGATTCGTCTTTGAAGAGGAAGAAGGGCCTGAGCTTTGAGATGGAGGAGGCAGCTGGTTAAGGCTGCAGCTGAAGCTTGTCATGGCCATTTGTCTCTCTCTTAGATCAAGATCTTTAAGCAAGGAGGAGGCAGATATATAGGACAAGAGGAAGGTGGGTTCGGTTGAGTTAGGGTAACAGACAAGGACTGGGACGGTGAGAGTTTGTAATTGGACACGTGGGTTGGACCCTAGCCTCCATGAAAGACGAATCATTGCTTGCCGTCTCGAGTCACCTGTGTAGGAGACGCGTGTAGGAATGAGGTTCCTGTAGTCTTATGCATGTAGTTGCAGGGCTTTCACTTTCATCACAAAGCTCAACGACAAGGATTTACTTGGCTTTCTGCATCTGTGAATTGGTTCAAGTTACATGTTAGAACAATCTTTGGTATACCTACCTCACTCTGACCTTAGACTAATCAGCTCATGATTCATGAATGCTACCAAATTGATCATTTTTTTTAAAGGAGTACCAATTCATTGATAATTGCTTCAACAAATTTTAAAACAAGTCAGGGTTTAAAGCGGATCAATCTAGAGGAGGTAATTTGAAATTTATGTTTTGTTGCGTATGTTTCTAGTCCTATATGTATCTTATTTATGAAAGAAATAATATAAACGATACTCATAAGCATAAAATAACATAACTTCATTATCGTGTTTAATCGTAAATTAGTTAGGCATATACGTTGATTTTCTCAACACATTACGCGACCGTTTGATTTTAAAAATTTCGGAGCCGTACTCTTTGATATTTATTTTGTTATGTATTTTAAACAAAAGTATCGGCTTTACACATTTCTTTCAAATATGTTTAAACCACATATAATTATCTTATTTTTTTTTTTTAAGTAAAGGGCTGGTGCGGCTGCCTTTAACCCTTGATTAATGAAACTGTCGAATACAAGGGGGGAGACATTGAGCCTAAACCCCTGATTACAAAGACCTGAACTAATATCAGCAGTCTATACAAACATGTACTCAACTAGGCACCGACTAGCAAAGAGTGCTCTAATGGCTGCTCTATTTGCTTTAACACAGTGGTGACATAACGGAAAGTTAACTCGACTAATGCGAAGCATAATTTCCACAAACACAACTTTCCTACTATGTTGCCGCCAAAAAATAAATCCGACGACACTTAGCTTCACCCTACCACTAGGCGGCATCGACCAGTTGACGAAGCAAGGAACTCGCTGCATACCTAGGGTAGACATATTACCGCTACTATAAGGTTGCAACCATGTGCTAATACATGAAATTCGTGACCAAACTAGAGCGGACAAGGCACAAAGAGTGCACGCACCTACACCTACCGAAAAACGATAGGGACTTATTAAAACCACTGAAATAACAAAACAACTAATAAAATAAAACAAACCCACAACAGAAATGGCCCAGCCACTCGGCCCAGAAAAGGCCCACTTCCAGATTGAGAAGCCCATCATTGGCCCACAGCCTAAAACGGCGTCTATACAACCCGCATCGTCCAAAACGTCTCGCCCCGTCGACTGTCGAACCACCGCTGCTCTATGGCTTGAACTGCTCCACCGTCGACAAACCATCAGTACAACAGCATCCCGATCCCCACCTCCCAACCTTGACAGTCCGACTTCAACCTTTTGCAAATCCATCTTCCGCCCCGCCTCCAATCTTCATCGGATTTGCAGCGGATCACGCTCGGAAGCAACCATGGATTCACAAGCCGGATCAGATGTGACGATCTCGCGCCACGCAATCGGCCACCACCACTCTTTGCAAGATCAGACCCTGTGCAGTCACCGCCGTCGACTAAAGATGCCGTAGAATGAGCTAACTCTGCCCCTAGCCACCGATCACCAAGCGAAACAAACTTCGCCAGCATCCCGTCCGGCCACAGTCGACTCACGCCGGGAAGGCCAGTGGCCAACACAAGCATGGCGGCGAGGCCGGATGAGAGAACTTTTCCTCTTTAGGGTTTTCTCTCTTTGTTTTTTTTTTTCTACTTTCGGATTTAATTGGTGGATGAATGTTGTATTGATAAAAAAAATTTTGATTACACATGACCTCATCAAATCATGTGGCCTAACAAGTTTTTTGGTCAACAAAATTTGGATCAACCATCATAATTTTGTAGCTAATATTCTTTCTGCATGTAATTATTAGAAGTACTTGACTGTGAATCTGTGATCACATATTAATGCCCAGATTGTTTGAAAAGAATTTGTAAAAGCAAAAAAGGAAAAAATAATTAAATTCCAAAGATTTGACAGTGAAAGCTTTCCTTTTTTGATAGTGATTTTGACAAGGTCGTTATAGAAAGGACACCATCGTTTTACATTCCAGATATTTATCTGTCAGAAATATCTCAGGGTAAAAAGCCTGTGCCCCACACAGCCCAAAGGTCAAACAGAAACTGTAGCTGCACCAACGACGTCGTTTCGCCCCTGAGAAACCGACCAGTTAAATCTCAGCATTGAGCTTAAAAAGCAGTCATCGTGTAGATCGCCCCAAATCTCTCTGTTTCTGGATCACACCGAATCGTTGCTCTCCCTTAAACCCTAATTCCCATTCTCTTTTAAAACCCCCAAATTCCCGTCCCTTTCAAAAAACCCTAATTCCCCAAATCTCAGAATCCGGTCAAATTCGCCGCCAATTGCATCGAAATAGCCGAAACGAAAGCGACGCTTTTCGTCGGAACTGAAACTCGCAGCTTGGTAAGCCCAGAAATATGGTTTACAGTCATGGAGGAAAGTAAAGTCGGAAGCTTTGAAAATGGGAGTACGAGCGAGGGTCGGCCTCCGAACCCGGCGACGTACTGGCGGTGCTACGGCCGCGCCGACGGCGTTCCGGCGTCCCCGTGTAAGAAGACTCTTGTTCGTCACGCCTCTCTTGTGAGCTTCATTCTCAGCTTCTGCAAATTTTTAGTTTTTATTTATTTTCATATCTGGGTTTTGACTTTGTGGTTTAGTTTTGTACAGTGATCAATACCCATATGTTAATATTTGCTTAATTTGCTGTTTAATTTGATAATTTTTGGTTTCTGGTATGTTATCATGTTTAAGATGAGTTGCAAAGTATGCTACTTTGATCTGTGTTTAATTTATTTTTATGTATAGCGCTGGCATTGTTCCACTGTGTTTATTGTTTAATTTGCTATAAGTAGTAAAATTTGTTGGGGTACAGTTTTTATAGGATTTGAACAGTGTTTTGTAAGTTTTGATTGTTTGGTTTGGGTGTTGGTACTGTTTTCTGAAGTGTGTGAATGGAATTTTAGCAGATGAGGGCAAAGGGGTCAGACGTTACAGTTGAGCTAGGAGTTGAAGAAGAGAAGTATGAGTCCAAGTTCATTCCAATTGTGCGCTCTGGAGCGTGGGCTGACATTGGTTCTCGATCAAAAATGGAAGATGTTTATGTCTGTGTGGATGATTTTATGCATGATTATGGCCTCAAGAGTTTTACTGATGGCCCAAGTGCCTTCTATGGGGTATGCTTCTTTTCATGTCTATAGAGTTGCATACTTTTGGGTTTTATACTAATAGATACGATTGAAACTGTGATCTATTCAACCTGCTCGTTAACATCTTGACTATTTTGCAATTGAAATACTAATGTTTTTGGTTGGTCAGGTATTTGATGGACATGGAGGGAAGCATGCCGCTGACTTTGCTTGCTCAAATTTGCCAAAGTTTATTTTTGAGGATGAAGACTTCCCTTCTGATATTGAAAGGGTTATTAGTTCAGCATTTCTGCAAACTGACAATGCCTTTCAAGAAGCCTGCACTTTGGATGCTACACTTGCTTCTGGCACCACTGCGTTGACAGCTCTTCTTGTTGGAAGGTATTTTTCTTTTTGCTTTCCATCGACCCTCATCATTCTTTTCAATGTACATCAGCAACTCTTTGGTTCATTCTGCCATGCGTTTAGTGGTAAGTTGCATTCACATACATGGGGTTTCGTTGTTCTATTAATGAAAAGTTTAGATCTCATTCCTTGAGCTCAGTATCTCCAAAGTAATTTGATTTCAGTTTATATTAATGTCATTTGCCTTATTTGGATCTTACTAGTTGCATCTATCGCTCAAACAGTTCTGATTAACTTTTGGTTAAATAT
The DNA here is from genome assembly GCA_010134655.1 of Fragaria nilgerrensis. Classification (NCBI taxonomy): domain Eukaryota; kingdom Viridiplantae; phylum Streptophyta; class Magnoliopsida; order Rosales; family Rosaceae; genus Fragaria; species Fragaria nilgerrensis. The sequence goes on along the minus strand of CM020978.1, from coordinate 27,884,208 downwards.
GGGTATCTATTTATTCAGTTGTGAATGTTCTGTTACTTTGTACTTTGAGTTCTGATATAATACTGATGATAGTACAATTTGGGTCACTATTTATTCGACATTTATGTTTATTGATCTTTGTTTCTGATGACAGGTTGTTGGTGGTAGCTAATGCTGGAGACTGTCGAGCAGTGCTTTGCCGCCGTGGAAAAGCGATAGAATTGTCAAGGGATCACAAACCTATATGCAGCAAAGAGATAAAACGGGTCAAGGCATGTGGAGGATCTGTGTATGATGGCTACCTTAATGGGCAGCTTAATGTTACTCGTGCTTTAGGAGACTGGCATATGGAAGGATTGAAGAGCAGGGATGGTGGGCCACTCAGTGCAGAGCCAGAGCTTAAGACTCTAAAACTAACAGAGGAAGACGAGTTCCTTATCATCGGCTGTGATGGGATATGGGATGTGTTTAGGAGTCAAAATGCAGTGGATTTCGCTCGTCGCAGGCTTCAGGAGCACAATGACCCAGCCACATGTAGCAAGGATATAGTTGATGAGGCTTTGAAGAGGAAGAGTAGCGACAATTTGGCTGCTGTCGTAGTTTGCTTCCAACAGCAGCCTCCACCCAATTTGATTGCCCCTCGCTCAAGAGTGCAGAGGAGCTTCTCGGCAGAAGGGTTGAGGGAGTTGCAAAGCTTCTTGGATGACTTGAAAACTTGAGATGATGACGAAGGGTTTTGTGTTTTTCTTGTTCTTCCAATTAAAATTTTCCATTTTAGTTTCATTGAGATCCTCGAGTTCCCAACTGTACCATATGCGGCGGCTAGTCGGTAACGTAATTTGTTTCTTTGTATAACTCTGATTTAACTGGTTAGGCACCCCTTGATGTTTTTGCCTTTTCTACTTACATTTGTGTGGTTTTACGCATTTGCTATTGGTTTGGATTTTGTTTGTTCGTGATAGTTGTTTCTGCTATAGAGAAAGTGCTGGAGTTTTCCCGTTTGTGCTATATTTCTATTAGCAGAGTAAACAAAATGACTGAATTCTGGAGCATTGCTCTTGTATTTTACACTTCGCAATATACAGATCTGTTTTTCTCTAACAATCTCATCTTTTTTGGAAGTTAAATGCTCTAATGGAATAAGCAAAGATAAAGCCAAACAACACTGAAAACCCCACAATCACCATTGAAACGACGGCCAGAAAATCGTGCCTGTATCCAAAGTAACTTGTCAGAAAATCTTCAACAGCTTCGCCAGTATCAAGTTTGTGCTCTATGTCTCCAAACTGCGAAGCGGCCATTCCATACAAGGTCCAAGCAACAGGGCAAATCCAATAGTACCATTTCCACCATATAGGTATTCTCTGTCATAAACACAATATTCAGTTCCATATTGCAAAGAATGCGCATGTATTTTAGGCACCTATCTGTGTATACATGCGTAAACTTACCGATGGAGGAATGACAAATCCTGAAAAAAGGTTCCATATTGCATAGAAGGTAGATGAACTTATAGCAGCAATGTTGTGGTTGGGAGTGAGTGCCATGGTCATCATGCCATAGAATGTGAAGTACAATAAGGTGAAGTACATGAAGAAAAGGTACCAAAGGAACTTGGAAACTGTCCAATCGAATCCCATCATTGTGTATACTATAACCCCATAGATAATTGTCTGGATGAAAATGTAGGGAACTTCAATCATCATCTGCAAGAGAATGGGACCTGGTGAGCATTGACATTATGGATGATGAGGAATCTGCATCTGAAATGGATGTCTCAAGGGAAGAGTATTTACCTGTCCAAAAGCATAAGGCAAAGCCGAGTACATACCAGCTGCTCTTTCTCTGTAAAATACTGTCCTCTCAACATCCACAATTGGCTGCACTGAGGCGGAATTCTGGACCCCGAGAAAGATTACAGCAGAATACATAGATCCCATTGCATTGAAGATATCTTGCTGCTTGCTTCTGTGATCCCAAAACAAGTTTGGACATGGACATTAAGATATTGAAACATTGAAGTCCATTTTCATGCTTTTGAGTTTATTGCTCTACATACCTCTTTGATCCAAGATCCCAAAATATCATACCAAACAAAAATGCGATGAATGTTGTGAACAAGAGTCTAACTGCACTATATGATGGGTTTCGCCAGTAGGACCAGTGTTGTTTCCATAGGCAGGCCATGCATTGCTTGTGAAAAGATTGTGAATAGCGAGTAGGGAAGTACAGGTCTTTAGAACCTGGAGGAGGTATAGACAGTCCTTTGATCAGGTCTTTCGTTCTCCTGAACCATTCAGGATAGTGTATTAGTTATATGTCAGCAAATATCTGAAAGAGACTTGAAAGCAAAGTAATCTCACTTGTATAGTTCTGATTTCTTGTACACATCTGTAAAGTTGACCCCAAGAGCCTCTTCTTGTGCTGCTGAAGTAATCTCCAACATCCAGGTTGCAGGATTATATCCATCTTTAATTTTAGGAACACCATTAATTCCCTTTATGCAACAAAACTCATTTGTGTCAGTTTCTTTAGCAGTCTCTTGGCAGGAAAAAAAGTTACGGTTTTTTCAAGCAGTCCTGACCTCAAAGTACTCTATCAGATGGGAGGAATGGAGGCCTAATGGACCAGCATATATTGGCTCACCTCCTAATTTGAGAAGAAGAAGCTGCAATGAAACATGAACCACTTGAAACATTTACTAGAATAACAGGTTATTGGTTATTCTCTGGAAGACTGGAACTGATGTGAGTGATATCTAACCTCATCAAAAGATTCAAATATATCTATGCTAGGCTGGTGGATTGTGCAGACCACAGTTCGTCCTGTGTCCACTGTGTTCCTAACTGTTCTCATCACTATTGCTGCTGCCCTGGCATCAAGGCCAGATGTTGGCTCATCCATGAAAATTATAGATGGATTTGCAACAAGCTCAACGGCAATTGTCAGTCTTTTGCGCTGCTCGGTTGAAAGACCAGTTACACCTGGTAGTCCTACAAGTGCTCCCCTTAATGAAGTCAGCTCCACAAGCTCCATTACTTCCTCAATAAACATCTACATTCATTAAATGTCAGATTCGGAAACAACTTGGTAACCCTGAAGAGACCAAAAGAATGTCCAATCCATATTAACTAGTACCTTTCTAGTAGCAGGATCAACCTCTGGGAGTAGCCGAAGCCAAGCAGAAAACAGGAGGGATTCATAGACTGTAACATGAGGAGAGTGGATATCAGTTTGCTCACAATAACCTGATATGCGAGCAAATGTCTCTTGCCTTTTACTGTACCCAGATATCATGATGCTTCCATCAATGTATCCACCAGTTTTCCTTCCGGCCAAGACATCCATTAGAGTGGTTTTGCCTGCACCACTAACACCCATCAGGGCAGTTAAGACTCCTGGTCTAAAAGCACCACTTACACCTTTCAACAGTTGCAGCCTATCCTCCTTAACACCCTGAGCTTTCATTTCCTGAAAGGGAGCAGAAAATTCTTTCACTTGGTGATTCACCTTATGGATAGAGGGTAACTCTAGCAAAATCAGAAATTACATGTGGCATGTCTATGGCATATCTGATCTCATCGAAAGCAAGGGAAAGGGGTTGAAAAGGAAGAACCATTCCTCGCTTTCTTCTCCCATTAGCATTATCACTTCTTCCTCCACTTGTAGATGATGACAAGCTTGTTGCACCTTCAACAATACTTTCTGCATTGTCATGTAGAGAAGCTGTGCTCAAATAGAGCATATGGAGGATTTAAAACAGAAATGTTCATGAGTACTGAACTATATGACTTACCAGAAGACTTATTTCCTCTTGATAACAGCTCAATGAACTCTCCAGTTCCGTTACCATTTCTCTCCGCGATGCTTTCCTTGGACAGTACTGCCTGAGGTTTCCCAAATGCTGCAGCATCAACTCAAATATCCGATCAATACATCCAAAACTGAAAACACCAAGAGCATATGGATGCTGATACTTACGATCAAGATATTGTAGAGCGAAAGTAATGATGATGTTGAACAGAAAAGTGTATCCAATTAAAGCTGCTACTCCAATCCAATACCAATGTGCTTCTGGGAAAATGCCATGAGACTGCAGGACCATTACTCCCAAGGATTCTGTAGAACCAGGTGGCACCTATAACATAAAAATATTTCCACACAAGCCTTCATCAGTCATTTAGTCCTAAATATTTAAATTACAGAACAATGAGAGAGAGATGATTACATGGCTCCAACTCTTTCCGAGAAATTCATTCACGGCTATGGCATTTTGTCCATACATCAACGGTGAGATCCAGTACCCCCACAACCACCATTTTGGTACAGCCTCTAATAAAATAAAGCCAAAGAAAAAGGTGTTGCAATGAAAATCTGAATCACATCAGCATTCATGAATAGGAAGCTATCTTCTATTATTGGATCACCTCGAGATAAGACAAATCCACCCAAAACCAAGATTACAAGTAATGCAAAGGTTCCAAATGTGCTAGCAACTATTACATCCCTTCCTATTGCAGCCATGGCCCTGAACAACCCGGACGCCATCTGATTTATGCACACCAGTATCATGTACTGTTTGAGGAACCTGCAATGTAGTGCTCTCATCAAATTCTACACATTCTGCCGAAGTTAAATTATGATGTTTCTTTTTGTCACCTTTCAATATGTGGATCAAATCCTATAACATAATAAGTAATGATCACCCAAATGAAACTCTCTACTAAAGTGATTGGGATCTTGAGTATCCATCCAGGTATTGAGTATGCCCATGCAGGATAGAGAGTAGGTCTCTTTGCTTGTAAAAGATGGGAAGTTTCATAATGGCCATGTTCAGCTCTGATATTCCATTAAACATAGCTACAATGACCGCAAAGAACAAAGCACCAAGATAGATTCCCCCATCCAACACAGAGCCTTTATGCATCTCAACTCTCATAAATATTGTTGTTGTTATAGAAGCTAAGATGATCAGCTGAAAAGGGAAGGGGGAAATAAACCAACAAGTTAGTCTCACTTTGAGGTCATGTACCAATCTTTCAATGAAAATTAGTATTGGTTATGGTCAGTCCATAGTTTCAAGAACTGAAGTCAAATACTAAAAGGAAATGTTGTACTTACTAGGGCCAATTTGAAAATGTAGGCAAATGAGTTCCTCTTCATGAGCAAAAACTCTCTAGAAACACAAGCTCTGAACAACTCCGTCTTGCTAACACCGTATTTCTTAGCTGTTAAAGCAGCACGATGGCTTTTGGACCTGTCGAAGGGACTAGCAAGCTCATCACCAAGTTTCTGGCCAATATGAAATGCCTGGAATGCTTCAGCAAACTCATTGACAGTAACATATCTGTAAGGCTCATGTAAACGTGCCCAATACTGCTCTTGGTCTTTCCTGGATGTCACCTATCATACCCCCACAAATACTGATGTTATTACAAGATGGAAAGCTATGGTGAGTCAGGCTGGAGAGTACTTAAACATATACATGCTAGAAAGTGAAAGTTTTCAAAAACAGAATTACCTCTTGCAAGAAATCAGCAACCCCTTTCCTCTCAGGACATTTGAACCCCATGAATTCAAAAAAGCCGAGCACACATTCGCGTGGACCCTGATACACTATTTGGCCATCTGATAGTAGAATTATATCATCGAATAGGTTATAAGTTTCGGGGGCTGGCTGTAGGAGGGAAACAACTCCAGTTCCCCTAAGAATATGGATAGATTGCCTGAGTGAGTTTACTATCTGGAAGTTGTTGAACTGTCCAAACCAGTTGATATCTCATCCATGAAGAGAGCTCTTACTGGTCCAACAAGCATCTCCCCTATATCATTATCATCTTGAATATTAAAGATACCAATTCAAAGTGCATGGTATAAACATAACACATTGTGTAACTAGGAGGTAAGAGAATGCAGTAGAAAGATTTATAGCCTGGTTAATGTCATACCTATTGTGACTCGCTTTCTTTCTCCACCCGAGATGCCTCTTACCATTTCATCCCCCACCGTAGTATTGGCACAAACCTCAAGTCCCAAAATCTAGAAGAAATATATAACCAGAATATATAAGTATTAAATTCTTCAGTGTATCTTCAAGTTGAAATGAATTTCAAGATGGTACCTTGAGAATATAATCAGCAACTACACTACTCTCCTGCCCTTCTAGTGCTGCTGCCTGAAGAATTTAAACAAAAAAGACATGAAAATTTCAAACTTTTTTTCTTATGTACATGAAAAGTTTTGTTCTTTATGGCTCATCAATCTGGTTACTCACCTTCTGGTAGATATCAATGTCTGGATCAGGCTTAATATTTTCCTCCTTCTCTCTTCTAGACAGTTCTGCCAACATTTCTACAATGTTTCCAAATATGAAATCAGGTCCTTTCTAAATCATTAAATCAAAATGTATCAGATACATGGTGCTTGGAGTCTTTTGACTGACCGCAATTTGACCCAACTCCTTGACATCTAGCTGAGAAAGCCAGTGTCTCCTTAACTGTCATTTCTCCTATGTGAAGATCATTCTGACTTATATAAGCTGATGTTCTCTGAGGTACAAATTCTGCCATACTGTGCCCATTATACGTAACATCTCCTGAAGACTTAAGATACATCAATTACCCTATTAGACCAGATTTTTACTGAAGGAAATCCATGACCAGAAAGGGATAATGTTAACTGTTCTTACTTTTAAATCTTTACCAAGTCTTCCTGCAAGAGCCAATAGTAATGTGGTTTTTCCGGAACTTGGGGGACCTAAAAGCAAGGTCATTCTGCAAGAATTGAAAGAACTGTTTGATAAGATCTAGAATGCATGGATGATTATAGATACCGGTAAGTCAGTAACATATCCAAACATACCTTTGGGGCTTGATAATGCCACTAACATTTTGAAGGATTGTTAAGGATGCCTTTCTACTTGGAAAAATGTGAAGATAATGTAACCATCCCTATTGAAAGTGAGCATCATATGAAGAGATGAGTACCAAACTTAGAATAGAACTTGTACTGATCCAACTGTAACTTACCTGTATCATATTGATGGCGAAGTTAAGTAAAGTAGGCAGTGCTCTGCTTCCCAAATAAACTTGTGCCTCCACAGTTAGATGCTCAAACCGAACTTCAATTGTTGGCATGTCAAGTCCAACTCTGTATTAAAATTTGGAAAGAACAACACAAAATCATTGAAATTTTTTCTAAATATTATAGTTTGGATGTTAAAAGTCTATATGTTCATGAAACTCACCTGTCAATTCGGTTCTTGAGCTTTAACAAGAACTTCTCATTATCTTTCTCAGCATTGTTAACCAGCCTCTCCAACAAAGTCTTCCTCTCAAGTAAACCAAGGTTTTCGACATCAACCTCTCTAGCTTGGCCCTCCCCATCAATGAACAAGCCTCTACCGATACGCAAACCAGTAGGCAGCCTCTCAATTGCAGCCCATTTGAGAGCTTCTTCATCGTCTTCACCCCGAAAAGACCTTGAAAACACTTCCATGGTGAGGTTTCCCCACCTGCAGTCCAAAGGGCCTAAGCAACTACAATGTTTGCATACATATCACGCTGAATAATTGAGGTTCAGCATCTAGCTATAAAACTTCTATAATGACTATATGCTTTTGAACAAGTAAAAGTGTCTTTCTTTCTGTCACTTTTCCCCACCAACATTCTTTTGAATATATGAGGTTCATGATGGTGGGAAGTTTGATCCTACTTTATCTCCTTGACTGACGAGGAGGAACTTATTATGGAAGTGTGCAAGTGAAGAAAGTAAAGTAGGTCATGATTCTTAAGAGGGTCGAGTTTGGTCCTTATATCAAGGAAAGAGGGTACATAATTTGCCTACTGATTTGCAAAGCACATAAAGGTTGTGTTTCAAACTTACAAGGACATCTTTGTAGCTCACCCAACTGATGACCCACGAAGAGAAAAGAACAAACGCAAAAGGGTTGGGCATTGGGCAGTGGTGGCCTGCAACTGCGACTGCCTGGAACGTTATGTATGTGGTTTTTAGAGATTTCGCGTAGGACCTCCTTATAGGTCACGTTATCATTGCTAATAGTATCACCAGAGGGATTCTCTTTGGTGCATTAGGGCATCCATATATGTTCATCATTGTAGACCAACTTTTTTTTTTTTTTTTTCCGATTACCATTGTAGACCATAAGACCAACTTGTGCATAAATTCTATATCCGGTATCACTGGTTTATCAGTTACATAAAACTAATCCCACTAGTTCATGAAACTGGTTGTCCATGTGTGTAAGTAGTATAGAATTTCTTAGTATATAGCACTAGGTGAAAGGTTCTATTCGATTACCATAAGCGTTTTAAAGATTGTGAATGTTTATGTTTTGTTTTTTGCTTAGACCATTTCACAAGATCAAAGTGTCAATTGCCTCAAAGGTTCATTTTCACACAGGTTACCCTTCTCAATTTTACCCAACAACCAAAGTGAAACAGTCAACTCAGCAAAGAAAAACTTTGAAAGAAAGGAAAAGAAAAAGAAAGTAGTACGACGACAAGAGTTTGTAACGAGTATGAAGTGCCTAATATACAAGACAGGAGTGTGCCATAATATCTTGTGCAAAGCATCATGAGAAAAGGATCCAATAGGTTGAGCTGTCTGCTACATGCTCCTATTCTTTTCTCTCAAAGCATTAGTCCAATTCTTATCTTAATAATCACATTTCTACTAAACAATTTCTTGGCCAATAGGTCTAATGGAATATGGTTAAGCTATTCACAGTAAGGAAAATATGCTGTCATGCACTCATATATATGCTGACTCCCTCATAAGTAATATTGTAATCGATGGATGATAGACTTGAGCAACATTTGGATTAGAGAAATCTGAAGGTATAAGGATAGTTGACAATCCTTCTATCCCACAAAAAATCTGAAGTTACTATTCTCTGCCAAGAAGAACAAGCTCTGAAGTCACTAACTCCCTCATGGTCTCAGGTAAATCATGCATATCATGTGTTTTTCACAAAGGATAGCAAGTCCTTGGTTGTCTTTGATTTCAAAGATCTTGTTAGCATATTCTAATAGGTATGTGCTTGGCCTTTCAAACTGTTATGTGACAACTAAGGTTTTTGTAAAAGCCTTGGCGCTCAAATCAGTCATGGGTTGAGATCTTGTGTTTGTGTCAACCCGTGACCAAATGGTTTGCGGTCCAAGGCTCCAGTAAGACATAATGATGCCCAGACCAAAGGTAAGGCTGAAACTGTCTGAGTCCAGACCAGTTCTCGTTGGTTGAGTCGTGGTCCACTGATGGACTGAGTAAGAGGATGTATAACCTTACTACTCCATGTTTAAATCAAACCTGTTTTACGAAATGTATCATTGTGTCCTTGAGTTAGCTCGTGACAACTGTGTTGGATCTGCAGCATATCACTTCTGTCCAAAAACTTTCTGAAGCAAGTTTGGCAGCTTTGCTTGCGTCATTCCTTTGATGCATGTCTGCCTATATATTGCTATAGCTTTGGCTATGCTCGTTGGTTGTTGAAATTTGCTGCATTGCATTTTCATTAATTGAGTCTAGTTTCATGCTTGCATTGTTCATGCTGCTCTAAGTCTTCCCTGTGATTATAAATCTTAGAGCTTGAACTAAAAACTCTTTTCATAAACTCATATCATGTTGCATACCATGAGGGATGTGTAGTGCAACCAACCCAAGAAGTGTTCACGGTTGAATCAACTATTGGGTAGCTGAATTCACGAACAAGGCTTCTGAAATCGTTTCCAGCTATGACTGCTTAGAAACAAGAGAGGAGATAGGTCTAGACTAGTTTGGGACTAGATAGGATAACATAGTGTTGTTGTATCCCTGGATCTGTTATTCTTGTAATAAGTCAGTTTTCTATAGTGGAAAGGTTTGTCCCTCAAGAGAAAGGGGCATGCAGTTTTTCTCCCTGCTACATGGTTTCTGCGAGTAAAAAACATCCATGCGTTGATTGTTTATTTACTGCTATTTACTTACTGCAAATTCGTATTATGTACCCTGGGATAGCACAAGCCATTGCTATCCTCTGAAACAAAAGTAAACGAAAATTTGAAAAAGGCCTATTCACCCCCTCCAGGACTTTCAAGTGGTACCAGAGCAGTTCCTAGCCTTTGCTAGTGAGATCCTCGGGTTTTTAAAATGGGTGATAGAGGCACCTCTGTGAATTTTCCTCCACTCTTTGATGGAAGAAATTATTCACAATGGAAAATCATGATGATCGCATTCCTTATTTCCCAAGATGATGGAAAACAATGGATGATGGTTGAAGATGGCTGGTCAACCCCACAACGGACCTCGATTATGGCAGGTGCAAGTGTGCCGAAGCCTAGATCTGAATGGACTGATTCAGAAAAATTTCTGCTCGGATGAATATCAAAACTCTCAACAGTTTGTACTCCGCTCTTTCTGAGGGTGAGCGCAAACAAATCATTACCTGTGTCTCAGCCAAACAGGCGTGGGAAGTTTTGCAAACAACTTATGAAGGTAATGAGCAAGTGAAAGAACAGATGCTCCAAGATCTTTGGTTAGATTTTGATGAGCTGAAGATGTCTGAGAGTGAGTCAATAGATGAGTTCTATAGTCTTATTCTGAACATAACAAATCAGTGTGCTGGTCTTGATGCTCCTATGGATCAATCTAGGATTGTCAGGAAGTTTCTTAGAGGTCTTCCCCCTAGCTTTAAGAATAAGAGAGTAGCCATACAAGAAGCCAAGGATTTGAGAACTTACTCCTTAGAAGAGCTAGTAGGGAATCTGAAAACCTATGAGGCTCATAAGAAGGGTTTGATGAAAGAGAAATCTATCGCTCTTTCTTCTGTCAGGGAAACCGATTCAAGTTTAAAAATTAAAATCCCTAAGGATGTTGAATACAGTCTAGAAGAGTGTGCTCTCCTTACCAAACAGTTTGAGAATTTTCTCAATAAGAAAAGAAAATCTTTTTCCTCAAACCGCAGCTTTGCAAAACCTAGATTTGGTGAGACCTCACAAGATAGAGGTCAGGATAGGTATCCTAGGAACTCTAGGGTTGAGTCTTCACAGGATAGAGGTCAAGATAGGAACTCTAAGGGAAAGAATGCCCAAAGAAACGATACATGTTTTGAATATAAGGGTGTGGGACATAGGGCGGCTGATTGTGCAAATAGGAGAATTCGCCCTCAAAAGGCTTTTGCAGCAGTCACTTACAGTGACAGTGAAGAGGATCCTTCTTCTGACCAAGAGGAGGACATTGTGGCTTTTACAGCTCGGTTTGTCCCCGATCCCTCTTTGGATCATGATGAAGAACCAGTTGCCTTCATCGCTACGGTATCTCAAAATGAGACTCCGGAGGATGAGGAGGATGAGGATGGAATGCTGAAGTTCACTAAACTTGTCAATGCCTCAAATTCCATGTTGTCCAAAATAGATGTTCTGACCAAAGAACTTGCAAAGTGTGAGAAAGAGAAAGCGGGGATACAAGCTGAGTTGCTATCCCAGCAAGAGGTGTGGAAAGTGGAAAAGTTGAGTCTAAAAAACTCTCTTAGAGCGTGTGAAGATGTCATAGAAAACTTTAATGTTGAGATTAGTGGTCTTAAAGCTGATAAGTTAGCACTTGAGACTTCTCTCAAGGAATCTCAACAATAGTTCTCTAGATTCTCATTAGGGTCCGAGAAATTGACTAAGATGTGTGGTATGGGTAGACCAGATAAGAACAAACAAGGTCTAGGATTTGAAACTGGTGAGAATTCTAAAAGTGGTGGAACTGTGTTTGTCAAAAGCAAAGTTCCTGATGTCAAGATTGTGACCAACAAGGTTGAGCCCTTGAAAAGATTCAAACCCGTTTGTCATCACTGTGGTGTTCCTGGTCACATTCGACATTTCTGTAGGAAACTCCAAAACAGTCAGTCCAACCCTAGGAGAAACCAAGCTTTCACCAGCTCACAGAACAACAAGTCAGTCATCGATCTGTTCACATCCTTCCAAACCACCCTAGAGAAATCCTTGCATGAGTTTGCTAGAATAGCTAAGAGTCTATCTGTCCCTGTAGCTAGAAAACCAAACAAGAACACAGCTTGGGTGAAAAAGAAGGATACCAACCCCCCTGCCCTCAAAGCACCACACATGGAATCGAAATTGTTTGTTATCTCTGACAGTGAGTCTGAGGAAGAAAACATCGTTTGCTTCTTGTCATGAGTTTGGATTAGTCTAAAACCTACCCTTGAGTCTAAAACTGTTGCGGTTTGTCGCATTGCTCTTACAGCTCTCACAGCGCGTTGCACTGATTCCTGGTACATAGATAATGGTGCGTCAAGACATATGACTAGAGATCCTAAGTGGTTCTCGTCCATGGATGTCTCTCATCCAGAAGGGAATGTTGGTTTTAGGGACGGAGCCAAGGCTCCAATCGTTGGAAGTGGGACAGTGAATGCTCCGGGTCTTCCCTGTCTGAAAAATGTTCTATTGGTCAAAGGTTTAGAAGTTAGTCTCTTGAGTGTAAGTAAAATTGTTGATGAACATGATTCGGTCACTTTCGATAAGCAGAGGTGTGTCGTGCTAGATGGAAAGGGTAAGAGTATAATGAGAGGAAAGAGAACTAGGGATCAATGCTATTGTGTGATAGCAAAAGAGAAGTTCTCCCCATAGATTTGTTTCAGATCTCTTATTAGTGAGGAACCCTTAGATCTTTGGCATAGACGGATGTGTCATTTGAACCATCAGGACATAGTAAAACTGTCCTCAAAAGAAGCTGTCAGAGGGATACCAAAGCTGGCAGGTATCCCCCAAGGTATGTGTGGTGAATACAAAGTTGGTAAGATGACTCGAACCTCCCATCCTTTGTTAAATGCAAATCCCACTACTCATGTGCTTGAATTGTTGCATTTAGATTTAGGCCCAGTTTGAGATTGTTGTGCTGTGAGCAAAATCACTTCTGAAATTGCTGTGAGCAGAATCACTTCTGATATTGTTGTGAGAGGAATCAGCTGAGGTGTTTGGTAAACTGTTTTTAAAAGTGATGTGAGAACAAAAAGCAATTAGTAGACATTGTATTGATTTGTTCTGTTTAATTACCAAAAATGACCCAAATTCAAAATGTGTATATAAAAAACCTATCCATGTTTTCTCTTGTACAACAAACTCAAGCTGTAATATAGCATATGCAGTTTAACCATAGAACTAATAGAAGTTCTTACAAAAACAAAACAACCAAGTTTTTGACGAGAATGGTTTTTCTTGAATAAAGATTAGAGATTTGAAGGCAGAGCAGCAGAAGAACAGTAGAATACTCATCAACCTCACTCTCACTCTCATTCTCAATGACTTCATCATCGGAAAAGGCCGTGTGCGTCACCGGCCGCAATGGCTTCATCGGCTCCTGGCTAGTCAAACCCTTTTAGAACGCAGCTACACTCTCGTCCACGTCTCCATCTACCCCGACTCTGACGCCTCCCACCTCTTTGCCCTCCCCGACGCCTCCCCCGCCACCCTCATCGTCTTCGAGGCCGACATCCTTGATGCCGACGCCGTCTCCAGAGCCGTCCAGAATTGCAAGGGCGATGAAGAGAAGATAGATTTCCGCAGAAGCAATTCGGGAAGCAACCCCATTGCTGCTTCTCCAAAACCTGATTTTGGGAGAATCACTTTCTCTAAAATCAGTTATATGGGTCATACCAAACACCTCAAATTCAACCCAGAATCACTTTTGGTCCCAAAAGCAGGTTCAAAAGCAGTCCCAAACTAGGCCTTAGTAGGACCTGTAGAGACCAAAAGTTTTGGAGGTCGAAAGTATGCACTTGTAATTGTTGATGATTTTTCTAGGTTCACTTGGATGAGATTTTTATCAAACAAAAGTGAAACTTTTGATAACTATTACAGTGTTGCTAAGAGAGTCACAAATGAAAAATTGAATGATAACATGCACATTGTTAGGATCAGATCTGATCATGGTACTGAATTTGAAAACTCTTACTTTGGAAACTATTGTGAAGAGTTTGGTGTGCATCATGAATTCTCTGCTCCCATCACACCACAGCATAATGGTATTGTAGAAAGAAAGAATAGGGTTCTTGTGGAGTTTTCTAGGGTCATGCTAGCTGCATCGGGTCTTGATCATTCGTTTTGGGCTGAAGCAGTCAACACTGCTTGTTACACCTTGAACCGTGTAATTCTTAGATCTGGAACAACCATGACTCCTTATGAGATTTGGAGAGGGAAGAAACCAAATATTTCTCATCTCAAAGTGTTTGGGAGTCCGTGTTTTATTTACAGGGACAGAGAATACTTGACAAAATTTGATGCTAAGAGTGACAAGCGTGTGTTTCTTGGTTATGCTGGGAACAGTCGAGCCTATCGGGTGTATAACAAGAAAACTTGCAAAATAATGGAATCTATAAATGTAGCTGTTAATGATGCTTTGGTTTGCAAGAATGATGGGTGTGTTTTGTCTGAACAGGTATCTGAACCGGAAGCTGAACCTGCTTCGTGTGAAACCAAGTCTGATCGAGGAGATGATGACTCTGGGATGGATGATGACACTGATCTTCCAGGATCCGGGAATGATGCTACACTTGCCACTCAGCCAATTCACAGGAGTGGCAAAAGACAAGTACAGAAGGACCATGATCTATCCCATGTAATTGGGGATGTTTCTGAACCTAGAAAGACCAGGAGTAAGACTGGTCAGTTGGTAAGCAATTATTCTGTGTTTAAATGCTTTACTGCTCTGCATAAAGATGATATCAACACCATAACGTACTATGGCTTTATTTCTATAATAGAGCCAAAAATGTTAAGGAAGCCTTGCTTGATGCTAATTGGATCAGTGCCATGCAAGACGAGTTGAACCAATTTGAAAGAAGCAAGGTATGGCATTTAGTGTCTAGACCTAGGGAGAAGAATGCCATAGAAACTAAGTGGGTGTTCAAGAATAAAACCGATGAGAAAGGCACTATCACCCGAAACAAGGCAAGACTTGTTGTGCAAGGGTATTCTCAAATAGAATGACTAGATTTTGATGAGACTTTTGCTCCTGTGGCTAGACTTGAGTCAGTTCATCTTCTTCTTTCTATTGCATGTTATTTGAAGTTCATTTCGTATCAAATGGATGCGAAAAGTGCCTTCTTGAATGGTATCCTCAAAGAGAAAGTGTATGTGGAACAGCCCCCAGGATTCCAGAGCCTTACCCATCCTGATCATGTGTATAGGTTAGATAAGGCCCTCTATGGTCTTAAGCAGGCTCCGAGGGCATGGTATGAGAGGTTGTCGAATCATCTTGTTGACCATGGATATGTGCGAGGTTCAGTTGACAAAATCATGTTTGTTAAATGCACCTCAGAGCACATTATCATTGCTCAAATTTATGTAGATGACATAGTTTTCAGGTCTACTTCTCCTTCTTTGGTACATGAGTTCACTGATCTCATGAAAAGGAGTTTGAAATGAGTCTGTGCCGTAAGTTGAGCTATTTTCTAGGTCTTCAAGTTGTGCAAGGTTGAAATGGTCTATTCATTTGTCAGTCTAAGTATGCTCAGGAACTTGTGAAAAAGTTTGGGATGGAAACTTCCACTACCCTCCCCACTCCTATGAGCACTAGTTGTAAGATCAGTGCTGACTTGACTGGTATTGATGTAGATCAAACCAACTATAGGAGTATGATTGGTAGTCTTATGTATCTGACTGCTAGCAGACCAGACATTGCTTATAGTGTTGGTGTGTGTGCTCGTTATCAAGCTAATCCCAAACAATCTCATGTCAAAGCAGTGAAGCGCATCATTCGTTATGTTGCTGGAACGTATGATCATGGGATTAAGTACACTTTTGACACTAATGTTGAGATTGCAGGTTACACAGACTCGGACTGGGCTGGAGATGCGAATGACAGGAAAAGCACTTATGGTGGTTGCTTCTTTATGGGAAACAATTTGGTCTCGTAGCACAGCTCCACCGCTCAAGCTGAGTATATAGCAGTTGGAAGTTGTTACACACAGCTCATGTGGATGAAGCAGATGCTTGCAGACTATGGTTTCCAGCAGGGTACGTTGTCTCTTTTCTGTGATAATACTTCTGCTATCAACATCTCAAAGAACCATGTGCTACATTCTAGGACTAAGCATATAAAGATAAGATATCATTTCATCCGTGGTTTGGTTGAAGAGAAATTGCTTGAGCTCACGTTTATTCCAACTGAAAAGCAATTGGTTGATTTGTTTACAAAACCGCTTGACAATGCTAGGCATTTGAGTCTCTGCAAGGCTATAGGGGTGTGTGATAACAAGTAGATACTTCCCCTATAAGTGTGTGTGTGATAGCTCGTGTATCTTTTTTAAAAATAAAAATAAAAATAAAAGTTTTTTGTGTCTTTTCTTCTTCCTTCCAGTTTTGGGATAGTTAGATGTCTTGATATCCTTAGTCAGTTTCTGAACTTGACCTAGGTGACCATCCGTAACTCTTCTGCCTTGATTCGGTCTTACAGTTCATATATGTTTGTGCACATGTTTTGACGTTGTTAAATGTGGTTTGGAACGTGTTGTCAATCTGCAGTCCTCTAAATTGCTCACCTGATGTACACCTTGGTTGCATATAACTTGAGTTTGCACGTTTGGGATGAGATCCTTTCTGAGGGGGAGTTTGGTTTCCAAACTAATCTCAAAGCACACATTTCTCGGTCGTGATGAGCGATATAAGGGTGGGCAGAAACGAGATTGGTTTGAAGATTGAGGTTCAAGGAACCTAATAACCTAGGCTAGTCTCAAAGTACACATTCTTTGGTCGTGATGAGCGATATGAGGGTGGGCAGAAATGAGACTGGTTTAGGCCTGAGAAGTGTTGGTTGGAACATCTTGAAAGAACAAATGACAACTTCAAACAAGTCCTTGAATCTGCTGGTCCTCTACTTGTTCAAATAAATACAGTGAGGATTCCTGAGATCTATTCTATCCTTCGATGGGTTCAGATTCTATGTCCCTTTGGGTGTTCTTGTTACACGATGGGTTCAGATTCTATGTCCCTTTGGGTGTTCTTGTTACACATATTGTCCAAGGTCAGCTAATCTTGTAAACAATGACACACAATCTGTTACATGGACCTATGAGGACGATTTCTCAGTTGAGGCTAAAATGCAACAAAATTGGACTGAACTTTTATTGGCCGGTTGGAGCCATTGGACCTTGACACTAGTTTCTAGTGATATAAGGATGGCATGACTTACTAAGGACTTACTAAGTTTCCTAAAAATGAATGGTTCCCTCTGAAATTCTCACTGCCCAGTTTGTTACTCTGAAGTGTAAAAGGCACCATGTGTTTATCTCTCTTACACATTCACTAAAAGAACTGCAAAGCAAAGTAAGGACCATTGAGACTTGTCACTATCACAACCCTATATGATTTGCTTTTGTTTTGGTCAAGGTTGGTTTGTTTTGTTATGGTGTGTCCCTTGTGAGTTTATGCTTAATCTGGCTTCAAGAACCAAGGATGTGTTTTCAGTGGCTACTGTCCAAATTTGTTGTTGTTTAGTCATTTTCTTGTTCCTGGATCAAACAGATACAAAACAAAGTTTTTTTTTTATCCTATGCATACTCTTAGGGGGAGTATATACTTGTTTTTGTACTTTTTCTGATGTTAGCATGTGTTTACGTGGCATAATGGGGTTTGCCCATTGGTTGTTTTCTGGCGGTTGTGCTTGTTGAGCCCTCATGATTGCATGGCAGTTATTTCTCTTAAATAAAATAGCCGTTTTTGAAAAAGTTTTTGGGTAGTGGGTTGGGAGGTTACCAAGTACTTTGATTGTGCTTTTTTTTTTTTTTTTTTTTTCTGCTTCCACATAGTCTCCTCTCCTTCCCATTTTCCTCTTCGAAGCCTCCTCTCTGCCATTTCTCTCTCTTCATTCTTCTCTCAAGCTCTCCATCATGGCCAACCCCTTTCTGGTTTTGATGACTCCAGCTCTGAGCATTCTTTAGGCAGTCCTGTTGAGCCCATTGAAGAAGATGATGAGGACCTTTCTTAGTTTTGTTGTTAGGAATTCTGCTTTTTATCCGGTTGTTTGTTAGTTGTAGGTTTATGCTTTAAAAACCTCTCGGATAGTGTTCTCTGTTTTCCTTCGGCATTCCTTGCCAAAAAGGGGGAGAACTAGTTTGTTGTTTGTTTGTCCTTGTTAGTTTGTTGTTTGGATATTTGGTTTATTTATGGATTTTGGATATTTCATAGCTTCTATACCTTTTTGTGTGATGTCTGTTGTATCTGCCATTCTGATATATATCCATGTTACATAATTGGTTGGTTCTATGATTCTTCACTTGTTCTTGAGAATATTATGCAGGTTCTGTTTTGTGAAGGAATGCCAAAGGGGGAGATTGAAGGTATAAGGATAGTTGGCAATCCTTCTATCCCACAAAACATTTGAAGTTACTATTCTCTGCCAAGAAGAACAAGCTCTGAAGTCACTAACTTCCTCATGGTCTCAGGTAAATCATGCATATGCATATCATGTGTTTTTCACAGAGGATAGCAAGCAGAGTTCTGAGTCATTGGTTGTCTTTGATTTCAAAGATCTTGTTAGCATATTCTAATAGGTATGTGCTTGGCCTTTCAACTGTTATGTGACAACTGAGGTTTTTGTAAAAGCCTTGGCGCTCAAATCAATCATGGGTTGAGATCTTGTGTTTGTGCCAACCTGTGACCAAATGGTTTGCGGTCCAAGGCTCCAGTAAGGCATAATGATGCCCAGACCAAAGGTAAGGCTGGAACTGTCTGAGTCCATACCAGTTCTCGTTGGCTGAGTCGTGGTCCACTGATGGACTAAGTAAGAGGCTGTATAACCTTACTACTCCATGTTTAAATCAAACCTGTTTTAGGAAATGTATCATTGTGTCCTTGAGTTGGCTCGTGACAACTGTGTTGGATATGCAGCATATCACTTCTGTCCAAAAACTTTTTGAAGCAAGTTTGGCAGCTTTGCTTGTGTCATTCCTTTGATGCATGTCTGCCTATATATTGCTATAGCTTTGGCTATACTCGTTGGTTGTTGAAATTTGTTGCATTGCATTTTCATTAATTGAGTCTAGTTTCATGCTTGCATTGTTCATGCTGCTCTAAGTCTTCCATGTGATTATAAATCTTAGAGGTTGAACTAAAAACTCTTTTCATAAACTCATATCATGTTGCATACCATGAGGGATGTGTAGTGCAACCAACCCAAGAAGTGTTCACGGTTGAATCAGCTATTGGGTAGATGAATTCACGAACAAGGCTTCTGAAATTGTTTCCAGCTGTGACTGCTTAGAAACAAGAGAGGAGATAAGTCTAGACTAGTTTGGGACTAGATAGGATAGCATAGTGTTGTTATATCCCTGGATCTGTTATTCTTATAATAAGTCAGTTTTCTATAGTGGAAAGGTTTGTCCCTCAAGAGAAAGGGGCACGCAGTTTTTCTCCCTGCTACAGGGTTTCTGCGAGTAAAAAACATCCATGCGTTGATTAAACATTTACTGCTATTTACTTACTGTAAATTCGTGTTCTGTACCATGAGATAGCACAAGTCATTGCTATCCTCTGAAACAGAAGTAAACGAAAATTTAAGAAAGGCCTATTCACCCCCTCTAAGACCTTCAAAATCATGCATCATTTGAATTACAAGGAATACTGAATTACTGATTATATACCACGTTTTCATCTCTTTTGAAAATTAAAGGCTTTGATTGAAAAAGCAAAGACGGATCCAAAGAGCACTGAAATAGCTACAAGCACTATCGCAACGACACTGAGAAAGTCTTCTCTGTACCCAAAATAAGTCCTGGTAAAACCTTCCACAGTTTCGCCGGAATCAAGCCTGTCCTCAATGCCTGCGAACTGTGAACCAATCAATCCGTACAAGCTCCAAGAGACCGGGCATGACCAGTAGAACCATCTCCACCATATTGGAATTCTCTGTCACCAAGAAACAACAAGTTTGTGAGCTGTGATTCATAGGTTGATGTGTTAAGTCAAGTGAACATATTAGCATGCATAATGATCATCTGTCACATGTAATACTTACTGATTTGGGAATGACATATCCTGAAAAAACGCTCCACAGTGGGTTCAACGCCGTGGAAAATACAGCGGAAACGGCAAGGTTGGGAGTAATGACCACACTCATCATGCCATACAAAGTGTAGTATAAGTAAGTGAAGAACAGGAAGAATAGTTGCCAAAAGAACTTGCTGACTGTCCACTCAAATCCGATCATGCTGTACTCTATAACCACAAATATGATGGTTTGGATCAAAGTGTATGGGAGCTCAATGCCAAGCTGGTAATGCAAATGGAATTTGGTGAGAAACCAAAGTGAAAGTACAAAAGAGTATGTGGGTTGCTTCCATGCATGATGCATGTTTATCAATTCAATGTTCAAGTGCGTACATAAACTGGTGGCTTGGATTGATTAAGCATTTTTACAATATGATCTTGGTGACGTACCTGTCCTAAGGCATACGGCAAGGCAGAGTACATTCCGGCAGCCCTTTCTCTATAAAAGACTATTCGCTCAATGCCTACAACTGGCTGCACTGTTATGGCATTTTGTGGCCCAATGAACAGAACAGCAGAATACATAGCACCCATTGCGTTAAAAAGATCTTGCTTCTTTTGCCTGCATTCCATAGGGAGGTTAAACCAGGATATAGAATTAGACTTCTGTTTTCAGCAGCATTTTAAGGACTAATCACAAAAATGTTTGCTCTATTTTTCAGTGCATGTACCTTCTGGAACCAAGACCCCAGAATAGTGTCCCGGTTGCTAAAGCTATCATTGTTGTGAAAAGAAGTCTAACTGCACTGTATGGCGGGTTTCTCCAGTATGACAAATGTTGCTTCCACAGGCACGCTTTGCACTGGGTATAAAAAGATTGCGAGTATTTTGTTGGGAAGCAAAGGTCTTTTGAATTTTGTGGAGGCGTACTTAGTTCGTTGATCAAGGCCTTGTTTCTCCTTAACATTCACATAGTTAGCTGATAAACATTAGTATTTCCTTGTTATACTAAAATATAATGGAAGATGTTTGATCTACCTGTATGCTTCCGATTCCTTGTATATGTCTGTGAAATTAATCCCTAGAGCAGCTTCTTTGGCTGCAGAAGTAACCTCCAACATCCAAGTTGCAGGATTGTAACCATTCTTCATCTTAGAAACCCCGCTAATTTCCTTTAGTGGAACATGAGAATATATATTAAGTAAAAAGTTGAGTTTAAGATATCACAGACAGATGATGTCCTGTATTCAGAAGCCTAACCTCAAAGTATTTGATCAAGTCAGAAGAATGGTAGCCTAAGGGGCCAACATATATTTCCTCACCACCCCATTTAAGAAGGAGCATCTGCAATTAATAGAGTTCAAACTTTTTAGTCCTTTTAGGCTTTTAACATTGAAACGTATATTCACATTGTGAAATCCTAAAGGCTATAAAGGGTTCAAACCTCATCAAAAGCATCAACTATATCAATGCTTGGCTGATGGATGGTGCAGACTACAGTTCTTCCGGTGTCCACTGTATTCCTCACTGTTCTCATTACAATTGCTGCTGCCCTGGCATCAAGGCCAGAGGTAGGCTCATCCATGAATACTATGGATGGATTAGCAACAAGCTCCACTGCAATTGTGAGCCTTTTGCGCTGCTCAGTTGAAAGACCACTCCCTCCAGGCAATCCAACAAGTGAATCCCTTATTGGGGTCAGTTCCACAAGTTCCATGACTTCCTCAATATACATCTGCAAACCAATGTGCAAATTTATGGTCAATGACTTTATGAACATATCAGGGAAGTGATGGAAGATGTATGCATTCTGATTTAAAGTTCTAGCCTTTGCTTCAAGATCTGACCCGTAACAAAAGCAAAAGAAAGGTCAAAGAAACTACCTTTCTGGTTAGGGAATCAACCTCAGGGGACAACCGAAGCCATGCAGAATAAACCAAAGACTCATAAACCGTAACATGTGGAGAGTGTATATCTGTTTGCTCACAATATCCTGATATGCGAGAAAAGGTTTCTTGGTTTTTTGGATATCCAGAAATGGTAATGTTTCCTTCAATATATCCACCGGTTTTCCTTCCAGACAGAACATCCATTAAAGTAGTCTTTCCGGCTCCACTCACACCCATTAGAGCTGTTAGGACCCCAGGCCTAAAAGCGCCACTCACACCCTTCAGAAGTTCTAGTCGATTCTCAGTAATGCCTTGAGCTTTCATTTCCTGCATGCATATATGTAATGGAAACAGTTTATAATCCTGCAATAATATTGTTGTTACAACTTACAACATAACAATTGAAACCTGGTATATTAGTATTTGTGTCTTATTTATGTGATGCTATATTTATAGCAAGTTATCTATGAACAATTCAAGCTGCTCAGTGATTCCTTGAGCTTTCATTTCCTGCATGCATATATGTATAGGAAACAGTTTATAATCCTGCAATAATATTGTTGTTACAACATAACAATTGAAACCTGGTATATTAGTATTTTGTGTCATATTTACGTGATGCTATATTTATAGCAAGTTATCTATGAACAATTCGAGCTGCTCATAGTAAATGCAAAAAACTAAAAATTCTAGCTGCTTATCAGTAGAAATGACCAAACATTATACCTGTGGCATGTCAATTGCATATCTGATTTCAGAAAATGTAATCGAGAGTGGTTGGAAAGGAAGAATCATTCCTCGCTGCTTGGAGGAACGATTGGCTGACATGTTCTCTAGAACTTCTTTCCCTACTCCTGCGTTGTTACACCATAGAAACTTGAGTGACCCTGGACATCCACAAGGTAGAGACGAACATAAAATGAGCTTGAATTATGAATCCACCTGTAGAGTTCTTTCTTGTTGCCGATAGCTCAATGCTCTCTCCAGTTTTCACAGCGTGTTTCATTGCCCAGACATCTTTAGACAATACTGCCCGAGGCTTATCAAGTGCTGCATGATTGAGTTGATTGTGAGAATGTTAATTACTTCTGTTCCAAGAAAGATAACGACTGAGTGGCTACTTACGTTCCAGATGCTGAAGTGCCAGAGTGTAAAGGAAGTTGAACATAACAAAAAATCCAATTAAAGCTACTACTCCAATCCAGTACCAACTTGCTTCTGGCGATACCCCTCGAGACTTTAAGACCATAACTCCCAACGATTCTGTTGAGTTGGGTGGAACCTACAATAGCATATACTTGTTAGCTAATTTATCAGATTTTTCTAACCTGATCTTGTTCTTGCCTTTTGAATTGAAAAACGATGCTTACACGTCTCCAACTCTTTCCAAAAAATTCATTGACAGCCATTGCATTCATTCCATACATCATCGGTGAGAGCCAATATCCCCACAGCAACCAGTTCTTCATCTCCTCTGGAACACAAAGGGTCATCTTTTAACATCAATATTCATATTAAGTTAAAGTAAAAAGTTAAACTATAATCAACTACTCTGGTTGAATCTTATGAATGATTCACCTCGTGATAACAAAAAGCCACCCAGAACAAAAATGAATAGTAAAGCAACAGATCCAAATGTGTTTGCAACAGTCATGTTCCTTCCTAATGCGCCTATCAAACGGAACAGTCCAGTTGCCATCTGGCTAATGCATACGAGTAAAAGGAACTGCTTGCAGAACCTGTAGTTACAAGTTTTCAGCAAAATTCATAAGAGATGATTCTGACCCAAAAATTCGACATATAATTTCTAGAATATTTTTACTTTTCACCTTTCAATGCTTGGATCATAACCAATACCGTAGTAAGTGATGGCCATCCAAATGGAAACTTCCACAAAGGTCATGGGGATTCTTATAATCATGGTTGGTAAAGAGTATGCCCAAGCAGGATAGAAGAGCAGGTCCCTTTGCTTGAAAAACACAGGAAGTTTCATGATCGTCATAGCAAGCTCTGAGAATCCATTGAATACAATTACCACCATTGTGAAGAACATAGCTCCCATATATATGCCACCATCATCTACAGTTTCCCGGTGCATCTCAGTCCGTAGGAATAGTGTCATTGTCGCAAAAGCAGTTATAAGGAACTGAAAGCAAAATCAATATAAGTTTTTAAAGTGAATGATATTGTAGGTTGAAAATGTATGTTCACTTCTCATCAGTGCTTAACTAAAGCTTTTCAATGATGAAATTTCTTACCATTGTCATTCTGGTAATGTAGACAATCGAGTTCCTCTTCATAAGCAAATAATGTCTAGACATACAAGCTTTAAAAAGTTCGTTCTTGCTAACACCATACTTCTCAGTAGTCAAAGATGCAGGGTTTCCTCGAGACTTGTCAAAAGGTCTAGTAAGCTCATCACCGAGTTTTTGACCAATGTGAAATGACTGCAATGCTTCAGAAAATTCCTTGGACGTGACAAAGCTATAAGGCTTATCTTTATTGCTCCAATATTGCTCCTGATCTTTCCACGATGTCACCTGTTATAGAACCAAAATAAATCAGTCCAATCACTCTTGTGAAAACAATGAAATTAAGTTTAGGATATAAGCCTAAGTGACCTACTTCTTGGAGGAAATCAGCGACTCCTTTCCTCTCTGGACATTGGAAGCCTATGTACTGGAAGAACTCAAGCACATTTTCACGA
Organism: Fragaria nilgerrensis; assembly: GCA_010134655.1. Taxonomy (NCBI): domain Eukaryota; kingdom Viridiplantae; phylum Streptophyta; class Magnoliopsida; order Rosales; family Rosaceae; genus Fragaria; species Fragaria nilgerrensis. The sequence continues at coordinate 27,859,651 of CM020978.1, read as the reverse complement.
GGACCTTGATACACAATATGCCCATCTGAGAGGAGAATTATATCATCAAAGAGATCATAAGTTCTGGTGCGGGCTGCAGGAGAGAGATTACAGCAGTTCCATTGAGAATGTGAATGGACTGTCTTAATGAATTTACTATCTGAAATGTTGTTGAACTGTCCAAGCCAGTTGATATCTCATCCATAAAAAGTGCTCTTGCTGGCCCAACAAGCATTTCCCCTGAGCATTTTATTAGAAGTATATCAGCTTAATCATCTAATCAAGTATGTTGTTAAAATCATAGAGTAAGAGAACTGTGGCACAATTTCGGGTCTGGTTCAAGTTCAATCTACAAGTTCTAATGTTCTATGCTCTACCTGTGGTGAGTCGCTTTCTTTGGCCACCAGATATGCCTCGTCTCATTTGATCGCCTACCATGGTGTCAGCACAAACTTCAAGTCCCAAAACCTGCAGATTATCAGCAATAACATATATTAGGTCCATATATTAGGTCAACATTTGCAAATTCTCTAAGCATATAAATAGGAAGGATATAAAAGTTGTATCTTTATATGCAAGGCATTTTACTTAGATGAGCAGTAGGTACCTTGAGTATATAATCTGTAATCACAGTGGTTTCTTGTCCTTCCAGTGCTGCTGCCTGCAAAATATAAGCACCATTGAAATGAAAATGCTCCTTTAGAGAAACATGATAATATATAAATAAAACATAGCCGAAACTTGTATATATTATCTAAATCTTTCTTGTTCTAACATACCTTCATGTAGACATCAAGATCTGAATCTGGCAGAATATTTGCAGCCTTTTCCTTCTTAATAGTTCTACTAGCATTTCTGGAAATTTCACAAAAAGCAAATTAACTCGATCTGATTAAGAATTTTCTGCAGACGAGATTAGTCTAAAAGTCCAACTTTCAGGTAATTGTAACCAATTGTAACCAACCATAACGTGGTCCGACCCCTTGACATCTTGCTGAAAAAGCCAGAGTTTCTCTCACAGTCAACTCTGGTATGTGAAGATCATATTGACTAATGTAAGCTGCTGTCCTCTCTGGTACAAATTCATCCATACCGAGTCCATTGTATGTAACTCTTCCAGATCTCTATGTTATTATGAGAAATGATACCAAATCACAAGGTGAAAACACTAATAGCCTACTAATAGTCTAAATGTCTAATAGTAATTATGTGTTATAGAACCCTTACTTTAAGATCTTTACCAAGCTTTCCAGCCAATGCCAGTAGCAATGTGGTTTTTCCGGAGCCTGGAGGACCTAAAAGCAGTGTCATTCTGCAGAAACCAGACCATTAATATGAGAAAAGGTTTGGAGAATGCTCCATGTTGATGAACTTGCATCAGCATTGCCTAATTACCTTCTTGGCTTGATTATTCCACTTACACCATGTAAGATTGGCAAAGGTTTCTTTCTACTAGGAAGAAGATGAATGCAGTTCAAGAGCCCCTACAGAGAGAAAACAGGGATAACAGATTGTGATGAACTAGGAAAAGATATCAGAGCAACTTATAGAAGCAAGACCCCATCACTACTAAACATACAGTTGCATGCACATGAAGCAATTATATACCTCTAACATATTAATGGAGAAGTTGAACATCGTAGGTAATGCCCTGCTTCCTACATAAGCTTCTGCTTCAACATTCAAATGCTTGAACTGCACTTCAGTTGTTGGAAATTCAAGTCCAACTCTGAGTTTAGAATAGTTTGAATTCAAACAAACAACAAGAGTTAAATTCTTCATACACATGTAGACACAAATTTTTTTTCATATTTATTTGTTTTATGAAGCAAGCCATTGATGATTACTTGCCTATTCATGCGGTCCCTGAGCTTGAACAGGAACTTCTCATTATCTTCCTCTGCAATCTTCACTAATCTCTCCAACAAATTCTTCCTCTCTAGTAACCCAAGATATTTGACATCAATTTCTCTGGCTTTACCCTCCTCCTGATCAGCGAGCATACTTCTCCTTATGCGTAAGAAGGTAGGCAATCTCTCAATAGCAGCCCAATTGAGAGATTCTTCATCATCTTCTTCGCGAAAAGACTTGGAGAAAGCTTCCATTGAAGTATCCTCGTTTCGATCTCCACTTGTCAAAACTGCTCAACCATACTTGCACTACTACTCGTATTGTTCCCCTGCAACCTCCACTGGTCTACACATTCTTCATAACAAACCAAAAACCCACCAAGCTCTTCTGTAACTTTCATCCAAGAAATGGATGTTAGTGCTAAAAGCAAGTCGTTATAAAATTGAGGGAGTCTGATATAAACGAAAACTATTATCAGACTTTAATTTATATGCATACATACACAGATTTTGTAGTGTACAACTGCTCATTGTGCCCACTTGCAGCCATGAAACATAACATATGAACAAGGAAAGCTGCATCCCATTAATTTTATCTCTGAAGCAAGTCATTATTAACTGAAATATTGTGCGGAAAGTCCCCGTGTTGTTTAAATAAACTAAGAACTACTCCTGTGGTAATAGAAATAACTCAAATAAGCAACTAGCAGTTCTATATGAACCAGCTAAAGCTTATAGCATACCAACTAAGACAATTAGACAGATACTTACATGGTTACATACTTGCATTGATGATCTGATGACACGCGTGGTAGCTGGTGGAGGATCTAGGAAGTTTTCTTCACAGGTAAGTCCGGTAAGATGCAGGGGTTAAAAACGAATTTTTTTTACTTGTCTGAAAGCTCGTCTTAATTTCATTTATACAATTCATCGAACATCTTGTGCTCACCTAAGTTGGTGATACAATAATGCCCCATAGAGATACGTTTTACCTCAAAACTGGTGTTGAGGTAGTATTCATTTACATGATATCGATCCAATCGGATTCCAATTTCAAATCTTTTTGATTTCCCATGATCAAAACAATAAACTAGGGATAAAACATCACTAAATACAAGACAGTTCATGTCAACATGGCAGTAGTGTCGTTGACTAAGTCATAAGATCAATGTTTAAGGAGAATAACATATCAATGACAGGGGAGCAGTACTACTAAATTGCATTGGCATGCATTAACAAAAAAAACTAATCATTAAATTAGCGACTGAGATACTGTTCAGTCAGACAAAAAAAAAAATCATATGTCCCAAAGGATTGCAACTTTTATAATAAGAAAATGTGAGCATGAAATTAACTAAAATATTAACCAGACTTGTAGATGTACAATATGAAAGTAATCTTTTTGAATGGAATAGGCCAGCATATTAACCATTATAAAGATAACACACTCAAAGGGCCGACAATAAGAACTATCTCTTATGGCATCGAACACCTAGAAAGCTAGATATTAAAGACCAAGTTTCATGGAGACAAGACCCGAGAATAATATACCAAATACTATAGCCGGTTGGCAATAATCCTTCTGTTGGAGCTGCTACTCTTCGTGTGACTGGCTCTGAAGCCCCAATCGCCTTCGGACGATTCTTGCTACCTTTTGGCCCACCAATCTTGCGGTTTTTGTTGGGGACACAATGATAGTCCCTACTTGAGAAGCTAGAGCTAAGAGAGCAAGTCCACCCCAACCTTAAATACAAGGCCCAGGCATTTGCCATGTCAAAGGAAGACCCAGCTAGAAAAACATCTCTCTTAACCTGGATCAGACCTGGGCAATGAAAAATGAAGGCCTGGGCCTTCGTCGCCACATCAGACCAGCAGCAGGGCTCCACTCTTGCGTCAGCCACGTGAAGCAACAATTGACGCGGCCTGGCATGCGTGTGTTTCACGGAGCACTGCTATCCTTTCATATTCACGTGTGTTGCACTTGTTGTTGCAACATGCAAGACAAACCCCCACCCTCCAAGGACATGTGTCAAAAGGTTGTTGGTTGGTTTCAATATTTAAATGGATTTCTACAAATAAATTCTTTAATTTCTTTAAGCATTTCCTAATTAGTTAATGAAAAAAAATTAGAATATGCTACCAAAATTCACCCATTGGCTACGAATATGTTTGCACCTAAATTTAGCAAATCATGTAGATTTCTAAATCGGTTTGTTAGTCCACGATTAGAGAGAAATGAGTTCGGTCATTCAGCTAAGAGAAGTGTAGTTCGGTCATTCAACCGAGCATGGTATTTCGGCTTTCGGCTGAGTGAGTTGAGGCATTCGGTCATTTGGCCGAGAATATGAAAAATGAAGTTTTGCGGCCGAAATAAGAGAGACGTTGGAACATATGACCGGGATAAAAGACCCAAATTCAAAATATCTTAAGTTGTATGACTCAGAGTCAAAATATTCTATGGTGTGTTTTGGTCACTCGGCCGAAAATGAAGATCTATAAGGTCGCATGGCTGAAGCGAAGGTGTTCACTTGGCCATTCCACCAACAATATGTTGTTCGGCCAATACGACCAAGATAAAGCAGGCCAAATCCTAAGACAAGTTGGCCGAGCCCATATGACGATCTCGGCCATGAATTCATTTAGGAAAGAAATTCTCAACAAGGAAGAACTTCAATCAGATCAAAGTTTTTAACAAGAAGCATCACAGACATCAGTCAAATCAGGACATTCATGTGTGATTCGACCCAAGAAAGGAATAGGATACTCGAGAGATTTCATGACGTAGAGAACATATTAGCTAGGTTTTCCGACTTGTATATATAGAACCTCATAATTCATTTGTAAAGGGTCCTGCACCACTCAAACAAATCAATACACAAACTTTACACACAAATTTATCTCTCTATTGCCTAGGTACTTTACCTTTCCTATCAACTTCAAACCCAATTTTATTTCTTTGCTTTCTTTGTTTTATTTTTGATTCAGTCTTTACGTTCTTGCACTTTAATTATCTTGTTTATTTACATTTCTTGCACTTTAATTCTCTTGTTCTTTACATTACATGAACTTTATTAATCGCACATAGGAATAGTTGTAACATAGAAATTTAGTCTATTGATCTTTTTCGGCCAGTCCGTATTAGGTCAATGCGATCCGTTGTTCACACACACATCACATCACAACGCCACAACAACCGAATCCACTTCGTCTTCGTGTTCACCGTGATTTGCGAGTATCTTCACCCGATAGGTCTCTCGCCCGTCACCCGAACATTTGAGTTCACCCAGGTAGTAAACATATTCGAGGATCCCGGCGACGCTTAGCCGAAAGTCCTTGCAACACAGGCACCAGAACCTAACGGCCGAGAGGGTTCCTTCCTTGGCCTACAATCTCTTGAAGAAGTCATATCAGGCACACTACATCAATCAAAACCTCGTTTGGCCATTTCGATCGCGAGTTGGCACGCCCGCGCAACAGAAGAACATTTGTAGCTAAGGATCTCGGCCTCGTTTCGGCCGAGACCATTTTTGAGCAAACAGAATAATTTTAGAAAACTTTTGGGTGTTGTTTATCCTAGTTTGAGTTAAATTTTATAATTCCATATGTCATGATATTTATTTAATTTGATGCTAAATAATATTCAAATTAATATAAACTCTTATATACAGCATACTTTAATGTTTACATAAACTAAATATACTTTTTTTCGGTAAAACTAAATTCAATAAATCGTAAATACCACGTGGCGACCCAAGTCATTCATAAAACGGGTGGAAACTGCTACCCAGTTTCACTGCCACATGACGACCCAGGTCACACCCGTGACTCAAGCCTTTCCTAACAAAGACCTATGGGTGGACTTGCTCTATTAATGTACGTTGGCTCATCCAGCTAGACTGGATTTTGACTTGTGTACATTCATATTTGTTGTAAGATTAATTTCAGTTTACCCCCCTGAGGTTTAGGCTTAACATCGTTTCACTCCCCATACTTTTAATTTTGAAAATTTACCCCCTAAAGTCTTCAATTTTCATAAATCAGACACAATTGTTAAAATTCCGTCTAATTTGAAGGTAAAATGATAGCATGAAATCTTAGAAAAAAAGTCTCAAAAAAGCGATTTATGTTGTTATAAGACTATTTTAGCCCTCTTAGTGAGTTATGAAGTCAAAATTAACGTCCGAATTAAACGAAATTTCAGTAATTAGACATGATTTATGAAAATTGAAAACTTTAGGGGGTAAATTTTTAAAATTAAAAGTATGGGGAGTGAAATGATGTTAACCCTAAACCTCAGGAGCGTAAACTGAAATTAATCTTTTGTTGTATGTGCATCACTAAGATCAAACTAGGATCAAAACTTGCAACACCACAAGGCAATTTGCTCTGTGTTTATAAGAGGTATATATAGCATTCTCAATGTCCTCGATCATCATCTCCTTTGGAAATTAAAGGATTTGATTGAAAAGGCAAAGATGAAACCAAAGAGCAATGCGATCCCGACATGCACAATTGCAACAACACCTAAAAAGTCTTTTCTATACCCAAAATAATCCCTAATAAACTTCTCCACAGTTTGGCCAGATTCAAGTGTGTCCTTAATGTCTCCAAACTGTGAAACAATCAATCCGTATAAGGTCCACGAAATCGGGCACAACCAATAGAACCATCTCCACCATATTGGAATTCTCTATTACCACCAAAAAACAATGATAAGTTAGTGTCCTACAAGGTGCACTACATGAACATGCATTGTTAATGAACTTTGACATGTTTTACTTACTGTTTTCGGAATGATAAACCCAGAAAAGACGTTCCATAAAGGGTAGAATGATGAGGAAAGCACAGCAGCGACCATAGTGTTGGGAGTGATTGCCACAATCATCATACCATATAAGGTGTAGTATAAGAAGCTGAAATACATGAAGAAAAAATACCAGAAGAACTTGCTGACAGTCCAATCGTATCCGATCATCGTGTATACTATAACGACGTATAAAATGGTTTGGATTAAAGTGTATGGGATCTCAATGACAACCTGCATTGCAATGGAATTAGTGAGAAACTGTGATGAAAATTTTCACAAAATAAGAGGAAGAGCTTTTCATGCTTCATATATTTTGTGGGTTCTATGAATATAAGACAATATATATCCCTCGAGCAATTTACACTTCAAATCCAAACCCCTCTTAAGCAACCTTGATCAACCTTTATGACATACCTGTCCAAATGCATATGGAAAAGCAGAGTACATTCCAGCTGCCCTTTCTCTGTAAAAGACTATCCTCTCAATAGCTATAACCGGCTGCACCGATGAGGCATTTTGTATCCCAATGAAGAGAATGGCAGAATACATAGAGCCTAATACATTGAAAAGATCTTGTTGCTTTTGCCTGCATTTTATATGAAATTAGGCAGAATTAGGGATGTCAGTAGCTGTCCTCTTACACATTTGCAATTCATCAAGAAGTGTTAGGTACATAACAAGATATAACTCATATGTAACGTTTAGAATGTACCTTTTGGAGCCAAGACCCAAGAATAATATACCAAATACTATAGCCATCATTGTTGTGTAAATAAGTCTGGCTGCACTGTATGGGGGATTTCGCCAGTAAGACAGGTGCTGTTTCCATAGGCAAGTATTGCACTGTGTAAAGAAGGATTGAGAATACTGTGTTGTGAAGTGCAAGTCCACTGAATTTTCTGGTGGATTACTTAGTTCCTTGATCAATTCCTTGTTTCTCCTAAAAATCAAACTGGCGTATTAATAGCTGAACCAGAATCAATCGTAGCTCTATCGTCTGAATTAATAGATTTATACCTGTACATTTCTGAGTTCTTGTATATGTCGGTGAAATTGACCCCAAGATTTGCTTCTTGTGCTGCAGAAGTGACCTCTAACATCCAAGTAGCAGGGTTGTAACCATCCTTCATTTTAGGAACTCCACTAATCCCCTTTGGTTACACATATCACATCTAAGTTTCAGCTAAACAGAAAACAAGCCATATATATCATACATTGTGGTTTATATATAAGCCTCACCTCAAAGTATTCGATCAACTGGGAAGACTGGTAGCCTAAAGGACCAACATATATTTCTTCCCCTCCCCATTTTAAAAGTAGCATCTGCGATCAAGTTTCAAATTATTAAGTTGTTATAACAATACATAATATATCTAAAATGCCTCACATTATAGAAAGAACTCTGATTTCACCTCATCAAAAGCATCAAATATATCAACGCTTGGCTGGTGGATGGTGCAGACTACAGTTCTCCCGGTGTTCACTGTATTTCTCACAGTTCTCATTACAATTGCTGCTGCCCTGGCATCAAGACCAGAGGTTGGCTCATCCATGAATATTATGGATGGATTGGCAACAAGCTCTACTGCAATTGTTAGCCTTTTGCGCTGCTCAGTTGAAAGGCCATTCACTCCTGGCAATCCAACAAGTGCATTGCTTAGTGGGGTCAGTTCCACAAGATCCATGACTTCCTTAATAAACATCTGCAAATCAATGTGCAGGTGATGGTAAGCGATTTGACTGAACATGACTCATCTGCAATCTTGCTATTGCCACTTTGCTTGCCATTTCTATCATTTTCCTCAAGTGTCATGCCCTCAAGAAAAATAAAACAGGTGTTAAAAGCATACCTTTCTGGTGGGGGAATCAACCTCAGGGGGCAACCGGAGCCAAGCAGAATAAACCAAAGACTCATAAACTGTAACATGTGGAGAGTGTATATCTGTTTGCTCACAATATCCAGATATACGAGCAAATGTTTCTTGCTTTTTCGGATAGCCAGAAATGGTAATGTTTCCTTCAATATATCCACCAGTTTTCCTTCCTGCCAAGACATCCATTAGAGTAGTCTTTCCAGCGCCACTGACCCCCATTAGAGCTGTTAGGACTCCAGGCCTAAAAGCACCACTTACACCCTTCAGAAGTTCTAACCGATTCTGTGTTACACCTTGAGCTTTCATTTCCTACAAGCATGCACGGAAAAGAAATAAAAATGCATTCAGCAACAGGACTTGATTTATCATAGAGATTACATGTACTGTGTCTTAATCCCGTAATGATAGTAACTTAAACCATCTATAACTCAATGTGAACTTCAGATAAAAAGTTTAACTTCTTTTAAAAGAAATGGCCAAATATTGAACTGAATGTACCACTGGCATGTCAACTGCATATCTGATTTCGTCAAATGTAATTGAGAGGGGTTCAAAAGGAAGAACCATTCCTCGCTGGCTGGTCAGATTGACTGACACATTGTCTAGTCTTTCATTAGCTGCACCTGCATTGATATTTGATACATCATATATAGCCATTACATATACTTGATTCAACTCCATAATATAGAATGGATGAATAAAGTTTGGAGTATTATGACTCACCAATATAACTCTTTCCTGTTGAAACTAATTCAATGGCTTCTCCAGTTTCAGTGGCTAGTTTCTTTGCCAAGGCCTCTTTGGAGAGTACTGCCTGAGGCTTATCAAGAGCTGCAAGAAATCATATATTGTGCTTGTTAATTAGAACCTCCTTTCCATTCAAAGATACAAAATAGCCTAGCTTGCTATCCAAGTTAAAGACATTTGAGTACTTACGTTCAAGATAATGAAGTGCCAGAATGAAAAGGAGGTTGAATAGAAGAATAAATCCAAATAAAGCTACTACTCCAATCCAGTACCATCGTGCTTCTGGAAAAACCCCTCGTGATTTCAAGACTATTACTCCTAAAAGTTCAGTTGAGTTGATCGGAGACTGCAAAGAGATACATCTTAGCTAGATGATATATTTCAATCAGTGCTAAGCTGTTCTTATCTTTTAAGTCATAGTAATGCTTACATGTCTCCAACTTTTTCCAAGAAATTCATTGACAGCTAGGGCATTCAGTCCATACGACATTGGAGACAGATAATATCCCCACACCAACCAGCTTTTCATATCCTCTGGATCACAGGAAGAAATCTTCTTGCCATCAAAGTATTTTAGTTAACTAAAGAGAAATCAATTGCAGTATTATTTACCTCGTGATAAGATGAATCCACCAAGAACAAACAGCACAAGCAAAGCAACAGATCCAAATGTGTTCGCAACAATCATGTTTCTTCCTAATGCGCCTATCAGTCGGAACAGGCCAGTTGCCATTTGGCTAATAAGCAGCAGTGAAAGGAACTGTTTGAGGAACCTGTTATTACAAATTGTTGTAAATTCCATAACTAATTAATGTATCTGAATAATGTTCATTATTTTCTCTTCTCACCTTTCAATGTTGGGATCAAAACCTATAGTGTAGTACGTAATGATCACCCAAATAGAAACTTCCACAAAAGTCATAGGGATCCTTATCAGCCATGTGGGCAAAGAGTATGCCCAAGCAGGATAGAAGAGAAGGTCCCTTTGCTTGAAAAACACAGGAAGCTTCATTACAGTCATGGCAAGCTCTGAGAACCCATTGAACATAATTATCATCATTGTGTAAAACAATGCTCCCATGTATATGACACCATCTTCAACAGTATCCTGGTGCATCTCAGTTCGTAGGAACAATGTTATTGTAACACAAGACATTAGAATCATCTGAAACCAAAAGCAATAGAAATTATTCTTTAATTAAATTTCACACTGAATTTTACGTTTAGTCTTGGCGTGAGGTTCAATTCTGATCAATATGATGCTTACCTGTGAAATTTTGAAAATATGGATAAATGAATTCCTCTTCATAAGCAAAATTTGCCTAGACATACAAGCTTTGAATAATTCCTTCTTGCTGACACCATACTTCTTAGTTGTTAAAGCTGCAGGGTGGCCTTTAGACTTATCAAACGGAATAGAAAGCTCATCACCAAGTTCTCGACCAATGTAAAATGACTGCAAGGCTTCAGCAAAGTCCTTGGAAGTTAGAAAGCTATAAGGCTTGTCATTATGAGCCCAGTATTGTTCTTGATCTTTCCTCGAGGTTACCTGTATCACAAGAAACAAAAACCAACATAAAACTTGGAAACATGTAATCAAGTGCAATCTCTGTGGAGAAAAATAGATAACTGATTGAGCTCAAGTGAGTTACTTCTTGTAGGAAATCCGCAACTCCTTTTCTCTCTGGACATTTAAATCCCATGTACTCAAAGAACTCAAGCACATTGCACCGGGGACCTTGATACACAATGTGCCCATCTGAGAGCAAAATTATATCATCAAAGAGATCATAAGTTTCTGGCGCTGGCTGCAGGAGAGAGATGACAGCAGTTCCATTGAGAATGTGGATGGATTGTCTAAGTGATTTCACTATCTGAAATGTTGTTGAACTGTCCAAGCCGGTTGATATCTCATCCATGAAAAGTGCTCTTGCTGGCCCAACCAGCATCTCCCCTATAATTATTAATCAGCTTCTTAGAAGAATTATCAGCCAAATTAAATATGTGGTGACACTATGAAGGTGTAGTAACTGGTAGCAAAATTTGTGTCTGGTTCCAGACAAGCAATTTCTGTGTTATACCTGTGGTGAGTCGCTTTCTTTGACCCCCGGAGATACCTCGCCTCATTTGATCCCCTACTATAGTGTCGGCACAAACTTCAAGCCCCAAAACCTGTAAAGTCATTTTAGCAGAAACAGAGTTAGCCTGAAGAAACCAAAAAATAATAAAATTTGAAAATTCTTCTAGCATAGACACTAGACAGGAAGTATATATGCAGAACAGCGAAAACTAGTTGCTAGGCAATTTTCCAGAAATAAAATGAAAAAACCATAAAATTATAAGCAAAGCAATATTGCTGATGTGGATGGTGGACACCTTCAGTATATAATCTGTAATTACATTGGTTTCCTGTCCTTCAAGTGCAGCTGCCTGAAAAGAAAGAAAGAAAAAAATTTATATATATATATATGAGAAGCAAGAAAAATGAAAATATTTTTCTTACATGTTCTGAAAAGAAATTGAGAAATTTTATTCATACATACCAAATTTCTTAATGCACACCCCTATTTCTTGATATCTTTTTTAATACAATTGTATCCTTCTCATGAAGATGAAAAAAAAAAAACTAAACAAACAAACAAATTTCAGTTTGTGATGCTAAGTTTTTAATTTTTATACATATTATCAGAAGTCTGCAAGCTTCATAATGATATCAAATTTTTATACTATTTCGACTTATCGAAAATCTTTGAGGTTATTTGAGTGAGAAAATTTAAAAATCTTCGATCAATTTGTTTTCGTTGATTGTTTGTTAAGCTTCAATTTATTACCAATTAGATTTGATTTTAGTTGAAGAATTGGTAGTATTAATTATAGAGCTGAGAAAATAGAGTGATAAATTAAAGAGCAACAACTTGCTTTGAATCGGTTTTGGTTGAAGAAATAAGAAGATAAGTTAAAAGAGTGGTATTAAGTAAAATAAAAGGGGCATAAGAGGAAGTTTGGCGAAAAAATTAGATAAAAAAATTAGAGGTGTGTATTAAGTATATAAGGGTGTGTGAATAAAATTTCTCAAATAAATTTCTTATTCAAGGAACTTAAAAAAAAATGGAATAAATGAGTTATAGCGGAAATCTCTACAGAAAGTCAGTTACTCTTTCGCATTCTTTTCTGCCAATTTTTCTAATACCTTCATGTAAACATCAAGATCAGGATCCGGCATTATATTTGCAGTCTTTTCTCTCCTTGATAATTCTACCAACATTTCTGAAAATTTCCCGATGCAAATCAAAACATTGAAATCAGATTCTCAAAAGGTTTTCAAGCTAGATTGGACATGTCAAATTTCATGGTATGTACCATAACGTGGTCCAACTCCTTGACATCTTGCTGAAAAAGCCAGAGTTTCTCTCACCGTCATCTCCGGTATGTGAAGATCATGTTGACTAATATATGCTGATGTCCTCTCTGGTACAAACTCTTCCATCCCCTCTCCATTGTAAGTAACTCTCCCCGAAATCTAAATTATAAGTAATGACAGATTCAAACACTGAAAGATATTATTAGACTGAATCTTAGATAGACTATAAATCCTTACTTTCAGATCTTTACCAAGTTTTCCAGCCAAAGCCAGAAGGAATGTAGTCTTTCCAGAGCTTGGAGGGCCTAAAAGCAATGTCATTCTGCAAAACCAGACCACCATATAAAGAAAAGAAAAAAGTTCGAAGAATACAAGACCATAGCGTAATAAATTGTGTACCTTCTTGGCTTGATAATTCCACTAACACTATGGAGGATGGGCAATCGTTTCTTTCTACTCGGAAGAACATGAAGGTAATTCAAGAACCCCTGCAGGGAATTAAGAAAATGTAATGTATAAGCAAAGTTCAAGCTGTATATAACAAAAAAATCCTTACCAAATACATTGCTATTTAGTTAAGAATGATTACCTCTAAGATGTTAATGGAAAAGTTGAGTATTGTAGGTAATGCCCTACTTCCTACATAAGCTTCTGCTTCGACACTTAAATGCTCAAACCGCACCTCAGTTGTTGGAAAATCAAGTCCAACTCTGAGTTCAAATAAAAAGATGAACACAAAAAGTTTCTTCATAAACATGTTAAACAACAGTAGTTTCATTTTTAAAGAGACACTAACTATTTCTTACCTATCCATGCGATCCTTGAGCTTGAACAAGAACTTCTCATTATCTTCATCTGCAATCTTCACCAGCCTCTCCAGCAAATTCCTCCTTTCTAGTAGTCCTAAATCCTTGACATCAATTTCTCTGCCTATGCCCTGGTCTTGGTCGGCGAGTATACCTCTCCTTATGCGTAAGTAAGTTGGCAATCTCTCAATAGCAGCCCATTTGAGAGCTTCTTCATCTTCTTCTTCACGAGAAGACTTGGAGAAAATTTCCATGGATTCAATTCCTTCAACTTCTCCACATATCAAAACTGCTTAAATATACGTGCACAGTGCACTACTGCTCTGCTCACTGTGCTGTTCACATCCTCCAGGGGTCACTGGTGTCTTTTCTTCATAGCCATTGGCCAAAACAAAGACTTTCTTTCTTCATAACCATAACCTGCAGACAGAACCACCAAGATATTTTGGTCCAAATTAAGCAGGATTTCCTGGAAGCTGAGCTCTCTATCAATTCAGATAGGCGCTCAGGGGAGATGACATGACTTGTGTGTGTCACATGAGCATGTCATCTTCCATTACTACATACGTGGAGACATGGCTTTTCCTATTCCAACTACGTATTTACTATTTATAGCCTGTCTAACTTCCTTATCATATATCAATATATAAATAAGCAAGCACAGAAGGCAACTTACTCTATTTACTTGCATTGTTTCCCTCTTTAAAGTAATTTGTTCCATCTTGTTCAAAAAAAAAAAAAAAAAAATTCTTCCAGGACCTGATCCTCTCCTAACCTATATTTTGCCTAACTTTGCCTAAGTTCTCACCAGATGACGACAAGTCAATTAAGGCACGTACATCTAATGGCTCAAATTGAATTTCTTTTTATTTTCACTCCTTTTTACTATTTTTGTTATTGAAAAGCATGTTGAGAGTTGGGACCGGGACATTGTTCCTCTGAAGACTTTACACAGAGCCTCTCTTGATAGTGATAAGTGGCTTACTCGTAAGGAGTAAGGACCCATTCTTCTTTTTCTACTTCAAATCTTATTGTTTCTCATTCTTATGCTTCTACGTTTCGGTTGTTTTCTCTGCCAAGCAAAACCTCCAAGTTTGGAGTTGCAGATCAGGGCATCTCCAACAATCATTTCTATACCCATACTCATACCTATATTTTGAGTCACCCAAACCCATTATTATTTAAACTCATATTTCATCTCCAACCATTATGTCAAAACCCATACTCATACCCAAATTTTAATCATTTTATATAATTTTAATAATTCAAATTATTTAATTTTCGGCCTCATTTTTTCTGGACCTTAATTTTGAATGATCTTTCAATCTGCGCCGAGTAGTTTTTGACCGTTAGAGGATCAGAACAGAGCTCACGTGGGATGACCCACAAGTGTGCAGCTCCGGTTCAACACGTGCGTCGTGCGTCTGCAGCTTCCGCCCGTTTTTTTGTCGTCTAGCGCGTGTTTTCCACAGACGAAGCTTCGCGCGCGTTGCTCATGCGGCTGCCAAGTCCCTTCATGTGCAGCTGCGCCTTCTAGGTCCCGCGCCAAGCAATTTAGGTTTCCTCCTTGCAACTCGACCCATTTTGGGTCGTGGGTCTGGTAGGAACTCATTTATGAGTATAGGTTTTGATTGTTGGATATGAGTTTTTATGGGTATGGGTATAGCAACCCTTGTTGGAGATGCCCTCAGTTTCAAGGTTCAAGAACCCATTTTTTTTTGTTTGGTGGAAAATGGGGTTAAGCTCTAGTACCAAATGTTTACTAGGAAACCATAACTGTAAGCCATAACTACTATCAACCAGCCTTCACTATCCATCACCAAAAAATTGAATGGTTGAAGCTAGCTTTATGGGATTCTTTTTCCTAATGAATGGGATTGCAAAATTTTAATTTTGAGAGAAGAAATATTGTGGTGATAAGGAGAGAACATGAAGAAAAGAACATATGAGTGTTTGAACCAATATTTGGCACGACCTACATGGCAGATCAAATGGACGGATCCATTAGTGACCGCGGCCATTAATGAGTAAATATCATGACTCATCTTGTTGAGCCGCAGTGCACAATGCAGCTTATAAAATAACGGCGGTTATTAACAGAGATGATGACCGCGGCTATTGGTGTTTTGAGCTGCGGCCGTTGAGCTGCAGAAACCTTAGGTTGAGCCGCGGTCACCATATGCTGAGTCGCGAACACCTTTTGTTGAGCCGCGGACACCCTATGTTGAGCCGCAGACATCTTATGTTGAGCCGCGGACGCCTTATGTTGAGCCGCGGTCACCCTATGTTGAGCCGCAGACATCTTATGTTGAGTCGCGGACGCCTTATGTTGAGCCGCGGTCACCCTATGTTGAGCCGCAGACAGCTTATGTTGAGCCGTGGACGCCTTATGTTGAGCCGCGGTCACCCTATGTTAAGTCGCGGTCACCTTATGTGAGCTGCGGTCACCCTATGTTGAGTCGCGGTCACCTTATGTTGAGTCGCGGTCACCCTATGTTAAGCCGCAGACGCCTTATGTTGAGCCGCGATCACCTTATTTAGCTGCGGCTATTCGTGAGTTGCAGCGGCCAAGAAAGGAGAATAAATGTTATATATGTTATGTCAAACCCATAAGAGGTCGACTGATTGATATTTCAGAGCTAAATTACGGTCAAAGATGATGCCTTCAAAGGAGACGTCACCACAGTTACCAAACTTGTGGCAATCCGATTGAATGAGCTTTATTACAATTTAATCCATGATTTACCTGTAATCCATCCCTGTGTTTAAAGCTAGGATTACGTTTTCTTTATATTACTTCACTATAAAAAGGACCTTAGGATTCTTTGTTAGATGTCCTTGACCAAACGCTATACACGATTACACATTTTTATCTCAATACAATTCAGCTTCTCAGCATTACACATATCAATTCCGTGTTTACTTTATCGTTTTTGTTTACTGGTACTTATCTATCTTTGCCGCGATTTACATTATCGTTCTTTACATACTTGCAATTTATCTTACTGTTCGTTACTTTTCTGCACTATCTTTCCTGCAATTTACATTCGTGTTCTTTACGTTATCTTTAATTTTTCTGCACTTTACATTCTTGCATTCACATCACTTGCACCATCACAACATTCACCTAGTCACACAACACCAAGATCGGCTTACTAGCCGATCCGTGTTAAAGTCCTTGCATCCAAGGCAGAGAGAACCCTGCGGCCGAGATCGATCTTTCCTCGGTCCACAGTCGATTGATAAGAAGTCAGGGCAGCGCATCTACATACATATCAGAACAAAACCTCGCTTGGCCCCTCGGCCGCGAGTTGGCACGCCATCGTACACGTCACCAAGCCAGAAGGACACGTGTAGCCCAAAGAAGCCCCCGGCCCATTGACACGTGGCCGGGATGATTTTTAAGCCAACAATGAGAGAGAACGAGGAAAAGTAGAGCGGAGAGAAACTAAAGAAACAAAGTGGATGTGAGGAAGAAAGGTAAGCCCTTAGATCTGCGAAAAACACGTGTCGTTAGACCTGTAAATGAATCGGATCTTGATCCGGACCCGCTCCGGATCCGTGATTTTTAAACGGGTTTGGATCGAAAATTTGACTCGTTGATCCGTTAAGAACCCGGATCCGTTAACCCGTTTATTAAACGGATCGGATACGGATCGAGGTTAATCCGATCTGTTAAGGACCCGGATCCGTTTAAATTAATTAAATAATATTTTTATAAACATAATATTACTGATAAATATTAAATAATATAATAATTGTTTATATAACTTAAACGTCTATATTGCGTGTAAAGTATGGTTTGATGAAGTTGAAGGTTATTAATGTCTATGTTCTTTTTATGCTCTTTATTTTTTTGATAAATGGACGTTAGCCATGAATATATTTATAACTAAATGTCGGATTACAATATGAACATAAAGCACCCTCGCGGGCAGACGTTAGATATTGAATCATACAAAACTACCTAAGAACCGAAGTACTCTAGATAATTTCTATATTAGTTAAAAACATTGAAGGTCTAGTATTTTGATTATATTAGTTTATTATTAAGGAGTATTTTGGTCATGTAATTCAACTTTTGATGTAAACCTTTATTTTGTTATAATATTTCATTAGTGTGTTATGAAAATTTATGATAAAATTAAGAAATTATTATTTAAAATATGAAAATATTTATTATTATAAACGGATCAGATTAACGGGTCGGATATCCGTTAACCCGCCGAATCCGGATTTAGATCGAGCTATCAATGATCCGGTGGGTAACGGGTCGGATTCAGATCCAAAATTTCTATTACGGATCCGGATCTAGGTCGATCCGTTCCAGATTCGGTCCATTTACAGGTCTACGTGTCGTCATTTAGTGAGAAGTTTAGGCAAGGTTAGACAAAATATAAGTTAGGAGAGGATCCGGGTCCATTGTTCCATTACACCTCCGATCCTTATCCACTCGACGTCTTGACCTCCACTCGCACATTTTTTAAGCATTTTAACAAATATCTTATCTGCACATCGAAAAATTTAGAGAAAGATGTCAGTTCTTTTTTATTAATCAAGTCATCAGTTCCTTTAAAAGAGGAAGTGATACAAGTAGAGTTACAATAGAAACATGAGCCATAGTTGCCTACTTACAACTCAAGTCGGATCATTGATCCAAACAAACCATCCTAGTTACAAAAAAAAAGGAGCTCACAACCTCCGGCACACCTTGAGGTAGCAAATATAGATACTAATCCGGCTGTGAGCCATAAATGCCGGAGACGCCAGTTTGAGATGCATGTGAGTTATGCATTTTCTGTTCCTGTATCAATGAAAAGATCAAAGTCACTGTATTGATCGCTGTCCCAGATCTCAAAAAAATGTGGCACATATCGCGGGCTCATGATACTATTTAATTCAATGACTTCATTTTACGATGAGCCAAAATAAAGAAAGACTTCATTCAGAAAACATAAAAATAAAAATCCCATTAGCACAAATGATGTCATTTGACTCATTTCCAAGATTGATTAGCACAATCAGCTTACCGATGCGTGCAATGAATGAAAACATTTCAATCGATTCTTTGAGTGAATGAAACCCAACTAACCTTCTTCATGTGTATCTTTAACTCATCTCGAACAACAACTCCATAAATCTCTAAGATGAACCTTAAGTAAAAGGTGGGCGGCAAATTTAAGTAAATTTGTATCCTTTGAATTAAGGAGTTATTGTTCGAGATAAGTTGATCTCAAAAATAATAAGTTTTGCAAGACATATCGTCTGTCAAGAGTTTTGTATGTTAATCGACTGATGCATCAAATTAATCAATCAGCTACGAGAAACACTGACACAGTCAATATATACTCTAAAGGGTCGATCAGCCTCGTCAAACAAATTGCTACTAAAAATGTTTCCCTAACCCATTTACGTGGACTCTGCAGGGCTCCAACTAGAGTTGACCGATTAGAACAATAATCAACAGGATATATATAGAACATAGACATGAAATTAGGAGTTGGATTTCTTTCTTTTTCTAAAAACTAAAATGAAACGAGACATGATTTTTGTGCGATGAGTTCGTCGAATATACAAACGAGTATCACTTACCCTTTTTGTAGTTATCAACTAAGATACTACATGAGTTACATCACTATCATGATCCATGAAGAAGAAGATGGCCGCAATTGTGCAAAAACCATAACAACATGACGGAGCTTCATTGTGGAGCTCTCACGTCAAGCAGCTAAATGAGCCATATGATGACCGCACTTTCTTGCTACTCTTGTTTATTTCCATTTTTTGTTTTTTATGTTCAAGTGTAAGAACCAAAATTCTAAGAATGAAAGGGTAAATTAACTTAAGAACTCTGGCACCCGACCCTTTCGGAGCAGAGAAGTCTTAGGGTTTCGGCCGCTGCATTTTCACTCCGGTTGGGGTGGGAGGGCCTGATCGTAAAGGCGGTGTGGGCGGATCTCTAACGGCTTCGACGACGCGGTGGGAAGCCCGGATCGCAGGTTTGAGGTTGACGACGTCTGTGCGACTTTGGCGTGAGGTTGGTGGTGATTCGGATTGGTCTGATTGGATTGGCTTTGACTGTGCACGCGGCATGGGTGGTTGTTGGCGGTTCTAGATCGGATTTGGTGTGTGTTTGCTTTTGAGGTGGAGGGATTTTGGTGGATCTGAGTTGCAAGTGGGTGTGGCGGTGATCTAGTCTTTGTTTGTTGCGGCTGATCGGCTAGTCAGCGTCCTCTCATAGCGGAAGCAAGAGGGCGGCCGCCGGAAGGGTGAAGGAAGGGCTCAGATGGTGGCTCTGCTTTGGTTGGCCTAGGAGGGGGTGAGAGGAGGGGAGGTTTTGGGCCGGGGGTGCATGGTTGTGGGCCTACTGGGCTCATGATTGTGGTCTTGGGTTTAGGCCTTCATTTCCTTCTTTCTTCTTTTTGGGTTGGCTTGGGCTGAGTTATTGGCGGAGTGACAATCTCTATCCTTTATTGTTGATGGAGCGGAGTTGGCTTTCTGGTATCTTGAGTGGAAACGTACACCATTGGGTCTTAGGCGTCAAACTCACCAGGACAGTGGCTTTGCTTTGAGGTTGTATAAGTTTAGAGGTTTTATTTGTTTTTCTAGTGTGTTAATGTCCACCTTTTTGGACGGTAGTTTTGAGGTTGTCTTTTCAATTCGTAGTTAGTAAGCTGCTTGTATGGTTTTCGGACTATTCATGCTTGACCAGTTTGGTCGTCATGATCTTTGATCGGTAGAATTTTCTCGAAAAAGGGTAAATTAACTTCCTTTGATTTGCATATACAAACGGCTACTTGAAATTGTTGGAGTGAAGTCATCAAATTTTAATTTTTTTTTTTCTTTTGAATTCTTATTCCAGCCTGACATGAACAATCACGAAAAAAAAAAAACTAACAGTTGGGAATTGCAATAGTCGTCATTGCTTACATCTATATTGCAAAGCGTCATGGCTTACTTCATACAGAGAAGATTATATTTCATTAAAGAAAACCAAAATTTACATGTTACAAGTGGAAATGCAATTACAAAATTCAGATCAAACTCCACATGCAGTACACAGATGGAGTTGGCTTGCTGCTTGCTCAAAACCTAAGAAGAAAGATCCTAATTATATATAAAAATTAAGTTGCACACTGCTTACTGAAGAACTTGGAATTTCAGCAAACCACATTAAGGTTCAAAACTTGAAATGATGGCATTTGCTTTATATTCACATGATGTTGTGGTTTCTTGATTCCCTTATCTCTTTTGGAAGTTGAATGCCTTGATCGAGAAGGCAAAGGTGAACCCGAAAAGCACTGAAATCCCGACAAGAACAACCGCGATAATACCTACTAAGTCGTGTCTGTAACCAAAGTAGTTCCTCAGAAAGTCCTCCACACTTTCTCCTGACTCCATTACTTCTTTTATGTCTCCAAACTGTGAAGCAACCAGTCCATACAATGTATATGAAACTGGGCAGATCCAATAGTACCATCTCCACCAAATTGGCATTCTCTGTAAAGCAGAAACCAAATTTAGAGTGTAATGTAAGTAACGGTCTAGTGTGATTTATATCTCAGGGTTTAGTAAGGAATTATGAACACATCGGATTTAACCGTAGGAACTTACTGTTCGGGGAATGATGAATCCTGAGAAAAGGTTCCATATTGCATAGAAAGCAGAGGACACTATGGCAGCAATGTTGTGGTTGGGCGTAACAGCGACAGTCATCATCCCATAGAATGTGAAATATAAGAAAGTGAAGTACATGAAGAAGAGATACCAAAGGAACTTGCTCACTGTCCAGTCAAATCCAATCATGGCATAAACTATAACTCCATATATGACAGTCTGGACAAATATGTATGGAAGCTCAATCACAACCTGCAAATCATATATTGGGAATTTGGTGAGTACTTAAAATGATTACCCTTTGAGAACAAAAACTTGTTGCTTTGATATTTTAGATGAGTAAATACCTGTCCAAAGGCATATGGCAATGCTGAGTACATTCCAGCAGCCCTTTCTCTATAAAAGACTGTCCTCTCGACAGCCACAACTGGCTGCACTGATGTGGCATTTTGTACTCCAATGAAGAGAACAGCGGCGTACATGGAACCCATGGCATTGAATAGATCTTGTTGGTTTTTCCTGCATTATCAGGAAAGTATTTGTCAAATTAAGGCCTAAGAGATTATGGGCTCCCATTTCTCACATAATATGTAGTATATTGTGTCTTAAGCTTGAGGTGCTGCTTACCTTTTGGAGCCAAGATCCCAGAATATTGTTCCAAACATTAAGGCTATGAAAGTGGTGAATAGGAGTCTCACTGCACTGTATGGTGGGTTTCGCCAGTATGATAGATGTTGTTTCCATAAACAAGCCATACACTGATAGTAGAAAGATTGAGAGTATTTAGTAGAGAAGTACAAGTCTTGTGTGCCTTGCGGAGGAGTACTTAGTTCCTTGATCAGATCCTTGTTTCTCCTGAACCATTAAAAAGTTATTATTAATATTCACTATTGTCTTTAAGTTAATAGATTAAATTTTCCTGTTGAAGTTAACATTTCAGACCCCAACAACTTCCCATACTAGAACTTGGTTTGCTAAGGCAATTAGTAGCAGTCAAGATTCCATCAGACATCAAGTTACCTACCTATATAGCTCTGAGCTCCTGTATATATCAGTAAAATTAACACCGAGAACAACTTCCTGGGCCGCTGAAGTAACTTCCAACATCCAAGTTGCTGGATTGTAACCATCCTTGATTTTGGGAACCCCTTCAATTTCCTTAAAAATAAATGACCATGTCAGCATCTCTTTTGATGAGAAGGAGAGGGGATATGAGACCTCATCTAATAATGTCAAGACTTATATGAGCAACGTATATTTCAAGCTTTACCTCAAAGTACTTGATCAACTGGGAAGAATGGCGGCCTAGAGGGCCAACATATATCTCTTCACCTCCCCTTTTCAATAGAAACAGCTGCAGTAGGACATTTTTATTTTTCAGTCCTTGCAACATCAAGTAGCATATTCAAATTGTTTAGCACTAATATAGAAAAGGTATCTTACCTCATCGAAAGCATCAAAAATGTCAATGCTTGGCTGGTGGATAGTGCATACTACAGTACGCCCTGTGTCCACGGTATTTCTCACTGTTCTCATTACAATAGCTGCTGCCCTGGCATCAAGGCCAGAGGTTGGCTCATCCATAAATATTATGGAAGGGTTGGCAACAAGTTCTACAGCAATGGTCAGCCTTTTACGCTGCTCGGTTGAGAGACCATTCACTCCTGGCAATCCCACAAGTGACTCCCTTATCGATGTCAATTCCACAAGCTCCATGACTTCCTCAACAAACATCTGGAAGCCATTAATCAGATTTATATATGGTTAACAAACGTCACTGAACAGAGAGCACATAGTTCATAACTTGTATCAACTTCTAAACCCCAATGAAAAAAAAAATGTATGATGCGACCATACCTTTCTAGTTGTAGAATCAACCTCAGGAGGCAAGCGGAGCCATGCAGAATAACCAAAGACTCGTATACTGTAACATGAGGAGAGTGTATATCGGTTTGCTCACAGTATCCTGATATACGAGCAAATGTTTCTTGCTTTTTTGGATACCCGGAAATGGTTATGTCTCCCTCAATATATCCACCAGTTTTTCTTCCTGCCAACACATCCATTAGAGTAGTCTTTCCAGCACCACTTATGCCCATTAGAGCTGTTAAAACTCCAGGCCTAAAAGCACCAGTCACACCCTTCAGAAGTGGTAACCGTTCCTCAGTTATTCCTTGAGTTTTCATTTCCTGCAACCAGGCACATAATTCCAGGATCAGATGCATTCAGCTCTAGGAATCAGTCCAAGATTACAATGCTTGTACTGATATTGATGTGTAAATGTGTAATGAATTTCATCAACAATGAAACCCAAGAACACTTGCTTCATGAAAATGTTCCAGCCTAAGTGTTCAGAAATCTTGTGTCTACCAAAAAAATACCTGGGGCATGTCCACAGAATATTTGATTTCATCAAATGTAATCCAAAGGGGTTCAAAAGGAAGAACCATTCCCTTCTTCCTGTTTTCATTGGCTTCATTAAAACTGCCCACTCTAGCAGACAGTGTTCGAGATGATACACTTCTTCGACTGTCATTCTTCGCCTCTGCATTGTTTCCAGAGAAATCATCATATACTGATCACACAAAAGCAAGAAGGGAGAAAAAAAATTTAGGAGCTTTTGGAGCCACCTGAAGAATTTTTTCCTCTTGATGATAGCTCTAGGTTTCCTCCAGCTGTAGCAGCAGTTTTCTCAGCTAAAGCGTCTTTGGAGAGTACTGCCTGAGGTTTCCCAAATGCTGCAGGAACATTGTTTAGAGTATTAAAAAAATTTGAACCATCTAGAGTTTTGGAGAGACCAAGACACATATCGAAAGTACTTACGATCAAGATATTGCAACGCCACAGTGTAGAAGAAATTAAATAGAAATATATATCCAACTGTAGCTCCTACTCCGATCCAGTACCAATGTGCTTCTATGAAAACCCCACGAGACTTCAAGACCATGATCCCTAACGACTCATTTGAGTTGGGAGGAACCTATAATACAAGTACATCCATACATGTATCAACTATAAGAAAAATGTTTTCTAACTCAATTCCCCAAATTTTTTAACTTTTATGCTTACATGACTCCAACTGTCTCCAAGAAATTCATTGACAGCTATAGCATTCTGGGAGTACATCATTGGTGAGACCCAATAACCCCATAACCACCACGCCTGCACATTATCTGAAGAAAAACAACATATTTTAAGTCATCAGTAGTATATTACATATGATCAGGAGGAAATGATATTTCTTGATTAATCTAACTGATTTTATTCACCTCGGGATAAGATGAAGCCACCCATAACCAGAACTGCCAGTAGAGCAAAAGAACCGAATGTGTTGGCAACAATTATATTCCTCCCTAATGCCCCCATAAATCGGAATAATCCGGATGCCATCTGGTTAACGAATAGGAGCAAAAGATATTGCTTGAAAAACCTGCCATTGAGGGGTTGGCATTAACCTCTGAAACCAAAAGTCTGAACTATAAATAGAAAATATGGTGTCTATGAGGTTTTCTTTCTCACCTTCCGGGGTTTGGATCAAAACCAATCACATAGTATGTCATGAATACCCAAATGGCAACTTCAACAAAGGTGATGGGAATCTTAAGGATCCATGTTGGTAAGGAATATGCCCAGGCAGGATAGAATAGAAGGTCTCTTTGCTTGAAAAATACAGGAAGTTTCATGATAGTCAAGGCAAGCTCGGAGAACCCATTGAACATAATTATGATGATTGTAAAGAACATAGCACCCATGAAAATCCCACCATCCTCAACTGTATGTCGGGGCATCTCAGTACGGAAAAAAAGTGTCATTGATATAAAGGCCAATAGAGTGAGCTGAAAACAAACACCACAAGAAGTTATTATGCATACTTCACTGACTTCCATATGTTAAATGTCTAGTAATTTGATATATTTACAACAGTTCATGGGAATATTCCTCACTCAGAAAGGTTTAGTGCTTACCTGGGTCATTTTGAAAATGTAGACAAATGAATTCCTCTTCATGAGCAAATATTCTCTAGCAATGCAGGCTTTGAGCAGTTCCTTCTTGCCAACACCATACTTCTTAGTTGTTAAAGCGGCAGGGTGACCTTTAGACTTATCAAATGGAGTGGCAAGCTCATCACCTAGTTTTCGACCAATATGAAATGACTGAAATGCTTCAGCAAATTCCTTGGAAGATATAAAATTATAAGGCTCTTCTTTCTGAAACCAGTACTGCTCCTGATCCTTCTTTGATGTCACCTATGGTGCACAAGAAATGAAAGATTATAACGAAGTCCAACCTTTCTGAAGAACAATAAAATGGTAAAATAAGAAAGGGGAGTTTCATTCAGAACATTACTTCTTGAAGGAAGTCAGCAACTCCTTTCCTTTCTGGACATTTGAAGCCCATATACTCAAAGAACTCTAGCACATTTTCACGGGGACCTTGGTATACAATTTGCCCATCTGACAAGAGAATTATGTCATCAAACAGATCATATGTTTCAGGTGCTGGCTGGAGAAGAGATATAAGAGCAGTTCCATTGAGGATGTGGATAGATTGTCTGAGGGAATTCACTATCTGAAATGTTGTTGAACTGTCTAAACCAGTTGATATCTCATCCATAAAAAGTGCTCTTGCAGGTCCAACCAGCATCTCCCCTGTTGTGACTCGCTTCTTTTGTCCACCAGATATACCTCGGAACATTTCATCTCCCACCATGGTGTCAGCACAAACTTCAAGTCCCAAAATCTGGAAATAGTTTCTATTAGCATCTGAATAAATTATTCAAAAAGCTGTAATATATAGGATCATCAAAGGACCATACCGAATGATAATGAACTAACCTTGAGTATGTAATCTGTAACTACACTGGCCTCCTGCCCTTCTAATGATGCAGCCTGCAAAAGTTGAAAAGCAGTTCTAGCTAGTTAGATGAAAATGTCTCTTCTAAGAAATATGTTTTCATTAGTTGGAAAAAAACTACATACAGAAAATACTTAGAAGTAATCATATTTCTCGTCCAGCTGTTTTTCTTACCTTCATGTAGATATCAAGATCTTTCTCTGGCATAATATTGGCTG
The DNA here is from genome assembly GCA_010134655.1 of Fragaria nilgerrensis. Taxonomy (NCBI): domain Eukaryota; kingdom Viridiplantae; phylum Streptophyta; class Magnoliopsida; order Rosales; family Rosaceae; genus Fragaria; species Fragaria nilgerrensis. The sequence continues at coordinate 27,833,538 of CM020978.1, read as the reverse complement.
CCTTTTCTCTCCTTGATAACTCAGCCAACATTTCTGAAAATTTTCCAGACAAAAAGTTAGATTTAGATTCATGAAGTTCTTCTTACTAAAACCTGTAGTACAAATTTCTCAATTTTTCAACTAACCATAACGTCCTCCCACCCCTTGACACCTTGCTGAGAAAGCCAGTGTTTCTCTCACTGTCATTTCCCCTATGTGGAGATCATACTGACTTATATAAGCTGATGTCCTCTCCGGTACAAACTCTTCCATCCCATGTCCATTATATACAACTCTCCCAGAAGACTGAAAATTCATGAACAAAGTTATCATCACTCATGAGTCATGATGTTAACACCTCTGAAATTGAGGGATTAGAAGCAAGACTGGAATTTAATATCCTCACCTTTAGATCTTTAGCAAGTTTTCCAGCCAAAGCCAAAAGCAGTGTGGTTTTCCCAGAGCTTGGGGGACCTAAAAGCAATGTCATTCTGCATAAATGCACCAGAAAAATGAGATATTGACAGTTCAAAAGCGTAGGCATGATAATTACATCAGAAATAACTTTGTGCATTTACCTCTTTGGTTTGATAATTCCACTAACATCATCAAGGATTGGAAATGGATGCTTTCTAGTTGGAATAATGCGACAGAAACTCAGGAAGCCCTTCAAATTTGACCCAAAAAAATTGTCTTACACTCTAAGCTCGAGTCATACACAAAGAATTAACCTTTTCGTTTACATGATCTGAAGAGGAATTACCTCCAAGATATTAGCTGAAAAGTTAAAGATTGTAGGCAGCGCCCTCCCTCCTACATAAGCTTCTGCTTCAACACTTAAATGCTCAAACCGGACTTCAATCGTCGGAAACTCAAGTCCAACCCTGCAATCCAAAATTGAAGAGACACCCACAACTTTCCTCAAACACCATAAAAACACAATAACTACAAAAGCTCATTGAAGCATTGCAATCTTCATGTGATATGCACAAAAGGTAATCGAGATTTGAAACTTTACCGATCAATCCGGTTCTTGAGCTTCATCAAGAACCTCTCATTATCTTCATCTGCAACTTTCACCAGCCTCTCCAACACATTCTTTCTCTCTAGCAACCCAAGATTCTTGACGTCAATCTCTCTGGCATCGCCTTCTTCCTCGGTGAAAATGCCTCTCCTTATACGCAGGTAAGTTGGCAGTTTTTCAATGGCAGCCCATTTCAGTGCTTCTTCATCGTCTTCATCGTGTGAAGACTTGGAGAAAACATCCATGGTACTGTTCCTCCAAATGTTTGAACTGCTCAGACGAGCACTGCTCACTCTGTATACATCTCCGCTACTACTCTCCATATTTACTACTGTTTTTCACCTTCCCAATACGATTCAAAAAGAGCCCACAAATCCTTGTTTAATTTTCATGCAAAGAAAACGCATGCATCCATGGGGTTTAGCGCTGGAGCAGAAAGTGTATCCAGAAGTGGTTTTGAAAATTTATGAAGGGGAAGAAGCTCCTACACAAATATTGTATGTTTCAGACTGACAGATGCTGTGGCTCTGTCTCCTCCAAGTTTAGAGAAGAGGGTGTTTATATAGCTCTAGGAGTACGCAAAACTAAAAGATGGTCAACTTCTATAATCTGTATTTTTGTTGGGTTGATATAACGGCAATACACGCATTAACAAATATTGTAACTTTGCAAGGGACTAATAGCTAGCATGCATGCGTCACATAGAATACAATACATGCATGCTTCATTTTGTGGCAAGATGCTATTGCTACTCTTGGTAACGGTAATTCTAGTGATTCCCGATTGTATAGAAATAATAGGATTCCTACGAGGCTTTTTGAGTCTTTTTCTTTAATATTACAAACTTTGGTTGCCCTATAAGATGTTTCAAATATTTTCTTCTTAAAAGAAAAACTCGTCGAATTGTATGCAAAATATCTGCTGCTCAACGTAGCAAAAAAAATAAAAATTAGACCTTAATTAATTATTTGCTCATGTTAATATAGTATTTATATGTCTCAATGCAAGCTAGCTATGCATGGAAAATCGGTTTTGCAGGCACTTAATTTTAAGGTTCGCAATGCAAATATTAAAATTTCTAGTCCAATTCATTAATGAATTGAACTGCCATAATATTTGAGCTGTCCAAGAATCCAAAATCCTAACAATATCCTGCGAATAGCCGACCTAACACATTATAGTAATTGATGAGTACGTATGAATGCAGAAAAATTATAATTAATAAGCCAGGAAGAGGAAAGATTCTGTCGAAAAATAAATAAATAAACGATGGAAAATATCCATAATCTATCAGTAATCACACTAATTTCAAGACAGCACTATTAAACTAGGTATTATTGTCAGCTAAGAGCTTAATAACCTCTGTACAAATCTTGTATAATGATATAGAATGCTCGCTCACTCTCAAATCAAAGCTTTATGATTATATGGCAAATACTTAATTCCACCGATATTGCTAAGATAGAATTAGTTAACAACCACATGCAGTCTACAGTCTAGGCATCTTTCTTTCTTTCTTTTTTAAAAACTTAAAAAAAGAACTAGACGATATTAATTTCTCGATGATAACAGTATTCGTGTGAGGGCCTAGTCGGCCTACCATCCCTTAATGAAGAGGAGAGGACCACTACACATTGGAAAAAAATTTAATTCTTGGTAAATATGAACAAGAAGAAGAAGAATTTGATATATAACTGGGTTGACAAGAAATACAGACCAAGACTAGCAAGAATTTTGATGGATTATTGATGGAAGAAAGAAAAATGAAGACCGCATATGCTAAGAGTTTTATCTTGGCTTATGAAAATAATTCTGATATATCAGTTTCTGATGAAAAGTAGCCGTAAGGCTTTGATTGTCTGCCAATAAAGTAAGACCAAACAGTACGTAGAAGATACAACGTTTGCATCAAACTTGAAATGTTCCATCAGTTATATGGAAGCTAGCTCATATAAGGCCAGGATATATACATTATCCTCCCTCGTTTTAATTTATTTTGGTGCGCGCAGGAGAAAAAGGCACAGAAAGTCAAAAGATAATCAAAAATTCAAGTAATTCCTAGATCAAATGATAGCTGGAAGTGGGATCTTGATAAAGGGTGGGAGATCATCCCAGCAAGACGATCCAAATCTGGAAAAAGATTTTGCCTTTACATGTTTTCATGTGGCTTTCCACTGACCCAAAACCAACTAATTAAACAACTACACGGGTTTGACTTCCACCTCTAAAATAGGGTTTTCTCAAAGATCTTCTTCAGCACCAGAATAAGTTTCTGGGAAGCAGCTAGCTAGGTTTTTTTTTTTTTTAAATTACTTGAACATCAAGTGTAACAATAAGGGTCTCTATCTTTCTGTTTGAAATGATCATAGTACTTTGGGGGGTAAAGTAAACGAAAAAACATACCAAATTAACAACCCTAGTCTTTACAGAAAGCGATCGCGAGCCAGATTAATTCGAGTCTCCCTTTTGAAATCAAGAGTGGCTTCAATTTGAACGTGTTCCTTGCGCAAGAAGCGAAGCAAGATTTGTACAAGTTATCGCCTATAGCTAGCTTAGTTCAGCGTCATCACTTACTTCTCTTCTTTTTTGGGTAATAGCGTCATCACTTGCCTCACATCTTCCCATCTCTAGATAGTACGGACCAAGAGGCAGGAGCTGTACTATTTGTTTAAGCCCTAAAATCTTGTTTATTCGATCTCGATCGAGCAGTATCAATGGTGATGACTCGTATATAAACTATATTTGCTGGTTTTATTAAACTCATACGTGTTTGTAACTGATCGAGAGTAAAACCCTCATCAATTTGAAAATAATTTTCTTTTCTCCAAATAATAACAAATCCTTCAATTCAAGCTTAACTAAGACGTGCTCTAAGTCCTCTTTTTTTTTTTTTATGCTCTAAGTCCTCTTTTCTTATGTTAAAAGCTTAAGACGTAGAAATTCCGAAAATACGAACCCATTGATAATTAGTAGCTAGGCATAATTGCCCGTTACTTACACTTGTTACATAGGACATGAAAGCGTAAGATTGCCCGATCAATTAAGATCATTAACAGCGTTCGAATTATAAAGCATCATGCATGACTTCATCCATATCAATCGTTTACTAGGTTTGGAGCCATTGCTATAAATCTATATCACGGAATATGTCAAATTCATACGAGCCTTGGTCGTTACACAACGCTACGTACGTACTAGCTCTTCTGATTTTCTTATTAATTTTCAAAACAGAGGGTATTGAAAAATAAGTACAACAAATACTAAGTAATACATATATTAACAAAGGCGTACCTACACACGGGCCTCAGATTTTAAGAAAACATTGTTTTGTTACATATTATAATTAAAAAAGGAAAAATTTCAGTTTACTCCTTTGAACTTTAGATCTAAAATCAGTCTGATACCTTATCTTTTTTTTAATTAGTTTCATCCCTAAACTTTTAAACTGACATCAATCTCGACCGAAATGACTTAAATAGCCCTTATTACGTTCTACTTCATCTTTTACCCCCTCTCTCTCTCCATTAATCTGGTGGAGCATCTGAGCTCCGCAGTGGCTAAGCCATGAAGAAGAAGCAGCGGCGATGTAGTCTTTGTTGAGTATTCCCATGGCGGACTCCAAGTTGTCCCTGAAGGAGTTCCAAAGCTTGACCTCCTCATCGGGGTTGGGAATGCCGCCAAAGAGTTGGGATGCAGGAGGGCAGGCCAAGACGACCTTGTAAAAGAGAGGCATGTCGTTGAAAACACGGAGAAAGAGTTCCCCGACCTGGCCCACAGTGAGCTGAATGACCCTGAGGGCCTGGTAGAGCACAGAGACGACGTTGTCATCGGCGTTGGCGTTGAGAATGTGGAGAGCCAGGCCTTGCTGGTGTGGAGGAAGAGGGAGAGGACGTGGCGGGGGGAGAGGTCTTCGATGAGAGCGAGGGCGGCCAAGGCGTCGGCGAAGGAGGAGACGGGGAGGTGGGAGAGGCGGTGGTCGGAGAGGAGGTCGCGGGAGCGCTGGGAGATCTGGGACTTGAAGGTGTCGACGATCTGCCATTGGTGGTGGAGGAGAGGGAAGGGAGAGATGAAGGAGTTGTGGAGGGTGGTGAGAGTAGAGTGGATGTGGCGGGCATGGACGTAGCGGGCGGCGGACTCGAGGAACATGGACTCATCGAGGCAGCCCCATATGTTCTCCGGGGTGTCCACCAGGTACTTGACGCGGCAGGCAACGGCGTAGATGCCATTGCCATTAGAGCCATCGGAGGGCTTAGATTCCTCATGATGGGAACGCGAAAGAGAGAGGATGGAGTGGTGGACGGAGGAGACGTTTCGGCAGATGGAGAGGGAGGACCGCTTCATCAGGACGATGGAGTCGGCGGAGTCGACAAGGTGGTGAGGAGGAGGTGGGGCTGCCGCCGGGGCCCATGACTGGTGGTAGGAGTGGATGCCGGCGCCGGCCATGTGGTGGATTTGGAGACAAAGCTCTAAACAGGGGCGGTAATGGGGTAATGGGGGGAGAGAGAGAGGGAGAGAGAGGGGGTAAAAGATGAGGTAAAACTGTAATAATGGCTATTTTAGTTATTTTGGTCGAGATTGATGTCATTTTGAAAGTTTAGGGATGAAACTGATTAAAAAAAAAGATAAGGTATCGCACTGATTTTAGACCTAAAGTTTAGGAGAGTAAACTGAAATTTTTTCATTAAAAAAAGTTAAATTATGAAAACCAACCCACCCCAAATTTCTTTATGTAATTAAACTTAGTCCATATGATTTTTTTTTATCTGATTACATATATATTGTTTATTTTTTAAAAACAATAACTCCTTTAGTATATTTTAGGTCAACTTTCTTCTCTTTATTTCTTTTTCTTTATCGTTGTATACATCTTCATTCTCTTCTGCCGAAGCAGCTAAGCCAAGTGCCAAGCTTTCTCTCTTTAATCTGCATGTATGATTCTTAGTTATACCGGTCATCCTCTTGGAGGATCTTGTACGTGTCATATGACCTAGTTCTCAAATCTCAATTGATTAATACCTTGATCAAATAAAGTCTCAATATCCCATCATCTCAAATCTCAATTGATTAATGTCTTGATAGTCTCAATATCCCATCATCCCATCGCACTGTATTTCTATTGATATTCTAATCTCAATTGCTTGCTTACTAATTCTAAGCCAAGTGTCAAGCTTTCTCTTTTTAATTTGCAGGTATGATTCTTAGATATATCGGTCATCCTCTTGGAGTCTTGTACGTGTCATATGACCTAGTTCTCAAATCTCATTTAATGCCTTGATCAAATTTAGTCCCAATATTCCATCATCTCAAATCTCAATTGGTTAATTCCTTGATAGTCTCAATATCCCATCATCACATCGCATTGTATTTCTATTGATATTCTAATTCTAATCTCAATTGCTTGCTTGCTTACTTTATTGTAGATGACTAATGCTAATGATGTGTATATATATAGATATATAGTTGTAATAGTACCAACGTTTGATTCATAGTTATTAGATTGTGTTTTTTCATCCTGTTAGGTTTAAATATTATACACTCATTTACTATATTGTTAGAGCAGTGATTGTGTGTTAGTTATTAGATTTTGCTTCTATTCAGAGCAAAGGGTTCAATTTGAGTAGATATGTTCTTTTATCTTTAGTTTTTGTTATCGAATTTCTATAAAATGTTATAATATTGATTTCTTAATGATCAGTAAATTACGTGATAATTTGATATGTTTTTAATCTAAAATGTGATATGTAAAATATAGAAGAAGAAAAATTAAAAAAATTTAAGAAAAAAATTTCAGCCCACCCCAACTTAAAATCTTAGGTCCGCCGTTACATATATATATATATATATAATAATAATTAATAATTAAGGACGGATGTAAAATACCTTTGCTGCTTGCATTATTATAGAATAGCGCAATAATATTATTAAGCTAGCTCTGACGTCCAATCCGGCCAGGCTAACACATTTCTATTGTGATTTTTCATCTTACTTAACTGTTGGCATGTGTACAAAATCCCAACACAGCCGGAGAAGATATGTCGGCCAACGGGTCAACTATTTTCTCTTTAAAATTATTTTACCAGATGATAGATTTATATAATATGTGCCGATTTCTTGAATACATGCATCTAAGTGGATGTGATTCCCTTCCTTTGCTGTTACTTAACAAACCTCGTTTAATTTTACCAATTATTTTAACGAACCCCAAAATCTCCTACTTGTTGATTCTCCTTAACCCTCACAATTAAACATATGGGCAACGAATCTTGACATTATCTTAAGCTGTCAACATTTTACGAGCTGCATGAGATTAGAAGAATTACGGACTAACGGTGTCACAGTGAGGTTAATTATTGTTCTTTCATCTTTGTATAATTGTATTGACCATGCACCAAGTACATACTTAGGTGTTGGTCTTAGTTGAAACAATCGAGAGCTCATTTTCTTCATGGTGTATATGTGTGTGTGTGAGTGCTTATGCCTATTATAAAAAGCGGATCGATGGAGTGCATTGAACATGTTTTACATCAATTTAAGTTGAGTCTTCACAATTACGGCATTAGTACGTAGCAAATTAACTAGCTAGTATCGGAGTTTTTGAGGCAATTAAGAATCTAGTTCATACGTTAGTAGTTGGATGAATTCCAGTTGCTTACATATATTCGTACTGTTGCATTGCACACGTACACAGCTGATCGATAGCAGACTGTATTTGTATACCACACATATCTATATTAATCAAACGGCAGCAATTTGCATAAAACTTGAGTTTTGTTGGTTAACAACGATAGATCGACATGACATGCATTAATTAAACATCCTAACCTTACCTGTAATCGATCCAGAATCATTTCAACACAACTTGTTTAATTTTCTAATCAAAACCTGGAGTTGCAAAATATATATGTATGAAGAAATTCTTTGGACCCTTGTTCCTCCTTATTCTTGTCGTAAACTAAACCAGAATCTTTTCCTCACGAACAGAATTGGTTGCTTTACTAGTAACAACATTATGCTGGTTTCTGTGTTAATATATATAAATTTCTTGATTAATTACTAGTGTACGTTATGATTTAGGGTTTGGTTTGGCTCGTTTGGTAATTAGTTTAATTGGCTAGAAAACTGGTTAATTTAATTAGGAGTGGTGAGCCAGTTAGAGGTTTATTTTGGCACCTTCAATGGAATTTTTTTGATTCCACTTTCAACGATGCTAAGTTGCTAACTGCCATAAAATAACTAATCAGTAGTGTATGTTTAGTACTGTTTTAAACAAGTGATGTCTTGGCCGCAGAAATAGACCGTTCAACCTCTAAATGACGTTGCTTCAAGACAGATTAGAGATTAAACCACCATTATAATCAAACTAGCTAGCGTTGACATAACTAATTGGTTAATTGAAAGCGATAATTACATGCGTTATCCTCCTATACATTTCACTTTCAGCTTATTCATTTTGCAGGTTAGCTGCATTATGAAATTAGGGTTAGGATAGCTAGCTAGTTACTTATTTATTCTTTGGGTGATCAAGTTGCTGACTTTTCATTCAAACTATGTAAAATTGAATAAAGCCTCCTACTGTTTGTGATCATGTATATTTGAGATGGAACTGTTGAGAGATATCAATCATTGTGAATATGAGACATTGTTTGTGAGTTTATAAGGGTTTGAGCTTCTTTTTCCATTGTCAATTAATTTTGGATGTGAACCTCATGCTATTTTATAAGAACAATTAAGATAAACTATTGTAGTTGTTGGCTTTGTTCTAAGACATGATGTGAGGTGTCTTGTAGTTGTTGCTGCACGTTGTATTGGGAAAACAAACGTCTCAGTCGCAAAAGTAACTGCTCTAAGAGACGGCCTCCTCAAAGCGAAAGACATGAACGTCAAAAATGTGGTTGTTGAGGGTGACTCTTCCTTGATCATCAATTGCGTCAACATGAAGTTCAAATGCCCTTAGAAGCTCCTCCAGACTATCCAAGATATCATAATGATTGCTACATTCTTTGATCATATCTCCTTTCATCATGTTCTTTGAGAAGCAAACTTTGTCGCTAATGCCCTTGCTAATTTAATTAGGACACAAGCTCTCTAATTCTAGTTGTTAGGAGGTCAACTTTCCTATTACTGTTAGGCAAACTTTGAATTTTGACTTCTTTAGAGTTGGTTGCTCTAGAGGTTTTTCTTTATAATTTAACCGTTTTAGCATATAAAAAATTAAGATAAACTATTGATGAAACCTAACTCTCATAAATTAGGACAGTAAATTAGGTACACAGGTCCTTCTCCTTATTATGATAACACTATTCACGGCTTTTTTAGGGTTTATAGGATACGGTTAGCACAACCGGCCGGCCACCCTGCTGCTTCTCTTTGTCAACCTCTATATTCTAGAAAATTAATACTTCTTTCAGGTCAAAGTTATTCATTTCGATCTCTCTGGAAATATATATATACACGTACGTATGCAATTGAATTGATAAGCAGCTCATAATATTTCGGGAGTAGCAGCAGGCATATATATATATACACACACATGTATATTCAAACTTATTCCAATTAGAAGTAGATGCTTCCATCAACTACTGCATGCAAGTCTGCAGCAACAACCGACATTATGCAGTACATATTACATGTGTGTGACTGTGTGTGTATATTATAGTTTGTATGCGTTATTAATCTTATACGAACTAATCTTTCGCTTGTATTCATCAGTTAATTTAGCTCAGGCCAGGGATATATATTCGTAAGTATGTTGAAAATAGTCAGATAACTTGAAATTAATGTGACATAAAAAAAAAAGATTTAGTTTCATGTTGAAATTTCTTTAAAACATAAAAGATTATAGGAACAAAAATAATCCGTTTTGATACTAGACTATATAGTTTGGAAATGTTCATTGCATGTGGCCTATCATATATACGTCATTGTGGGATAGCTTCTGCAGATTTGTTGAGGAGACACGATCATCTTTGGAAATATGAAAGAGAACATTGAATTCCAAAGATGCTCTATCCTCTAATTCGCACTAACATATATATTTAATCACATATGAAAACAAATAAGATGATCGAGATGTGTCAATTTTTTTGAACGGCTTGTCAGAATTATGATGATCAAGAGCACCCTATACAGGCTACATGACTCAAATTAATAAGAACTTAAAATTATATAATTGATCAATTGGATCTGTCATGACCATTTTATATTGTAATACCATTTGATACTCACGAGTGTATCATGACAAATACACAAGTATAAAAATGAACTTTGTCTTAATGTGGTTTTGAGAATTTTAGTTTTTCTTTAAAGGGTCAATTACATAGAAGTCCATTTTAAGACATTTTTTTTATATAGGTCAACCTAAATATTTTTACCTACATAAGTCCACTCACCATAAAATAAAATTTTGTATTAGGTATTGAAGTTCAACAAAATTACATACTGTCATCCAATCAAAAAAATTAGATTCTCTCTTATATTTACAAAATGTTACAAATCTAAAAAGTCAACAGCCACTCTCTTTTCCGGTAAAGTCTCCGGCCGACCTCCGGCAAATTTTCTGACCAGTCTCCGATGATGATTCAGGCGACCACAAAAGAAACTACGATTGGCAACAAAAGATACTACCATTAGCTAAAAAAGCTACTACCACCAGCAAAAAAAGCTATTACTGCCACCAACAACAGATACTACCATTAGTGAAAAAAGCTAGTACTGCCACCAACATACTATACTACGGCCAACAACAAAAACTACTATGGTGAGATTTTCAACGACCTTCAACGAGGTCACATAAGATAATGTCGCTAACAACACAAGTTACTACCAAGCAGAATAAAAACTACTACCAAGCATAACAAAAGCTATTGTGACCAGTAACAAAAGCTACTATCACCCTCGACAAAAGCTACTGCAATCGAGAGAATATATCAAATTTAACGGTACAAAAAGTAGTTCCGAATATCTACTACAATAGTTGTACAAAGCTACTTCTGTAGTTACATAAAGCTACTACTTTAGTTACGGATATCTACTACAATAGTTGTATAAAGCTAATTCTGTAGTTACATAAAGCTTCTACTTTAGTTCCGGATATCTACTACAATAGCTGTATAAAGCTACTATTATTATTTTATGGTGATGCTCAATTTCTCCCCTTGAGCACGATTTTCTTGGTTGACCGAATGATCTCTAAGGAGGGATCAATATCCAACTTCACATGATTTTCGAAATCTAATCTTACAAATGAAAGGGAAAAAATCTGCAAGAACAAAGAAACAAACAAATATTAATATTTGAAATGAAAATAGAAGCTATTGACATCACATTGAAAAGATACTACCCTAATGTTGAAAAGATACTATCCCAATATTGAAAAGATACTATCACACAACGAGAAAACTACCCTAATTTTGAAAAGATACTAACACAGACGTAGAAAGATACTACTACACTGTCAAAAAGATACTAAATAACACAGACATAAAAAGATACTACTACATTGTAAAAAAAAAAACGAACATAGACATAAAAAGATACTATAACTATGTTGAAAGTATACTATCATACAATACAAAAGCTACTGACATCATGTTAAAAGCTACTTACATAGAATGGTAAAAACACTATAACAATTGTATAACAGTTGTAGAAAGCTACTAAATGTAATCGAAAAGAGCAAACAAAGACAATGACAAAAAGGGCAATTACACAAACACAATCGACATAGAATTCTCATAGTGCCATAGTTGGAGATAGACAGCAAATCAGATTCACCATATATACAACAAATCAAGACTTTAATCAACACTCAACAACGAAATTGGAGATGGACAGAAAAATACAAGAGACAAAAACTAATATGATACCTTGGAAACATTTGGCCTCCCTAAATGAAGAACATCAATGACCTGTATTAAAACAAAATAACAAAAATCAAACTCAATCCTAATCAACTGCTGCAATGAAATCACTAAATAATTTTCAACATTTAAGTTCCTCAGATCACATAATTTAGCTCATAAAACCGTCGAATAGTAGCAGAAGATACTATAATAGGATACTACCGCATGTACACAAAGATATTATCACAGTAGCAGAAAGATGCTGCGACAATTATGGAAAGCTACTATCACTGTATCATAGTATCAACTTGTTCCGATTAAAACCAATGGCACACTAATAAACCTTTATAACACTAATCCGATTAAAACTTGTCCATAACAGAATTACGAGCTCTCTACTTAGCAAACATCTTCATCTCTTCCAAGCCCTAATTCAGTCAAAGATCTAAGACATTCAGGCTTCAATTTTATCAATACTACACACATAAAGCTCTATATCAATCTAAACGCAACGAAATCAACACATAACCAAACATTTTGAGGCTGTTTAAAAAATCAAAGAAAGGAGAAGAGGTTTACCTGGAATGATATTGATCGCTCAGATCAGAGAGTTTGAGAGCTTTCTCAGCTTACTTCATCAAGGACGATGACGGCCGAGGGCACTGCGACGACGATGAGAGGACTAGATCAGTCGCGGGCTCCATACGTCGTCGGATGAATCAGACGGCCATAGATGAGGAGCTCCCAACTAGTCGCGTGCGGTGTGGAAGGTCGGCGAGTCAGTGACGGAGCTCGCTCCCAACTCTGATCGGGGCTGATGATGAGTCTGGGCTGAGCGTCATTGATGTAAGAGAGATGGCGATTTAGCAGCGTCAAGATCCAGGCATTGTCGTCATCGATCTGGCGACGTTGTCATCTATCGATCAAGCGGCGCCGAGCCATCGTCGTCGAGCCGGTGTTGGCCTAAGACGCCGCCATGGCCGGAGATTTGAGATCGGAGAAGAGATGGAGGAGGAAGACGAAGAGAGAGAGAAAGAGAGGGAGAGGGGAAAGTGAAAAGGATTCTTAAATTTGGGCCCTGGGCTAAAGCCCAACAAGCCTATGCTTTGGGCCCCTAAATTTAAGGACCCAAAAAAAATTCCAAGCATATATATAAATAAATAAATAAAAGGCATAATAAACATGTATTTTAAACCTACGCAAACTTTTGTCTTCTGCAACTTTCTTTCTCTTTGATCGAGTCATCGACTCATTCGACTGCCGCACGCCCGCACGCGTCTTGCCGTCTTTCTCAGTTTCTCAGTCTCATTGCAGCAGGCTAGCAACCCTCGATTTCTCTGAGTCTGAGTTCTCTCCGACGAAAGCCAAGTAAGTCTGTACTCCTCCTCCAATGAGTCCAATCTCATAGTTTTTGCAACTTCATAGTTGAGAACTTGAAATTGAGAATTATAAGGGTTTTGATTTCAATTCGGAAGACTGATTGTGAGATAGGTTTTGGTTTGAGTATTTGAATCATTGAATGTTTGATTTCATGCCTTTGTTTATGCCTAAAATTCTGTAGGATTATCTTTTGCAGGGTGCTATATGGCTCCAATTAGAAAGTATCCTTTTGTAGGATTATCTCTTGCAGAGTGCAAATATACTTTTTCGCAGGGAGCCCCAAATTTTTTTTTCGCTTCGAGCCCCCGAATTCTCAGGGCCGGCCCTAACATAATGAACGTTAGTTAGCTGGTTTTTATTTTATGCATGTGTCACATCCCGACCCTTAATTTTTACCTTATTTACTAGCTTGGTTATAATAAGAATTTTTACCGTCTCCGGCTTTGAGATATAGTTTAATTGGTCCCTAGAGGGGTTTTGAGGGACGTTTATTTCGGAGGATTTATTCGTAGGAGAAAATGTGTCGAAGGTAAAAATGGTGAATTTTAGCTAGTAAAAGGTAATTTTTATTAGGGTATTTTATTTTGGGGTGTTAAATTGGTAGAGTTGGGTATTTTTTGTGGTGTTGGGCCGGGTTGGTGTGAGACCCAAACCCATTATCTCCTTTCTTTTTCTTTTCTTCTTCTTTCTTTTTCTTTTCCTCTCCCAAGCTCTCTCTTTCTCTGCCGGAAATCCTCCGCCCATCGCCGTCGTCTGGCCGAGCCAAGCTGCCGCACCAGTCCTGTTTGGACCCCCGCCACCTCCTCTCCCTCCCCGCCTAGCACCCGAGCCATTAACCCACCGGAAGAGGAGAAACTTGCCGGAGATGCCGGGAAGTATTTTCGCCGGAACTCCCTCCTCCGGCCACCAATCCGAGCAAGCCATATATGGTTTTGAAGGTTTTCAACCCAGCTGTCTTGCCCTAAAAGGACTCACTCCGGTTCGTTTTAGGTGAGGAGAAATGTGGAGTTGAAATTTCTAGGGCTTTTTGCTGTTTTTTAGTCGATTACAGTAGTTAGGCTTGGAATTAATGTTTGTGATAGTTAGGGAAGTTGTAGAGGGGGTTGAGAGGAAGATGCTGTCAAAATTTCATAGGAATTGGAGGTCGCCGGAATTGGCCTCCGGCCGCCGCTGCCGCCACCGTTTTGGGAGTTTTGTATGGTTTTAAATGTGTAATAATTAGAGGAGTATATTGATATGAATTATGAAATTTTTGGATGAGATTTGGATAGGTTTGTGAATTTCTGAAGTTTGATATTTTTGGTGGTTGAATAATGTAGAATCCGGCCGTAGGATTTAAGTCAATTTCTGGGGAAGGTTGTATTTACGGCTGCCGAGTATGGTGTTAAAGTTTGGGTCGTTTCGATTTAAGAATATCGAAGTTAGGCAATGATGAGCGTGGTTATGGCTCTCGGTTAATTTTGTCTATTTTGTATAAATATTGGATTTTTAGTTGGGAAATTAATTATACATTTGGAACAGGACGTGAGGAGACTCGAATTGGAGAGACCTCGGATTGACGTAGGCCTAAAGTTGTGAGTGGACCTTTGTTTTTAATTGAAAAGCATGCGATGAATGATTTTGTTGATCATTTATTTCTTTTGATGAGACTTATTGATTTTTCGGCTATTTGGTAATTTTTCTCCTTTGAAGAGATCCCGAAAATCTCATTTTCGGTAGATATGTATTTTGGATGTTTATGAGTATAGTATGTATATAAATGCTAGCTAGCCATACGCTTGGTCCGTCATAATGAGGTAAAATACCATTATGGCGTGGCGTGAGTGTTAGACACAAGCGTCATAGCCTTATATGAAAACTACTTTCTTTTTCGGTTTATTTGGTTTTCATATAGGGAGTCCACACGTAAATACACCGTCCTCTTCGGTCATAATGAGGAAAAATACAATTATGACGCAACGTGAGCGTTAGACGCCAACGTTGTAGCCTTATATGAATCTCTATTTTTCTAAATTGTTTCTAGGATTTATACAAGGAGTCTGACGAGTGTAAATACATACGAATATATGTTTATATATAGTTTAGCCTGAGAGGCTCCATTTTATATGAGTTGAGCGCTTTTGAGCTGCCACATGCAGTATATTTTCTATGAAATTAAAATGGGAATGCATAAATATTTTGTTATTAAATTATTTTTGTCCACTCACTCTAACGTTATTAAATGTCTTTCCTTGGGCCATTCGTTTTAAAATGCCCAGTCTGCAGGATTGCATAGTTGAGGTCGGGCGTACATGGAGAAGAGGCATAGTCAATAGTATACCTTCCTCTCATTTCTATTTATTTCTAGTTCATTTCCTCTCAAATAGAGTTGCTCTGAATATGTGGTTGTTGGTTATAGGATCTTTGTTAAATCTATATTGGGAGATGTTGTGATTTGTGGGGAGCACGAAGGCTCCAGGAGTCTATAAGGTTGGAGTTGGAACCTTTAGGAGTGTTTGCAGGTTTTCGTTAGGAAGGGTTGTCCATTTCCAGGGGAGGTTATACCGAATTTTACGATAAATCTTTCCTTGGAGATGATCCCCGCACGATTTACTCCGAGTTCAGGTTGAAATTCGGGGCGGGTCGTGTCAGCATGTCCGTGAAGATAGTCGGAGAAAGGCGCCGAATAAGCTCATCTTCATGTAACTTGGCCATCTCATCATGTGGAAGTGTAACCATTACCACCCTACTCAATTCACCGTCTCCTGGCTTTGCCAGAAAAATTAGAACTTGCCCTAACCCTAACACTGGCTCCACATAGTACGACACGCGAATGGGTGCATTCCCGTCTTCAAAAACCATCGAAAACGGGTCTACGGCCTCTAAGCTAGCACAAATGAGATCAGAATCGTTCATCAACAAAGGACATTGGTCATCGGTATGTTCGAGCCACTCTATCAAATCCATGATGCCCTCGCAGTCCATTTTTGCGACCACTTCACCTATAGAACTTACAGCTTCTGATAAGTTGTTTCTTTGGAAACCCTGTTGATGCACTTTGTTATAAACCACGCAATTTCCAAAGAAACCTTTATCCAAACCTAAAACCGTTCTCACATCCATGCATATAGACATGTTGATAAGCTCATTTCCAATTCCTTTCACCTTGCTAATGCAGAACCAAAAGAGCCCCGCTAGGACCTCGAAGGGTGATGGTTTGGATCTGTTGGTCGCACCAATGGGCTGGGCCATGGCGACGCAGGCCCGGACCATGGAGTCTGAGAAGGCAAAGGCAACAGTCGTGCGACTTGTGTTTGCCGGAAGCTGCATAGACTTCTTGATGGAGTCTTTGTAGTGGTTGATCAAGGAGGTGTACGGTTTGTGATCGAGTTTTTTGTTTCCGGACCTCCGCGGCGGCAGTGGGTGGAAAAATGGTGGCTGCAACAGTTTTCCAGGGAAGCTTGCGTCAGCCCAGGCTTTGAGGAACATAGTTGCAGAAGTGGGATCTGCCAGAAGATGAGTGCAACTTAGCCCAATTGCTAAACCACCGTCCTCAAATTCGGTAAGCTGAAAAAGAAGGATAACGATTAATTTGACAACATAACATGTTATACTATACTGAAGTATGAATGTTATAATCAGTAAAAAAGTAATGCCTGCACATAAAATGTAGACCATAACAAGGGACGGTGGTCCATTTCTTCCCAATAGACAAGCATAAGCTCCTTCTTCCTATCCACATTTCTTAGCCACTCCTCCAAACTCCCTTTAGCCCTAGCTTCCACCATTCTCACTCCAGCGTCATTGAACTTCGATGTCCACTGCCCTCTCTCATTCCTTGCCAATCGGCCTGTCATTAATGGAAAACTTTTAAGCGCGTCCGAAATGGATTCTCTACGCCTCCTAGTGACTTCACCGGGCTCTGCCACACCCATTGATGCGTAATACAACACCATCATGAGGTGTTTCTTCTCCATTATTCGGTCAATAATCGATAAAGGGTGACATTTTCCGACCTGAACAGGTTTCGTGCTCACAACTGATCGTGTGCAAATGATTTTGACCTTGGCCATTAAGATGGATACTGAAGAGCTATTTTGCTCGGGGAATTATCGGTTTGTTTAGCAAGTGTGTACTCCATGTTTGATATATAGTACCAGAAAAAACTAACTCGTGATTCCCAACTGAATTATCATAATCACACAAATAACATGCACCAAATTTCTTTTCTTCATCTTTCTTATTGTTATAGTACGTGTTTGATCTCATCTCTATTGACATTCAGTTTAAGTATAAAAGCATTTTCAATCTTTGGTCTAAAACATATAATATGTTTGAGTTTTGTAAAATTCCATCTCTAATCCACTGTCTAAGTTGAGCTAAAATATGACTAAACTTACAATTTATGAGTTGAGTGGGTCACTTGTCGATTTTGTTAATATAAAATAGTTATGTGTTCACATTACAAATGAGATGATTATGTTTGATTCTTTCGTTATACCACAATTCATGAATTTGTTTTATTTATTCATTTATGTTCTGTTGAGAGTTTTTGCATGGATATGATTCGATGAAAATATTTGATGGGTTGTCGAAGTAACGTCTACGCCAAAAATTTAAACTTCTTTTAGACTTCCAAAAATAAAATGTTTATAATATAATCTGAATTGATCGGTTCTCAAAATTTCAATCAAAACTTGCATACATCAAAGTGTCGATGCAATCTGTGCATTTTATCAGAGCATCCAAACATTCATCAAGAAAAATTGTCGATCATGATTTGCAACTACAGTAGATCAGACACATAAATTTTGTGTAAGATAAACATTTATGAAAATAAATAAAAAAATAATAAAAATAAGTGGCTCACGCGCGCATTGAGGTCGTGTTCATCACAGCTTCATCCCCTTCTGAGTTTGTCGCATAATATCACACCTCCACGAATCAGATCAGAAACCTCTCTTTCCTCTCAGACTCTCCTCCTTCCCTCCCAAACCAATCAATCAAGAACACGAAGAAGATTTAGGGTTTCCGAACATGTCAGGCGCGGCAATAGCGGTGGGTTACTCAAGCTCGTGGGCCCGCGCCCTCGTCCAGATCTCTCCCTACACTTTCTCCGCTCTCGGTATCGCCATTGCTATCGGCGTCTCTGTCCTCGGCGCCGCCTGGTTTGCTTTCTCTGCTTTCTTCTAATTTCATCGATCAATTTGTAGTCTTTGAATTACTAATGGTTTTGGTTATTGTTTGCTTTGGATGATTAGGGGGATTTACATCACCGGCAGCAGTTTGATCGGCGCGGCAATCAAGGCTCCTCGCATCACTTCCAAGAATCTCATCAGGTGATTCATTCTTTGCCAGTTTGTAGTTCCTGTGATTTTGGATTTGCATCCCAGAAATTTGGATTGTCTTGATGATATAGTGTATCTCTGTGATTGAGTTTCATAGTGGATATGATTAGTTTGGTTGTTGATTTAAGGAGAGAATGGGGGCATTCTACCGAAAATCTGGAACGATATTCGAGCAGATGCCAGTGTTTTGTTTTGCTTTTCGGATTAAGCTTTCTGCACTTCTGCTTAGACATTGGCTGTATAGTTAAGTTGTGTGTTGGCTTTCTGCTTCAACTATCTCTGTGAAGCGAGGTTGTTGAAGGAATTGTAGTCCTGATGTTCCGTAGGGCAGTAGAACCTATTGTGAATTTCTTCTTTTATGCTATGGATGGAAAGGGAATAGTAGATGACCTATGGAACTTCAGTATTTGAAGACGAGCAACTTTGTAGAGAAGGAAGCTATGGTAGTTAGAAGGCTTTGAAAGTTGGACAGTGCTAAGTGGCATTTAGGTTTTAAAAAATGAGAGATTTATGGTCATAGATCAGTAGGATAGTTGACTCCTTTGTTGGTGGCTTATATAAATTAAACCTTTCTGGTGTGACTTCTGGTTATGCATCTCTCTCTTGACTGTCTATGCGACTGAAACTTTAGACTACAACATCCAGTTTATGTTCACAGATTCGTATTTATATTTATGCTTCTAAAGCTAAAAGTATGACCTTAAGATGCTGCATTTGGAAACTAACTTGGAAGGGGTACATCTATTGTCACAGTGTGATCTTTTGTGAAGCTGTTGCTATATATGGTGTTATTGTTGCAATCATTCTACAAACAAAGTTAGAGAGTGTTCCTGCTTCAAAGATATATGCTCCTGAATCTCTTAGAGCTGGATATGCAATCTTTGCTTCTGGAATCATTGTGGGATTTGCGAACCTTGTCTGCGGGTCGGTACCTTAACCTTGTCACTTTTTTATGGAGTGCTGTGAAGAATTCACCGGATCTTACAGTATGAATCATTTTGCTGGTTTCTCTTGTGGTGACAGGTTGTGTGTGGGAATCATTGGAAGCAGCTGTGCGTTGTCCGATGCCCAGAACTCAACACTTTTTGTGAAGATCCTTGTGATTGAGATCTTTGGCAGCGCCCTTGGATTATTTGGAGTAATTGTTGGAATCATAATGTCAGCTCAAGCAACATGGCCTACAAAATGAAATTGATTTATTGCTCTCTGAAACTTGGCAAGACATTAAGCCAGCGTAATGCACCACATGAGTCTGTATTTCGCTGGTTTCTTCAATTAGTGATAGGAATGTTAAAGCTGCTGTGGAAATATTAATATTTTTCCTACTGTATCAATCTTAGGTTGTATGTAATCGGATGGTAATGAATTGTTGGAGAGCTGGTTCTTTCTTGTATAAGAGTGAGTAATGATTACCTCATTCTTGGTCGCAGACTATTATTTAGTGTTTCAATGAATAACATGATTTTTTTTGGCAACCTCTTCCTCAACTTTTAGCTGGAGTAGCATTTCTCATTTACATGCATTTATGTATAATCTACATGCAGTTTCTGCTTGATTTCAATGTTCATTATCAGTGGCATACCAGATGAAACCAAGTCTTTTTTCTGCAAATAGTTGCACAACGATAATACATGCATATGCATACGACATTGTATAAGCAATACACTGCTTATACAGAGATCATGACCTATTGGCTGCATCAAATTATTTTGAATACAAAAGGAAAGAAAATGCTATTCTTTCGGTTGAAGCCCTAGGCAACAGAATTGGAATGACAATCTTTCTCAATGATCCGAACTGTAAAATCCAAATCAGACTAGTATGGAAGGAACATCAGAGAAAAAAGGCATTAGTCTCTGTTGAAGCTCTTGACACTCCTCTGGATTAGCTGTCTTGGGGTCGAAAGACTGCCGATCAGTAAGAGCTAGACCTTGTTTAATACGCCCCATTCTCCTTGCATGAAGGACTTGTTTCGATATGACTGGTAACCGAATGGACTGATATTCTTCAAGGGCTGATTGCAAGTTTTCTGCACCCCACTTCTTCAGGCACTGGCCTAAAACCGCAGCATCCAATATCGACATGTTTGTGCTTCTTACTGCATGAGGAGTTGTGGGGTGAGCTGCATCTCCAACCAATACCACATTGTCCCAATAGATTTGCTCCAAGGGTTCACTATCATATATGGCATTGATGAAAGGATGGCTTGTTTCTTTGATGACTCTCACAAACTCGGGAAGCCACATCTTCTCTGCTTCTTTATGCATCGCCTGGATCATGTCACTGCTTGCCTTCATGGTCATTGAGTTGCTCTTCAGATCAGGCTCTGGTTGATGGACATACCAAATCCAATTCAGCCTTTTGTCCAGAAGCTCATATAGCACAGTGTGACTTCCAGAACCTAAGCCGAAGTACAAGCATTTCCCAAGTTCAGGGTACGCCTTTCGGATCCCCACTATAGTTTCAGATTTCTCATTTCCTGAAAAGTCAAGAACCCCTCTCCATGCACAATATCCTGAATACCTACAAAACCATTATATCATAGTACCCCCACAAACTTAGCATATGTTTGGAAATAGACCAACAGTGTATTTCAAGTTAGCTAGTAAACTAACACACACACACACCTCAGCTTATGATCAGGAACAAAGCTTTGGCGGATTTTTGAGAGACACCCATCTGCTGCAACAAGCAAATCGCCAACGACTTCGATGGTCTCATTACTTTGAAGGGATAAAGCCTTCACTTGAACTGATCTCTTGTCACTAGAAATGGAGAAAGACTGGAAATGGTGACCCCAAAGAAACAAGTTAGGTGGCAAAGCATGATATAGAAGAGCATGTAGGTCAGCCCAATGTGCTGCTCTGCAGTTAAACTTCTCATCTCTTGTCAGAGTCCACCTAACCTTCTTCTCACCATCCACAGCATCATTCTACATAACAAGAACTCATCAGATACGTAAAATTACAAATTGAACAGGAATGAATTGGGCGTTTTAGTATATACCTGATCAATTGTGAGGGGTAGAGTGGTCTTCTTGAGAAGCTCAGGGTCTTTGATCCATGACTGAATGAGCTGCAAGGAGAGAGGGTCAAGTCCTAGTCCTGCACCAGTAGGGCTTCCAGTTGGAGCTTGATATGATTTCTCAAGCACCACAACATCCCACCCTGCTAATATGAGCGTGTGCGCGCAGGATACACCTCCTATGCTCCCTCCTACTATCACTGCCTTTGGCTTCTTTTCCAGAGTCATCTCTCTTCCTCAAGCCAGACTAGTGACTACAGATTCCTCTCAGAGTCTCAGGATTGTCTGTTAATGTTTTGCTTGCAACTAAAGGACAAGGTGACCAGAAAGAAAAAGGCAAGATATTCAGGAAGAAAAAAGATAACAAGGTCACCACTAGTTACAAGAGAACCATATGTCATCACATTATCAAATGGTGGTTCACCATCACACGACCACAAGAGTGATACTTGAAATGTACTTTTACCTTCATTTTGTCTCACAACAAGATTTCACTCTAGGTTTGTTCATAACTTTCTTTGACAAGACCATTATAAGTGGTCTAGTGATTGAACGTTGGAACCCTTCAATCAGTGCTTGAATCACGGAGCTGTCAAAGTGGCCAAACATTGATGCGTCAATGGATTAATTTATAGGCCATGAAACATTTAGGATACCCTACATACGGTCAATGATTAATGTCAATACAAATAACTCGAGAGTTTTTTAATCGGTTCATTTAAATTTTTAACACAGGAAACGATTCATTGCACGTCCTTGCTCAAATTCGTTGTGCCAAATTCTACCTCTTGCATATCAAATTGACATTAGCCAAATAAAAATCAATATATTTTTCACAACCAAAAATATTTTTTCACATAAACAAACTTGGAATTTATGGTAACGGGCCTCAGTCTCTTGGGTTGAGCAAAAGGGTCCAGAGACTTGGCCTGCACCGATATCCCCCTCTACTTAAACCCGAAGATACAATTGTCCCTAGACTGAGTTCCACCCCCTCTGCAAAACCCTCCCCTTCTCTCTTTGAAGAAGACGAACAAGAAAGAAATGGGGGCTGGGAAGCGGGAGATCCAAACCTCACTGGACGGACTGAGGGAAAAGAACTTGATGCAGCTCAAGAAGCTCAACACTGCTCTCTTCCCCGTTCGCTACAACGACAAATACTTCGCCGACGCTCTCGCCGCCGGTGATTTCTCCAAACTAGGTGAGCCTCGCTTCTGGGTTTAACTTACCTTCCCTTATTCTTTTCTGGGTTCTTCTTGTTTTGTACTGCAAGTCTGCAACTGTAGCCTTTTCAGTTAAATGCTTGCTCGTATTGGTTTATGTGTTTTTGTTTGAGAGAAAGTGTTTGTTCAATGTTGCTTCTATAGTAGTAGTGGATTGTGCTTTTTCCTTGCTTTTGGGCTTTTCTGATTAGTGTTCGATTCGTATGAGGTGGTTTCTTTTTTGTTGATTAAGCATATGTTTTTATCTTCAATGTTGTTTGTTTGCTTTTGCTTAATGGAAAATTGCGTCTGGTTTTTGCTGGACAATTGATAGGAAATAGAAAATTTTGGTTTTACTATGTCATTACTTGTACATGAAAAGGAAGGCTTGGTTTTACCAACTTACAATTGCGGAGGATGAATGGATGGCTTTGGTTTGATTTATTGATAACTCCGAGTAAACTTGTTGATTTCTTGCTCGTTTTCTCAAACAACTATGAGGAACTCATTATTATTTTTCTCTATCTTTTTAATTTTATTTTTGGTTTTGATTGATGAGACTTTGGTGTAACATCAGATCAGAGGTAGTTGGGTAGGTCATAAGGGAAGTTTCTCTGAAAAAATGTTATCATCATACATTATGCATAATAGTTTCGTGATACGCTGGCTTGATTTTTGGAAGGACTGCTGTTGTATGTTCTCTTACTATTAGACTTGAGAAGAGTGTCATTGTCAATTTTACACTTGTCAGAACTCATGAATGAAGAAGTGAGTGGGGTAGGGGCTAGAGCGTTTTTAGAGGTATCCTGTTGTGAATTATGTGTGGTATGTGGACCGTGACTTGTTTATGTGAGGAGTCTAACAACCTATTACTGAGCTGTCAAGGAAAATCTGTTATAGTTACTTGATGAAGGTGCATGTATGGCATATGAAACTAGACTGATAAGTAGATGTGACATATACAAACAAATATATTCTTGTTATTGAGAGTTTTGTTGTTACAATTGTTTTTGACAGCATATTTCAGTGATATATGTGTTGGTGCAATTGCATGCCGGCTTGAGAAGAAGGAAGGTGGGGTTGTCCACGTGTATATCATGACATTGGGAGTTTTGGCACCATATCGTGGGATAGGCATTGGTAAGCAAGTACAAGCTTTCTTATAAAATTTGTAGATGGAAAACTTACTACATTTGTGTTGCATTCCTTGTTATATTTGATACAATCGTGGTGGAGAACCCTTTTCAGTATCTAATTGATTTGATGTTAGGTTGTCCTGAGAGAGCCCCCATAATTCTGGTGTCCAGTAAACGTTTCTTAGATTCAAGTATGGTTTGTGCTGGTTTTCTGATATTAGCTCTGCAATTCTGCAGGTAAAATGCTGTTGAACCACGTTTTTGAACTCAGCGCCAAGCAAAACATTTCCCAAATTTACCTGCACGTTCAGACTAACAATGATGATGCCATAAGCTTCTATAAGAAATTTGGGTTTGAAATCACGGAAACTATCCAGAACTATTACACAAACATCACCCCTCCAGACTGCTACGTGCTTACCAAGAATATTACTCAACCTCAGACAAAGAAGTAACATGTCAAGCTGTCAAATGGGAAGTTTGTTACATCAATTTTTGATATCTGTCACTTCTCAATTGTGCTTGATTAGTCTAGTTATAAACTTGCAAAATCATTGGAAGGCCGTGTCATGTGAGAGTTCATCTGCTATGTTTCTGCAGACATGACTGCCTCTTTCCTTATTGTACTAAGACATGAATGTCATTTGAAAATTTTGTAATCTATTGGCACCAGGTAAAGAGTTTTCATCTTCTTCAGAAAGGCATCCGTGTGTTGCAACCGAAGTATGCTCTAGTGACAAAGGTGCCATAATCCGAGTATGATGCTTTTAACAAACAATTAGCAAATTTTGATTCATTTACACCAGTGTAGAGCGTGTGAGGGTTGCATGAGCAGACAGCTAAACCTTCTATAATACAGCTACGAGTCATCCAAAACTAGCACCATGTCTCTCTGTTTATACAAAGCCTTGGGTCTTTCTGACATTCATTTTTCCAAGTAACTTGATAAAACCATAAAGATACAAAACACAATCTATTCGAACTGCTTAGATGCATTTAGAAATCTAGCGCCTGCTGGAGTTGAGAGAGAAAGATATCCACAATTCGGACAAGTCCTGAACATAAAACAGCTGGATATACAAGATTTCAAGATTTGATTTACAAAGTTCACCCACAATACTAAATGAACATGATGGGCATTACAATAGCTTAACTTATTCTTTCATATACAGATTCCAGGGTAGACAGTAGGTGAACAAATGCCGTGTATAAACAACAGAGACAAAGGATCCAGACTTCCATCATACAAATGATACAGTAGCTGCTGCATCGAATGTTCAATAGGCTAAACCGCCAGCAAAAGCATCTCCATCATGAAGTACACTCTCTGTCAACCAATAACCATCCCATGAGCCACCAACCCTCTGTTAAGAACAAACTACATATCAAAATTCTCTAGTCTACAATTACATAAGCATTAGAGAATGATCTCTGAATCATAAAGTACCCACATGACAAAAATCCAGATATGGTTACCCTAATCTACAAATTCAAAGAAGACATAGTTATGCTTTGGAATTCAAAGAACTCTCTAAAAGGTCTACAATTGTTAGTAATTAGTAGTCTCCTGACTATAGTGTTTTGGTATAGAACAGGTTCCCACAACATATAGAGTTCAGTATCATCTCCACTGAGCACGTTGGCAAAGAAGCATCGGTAATGATAACACAAAAGTATTGGAATCACCTACCTGAACCATTGTGAACTGAAACGTCTCCTCTTCCTCTGGCCGACTTCCTCTTATCCAAACCCGCTGCTTATATCGATTCTAGTTAAACCATGATAACTGATTAGGAACACAAAAGTAACTGCTAACAACTAGTTCAAAATTGCATCACATACATGTATATTAATGACATCACTAAAGACTCAAAATAGGCACACTGAACAATAATATCTCATACCTCCTCTACAAACAAACTGCTCAATATCTCCCTCTCCTTGTGAGCCAGTAACACCCTATAGGTCGAATGGTGAAAAATCCTTCTGAACCGTTCAAACTGCAGTAGCAACGAAGCAGCCAACCAAGAGAAAATCATCAACTACATACTGATCAGTAATCATAGACCCACACACAGCTGAAAATTCAAAAATAAACCAACCTGCCCCAAATCAAAGAATGGCCCAAAGTAGGTGGACCTCTCAAAAGGATCAAACCCAGCAAACTGTCAAAACAGGAAAATGTTACTGTGTGAAATACAACACCAACCCAGATACCCAAAAAAAAAAAAAAAAACTTTACCCTGTACATGACCTCAATGCCATAATCAGGGCGAGGTTGGTCATTGTACTTCAAGGCATCTAGCTGGTGTTGAACAGCTTCTTCTGCGCTAAACTAAAGCACAAGTCATTTATGTATACAAACTATGCATCAAAACGGTGATACTCAATCTGTGAAATAATAAAATGTTTACATTTAATCTCGGCCCGAAAGGTCTCTTCTTCCGCGATTCCAGCCTGCAACGGGAAACAAACATCATCAAACCCTAACAAAACCAAGTGATCGATTTGAATAATTAACTGAGACGATGGATTACCAATCGGCCGAGAGGAAATCAGGTACTTCAGCAGAAGCTCTGAATCGAGAGCTGAAAGATTTGGATTTGGAGAAGAGAAACAAAGAGTTTGGGGATGAAAGAGGCGAGCTAAGCGACATCGTTTCGAGGCCTCGGAAGAGAAATGGCGCGCGATGGTGGGAAAAACGAAGAGGCTTTCGGTGCTTTAAGGATGAGGTTGAAAATGATGTAGTAGCACTAGCCAATTCCATTTCCACCGTCCAACGGCCTCGATCGCACCAGCATTGTACTAATCCTGTACGCGACTACATCCGATAACTGAGGGACCACGTGTTGGCCCCACCGGTTTAAGTGACGACGGACTAGGGAGCAGCGATGCTTTGCTTCTCTTCTCTAGTAGAGAGCGAGAAACATGAAGCGCACTCCTCCTTCTCTACAATACGTCGTCGTTTGCACCACACGCGCCACCGCAATGACTACGCGCCCTCACGTAGTCTCTCTCTCTCTCTCTTTCTCTCTCCATTTGCGACGTTGAGGCTGATACTAACCGCTTTCTTCTCAACAGTTTCGAGGCGGACGAAACCAAAGCAATAGAGGCTACTCGAATCGTCCGATTTCCGGCGGCGGTAGAGGTCACTACGTGACCGGAGACTCGCATATCCGGTCAGTCCAGGACGCCAATCTCGGCTTCCGGCAAGGCGACACCGGTCATCACCGTCCGCCGCCGCAGTTTAGTCAGAACAATCACTTCCGTCGCGCTCCTCCGCCGTCGGATCACAACCAGCCCTACCGGCCGCCTCAGCAGCAGCGGTCTCAGAAACCGTTGGATTATCGGAACTGGGAGTATGCGAAAACCACACTGCCTCCTAATTCTGGTAAATGAGTCTAAATTAATGAATGGTAATCTTGATTATAAGAGAGTGTAATGCTTTGTGTGTTTTGGATTTGACAGAGAAGTTTACAGTGCTTTCGTATAATATACTGGCGGATTACTTGGCCAATGACCACCGGGGTAAGCTTTACTATCACATTCCGCGACATATGTTGGACTGGCAATGGAGGAAGAAGAATCTGGCTTTCGAGCTCCGCTTGTGGTCAGCTGACATAATGTGCTTTCAGGTTGGATGAGAGCTTTATGGTTTCAGTTTTCGTGTACCTGTAAAGATAGTGAATGCTCGAAATCTCTTTGATTTTGTATGGGAGTGATAGAGATTTGTGGTTTTGATTGCAGGAGGTTGATAGATTTCAGGAGCTTCAGGACGAGTTGAAGCCTCGGGGGTATAGTAGCGTATATAAGGTGTGTTTTGAAATGGTTTTGTTGATACAAGAACAAGTGTTTGTTTTCACTATGTACATGATTAGTTTGATAAAGTTATGGAATAGAAACCTATTTTAGCCTTGATTAAGATATATGGATGCAGTTTTTGATAATTGATAGAGTCGATGAATAAATAATCTAACATCTATTTTGGGGTTTATAATGGTGCCCAGTGTAGCAGCATCATGTTATTCATCATATAGTCGTTTATAGTCGAAAAAGACTGTGAAGAAAAGTTTTTGACTCTATCTAATCAATTGTGTTAGTCCTCGAATTATTTTTCGTAAGAGAAAAAAAATTCTGAAAATGATGGGAGTTTAAAAGTTCCTGGTTTCTACAGATGCGAACTGGAAACCCTTTAGATGGCTGTGCGTTTTTTGGCGATCATCAAGGTAAATCTTGTCTCAGTGTTTAGATGTGCTTAAATTCTTGTCCAATAGTTTTCATCTCCTTGTCTCCTATGTATGTCGATATTATGATATGTGAGCGCCTACTTCCATTCTGACTGGATTCCTACATGCATTTCTACATATATTGTACTGGCTGTCCCAATTGGCAGTTGGCTTTGTGGGACAATAATATGGAGGGATGTGAAACGTTGATGGAAACATAAGGTGTAGAATGAGAACTAACAGAGGCTTCTACAACAGAACATAACTGAAGATCACCCATAAACAGTGACATATGCTTTGCAATCTAAAAATAAATTTAAATTCCCTAAAAGTTAAACAAGATATACATTATAATTTTTCTGTATTTGGACTGATTGTTGTCAGTCATTTGTTTAAGTCATTAAATTATACTGCTTTTACTAGCTTGTTTGTCTTTTCTTTATTACTACTTTGTTAACAAATATATCCATCCTGACTTATCTCCTGGTACAACAATGTTGACAAAATTAGATTTGGTACTGCCTACCTCAATTATCTCTATAGGTTCAGGTTGCTTCATGAGGAATGCATTGAGTTCAATAAGCTTGGTCTTCGGGATAATGTTGCTCAGATATGTGTGCTGGAGGTATATTACATATTTGATTATTAATACCTTGAACTTACACAGTTACATGTAATCACCAGCGTTATTCATTTCTTTTTGTATTCTCATACTGTCATTGTTCTTTTTGTTTAGTTTGATGTGGTTTCATGCAAATATTGTTAGTTTCTTTGTTGGACAGTCGTTGCGTCGAACTTCCAAGGAAAATAATGCAGCTCTACCAACAAGGTAAGAATCTTTAGATAATATGCACACATGCTTTTGTTTTGGGATTTTCTCAAACTTTAGCATGTAGTTTTGAAGCGGTTTTGGTTTTAATATTCAGCTTAGCATTTATTTTGAAAATGGGCATCTCTCTTAGATGTTTGTGCATGAGCATTATAATTAACTACACCAGTTATTTACCTTTTGACTGATATTAGATTAATGAATTGGTTTTCCATATTCAGCTCACCAGGTTCCCATAAAGTTGTCATTTGTAATATTCATGTGCTTTACAATCCTAGACGAGGAGAAATTAAGCTTGGCCAGGTAATTACTCTTGTAGTCAGCAGGCATACAATTATACAAGTTAGTCTGCATCTTGATCCTCCTTTTTGTTGAATTATTGACCACAACTTAGATAAATGTCACTTTCCATCTTCTCAACATCTATAGAGAACTCCTGATTTGCCACACCTTCCTCATAAGTATGGGTGTAAAAGCGACTCATGAGTTCTATACTTCCACTGTAAAATTGGTGTATGATTGTTTGCTGCAAGTCTTGGTATTAAATGCATGAAATAAGTGCACACTAAATCACGGAAGCTTGTGCCCACTCCAATGCTGCACTAAGATCTTTCACTCCTAGACCTGTTACTTTAGGTTATAGTACTAGGTGTATGTCTCAGGTCATGATTATATCCCATTTAAAACTCTTTTGTTCGCATTCTTCTATCAAAGTTCAAATAAGTTATAGCTATGGTGTGGAATCACAAACCACTTAAATTGTTGCAATGCTAGAGTTTCCATTCAATTACAGTTTTCAAATCAAGTTTTCCTGTAATGTCTGTTAACAGGTCAGGGTGCTCCTGGATAAGGCTCGGGCTGTTTCAAAATTCTGGAATGATGCTCCCATTGTTCTTTGTGGGGATTACAATTGTACTCCGAAGGTATCTTTCTTCACTCTTGAAGGTATTATCTGTCATGTGAAAGGTTCTGGATAAAATTTGTATATTTGGAGTTCTGTTTTTCGCTTTATTCTGATAGCAACCCTCTTTGTTGGTCTTTTTCGCAGAGTCCATTATATAACTTTATTTCAGAACAGAAGGTAAGCTGCTTTCTTCTATGTTTCTATCCTCCATTCAGTTTGTTTTGTTTTTGCAAGTGTGGTTTACATCATAATCTTTGCAGTTAGATCTGGCTGAAGTTGATAGAGATAAGGTATCAGGGCAAGCTTCAGCTGAAATTGGTCCACCTAGGTCATTTAATCCTAGTTACCGGTATGGTTTATAGAAGCCAAATACTGAATCCGGTTAGTGATTAAAGATTTTATCTTTGAATGTATATCTTTAACTGAAAGCTTGACAAATTTATCGCAGGGGTCAGCAAGCTCGTAATTTTGTTCAATGTTCACCAATGGTACAAGGGAAAGATGCTGAAATAAAGTTAAATGATTTAACCTCAGATTCACAGAACCAGAATAATCCAGAAACCAGTGTGGATGATGCTCAGTTGATGAAAAATTTGTCTCATGTTCAATTGAGTAACACTCGAGACATATTTAATAACTCTTGCATCGATGTTCCCCATGAAAAGGATGATGGTGGCCATGATGCTCAAGCACGCAAGGGAACTAAGAAGAATATTGTGGATTTCTCCAGGGTTGAAACTGGATCAGCTTTCCAGGTTCAGGGTGATGGATCTAAGGAAGATCCAAGTACTCCATACAGTGAAGGTGACTTGTCTGCAAATTTGAGTGATGGGATTCATAAATGTTCTCCTGCAGTATCTTCCCATTCTGAAAAGGTTAACTCTGATGTCACTGAGATAGGATACAAAGACAGCGTGGAGTACACCTCTAATTCAAAAAATGACTTAAATGCTGGTGTAGAAAATGAAAGCATGAACTATACTACAAAGGATAATGTCACTACTGGGGACGGTTGTAATCCAGATTATGTGGATCCTTTCAACTCTAAAATTCTTTTGTCTGATGCTATTGAAAGCCCCTCATTGGAGAACTTTGGACAATTGCCATCCAACCACGTTCCTATTGTTGAGCAGGATAATGCTTCACCCCAAGATACAGTAAATTTCTCAGGTGCATCTACTAGTGTTGACCTTGAAGTGCAGAAAAGTTTGGAAATTCTATCTCTTACTGAGCTTGATGAAGCCATACCAGAAAGTCAGAACACAGCTGAAGATGATAGTACATTTTTATCTGCATTACACAACACCGGAGATGGTTTCGCATCTTTTGCTTCCGATCCTCCAAAGGAAACGTTGTCTGCATCACCCGATAGAATTGAGGATGGTTTATCTTCAGGATTGGATTCAGAGACAATTGGTGTGGAACAAAGTAATTATGATCCATCACTATGGACTCCAATGGAAATAGAAGTAGCTACAGGCAATAGGGAGTGCACTCTTTTAGAGCATCCTTTGAAGCTTAAGAGCACATATACTGAAGTTGAGGTAGTCATGTCATTCAAGATTCTTTTCACCATAGTCTGCAATCTTGCGGTTTGATGTGCACAATAATCATAAATGTTACAGAAAAATTACAGCTTTTAGATATTCTATGCAAGTAAGGATACGAAAGTGAAAGCATCCATTTGTTTCATCTTTGCAGGATTGTACTGGGACCAGAGACTTGAATGGAGAGCCCCTGGTGACCAGTTATAATAGGTGTTTCTTCGGCACAGTAGATTACATCTGGTATTTTCTCTATGATTCTGCTGTTTCTAGTGCCATTTCTCTCACTTATATTCTACTCATTAGATCTGATGGAGTTGAACCTTACATTTATATCAGTGCTTCTTTATTTCTTGTTTTGAGCCTGTGTGTATGATTGCTCATGCTTGTTATGTTTTAATATAGGCGGTCTGAGGGTCTGCAGACTGTCAGGGTCCTTGCTCCAATTCCAAAACATGCTATGCAACGGACTTCAGGGTTCCCAACCCGGGTGGGTTACTAAATGCTAAATTAAGATGAAATTTCCCTAAATATTGAATAAAGATCTTTCCATTTCTTATTTTTCAATAAAGCAAAGAAATGATATGATGATTTGATAGTTTAGTTTCTTGGATTCTCAACAGCACGAATCTGCGTTGCATTACAAACAAGAAACAAAAAAACTATCCAGTTTACTCCATCTTAGCTTCTTTCTTTTTTTTTGGTCGATTTCTCCATCTTAGCTTAGCTTGTGGGTTCCTTTCCTTTATTTCTTGTTTTTAATCACTTTGCTACTAATATTCTTTTTTGTGGATTGTTTATCAGAAATGGGGTAGTGATCACATTGCCTTGGCTACTGAGTTGGTGTTCACGAAGTGCTCTGACCAATCATAACTCTGAACTCTGCCAGCAGTATAGTCTTGGCATTTGAAGAAGAATGTGCTTGCGGGAGAGCTCCAGGTCACTCACTGTCTCGTAATACCTTTAGTTTACCTCTGCTGCTTGCATTAGGCTCTGGGAGAATCTCAGTCACTTGGTTCTCTTCCAATAATTTGACGGCAGTGTTGAGTCTCTTGCTGCAAACCTGGTACATATTACATATTTGGTGCCAACTCTTGTGTATGATTTTGGTCTTCTGAGTAGATTTCTGATCTTGAGATATTCATCGACATGTTCCTGAACACAAGTGTTATTTGTATTTACACCACTTAAGTTAACTATCAGGTTAGTGCATTTCATCGAGTTCATGGTGATAGCTCTCAGTTGGAGCTACTTGCTACGTTACCATTCTGTAAGTTTGATCTGCTCATCAGTCATTCAGTGTCTGAGCTTGCACGCTTTTGTGATGCTCAAAATGCTTTTACTGGTAGCGCTTTTATCAGAAGCATGTATATGCTTATATTTTCTTTTTTTCTCAATTATGGTGTGAAAGTGCTTTCACAACAAGTGCATGTAAACCACCCAAATTACCAAGGGATTTCAGCAATTCTAATCATAAAGCTCCCTGAAAACTCAAATGGATTAGCTGTTTTGTGAACCAA
The DNA here is from genome assembly GCA_010134655.1 of Fragaria nilgerrensis. Taxonomy (NCBI): domain Eukaryota; kingdom Viridiplantae; phylum Streptophyta; class Magnoliopsida; order Rosales; family Rosaceae; genus Fragaria; species Fragaria nilgerrensis. The sequence goes on along the minus strand of CM020978.1, from coordinate 27,800,602 downwards.
AACATAGATACTGACAACTTGTAAGGTAGAGCATAACAGTTTTAAAGAACTATAAATGGCATTTTCCAACAAAACAATTTCTAAAAGCATCTCTATTTACGCAGGTCCTTTGGAGTTTGGAGCAAGTGAGTTGATATTCACGATGATAACTTGATATCTTCATTTCTTCCATTGTTGTTGGACTAGGAATATGTATTGAAAATTCAAAACAATTTCTACGTATCAAGATGCAAGTGAATTGAGCAACTAATATGTAATATTTTGATCTGGTCATCCACGTCGTATTATCATGTATTCTAATACCGTTAACAAAATTGAAACTAAAAAAAATAGTACTAAGTGTTTCCAACATAGGAGGTGAAGACATGAGGTTGAATAAGACGTACTCTTATTATGGACGCTTAATTTGATAGGATCACAAATGAAAATGAAAATGAAAGAAATGAAGTTAGGGTCTTTAATCTTCATTGAATCTTCGCATATGGAGATTTGAGGATTTGACGACTTGCACATTAATAATGTAAGTGTATTTTGGTACGTAAAATTCTCTCCGGATTATACTTTTCTTGTCGTTGGTATGTCTGTAAACTTTCCGCGATGATTGGTTTATATTTTTTGTTTTCACAAAAATTATTCTTGTGGTACTTCGTTGGTAGCCACATGTCCTCGCCTTGGCCTAGGGCCTGCCCTGCATAAGTGCATACAGAACTCGTAATTACTCAATTTACTCATCTCATCTCTCAAGTCACCGTCTCCAAGAATTCACATGGAAAAGTCTATGATTTGTACCATTATTGAGTAGCATTGGAACTGTGAACCTGCCTCTCTTTTCTGAAACATGGTCCATGGAGTCAGTATATTGAAGAAGACCACACGCTGAGAATTGGCAGCATTTACTCTCTGGAGTAGTACTACTGTATAACGGACCCTATTTCACTGTGAACTTTACCTTCATCCAGACCTATAAACTAGAAATCTAAAGCTTGGGTGAAATACTATCAAACAGATTTGGTTTTCTTTTCTTCAGCTAAACATTCGGGTTTTGTTTTGATCTACCATACAACAAGGGATTTTTTTAAGTTTTACAGAATCATAGAGTTTGATCATGATTTAGTTACCTTCTGAAAATGAAAAAAAAAATATATAAGGGAAAATTTGGATGCCTTCCGCATTTTCATTATCCAGCCTTTTTTTTTTTTGAAGAAAGAAGAAAAAAGAACAAGTTGATAAATGAATCCCCAGATCAGAGGAGAGAAGTCCTTTTCCTTCTCTTCTCCGTTGTTCCACACAACTCAAAGTTCTAAAAGACCAAAGTTCTCTTCTCCATCCTCTTCATGGCCTCCTTACTCTTTGGTTAAGGAACTGGAATTGTTTTATTGTTCATATTTACAGGGAATGTAATATGTTGGCAGATGACTTAGCTCATTATGAGCACTCTTTGAACTTGTGACACCATTTTTTTTGAAAATCCGCCTCCTTGTATTCTTAGCAGGATTCAAGAAGACAAAGATAGTCTTTTACGACCGAGACTTGTAATGCTTAGTTAACTTATTTTTTGGGCTCTTAGCCTCTCCTTGTAACAAACAAAAAAAAAGTTCTAAAAGACCAACACTGGGTGTAAAATCCATTTTGGTCTCATCTACATTTCCTTCAAAGACAAGAGGAGCTTCAGATTTGATTTCTTGTGACCATTTTCTAAGCAATCTGCATTCCCGGTTCTTCTTCCAAGTGTTGTTGACGTGTCAAAGTAGTAGTTGCATTTTTCTACTTGTGACCTATCATCATCATGTGAATACTATCATCAGTATCATATATAGACTATAGTTTTTTAATTCCAATATTACCAGAATAACCTCACAATGTAATACTGTATATAAATGGTTACAATTTTACAACTCAGCCCAACACAAGACATTCATTGCTACCAAAGTTCATTTGAAAATCATTACTCTGCCTCACACTCGCTCTCTCCTTCATAATAAAGTCACAAGAAACCATTAGTGTCTGTAACTCTCAAGCAGAGAAGGAAGAACTTCTGGTCAGATTTGCATTCAAGGTTAGTTTACTCATCTGGGTCTCTCTCAGAATACAATGTTCTCATCTGGGTTTCTTGCAACGCTGGTTTCTTTAATCTGAGTTGCATGCATAGCTTGAACTCTTGGTTTTTCGTATTTTGTAAAAGTGAGAAACTTTACCTGATGTTTTCTTGAAATGGTTGAAATGATTAAAGATTGTATCTTTTTGAATCGCATCATATAAAGTATGTGTTTTATTGGTTAGTGATGTGATTGCGGATTTGCGGGTCATTCATTTTGCAGGGATTGTTAGAGCTGCATTTGCTTTTCTCTATTGTTAAAAGTTCTTCTCTTAAATTCCTCTTCTTGTTAGGTTTGATAATTAGTCCTAAAAACCCCAAAATCCTAGTTTTCTTGGATTTCCGTAAGGAAATCCAGTTCATCCCAACTACCTAAAGCCATTTTACTATTCGACCACCCAAATGCTGATGAAATTCTGTTTGGAGAAGAAAGGATTCACTCTTCTTTAACATATCTGTTCCATTTTATATCACCCAAGTCTGTTACTTATCAAACCCATCTCTTAGAATTTTCTGAAAAAGAAAATGTCAGGGTCCAATCTAAACAAACCTTTGATACCTCCATCATTATCATCACCTAAGCTCCCTGACTTCAAACAATCTGTGAAATTGAAGTATGTAAAGCTTGGCTACCATTACCTCATAACTCATGGAACGTACTTGTTCCTAACCCCTCTTTTTGTTCTCACTGCTGCACAACTCTCCACATTCTCACTCCAAGATCTCCATGACCTTTGGGATCATTTGAGGTTTAATCTCATATCTGTTGTCCTTTGCTCAACTCTCTTGGTCTTCTTGTCCACCCTTTACTTCCTCACTCGTCCCCGTCCTGTTTACCTTGTTGATTTCTCATGCTACAAGCCTGAAGATGCTCGAAAAACCACTAGGCAAGTGTTCATGAAATGCTCACATTCGATAGGGACATTCACTGGGGAGAATCTTGAGTTTCAGCACAAAATTCTTGAGAGGTCAGGTCTTGGGGAGTCTACATACCTCCCTGAAGCTGTTATAAGGGTGCCTCCTAATCCATGCATGGCAGAGGCAAGAAAAGAAGCTGAAATGGTAATGTATGGTGCCCTTGATCAGCTGTTTGAGAAAACTTTTATAAAACCGAAGGACATTGGTATTTTGGTTGTGAATTGTAGCTTGTTCAATCCAACACCGTCTTTGTCAGCTATGTTGATCAATCATTATAAGCTAAGAGGGAATATTATTAGTTACAATCTTGGTGGGATGGGGTGCAGTGCTGGTTTGATCTCGATTGATCTTGCGAAAGATCTCCTTCAAGTCCACCCGAATACCTATGCTTTGGTGATTAGTATGGAGAATATCACTTTGAATTGGTATTTTGGGAATGACAGATCAATGCTGGTGTCAAACTGCTTGTTTAGAATGGGGGGAGCTGCAATGTTGCTTTCGAACAATAGGCATGACAGGCGTCATTCCAAGTACCAGTTAGTCCATACTGTTCGAACACATAAAGGTGCCGATGACAAGTGCTTCTCTTGTGTTACTCAAAAAGAGGATCCTGCAGGGAAAATTGGAGTTTCTTTGTCAAAGGATCTTATGGCAGTAGCTGGGGATGCTTTGAAGACCAACATTACAACTTTGGGTCCTTTGGTGTTACCTATGTCAGAACAGTTGCTCTTCTTTGCTACACTTGTTGGGAGAAAGCTTTTCAAGATGAAGGTGAAGCCCTACATCCCAGATTTCAAATTGGCTTTTGAGCATTTCTGCATTCATGCTGGTGGAAGAGCTGTGCTGGATGAATTGGAGAAGAACTTGCAGCTTTCGGACAGACATATGGAGCCTTCAAGGATGACCCTTTACAGATTTGGCAACACTTCAAGCAGCTCTCTTTGGTATGAACTGGCTTATACAGAAGCCAAGGGGAGGATGAAGAAAGGTGACAGAACATGGCAGATAGCGTTCGGGTCTGGCTTCAAGTGTAACAGCGCGGTATGGAAGGCTTTGAGGACTGTGAATCCAGTGAAGGAAAAGAACCCGTGGATGGATGAGATCGACATGTTCCCTGTGGATGTTCCTAAGGTCTCATCCATCTGAAACTCCTGACAGTTTCCCATTTCATCTAGGTGTGTTAGCCTGTTAGGGATAGTTCGCTTTGTAGTTGGCTTTCTCTTTTAGTAGTACTTCTTGTTTCTGCTTGAATAGTCTCACTATGCTGTTATTTCCTGGGAGATCCATGATTCACAATCAATCATTAGTATCCTCGATCATAAATGATTGATAGTTCTTGGATTCTGCCAACTTTTTTTGTCTGAAACCTGAGTTTAGTATGTTGAAACGGGTGAAGCTTGATACATTTAGACAAATCTTTTGAAGGATTCTAAACTCTCGTGACATATTTTGTGTTTTTAGTACAGATCTCTGAAACTTTCAAATAACAAACAGATTTAACTTGGTCTTGTTTTTATCTGTTAGGAAAAAGTGAAGAAGATAAGCATATATTAGTCTGTAATCTGAAAAAAAATTATATTATACTGATTACTGAAGTAACCATAACATGCCAACCAATACGCCTCTAGACTAATAGAAGTATGTTATCAAGATGGGTTCTGTTTTCAAAAGAGGGAGGGAATCACAACAATCAATTCAAATCCTACTCTTTAGAGGACTTGTTGATGATGAGACTCATGAGAGTGAGAGACTTGTGAATGTGAGGAATCACGTACGCCACCGCCATCGCCACGATTGCAAGCTGCAGATGACGGGGTGTTATACGCAACTCGACCAACTGGGAACACTGCAGGAACATTTGTTCACATATGATTGAAAGAAAACAATGAGAATACATATCACATGAGCGTAATGGTTAAAAGCTACCAGTTTATGTTTATCTACTCGTTGACATGACTCAACAGCATGATCATTCTCAAGGCTCATGCACATGCACCTAATTCAAACCAAAAGAGCGAATCTTTGTTTACATTTTATTTGAACAAAGTCGGGCGTCTCTTACAAGGGCAAAGTTGCCGCCGAAATACTGACGGCCTTTCTTTTCGATTTGTGTTCTCCCTTTTCTTCTTCGTCTCCTTCTTCTTTGTTCTTTGATCTTTTTCGACAAACCATGAATGATATCATTAGAATGATGCATTTCAGATACTAAAGTGATTCGTAGAAAACTTACTATTAGTTAGGTATCTTAATCATATATGGCTAGCTGCTTAATAGGTGCGGAAGACGTGATCAATTCGATCTACTTTTCTGGAATAGAGTTTGAAGTTCAAGCTAGATACTAAATTCCAAACGAATGTTAAACAAATTAGTACTAAACTATGAATTAGGTACCAGACTTTCCAAACTAAGGCTGAAATATTCCAAGTCATAGTATATAATCAAACCAAAAGAGCATGAAGCGTGGATTTTGGACGTGGATTCATCTGGGTGGAGTTGAATATCAGGCAAGCATGCGTTTATTAGAAAATAATCACAATCTGTTGCTTGAATCATGCGCATTCATGCCTTAGTTCATTATGCATCAATTAGTTTTTCCATTTCACTACGCCAATTTTACGTTTAGACGATGGCCTCGTCTGATTATTTTTTTGCGTGTCGTCTATCGAGCTTCTCAGTCGACATACACAATCTGTCGTCTGATAAAAGTTACACGACATACAAAATATCGTCTGTATGAATCCAGATTTGTAACACAAAAAAAGAATTTGTCGTTAGAAAATGTTACGACGATGGTGAACTGCCGTTGGAACACAGTAAAGCTACAAATGTTTGCACCTGTCTCTTGTCTCAAATCTATTATAACGTCACATGTTTGACGTTTGAATGCATCTGTCTCTCGTTTTAGATTTGCTCATACGTCATATTTCTATCGTCTAAATGTTTAGTTTTGTGTAGATTCACAGTTTTGTGTCGTCTGAATTTATCATGGACGACAATATTATGTCGTTTGATGTTGATTTGAATGTCAAATTTAATATTATATTCACTCATGCCAACAACATTTGCACAACACATTTAAGAAACACAAATTCATTCATATTGACAAACCCAGATCTTTTACAAAGAGTTATTATTTCCAGAAATACCTATAAATATACTAATAAGAGACATCGCAACACATTTATACACATGTACTAATCTATTACTAAACAATTCCTAGCATAAATGCAATAAGCATACATTAATTTCTGCCCTCGTTGACATATTCTCTCCTTAGCACATATATATGACGAAGAGCGGCTTGCCTCGCTATACATTGGAACCCTTCAAGAAATAAAAACACAAAGAATGAGACAAGGAACTCGCAGTAATTCATATCTAAATTCACTTGCTAAGAAAATAACCAAGAAAAGAAAGATAATAATGACATGAATATTGCTACATTCTTTAAAAGAACAGATGTAAAACCAAGACATTTGACTATCAACTACATTCTTTATGCTTTTCTTAATCAAGGAAACATGGCCAAATATACCAAAAGCACAGAAAAACAGAACACATTGGTAGAATCATATTTGTTCAAACAAACAATGTCATAGATTTTGCTTTAGGATTCATACCTTCAGAATTAAGTCTTTGTTCCCTTATTTTTCCAATGCATTTATATAATTATATCTAGTGAATCAAGACCGAAGACAGTTCGCTTCTTATCACTAGTTGATATCTATATTTTAATCCCACGTACCCAACAAGCTTGTTGATACACTTTGGGACCTGCATTCCAGAGACTACTGTGCTAGAAAGTCTTTAGTAGGTTCTTGGCCTGCAATTTACAAGGAAAACTCTTTTAACTCATTGCTCAAGAACCAAATTCTGACATGAATAGAAGCTATCCATATTCATTTACGTTTCAGCAATTTAAAATGACTGCATTGCAACGTATCTTTTATGTAGGCAAGCACACCTTATCAAACACAGAGGAGAACTCCTCATCGTACTCCACATGTTTCATTATTACCTCTAACTGTAAAATATCAAAATCTAAATCATCACAAAGTATATAACAACAATAAGCATTATATTAACGACAAAGAAAGATGTCATTCAGAAAAAAATAAAACAACAAAGAAAGATGAAGGGAAATCATATTCAACAGTAATAACGTGTCATACTATATGATATGCTTTATTGCTATTGTTAACAGAGTTCATAAGTTCTGTATGTTCTATTTCTAACAGAAAATCAAAATGGGTTATGTTATTTTATGATATGTGGATAGTATGTAATTGCTTATGCTCCTTTCAAGAGGTGCGACAGATTTATACCTTAAATTATTTATATTTTTATAACTTTTCTCTTCACAATAGCCATTATATGCATGACATTGTTCCTAAATAATTAATTTGATATGCATCGTTAACTTATTCAATATATCGACACGCAGTTAAGACGTTGAGCTTCAGTTCGAACCTTATATATATTCAGCATCTTCTAACATATACATGTTACATATCAGCTGAATGATCCATCTTCAATTCAATCTGTACGTTCTAAAAAAAATATCCAAGGTTTATAGAAAAGATTGACATACATTATATGAAACGACCCGCCCGAATTTCACCCCGAACCCGGAGTAAATCGTGCGGGGACCACCTCCAAGAAAGATTTACCGCAAAATTCGGTACAACCTCCCTTGAAAATGGACAACCCTTCCAAACCAAAACCTGCAAACACTCCTAAAGGTTCCAACTCCAACCTTATAGACTTCTGAAGCCTTTGTGCTCCCTACAAATCACAACATCTCCCCATATAGATTTACTAATCTAACAAAGATCCTATAACAAACAACCACATATTCAGAACAACTCTATTTGAGAGGAAATGAATTATAAATAAATAGAAAAGAGCGGAAGCTATATTATTGACTATGCCTCTTCTCCATGTACGCCCAATCTCAACTATGCAATCCTGCAGACTGGACATTTTAAAACGAAGGGCCCAGGGAAAGACATTTAATAACGTTAGAGTGAGTGGACAAAAATAATTTAATAACAAAATATTTATGCATTCCCATTTTAATTTCATAGAAAAATATACTGCATGCGGCAGCTTAAGAGTGCTCAACTCATAAACTGGTAATTTCTCGACTAGCACTGGCTAGTCACAAACTCAAATAAAATAGAGCCTCTCTGGCTGAACTATATATAAACATATATTCGTATGTATCTACACTCGTCAGACTCCTTGTATGAATCCTAGAAACAATTTAGAAAAATAGAAATTCATATAATGCTACAACGCTGGCGTCTAACGCTCACGTTGCGCCATAATGGTATTTTTCCTCATTATGACCGAAAAGGACGGTGTATATATACGTGTGGACTCCCTATATGAAAACCTAAATAAACCGAAAAAGAAAATAGTTTTCATATAGGGCTATGACGCTTGTGTCTAACACTCACGACACGCCATAATAATATTTTACCTCATTATGACGGACCAAGTACGTATGGCTAGCTAGCATTTATATACATACTATACTCATAATATCCAAAATATATATATCCACCGAAAATCTCATTTTCGAGATCTCTCCAAAGGAGGAAAAATTGTCAAATAGGCGAGAAATCAATAAATCTCATCAGAAGAAATAAATGATTAATAAAATCATTCATCGCATGCTTTTTATATAAGACAAAGGTCCACTCATAACTTTAGGCTAAGCCTGACGTCGATCCGAGGTCTCTCCAATTGAGTCTCCTCACGTCCTGTTCCAAATATATAATTAATTTCCCACTAAAATTCAATATTTATTCAAAATAGGCAAAATAACTGAGAGCCATAAACACGCTCATCATTGTCTAACTTCGATATTCTTAAATCGAAACGATCCAAACTTTTATATCATACTCGGCAGCCGTAAATACAACATTTCTCAGAAATTGACTTAAATCCTACGGCCGGATTTTACATTATTTAACCGCCAAAATACCAAACTTCAGAAATTCCCAAACCTATCCAATTCTCATCCGAAAATTCCACAATTCACTTCATTAAACTCCTCTAATTATTACACATTTAAAATTATACAAAACCCCAAAACGGCGACGGCGGCCGGAGGCCGATTCCGGCGACGTCCAAATTCTACCAAATTTTAACAGAATCTTCCTCTCAACATCCCAAACAACTTTCATAACTATCACTAAGTCCAATTTCAGGCCTAACTAGGTCAATTGAACGAAAACATCCTAAAAACCCTAGAATTTCAACTTCGAATTTCTCCTTACCGAGCTCAAGAGGGAGTGAGCCTTTTGGAGGGGTTGTTGCACGGGAGGAGAGCTACAAAACCGTACCAAGCTTGCCCAGATTGGTGGCCGGAGGAGGGAGTTACGGCGAAAAGCTTTCCGACGGGTTTTCCTTCTCTCCGGCGGGTTAGCTAGAGGCTTGGGTGCTAGGCCGGGGAGGGAGAGAAGGTGGCGGGGGTCCAAACGGGACCGGTGCGGCGGCCTGGCTTGGCCGGACGGCGGCGGACGGACTCGGGAAATTTTCGGCAGCGGGAAAGAGGGAGAGGGAGCGCGGGAGAGAAAGAGAGAGAAGAGAGAGAAAAAGAGAGAAGAAAAAAGAAAAAAAAAAGATGGGTTTGGACCTCACACCAACCCGGCCCAATATCATAAAAATACCAAACTTCATCAATTTAACACCCCAAATAAAATACCTTATTAAAAATTACTTTTTACTAGCTAAAATTTACCATTTTTACCGTCGACACATTTTTCTCCTACGAATAACTCTCCGAAATAATCGTCCCTCAAAACCCCTCTAGGGACCAATTAAACTATATCTCAATGTCGGAGATGGTAAAAATTCTTATTATAACCAAGCTAGTAAATAAGATAATTAAAATTTACGGGTCGGAATATTACATTATAGTTTCAACTGCATACCAACCTCGAAAAAAAAAAGACGTACATATAAAGCCAATTCTACGTAATGAGTAGCTAGCTAAGGTAACCACACAAATAAGTCGATGACAGTAAGTAGTTCTAGATAGTATAACGGGGCCCTGCCTGCGTCTCGATCTTGATCATCAACAATCTGCACGTTCCATGCCTTTTGATTCAAACCCTGCAAATAAATGAAAAAGAAAAGTTGCAATATATTAACACTGACAATAAGAGTAAGCAAGCTTTTAAGAAGCTATATTGGCATGTATATGGCCACTTACTGTTGGAATTCGACGTTAACAAATGAAGCAGAAGAGTCGGCGATGGCGGCAAATGCAGTTGTGGACAGCACCATGGTAGCGTCATTCCTCGAAGGCCTAGACACAGAAGAAAGCGCGCGATCCACAATCTTGATCTGAATCGTTTTCCCCGGAATGCAAGTTTTCGGGACAGCGGCGCTTATGCATCTCACCAGATACTGCCTGCCACAGGCTGCTCCGTTGTCCCATATTCCTTCTCCGGCTGACCCGAACAAGTTGCTCGATGGAAACTGCGACGCATCGCTACCAAAGCAGGACGTAGCTGCATGTATGCATGGTACATAAACCCCTCATCAGAGTCGCGGTAGGGTATAAAATAATGGCAGACTTGCATTTCAAGAACTTAAGCATTACGTTAGGAAATGAACGACCTAAAACTAGCTTCAGTATATGCTTGAGGGCAGGGAATACTTACGTAGATAAGGTGGTCTGTATTGTGCAGCGGTGCCTACATCAGCCTGAGATGAACGGAAGAGAGATGCGAGAACGACAAAGAGGAGCAGGAATGGAAGGAAGACGAACCGAAGAGGACTAGACATGCTTAATTTCTTCACAAATGAGGAACTTTTGAATTGATTAATTATCACTCCATATAGCTTATATAATCATTTTTTGTTATTTTCTGTTTGAGAATATATAAAATGACATAACAGAACACGATCCGTTCAAAGTCAAAGGTTGAAAGTGTGGTAAATTTTGACATGAGGTGCATGACAGTTATTTGTAAGCTAATATTAGGACAAGAGCAAGGGTTCAAAGTTGAGTTAAAAAACTGTAATCCCGCTAACAAAGTGAAAACAGCAGAGGAAACAGAAAGAAACACAAACAAGAGTAAAAACAACGAAGCATGCAACAGAAGATAACAAGAAAGCAAGCAAGAAATGTTTGACCCCAATATGATACTGGAAGTGGTTACAACCAATACATGTTCTTGCTAGGTTTGAGGAGATTGATGATGAGATGGTTGAGCTAGCTTCAATGGTTTGGTATTAAGAAGTTTTGAACAGTATAACCCTCTTAATCAAGCTAGCTAGGCGAGGAAAAAACCCCTTGTTTACCCTTTATTTTTCAGGCGGATATCATCATAAAATAAAACAAAGAAGCAAACAAACAATGATCTTCACACGCTACTCGTTTATATAGATATATATGTCACACATATCATCGATCAATGATTCAATAAGATTGATCCTTAGACGGCTTTTAAGTTAGCTGGCTCGCTATAGCTGTCTTATTACGTACTATTATTACTTTATTAGTTGGTTACATTTTCAGCTCTAATTATATGCTAGAAACAAGGGAGAGAATAATGGGACTTTAAGTATATTCTGGTGAAGAAGCTAAGAACAAGTCGTTTTCGTTATCGAGTAATCGAGTTATTGTCAAAAACAAAACTTGGCGGCCGCACCAGGATCGATCTGATATAAGTTGAAGAGTAATACAAGAACTGAGACCGGAAACATAGCTAGCAGAATCTGAAATGTTCTCTTGAGTGCATTTCATAATAATATACTACCTACGAATCTCAGCCGCCCATCGCCTACTCCAGTTCAGTAACAGAACAGAAATGAACCATGAAGGTCCATGTGGTACAAGGATGACAAAGCTAGACTTTGCCGTCTCCATCTCATTTGTGCTACCAAGTCTTCAAGAAGTGCCATGGCGCCCGAGGGCAGACCCAGCACCCTCGGTCTGATCGATGTCAAGCCAACTCAGACAGAAGACGTTGGCTTCGCGGATCAGGTTTACGGTTTATGGATTAGGGTTTAACATGGCTAAACGTCCAGAAATGTATTGATTTTACACAATATCTATGATTTTGCTGGCTATATTATGACGAGGAAATATGAAATGAGATCCAAGATCCAAAATCATGATCCGTACGACGATACATGACATGTATACACATAAAGTTGTAAGAATAAAATTGCGTATTAGTGAAGGCCAGTGGAGATAAAGATACCTGGTAAAATGGTAAGTGCAGGACGATTATCGATCAGCTAGCGCTCCAAGAATTAACAGAGTCGATCTTGTACTGAAGGCTGTGGGAGCTTAAACAAAAAATGTAACTCGGACAATATTGTAGATGGAAGGAGAAGGTTGTAAGAGACGATGAAATCTCAATCAAGTAACTTAAGGTAATGCAATAATTTGATTCAATGTTCAATTCCACATCAAACGTTTCCTTGCAAGGGAAGCACTACTCAAGTGTACGTCACACACACACACACACAGACACAGGGATTATCAGGTCCGGACGTCCAGACGGGTTTTCCGTCCGGATTTCCGCCGTTTCTCCACCATTTCAGCGCCGGCGACGCCGTTTCTTCTCCCCGGCGTGATCCCAGACCTCCCCCGTCGGTGTTGGAATGAAGAAGAAGGCCGGAGAGATCGCGATCGGAGGTCCACCATGATCGGTCGTGAAGTTCTGAGTGAGGTTGCTGCACAGACCTCCGATCGCGATCTCTCCGGCCTTCTTCTTCATTCCAACACCGTCGGGGGAGGTCTGGGATCACGCCGGGGAGAAGAAACGGCGTCGCAGGCGCTGGAATGGTGGAGAAACGACGAAAATCCGGACGGAAAACCCGTCCGGACGTCCGCACCAGAAACGGACTGTATATATATATATACATATATATACAGTTTCTATCCAGAGCGAAGCTTCACTTTGAAATTAAAGTGTGAAGTTCCTTATTTGACTCACTTTTCGGTCATATTTCCACATCTTCACCGTTCAGTTTGTAGAACCTAATGCATAGCTCACTTCTGCCAAGTTTCATTGAATTTGATGATCGTTTGGGTTTTCATAATCGTTATTTACACAAACAGTTCGAAATAGACAAATTTATGGTCCGTTCATTGATTTAATCTAATTCGGTACCTTAACGATTACCAATTTGGATGAAACTTAACAGAATTGATCTATGCATTAAGTTCTACAAACTGAACGGTGGAGATGTGGAAATATGACCGAAAACTGAGTCAAATAAGGAACTTTACACTTTAATTTTAAAGTGAAGCTTCGCTCTGGATATGAACTGCATATATATATATATATATATATATATCAGTCTTGCCAAGTTTCATTGAATTTGATGATCGTTTGGGTTTTCATAATCGTTATTTACAGAAACAATTCTGAATAGACAGATTTATGGTCCGTTCGCTTATTTAATCTAATTCGGTACCTTAACGATCATCAAATTCAATGAAACTTGGCTAAAGTGATCTATGCATTAGGTTCTACAAATTGAACAGTGGAGATGTGAAAATATGATCGAAAAGTGAGTCAAATAAGGAACTTCACACTTTAATTTCAAAGTGAAGCTTCGCTCTGGATAAAAACTGTATATATATATATGACTCTTCCAATGAGGGATCCTTTTTTTTGACATATATGAGAGATGGAGGATTACACCAACTTTTTGATTATATTTTTGAATCTCTACCATTCAGTTTGTTGATCCTTATATATAGATCAATTCTGTAAATTTTCAGCCAATTTGGTGATCGTTAAGGTGTCGAACAAGATTAAATCAATGAATGAACCAAATCTGTCAAACCTGAACAGTTTATGCTCATAATTATAAATCCCTCATATATGTTGGTGTAATCCCTCATCCCTCATATATGTTAAAAAAAAAGATCTCTCATTAAAAAGGTCATATATATATATACGATCAATTCAAACGTAAATTACTGAACTTCCTACCTCATAATAGATTATCTTTGAATGATAAAATGGCAAGAACCATGTGAGTAAGTTGGTGATCAGTAAATATGTATCACTTTTTTTTTTTTTTTATCAAATTATAATATTTCATTTCAATCAAGTATACTCATACCAAGATAGTCATTACATATCTCCATGGATAGTTAGATAGATAAGACTTTGTAACGATAAGACTTTAGAGTGATATGCAGGATATGCCATCTATATTGGTAGACTCTGCCCACTTGTTCACTTACTAAAAAGTAAGTCTACCTCCATGACAATAGCATAGATCGTAGGCTGAAAATAAAAATTAAAAACTACCTAATTTCAGGGCCAAGTCCATATAGAACTCAAGCCCATAGCTAGAACCTTCGGTTGATGAGTCCAAGCCCATCACTTCATCTTGCATCTCATCACCAGACATGTCCGGATCTAGATCTGCAGCGAGAGTCAGCATTTTCCGGCCAAGAGCAGCATGTGGCACCAAGACGGATACCAGATATACTGATCTAGAGAACTTGCATCGTTGCTCTTTGTTGATGCATCGACACACTTCTCTGCGAGCTTTAAACCTCCCTTCTCATATAGAAAAGAAAGTCAATCCACCCTCATGATCATTCTCAATGGCATAGCTTCAGCACTAAGAGGCGTTAGCCTTATTGCACACACGACGGCGGCGAAACAACCATCAAATTTGGATGCTAATTGAAACACCATGGATGACAGAATCTGATGTGAATCCTCTGTAAAGAAAGGTCTTGGTTGGAAATTCAGCGACCCGATTGGGTCTTTGCTTGCCGTCATGAAACGGTTGGAGGCCAGCAGAACATGGCTTGGTACCGGCAGAGAGTGTCGTGAAAAAAATCCCCATGCCATGGCGGCTAGGGTTTGGGAGGAGAAGAGATAGGAGGCTTGGCATATTTTCTTTTTCGTTTCCACATATGCATGTTTTATCTTTAGCATTAGCATAATAATCTTGTGACTTTCATATACATATATACCAAGCCGTTCAAGAGGACGACTCTTAAATTGTGGACGTCCCTCCGTTCTTCACCGTCCGATATCGACGACGTTTTTTCTTCTTGTTGGAGAACAGCACAGACAAACGGGACAACATAACTATGAAGAAGAAGGTTAGAGAGATCGAGATTGGAGCTATGGGCAGCAACCTCACTGGAAACTTCAAGATCAATCAAGCTCGGCTGAAAACTTGCAGCTGGCGAGTCCATCAGCAAGATGAAGCTCAGTATCAAGGTCTGCTGCCCTTCGACAAGAAGAAAATGCGTCGTCGGTGTCGGACGGTGGAGAATGGAGAGATGTCCGCACAGTGTAATTACCCTCTTCTGAACGGCTCTCTACATATATATATATAGTTTCCTTCTAGAGCGGGACACCATTTTGAAATTAAAGTGTGGTGCTTCTCATTTCGCTTATTTTTAGGTCACATTTTCACATCTCCACTGTTCAGTGTCTAGAACATAGTGTGTAGATCATTCCTACAAAGTTTCATCCAATTTGAAGATCATTTGAGCTTCTGTAAATGTGATTTACACGAACGGTTATATTTAGACAAATTTTGTTTAGTTGATACATTTAATCTAATTCAGTACCCAAATAATCTTTAAATTAGATGAAATTTTATAGAAATAATCACCATGTTCGTAAGTCGTAAAACAGGCTAGCTGACAAAACAAATATTTTGTTAGATGTAACAAATCAACTAGCTAGAGACGTCGTTGTACACTTGTACTATCGGAGATCTCAACAAACAAAAATTCATAGTTCAATCAGTACCTATAAAAGAATCAGATGATAACTATATGTTGTGATTTACACTGATGCTATATTCATCAAGTGATGATGTGCTCGCTTTCAAACGTTATTGAGTATGAATAGTTAATTAAAACATAGAAGAATTATGTCATTTAGTAAGTTTCACTGTTTTAATAGTTGAATCTGATGGAACAATTTGCAGTCACCAGGCACTAGGTATTTAGTGGTGGTAAATCTGGTTTAAGGGGCAGTGAGAATATGAGATGACCTCATTCTCGAATTTTAGAGCTCTCAAAGTTGGAAGACTAGAAGTGTAAAGGTTGGAAGATTAGAAGTGTACACTCCTGTCTAAAAAGAATCTAACATATTTGATTAGACAAATTGAGACGACATATGATTCCATAAAAAAAAAAATCATGAGGAGATGATTTTTGTGAAACAAACTGTTTAAGTTGTACTTGAATGGCTTCTACATTACTCACAATTGACATTCTTGGTGATCAGAGATTACTCATAAACTGTTTACAATCAAATAATAATTTGACGAAAGGTACTCTATTTTGTTATTTACACACTTTATGTATTTTTATAACATTATAAATTTAATTGTGTTTATAAAATTATCCCTTAAAATTGTTTTATGATTGGTCCATATTACAAAAAAAAATGTGTAAATAACAAAATAAGATGGGTTAATAGCATCAACTTTGAAAAACAGAAAAGAAAAAAATCAAAACACACCTATATTGAGTATTTGGATGGGGGCCCGGACTGCCGAAGCCAATGTACGTGGCCGGTTACGTATGGTCCTAAACGGAGGCTCCGACCCGGATTACGCTTCTTATCTCTTCTTCATCTCCTTTTGTACTATTTTGCGAATAGATACTCTCCCACTGATTCCCTCTCTGTCTCCGCTCCAACCTCTCTCTTCATTTCCCACTTGGTCTCTACTTCCCAACTCCCTCTTTTCTGCAACTCTTCTCCTGTCTCTTCTCCTCCATTTG
Source organism: Fragaria nilgerrensis (assembly GCA_010134655.1). Taxonomy (NCBI): domain Eukaryota; kingdom Viridiplantae; phylum Streptophyta; class Magnoliopsida; order Rosales; family Rosaceae; genus Fragaria; species Fragaria nilgerrensis. The sequence continues at coordinate 27,783,833 of CM020978.1, read as the reverse complement.
GACATTATTACCCTCCACCCTTCTTACTTGTTACCCTTATATGCTTTGGTTCCTCATCATTTCTCAAATTCATCTGACTTGGGAGAGCTGGTTTTTGTGATGGGTAGTGCTTCTGCTGGGTGCCCATTTGGAGTTTCTTCTCATTGCTATGGAAATATTGGAGCTTTCTCTCATAAGGTGCAGTTGTTTGGTGCTTGTTTTCCACTTCATGTGGAATTTCCAAGAACCAACTTGTACCCAAGTTCTGCTTCTTCCTCCATGTCATCAAAGGTAATCACTTTCACTTCCCATGTTTCTCTTGTTTAATGTTATGGTCATCTGCATGATTGCCCAGAAACTGAGAATCAGAGAGAGAATTAGATATGTTTTTGTATGAGCTGTGTTTGTAATTATGAGGCACCAATGCACCAGTGTTGTGATATCATATTTGAGTTTATGCTATTTAGTGGGTGGGTGGTAATGTATGTATGTCTCTAGCTTTACTATGTCCTTCACTCTTTTTGGAAAATCTTTTTGGGTGAGTGAAGACTTTGTTTCAAGATGTCCAGAAACATAAAAGTTTGAGTCTTGCATAAGAAAGTTGAGAATTGAAATTAACTATAAGTGGAAGGTTTCAAATGGTCAAGTAAATTCTTGCTCCCTATAGATATGTTGTTTTTAGTTTGATTTATAGCCCGGATCATATTTCGAATGATTTGGAATCGATGCACAAGCACAAATGTACTGGTTGATCTGGATCAATGAGAGTATGGAAACCTGTAAAATCTGTAGAATGTTTGTATTATTTATAGGCAGTTAATATCTCCCTTTCCTTGATGCAGGAAATAGTCACTCAAATATGTTCTTTACCTGATAGTGGTGAATTCTTCCCGGAGGAAGCCTCAACACCCATTCTCGATTTAGTTGAAAATCCTATGCACCTGAAGAACTTGTCCCTTAAAGTTAGTTTGGAGGCATTAACATACTTTGCTTCTTGTGCTTGTACTTATATGCACAGCTTTTACTCACCTCAGATTGATCAGTGCAGGAACTGAAGCAATTATCTGATGAAATCCGTTTAGAGTTATCATCTATAATGCTGAAAACACGGAAGTCATTCAAAGCCAGTTTGGCAGTAGCAGAGTTGACAGTTGCTATACATCATGTTTTCCATGCACCAGTCGACAAGATACTATGGGACGCCGTAGAACAGTAAGATCATAACACATATAGCTTTCTACTTGTATGAACGCTTAGTTCATAGAGATGTGCAAATTATAGATTACTATGAAATCAATCTTTTTTTATGCTGATATAGCTGGCTCCTTTGTTTACTTGAATGTTTCCTAGCTGGTCCAGTCCATTTACCATTATTTTATTTTTTGTGGTGATTATATGAATAAAAATTGAAAATTTATCTCTTCTGCTGGCAGACATATGCTCATAAAATTCTAACAGGACGGCGGGCCCTCGTACATACAGTACAAAGGAATGGTCTTTCTGGTTCTGCATCTAGAACTGAGAGTGAATATGATCCATTTGGGGCAGGTCACGGGTGCAACAGTGTTTCGGCTGGACTTGGTAGGACATTGTTCTCATACTTTCCTGTTTGTGATAATTAACTGTCTTCCAAGAAAGTTCACGCTTGTATTCAATGTATCTTGAATAGCGTGCTTTTGTAGATGCTCTAATAATCATATATGTTTTTCCCATATCAGTGTTGTTTTATGTGAAGATATTATTATCCTTTTAGAGCCGAGCAAACTTTGTTTTTGATCTTCTTCTTTTTTAAAACTGCACTATGAAAATTGTACCGTCGCATTACTGGGTTTTTATTTTTTTCGTTTTTATTTTTATTTTTATTTTTATAACCATACTCAAGAAACTGAACTTGATACAAATGATTTTACTACAGGGATGGCAATTGCACGGGATATAAAAGGGAAGCGAGAGCGTATTGTCACAGTCATCAGCAATGGTACAACTATGGCTGGTCAGGTCTATGAGGCGATGGGTAATGCAGGGTATTTCGACTCAAATATGGTTGTAATTCTAAATGATAGTAGGCATTCTTTACACCCTAAGATTGAAGAGGGCCCCAAGACATCTATTAATGCTCTATCCAGTACCCTAAGTAAGCTCCAGTCAAGTAAATCCTTTCGGAGGTTTAGAGAAGTTGCTAAGGTACTTTGAGCTCTCTGTATTTTTAATCTAATCAAGTCTTCTGCTAGAGATAGAAGATTATTTAATAATTTGTGGACATCAAGAGAAGTCTTGGTCCAACAGGAAAAAGAAAAAGAAAATTGGTAATTTAGCTATCTAAGCATGCCAAAGTTATTTGATTTTGATTTAGGATCTAAAAAGTGATGTATTTTTCGTGGTAGATTTTGAGACTTGAAATATTGTCTGTTACTATCTTTAGCTTTATGCCTAATGCTTTTCATTCTGTCAATTGGTTCCTCCTTTTTGTTCAGGATGTTACAAAAAGAATTGGTATGCATGAATTGGCTGCTAAAGTTGATGAGTATGCACGTGGTATGGTGGGTCCGCTTGGAGCAACTCTATTTGAAGAGCTTGGATTGTATTATATTGGCCCTGTTGATGGACACAACATCGAAGACTTGATTTGTGTTCTACAACAAGTGGCATCTTTGAATTCAATGGGTCCTGTTTTGGTTCATGTAATAACAGAAGAAAATCGGGGAGTGGAAAACAAACCGAAGATTGAGGGGACTTACAAGCATCCGGAAGGTATGCCTCTCTCGTTTGCTCTCTGATGTTAGTTTCATATTCTCTACAAAATGCTGTGGCAAACGTTAGGATGGGATTTAGGTCTACTATAACTACACTGTTGATGTGGTTTTATATTTGTTACTTGAGGCTTGGCCCTGGTTCACGCTCTTTAGCGATTCTCAATTTCTCTCTTGTTTCCTGGCCTCTCTGATCTTCTATGTACAGGATAAAAGCCGTATTTAATTTGATCTGACATATATGTCATTTTACACTTCCCAAACCACGCAGGTTTAAGTAGTTCTGATGATTTAGTGCCCAGAATGCACCATCGAACTTATAGTGATTGCTTTGTGGAGGCTTTAGTTACGGAGGCAGAGAAGGACAAAGATATAGTGACTGTTCATGCTGGGATGCATATGGAAACATCATTTGAACTATTCCGTGAAAGATTTCCTGACAAGTTTTTTGATGTGGGAATGGCTGAGCAACATGCAGTTACTTTTTCTGCTGGTTTGTCATGTGGGGGGCTGAAGCCATTTTGCATAATCCCTTCTACATTTCTACAAAGAGCTTATGATCAGGTTAAAAAATTCTCACATCGCTGGTTTTATAATAATTATATAATAACAATTGAAAGAATAATGACGATATCCCTGAGGCTCATTTTGTCGTGGCCTTTTTTAGGTGGTTCATGATGTAGATCGGCAAAGAATACCAGTGCGTTTTGCCATAACGAGTGCGGGCTTGGTAGGATCTGATGGTCCCATGCAGTGTGGAGCATTTGATATAACATTTATGTCATGCTTACCCAACATGATTGTCATGGCACCATCCAATGAGGATGAGCTTGCCAACATGGTGGCCACTGCAGCCAGCATTGATGATCGCCCAGTTTGCTTCCGATATCCTAGGGGTGCCATTGTTCGGATGGATCATTCTAGTTGCAGGGGGATGCCCATTGAGGTACTTGTTGCTATTTAGCTTTGTAGCTTAGAAAGAACTAGCACTATGTATATATCCACTCTTTGCCAAACAAAAAAAAATCTAAGAACTTGGTGGTACATTGTCATAAATATAAATATATATATATATAGAGGCCCGATCAGAGGCGCACGTCCGCACCGGCCTTAAAGTGCGGACGTCCCTCCGTTCTCCGGCGCCGACGACGGTGCGCCTCCACCTCAGAAGACTCTAGCAGCATCCCCGACCACTTTCTCTCTCCGGCGAGTCCGTTCTTTTCCAATTTTCCGGCAAGATCACCCAAAACTTCAAACAAGATCGATCTCGCCAGAAAACTGGAAAAGAACGGACTCGCCGGTGAGGGAAAGTGATCGGGGACGCTGCTGGAGTCTTCTGGGGTAGAGGCGTATCGTCGTCGGCGCCGGAGGGTGGAGAACGGAGGGACGTCCGCATTTTAAGGACCGTGCGGACGTCCGCCTCTGAACGGCTCCGTATATATATATACAATGCTGATTAGGTAAGGACCTTCTTACATTAGCTAAGGTACATATTTCTTTATTCGACTCACTATCACATTTTCTCATCTTAACCGTTTAGTATCTAGGTATATATAAGTAGATCATCTCTACAAATTTTCAGCCAAATTGATAAACGTTAAGACATTCAAAACTGTGATTTATAGTTAAAAGAACGTATGGTTCATGATGAACAGATTCGGTTCGTTCATTGATTTAATACATTTTCGATACTTTAACGATAACCAAATTAGCTGAAAATTTGCATAGATGATCTAATCATGTATATCTAAATACTGAACGGCTATGATGAGAAAATATGATCGGAAAGTAGGTCAAATTAAGGAAATCCGTACCTTAACTAAGATAAGGAGGTCCTTGTTTGAAAAGGACTGATATATATACACACACACACAAAAACGTTCTGAAGCGCACGTGCGCACTTTCCTTAAAGTGCGCACCGTCCCTCCGTTATATATATATTATAACCAAGGAATGTTAGACGATGCAACTTCTTTTGATGCCTCTGTTTTAATTCGTTTGTCCTTCTGAGCAGATTGGAAAAGGAAAAATTCTTGCAGAGGGTAAAGATGTGGCTTTGCTTGGCTATGGGTCAATGGTTCAGAACTGCCTTAAGGCTCGGTCTCTTCTTTCGAAGCTTGGCATTGAGGTAACTGTTGCTGATGCGAGGTTCTGCAAGCCCTTAGATATCAAGCTTCTTAGACAGCTTTGTGAAAACCATTCATTTCTGATCACAGTTGAGGAAGGGTCTATTGGAGGATTTGGATCGCATGTTGCACAGTTTTTTTCCCTTGATGGACAGTTCGATGGAAAAATTAAGGTAATATTTTCAGCAACGTGGTTTTGGTAATCCTCCTTATGTATCCGATCCTGCTCCGGTGATTGAGCATGCATCAACCAAATGCAGACCTTAAATGTGAACACATTGTGACCTTTCTCTGTTTTAATCAACTTTCCAGTGGCGACCGATTGTTTTACCGGACAACTACATTGAGCATGCATCCCCAAGTGAACAGCTAGCTATTGCTGGGCTGACTGGACACCACATAGCTGCAACAGCGTTAAGTCTGCTTGGCCGAAATCGTGAAGCCCTCCACTTAATGTGCTAGAGGCCTGCCTTTTCTTTCCTTAGAGGCCGTGCTGCTTAGCAGAAGAAAAGGAAAATACAGATTGAGGCTCAAGCAATGTGTACTCCACACAAGTATGGTTAACTTGTACATGTACCAATTTGTATATGCCTACGTGTCTGATATGTTAAAGTTAAAAGTACTTCCAATTGCTGATGCCAAATATACCACATTGTGCAGCTATATCCTCATCAATAAATATGAAAAATTTCATTGTTCTCTCTTTGGATGTTATTAGTTGTTACATTGCGTCTGGGATAACTTAAGTTGGTTAGCGGCCGGCAAGAGAGGCCTATAAAATGACAATAAGCCTGCTCTCCCAGAAGATCACAACTACCCTGAAACATATAATGTTTATTGCGAAATGAATTAAAGATCTTAAATCATAATTCAACGAAGCCAAGAACAAATGATGGCTCGATCACCAGGGTCTACATGTACGCAGTGCAAGATATACCAGCAGATATGTTGACCCATTTCCAGTAACTATGACCGGTGAGTCATGGAAAACCATAACGAAACTGCCCCAAAAGTAGTTGAAGTGTTTGTTACGGACACTGGTTGAAATGAGGGTCAGTTTTGCTTTATGAATCATATGGATAGTATGAGAGATTACGTCTCCCACATTATGTATATGCTAATTATTAAAGGAGGTTGGACTAGAACTAACATGGGTTTGTGCTAACGCACAGCTATAATAATCTATTATCATTGTCGATCTAGTCCATTGGTTGGAGTTACATCCTTGATCTAACAATACCTAACTAATTGTAAACGTGTTGTTTAACTAAAGTATGCTATAGAAGCTCTACGGCCAAGTATATATTTTCTCCAAAAATTAGGTAAACCTCGACTCTCAAACTCCACCGATTGATTCCACTACCAGAATACCTGAATATCTGGAAGGACCACAAACCCAATCATCGATCTCTTACAGGGCACTCAGGTTAGTCGATCAAGCAAGTCCGTTGTTATTGGATCCAAATTTGAGATGAACTTTACACTAAACGCACTAGCTAGCTAGTTGTGGTTAATTAAGTTAATCCCGGATTATTGCCGGTTGCTAGCTAAATGTGGTTAAGTTAATCCCGGATAGTACTACAAAGCTAACTAGAGGCACAAGGCTCGAGAGAAGATATGTTGTTTTTGCGCAAGATTAGGTTTCCCACTTCCCACTTCCCACTTCACAAACAAAGCAACTGAAGATAGGTGGATATCGAATTGTTTCATGTAAAGGCTGGTAAAGGCTTATCCTCTTCTTTTCTCTGATTCTTTCTCATCGTGGGACTAGTTATTACCACTTCAAAAGTTGCAAAACGAGGACGTATGGGAGTAGCTAGGGCAGCACAATGAACATGAAGACCCGCAAGACGTGGACTCCAACAGATCGAGTCGGTGTCACACTGATATGAACGAAGATCTGTGCATGCAGATCAGTTGTCATGCATGCATGTATATACAGTCAAGCTGCGAAAGCTGAAACCAAGCTGTGTTCAGCTAGGATCTTCTGTACGTATCTGCATGAAAGCTGTGTCTTCATTGCTAGACAGAGTAACATGCTGTCTTTCTCTTTCTATTCTTCTGTAAATTTTCGAAGAGAAGAGGAAGTCATCAGGGTTCGAATTGATGCGTACGTATAGGTGGGTTACCAGGGTTGGTATATAGCAAACAAAAATGACAGAGAAATCCCAGAAGAGAAAGGACAGCATATATACTCGATCATATCTAATCCACGCGGAGTTGGGAGGAGAAGTTTAGGCTACCAGATCACAAAATGTCATGTTCTTAAGGGGAGGCTAGCTGATCGATGATCATGACCTCAAAATAATTCAATTTTGTGTCTATCAAACAGCTAGCTAACACTGTATTATTTCTTCTTATATAGTGAAGTACGTTGTAACATCTTTTTCTTTTGTGTGGTGAAGTATGACAAAACAAGAAGACAAGAAATAAATCTTCCTAAACTTCCTAATTTGTTAGTTTGCATATGTCATTCACGAATGACTAGTTATTATAAACTTCTTCCGGTCGTTCTATATATTAAAGATTGGAAGTTTCGGTTGGAGTCGACGTTTCAAAGATTTTAACTAATAGCATTTGTGACATACCACATTGTAAAGTGTTCCTTGGTGGATCTTAAACTGAAAACATAGTTCACCAAAATAGAAGAAAAATAAATTCAGGATCTAAGTAAATCTGAGTAAAAGGAAAACTCATAACATCCCACATCAATTTAAGAACCCCCCAAATCAAATTAAGAAAAATTGTAGATCATGAACGGATTTTCTCTCAGAATTGTATTTCAGTTTCATGGTTAAGCCCTAAAAAACACCTAGACGAACAAAACACAAAAACAAACTCGCAGTCAAGGTCGACACAAAAACCATACAAATTCTCAGTTACGCGCTCTCCGTACCCGTCTCTCCTCCATCCAATCCCCTTCCTCCACGTCAGCTTCTCGTCCTCGGGTCAACTCGAACTCGGATCCTCCTTCTGCATGCGTCCCTCCTCGTCTCCTCGTCTGTATTTATATCTCCGAAACTTTCTCGAAAACCAAACATTTTGAGAAGCAAGACAGCCAGAAACACAGAGACACACGTTTTCTAATATCAAGGAGAGAGGGACAGGGAGGGGATCCCTTTGTCCCTGCACCCCTTAACACGAGTGTCTGAGACCTCCGGCGACCCTTCCCTGGCCGGCAACACACACACACACAACAACACTCTCTGTCTACCTCTCTCTTCATCCGTCGCCGCCTCCTGTCACGTCCCACATTGTTCATAATCAACCAAACCAAACCCTCTTTTAAGGTAACATGATTTAATATCAAACATGCAAACCCATGTTCTGTTTCGTGTTTTTGGTGTATCAAACTCTGTTTCACATTTGTGTCTCTATCACACTATGGCAGTGTTCATATTGTTTCTTGTGTTTTCGAGTCATGTAATTCACCTAATTCTAATGGGATTCACATAACTTGGCTATAAATTTGATGAAACCAATTGAGATTTCTAGTCCTTTTCTTTTTCTATGCAAAACAAGAATGGACAGCATCAAAAGTCCATTCAAGGGTATTGTCAAAGATTTTCAAGGAAGAAAAGCATGCTATAAACAGGACTGGATTGGTGGAATTTGTTCTGGCTTTAGGTAAATTAAATCTTATGATCTTAGTTTCAGATGGATTTGTTGTTGTTTGGCTTAGTTCATAGTGTTTGGACTCCATTTCAGGATATTAGCTCCAACATTCTACATTTTCTTTGCTTCTGCGCTTCCAGTGATTGCCTTTGGGGAGCAATTGAGTAGGGATACAGGTAGAATCCCTTAATGAAAATCCACTCTGTGCCTACCTAATATTATGTTTTAGTTTATAGCTAGTTTCTGTGTGTTTAGTTGAGGCTTTGAATGGAGTCTGAAATTTATGTTTGTATGCTAATAGAGGGAAGCTTGAGTACAGTGGAGACGTTAGCTTCTACAGCAATATGTGGTGTCATTCAATCATTATTCGGCGGACAGCCTTTGCTGGTTTTAGGAGTTGCTGAACCAACCGTCATTATGTACAATTATATGTATACTTTCAGCAAGAAAAGGCCGGAGTTGGGCGGCGAGTTATTTCTAGCTTGGACTGGTTGGTACGAATATTATTGTTCTATTCAATTTTCATGTTGCCAATGTAGCTCAGGAATCAATGTTCATGACTTGTATATTGTACTTTTGTTACAGGGTTTGTGTCTGGACATCACTGCTGCTGATTCTTCTTGCAATTTTCAATGCATGTAACATTATATCCAGATTTACAAGGATTGCAGGAGAGCTTTTCGGCATGTTGATTTCAGTGCTCTTCATCCAAGAGGCAATCAAGGTACTGAGCTTCTTAACAAGAAACAAAACAAGTTTTGAGTCTAGTGCATTCACTTTAACACTCACACATGCTTATTGGCAGGGAGTAGTCTCCGAATTTAGTATGCCAAAAGAAGAGGATCCGGATAAGGAGGAGTTCCAATTTCAATGGCTCTACACCAATGGCTTGCTCGCGGTTATTTTCTGCTTTGGTCTGCTTTTGACTGCCCTTAAGAGCAGAAAAGCAAGATCATGGTTGTATGGTACAGGTAATAACTTGATATTTATGTTTTGTGATTTCATCATGAAACTTCTGTACAAGAACTGGCTTTGGTAGTTAGGTTATTCTAAATAGCCGTTTTCGGGTGGCTAATACAGGCTGGCTACGAAGCTTTATTGCTGACTATGGGGTTCCCCTTATGGTCTTGGTATGGACAGCAATGTCTTATGGTGTACCCAGAAAAGTCCCACAAGCAGTTCCTAGGCGGCTCCTCTGTCCATATCCATGGGACAATGATTCACTTTACCACTGGACAGTCATAATGGTATTAGTTTTCTTCATCAAGTGACTTCTCATATTTGGTCCCTGTAAAACTAATTGCCTAAGACACTAATCAAAGGCTTGACATTATGACTGCAGGACATGGGGGAGGTCCCTGTCACGTACATCTTTGCTGCCATTATACCGGCCATTATGATAGCAGGTCTATACTTTTTCGACCACAGTGTAGCTTCACAGCTAGCACAGCAGAAGGAGTTTAATCTTCAAAAACCATCTGCATACCATTATGATTTGTTACTGCTGGGAATAATGGTGTGTTTTGGGTGCTTGATTAATTTTTCTGTTCTTTCGTAATATCTTTTCAGACTATGCTGATTATTTTCATTGTTACAGACATTGATTTGTGGGTTGCTAGGACTTCCGCCATCAAATGGGGTCCTTCCACAGTCCCCCATGCACACTAAGAGTCTTGCTACACTAAGGAAGCAGGTGATCCGAAAGAAGATGGTGAAGAGTGCTAAGGATTGCATGAAAGAAAATGGAAGCAACTCTGAGATTTATGGAAGGATGGAGGCTGTGTTTATAGAGATGGAAGGCGGCTCTCCTCCAAATCCTAAGGAGTTGGCAAACTTGAAGGAGGCTGTGATGAATGCTGATGATGGGGGAGATTTGCAGGGAAAATTTGATCCTGAGAAACACATTGATGCTCATTTGCCTGTTCGAGTGAATGAGCAAAGAGTGAGCAATCTTTTGCAGTCGCTTCTTGTGGGAGTCTCAATATTGGGAATAGCTGCAATCAAAATGATACCTACCTCAGTTCTGTGGGGATATTTTGCCTACATGGCGATTGATAGTCTTCCAGGTAGTCAGTTCTTTGAGAGGGTACTGCTGCTCTTCGTCAGCCCTAGTCGTCGTTACAAGTAAGTCATTGTTTTAAGTGGTTTTAAAGTTTTCACTCCAATTTCGTATGGAGGCACAACAACTGAACAAGACCTCTTAATTTAGACGATTTTTGTTTGTTTTCATAGACATTGGACTTCAATCTAGATTCACAGACAGTGATAATATTAGAGACCCCATAAGAATCTTTTTAATGTGTTGCAGATAGTGTTCTCAGTCAAGTACACTATGCGACTGTACTTTAGAGCTTAGATCATAGGCTTGATTTTCATTTTCTCATTGTGTCATTGGCTTGGACAGGGTCTTGGAAGGTTCTCATGCTTCATTTGTGGAGTTAGTACCGTACAAGTACATTGTTGGATTTACGCTCTTCCAAGTGGTTTACTTTTTGATGTGTTTTGGGGTGACATGGATACCAATAGCCGGAATATTGTTCCCATTGCCATTCTTCCTTCTTATCAGCATAAGGCAACATTTGTTACCGAAGTTCTTTCCCCCTTCCCATCTTCAAGAACTTGATTCTTGTGAATGGGAGGAATGTCCTGGTGCTCCACAAGTAAGTCTTTCAGCTTGCATCTAGTTATCATCCACAGATAAAATATATCGTATAATTATGATGATAAAAAAAAATGTTTTGGTGTTCTGTGTGAGCAGGAAAAACCACCTGAAGCAGGTGGCGATGAGGGTGCAGACGCTTTCTTTGATGCTGAGTTATTGGATGAGATGACAACCAGCAGAGGCGAATTGAAGCTTAGGACCAGTTTCAGTAGTACCGAAGACAGGTTTTCTCAGGTAAGTTGAAACAAGACAATTTTTTTATCCTTGTGATTTAGTACTACAATTAACAACGGATGTGATGCCATATTGCCATTATTTGTGCAGGTGCATCCTGATGATGTTCACCGAATATGACAAAACAGTGGAATCTGATTAGAAAGAAAATAGATCGATTGATTAATTAAACTTCTGCCTGTGCCTTATCATGATGAGAGGACGATGATCAGTATGCTCCTCTTCTGAGGATTGCTGACAGATGTGTCTTTCTGTATGTTGTGCCACTCAGTTATAGCAGAAGTTACTAACAAATTACAGAGAAGAGATGCATAGGAAGGCTTAAATTGAAAATACAAAGTTATAAAGAAATGCACATACGGAATGAAATTGTTTGTTCATGCAAATGTAGAACAAGGATGGGGTGGTGAAGAGTCTCAACTCTCAAGTGACCAAAGGGTACAGGAACACTACTTAAATAAGCAAAATTGACCAAAGGGTGTAACTCCATTTTTTGATAAAAAGCAAGTGATTTATTAGAATTTCACCTCAACTGGTTGATAGTTAATACAAAAATAACTGTAGTTAAACCACAATCAGATTATATCCTAGTATTCATTTAGTATATCTTTGGTTCTCTATTGTTGAAATTACGTTTTAGTATTTCCAATCTCGACTAGTGTTTAGTATTGCTCAGGATAACAGCAGATTATTATACAGAAATGAGTACCTGAGACAACATGGAGGAAAACATTTATATCGATTTGTATTACTTTAGGTCTAAGGTTTTTGCATCATCAAATTAATCTCACCATCACCAACAAGAACAAAGACGATCACAATCCCTAAGAAACTCTATATCTTGAACTTCAGGTCCTTCTGTGGTTAAAACTTTAGTGGGACAAAACTGAAGTTCTTGACTTTTCTGATAACTTGCTAGTCTAAGAATGATTAATCACCATATCCATTCGTATTATTGAAATATTTGAGTTGCTTGTGCGTCGAGCCAAACATCTGGAGATGACCAAGGATGACCCGCCTGGAATTCTGGAAGAGTCTCCATTGATGGAGATCGAATAAACTAAGTTCAGGTTTAATATCATCTAGAACAGCTCCTAGTACATACTAATATTATATGGGAAGATGTGAAGCAAGGGATGACGCTGAATTAAGTTAAATATGTCTTTATATAACCTAACAAAGATTACAGATTATAGAATATCATAGAGGTTGACCATTAATTTGTTAGTTTTGTGTACTCCTACCTATGCACACTTGGGTGAGACAGAGCCACAGCAACTGTCAGTCTGCGCGTTCATGAATTTTCAGCACATCTGGGATAAAACTTTCTGCTCCTGCAATAAACCCCATTGATACCTGCATTTTCTTTGCATGCGTATTAAACAGGAATGGACAGCATCAGAAGTCCATTCAAGGGTATAGTCAATGATTTTAGAGGAAGAGCAGCATGCTATAAAGAGGACTGGATTGGTGGACTTTGTTCCGGCTTTAGGTAGATTAAGTCTAATGATCTTAGTTTTGATGTGGGATTGATTCGATCACCTTGTTTGGTTTGGTTCATAGTGTTTTGAATCCATTTCAGGATATTAGCTCCAACCTTTTATATTTTCTTTGCTTCTGCGCTTCCAGTGATCGCCTTTGGGGAGCAATTGAGCAGGGATACAGGTACAACATGTGTTCCTTATGGACATCATGCTAATAAAGTAGAATCTTAAGAGTCTGCTCTCTGCGTACCCAGCATTATGTTATAGTTTATAGCTTGTTTCTGTGTTTTAAGTTGAGGCTTATAATGTGAGCCTGAAATTTATGTTTGTATGGTGGTAGATGGAAGCTTGAGCACAGTGGAGACATTAGCTTCTACAGCAATATGTTGTGTGATCCAATCATTATTTGGTGGACAGCCTTTATTGGTTTTAGGAGTTGCTGAACCGACTGTCATTATGTACAGTTATATGTACAATTTCAGCAAAGGAAGGCCGGAGTTGGGGACAAAGCTATTTCTAGCTTGTACTGGCTGGTAAGGATTTTGTTGTCCTTTTCAATTTTCAGATTGCCAATGTACTTCAACAAATGTTGTTAATGACTAGTGTATTGTACTTTGTGTTACAGGGTTTGTGTCTGCACATCACTGTTGCTGATTCTTCTTGCAATTTTCAATGCATGTAACATCATATCCCGATTTGCAAGGATTGCAGGAGAGCTTTTCGGCATGTTGATTTCAGTGCTCTTTATCCAAGAGGCTATCAAGGTACTGATCTTCTTTACAGGAAATAAAAGAAGTTTTGAGTCTAGTGCATTATATTGACTTCAACTCTCATACATGCTTATTAGCAGGGAGTAATCTCCGAATTTAGTATTCCCAAAGCTGAGAATCCAGATAAGGAGGAGTTCCGATTAGAATGGCTCTACACCAATGGCTTGCTTGCGGTTATTTTCTGCTTTGGTTTTCTTTTGACTGCCCTTAAGAGCAGAAAAGCAAGATCATGGTGGTATGGCACAGGTAACTTGTTTGTGAGTTTTATCTTTTTATGAAATTTTTGTACCAAAACTGGCTTTGGTTATTCTTAATTCCTGTTTTCGGGTGACAAATACAGGCTGGCTACGAAGCTTTATTGCCGACTATGGTGTTCCCCTTATGATCTTAACATGGACAGCAATGTCTTATGGTGTACCGAGTAGAGTACCACATGCAGTTCCTAGGCGGCTTGTCTGTCCATTTCCATGGGACAAAGCATCACTATACCACTGGACAGTCATAACGGTATTAGCATTCTTCATTTTCTTGAGGAAATATGATGGTTCATACTTTGTCCCGAAAAAGGCCTAATTGCCTAGGACATTAATCAAAGGCTTGACATTTTAATTGCAGGATATGGGGAAGGTCCCAGTCGCGTACATCTTTGCTGCCTTGATACCTGCCACTATGATAGCAGGTCTATACTTTTTCGACCACAGTGTAGCTTCACAGCTAGCACAACAGAAGGAGTTTAATCTTCAAAAACCATCTGCATACCATTATGATTTGTTACTGCTGGGAATCATGGTGTGTTTTGGGAGCTTGATTAATTTTTCTGTTCTTTCGTAATATCTTTTCAGACTATGCTGATTATTTTCATTGTTACAGACATTGATTTGTGGGTTGCTAGGACTTCCGCCATCAAATGGGGTCCTTCCACAGTCCCCCATGCACACCAAAAGTCTTGCTACACTAAGGAGGCAGGTGATCCGAAAGAAGATGGTGAAGAGTGCCAAGGACTGCATGAAAGTACATGCAAGCAACTCTGAAATTTATGGAAGGATGGAGGCTGTCTTTATAGAAATGGAAGGCGGCTCTCCTCCAAATCCTATGGAGTTGGCAAACTTGAAGGAGGCTGTGATGAATGCTGATGACGGGGGAGATTTGAAGGGAAAATTTGATCCCGAGGAACACATTGATGCTCATTTGCCTGTTCGAGTGAACGAGGAAAGAGTGAGCAACCTCTTGCAGTCGCTTCTCGTGGGAGTCTCAATATTGGGAATAGCTGCAATCAAAATGATACCTACCTCAGTTCTGTGGGGATATTTTGCCTACATGGCAATTGATAGTCTCCCAGGTAATCAGTTCTTTGAGAGGATTTTTCTGCTCTTCATCAGTCCTCGTCAGCGTTACAAGTAAGTTATTGTTGTCAGTGGTTTACAGGTTTCCATCAGAGAATTTTAGCCATTTTTCATACATAGGAGGCACAACAACTGTACAACATCTTATTTGGAACAGTTTAAGTTTTTTTTTTTTTTTCAGGAATTCAATCAAGATTCACAGACTGTGATAAATTTAGAGTAGAGATCCCATAAGAATCTTACTAATGTGCTGCAGATAGTTTTCATTCAACTACACTATGCAAGTAATGGTACTTTAAAGTTCATATCATAGGCTTGATTTTCATGTTCTAATTGGCTTGGTCAGGGTCTTGGAAGGTTCTCATGCTTCATTCGTGGAGTCAGTACCATACAAGTACATTGTTGCATTTACACTCTTCCAAGTGGTTTACTTCTTGATTTGTTTCGCGGTGACATGGATACCTATAGCCGGAATATTGTTCCCATTGCCATTTTTCCTTCTTATCAGCATAAGAGAACATGTGCTACCCAGGTTCTTTTACCCTGCCTATCTTCAAGAACTTGATTCTTATGTGTGGGAAGAATGTCCAGGTTCTCCACAAGTAAGTCTTTTCAGATCTTGTGGAGTTATTATCCACAAACATATCACACATCTTGTAATGTTCAGGATGATAAAACTTAAATTTTGTGTAATGGTGTTCTGTGTGAGCAGCAAAACCAACTTGAAGCTGGCGGTAATGAGGAGGGTACAGAGGAAATTTGTGATGCTGAGATATTGGATGAGATGACAACCAGTAGAGGGGAGTTGAAGCTTTAGGACCAGGTCCAGGTAAGTAAAACAAAAGAATTTGTTTCCTTTCTTTTTTAATTTTACTACAAGTTATCGGCTACAGATGACATTGAGTATCTTTGCAGGCGCATGCCCGATGATGCTCCAGGATTGATTACTTGATTGATAGAGCTTCTGCTTTGTGCCTGAGAGGATGATGATCAGTATGCTCCTCAGCCGAGGATTGCTGACAAATGAATCTTCTGTAAGAGGTGCCACTCAGCACAAGCACATAATTAAGGAAGAACATATGTTTTTTCTTTGGCATTTTTGTACCTTTTCTGGACTTTGTAATTTTCTTTACTTTTAATAAATGAAATGACAGGCGCCATGTTCCTAGCGCGCAGACCTTTCGCCTTTGGGTTTGAGGTTAGGACATGTTACCTGCATTGTCTGCTCCAAGTTGCTAATATCACCTAATTTCTTCAATAGAGAAGAGTGCTAGAGATTCACGAATACTGTACTTGCTGTTTTCAATGCTTTTAAGTTGAGGTCTTTGTTCAATTTGAAGCTTCTGTGCATAGTTTGTAAAGAGTCTCAAGTACTGTTTAGTGTTTACTGTTTAGGATAGAAGATTGTATATCCAATTCTTTTTCCTTAGTATTGCTATGAACAACAGCAGGTTATAATAAAGATACGAGTACCTGAGATCGCATGGAGAAAAACATTCATGACAGAATATATTACTTTAGTTTTTGGCCTTGGCACATCATCAAATCTCACCATCACCAACAAGAACAAGATGATCACCATCCCTAACAAGCTCTATATCTTCAACTTCAGCACCTTCTGTGGTTAAAACTTTAGTGGGACAAAACTGAAATTTTTTGGCACCAATTTCAAGCAGTTGTTCAAGGGACTCCGGCAAAACCACAAGCTTTGAAGAAGTTCCACTTTTTTCTTGACAGCTAACAGTAACTCTGGCTGGATATTTGCTCTTACTACGGCCACCACGAACAAAATTGGCTGCAGGTTTGATAGGGTCTTTGTCTCTCTCACCTGCATCATTAGAATTAAAACAATGCATTCATGCATTGTTACTTGCTGGTGAGACAACTCATATTATTGTGAGTCGAATATTAAGCGAGTCAGAGAAAATAATGGAAAACATAGCAACATTTCTAAGAAATTGACAGGAAGTCAGTTATATACTCACCGTTATTGGCAGCTGACACGATCCCAAATAGCGAATTGGGGAAGTTGTTGACCCTTCTTATCCGAGTATCATCAAACCACTGTGTTTGTGAGTTTGGCCTGCCATCCCGGACATAGGGTGGTATTGTGGGCTCACTGTGGAACTTCACAAGGCGTGGTTGGTGTGGATCGTTAGGCTGAGGAGCAGTAGTCGGTTTCTTAACTCCAGATTTGTTCTGAAATAGCTCAATTATTTCTTCATGTCCCTGATGTTCTGCCAAAGCCCTCGGACTCCATCCATAGCTATCCCTCTCATCAGGATCAGCTCCTTGTTCTAAGAGGAAGTTAACTATCTCAGCATTTCCATTGCTTATTGCTGTGTGGAGTGCTGTAGTCCCATCACTCTTGGGAAGTGTAACAGCACCACCATATCGGACAATGTCTTTGAGCAGCTCTAAGCTGTTTTGCTCAACCGCAGTACAAGCATAATGTCCCACCCTGCCAGTACTAATCTCAGCTCCATTTTCCAAGAGAAGTTTAATCAAAGATTCATGCTTCCCTATTATTGCTTCCCATAGAGGAACATTTTCTTCACAATCTGCATCGAAAAGTATTGAGATGTTATTACTTGTAATACAAGCAATCCGAGGAAACATCACTTTGTTTTTTGTTTCCTGCTTATGCACCACATCATACCTTTGATGTTAGGATCACCTCCGTACTCTAGAAGTAAAGTTACACAATGCTTGCTTCCAATTGATGCTGCAATGTGCTGTATTGAAAAGAAGGAAAGGAAATACATACACAAAATAAGCTACAAGTCTCAAATTGAAAGGCAACAAATTTCTGGAAAAGTGTGAAGACAGAATTTGTGCACCATAGCTGTCCGGCCATTATGGTCTGTCTCATTCGGATCTGCACCCCGTCTTAGCAGTTGATGTAGCAACAGATCATCACTCCTCTTTGCAGCAAACCCTAAACTAAGAGGCATACCCGATTTTCCCCGAGCCAGCATATGTTCTACATCCGTTAAAATTCCTTCCATTATGGGATCCTTCTCATCTCTCAAATGCTGCATCAAGGGCATATGTATGCATCAGTAATACAGTAATACAGCATAGGCCAGATTGTCAAAGATTTTATTCCTCATATAAAATTCATAACTAATGAAACAAAATAAATAGCTAATGCACATATTTGACATACCTGAAGAAAATTGCTCATAATAATTGTCCCATCTCCAACATTTGCCTGAACAATATTCAAGAAATTTGTCCTGTTCAAACGCAACAGCTGACAAAGTCCTTTAGTCCGAACTGTGAACAGTTGGGGCCTGTAACACAGAACACCTATGGCACCAAAAACATCTCCTGTCTTTGCTTCACGAAACACCTGCAACCATCACAAACAACAAATCCGTCACTTCAGAAAACCAACATTTGTGTTCTACAGAATGAAGAAGGACAAGTGCTATGTGATGAAAAGGCACTAAAGTTTAAACTTGCCATTTCTACTCCATTCTTTTGCAATATAAGTTCCTGTCAGAAAATTAAAACAATCAGAAGCTATCTGTCACTTTAAAAGGGGAAAATGAAAAAAGAAGATAGATGTCCTTGATTCACATGCGGTGATCTTTTATGCTGTGTTTGTTATCCTTACCACAGAACCAGTAACCACGATATACATATCAGTAGGTGCTTCATTCTGCAAAATGACATCTTCTTTTGGAGGAAAATACTCGGCCTTCATCTCTGCGACCTTAAAACAAAGACAGAATTGAAGTAAAACAAAGTACGTGTAGCATTTATATACAAGATTGCAGGAAATATATAGTAGTGTGTGAGCAAGATTACCAGTTGGAAAAGCATGTCTCTTGATACCCCCTGGAATAAGTAAACATTGTCAACTAGTGAATTGAAGAGATAGTGTGAGATACTTGATCTAATGGCGTGAGGGAGTGCATCAAGAGTCTCTTGCTGCTGCAGCCCTTCTGAATTAGTCCTGTACTTCAAACACAAATGTGCAAGCATCTGTTCGTGAAGACGATCAGGTATTTGGTTCCTTACTGCAAAACTCGAGGCAGCGTGAATACTATCTCTCTGTGATTCCAGGCACACAAGTCCAAGGTGAGGGCAAAAAAATATAGGATTTAGCTTGAAAGACAAAGATGTAGACTACTTGCAAAACATGAAAATAGTAGTAAGAAACTAGTTACTCACAAACTGTCTAGTTCGAGCAGTCCCATGGACGATTAAGTTGGTCATGTTTCCAATCAGGTAAGCTTGCAGTCCAACATTAAAGAGCATATAGAAGATGTCGAAAATCATTTCTTGAGAATTTACAGGATGCAAATCACCATAGCCGGTGGTGGTGAGCGTGATTATGGACCAGTACATTGATGTAACGTACCGGTTCCACACACTTATATCCTTGAAGTTGTCTGTCAGAAGCCCAAGCCATGTCCTTTTAGGATCATGATAATTCGCAGCAATGAAGTAGAAGATGCAGCCTCCACAATGAACTGTAAACAGAGTAACCTACATAGCATAGGCAGAGCATGATGATCATCATATGCATCATGGTTATCAGACAACCCCGTAGTCTTTCAATAACTGACTAAATATCAGTGATAATCTTTCTTTTCTATAGATATTTGATATGATATGTTATGTTACCGGACTATCGATTCGGCATCAACTAGTCATAATCCAAATCAAGAGTTTTTGCAACATAACAACTCACAGCGTAGTCTCACAACATAACATAATATGTCGACAATGTAGCAACATAACATATTAGTACTCACAAAAACAAGCTTGCTGCATCGAACCAGAAGTAGCTAAAATTCCGGTCTTTCTCCAATCTACAAGAACAGAACAATGAAGAAAGTGATAAGAATGTGCCAATCTAATCTTGTAAATGAAGACTTAACACCACCCTAGCTACCTGGCAAACATTGCACTGACTCTTCGGAGACGCCATAGCCGAAGAATATTGAAGTATCCATAATTGGCAAGAGGATGAGGCAAAACCGTCTGAGCAAATTCTGAAGGGATGATGGAGATGATATCAAAGGCCAACCAGGTCTTGGCATATCTCAGAGCAATAAGCTTTGGGGAATCAATGAGCAAATAAGTAGTTTTATCAAGGTAAGCCACAAAGAACGTCAATATAATATCAATGCCAAACAGGCCATTCACAACATTATCAGTAATAGCCAGAGGTCCTCTAGGGCTGTCCAGGAACCCAAACTCAAATGGACACACCCATGCCGTGTAGAACACCCACAATATCAGAAACGACTGCCAAAGCCTGCACATTCAAACCGCAGAAACAAAGAGAAAACTCATCAACCCGTTTGAGAGAACACATTGATGTACAAAACCTAGAAGCCTAGAGAGAGAGAGAGAGAGAGAGAGAGAGAGAGAGAGAGAGAGAGAGAGAGAGAGAGATAGAGAGAGAGAGAGAGAGAGAGAGAGAGAGAGAGACTTGTAACGAGGATTAAAGGGGGAGATGATGAAACGACGTAGTTTAGGTCTGCGGTGGTTGCGAGAGGCAGCACCAAGAGAAGGAAGAATGCCATCGGAGAGGCTATACTGACTGCCCTGATCAACACTGGACATTTGCTCCAGCTCTTGGCCACACATTGCCACTGAATCTCGCAACATTTTGTTCTGGACCTAATTTCTGGCCTGTGAGTGTGACTGAGGGTCTGAAATTGAGACGCTAGAACTGATCACGGTCATCTTCTTCAAGACTGTGGTTAGGTTTTTGGCTGTGTTTCTCTCTGTTTGGTAAGATTGGATGGTGCATGGTAATAGTAATATATGTCTGCGTTTCTCTCATGTTTGTTAGGTTTTATGGACTCGCCACTCTGACACTCATGGTAAGAATGAAAGACAGAAAGAGTGTGAGCCAAGTTTAGCTGCTTTGGGTCTCATACCATTTATCAAACTGAGGAAAGGAGATTCTCCTACTTTGGTGGTGATTGAATCGACAATGATATCTTCGTGTTTTTGATCCGAGTAATCTACTCTATGGCCAAGTCAAACTCAACAACAACTACAAAAACACTAGTTTATTTTTATTATTTTGTTGTATGCACGACGTGTAAATACACGGTGCAATCTTAACCGTTTATAATAACTTTTTTTGTTTGATCTTTATATTTTTATATTATTTTCACTAATCTTAATCATTCACATATGTATCTATAAATAAACATTATGTATTGAAAATGCTCTGTTTTTATTATTCTCTTGTATTTTTGTTGATAAATGTCGGTAATTTTGTATTAGTTTGTGGACTAGCAATGAGAATAATGAGAATGCTAAGGAGATTCGTCCACGCTTGTAAATGATTCTCGACATGCACATATACCGTTAGAAATCACTCACGTACAAGTTTGAATTTATCGTAATAACTTAACTAGAGCATCTTCATTACACATCATGTATTTAGTTATACACATAGTTATATAATAGACATAATATGATTATGTAGTGGTTAATTGGCACATATCAATGGTTATGAATGTACGTATTTACTCTCCTTGCATACAATAATGGAAAAATGCCTATTTAATACTAATTTAAACTCCTTATTTCTCATTCCAATGACAATCTTTTTTATTAGCCCATTTCAATATAAGGTAACTTTTTTATGCCAAAATGCACAAATCTTTACTAAAGTCTTAACAAACCATATTATTTTAAGACTATTTTGCCCTCATCCCTTAAACATGCATAAAGAGAGAGAAAATGAAAGAGAGAATACTTGGTCGGAATCTCACCGGACTCCGACTCCGGTCACCGGAATTTTCCCGACCACCGGACTCCGGTCACCAAAATTTCCGCTGTAACTAGTTACTGACCCCCAATAACCAGTTACTGACCATTTAACGACCCCTAATAACCAGTTATTAACCCCTAGTAACCAGTTACTGACACCCAGTAACCAGTTACTGATCTTAATAATCGAGTTACTGACCCCCAATAACTTTTAATTTTCAGTCACTGACACCCAATAATCACTTTGTTTTCAGTTACTAACACCCAGTAATCACCCAATAATCATTTTGTTTTCAGTTACTGACACCCAGTAATCACCTAATAATCAGTTACTGACCCCCAATAACTCAGATTTTTTTCAGTCGTCGGATTCCTGGTCACCAGTAACTCAGTTACTGACTCCCAATAACTTGGTTACTGACCCCCAATAATCAGTTACTGACTCCCAATAACCGAGTTACCGACTCTCAATAACCGAGTTACCGACTCCTAATAACCGAGTTACCGATTCCTTAAAAAAGTTACTGACCCACCCTGACCACTTACCGACCGTCGCCGGCATCGACTACGACAGACGACCTTAAGCTTCCTCCTAACTTCCACTGCCGCCTTTAATCTCTTGCAATAGTGCCTTAAATTAGAAAAGAAGCTTTACAGTGGATCTCCATCTTCAAATCCGACGACGAAGAAGATTACAGTGACGTCGGAGGGGAGGACTTGAGGGAGTCGATGTTGAATAGGAGAGATCGGAGGTCGTCGGCGGCTTGGATGATGTCTCGGTAGTGAGCGCGACAGACGCAGCCGTCGGAGGCAGTTTTCATGGCGATTTGAAGTTTTCATGGCGATTTAAAGGCGTTGGCCACGATCTGTTGATCGGAGATAGAGTTCCAAGCGCGGCAGACACGGCTGGAGCGAGTGAGGTTGAAGATCAAGGTCGAGGTCGAGATCGAGAAGCTCGTAGGCGAGGCAACGCCGCTTCTGCTTCGAACGGACATCCAGATCGGGAAAATTAGAAGAAGCCAGTGGCTCCACCACGGTGGTTCTAGATTTGACTGCTGCTTCGCGTCGATCCTCTTCCTGACGGCGACCGAAGACGAATCTTCGGCCTTGATGATCTGGTGGAGGAGACCTGGTCGGAGAAGAAGAAGAGGAAGAAGAGAGAGAGAGAGAGATAAGAATTTAGTGGTTGAAATTAAATTAAGGGTATAAACGTTATTGTCTTAAGATTTGTATAAATGGGCTTTTAATTTTTTTTTTTCATTTAACTAAGGTATTTAACTAAGGTATGACTTTTCTGATTATGTGTAAATGGTCATTTTCCCTACTATAATTATGCAACTTATGTTGCACTGTGGAATTGGGAAACTTGAATTGATCTCTATGACGCTGCTTTCCGTTAGGGGCCGTGATGGCATGGAAGCAAATTTACCGTATATATATTTTTCGTCAACTATGCACATAACGCGATTCACTGTCCACAGTTCCTAATTCACGTGAACAGTTCACGGGCGTCTTTTTTTTTTTTGTGGTTTGGTTTCGCAGCACCTTCGCTCTATCTCTCTCGCCTTCTCTAGACTCTTCTGGCTCTGTGAGATAAAATTGATAGAGAAAAGAGAGCACAGGAAGTGAAGGTTATCCTCTAGCTGTACTCTTCTGCTTCTACGCTACCGTAACTGCTTGACGAAGTCAGTACGACTATTCCTTTCCGCTCCTCACATCTCTTGATCTGAATTGGTTTACCTCGGTCTCAGACTGATTGGGTCTTTTGTAGATGCTAGATTGTGGGATCTTGAAGTGATTCAAGTTGGTTGCAGTATCTATTTGTGCCTGCAAATTGTTATGTCTTTGACAAATTCGATGTTCAAAGTTTTCTTCTTGGGTTTTGTTTAGTTTGAATCTTGATTATATCATTCAAATAGTTTGTGTTTTTGTTCAAGGTTTGTCTCCTTTTCTTTTCAGCTAGGGTTTTGGATTCGTTTTCTTCGCTCTCATATTAATTGAGTTTGTTTTTTTCCCCTTTCTTTTTTGCAGTTGAGGTTTTAAGATTTGGGTCTCTAGATGATACGCCATGAGACAGATACGAGAATTTGTGTTTCTCTTCTGCTATTAAAGTGTTTGTTTTCTTAATATTTCAAATTTGATGGATGTAATTGGTTTTGTTTTGAATTGATTCATACATAACTGATCTGCAAGTACAGAATGGTTTATATAGGTTTTATCTTTTTCAAAATGGCGTACATGTCTATGCTCTATTTAGCTCTCTGTAATTACTTTATAAACAGCTTTTTGGCTGTCATGAGTTAAAATCTCAATGAGTCTTGAAAGCTCTCTGCCTAAATATCTTTTATTAATGTATTTCCCTCTTCCTTCGTGACTTTACATTTTGTTTGTGATGGTTCTCTTCATTACAATTCTGGTTTTGCCAAGATAAATCGTGAAAATTCCTAGCATCCTTATCGCAAACATGGAAAAAGGTAATAAGAAAAGCATAAGAAGTGATATTTGAACCCATGTTGAAGTAGGGTGCTAATAGTTTTAGTTTTTAATTTTTACAGAGCCTACCTAGCCACAGCATGCACAATACATTTCTGAGGAAACTTTAACAATGTCATAGGCTCCTCTACCTTTACCATAGGTTGTGATTCTTAAGTTTCAAATTTAAGTGGTCTATCAAGAATGTATATACAATATATCTTCAGTTTGTATTTGCCAAGTCTAAATACTTGAGTATGGAAGTATTCTTGATATAATAGTATTAGTTTAAAGATAGAGAGACATATAGACATTTTAGGCAGAGAGACATTTTTGTATAGATATATACACACACACATGATCTCCCTTTTTAATTTTCTTGAAACTATTCTCTTGAATAGGTAACCGTAGAGGGCTACCCACCCCAAGTCTTTGAACTGTCCTTGCCAAGAGCCAAGATAGAAAATTGTAAGTTTCATTGCGTCTTTATGGATTACACCTTCAGAAAACATATGATCAACTTTTGTCCTACATTACTCAAATATTACAAGTCTCTACTGGGAAAAGTGAAAGCTCGGTTTGTTGAAGAAGAATGAGAAGCTTGATATATGGGATTCTGTCTATTTGGACCAAACAAATAGAGATAATTAAGCAAACTTTGATCAGACCAAGGGAAAAAGAACAACCATGATTCAGCTCTTTTTCTATTATTGAATTTGATACTTAAGCTACCTTAAAGACCTTCAGATTTTGGCTCCACAACTGAAATGTACAATTATTGTATCTTCTGCATGCATACCAATATAAATACAAAAGAAAATTTATGGCTGTTTCCTTATTGATTAAAGGGCGAGACTTGTGTGTCTTAAGATACAGATACCCAACCAGTTTTGACTTTTTATAGCATGTTAAAACAAACTAACATTGTTAACTCTCCGTTAAGTCTCTTTATATCTACAATTTTCATTAGAAATATCTACCATTTAGATGAGCAAAATCACACAAAAGTAGACTTTCTGGAAATCAAAATGACTCTTGAGACTGTCTACAACTATCATAAGAAACATCTACTGCTGTCATGAAAAATATCACAGAAAATGTTGCAAGTCGAAAGACACATTTAACATAAGACACATCTACTGTTTTCATTAGAAAAGTAGACTTTCTAGAAATCAAAATTGTTCTTTAGATTGAATCAACCCAAGGTAAAATTTGCAACTCTGCATTTAACATAAGACACATCTACTATTTTCATTACAAATCTCTACCATTAACATAAATGAAATCAAAGACAAGTAGACTTTCTAGAAATCAAAGAAAAGTAGACTTTCTAGAAATCAAAGAAAAGTAGACTTTCTAGAAATCAAAATTATGATTGAGATTGAACCAACCGAAGGTAAAATTTCTAAGTCTACATTTAACAAAAGACACATCTACTATTTTCATTAGAAATCTCTGCCATTAACATAAGCGAAATCAAAGAAAAGTAGACTTTCTAGAAATCAAAAAAAAGTGGACTTTCTAGAAATCAAAATTGTGATTGAGATTGAACCAACCGAAGGTAAAATTTCTAAGTCTACATTTAACAAAAGACACATCTACTATTTTCATTAGAAATCTCTGCCATTAACATAAGCGAAATCAAAGAAAAGTAGACTTTCTGGAAATCAAAATTGTTCTTGAGATTGAACCAACCCAAGGTAAAAGTTGCAAAGTCTACATTTAACATAAGACACAACTACTTTTTTCATAAGAACTGTCTACTAATAACATAAGAGAAATCAAAGAAATGTAAACTTTCTGGAAATCAAAATTGTTCTTGAGATTAAAGCAACCCAAGGTAAAAAATGCAAAGTCTACATTTAACATAAGACACAACTACTTTTTTCATAAGACATGTCTACTAGTAACATAAGAGAAATCAAAGAAAAGTAGACATAAGCTGGAAATTAAAATTGTTCTTGAGATTGAATCAACCTAAGGTAAAAGATACAAAGTCTACATTTAACATAAGACACATATACTATTTTCATTAGAAATATCAAGCATTAACATAAGCGAAATCAAAGAAAAGTAGATTTTCTAAAAATCAAAATTGTTCTTGACATTGAATCAACCGAAGGTAAAAGTTGCAAAGTCTACATTTAACATAAGACATATCTACTATTTTCATTATAAATGTCTACCATTAACATAAGAGAAATCAAAGAAAAATAGACTTTCTGGAAATCAAAATTGTTCATGAGATTGAACCAACCCAAGGTAAAAGATGCAAAGTCTACATTTAACATAACACACATCTACTATTTTCATTAGAAATGTCTACCATTAACATAGGCGAAATCAAAGAAAAGTAGACTTTCTGGAAATCAAAATTGTTCTTGAGATTGAATCAACCAAAGGCAAAAGTTGCAAAGTCTATATTTAACATAAGACACATCTACTATTTTCATTATAAATGTCTACCATTAACATAAGCGAAATCAAAAAAAAGTAGACTTTCTGGAAATCAAAATTGTTCTTAGGCACCCTTGTTCTTGAGAGTGAATCAACTGAAGGTAAAACTTGCAAAGTTCACATTTAACATAAGACACATCTACTATTTTCAATAGAAATGTCTATCATTAACATAAGTCAAATCAAAGAAAAGTAGACTTTGTGGAAATCAAAATTATTCTTGAGCTTGAATCAACCTAAGGTAAAAGATGCAAAGTCTACATTTAACATAGGACACATCTACTATTTTCATAAGAAATGTCTACCATTAACATAAGAGAAATCAAAGAAATGTAGACTTTCTGGAAATCAAAATTGTTCTTGAGATTGAATTAACCGAAGACAGAAGTTGCAAAGTCTACATTTAACATAAGACACATCTACTATTTTCATAATAAATGTCTACCATTAACATAAGAGAAATAAAAAAACGTAGACTTTCTGGAAATCAAAATTGTTTTTGAGATTGAATCAACCCAAGGTAAAAGATCTCTACTTTGACGTATTGGTCTTGCTCATTTTTACACATGGGTGTTGTCTTTACTTGCTTGTTCTGGGTCTTACTTTTCTTGATATACATCGTAACCTTTAAGTCCGCCAATAAGACAAAAAATGTCCCTCCTCACCCCCGGCCTCAAAAATTCTTTGACCGGGCGAGGTGTTTTCATACTTCCAATGGCAAGGTACCGTTGGTTCCCCTTCTACGGCCATCCGGGTGTTATGTTTTTCCATGGACAAAGGTAACGAGCCCTTTTCATATCCTGTGTTTTTACTCGAGTGACGGGGTGTTAACGCCGTCTGTGGTTTATCAAGCCATTTGCTCCATTTTTAAAGGAATGATATAAAACTTCAAGACCCAAGAATCACATTGAGCACTACCCGCCCGAGTACCAAATTCATCGACAGTTTAACAAAAGAAAGCAACACCGGGGATAACACTTGTATCAAAAATGAAAAAACACCTGAGCAAGAGTTGGGGAAGAGTTGGGGGGACATAGTGAATCTTGTCACTCCATTCACAAAGAGAGAAGAAAATCGTGAGAAAGGGGGAGAGGGGAAATAATTCCGAATAAGAGAACCTTCTTCCTCAGAGAGTTGGGGGGACAAAGGTGTATGCCATTACTTATGCTTGGCGGTATACCATTTATTTATTTATAACTCTCCAAGTAAGATGGTCCTCTTACTCGGGAGTTGAGGGGGACATGTTGTATGTAGATATACCGCAAGCATAAGCAACGACATCGTAGACTGTTTTCCGGCCACGAAGGGCCCTGCCCCCGACACACTTCCTGTAGACCGACATCCGGGCTACCTCGTCATGGTAAAAAATCATCGATACTACATCCGAAAAGTCCTCCTCCAAGCTCCACAAGAAGACATCATGATAAGAGATATGTGCAACTTGTCCCACATTGGAATACATGTGTGACCCCCTATAAAAATGAAAGAGACGAGGTATATAAGGACATACAATAAACTTGAATAATTGGATAATAATATACTATGAACCTAAAATACGTTTTGCGACATTCTATCGAACATTTTTTTTTTCTTCTATATATACAACCTTCTTTTAAAACAATATGTTCAATCATAACCCTACTTTCTCATTGCAGCATCGCCACTGCTGTCTGCCTTTTCATATAATCTTACGAGCCATGTTTTCGAGCATCTTAAGCAAAGCAGTAGTAAAGGAGGTACTACAAGGGACATGATTTGAAACAAAGGAACAAGCTAGGTATTCTCTTTTAAAAGGAGATTTGAATTGGACAGTGTAAAGTGTAATAGCGATGAGCGATCACTCTTCTATGAATCGGGATATCATATCAAATGAAGTAGGAACATGATGAGAGGATGGTTAAGAAAAACGAGAATCAAAATCTTTTAGACCAAAGCAAGATTGGGATATCAGTACTACTGTCTGTACTGATGGTCAGTTTTAGTTCTTTCTTTTTCTTCTTCTTATAGATCACCCTCTTGTTGTTCATAGGGTATATATGTTCTCTACAGAGCTCGGTTAACTTTAATTAGTTACCTTCCATCTTACACGAGCCAGGATCCCATCGAATATAAGCTAATGCTTAACATTGATGTCTGATCTAATAAACAAAATGTAGGGCTCATATCTAAACTTAGAGATGAAAAATTCGAACTTAGAAATCTTTTACCAAAAACGAAGAGTTATAAAAGAAAAGCATGTTGATTAGGGACAACAAGCATTACGTGTCGCCGCACTTGGAACGAAGGCTTGAACATTACCGACTTTCTTCTCTCTTTTTTGAACATTACCGACTTAATTACTCCAAAAAGAATACAAAGCTATACGATTTTATTTTTCAAAGCAACTCGATTTTTCGGTTGAGAAGGACCCAAGTCCAGTTCATAATTGGCCCAAAGGTTGGAGGCCCATATTGATCAAAACGACGCCGTGCAGGCATTTGGAAGTCGTCATAGGCATAGCCACCACAACCTGGCTGCCCTCATTTAGATCCTTGGGGAGAGGCTCGGTCTCAGGCTGAAAGCTTGAACCATCAAAACGCAGAAGAATGGGGTCGTTTTTGCAGTCGCTCATAGATCCAAGGAAGAACTGGTTCGCCCGCCAGCACATGAAAGCCGTCTCCCGGCGCCTCCGTCACTACGGTTCGTCTTCTCTCTGAAAACCCTACCTTCCTTATTTTTGACTTGATTTTTGTTGTGCTGATTCGATTTGGGAAATCTAGGGCTTCGATACGACGATCTGTACGATCCCTACTACGATTTGGATATCAAGGAGGCTCTGAATCGCCTGCCCAGGCAGATAGTCGACGCGCGCAACCAGCGTCTGAAGCGCGCCATGGACCTCTCCATGAAGCACGAGTACCTCCCTGAAGATCTTCAGGTTTTCATTTCGAGCTTTCGATTTGTTTCGGTTTTCTATTGTGTTTGTTTCCATGTTCTAATCGCTTTAGCTGAGAAGTTTGATTTCGATTTTGATTGTACCTCTCGAATTGGATGAATTTGTTTGATCATAGACGGAATCATTAAGTAGATAATGTAATGGAAACAGATGGTATGCTTCGATTGATCGAAAAGTCTGAAATTTTAAAAAGAAAATCCACTAAATGTTCCGATTAAACGAAAGTACATAACACAGGACATGAAAAGCTGGTGGCTAAAGATCTAACTAATTCTGGATAAAGATGAAGACAATGCTTAACTACTTCGTAGTACCCCCGGCCGGTATATAGTGTGTCACTTAGACCATCCCTATACAAGGACGTCATATCAGGAATTGGCCCGGGAATATTGTATGGAGGTTGAACTTCTTCTTTGGCACTCCTCCTACTTTCACTATTAGTGCTTCTTCTGTTAGGCGCATTGTGATTATGGTGGTCTCTATACAAGTCCACCATATCTGGAATCCCCCCAGGAATTATGTATAGAGGTTGATGGCAGTTTGAATCAGATTTCTGTGTTTGATTGTTGCCCTTTTGGGTATTTTTGTTGGAGGAGTCACCTGCGTGGCTATTGCTTGATGACTCGCCTTTCGAATACTTTTTTTTGCGCTTTCTTGAACATGATATCCTTGCTCCTTGTCTTCACCAACTCGACTGATTCATTTGCAGTCTGTAACGTAGATTGTTTTACTTCTTGGATTTAGCTGTGTATGGATTCGTAGGGGCTAGGTAGCTCTTTATATAAGGTAGAAATAAGGTCTTACTCCAAGTTGTGTGAGGAAAATCTACTTATTCCTATTGAACATAAGTTGTGATTCTTGATCTAGTCTCAGTTTAGGAAAGGGGAAAATCAATATAGTTGTTGAGAAAAGGGAATCCTAGTCGTTGGTAGTTGTCAGTCCTAAACTTTCTAGGTTTATCTTTGTACGTTAAACTTTGGTAAGTTAATTTTCGCTCAATATTGGCAATCTTTCTGTACAAACAACTAGGATTTGGCTTTGGTTCCGGATTCTACTTATTTTTTACTAATTTAATTCCTAATTAATACTGTGAAACATAATTTTTCTTAGTTTGCCGATTCTTGGTACCATAAATTTTTTTTGATACTTTGTTATATAGTTGTAGTGTACTGTTCTCTGAATTAGTGGGGCCTGCAAACTTTACTTTAGATCCAAATGGCAACTTGGTTTGGCATTGAGTTGGAATGGTTTGAAAGTTAAAACAGAATAACAATTAAAGTTTATTTATTCGAAGTCACATTCGAATGCTTATGATGGCAGTTGCGCAAGTTAAGTCATACAATCGTATTAGGTTGCGAAGTGTTGCAATTGTAAAGAGCATCTATAGAATCATGAATCTGTAGGTATCAAGTTCTAACGCTGAACAGTTGTATAAGATAAGTAGTAGGATCCTGTGTTAGGGTGTGAAGTATGAAGTATCTGTTGCATATCTTAAATGCCATCTTAAGCATATTTACTCATTCTGTGTAAAGGTCTGTAAACACTTTTTTCTTTGCTCTTTGGCAGGCTATGCAAACTCCATTCAGAAGCTACCTTCAAGAAATGCTGGCACTGGTGGGTTCCTATTTTCTGATTTTTCCACTATATTCTCTTGGGTTTTTCTTCTGTACATGTGTCACTTAGATTAGCTATAAATCTCCTTTGAACAAATGTCTAGCTATAGTATTGAAGAATGGCGGGGGATCTTTTCCTTATGCAAACTGGATGGGAAGAAAATATAGTTTCCCATTTTATTGTTCACATACAAGGTTTTTCACCATATATTTAGTGGTTATAAATATGACGGATACTAATGTCAGTTCATTTTCTCATAATAATTTTGTCCTCATTACATGACAAGACAGTTGATGTAGAAATAATAGTAGGTGTTGAAAAAAGTTTTGATTATTCAGTTCATTTATGACATGTTCCTTGCGATTATTGTATTTTAATTATAAACTGCTGTTCTGTCTTGCAGGTGAAGAGGGAAAGGGCAGAGCGTGAGGCTTTGGGAGCTTTGCCCCTCTATCAGCGCACCATTCCATAAGCATGTTATTGCTGCGTGTAGCTAATTTTTATTGGAAATGAATCTTTGGATGAAATTATAGCAGTGTTTCTGGTAGATGCTTCCATACCTTAAGGGGATTCTTTTCTTGTTCTATAAGTTTTTCCCAATTATTGGGCACTTGAGGACCCGAATTGGAACTTCCTGGATTGCTTTCATGTACTGGAAGAGTGTCCTTTGTTTTTCAATAATAATGTATGATCCAACTTTTGACTTCTTCAATATGTTTGATTTCAATAAGCTCGTTTGTCTATTGGGTGCAAAGATTGTTTGCCACACTACGATGGTGCATTCTGTTTATGTTCTATTGTACTTTGTAAATGTATTCAGTATTTGTACTTTCCATCTATGCTTCTAATACCTTGATCTTTCCCTGCAAAGTTTGTCTTTCCCTGTCAAACTGCTGTGGAAAGAGAGGCAGGACTTTTCTGGTCGGACCAGATTTGTTTATGCTCGTCTTCCAAGGACTAGCCAAAGCAAAAACGAATTTTAACCCCCCGAGATGCTGTTTCTTTGCTCTCTCAAAGTTTCCAATAATGCTGTTCTGCGTTCCTGTTCTTAGAACAAGATTGGAGACTCGGGGCATAGGTCTTTAAAAATTGCTTTTGGCTCTTTTAGTACTTCTGTGTAACTGATGTTATCTTCTAAAATCCATTGCGCGAGTATTGTTGTGGCACTATTCATTAGATTCCTCTCTTCAGCCAGATATTGTTTATTAAAGGCGAGAAATTATCATTCAGGGAAAGGTGATCCATGACCACGTTTTCACCGAAGAGTAAAAGTTGAAATCATGCAGGCTAGGGTAAAAGTTGAAATCAATCCCATCCGCCGTTAGCCTCTTCCTTTACTTCTATGGTGGATCCAACACTGGGTGGGCTCGAATATTTTTTTTTTAATTGATTGAAACGATAAGATAATTTAATGATAATTTAAAAAATTTATCTAAAATATATTAGATATACAATTTATTTATTGATATGTAATAACAAAATAAGAACTCATCTAAAATTACCATTTAAGCAATCGCTAGAAAGAAAATAAACTTTTTTTTGAAACTATTTATATGATAAAAGATAAGAATTCAATCAAAATTAAGACCAAAATACACCTAAAAAAATGTATGTTAGAAGAAATCCAGAAAGTAAAGAAGCAAAAAAAGAAGAAAAAATAGAAAAAATAGATTAGAAACCAAGCCCACATAAACTTCTTTTATGGTTATGATGCATATGTTAAAATATTTGTTCTCAAAATCTTAGTTGGGCTTGAGCCCTACCAAGGTATAGCTTGGCTCCGCCACTCTCTATCAGATTTGCCCTTATGCTCTCTGCCTCCAACTATATAACTCATTCAAATATTCAAAACCCTGATTTTCTGTGTGTCTGATGTATGTTATTACATTGGTTTTGGATAGTGTATATGCCTGGTCTTGCATGTATGTTTATTGAGATTATCTTAATAATTTGGTTTTTTTCTTACCACGAGTGATTCAATCAGGATAGTATGCTTGGATCGGTTAGGGTGTAGATATTACTTTAGCCACTTATAGTAAAATAGGTAATTTTTAGGCCGCCGATTATTGTCTAAGCCACCACTGTTTGCATCCCCCATTCTGAATCAAATGTAGTGATAGTGCATATAATGCTTCTATGTACAAGTAGTAAACTGCAAGTAAAGCGATTTGATTATGAAACATACTGTATTGGATTATGAAAGCCGCCGGAACTCTATGTGCTTTGAATCAGTGGAGCATGCGAACTTTGGACTATGAAGTTTAGGAATAAGGTTTTACCCCCAAGTTGTGTGAGGAAATCTGCTTTACTTCTATTGAACATGAGTCGTGATTCTTTATTCCCAGTTTAGGAAAGGGAAAATTTCGTTTTTGTGTTTGACTCGATGACTATGCGAGTCCTCACATACTAGCTAGTGTCACTGTGTCAGGGTAATATTTCTTCTTTTATTCTTTGTGTGCCTATTTTCCAGTTTCAGGTTTCATAGACTAGTTATCGGTTTACCATCCCAGATTTACAGTATATATGGTACCTTTCTTATTCTCATCTCGGTGGCCTGCATGTTTATTCTCGATGAGGGGCAGGAGAACTGGATCATTTGAAAACAAACACATAAAGGAAGAATATAGAATAGCGAAGGTAAACATATTTAGCTATATATTTCTTTCAATGGAGCTGTATAGAACAGACAGTGTCTGCCCACTTACATATGACCGATGGTGGCTCAGACTTCGCTTTCATGTATACTCGCTAGCAATCCAAATTCTCGTCCTCTTTCAGCAGAATCCTTGATCTGCATCCACAAAGCCCCCCAGCTCAATTATACATTGTTATGTGTCTCCATAAATATGTCCATGTGCTCACGTCCCTCCTTGTTTCTTCTCCAAACGAGTACCAACTTTACCCTGCTGTCTTCACCAATCCTATTGTATTCTCAGTCGATCCATGATTCGATATGCCGGTACCGGAATCGACGACTATGAACATCGAAGTTAAACGAGATTCATCAGCTAATAATGGCCTATTTCACCTCCTTGCTTCATCATCGATAGAACCTGATTGTATCAGTCTTGTAATACTAGGGTTCCAGATTTTCACCTTATGGAAAGTACCGAGTAAGAATTAAGAGTAAAACGTACGTGTTTTTTCACAAATTCTGGAGTGAATGAGTGATAACGAAAGATCAGTATATATAGGTCTGATGAAAATTCTATTTACACAGTTCAACATTCCATGTGATAGAATGAGCCCCATGCATGCAATGCTTTGATTGCAAGACTGACGTTGCAATATTAATAAGCTATCCTCCTCATTGTCCCTAGCTAGGGTTATCTTTCACCAGGGCTTTTCCCTATCTCTTTCTCTCTTGTCAATATCACCATGAGCTATACCGGCCATTTTGCATGTAGACTCTTCTCGGCAAAAACTGAATTTTCCCTCTTGCTATATAGAGAAACTTAATTAGTTTGATAAACATGTATATATTGCATCAATTATATAGATTAGGAATTTAGGATATTAGGATTCGAAGAACAATATTCGTGTGATGATAACATTTGGCGGGTGCATTATTTCAAGTCATTGATCAAAAGTGGGGTTGTGTCGCATCTGCATCGATGTAGGTTGAAAACAACCTTCTGGCTAGCTACCTTATTAGATTTGCTGTGATCCATTGCAGATTCACTTCATATGTGAAGTTGCTTTTATCAAATTAAATTCAGAATCGATCGATGCAGCTAGATCCATGTATATCTGTCTTCAATAATTTCGATTTGAACACCCAAACCCAAAATGACATATTTCATGTTGAAGGTAATTAATAAGATGAGTTGTACGTGTGATCGATTTGTTGCAACTTTATGTGGTCGATTAGCATTTTATTTGGATTCTTGATCGGTGGGAAAGATGATAACATCAATTTAAAGTTCTCAAGTTGATCGAAGCAGCATTAATTTAATTTTCGAAACTCTGAATCTTTGAACTTGAAACAAAATCCAAAATGATAGCTTGAACGATCGCGAACATGTAATTGCCAATAATGAAGTGATTGATATGACTCTGATCTACATTATCTACGTTTCTATCAGGAGATCGACAATGTTTTAATAACAGCCATGGGGAGAGTTTGGCAACCGTTCGATCTGCATGTCCCTTCAAACGGCATTAGTTAGCTGTTAGCATGTCATTTTCCATATATATGAGAACCACATTCATTCAATTTAAACCTGAATCTGTATCCAGAACAAACTCATAGAGTCACAGATCGACCATATACACACACACATCCATATGTAGATCGAGGACAGAAGCCTGAAAATGCATCCCCGGCCGTAAGATACACATTAAGAATCGAACATGAAAATTAGGGTTTTACATGTTAGCCATATATGACTTTTCATCATTACCTCCTGTTCCTCTCATCAATCAACTTCACGTACCTGAAACCATATGCACGTACGAGCCTTAGAAAGTCCATCTTCGTTTACCTAGTTCCTGCATGGTTAACCAGACAGAACAAGAAATATAGTCACCAACTCACCATGGCATGAAACGAGCTCTGGCAAATAGTGATGAAACGAGACCTATGTATATACCAAGGAATCGAACATATATAAGATACAAAGTTTGCAGCTATCTGATTCGAGTATGACGACGAGTAGTTGACAACGACAGGGAATCATCGCCATGAGTTTGGCCCGAGAGGACCCAAAACGACACTGGAAATCAGGAATAGCTGTCCTTTTGGGAAAGGGTGATGCATTATAATGCGAGAAGTACTGTGAGATTCATCATCGAATAGATTAGGGTTTCGTGCTTCAATGTCAATCTGTTAGGTGCATATCCAAGCTACTTTGGCATCTTATCCAAGGGTGGAAGTTCCAAGTCCCTGCTTCTGAGAAAGCAGCCTAAATCTTAAAATGAAACTTTTGGACCCATTTAGACGACCTAGCTTGTTCACCTCGTTATAACTATATTAATTAAGACTAATTAATTAGTTTCCAATCATCATTGTGGCAATGAATTAAGGAGCATAATAATGATTAATTGAAAGCTCAAGTTCTAGCTTCTTAACTCGATCGAGTCACGAAACCTCATCTTCCACAGGCGCGCGCTGCATTTGACTCTCGAAAACTACTGTTTATGGATGAATTAGGGTTTGGGGTAGGGTAGCATACTAGCATTTGTCACCTTCATATATATCGGCCTAGCTAGTGTCAACGTCGATAGATTGACTTTGAAGCATATGCCAACTAGGTTTTACTATGAAATGATCTCACATATGAGTTAGACGTCGACAATATATATAAATCAAAACTCTTAGACTATTTCACTGACTTGAATTTATCTTTTTCATTCTAACTTACGAAGATCATATATACACGGCGTGCAGCCACACATATTGTGTGGATGACCTAAATTAAACGACATAAATACAATACGTAGGTAGTTTTCATATATGATGTATTGTACTGTGTACTTAATTACTACATACAATATTTATGATTCTAGAGAATCAGAGAAGTACCTAATGCTATTGGGAAAGAAAAGAAGCAAAACAGCCAAAACAAACTTGTCACAAAACAAGAAAATTAGATGGTTGGTGATCAATCATAATTCATAATATTTGGCCAGTGAGGTTAGAGAGTTGAGAAAAATACAAAAGGGGAAAGGACAGGTGTCCCTCGATACCCGCCATGCTCGTCCACATGCGTCCAATCACTATGGATGAGGCTGAGGACCAAACCCGGCCCACTTCGCAGATTTTAATTATTTTATTATTTTTATTTCGGGGTAAGGTAAAGGCCCACATGTTTCTCTCAACTCAAGCCCACAAACCAGCCTAAGATCATGGGGTGCTGCTAGCTATATCTCTCTCTGTTAGATTGGGGTCGGCTAGGGATTCAGGATCAATCTTGGACCCTAGCTTCTGTAGCCCCCTCTTTGCGCAGTGCCGCCCCCCTAACCACCGTCACCCTCTCTCGTGATATGTTCCTTGGAATTTTCCGGCATCTCAACAGTAGTTGTTGCGGTGGTCGTAGGGTTATATCGGTCTTCTCAGTGACTTTACGGTTGGTCGATACTCATAATTGTTTATGATTATGTAACTCTACAATTTTAAAATTAAATGAATAATTTACGGTGAGTCACGATCATAAATATTATTGAGTTTCGTGTAATGGCCGAGAGAATGATTACTTTTAAGTTGTAATTTAACACGAATTTCATCCGTATCGAAAACTGAGAATAAAATTGGACAATGTAATATGCATGTAGGTTGAATCTTTTATTATTTAGTTTGTAGTATATTTTTGAGGGTTCAAAAACATGGTTTTGAGAATAGAACCACAACATTATTACATCAATCAAATAGATCTAAACACCAGAAAGCTATATGCATTGTCTGTTAGAAGGATCGCACAATATACCATAGTATATTTTAGCATATGAAGACTGTGATCTCAATTATTCACCTAAGTTAGCTTGACCATCGATCTTTGAAGCTCATTGTCTATAAGAACAATCAAAAAGGATATGAAACACATGGAGAGCTCAATCTCCAAGTACCAGAACGACAGACCATGGAATCTCAACAAATTATAACTGCCTTTTGGAGACCAGAGTTCTATTAAATGTTCTGTAATAGATTCTTAAAGAGCTAATTCACTCAAGTACTCTCATTATATTACAACAATAATGAGAATTTAGAGCATAAATTTCAATAATTCTCTCCATCACTCCACATGTTCTGCTCAATCTTTTATCCAACACAAAATTCAGTTTCTCGTGCAAGTGAGACGGACGCTGTAAATAATCTCTTAGTGATATAAAGTTCTTGGTTCGAACCCCAGCTTGTAAAAAACATCTTTTGAAAATGGATCATACTTAAAATTGCTTCCGGCTCCGGGGGTAGCTTACCCGGACACCATTTTTGCAGCCCGGTTTTATAAAGTTCTCAATTAACAAAGTCACTCAGCTTGAACTTTTGTGCAACCATTGACATGTTCATTACTCATTGTTTTCAAGATTAAAGGCTGAATCGATTTGTTTAGTCACCTAATAAAATGTTTCAAAGAAACGTAAAGTGAAATTACTGATTAAAAGTTCTGGTACTATATTTTTAACTTGGAATTTTGTAATCGGCCTTGGATTTCGAAATGACGAGATTAGGTTGTAAACGGATTTCGAAATGAGAAAAGTGAAGTAATGGTGTCGTGGGCTATGCATGCTCTGCAACAGCAAAGGGAGAGTGAAACCATGTGCTTTCGAACAGCTTTTGTCTTCAAACTAAATCCCAGATTTGGTTCCAAGACGTGACTAATCCGTCATTTCCCCAAATCCCATGTGAGAAGATAGAGCCAGAAGAATGGCATGTTCGCAATATCTCCCAAATCCGAGGTCTCTTCAAGAGGTTGGCATGCATATAAACCAGTGCTCTTCTCTCTTGAAATCCCACTCTGTATTCCACACCTTCTTCCACATCAAAAAACGAGAGGAACAGAAACATTTTGGGATAAAGAGCTTCAAATAATTCAAATATGAGAGGGGTTGCTTTGTTTTTGGCGGTGCTACTACTCTGCGCCACTTGCCACCCAGCTCAGTCTGTTCTCGATGGTAAGCAAAACATATACACAATTCTCATATCAAAGATTGAATATATATTGAGTTGTAAGAAAAACCCAGATCAAAGATTGCATTTTCAAGAGGTTTAGGAAAAACCCATTTTAGAAATTTTCTATTTTATGAGGTGGTTCTGTAGTTTCTTCAAGCTGAACATGCTCCTTCAGTTCATTGGCTTCGTGGTTATGAGGCTCATAGCTTTAATGTTAGTGCTTGTACTAGTCTTATGGTTCATGGCGTATGGTTTGTGTCAAAAACTACCAAAATGAACTCATCTTTGTGCATATGTAGGTTTATAAAGTCATATAGAAAGTGTGATCACTGTTCACCGGAGTAAAGGTTCAGTCTTTCAGCCTTTGCTGCTGAACTTTCTGCAGAATTTTGCAGATGTGGGTTGGTGAATCTGACCCTGTTATTTATGTGCTTGAGAATTTGAATTCTACCAGGGGCATATAGGTCATTTCCTGGTTCTTCATCAGTCTCTTAACTCCACCCAGCCAAAAAATAAAAATAAAAATTCTTTGTTATATTCTCTTGTCAGATGTCACAGCTTATGATGAGTTAGCTTTTCTGCTGTAGAGGGGTTTTGCTAGAGATAATTTCATCCTAGCCAATCTGATCTGGTAGGAGGCAAATAAATGGACCGTTGTGATTAATGATTTCTGGTGCCCCAATATTTAAGTTGCTTTGCAGATGTGCCCAGAAAAACTCACATGGGTGACAAATGTACCCAGTAGATAGGTACAAAAGTGTGATAGGATCAAATAATATCATCAGCTGTTTTAGCTAAAGAACAGCAACACACATGATATTCATTGCAGAAATTCGTCCAGAAGAACAATCATTCTCTTAGAAAATTTTCATATGAATGAAATTGAAGTAACTATGTGTGGCCAACAATGACTCACTCACATATTAGTACACTTTTAGGTTTTTAGCTAATTGAAATTGGTCGTTAGCTCCATTTGTTTGTATGATGTATATAGTTTCCTTCCATATGCTTGAATTATTTGGTGTTTATCTGTTTCATATACACAAATATGGTCTGAAATTTCAATTATTGTTTTCGAGTGACCAATACTGCTTAGTGCTTACAATGTTAGGCCTTCATACTTGACTCTTTGTGTTAACATCAATATTCGATACCAACTGCAGGTTATCTTGAAAATGGGAATTTCGAGCTAGCCCCAAAGCCCTCGGACCTCAAGGGCACAGAAGTGATCGGACGCTATGCCATACCGAAGTGGGAGATTTCCGGGTTTGTTGAGTACATCAAGTCAGGCCAGAAGCAAGGGGACATGTTGCTGGTTGTGCCTGAGGGTGCCTATGCAGTTAGGCTTGGAAATGAGGCCTCGATTAAGCAGAGAATCAATGTGACCAAGGGTTTGTACTACTCCATTACATTTAGTGCAGCCAGGACATGTGCTCAAGAGGAGCGTTTGAACATCTCTGTTGCACCAGACTCTGGTGTGCTACCAATTCAGACAGTGTATAGCAGCAATGGGTGGGATTCATATGCTTGGGCATTCCAAGCTGATTTTCCACAAATTGAGCTTGTTTTGCATAACCCTGGAGTGGAGGAAGACCCTGCTTGCGGTCCTCTTATCGATTCAATTGCCATCCGAACTTTGTATCCTCCTCGAGCAACCAACAGTAAGTCCTTTTACACTATACGCCTCAAATTTATTCGCTAAATGATGTGATTGTGTTTTTCTTTGTTTCGTATTTTGATTCGTTCTAGATATTATTTCGATGTTTAACATTATTAAGTATCATCGGATTTTTTGATTGGATTCTGTATGTACTTGGACCTAGTGGGAGTGAGATACTGATCTGATGTCTCTCTTAAGATCAATTTTGGATTTGTTTGAATTTAAAAGATAAAAATCAACACCCTTTAGGGTCCTCTTGTTGGACCACTCTCTTGTTCAATTATTGGCAAATGTTGCAATTCTTTATACAGCAACAGTCTGCCTATTGGTAAAAATATTAGCTTCACTGTTGTGTTCTTTTTGCAGACAAAAATGCCATAATTGATCTTGTTTAATCTCACCGACTTGAATTGGAGTCATTATCTGAAATTATATGGTCCAATTTGCGCTTGGGGCCAACCACCACTCATAAGCTGTGGCTAGCAAAACCAAATGACTTATTGGAGCCTAATATTTAGGACTCTGTCTTTGGGGCCAAAACTTCTTTCCCATTCTGTATTCAAATTGTGCGCTGTCCTGTCTCTCTTGTTTGTTCATAAATAAAGGAATCAGTCACCACCAAACCTAACTTTCACAGCTATGGATTCAATAATTACTCTTTGTATTTGGATGGTTTGGTATGTGGCCAATTTTATGTTGTTACATTGTGAATGATATGTTTGATTTATGTACGTGTAGAGAACTTGCTCAAGAACGCCGGTTTTGAAGAAGGTCCATACATGTTTCCCAACACATCATGGGGTGTACTCATCCCACCCAACATTGAAGATGATCACTCTCCTCTACCAGGATGGATGGTGGAGTCTCTCAAAGCCGTGAAGTACATAGACTCGGACCATTTCTCCGTCCCTGAAGGCAACGGGCAGTGGAACTTGTAGCCGGAAAAGAAAGCGCAATTGCACAAATTGTCCGCACCATCCCCGGCAAGACCTACATGCTAACATTCTCTGTCGGAGATGCAAGCAACTCATGTGAAGGTTCCATGATTGTGGAGGCATTTGCAGGCAGGGACACAATCAAAGTTCCTTACGAGTCCAAAGGCAAAGGCGGGTTCAAGCGAGCCGTGCTCAAGTTTAGGGCGGTTGGTCCTCGAACTCGCATAATGTTCCTCAGCACATTCTACACCATGAGGAGTGATGACTTCTCTTCCCTGTGTGGACCTGTCCTTGATGATGTGAAGTTGTTAAGCCTTCGCAGGCCAAGACAATGAGGAGAGTAAGGCCTAATGCGAATTAAGTGGAGGGTTTTAATATATGAATATGACTATGTGAGGCTGTTTGATGAGGCCATTAAGCTAATACAATGCGGGGTTTGGATATTTGAACATCTCGGTTCATGCTACAAGTAGTTTCTGTGTGGAAGAAAAGAGGGGAAGCTAGTGTGGGTTTAGCATAATCCAAAAATAAGGATTATGAATATATGTATACTAAGGGGATCGGAGCATAGTGTATTATAGTTTTTGATTTTATTGAACGGTTAATGTACTCCCTCCTTGAGCAAAATAAACGAGAATGATTTCCAACAACCAAGCATAGTAGCATACATATACTTGAAACCATGGTGTTTGCTGCCACTTTTACTTCAGGAGTTCAGATCACTCTAAAAGAAGTTTTTTCACCATGGGGAATGATAATTTCAGACCTGTGTCAAAAAAGACCACGACAATCAATAACCAAATTAGTTTTTGATCTGAAACTGGCAAATCTTTTGTTGCAGCCTCTTTCAACTCCGGGACCACCACTAATCCGGTTACTGAAGCTCTAGCTCTGCGCAATAGCCTCGTGTATGCTAAGGAGCGAGGCTTCTCCAAGATTAAAGTCGAGGGCGACTCTAAGTTGGTGATTGACATCGTGAATGGAGTCTCGACCCCCTCCGTGAAAGTTACTCAAACTAATTCATGATATCAAAGTCTAGAAGTCCTTCTAATGAGGACCGTTAAGTTGAGGACTAGTTGAAGACATTTCGGCTTATCCCACTTTTCGATCTTATATCCACATCTTGACCGTTCATTTTATAGGTATTTGTAAGTAGATCATTTCTGCAATTTTCAGTCATATTAAAAATAGTTAAGACATTCATAAGTGTGATTTACCAATTATTAACTTGCACGGTTCATGTTTGACAGATTTGGTTCATCCATTAATTTATTCTAGTTTGTTACCTTAACGATCATCGATTTGGCTGAAAATTTGTAGGGCTGATCTACACATATAGACCTAAAAACTGAACGGATGAGATGATAAGATGTGATTAAAAAATATGTCTTTTAAACTATAAATCGAAAAGTCTTCAACTAGTCCTCAACTTAAAGGTCCTCACTAGAATGGCTCTCATCAAAGTCTTGAGTAATTCCTTTGAGTTTTGTATGCTTTCAGCATGTGTTTAGGGAAACAAATTTCGTGGCTAATGTTTTAGCCAATCTTGGACATAGGCTGAGTAACCGAGATACTTCCTTTTGTAACCTTGATACTTCTTTTAGGTCTTGTTTGGTTTGCGGAAATGAAAGTAATTTCTTATATTTCCTGTGGAGGAAATTTTTCAATGGT
The DNA here is from genome assembly GCA_010134655.1 of Fragaria nilgerrensis. Classification (NCBI taxonomy): domain Eukaryota; kingdom Viridiplantae; phylum Streptophyta; class Magnoliopsida; order Rosales; family Rosaceae; genus Fragaria; species Fragaria nilgerrensis. Next base: position 27,740,764 of record CM020978.1, on the reverse strand, counting down.
GCCCCAAGTTAAGTCCATTCATCATTTTGACATCTCAATTTTGAAAACTATGATAATGATACCTCAACACTTAACCCAACACAACATTAGTTCCCTCCATGATTGACACCGTTAAGTTGGACTTTGTCCATGGGCAAAATTGTCTCTTCATGTTTTCACTCCACAAACCTTATCAGTTGAATTAGAGTTTCTCGACCTGAAGATATTAACTATGAATGTGAGTCATATTACCTAGTTATCTTTGATTGTTCTATTAATTATATATGTTTCATGAACTTCTGTACTTGATACAAAATGTAATTTAATCAATGTTGATTTTTTCTCTCATTGGTGGGTTGCAAAAGCTACTTTTGATAATGAATATTAATGACCAATGGTGTATTAGAATTTCTAGATGTCTCTAATTTTTATATGCAGCCAACACATGGCTCACCATAAATTTTGATACTGATGGGAAAATAGACTTATTTTTGAGGGAAATGTTTGTGGAGGGAAAAGATTTGGGGAAAGAAAACATGAAAAGATAATTTTGCCCATGGATAAAGTCCAACTTAATGGTGTCAATTATAGAGGGAACTAATGTTCGATTGGGTTTAAGTGTTAAGGTACCATTATCGTAGTTTTCTAAATATAGGAAAGTAAGAATTTTCATTTCCTTGTACTTAACTTTTCGCTAACCAAATGAGCCTTTAGAATTTTCCCAACATTTAGTATGAAAAAATTTGGCTAATCATCTCAAGACTTCCTATCTTAAGACGTTTACAATGGTTTTGTTGCTGTTTTTCATTCAAGTGATGTTATCCCAAAATATCATCTATGTTGTTTGTTTGCTAAGAAATTACTTCATTCTTATCTTAGTTCCATTTTTACATCTTGTTACCCATTCATGAAGTTCTTTCCCATTAAACCCAATCTTACGCAGAGACGACAACAATGTGTGGATTGTCATCCCGTCTCTATATTTCCTTTTTGACTCTAATTTTCTATAAAAACTTAAGGTAAACAATTTACAACATCTTAAAAAGTAATGCTTAAAAAATAAACATTTGCCCAGTCTGTAGAGTTCGGTTCGACAATTGTAGGAGGCGAGGTATAATTACCACCACTTCTAGTTTTCGATTCACTCGTAGGTTAAACAAGTAACCTACGAGTGAATTATTTCGGATGTGTGTTAAAGGTTTATGACCCAACTTAGAAATGATCTGAAGGTTTATCTGGTGATGTTACTATGAGATGTTGAATTATGAATCTGGTTTTGAATTATTATTTTGTGATGTGGTGGTCGTTTATTTAGGGGAGCGGGTGACTCTAGGAGTTGAGGATGATTGGTTTTGTTTAGAAGTGCATGTTTGAAGTTTGATTGATAGGTAAGGTTGCCCATTTTCAAAAGAGGTTATGTCGAAATTTTGGTAAAATTTCCCTTAAAATAAGACCCGCAGGATTTACTTCGGATTTCATCCAAAATGGGTCTTGACAATTGTTATCGGGATTCTTCTTCGCATTAGTAAATGACGCGCTTTCAATTTTGATTTTCATAGTCTTAGGTTGAATTAGAGATTTCTCTTTGCATTAGTAATGACTAGACATGTAAATGGACCGGATTTTGAGCGGATTGACCTAGATCCGGATCCGGATCTGTAATAAAATTTTTGGATCCGGATCCGACCCGTTACTCGCCGGATCATTAATAGTTCGATCCAAATCCGGATCCGGCGGGTTAACGGATACTCGACTTGTTACTCCGATCCGTTTATAATAATAAATATTTTCAAATTTTAAATAATAATTTTTTAATTTTATCATAAATTTTCATAAAACACTAATGTAATATTATAACAAAATAAATGTTTACATCAAAGGTTGAATTACATGACCAAAATACTCCTTAACAGTAAACTAATATAATCAAAATACTAGACCTCTAAGGTTTTTAGCAAAAAACATAAAAAGAACATAGACATCAGTAACCTTCAACTTCATCAAATCATATTTTAGACGTAATTTAGACGTTTAGGTTATTCAAATAATTATTAAATTATTTAATATTTATCAGTAATATCATATTTATAAAAAAATATTATTTAATTATTTTAAAACTGATTCGGGTCCTTAACGGATAAGATCAACCTCGATCCGTATCCGATCCGTTTAATAAACGGGTTAACGGATCCGGGTCCTTAACGGATTAACGGGTCAAATTTTCGATTCAAACCCGTTTAAAAACCACGGATCCGACCCATTTACAGGTCTAGTAACCAAACCCGATTTCCGGGTCAGCCCATACTCACACCAACCAAGCCCAAACAAAACGGGTCCGACGCCGAACACTTTCGACCGTCCAGTGAAGCACGGCACGTGTCACGCGAGAGGGAATCGGACGGTGGAGAATCCTGCGTTAGAGTGAAGCTAGCATAGAAAATACTAGGGTCTCGAGAAAGGCTCCAAGTATATAAACCCTGGACAAATCTCGCATCCTTCCCCCTCTCTCTGCGCCACTCCCACTCCTCACTTCAAAACAACTCATATGGTAACTAACTCTTCGCCCTGATTTTTCGTTGCCGTTTCTGATCTTCGTTTCGTTGCTAGAAAAAAATCGTTTTATTTTTATTTTTATTTATTTGATATTTTTTGGTTTGTGGCATGTGTAGGCGTTGCCGAATCAGCAGACCGTGGAGTACCCGAGCTTCAAGCTCGTAATCGTTGGTGATGGTGGAACAGGTTCGTCTCTTTCATCTGTGTTTAGTTTCGATTCGTGATCTGTTTGAATTTTTAATTTTTGTTGTATTGTGCTTTGCTTAGGTGAACCGTTTAGGTTTTGAGCTGACACGAGCCGAAAATAGAGCTTTTTTTCGAATCTTTGTTAGAAAAATCCTGGTGGAATTGATTTTTGTTATTATTATGATTTATTATTTTTTTTAATTTTTTAATTTTCATAAAACGATGCCTTTGATTTGAGCATTTGGTAGGCAGATTTGAACTTGATAGTAGTTAGTGTAACAGCCTTTTGTGATTCTTATAGTTCAAAAGCTACGGAAATGATCTCAATGTTTTGAGTGAGTTAAGTTGTTGTGACTTGTACATATGGAATTGATGTTTAAGAATCTAGAACCTTGGGCACCAATGTCTGTTGCTTTGCTCAGTAAGGATAAAGGAGGCGTCTTTCTGTTTTTTAAGTCATTTTGTAGTAGTGATATATGTTATTGGATTGGGGTTCTGGGTTTATACGGCTTTTTCGTTTGCTATGAGTTTTTGCTATGTCTTGTTACTTGTATCATATAGCTTGTTGGAACTAAAGCTTGTCTATTAATGCAGGGAAGACAACCTTTGTGAAGAGGCATCTTACTGGTGAATTTGAGAAGAAATATGAACGTAAGGGTCTTCAAAATCATTTCTTGTTTTCTGGCTTTTTTATTTGTTGGTCCTTACATACTGTTCCCTTGCTGTCATGTAATTTGTTTTTCTTTATTCGATGTTTTATACAACTCACTCTTGTGTGTTTTGAATGGACAGCTACTATTGGTGTTGAGGTCCATCCATTGGACTTTTTCACTAACTGTGGAAAAATTCGCTTCTACTGCTGGGATACTGCCGGGCAAGAGAAGTTTGGTGGTCTTAGAGATGGATACTAGTGAGTGTTCTATCAGAAACAAAATTGGCTGAACTTTGTTTTCACATGCTAATTTTCTTGTTCTAAGGCAAGCTGTTGTGGCCCATATATTTTGACGTGTAGATTTTTTTTCAGCATTTCGTTGTTATATGGTTACTCTTTATAATTTTCTTCTATAAATTCTCTGTGCAGTATCCATGGGCAATGTGCAATTATCATGTTCGATGTTACTGCCCGATTAACTTACAAGAATGTTCCAACATGGCACAGGGATCTTTGCAGGTCTGCCTGGAATATATTATTTATTTATCCTCGAGTAGATTTCAATTCAATTTAGGGGTATTAACTCTCGGACACGTGTGCTTTTTATTCCAGGGTCTGTGAAAACATACCAATTGTGCTTTGTGGAAACAAAGTTGATGTGAAGAACAGGCAGGTCAAGGCCAAGCAAGTCACTTTCCACAGGAAGAAGAATCTGCAGTACTATGAAATTTCAGCAAAGAGCAATTATAACTTTGAGAAGCCTTTTCTGTACCTTGCCAGGAAGCTTGCTGGGTAAGATCTAGTTGTTTAATGCATAATTTTTCTGTTTGGAGTTCCAGATCTTAGTTTAATGTAAGTGCTACTTGTTTCAGGGATCCTAATCTGCATTTTGTTGAATCCCCTGCCCTGGCTCCTCCGGAAGTTCACATCGATCTGGCTGCACAGCAGCAGTAAGCCTTCTTTCATAACTTAAACTGCTCTCTCTCTCTCTCTCTCACACACACACACACACACAGATGCACACTTTTTCTTCCAGCTATTGGCCATTTCAGTTGTTAACATAAATGTTTGCCATATGATATTATGTAAGAAATGCCATTCTCCCAAATTAACTTCCAATGCAGAAACTTCATAGTGCTAAAACAGCTTTATTATCTTCTCTCTTTTTGTTATTTCCAAATGATCTTATATTTTCTCAAGTGTTTAATCTATTAATAAATAAACCATTTTGACCAGTTATTTTTTTTGGTCTTGTTCAAATAGTTTCAGTTTTGAAAGTTGAGTTGCTTATTGACTTTCCTCGGAAAAGTTTATTTGTTTATCTTTCTAGTGCTGTGAGCATATCTTTTGATGATGGGGATGTCTTGTTTCTTCTCTTTAGTCTTGAATGATCTATTATTCTATTGTGCCTCATTTCCTCATTTTCTTTGATTAAACATTTAGAGAGATCTTACATTGTATTTTTTCTTGATGAAACAGGCACGAGGCTGAGCTTGCCCAAGCTGCTAGTCAGCCCCTTCCCGATGACGACGATGAAGCATTTGAGTAGATGTGAGTGTCGGTGGCCTGTGTTTCATTAGTAATATTTGTGGGTCTTTTGGGTCATTTTTTCAAGAAGGAACTGCTGGTATTGCTGTTTGTAAGTGATAATTTTCCTTGTCTTATTGAGGATGTGAATTTGCGGATGTCAGAGTTCTATGGTTTTACATGTCTGATTTCTATATTAAATTGGCTTTCTATCAGCCTTTCCTAATGATTAGTACTGATTTGCTGGTATTACGAGTTTTGTGGTTCTTTCAATATCTTTGCCTGCTGTTAAGATGTTTATGATATTGTGCTTTTGGCTGTCCATTTTATACGCTATTACGAAGTGCAGGAAAAGATAATGAAATTGAAATCTGGAAGGGTTAAAAGATGAATTTTGTTCACATTCTAACGTGTGTTCTGAAAATAACATTGGGTAGACGAGTTGCAGATGAGTGGTGAAAATGTACATTCATGACACATCAGGGTATAAGTTGTGCAACTCTGTAGATTTGATATCGGAGATGTGAAAGTTGTGCAACTCTAGATTTGATGTCGGAGATGTGAATTTGGGACCTTGCAACCTTCAGTAAGAACTGTAAGATGAGACACGAAATGATCTTTAAAACTAATCCAACCTAACCCCCAGCTTCATTGACCCTATCCTTGGGTACAAATAGGCAACGTTGAAAGACAATGTTGGACCATCTGGTTAACCTCCTTACGACATAGATTGTTTCGATGAATGATATAAGACCGTTTTCTGCGTTCGTCTATAGTTACAAAGCGCTTTAACACGATCCCGGCACGGATTAGTTGCTGGGCTTTGGGTGTGTAGGAACGAATTGTTAATACGTGCTACGTGTAGGGCCAGAATTCAAGCGGAATATTTAAGCGGGACAGTGATCCGACGGTCCAAAACCTTGCTTTAAACCAGTCAATATAGCGTTGAACTGAAGTCGAACCCTGCGCCTGTGGCTCCCTCTCAATTCAAATATCCGATTCCCACAACTCGAATCCTCGATCAAGCTTAATGGTAAACCTCTCGTTCTTCTCTTCTCTAGGGTTCGTCTCCTCGATCTCTGATCTCATCGTTGTCTGTTGTTGTAAATTTTTACACAGGCTCTTCCGAATCAGCAGACTGTGGATTACCCTAGCTTCAAGCTCGTCATCGTCGGCGACGGCGGTACCGGTACGTTTCTCAAAGCTTCTCTGTGTTTTGGATCGCCGATTTGTTTTTGAAACCCTAACATTGAGAGTTTTCATTGTTGCGCAGGGAAGACTACTTTTGTGAAGCGACATATCACTGGAGAGTTCGAGAAGAAATACGAACGTGAGGAACTCAGATTTGAATTTGTGTTTGTGTTTGAAATTTTTGAATTGTATATTTTGATGTGTTTTGGTTTGTGAATTACAGCGACGATCGGCGTCGAAGTTCATCCCTTGGATTTCCACACCAAGTTTTGGGAAGATTAGATTCTACTGCTGGGACACGGCTGGTCAGGAGAAGTTTGGTGGACTCAGAGATGGATACTAGTATGTGTCCCCTTTTTATCCTTTAACTATTGGTTTTTATTTGCTCTAATCAAGTTTTCTGCCATCGTATTTGTAGTAGTGTGTGCTGTTTTGTTGTTTAACTTTTGTGCTTGAAAGCAATTTTAGTATGAATGATTTGATTGTGAATGGCTGATTGTAGTTTAGTTCGATTGCTTTAATATTCAGTGATATTGCAATGTGGAACTATGATTTTGTTCATGCAACTCATCTCTTTGACAACCGAAACAGAACAAATCCTTATCATTTTGATTTGATTGTTTGTTATATTTGAATGACTTTCGTTCCATGTTAATCATGTTCCATTCTATCATAGTATTTTCTTATCAGTTTACTAACTCTTTGGACTTTTAGACTTTTTCTATGCATATATGTATGTATGAAGGACGATTTGGTTAGGATCATTTTGCATTAGGAGGGTTTTATAGTAAGATTCTTTATTGGTTTTTGACCAGTTCGATCATTTAAAGATTCTGTCTCTAGTCAAATTCATGATATTATATCCTTTGCTTGTGGATTATGCTCCTGATGCTGGTGTGGTGACATGCTTCTAATTATGTATCTTTTCTTTCCAGTATTCATGGACAGTGTGCCATTATCATGTTTGATGTGACTGCTCGCCTGACATACAAGAATGTCCCGACATGGCACCGTGACCTATGCAGTTTGTGTTACTTGAGGTTTTATTCTATATTGCTTTTGATGTCGGTCCCCATATATTCTTAATGGTCTTCTGAGTGTCTTTCTTTGTTGGTTCCAGGGTATGTGAGAACATCCCGATTGTTCTGTGCGGAAACAAGGTGGATGTAAAGAATAGGCAGGTGAAAGCAAAGCAAGTCACCTTTCACAGGAAGAAAAATATCCAGTACTACGAGATTTCTGCTAAGAGCAATTACAATTTTGAGAAACCTTTCTTGTACCTTGCCAGAAAGCTTGCAGGGTAAATTTCTATTTTCTATAGCCTTTAGTTCAGTAAATTTACCACTTTTCACTTTATGTGATGCTCTGTTGGCTCCGTTAACTTGGTTACGCAAAGGTGTAATATTTTGATGGTCTTTGTTGTTCTCTCTACAGAAATATGGAGCTGATCTTCGTTGAATCACCTGCTCTTGCTCCTCCTGAGGTTCACATTGACGTGGCTGAACAGACAAAGTAAGTGATAGACCGATCTACTACTTCAATCAATTTGAATTCAGATTGAGCAGTTTTTACCATGGACACCTGTTTGTTTTAATTTCTCTTCTGAGTTGTTGATGTATCTTATTATCATGTCATTTCAGGATTGATGAGGATTTGGAGAGGGTTAAACACCAACCACTTCCTGATGATGATGATGATCTGTTTGAGTAGCTGTGCTTGATGCTGGGGCTTCTACTGTGGAAAATATTTTGTCCTCTGATTACTCCTCCAAGAATAGAGGGTTTTCGGTAGTTCTTAGAAAGCAAATTCCTATGTAATGATCTCGTTGCAAATAGCCAATATACCTCAGAGGCGTTCATAATTCTATCTTAGAGTACTTGTGGAATTGTGGCTCCAAAAGGTGTTCTAGTAGTTCTCTCGTGTTTCATTGCGTTTCATACTTAGCCGACAAACTTTCGGCTGCACAAGTGTTTTGACAAATGAATGAAGAAACCCTGACCTGGGCTATGAATACCATCACTGCGACCACTTCTCTCACTACCTCAAAATCATAAAACCTATCACTGCCAAAACGTTTTACACTGACAACTAAACTTAAGAATCAAATTATCAGAAGCAACGCATGTTTATCTTATTCACAGATTTTGCAAGGCAGCTACGTTGAACGGGGTTATCAAACAAAGCAAGGGAATAAGACCTGTGAGGTTAAAGCTGAAGAAGAGGCACATTGTAAACAGGTGAAGTAGGTACAACGCAATTCTTATTAACAACAAACACTGAATTTCCAAATACAAGTGTCAATTGTTGATGTTAAGCAAGTTCAATTAACATCTACCATTTACTGTTCACCTAAACAAAAGCTCAGTATACAACATAAAGGAGTGAATCCTGGCCGTCTTCAACATGAGACATGAAACCTTCCTCAATTTCATGTAGCATGAATTTGACTTGGTTTGGATTAATGTTGCACACAAAAGTCCGGTAATAGCCTTTGTGTTTTCTTCACTTCGACATTTCATCCCTGCTTAGGTCTAGCAAACACTTCAAGAGCGTAATTATGTCACAACTCACAACATAAAATTTGGGGACAAAACCCCCTTTACATTTGTCAGTGCATTTCCTTTGGGCAGAAATAGAAAGGAATTGGCACTAAGCTTTCAAGATCCAAATTTTCTGAAAAGAAAAAATGTGGTTGCACAGATGAAAGAACCAGAGAGTATCCAAGTTGGCAAGGTGCTAATAACCTTTCTGAATCTCCTAATTCAGTTTCATATGCATATGCCAAATTCCAATGTGATGCACAGCATGTGCATGTACAAAACCAATCTCTCTCAGGGGAAACAAATGATATATAGTTTTATACTGTCATTTTGTAAACATAACTGCTGACTGAGCCTAAAATTCAAAAGAATTGTATGTTACCTATCATTTTTCCGAGCTTCAATGTTAGGAATCTCTCCCCGTCTTTTAGGAACACCATTGTTGGCAATGGACTGATTCTTCTTCATATAGAACTGTTAGCATTTCCCAGCTTAATGAAACGCAAAAAATTTCAAAAAATCCAAAATAATATCATAAATACATCCAGGTATAATAACCACACAATCCCATCTACTTCAACTATACTGCTTTCATGAATGATATACTTGAAAGTTGCTTTTATAATTCACCTAAATGATGATGATGATGATGCACTTCTAAATCTCATATTTCAACAATGAGTCTTGGAAATTTGAAAGACGTTTTGACAACACCCTAAAGATTTGTCTCCGTAGCATCCAAAATAGCTTCAAACTAGAACCACCCCAGCGCATGAAAAAAATTAAACTTGATTTAATATTCCAATTTAAAGATGCATGAGAACAGGTAAATTTTCATAGGTACTAATGTAAACCAATATATTTTTGAAGCAAAACAATGCAATGGTCATAGATAATATAAATATATATTTATATATATATATCAATAAAAAGAATATCAGATATGAGGTTTGTCTCGGAACCTTTTCAAAGTTCTGTTCTGCTTTGGTACAAGATGTGTCCACAGTCCCAGCAGACCAACATCAAAGAACCAGAGAAAACAACCAGAGCACTTCCTGGCAATATATTTTGCATAAATGAAGGAAATTTGAAATAGATAGTGGAATTGTAAACACTAAGATGGAATACCCCACCACCATCTCTAGACCTTTGGAAGCAAGGCAAGCAGCCTCCAACCTTGGCCCTGAAAATGCAGGGAATTATCAATAAGATTTGTGAAATCGTACCAAGTATGCATCCACATCATAATAAGATAACCAAGCTATTGATATTGACAGCGTTGATCAAGCAAAAGAGGAAGAATGGGAAGAAATTGCACACAGGAGGTAGAGAGGCACATTGCCAATAAACAAAAAGATAAAACATCTGAACAAACACCCTTCTTATTTCATGTGTTATGCAGTAAAAAAAAAACTAGCTTCCAATACATGTTGAAACCATTTCACTCAACCAATCATGCATGAAGGAAAAGAAATGAGGTGATTATGGATTGGCCAAATCATATGGCATTAATTGTTCATCCAATAATCACATGATAGAGAGCCTTGATATATATGTTTGGGCCCCAAGAGCATGAATCATCCAAATTGCAAAAGATAACTACAGACCACAAGGTCCAAAGAAAATAGATAGTAAAAGAGCTGAAAAGAAAGAACATGATGAAGATGAAAAACGCAAGATAAAAATCAGCAATTTAGAACACAGCAGACCGCAACAACAAAACTGAGCAATACCTATGTTTCTTACAATACATAACAGCAATAGATGAAGTATTAATAGCAGCTAAAAAAACAAAGAACCAAAGTGAACCTGGAAATATCCACTTCTCAGTTACGCTAAGTTACATAATTCCCAAATTACAAATTTTCCATGTTTCAATCAATACACAACTAAGCTCTCACAAATCATTCTATGCTTTACAGTATAGAAAAGGCAGTAAAGCCAAGTATTGAATAACCTAGTGATGAAAATTAGAAAGATTTGTTCCAGCAGAAATTAAGTTCCTTACTTCCATCAAATGTTCATCATTTGAAATGTGTAAAGACATACGGAGCATTGTCAATAAATCTTGTTGTTCCCAACTTAAGGACCCCGAAGCATGCATTACATCAGAGTTCGACGATAAGCATCTAGCTCTAGCCTATGGATTGTTGCTGCTATATCATGTTTCAGAGGAAAGGAAACATTTTCAACCAGATCTGCACCACTAGAAAAGGAGTCTGCATCGCTAGAAAGGGTATCCGCTTCTTCACAATTACCTGCTAAATCATAACCAGCCGTCTTACTTGAATGGTTACCATTAACACTACAACTACCAACAGACTCAATAGAGCATGCATCAGTATCACAATCACTAACTTCCGAGCTTCTTTCACAACATGAATTAGCACCATTAAAAATTATGTTCTCCTTTTCAAAATATCGAGTTGTAGGACAAAGAAAGGAAGAACGCATGTATTTTTCATCCAGTTTTGCTCTTGGGTAAGCAACATTATCTACCTTTTTTAGCAGTGAAGATGGGGACCTATAAAATACTTGTTGATGCTCACACTCTTTCTCAATAGCTCTCATCTTCCGGGGATATTCTTCAGTGTATGGACAAGCTCTCTTTGATGAAGTAGACGAGACGATATAGGAATCCTGACAACTGCTGTTTTCTAGAGAAGGTAAGCAACCATTTCCAGACGGCAGCTTTATTCTTAAATTTACCTTACCAATCACAATCCATTTATCATCTTTCAACAATTGACGCACCTGATCCAAGATTTGTGGATCCTTAGCTCCTTGAATGATCCAAGCAGCCTGGCCAGGTAATAATTTTCATCATAAACCTTCACTACCTTAGCCATCTTCCAGAAACCAACATCAAAGACCTCAACAACATTGCCAACCTCCCAACTATCTGCACCTTGAACAGGCGGAGGGCAAGGCCTAATTGCCTTTCTCGGGACTCTCTCCATAACTGCTTCACCTCCCACATTAGGAGACCAATCATATCTAACACCATAACTGCGGCCATTGCCAGAGACGATCACAGCGCACTGCCATGCTCCAGAAGGCACCTCCTTTTGGCTTAGCACTTCCACTTTGTCCCCCTTCTTGAATCTCATGATGACTAAGATCGTAAAACCTGTAACAACAAAGATTTCAAATATAATCAGAAACACAGTCCAGGAAAACCAATAATCAGTAGATACACACTTCAAAAATATAGATATAACAAGATACATGAACAAAAGAAAGTGCTTTATCCACAGCAACTTCTACATAAAACTATCAAAATCAAGAACCAGACACAAATATATACCAAAGTAATCACTAATCCAATATCAATAACAAAAACTCAATCAAACCCATCACAGTATTAGACTAAACGAAACTAAACAAAAAGCCCCAAATTTTAGTTCAAGATCAAAATCGGATTTCTCGATCACGCAAAAAACACAGAGCTCGTTCAGAGAAATGATCCATTCGCATTCAATTTCACAAAAAAGTAAACAAACAAAGCAAAAACAACGGAAATCTGAAACCCTAGAAATCGAAATTGGGATATATTTGACTGACCTTACTTGCGATGCTACGGAATTCGAGCGCTGTAATAAGAACTTCGATGGAGATCTGTTGTGATTGTGCTTCACTTAGGGATTTGGAGTCTCTGAGATTGAGAATTGCGAACTTCAAATTGGGAAGAAAATTTAGAAGGCTAGGGTTTGGTGGTTTGTGAGAATGAGAACAAATAAAATAGTTTTTCGAATTTATATGTTGGTCATTTATTTTTCCCCTTTTGCATATAAGCGCTGGTATTAACTCACTCTAAATATTATCTCAGGGCTTTTCTGGCAACTAGTTTTAGGAGAAATATATATTTTTTTCTTTTCTTTTAAGAGTGCTTAACTTGCTTCTCAAGTGTGTCCAATAGTTTTAATCTAAATGCACTCAGCACTTGATTGAAGCATAAGTTATGATATAGCATGCATTATTTTATTATTTAGGTGGCAAACATCCGGAAAATAATTAAAAACATAAAAGTGTAAATAGTGACGGTTGTTTGTTTTGTTCCAAAAATAAGAATTGCTTGTGAAATGCCAATAAGCCATCATGAAGTAGTCAAACCAGATAGCATGTGCAAATTCAAAAGGAAAAATAGATGTTTTGTTGAATAAGAAACAATATTAACGAATTTTCGCCACCACATTTGTTAATGAATTAACTTCATAAAACGTATAATTTAACTTCATTTATTTTTAGTAACACACAACATTCTGTTTTCTCTTCTTACCTCTCTTTACTTTTGTGATTATCATTAATGTTGGTGTAGGCTAGCCAGCAGTACATTGCCTTGACAAAAATTGGCATCCTAACGTGCCCTATATCAGTTTTGACTTGTTTGTGAACTTGTGAATCACCAGTTTACTAGAGATTATTTTGAGGCAAATAAGGTTGTCCACTCAAAATCTCCACGACGAGCAGTTGAGCTTTGTTGGCACTTTCCGCATAAGGATTGGTTTAAACTTAATGTTGATGGTAGCTTGCATAAAAATACTAGGATTATTTGTGTTGGAGGAGTCATTCGGAATGATATGGGTGAATGGCTAAATGGTTTCTCTGTCAAGTTAGGTATTGGGCAAGTTCTTGAAACTGAACTTTGGAGACTTTTGAAAGGAATGAAGATGACATGGCAGCATGGTTGCAACTCTTTGGAAGTTGAAGTAGATTATCTTGTTGCAGTCAAATTGGTTCTTTCTGCTATTGATCACTTTCATCCTCTCTACAGTTTTATGGCAAATTGCCAGGAGTTTCTTAGTAGGAATTGAAATGTGTCCCTTATCCATGTTTACAGAAAAAGTAATTTAGTGACTGACTTGCTAGCAAGCATTTGTCATGGTTATGAGCCTGGATGCAGATTCTTTAGCTCCTCTCCTAATGATGTTATCCCTCTCTTGGAAGCTGATTCTTCCGGCTCTTCCAAACCTAGATTAGTTGTGTTTTAGGTTTTTTGTCCTTGCCTTCGGGCTCCATGTCATCAAAAAAAAAAAAAAACTTGTGAATCACCTTCCACAATCAAACTCATTTCCAAATGGCCGCTTGACTATATCCGTGCTGCATTTCAAGTTTTCAACAAGGAAATAAATCTGAGAATATCAAAGAACATAAAAGAGGATACTGGTATTGGTGAGACAAGTTTGACCGGAAACTTCCCAATAATATCCAAAACAGTCAACAGACTGCAAAAACTTGCCCTTTTCATTAATAAGCAAATGTAGGATTATGACAATTGCTATGATTGTCCTTCTATTACAGTACAAACTGGGAATTGATAAGGATGAAAAGCCTACAAAATCCAGAGGCACCAAGACAATTGATGCATTCTGATATTAAGGCACATCGTAGTTCATATTACATGTTAGAGGTTGGGTAGATGGTAACCAGAGTACAATGTTTGTGTCTTGGAATAATCATGATGATTCAGCAAATAAATATCGGAGTAAGGGAGCAACCACTGATATGCTCAAGCTGTTTCCCAGCAATGCATACCTGGTAGTGTAAATAAACATACAACATACATCAGTCTCGCTTAACGACTACTGTTATACTTTGATACTATTATCAAGACCAAAAGGAAAGCATTAAGTTCAGATTCACATCGGCATGAAACAAATGCATAGTACTATTTATTCTCCGAATATATGCCGCATCTCAACCAGTAGATAGGATAAAATATTGACATACCGTTGTCTAAGGCTTATGTGCTGCGGAAACTGAAAGCTTTCCGGCAGAGAATGCAAATTAGCAACCTGAATGGTTTTTGAGAGATGTGTGAATACATTAATAGAGATTAAGAACATGAAACCAGAAATGAAGCAGATTTGTAGATCAGCATACCTCCCTAGGGGTGAAGTATCTAAGGCTCTGTTCCTCCAGTAAAGATGCTTTATCCTTTATCTTTGCCTGCCCAATACAATTTTGCAAGTGTTAAGCAGCAACAATGTCATTCGATATGGTGAAATGCTCAGTCATTTTATAAGCATGAACTGAACTGTGTGGAGAACTTAAACAGCAGTCAAACATTCCAATCTATTATGAGCATGGAGCATGTGTTTTTTTCGAATGATCAAAAGTGTGAAGTTTTCAGATTTCATAAACCCCAATTCCATATTATGATTTTCTGCATGTGTGAAGTAGTGATGGCTTACCTGCCCAGTTGCCAAAAGGGAGCCAGTTCCCTTCACATATCGATAATAACTTTTTGTAAAACAACAACATCTCTTTGAATCAGGGTAGACAATATCTAAGCAGTATTAAGGATACCTTGAGAGAGTTTCTAAGAGAAAGAAAAGCAAGATCAAAGTACTAAATAATGATGCAGGAGCAGGTCAGGGAGGCTAGTTTTGTAATCTAGTAGGACAGGACACTTTCCCCTTCACCTTTCATTTTATAAGTGAAAATGGAGCCTGCCTCATTGAATGAGCACTGCATTATTAATAATACTTGTCAGTGAGAACTCTTAGGTTCCTCGGCTGGATTCACATCTAAGATATTCATGTAGTTACTACGTTTAAATCAATGACAAAATTAAAAAGTAAAACAAGGATACCCATGGCACTTCCCCATCTCTCTATCAAGCTTGAGGGAACAGTGTACTGATCCAATGTGCTAGTACAACAACCATTCTCTTCATCTTTGCCCAAAACTCTAATGGTATCTGTAGAAACAGTAGTGCCATCCACAAAGTTGGGGCGATCACTGCAATTCTTGAATTCAAGAAAGTTTTCTATTGGCTGACAAGATTCAACCACCTTGTCTGAGCTCCCTTCCAGCTCATCAAGTTCACAGAACACTTTGTCATCCGCATTTGTATATAATGGCTTTGGGGACCGAAGAAGCTGATTATCGAAAAGTTGACTCTGAAAGGTCGACGGTTTCCTCTTTGCCTACAAAATAAAAGAATTTATGATTTGATACATTATATAATTGGACATGAGAGCATCAAAGTTTCCCAGATCTTCCGAACGATTAAGACAGATGAGGCTACCAGGCAAAAATAGCGCGGCCTGGAATATGGTACACCAAACTGCAAGGGACTCAATATGAACTCCTGTGTAACATAGTCACTTGTTCTCAATATCTCTAACATTTTTCCATGTGTATCAGATGTCTGCATTCAAGACGTAAGAAAAAAAAGAAAGAAAGGGAAATTAAATAACAGAAATCAATCTCTGTACTGGAAGTTAAGCTAAAAATTCCAAGAATATACCTCAAATCCAACAACATTTTCCACAAATAACATTACTGGAGGTTGCAAAGTGTGTGGTATCAACTCAAGAATCTGGAGAAATGAAAATGCCCGAGCATCACCAGATTGCTTTTGGAGACCTAACCATAAGCAACTAGTGAATATCATTACAAATTAATGTTATATATCTGCAAAATAGGAGAGCGATATGAACTAACCTTGTCTAGTGTAAGGTTGGCAAGGAGGAGACAGAAGCCATACATTCGCGTTATATCTATCGAGATCAGCAGCAGTAAGGCTCTGAATGTTTCCCTATATGAACAAAAGTACTCAAATTCCGTACATCATGAACTCAAGTAGGCACCATAACACCGTGTCCCAGGACTTAAGAAGCGAAACATCAACAATTCAAAAAACAAAAGCAGCTCAAGAAAACACACATTGGACACTTGACAACATGTAGTTAATGAAATACTAATCCAAACCCACTATAAAGCAAGTTACAAGGCATATACCAAAACTTCCCAACAAATGGCACAAACATGAGTGAATGATCATCTGACAGAATGAATGCACAAAGTCCAATGTGGAAAACCATAACAAAGGTTTGTACTTTTGATCTTTAGATGCCAAATCCACCACAAGATTTTACTTGGATGTGTATACAGTACAGTACTACAGCCAAGAACTGAACTGGGATACAAATACACAAATTGGGTAACAATAAAGACTTGTACTTTGGAGTTTGGATCCTTGATCCTTCAGTAATGAAAGTTTTTACTCAAATATGTGTTTCCAATTGGTTTTACCATAAAGACTCAAACTTTCAATCCTCCAGTGTCAAATTCGCCACAGTAAAACACTAAACTGAAGTATAAGTAAACATTAAACTGAATAAGGGGACAGAACCTGATAGGGACGATGTCCGAAGTTGTGCTGATAAACATCGTTGGCAGTGTCGTTGATGTCGAATGCTTCAACAACGTTGGCATTCACTCCCGCCTTCATTAACGAATACCTCTAGGAGCCCAATTACAAAGAAACAAATAGACTTTAGCAAATTGTGATGAATCCAAAACAAAAGGGTTAAGGGTTTAGGGAATATGAGTATTTACCATGCCACCAATACCGCTGTAGAACTCGAGGACCCTCCATGGCTGCTCACAACCTTTCTCCATTAACACTCGACTCGTCGTGTATTGCGTCAGAGAGGCCAACTCTATAAGCTTTCAAACACAAACGACATGCGTTTTGTCTCCAATGTGTTGAAAAAGAGGAGAAAACCGGACAAGCAACACCATTGTGGTAACCCACTATGGTTAACCGTCATTATTGCCCCCACGATCCATTTTATTTACGGATACGTACCAGACATATCAGACGTGTATCGGGCCGTTCCCGTCCCGTTTCCGGCGTATCCAAGAACATATTTTGAACCTCCAAGACACCCGGTACACGCTCTAAACAGCGAAAACGGCCAATATAAGCTCGGAAACGTCCAGGTTCAAAACGTTATCAGGCATTCCAAAACCGAGGGCCAAGAGAGAATTTCAACATCTTCTACTATTTATTCTACGGAATGATCATATTGTACAACATATCCATCTGCCTTGTCTACTTATAGTTCAGACAAGAGAAAGAAAAAAAAAGGCAGTACAAATGGAGGGGCGCAGCACCTCAGCGACCCCTCTGCGAAGGACGTAACAGCAAACTGAATTCGGAGCTGAAGAAGTGAATATCCTCTGCAAATATTCAGACATGTTGTATGCTCTACATATGTAAGACTGTAGATATCTTCAACATGAAGCATACCATACTTGTTTCTTTTTCACACCAACAATATATTATCTGGGAGGGCTGCAGTTCCTCAGTATCTCACTAGATGCAAGCTTAGAGAGATCTGAATAATACCTGATATAAATAATAAATTAAATTCTATTGTTCACCAATAATCATTGCAAGAGCACTTGCCGTCTTTGAGATGGTGGAACCTCTTGGCATCTCGCATAATAAGTTCTCTACCTACAATTTTGGAAATAATCTTTAAAGCAGAGTGGCAATCACCACATACACGAAGATTCTTGATTACCCTAATAGGTGAACGAGCTGAACTGGAAAGAAGACCATCAGCAACAGCAAGTCTCTCACTATGGCTAAGCAAAGCATCTTCCTTGCCTTCCTGATCGATGTCATGCAACACAAATCTAGTCTCTGGAATGTAACCAGCCTCCTTCATTTGTTCCCTCAAACCCCTAAGTAGAGTGTAAAACTTCTCATTATCAGGATGAGATCTATCTCCTGCTCTATATTCATGGACTCGACTCCTGACCTCTAAGAGATTTTTAGCTGCTAATTGTTTCTTCTCTTTCTCCTTTGCGAGGTCTGATTCATTCACAGGAATAAGGCCAGCCTTTGATTGCTCATTTAAGCAGGAGGGATCCAGCTGATCAACTAGCTCAGCACAACGATCCCCAAGCTCCAAATACCCATGAACTCTGCAATAATGCATCAAGGTTTTCCAAACATCAACATTAGGTCCCAATGGCATTTTTTCAATGAACTCCAATGCCTCATCCAGAAAACCTATAGATCCAAACATATCTACTACACACACATAATTTTTCATGGTTGGGACAATGCCATAATCTTTGCTCATTGATTCAAAATGCAGCAATCCTTCCTCAGCATCTCCCACGACACTACAAGCATAGAGAACCCCATTAAACATTTGATCGTCGGGTTTCAACCCTGCTTTCTTGAACTGAGTAAATAGATCAATGGCATCTTCCCCAAGACCATTCTTAGCAAACCATGTGATCATAATGTCCCAAGACGTCAAATTGCGCTTCGGCATATCATTGAAAACCATTAATGCATTCTCCATAGAACCACATTTTGAATACATCTCTAAAATTCTATTGTAGGTACTCACTTCTAAAGGAGACAGTAACCGCATGTTTTCATGAACAGCTTTTGCTTCTTCAAGGGCATTAGCCTCCCCGCATGCATGCATCAGCTGAAAATATTGGTCCAAGTTCACGTGCACATGCTGCTGCTTCAGCAGACCCAAGACCTCCACAGCCTCCTTAACTTTCCCCTCCTTGCAAAACAAATCCAACTCTTCAAGAGTACCCTTAACGCTATTAGGGTTACTATCAGAAGCCTCAGCTGGTTCCCCACCCTGTGGGCTTTGCTGGTACTGTCCAACCTGGGGGCTTTGCTGATGTTGTCCGACCTGGAGGCTTTGCTGATGTTGTCCGACCCGGGGGCTTTGCTGATGTTGTCCGACCCGGGGGCTTTGCTGATATTGTCCGACCTGGGGGCTTTGCTGATACTGTCCGACCTCGGAGCTTTGCTGATAGTGTCCGACCTCGGAGCTTTGCTGATAGTGTCCAACCTGGGGGATTTGCTGATGTTGTCCCACCTCGGGGATTTGCTGATGTTGTCCGACCCGGGGGCTTTGCTGATGTTGTCCGACCTGGAGGCTTTGCTGATGTTGTCCGACCCGGGGGCTTTGCTGATATTGTCCGACCTGGGGGATTTGCTGAAACCGTCCATAACCAACACTCTGCTGATACTGTCCATTACCTTTATAATAATCATTTAAATTTTGCTGCTTTTGTGCAGAACTGCTTCGTATGTTGTAACCAATTGTAACTTTATGATAATCTATAGAATGTTGCAAAGAGCTGTGGTTTATACTTCCCTGAGATCCTGAACTGCTTTGTGATTTAAAACCATATGGAATCTGTCCTAGTTCCCTAGGCTTTTCCTGGTGAGCAACATATGAATTCTGCTGTATACTTCCATGTCCTAGATGTGTCCAATCTTGTTGTGTGGTTTGCTGCAACCTTCCATTTTCAGGCCACGAAACCCGCTAAAGTTTCCACCTTGTTGAACTGGATTATTCACAAACTCATTGTCTGTGCTTCCCTTGAACCCCCCACTGTAATTCTGACCAAACTGGTATGAGCTCTGTCGGGGAGCCCTTGAACTACCAGCATAATCCGCATTTGGGTTCTGTTGCCACTGTTGATTATTTTGACCGTAAAACACACTGTAGGTTGCACTCTGCCTGGATGCATTGTTCCTTCCCTGAATATAATGAAATGAAACCTTTAAGAAGCCTATAGTCAAACCACACTCATACTTCAAAACTTACTAAAATTTTGAAGAAAAAAGACAAACAGTATTAGTTTAGGTTGCTAACCTCAAGCTCAGAATCAACCTCCTCATGCTCAGGATTCATAGCAAATGCAGAACTAGAAGACGAAGCAAAATAAGAATAGAAGGATGACAGAGTGAATGATGCCTGAAATGGCTCCATTGCCAAGGAAGATGATATGAGGAACGGACGGCTGGATCTGCATGGGGCTGAGCCAAGAGCTGATGATGAGGATATTACTTGCCTCCACATGTTGTCTGGTTAGTCCGCTGTGATCTCCCTACCAACGCACAGATTGCTAATTTATATAAGCATCACCGAGACAGAGATCATCATCTTTTAATCATCGAAAACAAATCACACTTAATTAGTTTGCAGAACCAAAGCAACAGGGTAAACAAGCTGCTAAATCAAAATGATTGGTAAATGGCTCTCAACTAATTGGGAAGAGAGTTAGAAATGGGAGGCATTTTCTTGTAAATTAGAATACGTTTTCCTACTCATTCACACTTTTCATCTTCCAGGTTTTCCTAGTCTTCACTTTTCACCTATTTGATATATTTACAACCTTTTCTTGAACCAATCTGTAGCAGAGGCAAGTATATACCAACTGATGTATAACCAGTAGCATTGCAATATGAATATCACTCTTTTTATCAATCTGATAATCTGATGTGGACTCAGTCATATCTCTAAGAGTCCAACAAATGTATGCATCTTGTGAAACAAGTGAATGAGATTAATCGAATGACATTTAACTTGGATATTTAGCTAATAATCTGGTTAGCTAAATACAAGGAACTTAAGATAATATGAAATACTATTTATCAGTTATCACAAAGGTTTAGATTGGATTTACTAGAGTTGCCTTGTGAGATGGGACTCTAAGTGAGCTAGTCTATGTATAAAGGGGTCCTTGCACAAGCTCATTTAACGTCTTCAAGTTTCACGCTGACGGTGAATGACAAACTGGAGAATTGTGCAGAAGACTTACTTTGCTTAATGGCTCTCAACATGAACAATCAAGGTTGGTATCCCTATCCTTAGAATACTATGATACTTATGTGTTCTTGTCAATATTTGCTGAAACATGGAACAATGTGTTTATGTCTTTATGTGGTTTTCAGTTCAATAGTTGACCTAAGTTTTAGTGTTTCTGGTTATCTATATCCATATATATCAGTATATATATAAAATTTTCAAAATGAAAATCACACCAGAAAACACACCAAAACAGGCATTTCTCATACAACACTTCAAGTGTCAGACAAAAATAAGGCAATTCCATAAAACACAACAAGTGTTAAAACCAAAAGTAAAATTTCGGTTTATGCATTTCAGAATATATACCTATAGAAGCATACTTTTAAACCAAAAACAATGTTTCAGTCTAATTCAATAACCAGTCTACCTGTGGGCAAAGCACAAGTTATTCCTTAGTTTTTCTGAACTACAACACATTTTAATTCCTACAATATGATCAGTCAATACCTGTGGGCAAAAAGAAAAGATCATACTGCACTTTAAGAAGTAAAACATCTCATATTCAGAACCATATTTGTTATTAAAGATAGGTAAAGTTTAAAGCCATCTGTGGATGATACAGTCCCTACTTTCAATAAAAAACATGCAATTTTCCAGGTATTTGCCTTACAGTTACAAGAATCATTTAAAATAGTTTGCTGTTGCAACATGTATTCCAAATTTCTATTAACTAAAATGGCTGTGATTGTTACTTTATGTTTGCCCAATTCTAATTCATAAAACTGTCAGAAAACCAATCATGCTCAATCTTGATATTTCAACAAACATATATAGATTTGGGAGTAAAAATAAACATATCTGTCGATTTCAATCTTAAGCTATGCGTGATCATACATTCAAGTACTCAGAATCACCAAAATTTCATCGAATCATTCATAAGCATACAATCACAGCAATTCACATTCCAAATCATGCATGCCATCTATCAAACAATTCGAAATTGAAGTTTCATCTGGGCACCACAACCTACTCCCCAGGCGAGTTCTAAGGTTGTCATGCTTGAATCAATCGCACAAAATCATTGAGATTGAAAATGTACCAGGACGCTCCCGCGCTTGCAAAACAGAGTTAGAAGCAACAATATATATAATCATAATCAAAATCGCGCACTAACAATGCACAGCAAACCAACAAGCAGCGAAAAAACGAATTTTTAGCAGAAGAACCCTAATCCCCAATTCTGGGTTTTTAAGAACCGACCGTTGTGTGTTTAAAGGTCAATATCAGAGTTAAGTGAAGAACAACTTGATGAGCTAAACCCAGAAGCATTCATTAAGAATAAACCACATATATGTGGGTGCCATTGAAGCAGAAACAATTAAGAGCATACCTAAAAATGAGATGGGATGCCAAAAGCTTTCGGCTTGTTTCAGTTTTCAGCGACTGAGAGATGGAATGCATAACGGGGTAATAACGGAAGCTCAGTAAATATTAGATTCCCAAATTACTAAAAACCTCAGTTTCGTTCTCATTTTATGAAATTATCAAATTTACTAAAAAAAAATATATATCCTCTTGAAAACCAAATTATCAAATTCTTCGGTAAACTAACTAAATTTATTTATAATTTACATTCCAGAAAGTTGGATATATTAATGTTCGGGACCAACTTGCGATTTATACAAAAAAATCTCATGAAACAAAATAATTTCATATATAACAAAATTAACTATCACCACCACCCCATTTAACAACTAACTCATTTTATTTCATTTTTTGACTAAACTTTTTCACAAAGATTATGTGTACCAAAAAATGGTGGATAAATGGGACACCAACTTTGGGATCGAGAGCAATTTAGGAATTACTTATACATATGAGATTTTTTTCATAAGTTGATGTTTATACCAGGGACCTTTATTTTTTATTTTTTTTAAACTAATGTTTGTATCAAAGACCTCTTATTACTAAGAGAATCTTAACATCGTTCGGCCAACCTAACATGCTTTCATTAGAGAAAACCCATTACTTTACAAAAAAAACACATGTTATTAAAGGAAAAAAAAGTCATTAATAGAGAAAAAAAGAAGAAAGAGTGAGTATGATTTCAATTCCCAAAAATAAGAGAGAATAAAAATAACAGTTACTATTGGCAGGGACAGAATCGTCAAGACACTTTTACTAACAGGAGGGACAGTCCGGTAACTTCCTTGCTCAGTAGAAGCAGCGTATATAAATGGGAGCGCTTAGGTATTCTTGTTCGACACACACTCTCATCTCGTCTCGTCACTTTTCTGTGGCTCTGCGTTTCTCAGGTGAACTCTCTAGGGTTTCCCCACTCTTCTTTTTTTCTTAATTTTTCAATCTTTCTCACTATCAAATATTATTCTACTCCCCAATGTTTCAATCCCAAACTCGGTGAATTTTTTCTCCCTGAAAATTTTGAAATCTAAAAACTTCGCTGTATGCAATCGTAACTATAGAGTTGAAAGACCAGAAAATAAAGCTCAGATGTGTTGTTGGTTCAGCTCGATGCTTTAATTTTCATGTTCTACGCATGCATTTGGTTTTAGGGTTTGTGGATATTCGACTAGGGTTTAAGGATTCGGGTGCATGATTTGGTTTTGTTATAGCTCTAATCGGGTTTCAGTGATAGTACTTGTCAAGATGAGTATGGTGATGACTCTGATGTTGCATTCCCGAATTTGTGGCAGTGGTTACGCTGGCTTGAGGATTTGTGCTTGAAGAGGAAGGAATGGCGAAGAAGAAGAACCCTTTGGTTTTTATGGATTTGTGCATTGATGGAGATCCTGCTGAAAAGATGGTTTTCGAGGTATTGTTTGTGAACTAGGTTAAAGTGGATATGTGTTCTTGAGTGCAACGAAATAATGTTATTCGTGGTGTTTGCATTTCCTAATGAGTCTCTGGTTTCTGATTGTTTGCAGCTTTTCTATGACCGTGCTCCCAAGACTGCCGATAATTTCCGTGCTCTCTGTACAGGTAATGTATGGTGTAATGTAATTGTCATTTGGCTCATGAGTCATGACACTGCACTTTCCTTTCTTCTGAGGTTAGGGGTACTTACACCGTTTAATTAGGATGTCGAGTTTCTGATGTCATCTTTGTTCTGAATATTCAGGAGAAAAGGGAATTGGCCCAAAGAGTGGGAGACCACTACACTACAAAGGGTCTTTCTTCCATCGCATTTTAAAAGGTTACTATGCAAAGGTATGAATCCTTGTATTCTTCTTGATTTCCCTTTGTAGCGTTTTCTGGTTGAGCATGTCTTGGCACTGGTTTGTCTTTTAGCCGGTTACCCTTGTTTATGCTGTAGGATACAGGGCTGACGGTCACGACTGCTTTTCTTGTGATATAGTTTTAAGGTTGTACTAAGTTGTTTTTTTTTTTTTCTTAAATTTTACTATGCTTTGCCATGCTCAAACCAGTTTCGCATACACATCTCTGTTTATCTGAGAAAGATTAATGACTGGTGTTTATTTCACAGGGAGGTGATTTTGTCAAAAGGGATGGTATGTATCATTACTTTTCTGCAGTACATTTAAATTTGTCATTTCGTTCATCAGTACATTTAAATTTTCACCCTTTAGATTAAGTTGTTATATATTCTTGTTGTTAGATAGTTCAATTAGACTCTATTCTCTTGAAGCAACTTAATCTAAAGGGTGAAAAAAATGAAAACATCTGCTATAATTTCATTCTGGACGAGAATATATCTAATATACTGATTATCCGTCGCGTTGTATATAGGATGATGTCTAGAGTGTAGAAATGCTGGTTCTTATACACACTTCGTCACAATGTTATTATTATTCTCACTTCTTCTTTTAAACCTTAAACCTAAATTGATGGAGAGAGAGAAGACTGGTTACTGAAGATTCATTGTAATATACTGGGAGATAACTGTTTAATTGATACCAACATAAGAAATAGAATGGCCTCTGGAAGAATAAAAACCCAGCTGTGGTGAATGCCATTTGTCTCATTTCCAAGAAGTTTCTTTTGAGGAAAACATTGTAGTGGCAGAAGGTAGAAGCAACATAATGTTGTGAACCAATCATATGCTGTGATTTTAGGACCAAATCCAAGCTGACAAGTTTACTAAAATCAATTTTTGAAACTTAATTGGTCAGTTTGGGTAGATTTGATTGTATTTTGAACATTACATGAGGTCCTTTTTAACATCACCCGAGCTCAAGTTTTATTGGATTTGTATGCTTGACTTGACAGGCACTGGTGGCGAAAGCATTTACAGTGAGGAGGAATTTCCAGGTAATTAATGCTACAATGCCTCCTCCTCTATCTCTCTCCCCCCCCCCCCCCCCCCCCCCCACCTCCTCCTCCTCCTCTCACAATTATAGACATGTAATGAACTGCTAGGTTATTCTTTTATCTAGGCGCACAATGACTTTCGGTTTCCCATTTTGCTCCTAAATATCTATTTTTAGCTTGGTAAAATGACCACATATGCTCTTTTTAAAAGTCAAAATTTAAAGAACAAATATGTTGCTCTATCCAATTGATGAAATATGTTGCTCTTTTTTATGATCATGTCCTACTCAAGCCTCTGATGGTAGAAGTTGATTCATTGCTCAAGAAAGAATGTTGCCATGCACTGCTTAGTCTGTTTGAACTTGTCAAGTTAGTTTGTGTTAGTATATGCTTGTTTTCATGTCTGATGATTGGTTGTTTTACTTTGCTTCAGATGAGTCACCAAAGCTAAAGCACAATGAACCTGGACTTCTTTCAATGCCTGTTGCTCTTCGTGACTCTCTAGGCTCTCAGTTCATTATCACCTTTGAAGCTAATCATAGTCTAGACAGGTTTTTTTTTTCTTTTAATCTACATCCTGTTTCTGTTTTTCTATATGCTTGAGGTTGATGGCGCATTTAGTGATAGTTCTCACTACTGCTTTATGATTTTGCAGAAAGCACGTCATTTTTGGGAAGCTAAAACATGGATGGGACGTTTTGAAAAGAATAGAAAATGTGGGTGATGTAGATGGGAATCCAACTGTGACAGTGAAAGTCATCAACTGTGGTGAATATACTGAAGGTGATTATTATGGATACACTAATTTATCTGTAGATCTGGAGCAATATGAATCACTATTGCTCATTAGGGACTATCTAAAGCCTGAAATTTCTTTATTACCAAGCTTCTGATTCTGATTTTGTGTTTGCAGACAAAAGAAAGTAAAATCGGTGAAGGAAGCTTCTTCAGATGCTAATAGTCTTGAATTGAAGCGTAAGGGAAAACACAAGAAATCTTCAAGAGACAGAAGGAAGAGGAGGAGGAGATACGAATATGATTCATCGACATCTGAAAGTGACTCGGAGTCTGAGTTGGATTCATCTGAATCCGATAGTGATTCTGACTCTGATTTATCCTCATCCTCTTACAACAGTTCTTCAAGTGATGATAGACGTAAGAAAAGAAAGAGGTCTTATAAAAGAGACAAATATAAACGTGCAAAAAGGCGGGATAAGGGAAGAGACAAAAAGCGTAGACGCCGTGATAAGAGATCTAAGATCAGATCAAGAAGGTAGTACGCTAAAACCTTCCCTGGTTTTGAATTCTTGATGGTTTGCACCTCTTTATACAGACGTCATTTTTTAATATATATTTGTGCCCATGCTTGAGAGTTTGCTTATGGCCACTAGTTCAGTTACAATCTCTTTAAGCTGTTAAGCCTTGTTATAGTGGGTGTAGTGCCTGGTATATGTCTTAAGAGTGTTGAATTACAGTGAGTTTTGCTTGTTTACTTGTTATAAGCTGCCTTGGAGTATTTGTTTTGTATGTTCTTTTTCCTGTTTACTGAGTAGGGCTGCAAATAGGTGGTTCTGTTTTATTCAGTTTTGTTGGGAAAAATTGAATTGATATTTTCCTGATTAAGTACAATTTTATTGTAAATGTTATGCCATTTTATAGTTATTAACCTAGCTTATAGTTACTGACGTTTTAATTTCTGTTCTCAAGGGCCTCTGACAGCCTTACAGATACTGAGGGTGACAGTAACGCTGGAGATGATGGTCTTAATGCAGAAAGGAGGGATAAGAAGTCTAAAAAGGAGACCTCACAGAGAGCTGGTATTCTTTACTTATTCCTCAACATGCGCATATACTACTTAGTACAGTGATGTATCTCTAGTGATTGATGCACTTTGTCTTCTTGCTTTTATGTAATAATTACTTATTGACATAATGATGCATGTATTCTCAAGCTGAACTGATTCACAAAACTTGTCTTCTTGCTTTTATGTAATATCTAAAGCTGGGAACCAATTTTCTGTTGCAGTGGATGAAGATGCTACTTCAAATCACCTCAAAAGGAGGGAGGAAGAAATTGTGCTCGAGAAAGAAAGTGCATTCCCCAAGGAGAATGGAGAGCAGCGGAGCAATGGCCTGCGAACAGATCTTAAATATGACAAAACTGCAGATAGGCAACCGGACATAGTTGATGATCACCCAGGCAAATCTAGGTCTTCTTTCGATTCTTGTCACACCTCAGTTATTCTTTATGCTTATGGATTCTTCCAGATCTGGACTTTTATTATGAGTTGATGAGCAGGAGCCGAAGCTTGAGTCCTAAAAGGATCCTGAGTAAGAGTATGAGTATTAGTCCCAGGAGGAGTCCGATCAAGAGTCCAAGTGTAAGTCCCATGAGCCAGAGTTCGAGTGTCAGTAGAAGCCCTCCTCGTGCCCCTCAAAGGAGTAGAAGCATCAGCAGGAGTCCTGTTAAAAGTGATAGCAGTAGAAGCCCAGCAAGAGGTTTCAGCAGGAGTCCAGTGAAGAGTCGGGGTAGGAGTAGGAGTCCAATTAAATCTCGGTCTCAAAGAACTATTAGCAATAGCCCTGCATCCCTACCCAGACGAAGTGTTAGCCCAAGCCCTCCTAGAAAAGTAGCTAGAAAATCAATGAGCAGAAGCCCTGTGAGAGTTTCAAGAAGCCGAAGCCCCGCTAGATCTTCTCGAAGGAGTGCAAGTAGAAGCTCGGGTAGGATTGCTATTAGGAAAAACATTAGCCGCAGTCCTGTCAGGCCGGTTGGTGGGAATAACCGCCGCAGCTACTCAAGGAGTCGAAGCCCAGTACGCCGGGTTAGATCACCTCCATCTGATAGGGATAGGAGCTTGTCAAGAAGTGTTTCACCTGATGGCTCACCCAAGCGCATTAGAAGGGGACGGGGTTTTAGCCAGCGGTACTCTTATGCACGGCGGTACAGAACTCCTTCATTATCTCCTGTGAGACCATATCGTTATGGAGGTCGAAGTGATCGTGACAGGTACCACATGCAGTATTTTTTTCTTGCTTCATCTTGATTTTATGGTCTAATTCACTAACTGCATGCTTTGCAGGTATTCAAGTTATAGAAGGTACTCTCCGAGGCGTTATAGAAGCCCACCAAGAGCAAGAACACCTCCGAGGTATGTGATCTGCCACTCTTAAATTTTCCATCCGTGCTTTTGTTTGGTATAATTGTGGATCTCTTCTAAGATTGGATTCCAAACGATACAAAGTTTGGAAGTGATATGTGCCAATCCCAATCTGTGTTTCTTTTCGTTGCTGGTTTTTGTGATATGCATGCGTCTGACTCCACATCATACTTTTCTGCAGATACAGGAGCAGAAGAACCAGGTCTCCTGTATCACGTAGCCCCCGTCGTGGTCGCCGCTACAGTAGGAGCCGTAGCCCAATCCGGAGCCGCAGTCCAATCCGAAGTCGTTCTCGCGCTCCCCAGTGGAGGTGGCTGCTCGGGTTGAGAAGCGCAGATCTCCTTCAAGAAGCAGGAGCCCATCAGCTTCAAGGTCCTCAGACTCTCCATCTCCAAGGCCGAGGGGCAAGAACAAATCAAGATCCTCGTCAGACAGTCCAAACGAGAAGAAGGGCCTGGTTTCTTATGGTAATGGTTCCCCAGACTCTGAGTGAAGGATGCTGACATGGCAGCAGCTGAGGGTTTCTCCTCTAGTTTCTGAAGCTACTGAGCAGTAGTCCTGGTTATCGACCATAGCTTAGAACATTAATAATTGGCATATTTGAGCATATCTTTTGAAACAAATAACTTTTGGGTACTATGAGGCTATGCGATATTGATGTGCTTTTATTGTAGGGGCTGGAATTTATGTATGAGAATTGTGCATTGTCCGTCGGAATTCTATGCTTTTTGTAACGGAGTTGCTTTCTTTAAATATACTCTGCTAGGTACTTTACAAAATGGTCTTGGGTTCTCATGTCTTGTGCATAGCAAAGTGTTAATACTTGGGATATAAGAGTAAATCACACCTTTGGCATAGAAAGAAGCCGTGCAAAATGTATACAAACTACGGTAAGCAAATTCCCTATTAATAGTCAAAATTGTTGAAGACTTTTCAAATACGGACAGACAATTGTAAATCCAAAGCCCAAATTTTGAAGTGAATAAACTTGCCAAAATCATGTACATGTATGGAGGTTCCACTATACACGTACACCGTCTTCCCCAAAGGTTAGCGACCTGAAAACTGAGATATGGATGTGGTAGCATTGGATGATGAGGAACCGGTAGAAGTTGATGTGTCCACCCTTACTCGTTTATGGTCAGAATCAACAAACACAGGCCTAGTAAGTGGCCTATTTTCCCAAGAGCTTGTGCTTTTAAGTAAAACAACGACTTCAGACATTGTTGGCCTTAGAGCAGGTGATGATTGAGTGCACATTAGAGCCATCTCAACAATCTTTTTCACATTTCCTGCTTCGTATTCATCTGGATCCAATGTTTCATCGACCAACTCCAAGTGCTGGCCATTCTCATATAGCTTCCAGGCCTAGTCATAAATGTAATAAAAGGTGAGGGGTGCATCATCATCCAGGTACAATAAGACTAAAACAAAGGATATATAGTTTTTAAGTTACCTTTTCGAGGAGAAATTCACCCATGGCATCAGATTTGATTTCACTGCCCTTTTGTCCACTTACAATTTCTAGGACTACTACTCCATAGCTATAGGTATCCACCTTTTCTGACAATTGACCATGGATTGCATATTCCGGTGCTGTGTATCCTCTGTCATACAGCATCAGAATGATAACATCAGTGTTGAGAAGAAATATGGTTGTATTCATTAGTGGCTAGTACAGGAATTGAAGAAATATAGACAAGTCTTTTAGCTTACAATGTTCCTGCAAATCGGGTAGTAAGATGACTTTGGTCCTCCGGTAAGAGCCTTGCCAATCCAAAATCTGCAATTCTTGGCTGAAAATCATCATCCAAAAGAATGTTGCTGGGTTTTATATCTCTATGTATGATACATACATGGAATTCTTCGTGTAGATAGGCTAGACCCCTAGCTGTACCCAGGATTATATCATTCCGTTGCTTCCAGTTTAGAGAGCCTCTTTTCGGGCCTATTTTCCATGAAAAAGAAATGGAAGAAGAAGAAGAAAGAATCATGAAATAAACAAATAAACTGAATGCAGAGTTTGTTTATATTTGTTAATAGCATAGTATGCATGAATGTATAGCTAGCCGAGGCTAAGAGTAGAGGATTACCAAATAAGTATTTGTCGAGACTGTTGTTTGCCATGTATTCAAATATCAGAAGTAATTCTGGTCCTTTGCTACAACATCCGAGAAGGCGAATTAGATTCCGGTGATGCACATTACTTATAAGCTTGACTTCATTTTCGAAACTTGTCATTGCCCTGTCTGTTTGAAGTATTGCTAGTTTCTTTACTGCAACTGTTTTCCCATTGTTTAGAGTAGCCTGTTCAAGGATGAATAGTGAGATTATGCATTTAGAAATAGAATCATAGAATAGAAAGTATGTGGAACCAAGGACTACAATTAAAATCTTTCACAAAATATTTGATAGTGCACCATTTTTTTTTTTTTACCTTGTAGACATCCCCAAATCCTCCTTCTCCTAGTTTATTTTCATCACTAAAATTTTCTGTTGCCGACTTCAAATCCTTATACTTATAATTCACTGGACCTTGCAACTCGGTTGCTCCCAATATGTCTCCTAGAAAAGAACAAGGCAATGTGAATTTTTTCCATATCTTCAAAAAAAAAAAAAAATACACACACAAACAGGTTCAGTAAATAAAACTTGAGCTTCAAATTGTATGTGTTATTCTATGTCCTATGTCTTTGGTTTTTTATTAAAATTTACAAAAACTTATCTGCATGTCAAGCAGATAGGATTAAGAAATGTAAATGCCAACAGTAACACATAGGATCCTCCTCTAAAAAGGCAGAGGCTGGAGAGAAGTACATTAGTAAGACAACAAATTTAGGATGCAAACTTAGGATCTCATATGTGAAACATTAGATTCTGTGATTGTAACTTGTGAGCAAGACTATACCTCTGCGAATTGTCTTTGGCTTCCTTGAAAGTCTATTATAGACAAGAAATCCGGCAACGAGGAATATAAGACCTACACCTCCAACTACTACTCCAATGATGATAGCCTTCTTTGTTGAATTACCTCCTGCAACAGAAAATATAACAAAAATTACAATTCTTTTCAAGCAGCAAGGGACTATGAAATTTGATTTCTCGAGGGGGGACGCAGAAATTTGAACTTTGAAGAAGTGTTTTAAGGCATTTCTTTAAACATCTTTTTATGTCTCCTCCTTAATCCTTAATCAAATTAAAGGGGTGTAGCTAATGAAACTAGCCATGTCCGAAAAGAAATGAATCATCAATATTCAATAAAGTACTTAGATGATATGATTAGCCGAGTAGCATATAGAAGAAGAGATTTACGTACCCTTTTTCAAGAAAGGCGTGATATTAGTAGTCTGGTTATCTGGGAAGAAAGAAGTAGCAGAGTACCTCAAGAAACAACCAGCATCAACTGCCCTACCATCTGTATCAGGAAGGCAGCTCTGTACATTGGTGTATGCCACCTTTAAACAATCTAGGCAACCAGTTTGGCTAGTTGTCTCGGCACATTGTGCCACACCATAGATGGTTGTGTTTGCACTACCACTAACTACCACCTTCGATGCTGTGAAGAAACCGTTAATATTAGACGTAGCAACTTGTAGATCCATCAGCAGTTCTTCTGCAGCTGCAGTAAAGGTTGTAGCTGGTGATCCAGTTTGATTCCCACAGAGTCCTACATTACCAGGAAGGGTAGTCTGGTCAAAAATGCACTGCTCTCATACCTACACAAAGCATACAACAGATGTCAGTGGTTGTTAAAAGTTTTGCTACATAGTGTTTGTTTGCTTCGTCATAATGTACTAGTCTCTTTTATTAGCTTCTGCCTGCTGTTGTGATTTGTTACTGCACATTTGTGACGAACTCAAATGGCCAAATTCCTATTTGGAATGCTGTGAATTGTTAACCGTTTCAGCTTTCACCATTGCCAATCTTTTGCCGGAATGTTGTTACGACGGGGTCTTGCTTAAGAGGACTTTACTCGACAGATATTTTTTGCCAGATATTTTTTGACACCTATAGGTATGACATCTTGTTGGAAGGAGGCATAATATTCAGTTGACATATAGTGAAGGGATCATCAAATTGATTATATATAAGTTGTTACACATCATTTTCAAATTATTTGACAGCCCCACCTCATAATAATGTCATATTAAACCTGCAGACTATACTTGATATATGCCATCTCAACATGCAATGCTTATATATATAGTGCGCAGATTTAACAATGTGGATGGCCGGCACCAGCAAGCTTGGATTTAGAAATTGACAGACGTGATTTCTTTGACTTATAATTCTTATTTTCCAATTCCATCCGATTATGCTAGTGGGTTGCAAATTCCAAATTTGAATGGCTGACTGAAGCAACTATATATTAATTTTATTGCGTAGCATCATTATTCAAAAAAGCTGAATATTTCGATCATTGAGTAGTGGGAAAGTATAAGTAAACATATACATTCATTCGATATTTAGTTTGTGGATGAAAATTTTGACTTTTGTGACGATCGTCACTTATGATGGAAGAGAAGTTTATAACTAGTAGCTAGAATATTGGACACCATCACTAAGAAGAATACAAATTAACATACGATATATGAACATACAAGTACTCTGAAACTGAGGACTTTTTTTTTTTTTAACTGATTTACAAGAATAATAACATAGAGTGATGTGGTACGTACCGGAGAAAGCAGCCGTCGTAGACAACGCGAGCGCCATTGGAGGCAGAGCAGTTGCGGATTTGGGAGACGGCGGAAGCAAAGCAAGATAGACAGTCTGCAGAGGAGAGGTAGTTCCTACACTGCGTCATGGCGTAGACGGGGTCGGAGCCCTTGGCCTGTTGTGCCGTTGCAAAGTGCTTGCTGCCGTTCAGTAGTTGCGCTTTGAGGTCCAAGAAAGTGGCGTTGAGATTGGTATAGAAGTCTGACAAGCTTGTTGCGTTGTACTGGCTGCAACCCTCGTTCAAAAGATTGATCTGCGGGTCTGCACCAACACAACTAGCCAACCACCATACGTGGCTCACTGCAATTATAGCCAATATCATCTTATTCGTCATGACCTTCATGTTACTGGGATTCTAAGGAATCTGTCTGTCTACAGCTGAGAGTTTGAGACTGAGCAAGAAGAGAAACAAAGGTAATTAGCTTGAAATATATTGATCGAGAGAGGAACAAAACTACTCATGAATCAAGTTACGTCACTTACATGCAAATGCAGACTAAATGACTAATGCTGGGAACAGGTGAGCATCATTCATGGAGTCTCTCTCTCTCTCTCTCTCTCTCTCTCTCTCTCTCTCTCTCTGTATGTGTGGTGTGTGTGTGTAATATATCCTAAAAATATATGTATAGAGGATGAGTACAAGTTTCTTGTCTTTTGATTAAGTTGACTTGAATGAAAGGGAGAGTTTCTTCAGTGATGACCGGCCGGAAATAACTTCTACCTAACTAGTGGTCTTGAAACAGCAACGCACAATTCAAGGACTTAAACGATTAGTAAACAGAAATTACTGCCACTAGCCAGGTTCAAACCCCAGGAGAGCGAGTCCTCTCCAAAAAAAAAAAACAACAGAAGAGCGATGGAGCAAGTACGTTGAGTTTCTCAAGTTTTTCGAAAGCAATAATTTCATTGAAATCAGCAATGGATATCTCTCAAGACTCAAGAGAGATTGGTGGCATACAAAAACCATATATTGTAGACAGCTCCGTTCTTTTTACAAGCTCCATTCTCTTATTGATCAAGACTTCGTGCACGTAGACAAGATAGTTATGCTGCTATTGTGTTTCAACAATTCCCATCCCCTTTTCTTTTCTTATTGGAATCATGATTATGACATAACAAACCAATCACGACAACATATCTAATCTTTCTTCATCAAGATACTTCTGAAGCTCACTTTTAACACTCAGGCTTGAACCACTTTTATAGTAGCATCAAAATCCTACAAAAAATTAATGAGCAAGTTTATGCGTAAAAATACAAAATTAAACTATTAAACACAAATAACACCTATCAGATGAAAGCAACCACAACAATCAACACCTTTTAATCACATTTCCATAATACCACAACTAAGCTTCATTTAACAGCTGAGAATACACACTCTACATGATAGTGAGGATAAGCTCGTGATGGCAATGGCAAATTGCAGCATACAATTGAACAATAATGTTTGCTTGGTAGGCAAGTGAATAAAGAATTTATGCTCAAATGTTTATTTCATTTTGGGAGAACCAAATTGCTTCCATGTTCCAAGTTATCGAGAGTTATTTTGTCGAAAAGTTATTAACAGTTGTGACTTTGCATTTTGCGCCTGCTTCTAAAACTAAAAGTATTGGGGACTGGTGGCTGAAGCAACAACTTTACGAGGAGGTTTACATTCAGTTTATTTTCAGCAGTTTTTTACAGTACTGATTGAGAGTGATAATAAGGTTTTGATCTGACAACTTGTCTGGCAAAACCAAATGTGTCCATAAAATCTTTGATCCATATATCTCTTGGCTTGCTTCTCAACTGCATTGTTGATGGAAAACTTTGTAACCGATAGGCTAGGATCGTTTCGTTAGGTCATAATCCTTCTACTCCATTAGTATAATTTCATTGTTTTTATTTTAGTATTGAAAAACTAAAAAAAGCTTTGGCATTTCTTGAATCAAATTGCTTTATTTAATAAGTTTGATCTAATGGAAACATGCTAGGCTGCAAATGGGGCGGATGCTGCAAGGATTTTCTTTGTAATAGAAGGTTCTTGGTTTGAACCCCAGCTTATGAAAAACATTTCTTAAGGAGGGATCATACCTAAAATTGCTCCCGGCCCAGAATGGTAGCTCTCCCGGTCATCATTTTAAAAACTGTAACAAAAAAAAAATTTACTTTGACCCGATCCGTGAATGAGAGACCCGAACCCGACCCTGACACAGTAAAAACGTAGAAGAGGCAACGCGGTCACCAGTGTCAGCGCGTTTGGCATTTAGAGAGAGAAAGAAGAAACAAAGTTGCAAAAATGTGGAGGCGCGTGGTGTGTTGTTCCTCCTCGGCCCTAGCCTCATGCCGATCCTCTCCGTCTCTCAATCTCCACCGTCGATTTCTAATCTCTTCCGCATCCTCTCCTTCCACTCCGCCGCCGTTCCAGCGATCCCCCAATCTCTCCGCCTCCGGTGCGTCTCCTCCTTTTTCTCTTTTCTTATGCTCACAATACAATGCGTTAGGCTAATCAGAACGACTGGGCTTCATAACTGTGCGTTGATATTTTGATCGAAATTACTGATCAAAATTGAATTATTTTTTCTGTGTAGGCTTGAAGAAGAAGGTTGAGGATATCATGGCCATTGCTACTGGTCACGAGCGCGAGGAACTTGAGGCTGAGCTTGAGGTTTGGTTGCTACTCGCTCTATGCTTCGTTCTTGTTTTGCGATTCTGATATGTGCTTATTAGTTATAGGCCTGATTTTGGTTGCTTGTGTGTTTTATTCAGGGCAGGGACATTCTTGAGATCAATCATCCAGTCGGTCCTTTCGGTACCAAGGTACTCCTCATTCTACTCTCTTTTCGGTTTAGCATTTCAGTATTTTCTTGTTATTTTACTAGAGTGAGTGAATGAGTAGTGACTAGTATCAGAAAAGAGGAATGCTTTCCGGTGTGTATTTCGGTTGTGGTGTGGTTGTCTACTTTGGTTAAGAACATGCATAAGTGTCTGTGATTTGCATTATCATGTAAGTATGTAACTAACTGAGGCTGTTATGTTTTTCTGTACTGTAGGAAGCACCTGCTGTTGTCAAGTCGTACTATGACAAAAGAATAGTTGGATGCCCTGGTGTTGAAGGAGGTAGTCTCCTCAGCTGCATCTTTTTCTTCCCTCCTGAACTTGCATCATTTCGCGTTTGCAGCTAACTGTAATTTCTGAATATATATGTCTGCAGAGGGTGAGCACGATGTTGTGTGGTTCTGGCTGGAGAAAGGCAAGCCACATGAATGCCCAGTCTGTTCCCAATATTTCAAGGTACCGAAGCCTATTTCTTGGTTTCTGTATATTAGGGATTGTTATTTTGTAGTCATTTTCACATTTCAATGA
This sequence comes from Fragaria nilgerrensis, assembly GCA_010134655.1. Taxonomy (NCBI): domain Eukaryota; kingdom Viridiplantae; phylum Streptophyta; class Magnoliopsida; order Rosales; family Rosaceae; genus Fragaria; species Fragaria nilgerrensis. Next base: position 27,704,236 of record CM020978.1, on the reverse strand, counting down.
ATAAGCTATTGTCAATTGTTTCCACAGCTGGAAGTAGTTGGCCCTGGAGGTCCTCCAGATGGTCATCATTGATATAGCTGACAAGTATTTTGCGGAAATAAGATTGAAGTGATGAGGAGGCAGTCTGTTATACTGTGTAGCTTAATAATTCTTCTTTTTTGGTGAACAGCAATCCTTAGTCTTTCAGGGATTGCCCAGCTGATGTTTGAGTCGGCGATAATTTTGGTTCCATGAAATGCTCATTAGACGAGACAACTAGGTTCTTGCTAGCCTAGTTTTAAAGGTCAAATCAGCAAATAATAGACGACAACTTTCGTTCTTGCTTTGGCTGAAAATTGATGTCTTATTGTGCTGCTACCAGTATGTTTAATGTGTTTTTTCCATGTGTTAAAAGTTTTTTTTTTTTTAAAGTATTTTATTAATAACTCACACATCCTACATATGTCAGAGGTTTAAACCCGTGACCTCAAAGTTGTCAATTAAATACCTTAACCAACCAAGTCAGAGCTCACCGACTAAAGTTAAAACAAATAAGAATTGATCTGAAAGTTGTTACAGCCAATTAAATTTGACGCATTGCTAGTTGGTTATATGGTTACAAAATAGTCCAGCGTTGTATCCCTGAACTATACGAGCCTGGAAACAATGCTTCTAAACTTTTGTTATAGGACAACAAGACCGATAATTATTGGAGTATATTCGTAGAATCTGCAGCAAATGACATTGGAATAATCTACTGCATGTTTGTCTTAGCTTGTGTGATCATATTCTTGGTAAATTGATGACCAAGTTTCTAACCCCACAGTCTGTCTAAGCATGGCAACCGCTCCTCTGAAACCAGCGCCAGGATCAATGTTAGCAGTTCGGATTCGTGCTGCCATTAGGGCATGCCTCTCCGAGGCTCAATCTGACTCTGATGAAGTTCAGCAGAAAGCTCTTCAGACCTTAGCTTCCATCACCAAGGTGAGTCCCCAGAACCGAAACCTACTGGCACAAACCGAAGGAGCAGTCCCTTCCTTACTAGCCCTTTCAAAATCTTCATCCAGCATCATTCAGATTCTGGCATTGTCCATCCTCTTCAACCTTTCCCTGAACCTTGATCTGAAGCTATCACTTGCAGATTTAGAAACCATCTACCACCTTAATACCATAATTTCCGACCCAACAGAATCTGGCAAGCTAGCTTCCTCTCTGGTCTGCAGTCTAGCTATGCTTGACAAGAACAAGGCCAAGTTTGGTGTAGCAGCCACAATCCAATTGCTTGTCAAGGCCATTTCAGGTCCCCGTGGTCCTGCTGCTCATCACATCCTTAGCTCCCTCGCAGAGCTTGTTCGGTTCCATGGGAACTGCACTGTGGCAGTAAGAGAAGGTGCTGTTCCTGCACTTCTCCAAGTGGTGGAGAGCACTGATGGTGAGGACTTAGCCGGAACTTCTCTTCTGGTCCTAGGCCTTCTTGCTAGATTTGATGAAGGGCTGAGTGCTTTAAGCAAAACTGATCAGATTGTGAGTTCAATGGTACAAGTGTTAAAGGGCAGGTGTATGTTGAGCAAGGAAGGTGCAGCTGAACTTCTGCTTCTCCTCTTTGACGAAAGCGAGGGCTGTGTGAGAGATGCTCTGAGGCTTCAAGACTTCTCGAGTTTGGTAGCTGATATTTCAGTCAGAGGATCAGCTAGAGCTAGAGAGAAAGCTGCTTTGCTGATGAAGAAGATGACGGATGCTGACATGGATTCTTATGCGGATGGAAACCCCATGTTTTCCCAGTGGTAACTGGACCTCTTACTGTACTAGCTTTTTTTACGGACTCTTTATGATGAATTTTTGCCTGGAAGAAATTAAGTTTATTTGTATAAGTGTCAGTCATGACAAACCCCTATACTTTATATCAAAGATTTTCCAGAGTAAAATCTGAAGTAACTGTTCCAAGTATCTGTATTTAATCTTTGGCTGAAATGAGTGCTTGGTAATTGGTAAAGCAGCAGCAAGTGCAGATGATCAGATTGTTAGAATCTTGTTGAACAATGCTTCATCCTCGAAAGAGAGTACTTGAATGATAAGGGCATTTATAAAGCCTTCTTGGGGAACCTAAACCTGCTGTTAGTAATGACTAAAACCAAATTACAAGGTGTCTGATAAGGTTATTATTTCAAAGGGAGCCTATTCAGCGCACCCGTCATCTCCACCGTCGATTTTAAAAAAGTCAAAGGTCCGCGTCAAAATTGACGGTGGAGATGACGGGTGCGCTGTATAATTTTCGTATTTCAAAAGGTTAGTCTTATAGAACGGAAAGGTTTTGAACACGGATAGAAGTAACAAATCCAGTAATGTTATGTTGTGTTCATGGTGAGTACCAGCTAACAGACTAGTACTCAACATGCACAGCAACTTGATCAACTTCAGATTACTTGTTACTAGTCTGTTCTGCTTAAAATTTAATCTATAGTTCTATCCAGTAGAATTTATCTTCATTCTCAAAAAAAGAAAATGGATTGTTGGGAATGCAAAAAAAAAAAAAGAAAAAAAAAAGAGAACTAATAAAAGAGGAGAGAGATGAACAGACTTGACAGGCTATGGCTGAAAGTATGAACCAATTTCCTCTAGGAACAAAAATTATGTGAAAAAAGACAGAAGATGGTGTTCTTTTCTAACTGTATCATTCTCAAATCGATCTCAACAGAAACGTAATTCTGAGTCCCATTATTATCACATGATATGATATATCAAGCATCTCTCCTATGTTAACACAACATTATTTGAACACATTTTTGCTTTGCATCTTGCTCAAGAGTTTTCGTCGTAAGAGTAAATTTTTTCTTAATATGGATAAGTTTGTCCATCTTCAATCCTCAAGTTTCCGTCGATACTTCTAATTCTGAACTGTATCATAACTTTTAAGGAGAGAAGGTTGCCACCCTAACTGATCTATCACACGAATTTATCGTATATTCATGGATACATTCCTAAGTACAACATGTATTTGTTGTTTGAAACCTTTGAATTGTACACATCAATCTTTATTTGTCTTCTGGTGTTAATAGTTTACCCCAAATGTGATAGCTTTGGAGCTCCCTATGTCTTCTTGTCAAAGACAAGCTTCCATTTTTTCTCTAACCGCTTTTGCATCTTACCTCACATATTCCATACCAATATTTAATCCATGATTCTTTTCACCATTTTCTATGATGTGCTGCACAAATCTGGTTTGGAAGAAATATACTTGAACGGCTGAAGATATATAATCCATGAATATCAAGTTAAACTTAAACGGTTGGAATACCCGCCAAAGGGTCCAAAAGTTTTTGTATCACAGTAGCAGTTGGTTGCCTAAGACAGAAAAAACACATTGTAAGATCATGAATGTCAAATAACACCAAACATGTTGCAGCGAAGTGACAGCTTTTCGTGAGGATCAAACCCATATCAACTAACATAAAAGCATGATTGATTGGTGCTTAAGTCCACCACCATTTCAAACATTGCTTAATCTAGAGGAGCAGTTTGCAGTGCAAGTCAAGTAAGAGAAAAATGAACAACTCCACCTTTGCTCTTCCTCCTGGCCTCATGTATGATGATGCCAGTCCAGAATGGATGAGCAAAGCCGACAACGCATGGCAGCTGACTGCTGCAACTCTGGTTGGCATGCAAAGTGTTCCTGGTCTCATAATCCTATATGGCGGTGCGGTGAAGAAGAAATGGGCCGTGAACTCAGCTTTCATGGCATTCTATGCTTTTGCTTGTGTTCTTGTGTGTTGGGTTGGTTGGGGATATCATATGTCTTTTGGGACTCCACTCTTCACATCAGCTCCATTTTGGGGGAAGGCTGATGTGGCATTGGACCAAAAGTTTCTATTTACACAGGCTTTTCTTGGGAAGTTCCCTAATGCCACAATGGTGTACTTTCAGTTTGTGTTTGCAGCAATCACTTTGATATTGATTGCTGGAGCTCTTTTGGGAAGGATGAACTTTTACGCTTGGATGTTGTTTGTGCCACTCTGGCTGACATTTTCATACACTGTTGGAGCATATAGTATTTGGAGTCCAAAAGGGTGGCTTTCCTTGAAAGGAATAATTGATTATTCTGGTGGTTATGTCATCCATCTCTCTTCTGGAGTTGCTGGTTTTACAGCAGCCTACTGGGTAGGAAAACCTTTCTTTCTCATTCACATTTTTTTTTTAGTTTTCATTTCAAATTCTTAACTAAATTCAAGCACCTCTGGAACCAAAATCACTTTCACCTCAGACTAGGAAATGGGGTTTTCTCCCTCCAACAGATCAAGTAGTACTGAAAACCTGCTTGCTTCAACTAGTTAAACCAGTAAATGAACTAGTGATTTACATATACTTTTGAAACGAAATTTCAATTGTTGGTGGGAAAATGTTTTACTATGACCTCATAATGTCTCACTTTGAATTTAAATAAGGTAAAATCATTCATCCCAAAAGGACTTTCTCAACTTCTAGAAATGTATCACTTTCTAAATTTGAAAATTTGAAATCAAATTGCTCTTCTTCCCTAGTAGTCATTTAATACTAGACTCCCTTATAGTTGAGAAACATGATCATTTTTTGGTGTGTCTGATGGCAGGTCGGTCCTCGTTCTACCAAGGACAGGGAAAGGTTCCCCCCAAACAACATTCTTCTTATGTTGACTGGAGCAGGGTTGCTCTGGATGGGATGGACAGGGTTCAATGGAGGAGACCCTTATGTAGTCAGTATGGATGCTTCATTGGCTGTCTTGAACACTCATGTCTGCACCGCTACCAGCTTGCTCACTTGGCTAGCTCTTGATGTCATCTTTTTCCGCAAGCCTTCTGTCATCGGTGCAGTTCAAGGCATGATCACTGGTTTGGTTTGCATCACCCCAGCTGCTGGTAAGTACTAATTCGCAAAGAGCTACCAGCATACATGTCTAAGGTCCTAAGCATTAACAAATTAGTACAAATTGTTAGCTTTATATGCATTGTCTACTAATGATCACCTAACAACATAAGCTTTTTGGTATCTAGTAATTTCCTAACATGGTATCAGAGATGGACTGTTACATTAATTTACACTATTTTACATTGAACATCATGCAGGAGTTGTGCAAGGATGGGCAGCCATAATAATGGGGCTTCTCTCCGGCTCAATCCCTTGGTATACCATGATGGTTGTCCACAAGAAATCTACGCTTCTTCAGAAAGTTGATGACACAATGGCTGTCCTACACACTCATGCCATTGCCGGAGCCCTTGGTGGACTCCTCACCGGTCTCTTTGCTCATCCAAAGCTCAATTACTTGTTCTATAGCACCTATGGAACATATGTTGGTCTATTTTATGGTATTGACATGCGAAGATTCAAGGCTGGAGCTCGTCAAGTAGGTATTCAACTTCTCGGAGTACTCTTCGTTGTTACACTAAATGTAGTGGTGACAAGCCTTGTATGCCTTTTGGTGCAACTCATTGTGCCTCTGAGAATGTCTGAAGAGGATATGGAGATTGGTGATGAAGCAGCTCATGGTGAAGAGGCTTATGCTATCTGGGGTCAAGGTGAAAAGCTTGACAATTCAAGGAATGGGGCATATGATATTGAATCATCTGCAAAGAGTAGAACCAGGTCTGCTGGAAATATTGAGATGGCATAAGGCCAACTTTATTGGTGTTGTAGATGGTAAGTTCAAAGGAATTTAGAGGATTAAAATGTTTAATTGTGCCAAGAACTTTGCAAAATTTTCATTGAAATAATGAGTCCTAATAATTGTAATAATAATTGACCATTTAAGATTATGCATGACAGTGCTAGCAATGCAAGTCCTACTGTACTTTTTGAAGTTATATTGAAAATGAGTATTTGATATTGAACTTGAACTAAATAGCTAGAAATAACAAGTTAAAAGCCTTAAAGGAACTGCTAGGCTGCAAAGCAGCATGGGGAACAGACCTAGCAAGAAACAAATCAAACTGCAAAACAAGTAAAAAGAGACGGGTGAAAGCAGTTGAATCAGTAAACTCAAGCATAAGGCTCAAGAATCTCATCAGCAGGAAGATGAAGAAGAATGTCATCGTCAAGAAGTATATAGTTTGATGAGGTACAACCCCAATTATAAATTCCATCATTTCAAATTTTCTCAAGATTTTTAAAAAAGTCCCATCCAAACGCAGCGTAGAAGTTATGCTCTAGGAATACTAAATTCTAAAGACAAATGCCATGAGACATCACTTCATGTCTATGTCTTCCGTAAGTATTATTCCCTCCTCTTCAATCATATATCCCCATGTAGTGACTGACGTTAAAACTCATGAACAACAGTAAGAAAAGGAAAACTGAAAACATGGCCTCCACCCTAGACATGCATCAGCATTCAGCAAGACAAGGGATAGTTCAGTAACTTCAGTTTCAAGCACAAGATCAAGAACCACCGAGCAAGATCCCTTATCCTCTGCAACTTGCTCAACTAGCACCCTTGCATATGTTCAAATGTGCTTGTACTTTTCCATGATGGTTTTCACAAACTGGCATTTGGCTCATGATCATACGAGTATTCTCGGATCCTATGTTGGGCACATACGTCTTTCTCTCGTTTTTGTTTGCCTTTTAGTTCCAACCTAGTATTATAAATATTAGAGAAAATTACACAAAAACTCAAAAAACCAAACCCCTTTTAAAATAAACCCAAGCCCATATTTCATTTTAATTTACACCAAACCCCATTATTGAACATGCCTTATAGGTTTTATTTTTATTTTTGGAATTTGTATCCCTCTTTTCCTCGACTCTTTTGCCCTTCCGTTTTTTTTTTTTTTCTTGAGAAGATTTTTCCCTTCTGATTGAATGAGAAGGCATCCCCTAAATGTGGCTCTTGACTTTCTTCTATTTTAAATAGTTAGATCAATTATAAACTTAAATCTAGAAATCAATACAATCACTATGCTTTCATTGGCTTAATTTTTTCCTTCTGTTTTTTACTCTGTGATGTTGATATGTATATATAGTTGCTATAGTTTAGTATATAATTTTGTGTGGGATTGTGTTAGTTCAACTTTTCGGTGGACGTGAGTAATCAACTAATCATCCTTTAGCGCAGGTAAATTCAATTGCTCGTGATCAACTTTGTTTGAGTCCTCTCGTGATGAACCCGTCCATTTCCCATTAGCATTTGCATTATTAATTTGAGAGGGAGAAAATGATTTCCTCACTCACCAAGGCATCTACCATTCCATGTACTCATATAAGAGTTGCATGGCATTTCTGTATTATTTTTTCTAGGAATCTGAATTCGAAGCTTCCTTGCTTCTGATATACACCAGTAGAATATATATATATATATATATATATATATATACACACACACACACAACCTCTGTTGATTCGAATTAAGGAGAGGAGATAGACTACAAAGCTATATATTATAATTTGATGATATACACCAGTAGAATATATATTATCATATTCAACCATGCATTATGTTTCTAATAATAATCTAAATTATCATTTGTGCTTTTTGTAGAGATGGAAGATGCAATCATTGCAAGGTGTTGTTTCGACTCAAAAACAATAGTATTTTCGATTTACAGTCACACAAAATACAAGGATATAAGTGATCATATATATTCTAGATTTGAGAGTTTTGACAGTAGAGAAGTTAAACTGTCGTATGCATTTGGAGGTTACTCAGCTTGTTTAAGAATTATATCTACACCACCAACAACTATTTGAGAATGAAAAACACTAACAATCTACCTTATCAACAGGCACAAGGGAAATGATCCTAACTGACAAAATCTACTTAAGCAACTCGCACAGAAAACTCCTTACCTCCCCAGTAGGTAGGAATTTTTATGTTTTATTCTTTAGGTACAAGTTAATAACTTCCTAACTGACAGAATCAAACCATCATACTGTTTATCTCACACAGAATCATCCCACAATCATCTCACAGAGACCTATGTTTAAGCTTCAAAACACAAGTACCTAATTGACAGAATCATAATCATAATATACCTACATAACAGAATCATTCGCCAAATATACCTAATTAACAGCTTCAAAACACAGATACCTAATTGACAGAATCATAATCATAAAATACCTTCATAACAGAATCATTCACCACCTACCTATTAAACAGGATAAGAAGGAACAAAGCCCAAGTGCAACCTGCACAACAAAATACTCTATCCTACTCAATAGAGTCTACACTACAAATTGAATACAAACAAGGTACATACCTATTGGAGAGACCTCAAACGAGAAGACCTGCAACCGTCCCTCTCTGTCGAAATGGAAATGCAGCCGAACATACGCCACCCACAAACCTCTAATTGTTCGATCCATTAAAATGACGAATTGATTCTGAAAATAACAACCTCAGAATCAAATGATTAAAGACCCATTCATGATGCCTTTCAATGTCTGAGATTACGATGCCAATTCGTAACCTCCTCCGACCCAGGTATCTCAACGGAGAATATGAATTTAATGAAGGGATTAAAAGACATTTACTAGCTAGGTATTGATTCAAATGCTTCGATCAAGTAATTGATTATTTGGGCGTAGTCTGTGCAAGCGGGTTTTCAGCTACTGGGTAAGCGTTACGAATTAGCGACGAAACAGCTTGTTAATTGCAATGCGTTCAGTTTGTGGCATTTCAGCAATTCCCTTCAACAACAAGTTCTATTGTTTAGATAAAACAATATTATTTTCTTTACTAAATCAACCTAATTAATAAGTTAGGTGTATTTCAAAAGAGTATAACATGTGGGTGTAATTTAAAATGGGTCTATGATTTTGGGTGTAACATCAAATTCCCCTAAATATTATTCTACGATGATATATGAAGCAACTAGGATTACATGAAGCAAGAACTTAAACAAAAGAGTACTGTGAGACGAGGAGAGAATCCCATCAGCTGGAATTAAACACTATTAAACCAGGTATTGGAACTTGGATTAGAGTGGAGAACAGGTGGAATATGTTAGTGATATGAAAACTCGTACATTACCCGACAAGCAGATATTTTATTCCTAAGAATCATTTAACTTTGGTCTAATCTACATTTCAAGCCGTTCTTAGGCATTAATCAGATTACAATATTGAAAGTGAATACTAGATTAAGGTGATGCCAACTAGAAAGGAATCAGCATATGGTGTGTGTGTGTGTAAATGAGGTTACAAATCGGTGCAAAATCTGTTCAAAGTCCCATCCCGGGTTTATTCCAGATGCAAAGAGGATTGTGTGCTTGGTCACTTTTGGCCTTTTGGGTATGAACCAACGTTTCTTATACAGTGATTCTCCTTTAGATGAGTGTGTGGGGAAACATAAAGAGTTGAAAACTTGAAAGCAACACCTTAAGGTCATATGAAACCAACAGACGTTTTAGGACTTTCCTTCATCCTAAATTTTAGACGCATGGTTGGATAACGAAGACGTATGGTTGGATAACGACTTATGAATCACAGCAGAGACGCTAGTTTATAAAGCAAAAAAAAAAAATTAACAAACACACCATTCTTTTCATTTCAAGACTTAGAAAAAGTAAAAGATATTGTGTGATTGTTGAAAATGTTTTATTCCGTTATTAAAACTTTAAATTCAAATCTCTTTTTTTTAGCTCAAAACTAAATAAATAAAATTTAAACAATGAGACGATATATAATGACATGAGGTGAAATGCACAAGTGAACGATGGAGTATTCTTGGAAAACTAAAAACAAAAAACAAATAAAAGCAAAGATTTGCCACTTCATAGAATCTTCACAAATGTGAATACAGATGCCAATAGCTAAATTATGACGCATGGGAAGGGTTGCCATCATATATTGTTTGAACGGAATGCAATTGTGGAACTATGTGAATTCACCATATTGTCCCCAATATCACAAAGGTTATTCCTCCAGTTTGGTAACATCACTGTTCTAAGTTTTTGTCAGATCAATGGGATGACAATTGACAAGCAAGAGTCTTTCTTCTCTTCCCCCATTTCTTCTGTTTGGATATCAAGTCTTTCTTCTCTTCCCCTATTTCTCTCTTCTGTTTGGATATTTTCTCATAAAGTTTTCACCTTTTTTCCAAATTCAATAAAGGTTGAAACTTTTTTAACAAAATGATGGTAGGCAAAAACCAAGAAGGGTATTTTGGTCTGGGCACAGAGAGCCTGTAAGAAAATGATTAGTTTTCAGACCTTGTGACTCCTCCAGCCAAAAAAAAAAAGACAGAACTTGGGGTTTTGTGGGTGGTTACTGTGAAATATGAACAAACCACAGAAAAGGAGTGAGATTGAAAGGAGTGGAGACTCTGGAGAAAGTTGTGTGCAGCAGAGAAGAAAGAAGAAGAGAAAAGCACACCAGGTTGGTACGAAAAGCTTAAACCCTCCCGACTTATGTTTCTCACTGCCATATTCCTGCAGTTTCATTCCACTTCCCCCATTACCTCATTCAACAAGTGAACATTTCAACTTTTGTTTTTGTATCTCATGGGTATCTGTCACTCATCAATAATATAACTCATTTTCAGAAAGGCATTGTTTCCTTTGGAGGAAAAATGGTTTCTTTGCAGGATAAAAATTATGATTTGTTGTTGTATTCTGGGGTTGCTGTAGTTGAAGTGCTTTACTTTTGCCCATTGGGAGGCCACTAGTATAGATTCTTTGTTCAAATAGCTGTATGTGCATTGCAAACTCAAAGTCTCTGTTGGTTAAGTTTCTCCATTGGTTTTCTTTGGTATAATGTGCCTTGTGTGCTTATAAAGACTGCTAGCTTTTCCTGTCCTTTTTTTGGGTGCCTTTCCCTTTCTGATAATCTTTTTTAAGGAGCTGTGTGTAAGATGTGACTTATGCAGATTCATGGGCTTTATTACATTTCCACCTCCCTTACATATAAATAGGTATAGCCAGTACTGACTATATCAATTGCAGGCAGTCATCTTTGGTGTGCATATTGTACTTTGGGTGGTCCAAGAGAATGAGCTACAATAATCCCAATACTGGTTCTGGTTAGTCATTGTTCTGAGCTGTTGTCTATATTGTTTATTTTATCTGTATATGGAGTTTAAAGCTATTTCTAAAGACTTCTGGTGTTGGTTCTCGATGGTTTCTTGGTAACTACCCTAATGATTGTGTGTTTTGAATATTGGTTGGTTCAATTTGTTAGGTAGTAGAACTGGGAGGTTGGAGTTTGGAAGGACTCATGTGGTCAGGCCAAAAGGGACACACCAAGCAACTATAGTTTGGCTTCATGGCCTTGGTGATAAGGGGTCAAGGTAATGCTATTATCACATATCTTAGAAAAGCATTGTGCTGGTTACCATCTGTCAGTGTGTTAGGTGAAACTTGTTATTATCCAATTGCTCAAGAGAACTGGAATTTGTCGCATGATAATTGTACCTTGTCATGTCAGGTTTACAATAGCAATACAGCTCTAATGTTTTGTGGACGTGCATGTTTCAGTAGTTATGACATGTAGAGTGTGGACTGTGGAGTTCTTCAGTCACCTTTGAGGATATGAGTTTTTTCCTTTCGCTTTTGAATGAGTATAACTGTAAGAGTAGGGAGGACGTGTTTCTTTTCCACATAAAAAGTAAGAATGGAAATTGAAGAATATCAAGGTCTTTTTCCTGTTATGGAATGGTCTGTTATTTAACTTGTCTTTTAGCGCTTACGTTGCATTTGGAAGATTCTAACTCTGATTGACTTGATGTGGATATCGATACTGCCATGAACCAAAGAAACAATTTCATAAGTGTTCCTTTGATTCCTCTTTTTGACATTTAATCATGTTTGGGAAGTCTTGAATCATGTATTTGAATATTCCAAGCCAAGAATAGGGGACCACTTCTTCACTAGCTTAGCTGCCTTTAGTTTTATCAAAATGAAATACATTGATTTAATGTATGAATGTTTGCCAAGACATTATTGCAAATGAATCAAAATTATACAAATGTATGGATGGTTGATTCAGGCATATTCTTAAATTTGATTACATATGGTCCTATATTTAGATATATAGTTTTAACAAGTGTTCCTTAAATAATATCGTAATGAATCTCCTGCTTGAAGTGCCGCCAACCTTCCCAGCTAGTTATTGGACAGAAATGTTGTGTTATTCCAGCTCCTCTTTATGCTCAGTTGATAAGATAAATTAACCACTAGTGGTTCTAAGCTGGATTTTCCCACTTGATTCTTTGTTTTGCAGTTGGTCCCAGCTCTTGGAAACCCTTCCTCTTCCAAATGTACGTGTATAGTCATTTTAAGCTATAGTTTACCATTATGCACATGCATATGCAAGAGGCTTACTTTCAGATACTATACTGGTTGTTTAATAGAACTGTCTTATTATACACAGATCAAGTGGATTTGCCCTACTGCTCCCTCTCGGCCTGTAGCATTATTTGGTGGATTTCCTTGCACTGCTTGTAAGATCTATTCTCTTGCTGAAAACCACCATCAGAATGATTTGATATCCAGTAACTAGGACAACTGTTTGTTTTATGATTATTATTTTTGTTATTTGTATGAATCTATAGAACATAAGCTCATCTATTCAATTAATTTCATAACAGGGTTTGACATGGGGGACATTTCAGAAGATGCTCCTGATGACATGGAGGGGTTAGATGCCTCAGCAGCGCATGTTGCAAATCTCTTGTCAACAGAACCTGCTGATAGTATATTCCATTCTTGAAATATTTCTACACTCTTATATCTTTATTGTATTTGTCTGTTACAAAGTTGTCAAGAAAAGTGTTTTAACATAGGATAAATTAGGGCCTGGTATTTCTTGGTAATGTAGTGAAGAGGAATATAAAGAGTATTGGGCTTATGGACTCAGGGTTCATGCAATTTCTACTTTTTAAATAAAATGATTAAATTCAATAGTGAAAATTCTCTGTAATTGGGCACCTTCCCTTGTGCTCCATTGAATTGAAGTTATTTGCTTATTTTGCTTTACAACACTATTCAGCTTTAACGATTCATGATTTTACTATAGCAACTATATTCTGATCAGTTAATGCTCCCTGCTATCTGTTGTCTTTTCTGATCAGGTTCTGTTTAATTCTGTTTGTATAATGAACTGTTTTTGCCCATTCATGTAATCACATGAATTGTTAGCTAAAAGAAATGATACTAAATGCTCCCTTGTATCTGTAAATTAAACATCAGGTAAATTTAATTTTTCTCACATCATAGAATATTAGAATCATAATTGCCTTCTGCCAATTGAATTGCAGAACTCTCACTCGACTATGCTATAGAATCACCTTACCTTATTTTGTCATGGTGTAAAGACTAGCAGATATATGGAATCCAGAATTCTTTTACATGTAATTAGAAGGAAGATAATTTGTGATTTTGCATTCAAGTTGTGAATCAATTTTCTTACAAAAATATTGGCTCTGTAGTGTTATTGACGTGATTCTTCTTAAAGGAACTATAGATGCTTTATATATTTGCTTATGTAAATTTTGCTCTTTTGAGCAGTAAAACTAGGTGTTGGAGGCTTCAGCATGGGTGCTGCAACTGCACTCTACTCTGCCACATGTCGCGTTTTAGGGCAATATGGAAATGGAAACCCATATCCAGTTAACCTTAGTGCAATTGTTGGTCTAAGTGGCTGGCTGCCATGTTCGAGGTGATCTTCTATCATGTTGGAACTGATAAGGATTTGTTCATGCACAACATAAACCCTACACACGTACACATGTATTGTTAATAATCAATCAACTGACTGATTTCAGCAATCCATATTTCTTATAGGACCTTAAGGAACCGGATGGAAAGGTCACGCGAGGCTTCAAGGCATGCAGCATCCTTGCCCATTTTGCTTTGTCATGGCACAGGTAATCATATCTTCTCATATCCGGTACTATAAGATCCAGTTCTCCTGAAGCATCTTTGGAAACACCTTCAAGCTGCTAGATTGTTTGTTTGGTTGGTTAAATTTATAATTTGCAATTTTAGAGACAAAAGATATACGAAGCATAGTTTAATCTATTTGAAGCCTTGATTCTTCTTTGAAGGTGATGATGTGGTTGCACATAAACATGGAGAGAAATCCGCACAGACCTTAAGTGCAACTGGATTTCGAAATCTCATGTTTAGAACATACAATGGGTATGTGAATCTGCCTTCATTAAGTTTCATATTTTGTTCATTTTTCCAATATCAGTTTAATGAATCCTATACTTGTCAATGCAGTCTAGGCCATTATACCATCCCTGAAGAAACCGATGAACTTTGTACTTGGCTGACTGCAAGTTTGGGGCTTGAAGGATCCCGATCTTACTAGTCGAAAATCAATCATCATGGTGAATGATGAGATAGTATGCATGGGGATTATTTACAAATGAGGATGACTTTATAGTCAAAAAGGGACAAGAAGACTATAAGAGGGCATTCCGACTAGAATAGATGGTGGTTTGGGGATACATATATGTTAGTGGCAGTTCTTATGATCTCTCTCCGGCTCTCTTTCCTTTGTCAAAAATAATGTGTCTGCTTTTGTAGTCGAGGATGGGGAAATGGGAGCCAGATGTGGTTCTCTTTGTTCACATTCACAGATATTTGTTTGATAATGCAGTCCTTTATTGGCTAAAAGAAAAATGATAGTGAAGTGCTTTGTTACATTTCTTCAGCTCAGAGTGTTCTTCATTGTTTCAATTCATTCATGCTCGTTCAAGTTTGGCTCTACAGTGCTCTAAATTGTTGAGATCAAAGTACCATTTTAAGACTTTCCTGCGTTACGAATTTACGATTGTGGAAACGTGATCTAAAATTGTGGGGCAGAAAAAAAAACTAAACAATTTATAGGTTCAACACGATTCATTTGTTTAAAGCCTGAATGAAGCAGAAGTATGCTGTTAGATGGTCTGCAGTGGAAAATATACAACCTAGTAAAAACCAGCTGATGGAACAAGAAAGAAATATTATTTTCCAATAATAGTGATTCATCTTCCACAATTAAAGAATTATGTCAATGTAGAAACAAGAAAGATAAACTTGTTACAAATTCAATGGAACAATTGAGCAACAGAAAGATTCAATTCAACAACAAAAGAAATGCAAACCAAAATCATAAGAAAAAACATGAAGAAATGAATGCAAATATATGTGTTTTCATTAGTAAAACACAGCCACATGATTCAGTAAATAACTGTGATAATCATACACATAAGGAATAGATTTATACTTTGTCCATAGTTCGATATAAAGAATCTATTGTTTTTCATTCCTATTCACATAAGAATGAATACTATGATTTGCATTTTGAACGGGCCTGAATACAGCCAGACATCTGAAGATGTCACCATATTTGAACCTGACAACATTCAAACCACAGACGAATGTATGGAAAAGTTTTCTTTCTCAGCCCCAGTACAACAATCAGAGCCACCAATGATCCTTGGAGTAATCTGGAAAAAGTAATATGCCAATGTTAGTATTAGTAATGAAACTTTAGTACTCTAATATTAATGGCAAGTTGAGGAACTACGATAACTCACCTCACCCGTCTCGCCATGGATTCCAGTAGTGTCCATCACTTCTTTCAATCCTTGTCTTGAAGAGGATTACCCATGTTCTGAATGGTGCTACTACCTTTCGAACCAACACAAGGGGTAAGAGGTGGAAAAGAAGGCACAGCCCTCAGTATGAACTTGCGACCACTTCTCAAGGCCCCCGAAGAGTTTGTACCAAGCTCATGAATGTGGCTGTGAGGAGGAGAAACACGCTTCTTATTTGGAGAACTCACTTTCACCGACTTGATGGGGATAGAAGTGTCCTTCAGTATCTGAGGTGTATCATCTTGCAGGACATCATGATGTCCCTTTTCAGAGTCAAAACCTTGGAATGATTTCAACCCACCAAACTGATGCATAGGGGTGACAGGTGAACTACGGCAATGAAGAGAACTACCTGACAAAATGCAGTGACTTCCAGGGTGCAGCTGAACTTGTGAAGCATTTCTCAAATCGCTTGTTGTCGATGATGCTGAAGAAGTTATGGCCAATGACCCAGGACCTGACAGTGGAGTAAGATGGCATGTAGTTGGGACTGCATAACATCTTGGTGAAGTAGTCTCCAAAGTATCAATGTTCTCGTAATCCCCTCGCCTATCATACGTAGTCACGTCCAATAATCCTTTACTTGTGTCCATACAATTATCACTGTTCTCTGAATTTCTCTGAGGAGATCTTGTTGGTTTTTCGTAATGTGAAATGATGGTAAGAGCAGATTGAGGGGATGGATGGCATATTGCCGGAAGGACCCTGGATTTTGTTATGTTATAATTATCACTGAAAAAAATAAAGTAAGAATCAATCAAAAGATAATTACGGATCAAACTATGACATAGCATTTCAAGGTTACTGGGATTCAAAATGTAGAATCTTACTCAAAGCATTGCAATGATGGTGTAAACGGAGTGAAGTTGGGTGAATCATTTGAATCTTTCCTTGTTGCCACCCCCTGCAGCTTCTCATCAAATGTGCTTCCTCTTGTTTCCGTGCCATCTTTGTCGCTAATCACTTCTCCAGCCACACCAGAATCCACGTCAACAAACTCTATAGCATATAAGCTTATGTTAGAAAAAGACATTTACTGATCTCACGGGTAACAACACATTATGAAAGTTATTTCAAGGGATTGCTGCAAAGATCAATTAGCTTCTTGCACACAATACTGTGAATCCATCCAAATTCACAAAATACTCATCATTGTAGTAAAAGAAGCTAAATGGGAAGTGCCACTAGCATCACCATAAAAGGAACTCCTAATATAAGATAAACATCATAAACTACATCATAAGGGATAATGTCCTATTCTAAGATAGTCTTGCGAGCTATGTTGCTAGATTTCCGATATCACTGGTTGAGTGGGATCATGTCTGAAAGTGTGGACCGGATTGCTGCTGAAAAGTTAACAACATAGCATACCAGACAATGTGGCAAGAAAATATTACTGTTGAATATTCTCTTATTAACCAAGTGGAATGAGTAAAGCTAAAACTTCATCGCATAGAAGTGGAAAACAAATTTTATTAGTGTAGAGCCATACCTCCCCTCTTGCCGTAAGCATTTTGACATCCTTCACACCGGCATCCATTGGAGCATCCTACATTAGCCTATAAGAAACACAATTTGAGAATCTAGGATGAATTGAAAACAGCAAGATAACAATATGAAGCATAATACTATGGAACAATATTCTGGACCTGATAACATTCACAATATTTTTTCAGACACATTGACTTTTTGCAATTGCACCCTCTTTTATGTCTTGCCGAGGCTGGCGTGAATTGATTCTCATCTTCCTGTTATCCACACTTCAAATCAAATTTCTAAAGAAGGAATAAAGTAATTAGTAAGTGAAAGCATTTGATACCATATATATTAGTGGAAACTCACTTACACGCTCTACAACCTTGGGAGCAAATGCAAGAGGGTTACGGGATTCTATTATTTGTCTTGTCTCAAGAACCGTATCTTCATACTCAGGTTTGTTAAAGCACTCTTGGCAAGCACAAGTTGTGTCACAATAGATTCCAGCAGAAAAACAATCACAATAACTGCAAAAGAGAAACAAAGTGTATTACCAAGTGACATACAGTTGTGTACTAATAGATTTACTTGGGAAAAAAGTGGATCAACCTACAGTTTTAAGCATTTGGTCTTTTTGCAGTTGCAGCGCTTACAGCCATCACTCTCAATATTCCTCGGTGCTCTTTTCCTGGAGTCTCAAACACTAAAACATGTTAATACCACAGACAAAAACAAAGAAAGAATTGTATACACCATATGAAAAAACATGAGACAGACCTCTTCTTGTTTGAACTCAATTGGTTGCACTCTTCGTAACTGTCTATACTGTGAGAATCAGATATCCTAATCTCCTGTATAGACCCATGATGCTCAAACTCCATAGAGTGGGGAGACTGGGTAGTGGCAGAGCTTGCAGCAACTGAACTCTCAGTTTCATTCCTCCAGTCTACTGCACCAGCAGAATCTTTCTCAACCATATTCAATAAATTAGGACAGCGTCTTACACTAATAGATGCCGACTTCATAACTTGCACACCCATGTTGCGGTCTGCTAATTTTATGTTTGTTGCACCACGAACCAGAGATGCAGCATTGACTATACTGTTTAAATGCAAGCCGATACCGGATGGTTTGGAAACGCTTAAACGAGGTTTTCCAGTACTCCGAGGTGGCAATGAGGCTTCCGTCTGTCTCTTCGTACAAGTTGCACTTAGGTCTACAAAAGATGATCCAACCATCTCTGTTTCTATAGTGCGGGTAGGTGGTTCTGAACTGCTAACCTTCTCTGAAAAACTCAAAGAACCGTCCGCTTTACCACTAGTACGAGGAGCCTCTTCAAACCGAAGGCAACGTCTCTGCATGCCACATTGGTTATTACTTGCCTAATTGATTTTATAATTATTCTAGTATAAAGACAAATCCTAGCATGACGCCATAATGAAAAGGAAAGACGTGCTCCTTTTGCAGGCCCTATGGTGGCAATGATGTAATATGAAAAACATTCTTATCATACCAAGTAAATCCACCCCGCCTTACTTGCATAAACTGATGGAATAATACTTCAAGCAATCAAATAAATGAAAGAAAGGAAATAAGGATAATGCAGGAATCATGCTAACTAGAAAAACATCTTGACATTCTTTTTAAAGATTGTAGAGAAAAAGACGTGTTCAATAAAAATTGAATCCAAAAAAGCGGTACATCAGAGACCGCAAGTTGGTGCATTCAAGGGTATTGTCATACCTTAGAAGCATGCATTACAGCGTTTTCAACCAGTCTATTTGGAATTGAACCAGCTTCATCATCTTCATACACGTGACCAATATGCAAAGCTCCAGCTAGAGATTGAGGGCTGTAACCATAATCATCCTGATGTTCACCTCTTAGAACCTGTAAAAAAGTAGTGATTACATGTAAGAAAAGGCATGTGAACAGCCATATCATTTTTAATCAAATAAAGTAGCTCCTGTCACATTTTGCTTTTATTGTAATGTAAAAGGAAGAATCAACAATTACCCAATCATGCAAGTCTGGGTGATATTCTCTCCTGAAAGCATTATTGACAGATAAACCAGTATCAATATTCCTGTATTCGTTAAATGACAATTCATCATTCCTTTGCTTTTCATTCCTTGTTGACTTTGCAATCAATGTTTGCTTTCCTTGAATGTACTCGTGAGCCTGCTCAGATATCATAAAAGGTGCCTGAGGTTCTGTTGTTGAGTTGGTTGCATCATCATTTCTGTTGCCGAGTGTTAATGTGAGTTCATTGGACTTGATTAAGTCATTTCCTGATTGCTCCAGCACACTGCTAGAGTGTTCCAAACATGGATTGACTGATTGATCAGAATTCACACAGTCCACATCAGCGGAATCAGCCAAGAATTCATCTACAAACTCTGAGGAGCTACACTGATGAGTTTCGACACAATTCTTAGTCTTGCAGTCTCTAGTGTCGGTAATGAATCCCAACCGCAATTGTGTCAAAGGCTTCACAGGATCGACTGGACCTTTATCATGAGCTTTAGGTATTCCTGCAGCGGATAATTCTGATTGTTGAGACCGCCTGATGAGACTCGCAGATTTTAGATACCAAGCAAACACAAATCACTCAGTACGATCAAACATAAGAAAACTAGAAACAAAACTCAAGGAACCTCTTCAGGAAACTCGTTTCGCTGTATGGATTTACTCGCGGGGATGTAAACACAAGAGGAGGAGAACTGAGTCCAGGGAAGCCTGGTGCTATATGTGTAGCCTTCACAGTCTTTATTGGGGACAGATTGTTGATATAACTAAACACAGGCGACTCCTGAAACCAAGTTCATTTCCGAATAAACAATAAGACACTTCTCTCTACATGAATGTTATGATGGACGATTTGTATAACGAAACTCAAAATAATCAAAAACTCAATCATCTGCTCAATTACAAACCCTTAAATCACTACAAACTGAACTACTCCACACACCACAGGACACTTCCATGACCCAGTCACTCGATTGCATAATCATCACAGTCACAAATCGAAAACCAAAAGACAATCAAATCCAAAAGCGAAAGAGGAGGAAAGATTACATGAACAGGAGGAGGAGAGTGGGAAGAGGGAGAGGCGGTGGGTCTGGATTTTGTGAAATCAGGAGAATCCATGGTGTGAAACCCTAACCGATTGCATTGTGGTCTGCAACTGACGACTACAAAAATGAGAAATTTTGTTTTTTAGAATGTGAAAATCAGGTTTTTATTTTTTATTTTTTATTTTTTATTCTGGCTTCCTTAGGAGGAGGGACGTTAATCGGAAGGGCGGGATTTTAAATCACAAGCGGGAAGTGTGTAATTTTAGGGTTGTAGACTGGACCACGTTTGGGCTAGGGTTGATGTGATAACTTGGGCTGGGCTGTGTGTTAATGATCATGTGTGAGGGAGACCAAGAGAATATAATTTTTTGTTTTGTTTTTGTTTACAAAGAGGATATAATTTGAAATTATGAAACTAACTTCTTCATAATACTTTGACTCAAATAAAAATGCTTCTTGATAATATAGGATCATGATAAGGTTCATCATACATAGCGAGATAGAATAAATTTTAATTGTTTTGGATGGAGCCAAAACTTTTTATCTGAAACGAAAAAAAAAAGAAGAGAAGAAATGGCCTTAATCCTGTTTCTTGATTTGATCCGAATATGTATTACATATGAAAGTGAAACAAATACGAGTCTTAGGATTGGAGTAGCTTAAAGTTTTTCAAGTTTTATGTTAGTATATACCTTGTTATATCAAACACTTATATTTTCTACTTCATATATATGTAGTTTTCATTTAATTTGCATGTTTTCTCTCAAATTATAAATTGTTAGAAGATATATATGCATGCTTGCATTTGAGGAAGGGTTGACCAATATTTAGCAGACATTTCTTACAATCTTCTTATAGGGTAGTGCTAGAGGGTCTTAATGAAGCTTGAGATTTATGGCCTTAATCCTATGTGGCATGTCATATCATCTAGACACTTCATCAATTTTAAAAATCACGCCAAGTTATTTTTGAGTAAAAAGACAATTTTAACCCTAATAATTAATGGTTGATATAAACTGATATGGAATATTTTGTTAATAATGATCTAGTTAGTAAACATACCAAATGAAGCCTATATACCATAAATTTATTAATTTATTAAAATTTCTTTCCTACCATAAATTTATTAATTTATTAAAATTTCTTTCCTACCAAATAAAATAAAACATAAAAACAACTTTATATATATATATATATATAAACTTTATCTCGGACGAATTATTATATATATGTAAATTTTTATATTAGTTGAAATTGTTTTTTCTTGGACAAATTATATGTATATATATATCTATTTATATTCGTATGAACTCACAATTTGAACAAGTATACAATCAAAAATATATGTATTTTCATATTATATTTTGGTGTTTAATCTAGACAACATTATCTAAACATGATCGTAATGAAAATTAAAAGAGAGAAAAGACTATAAATATATAATTTTTATAGAAAATAAAAAACATAATAATAATTTCTTTCTTAATAAAAAACAAAATAATCTAGAACCATTAGATTTGAGAATGATGAAATTGTCTTTTTGCTTAAGAATGACATTACAAAATTTTTAAAATTGGTGATGTGTCTAAGTGACCTAGCATGCCACATAAGATTAAGGCCACAAATCTTAGGTCTTATTAAAGCCAAAAATCATTTTCCCTTCCTATATATATTCGGCAACCTTCAAGGCTTCAAGCTAGCTAGAGAGGGGTTTTGTTTGACCAACAAAATAAAATTTGAATTATTCCGGAAACCATATATATTTTACACAACAATAATTTTGATTCCCTTGAAAATCAAATACCTGGTTCTATATATAGCTGTCTAGCTAGCCGACTTATATACATTCTCTATTCTTTCATTCCAGAATAATGAACCCTTAAGTACATAGTTGACTACCCGTTGGGCAATTTGTATATAGAGCTAGAGTAGTAACAAAAGATAAACTAGCTAGCTTGCAGGGTCTTCTTCTTCACCTCTATCTTGATCAGTTGATTTCTAGCTAGCTCAGACACTCCAAAAGGCAATGGCTCTTCCTCTTATTATTTGCTCGATATTGTTCTCAAGCTTGTTTCCATTTCCATGCCATGCGATCACGGACACGCTCACAGCTTCAGACTCGTTGAGAGACAACCAAACTCTGGTTTCTGCCGGCGGAGTTTTCGTCCTCGGCTTCTTCATCGATAGCTCTTCAGGTAATCACTATCTAGGTATATGGTTGAGAGCTGATTCAGAGAGAGTTGTTTGGGTTGCCTACCGTGAAATACCTATATTGGACTCGTCCGGCGTGCTTCAAATCCGGTCAGGGAATCTGGTTATATCCGACCGGCGACAACTGCAGCTCATAGTCAACTCGGGAAACGTTGCCGCCACCACCAACACGAGTGCAACACTTCTTGATACCGGAAATCTTGTGCTTAAGGATGAAGATACTGGTACGTACGTAGCACAAAATTTTCTTCCTGATCGAATCGGCTTCGATATATTATATATCTCATCTTTCATTCGCTTCACAATTCCAAACTATTTGTCAGCAAAATCATTGATCCAAGGGGATTGCAGGTAACATTACATGGCAAAGTTTCGATGTACCAACTGATACATATCTTCCGGGGATGAAAATTGGGTTGTTTGGCCTAAACACAACAACACAACAAAGCTTTCAGATTCTCACTTCCTGGGCAAGCCCCCAAAGCCCTAGTCGTGGCCTCTTCACCTTATCAGTGGACAGAATCGACTTCACTAAAATTGATGTCTGGCGAGGAGATGGACTCCAAATGCATATTGCTTTCTGGGACGGACATGATCTCCGGTTCATTTTCCAGAACACAACCGCAAACAATGAGTTCAGCTTTACCTACAAGTCCATTAATGGAAGTGAAGCCTACTACAGTTTTAGCCACAGCAAGAAGTATGACCTCATGTGGTTTGTAATGGCTTCAACAGGAAACCTGGACCAGTACTTCATGGTGAATGGGAAGATTAGTTCTATAAGTCATGCTCTGTGTGAAGATTCGAGTGGTGGTAACACTGGAAAATGCTTGACTTCTCTACCGCCGATGTGTGGTAATACGTTTAACGAGAGGAACGGTTCGTTGCCGTCGACGGTTAAGGTTGAATCAATTGATATAGGGCCGAGTGATTGTGAGACATTGTGCAAGAGCAATTGTTCTTGTAGTGCTTATGTTTCAGTTCAGAGTGATCTACCGGTTTGTCATCTTTATTATGGGACTCAACAGGAGTTGATGAAGATCATGGAGAAAGGGGGAGGAACTATTTACGTCCGTGGTTCTGCAAATACAAGTGGTAAGTAAATACTTCAATCTCTTCAAAATCACGGACCAATAATTGAAACGATTTTAATTTGGAATTTTTCTTTTAGTTTAAAACTGAAAATCATCTATTGGAATCCGAATGGAGATTCACGGCCAAATCGTATCCGTTCGGATGCATCATTTCAAAAAAGTTGCGGATTGATATGATTAAAGGATATAACATATGTTATGCTCTGAACTATCGAATAGTCTATTATGTTATGATATTTTAGATATAAACTAAATCACGCGTTAACAGAAGACATATATTTTACTAGGTCTACATTCTTATTTTGACATAGAGCAGCGAAATGAGATTTTTATATATCAAATGCAATCATTTTCTAGGGATCTAATAATGGTGACGATAGATTAATGAATTTATATCTTATCTTGGTGTGCATATATATTTTGGTCAAAGAATCATGTTCTTTATATATAGTGAAGGTGTTACATATGTGCCTGAATTGGAATTGCTTAGTTTGCAATTGTTTGACCTTACGTGAATGAATATCTGTTTTATATGCGACGACTATGAATAAATATTGCGACGAGAATATATATGATTTATCAGACATGAACATACATGTGTGTGTATTCTTGTTCAATAGCGTAGCCGCAGTTCTATTCTATATTTCTATCTGAAAACACAACGCAGCATGATGGAGGCCTTTCAATTAATATTATAAGCTGGTTCGAGTTGCATATTGTGCTCTTGTAAATAAGAAATGGTCCGGTCAACCCAAACTAGGTCAACATTCAACTGATTCAAGACTTGCAGTTTTTGAAGAATTCACTGAAACAGTGAAACCAAAATATAGATATTTATACGAGTAAAACTAGCTCTAGTTAATTTCTTATATTTTCCAGTACTGCGAGTTATTACTTGACCTTTCTTGTGCATGAAGAAATTATCTCAAAACTAACTACGGCAGAAATGGTTGCATTGTGTGTCCATTCTTCAGGTGGTAAGAAGTGGAAAAGGTGGTTGACTGTCATGCTCCCGGTGGTGTTCCTCTCGGCTCTTATATCAATCTCCTTATTCTGCTATCTTCGTTGGAGAAGAGGACCTAAAGGTTTGAGTTAGAACATATTCTTGAGTTCAATATTTAAGCTTCATGTTCTACGTACACTAATCAAATTTTTGGTTAGATCAGAAATTTGTATACAGGAAATTTGTGTAATGTGTATTTGTTGCCATGATGTAACAGGAAGTAGGCGAGAAGGATTGTCATTTCGGATGAAGTGAGATTGTTCCAGATTGGCTCCACTAATGCGTCACCAATTCAGTTTGATCCAGCTAGGGTTGCAAATATGATGGAATTAAGCAGATCACAGAAGGATCAAGAACTTCCATTCTTTACTTTCTCTGCCTTACAAACTGCAACAGATGACTTTGCAAAGGCTAATAAACTCGGGGAAGGTGGATTCGGGCCTGTCTACAAGGTAATGCATCAATTTGGAGACTCGAAACGTACGTGTTTCATCAACTTTGTGTGTTTCTGCTGGCATATTGTTTGGTGAACGTACAAGTTCGTATCACATATTTACTATACAGTTTCTCAATGATCCTAAGCTTATGTATATTGTGACAATGCAGGGGAAGCTATTGGAAGGACAGGATATTGCAGTGAAAAGGTTGTCCGAATTATCAAGGCAAGGGTTGGAGGAGTTCAAAAACGAGGTCTTAGTCATTTGTAAGCTCCAACACAGGAACCTGGTTAGGATTTTGGGGTGCTGCATCGAAGGAGAAGAAAGTATACTAGTTTACGAGTATATGCCCAACAAAAGCTTAGATTCCTTCATATTTGGTATGCTAAATTCTCTTTTTAGGCTTTGAACATGTTCATGTGCATGTCCTATATATCGTGCTCTCTTTCTTACATGCATCAATCTTATCTTTGTTCATCAATTGGGTGCAGATTCTGTCAAACGGGCGCTTTTGGATTGGAAAAAGCGCATGAACATTATAGAAGGGCTTGCTCAAGGTCTTCTATATCTTCACAAATACTCCAGATTACGAATCATTCACCGCGATCTAAAGACCAGCAATATTCTGCTGGACAGTGACATGAACCCTAAAATTTCTGATTTTGGCATGGCAAGGATTTTCGCGGACAATGTCACTAGAGGAAAAACAAATCGGGTTGTTGGTACATTGTAAGTAAACTGTTTAGCTGCATGTACTTCTTGTATGCTCTTCTTTAGTTTGATTTAGTTTCTAATGCATAGTCTATGATTCTCAGTGGTTACATGTCTCCGGAATATGCCATGGGAGGCCTATTTTCTGAAAAATCAGACGTATTTAGCTTCGGGGTGATCATATTAGAGATCATCAGTGGGAAGAAGAACATTCCATTTTTTGAGTCTGATCAAGAGAGTCTAAACTTACTTGGCAACGTAAGCAATAAATCGCAATCATTTTTTCTACATTTTTTAAGTGCTGTGCCTTGTTTAATTTTCTGCTACTTAACAAGATTTGTGAAATTGTTTTGTTACACGTACTTCAGGCCTGGAATTTATGGAATGAAGGCAAGAGCATGGAATTGGTAGATTCAGCATTGGTTGCATCTTGTTCAAGCAGTGAAGTTATGAGGTGCATTCAGATGGGTCTTCTGTGCGTCCAAGAAAGAGCCATGGATCGACCAAACATGTCGGACGTGGCTTCGATGCTAAGCAATCAATCAATTTCTCTGCCTCTTCCTAAAGAACCTGCATTTTGGAGCCAGCTAAGTTCCACCGATGCAGATTCATCTTCAAACAGGCAAAGACATTACTCTACAATTGACTCGACTCTAACTATTTCAGAAGTGCATGCAAGGTAGGAATGTAGGAAGCTTAAGCATTGTAGGCATTGATCATTACCTAGTCCGACAGTACAAGTACTATTCTTCTGTTGTGATGAGAATTATATTTGTATAAAGTCTGTTTGCTTTTTCTTTTGGTTGGAGATTTAAAGTTTTAAACAGACGATTCGTTCAACGTACTCAGCTAAGAAAGTTGATCGTCATGTGTCCTTTGGGTTGGGCCTGAAAATCACAGAAATCATTCAAAGAATTTGGCAACACGACAACACGTACTGAATAATGCAAAATACGTTTAGCAAACTCATACCAAATAATATCATATAGTTTGGAACAAAATGCAAACAACAAATATGATATGTTCCATAAATCATGATGAACTTTAATGATAGATGTAGAGCAGGGCAGCTCAGGTGCGGGACATGATATGCGGGACAAAACGGGACGAATGAGGTCTAGATAGTCCCTACACGAGTCTAGGAAGGTCAAGGCAGTCCCTTAGCAGGTCAAAGCGACCCCTTGGTGGGTAAAGACGCCCCCTTTGCGGGTCTAAGTTTGTCTCAGCAGCCCCTTGGCGGGTCTAGGCGGCCCATAAGCAGGTCTAGGTGGTCCCTAAGCGGGTCTAGGAAGGTCAAGGCGGTCCTTAGGCAGATCAGAGCAACTCATTGGCGGCCCTCGGTAAGTCAAGGCGCCCCCTTAGCGGCTCTAAGTTTGTATCGGCAGCCCATTGGCGGCCCTAGACATGTCTCGGCAGCTCTTTGGCGGATCCAGGCAGCCCCTAAGCAGGTCTAGGTGGTATTTACGCGGTTTAGAAGGGTCATGGCGATCATTTAACTTGTCAAAGCGACCCCTTGGCGGCCCTAGATGTGTCTCTGCAGCACCTTGACAAGTCTAGGCAGCCCCTAAGAGGGTCTAGGTGGTCCCTATGCCGGTCTAGGAGAGTCAAGGTGGTCCCTTAGCAGGTCAAAACGATCCCTTGGCGGGTCAAGGCGCCCTCTTGGCAGGTCTAAGTTTGTCTCGACAGTCCTAGATGGGTATCGACAGCCTATTGGCGGGTCTAGGCGGCCCCTAAGTGGGTTTAGGGGGTCCCTATGCAGGTCTAGGAGGGTTAAGGCAGTCCCATGGCAACCCTCGACGGGGGCGCCTCTAAGTTTGTCTCGACAGCCCCAAAGGCGGCCCTAGACGTGTCTCGGCAACCTCTTAACAGGTCTAGGTGGTTCCTACGCGGGTCTAGGAGGGTCAAGGCGATCACTTTGCAGGTCAAACCGACCCATTGGCGTCCCTAGGCGGGTCCCTTAGCGGTTCTAAGTTTGTCTCGGCAACCTTAGACGGGTATCGAAAGCTCCTTAACTGGTCTAGGTAGTCTCTACGCGGGTCTAGGATGGTCAAGCCAGTCCCTTAGCAGGTCAAAGCGGCCTTTTGGCGGCTCTCGACGAGTCAAGGCGTCCCCTTTACAGTTCGAAGTTTGTCTCGGCACCCCCTTAGTGGCACTAGGCAGCCTCTAAGCGGGTCTAGGTGGTCCCTAAGCGGGTCTAGGTGGTCCCTAAACGGGTCTAGGTGATCCCTAAGGGGGTCTAGGTGGTCCCTACGTGGGTCTTTAAGGGCCAAGGCGGTCCATTGACATGTCAAAGCGGGTTAAAGCGGCCCCTTGGCTTGTCAAGACAGTCACTTAGCATGTCAAGGCGGGTTAAAGCTGCCTCTTGGCATGTTAAGGCGGCCAAGGCGGTCCTTTAGCAGGTCAAGGTGGGTCAAATCGACCCCATGACAGCTCTTGGCAGGTCAAGGTGGCCCATTAGCGGCCCTAGGGGAGTCTCGGCAGCCCTTAGGCGGGTCTAAGCGGTCCCTACGTGGTTCTAAGTAAGTCTAGGCAGGTCTTGAAGGCCCTAGGCGGGTCAAGTGGGTCTCGGCAGCCCCTTAGCAGTCCTAAGTGGGTTTACGTGGTTCCTAAGCGGGTTTACGAGGTCTCTAAGCGGGTCTAGGTGGTCCTTACGTGGGTCTAGGAGGGCCAAGGCGGGTCAATG
Organism: Fragaria nilgerrensis; assembly: GCA_010134655.1. Classification (NCBI taxonomy): domain Eukaryota; kingdom Viridiplantae; phylum Streptophyta; class Magnoliopsida; order Rosales; family Rosaceae; genus Fragaria; species Fragaria nilgerrensis. The sequence continues at coordinate 27,676,009 of CM020978.1, read as the reverse complement.
CGGCCTCTTGGCTTGTTTATATAGGTCAAGGCGGGTCAAAATGGCCCCTTGGCATGTTAAGACGGTCCCTTGGCATGTTAAGGCGGGTCAAAGCGGTTCCTTGGCATGTTAAGGCGGGTCAAGGCGTGGGGGCCGCGAGTCTAGGCAGCCCCTTAGCGGGTCTAGGCTAAACCTAATCAGGTCTAGGCAGTCTGTTAACGGTCTCTTAGCGGGTCTAGGCGGTCCCTAAGCAGGTCCAAGCGGTCCCTAAACGGGTCCAGGCTGTCCCTAAGCGGGTCTAGGAGGGCCAAGGTGGTCCTTTAGCAGGTCATGGCGGGTCAAAACGGCCCCTTGGCAAATCAACTCCACCCATTAGCGGCCCTAGACGGATCTCGGCAGCCCCTTGACAGGTCTAGCCTAAACCTAAGCAGGTCTAGACGGTCCCTACGCGGGTTCTAAGAAGGTCTAGGCATGTCTTCACGGCCCTACGTTGGTAAAGGCACCCCCTTAACGGCCTTTATGCGGGTCTAGGCGGTTCCTAAGCAGGTCTAGATGGTCTTTACGTGGGTCTATGAGGGCCAAGGCGGTTCTTTGGCATGTCAAGGCAGGTCAAAATGGCCCCTTGACGGGTTAAGACGGGTCAAAACGGCCTCTTGACTGCTCTCGACGGGTAAAGGCGGGTCACTAGTGGGCCTCGACAGCCCCTTGGCGGGTTTAGGCCAAACTTAGGTGGGTCTAGGCGGTTCCTAAGCGGGTTTAGGAGGTCCTTACGTGGGTCTAGGAGGGCCAAGGCGATCCCTTAGCATATCAAGGCAATCCCTTGGCGGGTCAAGGTAGGTCAAAGCGGACATTTGGAGGCTCTCGACAAGTCAAGACGACCTACTAGCGGCCCTAGGCGGTTCTCGGCAGCCCCTTAGCAGGTCTATGCTAAACCTAAACGGGTCTAGGCGTTCCCTACGCATGTTCTAAGCAGGTCTAGGCAGGTATTGATGACACTAAATGGGTCTCGGCATCCTCTTAGCGCCTCTAGGCGGCCTCTAAACGGGTCTAGGCGGTTCCTAAGCGGGTTTAGGCGGTCTCTAAGAGGGTCTAGGTGGTCTCTACATGGGTCTAGGAGGGCAAAGGCGGTCCCTTAGCATGTCAAGACGGGTTAAAGTGGCCCCTTGACTTATCAAGGTGGTTAAGGCAATCCCTTGCCAGGTCAAGGCGAGTCAAAGCGGCCACTTGACATGTCAAGGCGGTCCCTTGGCAGGTAAAGGAGGGTCAAAGCGGCCCTTGGCATGTGAAGGCGATCCCTTGGCAGGTCAAGGCATGTCAAAGCGGCCCATTGACGGCCCTTGACGGGTCAAAGCGGCCCCTTAACGGGTCCAGGAAACCCTAAATGGGTCTAGACAGTCCATACGCAGGTTCTAAGTAGGTCTAGGCGGGTTTTGACGGCCCTAGGCGGGTCAAGGCTACCCTTTGGCGGCCTTAAGTGGGTCAAGGCGCCCTCTTGCCGACTCTAAGTTTTTCTCTGTAGCCCCTTAGCGACCCTAGACGTGTCTCAGCAGCCCTTCGACGGGTCTAGACGGCCCCTAAATGGGTCTAGATTGTTGTCACACCCCTAACCTGGTGTCGGTGATTTCCACGCACCTGACGCCGAATCCGAGACGTGAGCGGGAAAAGTAAAAGAAAATAAAAAAATTTCAAATACTTTTCCAGAAATAAAAAACAAATTTACAAATAACAAAATAATTACTAAAACAAAATAGGTCTTATAGCTTCTAATCTTCCGTAACTCTTCTACTCTTGTACAAGTCAACGTCACAGATAGATTTCTCGAAAGACGTGTCCGTCTAGGAACCTAAACAAAATTCTATAAAGGTGAGTTTACGCTCAGTAGGACCAAACATCTTAAGTTATTCTTATCTAAGTCGCAAAAACAAGTTATCAAGTAACAAACAATACTTTAAGTATAAATAATAACAATTCAATTCATATATGCAAATGAACTTCCTCCACTCGATTACTGGCTTATTAGTCTATACATCAAAGACATATGAGCCTACACGTCCCATACTGTGTAGACGTCTCCAATATACGACCTAACAAATCAATAATATCTAAACTCCAATATCTCTTTTGTTAGTCATCTTGTTATACTCATGACCTTCCAAACCCGAAACCTTATAAGATCTTTTTATCGATGTCCGCCATCGAAGGGGCTTACTTTCCCCAAACATGTGCACGTGTGGGCTAATCATAGATCTTTGATGCCCCATGAGGAAACTCAACTACACAAAATGTATTTATTCTCTAGATCTCATTCAATAACAACCAAGAGTTAATCACTCAATGATACACAAAACATCAATTTCAATTATAATCTAATTATCAATTTAAAGAAAAGTTCCCCGAGAGACCCTACCTGGAATCCGAGCTTTGGCTCTGACACTAACTAAAACTAGTAACACAGCGACACGCTTCTAAAATCCTTATATTTTTGCTTATGGAATCCTGCTACTTGCATTCGATCCTCGTATTGCCTTACTCTAAGGAAATCGGCGAATCACTTCAAACCAATACAATTAAAGTCCTCAAAATTTGCTAAGGACACCCATAAGCTATTTAGCCAATTTCTACTTCTCAAGTTGTCCAACCCCTGCACTTCCGAATACTCACTTCCTCCATTTGAAATCAAAGCTCCTAGTTCCATATCGCAAATCAACTTCAATATTTCAAGTAGTACGTCAATGCACCCAATATACCAGATTCTATTATTCCCTCCATAGTTCAATACATTAGTTTATTCTTCCATATAAAACTAACATATTGAACGTCCCCCAAGCTGCACAATGCATGTTGACAATGTCTGCCAACACCAACAGTCAATTACAAGATCTTAGTTGCATCATTTAACTCCGGCAAGTTCAGTATTAGTGCTGTACACAGTCATCTTCCCCTCCATGTTCCAATAACACAGCTCCATTTCCTATCACCCAAATCTCATGCAATTTTCAGATATTCAAGGACTTCAAATCATGTACACAGGCTCAATACAGGAACCCAAACCCAGAAATCATAACCACAACTACCGCCGCCGTCGTGAACAGTGGCCACCCACGGTGGTCACACTGCCCAGAACACCACATTCTCTAAACTCCACCAATATTAAATTCAAGCATCTCAACCTACTCCTTCAATTCCATATACTAATTCAAAAGCCAGAAACTACTAAAACAACCACCACCGCCGCCGTGCACAGTGGCACACACGGCGGTCCTCCACTGCCAAAACCCAACTTCTCCAACACCCAACCAATCTCAATTCCAGTTATATAAACAGGTAGAGCTGGACGAGTAGATGAAGATTGATACCTGAGTCGAACCCAAAGCTCGCCGGAATCCGTCGAACTCTCACCGGAAAATACAAGAACTTCTACTCTTCGATTCTCCCTCCTCAGAGCTCGTCATGGACAACCAAAGACATAGAGAGGTTCACCAAGTCGAGACGAAGCTACCAGCACAATCCATGCCCGCCGCCGTGGCCGGAACCCGAAGATCGCCGGCGAGCCCAGCCTCACTTTCTCCACTTCGAATCTCTCACTCCAGACTTCTTATCTGAAAATCAAGGACATGGACATGACCACGAGGACGAGAGGAAGCTTCCAGTACCATTCACGCTCGCAGACGTCGCCGGAATCGGAATATCACCGGCGAACCCAGAAAACACTTCTCTCCTTCTTTTCTCTCTCGCCGGAGCCCCTCTTCGAACACGAAGGATATAGTGAGGTCGGGGACGGCGAGATGGACCTGTGGACACCGGTGGGACGCCGAGGGACGGCCGAACGACGGACAACTCCTCCGAGCTCCACCGCTGCAGAGCAGCTCGAGACCGAGGTCGGTCTGGACTGGACTGTGTTTTGATGCAGTCCAAGTTAATCCTCCCCAATTGATATATTCTTCAATCAACGGTCAAGATTAAACGGTTCCTTAAAATTCAATGGTCCAGATCAAGTCATCAAAATTTCTATTTTTAATTAAATTTTTAGATAATGTTAAATTTTAAAATTTAATTAAAAATAACTTCGATGTTCAAATGATGTTCCAAAAAATCATATGAACTTGTAACGACCTATACCTTAATCCTATGAGCTCAAAAGATAAAACTTAACAAATCAAAAATTTGAATAATTTTCGAAAATTACTAAGAGTTTAAAGAATAATAGAAATCGAAATAAAAATAGCTCGAAAAATAATTTTTCCTTTTAAAAAATAGAAATCCAAATTTCCGAGATGTTATAGTTGTCCCTATGCAGGTCTATGAGGGTCAAGCCTGTCCCTTGGTAGGTCAAAGCGGCCCCTTGGCGGCCCTTAACAGGTCAAGGCGCCTCCTTGGCGGGTCTAAGTTTGTTTTGGCAGCCCCTTGGAGGCCCTAGACGTGTTTCAGCAGCCCTTTGGCGGGTCTAGGTGGCCCCTAAACGGGTCTAGGTGGACCATACGTGGGTTTAGGAGGGTCAAGGCGGTCCCTTGACATGTAAAAACGACTCATTGGCGTCCATTGGCGGGTCTAAGTTTGTCTCGGCAGCCCCTTGGCGGGTCTAGGCATCCCTTAAGGGCAACTCTAACAGGGGGTTCTATAACCCAGTTTCAGTCCTATAAATGGACTTTTCATCTCCAACAGGCCAAAATAATGGGTTTTTGTTTTGGAAATATAGGACTCGGTCTTATTCTCAGTCTCAAATCTGAGACAATTCCAGGACCAAAACCTGGGCCCGCTTGCTTCTGGGCTGGGCGAGACGTGACGTGCTCGGCAGAGAAACGGAGCCAAACGCGCGCTCCAGCTCCACAGAAAGTGATGACGCGCTTAACGCGCGCTCCAGCTCCTTCGCGCGCCTCTCTACAGCTTCTGGGCCTCGATCACGTGCGGCTGTCTCCCAAGTCGACCGTTGAGCAGCTCCAACGGACAAGGAGCGAACGGCCAAGATCTTCCCCCAGAATTTGAAATGGACGGTGAGTCCAGATGGGAGGTCCAAAGGTCAGAAAAAAAAATTACGGTCCAAAATTTTTACCTCATTATAAAACTCGTTTTTACCTCAAAAAAAATATCAGAAATAACATAAAAAATGTATAGATCCGTTGGGAACTTTTTTTTAAAGAATTCTATAAATACCAACCCAAGACTTCACAGATTCCTCACACCAAAATCCTTTTCTCCTTCCAAACTTTTCATTTATTCACTACATCTTGTTCTTCAATTTTTTTTTTCCAAGAGAAAAAATGGGCAAAAGAAAGGATTCATGGAGACACAATGAAGAAGCTATTCTTTGCCAAACTTGGATCACCATCACCACCGACGGTGCCACCAGAACAAATCAATCGGCGGATACAATGTGGGAGCGTATATCGGCCGAGTACAATGCACAAAAACCGGCGACTTGTGTAGAGAGATCATCGGATAGTTGTAAGGCTCGTTGGAAGGTATTTAGTCCGCTATGTACGAAGTGGCGCGAATCTCTTACCCAAGCCGAAGTGGACCACCGAAGTGGCGAAAATAAGGAAGACATATAAGTATATTATTCATATGTTAACAAAATGTTTTATTTATTCTTTGTCATTTAATTTATAGAAAATTAGGGTGTAGCTAGGTTGCTAAGTGTGTAACTATGAGCATATGAGCATTTAATTTTACTCATGCTAAGACAATATATTTTAGTGTAAGTAATATATAGATTACTTAATTTGTTGTGTAGCTCATGAGTTCTAATATATAGATTACTTAATTTGTTGTGTAGCTCATGAGAGCTAGGTCAATTTTCTACGACAAAGTTGGCACGGATTTTGTCTATGATCATTGTTGGTGATACTTGAAAAATACTATCAAGTTTGGAGAAACGCCTTCCACCGAAGCCATGAACTCGCATATTCCTACTCCTATCAACTTGGAAGAAGATGGAGCACCCGCCAATGAAGTGGAGCCAACTACAACAAGACAAACACAACCTCAAGGACAAAAAGCTCAAAAGCTAGCAAAGAAAAAAGGCAAGCAACAAGATGTGGATGACAACAAAGTGAGCGTGAATATCTACAAAGACAACAACAATTTGAGCAAGTTAAACAACTTGAGCAACGCGCTTCGGATGATTGTATTATGATGGTTGATTTATCAACGTTCGATACTCCAAGAAAGAGGGGTTATTGGGAAAGGAGACAACAAGAGATAATTAATAGGAGGAAGCAACCGCAAGCTCTCCGGTGAACCCTCAAGATCAAGTCCCCACCGAGTATCAAACACCAACCGAAGGAGACAACCGTAACTTGGCCAATTATGTTCCGGTTCATGAAACACAATGGATCAACTAGAATCATCAATTAGGAAGTATCCATTTAATTTACCTAAATAAATGTTGTTGTTTATTTCTAGTTGTAATGTTTTTTTTAAGTTATGAATAAAAAGTTATTATTTTTTATGGCACATGATAACCATTCATAAAAAACAATCACCCGATATAAAATTACTCGACATAAAAACCTTTAACTTTTATTGAATAGCAAAAGCAAATGCACACCACACAACACAATAAAACAAAAGCAAAAGCAAAAGTAAAAGCTCTCTGCACACCACAGAACACAAGAAAGCAAAAGCAAAAGCAAATGCACATCACACCACACAACATAAGCAAAAACAAAGGCCATGAGAAACCGGCAACTTATTGAAAGCAATAAATTTAAAGCTCATCACTGGTCATTCTCATCAGCTTGCAGCTTCATGCTCCACAGGTGATCAACTAGATCATCCTGGAGGTTTTTATTCATCATTGGACATCTTACCTCCCTATAGCGATACATGAATTGATTTAGCCAGTTTGGATTGCGATGAACAGAGGTGCTTTGATCAGGGATTATGTCATATATATGTGCCTTTTTTGGTATGGTGGGAATGTCATTCGGATCAAATGGCTCAGCTGCATCTTCATCATGCTCATCTTCAACAATCATATTATGCAAGATAATGCACGTCATCATGATGAACTGAAGATTCTCCTTACTCCATCCACGAGATGGCCCTCTTATGATTGCCCAATGAGCTTGAAGAATACCAAAAGCTCTCTCCACATCTTTTCTGTATGCTTCTTGCATCCTTGTGAAATGTTTTGTCTGCGACGTCCTCGGGTTTTTGATTGCTTGAACAAATACGGCCCATTTTGGGTAAATGCCATCAACAAGGTAATAACATTGCCCATAATGCATATTTTGTACTTCATAGCTCACCTGAGGAGTTTCACCACGAGACACATCATTAAACAAATGTGACTGTCCAAGGACATTAATATCGTTTAGGGAACCTGGAAGGCTGAAGAAGGCGTGTCAAATCCAAGTATCATAGGATGCCACTGCTTCTAAGATGATTGTTGGTTTCCCCTTATAGCCAGTATACTGTCCTCCCCATCTAGTGGGACAATTTTTCCACTGCCAGTGCATACAATCGAGACTCCCAATCATTCCCGGAAATCCTCTTTCTGCTGCCTTATCGAGAAGCCGTCGCAGATCTGCCGGTGTTGGTCGGCAAAGGTAATGCTCATGGTACACATTCCATTTTGCTCTGGTGAAGTGTTCCAAAATCTCGATGGCAGTGGATTCTGCAATATCCATGTAATCATCAAAGAAGTCGGCTGTGACCCCATATGCGAGTTGTCTCTTGGCGCATGTAAGCTTTTGTTCAGTGGATAGGCCGACTCTCCCAGTCGCATCTCTTCTTTGAACAAAATATGGATCGTAGTTGGCCACATCGTGCATCATCTTGTCAAAGACCCAAGGTTGCATTCTGTATCGCCTACGAAATATATTTGGTTCGTACCTACGTGGATCCGTGAAGTATAGAGCTTTCAGACGTTGATCCATGATCTCTCTATTTCTAGAAGTATACGAACGACCTTCCGAAGAACCACCGTACCCCATTGTGAATCCTCATCTTCCAGATCTTGGATTTGCAAGGCAGCAGCAGACATCATCATGGATCTTCGTTGGTTTCTCGTAATGGTCTCTTTTTGATCTTTCATAAACCATTTTGTCAAATGATTCATTGTAGAAAAACAGTTTCATAAAATCAAAAGGAAACAATATGAAGATTTTGATATGAGAAGAGTGTTGTGAATTTGTGAGGAATGAGGATGACAATGACCTCATATTTATGGACAATTTGAGATGGCATCAATAGATAAGATATGACACATGTCAGACAAATATAACCCGTAATCTAGATAACCAATTAGTGTTTGACATGTGACGACGATAATCACATCCGAACTCAGTTGTTTGTCGTATACACCGACACAACACAAGATAATATTTGTTAATAATTTGGTTGTTTGTCATATATGTCGACATAAAACGACAAAAAGTTAGTATGTATTTATTTATTTTAATTAAAATAATTATATTTAATTATAAGAATAATTTAAAATTTTGTGATAAAAATAAAAATTGTGAAGTTTTATTAACTTAATAAGGTTATTAACATATTATTTATATAATATTCATAAATATACCACCTATAACTTATTTTAATCAACAAAAGTGAATATAAGACCTCATATAGGACTCGTTGTTAGAGATGAGAAAATGAGTCCTAAATGAATAGTGCAACAAAGAGGTCTTATAATTGATATAGGACTCCAAATCCAAGACTATGGTTGGAGTTGCCCTAAAGGGTTCTAGGTGGTCCTTTGGCTTGTTAAAGCGGCCCATTAGCGGCCCGTAGCGGGTCAAGGCGCCCCTTTGGCGGCTTTAAGTTTTTATCAGTAGCCTCTTGTGACCCTAAACGTGTCTCGACAGCCCCTTAGCTGGTCTAGGCGGCCCCTAAGCGGGTCTAGGTGGTCCCTAAGCGGGTCTAGGAGGGTCAAGGTTGTCCCTTGGTGTAACATCCTGAATTTTGAAATTTCTCAAAATTGATTTTTCTTCTTAGAAATAGAAAGTAGATTTCGTATTTTTCGGTGAATTTTTTCTTTTTAGAAATAGAAAGTAGATGTCGTATTTTTCAAACTCGCGAGCTATTTTTACGATATTTCAAAGTTTCATCAAACTTCCGGCGAAATCGATTCGAGTGATGATGTGGCGCCTTTGACTTAGAGCAAGTTCATCTGTTGAGTTAAAATGAACATAGTGACTTGGGTCACTCTGGGTTACTGTGATTTGGTAGCAATTTTCACCCGTCTGAAACGTGAGATTGCTACCACGTGGCAGTAACTGTTTATTAAATTTAAAAAAACTTTTGTAAGTGTGAATAATGGTTCAATTGTAAATAAATAGTGATTATAAACAATATGAATTATTGATTTTTTTTATTCCATGACATTAAATTAACATGTCAAACCTAGAGAAGACACTACCAGAAGAAAGGCTTTAGCCAACGAAAATAAAAAAACCAGGCCGATGAAATTTTCGTTCGTCTGCTATAGTCAACTTTAGCCGATGAAATTAAAATGTCGTCGGCTAAAGAATTTATTTCGTCGGCTAAAATTCACAGACTTTAGCCGACGAAATTTTTAAAAGTTTAGCCGACGAAATTAAAATGTCGTCGACTAAAATGCTTTATATTTGCAGATCTGGACAGCGGCAGCTCATATGGGAAAAAAAACGGGAGGAAAAGTTTGGGTGTTGTCGAAATCTGTCCATAATTAGTTTGTGGAGCTATATATAGGTACGTATATGTGTATATATGTTGATTAATTGAGTTTTATTTGAGTTGATCGATTTTGAGTGTGATTGAGTTGATCGATTTTGAGTACGTTGAATGTATATATATATGTGTTGATCGATTTGGTTGATGATTTGATAATGTATATGAAGCTGTTGTTAATAAGTAGTAGATATATATATGTTAATTAATTTATAATATTGTGTTGATATGGTATGAAGTTGTTGATGATATATATGAGTTGATGATGATTTTGTGATGATGTTGATATATAATATTGTTATGAGTTGATTGATTTTGAGTACGTTGGATGTATATATATATATATATATGTTGATCGATTTGGTTGATGATTTGATAAGTAGTAGATATATATATATAATATGTTAATTAATTTATAATATTGTGTTGATGGTATGAAATTGTTGATGATGATTTTGTGATGAGGTAGATATATATATATATATATAATATTGTTATGTAATTATTAAGTATATATATATATATTTGTGTGTTTGTTAATTAATTTGTTGTTAATTAGTTGTAGCACATAAAATATATACGCGTACCAAATGAATTGAGATTTTATATATGACATGAAATTTAATTAATAATTAGTTAGCGTTATACATATATATTTTGTTATATTTTCAGAATATGGATAAGAGTTGGATTTCGCTTCCAAAATGGGACAAAAGATATGGTAAAAGAGTTATGAGTTTTCTGGAATATGCGCTGGCTAATGCTAACGGGAATACAATTTTCTATTGCCCGTGCACGAAATGTCAGTGTCGCAGCGAAATGCATCGATTTGCGATTGACAAAGTATGACAGCACCTGAGGAGTAACGGGTTTTGGGAGAAGTACACATGTTGGTTATATCACGGTGAAACATCATCAGGGGGTCCACATGATCATGACCAATTTTCTGAGACGGGCAGTACATCCAACAATCCAACAACGGCCTTCATCAACGACATGTTTTCTTATGAGACAGGTGTATGCGCTCAAGGACAGTATATGTCTGACCCGGTGCAACCCTTCCCTAGAGCTGTCAACACTGCTGGTATTGAAAAGTACAACAAACTGCTTACTTTCCAACAGACCCCTCTGTACCCCGGTTGTCAGAAGACCGTTCTTGAAAGTGTGATGGACGTAATGAAGATTAAAGTCGAGACAAAATCGACCGTGAAGGCTGTTGATAATTATCTACAGTACACTGCTTCGATGCTGCCCCATGGTCATCGTCTTCTTACCACTCATCGTAAGGTCCGATGTATCCTGAAAGATCTTGGGCTTTTCTACATCAAGATCCATGCATGCAGATATGACTGCGTTCTCTTCTAGGGTAAAGATCAAGAAGGGAATGACCTTGGTGGCCTTGACGCATGTCCGGTATGTCACACTGACAGGTATAAGCTGACTCCTGCAGGCAATAGGAAACCTGTGAAGGTACTTCGGTTTTTCCGTTAAGGGATAGGCTGGAGCGGTTGTACATGTCTTCACACACGGCCAAAGCTATGAGATAGCACGCTGATAGGGAATTGCATGACGAAGATACCCTTATACACCCTGCTGACAGGGAGGCTTGGAAGCATATAGACAAGGAGTTCCTCATTTTGCGTCAGAGGTCCGAAATGTGAGGCTCAGGCTCTCATCCGACGGGTTCAACCCTTTTAGCAACATGAGTCTTTAATACAGTATATGGCCGGTGATTTTGGTACCGTACAACCTTCCTCCATGGATGTGCATGAAGAAGGAATACAATATGTTGAGTTTGTTGATTCCGGGGCCGGTTATCCAGGGAAGTGTCTCGATATGTATTTGAGACCTTTGATTGAAGAGCTTAAGTTTTTGTGGGACGTTGGTCATCCCATTTATGACAAGTACATGCACGAGATGTTCCAAATGTATGTCATGGTTGTTGGTACCATCAGCGATTTTCCTGCCCGTGGGATGTTGTCGGGCAACGTTGTTAAGGGATACAAGGCTTGTCCAGAGTGTCTTAGCGATGAGGGGAGCAGCAGTCATTGCAACCAGATATGCAGATTGGGTCACCGTGCTTTCCTTCCATATAATCACGAATGGCGGTTCGATGACAAGGCATTTGATGAGACCGTAGAACACGGTGTGCCTCCCAGAAGATGGACGGGAGAAGAAATTTTAGCAGTGCTTAATGAGTACGATTTTGGGCAGCTCAGCAATCATCCTAATATTGTGGCGGCAATACCTGAAAGACCCGACAGGTACAAATTCTGGACACATAAGAGCATATTTTGGGAACTCCCATACTTGAGTAAGTTGTTGATCAGGCACTACCTAGATGTGATGCACATAGAAAAGAATGTTTGCGACAGTATAGTGGGCACAGTGCTAAACTTGGAGGGGAAGACGAAAGACGGTCCTAAGGCACGCATTGATCTAAAAAAAATGCAATTAAGAAGACATATGTGGTTGAAAGAAGGGAAGAAAAAAATGCCTCACGCTCTTTACACCGTGAAGCCTACCAGAAGAACGTAATTTTCAGGTGGATGAGTTCTGTGAAGTATCCTTCAGGCTATGCAGGAATATAGTCCGGTGTGTGAACTTCCGGGACAGTAAGATGTACGGGTTGAAGAGTCATGACTGTCATATCCTGCTACAACGTCTCTTCCCTGTTTTCATTCGACCGTTCCTTCCCCGTCAGGTGGTGGAGCCGTTAGTAGCGTTGGCAAGATTCTTCCAGAAGTTATGCACACGGGAAGTGAAAAAATCTAACCTTCGGGAAATGCAAGAGGACATCATTTATATCATGTGTAAATTTGAGAGGATATTTCCTCCAAATTTTTTTGACATCATGCCTCACCTGATGATCCATCTCCCGAGCAATTGTTGCTTACCGGTCCAGTACACTATACTTGGATGTATCCCATGGAAAGATACGTTTTTTACACCTGAATTCCTCAATATATATATATGTTCAATAATCATAACACTTTGCAACTTGATTTATAGGCAATTTGGAGACTACAAAGATTATGTGGCTAATAAATCCGCGCCTGAAGGATGTATAGCTGAAGCATATATTGCGCACGAGTGCGTCACCTACATGAAGTTGTATTTAGGAGCGTTGAAGGAAACTCCACAAACCATGCCGGTAGATGTACCGAAGTTCAATCTTTCCATACTCTCCAGTGACGTTGAAGTTTATGGAATTTTGTTAGACTCCTACAAGTTGCAACCACATGAGCTAGTCATTGCCCACTGGTGGGTATTGATTAACTGTCGAGAAGTTGAATACTGGAAAGACATCCATCTATATTGTCCAGACATTCATGGTGATCTCGAGTACCACAACAGGGAGTTCGCAAACTATTTTGGCGGCTGGGTATGTAATTTAATATTTCTATACGTATTGATATTTATTGCATAATTATCCATATTTACAGTTGAATGGTTAGTTGCAGATGAACCATATTGAATTTGATGGTCACTCAAATTGGTCGCACGAACTAAGACTTCTAGCGATGAAGCCGATAATGTCAAGAGTTTATCCGATGTGCAAGGTGAATGGCGTGCAATTTATATGTGAACAGAGAGACAGCAGACGGAGAACACAGAATTCTGGGGTGATGGCGCATGGTGGGCGGAATGGAGTTGACTATTACGGTGTTCTCCATTCAGTGGTGGAACTCATTTACGGTGAAGGCATGACAGTGCACCTCTTCAAGTGTAGATGGTTTGATACTAGCCCGCAGAGCATGAAGACCAATCAGTACGGAATATTATCGGTGAACACTGCTACAAGTTCTTACGAAGATGACCCGTTCGTTTTTGCCACATCAGTAAAACAAGTGTTTTATCTTGATGACCTTGCTAAGGGTGACGCGTGGAAAGTAGTCAACATTGTGCACCCTCGAAACATTTACCGAGCGGCTACACTTGGAGAGGCCGAAGACGAGGAAGAAGATGTTGCGTATCAAGAGCCCAACGCAATAGGTATTCCTAACTCCTCTACTGTTCGCCTTAATAATTTTAAAGCGGGTCGTTCGGTGCGAATTCGTGATGAAGAGCCAAAGCTTATTGATGCTGATCCAAATCAAGAAACAGACGAAGACTCTAGCGATAAGGAAAGGCATAGACTACCAGAAATTAATTCTGACACCGAAGAAGACTCATCGGATGATTCCGATTACGAGCCTTAGTTTTAATTTAGAGGACGTAATACATTAATTTGTAATAAAAAAATAATGTATTACTTTTATAGTTTACATATGTTCAATTCATATTTCTGTTATTTTATATGAATTTTGGTGATATATGAACAAAAAGTTAGTATGGTTTAAACCTTCTGTTTTTTTTAATGTATTTTTTATACTTTAGCAGACGAAATATACCATAATTCGTCGGCTAAGATGCGGATATGCCGACGGAATATACTATAATTTGTCGGCTAAGATTGTTTAAGCCGACGAATTGTGGTATATTTCGTCGGCTAAAACAATCTTAGCCGACGAAATATGCTAGTGTATTCGTCGGCTAAGATGCGGTTAGCCGACAAATACCCTAATATTTCGTCGGCTAAACCCTAAACCCTAAAATTTTTATACGACTTGTTGCATGTCATCAGTTTGAAACTATTTTCAGTTGAAGGTCCGGCGAAAATACGTAATTTAGACGGTCCAATGACCTTTTCCGTGCGTTTAGGGGTTTGACTTAACAGATTGACCGTCCGGATCGAGCCCTTAACCTTGTCGGATCAAGTTTAATTTTTTTTCATACATGTATTTTCTCATGATGGTCAGATCTGACGGTCGGATTTTCGGTTCTCAAGTTTCATTATCACAATCACAACATGCCTACTAATGTTGTATAACTTATTTACCAAGTGTTGAGTAAATGTTCCGTTTCAAAAACAAACTATATGTAGATCCTTCAAACGCAAAAAAGTCGTGAAATAAGATATGACCAGAATGGTTAAATACGTCCACGGTTGAAAAATCACTGTATTCCGGTAAAGTCTATGTGCCGATAGTTGCGGTCAATGCAATTTTCCAATATTTATCCCTATGGGTAGCCCTATTATCTGTGGTTATTTTCTATAAAATTTTTATACGACTTGTTGCGTGTCATCGGTTTGAAACTATTTTCAGTTGAAGGTCCAGTGAAAATACGTAATTTAGACGGTCCAATGACTTTTTCCGTGTGTTTAGGGGTTTGACTTAACGGATTGACCGTCCGGATCGAGCCTTAACCTTGTCGGATCAAGTTTAATTTTTTTCCATACATGTATTTTCTCATGGTGGTCAGATCTGACGGTCGGATTTTTGGTTCTCAAGTTTCATCATCACAATCACAATGTGCCGAATGTATAAAAAGTAATTTAGCCGACGACATTATTAAAAACTCGTCGGCTATAGTTAATACAATAAAATAAAACAGATAAATTGAAAATATTAAATAAAAATTACTAGCCGACGAATTTCAAGGTTAAGCCGACGAATTTCAAGGTTTAGCCGACGAAGTAATTATTTCGTCGGCTAAAGTTATTGGGACCGTAGAAAACCCAACAAAAAAACCCTAACGCCTGGTCCGCCTCCTCCGTGAATAACCAGTTGTGGTCCGCCTCTCCCTCTCCCTCTCCCGGTCGTCCTCTCCCTCTCCCGGTCTCCCTCTTCGTCGCCCTCTCCATGTCCCGGTCAGTAACTACTACTTCTCCGTCCTCACCTCCACCGTTAAATTCAGCTCCACCGTCTTTGCTGCCCAGCCCAACCCTGCCTCCCCGCCCAGCCCAACCCTACCTCGCCGCCTAGCCCAGCCCTGCCTCGCCACCCAGCCCAACCTCGCCGCAGCTGCCATATTATTAAGGTCGGAGGTAAAAGTATGAACCCTAATTTATGTGTTGGTTGAATTGTTTTGGAATTAGTTGATTTGGTGTGAATTGTTGGTGTGAATTGTTTTGGAATTGGTTTATGCATGTGTTTTTGAAATTACGGTGTTTTTGACCTTTGGAAATTTGTGGTATTATGGAATTTGGGAATGATTAATGCTCAATTGGGTTGGTAATGATTTGGAATATTTGATATGGGGAAGGGTATAGAATTTGAATTTGAAGTATGAAATCGGAAAAAAAAAATTACAATTTGAAGTCAATTAATTGAACTAGTCTGCTAGTATGCTTATTTAATTGAATTGTTGTCTTGTTAAGTAATGAATTGCTGGAAATTTTAATTGGAATAGAGTACAATTTAGTTAGTATTTTAAACAGCTTTGATTCAAATTAATATTTTAAACAGGATGAGCGGTAATTTTAGATCGACGAAGGGTTCAAAGGGCCAAAGGTCTGAATCGTCTGAGGGAACCTCTAGCAAACCTCAAACGTCGTTTCGGGGCCACATGATAGCCAGACATGTGACCCTTCTGGAGACGGCGCAAAGGCAGCCGCAGAGCGTTTCCTATTCCTCGAGGCAGCCGGAGGTGCCTCCTTCATCGAGGCAGCGGGGCGTCCCTCATTCCTCGAGAGAGCTGTGGCCTCAGACCCAGACGGAGGTGTCTGCACTCCGTATGCCTGAGATACACCGGCCGCCCACTCCGGGTCTTACTGCTTCGGATGGTGGGTCATCTGGGGTACAGATGCCGCCGCCTCATCTATTCATTCCACGGATGATACCGGCCTTACCTGCAGTCGATGGCTCATGGACGCCGATTTATCTACTGGCCCCACCAGTGGCTCCATCAGCGGCGTACCGGTTCGTGCCTTTTGATAAGCCTCTTATTTTCGTGAGGGTATCATCATTGGCAACAGAGACGGAATCCGCCGCATCGCCCTCAGGTAATAAAAGATGAATGATTTGTTTTCTTGTAATTAATAATAAAGGGTCTCCGATTTTAATAATCAATTTGGTTTATCATGTGATAGGCACCGTCAGAGCGAAGCCGGCAAAGAAGAAGAGAGGCCCCGTCACAGGGAAGGCTCTCGAGAAGACCGTCAGTACCTCAGGGAGGATCGTCATCGGTACTGACGGGGATTGCGAAATAGTATCGGGCGGGAAGTCGAGGACGTACTCCGGTCACGTGGGAGCGCTCATTAGAGATATAGTCCCTATGTTGTGGTCAGACTGGGGTGAGGTCCCGCAGGAGGTTAAGGACATGGTCCACAACGCGATGTCGGTGAGTTTACAAAATTCCTTAATAATATTTTGTATTACATTGTTGATTTCTCGAAAAACTAAACTAATAAACGGTTAAATACATGTGTGTTTTGACATTCCCGAGCACCTGAAGAACAGCTGGACGGACGTTGTGCATGGGGGAAGGTACGTTGGGAAGTTAATGAAAAACAAAATTGTATGTGATATTAATAATATTTCTAATATTTTTGTTGTATCTGTAGGTACAAGGAATGGAAGAACGAGTTGCGGACCCACTGGACTACGTATGGGAACGCACGTCTGGTACCCCTGCTGAGTTCCAGTACAGGGAGTACGAGTGGCGTTGGCTTCTGACATCAAAATTCAACAACCCTCGGAAACAGGTATTTAAAAAATTAATTAGTTAATTTGTCATTAAGTAAGTGGGTTTTTAAATTTTTTACTAATAGTTTTTTTTTTTTTGAAGGCCGTTTCCCAGGCGAACGCTCAGAACCGGCAACGCAACACAAGGAACCATCATGCTGGTTCTAGACCGTTCGCTGTCTTCATGAACGAGGCGACCAGGGAACATTTAGAAGTCAACCGGTACGTCTATACGTACGAGAAGACATATCCTGACGCCCAAGAGGATATTGTAAGTTATCTTACATTTTTAAATTTTTAATTTTACTTATATATATGTTAATTAATAATTTTTTTCCTATCCAATTAGGCGAAGGTGAGGGAGGCTAGTGACGAGGTGATGAGTGCTATAATGAGGGAGACATGGCCGGACACGCAAGTGGAAGAGATGTCCGAAGCCATGTCCCGGATCGACACTTCGGATCCGACGGTTGGGGCGAGGATCATGGGCACAGCATTCCCACCGCGAGCAAACAAGTTCTACTGCCGAGGTCTAAGAAAGAAGGGCGAGGGGGTCCTGAAGACCACTACAGGATTTCAACGAAAGACAGCCTCGACCAGCAGTAGGACCACGACCACCAGGACGACTCAGCTAGTGTCGGAACTTCAGAGACTACAGAACAACAAGCTGCTCAGGTTGCCTATAATGCCGAGCAGGCAACCTATAATGCCGCGCAGGCAGCCTATAATGCTGAGGTACATGCCATCCAGCAGGCCCAGCAACGACAAATGTTCCAGTACATGCAGGACTTTACAGCTGCCCAGCTTCAAGGACTTCCGGCTCCGCCCATGCCTCCGGCTATACCGCTACCCCAGCCGCTGCAACCTCCGCAGCAACCTCAGCAGCAGCCCCAGAAGCGGATATTAATTAGACGATCTAGATTTTGTGTAGTTGATGAATTATATAGTTTTATGTGCTTGTTGTTAGTTATATGAAATTGTTTTGGTGTATTTTGCAGCTTGCTTGGAATGGTAATTTAGAATTTCGGGTTTTTTTTTTATACTGGAATGGACTTAAAGCCGACGAAATATGCCATAATTTGTCGGCTATAATAATGTTTAGCCGACGAATTATGGAATGTTTCGTCGGCTAAACCCTCCTAAAGCCGACGAAATACGGTATGTTTCATCGGATTTAGTTATTTTTTATTTTTTTTATTACATACTATAGCCGACGAATATATTAAGCGTTTCGTCGGCTAAAGTCTCAGACTATGGCCGACGAAACATTTTGTCGGCTAAGTATGAGAGACTAGCCGACGACAGAAGACGTCGTCGGCTAGCTATAGGACAATAGCCGACGACGGGTTATAGTTTCGTCGGCTAAAGTCATCGCCGACGACCCTTTCTTGACAAAACTATAGCCGACGAGACTTTGTCGGCTAAGATCTTAGCCGACGAATTAAGCTAACAAGCCGACGAAAATTTTTCGTCGGCTAAAGTGCTTGTCCTGGTAGTGAGAGATGGTTGTGGGTAATGGGTCTGTGATATTGGGGTATAATGGTTATGATTTCATGTTCGTCAGATTGTCTCATTAAAAATCCAATGGATGTCATTTATTTGTCCCATTTTGTCTCACATATTATGTTCCGCACTTGAGCTGTTAGAATGATGAGATTGACAATATACGTTTTTTTATATATCAACAAAATAACTCAATATAATAACAAGTATATTATGAATCAAACTTATAATCTCCGAAAGGACATTGATGCCACTACACCAACACCAAATGATGATCAAATACGGTGATGAGCTAATATAAGCTTTGTTCATGTTGATGCAGTAAGTAAAATAAGATGTAATTTTTAATAATTTATAGTCCTGGGTTGTAATTATATAATAATTAAGTAATAATATATTAAAAAAACCATTGTAGGGTGAAAAGAAGATGTCATTGCAGCCTAGCTTGTAGAGTGAAAAGAAGATTCAGCCATTGCAGCCTTGTTCTGGAAAATTATATATGTTTTACATGGCAACAACCCACTCCGCTGTTAAGAAGCCCGACGGGATCAGACTCAACTTGGAATTGCTAATGGCCCTTTTGATCAAGCAAGGCTGCAAGGGAGAGCAGCCACAAATTCTCAGAATTAACAGAGCATGCAGAGACACCCCAAAACCAGAAGAAGGGATTCACCTTGGGTAAATTTGACCCCAAAGATTTGATATTTGGGCTTCTCAAGTTTACATCAGGCCTTTGACCTGTTCAGAGGTATACACCTAACCTGACTTGTTGGTTTCCTATTGTGTGTTTTATGTCATTTTTCATGTTCTGGATGTCAATTCTGTGCTGTGTTTATCTCACATTTTGCGTAATTTATAGTTTCCTTCAACATCATGGCGATCATTTACATTGTGGATTCATGGTTGACTTTTGGAAATTTCCTATGCAAAGCTAGATGTGTTGAATTTAGACTTCAATTTATTTGATCTGAATACTTGACTTGACTATTAGGCTTCAGGACTTATCAGGAAATATATATTTTATTATCCATGATTTTGTGGAAGGAGAATTCAACACGAAATTGGGAATTGTAGAATAAAGAACTAGGAACTGGTGACTAACAAAGTCCACATTAATGAGAATGCGGGAAAAGATGATATCCTAGAATATCAGGAATCGATCAGCTAGTTTTGTCTCAGCTGGAGACCTCTAGCTGGAGTATATTCATCAACTTTTCTTTTTACTTTCTCTCCTCAAGAGGCAATGGCTAGCATGAGTGGTAACATCAGAAAAGAATTTTGTGCTCTAATTTGCTTAATATCTTTATTTAGCTTCTTTTTATCTTCATCTCTTGCAACAGACACACTAACACCTGAAGGCACACTGTCAGTCAATCAAACCCTGGTTTCAGCTGGTGATATTTTTGAGCTTGGCTTCTTCAAAAGTAACTTTTCAGGTGGTTACTATCTGGGAATTTGGTTCAAAGCTGATGCAAACAAGGTTGTTTGGGTTGGTAACCGCCAAATTCCCATATTGGACACTTCAGCAAGTCTTCAAATACTATCTGGGAATCTGGTTCTTACAGACCGGCATCAAAAGCCTTTACTTGTTAGTACAGGAAATGTTGCCATGGCCATAAATACAACTGCAGTACTTCTTGACTCTGGGAATTTTATCCTTGAAGAAGCAAATACAGGCATGATTTGCAATTTCGAGTTTTGATAGGCTTCCCTAATGTTTCTGTTTCTAACAATTATCTATATTACATACGCCTTCATCATAATTTCTTTGAGCACATTTGACTCCAAAACCATTTTGATGTATAATTTTTTCAATTCCAACAACGTTCTTTATTTTAGAACCTCAATATTTCCTTTTAAAAGTGACATTTACTTGTTTGGATCATACAGGTACTATGCTATGGCAAAGTTTTGATGTTCCTACTGATACTTATCTCCCTGGTATGAAACTCGGTTGGTATCAGCTTAACAGTTACCAGCCACTCTTTCACTTTTTTGTTTCTTGGGTGAACCCCCAAAATCCTGCTCCTGGAAACTTTACCTTAGCCATGCACAGGATCAACTTTACAAAGCTTTCGGTTTGGCAAGGAGATAATAATCAAATGGATGTTGGTTTTGGGATGGACATAAAGTGCAGTTTATTTTCGATAACTCAACAAGTGGAAATGACTACAATTTTAGTTACCATTCCAATGCAGATGAAGCCTACTTTACTTTTAGTGGCAATAAAACTTATGACCTCATGTGGTTTGTGATGTCCTCCACGGGAAAGCTAGATCAGTATTTTATGGTAGATGGGAAGATTACTTCTGCGAGTAATGCTGTGTGTGATTTAACTGGGAGGTGTTTGAATTCCCTACCATTTATGTGTAAGAATGGTGATAGTTTTTTACAGGTGAAAGGTTCACTGCCTTCTACTTTTAATAGTGGTTCTATAAATATGGGGACTAGAGATTGTGAATCTTGGTGCCGGAGCAATTGTTCTTGTACTGCATTCGCCTCACCTGATCAGAATGATCAAGTATGTCAACTTTATTATGGGAGTAGACATGATTTATTGAAGATCATAGAGAAGGAGGGGACAGCAGGAGTCATATACATCCGTGGTGGGGCTCCAAGTGGTAAGTCAGAAATTAATAAGATTGTTATTTCATGGTTTTATTTTATTTTATTTTGAGACAGCCGGCTGTTGTCAAATTAGGATTTTAGATGGTATCAGACCACACTTTCAAAAATTTCCAACTTGATTGTTAGCTTGGACATATAGCGATTGGGATCACTGAGGACTTCCTGTTGAAGTGAATGCCCATCTATTGGATTAAGACTTCTTTTTTCATATTGATTGTTGTCAAGGCAAAGTATTATTCTTTTAGTTTCTGAAAATTTAGTGAAAGATAGTACAGCTCCTTGATGTGAAACAAGAAAGGTTATATACCACTTACTAACAAAATGATGGCATTGTCTTCACTCTTCAGGTGGTAAGAAGTGGAAACTCGGGTTAGCTCTCACGGTTTCTTTGGCTTCCCTCTTGGTTCTTGTTCCAGTTTCTTTATGCTACTATCTGTGTTGGAGAAAGGGGCACAAAGGTTAGAGTTGATTTGATTGTTGGATCTTATGGGGCGTACCATTTGATTTGCACTCTCTCACAATATATATACCTGCACACTTAGAGTGAGGGAAATAAAGGGAGTGCAAAGAGCTCTCCCCCTATCGATCTGACACTTTATGCCCATCTTTTTTTTTCCTACTGAAAAAGGGCAACCTTGTGTTAATGTCATCAGAAAACTCAGTACCAGATGGCAATATCAATTTGGAACAAGCGAGTTTATTCCACATGGCTACTAAGCGTCACCAGTTCAGCAGAATGCAGTTAGAGGTGCAAATAACATGGAGTTGGGCAGGCAGAAGGATCAAGATCTTCCCTTGTTTAGTTTTTCTACAATACAGACTGCAACAAATTACTTCGCGGAGTCTAATAAACTCGGGGAAGGTGGATACGGGCCTGTTTATAAGGCAAGGTTTCAGTTCATCTTATGTAATGCTTCCTTACCAGATGATTAGCATGTTATGTTGCTGAGGTGTTAATCTGGTACAACATATACAAAAGTGAATTCACCAGTCAATGTCCCAGAATGACATTGCAGCAACATATACTCTGGATAAGTCTGTCAAGAAAATCCCTGCAATTTATTTGGCAGTGTAAATATCTTCTTAACCTTCAAAGTTTTACATTATGAAAACAGGGTAAGCTACAAGTAGAAAGGCAAGAAATTGCAGTGAAAAGACTGTCCAAAATTTCCCGCCAAGGGTCAGAGGAATTCAAAAATGAAGTCTCAGTGATCTGTAAGCTCCAACACAGAAACTTGGTTAGGCTTTTGGGATGCTGCATTGACGCAGAAGAAAGTATACTAATTTACGAGTACATGCCCAACAAAAGCCTGGACTTTTTCATTTTTGGTTAGTGCATGTTCTCCTTCAGCATGCAACATGTCCTATATGCTTCATTTTCTTGTGATCCTCTTCATATATTTTCGCTGGAGTTTACATGGTGAGAGGAATTGGTGCAGATTCAACCAAACGGCTACTTTTGGATTGGAGAAAGCGCGTGAACATTGTGGAAGGGATTGCTCAAGGCCTTCTATATCTTCACAAATACTCCCGATTAAGGATCATTCATCGTGATTTAAAGACCAGTAATATCCTGTTGGACTGTGACATGAACCCAAAGATTTCTGATTTTGGCATGGCAAGGATTTTCCGGGACAATGACACTAGAGGCAAAACAAGCCGGGTTGTTGGTACATTGTAAGTAAATTTTTCTGGAGACTTATGTGCTCATATCAGTTGGTCTCTTTTTGCAACAAAACTACTTCTACTGCATTTACCAACACATACTGATTGGCGTCTCTATTAAACTCAGATCCATCTAAGTGTTAAACTTTGTAATACATGTTAGTCCAACTTTCCTTCCTTTTTTAATGCATTTTTTCCTCTTATTATCAGTGGTTACATGTCACCGGAGTATGCCATGGATGGTCTCTTTTCTGAAAAATCTGATGTGTTTAGCTTTGGGGTGATCCTATTAGAGATTGTAAGTGGCAAGAAGAATATAGCCTTCTTCGAAACTGATCATTCGCTGAACTTACTCGGCAAAGTAAGCAACTCCTTTCCTGAACTTATCCAATCTTTAATAATGTGTTTATGCATTTGTTTCTGATACTTTTGAATTTTGTTTATTTTAGGCTTGGACTTTGTGCAAAGAAGGTAACGGGATGGAGTTGATGGATTCGACACTGCATGCTTCTTGTTCAAACAGTGAAGCTATCAGATACATACAGATGGGTCTTCTGTGTGTCCAAGAAAGAGCTATTGATCGACCAACCATGTCTGATGTAGTTTCTCTGCTAAGCAATCAGTCATTTGCTCTGCCAATTCCAAAAGAACCTGCATTTCTGAGTCAGCTAAGTTCCACTAATGCAGATTCATCTTCAAGTAGGCAAAGACATTACTCTCAGAATGATATAACCATTTCAGAAGTGCATGGCAGGTAGCAAAAGTTAAGACTTCACCTGGCTGAAGAGTTTGTATTACTTTTACAAAAGTAACTATTTACTGTTACGAAAGAAAATGCACCTGTAACAATAATCAAAATTGTACCACATTATTTTAGTAGCAACATTTTCTTTTTATTAAACAAATTATTGAAATGTTACAATGAGTCTATCGGGAACTCACTCCTTTTTACAAAAAAAAAGGGGACTGATGTTAACATTTTTCTGTGTGGTAATGTTTGCATGTGCGACACGTGTGCTGAGTCATTTCATCAAAGAGTTTTCTGGGAAATTAAAAGGCATAAAACATAAAACCAATGCCACTGGACTCAGGAATAGACCTGTAAATGGACCAGATCTTGATTCGGACCCGTTCCGAATCCGTGGTTTTTAAATGGGTTTGGATCGAAAATTAGACTCGTTGATCCGTTAAGGACCCGGATCCGTTAACCCGTTTATTAAACGGATCGGATACGGATCGAGGTTGATCTGATCCGTTAAGGACCCGGATCCGTTTTAAAATAATTAAATAATATTTTTATAAATATAATATTATTGATAATATTAAATAATATAATAATTATTTAGATAACCTAAACGTCTAAATTGCGTCTAATATGATTGCTGATGCTTTGGCAAAGAGTAGTATCTCCCATGTTTTGAGCTTCATAAGCTTTGAAGACCCCTTGTGCATGCTGCACAAGCCTTTCTTGATGATTTGAGTTCTACTATTAGAGTTAAGAGATCTGCTTCGTGCTTTAATATGTTTAGTTGTTGGCTTTTTTTTATCTCGTTTTAGCTCCGTTTGTAACCAAAAATAAATAAATTGCGTTTAAAGTATGATCATTTGAAGGTTAATGATGCGTATGTTCTTTTCATGTTCTTTGCTAAAAACATTGGAGGTCTAGTATTTGAATATATTAGTTTATTGTTAAGGAGTATTTTGGCATGTAATTCAATTTTTAATGTAAGTCTTTATTTTGTTATAATATTTCATTAGTGTTTTATAAAAATTTATGATAAAAATAAGAAATTATTATTTAAAATTTGAAAATATTTATTATTATAAACGGATCGGATTAACGGGTCGGGTATCTGTTAACCCGCCGGATCCGGATTTGGATCTAGCTATCAAAGATCCAGTGGGTAACGGGTCGGATCCGGATCTAAAATTTCTATACGGATCCGGATCCGAATCTAGGTCGATCCCCTCCAGA
The DNA here is from genome assembly GCA_010134655.1 of Fragaria nilgerrensis. NCBI lineage: Eukaryota > Viridiplantae > Streptophyta > Magnoliopsida > Rosales > Rosaceae > Fragaria > Fragaria nilgerrensis. The sequence continues at coordinate 27,651,091 of CM020978.1, read as the reverse complement.
TCCGGTCTATTTGCAGGTCTACCCAGAAAGACACTTTTGATAAACTCTGTTTCAGTTGAGCGATTTTGGTCTTTGCATAAGCAGCTAAAGTCGCTGTCTTTGGTGTTGGTTTCCCAAAAAATCTCCTCAATCAGAAGCTTCATTAGTTGGTTTGATTAGAGTGGATGCTGTTAAAGAATAGCAAGGAGAAGACTTTGGAATTTTCAGATTTGATGGCTGATGAGTGTGACGACTTGAAGATTCTTCTCAATCTATCATCTTTAGTTCTTTACTTCTGGGTTCTTTCTCCTTTCAAAGGTAAAAAGTGATTTTTTTTATTGTATATATGTTGCATGATACATCCTTTGTTTGGATGCCAATTGTGTTTTGTACTTTTATCCAGGTAAATAGTTAGGGTTGTGATTTACATTGATGTTGATATAGTTTACTTTGATTGGGTTTTACCGCATAGGTTCAGAAAGCCAGTCTAGAAAGTGTCTTTAATTGTTTATAGGATCCTTGTTTATACCTATTACATCACCATTACGCTCTAGAAGTTTCACTAATCTTTCAGTGATTAGTTTGATACTCTTTCTTGTTCTGACCGCTACCGTTGAAGATAGGGTCAAATTTCATCCATGTAATGTCATTCCTATTAAGACTAAACTACCGATAATAAATTAATAATTGACTAAGGAACCCGCCAACAATGCAGGATTGTTGTATACAGTTTGAAGAACTAGCTAGCTCATTATATCAAGACATATGTATATACAGATAGTTATAGTTTATACATACATAGCTATAGTTAGACATGTACATGTTTATTAAATCATTTAATAAACATTAACCTTCTTATACACTTCAATCATATTCTACAAACATATTCTACGAATTTGACTAAAAAAAAAGAGCCGACGAATCCGTGAAAAAGTTAAGTACTCCAAGTTCTATTTCTATATTGTTTCTGATTATTATGTTTTTATCTCATGGAATAGACCGAATCTCGAATACTTTTATGATATCCAACCAGAGTCAAATACAGAATATCATAATAATGGTAGAAATTGAATAATTTTTTGTTTTGATATCCTACAACAAAATTTCGTAAGTCTAAGTATAATTTATCAATGGGAGAAATGCCCAAATGCACAAAAACAAGAAAATTAAAGCCTATTCCAATGAAACTATTATCTTTTAGCCCATTCCAATGATTCTTATTAAAAAGACGTTATTCTCCATTTCTTCACTCCAATCCCTCCTTCATCTCTAGCTTTCTCCATTTCTGTTTTGATTTCTTTATCTCTAAAATGGATTCTTGGAGCTTCGTCGACAACGTCAAGGCCGAGAAAGCCAGCGCCATGCGGAGGTACAACCGCCTCCGCACCATCGCCAGGCTCTTCCGCCTCGCTGAGCTGTGCCTCGCCGCCGTCCTCCTCTCTTAGACCTTCTCCCACCTCCCCTTCGCCCTCCCGTCTCCATCGACTACCTCCACCTCTTCTCCAGCATCGTCTCTAGCCCCTTCTTTGTTTTCCTCATCTGCAACGCCATCATCGTCTCTCTCTTTGCCAAGTCCCGCCACCTCACCACCGCCCCTCCAAACATCGAAGTCGAGACTCACCTTTACGATCCAGTGACGATGGAAAGAAGTCGAGCTCCAGTGACGACGTCGTCTCGAAAGAGGAGGTTGTGTATGATATCATTGATATGTGAATTAACATATCAATTAAGTATGGTATGTTGACCAAGGTTAGGGGTCGAAGAGAATAGCTAGGTTGCATTGTTGTGGTGTCTTTTGAAATTAAGTATGGTATGTTGCATTTTTAGGGTCAGTAATTGATTATTTTTTTGGTAAATCTTCTTTTCTATTACATTAAGCTGAAATAAGTTGATTATTGAGGGTCAGTAACTGATTATTGGGGGTCAATAACCGAGTTCCATGTGACCGGAATCTGGCAACAGGAGAAAATTTGAGTTATTAGGGGTCAGTAATTGATTATTAGGAGTCAGTAACTGATTATTGGGGGTCAGTAACCAAGTTACCGATGACCGGAGAAAATTTGAGTTACTAGGGGTCAGTAACCGAGTTACCGGTGACCAGAATCCGGTAACCGAAATCCGGCGACCGGAGAAATCCGGCGGCCGGTGACCGGAGTCCGGTGAGATTCCGGCTAAGTATTATCTCTTTAATTTTATCTCTCTATGCATGTTTAAAGGGTGAGAGTAAAATAGTTTTAAAATAATATGGTTTGTTAAGACTTTAGTAAAGATTTGTGCATTTGGGCATAAAAAAAGTTACATTATATTGAAATAGGCTAGTGAAAAAGATTATCATTGGAATGAGGAATGAGAGATTTAATTAGTACTAAATGTGCATTTTCCCTTTATCAATTTCTTTCCATCTGTTGCAAATTCCACATGTATTTCACACATTCCACATATTAGGTAAAATTTCATGTGATTCAGTAAACATAATATAAATTCCATCATTGTTAGGCTCTCGATCCCTATGATTCGATGAAATGAGCAAATAATGGGTTTTTGTCTATAAATGGGAAATTAAAAAAATATTTGGTTGTGGTCTATCTGGCCAGTCTAGTCTTGCTTGAATCAAGCAGTCATCAACTTTGCCCTGTTACAGTCATGTCAGCAGTTAACAACATCAGTTATAGAGCTTTGAAGTTTTTACTGGACAAAAATTCAGTTATCAAAATGTCAATTTGATAGTTGCGTGTGAAGTTGATAGTTCCAGCAATCTTTTGTAATTAACCCGATGTTCTAAAAGCGCTAGGCAGGCGGTAACTCGTAGCTTAGAGCCGGGACAGCCTAGACGGGGACTAAGCGCGTTTTTTATAAAAGATTTATTAATTAAAAATATATATTTTATGTACTCAAATACTTAAAAACAGTCAAATATGGATAAATTATTCAACATAAATATTGTGAGACCTATTTATAGGATAAATTTATCCAAAATTTAGTATAACTTCCATATACGCTTCGATATTCTAATTCTAAACACAACATTCACTCTTAAACTCTCATGTTGCCCACAATATTAACCGGCCCATCACAAAAAAAAAAAAAAAACAAATTAACTAGAGAGCTTAGTAGCCTAGGCGGGCTAAACGCGGCCACCTAATTGCCCACAGTTTAGCACAAAGACCTAGAAGAAAAACGAAGCGGCTTGTTGTAGCCTAGGCCTAGACGAGGACTAGGCGGTCCTAAGCGGGGACTAGATGGTCTTAGGCGGTCCTAGACAGGGACTAGATGGTCTTAGGCGGGACCTTTTAGAAGCCTGATTAAACCATACAAATTTGACTAACAAACCAAACAACAGACCAAAGTAACCAGCCATTATTGACAATATACACGGGAAAACAAGGAACTAGTTAAGATCCTGTTAAGTGCATGTGGTCTTTATGTGGTCCAAGGAGCTTGAATCAAGTGGTGGTCAGCTTTGCACTCCTGCAGCCATGCTTGTTCCTCTAATTTGGTTGATATCATCATCTAGCTTCTTTACATTTTCATCTGCAACAGACACTCTTACAACGTCAGACTCATTGAGGGACAATCAGGTGCTGGTTTCAGCTGGTGGAGTGTTGAGCTTGGCTTATTCAATGAAAGCATTTCAGGCTATTACTATCTGGGGATTTGGTTGAGAGCTGATCCAACCAGGATTGTCTGGGTTGCTCGTGATAATCCCATACTGGATTCATCTGGTCTACTTCAAATCCTGTCTGGGAATTTGGTTCTCACAGACCGTCGACAAGTGCAATTGATACTCAACTCAGGAAGTCTTGCCAAGGCCACAACTGCTAACACAAGTGCAACACTTCTTGATACTGGAAATTTTGTCCTTAAGGAAGTGGATACAGGTAATACTATATGGCAAAGTTTTGATGTAGCGAGTGATACTTATCTTCCTGGTATGAAACTTGGGTTGTTTGGACAAGAGCTTCATACTATTGTTTCTTGGGCAAGCCCTCAAAACCCAGCTCGTGGCATCTTCACCTTAGGCATGAGCAACGATACCAGTAAGCTTTCAGTTGGGCTCGGAAATAATGGAGAGAGTATAGAGATCAGTTTCTGGGATGGAAATAGCATCCGGTTTATATTTGAAAATTCGACTGCCAATATGTACAATTTTAGCTTCCACTCCAATGCAAATGAAGCATTCTACACTTTCACTACCAGTAAGAATTACGACCTTGTGTGGTTTGTGATAAATTATACTGGAAACCTGGACGAGTATTATATGGTGGATGGGAAGATCTCGTCTGTGAGTCATGCTTTGTGTGCAGATTCAACCGGTGGTAATACTAGGACCTGCATTAATTCAATACCTTCTGACTGTGAAGATGGTGCTGACTTTTCTCAGATTAATGGTTTGCTGCCATCTACACCTAATACTAGTGGTTCCCATAATATGGTGATTCCTGATTGTGAAACTTTCTGCAAGAACAATTGTTCTTGTACTGCTTTTGCTTCAGTTCGGATTGGTCAACCAGGATGTCAATTTTACTATGGGAGTAAACAGGATTTATTGAAGAACATAGAGAAGGGGGCAGGGTTTATCTACATCCGAGGTGGTGGTCCAAGTGGTGAGTCCGAATTAACCCGACTAAAATGATTGTGCATATATATGCAATACTTTCCTATTGTCATTAGTTGATTAGTAAAGTTTGGTTCTCTTAGGTTAACTTTTGTTCAACACAACAATAGAGTTTTAAACTTACATATGAATGGTGACCTTGTCTGTCTAGATGCTAAGAAGTGGAAAGTCAGGTTGGCTGTGGCGATTCCTTTGGCTTGTCTCTTGGTTTTTGTTCCAATCTCCTTCACCTGCTATCTGTGCTGGAGAAGGCGACTCAAAGGTTAGAGTTTGTAGTGCATTAGCTCGACTACTTTGCTAAATTTAATTATGTATATAAAATAATAGGGGAGTGCTACTGAGTGCATTAAGTACTTTCATTAAAATTATTACTATAGAGTCTATAGTACTATGAGAATTTGTCTCAATAATTCTTTTGCCCGATTTTCCTCATCGAGAATGGCAGGTCTCCTCCTAAACAAAGAATTAGGTGTACATAAGGATCAAGAATTGCCCCTTTATAGTTTTGCCACCATAAAGAAGGCAACAAATTACTTTGCAGAGTCTACTAAACTTGGAGAAGGTGGATATGGGCCTGTCTATAAGGCAAGTATCGGTTCCCTGGCCTGCTTCACATATGATTTTTTTTATTTTGGTATTGCCAACGTCTTCTTAACCTTCTACATATTTGTATATCCTACTGGGTTAAACAGGGTGTATTACTAGTTGATGGACATGAAATTGCCGTGAAAAGGCTGTCCAAGATTTCCAGGCAAGGGTTGAGGGAGTTCAAAAACGAAGTCTCACTGATTTGTAAGCTTCAACATAGAAATTTGGTTAGGCTTCTGGGATGCTGCATCGAAGCAGAAGAAAGCATACTGATTTACGAGTACTTGCCCAACAAAAGTCTAGATTTCTTCATTTTTGGTTTGTCCCATAATCTTTTCAGCTATTAGCTATGCTCTGTTTCTTCTTTGATTGCGCTGTTGCAATATTCTTTTTCTTTGTTCACTGTGCAGACTCAATCAAACACGTTCTTTTGGATTGGAGAACGCGTGTTAATATTATTGAAGGGATTGCACAAGGTCTTCTATACCTTCACAAATACTCGAGATTAAGGATCATTCACCGTGATTTAAAGACCAGCAATATTCTCCTGGATAGTGAGATGAACCCCAAGATTTCTGATTTTGGCATGGCAACAATTTTCGGGGACAGTGACATCAGAGGAAGAACAAACCGGGTCGTTGGTACATTGTAAGTATATATAGAGAAAAATGTACACTCACGAGATTGATATGCTCATTTCTTTTGCTTTCTTTCTTAATATGATATTTGTTCCACATTTGCTGATCACATTGCTAATATCAGATTAACTGAAGTAATGACTACCGTCAATATTAAATATGGTATATAGAGCATGATTTTATCTGTTCTCTTTGTAATGCATTGTCTTCTGATTGTCAGTGGTTACATGTCTCCTGAGTATGTAACATATGGCCTTTTTTCCGAAAAATCCGATGTCTTTAGCTTTGGGGTGATCTTATTAGAGATCATAAGTGGCGAGAAGAACATTGCATTCTTTGAGGCTGATCACACCCTGAACTTAATCAGCAAAGTACGCAACCTTGAACTTATCTAGTCACTTTTTACATATGTGCATATATCTGTAGCTAATATTTTTGTAATTGAATTAATTATCTTAGGCTTGGCATTTGTGGAAAGAAGGGAGCAGCATGGAGTTAATGGATTCAACACTGCGTTCTTCGTGTTCAAGTGGTGAAGTTATCAGATGCATACATATAGGTCTTCTGTGTGTACAAGAAAGAGCTATTGATCGACCAACTATGTCGGATGTCGTTTCTCTGCTAAGCAATCAGTCATCTGCATTGCCTCTTCCTAAAGAACCTGCATTTTTGAGTCATTCAGGCTCCACTGACGTAGATTCATCTTCCAGTAGGCAAAGAAATCACTCTCAAAATGAAGTGACCATATCAGAAGAATGCGGCAGGTAAGAATACAAGAGTTCACCAAGGTTTTTAGTTCGTTATATTGTTGCCGCTGTAGAGTTCATCTTAGTTTGTATAATAGTTGTGATTAGTGCAAAAGGGAATGCTCATTTTTCACCTTAGTGGCACAATATTGTACATTTTTTAAGTCTCCTAGCTAGGGGAGAAATGGTATCAGAAATGTGATTGTTTTTTCACTCTTTAATTTCTGACCAATTCCCTGGATATGTCATCAATCTTCCTTGAGGAACCTCTGTGTTTCCTTGTTCAGTATATAAGAACAATGAATAGTTTTTTTTTTTCTATGACAAGAACAGTAAATAGTTGACCAAAAGGAACTTTACCAGGAAGGCAGGAATGACGAAAACAAGAAATAGTTAACCAAAAGGAACTTCACGTAATTGAAAAATGAAAAGATGATTAGCATCTTAGTCTTGGGCCAGAGAATCAGAAGGATCCCTATTATTGAATTCGGCCCAATACACATGATTACAGTCAGTTAGCTGGATGTTTTGCATGTATGCCACCTGTGCCATGCTAGACATCACTGATATCCCTGAAAACAGATCTCTTTCAGCATGTCTGATAGAGATGAAAGTTGTAAAGCGGGTTTATCTATGGCCTGGAGGTATTGTTTTGGGAGTTTTCCAATTCAAGGATTTCATATCATACCAAGTATTGTAGCCTTGGCTTGGTGAAAGCTAGAGAGCTTCCGACATTGATCCTTTTGTGCTTTGATCACTTTAGCGTTAATGGAAAACAGGCTCATCAAGCTAGCTATCATATATCTGGGTTTCTCTGTCGTTTCAAAAGGTTTGACCCAGCAGCTTGCTCTCCAGTTCTCTCCATGTCAATAGCCTTACCATAAACTCCAGGTAAATAAATAGTTGGCACTTGGCTCTGTTCTGCTTTTGTGATTTACTTGCGTGCATCATTTATTTGACTAGCTTAGTTGAATTTTTGTGCCTGTGTTCAGAAGAAAGTTAACAAATTCTCGATCGAATTAATTATTCCTAGAACTTATGCTGCTGAATCCACTGGGCTCCAGATGTTACATCATGTTTGAATGATACATGTTTTATTGCCCTTTTATTTTGATTCACTTGAGATTTGACTACGATAATTATATATTCTGAAACGGAGCTAACTTATATATCATTATATCTCCTAATTTCAAAATCGTACATAAGTAAAATATTTCAAATTATGACTAATACACCTGCATCTATCAGAATGCAAGACCACATTGTATTTCATTATCAACTAATTAAAGAACTAGCTAGCAGCTCCTAACAGGGGTTCTTAGATTTGTTCATTGGGCTTGCATCTCCTCTGTTTCTGTAATGGCCAAATTGTTTCTTCCTCTTATTTTCTTGACATCATTCATTACCTTCTTTTCATTTTCATCCCCTGCAACAGACACACTTACGCCTTCAGACACATTAAGAGACGGTCAAACCCTGGTTTCAGCTGGTGGAGTTTTTGAACTTGGCTTTTTCAATAAAAACTTTTCAGGTTATTACTATCTGGGAATTTGGTTCAAAACTGATGCCGACAAGGTTGTCTGGGTTGACCGCGACAATCCCATAATCGATTCATCTGGCCTACTTCAAATCCGGTCTGGGAATTTGGTTCTCACAGACCGTCGACAAGTGCTACTGATAGTCAACTCAGGAAATCTTGCCACCACTACAACCAACACAAGCGCAACACTTCTTGATACTGGAAACTTGGTCCTCAAGGAAACAGATACAGGTACCACCATATGGCAGAGTTTTGATTTGCCAACTGATACTTTTCTACCTGGGATGAAACTTGGGCTGTTTGGCCTAAACACAACTCAAAGAATGTTTAACATTTTGGTTTCTTGGGAGAACCCCAAAAACCCAGCTCGTGGCCTATTCACCTTAACCATGGATGTCCTCAACTTCACAAGGCTTTCAGTTTGGCGAGGAGATGGAGTGAAGATGGTAATTGCTTTCAGGGATGAACAAGGCTTACGATTTATTTTTGAGAACTCAACCAGGCATATGTACAATTTTAGCTACGAGTCTAATGAATATGAAGCCTACTACACTTTCAGCACCAGTAAGAATTATGACTTCATGTGGTTTGTTATGGGCTCAACAGGAAACCTGGACGAGTATTTTATGTTGGATGGGAAGATATCATCTGTGAGTCATGCTTTGTGTGAGGATTCAGCTGGTGGTAATTCTGCGAGGTGCTTGACTTTGATGCCAGCTATTTGTGTCGATGGCGGAGAATTTTCTGAGGTGAATGGTTCGCTACCATTTACATTTCATGGTAGTGTTTCCAATAATACTGAGCCTACTGAATGTGAAACTCTGTGCTCCACTAATTGCTCTTGTACTGCTTTCATTGATGAACCAATGTGTCAGCTTTATTATGGAAGTAAATAGGATCTGTTGAACATCATCGCAGACGGAACAGGGCTTATCCACATTCGCAATGGTGCTCAAAGCGGTAAGTCTAAAATTAATTAAATATATTTGTATATAGTTTGCCTAAATGGATTCTGCAAGTTTGCAAACATGTGGACGTGCCAAATAGAAACTCTTGCTGCTGTTTGAGTGGAGGCTTTGGTTGTAAAACTGAAGCAGAATTTGTTGTTTTGAGGGGTTTGGTTTTGAAACCAAGGAGTGAGGTAAGAACCACTTTTTTCTTAGGCCAAACCAAAGTGGCTTCTGTTGCGAATTGTAAGGGCCTTATATCTTGCTTGGAGCTTTGAATCCAGTATTCCGTCGTTCCAAAATGAAACCCCTTCATGCTGAGTGAATTTCAGTTTTCCAACCAAACCCCTTTGACCATATCAAAGAGGCTTAAATTTGGTCAGCTTGTTGATTTGTCTCACACATTTGATCAATTGGTTATGGATAATCTGAAGTTAGTAAGTATTATCAAGTGTTGACCCTGTTGTACAATAAGAATAAAGAAATTATGATATCATAAATAGTACAAACTGCGAACAACCCCTTTCCCTGGGATAAGATCGATATGTGAGCATCACTTGATTCAAATTCTCGTCTTGCCACACAGTTTATTCAAAATCATGTTTTTTCTTTTCTTTTATTGAAGGTGATAGGGAATTAATTGGAATTCTTTGGTTTGTTTGTTTGACTGTATGATGTGAATGTTTTTAGATACAATTATACAAAACATGGGGACAACCAAAGATATATATCTTTGACAAATCTTAAATGATATTCACCTACGCCTTCTGATAAACATCATGACTATTGATATACTATGTGTTTAATTAGGATGGCTGGTGAAAGTAATATAAAGTTAAGCTGATTGCATATAATTTTTTTTTTCCTGAATGTGAACCTTATCTCAGTAATCAGGTTAATGCATGTATCTTCTGAATTTCAAAGTCAGTAAACATATAATGAGAATCAGACTCATTTTCTTCTGTTCTGGATGATTAGTAGACAATTGAATAGGAATGGCTCATTCTGTTTCTTTCCATCTTGACTCTAGGTATGAAAAATTACCAATCTATTATGCTGTAACACAATTTCTGCTGACAAAAACTACTGTTTGCATGTCATATGTTTAGATGGCTAATCTGAACTATACATAAGATACATGCATCATATTTCAATGTGTGATGCAGATTTATGTTGGGAGAATGTATCAATTTCTATTTATAAATAAAGTATAATAATATCATGTAATTCCTTCAATTTTTTACGAGTTAATTTTCATTGATACGATCAGATTTGTTAATGATACTTACAAACGAAATGTTGATAACTCTCCAGCTGGTAGGAATTGGAAACACTGGCTAGCTATCATGGGTCCTTTGGCTTCCCTCTTGGTTCTTATTCCACTCTCCTTGTCCTGCCTTTTGCGCTGGAGGAGGCGATTCAAAGGTTTGAATTTGGCTATTGTAGTAAACAGGTTTCACTTTGCCTGTTTTTAGTTGGTAAATGTCACTGTTGGAACAGAAATACGGTGAGCGGTATTCACATTTTCATACTATAGTTCTGTGCTTAGACTCCTACACCTTTGGAATGTACAAAACACAATATTTGTGATTTACATTCTAAAATTATAGTCTGACTACTGAGATCCTATAGAGTTCCATTTTTATTTTGTTTTAATGGTTTTAAGTTGTCCTTCAAAATGAGGATTATGTGGACTTTTGAACAACAGTTGCATGGATACTTGTGTGTTAATTAAAATTTATTTCAGGTAAAAATTTAAACCTCATTCAAGTGTTTGATTTGAAGTTCCCCACTGGAGACCCCTACTAGTATATTTGAAAAGAAAACAAAATGTCAAACTTTTTTTCTTCGAAATCATAATCAAACAGAGAGCCTTCACTCCCTTTGATCAGTGTCATCTAATTAATATAACTAAAAATTAAAGTAGACAAGCTAGATGGCATTTTCAACTCTGATTGTGTGAGATGCTTTCAAATAGGCTCTGAGAATGTTTTACCAATGGATACTGATGGAGTTAGAGCTTCAAAGAAGATGAGATTAGGGAGACAGAAGGATCAAGAATTGCCTTTTTTTAGTTTTTCTACCATAAAGACTGCAACAAATTACTTTGCGGAAGCTAATAAGCTAGGGGAAGGTGGATTTGGGCCTGTCTATAAGGTAAGATATGAGTTCCCTATTTCACATTGCTTATATCAGAACTTGTATTTGTCATAGTCAACATCTCAAATCTAAACTCCAACTTGTTTTTGTAAAAATGTGGAATCAAACAGGGTCAGTTATTAGTAGAAGGGCAGGAAATTGCAGTGAAGAGGCTGTCTAAAATGTCAAGGCAAGGGTTGGATGAGTTCAAAACCGAAGTCTCAGTAATTTGTAAGCTCCAACACAGAAATTTGGTCAGGCTTTTGGGATGCTGCATTGAAGCAGAAGAAAGCATACTAGTTTATGAGTACATGCCCAACAGAAGTCTGGATTCCTTTATTTTCGGTTTGTTCCGAATCATTTATATTTAAATTTGCCCGTGTTTCCCATTCTTGTAATCCTCTTTTCTATAAATTATATTTGATTATGTTTGTTTACATAGAAAGATTGAATTGTGCGGTGCAGATTCAACTAAACAGGTACATTTGGATTGGAGAACGCGTATTAACATTATTGAAGGGATTGCTCAAGGTCTTCTGTATCTTCATAAGTACTCGAGATTAAGGATCATTCACCGTGAAAGACCAGCAATATTCTGCTGGACAGAGATTTGAATCCCAAAATATCTGATTTTGGCACGGCAAGAATATTTGGCGACAATGACACAAGAGGACAAACAAACAGAGTTGTTGGTACATTGTAAGCAAATATATATCCCTTCTTTTGGTTTATCGATCAGTTTTATAATGAAAATAAATGTTCTATGTTTAGTTAACACTTTGTTAATCACATCTATCATAAAAGTGGGATCCGTTTTTGTAAGTTGTAACTTGTAAGTGGTTCATCCCACCTGAGTGGCAAGTATGATAAATATATATATATATATATATATAGCCTTATAGCGTTGATTTATCTGAAAACTCAGTAACTAATGCAGCTCATCCATTTAACTTTAGTGGTTATATGGCTCCTGAGTATGCTATGGATGGCCTGTTTTCTGAAAAGTCAGATGTGTTTAGCTTCGGGGTGATTGTATTAGAGATCATAAGTAGCAAGAAGAACATTGCCTTCTTTCAGGCAGATCAATCCCAAAACTTGCTCAGCAAGGTAAGGCCTATAATTCCTCCTGCTGGCAAACAATTTGTAATGTCTACATGCATTTGTTGCCAAGATTCTGAAAATTTGATAACTCAGGCCTGGAATATGTGGAAAGATGACAACGGCATGGAGCTGATGGATTCAGCACTTCATGCTTCTTGTTCAAGCAGTGAAGTTACAAGATACATTCAGATGGGTCTTTTATGTGTGCAAGAAAGAGCTATTGATCGACCAACAATGTTGGATGTTGTTGCTATGCTTAGCAGTGTGTCATTTGCTCTGCGTGTTCCTAAAGAACCTGCATTCTTGAGTCAGTCAAGTTCCACAGGTGGAAATTCATTGCAAAGTAGGCAAACAGATTTGTCTAAGAATGATATAACCATTTCAGAAGAGCATGGCAGGTAAAAAACAGAAATAAGAATTTCCCAGGCTTTGTGGATAATAAGGTTGATGTACAGGTTAAATCAATTTATTTTACTTTGTATTAAATAAATAAATTTGTAATATAGCACAAGGAGATGCTCACATAAAACCAGGGAATTCTTCTTTCAATATTCATACACAGTGGCCATGCTATAGAAACCTAAGCTTTTGCTTTAAATAATTCAGCTAATAATGGGACAATCTGGCTGAATCTTTACATTTTGAACCAAAATTTTGGTACCTAGTACCATATCCAGTTAAAAGTATGGAATTCAGTGTTTCAACTTGGAGTCATGTTCAAGGTGCTTAATTGGTTTATTTATTTAGTTGTGCTGAAGCGTCATTAGATTTATATCTGTCAGAAAAAAATTGATGATTATACTCAATCTATGACTCTCACCATTTTTTTAAAGTTCTTTTACCTTTCTGTTTCTCCGCTGATCAACTGGTCATTTGCTCTACCTCTTCCTAAAGAGCCTGCATTTTTTACGCAGATTCATCTTCATTCTTCAAGTAGGCAAAGATGTATACTTCTCTCAATATGACATAACCATTTGTCCATTTCAGAAGAACATGGCAGGGTAGCATATGTTAGAATTCACCATGCTTTGCAATTAACATATTGCTGATTTGCTGTTCTTGTAAACTTTTAATTTTCTTGTATCAAAAGTGTAATGTAATGTAAATGGGCATGCGCATTTTTCACCCATTTATGCATTTTGACAACACATACTTTCAGTTGTTGTAGCAGCATCATAGATTAATGTATCATTAATGAGATCAATAAATCTATAAAGCATGGTGGGCTTAGTCCAATACATGTTTGCATGTGTGCCACCTATGCTGTGGGTTGTGGCTTAACTGTTTGCCCAGTAAAGACTTGAATTTTGAGATTTATATTTTACCAGCTCTGAGCATTTCATCAACTACTTTCCCAAAAGATAACCCACATCTTGAACAGCTTTCCTTATGAGTGTGAGTGTGGACACAGATGATGATCCCAGAACCTCTTGTGGGCTTGAACCACAAGAGTTTAAGCGAAGGTTTCTCAATCAGAGGTTGGATCAGAAGTAACTAGCATCTGTTTTCACATTTGGGTTTTTTTTCTTTTTTTTCTTTATAGAAGGTACAAACAACCAGCTTATAAGTTTTCCTGTTGAATATTGCATGCCATCAATGTTGTTTCATATATATGTCCATTAATTTTGCCTTCTATTTAGTTCTGTGCAAGTGATTGGCTTCACAATCTTTGTGATTATTTACATATGTATTCATATAGTTGACTTAGTTTGATTTACTGCATAGTTTCAGATAGCAATTTAGAAAGGGTTCCTGAATTATTAAGTTACTTAACCACTAGGCTCAGTTCCAAAACAAAAAAGTCAATAGTCTGTAGAAGTTTACATCAGCATTGAACATTGAATTGTAATATTTTATATCGCTATCGATTTTCATTACCCAGAGAATCATCTGATATCTGGCTTGACTAGTAAGAAATGGGCTAACTGGCCAACTCAAGATTTTCTTTTGGAATTCTTAACTGTAAATATTTGACTAATGAAGCTGCATCAGTGAGAATGCAAGGAAAAGGTATTGCATTTACTTAGAAATTACAATACTAGCTAGCTAGTAAGCTTGTAATTCATCTGGACCAGTCTAGCTTGCATTAGTTCATCTGCTTTGCACCTTCTCTGACTCTGCAATGGCCATGTTTCTTCCTTTCATTTGCTTGACATTTCTTAGCTGCTTTTCATTTTCATCTCTTGCAACAGACACACTTACACCTTCAGACACATTGAGAGGCAGTCAAACCCTGGTTTCAGCTGGTGGAGTTTTCGTGCTTGGCCTATTCAATGAAAGCTCTTCAGGCTATTACTATCTGGGAATTTGGTTCAAAGCTGATGCAAACAAGGTTGCCTGGGTAGACCGCGAAAACCCCATAATGGATTCATCTGGCGTGGTTCAAATCCGGTCTGGGAATTTGGTTCTCACAGACCGTCGACAAGTTCTACTGATAGTCAACACAGGAAGTCTTTCCACCACTACAACCAACACAAGTGCAACACTTCTTGATACTGGAAACTTGGTCCTCAAGGAAGCAGATTCAGGTACTACTATATGGCAGAGTTTTGATATTCCGACTGATACTTTTCTCCCTGGGATGAAGATTGGGTTATTTGGACTAAACACAACCCTGCAAACCTTTCACATTCTTGTTTCTTGGGGAAGTCCCCAAAACCCGATCCGAGGCCTATTTACCTTAAGCATTGATGCCACCGATCACACAAGGATTTCGGTTTGGCGAGGAGATGGAGCTAAGATGGACATTGGTTTCTGGAATGGAAATGGCTTACGGTTTATTTTTGAGAACTCATCTGCTGGGAATTTGTACAATTTCAGTTTCCAGTCCAATGAAACTGAAGCCTTCTACACATTTAGCACACCAAAGAATTACGACCTGATGTGGTTTGTGATGGCTTCCACAGGAACGCTGGACCAGTATTTTATGCTGGACGGGAAGATTTCTAATGTGAGTCATGCTTTGTGTGAAGATTCGAATGGTGGAAATACTGGGAGGTGCTTGACTTCACTACCATCTATGTGTGACAATGATGGTAAATTTTCTGAGATGAATGGCTTGCTGCCATTTAACACTAGTAATGATTCCACCTATGTATGGACTGCTGATTGTGAAACACTGTGCAAAAACAATTGTTCCTGTACTGCATTCACTTCACTTCAGAATGGACAATCAGGATGCCAACTTTATTTTGGGAGCAAACAAAATTTATTGAAGATCGTAGAGAAGGGCGTGGGGGTTATTTACATCCGCAGTGGTGCTTCAAGTGGTAAGTCTATAACTCTGAACTGATATAGTTAATTGTGTACACACGCACAGGCCTTTCTGTAAGGGGATCCCATTGTGATCACACGCGGGTCAATCCTGCAATGTGGTCTAATGATTTGAAATTTTCATTTTTTTAAGTCTTCTAGTTCAATCATCCTTAGGGTCTCTATATGTGATCCCTATGTGATCAGCTTAATTGGGGATCCCTTTACAGAATGCTCATGTTTACACACACGCACGCATGGTCTGGCCTTTTAGCAGATTATGCACTCTGTGGACCAAACAGAAACCTCTTGGTATGGCTTGAGGATGAGGTTTTGGCAGTGAATTAGGATTAAACTGGAACCCCCCTCCAAGCCCAACCGAAGGGTTGCATTTGTGGAATGCTTATGAACATTCTCACATCAACACAATATGTTAAAATTGTTTTTTGACTAAATAGTTTGCATTAACAATGACAAAGAGCTTATTATATGAAGTACAGTCGTTTGCAATGTAGAGTACGAAACTCTGAATTAATCAATCACAATGTTGGTGGATTCAATATAGAAAGTCTGTTGATTTGAATTCTTATCCTGGTGCAAAGTTTAATCTTTTTGTTTATCGAAAGGTTAGGTGGTTTGAAATTCTTTGGTTTGCTTTCTTTGACTCATTCTGATGTGTATGTTTTGATACTATATATATTTGGGGAGACTATATATAGGTATATATTTTCAACAAATGTTAAATGATTGTCTCTGTCCAATAGCTTATTAATTGGTTCTGTTGTGGTATCTCGATCAATATTATAAAAGCAGTTGGTATTAACTATAATATGCTGACAAATAATACGTCTATGAGAACATTGCAAACTGGGTCAAAACAGCAAAGCTGGACGTGTTACTTACCCGCTACTGGAACCGTTCCAATTCTCCTCCCTTTCGTAGACAATAGGGATGTATGTTTGTACATATATAGTAATCAAATTTTCTAGCTACTTATAATTAATAACAAACCTTCCCTCAAACTTGAAGATACTGTTCTGTCATCAGCAAATTAGTATTTTATCTTTTTGCAATCAAATGCATTATAACGAACTGACATGAGCTGTAAACTTGATTTTTTCAGTGTGTGTGTGTGGGATGTCACCAAACTACTTCTAGTAGGGCTGGGCACGGGACGGGATGGGTCGGGATTTGGTGAATCCCGTCCCGTCCCGAAAATAAAAGAACGGGACGGGACGGGACGGGACGGGAATGCGTTTTTAGAAATCTGTCCCGTACGTCCCGATCCTGATCGGGATCCTGAAAAATTAACCCTCAAACAACATTAATGAAATTAATAAAAAAAAAATATCCAAAATCACACAAGTAAAAAAAGAGAGAACATTAATGAAATTAAAAGTACTAAAATCAATAAAAACATAAGTGCATAGGTGCTAAATTACATCCCACTTTAAAAGTACTAAACATCCCACATTAAAAATTAACCCTCAAACAACAACTGAAAATATCCAAAATCATACAAGCATTTGGGGATCGAATTTGGTTGAGAGGCTGGAGGGAGTGGAGGCGTATCATTTGGTTGAGAGTGAGATCGAATTTTCTAGTGTTTAGGTTTTACTGTTTTAGACCAAATTGGGTGTGGTTGAGTGTATTGTAACAACATGCAATCTAAAAAATCAAATATAAAATGTTTAAAATAAGGTATTCTAATATTACGGAACGAGACGGGATTTTTCAGGATAGTCCTGCTCGTCTCGTCCCGTTTCAACATTACTATAACGGGACGGGATGAGACGGGATTGCCATTTTCAAAACCTATCCCGTCTCGTCCCGCTAACTTTCGGGACGGGATGGGACATGATTGCCATTTTCAAAACCTATCCCGTCTCGTCCCGCTAACTTTCGGGACGGGTTGGTACGGGATCAGGATTCCGGTACTAAGTGCCCAGCCCTAACTTCTAGTATGAATAACTAATTAGAAACATATAGTCGTCGCTTAGAAACATTTGCATCTAAATAGTAGGCAGCTGAAGGATATGAATGTTGTTGTAAATTTACGTTTTAGTAATCAAGCTGGTTTTGAATTGATTCCTGAAAGTTTGCAAGTATTTTAATGAGAATATCTTTTCCTGATTTTTTCAATCGTACTCTTTTGCATTGTGATTCCAGATACAAAGCACAAACCAATCTAATTGTCAAATGTAAACGTTCTAAATTGTAATGAATTTAGTCTGGCAAGTTATGTTACTACAGTTGGGACTTGGGACTAATTGATCATGAAGATCTCATTTGACAACAATAAGATTCATATTTGAAATCTGGCAACATACATTGCTTTCCTAGGGATAATTGGGAAAATATTTACACTATTTCATCATGGTTAGTTCTAGTTGTAAATGCAATTTTAACTTGTGTATGAACATTGTCTTCATTCTCCAGATGTTAAGCAGTGGAAGCTCTGGTTGTCAGTCGCAGTTCCTTTGGGTTCCTTCTTGATTTCTTTTTCAATCTCGTTCTACTGGTATATGCGTTGCAGAAGGAAACGTAAAGGTCTGTGTTTAAATGTTTTAATGTAATTGTGTAAACTATATCTGGGGACTGCTATTTACCCTCTGTTACAGTAATCCTACACTCCAGTGGGGTTGTGTTTGGATGCAGCATGTAAATAGTGTCAAACAGCGATATTTTGTAGTATTCATGCATCAGAAATTCTTGTTTATTTTGACTTTCGTAATTTAGAAGCAGCCTTTTCCATTTATTGTTACCAGAAGATCAAGTAACCAAACGAGAATCTGATCAAGCAAGGTTATTCCAAATGTGCTCCAATGATGCATCACCTATACAACTCAATGAAGCTAGAAGGGCAAATAACATGGAATTAGGCAGACAGAAAGACCAAGATCTACCGTTCTTTAGTTTTTCTGCAATAAAGACTGCAACTGATTACTTTGCGGAGTCTAATAAGCTTGGGGAAGGTGGATATGGGCCTGTATATAAGGCAATACTTCAGTTCCCTGCTTTGCATCGGTTGCAATCAGTGATTATTTTGTTGGCATGCCAAGTCTCAATTATTTACCTTCAACATCTGTATGGAAACTGCAGGGTAAGTTGCTTCAAGAAGGACAGGAAATTGCAGTGAAAAGGCTTTCGAAAATTTCCAGGCAAGGATTGGAGGAGTTCAAAAATGAAGTCTCACTAATTTGTAAGCTCCAGCACAGAAATTTGGTTAGGCTTTTGGGATGCTGCATTGAAGCAGAAGAAAGCATACTAATTTATGAGTTCATGCCCAACAATAGTCTGGATTCCTTCATCTTTGGTTTGTCCAAGATCTTTCAAGCTTTTAATCAATGCTTCCAATTATTAGTCAATTAACTGTTAATCTGTTTTCTTGCTTACATAATGTGATGAACTGGGTGCAGATTCAAGCAAACATGTACTTTTGGACTGGGAGAGGCGCATGAGCATTATTGAAGGGATTGCTCAAGGTCTTCTGTATCTTCACAAATACTCAAGATTAAGGATCATTCACCGTGATTTGAAGACGAGCAATATTCTACTTGACTGTGACCTGAACCCGAAAATTTCAGATTTTGGCATGGCAAGAATTGTTGGCGACGATGACATAAGGGGACAAACAAAACGGGTTGTTGGTACGATGTAAGTTATGTTCTGCGACATGAACCTCTTTACTGGGATGATTCCACACATTCAGATGGTTTATCTTTTCACAACAAAGCCAGATGTTTTATGTTCACTGATCACATTGCTAATTTCTTCTCTGATAGCGGCCCTTTTTACAAGTGGATGTAACAAATAGGCACATAGCACACATTTCTGAAAATTCAATTTCTAATGCATTTTACCTGCTGATTGTTAGTGGTTACATGTCTCCGGAATATCCCATGGACACATTTCTGAAAATTCAATTTCTAATGCATTTTACCTGTTGATTGTTAGTGGTTACATGTCTCCGGAATATGCCATGGATGGACTCTTTTCTGAAAAATCAGATGTGTTCAGCTTTGGGGTGATCATATTAGAGGTCATAAGCGGAAAGAAGAACATTGCCTTTTTTGATGTTGATCAGTCTCAAAACCTACTTGGCAGGGTAAGCAACCTCATTCACTTAATTATATTTTACATTTTTTGATGCTGAGCTATGGAATTTGGGGTTGTTTCAGGCTTGGAATTTGTGGAAAGATGGCAATGGACTGGGGTTGTTGGATTCAGCACTGCATGCTTCTTGTTCAAGCAATGAAGTTATGAGATGCATTCAGATCGGCCTTCTATGCGTTCAAGAAAGGGCCATTGATCGGCCGTACATGTCAGATGTCATTTTTATGCTAAGCAATGAATCAATTGCTCTGCCTCATCCCAAAGAACCTGCATTTTTAAGTCAGTTCTGCTCAGATGCAGATTCATCGTCAAGCAGGCAAAGATATTACTCTAAAAATGATATAACCATGTCACAAGTAGATGCCAGGTAGAAAATTCAAAATTGTCTTGTGTCTACTTGTTTTGCTTGTATGAAAGTTGTAAATAGAATGCAACAGAAAATGTACCTTTGATTCTTTTCCTCCAAATATCTATTTTCTGAAGGTCAGAGGAGTGGCCATAAATTTAGAAAGCCTCTGCTATTGCAGCACATGATAGATTTGTTTCATTGCTCTTCATCTGAACTAATCTCGAATATACTCTACGCGAATCTAGTGCAACTTTTCATGCAGGTTTGAGATAAGCAGTTTGTCACTGATGGTGTGAACCGGATGGTTGTCACTGCTACGAATGAAGAAGAGTCTACCTTAGTCCCGGAGGAGAATCTACTTGATTAGAGAGTTGTAATAATGTCACACATCTTTACTACTATAAAGCGAGGGGTTCAAGAAATTCACCAAAATATGAACCGTTAAAATTATCCCAATATTAACTAACTTTGATAAACAAAAAAGAGGGGTATTGTAGTAAAATACAATAAAGAAGAAGATTTCTCTTCAAGATCAAACAATGCAACGATAACCACCAATGCATAGTTTTTATAAAAGAGAACACTGAAAGAAAGTAGGAAATCGATAAACAGAAAAGAAGACAAGCTAGCCTAACCACAGTATTCAGCCGAGTTAATCACCATGTGAAATTGTAAACCCGTGGACAACATTTTGAGTGACGCGGAGTGCGTGTGGTCTTTGGGTTTCACATGTGGACGTGAGTAACCCGATCTGATACCATGATAAAATAGTCTGAGGTTTACATCTAAAATCAATTGGCAATGGGTGGAGTGGCCCAAACTCTTATAAACTCACAGGTAAAATCTTATATTCCCGATGTGGGATTGATATATCTCAACAATGAAGAAGAGGACAGTTATTTCTTTCCTATTTAGTTCTAAACACTCAAAGCTGGGCCAGCCCACTTTACGCTCCTAATAAGTTTACTCTCTTTAGCCCAGTAAACCTACTTCTCATTTTCACTTTACCTTCTGTGCAGTGACGGAACTACATTATGGCCCGGAGGGTCCGGACCCCGGTTGGGTTTTTAATTGTCTTAATTACCTTTAATTGGGTTAGTTTAGTTATAGCAAATTTACCCTTAATTTTGTTAATGAACCCCCCCTATATTCACTTGCATTTATCTTCTTTTTCATGGTAAATTTACAGGGAATTTTTTTACTTTGACCCCTTTCCTGCCCCCACCCTACCCCCCCCCCCCCCCCCAACACACCTTGAAATCCTGCTTGTGTGTGAATTTTTTCTGACACAAGTTTGAGTTCATCTGGTTCTTGTTACTGATTCAACTCTCCTGTGGAACTAGAGGTAATCTTCATTCTGGGTTCTTCTGGAAAAACTTTCATGTATTAAAATTCAGACATTGACTCCATCTGCTTGACTGTAAATTTCAATTCCCAATTTATAACACTACATTGCTAACTTAGAGGGTTTGATATCAGTCGAGATTTGGTAACATACTGGGTATTGGTCTGTCTGAGGTTGCTCTGTTGACCTGAGCACTTGAAATAGATATCAGAATTTGAGCGTCTATATCCAAATGGGTCATATAAGTTTACTCGGAAACAGTTCCAACGCTACTATCATACACGAGCTAAAATATGGAATATGTCATACACAAGAGTCCATAACCCATGTCTATTCACTCTATTGTACTCATGTACCCTCAAAGTCCTCATCCGACATCTTGGGTTTGCCTGGTTGTCCTAAACTTTTTCAACCGGTCTTGAGTTGATCTCAGGTGTTGGGGTAACTATTTAGAAGAAAAATTGGTGAGTAAGAATTGAGAGATGTGTGTACGTACGTAGTGAAAAAAGGGAAACAATCAAATGAAATAAAATTAAATTAAATTAATGAAAATAATAAAGAGACTACCTGACTTGCAAGAAAAGCCCAGAACTGGCTTGCGGACACCATTCGATCGATAGGTGTATTCCTGTTATAACCTAAAGGATTATTCGGGTTAACTAGAGATGTGTTAGCCGGCCAAAATCTGCGCTAAGTGAATTGCTGCAAAGTAGGTGTATAGTCCCTCGATTTAGGGACTTGAAATGAGAGTTGTATTATCTTGTAATAAGGATCACCCTGCAAACTTATTTGGGGAAGATAGATAGAAGGACAAATGAGAATATCACAAGTGCTTCCATAATTAAGTGTGATGTATGTGTAGAAAGGTTTCGAGAGGATTGAGGTGGTGATTAAGAAAGCATAGTAAAATATATAGGCTCTAAAAGGATTTATGATATGTTGTAATGGAAATGCAGAAAACTAAAAAGCGAATAAACTCTTGGAGGCTACATTGTGCTAGACTTAATTGATAAAGAATGAGGTTAAAAAAATATATATAGAGCTTAGAATATATAATGAAGTAAATGCCCTTACGATTTAATTGTTATAAACCTAAAGTTAACAGACTCTACGTGTTAGGTGTGCATGCATACACAATGATTTCCCTAAATATTGTTTCTAGGTTAGACACATCTCATGCATGTCATCTCAGAGTTCTAGTGTTGGGCATTCCAAATTCTTGTCAAATGAAAGACACAAGTTTTTACTGTTTCCTTGCATCATATCAGGAAAATGTGTTCAAGCTTGACCAAGACCAATTGTAGGTCATCAGGGAATACATGAGCAACAGACCCGTACTTGAATAGAGTCTTAAGAGTTGATAGACTCGGGGCCTAAAATTTTAAGGGGCTCAAAATTTTATTTTATGTTTGTGTTGTCTTATTAGTTTAGTTAAAAAAAATAAAAAATAATTAACGGCATCCAATTAGGGTGGTGTTAGATTATAAAAGAGAAAAATGAATATACAATCTTACCTATTATATTACTATCATTAGTTATTATTTTAGAAAAAATGAGCAGCATAAGTAAGAGATTTGTTGTATAAATAAGATTTGTAATATAAATAGGATTTCTAATGTTTTTTGTTGTTGTTAGATTTTGAGTTTATAGGTTTAGTTCATGAAATTTTTTGTATGTTTCTCAAAAAAAGAAAATAAAATTAAATGAATATTATACTTTGAGGACCCAATTTTAAAAGTTCGACTCATGTCTGAAAATCTCATGTCTAGGCCTGATGAGCAACAAATATGTCCATATGAGAACGAACATAGCATACCTCGATCAAGAATACACATATAAGAGAAGAAACTGATGGGCATCACCGAACAACTAATAATGTGTAGCAGTAGCCAGGGGTGGAACTGTGTTGCTGGTTGAAGGGGTTCAGAACCCACCCACCCCCCCTTCTTATGTTCTCTGCAAATCAGCTGTTACCCTATGTAATAAGCTAGAAAAACCACATTAAGTGGTGTCTTCCATTGATTAACCTCCCAGCTCCCACACACACCATTTCAGCCCACTCACAATGATCTTCATTAATATATTTTATATTATATTGTGAATGAAATACATTTGGTATTTTTTTTTTTTTGTATATAAGACTATTTGAGTAATGAATTTTAAGATGAAAATAATATATTTCTCAGATTTCCAAATCATAATAGGATTTTACATCAAAAATGGAAAAATATATAAATAAGTGCCATATATATAAACTTACATTTTACATCTCAACCCCCTTAATAACAAATCCTAGCTCCGCCACTGGCAGTAGCACACACCACCAATTGTATTCACAAAAAAACCTAATCCGAACATGTTCAATGAAACCAGAGGGGATATGATTCAGGTTTCTTGACTGACAATACATTTGGTTCAAAAGGAAGATGCTAGATGGTTTGAAAAAAATAAAATAAAAAAAATCATAGCATGCCATAAGTGAAGAAGAAAACATGCACTTGAAGCTACGTACAAAGAGGCTAGGGAGAAGGATCGATGAATCAAGCCTATTGGGATTGAATAAGCCAGCAGAGGCTAATATAACGAGTATATATGTATCAACGTTCTAGAAAATTTCTACAATGTATTAATGCATAAACATGCATCAATTTTGTCATAAAATTATAAAATAGGTTATCAAATTGATAATATTAGTCTTCAAAGTTGTAAATGAGTCTTTAAAGTCGTAAATATTCTTAGTTAACACATGAGTTCTTAAAGTAGTAATATTAATCCTTAAAGTGGTAATACGAGTCCTTAAAGTGATTAAAAAAAAGGGAAATTATTATTTGTACCTGGAACACCACATGTTTTATGTTCCCATTTAATCTCATTGGTTCACATGTTTTATCTTTATTTCTTATTGGTGTATTTAATTACCTTTTTTTTTTCACCCCCTGCTGGTCCCCACATGAATCTGAGTTATATGATTGGCCCGGTACACCGCATGGCAGTGTCATGTGGTGTTCCGGGTATAGAGAATAATTACTAAAAAAAAAAATTGACGCAACTTTGAGGTTACTACTTTATGGACACATTTTACCACTTTAGGACTAATATTGTAACTAAGGGCATGTTTACTAACCTGGAATGAATTGAGAGTGATGTAATTGATTCCGGAATGGATGAATTCCGGCGTTTACTAACATGTCAAGGTATTGGAATGGATGTGGGTCTCACTTGCTTATCAGGAATCGATTCCTGACAAAACCCCTTATTCGATTCCCAAGGGGGGAGGTGGGTATTAGAATCAAGGTAATTAATGGAATCAACTTTTTCTCTCCAAAATATCCTCACATAATTATAATATTTCTAAATGACCCAACCCTAGCTAGATATATATATATATATATATATATATATAAGAGAAGACGACAAAATATTGTTAGATTAGAAAATAACGACGACAAAATAGAAAAGAAGACGGCGCACTCCAAGGTCTGTTCTCTCTTCCATGGTGATCGATAAGCTTCTTTGTTTTTGTTTATCGTCTCCTCTCTGTTTCATTCGGTTCTATTTCATTCATGAGTGTTCATATCTGTGCTGCAAAACTTTGAACACACGCACTTGAGTTAACCAATATATATAGTTTAAGTGGTATGATGAATATATCATCCAAGAATATTTACATCTTTGAAAAGAAAAACAATAAAATTGCAAACATCTAGCTCAATTCCTTTCTTGTAAGGGTATTTTAGTAATCAAACTAGTTTTAATTCCGGTTCTATATGGTAAGTAAACAACATCAATCGTAATTTAGTTTTATTCCTGTTTTGATTCAATTTGGTAAGTAAACAGTATAATGGAATGAAATATTCTGATCCCGATTCTTGTTGATACCAATTCATGATAAATTTCATTCCAAGTTAGTAAACGTGCCCTAAAATTTTACAACTTTAAGAACTCATATTACAATTTTGAGAACTGATTTTACTACTTTAAGAACTCAATTTTTAACTTTAAGACAAAGTTGATGCATGTCATGCATTAACACACTTTAACCTTCCCTAAAGTTCTCTATACCTACGTACACTTGAAAACATGCATGATCGATATTCAAGTGAAAAAGTTAAGCTCGAAAATAGTCAGTAGATTAATTATTAAGAGGGGGAAGGATCTTCTATATATCTATGGCTGTACGATGTAGTGTGGTAAACTTATTGATGCTTGTTTCTGTGACTGGAGTTATGAGCGGCCTTACAATGTAGGGATGAATTTGCGATCTGGTATTGAGTCTATGGTTCTACACAACTCGATCGAAGAATCCATATTCAGTAGTTCCAAGGAAATTAATATGAGTCTATGCTGGAGTTGTAATACCGTATCGGTATCCTTTTGTTGTATGGAAGCTGTTATACAATGAAATGAAATCCACATTTTATTCTTCTAGGCCAATCCATCATTTTCGTTCTTGTAGTTTAATCAAGTACTATCCATTACATCAATTTTTTCATCTTCAGAGGGTAACAAAACTGGGAATCGAAGGGTTTAGGCTTTGAATTAACCATCTGTTGAAACAGATATCAGAATGGGGTACTTGAGCGTCCATATCCAAATGGGTCATATTCACTCACAGTTCCAACACTTCTATCAAACACGAGCCAGAACATGGAATATGTCATACTCAAAATGCAACAAGGTTTGCGATCCTATAACTCTCTGCTTGACAACATATATCTTCCAAAGCCATAGAATCAATCCACATCCGTCAACTGAAGAAGGCAGAGTGTTTCACTGTAGTTGTAACTCGTAAGCTGTAGCATACTTGCTGGTTAGGGTGGAAAACAGTGAGAGAGAACCAAAGAGGTCGACATTAGTCGACATTAGAGCAGATGTGGTTGCTGCAGTGCTGGCTAGGGTGGAAAACTGTGAGATAAAATCAAAGAGGTGGACATTAGAGAGGAGTCTGTAAAAGATATCGGAGGACTAAAAAGTAAAAGAAAGAGCAAACTTTTATCATTGTGTGTACGTGATGACCTCACACTCATCCCCTTCGATCTTCTACCTCACGTGCATTGCAACCTCACACGCGGTACGTAGAACCCTAACATATTCGTTTTTTCTTTGTTTTGTTCTTCTTCCTTCTTTGAATTGGGCGTAGTTCTTGATTGTTGATCTTAGTTGATGAAATTGGATTTTTAATTTCAGCTCATCACCCTTTTGAAATTTACCGAGCACGTATGTGTATAGCCAGTGACGGATCCAGGATCTAAAAGTTACCTAGGCTAATTTTCTATGTGCACGATAATTTTTATTTTATTTTTTATTTTTTATAGATTTAGAACCCAATAGGACCTCATCCTGAAGCTTTTATAATTTTCAATCATAACACACACCGGAGGGGAATTGTTCAAACATCTCTTCTCCCATTGGAGAAGAGTTCAAAAGAACATTATTAACAGAATTTTCAATCACATCTCTACTGCCACTCACACTCCCTATCTTACTATCATCGACACTATCACTTGATGAAATATTACCAGGTGTAAACCATGAGAACAAATTTTTGTACCTTTTGGTTTTCCGACCATCCGTCATCACCTTTTGGCACACTGCAGTCTGCAAAACAGCAGAACTTAATCCACTAATCAACTATGAATTCGCATCATTCATTCTGTATATATACAAAAGGGAACTTGTCTCTGATAATTGAAGTTCAGTTGAAGTTATCTTAGCATAAAAATTAAAAAACCTCAATTGAAGCATAACAGAGAAACAAGAGAATCCTAATTCAAGATTGAAAGCTAAAAATAAACAATGAATGGGTGACTGGGTGTTAAGGATTTAGTACCTAGGCTCTAAAATTGATTGAATAACATGGAAAAGGAGACGAACTGAGAGCTGAGAGGAGAGCGACGTCGATGTGAATCGCTGAAGAAAGTCAAGAAACCCTTCTCACCTTTTGTTTGTGCGAATTGAACCTCCCTTCTATTTATTTATTTTTTTGCCATGTGTGTAATAGGCTAATATATATGTATACACCCATACTTAAGGCATTTTGGCCCAAATTTCTCTATCAGCTTCAGCCTATACAGCCCTAGACTTGCATCCGCCCCAGTTAATAGCACTATAGCCTTTAATCTTTCTATAAACACAAATTAATCTGTATGATATATATGATTAATCTGCTCATTTTTGTTTTTTGGAGACAGGTTTTCTTATTGCGGTCACCTTTGTGTTAGCTAGTTCTAATATTAGGACAATTTTCTTCTAATTTTTTGTGCTTGTTTTGTTGATTAATGTTTGCTATTGACATGATATATATATATCATATATGTTAAAGTTTCAAGGCTTAAAACCTTCATTTTTGACCCGAAAGATAGAACCTTAATTTTTGACCCGAAAGATATATTTCTATCATCATGCATCTTTGTTACTGTCTGATCATGATAGTCGGCATATAGATCGAAACTATATATGGACGTCAGGCAACTAATAACTATGCACTAGCTGCAGAAACCCGCAGAAACCCGAAGTATGCATTGCTACATTTTACATATACAGTTTTGAGTTAAAATTGTTTACAGTGGAGATCTTGTCGTATTTGAAAAAGGTTAAAAAAGAGAAAGTAAAAAGAGAAATATACGTTGGGCTAGCTTAGCTTGGTCATGGTCATATGCATGGAAGCATTTCCCGATGAGAGAATCGAATCAGTCCCCTCTCCCTTTATTTTTGCTTTTTCACAGTTTTGCTACAGCCTTCTTTACCACTCCCCAATAAAAACATATGCCCTAGTAATCTTGAATAGTAAATTCAAAAACCAAGTTTGTGAGCAAGATAGGAGTACTCCAAGTAAGAGGAAAAGGAACAATATGACAGTGAAAAAGCTAAGGGATAGCAGTAGCAGCAGCAGTAGTAGTACTGGACTACTGGGCATGGTGATGAGGAAAAAAGAAAAAGGAAAGATTAAAAAGATGGTCAAAATTTGAAACCTCGAAGACTCACTCCTCTCTATTCCGTCATCATCAGCTTCGACTATCTTTATCGAAACTCTACCTGTTAATCTCTCTTTCTTTCTTTGATTTTGAGCCTTCACGTCTCTCAATTGATTTGGCATCACAGATTAATAATAATGTGGACGTTCTTTGAATCAAAGCTCTCTTTATATAACCATGCAACAGCTTTTCTGTTTGGTTTTTGCAACGGCTAGCTTCATATCCCTTCTTCTATCTCTTCTATAGTACTGAACCAGCTGACATGCACGAGTGTGAGAAACTGAGATAGCTTAATTTGCCTGATTTACTAGCTATTTTCTGTGTAAGATTGTGATGAATACGAGTGCCAGAGTAATTTAATATTCTGATTAGGGTAATTATTGGACGTTCTAGAATGAATTATTATAGAAGATCGAGGATGCATCATGCATGGAGATACTGTAGTGATTGAGCAAAGTATATATGTTTAGTGATATACTGATTAAAGTGATTGTTAGAAGTTCCAGAATGAATCTTATAAGAAGCTGATGCATGTGGCCGGGTTTCATATACTTTCATATTCAAAGCTTCAAGATGGCTTAAGAAGGAAGGTTGGGAAGGCAATCGCGCGCCATAGGGGACCAATGGACACAAAACCATTCACAGCTGCTCGTGTTGTTCCCTTTTTATCAAGAAGTTTTTTTTTTTTTTTTTTTAATTAATTAGCTAGGGCTAGCTTGAGAAATGAAAAATCTTTTTCATTAATTTGGAAATGAAACTAATGAGTCATGTATTCATCTAGCATGAGAACCCTTTTTTACTTGGGCGGGGGAAGAAAATCTAGTTCCAAGAAGTACAAACAAGGAATATTCAAAAAATCTGGAAAGCCATAACCATTTTTCCTTGTATAGTGACACCCTTAAGATGTGGGGTTTCTCAAATTACAGAAAGCAGACTTGACCACCCCCTTAGTTCTAAACTTTGAGTCTTTGAGATAAGAATAAGAGCAATATATGGGATCCCTTAATTCTCTCCCTAAGGTTTTGCTTTGATGGTCGAAGAATATTCATTTTGTCTGGTAGAAAACAGTGGATTTTGTTCCTACTTATCCAATCATATATGCAAGCAGCCTCGACCAAAAAAAACCTAAAAAGAAAGTTCTCCTATACTTAATTAAGGTCCTAATTATGCAATGTACAAAAGAATTTTCAGATAATTAGAGAACATTTAGCTAGCTGTATGGATCGATCTGCTGAGCAATATATGTACAAGAGGGGCATTTATGGAACTCGAGAATTTATGAACCCGCGCAAATGTTCATGCATTTGACACTAAAGGATATCTGTAGCCAAGCCTTTAGCACTAATTAACTAGTTTTTCCTTTCTTTTATGTCTTTAGAATCTAATTTCAATTTTCACTTTCTCTCTTTCTCTAATTTAGTTAAATCTTGATTCCATTGTTCAAGGAAATAAAGTGATGAAGAATATATAGCAAAAAGGGGAAGGAAAAAAAAAAAAACCACGTACCTAAATCTCTCTACCGGATGCCTCAATCCACCATGCTCGTTTTCCGAGGACATCTTAAGCAAGTATAAAAAGCCTCCCAAACCCCTACACCCTAATCACCAATACCCTCGCTCATTTCTAATAGATCAACTTCATCTAGCTAGCTGTGTACGTTTTCTAGCTGAAGGTGAGCCCCAGCCATTTTTAAGCACTGCTTCAAACCCAGTGTCGACTTTACTAATATTCATGCATTTCACTGGTTACTAATATTTTTCTGTGATTTCATATATGTTCCTCAGATGAACAGGCCAGGAGATTGGAACTGCAGGTCATGCAACCATCTCAATTTCCAAAGGAGGGAGTCATGCCAGAGGTGTGGGGAGCCAAGGCCCGGGGAGAGAGGTGGTACTGATTTTGGAAGCAGCTTTGGTGGCGGAAGAGGTGGTGGTGGTGGTTCTTTCGGGTTCACTACCGGCCCGGATGTCAGGCCCGGTGACTGGTATTGCAACGTTGGCAACTGTGGAGCTCATAACTTCGCCAGCCGCTCCAGCTGCTTCAAGTGTGGTGCGTCCAAGGACGAGTCCTCTAGTGGAGGTGGTGGCGGCTTTGACGGTGACATGCCTAGGTCACTTAGAGGCGGTTTTGGATTTGGCGGCAGTGGTAGTGGAAGCAGCTCTGGCCGCTCTGGATGGAAATCCGGTGACTGGATTTGCACAAGGTACGTATTAACTTTTCTATATCATCAATCTAGATCAAATTATTGGTCATATTTTTCCGAATTATAGACGGATATATAAGACAGCTGTGATATAAACATGCGCAGGTTAGGTTGCAATGAGCACAACTTCGCAAGCAGGACAGAATGTTTCAGATGCAACGCTCCAAGGGAATCTAGTGCTGGCAAGTCTTTCTCTTATATCAATCTGTTATGAATTTCTTGATTTTGATCATGTAACTTATAACTTTGTACGTTTCTGTTTGTTTATATGCGCGCAGGTAGTGCTGCACTTTTCTGAAGGAACTGAGAAAAAGAACATTCGCTAATGATAATGGCTACTCCTTTTGGGCCAGAGAGAGATAGAGAGACATCACCCCCTCTACTATTTTTCATATTTTATTTTTTTTCCTTTACCTTTTCTAGTTTCTAGGTTTATTATCTTGCTAGCAAGGGAGCTTAAATTTGAAACGTGGCTGCTGATGATGATCACGAAGAACGTACTCAACAAAGCTTAATCGTATTATATATGAACTATAGCCTGGCATGTAGCTTTGTATGTACGTACGTCGTACAATTAATCATAATTAATCTCAGTGTTTTGTTTAACAAACATTATTAGTTCCTTAATTATTTACAGTAATCTCTCTGGCTATCGATCTCTCTCAACTCTGGTAGAATGTGCTTTTATCCAAAAGAGTGGTCCATGGAATATATCAGTTAATTAAATCTTCAAAATCCAAGAGGACGTATATATATACAGTACATTTGCCAATAAGCATGTAATCTGCAAAGCAATATATGTGTAGCTAAATGATTGATGCAGCTGATATGGTCATGCATGGACCATATCGGAAGCTGTTGGTTAGAAAACGTGAAAGAAGTATTCAACTTCAAAGTGAAAGCAGAGAAATTGATATTAGACAAGATGAGAAATCAGATTATATATATATATATATATATATATAAGCTTCAAGAACAATGAGATATCAGATTCATATAAGCTTCAAGAATACATTGATTAATTAGGAAATCATGCTTATTAACAAAATAATCAAAGTTCTGTAGCTAGATTTCTAACGCCAATATGATTTAAGTGTTATTCTGAAACCCCAACTGATCTCGATCCCTGCGAAGTGCAATCATCTATGATACTCGATCATCACTTTTAGTGCATTATCTGAGCATTATTAAGGAAATAAATGATGAGCAGTCATCTGCCTAGCAGATAATGATAACTATACGTACATCGATCATTATATATATAACTTGTCTGATTAACGGACGGGGTTAACTTTTACAAATTGCATATATATTCTAATTGATGATAAACAATTCCAAACTCTATATGATTGATTATATTTGATAACTGAACATAGTTTATATATTTAGAACAATATACAAAACTAATTCATCACATAGGATTCCCTAGCTTTTCAGAAACACCTTTCATGGGTTCCCTCATTGACCTCATGGCATGGGGCAGGCGGGCAGCTTAGCAAGGTTTAAGAACTGAGAAACACAAATTATATTGGTCAAAAAGTAACCAAATTGAATTAGTGTCTGCTACTACACTCCATTCTTTCGCTTTTAGCAAGATTCTTTGTTTCACTTTGAGCTCGGCTTTATGTTACTTCAGCAGAGAATATATATATATGCTTCTTTATATATATTGTTCATGTTAGTGAGACGTGAAAACTAATCAAGAACTAGCTATGGTCATGAAGTACATCCAGTTCAATCATTTCCACAGTACTGCCCAGCAAGTGCATGGCTAGCTAAGCTTATCGAGGTTTTTGTGCCATTATCATGATTCCATCTCATTCTACATTCCATCATGGCTGCGGTTTTGTCTCATTGCATGCATGGAAAGATAGCAAATTAGAGGAAAGAAAGCATATACGTACATTCGTATAAACAGTAGTTAACAGTTGTATAGTGGTTATGATATTCACTTGAATGACTTGATCGACGTTATGTTTAAGTAATTAACCGATCGATCTTTTACTAATTAACCTATCACATACGTACTGAATTACTACGTACACAAGGAACGGATCAAAAAATTAGAACAATATATGGACATTTTTTGCACTAGTAGTCTCGCATGCATTGAGGATTGAGATTATGCACGAAGTTACCAGCTCTCAACTTACACTTGGATCATAGACGATAAAGCAGCTAATGAAATTAGTTCACAAGTCATATCCCTGTACAAGATAATTGCTGGATGGATCATGTTTGTACGTCGGATCGATAATCGCATCAAGGTTAATTTTTGCCTATACTATTTTCCATATTGCCTAAATCATTTCCCCACTACATGACCTGATTTGAAATGTTTTGTTATAACAATTGGAAACTAAATTCGATCTCAAAGAAATCATATCATATATATGCATGTTTGACTCGGGAATTAAACTCTTCTAAATAAAGAACCAAAACTCATCATTTGGGACTTGACATTTGAAAGACTCATGCTCGCGAAAGAACAACACAGAGCCCTTTTATCACGATTTTAATTGTGGATTGGGGACCCGAAAGACACTAAAGACCAAGCAGTTTCACCGGATTAAGCACACAAGTTGAAAGTTTATCTAACACTGTAATGGTCAAAATTGGTAGGAAAAATCGAAAAACAAGGCTATTTTATATCCAATTCAATGGATTGAAATAAAAGTTTAACAAAATTATCTTTTAAAAGGTTCTTCCTTTCTCCTTCTTTATAAACACAAGCATGTTCAACGCTACTTTTTACTCTCAGATTTTTTCAGTTAATCTTTCTCACCTTCATCAAAAGCCTTGACCACCACTTCATGAAAAACTTTAACCTGAAATTTCGCTGCGAATTTAAAACAGTCATGTTCATCTAATCAATAACTGAACCAAAAATAACATACTCAACCATAAACCCTAAATCCAATAGTGGACGACCAAACAGCTGAACTCTAAAATTAACTACCTTCTTTTCTTATTTTTTTTAATTTTATTTTATCAAAAACGTGATCGAGCATGAATTTCATATTCCGTTATTGTTACCATATCAACATGTTTTGAAGACGAATATTTTAAAACCCGACATGATCATACATTTGATAAAAAAGCCCAATAAGCCCATTTCGATCAATATATCCAGCGTTACACCCAGCCCTAAATCCTGCATAAAACGCCATGTCCGTTCAGACAAAAAAGCCCAAGCTTTTTCCGGTCATCAACTGTGGCAGTCGTCTCTCTTGTTCCGGTAACCATCAACTTCAGCCGTCGCAAAACTCTATACATGGTTTTGAATCCTCCCTCCTTATTGCTTGCATTATTTAACCTCAAATGGTTGAGTCGTTGTTTCGCGTGTCTGATTTTCAGTGAAGAAAAAAGTGCACTGCAGGTGTTTGATGAAATGCCGCAGTGAAGTGAAGAAGTAGCACTATAACAATGGCCTATAGGGTGATCAATGGTGCGAAGCATGTAATGGGTAAGCGAAATGGAGCCCTGAAGTTGAATGTGATGCTGTACCATGGCTCAGAGGAGTCTCATGGGGAGACATTGCCTGCAGAGTGGTATAGGAAGGCGTTTCCGAAGCTGACGAAACTGACCCGGTTGCTTAAAGATGTGGATTTTGCTGATGGGAGGCTTGTTAACATCACTGATGGTTCGGTTATCGTGAATGCACGCGCTGAACATAAGATGGTTGCTTTCAAGTCACTTGCTAGGGTCTTTGTTGGGTCTCCATTGGTTCAGCAGATGCTGTGGAACAATGTGGTGGCGTGGTCCGAAGGTAGAGGATGTAACCCTTTTGTGTGTTTTAGTAAACCAGGTGAGAGGCTGCCCTTGGTTGTGAAATCAATGTCTGTAGTGGGTAGCATTCTGAACATTACTGCACAGCAAAGGCAGACAGTGCGTGTGAAGATATGTCCGCAGGTCACGCAGCATGGTATATGGACCGGCGCGCTTGAGGAGATACTTAATGGATTGAAATGTGAGTTGGAATGTCTGGATTATCAGGGCTCAAGCAAAGGGATGAGGATTGGTCAGCAGATAGTTTGTAGCTGTCTGAAGTTCTTGGCTGACGCATCAGTTTCGTATGATGATGACTCTGCTTCGTGGATGCGCCTTTCGACTGCAAAGGTTACTGACTCCTCTGGTTTGCAAAAATGGGAAGACCTTCTTGAGATGTTCAATGACCTCATTGATTGTTTGAAAGATGACAGGGAGTTACTTCTTTATGTGACAAAGGTTGTGGTCATGAAAGAGGGGCTGTCTCAGATCAAGGATGTGTTGGTTGATAAAAGTATCGGATTCAAGGAAGTACGACATCAAGAAAGCCTAGTGCATAAGAAGCTGTCCAAGACATTGGGTCATTCATCCAAGTGTTTGTTCACACTCTTATTATATTACCTCTATGGGCATGTTAGAGATATTGAAGTAGACTTATCAGGTGGGCTTTATAGCATTAGTGACAAAAGTCTCTGTTTGTGCATGGGAAGGA
This sequence comes from Fragaria nilgerrensis, assembly GCA_010134655.1. NCBI lineage: Eukaryota > Viridiplantae > Streptophyta > Magnoliopsida > Rosales > Rosaceae > Fragaria > Fragaria nilgerrensis. The sequence goes on along the minus strand of CM020978.1, from coordinate 27,616,079 downwards.
TTGTGACATCAGATGAGGATACGATGATTTGGAGTGGGGTGAAGCAGTTGGACAGGGGTCTCGGTCTTTTCAAGTTTGTGTGGGAAACAGCAGGAATGGAAGGAGTTCTGCAATTGCAAGGCCATATATGGTGTGTAGGAGCTGAGAACAAAACACTTACATATAGAGGAAACACATTCTTTGTACATGGAATTCATGTTTGAAGAACAACTCTCTCATATGAGTTCAGAGTCGAAGCTATTTACATGATTCATTGATCAGTGAACACTACATGCAAGAATTGATACGGAGCAAGCAGACGTACAATTAGCTCAGTGTAGTTGTTGCAGTAACTTCTCTGAGTTCCACTCTGTACCTTTTGGGAGTTCTTGGACTCATTGGGTTTCTCAAGTATAAATGATTACTGATACTACCAAAGTACCAAACCCAGATTCAGATTGAGAACGGACCAGCCACAATAACGGAAAGAACACCCTTCAGAAATTTCAGGCCAAGCTGGATTGATAGATGTACTTGCTAAAAGAAAAACGGAAAAAAGAAAAAGAATCTTGATGGAAGTAAGTTCTGAAGTAGCTTGGTCAGAAGATCATGTACTTGCTATTGGTTTGTTCTTTTAGCAATAATGCATGTATAATCTATGAGATATAATGTAGCTAATAACTGTTGCCCATTACTGTTTAAAGATCTATATTTTTCTTTTGATGCAGCTTGATAGGAATCTTTTGAATACTTTGGAGGTCCGGGAAGAAAAGATACTTCAAATTGAGGTATTTGTTTCTCATTTTCTTTCATTTTCCTTTTCGCATCTTCACTTACTCGATTTGATAAAGAAATTTCACATATATTGTTTGGTAATAGAAATAATTGGGAAATGTCGTTGATAATATTACGGTGTAGCCTTCTTCATCTACAATTCGGCTTCAAATCTTGTCTCCAAATTCCCTATCTCCTTCCCTGTACCCTAATGAAATTCTGACACCTGGCTGACACCTGTCTTACTAAACCAGCAAAACTTAACAGAAGTTGACTCTATTTTGTAAAAATAAAAATTAACAAAATAAAAACAATTCGTATTGTTCTTCATTCCAAGCTCACTCTCAGAAATCCATCTTTCTCTATCTTCAAGATCTTTTGTCGATGATATCTGCGAAGGTGATGACTGATGAGTATTTGGTTCACCGCCTAACCAGCTATTGATTTGAAGGAGATGGGCTCGAGTACTATGAAAACAAAATCAATTCCAAGTAGCATTAATAATATTAATCATGGATCTGGGTAGATATGTAGCTCCAAGTGTCGATCAGATACCCCTGACGGAAAAGATTCTTCATCTTTCTTCGAAGTATGAGATAGTTTATGCATGAAATTCTTCATGTTTGGATAATTGTATCTGAAGATAAATATCAGTATGTAGGGATAAAAATTCAAAGACGGACAGTGGGCAAAATTGCCTGAGAAAAAGAACAGACCTGTATAGACTGAATAAAAATAACAATAGAGAAAGATGACGGAAAGGTTGGAAGGGTGGGAAGGGAAGGTATTGACCCGATTGGTCATGTTCTTGAGAAGAGATATCAGAATTCACTATTGATTGAAAAGTAAAAAGAAGAAAAAGTTGGTATTTCTTCTCCACAGGTTAACGGCGTTTAATTTCTGTTAAATGAAATGTCACGTGTCAAAATTTTATCAGGACACAGGGAAGAAGACAGAAGATTTGAAACCCTACAATTCATTCTGATATGGTACTCCGATTGATGATGCCATTAATATCAGAAGATTAGCAGTCATAGTTTGGCACCAGTACCAGGATTGGGTTATAGTATTCATCTCTATGGAACTTTTCCTTTGAAAAAGCTCAGAAATGTCAAATGTATCATCCCCACTTTATTTATATATCACCGTTTACAAGAATACACTACATAATCAATCTTACATGAGGGGCAGATACCAACACAAAAACATACGTATATATAATTATATATAAAAGAGCATGAATCTGATGAAATATTTCCATCAATTTTGTGAAATATTTGCAAGGGAGAGCCCTGCTTGAGCAAGAGTGAGTACTAGTAGAATAGTCGCAATCGTAATAGCTAGGATAGCCCATGGACTACTGAGATAATCTTGTTGCAAACTGGCCTTCCAGTTATGCCAGGGGACGCCGTAGTATTCATTCAGCTTTTCACAAAGCTCGGTGAAATAGAAATTTGTCCCGAATAAAATTGGCCCCAAATCAAGGGTGCTAATAAAAGTAGTCACTGCTTTGCTATCTGATAACTTAGACTCAAGGATTCCTTTCCTAGCAAGTAATTCCACATCCCTGGAACTATCAAGCAGGTGGTCAATAATGAATACATAATCGCTTATGTAGTGATCATTGAGCTCAAACTGCTCATAGGCAATAAGGTTTCGAAAGAAAACTTCTGTCGAACCACGTATTCGTAACTGTGGAATTTTCAGAATACCATTTTCAAATTGAATGTCGAATAGGGTTGTGTCGTGAACCACCATAAAATGAACTCCAGCTGCCTTCAACTGTGTCGCACTTGGTATACTCAATGTGTCGAGCTTTCTTTTGGGTGGAAGCTCAGATGGTGAAGGCCGATGACATTTCAGGATATAATCAACAAAATGTTGTATTCTAGCTCCTGAATATTGCGAGAGTTTGTTTGAAACCTCTTCCAGTGGCCTTATATACACCTTTTCCTCGAAGAAGGTATGGGTGAGCTTGATGAGGGAAAGCTCTGTATCTTTTTCGAGAGGAATAGTATTACTGGCATGGGCTAAGGAATAGAAATACTCTAGCACAAAGAATGGCAGCTGATTTTCAAGCATCAGCATGTCATATACCACATCCCTGTCCATCCATGGTTTCCCAAATATCCGGTCACTTTCCTGTTGCAGTGTCGGGAAGGCACTCCTCAGCAGGACCTCAACTGTAAAAATTCCATCAACCAGAATCATTTCCACCAGCTCCTCTTCACTAAATTCAATGTTTACTGCATAGCAAGAACGGATTCTTGCTTCCCATTCCTTCAAAGAAGTGAAACAGTCCTCCAGGTTTACATTGGTTCTTTCAAAGAAGTCCTTCACATACCGCATTTTATGATCTTCCATAGCTTCTAGGCCTTCTCCTCCATGGTGAATTGGACCTAGTGAGACCACCTGAGGCGTGTAGGCCTTCTCATTCACGTCACGTAGTCGCTTTGGAACCCTGTAGATACAACACTCGGAGGATATGGGGGATATCCCTTTCAACTTATTTTTGAGAGTTTTAGCATGCGACTCTTCCATGTCTGAATTAACTATCAACTATGATCCACAAAACCTGCAATAAGATATCCTTGTGTTAATAATAAACAAGGGAACTGGAACTTCTGGTTTTTATATGTAGTTCTTAGCATGCTTAGTCTGCATCTGCATTCTCTACACAATAGTAAATTCTAATTTGTAGATAAGCAAACCACCAAGAATTATAGGCACAAGACATAAAACCAAGCTTAATTTTTGGCTAGTACAAAATCAATGCAGAATGTAAAACAACTAGGCAGAAAAGCTTATCAGAAAGATCAGGACAGTTCATTCTTCAAATGATAACAAATAACAAACCGCTACTGTCTTTGGACAAAGTATAAACAAATAACGAACTGAAAGCTAAAGGAATGTGGACAAAGTATAACAAGGGAAGTTACTTCTCAGGGTTTACATAAGTGTTCTAAGAATGTGGAGTGCTTATTACAGAACAGATATAAGGAAATTAGGAAGAGGCCTCGTGCTTCACTAAGTAAACAAAATCAACATTTCATTTTTGTTTTCGAATCGTCGCCCCAAAATTTGTGTTCACTGCATGTTACAAAACCGATGCTACAAAACTTATATATGCTTCCATCAAACACTCGGAACATCAGCAGTAAAAAGAAGAGTGTATCAACCCAGAAAGGAGGGGAATATTTCTACCTTCTGTAGACAATCAAATCGTTGTGGCTACCACTGATTTCTCAGAGCTCCATGTTTGTAGAAGATGCAATACAACATTGATCTTCCTCCAAATCCCGTTTTACATGCATATAAAGAACCATTGTGCACCACCAAGTCAATAGGTCAACCTTGTTGTGGTTTTCGTCTATATACAACAACTTTATTAATTACGATGGCTTTTTTCTCTATTGTTGAAAATGTAATGCCCGTTTCTAGAAGTCCTGTTATAATCCAGACAAGGAAAAACAAATAATCATTTGGTCAGGTACGAGCGCGGGAAAATAATTAGTTATATGTAATCCAAAAGAATATTCAAGGGGACTAGAAGTTCTTCTATATGAATGAACTATTATTGCAGGAGTCTTGTTAATCTAGAAGATGGCTAATTTTGTAGAGACGAGCAGGACCTATTTATTGACTTCTTTTTCCAGATACAACTTATCACAAATTCAAGACTTTTAAGTCTGGTAGACAAAGCACACTCAGATATATACTTTCTGATCATTGATCGGTGGCGCTAGCTGGTACGGTGTAACGGTGGAGCAATTGTTCTAAACAATTCTATATTTTGTGTCGTGGTAGCTTTGATTTCCGGTCATTTTGAGGTGTGCAGGGATAGGGTTTTGTCTCATCATAGTCTCCATTTTTGGATCAGATGTATTTATTCGATCAGTTCAGTTAGGTGACAGTTGCAACAAATCTGTACTTGGCGCAAAGAAGAAAACATTACATTTCATACTAGGCGGTGAGATTAAATGATGCATAGATCACAAATTCCTTAGGCAGAAAGGTTCCAAGGAAATGGAATGGGTAGGTAACAGCAGGTATCATATATTGTTCCTTTAATCCTTATCTTTAGATGTTGTCTGACTTGAGCAAAACGTATACCCAAATGAATAGAAAGATACAAGAGATCAAGGAGAAAAGGTATTAACAAATTGAATTATTACAGATTCCATTTCAATAACACAAATATGTATCTGATCATTACAACACAGTGAACACAGATCCGAACAACACAACCATGAATCTTATTATCACAATAGATAGATGAAAGAGAATCTAATTAACTCACTTCAAATCCCATGCTCTTCAACATATGCATGTTCCACTCACTTTAGAAACGCTGATCGATCTTCGTCATGCATAAAACTTGACTGATGGATAAGGATGATCAGGGAATGAAACAAAGGCCGGAGTGCATGCATGCATGCATTGGTGTGGTCAAGACTTTAAAGAGATAATATCGAGCAGATGGTCTGAATGATAGTGAGTATGAGAAGAAAAACTGCTGCAATGAAAGAAATAATTGCCCAAGGTGTGTTGAAATAATTCTGTCTCAAATTTGCAATCCTTCTGTGCCTTGGTGACCTGCAGTACTTGTTCAAGTCTTCACAAATAGTACCATAATAGAATTTCTTTGTGCTAACATTAACCCCAGTAGCAAGGGAGTTAATCAAAGTAGATAACTCATTATTGCCACCTCCTAACCCACTTTCAACAATTCCATACTCAACAAGCAATCCCACATCTTTAGGGGTGTCTACCAAATAATCCATCATGGCAATATAATCACTTATGTATCTCTGCCCAGAGGCAAAGTTACATTGTTCAAATGCAACTAAATTTCTAAGTATAGTCTCTGTTGAACCAGTACCCTCAGTTTCGGAATTTCCAGAATCCCACCTTTGAATTTTATGTCAAACAAGCTGTTGCTGGAATGACCCACCTTGAATTGGACTTCTGCCTGGTTTAGCTCTTCAATACTTGGTTTAGTTAAAGCTATGGGTCGTCTTGTAGATTCTGGTTTCAATATTGGTGCTACATAGAACCTTCTTGACAGATCAACGAAATGTTGCACTTTTACTTCGGAACAACATATTGTTTCCAAATTGGGTACCATACCCGTTGCCCCTATAAATACCCCGGCTTTATCCAGAAAGTAATGAGAAAGAAATATCATTGAAAGGCTCTCAACACCTTCAAGTCTGTTAGAGTAGTTTGATGGAAATGGAAATATGTCTGGATCGAATAGGTCCTCAAGAATGAAGAATGGCAGCTGATTTTCAAGCAACAGCAAGTCGAGCCATATATACATGATTTGCCAATCTTGGTGATCCAAAGAGGCAGTCACTTTCTTCAAGCAATTGAGAATACCAGCATCTAAACAAGAACTCAATGATGAAGATGGCATCCACTAGAATGATTTTCACAAATTCATCGCTTTTAAGCTCAATGGTCTGTGAGTAACAACTGCGCAGTTCTGCTTCTTGATCCTTCATCTTTTCTAGATAATGCATCAGGCTTAAATTGGTTCGACCCAGAAAATATCGTAGGTACCTCATTTTGTGTTCTTCCATGCCTTTCAAGACTTGCTTTCCATGATGAAGGGGGCCAATTGAGACTAACTGGGGTGTATAGGCCTTTTCACATACAAGCCGTAGTCGAGGAGAAACCCGGTGGATACAGCGCGAATCGGTCATGAGGGACAGTCTATCCAACTCCTTCAGAAGTGACCATATGTTGGTTTAATTTACAATATAGGAGTAAGCTCAGATCTTGTTTTATAACTGACCAAGTTGCTGTGATGTACGTGCACACATGATCAAAGTTTGTTTAAATTATTATATGTGTCAGCCCGGCCAACGCCATCTGGAAGGATTAATGACTCGATCGCAGCCAGGTAAAGCAGCAAGGTGGAGGTGTTAGTTGTCTCAAACTCTTTTTTAAAATGGTTCACAACACTACCAGAATGATTCTAACAAATTCATCACTGCTAAACTCAATGCTGCTGATCTTTTCTCTCTTCCCTCTCTCACTTTTCCTTCCCTACCAGACTTTTCTCACCCACCTTTTTCCGAAGTTATTTCCAGTTCACCTTGGCCATTCTCATCCTACTTCTTCCTTTCCATGAATCCGCCCTGTCTGTTTCTCCTTCCTTTACTCTTCCTCACTCTCTGATCTCCCTCTTTGTTTTGTTTACTCCTTTTCTCTTTCTGACATTCCCTGTAAGCCCACCAACCGGAATTTATTATTCCACCTCTTGTGGTAGTGTCATAACTCGGTAGTTTGAGAGTTTTTCTATATGCTATCAGACCAGTTTGTCTGGTTCTGACCTGTTGAACAGAGGTCTCACTATTGGAGCACTGATTGGGCTCATTTATTGGTTAAATTATTCCTGTCTCTTATTGTTGTCCTTGCCCCTCATGGATTTCGATCTGGACGAGGAGGATATTATTATTGAAGATACATATATATGTCGATTCGACAGTGGGACGACTTCTCAAGTTTCGGATCTGGGGATTGACTTATTGGGTGTGCTTATCGCTGATATAGAGCCCAATATTAATGTCAAGGTGGTTCTTCAATCCCAATGGAAGTCCTTTGAACAGATCTGAATTGCTAGAACCAAGCCAAATACCTGCGTGATTTCGGTGAGTACTGAGCAGTTGTCTAGGCGTTTGTTTGAAGGAGGCCCTGGGATGTCAAGGGTTATTGTTTCTCTGTCCGGGTGTGGCCAAACAATACGGCCTTAGATGAGATTTGTATCAGCCGAGCGATTTACTGGGTTCATGGTCATGCAGTGCAGATGACAAAGGGGACTCGACTCCTTGGATGGTGATAGGGGATCTGAATGAATTACTCTCTCAGCAAGAACGTATTGGAGATGCAGATTGGACTACCATAGACGTCGCTTTCTAGGCAGTTTTATAAACTCGAACAACCTTTTGGATGTAGGCTTTTCTGGACCTGCATTTACATGGACCAGGAAGGCTTTTGGGAGGATTATACTTCAAGAGCGTTTGGATAGAGGGCTTGTTTCAGCTGAGTGTCTGGTTTCGTGGCCAAACTCTTCACTTACTTGGTCAGAGTAGGATCTGACCATTGTCCTATTCTTTTCTCGTTGGGCCTTAAGGAGAATAGAGTTGGGCCTGGTTTTAAGTTTGAGTCCTATTGGGTTGATGAGGTGGAAATTGTGCCTATCGTGAGGGCCTGTTGGGGTTTGATCTTCCAAATCCTATATTGATAACTGGAATTCCAATATGACTATGTGCACTGCTAAACTAAAGCAGTGGCATCTCACAAGGTTTCCGGTACAGGTCAAGGAGGAAATCAAAGATGTTCTGCACGAACTCGAGGAAATTCAGAGTTTCGACCCTCTTGCTAATTGTGTGCGACAAGATGAATTGAATGCCTTATTAGGGGTTCTCTGGGAGCGAGAAGAAAAATATTGGCATTAAAGATCGCGGGTTGCTTGGTTGAAGGCCGGGGATTCCAATACCCGCTTCTTCCATCTCTCTACTCTAGAGAGGAGATGTCGGAACCAGATTCTTCGCATCCAGGATGGTGACGGTGTTTGGATTTCTGGAGAGTGCAAGATCAGAAAGGCCTTTGAGAAGCAATTTATGGCTATTTTCAAATCGGATGGTCCAAGGTATTGGGGGAACGCGATGGAGGGGGTTAGGAGTGTGATTACCGAAGAGGTTAATCAGGAAATTATGGCTTCGGTGTTGGAAGAGGAAGTCAGAGCTGCTGTCTTCCAGTTAGGTGCCCTCAAGGCACCCGGTCCGGATAAAGACATTATTACTAGGACTACTTCTGATTTCCTTAAAGGCAGTGTTTGTTTGAGGAAGATTAACAAGACCCATATTGTTCTTATTCCTAAAGTGGAGGTGCCGGAGTTAACTACTCATTTTCGACCGATTAGCTTGTGTAACAACTCCTATAAGATTCTTTCGAAGTTTATAGCTAACCGGTTGAAAACTTGTCTTCCAAGGATTATATCGGTTAATCAAAATGCCTTTGTCCCGGGAAGACTCATTCAGGATAATTTATTGTTTGCCCATAAGACTTATCACTATCTCAAGTTGAAGCGGGAGGGTGGTAAACATGAGTTGGCACTCAAACTAGATATGGTAAAGGCCTATGATCGTGTTGAGTGGGACTTTTTAGAAGTGGCACTTATCCGATTTGGCTTCTCGAGGATTGGATTCGCTTGATTATGGCATGTGTCACTACTGTCTCTTTTGCTATTGTACTCAATGGGAAGCCGGGATGGACTTTCTACCCAACCCGCGGTCTTCGGCAGGGTGAGGGTGACCCCATATCCCCTTATTTGTTTCTATTGGTAAGTGAAGTTCTTTCAATTCGCTTGACTAAGTGTATTGGGGATGGTAGCTTGATTGGGATTCGGTTGAGTAGAGGGGGCCCTATCATGTCCCATCTCTTCTTTGCAGACGATGCTCTCTTTTTTATCTGGGCTACCCTTGGAAATGCCTCGCGACTTTCCCTTATTTTCAAGGATTACTGTATTGCTACGGGTCAAGGTATTAGTCAAGATAAGTCCAGTATCTTTTTCTCTCCTAATTCCCCTAAGCAGATGGTTTTTCTCCTGTGTGAATTACTTGGTTTCGATTGTGTTAATGATCCAGGTAAGTACTTGGGTCTCTCTACCTTGTGGGGCAGATCAAAAAAGAAGGCACTTGGGTATATCAGCGACCGGATCAAGAGGAAGATGTGTGGGTGGAAACAAAATTCTCTTTCTTAGGCAGGAAAGGAGACACTCATTAAGTCGGTAGCTATGGCTATTCCAGCCTACCCAATGGCATGCTTTAAATTCCCTAAAAATGTGTGTGAGAGTTTCGATTCCCTCTTTGGGAACTTTTGGTGGGGGACGACTCCTAGAGGGAACAAAACTCATTGGTGAAGTTGGGATTTTCTAAGTCAACCTAAGGCTGATGGGGGATTAGGATTTCGGAATCTTCAGCATTTCAATATGGCACTCTTGGCAAAACAGGTGTGGAGACCTGTGGAGAACCCTACCTCTTTATGGGCAGAGGTCCTAAAGTCTCGGTAATTCCCGGATTGTGACTTTTTTAGTGCAGTGAAAGGCTACTGTGATTCATGGAGTTGGTCTAGCTTATTAGAGGCTAGAGATATTATTCTAGCAGTTTGTTGCTGGCAGGTAGTAAATGGGTCATCTGTTAGAGTATGGCAAGATAAATGGTTACCTAATCCTTCTCCTAGATGTTTGCCTTCTTCTACTGTGCCGCGACCAACTGTTCTTGTGTTGGTTAGTCAGCTAATTGATTGGGAGAGAAAGGTATGGAATTTGTCTAGTATTTTGGGATCTATTGATAGAGAGGTGGCTGAGCAAATTCAAGCAATGCCAATTGGGGAGATTGATGGTCAAGATCGACTTATTTGGCCCCACGATAAGTCAAGGACTTATACTGTGCGATCGGGTTATATATGGATTCATCACCATGAGGAATCCGCATCTAAGCCTATCACAACAGTTAGTTCCTCATACCAGATTAATAAGGTTATTTGGCCGCTGCTTTGGAAGATTAAAACTATCCCAAGGTACTGTTTTGGCCACGACCCTCAACAGGAAGCAGAGAGGTAACTAGTGCTACCAAAAGTAAATTAGGGTTGCAGGGCGTGCCACCGCGCGGACGCGGGATGTGAACTGTGCGTGTTCTTGACTTCTAACCAGGCGGAAGAGAGCTCCGGTGTCACCTCGCGGGCGAGGAATTACGAGCAAACTTCTTAGTCACCTGTGAATCGACACTCACTGTTCGAAACGAGCAGAGCAACAATTAGGAAGGAAAGGCGAGTCCAGACGGGCTTTGAAAACTAAGGCGAGGTGCACTTAGAACTTTAAGGTTTCAAGGATGGTCGAAGATTTGTAGTTGTTTTGTTTGATTTGATTGTGTGTTAGAGTCAGATCCTCGAACTCTCTTATATAGAGCTACTTAGGGCCACAAGTATTGGCCCAAAGCATGTCAAAGACTTGTAGAAGTCTTCAACGATAAATGTGGCGTAGGCGATGTTAATCATTTGCTTGGTACCCGGCGAAGTAACTAACTGCCTATGTCTAGAAGAGTTGAGTTAGAACACCTCATGGTGACTTGGACGTGTGCTACTGGATGTTGTTTCCTTATCCAATTGAGGTGTTGTAGAGGTTTGAGTTCCTCACGGAGACAGACGTGAGATACTACCCGTCTGGATATGCTTCACATAACTATTGGATAATTATTGCATGGGATAAGAACCTTTGTCATGCACGTACAATACCAACTAGTCATCCTTCCTTTCTGCTTTATTCAACCAAGGATAAGACAATGATGCCCTCACCTTTAATTAAACAAGCATTCAGTGGTGAGGTGCCCCTGAGCCGGTGTCGAGATGCTCTCCCAGATACCAACGAGATGCTTTCCTTATTAAACAGTGGCGAGGTGGCGCCAATCCACGAAGTCGGGGTGAGGCTGCCAGGTCGATGGCGAGATGCTCTCAGCAAGGGGCTCAAGCCGTGGCGCATAATATCTTCCAATTCAAACATTCAAACATTGCGTGCATGCCTCGAGGGGAAGGAGAACTATAGTGCATTCACACTATCATGCACGTACCAACCTTCATGCAATTAAACATTGCTTGCTATTAAACATAGCGAACTACGCAAACACTGCTAGCTGTCCGCATGCATAATTGATTAGAAGTCATCCACCAAGCAATTAAACACAGTTGACCAGTCAACTTGGATAACTCCCTTTCTTATCCTTACGTGCGAAGTCCTTCCAGCTCGCATGTATCCTCTAGCTCGCCTCATTGTTTTGTATTCCATGCGGGGTCCGCCTCTTTTCCTTCTTTCACGCGAATTCTCTTCTTATTTCCTGGCGAAGTCTCCCACGCGAAGGCATCTCGCTTCACTTCCATAGTAAGCCTATATCTTCTACACGAGATTCACTTCTTGATCTCATGCAAAGTCTTTTGCATACAAACTTCTAGTTTGCATGGCAACTTTGGCTTGTACATAGCATGTCTCTCATGCATGCATTCATGAGAATTGTAGTATGTATATGGAGACAGGATAACTTTGATAGTCATTCATGCCCAGGACTTCTAGGCGAAGTCGCCCTTTTGCATGCAAGCATCTTTCTCCGCCTGTAAACTTATCCAGCTTGCAAGCTCGCCGCCTCATAAGCAATCAAGTCCACTCACGTCTCTTAATCCATCTATACCTCGCGAAGTCTCTTGTCCATGCGAACTTGTCCAGCTCGCATGGCCTTCTGACGGGCCATCACTTGTAAACCCATTATTTCGGGCTCGCCGGTGTGACGTGGACTATAAATTTAACTAATATTTACTTAAACAATTACTGTCTAGTAAAATATTAATTTGGGTGTAAACATGTACAACTTTTTCTATGGCAAGTTATCTCTGGTATTGGTGCTACTCAATATAATTTGTTCCGAAAGAAACTAGCTACCAATTCTACATGCCAATTATACGGCCAAGGCGATGAAACTTTTGAACATATACTTTTGCTATGCCCTTGGGCGACTTCTATGTGGTTCGGGTCTCCTTTGGGGCTTAGGATCAACAAGCAAAGTATAATCCATTTTGGCGATTGGTTATTGAACACATATCATTCCATCAGTTGTGTGAGGATTAGAGAAAAGTTTCTCTCCCTCAGCAGTGTTTTGTGCTGGCATATTTGGAATTCACGTTGCCGCTTCCTTCATGACGGTGCCTCTCTGTCTCTGGTGAGCACTATAACAGCTGCATGTGTGATGGACTCGGAGATATTGGCTGCTAACAGAAGACCTCCGGCAGAGCCTCCCGATCCTGACTCTAATCTGCCCCTTCTGGTTCACTGGAAGCCACCGGAGACGGGATTTCTGACAATCAATTGTGATGCTGGATGGAGACCAAACCTGCATGCAAGACTTGGTACTGTTATCAGGGATCATGGATGTAATTTTGTGGGAGGAGCAGCTAAAGCCGTCTCCTGCTTATCCTCCGATCAAGCTAAAGCTGAAGCTGTCCTTCTTGGTCTTGATCTCACAAAAGAATTGGGGCATCAACATATTATTGTTGAATCTGACAACAAGACACTCATGGGGGATCTTATGGGATTCAAGTCGAGCTGCTGGACTACTTACCCGATCATTGAGAGGATTCGGAAGCTGGGCAGCTGATTTTTTGACTGTCGATGGCGATGGATCCCACGTTCCGCGAACAACGCAGCACATACGGCTGCTTCGCTGGCCGCTGAGGCGGTGGACCTTCTCCGGTGGGCGGCTCAGCCACCACTGTCTCTTCTTGCCGCTTTGATTTCAGATAGACTGACAGTGACGGGGGTCGGCTGATGGAGTCGATTGTTCGTTATTTTGCAGAGTTTCTGGTTTCTATTTCTTGTCTATGAGATTAGATGAAGCTATTAACTCTTTGTTTCCTTTGTTTTGGGCCTCGATGGTCTGTACTGGGCTTCATATGGGCTCTTCCCTTTTATGAATCATCTTTAACCAAAAAAAAAAAAAAACCTCAATGCTCGACTCTACATAACAACACTAGCTAGTAAAATTAACCTTATTTAGGTAACCCGATCTTAATATATATGCATATGGTTGTGTGACCTAACTACTTCAAAGAATAGGGCAGAGTCGACGGCAGAGCAAGCAGGAGCACCAGTAGTCCAGTACTAAGCCAAAGCATTAGAGAGGGTCCTTAATTTGAGGGCTATTCCTTTCCGACTTCACAAAGAAGTAGAACAGCTGCAACTTCTCTGAGAGAAGTTTAGGGAGCTGTGAGAGAGTGCAGACAGCTGTGAATCAAGTTAAACTTGAACTGGAACCAGCTTCCCGTCGAGGGGCCATTTGATTTAGTCCTTTGAGGTAATTTTCGTTTAAAGGGTGGACCCCCAAGCCCGACTCGGCCCACAAAGCATAGACCGCCTAGGCCCGCATCGTCTCCGCCTAGCCCGCTAAAGGCCCAGTCAGCATTAATTTTGCTTATTGGTGTGTCATAAGTTCTAATACCATATCTGTTTAAACCATGAATGGAATAGAAGTACTGGAAATTGACAATATTGTTACTAAATGTAACTTAGACATTAGTGAAGAAACTTGAATTTCAGTGACCAAGATCCTGTTTTTAACTGAAAATTATCACTACAATTCAACCACAACAAAATCTTTATTTGGACCCAAATTTCAGATACAACTAAGCCGAGTGATCCAGCATAACCAGAAATAAGGAAATCACTGACCTTAAGGGTAGATGACCATGCTATTATATCACTGACCTTGAGAAAATTAATCTCAGAAGGCTAAACATAAACTACTGCTAAGGAGCTAAATCTCCCAATTGGAACAATAAGATTTCATTATCTTTTATTGATGTTGAGTCAAAGAATCTATTGACTCGAAAATGGAATAATCCTTAATAGAAAGATACAAAGATCAAATATTATGAGATAATAAAACAGATAACAGGGTTCTACCAAAAAAAAAAAAAAACCAAGAACAGGGACACACCCCTGAACAAGGAAATAGCTAGCATCAACAGCCAACTATTAGATTTCTCTAATTTTTACTCTTCAGGTCGTGACAATAAGACATAATAGAGAACATAGTCTGTATGAGAGTGAGGAAGAGGAAAATAACAGCAGCAATGATTTCTTTAGTTGCCCAGGGTGAGTATAAAAAATGTGCGACCAGGTATTCTTTCAATTGGTGCCGCCCCATAGTGTAGTACTTGTTCAGGTCATCACAAAGATTGATGAAGTAGAAAAAGTCCTTGTTGTCCACGACTCCATCGACAAGGTTCTTGATCAGAGTAAACCCTTTTTTGTTGTCACCGAGCTTATTGTCAAGAATTCCAGACTTGACAAGCAAGGCAACATCCTGATGGGTGTTTACAAGACAGTTCAGGAAGACGAAATAGTCATTTATGTACTTCTCCTCGTCCTTGCATTGGCTTTGTTCAAAGGCCAGGAGATTTGTGATTGTTATCTCTGTCTGATCACTTATCGTGAGTTTTGGCATTTCTAGTGTCCCATGTTTGAACTTAACATCAAACATATTTGTCTTCGATCCCACCTCAAACTTGACCCTGCACGGGATAGCTGTGTGATGCTTGGTGTCGCCAGAGATTCGAGTAGCCATCGATTTTCTGATTTCATTGGCGGTAGTGGATATAATTTTCTAACAAAATCAACAAAATGTACTACCTCATGAGATTCTATTGTCTTCAAAGTTTCTTCTGCTACCTCTATATGCATTAGAGTTTTAAAGAAGTGGTCAGAGAGATGTATTATTGACTTCCCCCCAGAGAGAGTATCCTTGTGTGGTTCGAAAAGATGGTCTAGAATAAAGAAGGGCAGCTGATTTTCTAGCATCCGCATGTCAGGCCAGACATCCTGTAACATAAATGGTTTGCTAAATATGCGGTCATTATCTTCTTGGAAACTAGGATTATTGAACCTTAATAAAACCTCAATGATGAAGATGGCATCTACTAGAATGATTCTCACAAATTCATCACTAGTAAACTCAATTGTCTCTGCATAACAGCTGCGCAGAGCTACTTCTTTCTCCCTTATTACTGCTATTAAAGCCTCCACAGTTACCTGGGTCCGATTTAGAAAAACTTTGAGGTACCTATTTTTGAGCTCTTCCATGGGCTTTAGGCTTTCCTTACCATGGTGAAGGGGGCCTATAGAGACTACCTGAGGTGTGTAGGCATTTTCACTTACACGCCTTAATCGCTTAGGAACTCTGTAAATGCAGCATGAAGATGATAGCTCAAACCTTAAGCTATACAACACCTGGCTCATTGACCTTACTAACTCATCATGACTGCCTCCTGCCATTTATCAACTGCTTTTGTTAATTATACCAGTGATGGTTCCTGCCTTTCTGAGGAGACAATCAAGAAAACATTTCATTACTAACACTCCAAGACCAAGAAATTGTAATCTTCACACAACAATAAGTACTGATTCCCACCTAGATGATTGAGAAAACCAAACGTCACAATTTTACTGAGAGTTGCAAGCATACAAACCTTTTATATATACTTGCAACTCTTTCACCCTCCCAAAAAGCTTTAGTCTTCTTGTGGCATATTATTCTCCAAATTCATATATACAGGACTAGTCTATCGGTGAATATTGTTTCATACAATCATGCATTATTCTAACCATGTATGCCGAAGATCATGACGAAGATTTTAGGCTAAAAAGTTCGATCAAACCATGTTACCCGGCCTTTCTACAAAATAAGAACAAATCGTACTATTTCTCTTCAATCATAAGAAAGAAAAATAAGAAAAGCAATCCAGATCAAACATTTCATAAATTATTTCTTGGGGCTGAAACTTCTCAACATCTGTAGATGCATACTGTTATCAAGTTCTGGAAGATCAAAACGACATTATTGAAAATAAATGAAAGCAGATCAGGCCACGTACTCATATAACGTACTCTTATGCTCCCAATCAAAACATACTGATTCAGACCAAAAAATCAAAACATAACTGACACAAACCCAGATTTCATGGAAACAAATAACAATATTCTCATCATACTACCATGAACCATGCATTCATGGCATGAACAATCATTGAACAAAATTAAACATTTCATTACTAACACTCAAAGATGTTTAGAACAAAAACTGGAATTCATCAGGGAAAAAATGCCAAATCTACCGAGACAGACCTAACTTTAATGAAAGCAAGCAAGAATTATAAGATTCCATACTTAATCTTTGCTTAATCAGATTTCCACCTACCACGAAACATATGACATTTTATTCAAAAAATGAACCTAACATCATAGCAGATGACAGAACAAAACCATGAATTGGAAGGGAAAAGATAAATCAATTGAGGGAGAAAAGTTGCACCTGCAAATCTGCAATGTTAGGACAATATGTATAGATCCAGGTAACTTGCTCCCCTGGTTAGTGAAACAAATTTGCTCTTTTCAATAACAGAATGAATCAAGGAATATGTCTAATATCCTTTGTGTGTGTGTATGTATCTGTTCGACAGAACAAGTTGGTTTTGAAAAGTCAGGTCAACGGCTCAGGGCTTCCATGAGTTTTCCCTTTTGTATAATTATGGACGTCATTGACCAATATGCCAATCCAACCACAGACCCTATGCATGATGATACCTCGTCTCTAACCTTGTTTTTTAGCTGAAGAGCTACCTTCTACCTAACCCTGAAGCAAGTTCTAGGAAAAAGTGAGGTAAGGTTGCGCCAAAACTTAGAAACCAGCAAGCTGTCTGCTTATCATATAATGTGTTAGGGACTTGAGGGCATTGTGTACGAGAATTTCTCATAACCTTTGATAATCCCCACGCAAGAGCTTCAACACAAATGCAGCTTTTATATACTAAAAGAACCGCCAAGCTGCTGTAGAAGTCCGGTAAACAGAATACTTCAATTATTTGATTTGCTTTTGTCCAGATGGATTATGAATTATTTGATCATTTTCATCATTTGCACATGTCAAACAAAATTCTTACTGCTTAATCATCGTTAAGGAATTCGAGTGTAATGTCGTCTATGTCTATATCTGACTTTTCTCTTATTGTTTCATATGGTAATGGAGGATGTTATTTAGAATTCTATACTCTGATTCATCTCCGATATGAGGTATCATATGCTTTTCGATAGGAAACTAGCTACTTATTGTATGGTAGATCTACAATAAATAGACATAGACGACATTGCTAAGGAAGATATCATGCTTCTAGTTGGAAAATGTCTTCAGAAAAACAAAAAATAACAATAAAGAAAGTACACTAAGGAAGAGAGTTCACACCTGTTATGCTCAGATTGCTTGCTACCCTGATATAGGAATTAGGAAATAGAAGTTCTCTCGTACAAGGAATGATGAATCACATACTAAGAAGCTATTATTGTTTTATAGGTTTATGTGCAACCCCCTTAAGCAACTGAGTCCAGAAAAGTGCTTGCATTCCGGTCCTCAATTGCAGGATGGGAGGATAAGGTTATATAGAGAAGACCTTCCTTTGTACACTCATAATTGATATCTAATGTATTAATTAAGTTGACAAGTCCAAATATGCAGGAGTGGAAATGTCGAATGTAGTAGCAGAACATGACCCTCTAGAGACCGATGTAGACAGTAACTTGTATTTATGTAGGAGTTTATATCCAGTTGCAGACAGGAAGCAAAGATAAATCACACATACCGGCAGCAAGTTACTGTCACTATTTCTTATCATTTTTAATTTATGGTCATTTTGCCTGTCTTTATTGATAAATATCAATCCTGTCTTTTCCTCTGCCTTGAAAGCAACCAGAAGACGGCACAGATTGGGAAAGCCAACAGCATATTTATGTGGACAAGAACAGCTTATCCTTTTTAGGATCTGGGTTTCAAAGGCTTATATTCCTAGGAGTGGTAAACAAATGAAGATTACTACTAGATACTTTAATGCCTTGTTTTTGCCTTTACTTTTGGCTGAAGCCTCTAGTAACCAGCAAGATAGTTATCCGGCACATCAACTGGTATTTTGTATTCTATGCTTGTTATACTCGTTGTGTATAGAACTTGATTTCTCATAATTTTTTTTTTGTTAAGTCCCATTTTCCAACTACCCTGAAAGATGAGAGATAACTTCAGCTACAAGAAATGGATTTGTATTGTATGTGTAAGAACACAATGCAAGATTATTTAGTTTAACTAACAAAACAAATTCAGGTCTATCTTCCCAGCAGCATTTGCACTTGTCAAATATAATATATGGTTGTTTCCTGTATTATTATTCATCTCAGAACATGAGGTGTTATTGTTACAACTTGATTTGATATATATACAAGTAGTAATACTTGTTACCATTAATAATACGAAAGTCAGCCGTATCTTAGCATCTTGTACAGAATCTAAGCAGTAAGCACCTTTACTTTTTTACTGCTATGTACCAACTTGACAACGAATACTTTGTTTAAGTTGTTCGTATGAGACCTCATCAGTGAGAATGAGAATGAACAGAGATAACAGAACACACTGTCTGTATGAGAGTAAATAGAATTATACAAGCAGCTGCAATGACCGAGATGGTTTTGCAAGGCGTGTTGAAATAGTTCTGCTTTAAAAGTGCCAGCCATTTGTGCCTCGACTTTGCGCAGTGCTCGTTCAGCTTTTCACAAAGAGGAGCGAAATGGAACTTGTTGTAGTCCACAATATTCACCCCATCACCCATATTCTTGATCATGGTACACCCTTTCTTGCTGTCGCCTAACTTGTTCACTAAGATTGCATTCTTGACAAGCAATGACACATCCTCGGGGAGTTGACGAGAATGTTTAAGATGCCAATGTAATCATTTATGTAATTCTCCGTTCCTTGCATTGGCTTTGTTCAAACACTAGGAGATTTATCAGATTTACCTCTGATTGATCACTAAATATAATCTTTGGAATTTGCAAGGTCCCCTTGTTAAATTGTATGTCAAACATATTTTTGCCTGATCCTACCTTAAACTTGACTCCTGCCCTGTATAGCTCCGTCATGCTGGGTGGGGTAGGAATTTCGGTCTGCCCTCGAGCTTGTGGTACTTCTGATATAGATAGCTGCCTCATGCTGGCTCCAATTGCAGATTTGTGTTGCGCTCGAGCTTGTGCTATCTTCGGGGGTGGTGGATATAATTTTCTCACAAAATCAACAAAATGGTCTACTGTAGATGAGCTTATAGTTTCCAAAGTGTCTTCCAGATCCTCTATGTTCATTAGAGCTCTGAAGAAAGTGTAAGAAAGGTTAACTATGGAGAAGTTCTCCTCTTCAAAAGGTACTTGAATCCTTTTAGGATCAAAAAGATCCTGAAGGATAAAGAATGGAAGCTGATTCTCAAGCATTCTCATGTCAGGCCATACATCTTCAAACATCCTTGGTTTCTTGAATATGCGATCATTCTCATCCTGCAACTCATGGAAATGGTACCTCAATAAAACCTCAATGATGAAAGCGGCATCCACTAGGACAATTTTAACAAATTCATCACTGTCGAATGGAATGGTTTCTGCGTAACAACCACGCAGTTCTGCTTCTCTCCTCCTTATTTTGTTTATGTAATGCTCCAAGCTTAGATTGGTTCTGATTAGATAATCTTGCAGGTACCTATTTTTGTGCTCTTCCATGGGTTTTAAGGCTTCCTTGCCATGGTGAAGGGGGCCTATAGAAACTACTTGAGGTACGTAGGCCTTTTCACTAACTCGACGTAGGCGCCTAGGGACCCTGCAGATGCAGCAGGACGAGGATAAAGGAGACAGGTTATACAGCATACTTCTCATTGAAGTCAGTAATGGAGTGTGTGGGTTTTCTATGTCATGTGGAACTTGGTAGCTGCTTTCATCATCTTCCATTTTCCGCTTGATGTCTATTGTGAATAGATTGATGACACTGTTGATGATCACTGGAACCACAATCAAGAAAGCACTAATTACATAAGATCCAAGATGCTCCAATGAAAGTAAAAACCAACATAAGAGTATCCCAAAGTACATTCAAAACAAAAAAAAGTTGTGTAAAAATATCATCTCCCGTATGATTGTGTGCATAGAACATGAAAAGCCAATGGATACATATTAAAGTAGCAAGAAAAAGGACACAATTAAGAGAAAACCTTCAAGCCATTATACAGTACTACACATATGAATAACTAAACAAGAAGAAGGAAGGAAAAAAAAAAAAAAACAAACAAACAAACAAACAGGAGGCAGAAGGGAGCGAATTCGAACCTGCAATGCTTTTGTATGTCTCAACCCAGATCAACTAGGTTTTCTTAATAGTAGCCCTGTGGATGACTATATATAAGCTTTCAAGAAGTTAGGCTACAACTTCCTGGCCTTTTCTCTTTGATACGTGAAAGCAAGTCATTGACATTTGAACCCTAAACCCTAAACCCAATATTACGTAAAAGATTCTGCTGTTTGCTTTTCTTTGCAGCTTCTACCAACCAACATATTACAAAGAAACTATACCTTAGCCTTCACAGTTTCATTCTCCAGAGAAGGTTCTGAGGAATTTATTGAGGTCGTTTCTCCAACATTACATAAACCAGCAAGTCTTATATCAGCGACACAGTTCTCTTCTTTTTTTGTTTTAGACACGTTGTGTATAAAACATTCTCTCATGGTAACCTTTACTAAATGTCAATGATAGCTACCATGAAACACAGGGAACTTGTTCTTCAAGAAATGTGATGTGTAATTCGGATCAGTACAAAGGCCGGAGGTTTCCTTTTTTTTTTGGACGGGGGCTGTGTTAGATATACTGCAGTCAGCTCCATGTCAGGGTGATTATTCACATGATTTAGATAAGATAATATATAGGAGAGGTATCAGATTTCAGTTAGGGGTGTAAGAATTGAGAAAATGTGTTCTCTCATTGTCAATTGATAAAGTAAGCGAAACGTCATTTTTGCTCTTCTTCCTTAACTTTCATTAACATTCATTTTTTTTTTCTTTCTTTCTTTTTTTGAAATACAGAGGCATGATTGAGCTTAAAAAAAAAATTATACATTCTTCCAAGCTAGTGGAAGTCTGATAACGATGCAGAAAGGCTTTCAGATACCTCAAAGATTCTACCACACAATCACAGCAATCCAACAAAGCAGTAGCTAGCCGATCTCCCTTGCACATCAATCTCAATAATCACAGCCTCAGTATCAAGAAATGCAAAGCACCTGGCGAGAGTCGCTTGTCGTTTTTTATGTTTTTAAATGTACCAAGCCTCCAGCCCGTCTAGCCCACCACGGCCCAGACCGCCTAGACGCGTCACCTCTCCGTCGAGCCCATAAAAGCCCAATTCGTTTATGTTTCTTTTTTATTTAAAAAAATTATGTTTTTAAATGGTCCAGCTCCCAGGCACCACGGTCCAGACCGCCTAGACACGTCACCTATCCGCCTAGCCCGCTATAAGCTCACTTCGTGTACGTTTTTTGTTTTCGCTGAATGTCATTGATAGCTTCCTCAGAGAGTTCAAGTTCTCTCTCTCTCTCTCCCCGATATCCAAAATCAACGAAACAAGAGGAGCAATTGAAGTTTTGGGTTATCCTTCCTGCATGTCTCGAGCCGTCGACACAAGGTACTTGCAATTCAATTCTTACCTATGGCCTGGAAAGTATAAATGCTGAAAGCTCAACAGAGTTCCTAAGAAAAACAAACTGGGAGAAATATATATGTCAAAAACCATATCAGTGGGAGTCACAGATGGCTGTGTCTAGCCTGTTTGATGAGCGGCCTGTGTGGCCAAAGGATTCAATAACTGAACGATTGCTTAATAATAAGGGCTTCATTTTTTCAGATCACATGCTGAGTGATTATCTACTTGTTTACTCGGTCATTCTCTTTTTGCAGGCTTCTTTCGCGCGAGAGTTGCATACTACCTTTCACGTGGACCATTTCTTAGGTTCTGGATAAAAAAAGGGTTTGGTCCTCGGAAGTCGGAAAGGAAAGGATTTGGAAAAAGGGCTAAGGAGACGCTTACGGTTTAGTCTGACCTTGCACAGCAGAGACAATGGAGCACACTACCTGTATGAGAGCAAGTACAAGAAGAATAACAGCTGCAGTGAAAGAAATAACTGCCCAGGGGGTGTATACATTGGCCTTGTATTTAGCCAGGGGATTATATCCAGTTGCAGATTGGAAGCAAAATTCTTATTTTCTTTTAATTTATGATCACTTCCCCCGTCTTATTGGTAAATAGCAGTTCTGTAATTTACTCTGCTTCGGAAGCCAACATATTTTTGTGGACAAGAACAGCTATTGTAGGATCTGGGTTCACAGGCTTAGATTTCCTAGTGTCCATTTTAACGAGGCCTAGATACTGTTAAGACTAATGTGCTGTCTTTTTAAAGAGTGCACTTGGCTCCATATATAGTGCAAATTTGCAGCAAGAATTGTTGCTTACAGATTACAGATAAATGATAATTCTATATATATTCAAAGAAGATAATTAAAACATAGATGACCAAACCACAGGGAATGATGCCTAACTGGAATTCACATATAAGGCAGATACACAAAAATTTACTTTTCTTATTGGCAAAAGCAAAGTTACAGACATGAATCTCTACTATAACCAGCATCATCAGGCAATCTTACACCTACTACGACCAACAAAAGCGCCTATATACGATTACACTCATGCTGACCATTGTCAATTCATAAACTAATTTACAAAATAGGGACCAAAAGGAAAGGATATGGAAAAAGGGCAAAGGAGACTTATGGTTTTTTTGGTTTAGACTGACCTTGCACAGCAGAGACAATGGAGCACACTGCCTGTATGAGAGTAAGTACGAGAAGAATAACAGCTGCAGTGAAAGAAATAACTGCCCAGGGGGTGTTGAAATAATTCTGTCTCAAATTCGCCTTCCATTTGTGCCATGTCCAACTGCAGTAATAGTTCAGGTCTTTACAAAGAGTAGCATAACAGAAGTCTTTGGAGTCCACAATGACCCCATCAGCAAGACTGTTAATCAAAGTAGACCCTCCGGAGCTATCACCTAGCCTATTTTCAACAATTCCGTACTTAACAAGCAACTCCACATCCTTTGGGGTGTTCACAAGACGGTCCATGACAACAACATAATCATTGATGATATTCTCCAGGCAATGACATTGTTCAAAGGCAAGGATATTTCTGATCGTAAGCTCTATTTCATCACTTATTGCTAACTTTGGAATTTCAAGCATCCCACCTTGAAACCGTATGTCAAACAGATTTTTGCTTGATCTCACCTTAAACTTGACTCCAGCCCGAT
Organism: Fragaria nilgerrensis; assembly: GCA_010134655.1. NCBI lineage: Eukaryota > Viridiplantae > Streptophyta > Magnoliopsida > Rosales > Rosaceae > Fragaria > Fragaria nilgerrensis. Next base: position 27,592,508 of record CM020978.1, on the reverse strand, counting down.
GTAGATCTGTCATGCTGGGTGTGTTAAGAGTTTCAAGTTTTCCTTTAGCTGGCCTTTCTAGTGGTGACGGTAGATACAAGTCTCTGCAGAAATCAACAAAATGATGTACAGTAGAAGAGTCTATGTTCTGCAAATTGTCTTCTGTTCCCTCTATATGCATCAGACTTGTGAAGAAATTGTGAGAAAGATAAATTAATGATTTACCCTCGGTAAAATTAGAAGAAACTTTAGCATAAAGTTCCTCAAGAATGAAAAATGGCAGCTGGTTTTCAAGCAAACGCATGTCAGGCCATACATCCTGTAACATCCATGGTTTGTTAAATATGCGATCATTCTCATCCTGCAACGCATGGAAACAGTACCTCAGTAAGACCTCAATGATGAATGCCGCATCCACTAAAATGATTTTCACAAACTCATCACTTGTGAACTCGATAGTTTCAGCATAGCAATTTCGCAGTTTTTCTTCTTGGCTCTTCATTTTCACGACATATTCCTCCACGCTGGCCTTGGTCCGAACTATAAAAGCTTGCAGGTACCTCTTTTTGTGCACTTCCATTGCTTTCAGGCTATCCTTCCCGTGGTGAAGTGGACCAATAGAAACAACCTGAGGTGTATATGCCTTTTCACTTACACGCCTTAGCCGCTCAGGAACTCTGTAGATACAACACGAAGGGGAGAGAATAGGCAAATCTTTCAACTCTTTTTCCATTGAAGTTATCAATGGAATGTGCTCGGCTCGCTGGTTTTCTATGTCATTCGGAGCTTCACCGTTTCCTGCCATTTTCCACCAATGTGTTGCTGTGATGGATGATGATCACTGCACCAAAATCAACAATTCATTATTGACACTCTCCAAGATGCTACAACCAAGAGCTAAGAACTTCACAAAATGCAGAGTTAATCATTACTGGAATTGATGCCCCAATTCTCAACATCAATACTTGCACCTTTAACATCTCCACCCGAGAAGCCTTAGTGGAACCAATGCCCCAATAAGTTCTTACTAGTTTGCTTACACACCACTGTTGGAAGATCAATTGCAATTGAATCCTTCTGAAATTTCTGGGATTACAATAACATAGACAGAATCAGTCTTACTTTGTTTTTTTTACTATCGTTATTTCCCCTTACATTTTGAAGTAGTAACGGCAAAAACTTGTACAGAATTTTCTCAAATTTTTGATCTTGTATAAAGCCAGGACGGGTGTCTAGCTATGCCCTTTCTACATTATTGCTGCTTCTACTTAACCAAATTTTGTATAATGAATGATATATAGCAGACCGTGATTAACCTCATTTAGATATATTATGCTTTCAATGAAAACATACAGAGAAGAAGCACAATTTCTTTGCTCAATTCCAATTTCCAACTAAAACGAAACATAAGAAACAACTTAAAAGCTTCATAGCAATGGAGAAAGGAACAACACAGACCATAACTATGAATCAACAGCAAAATACAAGGCAGAGAACTGAGGGAAGTGAATTCACACCTGCTTGTAAGTATTAACCAAGGGCTTTGAACTTCGCCGGAGGCCCAGAAAGCTCGATGAAGAATGCTTACTCCTCAGGTTGATGGAATTGATAATTTCTTCTAAATTTCGCACAGTCAGGTCAACTCAGAGCTCTGCTTGCACAGCTGTTAGATAAGTGTATGCGCGTCTTAGGCGAGTTTGAAACTTGGAATAATCAATTGCAGGCCCCCACAGAGACTAGAAGGACCCATAGTACAAGACTACAAGGCTTTCATTCTGACTATACAAGTAAAACACTTTTGAAGGACCCATAGTACAAGACTACAAGGCTTTCATTCTAACTATACAAGTAAAACACTTTTGTTTTAATTTTCGTCGAAGCTTCTGTGATTCTGTTTAGCCTTAGAAGAGTTGTCCTCAATGTCCTAACTTCGCGGCAAATGTTGTAAAAAAAATGAGATATGAGATAGTTCCTTAAAATTTTAGATTCTGCAGAATGTAATGAAGAATAACAGAACCCATGTAGACCCCTATGATCTGTAGATATCGAGATGACAAATTTCAGCCATGTAGATATGTCTGTTATATTCAAGTAATGACAACAGTATTTTTCAGAACAAATCTTGACAGGACATGCAGTTTTGAACTCGCTAACTGTCGAAAACATTACACAAAAATTTTATGGTTACAGTTCAACTCATTTCAGCTTAGATTTTGAAGATCTCTGAACAGGCTTTGCAATAGGCCTAGCAGGTGCAGGCCTAGCTATCTTGTTCGCATTATACTTTATGGATGAGAAGGCGGCAATCAACGCAAGCAACATAGTTGGGTAGACATACACGGCTCTAGTAGGATCAGTGTTCACAGGCTTTCCTAGGATCCCTTCTTTGATGAGGCCCCAAATTAATAGAAGTGTCCCAAACATGCTCATCCTCCCTGACTTCAGAACACCCACAAACGCTCCAGCCACAGAGAAGTAGCTTCCTGTTAGAACCTGGTGAATGAATCAGAAACAGAGATGAGATTACTGTTAGATATTTTCAAAAAGCCTAAATGCTTGCTAAACCCTGAGATGAAATTTTAGGTAGATTAGGATGAAACTGGATCCGAGATATCTGCTTTAGTGTTCACCTCCCTTAACTGTTTCACAGTCAATAAGAAAGGAAAGTACTCAACTATCTTAATTGTCTAAGTTAACCCAGTTTTTTATTCAAACATTAACAGTGTGCAGTACAATTGAAAAACCAAGATAGGTTCCTACAGTAGACAATTTATGACGAGAGTTTAGCAAGATACCAAATAAGAAAAAAAGATCGCTTCCTTTAACTAAAATAAATACATTTCAAAATAACAGAAAAGGAAAAAATCGGTTCAACACGAACCTCTAAGCGCTGGAGATCAGTAATTGGATTGGCTTCCTTTGCATTTGTCAAGTTATAGATTTCTAACAAGTTATCCCAGCTCGGAACAGTCATGTTCCTTACAAGGCCATTTGCAAGAGCTCCAGGGTAGAGAAGAGCCTTTACTACGGGAACAGGAAAGATCTCACTTGTAATCAGCTGGGAAGATGTGAAATGCAATGGTGTGTTACACATACCCGCCCTACATGGAACTCTGGCAATAACCAAAGGAGAAACAATAAAGATACATTAAAAATTTTCGTTCTTAAGATCTATTCCAACTTTCTACAATGAAACAACCACTGAAAAAGAACATAAATTAAGAACAAAGACTTCTGTGATTTGTTCAAGATAAGCTAAGGAATCAAACGCATCACAGAGATTTGAAATGAATAACATAGTTATGGTAGAATGATAGTACAAGACTTTTCAATAGCAACACAATGCATTACGAATCCTCCATGTTAGGACCTCCACTGATCCGACAAAGATTCATGCAAACGAAAATGGGATTCCCACCATTTCTGGAAATATGTTATCAAAGGCAAACTATCATCAAATCAACACTTCCTCTAACTTTTGAGCTTTCCTAGTTCGATTTTCCCCAAGCAACTATCCACTAGTCAATTTCCACTTTAAAAAGAACTCATCTTTTAGCTCAGTTCATTCCTTAGTCTCAAACTGCTGATCCAAGTACACACTAATTTCAACTGCTAAACCAAAAAGATTGTATAGATCCTACACCACAACTCCAGTAAAGTCAACCAATCTAAACCAAATATCAAGATTCAGTCTTTTCGCAAAACCCAGAATCAACAACATGATCCCAACCAAACCCAGATTCAATAAACCCAAACCCACCAATACCCAGATGCTAAAACACCAAACTGAGCCAAAACAAACCCACACCCAGACAGACTTATCAGAATCACAGTACCTGAAAAGTGGGATCTGGAAAACGATCAGGATGAAAAATATTTGAGCAGCTTTCGCTTGGATATTGCTCATCCATCCTTTCGACGACGACGAATCAGCAGTAGTCGCCATTATTCGTTTAGCTTGATTCAGACTTCTTCTGAGGTAATGCTACTTGTTATTCTTACGCAACTACTGGACAAGGCCGCGAACCACAGCAATCAAACGGCACCGTTTCACTCCAACGCCACGTCGTTTAATAATTAAAAGCTCTCACACCAAAAACAGCGTCGTTTTGGTTTGCGAAGAGTAAGAGTGGCTAGTAGAGTAGATAAACCCAGAACCACCGAGAAAGGCGCCGCGGAAGCTGTGACCTTCAAAACGCCACCGTTTCGTTTGTAGCGCAAAATGGCCTTGGCTTCGGCGCTCAACACTCCCAACGGCCTTCGCCGTCTGCCGTCTTCCCGCCACGAAATAACCCGAACCGGACCCGCCGCTCTGGTCCTGCCACGTCTCCTCCCGGCTCGCTTCTCGTCCACACTCGCCCTCGCCCGCCGTAAAAACCACCGCGGCTCCGCGGTGACGTCATCTCCGCCGAAGATAAAGAAGGTAGCTTTTTTTCTTTTTCTTTTCTGAGAGTGATAGATTTCTGGCTGCGGTGGTTTTGAATTGGAGTGAAATTGTAGAAAAGCGCGGCGAGGAATGCGGAGGAGGAGGAGGAGGATGAAGTGGACGGAGATGCTATAGTCGCTTTGTTTTCGCTGCTGGAGGAGGACCTCAGAAACGACGGCGTGTCGTTGGATGACGACGGCGAAGACGACGAGATAAGTGAGGAGGATCTTGCTAGGCTTGAAGAGGAGCTGGCGGAGGCTTTTGGTGCGATTGATGAGGATGAGGAGGACGACGATGACGGCGATGATGACGTTATTCCGAGCAATGCGACTGAAGAAGAGGTGGAGGAGGAGGATGAGGACGATGAAGTTGAAGTTGCAGTGAAGCTTAAGACTTGGCAATTTCGGAGATTGGCTTCGGCTTTAAAAGTCGGTCGCCGCAAAACTAGTGTGAGTGTATCTTCTACTTAGCTAATTTGAAATCGCATTCTTCTGGATTAATCGTATACTTGTAATTTGTTCAAATTTGTTGTACTAGCTCAAATTTCTTTCGAAATTTTCAAGGCTGTGGGCATTGTAGGTGCAATTTTTCTACTGCTTGAGCTCATTGTAGGCTCTAATTAAATTTCATATTGATGAGACTTGTTTGCAATTGTTTGTGTTGCAGATAAAAAACCTTGCGGCTGAGCTTTGTCTTGACAGGGCTCTTGTTCTTCAAATGCTTCGTGATCCGCCTCCAAATCTTTTGATGCTCAGTGCTGCTCTGCCTGATGCACCTGCTCCTAAAAAATCTGTGCCTGTGCCTGAACCAGAGCCTGAAGAAACTATTGTGCAAGCCACTGTAGAAACTGTTGTTGAAACGGATACAGATGCTGCAGTGGTCGAAGCTGCGGTGAAGGTGCCGGTTCATGTTAGGCAACAAAAGTTTTCTGCTCAGAAGAGACTGAAGAAAGTGCATCTCGATACCCTTGAGAGAGTTTATAGAAGAACAAAGCGGCCAACGGTAAGCAACTCATTTTTGATGCCTCATTTTAGTTAAGAGAACTTGGGCATCATGTTCTGATGCTGTGTGTGCGTTGCCTTGTGGTGCAGAATTCAATTGTCAGCAGCATTGTTCATGTGACAAACCTGCCGCGCAAAAGAATTGTGAAGTGGTTTGAAGACAAACGTTCTGAAGAGGGGGTTCCTGACTCTCGGCGTCCATATCAACCGTCTGCTCCTACTGCTGTCAACTAGAGAATATGTAAATCAGGTACCTATATTTGTAATGACATGCGATAAGAGTTTTTTAAGTATTTAAGAGAAATGGCCTGCTTTTATTTTTGCTAAACTTACAAACATGGAAAAGGGATAATCACCTTAAAAAATATTACCAATATAACAGTGTCTGCCTTTTGTTGTCAAGCATTTGTTTTATTACAAATTGGATGGATTAGGAATAAGATAGAGTTGAAGGTATCTTGGTTTAGCTAACTTTCAATTCAGCAGTAGTTCGTAATTGATTTCTCTAATAACAAATAATCTTTGACCTCTATAATCTTCTCTTTCCTTGGGAGTGTTAAGAGATCAAGGAAGAGAACATAGAGCTGAATAATGAAGGACGGCAACATTAGAGTGGTACTTTCCTAGTTTCCTATAACAAATAACTTCAAACATAAGACAAATTGGAAGCATATGTTCTTCATTAGATGCCATCCCCTGACCTCTTCTTCTTCTCACATTCACATTTAATCTCTTTCCTCTGGTATATATAATTGCTTCCTCACCTAGAATCGTACATCGCAACTTGTTCATAAAACAAATACACTCACAACTGAAGAATCAGATTGAGAGACTATGGAAACATTACCAAGGTCAGTGACCTCATTTAGGAGGCAAGGCTCTTCAGGGTTAGTATGGGATGAGGTATTACAAAAAGAGGTGGCCAGGACAGAGTTTAGAGAGCTGAGGCTCTGCCACAGCGCGAAACCCCTTGGTATGGTTTATAGCAATTCAAATGTAGAGCTCACCATTTGCACCCGCAGTAATTCTACCCCAGCCAAAAAGCGTAATTCGTTTAAAGCCAATTCTTGAAGATGTTTCCGGCTGCTTTCAAAAAATGGGCAACCCGCAAATTCAACTGCAGAAAGGAGATGGCATAGCTTGTTTGTATACATCATGTCGTGTGCGTGATACATGTTTCTTTCATTCATATTCTAGCCATTGATGTTTGTTCATGTATAAGCATTCTCAAAATCTTACAGTATTGATGCTAAAGATTGTGATTGCATTTTGTTGATTACTGCATATAGGAAAATCCCATATCTTAAATTCTTGTAACTACTGTTTATGTAACTACTGCATCTTGTTTAAGATTCTACTCCTATTTCTGATCAACTGGTATATCAACAAAATGGTATTCCACCAGATCACTTTCGTGTAAATGACGAGAAAGTATAGTTTGGAAACAAATCTCATCTCCATTATGTCATGATTTAGAGGGTAAGAGACAAAAGTTTTGGTCAAGAAAGGGGCAAAAGCCCATCTTCATTCTATTATCCATGGCTGAAATAGACCATTCATCCAACTTATGGAGGATTATATGGAATGGATTGGCAACGACCTTTTGGCCACCACAAATATCAAGTCTACTCACAAATCTTTACTCTGAAAATTAACTAGTCTATTTTTACCTGAAGAAGGTTGGAACCATTTAAGCACCAACCATTTTAAGTAAACAGCAACTTCGACCTAACGTCTCCATTTTCAGCCGAGGAACTCGATATTTTGAAGATGATATTTTGAGTGTTCCAAGTTGGAAGTCCTTTGTGTGATGATGGTAGATTCATAAGGTCGTTTGGTACAGAAATCATTCTTCGGACACATCCAAACCCTGTTCAAGTTGCCTTTGAGTCTTCCACCTCCACAACTTGCGATCAGAAGAAAGAGAAACATACATGCTTGACATGATATGTTGCCCTATTTTGGGGTACACAAATAGATGCTCGGGCACTTGGCAGGTCGAATTAAGATTGATTTGCCTTGTAAGCTTGCGTCTATTTATGGTTTTCTTCCTTGAACACCATACTTTGACATAAATGAGTTAGTTAAAGAAAACTTGTATGTTCAAGACTCTTCAATTCTAGGTAGTCGAAAAACCAAGCAACTTCGACGATATTAACTACATAAATTTTCAAGGCGACATTGTCAAAGACATGGATGTTGCCCCCCTAAGTAAAGTTACAGTTGTTTTAGAGTCCCACCGTTTTTCTATAAATTTCTAATTATAAAGAAAGTAAACATCATTATGTCAATGCATTATTTTACCGTCCTTTAGAGTTTGTTTAGAGTTTGTTGTAAATACAGAAATCTAGTTTCACTCTTATTATTGTCTCTAGTTTAGAAAAAATTTTAGAGAACCAATTAGAGCAAGACAACCAAAAATTGTCTAGAATAGAAAATACGGTTACAATTTATTGTATCTCACTTCCAACTCGATTATAAATTTATAATCAAAATCATTTCAACACTAAAAACCACTACTGTACGCTCTCTAACTATTCAAGCGTGCATTGCACGTGCCCAGAAGTTGCATACAATTTACTCAACTCTATAGTTTAAGCTTTACCAAATCTAGAAACACATGCACCTCCCCTCCATACAGCACATAATGTGGTCCCAATTCATTGCATTTCCCACCCAACTTCCCATACCATCCCTTAGATCTAAACCCCATCGACGACCCCCATACCTCCACGATCCTCCCCTGCAAACCTTTGATTCAGCCTCCTCCTTATGGCTCACAAGTCTCCACGATGCCGCTTGCAGAGCCCTCCTCTCTTGTTTACTCTAATGAAACATTAAAGTCCCGCTCTTTTCATTTTCTCTCACTTGAAAACCAAACAAAGATCCAACCTTTTCTCATTTTCTCTGCGCCTAAATTTATCTGTGTTTGGATCAAATGTTGCAAGACCAAGCCACGAGCTCCCTTGCTGCGAGCTCTCTGCCTTCCAGCAGTGAGAGGTCTTCCAGCTCTGCATTCCAGCTCGAAGCTAAAGAAGGTAGGATTGTTATATTAGGAAAGCTTAAACATGCTTAAATGCATCTGTCTGATCCTGAATCTGGGTTCTATGTAATGAATGATTTTCTTAAGTGGGTGTTTGTTCTTTTTTTGCCGGGAAATGCTTTTGGCGGCAAAGCTCGGCTCTTTTAGGCTGTTGCATTTGTTTCAGATATGAAGGATGCTCTTTTTACTATGTATATATAGCTTGACTTGTCATATGAGTCTGTTCCATCATGAATCTGAAGAATTTTACAATTTCCCATCTGGGTTAGTCAGAATGCGGTATTCGCTCAACTGGGTTTTGTTTCTTTCCCGGGAAAGGTTGATTCTTTTGAAGCAAAAGATATGGAAGAACTAAGTATTTTAATATGAGGTCCTGAAAAAGATGGTGTTTTTTTTTTTTTTTGCTTGAACTTTAGGCATGGAAAGTGACGAGGAGATCAGGAGAGTGCCGGAGATTGGCGGCGAATCGGCCGGAGCATCGGTCTCAGGCAGGGAGGCCGGTTCGTTAGCCGGTCCAGACCGGGTCCAAGTGGCAGGTGAGAACCAGAGAAAGAGGGGAAGAAGCCCAGCTGACAAGGAAAGCAAGAGGTTGAAGAGGTGAGCTCAGCTGCACCGCTTTCCTAGTTGATTTTACTGTTGTGCCCTTGTTGAGTGTTCTCATTGGCTTTTTGGTTTTTTGGGTTGATAAACAGGTTGTTGAGGAACAGAGTTTCAGCTCAGCAAGCAAGGGAGAGGAAGAAGGCGTACTTGAGTGACTTGGAAGTTAGAGTGAAAGACTTGGAGCAGAAGAATTCTGAGCTTGAGGAGAGGCTCTCTACTTTGCAGAATGAGAATCAGATGCTTAGACATGTATGCTACAACATTCTCCTTAATTACCCTACTTCATATTCATCATTATTGTCTATCATTATGGTATCATTCTTGTTGGAAAAGTACTTCCAAATTTTTGGCATTTCATAGTGTTAGTGATGCTGATGACACAGAGAAGTAAAGTTTAATCAATATAGAAGAAAGGTTTGCTTCTAGGGGTGTTCTGGGGAAACATTGTTGATGTGATCTGAACATATGGGATGATTGTTGGGGCCTTGAGTCAGACACTTATTGAAAGTGGAAAGCTTTAAGGACATGTATGTGATTAGGGGCCTACTCCAGCTGATCCATTACATCATAGTTTTCTCTTTAACAAGGAAAGGTGATGTATGAAATAAAGGATAGAGGTGATGCTGGATGCTGCCAAGTTCACTTTGATTCATGATTAAGTTGGTTAATCAAAGTTAGCATATGTATTCTGTTCATTATGAAAGATTCATTATCGTTCAGTTTATGATCCTTCTTAACATGTGTCACGTATGTAGTTTTAGTGTCTAACACATGATACCGCCATGGTGAAATGGTAATAGTGATGTACCAATGGACTTGAGCAAACTTGTACCTGTTAGGATTGGTGACTGTCTCATATAGTTGTCTATTATTGCTTGCCGCATCCGTATTGTCGGCATAGCTAATTTGTTCATCTCTGAGCATAAAATGGCCCGCAAGCTATGAACCTTATCATCATCTTAATTAGCAAATAGCGAATGCATACTGATTAGGGTAGTCCTGGAACTTCTCAAGCCTTTGTACTTGGAGACTTGACAGAGTTGGAAAACATTTCATAAACTGGTCTCTAGGCTGGTTTTAGTTTACACTCAAAGCCTTGATTTCTTGTATTATGCTGCATCTGTAATGTAACAGTAGCTAGTTTTATTTTATAGCTTATGACATTTATTTATATTTGCTACAGATACTGAAGAACACAACAGCAAGCCGGCGAGGAGGTGGCGGTGCAAATGCCGAGGGATCTTAGTAGGATAGGGTGTGATGAGTGGATGGACTGAGAGAATGTAAGGATATGTACAGCTACCGAGATGAACATATGGGAGGCAATACAACTTTAATATTCTAAGCTGAAACATATCACAAGCGACTTTGGCATGCTTAACTTTAGATTAGCATTTCCTTTTAAGTTATATCTTCACTAGTATTGCTTCATTTGCTTGCTACTTTCCTGTTCTATTCTATATGCACAGATTTCGTGCCAATTTTGGTAACAGAAGTGTGCATGTATGTATGACTTAAAGTTTAAGGCACATCATGTATATGGTGAACCGTGAATGATTGTAGGCGGTGCCCATGGTGGTGTGAACATAGCAGCTAGCTAGGGTGAGGAAATTAGTAGTGGTGGTTTTGCAAATGTAGTTAAAGTCTGCCTACTGATTATTTTTTGAAGAAATCTTGTAGAAGCTTAATGGAAGGAGATTCTGAGTGTATCACTAAATGGAAATAAGGTAAAATTATATCTATATTCTTTAAGAATGTGGTTTCTACTTTCTAGTTCATGCGGTATGGTATCAAAAAAACTACTAGTTATGATGTCCAGTACTCCAGGTCTCCAGTATAGCTTTCCAATTATGCCTAGCCCTGAAACACGATTCGAAACTTGTCCAAAAGAAGAAGATATATACATCAAGAAAGAAACGGAACCTATGATTAAACAGGATACATTGAATCCATGATTCGTTATTCCTCATTAGACCCAATATTCATTGCCCCTTCTTTCAAATGGGTTTGGTTACTAAAATAAGTTGCTGGTTTGTAACGAACAAGGGGGGACTGTTCTTTGATGTGGGATGAATTCGAACATGAGCAGAAGGTTTCATTGCCCTTGATCATATGGGTCAGCATATTGCAGAGGAGTTTAGTAGCTTATGATGTATGCAGTGTTGTAAAACAAGAACGTTAAACCCGTTATGACGGGCCTCAGGCGTCAGAAGCCTTATTGTCGCCGGACTGCGCGAGCTATTATGTAACTACCTACTAGATCAGAGACAGAAGTGTATCACTACTATGTGTTTACGGAGTCATTTTCATCTTCGTAGTTGTTTGGGGTATTTTATTTTTTATTTTTTCTCTTCTGAAAGAGAGAAAAGGTAAAATGGTAACGTTGAATGAGATGAAAATGGAGAGGCACCGACAGAGGACAAATGGCTTGTTCATACCGACGCAGTAGGTACACAGCACACAGCGAAATCAAAAAGCTTCATACTATTTTATAACAAATTGTTGCTTCTTGATATATACCTTCAACCGGTAAACCTACACGTGTTTCGATCTCATTGGAGGGCATGGTTTCCAAGTCGATATATCAACTCAATTATGTGCAACATGTGCATTTGTATTATTGTTATTAGATGAGAGAGTGATGTTATAGTAATGAACTAATGGCGAGCTGAGATTATGAAAAGATTATGGAGTGTGTGTGATAGGGGAAGAAACAAAAAGAATATATATTAGGAGGGAAAGTTAGGGACTTCATATATTCAACCATTTTCTATATAAATAGATATTTAAAGCAAATAGTTGGTGTCATGAATAATAAAATGTAAAAAAACATCATAGCTGTTTCAAGAAACCAGAATACAACACTTTATAAGAATACATTTATTTACTTGTGTTGAAGTTGATAATGTGATGAGTTTTTAGTCATAGAGACTAAAATGTCTCTTCATGTTATATCATAATGTTATAGACAACTAAGAATAGGTTGAGATTAATTTAAGCAGGTTTGTCGTGTTTTAATCCTTGATAATTTCATAGATGGATGACTAGCTAGATGTTTTTATTAACTCAACCATAATCCTTGATAATCCTTGATATTTATGTTTTTACTAAATATGTAGCCATATATTTGTGAAACTCTTGAATTTGAAGACCCTCATTCTCATGTCCTGCGATGTTATATATACGATATTGGACTACGTAAGTTTGCTTCTTTTACTCGAGTTGTAAAAAAAAGGAAAAAAAAAAGAAAGAAAAGAAAGCGACATTGTATATACGCGTACAAGCCGTCAAGCCTAGCAAGGCATCACTGTCTGCAAGTAAAAAACGAGCTGGACAGGCGGGCAACCGGGTGAGCCGGTTAATAAAGGAAATAATAGAAGAAAAGGAGAGTGTGATAAAAGGACAAGCAAAGCCAAAGCTGTGTATGAGTGGAGAGAGAGCCAAGAACAATCTCTCTCACTTGTTCCTCACACCGACACTCTCAGATCTCCCTTCTTCTCTCTTCTCCGATATTCAGAATCATACACAACTGAGCCACCACTCATGGAGGCCAATGCCGGAATGGTCGCCGGCTCTTACAAGCGCAACGAGCTCGTTCGGATTCGTCACGATTCCGATAGCTCTGTAAGTAACTCTTCCATTTTTTATTTGTTTTGTTCAATTTGTTTGTTTAGTTGAATCTTTGCGTTCTGTGTGGACGATCTGAGTGTCGGCAGTGTGAGTTTTTTTTTATATTTTTTCAGTAATTTTAGTTTTTGTTGATGATTTGGTTTGCATTTCCGATCAGTAATTTGACTTTGATTTCACTGCTTGCTTTGACTTTGATCATGAAAACGGATTTGGATTTGATCACTAGGAAAAATCTGTGTGAGGAAAGCTTAGATCACATTTGCAATTGAGATTTGAGTCTGGATTTAGCAAAGTCTGTTTGAGCTTTGTTATATATTTTTTTCTAACAATTATGCGATTGCTCATATGATTTCACATATGTGATGGAAATGTGTCTATTGAAAGTCAATGTTTGATGCTGGTAACTTGATTGGTGACATTTCTGGACGACCGAAAATGATTGTTTTGCCAGGTCACTCTAAGATCTTGATAGTTGCTCATCTTAGCCGACTTCAGTTCAAATCTCACTTAACTAAAAGTCACATAACTTGTTTAACGAAAATTTGAGCTTTCGAATTTGACTCCTACACACATAACACTTGGAGCTACTCTTACTTAAGTTTTCTTTTTTCTTAACATTGTCATTATTTAATGCAGTCGAAGCCCTTGAAGAATCTAAATGGCCAGATATGTCAGATCTGCGGTGACACTGTTGGACTTACAGCTACCGGTGATGTCTTTGTTGCCTGTAATGAGTGTGCCTTCCCTGTGTGTCGGCCTTGTTATGAGTATGAGCGGAAAGATGGGAACCAGGCCTGTCCACAATGCAAGACTAGATATAAGAGGCAAAAAGGTTGGTTTCTCTTTTTAGTGTTTTTATTGAGTTTATTGTTGAAGAATTGCAATGAAGTTGACTAATCTGATAACTTCAGGGAGTCCTCGTGTGGACGGAGATGAGGATGAGGACGACATTGATGATCTTGAGAATGAGTTCAATTACGCACAAGGAACTAGACGCCAGTGGCAGGGAGATGATCCTGACCTCTCATCTTCCTCTAGACATGAATCTGGACAACCAATCCCCCTTCTCACAAATGGACAGTCGGTAGGCAACTAAGAAAACGAGCTTGTCCATACCAGTTATATGTCCAAAAAATAAAATATGCTCTATAAACTAACATGCTTATAGTCTGTACAGGTTTCTGGTGAGATTCCCTGTGCTACTCCTGACAACCAGTCTGTGCGAACAACATCAGGGCCTTTGGATCCACGACAGCCAGGTATAACTTGATCATATTCATTCAAAAAGTCTTTGGAAAATGGCTTATTTGAATGGTCGTCTAATCATGTTATCTATTGTTACAGTTCCCGTGAGAATAGTGGATCCTTCAAGGGACTTGAATTCTTATGGGCTAGGAAATGTTGACTGGAAAGAAAGGGTCGAAGGGTGGAAACTCAAACAGGACAAAAATATAATGCAGATGCCCAGTAGATATACTGAAGGAAAGGGGGACATGGAAGGCACTGGTTCAAATGGAGAAGAACTCCAAATGTGAGCATCCTAAAACGCTTCATTTAACTTGCTGATCTGATTGTAATTGCTGAATTGAACGTCTGTTGTTATCTCTGTTATAATATTAGCTTATCTTTCAAAATTAATGTACATTAATGCGGTGTTGGAAGATGCATTGTCTTCACATGATAAACAAGAGAAATGAAAAGTGCCTTTCCATGTTGCACAAATGATCAATATGGTTCAGCTGAAGATAACAATTTGTTTTCTCTTATTTTCACTTCAGGGCTGATGATGCTCGACAACCTCTGAGTCGTATTGTTCCTATCTCTTCCTCTCATTTGACACCGTATCGTGTTGTGATCATACTTCGGCTTATCATTCTGTGCTTCTTTTTGCAATACCGTGCAACTCACCCAGTGAAAGATGCATATCCATTATGGCTAATATCAGTCATCTGTGAGATTTGGTTTGCTTTTTCATGGCTTCTGGATCAGTTTCCAAAATGGTTTCCCATAAATCGTGAGACCTATCTAGACAGGCTTGCACTGAGGTTGGTCAATTTCTTATCTTCTTTGGCAATCTACAGTTTGATGTGTTATTTTGGATTCATATCATTTTGAATTACCTGAATACTCAATACTCTTTTACACTGCAGGTATGACCGTGATGGGGAACCATCTCAGTTAGCTCCAGTAGATGTGTTCGTGAGTACAGTGGATCCCATGAAAGAACCTCCTCTGGTTACAGCCAACACAGTTTTGTCCATACTTTCTGTGGATTACCCTGTGGACAAAATCTCTTGCTATGTATCAGATGATGGATCTGCAATGCTGACATTTGAATCCCTTTCTGAAACTGCGGAGTTTGCAAGAAAGTGGGTGCCGTTCTGCAAGAAACACAACATTGAGCCTAGAGCTCCTGAGTTTTATTTTGCTCAAAAGATTGATTACTTAAAAGACAAGATACAACCTTCTTTTGTTAAAGAGCGCAGAGCAATGAAGGTGAGTAATGTGCATGTATTCCTCTTAAAGTCAGGCATGACTATTTCTCTTATGTCCATTTCTAACACTGGACATTTTGGTTCTTTGCATGACAGCCTGATTTATACTTATTTCTTGATTAGTCTTTCTGATATCCTTTGCTTGTGTACCAAGATATGATCATTTAGTACGTGACTCTAGAGCATTATATGCATACTAAGACATCATCTCTCTGATTCCTTTCCATATCAAATCCAAAACAGAAAATAAATAATTCATTATTTCCTGTGGTCCGTTGCTCTCTAAGCTATATGATAAAAGATCTGGTTTCCAGCTTTATTCTTATTGGTGCCTAATATTCTCATCTCAAAACAATTTTTCTTCAATGCTTGATTGGTTAAAAAATTACCAATTTCATTGTTGTTAGAATATTGAATTTTCAAACCATCACCCAAAAGGAAAAAAAAATGTTAAAACTCGGTAAATTGACTGCAGTAATATTAAAGTAATAGTCTTTTAGCTTCTATCTTTAGGTGGTTTATAAATGATAAGTTTTTGTTATTTTCTGGAAGAGCTCAGAGGAAGTCTAGATAGTAGGTTGTGGTAACTTTATGTGTTTACACTTCAAATGGAGAATAATGTGTATATTTTTGACCCACAGAGAGAGTATGAAGAATTCAAGGTAAGGATCAATGCCTTGGTTGCGAAGGCACAGAAGATGCCTGAAGAAGGTTGGACAATGCAGGATGGGACTCCATGGCCTGGGAACAATTCTAGGGATCATCCTGGAATGATCCAGGTACTCACATTCTTTATCCAGTGTATTGAGTTTCTGTCTCCTCAGTTTTTTCTCTTACAGTAATTATAATTCTCTATCATGTGATACTTCAGGTCTTCTTAGGCCACAGTGGGGGCCTTGATACAGATGGCAACGAGCTGCCTCGACTTGTATATGTTTCTCGTGAGAAGAGACCTGGCTTCCAGCATCACAAAAAAGCTGGAGCAATGAATGCATTGGTATGCTGTTCTCTTATGTTGTTTTTATTTTAGTTTTCTTTTCTGAATGCTATAATCAAAGGTTGACCGAGTTGGAACTATATTTTAATTGAATATTTTTCTGATAAAGATGGATAAATGCCCCAAATGACCCATGTGTTATTGATATGCATCTGTATAACTGCATAAATGCTCACCACTAGCTTCTATTTATGACCTCTCTGGAGGATTAGATCCTCAATGATTCTTTGACCAAGTACACCAAGATACATATCATATTGTTAGAAGATGCTAACATTCTTTCAATTTGGTGTAGCAATAGTTTGAAGAGTACTTGTTTGATAATTAATATACAATCTTAAATAAAACTATCTGAGATACAAAAGGTTTTCTGATTAGTAATTGTATACCCAAACCATCTCAACTTTCTGACATGGTTTACAATGTGCCTTGTAGATTCGGGTTTCAGCTGTCTTGACAAATGGTGCATATCTTTTGAATGTCGATTGTGATCACTACTTCAATAACAGTAAAGCCGTCAAGGAAGCCATGTGTTTCATGATGGACCCAGCTTATGGGAAGAAGACCTGCTATGTACAGTTCCCACAACGTTTCGATGGGATTGATATGCACGATCGATATGCCAATCGTAACATTGTCTTCTTCGATGTAGGTTCTACTTGTTTTGTAATCATCATTCACCAATAACCAATATCATTCAGTGCACCTTTCCAGGAAAATAACACTGTTATCACTTCTTATTTGCAGATCAACTTGAAAGGGTTGGATGGCATCCAGGGTCCAGTCTATGTGGGAACTGGTTGCTGTTTCAACAGGCAAGCTCTATATGGGTACGATCCCATTTTGACTGAGGAAGATTTGGAACCAAACATCATCATCAAGAGTTGCTGTGGTTCAAGAAAGAAGGGAAAGACCAGCAATAAGAAGTATATTGACAAGAAGAGGGCTGTAAAAAGAACTGAATCTACCATTCCCATTTTCAATATGGAAGACATTGAGGAGGGTGTTGAAGGTAGATTCCTCTTATGTTCTAGTTTTGGATCCACTGCCGACTACATTAATAAATTCCATTTTAATTGACAAATTTGAAAAAAAAAAAAAATATGATCAGTTTGAGTAGCACTATATCACAGATAAACCAAAACAGTGATCTACCCAATCATGTCATGGAATGTGAACTAGATTCTTTGTACTCTGCAGGTTATGATGATGAGAGGTCCCTTCTTATGTCTCAGAAGAGCTTAGAGAAGCGTTTTGGTCAATCTCCAGTTTTTATTGCAGCCACCTTCATGGAACAAGGGGGCATTCCACCTACGACAAACCCTGCAACTCTTTTGAAGGAAGCCATACATGTTATAAGCTGTGGATATGAAGACAAGACCGAATGGGGAAAAGAGGTCAGTTCGTATAGCAATTGGTCCAACCAGCTCTCGTTTCTTAAACTTAAATAAAAGCATTGAGCTACAGATATTGAATGGACCTGCAGTTGTATTCACAATAATTGAAATTCTGTTTTGTCACCAGATCGGATGGATCTATGGTTCTGTGACCGAAGATATTTTAACCGGGTTTAAGATGCATGCTCGTGGTTGGATATCAGTCTATTGCATGCCTCCCCGCCCAGCATTCAAGGGGTCTGCTCCCATCAATCTTTCTGATCGTTTGAACCAGGTGCTTCGGTGGGCATTGGGATCTATTGAAATTTTGCTCAGCAGACATTGTCCCATATGGTATGGCTACAATGGAAGAATGAAGCTTTTGGAGAGAATTGCATACATCAATACCATTGTTTATCCCCTTACCTCCATACCACTGATTGCATACTGTATGCTTCCTGCGTTTTGCCTTCTCACAAATAAATTCATCATTCCTGAGGTAAGTACTTGTTTTTTTTTTTTTGGATCTTGCATTGAATTTAATGCATGGTTTTTTAGTGCACTGAATCTGTTGAATTCTTTTGCAGATAAGCAACTTCGCTAGTATGTGGTTTATTCTTCTCTTCGTTTCGATTGCTGCAACTGGTATTCTTGAGCTCAGGTGGAGTGGAGTTGGTATTGATGACTGGTGGAGAAATGAACAGTTCTGGGTCATCGGTGGAACATCTGCTCATCTTTTCGCTGTCTTCCAAGGTCTCCTAAAAGTTCTTGCCGGGATTGATACCAACTTCACTGTCACGTCAAAGGCCTCTGATGAGGATGGGGATTTTACAGAGCTTTATGTGTTTAAATGGACATCACTTCTCATCCCTCCCACCACGGTTCTCATCGTGAACTTGGTAGGTATTGTGGCCGGTGTTTCATATGCCATAAACAGTGGGTACCAATCATGGGGGCCACTTTTCGGCAAACTGTTTTTCGCCATGTGGGTCGTTGCCCATCTTTACCCATTCTTGAAGGGTCTGTTGGGTCGCCAAAATCGTACCCCTACAATCGTCATTGTGTGGTCTATCCTCCTTGCTTCTATATTTTCCTTGCTATGGGTGCGCATCGATCCATTCACATCTGACGCCACAAAAGCTGCTACAAAAGGTCAATGTGGCGTCAACTGTTAGTTCACTTCACAGACATTCTTGCTGTGGAAACGCCATTTCTCTCCACTTTTGTGTGTATATAACAAGATGTGAAGTAAAGTCATCTACAGAACTTTTTCTGTTCAGTCTCTGCAGTCGAAGTCCCAAAAGGGAGTGGTGGATACGAAAAATGAGAGGAAACACCTCCGATACCTTTTTGTTGCTCCGTTCAGAAGTATTTATGTTTATTGAACTTTGATGTTAGTGATTGTTGTGCAGTATTGTTGTTATGAAGAGGATGTAGAAGCCAATTATTGCAGCTGTTGGTCTGAATTGGACACTAATTTGTGCCAAGGCAGAACTTATTTATGGGGTAAACTTATTCATGTTGGAAACTACAATTCAATACAGATTCTTTGTTTCTTTGCGTGTGTTTACACCTTACACTAATTTCTATCTTCAAGTCATCAACTTCAAAATCTTAGTGACTGGATCACTGAACTATGAATTCTATTCAGTCATACAGATGAATGCTAGAAGCTAAAGCCAAAATCCAAAGCTACTGTAGAAAAGCTGTACAACTCTCTAGAGTTGCAATCTTTTCAGTTTTTTATTCACATCTTTGTATATGTTTTTTTTTTTTTTTTTTTTGTAATAAACAATCAAAATGCCAAGTCTATGTTACTTGTGTTTATTGCAACTAATTTTTTACCTGTGTATATTTGCACATAATCATAATCATGATCAACTAAGATAAGCGTGAGCGGTTAATTAAGTTTACCGTATTATACAGTTATTCGTCCTACTAATTAGTAGTTTTTATGATCATTTATTTATTTAATTTGTTTTGATTTTTATTTGGTTTTTACTATAACAACTCTTGATTTTTATTTGTGTTAGTTGATTCATTAAGGGTAATTATGAAATTTCACAATTTGGTGAAGCTTTTGAGGGCCTGGCTTTATAGTAGTAGAGATGTAGGAATAAAAGGGTATATACGTCATTTCAACTACTTGCAATTCCATTCCTCCTTAGAGGATAACTACTTTGGTTCACGAAATTCGTATTTTACGATTTCTAGTACGGCAATTTACCTCTATTGTTGTCACTTGTCAAACACGATTAGGAGGCAAATTTCATGGCTGAATCTTTCACAAAAAAATGCTTATCTTTAACTTGTTGTCTTCTAGATGTATTCATGGTGTGTGAATTTCAATTTGAAGTATGTGGATTTCACAGCTCTTAATTTATCACCGACAAAATAAGAACTGAAGGGTATATATGTCATTTCGCAACAGGCTTAACCGAACGGCGTCGTATTGTTACCTGGAGTGGTGGAGGAGGTTTAAAACCCCTTTGAGCCTCCTCCTCGGTTTCTCACATCACAGAGAGTTTAGGGTTTAGCAGCCAAACAAATCAGAAGAAGAGAAAGAGAAAATCGAAGGTAGAAGAAGCAATGGAGGGTCTGACGGAGGCAGTGAACGACATGCACATCACGGAGTCGGCGGCGAACAAGAAGAATCATCGCATCCAGAATCGCATCCAAGTCTCCAACACCAAGAAACCCCTCTTCTTCTATGTCAATCTCGCCAAGGTACACCTAACCCTAGACCTCTCTCTTAGCTTTTCTTATGGTATGGATCGTCAAAACGACATGCCGTATTGTACTCATGGTTTTGCAATTTCGCTTTTGCAGAAGTACATGCAGCTCAACAATGAGGTCGAGCTTTCCGGTCTCGGAATGGGTACACTCTTATTCTGCCTTTCAATTTTTGGATATCGAATCATTTATTATGGAATTGGGAGCTACATTGACATTGTGTTGTGGTTTTGTATCGACAGCTATTGCTACAGTTGTCACCATTGCTGAGATTCTCAAGAACAATGGATTGGCTGTAGAGAAGAGTATGCCTCTGTCGTAATTTTATTTCCGGATTTCGGTATAACTTTGGGGGCTGACATGTTGTAGATGTTGATTTAACCTATATGCAGAGATCATCACCAAAACTGTTGACATGAGGGAGGATGCAGGAGGGCGCCCAATTCAGAAAGCAAAGGTACATTTTCGAATTATGTATTAGCTTAACTATATGCTGGTGCATCTACATTGATAATTTGGTGTGACAAGACAGCAGTATGAGGACTAGGGTATTGTGTGCTAACAACTTGTGGCTATTCGATAATTATTTGATGTAGCTTAAAAGTTAGTGAAACATGGAATGGAACCTACATATGAACACATCTAGCTGGTATTGCTTGCAAGGAACATACCATAGATATGCTTCATATTTGTTGAAATGTCTTCACTCAAGGAAATTAGGCATCATAGTGTTCCAAGTTTGCTTGTTTCTGAATGTCTTAATGGACTTTCTATGGTCTCTTGCTTAATATTTTGCTGTTCAGTGTTCAAGCAATTAGATACCAGGTCCTCAATGATATGTTATGCCTTCAACTTTAAATAAGGAACAATTACCTTAGTTTTGTTGAAAATATAGTTTAACCAACCAAAGAGTTGTTGGTCTAGCGGTCAGACACTTGGTTTTCTCCCAAGTGGTCTGCTGGGGTGGGGTTCGACCCTCTCCCATGGTACCCACCTAGCAATTGCTAGAGTTTCCCGTTTCCCAAATGTTGTGGGGTCAGGCGGGAAGCCTAGGGATTAGTCGGGTCAAAGATCCGGATACCCTAGTTTCAAAAAAAAAAAAAAAAAAAAAGGTTTAAGCAGGGTTGGGTGTAAATGGTTTGGTCATTCTTCAGTTGATCTTCACACAACATATGATGATCAAATTGACTATAGTAGAATGTTCTTTAGTTGATCTTCTCATGACTATAGTAGAATGAATTACGTCTCTTTCATGAAGTAGTGTATTACTGTCCATTCTATCTTGAACAAGCTGATTATATCATGTCATTTCTTTGTTGTTTAGATTGAAATACTGCTTGGAAAGTCAGACAAGTTTGATGAGATACTGGCTGCTGCAGCTGAGGAATCCAATGAATATGAGGACCAGAGTTGAAATGTGCTGTTTCAGATTGCAGTAACTGATAACTTCTTTTAAGCTGTGGATGTCTAACTTCTGTTCGTAGATTGGCTTCTCCAAGTGATTTTTGTTTAGCTATTATAATGTGAACTTTCTCGTTTAGGAATTGTTGTAAGATGCAGTTCTCTCTGCTAAATTTGAATATGAAGAGTTCAGTGTTGGATCAGTTCAGTGTTTGAGAATCTTATAATATGAAGACTTTGAGTTTTTCTTTGCTGGTAGATCATCCTTGTTCTTTTCAGTGCTTGTGATTTTGTTGTTTGGATTGTTTCCTTCTGCCAGGGCACTGAAAGTATTTTATCTCTGTTTTCTTATGCACTGATAGATTCTGCCAAGTAGCTCCCACAGTTGAGTAACCACAAGTTAATATAAACCTAAACCGAAAGCTTCCAAAGCCTTTTGCAATCTATTTGAAGGAATAATTCTGGGGTTAAAGAAACCAACTACTGTGTTCACAAGACAAAAGTTCACTGAAAAGTCTGGAATAGCGAAATCTGATCAATAATAGCTGACCAAGACAATTTCATTAGTGATCGAAACAAAATTACTTTGTAATCGAAGATAGGGAAATGAATAGACTAGTCTTTGGGAAAATGGCGTAGCAAATCTCCAATGCAATTAATGGGTGAGAGCTGGGATACCCTACAACAAGCTTGAGCCTTGAGGTACCCGACAACATATTACTTTATGCAACAAGCCAAAGTAACACATCAGCATCTCAAACCGCACTGCTAATATTTCTTTCAAGAGCAAAAAAACTCAATGGATTTATATCAATCCTCAATAACATCAAAATTCTAACCTCAGTAAAAACCCAAGGCTCCCTGAGCTGAGATGCGAAAATAGAAGAAAAAATATCCAACAATGAAAAAAAGGGCAACATGCCCTGTGTCATAAAAAAAAGTTATCCCACTTCCCTCCCTGCTCTCTTAAAAACTTAATTGTAAGTTTCTTATGCTTCCTCATCATCCTCTACCAGTATCTTCTTCATTGCTTCATAGCACATAAAAGAAATTCCGGCTGCAGGGACCAACTTCATGCAGCTAGGCCCAAGCCCTCTGTATAAACCGGCAATACCTTCGTGTTCAAGTATGCTTGTAAGGGCGTGAAACACATCATTATACTGCCTGCCACCCACGGCCCCCACCTGCATATGTTTGCGAGCCACTTCGAGTGGGAAAGTCGCAGTACTTGAAATAGCACCAGCTGCTGATCCAATTAAAAGGGTCTGAATGTTCCCGATCTTCTCCTGCTTGAAAATCTTACGATAGGCTTTCCGCAATGTGTCATAAGCACAGTAATTTGTTGCAGCATATGGAATGACTCCAATAAGACTGGGGGCAAGACCTCTATAAAGCTCTGCAGGTCCCTCTTCTCGCACAATTTTTACAAATGCATCGAGAAGGCCGTTATATACGCCTCTCTGCAGATTTAACAAACACCATCATGTGATAACTACGTGCATAGTCAAAGATAGGAACAGGACTTCTGCTTTTTACAGTACCTGTATGGTTAGCCGAGTCTTAAGTAACTCAAGGGGATATGTGACAAGAGTAGAGCTCACTCCAGCACAGGCACCTGCAATTAATGAGGCTGGAATTGGAAGTTTGGACTGTTCTCCATCTTTGGGCGACAAGTGCTTGTTAACTGTGTCATAAGCAAAAAGCTGCAGAAAAGAGAACAAAAACTTAGCCAAAAAAGAAAACTGATATCTTTAAAATCCTATCAATAATTTGCTTCCCAAATTTCAGTGAATACAACAAGTTTCCAAACAATAATATAGCTATGATCCAAATACACATTACCCCAAAATACTTTAAAAAAAAAAAAGAAACACATACACACATGTAATATATCTCCTCAAACATAAATTTGCTTCATCAACGATGAGAGATGACATAGCTAAAAAGCTAACAGGACAAAACAGACATGCACGTCAAATCACACAACTGCAGCAGTACCCCTGCTAAGTCTAACAAAGAGCACCATGAAACCAGCTCAGTTTCTTTGATCCACACTATGATCACCCCTGTGTTCTGCCTATCGATTGTTAAGTGAGTCACAAAACTTGGACTGACAACAATCATGCAAATGTACTAAGATGAACCCACATTTTAAACTTTCCTGCACTGTTCATTTGACAGGCCCACTGCAAGAGCATATTGTAAAGAACAAAGGCGTCAGCTAACTTCAGTCGAAAAGTTTTGGACCATGGATATCAGATTATTGGTGCGAGGAGTTTCAAATAAAAATTGTGACAGCACAACCAAATGAAGAAAAAGTAGAATCAATTTGTAACCAAAACAAAACGAGTGAATCATAACCTAGCACCTTTGACCCTGGATGTGTAATTGTAGAAAATGCATCTAAGCAATGCCAACAACCAACAGAACCAATATCTCAACAAAAACAAGTGGTCACTAACGATCAACTACAACCAAATAATGCAAAGCTTTAACCATACTATCATCATCAACACAACAAAAGGCTGAAAATATCTGCTGAAAGTGTCCACAAAAGAGCCAAGATACCTCTATAGCCTTGCTCGGCGCAACCCGAATCACATTGACCAAATTCCCCCTAAACAACCCCGTCCACCCATCAACCTTCATAATATCATTAAACACCTCAGTACTCGAATTCCCACTACTCCCAACCATCAAATGCGTCCTTATAGTCTCCAACGGCGCCACCGCCGTCCTCGACACCGCTCCGGCCACCGCGCCACTAATCAACCTCCTCAACGAAGGATTAGCAATCTTAATCTTCAGCTTCAGCCCACCCTTCTTCTTCTTCACCACCCCTTCCCCTTCTACCACCTCCTCCTCCTCCTTGGCCCCAAAATTCTTAATCCCCTCCACATACTTCATATACAGGTCGGCGTACGGCAGCTTCATCCCGCCGCCGCCGTCGCCGCGTGGGTTCTGCGGCTCCGGCGTCGGAGAAACTCCGAACCCCATTCCGACTTGCGAAACGCTCGCGAATAACCCTCCGGCGTGGGGATATTGCACGTGTTGGGGACTCGATTGGAACCCCAAGTTGCAGACGGAGAAGAACCCGTCGCTCCGGTCGTCGAAAACCTGAACATCTCTCCGGCCCATTTGATCGGAATATTACAACGATTAGGAAACAATTCACAAAGATTCGTTTTTGATCAAATGGGCATACAAAGAATGCATTTTCAAAACATGGGCATGGTTAAAGGTTGGAAATTTTGCAGGGAATATTGGTTTTTGAGAAAAGGGTGGGTGAAAATTTCAGGGTTTGGGTTTGAAAATAGACAAGGAGGCGATGAAAACGAAAGGAGGAAGGTGAGAGAGAGAGAGAGAGAATAGAGGTGGGTGAATGATATGTGCACACACGCTCGTTGGGCGTCTGTGACTGAGAGTGAGAGTAGGCTTTAAATATGGTGTGGTGTCTCTTTAGGTTGGTGAAGGGGAAGGAGAGGGGAGGTAGGTTTTTGTGTCCAGGTTAGAGACGCCTGTATAAAACGACCTGCGCCATTCATATATTTTATATACGCCTTGTCGTTTTGTATGAGTAAAGCTCAAGTTTTGGGTTATTCGAGGATTTTGACCCCTTTTAGTTATAAAACTCGACCATTAAAACTAACATCCTATGATTAAGGTTTTTGTGAAAAGAAAGGTTTATACTTTAGGAATTCAATAGTAATCAAGATATGATCTCAATTTACAACATGATTCATTCCTTATATGAGAAATGATCAACATTACCATAAAAATGCTTCCCTTTCTTTCTTTACTTTAGTTAGTTTGTACAACAACCCATGAGTTTATGATAGTGTACAAGATCTTTGTTCTAAACTTTATTATTAGTTTACCAACGAGTCTCTGTGCAATGCATGAGCTAAACAATGCCTCAAATTTTGCAGAAATGAATGAGAAAGATTTGAAAGTTAAGTGCACCAACAAGTTACAGGTGTGGCTAGATTGTTGACAAATTGCTTCATCTTCGAATAAAAATACAGAGTTCACTAAATATATGTTGCTGCATATGCTGATCCTGATCACTGGAATGTTAGCTAGGTTTGTGCTGGCATGGAAATAGAAAATTCGAATTCTAGTGTACTTCATTAGCATATTTGCAATATTGCTAAGTGAATACAATTTGTAGTTCAAAGGGATTGAACTTGTTCATCATCGGTCACCTTAATGCCCTGCTTAATAACAAGTCGACGCTATTAGATTCGGCAATATTAACATGCAATGTTCGCCTTTATAAACAATATTATTGTTTACTTTATTTTCGATGTGGGATTTAATTACAAGATGACCACGATGTATCGTCTCATATCATTACACGTGGGTTTAAGAACCATTCGCGGACAGCAGATTCGGCATTCCCTTGTATACGTATATTACAAGCTATGCCCACAGAATGAAGGGTTTGCTGGTTTCGGTACCAATGTCCATCTAGACTGTATTCTCTCTCTCTTTACTTTCCTCATGTATCCCCACTATATATGTGAACTTGGATATTTCAAAGGTGTTTATGATAATCTATGGCACCTACAGCGGCAATGCTCCTTCTCTCTGATCACCCTCACTCTCATCACCACCTCAAACCATCTTTTGATTCTGATCTTCCTCCATTGCCACCACCTGTAACTAGCTTTCTGGGTGTTCAAGTCTCGCCGCTGAAGTGGGTTTCCGGATTGAGAACCGATATCGTCTGCAAAGCAAGAGCAGATTCTGATCACCATGGCCGGGATGGGAGGTGCCTGGTTAATGATGAAACGTTTGAGGCATTGATGGAAAAGAGGTTTGAAGAAGCGCTTCGACTCAGCTGTTGGTAGAAGCCAAGCTAGCTTGGAACGTCCTCTATGTGCTTCTGGTTATTATTATCTGTATTTTGCTTTTGTTCTCTGCTATAACCCCTTTTGTACAAATTGTAGATGAACAGTGCAAACATTTCACAGTTGCAACCTGTTCAATGGTAACAATTTTTACCTTAACTTAGTTTCACGGTTGTCACCAAAACTTCAAACATATAAGTGTTGGGTTTATCTGTGGATTCAATTGTAGGCCTGAACTGTTTGATCAAATGAAAATATGAATGATGTAGATTTCATCGTCACAAGGGGACATTTTTGGATGCTAAGGACTTGTGAAAAGGTTTGGCGCATAATAAGACCCTACCTTTTGAGCTTTAATCAAGCAAGACATTGAATTATATATTCAGCTAATTGTTGCTTGATTTTAGAGCCTCGTTACTACATATTGTTAGACTTGAGAGAGTAACGAGGCAATCATAAGTTTCCCAGAATCTCAAGCGAAGCCAATGTTGTTGTTGACGCCTGCATTGCTGCTCTGGAAAAGAATGGCTTCCCATCTCTGCCTGTAACTGTCGGAGAGAATCAAATTGCCGGGATTTGGATGTCAAAAACAAAAAGAAAATTGAAAAATTAGTGCGGAACGGGACTTTTGCGAGCCAGGCGTAGACGACGCGGGCCTAGGCGGTGTATGCTGTGTGGGCCGAGTCGGGCTTGGGGTCCGCCCTTTAAATGAAACTTACCTAAAAGAACTAAAGCTTAATCGAATGCCCCCTCGACGGGAAGCTGATTCTGGTTCAAGTTTAATTTGTTTCACAGTTGCCAGCTGCACTCTCTCACAGCTCCCTAGCTAGCCTGGTTAAGTTTCTT
This sequence comes from Fragaria nilgerrensis, assembly GCA_010134655.1. NCBI lineage: Eukaryota > Viridiplantae > Streptophyta > Magnoliopsida > Rosales > Rosaceae > Fragaria > Fragaria nilgerrensis. Next base: position 27,565,128 of record CM020978.1, on the reverse strand, counting down.
CCTGAACTCGAGGGACCTCTACCTCTCATTCGTTTTACAGGTCCATTAAGTTTTACAGTACAATGGGAGTTTCACTATATCAGCAACATTAGGGACGACCAAGAACTAAGAAGCAAGATTAAGCAGTGTTGTTATGCAGAGTTGAGCATTGAGTTCCGCAGTGATGAACTTGTTAGAATCATTCCGGTGGATGCCGCATTCATCATCAAGCTATAGCTCTTACTAGAGGAACAAAGAAGAGACCACTTATAACTTATTGAACAAACCAATGAGATAGGTACGTTGGCTCAACCTACAAAACAAAAGCAATAAGATCGAGGTAGCAAATTAAGGGAGCCCCCGTTGATCCTTCTGGATTGTTCAATTGGCTATACACAACACGAAAAGGAATGAATTCTTGCCTTGCGGATCCAATATTATATTACCTTCCTGTCTTAGTCAGGAAAGAATATAAAAATGGAAAAATTCCTTTCTTCATATATGGTTTAGGTATTCCAATCAATCCGTTCTTTAAGTAGATACTTTCCACTTCTAAACACCAACTACTCGATTTGTAAACGACGCAAAGGGAGAAGCAGAAGAAATCTTCAATTTCTGGTAAGTTTTTGTGGTATTCGATCATTTATTAATATAGCATTGATTTGTACATAGTATATTTTAAAATTGTTGTCAAACAATTATTAAATGCATGTTAGTTCTTAATAGTATAATTAGATCACCTTTAATTGATGATTCTCCAACACTGTTGTATTGCTCGAACACATAACCTGTACGTAACTTTCTCTAAAATAGGGATAGTGATGAGAGAGGAAAATCAAAATCCGATCCCTAAATTCATTACCCTCTAAAATTTTAGGAAACGATTTATAGAAGGTTTATGTAAATATGTAAACTAGCTAGGGAATACATGTTGATTTTGAATCATATATAAAAGAGAGAAGCAATCTCGCAAATATTTGAACATAAATACAAGTACCTATTCTATAGATTCTTCGTTCCGATCATTTTTTTGGTATCAACACGTAGGAAGATGCCTGGAAGCAATTATGCAGCTGCTCCAAATGACATAGAAAACCAAATCAAACATCTAGAAACTTCTCTCCACGAAGAGCTGGTTTACCTGTCTCCCTTGTCCTCTTCCTGCTGCATAAATAGAGTTCCTTATCACATGCGAGTTAAAAATGAACAGGCATACACACCTAAAGTGGTGTCCATAGGCCCGCTTCACCATGGGAATGATGCCTTCAAAGCCATGGAAGAGCACAAAAAGAGGTACCTCTCAGATTATCTAGATCGCACAAAGGTTCGTGTCGAAGATTACATAAAGAGAATAAGTCACCAAGAAGCAAGACTGCGTGATTGCTATGCAGAAACCATCGAGTTGAGCACATATGAATTTGTAAGATTGGTTGCAGTTGACGCTGCATTCCTAATTGAGCTGTTAATCAGGTTCGAGAAGAAAGATTTTCAACGAGACGGAGACCGTTTATTCGGCAATCCAAATCTGTTTTATGACGTACGACCTGACTTGTTCTTGCTTGAGAATCAATTGCCCTTCTTTATTCTTGAGAATGTCTTTGATCTATACACTAGAGGAATTGAAGGATTAGTCCATTCGAGGAGAGCAACTAATGAGCTCTTAGTTGAGATTTGTACCAACTTCATATTTGCTCTGGTGGGTGGTGAGCCTAGTAAGAAAGAGCATTGTTTGGCTTTAATACGTGGTACTGACATGACCCGCCTGCAGCATTTTGTTGATCTTATATACATTGTGTGTCGTCAACCATTCGGAGCAAGAAGTAGAGGGAAGCCGGATAGTCTAATCATACCAACCATCACGGAGCTACACCATGCCGGAGTTGAGTTTAAGACAACGCCAAACAAAACAAAGCTATTTGATCTTGGCATAGAATTCAGCTTCAGCGATGGAGTTCTGACCATACCGAACTTCGTACTCAACCTTACAATGGGGGACATAACTCTGAACATGATTGCCTATGAACAATGCTATGTTCCTAGGTTATATCTAAGTGACTGTGTTACGCTCATCAAAGATCTTGTGAGAACCCCAGGTGATGTGGAGTTGCTTGTTGATAAAGGAGTTGTTACAAATCTGTTCTCGACGAACGAAATGGCGTCGACCTTGATCAATGACCTAGCACAAGGGGTTCGTTTCAACACAGCAGACTTTATTTATGCCACTCTTTGTAATGACTTGAACAAGTATTGCAGAATGAGGCGGCACAAATGGATGGCAACTTTGAGACAAGATTATTTCAACACACCGTGGACAACCATCTCCGTCGTCGCAGCTGCTTTTGTGATCATACTAACTCTTATCCAGACAGTATGCACTGTTGCCTCTTGCTAAATAAGCATATTAAACTTAAAAGAGTGATTGTGTGACGAGTTATTCTAGGCCAAGCTAGCACTTTGAAAGTGTGTTGTACGTAAATATTGGTTTGCCTCAAAAGTGCCTCACACAGCTACGTACGTACACAACCGTGCTCGGGGCAGTGACCGAAATCACTGGCAAATTTGGGTGTTGTGCTAAGTAGTGTGACCTCACCGAGGTCAACAAACCAACATCCACACATTCAACATGGCCAAAAACTTCTTCATCACCAATCACTTTAATGCCCTGCTTAGTAACAAGTTCACGTTATTGGACTCGGCAATGCTCATGTCTAATGTTTTACTTTATAAACGATACTATAGTTTACTGTATGTTCGATGTGGGATTCAATTGCAATTAAGATGGCACGTTAATATTGTTTCATATGATATTATACGCCGGTCTTTGAACCATTTGGGGACAGCAGACTCAACATTACTTGGTATATACTCGATACAAGCCAACGCCCACAGAATATAGGGTTTGCTGGTTTTGGTACCAATGTCTAGATTGTCTTCTCTCTCTTTCCCTTCGGTATGCATCCTATTTATGTGAACTCGGATACTTCAAAGGTGCTTATGATCATCCATAGCACCAGCAATGTTCCTTCTCTCTCACCCTCACCCTCACCCTCACCACCTCAAATCAAATTACACGGCATAGTTTAATTATGATCTTCCTCCATTGCTACCACCTATTAATAGTGTTTGAGTCCAATTTACTGAATTTAGCATTTCGGTGGTCTTCAAGTAATTTTCAGCTCACAGATCGGAAACTGCGGCCCAAATATCTTTTATTTTATTTTTGGGTAATTGGGTCTATTGTGTTGCGCAAGGAAAACAGTTTCTCTTTCAGGTAGGGAATCATAATCCTATTTTGAAAGTGAATCTGTGATCCTTTTGTATCAAGGAACCGCAAAACCTATCTCTATAAATAAGAGGTTTCTAACGAATATTGAAAGCACCCTCCTCTTGACAAAGCATCTTTTTGCAATCAGAGTGTCTCCGATCCGGAGCAAATAACAGATCGTTTTCTGATTTCGGTGCGAACATTTTGACATGCTAGTTGGGACTCGAAAGATTAGAACATTTTATCCACTCGACCTCTAATGTTTCGAGTTCCACTGGGTGTGCCAAAATGTCCGCGCTGATGATCTCTCTCTTCCTTGTGGTGCAAGTTGCCATTGATGTGCGATGTAGTCTTACTTCTTCTTCTTCAAGCGATTGCGGACAGGAGGAGAACTGACTCCTGTTGCAAGGTTCTTCTGTGGCCTAAACGGATATAGGACTTCTGTGATACTAGTGTATCACAAATCGATACCTAGCTTATATCAAGATGAAGAAAGGCTATGAAGCAATTCTTAAACGGCATGCATCCTACTTTTCTCTTTCTTCTTTTTTGAACTCAGCCGGCACTCTAAATGTAGGTTGAGCTGTCATTTCGCATTGGCGGACCATCTTAATTGTATGCTAGTAAATAGTAATAACTAAAACTTCTAACTATACATTCCGGCACTCTAGCTGGTCTGGGAATCATCAAATTGTGTTGTCTTATTGATGTCGTCAAGACTTAAGTTGTGCCATTATATTAAGAGCAAGTTTCTATTTCATCTTGCATGCACCAATCTAGAGGAGCAACAAGCACTGATCTGTATGGTGAGCTTCCGGTCATCTATCCGAAGGAAAAACTAACTTACCGCAGCCTCCTCCTATAACATAGAAGGTAAGAAACTGACCTCCTCATCTTCTTTAAAAGTGAAGGAGAATGTGTTCGATTTCCTTCTTAATTGTATACCAGTATTCATTTCATTTCATAACTGAATAACAACTACTATCTGGTCTACATCGTTATATAATAATTTGTAGTAATATATAATAATTTGTTGTAATACATATACCCTGCATTTGTTTTAAATCATGCAATATTGAGTGGAATATTAATAACAAAGAGTTTGTTGCTTGTGGCTGATGCCAGGATCTTTGTCATCCCTCATTGCAAGCACAACAAATTCACCTGTGGAGAATGGGAAGAAGCAGTCAATTGGTGAGTTCAGTGAGAGAGGAGCTGGATGGTTTGCTTCCCCTGTATCCTCTGTGCAGTATCTACAAAGTTCCCGAGAGACTAAGGCGTGTAAGCCAAAAGGCGTATACACCTAAGTTAGTCTCCATAGGTCCACTTCACCATGGCAAAGAACACCTGAACCCCATGGAGGAGCATAAATTGAGATACCTGCAACAGTATTTACGTCGGACACAAGTAAACTTGGAGGACTATGTGCACAAAATAAAGGCACAAGAAGCAGGATTGCGCAGTTGCTATGCAGAAACAATTGCCTTTAGTAGTGACGAGTTTGTAAGAATTATGCTTGTGGATGTCGCCTTCATTATTGAGGTCTTACTGAGATTCCGCTTCCATCAGTTGTCAGAAGAGAATGATCGCCTATTCAACAGAACATGGATGTTTGAAGATTTATGGATGGACTTGCTTTTGCTTGAAAATCAGTTGCCATTCTTCATTCTTGAGGATTGTTTCGACACTGACAAAATTCAAGCATCATCTAACATTTCTGAGAGGCTTTCCCTAATTGATCTTTCTCATTATTTCTTCACAAACAAATTGCAGATAAAGGAAACAGAAGGCAATTTGGAGATCATACGTTCTTCTCAAGTAGAACATTTTGTTGATTTTTGTAGAAGTTTATATCTACCACTGAAACCGTCAACTACAGCAGGTCCGATGACAAAAACCACACCCAGCATCACAGAGTTACATCGTGCTGGAGTTATGTTCAAGTTGAAATCGAGCAGTAACTTATTTGACATACAGTTCACTAGTGGTGTACTCGAAATTCCAAAGTTAGCAATAAGTGGTGCACTAGAGATAACAATCAAAAATATCATTGCCTTTGAACAAACTGACTGCAGGGAGACCATCATGAGTGATTATGCTTTCATCATCGACCGTCTTGTGAAGACTTCAAAGGATGTGGAGCTGCTTGCTAGTAATGAAATTCTTGAAAATGGGCTTGGTAGTAGCTCTGCAGCCGCTGCTATGATTAACAACCTTGCTGATGGATTGACTGTGGATCCCAGAGGCTGCTGTTATGGGACTATTTTGAAAGACTTGAACGAGCACTGCAGTAACCCACAGCACCAGTGGCGGGAATACTTGCTTAAGCATTTCCGCAACTCAACCTGGCCAACTAAGAAAACTACTGCGGCCGTTATTTTTCTAGTACTCAGTCTCATACAGACAATATGTCTTCTTATCTTTATAGTCTTGCTCAGCTAAAGAACAGTCTCACACGATAAGTCGTTAACTCGACCTCGACTAGTATGATGGGACGTGCCTCCTCTTACTTTGTCGTATTGTAATAGTGACTTTTTGGGTATTCCGCTAATTCGTTTTTGCTAGTTTTGTTTCATTGTGAGTTTATTTGTTTGGTCTCCCTTCCTGTTGTTACTTTTCTTTGATTATGAAATAAGAGCATACTTGTCTTTTTGATAAAAATTATTGAAATAGGTTAAAGGAAAATATTTTCATTGAATAGGGCTTTAATATCCATGATTTTGTGCAAATGAGCATTTTCCCTTGATTCAATAGTATTAGGGAGGTAACTCCTCTCTTTCTCTTTCAGAAAGAAGAAGAAAATACAGCGAAGAGTAAAGATATCGAGTCAGTTTCTACAGCACTATATTATTTGTCAGTGAAGACTGAAGAGTAGAGTAAGATCTCTTACATCAGTGAAAAATTGTGTATCGCGCTTGTGATTTTGTTCAATCAATCATAGTGTTTCAGCACAGTTGTGTTTTCGCATGCCTCCAAATATTTGGGTTCAGTACAATCTTCATCCTTCTGTTTCTGTGCTTATGGTTATGTGGTTTGTATATAGGGCTTCCTAATCTCAAGGCACAAATGTCTTAGCAAGCTACCAGAGTTTCAACTTATCCGATAATTATCTTACTTTCGTTTCACCAAAACTTACAAGATGTAGTTATCTACTACTGATACTTCAGAACAGGATTGTATCTTAATCAACTAGAATTACCACCAAATTCTATCTAAAAAGAGAATTAAAGAACAATTGCTTCTTTTTCTATAAGAAGAATATTACAACATTTTATTGATTTTCAATGTTTAAGAATCACTACCTTATTAATGTTGAAAACTTTAAGAGATACAAAGATTGAACAATCATAAATGTACAGGAAGGATTGATATTGGTACCACAATTCTGCTTCTTAGAAAGTCAACTGAGGTTGTAAGTTTTCTGCAGTAATATATCCAGAATTTTGACGTTGTCTCTGGAAATAAGGATGAAGACTATGAACTCCCTCCAAGTATACAGGCGTCTGCATTTCTATCAGTCTTGAAACCTACACAGACAACACGTTTATTCAACATACAGTTCCACAAATTTTCAAGCTTAATAAGGCATGGGAAATGTTGGAGCATATAGCCAAATTACAATGAACATATAAACAAGAACTAATATCATCCAAGTAGTAGATATATGATTCTCAGTCCCAAATTTACTGCAATTCATCATACGGTTAAGTTGGTCATGGACATGATCAAAAGAAAGATCAGTGTTTCAGAGAAAAAGACCACCACTTACTGCTCGGCGGAAAGCAAACATTTCTTCTTGACCAGATAGCATGGATACTATAACAGTCGGGGCACCTCCTGAACTGACATTCCCTCCTGCTAAAACATCACGCCGAAGTTTTGCACCTTCTGTCTCTGTTTCAAACTGGAAACTGGAAGCAAACAAGAATACAGTAGTGAGAAAACCAAAAGAACCCTTAGGTCAGTAATTTCTAGTAGTCTAGTACAAGTATAAAAGATATATACAAATGTACCAACTCATATAGAAGTCCCGGTCATGCTAATAATCAAATAACTGAAATAAGTATTATTTATTCTTTCCATCTACAGAAAACTATCTTTGGATTTTCACCAACATACAGCAAAAAGTTTCACCATGGGATGGCACATTTTACCTTAAACCCTTGAGATGCTATAAAAGTGTTACAAGACACTAGCTAACACCAGTGATAGGTACTCATACTGTGCTCTTAAGATAGCTGATATGTAAAAATTTGCAGTGCAAGAAGCACAGATATACTTGAGGATACAAACAATATCAATAAACAAATACAACTAAGAAAAAAAGGGTATCAGCTGCAATTCCTGACCCAGAATGAAAATCTCAAAGCATTTAAATCTCTTGGTATCATTAAGAACATATATAGAAAAAAGAAAAGAAAAGGAATACCTCTCTAGATCAAAAAGTACACCCTCATCAGTTCCTTGAAACAAATCATCAATAGAAGAAGCTGCAGAGCAAAATAGGCGGCAGTGATGATTGTATAATTCATCAACAAGGGTAATAAACCTCCGTGCCTGAAAAGTTTGAAGAAATTTGGTTTTATAAAGGGTGCATACAAAAAATATACAAGATGAAAAATGAACAGACATATGGTATGAGTACATGTGTGTGTGTGTGTGTGTGTATTTTTATATTAAAAAGTATGTAATGTGTTATTTATTTTCTCAGCCCCTTCTTATTTCTTTTTTAAAAAACCCAAGGTACCAATATGCACTACTAAATGCTATTAATTATTTATTTATTTTTTACTAACAGAAAACACATCCCAAGATCTCATTCTTCTTCAGCTATATCTTAACATTCAACACTTATTGCCAGTAATTCTTTTAAATTGAAATGTAGCACTAGAACATGAAATAGACCAAAAACAAAGTAGAAAAGTAGTGATAGTACCTTATCACGGATACGCATACTCATAACTGGAATGCCAGATATGAAAACAGTATGATAATTTTCTGCTACTGCAATATAATCTGCTGCACCTACCTGAAGTCGATTGACAAAAAGAGTGATTTTCGTCAGATTCAAGAAAAGGCCCTAAAAGTTAATGAGAAGAAAGTGCTTAAATGAGTTCCTTTATATATAGGTCTGAATATTGTCATTCAAGCAGCCAAGCGTCTTGATCAAAATATTTTGGAATACAATATATACTGATTAAATAAATTTGAAAAAGAAAATTACAGCTCCATCAGAACCATTGCACTTAAACAATCATCAGAAAATGATGGATAATAAACTATAACAAGACAAGAACCACACTTACAGGCCGGCCACATAGGTACTCAAAGGAGAATCTTGCTACTCCATTACAGCTTTCAAGAACTTCCAAATTTCTGAGTTAAGAAAAGGGTCCTGAAATTATATATGACTAACGAATGTCTTTAGTTTTGAAAGAAGCACATACTAAAAAGTACCTTCCAAACATCACCAAAATAGTACTCGAGGTGATCGGTTCACCTACTTGGTTTGTGACTTCATGCCACTTTCTCTCAAATTTCTCCAGAGCAATGCTGTCTAAAGGCCAAAAGTAGTGCTCCTGTATGTTTAAGCAGGTAAAAATATAATCACCTGATTTCTTATATTGTATACAATATATATACCAGAGGAAAAACAAATACTTGAAAGGAAAATAATATGTGCTGACTTTACCTATAAAGTAAGATACAGAATTTCGAAAGAATAGATGTGTTACTAATCCATATCCATCAAATATTATAATAAGAACTAAAAATGACTGGGACATGAGATACCCCATGTCACCATTAGGATATAAATCTATTATAACAGACTTAAGGCATGTATTCAAACTATCAGAACTTACAGTTTGGACCGATTTTCAAAACAGAGAAGAGCAATTGTTAACATTTTCACCCTCACCTGATCCTCAGATCTTTGATTTTGTGCTATAACACGGCGGTAATCTATCTCACTTCCAATCAGAACATTCTCACAGTGCTCATTCAATTTGGCAACAAACTTTTGGAAGATCTCCTTTTGCATACCATCCTGCATGAGAAATTTTAGTTTGAAGGGAAAACTATTAAATCTTAGGCATCGTGACATCTCTATAAACTCCAATGAAATGCTGCTATCGACAAAGAAATGAATTAAGTTTGCTAAATAATTTGGACAAGTGTTTAAGAAAAATTGATATATGATGCAAAATGCCAATAGATAATTTATAAGTAAAGTTGCAGGGGTTAAACACAGCTGCACACCTGATTTAAGTCTCTTGGTGCTCGGTTACTGGTGGCCACAAAAACAGTTCCAGTACTTAACAATCTGCTAACAATTCCAGATAAGGCCACAATAGCAAATACATCAACAGTCTGTAATAAAAAGAAAGAAATCCCAAGTCATAAAATGAGCTTCAGATTCTATAAGCTTGTTTTCATTTCTTTTCCGCCATTTATTACAGGTTTGAGAGCTCAATCATATGCTAAAACTATAGCTATGGAAATAATTCAATGCAAGTTGAGTTTATAAGATGAAACTGAATTAGATTAATATCCAACTTTGAATGAGATATAAGGATCGTGAACTGTAATAAGAGATTAAACAAATGGATGGAAAGGGGAAGAAAATTCAAGAATAGATCTTGAATCAACTTCTAACAGACAAACTATTTGTTTTCTAGTGATTCATATCACCAGATCATCATATGATACCATTCTAATCATTGAAAGCCTCAGCAGATGTCCATCAGTTCAGTTAACTTTTTCAATTCTAGTTGCTTTTCATATGGAATGAAAAGCAATTACATTACTGAGTCAGTAAATATATTAACCACACATTCCTCAATCAAAGAGACAGCATTTCAATTTATAACCCCTTCTCATACAATTAGAACTATATAATCATATACCCGTCTGGTCCGGTGTGGAATCAACTTGTCACAGTACTAAGAGAAGAAACCATTTTAGCACACATATAGCCTGACCTGTATCTCATCAAAACAAAGAATGCTGCCACCCTTTTGATCTGCCTGCCGATCTAGGAGAAGTTTATCTGCTACAGCTGGAAGGATGTTTTTCATCTGAACCTGTTGTTTGTAGTTCTCTTCTGAAGCTACCCACTCCTTGACCTTTGAATCAAAGGGTAGACTCATTATCCAATTGGCAATGCTGGACTGCAACGACTTATCTGCCACTTGGTTTTTCCAAGTCTGATGCATCTGTTCATTAATTTTCAACATAGCCTGCAAATACAAATCAAGGGCTTAACTTACATTATCAATGGTCAACTTAGAGAGAAGACAATCTATATCTATATCTTCACATTTCGAAAACACAAAAAGTAAGTACACATGAGTATGAACAGTTAAGCTTCATTCAAAACCCCACCTCATGAAAGTGATATCTCTTTCGATGCTTAACAATTCCTTCGGTGGCACTATAGAACATGTCCATAAGCATTGTCTTTCCTGTTCAGAATATCAAACCTTGATTCATACATCCACACCTTTACTTTCCAGATAAAACATACACACAATACAGAACCATACCGCTTCCAACATTGCCATAAATATACAGTCCTTTCGGCGCAGCAGGAGCAGTTGGCCGACGTCCAACGACCAAATCCAACTTCCTCTCCCGATTAAGGTATGACACCCATTTCCCAACTCCAGGTTCCACATTCTCAGGTCTTTTCCTGTTCCAAAACAAACTCACAACATTAATAAAAACACACATTCAAAGAGGTACAAATTCACTAAGCATTTTCGATAATGTAGCTTACTTGGACATCCATCTCCCGAAAACCTTATTCCCTTGGTTGTTCCCTGAATCATCCTTCTGCTTACCCTCAGCTTCCTCCATCAAAATCCTCCTCCTCTCATTCTCTCTCTTCATCTCCCAATTGGCCAAACTTGTCTATACAAAAAATTTAAACATTAAAAAAATTCAAGCTTTGAATTCTCAAACTTCCAAAACTGACCTCAAAATTCTTACATGATACTCCTCCATATCTCTCTCATACTTCTCTAACCTCCCCAGCAAATTCTCCAGCTGCGAAGCCACCGCTTCTTGGTTCGGATCATGCTGTAGCTTCCCTTGCTCTACTAAGCTCCTGTACTGCGTCAATGGCCCTAAAAACCACAAACCCTATCAGCATCCAGAAATCATAATCGCACAGGAAAAAAAAAAAAAAAACCTGCAAGCTTTCTGGAGCTGGAAACAGCTCGATCACAGTAGCAGCGAATCGCATTGACGCGGGAGCTGGGCTTTGGGCCGCGGCGAAGCCCAAATAGGATCGCGGAGATCGACGAAGCTTTTCTCATTCTAATTCGATCAAAACTTTCAGCAGTGACGTTTCAGAATTGAAAAGCGTTCCGGAAAGTGAGGAGGGAGACGAAGAAGGCGACGTGGCCGATTTTCCGACCAGCCACGTGGAAAGTGTAGGAGGTTGGTAGGGGAAAACGACAATGATTTCGTCGTCGTTTTTCTCTTCCCAGTTCCTAATATTTGTCTCGTCTGTTTGATTAGTGATAGCCGTTATGAGGCTGATCATCAAAACCAGAGAAGCAGAGCAGAGCTGCTTAGCTCTACTACAGCTCTGCGACGTCGTTCCGAAGCTGACGCAAATCCAGGCCCACATTTTCAAATTGGGCCTCGGGAACAATCCCTTGGTGCAGACCAAGTTCGCCGCCACCGCCTCCGACCTCAAAGCCGTCGACTACGCCTCCTCCGTCCTGTTCTCGCCGGATTCCGATACGCATTTATACGATACTTTTCTCTTCAATACCATTATCAGAGCTTACGCTCATACCAGTCACGCGAAGCGTAAAGCTTTGTGGTTTTACAGGGTCATGGTTAAAGGTGGAGTCTTGCCTAATAAATTCACCTACCCTTTTGTTCTCAAGGGCTGTGCTGGAGTTGGGGACTTGAATTTGGGGAAGTCGGTTCATGGGTCGGTGGTGAAATACGGGTTTGGTGATGATGTTCATGTCCGGAACACCATGGTTCATATGTATTGTTGCTGCGGTGGAGGGGTTGAGAGTGCACGGAAGGTGTTTGATGAAATGCCGAGCTCGGATTCTGTTGCGTGGAGCGCGATGATTGGTGGGTATGTGAGGGTGGGGTGGTCTAGCGACGCGGTGGAGATGTTTAGGGAGATGCAGATGAGGGGAGTGAGGCCGGATGAGGTTACTATGGTTTCGGTTTTGTCTGCGTGTACCGATTTGGGTGCGCTTGAGCTTGGGAAGTGGGTGGAGTCCTACATTGAGAAAGAGGGGATTCAGAAGAGTGTGGAGCTTTGTAACGCGCTGATTGATATGTTTGCGAAATGTGGCGATGTTGATAAGGCGTTGAAGCTGTTTAGGAGGATGAGTGGGAGAACAATTGTTTCTTGGACTTCTGTGATTGATGGTTTGGCAATGCATGGGCGCGGGGAGGAGGCTGTTGGATTGTTTGAGGAAATGATTGGAGATGGGGTAGAGCCGGATGATGTTGCGTTTATAGGACTGCTTTCGGCTTGTAGTCATTCGGGGTTGGTTGATGAGGGGAAGAGGTACTTCAATATGATGGTGGAAAGATTTGGTTGTGTGCCTAAGATAGAACACTATGGATGCATGGTGGATATGTTATGCAGGGCTGGACGTGTCAAAGAGGCATTGGAGTTTATTCGTAAAATGCCTATTAAGCCAAATCCGATAGTTTTGCGAACGCTGATCAGTGCTTGCCGTGCGCATGGGGAGTTTAAGCTTGGAGAGAGCATCACCAAAGAGTTAATCAGGGCTGAACCTATGCACGAGTCAAATTATGTCCTGCTGTCCAACATCTATGCAAAAATGAACCATTGGGAGAAGAAAACCAAGACTAGAGAGGCGATGGACAAGAAAGGGATGAAAAAGATCCCTGGGAGCACTATGATTGAGCTAGATAATGAAATTTATGAATTTGTGGCGGGAGATAAATCGCATAAACAGTCCAAAGAGATTTATGAGATGGTTGATGAAATGGGGAGGAAGATGAAGAGGGCTGGCTATGTTCCCACTACATCAGAGGTTTTGCTAGATATTGATGAAGAAGATAAAGAAGATGCTTTAAATAGGCATAGTGAAAAGTTGGCCATTGCCTTGGCCCTCCTCAACACGCCACCAGGAACTCCTATTCGCATAGTAAAGAATCTGCGGGTTTGTGAGGACTGCCACTCTGCTACTAAGTTCATCTCTAAGATTTATAATCGAGAAATAGTGGTGAGGGACCGAAACAGGTTTCACCATTTCAAGAATGGTCTGTGCTCCTGTAAAGATTTTTGGTGACAAACTAATTACAATTTCACGAGTATTATCTCATTTTCTGAATTGCGCTTGTCTGGTAACTGCAATGATGGAGACCCCGACCACCATATCCCAACTATTCTTGATACGTTGCTCTTGTAAAGAAACAAAATAGACAAAAGAAAAAGCAACTTGCGGTCCCAGCGGAGTTAGCTTTTTTTTTTGGTCGAAAAGCGGAGGTAGCTTGACAACGATGATTGTCGGGATATTATTTATCCCAATCGTTGTGTTTGTGCCATTAGTGAGAGAAATAAACTCCATTTCTACCTACCTTATCGTTCTATGAGTGGAGATCGCAGCAACCCAGCAAAGGCAACAACACACTTCCATAAACCCTAAACCCTTCCATAATTGCATACATTGCGCCAAGGTGTGACTTCGACTTGTTTCTTTGAGTTGCAAATTCATTCCTTTCTTTTTTTTGTTGATCTGTTATGTCCTTTACTCCTTTTTGTAGAATCTCATATTTTTCATGATACTTAAATTTAGAAGTAATTAAGCATGTTGGGGGAACAATTACTCTGATCAAATTATTTTTTCTTCTTTCATTTATATTTGAACTTTTTTAACACAATAAACATTTGGTTCAGTTGTGCTCACTGTAAATTTTAAAAACAATTGATGAAGAAATTTTTGGCCAAATCATCTCGAATTGTGTTGATCGATAATGAAAGACTCGTTGATGAATGCTTGCAGTGTCAGTATTGTCATAGTCAAGAGCGAAATGAGCGACAACAATGGATCTACTTCTACTCCACCAGATGACACAGAAAAGGCGTCTACTCCATTAGAAATTTTGATAGGAGAGAGGCTGGAACAGTTGGCTCCCCTATCTGCTTCATGTTCTATTTACAGAGTTCCAGAGAGGTTAAGAAGTCTAAATCCAAGTGTCTACACACCCAAAGTAGTTTCAATTGGCCCATTACACCATGGCAATGAAACCTTACAAGACATGGAGGAGCACAAATACAGGTACCTACAACAATTTCTAGATCGCACCAATGAAAACTTGGAGTACTATTTACGAAAAATAGGGTACCAAGAAGCAACATTGCGTAGTTATTATGCAGAAACTATTAAGTTTAGCAGTGATGACTTGGTAACTATCATCCTTGTGGACTCTGCATTCATCATTGAGCTCTTTTTGAACTACTATTTCGACATAGCTAATAGCACAGACAGGATAACGAGAGCACCATTTATGATAATTGACGTAAGAAATGATCTGTTTTTGCTTGAAAATCAACTCCCATTTTTCATTCTTGAGGATCTTTTTGATCCAGACAAAGTTAATACGAGCAATCATGGTGAGAGTGAGAAGCTTTCATTTATTCAACTCTTCCGAACTTTCTTTGAACTAAAATTAGAGGCAGTTGGAGTGGACTGCAATTTGGAGAGGGTAAATTCTTCTGAAATAAAAGGAGAACATTTCCTTGACATCATGAGAAATTTATGTCTGCCACCAGAACCTCAAGTTGGAGGGATTCGCAACCCTGCAGCCATTTTTGCACCAAGCATCACAGAGCTACACCGAGCTGGAGTCAAGTTAAAAGTGCGATCAACCAGAAACTTGTTTAGCATACGGTTCGAAAATGGAATTCTAGAAATTCCAAGGTTAACCATTTCTGATGATTCGGAGCGTATATTAAGAAATCTTGCTGCATATGAGCAATGTCATTACTCCCATTGCAGGATATCGGAATATCTTGACCTCTTGGATTGTTTTGTAAACACCCCTAACGATGTGGAGTTGCTTGTCAAGTACGGAATTGTTACAAACGTTTTTGGTGACAGTAGTGAGGCGTGTTCTATGATTAACAGCCTTTGCAAAGGGGTGATTGGGAATTACAATGACTTCTGTTTTGCTACTCTATATGAAGACCTACACAAGCACTGCAAAAAGCCCTGGAACAAATGGAAGGCAAATTTGAGGCAAAATTATCTGAACACGCCATGGGCAATTGTTTCTGTTGTTGCAGCTGTTTTTCTAATCATACTTACTCTCACACAAACGGTGTGTGCTCTTATCTCTCTCTGAGTCAAGTATCAACAATAACCCCATCACATATCTCACCTTGCCCTAGCTTTTTCCATCAAACTAAGTCCATGTCGATCTTCAAGAAATTATGTATTCCTAATTTGGTATGTTGGTATGTTTTGTTGTAAAGTTCAATCTTCCTAATTTCTGTTTATGCCAATTTTTAAGTCTGGCTTGTTGAAATGAGGTTTCCTCTCTTGTATCTTGTTTCTTTTTTTGTCTCTGGGGTAATGTTTATGTCCCCCTCCATGTAATCTTTTCTTCTTTTTCTTTTTAATCTTGGTTTGGTCTGCGGTTAATAAAAAATTGGAGTGAAAAATCCTAATGTACTGGTAGGAGACGTATCAGGTGTACTGAACTCTCTTGTCATACCAGTGGCTCTTTACATAAAATGTGAAGGCTGATGGATTTTGTCAGTTGTAGGTAACTAGGTTATGTGAAATTAAGCACTTGAGGTTTTGCTTGCTTTGTTGAAAAGAAAACATTGTCCATAATGACAAAGATAGAAATTCTTAATCCCAGATCTAGGACTTGCTGGCTTTATTTGTTATTTTGTTTGTTTGTTTTTTTTTTTTTAAGGAAGAGGAAATTTTGCAAATGATGTCCCAAGTTAAGCCCATTAATTCGTCATTTTGATATCTTAATTTTGAAAACTATCACAATGGTACCTCAACATTTAAACTCAACCTAACATTAGTTTCTTCCGTTATTAACACCGTTAAGTTAGAGTTAGTCCATGGGCAAAATTGTCTCTTCATGTTTTTCCTCCCCAAACCTTTCCCTCCCGACTAATACCTCTTTTCCCGCCAATCACAACTCCCTAACCCTTTCCCTCCAAAAAGATCTTCTATTTTCCGCCAAACACAACGCCATAAGTCTTTCCCCTCCAAAATAATACTCTATTCCTCAATTTTCCCGCCGTAGGTAAAACACCAAAAGCCAAAATGAGCCACAAAAGGCTCCTCATTTATCAGATATCACTCTATCAGAATCTCACAAATACACTCTCTTGTCTCCCTCTCTTCAAGTGAATCTTAAAAAAGACAGGAGATAAGAGATTTTTCACTGCAATTATAGAACCGGGTAAACTGGTAAAGTAGATTCAGGAATTCCAGATCCGGAATCGTGATGGCAAATTATTGGAGATACTTTCGGATTGATGGAGATCCACCTGTAGCTCCAAGTAAGCAAAAATGGTCCTCCCAATATGACTTTGTTTTCTTATAGGGCTTTGTCCCCTTAACTCAGTAACATGCATGCATGTTAGTGGTGTCGGACGTATAGATTGTTTAAGAAAGAGAAGCATTGTCTATGGCTTTTTTGTTGTCATGTTCTGTCATTCTATAATCCTATTGTTGTTGGGACTGGAGTTTAATGTGGAAAAACTTAAAAAACTGGTTGGTGAAGTATTGAACTCTCTATGACTAACACAATAAGAAAATATGCTACCTATTTGGACTGACAAACATAAATGAAACATATTGAATTGATTATATAGAGGCCTCTTGATTATATTCAGTATGCAGTTGTCATCATGTGTATTAGGTTGAGTATGTTTGGTTTGAATATGATTGTTCTGGACTATTGTTGACTACGATTGTTTATTTACTTGGGTTAATTATGGTGAATGGTGCAGGTCCTAATTTATTTAATGTGAAAATACATTTTGGGGGAAGATTTTACAGTCAAGGTGGTGTCAACCGACACTACAGGGGTGGATCAGTTGTTTTTGTGGATGGTGTGGTTCCGAAGAAATTGTCATTTACAGGCTTCAATTATTGGGCTAATGACTTGGGTTATACTCAAGGTCCAATTGCATATTGGTTTAGGATACCTGGCAGTGAACCAGGAAGTGGATATTTATCAATTGCAACAGATGCATAAGTTGAGGATATGGTTCAATTTATTCCAAGCACCAAAAGAATCCTAGATATCTATTTAGTCTGTTTGGGGGAGAGAAAGAGCTTTCTACCTTGGGAGCTAGATGCCTATGACGATGAAGTAAATCATTCGTCGTACATTGGGCATCTCATTCATGATTTAGAAGATGATCTTGAACTGCTGAGAAATGACGGGATTGGTGAAAATGGGCCTGCAATTCATGATTTACTAAATGAAGAACTGTTAAAGGTGATGGCAGTTACTGAGATGCAACCTGCAGTTGTTCATGTTGATGAGCCAACTAATGACTCCTCAATCCAAGAAAATTGAGTTGCATCTATTTGTGACAAGCAAAGGGATAAGGGAAAGAAGAAGATGGAGTGTGTTGAGGTGAATAAGAAGAAGGTAGGCCGACCCAAGAAAGTCTTGAAAAGGAGATATGAGACACGATTCAATGGAGAATGTTCTTATGCTGCAGACTTGGCAGATAATTCATCCAGCTCAGATGATGAAATAATTGATAGTGACTGGGAATTATTTGCTGAAGATGATGAACTAATGTTCCAGGGTTATGTAGATGGAGATCCTAGTGAAGTTCAAGAAGCATAAGTTATGGGATTTGAAGGGAACATATCTGATGGTGAGGGAGAGGATTTCGATGGGCTTCCTAGTTATCATGGATCCTCAGATGAATCCGCTGAAGATTCAGGAATTTTTAAAGTGAAGTCTAAGAGGAGATTTTCAAAGTGGAAAGAATTCAACAAGAACTTTGACATGAAGAAGCCAACCTTTGAGCTTGGCATGGCATTTCCAAACTCTGTTGTCTTCAAGAATGCAATTAGAAAGCATGCAATTTTGACAAAGAAGCAGCTCTGCTTTGATAAAAACACAAGGCATAAAGTGAAAGTCATTTGTAAGACCTCCCCTAATTGTCCTTTTTGGATTTATGCAGCAATTCCATCTAAAAAGAGTCCTACTCTTTATATTAGGACTCTTAGGCCTCAACACATGTGCAATGAGCTGGTTGGTAAGGTGTACCATTGTCATGCACCTTTTATTGCCAATGAGTACCTTGATTGTTTTATGAATGATCCTAAGTGGAGTAGGGAAGGGGTTCATAATGTTGTTGGAAGGGATTTTGGAATGGATGTTGGTTATCAGATATGCTACAGGGCTAAGAGAATTACAATGAAGCTAGCTCAAGGTACCTTTGAACAACAATATAATTTGCTTGAGAGCTATGCTCATGAACTCAAAAAAACAAATCCTGGGAGTTCTGTTTGGATACACACTGAGATGGAAGGTGATGTTTGTAAGTTCAAGAGAATATATATTTGTTTAGAGGCACTTAAAGTTGGATGGAGGGCAGGGTGTAGGAAGGTTATTTGTTTGGATGGTTGTCACTTAAAGGGTGTGCATAAGGGTCAGCTATTAACTACTGTTGGAATTGACGGAAATAATGGGATGTATCTCATAGCATATGCGGTGGTTGAATTGGAGAATAAGGCAACATGGACATAGTTCCTACAGTTTCTTCAAGAAGATTTGGAACTCTGGAATAGCTACCACTATGTTTTCATATCTGATAAACAAAAAGGACTTGAACAAGCAATTGCTACACTCTTTCCACATGCAGAATATAGACATTGTGTAAGACACTTGCACAACAATTTCAAAGGAGATGGATTTACTGGGTTGCAATTCAAACAACTTCTCTGGGCAATAGCTAAGGCAAATACTATGGCGCAATTCACTCAATTGATGGAAAAGTTGAGTGAAGTTTCTTATCAAGCATGGAAATGGTGCAATGACAGGTATATAAGTCGGCTTAAAAGTTTTTGTCTTGACTTTTAATAATGTGGGCATATATAAAGTATTATGAATAGCCATAATGTATTAGGTGTACATAGATAATCTGATATATAATAATGATTTAGTTTAATCATATATGAGTTCTAAACATATATGAGTTTAATTATATGAGTTCTAAACATATTAATGATTTGAATGTGTTCTAAAACAAGCCCGCTAAGCATTGGTCAAGGTCTCACTTCCAAGACTAGTTTAAATGTGATAGCTTGCTGAACAATCACTTTGAATCCTTCAATTCAAGTATTCTGCCTGCCAGGAAGAAAGCAATACTAGGACTTCTGGAGGACATAAGAATTGCAGCTATGGTGAGGTTGGCAAATAGAAGAAACTCTGGAGCTAAGTGGAGGTGCAATGTCGGCCCAAGGGTTGAGAAAATTTTGAAGAAAAATGCTGAATGGAGCCATGAGTACAAGGCATTGGAGTCTAGTTCAATGAAGTTTGAAATTCATGGGAGAGGTGTGGCTTATGCTTCTGGTGTAGTATCTTAGCATTCTGTGCAACTGGACATGAGAACATGTACTTGCAAAAGATGGGATCTAAGTGGAATTCCTTGTGCACATGCAATTGCTGCAATTTACTCCAAGAGATGGTCTCCGGATAACTTTGTCGATGCATGTTATACTAAGAGGGTATATATGATGGTGTATGAACCAATGATTAACCCGATTGCTGGGGTTAATGAGTGAGAAATTATACAAAGGCCAATATCACCTCCATTATATAGAAGACAACCAGGAAGGTCTAAGATGTCGAGGACCAAAGCACCAGGTTAAATATTCTGATCAATCCCAATTGTTAACTGAAAATTTAGTTTACCATTAATTTAAATAACTTGTACAGACATTAAACTGCATCTGTTTGTTATAGGTGAAGAACCACCTGCTCCAGGGACTACAAAGTTGCCCAAGAGTTTCTACACAACAATCACATGTGGGATATGTCATAAGAAAGGCCACAACATGAGGAGTTGTGAAAGAAGAAACCAGGTTCCATTCATCTTTTGGACTACATTTATTAGCCAGTTTATACATTCTTATATTAAATAAAAACCTAACTTTACTATTGTTGTGCAGCAACAAGTGCCAGATGTAAATGTTGAAGTTCCAAATGAGAACATTGAAGTTCCTGCCAACAACAATGTCGAAACCCCTACTGATCCTACCACTGTTTGAAGGTTCATATATATAATTTTATTAGGACTATATAATTACTCTATTGGCATGTATAACCAACTGTTTATGGTAGCAACTTTTGTGTGATCTTTGATTTCGCTATCCATGCTCTTTTGAGAAGTTTTGCAAGCAGCTGCAGCGTTCAAGTGCTTGGCTTGTAAATTTTGTGTAACAATGGTTATATTTTGAGACAATATTAATGGCTAATAGTGTATTTTAATTTCAGAAGTTTTTATTGGCATGTACAACCAACTAGTAGCAAATTATATTGCTCCTTTGGGAATTTTTGTAAGCAGTTGGAGACTTCAAGTTCTTCATCTTGTAAACTCTTATGTAATAATGGTTGTATTTTGATTAATATTAATAGCCAATAGTGTATTATAATTTTTATATGTCTCTTTTTGGGAAAAATGATATATTCTAGAGAGAAAGGTTTGTGGAGGGAAAATGTTTGGAGAGGAAAAACATGAAAAGACAATTTTTCTCATTGACTAACTCCAACTTAACGGTGTTAATAACGGAAGGAACTAATGTTGAGTTGAGTTTAAATGTTGAGGTACCATTGTGATAATTTTCAAAATTGAGATATCAAAATGATGAATGAGCTTAATTTGGGGCACCATTTGAAAAATTTCCTCTTTAAGGAAATAACTAGAGGAAACAGATTGAAGCATAAGTACCTACATGCATCGATCATTTTGTTATCAGCCATTCAGCCTCATACATATTTGAAAATTGAGATCGATAATTATGGACTTCAGGCTGCTACTGAATCAGCTCTAGCACAACAACATTGTCACACCCTAATTTTCGAAAGATAAATTTCAAAACTTTTGACATGATATATCCTAAAATATTAATATCCCAAAACCTGTTCCAACAAAAATTAAGGAAAATAAATTCAATGCGTAATGTAAAATTTACACACAACTCCAAAATGAGTTAAATATTACATTTCCTTATTTACATAACTTGAGAACAAGAAAAAGAAACGCTCGCATGAGTTTAATAATTCATATCCCAGTGTATAAAAAAAATATACAATGAACAACCAAAACCCAACAAAAAACCCTGCCACTAAGCCTCCACTTCAACCCTGCTGATCCTCACCTGCATGTCTAACCCCTACACCAAGAAATGGTGCACCGGGTTGTAAACAACAAACCCGATAAACTAAAAAGCTCGTATGAGTAAACTAAAAAACAACACAACATTTATCACATCCAATATTCGCAAGAGAGATTTGATCAATAATTAAAAACCACACATCCAACACATTACCCAAGAAATGTACCCATGAGTCCCAGATATTTAATAAAATACCCCTCATGATCTACAACAATACTATGTGTACCTATGGGTCCCAGATACCATACAGTATCTCCCATGACCTACACTGACAGACGGACTAGAGCTCTATTCCTAACCGCAACCAATCACCCTACTGAAGGCTTGGAACCCGGTTTGACTGTCTAATATCAAACACAAGAATGATAAATAGCATCTTAATCGCAACCAATCACCCAAAAAGGGCTTGGAACCCGGTTTAGCTATTTATCCAACAATCATAATAAATTTCACAACATTATCCTCAACAACACAATATCACAATTATTATTCTCAACAACATAATAAATATCACATCATTATTCTCAACATCACAATGTTGCCCCCTAAGAAGGGAAATCCTTCCTTCAAGACCTCCCAAGGTCATTGAACACTCAAGAACAACCAAACTACCTTCAAGATCAAACTTTCTAAGTTTCCGATCTAATGAACACAATTAAACTTAAGTCCTAGCATGCCAACCTTGCTTAAAATCTAGCCATACTACCACTCAACAAGCTCACAGCAGCAAGGACTAGCTAACCATAGGAAACTAAGGCCGCCACTCAGCCGGACGCACAGCCACAGGCGGCGGCAAGTGGGCCCCACGCGCCTCCCTAAACTTCCGAATTTGAGAAAACTCCCACCAACAAAGTTGAAGCTTGAAGCAAGGGGAACAACTTTCATACCTGAGACTTCGACCAATTTTGGCCGAAACCGGCCGGAAACCGTCCCGCACAGTGACCAGAAAATCAATTACAAAATCTGCAAAACCGGCCTCAAAACCTTAAAAACTTGCTTCAATCTATGCCTAAACACTACCAGGGGGAGG
Source organism: Fragaria nilgerrensis (assembly GCA_010134655.1). Lineage (NCBI taxonomy): Eukaryota > Viridiplantae > Streptophyta > Magnoliopsida > Rosales > Rosaceae > Fragaria > Fragaria nilgerrensis. The sequence continues at coordinate 27,542,441 of CM020978.1, read as the reverse complement.
AGAGGATCAAGACTCACCTAAGGATGTACCTCGTCGCCATCGTATACCGCAGCTCCGACCGTGGCACAGCAGCCCCTTTTCCGGCTACTAAGCTCCGGTTCCGACGTGCTACACCGAGCAGCAGCTGCCCAGCCTTGGAGAGGACGCTTGTGGGAGCCGAATGGGACCGGTGGCGGTCCAAACGGTGGCCGGACGGCAGAGCTACCTCCGGCAGAAATTTGGTCCTCGGGGGAGCTCGGGAGAGAGAAGAGAGGGAAGGAAAAGAAGAGAGAAGAAAGAAGAGAGAGAGAGAGAGAGAGAGAGAGAGAGAGAGAGAGAGAGAGAGAGAGAGAGAGAGAGAGAGAGAGAGAGAGAGAGAGAGAGAGAGAGAGGTGTTTTTAGTGTTAGGGTTTCCAAAAATAACCCACACACAAGTTCCTACTTAAACACTTTCCACACCCGGAACCTAACTTCCTTTGACCACAACTTTCTCTCACAACTTCCGATTTAAGCGTGCCGCGTGTCTACGAACTCGTATCGACAAGCTCTACAACTTTCATGAAGGAAGTTTTCGAAGATAACTCACGGAAAATAAAGTCAACTTTTGGCCTCTTAAAAGTCAAAGCATCTTAAATTAAACTCCCGAAACTTCAACTTCGCATAAACCAAAGAATTTTCATAAATAATCCTTCATTAATTAAGGAAATAATACAAGGAAAAATGATATGAAAATCTAGGGTATTACAAACATCCCCTGTTTGCAAATCATTATCTCTTGAGAATTTTGAAATATGATTTTGTTGAGGGAAATTTTATTCACACATATCAAAATATTAGATACACATATCCTACTTAATACACCACTTATCAATTGTTTTCATTTTAACAATTTACTAGAAACATAACCCTAAAATTATCCCTTTTTAATACACATATTTTATGTTTTCTCCACTTAATCCTACGATGTTCAAAATGCAGTTGTTTCATGAAGGCAAACTGCAGTTTATATAAATTACGATTTCATCGATCACCAAGTCTACTAATAAAATAAGAACCATAGTATTTTTATCTCCAGTCTTTATCATTGCAAATTCAAAAGTAAAGAATTACTTCAAATTTGATATGATACTTAGGGTTCCTTTAAATTCTTCAACGTCTTAGGTTGCTAAAACTTATATTTGGATCTTCTTCCCTATTTTCTTAACATTAGGTCCAGATTCAATGTTTTAGCAGCCTTCAAGAGTTGTGATTTTAGATTGAGTCATTAAAGAAGAGCTCTGCTTATTATCAATCGAAATAGAAAGTCTGCAAGTAGTGAAGAACCATAAGAGTTTTAGAAATTTACATAATTTACATATATGTGGTAGATGAAAGAGAAAAGAAAAAATTACAAACGTAAACTATTGTTTTGGTTCTTACTATATGAAACAAAAATGTCTTTTTTGGTAATTTAATATACTCATAAAATCTAATATTAAAAGTATGAAAAAAATATGTGTATTTAGTATTTTACGATGTGTAAATAAAATTTCTCTTTTATGAGAATAAAATTTTTAAAATTTAGATTAATAAACGTTACCACACCAAATAGTAAAACAAAAAAAATTAGAGCAAAATAAATTTTTTATTTTGTTTTCTGAGTCGTCACACAAGTGGAGGGGCTGACCGGGATTAAGGGCGAGAAATCATGTACGAGCTACAGCGATTTTGGTACGTGTCGATGGGACACGCATGGCGGACGCGAAACTTAATTGTAGATTGGTGTAATCTGTACTGGGGTTCGCAGTTTGAAGAGAAAAGGAGATTTTATGTCAGGTGATGGTTATTCGATATCAGAAAGAGAAAGAGAGCGAGTCGAGGATAAAGAGAGAGAAGAGAGCCTGCTCTGAGATTATCATCAGAGAGATCTGTGTAAGATTCGGTGTGTTCAAACTCCGTGTTCAAAAAGGGGGAGGGGGAAGAAGGGGAGAACAACAGTGAAGATTCGGTCGCTCTGTGGCCTGTAACCCATGTCGTCTTCCACGGGAGGATCTGAAAAGGTAAGCGGAATCGAATTTCAATGTACTGCACATATCTATGTGCTATGTGAGCTCCATGTTCTGGGTATGTTCCGATATTGGTTCTAAATGGGTGCTGTGTAACTGTGATTTGTAATTCATAAATGAATGGAAGGCTAAGTAACAATTTGTAAAAGGGTAGGCTTCAGGGTTAGTATGTACAGGAACAAGAATTTGTTCAACATAGAAACTGGTTGAAGTGGGGAAGTGATGGAAACCATGAATGCTAAACTGGTTGTTTTCATTTTGGGGGATGTGCTGTAGTGGTTTCGTTAACATCTTCAGAACTCGTACACATACATGTTTTCATTATGGATACTTCAAATGAATGTTGAGATTACATTGACGGTATGAAATGTTTGTTTGCAGATGGGAGATCAAAGTGATTCTTTGGGATACAAGGTTGATAGGAACCTGCCTGTTGAAATGTCAAGGTAGGTTAGACATAAACTGTAAAGTAAATTTTGTGGTGAGAAAGAAGAATAAAATTAGTATAAAATGTCATCTGTTTATTAGAAGAATGTTGTAAAACTAACAGAAAATATGTATTTCATGTACAGGCCAACTGTATCATACGCAAGTGTAGGAAACCAAGAGGTATGTTCAATGACTGTGTCGTATTTTTGTGCAAACTTGTGGAAAAACTAGAAGATTTAATTTACTTGGCCTTGAAATCGGTAGCTGCTGAAACATCATTTGTTACATGTTTAATTGTTTCAGACTTGGGTGATAGTAGTAGGGCACTTATGTTGCAAAATTAAGGGTGTTTCGTAGTGACTAAGATATATGTTTGTCCGATGCAGGGAACAACCGTTGTGACGACTCAATGACTCATTGCAACCCTTCTGAGTTCTGCAGCGTAGTGTCCAACTTATCAGCAGCTAAAGATAAGGGCTGTAAACGAAATGGGATTCGGTTACTTGCAGGAACTGAAAATGGATGTCATGCACGAGCCTATATGGATGTCAATGGTGAATGGGGTGGACCTGAAAAACTCTTCTGTCGTAATATGTGGAGTTCAGTACTTACTGACACATGGACAGTTCACAAGATGCACTGGAATAACAGATGGAATTTTCGATATTGTCATAACAGAAAACCCGGCTCAGGTGGGAGATGGCTACATGAGTAGTTATTTGTGTGACAAAGATGGCAAATTGCAAAGATCTGAGCTCATTGACATAATAAGGAACAGAGAAATTGGCAGACGATTTCTTCAGGATTACGTATGCTCTTTATGCAGTCAACACAATCATATGTCTAGGAATGGATTCTGATGTGGACACTAGGATTTTGAATTGTATAAGTAGAGCAAACAGGATCCGGGACCTAAACTGGGCGTCCTATGCTGTTAGTGTTCTGATAGATGGTGTGCAAAAGCACAGATGTGGGGAGACGCAAGTTGTTGCTGGATGTATGCTGTTTATGGAGCTGCTTTATCTAGATATTCTTGGGGAGGCAATGGTAGGGTGGACAAAACATTAGTTCCCGTTTCGGCTTGGAGAACAGAAAATGCGGACGAGGTAGTTAGACAACTTAAACTACATGGTGGGTTTGGCTGTCCATTAGTGATGGTGAAAGAACGTGAACGTGTTAAGACACTATCAGAATTCGTGAACAATGATGGTACGGTTGGCATAGGAATCAACCGGGCCGTCCATGAAGACATATACGAGCTGAAGGCAAAAGTGTGTTCGACACACCGCAGGATGGGTGGTGTTGTTAACTTGTTGGAGAAGTTTTTAGCTAATTCCTATGCCACTAGAGATATGCTTGTCGATATTGACAAAGGAATTTCACGTGATGAGGACGACAGCCAGGGTTAGAGAAGTATGGAGGGGGCCGGATTGCAAATGTAATGCTAGAAAGCGTGGGAGCTACTCTGCAGCAGGCCACAACGAGTACCCAAAACGCACATGCTCTGGACAGGCAAGTTTGTTGGCAGACAACAAGAAACCTCGTTGCGCAAGGCGACTATCGGTAATGTTTAGAATTTTAGTTTAACTGTGTGGTTGTTTTGATTAGTTGCTATTAAGAATTGGTTTTGGATTTGTTATTATTGAATTTGATGGGAAGTAGAATTGCTGAATTCTTTGGTTTTGGTTATGTTTAAATTGCATTCTCATTGATTGGGAAGCAAGGCCTTTTTCTGATTTCATTCCTTTTATTTTAGTCTTACTGTTTGCCATTGATTCGTACTCTATTTGGTATGATATTTTATAGATATTGAGATTGAAGTATAAGGTTCTTGTACATGTGATTTGTTTCTGAAATTGAGCTTAGAGATCAACAATTTGTGTTGCTTAAAGTTAGTGTTATGTTCTGTATGCACATAATGTTCTTATATTATAAGGCCCATGTCAAATCAGAAGCATGTCAAATTACATGTTATTGCATTATTTGTTAAAATAAGTTCATTTTTCATGGGCAGATGGACGAAAAAAAAACCCACGTACGGGACGACTGCAATTTGAGTTGCAGCAGAGGAAAGAAAAGGTTAGGAAGATGCTGACTTGGAGAACCAAAGTGTCATGTGTCAACTTTACCAGCTGCACGGAAGATTTTCTCACTTCTCTAACCCTGGCTGTCTTTCTTTTGTCAATATCGACATAGGAATTAGCTACAAACTTCTCCAACAAGTAGACACCACCACCCATCCTGCGGTGTGTCGAACACACTTTTGCCTTCAGCTTGTATATGTCTTCATGGACGGCCCGGTTGATTCCTATGCCAACCGTACATTGTTCACGAATTCTGATAGTGTCTTAACACGTTCACGTTCTTTCACCATCAAAGAATGTCCTATTCATTATGGATACCAAGTGCTCTGATACATAAGTCAAAGAATGTCCTAAGTTGAAAAGTAACTAAATATCAAAGGATAGGAAGTGCTAAGAGCCCTCGGACTAGGTGAACCCATGTTTCACATTAGAACCCATCAAACGAATCCAACTATGGTAGTGGCATTGCCATATATAAGGCATCTCACAAGTCACAGCATCAAAGTGAATATAATAGCATATGCTATTAAAATTATGTATAAAACATATGATTAAGATGACCCAACAAGTGCAAACAATCTAAAGACTTCAGTAGGGCATGACCCATGAAATAATCTATCATAAATGCCGTCATTACAAGATAGACAAAAGTTAACCAATACATATGAGACTACAGGCTTGGGTAATCAAGAATCTGATACCACGAGTCCATGATCATACAATCAGATCATGACAGTGACACCAAAATAGAAAACCACATTTTGTGACAAATCAGCAGGACCTATGAATCCTTAACTTCCATTTAAAAGATACAGAATAATGCACTAGATTTACTAATATTTGAGTGTTGAACTGCCATTACCTGATGGGTGCGTCTATTGCCACCCCACGAGCCACTTTAATCACCCCACACGTTATTGATTTATTGAATGACTAATATACCTTAATGTAAATTTACAGAAAAGACAATAAGTTATTACAAATTCTTTTTTTTTTAGATAAACACGTACTTCATAAACCTTAACTCATAATTTATTATATTCGATCTTTCTATGAAGTCTGAAGAAGACACTAGCATTCAACTGAAGATGAGATGAACTGTTTATATATATATATATATATATATTTTTTTTTTTTTTTTTCTTTGTATGTTTCGTCTATCCCTTTACTCATTATTTCTCATATCCATTTTATATGTAAATTTTCATGTCTAGTCGCTCACTTATATATATTCAATTTGTTTTTTTTTTCACCGGCGTCAGAGCTTTTTTCAAGTAGAGTTTACAGACATTGTGCATCTTAATATCGATGGATACCAATGAGTTGTTAAGTTTGAGAGTTTTTTCTTGTTCTTTAATTGAGATTTATACTTTAATATGATTTTTATTGTTCAGTTTGTGATTCCACTTACCCAAATGATATTAATCTTATGGTTTTTTTCAATTTCATTTTGTTTTTTGAGTTCAATGGTTATTTGAAGAGATTGATTTTGTGTGTATTGCAAATCGGTGAATAAATAAATTTAAAATTAAAAAATATATAGGCGGGGTGAGAAGAGGTCGAATGTACGGTGAACAGAGCAAATTTAAAATTGAAAAAAATATATGTAGGGTAAAAAAAGAATATAGGGTGAACAAAGCAAAAATAAGAAAATTGTATTTTAGGTATTGTAAATGGGTGAAGAAAGTAGAATTACAATTAAAAATATATAAGTGGGGTGTGAAGAGAATGTGGGGTGAATAAAATGGTTTGTGGGGTGGCAATAGACGCACCCTACCTGATAGGCCAATATTATGAACCTTGCTCACAACTTTGCACTAGCAAGATGTACTCACAAGAACTTAGACCCATACAGTATGGAAGTGTCAGCAAACAATGTAGCAGAGTGGAAGAGAAACAGAAAAGATTAAACCAGATAATTTGTTTCTTTGATATAACAAATCTGAAGGTAATCACAGGTTCATGTTTCAAAGTAGCACAGATAGCTTCACTGCCATCCTTTTGGACAAAATTCTGTTCATCTCAGAAATACTGGTGGATATAAAAAAATACAGTAATCCATTGAAACAAGAAAAAGAATTAATGGAAAATACCAGCCATAATGTAAGAAAATTAGACATTAGATCTACAAATTCTCAAGTCCTAAGATCGAGGCTTCTCCCACCAGAGGGGCTTGACAAAACTAAAAAGAGGAATCATTAATCTAATCGTAAGATAAATTAAGCCAATGTATGTTTCAGCACAAACTAAGAAGATCTTTCTTTATTCAAGTAAATTTTAATATCAGGTGCTGGAGCTTTCATGTACTATGAAAACCAAAAGGTAAATTATCTAATAGCAGGACTATATGAACAATTACTCAATGAGCAATTACAGATCTCTGTAGTTGTCAAGAAACAACCAACTGAAAATAACAAGCAGATTTCACACCTATAGCCCGAAGTAGAAAGAAGTTTTCTTTTGTTACCAGATTATAACAGCAAGCAGCTACACAACCTTACGAAAATCAAAAGAAATAATCATAAAACATGATCCATGAGTTATTGTTTTGCTCTTACTTTCCCACAGCTACACGCAATCACAAACCATAAAACATGATCCATCCCACTTAAACCTTAGACCTTGACAGAAAATAAATCAAAGCAGTAACAAGCTCTTAAACTCATGAAAATAAAACCACGATCATATTTCTCCCCCACAGATTGTACCCTAGCAATCATATCCCCGCTCTGATACCATTTTGTAACATCTTGACCTTCGATTTAGATGATTTAACAAATTAATTCTCAAATACCTTATCAAGATCAATTTTGTTCACAACAAGATTGTTAACTCAATCAATCAGCAAATTATTTCCTTACCTCATCTCACCTCACAGTTCAAAAGGAGTGAGAGCCAACCTACTGTCACACCCGTCAACTACACTTGACCAATTTCAGTCTCACAACTTCAAGAGAGACGGTCTCCTGTAAGCAATTATATTGCTTTAGAACTTGACATTGTATTAAACCTGCATATTACATGTTCTTGTATTATTATACCTATATGTTATTTAATCTGAGTTTAAGATATAAACTTTATATTCTATATATTACTATTGGATAAGTTTGTAAGAGTTTTTGAATTCAAAAGCAATTTTGTAGTTATCAAGCAGTTGTTAAGCAGTTGAAAAACATGACAGTTTCTGTTTCTGTACAATCTCGGATGGGGATTCAGAAGCTGAAGGCGTGTCCGCTGGGTGATAATCTTTCTTCCTGAGGACCTGCGAATAAAAGGATGACCAAGGGCTTTCGGTCTTTCCTCCTCCGATGGCAAAGTTAGTTGTTTGTAGTTGAAGAGCAATTACTACCGTAATAAATCATACCTGACAAGCTAGTGGCTGGGCTGTATTTATGGCCCAGCGTGGGTTATCTCTATTTACAAATTGATGTGGGACAAGTGCCTTTGCTGCTGTTTCAAATATGGACCTCTCGTATGCCTTATGCAATAGTTCCCAGCCCCTCGTCGCCACCGAGGTTAAGCCCGACCCATCCTGCTTATGGACGAGCTCGAGAACTTTAGGACGGCCTTGATTGTCTTGGTCATGGTGGAATACCTGCTGGTTTACGGGCTTTGGAGGTTGTTTTACGTACAACTGACTAAAGTCCCCCAAGTTCCCGCTCAAGACACATCGTGAGTGGGGACTTGCTAAAATAAGCCCGTAGACCAGTATCTTTCCAATGGGCTCCCGCCCATAGTCATCCCAAGTTCGGATTCATGACGTGGGTTGAACGGGTGTTACATTTTCCATGGACAAGGGTAGCGAGCCCTTTCCATATCCGGTGTTACTACTTGAGTGACGGGGTGTTAACGCCGTCTGTGGTTTATCAAACCACTTGCTCCGTTTTTAAAGCGATGATACGATTTTCCTCATGGGCGCCCGCCCGAATTCCTAACATATGTGCTCCCGGTGACCGGCAACCGAGTTACTTGAATTTCAATAGCGTCTTAACCTTTGTGGTGATTACTCATGTGAAGTGCACGGGAGCGATCTCGGTGATACTCAACCGAGATATGAATTTCACTAGGTGGAATGATCTTGGTGATACTCACCCGAGTTGTGAATTTCGCTAGTGGAATAATCTTGGTGATACTCACCCGATTTGGAAATCACAGTGGTGGAACAATCTCGGTGATACTCACCCGAGTTGGAAATTACAGTGGTGGAATAATCCCGGTGACACTCACCCGATTTATGAATTTCACTTCGATGTTTGTGCGTTGCTGTGACAGGTGTATTAAATGCATGCTCGCTAGATGACGTTATATTCCTGGGGATAACTGCCAAGTAATAAATGCACCAACCCTTGTCGCTTCATTCTTTCCTTCTTCGAGAAGCTACTGCGGTTTGAGCCATGTGGCATCATCTTGTTGTGTGATCCGACGGTGAGGGGTTCCTCGTTAACTATTTGAGGTTTTTAAATGCAGTTTGTGGGGAACCGAGGCGTCTCTTCCCTTCTCCTTCTATATATCTCTCTTCCTCACTCCCTTCTCCCACCTTTTGCTCTGCAAATTAAAACTGTCTCCAGTTTCTGTGTCTAGTTTTTGTGTTGTTCGTCGCTGAGTTCGTGTGTTGCAGCGCCCTCGTGGTTTGATTTGGCCAGTCAATGCGATTGCGAAGTGTTTTTCGTTTGAGATTTCGGCGTCGTTTATGCATCGAAATTCTAGTAAGTTTCTGCGTTGTTTTTGCACTTTTGTCTATGCCTGTGTTTTGTTATGTTGCTTTTGCACTGCCTTGTTATTTGCTTTTGCACTTTTGTCTTAAAACCTAGTGATTTTGGTGTTCTAGTGGGTTTTTGGGTTTAGCCTCTGTTATGCTGTGCATTTTGTGCTTGCTCCCGGCGACACATTCTAATAGGTCCTAGGGTTTTTGTTATCTAGGGTAAATTGATTCACGGAGTACTACCGACCTTAATGGGGCGAGCACATCCTCTCGGGCGATAGTGGACAACGACGAGAGGATGGAAGAGTACTTAAGCCGGGAGGGATGATTCTTCAACGTCTAGGCCAGAAGAGGTGACTGTTGTTGAGCCCGCCCAGGAGATGGACTGGTCAACGGGGGTTTTTCATGGCGTCCCAATGACCAGTGTTATTGGCTCTTCTACGTCTAGGCGATTCTGCTTGGAGGATGGGACCGTGTGCGACGAGCCTTCGAGTTGTATGATCCCGGCCGAGATTAAGCAGTTCAGGGAAGACTGGGGCATCCCACCCGCTGTCACCCTTGGTGGGCTCTATGAGGATGAGTTGGCGTGCTGTCCGAGAGACAACTTCGATGCTGTACACGATAATATGTTTAGGAACAGTTTCTGCCTCCCGCTTCTACAATGTGTTCAGTACCTGCTGAGCATGCTCCAATTAGCTCCCAGACAGATTCCCTCGAACCAGTGGTGCCAGTTGCTTTCCTTATACTGCATGTACTTCTTGTTCGACATGGGGTGGCCGACTATCAACAAGTTTTGAGCGCTTTACCGCCTGTCATACTCGAAGAAGCAGAACTGCGGTGGATGTGTTTCATCTATCGTCCGGGATTACTTGTCTCCCATTACTGATCTTCCCACGTCTATAAATAACAACTGGCGTTCGAAGGTTGTGCTTGCCGGGGGTCGATGACAGAGAAACTGCCCCACATTCGTTGTGCCTAATTGGTTTAGGTATATCCGGGATCAGTCGTACTCGCTGTCGGAGATTGAGAAGCGACAGATTGCTCGGATATTCACAGCTTGGCCCACGGATGAAGATTGCAGCTCGTATCGTTTGACCCGGTGGAAAGTGTTAGTTCACTATGAACTCAGCCGTATGCCTAGTGGGGTTCCAAATTAATTTCTCCTGTTTGCTGCTTTTGGTTTTTTTTTTTTTTAGGGATCTTGGCTGTTGTGAGTTTTATTTTTAGCTAAAGTTCCCAAGCGTAAACACCGCCCCTCACACTCGCGCGACATGGATTCCGACATGGAATTGCTGAGTGGTCTCTTGGAGGTGGGGAAGGTGGCCGCCCACACCGAAGTGAACCTTGCGGATTCCACAGCTCACGTCTCGAAGGATGCTGTTCTGCTGGAGATTCCGAACGAAGGGTACGAGAAGCAGCCCTCTGACACAGAGGGGCCCGCGAGGTGCGGTGACGTTGTCAACATTAACTTGGGCGAGAAAAAGAAGAAGCAGTCGTCCAAGAAGTCAAAGTCTCAGCGGGATGACGTTGTGAATTTGACTGGCATGAGTGTGACTGGTGCCTTACCACCCCGGAAGAAGCACAAGTCTGCAGGTTCTTCAGCCGAGAACCGGGTTTCTCTGAGCGCTCTCGCTCTAGCTGTTCCTCAAATCCCTAAGACCCTTATCCGGCAGATCCTGGACGAGTACGGGTTTACCGATGAACGATTTGTTTGTGGCATGGTGGGCGACCTAAAAGGGATTGAACTGGATCAGATCAGGGTTGGGTTCAACACCCCTCAACAGAACCGACATTACGCCCGGGAGGCCATGATGAAAGTAAACTTATGGCTGGGCGTACAGCCCGACCAAGAAAAAAAACCCGACAAAACCGACCCGAAGTGACCCGATCCGGGCCGGGCTTTTTACGGTCCTTGTTTGCTTTTTGCCGGTCCGGTCCGGTCCTAATAAGTGTCGATCCGGACCTGGTCCTTCAATTTCAGCTATGTTTAAAGCCCGAGAGCCCGGAGTTAGTATATATTATGAGTGGTTAGTTTTCCAATCCTACACTACTATAATGGGAATGAACACATGTGATTTGTTCAAATTATTAAAGTATTACACCTACAACTAAACACTGTGACTTCACACGCACAGCTTTATTGTTTAATTCCCTTTGACCACTTTTCTAAGTTCTCTATACTCTCCAGTCTCCACTTGAATCCTCGATCTTGATTTATTGCCAGAAAAAAAAAATCCTCGATCTTGATTTCGCTAACCACATCATCGACCGTCGACCGTCCTTTACAAATCAAACACTAATAGGTGAGAGTGTGGGACGATTCTCTTTAATCTCTTATTCTGTATTTCTCTATGGTTCTTTGCTTCGACTCTTTTGGGTTTATTATTAGCTTTCCTTGGTGAAATTTCTTTGTTGATAATTGATTGTTGATGTTGGTGGTGTTTGTGGTAGTAAGTCAGTGTTGTGGAAGTGGGTATTATATTTTGGACTATTTTCTCATGGCTGGAGATTCGAGAGGCGTTTCAGTATAAGGGAGCATGTGTGGTTGTTGGGGAATTGATGGTGGAGGACGCCGGATCTGAGGAGTTGGTCGAGGTCTCGACACAGGTCGAGGTCGCGGAGCAGGTTAAAGAGGGAGGCATAGTTTCTCGTCGGAGAGAAACGACTAGACGAGTCCTTGCAGTTTCATGGGTCGGAGTGGAGAAGGACCGGCAAGACCAGCCCGGTTTTCGCCAGTCCGGGCTTTCACCGGTCCCTGAGTTCAGAAGTAGCTAACCCGGCCCGGTGTGTCAGTGGTCGGTTCGGGCCCGGTCCCTGAAAATTTGGTGCCGGTCTGGGACCGTGCCCAGCCCTAGGTAAACTTGTTCCTATTTTTTATTTCAATTTTCCCCGTGATGTTCTAACTTGTTTTTCTGCAGGCTCTATTTGTTGTGTACTCTATCGACGCAAGCGAGGACTCAAACGAGATGAAGGAGGGCTTGGCAAACCTGAACGAGATGAAGGAGGGCTTGGCAAACCTGAACGACCAGATCAGCTATCTCCAAGGTGAGAAGGCTAAGACAGAAAAAGAACCGGAGGTTGTGAAGAAGGAGAAGTTCTCTCTGGCGGATAAGTTTGCTAAGCTTAGCCTACACACCAAGGAGCTGGAGGGCAAAGCTGAACGGGTGGTGGCTTTGGAGTGCGACATTGACGCGCTTCAGCGGGAGAATGCCAAGCTTCGGGTTAAGCTGAAGGAGAGGGATGACCAGATGCTTGATCTGCAGGCCCAGATTCCCGCTCAAGGCGAGTTTGTTATAGCCAAGTTCAAGGAGTCGGACGAGTTGAAGGCTATGCTCAAGGCGGCTCGGGAGGGAGGTATCACCGAGAAGTTTTGTGAGTGGAGCCGCCTTAGGTATCTGGACAAGGCAAAGATGACCGCCGATCTGATAGCAACCGAGAAAGAGGCTAAGTTGATTGCCGAGCCATATGTAGCCGAGAAGAATGTTGATGGCAAGGACGTAATGGTCGAGACGTCCGAGGACGAGGAAGAGGATGGTCGTGAAACATAAGTTGTAAACTTTTGCTTTTGTTTTTTTTTTGTTTTTTGTTTATTAAGGACAACGGTCTTGTGCCTGGTCCCGGTGATGCTACATCCCGGGTGGATTTTGTAAATACTTATTAGTGGTATATTGCCTGGTTTTCCGGGTTTCAATACATTATGCTTTTGTCTGACTCGGTCTCGGATTTTTTTATTTTTATATTGTTGCTCCTCTCGGTGGAATTTCATTGAGATATCTCGGTGAATTGCCCAAGTGTAACAATTTATGCCTTCTGGTGATTTGCCCAAATGTTACAATTTATGCCTATCAGATCTGGTTGGATTAAAAATTATGCCTATCACATCTCGTTGGATTAAGAATTAGGCCTATCAAATCTCGGTAGATTAAGAATTATGCTTATTAAATCTCGATGGATTAAGAATTATGCCTATCAAATCCCGATGGATTAAGAATTATGCCTATATGTTTATGTTTTAACTTGCGCGGCGCTCGGTTTATTGTTTATTGCCCGGGTCATTATTCAACATCAATGTACTTGAATTTAACTTCCTCATTTCTATATTACGTCTTTCAAAACCAATAGAGGCATCCTCCAGGACATGAAATTCTCTTAGGGGCAATAGTACTTACAAATATATAATATTACAAAATTGGGTCTCATCCCTTTTTTTTACACTGGGTAGAACTTCAAGTGCTCCGTATTCCATGGGCGCCCAGTGACTATCTCATCCTGATTCCGGAGAAAGAAAGTTGCTAGGCCGACCTCTTCCATAATTTCGTATGGTCTTTCCCATATGGGATCCAAGGCCAATGGTATAGTCATGATTTTCTTCATTACCCAGTCCCCCAGTCTCAACGTCCGGGTTTTAACCTTGCTATTGTAATGGCGTGCTACTTGTTGCTTGTATGCTTAGTTGTGCAAATCGGCTCTTTCCCTCCTTTCCTTGATGAGGTCAATATTCAACTAGAGGCCTTCCTCATTGGTCGTCGCGTCATAGTTCTCGACCCTTCCCGATGGTATTGACGTCTCGATTGGCAAGATAGCCTCCGTGTCAAAGGTCACGCAGAAAGGTGTTTCTCCCGTTGATTTTGTTGTTATGGTTCTGATTGCCCATAATACCTCGGGGAGCTTCTGGGCCCATAGACCCTTGGCGTCATCTAGCTTCTTCTTCAAAAGCTTTTTAATGATTTTATTAATTGCCTCCACCTGACTGTTGGTCTGTGGGTGCGCCACCGATGCAAAGACCATCTTGGTGCCTGTTTCCTTTGTGAACTCGATCAGGTCATTGTTGAATTGCGTTCCGTTGTCCGTGACGATTGTCTCCGAGACCTTGAATTTGCAGTATATGTCACATCCCGACCCTTAAATTTTTACCTTATTTACTAGCTTGGTTATAATAAGAATTTTTACCGTCTTCGGCATTGAGATATAGTTTAATTGGTCCCTAGAGGGGTTTTGGGGGACGATTATTTCGGAGAGTTATTCGTAGGAGAAAAATGTGTCGACGGTAAAAATGGTGAATTTTAGCTAGTAAAAGGTAATTTTTAATAGGGTATTTTATTTTGGGGTGTTAAATTGGTCGAGTTGGGTATTTTTGTGGTGTTGGGCCGAGTTGGTGTGAGGCCCAAACCCATTTCCTCTCTTTTTCTTTTCTCTTCTCTTTTTCCTCTCTTCCTCCCGGTTCTTCCCCTCCCGAGCTCTCTCTTTTTCTGCCAGAACTTTCCCATCGTGGCCCGCCGCCGTCCGGCTAGCAACCGGCCACCTTTCCACTCCAGTTCGGACCCCTGCCACCTCCTCTCTCTCCCCGGCCTAGTGTCCGAGCCGGTAGTGTCGTTGGAGAGGAGAAAACCCGCCGGAGACGCCGGATAGCAATTCGCCGGAGCTCCCTCCTCCGGCCACCAATCCAGGCAAGCTTGGTACGGTTTTGTAGGTCTCCTCCCGTGCAGCAACCCCTTCAAAGGGCTCACTTCCTTTTGAGCTCGGTAAGGAGAAATTCGAAGTTAAAATTCTAGGGATTTTAAGATGTTTTCGTTCGATTGACCTAGTTAGGCTTGAAATTGGACTTAGTGATAGTTATGAAAGTTGTTTGGGATGTTGAGAGGAAGATGCTGTCAAAATTTCATAGGAATTGGAGGTCGCCGGAATTGACCTCCGGCCGCCGCCGCGGTTTGGGAGATTTTTAAGGTTTTAAATGTGTATTAATGAGAGGAGTTTAATGAAGTGAATTGTGGAATTTTTAGATGAATTTTGGATAAGTTTGTGAATTTCCGAAGTTTGGTATTTTGGCGGTTGAATAATGTAAAATCCGGCCGTAGGATTTAAGTCAATTTCTGAGAAAGGTCGATTTAAGAATATCGAAGTTAGGCAATGATGAGCGGTTATGGCTCTCGGTTAATTTTTCCTATTTTGATTAAATATTAGGTTTTTAGTTGGAAAATTAATTATATATTTGGAACAGGACGTGAAGAGACTCAAATTGGAGAGACATTGGATCAACGTCAGGCTTAGGCCTAAAGTTGTGAGTGGACATTTGTTTTAATTGAAAAGCATGCGATGAATGATTTTATTGATAATTTATTTCTTCTGATGAGACTTATTGATTTCTCGGCTATTTGACAATTTTTCCTCCTTTGGAGAGATCCCGAAAATGAGATTTTCGGTGGATATATATATTTTGGATATTATGAGTATAGTATGTATATAAATGCTAGCTAGCCATATGTGTTTGGTCCGTCATAATGAGGTAAAATACCATTATGGCGTGGCGTGAGTGTTAGACACAAGCATCATAGCCCTATATGAAAACTACTTTCTTTTTCGGTTTATTTAGGTTTTCATATAGAGAGTCCACACGTAAATACACCGTCCTCTTCGGTCATAATGAGGAAAAATACCATTATGGCGCAACGTGAACATTAGACGCCAACGTTGTAGCCTTGTATGAATTTCTATTTTTCTAAATTGTTTCTAGGATTCATACAAGGAGTCTGACGAGTGTAAATACATACAAATATATGTTTATATATAGTTTAGCCTGAGAGGCTCCATTTTATTTGAGTTTGTGACTAGCCAGTGCTAGTCGTGAAATTGCCAGTTTATGAGTTGAGCACTTTTGAGCTGCCGCATGCAGTATTTTTTTTCTATGAAATTAAAATGGGAATGCATATTTATTTGGTTAATAAATTATTTTTGTCCACTCACTCTAACGTTATTAAATATTTTCCCCTAGGCCCTTCGTTTTAAAATGCCCAGTCTGCAGGATTGCATAGTTGAGGTCGGGCGTACATGGAGAAGAGACATAGTCAATAGTATAGCTTTCGCTCTTTTCTATTTATTTATAGTTCATTTCCTCTCAAATAGAGTTGCTCTGAATATGTGGTTGTTTGTTATAGGATCTTTGTTGGATTAGTAAATCTATATTGGAGATGTTGTGATTTGTGGGGAGCACGAAGGCTCCAGGAGTCTATAAGGTTGGAGTTGGAACCTTTAGGAGTGTTTACAGGTTTTCGTTAGGAAGGGTTGTCCATTTCCAGGGGAGGTTATACCGAATTTTACGATAAATCTTTCCTTGGAGGTGGTCCCCGCACGATTTACTCCGGGTTCAGAGTGAAATTCGGGGTGGGTCGTGTCAGTATATGTTTTTCATCAAGAAATTCTTCACGCACTCGGTGGTTATCTTTCCCAAAGGCTCTGCCTCCACCTATTTCGTGTAATAGTCAACGACCATTATTACATATTTAAACTGCCCTGGTGCTGTTGGCAGCTTCCCGATGAGGTCCAAGCCCCACTATGCAAAAGACCAAGGCAACAATAGGATTGATAAGGCAATAGGAGGGGAATGTGTCTCATTAGCGTACAAATGACATTTATGGCATCTCGTCGACATCTTATCCACCATGGCACCCATATTGGGCCAGAAGAACCGTTTGAAGTGCCTTGTGCGCTAACAACCGGGATCTAGAGTGATTCCCGCACACTCCCTCGTGTATTTCCCCCATGATCACCTCGCCTTCCTCGGCTGTTACACATTTCAAGTTTGGAAAACTGTAGCCTCTACGATAAAGCTTCTCGTTCATGAGTGTGTATCTGACACATCTTGACTGCAGTTTCCTTGCTTGCCGCCTGTCCTCCGGGCACACCCCTTCCTTCATGAACTCGATTATGGGGTCCATCTATGTAGGTTCTCTAGGTCCCGCGTCAACCATGAATATCTCCGAGATGGTTTTGTTTATGCTCGGTGGCTAACTGGGCCAAGGCGTCTGTATTGATGTTTTTCTTTCGTGGGATGTGAAAGAGGGATGCCGACTTGAAGCGCTGCATGACGGCTTTGGACAACGCTAAATAAGAGTTTAATTGAGGCTCATTTGCCTCGAAACTCTTGTTGACTTAATTTACAACAAGCTGTGAATCGCTAAACACTTCCACTCTCTCCACATCGACATCTTGGGCGAGTTGCAATTCACCAATCAAGGCTTCGTACTCTACCGCGTTGTTTGAGGTGTTGAATTGAAATTCCAGGGCGTACTCATGTTTGAATCCATCGGGGGTCTCCAATATAATTTCCGCCCCGCTTTTCTTTTTCATCACCGAGCCATCGACAAAAAGCTTCCAGAAGGGTGTTGGAGGCTCCTGCTCCTGCACCTCCTCGCTACCCGCCCTTACACTTTCTTCCTGGTGATCCCTTACCATCCATTCTGTTGCCTTCATGGGCGTGAGCTCTGATATAAAGTCGGTCGCTGCCTGCCCTTTGATAGCTATTCTTGACTGATAGTGGATGTCGAATTCTCCCAGCTCAATCGCCCATTTCACCAACCTCCCGCTGACCTCTGGTTTTGCATGATCTACCTCAGGGGATGGTTGGTATAGAAGGTTATGGAGTGTGCCTGGAAATAGTGTTTGAGTCTTCTAGCAGTCACGATGAGCGCTAAAGCTAACTTTTCAATATCCGGGTACCTGCTCTCTGCTGGCGTAAATCCTTTCCCGGTATGAAACACCGCGTGCTCAACATCCGACTCTTTTCTTATCAGCACTAAGCTAACTGTCATTGTGATGCTGCAATATACAAGTAAAGCATCTCGCCCGGGTTTGGTTTTAACAACACTGGTGCAGACGTGAGATATGCTTTTATCTGCCTGAAAGCCTCTTCATGGTCGGGACCCCATATTATCTCCTTACATTACTGTTCTTTTAACAGACGAAAGAATGGGGCACACTTATCTGTGAGCCGGGACACGAACCTTGCCAAGGTGACAACCTTCCCGGCCAGCAACTGTACTTCATTTCTTTCCTTAGGCGTTTTCATATCCAAAATGGCTTGGATTTTCTCCAAGTTGGCCTCTATTCCCATCCTGTTGATCACATGACCCAGGAATTTCCTTTTGATCACTCTTAATATGCATTTTTGAGGGTTAAACCTCATCTCATACCTCAGGATCACCTCGAAAATCTTTCCCAGATGTCCTACGTGCTCCTTAGCTGTTAGACTCTTGACCAGCATGTCGTCGACATATACCTCCATGATCTTCCCGAGGTACTCAGCGAACATAGCATTCATTAGCCGCTGGTAGGTGGCTCCCGCATTCTTCAAACCAAAGGCCATGACCTTGTAGCAATATAGTCTCCTGTCTGTTGTGAAAGCTGTGTGCTCCTCATCCTCGGGATCCATTTTTATCTGGTTATAGTCGGCGTAGGCGTCCATGAAGCTCAACATTTCAAACCTGGACTTGGAGTCCACGAGTTGATCTATGCGTGGGAGTGAGAAGCTATCCTTAAGGCATGCCCTGTTCAGATTTGAATAATCCTCGCACATCCTTCATTGTCCCGATGACTTCTTTGAAACCATGACCACATTGGCAAGCCACTGGGGGTATCTAACCTCCCTTATAAACTTGATGTCTATCAATTTTTGCACCTCCCCTCTTATCGCTTCATACTTCTCTGGCTTAAATGTCATTCGCTTTTACCGCACGGGTGGGAATCACTTCTCAATCCCTAGCTTGTGTGTTACAATCCCTCCCGGTATCTCGAGCATACCCTTGTACGACCATGCAAATGCCCCGCTGTTTCTCTTCCGGAATTCTACTAGGGTCGTTTGTACGTTTGGTGTTTGTCTCATCCCTATGGTCACTTGCCGATCCGGGAACTCATCAGAGATTGATATCATTTTTTTTTCTTCAGCCGACCCCGGACGCTTCTCGTCCAAGTCGGTGTCATCTTTGGGATCCACATAAGGATTCAAGGGGGACACAACGGCCTGGCTCTCCAACAAAACCTCTGACTTTTTTCTCCCGTTGTCTACAACGTAACAACTCTTTGCTGCTTCTTGATCTCGTCGGATCATAATGACTCCCGTTGGGGTTGGGACTTTCATCATTAACATGTGGCCGACGACAAACGACTTTAGCTTTCATAATGCGGGCCTTCCCAGGATCCTGTTGTAAGATGACTCACAATCCACCACGATGAATTCTACAGTCGCTCGAGCGACACCCTCTCAGCCTTCCATGCTTACCCCAAAGTTGTCTGATCCCAGGGGTTGAACGACATCGCCCGAGAAGCTGATCAACGGCTCGTGGTCTTGCATCAACTTGTTACTTCCTCGGTGCAGTCATTTCCAGGCAAGCCTGAACAACACGTTAACTGAGGCTCCGGTATCGATCAGGATCTTCTTCGTGATATAGTGATCGAGTTGCAATGTTATCAGGAACGGGTTCTCGTGCTGCCTTATCCCCTCCTCTTCCTGTTCTAGAAAGGTAACGGACTTCCAACCGGTGGTTATTTGCTGATTGTTGCTACTTCCAAAGGTGAAAACTTCAATGTCATCCCTTCTTCCAGTACACTGCTTTTTAGCCTTGTTGCTCCTATTATCTATACGGGACCCGCCATGGATGGTGTTAATCGTCCCATACACTTCGATCGCTCCTATGTGCCTTTGTCCGGATACATACTGCTGTAATTTTCCCTCCTTCACTCGGCTCTCTACTGCCCTCTTCAGTTCTATACAGTTATTTATGTGGTAGGTTGCCTCTTCGTGGTACCCATAAAATTTCCATGTGTCTTCCTTGGTGAGCCGGGAGGCTGGGAACTTCTTGGCCGAGGGAGGCGAAATGACGGAGTTATTCTCGTTCCATCTCATAGGTGGCGTTGAGTGCTGAGAACTGCTTTTGGGTTGTCGGTGTTGCCTTCGCATATCCGGCATCTTGGTAGGATCCCCTTGCTTTCCCTTGTGGGTTGTATTGCCTACTTGCCTTCTTCCCGCTCCCTTCCTTCTGTCTCTTTCCGGATGAATACGAGTTCGGCTTTCTTTCTCCTTTCCAGGCTCTAACCTCTTGGACCACTTGCACCGGTGACCCTCCTTCTCTCCCTTTGACCTTCCTTTTCCCGACCGAGGTTCCCCCATAAGTATCATAATTTACCTGTGCGTGGCTGATCGCCATCTCCATAAGCTCGTCATAGCCTTGCGGATTTTTGATTTTTATTGCATACAGAAACTTCTTGGGAAGCAACCCTTGAATGAACGCCTCCTCTGCAACCTTTTTGTCGAAGTTCCTGACTCTGGCTGTGACTCCTTACCAGCGGTTCACAAAAGCTTTCAGCTCCTCTCCCCTATCTTGCTTTACTTTAAACGGTTGGGCGGTGTTCTGCCCGTCCGTTCGTAGGATAAACCTATTGACAAACCTATCCGCCAACTGCCAGAACCAATCAATCGAGTTCGACGGGAGCTCGTAGAACCAACTAAGTGTTTCCCCCGCTAAGGTTTCTTGAAATTTGTTGCAGCATATTGCATCCGAATATCCTTTAGCGTTCGTGTGAGATTTGAAACTATCCAGAAAGAGATGAGGATCACGATCCCCATTATAACTAAGTTTCAGCGGTTTGGCAGTGTTCGACAAGACAGACTGGGTGATTGCTCTTGTGAACGGTCCTCCCTTTCTTCGAAACCCGTGCAGGTTGGATTATGTGACGCCCTCCTCTCGGCTTCTGAGATTCTTTCTGTTAAACTTGTCACGTTATCCCGGATAGCTCTTAGGGTTTTTTTCATTTCTCCCGGTCTTCCGGTTTAGATTTCCGGGATTGGCTGAGGCAAGGGCGGCGACCTCTCATCCCACATTTCCTCCGGGAACAAATTTACCCTTAAATGCATGGTCTTGCACACTACCAGGACAAGCACTTTAGCCGATGAAAAATTTTCGTCGGCCTGTTAGCTTAATTCGTCAGCTAAGATATTAGCCGACGAGACTTCGTCGGCTTTAGTGTCGTCGGGAAAGGGTCGTCGGTAATTACTTGAGCCGACGAAACCATGTCCCGTCGTCGGCTATTGTCCCATAGCTAGCCGACCACAGAAGACGTCGTCGGCTAGTCACTCAAACTTTAGCCGACGAGTCTTACAGACTTTAGCCGACAAAACAACTCGTCGGCTTAAGCTAAGGGAAAAGCCGACGAGTTGTTTCGTCGGCTATAGCTAAGGGAAAAGCCGACGAGTTATTTCGTCGGCTTGGCTCTTACTAAAGCCGACGAAAAAGATCGTATTTCGTCGGCTTTTAATGGTTTAGCCGACGAAACATTCCATAATTCGTCGGCTTAACCCTATTAAAAAAATAATTAAAAATACTATAGCTGACGAATTATGGCGTATTTCGTCGGCTATAAGTCCATTTCAGTATAAAAAAAAAACTTGAAATTTCTAAATTACCATTCCAAGCAAGCTGCAAAAAACACAAAAACAATTCTATATAACCGACAACAAGCACATTAAAGTATATAATTCATCAACTACACAAAATCTAGATCGTCTAAATTAATATCCGGTTCTGGGGGCTGCTGCGGAGCTTGCGGCGGCTGGGGTAGCGGTATGGGCGGAGGCATGGGCGGAGGCGGAAGTCCCTGGAGCTGGGTAGCTGTAAAGTCCTGCATGTACTGGAACATCTACCGCTGCTGGACCTGCTGGATGGCATGTACCTCGGCATAATGGGTTGCCTGCGCGGCATTATAGGTTGCATGTGCGGCATTATAGGCAACATGAGCAGCTTGCTGTTCCCGTAGTCTCTAAAGTCCCGACTGTAGCAGCTGAGTCGTCCTGGTGGTCGTGGTCCTGCTGCTGGTCGAGGCTGCCTTTCGTTGAAATCCTGGAGTGGTCTTCAGGACCCCCTCGCCCTTCTTTCCTAGACCCCGGCAGTAGAAGTTGTTTGCTCGCGGTGGGAAGGCTGTGCCCATGATTCTCGCCCCAACCGTCGGATCCAAAGTGTCGATCCGGGACATGGCTTCGGACATCTCTTCCTCCTGCGTGTCCGGCCATGTCTCCCTCACTATAGCACTCATCACCTCGTCACTAGCCTCCCTCACCTTCGCCTAATTGGATAGGAAAAAAATTATTAATTAACATTTTGACATATATATAAGTAAAATTAAAAATTTTAAAACGTAAGATGACTTACAATATCCTCTTGGGCGTCAGGATATGCCTTCTCGTACGTATAGACGTACGGGTTGACCTTTGGATGTTCCATGGCCGCCTCGTCCATGAAGACAGCGAACGGTCTAGAATCGGCATGATGGTTCCTTGTGTTGCGTTGCCGGTTCTGAGCGTTCGCCTGGGAAACTGCCTTCAAAGAAAAAACTAAACTATTAGTAAAATATTTAAAAACGCACGTACTTAATAACAAATTAACTAATTAATTTATTTAAATACCTGTTTACGAGGGTTGTTGAATTCTGATGTCAGAAGCCAACGCCACTCGTACTCTCTGTACTGGAACTCAGCAGGGGTACCAGAACGTGCATTCCCGTGCGTAGTCCAATGGGTCAGCAACTCGTTCTTCCACTCCTTGTACCTACAGATACAACAAAAATATTAGAAATATTATTAATATCACATACAATTTTGTTTTTTCATTAACTTCCCAACGTACCTTCCCCATGCACAACGTCCGCCCAGCTACTCTTCAAGGGCTCAGGAACCTCAAACCACACCTGCATTTAACCGTTTATTAGTTTAGTTTTTCGAGAAATCTACAATGTAATACATAATATTATTGAGGCATTTTGGAAACTCACCGACATCGCGTTGTGGACCATGTCCTTAACCTCCTGCGGGACCTCGCCCCAGTCTGACCACAACATAGGGACTCTATCCCTAATGAGCGCTCCCACACGGCCGGAGTACGTCCTCGACTTCCCGCCCGATACTATGTCGCCATCCCCGTCAGTACCGATGACAATCCTCCCAGAGGTACTGGCGATCTTCTCGAGAGCCTTCCATGTGACGGGGCCTCTCTTCTTTTTTGCCGGCTTCGCTCCGACGGTGCCTATCACATGATAAACCAAATTGATTATTAAAATTCGACCATTATAATGTCGTAAATCATTCATCTTTCATTACCTGAGGGCGATGCGGCGGACGCGACGGATTCCGTCTCCGATGATGATACCCTCGCGGAAATAAGAGGCGTATCAAAATACACGAACCGGTACGCCGTTGATGGAGCCACTGGCGGGGGCAGTGGATAAATCGGCGTCCCTGAGTCATCGACTGCAGGTATGGCCGGTATCATCCGCGGAAGGAATAGGTGAGGCGGCGGCATCTGTACCTCAGATGACCCACTATCCAAAGATGCATGTACTGGAGTGGGCGCCTGGTGTATCTCAGGCATACGGGGTGCAGACACCTCTGTCTGGGGCTGAGCAAACAACTGCCTCGAGGAATGAGGGAAGCCCCGCTGCCTTGATGAAGGGGGCACCTCCGGCTGCCTCTGCGCCGTCTGCAGAAGGCTCGCATGTCTAGCTGTCATACGGCCCTGAAACAACGTCTGAGGGTTGCTAGAGGTTCCCTCAAACGATTCAGACCTTTGGCCCTTCAAACCCTTCGTCGATCTAATATTACCGCTCATCCTGTTTAAAATATTAATTTGAATCAAGGCCACAAAATCAAAAAATGTAAACTCATTCAATTAGTCAAAAAAATATATATATATACACTTCCTAAATACAAATTTTCACTTCCTAAATACAAATATACACTTCCTAAATATACAATTCATAAATAAAAATATACACTTCCTAACAACACCACAACATTGCAATTGACCGGAAAATCAAAGCAAACACAAAATACAAAACAAATATATACATTTTCTAAATACTAAATACAAATATACACTTATTAAATAAAAATATACACTTCCTAAATACAAATATACACTTATTAAATAAAAATATACACTTCCTAAATACAAATATACACTTCCTAACAACACCACAACATTGCAATTGACTGGAAAATAAAAGCAAATACAAATAAAACTAAAGCTCAGAAATGTACTCGAGGAGGAGGAGAGAGGACCGGAGCAACAGGAAGAGGAGGCCGGAGCAGCAGCAGGAGGAGGCCGGCCGGACAGGGAGAGGGAGCGGAGGCAGAGACCGGGAGAGGGAGAGGAGGCGGAGACCGGGAGAGGGAGAGGGAGAGGCGGAGACCGGGAGAGGGTGAGGGAGAGGCGGAGACCGGGAGACCGGGAGAGGGAGAGGGAGCGGAGGCGGAGACCGGGAGAGGGAGAGGAGGCGGAGACCGGGAGAGGGAGAGGGAGAGGGCGGCGACCGGGAGAGGGAGTCGAGGCGGAGAAGGGGAAATTCGGAGAGGGAGAGGAGGCGGAGGCTAGGGCTTTCAACCAGACAAGGGCTGGGTTATACCCTAAAATAATAATCTCGTCAACTAAACATTTTCATTCGTCGGCTAAACATTTGACATTCGTCGGCTTAACCTATGAAATTCGTCGGTTAAACCTTTGAAATTCGTCGGCTTCATAACTTTTTATACATTCGTCAAACTGTGATTGTGATTGTGATGATCAAACTTGAGAAACGAAAATCCGACCGTCAGATCTAACCATCATGATAAAATACATGTATGGGAAAAAATTCAACTTGATCCGACAAGCTGAAGGGCTCGATCCGAACGGTCAATCCGTTAAGTCAAACCCCTAAACGCACGGAAAAGGTCGTTGGACTGTCTAAATTTCGTATTTTGGCCGGACCTTCAACTGAAAATAGTTTCAAACCGATGAGACGCAACAAGTCGTATAAAAATTTTATGCAAAATAACCACCGAAGATACAGCTACTCATAGGGAGAAAGAATGAAAAATTTCATTGACCGCAACTATCGGCACCGACACTTTACCGGAATACTGTGATTTTTCAACCGTGGACGTATTTTACCATTCTGGTCATATCTTATTTCACGACTTTTTTGCGTTTGAAGGATTTACGTATAGTTTGTTTTTGAAACGCAACATTTACTTAACACTTGGTAAATAAGTTATACAACATTAGTAGGCATGTTGTGGTTATGATGATCAAACTTGAAAAACGGAAATCCGACGGTCAGATCTGACAATCATGATAAAATACATGTATGGGAAAAAATTCAACTTGATCCAACAAGGTTAAGTGCTCGATCCGAACGGTCAATCACGTAAGTCAAACCCCTAAATGCATGGAAAAGGTCGTTGAACCGTCTAAATTTCGTATTTTGGCCGGACCTTCAACTGAAAATAGTTTCAAACCGATGAGACGCAACAAGTCGTATAAAAATTTTACGCAAAATAACCACCGAAGATACGGCTATAGTATGTAACAGAAAAAGTTTAGGGTTTAGCCGACGAATACCCTAATACATTCGTCGGCTATAGTATGTAATAAAAAAATAAAAAATTCATAAAGCCGACGAAATATTAGGGTATTCGTCGACTTAGATGGTTTTAGCCGACGATTTCTAATATAATTCGTCGGCTAAGATGGTTTTAGCCGACGACTTCTATTTCAATTTGTCGGCTGTAAGTCCTTTTAGCCGACGACTTATAGTATTCTTCGTCGGCTAAGACGGTTTAAGTCGACAACTTCTAATATTCTTCATCGGCTAAGACGGTTTTAGCCGACGACTTCTAATATAATTCGTCGGCTAAGATGGTTTAGGCCGACGAATTATTTTGTATTTCGTCGGCTTAAGTAAAAAAGTACAAACCCTAAAACAGAAGGTTTAAATCATACTAATTTCATGTTCATATATCACCAAAATTCATATAAAATAACAGAAATATGAATTCCACATATGTAAACTATAAATTAAGGTAATACAATCTTTTTTATTACAAATTAATGTATTACATCATCTAAATTAAAACTAATTAAGGCTCGTAATCGGAATCATCCGATGAGTCTTCTTCGGTGTCAGAATTAATTTCTGGTAATATATGCATTTCCTCATCGCCAGAGTCTTCGTCTGTTTCTTGATTTGGATCAACATCAATAAGCCTTGGCTCTTCATCACGAATTCGCACCGAACGACCTGCTTTAAAATTATTAAGGCGAACGGTAGAGGAGTTAGGAATACCTATTGTGTTGGGCTCTTGATACGCAACATCTTCTTCTTGGTCTTCGGCCTCTCCAAGTGTAGCCGCCCGATAAATGTTTCGAGGGTGCACAAGGTTGACTACTTTCCATGCGTCACCCTTAGCAAGGTCATCAAGATAAAACACTTGTTTTACCGATGTGGCAAAAACGAACGGGTCATCTTCGTAACAACTTGTAGCAGTGTTCACCGATAATATTTCGTACTGATCGGTCTTCATGCTCTGCGGGCTAGTATCAAACCATCTACACTTGAAGAGGTGCACTGTCATGCCTTCACCATAAACGAGTTTCACCACTGAATGGAGAACACCGTAATAGTCAACTCCATTCCGCCCACCATGCGCCATCACCCCAGAATTCTGTGTTCTCCGTCTGCTGTCTCTCTGTTCACATATAAATTGCACCCCATTCACCTTGCACATCGGATAAACTCTTGACATTATCGGCTTCATCGCTAGAAGTCTTAGTTCGTGCGACCAATTTGAGTGACTATCAAATTGAATATAGTTCATCTGCAACCAACCATTCAACTGTAAATATGGATAATTATGCAATAAATATAAATACGTACAGAAATATTGAATTACGTACCCAGCCGCCAAAATAGTTTGCGAACTCCATGTTATGGTACTCGAGATCACCTTGAATGTCTGGACAATATAGATGGATGTCTTTCCAGTATTCAACTTTTGGACAGTTAATCAATACCCACCAGTGGGCAATGACTAGCTCATGTGGTTGCAACTTGTAGGAGTCTGGCAAAATTCCATAAACTTCAACATCACTGGAGAGTATGGAAAGATTGAACTTCGGTACATCTACCGGCATGGCTTCGTCTGTTTCCTTCAACGCTCCTAAATACAACTTCATGTAGGTGACGCACTCGTGCACAATATGCTTCAGCTATACATCCTTCAGGCGCGGATTTATTAGCCACATAATCTTTGTAGTCTCCAAGTTGCCTATAAATCAAGTTGCAAAGTGTTATGATTATTGAACATGTATATATATTGAGGAATTTAGGTGTAAAAAAGTACATTTCCATGGGATACATCCAAGTGTAGTGTACTGGACCGGACCGATAAGCAACAATTGCTCGGGAAGATGGATCATCAGGTGAGGCATGATGTCAAAAAAATTTGGAGGAAATATCCTCTGAAATTTACACATGATATAAATGATGTCCTCTTGCATTTCCCGGAGGTTAGATTTTTTCACTTCCCGTGTGCATAACTTCTGGACGAATCTTGCCAACGCTACTAACGGCTCCACAACCTGACGAGGAAGGAACGGTCGAATGAAAACAGGGAAGAGACGTTGTAGCAGGATATGACAGTCATGACTCTTCAACCCGTACATCTTATTGTCCCGGAAGTTCACACACCGGGCTATATTTCCTGCATAGCCTGAAGGATATTTCACATAACTCATCCACCTGAAAATTACGTTCTTCTGGTCAGGCTTCACGGTGTAAGGAGCTTGAGACATTTTTTCATCCCTTCTTTCAACCACAGATATCTTCTTAATTGCATTTTTGTTAGATCAATGCGTGCCTTAGGACCGTCTTTCGTCTTCCCCTCCAAGTTCAGCATTATGCCCACCACACTGTCGCAAACATTCTTTTCTATGTGCATCGCATCTAGGTAGTGCCTGATCAACAACTTACTCTAGTATGAGAGTTCCCAAAATATGCTCTTATGTGTCCAGAATTTGTACCTGTCGGGTCTTTCAGGTATTGCCGCAACAATATTGGGATGATTGCTGAGCTGCCCAAAATCGTACTCATTAAGCACTGCTAAAATTTCTTCTCCCGTCCATCTTCTGGGAGGCACACCGTGATCTACGGTCTCATCAAATGCCTTGTCATCGAACCGCCATTCGTGCTTATATGGAAGGAAAGCACGGTGACCCAATCTGCATATCTTGTTGCAATGACTGCTGCTCCCCTCATCGCTAAGGCACTCTGGACAAGCCTTGTATCCCCTAACAACATTGCCCGACAGCATCCCACGGGCAGGAAAATCACTGATGGTACCAGCAACCATGACATGCATCTGGAACATCTCGTGCATGTACTTGTCATAAGTGGGATGACCAACTTCCCACAAAAACTGAAGCTCTTCAATCAAAGGTCTCAAATACACATCGAGACACTTCCCTGGATAACCGGGCCCCGGAATCAACAAACTCAACATATTGTATTCCTTCTTCATGCACATCCATGGAGGAAGGTTGTACGATACCAAAATCATCGGCCATACACTGTATTGAAGACTCATGTTGCCAAAAGGGTTGAACCCGTCGGATGAGAGCCCGAGCCTCACATTTCGGACCTCTAACGCAAAATGAGGAAACTCACTGTCTATATGCTTCCAAGCCTCTCCGTCTGCAGGGTGTATAAGGGTATCTTCGTCATGCAATTCCCTATCAGCATGCCATCTCATAGCTTTGGCCGTGTGTGAAGACATGTACAACCGCTCCAGCCTATCCCTCAACGGGAAATACCGAAGTACCTTCACAGGTTTCCTATTGCCTGCAGGAGTCAGCTTATACCTGTCAGTGTGACATACCAGACATGCGTCAAGCTCACCAAGGTCATTCCCTTCTGGATCTTTACCCTAGAAGAGAACGCAGTCATATCTGCATGCATGGATCTTGATGTAGGAAAGCCCAAGATCTTTCAGGATATATCGGACCTTACGATGAGTGGTAGGAAGACGATGACCGTGGGGCAGCATCGAAGCAGTGTACTGTAGATAATTATCAACAACGTTCACGGTCGATTTTGTCTCAACCTTAATCTTCATTACGTCCATCACATTTTCAAGAATGGTCTTCTGACAATCGGGGTACACAGGGGTCTGTTGGAAAGCAAGCAGTTTGTTGTATTTTTCAATACCAGCAGTGTTGACAGCTCTAGGGAAGGACTGCACCGGGTCAGACATATACTGTCCTTGAGCGCATACACCGCTCTAATAAGGAAACGTGTCGTTGATGAATGTCGTTGTTGGATCGTTGGATGTACTGCCTGTCTCATAAAATTGGCCATGATCATGCGGACCCCCTGATGAATCAACATGTGTACTTCTCCCAAAACTCGTTACTCCTCAGGTGCTGTCATACTTTGTCAATGGGAAATCGATACATATCGCTGCGACACTAACATTTCGTGCACGGGCAATAGAAAATTGTATTCCCGTTAGCATTAGCCAGCGCATATTCCATAAAACTCATAACTCCTGCACCATATCATTTGTCCCATTTTGGAAGCGAAATCCAACTCTTATCCATATCCTGAAAATATAACAAAATATATATGTATAACGCTAGCTAATTATTAATGAAATTCCATGTCATATATTCAATCTCAATTCATTTAGTATATATTTTACGTACTACAACTAATTAATAACAAATTAATTAACACACACACACACATATATATATACTTAATAATTACATAACAATATTATATATATATATATATATATCTACATCATCACAAAATCATCATTGACATATATACCATCAACACAATATTATAAATTAATATATATATATATATATCTACTACTTATAAACAACTTCATATATATTATATCAAATCATCAACCAAATCTATCTGTCAACATATATATATATATATATATATATATATAGTCCATATCCAGAACGAAGCTTCGCTCTGGAATTAACGTGCGAAGATCCTTATTTGACTCACTTTTCGGTCATATTTTTCGATCATACTCGGTCAGTGTCTAGATACATATCGTATGATCATCCTAACAAAGTTTCATCCAGTTTGGTGATCGTTTGCACACCGAATCAGATAAAATAAATCAATAGAACAAAATCTGTCCAAGTAGAACCGTTGGAGTAAATCATGATTATGGAGGCTTAAACGGTCACCAAACTGGATGAAACTTTGTAAGAATGATCATACGATATGTATCTAGACACTGACCGGGTATGATCGAAAAATATGACCGAAAAGTGAGTCAAATAAGGACCTTCGCACGTTAATTTCATAGCGAAGCTTCGCTCTGGATAGAGACTATATATATATATATATATATATATATATATATATATATATATACATCTAACATACTCAAAATCAATCAACTCATAACAATATTATATATCAACATCATCACAAAATCATCATCAACTCAAACAAATGCATCAACAACTTCATACCATATATATCAACATAATATTATAAATTAATTAACATATATATATATATATATATCTACTATTTATTAACAAGAAATTAATTCATATATATTATCAATTCAAATCATCAACCAAATCGATCAACACATATATATATATATACATCCAACGTATTCAAAATCAATCAACTCAATCACACTCAAAATATCGATCAACTCAAATAAAACTCAATTAATCAACATATATATACATATACGTACCTATATATAGCTCCACAAACTAATTATGGACAGATTTCGACAACACCCATACTTTTTCTCCCGTTTTTATTCCCAGATGAGTTGCTGCTGTCCAGATCTGCAAATATAAAGCACTTTAGCCGACGACAGTTTAATATCGTCGGCTAAACTTTTAAAAATTTCGTCGGCTAAAGTTCACAGACTATGGCCGACGAAATAAATTCTTTAGCCGACGACGTTTTAATTTCGTCTGCTAAAGTTTACCATAGCCGACGAAAATATAAATTAGCCGACGAAGAAAAATTTCGTCGGCTAAAGTGGATTTTAGCCGACGAAAAAATGATTCGTCGGCCTGGTTTTATAATTTTCGTCAGCTAAAGCCTTTCTTCTGGTAATGGCAGTCCCTTCCCACCGGAGCCGTTGCGTCAATCTGCTGTGACGCGGCCGCCCAATCCAACGCTTCCCGATGCTCAATCCCTCGAGACAGCGTGCTAATGAGGGTGGCGTTATCCCTTTCCAACCTACGCTTTCTCCCTGAGGCTTCTTCCTGATCCCGGACCCTTTGTTGCTCCAGCTAGGTGATTTACGCCCTCATCCCCTCCAACATCTCGGCTACCTCTTGGGGATTGAGGTCTTGCACTATTCCTATTCCCTTTAGTGTTTCCTCCCGAACACCTATTCATGTGATTCGTGAACTTCCTCTTGCTGTTTCTAGGGTCCCTTCCAAATATCGCTTCCCTTTGCTCTTTCCGTCCTAATAGAAATACTAAAAACTATTGAGATATTATCTATCGGATCAGAAAAGGATCTATCAGACTGAAGAAGAAATCAAAATTCTCAAGGAGACTTTCGAAGAAGAATAAAAACCTCTTGATTATTTGAGCATCGGTTAGATCCGCCTTAGTTGGTATCAGAGCCATCTTGGCTCAAAAGCAGGTAAGAAAAAGGCTCATGCCACAAAGTTGGCTTCTCTTGATAAACAAAACAAAATCCAAATTTAAAAATTTTCAGTCCTATTGTATTGCAAAAGAAACTGATAAATGAGAAGTATGCTGTCACATCCTGACCCTTAAATTTTTACCTTATTTACTAGCTTGGTTATAATAAGAATTTTTATCATCTCCGGTATTGAGATATAGTTTAATTGGTCCTTAGAGGGTTTTTCGGGGACGGTTATGCTCGGAGGATTATTCGTAGGAAAAAATATGACGACGATAAAAATGATAAATTTTTAGCTAGTAAAAGGTAATTTTTATTAGGGTATTATTTTTTCAGGGTGTTTTATTTTGGAGTGGGTTTGTATAAGGATGTTGGACCGGGTTGAGGTGAGGCCCAAACCCATTTCTTCTCTCTCTCTTCTCCTCTCCCTCCCGACTTCTCTCCTGAGCTCTCTCTTTCTCTGCCGGAAATCCTCCGCTCGCCTGCCGCCATCCGGTCAGCCACCGGCCGCCGCTCCAGTCCAGTTCGGAGCCCCGCCACCTTCTCTCTCTTCTCGGCCTAGTGTCCCCGCCGGTAACGCCGCTGAACAGGAGATTTACCACCGGATACGCCGAACTGTCCTTCGCCGGACCTCCCATTTCCTGCCACCATAACTCGTGATCCTTGACTCGTTTTGTAGCTCTCCTCCCGTGCAGCAACCCCTCCAAAGGGCTCACTCCCTCTTGAGCTCGGTAAGGAGAAATTCGAAGTTGAAATCCTAGGGCTCTTTAGGTGTTTGCGTTCGATTGACTTAGTTAGGCTTGGAATTTGTGATTGTCCTAGTTAGGAAAGTTGTAGAGCATGATGAGAAGATTATTCTGTTAAAATTTCATAGGATTTGGAGGTTGCCGGAATCGGCCTCCGGCCGCCGCTGCCGGCGGAGCCGCCGTCACTGTTTTGGAGTTTTGGATAGTTTTAAGTGTGGAATATTAAGAGAAGTATATTGATATGAAATATGGAATTTTTGGATGAGTTTTAGATAAGTTTGTGAATTTTCGAAGTTTGGTATTTTTGGCGGTTGAATAATGTAGAATCCGGCCGTAGGATTTAAGTCAATTTCTGAGAAATGTTGTATTTACGGCTGCGGAGTATGGTACTTAAGTTTGGGTCGTTTCGATTTAAGAATATTGAAGTTAGGCAATAATGAGCGTGTTTATGGCTCTCGGTTAATTTTGCCTATTTTGAATAATATTGGATTTTTAGTTGGGGAATTAATTATATATTTGGAACAGGACGTGAGGAGGCCCGAGCAGAAGAAGCCTCGGAGCGACATCAGGCTTAAGCCTAATTTGTGAGTGGACCTTTGTTTTTAATTGAAAAGCATGCGATGAATGATTTTGTTGATCATTTAGTTCTTCTGATGAGACTTATTGATTTCTCGGTTATTTGACAATTTTTCCTCCTTTGGAGAGATCCCGAAAATGAGATTTTCGGTGGATATGTATTTTGGATGTTTATGAGTATAGTATGTATATAAATGCTAGCTAGCCATACGTGCTTGGTCCGTCATAATGAGGTAAAATACCATTATGGCGTGACATGAGTGTTAGACACAAGCGTCATAGCCCTATATGAAAACTACTTTCTTTTCTGATTTATTTAGGTTTTTATATAGGGAGTCCACACGTATATATACACTCGCTCTCTTCGGTCATAATGAGGAAAAATATCATTATGGCGCAACATGAGCGTTAGACGCCAGCGTTGTAGCCTTGTATGAATTTCTATTTTTCTAAATTATTCTTAGGATTCATACAAGGAGTCTGACGAGTGTAAATACATACGCATATATATTTATATATAATTTAGCCTGAGAGGATCCATTTTATTTGAGTTGGTGACTAGCCGGAGCTAGTCGTGAAATTGCCAGTTTTTGAGTTAAGTACGTTTGAGCGGTCGCATGCAGCATAATTTCTTTTGAAATTAAAATGGGAATGCATAAATATTTTTCTATTAATTTATTTTTGTCCACTCACTCTAATGTTATTAAATGTCTTCCCCTGGGCCCTTCGCTTTAAAATGTCCAGTCTGCAGAGTTCGAATTGGATCTAGTAGGAGACGAGGCATAGTCACCCGTATTTCCACCACCTTTCACCAGTAGTTTACCTGTTTAACTTACCTGTGTTTTCTTACTTCCGTTAGTGTCTAGTAACTCTGAATACTTGGGTTTAATGTATATTTTTGGTTGTGGGTAAAGGCATGTTGACTTTTTAGATTACTTGACGGA
This sequence comes from Fragaria nilgerrensis, assembly GCA_010134655.1. Classification (NCBI taxonomy): domain Eukaryota; kingdom Viridiplantae; phylum Streptophyta; class Magnoliopsida; order Rosales; family Rosaceae; genus Fragaria; species Fragaria nilgerrensis. The sequence goes on along the minus strand of CM020978.1, from coordinate 27,508,636 downwards.
GGATTTATGTTATCTTATTTGGATAATTATGTATTGATTTGGAAGATGTTTACTATCTTGTTGGTGGTGATTGTATTTGGGGAGCACGAAAGCTCCAGAAGTTAAGGGTGGATTGAGAATTTTAGGAGTGTTTGTAGGTTTTAGTTAGGAAGGGTTGTCCATTTCCAAGGGAAGTTATACCGAATTTTGCGGTAAATCTTTCCTTGAAGATGATCCCCGCACGATTTACTCCGGGTTCAGGGTGAAATTCGGAACGGGTCGTGTCATGTGCTTTCATATAAGGCATATTCAAGAAAATCAATACTCCATTGAATACGTTTGTAGAGTATTAAATATTCTCTACAACGTACATATTCATATCCAAAGAGAGATCGGAGTACAAGAGCTTGATCCAACAACACCAAGCTTAATCGAGGTCCTAGATCATTTATCTAAGGATAAAACCTCTGAAAAGGTTACAGAACATCTCGAGAGATTTAATCTACGAATTAATCAACTTGAGGAAATAAATTTAAAAATTGCTAGGCTTGAAATCAAGCTAGATTATCTCGAAGAAAAACAATATCTAATAGATATTGAAAAGAAATCAGTTCACACTGAGAATCTTGCAAATAACATTCATCAGCAAGAAGTGGAACTAAGAAATACCCAAAAAAACTTGAAAAAGCTTTTAGAAACTCTTATCTCCAGGATAGGAAGAATCAAAGAGTAGATCTAAAAGTAAAACAGCACTACGCCAGATAATCCATCACACGACGGGGAAAAAACGTCGTCTGATAAAGGTCAAATCTTTTGTTAATCCGATCGCCGTCTGATCAACATGTCACACAACGGCTAAAAAGAGCTTGTCTGACTAACTGACACACAACGCTACAATAAAAACTATTGTGTGATTCTCGACAGATATCATTGACAGCTGCCGACACATGTCGTGCTGCTTCTCGGCAGCTGTCGACATATGTTGATGAATTATGCCGAGAATCACACAATAGTTTTTTGTAAAATATTGTTGTGTGATTCTCGGCAGATATTATCGATAGATGCCGACACATGCCGAGCTGCTTCTCGGCAGCTGTCGATGATATCTGCCGAGAATCACACAACAACTTTTCCAATAAAAACCCTTGTGTGATTATCAAGTCACACAACGGTTTCTTTTCAAGAGTTGTGTGAATATCGACAGATTTCATCGGCATACGTCGAGATCATTCCGCATTGCAGTCGGCAACATTTGTCGACACTCACACAATAGTTTTCTGGCTGTAAACTATTGTGTGAAATTATCTTCATACAACGAGTTTTTAGATTTTATGGTTGTCTGATTGTTAAATAGTACACAGAATTTTTGCTAACAGGCATTGTGTGATCAGTACTCACACAACAAATCAATGTTAGAATACAGTTGTAGGATCATTTAGTCAGACAACGTTGGATTGTCATTAACTTGTTGTATGATGATGCATTTCATACAACGTTGGGTTATAATCATTTAGTTGTATGATGTGCTCTATTGATGCTCTAATACCAAATTTATCTAATGAATAGTATTATAAATATATTTCCAAACCATCCAAAACATTGTTAACATTCAGACAACCAAAATATGATATAAAACATCCGATGCATTGTTAACATTTACGTGACATCTAAAATATATACCCATCATCATAACAACCATTAAAAATAAGCCTAAAGAAACCACCAGTCCAACATCCACAATGTACTACTAGTATTCAATTGAACCTACCTACATAATTCAAAGCTAGTTTCTCCTCCTGCTATATATGTAACTCGATCCATATCATCCAAAAAAAGTAACCTGCAAAAAAACCACAAGTCCAACATCCTTCATAATCACTGTATTATTACTACTATTTTTAAAACATAATTCAAAGCATGGTGCTACATATATAACTATATATATTTGCATGCTTAAAAAAACAGGAGCTATCAAATAGCAATAGGTATTCAGGGTATTAATTCCTATCTAAATTATGAGGAAAGAAAAAAGTTACAAATTTTACTAAGATTCAATATATATAGTAAGCAAATATTAGATGAACAATACCTTCAAAGTTACAAGCATGACTGCACAAACTTCATTGTACCTATGTGTCATTTACGATGATATGGCTTCTTTCAGCAAAGTAAACCAAAGTATTAAAAGGGAAGAATAGTGTTGTGAGGGATATCATCATAAAGTGTCAAAATTTCTATATGCGAAATCTATTTTAATTAGCTCAAAATTTATCTATCATCATGTAAAAGTTTCTCTTAAGCACATAAAAATTACCTGCAGAATATCATTTTAAGGGCCAAATTATCCAAATGCAGTAGTATATTCTTAGGGCATCTACTCACCTGCTTCTGCAGGTTGAGTAGCTTCAGTTTGTTATATACTCTCAAGAGCAGAAATTCCTGGAGAAAAAAAGAAGAAAAAAGAACATAATCACCATTGAACTTTCCTTGTCTAGCAGTCTCACTTAAAGGCCAACAATAGTGATGCTTAAGAGAATCAATAAATCTTATAGAGCAGAAAACCATGAAGATACTACCAACATATGAGTATATATCCAACCTAAATAGAAATTGAAATGTAAGTCATTTACATGACAAACAACAAATTTCAAAGATTCCATAAGTTCTCTCAAGCATTGACACAATTAGCATTGCATGAAACTTGGTTCTGTTAACTTTCTCAAATATATAGGTTAGTATGGACTTCCTTTTGTGTTCATATTTTAACAGATTTGTAGACTTTATACTATCATGCTTGACTACTAACAAATTAGTTCTTAGCAAACTACACAAGTTCTGTTGCAGATATCAGTGTTATAAACAAATCCTAACCAAGCCCAAATTCTGATAGCAAGGATTACCCAACCAAATATGTCATAGTTGAAATCACTGTTCTTGTTCTTTGCAGCCAAAACCACATCTGCTGACCAAAACCACGGCTATGGATTTCCACATGCAAACCCGGGGCCTGTAATCACAATTAGCAACAACTTTGTAAATAAATATAGCATAACAAGCTCACGCAATAAGTCTAACATACAGGTGTTTTGTTGAGTATGATACTTCAATCAAATATAACTGGTTTCACCAGGAAACAAATGGAACTACAATAGACAAGAGATAATTGCAGTCTACAAGCACGTGCATTCCCTAAACTAGCAGATGCATCATCACAAAATAATTCAACTATAAACTGAGCTCCATATTGTATTCATTGACAGAACACTGATAACTGCCTATTTCCTAACAGGACAAACCTGATATTAAGATATGTTACAAGCCACTAAGATGAATACTTTAAAGACCAATCATATGAAAACAGCACAAGCATTTATGCAAAAACCACATGACACATTATTACATTACAAGTCCAGCATACCAGCAGACATGTTAGGCTTGATCTACCACAATATATATGTTAAGGAAGAACAAGTCTTTCATAATAGATTTTATGCGATCTCCAAAGTTAACAAATATGCTATACCATGTATCATCGACTCTAGAAAAGATATCTTTTAAAGGTCATGTTGCTTGACAATTCAAATGACTTGATGTACTCTATGCAAGTATCCAACACTACCACAGTTAAGGATGGCAACACATGATTTCAATAGCAGAAACAAGCATTCTCACAAGATCAAGTAGAAAAGCACCTTAGCAGACATTTCCAAAGACTTCCGATAGAAATCGTTTCCCGGTTCAAAAACCAAATGATTTATAAGCAAACACATGTCATCATAATAACACTAAGATTAGCCACAATATCCATAGACATATTGAAGCAATAGCAACAACATGAAAATTTCAAAAGAAATTTTGAAATTTTCTAAGCAAACACATGTCATCATAATGACACTAAGATTAGCCACAACATCCATAGACATATTGAAGCAATAGCAACAACATGAAAATTTCAAAAGAAAGGCAATAACAGATCTAACAATGTACCTGTAATCAAGATCCCTTTCCCCTATGGATTAGAAAAGCTCAAGCCTTTCCACCAGAAGACAAAACAGGCTGCTACAATAGTAATAATAATTTCACACGGCAGAACCAACCATGCAAATTTCATGATCTTTGCTACATTTTCTTCTGTTAAACTACCATCGCTTCAGCATAACACATATTGATCATAAGTCCTTAGTTACTGCAACACAAATTCCTAAATTTGATGTGTAATACTTGTACGTAGGACATTGCACAAGTTTGATTAGGCAATGTAGAATAATTATTATTTGTTGGATGATTATAACTAGAAACATAAACTCTTCTAGTACTAAAACCAATTTCACTATTTCAATTACACATTGCACAGTTCAATTATCAAATTTTTCTTAAGACTAAGTCACAGCAGTAGCTAAGCTTCTATTTATGGGCTTATTCTAGAAAAAACAAGATTTATGCATAGATAAACTTGTCAAAGATCAATGACAGAAATAAGAGTGTAAAGGATCCCAAATCCATTGTTTTATAACAATGAGCTGCAAATCTGAGAAATTTTCAGGAAACAGGTAGTAAGAAAGAAAAATTCACCAACAATTGACCTTTCAATATTTTCATGGCAAAATTTCCAGAATCAAAATAGACAAGAAAAGGAACAATGTCCCAAAATTTCAAGCCGTTTGGAGTTCAAATGCATAGTCAAATAGAGATCCAAAGTGATTGAAAATGCAGTTTCTGCAGAAGATTCTAAAACACTGTGTGAACTTCAAAATAGCAAAAGTTTCTCAAATCAACTCTGTTTTGCTTGAAACCAAGTTTAAAACGATCATTGAAGAGTCTATTTTTAACTGTTAAAAACTGAGATTAAAAAAAGAAGTATAAGCTTTCCGAAAATCTTGGAAAAGCCCACTAGTTTCAGCTTGGTGGTGTCTTTGAGACATAATATCAAACATGTGGTGTGCACTATGTGATCTTTGCTCTATTTCTAATCTAAGCATTCTAAAGAACCTACCAATACTAGCTAATAATCAAAAGTGCATCCCAACAAAAATCTTGAACACATTTAGATAGAAATCTTATTACAGAAAATTAGAATAGGGAGGGAGACAGAAACACCTACCTGGATCTTGGCTTTGACATTGCCGATGGTTTCGCTGCTCTCAACTTCAAGAAATTTCTCACTTGATGAGGCACCTGAACAAAGGATCCACAAAGTTAACTCACCGAATCTAAGAAGCCTAGATACCCCCAAATAGAAGACCTAGTCCCAGAACATAATCGAATATGACCCTAATCAAACTCAGTGAATCAAAGAAGCCTAGAAACCCTCATTCAAAGAACCTGTTCCAGTGTACTAATCGAATCCAGCCCTAATCGAGAGAGAGGGTGGCAGGTTTTATGTTTCTCAGTTCGATTGAGAATATATTGAGACGAAATCGAGTGGAGAAGAGAGTAAGTTAGGAGAGAGAGAGAGAGAGAGAGAGAGAGAGAGAGAGAGAGAGAGAGAGAGAGCATTAGGAAGAACCCGTCCTCCAAACCTGCAATCGAAGAGAGCATTAGGAAGTCCTACTGCAATTGTAGAAGAAGAGATAGTGTTTGTAGAGGAACTTTGATTGGGTTCAGCTACTCAATATTAAAGAGTGAGGTGCGGTCGAAAGAGAGAAGAAGAGTGGGGAGACGGATTTGGATTTTTTGTGTAAGTGTAGAAGTGGGCGCGAGTTTGTTAGCTAGCTAGGTTAAATGAATGTCCAATTAAGGGCTTAGGGTTTGAGAAATTGAGAGGCTAGTGTTTTTTATTAAGTATTTTTTTTGTTAACACATTAGACAACGCAACAAACCAAATTTGTCGTCTCAAGAGAGTGTTATATATTCATCTAAGATTGTAAAAGCGGGAGATTTCCCGCTAGTACTTTTCACTTTTATAGTCATGTTAAAACATTAACACATTAGACAATGCAACAAAACCAAGTTTGTCGTCTGAAGAGAGTGTGTTATATATTCATCTAAGATTGTAAAAGCGGGAGATTTCCCGCTAGTACTTTTCACTCTTATAGTCATACAACGTATAGTAGCATTATGGTTGTCTGAGTACTATTCACTCTTAAAATCACACAACTCATAATATCATTATGGTTGTCTAAATTTAGAAGCTTAAATACCTAATCAAATTTGTAAGAGCAGCAGATTTCCCGCTAGTTTTCACTCTCACAATTTGACAACGCAACAAAATATTAAGGGTTGTCTGAATATGGAAGACTTGTGATCAACCATAATTTGACCATCGTAGTTACACAAAAAACACGTTGAATTGCAATATTATTACTCACTTTATTGATTCTATCGATACTCGTACTCTCATAGTGTTATCATATATGAATTCACGTAAAAAGTTGATGATAATCATCTCCCGATGACTTGGCTCCTCATAGTGAAACGAGAGTGTAAAAAGGGTTGACCGCGTCGATCGACGCCCATATAATACTAAAAATTGATAAGATTTCTACCACAATCATGTTTCAATATCGTAAACATGTCTATACGGTTCGATTTTCAAAATTTCATTTTCTCAATGGTGTCTCTCTAGATAAACATATTTTATATAATATGTACTACATATGTTATGTCACATTATGTGCAACATAGTAAACATGTTATACCTCATTAGTAGGTTGATTGTGATCTAGATGTTTAGGATTAAAATCATGAAAATTAGACCATTGGATATAATTATGACAGTGAAGTATAGTAGTGTGACAAAATTCATAAATTTTCGGTAACGTATGGGTATCGATCAACTCGGTCAACCATAATTTCAACAATATTAATTTTACATCACACATCAGTATTGAAAACAACTGTTGTGGCATTACAATAAGAAATTTGGCTTTAACTATTAGGGTTTTTTAGGGTTTAGGGTATTTTAGGGATTAGGGGTTAGGGGTTACGATACATATAACGTAATATTGAAAACACTTGTGTGATATATTTAAAAATTATACCTTCACACAACATTTCTTAGTTGATTGTTGTGGGATGAAGAACTTAAAATAGTATTGCCAAATGTAAAAGTGGGGCTTCATGACATGAAAATACATTATATAACCAAAACTGAAAAGTCGTTGTGTGACTGCTGAAAATATTATACCCTCACACAACAGGTTTGAGTGTTCCGTTGTTACATCAAAACCACCAAGGATATCTTTCACAAAAAATTTAGGTTTTCAGAGGATGTAAGAGCAATTTGAAAACTAGAAGTGCGTAGCCTGGCATGAGAGATATATCGTACAACAGATATATAAAAAGTATTGTGTGATAGTTTAAATTTTATACATTCACACAACATTTATTTGTATCACTGTTGTGTAACAAAACCCAGTTATATGTCAAACTAGAGTTGGGTTAGAAGTAAAATAGGCCTCGTTTTTATCTTCATTCACACAACAAAATATTGTACAAAGTGTTGTACTGGTTTAAGAAAAAAAAATCTGGAATGATCTCAGACTATCCACACAACGGCTGACAATTTATGAACGTTGTATGAAGCATTTTTGAAATTTGTACAACACCACTATTCTGCACCGTTATGTGAAAAGTGTCGTTTGTTGCACTTATTGGCGTAGTGCAGGAAGATGTTAAAGCTATCAGCTTTGATCGTCCTACAGAAAAACTTGCTGAGAATGTGGAGGCAATAATTCATCAGGAGAATTATAATATCGCTTATCTCCAGGAGATAGGTACAGACCTTGAACTTCAATTTCGAGAGTTACATTGTAAGATCTCAAATCTACAAAAGATTGTAGAAAAGATGAAAGAAGGAGAAAGTTATGAAAGATTCAATGAAGAAACGCTAGCTCAAAATGTCGTTAGTAAAATCATTATACCTCATTCATCCTCACCAATGGGAGAAAGTAGACTAAGGTTTAGTGAACCAAAGCTACTTGAATGGAAAACATCGAAAACATCAAAATCAACAACAAAGAGAGATGTGAAGATGCTGAGCAGAATCCTCAGTAAAAGGAACACAATTCCGGTACAGTTAATAAACGCTTAAGAATTTGAGTATAATGAAATTGAATCTAGTGTGCGAGAAGCATCTGCTCCTAGATTTAAGTTCAATGAGATCTATTATAAGAAAATGATCTTTCATTATGGATTCTCACATATTCAAGATACTAGAATTAACTGTTCCAGCCACAGGTGGAGAAACAGACATCAGATTAACAACTCCAAAGGAAGTAAGTGAAGCCTTCCAGAAAAAATATTCTTATATGCATATTGGAGCAGTCCAAGTAGGAATAAAACTTTTAGCCAGAGACGGAATTAATTGTTCTGTTCTATATGTCTCACAAGACGATAGAATAACAGATTTTAAGAAAAGTCTGTTAGGAACAATAGAAGCTTCCTTGTGCAATCAAGTTTCATATTTCAATGTGTTTCCAAACTTCACAATGCAAGATGCCGCTCACTGTCTAAGACTGAGAATTAAAACAGATGGGATTTCTATGAAGAAATGAATGATGGAACTTGCGATAGATTATCGAATCTATTATAAGTTGATGAGCTCAAATGTAACTCCCAATACCAGATTTCTAAATAGCCATGGGATTACTACATCTGTTCTCACTAACCCAAAAAATAATTCTCAGCAAAAACATGTCACAAAATGGCACGAAGTAACATTCCCAAGAGAATGAAATCTGACCCCTCCTGTTAAACAGCTTGAAAGTACCAACGCTTCAATTTATGAAGACATGAGAGGAAAAATAAGCTTATAGTTTCATAGTCATTCATTTGCTAATTATGAAGAAGCTAGTTTCTCTGGAACTGAATCAATTTTTCATGAAGAATCCTTTGAAGAAGAAGATACTAAAAGACCTATGAAAATGCTTGGAGCATGGGAATTAAAAGGATTGTATGCACAAGCTGACACTTGTGAATCCATAGAAGAATTGGAGAAAATCATGAGTAAGATTTCTCAAATTCAACTTGGAAAGAATAAGAGGAAGATTATTCCTTATCAAGCAGCAAAAGAAGAGCCGCCAAGCTCATCTTATATGGAAACATATGGAGGTGAAACGCAGGCCCCTCCAGAAGGTGGTCATACCATAGTACATAATATTACAAACAATCCGACTAAGATCATTCGAGAAACGAATATCAAGCTTCCAAAAGGACAATAGCTCCTACATGAAAGAGAGAGCGAAGTTCTCAGAAGTACATATCCCTACAGAACCCAAATGTGGATAGTTAGTGTCCGAAAGAGGGGTTTATCCGAATTTAGACCAGGTAGGAGATAAAAGAAAGACAATAGATAACTGGGTTGCTAGTTTAAAGTTAACTCAAGCTCTAGTATTATCAAAGTATGCCTACGAGGATGCTCATGCATATTATGAGTCAACCTTAACTGGAATAGTCCAGAAATGGTATCAGTCTTTTAAAAGAAGCTCGAAATGGGCTGATTGAACAGTAAAGTTAGCTCAGACTAGGTCATTTTAAGGTGCAAATTCATTCCTGAACGTAGTTCTCTGTTTATTTCTTATGTTACTTTTGTACAATGACTACAATCTCATATTGTTAATGATAGTATTAGTTCAAATCAGATTTGATTAGGCACATTTTGGGGAACATATGCTCTATGTTGATGGATTGAAATACTAATCAATGATTGCTTGTAGTTCCAGTAATTGTCAAGAGGCAAGAGAAAAATGAGCTACAACGAAGGAGCTGCTGGAAGTGACTCAGAAAACGCGTCCATTCCATTAGAAATTTTGATAGGAGAGAGGCTGGAACAGTTGGCTCCCCTATCTGCTTCATGTTCTATTTACAGAGTTTCGGAGAGAATAAGGAGTCTAAATCCAAGTGTCTACACACCCAAAGTAGTTTCAATTGGCCCATGACACCATGGCAATTAAACCTTACAAGGCATGGAGGAGCACAAATACAGGTACCTACAACAATTTCTAGATCGCACCAATGAAAACTTGGAGTACTATTTACGAAAAATAAGGTACCAAGAAGCAACATTGCGTAATTATTATGCGGACACTATTAAGTTTAGCAGTGATGACTTGGTAACTATCATCCTTGTGGACTCTGCATTCATCATTGAGCTCTTTTTGAACTACTATTTCAAAGAAGCTTATAGCACAGACAGGATACTGAGAGCACCATTTATGATAAGTGACGTAAGAGCTAATCTGCTTTTGCTTGAAAATCAACTCCCATTTTTCATTCTTGAGGATATTTTTCCAGAAAAAGTTCACAGAAATTCCCGTACGCAGAATTCTCAGAGTGAGAGGCTTTCATTTATTCAACTCTGCCGAACTTTCTTTAAACTAAAATTAGATGCAGTTGGAGTGGACTGCAATTTGGAGAGGGTAAATTCTTCTGAAGTAAAAGGAGCACATTTTCTTGATATTATAAGAAATTTATGTCTACCACCAGAACCTCTAGTTCGAAGCACACGCAACGCTGCCACCCCTATTGCACCAAGCATCACACAACTACACCAAGCTGGATTCAAGTTAGAAGTGGGATCAACCAGAAACTTATTTGGGACACGATTTGATAATGGAATTCTGCAAATTCCAAAATTACAAATGTCTCATCGTATGGTGGATACAATGAGAAATATTGCTGTGTTTGAACAATGTCATCACTTGAATCGCAGGAAAGCTGATTTCCTTGACCTCATGGATTGTTTTGTGGACACCGCGAAGGATGTGGAGTTGCTTGCCGAGTATGGAATTGTTACAAATTCGATAGGTGACAACAGTGAGGCGTGTTCTCTGATTAAAAACCTTATCAAGGGGATTCATGCGAATTCCAATGACTTCTGCTTCACTCCTCTTTATGAAGATCTACACAAGCACTGCAAAAAGCCATGGAACAATGGAATGCAAATTTGAAGCAAAATTATCTGTACACGCCATGGGCAATTGTTTCTGTTGTTGCAGCTGCCTTTCTCATCATACTTACCATCATACAAACGGTGTGCTCTCTTATCTCTCTCTGAGTGAAGTCTAAGTACTACCTCAAAGTGTGTAATTGAGTAGTCTTCGATAAGTATGTCTTTTCAAGTGCGAGATGTGAATGAAATAGAAGTTGCTATGTTGTAGAGCGTGCTAGAAATGAAAGATCTCTAATCTTTCTTACTGTATTATAAGATGGTTATATTTTCATAATTTCCGTTTTCTTAGTTTTTTGTAAGTTTGGCTTGTAGATAATAATTAATGAGAAAGCACATGAAAGTTTTGGTTGCATTATTCACAGTGACAGATTGACAGATGATAACGGATTAGTAAAGATAGAAATTATCAATCTAGCTTGCCTGTTTTGTTTTGTTTTTGTGAAACAACTGGAAGAACTGATTGAAGCATAACAGCATAAGAACCTACATGCATCTATGATTTTGTTATCAGCCTACATTCATCTTTGAGCTCGATAAAATGGACTTCGAGTGAAACTTTAGGCTGCTGCTGTGTCAACTCGAGCACAATAGCATCCGGCATCCCCAGCTTGCAAATCATTCTCTCTTGTAAATTTTGTCCAACTTTAGCACACCAAGTTCCCCCATTTGGAATTTGTAGGTTTACATTGTGACCGAAGTGTCTTACTTGAGCAGTAGCTTGTTTTTAAACAGGGTAATCTCTACCACCGCGCACGGTTAAAACTTAAAACTAATACAACAACAAAAATGATAAACTGCCACTCACTACAGACCAAGATTACACTGCCAAAGTACCAAATATTTACAATAACATGGAGCAAAAGACAATTACACTGCCAAAGTACCAAATATTTACAATAACATGGAAAAAAAGACAAGAATTCCCTGCAAAGAAAATGACACAAATGAATCATTAAATCAAACCAAAGGGACACCTAATAGACAAGAAGATGAACTAATATAATTATCATATCCATAATCCATCCAAACTTGTTATTCCATAATTGATCTAATATAAAATGAAAAGAAAATTTACCTCTCATCTTCAAGACTCCATCTCATCATCAATTAGCATCCTCTCCAATGCCGGCTCATCAAGAGATAAAGTTGCCAACTCAAGCACATCAATATTGGCGGGTTCCATAGATTCATGACCATCTCCTCCAAGATCCCACATTGAGTCTTTGTCCTTGTGATAGTTAGAATCCTTTCTTGCCAAAAGTCGAAGATTTGTATGCACATAAACCAAATCTTGAGCTCTTTTTGGTTGCAACTTGTTCCTCTTCAAACCTTGTATAAAACTATATGTGCTCCAATTTCTTTCGCAGCAAGAAGATGAGCAAGGTTGATTAAGCAACTTGAAAGCCAAACTTTGTAGATATGGTGTAGAAGGTCCATAGGCAACCCACCAAATTAAAGGCTCAAAATGAAACTTATTCTCCAAAGCTTCGGCCGATGAATAATCACCCATGTTTAATGAAAAATATGCAAATTCTTCCATCACTTTGTTACGAATTTGAGCATCCGGATAGAGCTTTTGAAGGCATTTCTTCCTTTCATTGTTGAGTTCGACATCTCTATGCGGAGCAATCCGGTTAGGATCATCTTCAAGCCATTGAGAGCTATAGTACCTTGGATTCAAGGAATGTGCCATGCAATGAAGTGGTCTACAACTCTTGGTCCACCGAGCAATAAGGATAGGATGCACCACATCATAAAATCTTGTCACATTACAATGCTCCGTTATGACATGGGCAAATTGAGGGTCAAAAACCGCTTTCTTCACTTTCACAATCATCGAATCTCACCACTCATAAACTAAGTGAAGGCAAGGTCTATCCATATCCGACATCCTTATCATCTCATGTATAGGACTCATGAGGGAAATCATGAAATCAATTTGCTCCCAAAAGCTTTCCTTCAATAGCATGTCCTTCACCGCTCTTGCTTTAGGAATATTATCTTCTTTATAGATATCCCATTTTGGACTAATAACCATTTGTTGCAAGCCACTCTTCACATCCCTAAGCCTTTTAAGGACAACATAATGAGAAGCAAACCTTGTCTCGGCAACTTGGAGCAACTTCAAGGAACAATGATCATTGTACATAGACAAACGCATGTTGTGGTTTACCATAAAATTCTTAATAAACCAAACATCATTATACACATCCATAAGCCACCCTAGCTCTTCATCCACCTTTTCACCGGGAAGATAAGATTTTGCTTTCAACAAATCCTTCAAAGCAAGGTTAAGGGTATGAACCACACATGGTGTCCAAAATATGTGTGGATGTGTACTCTCAACAATAGCACCGGCAGCAGAGCACACAGGTGCATTATCGGTCACCACTTGAACCACATTATCCGGACCAATCTCATTGATGGATTCCAAAAGCAATCTTGATATTTCGTTCTTGTCTTTATACACACCATCACAATTAATTGCTTTCAACATCATTGCCCTTTCTTTAGCAGCAGCCATCATATTAATTAATGGCCTTTTTTGGTCATCGGTCCACCCATCGGAACACAAGCTCACACCGGTTTCTTTCCATGTCTTCTTAATAGGTTCTAGAGTCCGCTCAATGTGACGCCTCTCATTATCAAGAAGCGTAGTTCTCAATGCGTTATACCCTGGAGGAACATAACCCGGAATCTTTGAAGTCAAAGTGTAAGACTCTCGGTAGTAAGGATTCCTTGCAACATTGAATGATAAGCCATTAGTGTAAAACAGCCTTGCAACTGCTGCATCACATTCTCTCCTATCTTCAAGCCTAAATGCCTTGGTTAGTTGCAGACTCAATCCCTTTCTCTTTTTGGCTTCACTTTCCATCTCTCGCAACGGAAAATAACTTGAACTTCCAGACATACTTGAAGAAGGAGGCAAAGGAACCTTGTGTGAAGTTTTATCCCGCAACTGCTGCTCACATGACTCTAGCAACTGCTGCATTTCTGTCATATTTTCTGCAGTGACTTTGGTGCAAGCCTTGATCCCTTCCCTTGGAATTTTAAGCAGATGGGCTTTCACTCTAGAATGTGAACCCTTAAAATTCTTTTTGCAGAAATTGCACACAAAAGGAACATTTCCTCCCCCTATTTTCACTGTCCCATCAACATCAATCACTGGCTCTTTAGTGACATATTTCCAAAGAGGTGCGCTGAGTTTTTCTGGCTCATTCGACTCAACACTAGGTTCAGTTGAAGCAGCACTTGAGCTCATCCTATTTATACAATTGATTCATTGAATCTATAATAAGCAATTTGAGCAACAAAGAATCAATCCATAATCAAGCAACACCTATATTTTAATTATCAGGTGCAAATCAAACTTAACAGAAACAATATTGAATTCAAATCAAACTTAACAGCTCCTTAACTCAAACTAGCTCCTTAACTCCTTAACTCAAGTCTCAAACACATCTAATTTTGAATTCAATCAACAATACCACATAGGAGAAGGATTTTTTTTTTTTTTTTTGTATTTTAGGAAGAAGATTTAGTAGAACTATCAGATATAGGAGGAAAACTGGAAAACGAACTAACCTTACAACTGGCGAACTGGCGACTGGCGGGCTGGCGACTGGCGACTGGCGATGGCGGACAGTAGAGAGAAGAGGTCAGATCGGTGACCAGATCGACTGGGTGGCTGACTGGCGGCTGGCGACTGGCGAATGGTGAGAATGGGTGGCGGACGGTGAGAATGGGTGGCGAAAGGTGAGCGTCTTCTTCGTCTGGGAATCGATTCGATGAAGAGAAGAGCACAGAGAGGACTGAGGAGAGAAGAGAAGAGAAGAGAAAGAGAATGAGAGTTCTAATCCGAGCGTGCCTCACTGCCTCAGTTACTTCAGTTTTTTTTTTTTTAAGTCTTGCTGACGTGGCGTGTCGCAGTGGCGTGTCGGAAGAGGTCAACGTGTCCACGACGTGTCCGAAAAGTCAACATTTTCAGACACGCCACATGGCGTGTCGGACACGGATTTTGCCGTGTCGGGCGCGTGTCGGCGTGTCGGAAGTGTCAGACACTCCGACACTCCAGGGGTGTGGAGTGTCGGTGCAACATAGGGATGAACAAAGGACACTCGAGGATTTTCGGCAAACATAACAAATCAAAGGTAAGCAAATGTCATGATTACTAAACTTTTGGTCATGTAACTTCAACTTTGGATGGAAACCTTCATTTGTTATAATATTTTGTTCGGTGTTTTATGAGAGGTATTATGATAAAATTCTAAAATTGATATTTAAAGAGACATACTAACGAATTGGGAATCTGTTAACGGCTGTATACTGATATGGATTAAACTATTAATGATCTGACGGGTAACGGAACGAGTCCAGATCAAAAAACTTATTCTACTAAACCGATCCGATTTAGGTTCATACACTCCAAATATAGTCCATTTACAGGTCTAGCTGAGACCCCGGCCCATCCATTCTTTTAGATTGATCTTTTGGTGATGTAACACGAAAATGAATGAATTCCTGCCTTGGGGATCCAATTAATATATTCATGACTTCAGGAATCTTTGTGTAGATGAACCTTTAATTTCCTGTCTTGGTTGGGAAAGAATATAATAATTAATAGAAAACTTTTCTTCTTTGCTTCCTTTGTGGTTTTGGTGTTCGAACCAAACAGTGCTATAAGTACGCACTTTCCGTTTGGATTCGTGAACCACGCAGAACAATGGATCTACTTCTACTCCACCAGATGACACAGAAAAGGCGTCTACTCCATTAAAAATTTTGTTAGGAGAGAGGCTGGAACAGTTGGCTCCCCTATCTGCTTCATGTTCTATTTACAGAGTTCCAGAGAGGTTAAGGAGTCTAAATCCAAGTGTCTACACACCCAAAGTAGTCTCTATTGGCCCATTACACCATGGCAAGGATACCTTACAAGACATGGAAGAGCACAAGTGCAGGTACCTACAACAGTTTCTAGATCCAACCAACGTAAGCTTGGAGTGTTGTATACAAAAAATAAGGTACCAAGAAGCACAACTGCGTAGTTATTATGCAGAAACTATTAAGTTTAGCAGTGATGACTTGGTAACTATCATCCTTGTGGACTCTGCATTCATCATTGAGCTCTTTTTGAACTACTATTTCAAAAAAGCTTATAGCACAGACAGGATACTGAGAGCACCATTTATGATAAGTGCCGAATTACCTGATTTGCTTTTGCAAGAAAATCAACTTCCATTTTTCATTCTTGAGGATATTTTTGATCCAGAGGAAGTTAACAGAAATTCAAATTCTGGTGTGAATGGGAAGCTGTCATTTATTCAACATTGTTGGAAATTCTTTGAATTAGAATTAGACGCAGTTGGAGTGGACTGCAATTTGGAGAGGGTAAATTCTTGTGAAGTAAAAGGAGCACATTTTCTTGATATTATAAGAAATTTATGTCTACCACCAGAACCTCTAGTTCGAGGCACACGCAACACTGCCACCCCTATTGCACCAAGCATCACACAACTACACCAAGCTGGAGTCAAGTTAGAAGTGGGATCAACCAGAAACTTTTTTGGCATACGATTTAACAATGGAATTCTGCAAATTCCAAAATTGCAAATTTCTCGTCGTATGGAGCGTACAGTGAGATATATTGCTGTGTTTGAACAATGCCATTACTGGAATAGCAGGATAGCTGATTATATTAACGTCATTGATTGTTTTGTGGACACCCCCAAGGATGTGGAGTTGCTTGCCGATTACGGGATCGTTTCAATTTTTGTAAGTGACAACAGTGAGGCGTGTTCTCTGATTAATAACCTTGGCAAGGAGTGTCACTGGGTTTACAATGACTTCTACTTTTCTCAGCTTTATGAAGACCTAAACAAGCACTGCAAAAAGCCCTGGAACAAATGGAAGGCAAATTTGAGGCAAAATTATCTGAACACGCCATGGGCAATTGTTTCTGTTATTGCAGCTGCTTTTCTTACCATACTCACTATCATACAAACGTTGTGTTCTCTTATCTCTCTTTGAGAGAGTCTCAACAATATACAAGTACTACCTCAAAGTGTGTAATTGAGTGGTCTTCCATAAGTTATGTATTTTCCAGTGCGAGATGTGAATGAAATAAAAGTTGGTATGCCGCAGATCGCGTGCTAGATTTCTTAATCTTTCTTACTTAATTATAAGTTAATTGGTTAAAGTTTCATAATTTCCTTTTTGTTAATTGTTTGTATGTTTGGCTTGTAGATACTGAGGAAGCACATGAAAGTTTTCGTTGCAATGCATGTCTACAATGACAGATGATAATTAAAAATAGAAATTCTCCATGGCCAATTTTGTTTCGTTTTTATGAAATAATTCGAGGAACTACTGCATGATTGATGCACAATTGCATATAAGAACCTACGTGCATCTATCATTTTGCTATCAGCCTACGTACATCTTTGTGCTCGAAATCTATGTTTTCGAGCACAATAGTATCCCTTGCTTGCAAATCATTATCTCTTGAAGACAAAGAAGACGCTTTAAACAGGCATAGTGAAAAGTTGGCCATTGCCTTGGCCCTCCTTAACACGCCACCAGGAACTCCTATTCGCTTAGTAAAGAATCTGCGGGTTTGTGACGACTGCCACTCTGCTACTAAGTTCATCTCTAAGATTTATAATCGAGAAATAGTGGTGAGGGACCGAAACAGGTTTCACCATTTCAAGAATGGTCTGTGCTCCTGTAAAGATTTTTGGTGACAAACTGATTACAATTTCACGAGTATTATTTAATTTTCTGAATTGGGCTTGTCTGGTAACTAAATGATGGAGACCCCGATCACCATATCGTAACTATTCTTGATACGTTGCTCTTGTAACTCTGTTTTCATAACAGGAAATGGACTACTCTTAACAGGAATGTTTGTCAACCTCATTCCAGGGGATATCCGTACTCAACTCTCTACAACCAAATTGATAGCTGATGCCTGATGGCTTCTGTCAACTATAGATTTTTGAGGAAGCTCTGAAGTTTTTTTTTTTTTTTTTCTTCTGATAACGAAGCTCTGAAGGTTTGAGTTGCGCTATGGAAAAGTACATTGTCCAAAACGATCATGCACAAAAATTAAAATATCGGTATCAGTAGCTTGAAAAAAAAAAGATATATTGGATATATCGGGGATATCCGAGAATAAATATCAGTATTTTAGGAAGAATTTTTTTTTTTTGAAATATTTAGTTTATTGAATTTACATATAAATATTATATACATTATCTTCATCTACTTCCAGAATGAAAATCTAGGTGATTGAAAAGACGCACCTTGGTCCACAAAAATGCATCGGAGATAAATCAAAATTTTTTACAGATATTTCTTTAATATATGAGAAATATTTGACGATATCAGAGAAATATCAGAAATACAATAAAAAATAAGATATTTACCTGCAACTGGCTACCAGTGTCAACATCCAGTGTCAATGCAACTGGCCATACTTCTCCATTTGGAACCTTGAGTAGTTTGTCTGCTAGACATGTTTTAAACAACACTGCAACATACCCTTCAATTTTCTGGAAGTAACAATTAAGATGTGCATGTAAGTTAGCATATAGAACAAAAACAAATGTGAAGTGCGCATCATTGTATAGGTTGAAGGAAAATCAACGAACCTACATGGCTACATTGGACATGTTTTCGAGGCAAAGGCAAATGAACCCCAACTTATATGAGAGATGAACTAAGAACATAAATGAATAGATAAAAAAAAAACAAAAAAAATCAAGAACTGTTATAAATAAAGGGAAAGAGACTTACTAGCTAGCTAATGGAAGTGTAGAACTAGTAAGAGTAGAAGAACAAGAGAGAGTAGATGGGGGAATGGTGTTGTTGGTGTTGTCATTCATCACTTACTCACCCCTTTATATAGGGTTGAGATACTTGGTGATTACACATGTAAAGCTTGATGAAGAAGCTTGGTAACTTGGTGAACACACACAAGTTGACTTGCTAGACACTCACAAGCTATGGTAACTTGTTTAGTACAAGCTTTCTACATAAGATTACAACACAAAATAATTTGGACAACCATACATATTTACAACTATCCCCTTTGGATGTCCACTAATTAGTTTGGTGTTGGACGCGCTTAATGTTGCCTCGTTAAAAACCTTGTCAAGTAACAAAAACTCAGTGGGAAAAAATAACTCTGGTCGAAGGAGAAAAAGAGCACAACGCGCATATGTCCTTTTGAGAATGGTTTTAGGTGCTCCCCCTGATCTCTGCACACTTCTTCTCGTAGCTTAAAGAGTCGATGCATTCCAATGCTTTGTACAAACTTCTTGAATATGCATTTTGGTAGAGATTTGGTGAAGAGATCTGCCAAGTTGTCAACTGATCGGATTTTTCTAACTTCGACTTCTTCATGCTTTTGAAGCTCATGTGTGAAGAAGAACTTCGGTGCAATATGCTTTGTTTTATCTCCTTTGATGTAACCTTCTTGAATTTGAGCTATACACGCTGCATTGTCTTCGTGTAAGATTGTAGGAGCGTCTATTACCGAATGGCAGATTGCATGTTCTTCGAATATGGCGAATCATTGATCTCAACTAAACACATTCTCGGCTAGCCTCGTGAAGCGCAAGTATTTCTGAATGATTGGAGGAAGTAGCTACCAGTGATTGCTTTGTCGATCGCCATGAAATTGCAGTGTCTCCACAAGTAAATACATAACCTGTTTGTGAGTAACCTTTATGCAGATCAGAGAGAAAACCAGCATCTGCATATACAATACTCGGACTATTTTTGGATTTGTAAGTATAAAATAAACCCATATCCGTTGTACCACGAAGGTGGGGCAAAATATGTTTTACACCATTCCAATGGCGTAATGTTGGAGCAGAGCTATATCTTGCCAATAAAAATACCGCAAAGGCAATATCCGGTCTAGTGCACTGTGCCAAATAAAGCAGGGCACCTATAGCACTCATATATGGTATTTGTGGACCAAGGATATTTTCACCTTCTTGTCTCGGATGAAATAGATCTTTACCAACGTCCAACGAACGAACGACCATTGGGGTGCTTAGTGGATAGGCTTTGTCCATACCAAATCTTTTCAAAACCTTTTCGGTATAAGTTGATTGATGGACAAGAATCCCACTAGCAAAATGCTCGATCTGCAGACCGAGGCAATAGTTTGTCTTCCCAAGGTCTTTCATTTCAAATTCTTTCTTTAAATATTCAGCAGTCTTTGTGAGCTCTACAGGGCTCCCAATTAAATTCATGTCATCAACATAGACTGCTACTATTGTAAAACCAGAATTTGATTTCTTGATAAACACGCAAGGACATAGAGGATCATTAATATATCCCTCCTTAGTTAAGTACTCACTGAGACGGTTGTACCACATTCGTCCGGATTGTTTCAATCCATATAATGACCGTCTTAATTTAATTGAGTACATGTTGCGTGATTTTGTAGTTGCTTTAGGCAACTTAAGTCCTTCTGGGACTTTCATGTATATATCGGTATCTAACTCCCCGTATAGATATGCAGTAACAACATCCATAAGTCGCATATCAAGTTTCTCTGAAACTACTAGACTTATGAGATACCGAAATGTAATAACATCCATGACAGGGGAATAAGTTTCATCATAATCAATCCCAGGCTTTTGTGAAAAACCTTATGCAACAAGGCATGTTGTATATCTTGCAATCTCATTCTTCTCATTGCGCTTTCTCGTAAACACCCATTTATAACCGACAGGGTTCACATTAGGTGGAGTTTGGATTACTGGTCCGAAAACATTACGTTTTTTGAGAGAATCTAGCTCTGATTGGATTGCATCTTTCCATATGAGCCAATCATATCTCTGTCTACATTCATCGACAGAGCGAGGTTCAAAGTCATCGCCTTTAACGATCTCAGTAGCTACTGCGAATGAAAATACATCGTCAACGATCGTTTATCTTCGATCCCACAATTCATTTGTGTGCACATAATTTATGAAAATTTCCTGATTATTAGGTACCTGATCATAGGGGTGGCACTTCCGAGCAGAAAACAGAAAAAAACTTAGCCGAAAAAACTGAGCCGAAACTGTAAAAACCGGGCCGAAAAAAAAACCAAGCTGAAAAAAAAAACCGGGTCGAACCAGATCTTTTCGGTTTGGTTTTCGGTTTCAACTTTGTAAAAACCGAACCGGACCGGAAACCAAAGTCAACCCGGTCAACCTTTCAAAACGACGTCGTTTTGGTTTTTTTTTTTTTTTTTGAAACCTATATCCCTAATGAGTAATGACTCTCAGTCTTCGTCTCCTCTCATCCCTCTCGACCTCTCCTCAGCTCCTCTAGTCCTCCTTTTTTTCTTTGTTGCCTCCTACCCTCATCTCCTCCCTAATTTGATATCATCTCCGCGCTCTGCCACCGGACTCCAGTCCTCCAAGTCTCATCTCCTCTCGGCTTGACCATCACAATGAAGAGGGGTAAATTAAACCCATCAAAGTGGGGCTCAACTGGTCGTGGCCGTGGTCGTGGTGCTGCGATCAGTGCGATGGACAAATCGTCCTCATCTTCTCAGGTATTTTTTTTTCTTTTCAGAATGTCCTCATCTTCTCTATTGTATATGAATTTTGAAAAATCACAAGTAATTGTAAAAAAATCATTTTACTGCAATTTTAGTTTTCAAATAATCTTTAGGTTGTCTATTACAATTGTTATGAAAAGACCAACTTGAAATTCTTAGCCAAGCTATACTGTTTTTAGCCAAAAATGTATGCTGGTCAGGAAGACAGGAACTCAGGAAGTTAGCAGTTTTTCTCTACTGTATACGAACTTTGGAAAATCATAAGTATTTGTAGAATAATCCTTTTGCTGCGATTCTAGTTCTCAAATAATCTTTAGGTTGTCTGTTACAATAGTTATGAAGAGACTAACTTGAAATTCTTAGCCGAGCTATACTGTTTTTAGCCAAAAATGTCTGCTGGTCAGGAAGACAGGAATTCAGGAAGTTAGCAGTTTTTCTCTACTGTATATGAACTTTGGAAAATCATACGTATTTGTAGAATAATCTTTTTGCTGCGATTTTAGTTTTCAAATAATCTTTAGGTTGTCTGTTACAATTGTTATGAAGAGACCAACTTAAAATTCTTAGCCAAGCTATACTGTTTTTAGTCAAAAAGGTCTGCTGGTCAGGAACTCAAGAAGTTAGCAGTTTTTTTCTACTGTATATGAACTTTGGAAAATCATAAGTATTTGTAGAGTAATCCTTTTGCTGCAATTCTAGTTTTTAAATAATCTTTAGGTTGTCTGTTACAATTGTTATGAAGAGACCAATTTGAAATTCTTAGCCGAGCTATACTATTTTTAGCCAAAAAGGTATGCTAGTCAGGAACTCAGGAAGTTAGCAGTTTTTCTCTATTGTATATGAACTTTGGAAAATCATAAGTATTTGTAGAATAATCCTTTTGCTGCGATTCTAGTTCTTAAATAATTTTTAGGTTGTCTGTTACAATTATTATGAAGAAATCAACCTGAAATTCTTAGCCGAGTTATACTGTTTTTAGCCAAAAAAGTCTGTTAGTCAGGAAGTTAGGCATACATTTTCTGATTTTGTTCCTTTGCTCTTAGTCTTAATGTTTGCTAAATGATTCTTGCTTGATTTGGTCTGTAATACTTAACTTGTTAAAATTGGTTTATTTTTTTATGCAGATGCAAGTTGAATTTTTTTAAAAGTGGAGGAGCTATTAATTTTTTTGTTACAGTTAAATAATAGTTAGAAAAGTTTACAGTTTTTACAAACTTTTGTAAAAAAAAAAAAACCGAAACCGAACCGGACCATTGGTTTGGTTCGGTTTTCGGTCTGTCTTGTTTAAAAATAAAAAACCGGGCCGAACTTTAATTTCGGTTAGATTTTCGATTTAGGCTAAAAACCAAACCGAATCAAACCGAACCCACCCCTACATGATCAGCCTCCTCATGGGCTTGTCTCAACATGGACACTTTGCTCTTCTGTAATTATATATAGGATCATGAATTGTGGATTGGTTATCAACATTTTGCCCAATAACGTTTTCAACAGCGATGTTATTATGATTCAGTTGTGCTTTTGCTTTCCTTTTTCTAGGAATTGAATCCTTTGAACCTACAGGTCTACCACGCTTGAGGCGTGCGATAGATGGCTCATTAGCCGCCACATTATTTTGTCAAGTTGGGACATCTATCCTTACAGGTGCATTAGCCGCTGGGATATGTGATCTTGTCATTTTTTCTATATCATTAAATGCATCAGGCATTCTGTTAGCAACATCTTGAAGATGTAGGATCCTTCGTACTTCATTTTCACTTTGTGCAGTACGAGGATCAAGATGAGACATAGTGGGTGTATCCCACGATAATTCACGACGTTCTTCAGGAACAGTCTTTTCTCCCCCTAACGGCGGGAATAATGTCTCATCAAAGTGATAATCTGCAAAACGTGCAGTAAAGATATCACCTGTCAAGGGTTCCAGATATCTAATGATAGATGGTGAATCATAACCAACATAGATTCTCATCCTTCGTTGAGGGCCCATCTTAGTACGTTGTGGCGGTGCAATAGGCACGTAAACAGCACAACCAAAAATTCTTAGATGAGAAATATTGGGCTGATTCCCAAAAACAAGTTGTAATGGGGAATATTGATGGTTGACTATAGGCCTCAACCGAATTAATGATGCCACATGCAAAATGACATGTCCCCATGCGGAAGTCGGCAACTTTGTCCTCATGAGTGAGGTGCGCGCAATTATCTGCAAGCGCTTAATAAGAGCTTCTGCTAAGCCATTTTGGGTATGAACATGAGGGACTGGATGCTCAACCTCAATTCCCAAAGACATGCAATAATCATCAAATGCTTGGGATGTAAATTCACCAGCATTATCTAATCGAATTGATTTGATAAAATAATCTGGGAATTGTGCTCGTAATTTAATTATATGAGCAAGAAGCTTGACGAATGCCATATTACATGTTGACAAGAGACAAACATGTGACCATCTTGTAGAAGCATCAATCAAGACCATAAAATACTGAAATGGTTCGCAAGATGGTTGTATAGGCCCACAAATGTCCCCTTGAATTCTTTGTAAAAATGATGGGGAGTTTGCATTAATCTTTGCAAAAGATGGCCTAATGATCAACTTTCCTTGTGAGCATGCTTTACAAGGATTATTGCTTGGCAAAATAACATTCTTATTCATCAATGGGTGTCCATTGGAATTAGTAATGATCCTACGCATCATCGTGGATCCTGGGTGACCTAGACAGTCATGCCAAAACATTAATGTGTATTGATCAGTGAACTTTTGGTTCATGACATGGTATGCCTCAATTGACTTAATGGTTATATAGTATAAACCAGATGAGAGGGCAACCATCCTTTCCAATATACGCCTTTGGCTGTAAGTATTGGAAGTAATGCAAAGACACTCCACATTGTTCTCATTTGTGGTTTCTATGTGGTACCCATTCAATCCTATATCCTTAAAACTCAACAGATTCCTTCTAGATCTGGAGGAGTACAATGTCTCTTGAATGGATAATTGGGTACCATTTGACAACCGAATATGAGCTCTTCCAGAGCCTTCAATTAGGTCTACAGGACCTGAAATGGTTGTCACTTTTGTCCTTGTCAAATTTGAAGTGGAGAAATATTTTCGATCTCTAAGGATCGTGTGCGTGATCGCACTATCTGCAAGGCATATTTCTTCTCCATCTTGAGAGCATCCCTTTTCCATTTTATAACTTCATAGAAAATAATATAAATACCAACATAAATATAGATAGTATGCAAAATAAGATAAACATACATTTATTTAATAAAGGAAAGGAAATACATTTTTTTTTATTCAATGAAGCATAAAAGAGAAATACTACTTTAAACATGAAAATGAAATAATATAGATATTAAACTAGTTGATGTTGGGGACGCCACCACCAATCATGTCATCAACATGACTCCCATTGTTCGCAAAGAAATCTGAAACATCAAGGAAAGTTATATCTAATGGCCTAGATGATTCCCAAGGATCAGAATGATCAATGTGGTTTATTTCCACATTTTTCCTCTTTAGGGAGGCTTGGTAAAGATCCACCAAATGCTTGGATGTACGGCAAGTCTTAGCCCAGTGGTTTGATGAACCACATCTATGACAGTTATTGTCACTATTTCGGAGTACTCTGCTTGCCTGGCCATTCCCTTTGTTGAACTTGGCATTATTTCTTGGTCCCAAATTTTGGTTATGACCTCTATGACCACGACCACTGTGTCATCCACGACCACGTTTACGACCATGGCTGCGGCCATGATTATACCAATCGCCATGCCTTCCTCCATGTCCATTATCATTCCCGCTAAAATTTGATGCAATTGCTTCTGGGAATGGTTGTGACCCAGTTGGACGGGATTGATGATTTTTCATCAACAGCTCATTATTTTGTTCAGCCACAAGAAGACAAGAAATTAATTCAAAATATTTCTTGAATCCATGCTCTCGATACTGCTGTTGCAGGAGCATGTTTGAAGCGTGGAAAGTAGAGAATGTTTTCTCTAGCAGCATGTTTTCTGTGATTTGCTCACCACACAACCTTAGCATGGAGCTAATCTTGAACAGAGCTGAGTTGTACTCTTTCACTGTCTTGAAATCTTGAAGTCGCAAATTCGATCATTCAAAGCGAGCTCTGGGGAGCATCACATCTTTTTGATGAGCATATCGCTCGGCTAAGGCTTTCCAAAGCTCGAGCGGATCTTTGACAATGAGGTATTCATCTTTCAATCCTTCATGAATATGATGACGGAGAAAGATCATGGCTTTGGCACGATCTTGTTGGGATGCGGTATTGCCTTCCTTGATAGTATTTCCAAGGTTTGAGGCCTGAAGATGTATCTCGACATCAAGGACCCATGAAAGGTAATTCTTGCCGGATATGTCGAGTGCGACAAATTCCAATTTCGCCAAGTTTGCCATCTCCTATACCAAGAAGATGAGATATGTCAAAATCCATAAATGTTAGAACTGTGGTTCTTAACATTGAAATAATTCAAACTTCATGAGGAAGTAATCCACTCAAAACTTTGGGTTCGAGGTTGACATATTTATTTGAACAATGGAACATGGATGAGCCATGTGCTCGAAACTTTGGATTCGAGACTTTATTATTAGAACATGAGGTTCTAAACGTCGGTGGTTTGAACATGGGGTTCAAAACGCTTAGTACTCCAAACTTCGTGTTTGAGTTAGACCAACCGTTATATGAATAAGATGTGAATATATATTACACAAATATAAGCATGCATGGTAATAAAATCAAGATAACAACAATGTATATATTTACCTTTGCCGATTGAGAGTGACATAGTATAAATTTAGCATGAGAGAATCATATTTCATACAAGGCGAAAATAATAAATGCAAGACAAATGAATTTGATTTGATAACTCATAGATCATGAGCATTGGTTAAAAACAACATTGTTGCATACCATATGACTCTTTGATCATCATCGAGTTTATAAGAGAGGTAAAGACTATCGTGTTGATAACGTGTTATAAATAAAGGAAAAGAGACTTACTAGCTAGCTAATGGAAGTGTAGAACTAGTAAGAGTAGAAGAACAAGAGAGAGTAGATGGGGGAATGGTGTTGTTGGTGTTGTCATTCATCACTTACTCACCCTTTTATATAGGGTTGACATCCAATAGTGTCTAGGCTAATTAGACGTGCAAAAAAAAAAAGTATTCATACAATTTTTTTTTATGAGGTTTGGAACCAAATGAGATACTCATCAAAGGAAATTTTTCTTTTAAAGCAACACTACTGGAAGTCTAGGAGTATATGAGAAAACATTTAAAGAAACATTAATGGAAGTGTAGGAGTATATGAGAAAGCATTTAAAATAAATCACAACAAAACGCTAATAGAAAAATAGATTATTGCCAAAACAATGGAAAAAAATAACTTAACCAAAGTAGGAAAGTGAAGAAAATGAGAAAGGAAATGAACATGCAAAGTCAAAAGAAATATAGGTTTCATAAGTGTGTGGTTTGTAGAGTCAAAAATGAACAAAGGAAGAAGAAAATATTGGAAAACTAGGTAAAATCATCAAATCTGCTTGTAAAAGCATCAAGAGGAGTCGAACCTCTGAACAAACTGAAGTAAAGTTGGAGAGAATGCCAACTGAACCAAAGCAAGTTTAATTACTACTAGGTATTCATTTAATACATATAGAAAATTATGTCTAGGCTGCAGCCCATACAGCCTACTACATGTATCTGCCCTTGACTCCAGCAAACGAAATTCCCCTCATCAGCGGCGTCGTCGTCGTCGATGTTGGTGTCGGAATCGCTTCCGCTGTGGTTTTCTACAGCTGCAATACACACGTCATCAAAATCTGAATCAAAAACGAACACAGAAAAAAAATTAAGGAGGAAGCGGAACAAAATAGGCCGAGGCAAAGCTGCTGAGAAAAAGATTAGCTTTTTTATTTATTATTTTATAGAGAACTGAGGGTAAAATAGGCATTTTGGTGTGTAATAGATGACATGTCAGTATTTTAACAGAAAATTTAGACGGAACTAGACGGCAGGGACTGATTGGGTGAAAATTGAGAGTTTTAGGAGTACTATTTAGTTAAAATTGAAACGTGAGGGACTAAAATGTCGAGACTCTAAAAGTGTAGGGACTAAGCAGTATTTAATTCTAAAAAGAACACGTAAGGTTTCAAATCTTAGGGTCAAAGTATATGAGGAAAGATGAAGTAAAAGTTTTGTAACTCACTAGTGTTCCATTTTGACGAGCCTCACTAGTCGACTGTAGTCGTCCTCATTCAACAACAAGCTGCTAAAGGAAGCTAATACGCACATATTGTACTACAATATCATATTTGGTTACATGCTGTGATGCTGATCATCTGTGCGTCATATGCTAATTGCATCAATTAGTAGGTAATATTCATCTGTTAATAGAATGTAGTAGGATTTATCGATTTATCCTAACTGTAATTGCTAGTCTTTATAAATTCTCTGAAATTCACATAAATTACCGTACGCAGAATTCTCAAAGTGAGAGGCTTTCATTTATTCAACTATGCCGAACTTTCTTTAAACAAGAATTAGAGCAATTGCACCCATGAAGGGAGGGCAATTGCTTATTTGCTAATTAAATTAGTATGGGTAATTCAATATTCATCTGATATTAGCAATTGCCTCCCCTCTGTCATCTGATATTAGTATGGGTAATCCAATCGAAGCTTATTTGTTTGTTAATTCTCTCTCTCCAATGCATCAATTTAATAATAATTTTAAATAAGCACTTGTAGTTATTTATGGCTGTTGGATCTAAATCCAATGGTTATAGTTGAATTGTCATTCCATATGTTTCAGCCTTTTGTAATAAAGTTAGGGTGCTGAAATCTACGCACTCATTTTTGCATTCTACACATCCTTTGTGCTGTTTTTATAAAATTGCCCTTGTCTTTATTTGTCTCCTCCCTGTTTCATCACTTCCCTCTAGAGACTTTTGGGTTGTTGAGATGAAGTCTCTCCATTGGACGACACCTCAAGATTGGCCGGAAACTAGATAACTCGTTGGAGTGCCCGATACATTCTCTTACTAGATCTCTTATTCTGTTTTTTCTATCTGCATCTATTTCTCTGTAGAAATCTCTGTGCTCAAAGATTTTGCAGAGAATAAAACATTGTTGTAAGCAAACTCCATCACTATTCACAGGCATATCCATATCTATATATCATCCTTATTCTCACTTCTTTTTTTATTACAATCTTTATTCTCAGTTCTTGATCATAATGACTGCAATCATCATTCTTAGTTCCCTCACGCACTTCTCTCTCCTCCTCACTCTCTCACTCCTCTTTCCCCTCCCTCCACCTACCTGTAAGTCCCACACAGCCCACTAGCCTGCGATGACAACGTTGAGACCGAGCCAACACCGCCAATTCGAAACCAAGATTGCCGGGATGGAGCTACGGAGAATTAATCGGAAAATCAAGTAACGAAATTCCAGGTGGGCAAGAATTCAGTTTGGACCTCGACCTAATCCTCTTCGGTGGGGCTGCTTATCCCCTTGCCGGCGTCATTGAGGCGAAAGAAGCTGATGACTGGACATAATCGGATTCTCGGGTCCTCGGGTCGAGCAGCGAGTTGAGGTCCTCAAATCGGGGTCGTCGAACGGTGGTGGGTGCGAAAGAGTGAGGATCTTGTGGTGTGAGAGAAAATATTTCTTGTGAATTGTGATTGGCCATCTGTTGTTAGAATTTGGTTGCAGATGGAAAGAGAGAGACATAGAAAGGGTTTCACATCGTCAGAAGAAAGATGGAAAGGGAGGGGTAGTTTTGGAATAAAAATTTGTGGATTGATGAAAAAATATTAAAAAATTACAAAAGCTGTGTAGAATATAAAAATAGGTGCGTAGATTTTAGCACCCTAAAGTTATTGCGATGACTATGGAGCCCACCCGAATTGGTCGGGCGAAACATTGGGCAAAAATCAGCAGTTAGATCGGAAGTTCTTGTATGCACCAAGGTGCATGTGAACCAATTATCACTGACCAATCACAATCATTCATTTAATACATGACACTAACACCGATGTTAACACCATTAACAATAATTAAAACAAAAAATTTCCAATCAACATAGTAAAAATACATAGAATAAGGTAAATATTTGTGATTACCTTTTATTTTTTTGGAAAGATTTGCCTGACTTTTATATTTATACGTTTTCATGTTACAACACAGTGAACATCCGAATTCAATGACAAAGTAGCAAATTTATTCTTCATCCACATTTTTAGTATCATAGGATATACATTTATCTCTAGACATACATGCAATGAAACAAATTTGACCACACTAAGTTTATTTCAAGCGAACATATTAATGAAAAATAAAGATTCATAATTGCTTTTATATTCATGGAACATCAATGAATCGTGTGTAAGAATTAGCCTAGTCGATTGAAGTGATAAGTCTAGATCAAATAGTCAACTGTTAATTACAGAAAAAAGATATGGAGTTTATTTTTCTAAAATGATATCAATAAAACATTCAAAACGTAATATTGCTTTGATCACACTAATACATCTGTTTCATATGTTTTGAAACAACGGTCTTTAATGAAAGTTCGACATTCCTTATATATTAAAGGCATATCAAATTATCAATATAAATTGTATGCAAGAATTGGCCCCGTCTATCTGGATAAAATTCGGGCCTTCTAAAACTTATTTTTCAGAAGTGGTATTAATAAATCATCCAAAAATCGATTTTCAAAGAGTTTGCAACCACATGCTTTAACGCCCAAGCTTCAACTATTATTGTAAGAAATTTACAACTTAGGACTTAGGAGCTCCTGCCTCTAAATTAAACTACTCCTTGGAAATTTTAATAGATGAATCCCAATAGATAAATATATGCTTGGTTGATCACATCAATCTAGGTCAAATCAAGAAACTGAAGTTTCTACATATAAACCCTAATTATCACATCTGACAACCATTCAACCAACTTCTTTTTTGTCGACCTTTCTACAATCAGTATTATATATTGAACCTAAAATTTGATATAAATTCGTTGTGTCCCTTTAGTAATTACTGATTAGAGATGGCATAATGAACTTAGACGTTGGGGGACTTGGATCTATGATGTTGTTGTCGAGGGACTTGGCATTATAAACTCAGATGTAAGAGACCTAAAATTTTGACGATGCCGCCATCAAGAAAGTTAACATTTGAGATAATGACTAGCTAGCAAGATTGTAAAAAACGCTAGGCGCTAGTCGGGTAGTCGGGCAGATAGCCGGGGACTAACGCCTAGAAGATTAATCGAGATCGGTTTTGTATTTTTGTATTTATTTTATTTTTAAGTAATTTATAATTACATAAATAATAATATTAAATAGTTTATTTTTTCGATAATAAGTATATAATCATGTCATAATTATCCAATTTTTCAAGCCCATATCACAATGTAGTCGTCAACTTTGACCAGACCATATAATGTCATAGTAAAACTGTAGAAGTAATGAGCTGTTAATATAATTCACGTGCCCTTGATAACTGATAAGTCTAACTTCCATTATCCATCTATTTGATCTTTACCACCACTTTCTTATCTTTCTCTCCCTTTCAGATTGCATGACTTTTCTTCTCCTCCTCCTTTTCACCTTCACCTTTTTGATTATGCATTTCCTCTTTCTCTGTCCAAAATTACTTTGTCGTTGTCTTTCAGATCCCAATTTTCATTCGAGTCACCTGAAAATCTATTCTAACGCCCAATTTTCGTTAACCCAGTGCCCTAGTTGTAAATTCCCATGCATATTGTAAGTTTAGAGAAAGCCAATTTGATCTGAAACTTTGATCGGAGGCTTTTAGTCGTTGGCCGCCCAGCTCCGCCTTGGCCGATTAGTCGCCGTCAGGCCGCCCAGACGGACGATTTATAGCTTCCCGCCTAGGCTTGCCGATTATGCAGAAAATGCGACGGCCTGGCTCCGCCTAGCGCCTCGGTGGCGATTAGCGGCCGACTTTTAGAACCTTGCTAGCTAGTGAGGTTCACTTTCAGTCAGAGTGAGATCGGAAAATTTCATCCTCCAATATCCAAAAGATGAACACGATTGATAATTTCTGGAATATCAGCAAGTCGATCGATGATGGGTGATAGTTAATCAAGTTTGGTTGGGTGATATTGATAGAGAAAGGGGGAGGAGGAGAGAGAGCAATCAATTCTTGCTTTTTACCGTGGCTTGTTTTTGTTGGGTTTTGACTAACGACGTTTATATCTGTTAGTTTGCAAGTCGTTATATCTGTTAGTTTGCAAATGTCTGGTTCAGGTGCACTGGTGCACTGAATCCGCTCCGCAGTTAGATTGCCTTGTCAATCACTATTCACATGGAGCCAAGTAATTAGTCGGGCAATTCATGCCTGGTGCATTGAAAAATACAGAGAATCAACAAATCAGCAATCAAATCAACCCATTGGTGCAATTGCTCTTGGAGGCAGTTGGAGTTGGAGTGGACTGCAATTTGGCGAGGGTAAATTCTTCTGAAGTAAAAGGAGCACATTTTCTTGATATTATAAGAAATTTATGTCTACCACCAGAACCTCTAGTTCGAGGCACACGCAACGCTGCCACCCTTATTGCACCAAGCATACAACTACACCAAGCTGGAGTCAAGTTAGGAGTGGGATCAACCATAAACTTATTTGGGACACGATTTGATAATGGAATTCTGCAAATTCCAAAATTGCAAATGTCTCATCGTATGGTGGATACAATGAGAAATATTGCTGTATTTGAACAATGTCATCACTTGAATTGCAGGATAGCTGATTTCCTTGACCTCATGTATTGTTTTGTGGACACCGCGAAGGATGTGGAGTTGCTTGCCGAGTATGGAATTGTTAAAAATTTGATAGGTGACAACAGTGAGGTGTGTTCTCTGATTAAAAACCTTATCAAGGGGATTCATGTGAATTCCAATGACTTCTGCTTCACTCCTCTTTATGAAGATCTACACAAGCACTGCAAAAAGCCATGGAACAAATGGAAGGCAAATTTGAAGCAAAATTATCTGTACACGCCATGGGCAATTGTTTCTGTTGTTGCAGCTGCCTTTCTCATCATACTCACTATCATACAAACGGTGTGTTCTGGTATCTCTCTTTGAGAGAGTCTAGAGTCTCAACAATATATAAGTACTACCTCAAAGTGTGTAATTGAGTGGTCTTCCATAAGTTATGTATTTTCCAGTGCGAGATGTGAATGAAATAAAAGTTGGTACGCAGATCGCGTGCTAGATTTCTTAATCTTTCTTATTTAATTATAAGTTAAATGGTTAAAAGTTCATAATTTCCGTTTTGTTAATTGTTTGTATGTTTGGCTTGTAGATACTGAGGAAGCACAAAGTTTTGGTTGCAATGTCTACAAGGACAGATGATAATTAAAATTAGAAATTCTCCATGGCCAATTTTGTTTCGTTTTTGTGAAATAATTCGAGGAACTGCATGATTGATGCATAACTGCATATAAGAACCTACATGCATCTATCATTTTGTTATCAGCCTAGCTACGTACATCTTTGTGCTCGAAAAATATGGACTTCGAGTGTAACTTCAGGCTGCTGCTGAATCAGCTCGAGCACAATAGCATCCCTTGCTTGCAAATCATTATCTCTTGCAAATTTTCCAACTGCCATGGATTCTTGCATAGTCGTTTTCCCCGCACCGGCTGATGGTGCATTTAGCACACCAAGTTCCCCCATTTGGAATTTGTAGGTCTACACTGCAACCTTGAAAGATGTATTGATGAACAAATAACATCTTGGATTTTGGGCAAACATAACATATTAAAGATAAACAAATGTGAAGATTACTAAAGTTTTGGTCATGTAACTTCAACTTGCGATGGAAATATTCATTTGTTATTAATATTTTGTTACTGTTTTATGAGAGGTGATAAATTCAACTTTAGAAATCTGTTAACCGGCCGTATATGAATATGAATTAAGCTATTAATGATTCGACGGGTAACGGTGACGAGACCAGATCAAAAAATTTATGTTAAACGGATCCGTATTTAGGTTGATTCATTCCAAATCCAGTCAATTTACAAATTTTGCCCCGTCCAATCCATCTTTTTTTATTGATCTATTGGTGATGCATGTAACACGAAAATGAATGAATTCCTGCCTTGTGGATCTCATATATAACTTCAGGAATCTTTGTGTAGATGAACCTTTCTTGTCTTGGTATAAAAATTGAAAACTTTGCTTCTTTGCTTCCTTTGTGGTTTTGGTATTCGAACCAAACCGTGCTATATAAATACATTCCACTTCTAAGTTCTAATCATTTAGATTCGTGAACCACGCAAAGAGAGAAAGCAGAAGTCTTGAACTTCAGGTAAGTTTTTGTGATTCTTGACATATTGTGTTTTTTTTTTATTAATTTTTAATCGCAAATGTGGAAATGTTAATACTTAACTAGTGTATGCTCGTATGTTCTGAATCTCATGCAAGACCATGTGTAAATATTTTCTTATTATTTTCAAAAAGTAAAAAAATATAGGATTAATTTCAGTTTACTCCCTGAGTTTTGGGGTTAACATCATTTCAGTCTCTATACTCTTAAATTTGAAAAGTTATCCGGTAAAGTTTTTAATTTTCATAAATCAAACTCAATTGCTAAAATTTCGTTCAATTTAGATGTTAAATGCTAGTTTAAAATCTTAGAAAAAATGTCATAAAAGGTGATTTATGTTGTTATATGACTATTTTAGCCCTGAAAGTGAGTTATGAAGTCAAAATTAAGGTCCAAATTAGAAAGAAAAAAATTCAGCAATTGAGCATGATTTATGAAAATTGAAAACTTTAGGGGGTAAATTTTCAAAATTAAAAGTATAGAGATTATTGAAATGATATTAACCCAAAACCTTAAGGTGGTAAACTAAATTTAATCCAAAAATATACTCCCTCCGATTTTTTATATAGGTCGTTTTAGGAGTTTGCACAGAGATTAAGAAACAATTTTAATGACAATTTAACCCTTATTTAAGGCTTCATTGCTTTATTACTACTCTTCACTTCACCATGTCATTATTGTGACTCATGGATAAATTAAGAAATATAAGCTAAAACGACTTATATATTGAAACAAAACTCAAAATCTAAAACGACCTATATAAAAAATCGGAAGGAGTATTATCAAAAGAAAAAAGAAAAAAGTGTTTAAAAATTAATTAGGTGATGCAAATTTTTGAAAAATATCAAAATGATATATTACTAATTCTCAAACCAGAAAAAGCCATTACATATCATCCATCTACCGACTATGAATAGATAAAAAGTTTGTGACCTACTCACAGTGATACATAGATTAGATTCCTCATTCAACAATACCAAACTCACTTATTTTAACACGTTTACTACTAATGCATAACAGACACCGTAGTAAGCTAAATTAAAAAGAAAATTAAATCTTCTCTTTGCCCTTGGCTAAAGGGCTAGGAGGTGCAGTTTGATAAACCAAATTATGCGTTGGAGACTCCTCAAATTGATTGCTAGCCCATTGCTTCTTATTCTTGCTTCCAAGAGGACGTCCAAGTTTCTTTTTGTAAGTTACTGGAACCTCCACAAGAGCATCAAGTAAAGAAACCTCAAATGTAGAAGACAACGCACTACCATCTCGGTGCCTGTCTCAACGCTCCGCCACCGACAGCAACTCCACCGCCTACTTCCGGCTGGCAAGAGATGCCCCTCCCAAGAACTGAATCAATTCGGTGAAACAATATTAGATCCAAACCAAGAGGGAAATCACCCGAGATCATATCCAAAGCTATCAAACCAGAACGAATCACAACGACCTTATATCGACTCCAATCCTCCGAATCCATATCGGATTCAAGTTTCCCCCAAGGTGGTGCCAAGATCGAAACCTAGCCCCACCATCACTCCGTCAACCTGTCGCTGCTCACCACCCTCCCCCATTCCAGGCACCGCTACAGGAAATAATGACTTAGCCGAAGGAATTAAAAAAATTATGTGACGTAAGTCCGTCTCCATCGACGGAAACACAACCGTCGTATAGGACAACACATTCGTCGCCTAAGATCTATTTAGGCGACGAAAAATGACTGTCAAGGACTTCTGTCGACTAAGATATTCCTATTCGACGAAACACAATTCGTCGTCTAAGTTCCGTTAGCTTAGTAAACCATAGGCGACAAATACTTTCTGTCGGTAAATTTTCGTCGGCTTAGAATAACTTAGGCAACGGAAGTTTACTTTCGACAGACTTCTTCGAGTAAGATTTTCCTTGGCGACGAAACAGTTCAGTCAGTAAAGCTCATCTTGGGCGACGAACCATGTTCCGTCGGCGTAGTTAGTCTTGGGTGACAAACTATGTTCCGTCGGCTAAGTAAGTCTTGGGCGATGAATATGTGGTTCTTAGGCGACGAACTGTTCCGTCGACTAAGAAATTGAATTATTGTCTGACACAACGCAGAACAAATATATTTTTGCCGATGCTTTTTGTCTTAAGCGACGGAATATTCCGTCGGCTAAGTAAACACATTATTTATACCCCTTTTGCCTAGAAGAGAACGCATAAAGAAAGACATATAGTACTCCTTCCCCCCTCACATAATTCATCTGATCGATCCAAATCTAGTTTTGAAAGCTTTTCTTCAGGAATTTGATCGATCTTCAAGAGTTAGTTGTTTCTCTTCTAATTGGTATGCATGTAACTACTTTAATTCATCTACTTAATTTCTTCATTTATGCATATATATTTTCCGGCGAACTTTCCTGCAACTTTTTCGAGGGTCCAATTTTACCGATCCAATTACTGGATTGCTTGATGCATGCATGATATAACATTTGATAGTGTATATATATGCTGAATTTGTTTATACGTATATGTTGTGTGTATAATATGTTTGTACGTATAATATGTTTGTATATATGTGTGTATAATATATTTGTACGTATAATATGTGTGTATAACATATATTATGTTTTTAATATATATATATATATATATAAATATATCTAACTTTTGTGTGTGTATAATTTTTAGAGTGTGTATATATATATATTAGCTTTTATTCGTATGATTAATAATTATGTGAATAATATGTTTATCAAATTTTCGTTTTCATGCAAATTATTTGTGTATTCAAATAATAAAAAATAAAATGATGAATTATGTAATTAAGAATTAGAATATTCTTATACATTCATCAATATATATTGTTATCCTTAGAAATCTTATTTGAGAACCATTATGTTATGACTGTGTCTAACAAAATGGTTTTCGTTTAGGAGCATATTTGGACAGTTTGGGAGTATATAGGACATTGAGATTTCGTTTGTTATTGGTGCATTTCGTTTTGGGTTGTGAGTATATATATTTCGACAGGATCTTCCTTTATTGTTTCTCGAGTGCATATTAGATATATAGATATTCGTGCACTTGGGGAACTGTAAGGAGATGCTGCCGAAATTTTCTCATATACGCGAATTCAAAACACCCTAACAACAAACGAAATCACAATGTCATGTATGCTCTCAAACGGAATTAGGGCCCTAACCGGAGGCATAAGGTGAAGATTGTAGGTGTGAACAACGTACATTAATGGATAAAATATTGTATAGTCCTTGTGGTTTGAAGTCGACATCTGTTTAGTCTTTATGGTTTTATTTTAATCTGAATAGTCTTTAAAGTCACGATTTTTCAGATATATAGTCCTTATGGTTTTATTTTAATTTAAATAGTCTTTAAAGTCATGATTTTTCATCCAAATAGTCCTTATGACCTTTAACTGAGAAAATTGTCGGAATGACTGTTTGGATGAAAAATCATGACTTTAAGGACTATTCAGATTAATATAACTATAAGGACTATTTAGATGAAAAATTGTGACTTTAAGGACTATTCAGATTAAAATAAAACCATAAAGACTAAACAGATGTCGACTTCAAACCAGAAGGACTAAACAAATTTCAATTCTACATTAATATATCTTATATATATAATAGCTTAGTGTGTGTGTGTGTGTATATATATATATATATATATATATATATATATACTCCCGTTTATTATTCACCATTTTTTGATTATATATTTTTGTTTCCTGCTATTATAGTGTACAGCATGGATAAGAGATGGATGCAATTAGGGAGGGGGTCCCCTCTTTATATGAGAGACATTTTTGATTTTCTTGAGTTTGTGCGTCTACATAGTCCTCCAGACAAAGTTATTCACATATGTTCGTGCAACAAATGTCTCAATCGGAAACCAGTAACATATGAAGACATGTATTCTCATCTGGCACTAAACGGTATTTGTCCTAGTTATACCACATGGACATGGCACGGCGAAAATCAAGTTCAAATGTCTACGCTTGCAGAAACTCAAGCACAACATAATCAGCAGACATGATCTTTCAATGCTAGTTACGGGGACCCTACTGTGATGAACCTCTTAAACGATGCATTCTCGTTCGCTGTCTCAGGATATCAGGAAAATGTTGTTTATGACAACGCCTCTAACACATTCCCTAATGTCTCTCACGTTGACTACAACAGTGATTATGATAAGTACAACAAGCTTGTACGGGAACATATTGTGTTAGGTACCGTCATGGAGCAAATGAAGATAAAAAACAAGCGGGGAAAGAGTAATGTATATTTGAACATATTTTGTACAATGAAAAGTACAAACCCCATTGTATCCTGGTAGTGAACATATTGTGTTGGGTACCGTCATGGAGCAAATGAAGATAAAAAACAAGCGGGGAAAGAGTAACGTATATTTTGATGAGGATATTGCACTTATGAAGAAAGTGTTTCCTAAAGGTAACAGTTGTCCGGAAAATTTCGACTAGGTAAAAATGATGTTGGCAGACCTCGGTCTTGATCACCAGAAGATAGACGCTTGCGTTAATAACTGGACTCTTGTATTACAAAGATAACAAAGATGAAGTTGAGTGCCCACACTGCTACGAGCCAAGGTATGAAGCTTCCATTTCATCTAAACAGAAAAACCGGCCTATTCCTAAGAATGTTTTTCGTTACTTCCCGTTGAGTTCTCGTCTGCAGCGTCTGTATATGTCTTCACATATGGCCAAACATATGATAACACCAGGCAAGACACCAGGGAGAGCAGAGGATAGATCGATACCATAGTTGGAGTGGACTGCAATTTGGAGACGGTAAATTCTTCTGAAGCAAAAGGAGAACATTTTCTTGATATTATAAGAAATTTATGTATGCCATCACAACCTCTAGTTCGAGGCACATGCAACGCTGCCACCCTATTGCACCAAGCATCACAGAATTACACCAAGCTGGAGTCAAGTTAGAAGTGGGATCAACCAGAAACTTATTTGGCATACGATTTAACAATGGAATTCTGCAAATTCCAAAATTGCAAATTTCTCGTCTTATGGAGCATACAGTGAGAAATATTGATGTGTTTGAAGTTTGGACAATGCCATTGCTCGAATCTCAGGATAGCTGATTATATTGACGTTATTGATTGTTTTGTGAACACCCCCAAGGATGTGGAGTTGCTTGCCGATAACGGGATCGTTTCAACTTTTGTAGGTGACAATAGTGAGGCGTGTTCTCTGATTAATAACGATTCAGTGCACCCTGGAGCAGTTAAACCGATTAACAGAAGTATACCGCCGTTTGGTTAAGGAACTTTGACCCAAAAAAATATTAATTGCAGTAAAAACAAAATTACCTGTAAATTTACCATAATGGTTGGAGAGTAAAATTCGGCTTCTCCTTGGTGATGAGTCGTAGGCGACGGAGATGAGCGGCTTAATAGTCGCGGGGTGGGGTGGGTGGGGAGGTGGGGTTTAGCAAGCTCGGAGGCTAGGGTTTTGAAGAGCTGAGAGGAAAGGGAGATGGAGTGAGTGGCGACAAGATGTAGAGAGTGGCAGACTGGCGGAGGACTAGAAGGACGAGCCGAAGAGGCGGACTGGCGGAGGACCGGAAGGACGAGCCGAAGAGGCGGACATAGAGAGAGAGAGAGAGAGAGAGAGAGAGAGAGAGAGAGAGAGAGGAGTATGCGAGTGGTGGAGAGAGACTGGAAGGATTCATTGGAGGCTTAATTACCAAGTGACGCCGAGTAGACAAACTGTGCGGCGGTGGTCGGCTGCCGAGATACGAATTGTGCGGTGGTCCACTTAAATCGATGGCAGATCTGGAATTTTTTGGCTATACTAGATCCTTGCTACCAGTTCGACATCGCTTCCATAAATGGCGGTAGCAGATCTTCAAGCAAAGGCTTTGTATGAGGTTGTTGGTGACTCGCCAGCGAGGGGGTGATGAGGAGAAACCCAGTCCGACCCGATGATATGAAACCCAGACCTCAATTGAATTTTTTTCAATTTTATTTTCAGTTGCATCTTGATTTATATTTACTCTTGTTTAATTTGATAAAACTAAATAGTCATCTTTATGTGTTTTTTTTGCTGTTTTGACTAGTTTTTTTTAGGTTTTTAATTCTTTTAATGGTGTTAACATTAACGTTAGTGCGTGAACAATAATAGATCTAACGGATGGCTGAGATCGTTTTATGAGTATCGGGTTCAAGTTAACCTAGGTGCATACAAGAATATCTTTGTCAATAACCTTGGCAAGTAGTGTTACCTTGGCAAGGACTGCTATTGGATTTACGAGGACTTCTACTTTGCTCAGCTTTATGAAGACCTAGACAAGCACTGCAAAAGCCCTGGAACAAATGGAAGGCAAATTTGAGGCAAAATTATCTGAACACGCCATGGGCTTTCTGTTGTTGCAGCTGCTTTTCTTATTATACTCACTATCATACAAGCGGTGTGTTCTCTTATCTCTCTTTGAGAGAGTCTAGAGTCTCAACAATATACAAGTACTACCTCAAAGTGTGTAATTGAGTGGTCTTCCATAAGTTATGTATTTCCAGTGCGAGATGTGAATGAAATAAAAGCTGGTATGCCGCAGATCGCGTGCTAGATTTCTTAATCTTTCTTACTTAATTATAAGGTAATTGGTTAAAGTTTCATAATTTCCGTTTTGTTAATTGTTTGTATGTTTGGCTTGTAGATACTGAGGAAGCACAGGAAAGTTTTGGTTGCAATGTCTACAATGACAGATGATGATAATTAAAAATTGAAATTCTCCATGGACAATTTTGTTTCGTTTTTGTGAAATAATTCGAGGAACTGCATGATTGATGCCTAACTGCATATAAGAACCTACGTGCATCTATCATTTTGCTATCAGCCTACGTACATCTTTGTGCTCGAAAAATATGGACTTCGAGTGTAACTTCAGGCTGCTGCTGAATCAGATCGAGCACAATAGTCGTTTGTGCTTGCAAATCATTATCTCTTGCAAATTTTGTCCAACTGTCATGGATTCTAGCTTGCATAGTCGTTTTCCCCGCACCGGCTGACGGTGCATTTAGCACACCAAGTTCCCCCATTTGGAATTTGTAGGTTGACACTGCAACTGAAGTGTCCTTGAAAGATGTATTGATGAACAAATAACCTCTTGGATTTTCGGCAAACATAACAAATTAAAGATAAACAAACGTGAAGATTACTAAAGTTTTGGTCATGTAACTTCAACTTGCGATCGAAATCTTCATTTCTTATTAATGTTTTGTTATTGTTTTATGAGATGTGATAAATTCAATTTTAAGAATCCGTTAACCGGCCGTATACGAATATGGATTAAGCTATTAATGATTCGACGGGTAACGGTAACGAGACTAGATCAAAAAATTTATGTTAAACAGATCTGTATTTAGGTCGATCTGTTTCAAATCTAATCAATTTACAAGTCTAGCCAGGACCCGTCCCATCCATCCTTTTTTATTGATGTATTGGTGCATGTAACACGAAAATGAATGAATTCCTGCCTTGTGGATCTCATATATAACTTCAAGAATCTTTGTGTAGCTGTCTTGGTTGGGAAAGAATATAAAAATTGAAAACTTTGCTTCTTTGCTTCTTTTGTGGTTTTGGTATTCGAACCAAACCGTGCTATATAAGTACATACTTTCCACTTCTAAGTTCTAATCATTTGGATTCATGAACCACGCAAAGAGAGAAAGCAGAAGTCTTGAACTTCCGGTAAGTTTTTGTGATTCTTGACATATTGCGTTTTTTGTTTAAAATTTTTTTTAATCGAATGTGAAAATGTTAATACTTAACTAGTCGTATGCTCCTATGTTCTGAATCTCATGCAAGGTCATGTGTAAATATTTTCTTACTTTTTTTCAAAAAGTAGAAAAATATATTATCAAAAGAAAAAAGTAAAAAATATTTGAAAATTAATTAAGTGATGCATGTTTTTGAAAATATCAAAATAATATATTAATAATTCTCAAGCCAGAGAAAGTCATTACATATCCCCCCTCTACCAACTATGGGTAGATAAAAAAATTGTGACCTAGTCACAGTGATACATAGATTAGACTCTTAATTCAACAATACAAAACTCACTTATTACTAATGCACAACAGACACCGTAATAGGCCAAATTAAAAAAGATTAAATCTTCTCCTTGCCCTTGGCTGAAAGGCTAGGAGATGCAGTCTAATAAACAAAATTATGCGTTAGAGTCGCCTCAAATTGATCGCTAGCCCATTGTTTCTTATTCTTGCTTCCAAGAGGACGTCCAAGTTTCTTTTTGTAAGTTACCGGAACCTCTACAAGAGCATCAAGTAAAGAAACCACATGTGCCTAACGTTTCTAGCCTTTCCTTCTTGGGCCTGGTTTAAATCCAGCATGCATAGGCCCAATAGGCCCATTCTTCACACCCAACAACCCTTCAGTCTCTACCCCACCAAAGATAGGCTCACCCAAATCCACAGTCAAACCTTCCAAACTGAGGTCAACCCCACCCTTCCTCGTCAGCCCAGAATTCACCAAGCCCTCACAGAGCCCAACAGCCGACCCAAGAGGAAGCCCAAGCTCGGTCTCATGACTCTCACCCATTGATTCAGCTCCTAACTCGGTCAACCCTAATTTCAAACTAGGTTTTCTCACCGAGAAAACCGGGGCAACCACCAACTCCTCTGCCGCATCACTACCACCCACAACGCCCAAACCTGTCGGAATCACAGCCCTACACTCCTCCTCCACAGCCAACCCAACGCCCGCCCTAAGCAAACCACTCTCTGATGGCTCTATCGTGCGCACTACAACCCCAACTGTCTTTGTCAACGCCTTGATCTCCATCGACCGCCCTCAAACCAACCCCTTATCACAGAGCCCACCTCTGTGACCGAAAAAGCCACACTCCCGACAGATCCCATGACATTTCTCGAATGTGAATTCAAGATCTACTGAAATCTCCGGTGAGTAGTCAAAAACTCTTCCACCCGGGATCCTTTGGCGCACATCCACGAGAACCTTAATAAATTGGATCTTTTTCTTCATCTGCACTGTCTTCGGATACACACGAACAAAGGTTCCAAGGTCATTCCCAATCCGGGTGAGAACTTTATCGATTATCGTTTCTCATCACAAAACGCAAACCAGTAACCGAGACCCAGACCTCAAGAAGATGCCAAAAGATCTCCTCCAACGACCGAAGACCATCATACTCCGCCAACAAGATCATTGATCCATTGAAGAACCAAGGTCCAGCACCAAGGATTTGATCTCTCTCCTCCTTAGTCTTGAACTAAAAGACATAGATTCCCGGTTTCTCTTCGCTGATCAAAACCCTCTCCTTGAGATTCCATATAGCAGTAGCAGCAGCAGCAGCAGCCGCCGCCGTGAACACCGTCAATACCACCGGCTTAGTCATGGAAAAGAAACGCCCACACATGTAGAAAAAAGGATCACAGTCCCCCATAGAGCTCATCGGCTCTTCTCGATCGATTCGCCGCCGCTAGACGAAACCCTAGCAGAAACGAAAGGCCGACTATCTTGGTATTAAGTGATGCATGTGAAGTCATGTGAAGATTAATTAAGTGACTAAATATTGATTATCTTCTACATTGACATTTTTCTTAAATGGAATAACATTGAATCATTGATAACAAAATAGATAGTTACATTAGTCACATATGTACCTGGAAGACATTTTCAAAAAAAAAAAATAATAATTATCTTCTGCACGACTTTCTTTTATTAGTAACTTAAA
Source organism: Fragaria nilgerrensis (assembly GCA_010134655.1). NCBI lineage: Eukaryota > Viridiplantae > Streptophyta > Magnoliopsida > Rosales > Rosaceae > Fragaria > Fragaria nilgerrensis. Next base: position 27,465,082 of record CM020978.1, on the reverse strand, counting down.
CATATTTATTTTCATTTAATTATCATTTAGGTTTACTTTCGTGGGTTCAGTAATAATGCATAATTTTTTAAAGATCGATCAACAATTTTCATCAAATCATCTCGAATCAACTCAGTTAAGTAAATCGATACTAAAAGACTAGTTGGTGATTTTTTTTTGAATAAAGAGCTAGTGCGGCTGCCCTCAAGCCTTCATTAATGAAACTATTGAATACAAGGGGGAACATAAAACCTTAATCCTTGATTACAAAGACCCAAAATAATACCGAGAATTTTTACAATGTACGTGTATTTTAACAAGCACCAACTAGCAAAGAGTACTACTCTGATGATAACTTTATTTGCTTTGTCACAACAGTGACATAATGAAAATGTCATTTGATACATAACACAATTACATATCCTAATATCTTATAAAACAGCTTATTTCTTACTATGTTGTTACCGAATAATAAATCCGACGACACTTAATTTCATCCTGCCACTAAAATAATGCGACAATTTGATCAAACATAAGACGCATCGCCTAGCTAGGACAAAAAGACACATGAGGTGCATAAACCGAGACTAAGCCCATATAATAAGGCAGATTATTTTCAGCATAAAGCCGTAATTAGCTGGCAGTAAGCATAAAATGGCAGGAAATAAAAATAAAAATAAAAGCAGCATAGATCTAGAGCCCAAGCCCCATCTCGGTGCCTCTCAACGCTCCGCCACCGACAGCAACTCCACCGGCTACTTCCCGCCGGCAAGAGATGCCCCTCCCAAGAACTGAATCAATCCGGCAAAACAGTATTAGATCCAAACCAAGAGCGAAATCACCCGAGATCATATCCAAAGCTATCATATCCCAGCCCCGCCATCCCTCCTTCAACCCGTCGCTGCTCACCACCCTCCCCCATTCCAGGCACCTTGGATAACGTCGTCAGCCCTCCGCAACCTCGACTCTGACTGGACCCTCCATCACTAGCCTCTCGGCGCTATCTGGTCCATCCGACGACAACGCCGCTAAGGCGTGCCGCCGGATAGACTGTGGGTTGCGTTCTCTCTCTCTCTCTCTCTCTCTCTCTCTCTCTCTCAGAGGCTTAGGGTTTGCGTTCTCTCAAGGGAACCGATGGGGGTAAAAAAAGCAGTTCATTTTATAAGAGTAAAATTTCTCAAGACTAGTTGGTGATTTTTTGCAGTGACAGTAATTGCCATAGTCAAGAGCAAAATGAGCAACAACGATGGAGCTGCTCCAAATGACACAGAAAATGCGTCCATTCCATTAGAAACTTCAATCAGAGAGAAGCTGCAAAAGTTGCCTCCTCTGTCTCTGTTAGGGTGAAACCCAATTTTCTATAATGGTTTTGAGAAAAACCCATACATATTATTCTATCAATCTACATCCAATCCACCTAGGCAACATTCCTTATAAAGTCTAGGTGCTTAATTATTATTGATTTTATGTTTTCCTATGCCTGAATTACCTTTAGGCAACCTTCTTTGTAGAATTTTCCTATATAATTATAATCTTCGGAAAGTATGTGATTTATGCCTTAATTTGTGCAAGCTTTGATTTTAAATTTTCATTGAGTATAACCTTTATATATAGCCAAAGTTTCCAAATATTGATACAAGTTCATTCTATTTGAACCAAAGAAGTATAAAATCTGTTGTTGTGAACTTGTGTATCACCTATATATGTAAGCATCCATGGCCACATTCTCTTTCTAAGTTTGGCTTTCAAAAGTATGGTATCTACTAATAAGGTATGTCACTCATGAGATTTAGTTTATCAAATCTTTTCTTTAGTAACCTTAGTGCCTTGAATTTTCTCGTGGTAAATTATCTTTGTTCTAGAAAGTTTTTTTTATATATTGTGAAATTTTTAATCAAATGTGTATTCTTGAGGTTGTAATTAAAAGAAAAACTTATTAGCTAGGTTAAGAACTTAAACTTGTACCCTTAAGTTAGGTTACAAATAAATAGATGGAATGATATATGGGTTTTGGGTTAGGGGTTAGGGTTTATGTTTTAGGGTTAGGGGGTTAGGGCCGGGGTTAAAAAAGCAACAAGAAACCCAAAGTGGTCATTGACAAAACATTTAAAATAATTTTTTGTTAATAAAATGTATGTGTCAATTTGTTTGAAAGGTAAGACCATATCAGACTGCCACGTGATCCTCCAATAACATTGAAAAATTTCTCAAAGAAAATTATCTTAATTCTAGCAATAATGATTATCATAATTCTAGTAATAATGATAAGCACAAAAAAATCTAAAATTAAGGATTTTAAAAAGAGAATTAAATTCAAATTGTTGACTAATCAGATTTAGATAGTAGTAATATGTAATTTTTGGTAAAATGAAAGACAATATATTATTTTTTTCTCTAGAAAATTAAGTGTCTATTGAAAAGGTATATTGGGTGGATTTCATTTAAAACGTCGTCCAAAAATTGGGTGTAAATCTAAATCCATTTTGTTTAAATTCTATATATTAAGACATTTTAGTATGGAGTAAATACTTGTGACACCCTATAGTTTACACCTAAAATCAGTTTCGTCCCTCACTTTTTTTTTAAACTGGTATACCCTTATACTTTGAATTCTCGACTGATTTGCCATTGTCGTTAATTGAACCAGTTATGTAAGATTGTTAAGTTGCTGAGATGACCGGTCATGTCATCAATTATGTCGATGTGGCAGGTTTCTAACTGAGTTGGAATCGCAGGACCGGTCGTCTCAGCAACTTAACAGTCTTACATAACGGGTTCAATTGACGACAAGGGCAAACCAGTCGAGAATTCAAAGTATAGGGGTATACCAGTTTAAAAAAAAAATGAGGGACAAAACTGATTTTAGGTGTAAACTACAGGGTGTCACAAGCATTTACTCCTTTTAGTATTTTACTACAATGTTTTTTGTTTGTTCGAAATCTTAGTACAATGTTTGTTTATAATAAAGTTTAATTACCATGTGCTGTTAATCAAATATATTGTATAACAATTTGCTTTTTATTGACCTGAACAATTTGTTGTTGTTAGAAGCTCACACATGCATATGCATCAATTTTAATGTTCCAAAATTACTGATTAATATTATAGTCATGTTCATGAGTTTCACACCCTCACACAAAGTTAGTGGATTGAGATGGAGAAAACCCAAAACATAATTCTGTATTTTTGAGAGAGACGTTGTACATGTATCATGTATGTAATGCATAAAGTGTTGATTGTTTTATACCAAAACACAATAAGTTCAATAACTTTGTGCGTTTTAGTCTAAAATTTTGAAACTACTGAAATACATATTTATAAACTAGTGATCGAGTTTAACTTTGTGAAAACATATATGTAGGATGGAAATGGGAGGAAGTGATGTAGCTGCTTCTACTCACGACATAGAAAATCCGTTGGAAACCCTAAAGATGAAGTTGGAAACCTTGTCTCCCCGTCCCCTTTGCGTTGCATCCACCGGGTTCCTGATCGATTCCGCCGTGAACGCGAAAAGGACTACACACCTCGTGTAATCTCTATAGGCCCATATCATCGTGGAAACCAAGCCTTGAAGCGCATGGAAGTTCACAAAAGGTGGTACCTAAATTGTTTCATGAAGCGAAGCCATTCAAAACTGAACGATTACATAGAAAAATAAGAGAGCAAGAAGAAGAACTGCGGAAGCGTTACACAGAGACCATTGTACTTAACAGTGATCAATTTGTCACAATTGTTTTAGTCGACGCCATCTTCGTTCTTGAGTTCTTACTTAGGTGCTCGGACAAAAGTCTGCAAGATGAAAATGACTGTATCTTTCTAACCCCATGGATGCTCCCGGATTTAGCGACTGACTTGCTGATGCTTGAAAATCAGCTTCCACTCTTCATTCTGGAGGACCTTCTCAGCCTATGCAATGGTGAGTCACGTGGAGGTGCTAAGCGGCTTTCCATACGGTTTCTTAGTTCCGAGAATTTTATGGGGTGCAAGTTAAATGATTCATCCCAAGTAGAAGGGCAACATTTCGTTGATCTCTTAAGAAACCTATTACTGATGGCTCCTCTAATGAAAGAAACAGAAAAATCTAAGGGAGAACCCATAACTGCACCTACCATTGAAAGGCTACACCAGGCAGGAGTCAAATTTATTAATGGGGATCAGTCAATCGCTGACTTGTTTGACATAACATTCAGTAAACACGGGATTCTGAAGATTCCAAAATTGAGGATAGATGATGCAACGGAGCTTGTACTTACAAATTTAATTGCCTTCGAACAATGCAGCAATTCTAACGATCGTATCATATCTGATTATGTTTCCCTCATGGATATGTTGATCGACAGTCCAAGAGATGTGGAGTTGCTTGTTAAGCACAATATTATTGAAAATGATCTCGGAGGTGGCGATAAGGACGTGGCTAACATGATCAATGGACTTTCTACCGGGATTATTTATAACCATAACTTCTATTATGCTGGTCTTTGCGGAAAGCTGAACACTTATTGCAGTTCCAGGCGGCACAAATGGATCGCAAAATTGAGACGCGATTATTTCCACAACCCTTGGTCTACTATTTCTGTCGTGGCAGCAGTTGTTCTCCTCATATTCACTGGCGTTCAAACCTTCTCCTCAGTTTATCAACTTCATGATTAAGTGACTCTTTCTTCATTCGATCTGTCGACTCTAGACCAGCTTTTTCTTTGGAAGGAATAATGCACTAATGCAGTGTGTGTGCTTTGTTGTTTCAAGTGATATCCCAGTATTATTGTTGAGTTGCTAGTAGAGTGCTTGCTTCGTTTGCTAGGGTCGTTGAAATGTATTTGCTACTTTCGTTGTTATAATAAGGAAGGAGTTCCATTATTGGAGGAGGAGATTTCTCTAGATCTATCTCCTCTCTTTGGCTCCTCTAAATTTGTAACTTATTTAGTTATTCTAATATATATCCACTTATGTTTGCGATCTTCTTTTTCTTCATATTCAAACATTGTGCCAGTTAACTGTATCTTCTATTACATATCATCTATTACTTTCATTTTTGAAGCTAAAATTGATCAATTAATCAATATTGTATAGTTATATTAATTAACTATATCTTCTATTGCATCTATAAGGATTTCAGATGTATATCCTCATATTAGGCGCTCTCATTATACACGCTGTCAGATTTGCATCATTCAAATCCACAACAGTGATGTATATGAACACTTGGACACAGACATAACCAATGTTTCATACATATCTCAGTTCAATTGTGTTCAGTTGTCGAATCTAGAGATGCATGGGATGGTTGATATTCAGTTGTTACTCTGTATATGTGTACTTTTGGTAACTGGTAGCAAAGACTCAAAATGATGCTAGTGTTGGTAGTTGGAGTTTGTACAGTTCATGCTAATTCCTTAAACAAACTAGTATATACTATATAGCTAGCCTCAGTTCAATTTCAAGCCTTGCTACCAACACTCACATATGCAGGGGCAGCTCATAGATATCATATAGAGAAACAAACTAAATGTCTGATGTATCTGGTATCATGTGACATTTTAGCATAGGTGATTATGCTTAAGTTGGGTATGGGCCTCTAGTAGAAAGTGGCTTAATGGGGAGATTCAAGGATACAGATATTGCTCCACCAGCTTCATGTTGGTGCTCCACCAGCTTGAATTGTGGAGTTTTAACTCCAAATGAAGTTTGAAAATTAAAAACTGATGTTCGAAAGATGATCCCATTTATGTTGTGTGCATTGGCAAGTAACCAGCCAAACTAAGCCAGCGACCAAAATTATAATACAACCCAAGATTGTGGCAACTTATCTCATTGGTACCATATCAATTTGTCTACTAATAACGCAGTGGGGAGTCATTGAAAATCCCAATTCACTTACTTCATCCTGTGTTGGTTTAAGAAGAAGAAGATTAATTCTCATATTCAGCCCTCCACTAACTGAACTGATCAATCTTGGTCAATATTGTAACTAGCTTACATTAGAACATGGATTACACCAATGCCACTAAGTAAACATATGTTTAATATTGCTATATTTTTGGTTCCTCCTCACCAGTAAGCTTCTGGGCAGTTCATCAATGAAAATTGACACCCCAGGTGGATTTAGTTGTTTAATATGTTGATATCAAATTGCTGTTTTCAAAGAAGGAAAGGAGTCAACTCTTTAAAAGCAACAAAGATTGTAAGTTACTTCTTGTAAACAAGACCGATATATAAACAATGTTAGCATAACAACCTTATTAAACCTCATCTCAGAAGTTAATGGGTGTCATAGACTCATAGTTTCGGGTGCTTGCATTACTCAGAATGCGTGGCGTGAAGGTTAGATAACAAGACAAAGTTGTATTGTATTCTAGACCTGAAACTCTAGATACGTGAGCATTTAGATTAGTTAAATGTGAGAAACACAAGAAATTTATTCAATTTTAGATACTGTCTAATCTGACAGATAACCTTCATAAGCTTGAAAGTGAAGTGAGCATGACTGCATGAGTAAGTATGACACTACCACATCAACATACCAAAGCTAAACCTGTTTATCTTTCTGTTTTTGAACTGAAGCTAAAGCTGTTGAGATGGTATAGTCTTATAATCATGAAAGAAAATATCTATTGGAATTCAGTAACTTCATAACAGAAGGTAAAAACATGTAAGGCTGAGCTTGGGGCAAGAATTAGTAGCTCTTACCTAACTTGCTTACTTGTATACCAATAGGAATTGGTCCTAGTCAAAGACACAGATCCCTTAATGGCCCATAATTTGAAGTAGGCAACAATTTCAAAGTGCATTAACAAGTTCTTTATGGCCATGATTTTTCTTGTCAAACTTGCAAAGTCCCACTCTTGGCCAAATGAGTGTCTGTCCTGTTCTCCTTTCCATTTCACAACAATGTCCCATCTCTAAAGTCTCAGTTTTTCTTAGTGATAGTATTTAAAGATGTGACAATTAATCAGCATCACACCCTTCAATTAACATCACAACAATGTCTCAACTCTCACGCTACAACACACCCTTCAATTTCCTGGAAGTAACAATTAAGATGTGCATGTAATTAGTCAGCCTATAGAAGTATAGAACAAACACAAATGTGAATTGCATCATTGTAAAGGTTGAAGGAAAAACCAATGAACCTAGATGGCTACATTGGACATGTTTTCAGGGTAACTGGGTAAGGCAAATGAACCCCAACTTTTAACAATAACCATAGACCCCAACCCACACAACAATCTTACAGTATCAGTTTCATAAATAACACAATAGCCAAAAAGATAAACAGGGTAAAGATCAAGACGTAGCATCAACTTGAACAAACAAATAGCTGCCGAGGAACTTCTTTTATTTTGGACCAGAAACTCAATTTTTTAGCACTTCAACAAATGTGTAAGTGAAAGCATCAATGTGCTAAATACTTTTTATTCGGGTTTGAGTTACCATTGATTTTATTAGGAAAGATCTAACAGAAAATCACCTAAACAGAAACGAAAATAGATAAGAAGTACAAAAATCAAGATCATAATGAAAAGAACTCATAAGATTTCAAATGTGAAGGTCAAAGTATATGAGAGACGAATTAAGCAAAAAAATTGGAATATACATGGCTGAAAGCTGAAGCAAAGGATTTGCAACTCACTAGTCTCCCATTTTGAAGAGCCTCATCAAGAACAACCTTGAAGAAGCTGGGAGTCCTCACTGCCGTCACTGGAAAGGTTACACTTTTGCTGTCATGCCTGTTTGAAGAAGCCATTTTAGAGTAATCCCCAGACTGTTTGCTGTTCTTCAAAAATGTAAAGTAGTTGAAGAGGCTTTATGAAAAAAGAGTTTACCTTGGTCATTGGCACTCTTGCAAAGAACATAAAATGTGTAATTATTTTTGAACCTAAACAAGAAGTTTCATCCAAATAGGTATGGATATTACTACTTCACAAAACCACCTGGAATTAGTAACCTAGCTTATTGATCATCCTCACTTCAAAGCTTCCACATGGTTGTCAGCAGTATTACTAGTCCTCATTGAACAGCAGGAAGCACATCACCTGTGCCATTTTTCCCTGTGTCCAATATGTGCCATCAACAAAAACCTGACACATAGAATCCCACTCGACATGACCTAACAGAGTTTAACGTGATAAATATTTTCATTTTACAAAAAAAAAAAATACAAACTCTCGACTCTTAATACAGAGCTTCAGAGCTTCAAGTATTCAACACTATCCAGAATTCTCGTCAGAGTGTCAGACCCATTACAAATATCAAAACCTCAACCCTCCATCTTGGTCTCAACCCATCTTGGACTAGAATTCATTATATTTTTCATCTTCATTTCGTTCACCAGGAAATAAATAAAAGAAATTAGATGAAGATATATATGCATAATGCATCTCATCATCTCATGAACCCAGGACTAGTCATCATTCATCAAATTGCCATTAGTACGGAGCTTAGAGGTAGTTATGCCATATCATGAACCCAATTGCTTTCTCTCTCCTCCCCCTCTCCTTCCTCCGACGTTATTGGCCTCACCCCTTAGCCCCCTCTCCCCACCGGCACCGGTGCATCTACAACAACCCGGTCTGATTTTTCAATTAATCAACTGCTCCATGAAGATGAAGAACAAGTAGTCGCCGTCGAATTCGATACTCGGCTCGATTTACCCTACGACGATCCAAATGATAAACATGTGGGTCTCGATATTGATAGCTTGAATTCGATCAAGCCCGCCAAACCAATTGAGCAAGATGTGGATTTGAGGATCGGGACGGCAATTACGGCATGATTTGCAGATATAAGGTAGTTTTTATTGATCGAAAAAAATGCTTTCTCTATGGAAGAGAAGAGAAAAGGGGGAGAATACTGGGAAGTAAGACAGGTGTCGGAATTTGATAGCTGGCACAGGTTTGACATTGGGTTTTTGGGCATAGCAGATTTCCTTCCTGATCAGCAAAGAGTGACAGAAGTATTGTGATGTGGAAAGGCTTCATGATCCCAACAGCAAGCTGAAAGCTAGGATGCTAATATGCACATATTGAACATGTGAACACTAGTCCCTACTGCTACAAGATCATGTTTGGTTACATGCTGATTATCTGTGCATCACATTCTAATTTCATCAAATAGCGGGTGATCTTAATCTGTAAAAAGGATGTAGTAAGTTTTATCCTGATAGTAATTGCTAGTCTTTCATAAAAGTACATTGTTCTGGGTATGTTTCAGAATCATAAATAGGTACAATTCCTCTGTTCTTTCTTTTGGCAGGAGTTGTGTAACGACCACCGCTTTTCTTTAGTGGGCTTCAGTTGGGCTGGATCTTCTTTTGAGATATTGGGCTTTGATGAAGGACCAATTGTGAACTCTGGACCCAATAGCCCATATATTATGCATACAGTTTGCCCCGCCTCCACGGCATCATAGAAGAACTGCATGCGCTGGCGTCAGAAACGGAGTTCTCTATTTGCACAAAAACGACGGCAGCGGAGTTTAACAAAACCAAGAAGGGCAAGAAAGAAAAGATGTAATGTCCTGCAGCTTGTTAAGTTCTTAAGAGAAAATGGAGAATGAAGAATTTTACGTATTGATAATGTTTCCATTATGATGTAAGTTATGAATATAAACTATTGCAGTCCTAGTGTCCTAGATCAACGTACGTTTGTTGATTTGTGGTTAGTGAACAAGTTCGAATGAAATGAGACCAACCTTCTCCGGCCATCATCTATATATTAGTGACCAAACACCAAATACTCCTTCAATCATTCTCGTCTTCAATCTTACCCTAAACCAGTCCCCTACACCCATATACATCCTCACTTCAAAGCCTCCACATGCATGGTTGTCAGTAGTAGTAGTATTCGTCCTCATTGAACAGCAAAGAGTGCCATAAATATTGTGATGTGAAAGGCTAGCTTCATGATATCCCAACAACAAGCTGAAAGGAAGCTAATGTATATCCACACATTGTACATGTGAACTAGTCCCTAATATGTTCTTCCAAAAAAAGTAGTCCCTCCTATAATAAGTGTGTAACCATGTGCTATTAAAACCCAATCGATCAAGTCGAGTCCCCACATTAAATTTTCATTGATTGCTATCTGGCTAATTAAGCAGAGTGGGGAATACATAATGTTCAAATCGTCACAGTCTCAACTATATCTTTGAAATTAAAGCCAAACTGCTCAGCTAATAAAAACCCAATCAAGTCGAGCTGTCACCACCAACAAATTTTTTGACCGGTGTTATTAACTTAATTATTACTGTGATAAAAACTTGATTAGGTGATTGGAACGAAGACGAAGACTTGGAACAGTACTTGTAGCTTATATATATATGTATAGCCCCTGATGAGGAATTGGTACCTGGTACTTAGTGCTTCTATTACTAAGAAAACCAGTATCTCTTTCATCTGCCAACTCCAAGAGCACGAGTAAAATAGTAGTATATCTTGAGCAATCGGGTTCCCAGCTCTTGGCTTCTTCATTACACACAAGGTGCGTACGCTTGATCACTGACTTGATCATGGATTATCTTTGTTCAAATTCTATATTTTAAGACATTATTTAGATTTTACTACGATGTTTTTTTGTTTGTTCGAAATCTTAGTACAATGTTTGTTTATAATAAAGTTTAATTACCAACTGCTGTTAATCGAACATATTGTATAACAATTTGCTTTTTATTGAACTGAACAAATTTTTGTTGTTGTTAGAAGCTCACGCATGCATGCATCAATTTTAATGTTCCAAAATTACTGATTAATATGATAGTCATGTTGAGTTTCACACCCTCACACAACTGAGTTAGTGGATTGAGATGGAGAAAACCCAAAACACAGAGTTCTATATTTTTGAGAGAGACGTACGTTGTACTTGTATCATGTTGAGTTTCACACCCTCACACAACTGAGTTAGTGGATTGAGATGGAGAAAACTCAAAACAGAGTTCTGTATTTTTGAGAGAGACGTATGTATTGAATGTCCTAGAGGGGGCAACTTTTCGCTCTATCCCGCGCATAAGGATTACAAAGATTATCATGTTTGATGTGAGACTAAGTTATGTAAATAAAATTATAAGTACTGAAAGTAAAAGATATATAACACCAATATGTTTTTTACTCGCAGAAACCCTGCAACCAGAGAGAAAAATTGTGTGTCTCTAACTCTTGAGAGATAAACTTTTCCACTATTGTAAAAACATTTCTTACAAGACTCATAACTCAGAGGATGACACGACGCTTAGCCATCATATCTAGTCTACCTACTAGCACTCAACTGAACTTGCTCTCTTGTCACTCAAGTGTTTTACACATAACACTATTCTAAGCTTCTAAGCAGAATTTAACTAACGCCTTTAACTAATTCTCAAAGACAGCTTCACCAGGTTGTTGCATCACCTAGACAGACCTCAAGGTATGCAAATAAATGCACAATGATATGAGTTTGAAAAGGTTTTGGTGCTCAGCTCTAAGATTGACAATCACAAAGAAGACTTAGAGATAAATGAGCAATTAGCAAAATGCTAGACTCAATGGTAGAAAACAAGAAAAACTATTTTCAACAGCCAAAGAGTAAGAGAGACCTTGCTCTCTATTTATAGGCCAAGTGCAAAGCTATGAGAAAGCAAGCACGTTAGCCACATTAACAAAGCTTCTTTTGGACTTTAGCAACTTGTCTGAAAAACTAGGATAGATAGGATAATAGGGATCCTTCCGGTCACAAGACAAAAGCTGAGATAGACTTCCCTAAAGGGAATGAAGCTAAAAGAAAAAGACAAATGGTTTTATAAAACTTAATAGCAAATACATCAACAGTCTGTAATAAAAAGAAATAAATCCCAAGTCATAAAATGAGCTTCATATTCTATAAGCTTGTTTTCATTTCTTTTCCGCCATTTATTACAGGTTTGAGAGCTCGATCCTATGCTAAAACTATAGCTATGGAAACAATTCAATGCAAGTTGAGTTTATAAGATGAAACCGAATTAGATTAATATCCAACTTTGAATGAGATATAAGGATCATGAACTGTAAAAAAGATTAAACAAATGGATGGAAAGGGGAAGAATATTCAAGAATAGATCTTGAATCAACTTCTAACAGACAAACTATTTGTTTTCTAGTGATTCATATCACCAGATCATCATATGATACCATTCTAATCATTGAAAGCCTCAGCAGATGTCCATCAGTTCAGTTAACCTCTTCAATTCTAGTTGCTTTTCATATGGAATGAAAAGCGATTACATTACCCAGTCAGTAAATATATTAACCACACATTCCTCAATCAAAGAGACAGCATTTCAATTTATAACCCCTTCTCATACAATTATAATTATATAATCATATTCCCGTCTGGTCCCGTATGGAATCAACATGTCACAGTACTAAGAGAAGAAACTAGTTTAGCACACATATAGCCTGACCTGTATCTCATCAAAACAAAGAATGCTGCCACCCTTTTGATCTGCCTGCCGATCTAGGAGAAGTTTATCTGCTACAGCTGGAAGGATGTTTTTCATCTGAACCTGTTGTTTGTAGTTCTCTTCTGCAGCTACCCACTCCTTGACCTTTGAATCAAAGGATAGACTCATTATCCAATTGGCAATACTGGACGGCAACGACTTATCTGCCACTTGGTTTTTTCCAAGTCTGATGCATCTGTTCATTAATTTTCAACATAGCCTGCAAATACAAATCAAGGGTTTAACTTACATTATCAATGGTCAACTTAGAGAGAAGACAATCTATATCTATATCTTCACATTTCAAAAACACAAAAAGTAAGTAAAGATGAGTATGAACAGTTAAGCTTCATTCAAAACCCCACCTCATGAAAGTCATATCTCTTTCGATGCTTAACAATTCCTTCGGTGGCACTATAGAACATGTCCATAAGCATTGTCTTTCCTGTTCAGAATATCAAACTTTGATTCATACATCCACACCTTTACTTTCCAGATAGAACATACACACAATACAGAACCATACCGCTTCCAACATTGCCATAAATATACAGTCCATTTGGCGCAGCAGGAGCAGTTGGACGCCGACCAACAACAGAATCCAACTTCCTCTCCCGATTAAGGTACGACACCCATTTCCCAACTCCAGGTTCTACATTCTCAGGTCTTTTCCTGTTCCAAAACAAATTCACAACATTAATAAAAACACACATTCAAAGAGGTACAAATTCGCTAAGCATTTTCGATAATGTAGCTTACTTGGACATCCATCTCCCGAAAACCTTATCCCCTTGGTTGTTCCCTCAATCATCCTTCTGCTTACCCTCAGCTTCCTCCATCAAAATCCTCCTCCTCTCATTCTCTCTCTTCTTCTCCCAATTGGCCAAACTTGTCTATACAAAAAATTTAAAAATTTAAAAAAATTCAAGCTTTGAATTCTCAAACTTCCAAAACTGACCTCAAAATTCTTACATGATACTCCTCCATATCTCTCTCATACTTCTCTAACCTCCCCAGCAAATTCTCCAGCTGCGAAGCCACCGCTTCTTGGTTCGGATCATGCTGTAGCTTCCCTTGCTCTACTAAGCTCCTGTACTGCGTCAATGGCCCTAAAAACCACAAACCCTATCAGCATCCAGAAATCATAATCGCACAGGAAAAAAAAAAAAAAAAAACCTGCAAGCTTTTCGGAGCTGGAAACAGCTCGATCACAGTAGCAGCGAATCGCATTGACGCGGGAGCTGGGCTTTGGGCCGCGGCGAAGCCCAAATAGGATCGCGGAGATCGACGAAGCTTTTCTCATTCTAATTCGATCAAAACTTTCAGCAGTGACGTTTCAGAATAGAAAAGCATTCCGGAAAGTGAGGATGGAGACGAAGAGGGCGACGTAGCTGATTTTCCGACCAGCCACGTGGAAAGTGTAGGAGGTTGGTAGGGGAAAACGACAATGATTGCGTCGTCGTTTTTCTCTTCCCAGTCCCTAATATTTGTCTCGTCTGTTTGATTAGTGATAGCCGTTCTGAGTCTGATCATCAAAACCAGAGAGGCCGAGCAGAGCTGCTTAGCTCTACTCCAGCTCTGCGACGTCGTTCCGAAGCTGACGCAAATCCAGGCCCACATTGTCAAATTGGGCCTCAGGAACAATCCCTTGGTGCTGACCAAGTTCGCCGCCACCGCCTCCGACCTCAAAGCCGTCGACTACGCCTCTTCCGTTATTTTCTCGCCGGATTCCGATTCGCATTTATACGATGCTTTTCTATACAATACCATTATCAGAGCTTACGCTCATACCAGTCACGCGAAGCGTAAAGCTTTGTGGTTTTACAGGGTGATGGTTAAAGGTGGAGTCTTGCCTAATAAATTTACCTACCCTTTTGTTCTTAAGGGCTGTGCTGGAGTTGGGGACTTGAATTTGGGGAAGTCGGTTCATGGGTCGGTTCATGCGTGTACTGATTTGGGTGCGCTAGAGCTTGGGAAGTGGGTGGAGTCCTACATTGAGAAAGAGGGGATTCAGAAGAGTGTGGAGCTTTGTAATGCACTGATTGATATGTTTGCGAAATGTGGCCATGTTGATAAGGCGTTGAAGCTGTTTAAGAGGATGAGTGGGAGAACAATTGTTTCTTGGACTTCTGTGATTGATGGTTTGGCAATGCATGGGCGCGGGGAGGAGGCTGTTGGATTGTTTGAGGAAATGATTGGAGATGGGGTGGAGCCGGATGCTGTTGCGTTTATAGGACTGCTTTCGGCTTGTAGTCATTCGGGGTTGGTTGATGAGGGGAAGAGGTACTTCAATATGATGGTGGAAAGATTTGGTTGTGTGCCTAAGATAGAACACTATGGATGCATGGTGGATATGTTATGCAGGGCTGGACGTGTCAAAGAGGCATTGGAGTTTATTCGTAAAATGCCTATTAAGCCAAATCCGATAGTTTTGCGAACGCTGATCAGTGCTTGCCGTGCGCATGGGGAGCTTAAGCTTGGAGAGAGCATCACCAAAGAGTTAATCAGGGCTGAACCTATGCACGAGTCAAATTATGTCCTGCTGTCCAACATCTATGCAAAAATGAACCATTGGGAGAAGAAAACCAAGACTAGAGAGGCGATGGACAAGAAAGGGATGAAAAAGATCCCTGGGAGCACTATGATTGAGCTAGATAATGAAATTTATGAATTTTTGGCGGGAGATAAATCGCATAAACAGTCCAAAGAGATTTATGAGATGGTGGATGAAATGGGGAGGAAGATGAAGAGGGCTGGCTATGTTGCCACTACATCAGAGGTTTTGCTAGATATTGATGAAGAAGATAAAGAATATGCTTTAAATAGGCATAGTGAAAAGTTGGCCATTGCCTTCGCCCTTCTGAACACGCCACCGGAACTCCTATTCGCATAGTAAAGAATCTGCGGGTTTGTGAGGACTGCCACTCTGCTACTAATTTCATCTCTAAGATTTATAATCGAGAAATAGTGGTGAGGGACCGAAACAGGTTTCACCATTTCAAGAATGGTCTGTGCTCCTGTAAAGGTTTTTGGTGACAAACTGATTACAATTTCACGAGTATTATTTCATTTTCTGAATTGCGCTTGTCTGGTAACTGCAATGATGGAGACCCCGATCACCATATCCTAACTATTCTTGATACGTTGCTCTTGTAACTCTGTTTTCATAACAGGAAATCTGTGTTCTCATTCCAGGGGATATCCGTACTCAACTCTTTACATACAAATTCATAGCTGATGGCTTCTGTCTACTGTAGATTTGTGAGGGAACTATGAAGGTTTGGGTTGCACTATGGAAAAGAACGTTGTCCAAAACGATCATGCACGAGTTGGAGATTTCTTATCCATCACAAATGATATAGAAACAAATAGACAAAAGAAAATGCAACTTTTTTTTTTGGGTAAATGAATTCATTTAAGGGGCAAAGCTCAAAAGACCATGATAGAGTACATATCAGTAATAAGAAAAGTAATCAAGCAACTAATCTCAATGAGAGCTAGCAATAGCTGACTATCCTTAAAAACTTAAAAGACTAAGAACATAGACCCAATAAGTGGCCCAAATCATTACAAAACCCTAGCAACCAAGGAGGGTGGTCGAACTCACGATTCCGTAATGATGTTCCCTTGTGTTATGAATCAGAGAATCTTCCTTGGACAAGCTAGGAATATGTGAGAGTTAGTGTTCTTCGATTAAGTCTTTCCTTAAAAAGCCACGTGAATAGCATGTGCTGCTGTGAGATATTTTGCAATTAGGGTTTATGTGCCAAGTTAGATGTTGGACAAGTGGCAAGATCTGAATGCTCCATTGTGAGTATATATGTCTGAA
The DNA here is from genome assembly GCA_010134655.1 of Fragaria nilgerrensis. Taxonomy (NCBI): domain Eukaryota; kingdom Viridiplantae; phylum Streptophyta; class Magnoliopsida; order Rosales; family Rosaceae; genus Fragaria; species Fragaria nilgerrensis. The sequence continues at coordinate 27,448,827 of CM020978.1, read as the reverse complement.
TGTAAACTTGCTGCCGCAATCAATGAATCTTTTGCATTTGTTTTGACTTCCATTTCCTTTTCTGTACGTTCTTAGCTTTATTAGCTAGGGTTCCAGATCCCTATTACCGTGCCAATCAAATCTCAAATCACAGACCATAGGAGACCCGATATGCAAATTCTCTTCACCAAAAGATAATGCAGCTTGCGGTCCCAGCGGAGGTAGCTTTACAACGATGATTGTCGAGGGTATTATTTATTCCAATCATTGTGTTTGTGCCATTACTCATTAGTGAGAGAAATAAACTCCATTTCTACCTACCTTATCGTTCTATGAGTGGAGATCGCAGCCACCCAGCAAAGGCAACAACACACTTCCATACTTGCATACATTGCTCCAAGGTGTGACTTCGACTTGTTTCTTTGAGTTGCAAATTCATTCCTTTCTTTTCTTTGTTGATCTGTTATGTCCTTTACTCCTTTTTGTAGAATCTCATATTTTTCATGATACTTAAATTTAGAAGTAATTAAGCATGTTGGGGGAACACTTGCTCTGATCAAATTATATTTTCTTCTTTCATTTATATTTGAACTTTTTTAACACAGTAAACATTTGGTTCAGTTGTGCTCACTGTAAATTTTAAAAACAATTGATGAAGAAATTTTTGGCCAAATCATCTCAAATGGTGTTGATCGATAATGAAAGACTAGTTGATGACTGCTTGCAGTGTCAGTATTGTCATAGTTAAGAGCGAAATGAGCGACAACAATGGATCTACTTCTACTCCACCAAATGACACAGAAAAGGCGTCTACTCCATTAGAAATTTTGATAGGAGAGAGGCTGGAACAGTTGGCTCCCGTATCTGCTTCATGTTCTATTTACAGAGTTCTGGAAAGAATAAGGTGTCTAAATCCAAATGTCTACGCTCCCAAGGTAGTCTCCATTGGCCCATTACACCATGGTAAGGAAACCTTACAGGACATGGAAGAGCACAAATACAGGTACCTAAAAGAATTTCTACATCGCACCCAGGAAAATTTGGAGTGTTATATACAAAAGATAAGGTCACATGAAGAAAAATTGCGTAGTTATTATGAAGAAACCACTAAATATAGCAGTGATCATTTCATAAAGATCATTCTTGTGGATTCTGCATTCATCATCGAGCTCTTGTTGAAGTATAATTTCGGGGATGCAGCTAGCGCAGACCGGATAATAAGAGCACCAAAGATAGACGACATCAGTTCTGATTTGCTTTTGCTTGAAAATCAACTCCCATTTTTCATTCTTGAGGATCTTTTTGATCCAGACAAAGTTAATACGAGCAATCATGGTGAGAGTGAGAAGCTTTCATTTATTCAACTCTGCCGAACTTTCTTTAAACAAGAATTAGAGGCAGTTGGAGTGGACTGCAATTTGGAGAGGGTAAATTCTTCTGAAGTAAAAGGAGAACATTTCCTTGACATCATAAGAAATTTATGTCTGCCACCAGAACCTGAAGTTGGAGGGACTTGCAACCCTGCAGCCATTGTTGCACCAAGCATCACAGAGCTACACCGAGCTGGAGTCAAGTTAAAAGTGCGATCAACCAGAAACTTGTTTAGCATACGGTTCGAAAATGGAATTCTAGAAATTCCAAAGTTAACCATTTCTGATGATTCGGAGCGTATATTAAGAAATCTTGCTGCATATGAGCAATGTCATTACTTCCATCGCAGGATAGCGGATTATCTTGACCTCTTGGATAGTTTTGTAAACACCCCTAACGATGTGGAGTTGCTTGTCAAGTACGGAATTGTTACAAACGTTTTTGGTGACAGTAGTGAGGCGTGTTCTATTATTAACAGCCTTTGCAAAGGGTTGTATGGGGATAACAATAACTTCTATTTTTCTACTCTATATGAAGACCTACACAAGCACTGCAAAAAGCCCTGGAACAAATGGAAGGCAAATTTGAGGCAAAATTATCTGAACACGCCATGGGCAATTGTTTCTGTTGTTGCAGCTGTTTTTCTAATCATACTTACTCTCACACAAACGGTGTGTGCTCTTATCTCTCTCTGAGTCAAGTATCAACAATAACCACATCACATCTCTCACCTTGCCCTAGCTTTTTCCATCAAACTAAGTCCATGTCGATCTTCAAGAAATTATGTATTCCTAATTTGGTATGTTGGTATGTTTTGTTGTAAAGTTCAATCTTCCTAATTTCTGTTTATGTCAATTTTTAAGTCTGGCTTGTAGAAATGAGGTTTCCTCTCTTGTATCTTGTTTCTTTTTTGTCTCTGGGGTAAGGTTTATGCAGCACTGATCACCTGGTCAGTGATTGACCACCAGCTGGTGGTCAGCTGCCGTCGGATCTGACCGGCCAGGTACTGTTTGGCCAGATCCGACGGCAGCTGACCACCAGCTGGTGGTCAATCACTGACCAGGTGATCAGCACCGAAGGTTTATGTCCCCCTCCGTGTAATCTTTTCTTCTTTTTCTTTTTAATAAATATCTTGGTTTGGTCTGCGGTTAATAAAAAATTGGAGTGAAAAATCCTAATGTACTGGTAGGAGACATATCAGGTGTACTGAACTCTCTTGTCATACCAGTGGCTCTTTACATAAAATGTGAAGGCTGATGGATTTTGTCAGTTGTAGGTTTTGTGCAATTAAGCACTTGAGGTTTTGCTTGCTTTGTTGAAAAGAAAACATTGTCCATAATGACAAAGATAGAAATTCTTAATCCCAGATCATGGACTTGCTGGCCTTATTTGTTATTTTGTTTGTTTGTTTGTTTGCTTGTTTTTTTTTTTTTTTTATATATATTTTTAAGGAAATAACTAGAGGAAACATATTGAAGTATAAGAACCTACATGCATCATTTTGCTATCAGCCTACATACATCTTTGAAAATTGAGATCGATAATTATGTACTTCAGGCTGCTGCTGAATCAGCTCGAGGCCTTGAGCACAATAGCATCCCCTGCCTTCAAATCATTATCTCTTGAGAATTTTGTCCAACCGCCATGGATTCTTGCATAGTCGTTTTCCCCGCACCGGCTGACTGTGCATTTAGCACACCAAGTTCCCCCATTTGGAATATGTAGGTTTACACTGCGACTGAGGTGTCCTTGAAAGATGCATTGATGAACAAAGAACTCTTGGATTTTCTGCAAACATAGCAAAGGATGAACAAATACAACTGAGTCAAATCTGTATGCTTTATCATTTTTAAGGAATGTGGTTATCAAAGGATTGGCAATGTATGACAAGTGCAATTTGACAGCAAGAAATGGACGTCGGAGTGGAATCTACTAGCTCTTGAAAATGTTGTTAAGACAAGCGTGACCCGTGGATCTTCCTTGTACCGATATTGTCTAAACTTAACCACCTTTAAGGTATTGGGTTTTAATCACAAAAAACCTCGGTACAATTAGGAATAATTCACTCACTTATTAGTTATATTTTAGAGAAAATTAGATAAAAACCCAAAATACTATACATTTTTTAAGATAAACCCATACATATTTTTCTTTTATTTTACACCCACTCCACATAAGCAAACATACCATATTGAGCAAATGTCTATAATTAATAGTTTTCTTCATTTTTCGGTTTCTCTAATTTTCCCTTCAGACATTAGAAAGCTAAATTTGATATATTTCTCAATTTTAGCATCAATTTTTAACTCAAATACTAGCTAAAATTTAGTTGGATTTAACTTTGTCATAATCAATTACATTCTTTAATTTCTTACTTTGTTATTACTAACTTAAGTATATATATATATATTTTTTTTTAACTATATCAGGCAGTGTTTTGGTATCAGAGTCAAAACGGCCTGATATAGTTAATCATCAAAAATCTCCAACCCCAGGTGACGGATTACCGCTTAGGAGTGGCTCTGGAGTTTATCTCCTATCATTTATATTAACTTCTCAATCCCCAGGTGGCGGACTACCGCCTATGAGTGGATCATGAGTTGATATATTTTCTTTACTTATTTTGGGAAGAGTTCTGATTCCTGTCTCTTAAATTTAAGGATTTTGGTTTTAATTTCTTTTCCTTATTAAGCCTATTATTCTCTTCAACCAAACAATAAGTCCAGGTCCAAACACTAAGTCCCAGGTGAGACATGAGCGGATGTGGCATGAGCGGTGTAGAGTGAGTAATAGTCTTTAGGATCTTAAATCCTCCTATTCTTTTAGTTTTGACCCAGTTTTTTCTTCTCTTCCCAAAATGAGTCGACTATTTAGATCTAACTCAGTCACTTCTATTTCGTCTAGGTCCTCCCTCAATAGAATCTCAGATATAGTCAACGAAGAACAAATAGAGTTCAGTCAAACGATAACATAGACATGAATGACTGGAATATTCCTAAAATTCCTAGTCATGAAATTTACAAGAAAAAATGGAGTATTTCTTCATTCAAAAGTGAACACCATATTAAATCTGTAGAACAATTTTATGCTCTTAGTAAACAACATGAAACCTGCCAACTTTTTAGTCCTGAATCAATTAAAAAACATAGAAAAGATGGTCATAATTTCCTCCATATTGGATTAGTCCAAATCGGTGTTAAACATTTAACTAGAAAAGGTCTTAATGCCTCTATTCTCTTATGTTTAAGAGATGCAAGGTTTACTGATTTTAATGACAGTACCCTTGGATTAATTGAGTCAAGTCTGTTTAATGGTCCAGTTCATTTCAATTGTTTCCCAGATATTACCATTAGCCTTAGTGACCCTCATATCCTAAAAGATTTAACCCTAAATGTTAAAACTTCAGGTTATCATGTTCTTGAAGGTACCCAACCTTTAGCCTTAGTTTATAGAATCCATTATAAAGTCACTGACACAAATATGAATTTCCAAGCTATTAGTAAAAGCCCTAAAAACCATACTCTCTTAAATCAAAGCAGTCAAGAAAACACTAACATTAGCGTTCCACATACAATCAGATGGTCAGATGTCCATCTTCCTTCTGAATGGTCTCTCACTAGTGAGAATCAGCCATCCAATGCGCAACATAGTCTTCTGATTTAGACTGTATTCAACAATTTAATGATGGCACAATAAGAATTAATTTTCAAAACTCCAAGATAAATCAAAATTCAAGAATTCAAGAAATATGAAATTCCTCTAGACATTCTTTCGTCACTGGTAGACATTCATTTGCTGGATCAACTACAGCCGAAACAATGTCTAGACGAGATTATGATTTGGATAAAGAAATTAAAAATATTAGGATTAAAGAATTAGAAGAAGAATTACAAAAGCTCAAAATTAAAAACATCAGAACTACTTCCCAAGTTAGTTACCCAAATTATACAGAAAATGAATCTCAAAATTTTTCAATCACGGATGAAGATCAAACTTCTCCCACTGCTTCTGATTTTTTAGTTACTCCCCCACTAAATCCTCAATTAAGCACACTTACCCAGCCTTTCGTAATCACCTATTCTAGATTAGATAAACATCTTGAATCAAAAGAAAATATCCTTAGGAGAAACCTCTATAGGATAAAGTTTCATTTCATGGATCAACGAAAGCAATTACTTAGTGATTGGCAAACATTTATGCTTGAAACAAAAACTGAAATATTCTTCCTTGATTTTATAGATCAATTAAACAATCAAAAAATTATTCAAACATTAACAAAAGTAAGATGAAAAACCTTCACTAGCTCTATCGTTTATAGTCATCCTCCTGTTGAAACAATATTAATTGATCATCTTAACAGTCCAATTATAGCCTCACCTTTTAAAATCGTTGTAGAAGATCCAGAAACTAAGAAACCAAACCCAGAAACTAAAAAAATTATTGAACAGAACAATTACACAAACCAGAGTCTACAATTACACAAACCAGAGTCTAGTAACCGTAGGAGCCTAATTAGATAAAATAGAAACAAAGGTTGACAACATATCCTCTAAAGTCAATATTTTACCACAAACTAAATCAGAAACTTCTTTAGTTCATTTCAGTGAATTAAATAAACCTATCTTGAATCCTACTTCTTCGATTCAAAAGATCGAACAAATGTTATAAAAATTAAAAACTGAAACACCTAAACCGAGTAGAATTACAGTAATTCATACCCAACAAACCTCTTTATCCATTTCATCCGATAGCGATTCTAGTAACACTAGCCAAATTACAAAATTAAACCAAATATTTCAAACTTTAAATATAGAACCCTTAAAACTAGACAAAATAGTTCATCCAAAAAAGTGACATTTTAAAACTTGGACATAACGTCCTCTCCCTTTGGATATACAACCTAGTAATCATTTTAATAATCAATTCTCCATTTCTTCTGATAAAACTTACGAATGGAACATTGATAATTTAACAGAATAAGAAATCTTAAATAAATTACATCACATGTCTATGGCAGCCAATAACTATGTCACTAATCATAATTTCAGCCAGCCTGAAATCATTGACATACTCTCCTCAGGATTTACAGGAATGCTTCATTCCTGGTGGGAAAAACATCTCACTCCTGATTATAGATCATCCATTAAACATGCCATCAAACGTGATGAAGATAAGATTCTCATCTTTGACGATCGCACAGGAATGAGAATTTCTGATGCTGTTAATACTTTATTTTACACGATTATCCAACATTTCATAGGAACCTTAAGTGTCCTACCTTAAGTGTCATATCTTAAGTGATTTCAAATGGTACAAAGATATTTTTATTTTTCGAGTTATGCTCAGAGACGATAGTAACCAACCATTTTGGAAAGAAAAATTCATAAATAGTCTTCCAAAATTATTTGCTCATAAAATCAGGCAAGTCCTTAGTAATGAAACAAGTCACATTAACTATGATTTTTTAAGTTATAGAAATATAATTACAGTTATCCAAAAAGAAGGATTAAAAATGTGTATAAATATGAAACTAAATGCTCAAATGAAATTAGATAAGAAAACAGCTAAATATGAACTAGGAAATTTTCGTGAACAATATGGCTTACCTCCCTTACCTCCTTCAAGGAGAAAAAAGGCAAGCAATAAATTTATTCCATATCATTCAAAAAGAAAATTTACACCCTATAAAAGTAACTTTGAGCCAAACAAATTTTATTCCAAAAACAAATTTCGCAAAAATTGGTCCAAGAAACCAAATCGCCAACTAAAAAGTAAATCTTTCTATAAAAGTAAAACTAAATGTTTTAAATATAATAAGAACGGTCACTTTGCAAATAACTGTCTAGTTAAAAGTACTATTAATCAACTCAAAATCAGTCGATCAAGAGGAAAAACAGAAACTTATGCAAACTTTAGAATTGCGAAATACTGATTCAGAAAATGAAATGAGTGAAGATGACATCACATTGATGGAATCTTCTTCCTCTGAATCCAATGAACATTATTCCCCAGATATTACTTTTGGGTGTAAGGATGCATGTAATTGTAAAACAATAAATGTTCTTTCCAAGCAGGAAGAGCAAGAAGAACTATTAATTGAAATAATAGGTAAAATAGATAACCCTGAGCTTAAAGCTGAGTACCTTAAAAAATTAAAAAAATTAATTACCCAAGAAAATGTAGTTTTGAAAAATTTTCTACTAGTACAAAAGAAATAACAATCCAAGATTTGTAACATGAAGTAAAAACAATCAAGAGTCAAATACATGCTTTACAACAAACACATTTACAACTTACAAATGACAATAAAGAAATTAAACAAGAATTAAACTTATTAAAAATAAATAATCAATTTCTTAAATTACAGGATCCCCCTGAAAATCCTTTTCCAGATCCTTTCACCGCAAACAATGAGGCTGAAATTTCTGAAAACAATACTATTAGTATCATATGCCAAATCCAATTTAAAAAAATGATACACTACTATCCAACTCAAAATAAAAGATTTTCAAATAACAATAACAGCCCTTATTGATTCTAGTGCAGATCTTAACTGCATCCAAGAAGGCTTAATACCTTCAAAATATTTTGAAAAAACAAAAGAGTCTTTACGTTCAGCCAATGGAACAAAAATAGATATTAAATATGAAATCCCTAAAGCCCATATATGCCAAAACAATGTTTGTTTCAAAACTATTTGTCTTGGTAAAAAATTTAACCGATAAAGTAATTTTAGGACTTCCTTTCATTACTTTAATTTACCCCTTCCACACCGAATATGATGGTATTATTACCTACCCTTTTGATGAACCAGTTAAATTTACTTTTTTTTCTAACCCTGAAATTCATACCCTAAAAGCATTTCAAGAAAATAATATTTCAAAAACCTTTAGTTGCATTCAAGCCAAAAATAAACAAATAGCCTTTCTTCAAGAAGAAATTAATTTCAAACGAATTGAAAATCAGCTCCAAAACTCTTTGCTTCAGCAAAAAATCAAAACTTTTGAAGAAAAAATTATCAAAGAAATATGTTCTGATATTCCTACTGCCTTTTGGCATAGAAAGAAATATATTGTTTCTCTTCCTTACATCAAAGAATTCAATGAGAAAAATATCCCTACTAAACCTCGTCGAATCCAAATGAGTTATGAGATTATGGATTTTTGTAAAAACGAAATTAATGATTTACTCAACAAAGATATTATTCGCCCTAGTAAATCCCCTTAGTCTTGCCCAGCTTTCTATGTTCAGAAAAATGCTGAACTCGAAAGAGAAACTTCTCGGTTAGTTATTAACTACAAACCTCTTAACACAGTCTTGGAATGGATCATGTATCATATTGCCAATAAATGAGATCTCATTAACAGGTTAAACAAATCTGTTATCTTTAGTAAATTTGATATGAAGTCAGGATTTTGGCAGATCCAAATCAGTGAAGCTGACAAATACAAAACTGCATTTGTCACACCCTTTGGTCATTATGAATGGAATGTTATGCCATTCGGCTTAAAGAATGCCCCTAGCGAATTCCAAAACATAATGAATGACATATTCAATCCTTATAGTCACTTATCCATCGTCTACATTGATGATGTTTTGATCTTTTCACAATCAATTGATCAACACTGGAAACATTTACACCAATTCTTTTTTATAATAAAGAATAATGGTTTAGTTGTTTCTGCCTCAAAAATCAAATTATTCCAAACCAATATTCGTTTTCTTGGATTTAACATCCACAAACTCCAAATTAGACCCATTGATAGAACAATACAATTTGCTGATAAATTTCCAGATATCATTTTAGATAAAAATCAATTACAAAGATTCTTAGGATCTTTAAATTATGTAGCTGATTTTTACAAAAACCTTAGGAAACACTGCAAACCTCTATTTGACAGACTACAAAAAAACCCTGCTCTCTGGATATCAGTTCATACATTTTTAGTCAAAGAAATTATAAAGAGCCATGTTAAAACCCTCTCATGCTTAGGTATCCCTCTGTCTGATTCTTATAAGATAGTAGAAACTAATGCCTCTAAAATAGGTTATGGAGGTATCCTCAAACAACAAGTTTCCCTCAATCATCTAGAACAAATTGTCCGATTTCATTCTGGAATCTGGAACCTAGCTCAATCAAATTATAGTACTATTAAAAAAAAATTTATCAATTGTATTATGTATAAGTGAATTTCAAGATGATTCATTAAATCAAAATTTTTTGGTCCGAGTTGATTGTAAAAGTGCAAAAGATGTCTTAGAAAAAGATGTTCAAAACATTGCTAGCAAACAAATCTTTGCCCGTTGACAAGCAATCTTAAGTATTTTTGATTTTGAAATTGCATTCATTAAAGAAAGTGATAACCATATCCCAGATTTCCTAACTCGTGAATTTCTACAGGGCACCAAAACATGAAGCCTAGATCATCCAAAAGGAGAAATCTCGGAAAATCAGTATCTACGTCATCTTCCCCAGTTAAAAAAGAATCACCTGAGTCAAACCCCAGCATAGTTCCTTATGCAGGTCATTCCTCCATTCCAATAGTCAATCGATATAGTGCTCTTGGTAGCACCCTCAGTTTGATTAAACCCAATTACCAGTCAGCCTTAGTAAACCAATACGACCCTTACAAAACAGATTCCTCATCCAACCCTCCAGTCATTTATAAAAAATCATCTCCTTACTTTGACCGAGCTGAACATTTCCTATTTTATATTGAACATTCTATGAGTCATATAAAAAATCTCATTTCTTTAGCAAAAAGTTATTTTGGCACAAATTCTCATTACCTTCCAGGTAAACCTTTAGCATTCTATAAAGACATTCTGTATAAATCTGAGTCATTATCTATTAAATCAATCGATGACCCAAAAGACCCATCTACATTCCCTCTACATAATCCGTATCATTTCATTATCTCAATGGGGTGATTCTCCTCTACTCCTCACAAATTAGACACACTTACATTTACTTATCATGATTACATTGAAGCATGGAATAAAATATTACTCCACCAAACAGAAGATTTTAGCCATTCATGGTTTCTCAATTTTGATAGAAAATTCAATCGCCAATTCCCTATGTGGTTCAGAGATTGGTGGAATAATCATGGATGCCCTTATGACCTTTTCCCCTCAAATCTCCAGAATGCAGTCACTAAATTTACTTCAGTTATGACCTTCTCAGAATATGAGAAAAGATTTCCCCCTACTCTCCAATTCATGGCTAAATATAAAATCCCTTGGATTTTCAAATGGCAATATAAACTTGAATCTGAAAATCACATGGTCTTACGACAACTCTTAGTCAAATGGTGGGATAAATTCAATACTGAAAGAGTTTTATCCCAATTCAGTGAAGAATTTTCAGTTATTCCATCCAGTTCAGGAACTCCGGTTTCTATTCAGCCGTCATCTCCGATCCCCCAGTTAAAGTCTCAGACTCCTCAGTCACCATCCTCTTCTAAGAAAAAAGCCTTCAGTTCATCCTCATCCTCCAAAGCAGATGAATTAAAGGAATTGACCAAACAATTACTACAACAGGCGGCTAGTCTATCCACAGATGATGAAGGAGAACACTCTCCATCAGAATCGTCATCAGCTCCTAGTCATCAAGGTTCTCCCAGTCATCTAACCAGGTGGGCCGATTATGAAGATAGTCAAGATCCATATGCTGAGTTTGTTTAATCAAGTCTAGTCTAAAAAGAAGATCAAGCCTATTAAAGTCCCAGTCAAAATTCTCACCGAAAGTATCAGTAGTGAATTAGTGGCAGACAAGTTACTATTCATCAACAGTCATTTTTTACTATTCATAACTTTGTAATTTCTATTTATAGTTGCCTTAGGCTTCATAGGAAGGCAGACTTTATTTTTCTTCTCCTCTCCTTTCTCTCTCTCTAGTAAACTTAAGTTAGCATAGACTATTCATGTAAAGAGAGATCTTGCTCTTATTCATGCATTGATTTAAATCAGTAAGTAATTCTACTCTTTCATTCAATAATCAAATGTATTTTGAGTTTTATATATATATATATATATATATATATATATATATATATATATATATATATACAGTCCCTTTGCAGAGAGGGATCCCTCTTTAAAATTAAAGTGAGGGACTCCTTATTTCGCTCACTTTCAAGTCGTATTTCCACATCTCAACTGTACAATGTCTAAAACACAGTGTGTAGATCATTCCTGTAAAGTTTCATCAAATTTGAAGATCATTTGGGTACCGAATTAGATTAAATAAATCAACAGAACAAAAGTTGTCCAAACAGAACCGTTCGTGTAAATTACGATTACGGAAGCTCAAATGATTTTCAAATTTGATGAAACTTTGCAGGAATGATCTACACACTGTGTTTTAGACATTGTACGGTTGAGATGTGGAAATACGACATGAAAGTGAGTGAAATAAGGAGTCTCTCACTTTAATTTCAAAGAGGGATCCCTCTCTAGAAGGGGACTGTATGTATATATATATATATATATATATATATATGCTATATACATATGTATGTCATTTGTAATAGGATGATACTTTTCATTCCTAAGCTCATATTTGGTGTCTCTCTATATAGTTGAAAAATGTCTAATTGTAAGGTACACGTTCTTGTTCTTTGATAATTTTCTTCCTTTTAGGTATATTATTATATCATTTCCCATCATAATCGAGAGAATATTTTACTCTCTACTACTTACGTTTCTAATGTACCTATTAAGTAGGGCATGATATGATAATATACCTAAAAAGAAGAAACCCAAAATTAGGTTTAAGGTATAGGGTTAGGTTTTGGCAACATGGAATGCATGCCCACGAGTGTTAGACTTCTGTTAAGTGCTTTTGATTATGTAGACAAGTGTCGGGACACGATAGATAGGACAGAACTGGCACAGAACATCCTGGGACAACTGATCTCTGCTCCCGGAATATGGTAGACTTCTGCTACTTGATGGGAAGTCTTTCTCTATAGCGACTTAAATCAAACCTCGTTCAACTATCAGTTACTTCAGCCAACTTGTTCTTGGCTCATCAAACTGCATGCCCTATTAATATGAGAAAATTGCAACTTCATCTACCCAAACTGAGGAGGGAGCATCTGCGTTGGTCACTATAAGGTGCAAATTCATTCCTTCACTTAGTTCTCTGTTTATTTGTTATATATGTTCCTATTGTACAATCACATATTGTTAATGATAATTGAAATTGGATTTGATTGGGGAACATTTACTCTAATCAATTTCTTTCGTTGATTCTTTCTTTTCAGTTTTAAACTTCGGTTAACACAACATTTTTTGGTTCACTGCTGTGGGTGCAGTAATTATTGCAAACTTTGAGAAATTGATCAACTAATATTTGGTCAAATCATCTCGAATCATGTTGATCGATATTGAAATACTATTTGATGCATGATTGCTTGTAGAGTTGCGGTGCCAGTAATTGTCAAAGTCTAGAGTGAAATGAGCAACAACGATGGAGCTGCTCCAAATGACACTGAAAATGCATCCATTCCGTTAGAGAGTCGAATAAGAGAGAAGCTGCAAAAGTTGCCTCCTCTGTCTCCGTCATGTATTATTTACAGAGTTCCAGAGAGGTTAAGGAGTCTAAATCCAAGTGTCTAACACCCAAAGTAGTCTCTATTGGCCCATTACACCATGGCAAGGATACCTTACAAGACATGGAAGAGCACAAGTACAGTTACCTACAACAGTTTCTAGATCGCACCAACGTAAGCTTGGAGTGTTATATACAAAAAATAAGGTACCGATGAAGCAAAACTGCGTAGTTATTATGGAGAAACTATTAATTTTAGCAGTGACGATTTCGTAACGATCATTCTTGTGGACTCTGCATTCATCATTGAGCTGTTTTTGAATTACTATTTCAGAACCGCTAATTTATATTTATATATATACTAATGCTTGGTTAACTGTTCATAAGCATATGAACAGTATACTGACCATTTTACCCCTGTTATTTTTAGGAAACCACAATATTGTTATTAACCTTAGATATATAATCAGTATAAGAGTTGAGTATAATTTGCATGTATAACATTCTATGAAGTACATATCAGAAACATTTTCATCAATCAATTAACCCATTGACCAGCTTCATAACGTTGTTTTTGGATAAAGTAATTTTAATGTCCATAGAAATTTCAAAATCATGAGATCAATTACAATTCCATGAATTTAAATCTCATTAATTGAGAATTTCATTATTTGGATTTCATGATGTAGAGTTTTAAAATGACAAGAATTTGTATTCAGACTAATCTTAGTTAAGGGAATTGACAAATAACGTTTATTTTGTAAGGAATTCAAGTCGAGAATTTAAGTTCCTAAATTCCACTATTATTTTTCTGTGAAAATTGCTAATTCTACATGATAAGTATCTAAACGAGGGAAACTGTCCTAATAAATTAGGAATTCCTTATTTTTTAATTAAATTCCTCGGAACTCACTCGCATCCAAACACACCGTAAATGTATACACCGCGTCAAGACGCGGGTATAATTCTAGTATCGCAGATCGGATACTAAGAGCACCAAAGATGATAACTGACATAAGACCTGATTTCCTTTTGCTTGAAAAACAACTTCCACTCTTCATTCTTGAGGATCTTTTCGATCCAGAAAAAGTTAAGAGAAATTCAAATTCTGGTGAGAATGGGAAGCTGTCATTTATTCAACTTTGTCTGAGTTTCTTTGAAGTTGAATTAGACATGGTTGGAGTGGACTGCAATCTGCAGACGGTAAATTATTCTCAAGCAAAAGGAGCACACTTTGTTGATAGCATAAGAAGCTTATGTCAACCACTGGAACCTTTCGTTATGGGGACGCGCAAAGCCGGCACCCCTACAGCACCAAGCATCACAGAGCTACACCAAGCTGGAGTCATGTTAAAAGTGCAATCAACCAGAAACTTATTTGACATGCGATTTACTAATGGAATTCTGCAAATTCCAAAATTGCAAATTTCTCTTCGTATGGAGCGTACATTGAGAAGTATTGCTGTGTTTGAGCAATGTCATTACTACCATCGCAGGATAGCTGATTATCTTGACCTCATGGATTGTTTAGTGAAAACCCCCAAGGATGTGGAGTTGCTTGCCAAGTACGGAATTGTTACAAATTTGATAGGTGACAACAATGAGGCGTGTTCTCTGATTAAAAACCTTAGCAAGGGGATTCTTTGGAATTACATTGACTTCTGCTTCACTCCTCTTTATGAAGACCTACACAAGCACAGCAAAAAGCCCTGGAACAAATGGAGGGCAAATTTGAAGCAAAACTATCTGAACACGCCATGGGCAATTGCTTCTGTTGTTGCAGCTGCTTTTCTCATCATACTTACTATCATACAATCGGTTTGTTCTCTTATCTCTCTCTGAGTTGAGTCTCAACAATAAGTACTACCTCAAACTGTTGTTATTGTGTAGTACGTCTACGATAAGTTATGTCTTTTAGAGTGCGAGATGTGAATGAAATAAAAGTTGGTATGTTGTAGAGTGTGCTAGTTCGATCTGTAATCTTTCTTAATTAAAAGTTTGTTAGATTTTCATAATTTCTGTCTTGTTAGTTGTTTGTATGTTTGGCTTGTAGATATTGACAAAGCACATGAAGGTTGTTTTGGTTGAAGGTTTTGGTTGCATTGTCCACAATGACAGATGATAATTAAAGATATAAATTCTCAATCTAGCTTGCCAATTTTGTTTTGTTTTTGTGAAATATCCGGAGGAACTGATTGAAGCATGGCTGCATAGAACCTACATGCATCTATCATTTTGTTATCAGCCTACATACATCTTTGAGCTCGAAAAAGATGGACTTCGAGTTAAACTTCAGGCTGCTGCTGAATCAGCTCGAGCACGATAGCATCCCCTGCTTGCAAATCATTATCTCTTGCAAATTTTGTCCAACCGCCATGGATTCTTGCATAGCCTTGTTTGCCACACCGGCTGATGGAGTGACGGTGCATTTAGCACACTAAGTTCCCCCGTTTGGAATATGTATATTTACACTTCGACTGTGGTGTCCTTGATAGATGTATTGATGAACAAAGGACTCTTCAATTTTCTGCACACATAACAAAAGATAAGCTAAGACAGCTATGTCAAATCTGTATGCTTTCTCATTTTTAGGGAATTTATTTGGTGTTTCAGAACAGCTTACCAAAGAATTGGCAATGTATGATGACTGCAATTTGAGAGCAAGAAATGGACTGTCGGATTGGAATTGTTGAGATATATATCCCACATCGGGAATTGGGACCTTGCTTGTGGGTTTATAAGAGTTTGGGCCACTCCACCCATTGCCAATTGGTTTTAGATGTGAACCCCATACTATTTTATCAGGAATCTATTAGCTCTTGAAAATGCTTCATCATATGCTATCAAATATGCATAAATCAAGTTTCACAGAATGTTGAAAATGCCCGCTTTGACACAGAAATAACCAGTGAGTTTGAAACATACCTCTGCAGAAATTGGCTTCCTCATGATTGCTTGATTTGGATGGATAGTCTACCTCCAAACTCTTCTTCTTGAAGATACGAACATTGAAACAGGAATGAATCCCCTCATAGCTGAAAACCAAGAAGCAGCCATTTTCTAGGGAATAGAAGTTTGCAAATTCCAGCCATCCCTTCTCTAACCATAGGCTGCCAGTGTCAACATCCAGTGTCAATGCTATTGGCCATACCTCTCCATTTGGAACCTTGACGAGTAGTTTGTCTGGTAGACATGTTTTGAACAACGCTGCAACACACCCTTCAATTTACTGGAAGTAACAATTAAGATGTGCATGTACGTCAGCCTATAGAAGTATAGAACAAACACAAATGTGAATTACATCATTATAAAGGTTGAAGGAAAAACCAATGAACCTAGATGGCTACATTGGACATTTTTCAGGGTAACTGGGCAAGACAAATGAACCCCAACTTTTAACAATAACCATAAACCCCAACCCACACAATAATCTTACAGCATCAGTTTCATAAATAACACAGTAGCCAAAAAGATAAACACGGTAAAGATCAAGACAGTAGCAACAACTTGAACTAGAGGTGGCGAACGGGCTGCTAAGCACGAGCACGGCACGTTTAAAAACGGCCCGACACGGCCCAAACCCGTTAACGGCCCGACCCGGCCCAAGCACGTCATTCTAATGGGTCGGGTTGGGTCTAGAAAAATGAGCCCATGGGCCAGGCCCGAGAACAATAATTTGAGGCCCACGGCCCGGCCCGCAATAAAAAATATATTTTTTCTATTTCTAATATGAAGATAACATATTTATAAATAATAAACTTAGTTTTGAGTGTAAACAATTATATATTAATAATTATTTATTTGAGTATGAATTTGGATTCCCCTAGACTCATAAGAAGTTTTTGCATAAAAATTTATTAATTGTGAACAATAAGTATTTATCACTTATTTCTTTAGTTTGTTGACAAAGAAAAAAATGTTCGATAAATTATGTGAATTAGTTTTGGTTTGTAATCGTATCATGTATAATTAAAAGTTGAAATTATGAGAGTAGAAGCAGTAGTAGTATAGAACATTTACCTCAACTATTTTCAAGTTTTGGCACGAAACGGGCCCGACACGGCTTGTTCATGGGCTCGGCCCAGCCCGGCCCGAGCACGACCCACCACGTTATGGGCTTGGGTCGTGGGTCGGGTTGGGCCTTACATTTAAGTAAATCCGAGCCTGTTAAGAAGTGGCCGGTCGTGGGCCGGCCAAAAAATGACTCGAAACCCGATTAGGCAGGCCGGGCCGGCCCGTTTGCCACCTCGAACTTGAACAAACAAATAGCTACTGAGGAACTTCTTTTATTTTGGACCAGAAACTCAATTTTTTAGCACTTCAACAAATGTGTAAGTCAAAGCATCAATGTGCTAAATACTTTTTATTTGGGTTTGAGTTACCATTGATTTTATTAGCAAAGATCTAACAGAAACCACCTAAACAGAAACGAAAATAGATAAGAAATACAAAAAATCAAGATCATAATGAAAAGAACTCATAAGCAAAAAAATTGGAATATACATGGCTGAAAAGGATAATGAGAAAGCTGAAGCAAAGGATTTGCAACTCACTAGTCTCCCACTTTGAAGAGCCTCATCAAGAACAACCTTGAAGAAGCTGGGAGTCCTCACTGGAAAGGTTACACCTTTGCTGTCATGCCTGTTTGAAGAAGCCATTTTAGAGTAATCCCCAGACTGTTTGCTGTTCTTCAAAGATGTAAAGTAGTTGAAGAGGCTTTATGAAAAAGAGTTTACCCTGGTCATTGGCACTCTTGCAAAGAACATAAAATGTGCAATTATTTTTGAACCTAAACAAGAAGTTTCATCCAAATAGGTATGGATAGTACTACTTCACAAAACCACCTGGAATTAGTAACCTAGCTTATTGATCCTCACTTCAAAGCTTCCACATGGTTGTCAGCAGTATTACTAGTCCTCATTGAACAGCAAAGAGTGACAGAAGTATTGAAAGGCTTCATGATCCCAACAGCAAGCTGAAAGTTAGGATGCCAATATGCACATATTGAACATGTGAACTACTACAAGATCATATTTGGTTACATGCTGATTATCTTTGCATCACATTCTAATTTCATCAAATAGCGGGTGATCTTCATTTGTAAGGATGTAGTAAGTTTTATCCTGATAGTAATTGCTAGTCTTTCATAAAAGTACACTGTTCTGGGTATGTTTCAGAATCATATATAGGTACAATTCCTCTGTTCTTTCTTTTGGCAGGAGTAAAGTAACAACCACCTCTTTTCTTTAGTGAGCTTCAGTTGGGCTGGATCTTCTTTTGAGATATTGGGCTTTGATGAAGGATCAATTGTGAACTTTGGACCTAATAGCCCATATATTATGCAAACAGTTTGCCCCGCCTCCACGGCACCATAGAAGAACCGCATGCGCTGGCGTCAGAAACGGAGTTCTCTCTTAGCACAAAAACGACTGCATGGCGGAGTTCAACAAAACCAAGAAGGGCAAGAAAGAAAAAATGTAATGTTAACTGAAGCTTGTTAAGTTCCTAGGAGAAAATGGAGAATGAAGAATTTTACGTACTGATAATGTTTCCATTTAGAGGTGGCAAATGACAATTACTGGAACTGCAATAAGCAATCATTGATTAGTATTTCAACCCATCAACATAGAGTAAATGTTCCATAAAACGTGCCTAATCAAATCTAATTCCAACTAATACTATCTTTAACAATATGAGATTGTAGTCATTGTACAAAAGTAACATAAGAAATAAACAGAGAACTAATTTCAGGAATGAATTTGCACCTTAAAATGACTAATGCAGATTGCTCCTTTCTCGATCAGTTTGGATAGTTGACGTAGAAGTTTTCTCATATTAATAGAGTACTCGAGGCACTGATGAGCCAAGAACAAGTGTGGATTTGTGTTGCTTATGCAATACTGAATACTCTGTTTCCTAATTGCTTAATTATTAAACAAAATAACATATTCTTTGTTGTTGATCAGGAAAACGTGGTCGACCACAAGGTGCCAAGAACAAAACAGCTAGGAGTACCTAACATGATTTTGGATGACTCTATTGTAAATACTTGGGTTGGCTTTCTTTGACTGGTCTAACAAAATACTACTTTGAGCCATGGGTAGTAGAACCGATGATCATCATACCCAGAACAACGTAATTTTATAAAGACTAGCAATTACAGTTAGGATAAAATCGATAAATCTTACTACATTCTATTAACAGATGAATATCACCCACTAATTGATGCAATTAGAATATGACGCACAGATGATCAGCATCACAGCATGTAACCAAATATGATCTTGTAGTACAATATTTGCATATTAGCTTCCTTTCAGCAGCTTGTTGTTGGGATCATGAAGCTAGCCTTTCAACATCACAATACTTATGGCACTCTTTGCTGTTGAATGAGGACGACTACAGTCGACTAGTGAGGCTTGTCAAAATGGAAGAGACTAGTGAGTTACAAAACTTTTGCTTCATCTTTTCTCGTATTTTTTTTTTTTGTCAAATCTTTTCTCGTATACTTGGACTCTAAGATTTGAAACCTTACGTGTTCTTTTTAGAATTAAATATTATTTAGTCCCTATAATTTTAGAGTCTCGACATTTCAGTCCCTCACGTTTCAATTTCAACTATATATTCCTTAAACTCTCGATTTTCACCCAATCAGTCCTAGCCGTCTAGTTCCGTCCAAATTTTTTATTAAAATGCTGACGTGTCACCTATCACACGCCAAAACGCCTATTTTACCCTCAGTTACTTTATAAAATAAAAAAACTAATCTTTTTCTCTCTCGTTTTTTCTTGTTTATTTTGATAACTCTTTTTCTTCGCTCCGCCATTATTATCGATTGATCCAAAAATTCCCCCAGCAGCTCTGCCTCGGCCTATTTTGATTCAGATTTAGATGACATGTGTATTGCAGCTGTAGAAAACCACAGCGGAAGCCATTCCGACACCAACATCGACGACGACGACGACGCCGCCGAGTACTACCAGCCAGTCTCCACCGTCGATCCCGACGACGATGATCAACATCTCCCAAACGACGCCGTTGTTTTTCACTCGCAGCTCCTCCCCAACAGCCTGATTCTGAACCAGGCACAGAGGGTGGTGTCGTCGATTAGATTAAACGACGTCGTTGAGGGCGAAAATGGCAGTACCAGCGAAGTGAAGGAGGAAGATGAGATGGGAGAGGGTGCTGATTCGGCGATCAGCAGCTCGATCAGAGAAGACGAGAGTCGCCGGAACGCGCCGTTGACGCCGGAAAATGCGACGTCAACGGCGATGAGGGGGATTTCGTTTGCTGGAGTGGCTCCGGATTGATCGGATCCCTGAACAGAACTGGATGGATCGGCTTCGCCGGCTCCGGCAGTTTGAAAACCAGAAAAAATAACCCGAGGACGATGTCAGTTCTTTACTTTCAGATTACCAGGTGCGGTAGCCGGAGTTGAATGACGCGACGATCTCAATACTCGTTCAATCTGGTTCCAGTTAGTTACTTGATTCTCGAAAGCATTGTACTCGTCGTCGGTCCAGAACAGCGGGGGTGGGTGAGGACATTCAGGTGTTGGTTATGGAGGGAAGGGAGGCGTATCTTTGGAGAGGAATGAGAGTTTTGGTGGTGTGGTTGTCTCTACTTTGGTAAAGGGTTGAGAGAGACCCCTGGACGAAGAAGAGGAGGATGTAAAAAGAGGAGAAAAACGAAAAGAGATATATTGGTTACAAATAAAAATAAATGATGGTAAAATCGTCTTTTCGCACATGAACGTCTGCTTAACGGAAGATTTGGACGGAGGTTGACGGCGAGGACCTATTAGTTGAAAATTGAGAGTTTGAGGAGTATTTAGATGAAATTGAAATATGTACTGAACCGTGGAGATGTTGAAACTCTTCTTTCTATCCAGTCTTGATTTTTGTTGTTTTTTTATCTATTCATTTATGTTCTTAGTTCATCTCTCATATAAGTTGGGGTTCATTTGCCTTTGCCTCGAAAACATTGATTTTTCCTTCAACCTATACAATGATGCACTTCACATTTGTGTCTGTTCTATATGCTAACTTACATGCACATCTTAATTGTTACTTCCAGAAAATTGAAGGGGTATGTTGCAGTGTTGTTTAAAGAAAATTCTAGTATGCAGCGTCTGATTTCACTAGAAGCCAAATTAGCCGATGTCATCAATAGTCTTTTTTTAAAAATGTAACTGGAGAACCTTCCCAACCAGTTTTACTTTTAGTAAATATTTTCCCTTCAACCTCTTACCATATCTATTATATAAAATTTTGACAGAGCGTAATAGGCCCGTATTCATGAATTTGTTTATGTCAACATTTTGCAGCTGAAATCTATCATTTATGCTCAAAGATAAACAGTTAATTTTTCATTATCATAATTTCGCTTCTTACTAGAACACAATTGCTTGCTATTTGCAAAGAAACTAGAGAATAATTGCTATTTGTAAAGAAACTAGAGAAGAATTGCTATTTGCAAAGAAACTAGAGAAGAATTGCTAGAAGAACATAAACAATTGACAATCCTAAAAAGATTTAGATCAACACTTGATAGAGAAGATCCTAATTATTAGGATAATATTTATTTAGTTAAGAGAAAATCTATAGAGTCCAAAAGAACATCAGGATTATCAAAGAAAACTCTTGAAGTCTACCAAGAACCTCTAGATTATCTCAGTATAGGATGAATTATTCAGTTTTTCTTCTCGAGTAGATTATTTCGAGCAAATTCTACCTCAAGCAGATTTCACCTTGAACAGATTATCTGAAGGCAAATTAATCCGTCGAGCAGATTTCATCTCGAGCAGAATTCACCTCGAACAAATTATCCTGAGGCAAATTACTCTGATAAGTTTACTAGTATCAGAGCCTATCCTTTGGCTTTGGCTGGTGCTCAAAAGAAATCCCAATATGGGAACTGGAATTGAACAAATAGTAGAAAAACTTGAATTTCTAGTACAACAAGTTGATGCGAGGCATCATGAATCTCTAGCAGAAGTGTCTACACATATAGAATATCTACAGGGGATTCTAAATATAGTCTATCAGTTGACTAAACTAGAAAGAAAAATAGACTATATTCAATCCATCCAGAAGAGAAAGAAGAACTATTGACAAATATCAATAGTAAGATAGAAGAGCTTAACCAGCAGCAGGTAAAAATCTTAGAATATGTTCAAAAGATAGCTGGAGAACATAAAAGGCTAAAAAATGAAAGCCAATCTAAGATAAATATCACAAAACTTATGAATTCAAAGTATTAGAAGTTCCTTAAGGAAATTCTTCACCATGAACTTTCTTTTTTGAACCAACAATGAGTCCAAGAGTTTCTGGATCCTCAGAAATTTCAAAGCTTAAAGATATAAGAGACATGGAGATAATGAGCATCTTTGGAAAGAAGAAAGGAGTACAACTGCTAAACTCCGAAGAATTCGAATACAATGAGTTAGAAATTAATGTTAGAAATTCAGCAATTCCAAAATTAGAATTCAACTAAATAGAAATTTTGATTTGTTGGATAGCCATCAAGTCAAACTTTTAGAGTTTATCACTCCAGCAACAACAGAAGAAACATATCTCCTCTTAGTAACACCTGAAGAGATGGCTAAAGCCCGAAAAAGAAATTATAAATTCATACATATTGGAGCAGTCCAAATAGGTATAAAACTACTGGCCAGAGAATGATTAAATTGTTCAGTTCTATGTGTTTTACAAGACAATAGATTGACAGATTTTCAGAAAAGTTTGCTAGGAACTCTTCAAGCATCTCTATGCAATCAAGTTGCATACTTTAACTGCTTCCCAAACTTTTCAACAAGCTTGAATGGTGTTGCTCACTGTTTAAGGCTGAGAGTTAAAACAGGTGGCACATCCATGAAATAAGGCATGCAAAAGCTTGCTATAGTTTATAGAATTTACTATAAACTAATGAGTACAACAGTAGAGCCAAGAACCAAGCCATCAAATATCTCTGGCCTTACTACTAGATTCCTCACAAATCTAAGAAATCATTCGGAACAGATTCATAAGGTTGCTTGGGATGAGGTAACATTTCCACTAGAGTGGAAACTATCTGGCCCTAAAGAAAAGCCAGAAAGTGCGAGGGCAGCTATTTATGAAAATATGAGAACATGAGACGTCAATCTCAAGTTCGAAGGACATAAGAGAAGTGATCCAACCCTCGAAAGTCTAAGAAGTGACAACTCCAAATTACTTAGGAGATGCAATACTTCTAGAGAAGGAAGTACTTCTAGAAGTATTAGAATTGTAATAAATGATGAATCTATTCCAGTAGTGGAAGAAGATTTAGAAGAAGAACTTCATAAAGAAGTAAACATGCTAAAGTCAGAAGAACTTTATGAGATTTACGATGAAGCAGAAAACTGTAAAGATCCAGCTCGTTTAGAGCAACTGATTGAAGAAATAAAAAATTTTAATCTTGAAAAAAGAAGAAAAATCGAAAGAAAAGTCTTTCCCTACCATGATGTCAAAATGGAAGATGGAGAAAGCTCCTCAAGACATCCTCAGACTACCATTATCAAAATTGGTAGAGATACAAAACTCCCTGAAAGAAAAGGGCCTACGGGAAAAAGAGATGACAAATACTCTCAAAGATTTGTCCCAGAACTAAGCATACCAAAAATGCCAATATCACAACATGGTTATTGGTTAGATCTGGACAAGGCTCTAGACAAGAAGAAAGCCATAGATGACTAGGTCAATGCTATGTTTATGGCAGCTTGTACAACATATGGAAAGTTTGAGGCACAAGACCTACAAACAGTCTATCAAGCTATTCTTACAGGAATGGCAAAGAAATTTTATCTTGCTTGGAAAGAAACCCAAAAGGGTAGAGCATGACTAGAAAGCATAAAAGAAGATAAATCTCCAACAACCTTTGCTACACCAATTTATGAGCAATTTTGTGAAGATATATCATTTGTTGGCAATAAAGCTAGAGAAACAACCATAACCAACATATATGCTTTTAAGATATGCAACATGGCTTATTTTGAAGAATACTTGAATGAGTTTCAAGATTACTACTACACCATAGGAGATATGAAGAATATAGATTTGATATATCTTCTATATTGAATGACTTTCAAGATTACTACTACACCATAACAGATATGGAGAATATACTACTGCACCATAAGAGATATGGAGAATATAGATTTGATATATCTTTTATATAGGAAACTCCCAGAGCCATGGAGGACGGCTGTAAAAGAGAGCATAGATGTCAAACCTCTAAAACGACTCTCAGTTGGTGGAGTAGCAGAGAGAATCAGAGAGCTGATGAGGGCACAGTGCAAAGCAAACATAAGAGCTAAAGCTGCAAAGAAACAACTTAAAGGAGCTGATAATTTCTGTACTAAACTCCTAGAGGTTCCAACCAATTGGGGTTGTGAAGAACTAGATCAACACAAAAGGAGGAGAAAAGAAAAGAAATTTCACAAACGTTTCGGAGGAAACAAGAAGAGAAATTGGAATTTCAAGAAAAATTCTAACTACAAAAAGGAGAAGCATAACCCTAAAAAGAGATTTTTCAAAAAGAAAAAGATCATCGCATAGAAAATCAATTTCTCAGGAGTCTGAAAAGAAGAAAACATGCAGGTGTTGGTTATGCAAAGCAGAAGGACATTATGCTAATAAGTGCCCTTAAGAAAGAAAAAAGAACTTCAAAAGCTCTTTTTAAAGAATATGAAGAGGTCATAGAGATGACCAACATGAAGGGATTTGAAGTAGTTTACTCTGAGGAGGAATACCACACGTCTGTTTACTCAGCATGGTCAGAAGAAGATTCTTCAGAAGAATCTGAATCTGATTCAGAAGAAGATTATAACCCTAGAGAGGTTTACCTTCTTGAAGTCAAAAACTGGAAGAAAACACTACAGAAGAAATAGTTTCTTCTTATAATATAAAACCAGAAACATTTACATGTGATTTTTGTCTTTGTCTTGAGAAAGGTGGTCTTCCCATATCATGTGAAAAGTCAAGAAAAACTTATCACAAAGAATGCTTCATAGCTGAAGCAAGAAAACAAAGAATAGTTCAATAAGTCAGCTTGTTGAACAAGGATATGAAGATTACTTCTATGAGATAGAAGAAAGAAAAGAAATACTGAGAACAGAAATTCAAAAAATTAAACTTGAAAGAATGGAATTTGATAAAACCTCAGATGAGGTAATATCATTCAATACAACTTCAGAAGAAGTAGTATCTGCAGATAAGCAAGAGAGTACTAAAAAAACTGATACTAAAGAGGTGACAGGACAAATAATTTGCAAAGAAAAAATGTGCAATCCTTTTATAGAGGTAAAAAAGATCTCCCACACCAAAACATACGTCAAGTAAAGACAGTCTCTACAAGCAGATTCAGTAACTACATGAAAATTGGATTAAAATTTCCAGAATACAAAAAATATCATCTACATGCGTTTGTAGACACTGGATCTGGATTCAGCTTAGCAAAAAGTTTGCTATACCAGAAGAATATTGGACAATAGATCCAAGAAGAAGTGTTGTTGGAAGAACCATAGAAGGAAGACATATTCTCATGGATACAATTGCTAAGAAGGTTAAAATCACCATCGGAGGTGGAGATTTTATCATTGAAGAACTCTGGCAATCAGAAAATCAAGATGCTGATATACTGTTAGAAAATGAGTTCATCCTACAACAAACCTTCATACAAAATACACCCCTAAACCTAATAGGATTTGAAAAGGGCGACAAAATCTTCTGGGCAGAGCAACTAAAACACGCTAGAAGCATAGTTGGTCCCATATTACATCATAATATCAGAAGTCGCAGCAAAATCATAGTGATATTTAAAAGCCAAAATTTGAAGAAATCTTACAATATAATCAGTACAAGCTGCAAGAAGAAGTACTTCAAAATGAAGAATTTTCAGAAGAAGAAGAAGAAGACGAAGATGAGATCAATGAAGAAATCAGTTTCGTCCAAGAATATAATCTCAAATATTTTGAAACCAAGCTTGAGCAGCAGAAAAAGCATACCCTTGGTGAGATTAAGGATATGCTAAAACAAAACATTGATATAAACCCATTAAAGTTTTGGAAGCACGACCCAGTGGTATGTGAATTAAAACTTCATGACATGAATGTCATTTGTCATGTAAAAGCAATCCCTCAATACAAAGAAGAAGATCAGAGAGAATTCAGAAAAGATATAGCTAATCTCTTGGAAAAGGGGTTAATAAGGCCATCAAACAGTCCTCATCATGTTCTTGCTTTCTATGTTAAGAATCATGCTGAACAAGTACGAGGTAAAGCAAGAATGGTGATTGATTACAGAGATGTTAACAAAAAAGACTGTTAAGGATGGTTATCAAATAACACAAGCAAGAGTGCTGATTAATAGGCTCAAAGGAGCAAAAATTTTCTCAAAATTTGATGCAAAGTCTGAATTTTGGCAAGTTAAAATGCACCTAGATAGCATCCCTCTTACTGCCTTCGGAACTCCGCAGGGACATTACGAATGGTTAGTAATGCCATTTGGCTTGAAACAAGCTCCATCAATTTTTCAAAGAAAGATGGATAATATTTTCAAACATGTGGCAGATTTCTGTGTCGTTTATATTGATGATATATTGGTGTTTTCCAAAACCAAAGAAGAACACATGAAACATTTATATGAGATAGTTAAGCTGATAGTTCAGCATGGAGTTATCCTAGGAGAAAAGAAAGTCTTTTTAGTCCTAGATGAGATTGCTTTTTTAGGATTAAACATCAAAAATGGAGTCATCAAGCTCCAACCTCATATCTTGGAGAAAATCTGGAAATAAGATCCCAGATGCCAAAAGTCTACAGAGATTTTTAGGTGTCATAAATTATGGAAGAGATTTCCTTCCTAAATTGCTGGATTGACAACAATGTTGTCTCCAAAAACAAGTTCTAAGAGAACTTGGAAATTCACAGAAGATGATGAAAAGATTGTCAGGCAAATTAAAGACCTATGCAAAAATTTGCCTCCACTTCATTAGCCTGAAGAAAATGATGAGATCATTCTTCAAACATATGCTAGTGACTATTTTTGGGCTGGTGTTGTTCTAACAAGAACTCCAGGCACCAACACAGAAAAAATCTTAAAGTTTTGTAGTGGCAAGTTCAGCCCTGCAGAGCAGAATTATCCCACAGGGAAAAAAGAAATTCTTGCGGTAAAGAAAACAATTGAAAATTCTCCCGCCTTTTTAGGAAAACCATTTATTGTGCGCACAGATTACGCAAGAGTTAAGAATTTTAAAAATTTCAAGCTTAATAAGGCTGCTGATAGGGGTAGATTAGCAAACTGACAATTATTTCTTAATCAATATAATTATAATATGGAATTAATTACAGGTAACAAAAATTTTCTCCATGACGCCTTAACCAGAGAATTGGCGATGTTCAGCAGAAGTGAAGGAAGCGACGAAGGTTGTAATCCTAGAAACAGAAGACCAGGAAAAGAACCTGAACAACCAGAAGAAATCGAAAAGGTTCTTAAGAGTTTCTTGTTGTGTCCTAAAAGACCAGCCACAACTGACCAATCCTATGGTAAAGGATTGGCCAGCCCGTCTCAAACGGTAGATGGTAAAGGCTTAACAAGACCGTTGATGGCTGCTGCTTTGCCAAAAAGCAGGTTTACTCCTAAGGGAGTCCTAAATGTTCATGGTTACCAATTAAATACTTTTCCTGAACCAATTTTCCTAAGGGAGTCCCAAAAAGCTAATTTGTGGCAAAAAATTAGCTTTCTACCAGAAAGCATTACTCGATAATCTAATGTTTGCCTTTCAGGAAAATGACTTGGGACTCATGGTACAATCACTTCAAGCTCTGTCTGAAGAATTGCATGAAGCGCACTAAGGAAATAAACAACAGAGTGTTGTCCTAGTAAATATGTTCAAGGTAAAGTACCTTGAAGGTCCAAAAAGTGCTAGAGTTCCTATTCTAGCATTAAAAGAATCAGAGTGGTTCAAATTTCATGATAGCATTGGAATTCATTCTTGTGACCGAGTCCTGCCATAAGCACTTTTTACTATCCCAGGACCATATCTAGGAAGATATGTTGTTAATGTTCAGAGTGAACATCCTCAAGAACATAAGCTTTGGCTAGTTGAAAATGGTTTTGTTCATAATCTATGGATAAAATCAAATGACGATCTTAAGGGATTGCTTGCCATTATTGTCAATACAATCAAGAATGTTAGAAAGTCAAACTGCATTCTCAAGCTTAAGTTCAGATCCACACCTCCTGAGTGGGTGCAGAAGAAAAATGGAGAAACAGAATACATATCTCCATACCACTATATAAGAATTATCCAAGGGCAATACTTAGAGCCTGCTTGTCAGGTGTACTGTAATATCCCGGAATTTCGAATTTCTATTTTTTTAAAAGGAAAATTATTTTTCGATTTATTTTTATTTCGATTTCTATTATTCTTTCAAATTCTTTCTAGCTTTCAAAATTATTCAAATTTTTAGTTTGTCAAATTTTATCTTTTGAGCATTTAGGATTAACCTTGACGTCATTACAAATTCGTAGTATTTTGCGAAGCATTATATGGACATCGAAGCCATTTTTAATAATTTTTAGAAGTTGGTATTATCCAAAAATTTATTAAATGTTTGAATCTTGATCGTTGATCGGCATGATATATATCAAGGTTGGATTAGTTTGAGCTGCGTCAGAATTCAGCGCAGACCGAGCTCGGTCTCGACTGCTCTGCAGTGACGCCGATTCCTCCTCCGTCGTTCAGCCGCCTCTCGGCGTGCAACCTTGGCTACGGCTTCGTATTGTCGTTCCCAACGTAACTGTGAAGTTGTTTCTCCATGGGAAGCTTCGGTGAGAGAGAATCGAAGGAGAGAAAGAGAGACTGGGTTCGCCGGCGAGTTCTCGATCCCGGCCACGGCGGTGAGCATGACCAGTGCTGGTAGCTTCGTCTCAACTCCCTGAACATCTTTGTACTATCGGTTTTCGAAGAGAAGCCTTGAGGAGGGAGAATCCATTAATTGAAGCTCAAGGAGTTTTCCGGCGAGTTTCTGTGTTTTCCGGCCACCGTCGAAGGCAAGTGAGGTATGAAACTTGATCTTCTCTTCGAGCTCTACCTGTTTATATAATTGGAATTCAGATTTGGTTTAGTATGGAAGAAGGTGGATTTTGGGCAGTCGACCACCGTGCGCGGCTGCTGTGCACGGCGGCGCTGGTGATGTTTTAGGATTCAGATTATCTAATTTTTTATTGTTAGAAGCTTTGGAAGGGAATTTGATTGATGCTCTTGTGCTTGAATTCCATTTTGGATGAGAGATGACAAATTTGGGTTGTTGGCAGTGTTGACCACCGTCTGTGGTCACTGTGCTCGGCAGCGTACGCGGCGGCGGCTATGGTTTTGTTGTGTTTAATTTCAGCTGCTGTGAATTGGAGAAATTGGGGTTTTGGAATTTGGAGTAAGCTGCTGCTGCGGGTTCATGATTCACAGGGAAGGTAAAGGGTTGTTTCAATCCATTCATGCCTTCAATTAATATCATGAGCTTGTTTTGATAGTGATGGAGGATTTGGATGGTCTTTGTATGTTGGTTGCTGAGTATAGGATAGAATTGCTACGGAATTGCTACTGCGGTGGAGATGTGTGAGTATGAAGGAACTTTGTTAACTTTTAAATTATAGTTTGGCTTTGCTATTGTAAATGCAAGGTTTAGCAAAGTTGAACGACACATGGAATAAGGAATTGTGTTATGGGTGCACAGTTTTGGGTGTTTGTCTTATTCGAATTATTATGCGAATTATGAGGTTGCTTGGTTTTGATCGGGAAAGATGTTTAATTGGTGTAAAGATGAGAACTTTGGGTGTCCTTAGTAATTCTGAGGACTTCGATTGTTTTCTGTTTCGGACTACATTTGGAGTGCTTTGTCGACTTTTACTGAATGAGATTCGGTACGAGGATTGGAGGCAAGTTGCAGTTCCATAAGCAGAAAGATAAGGATTTCAGAATGTGTGTCGCTGTGTCACTAATTTTAGCTAGCCTCGAAAGTAGCACTTGGATTCCAAGTAGGGTCTCTATCGGGAAACCTTTCTTTAATTTGATAATTAGAGTAATAATTGAAATGTGTGACTTGTGTGTCATTGATTGATTAACTCTTGGATGTTACTGTTTTTCGATAAATCATATGTAATCGATGACTCGTATGAACGATGTTATCGTTTTTCATTAAAAGCATGCTTTGAAAGTTATTTTACAAGTATTGATATTCAGTTGACATGCATAATGCATTGTGAGGAATTGTGAGAAGTGAGAATAGTGATTCTGGAGAGGAGAATGAGATTATTAGAATAGATACATTTTGTGTATTTGAGTTTCCTCATGGGGACTTCCAGTAGCTATGATCAGCCCACCTGCGCAAATGAGTAGGGAATGTATGCCCTTTCGACGTATGAGTCGATAAAACGATCTTTCGGGTTTCGGGATTGGGGACCATGAGGTTAACAAAAGACTAACAAAAGAGATACTGGAGTTTATATATTACTGATTTGTTAGGTCGTATATTTGAGACATCTACACGGTATGGGATGTGTATGTACATAGGTCTTGGGTGTATGGACTAATTAGCCAGTAATAGAGTGGAGGGAGTGCATTAGCATTTATGCATCGATTTGTCGTTATTTATTTAAAGTATTGTGCGATATGTGATAACTTGATTGTGTGACATAGTCAAGAATAACGTTAAGAGGTTTGGCCCTACTGAGCGTAAGCTCACCCCTATAGAGTTTTTGTTCAGGTACGTATGAGTGCACGTCTTTTGAGAAGTTTATCTGTGACGTTTAGGAGACGTGTACAAGAGTCGAGAAGTACGGAAAATTAGAAGTGAGCTAGACTTCAAGACCTATTTTTTGTCTTTGTAATTGTTTTGTTATTTGTAAATGTTTTATTTTCTTTATTTTTACAATTTATGGAAAAGTATTTGAAATTGTTTTAGTTTCTTTTATTTTCTCGCTCACGACTCGGGTTCGGCGTCAGGTGCTTGGAAACCACCGACACCGGGTCTGGGGTGTGACATATACAATGGGCAACCTAACTCTAGTATCTCATGGATCAAAACCATGTCCCTAGAATATATCAAGAAAATCATCGAGGATGATCAAGAGAATACTTATTTTGCTTCTGGAGAAAAAATAATTGTTACCACTTATGACCATCCTGAGGTCGTTAGCAGTGATTTATTTTTATCTCTTAAGAAAAGAGATTGATTTCACCTTAGCATGTGTTTAGTGAATTGAAAAGATTGAAAATGACAAGCATTACAAGGTGTGAAGATACCAACATGGAAGAAAATGAAAGAAATGCAAGAAGCAGATATGAAGATCCTGTATTGGGCAATAATTCTAAAGATTTTGAAGACATGTGATCTTTACCTTATCAAGAAGGAATCTGCTTTAGTTAGTGGATGCATAATGGAGCTACCAGCTAATGGAAGAATTATTAAAATGTCAGCTAATGGAAGAATAATGGAGCTGCCTTTTACTGTTTTTAGGTTGTATTTCAATTCCAGTTTGAGTTTCGCTGCCTATATAAGGAACCTTAAGTCTTAGTGTAGAATATCAGAAAATTGAGCAGAATCATCTTCTCTCAAAGAGTAAGAAAACCTTAGCAGTGTGTTTTTTCTAGTTTGAGTGAGTGTGAAGTGGTGTGCAGTGTGCCTTTTATTCCAAGTGTTTGTAATCCTAAGTTATGAGTAATTAAACAGCTTTTAGCTGTTTACCCAAGAGTGAGGCTCTGGGTTTCAATCTGTATTTATGTCGGAATAAATAAATTCTATTTTGTGCTCAATATCCCGTCGCAAAAATATATATCTTGATATTCTATTATATCTATGCACTTTCTCTGTTAAGTTATATTATCTCTGCATTTTAGTTAGAACCATTCCTATTTAGACAGCAGTGATTCTGCCGTACCTAGTAACCAGGTCAACCATAGGTCTATAGGTGAATTCTCAACATATTGAAGGCTAGTTCTTTTTAAGAGTGTTTTTAATTATTTGCGAGTAATAGTAACTTTGTTGTAAAAAATATGTTGCACAAGTCTCTAACAAGTTATCTTTTGTCCACTTGTTATACATATATTATAAAATAATAGGAAAGTAGTCTGCGTCCCATGCAGCGCTGCATGATAGACATACCCGTTGTTTAAAACATGTCTAGCAAACAGACTACTCCTCAAGGTTCCAAATGGAGAAGTACTGGATCGATGTTGACACTGGCAGCCTATGGTTAGAGAAGGGAGGGCTGGAATTAGCAAATTTCTATTCCCTACAAATAAAATGACAAATTAAACACTGATAACCACATTGGAAAAGTAACAAATAAAATATAACTAATAAGTGAGTGAATCATTCTCAATCTTTCACCAAAATTCCATACAACTACTGAATATCAACCATTCCATATCTAGATTCGACAACTGAATACAATTGAACTGAGATATGTATGCAACTTTGACTGTGTCTGTGTCCAAGTGTGTTTTTGTTTTTGTTTTTTAGAATGTGTCCAAGTAATCCTTTAACATGAAACTAATAGATGCAATAGGAGATACAATTATTTAAGAAAATTACTGAGCTAGCACAAGGTTAAATCACAAACATATAATGGAACTCCTTTAATTTCTTATTATAACAACGAAGTAAGTAGCAAATTCATTTCCACAACCTAGCAAACCAAACAAATACTCTACTAGCTTCAATCAACTCAATAACAACACTGGATATCACTCTAAAGTCTAAACAACAAAGCGCACACACTGCATTCACTCATAGAACAGATTAAGCTGGTCTCCCCATACATAATCATCGTGGATAAACTGAGCAGATAGTTTGAATGGCCGTGAAGATGAGGAGAACAACTGCTGCCACGACAGAAAGAGTTGCCCAAGGGGTGTTGAAATATTTGCTTCTCAAATTTTTCATCCATTTGGGCCAATTTCTAATTGCAGAACTTGTCCATCTTTCCACAAAGAGCACCATAATAGAAGTTGTCTAAGTCACACACAATCCCCCTAGAAAGGCGGTTGATCATGCTAGACAACTCGTCATCGCCACCTAAGAGAGCATTTTCAACAATTTTATGTTTAACAAGCAACTCCGCATCTTTTGGACTGTCCACCAACATATCCATGAGGATAACATAATCACATATGATAGGATCTTTAGACATACTGCATTGTTCGACGGCAATTAAATTTCGAAGTATAAGCTCCGTTGAATCCTCTATCCTCAATTTTGGAATCTTCAGAATCCTGCTCTTCAGAATCCAGTTATCATCGAATCTTATGGCAAACAAGTTCGGGATTGACGTCTCACCATGAATTTTGCCTCCTGCCGGGTGCAGCTTTTCAATGCTAGGTGCCATTGCATATTTGGTTTCTCCCTTAAATTTTTCTTTTAATAGAGGAGCCACCAATAGGTTTCTTAAGAGATCAACAAAATGTTGCCCTTCTACTTGGGATGAATATTTATCTAACTCTAGCTACCCCGAAACTGCCTCTGGCCTGGTGAAGAAGAAACTCTATAGAAAGCCCTTTAGCACCTCCACCTGACCCAGGATTGTATAGGCTGAAAAGGTCCTCCAGAATGAAGAGTGGAAGCTGATTTTCAAGCATCAGCAAGTCAGTCTGGAAATCCGGGAGCATCATTGGTATTCCAAAGATGCAGTCATTTTCATCTCGCAAGTCACCGTACGGGTACCTAAGTAAGAACTCGATAAGGAAGATGGCATCGACTAAAACCATTGTGACAAATTCATCCCTGGTAAGCTCATGATCAATGGTCTCTGTGTAACACTTCCGCAGTTTTTCTTCTTGCTCTCTTATTTTGTCTATGTAATCATTTTGTGAATGGCCTGATTGGCTTCGCGATCGCTCCATGAAACAATTTAGGTACCACCTTTTGTGAACTTCCATGCGCTTCAAGGCTTGGTTTCTATGATGATATGGGCCTATAGAGATTACACGAGGTGTGTAGTCCTTTTTGCTTTCACGGCGGAATCGATCAGGAACCCGGTGGATGCAACGCAAAGGGTACGGGGGAGACAAGCTTTCCGACTTCATCGCTATGATTTGCGACGGAGTTTCGATGTCACAAGTAGAAGCAGCTACATCACTTCCTCCCATTTCCATCCTACATATATGTTTTCACAAAGTTAAACTCGATCACTAGTTTATAAATATGTATTTCAGTAGTTTCAAAAATTTTAGACTAAAACGCGAACTTATTATGTTTTGGTATAAAACAATCAACACTTTATGCATTACATACATATGGGTATAAGAATTGCTGGCTATCCTTTTATGATCAAAACACAAGGATATATGCTACATGTTGTAGCCTGATAGCAAGGACTGCTAAAGTGAAGAATGAAGAACCTGACAGATCTCATGTGCATCAGGTAGTTCATGCATGTGCATCACATTCATTCACTAAGGATGACTAGTAGAGATTAGATGGATTCCCATGCTGTATCTATCCTATATGCTGAGTCTGACCATGTGCATATTCAAATGTATTTGCTTCAGTTTTTAAGTGTTTGAATTTCAAATTTCTTTTACAAAACATTTGTTTATTCGTACTTGAGCTCCAAGTTGGTCTAGGGTGGTGTGGCAAACCAACCCGTGATCACATGACTTGAGCCTTAAGAGACTAGCTGGGTTTTGTGATACACAAACCAAGTCAGCAGCTGATCCATGCGATGCACCGCCTAATAAGTTATTAGTTGTTCTAAGTGTCCTCTTAGAAAAAATGATTTTGTAGAGTCCTTATGCTTGACTAAAACTGATTAAGTTTTCCAAAACCATTTGTCTTTTTCTTTTGGCTTCATTCCCCTTAGAGAAGTCTATCTCAGCTTTTGTCTTGTGACTGGAAGGATCCCTATGATCCTATCTATCCTAGTTTTTCAGACAAGTTGTTAAAGTCCAAAAGAAGCTTTGTTAATGTGGCTAACGTGTTTGCTTTCTCATAGCTTTGCACTTGGCCTATAAATAGAGAGCAAGGCCTCTCTTGCTCTTTGGTTGTTGAAAATAGTCTTTCTTGTTTTCTTCCATTGGGTTTAGCATTTTGCTGACTGCTCATTTATCTAAGTCTTCCTTGTGATTGTCAACCTTAGAGATGAGCACCAAAACCTTTTCAAACTCATATCATTGTGCATTTGTATACCTTGAGGTCTGTCTATGTGATGCAATAATCCGGCGAAGCTGTCTTTGAGAATTAGCTAAAGGCGTTAGTTGAATTTTGCTTAAAAGCTTAAAATAGTGATATGTGTAAGATTCGGTGTGTTCAAACTCCGTGTTCAAAAAGGGGGAGGGGGAAGAAGGGGAGAACAACAGTGAAGATTCGGTCGCTCTGTGGCCTGTAACCCATGTCGTCTTCCACGGGAGGATCTGAAAAGGTAAGCGGAATCGAATTTCAATGTACTGCACATATCTATGTGCTATGTGAGCTCCATGTTCTGGGTATGTTCCGATATTGGTTCTAAATGGGTGCTGTGTAACTGTGATTTGTAATTCATAAATGAATGGAAGGCTAAGTAACAATTTGTAAAAGGGTAGGCTTCAGGGTTAGTATGTACAGGAACAAGAATTTGTTCAACATAGAAACTGGTTGAAGTGGGGAAGTGATGGAAACCATGAATGCTAAACTGGTTGTTTTCATTTTGGGGGATGTGCTGTAGTGGTTTCGTTAACATCTTCAGAACTCGTACACATACATGTTTTCATTATGGATACTTCAAATGAATGTTGAGATTACATTGACGGTATGAAATGTTTGTTTGCAGATGGGAGATCAAAATGATTCTTTGGGATACAAGGTTGATAGGAACCTGCCTGTTGAAATGTCAAGGTAGGTTAGACATAAACTGTAAAGTAAATTTTGTGGTGAGAAAGAAGAATAAAATTAGTATAAAATGTCATCTGTTTATTAGAAGAATGTTGTAAAACTAACAGAAAATATGTATTTCATGTACAGGCCAACTGTATCATACGCAAGTGTAGGAAACCAAGAGGTATGTTCAATGACTGTCGTATTTTTGTGCAAACTTGTGGAAAAACTAGAAGATTTAATTTACTTGGCCTTGAAATCGGTAGCTGCTGAAACATCATTTGTTACATGTTTAATTGTTTCAGACTTGGGTGATAGTAGTAGGGCACTTATGTTGCAAAATTAAGGGTGTTTCGTAGTGACTAAGATATATGTTTGTCCGATGCAGGGAACAACCGTTGTGACGACTCAATGACTCATTGCAACCCTTCTGAGTTCTGCAGCGTAGTGTCCAACTTATCAGCAGCTAAAGATAAGGGCTGTAAACGAAATGGGATTCGGTTACTTGCAGGAACTGAAAATGGATGTCATGCACGAGCCTATATGGATGTCAATGGTGAATGGGGTGGACCTGAAAAACTCTTCTGTCGTAATATGTGGAGTTCAGTACTTACTGACACATGGACAGTTCACAAGATGCACTGGAATAACAGACGGAATTTTCGATATTGTCATAACAGAAAACCCGGCTCAGGTGGGAGATGGCTACATGAGTAGTTATTTGTGTGACAAAGATGGCAAATTGCAAAGATCTGAGCTCATTGACATAATAAGGAACAGAGAAATTGGCAGACGATTTCTTCAGGATTACGTATGCTCTTTATGCAGTCAACACAATCATATGTCTAGGAATGGATTCTGATGTGGACACTAGGATTTTGAATTGTATAAGTAGAGCAAACAGGATCCGGGACCTAAACTGGGCGTCCTATGCTGTTAGTGTTCTGATAGATGGTGTGCAAAAGCACAGACGTGGGGAGACGCAAGTTGTTGCTGGATGTATGCTGTTTATGGAGCTGCTTTATCTAGATATCCTTGGGGAGGCAATGGTAGGGTGGACAAAACATTAGTTCCCGTTTCGGCTTGGAGAACAGAAAATGCGGACGAGGTAGTTAGACAACTTAAACTACATGGTGGGTTTGGCTGTCCATTAGTGATGGTGAAAGAACGTGAACGTGTTAAGACACTATCAGAATTCGTGAACAATGATGGTACGGTTGGCATAGGAATCAACCGGGCCGTCCATGAAGACATATACGAGCTGAAGGCAAGAGTGTGTTCGACACACCACAGGATGGGTGGTGTTGTTAACTTGTTGGAGAAGTTTTTAGCTAATTCCTATGCCACTAGAGATATGCTTGTCGATATTGACAAAGGAATTGCACGTGATGAGGACGACAGCCAGGGTTAGAGAAGTATGGAGGGGGCTGGATTGCAAATGTAATGCTAGAAAGCGTGGGAGCTACTCTGCAGCAGGCCACAACGAGTACCCAAAATGCACATGCTCTGGACAGGCAAGTTTGTTGGCAGACAACAAGAAACCTCGTTGCGCAAGGCGACTATCGGTAATGTTTAGAATTTTAGTTTAACTGTGGTTGTTTTGATTAGTTGCTATTAAGAATTGGTTTTGGATTTGTTATTATTGAATTTGATGGGAAGTAGAATTGCTGAATTCTTTGGTTTTGGTTATGTTTAAATTGCATTCTCATTGATTGGGAAGTAAGGCCTTTTTCTGATTTCATTCCTTTTATTTTAGTCTTACTGTTTGCCATTGATTCGTACTCTATTTGGTATGATATTTTATAGATATTGAGATTGAAGTATAAGGTTCTTGTACATGTGATTTGTTTCTGAAATTGAGCTTAGAGATCAACAATTTGTGTTGCTTAAAGTTAGTGTTATGTTCTGTATGCACATAATGTTCTTATATTATAAGGCCCATGTCAAATCAGAAGCATGTCAAATTACATGTTATTGCATTATTTGTTAAAATAAGTTCATTTTTCATGGGCAGATGGACGAAAAAAAAACCCACGTACGGGACGACGGCAATTTGAGTTGCAGCAGAGGAAAGAAAAGGTTAGGAAGATGCTGACTTGGAGAACCAAAGTGTCATATGTCAACTTCTGTGTGGATGGTCGTACAAGGCAGCTGGTGAAGCTGTTGCACGGAAGATTTTCTCACTTCTCTAACCCTGGCTGTCTTCCTTGTCATGTGCAGTTCTTTTCTCAATATCGACAAGCATATCTCTAGTGACATAGGAATTAGCTACTAACTTCTCCAACAAGTTAAGACCACCACCCATCCTGCGGTGTGTCGAACACACTTTTGCCTTCAGCTCGTATATGTCTTCATGGACGGCCCGGTTGATTCCTATGCCAACCGTACCGTCATTGTTCACGAATTCTGATAGTGTCTTAACACGTTCACGTTCTTTCACCATCAAAGAATGTCCTATGCATTCTGGATAGCAAGTGCTCTGATACATAAGTCAAAGAATGTCCTAAGTTGAAAAGTAACTAAATATCAAAGGATAGGAAGTGCTAAGAGCCCTCGGACTAGGTGAACCCATGTTTCTCATTAGAACCCATCAAACGAATCCAACTATGGTAGTGGCATTGCCATATATAAGGCATCTCACAAGTCACAGCATCAAAGTGAATATAATATCATATGCTATTAAAATTATGTATAAAACATATGATTAAGAATTCAGTGGCGGATGCAGAGTTTTGTAAGTGGGGGCAAAAAGTGAAAGCTAATTAAGGAGGTTATGGAGACGGGACGTACTGTTCATTTTCTCTTTCTCAATCTCCATTAATTTGTAGATCTTGAATCCTTTAAGTAATCAACAAGACACGATGCAAAAATATGAAGGAAAAAAGACTCACAAGCTAGATATGAGCTCAAAATTTGGAAGTGGGTTTGAGAGATGAGAGTAAATTAGGGTTGTGGGGGTGTGTTAATTTGGCGGTTAAAAGGAGGTAATCAGATATGGAAGGAGAAGACAGAAAAAATAGAAAGTTAAAAATTGATTGTTTTTCAGAAATGGGGTTAAGGGTTAAGTAGATGAAGTAGTTCTAGTAATGAAGGAAGATAAGCAGACAAAGTGAATATATAGGGAAGGGGAGAGAGTTGGGTTCGTCTTCTTCCCCATTTAAGCAAACCACCGGCTTATTGGGAAAACACATCACACACAGCGTTGTTCTTTCTACTTTATATATCTCTACTGTGATTTTTTTCCTTGGCTGGGTAGCATATTCTCAAACCATAGGTCTATATGTCAAGTGGTGAAAATCAAATGAACATTGACATATACAAGCAGCTTAGCAGAAAAATTGGAAGTTCACCGGGGCAACTGCCCCCACTCGCCCCCTTTGCGTCCGCCATTGATTAAGATGACCCAACAAGTGCAAACAATCTAAAGACTTCAGTAGGGCATGATCCATGAAATAATCTATCATAAATGCCGTCATTACAAGATAGACAAAAGGTAACCAATACATATGAGACTACAGGCTTGGGTAATCAAGAATCTGATACCACGAGTCCATGATCATACAATCAGATCATGACAGTGACACCAAAATAGAAAACCACATTTTGTGACAAATCAGCAGGACCTATGAATCCTTAACTTCCATTTAAAAGATACAGAATAATGCACTAGATTTACTAATATTTGAGTGTTGAACTGCCATTTCCTGATAGGCCAATATCATGAACCTTGCTCACAACTTTGCACTAGCAAGATGTACTCGCAAGAACTTAGACCCATACAGTATGGAAGTGTCAGCAAACAATGTAGCAGAGTGGAAGAGAAACAGAAAAGATTGAACCAGATAACTTGTTTCTTTGATATAACAAATCTGAAGGCAATCACAGGTTCATGTTTCAAAGTAGCACATATAGCTTCACTGCCATCATTTTGGACAAAATTCTGTTCATCTCAGAAATACTGGTGGATATAAAAAAAATACAGTAATCCATTGAAACAAGAAAAAGAATTAATGGAAAATACCAGCCATAATGTAAGAAAATTAGACATTAGATTTACAAATTCTCAAGTCCTAAGATCGAGGCTTCTCCCACCAGAGGGGCTTGACAAAACTAAAAAGAGGAATCATTAATCTAATCGTAAGATAAATTAAGCCAATGTATGTTTCAGCACAAACTAAGAAGATCTTTCTTTGTTCAAGTAAATTTTAATATCAGGTGCTGGAGCTTTCATGTACTATGAAAACCAAAAGGTAAATTATCTAATAGCAGGACTATATGAACAATTACTCAATGAGCAATTAAAGATCTCTGTAGTTGTCAAGAAACAACCAACTGAAAATAACAAGCAGATTTCACACCTATAGCCTGAAGTAGAAAGAAGTTTTCTTTTGTTACCAGATTATAACAGCAAGCAGCTACACAACCTTACGAAAATCAAAAGAAATAATCATAAAACATGATCCATGAGTTATTGTTTTGCTCTTACTTTCCCACAGCTACACGCAATCACAAACCATAAAACATGATCCATCCCACTTAAACCTTAGACCTTGACAGAAAATAAATCAAAGCAGTAACAAGCTCTTAAACTCATGAAAATAAAACCACGATCATATTTCTCCCCCACAGATTGTACCCTAGCAATCATATCCCCGCTCTGATACCATTTTGTAACATCCTGACCTTTGATTTAGATGATTCAACAAATTAATTCTCAAATACCTTATCAAGATCAATTTTGTTCACAACAAGATTGTTAACTCAATCAATTAGCAAATTATTTCCTTACCTCATCTCACCTCACAACTCAAAAGGAGTGAGAGCCAACCTATTGTCACACCCGTCGACTACACTTAATCAATTTCAGTCTCACAACTTCAAGAGAGACGGTCTCCTGTAAGCAATTATATTGCTTTAGAACTTGACATTGTATTAAACCTGCATTGTTCTTGTATTATTATACCTATATGTTATTTAATCTGAGTTTAAGATATAAACTTTATATTCTATATATTACTATTGGATAAGTTTGTAAGAGTTTTTGAATTCAAAAGGAATTGTAGTTATCAAGCAGTTGTTAAGCAGTTGAAAAACATGACAGTTTCTGTTTCTGTACAATCCCGGATGGGGATGCAAAAGCTGAAGGCGTGTCCGCTGGGTGATAATCTTCCTTCCTGAGGACCTGCGAATAAAAGGATGACCATAGGCTTCCGATCTTTCCTCCTCTGATGGCAAAGTTAGTTGTTTGTAGTTGAAGAGCAATTACTACAGTAATAAATCATACCTGACAAGCTAGTGGCTGGGCTGTATTTATGGCCCAGCGTGGTTATCTCTATTTACAAATCGATGTGGGACAAGTGCATTTGCTGCTGTTTCAAATATGGACCTCTCGTATGCCTTATGCAATCGTTCCCAGCCCCTCGTCGCCACCGAGGTTAAGCCCAACCCATCCTGCTTATGGACGGGAACTTTAGGACGGCCTCGATTGTCTTGGTCATGGTGGAATGTTTGCTGGTTTATGGGCTTGGGAGGTTGTTTTACGTACAACCGACTACAAGTTCCCAAGTTCCCGCTCAAGACACATCGTGAGTGGGGACTTGCTAAAATAAGCCCGTAGACCAGTATATTTCCAATGGGCTCCCGCCCATAGTCCTCCCAAGTTCGGACTCATGACGTGGGTTAAATGGGTGTTACATTTTCCATGGATAAGGGTAGCGAGCCCTTTCCATATCCGGCGTTACTACTTGAGTGACGGGGTGTTAACGCCATCTGTGGTTTATCAAACCACTTGCTCCGTTTTGAAAGGGATGATATGATTTTCCTCATGGGCTCCCTCCTGAATTCCTAACATATGTGCTCCCGGTGACGGGCAACCGAGTTACTTGAATTTCAATAGCGTCTTAACCTTTGTGGTGATTACTCGTTTGAAGTGCACGAGAGCGATCTCGGTGAAACTCAACCGAGATATGAATTTCAGTAGGTGGAATGATTTCGGTGATACTCACCCGAGTTGTGAATTTCACTGGTGGAATAATCTTGGTGATACTCACCCGATTTGGAAATCACAGTGGTGGAACAATCTCGGTGATACTCACCCGATTTATGAATTTCACTTCGATGTTTGTGCGTTGCTGTGGCAGGTGTATTAAATGCATGCTCGCTAGATGGTGTTATATTCCTGGGGATAAATGCCAAGCAATAAATGCACCAACCCCTGTCGCTTCATTCTTGTTTGAGCCACGTGGCATCATCCTGCGGTTTGATCCGACGGTGAGGGGTTCCTCTTTAACTGTTTGAGGTTTTTAAATGCAGGAACCGAGACGTCTCTTCCTTTCTCCTTTTATATATCTCTCTTCCTCACTCCCTTCTCCCACCTTTTGCTCTGCAACTTAAAACTTTCTCCAGTTTCTGGTCTAGTTTTTGTGTTGTTCGTTGTCGAGTTCGTGTGTTGTAGCGCCCTCGTGGTTTGATTTGGTCAGTCAGTGCGATTGTGAAGTGTTTTCCGTTTGAGATTCCGGCATCGTTTATGCATCGAAATTCCAGTAAGTTTCTGCGTTGTTTTTGCACTTTTGTCTATGCCTGTGTTTTGCTATGTTGCTTTTGCACTGCCTTGTTATTTGCTCTATGGGTTCTATGTGTTTAAAACCTAGTGATTTAGGTGTTCTAGTGGGTTTTTGGGTTTAGCCTCTGTTATGCTGTGCATTTTGCGCTTGCTCCCGGTGGCAAATTCTAATAGGTCCTAGGGTTTTTGTTATACTAGGATAAATGGATTCACGGAGTACTACCGACCTTAATGGGGCAGCACATCCTCTCGGGCGATAGTGGATGACGACGAGAGGATGGAAAAGTACTTAAGCCGGGCGGGATGATTCTTCAACGTCTAGGCCAGAAGAGGTGATTGTTGCCGAGCCCGCTCGGGAGATGGACTGGTCAGCGGGGGTTTTTCATGGCGTCCCAATGACCAGTGTTATTGGATCTTCTACGTCTAGGCGATTCTGCTTGGAGGATGGGACCGTGTGCGACGAGCTTTCGAGTTGTATGATCCCGGCCAAGATTGAGCAGTTCAGGTAAGACTGGGGCATCCCACCCGCTATCACCCTTCGTGGGCTCTACGAGGATGAGTTGGCGTGCTGTCCGAGAGACAACTTTGATGATGTGCATGATAATATGTTTAGGAACGGTTTCTGCCTCCCGCTTCCACAGTGTGTTCAGTACCTGCTGAGCATGCTCCAATTAGCTCCCAGGCAGATTCCCTCGAACCAGTGGCGCCGATTGCTTTCCTTATACTGCCTGTACTTCTTGTACGACATGGGGTGGCCGACTATCAACAAGTTTCGAGCGCTCTACCGCCTGTCATACTTGAAGAAGCAGAATTGCGGTGGATGTGTTTCATCTATCATCCGAGATTACTTGTCTCCCGTTACTGATCTTCCCACGTCCATATATAACAAATGGCGTTCGAAGGTCGTGCTTGCCGACGGTCGATGACAGAGAAACTGTCCCACGTTCGTTGTGCCTAATTGGTTTAGGTATATCTGAGATTAGTCATACTCGCTGTCGGAGATTGAGAAGCGATGGATTGCTCTGATATTCATAGCCTGGCCCACGGACAAAGATCGCAGCTCGTACCATTTGACCCGGTGGAAAGTGTTAGTTCACTATGAACTCGGTTGTATGCTTAGTGGGGTTCCAAATTGATTTCTCCCGTTTGCTGCTTTTGGTTTTTTTTTTTTTAGGGATCTTGACTGTTGTGAGTTTTATTTTCAGCTAAAGTTCCCAAACGTAAACACCGCCCCTCACACTCGCGCGACATGGATTCCGACATGGAATTGTTGAGTGGTCTCTTGGAGATAGGAAAGGTGGCCGCCCACACCGAAGTGAACCTTGCGGATTCCACAGCTCGCGTCTCGGAGGATGCTGTTCTGCTGGAGATTCCGAACGAAAGGTACGAGAAGCCGCCCTCTGACACAGAGGAGCCCGCGAGGCCCGGTGACGTTGTCAACGTCAACTTGGGCGAGAAAAAGAAGAAGCAGTCGTTCAAGAAGTCAAAGTCTCAACCGGATGACGTTGTGACTTTGACTGGCATGAGTGTGACTGGTGCCTTACCACCCCGGAAGAAGCACAAGTCTACGAGTTCTTCGGCCGAGAACCCGGTTTCTCTGAGCGCTCTCGCTCTAGCTGTTCCTCAAATCCCTAAGACCCATATCCGGCAAATCCTGGACGAGTACGGGTGTGCCGATGAACGATTTGTCCGTGGCATAGTGGGCGACCTAAAGGGGATTGAATTGGATCAGATCAGGGTCAGGTCCAACACCCCTCAACAGAACCGGCATTACGCCCGGGAGGCCATGATGAAGGTAAACTTAGGGCTGAGCATAAAACCCGACCAAGAAAAAAAAAACCGGCAAAACCGACCCGAAATGACCAGTCCGGGCTAGAATTTTTACAGTCCTTATTTGCTTTTTTGCCGGTCCGGGCCCAGTCTTTCAATTTCAGCTATGTTTAAAGCCCAAGAGCCCGGAGTTAGTATATAGGCTATTATGATCGGTTAGTTTTACAATCCTACACACTACTATAATGGGAATGAACACATGTGATTTGTTCAAATTATTAAAGTATTACACCTACAACTAAACACTGTGACTTCACACGCACAGCTTTATTGTTTAATTAATTAATTCCCTTGGACCACTTTTCTAAGTTCTCTCTACTCTCCAGTATCCACCTTGAATCCTCGATCTTGATTTATTGCCAGAAAAAAAAAATCCTCGATCTTGATTTCGCTAACCACATCATCGACAGTCGACCGTCCTTTACAAATCAAACACTAATAGGTGAGAGTGTGGGACGATTCTCTATAATCTCTTATTCTGTGTTTCTCTATGGTTCTTTGCTTCGACTCTTTTGGGTTTATCATTAGCTTTCCTTGGTGAAATTTCTTTGTTCTTGATAATTGATTGTTGATGTTGGTGGTGTTTGTGGTAGTAAGAGTGTTGTGGAAGTGAGTATTATATTTTGGACTATTTTCTCATGGCTGGAGAGT
Organism: Fragaria nilgerrensis; assembly: GCA_010134655.1. Taxonomy (NCBI): domain Eukaryota; kingdom Viridiplantae; phylum Streptophyta; class Magnoliopsida; order Rosales; family Rosaceae; genus Fragaria; species Fragaria nilgerrensis. Next base: position 27,404,013 of record CM020978.1, on the reverse strand, counting down.
CGAGAGACGTTTCAGTATAAGGGAGCATGTGTGGTTGTTAGGGAATTGATGGTGGAGGACGCTGGATCTGAGGAGTTGGTCGAGGTCTCGAAACAGGTCGAGGTCGCGGAGCAGGTTAAAGAGGGAGGCATAGTTTCTCGTCGGAGAGAAACGACTAGACGAGTCCTTGCAGTTTCATGGGTCGGAGTGGAGAAGGACCGGCCCGGTTTTTGCCAGTCCGGGCTTTCACCGGTCCCTGAGTTCAGAAGTAGCTAACCCGGCCCGGTGTGTCAGTGGTCGGTTCGGGCCCGGTCTCTGAAAATTTGGTGCCGGTCTAGGACCGTGCCCAGCCCTAGGTAAACTTGTTCCTATTTTTTATTTCAATTTTCCTTAAAGTTGCTGTTTTTTGAAAAAAAAAACTGCAGAAACTTTCGGCCACCTCCAATTACGACCAAAATTTGACAAAATCTTCCTCTCAACATTTCGAACAACTTTCTAGAAGAAGTCGAAGCCCAATTCTAAGCCTAAACAGGTCAATTGAATCAAAATATAAAAATCCCCAATTTTAAACCCTAAAAACTTCAAATCTTCGATTCTCTTCACACACACCGAATCGAGCTACCAAATTCTAAGGGAATGTAGTACTAATCAAACTCAACTTATCCATATATAGAACTCACCAAATGGTGACCTAAGGAAGGAGAAATTCGATCAACACCGAATCCGAACCGGCAGAGTTTTGGAGCTCGATTTATCCCTCACGGCGGCGCCACTCGATGCATCACCTATCCAGCAATGAAGTAGAGACGACGGCGAAGCTTTTGGGACAAGTGTGGCTGTCTCCGGTGGCTTGACGGCAGAGCTAGACCGAGAAGAAAATCTGGCAGATAATAAACTTCTTACCATCTATCTTCAGTACAACTCATATATAAAGAACTTTAGCCGATGAAATTCTTTATTTTCGCCGGTTAAACTCTTTTGAAAATTTTGGTTGAAAATTTTGAAAATTTTTCGATTTTAACCGACGACTTTTCATATATTTTCGTCTGCTAAAGTCCTTTGAAAATTTTCCTTCAACTTTGGTTTACCGCCTAAAAAATTTTGAAATTTTTTGACCTTAGCCGACGACTTTTTTAATATCTCGTCGGTTAAAGTCTATAAATTCATGAAAACGCTTATATCTCCCCCCTATATTACGTAGTTTGGTCAAACCTTCCACACGAAAAACTCTCACGTAGATGAGACGCAACCGTCTATATAAAAATTTTGAGACATTTTGTCACAGCCCGACCCGTAAAATTTTATCTCATTTACTAGCTTATTTATAATAAGAATTTTTACCGTCTCCGGCATTGAGATATAGTTTAATTGGTCCCTAGAGGGGTTTTGAGAGACGATTATTTCAGAGAGTTATTCGTAGGAGAAAAATGTAACGACGGTAAAAATGGTAAATTTTAGCTAGTAAAAGGTAATTTTTATTAGGGTATTATTTTTGGGGTGTTAATTTTTAGAATTGGGTTTGATTTAAAAGATGTTGGACCGGGTTTAGAGGCCCAAATTTTTTTCTTCTTCCTTCTCTCTCTCTTCCCTCCCAATTTTTCTCCCGGTTCTCTCTCTCTCGAATCCCTCCCGTTGCCCATTTTTTCGGCCGCCCGGCCGCCGCCGTCCGGCCACCGTTCGCCGTCAAACCGGTCTCAAAAGGTCGGCCATCAACCCAGCATTCATTCTAGACCGGTGACAGCCGCCCTAGCTCCGTCGTGAAGGAGCACTCTCCCCCGAAAGGCGCGACTGCCGTGTTGCCTCCGTCGCCGGAACTCCCTCCTCCGGCCACAAATCCGGGCAAGCTGCAAGCTTGGTACGGTTTTGTAGCTCTCCTCCCGTGCAACAACCCCTCCAAAGGGCTCACTCCCTCTTGAGCTCGGTAAGGAGAAATTCGAAGTTGAAATTCTAGGGATTTTAAGATGTTTTCGTTCGATTGACCTAGTTAGGCTTGAAATTAAACTTAGTGATAGTTATGAAAGTTGTTTGGGATGTTGAGAGGAAGATGCTGTTAAAATTTGGTAGAATTTGGACGTTGCCGGAATCGGTCTCCGGCCGCCGCCGCCGTTTTGGAGTTTTGTATAATTTTAAATGTGTAATAATTAGAGGACTTTAATGGAGTGAATTGTGGAATTTTCGGACGAGTTTTTAATAGGTTTGTGAATTTCCGAAGTTTGGTATTTTTGGCGGTTAAATAATATAAAATCCGGCCGTAGGATGTAAGTCAATTTCTGAGAAAGGTTGTATTTATGGCTGCCGAGTATGGTATTAAAGTTTGGGTCATTCCGATTTAAGAATATCGAAGTTAGGCAATGATGAGCATGTTTATGGCTCTCAGTTATTTTGCCTATTTTGAATAAGATTGGATTTTTAGTTGGGAAATTTAATTATATATTTGGAACAGGACGTGAAGAGACTCAAATTGGAGAGACCTCGGATTGACGTCAGGCTTAGGCCTAAAGTTGTGAGTGGATCTTTGTTTTTAATTGAAAAGTATGCGATGAATGATTTTATTGATCATTTATTTCTTCCGATAAGACTTATTGATTTCTCGGTTATTTGATAATTTTTCCTCATTTGGAGAGATCCCGAAAATGAGATTTTCGGTGGATATATATGTTTTGGATATTATGAGTATAATATGTATATAAATGCTAGCTAGCCATACGTGCTTGGTCCGTCATAATGAAGTAAAATACCATTATGACGTGGCGTGAGTGTTAGACACAAGCGTCATAGCCCTATATGAAAACTACTTTCTTTTTTCGGTTTATTTAGGTTTTCATATACGGAGTCCACACGTAAATACACCGTCTTTTTCGGTCATAATGAGGAAAAATACCATTATGGCGCAACGTGAGCGTTAGACGCCAGCATTGTAGCCTTGTACGAATCTCTATTTTCTAAATTGTTTTTAGGATCCATACAAGGAGTCTGACGAGTGTAAATACATACGAATTTATGATTATATATAGTTTAGCCTGAGAGGCTTCATTTCATTTGAGTTAGTGACTAGCCGGAGCTAGTCGTGAAATTGCCAATTTATAAGTTGAGCACTTTTGAGCTGACGCATGCAGTATATTTTTTCTATGAAATTAAAATAGGAATGCATAAATATTTTGTTATTAAATTATTTTTGTCCACTCACTCTAACGTTATTAAATGTCTTCCCCTGGGCCCTTCGTTTTAAAATGTCCATTCTGCAGGATTGCATAGTTGAGATCGGGCGTACATGGAGAAGAGGCATAGTCAATAGTATAGCTTCCGCTCTTTTCTATTTATTTCTAGTTCATTTCCTCTCAAATAGAGTTGCTCTGAATATGTGGTTGTTGGTTATAGGATCTTTGTTAAATATATTTTTGGGAGATGTTGTGATTTGTGGGGAGCACGAAGGCTCCAGGAGTCTATAAGGTTGGAGTTGGAACCTTTAGGAGTGTTTGCAGGTTTTGGTTTGGAAGGGTTGTCTATTTCCAAGGGAGGTTGTACCGAATTTAGCGGTAAATATTTCCTTGGAGGTGGTCCCCGCACGATTTACTCCGGGTTCAGGGTGAAATTCGGGGTGGGTCGTGTCACATTTACCTTCCGACGATAGGGCTCCCCATAGGGAATAATAACGGTAAATAGGGTTGACTGCTACTATCGGCACCGAGACTTTACCCGATTTACGTGATTTTTGAACCATAGTCGTATTTCACCATTCTGAACACATCTTATTTCACGAGATTTTTGATAATTTTGCTTCTTATGTAGAGTTGGTTCACAAAGTTGTATAACTTACTAAACAAGTTATACAACATTAGTAGACACGTTGTGATTCCGATGACTAAAATTCACAAACCAAAATTCGACCGTCAGATATGATCATTATGACGAAAGATGTCTATGGTAAAAAATTCAACTAGATCCGACAACGTTAAGGGCTCGATCGAAACGGTCAACCATATACCATCGTCACTTATCACACGAAAACGCTCATATCTCCCTCTATATTACGTAGTTTAGTCAAACCTTCCACACAAAAAACTCTCACGTAGATGAGACGTCACTGCCCATATAAAAATTTGAGACATTTACCTTCCGACGATAGGGCTCCCCATAGGGAATAATAATGGTAAATAGGGTTGACTGCTACTATCGGCACCGAGACGTTACCCGATTTACGTGATTTTTGAACTATAGCCATATTTCACCATTATGAACACATCTTATTTCAAGAGATTTTTGATAATTTTGCTTCTTATGTAGAGTTGGTTCACAAAGTTGTATAACCTACTAAAGAAATTATACAACATTAGTAGACATGTTGTGATTCCGATGACTCAAATTTACAAACCGAAATTCGACCGTCAGATATGATCATTATGACGAAAGATGTCTATGGTAAAAAAATTCAACTGGATCCGACAACGTTAAGGGCTCGATCGAAACGGTCAACCCTAATCCATCGTTACTTATCACACGAAAATGCTCATATCTCCCTCTATATTACGTAGTTTGGTCAAACATTCCACACGAAAAACTCTCACGTAGATGAGACGTAACTGCCTATATAAAAATTTGAAACATTTATCTTCCGACGATAGGGCTCCCCATAGAGAATAATAACGGTAAATAGTAAGACACGTTGTGATTCCGATGACTAAAATTCAACTCTAATCGAAAATAAGAAAACTACATTTTGAAGCCCTAAACGGACTCAGATGGCCAAAAAGGCCCATATGTCATGGCAATAGTGATGAGTTTGACTCGTAGGGCCGTTACGCTTCCGGAAAGGTATCACAATAGTCAATCGGACACCAAACGCCAAATCTGCAGCATAGTGAATAATAAAGGGTAAATTGCATTGACCGCAACTATCGGCACCGAGACTTTACCGGAATACCGTGATTTTTCAACCGTAGACGTATTTCACCATTCTGGTCATATCTTATTTCACGACTTTTTTACGTTTGAAGGTTTTACGTATAGTTTTTTTTTTCCCAGATGAGTTGTTGTCCAGATCTGCAAATATAAGGCACTTTAGTCGACGAAATTATATTTTTCGTCGGCTAAACTTTTAAAAATTTCGTCGGCTATAGTTTGTGAACTTTAGCCGACGAAAAAAATTATTCAGACGACGAAATTTTAATTTCGTCAGCTAAAGTTGACCATAGCCGACGAAAATTTTAAATTAGCCGACGAAGGAAAATTTCATTGGCTAAAATGGACTTTAGTTGACGAAAAAATAATTCGTCGGCCTGGTTTTTTTATTTTCGTCGGTTAAAGCCTTTCTTCTGGTAGTGTATGCCTATCAAATCTCGGTAGATTAAGAATTATGCTTATTAAATATCGGTAGATTAAGAATTATGCCTATCAAATCCCGGTGGATTAACAATTATGCCTATACGTTTATGTTTTAACTTGCGCGGCGCCCGGTTTATTGTTTATTTCCCGGGTCATTATTCAACATCAATGTACTTGAATTTAACTTCCTAATTTCTGTATTACGTCTTTCAAAACCAATAGAGGCATCCTCCGGGACATGAAATTCTCTTGGGGGCAATAGTACTTACAAATATATAATATTGCAAAATTGGGTCTCATCCCCTTTTTTGCACCGGGTAGAACTTCAAGTGCTCCGTATTCCATGGGCGCCCAGTGACTATCCCATCCTGATTCCGGAGAAAGAAAGTTGCTAGGCCGACCTCTTCAATAATTTCGTATGGTCTTTCCCATATGGGATCCAAGGCCAACGGTATAGTCATGATTTTCTTCATGACCCAGTCCCCCAGTCCCAACGTCCGGGTTTTAACCTTGCTATTGTAATGGCGTGCTACTCGCTGCTTGTATGCTTAGTTGTGCAAATCGGCTCTTTCCCTCCTTTCCTTGATGAGGTCAATATTCAACTAGAGGCCTTCCTCATTGGTCGTCGCGTCATAGTTCTCGACCCTTCCCGATGGTATTGACGTCTCGATTGGTAAGATAGCCTCCGTGTTAAAGGTCACGCAGAAAGGTGTTTCTCCCGTTGATTCTATTGTTATGGTTCTGATTGCCCATAATACCTTGGGGAGCTTCTAGGCCTATAGACCCTTGGCGTCATCTAGCTTCTTCTTCAAAAGCTTTTTAATGATTTTGTTAATTGCCTCCACCTGACCGTTGGTCTGTGGGTGTGCCACCGATGCAAAGACCATCTTGTTGCCTGTTTCCTTTGTGAACTCGATCAGGTGGTCATTGTTGAATTGCGTTCCGTTGTCCGTGACGATTGTCTCCGAGACCTTGAATTTGCAGTATATGTTTTTCATCATGATACGGGTGTATCCTTGTATTTTAGGGATTAGCCGATTCCTTCTCCAAGTTAGCTTTTCTAGCTTGTTAGGGGAATAGTTTTCTAATTTAGTTTGGGATTAGTTGTCTAACTTAGTTAGGGAGTACTCTCCAAGTTAGATAAGGATTTATAGAGTTAGACTCTATAAATAGAGGTGCCTAGCTTAGTTCTAGATACCAGAGAGCGAAACAGAGAGTTAGACTTGTTTAGAGTTATTGTGAGGGAAGGATTCAGACAATAAACATTGTACCTTTGCACAATAATAAGAGAAGCTATATTTCTTCGAACCTACATTTTCTTGTGTGTTTCAGTACTATTAATAATTCCGCTATTAGTAGTATTCCGCCTAGTAATTTGTATCAAGTTGGTATCAAGAGCACATCGATTCTGCGAGGGGGTTCCTGTGGTTTATGGTCCTTACTCGATCGCAATACAGAAAGCTAGGCAAGGTTCTTGTTTCTTGGGAAAAAACCAGGAGGACAAGAGAAAAGGATATGGGTGACGAAAGACAGACAAAGAGAGACTTGATGCGGTAGAGAAGCAGTTGGCATCGATAAGTTCTACTCTTGCAGAACTGGCCAATTTCATCAAACAGGAGAAGAAAGTCGAACCTTTGGAGAAGCCGAAGAACAAGACTTCGGATTCAGATGATGAAAGGGATGAAGTAGATTCGGATGAGGAAACAGACGACACCGGCAAAACTTCGCATCAAGGAGGCAAGGGTTCTTTTCAGAATCTGAAGATCGATTTCAAAGTTGAAATCCCTATGTATGACGGGAGCGTCAACGTAGAGAAACTAGATGATTGGATTGAGCGTCTAGAGACTTATTTTACTCTTTATAACTACTCGTCAGAGGAGAAGATTCTCTTTGCAACTCTAAAACTATCGGCTCATGCATTGACTTGGTGGAAGTCTTATAAGAAAAATAGTGACGGAGAGGCAATGTCGTGGAAGAAGTTCAAGGAGTTGCTTAGGAAGCAGTTCTATCCAGTCGGTTTTTTGGAAGAAAGATGGTGCAAGTGGTACAACTTGCATCAAGAATTCAATCAATCCGTACAAGAATACACCACCGAATTTCAGAATCAAGCTATGGTTTTGGATGTTTTATTGAAGGAGTATTCTGTGTTCATGAAATATGTGGCGGGTCTGAGTGAGTATACCCAGAAGGAGTTGAAATTATTCACGGTGGAAACTATTGCAGAAGCCAGCCTGAAAGCCATTGCCATTGAGGGCAAATTTAAGAAGAATGTAATAGAACGAGATGGAAAGCAATCTGTGGGTAAGTCCAATGGTTCCTCTGTCAAAAAGAAGGAGAATGAGGGTGGTGAGTTTGATGGGAAAGAATGTTTGGTTTGCAATCACTGTGAAGGAACAGGCCATGTGGTGGATAAATGTTGGGTGAAGTATCCTCACCTTAAACCAAGAGGGTTAAGGCAGAAGGAGGAGAAAAAGAAAGTCGCTTTGACCACACAGGAGCCAAAGGAAGTACCAGGGATGACAGAACCAAATGCAAAGCTCAATCTTATGGCAGGAAATAAGCAGCCTGTAACGGATGAAGCAGACCCCAGGGAGCAGCTCTTTGTTGTTAAGTTATAGGTGAAGACCAGTTTGGTTGATGCCATTATGGATCCGGGTAGTCAGATGAATCTTATCTCGGAAGCCTTGGTTCAGAAGCTAGGTCTCAAGACAGTCAGACATCCGAAGCCTTATCCGTTGGGATGGATCCAAAAGGAAACAGGCGGGATGAATGTAACCAACCAATGCACATTCAAGTTTGCACTTCATGAGTCTTACATCGATGAAGTGACATGTGATGTGGTGCCATTGGATGTGTGTCAGGTTATATTAGGTAATCCCTACTTCTGGGATAGATATGCTATCTATGACAGGAGAGCCCAGAGGTATACATTCACGAAGGATGAACAACAGTTTGTTATTTGAGCGATTTCCCTGCCACAAGAGGTAAGCTTGGTAGCAGTGACTCAGGCTAAAAGATTAGTCAATGCTTGTAGGAAATTTGTCTTGTTGACACGTCCACATGAAGGGCACTCAAGTCAAGATATTGAGAAGTCAAAATTGAAGAAGTCACATGCAAAGTACAAGGCTAGACATGGTAAACATCAGGTACCTTGTAACTTTGGTAATAGCGACTTAGTTTGGTTAAGGCTGAGTAAAGAGCGCCTTAACGAGGATCCATTGCTGGTAGATTGCATTTTGGAGCAGCAAGTGGCTATGACACGTCGAGGGGAGCGAACAGTGTTCCGCATTGGGCGTGCAGGTCAGGTTCCAAGCAAGGCTAAACGGTTCAGCAAAGAGAAGGGAACTCTTGAGTTTCCTAATCTCCAGTTTTAACTTAAACGGGAGTTTAAGTTCCTAAAAGGGGGAGCCATGATACGGGTGTATCCTAGCCTTTTAGGGATTAGCCGATTCCTTCTCCAAGTTAGCTTTTCTAGCTTGTTAGGGGAATAGTTTTCCAACTTAGTTTGGGATTAGTTGTCTAACTTAGTTAGGGAGTACTCTCCAAGTTAGATAAGGATTTATAGAGTTAGACTCTATAAATAGAGGTGCCTAGCTTAGTTCTAGATACCAGAGAGCGAAACAGAGAGTTAGACCTGTTTAGAGTTATTGTGAGGGAAGGATTCAGACAATAAACATTGTACCTTTGCACAATAATAAGAGAAGCTATATTTCTTCGAACCTACATTTCCTTGTGTGTTTCAGTACTATTAATAATTCTGCTATTAGTAGTATTACGCCTACTAATTTGTATCACATCAAGAAATTCTTCACGCACTCGGTGGTTATCTTCCCCAAAGGCTCCGCCTCCACCCATTTCGTGTAATAGTCAACGACCACTATTACATATTTGAACTGCCTTGGTGCCGTTGGCAGCTTCCCGATGAGGTCCAAGCCCCACTATGCAAAAGACCAAGGCAACAGTAGGATTGATAAGGCAATAGGAGGGGAATGTGTCTCCTTAGCGTACAAATAGAATTTATGGCATCTCGTCGACATCTTATCCACTATGGCGCCCATATTGGGCCAGAAGAACCCCGTTCGAAGTGCCTTGTGCGCTAACGACCGGGATCCAGAGTGATTTCCTCACACTTTCCCGTGTATTTCCCCCATGATCGCCTCGCCTTCCTCGGCTGTTACACATTTCAAGTTTGGAAAGTTGTAGCCTCTACGATAAAGCTTCTCGTTCATGAGTGTGTATTTGACACATCTTGACTGCAGTTTCGTTGCTTGCCGCCTGTCTTCCGGGCGCACCCCTTCCTTCATGAACTCGATTATGGGGTCCATCCATGTAGGTTCTCTGGGTCCCGCGTCGACCATGAATATCTCCGAGATGGTTTTGCTTATGCTCGGTTTTCCTAACACCTTGATCCTTACTTTCTTTCTTCCTTTTCTGGGTCCTCCGGTGGCTAACTGGGCCAAGGCGTCTGCATTGTTGTTTTTCTTCCGTGGGATGTGAGAGATGGTTGCCGACTTGAAGCGCTGCATGATGGCTTTGGACAACGCTTGATAAGAGTTTAATTGAGGCTCATTTGCCTCGAAACTCTTGTTGACTTAATTTACAACAAGCTGTGAATCGTTAAACACTTCCACTCTCTCCACATCGACATCTTGGGTGAGTTGCCATTCACCAATCAAGGCTTCGTACTCTGCCGCGTTGTTTGAGGTGTTGAATTGAAACTCTAGGTCGTACTCATGTTTGAATCCATCGGGGGTCTCCAATATAATTCCCGCCCCGCTTTTCTTTTTCATCACTAAGCCATCGACAAAAAGCTTCCAGAGGGGTGTTGGAGGCTCCTGCTCCTGCACCTCCTCGCTACCCGCCCTTACATTTTCTTCCTGGTGATCCCTTACCATCCATTCTGTTGCCTTCATGGGCGTGAGCTCTGATATAAAGTCGGCCGCTGCCTACTCTTTGATAGCCATTCTTGACTGATAGTGGATGTTGAATTCTCCCAGCTCAATCACCCATTTCACCAACCTCCCGCTGACCTCTGGTTTTTCATGATCTACCTCAGGGGATGGTTGGTATAGAGGGTTATGGAGTGTGCCTAGAAGTAGTGTCTGAGCCTTCTAACAGTTACGATGAGCGCTAAAGCTAACTTTTCAATATCCGAGTACCTGCTCTCTGCTGGCGTGAATCCTTTCCCGGCATAAAACACTGCGTGCTCGACATCCGACTCTTTTCTTATCAGCACTGAGCTAACTGTAATTGTGATGCTGCAACATACAAGTAAAACATCTCGCCCGGGTTTGGTTTTGACAACACTGGTGCAAACGTGAGATATGCTTTTATCTGCCTGAAAGCCTCTTCCTGCTCGGGACCCCATATTATCTCCTTGAATTATTGTTCTTTTAACAGACGAAAGAATGGGGCACACTTATCTGTGAGCCGGGACACGAACCTTGCTAAGGTGACAACCTTCCCGGCCAACAACTGTACTTCATTTCTTTCATTGGGCGTTTTCATATCCAAAATGGCTTGGATTTTCTCCAGGTTGGCCTCTATTCCCCTCCTGCTGATCACATGACCCAGAAATTTCCTTTTGATCACTCCAAATATGCATTTTTGAGGGTTAAACCTCATCCCATACCTCAGGATCACCTCGAAGATCTTTCCCAGATGTCCTACGTGCTCCTTAGCTGTTAGACTCTTGACCAGCATGTCGTCGACATATACCTCCATGATCTTCTCGAGGTACTTAGCGAACATAGCATTCATTAGCCGCTGGTAGGTGACTCCTGCATTCTTCAAACCAAAGGCCATGACCTTGTAGCAATATAGTCCCCTGTCTGTTGTGAAAGTTGTGTGCTCCTCATCCCCGGGATCCATTTTTATCTGGTTATAGCCAGCGTAGGCGTCCATGAAGCTCAACATTTCGAACCTGGACATGGAGTCCACGAGTTGATCTATGCGTGGGAGTGAGAAGCTATCCTTAGGGCATGCCCTGTTCATATTTGAATAATCCTCACACATCCTCCATTGTCCCGATGACTTCTTTGAAACCATGACCACATTGGCAAGCCACTGGGGGTATCTAACCTCCCTTATAAACTTGATGTCTATCAATTTTTGCACCTTCCCTCTTATCGCTTCATACTTCTCAGGCTTAAATGTCATTCGCTTTTACCGCACGGGTGGGAATCACTTCTCAATCCCTAGCTTGTGTGTTACAATCCCTCCCGGTATCCCGAGCATACCCTTGTACGACCATGCAAATGCCCCGCTGTTTCTCTAACGGAATTCTACTAGGGCCATTCGTACGTTTGGTGTTTGTCTCATCCCTATGGTCACTTGCCGATCCGGGAACTCATCAGAGATTGATACCATTTATGTTTCTTCAGCCGACCCCGGACGCTCCTCGTCCGAGTCGGTGTCATCTTTGAGATCCACATAAGGATTCGAGGGGGACACAATGGCCTGGCTCGCCAACAAAACCTCCGACTTTTTTCTCCCGTTGTCTACAATGTAACAACTCTTTGCTGCTCCTTGATCTCCTCGGATCATAATGACTCCCGTTAGGGTTGGGACTTTCATCATCAACATGTGGCCGACGACAAACGACTTTAGCTTCCATAATGCGGGCCTTCCCAGGATCCCGTTGTAAGATGACTCACAATCCACCATGATGAATTCTACAATCGCCCAAGTGACACCCTCTCAACCTTCCATGCTTACCCCAAAGTTGTCTGATCCCAGGGGTTGAACGACATCGCCCGAGAAGCTGATCAACGGCTCGTGGTCTTGCATCAACTTGTTACTTCCTCGATGCAGTCATTTCCAGGAAAGCCTGAACAACACGTTGACTGAGGCTCCGGTATCAATCAGGATCTTCTTCGTGATATAGTGATCGAGTTGCAATGTTATCAGGAACGGGTTCTCGTGCTGCCTTATCCCCTCCTCTTCCCGTTCTAGAAAGGTAACAGACTTCCAACCGGTGGTTATTTGCTGATTGTTGCTACTTCCAAAGGCGAAAACTTCAATGTCATCCCTTCTTCCAGTACACTGCTTTTTAGCCTTGTTGCTCCTATTATCTATACGGGACCCGCCATGGATGGTGTTGATCGTCTCATACACTTCGATCGCTCCTATATGCCTTTGTCCGGGTACATATTGCTGTAATTTTCCCTCTTTCACTCGGCTCTCTACTGCCCTCTTCAGCTCTATACAGTTATTTATGTGGTAAGTTGCCTCTTCGTGGTACCCATAAAATTTCCACGTGTCTTCCTTGGTGAGCCGGGAGGCTAGGAACTTCTTGGCCGAGGGAGGCGAAATGACGGAGTTATTCTCGTTCCATCTCATAGGTGGCGTTGAGTGCTGAGAACTGCTTTTGGGTTGTTGGTGTTGCCTCCGCGTATCCGGCATCTTGGTAGGATCCCCTTGCTTTCCCTTGTGGCTTGTACTGCCTACCTGCCTTCTTCCCGCTCCCTTCCTTCTGTCTCTTTCCGGATGAATACAAGTTCGCCTCTCTTTCTCCTTTCCAGTCCCTAACCTCTTGGACCACTTGCACCGGTGACCCTCCTTCTCTCCCTTTGACCTTCCTTTTCCCGACCGAGGTTCCCCCATAAGTATCATAATTTGCATGTGCGTGCCTGATCGCCATCTCCATAAGCTCGTCATAGCCTTGCAGATTTTCGATTTCTATTGCATACAGATACTTCCTAGGAAGCAACCCTTGAATGAACGCCTCCTCTGCAACCTTTTTGTCGAAGTTTCTGACTCTGGCTGTGACTCCTTACCAGCGGTTCACAAAAGCTTTCAGCTCCTCTCCCCTATCTTGCTTTACTTTAAACAGTTGGGCGGTGTTCTGCCTGTCCGTTCGTAGGATAAACCTATTGACAGACCTATCCGCCAACTGCCGGAAGCAATCAATCGAGTTCGACGGGAGCTCGTAGAACCAACTAAGTGTTTCTCCCGCTAAGGTTTCCTGAAATATGTTGCAGCATATTGCATCCGAATATCCTTTAGCGTTCATGTGAGATTTGAAGCTATCAAGAAAGAGATAAGGATCATGATCCCCATTATAACTGAGTTTCAACGGTTTGGCAGTGTTCGACCGGACGGACTAGGTGATTGCTCTTGTGAACGGCCTCCCCTTTCTTCGAAACCCGTGCGGGTTGGATTATGTGACGCCCTCCTCTCGGCTTTCGAGATTCTTTCTGTTAAACTTGCCACGTTATCCCGGCTAGCTCTTAGGGTTTTTTTCATCTCTCTCGGTCTTCCAATTTAGATTTCCGGGATTGGCTGAGGCAAGGGTGGCGGCCCCTCATCCCACATTTCCTTCGGGAACAAAATTACCCTTAAATGCATGGTCCTGTAGTCCTTTCTCGCCGGAGCCGTTGTGTCAGTCTGCTGTGACGCGGCCGCCCGATCCAACGCTTCCCGGTGCTCAATCCCTCGGGACAGCGTGCTCATGAGGGTGGCGTTATCCCTTTCCAACCTGCGCTCTCTCCCGGAGGCTTCTTCCTAAGCCCAATGGGAAATGACGAATGTGTGTTGATTACACTAACCTCAACAAAGCATGTCCCATGGACAGCTTCCCCTTACCACGGATTGACCAATTGGTTGATTCCACAACTGGATATAACATGCTCAGCTTCCTGGACGCCTACTCGGGATATAACCAGATCAAGATGCACCCCGCAGATCAGGAGCACACCACTTTTATTACAGACAAGGGTCTGTATTGTTACGGGGTCATGCCCTTTGGACTCAAGAATGCAAGAGCCACCTATCAACGGCTGGTCAATGCAATGTTTGAAGAAGAAATTGGGGAGGTCATGGAAGTATATGTGGATGACATGCTGGTCAAGCAAGGCAGAGGGTGACCACATTGCCAATCTAGACAAAGTCTTCACTAAGCTCCTGACTCACGGGATGCGCCTCAACCCGCAGAAATGCATCTTGGCTGTTGGGGGAGGAAAATTTCTGGGGTTCATGGTCAGTGAAAGAGTCATTGAGGCTAACCCGGAAAAGGTACAAGCCATACTCAACATGACTGTTCTGAGTACCCGGAACGAGGTTTAGTGCCTCACGGGACGCTTGGTAGCTCTAGCCCGGTTCATCTCCCGCCTCACAGACAAATGCAACATATTCTTTCAATTGCTCAAAACTCAATATAAAGAGAATGTGACATGGGGCCCGGAACATGATGATGCCTTCAACAATATCAAAGCTTATCTCGCAGCAGTCCCCCTTCTCTCCAAGCATGTCCCCGGAGAGGTGCTTTACCTATACCTAGCCGTTTCAGCCACAACCATTAGCGCTGCCCTCACGCGCCATGAACATGACAACGAGCTCCCGGTATATTACTGTGGAAGAGGTTTTGTAGGCCCCGAGACTCGCTACCCCGATATTGAGAAACTTACCCTCGCTCTCGTCACTGCGGCACGAAAGCTTAGGCAATATTTCCAAGCTCACACAATTCATGTCCTAACTAACCATCCCTTGAGTCAAATACTCCAAAAACCTGAAACTTCAGGACGCATGGTAAAATGGGCAATCGAATTGAGCGAGTTCGACCTCCATTTCAAACCGAGAATAGCCATAAAAGGGCAGGCATCGGCAGATTTTATTGCTGACCCTAAACAATTAGAAAGCAAATAAACCTTTCCTCCTATATGGCTAACAGGTAAAAGCATATGTCCTAGCAAGCTTGACGCCTAGAGACCCAACGGTGTACGTTTCACTCAGCAGATCAGTGAGCAACTTCGATCAACTAACAATATAGGTGAGAGGTGTCACTCCCACAAAAGGCACATCGCAAGCCCATCCTATTAAGGGTGAAGAAGGAAAAAAGGACAAGTCCAAAGGCCCAATTTACTGAGCCACATTGCAGCAGCCCAGAAAGTTAAGGCCCATAGGCCCCATCCTCTTCGTCCTCTCCCTTTGCCGGACCCAACCTGCTATGAACTATCCGGTCAAGCCTACAGCCGCCAGATTAATCCGGTGGCCATCCGGACCCGGAAACCATGCTGCTGCTGCCGCTGAGCAGCCTTAAAATCTACTTGTGAAGATCAAGATACGATTTGATGCGCACCAGAATTTACCTCCGCCATTGAACGTAGCCTAGTGTCAATTTCATGTGTCAATGTTATATGTATTAAAAGGGTATTTTGGTAATAATTTTTTTTATTTGGATTTCTTATTTCTCATTTCTTCAACCAGTAAACGTGTAATTTTTTCCGCTCCTTTTCTTTCCATTCATTCTCTCACTCATTCCTTCTCATTTTCTATGAACTCACCCTTTTTCCTACGCTAGTAAACGCACCTATCCACTACATGGATCAAATTAGTATTTTATAAGACCATTCCAAGAAAGCCCACCAAAGTATCAACAATAGAATCATCCAAAATATTGTTATGAAGTTCGACCAAAAATAAATAAATAAATATTGTTATGACGGGTTTCTAGCCGTTTCGTTCTTGGCACCTTGTGATGGACGTTTCCTGGATAAAAAAACAATGTCTGTGTTTTTTTTTTTTCGGGATAAAGATGATGTTACATTTTTTAATAATTAATTAAGGAAACAGAGTTTCAGTATTGCACTATACTACGATAGATTTGTCTATAATTGAGAAGACGCGTCAACAATTGTAAAATTAAGTCATGTGAGATAAAATAAATAATTAGTAATCAATTAGTCATTACCTTCTGCTCTTCTAGAATTGGGGAAACTTTTATGTAACTAATGTACACTGTGACTTAACAGAAGGCTACCTCTGTCAAGTCCAAATACACCTGGGAAAATAAAGAAATTCTTGTATGCACGACGTGTATTTACACGACGCAATTTTAATCGTTTATAACAATTTATATGTTTGACCACTATATTTCCATATTATTTACCATCAATGCATGTATGTGAAGATACACGCCGTGTACTGAAGATGTTCTAAGAAAAATAAAGAAAATCCAACTCTTGGTTGGAACCATAGGTCACATGGTAGGTTGACCAGTAATGAATAGGTGAAGATAGGCAGGAAATCCAAGAGAATGGAGAATAATGAACACGATTGCTCTGCTTTGGGGGCTTTTTTGTTTTACATTTTCCAAAAAAAAAAAAAAACAGGTTGTTACTTGATCTCTTATATACGAAACATTCGGTGCACTTAAGGTCTTTGCACTCTTGATGTCTAATTCCAAACGTTTTGTCGCTAAGACAAGGGCCGCGTTGAAAGCTTTATGGAACCGACACGCACGGGTCAGGAGATCCCACAATCGACCTACGCAAGATGGCATGCCTACGAATGCCTGTCCTTGGCAACATGGAATGCATGCCCACGAGTGTTAGACTTCTGTTAAGTGCTTTTGATTATGTAGACAAGTGTCAGGCCATGATAGATAGGACAGAACTGGCACCGAACATCCTGGGACAGCTGATCTGCTCCCGGAATCTGGTAGACTTCTGCTACTTGATGGGAAGTCTCTACTTGATGGGAAGTCTTTCTTTATAGCGACTTAAACAAACCTCGTTCAACTATCAGTTACTTCAGCCAACTTGTTCTTGGCTCATCAAACTGCATACCCTATTAGTATGAGAAAATTGCAACTTCATCTACCCAAACTGAGGAGGGAGCATCTGCGTTGGTCACTATAAGGTGCAAATTCATTCCTTCACTTAGGTCTCTGTTTATTTGTTATTTATGTTCCTTTGTCCCTTAGTACAATCTCATATTGTTAATGATGATTGAAATTAGATTTAATTTGGTTGATTATTTCTTTTCAGTTTTACACTTCGGTTAACACAACAAATTTTTGGTTCACTGCTGTGGGTGCAGTAATTATTGCAAACTTTGAGAAATTGATCAACTAATATTTGGTCAAATCATCTCGAATCATGTTGATCGATATTGAAATACTATTTGATGCATGATTGCTTGCAGAGTTGCAGTGCCAGTAATTGTCAAAGTCTAGAGTGAAATGAGCAACAACGATAGAGCTGCTCCAAATGACACTAAAAATGCATCCATTCTGTTAGAGTCGAATAAGAGAGAAGCTGCAAAAGTTGCCTCCTCTGTCTCCGTAATGTTTTATTTACAGAGTTCCAGAGAGGTTAAGGAGTCTAAATCCAAGTGTCTACACACCCAAAGTAGTCTCTATTGGCCCCTTACACCATGGAAAGAATACCTTACAAGATATGGAAGAGCACAAGTACAGGTACCTACAACAGTTTCTAGATCGCACCAACGTAAGCTTGGAGTGTTATATACAAAAAATAAGGTACCAAGAAGCAAAACTGCGTAGTTATTATGCAGAAACTATTAATTTTAGCAGTGACGATTTCGTAACGATCATTCTTGTGGACTCTGCATTCATTATTGAGCTGTTTTTGAACTACTATTTCAGCACCGCTAATATTGCAGATCGGATACTAAGAGCACCAAAGATTATAACTGACATAAGACCTGATTTGCTTTTGCTTGAAAATCAACTTCTACTCTTCGTTCTTGAGGATCTTTTCGATCCAGAAAAAGTTAAGAGAAATTCAAATTCTGGTGAGAATGGGAAGCTGTCATTTATTCAACTTTGTCTGAGTTTCTTTGAAGTTGAATTAGACATGGTTGGAGTGGACTGCAATCTGCAGACGGTAAATTATTCTCAAGAAAAAGGAGCACATTTTGTTGATATCATAAGAAACTTATGTCTACCACTGGAACCTTTCGTTATAGGGGCGCGCAAAGCCGGCACCCCTACAGCACCAAGCATCACAGAGCTACACCAAGCTGGAGTCATGTTAAAAGTGCAATCAACCAGAAACTTATTTGGCATACGATTTACTAATGGAATTCTGCAAATTCCATAATTGCAAATTTCTCTTCGTATGGAGCGTGCATTGACAAGTATTGCTGTGTTTGAGCAATGTCATTACTACCATCGCAGGATAGCTGATTATCTTGACCTCATGGATTGTTTAGTGAAAACCCCCAAGGATGTGGAGTTGCTTGCCAAGTACGGAATTGTTACAAATTTGATAGGTGACAACAATGAGGCGTGTTCTCTGATTAAAAACCTTAGCAAGGGGATTCTTTGGAATTACATTGACTTCTGCTTCACTCCTCTTTATGAAGACCTACACAAGCACTGCAAAAAGCCCTGGAACAAATGGAGGGCAAATTTGAAGCAAAACTATCTGAACACGCCATGGGCAATTGCTTCTGTTGTTGCAGCTGCTTTTCTCATCATACTTACTATCATACAATCGGTTTGTTCTCTTATCTCTCTCTGAGTTGAGTCTCAACAATAAGTACTACCTCAAACTGTTGTTATTGTGTAGTACGTCTTCGATAAGTTATGTCTTTTAGAGTGCGAGATGTGAATGAAATAAAAGTTGGTATGTTAGTGTGCTAGTTCGATCTGTAATCTTTCTTACTTAATTAAAAGTTTGTTTGATTTTCATAATTTCTGTCTTGTTAGTTGTTTGTATGTTTGGCTTGTAGATATTGACAAAGCACATGAAGGTTGTTTTGGTTGCATTGTCCACAATGACAGATGATAATTAAAGATATAAATTCTCAATCTAGCTTGCCAATTTTGTTTTGTTTTTGTGAAATAACCGGAGGAACTGATTGAAGCATGGCTGCATAGAACCTACATGCATCTATCATTTTGTTATCAGCCTACATACATCTTTGAGCTCGAAAAAGATGGACTTCGAGTTAAACTTCAGGCTGCTGCTGAATCAGCTCGAGCACGATAGCATCCCCTGCTTGCAAATCATTATCTCTTGCAAATTTTGTCCAACCGCCATGGATTCTTGCATAGCCTTGTTTGCCACACCGGCTGACGGAGTGACGGTGCATTTAGCACACTAAGTTCCCCCGTTTGGAATATGTATATTTACACTTCGACTGTGGTGTCCTTGAAAGATGTATTGATGAACAAAGGACTCTTGAATTTTCTGCACACATAACAAAAGATAAGCTAAGACAGCTATGTCAAATCTGTATGCTTTCTCATTTTTAGGGAATTTATTTGGTGTTTTAGAAACAGCTTACCAAAGAATTGGCAATGTATGATGACTGCAATTTGAGAGCAAGAAATGGACTGTCGGATTGGAATCTATTAGCTCTTGAAAATGCTTCATCATATGCTGTCAAATATGCATAAATCGAGTCTCACAAAAATAATGTTTATGAAAATTTTCGATTTTGTAAATGCCAACTTTGACACAGAAATAACCAGTGAGTTTGAAACATACCTCTGCCGAAATTGGCTTCCTCATGATTGCTTGATTTGGATGGATAGTCTACCTCCAAACTGTTCTTCTTGAAGATACGAACATTGAAACAGAATGAATCCCCTCATAGCTGAAAACCAAGAAGCAGCCATTTTCTAGGGAATAGAAGTTTGCAAATTCCAGCCATCCCTTCTCTAACCATAGGCTGCCAGTGTCAACATCCAGTGTCAATGCTATTGGCCATACCTCTTCATTTGGAACCTTGACGAGTAGTTTGTCTGGTAGACATGTTTTGAACAACGCTGCAACACACCCTTCAATTTCCTGGAAGTAACAATTAAGATGTGCATGTACGTCAGCCTATAGAAGTATAGAACAAACACAAATGTGAATTACATCATTATAAAGGTTGAAGGAAAAACCAATGAACCTAGATGGCTACATTGGACATTTTTCAGGGTAACTGGGCAAGACAAATGAACCCCAACTTTTAACAATAACCATAAACCCCAACCCACACAACAATCTTACAGCATCAGTTTCATAAATAACACAGTAGCCAAAAAGATAAACAGGGTAAAGATCAAGACAGTAGCAACAACTTGAACAAACAAATAGCTACTGAGGAACTTCTTTTCTTTTGGACCAGAAACTCAATTTTTTAGCACTTCAACAAATGTGTAAGTCAAAGCATCAATGTGCTAAATACTTTTTATTTGGGTTTGAGTTACCATTGATTTTATTAGCAAAGATCTAACAGAAAACCACCTAAACAGAAACGAAAATAGATAAGAAGTACAAAAATCAAGATCATAATGAAAAGAACTCATAAGGTTTCAAATGTGAAAAAGAGTTTACCTTGGTCATTGGCACTCTTGCAAAGAACATAAAATGTGTAATTATTTTTGAACCTAAACAAGAAGTTTCATCCAAATAGGCATGGATAGTACTACTTCACAAAACCACCTGGAATTAGTAACCTAGCTTATTGATCATCCTCACTTCAAAGCTTCCACATGGTTGTCAGCAGTATTACTAGTCCTCATTGAACAGCAGGAATCACATCACCTGTGCCATTTTTCCCTGTGCCCAATATGTGCCACTAACAAAAACCTGACACATAGAATCTTACTTGACATGACCTAACAGAGTTTAACGTGATAAATATTTTCATTTTACAAAAAAAAAAAAAATACAAACTCTCGACTCTTAATACAGAGCTTCAGAGCTTCAAGTATTCAACACTATCCAGAATTCTCGTCAGAGTGTCAGACCTATTACAAATATCAAAACCTCAACCCTCCATCTTGGTCTCAACCCATCTTGGACTAGAATTCATTATATTTTTCATCTTCATTTCGTTCACCAGGCTTCAGTTGGGCTGGATTTTTTTTTGAGATATTGGGCTTTGATGAAGGACCAATTGTGAACTCTGGACCCAATCAGTTTGCCCCGCCTCCACGGCACCATAGAAGAACTGCATGCGTTGGCGTCAGAAACGGAGTACTCTCTTTGCACAAAAACGACGGCATGGCGGAGTTCAACAAAACCAAGAAGGACAAAGAAAGAAAAAATGTAATGTCCTGAAGCTTGTTAAGTTACTAGGAGAAAATTGAGAATGAAGAATTTCACGTACCGATAATGTTTCCATTATGATGTAAGTTATGAATATAAATTATTGGCCGGGGAGATGGAGCCAGTAATGCAGGCCTAGTCTCCTAAATCAACGTACGTTAGTTGATTTGTGGTTAGTGAACAAGTTCGAATGAAATGAGACCAACCATCTGAAACTCCTCCAGGGCCTTCTCCGGTCATCATCTATATATCTACTGCATTAATCCACCGCACCAAACACCAAATTCTCCTTCAATCATTCTCGTCTAGTCCCCTACACCCATATACATCCTCACTTCAAACCCTCCATGTGCTACTAAAACCCAATCGATCAAGTCGGGTCCCCACATTAAATTTTCATTGATTGCTATCTGGCTAATTAAGCAAAGTGGGGAATACATAATGTTCAAATCGTCATCACAGACTCAAACTATATATCTTTGAAATTCTGAATTGAAGCCAAACTGCTCAGCTAATAAAACCCAATCAAGTCGAGCTGTCACCCCCAACAAATTTTTGACCGGTGTTATTAACTTAATTATTACTGTGATAAAAACATGATTAGGTGATTGGAAGTTTGGAACGAAGACGAAGACTTGGAACGAAGACGAAGACTTGAGTACTTGTAGCTTATATACATGTATAGCCCCTGATGAGGTTGGTCACTGGTACCTAGTGCTTCTATTGCTAAGAAAATCAGTATCTCTTTCATCTGCCAACTCCAACAGCACGAGTAAAATAGTAGTATATCTTGAGCAATCGAGTTCCCAGCTATTGGCTTCTTCATTACACACAAGGTGCGTTCGCTTGATCACTGACTTGATCATGGATTATCTTTGTTCAAATTCTATATTTTAAGACATTATTTGGTATTTTACTACGATGTTTTTTTGTTTGTTCAAAATCTTAGTACAATGTTTGTTTATAATAAAGTTTAATTACCAACTGCTGTTAATCGAATATATTGTATAACCATATGCGTTTTATTGAACTGAATAATTTTTTGTTGTTGTTAGAAGCTCACGCATGCATGCATCAGTTTTAATGTTCCAAAATTACTGATTAATATGATAGTCATGTTGAGTTTCACACCCTCACACAACAGAGTTAGTGGATTGAGATGGAGAAAACCCAAAACAGAGTTCTGTATTTTTGAGAGAGACGTACGTTGCACGTGTATCATGTATTGAAGGTCCTAGAGGGGGCTGATGAATAGGCCCTGACAAATTTTCGCTCTATCCCGTGCACAAAGATAGCAAAGATTAGGTTATCATGTTTGCTGTGAGACTAAGTTGTGTAAATAAAATTGGAAGTACTGAAAGTAAAAGATATATATAACACCAATACGTTTTTCACCAGGGAGAAAAACTGCGTACCTCTAACTCTTGAGAGACAAACTTTTTCACTATTGTAAAAACATTTCTTACAAGACTTACAACTCAGAGGATGACACAACGCTTAGCCATCTTATCTAGTCTACCTACTGACACTCAACTGAACTTGCTCTCTTCTCACTCAAGTGTTTTACACATAGCACTATTCTAAGCTTCTAAGCAAAATTCAACTAACGCCTTTAGCTAATTCTCAAAAACAGCTTCACCGGGTTGTTGCATCACCTAGACAAACCTCAAGGTATGCAAATGCACAATGATATGAGTTTGAAAAGGTCTTGGTGCTCAGCTCTAAGATTGACAATCACAAGGAAGACTTAGAGATAAATGAGCAGTTACCAAAATGCTAGACTCAATAGTAGAAAACAAGAAAGACTATTTTCGACAACCAAAGAGCAAGAGAGGCTTTGCTCTCTATTTATAGGCCAAGTGCAAAGCTATGAGGAAGCAAGCACGTTAGCCACATTAACAAAGCTTCTTTTGGACTTTAACAACTTGTTTGAAAAACTAGGATAGATAGGATCATAGGGGATCCTTCCGGTCACAAGACAAAAACTGAGATAGACTACCCTAATGGGAATGAAGCCAAAAGAAAAAGACAAATGGTTTTGAAAAACTTAATAGCAAATACATCAACAGTCTGTAATAAAAAGAAACAAATCCCAAGTCATAAAATGAGCTTCAGATTCTATAAGTTTGTTTTCATTTCTTTTCCGTCATTTATTACAGGTTTGAGAGCTCGATCCTATGCTAAAACTATAGCTATGGAAACAATTCAATGCAAGTTGAGTTTATAAGATGAAACCGAATTAGATTAATATCCAACTTCGAATGAGATAGAAGGATCATGAACTGTAATAAAAGATTAAACAAATGAATGGAAAGGGAAGAAAATTCAAGAATAGATCTTGAATCAACTTCTAACAGACAAACTATTTGTTTTCTAGTGATTCATATCACCAGATCATCATATGATACCATTCTAATCATTGAAAGCCTCAGCAGATGTCCATCAGTTCAGTTAACTTCTTCAATGCTAGTTGCTTTTCATATGGAATGAAAAGCGAATACATTACCGAGTCAGTAAATATATTAATTAACCACACATTCCTCAATCAAAGAGACAGCATTTCAATTTATAACCCCTTCCCATACAATTATAATAATATAATCATATGCCCGTCTGGTCCGGTGTGGAATCAACATGTCACAGTACAAAGAGAAGAAACTAGTTTAGCACACATATAGCCTGACCTGTATCTCATCAAAACAAAGAATGCTGCCACCCTTTTGATCTGCCTGCCGATCTAGGAGAAGTTTATCTGCTACAGCTGGAAGGATGTTTTTCATCTGAACCTGTTGATTATGTTATCCTCATGGATATGTTGATGGACAGTCCAAGAGATGTGGAGTTGCTTGTTAAGAACAAGATTGTTCAAAATGATCTCGGAGGTGGCGATAAGGAATTGGCCAATACAACTTCTATTATGCTGGTCTTTGGGGAAAGCTGGACACTTATTGCAGTTACAGGCGGCACAAATGGATCGCAAATTTGAGACGCGATTATTTCCACAACCCTTGGTCTACTATTTCTGTCGTGGCAGCAGTTGTTCTCCTCATACTCACTGCCATTCAAACTATCTGCGGAGTTTATCAACTTTTTTAAGTGACTGTTCATTCTGTCGACTCTGGTATCTCATCCTTTTCCATCACTTTGGAGGTGAAAGTTCTTAGTTGAGTCCATGAGCATGCATGCACGAGGAGACCAGCTTTTTTCTTTGGAAGGAATGTCAGAGAGTGTGCTTAATTTGTTGTTTTAAGTGTGTGCTTTGTCGTTTAGAGTGCGTGATATCCAGTATTGTTCTTGAGTTGTTTGAAGCTAGTTGAGTACGTAGTGCTTGTTTGGTTTGGTAGGTTGTTGTAATGAGAGAGGGACTTCCATTGTTGGAGGGCTAGGAGAGGATTCTTTAGATCTCCTCTATTTGGCTCCTCGCCTCTATATTTGAAACTTATTCTAAATTTCTAATAGCCACTATCTTTGTGATGATCTTCTTTTTCTTCATATAATTAAAACCTTGTGCTAGCTCTGTAATTTTCTTAATTAACTGTATCTTCTATTGCCTCTACCAGTTTCATGATATTTCACATGTATATCTTCATATAGGCCCTGACAACTTTTTACTCTATCCTGCGTACAAATATAGCAAAGATTATGCTATCATGTTTGCTGTGAGGCTAAGTTGTAAACGTAAATATGCAAGTATTGGAAAATAAATATATAACACCATGCCAGTATGTTTTTTACTCACAGAAACCCTGCAACTAGGGAGAAAAACTGCGTGCCCTAACTCCTGAGGGACAAACTTTTCCACTATTGTAAACACACTTCTTACAACTCACAACTCAGAGGATGACACAACGCCTAGCCATACTGCCTAGTCTAACTACTAGCACTTAACTGAACTTGCTCTCTTGTCTCTCAAGTGTTTTACACATAGGACTATGCTAAGCTTCAAAGCAAAACTTAACTAACGTCTTTAGCTAATTCTCTAAGACAGCTTACAACATGCTTCACACGAACTTAACTAACTCCCTAGCTAATTCTCTATGAAGACTTCACCGGGTTGCATCACCTAGACCGCTCTCAAGGTATGCATGAACAATGAACAATGATATGGGTTTTGAAAATGTTTTGGTGCTCAGCTCTAAGATTTACAATCAACAAGAAAGACTTAGAGCAAAGGAGCAAAGTAGCAATACTGCTAAGACTCAAATGGAGAAAATGCAAATGACAATTTTCAACAACTAAAGAGTATGAGGAGCAGAGCCTTATATATATAGGCAAAGCACCAGCCATGAAAGGGCAGGCACAATTGCCAAATCAAGATGGCTTCATTTTAGACTGTAGTGTTTTGTCCCACCAAAAGTAGGATAGATAGGATCTGACGGATCCATCACGCCTAAGACAAAAGCAAAGTGAGATGTTCCCAAATGGGAATGAAGCCAAGAGAAAGACTCAAGGGTTTTGAATACTAAATCAGTTTTAAATAGATGATAAAGACATCACAAAACCACCTCTAAGAGGACACTTAGACTAGCTATATAACTTGGGCGGTGCCTCACATGGGTCAACAGCTGACTTGGTTTGTGTATCACAAAACCCAGCTAGACTTAAAAAGGAGCTGACATAAAAATGCTTTATTCATGTGCTCTAGTCATGTGCTCATGGGTTGAAAGAACAACACAACCTTAGACTAACTTGGAGCTCAAGCACAATGAAAAATGTTTTGCTAAAAGAGATTTGAAATTCAAATACTGGAAAAGCTTAAGCAAATACATTTAAATATGCACGAAGTCAGACTCAAAGATAAACCATCAAAGTTTTTAACACATAAGCCCCTACAACTAGTTCTCCCCCTTTTTGATGTGGAATGACAAAATGAGATCAGTGCCTCAAAGATGTAGCCGAGAATGATAAAATAACCAGAACAAGATCAGAGCGGTTCAACATAATCACATGAACATATCATCCTCAGCACTAGCAACTCCATTTCCAGCAAACTCATCCTCACTATCAAGGGTGGCAATAATGACTTTGTCAACAGGGAAAAAGTCAAGGGCAAAAACCTCATAATTCCACAACTAAATAGGAGCTACAAAGCATAACTTGGTGTGAAGACCCGGAAAAATCAAGAGAGAACTCTCGTAGGGTATATGAGGGATACCAATAGTCTAGATATCCTACAGAGGTATGGTTAAGCACAAGATAGGATCCTAAAACCTAAGCTTAACATATGCACCAAAATCCTATGAAAATTTTGCACAACGATCATGCACCCAAGTCTGATTAACCTTGGGATTGGACACTAAGGATTTATCCCAACCCAACCCATCAACAAACTACTTCACAACATGGGAAGAGTTTTAGGGTCAATGGACTTCTCATAAACAACCAATCTTGAAGGAGTAAATTGAACTCATCAAAGCCAATATGATATAGAACAGATGGCGAGAGAGATTGAAGAGCAGATCGATCGTAACAAGTCCAAACCCGGTTTGCTCTACATTTGACGTTCGGTGTTCGATTGACTATTATGATACATTTCTGGAAGTGGAACGGCCCAACGAACCAAACACATGGCTTTGCCATGATGTATGGGCTTTTTAGGTCATTCGAATCCGTTTAGGCCTTCAAAATACATATTTACTTATTTTCAGACATTAATTTTAATAGTTTGTTTTAGATTTGGTTTTCTTTTAATCTATGGGCTTTTAGGCTTTGATGTTAGTTGCCCTAGGGTTTATTTGCTCCTATATAAGGAGTCTTTATCAGTTGTAGTCGTCAGCTTTTGATTTAATAAAAACCTTTGAGATTTTCTCAATCTTTCTGGTGGATTCTAAGAACTTTCTCGTGGATTCGGGAAAACTAGACTTGTGGATTCAAGTCACCGTTGGTGGATTCCAACGTTTATATTTTTGCTGCATCACAATATGAGAACATGGAGGGAAAGCTAGGGGTATCTAAGGATCATCCTGTTGGGAGACAAAGTGGGTTTGGCATCCGTACAACAGCTGAAGCTTTTCCTTCAAAGACATCATCCCTATATCTAAGTTTGGGCACTTTCCAAACAATACCATCAACAACAACTGACACAACGGTCTATGCCTCAGTAAGAACTGAAGAGTATGATGGTAGAAAGGTGAGCTTGGGAGAGATAGGGTCAAAAGATCAAGGGAGAGTGGGGCAGTTAGCTAGAATGACATCTAAGCAGCGGAGGAAACGTCGTGGTTTGACGTCAGATTATGCCTTGAGAACTAAAACCCACTCAAGCTTAAAACAACTAGAGTTTAATCCCTTCAACTCTCATGTCCAACTATCGTAGAATGTGGGAAACAAACCAATCATCAAGGCAAAAACCAAGATCCTTCTCAAATTGAAGAGATGTTTCACATCACATATGAGCAACCACATGTAATAGGGCAAAACCAAAAACAAGCAGTCTCACACTCAAAACATGTAATAACCGGGAAGAGATTCCCTCAATGTTTTGAACACATCAACAGGACTAAGATGCAAGCATGTATATCCCATATAATCAACCTACTCCCCCTAAGAGGATGCATTGCTCCCTCTATGAGTATGCACAATATAAAAGAAGGAACAACTAGATGCAAGACCTAGGATACCAACCTATATTCTGATCCTAACCACATGAAGTGCAGCTTGTGTCTTGTGTGTTTTGACGATAAGGGATAGCCAACAAATCTTATACCAACACTGTCAAATTTGCATCATTCAAATCCTCAAACAAGTTCTATTCAACACTTGAACACTTGGACACATTCTCACAAAAAGAATGAAGAAGAAGAACACTTGGACACAGACACAACCAAAGTTGCGGACATATCTCAGTTCAACTGTATTCAGTTGTCGAATATTGATCGAGATGGAATGGTTGATATCAGTTGTTACTCTTCTACTTTTGGTAACTGGTAACAAAGAATCAAAATTAATGATTCTAGTTTTAGTAGATAGAGTTGGTTCATCCTAAACCAAACTAGTATATAGCTAGCCTCAGTTCAATTTCAAACCTTGCTACCAACACTCACATATGGACAGCTCATACATATCATACAGAGAAACAAACTAATATGGCCGATGCATCTGGTAGTATCATGGAACAGGTGCTGGTTTTAGATTCAAGGATACAGATATTGCGACACCAGCTTCATATTGGTGCTCCCCCAGCTTGAATGGTGGAGTTTTTAACTCCAAATGAAGTCAATTACAAACTGATGTGAGAAAGATGATCCCATTTCTGTACATTGGCAAGTAACCAGCCGAACTAAGCCAGTGACCAAGAATATATATTACAACCCAAGATATGAATAGATATAAAAGAACAAAAATCAAGAACATGATGAAAGGAACTCATAAGGTTAATTTCAAATATGAAGGTCAAAGACGTCGTATACGAGAGAGATGAATTAAGCAAAAGTTTTGAACTTTGCATAGCTGAAAAGGATAATTAATGAGAAAGCCATTTTAGTGTAAGTAATTATTCCCAGACTGATTGCTGGATGCAAAGTAGTTGAAGAGGCCTTATGAAGAGTAAAGCCTTGGTAAGCCTCTCGGCCCTCTCTTGCAAAGAGCAAAAAATGCGTTATTATTTTTGAACCTGAACAAGAAGTTTTATCCAAATAGGTATGGTAAGTACTACTTCACAAAACCACCTGGAATTAGTAACCTAGCTTATTGATCCTCACTTCAAAGCTTCTACATGGTTGTCAGCAGTAGTAGTCTTCCACATTGAACAGCTCGCAAAGAGTGCCATAAGTATTGTGATGTTGAATTTGGCTTCATGATCCCAACAGCAAGCTGAAAGGAAACTAATTTGCACATATATATTGAACATGTACGTGAAGTAGCAAGTCCCAACTACTACAAGATCATATTTGGTTACATGTTGATCATATGTGCATCACATTCTAATTCCATCAATTAGTTGGTGATCTTCATCTGTTCAAAGGATGTAGTAAGTTTTATCCAGATACATTGTTCTGGGTGTGTTTCAGAATCTTAGAGGAACCTGTTCATTCTTTGGCAGAAGTAACCTCCTCTTTCCTTTAGTGGCTTCAGTTGGGCTGGATCTCTGTTGAGAGATTGGGCTTTGATGAAGGACCAATTGTCTCGTGACCCATTAGTTTTGCCCCGCCTCCACGGCACCATAGAATCGAAGAAGTGCATAGATATCCGCCGGCGTCAGAAACGGAGTTCTCTCTATGCAAAAAAAACGACGGCATGGCGGAGTTCTGCGGCCACCATCTACTGCATTAATCCACCCAATTAAACACTCCTTCAATCATTCTCGTCTGTAATTACTTCAATCTTACCCTACCAGACCCAATTATCTGACCTGTACGTGTTATTAACTTAACTTTTTACTGTGATAAATATCATATACCCCATAATCCCATATGCATGAAAATATACCCGTGCCTGCAACCAAGACGAAGACTTGAGTTATTACTTGTATTCCATATATAATCCATGCAAGAATGAAGAAGGTGCTTACTTACTTGTGCTTTCAATTACTAAGAACACTATCTCTTTCATGGCCAGATCCAGGACCACGCTTTAAATCGTCGTATTTTCATTGATTACTATCTGGCTAATTAAGCAAAGTAGGGAATACATAATGTTCAAATCGTCACAGACTAAAACTATATTTTTGAAATTCTGAATTAAAGCCAAACTGCTCAGCTAATAAAACCCAATAATCAAGACGAAGACGAAGACTTGAGTACTTGTAGCTTATATATATGTATAGCCCCTGATGAGGTTGGTACCTAGTGCCATCTATTACTAAGAAAACAAGTATCTCTTTCATCTATATCAACTCCAAGAGCACAGTTAAATAGTGGTACATCTTGAGCAATTGAATTCCCAACTTGGCTTCTTCATTGTACACAACGTACTCTAGATCACTGACTTGATGGAATATCTTTGTTCGAAGATTACATATTTTATTACATTTTACTACAATGTTCTTTTTGTTCGAAATTTTAGTACAATGTTTGTTTCATAATGTTTAATTACCATCTGCTGTTAATCGAATATTTTATAATAATTTGCTTTTTATTGAAATGAACAATGTTTTTTGTTGTTAAAAGCTCACGCATGCATCAGTTTTAATGTTCCAAATTTACTAGTATGATAGTTATGTTGAGTTTCACACCCTCACACACCTGAGTTAATGGATTGAGCTAGAGAAAACCCAAAACAGAATTGTGTATTTTTGTGAGAGACGATGTACATGTATGGTGTAATACGTATACTGTTGATTGTTTGTACCAAAACATGTACAATAGCTTTGTGTGTTTAGTCTAAAATTTTTGAAACTACTGAAATGCATCTTTATAAACTAGTGAATAATACTTCAATCTTTGTGTATTTATAAGTTTTAACTTTGTGAAAACATATATATAGGATGGAAATGGGAGGAAGTGTTGTAGCTGTTTCTACTCATGACATAGAAAATCCGCTGGAAACCCTAAAGATGGAGTTGGATAGCTTGTCTTCCTCATCCAGTTTGTGTTGCATCAACCGGGTTCCTGATCGAATCCGCCGTGTACGCGAAGAGGCCTACACTCCTCATGTAATATCTATAGGCCCCCTTCATCATGCGAATGAAGCCTTGAAGCCGATGGAAGTTCAGAAAAAGTTGTACCTTAAAAGTTTCATGGAGCGAACCAAATCAAAACTGAATGATTACATAGAAAAAATACGAGGCCAAGAAGGAAAACTACGGAAGTATTACGCAGAGACCATTGTGCTTACCGGGGATCAATTTGTCAGGATGGTTTTAGTCGATGCCATATTCATCATTGAGTTCATGCTTAGGTACTGGGAAAAATCTCAAGTCAGTCAACATGAAAAGGATGAAGAGGACTACATCTTTGGAAGACCAAGGATACTAGGGCATGTAGCGGCCGACTTGCTAATGCTTGAAAATCAGCTCCCATTCTTCATTCTTGAGGATCTTTTTCCCGCACCACATATAGTCCTTTGTGGCATACCTCAAGGTCCTGAATTGTTTCAGATCCTTTCTCTATGGTTTCTTTATGACCACGTTTTAGTTGAGCTCGCAGCTTCTGATGAGAAACTGTCACCGAATAGTTCCGTTAGTTTATTGGACCAAATATATTCTTCCAAATTAAAAGCGCAACATTTTGTTGATCTCTTAAGAAAGCTATGGTTAGATAAGAGTGAGAATTGGTCGGAACCTGAGAATAATGTTTTCATGCCTACACCTAGCATTGAGAAGCTACACCAGTCAGGCGTCAAATTTGAGGTCGGATCAACCAAGAAGTTCAATAAGATACAGTTCAATCAAGGTTGGTTTCTGAGACGGGGGATTCTTACGATTCCAAAATTGATGACGGGGAATTTAACGGAGCTTCTGCTTAGAAATTTGATTGCCTTTGAACAATGCAGTACTTCTGGCAGCTGGGGTGATGATTACATAAGTGCCTATATCATCATCATGAATGAGTTGGTGGACACTCCAAACGATGTGGATATGCTTGAAACGCGAAATATTGTCGAAAATTATCTCGGAGGTGGCGACAAAGAGTTGTCTAAAATGATCAACAGCCTTTCTACTGGGATTGTATATGACAAGCGGAACTTCTACTATGGTAAACTTAGTCAAGACCTGGACAAGTTCTGCAAATCGCAGTGGCGCAAATGGATGGCAAATTTGAGAGAGAAATATTTCCACACCCCTTGGTCAGCTATTTCTTGTGCGGCAGCAGTTGCTCTCCTCATATTCACTGGCGTTCAAACCTTCTCCTCAGTTTATCAACTTTATGATATTAAGTGACTCTTTCTTCATTCGATCTGTCGACTCTAGACCAGCTTTTTCTTTGGAAGGAATAATGCACTAATGCAGTGTGTCTCAGTGTGTGCTTTGTTGTTTGTTGTTTCAAGTGTGTGTGCTTTGTTGTTTGAAGTGATATCCCAGTATTATTGTTGAGTTGATTGAAGCTAGTGGAGTGCTTGTTTCGTTTGCTAGGGTTGTTGAAATGTATTTGCTACTTTCGTTGTTATAATAAGAAAGGAGTTCCATTATTGGAGAAAAGGAGATTTCTCTAGATCTATCTCCTCTCTTTGGCTCCTCTAAATTTGTAACTTATTCAGACATTCAGTTATTCTGATATATATCCACTTATGTTTGTGATCTTCTTTTTCTTCATATTCAAACATTAATTGTGCTTGCTCAGTAATCTCAGTTAACTGTATCTTCTGTTACATCTAATAGTTTCATTTTTGAAGCTAAAATTGATCAATTAATTAACTATATCTTCTATTGCATCTATAAGGATTTCAGATGTATATCCTCATATTAGGCGCTCTCATTATACACGCTGTCAGATTTGCATCATTCAAATCCACAACAGTGATGTATATGAACACGTGGACGCAGACATAACCAAAGTTTCATACATATCTCAGTTCAATTGTATTCAGTTGTCGAATCTAGAGATGCATGGAATGGTTGATATTCAGTTGTTACTCTGTATATGTGTACTTTTGGTAACTGGTAGCAAAGACTCAAAATGATGCTAGGGTTGGTAGTTGGAGTTTGTACAGTTCATGCTAATTCCTTAAACAAACTAGTATAGGCGAAAATTTCTACTAGACCCCCGTACCCAACTTAAGCATAATCACCTATGCTAAAATGTCACATGATACCAGATACATCAGACATTTAGTTTGTTTCTCTATATGATATCTATGTGCTGCCCCTGCATATGTGAGTGTTGGTAGCAAGGTTTGAAATTGAACTGAGGCTAGCTCAGTGGCGGATCCAGGATCCAAAAGTACCTAGGCTAATTTTCTATGTGCACGATAATTTTTATTTTTTATAATTATATTTTTTTTTGAGATTTAAAACCCAGTGGAAGCCTCATCCTCAAACCTTTATAATTTTCAACCATAACACACCGGAGGGGGAATTGTTCAAACCTCTCTTCTCCCACTGGAGAAGAGTTCAAAAGAACATCATTAATAGAATTTTCAATCACATCCCTACTGCCACTCTCACTCCCTATCTTACTATCATCGACACTATCACTTGATAAAATATTACCAGGTGTAAACCATGAGAACAAATTTTTGTACCTTTTGGTTTTCCGACCATCCGTCATCACCTTTTGGCACACTGCAGTCTTCAAAACAGCATAACTCAATCCACTAATCCACTATGAATCATTCATTCTGTATACAACAAAGGGAACTTGTCTCTGTTAATTGAAGTTCAGTTGAAGTTGTCTTAGCATAAAAATTGAAAAACCTCAATTGAAGCATAACAGAGAAACAAGAAAATCCCAATTCAAGATTGAAAGCTAAAAATAAACAATGAATGGGTGACTGGGTGTTAAGGATTTAGTACCTGGGCTCTAAAATTGATTGAATAACATGGAAAAGGAGACGAACTGAGAGCTGAGAGGAGAGCGACGTCGCCGATGTGAATCGCTGAAGAAAGTCAAGAAACCCTTCTCACCTTCTGTTTGTGCGAATTGAACCTCCCTTCTATTTTTTTTTTTTTTTTTGCCATGTGTGTAATAGGCTAATATATATGTATACACCCATACTTAAGGCATTTTGGCCCAAATTTCTCTATGGGCTTTAGCCTATACAGCCCTAGACTTGTATCCGCCCCAGGGCTAGCTATACTATATATTGGTGCTCCACCAGCTTGAATTGTGGAGTTTTAACTC
This sequence comes from Fragaria nilgerrensis, assembly GCA_010134655.1. Classification (NCBI taxonomy): domain Eukaryota; kingdom Viridiplantae; phylum Streptophyta; class Magnoliopsida; order Rosales; family Rosaceae; genus Fragaria; species Fragaria nilgerrensis. The sequence goes on along the minus strand of CM020978.1, from coordinate 27,370,202 downwards.
CAAATGAAGTTTGAAAATTAAAAACTAATGTGCAAAAGATGATCCCATTTCTCATGTGTGCATTGGCAAGTAACCCAGCCAAACTAAGCCGACGACCAAAATTATAATACAACTCTGTTTAAGGAAATTATATTTTCGTCCTTCTGTTATGTGTCTTGCCCTAATACACGTAGGATTGGTTAATCCAGTTTCCTTATTAGAATAGATTACAATTGATAGAACTTCTAGATTCTTCGGGAGACTGTATGTAATGCCTATAAATAGGTCTTTCTATCAATGAATGAGTAGACCGCTATTCTCGTTATCTTTTCTCCTTTAACACGTTATCAGCACTATGCTCTAACCGAGCTTGATAACGAAACTCTAAAAAAAAAAACAGAAAAACCCTAACGTTTTCTGCCGCCGTACCCCCTCATCTCGAAGCTCCACCGGCGCACACCTTCAACCCTGCACGCCTCCTCACCTAGGCAGCTCTACCCCAGCTAGCAACTCGGATTGCCCTCGCCCCGGATCTCCTTAGATCCCAAAGCCACCGGCAGCAACCTAGTCCTCTGTTCACGACGTTGCTCCCGACTTGCATCCCAAACCGAAGGTCAGCCCAGCCCCACCGTCGCTCCAGTCTCCGTCGGCAGTCGTCCCCAACGCAGTCGTCCGGAAGCAGCTCAGCCCAACAGCCTTGCGCGCCGCTCCGGCCTCGACCCAAACCTGCTCCTTCGATCCCAACGGCCGGATCTCCTTCAATCCCAAAATATCCCGACCCAGAGAAAAAGGGATTTTACCCTACTGGGAAATCAGGTTATTTACGAGGGGCAAAACGGTAAAACTTGCCCTTCCAGGTAAAAAGTTTTTACCCCATCAGTAAAATCAGTTTATTTACTGTACTAACTATTTAATTAGTTTGACTGTTTTCATATATATGGTGAATATGACTAACCATATGTTTATAGTTTTCATGAAATTTTTCGCGTGACGGATCGTAATGAAATTACGAGAGCAATTTCTCTGCACGCACGTGGAAGTACGCATGAAAATTACAAGGGCAACTTCTCTTACATTACAAACTAGCAAAGAAGCTTTTATATAACGTGGGTTGATGTGAGGAATTAGGACCCCTCATATCAAAGTTGAAATTTGTGACAGTTTGACAAGTCATGGTATTACGACGAAATATTGTCGTGGTTGATAAAGGGACAAACATTGATTTACAACGGAAATTGTTGTGGTTAACATTGATTTGTGATGGAAATTGTCACAGTTAACATTGATTTGTGACAGAAATTGTCGCGGTTAATATCGATTTGTGACGGAATTTGTCACAGTTTATATCGAATTGAGTTACCATAAACCTTGGTCTTGATCAAATTCAATACTTGGAATTAATTATTGTATATCGATAATAGTCAATCTTCCATCTTGTTGTTGAAATATTTGACCGAAACATAAGCCCTAAATTTGACATAAAAAAAGGTGACGAATTTCATGTCACGAGTTCTGAAAAGAGGGAGAGACAACGCCCCGAATTCCACATGTCATATAAAGATCGGGCTAGTACAAGAAAAATCATGTTGTTGATGTGGTTCTACATCGGTTTACTAATTGTAATGAAAGCAATAATATGATCAATGTATATGGAAGAAGATGAGAATATTTTTCTCACAGTTACAGATTTTAAAAGCAAAAGGTATATTGCGGAAGATATGAAGCATATGACTTCGGTTTATTAGTCTAAGTGACTACAAATCCATTTATTTTTCTAAGTTTTGTGAAAGCTTACACCTCACATATTTGACTAAAGTTACTTAGTCGTTATATTTTGAATTAAATTCATGGTTAAGACCTCGTTATAATTGTTGGCATATATATTCAGATTTTTCTGGCACATATGGTTCAATCTACATAAGCTATATGCTAATGCAATATATCGCATTACAACATGATACTACATTAGACTACATTGGACCACCAGTTATTATAAGGTGACGTTTCAAAAGGCTAAAATATCATAATGTTGCGCAATGCACATCGATTGTGGATCAAAAGAGGATTTGTAATGTCAAGTGTGGCACAATGCACACTTATACAATTGGAAAGACATTACAAATAAGAGTTGTTTTCTACACTCTTGAAAGGATTTATAATTGCAAAAAGAAAATTACGTTACGCTATATGTCATCCAAAATTGGATGTTGAAAAATCTTCTTCTTTCTTTACAAGATCCAATAGTGAGCCGTTGGCGGTGGCGCCGCCCTATGTATAGTGCTCACGATCAATTTTGCCCAGTTTTGACATGTTTTAAGCCTGTTTCATCCATCTTTGTAGTATTACATGTAATTGAATGCACTCTAAAGGGTTCCAATACCAATCTCCAGCGAAATTGTTGACATATTTTGGTTTCTATGTCCTTACATAAGACTATTGCCTCTACATTCTGGTATATGACTGTGTTGTAGAGAGATTGAGTGCTTAACTTATTGCAAGGAATAGACAACTATTCATGGATTTAGTTCTTTATAAATTTGTTGTAACTACGATGACTAGATCATCAGAAATAATCAACGAGCAGATTAATGCTTAAGTTCCAATGCCTAATGGCGTTATGATATAAGTCACATATGCTCTTTATGCATAAGGAAGTAATCGAACCGTGCTATTACTTAATGATATTCACGCCAACATTTATCACCTGGAAACACATTGTGAGAATTGATGAGAATTTTCTTATGTATCACTATAATGAATGCACAACATTCACAAGTCACTAAGTTTCGGTTAATTGAATAGGTTATTGTCACTAATGATGAGAATTGAGACATCGACTTATGTAGGCTTTAACATAAATCGTCCGGGACAATTTTGGACGTGTTTTGATGATCCGTATACTAAAGAGTAAAAACTCTCACGGACATCCTTTCTTTTGACCAAAGTAACCATTGAGATCAAAGATCACCAAAATACAACTTGGTGGAGCTATGAGCAATGCTCACGGCCTATGGATGACATTAAAGCCATTCGCGTCATCCTCCTATACAATGGAGGCACTACTCATGCTTTCATAAGTAAATATGATGCAAAAGAACCCCATGTGATCTCACATTGGCCATGCTCGTTATTGTTTTGTAAAACCTATTCTTTAGCAAAGATTAGGAGCGATACCCTCCTACGCTAAAGACAATGAAATGTAGAGACTAGCATATAAACAAGATGCTAAGTCGTTGTTCACTAAGTAAGATATTAATTACAATGTCTATGAGTGATTCTACAAGAATGATACATAAGATGTTGGCTTAGATGGCTTCTCATTGTTCACTTTGAGGCATAATAATGCTATGGTGATGTTCACAATGGTTTAACTCAAGCCATAATAATTAGATGTTATGAGGAACCTTAACAATGATTGAAAAGTTGAAAAAACCTAGAATTTTCGTTTTTTCAGCTTGCGAACCAGTCATTGTGAGGACCGGTTCACTAACTTTTAGACCGGTTCTTGAAGTTCTGTTTACGGCCACTGATTTCTAATATCCGAGCCTACCTATTCACAAAATTTGGTGGCATTTGGAGATCTGAAAGGTGGTGAACCGCTCGATATAAGTGTTCACGGATGTCCGGCGACTCTGACGGCCGGTTCGGCACTTTTTCAGCCGGTTCTGTCGTTGAGGCTGGCGGTTTATGAATTCTAACTCCAATATCTACCTTCTTACAAAATTTGGTAGAGTTTGGAGCTCTGAAAAATAGTGAATCGTTAAAAAAAGTGTAAAACAAAGGTCCGGTCATGTTGGCGGTCGGTTCAACCGGTTTCTTTTTGACCGGTCCCGGCGGTGAGGCCAGCAGTTTGTTTTTGGACTTATAAGACCAACGACTATGGGTTGTAACAGGGTTATAGTTTTACTTATTCATCTTTGCCTACCATCATTCAAATATTTATGTTACGGTTGTAACGGTATGCATATTTGTTAACGGATTGAGTTAACGTTCTATAATCTATATCGTCCACATGTTGTATGTGCCAAATTACGCCTCCACAAGAACACAATGATGTGTTATTTGATGAATATTGTCTTTGAATAAGACATGAGCTTCCGACTATAGTCCGCTTATATAGAAACCTTGATAGGCGATCTCTTTTATGTCACTTTGATGAGCCAGTCTTCCCGTCGTTAGGATGAGATAAGAACAAGAATGTTCAAGTAGAACAACTTGGAATTGTCATGGTTTGTCCCTACTATGTCTCATCAAGTTTCCTAAAGTGACGAGATCACATATACATGCTAGCTGCAAACATGCCTGCAAGAATTGATGTCCGGATAAGGACATGTTGATGTTCGGATAAGAGGGCATGTTAATGTCTGGATAAGAGGACATGTCACCTATAGATGGTGGCATGGTGACGCCACAAAGGTGGTAAATGGTGTCACTAGGTTGTGGCTCCCATGATTTAGGGGGAGGCCACTTGGTTCGATACATACTCGCCAAGGAAGAATGCGAGTTTGGCACAACTTGATCATTTGATCAATGATACTCATTCGTCTGTTATTTCTGGATTATGGTCATCATTGGGGGACGCCTCAATGTCAATACCAATTCGTATAGAGATCTCTACACTTAGAAATTACACCGGTGTACATAATGACGTGGTTTAATGAGTTTGATATCGAACCATACTTCGTTGAGAAAATACCAACGTTGTAGATTGGCCTAAATAGAAAGATGTGATCCAATTGAAACAAAGAGATAATGCTTTGGTTAGGTGATGCCAACACCCCAAGTGTAAACTCTATCAGTTATGTCTTTGTTAGAAAGCATAGTGAGAAAAAAAGTTTAGACTCACCTTATGGCGCAAGGTCTCTGACAATCGCCCTGAAATCGACTACGATGAGATATACTCTTGTAATGGATGTCATTGCACTCCACTACCTTGTCAGTTTGGTAATTTTTGAAAAACTGAACATGTAGCTTATGGTCAACTTATCTCTGTTGGGAACTAAGAGATGTACATAAAGATCTTGAATAGATCGGTTTTTACCCAAATCAAGTAGCTCCTGACCACGGAGCGTGTTTGCAAGGTATTTGCTAAGTATCTACTTGATTAGGGAATAGATATAAAGAATTATGCCTATTTGCGTGTAAATTCTAGATGGATTGTGATGAACTCTTGTTAAACTAAGAGATACCACTGATCTAAAATTAAGAATGCAAAGATCTTGGGAATACTTGGTCTCGAAAGTGAGGACCGTTATTGATGATGCTTATTCATCTGTCGGCTTAAGGCAATCTAAAGGACGATGAAGTTATGCCTATATGTATCCCTTGATCGGTCGAAGTATTGAGAAGACCTGTTTTGTCCATATGACAAAGAAGTCTTAGGAGAAATCCTACATCTAAGTACGGTAGCACATTCATATACTTGTTACAATATGCTCAACTCGACATCTCATTCACTATAAACTTGTAAGGCCAAGTTCTCCTTAGTCTTTCAACTCTCTTCCTAGCGGTCGAGCAGCTTTGCTCCCTCTTAGATGAGTGTAAAGGAATATCAAGGTAGTGGCCGGATGCGCCCACGCAACGCCAATGTAATGGAAGTGATTCCTTCTATGAAAGGTTCAGGCTTATTCATCCCTACAGAAAGACACATCAAATGCGAAATCAGAATCTGTCTAATTTCATAGGTCAACTTCCACAGGACCTATAAGATAGCCCACTTGTTGGAAAATGATGAAATTGGTACCATTGAAAAGGTCTATGTGTCTACTTTCCAGAGACACTAACCATTTGATCACACCTATCAAATTGAGTGAGTTATGGCTATTTTCGTAAAGTAAGACGAATCTGTCTAAGAATCTGCTTTTGTATAACAGTCAACTTCGACAGAGCTTTGTGATCAGCTCAAGATGAACTAGGTTATGGACCTTATATGGTTGGAAAGTAAGTGTGTCTAGTTTCCAGAACTTTATACGGTTCATTCATATCTATTGTATCGAAGACGTTATGACTGTTTAAGTACACGAAGGTCATGCACGCGTGAATCTAATTTTCAACGTAAACTTATGTTTTGAGTTGTTTGGCAACCTTCTCCTTCAAGATCATAGTAATGCTAAGCATAGAAAGTCTGATCTAAGGATAATGTAGCTGGATTTAATGACTAAATCGTTGCCCAAGTCTACTTTTGAAGTATGTGAAATGCATTGGTTTGCGCCGTTTATCTGTACTCCGAGATTGAGTTACCAATCAGGGGAAGTCGTTGTGTAGACATTAGGGGGAGTCTACATGCATCACATATTATCTTCAATTGTAGTTGGTGCATTGTGCTCTTTTTCCCTTCATCCAAGTCTTTTGTTTTATCCACGAGGTTTTTGTTTTACTTAGCAAGATTTTTACCGAGACAACACCATAAGCACCATAACGTATTAGGGACACAACACAAGGGAGAGTGTTTAAGGAAATTATATTTCCGTCCTTTTGTTATGTGTCTTGCCGTAATACACGTAGGATTGGTTAATCCAGTTTCCTTATTAGAATAAATTACAGTTGATAGAACTGCTAGATTCTTCGGGAGACTGTATGTAATGCCTATAAATAGGCATTTCTATCAATGAATGAGTAGACCGTTATTCTCGTTATCTTTTCTCCTTTAACAAACTCAAGATTTTTTTATATTAAATTATTGATAAAGATTAGACGATATCAGCTCCTCTGTAGCAGTCTGGTGGGTGACGGAGCACCCACTCGAACCCAAGATTGTGACACCTTATCTTTCTGTTTTTGAACTGAAGCTAAAGCTGTTGAGATGGTAAAGTCTTATAATCATGAAAGAAAAAATCTATTGGAATTCAGTAACTTCATAACAGAAGGTAAAAACATGTGAGGCTGAGCTTGGGGCGAGAATTAGTAGCTCTTACTTAACTTGCTTACTTGTATACCAATAGGAATTGGTCCTTAGTCAAAGACACAGATCCCTTAATGGCCCATAATTTAAAGTAGGCAACAATTTCAAAGTGCATTGACAAGTTGTTCTTTATGGCCATGATTTTTCTTGTCAAACTTGCAAAGTCCCACTCTTGGTCAAATGAGTGTCTGTCCGGTTCTCCTTTCCATTTCACAACAATGTCCCATTGATAAGAGCATAAAATGCGATGATTTTATAGTTTAACCTTTGCATTTAACTTAGCTATTTTCCTTTAAAAAGATTGTTTTAACTTTGTTATTTTCTTAGGTACTTCGTGGAGTAAGATAATGCAAATATGTGTTCAACTGATGCGAGCAAGGCTTCCAATACGAAGTAGAGATGTCAAGGATGGAGTTTGATCATTCACATGGTCAAAAATATCAAGGAAAGGCGATGGAACCACTTCACCAAAATAGAAGCTGTAAACGCAAAAAGCTGAAAACTGGTTTATGCTTATTTTCTCCGGTTTTCAAGGCCTATTTCCATGAGGTTCCGAGAATGTTTTCACTGAGATTACTGCCCAGATTTGTAGAGGTGCGTTTTTAGATCAATTTGGACTCAAGAATCATCCAAATCGGTGATGAAATCATGGAGTTATGAAGCGTCGAAGTTGGACAGAAAATCAGCAGTTCCGGAAAAGCTGTGCAGCAGTCAAGTTCGAGGCAGTGTTTGGGCTGGATTCTGAGAAGATTTCTTGGGGGTTTTTGCACGATTTTGAAGAGTGACATCATTAATATAATTTTCCCAAAAGCCAAGCCCAGAGTATATATGGAAGACATTCAAAAGATAGCCCAAACATGGATTCTAATCAAAGAAGGAAACATAGTTTGAAAAGGAAGCTTTGAAGACTTGGAGACTATTTAAGGCAAAACCCTAATACCATAATTTTTTTCTAAGCCATCATATGGGAAGAGGGAGCCATCAAGAACTCAAGGAGAAGAAGTAAAGTTCAGAGCCCAGAAGAGATCGATCTCTCGACTCAGAAAATCGATCTTTTCCCTTGTTTTTCATCTTTCGTATTTTCTTTTCTTCCCGAATCTTATGAAATTCTCTGGTGTGCTTTCAAAGATGATGAGTAACTAATCTTCCCTTAGTTAGGGGCTGCTTCCAAGCCCTAGACATGGTGTAACTATGAAGTTGGCGTTTATTTAATTTGTTCCATGGATTTCGGATATTCATTGGTTTATCGTTATATCATTGATCAACTTTGTATGTTTATTGATGGTGGCCAACATTAGTATGCATGCTAGGTTGTAAAGCTATGAATGTTTTGTATGATCATCATGTCTACTTGCATTCTAGAGTAGCGAGTGAGTGACTTGAGCCCATTCATATAAATCAATGTCTAGGTAGATTAGGACAACATCAGTACCGACATTGTCTAGCCTTATTCATAATCTTTTAGACCTTAATGACTTCTAGGTGAGAGCTATGCGAGAACATCACTCTAGGCTCCATTCTAGATGCTAAGTTAAGTTGAAAACATCATTCTCTTAATATACCAAGTAAGAAAGATTGATAAGTTAAGTTCAACACATCATTGGCTTAGCTTGAGTAAGGATATCCGAATGAATTGAACATGTTAGTAAATACATCATAGGTGTAATCATTGTCTAGTGGTGAGGAGTAGTTCCTAACTAGTTTTGTTATTTGATTTCCAAAACCAAAATCCCCAAATTTAGTTTTCTGTTTTTGAGCATTCTGTCCGTCATATTTCTGAATTTTGTTAGCATAGCAAAACTACACAGTTTTCCCCCAAATTTTGTGTGTGTCTTCGTCAGTGTGTCTAGTTTCTCCAGATTTAATTTCGTAATTTTTAGTTGGGTCTAGCTATAGGTTTTATTTTCGTCTTTGTCTGGTGTCTGTTCAGTTTTTCAGAGTCATATTTGCAATTGTTAAGTCACAATCCTCTGCGGGAGACACCCTACTTTTCTATACTACCATCGATAACTTGATTGTGATTGCAGGGTTATTTTATAAGTCTATTTTAGGCTTATCAAATTGGCGCCGTGTCGCCGGGGATTGTTTTCCCTTGATAATTGCAAATCTTTCGTTGATTTTGTGATAGTATTTAAAGATGTGACAATTAACCAGCATCACACCCTTCAATTAACCAGCATCACAACAATGTCCCACGCTACAACACACCCTTCAATTTCCTGGAAGTAACAATTAAGATGTGCATGTATGTCAACCTATTTCCCTATAGTAAAAGAGGTGCCACTTTTACTATTCATAAGCACCCCATGGAAATAACGATTATATCCTTATTTACGTCATAATTACAGCCCTGTCATTATCTTCTGAATTACAATTTTGCTCTCGTTTTAGAAAATGACGAATCTACCCTCACTTACGTCATAATTACAGTCCTGCCATCATCCTCTGAATTACAATTTTGCCCCCCGCTTTTTTAAAAATGACGATTCTATCCCTCTCTCTCTCTCATAACGGAGCGCGGGTAAACTACCTAATAGAAGTATAGAACAAACACAAATGTGAATTACATCATTATAAAGGTTAAAGGAAAAACCAATGAACCTAGATGGTTACATTGGACATGTGTTTGTTGAGATATCAATCCCACATCGGGAATATGAGACCTTACATGTGAGTTTATTAGGGTTTAGGCCACTCCACCCATTATCAATTGATTTTGAATGAGAACCCCAGACTACTTCATCATGGTATCAGAGCAGGTTACCCATGTCCACGTGTGAAGCCCAATGACCACATGAACTCCACGTCTCCCAAATGTTGTCCACGTGTAAGGCTTAAAAATTCGCCACACGTGCGGAGGCGTTTTGAGATATCAATTCCACATCGGGAATATGTGACATTACCTGTGGGTTTATAAGGGTTTGAGCCACTCTACTCATTGCCAATTGGTTTTGGATGTAAACTCCATACTACTTTATCAAGTTTCAGGGTAACTGGGTAAGGCAAATGAACCCCAACTTTTAACAATAACCATAGATCCCCAACCCACACAACAATCTTACAGCATCAGTTTCATAAATAACACAGTAGCCAAAAAGATAAACAGGGTAAAGATCAAGACAATAGCAACAACTTGAACAAACAAATAGCTACTGAGGAACTTCTTTCATTTTGGACCAGAAACTCAATTTCTTAGCACTTCAACAAATTTGTAAGTCAAAGCATTAATGTGCTAAATACTTTTTATTTGGGTTTGAGTTACCATTGATTTTATTAGCAAAGATCTAACAGAAAACCACCTAAACAGAAACAAAAATAGATAAGAAGTAGAAAAATCAAGATCATAATGAAAAGAACTCATAAGGTTTCAAATGTGAAGGTCAAAGTATATGAGAGACGTTTAAACCAAAAATTTGGATATACATGGCTGAAAAGGATAATGAAAAGGCTGAAGCAAAGGATTTGCAACTCACTAGTCTCCCATTTTGAAGAGCCTCATCAAGAACAACCTTGAAGAAGATAAACAGCAAAGAGTGACAGAAGTATTGTGATGTTGAAAGGCTTCATGATCCCAGCAAGCTGAAAGCTAGGATGCTAATATGCACATATTGAACATGTGAACTAGTCCCTACTACAAGATCATATTTGGTTACATGCTGATTATCTGTGCATCACATTCTTATTTCATCAAATAGTGGGTGATCTTCATCTGTAAAAAGGATGTAGTAAGTTTTATTCTGATAGCAATTGCTAGTCTTTCATGAAAGTACATTGTTCTGGGTATGTTTCAGAATCATATATAGGTACAATTCCTCTGTTCTTTCTTTTGGCAGGAGTAGTCAAGTAACAACCACCTCTTTTCTTTAGTGGGCTTCAGTTGGGCTGGATTTTCTTTGAGATATTGGGCTTTGATGAATGACCAATTGTGAACTCTGGACCCAATCAGTTTGCCCCGCCTCCACGACACCATAGAAGAAGTGCATGCCCTGGCGTCAGAAACAGATCGAGTTCTCTCTTTGCAGAAAAACGACGGCATGGCGGAGTTCAACAAAACCAAGAACGACAAGAAAGAAAAAATGTAATGTCCTAAAGCTTGTTAAGTTCCCAGGAGAAAATGGAGAATGAAGAAATTTTTTTTTTTTTTTTTGAAAAAGGGGTTTGGAACCCAGCCCACCTGAGAGGCTCAGTCCCACGTCCGTTATTAATATTAATAGAATTGTGTACCACCGAGGAGGACGTAATACCTTTACCTCGGAGTGCACTAGAAGCATTACAGGAATTCTCATAGAGGACATCTTGTAAAAATATAAGAACTAAACCAAGACTTAGCTCTACTACATTATTATAACTAACAAAATGGGCTAACCTATGAGCACCATTATTTGCTTCGCGATAGATATGTCTAACCACACTATCATTCAATAAAAACCAAATAGTCACAACAATCATCAATAATCCGATTAACCTCAAATCCGTCACCGTTCTCACCGTTTAGAGCCGCCACCAGAACTTCACAATCACTCTCAACATCAATGTCAACCCAACCTTGTTCCACTGCTCTCCTCAACCCTTCTCTGCATGCCATAGCCTCGGCCTATAGGGGAGAATTTAAATGGGTCAAGTGCACTGACCACGCTCCCTTAACAAAGCTCTTCTCATCTCTCACCAACATAGCAGCTCCTCCCGATCCGTCCTCTCTATAAGCTCCGTCGAGGTTGAGTTTCAGTCTACCTCTAGGAGGAAAAATCCACCTCGCTTCTTGTCTGCTTCTCTTTCCTTTCTTTGCTACAGGTTGAGCTCACTTGTACTCATCCAATAAAGCCATTGCCCATCTCACCGTCTCCCTGAGATCCACTCTTGAACCATTCCAAACCACATTGTTACGTTCAACCCAATTGACCAGAGAAGCATAAAAAATACATCCACTTGTGGCGCTGGTAAGTTCTCCAGCATATCTTGGATCCAAACTTCAATGGTCTCCATTCCAGAGTGCCTTGCTCTCATACAAAACGGATTAAACAGCCAAATACAAGCCACTACATTACAGTTCTTAAAAAGGTGCAACGAGGACTCGGTTTCGTCATAGCAGAATGGACATAGATGGTCTGGCAAAGGGACTCTCTTTTTTAAAACCTCTTTTGTAGGGACAATATTTTTAACCAATCTCCAAACAAAGTTTTTTACCTTTGGCAGCAGCTTCACTTTCCATATCTTCTTCCATAAAGAAGAAGAATTACTATTTAAAACTGAAGAGGTGCCTCCTATTTGTTCCAACCTCAACCTCTTCGCAACATGATATCCACTTCTCACAGAATAGAGGTCGTGTCTATCAAAGTGCCAGACTAGCTTATCTTCTCTGCTGCACAGACTTAGGGGTATGTGCATGATCAACTCCACCTCATCTGCAAATAACAACTCTTCTAACTAATCTCTCATCCATTCCCTGTTATCCGGATCAATTTGGTCTTCAACCTTCAACTCTTCCAGCCCGTCCATCATCCCAGAGTAAGGCCTGAAAGTGTACGGTCTAGGAATCCAAGGATCTTGCCAAACTGAAACATCCCTACCATACACTATTTGAGAACGAATACTTTTAGATAACAGCTCTATCCCTTTTACAAGACTCCTCCACACATATGGCGCACCCGAATTGGCTCTAGCTGACAGAATCGATCCATCAGGATAATATTTAGCACGTAGGACTTTTGAAGCTAGTGAGTCCATTATGATGGTCTGACAATGAAGGAGAATGAAGAATTTTACGTACTGACAATGTTTCCATTATGATGTAAGTTATGAATATAAATTATTGGCCGGGGATGGAGCCAGTAATGCAGTCCTAGTCTCCTAGATCAACATACGTTAATTGGTTTGTGGTTAGTGAACAAGTTCGAATGAAATGAGACCAACCATCTGCAGGGCCGGTCCTGAAGGATCCAAGGCCCAGTGTGCAGGGAAAAAAATGTGCCCTTTTGTATAAATTTTTTTTTTTTGAAAAAAAAATTAAAAAAATATCAATTTTTCGGGGTTCCAAACCTAGTTAAGTGCAATGTCAGAAAGGAAAAAAAAAAAAAATAAGGGAGATTCGAAGCAACCTTTTTCAACCCAAAAAGAAGAATTCGAAGATATGATATTTATAGTAACCTTATATTCAGTCTTTGAAAACTGAATTGTGAGAGAAGATGTGACATTGAGAGAGGATAAAAAATTTCTAAGGATCATGAGTAATTTATAAAGAGAGAAGACAAAAAAAATTTGGTTCCGAAGAACATCAATCTCCAATCGAGCTCCTTTATTGCTGCAATGTCACTACCAGAAGAAAGACTTTAGCCGACGAAAATAAAAAAACCAGGCCGACGAACCATTTTTTCGTTGGCTAAAGTCCATGTTAGCTGACGAAATTTTCTTTCGTCGGCTAATCTAAATTTTTGTCGGCTATGGTTAACTTTAACCGACGAAATTTCGTCGAGGAAAGTATTGTTTTCGTCGGCTATAGTCTGTGGACTTTAGCCGACGACTTTAAAAAATTTTTAGCTGACAAAATTAAAATGTCGTCAGCTAAAGTGCTTTATATTTGCAGATCTGGACAACAGCTCATCTGGGAGAAAAAAACGGGAGAAGAAAAAATGGGAGAAAAAGTTTGAGTGTTGTCGAAATCTATCCATAATTAGTTTGTGGAGCTATATATAGGTACGTATATATGTATACATGTTAATTTTGAGTTTTATTTGAGTTGATCGATTTTGAGTGTGATTGAGTTGATCGATTCTGAGTACGTTGGATGTATATGTATATATGTGTTGATCGATTTAGTTGATGATTTGATAATATATATGAAGTTGTTGTTAATAAGTAGTAGATATATATATATATATATATGTTAATTAATTTATAATATTGTGTTGATGGTATGAAGTTGTTGATGATATGAGTTGATGATGATTTTGTGATGATGTTGATATATAATATTGTTATGAGTTGATCGATTTTGAGTACGTTGGATGTATATATATATATGTGTGTGTGTTGATCGATTTGGTTGATGATTTGATAATATATATGAAGTTGTTGTTAATAAGTAGTAGATATATATATATATGTTAATTAATTTATAATATTGTGTTGATGGTATGCAGTTGTTGATGATATGAGTTGATGATGATTTTGTGATGATGTTGATATATAATATTGTTATGAGTTGATCGATTTTGAGTACGTTGGATGTATATATATATATGTGTTGATCGATTTGGTTGATGGTTTGATAATATATATATGAAGTTGTTTATAAGTAGCAGATATATATATATATATATATATGTTAATTAATTTATAATATTGTATTGATGGTATGAAGTTGTTGATGATGATTTTGTGATGATGTAGATATATATATAATATTGTTATGTAATTATTAAGTATATATATATATATATATATATGTATGTGTTAATTAATTTGTTATTAATTAGTTGTAGTACGTAGAATATATACTAAATGAATTGAGATTTTATATATGGCATGGAATTTAATTAATAATTAGCTAGCGTTATACATATATTTTTTATATTTTCAGGATATGGATAAGAGTTGGATTTCGCTTCCAAAATAAGACAAAAGATATGGTAAAGGAGTTATGAGTTTTCTGGAATATGTGCTGGCTAATGCTAACGGGAATACAATTTTCTATTGTCCGTGCACGAAATGTCAGTGTCGCAGCAATATGCATCGATTTGCGATTGACAAACTATGGCAGCACCTGAAGAGTAACGGGTTTTGGGAGAAGTACACATGTTAGTTATATCACGGTGAAACATCATCAGGGGGTTTGATGATAATGGCCAATTTTCTGAGACAAGCAGTACATCCAACGATCTAACAACGGCATTCATCAACGACATGTTTTCTTATGAGAGCGGTGTATGCGCTCAAGGACATTATATGCATGACCCGGTGCTGCCATTCCCTAGAGTTGTCAACACTGCTGGTATTAACAAGTACAACAAACTGTTTGCTTTCTAACAGACCCCTGTGTACCCCGGTTGTCAAAAGACCGTTCTTGAAAGTGTGATAGACGTAATGAAGATTAAAGTTGAGACAAAATCGACCGTGAAGGCTGTTGATGATTATCTACAGTACATTGCTTCGATGCTGCCCCACGGTTATCGTCTTCCTACCACTCATCATAAGGTCCGATGTATCCTGAAAGATCTTGGGCTTTCCTACATCAAGATCCATGCATGCAGATATGACTGCGTTCTCTTCTGGGGTAAAGATCCAGAAGGGAATGACCTTGGTGGCCTTAACGCATGTCCGGTATGTCACACTGACAAGTATAAGCTGACTCCTGCAAGCAATAGGAAACCTATGAAGGTACTTCGGTATTTCCCGTTGAGGGATAGGCTGGAGCGGTTGTACATGTCTTCACACACAGCCAAAGTTATGAAATGGCACGCTGATAGGGAATTGCATGACGAAGATACCCTTATACACCCTGCTGACGGGGAGGCTTTGAAGCATATAGACTGGGAGTTTCCTCATTTTGCGTCAGAGGTCCGAAATGTGAGGCTCGGGCTCTCATTCGACAAGTTCAACCCTTTTGGCAACATGAGTCTTCAATACAGTGTATGACCGGTGATTTTGGTATTGTACAACCTTCCTCCATGGATGTGCATGAAGAAGGAATACAATATGTTGAGTTTGTTGATTTCGAGGCCCGGTTATCCAGGAAAGTGTCTCGATGTGTATTTGAGACCTTTGATTGAAGAGCTTAAGTTTTTGTGGGACGTTGGTCATCCCACTTTTGACAAGTACATGCACGAGATGTTCCAGATGCATGTCATGGTTGTTGGTACCATCAGTGATTTTCCTGCCCGTGGGATGTTGTCGGACAACGTTGTTAGGGGATACAATGCTTGTCCAGAGTGCCTTAGCGATGAGGGGAGCAGCAGTCATTGCAACAAGATATGCAGATTGGGTCACTGTACTTTCTTTCCATATAATCACAAATGGTGGTTCGATGATAAGGCATTTGATGGGACCGTTATACACGGTGTGCCTCCTAGAAGATGGACGGGGGAAGAAATTTTAGTAGTGCTTAATGAGTACGATTTTGGGCAGCTCAGCAATCATCCCAATATTGTGGCAGCAATACCTGAAAGACCCAACAGGTACAAATTCTGGACACATAAAAGCATATTCTGGGAACTCCCATACTGGAGTAAGTTGTTGATCAGGAACTACCTAGATGTGATGCACATAGAAAAGAATGTTTGCGACAGTGTGGTGGGCACAGTGCTGAACTTGGAGGGGAAGACGAAAGATGGTCCTAAGGCACGCATTGATCTAAAAAAATGCAATTAAGAAGACATATGTGGTTGAAAGAAGGGAAGAAATAAATGCCTCAAGCTCCTTACACCATAAAGCCTGACCAGAAGAACGTAATTTTCAGGTGGATGAGTTGTGTGAAGTATCCTTCAGGCTATGCAGGAAATATAGCCCGGTGTGTGAACTTTCGGGACAATAAGATGTACGGGTTGAAGAGTCATGACTGTCATATCCTGCTACAACGTCTCTTCCCTGTTTTCATTCGACCGTTCCTTCCCCGGCAGTTGGTGGAACCGTTAGTAGCGTTGGCAAGATTCTTCCAGAAGTTATGCACTCGGGAAGTGAAAAAATCTAACCTCCGGGAAGTGCAAGAGGACATCATTTATATCATGTGCAAATTTGAGAGGATATTTCCTCCAAATTTTTTTGACATCATGCCTCACCTAATGATCCATCTTCCCAAACAATTGTTGCTTACCGGTCCGGTCCGGTCCAGTACACTACACTTGGATGTATCCCATGGAAAGATACGTTTTTTACACCTGAATTTCTCAATATATATACATGTTCAATAATCATAACACTTTGCAACTTGATTTATAGGCAACTTGGAGACTACAAAGATTATGTGGCTAATAAATCCGCGCTTGAAGAATGTATAGCTGAAGCATATATTGTGCACGAGTGCGTCACCTACATGAAGTTGTATTTAGGAGCGTTGAAGGAAACTCCGCAAACCATACCGGTAGATGTACCGAAGTTCAATCTTTCCATACTCTCTAGTGATGTTGAAGTTTATGGAATTTTGCCAGACTCCTACAAGTTGCAACCACATGAGCTAGTCATTGCCCACTGGTGGGTATTGATTAACTGTCCAGAAGTTAAATACTGGAAAGACATTCATCTATATTGTCTAGACATTCAAGGTGATCTCAAGTACCACAACAAGGAGTTCGCAAACTATTTTGGCGGCTGGGTACGTAATTCAATATTTATGTACGTATTTATGTTTATTGCATAATTATCCATATTTACAGTTGAATGGTTGGTTGCAGATGAACCATATTCAATTTGATGGTCATCCAAATTGGTCGCACGAACTAAGACTTCTAGTGATGAAGCCGATAATATCAAGAGTTTATCCGATGTGCAAGGTGAATGGCGTGCAATTTATATGTGAACAGAGAGACATCAGACGGAGAACACAGAATTCTGGGGTGATGGCGCATGGTGGGCGGAATGGAGTTGACTACTACGGTGTTCTCCATTCAGTGGTGGAACTCGTTTATGGGCAAGGCATGACAGTGCACCTCTTCAAGTGTAGATGGTTTGATACTAGCCCGCAGAGCATGAAGACCGATCAGTACGGAATATTATCGGTGAACACTGCTACAAGTTGTTACAAAGATGACCCGTTCGTTTCTGCCACATCGGTAAAACAAGTGTTTTATCTTAATGACCTTGCTAAGGGTGACGCGTGGAAAGTCGTCAACCTTGTGCACCCTCGAAATATTTACCAGGCGGCTACACTTGGAGAGGCCGAAGACGAGGATGATGATGTTGCGTATCAAGAGCCCAACGCAATAGGTATTCCTAACTCCTCTACCGTTCGCCTTAATAATTTTAAAACGGGTCGTTCGGTGCGAATTCGTGATGAAGAGCCAAGGCTTATTGATGTTGATCCAAATCAAGAAACAGACGAAGACTCTGGCGATGAAGAAATGCATAGATTACCAGAAATTAATTCTGACACCGAATAAGACTCATCGGATGATTCCGATTACGAGCCTTAGTTTTAATTTAGAGGACGTAATACATTAATTTGTAATAAAAAAGAATGTATTACCTTTATAGTTTACATATGTTGAATTCATATTTCTGTTATTTTATATGAATTTTGGTGATATATGAACAGGAAGTCAATATGGTTTACATTAAACCTTCTGTTTTTTAATGTATTTTTTATACTTTAGCCGACGAAATATACCATAATTCGTCGGCTTAAACCATCTTAGCCGACGAAATATACCATAATTCGTCGGCTTAAATCATCTTAGCCGACGAAATAAGTCATAATTTGTCTGCTAAGATTCGGTTAGCCGACGAATACCCTTAATATTTTGTCGGCTAAACCCTAAACCTTAGCCGACGAATACCCTAATATTTCGTCGGCTAAACCCTAAACCCTAAATCCTAAAATTTTTATACGACTTGTTGTGTCTCATCGGTTTGAAACTATTTTCAGTTGAACGTCCGGCCAAAATACGTAATTTAGACGGTCCAATGACTTTTTCCATCCGTTTAGGGGTTTGACTTAACGGATTGACCGTCCGGATCGAGCTCTTAACCTTGTCGGATCAAGTTGAATTTTTTCCTATACATGTATTTTATCATGATGGTTAGGTCTGACGGTGAGATTTTTGTTTCTCAAGTTTGATCATCACAATCACAAGGTGCCTACTAATGTTGTATAAGTAGTTTACCAGTATTCAAGTAAATGTTCTGTTTCAAAAACAAACTATATGTAGAACCTTCAAACGCAAAAAAGTCATGAAATAAGATATGACCAAAATGGTGAAATACGTCTACGGTTGAAAAATCATGGTATTCCGGTAAAGTCTCGGTGCTGATAGTTACGGTCAATGCAATTTTTCATTCTTTATCCCTATGGGTAGCCCAATCTTCGGTGGTTATTTTCTGTAAAAATTTTATATGACTTGTTGGGTCTTATCGGTTTGAAACTATTTTCAGTTGAAGGTCCGGCCAAAATACGTAATTTAGACGGTCCAATGACCTTTTTCATCCGTTTAGGGGTTTGACTTAATGGATTGACCGTCTGGATTTTTTATTACATACTTTAGCCGACGAATATCTTAAGCGTTTCGTCGGCTAAAGTCTCAGATTACGGTCGACGAAACATTTAAGATATTCGTCGGCTAAATTCTGGGAAAAAAGCAGACGATCTCTTTTTTGTCGGTTAAATTCTGGACAATAGCTGACGACGTCTTCTAGTATCGTCGGCTAAAGTAATCACCGACGACCCTTTCCCGACGAAATTATAGCCGACGAAGGCTCGTCGGCTAAGATTTTAGCCGACGAATTAAGCTAACAGGCCGACAAAATTTTTTCATCGGCTAAAGTGCTTGTCCTGGTAGTGTGTGTATTTGAATTTGGGAGAAGAACCAGAAGATTAAGAGTTTGAGAGAGAAGAAGTGACTGAAAAAAAAAGATTTTTCTTTGAGAAATAAAGAAGACGCAAAGAATAAGGAGAAGAGAGAACTTGAATGACAATAGGATTCGTGGAACCCTATAATCGTGGTTCCATATTTTTATTATATTAATTACACCTATATATATATATAACAAATGAAAATAATAATAATACCCCCTTCAGCCCTGGCCCCGGTGCCAGAGCACTGCCCAGCACTGGGGCAGGACCGGGCATGACCATCTGAAACCCCTCCAGGGCCTTCTCCGGCCATCATCTATATATCTACTGCATTAATCCACCGCACCAAACACCAAATACTCCTTCAATCATTCTCGTCTTCAACCTTACCCTAAACCAGTCCCAACTATACTTGCTACCCCATCACCCTAGTCATAAAACTAATTAAGCTTATGAGGAAGAATAAATTTATCATCACCATATATCAGGCCGGCTGAACCAGCTAAATACTAAGCAATGTAGGGAATACATGCAGAATGTTCAATTATCAAACTAAAATTAGAAAATCTGAATTAAAGCTAAAGACCGCAGCTAATGGATCAAGTCGAGTGACATCTCCAACCAAATATTTGACTGCATCTTTGGAAGACCAAGGATACTAGGGCATGTAGTGGCCGACTTGCTAATGCTTGAAAATCAGCTCCCATTCTTCATTCTTGAGCATCTTTTTTTCCGCACATGCAGTCCCTTCTTACGGCATGCATATCTGAAGGTCGATCCTGGAAGCTTTAATTAAGATCCTTTCTCTATGTTTTCTTTATGATCGACCACGTTATAGTTGAGGTTGCAACTTCCGATCGTGTGTCACGAGATAATGCTAAGGATCCATATAACTTCCTTGATTCATATTCTTCAGGAGTAGAAGTGCAACATTTTGTTGATCTCTTAAGAAAGCTATGCATGGTTAGCTCCGAGAGGTAAATGATGCCGGACCGAGGACCCTGATCAAGAAAGGAATAAAATGAGAATAATGGCCCCGAACTATTTCAGCACCCCTTTCTTGTATGGCAGCAGTTGTTTTCCTCATATTCACTGCCATTCAGACTTTCTTCCCAATTATCACTACTCCTTGCTAAATTTCATACAGATGGTAATAAATTGTACGTGATGAGTAGGTGAAAAAACTTACAAAAAAGCGAGTACTGCTGGTTACGAAAGTGAAAGCACATAAATGAGCAAAACCAAAGAAGCAAAATGCAGATATAAGGAAGAAAGAAAAATCACAGCTTGTATTTATATTGAGATAAGGGAAGGTAATTGTACAGTCATAAAGATGAGGATGATATTGAATTGATTCTCATGCAAATTAAGTTGCAGTACACAGAAATATATAAAGGACAAGAGAGGCTGCAGCAAAATATCTTCTGTAAGAGAGAAGGGCTTTGTTGTTTCAAGTGTGTGCTTGTAGCTTGGGTAATTTCCAGTATTGTTGTTGAGTTGATTGAAGCTAGTAGAGTACTGCTTGTATGGTTTGCTAAGGAATTTGAAATAAATTTGCTACTTAATCGTTGTAATAATAAGAGAAGAGTTCCATTATCCTCTCTTTGGCTCTCTAAATTTGCAACTTATTCCAATGGCCACTTTGTTTGTTGTCTTCTTTTTTCATTTTAAAACGTTTGTGCTCGATGATCAGTAATTAATACAATACCTTCAATTATTGTTCAAGACTAAGGATTATTTCAGATGTACACCCTCATATTGTTCTTTTATTGCAAAGAACAAAAAAAGCGCAATTATTTTTTAACCTAAAACAAGAAGATATTCCAAATAGATATGGAGAGTACTAGGTACTTCACATGCTGAACCACCCTGGAATTAGTACCATTACCTCACTGCAAAGGCCTGCACTTGCACGGTTGTCAGCACTCAGCAGTGTTAGTTCTAGTCTAGGAGATCCTCCTACCAAATCCAAAACCCTACTTTCACCATCTTCGTCCCCAGATCTGTTTTCTCCACCGGCGGCGACAACAACAAATATCAATCCTTGTCCGACGCGTGGAAGTTTTTCTTAGAAATCGAAGAGGTTGAAGGCTTCCTTCAACTCGGGTATGACCATTGGTGAGCTGATCGGCATCACTAGTCTGAGACTATATTTAGCACGTTCATCCGTTAAGCGTGTTCATCCACGCTCAGTTAACTCACCGTTGGTGAGGCTTCAATGGGTGAAGAATCTCCGGTTTTTCTCATCAGTAATCTGGGCAGTTCATCAATGACTCTTGCAAAGAGCAGAAAAATGTGTAATTATTCTTGAACCTAAACAAGAAGTTGTATCCAAATAGGTATGGAAAGTACTACTTCACAAAGCCACCTGGAATTAGTAAACCTTATTGATCCTCAGTTCAAAGCCTCCACACGTTTGTCAGCAGTAGTATTCGTCCTCATTGAACAGCAAAGAGTGCCATAAGTATAGTGATGTAAAAGGCTAGCTTCATGTCCCAACAACAAGCTGAAAGGAAGCTAATATCCACATATTGTACATGTGAACTAGTCCCTAATATGTTCTTCCAAAAAAAGTAGTCCCTACTATAATAAGTGTGTAACCATGTGTTACTAAAACCCAATCGATCAAGTCGAGTCCCCACATTAAACGAAGACGAAGACTTGGAATGAAGTCGAAGACTTGGAACGAAGACGAAGACTTAGAACGAAGACGAAGAATTAGAACATCTCCAACAGTTTTCCTATTTAGTGCTTCTATTATAAACTGTTAGTGCTTGTAGCTTATATATATGTATAGCCCCTGATGAGGTTGGTACCTGGTACTTAGTGCTTCTATTACTAAGAAAACCAGTATCTCTTTCATCTGCCAACTCCAAGAGCACGAGTAAAATAGTAGTATATCTTGAGCAATCGAGTTCCCACCTCTTGGCTTCTTCATTACACACAAGGTGCGTACGCTTGATCACTGACTTGATCATGGATTATCTTTGTTCAAATTCTATATTTTAAGACATTATTTGGTATTTTACTACGATATTTTTTTGTTTGTTTGAAATTTTGGTACAAAAAAAAAATCAAATTGCAGTAAAAAACCAGGACTGCAATAAAGAAATGGGAAAATTCCCATCTATCCTAATTTTAAGCAATTCTTTCCCACTAACAAAATAAGAATCTAAAATTCCCACCTCTCCTCCTTCCTCCGCCCCTTCGCCGCCGAATCTGACTCCGATGAAGACGAAAACGATGCCGATTTAGATCTGGCCTGTATGAAGCGGCTCACTTGTGCTTGCTTTGATCGGAGCTATTTTGGCCGGTGATGACTGCCTCGGTAGATCTTAGAAGATGAAGCTCGTAGATCTTTTCAGAGATAAACCGGAGCTACTCGGTAGTGGTAGTGTGGTTCGGGATTCAGAGGTAATTCACTGTACCAGAGTAGAGATTTGATTTGACTTATCAGATTAGAAATTCGGCAATCAATTCTGGAATTGAGTTTGGGATGAAACGATTGTATATAGCATTGTTTATGCTTTTTGTTGTTTCCTTATGTTTATAAAAGAATTTTGATGGTCAAGACTACATATGGTTATTGTTGAAGCACTTAATCGAAATTGTGGCCAAAATGTAGTAGTTATTGTTTAAAAGAACCTATTTGGATGTAGTATGCGAAGGAAAACTATGTAACTTTGTTATGATGATGATGGTGAGATCAGGTGATATTAGGTTCCAATCACTCGAGTCTCCTGTCTCAGTAGACCCTCCTACTGCCCCTAGTAGACCCCCCTACTGCCCCTAGTAGACCCCCCTACTGCCCCCAAAGACCCTCCTACTGACCCTAGTAGATCCCTGAACAGACTTCCTACTGCCCCCAGTAGACCCTCCTATTGCCCCCAATAGACCCCTGGACAGACCTCCTACTGCCCCCAGTAGACCCCTGGACAAACCTCTTACTGCCCCCAGTAGACCCCCATATTGCCCCCAGTATACTCTCCTACTGCCCCCAGTAGACACCCCTACTGCCCCCAAAGACCCTCATATTGACCCCAGTAGACCCTTGGACAGACCTCCTACTGCCCCCAGTAGACCCCCTTACTGCCCCAGTAAACCCTCCTACTGCCCCCAATAGACCCTCTACTGTCCCTAGTAGACCCCCGGACAGGCCCCATACTGCCCTTAGTAAACCCTTATACTGCCCATACTAGACCCTCCTACTGCCCCCCAGTAGGTGGTCCTACTGACCCTAGTAAGAGGTCATACTGACCCCGGTAAGAGGTGCTACTACCCCCAGTAGGAGGTCTTATTGCCTCAATAAGAGGTTCTACTGCCCCCAGTAAGTGGTCCTACTGCCTCTACTGACCCTAGTAGAAGGTCCTACTGCCCCCAACAAGAGGTTCTACTGCCCTAGTAGGAGGTCATACTGCCCCTAGTAGGTGGTCCTACTGCCCCCAGTAGGGACCTGTTATAAGTGACTAAAGCACAACGACTCCCGGAGTCCGGTAAACGGTCAACTGTCAACGGTCGCCGGAGCCCGGTCAACGGCCCCCATAGTCCGGTCAACTGTCCCCGGAGCCCGGTCAAAGGTTGCCGGAGTCCGGTCAACGTCATTGGTCGTGAGAATCCGGTTATAAAAATTTTATTTTATAATAGACTCTTATAATGGTCTATTATAGTTTATTTAATTCATTAAGAGTATATTTATCTTTCTGTTGTTTAAGTGGGCTCTTAGAAATTTTAAAATCTTATTTTGTTAGTGGGGATAAAATTCTTAAAATTAGGGCTAATGGGCATTAACCCTAAAGAAATCGAACTGGCTCTGCCCACCTCCCCGTCCGATCCCCAAAACCCAGCCTCTCCATCCTCCGTCATCCAAAGAGCTCGCCAAGGTCTGGATGGTCAACTTCTTCTTCGTCTCCTCCGCAGTAGCCTTCATCATCAAGGCCGAGAGCGACCGCACGAAGATTAAGAACATCAAGAACGGATAGGAAACCCAAACCCTAGATGTACGATTCTTGACAAATCATTCAAAATTGCATCAGTTGCTTCCAATTGCTTCCATTGATTCTCTAAACCACTAATAGATTCACATTAGAACCCCACGGCCGCCACAACTCATCTTGACAAAAGTCGGATATAGAGGAAGGGCTGGACCTTTCGTTTCTGACTTCAATGCTTGCCCGGCGTTGGCGGAGGAGCCGCGGAGACCCCAATTCCCTCCTTTTCGATCTGATTGAACCTCTCTTTTTCTTGGTTTGAGATCTGATTTTTTTTTCTTTTTGGCAAATGGTCTGAGATCTGATTGAACCTCAAAGACCTCGATTGCCAGAAATCCTGCAATCCTAATTTCAGAAATTTTTTCCTCTTTTACCCATCTTGTTTAATTAATGAAATGATATTTACTTTTGCTTTTTTACCATGTTAACTAGCTTTTTTTTTCTTTTCTTTTTTTTTGAAATACAAGGGCTAAACGGCAGCCCTCACGCCATAACCATTAATAAAACCTCAAATACAAAGGGGGACGTTGTGCCTAAACCCCATACTGTAAGAACACCCTAAAATAACATTAGGCATGTCTACAAAATCTATGCATTCTAACAAGCACCATTTAGCAAATAGTGCATCATTAGCTACTCCATTTGCTTTACAATTTTGGCGACAAGCCGGAAAAATACCGCTCATACAAAACCATAAGTTACAATGTCTATCAGCTTTCCGGCTATGATGTCACTGGGAATAACCAGTGACCCTAAGTTTCATCTTGTCACTAGGAGGCTGCGACCATTTGACAAAACAAGGAACTCGCTGCCTTAAGAGGACAAACATGGCATGTTGCGAGCACTTACCAGGATATAACCCACCAGATTTTTTTTCTTTTAAGTTCTTTACAGTGTTAACATTGAAGTTTGTGCCATATAGACATTTAGATGAAATGAATGGCTGAGATTGCGTAATGACTATTGGTTCACTTGTACCTTGGTGCATACAAGAATTTTCGGGAGAAAACCCAAAACAGAATTATGTATTTTTGAGAGAGACATTGTACGTGTATCATATATGAAATGCATAAAGTGTTGATTGTTTTATACCAAAACACATATAGTTCAATAACTTTGTGCGTTTTAGTCTAAATTTTTTGAAACTATTAAAATACATATTTATAAAGATTAATTTCAGTTTACCCCTCTGAGGTTTGAGATTAACATTGTTTCACTCCCTATACTTTTAGTTTTAAAAATTTACCCCCTAAAGCCTCCAATTTTCATAAATCAGACACAATTGCTAAAATTTCGTCCAATTTAGAGGTTAAATGATGACATGAAATCTTAGAAAAAAAAATCCTAAAAGGCGATTTATGTTGTTATAAGACTATTTTAGCCTTTTTAGTGAGTTATGAAATCAAAATTAACATCCGAATTAGACGAAATTTCAACAATTGGACATGATTTATGAAAATTGAAAATTTTATAGGGTAAATTTTTAAAATTAAAAATATAGGGAGTGAAATGATGTTAACCCTAAAACTAAAATTAATCCTATTTAAAAACTAGTGATCGAGTTTAACTTTGTGAAAACATATATGTAGGGTGGGAATGGGAGGAAGTGATGTAACTGCTTCTACTCATGACATAGAAAATCCGTTGGAAACCCTAAAGATGAAGTTGGAAACCCTAAAGGTGAAGTTGGAAGCAGGCTTGTCTCCCCTGTCCCCTTTACGTTGCATCCACCGGGTTCCTGATCGATTCCGCCGTGAACGCGAAAGGGACTACACACCTCGTGTGATCTCTATAGGCCCATATCATCATGGAAACGAAGCCTTGAAGCGCATGGAAGTTCACAAAATGTGGTACCTAAATTGTTTCATGAAGCGAAGCCATCCAAAACTGAATGATTACATAAAAAAAATAAGAGAGCAAGAAGTAAAACTGCGGAATTGTTACACAGAGACCATTGTGCTTAACAGTGATCAATTTGCCACAATGGTTTTAGTCGATGCCATCTTCCTTCTTGAGTTCTTACTTAGGTACCCGCACGCTGATGACTTGCAAGATGAAAATGACTGTATCTTTCGAACCCCATGGATGCTCCCGGATGTAGCGACTGACTTGCTGATGCTTGAAAATCAGCTTCCACTCTTCATTCTGGAGGACCTTCTCAGCCTATGCAATGGTGAGTCACGTGGAGGTGCTAAGCGGCTTTCCATAGTGTTTCTTAGTATCCAGAATTTGATGAGGTACAAGTCAAATGATTATTCATCCCAAGTACAAGGGCAACATTTCGTTGATCTCTTAAGAAACCTATTACTGATGGCTCCTCTAATGAAGGAAACAGAAAAATCTAAGGGAGAACCCATAACTGCACCTACCATTGAAAGGCTACACCAGGCAGGAGTCAAATTTAGTAATGGTGATCAGTCAATCGCTGACTTGTTTGACATAACATTCAATCAACACGGGATTCTGAAGATTCCAAAATTGAGGACAGATGATACAACGGAGCTTATACTTCGAAATTTAATTGCCTTCGAACAATGCAGCAATTCTAACGATCGTATCATATCTGATTATGTTTCCCTCATGGATATGTTGATAGACAGTCCAAGAGATGTGGAGTTACTTGTTAAGGACAATATTATTGAAAATGATCTCGGAGGTGGCGATAAGGATGTGGCTAACATGATCAACGGACTTTCTACCGGGATTATTTATGCTGGCGATAAGGACTTCTATTATGCTGGTCTTTGCGGAAAGCTGGACACTTATTGCAGTTCCAGGCGGCACAAATGGATCGCAAAATTGAACCGCGATTATTTCCACAACCCTTGGTCTACTATTTCTGTCGTGGCAGCAGTTGTTCTCCTCATATTCACTGGCGTTCAAACCTTCTCCTCAGTTTATCAACTTCATGATTAAGTGACTCTTTCTTCATTCGATCTGTCGACTGTAGACCAGCTTTTTCTTTGGAAGGAATAATGCACTAATGCAGTGTGTCTCAGTGTGTGCTTTGTTGTTTGTTGTTTCAAGTGTGTGTGCTTTGTTGTTTGAAGTGATATCCCAGTATTATTGTTGAGTTGATTGAAGCTAGTGGAGTGCTTGTTTCGTTTGCTAGGGTTGTTGAAATGTATTTGCTACTTTCGTTGTTATAATAAGAAAGGAGTTCCATTATTGGAGGAGGAGATTTCTCTAGATCTATCTCCTCTCTTTGGCTCCTCTAAATTTGTAACTTATTCAGTTATTCTAATATATATCTACTTATGTTTCTGATCTTCTTTTTCTTCATATTCAAACATTAATTGTGCTTGCTCAGTAATCTCTCAGTTAACTGTATCTTCTATTACAAATCATCTATTAGTTTCATTTATGAAGCTAAAATTGATCAATTAATTAACTATATAGTTCCACTTGTGCGCCTTAAAATATACATACCCAACCAGTTTTGACTTACTATAGCAGGTTACAAAAAACTAACGTCGTTACCTCTCCGTTAAGTCTCTCTATATCTACTATTTTCATTAGAAATATGTCTACCATTTAGATGAGAAAAATCACAGAAAAGTAGACTTTCTAGAAATCAAAATAGTTCTTGAGATTGAACACATTAAAGGTAAAAGTTGCAAAGTCTACATTTAATATAAGACACACCTACTATTTTCATTAGAAATGTCTACCATTTAGATGAGCAAAATCATAGAAAAGTAGACTTTCTGAAAATCAAAATGGTTCGTGAGATTGAACTCATTTGGGAAAAAGTTGCAAAGTCTATATTTAACATAAGACACATCTATTATTTTCATTAGAAATGTCTACCATTTAAATGAGAAAAATCACATAAAATAAGTAAACTTTCTGGAAATATAAATAGTTCTTGAGATTGAACCAACCAAGGAAAAAGTTGTAAAGTCTATATTTAACATAAGACACATTTACTATTTTCATTAGAAATGTCTACCATTTAGATGAGCAAAATCACATAAAAATAGATTTTGTGGAAATCAAAATGGTTTTTGAGATTGAACCCATTGAAGGCAAAAATTGCAAAGTCTACATTTAACATAAGACACATCTACTATTTTTATTAGAAATGTCTATCATTTAGATGAGCAAAATCACAGAAAAATAGACTTTCTGAAAATTAAAATGGTTCTTGAGATTGAACCCATTAAAAGCAAAACTTACAAAGTCAACATTTAACATAAGACCAACTTAGGCAACATAATTGTCTTTGATTATCTTTAAACCGTCAACATTCAACTACAACTAAGGCAAAAAAAAAAAAAAAACCCTAGCCTCGGTTTGCTCCGAGAAACCAAGAGCCTCCGCTCATCTAGTTTCTTTCAAAACCCTAGCATTGTATCCCTACCAGAAACCACATATATCTACTTCCAACCAAGCCTATATGTTTTCACAATCTCCATGGCCTCTGTTGACGCTGCCACAACAAGCTTCGCCGGCTCTAGCTTTGGCTATCGGCGGGACTTCTCTTTCCGTCCGACAGGGTTGCTTGGACACAAGGGTTGTAAGCTGGTGACTTTCTGGTTGGGTTCAATGACGCCGATTGGACCAGGTGAGGACTGGAAAACATGGCCGCCAGAGGCTTGCAGGTGGTTGCCGACAAGAGCATCAGGGTTTGCTTGGAACAGAGAAGGGTTTGGGGCTGGTAAGGTTTGGGCTTTGATCTGGGCTTATGGGCCTAGGCTTGGGCTCATTCCTTTATGCAAGCATTTTGGTGGACTTGAGCCAAAGTTTGCCTAGAAATTATCTACTCCGTCTCACATGACATCCTCGAGGTCTGATCGAGGAGAGGCTAGCCCTAATAATAAGGGTAAGGAGATAGTTTTATTTTCTTGTTTCTTACCTAGACATCTGATAGAAGACTATTCTTGTTCAGATTTCGGTTTTACTTTGTTGTACACCAATTGAGGTTCTTAGGCGACGGGTATTACCGCTACATGGAATTTAGATAGGAATAGTTGGAAGTTAGATGTGTTAGGCTCAACTGAACGCATTTGTTTGTAATGAGGGCTACCTGTCTCTTTGTTAATGTTTGTTGTCAATTAGACTTATTAGTCGTAAGTAAGCAAATTGATGTAAACGTCTTCTGGCCATAGACAAGTTAATGAAATTGTCTATTTTCTCAACAAACAAAAAAAAACATTTAACATAAGACACATCTACTATTTTCATTAAAAATATCTACCATTTAGATGAGCAAAATCACAAAAAAGTAGACTTTCTGGAAATTAAAATGGTTCTTGAGATTGAACCCAATAAAGGCAAAAGTTGCAAAGTCTACATTTAACATAAGACATCTATTATTTTCATTAAACATGTCTACCATTTAGATGAGTAAAATCATAGAAAATTAGACTTTTTAGAAATCAAAATAGTTCTTGAGATTGAACCAACCGAAAGTAAAAATTGTAAAGTCTACATTTAATATAAGACACATCTACTATTTTCATTAGAAATGACTACCATTTGATGAGAAAAATCACATAAATTAAGGTAGACTTTCTGGAAATATAAATAGTTCTTATGATTGAACCAACCGAAGGTAAAAGTTGTAAAATCTACATTTAACATAAGACACATCTACTATTTTTAATAGAAATGTCTACCATTTAGATGAGCAAAATCACATAAAAGTAGACTTTCTGGAAATCAAAATGGTTCTTGAGATTAAACCAACCGAAGGTAAAAATTGTAAAGTCTACATTTAACATAAGACACATCTACTATTTTCATTAGAAATGTCTACCATTTAGATGAGCAAAATCATAGAAAAGTAGACTTTCTGGAAATCAAAATGGTTCTTGAGATTGAACTCATTAAAGGCAAAAGTTGCAAAATCTACATTTAACATAAGACACATACTATTTTCATTAGAAATGTCTAACATTTAGATTAGCAAAATCACATAAAAGTATACTTTCTGGAAATATAAATAGTTCTTGAGATTAAACCAACCGAAGGTAAAAGTTGCAAAGTCTACATTTAACATAAGACACACCTACTTTTTTCATGAGAAATGTCTACCATTTGGATGAGCAAAATCACATAAAATTAAACTTTCTGGAAATTTGTTCTTGAGATTGTTCTTTAAAGTTGGATCAAGTACTCTAAGATGCTAAGTCTACTATTAACATGAGTTAAGTCTACTATTAACATGAGTGAGGTCTACTAATAACATGAGCTAACTGACATGCAAAAGTAGACTTTCTGAAAGTTACTATTTGTGGAAATCAACTATAAAAAGAAGGGTAAGTTTTCATTTCAGGGGGATAGTTATGCTCTAAAAATGAAAGTTATTATTTATGAAAATCTACTCTAAAAGAAATAGTAAGTTTCTATTTCGGGGGGTTCCTTTTCTGAAAATTCAACACTAATTGCCACATGCTATTTATGGAAATCAACTATAAAAGGAAAGGTAAGTACTTTCTATTTCGGAAGGATAGTTATGCTCTAAAAACGAAAGTTACTATTATGGAAATCAACTATAAAAAGAATGGTAAGTTTCTATTTCGGGAGGATAGTTATGCTCTAATTGCATCAACTATAAAAGAAATGGTAAGTTTCCATTTCGGGGGATTCCTTTTCTGAAAATTCAACACTAATTGTCACATGTCGCGACCTTATTCGTCCTAAGTCACTAATATGTCCATGTCATTAAAGTTTAACTTTTTTTCCACCATTTCAAAACTTTAAAAATGCATAGAAAATAGCTCCGGTGTCGGAAAAATTCACTGAAAAATGTCATGGACCACTGGCGAGGCCCACTTCACGACTGGGTCTGAATTTTAGTCATCGGAATCATAACGTGCCTACTAATGTGGTATAACTTGTTTGGTAGGTTATATGCTAGTCTACAACTTTGTGAACCAACTATACAGAGGAAGCAAAATTTTCAAAAATCTCGTGAAATAGTATGTGATCAGTATAGTAAAATACGACTACGATAGAAAAAATCACTTTTATTCGGCAATGTTTGGGCCCCGATCGAAGCGGTCAACCCTATTTACACTTATGCTTCACTAAGGATAGCCCTATCCTCGGGTGGTAAACGTCCCTAAAGTTTTACATGGGTGGTTATGTCTCATCTATGTGAAACTTTATTGTGTTGAAGAATCGACCAAACTAGATCACGAAGAGGTAGGTAAGATAGTTTTTATGTGATAAGTGAAGATGAATTAGGGTTGACCGTTTTGATCGAGCCCCGAACATTGTTGAATCCTGTTGAGTTTTATACCATAGCCATGTTTCACTATAATGATCACATCAGATGGTCAATTTTCATTTTGTGAATTTTAGTCCTCAAAATCATAACGTGTCTACTAATGTGGTATAACTTGTTTGTCAGATTATATGCTAGTGTACAACTTTGTAAACCAACTATATAGAGGAAGTAAAATTTTTAAAAATCTCATAAAATAGTATGTGATCGATATAGTGAAATACGGTTATGGTAGAAATTAAAAATCACTTTAATTCGGTAACATTTGGGCCCCGATCGAAGCGGTTAACTTTGTATATAGCGGTCAACAATGTTTTGATTTCAAGAATACAAAGTTGACCTCTTCGATCGGGGCCCAAACGTTACCGAATTCAAATGATTTTTCTACCGTAGTCATATTTCACTATACCGATCACATTCTATTTCACGAGATTTTTGAAAATTTTGCTTCCTCTGTATAGTTGGTTCACAAAGTTGTAAACTAGCATATAACCTACCAAAAAAGTTATACCACATTAGTAGGCACGTTGTGATTCCGATGACTAAAATTCAGACCCAGTCGTGAAGTGGGCCTCGCAGTGGTCCATGACATTTTTCGGTGAATTTTTCCGACACCGGAGCTATTTTCTATGCATTTTTAAAGTTTTGAAATGGTGGAAAAAAGTAAAACTTTAATGACATAGACAGATTAGTGACTTCGGACGAATGAGGTCGCGACATGTGGCAATTAGTGTTGAATTTTCAAAAAAGGAATCCCCCGAAATAGAAACTTACCATTCCTTTTATAGTAGATTTCTATAAATAGTAACTTTCGGTTTTAGAGCATAACTATCCCTCCGAAATAGAAACTTACCCTTCCTTTTATAGTTGATTTCCATAAATAGTAACTTTCGTTTTTAGAGCATAACTATCCCCCCGAAATGGAAACTTACCCTTCCTTTTATAGTTGATTTTCATAAATAGCATGTGGCAATTAGTGTTGAATTTTCAGAAAAGGAATCCCCCCAAAATGGAAACTTACCATTCTTTTTATAGTATATTTATAGTATATTTTCATAAATAGTAACTTTCGTTTTTAGAGCATAACTATCCCCCCGAAATAGAAACTTACCATTCCTTTTATAGTAAATTTTCATAAATAGTAACTTTCGTTTTTAGAGCAAAACTATCCCCCCGAAATGGAAACTTACCCTTCTTTTTATAGTTGATTTCCATAAATAGTAACTTTCGTTTTTAGAGCATAACTATCCCCCTGAAATGGAAACTTACCCTTCCTTTTATAGTTGATTTCCACAAATAGTAACTCAGAAAGTCTACTTTTGCATATTAGGCTCATGTTGTTAGTAGACCTAACTCATGTTATTAGTAGACCTAACTCATGTTAATAGTTGACTTTGCATCTTAGAGTACTTGATCCAACTTTAAAGAACAATCTCAAGAACAAATTTCCAGAAAGTTTACTTCTATATGATTTTGCTCATCCAAATGGTAGACATTTCTCATGAAAAAAGTAAGTGTGTCTTATGTTAAATGTAGACTTTACAACTTTTACCTTCGGTTGGTTCAATCTTAAGAACAATTTATATTTCCAGAAAGTCTACATTTATATGGTAGATATTTCTAATAAAAATAGTAGATGTGTCTTATGTTAAATGTAGACTTTCCAACTTTTGTCTTTAATGGGTTCAATCTCAAGAACCATTTTGATTTCTAGAAAGTCTACTTTTATGTGATTTTGCTCATCCAAATGGTAGACATTTCTCATGAAAAAAGTAGGTGTGTCTTATGTTAAATGTAGACTTTGCAACTTTTACTTTTGGTTGGTTCAATCTCAAGAACTATTTATATTTCCAGAAAGTCTACTTTTATGTAATTTTACTCATCTAAATGGTAGACATTTTTAATGAAAATAGTATATGTGTCTTATGTTAAATGTAGACTTTGCAACTTTGGCCTTTAATGAGTTCAATCTTAAGAACTATTTATATTTCCAAAAAGTCTACTTTTATGTGATTTTGCTCATCTAAATGGTAGACATTTTTAATGAAAATAGTAAATGTATCTTATGTTAAATGTAGACTTTGCAACTTTTGTTTTTAATAATGGGTTCAATCTCAAGAACCATTTTAATTTCCAGAAAGTCTACTTTTCTGTGATTTTGCTTATCTAAATGGTAGACATTTCATGAAAATAGTAGATGTGTCTTATGTCAAATGTAGACTTTATAATTTTTACTTTCAGTTGGTTCAATCTCACTATTTATATTTTCAGAAAGTCTACTTTTATATGATTTTGCTCATCTAAATGGTACACATTTCTAATGAAAATATTATATGTGTCTTATGTTAAATGTAAACTTTACAACTTTTACCTTCGGTTAGTTCAATCTCAAGAACTATTTATATTTCCAGAAAGTCTACTTTTATATGATTTTGCTTATCTAAATGGTAAACATTTCTAATGAAAACAGTAGATGTGTCTTATGTTAAATGTAGACTTTGCAACTTTTGTTTTTAATGGGTTCAATGTCAAGAACCATTTTGATTTCCAGAAAGTCTATTTTTCTGTGATTTTGCTCATCTAAATGGTAGACATTTTTAATGGAAATAGTAGATGTGTCTTATGTTAAATATAGACTTTGCAACTTTTTTCTTTAATGAGTTTAATCTCAAGAACCATTTTGATTTCCAGAAAGTCTAATTTTCTGTGATTTTGCTCATTTAAATGGTAGACATTTTCTAATGAAAACAGTTGACGTGTCTTATGTTAAATGTAGACTTTGCAGCTTTTGCTTTTAATGGGTTCAATGTCAAGAACCATTTTGATTTCCAGAAAGTCTATTTTTCTTGTGATTTTGCTCATGTAAATGGTAGACATTTCTAATGAAAATAGAAGATGTGTCTAATGTTAAATGTAGACTTTACAATTTTTACCTTCGGTTAGTTCAATCTCAAGAACTATTTATATTTCCAGAAAGTATACTTTTATGTGATTTTGCTCATCTAAATGGTAGATATATCTAATGAAAACAGTAGATGTGTCTTATGTTAAATGTAGACTTTGCAACTTTTGCCTTCAATGAGTTCAATCTCAAGAACCATTTTGATTTCTAGAAAGTCTACTTCGATGTGATTTAGCTCATCTAAATGGTAGACATTTCCAATGAAAATAGTAGATATGTCTTATGTTAAATGTAGACTTTGCAACTTTACCTTTAATGGGTTCAATCTTAAGAACCATTTTGTTTTCCAGAAAGTTTACTTTAGTATGATTTAGCTCATACAAATGGTAGACATTTCTAATAAAAATAGTAGATGTGTCTTATGTTAAATGTAGACTTTGCACCTTTGCCTTTAATGGGCTCAATCTCAAAAACCATTTTGATTTACAAAAAGTCTACATTTATGTGATTTAACTTATCTAAATAGTAGACATTTCTAATGAAAATAGTATATATGTCTTATGTTAAATGTAGACTTTACAATTTTTACATTTGGTTGGTTCAATCTCAATAACTATTTATATTTCCAGAAAGTCTACTTTTATGTGATTTTGCTCATCTAAATGGTAGACATTTCTAATGAAAATAGTATATGTGTCTTATGTTAAATGTAAACTTTGCAACTTTTGCCTTCAATGGGTTCAATTTCAAGAGAGCATACAAGAGGAGTTAGTTTCTTGCAACGAGATCGATTTTAATAAGAAATTGACATATCGATGAGACAAGAGAGAGATCGACGAGACAAAGATGTTCAAATTATTTGAGTTAGAGAGAGAGAGAGAGAGAGAGTGTGTGTGTGTGTGTGTGTTCAATTGTTAGAGAGAGAAAAAAAAAACTAACCCCGTTAGTGAGAGAGTGAAGGTTAGTTTGAGATTTAAATTGAATGACCAGTTAAGCAGGTAACAGGTCGTCATTAATCTAGGTGAACCAATCATAAGCAACCATGTGGTTAAGGTATCCATACCTTAAGACACATAAGTATTTGCCTATCTTCTATTGCATCTATAAGGATTTCAGATGTATATCCTCATATTAGGCGCTCTCATTATACACGCTGTCAGATTTGCATCATTCAAATCCACAAAAGTGATGTATATGAACACTTGGACACAGACATAACCAAAGTTCCATACATATCTCAGTTCAATTGTATTCAGTTGTCGAATCTAGAGATGCATGGAATGGTTGATATTCAGTTGTTACTCTGTATATGTGTACTTTTGGTAACTGGTAGCAAAGACTCAAAATGATGCTAGTGTTGGTAGTTGGAGTTTGTACAGTTCATGCTAATTCCTTAAACAAACTAGTATATACTATATAGCTAGCCTCAGTTCAATTTCAAACCTTGCTACCAACACTCACATATGCAGGGGCAGCTCATAGATATCATATAGAGAAACAAACTAAATGTCTGATGTATCTGGTATCATGTGACATTTGATTATGCTTAAGTTGGGTATGGGCCTCTAGTAGAAAGTGGCTTAATGGGGGATATTGCTCCACCAGCTTCATGTCGGTGTTCCACCAGCTTGAATTGTGGAGTTTTAACTCCAAATGAAGTTTGAAAATTAGAAACTGATGTTCGAAAGATGATCCTATTTCTGTTGTGTGCATGGCAAGTAACCAGCCAAACTAGGCCAGCAACCAAAATTATAATACAACCCAAGATTGTGACACCTTATCTCATTTGGTACCATGTCAATATGTCTACTAATAACGCAGTGGGGAGTCTTTGAAAATCCCAATTCACTCACTTCATCCTGTGTTGGTCTAAGAAGAAGAAGATTAATTCTCATATTCAGCCCTCCACTAACTGAACTGATCAATCTTGGTCAATATTGTAACTAGCTTACATTAGAACATGGATTACACCAATGCCACTAAGTAAACATATTGCTATTTTTGGTTCTTTCTCACCAGTAAGCTTCTGGGCAGTTCATCAATGAAAATTGACACCCCAGGTGGGTTTAGTTGTTTAATATGTTGATATCAAATTCCTGTTTTCAAAGAAGGAAAGGAGTCAACTCTTTAAAAGCAACAAAGATTGTAAGTTACTTCTTGTAAACAAGACCAATATATAAACAATGT
Organism: Fragaria nilgerrensis; assembly: GCA_010134655.1. Classification (NCBI taxonomy): domain Eukaryota; kingdom Viridiplantae; phylum Streptophyta; class Magnoliopsida; order Rosales; family Rosaceae; genus Fragaria; species Fragaria nilgerrensis. The sequence goes on along the minus strand of CM020978.1, from coordinate 27,333,515 downwards.
TAGCATAACAACCTTGTTAAACCTCATCTCAGAAGTTAATGGGTGTCATAGACTCATAGTTTCGGGTGCTTGCATTACTCAGAATGCGTGGCGTGAAGGTTAGATAACAAGACAAAGTTGTATTGTATTCTAGACCTGAAACTCTAGATACGTGAGCATTTAGATTAGTTAAATGTGAGAAACACAAGAAGTCTATTCAATTTTAGATACTGTCTGATCTGACAGATAACCTTCATAAGCTTGCAAGTGAAGTGAGCATGACTGCATGAGTAAGTATGACACTACCACATCAACATACCAAAGCTAAACCTGTTTATCTTTCTGTTTTTGAACTGAAGCTAAAGCTGTTGAGATGGTATAGTCTTATAATCATGAAAGAAAAAATCTATTGGAATTCAGTAACTTCATAACAGAAGGTAAAAACATGTAAGGCTGAGCTTGGGGCAAGAATTAGTAGCTCTTACCTAACTTGCTTACTTGTATACCAATAGGAATTGGTCCTAGTCAAAGACACAGATCCCTTAATGGCCCATAATTTGAAGTAGGCAACAATTTCAAAGTCCATTAACAAGTTGTTATTTATGGCCATGATTTTTCTTGTCAAACTTGCAAAGTCCCACTCTTGGCCAAATGAGTGTTTGTCCTGTTCTCCTTTCCATTTCACAACAATGTCCCATCTCTAAAGTCTCAGTTTTTCTTAGTGATAGTATTTAAAGATGAAACCCAGATGATGAGAAAGAACACTAAATTTGATCCAGTTCCAACTTCAGAAGAACACTAACAACAATCCCATTGAGACATAGATAACGAAAATGAATACATATGTATTAAAGCTTCAAAACAAGCAGTTCCTACAGAAACATAAAAGAAAAGAGGAACCAAAAAAATAAGGCATCTGAGATTCTTCCTCTACTAAAAACACATGATTGGCACTAAAAGCAATAATTCTGAATCTCAAATCCTAAACAATACTAAGAAAAAGAACAGCCAGCAGCTATCATAACAAAACAAAACAAAAAGCCGAAATTTAAAACAACATACCGAAACCCGAATTCTTCATCTCAAGAAACAAAAGTAACCCGAACCTGATCAAGCTCCTTTTGCTCCCCAATTCGAACCCATGTTATGCCCTTCCACCTTCTAACCCAACTATGCTCTTATTATCATAACTCAAATTCTGTTCCTAACTCAATTAGGAACAACAATGCAACTCAATTCCGGGACTCACTTCTCTTCCCGTCCATCACTTTCAGCCTCCAAGAGCCTATTATTCGCCTCCTCATCCGCATTCGGCACCTTCTTCTGCGCCTCCTTGGCCTTCAATGCCTGCAATTTTGAGTGATTGTAATACGCAACCCCCAAAAACGCAAGGCCATAGCCCACCAGATTGATCGGGGTCACAGTGTCCTTGATCACAGACCAAGAGAACGCAATCAAGAGCCAATCCTTCACCACACCCGCCACATTCATCGTCAAAGCCGAGGTCTTCCCCACGAGCAAGAACACAGCAAGATTTAACGCGAAAGCACAGAGCGAATTAGTCCCAAAGATCACATAATCGAGATGAAAACTCGACGTGTCTCTCAATGTCGGGTACTCCACGTAGATCCACGGCACCAACAAGAAAGCCAAGCAACACGGAGCAACATAGTACAAGGAAGTTATGGGATTCAACGTGATGCCTTTGGATGTGAGCAGGATTTGGATCAAGACAAGTCTCGTGGCTTCGAAGACAACCGCTCCGAGTTGGAGGATCACTCCCCAAGTGTCGAAGCGGGCTTCTCCGTAGGCGGCGATGGCGACGCCGAGGGAGATGGAGAGCATGTTGACCATGGTGTCGGTTTTGAAGGTTTCTTTTTTGAAGGAGACGCCGATGGAGTAGACGGCGACGGGCATGAGGGCCTTGAGCATTTGAATGAAGGAGACGGAGAGGTAGATGTAGGCGGAGTTGGAGAGCCAGAGGGAGAGGGAGTAGAGGGCGCCGATGGGGACGACGGAGGAGAGGTAGACGTCACGTGACATGGTGATGGGTTCGACGAGCTTGAAGACGCGGACGAGGAGGAAGGCGAGGGCGGCGCAGAAGGACATGTGGATCATGGTGAGGGAGATGGGGAAGGGCCAGTTGTACATCTTCTTGTCGAGGATGTACTTGTTGTAGACGATGACGGTGAAGCTGAGGAAGATCCATATGGCGACGTAGGTGTAGGAGAGGAGGATCTTCTTGATCACGCCTTCGCTCAGGGAGCCACCTTTGCCCATTTTCTGGCGACTGTGATTTGAGTTGAGGCTGAGAAAAGGGGGGAGGAGGAGAAAGAAGGGGTCAGATAGAAACTGTGATGTGTTGAGTTGGGAGTGAGAGCTGGTTTGTAGTGAGAGAGGGGTTTTTTATGTGTGGAAAATGGGGAAAGTGGGGGGTTTGATGGGAATTTGGGCTTTTCTTATAGGGTTTTGAATTTTTCCATAATTCCTTTTATATCTTTTCAAAAATAAAGAAATTGTAAATTCTTTTGTCTTATTATTTGGTCATATTGTTAGAGAAATTTAAATGTATTTTGTGGTCCTACACTCCTATGTGTATTTTATTTTTTGTTTTGGAACTTCGGGTAGGATTTTGTATGTAAGAGGAGGATTTGTCATTTTACAATTATTATGTTTTTTTGTCATGGTGATTACTTATAATATTTTGTTTCTACAGTAATGATAATATCGTTTAAGTTCTTAATATTTGAAAATTTGATCTCAAAACCATTAGAAAGAAATTGAACCGTTTATCATTTCTTGTATTTTCTTTCTTATGTAAGATTTTATCATTTCTATAACTAAAGACTGTATATGCTTTACCATCAAGTAGGTTGTAACTCGTAAGTGATTTAGGAGAACGTAACCGAAGGAATTAAATTTTAAATTGCGTTAGTTTTGGTTAAAAGAACAAAAACAGAAAAAATGGGTGGAGTTAGACTTTTCTTTTCTTTCTTTTTTTAGAATGACGGTGGAGTTCGACTGAAGTGGATTGGAACGTGAGTTTGAAGTCCGAGACAGAATAAGAGGGAAGAAAAGTCTTTCGCGCGCGCATTTTGGAATCCACACGTGTCCCGGGCTTGCACGAAAACGTGACGTGGGCGTACTGTGTCCTTTTGTCCTCTTTTTATATCCACGCATTAGATCCTCATTTTATTGGACTATGATGCCCTACGGGCCCATTACCCCCTTCTGTTTTGGTCATGAAGCTCGTCGATGAGTCCAAGTCCTTTTTATTTCATTTCATTTTTTTTACTTCCTTTTCTTAGGATTAATGCCCCAATACCGACTCAAAAAAATATAAAATGTCTCGACCTTGAAGGACTTACTATGAACATGTGTCTCACGGTGTCTATCACATTAGTCTTTAGGTAAAAATTTTCACTGAAGAATTTACAAATTACAAACCAACACGGTCTGCTAGTAACGGAGATCGAATTTGAATAAGATCTCCACTACAAATCTGCCCTTACTAACTGAGTCAAACCTCGTTAACCTTAATCGTCTTTCATTTCATGTCCTTCGAGATTTAAGTTAGGTCGAGTTCACCTTGCACAATGTTAACATGGGTTCCAAATGACCCAATTTCATGCTTACTTTCATAAGTTAATTACCTGCCAAATCAATTGAGAAGTATGCATCATCTATTTGTTTGCCAAACTTGCAAATACAAGTTGATATTTTCCCTTGAGCACCATGCTTCTATGGACTCTACCCCCACTTAGGGGAGTCGAAAATTTTGTAATATGAGTGAGTCAAAGTACAAGTTTTCTCAGCAAGCAATTAACTTGGTGGGGATGTCGAGTTATTGCTTGTAATATTGTCTTGAATTTTGTGGTGAAATTTTCTAAGGGTTATGGACCATGCTCAATAGCTAGCTCCATGGAAAGCTTGAATAAATCAAATATAGTGTCAATTAGCTAAATGACTATTTCCCTTAGTGTTGGGTTGGCTACCAACAAAATTCATCTTGCTTCAATTTCCTTATTCATGTTTAATTTGACTCGAAGCAGGATATGGACATTTAACCACTCTGAGATGCAAGTCCAGTGGATCAACGGGTTTACTAATTCCTAACTCTAACAATAGCCATGTCCTCATAATCTCAAATTAAGTACTTGATTTGACTTAGCCCAAGAGGCTTGAACATTAAGGACGCATTTCAGGCTTGAATGTATAGTATAAGCAAAATAATTCATATATATTTAGACTGCAACTCTGTGTTTAGCAATTAGGTTATGATAATATGTGCTTGTTGACAGATAGCTTGTGTAGTTTTTTTTTTTTTTTTTTTCACCTTAATATACACGCATACATTTTTTCACCTTAATATACACGCATACATTTTTAAGTTGGCAGAGAATCGAACAATAAGCAAAACCAGAAGCCAGAGCTAGAAGAGAGGAAGAGTCACGGTTAAGAGCAGATACTGTTAAACCCTAGAATATATACTACTAGTTGGGGAATTGGTCCAAATTTAACTACCCTTGTCATTTTCTGGTCCAACTCCGGCAGGGACCAGCAGCCAGGGAAAGAGAGGAATCAGCATCATCATCGAAGCAATGCCTGCAGTAGCAAACATGGCAAAGTTAATACTCGATTGTAAGCTCTTCAGAGCATCTCTAACAGTTTCCTCATTTTCTTGAACTTCTCAATTTTAGAGAATATAGAGTTGTTTTTAGGTCCAACAGTTTTCCCATCTCATTTCCCAAAATGAGGATGGAGAAAAAAGAGAAGCTTCATTCCCCAAATTTGCAGCAAAGCATTCCTTCCCCAAAATTTAATTTTTCACGTGCTCCAACGAATTCAAGACAACAATAAAATATTTTATTGAGTATTTTATTGTTACAATGAAATATATAATAGTCTTTTGTTATAATTAATAATGATATAATATATTTTATTGTTGTATTAAATGCTAAAATCTCCAAAATAAAGAAGCTGTTGGATTTTGAGTATAAATTTTTTGAAGATATTAGCTTTCACTTCTCCATTTTAGAGAAATTTTGAAAAAGTTGTTAGAGATGCTCACCAACAGAGGCCAAGACAGAAAAACATGTCTCATGCTTTCTACAAGTCTACAACCATCCAAGCAAAGATGTCACTTGAATTCAAAGCCGTGCGTATGCTTCGTACCTCTCCGTATATACACACAAAGCCTTTTGTTCTCAACTGATTTAAAAGGCATTTGCGACAACACTAGCTAGTGTTTTTCTAGTTAGTTATTGATTATGAAGATGTATATATCCAATAAATCATACAATGAATCGAACCAAGAGTTTAGTTAAAATGAATCAGTTTAAACTTAATCACTGATCGACCATGGAGAATAACTCATCAAGAGAATCATAGCTAATAATTAATTAACAATCATATTATTCAAACCAAAATGGATTAGGAACTGGGAAAGAAATGCAGACAGTCTCCGACATTTCACAAGTTCGACACTTTAGTATCTTACATTACGAAAATATCATTTTAATATCGCACATTCATACCCCCGAGCTAACATTAAACCCGAAACTAATTCTACCAGCACTGATTGTTATGTAACTTTAACTAGATCTTTTTTAATGTTTGGCTCCATTTGGGCTCAAACAGTAACTGAGAACAAAGGTCCTCCACCATGGCCTCCCCTATCCTATATATGACTGTATTTATGAGTTATGACACAAGTAATAAGTTAAGTTTCTTCATTGATGCTCACCTTTCACAAGACCTTTAAGTCTCTGTTTTGCATTCCAATCATTTTCGATGTAAGCTTTCTCTGAGCATCTTGATGCCTTCGAAGGATTTTATAGAAATGGACCACTTGGGCGTCCGTTGAGTTGGACTGGTAACTACATTGTTTAGGTAATATTTCAAATATGCTGAGAAATCAGCAACAAGCGTCTGTAGTCCAACGGTTAGGATAATTGCCTTCCAAGCAATAGACCCGGGTTCGACTCCCGGCAGACGCATCACGTCGTTTTCAATTTTTTACACTCTTTCTTTGTTTACTACACGTTTTCAATCACTCTAATTAATTACAACTCTCTCTAGCACTCTATGTACGTAATTACAACATGTACAACAGTAATTTCAAAAATTTACAGCAACTTTGTTACACCTATAAAGATCCTCGTGAAATTCTAATATTCTATATCATCATGGTAGCAGAGTCAAAATTAGTGGTTCTGGGAGCAGAAGAAGATACTGATAGATATACTGCACTAGGCCTTGGCCTTGTATCTGGCAAATCCAGTAGAGGCTCATTTGGGTTCATCAAAATCTGCACCACATTCCTTATCTTTGGTCTGAGCATAAAATCTGTGTGCAAGCAAGCAAGGCCAACAATCAATGTCCTCTTCACTTGTTCTTCCTCAAATTTCCCATCAAACACTACTTGATCCACACACTCGAGCAGCTCGTCTTTCGCGTACAAATTCCATACATTTTCTACTAAACTATAGTCGTCGAAGATACCCTTTGATCTTCTCCCACACACCACTTCTAGCACCACCATTCCAAAGCTGTAGACATCCGATTCCGGGGTAGCTTTTCCCGCGAACCCTAGCACTTCCGGGGCCAAGTACCCGGGAGTACCGGCTAGGGGAATCGTAAACTCGGGATCTTGTAGCATTAGTCTTGCTAGGCCAAAGTCACCTAGATGAGCGTTGTAATCAGAGTCTAACATCACATTGTTGGGTTTAATGTCTCTGTGTACCACAGGGGTGCCACATTCTTCATGGAGGTACAGCAATGCTGATGCCAAACCTGTTAAGATATTGTACCTTGTTTTCCAATCAAGGATGCCCTTTCCGATGTAACGGTCGAGGCTCCCATTAGGCATGAATTCATAGATCAAGCAGCGATTTTCGTTTTCGTTACACCAGCCTTGGAGTTGTACAATGTTCTTGTGCCTTAGGCGCCCAATTGTGCATATTTCTGCAAAGTACTCCCTTTCCCCTGTAATTGTGTTTGACCATATACGACATTACGTTAGTAGGCACAATTATGTAATGAACATGAGAGTTTGTTTGATTAGATCTCTACAATGTGATAGCGTAAACACAATACTTAGAAATGGATTCTAGTAAGTAGTAACGCAACTTTCCAAGAACATCGGAGGGCCTGCTTTGATACTTCAAGAATTGACCAATACTAACTAAATGATTCATTACTACTAAGATGGTTGATTTATTTTCTTTTCAGGCATACAAAATGCAGGTAAGAACAGAGCTGATCATACCTTGTTTGGAGGTTGCTGTGATCCTCTTGACAGCAATAGTTTTAGGAGGAACATCAATGTCATCTGGTATGATGCCTTTGTATACAACTCCAAATGCACCTGCCCCAATCAGATTTTCCTTGCTGAAGTTCTGGGTGGCCCTTGAAATCTCCTTGTAACTAAACATTTTAGGGGCATTTACAGCTTTTCTTGTCCTGCTTTCTATGTCTTCTCTCTCATTCCCACCACAGTGATTTCTCTTCACAACTCTCATTATCAAAGGGTAAGTAAAGGCAATCAAAACCAACACACATAGAAAAACAGGCACATCAACAAGCCAAATGTTCCTGGTCTTTCTCTTATGCACTTTGTCATTCCCAGGAGGACTAGGATTTGGCAACTTAAGGGAGGTGAAAACCCAATCCCGGACTTGGTGGCTCTCAGGCAGAGTTCCAGTAGAGGCTGTGAAACCAACATAGACGAAGCTCGGAACAGTACTGTCAAACATGGAGATTGAATGGTTTAAGATGGTGACTAGTGGGTTCTCAGAGTAGCCAGCTGAAACATGGAGGATTTGGTTCCAACCATCATACTCAATACTGAACTTGATGTCTCTTCCACTCTTGAGGTTGATGCCTGAACTGGTGAGACTCTGTATTGCAACTGGGTCCATAATGCTTGTTGTGTCAATGGCAATGTGATTGTCATCTGGATCGAACTCTTGGTTCATGAAAGTGTCTAGCTCAATTCCCAACTGCTTAATCACCCCACCTGAATTTTGGACAGTTTCAAAAAATTTAAAAAAGATCAATATGTGAAAAGGTTTATTAAATTTCATTTGCAACCAGAAATTAAACTAAAAAGAAACCAATATTGAAAGATTTAACCTTCTGTTGATCTGTCAAGGAGTCCAAGAAATGAGCCATAGCTATCAGGAGGAGAAGGACTACTATCCTGAGCAAAAACAAATGCCATTCCATCTCCAGAGCCAGTTGTATTTGCGAAAGCCGAAATCCTGACAGTGAAGGTTGTGGAGAAATAAGAAGACCATGCCGGAACTGGGAACCGATACAAAACCCTCCCAACTTTGTATAACGGTAAAACCGATGGTGAACTTGATGAGTTGCTCTCTTGTTGCTCTGGTGTAAGACTCAAATACCCTTCACCTGAAGTCACTGATCCCATGCATAGTAAATTACCTTCACTGCTGCAACTTTGAGGAGTGAAGGTGGGGAAGGAGAAGCTGATGGGGTCGTTCAAGGATGCTTGGTTGTTCTGAATAAGAAGAAATGTAAAGAAGAAGAGTAGAAAAGGCATAGCTGTAGATGAGAGCTACAACCTAAATTAAACAAAGCGGATATTCATATGTGCATATATATATAGGGGGATGGAAACTAAAGGTTACTATTATATAAGATATTGTACTTCTCATTTGACCAAGATTGATCTATTTGAATTATAGGCTGTTCTTAGTTGTTGTTTTCTGCTATTTTTCTTAATTTTGTGTCAAGGTTAATCTTTGAATGGAGTTTTGGGAATGGACTGTTGCAAATTTTAGATGCCATGGTTTGTATTTCGGGCTTATCTAGCAGGAGTTGACTTACATTGTGATGGGTTTATGACCAAGGAAAACTAGCGCAACTCTAGTCCTGCGATACAAAACTCCTTTCAAATCATACTAATTAAGTAATTAGTAGAACAAATTAAAAATTATATGACCTGATAAAAGTACAATAAGGACAATGCATGTAACCCTTGCTAGTTCACCATGCATTGTGATACCTAACTTGCATCAGAAGTCCAGGTTTAAGAGAATATGGATATAGGAGTAAGTGCAAGGGTTACCACAGTGATATCAAACTTGAGTCGCAAGTGACATGTTAAAGAGATTTTTATATAGGGCAAGCTTACCACGTCGCGACAGTAAAAATGCATGGAGTATTAATTAGAAAGACATGGATAACTTTGATATTACCATAAACTTACTTCCATTTCTATTGATATGTCATATCATCACGTGATATGAACAACCATATCCAGTGGCGGAAGCATTCTTGTAGCTATCAGGGTTATAGTCATACCAATAATTCAACACCGATACATATATATTAGCCTAGTAGGAGTATTAGTCATACCCAAATTATCCCACTAAATAGCAAATAGCCCACAACCCAAATTAGCCAATTCTCAATTCCTCAAACCAAAACTCACAGAGTCTATCATTCATCATCACGCTCTCCTCCTCCTGCTTTCTCTCCTTCTCCTCCTCTCTTCTGCCGTCACCTCCATCGTAACCGACGCCGGCAATGCGCTGATCAGACAAGTCGTATCAGGCGTCACCGAGAAGGACGAGCTCCTCCACGCGGAGCGACACTCTCGAACTTCAAAGCCACGTTCTCCGATCTCACTCCCAAGGAGTTTCGCTGGAATTTCCTCAGGCTTAAGAAGAAGTGTCGTCTGCGTCGACTCCGGCTACCAGCCGACGCTAACAAGGCTCCGATCCTTCCGACGAATGATATTCCCATCGAGTTTGACTGGCGCGAGAAATCTGCAGGTATGATCTCTTAAGGATTGAGATTAGTTTGTTGATTGAACTTTGTGGAGGATTGAGAATTTGAGATTATTATGGTTTGAATAAATAAAGTAAAGGCGTGAGGATGAGTCTCCACTGGGTTACAAACCTCAAACAAAATTTCTTGTGTCCATACAAAATTAGCCATACCCACTGTGAAATCTTGGTTCCGCCACTGACTATATCTAAGAAATTTTACACATATTAATGTAATTTATGAAATTATTATGCATTTACAATTTTATGAACTTATGATATTATTTCGGCCATGCAGTTGCACCGAATTTGATGTTGTAATTAAGATTTTAAAAAAATTAGAGAAAATGTTATCGTTATTACAAAGTGGATATTCCTTTTATTGATACTCGTCATTAATAATTAATTACTCCCTCCGATTTTTTATATAGGTCGTTTTAGGTTTTGAGTTTTGTTTCAATATATAAGTCGTTTTAGCTTATATTTCATAATTTATCTTTGAGCCACAATAATGACACGGTGAAGTGAAGAGTAGTAATAAGGCAATGAAGCCTTAAATATGGGTTAAATTATCATTAGAATTGTTTCTTAATCTCTGTATAAACTCCTAAAACGACCTATATAAAAAATCGGAGGGAGTATCATCCAGCAAATTCAAGATGCATGGTAAAATGCATGTACACTATTTAATGAGAACCGCTAAATATCGTAAGTTGTCCTCGTCCAGAAATTATACGAACTTAAAATAGAAAACACATCTCAACAAAAATAAAGGCATTGAAATGACTATTTGTCAATCAATCCATGCCATATTATTCAATCCCATCCAAAAATGTGTCTACATCGGTACTTCTCTAGTGACAGCCAAGCTCTTACAACCTAGAAGACAGAGTAGTACTCGATCTTATATATGATCCTAATCCGGCCATCTAATCTCGGCGTTCATATTTTCGAGCCCAAATGTGCTTGCCATTGATCCGAAATTTTGCGACGCGATTCCCTTTCAAGATCTTATCAACAAGTTTGACAGAAGATAACACCATTTTAGCATACAATGGCTGTTCATCCGAAGGAACATTTTCCATGTCCACATCTTCAACACACCTCTCCATCCCAAGAACATTTGAAAAAAGCTGCTTCACTTCTTCCACTGACACATGAAACCCCCTAGAGAATGTGAGAAACATAGTCTTATCATCGACAGATAACTCAATAGATGGACTCCAGCCCCATAGGCCTCCTGTGGGAGTAAAGTCTGTAACAAATTTAGGCATTACATTGAGGGCACCAAAAACTGGATGTGGAAATCCCGGAATCACAAGGGGCTGCTGTGGATGAATAAACTGTGACAGTATCGGATTCGCACCAGGCAAAACCCTCTGCAAAATATCGGTAAAAATACGAGCACAAACATTAGTGAGAAAATTCTTTACCCCACAGATTGTAGTGTATCTGTTCTGAATGAACATATGGAGTGAGATTTCCTTCTGCGTGAGCCTAGAAGTGAGGATCATTCTACCGTTCGGCACTAGACATAAAAGAGAGCTGTTACTAGTAGTGTAGTCCAAACACCTCAAGCAAAGCACAGCTTCATCAGCCAAGCCATTGACTATGTTGTCAGCAAGCCCCGACATCTTGACTAGGATGTTGCGGTAGTCCTTCTCCAGCCATTGCCATAAGGCCATGACCATAAGAGATTCAGCAGGGTCACGCATGAAGCTCACGACTAATCGAGAGAAGATCTCTCGATCAATCCTATAGAAAGCGTGAAGTTGTTCTTCGGTGACACTATTAGTGGAGGTACTCATTTTGAGACTGAGTGTATGAAGAACAGACAATGAGAATGAGCAAGAATGTCTGTTGCAGGGTGGCATTTATATATTGGAATAGAATTGTTTGTCAAATTAAGTAAAAATTTACAATTAGATTATGTGTATGGTGCCAATTAATTTATCATCACATATGGTATAATTTCTGGCACACAGAATCCATATCAGGTAAAACTTTGAAATTCAACTTTTAAGATAAGGATAGGAGGTAATTTATTAGCTCAGGGCTGAAGTGATTCACCTGCATTTATAGTATATCTACGTCAGAAGGCAAGTGTTTATAGACATTCCTTCTATGGTCTTTCTTCTCTTGACATGGGTTTTAAGAATCTGCTAGGGTTAAATTTTGGTGCCATTAGTTTGGTTACTTCAAGAACTAGCTAGTTGCATTTCCCTCTAGTCACAATTCAGTTTAGGTGAATCATTGTGATTCATGTTCATTTTTTTTTTTGTCAGAGTGAAGTAGTTGGATTTTCGTAATCTTTGTATGTAGTTTACTAGATTTTGATTATCGTCCACGGCCGATTTTTAGTGAAATTTATTTATTTTTTTTAATAAAGTGAAATTTGTTTTTTCAGTATAGAGTTTCAATTGTTTAAAGCTATAAGGGGAAATCAAACATTTAAAAAGTTATTATAAAGTTCCAATTTTGAAGCATAAATAGGGTCCGCTCATACATAGGATGATATATATGTACAGAAGAGACGTCCAACATATGAATAGTTATGAACGGTTAAAATTGCATCGTGTTCTTACATATCATGTGTCACATCCCGACCTTTAAATTTTTACCTTATTTACTAGCTAGCTTGGTATTAATAAGAGTTTTACCGTATTCGTCAATGAGTTTATAGTTTAATTGGTCCTTAGAGGGGTTTTGTGGGACATTTATTTCGGAGAATTATTCATAGGAGAAAATATGACGACGGTAAAAATAGTAAATTTTAGCTAGTAAAAGATAATACTTTTTAAGGTATTTTTATTTTAGAGTGTTAATTTTTGGAGTTAGGTTTAATTGGTGAGTTAGGACCGGTTGAGAGGGAGAAAGCCCAACACTCTCTCCCTCTTTTTCCTCTCTCTCTCTCTCTCCTGATTCTCCTCTCCCTCCCGCTGCCAGACTTCCAGCCACCCGTCCTCCGCCATCCAACCACCTGAGACCACCGCACCGGTCCTGATCGGTCGGCCTTCGACCCAGCTGCATTCCTGGACCAGTTGCAGCCTCCCTAGCGCCGCCGTGGGAGAGAAAACGCAGCCGAAAGGTCTGACTGCCGTGGTGATTCTCTCATCGAAACTCTCTCCTCCGTCCACCATAGCCAGAGCTACTTGGCTCAAAAGGAAGCCCTCCTCCCGAGCATTCATCCCTCTAAAAGTTTCTTTTCCTCTTGAGCTAGGTAAGGAGATTCGAGTGTTTGAAGTTCTAGGGCTCAATTATATGTTTTTGTTCGATTGACCTAGTTAGGCTTGGAATTGGGTTTTGTGTTAGTTAAGAAAGTTGTACAGTGAGTTGAGAGGAAGATGCTGTTAAAATTTGGTAGGCATTGGAGGTCGCCGGAGTCGGCCGCCGTTGCCTTCGGAGCAGACGGCGGCGCCGCCGCTGTTAAGGGGTTTTTCATGGTTTTAAGTGTGTTATATTAAGAGGAGTTTAATTAAGTGAATTTTGGAATTTTTAGAAGAGTTTTGGATAGGTTTGAGATTTTTTAAAGTTTGGTATTTTTGGCGGTTAATTAGGATAAAATCCGGCGGTTGGATTAAAGTTGTTTAATCTGTGGAATGATGTATTTAAGGCTGCTGGTTTTGGTGTTGAGGTGTGGACCGTATCGAATTAGGAATGTCGAAGTTAGGCAATGATGAGCGTGGTTATGGCTCGCGTTTAATTTTGCCTATTTGTATAAATATTGGATTTTTAGTTGGAAAATTAATTATATATTTCGAACAGGACGTGAGGGGGCTCAAGTTGGAGAGACCTCGGATCGACGCCTGGCTTAGGCCTAAAGTTGTGAGTGGACTTTGTTTTTGATATAAGAGCATGCGATGCATTATGTTGTTGATCAATTATTTTTCTGCTGAGATTCTTTATTTTTCTAATATTCAGCAATTTGCATCATTTATGAGACTTACCGAAAATAAGATTTTCGGTGAATAAGTATGTGGATATCGTGAGTATAGTATGTATATAAATGCTAGCTAGCCATACGTGCTTGGTCCGTCATAATGAGGTAAAATTTCATTATAACGCGACGTGAGTGTTGGACACAAGCGTCGTAGCCCTATATGAAAACTATTTTCTTATTTTGTTCATATAGGGAGTCCACACGTATATATACACCCGTCCTCTTCGGTCATAATGAGAAAAAATTTCATTATGGCGCAACGTGAGCGTTAGACACAATCGTCGTAGCCTTGTATGAATTTCTATTTTTCTAATTTGTTCATAAGATTCATACGAGGAGTCTGATAAGTGTAAATACATACGCATATATGTTTATATATATAGTTGAGCCCGAGAGGCTCCATTTTATTGAGTTATGGAGACTAGCCGAAGCTAGTCATGAAATTGCCAGTTTATGATTTGAGCGCTTTTGAATTGTCACATGCAGCATTTTTCTTTGAATATTAAAAATAGGAATGCATAAATATTTTTTTTTTATAAATTCATTTGTGTCCACTCACTCTAACGTTTGCAAATGTTTTCCCCTGGGCCATTCGTTTTAAAATGCCCAGTTTGCAGGTTAGCATAGTTGAGGTCGGATGTACATGGGGAATAGACATAGTCAATAGTATAGCTTCCGCTCATTTCTATTTTTGTGTTTCTAGTTCATTTCCTCTCTATTAGAGTTGCTTTGAACTGTGAATTGTTGGTTATATGATCTTTGTTAGATTAGTAAATTTATATTGTGAGATGTTGTGATTTGTGGGGAGCACGAAGACTCCAGGAGTTTATAAGATTGGAGATGAAACTTTTAGAAGTGTTTGCAGGTATTTGATTTAGGAAGGGTTGTCCATTTTTAAGGGAGGTTATGCCGATTTTTCGATAAATTTTCCTTAGAGGTGGTCTCCGCAGGATTTACTTCGGGTTTCAGAGTGAAATTCGGGATGGGTCCTGACATCGTGCATACAACAATTTCTTGTATAACTATAATTAAATTCAAGATGTTGACTAGAAGGGAAATATATATCAAGGATTGTTGTAATGGAGCTCCTAAATTTTATGCATTAAGTAGGACGACGGTGAGGTGGCAATATTGACGACGGTGAGGTGGCAATTAACACAGGTGTGCACGCCCTACATTGGAGGGCAAGGCTACTAGGCTTAACTTCAGTGATGGCGACGAGGTAGCAATTAGCACAGGGCGTTCACGCCCTACCATAGAGGGCCAGGTTACTAGACTTAACTTCGGTGATGGCGGACTTCAGTGAAGGCGACGAGGTAGCAATTAGCACAGGGCGTTCACGCCCTACCTTAGAGGGCCAGGTTACTAGACTTAACTTCGGTGATGGCGGATTATTATTGGCATCGAGGGAGGGTGGTTAGTATATACACACACGAACGAGAACAATAACCGTCGGCTTAACAAATAGTATATAGTAAATTCGTGTTATTTGAAATTTTGAATTAACATTTTTCATAAGTTTAATGAAAATTAAAACTATAATAACTTGATGTAATTGGAGATTGGACATGTTATTCTTCCTCGACAAAAATACAAGTAGATTCACTCTATATATATAAGGGTACAAAAAGAAGGTTTGCAGATTCGACCATGGTGCCAAAATCGCAATCACTACATCATATAATTAGATCAGAGGCGAGTACGGTGCTAAGGGCGCCTGAGGAGCTGCGTACGGTGCTAAGGGCGGAGGAGCTGGGTACGGTGCTGAGGATGTACTATTGGACAGGCAAGTTACACAGGGCAAGGTGCTGTTAGAAGTTCCATTGATGTTGTAGCATGAGGTATATAGGTCCTCTCCGGGAACATCTGAGGTGATGTTGATGTTGTCCATTACGATGTTGCGACAGCCGGAAAACTGATTGCAGTTGAATATTATCGCATCCTCCTTCTCTGAAGTACTTTTGATATCCATGTACCTCACATCACTGATCTCTACAGCTGAGCTCTACATGCAACAGAGATTCATCAACATTCAACAATATACGTACATGTCAGAATTTTGTATTTGTCAATTATGCATGTATATATAACCGTATAGCATCAGAGACATTGGATCAAAAGTTACCTTGTTTTTGCAACCATGACCTCCGTTACAATAATATTGGTCGATGATAATTGAGTTCTTAGCAGCATGAAGTCTGATTTGCTCAAATGTTATATTCTTGGCGTACCCAGACCCTCCCTATAGAAAATAGGAGAAACAAATTTTAGGGAATTGATAAAACTTAACTTGGCTAAAATATAAGTATAGTGCTCGTGTAGTGCATCACCTGCCATGTCTTGATTCTTACTCCATTTTGAGTTCCACTGAAACTGCAATTTTTCACGTATACATTTTCCACCGTCGCATAAGCCCCATCTTGTCCCAAGCTTCCCACACTGTTTCAAAATCGAGAGAGAATTTAACAAAGTACATCCATGGTTTAAACTAAAGAGCCAGTACGTGTTCTAGCTATAGTTGAGTGTAACCATTAACGTTGGCACAAAGTTAATTTTCAGACATGCATAAAATACCATTCAATTATCTTAAATGTTTCGGTAAAATATGGGACAAACCTAATTCCATGACCTGGGCCACACTTAATGTTGGTAATGTTGAGATTAGAACATCCAGAGTTGATAGCGATACAATCATCACCTGTGGGAAAGCAAAAAATAGTAGTCGGTTCCCTGATCAATAATACTGAAGACATGCATTGGAGAAGAAAAATGGAAATTATGACTAAATAAACCAATTACCAGTTCCAATATAAGAGGAATGAATATTGACATAGTTCGTGTTTGAGATGTCAATTCCATCGGTGTTTGGACTCTCTTCAGGTGCAGTTATAGTGAGATTGGCGACATATACATATCTGCAGTTGCTTATACTAATATGAGCTTTTGGACTATTGACATGAGTGAGTCCAGTCAGTAGAAGGTTATGACATCCTTGGAAGTGTAGAGCCTTTGGTCGATGGCACTTCACCTCATCATCATTCTTATGTTTTTCATCTATGTACAGCCTTTGGTGTTCAGCCTTGCTCCACCAAGATGAACCCCGGCCGTCGATTTGTCCCGAACCATTGACAGTGAGATTGTGCACATCCGTAAACGAGAGCCAGACATCTGATTCACACTCTTTCCAAGCTTCCGGTGCTTCGGGTGCCACCAGCTTCCCCAACACCTGCCCAAACAACAGAAACCAATTAAAACCAAGAGGTTTTGTAATGATGAGAATGACCAAAAATGGTTTCATTGGTTTTGTGTGCGGGCTGCACATCAATGATATTGTGAATGTAATACTTTCTTACCTGAACATGAACCCTATTTGATTTGCAAGGACCTTTAAATTTTGTAGGCTGCAATAAGAATGTTTTCTCCTCCGGTATTTGAAGTGTTGGTACATCGTAAGTTTCAGCTCCACAAATAGCTTCCCATGCTCTTACAAAAGCCTATATGTCACGTTCCACACAGTTTAAAAATAAAATAAATAATATAAATGATCCTAATATAGATTACACGATATACTCAAATATGCACATTTGCCTAAATTGACAATGTGACAATATTAACACCTCGGATATGGCAAATCCTACATCCGAGACGCACACACGGACATATGAATGTAAAAATAGGTATAAGGAAAAGTTACCTGTGAATCATCAGTTTCTCCATCTCCAGCAGCATCGTAATCAAGAACATTAAACGTTTGGCCACATACAATTTCGCTTAAATGAGATGAATATGTGTAAAATATCAAAAAGCTCACTAATATGTACTGCATTTTTGTGAGTGGATCGGAAGAAGTAGTAATCTTTAACAGTCAAGACGTTCTGTGGATGTGATTCTAGGTATGTAGAAGAAGCAGGATGAGAGCAATATATATAGTCAGAAAAGGGGAAGGCTTTCTAGCCTTTCTTCAACAAATTAATAGTATGCATCTTCTCTAATATAATTCCTGCGTTGTGCGTTCGTATTAGAATGTCGTCACCTTAATTCTTCTAACATTCTTGCATATATCCGGAATAATTGCATGTATATTAATTTGTTTGGTCAACTGAATTAATTGACTGTTTATATATTGCTAATTGTGAAGTTTGAACAATGAATCTAAGAACGTTAATTTGCTAACTAGTTAACTGGTCTCTTCAAAGTTCAAGTTAATTGGTCAATCTTAATTAAAAATGAAGAAGCTGTTATCCCATGACATTATTTCATAATTTTCAGAGAAGATTATTCCTTAATTTCCTTACGAAATGATACAACAGAACTAATTAAGCATCACTATTTATTAGAATTCCATATTATTGAATTCTGACAATTTATGCATGTCATTCTGATCATTGTAGACAAGGAACATCTGGTGAAGTAAGGGTTGATCTTCCTTGCGCATTTCTGCAATAAGAATGCAATGGCTTTCCAGGCACGCCCGAGCTTAAGGAAATTTGATCCATTACAATGTTGGTGCCGCCTAACTCTGAGCAATCCAATGTTATTGCTTGATCAGATGCTGATGTTCCTTCAAAGCCACGAAACGTTACATCACTCACCTTCACTTCTTCATTTCCATCAGCATACTGTTGGTTAATTATAATGGGATTCTTAGGATTTTCAAGTGTTATTTGCTCAAAAGATATCGCTCTGGCGTGGTCGTACCCTCCCTGAACAAATAATTAAATTAGTGAATATATTTTATTCGAAAAGAATTTAATCAGTCAAAATGATCAAATGTGATGATGCACATTACTTGAAAATACTGATGTAGAAGCTAGATATGTGTTTATATTACCGTCCATGTCTTGATTCTTGCACCATTTTCAGAATTGGTAAATCTACAATTCTGAACATGTACTTCTTCAACTATATCCGGACCTCCTTGTTTGCCTAAGCTTCCCACACTAAGCGCACATGAAATATGTTAATTAACATATATATGCCTTGCCTAATTGCAATTTAATTAGTTCATTCCGTCCCAAATCGATTTAGGATTTCTTCCCAAGTAACTTAACTAGTTCAAAAGTTTCTGTTCATGATTTTACGATCGAGTTACGACTAAATTAAGAAGCATCATTCCTTTCTCACATACCTAATACCATGACCCGGTCCACATTGCACACCGGTTATGTTTATAAAGGAGCAGCCTCCCTTAATCGCAATGCAGTCACCACCTACGTACAGTGATAACACAGTTACAAGACTAATCGAGCCGTAAGATTTTCAACCCTACTGATCGACATACTGATGACTAATGATGAGATCAAGAGGAAAAACCCTAAATGAATTACCAGTTGCAATGACAGAATCCCTTATATTTACATGTCTTGACCCAGCGAGACTGAAGCCATCGGTGTTGAGGCTTCTTTCAGGTGCACTTATATGAACGTTTGAGACTTGCACACCAGTACAACTGTGCATTGTGATGTGAACTCTTGGACTGTCAATAGAAGTAACTCTATGTAGGGTAAGTTGGTCACAATTGTCGAACTGCAGAGCCTACAACAGTAATTAAAATACATAATGTCTTTATTCTGATAACGTGAGGTAACTAATTCATAGCTACAATATATTCTACAAGCAGTAAGCAGTATACAGATCAGATTAACTTACCGAGGGTGGTTTGATGCCCATCTGATTTGCGGCCAAAACAGTTACACAAAACCCCCGCCAATTAGGAGAGAAACGTTACTGTAGCTGATGCAATTCATACATGTCTGGAATTAAGAAAATATGAAAACGTTAATTAGTTACCTGCTTGTTCCACCAATTTGAACCACGGCCATTTATTTGTCCAGTTCCCATGAGAGTGAGACCCCTCACATTTGAAAAGCATATCCAGCAATCTGCCAAGTTTCTCCATTCATCAAGATTTGAGGGTGCCTCAAGATTCCCTAAAAGCTATAAAAAGGCAAACACATAGCAAATATCTCATATTAATTCTAGCTAAGTCCGGACATTTATGCTATATTTTGTGGAAAACTATTGGCTGCCTTGATAATAAGATACCCGAATTACGATGCTTCCCTGGCAAGGACCCATAAATTTCAGTGAGTTCAGTAAGAAGGATCGTTGTTCTGGAATGATTATGGTTTTTTCACCTCCGCCGGTTCCACATGATGTTTGCCATGCCCTCAAGAAAGCCTATTATAATTTGTTATACAAATCATAAAACAGATCAGGTCAAGCTAGCTCGGAGTTGAGAAGTAATGTTTAGCTAGATATTTGCAGAAAGCTTTTGAACTACGTTGTACAATAATGACGCTAAATACACCACTGAAAAATAGTCGTCCTTTGTCAAGCTGGAGGTCATAAGCACCTAAATGGATCTTGAGTGTTTAAACTTGGAATATTAAACCTATGTTCTGAAAGGAGGGTATGTACATAAGCATAGTCTTTTGTTTTCTTGACAATATTGTGTAAGGAATTCGTTTGGGGCAAAGCTAGGAAGAAGGTAGCCTAGATAAGAAGAAGGCTAAGGAGATCGAGTTAGTGGTTCAGATACTTACTTGGGAATCATCAGCTATGCCATCTCCAGCTGCACCGAAATCTAGCACATTAAAATCGCCAAATCCAATGTGAAAAGTAGAGGAAGCAAGGAGCAACATTAGAAAGGAAACTGAAATCAAGTCCTGCACAAATGAGAATAGAAACTTTCAGTACACCCGAATATAGTTGCAATTTAGTTGCGTAAGTATATATAATGGAATATATGTTAAAAAGTAAAATGTAAGATGGACTGTGTAGGTGTGTGCGTGCTTAATTGATGTTTAGGATAGCTAGGGTTCCTCACCATATTATATCGGTAGTATTATTTGCAGCCAACAAAATGATTTACACATCTATAATTCAATTTTCTTAACTTCGATAGATATATCCTAGCCTACTCTCTTCCATTGCCTTCTTATATAGAGCTTTAATTTTCCTGGGATTGTTAGGGTCTGTAATTTTCTATTATTGACCATTAATGCCTTAGATCCTATTCAATTAGGTTGATTAGACTTGTATTCGTTATTTGGATAGGATTGGATAATCATATAATCTGGACGTGCATTTTGTGTATCTCTCTTTGACATCTGAAGTCACCTTTTTGGTGTTTTGTGATCCCCCTCCCATCCATTCACATCTATTAGTGAATCCATGACCTCCGTTGCTTTTACAAATATCCAACAGGCTGCAGCTCACAAGAAATTTTAACATGCATTTTGATCAGTATCTTTCAGTTTTTTGTTTTGTTTTGAAAGTATCATCTTTCAGTTAAACATGTTCCAAATATGAAGAAATGGTATAATCTACTTTTTCTTTGGGTAACTTTTGGTTGTATATCAATCTGATCAGAGTAATTAGTGAATCCAAAAATATCTTATCTTCAAATTTTTTTTTAATTTTTTTTTTTTTTTACACATCAAATTTGTTCATTATGTTTTCCTATGATAATGAAATTTGTTCATCAAATTTGTTCATTATTTCGGACGGCCAATTGAATTAGAATCCAGTATTTATAAATGGTAGCATTAGTCCGGCCGGTAAAAATAATTCCATGGCCGATGTTTACAGTCTGATAAACCCGGCCTTTCCTCCCTCATACTCACCAACATCTTTTCTTTTGGGTTGAAAGTCGAAAGGCTTTACATGCAATTCGTTATTGATAAAGGGGGAGTACATGTTACATAGAAACAAATGCGACTTCCAAAACATGGAAGCAGCCAAATTGATAGTACATGCAACAGTAACCATATGATAGAGATCTGTATCACTGCTTTTTCAAGCAAGGAACATCAGGTGTAGTAAAGCTTGATCTTCCATTGGCATTCTCACAGTAAGAATAGGTTGGCTTTCCGGGAATCATTGAAGATATGTTGACATGATCCATTACAATGTTGGTGCACCACAGGTTAGAGCACTTTAGTATTATTGCTTCATTGGAAGCT
The DNA here is from genome assembly GCA_010134655.1 of Fragaria nilgerrensis. NCBI lineage: Eukaryota > Viridiplantae > Streptophyta > Magnoliopsida > Rosales > Rosaceae > Fragaria > Fragaria nilgerrensis. The sequence goes on along the minus strand of CM020978.1, from coordinate 27,311,832 downwards.
GATGTTCCTCGGAAACCCCTGAATGTTATGTCACTCACCTTAATCTCTCCGTTGCCAGCGTGCCGGCGACTGAAGTAGTATTGGTCAATAATAATTGGATTTCTAGTCTGTACAAGTCTGATATTCCTGAACGAAATCCCTCTAATATACCCATTACATCCTCCCTGCATATTTCAAGTACAACGAATAAGAGAAATGATATGGCTGGCATACATCTGATCTTATTTGGTATATATTAGCTAGATAGAGGTATAAAGTACGTACGTACCCTAAATGTTTTTATTCTTGCACCATTCTGAGTTCCGTAAAAGACAACATTCCTAACGCTCACTTCTTCAACTCTATCATTAGGATGTCTTCCCAAACTTCCCACACTAGGAGCATACATGCGTACATATACGAAATTGCATGTGTCAAATTCATAGCTTAATTCGAGAGAAGTGCTAACTCTGTTTACTTTCAGTTTGTCATTCTACACATACAGTGACTTATTATAGCTTAAGTACATACCTAATACCATGGCCTGGTCCACATGCTACACGACTTATGTTTACAAAGGAGCAGCCGCTCTTAAGTGCAATGCAGTCATCACCTGAAGTAAGCGATTATAGTCAAGTAATTCATCAGATTTATGCATGATAATAGAACAAAACCAATTTGAATTAAACACACTCCCTTATAACCGACTTAAGAACAGGATTCTATATTAGATTACCAGTTTTAATGACAGAGTTGAATATATTTACTCGCGTCGACCCATAGAGAACAATTCCATCAGTGTTGGGGCTATATTCAGGTGCATATACATGAACGCTTGAGATATCTACACCATTGGAACCATGTATCATGATATGCTTATTCGGGCTGTTGAGAGAAGTAAATCCACTAAGGGCAAGTTCATCGCAGTAGCGGAATCGTAGAGCCTGCAGAAGTATAACATATTTGCTCTCAAAATGTATTATTTCATGGCATTACTGATCAAGAAGAAAGCAAGCGATTCAAGAAGAAAATACTAGGCAAATTGTAGGCAAGTGTTTGATCTCTACAAAAGGAAAATGAAAGGAGGCATTCAAGAATACGTTTTACTGAAGAAGAAAAAATTACATACCGCGGGTGCTGCAAAATTAGTCCCCTGGATGCGAGCATCACATATATACACACAAAAAAGAATCTCAGATGTGTTGAAGTAGTATTTTATCTCTTTTGTAAAAGTAATACCATAAACACTAGTATTACTAATTGCATTACCGTTGTGTAGTTAGTTATTTGAGGCTTTTGCCTCCACCAAATTGAACCCTTGCCATCTATAACTCCTGCTCCCTTGATGGTGAGACCTTTCACATTTTGGAAGCCCAGCCAGCTTCCCAATTCGCATCCCCTCCACCCCCCAATCGTCGAAGGTGCCTCGATGCTTCCATCAACCTGTCGATTACAGTTTACAATACTAACGTAATTAGAAACAAAAATCAGCCAATGACATCTGTGCATGTTCATTCTTGCAGACAATGAGAAACAAAACAAATAGAAACAGATTAACAGCCATGAACTTACCTGAATTACAATATTTTTTGAGTTACAAGGGCCGTCGAATTGCACTGGTTTCACCATGTATTTTCTACCGATTGGGATGTTTAGGGTTTGTGTTTCTCCAACAGCACCACATGCTCTTTGCCAAGCCTCAAGAAAAGCCTTCATGCATATACATAAATCATCATAATGAGTCCAATATATTAATTATAACTATTTACCTGACTCAAATATCATATACTGATCGAATATGCAAATTTTCTTAGGAGTTAAAAGCTAGAAAAGAGATGGTCCAGATTTTTTACTCGAGAATCATCATTTAGTCCATTCCCAGTCGCACCAAAATCTCGCACATCGAAAGTGCCGTTTTGGCCATATCCAATGCCAAAAGTAGATGATGAAGCAATGACCAGAAACAGAAAGGTAATTGAGGATCGCTCCTGCAAAAGGTATATAATGTTGAGATCATTTACGGTATATATTCCTACTACTAGAGAAATCTAGCTAGCCAGTAACTAATGACTCACCATTCTCGATCAGTAGATATATGCAGCTGATTGATGGATAGAAATTGAGTATATGATTAAAATTGATTTCAGAGACTAAATGACTTTCTTATATATAGCCTCACAAGAATGGGTTATGACATTTCTTTGCTGGGTGACAATTAATGGTCAGGATTTATAAATTCAAGGCATATATCCTACGCAAGATTTATAAATACAAGGCATAAATCCTACAATATTTATGCCTTCTGCTGTTTCACTTGCTTTCTAGAGTAGAAAGAAGATCATAAGAGTAACAGAAAAAAATTATATACTCTTCATTTTGATACTTTATTTAATATATGGTTGCAATTCATTAATTTTTGGGTACATACTTTTTTTTTTTAACCTTTGTGTGAAGGGGAGCACTTTATAACAACCAACAACTACTCTTTATCATTTTCCTGTCTCACTGAAAGATTATACAAGTGATATGGAAGAACAAACGAAAATAAGTTTTAGCATCTGGATTCTTCTACTTGCATTGGAAAAACAAAAGTTACAAAACTGAAAATCCCAGCCAGGATTTGGATTTTCATGTTGAGCTTGTATGCAAGGGTGATAAAGTATGGTCATAAAAGCCAATGGAAAAGAGGAAAGGAGAAGGGCACATCTTAAACAGTTAAGCTAAACGTAGTTAGTGGATTCTCCCAATTCAAAGCTATTCTGCCAAACTTTTAGAGCAAATATTGTTGCATTCACAAACCTAAGTCATACATATCAGCATGTTATATAGATATGTCAAGTATTATCATATAATTGATTTCACTGTTTGCCTAGACTTGTTTGTGAATGCAAACCTAAGCTTGTTTCAGATCAAACCAATGGTAGTTTTTGGCTTGTGTCCTCTTTGTTACAAAACAAATGGTATAGCTTTTCCTCCTATGTTAACTGGAAAATGGTAGTTTTTAGCTTGTGCACTCTTTATTACAAAATGGTAAAAAGAGGATGAAAATATTAAATAGGGCCCAACCGGGTTCGAACCGGTGACCTCTTGATCTGCAGTCAAATGCTCTACCACTGAGCTATGGACCCATTTTGATTGTTAAGCTAACTATTTGCATATGCTAATCCATTTAATCAAGAATGTACACGTTTATAAGTGTTTTGTAAGAAAGCCCACACATGCAGCAGTATATTTATGCAACATAGTAAGAACACAAAGAGAAGCAAGAGATGAAATGGGATTGCATGTCAGTGAAAGTAGTTCTGTGCTTCTATTTCTCAATTATTGAAATGGAACGTATGGAAATATTGCATGTTCTTATTTTGGGATACACTTTCATTTCTAAATCTAATATGTAGTTTGGGGGAAAAAGTACAAGTACAACATCTGATCTGGTTTCTGTCTTACTGGTTTAACTGATATATGCAGTCTCTAGAACCCTGGCCTTCTCGCTTGCAATTGCAACCTCCTGTCTGCCTGTTTGTTTATAACCTCTCTCCTGCAAAACATACTCTTTATATGCATTATTGTTTTCTAGCGGAAAGCACTTCAATTGCTCATATGCAATTTGTAGTTATAAAACTAAAAGATCAGTAAGATATATACCAGGAGGCGCCAAAGGAAAGGGACTCCGTCTCTTGATTTGATATGCAACTCAATCACCTCAATTGCTAAAATTAGACATAGTCAGAAGAAAATCTCTAGGAAGTTTGATGCTGGAAGGATGACTTATATCATACGTATTGTAGCTTGTCCATTGTTAAGGAACATACGGTACTAGACTTCATTGAATACATCCAGATGTTCACCAGATGCTCCAATTGTCATACAGTCAGCATCAAAATTAGGTACTAACAATTCCATTGCATGTTTTCATTACTCCTCCCATACTCGTACAAGAGGCCTCTGCAAGCTGCTAACAAAGATACGGTTAAACAAACATACAACTTCAATAGGAAACCACAATAAAATTTGTTGAATGTAGAATACGTTGTTAAGTGGAAAGACTGAACGTAAATCCCCAAACCACTGGATCAATGAATAAATCTTTCTTTCTTGATAGTTATGGGGAAGAAGTTCAGGGTAAAAGAAATAGCATAACTCTATTGTTCATAAAAACTTCACTGCCAGGGTTGCTCAAGATGAAGATACTGTAAGTAGGGTGAATTGAGTACGCGACTAAAATAGAGACGACGAATAAATGGATTAAAAAAAAAAACAAATAAAGAGAAATCCATTTATACTGGAGGTGGCAATCAGAACAAACCATTATTGTGCTCTACATGGATTGTTGCTTCTTCTTGTTCATCTTAGAAATTCTACAGAAGGACTTATAATTAATAGGCATTCACATGAAATCAAATAAGGTGTGGTGCAGAGTGGCAAGATTCTCACCTGGACTTCAAACCCTTGAGCAACTCTATATACCAGTTGACCTGAACAAATTGGTGCAAACACAAACAACAAATTTAGATTAATGCATGAAAACACCTCACACCTATACAGGTAAGGCATAAAGATCATATAGTGAACTAGCATTGGACTAAGATCATAATGTATAATTCTGGAACCACAAACTTAATGAATATATTCTCTTTCAACACAGTCATACTAGTAAACTTCCCCAAGAATCCTGACTACGAAGATATCAGGAAACGAATTCACCGTACTCCACATTGTCCGAGGAAAACATTAAAACTTTATCTATCCTCAACATAGAAGTGAACCTGTTGAACAAGAGTCATTGATAGATCAGGTCGAGCCATGCAGAAGCACAACACTAGGGCCCTTTTTAGAGACACCAGATCTTTAGGAAAACTTTTCAAGAGCCCCAAAACAAAATGACTTAAAATCAATGAACAAAACCTGTACGAAGATTAATAAAGACTACACTAACTTTTAAGGGCTGGGCATCTGATACTTGAACTACACAATATTAAACTAGCAGTACCAAATCCTGAACTATACAATTTGCTAGATGGACCATTCAGTATAAACATCTTCACTTGCAAGTGAAAATAAAGATTGAATTTGAAGTGAAAAACTTTCTAATTTGAGAAACTTCTGTATACACAAAAGTATAATCAAACTAAATGTCTGGATCATCTGCAAATCAAGAAAAGAAAAATTCCAAAAAAAAAAAGAACTGGTCCCACCTTAGAATGCAACTCAAAGGCAACAACATCATCATCTCCTATCCTAGGAAATCAAACAACTGACAGAATCGAAAACTACTCCTAGTCACAAGGTGAGGAGGTGTCTAAAGCTGAAGCTGTCACTTGGTATCATGGACTAGTTGGGTTCGGCTGATTCTGTTCCAATGATTTCAATCCTATTATCCTAACATTCAACTACGGAAGAAGAAGAAGCAGTATCTAGTCATTTTGACTTTCTTCTTCTATTTTCTTTAAATATTAAATGTCATTATTTGCCGACTAGAAGGCATGACATCAGGCAAAATTTCATGTTTACAAGCAAAATGAGGATCCACAGGAGCAGATCTACACAAGTTTTCCTCGACAAAAAAAGAGGATCCTACACGAGTCCATCCGACAAATGGTAGTAGAAAGCAAGCTGCTGCCCATTGCAGGGTTTCACCAAAAACAACTCCCATCTCCAATTGTATGTACGTGTCACGTAAGACCAGAGTCGCAAGCAGCAGAATCTATATTTTCTCATTACCGACATTTAGATGATAAATACGAAGCATATCAACCAACGAAAATCCATTTGTTTTCCAGCAACCGTGCATAAGCACAACTAGTTAATGTTACATAACACTGCAAATCAATTCTGAAAAAATTTCAATACAGCTACATCTCAAAAGCCACACATAATAAGCGGTAGGAGCTAGGCCACAGTATGGTAATGTCTGGAGGATCAAACAGTTTAAACTCAAAGAAACAGAATTTGCTCCAGCCGCATAAACATTCTGACCGCTATAAGCGATTTTGACAAGACAGGGACTCCATTTAAGATGGCACTGCAAACAAGAACAATAGTTATTAGTATTCTACTATTAACCACAACATAGTAGCGTTGACAGTTCTTGAACATAAGCCAATAATCTACTGCTACAGGGAACAATAATAAGCTAGTTTTGAAAACAGTAGAGCTGGCAGTGACTAACATAAGCCATTTACATGGATCCCGTTCTACTAAAAATAACATGGTTGTTTTGATGAAACAAAGCATTTAAGCCGTAGTCGTGAAATTAACCCAAAAATTAAAAGAGACATTTTGCGAGATAAAAAGGAAATAAAAATAAAACAAATTCAGAAAAAACTTCAAGTTTGTAAAAGAGATGATCACATTCAATACCAACGTTCTACACAAACTGAACAGTCATACAGTCACTCGAGGTGCAAAAGTTCAGAACCAATGAAGATAACAATAGATTGAATCAATATTTCCATGTGTTGGCATTCCTTTGCTTTTTTTTTTTTGCAAAAAGGAGAAAACAATAAACGAACAGGTACCAAAAGTCACCACTATCTCATTTGTTGAACCAGTTCACTAAATGTATACAACGCACAATAACACAGAAGAAAAGAAGAGAAAAGAACATACTGTATGTGGCAGTGTCAATTTGTTCAGGAAGCTCCTTTATGTCAACCTCAAACCTCTCCTGAACCTGTTGTTGTAAAAAGTAACAATTAAATTCACCAACTGGATAAACAGCAATGTAAATAATAGTAATAAAAAGAATAGTGCATACATCATTAAGGACATCAGAGTCCGAAGCAGATGATACAAATGTAATCGCCAGCCCTTTGGTGCCGAACCTACCGGCTCTGCCGACCTGTCAATATTTGGTTTGAAGAAAGCATTTGGGTGAGCTTAAAGGCCAGTGATACATTCAGCTACACAATAATGTGGAAGCAATCTAAATGCAACATCATATAAATAAATCCTTCATAACATGGATGCGGTGAGATATCAAATGTCAAACGTGACATACCCTGTGCAAGTAGGTGTCAGCAGAGTCTGGCATGTCATAATTGATAACAATATTGACACGTTCAATATCAATTCCTCTACCAACCAAATCAGTGGCGACAAGAATCCTGTTCTGACCCTCCTTGAATCCTTTGTAGCGCTTCAACCTGCACAGGCATGCAATAGCATTAATGTCTGAATACTGTGGCAAACAATGGTTAACATCCTAATGTTCAAAGACATTTCATTCTGTATATTGCAACAAGCACAAGGAGACACTACGATTAGGATACAGTGAGAGACATAACGTATCCAACTTGGGGTTTACATCCTAATGTTCAAAGAAAATTCATGCTGGATATTGCAACAAGCACAAGGAGATATTAAAATAAAGATAAAGAGCAACCCCCCAAAACCAGAAGAAACATAATTGGGGGACCAGCACAGAATAAATCAATAACATACTCACCTAGGAAGCAGGTTATATACTATCACAAAGATGCATGGTATAACAGATGTAAACTTCACCGCAAATATTGTTACTCAAAACATGTACACGAGACTGCATACTTCAGCCAAATAATCCTACATTAATATCAAGATATGGGAAATTATAGGACTTTACATACCTTTCTTCTTGGTTCATTCCAGAATGGATACATATAGAGGGAAAATTACACTCTGAGAGTAACTTGTTCAACTCTGCCGCTCTGCTCACGCTTTTAACGAATATGACGACCTGGTTGAAGTCCAGTGCATCGAGGAGATCATTCAGCTTGCGATTTTTCTCTGCCTCGGTTAGCTTGATGTAGTGCTGACATTTCAGAAACAAGGCTAAGAATGTAAGATTCATATTCCTGATCAAGTGTAAGAAACTAACAGTCAACTTATAAAAAATAAAAATAAAATTACCTGTACTAGACCATGGAGAGTCAACTTGGCTTCGTCGTCAACATATATTTCCATAGGCTGAAAGGAACAAATGTCACAGTAAATCATATTAGGTGCCTTCCTCAAGCTAATAGAATCCAGAACGAAATGAATGACGGATGCACATCTCTTGGATGGATGAAGGATGAAGCTGGTCCATCTTTTTGTCTCCTCCAAGATACTGTTCTAAACCACTCAGCAACCTCCATCAACCCACTGACGCTCAATATAATCTATTACCAAATCACCCACAACACCCAGGCACAATATCTCCAACACCCTCACACACAAAACTGGAGCAATCTAAAAACAGCTCAACCCCATACTAAAACCACTAGTGATACCTATTAAAAAAATCCTATACCGGAGAAAGATGTAAGAAGATACTAATGCAGTACAGAAGAGACCGACAACTGTCCTAAAAGACCCCCCCCCCCACAAAAGCATACTTATATCTTTCCACTCCAGTTGTACACCATTATCAAGCCGCATATTCCAACGGCAGAATAAGGATATTGTGCAAACGCAATGCCAACAGCAAGCACCATGGGATCACCGCATACTATGTAATTAGAAAACTCTTGTAGAAAGTGGGATTATGGAAAAAGAGACTTCAAAATTGAAGTAGTACTGGCCATGGGACATTACATCTTGCATAAATTTCTTGCAAACCGGTCGGATGTCTTTGCTGAGTGTTGCAGAGAACATCATTACTTGCTTATCATGGGGCGTCATCTTGAATATCTCTTGCACATCTCTCCTCATGTCTGTGTAAAAAGCAAATAATGAGTAAAATACGGAACTATTAAGTGAAAGAATATGATATATACATATCACTCATCAATTATTTGCTGTAAAACAAAACCATACCAAGTGACTCAAGCATCTTGTCACACTCGTCGAGGATAAAATGCCTCACATTCTTTAATGAGAGGTCTTTATCTCTTGCGAGTGCTAGTATTCTTCCAGGAGTTCCAACAACAATGTGGGGGCACTCGTTTTTCAGCAAGTCCTTGTGATTTTTGATAGTGACACCACCATAGAAGACAGCAACCTTGAGATCTGGCAAGTAGGTACTGAATCTCTCAAACTCATGGCAAATCTGCACGATGTTGAGCACAAGTGAGTAACATTTACATATGAAAGTTTCAAAATCAAGGGTAAGAAGGAATCAGCAAACATATTTATTTATTTACAAATAACATTCAGAAATCAGTTGTAGAATGAAAAAATGTGGATCTGAACAGTACCTGGTAAGCTAATTCCCTAGTATGGCAAAGAATAAGTGCAGAAACTTGGCCCGCCACAGGGTCAATCTGCTGCAAAGTAGATAGGACAAATACAGCCGTTTTCCCCATCCCAGATTTAGCTTGGCAGATAACATCCATTCCCAGAATAGCTTGTGGGATGCATTCGTGTTGTACTGATGTAGAACGATCCAAGGAACCATTGGTAAGTAAAACAAAACGTCTCCAATCTTTTATGAAAGTCTTTACCAGACTCTGAATTCAATATTATGGTAGTAGAACAAATTACCTGGAAAAAAAAAATACATTAAATTAAGCAAGCAGGAATAGTGAAACATCATCCCAATGGAAGAGACATCAAGATAACACAAACTCTACTCTACAACATGTACCGCACATATGAACGCAACAATTACAACTCCATGAATTTTTATCCCACAACCCGGGAATTTAAAACTCAAGGGGGCTGCTGATAGCAAAAGAAATTAACACCAGCCAGACACCACAAAAAGTTTCGACAATTTAGTTCAAATAGCAACTTTGAATCTCAAAAGACTTCATAACTGACTGTTGCTTTTATAAACTTCAAATCTCTAATAACATAAGGCTAAATTGAAGGAATAATTGAACAAACAAAACCGATGAACGAGTTCGATAGCACACCTTCAGAAGGATGCTCAAATCCCGAGTCCACGATAGCACGTAGAAGCTCCGGCTTTAGTAGGAAATCTCTGAATCCTGAGCTGTGAATTCCAACATATCCCCTGCACAAAGCCAACAACAAACAAATTAGACCCACAGATCACTCATACAATTGGATCGAATAATCAACTAGCCAGAAACAGCTGGAAGAATCTTGGAATCAGGAACCTACTTCTTGGCGGATTCGCCATTGACTTTGGCCGCAGAGTCAGGGGCCTTCTCGTCGTCCTCCTCGTAATCGACGAGCTCCTCGTCGTAGACATCCTCCCTGGTTTCGCCCATAACTCTGCTGAAGAAACCTCCAATTAGGGTTGCGAATCGTTGAGGCGCAAATTAGGGTTTTGAAATTCGAATCCGACATCGGAGAAAGAGCTAGGGTTCGATAGAAGAATTTACCTGTGCGGGAGTGTGGAGTAGGATGAATTAGGGTTAGGGTTTAGGGGGTTTGGGAGAGAGAGAGTCTGCAATTGAAAATTGTTAGCTGAAAAAATCGAATTTGAAAACTTTTTTTTGTTTTTGAGAGAGAGAAAGGAGGGTCGGGATTTAGACCTCGACGGAAGGGAAGCGAATTGTGAGAGAGAGAGAGAGATAGGGTTCGAAGATTGGGAGCCGCCTATATAGACAACCAGATGCCGTAATTAACCTCGCTGTTTAGCGATAATTACCATAGTACCACTGTGTCTTATTATCCTCTGATTAGTTTTATTTTTTATTTTTTTTAAATTCTCTTTTTTCTTCAGGGATTTATTTGTTTTTGAATTTCTCTAGGTCTCCTGTCATTCAGTTGTGTTCAAATGTTTTGTTTAGTTCTTCCTAGAGAACTGAAACATTTCATTGAATCATAGATGAGAAAACATATCTGATGATAGTATGTTAGTAAGGACTCTTGTTTTCTAATATTTCTAGAGTCGTAAGGTTGAACTTCTTTATATAATCCATCAAACTGATACCCAAAAACAATACAGTACTTGTTAGCAAGTTAGCATTAAGAATATATGAATGGCATAACATATACTATTAAGTATGAAGTATCATTCAAGCTAGATTCATAAAAACTTATCTAAAAGGTTGAAAGAGAACAAAAAAAAAAAGGTAAAAATTAACTCGGTCCTTGGCAGTTAGTGAGCTACCGTTCAATTACTTGGTCATTGATATTTTTTCTATCAAATGTTCAAAGTTCAGCAAGGAGGCTAATGTCATTTTCAGGTCATTGGGACACAGTTTCAACCCTCCTCGTTATTGGGCCTCAAGCTTCAGAATTGTGTCCAATCAAAAATCCACACTCAGCCCGCTGGCCCAAATAAGTTCTTGAAGACAATCTGGTATTCTGGTGCCCGACTCCAACCACATGTTTCAAGTCAGACTGGTGGTGCAAGGTTGCCAGCTAGCTCCTCCCTCATTCTTCACTCTTCAATAATGGCATATGCTCTCTACTCAGCTCCTTCAAGTTCCTTCAAGGCCACCCCACAACCAGGTCTCTCTAATTTTTTGGCATGTTCCTTATTAGAATTGAGTTGTTATGTCAATGCCTCAATGCTATTTACCTATTTTGTATAGGCAAGCATATCAGTAATCAGAAGCTCATTAGAATAAACTACTTGATCCAAAATTGCCCTGCTGCTAAAGGCTTCAATGTTAAAGCTAAGGTAAACTGACCTAAATACAAATTAGAATTCATGATATCATTTTGATGCATAGACACTAGACAAGTATTGTGCCATTATGATATTGCTCAGGTGTACTGAGATGGAATTTGTTTGGTGTTTTGAATCGCATAGGCTGCAAAAAGTGATGAAAGCACAAAGCGAAACAGCATGGTTTGTTCTGATTGTGAGGGAAATGGTGAGCTGACAGTTAGTTACCACAACAGATAGCAAGAATGTAATGTATAGGGAGAAAATCTTATTCTGTGTTTGCCAATTGTATTAATTAGGTGCAGTTCTCTGCTCTCAATGCAAAGGGAGTGGAATAAACTCCGATGACCTGTTTGGTGGACGGTTCAAAGCTGGGGATTCATGTTGGCTTTGCGGGTAACCATGACTAAGATATAGTATCTACCATGTATTAGCTCGTATGTAGGGAAGTATTCTCATGTCAAATCATGTTATATATGTTGCTGAACTCTGAGTTTGAACTACTAATAATGTCTTGTTCTTTTTAATTTTAGATTCAAATTTATACTTGCATAACAATATAACATGTCATATATCTTGCAAGAGACCGGCCATTACCTAAATATTCGAGGAAATCTGTTGGTAGCTATTTACTCTTGCTTGTTCTTTTTTCCTTGTAGTGGCAGAAAGGAAATGTTGTGTGGAAATTGCAACGGAGCCGGCTTTCTTGGAGGTTTCATGAGCACTTCTGATACCACGGCCGAATGAGCTGGTCACTGTCAGGTGCAGGCCTCTTCTAGCTGGACTAATTGTATGCTTATGTACATTAATTGAAATATGTAGTGTTATAGTCTTCTTAATATTGATTCCTTAATTTGCAGTATATATGCCAATGATCTTGTAGGCTGTCAGTACTTGCTATGAGACGAAATTTTTTAATTGGAAATTCATATAATTATATGGATTGGCATCTTCAGTGTTGCATACATGATACATATGAACAAGATTTACTAAATTCATAAAGAACTAGAAGGCTTTCCTATCGCCATTATTTTTCATATGGTTTCATTACATATCCTAGTAATGGTCATCTGAAATAGCAGCTAATAGTTCCAAATGAAATCATTCATGTTTTTCTGAAGCAAACGGGTTGCCTCACAATCGGGTTTGAAAACATGAAATACATGGGACTCATTCTCAGCCTCAACTAGCTTCACCTCAACTCCTTTTCTCTGCAAAAACTCTGCATACATTACACCTCTTTCTTTCAAAAAATCCAGTTCAGCAACATAAACCGTCACAGCAGGAAACTCGTTGCGCCATTGCGTTACAGACAGTTCTGTCTTGTCAAAGTTACATCCAAAATAGTCGCGATTGGAGCCCTCAGGCATACTAAGTCTCCAGAACATGTCATTGCTTGCCACATTCCCAACTGCCTCTTCATCTGTTGACATCTCTTTCTCAGTTCTCCTTTCACTCCCAAAATAAGGATGTATCAACAACAGTCCTCTTATCTTGACATGAATGAGGGAATTGTGCATAGTTTTCACAGCAACATTGTGTGCTATGTTCCCTCCAGCACTGTCACCAGATAGGAAAACCCGGGAGAGGTCAGCCTTGTTCAGCCATGGATCACAGCTTGCCTGGTGACGAAGCCAAACAAGTGATTCATAACAGTCTTCATAAGGTATTGGAAGCCGGTTCTCTGGAGCCAAACGGTAGTCAATTGAGAGAACAATCGATTGGGATGCAACAGATAAGTCTCCTAGGAAATGATGGTAACCAATCCATGTGGTTGAGCCAATGCAGAAGCCTCCACCATGAAAATAAACGACAACTGGAAGCTTACTAGAGGATGTTGGATCGCAAGGAATGAAGATCCTCCCTGTAATTGGTTTCGACGAGTCGATGACAACATCCTTGAACTTGTATCCATTGGAGGGTTCTGATGAGGCCGTGACTATCCCGGGGGAAAAGCGTTTCACAGTTCCATCAGAAAAGACTTGGAGAAAGTCTGGTGATTCTTCAACTACAAACATTTTTGTTGGAATAGGGAGGGTCATAGTTTGTGGGGGTTTATATAGTCACCAAAAGGAATCAGAATTTACATAATGTACTAGAGTTGATTTGATGTTAGGTTTCTCATGTAACTTGCATTCCATGATAAAAACAAGTCTCTATAATGGTTGGTAGAAAGTAGAATGGTTTTAGTCATCAAAGAGTGCATTATGTAGGATTGTAGGTTGTGGTCTCAACCTCTCCCAAGTCTCAACTCTCAACTACTTCCGATGGTAAAACTTCCATTTGGATAAGTACATTATTTACCACCAACTACAAACAACGACTCCGTGGCCCAATGGATAAGGCGCTGGTCTACGAAACCAGAGATTCTGGGTTCGATCCCCAGCGGAGTCGTTACAGTTTTTTCTATTTTTTTTTTTCCACACTTCTTTTTTCTCTTGCTTACACCAAAACTAAAAAATCTTACAGAAGTTCATCCAAAATAAATTCCTATAGAATAAGGAAAAAAAACATCAACGTTAAACACAAGGATTTGGAGTTGATCATCCATCTATTGAGAGGCTATCTCGCATTTGACATTCAGAAAAGCAAACTCAGTCATGGTGATTTACAATGACTAAATGCAGAGGGGATGAATCACAAAGGGTCCATCCTTTAGTTTTTTTCCTAAGCATACAATAGGTAGATTATCTACCAGCTTAAAATCCTCAATAGCAAGAGTAATCTTTCATCCAAATTTTCATTTGGCTTCTTGTTGTAAAACATGTATGTTCTTTGAATCCTCCTCCACCAAATTTATTTGCAAAGGGGGCAATGAAAATGCACTCACAGTTGAGCTTCCACTTCGAATATCCTTCAAGACACGCAATGCGGTTTCAGTCTGCTTCCCGTACACGCTCTCCAATTGCTTTATTTCTGCAAGTTCTATAGGAGCTTTCAGTACAATTTCTCTAGTTTCAGTCACAGGCTCAGAGTCGCACTGTTCTTCTGCTTTGGCTGCTTCAGATGGACCTGATGGGTCATTCCTGGAGAAGACGTGATCAAGCATCCCCTCACACTCCTTCACGAGCTTATCGAGTACCTCAGTACTGAAGAATGGCTGTTGCATGACCCGTTGGACAAAGGGAAACCGAATGAGAACACCAGTTCGCTTGTCATGTTTCTTCAGAATCTTCAATAGTCCTGTTGACAGAAAGCAGACACACCAAAAGAAAGCAAATGAAAAAACAGATATCAGACTTTAACACATGGAGAGAGAAAAAAAAGAACATAGAGAAGGTTGACAAGTTGATCCCTCAATCGGGACCATTGTATTTATGTGACAGGTGAAAAACAAGACAAATCATATAGACCACAGAAGAAAGCAATATGTTCTCCTATCAATCAAAGATGTATGCCTCATTCAAACTTAAACTATAACGTCAATTTTTTCAACATATAAAGATGACTACCTGTATAGTTGAGTGCACTGTAGTTCTCTAACAAAACCATCTCTCCATGAAAATCAACTATTTCTCTCCCTACTCTCATCAACTCCTCATTTGAATCTTTGGCTTCTGCCACCCTATCCTGTAGCTCCTGCATTTACAAACAGACCAACAAAAAAAGTATAAGAAAACAAATCTTCACCAATTGCCAGGGAATTCAGTAATAGCTAACGCCTCAAACAAACAATTAATGAATTAATGGGAACAGTGCAGGAACAAATAAGCACATTTGCACCTTTACTAAGAGTATATAACATCCATTATTTCACATTCAACACATAGTTGTCTTGTCCAGTTTCAGACTCTAGTAAAAAAAAAATATGAGTGGGGCAGTGCATTATCCAATGGCAAACAGAGCTTCACATGGATAAATAACATGGTAATGGTGCTTACCGCCAAACAAGGACAAGAGACTCAAAAGGAAAGCGGAAAAGAGGAAACCAAAACATACTTCAAGAAGCGCATAGATATACTGCATTTTAGAGGACAAGAAGATCCAAACAACTAAAAACTGGAGGCCCGTATGGAAAACAGCTATCTGTCAGTAACATAAAAGCTTCAAACTGAAATTCAGAATTCTTTTTGGTAATCTGACATCATCACTAAGGGCAAAAGCTACGGCTTCATGAAAGTTATCACATAACACACAAATCTTTCCCAAAAGGTTTATCAGTAACTTCGGAAAACCCAAGTTAAAAGATCACTGGCCATTCAATAATAACAATAATAAATGCTTAAAGATGCGATCACATTACTACCCAACACCACAAAAACTAAATTTTGCATTTGTTTAACATATTTTTTCCCCATATAGTTTCTAAGATTACACAATGCACTCAAAACACATACAAAGTTGAATCTGATTTCCAATACCAAGTATTCAATCCACGGAAACTAACTATACTCTTTTCACCTGCGAAAGCCTACAGATTCCAGCTGAATACTAAACAAAACACGTCGCTTGAAGGAGCTTACACTTGATTAAAACTTAAATATTACCATCCTTGCTTACATTTGCTTCTAAATTATGTGTTACATTGCTTTTGTATTGCAGAGCCTAAACACTCTTGAACAATCGCAGGTTTTCCTATTCAGATTAGCACATAAATCAAGATTAAAGAAGACTACACAGAAACGCATGGACTTTTCAACCAAGCGATTAAATCAATCAATTCTTGAACAATTTCTCATGCTCTATAAATCGAATTGCTTTATTCAATTAAAGAAAATTAGGATTGAATTACCTTCCATCTAATCACGTACTCTTCTTCTTTCTCCTCAAAAAACGAATTGAACTTGTCCATTTCATTCTCCAACAACCTCACGAAATCAGCGACCTCCTTGGACACGTCACCGCCCTCGTCGTCCGCGCGCGCCTCGTCGTCGGACAATCTCGGCCGTTTACTCGGCGGCTTGTCGCCGTCTTTGGGATAGATCAGCTTCAATTGCTTCTTGAGGTCCTTGTAGGACAAGAACTTGTCCCGCCATTCCGGCAAGGCCTCCTCGACCAGGATGCCGAGGCTCTTCGAGAACTTCATGATTCCGAGATTTGGAGCTTTCCGGTGAATTGACGGTTGTGAGGCAACGACGTTTTGGGGGTGTGAAAATTAAGAGAGAGAAGGGAGAAGGGAGAGAGACGGAGGTTAAAGTAGCGTGGGAATGAGAATATTCGTCAAGTGTGGCATATTCTTTTCTTTTTCTCTGGTTTGTAGTGGGAATATTCTCGTGGGTTTGACTAAGAAAACGATGTTTATATGGTCATTTTTTTTTTCTTTTTATATATTTTTTTGGATAAAGTTCAGGCCACACAGACTTTCTAGCACCAAATAAGAAAACAAAATCATCGAGCTAATTTGAAAAGAAAATAAAAATGCAGTGAACGAGTATATCGTATAATTTATATTTTACGATTAAGACAAAAGTCATATTTATCCAAATATACTAAAGCTATACTACATTTAACAATAATTGTATGTTGAGTGAATGATT
This sequence comes from Fragaria nilgerrensis, assembly GCA_010134655.1. Taxonomy (NCBI): domain Eukaryota; kingdom Viridiplantae; phylum Streptophyta; class Magnoliopsida; order Rosales; family Rosaceae; genus Fragaria; species Fragaria nilgerrensis. The sequence continues at coordinate 27,294,885 of CM020978.1, read as the reverse complement.
ATATTATATCAGATCCAAAAAATTGCATGTAAGATTAAGAGTTTTACATGTATAAAATTTCAAGATCTTGATTGTAATTTGAGCTACATGTTTTTGTTTGATTAGTTAGTTAGCTGCTCTCAGTAATTTACAAATATGTTCGGTTTACATTTTAGATATGTTTCTAAATTATCCGAATTTACAAACTGAAAATTTGTGGGATTTTCACAATTTAAAAACTATGCTTGAAGTCTTGAACTACCATGATCATCTTTCCCCGTTTCTTCTCTCTTGGGTCTGATTTAGTGATTGAAATGATTTCTTTTTTTGTTTGGGCCTTGCGACAATTTGTGGTATTTTTGGGCTCCTCCCTGCTTTGACTTTTGGTCTATTGTAGGTCTTGTCAAATCACCTTTTTATTCCCTCTTTAAAAACAAGAGCTTTATTCTGGGAAAAAGAAGACAAAAAAAAAGACCAGAGCGGATGGGAAATATCAGTCACACTGATTGATCCACTTCCCGTCTAGTCATAATTGACAAAAGCGGGAAATAAAGCAGTTAACAGAACCAAAGGGTTTTGGTCTTTCAATCTTCCACAACACGCTTCTGGAGTCTCTGACACTCACACTCTTTCTCACTCTATTCATCACAAAGTCTCCAACAGGTCAGTTGTGCCTTTCTTCTTTCTTCTTAGTTCTGGGTTAATATTTGATTCTTAGTTGAGGAACTGTGCGATAAAGTCTTAATCTTTCCGGATCATATTGATCAGATGGTATGCACTTGAAATTAAAGATCAAATCTTTCTTCTTTTCAATTGGATTTTTGGTTTTGCAAGTATGATTCTTGATTCTGTGCAGATTGAAGCTTTGTTGGTTCTGATCACTAGTGGGTATATAGTTTGTTGGGCTACAGATTATGTAGTTTTGATGGTTGGATTAGGGTTAATTTGGATGATGTTTTAATGGGTATATGATTGTGTTATGCTTCAGGCCTTCAGCTTTCATTGACTTGGTTTAGCATCTTGCGTTCTGTTTGATTTCGTCTTTGATTAGAATTCAGAACCCTGATCACTGTGTGTATATTCACATCATTACTCTTTACCTGCATTTGTATTGTATTTAATAAAGATGATGAGGGCTTGAATCCTGCCTTCAACAATGAACGAAATGGTTGCAAGGTTCTTAATCATGGTAGTAATTCTATCTACTGTAAGCATGGATTTTCATGGATTCGGGTACAATTACTTTGTGTTATGTTTATAAGGGTTTTGCCATATAGACAATGCAGGACATAAGGTTGAACTTTTTACTGGTGTTTGTAAGTGTTTTGGTGGGATATTGTGAATCTTAACCGTATTGCCATATTTTGCTTAAACAGATGTTTGTTGCTAATATTTTATTTTCCTTTGATAGGGGAAGATGGAATTGGAAGAAAGGGAGAATGACACAGTGGTAACTCAAGTCAGCTTTGGTGGATTTGGAAGTTATGTTACGGCAAAAGAACTTGTAAGCTACTTGGAAGATGAAATTGGGCTTGTATTTAGGTGTCGTCTGAAAACTTCTTGGACCCCTCCAGAGTCTGTTCCGAATTTTGAGATCAGTGATGCTGCAGATATTGAAACTACAGATGATTATAAAAAGGTTGAGCCACATGCATTTGTGCATTTTGCTTCGCCTGAGTCAGTGACTGCTGTTATGGATGCTGTTGGGCGTTGTCAACTCTTTTTCAACAACCAAGCACTGAAAGCAAGTTTGGGCCCTGAGAATTTATTCAACATGAACAAGAGGAGGAGGAGGACTAAAGTTCCATTCAAGTTAGCTGATGTGCGTCTTGAGATTGGAAGTTTAGTTCGCCTAGATGAGTTCTTTGTTGCTTGGAAGGGACCAGATCATGGGGTTGATTTTGTTGTGGATCCTTTTGATGGGACATGCAAGTTTTGTTTCAGAAGAGATACTGCCTTTTCATTTAAAGGGTTGAATAAGCATGCTGTGATAACATGTGATTTTATGGCGGAGTTCCAGGTAAGAGAAATCAGTGAATTCAAACACTACACTGAGCCATTATATCATGTGCTTCTGTTGAGGCTGGTTTCATCACCTTGGGTTTCATATCGAACTGCTGATGATGATATTGATCAATCAGTTCTATTTGATTTATTGGATGACGATGATCCTTGGATCAGAACCACAGATTTCACTCCTACTGGGGCAATTGGGCGTTGCAATTATTACAGAGTTTTAATCCCACCACGGCATGGTGCTAAGTTGAAGAAGGCCATGATTTATCTTAAAGAAAGAAGGGTGCAAGAGGTGTTTATCAAAAAGCCACCTAGGATTCAGGATGAACCTGGTTTTGGAATTCCCATGTCAGATCCTTTCTTCTCTATTCATTACCAGAAAAATATTTCCTTTGATATATTGTTCTTGGTCAATGCAGTAATGCACAGGGGCATTCTAAATCAGCACCAGTTGTCAGACAGCTTTTTTGATTTGCTGAGAAACCAACCAGAGGAGATCAATGTGGCTGCATTGAAGCACTTATGTTCATACAAACACCCAGTTTTTGATGCCTCTAAAAGGCTGAAGCTTGTCCAAGAATGGTTGCTGAGAAACCCCAAGCTGATCAAGAATCCCAAACGGTTGGATGATATTGCTGAAGTTAGGAGGTTGGTGATTACCCCAACTAAAGCCTATTGTCTTCCACCAGAGGTTGAACTGTCCAATAGGGTTCTTAGAAAATATAAAGAAGTTGCTGATAGGTTTTTAAGGGTTACCTTTATGGATGAAGGAATGCAAACAATGAATTCCAATGTTATGAATTCTTATGTTGCTCCTATTGTGAAGGAAATTACAGAAAACACTTTCCCTCAGAAAACAAAAGTGTATGTAAGGATTCGGGCCATTTTGATGAATGGATTTCATTTATGCGGTCGTAAGTACTCATTCTTGGCCTTCTCATCCAATCAACTGAGGGACCGTTCTGCCTGGTTTTTCGCTGAAGACAAGACGATCAGTATACAAGGAATCAAAAATTGGATGGGAAGGTTTACAAACAGAAACGTTGCAAAGTGTGCTGCTAGGATGGGTCAGTGCTTTTCGTCTACATATGCAACAGTAGAAGTTCCATCAACCCAGGTCAATCCTGAACTTCCAGATATTGAGAGAAATGGATACATCTTTTCTGATGGTATTGGTAGGATCACCCCAGACCTTGCAATGGAAGTTGCAGAGAAACTGAAATTGGACAGAGATCCACCTTCTGCATATCAAATTAGATACGGAGGCTGTAAAGGGGTTGTTGCTTGTTGGCCACCGACAGGTGATGGCTTCCGGCTTTCTTTGAGGCATAGTATGAACAAATTTAAATCAGACCATACTACATTGGAAATATGTTCATGGACTAGGTTGCAGCCAGGTTTCCTAAACAGGCAGATTATAACATTGCTTTCAGCACTTGACGTTCCAGATGAAATATTCTGGACAATGCAGGAGACAATGGTTTCCAAATTAAAGCAGATGCTGGTGGACACGGATGTGGCATTTGACGTTCTCACTGCGTCCTGTGCTGAGCAAGGAAATTCTGCAGCTATTATGTTGAGTGCAGGTTTCAAGCCCCAGACAGAACCACATCTGAGAGGCATGTTAACGTGTATACAAGCCGCACAGCTTTGGGGACTTAGGGAAAAGACCAGGATTTTTGTTCCTTCTGGGAGATGGCTTATGGGCTGTTTAGATGAGTTAGGGGTACTTGAGCAAGGCCAGTGCTTTGTCCAAGTGTCTACGCCATCGCTGGAAAACTGTTTTGCAAAGCATGGCTCTAGGTTTGATCAGACAGATAAAAATCTTCAAGTAATAAAAGGATTCGTAGTGGTCGCAAAGAATCCTTGCCTTCATCCAGGAGATATCAGAATTCTTGAAGCAGTTGATGCACCTGGTTTACACCACTTGCATGATTGCCTTGTTTTCCCTCAGAAAGGTTATAGGCCGCACACAGATGAAGCTTCTGGAAGTGACCTAGATGGGGACCTGTACTTTGTCACATGGGATGAAAATCTCATTCCCCCACGTAAGAAGAGCTGGCAACCTATGGAGTATGAACCTGCAGAAGCGAAACTTTCAGGGCGTAGTGTCACTAGCCAAGTAATTACCTGACCCTTACTATCGTTTTCCCTGAAATTTTGAAACATGATTAATCTCTCTCTGTTTTTTTTAAGTACATCTCCCTTCCTCCAACAAGAAAACTCTAACTAACATTAGTAAGATACATCTGCAATATTTGTTATTTGGTATTAGTCATGTTAATCTGCTATGGGGTGACTCGCATTTAATGTATATTATATATATATATATATAGAGAGAGAGAGAGAGAGAGAGATATTATCAGGTCCAAATATCCTTATTTATTCAAAAGGTACGGATTTTCTTAATTGACACATTTTTAGATCATATTTTCTCATCTTAACCATTCACATTGTAGGTATATATGAGTAGATCATCTCTACAAATTTTCAGCCAAATTGATAATCGTTAAGGTATCAAAACTATATGATTACAATGAACGAACCAAATTTATTCACCATGAACCGTTCGTGTAATTCACAATTTTGAATACCTTAATGATTATCAATTTGGCTAAAATTTTGTAGAGATGATCTACTCATATATACCTAAAAGATGAATGGTTGAGATGAGAAAATATGATCGAAAAGAATGTCAATTAAGGAAATCCGTACCTTTTGAATAAATAAGGAGGTCCGTATCTGAAAAGGCCTGATATAGAGATATTATCAGGTCCAAATATCCTTGATTCATTCAAAAGGTACGGATTTTTTTAATTGAACCACTTTTCGGTCATATTTTTCGATCATAGCCAACTAGCATCTAGATATATATGACATGATCATCTCTGCAAAATTTCAGCTAAATTGGTGATCGTTAAGGTGTCGAAACTATAGAGTACAATGAGCGAACCAAATCTGTTCAACCGGAACCGCTCGTGTAATTCAAAGTTTTGAATACCTTAATGATTATCAATTTGGCTGAAATTTTGTAGAGATGATCTACTCATATATACTTAAAAGATGAAAAAATATGATCAAAAAGTAGGTCAATTAAGGAAATCCGTACCTTTTGAATAAATAAGGAGGTTTGTGTATATATATATATATATATATATATATATATATACACAAACCTCCTTATTTATTCAAAAGGTACGGATTTCCTTAATTGACCTACTTTTTTATCATATTTTTTCATATGTGTGTGTGTGTGTGTGTGTGTGTTAGTAAACTGTCCGTGAACATTAAGTGATGTCTACCTTTTGCATTTAAAGATATGTCATATGGGATTGTTCTAAACCTGATTTTAGGCACAATTGATGACATACTGTTAGGGTATCTTGAAATATAGTTGTCAGTCTACCATAATTTCTGAGAGTTTAAGTTGTTTAGAGGTAGAATTCCATTTATCTATATGCTAATGTTTCTCCTCACATGTAGAATTCAATTTATATTGGAAGCTGCAGTTTTAACTTTCAAGGACATTAAACTCAACATCTTCTACTCTGATACCATGTTTTTTTTTTTTTTTTTTTTTTTTTTTGGGAAATATGCTGGTACCATGTTAGATTTGTCTGTTTACCACTGTTCCTTGAAACTGTAGACTATTAAGAGGGGTCAGAATTATTTAAATTCTAACAATATGAATTGTCAGTAGATTGAGTCAGTAAACTTTTGCAACTTCTTGAAATATGACAAAATTCTTAACAATTGTCTCATGTAAGATTTAATATGATAATATGATTTTGGTTAGTTCTTGATTTAGTAGGTTTTACATTCTAATGCATTTGCATTTTCCTTGGGTTTACTTTGGAATCCCAAGTTTGCCACAGAATTATTCTAACTCGTCTTCGTGTTTATCCCACAGGATTTGATTGAGTTTTTTGTGAGAAACATGGTGAATGAGAACCTGGGAGCGATATGCAATGCCCATGTGGTTCATTCTGACCGCAGTGAATATGGAGCTTTCGATGAGAATTGCCTCAAACTAGCAGAGTTAGCAGCTGTAGCAGTTGATTTTCCCAAAACTGGGAAGATTGTTACAATGCCACCACACCTAAAGCCAAAGCTGTACCCAGATTTCATGGGAAAACAGGACTACCAGTCGTATAAGTCCAATAAAATTCTAGGGAGACTCTATCGCAAGATTTGCGATGCCTATGATGAAGATGTGGCAACCTGTTCTGAGCAAAATCATGTTCCCAGTGACGTCAAATATGACATGGATCTGGAGGTTTCGAAAGCCGCAGATTTCATAGCTGATGCTTGGGAGAGAAAGTGCTCCTATGATAGTCAGCTACAGGGTCTAATGACACAGTATAAAATTATGAGGGAAGAAGAGATTGTCACAGGGCATGTTTGGTCAATGCCCAAGTATACCAGCAGGAAGCAAGGAGAGCTGCAGGAGCGGTTGAAGCATTCTTACAGTGCTCTCAAGAAAGAGTTCAGGCAGTTTTTTGAGAAGATGGACACGGGTTTTGAGTCGCTGACTGATGATCAGAAAAATAGTTTTTATGAGCAGAAGGCATCAGCTTGGTACCAGGTGACTTACCACCCTGATTGGGTGAAAAAGTCACTCGATTTGCATGGGCCAGATGGTCCAGGAGATGTGGTGATGTTGAGCTTTGCCTGGATTGCAGCTGACTACCTTGCTCGGATCAAGATCAAGCGCCGTGAAGTGAGTAATATCGACCCTAAGAAGCCGATCAACGTTTTGACGAAGTACCTTGCTGATAGGATATGACCAGCACCTGAAGTCCTTGGGAGTCGCCTCCAGGTTTTGTTAAACTTCATGGTGGCAAGGCCATTCTGCCATTTTTATGCGTCTGCTTTTATGTTAGCTTTCTGCTTATATTTTCCTTGTGAAATGGGACACAAGTCATTGTTTTCTAGCTACATTATGGTCTTTGTACCTGACAGTAACTTACTTTACTCCTTTTCTTTTTTTTTTTTTGAAAAGCGGTAAACGTTACTCCTTATTTTTAGCTAATTATGTAATTATTAATTACAAAATTAATTGTAAAAAAAAATTAACAAAAGTTTCAAAAAAAAAAAAAAAAAAAACAAATTAAACACAGAAATAGAAAGAATATCCGATAAAAAAAAGAAATAGAAAGAATATAAAAAATCAAGAATCAATCTCAAAATTACCCATAACTGCCCTCTAAGTGGATCCATTGGGTGGTTACTCTTAGATTTACTTCCCTAAATAAAGGGGATGCAGCAGTTTTGAGTCTCCCGAACTCTATAGGAAAAGGAATTCTCAACCGTTTAGGATCCTCTCGACCGTATGGTGTATTTAAAGCCATCTGATCTTAATCATCCACATCCATGTAGGGAAGACTCTGCATACTACACACACCCACAACAATCTGTTAAACAAATCCAAGGGAAGTTACAGACAAGAAATAAATAAGAAGCGCAATCATAGAGAGTTGACCCCTTGAGAATAGCGATTGACAGGATTTGAATGAAGGCTTATCTCTTCATGGAATCACATCATCTCTTGAACTATGGCTCCCAACCAACACTAGGCCTAGGGTCTTGTTCAATGGAATCGATCCATCCACGCTACACCTACCTAAACAACTCTAGTTGTGCGATGGGGGATCCTTATTATTCTCTAGGGCTTTGTGAAACTGAAACCCTATTCAGGCTTTACGATGTGCGTGTCGAGATCGGAAGCCTTGTTCGGCAATACAAAGATGAGTTCTTGGTTGCCTGGGAAGGACCCCCTGAAGGAGTTGCCTTTACTGTGGACCCTTCTAGTAGGACTTGCAGGTTTTGCTTGACACAAAACACCGCCGTATCCTATAGTGGTAGGAGAAACAAGCGTGTGAGGACCTACTGTGATTACAAAGTGGAGTTTTTGATTAGGGACATATGTGAGTACATTTGTTTTGAAAACAAGGAGATGGATTTTGTGATTCTGTTGAGGCTGTCTTCGTCTCCGTTTGTTTGGTGCAGGTCTCCTGATCATGAGAGTTGGAGTAGGACTACTGATTTCACTGCGAGTGGCGCCATTGGGAGGAGTAATGTCTACAAGTTTGTGATCCCTCGGCGCTATGTCGCCGAGTGGAACAAGGCCACTGATTATCTTAGACAACTGAGGGTGATGAAGTTTGATGTCAGATGGCCACTTGTGATTGAGAAGGAGCCGTATTTCAGGATGCCTAGTTCTAGTTTTTTCTACTCTATTGGTAACAAATTTGAAATTTGCTTCGAGATTATCTTCTTGGTTAATGCTGTGATACACAAGGGAATTCTTAATCAGCATCAGTTGTCAGACTCAGACGGGTTCTTCGATTTACTGAGAAGCCAATCAAAGGATGTCAATGTGGCTGCATTGAACTACTTGTACTCTTGTAGCCGTCGTCCCGTGTTTGATGCCTGCCAGAGGCTGAGAGATCTGCAAGACTGGTTTGTGGCAAATCCTGAGCTTTTCAACCGTCCTAAAAGGTTGGATCATCTTGCTCATGTTAGGAGGTTGGTCATTACCCCAACCAGAGCCTATTGTATTCCACCAGAGGCTCAACTGTCCAATAGGGTTCTTAGAAAATACAAAGTCATAGGTGATCGGTTTTTAAGGGTTACTTTTATGGATGAAGGAATGCAGACTATTTACTCCAATTCTATGAATTCTTATGTGTATAATTCCTGCCCTCAGAGAACAAAAGTATCCGGAAGGGTTGAAGCCATTCTGAAAAATGGATTTGACTTTTGCGGCCGAAAGTACTCTTTCTTGGCCTTCTCATCCAATCAATTGAGGGAGCGTTCAGCCTGGTTTTTTGCTGAATGCAAGAGCACTACAATCCGCGACATCCAAACATGGATGGGGAAGTTCAAGAACAGAAATGTTGCAAAGTGTTCTGCTAGAATGGGTCTGTGCTTTTCATCTACATATGCAACGGTAGAAGTTCCATCAAGCAAGGTTAATCCAGGGCTCCAAGATATTGAGAGGAATGGATACAACTTTTCAGATGGGATTGGTAAGATTACCCCTGATCTTGCAATGAAAGTTGCAAAGAAACTGAACTTGGACGGTGATCCTCCATGTGCATACCAAATTAGATATGCTGGCTTTAAAGGGGTTATTGCTTGTTGGCCAAGCGAAGGGGATAGATTCCAGCTCTCTTTAAGGCGTAGCATGAACAAGTTCAAATCGCAACATACTACGCTGGAAATTTGTTCTTGGGCTAGGTTGCAGCCGGGTTTTTTAAACAGGCAGATTATAACATTGCTTTCAACACTGGATGTTCCAGATATGGTTTTCCGGAGAATGCAGCAGCAAATGCTTTCCAACTTAAAACTGATGTTCATAGACATGGATGCTGCATATGATGTTGTCACAGCTTCATGTGGTGAACAAGGAAATGCAGCAGCTATAATGCTGAGTGCAGGCTTTACCCCGCACTCAGAACCTCATCTGCACGGTATGTTAACATGTATACGAGCCGCGCAGCTTTCTGGCCTCCGAGAAAAAGGTAGGATTTTTGTACCCTCTGGGAGATGGCTTATGGGCTGTCTAGATGAGCTAGGGGTACTTGAGCAAGGTCAGTGCTTTATCCAAGTGTCTAACCCGTCACTTGAAAACTGTTTTGCTAAGCATGGCTCTAGGTTTTCTCATGTAGAGAAAAACCTTCAAGTAATTAAAGGATTAGTTGTGGTAGCAAAGAATCCATGTCTTCATCCAGGCGATATAAGGATTCTTGAAGCAGTTGATGCCCCAGGTTTACACCATTTACATGATTGCCTTGTTTTCCCTCAGAAGGGTTATAGGCCACACTCGAACGAAGCTTCTGGAAGTGATCTGGATGGGGACCTGTACTTTGTCACATGGGATGAAAATCTTATTCCCCCAAGTATGAAGAGCGAGGAACCTATGGACTTTGATGCAGCAGAAGCCAAAAATTTGGACCGTCCTGTCACTAACCAGGACATTATAGAGTTTTTCGTGAGAAACATGGCGAATGAGAACCTGGGAGCAATATGCAATGCACATGTAGTTCATGCTGACAGGAGTGAAGACGGGGCTAAGGATGCCAACTGCATTAAACTAGCAAAGCTAGCAGCACTAGCAGTTGATATGCCTAAAACCGGGAAGATTGTTACAATGCCACCACACCTTAGACCAGAGTCGTACCCAGATTTCATGGGGAAAGAGGGCTTCAACTCTTACATGTCAACTAAAATCTTGGGAGAACTCTATCGCCAGATCACAGATGCCTATGATGAAGATATGGCAACCTCTGTCAAGCTAGGTTGTACGTATGATAGCCATTTGGTGGTTCCAGGAGCGCAAAATATCATCCCAGAAGCATTGGAGAGAAAGCGCTCTTACGATTTTCAGCTGAAGGCTCTAATGGGACAGTATAATGTCTTGAGGGAAGAAGAGATTGTTACTGGGTATATCTGGTCAATGCCGAAGAGCAAAAAGCGAGGGGAGCTCCAGGACCAGCTGAAGCAGGCTTACAGTGCTCTTAAGAAAGAGTTCAGGGAATGTTTTGAGAGGATTGATGGAGATTTCAAGTCAATGAGTGATGATCAGAAGAATTTTATGTATGAGCAGAAGGCATCAGCTTGGTACATGGTAACTTATCACCCTAAGTTGGTGGAAAAATCACTCTATTTGCAACGGCCAGATGGTCCTGGAGATGTGCCGATGTTAAGCTTTGCCTGGATTGCAACTGACTACCTTGCTCGGATCAAGATCAGGCGTAGTGGAGTGGAAAAGATCAACTCTAGAAAGCCAATCAACACTTTGAGAAGGTACCTCGCTGATAGGATAGGGACAGGAATTTGAAGTTTATGAGAGTTGTCTCCTGTGACTTGTCAAACTTCAAGGCTGCAAGGCTATTCTGCCATTTAATTAGGTCAGCTCTTATCTTTTTCTGCTGAGATTTCCTGCTGAATGTGATCAATTTTAGCTAAGATTTTCTTGCTTGCTCAGTTGCTCGGGACGTAATCTGTTCCGAGAATTAGAAATTTGTGAGTATCACTAGATTAATGCTTATGAAACTCCAAGTTCCCTAATAAGGTGTTTTTTGTGCTTTGTTCTGATATTTATGTTAATTCATAGTAGGGGATCAGATTTTACATGAGCTGTGCAACACTTCCATGAATAGACCGACCTCCTTGTGACTTTTATAGTTTTATTGCAGACTGCTAAATTACATGTGCTTCTGCTAGTGTAATATTCTAAACATGATATAGTACAAGATTCAGAATTTCAGATTTCTAAAAGAATATTTACTCAGGTAAAGGTAGAACAGAACATATATCGATCATTTGAAGATATGGTAGCACAACAACTTTCTTGTTTAACAAGGAACTGATGTAGGACCTGAAGTCTTAAGTATATATGAGGTCTGGGTAATCTAGCCATCTAGGTATCATGTTGGTAATGTCTTGTTGTTGGGAGCCTAATCAAAATCAGATTTCTTAATCTGGTCTCCTGCTAGAAGCCTATAACGTATGGTTCCTTTCAAATCAAAAGCTCGATAACGAGTTGTAATCTTTCCTGTAATTATCGAGTTTTTTTGTTCTTAATCCATCACTTTGTTCCATAACTTCACTGATCTATACATGATCTGTGATATCCGTGATACACCCTACCCTCTATTAGTTAGGACTGCAAAGTCACTGTCACATCTCTATCAACTGCCATCGTATATATCACATGCACTGAAATTAGTCCAGTAGTAAAGACTGTCATGTGATGTAAGTTTGGTGGCAACAATGTCTTCAAGTCTTAGTCTCCCCTTGATGTGTGGAGCATTCATCACTCAACCACTGAGGGGGAGCCTCTTCAAGACTACCTCAATTTCCTAACAGGTTTTCGTCATCGTACGGAAATCAAAGAACAAGTCATGTGGTCTGAATTCATTATCTCAACAATGTTAAGTTATTCAGTTTTCTGCCTTGATCTTCAGTCCAGCTTCTTTGATGATTGGCGATTGCAGTAATTACATCCCTACATTCTGGTTGAGAGTTCTACTCCCATCATTTCCTTCTCTTCAGGTCAATGTGTTCAACCCTTTTCCCAAGTAAAGAGATAACCTTTTTACTATCCTAATTTACTCTAAATTGCTTGAACGTACTTGTGCTCTTTTCAATATATTTAGCATAGTTCACAGGACTCTAGTACCTATATTTCATTTTCATTCCCAAATTTCATTTATTTTTCATTTCCTAGGTATACAAGATTTTTGCTACTTTTATGGCAATCATGGTATCTTCAGATACGCATATATCTTATGAGATATTATTGTATCTGTATATGCAGGAAACCAGACCCCATGAACATATGCTAAAGTTATGTCTTCCAGGCTTCCAGCTGCTACCAGCGTGCTGCTTGGATGTGTCATGTGTGCATCTTAGATATTTCCAAGTTAATATACTGAACTTTATCAATGGATTTTCAGATTTTTTGTGATATTTCTTCTATAATTCCTGGGTCTAATTGGTGACATGAGCTGGGGTGATAATAAACAAAACTGTGATCGCTTCTGGCGTAATAAAAAATTCCAATGAAAGAAAAGAAGAATAAGAAGAATTGTTTAGAACAAGAATATTAACTACAAAATTCTGTGGATAAAAAATTTAATCAGAAGATGGGGGACTTGATAACTAATGAGATGGGGGACTCATCTGTCCTATTGTTGAATCTTGCTTCTTTTTCTTGGATTATCATTGATGGACATTGAACAAGACCATTTTAAAATAACAGATACTTTTCTAGCTTGTTGTGTTTGATGAAATGCAACTGTTAATACGAAATATCTTGGCAATAAGCTCAACATGTCGCTTGAGTTTTGGCCTTATATTCCTACATAGAAAACTCTCAGATAGAGGAAAAATATGCAAGATAGATTGATTATAGTCAAATATACGAAAAATTCCTATTTATAGAAAGTTAGAAACTAATAATATCATAGATGATTCTGCCTTTGGTTTTGTTTTCTCTTCAAATGTTTCTTTGCATTTTCAGTGTTTCCAATTAATTGCATGACAAGTTCATTTAGTTTCTATTACAGAATAGGAGATTTAAATTCAGGATTTCAGGATGTGCGGATAAATATGATTAGTAACCTCTAGCTTACAAGTCCTCATGGTCTGATAAACTGACCTCGCTGATTACAGGTTTATAAATCCAACATCGGGAATATGAGACCTTGCATGTGGGTTAATAAGAGTTTGGGCCACTTTACCAATTACCAATTGGTTTTGGATGTGAACCTCATACTACTTTATCATGGTATCAGAGCGGGTTACTCACGTTCACGTGTGAAGCCCAATGGCCACACGAACTCCACATCACCCAAATGTTGTCCATGTGTTAGGCTTCAAAATTCGTCACACGTGCGGGGGCGTATTGAGATATAAATCTCACATTGAGAATATGGGACATTCCATATACAATCAATGGGATTCATCACTAATAATCTACATTGCACGGAAACGCCAAAACAGTCGCGTTTCCCGTTTCTGAAACGTTTCGGAAACGAAACACACGGAAACGCGTTTCCTGAAAAGCAGTATTTGGAAACGCGTTTCTCCTTCGATGAAAACGCGGTTTTGTAATTACCCTGGAAATGTGGGGGCAAGAAGGACTATTTACCCTACCGAAAGGGATTAGATCCTTCGCTGGAATCGCTGCTCTTTGTCTCCTTTGCGTCTTCGTCTCCGCAACCTCGTCTTCATTCCCTTCTTTTTGGCCTCCTCTTCGTCTCCGTCTCCACAACCTCGTCTTCATTCCCTTCGTTTTGGCCTCCTCTTCGTCTCCTCTGATGTGTCAATCGGGATTAGCTCACGATCAACACTACTCTGCAGATCTCCTCCTCTAAAATTGAATCAGACCAAAGGCTTCTTCCTTCATTGCAGAGCCTTGTTCAGCATCTCGAAGGCTTCATTCACTAGGGTTTCGCCTCTACCTTCTCTCCTTCACCAGTTGTTGGACTCGTTTGCGATTCAGAAAGTTTTTTCTTATTTAATGTGATAATGTCGAAGAATGGTTATGGATTGTTGATGTCTTATAGAATGGTTTTGGTTTGTTAGGTTGTTAGAGTTGCTATGCATTGTTAATGCCTTATAGATGTGGAACAGTTGAAGTTCTTAAGAGCTAGTTGATTGGTATGGACAGTTGATGCCTTATAGATGTGGAACAGTTAAGTTTGTTTAATTTCCGAGCTTGTAGTTCCAATTTTTACACGTTCATTTCTCCAACGTACGTACCAGACTACCAGCTTAATTTCTATCTACCTTAGATGACTCTGATTGATGAACATAGGATTATGCACTATGCAATCAAATCTCTGAAACTTAGAACTTTTGAAATGAATGATTAATATTGATTGATTCTGCTAGGTTTTGTACACGCTAACTTGCATATGATGCATCTATCAGATTGCTACTTCAGTAAACTAATTCTGAAGCTAATGGTGATAGCTAGAATCTATATGTTTCTTATTAAAAGCTGGAATATTAGGGAGGGAGGAAGAGATGAGAGGAATTGATAAGCATGTTGTCTCTGTCCTGTTTGCTAGTGTGCATACATAGCTGCTCTGTTTGCTCATATATTTGCTGGTGTGCATACATAGCTGCTCTGCTCTGGTGTGCATAATTTGGTCTGTGTATTGACATTAGTTTGATTACCTTGTTGATTTAGGAATACTATGCCAAGAGGGAAATATTGAGGAGGATGATGTTGTTGAAGCTTAATTTGACTTATTTGTATTTTAATTTGAGTATTTGAATATGGATCTTTTCTCAAACATTTGTTTGGTTTGGATTTGGCTTTGACTATATGATGAAAAATCTTTGTTATTTGTATTGTAATTTGATTATGCATGCTTATTTGGATTTAGATTGATTATGCATGTTATTTGTATTTTAATTTGTTATTTTTTTAATTATATTTATTATAATAAATATTATATTTATTTTAATTTTGACGTTTCCTTCACGTTTCATATAGGTTCGAATTTATGTTTCATATATTAAAACATCCTTCTGATCTGTCTTAGTCCATAAAACATCAGTAACATATAACTAGTGCTAGTTGCTGAAGCCTAACATCAGTGACATATAATTTCTCTTCCTGAATTTTGGTTATTGCTTTATTATCAAAATAGAGAACCTCCCTTGCTTGTTAAAACTAATATTGGACTTGTTTAATCTTCTACTCAATTTAATAACCAACTGAACAAGTTATTGACCAAAAACAAAGATACCAAACTTTTTTTTACCAGGAACAGAAATCCTCTTTGAGATGATCTACACCAGTAGGTGTAAATACCATATATGTATACCTTTAGTTATAGCTATACTGAAATCAAACAGTCTGCAAAAAGTGGTCGTTTCATCTACACTACTTTTGCCACAACAATATCCAAGCACCTACATTAATCATCATCAAGAAGGAATTACCTGAATATATTAATTTTCTACAGTTTTCACCATTCACCAATCACTAACATTGTTAGTGCGGTAAAATTTTATGGATTACCACTATACGTAACTGAAATTATAAGTACTAGAGGAGCACCTAGTCACTTAACTTTAATTCCCTTCTTGAACATTACTTGTAGGTGAAGGAATTGGATAACTATTCCAGTTGAGTAATTCCTCTATCATCTGCATTGCAAGCTTATCCTCTTCACCATGATCCTCATCAGCTTCTTCAATTGCAATTCCAGCCTCGTTAGTATTTGATCCAGCTGATGAATGACTTATAAGAGATGACGATGATGATGATGATGTTGATCTCGATCCATCTTCATTTTCAGTAACTGTACCGTTACATTGCTTCTTCTTCTTCCCCAGCTCAATTCTCATGACCCAGTTAGAGCTCGCACGGGATCCTGCGGGTCGCTTCTGCCAAACTCCAATGTGAGAATTGTCGTTGTCCAGCCTCAGACAAGTGAGGGAAGGAGATGGGTCTTTGCAACACTTCTTAAGCTTGGAACTGAGCAGCTCTGCAAGTTCTTTGGGGTCCCATGGAAGCTGATGACCATGAGGAAGATGATCAGCAGGTTTTGTTTCTTGATCATCAGATGGGGGGTTGTTATTGGGAAAATTGGTCTTGGCATTCTGACCATTCATCAATATGGATGCTTGGTCATATGCTCTTGCTGCTGCCTCAGCTGTCTCAAAGGTGCCTAGCCACACCCTCCTCTTACTAAATCCATCACAAAATAAACAAGAAGAGTATATGAGACATAATACAATGATCACAATTTACTATAGAACAAGAGCCTAAATGGCGCTTGCCTTGGACATGATATATTATCAGATTGTTGCATGATCCTATTGATCCATGTTCACTTTTAACAAACTAACATTCATGTCAAGGTATTAGACTAGAGTAAGAGGACTCCTCTTAGAGGAGGGTATTGTGATCTCTATGCATTGTATGAGAGGCTATTGGGTTTTTAGTACTGTTGAAGGAGAATGAGATATATGTGGGAGAAGATACTTTATAGTTTGTACTTTGGGGGGAGGATGACTTACAGTAATGGGTGGCGAATCTCTGACACCCAGGAGCCCCACTGGCGCTGCCTGACTCCTCTGAACTTCCTTGATTGTACCATGTTTGGTTTTGCTAATTATAATCTCAGAGACACAGTTGCAGAGAAATAATCTGCATTCTAAGTAGTGTGGGAGAGATATTAAGAGAGGAGAGTAAAGAGAGGTTTGAGTTAGTGAGAGGCAGTGAGAAGATCAGAGATAAGAGTGTAGGAGAACATTTATAAGAACTGTCGGTGGGCTTCTTGGTCGGAAAGTCCTTCTGAATAGTACAAGAAAGGGTTGGGATTGCAATAAAGATTTCACCTGCAAAACCCAAAAGGCCGTTATAACATTATGAAACCCCCACACAAACTCACAGTCAGCTTCTTGACAACTGGAATCGTCGACACAAAGCAAGTGAAAGCAAGTGAGCATCATGTTACTATATGAACCTAGCCTTCTGCCCACCAGAAAGAAGAGCATTTATGATTTCCAACTCCATTTTTCTACAACATTGTTTTCATCTCATTCATTTCCACTATACTTTCTGTGCTAGAACCCTAATGTTGCTCTCTCCTATGTTTCCTTTAACTTGTGTTTTTCGTCGAGTCGTTTTAACAAATATCTTGACTTACACTTCAAATTGAGGCAGTAGATTGCTGATCAAGTATAAAGAAATTCATGCATATAGTTATACAACTAATGCAGATTTTTAGGGAGAGATGATAAGCTTTGGTATCTAACCATAAATGGTGGTTAGCAGTTGACTCAAAGGACAACATTTGTGTGGATTGGTCATTACTCTTTCTGGGCCACGAGTCTAGATATCTCTATATTATTGACCCTTTGGTGTCAAAATTTATTGTATGTTAGCTCTGAGTTTTCATTATCCTTCAAATCATTGCTCCAGTTATTGACCTTTTTCGATCTATTTCTGTGTTTACCACTCTAACATTCGGACCTCTGTGCTAAGTTATAAACTGCAATTCTATGAACAATGTGATAAGCAAAATGAATAAAGGAAACGTGAAGTGATGTTGCAAAACTAAATAATGTGCATATAGTACTCTGTGTAGGAGATAGTTTTTAGACGTACTAGCTAGGATCAACTGTCATTCTAGCCTTGAGATGATAATGTAATCTCTATCTTGATATTTTTCTATAAAAATAAAAATTTAGTTATTGTGTTTTGAGATTTTTAAATCCGAAAACTAAAAAGCTCTTAATTTAAATTAATTTATGAAACTAAAATCAATGATCACATACAAGACATGGCAGTAAACAATGATTCTTCAAATGCATTACTAGACATGGCAGTGTTTTATCTAACATACAAGACAGTTACTTGTATGTATAGACTTGTCTAATAGTAAACTTGGTTTGTGCACAAAGCTAGCTAATCATCTTATGATGAAATGAATGGCTTGGAGGTTTGCACAATGAGCTCCTCGAAAGCAAAGAAGGAACCAATTCTAGCTTGAATTCTCTTCACATTTTATCCCTTCCTTCCTGCACAAAATTCAATCACAGATATTCTCTTCCCTCCCTCTTATATGTATATGTATCATTCCACATCCTCTACCGTAACCCCCATTTTTTCTCCAACAAAGCTACTCTGTTAAGATACCTTTCATCCCCCACGTAAGTACCAAGTCTTTGAAAAGTTTGTTTCATTTTATGTTGTTTCAACTATTTTTCTTGTACATTACATATATGGTTGCTATTTGCTAATATGTATGTGTATGTTTCTGGGTTTTTGTTTTATTTTTACAGATAAAAGACAATGCCACGTTTGCTTCATGGGACACTTTATGCAACAATTTATGAAATTGATAAGCTAAACAGTGGATGTGGAATCGGCTTACTGTGGAAGGTAATTCCTGCAATTTTTCTTTCTTCTCTTTTTTAAGAACTAATGGTGCACCCATTAAAATTTAAAAGCCGAATTTGAACTCAATTTTATAGAGTAAATTTCAATAGTGATCTAGGACGTGATGAAAATCTATGGTTGTAAAGTAATAGAGTATAATGGTCTAACAAAAAGTTGCAAAGTCTATTTGAAGATGATGCTGTACGTGCTTTGCTTATATCTGAATCGGCATAGTCATTGACAATCTCATAGGAGCTCAAAACAGTACTTAATTGACCAGACCTGATAACACAAACTGACATCCTAATTCCATTTGAATCACTTTGCCTTGTTATTTAAGTTGCCATATATGTAGCAGCTTGAGGTTTCTCTGTGATTCCATCTGGCAATTGCAGTTTTTTTTCTGTGTTGGTCACTATGCAGGCTTCATTGCTCATAATACATCTGCTAGTGATTTAGTACTTTCTCTTTTCTATTGGAAGTGAATTGATGTGAAAACTGAAAGAAAAAAAAAAAAAAAGTTTAAAAAATGCAATGTATATTAAAGAAGTTTCGCTCCTAGACGAAGTTCTTGTATC
Organism: Fragaria nilgerrensis; assembly: GCA_010134655.1. Taxonomy (NCBI): domain Eukaryota; kingdom Viridiplantae; phylum Streptophyta; class Magnoliopsida; order Rosales; family Rosaceae; genus Fragaria; species Fragaria nilgerrensis. The sequence continues at coordinate 27,275,892 of CM020978.1, read as the reverse complement.
ATTTTCACAACCATTCTAGCACATAGAACATAGCTATATATTTCTAGAATGCTGTTCCCTTTGTTAAACAGAACAAGATTAATGCTGAGAATAGTGCTCTTCAAATTAATTCTGACAAAATTGTGATGAAAACTTGCACACCATGTTTGTATAGTGTGTTACTCGAGCTGTTTTCTCTACACTGTTACCAAAAAAAAAAAAAAAAAAAACTGTTTTCTCTACACTGCCTTTCAATGCTTAGTTTGTACAAGAACTTATATTCTGTTCTGCCGTAGTGTTCTTGCCAGAGTAACTTGTTTTTTTTTTTTCTTACTTTCCACATTCTGGATGCACAACAGTCACCTAAAAAGTTTGTAGATCAAGTCAAGAGGCTAGTGCTATGCGGACCTGAGGTACATTTTCCGTGGCCAAAAAATATCACTCTCATTTTCCTCCTAGACTACTCAATCAGTTAAAATTTGTCTGCATAATTTACTAACTGGCAGACCATGAACTTCTTTTTGTAGATTTCTGGATCCAAAATCTATGCAACAGTTGATCTAGACAAGGCTCGGGTGGCGCGAACTCGAATGGTTAACAATCCCTACAATCCAATATGGAAGGAAGAGTTTCATATCTACAGTGCTCACAACATCTCATATATTATCTTCACTGTCAAAGCTGATGATCCTATTGGTGCAACTCTCATAGGAAGAGCATATATACCTGTTGAAGATATCATCAAGGGCTATGTGGTGGACAGATGGGTTGAGATACTAGACGAAGAACAAAATCCCATCCATGGAAACTCTAGAATTCATGTCAAGTTGCAATTCTCAAGTGTTATAGAAGATGCTCATTGGTCTCAGGGCCTCAGAAGTCCCAACTATGAGGGTGTTCCTTGGACCTTTTTCAATCAAAGACAGGGTTGCAAGGTTACTCTCTACCAAGATTCACATGTCGAGGATGATTTTAATCCTAGGATTCTTATGGCCAATGGCAAATTCCACGAGCCACAAAGATGTTGGGAGGACATATTTGATGCAATCACTAGTGCAAAGCACTTGATCTACATAACTGGCTGGTCTGTCTACACTGAAATAAACTTGGTGAGGGATCCACAAAGGCGAAAACCAGGAGATGAGCTCACACTAGGACAGCTTCTCAAGAAAAAGGCTGATGAGGGTGTTCTAGTTCTCTTGCTTGTTTGGGATGACAGAACTTCTATTCCTGAATATAAGAAGGATGGTCTGATGACAACACATGATCAAGAAACTGAGGAGTACTTTCGAAACACAAAAGTTCGTTGCTTCCTTTGCCCTCGGAACCCTGATATTGGAAGAAGCTATATTCAAGGTTTTGAGACTTCTACAATGTTCACTCACCATCAAAAAACAGTTGTGGTTGACAGTGAGATGGTTGGTGGAGATCCCTCGCAAAAAAGGAGGATTCTGAGCTTCGTAGGAGGCATTGATCTTTGTGATGGAAGATATGACATTCAGAAACACCCCCTATTTTCAACTCTAGGCACAACTCACCAGAAGGACTTCCATCAGCCCAATTTTCCAGGCGCTTCAATCCGAAAAGGCGGTCCAAGAGAGCCATGGCATGACATCCATTGCAAACTTGAAGGACCTGTTGCTTGGGATGTCTTGTACAACTTTGAGCAGAGGTGGAAAAAGCAAGTTGGTGACAAGTTCTTATTTTCTCTAAGCAAGCTTGAGGGAATCACAGTTCACCCTTTACAAAACATGTATTCAAATGATAGTGAAGCATGGAATGTTCAGCTGTTTCGTTCCATCGACAATGGAGCTGCTTTAGGATTTCCTGAAAAACCACTTGAAGCAACACAAAGGGGACTTGTCAGTGGGAAGAATAACATCATAGACAGAAGCATCCAGGATGCATATATCCACGCCATTCGCAGAGCGAAGAATTTCATTTACATAGAGAATCAGTACTTCCTTGGAAGCTCATTTGGGTGGAGATCGAAAGACATCAACGATGCGGATATCAATGCTTTGCATCTTATCCCAAAAGAGCTGTCACTGAAGATTGTTAGTAAAATTGAAGCAGGGGAGAGGTTTGCTGTCTACATTGTTCTCCCAGTGTGGCCAGAAGGTATACCTGAGAGTCGTTCTGTTCAGGCTATCTTAGATTGGCAAAAAAGGACATTGGAGATGATGTACACTGATATCTCTGAGGCCATTCAGAGAAAGGGTTTGAATGCAAACCCTAGAGACTATCTTACATTCTTCTGCCTTGGGAACAAGGAGAGCTTGAACGATGGAGAATATGTACCTCCAGAAACTCCAGAGCCAGATACTGATTACATCAGAGCTCAGAGTGCCCGGCGCTTCATGATTTATGTGCACTCAAAAATGATGATAGGTACGTATGTGGTAACTAACTGCAGACTTCCCATATAAAACAGGAAATGCTACATAACTAACTATTGGCATGTGCAAACATGTAAGAATGACTAGCAACATAACATGTCAAACGATATGAAAACAGATTGATTACTCGCATTTGAGTTCAGATTACTTGATCAAATGAAGCATTCTAACATCTGTTTTTCTTCAGTTGATGATGAATACATTATCATTGGATCTGCCAACATAAACCAAAGGTCAATGGATGGATCAAGGGACTCCGAAATTGCTATGGGAGCATTTCAGACTAATCATCTGGCTAATTCCACAGATTCAGCTAGGGGAGAGATATATGCTTTCAGGGTGTCACTATGGTATGAACACCTTAAAGTGCTAGACAATTCATTCTTGCATCCAGAATCAACGGAATGCTTTCAGATAGTGAATGAACTTGCTCAAAGAAACTGGGATCTTTTCTCAAGTGACACTCTTCATGGTGATCTTCCCGGTCACCTTCTTCGATATCCTGTTGAGGTAAGCAAGACTGGAGTTCTAACAACACTGCCAGGGTTTGAACATTTCCCAGACACTAAGGCTAAAGTACTTGGCACCAAATCTGAGTACCTTCTTCCAATCCTCACCACCTAGAAGCTGGGAATACAAAAAGAAAAAAAGATTGCATTATTTGGCGGAATTAATAGAGTGACTGATCTTAGTGATACTTATGGTTTGATTTAACATTCCTGCTACTCATCAACAATTTTAGTCAATTCAATGTGTACAAAACTATGCCAATTATAAAGTTCATAAACTGTAATCCTTTATTGTTCCTCTCTCAACAATATATAGAGTTCAAAATGCCTTGCCTTTTCCATCTCTATAATGTTTGTATTGGCCTAGTCATGCCTCCAGTATCACCAGCTCTATAAATGAGTCTATAAATGAGTCCAAAAGGAGCCAAGCAAACCAAGTGCCTTGTTATTTCCAAGTACCTTGTTTATTCAATTCTAAACACTACCGTCTCATTATTGCTTTGGATATGCATCTCCTCAGTAGCTTGAAGAGACAAATCAATTTCTCAGAACCACAAATAACCATCTTCTTATACTTGTCAGTTGTCACTCTTTTTCCTCTTGGGTTTCACAATTTCAACCTATATATATACCTCTCATTAGTTTGAATATGATGCTATCTCAGATAGTAAGATGTGCTGATTGTGCTGCAATCATGTCCTTTACAGATTGGTAGATACTTTTTTCCCTGATCCAGCAAGTCAATATTTCTGGTTCAGCCAAATCAATTCAGACAGACCATGTTCATCAATTGCTTAGGTATCCATACAATAAGGGAGCCAATTATGTAACATATAAACACATAAATCTTCATCTCCCACAGTAAAGACCCACATGAATCAAATAATTGAGGGATTATTTCTTCTTCAGTATAGAATCAAATAATTGAGGGTTTTCTTTTTTTTCTTTTTTCTTTTTTCTTTTTTCAGAGCAATATTAGTTAGGTAACATAGAAAACATCACCTAAACCCAATAATAAAAGCAATCCTAAAATGAAAAACAATACTAAAAAGGATGATGGATGATGGATTATGATAAGATGATTTATCAATCCCACCATTTCACCACTATGACATTTGGACCCCCCATCACCCAACACATTTCTGAAACAAAAGTTAGAACCATTGCATCCTTAAACTTTATTAAAACAGAACTGGTTGTAACTTGTAACCTGCCACGACCAAAGAAAAATGTAAAGCCAAAGGAACCGATATCTAGTGATCACAGAAGTAGTTACAAGTTACAACCTTTGTTTGTTAAAAAGTAAAAAAGATAAAAGATAAAAATAATTATTAAGAAAAAAAGTTACAACCTTTGGTTCTGTCTCCCTCCTCTTAATAAAGCAATACCACCTGAAATCACAGAACACAGAAAGTAAAACAGAAAAACAAGAAATAGAAAGGGAGAGGGGAAACAACTCAAGAAGAAGAAGCACGACAGTAAAGGGTGCCCTTTGGTTGAATCAGAAGCCAACCAAAAGGGCCAAACCCAACTATTGTTTCATGAAGGAGAGCAGAACCCAATTTGAATCCAATCATGCCATCTTTCAGGTCCATCATTGTTTTTATTATAAGCAAAAACCCTTGGAAATGCAAATTGGTTTTTTTTAATTAAGTGGCAGTAATTAATTTCTTGGTTATTACTTATGAATTTGGCTGAATTTGTTTGACTGATCTGTTGCCAGCTCCAATTGAATGAATCTGTTTTGCAGGATTGTGAGTTGTGTCTCTCTCCTTCTTGGATTTAAAGTTTTGGTGGAGGCTGGCTACGTTTAGATGCAAAGCTTTAGTTACATTCCATCTTGGGTCTCTGCCATTTTCACATGCATGGGGTGAGTTTGAGGTTTTTACTATTTGCTTTTCTTTTTCCTTGATCTTTATGTTTTCATCATGTTCTGGTTCTATTTGTTTCCTGAGAAAGCTGAGGAAAATGGAGAAGGAAAAAGTTGAAAGCTTGGTTTCTTGTTGTGAAATTTCTGTTTGTATGTGTAGAATAGCAATGAGAGGGAAAAGAGTGGGACTTTTACATCTGGAAATGATATTTGCTCTTTGCTGAGATTCTTGAGCGCTAATTCGGCATACTTATATTTGGCGTAAAACAATTGATCTTGCTGTTTCTAGGAATGGTGACATCACTGATAATAAAGATTCAAAAGTGTAATGTTTCTTTTGTTTTTTCCCCTGGCTTTCTGGATAACCTGACCAAACGAAGATTTAAGGCTTTCTTCTGTAACTGAAGCTTTGTTCCTTTAACTTTGTTTTAGGAATCTTTGTACTTGAACTTGCTTGTCCATTAAGCGAGCTTGAGAGTGAGAGAATAAGGATATGTGGCCATTCTTTGCTTCGAGTCTTAGGCATTTGGAATTCTAATAAGGGTTTTCCCTTGGCATGGAATTCTGGGGGAATTATGTATTCTAGGTGTTGTTTGTTGTCCCAGACAGAGAGATGCTTTGGGAAGAAACCTTGCTCTTCATTTTTTGCATTCTCTGGAACTTGTTTTCGAGCTCTTGTGGTTCTACTTATGGAGAAGTTCAAAACTAAATGCAAGGCACTTTTCAGTGTAAGGGGGGAAAGGATTTCTTTCTATTTGTTACCAGAAATAATTAGCTCCAAGGAATGGCATGCCTTCCTTATAATAGATATTTTTCAAAATTACTGTGGCTGTGTGGCCTTAGATTGGGTGGTGTGAATATGAGTAGTTATGTTCTTTTCTTGGGGTTAAATTGAATCCTAGGTGTGTTTGCTCAGTATGTGACTTTGATACCAAGAATCTTTCTCCAGGATGGTTTTCTGATTTAGCAAAATTTTCCTGGAGTGCTGCTAATTTCTCTTAGTATATTTTACCTGTGTTTGTGTCTACCAACTTATCTGTATTCTTCTCAAAGAGAAGAACCTGTTTATATTCATGCATCAAGTGTATATTCAGTACGGTTAGTTGTGGATTCTCATAGGATCATGCACTCAACAATTGCTCCCTGTGTTTAACTTAAATATCTATGTTCATGCATACTATGGTTTGTCTTTGTGACTTTGACAGCTATTGAAACTCATAGATTGCATGCTTCTTAGCTTACAACTTTTTTTGGTGATATGTTGCTATCTGTTCACCTAAACAAGGAAAATGTGTATTATAGTTAACTCCTGGCATATAGTATTTTCATCTTATAGAATCATAAAGAAAATTTATGGCCATCTTTTTACTCTTTTCTTATATTTTCTTCCTTTCTTGGAAAAGGGTATTCAAATGAAACTGTTTATGCAAATATATGCACTCAATTTGTCTTGGTTTACATTTATAGCACGTATACATTTTTATTTTTCTACAGTCTGTCATCACATTTCTGGATCCCTGAATGTAACCGAGTTAGGTGGCTCTAATCATTTTCATGGTTACTTAAAACTAATTTGTAACAGAGCAGAGGTTGTCTTGGAAGCTGTAGCCAACCCAGATTTACTGTGGTAGATGAGCCATCAAACAGACTGAGAATTCAAGGTCAACCGGTGAGGAAAAACAGCATATCAGAGGATTTCTGGAGCACTAGCACTATTGATATGGATAACAGTGCGATTCTGTCTCAGATAAGCATCACTTCAAACAACCCCCTTGACGCCAATGGTGCGAGCAGCACAAGCAATACTTCTGAATTTGTAAATCACGGTATATATCTAATAAACCCGTATATATGCATATGTGTTTTGGGTGCTCTATCTCTCTGTGTTTTTTCTTATTTCTTCTTTTTGAAAAGAGGGAGTGAGGGTTATCACTCATTGGAACTATTATTTGTGTTGTTTATATGGCATCCTTGAGACCTTGATGTTGTTAAGTCTGACCCACAAAATACTAGTTTTTTTCCATACGAAAAATGGTCCGATGAAGCTTGGGGCTAGATGATTCTGATACTCGTATTCTGGTAACTGACTGTCATAGAAAGAGCTCCCTTGGCCTATGTGGTTCAGTGTATTTTGAGATATCACTATAGATTTGAAAGTAGAAGGTGCTCAGTAATGCGGATAACATAGAACTGGAAGTAACTATTATAGGAATTCATAACTGATACATAGTGCCTATGCATGTTTTGATTTGTATGTTTAAAGAATAATGGAAAACAATGGTGATGGTCAAGAATGCTTACCTCACATGACACTTTTTTTTCTTTTCAGCTGGTACGTTGTTTGTCTGTCTATGTATAATCTTTTTGGAAGTGAAAGTGATCGATGATAATTTATGATGATCTTTTCTGAAAATTGGTGGCTTAGCTTCTGTGAAGACTTGTTATTGTTTCTGTGAAACCTTTATTTCAAACTCATGTACTAAACTAAAAATTTTGACAATTAAAATTTCAATGATACAGGTCTCTTACTGTGGAACCAGACAAGACAGCAGTGGGTTGGAAATAAAAAGTCTCAACCCCGGACACAACTTCGAGAACCTACAATAAGGTGATTATTTCTTTATTCCCTTCAATATATGGTAGTGGTACTTGTAGTAGAGGCGTACTGTAAAAGCAGCATTTTCCTTTTACATGTTGCATATTCATTAGATCATCTCACATTTGCCAATGTTCAAGTATTTCAATATACAATTCCTACTCCTAGTTTGTAAAAGTAGGCATTACATTTCTAATTTTTGCTTGATTCTATCTATGCTGCATACACAAGTGCATAGTACAAATGATCCAATGATTGTGTTTGTAGTTGGAATGCAACTTATGATAGCTTACTAAGTACCAACAAGCGTTTTCAGCGGCCAATCCCTCTTCCTGTAAGTTGTTGACTCAGCTCCAAATTGTCTCACCTATCTTATTCTACTTCCTTCTGCAAGCTGTGTGATTCTTTCTAACTCGTTCTCAAAATTTGAAAATGACAGGAAATGATCGACTTTCTTGTTGATATATGGGAGCAAGAAGGTTTGTATGATTGATTGAGCCATCAAAGCCTGAACAGCTTTCTTTTCTCTTTCACTGTAATTTATAGAAGTCTGTCATTGCTAGATATTGATTGCTAATTAGAACACTTCTAAGCAATTGTTTGTACAGCCTGTTCACCACCCTTTAATAACTACTTGCTTGATGGGTTGCATTTTGGCAAAGTAACCCAGAAACCACACTTGGCCAAATAAAAATGGCCAACTTTTTTAACGAAGTTGGAAGGTGGTTAAACTTGGAAAGCAGAAAGAACAAATAATAATCAAGGGTCTGAAATATTTACTTGGGACAAAATTGGTATCAAATTTCTCCAAGGAAAACTTAAATCCATCAAAATACATAGAGCCAGCAAAAAAAAGAAAATCACGAGAGATTCTGATGTTTCTGCACCTAATCTGAAATCTGATATTTTTGTACAAGCATGATTATAACGGCCAACTGAATTGACATTGGTCATCTCATCATCATTCTCCATCCACAGAACAATAGCTATGTGCTCTCTTTGTGGCGCCGTTCTGATCTTGTCACAAAGACAATCCTTCCCGCATTCATTACCTCCACAATACAATACGCTAGCATAACGATCCTTTGAACTGAAATCTGTGAACTGCACTGTGCGTAAAAAATCCTTATATTTCAAAAAAAAATCAACCCGAATAAGTTTCGAACCTACAACCAGTCAATTAACAGCCGACCTCTGGCCAAAAACAGTGCTCTGCTCAGGAGTCAAAACAAGGCAGTGGGCAAAGTCCTGGCTGCTCTATCTGAAGTTGTGTGAATCATAGTATATGCTAAAAATAGGAGTAAGAAGTTTCTTGAATGGGAATGGACCTTACAAATAAGCCATACAAGTTTGGAATGTGATTCATGAATCTTTCATGTTTCACGTTTAGTCCTCCTTTGAACAAATAATTGAGGTTAAGAAGTGTGAAAACCCTTTGTTTTTATGAGACTAAAAGAGTCAAAGACCTTCCCCCTTGGTTCATCTATACCATTATATTTGACAATTAAAATAAAAACACTAGGTTTTGTCCCACCTATTGCAACATTGAAAGTGGGAGTGGGCCAGGTGGGCCAGCATCTTTGGAACTTTTTAATTACACAGGCCAGCCCAATAATTCAAGTCCTTTTTAAATAGTTGGGCCATGACAATTTTAATGGCAAAGAAAAGACATGCAGAAGCATAAGCACCATCTGATGATATTTTACAAAAATGTTCTTGTCACATGACATCTTATACGGAAGTAGCTTGTTTACATCTTAATTCTACTTCTATATTACCTAAGTTGAATCACAAACGTTAAGTGTAAGGGCGGCAAATTTTTCTGGTGGGTATTGAACTGACTTATATCGTGTCGATTATATTAACTAATAAATCAATGTTATATTCGAACGAATCTAGCAAACGTTAAAATTATCCAAGTTATCTTACATATTGTGTTATTAACACTAGCTAGCTATCTCGAAAACGAATCATTCTTGTGCGACCAACATAGTGTCTTCTCAAACTCGATCATCTAACTTCTTACACCATGATCTTCCTCATTAGGTTCTCTCCAATACAAACATGCAAACTCATTACCCTAATTAAGTTGCGGTCCTAAACCCTATGAACTGTAATGCATATATATATATAGCTTATGTTAAGTGAGATTAATTAGCTGGAAAAAATATTCCATAGAATCTGCAAGACCCCGAAATCCCTAGTCCGTGGAAACCAATATATTCTCTCATGGAAATGAACCAGAGTGGTTGCATGCTTGGCTTCGTTGGCTGTTGATGATGACGATGATCCGCGTGGAACCTCATCGTTTGTATAATTCAAGTTGCTAGATTTAGCTGCTTAATTATATCCTTAATACGCAATTGGGTTTAAACAATTAGTTTAATCATCCACGATTTAGGTTCAAAGCACCATATTAGTCAAATCTATACAGAAAAATCTGAAATGATCATTATTATAAAACCTGCAAAGAAAACAATTTCTGGGAAATGGCAAGTGGGTCAAAAAGAAGAATCATCCTGTGAAAGAATCAATGAACCTGGGAATAGTAGTACAGATTGGTGTACAATGTATTTGGGGGGCTCTGGAGTAGAATTTTAAATTAAAATAGAGACAATTATTAATTTTGCTTAATTACTCTAATTGTCTAACGTAAGTACTAAGTAGTGTTAAGAATGACCGGTGGCACCGACTACTGGATCAACTACAGCTTTAGCTTAATTGACGCGCAATGACGTAGCTAATCCTTGTGTATTACGTTAATTTGGAGATCTGGATCTGCGGGGAAGGCTAGGGTTTGTCTGAGAGGGTGATCTAATCTATCATTATATTAGTAATTGGATTCTGGGAAGTTTTGATTAGGTTTTCAATGGTGAGATCTTCGCTAGATGCTATGTTCAAATCAATGTTGATTTCTTGAGGTGTTTTCTATTTGTTTTGCAGATCGAAACCATTTTTACATCTTCAGAAGATGGAGAGCATTTCTATTTTTACATCTTTTTTTATTAATCTATCGTCACTGCATAATATAACGTACGTAATACGTAATGTAAAGAAATCGAACTGACAATCTGAAATAATTTGATTATTGTAATCTTCGTTCTAACTTATTAGAACCGTTCGAGATAATGTTACTAAATCAAAGAAACGTTATTACCTTAGACAACAACGATTATAACAAAAACGTTATTTGTTATTACATACATGAATATAAGGTGACTGTCCGAAGCAAGCAAACTATTAATAGACATAATTACCAATTTGCTACCCTTCCATCAAATTTGTTACTTTAGAGTTTCAAGTTTAACCAATTTATTTATCGAAATTTCAATATCGACCAACTTCAAGCTTCGATTTTTAGAATTAATTCATGTTTGGATGAAGAAATGAATAAGTTAAAATGACAAAAATGTAGTAAATTGGTTAATTTTGAAAACATAAGGTAGCAAATCGACAGAAATAATACATAAGATAGTAAATTGACAAAACTAGGGTAACAATTTGACTAAAAAACCTTATTAATATTAACCGTCGACCGTGCAGGCGGTGATGTCATTGTCGTATGAACCCTAATAAGATTGGAAGAGAGTGGCGGATTCATAAAGCAGTGGTACGTACTGGCCCCGAAAGGCCAAAGAAGTCGTGGTTGGCTCTGCAATGCTTATTATTGATCGACGTCGATCATATATGAAAGCAGACGCACACCCAGCTAGTATAGTAGTCCACTTGTGGCTGCGGATCGATAGCTCTGTCATCAATTCAATAATAGGGCATGGATTCCAAATGCAACTACGTACTAGTTACTACAGCTGGAAATCTTCCACCAGTCGATCATATGAATTTGGAAATAGCTCAACTTGGTGCTGAAGTTAAAGAGTTTAAAGAAGATGGCGATAAACACCTGTGAAGGGACATATATGATCGATGAGCCTTTGAATCAATTGTTCAGTTCAATGCATAGAGCCGGTAAACGTAACATGCATGTCCTTTTCAGTCCAATTTGCAATGATCATACAACAGATTTAGGTTCATTGCTTCCATGCTATCATACAAAGAGCCATAATATATCGGTTGAATCACTTGAATCTGCTAGCGGTCATCATTTCTCAAAATTTATATTCTATTTAGCAAAACATAACACGTCACTTAAACAATATTTATTTTAACTCCAAGCAATATTCAACATCTATTTTTCTATTTCTAAGATGCAATTACCGATAAGTGTAAAACATATATAACAAAGAACACTCTTAACTCTCATCTACAATTCTACATGAATTTTCATTAACTGAGGCGATTGTTGTGAGAATTCCACGATAGTGTGTTGTGAATTGATGTTGACAAATGATAGTTTTCAAAACCATCACAATTGAAACAAGGCCTAGCTATATTGGAGCGCTCATTAGTAATGCTGCAAATTAAGAAGACCACCCGAGTTAAACCCTAAATCGACTCAGAGTACACTGAGGAAATTATGGTCTAATTATTTCTCATATTCAACTAATAACTAAATAAAAATTATTAATATTAAAATCGAATAAGCTATCTGGCAATTTTCAATAAGTCAGGTTATGGGCCGTGTCAAGACTTTGAACTCTCTATCTTAGCCCGCCTCATGCCTAATCAGCAGGACCGACATGGGGATTTTGGTAGGTTGGGTCGGGCCGGGCTTGTGCACACTAGGTCGTGCGCGTGGGCGCCCATGAGCTAAATGATAACCCTTAAGACACATTTACTCTATATATCATATTCACTATTAATTTTGCTCGTCACACATTTTATCTGAATCGTAAACTTGGATACATGCATTGTTTGGTGTCACCAAACAGCCTATTGAAGGCGTTAGACACATTTACTTTATACATCATATTCACTATTAAATTTGTTAGTAAAACATTCCATCTAAATCATAGACATAGATAATTAGATACACGCATTGTACAGTAACACTAAACCACCAATTGATATTGCTAGAAACATTTACTTTATACATCAAATTTACTCCTAATTTTGTTTGTCAAACATTCCATCTAAACCGTAAACCTGGATCCACACATCAAATTCGCATTCAATTAGTTCATCAAATTCAATTTCGACCGCAAAAATTAGATTCACGCATTGTTCACTCACCAAACACCCTCTTAAATGGCACTAGATACACCAAACACCTTACCATCTCAGCACCCAATTTTGTTTGTTGAACATTCAATCTCAACCGCACAACCTAGATTCACGCACTGTTTAGCCTCACTGCACACCCTCTTAAATGACGCTTGATACACAAAACGCCTTACCATCTCAGTACCCAATTTTGTTCGTCGAACAATCAATCTCGACCGCACAACCTACATTCACGCACTGTTCAGCCTCACCGCACACCCTCTTAAATGACGTTGGATACACCAAACGCCTTACCATTTCAGCACCCTCGTTGGTCGCTATAAAATCGCGGTCCATAGCCGATTATCAAACACAACAGAGCGGTGCATCCCAATCAAACCCCAAGCGAGATTTTTCGAAAGAGAGAAAACCAAACAACACAAACAAAAAGAGTTCTCAAAGGTCTTAACCAGCAAACAAGAGAGAAAACAAGGGTTGGTTTTACAATTTCCCATCACCATTAACCTAGTTAGGGAGGAGGCAGACCTAGGCATCAAACAAACAAGCCTTACCAGTGATGCAAATACCAAAACACCAAACCCAAAACCAAAGGAAAAAAATTGAGTGGTGGGTATAGGGGAGAAGGAATATAACAAAGAAAACCCACTAGATAGCCTAAATGCATTGCACCTGAGGGCTATCCTTGCGTGTATTGTCGCATACCGAAACACCCATTGACAATAAAACTCTCACACAACCTTTCATTTCTCTCCTCTCACCTTCTCCTTCTCCTTCTTCTTCTTCTTCTTCTTCTTCTTCTTCCTCCTCTCTCAGTTTTCCCTTCGTTCTTTTTTGCCCTATTTCATAGGGTTCCCGTGTCCTTGTAGCTCCAATCCGTTTCATGCATATCTGCCTCTTAGCTCAATTCATCATCGTCGTCGTCGCAATCGTTTCTGGGTCGATCTTGTTCGGAGTAAAGCCTTGCCTTTTTTGCCTCCCGAGGTTGTTTGAGGTGTACCCATGTCTAAGCTCTTCGGATTCGCTGGTAAAGTCTCGAGCTTTTTCTGTTGTATGCTTTAAATTTCGTGTTTTTGGAGCGTTACATATTGAATTTGTGATATGTGGGATGTTGAGCTGGTGTTTGTTGTAGATCATTACATCAATTTTTGATTTTGAGATGATGTTGCTAGATTGATTAGCTTAGTTGTTGGTTTTTGTGAATTATTTTGATGCATGTTCAGGTTATTGTATCTGTTAAAATATTTTAATGCTTGATGTAAAATTTATAGGAGTTATACATACCTGCTTGGGTAAAATAGTTTTAGAAACTTTGAGATCGGATGAGACCTGTGGTTCATAGGGTAGGCTTTTTCATTTTTGGATCAAGTTAATGCATTCTTTGGTTTGGATGGTGATAAATTAGCTGGCCGTGGATCTGATATCGGAACATATGGGTTGTTTGTGATCTGTCATCCATTAATATAGCCATGGAAAAGAGATAATCAGTTTAGATCTTAGATCTTGTTTGATATCTAGTTTCGTTTGTATTTTGTTGAATTCATGTAGTGTTTTTTCACTTTGCACAGATATATGTCGGGTTGGATCTATATTAGTTTAGTTTGTTTCAACTTATGATCTGGTTTATCGAGGCTGATTGAGTTTCTGTGCTTTGGCTAACAGGTAGTGATGATTTTTGCCCGGGGGGCTCAATATATGAAAATCCCAAAGAAGCAGGCCGGTTTTTGTCTCTTGGTCGGCGTGTGGATCTCTACTATCCTCCGAGCAAGAGGTCTCGCAACAGTGCTCCATTTGTTTTCAATCAAGAGAGTTTTGAGCAGAACAAGCAGGTGTCTATCGATGTTCTACCGGAAGAATGTCTCTTTGAGATCTTTAAACGCTTACCTGGAGGTGAGGAGAGGAGTGCCTGTGCCTGTGTTTCCAAGAAGTGGCTTTCTCTTTTGAGCAATATCCACAGGGATGAGTTCTGTAACAAGAACACAAACCTATCTTTAAAGTCTCGGGATGAGACTACTGAAGACCAGGAGATTGAGAGTTGTGGATATCTTTCCAGGAGCTTGGAAGGCAAGAAGGCAACAGATGTTAGACTTGCTGCCATCGCTGTTGGAACTGCCAGTCGAGGAGGACTGGGCAAGCTTATGATCCGTGGAAGCAATTCTGCTCGTCCCGTGACAAACCTTGGCCTCAATGCGATTTCCCATGGCTGTCCTTCACTAAGGGTTCTATCTATGTGGAACGTGTCTTCAGTCGGGGATGAAGGCTTGTGCGAGATTGCAAAAAGGTGTCATCTTTTAGAGAAGCTTGACCTCTCCCAGTGTCCTGCATTATCTGATAAGGGTTTGGCTGCTATTGCTAGGAGCTGTCCCAATTTGACCGACTTGGCACTTGAGTCTTGTTCTAACATTGGGAATGAAGGTCTCCAAGCTATTGGAAAGTGCTGCCCCAAGCTGAAATCTGTTTCAATCAAAAATTGCCCTCTTGTTGGGGATCAGGGAATTGCCAGTTTGGTATCTTCTGCCTCTGATGTCCTGGAAAAGGTGAAGCTTCAGGCATTGACCATAACTGATGTGTGTCTTGCTGTTATTGGATGCTATGGCAAGGCTGTTACCGATCTTGTCCTCACCAATCTCCCCAATGTGTGCGAGAGGGGATTCTGGGTCATGGGCAATGGTCATGGGCTGCAGAAGTTGAAGTCCCTTACTGTTACATCCTGTCAAGGTGCAACAGACACTGGACTTGAAGCAGTAGCAAAAGGTTGCCCAAATTTGAAACAGTTCTGCCTGCGCAAGTGTCTATACCTATCTGACAGTGGGTTGGTATCTTTCTGCAAAGCAGCCGGATCTCTTGAGAGCCTTCATTTGGAAGAGTGCCACAGGATCACCCAATATGGATTTTTTGGCGTTCTTTCAAACAGTGGTGCAAAGTTGAAGGCTCTAGCTTTTGTTTACTGCCTGGGACTTAAAGACCTGAACTTGGGATTGCCTGTGGTGTCTCCATGCGAATCTCTTCGCTCACTGTCCATCCGTAACTGCCCTGGGTTTGGAAATTCTGGGATGGCGGTGTTGGGTCAACTCTGCCCTCAACTGCAGCATGTTGACTTCAGTGGGCTTGAAGGAATTACCGATGCTGGATTTCTCAAACTGCTTAAGAGCAGTGAGGCTGGTCTGGTAAAGGTTAATCTTAGTGGTTGTGTGAATCTGACTGACAAAGCGGTGTCTGTAATGGCTGAGCTTCATGGTTGGACTTTGGAAAAGGTGAATCTTGAAGGCTGTAGAATGATCAGCGATTCAGGCTTGGTAGCAATTGGAGAGAACTGCCCATTGCTTAGTGATCTTGATATCTCAAGGTGTGCAATCACTGATTTTGGAATTGCATCTCTGGCCCTTGCAGGCCAGCTAAATCTTCAGATCCTCTCTGTGTCAGGCTGCTCTTGTGTATCAGACAAGAGTTTGCCTGCCTTGGTAAAAATTGGCGAGACACTTCTAGGTTTGAATCTTCAGCAATGCAATGCCATCAGCAGCAGCACTGTTGACCGTCTTGTGGAACAGCTATGGCGTTGTGATATCCTTTCCTAGACTCAAGATTTGCCCACATATCAGAGGAATGGTTTCGCACTTCTCAGAAGTCCAGAATTTAGTCAGCTTTTCAAGTATCTGCAGCTTGCGTAGTTTTTGGGTCCATCAGCTATGGGTCTTTAGAGTGTCCCGGTTGCTTTTTTCCAGGGAGAACGGCCATATACTCCTTTTTTGCAGGTTTCCTATCATTGGAGATCTGTTCCCAGAGTTATGGCTATTGGCAAAGGGGCTGTCCCTTCCCTTGTCATTTATATCCCTGAGCATACTGCTACCGGGCTCTTGATCTAGGCTATCTTTACCGTTTCCAGTAGTCCTGGTTTTATAGTGCTAGGTGTAAGAGGTGCCCATCTTTTTGCTTGGTTGTTGTCTATTGCTCAGACCAAGCACTTTTAGGCTTCCTATATCTAGTTCTAAGTCTGTCATTTGTCATTTGTCATTTTACCGAGTCGGTCACGTTTTTTCTTAAACTTGCATTCCGGACGTGATGGTTGGGTCTTTGTTTACCTCAGAGGGTGGATTAGAGTTCAGTAGTCATCTAGAGTCTTCTAAACAGTTGCTTTTCGCGGTCCAAGTTTGTGAAGCCTTGTGTTTGGGGGTTTTGGCCTTGGCAGCAGTATGTCTGCCTTGATGATCCTTTTCCTTTCGGGGAGGATTGTTTTTTTACCAAGCCCTTGTTTTTCAGGCTTCATTGTTCTTGGACTGTACTCTGCAACTTCTTATGTAATGAAACTCTGTATCTCCCCTCTTTGTTGTATGCTTTCTATCATAATAAATAAAATTCTCAGTTGTGCTTTATGATATCGATCTTCCTTTTCTATATGCTGTCTATTGTTCTTGTTGTTTTGTGATTATTGATTGTTTGCTTTGGTTGTAAGCAATTCTTTGATAGTTTGGCAGAGCTGTTCTTATGCGCCAACCTCAGTCCACACCTAGCTGTGAAAGCTTCCTTGTGATTCATGAATGTGTTTTGTGCATCTGAAAGAAACTTCCTTGGCATTTGCAAATGCTTTGGACATTTCAATACATGATGGCCATGGATTTCACCAGAGATTGTTAATCAGCTAAGCAGATAGGAAGTTCACTATCGTACATGGCCCATGACCAACTTTAGCTAATGGATGCGTTCTGATAGTTTACTTGAAAATCACTTTCAACAAGATTGTCTATCTTGATGATGGTGCTCTTGATCTAGTTGCGTATATTTGGCTTTGTTATCAAAAGCAGGACTAGTTCATGAATCTTGAAGTTAATGATTAATTTGCTTGCCCTTTTATGATTTAGAGGGTGGGTGTAATCCTCTCCATTATAGGGGTTCGAGTTTAATTTACTTGGGTTCATTACGCTTGCATGTTTACTTGACCAACAATCAAGAAAACGGAGGACATATGGATTATTCTGCTTATTTTTTTTTTTTGATTAAATGAAATTTCATTTAATAAACTGTAATTACAAAACAATCGAAAGAGATTACAACTATGAGTAAATAATTCTAGCCTCAAACTAATTGTACGCATTCCGAAGAGGAGAAATTGGCATGTCAATAAATTCAATAAATCCATATTCATTATTCAGCTTACTTCTACAATAATTTATTTTTTAAATTTTTTTTGAGAAGGTGTCTTACGAATACCTTGGACTTGTTCGAATATCTGGGAGATCCTACGAGCTTTCATTTGAATTAAATTGGAAAACTGCTGACGATTTATCTGTCGAGAAATTCAGGGCTCTGAAATTTAATCTCTGCAAACAACTTGATTGTCAAGAACTCACCAACAAAAGTTTAAAGCAAGGTGTGATAATCAAACTTGAATCAATTACCAGATGATGACCCAACCCATTTCCATCATCCTCATCAACACAAGGCAAGGATGGTCTTTTTCTCTGTATCACTGATAGTCTGATATGACTGGTTGTGGTTGAAGAAAGCAGCAGTAGAAAGGGGTCGTTTGGATCGGCCTCACTCGAAAATGACTACGACAATGAGATTAGTGGTTAGCAAATACAGCAAGTCACGACACGGGGTTTCGGAGATGATCACTACTACCTTCAAGCTCTTCATTTTGCATCACATAGGGACCCAGAAAGAAAACTAAAAATAGAAGGAACCACAGTTTTCACATATTTCTTTTGAGCTTCAAATGCACAGAACATCAACGTAGAAAAGCAACAATTCAAGGTATGGGAAGCTTAAACATGATGTACAGCACAAAATCAGCCTTGATTGATTCACAATTCCCAATTGTTCAACAACAGAAGAGCTTAAACATGATATACTTCCAAGCACGAACTATCTAGAGGAGGTTTTCAAAATTTTCCAAATACTTCTAATTATCTGGCAACTAATGCATGCTTAAACATATAAATTAGAAAACAACCTGAAAAATAGTTACATACAGTGCTGCAAACTGGAATGTAGAATCCCAGTGACAAAGACCAGCAACTTCTGAAAGCAAGCACACAAAACAACCATGCTGCTGACAACAGACAAGACAGACAAACCATAATCCAAAATTCTTCATGCCTTCTTCGTCTAATGATTCGGGTCTAAATACCTTTCTTATTTTCATAAATGGAGTCTTTTGAGCTTTCTCATCCAGCATCCACTTATGTCCATGCTTTTTGCTCAATTCGCCAGCGTTATAGGCTCTTGAACCAAGGTGGGATGATGTTCCTCTTCATTAACTGTCTCATCATCTGAATGGCACTGCTCCTCGCTTATCACAGCCCGTGGAACCGTTTCTGGCTCTTCAGTGTAGGGTTCAGTTATCTCAGCTCTGGGAACCATCTCCTGCTCTTGGATGTGAGGTCCAGCTCCACTTGCTGCACTGGGCAATGTGGCAGCCTCTTCATTCATTGCATTGATCAAGTTGTTCTTTTCCTCCTTTATTGCCTTGGAAGTAACTTTTCTCACATTCTTCACACCAGATAAAGTGGTGGTCTCAGATGGCAGTCTAGGAAGAGACTTTCTTTGAGGCTTCTTTGGAATCACAGGAGAAGGACCTTTGGCAGAATTTTGAGGAACGTTCTCACCCAGACTAAGCCTGCCAGATTGACTCTTGGTAGTACTGTTTCCTTCAGAATCTGCTGGAGGTAAGCTCTTCTTGCGGCCGAGCTTGGGAGACTTGGCTCTTGTTGTTGGTAACTGCACCCATTGCAATATGACATATAAGCTATATTAGGATTTGCCAAATATCTCATATCTATGAAAATAAAGGCAAAAATAACTGAAGGGTTAATGCTGCTGAATACCAGCCACGGTACTATCATGGTGACATTATCTAAAATGCACAAATAGAAGGCTTTAGTAGCACATTATCTAAACGCACAAACATAAATATGACTTATAAAATCTAAATATGCCCCTTGCATATATCAATTAGTTCAACAAAGACCTAATTTTAATAAATTAATTGGGAAACCATTTCTGTACATACACTTCTTATAGTTGCTGACCAAAAGAAAATACTTCTTATAGTTCGTTACGAAGAATGGGCAACATGACATAGGACCACCAAATCAGCTGATAAGGAAAATTGTCAACAGTGAAATGCTTTTGAACTCATATATAACAACATGAGTGTTTCAGTGGACATAAAACGACTATGATGTATGAAAATAACACTAGCCCAAACAAGGACACGGTTACTGCAGTAAAAATGGACAAGTATTAGCTAATATTTAAAGAGCAAAACCTAAATATACACGAGCATTATAAATTCACAAATTAAACCCTTAGAATACACTTTATAAATTCAAAAAATAAACCCTAAGAATACACTAGCATTGTAAATTCATGAACTAAATACCATATAGAGGTTTCTCAAGTAGTTTGTGCATATTCCAATCATCTATCTGAATGCACATTCAATGTTTGAAATTATTGCCACCAAACCAAGTTTACCAGAGGCTGGGAATCATACAGGAAAATGCCTTATGCACTTTGACTTCCAAGAGAAAGAGATATACCTTCTTTAGCTCCACCTTAGGAGGTGGAGGCTCCTGATAAAAGCTTGGCATTGGAGTTGCTTTAAAAGTCAGCTTCTTCCTGAGCATCTTGATCTCAGCTTCTAGAGTTTCCTGAAACAGAATGGAAAACTTTCAGAATAAAAGCAGGTTGCCCACACAGGGTAAATGACCCTGGATTGATAATTACCTTAGACTTGGCTTGCAAATTATTCTTCTCCATCTCCTTTGCATGTATCTTTTCCTCAAGTTTGGTGTAGAACTGTGGGCAGTATAATCGTAAGCATTAAATCATGATGTATGCAACATTTTTAACAAAAATTATGCTGGAGAGCACTATATAAGAGAACAGAAAGACACAAAACCAACCTCTCTTCTTTTCTCAGCTCTTTCATCACACCTAAAGCTGAAACCATAATTCGGCAATGTACCCACCCTATGCGGTTTATCTCCTTCTGTGGGACTTCTAAGATGTGGTTAAGGAAACGTCATTAAATAACAGTGTGACCCTATAGACAAAATGATATAGAAAGACCAGCAGAGTACAATGATTACAAATGTTCTCAGATCGATAAGGATACAAAGAAGATTGTGAGTCTCCATCAGCCTTATAAGAGCCTTTGATTAGTGGCTTCAGATCTGTCTTCTCCCTGTAGAAGGAAAATCACATTGAACAATTAGCTTATTGGACAATTCAATATAGTTACCACCAGATAGAAACCTCCACTCGAGGTGGCCACCAAGAACTATGAAGACAGGAAAATGAACCTTAAGAGATATAAAACCATAAAGGCATAAGGAAGCAGAAGAAAATAAACCATAAGCACAAGCACTACTCACACAAGGCCTTCAGTTGATGGTGCCTCAGATTGTTTAGGTTGCTGCTGAATAATATATAGTTAGATAAAATGATCTGAAACTACAAAGTTATCAAAACTGCACAAAGTAGTGGTGGTGCCAAGATAGCGTAAGCTACAAAAGAATAAAAACCAATTATTACTGCTGATACTTACATCAGATAACTGAACCTGCGGGCCATTCGATGATCTACTCTTGTTAGGCTGCTTGGCCCGTGAAATTGGAGCAGCTAAACCATTGGAAACAGTAGCTGTTGCCTCTGCATCATTTCCATCTTTGCTTTTCTTCATTGAAATTGGCAAGGCGATCTTGGGACTAGGTGGCTTCTCAATCTTACTCTTACCTTGACCCTTCTGCACTTTGAATTGCTTTGACTGAACAGAAACTTTTGGTCCCCTTTCCTGCAACCCGGGAATACAGGTGGAATTGCAATCAGGCATATTTTTATAAAATTACTAAACGTCTAAAGCACACGAGCCGAAATCCAGCACTTCCTACCTTAGCAATTTTCAAACCATTGCTCGAGTTGACTCTGGATTCCTCTTTCATTTCTCCAGCAGACGAGTTATTAGAGACACCATCATCCGAGTTCACCACATTTTCCAATTTCCCATTTGGTGCAGCAGTCTCGGTAAGAGCAGTTTCAATGGCACTCCCATTAATTGCGTCTGGACCAACACTAAGTTGCCCATGATCACCATTTTCAAGCGCAACCTGAAGCCCATAGGCGGCTTCCGAATTGTCCGAATCCATGATACACAGGAAACTACAAACAAATATAATAAATAGCAAAAGTATAAGCGTCAGAAAAGATAAAACATAAAGAAAAATCTATACGAAACTGTCAACCATAAACGAAAGAGTTACAAAGAAGACTTAAACAAAACATGGAATTAAATTTGCAATATCAAAGTAATTAATTTAGCTTTACTTGCCGGCAAAATAAACCCTCTCAGCACTGAATCAAACTAGCACGGAATTCCGAGATAACTTAAATCAAAATCCATCAGAAAGCAACAGAATCAAAACGAACATCCAATTTTCTTTTTCACAGAAATACACCAAGATTCAAAATCGAAACCGAAAAATACAACAAAATCCACATCAATCAGAAACCAAAACCACATTTCCAGTCCGAAAAACCTCTCATTTCACATTGATCTAACCTAAACATGCATCAAACAATCCCTAATAACACTAACCGATCCGTTCTTCACTAATCCAACTCTCAAAATCGAAAATCTAACCCTCATTTCAAGCCGAAAACACTACCAAACCACAAGATTCAACAATTCCATCACATTTTCTCAAACACCAAATCCAAGTGGCGCTACAAAACAGTTCCCCTCACTCTCTACTCACCTCGATAATCGCGCTTTTTCAATCAGAAGTCCATGCCTTGAAGGATCTGAGACTCGCGGCGAGAGACGGTGACGACGGCGGAGGCGGATCGGAGGATCCGAACCCGAAAAAGGGCGGATCTTTTCGGATTCAAAAGCCCTGGGCTTTCCTTTTCCCCTGTATTTCTGTTTTCTTTATAAAAAAAAATCTGGAATATTTTGTGGATTTTTGAAATTTGAAACTGCGAGCAAGTATGAATATGAAATGAGGAAAATTTATGAATGCTGGGCTCAGAGAGAGAGAGATGAAGGAGGCTCTGTTTTATACGATTGGATTTTAAATCCAGGTCAGGCAGGTCACTGAGGTCACTCTCTCTCTCTCTCTTACATATATTTAAATCTACGTATTTGTGTACGAAGGAGAATCTACGGTTTTTCTGGCAAGTATTGTACAGACGGTGGTAAAACCACCACTGCTACTACCGACCATTCCTCACCGTATATTGTGGACTTTCCATTTTTTTCTTTCTTGTATTTATCTTCTTTAGTTTTCATCTAGAATTTGAAGATATGATTGATCAAGGTGGACTAATATGTAATCGGTCTTTTTTTTCTTTCTAAAATTAACATTATGGCAGATGCGATGTATGATGATTGTTATTGCGTGCGTGTAACGGAAGTTACGGTGTATATAAGGAAAATTAGACCCAGGAAAAAATAACGCGCACGAATATAATGTGACAGATAAGTGTGTATTATCTAATTTCAATTTGCTTCTAAAATTTGAAGAAATCAAATCTTTTTCGGGACCAAAAGTGTTGCAGATGCAATGTGTGTACATGAACGAGTCACGTATCTTATTGTCTTGCTAAGGAATTCATGATGTAGCCGTGTAGACAAAAGAAAAAAGATACGGGATCGACAACGAAATGATCACAAGTAGAAATAAATATTTAAATATATGACGAACTTCTTAAACTGTGAATAATCGTAAACGATACGTTCAAAGTTTATATTTTGGATATGGCAATTTTTTAGATACTATGTGTATGGCATTATGGTTCTAAAGTGTTCATCTTTTTATTTAAACTTATCTTTAAATAAAATTCACGTTATGGATGTTTATTTGTGCATGCTTCTTGTATTTCTTATTGTTCATGATCTTAACAGTGGTTTATTTTCATTGAAATGAGAAATGTTTTATCTCTTCTATTTTGCATCCTACAATTGTGGCCTTGTGTGTAAGGTAGGGGTCGTCAGAAAGCCCGGCCCGACCTAAGCTCAGGCTTCAATCAAATTTTTAAAATTGTAAGAACGGGTCGGGCCGGACTATTTAAAATCAAAGTCTACGGGCTCGGGCCTTACAAGTTTTTTAGAGCCGGGCTTTTTAGATGGGCCGAGCCAAGCTTATTATATACATATATCTAATAGATTTTTATCAAAATAAAACAAAAAACTATGAAAAAGTTTAAGATTTATTAATAATTGAACTAAACATAATAAAAAATCAAAGAAAAATATAACTTAATATATTAATTAGTTCACATATTTAACTAATAACTCCATAAAAATATTGATAAAACAATTGAAAAGGCTTTTAAACGAGCTTTTCAGAGCCGGGCCGAGGCTTCGAACTCTCCGTCTTTGCCCGACCTCATGTCCTATGGGCTGGGCCGAGATAGGCTTTTTGACAAACCGAGCCGGGCTTTGGCCCTTTGTGCCGACTGGCCGCCCACAGGCTTTTAGGCCCGCGGGCCAAATGATGACCCCAATATAAGGTGTATGAGTCACTCATATCTTTCCTTGCTCTCGGGAACAAACATGCAAAGAGCGGATCATTCTCTTTTAAGTTATCGGGAGAACGTAAGTCTTAACTCGTACACAAAATGATTATCTCTAAAAAACATGGCTAAAATTAATCTCCTATTATCTCTCATTCAATGATCTATCAACAAAAACATGTCAATCTTCTTCCTTTCTCCAGACAAAAGTTGTTTATCAACTTCACTCTTTATGATCATGACCTGAATTAGTAATCTTTTGTTCATGACGAGACCGGGAAGAAAAGAAAATTCTAAAGCTCCTACTTTTATATAGTTTTGTTCAACATGCGATGCAAACAAATTAGAATAGTTCACTTGTAATAAAAACCCTTATTCGAAATCTGGTGCGTCCAAATCGATCAGGAATCTTATAACGTGTCTGAATGAGTTTTGAAACACACAATGCATAAGTTCTGATTTGAACATATCAACATATCGAGAAGGATAGCTAGGGAAAGGGAAACATAACAAACCCAGTTTTGATAGACGACTTTCACCTGCCGGGCGACGGGGACAGTCGGCGGAAGCGACGACGGTTTGAGTGAGAGAGTTGGGAAGAAGAAGAAGAGATAGTGACAAACCGACCAATGGAGCTGACTTGTCGGCTGGTTTGTAAAGACCTGCAACCGACACCGTTATTTTCGTGCCACCGTCCGATTCCAACTCAACATTTACTTCTCTCTTCTTCTCTGTGTGTACGTTTAGATTCAGCTATGAAGGCATGCACATGCAAACGCAGGTTTATAATTAAGCTCCAGTCCAGGTGAGAAGATCCATATCTATATGCAAATATTCTCGAGAAATATGAACGTTTTTCTCGTCGATTTATCTGGATTATTATTTATAAACAACGTTCATGTATAGCATATCATATAGTTTATTGTGTAAAATGGAACAAGTTCGTATAATAGTTTACAGGATAAACTTAGTCTAGATAGTGTGTTGTAGTTTAGATCAACGAATTCGCACTAAACACGCTCCTGAAACTCTCGAGTTAATAAGTTCTCGTATTTGTCTCTGATTAGTAACCCCATTGCCCCATTTCTTTTATAAAGCATTCCGGCTGATGAAACTCTGTTTTCATGACTGTGCGTTTAATATACTTAAATCATAGTTTAAGGAACAGAGATTAGATTTAGATAGTGTTTAGCTAGTGAAAAAGACTGTTGCTTTGCTTAATTATCAGATTAAGTATACGTAATTAGCTTTTGAGCCAAGTTTCCACCCTTATGCAAATTTTACCTGGTACGGACATCCATTATAGTAGAAAGAAGATTTGATGATCCGTTGAAATGTTCAATAGTCGTATCGGTATCATATGCACATAACTTAATACATTTGATTAGTTATTTCATTGCCTATTTTAAAATAGATCACAAGTTATCTTCATTTGTCATCATAACTTGTTCATCGATCGGAATATCGTTTGTTCTTGAAAATCATCCATCTAAGATGAAACAATGAAGCGTGTGACTCTAGCTATCATGAAAATTTCAAACGGTTACAAAAACTGCATCTCATTCTAATTCAGAAATCCTCATCCTGTTATATATATGGACTAGGATGAAGGACACAGAGAAGCAGAGGTGCGTGGGAGGTGACCTAGTATGCTCCCTTGTGACTATAACACTCCAAGACATTCTATATCATTTGCACGTGTACTCTGTGTCCTCTCAAGTCTTGATAAATCCTTATGGCCTCTGCATATATAGAGGTCATCAGTCTCCTCTATCTTCCCGATATTGTACATCTAGTGCGAAGTGTTCTTCAGTCAACAAGATCGAACAAGGTTTCTTATGGCATCCTCCTCCGGAAACAGTATCAGAAAGAGAAGCATATCCTTCTTGAATCCATTGCATGAATTCTTTCGGCCTTAAAATGATTGTACATGAAAGATCTCTAAGCTTGATATACAATGTTGACATTTGTTAACAACCACTTTTAAGAAGCGCAACATTGCGAGAGAGGTAATATAACAAGAATCTTTGATAGAATATCTTTGTCTTGGCTACAAGCAGTTATATTTTCATCTATCCTTCTCTTCTAGGGTTGTGTACATACACACTCATGAAACCAAAGAGAATTTTTATTTTTTTTTACTTCTTCTTTTCTTCGATATCCATTGTTTCGTGTGGGAATTAACAAACTTCTCATCACTCACATTATCCCAATATTTTCCATTGGAATGTGACTGAAAAAGACTGAAGCACATATATGCGCTGAAACTTATCATCTATCGTAGACAAAACAGAAAGAAAATCTCATGCTGACTTCAAGAATACTACTCGACTGAGTCGCCCAGGTGCCGTGGCCCAACTATGTTCTTGTTCTCTCTCTTTCATTTTCCTCCTTTTACTTTAGAACGATCTGTTGCGTTCTAATCAATCCCAGAAATATATAAATAGGGACAAACATATAAACAAAAAGCTGATAGAGATTTGGAGCTTGTACTCACAAGCAAACTAAGCTGAAGTAGTCAAAAACTATATTTGCATTATCTGAATGAAATAATAGAACCCCAATAGAGAGACATTAGTGAAAGCCAAGCAAAATAAACCATATATGTACAAAATATAATCATTGTATGCTTTGCTTAAAGATAAGTTGGTTGCCGGGATGCATGCTATGAATATTGAATTTACATGAAATTAAACAAGGTGTTTAAGTAAAGAATTGAAGGATAAGGCCATTGTTTCATTATTCTGGTTGGAGATGGAGAATGATACACTGAACTGAACCATTCAAAAATCTAAATATACAGATGACACTACAGTATGGAAATCAAGACAATTCAGTGCAGGGACCCTTGAGAACTGTCCTTAAGGGGGTCTTCAACAGGGAAAGTTCTAAGACTTGGGGAGGGGGATTAACAATGATGGATCGTCTCTTTTTATATATACTCTATATATGTCTAACATGGTCTGTTGCTTAAATTGTCACATCAGTTTTGTAAAGCTCTTTGAGTGCATTCCTAACAGTTTTTGTAATTATTATTTCGTTACTATTCGAACCCCCTCATGGTATCTACTTAGCTAATCGTTAGACCTTCTTGTCCCTTAAAAACTGTAGGGTTCGGCAAGAGGTCCCAATTTCGAGTTTGGGTATGTGAAGCGCGTTGCGGTATAACATTTTTTGTTTGCGAAATGGAATTGTGTTTCATCGATTGAAAAAATCATACAACCTCCGTCGCTCCAACTTTAATTCTCTTCTTCAAATAAAAATTTCCTATCAATTTTTTCAATCTTATTTTCTTGCCACATGCTGCTCTCTATGATCCCCAGCCAGAGAGAACCCATTGCCACAAAGACAACTTAGACAAGAAATGGTCAAATTAGAAAATAAATTGAAGGACATATAGGACACGTGTCTATTTTAAAAGACTTGTTGCAATTTAAGAATATAACAAGAGGGTTTTAAGTATTTAACATGTTTGTTTACACTTGTCCATCTGTCATTGGTGTTTGTCACCTATAAATAACCATAGCTGATCACCCAAGTTATTTCCAGCTCTATTGAAGTATTTGAGCATCTAGTCCCTCTTTTAGTTATGTATGTATTAATGTATATGTATAATTGTACATTAACAAGACGTTAATTGATGCTAATCTCATATTTTAAGTATAGACCACACTGCTCTTGGTGGAGAGATATTTGGCATCTTATATGTTTTGTTTATCAATCTGAACCACACTTTAGAACCAAAGCCCGTTTTGTCAGTGGTCGAGATTAACCATTAGGTGAAAATATTCTCACACTATATGCATAGTCATATACCTTTGGACCTTTGTTGTTGGCTTAGAACTTCACTGAATATATAACTTCACCACTCATTTCTTTCAAGTCTCTCTCTTTTGGTTTCTTCTATCAAACCCATCCATCGAAATTCAATTGCTTCTTAACTTTCATCCATCCTGTATGAAAATTTTCTCTGCGTGTAACCTACACAATAAGCTATCTTGATTATTACTGCCTTGCTGGCTTTGGAGTATTAGATATCACGACTTCCAACTCCCACGGTTTCAATACTCAAGAGCACCTTAAGCATCCAAACATTACTCTTTTAGTGAAATTGAACCTAATTCAGAGGAGTTTCAAAATCAAGGCAAATTTCAACGCATACCAGCTGAGAATCACCCCACCAGTAGAGTAATTATCAAGTATGTACCTATTTGATGGGTCACCTTTCTGAAATTGAATTATACACCTAAAGATTTATGATACAGCATCATTCCTACCTGTAGAATTATAGCTATAATAACCTTAAGAGTTCCCCACATAGTAGGCATTACTTCTAGTCTAAAAGTCCATATTTTCTTCCACTTAAAAGCGCCCAAAGCAAGTAAACAATTACTCTTGACCCAAAAAAAAGTAAACAATTACTGATCAATTACGCATAAGAACCTAAATCATTGGATGAGATAATAATAATTATACAAGATAGTCTTGTCTGGTGTCACCAGACCATCTCACTCTTTCGGCTAAGCATTTGATTAAAGATTGCAGCTAATCATCTATATTGTAATTTACATAACTTTGGGCACGTACCTATTTAAGTGTCCAATTAGACCAAGCCCAACCAACTCTATGCTTTCACTCTGAGCTGTTTGTCTGTTTATGGAGGCTCTGGTTGCCCGTTTGGTATACTTGTCCACTCTTTACTGTATTCATTTCTGCATGAAGCAGGCCCAACCAAAAACATGATCCTGCTGCTGCAAATATTCATAAGCTCTTCCATCTTGCTCCTGAATTCACTAACTTGATGTAAGCCTTCTTGAAATCTTCAAAGAAAGTGTTCTGATCGTCGGCATACTTTTTGATCCATCTGTTCAGGAAAAGAGTTTTATTTTAGTTGAATATGCGGAAGAAGAGACGATATTCATAAACAAAACTCTAGTGCAGGAAATTATGTGCAGCTTAGTTGATGGCTATACAACACATGAATATTCATCTTTCTTCAGGTGATTAAAAGGAAAGAATGTCTTGTTCAAAAAAAAAAGAAAAAAAAAAAAGAAAAAGGAAAGAATGTAGATGGTCATCCATATAATTGGCGAGCATAAGCCAGTCTACAAGGATATCTTCATTAATCTTAAGCCTTCTTCACTGTGAAAAAATATTTTGTCCATTCCATATCCAGATAAAGATATAAACCTTCTCAAAAGAAAAAGAAAAAGAGATACAGATACAAACCGTTAATTCTGAAAGAATATCTTACTGTATTTCACTATTTTGTGAGATCAAAATATTTCGTCTACTTTCAAACTTTCAACTACTTTGAAGAATTTGAGGATTGATTGTTCCACAAAATTCGATGTTTAAAAGACAATGGCTATTACTTTTGTATCTCGGCAGCGGGGATTTTTTTTATTCTTGTTTGATTAACTGATACCATGAACTCAATTGCTTAAGACATATAAAAGAGAAGAAAATATAAGCAGCTTAAAGTTTTTGAGAGGAGATAGACCTTAAGCATTCTTCATCTTTTGGAAGTGCACGATCTGAAGGAAGCCCAGTCATGCTTGACATACTACCTGCTTGCATAGTGTACAAGTAATCAAAAAACTGAAGAAAAACAAAATGAAGAAAACTTAAAAAAATTTCTTTTCTTTTTGCAGTTAACCATCTTAATTTTTACCTGAAGACACAGATTCCTCAATAAGAACTTTAAAGTATGAATTGTCAAAAACAGTTGGGCTTCCGAAACCTTTATTTCCCAGAGTATGAGCACCTGACAGAGCAACAAGCTCTTGAGTTCTGCAAACAAAATACACATTCAATTCAACGCTGTACCAAGTGAAGTCAAAGAGAGCAAAATTTGCTCAATTGTGATGCAGTAACCATTGTAACTAAACAGAAATCAGTTACATGTATCGCAAAGTAAACATAGTTAACGAATTTCCATGAATATCTCAAGAACTTGGCTTCAAATTAGAGCATCCAAATTGGAAAAAGGAATATTTAAACATATATGAACTCACGAAAAGCCTTTTGTCTGAAAGCTCTGCTTCAGACCAGCAGCATCAAGAGTTTCTTCAGGAAGTTTTCCTTCAGGATCAGGCTCCCTGGAAAGTGACGAGAGAGAATGAGAGAGTCATACATCTCAACGATAACAACGGATTCGAAACACATTAATGCTGCAGAGATGCAAGATTTAGACTTTTTTTAAACTCTATTTCTAACTCTTAGCAGTATGTTATTAAGTACTAAGAAATTGAATAGTTATACTAAATCATAAGATAGCTTTTCTATTAGCTTACTTGGAGTCTAGTCTGCCCAATGCAACTCGGATAGTCGGACCTCCACACACTGAAACTGCTTCAGCTCCAGCCACGGCAATCATGTCGGCCCACGATACTAATCATCAGAAACATCCGCATCATGTTAACACCGGTACCAAAATCATCCATTGATACAAAAACCCTTTCAAACTCACCTGGTTGCACTGCATCCACCTCATTCTTTGCTTTCTCTAGAATCTAACCAATAATTTAATCCACCCAGGAGTTAGCTGGTAGTAGATCACATAAAAGTTCATTTCCTCACATATAATTTAACAAAATAGCAACTTGCGAATATAGACAGAGATAGAAATGCATGCCTTGAAAGGAGTTTTAAGACCTTTGTTTTCGGGTCTATCGAGTTCATATATGAGCGAACCATTCATCCCACCTGCAAATACCAACACTACTCAAAATGCATATGGCTATAAACCAAGACAATACATCTTAATTTGAATTTTTAAACGAACTCGGATAGTTTACCCGAATTGTCATCCAATTGAAAGGTCCCGGCATCATGAAACACAAATCGAAGCACACCGGCAGCTTTTCCTTTAGACACAACTTTGCTAATCTCTTCCTTCATAACCTCATACACACTTGTATCCGGCCTTTCAAATTTCGAAACCCAAACCAAATAAGTGCTTCAAAAATAATAAAATTCAAATAATATTGGGGGTACAGACATCAGTTGACTCACTCCGCCGCCGCCTTGGCCGTAAACGCCTCCATGAAAGGAGGAAGAAGCAACGGCAGTGTGGCTGTGAGTGTGAACACCAGTCCTCTTCTGCAAACCAATCCAGTTTGGTTAGGGTCTGATTTGGAGTTACCTAAAGAAGAGACCGGTGATGTGGATTTGGCGGGAAGAGTGGGACTGAATGGAAATATGGAGGACGGGGAGGTTGTGGAGCAGAGGAGGGAGACGGCGGTGGAGGCCATCTTTAACGGACGGTTAGGAATCAATGGGCGCTCCAAATTTGAAGAGAGAGAGAGAGGGGCAGTAATCGCATGCCATCGACTCCAGGGCTCTCTATTATACACCGTAGCAAATAATATAGTAGAAAGAACTGGGCTAGGCGGAATCTAGAGTAATGGGCCTCCGCGGGCTGGGGGGGTCCCAGTTTAAAAGAAAAACATACTGGGGGGGTTCCCATTTCCAATCCTCGAACTCGTTGCATTTTTCGATCCGTGCATGATTATAATGGAAGTGAAATTGCATCTTTTTTTTTCTACAAAAAAAATAAAAATAAGGACTTTTGTTGCAAGGTTTGAGTGATTAAATAAACATGCATTTTGGTAATGCCAACAATGGCCTCCAAGAAAGCAGAATGTTCATCTTGGTCCAGAAAGTTGCTCTGCAGAAATGTAGGCATCACTGATACAGCATGTTGATACTGAAGAAGCCATTGTTGAGGAAGTTGGAGGCTGAGGAACAGGACAGACCCCTTCAAGGATTTTGACAACCTTGGCCATTGATGGCCTCAGAGACATGTCTTGCTGTATACACCACACTGCAACTGTAATCGCTGTAGAAACCCTCTCGTCGGCATCATCTATCTTCACCTTGGAGTCCTTTTTGCCTTCATTTTCCTCTTGGCGTATTATGGAAAACAAAATTTTTCAGAACTTTCTGATTGGTCGTAGTTCTTTCTACCACCAATGATCTCTAGCAACAGCATTCCATAGCTATACACATCACTCTTCTCTGATATAGCGTGGTTTGTGATCCATTCTGGTGCAAGGTAACCTCGAGTTCCTCCAAGTGTCGTGAAAACATGGCTCTGCTCCTTGGTCATAAGCTTTGACAAACCGAAATCTGCGACTTTGGCATGGTAATTATGATCAAGGAGCACGTTTTGAGGCTTTATGTCACAGTGAATAATTTTTGAATCACAATCTTCATGTAGATAACCCAATGCTATACTAAATCTTGTCTCCCAATCCAACAAGCATTCTTCATTGGTTTGCTTGAAGATCCATTTATCCAGGGAACCATTTTCCATGTATTCATAGGCAATAAGTCGATGGCTTCCTTCTACACAGAATCCTTTGAGCCGGACCAAGTGATGATGACGGACACTGCCAATGGTGGGTACTTCAGCTCGAAACTCTTTCTGTCCCTGACCAATTCCTTCCAACTTCTTCACAGCCAGTCGCGTTCCATCTGGAAGAACTCCTTCATAGACTGATCCAAAACCTCCTTTCCCAAGCTTCTTCGAGAAGTTACTTGTTGCAGTTTGAAGACTCTTGTAACTGAAATGGATGGGCATACCAGGCACATTTTCGTAGATACTATCCTCTTCTGAAGATGCTTCAAGAGATGGTGGTGAGTTTCCTTTTCTCTTCATCCTGTAATGATGGTACCCCACAGATAACAAGCAGTATTGTCGAAATAGCTGCTATCGCAATATGGGAGAAGCGTCTCTTGCTTACACTCCTGCTTTCCACACTGCCGCCACTCCCATCACTCAACACTTTAACATAAGAAACCAAGCCCTGGTCCGAATTTTGGAAGCTACCTATCCTATCAAACATATAACAATTCCTTGTACTGTTTTGATAGAACATAGCCACACATGAACAATTGGCAAGGCAAGAGCTTTCGCAACCTTCCAAGTCGGTTCTTGAAGAGGGTGAAACGAATTCCAGAGCAAAATAATAAACCCCATCACCAGCACTTGTAAGCATTGTGGAAGCCTTTGAACATGAAGTGACAATCCCCGACTTGCAATTGGCACGGGAGCTAAGACCTGAAGGGCATTGGCACTTGTCGCTGAAACATTGAAAATATGGATCACAATCTTCAGGGGTGCTGCATGAGTCGCCAGGTATTTTTGTTGTTGAAAGACCATTCCAAGCTCCATTCTGCAGATTGGAAAATGAAATAACTCCTCTGTTTCCCAAAACTGCAATCCATGTGGCATTTACATCAACATTGGATGAGAACATAAACTGCCATAGTAGCACTTTGGAACTATCATAGAACTTCCATGAATTTGCATGCTGAAGTGACTGTCCCACCATCTTTGTTGATTGTTTTACGGCTTTCCTTCCCCATGGACCAATAAGGCTGTGGTGTTTTGTAACCTGCAGAAAGAATCAAGTCGCCAGACTTTATTTCAAGAACATAGGTCACATTGTTGACGCTTCGTTCGCTTTGAAGTTTCATTCCTTCCTCAAACTCCTGGTTCCATAATAGAGTATCAGTTGGATGACTAAAACTCTGCCAAACAACTCCATTGTCGTCCCCAAGTAAAACCATGTTTCCTGAGTCCTGCAATTCCATTGATGAAACTGTTCTGCCACCGGTATCTATAGACCAAACCACACTTCCACTTTTTTGCAAAGACACTCTACCCTTATCATCATACACAAACTTATCGACATCTGAAACTGGGGAACCCCTGTTTGCAGTCCAGACTACTGAAGAAGTGTTTATGTGAACAACACCAAGTAGAAACAACGTGACATCTTCGGGAGTGGGGAAGAAACCAAAACCAAAATGAGATTGGTTCGACAAGAGAAACAACCCATCATTATCAATCCCATTCTGCTGAGCTCCTTCAAACCCTGGACTAATTTTCCCAATATATTGAACACTAGACATGCAGGTTTCAGACCAAAGGAGTACAAACAAAAGTATGAAGCTTGTGGAATGTACGAAATTCCAACCTCCCATGGCTACTATAACAACCAGTGTTGAGCTACTATTTTGAGACTCAAAGATTACAAAAGAACGACGCAACTAACCAAAGAAGAGTCAAGAGACTTCCATTAGAAAGGACCATAAAGAAGAATGTGAACTTCAACTGTTTAATATTCTAGTTTCAGAAACTGAAAAACACATCTCCACTGCAAATAACTAAATATAATCCCAAAATGACAGTACATTACCAAATATATCGTAACAATTACACCACTGAAGGGATTATAAGAAAAAGAAGGACAAAGCTGAATCTATAATAAAGAAACATACCAATGTCAATTGATGAGAAACAACTGGATTAAGGCCAGAGAAGAGGAAAACCAAACCTCATATATTTCTGTGTTGCAGAGAATATTGCAACTTTGCAAGTGATATTGGTCTTTAGCTTCAATCAAACCAGTGCTGGTCAGTGGCAATACCCGTCAGCGCATGGCACTGTGTTGAAGCAATTTCAATGGTGGCCCCCTAAATTCTTCTTATTGCCCCATATAAGTTGATGAAAGATTTATGATTGAAAGAAACACTAGTGGTGTCTTCTTCTACCAAAGAAGTGATGTTTACCTGCAATGTTGAACATTCAGTGCAACAAGGAATAGGGTTTAAGGTTCTACCTGAAGACCTGCAGGACTCCATCAGTGAAATCATTTTTAAAGTATCCAAATTGCAAGATCACTTCTAAATCCTTAGAGAAATTATAATCAAATTAAATTTTTTTTTTTGCAGTTCTAGTGTAGGGTTATCCTTTTGTCAGCGTATGGAAGATTTGCAAGATCTGTTATAATTTTTCTATACTTGGAGACCACAGAAAAAAAAAAGATAAAATTTCACTACTTTGCAAAACTTAACTACAACGGACACTCTTTATTTACAGAACAAGCAGAATGACTGAGCTTAAATAGTAGTGGCTACATGTTACAAAATTTAAGTGATCAAAGAAATATACAGAAGATATATGGGAGAAGAAGATTTTGTATACACACTAAGCTCATGTCATCCATGAAAGCTCAAGAACCGTCACTCCCATATTCAGCAAATGTTATCTTGGCCCGGAAAGGCGCACTGCAGAAAGGTATGCATCGCTGTTGCAGTCCGATGGACCCGAGGAAGTCCCCCCTTCACTCATTGATTTGAAAAAACTCGTGTAGAGGCGAGACCCCATTGTTGAGGAAGTTGGAGGCTGGTGAACAGGGCAGATGCCTTCAAGCATTTGAACAACCTTAGTCATTGCTGGCCTCAAAGTCATGTCTTCCTGTATACACCATAATGCTACCATAACTGCAGTAGAAATCTTCTCGTCGACGTCATCTATCCTCACCTTGGAGTCGAAGATGTCCTTGAGTTTGCCTTCTTCCAGCATCTTGAAGGCATACGATGGAAAATGTGATTTTTCAGAGGTTTCTGATGGGTCATAGTTCTTTCTTCCACCAATGATCTCCAGCAGCAGCATTCCATAGCTGTACACATCACTTTTCTCTGAAATAGCATAGTTTGTGATCCACTCCGGAGCAAGGTACCCTCGAGTTCCTCGCATTGTTGTGAAGACATGGCTCTGCTCCCTGGTCATAAGCTTTGCCAGACCAAAATCTGAGACTTTGGCATTGTAATTGTTGTCGAGGAGCACGTTTTCAGGCTTTATGTCGCAGTGAATAATCTTTGAGTCACAATCTTCATGGAGATAAGCTAGTCCTTTGGCAGTACCCACTGCTATGTTGAATCTTGTCTCCCAATCCAATAGGAAATCTTCACTGTTTTTCCTGAAAATCCATTTGTCCAGGGATCCATTCGCCATGTACTCGTAAGCAAGAAGTCGATAGTGTCCTTCGGCACAGAAACCCCGGAGCCGGACCAAGTGCAGATGATGGATGCTGCCAATGATGCTAACTTCAGCTCGAAACTCTTTCTTTCCCTGACCAATGCCTTCCAATTTCTTCACAGCAAGTCGAGTTCCATCTGGGAGAACCCCTTCGTAAACTGAGCCAAAACCTCCTTGCCCAAGCTTCTTTGAGAAGTTGTTAGTTGCAGTTTGAAGATCCTTGTAACTGAAACGGATTGGCATCCCAGTTAAATTTTCCAAGAAATTATCCTCTTCTGAGTTATCTTCAGAAGGTTCTGGTGCATTTCTCTTCCTCTGGTAGTATCGGTATCCCGCAAAGAGCAGGCCACAGATAACAACTATTGTCGAAACAGCAATGATCACAATATAAGGGAAATGTTTCTTGCTTCCGCTGCCCCCACTGCTTCCATCACTCAACACTTTAACATAAGAAACCAAGCCCTGGTCCGAATTTTGGAAGCTACCTATCCTATCAAACATATAACAATTCCTTGTACTGTTTTGATAGAACATAGCCACACATGAACAATTGGCAAGGCAAGAGCTTTCGCAACCTTCCAAGTCGGTTCTTGAAGAGGGTGAAACGAATTCCAGAGCAAAATAATAAACCCCATCACCAGCACTTGTAAGCATTGTGGAAGCCTTTGAACATGAAGTGACAATCCCCGACTTGCAATTGGCACGGGAGCTAAGACCTGAAGGGCATTGGCACTTGTCGCTGAAACATTGAAAATATGGATCACAAGGTTCAGGGGTGCTGCATGAGTCGCTAGGTATCTTTGTTGTTGAAGGACCATTCGAAGCTCCATTCTGAAGATCGGAAAATAAAATAACTCCATCACTTCCCAAAACTGCAATCCATGTGGCATTTACATCAACATTGGATGAGAAAATAAACTGCCATAGTAGCACTTTGGAACTATCATAGAACTTCCATGAATTTGCACTGATAGATGCTGAAGTGACTGTCCCACCATCTTTGTTGATTGTTTTACGGTTTTCCTTCCCCATGGACCAATAAGGCTGTGGTGTTTTGTAACCTGCAGAAAGAATCAAGTCGCCAGACTTTATTTCAAGAACATAGGTTACATTATTGGAGCTTGGTTCACTTTGAAGTTTCATTCCTTCTTGAAACTCCTGGTTCCATAATAGAGTATCAGTTGGATGACTAAAACTCTGCCAAACTACTCCATTGTCATCCCCAAGCAAAAGCAAATTTCCCGAGTCCTGCAATTCCATTGCAGTAACTGTCTTGCCACCGGTATCTATAGACCAGACCACACTTCCCCCCTTTTGCAACGACACACTACCCTTATCATCAAACACAAACTTATCAGAATTAGAAACCGGAGAACCCCTATTTGCAGTCCACACTATCTTCCTGCTGTCCATGTGGATAACACAAAGCATGAATAAAGTGACATCTTGAGTGGTGATAAAGCCAAAAGCAAAATCAGATTGATTAGACAACAGAAACAGCCCATCATTATCAATCCAATGCATCTGAGCCCCTTCAAAACCCGGTCTAAGTTTCCCAAAATGTCTAACACTAGCCAGGCAGGTCTCCGAGGAGAGGAGAACAGACAACAATATGAAGCCTATGACATGAATCATGTTCCTACCTCCCATAGCTACTATAAGAACCAGTATTGAGGTAAGATTTTGACAATCAAAGATTGAAGAAGACAACACAGCCAACCAAATAGACTAGAATTTTTCACATCAGAAAAAGGGATACAAAGAAAAGGAGGGTGTGAAAAAAGAAAAAGAATGAGGTGGCCAATGACAGGATCAAGGTTCAGTAACTGAATCTACACAATTTCTAGCATAAACATAACCACAAAGCTTCTTGAACAAAAAGGTCCATTACCAAAAGGAAGCACAGAAGAAGAGATTTGGAAGCTGAATTGAGAAAGAGTAGAAGAGAAATGATTAGCAGAGATGAAAAAGAAGAGAACTTTGACTCGCTTAGAATCAAGATGAGAACAAATATGTGAACAAAGACAGAAGCTTTCAACTGTTCAACACATGGATTTAACTTTTTGCTATCTGCCAACTACCCTCAAATCCTTTACATCAATGCATTGGAACAACACCAAAATTGACGAAAACCCAGTTGAGGTGTGAACTCAAAGATGAGATATAAAGCTGAACAATGTCAATGGATGATAAAGAACCAAAATTTAGGCCAGAGAAGAGGAAGACAAACCGTGTTGAGTAATGGGTAGCCATGAAACGAAAGCATGGTTGCAGAGAAACAAAGATTTTGATGTGAAGAGAATCAGAAACAGAGAGAGAGAGAGAGAGAGAGAGAGAGAGAGAGAGAGAGAGAGAGAGAGAGGTGTAGCTCTCACCTCCCCAGTTTGA
Source organism: Fragaria nilgerrensis (assembly GCA_010134655.1). NCBI lineage: Eukaryota > Viridiplantae > Streptophyta > Magnoliopsida > Rosales > Rosaceae > Fragaria > Fragaria nilgerrensis. The sequence continues at coordinate 27,237,680 of CM020978.1, read as the reverse complement.
GAAGCAGAAGCTTAATAAGCAAGTGGTATTTGCGGCATGGGGGGCTCGGGCTTTTTAGTCAATCTGTTTGTGTGCTTGTGTCACAGTTTTGAGAGATCTGAGGTGGGCTGTGTCCCTATGTTTTTAAACAAAAACTGTCAAAAGAGAAGGTCTTTATGTTCATTGACAGATCCAATAAGTAGATTCAAATATTTAACTCTTTTTCAGTGTCTCCATTTCAATATCTCTGAAAGCCGCCTTGTTTCCATTCAGACATGCCAACTGCTTGATTAAAGCTCCATTTTTGGTTTCCGTTGGGGTTGAATTTACGATTAAACCAGTGCCTCAAGTCCTCTCATTTTTCTGTGTGTCAATGTGTACCTCAGTTTGAAGATAGGGTCAACGTTTTACTGACTATTCAACGACCCTATTCTAGGGGACCTTCAAGTGTACTCAAATGTATTTTTCCTTTTAACAAGTTTCTTTCTGTAAAACTAGTTTTAATTTCATTTTTACCTGATTTTGTGCACAACCATTTTCATCATGCAAGTCATTTGAAGCAACTTATCGAATTAATTTGCCGAATTTTCTTTACTCGATCTCAAAATATACAACTAAAGACTAGTTTGTGATCTTGTTAGAATATTTTTTCACCTTTAGCACAAATAATAGTGTTGCAGACTAAAGGAGGCTCGAATCGTTTCCAACCTTGATAATCTACCACCAAACCACACGTTGTTTGTTGAATATCATACGTTAACAAAATTACAAGACAACAACGTTTATCAGAAGCCGTTCGACATTTTTTGTATGGATTTTTTCTGATTTTATCATGGAAAAAGGGGATGCATTTGGTTACTTATCATTATGATGTAGAGCTTTTATGATAGATGACTTGTTTCTAGAGTTGCAATTGAATGGAAAGGTGGGATTATTAATTGGGTCTGTTTGGAGCATATATAATAAGGTCAGGGTAGCATTTGCCCACTAGGTCGGGGCAGCTCAGCAATTTCAATGGTGGGTCATATATGCTCATGTTCTGATCCAACTTCTTCTTCTTCCTTATCCCAGTGGTTCCGTTACTTCACTTCAAGAGAAAAGCTCATGACAAAGTTTTGTTTATATGTCAGGTCAAATTTGCATACCTCGTAACCAAGAGAAAATGGGAAAAGATTAGGCTAATAGATTCCTTTTTGTTAATTTGGTCAGATTAGGCAAATAGTTTATGTTACTCCGTTTCAATTGCAGCCCGTGAGTCGTAATACTCCACCAGTGAACATTTGGACTTCACTTCCATCATACGTGGTTGAATACAAAGGGAAGCCTTCTTTGCGGTCGAGTGTGTCACTGTGGAGGAAATTAGACGTCGAAAATTGTCTATTGAACTTTTTACATATGATAGTGTGGGCTGTGTGGCTCGTACAATTGTTTGCTTAAATTACTATAAGAATAAAACTAGAAAACTGGGCGTCCCATAATATTACGCATGAGGAATTTAGAATCCTTAATTTAATTTGTCGCAGAAAACCTTCGATTCAGGGCAGCAAATGAATCAGTACAGGCTGTGCTAGCTGGTGGATATATGGTGGGAACAAAACCATGTGCTACGACCTTGAACTTGGTTCACATATAGTATATGAACCTCTCTGTATAAATTTGCTTGATCGATCATACTAGCTAGTAGTACTGTGAGTGTGCGAGTGAGTGAGCAGCATAAATGGGACAAGATCCTCACATTCTGATGCAGTTGATTATATATAAACTCGAATGCAGAAACCAAGAAAACAAAGAAGCCCGCGAAGAATTCATTCATTCGTGTAATCAGCAACATGTTTGGTAAATGTGCAAAATTCCAGAAAGGAAGTGAAACACTTCGCGCAAGTGTTTCCATCTCTCTTCTTTTCATATCCTGGATCTCATGCTCCTGAAACAACATGCTCCAGTTTATTAAGCCCTTAATTTCTCCCAAACTAACCGCAGATTAAGCAAATATGACTATAGAAATTAAGCCAGTACTGTACGAACAACCATATTGTTTATTCAGAGGAGCAGCAATGAGCATTTGATGGGAATGCTCACATGGACTCGTACGTATATCATAACAGAGATTTTTGTCGATCAGTTTCAATACGTATACTCTGGTCACCCAATTTGCCATTTGTTCACGTAAGCCCTAGTTGTATTACTTGTCTTCGTTCTCCTCCTCGATCGTCATCATGTTTCTGTGAAACCCTAAACCCTAACTAGCAATGTTAGGGTTAAAGATTCGTTCGAATTAACTATAGCTACATCAGTGAATGAAGCACCATCATGAAAGCATAAGCCTTCTCGATCGGGTGAGTCCGGGGAGGGTTTACCTGAATCAGTGTCGACGAATATCATTTCCTCACAGAATGATCTATTGACTTCATATTAGTTAATTCCTTCCACTCTTAGGGATGATTAAGGAATGTTAATTAGGTGGCTGGGGATCATCTTCATTCACTTTAATTTCCTGGATCGATCATCACCTACATATGTAACTTTGATCATCATCAAGATCGAGTATAATAATTTAGATGATGATCAAGATACGCATATATTCCCCCATTTAAAATCGTCTAGATCTTAGTAGTGATATTGCAGACTTGCTGATCGAATGATACCTATATATCTAATCGATCGATACGATGATCATTATGAACTATCCCAACCAATACCACTGAAACACGAGTATATACCAACCTAACAAATCTGTACGTGTACAGAAACACCAGCAGGTTTTATGTTTATTTTTTCTCCCAGATCGACTCGAACTCGAAGAGATCGATCTCAACATGTGAATGCGTACGTATCCCAGTACCGATAATGAACATGTACTCTTCTAGAAGTTGAATCAGTCATGGACTCATGGGTTTAATTATACAGTACGTGATCATATATATATGTGGGAGTGATCGGGGCAGCTATCAAAGTCTCTCTCATTCATGAAAAATAGAAACTTAGATGAATATTTTGATCTAGCAAAATTAATATCCAAACACCATGCTATAGAAACGCCTCTTTGTTTAACGACAATTTACCGAAAAATGGAATTATATAATGGAATCACATAGACTTGATGCGTACATTTGTTTAGATAGTCGGTCGATTCAGTACTCAATCATGCTCGATTCAACTGTGGATGAAATATGAAGCAGTTGGCTAGAGTATCACTCATTATCCTCCACATACATTTGAATTTAAATCCAACAACTACGGATTAATTGATTATCAAATTAAGCATGAACTAGTCTATGCTAACATATACTATGAATTACCAAGTGTTGGATTATTATATCGGTTCCACAATTTACATGGATTTCATCTGCAAGTTTGGGACACAAGCTACTAGTGTCAAGTGTCACATCCGGTTACAGTTTATATCTGTGTTTTATGCATAAATACAAAGCTAATTATTGGTACCATGCTAGCGTTAATTGGAGAAGATCTGAATGTATAACACCTCCAAACGCCTCTATAAATTAATCATGCAAGCATCAATAATATCTGCAAAATACTAATATGTGAATCGTTAGTTAGCATGATCTCATAATTAAGCCCTATGTAGCAATAATAAGAAATTAACCAATTAGGAGACCAAGTTAATTAACGAATTATTGAATAGATATCAGAAAAACCTTACAATTAGGTCACCGGAAACAATCATTGTATATATATGCCGATATGGACAGGTCGTACGTATGACTTAGTAAAGTGAGTATCTATAATATATATGGACCGAAGGGTCAAGGTATTAGGCACAAAGGGGTTTGCTGAATTAGGAATTTAGGAAGACAAAAATTCAAACGCTTGATTAAGGTCACTAATCAAAATCATAGTATACGATCAAGTTGCAGATAAACTAATTACATTAAGCATTAGGTACCTGATGATGGGATTTGAAAAGCTTAGCTTGTGTAAGCTTTCAACAAGCTAGAAGGTGAAAAAATGAAGAATTGGTCGAACTTGAACAACTATAATCAGAGAGAGAGAGAGAGAGAGAGCGATCCATATATGGATTTATATAAGAATGTAGTGCATATAGTGGGATCGATGCCTCGTCTTTTTTGACCTCTGCTAGCTGCTCTCTCTGCATATAATATAACCCGGGAGTGTAGAAAGTTGAGGTATTCCTTAATCGTGGTGCGCTTTTTAGTTTTCACATATGAAGTTTATAACTAAACTATACATGTTAATTACAAAAGCGAAGGGAACGATAAGAGCCGTTTGCTTGAATCGGAGGGGATGCAAAGTGGAAACAGCTAGCTATATGCAGGGATGAGATTCTAGAAAAGAGGATTAGGATCATTTTAATCCAAATGTGTCATTCTTGCGCTAGGGTAGGGCCAGTCCTGAAAGATTTAAGGCCTCGGGCGGAAAAAAAAAGGGCCCTAACATAATTTTTTTTTTTAAAACAAAATTTTTGTTCGAGGTTTTAAACCTAACCAAGTATAATGCCACGGGACACATCTACACGCCTATATTTTTTCATTGAAAGGTTAACTCATGATACAAGTATACAACCGGGAGGAAGGGATCGATGGAGACATAAAATCAATACCTCTGAAAAGAAAATTATAAAAAAATTACAATGCATTTTATAACACCAGATGCTTCTCTTTACACCCAAATATAAAGCTTGAGAGGTTTCTACAGCGTAGGAGAAGAGAGGTTTCGACTTGGCCTCATGCCCGGCTCAAAGAGCTTCAACCTCGACACAGCAGCTCGAGCCTCGACCTCGAAAGCATTTCGCTCCTGACTTGGAGCACTTGCCTGGCTTGTGAGCATCTCGATGGTATCTCAATGGAATCTCGACAGCATCTCGCGCCGCATCCCGACTCAGAAAAGAGAATCCCGCACGGTGCCACGTTTTGAATGCCTTAATTGCATGAAGGGCACGTGTGCATGCATGGGAGCATCTCGCCTGTTCACCTTGGCTTGGAAAAGAATCCCGCCAGCATTCTGAATAAAAGCATAGTTATCCTTAATTGCGTGTGAAATGGATAAGGGTATGTTGCACTTGGATGTGGTATAGCGGGACAGAAGCAATACTTATCCTATATGCATGCGAAGAAGTTGCATGCGAGATGGTTGGCGGGCGAGCTAGACCAAGGGACGCGAGGTTGCATGCGAAGAGGTTTGCATGTGAAAGAGCTCGCTTAAGGAATGGAGACCAAGGGACGCGAGCTGATTTAATTAAAGAAGGGGGCCAACACTTATCCATATATGGCTTCGTGCAAGTCAAGGAGTTAGCATTGGTTAAGAGTGTTATCCCTTAATTGCATATGTATAGATACGTGCACATCTAGGATTTCACATCCAGAAGGTTCGCGGGCTATCCTACAGTCTAGGATATGATCAAATCAAAAGGCAACGATCATGGTGTCTATAATATCTCAACGTTGAAGACTCCTACAAGTGTTTGACATGTTTTGGGCCAATACATGTGGCTCTAAATAGCTCTATATAAGAGTTCGAGGATCTGGTTCTACACACACAATCAAATCAAACAAAAACAACTAGAAATCCTCGAGCATCCTCGAAACCTTAAAAGTTCTAAGTGCACCTCGCCTTAGTTCTCAGAGCCCGTCTAGACTCGCCTTTCTTTCCTAATTGTTGCTCTGCTCGCTTCGAACAGTGAGTATCGATTTACAGGTCACTAAGAAGTTTGCTCGTAATTCTTCGCCCGCGAGGTGACACCGGAGCTCCCTTCCGCCTGGTTAGAAGTCAAGAACGCGCACAGTTCACATCCCGCGTCCGCGCAGTGGCACGCCCTGCAACCGTAGTTTACTTTTGGTAGCACTAGTTACCTCTCTGCTCCCTGCTGATGATCGTGGCTAAAACATTGGCACGCCCAGTGAGACCGGGAGTATAACATTCTCGTCATCATTGGGAAGTCAGGCGGATCCCCATACGGGAGACCCTCGATTTCTTGTCTGAAACATTGCGCAACTTTTGGTGTTTTCTCAAAGTTCTAAGTGCACCCGATCAGCATACACTACTAGCATAAGTCTTATAGGATACTGTTATTTTTCTGTACATATTGCTCTATAGGACACAAATAACCGTATCTAAAAGTCATTAGGTACGGTGCAGCCACGGAATGAAAAAAAGTATTCTCTATTGCAGGTGCCACTAACCAAAAGCCATGCTTTTAACTTTGGTGTCTCTGTTTTTAATTTTATTTTAAATAGTGTAAATATTAACCTTTTTTTTCTTCTTAATTTTCATTTTCTTTTACTTTCTATTTCTTCATTTTATTTTTTTCTTAATTATCATTTCCCATTTCTTCCTTTTTCATTTTATTATCCATTTACTCCAAATTTATTAAATATTTTATATCTAATTCGTTTTTTTCTCTCTCTCTTCGTTTTTTCTCTCCGCCGCTGTCTCTCTCTCTCTCTCTCTCTCTCTCTCTCTCTCTCTCTCTCTCTCTCTCTCTCTCTCTCTCCTCAAACGCTGCAGTCGCCCACCGAGATCGATCCAACCTGCAATTTTATATATACAATCAAAACTTTTGCAATTAATCTCTAATGAAAACTTCATTAGGGGACGAGGGCTTACATATTTACATACCTCGCGGCTTATCAACCAATGTTGGCAGATCTTTTTTGCTAGAATGAAATCAGCTGCACGAAAGACTTATTGAGACCTAGAAGAAGTGAACAACGTCATTAGAATTTATCTGAACGAAAAGCCAAAAAGAAAGAATCAAAATAACTATGATTCTATGATGCTAACTTTAAGGAAATCAAATAATGTTGTTAACAACTTGTGTGATTTTGAACCAATATCAATAACTCATCTAACATGAGCAACCATTGAAAACGAAATCCAAATCCCTGGTACTTTAGGGACTCACGAGAACGCAAAGCTTTCTCTTCTTCTTCGAGAATGAAGGGCATATTCCAGAGAGAGATAGACTCACCCAAAAATAAAAACCACCGTTGCAGTTATTAGGGATAATCATCAGCATTTAATTAAGATTCTCGTAAGATTTGTAATTATGTATAAAAATTATTTATAGAAATATCATTATTTACAATATAATGTTTCTTTAATTGGATTATTTGAATTAATTTTAATGAAATCTTATTATTTTCTGCTATTAATACAGACTTGCGTATCCAAATCTCATCCTATTAATATTACTTTAGTTTTGCAAAGAAATGATTAATAATTTGTGAATTTTTATAAATTAATAGTTAGTTGGATAATATTACTGTACACCTTAACCGTATCTATATAAAACTTTTATTAGAATATCTAATTTAATACATAAATTTCATATTTTATTTAGCAATGAATACGGATTTTTGTCTTTAATTACAATATGAAATTATCTTGTTACGGTTATCAGTATCCATAAAACAAAGAATACCAAAAAAGTAAAAGGGTGTCATTTGCTCTACTCAAGTGATACAGTTAGAAAAGTGTATCCACAAAGGGTGGGTACTGTAGATTTTTCTAGTAGTGATACTTTGGGTAGTCTTTGACGTCACCTTCATTAGGATCGACGGTCGGAAACAAAGATGCAATATGATTGGCAAGAAAAATCAGATGCCATCGAGAGAAAATATGCCGAACTAATAGCTGCTAGCCGCAAAAAACATGCCCAACGAATGACTGCCATCCTCAAGCAACACGCTGAGGAAACGGCTGCTAGAGAGGCTGCTGAAGAAAAGAAAAAAGCTGAATGGGTTGCCTTTACAGAGAAATGGGATGCCATCCTCAAGCGACATTGTGAGCTTGAGGCTGCTGAAAAAAACAAAAAGGCTTCACAATGCCAAAATGTAAAGCCTAAGGTTGACGAGCACGTCCTTGCCAAAAAGATTGAACTGCCTAGCAGCCAATCTAATGGCGAAGACTTTCCTTTGGACGAACCTATGTCCAAAGATGAAATTACTTTGTCAATCAATGACGAAGAACCTGACGTCGAGGCCGGCGAGATTTTGGATAATAATCCTATCTGAAAGACTGACGTTGTTCCTCAGAAAAAGGAGCATATATGAAGATAGGACAGAACAGTCCATCTTAGAAGAAGAAGTTGGTTCAAACACTGATGATGATGGCGAACCACAACTTCACATGAGAGGTGACCAAGGAGCCAGCTTTCCTATGCGGGATGTATATGTGGAAACATGTCAAACACATGGGGGACAAAACTGTGTCCTCGAACGACTTCACCGAGATGATGATCCTACTGGCCAAGAAGAACCCAAGTATGATCAATTTGGCTTATGCGATAAAGAAAGGGTTTTTGGCTTTATCAAGGAAGGTGGTAGTCAAGAAGCTACTGGATATGATCATAATCAAAGATATGATCAATTCAATCTAGCTACTTGATGTTTGCATGGAATCGGTCAAACCCTCCATCAAATTCTCAAGTCAATTCGTGGCTTCCTTGTCCAACCAATGGCTTTGCTGTATGTGGTTTAATTTCTCATCAAGGCAATGTCATCGTTGTTTTCGACTATACAAATTCGAGTCACTTACAAAAGAAACTCGTATGCGATGGTACATGCCAAGCCTGCACCCAACGTGATACTTGTGGTGACTTCAGTATGCCTCCCTTCCAGGAAGAAATCAATTCTTCTATTGATGGAGCTTATTGTGATTTTTCGACTGAGCCAATTTATGATGAATATGATGAAGACTATATGTTGGTGCATCTGTCTCATAATCATATTCCACAAGAGTTCAATCCCAATGAAGCTCTTGATATGGTCCTCTTCCATAATCAATGCATGGCCATTCCTAATGAGACCATGCATTATGACATAATAGTCGGTGACAAGGCAAATCTTTCCACTATTTTGCCCATAATGATGTCATTGAAGATCACGTTTTGCCAAATGACAAAGATGCTTGGGGGGCAACAAGGCAGTCCCTACGAGCTACTTTCTTCAAATTTTCAAGTGGTTGACGCACAACATCTTTGCTCAACATTTGGAAATTCTCAACAATAAGAGTCTCATGCTAGACACATCACATGATTGAGACTTGGAGTGAAGCATTGGTGGCCAAACCCGTGGCCTTACGAAGGGTAACTAACCGTGCTATACTCTCTGTTTTCCTTTACTCTTAGCTTTACTTCAGTCTTTACTTCTGTTTTCTTTCATTTCTTTCTTTCTCGCATTGAAAAAAAGAAAAATACAAAAAATCAAATAGCAGAAAACACAAAAAAGAGATCCTTAGTTTTGCTGAAATTCAAGGCAACGTTTTTGCCTACAAAGGCTTAAACTTTACTTGGAGGCCTATCCCTGAGGCCCGGAGACAATACAGTAGGCATTCCATATGCCTTGAATTGCTGCCAGCGAAGTTAAGTTAGAGAAGAAAATTCAATAGTTGCTGAGATTTGCAACAGCCATTACCGGACAGTCAACTTCGCCGATTAAACTGGAATGATCCAGGAAGAGCTAACAGGCGAGCCTTATATTACCAGAAAGCTCTGGATGTCTATTTTCTAGAGGATTTTACGGTTTGTCATTCTGACATTCCTGGAGAGAGTTATGGCAGTTTGAATGCAGACAGGTCAGGATAAGCGCGAATTTGCACTGTGCTTTTTCAATGTGTTTTCATGACCTTGCGGCATACTTTCTTTTACTAGGGGGTATCCATACAAGTTTTGTGTACCTTTATTCATACACCGGGATCTACTCAAGGCCGGTCCACGACCTTTTTCGATGTTTGCTAACTTCAATGATGCATGGTACTACAACATACTAAAGTTTTGATGTCCTTCATTCTTCCCAAGTATCGTCGAATTGACATCAAAACTGGGGGGCACATGTGAGATAGAGATGTGTTCCAAATATTTCAGATTCAGACTTTAGACCCTTCTTGAGGTGTCTTGGTCATTATTTAGGCCAACACCTGTGGCCTTTAAAGAGAAAAAATTACTTTAGACCCTGCTTCAGGTATCTTGGTCATTATTTAGGCCAAAACCTGTGGCTTTTAAAGAGAAAAAATTTCAAGATTATGCGGCCGTTCGCCGACATGGTCTTTTTGTTTAACTCTCATTGGTTCGCACTGGAGGGCAGCGAAGTCACTCCTTGATTTAAATGTCACAAAGGTGGTTCGCCATGACCAAGAGCTCAAGCGAAGGTCAAATTCTACATCCAAAGTGAACATCTACTCAAGGTACATCCCTTCGCGGGGTACATCCCTTTGAGGTCAAACGATTCCTTTTCAAATGTATCCACTCAAGTTACATTCACTCGAGGTGTATCTACGCAAGATCCGTCAATTCAAGAAACATCTTCTCAAGGACATTATCTACTCGAGGTTTATCCCTTCAAGGTACATCCCTTCGAGATACATCCCTTCGAGGTCAGATGGTTCTTTTCCAAATATCTCTACTCGAGGTGCGAGGTATATCTACTCGAAATGCATGCATGGTACATTGTCTTCAAGAGCAGAGCAGAGCAGGCGAGGTGCATGGTATCATTCGTAATGATTCAAGTCCAAGGTACTTATGTTAAATGCATGATCATCAATTGATTAGTTTGGTACTGGTTGAATCATGCAGGCGACATCTATAATACTTTGTTCTTGGATACTTGAGTTTTAGAGCCTATTCACAGGCTTGTTACAGTCCTTTGATGTATGAACCGAGCCAATACCAGTGGCTTTGGGGCAGCATGAACATAAACATCTTCGGTCATTCTTGACATTCATGACTTTGAGGCTGGGGGGCAATGTTTACACCCAAATCTAAAGCTTGAGAGGTTTCTATAGCGTAGGAGAAGAGAGGTTTCGACTTGGCCTCATGCCCGGCTCAAAGAGCTTCAACCTCAACACAGCAGCTCGAGCCTCGACCTCGAAAGCATTTCGCTCCTGACTTGGAGCACGTGCCTGGCTTGTGAGCATCTTGATGGTATCTCAATGGAATCTCGACAGCATCTTGCGCCGCATCCCGACTCGGAAAAGAGCATCCCGCGCGGTGCCACGTTTTGAATGCCTTAATTGCATGAAGGGCACGTGTGCATGCATGGGAGCATCTCGCATGTTCACCTTGTCTTGGAAAAGAATCTCGTCAGCATTCTGAATAAAAGCATAGTTATCCTTAATTGCGTGTGAAATGGATAAGGGTATGTTGCACTTGGATGTGGTATAGCGGGACAGAAGCAATACTTACCCTATATGCATGCGAAGAGGTTGCATGCGAGATGGTTGGCGAGCGAGCTGGACCAAGGCACGCGAGGTTGCATGCGAAGAGGTTTGCATGTGAAAGAGTTCGCTTAAGGAATGGAGACCAAGGGACGCGAGCTGATTTAATTAAAGAAGGGGGCCAACACTTATCCATATATGGCTCCGTGCATGTCAAGGAGTTAGCATTGGTTAAGAGTGTTATCCCTTAATTGCATATGTATAGATACGTGCACATCTAGGATTTCACATCCAGAAGGTTCGCGGGCTATCCTACAGTCTAGGATATGATCAAATCAAAAGGCAACGATCATGGTGTCTATAATATCTCAACGTTGAAGACTCCTACAAGTGTTTGACATGTTTTGGGCCAATACATGTGGCTCTAAATAGCTCTATATAAGAGTTCGAGGATCTGGTTCTACACACACAATCAAATCAAACAAAAACAACTAGAAATCCTCGAGCATCCTCGAAACCTTAAAAGTTCTAAGTGCACCTCGCCTTAGTTCTCAGAGCCCGTCTAGACTCGCCTTTCTTTCCTAATTGTTGCTCTGCTCGCTTCGAACAGTGAGTATCGATTCACAGGTTACTAAGAAGTTTGCTTGTAATTCCTCGCCCGCGAGGTGACACCGGAGCTCCCTTCCGCCTGGTTAGAAGTCAAGAATGCGCACAGTTCACATCCCGCGTCCGCGCGGTGGCACGCCCTGCAACCCTAGTTTATTTTTGGTAGCACTAGTTACCTCTCTGCTCCCTGCTGAGGATAGTGGCCAAAACAGCTTCGCGTTCAGTTCAACAACATAATTTAGGTACAGAACAAAATGTTTAATCAACTGTTGCAAGGAGTAGTAAAAAAATGAAACATATGCTATGTAAGGAGATTTAATGATGGTAGGGGGGAAATGACAAACATTATAATGCCTATAAAAAAAAGACAGTCAAAACATAATTAATTAGCTGGCCTGCACTGGGGCAAGGGCGGCTATGCGCAAGGGTTATCTAGTTTTAATTAGCAACACTACTAATTAGCTAGCCTAGCCTATATGAAAACGAAAAGGAAGTAGGGCAATGAAAACTAATAAATTGGAGGACTGAAACTAACGTGGTTAAACGAAGAAGGTAGCTATACTATTTCTTGATGTTTGCTATGAAGCTGTGAAGCTAGGGTTTCGTATCAGAAAAATCTTCCTAACCTGTTTCATTTTCAATACAATCGTGCTTATTATGAATGTTGCCGCCCCCTCCAACAATAATAATCAGCGAAGCGCCCTATTGTTAACGCTATTTGCTTTATAAATGATTAGAGAGATGAGAATTATAAGTTGGATACTCAATCGTTCCGTAAATTAATGCTCTGCCAAACCTATTAATGTAGATTGTCGGAGTATTGTGTAATGCAAGCAGTTCAGAAATCAATTCGTATGATGGAGATGCCTGTCCCTCGCAAATTAGCTGTATGAATGAATTTTAGGTGGACAGGTGGAGTTGAAGTTGGGTTTGCTAGATTTCATGTGCATCTGTCACTATTGCCCTAGACTTTTCCTATTGATCTTGGGCCCAATGGCAATAAAGATTAATCCGGCTTAGTTAAAGAAGCAGGCCCGTCGTTAACATAAATTGAATTGGGGTCATATGAGTAGGAAGCATCAATCATGTTGGATCAACTCCAATTTTATTCAGTTTCATTTTTCTTTTCAATTTTATTCTTAAAATCTTTCAACCCAGTACTATTTGGTCTAGTGGTTTTCGTCGATCGTGAGTTCGACTCTCATATAGATGAGTAAATATAATAGTATATGATTGTATGTTGAATTCTTGATGATCATAACTTAAAAGCGTATTAAGTTATACTATAACATAAACCGAATATTCTCTATCAAGTTCACGCCTATCGTGTTTTTTATTAAAATTCAAACCGCATCGCAAGTGTTTCAAGGGAAGAGATTCGTTCTTCCCGTTCAAAAGAACAACTGCACCCTCAAAACCAAACAAAATCAATTTGGATGATCCTCTTGTAATCACTATGGGCGATTCAAACACTAATGGGAGGAACATCACCAATTCACCATTGTTGGTGTCCATTGTCCGCTTTGCCTTGTTTTATCAATGCCGCACAAATAAAACATGTCACGGACACGTGTTATCACCAAAGCGGGTAAACCCACCTTTACTTCGAAGGTCCATGGCCAATCAAATGGCGCCTTCAAATCCCCACGTGCGACACTGACCCTACGTATTCACGTGTCAACCTCCGATGACGCCCAAGACCAGACTTTCTAATCTCCTGCGGCGACCTCCACCGAACCGAAACTCCACCCAACGCGTCCCCAGCCGCCACATCAGCAAGCACACATCACGTGACATGCACGTGACATTTTCCTCTAAAACGTGTATCAGAAACCAGACGGAAACACGGGGTGGAGTCGCAGCTGGACTCGTTCATGAAAATTGAAGCTTTCACCTGAAAAAAGAAAAAAGAAAAAAAGAAAAGAAGAAGAAGAAGCCGTAGCTGTCACTACGACCCAATAAAGAAACCCCCATAAACCAATTTCCACGCCCTCTTCATCATTCTTATACTACTATGTTTCACATTCCTTCTCAATTTATATAACAAAAACCCTCTGTATTTGTTGAAGCTCGACTTGGTTCTCTGGAAATCAAACAACAGAAGAAGGTAGAAGAAGAAGAAGACGATCGATGATGAAGTGGTCACCGTGGCCGGGCGGATCAACGAGGAGGTTTCACGTGAAAGTCAACCAGCTAAAGCTTCATGGATTTTCATGTGAAAACGAGAGAGACAAGGCATTGTTCATCGAGGTAAAATGGAAAGGGTCCAAAAAGCATGGAGGTCCGTCCGGAGTGTTAATGGCGCCGTTTTATGGACGATCGAGGTGTCAGAAAAACTACACCGGTAAAGGGTTTCCCGGAAAAGGTGAAATTGTTGAATGGGATGATGAGTTTGAGAGCCTCTGTAGTTTTGGGTTGAAACAGAGTGGTGGTTCTTTTAGTCCTTGGGATTTGACCTTCACTTTGTTACGTGTAAGTTTGATCATCTCTATTATTTAATTTTTGGTTGTGTTGATTTGTTTGCTTGAAATTAAAGAATGTTTTTCCGGGGATTTTTAGGGAGAGAGTGCAGAATCGAAAACGGTTCTAGGGAAGGTTTCGATGAACTTGGCTGAAAAGGCTTCGAAGATGGAGGTTGAGATTCATACATGGCTTTCTGTAAATTTGAATTTGGAAGGGATGATCATACCTATTGAGGCTACTCTCTTGGTAAGTCCATCGATTAGATAGGTTCATTATTTTCTTTCTCATTTTTGTTCTTGCTAATTAGGATCATCATCAAGAACAATTATTTAATAACCAATTAAGGATACAGACAATATTGATGGTGTTTCCAGTTCTTGGTCACGTCCATTTTTTATTACAGAATTTGCAATTTTAAGAATTTAAATGCATGATATCAACCGCGTTTAATGGAAGTAATGCATTATTTTAAGCCACATTTTAGGTCATGTTAGGTAGTGATTGTTCTATAATCTTACAGCAAAACGAATAAAAATAGAGTACTCGATCAAGTATAGTGCAGAAATAACTTCATAACAATTTTCTTTATATAACTACATACTGAATTTGGATGGATGAAAACCTATTCTTAATGAATAAAATTGATTTTAGCTTCTAAAAATTGATTTTAACTTTTTCTCAAATATTATTACTACACGGAATATATCTACATGACTAGATTAGATGACACGAATACATATACATATACCGTATCATAATTCATACATATGAGTATGAATAGTTATTATTGAATATGATTACAGTATGTAGTTGCACGGCCGTATATACAACAATTTTCACTGTTGATACGAATACAACCATTGTCATTTTAGTTTGTTTTTATTAGAAGATTTTCTTTTCTTGACCAGGAAAAGTATATTGCCTTTTTGGACTGCATTATACAAATTTGATGGAGGCTTCAACACCACACCTTGTGTGGTTTCCTAGTTCATACCAAATGACTATCACAATCCAATTGCATATTATCATTCATGAAAGGTTGTAATACTTAATAGCAAACAAATCTTGACAAGTTCTTACACTGTAGTTTCAGACTAAGATCCCCCAAAGAAGAAGATAAGATAGGTTCCTAGTAACCTTAAACTAATCAATGTTCACACCAAGGGAAGCAAAATAAACTAATCAATGTGTGGCTTTGGCTTTTTGTTAATGTTTTCTGATGGTTACCTGCAGGTTTGTCTAAGCTTTGCTGAGGTCAGAAATGCACAAGACTCGGCCGGAATCGTCGATGATTCAGCCGAGTCTGACAAAGACAGGATGGTACGAGGGGTCAGCTACTTTAGAAGCTTCAGAAAGATTAACAAGGAGAGAAAGAGTTCGGGCGAGCGAGTCACCTCTAGTGACACGGACGAGTCATGCTTGACCGATTCAGACGGGGCTTCAGGGAATGAAACCTCACAGACTGAGTTGGATCCGTCCCCGAGTTCCGAGACGTCTCAGGTTGACTCGGGCCAGAAGAGTTGGTTCTCTAAGAAGCGAAAGTGGTTCAGTCCTAGACCACCAAGGAGAAAAGTAGAGCCATTGATTGAGAGGACTACTGAAGTCAATGCAGATCCGATTGATGTTGACAATCATCTCAGTGATTCAACACAGGTACATAAGCCTCAACACTCGATAATTAAGTTTGAACTGCAACTTTAAGCTTTAAGAAAAAAAAAAATAATGTTAGGTGAACCACATTATAACAGATGATGTCGATCCCAAATAATACTCATTTTTTCGTTTATTTCAGGTTCTAGGTACGGTTGAACATTCTTCACAATCATACCAGCAAGATGGAAATAGCATCATAAGTAATAGTTGGGAAGTAAGGGAAGTATCAAGTAGAGACGGGCAAGCAAAGCTCAAAACCAATGTGTTCTTTGCCTCCTTCGACCAACGCAGTGAAAAGGCTGCCGGTGAGAGTGCATGTTCAACAGTAGTTGCCGTCATCGCCCACTGGCTGCATTCGAACCAAGGCTCTATGCCTACAGCATCTGAATATGACAACCTCATAACACAAGGTTCCTCAGAGTGGCAAAAGCTTTGCAGCAATGAGGTTTACATGAACTTGTTTCCCAACAAACACTTTGACCTTGAAACAGTTTTGGAAGCGGATCTTAGAGCTCTAGAGGTGGTAACAGAGAAATCATTTATCGGATTCTTCAGCCCCGAGAAGTTTGAGAGCTTGAAAGGGCATATGTCGTTCGATCAGATATGGAACGAGTTAAGCAAGAACACCATTTTTGACGAACCAAGGATATACATTGTAAGCTGGAACGACCATTTTTTTGTTTTGAAGGTTGAAGCCAATGCTTGCTATATCATTGATTCATTGGGGGAGAGACTCTTTGAGGGGTGTAACCAGGCATACATACTAAAGTTCGATGAGTCGAGTATCATATCCAAGGGTAACTTAGAAAAAACAGAGGCTGCAGCTTCAAAGGAAATGGGGGGTTCTGAGGGTAATGAGGGAAGCTCAGATGTAATATGCAGTGGAAAAGAGTGTTGTAGGGAGTTCATTAAGAGATTTCTTGCTGCAATACCACTTAAGCAACTCGCGGAGGAAGAAAAGAAGAAAACAGTTTCTGATTTAATTCTCCACCAGCGTTTGCAGATCGAGTTTCACTACAGCTATTCTCCTTCCTCTTCTTCTTCCTCTTCTTCTTCTTCTGTAACTTCTTCATCTCACTCTCTTTTCTAAGCTGATGAGTTTACAGAAATCCAGCAGCCAATTTGTATAGCAGGCCTCGATTCCTTTTCCACTTTCTGATACTTAGACTAAGAAATTTTGATGCAATCAACGTTCTGGCATTCTGCAGATTCGAGTTTGTGCCATAATTTAGTCTGATCTACATGTTATATTACCAATGTGAAAGTGAAACTACCTCTTAACAGAAAACTATAACTCCTGTCACCATTTTTTTCAGAAGCAAGCATGACTATATAAAGAATTAACAGACTATAAAATGTGGGCACTCCTAATCAAACTTCAATAGTGTTAAATGGTGTTCTGAGAAAGCACCTTTTGCTGTACAAATGCTCTGTAGTACTTAAAGATAATCTACCCTTTCAGCCTTTAGCAACTTTGATCTGAGATGTGCCATTCCCTCATTGCCTGCAAATCTTTTCACCCATTCTTTTTGTTGTCATTACTCATTACCACTACAAAATACCCAAGGACAAATCCATTATAGGCAGTTAACATCCTCTAGTCTCTTGTTTAGAGAGGAGAATATGCTGAAACAAAAGAAAGATGAGCATTTGTTTTGACCCCACAGATGACTAACCTTCACAAACATATTAGTCACCACCAGTACAAAGTTGCTAGAACAAAGAGAGAGCCCCAACCAGTCATTCATCAATATATATATATATATTTTTTTTTTCAAGTTTTTAATCAACACAGAACAGAAAAGGGTCCACAGACTCCACAACCACTACAACAGAAAAACACAGTGACTGAGATAAGATGTATTAAAGAGACAAGCGCTTGAGATAATAGATGTATTAAAGAGACAACCCCTTGTCCCCCCACTCAAAGAAACAGAAATCCCCATCTAGGATTTATCTTAAATCTTCTCCCCACTTCTGTAATAGACAAATCAGAAGATGGGTCCTTACCTTATCTGCAAGGAATAATGAATCAAGATTATTTCTTTAAACAGTAAAGTTTAGGTTAGGTTTGATTGAAAATAGATCCATTTGCCTCCCCTTTTCATACAAATCCAACACCTAATCTCCAAAACAGAAAAAACCACCTTGCATTTTCAACATTCAAACGCAAATGTGAAAAGAAAGAAACTGTCACTTAAACCCAGTCTAATCAATTGGACTCAAGAACAAAGCCAATATAAGTTTATAACCCAGCTCAGTCTCACACTCTCATGCAATGTACCCTAATATTAATTCGAGTTCAGTCTTTCTAGAAGGGGTTCAAATTTTGGAACTGCAAAAGCAGAACTAGGCCATAGATTCGCTAATCTAACCTATTTCGTTCACTATTTACATTCCGGAACTGCAAAAGCAGCTCAGTTCATTACCAGCTAGGAAGTACATCAAGATTGCAAAAAAAAAAAAAAAAAAAAAAAAACACCTTCCACTAGAAGATCTTGAAACAACTCACTAAAGCAAGAGTCAGCCTACAGATCTCCATTTCCCATACTTCCAGCAAAGTGGCCGAATGGAAGCTCCGGCTGCCTACAAAATTTAGCATCCTCTGTTGGGTGATTAAAATCTGCCTTTCGCTTTCTCCTCGTTGATTGTGCATTCATAAACTCGCTCCAATCACCCATATATGAGCCTACAGGGAAATGTTCATTACCTTTGGGAAAGAGAGAGAGCTCTTTGTCCAATTGTGGAGGCTGATCAGTACATTTGCTCCCTTCTTGAGCACCGACATCTCTGACTTTCTGTGGAGGATTGTTTTCACTGCTTGGGCATTGACTAGAGAGTGAGCCTAGCCGAAGAGAGAGATCACACCCAACCAAATCTGGGGTCTGATCAGGGCAGTCCCTAGCACCTTTTTGAGTATCGTAGTTTGGTTTATCTCTACTGTGGAACAGGTTTGGGACACCACTGGTCCTGGCAGGCTCTAAAGGCTTCGGAACTGGTTTGGGAAGGCTAACAAAACCATGCTTGAGTTCTTCAAATTGGGGGCAATTACCATAGTATAGAGGGTATGAAGGGATATTAGATGTTGCCTGTGTATCCCTAGGAGAGCATTGGTCATAACCACAAGGAGGAACATTTTCAGATACAGAGATGGGTTTCTTAGTGGATTCAGAGCCAAGATGGCTTGAGTTGATAGTAATGGGTTTCACAAACTTCGAACAATGAGGGGTATGCTCTCGATTGGAAATATTATCCTTTTGACTACCTTTCTCTGCTACGCTAGGGACATCAGAAGTGATGGGGCTAAGATAACACCTTGGATTAGAATATCGTTGGCTCCTGGAAGCTCTTCTCGCCACACACCCAAGATTCAGAGCAGCTGGGTTGTTATATTACAACATAAAGAGATACAACATTGAAATTAGAGTCTTTTCAGTAAAGATATAATGCCTAGAACCTAAAGACATACTCTTTTCAAACAACATCAATAACTTCGCTCTCATAGTCTCATTCAACACTGTATTGAGTTATTGATAATCATGAAAACCCAGATGCAAGTTTATATAATTGGACCGAGTTATAAGCTTACCTTCAATACAAGGCTGAAGAAACTCTTCACCGGTTTCAATGCTCTCATCGCGGCGAATAATGGTGTTAATGGCATCATTTGCTCGGTCCCAAAGCGTTTTAAGGTCAGTGTACTCGGCCTATAAACAAAAAAATTGCAAACCAGAAACTTTGAAAGAACCAAATAGCAATACCCAGTAATATAAACCACAGCACTGCTCTACCACTCAGGAATGTAGAAAAATGCAAAGAGCAAAACCCAATTCTTAATCCTAACCTCATTAGCAGTCTTAAGGAATATTGACTGAGAAAAAGTGGTCAACTTTATACCTCAGAATTGGCTTTAGAGTACATAATCTCTTCTGCTTTCAACACAACAATAGGGAGCTTCTCTTGCCACTCCTTGTTCTTCCTAGTAGCTGAGCTATGGATCTCATTCACCACACTAATCAAACCCACAAGCAAGTACAAACCAAATAAAACATATTAGAGACAAATAAAAAAAAAAACCCAAATGAAACAAAAACTCAAACCCAAAATCAAAAGATGGAAAATTGAGAGGAAACCTGAAAATCTCTTTAATGAGAGAACCTCTCATAGGCTGGTGCCTCTCACTGTGCCAAGCTCTTCTGATACAGTCATAGGGTCTTGGGCCTGATCTTGGCATCCTTCAGACCTTTAATCTCCAAGCACTAATTAAAAAGCTCAAAACTTGATGAGGGTTTTCTTCTCAATTTGGGTCTTCTCCACTGACCCAAATGCAGTTCCTCCAAGATTTTTCAGGTAAGCAGAGAAAGAGAGAGAAAGAGAGAAAGGATAAAGACTAAAGACTCAAGAGAAGGTCAGGGCTTTATTTCTCTTTTTATTATAAGTTTTTGTGTCAGAAAAGCCTCAATAATTTTCAGAGGGGAGGAGGGGAGGGGAGGGGGTGATCAGTTTTGATGAGTTTGGTGTGTCCCCCACTCGTCCACATGCCCTCTTCCCCTAACCCCAGGAGTCCCCCTCCTTTCTTTCTTAATTGCTTTTGTTTTTGGCTCTCTCTCTTTTCTGACCTCACCATCATCTCTCTCCCTGTGTATTTTGTATTAATGTAATGGTGTGGGGGAGAAAGTTCAGACTCCTTACAGATAATGTTGTCACTGTCGGTAGACTCTAGGCAACCCCGACCTCACACTGTTGGCAACAATGGCTTCCAAACTCAGAAACCTCTACTGTACTGTATCTTTAGTCTCGTCATAATAATGGTAGTACTTCAATCTCCAACAGTAATTTCTCAAATAATTTTATCTCCCACAGTAACTTCTCAAATAATGCTGCTGCTGATTTGGTGTGGTAGTTTTTGGAGGTCGTTGACGGCTTTGTGTACTCGTACTGAGCTCGTTAATTCTTGTCTTAGAATGTTCCATAGGGTAGATAGCAAATCAACAGAATAAGAAGCGCTGCTCGAAGATTAACCTGTTAATTTCTTGTTACAAACTTGATCGCTCCTTAAACTTTTGGATCAGGTACTTGATTTTACTTGCAGAAGTTCTCAGACGTGTTTTGTCATCTGATACGGTCTCCCTCATTTTGTAACTGAGAACATCTTTAACAAGCTCCTTATACTAATTTGATCGGCTTTTTGTTAAACTATGGTAGTAGAAACCCAAAAACGGCAGGCGTGTTCCTTTCTTTCAACATTTCGGTTTAACTTCCATGAGGGGAGTCAGCATTGCTGTTGTTCAACATCGAAACATCACATTGTCTTGTATTTCCCTCGCTATCACACCGCCACACATCGATGACTTTTGTACTTAATATTAGGAGATCTTAGACTCATGTATCCTTAGCCCAATCACTTTGCTTGTGACCTTATAAGGAGCATTAAGACACAAGTTGATAAGATGTTACTTATTTGAAATACCTAATATGACTTGTGCGTGTGAAATGCACTATTTGTGCTACATGCACAATTCATGCCCGTGTTACCATCTCTGTGATTTAAATGCAGTTTGAAGGATGAACACGAGTAAGAGTCCTTGTCCACGCAGGACCATTTTTCACCGAACCCTAAAAGATGAACACAGATTCTACTCCATCCAAAACCCAAATTTCCCCCAGTGGACTCTATTAGATGCCAACCCGGAAAGCGACGAACAACACAGCGTCGTTTTCCCCTTCTCCTCGTCCCCACCGAGCACAAACCCATGGCCCACCCCCACTCAAAACCCACGAGGCCCACCTCATCTGCATGCCCGCCACGTGTACATCCGCCATGATAGCCAACTATCCTTCTCCATTTACGAGAAAATGGTTTTCTTCCCCAGCTCCGCTCGAACTCACCGCTTCAGGAAACTCCGGCGGGCCTTGCAAACCCTGTCCAACCCGACCCGAAAACTAATCACGTAATTAAAAAGCGCTTATTTCCAGGTTTCCCCAACAAAAATAAACAAGTGGATTTTAGGTTAAAGCAACAGCATCATCATCATCATTATATTCATGCGGGTGGCAAGCTTATCCCGCCCGTCAATTGGAAACTAAAGCAAAAGAGAAAGAGAACCCATTACTCTTTTCTATCTTCTCCGCCAAATCCCACTCACTGAAATCTCGCTCAGTGTTCTTCTTCTTCTCTCTAAAAAACCATTACCATGCTGATCTCCCCAACACCACTCTCTCTCATCTGTGCCGTTATACTCTGTATGCCCCTCGCCGTCGTCTTCACCGTCACCAGCCCCACCACCGTCTCTATCCAATCCCCCAAATCCTCGACCACCATTACCCACCGCAAACTAAACCTGACGCCACTCCTGTCCCCGCCTCCGCTGCCGTTGGATGATGTATCTCTTTTACGAATCGCGGCGAGGGTTAACTCCAGGCCGCCGCGGTTCAAGAAGCCCAAAATCGCGTTCATGTTTCTCACCACCACGCCGCTGCCGTTCGCTCCGCTTTGGGAGGAGTTCTTTAGAAACGCCCCGAAATCGCTGTACAGAGTATACGTCCACGCCGATCCCAGATTCCCATACGAGCCTCCGTTCTCCGGCGTGTTCGCCGGGAGAGTGATTCATTCCAAGCCGGCGCAGCGGTTCACCCCGACGCTCGTCTCCGCCACGCGCCGCCTACTCGCTCACGCGCTGCTCGACGATCCGATGAACTCGATGTTCGCTCTGCTGACACCCTCGTGCATCCCCCTCCACTCGTTCAACTTCACGTACCGGACGCTGGCGGCGTCGAGGAGGAGCTTCATCGAGATCCTCGAGAACGAGGTCGGGGCGTACGACAGGTGGGCGGCGCGTGGGGAGGACGCGATGCTGCCGCAGGTGAGCCTGGAGGAGTTCCGGATCGGGTCGCAGTTTTGGGTGCTGAAGCGGAAGCACGCCCGGCTGGTGGTGAGCGACCAGCGGCTTTGGTCCAAGTTCAAGCTGCCCTGCGAGCGCTGGGACACGTGTTACCCGGAGGAAAATTACTTCCCTACCCTCCTCCACATGCGCGACCCTGGCGGGTGCGTGCCCGCCACGCTCACGCACGTGGACTGGAACGGCAGGTTCGACGGCCACCCGGTGACGTACAACGTCACGGACGTGGGGCCCGACCTGATATGGTCGCTTAGGAAGGAGAGGCCCAGGTACGGCGACGAGGTGAACGTCAACGCCACCGAGTGGTCCGGCAGCCAACGCCACGATCCGTTCCTGTTCGCCAGGAAGTTCCCGCCGGACGCAGTGAAGCCGTTGATGAGTATGGCGAGTGACGTCATTTTCCGAGATTAGTTATTTTTTTTCTTCTTTTGGGTGATTGTGTAATTGTGTGTTTATAGAAATTGAAACAACAAAAAAAAAAAAGAAATGGAAAATCAAAGCCGGGAACAAACCTGGTGGGTTTTGACGACCTTGTTGATTGGTAATGGTATATACTTATTTTTGGTTTTTTGAAATTTCCGAAAAGGGAAAACGTGTTTGGCAAATATGATGCTTTGGTTTAAAGTGGTACACTATCTTTTAGGCTTTTGCAGATTCGTTTGCCTTAGACAAACAGACAAAGAGAAGTTGCTGTGATGATCGGTGAGAAGAAAAGAAGCCCGCCCTTTTGTGGCGGACAAATCAAAAAAGCCTCCCGCCCCCGCCATTTTGCAAAGTTACAACGACGGAGGAGAGTGGCGCGTGGGATTTGTGTTGGACGAATGAATGGTCGACGCGTGTCTCGTTGCGAACAACGAAAGGGACGGGGTGGGGGTGGAAGGTACTAGGTGAACTTTGGTAATGTAGGCGGGGAATTTTCATGTGCACGGTTGCGTCGAGGTAGGACTGTAGGAGTTATTTTGTGAGATATAAAATTGGCTGGATAATAATTGTTATTGATTGAGAAATGGGGCTAGATGAGGTAAGGTATCATGCTGTGATTAAAAATTGGGGTTTGGATTTTCCTGGATTTAGGAATGGGATTTGGATGTATAAATATTCTTAATACGCAGATAAGGCATAGTGGCGATTACTGCCTTGTTCGGAAACGGAATCCTGTCTGTGTGCTTTCATAGAAAATAGACTACTCAAAAGCTCAACGTTTTAGTGGACCTGTCAAAACACAGTTAATTTCAAGCTCGGAGATTTTCTGTTTTGGAATCAAATTTTTCTGTATTAATTTCGTGTTAACTATTATCACCGTACAATTTTCTCCTGTCACCTTAAGTTCACCTTTCGTTTATTTTGTGAATCGCACAATGCCCGGACAGCGTAAACAAGTTATGAACCATTTGACGGAACATCAATGAAGCATTTGCTATGCAAAAATACATTTATTTACAAACTTAGCTTAAGATATGATATAGGGTATTAGGGTGTCGGAAGGAAACTAGGAATCTTGTGCTGGTGTAGCTTTACCTGGAGACATATCCATTCATTCTTGCACAAAATAAGGAAGTTTTCCTTATCGTTTTCTCTTTAAACTTTGAAATGATTTTTTTTAGTTTAGTTAGTTAGTCTGTTAGTGACTGCCGCGTTCGGCGGAGCCCATTTCTTTCAGATCATAAGGGGAGAGGCCCAAACTAATTAAAGTTACTCACTAGGCTAAACTTTATTGGGCTGTTTATAATCAGACTGTGGATCAAATTTTTTGGAGAGATGGATCATGAGGTGCTCACCTACTACGTCAAATTCATATGGAACTTATGTTTCCTGAAGGATTCAGGAATTCGATTACAATATGGGGGATAATCGATCGCTAATCCAATACTGAAACATTTACTTCATTAATTTTTTTTGAAAGTAAATGGTGCAGGCATAGATTCGTGTACATGGTGCAGGCATGCCTTCAATTATATATTCACATTCATGAATGATTCATCGACTCATAGGTGGGATGCAAGTGAATATGAACCATTGGTTCATGCTCAAAATAAGGGTGAAAAAGGCCTAGGTTACAATAATTTTAAGTGAAAACAGAGTAGTACCCACAGAGACCCAGAACCATAAACTGCATTGTCCAAATCAATCAAGCGGAAATGGGGACACACAGGACAATGATGAAAACAACCACAAAAATTAACCACCAATGTGTTGAAACTTCAAACAGAGATGAGGGAGGGCCAGAATTATGAGCCTCATACACAGAAATCTGGACTCATCTGCCCCATGCCACTGAATAACTCCACCACGCATCAAATCACAGACCAAGTTTGCAACAAACAGAAAAAGAAAGGTACACAGAGTGGTCCTCATATTGGGACTCCGATCCTCTCCTCCTGAGAAGCATACTCACATTTTCTCGTAGTTTAATCTTGGTCGCTCGTTTAGATCTTCCTAATGTTTTATGAGGTTGTCGATAGTATTATAGAGTATTGAAACTTAAGAATCCAGAGATTAGCTCACTAATCAATACTTGACTAGTAACAGTGAAAGAAATATCTTCAGACTAACGATAGCATAGAGCTGCAGTTGACCTTTCGACGTTGATTTCATTTTCATTAGGTAAACTATAATTTTTGTGGCTGCTCTTGCATTTTCAAGTCCATTTAATTTCTTTGTTCAACCACAAAATATAAAATAAACCCGGTATTGCTAGACCTCTTGTTCTCACCACCCACTGTTTTCATTTTCAATTATTTGTCTCCTTCATTGACGTAAAAGCCAGCCACCTCCAAATTAGTTGTTAAAGAGCACAAGTTTTGGCTCTTTAATAAGCACCGACAGCGTCAGAAGATAGCCATTCAAAACAGTGAAATACTCGTAATGGTTCCAACCTTCCGATACCTACTAACATATTATAGTGCTACTTTCTCAAATTAAAATCAACACTGTTGGGTCATTGTATGAATCAGCTTTTAGTGTCGTAATACTAAAGAAGATGATTATTTGAATCAAAAGAAAAAGAGAGAGAGGATTGGTGGGTCAAATTCATGAAGAAAAGGAGTAGAGGGTACTGGAAACTGGAAACTGGAAACTGGAAAGGAAATCCTCGATTTCCATAGACAGTTGTGTTCCACACACTTCTCGTGCGCCAAATCGAAGACAATTCTCTTCTTTTCCTCTATCTCGACTTTATGCTCTTCACTCTGCTAACCCCACATCTCACTAATCATACATACTTTGTTTTTCTTAACCACGAAAAAAGGAATTGAAAGTGAATGGAATTGGCTTTAGTACAAGGCTTTTGATTAAGATGTCTTCATGTTCTGATTGATTATGAATTGCAATCACTTCTGTGGTGGAGCGAATCAAGAAGTGGAGCAAAACTCAGTAGTTTGTTTTGTTAGTGGGGATCTCACTTAAAAGTTAAAACTAAGACCTTTGATTTGGAGTAGAATAAGACTAATAACTTGGATTACTCTAATAGAGGGAATAACAGGGTTCCTTCTGGCAGAAATAGGATAGGTCATTCTCAGTTCATTCTCCTATCTTTGACAACCTTGCACTCTTGAAGCAACTACTGCTTTGGACTATTGTCTATCTTATTCGACGCAGGTCTTGGTTATCCACGACGTCCCTGTATCATTATCCTTGTTTTTCAACCTCAACCTTTGCCACTCTTTCACGGTTTTCTAATTCAGGATCTGTTTTATCGATTACAAAGTTGTTTAACTAATAATATTAGGTCAATTCAGAACAGCTGGTAAAATATAATTGGCATAGCATCAGAGAGGGTGGGTGTGCATAGCTAATAATAACAAAGATCATTAATATACCAATAAACTTCAACATCTGGAGTGATAACTTGTCCTAACCAATGTATTGAATCAAGATAAGTACAAATTAGCACGGAAGTAACTCTCCAACTTTGATTAATTAGTACTAAGACCTCGTCTTGTTTGCTATCTGTTAAAAGCAAAGCACAAACATTGCATGCCAAGCAACACAATGATGGAAGTAAATGATTAAAAGGGTTTACATCATATACAGAAAGGTTAAGAAGCAAATCCAATGAATTAAATTTGGTGGGTTCTCATAACAAAAGAAGAGATTATTGTTTGTGGAAGAAAAAAAATCGTCAATAAATTCTAAAATTACAGAGCATGAACAGACGGTACAAATCGATTATGTATATCCGAGCAACAAAAAAAAATCCCATCCCCAACAATGACTCTAAATCTCTTCATTTTCAATTCCCCTCTTCCCCCACCGTTTTCATGCACAAGTAGCAGCAAGAATAAAGGCTTAACATTTAAACAGGATTAAAACACTAAGAAAAAACAACATACAAAAATAAACAAAGAAGAGTCATTTATAGGAAAAGGAGGACTGCCCGAAAAATCAGTAAGGAGCGTGGTAATACCCGGCGGGTGGCCCCATTCCGTTCACCGGTGGCATTCCATATGGCGTCATCTGCATAGGAGGTGCCCCGTAGAACCCGGCCCCGTTCATTTTGGCCAAGCTAGTCGGGCCCTGCATTCCTTCCCTGGCATATTGGTTCCACACCTGCTGTTCCTGCACAAGTAGATGCTGCTTCTTCTCCATATCAGCCATTTGCACATAGGAAGGAGGTGGAACGGTCAATGATGCAGCAAATGGATCCTGATTCACCGGCATGACTGTGCCATCCGGTGCGGGAAGAGCTAATACAGGTGTGGCTCTCTTCCCGGGCCCGGGCAATGCAACACTACTTGCACTTCCACCACTCAATTGGGCAGTGCCGACATGCTGCCTCACAATGCCCTGATCATACATACCATTCAACAACAATGGATCCAATCCACCACCCAATGCTGCTTTCTGGTGGGATAAATTGCTCGCTGTCTCGACCAAAGCAAGTTCCCAGTCAGCCTTTCCGGGCTCTGCAGCCGGATTCTGCCAAGCTGAGGTGACTTGTGGCTGCCCATCTGAAGGGAATGCTTCCCAAGAACCATTTGTGTTACCATTGGCGGCAGGACCAGCAAACAAAGCCAAAGCCATGTTATTCCCCTGATTATCAGCTGAAACCCCATTGTCTCTCAAATCCACCAAGTCTTCTTGGACAACTGGTTGAGGCTTTGGCTGAGGCTCTGGCTCAGGTGGGGGCGGAGGAGTCCAATTCTCTGGGGCAGGCAAAGCCTTAATCTCATTCATATCAGGTTGGGGCTCCTCCTCCTGAGCAACTGGAGCCGGAAGCTCCTCCTTCCTTTCAGGACTCTTGCCTCTCTTACTTCTGTCTCTCACAAACTCCTCCAATGTCTCCAATAACTTGCTCCCAATCTTCTGAATCTCTGGATACTCCGACGACCTGGCAACCCCAACATCCTTGCACCAACCATAGAATGCAACAAGCTCATCAATCTGCTTCGCCGCACTGGCATAAGCATCAAACGCCTTCACACAATCGGAATACTCCATATCGAAAAACTTATCAAGCAAAACCGCCAAAACCTCGCAAATATCCGCATACAACTGAAAACTCTCCCTCACCACCGGATACAAAGCAACCAGAACCATCCTACTGTTCTTAGCCAACCCCGTTGGCCGGATCGACAGAAACCGATCCAATAGCCTCTGCAAATGCCCCATCTTCCCAAAAATCCTCTCCGGCTTCATTTCCCTCAAGGGAGTCACAACTCTCTTCTCCGATTTCGAAGACTCACTCATATCTCCATAAGACCTTGACTTTCTCATCCCTCCTCCATTATCATAATCATAAGATCTAGACCGCCTCATACCTCCTCCGTTCTCATACTCCCTAGCCTCTCCCCCATACTCATACTCGTAATTCGGCCTCGGCGGCGGAGACCGGAAATTTCCAGAACCGCCGCTGTCCCTCAAATTAGACCCCTGGTCCCTCGCCGGAGTAGTACCAGCACCGCTCTTCCTCTCGAAGAGCATCAAATCAAGCCTCTGGTCCAAGTACATAGCAAAAGTCCTCACAAACGCAGAGTGATCCCACGAGCTGGAGTGAGCCTCGTCCCGGAAATCGGACAGGTTGAGCAGCCTGGTCCCTTTGCGCGTGGCGTAGAGGATCTCGTCCTGGAACACCGGGTCGCCGTCGTTCATCAGGCGGTGCACCAGCATCAGCGCCTTGATCGCCACGATCCAGTCGCGCGTCTTCGACAGACGCTTCGACACCGCCGACACGCACGCGTGGACGTATCCACGGGAGTATGACGTCATCTGGAGGATCTCGCGGACATACTTCTCGCCGGCGGGCTCGTCCTCGTGGCTGGTGGCCTTGACGATGGCGACCTCGAGGTCCGGCGCCATGTTGCTGGCGACCTTCGCGATCCCGATGCTCGTCTGGTCCTTGACGGCTCCGATCGCCTTCCGGATCGTGCTCGGCGCCATCTCCGCCGCTGATTCAGCTCGCCGATCTCACAAGATTTAGTTGCTGAAAATTTGCTGAGCTAGCAACTGTGAATATACATATCATTTTGGTTAAAACGAAATACGAAATGAAAATTCGGATTCGGTCAAAAAATGGAAAGCCGTACATTACGTAGTTACCGGGAGGCTCTAGATCTGCGGCGTGGAAGCTCCGGCTGGTCGGGTCGGCGGTTGGATCGGGTTTATTTTGGAGAAGGGGGGGCAGTAGGTTGTTCGAAGTTTCTATTTTCTCTCTGGCAGAGCTTTCCCAAAAGGTCGTATAGGGGGAGTGAGGGACAAAATTGGGAATTTAAATAGTGGGCTGGAGGTGAGTGACGTGGAGGAATCTAAGACGTGGAGGTGATCTGAGATCTGGCGGTGAGTGGGAATTGCGGTGGTGTCGGGCGGGGCGTGTGTGTCTGAAAGAGAGCAGGTGCGTGAATGGGTTTGGATCTGGTGGAGCAGGGCCTATATTAGTAGATGTGTGTACGGACGACGGTGAATATTGACAGGGACATTGCAAAGGAAACTAGTAAACTCTACTCAAATCAAAATAGATTCCCTCCTTTTTTTTTTAACATCTCTATGGATTGAGTTCGTGGAACACAAAGTAGTTCATTCATCTTTCTTATGGGAAGGAAAAGAGAACGGAAATAAAATTTCATATGTATTGTAAAGTAAAGATAAGAAGAGAAGACACACAGAAAATAGTAAAGAGCAAGTAGAAGTGTGTTCTCATTCATTCTCATTAGTTTCTTTATATAGAGGTATAGTTTACATAAGAGTATATAACTAATGAATAATTATGTGGACAGTCACATAGATTATAATATTTATAACACTCCCTCTTAGATGTCCACCAATGAATGATGAAATTGGACGCGCTTAATGTTGCCTCGTTAAAAACTTTGTCAGGTAACAAAAACCTAGTAGGAGAAAAATAACGCTGGTCGAAGGAGAAAAAAAGTACAACACGCATATGTCTTAGATATCATACTTCTGGATGCTCCTCCTGATGAGAATCTCCCCCTGAGCATTGCAAGTTTCATGCGCGGTAAATAACGGTTTGATTGTTCATCACTAAAGTGACACCATACGTGCTTTGCATATGGGGGCTCATCATGAAATTTCAAACCTACAAAGTTAAAACAATACCAACAAAGCTAGACAATTTCTAATACGTCTTACATTATTTAGTTATATGATCAAATTCATACATTAAGCAATAACTAAACAACATAAGAAAATTGACATTAAAACAATGAAAAATCTCATGACGTATCTAACCATACACATTAATATATTTGTGCGGTGATACGTCTCATATAAGCTTTTCAAGAGCTCTAAATAATTCATAATTTCGAAAGTTAGAATATGTATCAACATAATGATCATAATTTGAATTCGATTTTGTAGTCCAATCATAGTACTTATTGAGACAATTTTGATCACGTTAACTGAAATGAAATGAGTACATATGTGCTACATTTAGACTATTTGATTCCGTGAATTAGCTTCAGGCTCTCTCAAGTATTCATGAATCGAATTACATTAGAATCATTCATGTACTTGAAATCTTTAAGAATTTGACAAGCGATACGCTTGTAATGATACTTCACTTTTGGAATTTGCTTTTAGTAACGTATCTTTTATGATCCTCATAATATACGATGACAAATGTCAAAAGTATCTCGTCAATAACAACTATATATATTATGTAACACTATACTTACAGAAAATTGTCACGTATAAGGAAATATATTCATAATCCCCACGTCTCTTGTAGACATTATGTCATAGTGATTTATTTTTACTATGATCAATACCTTTTTGTATCATGTAGGGTTAAAGGTCAAAGGTCAAAGGTCAAAGTATTTCATCACGTTTCAAATATTTAGTTTCATTGGAATTCCCTCTTTCCAATTTGGCCAATAATATGTTTTGTCGACATGCATAATGAAACGTGTTATAACATCGATTAATACAGTCCTTAATTTTTATCAAGATCGATATTTCCTGAAATTTCCATCAAAATATCCATTTTTCAAAATGTCGATATTTCCATAATCATCAAAACTTGAACAGTGACCTACCGAATTTATCCATGTATTTTTTAAGTTATTTTAGTTTTACCAATTCCTTAGTTTTTTCTTTGATTTGAGTTCTGCCCCTCCATTTTTTCCTTTATTTCAATTTTTTATTTATTTTTGGTAAGTGTAGAGGGACTAACTATTATCCTCCTACGAAAATTTATTGATCATTTTTCTTTATTTCAATTCTACCTTTCACCATTCAGGTTTCTATTTGAGATTTGCCCCTCCATTTTCCCTTTTATTTCAGTTTTGGCCCTAAGTTTTTGGCTTTCTTTATGTTTTCCTACTCAGTTTTTTTTGTTAATGTTATACATTTTTTTATCAAATGCAAAATTATTGTGCTACAATACTGTGATTTGAACTTACGACATCTCATTTATAAAGAGAGACTTATGCCACTATACCAAACGGTACTGGGCAATGCTATACATTTTTCAAAAGAGAAAATTGCATTCTAAAAAAAAACCAACAATAATAATGATAATAATATTAATAAGAGAAAATTAAATATTTTTATGTTGATCAATGTCAATTGCGTTTTAAAAGTAATCTTTTGGTCTTGATAAGGTTGATGGCACAAAGCTGATATTATGACTTCATTCACTTAGAGTACTTGATGTTGAACATGTAAATGTTCACAATTAATTCTGTTTTGATCAAATTTATGGATTCAACTTACATATCTAAAAACAATGTCATGTTTTCATGTTTTTGAACTTTTGTATTGTCTGATGTTCACCTTATGACATGTATTGATGAGTGCTCCTTATATATTTGCAATTCTACAAATCTTGGTTGTTGATTTTTGTTCAATTTTCTTTCAAAATGACACGTAGATTTCATGGAGCTGTTGTTTGTGAGTTCCGAACAATAAATGATCAAATTAAGAAAAATTGTACAATAATTATCAATCTGACATAAACCGCACTCTCGCACGCGCGCGCGTGTATGAAGGCTAGTATATGGGGGTTCCATAGAATTGCAAAGCCACCAGACAGTAAGCCAAACAAGATACATAATGGAAACGTATACATAAGAAAACACTTGCCACTTAATGGAAAATTCTATGGGCATAGTAAATAATAGAAAAGTGAAACGGAAATAAAACTAAGCATTGATCGATTACCATTGAATCTCAATGTCATGGTTGTATGTGAGAGGTGTCATGCGAACAAAGAAAACAGAAGGCTAGTTATGCATGATAAATGGATGTATATACAACAAACTACATCTAGAATGGATGTATAATAATCATGCGATGCAGAAAATTTATCAAAAAGGATTACGGATTGTTCATGAGATGAAATAGTACCAGCAACCATGACGATTGTATAGAACATGGATATAAATATAAATATATATATATATATATATATATATATATATATATATATATATATGAAAAGCTTTGACTCATAGATCATGAATTGGGCATAAAAACCAATTGAGGGTGCACCAAAAACTCTTTGATCATCATCGAATCTAATCAATATGGATATGGATGTGCGTGCTAGCATGTCAATCTATAGCTTGTGGCAGAAGAAAAATTATGAGACTTTTAGGGTTTTAGCGTTATCAACTCAATGGTACAGTCGTTCTGATAACGTATTGTAAAGTAAATATAAGAAGAAGAGAAGACACAGAGAGAATAGTTAGGAGGAAGTAGAAGTGTTCTCATTGATTCTCATTAGTCTCTTTATATAGAGGTAAGGTTTACATCAGAGTATATAACTAATGAGTAATTACGTGGACAGTCACATAGATTATAATATTTATAACAATATGAACTTTTTATTCTGATGTTTGGTAAGACAATTTTATTCACACACTCTTATATACTTAATACACATCTTTTTATTTTTTGTCTAATTTTTTTCCTCAAACTTCCTCTTATGCCCTCTTCATATTACTTAATACACATCTATTTCAGTTCTAATTCATCATCTTTTTGCTTCTGCCGAACCGATTTCAAGTAAGTTGATGTCCTAAATCTATCACTCTATTTTCTCACCACTATAATCAATACTAGAAATTCTTCAACTAAAATCAAATCGAACTTGTAAGCAAATCAAATTGGAGACAAAGTGAATGAAGATTTTCTTTTATCTTCTTTATTTTCTCATTCAAACAACCTCCAAGATTTT
This sequence comes from Fragaria nilgerrensis, assembly GCA_010134655.1. Classification (NCBI taxonomy): domain Eukaryota; kingdom Viridiplantae; phylum Streptophyta; class Magnoliopsida; order Rosales; family Rosaceae; genus Fragaria; species Fragaria nilgerrensis. Next base: position 27,204,314 of record CM020978.1, on the reverse strand, counting down.
CAATCAATCAAAATACTACAGAAATTTGACATCACTAGGAAGTTTGCAGACAACATATTTCTTAGAGTCGTAAATATGTATAAAAATTCAAAAGTTTAGCAATCAAACTGAATTTGTTACTTCAACCAATCAAATTCATAAAAATAGAGGGGACAATTTTTTTTGAAGCAGTTTGTTAAATGGATGGATAAATTATTTGTCTAGCTTGATATTGATTGAATGTGGGGTGAAAGTTTTTGTACTTTTGTATTTTTTTCTTTTTTTATTGATTTTTTTTCATTATTATCAAAAGGGGTAAAATTGTATTAAAAATATGTCAAAAAATTAGGAGTGTGTATTAAGAAATTTGATATGTGTGAATAAAATTTTTCCAAAGAAAACCATCAGGAAAGTTAAAAAATATATTAAAATATTGTGTTGTGAGTAACTAATGCAATGAAAATAAAAGGAAAAGTGGTTATTTTAGATTTTAGAATGAACCACTTTCCTTCACATTTTCCTTTCATGATGTTTACTTTCCACGAAACAAATGAGGCCTAAAATTATTGTCAAAATTGCTCATACAATTGCTATTTCAGCAAGCGTGACTAGTGGAAAACAGCAAAAACACGACAGTTAGGTGTCTGACGTTTAAAATAGGACATTTTGGTACTTGAGGTATGATCAATTGACATAACTTGAGGTACCAAAATGTCATCTTTTAAACATCAGGTATCAAACAATCCAATCGGCCATACCTTGTGTATCATAGGAGGAATTCACCTATTTTATTTCCGTTAAAATAGTATTTGATTGCAATCCCCAAATCTTAAATTAAAAGAGAATTCTAAACTTTTTAAACTCATGTGAGCTATATGCGCAGTATATTATAATTGATTGGTCTAATTTTGAGTGTGCTTATTGAGTCATTACACAAAAAGCTTCAAGCCAATGCTTTAGACGATGGTAATGAGAATAAATAATTCATGTTTACTTTGTATCAACTTTCTACTAATAATATGAACTTCAGATTAGGATGGACTCACTGAAATTGAAATACATTAGTTTCAGTACCATATATATGGTTATTGAGGTTCGTTCTTTAATTTTCGGCAGCTTTATATTCAATAGAATTAATACAAAAACAGCGATACTGTCAACTAGATCGCGTGGCCTAATGGATAAGGCGCTCGCCTCCGGAGCGGGAGATTGTGGGTTCGAGTCCCACCGTGATCGTACCTTCTCTATTTTTTTGTTCTGTTTTTCAGAATTTAAACAATTTATTTTATTTTATTTATTCACACAAATTCAAAAGTTTTGATCAACTATCTGATTCAAACACAACATTTTGTGTTTGTGACACTGTCTCACTAGATTTGCTCATGTCTTGCGCACCCTTCCATCTATCCTGACATGTCTGGGTTCAGCATCATCTTTAATCCACCAAAGGTAGAACACTGTTGACATTATGATCATAACAGCTGCACATCCAAGTGACACTCCCACAATCCTCCCCACACGCTTCCTCTCGCTACTCGAAGACGATTCAGCACCCGAGACTACGATAAGAACGAGCTAGATTTAGCACGAATTAGTTACTTCAGCAAAATATTGAGACTGCTTAGAAAATGTTGTTACCTTGATGAACATGGATTGCTGAGACCAAAGGGCCATATGTGCCTTGATATGGAATGCAGCAAGTGCCTTTTCCAGCCCACAAGAAATGGATGTCCATGATTGTGTTTGACACGTTTGTCTCGAATTTTTTGATCAATGCCTTCTTAGATCCCCCTGCTTCCTTCTGAATGTTCAAGTCTTGGACCACTCTCTCACCCTAAAACCCCATTATCAATCATCATTTCATTGAAGCTTGCATAACAAGTAGTACAAGTATATACACATACCTGAATGTACACATCAAACAAGCGCCTTCCGAGACCTTTCCAAGAAGTGGTGTCCTCCATCTGTAACTCTGCAAAGTGAAGCTCAACGACATATTTTCCTTTCTTCAAACCTAGGCCATAGTACCTCAATGAGGTTGGTGAGATTCTTGCTGTCTTGTACAGCTCAGACTCTAATGTTCCCTTGATTTGAGAATCTGTGCTTGCAATGTATTGAGGTCCATTTGAGTTGAAGAGGAAGTTTCCTGTGTTGCTCACCGCCCATTGATTTCTAGAGCTTTTATAGGATGAAGCGGCTCCCAATATTTCAGAATCATCATCATATTTGATCCCAGATACAGATTTCTGGCTTGTGCCTCCGCATTTAATAGAAAATGAAGCTACAGCAAATTCAAGTATAAATTTTCTAGTAAACTTACATTAGCAAGGACTTGAAACATGTAAAAGTTACAAGTTAATATGTGCTTACACACTGCTGGTAGTTTATTAGTGCACTTGGTGTCTTCTTGGAGACAATGCAACAATCCAGGTTCCCCACTGAGCTCCAATATGCATAATGTTGACAAACGTAACACTGACTTGTTAATTATAACCATTCAAATGAAAGTAAGAATTACAGCCTGCTCTAGACTCAAGTTACCTGTCTGATAAACCTTTTGCATTGATGGATGTACCAAGCACATTCCTGAAGAGAAGCACCTAGACATTATGTTCTGGTGAATAGTGGTAAAAGATAATTTAGCTTAAAGATAGATAGCCACATGCATTTTAGTCTGTCAGTGAAATATGAAAGGAGAAAGGGAAGGTTAACTCACAGTGAAAATCCTTCTGTGGAGAAATTTGAAGGTAAATTGCCAGAGATTGGATTAAAGGAGACATCTCTATAAGTAATCAATCATGAAGGTTAGCGCGAAGATGTAAACATTAATGACAATGATCATCTAAAATTTGCAGAACTTTTGTATCTTCTGAGATTTATCATAAACTAGGAAGAAGGGACATTTGAAGTTCAAGGTGTCACTTACAGTGCAATAAGATTTGGATTTACGATCCTAGTAGGTATTTCTCCACTCAAGTCATTGTTTCCAAGATATCTGAGATTTATATTGCACAAATTAACCTTCTCAATAAATCACAATCGTCGTGAAATCAACCACATTCTACTTGAGGACAGATAGATGCACATTGTTTAAGGATTGAGGAGTCAAAATTATCTTACAGAAATTGCAACACAGTAAAATCTTGAAATGAGTCTGGTATTGAGCCAGTCAACTTGTTGAATCTCAAATCTCTGCCACAGAGAACTCATTTTGCATAAAGAAATGGTAGATATACCTCATATTCATAAAAGGTACTTGTACTGAAAATAAGTGTAATTGCTTTAGATCATCAGGAGGAACTACGGATCATGGATGTCAAGGATACTTACAGGTATTGCAACTTGGAAAACTTGCCGATTTGTTCAGGAATTTTTCCAGATACTTGACAACTTCTCAGAGACCTAAGAAAAGTTTGAGAAAACCGCTTACATTCTGCAGAAGAATATAAACAGCTAACAAATAGAATAGATATAAAGGATATAAAGCATCATACAGCATGGACAAACTTGTTAGATTTTCCAAAAAATCAAGAGAAGAATCTTCCTTGCTAAGATCACCAATTCTCCTACACAAGCACAATAGAAATCAGATACTTCAACTTGTAACAGAAACTATATGTTATCTTCATTGATTGAATCATTGAGTAAGAAACAAAAACATGTAAAAGATACATTGACCAGGCCTTACAAGATGTCTAGTTTGGTCAGAGCACCAAAATTGCTTGGTATTGGTCCTTCAAGCAATGTGCCTTCAAGTCGCCTATAAAAAGACATTCATTGTTGTTAGATTCCATAAATGAGTTCTCCAAGTTGAAATGCCAGGATATCCATAACATACAAGTCCATGAGTTCTGTAAGAGTCCCTAAGAACTCTGGGAGCTTTCCAGTGAAGAAATTATCAGATGCCCAGCTGAAACAAGAAATATTATTAGTCCATGACAACACTTTGAGATGTAATACTCATCTGCTATTATAAAGTAGAAAATAGATCATGTAAATACAAAGTTTGAAGGGATTTTAAGCTTGAAAACTCCTGTGGAATTGGTCCAGTCACTCCACTGCTGTCTATGTACCTGAAATGAAGATAGACATATGTCATATTGTCATTCTAAGTAAAAACAAAAAACAAAAAAGAGATGCATACTTACAATTAATTACTGTAGTAAAAAACTTACAACTGCTGCAAGGAGGTCAGTTTTCCAAGCTCTAAGGGCAATGGTCCAGAGAACTGGTTTGAGCTAAAACTTCTGTTCAATTATAAGAATATGTCAACCCCATAAACAAAACGTGAAACAATGAACAACAAGTCATATATCTAATATATTGCAGACATGGACTTACAGCTCAACCAATTTGGTCAACTTGCCAAGCTCTGGTGGAACTGGACCTGACAGATTGTTTATGCCTAAGCTACTGCTCAATCAAACAAAAAGAACGAAGAAAAGTTTCATGCTAGCCTGTGCAAACATTATGCTTATATTCACTCAAATAGAAATTCAATATTAACAAAGTAATAACAAACAAGATCTTAAAACTTTTATGTTGCAATTACAGGTACTGCATGTTGGATAAAAGTCCGATTTCAGGAGGAATGCGCCCGCTTAATACATTCTGACCAAGATTCCTGCAACATAATTCCACAACTTATAATCATAGCAAAGTAAGGAACACAGCTGGAGCTCAAGGATTGATTTGATTCTCACAAGTCTATTAGCTGCTTTAGTTCAAACAGCTCTCCGGGTAGATCACCAACTATGTCCAATGCATATATCTTCCTGTATAATAAGGTAATATAAACATATAGACATTTTGAAGTACCAGAAGTTCATATAAGCTAGAGCAGGAAGATGTTCATGGTGAATTTAGTACTAAGTCACTAACAGGTGAGTAATATGGCAGGTGCTGCCTGTGCAATCACAAGCCACACGAGGATTCGCAGTTTCAGATGCCCATGTTGAATTTTCAGTGCAGGGGTCAATTGTAAGATTCAAGTGATTTGCCAAGTTCCAGTGTTCTAATACCTTCTTGAGAGCAGTAACTGTGAAGGAAATGTAAGAAATGAGTATGACCGAAAAATTATGTACTAATTCGAATCATGTAAAAAAGCCTTAACCTTCATCAGGGGCAGTGGTTCTTTGTGCATAAACTAGCTGGAATGCACAAAGAAGAAGCAGAGACAAAGCACTCCAGAGCTCCATTTGCAGCAGCAACGTCATGAGCACAGTACCCTAATTCATGACTACAACTATTGTTTATAGAGCAAGCTAGCTAGAAGGACTAGAAGGCCGGCTAAAAATTCAAAGAGAGACAAAGATCCAAAATGGATTATAATACAAATAGAGATTCGGATCTGTTAAACAAATCCAACAACATACACCAAGTCATTGATCAGGAGTCTTGCTTTGACTCTATGAAAATGGTGACCAAACTGAAACATCCAATTTGCATATACTTGTTTTCAGCTTTGACAGTTTCCTTGAGCATTAAAAGCAAACTGCCACAGAGACAAGAACACCGACGACGACGTTCTGTCATCACTGTCTCAATTCCTGCACTGACATCATGTCCTTGTGGTTGGCGCAGAAGTTCAATGGGGATTAATATGAGCTTTTGCTTTTGCTTCCTATTTTCTTAAATTTCTCTTTTTCAACTTTGCTCAATAATTTTATCACCAATTCTTAGATTGATAGAATCATAGAACCCAATTGGCATCTTATATATAAATTTTCAAAATCCGTCTTAAAATAAAACTGGGGCTAACATAGAGTACTATTATGTGCTCCACTTACATATTTCTTTTTCTTTTTCATACTCATCGGCTTTCTTTATCTTTCGCGCTGTAGTATAAACTTGCATCATGCCACAGTGACTTATTCCAGTTGGGATGGAATCTCCAAAAGCTTTTCTTCTTTTAGTTCTCAACATGAATTATATATAACATACATTATCTTTCTTTTTATACTAGTAGCTAGGCAAAGAGGATCATCATGATCAATCAGATAACTAGTTCATAGTAGCTAGCATCAGCAACCCTATTAAACCGATCGAGTTCATCTGTTCAACCACCATCCCTTATAATCTCCAGGCGCTGCACAGACTCGACGAAGGTTCTGCAACATCATTCCCACAACATTGTTACTATATATCACACAGTCTTGAATTCTCTAAAAACTTATTGTCGCATACATAATTACATATATACATAGACAAAAAGTAGAATATCACTGTACAGTAGAAAAGAATCTGAACTAATCAGTACTGTTTTCTACTTTTAGCAAGAGCAGTATAATTTCGCATGTTTTTCTTTTTCTAATTGTGTCTTGAAGAACTAAGAACCCTACAGATGGAATATGAGAAACCAAAAAGGGTGAAAGTACGTACTGCCAGGGAACATCTCCAGCAAGCAACCAATGTCCATGTATGTCCTGATAAGTCACTGTAAAATCTGCAGTATCCTCATTCTCACATTCTTTGCCTGTGAATCAAATAAGAAGCAAGAATATATTAGATCACAGCACTTTATAAATTAACTTGAAACTCCAAAATTAAAATTAAGCTGAGCCTCTTTCGGAAGGTTATACTTAGGAGTGAATAAGCACTACTTACATTTAGCAAACATGGTTATCAAGGAGTCTCTAAGTGTCTGATAAGAGTGATGCAGCTTTATATCTATCTTCCTCAGAATTCCCACTCCTTCCATCTTCACCTTTACGTACATAGAATTTTCTGACCCATCATTTTCCTTTTCCACAAGATTCTGATGATTTTGGAAATTATGGTGGGCATGGCCATGACCATGGTGTTGATCATGATCAGAAAAAAGCATCTTTTTCCTCCATGACTTAATTGGTGGCCACCCAACTACTTGGTCTCCTTCTCCATCCCTATTTAACATTTGAGACAAAATCACAATCAATGAAAAACGTACCCTTGATTATCTGATCTCTTATTTATTTTACGTTATTATTTATCAACAAATGATGTTTCTTTGAGCTTAAAAATCATGCTCATGATCAACTAGCAATATATACATTCCCAAAACATAAACACACACAAAATGTTCTCTATGACACAAATGTTAATTGGTATTATGTTGTCAGACTGTGAATCAAGTGCGCAAGCTGTGATCAGATCTGATCACACTGAACTTACTTGGTATCAATGAAGCTGCAAAAGTCTCTTTTCTTCTGCCTCTTGCCATCATCGTCTTCCTCACCCGGCTGACCATGCCACAACAACAAAGGCAACGTCTTCGACTCATCATCGTCCTCGAAAGCCGTGTCGAAACTGCGCTTCTTTTTCCTCTCCATGCTGCATCCATAGCTCCATATATCCAAACTACGCATCACCCCATGACGACTGGTTACATCAAACCCTTTGACAGGAGCGTTGTGATGAACCGGAAGTGACAGAGCCAAACCCAGTTGAAGCTCCATGACACAAAACCAACACAAGAACACACAAATGTGGCCGGAGAGACAAGACAAAAACTAAAGCAAAGCAAAGAAAGCTTAACTTTGGGTGATGAAAGTGAATTAGGGAGACTGGTTTTATATATAGTTTGTGAAATTAAGGTTGAGATGGAGATGTGAAGAAGCAGTGTCTTGCAAAGGAGAGGAAGTTGGAGACAGCATGGAAGTTTGGGTCGGCAAAAAGAAGAGCAAAGATAGAGACAGCTGAGCAACACAACTACACCAACGTGCCATGACCGCCAAGATCAGTACTGGTCAGAAGTAGTAGGACTAGTACCCACACGCCACTGTTTGGTTTCAATTGCTGTCTTTGCTTCATTGCCTAATGGATTCTCCTTTCCCTTTCATTGCTCACTTTTTACCAATTTCTCCGCGACCACTAAACAGTATAATTTCTACATCTTACTCCTTATAGTAGAGCATCTGAATGATTTAGCATCACAGTTGTTTACAGTGTGAATGCTAAGACAATCAAAAACGAATATGCTCAGTAACTAAGTTGGAAAGTTAATTATGATGCTTAATTATTATCCATTTTCAGGGCAGTGAAATTTTTGCTACTTTTTCTCATCTACTACACTACTTACTGCTTATAGTAGTGCACTGCACCTGAATGATTTGTACAGCGCTATACGAAGCACACATTGTGAGAGCTACGATGATTAAAGAAGAATTTTCGATTGTGAGCGGATTTTACGCACCAATGACACTAGCACAATTAATGTGTAAGTGCCTAAATCCTCGTATAAGAAGATCGAATGAATATTAGAGACCCTAAATTCATTCATTTCAATTTCATTTTTGATCCGATCAAATTAAACGCCCATAATATATATAAGAGTACATCTTTTTCAACCTAGTTAGTTTTCTCACCTCCTTATATAATTGGAAACAGTTGGGACTATTTTTTAGGGTTTTAATTTTATTAATGGTATTAGTATATATGCATGTAGTGCAACGTAGATGACTGGATCAAAATATTGCATATTAGTTGTTCGGTTCCTTTCAATTTCATTTTTGATTCGATCAAATTAAACACCCATAATATATAAGAGTACATATTCTTCAACCTAGCTAGTTTTCTCACCTCCTTAGTTGGAAACAGCTGGGTCTATTTTTTTGGGTTTCAATTTTGTTAACGGTATTAGTATATATGTATGTAATGCGACATAGATGACTGGATCAAAATACTGCATATTTGTTGCTCGGTTCCTTTCAATTTCATTTTTGATCCGATCAAATTAAACGCCCATAATATATAAGAGTACATATTCTTCAACCTAGCTAGTTTTCTCACTTCCTTAGTTGGAAACAGTTGGGACTATTTTTTTAGGTTTCAATTTTGTTAACGATATTAGTATATATGTATGTACTACGACGTAGATGACTCACTAGTAGAAAAAAATACTTAAGTGACGGGTACATTTCGTCGCCTAAACCTTAAAATTTGTCGCCTAAGAGCTTAAGCGATGAATGTTTTGTCACTTAAAATTTGTCGCATATGACGCGTCTCTTAGGTTCTTAAGCGACAAAAACTTCTAATTCGTCGCATAAGTGCCTGCGCGCCTAGGCGACGAAAGTCATATCGTCGCCTGAATAGTACTTAAGTAACGAACATAGTTCTCTAGGGCGACAAAACATTTCATCGGTTTGGTGTTTACAATATTTTAAAAAAAATATTTTAATTAATTTAATTTAATTTAATAAACATTAAATGAAATTAAATTAATTAAAACATTTTAGTTTCATTTTTATTTTCTTTTTTGAGTTTATTTTTCTTTTAGTTTCTTTTTCTTTTTTTGTTCTTTTATTCCCATACCAAACACCACCACACACCACCACGAGCCGCCACCACCGACCTCTACCCACAAAACCCACCGCCGAGCTCTCCCACCAAAATAACCACTGCTGGCGCCTCTCCGTCACAAAATAAACCCCAATTGCATTCACAATTCCCTCCACAACTCCCTAATTTCATTCATATCTCCTTACAATTTCATTTACCTCTCTCAGCCTCCTCCCTCCTCCTACGCCGCCACATACCACCACATCGTGAATCTGAAACCGAGCCTGAACCACAACAAACCCACATACACCCATAAAAATTTACAATAAATACATAGATTCAATGTGAGAATAAACAAAAATTAGTACATTACCTGGCTCGACGACGATGTCGAGGGAGTAGAGAACGATCTGGTGGTGGGTTTGACTCTAGGAGGCGGCGACGTTGAGTTGAAAGAGCGCGCTGGACGAAGGGTTCGGGTTCGGGTACGGGCAATTCGGAGAGAGAGGAGACTAGATCGGATCTGGTGGAGAGGGAGGCCGAATCTGGAGGAGAGGGAGAGAGTCAGGGCTGGGTGATGGCATGGTGAGGAAAAAGAAGAAGTGGTTGAGGTGGCTGGGTTTTGAAGAAAAAGATAAAATGGTCTCTGTGGGAGAAAGAACGAGGAAGAGAGGGAAGAAGAACATGAAGTGGGCCGGGATAGAAAGAGTGATGAGGGTATAAAAAGATAAAATGGTGGCTTTGAAATTTAAAAAAAAATTGGTTTGAAAATTTTCCAAATTTTTGACGGAAGGTTTGACCGCCTAAATATTTGATCTTATGCAACGAAATCTTCAAATTTCGTTGCTTAAGTGCTTACAATAATTTTTTAAAATTTAAAATTTAAAAACTTAACTGATAAAATTGGTAGCTTACGGGAAAGTAGGAAACAAATTTAAAATGATCATTAAATGCAGTCATCATAAATTTATATCCCTTAAATTTTTCAATTTTAAACAAAAAGTTTAATTAGCCTTCTTTAACAAAAATAATAATTAATTATCCTTGATTATCATAGAATATTATTGGAATAAAATTTAAATTGAGTGTTGACTTTCAAAAATTAACTTAAGTAGCGTACGTATAGTCTTAAATATTAACATTAATGGGATGAAATAAATATTTATACTATTAAAATGTTAATCCAATGAATACAAATCATGTTAAGAGTTTTTACCTTATTAACATGTGCTTTATTGCTTTAAACTTTTTTTTTAAATAGCAAAAAATATTGTTGACTAAAATGGTATGTGAACTAAAAATATTGAAGCTTGAAATTGAAAAACAATAGAAGTGCAAAACTTGTTATATGTGGACTACAGTCGTATAGCGCGCTTAAGTTTTGTATCTTTAAGTTCATGAAACAAGTATATATAGTAGCGAAAATGAATTTGAAGAAAACGACCGTTAGATATTTTTTTTTTTATCAAAAGGTCATTCAATTTAAATCAGAGCAAGCAGTACAAAGACGACGTACCCATGTAGGGTAAAACGACCGTTAGATATAATTAATATAAGAAAACATGTATGTAGAATAAATATTGACTAGTTTGAAGTTCGGTAAGGTTTTGTAGTCGGTAGTTAGGAAACTACATTCCCCGCCCATAGATCAGTCAGAAAAATTGTAGACCGACATCCGAACTACCTCGTCATAGTGAAATATCATTCATGCCACATTAACAATGTGCTTCTCCATGCTCCACAAGAAGACACAATCATAAAAAATATATGTGTACTTAGTCCCACATCGATAATATGTAAAATGAGGGAACCTTCTTTAGCTATAAAAGAAAGGTTTCCCATATGTAGAAAGCTTTCTAACTAACTAGTTGGCTGCATGATGATCTCTTTCCCGATCCCAAAGGCATATTGGCCATGATAGTTGATTCTAAAGTGGACGTAGCCATGTCCTCCGATGGCATGGTGAACCACTATATGTCCTTGTGTCTCTTGCCCATGATTGTCTATCGTTCTTGTTCCACCATGATTCTGTATAAGTCTCCGGGATTATGAGAAACAGGCTTTGATCACGTCAGTCAACTATAGAACCGAAATTCTTACAAAACAAAAACGTTAATTAACGATTCTTTGAAGCTCCGTTTTTAGAACCGTCGACGCTCACAGTCTCAAAATTGTTTACTCCATTAGCTTAGCAACAAAAAAAATGAAAAAAAATGTCAATTTATATACTCTTGCTCTTTGAAAAAAAATTATGCATTGACACTTGGGCGACGAAAGTATTTGGTTTCGTTGCCTAAGTCTTTATGTTTTTATTTGTAGTTTTTTAAAAATTATATGGTAAAATTTTGTCGCTTAAGTAAAACAATTTCCGTCGCTTAACTAATCACTTAAGCGACGAAAGTTTATTTCGTCACATAAATGATTACTTAGACGACGAACAATGATTTCGTAGCCTAAGTGATCACCTAAGTGGCGAAACACATTGTTTCGTCGCTTAAGTACATTTTTCTAGTATTGACTGTATCCAAATACTGCATATTAGTTGCTTGGTTCCTTTCAATTTAATTTTTGATCCGATCAAATTAAACGCCCATAATATATAATATATTTTTGGTTCCTTTAATTTCATTGCTTGGTTCCTTTCAATTTCATTTTTGATCCGATCAAATTAAACGCTCATAATATATAAGAGTACATCTTCTTCAACCTAGCTAGTTTTCTCACCTTCCTTAGTTGGAAACAGTTGTGACTATTTTTGTGGGTTTCAATTTTGTTAATGGTATTAGTATATATGCATGTAGTGCGACGTAAATAACTGGATCAAAATATTGTATATTAGTTGTTCTGTTCACTTGCATCTTGATGCATAGAAAGAATTTTTGTTATTTAATTATTAAAAAGAAAAATAAAAAGACTATTGCTTACGAAAGGTAAAGGAACGTAAACCCCTCAAAAACGTTATTCAAATCAAGGAAGGTACGGTAACCAAGATAGATCAAACTTTAGATTTCATTGAAACATTTTGAACAAGAAATATCACCTAAACTTGTGAAGAGACAGAGACATAGTCAATCGGACGTTTCTTCATATCGATCCCATGCATATATATATATATATATCAGTCTCTATCCAGAGCGAAGCTTCGCTCTGGAATTAACGTGCGAAAGTCCTTATTTAACTCACTTTTCGGTCATATTTTTTTATCATACCCAGTCAGTGTCTAGATACATATCGTATGATCATCCTTACAAAGTTTCATCCAGTTTGGTGATCGTTTGCACACCGAATCAGATAAAATAAATCAATAGAACAAAATCTGTCCAAGTAGAACCGTTGGAGTAAATCATGATTATGGAGGCCTAAACGGTCACCAAATTGGATGAAATTTTGTAAGAATGATCATACGATATGTATCTAGACACTGACCGGGTATGATCGAAAAATATGACCGAAAAATGAGTCAAATAAGGACCTTTGCACGTTAATTATAGAGCGAAGCTTCGCTCTGAACAGAGACTATATATATATATATATATATGACTAACCAATGTTATCCTCCTAAACATGTCCAGAATACATGTCGGCAAATATCCATCAAAATCGTGATGATGATGCATGCATGATCTCTATACATGACTATGAATCACTAAAAACTTCCATAATAATTGGTTCTGACCCCTGAAACATTCCCCTTCACCTCGTTGATTGCAATGATCACGATACTAAACACCTCTTCATCTCCCCCTTTAAAATATTAAAACGATTCTCCTTGTCGGAGTTCACATCTCTCTAAACTCTAATTAAACCCAATAATCCTCTAGGTCATCAAAGATAGGAGAGAGAAACCAAGAAAACACAGAGGATCGGGAATGACCTCAACAGTTGGACAAAAGCAGGATTCGTTTGGTGCCTGTAACCTGTTTGGACGAACTGCATGGCTCTACTGTATGCTAGGGTATGCCCTTTGCAGAGGGCAGTAGTACGAGTACTACTGGTGTTGCTGCTTAATTGTTCGGAGCGCAGGGAAAGGGTAGCCCCCTTGTGAAGTTCACGTGAAGATGAGCATGGGGCAGAGAACATGTTGGGGTCTCTACGTACAGTTCAAACCCCGCATGGTTCATTGTGGCTGAACCCACAGGCCTTATAGACCGACGATAGTCTTGTCTGGACTGCGCTCGTGTGTAGTGATGGTGGAACCCTAGTGGGACTCGATAGTGCAGCACAATTTAAGTCCCTGTTCCGATCATGCTTTTGCTGGCACTCGTGATCAGATCCAAACACATTAACTCGATCAGATTTTTCAAGTAAGTTATATGACTGTGCAAGTTAAATCCAACATTTACAACTTCACGTCGTGTATATAAGAATTTTTATACATTTTATCCGTATACACGCGGTTGATGTAGACGGGGCAGGTATATTGTCATCACTAGCTCTACGTCTGATATAAATACAATGAACACAAAGAATTACCTCATCTCTAATCTCTAATACTATAAAGTCAGGCCCTAAAAAACTTCACCAAATTGTGAACTTTCATAATTACCTTTAATGAATCAACTAACACAAATAAAAATCAAGGGTTGTTATAGTAAAAACAAAATAAAAATCAAAACAACTTAAATAAATAAATAATCATAAAAACTACCGATTAGTAGGATGAATAACTGTATAATACGGTAAACTTAATTAACCGCTCACGTTTATTTTTAGTTGATCATGATTATGATTCCGTGCAAATATGCACAGCTAAAAGGCCAGTATGTAATAATTCATAGGCTAAAGTAAGTTTAATATTTGACCTAGCTATCCTAGTCACTCCATCCTTTAGCGTGAAGTTTGAATAAAATGGTTTTAGAAATGCCTAGCTAGAAAGAGCGGCCACTCCATAAAACTAGGGGACCAACTTAATTTAAGGAATTGATGGAGTTAGATAATAGATATGAAAGTGCTCATGAACTTCACGAGTTCACCCGAATTAGCCAGACATTTTAGTATTCTTAGTGAGCCTTGGAGCCTTTGATTTGAGTAATAATCCAAGCACTAGCACCACTCAATCAATCGTCCTGAGCTAGCTAGCTTAAGTCTGTCTGGTCCATTTTCATGTCACCCTCTTAGAAAAATGCAGCAATAATGCCCCCACTGGCTTTCATACTCTGAACTTTGAAGATTTTAGTGGAAGTGGGAAGCAAGTTTTGGCTTTGAGTAACACTATTCAATGTTTCATGTTCTTATTCTTATCTTTTAGAGAGGTCCCCTCGCACTCACTACGTACTACTTGAAGTTTCCATGGCTGGAGATATTCGAAGATGCTTCATCAGTTCGACCTCCTTGGATTTTGGGGTAAGATAGAGTTGCCTCTGCTAAGCAGAGAGTCATGACTATCAAATCAAAATATCAATGGCCTAAACTCTCAAATCAAAGTACTTGTGTTTTTCATCATGTCCTATTCACTATCTAATTATATGGCATCTCAAATCAAAGCTTGGCAGACCAAGCAGAGAGACAGTAGTCTTTGTAATCTGGGGACATGAGAATCAGCACTCCACTTTGCTTGGTTTCCTTCAAGGTCATGTAGAGGAACATGTATGCCCCCCTTGGATCAATATGTGGAATCAAACTTCTCCATAGTCCATACGCTTTCACGATCAATGATCCATCGAAACTCTACTCGGTGGAAGTAGCTAGCTAGGGTTTAACGCAGTTGACGGATTCAATAACTTGTCTTTGATCATGTGAACTTGAACTAGATAATTAGATTTCTTTTGGTAATCAGGAGCAGAGAAGGTTGAATATATTTACTTGCAACGAGCCGCAAAAGGTCATTTCATTGAGGGGTAGATGAGAGTCATGAGACACCAAGAAAAGCCTTTTAACTATCCTGTCTTCTTTTTGGATTTGGCTTCTCTGCTTGGAGAGCCTGAGCTTGGATGTGCTTGGACTTCATTGCCAAGCAGCCACGTCATCAAAAATCAATCCAAGGGCTAGACATTAAAAGTCTCCTATACACCAACTTTAGACCACCTGCAACATATAATCAATCTCTCCTCTCTCTCCTTCATGCCTTCTACAACACAAGACCACCAACAAGGCAACAACATCTCTCTCTCTCTCTCCATGCCTTCTACAACGCAATTCAGTTCTAATTCTTCATCGCTTCTCAAGTTTGGGGGACGACATGCAATGTCATTGGATATAAAGATTCTTCCGAGACCAATTGCGCTCCTGAAGCAGACCCAATAAGAATTTTGGCTGATAATTGCCCAAACCTGGATTGGAGATTTGTGATTTTGAACCAAATCTGGATTAGAAATTGCCCAAAAATCAGTCCTAAATAAGTAAATTCTGGGTATACGTACTGGAAATTCAAAAATTTGAGACCCAGATCAGTTGGCGAGCCACAAGAGAATGGACTGATTGATAGACATGAATAGGGAGAAAAGTAAGAGAACAGGTGTTTGAACGTTAAAGACTGCAGTCGACATGATCTGGTGTGGCTGCTGTAAACATTGTATTTTATCATCTTTTATTGTTGTCCATTGGATAGGTTTCAGATGACGTGAAAGCTTGGCAATGAGTCCAAGCAGATCCAAGCACAGCTTCTCCAGGCAGAGAAGCCAAATCCCTTGTTTTTTTTACACCCTATTTGGGGTAATTTACTTGCAAAGATTCTTTGCCATCCCTGCACGTTTCATCATATATAGCTTTCTATATACAAAATCATCATCATCAAAAGCTTTGAACCCACTACTCAAGGATATATGCCAAGGTTTCATCATAGCCCTTTCTGTTTCAATGGGATCTGGATATATGAAACGGGAGCGGACGAAGTAACCAGAAAGGGAGGTTGAGTTAGTAGAAACTATTTACAAGATGGGTCTCTATATAATCACAATTTCAAGCTTTGCATGATTGATCCTTGAATCATGAAACTACATGGAATTTGAATCTCTTTCACACAACTGCAATAAGCAATATATGAGATAGGTACATCAAATATGCCACTTAGCCGTATGGTATATATATTACGTACCCTAAGTGAAATGCACGAGACAAAACACTTTCTAGATAAGCATGCGTTGCCTGAATACATTTCGCACGACATATGTCTAGATAAATGTATACTAATTAGTATGTGAATATAGCGAGATGTATGTAACATATAATCGACGAACAATCAAGCAAAGATATATGGGAAAATGCCAATTTACACTTTAAAACTCATTTGAATGAAAAAAAATTTCAATAGCCCATACCAATGAAACATTACAAAAAGACGATTTTGACCATTTGACTCATAAATTCTCTCACGTCTCATTCTCGTCCTTCTCTCTCCGAAACCTAACGTTGACGATGACTGCGTCCTCGTTCTTCGATCTCCGATCTCCGCTCGCATTCGACGTTCTTGGCACTGACCGCGACGGCAAGATCAGCAAGGACGAGCAATCAAATCCGGCTATCTCGACGAGCCTCGCATCAGATCCGGTAAAACCGAGTCCATGGTGTGACTGGCAATTTCAAACGGAGGAGCGCGTGAGGGTTACTAGAATTGTTGGAGCACCCGCCGGTGTCTGCTTGCGGTGGTTTTGAGGTCTGGTTCTTCCGGTGAGAAGATTCGAAGGTTTGGAATCCAGATCGAGTTTTGGTTGCGTCCTCCGACCTCGTCCTATTGTGGTTATTTGTTTTGGCCGGGTGTTTTTTTTAATTTTTTGGTCAATTGCTGGGTTTTGGTTGGGCTGTCAGTGCAAATTATCAAGGGTAGTAAACTGTACGTGGTGGTAGTGAGGGCGTGACGTCCGCAATTGGGGGGTCTTTCTCCTTGATTCTTGATAGTCAACACTCATGGCAGGAGACGTGTATTGTGTAGGTGCATGCCTTTCATAATTTATTATCAGGAGTCGTTAACATGTTTATTATCGGTGGCTCCCGAAGCTATTCGTTGGTGTGAGGGTGATGACCTCTTTCTTATTCTTCTTCTATCGTCTTCGTTTTTTTGTGTTTTGACTGTCAATAACATGATTAGTAGGGGTTGGTAATTTAATTACTGACGTCAATAATTGATTATTGGGGGTCAGTATTTGATTATTGGAGACCGGCAACTAATTACTAAAGGTTAACGGGGTCAGTAACTCGATTATTAGGGACCAGTAACTAATTACTAGGGGTCAGTAATTGGTTACTGGGGGTCAGTAACTGAGTGATCGGAGAAAATCCGGCGACCGAAGTATGACGGCCGAGTTACTGGGGGTCAATAATTGAGTGACCAGAGAAAATTCGGCGATTCTGGTGATCGGAGTCAAACGAGATTCCGTGACGATCGGAGAAAATCCGGCGATCGGAAAAGTCCGACGGCCGGTGACAGGAGACCGGTGAGAAACCGGCGAAGTCTTCTCACTCCCACTTTCTCTCTATTACAATAAGTTGATTATTGAGGTTCAGTAACTGATTATTGGGGGTCAGTAACTAAGTTATTGAGAGTCAGTAACTGATTATTATGGGTCAGTAACTAATTATTGGGGGTCAGTAACTAAGTTATTGGGGGTCAGTAACTGATTATTATGGGTCAGTAACTGATTATTAGAGGTTAGTAACTGATTACTAGGGGTCAGTAACTGATTATTGGGGGTCAGTAATTAGTTATTGGGAGTCAGTAACCCGATTATTGGGGGCAGGAATCCGGCGACAATGATCAGAGAAAGTCCGGCGACAGTGACCGGAGAAAATCCGGTGATGAGATTCCAGTGACCGATGACCGGAGTCTGGCGAGGCTCCGGCAAAGTCTTCCCTCTCTTCTATTTTTTCTCTCTCTAAGGGTGGTGTATAAGGGATAAGGGTAAAAGTGTCTTAAAAATATTTTCTTATTATGAATTTAATAAATATTTGTGTATTTGGGCACAAATAAGAACACTTTATATTAGAATGACTTCTGTTTAATTGATTCATTGGAATGAGCAATAAAAGATGTAAATTAATACTAAATAAGCATTTTCCCATATATATTTCAGATCACCGAATAAGACATTTTCAAGTAGAAGCATTATGAATCACCGAATACGATATTTTCATGCCTAAAAAAAAAAAACTAATCGAATTTTTTTTTTCTTGGTCAATAACAAATCGAAGCTTCGATTCAACAAAAATGAATCCCATTTGATCACAGGGTGGTGTCACTATCCAAGAGACCGAGACCAACGACAACTTATACGACGACGTTTAACAAAATAGACTTCAGAATTTTCCGCGGAAGAAATTTCGTGAATGCGCCACAATGCCGGGTCAACGACGCCCCGACTCACAACCCGGATCCGCTATTTGATAGGGCCGGGACCGATCGTCCTCAGTCCTCACCTAAACGTCATAAATCGGACCTGGCCATTTTCGACCCGCCCCAGATGACCTTCCGCCCCAGAGACCTTCATAACCACCACCACCACCACCACATTTGAATAATCACTTGTCTCATTTTCGCTCACCGTTTTCAACAACGACGGAGCCAGAGACCGACGCTGCTGAGAGCTCAGCGATGCCTGTGAGGGCGTCGAGTTCCGGCCAGAATTTGACGCTTCCGGTATCGGATCCTCCCCGGGACCATGAGCTCGACCGCCTCATCGGCGACGACGACGACGTGGAGGAGAAGCTCTTCAAAGGATCCGCCATGACCACACGTGGCGCCTACGCTGCCGTCTCTTACATGGCCTGTGCAGGTAAAACTCCGCAACGCTTTTTTGATCGGAGCTTGAAATTTGATATGAATTGGTGTTGTGATTTTGTTCTTAACTTGTTTGTTTATAGATTCTGTGAATTTTGTTGTGAATTTTAGATTTTCTGCATTGCTTTTTGTGTGTGTGTGTGTGTGTGTGTGTGTGTGTGAAGTTTAAATGCTTGATTGTTCATATTTTGCTATGTAGTATTGTTGGTGATGTTCAACAAAGCAGCTCTCTCGTCATATCGATTCCCTTGTGCAAATGTCATCACACTCTTTCAGGTATCCGAAGAATAGCTTTGATCACTTAGTCAGTATTGATGTGACTGCCTGCTTTCGTGCGCTGTACTTGAGGCAGCTTGCTTGAAAATTAAGTGATTCTTTATGGGACATTATGTTTTTAATTATAGGAGGTGTAAGTATAACTATTCCACCAGCTTTATGGTTCTCACTTGATAAGCAAGTTAGCTGGGCTGAACAGCCTCAAACAGGCACAAAAAGCATGAACGATTTTGATGACATGTGTTTCGTCTATATAGATATATGCTCACAGAAAAAGAAAAAAAAGTTTGGGGGTTTGTTACAATGTTTATGTCTAAAATTCTGGTATGTTAAAAGCTTATGTAGAAAAAAATATATATCAAAGAGTTTTGAACATTTGGTTGCAACTGCAGATGATATGTTCATGCTTCTTTCTATATACCTTGAGACGCTGGAAAATGATTACTTTCACAGTTCGGGAATCCTTGGCCTTTCCAGATAACAACACCACAACACTTGTACCATTGAAGACTTTGAAGAAAACATTTCCTCTTGCTGGAGCCTATTTGCTATACATGGTATATAATTATAACTTAATGTTGAACATGTGCCATTTTATCCTCAACTCTTAATAACTAGTTTTCTTCGTTATATTTGTTACTAATGTCCGCCCGTTTATTTGTTTCTCCTCGAAAGCTAGCCTCCATGGAGTCTGTCCGTGGAGTAAATGTTCCAATGTACACCACCCTTAGGAGGACTACAGTGGTTTTCACAATGGTGATGGAGTATGTTCTGGCTGGGCAGAGATATACATCTCCTATTGTTGGAAGGTAATTGGGCCATTTTGATGAAGTATATATCTCATATGCTGATGTTTGTAATGTCCTTAAAATAGGTCTTTTATACACATCTGCCTACGTCATTCTTCCCTAAGGGTCTTAAAGTAGGTGTCTGAATGCCGGTAGATTAGAGTTGGAAAGGTGAGAATGAAGAAGATGCCAATGTTTCAGCAATTCAAAGTTAGTCACATAAGAAACATGGTCTTATATTAGGATCTTAGTAGATAAAAATATATGTTATGAGGATGCGAATATTTACCTCAACACTACTTTTTTCTTCAATTTCCTTTTGTAAAAATAAAAATAAAAATGATCAATCAATCCACCAGTAAGATATAGTACTTCAGTATTGTGTCATACAATAAATGAGGGAAAAGAAAAATGAATGATTGACACTGCAGTATTGGATGATAGATAGCATGGCCCCTTAAGGCTCCAGTTGGGATTCCTAGATCAATGCATGAGTCGGAAGCTTGGAAATTGTACAGATGACATCTGTGTCCAGCTTTGTGTCCAACAGTCTGAGTTGATCTCTCTTTCCTCGTTCTTCTTAGTTTTGCAACTTTACATGGTGGCTGCGCTAGATTAGTTTCATGATTGGCAGAAAAATTGAGTGGTAAACTTGTGATGTTTAGCTAGATAGATATGACTTTATTGGTCATCTACCTGATTTCCTCATTTAACTGAAATTTTTAAGGTTGTTATCAGTGTTGGACTGATCATTCTTGGTGCGTTCATTGCTGGAGCTCGGGATTTGTCATTTGATGCCTATGGCTATGCTGTTGTCTTCTTATCCAACATCGCAACAGCAATATATCTTGCAACTATAGCTCGTATTGGTAGTACATTTGGACTTTCTGGAAACATTTTACTGCATTCCTCTTTTCTAGCTTGACATATTTTGATTGATTGATAATTTATCTCTTTCAGGGAAATCCAGTGGCCTTAATAGTTTTGGCCTTATGTGGTGTAATGGTAAGAGAAAAGGATCCAAGCCCAACTAATTAGAAACTTAGTTAATTTAGGCTTTGCGAATAATCAGAAAGACAGAAACTTAGTTAAATAAACTCCCTTTCTGACATAAAGTGATACTTTTTGTCTTTGATAGGAATCATATGTGGACCAGCATTGCTTGTTTTGACCTTTTTCCATGGTGACCTGAAGACGACTATCGATTTTCCTTATCTGCTGTCACCTGGTTTTATGGTACCTTGTTCACCAACAGAACTCTTCTCTACCATTGAACTATATACTTTAATAGTTTTAATGTTTCCTTGTTGTTCCATTGAACTTGGACTTGAAGAAAATCTACCATGTTTCATGTAACAATTTATTTTTCCTCATTCTCCCTTCTAGCTGTCTATGACTCTATGTAGTTGGATTCGATAACAGATTTAAGTTGTCTTGTTCAGCTGACTGTTAAGATTCTTATCATACATAATGAGTATTGAAACAATTTATGAGTAGCATTACATAGTCACTGTAAGATTGTTGGTATCGGCTTCATCACATGGATTCAACTGATATCTCAGGATCAAATAACATTTAGCATGCCTATTTTGCATCTTGTACTGCTATAGCACGACTCCTAAGTAACGTAGAGGGTTTTGATTGAGATATATTGTTTCTATTTGGCAGGTTGTCTTGCTCTGTTCCTGTGTATTGGCATTCTTCCTGAATTACTGTATATTTCTTAATACGACTCTGAATTCAGCACTAACACAGACAATTTGCGGTAACTTAAAGGTTTGTATCCACTAAATTTCTGCAACTCTGACAGTGTTTTGCTAATTGATCTGTTTGTTCTTTATATGGGCTCTTATATTTTTCTGGTTATACCGGTATAGGATTTCTTTACCATTGGACTTGGCTGGGTGATATTTGGTGGCCTTCCATTTGATATTGTAAGTGTAAACCGGTTCTCATCCTGACAGTGAAACATTACTCTTAGAAGAAGAGCGTTTACTTCATTTTATGAATGGATACTGATGTTTCTTTGTATGTGCAGTTAAATGTTATTGGACAATGTCTCGGATTTCTTGGTTCTGGATTGTATGCCTACAATAAGCTCGTAGGGAAGTAAGTTAAGGGACATAAACAACGGGCGGCTAGTTTTCTGCATTGAAGATGATTAGTTACTGCCAGAAAAGACAGGAGAGGTGACTGTTAAAGATTATGAATTCTTGGAAAGGAGAGTTGACTCTGTTACAGGGTAGGGGTATTAGATTAGAAACAATGGTTCCAATTTAGTGTTGCCAGCTGTTTGCTGATCTAATTTGTTTAGGCTTGAGTGACATTGTATACGATGATTCTCCGTTCTCATAATGTCATTATATGCTCAAATTTTGAAGAGAAAAGTTGTGGGTAAAAAGTATATCAACTACAGATTATCGGTTCATATATACAATAGCAAGAACTGTTTGCCCTGCGGAGGCATAACTCCGGCTTGGGCAGTGGCCGGCGGGCTACATGGTGGTTTAAGCCCCCAGTCGCAAAGTCGGTAAATTCGTCATCAAACAAAATTAGAAGTCATGCGCCGACTAAAACACAATACACTTACGCCCTGAAAATTAGAAGCCAGCTAGTACAATATTTCGGACGGTGGACAAATTCTCTAACTTACTATTTGTTGGAGTATATTTTTCTTTAATTTACTTACTATTTTTCTTTAAACCACAAGCCAATGTAATTCTCTTACTTGCTATTTTTTGCAGTATATTTTTCTTTACTGTTTGTACTGTTTTACTAAAATAGATAGATAAGAGCATATAGCTAAATCCCGCATCAACTGTCGTCCCCTCCCTCCGAAACCCCCAAATAAAACAAAAGAAAAAAAGAGGGAAAAAGAATCTCTTTCCCTCCTTTTCCTTTCTTTCTCCAACTTCTCTCCTCTCTGGGAATTACCTCCGTCGCAAGCTCCGAGAATCCAAAAGCCAAACCCTAACCCAGACGCTTCTGCCTTTTCCCCCTCCTTCGTCTCCACCAATTCAATTTTTTTTTTTAATTTTGAAATTGTGATATTCACAATTGCGAAGCGTGTTGTCGTCCAATGGGATCTCCCTTTTTCCGATGGTTTTTAATTCTGAATCCTTGTTTGTTTTAAGCTCGTATGGGTTGAGAGACGGTTCTTCTTCTTCTGTGAGGTTCAGCTGCTACTATGTCGTATAGCGCGTTGAACATCCAAGATGACGATTTTGCCCCTAGGTTATCATCGGCGGAGCGGCCGCGGCGCTCCCGCTCTTTGCCGTTCTCGCCGCTTATGATCATCGACGGCCTCTCGCGGAAGAGCTCCTCCTACTCGGCGCTCCCTCAGGAGCCGCTCAAGCTCTCCGTTCTCAAATTGGACGGCTCTAGCTTCGGTAATCTCTCTCTCGCATTCTGTGATGCATTTTGGTGAATTGTGATGTTTGATCGTTTTCTTTAGGTAAATTTTGGTTAAATTATAGAAGGAAATGGTAAAATTTTGAAAAATTACTCTAATTTTGAATTCATGTGGCGCATTGATGAATCGGTCGCCAAGAAAATTGACTCATTGTTGTATTAAAATTCCGGTCTCAATGCGAAAGATTGATTATCGTTTGGAAAGGTTCAGAGATTTTCAATCTGGTGTCATGTGAATTTTTTCCAATTTAATTGCATAGGCATCTCTTTTGATCTCCTTGCTGAGAAAAAATAACATTTGGAGAATGTATGAATGGAGATTGTGATATCAACATTTACCGCATTTTCTTCTGGAGGATTTGCCTGACTTAAGATGTTCAATTTGTGCAGATATTGAGGTTCCCAAGACAGCCACTGTTTTAGAACTGAAGCAGGCGGTGGAGGCAGTTTTCAGTCACATGCCACAGAAGGGACCTGGAAAGATATCATGGTATGTTCATATCGTCATTTGTCTGTTTTGGATTAATTGAAATAATCCTTATAACCATATATAATTTTAGCACTCAGAAGTCAGAAATGAAGTTTAGATATCTGTTCTATCACTTCTATGAAATGTAGCTGAATTGATCCGCTTACAATGAAAAATTGCATTGGTTATAGTTCTTGAGTTAAGAAGTCCTAGTCCTCCTGTTGCACTATCAGACTCTTTTGCATTGTTTCTGACACTTGACTATTTTCTTGTTCAAATATGGTTCATGGAGGCCGCATGTGTGGGGGCATTTCTGCTTGGGATTTGCTGGTCAGAAGCTACTCATTGAAACCGACCATATCAGGGACTACGGAATCAGAGACAACGATCAGGTTTTGTGGCAGGTCCCTTGAGGCTTTTAAAATTAATTTTTGTGCAGTTTGTCACTCTTATGCTGATTTGGTTGAAATATATGACTGAGACTTTAGGCCATCTCCTGCAAGCATAATGCATGTCTATAGTTTAGAGGTGTAAATATCTTGAATATCCCCTCTTAAATGGCTTTTAGCATCAATCGTCCTCCCTTCAGTTTTCCTGAACTAGGTTGATATAATGATACTTGTGGTTCATTAATCTCAGATAGACTTTATATTTGTTCATGAACTACTAAAATTTGTTGATCAACTCTTGGTTCTATGGAAGTCCTTCTCACATCTTTGTTCTTCCCCATCGTTGTTTATTTGTTTCTGGATTCTTGTGAAGGGAGAAAAAGTCCAGCTCTGAGCTCTTGCCATGAATACAGTGGTAAAAGAGTTTTTCACTGGAGATATATACCCCCACTTCTTCCCAATCCTCTAACATTTAGCAATGGCCGCCTTTGTCATTGTGACTTTAAACCTGCTTTGTGAGTACTTCAGTGTTTCTTACTGGAAATCTCTTCTTTTATGTCTAACTCGTCTTTATTTTTCTGGTGTGTGCAGCTTGATTTTGTTCGGCATGTTTCAATCAGCTACATAAATACAAAGAAGCAATCAAAAAGGTTCACTGGCTCAAAACAACACAGGAGGTAGGGCTCTCTCTGTTACCATTTCTCAATTCCCCTTTGTAAGAAGCAATGCCTCTGTAGTTGTCTTTCATCTTTATCATTCACGCCGACCCTGATTCAATTGGGTACATGCAGGTCATTTAGTTTTGACGAGGAAGAACAGAGCGAGCAAGAGGAAGAACAGAAGAACAAGGGCATAGAACCGGACGACAACATATACTACAATTGTGACGACATTGAGAATCAAAGGGTCCCGGAGTATGACAACGAACTTGCTGTTCAACAACACAGCGAGACCGGATTCCCATTCATACTGGGAGAGTGGTTTCCATACTCGAGACTATCACTGTCACCCGTAGGAGGAGGAGGAAAATCTAGAAGAAGCTATGCTTGTTCCCCAGGCATAGCCACTGGGTTGTTGCTTGGCTTTAGGAAGATTTTCGGGCTTTGCTTCGAGAAACGCGAGAAACGCTACACTCGAAGGGACATATGGAGAATAGATTAGTACACACCCCCAGGGACATCATGCATTTTCTTCGTCTGTGTTGTTCTTGTTTTACTTCCCTAAACTTTTGTGTTTCTAAAGAATTTAGTGATTGATTTTACGGCAGCACGTATGGCACGTGCGGGGGTGAGTGACAGTCCCAGTCACTCACTGATCTCTAGCTCATACGAGAACCTCATACCAAAATGTGTGGCGAAGAATGAGATTGGATAACATTTCCACACACAAATTGGTTTTTTCTCAAAATCAAAATTCACTGAAACAAACTAAGCCAATTCTCATTTGAAGAAGCTCAAGCTTTTGAAATCGCCATGGCCAACATGATCATGGCCTCCTCCAAGGTCCCAATCTCGGCCCCTGCTTCCGCCGTAGCCAAACCCAAGCTCCTCCCTCTCCGAATCTCCATCCCCAAAACCCTAACCAAACCCCACCTCCTCCAGTCCCTCTCCGTCATCGCCGCCACCTCCCTCGCCGTGGCGCCGCCGTCGCTCGCGGCGGAGATCGAGAAGGCGGCGCTGTTCGACTTCGACCTGACCCTCCCGATCCAGGCCGTGCAGTTCCTGCTGCTGATGGTGGCGCTGGACAAGCTCTACTACTCGCCGCTGGGGAAGTTCATGGACGAGCGCGACGCGGCGATCAGGGAGAAGCTGGGGAGCGTGAAGGACACGTCGGCGGAGGTGAAGCAGCTGGAGGAGCAAGGGGTGGCGATAATGAGGGCGGCGAGGGCGGAGATAGCGGCGGCGCTGTCGAAGATGAAGAAGGAGACGCAGGCGGAGGTGGAGGTGAAGCTGGCGGAGGGGAGGAAGAAGGTGGAGGGGGAGCTGCAGGAGGCGTTGGCGAAATTGGAGGAGCAGAAGGAGGAGACGTTGAAGGCCTTGGATGCCCAGATTGCTCAACTCAGTGACCAAATTGTCAAGAAGGTTCTTCCTCTGTGATTGATGATTGCCTCATTGGAGAGTTAGAGTGTTATATAAAGTTATGTAAGAATTGAAATATATTTGTGTATTGTTTTGTGGATTGGATTTCATCCAGTCCTGGTTAAATGAAAAATTACTGTGCTTCTTCTTGTTTTTTGAGGTGACCCAATTGTAATCAATAATCTCACTTGATTTTGTTTCTGGTTTCGATCATGTTTTGGGTGTGTCACTTCTGTAGAAGTGAGAATTCATGTAGCTTGTAGCAATAAGAAATGTGATCAAGGGGAACAAATTAGGTTACTAAGTCGTCTTCTACGGTACATTAAAGTATCAATACATCAACGGCTACGTAGTAAACTAGCTCGATTAGGTATGAGTTAGTTTCATTTGTTTGTTCCAGGGATTTGCAATCATATATATTGATGTATTGATACAATAACAAGTTGTGCATTCTTTGAGAAGTGTAAGGGTTTGAAGATATGAATTTCTCTCTGTCTCAACTCTCAACTGGTATTTCATAGACTCCTCTTCGAATAGTAGTTTGGGTAAGCAACTAGGGTGCGTTTGCTCCTGTGCTAGTAAGCAAAGGAGGTGTTGGTGTTTGGTAACTTTGGAGCTGACATGTTTATGGCTTCTGCCACCAATCTATGGCATTTTGGTTTCAGGTTTTTGAAGTTTAAAGGAATGAGAGGAATGCAAAATTGGTAGTAACGTGTTGGAGTTTAGTATAAAGTTGTTATTCGTTTGGCAGTTTGGCCTAAGATTAAGCGGGATGATCAGTTGATTACTATATATTGCATCACTTCCGGTTGATGGTGATGATTGAAATCATTGAACTAAATTAGTAATGAGTTCTAACGAACATATAATCCATATTAAAACCACATATTTTAATATATTTTGTATCCGATTGTTTGCATTCTTTTTCACTTTCCGGCAAGAGTTTTAAATAAGATCATTGTATTTGCGTCCTTGTTTTCATATGCTTTTTACCTTTATTATTGGTTTCAAAATTAAGTAGTTCTTTGGATAGAAAAAGTGAAAAACAACTACAAAATTTTTCAATCAACTTTATTTTGTGCAGACAATAGATTTGAAAACACGACCATTGTGTTAAGAGTATACTTCAAAATCACTAAAGTCACTTTCAATGTTTTATTTCCTTCTCTGTCTAAAAACAGGAATAAAACTCCATATACATCTTTCGGTCTGCTTGACAAAATGCAAGAATTAAGCTATATTCAAAAATTTACAGAATTTATAATCACGCACTATTTTAACTTGAACAAAAACATGCATTATGCATATGGTCAAACACTTATAACTTTACTTTAACCTCCTAATCTTTATCAAAGTAAACAATTTCCCAATAAGAAAACCATTCTACATTATCGTCAAATCCAAAACCTTCAAATTCTAGTAACCTATCCTTCCCCAATAAGTAACCATTCTACATTATTAAAATGGGATGGATTACAACTAAAAAACTACTAATCAAATTCTCACAAGAATTCTTTGCCCTTGCAACAATCCAACACCCTCTCAATAATTCAATCCACATCTATCCATCATATTTATTGCTTCTCAAACTCCCCAACCTTCCCGAAATGAGAATTGACGAACAAGTTAACACACTTCCTTATGGTGCACGCTTCCGGGAGGGACAATTCGGTCATTCCGCCACGCTGGTAAAGGTGTGCGAAAAGAAATAAAAGCTCCGGATTAAGAGGGGGCCCAGGCCCAAGCTCCACCGTTTGCGGCTAAACATAAAAAGGACCAGAGCAAGAACAAGACCTGTTCCATTATTACTCTGACTCTCTCTTCTGCCCAACTCTGGTTCATCTCTCTCTCTCTCTGTTCTTTCTTTGTTTCAGTGAGTTCTGTTTTTCCTGCTTCTGATTCTGTAGTTATTTGTTGCTGTTTTTAGTTTGTTTTATCTTCCATTCAAGAACTTTCAAGTGCAGCAAATTTTGTAGTTTGTGCTGACTTTGTACTTTGTATGATTAGATTCTTGTGTACTGATCATGGGTAGAACCAAGTTGATTGTTTGGTTAATGGGTTACTGTAATTTTCTGGGTTAGTTTCTCATATGCTGATCAAATGGGGTGAAGCCAACTTTTAGCTTTTTGGAAACTTCTGATTAGCTTCTGATATATACTGATCAAATGGGTAGGACCAAACAGGGGTACTTGGGGATTTTGAGCTGTTTATCTTTCTGGATTTTCTGGTTAGTTATGTTATATGCATATGTGGATTTGATCTGTGTTTGGATTTCTTATATATGTGCAACTATTGGTTGTGAGGTAAACTGTTGATGTGAAAGTTATGTAAGATCATTTCTTTGAACATGATAGATTCTAGGGCCTAGAGTGCTACCTTGAGCTTGGCTCAGTCTCAATAATCTTGTAATTGGCAAATTTACAGCAACCGAAATTTGCAATGATCATGTATTGCATTTTCATTTTCGTACTTAGCTTTGTATTTATTTGCAATGATCATTTTGATCGCAAACTGATCAATTCAGGTAACTGCAGATAAGGATGGATAAACATGTTGTTCCCGCTCAACCGTTGGCATCATTTGAGTATCCAAAATTTGATTATGAACTTGTGGATACTAATCCTGATCGTCTGAGAACTGTTGGAGCCTCTTCAGACCAGAAAAGTGCATGGATTGAACCTGCAAAGTTGAAACTGAGACACAGGATTGGGAGGGGACCCTTTGGTGATGTCTGGTTAGCAACCCATCATCAGTCAACTGAAGATTTTGATGAGTATCATGAGGTGGCTGTTAAGATGTTTCATCCAATCAAAGAGGACAACATGAAGGCTGTGTTGGATAAACTTGAAGAGGTGTTTTTTAAGTGTCAAGGGTTAGAAGGTCTTTGTCGGCTACATGGAACTTCAATTATCAATGGGAAGGTAAGCCGCCTTTTGTATTTTTGATGGACTATATTGAATATTTTCTTACGTGTATGAGTTCTGGCTTGCTAAGAGCATTTTGTGCTGTCATCTCAGATATGCATTGCAATGAAATTATATGAGGGATCTATTGGTGACAAAATGGCTCAGCTCAAAGGAGGAAAGCTCTCACTTCTTGATGTTTTGAGGTGATTTTATGAGATAGTGAATAATGCTCTATTTTAGTACTGTCAAAGCTTTAGTTGGTGAATCCTCACTTGTGCTATTGGGGTTACACAGGTATGGGATCACAGTGGCTATGGGGATTTCCGAACTGCACTCTAGAGGGATCTTGGTTCTTAATCTCAAACCTTGTAATGTTCTTTTGAATGAAAATGACCAAGCGATTCTTGGAGATTTTGGTATTCCTTATCTATTGCTTGGCATTCCATTGGTAAGCTCTGACATGACTCGGAGGATTGGAACTCCAAACTACATGGCACCTGAGCAATGGGAACCAGAAGTAAGAGGTCCAATATCCTTTGAGACCGACTCATGGGTTTTGGGTGCGTCATGGTAGAAATGTTGTCTGGTGTGCGGCCTTGGTGTGGGAAATCTATTGATGAAATACATTTTTCAGTTGTCAGAAAGCAGGAAAAACCAGACATCCCTAGTGGCCTTCCTCCTGCAATTGAGAAAATTCTTCTTGGCTGCTTTGAGTATGACTTACGGAGTCGTCCTTCAATAACGGACATATTGCATGCTTTCAAAAGGTATGAATCTGTATCTGATTTGAGTTTCTGAGATAACAAATAGTGTCATATGATAGGTTGCCTTTCTAGGTAGTTGCAGGTGCTCGTCCAGGCTGCACTTTTCTTATCTTTCTTCTAAGTCCTGAGTTTATTTAGGGGTATAGTGTCTCCTGCTCTCCTTGTAGCTTTTTGATAAGTAGAGAGGACAATTCATATTTAGACTTCTGCTGATTGTGTAACTATTCTACTTTACTGAAGGGCTAGATAGTTGGAATAACTTATTGTAAGTAGTTAAGTCAGGTCCATGTAAAACACCATCTTCATTTAGGGACCAGACAAGTGCTTTACAAAGTACATGAATTTTCTTTATGGAGCATGTGCTGGGGAGCATGTGCTGGTCAAATGAACATGCCATATTGCTTAGTTAAGTCATTATGCCAAGAGTATATTATTGTCGAAGCAATGATGATGTATGAACTACTTGTATATAAAGCAGAATTTTAAAACAAGATGCGGAGATGTATTCCAAGTGAAGGCAACATTTCTCATGACATCATTGAATAGAAAGAAAAATGCATGTAGAACCTGTGCATACATTGATGTTTGAAACACAGGGTTTATTAAATATTACAAAAGTAGGCAGATGCATATTAAGGTCACTCTTCATATCAAGTTATATGTAATTGTGTGGTGATTGCTTATCGTTTAGATTGATATGCTAGTTATCTAACTATCATGTTAACAGCTTGCAGAATGCAGTCAGTGATGTGGAATGGACATATGTTGGGAATAGAGCGATCACAGAGAAATCGAGCAGCACTGGTTACACCGAGTGGTTTCTTTCAAAGGATCATCTGCTGGTGGGTGACGTAGTTCGTTCCAGAAAGTCATCAAACTCCTGCAAGCCTGAAAACATGGATGTTCCAGAAGGCACAGTGGTGGGTATAGAACATGATACGGAGCAACATGGGTTTGTCTTGGTGAGGGTCCATGGCATCCATGACCCATTGAGGGTTCATGTTTCAACTCTGGAGCGGGTTACTTTTGGGTTGGCAGCTGGTGACTGGGTACGCCTGAAAAAAGAAGACAAGAAACACTCGCCAGTAGGTATTCTCCATTCCATCAATCGAGATGGTAATGTAGTTGTTGGATTTATAGGGTTGGAAACTCTGTGGAAGGGAACTTCTTCAGAGTTTCAGATGGCAGAATCCTATTGTGTGGGTCAATTTGTTAGGCTAAAAGCCAATGTTCTGAGCCCTCGATTCGAATGGCCTCGTAAGACAGGAGGGATATGGGCTACTGGTAAGATATGGTGGATCCTACCAAATGGGTGCCTTGTTGTGAAGTTCCCAGGAATACTGACTCTAGGGCATGAAAACTCAACCTTTGTGGCTGATCCTGCTGAGGTTGAATCAGTTACATTCGAGACTTGTCCAGGAATGGTGAAGAAGTACCAACACCTTGAGGATTTTCATTGGGCAGTGAGGCCAATTCTGATTGCATTGGGCCTGTTTACAGCCATGAAGATGGGCATCTTTGTTGGTACAAAAGTCGGGAAGTGTAAAGCAAAGAAACGATGGAGTGCAGCTATTCAGGATGAAAGTCACAATATGGACAGTCAGAATTCAGGAAATCCGGCATGGAAGAATCCGGTGACGAAGATCCTTTTCAGAGAAGGTGGCAATTCTGCCACAGGTATTGCTCGGTAGGTTTATGTTCTGTCATCTGCCTAGAGCTAGCTAAAACTTGCTATAGTAGGTCATCCAGATCTGGTGCAACTAAAGCTAGCATAGGGCATTTTACTCTTAACTTCTGCTGAAGCGCAGTATAAACGAGTACCATGTCAACTTTAGGGCAAACATATTTCGCTGTGTCGTGTATATAACTGTATATATCTTATCAGCTTATGTGCATTGTTTAATTCAGCTCAAGAGCATGCCCATCAACTTCGGGGAATCCAAACCCAAATTGGTGGTACAGCGATTCTCTTTCTGTTAATTTCCTGGTCTGCAGTAGTGTATGTATATCATTGCTTCAGCGTCCTCCTTGGAATTTGCTTGCAAAAGAAGCATGTCTATAATGCTAGTTTTGGATTTAATGTGCAAAATTTGAAATACAAGATAATCTGGTTGAAAGGAATACACAACTAAGAACCCCAAAACAACATTACACCACTCCTAAGCTGTATTGTATAACAAAGAGACGCGGCTTATACATCTGGATAGAAATTTCAGAAAGCTAAAAATAATGCTACATCAGTGGCACAAACTCTATGACTCCTAGCAAATCTAAGAAAATAGATCAGTGGGAAATCTGTACATGAAATTAGGTCACAAGCTTCTGAATCAGCCGTACTGGCATGCAGGCCCTGCAGTTGCAACAATGCCAGCCTCTTTCACAAGCTTATCAGTCAAAGCTGAGATCCGAGCCACTTCTGTTGTGACCTCAGCTAAACATTCGTCGTTCTCCGCAGATATTGTACTGGTATCTACATCAGTCTCAATGCTTAAGCTAGCTTTATTTAGAAACTCCCCACTCATCTCTGCAAGTTTTTGAAGTGCGCTGGTTGCTGCTTCAACTTCTAATTGTGCTGCCTCAAGTTGAAGCTTCTCTATTGCCAAGTCTCCTATACTATTCTCCCCTAATCTCTCTTGAGCCAAAGCATATAGCTTTCTCAGATCATTAGCATCTTCCGACTCTTCTTTCATCTTCTTTACCTCTTCTTCTTTTGCTTCTAGTCTTCCAAGAACCATCTTCAGCTCCTCGTCTTTCATTGTGAGATCCCTCTGAGAAGCTAGGACTTCCATTTCTTTTCTTCTTAAGCTGTCCTTGGCTGATTCCAGCTCAGTTTCAAGCTGTAAGATGTGCAACCTAAAATCATCAGTTGGTTTATCCAATAGTTGGTATGAAAACTCATGGCCAAAGTCATGGAATGATTTGGATGCATTGTAGTCTTCATCCTTGATAGATCCAACCAATTTATTAGTGAGCTCTGCTATCCTTTCTACCACAGTTTCGGCTTCTGAAAATTTCAGCTTGGTATTATCCAACACGTCTTGCAGTGTGTGTACATGTTCATCTTTCTCCTTGAGCAAGGCAGTTGCTTGAATAAGCTGCTCCTCTTTACTAGTCAAAAGCATCTTCAGCTCTGCAACTTCATTGTTGACTTCCTCAAGCTGATTCCTTGCATTTAGAAGTTCCAAATCCTTTTCCTCCAAAATGAGCTTATGAGTAGCCAGCTCAGATTTCAAATGCTGAATCTCGAGTTTAGCCTCCACTGCCTCCACCTCTTTAACCTGAAGAAGATCGCGCA
This sequence comes from Fragaria nilgerrensis, assembly GCA_010134655.1. Taxonomy (NCBI): domain Eukaryota; kingdom Viridiplantae; phylum Streptophyta; class Magnoliopsida; order Rosales; family Rosaceae; genus Fragaria; species Fragaria nilgerrensis. The sequence goes on along the minus strand of CM020978.1, from coordinate 27,170,992 downwards.
TTTCCCCAAATTCGGCAGTTTTCTTCTCTAGCTTCTTTTGGAGAGCAGAAATCTCATTGATGGCCTGGTGCAGAGAGTATCTTTCTTTCTTCAACACCTCCTCTAACTCTTCCATCAGTTCCTTCTCCATGGATAACTCCCTCTCAAGCTCTTTGTTTCGAGCCTCTGCAACCCTAAGCTTTGCTCTTTCACTCTCTACTTCTATGTGGGCATCTTTCAGAGTTGTTAAGTAAGACATAATACTTCTCTTCTGGTCTTCAAGTTCTTCCAATTGATTTTCCTGGAGAAGCTCTCGTTCCTCCATTTTCTGTCTAGAGGAAGCAAGAGCTTTCTGGGAGGAAACCAACTCAGACTTCACATCAATGAGAAGATTCTTCACCCTTCTAAAATCCTCCAAAGTCTCATTGGCTTCTCCAGCATGTCTAGATACTTCCGCTGCTAGTTTCTTGAGCTCTTCCTGTGCCAATAACCATTCCATCGTCTGCTTCTCCAAGTTTTCCTGTGAAACTTTTAACTTCTCCTCTTCAAGTTTCCTCTGCGTCCGAGAAACTTCCAGCTCTTCTTCTTTCTCTAGTATAGCTCTCCGGAGTCCTTGAATCTCCACATCTTGTCTCTTGACAACTTCATTGGCTTCATTCAGCAACTGAACCTTAGATCTAAGCTCAGAATCAGTCTTGGCGGCTTCTTGGCTCATTTTCGATAATTCATCTCTCATTTTCTCCAATTCCTCTTCTTTCAGAGAAAGTGCCGACTGTGTAGCAGCAACCTCCTGGTCTCTCTCTCGAAGCTGAAGTTTTATCTCTTCTATATAGCTGGCCCGAGAAGGCAAATCCATATTAGCCCGCCTCAGTTCCTCCTCTATCTTCTCATACCGAGAACAAGCTGCAGCAGCCTCTCTCTCCCGCTGCTCTAGCCCCTCCTTTGTGCGGTTCAAATCAAGGTGCTCCAAGAACACCAGCCTCTCCGCATCCTGCAAATCTTCCTCCTTCTGCTTCAACGCCGCTAACGCCGCGTGAAGATCACACTCCAACGCCTCAAGATTAAACCCCAGCTGAACATCCTGCGGATGAAGAGAATTTCTGCTCATCTGTTCCTCCAGCTTCTGCGTCTGCGCAAACAATCTTTCCAGGAGAATCCTAGCAGGTTCAGGTGCTCCATTGCCGCTAACGCTCGACTTCCTGTCATTCAACACCGCTTTACTGATCCTCAAGGAAGCCCCTCTCCGTCTCGCACTAGTACTACACGCTACTCCACTCCTCCTCCCATTGAATCTCACAGAACACAACTGCAGAAATGCAGCACTCATATATATTGAAATCATCCAGATAATGCAGGTTAACGAAACTATCAAAACCCTAGCAACTGGTACTGTTCAATGTTCATTTCAATTTCTTGCTCCCAAAATCTTCATTACTCTCATTTTCTGATTCCTGCTATAGAGAGAGAGAGAGAGAGAGAAGCTGACTGACCTTGCAGCAGGGTTGGGAAGATGCGGCGGCGGCGAGATTGGAGCGGGTGGCGGCTGAGAAGGCCATGAAGGTTTCTCTCAGCTGCGAGAGTCCACTATCGCCGTTGGATCAAATTTACGAATTACTCGGAGAATCTTTCGGGAAGAGTCAAGCCAAGCTAACTGAAAGCGCACGTTAGCACAGACCAGTCTCGGCTCTCTCTCTCTCTCCTATTTTCGAATAACAAGATTCGTAACTGTTCTCGGGGGTTTTTGTAGCTCCGGCTCAAAATAGCCGGCCAGAAACCAAAACGAGGATAGAGGAACAGTATTGGATAATCAAAATCGCATCCTACGTGGCATGGGTAATTATCCCCTGCTTGCTGACCCACGATACACATACCTGCCACTTGGCGCTGTTCTGCTGATCCCCCGCTCACAGGAAAGCCACTTTTTCCGAGTCTTCCAGCCTGAGCTGGCTATACACGTGTTACTCTTAGATACAGCCACACAAGTTTGGGAAAGTGTGTATCGACTAGATTGAAAATTTGGACTTATTGTACTTGGAATCTTGGATTCCAGGTCTTTATCTGGGCCTCTTGTAATTGCTTTTATTATTGGGCCATGGCCCATAGCAGCCACTTGGGCTTACTATTGCCCGTAGACCATCATCTGTTAGTTTCTACTTTTTACTTGCAATGCTGCTTGCACTACTTGCTTCTTTAGACTTTTGAGGAAACCTATTTTGAAGATGTGAACTTCTCGTGGATGTTGGTTAGTGCACAAATGTATGAAAAACAACATGTCTTTAATAATGTACATGAATTGTTATATTAACTTGTCTTGATGTTATTCCAAACATTTATTGTTGTGAATGAACGCAAACTCTAAGTGGTATTTTATGTTAAAAATCTATCTTATTTGTTATTGGCCGCGTGACAGCTAATGACCAAAACAATAAAATGAAGGTGGTGTACCTAATGTGATCATACTAAGTTGTCTTGTTGTAATCTAGTGCTAGCTCCAAACAGTCATATAATCTAACAATAATAGATTGTCCAACCTCCAACTTGTATATTATGTCTCCAGCTTTTCTCAAAACAAGTACTTCTTAACTAATTTCCATATCAACATGGCTATAATATATTACCCAACTAGGAACTACAAGCCACATGATTGTTTAAAAGTGATCTAATTGTCCAAAAGCAACAAGCCCAAACCCACAGATCTTCCGCTTAATGTGCATATATAAATCATAACCATGCTTGATTACTTGATAAAGCACACCAAGAAATCCACAATCCAATAATGAAATCTCAAAGGAGATCACTTTTTAGTCTTGCAACATCTCAGAAGAGATAGCTACACAACCCTATAGCCACCCAATGATGTTCTAGCATTTCCCTAATCTGTAACAATATGTTAAGAAATGAAATGAATGAAGCAATCTATTCAGATATGGTGGACAAAACTCCATATATTTAGTTGCCCCAGAAAGAAGGTTTAGCCAACCAAATTAGATCTGTCTAATATGATTTCATTAGATTAAGAAGCCGCATTATAGATAAATGGACCCAGATAATCACTTTCCTAAGTAGCTAGGAGCGTGACATATGAATCAAAACATATAAATTCGGTGTGATATGGTGGATAATCATCATAAAGTGAAAGCAACATGTAGCAACTGTATCTTGTAGGCTGGTTTGTTATTATATGCTTGAAGATTTGGTTGAGGTTAGGTATTAAGGGGATGTGACACTATAAAGATAAGCATCATCATAACCTCATGGTACGAGGTCCATGGCCAATTGATTAATTAGCAATAAACCTAAACCATGCGTCTAAATACTAGCGGGTCCTCAATCCCAAAAGGGATTTGATTTCATATCAAGTTCTCAGCCACGAAAATTTAAAAGGAAATACTGAGAAAATATCGAGTCAAGTGGTCCGATCAATATGATTATTTCGCCTGTAAATTTTGTATGGGTGTGTATATTGTCATTCCACAAATTACTTTGCTTATTTCATATTCTTTTCACATTTCACTCATAAAATTTTAATTGTAAGTCTACTTTATTTATTCATTAATTAGGGGTGGGCAACTTGCACCGAATATGCAGTTACCGTCTATTGTCGTTTTATGGTCACACCGCACCGAACAACAATAAAGCGGTTCGGTTACGGTTTCGAGTTACAAACTGCCCGATTTAAACCGAATTGCACCGAATTATATTTTTTTTATATTTTATTTTTCTATTGATGAAAGTTTTGGTTTGTAACATATAAAAAATTCATTATGTTTAAGTTTACAGACGCAAGTTGCTATATTTGAAGAGTAGTCTAAAAACACACATATATATCAACTGGACTAATAAATGTAGACTAATGTGAAATCTAAATACCTTAATATGTCTTACCGACATTGTTAGGTAAAAATAAACATAACTTTTGGTAACCATTTATTGCTTAAATAAATAAATTGGTTTCACACCGAAACCGACCCGCACCGCACCAAAAAATGGTGTAACCGAAATAATTGGTTCAACCATTTTGAAATCCGATTTCGGTTTGAAATATTGATAAACCAAAAAAAAACGGTTCGGTTGCGGTTTGATCCTTAAACCGATCCGAACCAAACCACGCCCACCCCTTAACAATATCTAAAAACCCCTTTTCTCAATTTTACTTTGTTCACCCTACATTCTTTTTATATATTTTGTCAAATTCAGATTTGCTTAAGGTAAGTAAAATCACTAAGTAAACAAAAATTCACATGAAAATATAAATCCAAGTTCAAGAACAAGGAAAAATTCTCAAATTAAACAACTTAATGATATCAGTCGATATTAAGATACACAATGTCTGTAAATGTATCTCTAATAACAACGCCTTCCATATGAAGATATCAAATGAAACGAAATATGTACGTGTAAGGCATCCAAAATATTAGTGATAGAAATTATCATATCCAACTAGGGAACACATGAATCATGTACGTGCAAGGCATCCAAGCATTTTGTGTAGAAATGCCAACATAAATATATACTAACAATCTCTCCTTTTGGCATTCTTGTACAAAAACCATACTCATGCTAATAGAAGCACCTTCTTGCTATCACCTAATCAATGTCCAATCAGAAAGATTAATTAGTACCACTTTATCCCAAACCGATGCAAGAGATATAAATCAAATATCTATGAGAATATAATTTGATATTGAATCAACATAGACTTCTTCCCTTGCACATCATACTCAATTATATCATAATTAATTATCACATAAGTCCTGCATCAATCAAGCCATCAAGGCATGTATATCAGTATACCAAAATATCAATCATATATTTAGAGTATCTTTAACAGACGCTATACTTTAACTTCTTAGCTATTTTAGAAAGCGTGTTTAGCTTTTTTGGATGTTTTAGGAGCTCCAGCAGACTAGCCAAACTTGAGCTATTATGACTTTTAGCTATCTCGCTAGCTATATTTAGCTAGCGAGATGACTCAGATGAGAATAGCTATAATTTAATGTATTTCTTGTAAGATATTTGATGTGATATATAAATATATTTAAACTATTTAATTTCTATTTAAAGAATAATGTTGATGTAATGTTAGCTAAAATAGAGAGCATTGATGCAGCCACATTTCTAAAGTGGCTAGCCAAAATAACATTTTAGCTAATTTGATTAAAATTTAACTTAAAAATGGCTAGCATTGCTAAAGATGGTTTTATAGAATTCCAATATGATGCCAAAATACAACTGTGACAACACCATACTTCTAAGTTTGTTGAACTGATCTATCCGTTGTTTTATTCATAAATACAGTACAGTAGTTGTTCATGAGAATTTACATACAAAGTTGACATGAGAAATAATGAGTAAATAGATAGACGAATTATCAACAAAGAAAAAAATACAAATGGTTTACCTCATCTCCAGGTTAAATGTTAGTGTTTTCAGACTCATAACCGAATATGATAAATTCGGATTAGAGTTACTGTAATTTTACATCAAAGTAATTTGGTATTTCAATAAATCAACAACGTATAGGGTGAGTAAATTTGTGTTCATCAAAAAAAAAAAATTTGTAATAACTTATTGTTCTTGTTGTAATTTTACATCAGAATATTTTGGTATTTCAATAAATCAACAACGTATAGGATGAATAAAGTAGTTTGTGGGGTGAAAATAGACACATCCATTTCTTTTTGATATGGATCTTTAACAATAACGAACTAGCTAGAAGATTTGAGAGCTGTGCGTTTTTAAGAGACATGCAGATACCTTAAGTAAACATAATGCGTAAGTTTTCCAATATTGTGCAGTTTGGTGAGCTAATCAATATTCGCACGTCTCAACTTAGATTCGTGTCGTGATAGATTGTGATTCTTATTGTTTGCTCGCTCGGAGTTATGCAAAAGTTTGTAGGTCGGGGAATCCTTCTCTTCGTCCTTGCATTTTGACGTTGTGAGTGAGTAAGATAAAAACAGTATGAAATTTTCGAAAAGAAGAGATATATATGATAGTGGGTGACTTTGGAGATCGTGGTCCGTCCAAAATATCCAAACACCTTAATGATCATCTTATCATGTTCTTCCAATCGTACACCCGCGTGCATATGAACAGCGTTTCTGTACGCTGATTTTAATTTCGTAGGACCCGTCTCTCACCACTCCCTCCCCTCGCGCGTCTCTCCCACTCGCTCCTCCCCCATCAGCAGCGCTTCACCGCCACGCGCTCTGCCGAGTTGTGTCAGGATTTGACCGGTCCGAATCGACGACGTCACGCGTATCCACTACCGGGGCCCGCCCGATATAAAAGTAAGCAATATATTGTCTAGAGAGGGAAAGAGACAAAAGCTGATGGGGTCACTGCTCTCCGGAGACGTGGCACGCCGTGGGGGCGAGTTAGTGGGTTCAGTCTCGCATCACGCCACGTGTACGGCGCAAGAGGGCCGGTGTTAGATTTGGATATAAGTAGTGAAAAGGATGTGGGAGGGGGAGGAGGACCACCGTGCGGGGGTGGGGACCACCGCTCAAAATCTCCGAAATCTCCTGCGGGCTGGATTCTCTGCCAATAGTTTAGCCGTCAATTATTGAAATGACGGGAGTGCCCCTGTACCTCGTTAATCACGAAAGCAGAGGGCGGGGTAAAAGTTACAGTGATGCCTGCTGTACTGTTTTCACTTTTACTGGGAAGGGGTGAAAAGGGGACAGACGATCGTGGCCGTCGGATGGGCGCGTGGAGAAGTAAAATTTTTGGAATGAGGTCAGAAAATCTTTCTTTCTCGGATTTGGCGTAGGTGGAGTACGTAGCTAGATACAGTCGACAGTGAAAAACATCGAGGAGTCAGAAGGGATCTGTACTTTTCCTACTTCCAATTATGGCGCGTGAAACATCCAAAATATTAGGCAAACCTAACCAATCTTTCGATTTAGTTTTTTATTAGATTCTCTGAAGCACAATAGTTTATGCTTTATTTGTCAAAATCCAAACTTTAGTACTTAACCGTGACGAGTGTCCATAATATGTTGGAGGTAATTTCATTGTTTATTTACTTTTGATAAATTTGAGCTTGAAACCTTGTTGAACAATCGTCGGATGAAAACATACGACCATAATTTTAATCTAATCTATTTTTTGTAATAAAATCAGAGCTCACAAGTACAATACTTATGTTTGTATTGATATACAACACTTATTTATTTGGTTCAAAAATAAAATTTTAGGTATATACACATTAAACAACCGTTGAGAACCATATCATAACAAAGAAAAATCGACAATCCCCTTAATGGAAAAAAGTGAGAAGAGATAATGTGGTGTTTGCACTTGACATGCAAGTTTGGTACTCAAGACTAAATTACACCTTTTTATTTTTTAAAACTATTCTGGACACATGTAGGCTTTCTTAAGTTGTACTAATATTAATCCATATTTGGTTTTACACGAGATTAAATAATAGTCATACAAACAATGAAAGGGGTGAAAAGATTGGACGAGACCTAAAGTCATGAACCCTAGTGTTTCTCCGTTGCATTTAATCAAAACTCAACAAAGTTGGTTGCAATCGTATTCTAACACAACTACAACACATTTTAAAGATGTATCAAAACAAGGGAAACTTGTTTAGCCTCAAGCCAAAATGGCAATTACATACCATCCTGCTGGCATACACAAACATAACAAAAAGTTGTGGTAATGCATGTAACGGAGAATTGGAATAGGTCCATTCATTGAACACTCTATACTCCGAGCTTGAATCTTTACTCAATATTACTCCAAAAGATTCACTAGTACCTGCTAGACCAAACTACCAAAGCGTACATTGTTGAACCAAACTTTCAAGATCTCAAACACGAAACCTTAAAAAACTTGAACTCTGATTTAATTAGGGATTTGAAATTCACACACCCAAATTGAAATCTACACACTTTTTTTTTTTAGTAATTTAAATTTTGTCTTTTTTAATGAATGTGTTAACTAAAAAATAAAATAAAAATGTGTGAATTTCAATTTAGAGTGTGTCAAAATTTTGAATAGTTTGCATTTGGTTGGTCTGTGTGGGTAAAGACCTGAAAACCTCTCTCAAAACTCAAAAGAAGTAAATGCAAAGGGTAGGTGCCCTTCCTAGGGGGTCCATGGACTTCAAATCCGTGAGCGTGTAGAACACGTGCTATTAAATAGCGCGTCGCCATCAGTATCTCCTACGTATCTTCCAAAGTGCTGTGGTTTGGCGAACACAATAAATGAGGACACAAAATACCACCAGCTAGCAATTACTCTCTCTACTTTGCTCTCAGCTCAGTTCAACTCAACTCACAGAAACAGAGCAACCAGAGAAGCTTAAGCTAAGAAGGAAGAAGAAGCAGCAGCGGCAAAGGCTTAAGCTTTTCAGCTCAGTTTTGGGAGGGAATAACAAACTCACCAAGTTCAGTACCGCAGAGAGTGAGAGGGAAAACCAGAAGAAAATGTTTGCTTCAGAAAATGGACTCAAAGGAGACCCAAGGCTTCAGGCCATATCTGAAGCCATCAGGGTTGTGCCTCACTTCCCAAAACAAGGTTCTTCCATTCATTTTTTGTTTTTCTGTTTTGTTTTTGGGGGTTTGATTTTTGGTTGTTGTTGGGTAAATTGTTTTAAATTAGCTGTCAGTGTTGGTTCTTTGGGGAGTATGTTGAAACAAGGCTGTGTGTTGATTTGTTTATTATGTTTTTGCAGGAATAATGTTTCAGGACATTACAACATTGTTGCTTGATCACAAGGCCTTCAAGCATACTGTCGACATTTTTGTTGATCGCTACAGAGACATGGACATCTCTGTTGTTGCCGGTACAGTAATTCCTATATATATGAATAAATATTTTCTTTTTCAAGTAAAATAATACATACTGAAATGTGGGATCAAGTTATGGGATTCTTATAGTTTTGCGTACACAGAATGGTGGTTAAATCTTTGCCTTGTTGGTTTTGGGATTTGCTGCTCCTTTCCCCTATGAACTGCTTTTGGTATTTGGAACTTGAGTGCTTTCCTATTCAATGAACATTTAAAGGGTTTGATTCATCATGACATCATGTATAGGAGGGTTTGTTTATATTCTGTTTACTTGCATGGTGCGTGTGTGTGTGTTTTTTTTTTTATAATTTTTTTTTTACTGTAATTCTAGAATATGACCAATTTTCTGAATTTTGAAACTTGACACCCTTCAAAATGCATTGTAATGACAATATCAGAACAGAGAAGATTAGACCCTCTAGCTTTCCCCTTAACCCTTGTAGTTCTTTGAGCACAAGTTCAGAACGGTTCAGAGTTGGATTTCTGGGTTGGAACATTTTCTTTCTACAGTTCAGTCTTTCTCATGCTTAAGAATTTCTATTGTTGACTTCTCTTTTAACAACTATGTGGAGAAAGCTAGTTATGATGTTGATCCTTAATTCCATGTCCCTTAAAACACATGAACAGGCATATGAGTGTCATTGTTAGCATAGGGTTTTTGAAATACATCTATTTCTGAGGATTGTCTCAATTATTGGCCCTAATTATTTAATGTTGATAATTTATACGGTTTACTGAATAGTACTATGAAAATGACCTGGATTGGAGATCTATTATATTGATTCTTTTATGGTTTTCTTGAATACTTTTTCATCTGTTGAATAATATATGCAGGAGTGGAAGCCAGAGGGTTCATGTTCGGTCCTGCAATTGCCTTAGCTATTGGTGCCAAGTTTGTTCCTTTACGTAAACCCAAAAAGTTGCCGGGTATGCTGCTTTAATTGTTTGGTACCTTTTTAAAGTCAAGGAGCTAATTGATATTGATTTGGATTGATTTTGGTCCACCCAGTCCAGCTCAATCAATTACTGAAAATTGATGTTAAAGTTAGTGCCCTTTAAAAGGCTGATTAGGCCAACAGAAATTAAGCTGTAGGCTACTACAACAAGTTGAGCTACATGATAATGTCACTTTATCTATTGCGCGCTTTCATTTAAGTCATTAGAAGGGTCATGCCTGAGCAAGCTAATCTATGATAGATCAACTAAGTGCAATCTTGATATGAAAACAAGCTATTCCTTCATTTCTGTTTAATCCAAGAGTTTTAGCGTACCATATCTTCTTTGGCTTATTATTGTTACCCTCTTAAGAGCTTCTTTTTTTCTTTTTGAGTAAATTCCTATCGGAAGTTACAAGTAAGCATATGTCTGGTGTGTGGTTTTTATCTAAATAATAAAATCAACCTAAATTGAAATGAAACTCTCTCTCTAGATTCCTCATTGCTATGTTTGAGAGTGGTTTTATCTTAACCAGAGTGCCTATATTCTAGTTTCCACTCAGCATGAATCTTCTGATGCTCCTTATTCAGGAGAAGTAATTTCAGAAGCATACGAACTTGAGTATGGAACTGATTGCTTGGAGATGCATGTTGGTGCTGTTCAGCCTGGAGAACGTGCATTGGTTATCGATGATCTAATAGCTACAGGTGGGACATTGTCAGCAGCAATAAGCCTTTTAGGTAAGTCGTTGCTCTTGATACATCCCGTTCAGTTTCTTTCTATTGGTTTACTTTCTTTGAATGTAACTGTCATCCGAAAAAATAATAATAAATCTGTTTTCCTAGAGCGCGTGGGGGCTGAAGTGGTCGAATGTGGATGTGTTATTGGGTTGCCTGAGGTTAAGGTAATGTTTGAACCTTTATGAACTTATTAGATGGTGAACTGTAAATCTGGTAATCAAGTCTCTTCAAAATACAAGCTGACATAGGTCAGTCAGAAAACTACCACTTCAAATTGGAAAGACTGCTCCAATTTCATACCCAAAATTGGTTTTCTATTTTATTTGATGTCTTATTTTTTGATGAAGGATAATTTTATCATGAGCTGGTTTTTATCGAAAGTGCCAACTTTCAGAGTAATTATTATGCAAACTATTGTAGATTTAGTACTTTGAGTATATATTCATCTTGTTTGATATTGTAAGCATTGTGTATCAAGTGCAAACCAGTATGCTCTTGTACTCTTTTTCATCTGAAGTGCTGCTGCAGTTGATCTGCTCTTAACGATTGTGACCTTTCAGGGACAGTGCAGGCTTAATGGAAAGCCACTTTATATCCTTGTGGAGCCAAGAGAGCTAGAAAACTGTTGCTGAGGAGGTACTACCCACTGTTCTCGATCACAATCAAAGCCATAGTTCTTGAATATCATTGAACTCTGAGAACTAGACATGCTTTCATTGGTTAGAAGATTTCAGTTGCTTTTTGTGACCTGTTATGAATCTCATCTTTGAACATGATCTCAAAACCTAAATTTTCACATTTTATGGAGCCTATTCATCGTTATCTGTTTTATCTCAAGAAATCACATAGATTAATGGATTCCCCATCCCCCAGACCTTGCTTACAATTTCACCATATGATTTTCTTTATTTGTATTGTTACATGCAGATCTGTTTCAATTCTGCTTGGGCTGACTACAGAAACTTTTATGCTGACCTGTGCCAGAGAGTCCACGATGTATTCGGTGACAGAACTCTGCTGCACAAGGCTCATTGCGGTTACTTATCATTCTGTGAGGTCTGCATCCACTGTAGGTTTTCATGTAACTTAGTAGTTTCGAACAAAGCATGAACAGGATGTATGTTCCAAGATATTGGTTTATTCTTGAAATGGGAGTTGCATCAATATGTTTCTTTTTTCAATTCTCTCTCTCTCTCCCCATATTATCTTTTGGCTCATCAAGAAGCTAAATCCAACTGAGACGCTCCAAATCTTTTCAGAAAAAACTGAGACGCTCCAAATGGAGTGCTCAGTGAGACACATAACTCTCCTATTGCAGCACTTCTTTGCTTTTGCCAAGTTGAGTTGTTATATTTGGGTGAGAATAAATATCCACCCTTCATACCAGTTGAAGAATCTTACTGAGCAGAAAACAATTACAGTTTGTACATAGATGAGGGGCATTCACATTCATGTGTAAAAACTAAAAACGCCTTGCGAAATAGTGAGGACCTTTAGCATGTACTTGACATGTTACCAATGTATATGCAAAGCTGATTCGCTATAACCTTTCATACACATTTATTTATTTTTATTTATTTATTTTTTGCTCTGGGGGCCTAACTTCTTCTAAATCCCTGTACGAAGTACTTGCATTATTAATTGTTAAAATTAATTTGTTTGGAAACAGGAAGTATTGACAAGAAAATGAAACTAGCTTTCAATCTTATCTAATTTTCAGAGGCAAATTAAAGAATGGGAGAATACAAGTATTAGTGTATTACAACAGTGCGCTAAAACAGAGATTTCATAAATTTTCTCAAGACTTGTATATATATGTGACAAGCTTACATGGTCGTGTTTAATGAGAACTATATGAAACAGCAGATGAACCACTGGGTCGAATTATTCTTTAGAAGAAAAACTGAAAATTTACAAAATTCATCCCTACATCTCACTACTTACACTAGTTAAGTTTTTCATTTGGGATATCATCTTTCTTACACTGGATGTCCAATTTGAGTGTGTGTCGTATCACGGAGTTCACCTGTTTCCGCAAGCTCGCATTCTCAGTAAAAATGTCTACGAGCATCTTCCTCAACTCATCATCTATGGTCCTTATATCATCTGTAACACCAACTTCAGAAACATCTCTGTTGTCTTGTTCCAAGAGTTGTGCCTGAACAACGTTGAATGATGAGCAGATGGCAAAAACAAAAGGTGACAGCACAAGAGAGGAAAGAAATGAAACATACCTCTGAAAGTAGATGGTTAATTCGGTTGTCTGATGTTGTCAACAAATCGGAAGCCTCTTGTATCGAGGATGAACCCAGATTGAAGTCACCTTCACTTTCAGAAGGAAAATTGGTATTGCACTCCTGAAGCTGTTTGTGAAGCATCTTGCATTCATGTAACAATTTCTCCCTAGCAGTTTCTACCTGTTTGCTCCTCTGTTGTTCCTGTTGGAGAAGTTTCTGAAAAAAAGAATAGAACTAACTTTAAGCATCATGTATAATGGACTATTAACTCTGGGAATCATCTGCAACAATTAAACTAAATTAATTGGTCCTAATTCCCTTAATATAAAGAAGATTACAGAAATAAGTTGCATTTTAGACAGCAAAGGCACAATCTGTTTACTATTTTTTGAGTTAAAGTTATTCTTAGCATGAGAAGAAAGTTTTGTGGGGAGGATAACTAAGAACAAACTAAAAAATAAAAGAAAAGCCTTGGTACAAAAAGAAAAGAAAACAAACGACCTAACATAGAGAACAATGCTAGTGTTAAAGAGTAGGAATAGAGCACATATTTTAACAACACATTACCTCAGATTCAGATTTATCCTTCAGAGATTTACTAAGCTCGTGCTTGAGTTCTGCTTGGGAACTACGCAAGGATTTGACTTCTTTAATAAGAACTTTAATATCTGCTTTTGATTTTGCTTCTAGCTCTTCATATCGCTTTGACAATTTCTCAAGCTGCTCCTTAGAAGAATCTAACTCTGATTGAGATATGTCCTTCTCCTGTATAGTGGAATCTAGTGTTGCCTCTGGACATGATGTCTTATCCTGGTACCATTAATGCAAATTCAATCATTATGAATTGCAGATGCAATGAGACAACACAAGACAGGAAAATTCAAGGAATTATAACCTGTTCAGACTTCAACTTCAACTCCATTTCCAATGACTTACGACGAAGTTCCTCCATATCCCACTGCATTTTGGTAAACCTTTCCCTTTCAACCAAAATAGCTTGCTGAAGGTTTTCCTTACTCTTCTGTCTAGTAGTTTCAAGTTCCACTTCCAAATCCTTGACCTGCAAAGACCCAAACAATTATGGACCTGAGATCCTTCTGTGAAACCAAAAGGTCAGCATTTATGATCTCATAATACAACCAGCTACTGCATCTTTTGGACTGAAAAATCATTGTGTTTAGGTTCTTCACAGATCTTAACAGTTTATCGTATGGAGACCCACATAGGTCCATGGACATTTTACATGAACTCCACATGGACCTCGTGTCAACTATGGGTGGTTTCCAACAATCAGTCTATGAGATGATGTTCTTCCCTAGGGAAAATGAAACCTTGAGAGACCACGATTAAGAATTAAGTATATACTCTTTCTAAGTAAATAGGGTCAGAAATGAATTTACAAAGCAAATGGATCTAGCAAAAATTACAGAACAAACAAACATTTTCTTGCAAGTTATTCATATAACGTTCTACTAAAGCATCCATTATATTGGAAGTGTAGTTTTCTTTTAACATGTTATCTATGATTGATCAACATAAGTAGAATTATCTGTTTCTTTTATCTGTAAACAAAACTAATATGAATCCTAATCATTGAAATCATGAATAACACGATTGATAAATTTTGACATACCTTTGTTGCGAGGTAATCTTTGACTGCTATTTCTTGATTTAATCTAGCTATAAGATCTTCCATGTCTGTTTTAGCTGTGACTAGTCTTTGCTGCATGGTCAACATAAACCTGTTCAGTTTAGGACGCTGATCCAATGGAAGAACTACTTGAGTGCTGCCTGAGGTTTGCAATTCTGTACTGCCAAGCGTTTCCATGATCCTTGAAACATCAGAACCTCCAAGAAGGTCAAGGGTGCCATTACCAATTGAATTTGGAACCCCAGAGTTAGACATTTCACTACCTTTTAGAGAACTTACATCACTTCCCACACTTTCATCTGAAAGCTTGCGACCGTGACTAAATACTTTACTATGCTCTGACTGGGAGAAAAGTTCCATTCCATTACGAGCTTGTATTGAAGATTTAGAAGCATTTCCATTATTCAGGTCCTTCCCTGTAACATTATTGACATGTCTCCCATGCATTTTATGTTTAGGAAGGCCTTCCAATTGCTCTAGTATAGTCTGCCCCATAAACAGTCCCTCATCAATATTGGTCATGCCAAACTTCACAAGCTTTTCTATTGGGCTTGTTAGATCTTCATCTAATGCCAGATCCTCGATACCCAATTCTGAACTATCATCCCTTCCTAGTCTTGGTGTTCCCAGGTCAGATGTCTCATAAGCAGTATCACTTCCATAATCTGATATAATGGACGAGCTACCAAAGACGGCAGGTAAGGTCGGATGGGAAGGCGATTGAAGTGAATTCGCTTCTGAAGTGTGTTGGCTTGTGTCTTGGAATGCTGAAATGTATAATGACAAAAGATTACTACATTAAATTCTACCAAAATTTTCTTTAAAAAAAATATCAAGAGGAAAATGATATTCAGATACACTAGGGATCCCATATTACAAAATTGAGCATGTCCAACACAATATAAGATGCATATCAGCACTTAGTACAAGACAATCACTTACAGGACCTAGCAGCAGATTCTAATTCAAGAAAGGATGCCACTGCAACGCTTCTTGATATATCTATATCAGATAGCAGTTTTGTCATCCAGGCCTCCAAAGAGCACCTTCTCTGCAAAAAAACTGAAACTTCTTAGGAATATTAGCCGCCCACAGAAGTGCATGGGTGTGGATGTGCTTTGAGTCATGGAAAGCATTCTGTCTAAATTTTATTTGCAGTCAGGAGGAATCCCTTATATGAACATGAACAGAACTCATTGGAGTTTCTTCCCACATGACAACACTTATGATTATCTAATACATTAAAAATCACATTATCTACCTCTTCCAACAGTTCCTGACTCTTCATCCGCAGGAGTCCCTTGGGTGGAGTTGTTGGGAGATTCTTCTTGGGAAATGCCTTTTAAGCTGCAAATGACAGAAAATAAATAAGAATATCCTTTTATTAATTCAAAATAAATAATATTCAAAATTGGTTTTCAAACAAAACAGTCATTAAGTATTTCGTAAACGTACGTCGTTAAATAACTTCAGAAAATCATTAAATCTTCTTAGCACTCCACTTGTAGTTGTAATACCTTCAGGTGATTGCAGTCCCACCTGAATCCTGTAGAACTGTCCCTTAAAATGTTATAATAGAACTTGAAAGAAACTGGTATGCTATAAATGAATGAAAAAAATCTAAGAAATGGATCAGGTTGGAAGTATTGTGTGCAGGTAGTGTAACTGTTTACTTGAGTAGAGTATTATATCTACTTTATGTTTATACCCATTGAACTACAGCAGTTGGTCTTATCCCAGTACGAATCTGAATATCGACCGGTAAGCTGATTATCTACTATATATATATATATCAAATTTGGTCCATGAAGAATTACAATGAATAAAAAACTACAGGATCAAACTATAACTAGGCTCATCAAATCGAGTGTACTAACAACAAAGATAATCCTATAGAAAGCCATCGACATCGACAAAGGCAACACCAAACACATGGATACTTCAAGTTTAAAAAAGTTCAGCCATGGATGTCGGTTTCCTAATTATCTGCCAAAAGATGACACAAAACAACATCTAACCCTGAGCATGCATAAATACTGGAGTCATTCAATTTGAGTGTACCACGACAGGGTCTGAGTTTCTTGATTTGGGAAGAACAACCCAGGACGGAATGGTGACACAATAACTCCATCCTGTGTGAGGATCGTGCGGCCAAACTGTCTCCCGCCCGTTCTGCAAAACAATGTGAACCTTTCAGATTAGGGAGACAATAAAGCGGCAGTACTTGTTTCCCAAACATACAATTAGCAGTTAAATACTGAAACATTGGCAAAAAGAAAGGTTTGTGCACATTGACAAATGCGAAATGTAGAGAAATTGATCTTTTTCCGCAATGTAATTAGTTGATGATGAAACGAATGGGAATCTTATAAGTTGTAATTAATATGCCAATACATTTTCAAAGAAACTGAGCTCTAGGCTACACTTTCCAGCCAAATTGATGAATTAAAGAGGAAATCATATAATCGAGCTGAAGAAACTAAAATTAAACTTGATCCGTTACTGTATATGAAAACCGCCATTAACAAGAAAGCCAAGTGAAATTAAGCAATGAGCTTGAAATTAGAGAATTTAAAGTGAAGGAGAAGCAAGAACGGACCCATTTCCGCGGCGGAGGACTCCAATCCATCCCAAGCGGCAGCGGCGAAGTCCCATCGTGTCTGTGCTTCGGAGGACTCCGTCTCTGCTGCATTCTTCTCCGATCTTTCTCTCTCTCTCTCCAATTCTCTATCTAACAATCGAAATCGATCATCGTCAGAGCTAGGGTTTTGGTGATCGGATCGGGCGACCCGGTCATATAGAGACCCGAACAGGTGGCCACCGTATGGCGCACGTTAGCAGGGGGAAAAGGCGACGTGGCTAATCGGAGCCGGGAAAGGGTTGCGTGTCGCCTGCGCCGATTAATCGTCTTCGTCTTCTCTCTCTCTTTTTGATTTTCTCAGCACCATAATTCCCTTTTGCCCCTTTTCTTATTTTTGGTGGTCAAATTATGGAACAGTGTTTCTCCTACCCAACTGTCTTCAAGCGCAGGCTTTGCATTGAGCTCCACGGCCGGTGATAGAGATGCGGCTGAAGGCTATTTTGGACTTTTTCAACATTGGATCTGGCCTGCTATCTGGTCCATTGTTAACCTTGGGCCGGCCTGCTATTTTTGGCGGCGCCGGTAAAGTTTTACAAGTTTTTTTTATACAAATTTTACGTATCATGAAATCATTATTTCATACGTTTCTCGTGGTTCATTAGCTTTCACTAGTGAAGGTTATGGTTCGGAATTGTATGAGTTTATGGTGTCTAAGGCAATGTTTGAGATTACCTGTTGAAGGTACTCTTGTAACCGTACACGTGATAATGACATAGCCAATAAACTCCTTTCGAAAATATACATCAATATATATGTCTAAACACTCCAAAAATTATACATTGAGGATCGCTATTTCTTGGATATCATTCTAAAAATTGGATCATACTCATTTATTTATAAAAATTACACGAAATATGCTTTCGTAACAACACTGAGGAAGAAAATAGTCTCTATACAACTCATGAATTTTAAAAACCATTTATCACATTTTTACATGTATTTTACACTACCAGAAGAAAGGCTTTAGCCGACGAAAATAAAAAAACCAGGCCGACGAATTATCTTTTCGTCGGCTAATTTAAATTTTTGTCGGCTATGATCAACTGTAGCCGACAAAATTTTAATTTCGTCGGCTAATGAAATTTTTTCATCGGCTTTAGTCTGTGAACTTTAGCCGACGAATATCTTAAATGTTTAGCCGACGAAATATATAATTTCATTGGCTAAAATGCCTTATATTTGCAGATCTGGACAGCAGCTCTTCTGGGAAAAATATGCGGTTAGCCGACGAATACCCTAATATTTCGTCGGCTAAACCCTAAACTTTAGCCGACGAATACCCTAATATACAACTTGTTGCGTCTCATCGATTTGAAACTATTTTCAGTTGAAGGTCCGGCCAAAATACGTAATTTAGACGGTCCAATGACATTTTCCGTGCGTTTAGGGGTTTGACTTACGGGATTGACCATCCGGATCGAGCCATTAACCTTGTCGGATCAAGTTGAATTTTTTCCTATACATGTATTTTATCATGATGATCAGATCTGACAGTCAGATTTTCGTTTCTCAAGTTTTATCATCACAATCATAACATGCCTACTAATGTTGTATAACTTGTTTACCAAGTGTTAAGTAAATGTTCTGTTTCAAAAACAAACTATACGTAGACCCTTCAAACGCAAAAAAGTCGTGAAATAAGATATAACCAGAATGGTGAAATACGTCTACGGTTGAAAAATCACGGTATTCCGGTAAAGTCTCGGTGCCGATAGTTGCGGTCAATGTAATTTTTTATTTTTTCTCCCTATGTGTAGCCCTATCTTTGGTGGTTATTTTCCGTAAAATTTTTATACGATTTGTTGCGTCTCATCGATTTGAAACTATTTTCAGTTGAAGGTCCGGCCAAAATACGTAATTTAGACGGTCCAATGACCTTTTCCGTGCGTTTAGGGGTTTGACTTACGGGATTGACCGTCCGGATCAAGTTGAATTTTTTCCCATGCATGTATTTTATCATGATGGTCAGATCTGACGGTCGGATTTTCGTTTCTCAAGTTTGATCATCACAATCACAATGTGCCGAATGTATAAAAAATACTATAGCCGACGACATTATTGAAAATTCGTCAGCTATAGTTAAAAATTAAAATAAAACAAATAAATTGAAAATATTAAATAAAAAGCACTATAGCCGACGAATTTCATTACTTTAGCTGACGAATTTCATTATTTTAGCCGATGAGTTTCACAGGTTTAGCCGACGAATTTATAGGGTATATAATTAAACCCAGCGCTCGACAACCTCCACAATGCTCCAAAAAACCCTAAAAAACCCACCAGCGCCTCATCGAGCCCTCACCGTGCTCCACAGCCTCCACCACCTCCTTGAGCCCTAGCTAGCTCTAATCTCTCTCTCTCTCTCTCTCTCTCTCTCTCTCTCATAAATCGATTTCGATTTCGATGATTGAAGGTTTCAATTTTGATGCAGGTGACTACAATACGACTTGGAGCTTTGATTTTCTGAAGATATTTCTCTCAAGGTAATTGTTGGAATCAGAATTACGGGGTTTTGAGTTTTGAGTATTCGATCTGTTGCTGGGTTTTGTGTTATTTTGACTGTGTTGCATGTTGTTCTTCTTTTCTGGGTTTTGGGTTACTGCTTTGGCGGTGTTGCTTTACTCCTAAGCTAGGTTGATTGGAATAATGAAGTGCGATTGGCTAGTATAAAGATGTGAGATTTTCGATTTCGTGTGCGAACTTGGACTAGTTTTAGAGATTTAATTAGCAATGTTGGTGATAATGGGATATATATTTTTTTTTTCTAAAGAGAGCCTCCAGGTTGCTGTGATCATTAGAGAATAATGGTATGAATCGAATGTACTTAGTGTTCTTACTGTATGGATGTTTATCAATTGATAGTACCTATGTATTTGATAGAGAGTCATGAATTTGGCTGTTGTTATGTATCTAAGAAGTGTCTTCATTACAAGTCTCTCATTACAATTCTTACTGTCCCCTGGGTTTTTGTTCATGCATTAAATCCTGAGTTTTATGCTCATTTGCTCTTATAGAATAGACTTGGTCTTATTAGCTTCATTGTGCGAATACAGGAACTATGCTCTTTGCTCTTTTGTAATTATCCCTGGCTCCCTGCCTCCAATTGCTTTCTAGGATTTTTGGGTGTTTTAATTAAGTGATAATTAACGGTTTGCTCCTTTACTTTATAGGATGATTCCAAGAAACTGGGGAACGAGAGAATATGCCGATCCGTCATCGGACGATGACTTTTCTCATGGTCCCGCTGATGGAGGAAGAAGAAGAAGAAGAAGCAGAGGACAAGCATCAGGAAGTCGGGGTGATCCGCCTATGATAGCAGCTTTGAGAACTCCAGTGGTCAATCATCCAGGGTTAGTTTCACCACCGCGCGTCTTCTATGATGAATGGAGACGAACTAAAGGGGACATCTGGATTTCGAAGCCAAACAGAAATTCTCCGATATTTATCGGCTATATTTTTTTTAATTTTTTTATATGGTTTAGTTGACGAATTATGACATGTTTCGTTGACTAAACTTCTTTAAAGCCGATGAAATAGATTATATTTCGTCGGCTATAATTATGTTTTTAATTTTTTTATTACATGCTTTAGCTGACGATATCTGTTTCGTCGGCTAAAATCTCAGACTATGGTCGATGAAACATTTAAGATATTCGTCGGCTAAATTCTGGGACAATTGCTGACGACGTATTCTAGTGTCGTCGGCTAAAATAATCACCGACGACCTTTTTCCGACGAAATTATAGCCGACGAAGGCTCGTCGGTTAAGATCTTAGCCGACGAATTAAACTAACAGGCTTGTCCTGGTAGTGTTAGTATGAGTACATGATCAAATACTAGATGTTGAATACAAGAGCAAAGCTAAGTTTGGCCTAAAATAACATAAAACATTAAAGTTGAATGTGATATAGAGAAAAGAAGATGATTGATTTCACACGAAAAATTGATGATAAAGAGAGTAATGTTCTGAAAGAGACAACATGAAATCTAAAGGATCATATATGTACCCTTTCTTTTAATTTCCTCTATTTGGATCGTTTCATACGTTAGTGACTCAGCTCTCTATTCACAAAATGGAAAATGGGACCTATATAATATCCCAGAAAAACAGAGAGATTTGTTCGACTGATTTTGGGTGAAAGAATTTGAATGGATTACTGCACAGAGTAAATGATCTTAACGTTTTCCTTCTTTTAGCTACAGATTAATCCATCAAAAGTAAATGAGTCATGATTATAGACTGATTGGACTCGATCAACCCAAATCTCCAAAAACCAAAAGAGAAGGGAGGCAAGGCAAGACCTCATGTCTCCTGAGCTTGAGCAAAAGGACCATAATCCGTTCTGTGGTGCTCATCAGTTGCTAGTTTGCTAGAGAAACAATCCATCACCCTCACACGCATTGCTTAGGAGAGAATGAAGCTATGATGAAAGCAATAAAAATTTGTGCTTGGGAATTCGAATGACATAGGAATCATGGCTCTAGCTTGCTAGTTTTGCACATCCATGAAACTAGCTAGAGTGGAGTCAGTGGACAATAAGTTTCTTGTAGAAGTTGGATGAAACTTGATGGATAAACTTATAAAAGTTCAAGACATATAAGCATACTGCATGAAAATTTGGCTAAATGATCACTATTTTAGCTGAAAATTTGGTTCAAATGATTACCGGTTGAACTCTTGTGTCACGTCTGGAATGAAAGTTGGCTAATCTCCCTCAAAATGTGAATGGAGTGTTTACTGAAATGAGAGCAACGTTGGACCTTTTCACAACTTGTTAAGAAACTTTTCAATTTTTTAGGTAATATTTTCATTTTCTCATGTTCATGCGTCATGTCAGTAACATATAAACCAAACCAAGAATCAAGATAAAACGTGAATTGAGCATAAAGCTCTCTGAAAAAAAAAAAAAAAACAGAAGTTACATTCAACATCTTCACAATCTGTTAAGAATCAAACATAGAAAGATATAACACATCACATTTAAATTTGTACATTAGCTATT
Source organism: Fragaria nilgerrensis (assembly GCA_010134655.1). Classification (NCBI taxonomy): domain Eukaryota; kingdom Viridiplantae; phylum Streptophyta; class Magnoliopsida; order Rosales; family Rosaceae; genus Fragaria; species Fragaria nilgerrensis. Next base: position 27,148,998 of record CM020978.1, on the reverse strand, counting down.
GACAACTCTTCTGTTATGAGAAGAGAACCCAATAAATGGGTAAATTTATTTGAAGTACAAAATGACAAATTTGTGGGTGTGATATAACACTCCTGGAAAACCACACAGTAGTCCTACTATTGTTCCTAATGGTAATAAATTTGAACCCTCAGATCATAACTTCACAGTACGAGTTGGAAATAAAGATTCAAAAGGGCAAACCTTACTGGAAACAGAGAAAATTAATAACCTGTGCATATATAGGGTCACAAATAGAAGCATATATACATCATAATACATGCATGGTGGGTAGCTGCAGCCTGCAGACCTAAAAAGCCTAAAAACAATGCCTAATCCATGGAGCTGAAGGGTAGCTAGCTAATAAGGCTTTACCTCTGAGAAACATTACCTATCTCTTTAACTTCAAACTCTGCCTACTGTTCTGTGCCCAAGCACTGCAATGACATTGAAGCAGTGCCTAGCTAGTGTAATTTGTGTCCTTTCTGACTTGTGATGGGGCACTGCTCCATTTTAGGTGTCCAAAGCCTACAGGAAGAACAAGACAATTAGGATGATGAGGCTACTCTGCCCTTAAAATTTGAATCAATCAAACAAAGGGAAAGTAGCCCAGTGAACCCATTAATAATTCATCTCCCACCAAGAATATGCATGTGGTCTAATCTGCTTCAGCAACAAGAATTTCGAGTTATGAGTCAGTGAATTCTCAGAGTTGCAGATTTCCAAAGAAAAGAGAAACATAAAGAAACAAAGAGGAAAATCATTACCAGCTAGCATCATCAAAAAGCAAAAAAGCTTAATTAATCAATACAGACAAAACCTTGGTTGCATAGAGCTATAATGAGGATTTTCTTGTAGAATTGCAGGGGAGAGAATAAGTAGGAGAAAGAAGAAAGCTTGATGATCGGAATTCAGATCCTGCCTGTTATTTTTCACAGCTTTCTCGAACTGTTCTTGCTCTGTTGAAACTGCATGGAGGTTAATCTCCTAATTCATAACTAAGGCACTTTACAGTTCAAGAAAGCTGTGGAAAATCACAAGGAGGATCATGCATAATACCCAAACTTGAACAATCTCTTCTTATATCTAGAAGAACAAGTGTCTGATGTGTTCTGCTGAATTTGAGAGAGAAAATGAAGGAATAATTAGAGGAGCTAGGCAAGTTGGTTCTTTTGATGAATTGAGAGGTTATTTATAGAACATGTCCAGAGAGTTCTGATGAACCACCAGTTACATTTTGGCACATCAGTAAAAGAAGAACAATTTGGACCCACCACCTAGCAATTTCATCTTGCCCATATATAATCTTATTAGATAAAAAGGGTTTGATTATGTAATGATTGTAATCTATTTACATGTTTTCATTGATTTTAGGGAGGAAGAAAAAACATTTGGGAATGATTTTAGAGTTCTGATTTTTTTTTTTTTTTTTTTTCTTTATTTCAATATGCATGCCTTCATGATAGACTGTTGGAAAAAGATGCATCAAAGAGAAGCCATATCTCAGACTTTAACAGTACACACAAAATGAAATCTCCATTCTTTCCTATTTTATCAAATCTTCCTGCAAAAAGGTGGATTTATGAATTGACACTGTAGTCCCCTAGATCGGCCCATAAGGGTATGAAGAAACATTGTAGAGGAACGTTACATGTTTGACCAAAAAAAAACGTTACATGTGGTTCAGTGATTGTCACGTCGTTGATAAAGTGTTTTAATAATGCATTAATTATACGTGTATCTTATAATATGTTACGTGTACAGTCTAAATTTTATAAAACTAAAGATGAAAGTATGGACATGTATAACGCGGAATAATATGTTAAACCAATTGTGATGCCAGTAATGCCTCTTTTCTTGAGCTTCAAGATAAATTGGACAATTAGTATTACTTATGAGATCGATTGAATTAAAAGTACAAAAAGAAAAATACTACCAGAAAAGAGAGTTCAAAAGAAAAGCTTTGGGTATGTTTTTTTTCTGTATTTTCAGAAATAAGCGGCTGATGGCTCTTTCATGAGCTTGACAGGCAGAAAAGTTGGTGCCATTTTTAGCTAAATTAAATTTGGTTGTCTTCGATCGGTTCTACTGCTTTCGTACCAAGTCTGAATTTCCATTTATTTCTTGGGATCTGAGCAGGATATCAGAATCAAATCTCCCTTCAATCAATTTCTCTCGGTGCTCATCATCTTAATCAGATTACTTCATTTTGTTCTTATTGTTTTTCTTCAAATTAAAGAAAAATAAGAAAGAAATGACCATATATGTGTCAATTACAGAGATTTAGAACAGATAAAGCATTATTCAGATCACTAAAGTAGAAGAACAAGCATTACACAAGAATAAGGCAAACAGGCTTGCCTTGTTATTCTAATTAACAAATTGGGCATCACTGCCCTACATGACTAATATTAATTTATTAACAAATGATAGAACAAAACAAAGCAAGACAGATCAGAAACAAACCCCAATTAACACCAAGCACACCAATAATTACCTAAACTTGCACAACAAAGACCAATCCATTAGCAATTTAGTACTGCATGCTACCCCAACGGAAAGCTAGCTTTGTAATGTGGAAGTACTTATTCACATTGAAAACCAGAAGGCACAGATTTCTGGCAGGCGCTAACAAGAACGCTCAAGGAGATTGGCACATTCAAGTTAATACCGAGCACACTGGCCTTGAGAGCAGTGCAAAGACAGAGCGCAGCCTCCAAATCAGTGAGGCCTTTAAGCAATGAACAGCAAGGAGTCGTTGGAGGGCTTCCGATTTGGAGGTTCACAAGCCCTAGAAGATCTGCACAGACTCCTAGCTTCAACGTGTCTTTCGGGCACTTTTCGGCTGCTGGTGGTGTTGCTGCTGGTGTTGGTGGTGTAGGCTTGGGGTGAGGCTTGCATGTACCGCAGGCAATGGAGAATGTGGAAGAGTAGAGAAGGACTGAGATGATGAGAAGGGCAGCAGAGAGCTTGTTGGAAGAGGCCATTGCTGAGAGTGAAGTACGTTAAGGGGTTGAGGGTGGTTCACTGGAGGGAGGGGGTGCTCTCGTTTTAAAGGCACATTGTGAGGTTGATGTTTGAGAATCTGATCGAGTGGAAGAGAGTGAAATTTATAGATAAATGATAATGTAACAGCGGGAAGTTCTTTGTAATGTAGTGTCAAGTAGGTGGAATAATTTTAAAATTTGTGTTTCTGCTTAACCCTCTAGTATTACTGTCTGGTCCAAGTCTCATATTTCCAGATAATATCAGTTTTCCTGCTATTCTTTTTCAACTGAAATTCCTTCACAACGCATGATGATTTACCAAAGGTCTTATATGTTATGTAACTGATAGATTTATCATCAAATAATCTAAACTTACGCGTATGATGAAGATGATGTTTAATCGTGTATGTGCGGAAATTTCTCTCTTAGAATAATTTGTAACACGACAATATATACACCAAATTATGTGACATGCATGTTATGTTGACGTACAATTTAAGTTGACAAAATACATCATGTCACATCTCCAATGATGTTTCCGGTAAAACACCATGTGAGGCTCTTCGATCGTGAAGTGTAACAGTACTCGAAAGGAAACTCAGAAGGCCAATATTGGAAACAATCAGAGGCAATAGCAACACCAACTTTTTGGTGGTTGCGGCAGGAAACTGATGTACTAAGTTTTGTAACTGAAAGCAGATTGCAAGTTTACAACGATGAGATATTATCACTAATGGCTTACAGCTTGTGGCTGCGTTGGGACAAAGATGAAGATAAGTACTTTTGGCTTCTGGTGTTCTCATTTTCTTGTTATTTTGTTCTGTAATGGGATATTCTATCAATTATGGAAAGCAGTGTGATCTAGATGCTGTTAAGGTTCACATGGGGATGATACAAATGTCGGGGGCTGCTGGGGACTACTCTTCCAAGTTTGATCATCAAAGAGGCAAATAGATCTACACCTTTTGATGTACAACGAGTAATGCAGATCACAGTTACGGTGAATTTAGTAAGATTGATTTTAGTTACAGTTGGGGTATAACTAAATATGTCATTTACTTCAACTATATACGTTTAACAAGCATCCCAAACAAACAAACAAAGAAATTAAAGTACAATGCTTGGTAAGAATTATTTCACTAGAAATACATATATGTTTGTAAATACTTTTGTATGTACAAACAGTTGTTTTGTATGTACAGACAACTTGTCAAAGTTTCTTGATCATAATTATATTCACTCGGATTATACGTGATGAATCTCTTCCCAAGGCGTCTAAAGAAAACTAATCCTCTGCTATTATCAAACATAAAATTATGATCTCAACAATTACGTTTCTCTTATTTAACGGTCTTTTTTTTGTTCTGTTACATTTTGGGCATGATATATAATACATTAAGGTACGTTCACATGGTTATTATAATCACTACCCCTGTATAGCTAGGATAACCACCAATAAACTTTATATATTTAGTTTAAACACATACGGTTTTTTAATTTTTTTTTAATTTTTTTTTATCTCTATCGAGTATTGACTATCACCCCATCATAATTTCGGTTTATTCCAACATTTGAAGAGTTTGTGCATTTTGATTGAACTTAGTTTGGAATGGAGTGGCCGGGAGGACCTTTTGAAAATGTACTATATTGATAACTCATAACTCATACCATACTTCATTGCAAAATGACGATGATAATCTTGTTTTGCGCCTTCTTGTGGAATTGTTTGCATGATTATAACAAAAAGGTAATTTGCGTGATAACTTGCCGAAGGGTTCACAAGCTTTACAGTTTGGTTAGTTTTGTTTTCTCTAAAATTGACTCTATATGTACCTCGAAGATTACTCGCTGCTTACCATTTCTACCTCGATCTATCAACATTTTCTGTTGCTGAAGATCACTCAACTAAAGACCCAGTTCAAGTCCCAGTTCGCCAGATGCCAAAAAGAACATGGATTGCTTAAGTTACGCAAGACCGGGTAATTAACAATTAACTATGCCAATCGTAGTAGAGATGCAATAAGTTTGACGAGTTGGCAACTTGGCTTGGGATTTTAATTTGTTGGATAATGAAGGTTTCAAACATTTTGCCACAGTAACTTTCAATTATTGGATCGTCGATACGCTGCATTTTCCTGATGGTAGGCAGCTGGCAGGCTGAAACTGAAAATAGGTTGGGAAAGGGAAGAGGACTGAATGCATTAGGAGAGCTATTTTCGTCAGTTGCGAATCTTAGTTTGTTGTTTTACTTTTATCTTCTTGTTGCTTGAATGTGGTTTCAGCTCTGTGAATTGATAGATTGCATGCAACAAGCTAGAAAACATATAATGTAGAATTATAGACAGATCGATCAAGGGGTTTGGGGACACCGGGACAGATTTGGATTATATATAGTATCTAGTACTTGAAATTGAACTCAATGAGGTATGGATGTAGATGCTGCTAAGGTGCCCATTAGCAAATGGATTTTCGGGAATTTGGTCAGATTTTAGATACATTTTCATTTTCACTAACATAAAGTGGTTTTAAATACACACCTTAAATAACTTAATACACATTCATATTATTTGATATTTCAAATCAGATTTGATTGGTATGTTAAATGACCAAAAGAGGCATATGCAATACAATTTAAATATTAAAAAGAAACTTATATTTGGAAACTAATAATGTGAAATATAAACCAAATTAAAATATTAAAAACGAAAACTTATTTTTGGAAACTTATAAAGTGATCAAATTAGAACAAATTAAATTTTTAAGATCGAGAACTTATTTAGGGAAACTATTAAAGTAAACATAAAATTTGCAAGGAAATTTGGATAACCAATTAATTTCTATTTTGTCCTTAAAGATTCATAATTTCCAAGTTTAGTGTCAAAGTGTTAAACGATGTAATTGTTATGCATATGAACACATATTTTGTTATATTTCACATATTTCCTTTTCACCCAAACACATTATTCAAATATGTATTTTTCATATTGTTTATCATTTTTATGTTTAAGAATTTGAAATGAACAATGAATTTGTAAGGATTTCTCAAGAACTAACACAAGTAATAGATATGAACATCTATAAAATGTAAATTTATATAAATATATATTAATTATACAATAATAATAGTGTTAACATAGTAACATAATATGATATTTCATGGATTTTTAGATTAACATAAGTAACAGATATGAACATCTATAAAATGTTAATTTATATAAATATATATTAATTATACAATAATAATAGTGTTCACATAGTCACATAATATGATATTTCATAGATTTTTAGATTAAGGGTATTTTAGGTACTTTGGGTTGTGTATTTAGTAAAATATTCGAATGAGAAATTAAATAAGTGGTGTATTGAGAAATTGATATGTATTAAGTTATTTAGGGTGTGTATATAAAATTTCTCGAACAAAAAAGTAGAGGAATAGCAAAAGAATAAAAATAACACGTGCTGTTTTTAGTTATTAGAAAAAAAAATGCAAATCTAAAGAATTAAGATCAACTAATTAATAGATGCTACGTCACTTGTATTGCTAATGCATAGAATAATTTTCAAATAAATATCATAGAGATTTAAAGTAAATAAAACATAGTTCACTCAACTAAATTACAGCAAATATTACATAAGAATTATTCAGACAAACATATTTGTCTTGTTATTGTACCAAACTGGGAATCATTGCCTTATATAACTAGAATGCAAATTAATCAAAAGACATAGTGCAAACAAACCGAATTAAAACTACAAAAAACAAATAACATGAATAACAACTACTAGTTCATTAAGACCATAAAAACAAAGCACAGGAATAATAATTTTATGCGCATTGAAAACCAGGAGGGACAGTTTTCTCGCAAGCACTAACAAGCAAGCTCAAAGCAATTGGCACGTCCAAGTTGATACCAAGCACATTGGCCTTAAGTGCGGTGCAAAGACAAAGGGCAGCCTCCGAATCAGCTAATCCTTCAAGCAGTGCACAACAAGGGCTGGTTGCTGGCGATCCAATTTGAAGGTTCACAAGTCCCAAAAGGTTTGCACAAACCCCTAACTTCAACGTGTCTCTCGGGCAAGTTTCCCAAGCTGGTGCTGGTGCTGGTGCTGGTACTGGTACTGGTGTTATTGGACATGGTGCCAGTGTTGATGGTGTTGGTGCCAGTGTTACTGGTGGTGATGCAGGTATTATTGGTGTTGGTGCAGGTGTGGGTGTTATAGGCGTAGGAGTCGGTGTTAGAGTTGGTGGTGCCGCTGCTGGTATCGTTGGTGTCGGTGTTAGTGGTGTTGGTGCTAGTGCTGGTGGAGTTGGTGTTGGTGCCGGTGTAAGTGGTGCGGGAGCTATTGGTGTTGGCGGTGTTAGTGAGGGTGTAGGAGCTATTGGTGTTGGTGGTGCTAGTGCAGGTGCTGGAGTAATTGGTGTCGGTGGTAGTGTCGGGGGTGCTAGTGTTGGTACCGGTGTTGATGGTGCTAGTGTTGGTGTTGGAATTGGTGTTGGTGGTTCTAATGCTGGTGTTGATGGTGCTAGTGCCGGTGTTGGTGGTTCAAGTGCTAATGTTGGTACCGGTGACGATGGCGATAGTGCCGGTGTTAGTGGTGCTGCAGGTGTAGGAGTTATTGGCGTTGGTGCCAGTGCTGGAGGTGCTAGTGTTGGTACTGGTGTTGATGGTGCTAGTCCCGGTGATGGTACTATTGGTGTTGGTGCGAGTGTTGGTGGTTCTAGTCCTGGTGTTGGTACCGGTGCCGATGGTGCTAGCGTCGTTGTTGGTGCCAGTGTTGATGGCGTTGGGCATGGTGGTGGTGTTGGGGGTGGTTTTGGTGGTTCTGGTGCAGGTCTGCATGTACGGCATGCAGTGGAGAACGTTGAAGAGAAGAGAAGGACTGAGAAGATAAGAAGGGTTGCAGAGAGATTGGTAGTAGAAGCCATTGCTAATTTGCTATATGAGAGGTTATATGAGTGCTTCATTGGAGGGAGAGGATGCCTTGTTTTATAGGCGCGCAGATCGTCAGGTCACTGTTCTGGGAAGCTGATTGATCGGAAGAGTGCGACATTGAGAGATAAGTGACACTGTACAAACCAGCATGAAGTTCTTGAAAGTTAGCGCACGTCGATAAACTGAAGCAATTAAATCTGTGTCTCTTCTAAGTCGACTAGCTTGTCATATATACAAGGGAGGTCCCAGATATATGTTCGATGTCAGTGTCGTGCTACTGCTACCCAACGTTCTTTGGTGGAGATACCACAACCCAATTAACACCTGCCACGTTCTTCTTCTCCTTCCTCACAGTCATCCATGGCCACCACCACCTCTCTGATACGAGTCATTGTCTCCCAAAACCCATCAGGCCATTTGCCCTAGCTCTTAAACGACACCCAAATGAGTTGGCCGGGATCATCGTGGTGGTGCGTGGTAGCCCCCAGCCTCCCAGATTATTATTACTACTTGTATCATACCACATATTGGTTCCCGCTGCTGATAAGAGATTACAGAACAGAAATTTGGAGAAAGAAAGACAGGTTTGATCAAACGGTGCCTCTGTACGTTTCTGGAAAACCCGAGAAGGAAACTACGAAAGTAAATAATGGAATCAAATAATGAAGCATCAATCAGAAGCAATAGCAACATCAGTTTGGCGGTTGTACAGAAATGACCTATTAAGTCGGTAATACCAAGCAAATGGTATCGACTATCATCCCCTAATGGCTTACGTACAGCACTTCGATCTGGGGCATGGCTAGGTTGAGACAAAGATGAAGCCAAGCGTTTTTGGCTTCTGGTGTTCTCATTTTCTTGTATTTTGTTCTCTAATGGAAAAAGTCTATCAAATAATCGAAGTATGTATCATGCATGGTCGATATATGATGTTCAAATTCACATGCGATTGATAGAAGTCTCGAAGCGACGCTGTGAGGATGCATATGTTCTTTGGTGGCGATCTTGATTGCAGCAGGCTAGCTAATATTAGTTAAGCAGGGATTGTCAAAGAGTGTATGCATGGTTTGTGAAAGCCAGTTAGCACCAATAGCTAGCACCATGGGCGCTGCATGACAGCATTAGTTAGGTTGGAAAGACGATGATGAGGATCAGTTGTATGGGAATGCATGGTAAATCTTTATTGTTTTACTGTGATATCCTTCATTTGTTGCTTGAATAATGTGGTAATTTTCAGTTGTGAATTGTTGGATTGCATGCCACCAGAGGAACACATATATTAGCTAGACACTTAATCAAAAAAAAAAGAAAAAACACATATATTAGACAAATTAAAGTTGAGTTGGGGGAAATATTTGAATTTAGTTGCGAGTGATGGACTAGTGGATGATTAGTTTTACTTGAAATTGAGCATAAATAGCATTCGCGAGAAAACAAAATAGCTATGCTTGTACCAGTGACGGACCCATAAATTTATACTACTTACAGAGGCAAAATACTTATATAAAACCATAACGATCTCATAAAATAACTAAAAAATTTAGAATTGAATCCAGAGTCTATATATACATGCTTGTAACAACTTTTATTTTTATAATTCATAAGAGCTTTTCATATCACTAAAGGTATCACCCATTGATGGAGCTAGAAATTTATCTAGTTAAGGTGAAGAAGTTTGAAGACTGAAAAAGAAATCCCAATCAATTAAAACTCAAATTATATATCAAATTCTTAATGAAAACTTGATAAAAGAAATTAGTAGAATATTATATACTAAACATAAGATTAATTGAACGTAAGATTTTGGTTATAACAATAAACTACAGTACATGAAAAAAGTTAGTCAGCTAGATAGTGTTGCAAACTTAAAAAAAAATTAAACAAAGCAAAACCACCGGTAGCCAACTACAACCTTGGAGCAGCTGAAAACCAAACCTGCAAGTTTTAACGCTAAGATAACAACTTGTGAATAGATGCAGGTCATGTAACTCATAACTATTTATTTAAAAATTCATTAGGGCACGGGCCCCGTTATGCCCCTACATAGCTTTGTCATTGACTGACCTACATGGAGTAACAAATATCAATGATTTTTGGGTAGTTCAACCTTTACAATCATACAAAATAATACATGCATAATAAGAAATATAACACTCGTAGAGATTTAAAGTAAATTATAACACTCGTTACATAATAAGAAATTACTCAGACAAACATACTTGTCTTATTAATATTGTACCAAATTGGGCATCAGTGCCCTACATGACTAGAAGACAAATCAAGCAAGACATAACGCAAACAAACGGAAATAAACAAGAATAACAATCCCTAGTTAAAAGCACAAAATAATTATCTTATGCGCATTGAAAACCAGGAGGGACAGTTTTCTCGCAAGCACTAACAAGCAAGCTCAAAGCAACTAGTATGTCCAAGTTAATACCAAGCACATTGGCCTTAAGCGCGGTGCAAAGAGAAATGGCAGCTTCTGAATCAGCTAACCCTTCAAGCAATGCACAACATGGGCTGGTTACTGGCGATCCAATTTGAAGGTTCAGAAGTCCCAAAAGGTTTGCACAAACCCCTAACTTCAATGTGTCTCTCGGGCAAGTTTCCCAAGCTGGTGTTGGTGCTGGTGTTATTGGACATGGTAGTGTTGATGGTACTGGTGCCGCTGGTGTTAATGGTGTTGGTGTCATTGGTGGTTGTGATGCTGGTGTTGGTACCTGTGCCGATAGTGCTAGTGTCAGTGTTGGTGGTTCTATTGCTGGTGTTGGTACTGGTGGTTCTAGTGTTGGAGTTGGTACCGGTGCTGGTGTTGGTGTTGGTACCGGTGCTAATGATGGTGTTGGTGTTGGTATCGGTGCTAGTGTTGGTGTTGGTACCGGTGCTAATGATGGTGTTGGTGGTTCTAGTGCTGGAGTTGGTACATGTGCCGATGGTGTTAGTGCTGGTTTTAGTGCCGATGGTGCTAGTGCTGGTGTTGGTGGTTCTAGTTCTGGTGTTGGTACCGGTGCTGGTGGTTCTAGTGCTGGAGTTGTTACTGGAGTCGATGGTGTTAATGCCGGTGTTGGTGGTTCTAGTGGTACTGGAGCCGATGGTGCTAATGTCAGTGTTGGTGTTGATGATGCTAATGTCGGTGTTGGTGGTTCTAGTTATAGTGTTGGTACCACTACAAAAAAGAATTCGGTTAGCCACAACAAAAAGCAGTCGCCAAAAGTCACTTTGCCGTTGTGAAAGAGCAACGGCGACGGTTTCACAACGACATTTTTTGTCACATCCCGACCGGTAAATTTTATCTTATTTACTAGCTTGGTTATAATAAGAATTTTTACCGTCTCCGAAATTGAGATATAGTTTAATTGGTCCCTAGAAGGGTTTAGAGGGACGATTATTTTGGAGAATTATTCGTTGGAGAAAAATATGTCGATGGTAAAAATAGTAAATTTTAGCTAGTAAAAGGTAATTTTTATTAGGGTATTTTATTTTGGGGTATTAAATTGGTGAAGTTGAGTATTTTTATGATATTGGGCCGGGTTGGTGTGAAGCCCAAACCCATTTTTTTTCTCTCTTTTCTCTTCTCTCTCTCTCTCTTTCTCTCCCGCGTTCTCCCTCTCTTCTTCCCGCTGCCGGATTTCTTCCAACGCCGTTCGCCGCCGTCCGGCCACCAACGACCGCCGGACTGGTCCCGTTCGGACCCCCGCTGTCCCCTCTCTCTTTCTGGGCCGGTGACCGGCCGTGTAGCGCCGCCGTGAAGGAGTAACGCCGCCCGAAAGGCGCGGCTGCCTTGGACTTTCCGTCGCCAGAACTCCCTCCTCCGGCCACCAATCCTAGCAAGCTTGGTACGGTTTTGAAGCTCTCCTCCCGTGCAACAACCTCTCCAAAAGGCTTGATCCCTCTTGAGCTCGGTAAGGAGAAATTCGAAGTTGAAATTCTAGGGCTTTTAGGATGTTTTCGTTCGATTGACCTAGTTAGGCATGAAATTGGACTTAGTGATAGTTATGAAAGTTGTTTGGGATGATGAGAGGAAGATTCTGTTAAAATTTGGTAGAATTTGGACGTCGCCGGAATCGACCTCCAGCCGCCGCCGCCGGCGGAGCCGCCGCCGTTTTGGGGTTTTGTATAATTTTAAATGTGTAATAATTAGAGGAATTTAATGAAGTGAATTGTGGAATTTTCAGACGAGTTTTGAATAGGTTTGTGAATTTCCGAAGTTTGGTATTTAAGCGGTTAAATAGTGTAAAATCCGATCGTAGGATTTAAATCAATTTCTGGGGAAGGTTGTATTTACAACTGCCGAATATGATATTAAAGTTTGGATCGTTTCGATTTAAGAATATCGAACTTAGGCAATGATGAGCGTGATTATGGCTCTCGATTAATTTTGCCTATTTTATCAATATTGGATTTTTAGTGGGAAATTAATTATACATTTGGAACAGGACGTGAGGAGACTCAAATTGGAGAGACCTCGGATCGACGTCAGGCTTAGGCCTAAAGTTGTGAGTGGACCTTTGTTTTAAATAAAAAGCATGCGATGAATGATTTTATTAATCATTTGTTTATTCTGATGAGATTTATTGATTTCTCGCCTATTTGATAATTTTTCCTCCTTTAGAGAGATCCCGAAAATGAGATTTTCGGTGGATATATATATTTTGGATTTTATGAGAATAGTATGTATATAAATGCTAGCTAGCCATACGTGCTTGGTCCGTCATAATGAGGTAAAATACCATTATGGCGTGTCGTGCGTGTTAGACATAAGCGTCATAGCCCTATATGAAAACTTCTTTCTTTTTCGGTTTATTTAGGTTTTCATATAGGGAGTCCACACGTATATGTACACCATCCCTTTTCGGTCATAATAAGGAAAAATACCATTATGGCGCAACGTGAGCGTTAGACGCCAGCGTTGTAGCCTTGTATGAATTTCTATTTTTCTGAATTTTTTCTAGGATTCATACAAGGAGTCTGACGAGTGTAGATACATACGAATATATATGAATATATATGGTTTAGCCTGAGAGGCTCCATTTTATTTGAGTTTGTGACTAGCCAGTGCTAGTCGTGAAATTGTCAAATTATGAATTGAACACTTTTAAGCTGCCGCATGCAGTATATTTTTCTATGAAATTAAAATGGGAACGCATAAATAGTTTATTATTAAATTATTTTTGTCCACTCACTCTAACGTTATTAAATGTCTTCCCCTGGGTCCTTGGTTTTAAAATGCCCAGTCTGCAGGATTGCATAGTTGAGATCGGACGTACATGGAGAAGAGGCATAATCAATAGTATAGCTTCCGCTCTTTTCTATTTATTTCTAGTTTATTTCCTCTCAAATAGAGTTGCTCTGAATATGTTGGTTATATGATCTTTGTTAGATTAGTAAATCTATATTGGGAGAGGTTGTAATTTGTGGGGAGCACGAAGGCTCCAGGAGTCTATAAGGTTGGATTTGGAACCTTTAGACGTGTTTGTAGGTTTCTATTAGAAGGGTTGTCCATTTCCAAGGGAAGTTGTACCGAAGTTAGCGGTAAATCTTTCCTTAGAGGTGGTCCCCGCACGATTTACTCCGGGTTTAGGGTGAAATTCGGGATGGGTCGTGTCATTTTTTCTCTGTAACGGCTTCGCAACGGCATTTTTTCTCTGAAACAAAGAGTGTACCTTCCACTTAACTAAAATGAGAGCAGTAACGGTGGAGTTATTGATTCGTTGTGTCTTTAGGTCAGTGTACCGTCCACCACTGCACTAGTGGATGGGTTGAAGACTACAAAAAAAAAAACATAACAGATGCAATTAGCAAAGTAAAACACTAAAAACCAACGAGTATAAAAAAGATCTTAGTATGATGAAGTGATAGAAGAAAAGTTAGAAAAGAGATTATAGAATACTCAAAACCTCAACACCATGATTAAGGTGCAAGTATAAACTGATTTCCATTCCTATTAGATTACTATTAGTCGGATTAACATTTATCCAAATAATGTGCTTAGGTATTACCACACAACATACATTGAGGTTTAAGTGTAAATATGATGCATATAAGAATATCAATGAAGAAAGTTTACAAGCCTTTAGAAATGAAAGTAGTGCTTATAGGATGATTAAGCTACAAACAACAGGACTTTAGCCATACTTTTTCAATAAAATAATTCAAAGTACTTGAACTATTGCACAAAGATACAAAAAACAGATTTAAACATATAAATAGTTCACATGCATTCGTATACAGACATAAAAATGGTGCACAACTTCCAAATGCATACCTCAAGTTATTCTCTTTGTTTTTGTATGTCCAAAGAGAAATACATATGCAGCAAGCTCTTCCTTTCTCTTCAAATAAACCAATAACCCTATCAAAACAGCTCAAATAAACCATATGCTAGAATTCTTGCATCACTAGCAGGTTGTGCATCAGCGACGACTTGAGAAGGGTCTGCACTAGCTTCAGATTGAGGAACCAAGCGCATCCATACAAAAAGGTTGGAAGTAGGAGCTGAAGTTGTCGGAGGGCGACGAACCTTAACAATTTTTCTTGTTGCTAGTACTTCTTCACTAGCCCTCTTGATAGAATCAGCCTCTAGAAGACTTGGATTATCACGGTTCCCTTCCTGCAACACGTTTCTTAGAAGATGGAAGGGCATTTTTCGAATCCACCATGGACAGATGGATTAAGAAAATAGATTCTTAGGATTGGTGTCTCGGATATCCTCTCTGCAAATTATATGAATTGATTCATTTATGGAGCGAAATAAACAAACACATAGTGACTTTAAACACATAAAGTGCAGGAAAGAAACTAGAAAGTCAACTCCCACATCAATAAAAAAAAGACAGTCAAATCTATCTATTTAAGTTAAACAACAGTATTCGCTTTCGAAAAAGATTAAAAAACAGTGTTCACTAACAATGAACAAAGAAGATGCAATACACTTTAAAAACTCAAAGCATTACATAATGAATCTAACTATATATGCATCAGGAAAAATGATCAAACAATGAACAATGTGCACCAAATAGATTGGTTGTTCATAGTCCCAAAGGTAAAGCGAGTACAATTAGAAGATGATACGCCAATATAAAATTTCACTTACCATGATTACAGAAAGAAGATAACCAGCTAATAAGAAACTATAACCACTAAGAGTTGCAAGTATCTGATGCTACGTTTTTGGGTTGTTCAAAAACTTAACCAAGGAGAACATAAATTCTCAGCTCTGACACATCAAGTAGAGATTAATACTCGCATCTTAGTAGAAAGAAAAAATAAAGAAATTTGGGAAAACTCATCTGCTGGTTTAATTTTGAACAAAACATCATTATTATTTAGTTTGTAAACCGGTAACAAAATTACAATTGAAAAGAGCAAGTACTAAAGGAATTGGAATTTGGAAGTTTTTCTCCTAGTGCACACGAAACAGACTTAAACTACAAGAACATAACTAGTAGTTTTGCCAGGTATATGCAGGAACACAAAAGAAGAAACAAACTGCAAGTAAATAACTAAACCCAGCAAACATAAATCAATAAAAACTCCAATATATATAAGAGAAAAGAAAGCGACGTTGGATTCGACCAGAGATGAATATGGATACGATGCCTGCTAGGTAAGATCATTGGTATAATCATAACTGTTTCTACCTCTCCCGAGATCACGGGACGGGAGGTCGAATCCTTAGCTCCGGTTTCTGCAACTACACAAGTAACAACGCGTCAGGAGTCGGGACTGGGGTGGCCCAGTCTTCGACTCTCCGATGCTCTAGTCAGCGTTTGGTTGCTACTTGTATAGTACGGGAGTATGGGAGGAATAATGAACTTACCTCTTTTGGGAATTCGTGCCTGTTTTATAGGCTAGTGTTGGGGGTTTTGTTGTTAGCTTTCGATGTGGGACTGTTTTTAGTGTTGTTCAGTCTCTCCCCTTTCGGGGGTGTTTAGCAGTTGTGAAGTGGTTCCAGCAAGTATATTGTTGTTGGACCTTCATTCTTTGAGTACTTGTGAAGGCTTTGCCGGTGTCTTCTTGCCCGGAATGGTCTCCGGCGACCGGGTGATTATGCCATATTCTCGACACGGCCGAGTGTTCTCGGTTATGTATTAACAAGTCCCTAAGTCCCCAGTCCGAGAGAGCTCTTGGGTGGGGAGTTATTCTCAAGTTGTGCAGAGAATATGTCTTACCTGGGAGTTGGAGGCATGGTGTCGAGTCCCCAAGTCCCCACGCGAGGGTCGCGAGGTGACTGGGGTTGCGTTCCGAGATCTCGATACAATCCTTTCGTCATATCTCACGGGTGTCATAAATGACCAGTTGATGAGGGACACGTGGTCATTTATGACGTCATTAAAGCTGTAACGGCTCGTGCAGTTAACGCGCGTACGTGAGATCGTGGGGCGCGTTGTAACGCATATTTTGATCATGGGCGACGTGGCTTTTCCCTGACCGTCGAGGTGGGAAAGATCTGGACGGTCGTGGTTGATTTGGGCGTTTATAAATAGTTCTGGAGGAAACAGAGGAGGGAGTTTGCATTTTGAAAAGAGAGATTAGGGCTTTGAAAGAGTGGTTTTCAAGTGTTTTGAAAGGCGCTTCGACGAACTGTGAAAATCAATCTTGGGGAATGTCCAATTTCATCCTCGATAAGTTGGGTGTGGGTGCGAGTGCTCTGCTGTTTGCAACCAGCGTCACTGCCACTATGCTTTTGATAGGAGCACAAAGTGTGACGTTCTTAATATGTTTATACCCTTTATTTACCCTTTGTTAACTCTTGTTTTGTTGTTTTAGCTTTATATTTGTGTTTAGTATAGAATAATTGCTTAATTTAGAAATATGTAGGTTTTAGTGTCAAATTACATAGTAATTTCGGATTTGAATAATTTGGTGTTGAAATTGTGCTAAGTATTGGAAATCCTTGTTTACTCAGGATTCATGTCTTGATCAGGATTCCATCTTTCCTCGAAGCCGAGTCCATGAAGGAGAGGTCTAAACCAAGTCCAATATGTAGAAGAATATCTAAATTCGGCAGAATTTCAAGAATGTCCAAGCCTTGAAAATCCGGATCAAATCGGGAGAATTCCTGTGCACGTCTGCCAACTTCAACGGACTCTCCAGGACAGCTCACAGTGAATCAGAAAACGTGCTAGATATGGATAGAAAGCTACGGAAGTCTAGTTTCCAAATCAATTGGAATCACCTCAATATCTATTTTCTAGAGGAAGTTATGATGTAATCATCAGAAGGAGGTCATTCTGCCGAAATTGAGAAGAACTAGGAATCCTAAACCAACTTGGTTTAGGCTTTGTGGCTGACTTCTCTAGGGTTTTTCCTCTATATAAAGCACGACTTCAAGGACAGAAGATCATCATCAACCCGTGCAAATAACACCAAAGCCTTTGCCGAAACTCCATCAACCTCCAAACACTACAATCCGATCCCACCTTCAGCATTTGTCCGAAGCACGGAGCCTAGGATTCCGCTCACTCGAAGAATAGAACACGTAGGGATATTTTGAGAGTGAATTCCATCTTCTATTTTCGGATTGCTACGTGTTTGTTCTCGTTTATGTTTGTTTTAGGTTTTTGCTTAAGTAAACTTCGATTCTTGTCTATGAGATAGAAGTACTTTTGAACCATGTTTTAGATTAAAGTTTTCATTTTTAATCAATGATTTTAGGTTTTATGCCGTGAGTTTTATTATCTAAATACTTTAAGATTTTCAGTGCTTTCTTATATTATCATGTGTAGTTGATACAAGTAGTTGATATTGCATGTGTTAATCATCCAAAGTTCGACTTTGATACACGTAGTTGATAAGTTGCATTGTCTTTGTTTTTCACCGATTTTCTACCTATGTTTGATTTGGACTTGTGCTTAAACACATTAAATTCTTTATGTGATACGTAATTGCATGATTAGTTTATGTGTGTGACCGATAAGTAGAGCACGTAGCCGAGCTTGTTGTGTCGCGATGTTGAATGAAACCCGTAGTCTAATTCTAAGTTGGTCTATGTCATAGGAACCACGTAGGAACTTATGTGCATATCAAATTTAGGTTGTATATTTGCTCACGGTGTAGACTTAAATGAGATTAGAGATTGTCTTCTTTATTCTTGCATGGTTGTTTGGTTGAGTTTGCATGATTGTTAGTTGATCACATGTATATATGTATAGAAGTAATTTAGGATTTATTATTCTTGTCTTTTCCGAAATCATAAAACCTTTAAACCCTATATGCTTATTTTGACATTTTTAATAGATTAGATGGATCTACCCTGTAGTTGGATCTCCGGTTTAGAACGATCCCTGCTTGCTTTATACTACGATTGATTTGTTGACAGGGTTAATTGATGCGTGTGCAAATACGTTTTATCAGCTTTCCCGTGTTTTCAAGGTATGAACTTGTCGATTCCTATTCTGGGTTTCGTTTTGTTTTGTTTCGAATTGGTAGGGATTTTGTTATGGTTTTCTCATTGCTTGGGGTTTTTTCCTTTTGTTGGTTGATTCTGGGTTAAGGGATTGGGTTTTGACTATCAGGCTAGTTAGGGTTAAGGTAGCGAGAGTCTAACTCGTGAGGATGTAAGGTATGCCAGACCCGGTGTGCGTGTCCAGCGAGGAGATTGTTGTTGTCTCTAGCTCGACTGATCCTGATTCGCACACGTTGCACCGGTGGGAGGAAGAATTATATTATCTTATGGTGGAGGTTGCACTTGATTTAGGAGAGGGCATTCCTGTTACGGATGCTGGGTCTCACGTGTCCTCGTCTGACCCTCTCTTGCAGGAGGTATAAGAGTTTAGTATGGCGAGATCTCGGGAGGCTGACGACTCGTTCTTGGATCCTCCTGGCGAGAGTATGACGTCGTCAGAGTTGGTAGCTCTTAGGGAAATTTGGGGGATTCCTGGCGAGGTGCTATCACGTCCCCTTTTCAAGGATGTGAAGTTTTGGGCCCCTATAGAAGATTTCACTTTAGTGTACGAGTACCAGTTAAGATGTGGGTTGATGTTCCCGTTGCCTCCCTTCGTTCAATACACGCTGGCTTGTCTACATATTGCCCCGGGTCAGGTGACCCCTAACATGTTGAGGCAAATATTGGGCACAGGGGTGTTATTCTGTTTATTGAGATAGGAATTCCCCTGCTTTGAAGAGTTCAACGCCTGCTGGCACATGACGTACTGCGCGAAGAAGGGTAGCAAATGATGCGTGACCCTGAAGTCTAGGGGGAAGTTTAAGATTTTGGTGGAAGACTTGCCCACCTCCACTAACGAGAGTTGGCAACGAAAGTGTTTCCTCGTCGGGGGGCAATGGCAAGGGTGGCATGGGCATCCCTTACGAGTCCCCGGGGCCTTTCAAAAAATAGTTACCGTGTTTTGTCTCGTGTTTTTTTACTGTTTGTACTGTTTGCCCATGCTGACTTCTGATTTTGTGTAGTGCCCCAAGAGTATAAGCTAACCGAGCTGATGGAGCGTCGTATACGCCGTGTGTTATGGGCATTTGAATCTAGGAGGTCGTACCAGATATGCCACCTTGGGATATATAGTCATTTCAGTTATGCCTGGGTCCCGGGTCCGTATCTTTGTTTTGAATGTTTTGACATTTTATGTTCTCTTTTTCTGTGCTTGACTCTTATTTGTTTGCCTGATGTAGTAACGATGCCTCAGGATGGTGGGTCACGAAAGAAGGAAGGTCCTTATAACAAGGTCTCAGATGAGGATGTGCTGGATGGGCTGCGTGTTGAGGCTGATCATACCAAGCGGTACAACAATGACTTGGAAACTGGCGAAGGGAAGAAATGGAGCTTGAGGAGGGTGAGGACGATTTCTTGAGGTTGAAGCTGGCGGACGAGGACTATGCCTATTTTCCTCCCTTGGTGGCAAAAGCAATGGGTTTGAGTGATCAAGAAGTGGATGACGAGGTTACTGAGACCAAGGGTGGCGATCATGGGACTATCATGAGTTGGTTCCTGTGGAGGAGGAGCTAGTCTCGGAGCCAGTGGGGAATGTGGGCGATCCCCAGTCCGACGGCGAGGACTTTGTGGTTAAGGAGGTGGAACCCATTATGCAAGGGTCAGAAGAAGTTGTTGTGACGAGGGCTCGAAAGAGGAAGGAAAGGGTCGAGTCGTAACGTGAAGGATCAAATAGGTCTCGCAAGGATAGGCGTTCCGGAGCTCCGAAAGTTTGGTAGAGATCACCCAAGCCTTAGAAGGGACCGGGGAGGTGCAGCCTTACTTGGCGCAGATGGCATACGACATGCGTCACTGCGCTCGCGACATCCATGCTTTGGAGGAGGTTGACCCCTTGGTTGGCGTGGCCCTCGCCAAGGAGAAGTTAACTCAGGTAAGTGTGCGTAATGTTCAAATTTTCCTCTTCGTTCCCTGTCTCTCTTGCTTATGTTTGTGTTGTCTGCAGGCGACATTGTTGATGTATGCTGCAAGTGAGAGGGTTGTTTCTCACTTACATGAGGATGTTAAGGCGAAATGCCAGCAGTTGAAGGAGGCGGAAGAGAACAACCGTGTCCTCTCGCAGCGTCTTGAACAGCTGGAGCAGGATGTTGCTGTCTTCCGAGACCAAGCTGCTGCATCTGGGAAGGAGGTTGCTGAATTGAAGGAGTCTGTACAGGGGAAGGACAAGCAGGTGGAAGTTGGGGAGGTAGCTGCTACTAAGATGGTGTCTCTGGAAGCTGAGGTGGCGAGGTTGACGCAGGCCTTGGAGGAGCAAGAGAGGGTTTGGAAGCTGAAGTGTGTAAGGGCTGCCGGGGCTGGGGAAAGGGTTTTCCAGGAGAGTGAAGTGTATAAGTAGCAGCTGAGGAGCGCTTATAACCGGGGACAGGATGAGCTGAGCAAGACTGGTTGCCAAGCTGGCTGGATAAATGAAGCGGCCATGCGTAAGTGGTATGCCGAGAGGGATGCTGAGAAGAAGGCTTGGGAGCAGATGACACCGGAGCAGAAGAAGCAAGCCGAGATCTCGCTGTCGCTGGCTAAGCAGCACAAGGCTTGGCGTGCTACATCTTCTGCCGTGCCAAAGGAAGTTCCTGCTGTGGGTACGCCTCAGTCACTTGCGGTTGTTGCTTCGCCACGAATGGCTTCGCGTCCCGAGGGATCTCCTTCTACTCAAGTGGCAGTGTCGCAGGTGGCATCTTATGTTATCCAACACTCTAACCCTTGAGCACCTAGGCTTGTGGTGTCACCACGTTCTGAAGTGCAAAAGACTTATTTGAGTAAGTCTCCTGTCGCTGAAGGGCAACAAGTGAGCTCACTTGTACGCCACAATGTTTCTGTGAGGCCTCCTCCGACATCTCGTGAACGTTCTAAGCATGTTTATGGATAGAGGGTGTCACTAAATATCAGCCAGAGCCGTGGGCGTGGTAGTGGCTCAAGGAGTGACGGGAGTGTGAACAAGTCTAGCGGCGCATCCTCCGGGGAGAAATGAATGCTTTGACTTGTACTTTGCTGTTTTATTAGTTTTTAAATTTTGTTTGCTTTTGAAACAATATTGGTGGTGTGGTTTGCCATTTGAACAATTTGTAGTTTATGAATTGCATGGGAGTCCAGGCTAGTACTTGGCGTTATTGCTTTTTTATTTAAATGAATGTGTTCGTTTGTGGTTCAACTCTTGTTGTTGTTTTGTTTTGTGTTGTTTACATGGTATGTTAAAAAAAATTTAGAGATAAAACATAGCATCTTCATTTAGGATAGGCCGCTAATGGGCAAGGTGTACATTTGATTTGAGCTGCTACCCCGGCCTAAAGTACACAAAATGATGAAGTGCTAGTTGTCGTGTTGGCTTTCAAGATTGATAATTTAAACAGGGTAGAGGTGGAGGTGGCGAGCATTCTAAGGGCGGGGTAGTACTCGGCCATCAATGTCCCGGAGATAGAATGTAGCTGGTCCTGGGGCGTTAACTATCTCGAGTGGGCCTTTCCACTTTGCTTTGAGTCCAGTTGGGTGGGGAATGACTTCCTTCATGACCCAATCACCTACTTTCAGGGGGTGGGGGATGACTTTTTTGTTGTAGTGTTGAGCAATCTTCTGCTTGTTGTTGACATTCCTGAAGTAGATATACATCAAATTCTGCTTATGGGCGGCTTTGGGAGGGATCGTATGTCGTGACACGTTCACTCGGGATCTCAATTTCTACAGGAATCACTACTTCGGTGCCATAGGACAAGAGGTATGGAGATTCGCCTGTGGCTGTTGTTGGGGTGGTACGAAGTGTCCAAAGGACTTTCGGGAGCTTGGCAGCCCATAACCCTTTGACATCTTCCAGACGTTTCCTCAAGTTCTGCTTGATGAACTTGTTTATGGCTTCCACTTGGCCATTGGTTTGAGGTGTGCTGGGGAGGCATAGAAGATTGTGGTGCCTTGCTCGGAGAGGAATTCTTTGAATGTGTCATTGTCAAATTGTGTCCCATTATCTATATGATGGCATGTGGATCCAACCGGCAGTATAAATTACGCCATAGGAATTTATCACCTTTTCAGTTGTGATTGTGGCAAGGGTTCTGCCTCTATCCATTTCGTGTTATAGTCTACAATGACAATTGCAAATTTGAGTTGTCCCGGAGCTGTGGGTAGCCGTCCCACAAAATCGAGTCCCCACTAACTGAATGGACTGGGAAATGATGACAGACAGTGGCACTAGAAGGTGGTGGGCATGCTTGGACAACTGTCTTTGCATCCTGCTCTATTGTTGGCCAATAATATCCAGCTCTGAGTGCCTTGAACATGAGGTTTCGAGCACCCGCATGGTTTCCACAAACCCCACTATGAAGTGACTTCAACACTTTATGCCCCTCCTTTGTGGGCAAGCACTTTAGGAAGGGACATGACTGACCACGACAGTATAGCATACCGTCTCGGAGTAGGTAGAGTGAAGCTTTGTGGTGCAACCGCTGTGCTTTTTTGTTGTCTTGGGGTAGGGTCCCATTAGAGAGAAAAGCCACATATGGGTCCATCCATGAGGGCTAGTTGGTTGTCTCGAGGCAAAGATTTCTGGATAAGCCTTCAGATGCTGGGTTTGTCCAAGATTTCTATGTGCACGTCTGGCGGCATGGACTCGGGAGGAGTTGTGGCGAGTATCGCGAGGGCATCTGCCTTGGAATTCTTGGCCCTTGGGATTTGTGTGAGTTTGTAAGATTTTGTAAGATTTGAAGGGTTGCGAGAGGGCTCTTGTTAGACTTTTGTAGGATCCCAGGTTATTCTAGTTGGCCTTGAAGTCTCCTGCCACTTGATTGACTACAAGCTGTGAGCACTAAATATGTGAATGTGCAGAGCTCCGAGTTCTCGACAGAGTTGAATGCCTGCTACGAGGGCCTCGTATTCAGCTATGTTGTTGAATGCTTTGAACTCGAACCGGAGAGCATACTTATAGAATGTCCCTCTGGATTTGTGATGATTATCCCTGCTCCACTTAACCTATTGTTTGAGGATCCCTCAACATGAAGTTCCCAGATTGCGTCCCGGGGGGGGAGCGTCTGTATTTGGGCTGTCGTGGTCCAGAGGAATGAACTCAGCAATGAAATTTACCGCCGCCTGCCTTTTATTGTTGTTCTTGGCTTGAAATGTATGTCAAATTCACCCAGCTCGATTGCCCATTTTACCAGGCGCCTTGAAGTTTCAGGTTTTTGGAGTATTTGCCGCAAAGGGTGATTGGTTAGGACATGAATTGTGTGAGCTTGGAAGTACTGCCGAAGCTTTCGTGTTGCAGTGATGAGAGCTAAAGCCAACTTCTTAATGTCAGGGTAGCAAGTCTCGAAATCAGCAAAACCTCTGCCACAGTAGTATACTAGGAGCTCACTATCATGCTCATGTCGCGTGAGAGCGGCACTAATGGTTGTAGTAAAAACAACCAAATATAGGTAAAGTACTTCTCCCGTGATAGGTTTTGATAAGAGAGGAATTGCGGCGAGATAAACTTTGATGTTATTGAAGGCATCATCATGTTTTGGGCCCCATGCCACATTCTCCTTATATTGGGTTTTTAGCAGTTGAAAGAATGGGTTGCATTTGTCTGTGAGGCGGGAGATGAAACAAGCCAAGGCTACCAAGCGTCCCGTGAGTCACTGGACCTCGTTCCAAGTAGTCGGAACAGTCATATCGAGTATGGCTTGTATCTTTTCTGTGTTAGCTTCAATTCCTCTTTCACTGACCATGAAGCCCAAAAACTTTCCTCCCCCAACGGCTAAGATACACTTTTATGGGTTGAGGTGCATCCCATGTGCCAGGAGCTTAGTGAAGACTTTGTCTAGGTTGGCAATATGATCATCATTTGTCACACTTTTGACTAGCATGTCATCCACATACACCTCCATGAACTCCCCAATTTCTTCTTCCTCAAACATGGCATTAACTGGCCTTTGATAGGTTGCCCCAGCGTTCTTGAGTTTAAAAGGCATGACCCCGTAACAGTACAGTCCATTGTCTGTAACAAAGATAGTGTGCTCTTGATCTGTGGGGTGCATTTTGATTTGGTTATATCATGAGTAACACTCCAGAAAACTAAGCATCTTGTAACCAGCTATGGAGTCAACTAGCTGATCAATCCGTGGCAAGGGAAGCTATCCATGGGACATGCTTTGTTGAGGTTAGTGTAGTCAACACACATTCGCTACTTTCCATTGGGCTTGGGAACCATGACAACATTGGAAACCCATATTGGGTAGGAGACCTCTCGAATGAATTTGATCTCTTTTAGCTGCTGATGTCAGGACCCACCCTGAATTTCACCTTGAAATTCGAAGTAAACCTTACGGGGACCACCTGCAAAAGAGATTCTACCAAAAAAATCGATATAACCTCCCTTGAAAATGGACAACCCTTCCTAAAATACCTGCAAACACTTCTGAAAAACCAAATCCAACCTTAAACTCCTGGAGCCTTCATGATCCCCAAATTCACAACATCTCCCAAATTATTCATTAATCTAAAAATAATCCCTCATCAAACAATTCATTGGTTCAAAACAACTCTAAAAAAGAATAAAAGAAACAGAATAAACAAATAAGCGGAAGCAATATTACAAACTATGCATCGACTCTAAGTACACCCGACCTCGACTAAACTAACCTGCAAACTGGGCATTTTTAAACGAAGGGCCTAGGGGAGAAGCAATTGAAAAACGTTAGAGTGAGTGGACAAAATAAATTTAAAGGAAACAAGCAATAAAAATCTTTATGCTTTCCCAATTTAATTTCCAAAAAAAATCGAATGCATGTCTCAAGTGATAAAATTTTCATTTCTTAAATATCGAGCCTCTCAAACTCAATAATATAAGTCCATCAATATATATATATATATATATTGTATGTATCTACACACGTCCATAGTCCATCAATATATATATATATGTATGTATCTACACACGTCCATACTCCTTGTATGAATTCTTATGAAAATATAAAAAAATAGAAATTCATACAAGGCTACTACGCTTGCGTCTAACGCTCACATCACGCCTTAATGCGGTGCTACACTACGCCATTAAGGTGGACGGACGGGTGTATAAATATGTGCTCATACCGCTCATACCGCTCATATAGGGCTACTACGCTTGCGTCTAACGCTCACGTCACACCATAATGCGGTTATATCTACGTCATTAAGGTGGACAGACACATATGGCTAGCTAGCATTTATATACATACTCTCCTTATAAATATATATTTATATTCACCGAAAAATCTCATTTTCGGTAACTCTCCAAAAGGAATCAAATCATCAAAATAAAATGATATCAAATGCCCAATAAAAGAAATTGTTCAACCATGAACCATATCATGCATATTATTTAAAATAAAAGTCCACTCACATATTAGGCCTAAGCTTTCCAATGCTCGGAATACTCCTCGAGCGCTGTCTCCAACTATTCACACACTCTAGCCAATCCCACGTCTGACGATAAATAGAAGAATAAATTGGTCAGACCGGACTCCATAATCATTATCGAATCGACTTCTTTCTACTTTGACTAGGATTTCCTAGGTTGATCAGGAATTGACCAAGCTTGACCCACGTTTGACCAACATATTTAATAATAATTCAATTATTTGATTCACTTGAAATCAATTAGTTCTTAAATAAGAACAAACCTTTTCACTAAATCCATTCCTCAATTATCCAATGTCTTCATCCGAGAAATCATCAATCACAACACAATTACAATTGATTCTTCATCCATACAATCCCCATATACCTCCTCTCAACACAACTTCACCCCATAAATCACTAAGGGCACCCAAAAATGGGTTTCTATAAATGAGATATTTCCATAAAGGGAAAGTTCCTAAAATGAAAACTTTCCTAACTTAGCAAGTTTTCCAATTATACTCCGAACTTTCCTATTTAGGAACCACAACTTGAAATTAGAATGAATGGCCTTGAAAACTACTCTTCCGCTTCTGCTGGAAAAACTGCATTCGTCAGAATCTCTCGTCGGATTCCGGCAACTTGTTGGAATTTCGCCATAGCTTCCCCGTAAACTCTGAATCACCAAGTTATCGACAACAACAACCAAAACATTCATATTAGTAACCAACCTCCAATTTTCTCAAAGGAAAGGAGGAGAGGAAGAGAACGGCGGTGGTCTCGTCGCCTGGGGTGGCCGGACGGCGGCACTCCGGTGTGGAGACGACGGAGAAGAGAGAGAGAGAGAGAGAGAGAGAGACTCGGTGGGCTCGATCAAACCCGACTTGGCTCTTTGACTGGGTTTGACTAGTCTTCCTCTATTTAACAACAGAAATGGACAAGCAGATGATCGATGATTAAAGATCAATGACCTAGATTTTTTGATAAATCGTAGAAATTAGCTTGAAGCTCCCAAAAATAATTGGAGGACATCAGAGAAATCATGTCGTCGCGCACTGCGACCTCAGAGCCTTAACAAAAAAGGAATTTAACATTTTGAGAAAAAACTCGACAGTAAACTCGAGTGTTAAATTACCAAATTACTGAGCACGGTTAACTTGCTCAGTAACTCATAGAATACCCAGTAAATGGGTAAAATTTGGTCCAGGGTGTTACAGCTGGACCTCGTCTTGGATAGCCCGATACTTTTTCGAGTTAAAGGCACACCTTTTCTGCTTGACAAGGGGATAGTCTTTGAGGATGTTACGTGTGTGATGATATCAGGGAAGATGTCTGACATGTCGGCATAGGACAAGCAAAGACTACTTGTTTATCCTGGAGGAAGGTAATGAGTTTCTGGCAGAGTTCCGGGTCAAGGTTCGTGCCTATGCGAACTTTCCTCTCGGGAGCACTGGGTGACAGAAAGACCCATTCTGTTTCTTCTACTGGGTTAGGTCTCGGGACTTGCTTCTTCTTTTCTTCCCGTCAGGGTCGTCCCTTGGATCATCAATGGGTTTTGAGGGGCTGAGTGGCAACATCTCATAGGCGCCACGCCCCTGCTGAATGACATTAAGGTGACAATGTTCAATGGCTGCCCTATCCCCTTGGATTTTGAGTATACCTCCCGGGGTAGGCACTTTCATGAGTAGCATGTGGCAGCAATGATGAGCATTGTATGTGACCTGTGATGTGATTGTAGTCCCCAGATGATGTCGCGACAAAATGAGGGACAATCGACTATGAGAAAGCGTGTCGTGATGGAAGCACGACATGGATTAGTTGCCATTGAAATCGTCAAGCGATCTGTGCCTAAAGGCTGTACAATCTCTCCCGAGAAGCTGACAAGGGCTGGAAGTGGGAAAGATGGGTGGGTGAGTGGATGAGTTACATAGATGATTTGGTTGGGACCTCCTGAGACCATATAACTATTTTGTCTTTGGTTAGGAAAAGAGATGTCAAGGTGGGGTCCGGGGTGCTAGGTGACCCTTGCCGCTCGTTCCAAGGTGCAGGGTGTCATTGTAGACGTTACGATGGTCCAACGTGGCTCGCAGTAAGAATGCTGCTTTTTTCAGCTCGGCAACACGTACTTGGTATGCTTCGGCCTCTGCGTTATCCTTAGTTGCTTGCTCTCGGAACAAATGGAAGTCTCTTTTCAAATTTCAAGGGTTGTGGCGCATCAGGGTTGTTAATGGGAGCCGTAGTTACGGTAGTTTGGTTAAGAGATGTGTCTCCGGATTGAAATAGTCTTTTTCTATCTTAGTCCCGGGGTCATTTGGGTCATCCACAATTTCCACCATCTTTCCAAGTTAAATGGGAGTTCCACAAGAGACCCCTCTTTCTAGCGCCAATGTTTCTACCTCTCCCGAGATCACAGGACGGGAGATCGAATCCTTAGCTCCGGTTCCTGCAATTACACAAGTAACAACGCGTCAGGAGTCGGGACTAGGGTGGCCTAGTCTTCGACTCTCCGATGCTTAAGTCAGCATTTGGTTGCTACTTGTATAGTATGGGAGGAATAGTGAACTTACCTCTTTTGGGAATTCGTGCCTGTTTTATAGGCTAGTGTTGGGGTTTTGTCATTAGCTTTCGATGTGGGACTGTTTCAGTGTTGTTCAGTCTCTCCCATTTCAGGGGTGTTTAGCAGTTGTGAAGTGGTTCCAGCAAGTGTATTGTTGCTGGACCTTTGTTCTTTGAGTGCCTGTGAAGGCTTTGCCGGTGTCTTCTTGCCCGGAATGGTCTCCGGCGACCAGGTGATTATGCCATATTCTCAGCATGACCGAGTGTTCTCAGCATGACCGAGTGTTCTCGGCACGGCCGAGTGTTCTTGGCTAGTATTAACAATAACTGACCCATAAATCAAAAGATAAAATTAAATTAGGGAAGTAAAAATGCCACTAGAACCATATCGCATGCTGTTAACAATTTGAAGGGTTAACTAAGTCAACTATACTTTATTCCCATCATGAAAATTGCAAACCTAATTTCAATAGCACAGTTAACTGTGTTGCCGAACTACAAACAACTCTAGAATCAAGCCTGTAGGGTTATCTTATCCTAATAATTTTCAACTACTCTGATGTCATCAGCTCTAGCCAAAACAGTAATCAATCAATCTCCAAAATGCGAACTGAAGCTCAAAGGAGCTCGATATTGAAGAAGGAGAGAATAAATTACCTTCGAGAAGCAAAGACTTTTCCAGAGAGGGATGAATCGCGCCGGATTTGGAATTGGGGATTTAGGGTTTGGATTTCGATTTGCAAATGGGTGGATGCATGCTGAAATGGAAGGTAGGAGGAGGAAGAGTGAAGATAGGGGATTCAGTTGGTGGTCGTCATTCTGTCGACGAACTCTCCATAGTGGTAGCTGGGCGGAGCTGCAGCTCAATCTCAGACCCTCTCGATCTCTTCTCTCTTGACAAAATGAGGAGAAGAGATAGGGTTTTCCATCTTATACTCCAGGCAAATGGCCTAGATTGAAAGTTGGGTTAAGATACAGATCAACGGCCGAGTGTGAGAGTGGTGATTTTAAAGTTTGCCACGACCTCTCTTCACCGTCGCAATTTTTGTCCTTTTTGGCCACAGCTCCACATTGCCGTCGCAAAATAATTTTAATTTAGCTATGGAAGCTTTGCCATTGCAAAAATTAGACCAATGGCGACGGTAAATCTGGGCCATGGCAATTTGGGGTGGGTAACTGAATTCTTTTTTGTAGTGTACCGGTGTTGGTGGTTCTAGTGCTAGAGTGGTACCTAAGTCGATGGTGTTTGTGCTGATGTTGGTTGTTCTAATGTTGGTGTTGGTACTAGTGTTGATGGTGCTAGTGCCAGTGTTGGTGGTTCTAGTGTTGGTTTTGGTACCGGTGCTGATGGTGGTGTTGGTGGTTCTAGTGCTGGAGTTGGACAGGTGCCGATGGTGTTAGTGCTAGTGTTGGTGCCGATGGTGCTAGTGTTGGTGTTGGTGGTTCTAGTTTTGGTGTTGGTACCGGTGTTGGTGATTCTAGTGCTGGAGTTGGTACAGGAGCCGATGGTGTTAATGTCGGTGTTGGTGTTGGTATCGGTGATGGTGGTTCTAGTGCTGGAGTTGGTACCGGTGTCGATGGTGTTAGTGTTGGAGTTGGTGGTTCTAATGCTGGTGTTGGTACATGCACCGATGGGGCTAGTGTTGTGTTGGTGTTGGTGGTTCTAGTTCTGGTGTTAGTACCGGTGTTGGTGGTTCTAGTGTTGGAGTTGTACCTGAGCCGATGGTGTTTGTGCCGATGTTGGTGGTTCTAATGCTGGTGTTGGTACTGGTGTCGATGGTGCTAATGCTGGTGTTGGTGGTTCTAGTGCTGGTACCGGTGTTGGTGGTTCTAGTGTTGGAGTTGGTACCGGTGCCGATGGTGGTGGTTCTAGTGCAGGTGTTGGCATCAGTGTCAATGGTACTATTGCTAGTGTTGGTACCAGTGTCGATGGTGCCAATGCTGGTGTTGGTGGTTCTAGTGTTGGTGTTGGTGGTTCTAGTGCAGGTGTTGGCACAGGTGTTGATGGTGCTAATGCTAGTGTTGGTGGTTCTAGTGCCAGTGCCGATGGTGCTAATGCTAGTGTTGGTGATTCTAGTGCTGGTGTTGGTACCGGTGTTGATGGTGCCAGTGCCGGTGCTAGTGGTTCTAGTGCCGATGTTGGTACTGGTCCTAATGGTGCTAATGTTGGTGTTGGTACCAGTGCCGATGGTGCCAGTGTCAGGGTTGGTGATTTTGGTACCGGTGTTGTGGTTTTGGTGGCTCTAGAGCAGGTTTGCATGTACCGCAAGCCATGGAGAACGTTGAAGAGTAGAGAAGGACTAAGAAATGAGAAGGGTTGCAGAGAGGTTGGTAGTAGCTATAGAAGCCATTGCTATATGATAGGTTTTATGAGTGCTTAATTAGAGGGAGAGGGTGGCTTGTTTTATAGGCGCGCGTATCGTCAGGTCACTGTTCTGGGAAGCTGACTGATCGGAAGAGTGTGAAATTGAGAGTTAAGTGATACTATACAAAACAACATGAAACAGAGACGGAGGATACTGCAACTGTCTCTGGGTTGTAGCCCAGACAGTTTTTCTCTAATTTTCAAATAGAATAGGTTATATATATGTAATAAACCCTAAAGCCCAGGTAAAAAATTAATTAGAAGTAGTCAAAACCTATTACATTATATTAAATGAGGATTGGTATATACACAAATCCTATTTTACATGGCACGCATCCACCTTTTATTTTATTTAAAGTGAGACATTGGTCCAAAAGTCTCCAACTGTTGCAAAACACAAGTCTCGTCTTCTTTTATTTTATTTTTTCGACTACAGTGTTTTTGTTCCAAAACTTTAGGTTTATTTTTTGGGTTTCCAACAAATAGTTTTTCCCTCAATTTTACACTACCAGAAGAAAGGCTTTAGCCGACGAAAATAAAAAAACCAGGCCGACAAACTATTTTTTCGTCGGCTAAAGTCCACGTTAGCCGACGAAATTTTCATTCGTCGGCTAATTTAAATTTTTGTCGGCTATAGTCAACTTTAGCCGACGAAATTAAAATGTCGTCGGCTAAAGAATTTATTTATCGGCTAAAGTTCACAGACTATAGCCGACGAATTAAACTGTCGTCGGCTAAAGTGCTTTATATTTGCAGATCTGGACAGCAGCAGCTCATCTGGAAAAAAAACGGGAGAAAAGTTTGAGTGTTGTCGAAATCTGTCCATAATTAGTTTGTAGAGCTATATATAGGTACGTATATGTGTATATATGTTGATTAATTGAGTTTTATTTGAGTTGATCGATTTTGAGTGTGATTGAATTGATTGATTTTGAGTGTGATTGAGTTGATTGATTTTGAGTACGTTGGATGTGTATATATATATATATATATATATATATATATATATATATAATATGTTGATCAATTTGGTTGATGATTTGATAATATATATGAATTAAGTTGTTGTTAATAAATAGTAGATATATACGTTAATTAATTTATAATATTGTGTTGATACGGTATGAAGTTGTTGATGATATATGAGTTGATGATGATTTTGTGATGATGTTGATATATAATATTGTTATGAGTTGATTGATTTTAAGTACGTTAGATGTGTATATATATATATATATATACATATCGTATGATATGTACAATATCAGTGTCTAGATACATATCGTATGATCATTCTTACAAAGTTTTATCCAATTGGTGACCGTTTAAGCCTCCATAATCATGATTTACTCCAACGGTTCTACTTGGACAGATTTTGTTCTATTGATTTATTTTATCTGATTCGGTGTGCAAACGATCACCAAACTGGATGAAACTTTGTAAGGATGATCATACGATATGTATCTAGACACTGACTGGGTATGATCGAAAAATATGACCGAAAAGTGAGTCAAATAAAGACCTTCGCACGTTAATTTCAGAGGGAAGCTTCGCTCTGGATAGAGACTGTGTATATATATATATATAATATATTGATCGATTTGGTTGATGATTTGATATAATATATATGAAGTTGTTCATAAGTAGTAGATATATATATATATGTGTTAATTAATTTATAATATTGTGTTGATGGTATGAAGTTGTTGATGATGATTTTGTGATGATGTAGATATATATATAATATTTTTATGTTATTATTAAGTGTATATATATTGTCACATCCCGACCCGTAAAATTTTATCTTATTTACTAGCTTGATTATAATAAGAATTTTTACCGTCTTGGATATAGAGTTATAGTTTAATTGGTCCCTAGAGGGGTTTTGAGGGACGATTATTTCGGAGAGTTATTCGTAGGAGAAAAATGTAACGACGGTAAAAATGGTAAATTTTAGCTAGTAAAAGGTAATTTTTTTATTATTTTTTGAGGGTGTTAAATTTTGGATTTGGGTTGTATATAGAAGAGTTGGGCCGGATGGGTGAGGCCCAAAACTCTTTTCTTTCTCTCTCTTCTCTCTCTTTCTCTCCCGACGCTCTCTCTCTCTCTCTCTCTCTTTCCGCTGCCCTATTTTCCGGCCGTCCGTCCGTCGCCGTCCGGCCACCGTTCGCCGCCGCACCGGTCCCAAAAGGTCGGTCATCAACCCAGCTTCCATTCTAGACCGGTGACAGCCGCCCTAGCTCCGCCGTGAAGGAGTAATGTCGCCCGAAAGGCTCGGCTGCCGTGTTGCCTCCGTCGCCGGAACTCCCTCCTCCGGCCACCAATCCGGGAAAGCTTGGTACGGTTTTGTAGCTCTCCTCCCATGCAACAACCCCTCCAAAAGGCTCACTCCCTCTTGAGCTCGGTAAGGAGAAATTCGAATTTGAAATTCTAGGGCTTTTAGGATGTTTTCGTTCGATTAACCTAGTTAAGCTTGAAATTGGACTTATTGATAGTTATGAAAGTTGTTTGGGATGTTGAGAGGAAGCTACTGTTAAAATTTGGTAGAATTTGGACGTCGCCAGAATCGGCCTCCGACCGCTGCTGCCGGCGGAGCCGCCGCCGCCGTTTTGGGGTTTTGTATAATTTTAAATGTGTAATAATTAGAGAAATTTAATGGAGTGAATTGTGGAATTTTCGGATGAGTTTTGAATAGGTTTGTGAATTTCCGAAGTTTGGTATTTTGGCGGTTAAATAATGTAAAATCCGGCCGTAGGATTTAAATCAATTTCTGGGGAAGGTTGTATTTACGACTGCCGAGTATGGTATTAAAGTTTGGATTGTTTCGATTTAAGAATATCGAAGTTAGGCAATGCTGAGCGTATTTATGGCTCACGATTAATTTTGCCTATTTTATCAATACTGGATTTTAGTGGGAAATTAATTATATATATTTGGAACAGGACATGAGGAGGCCCGAGCAGAAGAAGCCTCGGAGCGTCATTAGGCTTAGGCCTAATTTGTGAGTGGACCTTTGTTTTAAATAAAAAGCATGCGATGAATGATTTTGTTGATCATTTATTTCTTCTTATGA
This sequence comes from Fragaria nilgerrensis, assembly GCA_010134655.1. Taxonomy (NCBI): domain Eukaryota; kingdom Viridiplantae; phylum Streptophyta; class Magnoliopsida; order Rosales; family Rosaceae; genus Fragaria; species Fragaria nilgerrensis. The sequence goes on along the minus strand of CM020978.1, from coordinate 27,115,304 downwards.
GACTTATTGATTTCTCGGCTATTTGACAATTTTCCTCCTTTGGAGAGATCCCGAAAATGAGATTTTCGGTGGATATACATATTTTGGATGTTTATGAGGATAATATGTATATAAATAAATGCTAGCTAGCTATACGTGCTTTTCCACCATACTGAGGTAAAATTCCATTATGGTGCGACGTGAGCGTTAGACACAATCGTCGTAGCCCTATATAAATATAATAATTTATATAAGGGATATGCGCGTATATATATACACACGGTATTTTCGGTCATAATGAGGAAAAATACCATTATGGCGCAACATGAGCGTTAGACGCCAACGTTGTAGCCTTGTATGAATTTCTATTTTTCTAAATTGTTTCTAGGATTCATACAAGGAGTCTGACGAGTGTAAATACATACGAATATATGTTTATATATAGTTTAGCCAGAGAGGCTCCATTTTATTTGAGTTTGTGACTAGCCAGTGCTAGTCGTGAAATTGCCAGTTTATGAGTTGAGCACTTTTAAGCTGCCGCATGTAGTATATTTTTCTATGAAATTAAAATGGGAATGCATAAATATTTTGTTATTAAATTATTTTTGTCCACTCACTCTAACGTTATTAAATGTCTTCCCTTGGGCCCTTCGTTTTAAAATGCCCAGTCTGCAGAGTTCAGATTGAATCTAGTAGGAGACGAGGCATAGTCACCCGTATCTCCACCACCTTTCACCAGTAGGTTACCTGTTTAACCTACCTGTGTTTTCTTACTTCCGCTAGTGTCTAGTAGCTCTGAATACTTGGGTTTAATGTATATATTTTTGGTTGTGGGTGAAAGCTTGTTGATATTTTAGAATATTTGACGGATGATGTATATTATCTAGTTGGTGGTGATTGTTTTTGGGGAGCACGAAGGCTCCAGAAGTTAAGGTTGGATTTGGAACCTTTAGACGTGTTTGCAGGTTTCTATTGGAAGGGTTGTCCATTTTCAAGGGAGGTTGTACCGAATTTTACGGTAAATCTTTCCTTGGAGGTGGTCCCCGCACGATTTACTCCGGGTTCAGGGTGAAATTCGGAGCGGGTCGTGTCATATATATATATATATATATATATATATCTGTGTGTGTGTTAATTAATTTGTTGTTGATTAGTTGTAGTACGTAGAATATATACGCGTACCAAATGAATTGAGATTTTATATATGACATGGAATTTAATTAATAATTAGCTAGCGTTATACATATATATTTTGTTATATTTTCAAGATATGGATAAGAGTTGGATTTCGCTTCTAAAATGGGACAAAAGATATGGTGCAGGAGTTATGAGTTTTCTGGAATATGCGCTGGCTAATGCTAACGGGAATACAATTTTCTATTGCCCGTGCACGAAATGTCAGTGTCGCAGCGATATGCATCGATTTGCGATTGACAAAGTATGGCAGCACCTGAGGAGTAACGAGTTTTGGGAGAAGTACACATGTTGGTTATATCACGGTGAAACATCATTAGGGGGTCCGCATGATCATGGCCAATTTTCTGAGACGGGCAGTACATCCAACGATCCAACAACGGCATTCATCAACGACATGTTTCCTTATGAGAGCGGTGTATGCGCTTAATGACAGTATATGCCTGACCTGGTGCAGCCCTTCCCTAGAGCTGTCAACACTGCTGGTATTGAAAAGTACAACAAACTGCTTGCTTTCCAACAGACCCCTGTGTACCCCGGTTGTCAAAAGACCGTTCTTGAAAGTGTGATGGACGTAATAAAGATTAAAGTTGAGACAAAATCGACCGTGAAAAGCTGTTGATAATTATCTACAGTACACTGCTTCGATGCTGCCCCACGGTCATCGTCTTCCTACCACTCATCGTAAGGTCCGATGTATCCTGAAAGATCTTGGGCTTTCCTACATCAAGATCCATGCATGCAAATATAACTGCATTCTCTTCTAGGGTAAAGATTCAGAAGAGAATGACCTTGGTGGCCTTGACGCATGTCCGGTATGTCACACTGACAGGTATAAGCTGACTCCTGCAGGCAATAGGAAACCTGTGAAGGTACTTCGGTATTTCCCGTTGAGGGATAGGCTGGAGCGGTTGTACATGTCTTCACGCACGGCCAAAGCTATGAGAAAGCACGCTGATAGGGAATTGCATGACGAAGATACCCTTATACACCCTGCTGACGGGGAGGCTTGGAAGCATATAGACAGGGAGTTTCCTCATTTTGCTTCAGAGGTCCGAAATGTGAGGCTCGGGCTCTCATCCGACGAGTTCAACCCTTTTGGCAACATGAGTCTTCAATACAGTGTATGGCCGGTGATTTTGGTACCGTACAACCTTCCTCCATGGATGTGCGTGAAGAAGGAATACAATATGTTGAGTTTGTTGATTCCGGGGCCCGGTTATCCAGGGAAGTGTCTCGATGTGTATTTGAGACCTTTGATTAAAGAGCTTAAGTTTTTGTGGGACGTTGGTCATCCCACTTATGACAAGTACATGCACGAGATGTTCCAGATGCATGTCATGGTTGTTGGTACCATCAGTGATTTTCCTGCCCGTGGGATGTTGTCGGGCAACGTTGTTAGGGGATATAAGGCTTGTCCATAGTGCCTTAGCGATGAGGGGAGCAGCAGTCATTGCAACAAGATATGCAAATTGGGTCACCGTGCTTTCCTTCCATATAATCACAAATGGCGGTTCGATGACAAGGCATTTGATGGGACCGTAGAACACGGTGTGCCTCCCAGAAGATGGACGGGAGAAGAAATTTTAGCAGTGCTTAATGAGTACGATTTTGGGCAGCTCAGCAATAATCCTAATATTGTGGCGGTAATACCTGAAAGACCCGACATGTACAAATTCTGGACACATAAGAGCATATTCTGGGAACTCCCATACTGGAGTAAGTTGTTGATTAGGCACTATCTAGATGTGATGCACATAAAAAAGAATGTTTGCGACAGTGTGATCGGCACAGTGTTGAACTTGGAGGGGAAGACGAAAGACGGTCCTAAGGCACGCATTGATCTAAAAAAAATGCAATTAAGAAGACATATGTGGTTGAAAGAAGGGAAGAAAAAAATGCCTCAAGCTCCTTACACCGTGAAGTCTGACCAGAAAAACGTAATTTTCAGGTGGATGAGTTGTGTGAAGTATCCTTCAGGCTATGTAGGAAATATAGCCCGGTGTGTGAACTTCTGGGACAATAAGATGTACGGGTTGAAGAGTCATGACTGTCATATCCTGCTACAACGTCTCTTCCCTGTTTTCATTCGACCGTTCCTTCCCCGTCAGGTGGTGGAGTCGTTAGTAGCGTTGGCAAGATTCTTCCAAAAGTTATGCACATGGGAAGTGAAAAAATCTAACCTCCGGGAAATACAAGAGGACATCATTTATATCATGTGTAAATTTGAGAGGATATTTCCTCCAAATTTTTTTGACATCATGCCTCACTTGATGATCCATCTTCTTGAGCAATTGTTGCTTACCGGTCCAATACACTACACTTGGATGTATCCCATGGAAAGGTATGTTTTTTACACCTGAATTCCTCAATATATATACATGTTCAATAATCATAACACTTTGCAACTTAATTTATAGGCAACTTGGAGACTACAAAGATTATGTGGCTAATAAATCCGCGCCTGAAGGATGTATAGCTGAAGCATATATTGCGCACGAGTGCGTCACCTACATGAAGTTGTATTTAGGAGCGTTGAAGGAAACAGACGAAGCCATGCCGGTAGATGTACCGAAGTTCAATCTTTCCATACTCTCCAGTGATGTTGAAGTTTATGGAATTTTGCCAGACTCCTACAATTTGCAACCACATGAGCTAGTCATTACCCACTGGTGGGTATTGATTAACTGTCCAGAAGTTGAATACTGGAAAGACATCCATCTATATTGTCTAGACATTCATGGTGATCTCGAGTACCACAACAGGGAGTTCGCAAACTATTTTGGCGGCTGGGTACGTAATTCAATATTTATGTACGTATTTATGTTTATTGCATAATTATCCATATTTACAATTGAATGGTTGGTTGCAGATGAACCATATTCAATTTGATGGTCACCCAAATTGGTCGCACGAACTAAGACTTCTAGCGATGAAGCCGATAATGTCAAGAGTTTATCCGATGTGCAAGGTGAATGGCGTGCAATTTATATGTGAACAGAGAGACAGCAGACGGAGAACACAGAATTCTGGGGTGATGGCGCATGGTGGGCGGAATGGAGTTGACTATTACGGTGTTCTCCATTCAGTGGTGGAACTCGTTTACGGTGAAGGCATGACAGTGCACCTCTTCAAGTGTAGATGGTTTGATACTAGCCCGCAGAGCATGAAGACCGATCAGTACAGAATATTATCGGTGAACACTGCTACAAGTTCTTACGAAGATGACCTGTTCGTTTTTGCCACATCGGTAAAACAAGTGTTTTATCTTGATGACCTTGTTAAGGGTGACGCGTGGAAAGTAGTCAACCTTGTGCCCCCTCGAAACATTTACCGGGCGGCTACACTTGGAGAGGCCGAAGACGAGGAAGAAGATGTTGCGTATCAAGAGCCCAACGCAATAGGTATTCCTAACTCCTCTACCGTTCGCCTTAATAATTTTAAAGCGGGTCGTTCGGTGCGAATTCGTGATGAAGAGCCAAGGCTTATTGATGTTGATCTTTAAGAAACAGACAAAGACTCTGGTGATGAGGAAAGGCATAGATTACCAAAAATTAATTCTGACACCGAAGAAGACTCATCGGATGATTCTGATTACGAGCCTTAGTTTTAATTTAGAGGACGTAATACATTAATTTGTAATAAAAAAGAATGTATTACCTTTATAGTTTACATATGTTGAATTCATATTTCTGTTATTTTATATGAATTTTGGTGATATATGAACAGGAAGTGAGTATGGTTTACATGTATTACCTTCAGTTTTTTTAATGTATTTTTTATACTTAAGCTGACGAAATACACCATAATTCGTCGGCCTAAACCATCTTAGCCAACGAATTATAGTATATTTCGTCGGCTAAAACCATCTTAGCCGACGAATTATATTAGAAGTCGTCGGCTAATATCTGTTTAGCCGGCTTTATTTATTTTTTTATTTTTTTATTACATACTATAGCCGATGAATATATTAGGGTATTCGTCGGCTAAACCCTAAAATTTTTCTATTACATACTATAGCCCTATCTTCGGTGGTTATTTTGCGTAAAATTTTTATACGACTTGGTGCGTCTTATCGATTTGAAACTATTTTCAGTTGAAGGTCCGGCCAAAATACGAAATTTAGACGGTCCAACGACCTTTTTCGTGCATTTAAGGGTTTGACTTACGGGATTGACCGTCCGGATCGAGCACTTAACCTTGTCGGATCTAGTTGAATTTTTGCCCATACATGTATTTTGTCATGATGGTCAGATCTGACGGTCGGATTTCCGTTTCTCAAGTTTGATCATCACAATCACAACATGCCTACTAATGTTGTATAACTTGTTTATCAAGTGTTAAGTAAATGTTCCGTTTTAAAAACAAACCATACATAAAACCTTCAAACGCAAAAAATTCGTTAAATAAGATATGACCAAAATGGTGAAATACGTCCACGGGTGAAAAATCACAGTATTCCGGTAAAGTTTAGGTGCCGATAGTTGCGGTCAATGCAATTTTTCATTCTTTATCCCTATAAGTAGCCCTATCTTCGATGGTTATTTTGCGTAAAATTTTTATACGACTTGTTGCGTCTCATCGGTTTGAAACTATTTTCAGTTGAAGGTCCGGCCAAAATACGAAATTTAGACGGTCCAACGACCTTTTCCGTGCATTTAGGGGTTTGACTTACGGGATTGACCGTCCGGATCGAGCACTTAACCTTGTCGGATCAAGTTGAATTTTTGCACATACATGTATTTTGTCATGATGGTCAGATCTGACGGTCGGATTCCAGTTTCTCAAGTTTGATTATCACAATCACAACATGCTTACTAATGTTATACAACTTGTTTACCTAGTGTTAAGTAAATGTTCCGTTTCAAAAACAAACTATACGTAAAACCTTCAAACGCAAAAAAGTCGTGAAATAAGATATGACCAGAATGGTGAAATACGTCCACGGGTGAAAAATCACAGTATTCCGGTAAAGTTTCGGTGCCGATAGTTGCGGTCAATGCAATTTTTCATTCTTTCTCCCTATGAGTAGCCCTGTCTTCGGTGGTTATTTTGCGTAAAATTTTTATACAAATTGTTGCGTCTCATCGGTTTGAAACTATTTTCAGTTGAAGGTCCGGCCAAAATACGTAATTTAGACAGTCCAATGACCTTTTCCGTGTGTTTAGGGGTTTGACTTAACATATTGACCGTCCGGATCGAGCCCTTAACCTTGTCGGATCAAGTTCAATTTTTTCCCATACATGTATTTTATGATGATGGTCAGATCTGACGGTCGGATTTTCGTTTCTCAAGTTTGATCATCACAATCACAATTTGCCGAATGTATAAAAAGTATTATAGCCGACGAAGTTCAAAGGTTTAGCCGACGAATTTCAAAGGTTTAGGCGACGAAATTTTTTAACGATTTAGCTGACGAATTTCAAAGGTTTAGCCGACAAATTTGATCTTAGCCGACGATTTTATTATCTTAGCCGACGATATTATTATCTTTAGCCGACGAAATAATAATTTCGTCGGCTAAAGTTGTCGGGTATAACACCTAGCGCTCAACAGCAGAAAAACCCTAGCCCGGTCCTCTTTCGCCTCCTCTCCCTCTCCCTCTCCCTCTCCCTCTCCCTCTCCCTGTCGCCCTCTACTGCTCGCCTGCTCCGGCCCTCCCTCCTCCTCCTGCTGCTCCGGTCCTCCCTCCTCCTCCTGCTGCTCCAGCCTCGAGCCCTCCCTCCTCCTCGAGTACATTTCTGTTTCACATTTCATTTTGTGTTTGCTTTTATTTTCCGGTCAAGTGCAATGTTGTGGCATTGTTAGGAAGTGTATATTTGTATTTAGAAAGTGTATATTTGTATTTAGAAAGTGTATATTTTTATTTAGGAAGTGTATATTTGTATTTAGTATTTAAGAAGTGTATATTTGTATTTAGTATTTTGTGTTTGCTTTGATTTTCCGGTCAATTGCAATGTTGTGGTGTTGTTAGGAAGTGTATATTTTTATTTAGGAAATGTATATTTGTATTTAGGAAGTGTATATTTGTATTTAAGAAGTGTATATATTTTTTTTTTTGACTAATTGAATGAGTTTACATTGTTTGATTTTATGGCCTTGATTCAAATTAATATTTTAAACAGGATGAGCGGTAATATTAAATCGACGAAGGGTTCGAAGGGTCAAAGGTCCGAATCGTCTGAGGGAACCTCTAGCAACCCTCAAACGTCGTTTCAGGACCTCATCACAACTAGACATGCAAGCCTTATGCAGACGGCGCAGAGGCAGCCGGAGGTGCCCCTTTCATCGAGGCAGCGGGGCGTCCCTCATTCCTCGAGGCAGTTGTGGCCTCAGACCTAGACGAAGGTGTCCGCACCCCGTATGCCTGAGATACACCGGGCGCCCACTCCAGGTCCTACTTCTTCGGATAGTGGGTCATCTGGGGTACAGATGCCGCCGCCTCATCTATTCCTTCCGTGGATGATACCGGCCTTACCTGCAGTCGATGGCTCAGGGACGCCGATTTATCCACTTCCCCCGTCAGTGGCTCCATCAGCGGCGTACCGGTTCGTGCCTTTTGATATGCCTCTTATTTCCGCGAGGGTATCATCATCGGCGACAGAGACTGAATTCGTCGCGTCCGCCGCATCACCCTCAGGTAATGAAAGATGAATGATTTGTTTTCTTATAATTCTCCGATTTTAATAATCAATTTGGTTTATCATGTGATAGGCACCGTCGGAGCGAAGCCGGCAAAAAAGAAGAGAGGCCCCGTCACAGGGAAGGCTCTCGAGAAGATCGTCGGTACCTCAGGGAGGATTGTCATCTGTATTGACGGGGATGGCAACATAGTATCGGGCCGGAAGTCGAGGTCGTACTCCGGCCGCGTGAGAGCGCTCATTAGGGATAGAGTCCCTATGTTGTGGTCAGACTGGGGCGAGGTCCCGCAGGAGGTTAAGGACATGGTCCACAACGCGATGTCAGTGAGTTTACAAAATGCCTCAATAATATTATGTATTACATTGTAGATTTCTCGAAAAACTAAACTAATAAACGGTTCAATGCAAGTGTGGTTTGAGGTTCCCGAGCACCTGAAGAGCAGCTGAGCGGACGTTGTGCATGGGGGGAGGTACGTTGGGAAGTTAATGAAAAATAAAATTGTATGGGATATTAATAATATTTCTAATATTTTTGTTGTATCTGTAGGTACAAGGAGTGTAAGAACGAGTTGCGGACCCATTAGACTACGCACAGGAACGCATGTTCTGGTACCCCTGCTGAGTTCCAGTACAGAGAGTACGAGTGGCGTTGGCTTCTGACATCAAAATTCAACAACCCTCGTAAACAGGTATTTAAAAAAATTAATTAGTTAATTTGTCATTAAGTACGTGCGTTTTTAAATATTTTACTAATAGTTTAGTTTTTTCGTTGAAGGCGGTTTCCCGGGCGAACGCTCAGAACTGGCAACACAACACAAGGAACCATCGTGCCGGTTCTAGACCGTTCGCTGTCTTCATGGACGAGGCGGCCAGGGAACATCCAGAGGTCAACCAGTACGTCTATACGTACGAGAAGACATATCCTGACGCCCATGAGGATATTAAGTCATCTTACGTTTTTAAATTTTTAATTTTACTTATATATATGTCAAAATATTAATTAATAATTTTTTTTCCTATCTAATTAAGCGAAGGTGAGGGAGGCTAGTGACGAGGTGATGAGTGCTATAGTGAGGGAGACATGGCCGGACACGCAGGAGGAAGAGATGTCTGAAGCCATGTCCCTGATCGACACTTTGGATCCGACGGTTGGGGCGAGGATCATGGGCACAGCCTTCCCACCGCGAGCAAACAACTTCTACTGCCGGGGTCTAGGAAAGAAGGGTGAAGGGGTTCTGAAGACCACTCCAGAATTTCAACGAAAGGCAGCCTCGACCAGCAGCAGGACCACGACCACCAGGATGACTCAGCTGCTAAAGTCAGAACTTCAGAGACTACGGGAACAGCAAGCTGCTCATGTTGCCTATAATGCTGCGCATACAACCTATAATGCTGCGCAGACAGCCCATTATGCCGAGGTACATGCCATCCAGACTTCAAGGACTTCCGGCTCCGCCCATACCGCTACCCCAGCCACCGCAACCTCCACAACAACCTTCGCAGCAACCTCTGCAGCAGCCACCAGAAGCGGATATCAATTTAGACGATCTAGATTTTGTGTAGTTGATGAATTATATAGTTTTATGTGCTTGTTGTTGGTTATATGAAATTGTTTTGGTGTATTTTGCAGCTTGCTTGGAATGGTAATTTAGAAATTTTGGGTTTTTTTTTTATACTGGAATGGACTTATAGCTGACGAAATACGCTATAATTCGTCGGCTATAATAATGTTTAGCCGACGAATTATGGAATGTGTTGTCGGCTAAACCCTCTAAAGCCGACGAAATACGGTCTGTTTCGTCGGCTTTAGTTATTTTTTATTTTTTAATTACATACTGTAGCCGACGAATATATTAAGCGTTTCGTCGGCTAAAGATGAGAGACTAGCCAACGAGTTGTTTCGTCGGCTAAAGCTGAGAGACTAGCCGACGAGTTGTTTCGTCGGCTAAAGTCTAAGAGACTCGTTGGCTAAAGTCTGAGAGGCTAGCCGATGACAGAAGACGTCGTCAGCTAGCTATGGGACAATAGCCGACGACGGGCTATAGTTTCGTCAGCTAAAGTCATTGCCGACGACCATTTCCCGATGAAACTATAGCCGACGAATTAAGCTAACAGGCTGACGAAAATTTTTCGTCAGCTAAAGTGCTTGTCCTGGTAGTGTTATTTGATTATTAAAGCATGGTGTGTGCTATCAATCAATATTGGCATTTTGGGGATGTGAATCTGATTATTTCTGAAAGTCGATATCACTTCTACTCTTATAGATTGGCCTTCTTAATGTCGGATGTTAAGAAGCCACATATATTTTTAATGCAAATATTAACATTATTAATTTATTTATATTACATTTTAATTTTTTTAACAAAAAAAATTTAACCCAAATAGTTTTTTGGAATCCTGGCTCTGTCCCTTTAGCATGAAATTCTTGAAAGCTAGTGCACGACCATAAATTGAAGCAATGAAATCTTTGTCTCTTATTAGTCGACTCGCTTGTCATAAATATAAGGGAGGCCCCAAATATATTTTCGAAGTCAGTATTTTGTTACCCGGCCCAAACGTGGAGGTTGAGATATCGTAACCCAATTAACACCTGCCACGCTGTCCATCCTCTCCTTCCTCACCACAACCTCTCTAATACGAGTCATCTTCTCCCAGAACCCATTAGCCCTAGCTAGCTCTCAAACGACGACCAATTGACCCAAAAGACTTGGGGTTGTGCCGTTGTGGTGATCAGACGATGCCTCTGTTTCTGGAAAACCCGAAATGGAAACTACGAAGGCAAATATTGGAATGGAGAAAGACGGTGGTTCGTGGTTGTACACGAAAATGACCTATTAAGTCAGTAATACCAAGCAAATAGTATCATCCCCGAATGGCTTACAGCTTCTGGCTAGGTTGAGACAAAGATGAAACCAAGCACTCCTGGCTTCTGGTGTTCTCATTTTTATTGTATTTTGTTCTGTAATGGAATAGTGTCTATCAAATAATCAAAGCATGCATATCATGCATGGTCTACATGATGTTCAAGTTCACATGGGAATGATGGGATTGATAGTAGTCTTGGGTCGAGGCTATGAGGATCGATGCATGCATGTGTTCTTTGGTGGCGATCTTGATTGCAGCAGGCCATCTTATATTAGTAAAGGGATTGCCAAAGAGTGCATGTATGGTTTGTGAAAGCCAGTTAGAACCATGGGCGCTGCATGCCTGCATTAGCTAGGTTGGAAAGACGAGGAGGTCACTTGTGTGTGAATATATGCATATATGCATGGTAAATCTTTATTGTTTTACTGTGATGTCTTCATTTGTTCCTTGAATGTGGTAATTTTAGTTGTGATGGATCGCAGGCCACCAGAAGAACATATAATAAAGTTGAGTTAGGGTACAGATGATGTAGTCGTGGATGATTAGGATTTACGTACTATTGAAATTGAGCATAAATTGTATTCGAGGCTTGAAATTGACATGTACGGGTGGATATGTAATGACTATCTTGACATGAGTATCTTCTAATGAAATGATTATCATTTGATAAAAAAATAATTTTGGCTTAGTTCAACCTTTACAATTACCTTAATACATATATTTGAAAGATTATAGTATGTTAAATTTTTTACAGGCCAACAATTTTTTACCATTGTCAGGACTTATTTTACTATATTAATTAAAGACTCCATCATTTTACCTCTTAAAGATTTATGCGGTAACTAAGATAACTTTTCACCTGTTCTCTTTGAGGACTTATTTTCATTTAATTAAGGATTAAATTCAATTTGCCCTCTCGTGTTTTAGGTCAATAATCAGTTTGGTCCCATATCTTTTTTTTAATAACGTTGGTCCTTGTATTCTCAAATGATATCATCTAAGTCCAAAATTTGAATTCTAGTGCAAAAATGGGTGAGTTTGGTCCTTCAAAAATGAATTTTTTTATCGTTAGAATGTTTATTTGCCTTATTTGTAGGTTAAAAAGCTCAAATGTGGATTCCCATGTCAGTTTCAAGTCACCAAATAATATTATTTTTGAAGGCATATTAAAATTTTAGACTTAGTTGATGATGTTTGAGAGTACAAGGACCAACGTTATTAAAAAAAAAGATATGGGACCAAACTGATTATTGACCTAAATTACGAGAGGGCAAACTGAATTTAATCATTTAATTAATGTAATTATATGCATGTCATACATCATGAATTCTGCTGGTTTCGTCCAACGGCATGCATTTCAGAAAATTGGATAGTTCTATTTTCGTATATGCAGTAAAATATGAGACTTGTCAAAATGAAAATCTATGAGACGGAGTTAATGTTTCAAATATGCAGTAAAATATAGTTCTTCTGTTCTTACAACTAGTTATATTACAACAAGAAGCTTTAAATATATATGTATTCAGACAAACAGGCTTTGCCTTCTTATTGTACCAAATTCGGCATCAGTACTAAAGGAAAAACAAGACAAAGTGCAAACGTACAAACGCCAATACATATATATATATTTATATATATATATATATTTATATATATTTTGAAAAAGAAAAGGTCAATATTAAGACCGCTTAAACATGCAAAACACAATAATCATCATCTTATTCGCATTTGAAGTTAGGAGGGACTTCTTTCTGGCAAGCACTAAGAAGCAAGCTCAAGCTGATTGGCACGTTCAAGTTGATACCAAGAATATTGGCCTTAAGCGCAGTGCAAAGACAAAGGGCAGCCTCTGTATCAACCAAGCCTTGAAGCAGTGCACAGCAGGGACTGCTTGCTGGGGATCCAATTTGAACGTTCACAAGCCCCAGAAGGTCAGCACAAACCCCTAACTTCAACGTGTCTCTTGGGCAAGTTTCCTTAGCTGGAGTTGGTGCTATCGGTGTTGGTGTTGTTGGTGTTTTTGGTGTTTTTGGTGTTGGTGCTGGTTTTGGTGGTGGTGGGCATGCTGGTGGTTTTGGTGGTGGTTTCGGTGGTGGGGTTGCAGGTTTGCATGTACTGCAAGCACTGGAGTATGTTGAAGAGTAGAGAAGGATTGTGAAGATGAGAAGGGTTGCAGAGAGCTTGGTAGAAGAAGCCATTGCTGAAAGTGAAGTGAGATATTAATGGGTTGTTTGTGTGTTTTACTGGAGGGAGGGGGTGCCTTCTTTATAGGGAAGAAGATTGTCAAGTTTAGCAACTTGTGTTCTGAGAATGTGATTGATTGGAAGAGAGTGAAAAACAGATATGTGTGTGTGTGAATGTGTGATACTGAACCAGCTGGATTGCTGGAATTGGAAGAGAGTGAAAAACAGATATATGTGTGTGTGAATGTGTGATACTGAACCAGCTGGATTGCTGGAATTAATAAGTACGTTCTTTGTAAGTTTGTGAGTGTTGAGCAATTGAAACAATCTTATTTGGGTTCTCTTCTTAGTTGAGTAGCTAGTTATGATGCTTTAGGTCCCAAAGGAAGATATTCTCGAATCTCGGTCAGTTTCCTATATACTACCCTTTCAATACTGAAAAATCTTTACAACGAACGAAGGATGATCGATTAACCAAAGGAGGTGTGATGCAGAACGTGCTCGAGAAAGTTCTAAAACTCAAACCCTATAGAAAGAAAGACTATGAACTTCCATAAACCTAACAAGTATTTAAATTTTAAGGATATAAACGAAGTTCCTTGTTGATTCTTTATGTGAGTATATAGCGAAGGATGTATACATAGGACTTTGATATATATACTTCGTTGATTTCCGTAGGCATAGCTGAATTCATAGATGATCGAATAATTAATTCCAGGTTAGCCGAAAGATTAAAACATATATATCCTTAATAATTTACTTATAGGTTACTAATATACAGCATGCATGTCCAAAAATACTCACTAGTACGCAAAACTTTCAGATATTTTTAGAGATTTTTAACAAACGACCATTCAGTTAAGAATATGGATCATTATTGTGTGTTTTGTGTGATTCATTGTGTGATCAAAAAATGGATCATTAAGAATATGCTCATTTAGTACTATCCTGATAGAATATCGATGTAAATACACTTGCGATAAAATAGATTCGATCTTAACAAAATATACGGTAAAACTATAGGTAATTTAACGTGACACAAGCATATCCAAATAGATAAGATCTTTACACCGATATATCAACATCATATTACTCATACATAATCAGTATGTGTACCGTGACTTTTCCGGCAGAACACACCATGTGGAGCTCACCGAGCATGATATGTAACACCCGAAAAGGAAACTACGAGTGCCAATATATATTGGACTGAAATGAGTGAAATCAAATTAGAGGAATCAATAAGGAGCAACAGCAACACCAGTTTTGGTGCTTGTACAAGGAAAATGACGTACTAATAAGTCGGTAATACAAAGCAAAGTGCACTGGGGTATTAACACTTATGGCTTACAGCTCTGTGACAAAGATGAAGGTAGGCACCTTTTGGCTTCTGGTGTTCTCATTTTCTTTCTTGTATTTTGTTCTGTTATGAGTTAGTCTAACAAATACGGGAAAGCAATGGGGTGTAGATGCTGTTAAGGCTCACATGGGATTTGCTAAAGTGTCGGGGGAAGGGAACTAAAGAGGCAAAAGAGCTAGGTCATATGTACAACGAGTGATCCAGATTCAGGTTCAGTGAATTTGGTGAGATTTTAATTACATTTGGAGGAAAATACTTGAAAATCACACACTTAGTACTAATATTTACTCCTTACTAGGCGAAATTCGATACATAAGGGATTTTGTTGGATCCGGTATAAGTATATCAGACAGTTATAAATCAAAACAAATTATGACCTTTATAACTTGATCTACAAATTGCCCTAATTCTAGCCACATGCGCACCCGTTCGAGTCCTTTCACATGTGTAGACCATTAGCACAACTGGTTATATAGTGAAGATCAATCTAATCAAGCTACCGAAGATTTGGAGTGAACCAAATAGGTCGAGTATGTAATTGAGTACTAAAACAATCCTTGGGGAAATTAGCAAGAGTGGTCTGATCTTCTTGTCTGTTAGTGAAAACACTCCACAATCAAGTTCTCGCGTCGGTAATGCTTCTAAAAATACCATTGAGAAATTATAAGAGGCTGATGAAGATAAACAAGGATTATCAAAAGCAAAATAGATGCAGTTTTCAAGTTTCTATTCTTGAAGATCATAATCGTTGACAGATATGAATTTGTTTACGGCCTCACTCACAAACTAAATTCGATCTCCAAGGTCGAAAATCTATACCCATTGAGGATGACCTTGAGTATCATAGTTAAGTTTGAACACTCGGAATCCTTTTGTCTTGGGGTGGAATTTCAAAATTATTATCTCCTATGATATGAGACCAAGGAATTGCTGGATCTTTGTCCAATTCAAATCTGTTCTCGCGAAAAATCATGAACAATTCCTTTGATGTGGAATCTTTTGCTAGATGAATGTTTTCACATCTAATATGTTCATACACTCCAATGCGCGATGAGAGATGACTCGCTTGATGCAATGGAAATGGAATGGGATGAAGCATAAGCTCAACCTTATATGTCGGAGCGCCGCCGCCTTGAGTTATGTCAAACACCACTGGAAACATATAAGCATGCAAGGTTCCGGCATATAACTTGCCATCAATTATTTCGATATCTACAAAATTGAGCTCCCGTACCAACTCTTAGTCAATGAGAGTCCATGATTTTTCACAAGGTCTTCAAAAGGCCAAACGACCATTTGAACAGAGTCCAGCCGCAACACAATTCGAGCTTGTTGGTGCATTTGAAATTACCTTGCGAAAGAATGGGAAGCTTGATTGCTGTTAGGGCATGGAATGGTGGATTGTACGAAGGGAGATCGATTCGGGCACCTGACATTGGATTGAAAGAAGAAGTTGACAATATGAATGTTACTGACAGGAATCAGTGTTTATTGAATTGAAAAGCAGAGAAACGTAAAGGAAAACGGAGAGAAAGCTTCTACATCTTTGTATTTGTTGATTGATATGTGAACAGTACATTGAAGGATATTTATAGGTAGGGATAATAAGAAAGACTTACATTGCTAACACCCTCCCTCAACCATATGCTTGGTTACAAGCATAATGGTTGGACCAAAATACACAATCAATGCAAGCACAATTACATGATGCAGGCTACATTACAAAGATAGAATCCCCAAATCTAAAAACCAATAACTTGATATCATAAAATAGCATCCATCTTCACAATCGGCTGATAAGAGGAGAGATAGCTTGCTGTTAAATCGCAGTTCACATGGACACAGCAATGGCAGTAGTGCAGCAGCCAAACCACAATATGAGGAAAAACTGAAAATTCTTACACTGAAATTTTTGTTTGATAAGTTGGCTTTGCAAACTAAAAAACTAAGGGTCTGCATATGACTGGCATAGACATTTGGAAATTCACTTGCACTCTACCATCATCCATGTAAAATCTGCAACCATCTAGAAATTTGGCCTTAACTAAACGGCATATGCACTCTTTATATAACTAACAACACCAAAGCAACTCATCTCTACCTCATATTTGCATAACTTCATCTCTACTTGGCATTAGAAGATACAATTTAACATCATCATCCAAACACCGTAGCAGCAATATGACAAAGGCAGTAATCTTGCCAATTTCATCATCACTAGAACAACATACCAATACATTTGAATACCATCTCCCAAATTGGCAGAACTAGCACTCAATCCTATAAATTTTCAAACCACAATCCAACTTGCTAGCCTTAATTTTAAAAATTTTATTCCCACTAATAAAATCAGATTTTAAAACTCTCAAGAATCAACTTAAACAGCAGAAAGACAATTATACCCTTAATGAATTAAATGAACTACAATAGACCATTATATATAATATAGTTTATTATAAAATAAAGTTTCTATGACTAGATTCCCACTACCAATGACCATTGACCAGGCTTTGGGGCCGTTGACTGGACTCCGACGACTGTTAACCGGGCTCTGGCGATCGTTGACCAGGTTCCGACGACCGTTGACCGGACTCCGAAAAAAGCTAGGGGATCTATTGGGGGCAGTAGGAGGTCTATACGGGGGTCTACTGGGGGCAGTAAGGGGTCTGTTCAGGGGTCTACTAGGAGCAGTATGAGGGTTTACTAGGGGCAGTAGGAGCAGACGACATGCATTTTCTCTACCGTCAAACCCCTCACCAACAACAACAACCAAACCAATATATTTTGCTATGTCGCATTCAACACAAAACAACCAATATATGCTCTGCAAACAAAAAATCCATCAACATTAACAATGAATAGAACAAATATTGTCACTTCTAGGACAAATACACTCTCCACCCAAAGTCCACTACTGAGATGCAGCAGCAAAATGGAACAAGATAGTAACTAACGTCCAATCAGATCTCGAAAAATTACAAAATGTACTGGAAAGCCGCAATTGGCTTAACCTTCGCTTTGCTCCTTCTCATCTCCTACTCCATCTTCATCGGCACCGTTTGTTTGCGATCCTACTTCATCCCTCTCCTTAAATCCTCACAGTTGGCTCCTCAGTCGCTATGAGCCACCAGCCCGCCGCTCAAGGTGTTCATGTACGATCTGCCACGGCGGTTCAACGTCAGGATACTGAACCGGAAGAGCGCGGAGGAGGCGCCAATGACGGCAAAGGAGTGGCCGCCATGACTGAGGAACTCTGGGCTGAAGAAGCAGCACAGTGTGGAGTCAGCGGAGGGAGACATCGGCGGAGTGGAGCGAATCTGGGAGATCCAGTTGATTCTGTGAGATTTGGAGTTGCTAATTAGCGAGTCTCGAATTTGGCCTAGGGCTCCGGGTTTGAGGAACTTGAGGAACGGTGAGGATCGGTTGGGTGAGGAGCGGTGGGAGGTGATTCTTACGCGGCGGTTCATGGCTGTGTGTGTGTGTGAGAGAGAGAGAGAGAGATGAATGTCAGAGGTCCAATGACAGAATATCAGACGAGAGAATAGAGGGAGATATTAGATGAGGGTAGTTTGGTCTAGAAAAAAACACTAAAAGTCAAAAAATTTGTTAGTGAAAATAGATCTGTAAGTGCACGTTTGTTATGCAGGAGTATTCTAGACCTCCTTAAATCTTAATATTGTCCTCGACTCGTGAGAGTGAGCTTAAGATGCACTAATTTTGTGCAATGTTTGGTGGCGTGAAGGACTAAACCTCTGGTTCTAGCTTGTTTCTGTTTTATATGTATTCTGGAGAAAAGAGAAAGGAAGCCCGTGAATATGGCTAGCTTCCATTAATCATCATCTTCATGGAAAAATTTGATCTCCCACTCCAACTAATGACACAACAAACCACAGTACCTCAATTTCTAATTCACTTCTAAAATTGACTAAATTCCAACACCACCACATTTTACAACAAAATTAAGACCATAACTTGCAACTTCATTCGAAACCCGCGTACCTCTTCGTCCTTGTTCATCATATGCATGCTATACTTAGATCTAGATCGATCAAAGTCGGCAAATTTCTGCTTGCCCATCAATTATTGTCAATACCCAAAATTTGGATGAATCAAATCCAACAAAATCTTGTGAACCCATTACTGGTTGAGTTTGACAGTGGGTATCTCCCAGATTAGATACACACAGTACCCAAAGAACAAAGATACACTGGCCACTGAAATCTTGTGATGGACAAGCAAGATGTAAGAGAGAAAGAAGAAGATAGAGACTTATGAGAATGGAGGATGAGACTTATGAGAGAAAGGAGGTGTTATCTTGAGACACCAAATATGAGTACCCAGAATAGCACCCTTAAGGAGGTTGAAAAGAGAAAACGGTGTTAGCTAGGCCCATTAATATTTGCACCGCTTCCCACCAAACATGGGCCAAACATACTAACAGCTCTTATATAAGGTAGTACCACCTAATACTGTCAAACAAACAAGCATTAAGAGTTTATGAGTTTATGAGAATTTTAGAATTTGTTTTTGTTAGTGAGAAAAAATTCTCCAAATCTAGGAGAGAATTTTCCCGAAAACAAAATCATAAACTGCTTCGTCACCTTTTGTTTTGGTTGACGGCATATATAAACTTGGATAAAAGACAAAAAGGAAAACTGATGATCTCAAGCATAATAGCCAAATCAGAGAGAGAATCCATGAATCAAAGTGATATAATCACCAAACTGAGAGATAGAACCCAAATTTGCTGTGTATTCTGCATAGAATCAAGAGATTATCCAATTGAATATTACCAAATACTGAAGATGTTGAGGCTAGCTGTGTGAGATACCCAAGTCCATATACTCTGCAACAAATCACCCTAGAAAATAGAAGCTCACAATATTCACCCATGACACCTATCTCTCCCATCTCAAATTCCTCATCAAATATGGAAACATCCTCCAACACAACCACAACTAGCACATAGATCCATATAACCAATTTATAATCCAACTTGCCAAGTCAATTCACCAGGCCAAAACAAAAATATTAAACTGCTTCATCACCTTTTCTTTTTGGTTGATGGCACACACAAACTTAAACTTTGATAAAAGAAAAAAAAAATGGTAAATTGATGATATTGACAGAGCAAACTAGACCAAAGACTAATTCCACGAATCTAGTGATAGGTATGAAAAATTGGGAAGATATTAACAATTCTATTGAAAATTTGATGCAAGATGTAGGACAGAGTGACTTGTCAATGCACAAAACGAAACCCATGGAATCCAAAATGGATATCTGCTAGGATCTGAATCCTAACGAGAGAGCAAGGAGAGAAGGGAAGAAGAGAATCGGGGAAGAAGAAAACTAAATTGTATTCATAATCGATCCTCTCTGTGAAGGACAAACCTTACACATATAAGCAGTCTTATCCTGACTCACACGTGCCACACATGTAGCCACTTAGGTTTAAAACAACTAATTAAGCTTAATTAACATAACTGAGAATTAGAACTGATCAGCTAAGTCAACTCATTTCATAACAATCCTGCCGGCTTCACAACAAGCTTGTCCTCAAGCTGCTTCAAAATCTGGGAACCTGTGCATAATCTCAGTAGCCTCCTCCCAAGTAGCTTCTTCAACACCAGCATCCATCCACTAGATTAACCACTTGGTGACTGGTAAGTTGCCTTTCTTGTAAATCTTTCTATCCAAAATGCAAGCTGGATACCATATGGGATTGTGAGGGTCAATGGTAGGTGGAAAATGTGCAGCAACCACCACATTGTCTCCCACTTTTTTCTTGAGTAAGGACACATGAAACACATTGTGAACTTTGGCAGAAGGTGGCAGTTTCAACCTATAAGCAACTTGACCAATCTTTTCCTCAATCTGGTATGGCCCATAATATCTTGGAGAGAGCTTGTGATTATCCCTTTTCTTAACTGATTGTTGTTTATAGGGCTGCAATTTCAAGTACACCCAATCACCTACTTCAAAGGTTCTTTTAGTATGATGCCTGTCATAGAAAATCTTCATCCGAGCTTAAGCAATTTCCAGGTTTCTTTTCAGCACAGCTATAAGCTCATCTCTGGACTGCAGCTGAGCATCCACAGACTAGACTGCAGTAGACCCTGGTGTATAAGTTTGCACTGGTTGTGGCTCATAACCATATAAAGCCTTGAAAGGAGACATACCAATTGCAGAGTGGAAGGCAGTATTGTACCAGTACTCAGCCCAAGGAAGTGCTTCAACCCAAGCTTTTGGCTTTTCACCCACCACACACCTTAAATACTATTCAAGAGTCCTATTTAAGTTTTCAGTTTGACCATCAAACTGGAGATGGTAAGCTGAACTCTTATTTAAGGCAGTCCCTTGTTCCTTGAAAAATGTTGTCCAAAACAAACTCATGAAAACAGGATCTCTATTTGAAATTATTGCCTCAAGTAACCCATGCAATTTGAAGATGTGCTCAATGAAAAGTTGTACCACCATTGGAGCTGTATAAGGGTGGGACAAAGCTATGAAATGAGCATATTTAGTCATCCTATCCACAACTACCAAGATAACTGATTTTGCATTCACTGGTGGAAGACCCTCCACAAAATCCATTGAGATGTTACTCCAAGCTTTATCAGGGATTATGTTGGGCTGAAGAAGACCAGGAGGGTTTATGGTCTCATAATGATTCTGTTGACAAGTGTGACAGCAGCTAACAAAGGTTTTGATATCCTTGTGCAGACCAGGCCATGCAAAGGACCTTCAGATTCTTTTTTCAGTCCTATGTACTCCAGCATGTCCACCCTCAAAGCCACAATGGAATTCCCCAATGATCTTGTCTCTCCAATTATCATACTGAGGAACAAATAACTTGTGCTTGTAATGAAGTTGATCATTCACTAAAGCATACTTGGAATCAGTGCAAGCATTTCTCTCTAACTGATTAATCAATTTTGTAGCCTCACTATCCAACTTACAAGCAGCTTGCATATCAAGAACATATTGATGGATGGGCCTAGAAATACCTGAAAGTGCATTTAAGCAACTGTATTTGGAGACAGTATCAGCTGTAGTCGAGCTCAACTCCTCCCTCCTCGAGAGTGCATCAGCAACTGAATTATTCTTTCCAGCTTTGTAATGAATAGAGTAGTCATACCCAGCTAATTTTAATAACCATTTATGTTGGGAAGGAGTGGATATTTTCTGGTCCAAAAAATGCTGGATAGTTCTATGATCAGTAAAAATTTTGAAATGATTCCCAAGAAGGTAAGGCCTCCAATGCTGCACAGCAAACACTACAGCTAGCATCTCTTTATCATACATTGAGAGGGCAACATGTCTTGGTGCCAAAGCTTTGCTCAGAAAGCAATTGGATGACCATCCTGTGATAATACAGCCCCTATTCCAATTCCTGATGCATCACATTCCACAACAAACTACTTTGAAAAATCAGGAAGGGCCAAAACAGGTGTAGTCATCAAAGCATGCTTTAAATCTTCAAAGGTCTGCTCAGACAGTGGTGTCCACTTGAACCCTCCTATCTTTAACATGTCTGTTAAGGGCTTTGCAATAATTCCAAAATGCCTCACATACTTCCTGTAATATCCTGCAAGTCCTAAGAATCCCCGGAGACCCTTCAAGGTGGCAGGTTTAGCCCAAGTTCTGATGCACTCAATCTTAGAAGGATCAACAGCTACACCTTGCTCACTGATCACATGCCCTAGGTACTCAACTTGTGTCACCCAAAACTGCACTTGCTTTGTTTAACTTTAAACTCATGCTGTTGCAATCTTCGAAACAACTGCTCCAAATGCACCAAGTGACTTTTTAAGGATGGACTAAAAACCAAGATATCATCAAAAAAGACCAAAACAGATCTCCTCAGCAGATCCCTCAACACATCATTCATCTCTGATTGAAATGTTGAAGGAGCATTAGTTAACCCAAAAGGCATGACCAAGAATTCATAATGGCCATTGTGAGTTCTAAATGCAGTTTTACTAATATCAGCTTCACACATCTGAATCTGATGATAACCGGACCTTAAGTCCAACTTGGTAAAGATTGTAGAACCCTGCACCTCATCCAAGAGCTCATCTACTACTGGTATCGGATATTTATCCTTAATGGTGGCTGCATTAAGAGCTATGTAATCTATACACATCCTCCAGGTTCCATCCTTTTTCTTAACCAACAACACTGGAGAAGAGTATGGACTCTTACTTGGTCTAATCACTCCAGCTTCCAACAGTTCCTGCACAATTTTCTCAATTTCAGCCTTTTGAAAATGAGGATATCTATATGGCCTCACACTTATTGGAGGAGTGTTTGGCACTAATTCAATACGGTGGTCATGTTGTCTTCTAGGTGGCAATGAGGATGGTACAGCAAACAAGTCAGCATATTTCTGAATTAACTCAGAAATCTCAGGAATAGAGCATTGCACAGGGTGTGGTGGTGTTAGCTGAGCTTATTGAACCCGAATGAGCATGGCTTCTTTCTCCTTCTTCAACAGGCGAGTCATTGCCTTACAACTTATAACAGTTGCTTTGGCAGAAGTTTCACCCTGCAACAGATGTTCTTGCCCTCCCACAGAAAACTTCATCCTCATTGTTTTAAAATTCCACAGAATATCCCCAAGTGATCTCAACCACCCAGCTCCCAACACTATCTTGCATCCAGTTATAGGTAAGACATAAAAATCCCCAAAAAATTCATATCCTTATAGGTTGAGATGTGAACTCACTTCACCTTTGGTTTGCATTTTGGCACCACTAGCCAATATCACATTAAGAGGAGCAAAGTAATGAATCAAAGATTTTGTACCTTTCAACAGATGGGGATGAATGAAGTTGTGAGTTGCTCCCGAATCAATAAGCACGTGAACTTGTTTGCTCCCACATTTCCCTTTCAGCTGCATAGTTTGACTAGTTGAGCTGTCATCTAATTAAAGGTTCATCCAAATCAATGGTAGGGGAGGCTCGAGCTAAAATTGATACCACTAGCATAGCCTGCAATCTAATTAAAGGTTCATCCAAATCAATGGTAGGGGGAGGCTCAGTTGGATTATTTGGGGTTAAC
The DNA here is from genome assembly GCA_010134655.1 of Fragaria nilgerrensis. Classification (NCBI taxonomy): domain Eukaryota; kingdom Viridiplantae; phylum Streptophyta; class Magnoliopsida; order Rosales; family Rosaceae; genus Fragaria; species Fragaria nilgerrensis. The sequence goes on along the minus strand of CM020978.1, from coordinate 27,092,016 downwards.
AAATGGACTTCATCATCAAAATTGATAAGTTCAATATCATCAGGAACTATCTCCATGCTCATAAGTTGGCCCTTCTTCCTACAATTGTGTCCTGGTACATAGGGAGCATCACAAAAGTAACATTGCTTCCTGGCCCTTTTGGCTTCAAACTCGGAATCAGTTAACTTAACCCTCACATCTTTGTTATGTGTTGCAGCTTGCAGGGATCTGGTTGGACCAAGGGAGGTAGAATTAACACCCCTAATTACATTGGATACAGGTTGGACAGATTTATGAACCTGGCTGTAAGAATTTAGACTAAATGCAGGTTTAATAAATTGAGGTGGCCTTGCACTATGTCTGAGGTTAGCATTTCTCCTTTCGTAAACTCTAGCTAGTTCACATGCTTCATAAAGAGATCGAGGTTTTAGAGCTTGAACATCAGCTCTTATATCCTATCTTAGTCCTCCAATGAAAAAATACACCAAAACTTCCTGAGATATTCCAGGTGTCCTTCTAGACAGCTTGGTAAACTGCTCCATAAACTGCTCAACACTTCTAGTTTGATTCATTCTAACTAAAGCTGCATGACACTCAGCCCTATTGTAACTGCTAAACTCCCTCATCAGCAAATCAGCCAAACCTTGCCAGGTAGGTGGGAATTCATGTCTAAACATATACCAGCGATCTGAAGCCTTGTCAGTCAAATGCATTGAAGCAATTGATAATTTTCTCTCCTCAGGAATTTGGTAAAATTCAAAAAACTGCTCACATTTGTTGAGCCACTCCACTAGATCCCCTCCTCCATAATTCCCAAAATCCAGTCGCATCTGTTTCATTGTAGGTAAGTTGGGATCTAGATAAGACTGACCTGAGTTATAGGAATGGTAGTGATTCTGGTTAGGAGGGTTTTGAAAATAAGACTGAGAAGAGGTGTTTATGCTAGCTTTTGGTGACAAAGGATGAGAGGTGGTTGTGGTGGAAAAAGTTAGGTCTATACTGAAATTCCGAGCTGCAGTAGTGGTGACAAATGTCTGCTGGTGAATGTAATTTGGAGTAGTGGAATGAGATGGAAAACTCGAGCTAAAATTGATACCACTAGCAGTGTATGGGCCAGAATAGTTCATGGCAAACATGTCATGTGAGTTATGAACAACACTAGGAATACCATTAGTGTGATATAGAGGAAATGACTGTGTCAATCCAAGGGATGGTGGAGCTCCCAACACAGAGTTACCTACACCCATCTGTGGTTGAGACATATCAACTTGTTGAAAACCTGCAGTACTACTACCACTTTTAGCTCCTAAAACCATAGTCATGTTCTCAGAGGTATTAGCACCACTAACCATCACAGTACTAATACCTAGACCCAAAATAGGGTTTTGCCGAGCAGATAAAGGAGGCAAGGACATGAACACATCATTAGCACCAGATCTAGGTTTAAAGGGTTAGAGGAAGTGTTGTTACCCTCGGATCTAACCAAAACCGTAGAAGAAGAATTCTCTGACATACTCATGCCATGAGTGGGCGCTGGCACAGATCCAAAACGTACTGAACCATCAAGTTGTGCAATAGCAGCCGCTCCGGATTTTGCTAAAACAAGGTGGTTGCCCTCAAGTCTTAAGGATGACATATGCCTCTGAAATTGTTCTGCAAGCATACTCTGGTAACTCAACAGGTTAGCATCTAGAGATTTCTGGAAAGAAGCTTGCGATTCCTCAAAACGAGCTGCAGTAGCCTCTTTGTGAGCTTGAAACTCAAATTCCAGGTGTGATAATTCACCCGAAACCGGAGGATCAGTGGAAGACGACTTTCCAACCGTCTTCGTCGATTTCCCAGCCATGATCGACAAAGCTTTGATACCACTTGTTAGGATCTGAGTCCTAACGAGAGAGCAAGGAGAGAAGGGAAGAAGAGAATCGGGGAAGAAGAAAACTAAATTGTATTCATAATCGATCCTCTCTGTGAAGGACAAACCTTACACATATAAGCAGCCTTATCAGTGATCCTCACACGTGCCACACATGTAGCCACTTAGGTTTAAAACAACTAACTAAGCTTAATTAACATAACTGAGAATTAGAACTAATCAGCTAAGTCAACTCATTTCATAACAATATCAGTGAGCAATAGCTTCAAACCATCATCAATATTCAGTTATTCACCCACAGAGAAACATCTGTCCCATCCATCCTCAAATCACCACCACTCATATACCCAAAGCTTGCTAAACAGTTTTCCTAGCAAGATTAAACAGAGACAAAGATGACGATATACCAGAGTGAATATGGAGAAAGAGAATCCAAATCTGAAAATTGAAGTCGGCGCGATCAAAGACGACGGAAGACCGAGCGGCGGTGATTATGTCGAGATGAGGACTACTCGGCTTCGATTCTAGAAGGATAAGAGGCAGCCGCGCCATGAGACTCCGATTCGAGGCATCGATGTAAGAGGAAGCGAATCACATATAAAGCTAGGGTTTTGAAATTTTAGGAAAAAAACTACATCTGAGAAAACTAAAGTGCGGAAGCGGAAGAAGATAAACATAAGCCACAAGACACGAAATCAGGCACCATGGACTCTGATACCATGATAGGAATCAGTGTTTATTGAATTGAAAAGCAGAGAAACGTAAAGGAAAACGGAGAGAAAGCTTGAGACTACATCTTTGTATTTGTTGATTGATATGTGAACAGTACATTGAAGGATATTTATAGGTAGGGATAATAAGAGAAAGACTTACATTGCTAACAGTTACTAGTAGATATTTGGTTGAATAATGAGTAGAACGACGTCCTAGAGTTCATAAACTCTTCAGGACGCCACAATACATTGTCAACCATAATCAGCCACCCCTCAATCGATCCAACACAATTCCGTCTTCTCATAAGTGGGGGACACAATTTGTAAAATCTTTCTTCACTCAAACTGAAAAAGCTGTGATCTTCGACGATGAAAGGGTGAGAATGGAGCATAAGCCATGGAATCTGAGGTGGTTCTTCAAAATGTGTTTCACCTAACATTACTTTATCACGATGGCTCGCCAGAAACGACATATTGCATGAAATCTGATGTGATCTAATGGTGTGTGGATCCTTTGTTGAATCAGTGACATGATATCTTCTGGCAATTATATAGACCACCTGTTGCAAATCTCTTTTTCGGAATTGTAGAACATCTGACTATGCAATTTTAGACATATTTTAAACATTGTATTACTGATCATCTGCTTGCAGCGTAACATGAACATTAACATGAGGCGATAGTAGTGTGCAAATAGTGTGCAAATATGACCTGAAAAATTCTCTTGGCGACTTGAAGCCAATCTTATCCTGGTTTGCATAGACATCGTCCAACTTCTTTGTTGGTGACGGCACGCGCGGTGGAGGCTAGAGGAGGGATAAAGTTATAGAGATCCGAATTTTAAGTTGAGTAGAGGTGACGGTGGCATGGGGCGGTGGCATGGGTTGGTCTGCTGTCACACCCTAACTCGAGGAAAGGTCTAACCTCGAATTAAGGCATGAATCGCACTCTAATTACAGACAGTTGAATATTCATAATTAAAATGAGTTAGATATCATAACATGACGTAAGAAACAACAACCTTCGTACCTTTATTTAGATTACACATGCTTAATTAAAGCGTTTACAAACAAATTAGAATAGCGTTTCTTTCAAAACGTCCATTCTTTATTCATGTCATACTTACAAAAGAAAAACTTGAAAGCTTTAGTTTAGAATAGGGGTGAGCGACACTCACTAAGGCTAGTAACATGAGATTATATACGAGTCAAAACAAATAAACATGACATATTGAAAATGCATGGATGCAATATAAACTCAACTCTCATCCCACACCTCACATCACCCTCAAATACAATTTTCTTATTTGTTAGTCGTCTTGTTATACTCATGGTATCCCGATCCACAACTCGATAAGACCGTTTTATCGATGTCTGCCATCAAATAGGCATACTTTCCCGGTTCTGTGCATGAGTAGGCTAATCATGGATCCTGAGGACGACACATGAAGAAACTTAGCTACACAAAAAAGTTTTCTAAGAGGAAAGTCTCATATATTCCCGACTCTCATTCTCCTTTCCACTTCCAATCTCACTTATTTCCCACAACATCATGTAATATAAATTCAAAATAAAATCACATGCTTTCAAATATACATGTCATAATCAATTCAACATCTCAATATCATCAACATTTAATTTGAACAATGTCACACAACTCAATGTCAAACAATTCAATCTCAAATAACTTAAACAATAGCCACACATACAACTCATACAACAGCACAATAAAAAACAAACACCCCATCAAACTCTACCTCGATTTGTACTGCACAATCTCGAGCTCAAACTTCACTCCTTAAACTTGTGGATCACCAAAAACGTCTCCGGAACCTTACCAATGAGGTAAAGTACGTACAAAGAATTAAAAACTTGAATTATATTAGTACTATATTACAAGTAACAATTGTCATATAAAAAACTATACTACTCCAAAATTTATACTACACAATACTCAAAAGTTGTTTACAAAGTTACTGAAAATAATGAACTCAGCTGATACCAAAATAAATTGGTTAAAGCAAAATTCAGTTTCAACCTAGTGTTAAAACAGTGAGAAAGAGGTTATGTTTGGCTTCCCTTATTACATACTCAAATCCAACAAATTTTCTAAACCAAAGCCTATTTTAAAGATGGGATGACAAGCTTTAAGTACATAGCTTAAGTTTTGTAAACAAAGCCCTGGACAAGAAGTTATGATCTCTCAAAGTTGTTGTACAAAACTGAAAACCCAACAAATTCAGCTTTTGGCTGAATTTGTTACTGTATTTGGCAGGTTATTTGACACACTAAATGTTAACCAAATCCTGTGAAATTTAGCGTGCACAAAGATGAATATATGACACAACCAGGACAAGTACTTTAGCCGACGAAAAAGTTTCGTCGGCCTGTTAGTTTAATTCGTCGGCTAAGATCTTAGTCGACGAGCCTTCGTCGGCTATGGTTTTGTCAGGAAAGGGCCGTCGGCAATGACTTTAGCCGACGAAACTAGAAGACGTCGTCGACTATTGTCTAAGACTTTAGCCGATGAAACATTTATTCGTCGGCTAAAGTATGTCATAAAAAATTTAAAAAAATAACTATAGCCGACGAAACATTTATTCGTCGGCTAAACTATGTAATAAAAAATTTAAAAAAATAACTATAGCCGATGAAATATAGTCTGTTTCGTCGGCTGTAGAAGTATTTAGCCAACGAAACATGCCATAATTCGTCGGCTAAACCTTATAAAAAAATAAAAAATACTATAGCCGACGAATATCTTCGGCTAAAGTATTTAAATATCGTCGGCTAAAGTTGCTGGTTTTTGAAAAAAAAAACTGCAGAAACTTTCGGCCACCTCCAATCACCACCAAAATTTGATAGAATCTTCCTCTCAATATTTGAACAACTTTCTAGAAGAAGTCCAAGCCCAATTCTAAGCCTAAACAGGTCAATTGAATCAAAATATAAAAATCTCCAATTTTAAACCCTAAAAACTTCAAATCTTCGATTCTCCTCACACACACCGAATCGAGCTACCAAATTCTAAGGGAATGTAGTACTAATCAAACTCAACTTATCCATATATAAAACTCACCAAATGGTGACCTAAGGAATGAGAAATTCGATCGACACTGAATCCGAACCGGCGGAGTTTTGGAGCTCGATTTATCCCTCACGGCGGCGCCACTCGATGCACCACCTGTCCAGCAATGAAGTAGAGACAACGGCGAAGCTTTTGGGACAAGTGTGACGGTCTCTGGTGGCTTGACGGCGGAGCTAGGCCGAGAAGAAAATCCGGCAGACGAAACTTTTTCTGATTTTCTTATCATCCACCTCTGGTAAAACTCCTATATAAAGAACTTTACCGATGAAATTCTTTATTTTCGTCAGCTAAACTCCTTTGAAAATTTTGGTTGACCGCCAAAAAATTTGATAATTTTCCCCCAAATTTGGTTTGCCGATAAATTTTTTTTCGACTTTAGCCGACGACTTTTTATATATTTTCATCGGCTAAAGTCATTTGAAAATTTTTCTCCTAATTTGGTTTACCGCCAAACAATTTTTGACCTTAGCCGACGACTTTTTAATATCCCGTTGGCTAAAGTCTATAAATTCACGAAAACGCTCATATCTCTTTCTATATTACGTAGTTTGGTCAAACCTTCCACACAAAAAACTTTTATGTAGATGAGACGCAACCGCCTATATAAAAATTTTGAGACATTTACCTTCCGACGATATGGCTCCCCATAGGGAATAATAACGGCAAATAGGGTTGACCGCTACTATCGGCACCGAGACGTTACCCGATTTAAGTGATTTTGAATCATAGCCGTATTTCACCATTTTAAACACATCTTATTTCACGATATTTTTGATAATTTTGCTTTCTATGTAGAGTTGGTTCACAAATTTGTATAACCTACTAAACAAGTTATACAACATTAGTACACACGTTGTGATTCCGATGACTAAAATTCACAAACCAAAATTCGACCGTCAGATATGATAATTATGACGAAATATTTCTATGGTAAAAAATTCAACTGGATCCGACAACGTTAAGGGCTCGATCGAAACGGTCAACCATAATCCATCGTCACTTATCACACGAAAACGTTCATATCTCCCTCTATATTACATAGTTTGGTCAAACCTTCCACACAAAAAACTCTCACGTAGATGAGACGCAATGGTCCATATAAAAATTTTGAGACATTTACCTTCCGACGATAGGGCTCCCCATAAAGAATAATAATAGTAAATAGGGTTGACCGCTACTATCGGCACTGAGACATTACCCGGTTTACGTGATTTTTGAACCATAGCCGTATTTCACCATTCTGAACACATCTTATTTCACAAGATTTTTGATAATTTTGTTTCACAAGTTGTATAACCTACTAAATAAGTTATACAACATTAGTAGACACAACGTGATTCCGATGACTAAAATTCATAAACCAAAATTCAACCATCAGATATGATCATTATGACGAAAGATGTCTATGGTAAAAAATTCAACTGGATTCGACAATGTTAAGGGCTCGATCGAAACAGTCAACTTTAATCGAAAATAAGAAAACTGCATTTTGAAGCCCTAAACGGACTCGGATGGCCAAAAAGGCCAATATATTATGGCAACGCCATGTGTTTGACTCGTGGGCCGTTACGCTTACGGAAAAGTATCACAATAGTCAATCGGACACCGAATGCCAAATCTGCAGCATACCGGGTTTCGACTGTTCTACATCAGAGACGTTACCTGATTTACGTGATTTTTGAACCAGTTGGTTATATAACATTTTAGTTTTTTTAGCTGACCTTTTTTTATTTACCAGAAGAAAGGCTTTAGCCGACGAAAAAAAAAAACCAGGCCGACGAAGCATTTTTTCGTCGACGACATTTTCATTCGTCGGCTAACTAAAATTTTCGTCGGCTATGGTAAACTTTAGCCGACGAAAAAAAAACGTCGTCGGCTAAAGATTTATTTCGTCGGCCATAGTCTGTGAACTTTAGCCGACGAAATATTTAAAAGTTTAGCCGACGAAATTAATATGTCGTCGGCTAAAGTGCTTTATATCTGCGATCTGGACAGCAGCAGCTCATCTGGGAAAAAAAAAAACGGGAGAAGAAAAAACGGGAGAAAACGTTTGGGTGTTGTCGAAATCTGTCCATAATTAGTTTGTGGAGCCATATATAGGTACGTATATGTATATATATGTTGATTAATTGAGTTTTATTTGAGTTTATCGATTTTGATTATGATTGAGTTTATTGATTTTGATTATGATTGAATTGATTAATTTGAGTACGTTGGATGTATATATATATATGTGTTGATCGATTGGTTGATGATTTGAATTGATAATATATATGAATTAATTTGTTGTTAATAAATATTAGTAGATATATATGTTATTAATTAATTTATATTATATATTATTGTGTTGATATGGTACGGTATGAAGTTGTTGTTAATTATTTGTGTTAAATATAATTAATTGTATTAATTGTGTATATATTGTTGTTAATTAATTTGTGTTAATATATATATTATTGTGTTAATATGATATGTGTGTGTGTTAATTAATTAGTTATTAATTAGTTGTACGTAGTACGTAGAATATATACTAAATGAATTGAGATTTTATATATGGCATGAAATTTCATCATTAATAATTAACTAGCAGCGTTATAAATATATATTTTGTTATATTTCAGGATATGGATAAGAGTTGGATTTCGCTTCCAAAATGGGACAAAAGATACGGTGCAGGAGTTATGAGTTTTTAAAATATGCGTTGGCTAATGCTAACGGGAATACAATTTTCTATTGCCGTGCACGAAATGTCAGTGTCGCAGCGATATGCATCGATTTCCCATTGACAAAGTATGGCAGCACCTGAGGAGTAACGGGTTTTGGGGGAGAAGTACACATGTTGGTTATATCACGGTGAAACATCATCAGGGGGTCCGCATGATCATGGCCAATTTTCTGAGACAGGCAGTACATCCAACGATCCAACAACGGCATTCAACGACATGTTTCCTTATGAGAGCGGTGTATGCGCTCAAGGACAGTATATGTCTGACCGGTGCAGCCCTTCCCTAGAGCTGTCAACACTGCTGGTATTGAAAAGTACACAAACTGCTTGCTTTCCAACAGACCCCTGTGTACCCCGGTTGTCAGAAGACCGTTCTTGAAAGTGTGATGGACGTAATGAAGATTAAAGTTGAGACAAAATCGACCGTGAAGGCTGTTGATGATTATCTACAGTACACTGCTTCGATGCTGCCCCACGGTCATCGTCTTCCTACCACTCATCGTAAGGTCCGATGTATCCTGAAAGATCTTGGTCTTTCTACATCAAGATCCATGCATGCAGATATGACTGCGTTCTCTTCTGGGGTAAAGATCCAGAAGGGAATGACCTTGGTGGGCTTGACGTATGTCCGGTATGTCACACTGACAGGTATAAGCTGACTCCTGCAGGCAATAGGAAACCTGTGAAGGTACTTCGGTATTTCCCGTTGAGGGATAGGCTTGAGCGGGTTGTACATGTCTTCACACACGGCCAAAGCTATGAGATGGCACGTTGATAGGGAAATGCATGACGAAGATACCCTTATACACCCTGCTGACGGGGAGGCTTGGAAGCATATAGACAGGGAGTTTCCTCATTTTGCGTCAGAGGTCCGAAATGTGAGGCTCGGGCTCTCATCCGACGGGTTCAACCTTTTGGCAACATGAGTCTTCAATACAGTGTATGGCCGGTGATTTTGGTACCGTACAACCTTCCTCCATGGATGTGCATGAAGAAGGAATACAATATGTTGAGTTTGTTGATTCCGGGGCCCGGTTATCCAGGGAAGTGTCTCGATGTGTATTTGAGACCTTGATTGAAGAGCTTCAGTTTTTGTGGGAAGTTGGTCATCCCACTTATGACAAGTACATGCACGAGATGTTCCAGATGCATGTCATGGTTGTTGGTACCATCAGTGATTTTCCTGCCCGTGGGATGTTGTCGGGCAACGTGTTAGGGGATACAAGGCTTGTCCAGAGTGCCTTAGCGATGAGGGGAGCAGCAGTCATTGCAACAAGATATGCAGATTGGGTCACCGTGCTTTCCTTCCATATAATCACGATTGGCGGTTCGATGACAAGGCATTTGATGGGACCGTAGAACACGGTGTGCCTCCCAGAAGATGGACGGGAGAAGAAAATTTTAGCAGTGCTTAATGAGTACGATTTTGGGCAGCTCAGCAATCATCCAAATATTGTTGCAGCAATACCTGAAAGACCCGACAGGTACAAATTCTGGACACATAAGAGCATATTCTGGGAACTCCCATACTGGAGTAAGTTGTTGATCAGGCACTACTAGATGTGATGCACATAGAAAAGAATGTTTGCGACAGTGTGGTGGGCACAGTGCTGAACTTGGAGGGGAAGACGAAAGACGGTCCTAAGGCACGCATTGATCTAAAAAAAATGCAGTTAAGAAGACATCTGTGGTTGAAAGAAGAAGGAAGAAAAAAATGCCTCAAGCTCCTTACACCGTGAAACCTGACCAGAAGAACGTAATTTTCAGGTGGATGAGTTGTGTGAAGTATCCTTAGGCTATGCAGGAAATATAGCCCGGTGTGTGAACTTCCGGGACAATAAGATGTACGGGTTGAAGAGTCATGACTGTCATATCCTGCTACAACGTCTCTTCCTGTTTTCATTCGACCGTTCCTTCCCCGTCAGGTGGTGGAGCCGTTAGTAGCGTTGGCAAGATTCTTCCAGAAGTTATGCACACGGGAAGTGACAAAATCTAACCTCCGGGAAATGCAAGAGGACATCATTTATATCATGTGTAAATTTGAGAGGATATTTCCTCCAAAATTTTTTGACATCATGCCTCACCTGATGATCCATCTTCCCGAGCAATTGTTGCTTACCGGTCCAGTACACTACACTTGGATGTATCCCATGGAAAGGTACGTTTTTACACCTGAATTCCTCAATCCAATTTTTCTATATACATGTTCAATAATCATAACACTTTGCAACTTGATTTATAGGCAACTTGGAGACTACAAAGATTATGGCTAATAAATCCGCGCCTGAAGGATGTATAGCTGAAGCATATATTGCGCACGAGTGCGTCACCTACATGAAGTTGTATTTAGGAGCGTTGAAGGAAACAGACGAAGCCATGCCGGTAGATGTACCGAAGTTCACTCTTTCCATACTCTCCAGTGATGTTGAAGTTTATGGAATTTGCCAGACTCCTACAAGTTGCAACCACATGAGCTAGTCATTGCCCACTGGTGGGTATTGATTAACTGTCCAGAAGTTGAATACTGGAAAGACATCCATCTATATTGTCCAGACATCAAGGTGATCTCGAGTACCACAACAGGGAGTTCGCAAATTATTTTGACGGCTGGGTACGTAATTCAATATTTATGTACGTATTTATTTTAGTGCATAATTATCTATATTACAATGTTAAATTGTAAATTGCAGATGAACCATATTCAATTTGATGGTCACCCAAATTGGTCACACGAACTAAGACTTCTAGCGATGAAGCCGATAATGTCAAGAGTTTATCCGATGTGCAAGGTGAATGGCGTGCAATTTATATGTGAACAGAGAGACAGCAGACGGAGAACACAGAATTCTGGGGTGATGGCGCATGGTGGGCGGAATGGAGTTGACTATTACGGGTGTTCTTGATTCAGTGGTGGAACTCGTTTACGGTGAAGGCATGACAGTGCACCTCTTCAAGTGTAGATGGTTTGATACTAGCCCGCAGAGCATGAAGACCGATCAGTACGGAATATTATCGGTGAACACTGCTACAAGTCTTACGAAGATGACCCGTTCGTTTTTGCCACATCGGTAAAACAAGTGTTTTATCTTGATGACCTTGCTAAGGGTGACGCGTGGAAAGTAGTCAACCTTGTGCACCCTCGAAACATTTACCAGGCGGCTACACTTGGAGAGGCCGAAGACCAGGAAGAAGATGTTGCGTATCAAGAGCCAACGCAATAGGTATTCCTAACTCCTCTACCGTTCGCCTTAATAATTTTAAAGCGGGTCGTTCGGTGCGAATTCGTGATGAAGAGCCAAGGCTTATTGATGTTGATCCAAATCAAGAAACAGACGAAGACTCTGGCGATGAGGAAAGACATAGATTACCAGAAATTATTTCTGACACCGAAGAAGACTCATCGGATGATTCCGATTACGAGCCTTAGTTTTAATTTCTTCGGATGTAATTGTAGTCGGTAGTGGATGTAATTGTAGTCGGTGGTTGTCCCACATCCCTAATATGTAAAAGGAGGGAACCTTCCTTAGTTATAAAAGGAAGGCTCCCATAGACATAGAGAGGAGATAGGATGATAGATGATGAATATCTCTCCCGATCCCAAAGGGCCTCTTGGCCATGATAGTGAATTCCAAGTGGACGTAGCCATGCCCTCCGATGGCATGGTGAACCACTATACGTGCTTGTCTCTTGCCCATGATGTTTACTATTTATATTCGTGTTCCACCGTGATTCTCCATGATCCAGTCTCCGGATGTGCAGAAAAAGTAATAATTTAATTTGTAATAAAAAGACTGTATACCTTCATTTCTAGTTTACATATGTTGAATTCATATTTGTGTTATTTTATATGAATTTTGGTGATATATGAACAGGAAATTAGTATGGTTTAAACCATCTGTTTTAGGGTTTTGTATTTTTTACTTAAGCCGACGAAATACAACATAAGTCGTCGGCCTAAAACCTCTTAGCCGACGAATTATATTAAAAGTCGTCGGCTAAAACCGTCTTAGCCGACGAAATACTAGAGTCGTCGGCTAAAAGGACTTATAGCCGACGAATTGATTAACTGTCGTCGGCTAAAAGAACTTAAAGCCGATGAATTGAAAAGGAATTCGTCGGTTTAAAGATATTAAAGCCGACGAGTTCAAATGAATGTCGTCGGCTAAACCATCTTAGCGACGAAGTATATGGAAGTCGTCGGCCAAAACCATCTTAGCCGACGAATACCCTAATATTTCGTCGGCTTTATTAATTTTTATATTTTTTTATACATAGTATAGCCGACGATTGATTTGGTATTCGTCGGCTAAACCCTAAACTTTTCTGTTACATACTATAGCCCTATCTTCGGTGGTTATTTTACGTAAAATTTTTATACCACTTGTTGTGTCTCATCAATTTGAAAATATTTTCAGTTGAAGGTCCGGCCAAAATACGAAATTTAGACGGTCCAACGACCTTTCCGTGCATATTAGGGGTTTGACTTACGGGATTGACCGTCCGGATCGAGCACTTAACCTGGTCAGATCAAGTTGAATTTTTTCCCATACATGTATTTTATCATGGTGGTCAGATCTGACCGTCGGATTTTATTTTCTCAAGTTTGATCATCACAGTCAGAACATGCCTACTAATGTTGTATAACTTGTTTACTAAGTGTTAGGTAAATGTTCCGTTTCAAAAACAAACTATACGTAGAACCTTCAAACGTGAAAAAGTCATGAAATAAGACATGACCAGAATGGTGAAATACGTCTACGGTTGAAAAATCAAGGTATTCCGGTCATGTCTCGGTGCCGATAGTTGCGGTCAATCCAATTTTCAATTCTTTCTCCTATGGGTAGCCCTATCTTTGGTGGTTATTTTGCGTAAAATTTTATACCACTTGTGTGTTCATCAATTTGAAAATATTTTCAGTTGAAGGTCCGGCCAAAATTCGAAATTTAGACGGTCCAACGACCTTTTCGTGCATTAGGGGTTTGACTTACGGGATTGACCGTCCGGATCGAGCACTTAACCTCGTCAGATCAAGTTGAATTTTTCCCATACATGTATTTTATCATGATGGTCAGATCTGACGGAAGGATTTCCGTTCTCAAGTTTGATCATCACGAGCAGCAGTCACAGTTTGATGAATGTATAAACAGTTGTGTTTAGCCGACGAATTTCAAATGGTTAGCCGACGAAATATTACCTTTAGCCGACGAAATTATGAAATGTTTAGCCGACGAATTTATTATTTCGTCGGCTAAAGTTTAATGTTAGCGACGAAATTATTAACTTTAGCCGACGAAATTATTTATTCGTCGGCTAAAGTCCTCGGGTATAACCCAGCTCGACTGGTTGTATGCCCTAGCCGCCCTATTTTCTCCCTCTCCGAAATTCGCCTCCGCTCCCTTCCCCCGGCGCCCTCTCCCTCTGCCTCTCCCTCTCCCCGCCCTCGCCCTCGACCTTCTCCGCTCCCTCTCCCTCTCCTCTCCGGCCGTCCTCCGCTCCCTCTTCCTCTCCGGCGGCCTCCGCTCGCTCTCCCTCTCCCTCTCCCTCCTCTCCCTCCGCTCCCTCTCCTCCCCTCGCCCTCGAAAATCAGACGGTCCATCTCCGGCCGGCCTCCTCCGGCTCCTCCTCCGGCTCCTCCTCCGGCTCCCTCTCCGGCTCCTCCTCGGCTCCTCCTCCGGCTCTCCTCCGGCTCTCCTCGGCCTCCTCCTCTCCTCCTCCTCCTCCCCCCTCCTCTCGAGTACGTTTTTTTGAGCTTCGGTTATTTTTAATGTTGTGGTGTTGTTGTGTATATAAGTGTTGTGTATATAATGTTGTTGTGTATATAATGTTGTGGTGTTGTTGTGTATATAATGTGTTGTGATATAATGTTGTTGTGTATATAATGTTGTGGTGTTGTTGTGTATATTTGTATTTAGAAGTGTATATTGTTATTTAATAAGTGTATATTTGTTGTGTGTATTAGTATTTAGGAAATGTATATATTTGTTTTGTATTTGTGTTTGTTTTGATTTTCGGTCAATGCAATGTTGTGGTGTTGTTAGGAAGGATATTTTTATTTTTGAAGTTATATTAGGAAGTGAAAAAATAGTATTTAGGAAGTGAAAAATAGTATTTAGGAAGTGAAAATTAGTATTTAGGAAGTGAATATATTTTTACATTTTAAAATGAGTTTGCATTTTTAAATTTGTGGCCTTGATTCAAATTAATATTTTAAATAGGATGAGCGGTAATATTAGATCGACGAAGGGTTCGAAGGGCCAAAGGTCTGTATCGTCTGAGGGAACCTCTAGCAACCCTCAGACGTCGTTTCAGGGCCCTATGACTGCTAGACATGCGAGCCTTCTGCAGACGGCGCAGAGGCAGCCGGAGGTGCCCCTTCATCGAGGCAGCGGGGCTTCTTTATTCCGCGAGGCAGTTGTTTGCTCAGCCTCAGACGGAGGTGCCTGCACCCGTATGCCTGAGAGATACACCGGGCGCCCACTCCAATCCTACTTCTTCGGATAGTGGGTCATCTGGGGTACAGATGCCGCGCCTCACCTATTCCTTCCGCGGATGATACCGGCCATACCTGTAGTCGATGACTCAGGGACGCCGATTTATCCACTGCCCCCGCCGTCGTACCGGTTCGTGCCTTTTGATACGCCTCTTATTCCGCGAGGGTATCATCACCGGAGGCGGAATCCGTCGCGTCCGCGTCCGATCCCTCAGGTAATGAAAGATGAATGATTTGTTTTGGTATAATTCTTCCGATTCCGATTTTAATAATCAATTTGGTTTATCATGTCATAGGCACCGTCGGAGCGAACCGGCAAAGAAGAGAGAGGCCCCGTCACAGGGAAGGCTCTGGAGAAGATCGTCGGTAACCTCAGGGAGGATTGTCATCGGTACTGACGGGGATGGCGACGTAGTATCGGGCGGAAAGTCGAGGACGTACTCCGGCCGCGGTGGAGCGCTCATTAGGATAGAGTCCCTATGTTGTGGTCAGACTGGGGCGAGGTCCCGCAGGAGGTTAAAGACAGGTCCATAACGCGAGTGTCGGTGAGTTTACAAAATGCCTGAATAATATTATGTATTACATTGTAGATTTTTGGAAAAACTAAACTAATAAACGGTTTAAATGCAGGTGTGTGGTTGAGGTTCCCGAACCCTTGAAGAGCAGCTGGGCGGACTTTGTGCATGGGGGAAGGTACGTTGGAAATTAATGAAAAAACAAAACTGTCTGTCATATTAATTATATTTCTAATATTTTTGTTGTATCTGTAGGTACAAGGAGTGGAAGAACGAGTTGCGGACCTATTGGACTACGCACGGGAACGCACGTTCTGCTACCCCTGCTGAGTTTCAGTACAGAGAGTACGAGTGGCGTTGGCTTCTGACATCAGAATTCAACAACCCTCGTAAACAGGTATTTAAATAAATTAATTAGTTAATTTATCATTAAGTACGTGCGTTTTAAAATATTTTACTAATAGTTTACTTTTTTCTTTGAAGGCGGTTTCCCGGGCGAACGCTCAGAACCGGCAACGCAACACAAGGAACCATCATGCCGGTTCTAGACCGTTCGCTGTCTTCATGGACGAGGCGGCAGGGAACATCCAGAGGTCAACCAGTACGTCTATACGTACGAGAAGGCATATCCTGACTCCCAGGAGGATATAGTAAGTATCTTTCATTTTTACGGAATTTTTAATTTTACTAATATAATGTTAAAATGTTAATTAATAATTTTTTTCCTATCCAATTAGGCAAGGGTGAGGGAGGCTAGTGACGAGGTGATGAGTGCTATAGTGAGGGAGACATGGCCGGACACGCAGGAGGAAGAGATGTCCGAAGCCATTTCCCGGATCGACACTTCAGATCCGAGGGTTGGGGCGAGGATCATGGGCACAGCCTTCCCACCGCGAGAAAACAACTTCTACTGCCGGGGTCTAAGAAAGAAGGGCCAGGGGGTCTTGAAGACCACTCCAGGATTTCAACGAAAGGCAGCCTCGACCAGCAGCAGGACGACTCAGCTAGAGTCGGAAGTTGAGAGACTACGGAGAGAGCAAGCCGCTCAGGCTGCTCATGCTGACGCTCAGGCTGCCGCTCATGCCGCCCAGTTCGCCGAATATAGATCCTATACTAGAGCCCTACATGCCGCCCAGCATGCCCAACAGAAGCAGATGTACCAGTACTTCCAGGATTTAGCAGCTGCCCAGCTTCAGGGACTTCCACCTCCGCCATGCCTGCGCCTATAGACATACCTGAGCTGCCGGAATCTCCTCACCAGCAGGCCTCAGATCCGGATATTGATTTAGATCATTTAGATTTTGTGTAGTTGATACCTTATATAGTTTTATGTGCTTCTTGTTGGTTATATATATGGAATTGTTTTGGTGTATTTTGGAGCTTGCTTGGAATGGTAATTTAAAAATTTTATGTATTTTTTTTTATTACTGGAATGGAGTTATAGCCGACGAAATACGCCACAATTCGTCGGCTATAGTATTTTTATTTTATTTTTATATAGTTTAGCCGACGAATTATGGCATGTTTCGTCGGCTAAACTCACTATAGCCGACGAAAGAGGCTCTATTTTTTAATTTTTAGTTATATACTTAAGCCGACGGCACAGAGATATTCGTCGGCTAAAGTCTTGGAGTATAGCCGACGACGTGTTGTGTCGTCGGTTTAAGTCTGAGAGTATAGCCGACGACTTAAACTGTCGTCGGCTAAGTCTGGGAGTATAGCCGACGAAAGATAGAGACTGTTTCGTCGGCTTAAATTCATGAAAAAAAGCCGACGACATAATGTTTCGTCGGTTAAAGTATAGACAATAGACGACGACGGTGATGGTTTCGTCGGTTAAAGTCAGCGCGAGGGCCCTTTCCCGACGACACTATAGCCGACGAACCCTCGTCGGCTAAGAGTTTAGCCGACGAGTTATGGTAACAGGCCGACGAAAATAATTCGTCGGCTAAGTACTTCTCCTGGTAGTGATAATAGCCGACGAGATTTTTTTTCGTCTACTAAAATACTTTAGCCGACGAGTAAAAACTTTGGCCGACGAAGGAAAACTTTGGCCGTCGAGAGAACATTTCGTCGGTTAAGTATAGTATAACCGACGAAAAAATTTCTTTAGCCAACAAAATTTTTTTTCGTCGGCTACAGTTGACCATAGCCGACGAAAAAATAATTCATCGGCCTAGTTTTTTTATTTTCGTCGGCTAAAGTCTTTCTTCTGGTAGTGTGAGATTTAAAAAAGTACTTCAAGATTTCAAAACAAATGTCTTACCTGAAAGATATCGCAAAGTAGGCAAGAAAATCAGTTTTTCTACAATTTTTCTGGAAATTTCCAGCAACCTTAAAACTTGGATTTGCAATCTTTAATTCGACTTTTGGAGTAACAAATAGAGTTCTAAAGCTTCAAAACAGAAAAGGAACAATTCCAGGACACTAAAACAATTCAAAGATTGTAAACAATGAATCAAAAACATCTTAGAATTTGATTTGGGCACCCAAAGTCAAGAACAAATTCTTAAGCACTAACCAAAACGATTCTAATCAAAACGACACAATCAGGGCCGGACCTGAGATTTAAAGACCTGGAGACGAATCTTGAGAATGGTGCCCTCTAACGGTCATACGAAAAAAATAACAATGGCCGTTGCAAAAAGAAATTTTGCCGATTACAAGATACGTATAAACACAGTAAATATACAATCTTGAATATGAATTTATGAAGTATTCTAATATTGGTCAAGTATAATAAACGTGAGAAACCGAGAAAGAAGAAAAATCTAAGATTTTTATGAAAATTATATATATGTACATATATATAATTTTTTTTTTT
Organism: Fragaria nilgerrensis; assembly: GCA_010134655.1. Classification (NCBI taxonomy): domain Eukaryota; kingdom Viridiplantae; phylum Streptophyta; class Magnoliopsida; order Rosales; family Rosaceae; genus Fragaria; species Fragaria nilgerrensis. The sequence continues at coordinate 27,073,810 of CM020978.1, read as the reverse complement.
GGTGCCCTCGAATTTGTGGAGCCTGAGGCGGCGGCCTCTCAGGCCTCGATCCCCTCAGGTACAGGCCTGAACACAAGTGATTTGAATTTCTATCTACATAAGTCTGAGAATTCGAAAATACTAACTATAATCAAACAAAGGAATCATATTATACTCAAAACAAGAATCAAGAATTAAAGTAATTAGAAGCTAATCTTAAGAACACATAGAAACAAAATATTTGATATAAAGCCATAGCAAAACTGATTCTACCTCTGAAGGAAACGAAATTGAAAGTGTGTTCCTGTCTCTCTACTTCTGTGTTTCTAGTTCCTGCCCCCATTTCCTCTCACTCTTGGTTTTGATCGAACACTCAGCCCACTCCCTCTCTCTCACCCATTCTAATCCTCATAAGGCCTAGACCCTCCAGCTCCTACTTCTATAGGGGTCTCCACCTCCTGCTTCTATAAAGATAAACTGAAGTGATACCTCCTGCTTACTCTGACTATTCAGTTTGAAACGCAGCTCTTTCTTTTTTCTTTTTTTTTTACGAAAACAAAAATAAAATGCTCCAAAAACTTAATAGAGCATAGATTAATACTAAGTAAACCAAATTAGATGTTACATCTGGTCTCGCCATCGGTGTTTGATTCCAAAGGAGGTTCTGGGCAGAGGTAAGAGCAGGACCTTTGGGTTTGCGATCTTAGTTCGTAGGGGTCCTCAGCGAGACCCGGACGGGATGGCGTTGTCGATCAGGAAGACCCCGGACTGACCGGCGGTCAGAGGCTTCAACGGACGTCAATCTCCAGTCGGGTTCGCCGGGTTTGAAGAGAGAAAGGGCTAGGTCTTTGAGCTTTGGTTTCTACTGGGCTGCTTTCAAGTGTCTTAAAAGAAAAAAAATGTGCCACTAAATATGAATTTTGCATGCATTCCGTCGTTGGGGGGTGTACGTGTTGTCTCTTGATTGGCGCAGATATGTGGGCCCCATGATTAAGCGGGCGGGGGGGCATGACCCGACCCGGTGCGGTCAGTCAGTTCAGTTACCAGATAAGATTATATATATGATTTGGGTCTTTAACCAGTCAGCTCACCCCTCTCATCAAACAAAAAGAAGCATGGCGATTTCAAGATTGGTTTCCCTCATTGCTTTTTGTTTCGTGATGGCGGTGGCGGCCGCGACGGAGGTCAAGTACGACAATGCCAGCAGAACAGTTCAGCAGTCGGCCGTGAACCCGAAGACCCGAAACCCGATGATTCGAACCTTCGTCGACTCCGCGGATATCTTCTTGAAGGGTCTCGACGGTCTTTCGTCGTCGGCGGCAGCTACTTCGACCCGGAAAGTCAGTTCTGTGATCAATCAGAATAGCGCGCCGACGTCGGAGGCGGATTGCAGACCCATTTCTCAGCGACCAACCCGGACCCGAAACCTCGACCCAGCTGCGGATAAAGATTCAGCGGCCGCGTTCTTGAATGCTACGACGTCGTCGACCAAGTTCTTGGATAATAACGGTGGTAGCGCTGGAAAGAAATATTCTTTTGCGGCAGTGAAGAAGTTCAAGAACGACACCCGTGGTGCTCCGGCGGTTTTCAACCCCTCCACTCGAAACGTGGCGGTAAGGAATTTGTCTGTGGCGGTCTTCTTGACCGGGGCACTTATATACATGTGTTTTCAGTTACATCAACACAACGACAATGCTGATCAGCCGTTGCCGGAGGAAGCAGCGCAGGGGCTGCTACTACGAGTGGCTGCGGCCAGGGTTCGCTTGCAACAAGAGTTCCGGAACCTTGGTCATGCGGCCAGATGGTTGACGCTGAAGATCAGGCAAGCTTGGCTGGTGGTGAACCGCCTCTTGTACATATTGTAATTACTCTTGTAATTTCTAATTACTCTTTGTAATTACTCACTTGTAATTAGTAATTTCAATACTGTGCTCTAGCATTAAGTCGTGTAAGGGGTTAGCAGTTGTTTTGAATCATGAAACTAGCTAATTGATCATTCGCGTATATTCCGTTTTGTCCCTTCGATATGATCCAAAGAAAATATAGGCAAATTGCATGCAACCAAATCGCTTGCAGACGTGGTGTGCCAATCAATCTCGCTGAAAATTTTCGACATCATGACAAATTGTAAAAAAAAAATTTGGACCAACATACCAAAACCTCCGGTCATTCGAAATGTTATTCGCGTTGGACATGGATACATTATTTGTGTAGGAAACGACTTTCATCCTTATAAATAGATCGTATAGGTTCTTCGAAAACATATCGCTCAAAGGTGTTTTAACTTCTCCATCATGTATTCTACTAGGGTTTTCTTGGCTTTTATAATTTTCTTCTTCGAGAATTCGACCGGTGATGTTGGAGAGATCTTAAGAGACATGACTTTGGTTGGAAAAGTGGCTTTCCGTATCCTTGTTGACTACTTGGCTATATGTTCATTCTTGTATATCATTCAAGTTATGATCCCCTACGTCATTAAGCAGACGATTTCTTCGAAGACTAGGATAAGATGGGCAGAAGTTTTGCAGAGAATTTACCAAGTCATATTTACCTACTACCGCCTCACCATCCCTAACATGTCCATTATACTACGGAGGAATTGGCGAGCCATTGACATCAGAGATAATGCAGTACCACCTCAACTTCCATGGCTTATGCTCCGTTCTAATCCTTTCGCCGTTGAAGATCACAGCTTTTTCAGTTTGAGTGAAGAAAGATTTCACAAATTATGCCCTCCCTTGATGAGTAGACGGAATTGTGTCGGATCGATTGAGGGGTGGTTGATCATGGTTGATAACGTATTGTGGCGTCCTGAAGGGTTTATGAACCCTAGGTCGTTCTACTCATTATTCAACCAGACATCTACTGGTAACATTCCTACTGTCAACTTCTTCTTGAATCCAATGTCAGGAGCTCGAATCGATCTCCCTTCACAATCCACCATTCCATGCCCCAATAGCAATCAAGCTTCCTTCTTCCGCAAGGTAACTGCTTCTTCAGCGCCAACAAGTTGCAATTGTCTTGTGGCTGCAATATGTTCAAATGGTCATTTGGCTTTCTTAAGACCTAGTGCAAAATCATGGACCCTCATTGATGAAGTTCATCATGAGGGGCACAAATTTGTGGATATAGAGATACTTGATGGGAAATTATATGCTGCAACGGATGAGGCATCTAGATTTTTAATGGTATTTGACATACAAGATGCTACCTATACAGTTGAGAGGTTAGTTATGCTTGAACCCTGCCCTGATCCTTTACGGTTTGCGAGTGGAAATATCAAAGCAGTTTATAAACGTTTCAAACGCGAAAACGTTTACATAGCAAAAGATTCTACATCAGCCGAGTTGTTTTTGATTCTTCGTAACAACAGTTATATACTGGAGAATGATCCACCAATTCCATGGTCCGAGATCATAGGTGATGAAAATTTTGTAATTCCACCTAAGACTAGTGGATTTCGAGTGTTCAAACTCGAAGATGGTTTTCCAGGACATGCTCGATGGATAGAGATTGAAAATCTTGGTGATCGAGTATTGTTTCTGAGTGAGGTCGCCAACAAGTTCATCAGTGTCAGCAACGACCTTGGTTATGATCTGAAAAAGAAGACACTTGAGAGGAATTGCATACACTTTGCTTTTGATAATCCTTATCTATCATCGCATGCTTTTGATAAACTTTCTAAACTTTTGTTAAGATCCCCACCTAGGGAGGTTGATGTTGGAGTATTTTCCTTGACAGACAAGAACATCAGACCTTTAACTAAATTCTCCAAAGACTATTCACGTAGCTTGTTGCATACTAGACCTATTTGGTTCACTCCAGGTCTCTGAAAAATTCTTTATTCTTTTAGCTAAGATATCATGTTGTACGTGTTTACTTATACTAAAAGCAATGTTTTGGGAGGTTTCAGTTGTCAACAAGATGCATGTGTTACTTATACATGTTATTAGGAAAATATTCTGTTGATTAAGTCTTGATCTTCAGTATCTTCTCTATTAGGAATCTCTTTACCTGTGAATATTTGTTTCCAATACAGTTCATTATTGTGAGATATATACTTTCCTAGTTAGGCTCAGCTGTATATTGTATATGTAATTTCTCTTGTATCAATGAAATTCATTCTGCGCGCCAACTATCATCTTTTCACATGTTCTTCTATCCGATCATTAAGCTTGAGATGGAGATGTTACAAAATTTGTGGGACCCCGTATAATGCGATAAGAATAAAAAATTGGAATTATTTGATTTTGGTTTTTCCTTGTTTGACTAGGAAACGCTGTTCTTTTTTGAGAACTAGGAAACGTTGTTCTCTTTTGGTGCAAAGCTAGGAAACTTTGTTGTCTTTTGGTGCAAGACTAGGAATCGGTGTTACCTTTGTATGTATATATACATGTACAGGTTCTTGAACAAATTTGCTCAGAGGTCTTTGAAAATCCTCCATCATGTATTATACCAGACTATTGCTCGCTTGTTTGATTTCCCTCTGAGAAGTCGATCTATCCACCAGAGATTTTAAGTGAGATGAGTTTGGCAGTAACACTGCCTTTCTGTATTTTTCTTATTCTTACGAACTACTTGCTTATATGTTCGTTCTGGTATCTCCTTCTTTCAAATATTGTTCCAGTATATCATTAGTCGAACAATTTGTTTGGAGACAAAGTTAAGATTGGCGCAAGTTTCTGGACGAGTTTTTCAAGTTGTATTCACGTACTACGCCTGTCAAGAGCTTTCTTACTGCATATGATCATCCCTGACATGTCGAAAATAGTAAGAATGGTGATGCCTCGAAAGTACTACAATAAGTTTTGCAAGTTACCAGAAGATAGCATTCCACTGATTCAAAAGCGCCTTCGACTTTCATGGCTTATGCTCCGCTCTCACCCCTTCTCCGTCGAAGATCACAGCTTTTTCAGTCTGAGTGAAGAAAGATTTTACAAACTATGTCCTCCATTGATGAGTAGACGGAATTGTGTTGGTTCGATTGAGGGGTGGTTGATCATGGTTGATAACGTATTGTGGCATCCTGAAGGGTTTATGAATCCTTGGTCGTTCTACTTATTATTCAACCAAACATGTACTAGTAACATTCCTACTGTCAACATCTTCTTGAATCCCATGTCAGGCGCCCGAGTCGATCTCCCTTCACAATCCACCATTCCATGCCACAACAGCGATCAAGCTTCCTTCTTCCGCAAGGTAATTGCTTCTTCAGCACCAACAGGCAATTGTCTTGTAGCTGCACTGTGCTCAAATGGTGTCGACCTAGTGCAAAATCATGGACTCTTATCGAGGAGAAGGGTCATCATGAGCAGCTCAATTTTGTGGATGTAGAAATAATCGATGGGAAATTATATGGTTCAACAAAGCAGGCATCTAAATTTTAGTGGTAATTGACATCCAAGATGGTAATGCCGACGGCCATCCTACCTATACGGTTGAAGGGTTGGTCATGCTTCAACCTTGGCCAGTCCCATTACGAATGGTGAGTAATAAGGCATCAAGTCGAGTGTATACAAGGCATGTGCTTGAAAGGATTCACCTAGCAAAAGATTCTACATCAAACGACTTGTTTTTGATTCTTCGTAAGAACAGTTATGTATTGGAGAATGATCCAGCAATCCCTTGGTCTGTGATCATAGGTGATGAAAATTTCAATTCTCCACCAAGAACTCGAGGATTTCGAGTGTTCAAACTCGAAAATAGTACTCCAGGGCATGCTGAATGGGTAGAGATCGACAATCTTGGTGATCGAATAATATTTTTGAGCGAGGCTGCCAACAAAATCGTTGCTGTCAACAATGGCCTCGACTATGATCATAGAGCTGAGATACTCGAGGGAAATTGCATCTATTATGCTTATGATAATCCTTATTTATCATCACCATCGTTTGATACTTTTTGTAAACGTAACTTCGCATCGCCAGCGAGAGAGCTTGATGTTGGAGTGTTTTCCTTAGCCGAAAAGAAGACCAGATCTCTGAATAATTTTTCGAAGGATTATTTCCGAAGCAAATTACACACTCGACCTTTGTGGTTCTGTCCAAGCTAAGTATCGAGTTGTGTTTACTTCTTAATTTGTAGTGTCCCATTGTCTTGGCATCTTGGGCCGGTGTTATTGATCAACTGTACTCGTTGTTGCTAATAAATTTGACAGTCTCTGTTTTTTTTGGTTTATCATCGGTTTTATTATGTATTAATTTTTTATTTTTATGTTTCCATAAACAGATGTGATATACGATTTAATTATGGTTATGTATTTCCACCTATGTGAGTTTTAGAAATTTCAAGCCATGATTTTCTGACCTGTTTACAACAAAGATGGCAGCACACAAACAAGCTTGCCCTGTCATTAATGTAAAATACCTACTGGCTAATATTAACAAACAAAAGATAGCAAAGAAAGACGAAAGGGATGACCAAAAAAAAAAAATAGACGAAAGGGGAAACAAACCCAATCAGTAATCATCTCATGGTAATACAACAAACACCAATGAATTAGTACTAGTGTAGACAGTAGTGTACTGCTACTCCAATAGAGAGCTACCTCTGTAGTTGATCAAGTACTTATGCAAGTTGAAAACCAGAAGGTACATACAGTTTTCTGGCAAGTACTAACAACCAAGTTCAAAGCAAGCAAACTCAAAGCAATTGGGATATCCAAGTTAATAACGAGCATATTGGCTTTGAGAGCAGTGCAAAGACAAAGCTGCGAAGCAGGCAGTCCCGCAAGAAATTCACAGCCATGACCTGCTATAGAAGGTCTGCACAAACTTCTATCTAGCTAGCTTCAACGTATCTTTCAATCACTATGCCACAGCTGTAGTTGGCGGTATTGCTGCTAATGTTGGTGATCGACTTCGTGCTGTAGGTTCGGGGTGAGGCTCGCATGTACCACAAGAACTGGAGAATGGGGAAGAGTGGAGAAGGATTGAGAAGAGGATAAGGGCTGCAGACTGCAGAGAGCTAGCTTTGCTGAAGAAATTAAATCATTGCTAGCTGAAAGTGATGAAGTGGATATTAAGGGCTGTTCTCTATCTTTTTGGTCTGAGGATACTAAGGGGTGGGGTAGTAGTGCTTCACTGGGGCAGGAGTGCCTTGGTTTAAAGACATATTGTGAGGTTGCTGTTTCAGAATCTGACTGAGTAGAAGAGGGTGAAATTGAGAGACAAATGATAATCTACCAGCATTAAGGCATTGTGTTCTCCCAGAGGCCACTAGTACTAACATCTAGACTAAGTTTGCATTGGTAACTTGTGACTGTGTGAAAGACTAGGTTTGCATTGGTAAGTTATGGCATATCAAATCAACTAAGAGTTATAATAGCCACTTCCTGAAAAGAAAATCGGTAGCACTTGACATACAAAGGAAGATGGGTCTATTGTGCATGCTTAACCTACTCTAAATTGCAAGTAGTTTTAATGAGTGATGTTCCATCCATTGATGCAGCATGAGATGGTTAATGCTTGCTGCATTAAGACCTAAGAGAAATGGGGCACTAAGCTATGGGATTCTAATGTGACTCATAGATGTGCCTTATTCCTATGAGTTCCTTTAAGTTAGTGCTATAAAATGAGGGTAACCCACACAGGCAAACAACAAATCAAGCATCTCTAGTTCTATGGCTCATGGTAGTAAAAGTAATTGAGAACCCAATGATTCCAATTTTCAGTAACCATTCATTAATTCAATCAAACCCACAATTACCAAGTAATGAAATCTCTAACAGCAATCATAGAAGCATATCATATCACATCTATTCTCATATATATCATCTTCAAATTAACATATATAATGTAGCAATCCAACTCTGATGCAAAACTCTTCAAGTTTACATCACAAAAACTTGCAATCCTCTGTAGCCCTGTGGATGTAGTTTCAAAGAACCTCTTACAAGTATTCATAGCTCCATATACCTCTCAATGAACTGAAGTACCCAAAACTTAAACCCTTAGCGGTTATAACCCGTATTTTGAAACGTATTAGAAACCCCAAATCTGATCAGCTAATAACTAGCAGAGAATGTATGAGAGTAATTTATAAGACCATAACTACTGTACGATAATTAGAGTTTATTTCCGTACCTACATATAGTTGGAGTACTAAAGGGCATGGCTCATCCTCAGTCGACTGGACAACTTCGAGTATGGGTACCTTTCCTCATCTTCATCCGAGTCAACTTCCATGACCACATGGTCTTCCTCATCTGAACCAGCTCCATTTCTCTCGTCATTTCTTTCTTGTCGACCCCAGTACATACGACCCCAGACGTATGTACACATCGTTGCCACAGAGAGTACAGTGATTATGAATGTGGTTTAAAAAGCAGCAGCGGGTGTCATCCAAGTTGTTCGAGACCGAACACCGGCACCGGCACCATTCGTCGCTGAAATGAAGAAGTTCCTGACCTTGCCCATAATGCCCCTCAAAGACACCATCTTTCTCTCTTTCTGAGGACCTGAAGGAGGGACTAGACCTTGTCTCTTATAACAGTGTTTGGCACCCTAAAACTGCGGTATAAGAAAAAGTTATCAGCTTTCGATACAAGTCCAAGTGAGTCCGGGCATATCCAAATCTCCAAATCATCCAACCCAACTGCATAGATTTTGTGCATTTACTTTGTATATACATGAAGAGCCCGAAGCCTTTTAAAACGAGGATTAGTTAAGAATTATTTTGTTTCACCGACTTGTCAACTACATTTTCGTAGTTCAAACGTTAGATATTTATTTTAAGACTTGAATGGTTCATGTTAGATATTTATTTTAAGACTTAAATGGTTCATGTTTTGTTCATTCACGACGGTTTACAAGTACTGTGAGTCATCCACACAAGTACTGAGTGGCTACTCATACAAGGCGGCTCTTTGTACTCGTTGTACTTTTGTAATTCTTTAGTTGAGTTAAAGGTTGGGAGGTATACTTCTTGTAAACACTAGTGTGTTGTGTTATATGTGTGCTTACTCATTGCTATGTCACAGGGTTATCTAGTGTATCAGTTTCATTTTCATTTTCCCGTAAACACTTGTGTGTTGGTGTTAATACATCACATGTGAAAGATAGAACATCGGTCATACTCGCCTAAGAACACACATATTGCTACATAAAACGGGTTTGGGCCTTAACTAGGCCCAAGAAACCTATACTCTCCCTTGAGGGCACAATAGTAATACACTCTTTAGTAAAGGCAAAATAGTACTTTTAGGGTGCAATCACCATATCTCTATAAATACATGTTTCCACCTCTTATTTGGGTAAGCCTCAATTTTCACCATATTCATACCTTATCTTTATTCTCATGTGGCTGACTTAGGCATCGGAGGGTCGAAAGCCAGCAAACCCGGTCTTCCCTCTCACGCCGTTTGCTCATGATTGACATGTTAGAGGTCTTGAAGATAGTGTCTTCCTGCATTCTGTGTTATTCTTCTCCCTCGAAAATCACGCCGAAACAATTAGCGCCGGAAGGAGGATACCTCATGTGAAAACCCCCCACATAGCTCACCATGAGCATATTCATCATCTTCTGGCCGGAATTCCTTTTTCTGGAAATTTTTCTTTTTTCCGGCGACATTGTTTCTCCCTCCCCTCTCAGCTCCCTCTCACTTCAAACACAAGGAGCTCATCTACTTTGTAAATCCTCCCAACACTTACATGAGAATCGTAAGAATCAAGGGAGAGAGAAAGTAGATCTAGATTTTCAATGAGCCCAGCACTGCCTCCCTGACCTCCGGCCAAGTCCCACGCGTCGGTGAGCAGCGCCCAAAGAACTGATCTGGACACCCATATATGGACACCCAACTTCCCTTCTCTTTTTCATTCAAACCATCCTGGAACAACATCACCACAAACTCTCTCCTCAAAATCTCAAAGTCCTCTCTTCACTTGTGAGACCCATTTTCGGTAAGAGAATATGAAGGTGAGAAGGATGGGGTTCTTGTTTCTCTCCCTAGTCTGACCCGCAACAAACTTGGTGGATTGCTTAACAACAAACATCAACTCATATGAGCTTCCCGGCAGCAACGTCGCCTGTGGTACACCGGAGATGGCCATCAAACATTCAAAAATCTTATTTGGACACCCATTCCGGCAGCAACGCAATTTCTCGACCTCTCGTGTCCCAACGACACCTCTGCAGAACACCACGAGTCACAATCATAGCAGCGGCAGCGACAGTAGCTTCCCAGCAACAACAAGCTCTTGATCTCGCAACCTTAATCCCGACAGCCACCCCGACCTCCGGCAACGACCCCCGTGCCGACATAGCCAAAACCCCAAATTTGATCTGGACACCCAAATATGGACACCCATTCCGGTAGCGACACCAGCCGCGCCACAAGCCAATCACGGCGACGACGCAAGGTCCCGGCAGTGACTGTGCTCTCGGTCTCGCGACCCCAATCTCGGCACCACCATTCTATATCGACACGAACTCGGCACCCACCTGACGACACCCCTTTCCCGGGAACCTGCAACCTCCTCCTCGAGTCCTCGCCATGAGTCAACACCCTTCCGGGTCTCGGTGCCTCTCTCCCGAGGCCAAGCCTCTCTTCCTCCCGAGACCAGCCGTCTGCCACCACCCTTCCCGGGTTCACGGCACCTCCACCCTCCTTCTCGGGTCTCATCCATCCCTGCAACCCGGCAACCCTCTCCCGTGACTCCCTCTCGAGTCTCGGTGCCTCTATCACGAGATCCCGCAACCCGACACCCATTTTCCGCCTTCTTGGGACGCAGTAAATCCTCATCCCAACTTCATCTCCTGGTGTCAGGGAGAAGAAGCGTGGAAGAGACTGGGACCTGGCCTTCTTGCTCTTATCTTCCTCCCTCATGCAGAAAGGAAAGACATAGCCTCATGAGCTGGATTACTCTCGGCACCTCCCATTCCTAAAAAAAAAAAAAGGTATAGTCTCGGCACCCAGCAGCTTGCTCTCGAGACCCACCATTTGAGACTTAAGCTCAACGTCCTCATTCAATAGTCGACCAAGTGTTGGATGTATAGCTCACAAGCAGACACCTCACAATATACTTCAACTATTTCTCTGAAGTTGAATACTTCTCTTCGAGACCACGTGACTACAGGTATTGTCCATCATTTGGTTATATGTCAACCAAGATCGTATCCATAATATGTTCTCTAACTTCCTACACACATGTTCACACTACAAGATTGCTCTATTAATCAGATTAAATGGGGCCACATCCGGTCCAGCTTGTTACCTTGATAGCAACTCTCTTTTTGGACAACATGAACTCTCAGGCTTTTATCTACTTATCTATTTCCCAAATATGATCGGCACACGCTACAAGGACAATTATACTATCACACATTACTCCTTCGCAAGGCAATACTATTATCTTTACCGGTGAGCTCAATGATCAAGTCCTATCATCGGTAAAACTACCTTGTCGGCATCCTTACATCAAGTATGTCATATCATCGGTTCAACTACTCCATGAGGATTCTTATGCCAAGCTCTTTGACCGACATATGGGGTCTCATATCAACAACTCTATTTTTTCTACAATATCTATAGCGGCTCTACACGGCTCTAGATAAGTCTTACTTTATATTATTTAATTGAGTTATTATCTTACCAATAACATGTCTCATGCATCATAATATTCTTGAGCATGCTTACCATATGTCATAAAGTTAGCAAACACTCTTTATTACGTACACATATCAAATATATTTACATGTACATGCAAAACACATATACTTGCAGATCATATGACACTTGCTACAAATCATTGCAAGTCATATACATGTTATACATATATATAATTTTATTCTCTCGAACAAGAGCCTTGATCATGGCATGACACCCCACCAGCAGGGAGCCAAGCAACTTACGTTAACAAAACATAAATGAAACATCATCCACACTTTATGATACATGACACACAGCCACGCCTCTCGACTACGCCATAGACGGCTACCACCACGAGTGTACACAGCCAGCACCCTAGTGTGCAATTTCAGGTTATACACACAACAAGTGTAAACAACCAGCACTCAAACGTGCAATCTCAGGCTACACACACCACGAGTATACACGGTCAGCACCCTAGTGTGCAATCTCAGGTTATACACACAGCAGGTGTAAACAAACAGCACTCAAACGTGCAATCTCCAGCTACACACACCACGAGTGTACACAGCCAGCACTCTAATGTGCAACCACTGGCTACACACACCACGAGTGTACACAACCAGCATACAAACAAACGTATACAACAACCTCGTCATGAGTAAAGGTACCTCATCAACCAGCTCATTCCCACCATGACAAACTCTCATGGCACCTCGCCATTAGATCTATATAGTACCACCGTAATATTTCAACATCATCTAGTACAGTCACGACATATGATCTATATGGTCTTTCCACGGTCTCCTTATGGTTTCTCTTTAGTTCTTTTTGTTTTATTTTGTTTTCTTTTTTAGCATGATCTCTCCACCGCTACTCCCTATGGTTACATGTCGGTTACACACATATGGATAGTCACCATGGCCGTTTCCCATGGTTCTTCCATCCTCGTGACTTTGTGCTCTTTTGGTTACGTTAGGATCTTTGATTACTCCACCATCATCCTCCATGGTGACAATTTACGGTTACGCCACACGGTCACGCCTCATAGCCTAATGGCTAAACCTACTAGCTATACCTAATGGCTAAACCTCATAGCCACACCTCTCGCTACACTTTTTAGGCTCAACCCCTTTATGATTGCTCTCTAGAGTATCTAACCACGAGTTCCTACACCAAAATAATAATAAGTAAATAAATAAAAATAAACAATAATAATAAAACATAAAAATAAAAATCGTTTCTCCAAGTGTGAGGTTCCGACACCTCGTTACTCCAAATACACAAGGTTACAACACCTATCAGCATAATATCACCATAGATATGCCAACTATGGCGAGTACACTCCCCGGCACATGGTGTCACTTAGCCAACCGTGCCAACGCACTCCCCAGGCACACGACATCTATCATTTATCAGCCACCGGGGACGAGTCTATAAACACTCACTACCACAGAAATGACATCAGACAACGGCCAAAAACCGACGTCTGACTTTCCCACATACCGTTGTCTTTTTGCGTGCCGTCTGATGCATCGTAGAAACGTCGTCTGATTTTTGTCGACATATGTCGACAACCATGAGATGCCGACATATGTCGACAGCGTATCGACATATTATTTGTCGTGTGACATACACTCACATCACAGTTGTTTTGTGTAACAGTTATGTGATTACTAGTCATACCACGATTTTAGTTATAACTGTTATCTTATATGGATTTAAAAGTCGTTTTTAAACTCACAACCACTTTAGGTATTGCCTATTTATAACAGCAAAGCGACTTCTGGTCTGTCAACCTGAATAAAAAATCTACCAAAATGCCATACCACCTCTTCAGACCACATTTTTATTTTGAGAATGCAATGTATATTGGAAAATTAATCATTTTAATGTCATTAAATGTACAAACAATTGGCACCAATGTCATTAACCTTGCTCAAGTTTAAGATATGTATTACAAAGGAAAGTTAAGAGTATTACAAAGAAAAGGTAATGCACACTATAGTCTCTATACTGTCATACACAATTTGAAGACTCGAAAGCTCAGCATTGTATGAACAAGGAGAAGGTGGAGCTCGACATAATCTCTTCAAAACCATTCATCTGAAACAGAAGCCCATACAACAGCCGTGCATATTACTCTATGCCAAGTTCCTCTAATCCTTCACCTCTGTCATGCTCTTCCACATTGTTATCAATCTTCTCCGGATCCATGGAAATAATTAGGTACTCAATTAATATGGTGACATCAATTTAAAACTTGGAAATATATCTAGCAAGTGAAAATTCAAGGCTTATAGAAGATTTTACCTTACCTAGCTAGATTAGGTAATCCACATCAACCGTTTAGATGGACGACAATGTTAGACAGTTCTCCTTGCTATATATTCTGCAAATGTGTGACCTCTGTCTTTTCCATGCAACAAAAAGCTTCAGCTACCGAGGTAAGAAACTCAAATGCACTGGAAATTAGACAAGTCATTTTGGTGACATTAGAGCACAAAACTAAAATGCACAAGGAAGCTTTGACCTACCAAAACGACATTTAAATATGACATATACGTTATGCATAGTCAGATAAACAAGCAACAAATGGATATACAAAACAAAGTTCAATATTGGTAATGTTAAGTTTGTTAACATAGACCTTACCAAGTAAGCTTGTCGAGTCCTTACATTACCAGAAATGAGAACAAGTATAGTGGAGTTCAAGTTATTTTCTTTGCAAACAGAAATGTTTCAATATCCTTAAGTACCAAACATACAAGGCAGACAAATAAACAACATTCATGAAATCATCAAAGGCATAACATTACATTAATATTGAGAACAAGAATTCAATAACAGGATATGAAAGTTACCAGGAACAAGCGAACAAAATTCCTGTTGTACCTATCTTTGCTTCATAATTCTATCCATAAGAATATTATTTGATGCCTTGATATCATGTTTTTGGACTGCCTGCAAGCTAAGAATAATTTCAGTACCATAGATTTTCATCTCAAGCAAAACTATGCAATTCATTTAATAGATAATTGTAGAAAAAACACGGAAAGATCCCTGAAAGGAACTCACAATCCATGATATGTTGTTCCTTTTGCAGAGCCAGTAGCTATTTTCAATTTGATTTCCCATTCCAAAATAGTTTGTCTTAGTCCTGCAATGCATTGTATTCATCTCAACACCATTTAAAGAAATCAAATATAGTCATAAAGCCTCATTCACAAGTGAACTAAAAAACTCATATACAAGCAACCTCTCAGTCCCCTTAATGCAGTGCCCAACTAATGAAATTGAAATTCTCATCTTATCTTGCTTATTGCAGATGCTTAAGCCAAATTCTAAACAAATCCTCCACATGCACAACATCCAAACATCTATAGTTAAAAATAGATTGACTGCATCTGAACCAAAACTTGTTTACTTACCTTAGCCCCAATTTTGACATTTGTGCCTTCAATTCCAAATCCACAGCTCCAAGGTTCATAATTAAACCCACAAGAGAACCCTAGAGGTTACCCATTAGGTTTTCTACAGCATCTGAACCAGAAAACCCCAAACCAATCAGTTCACACAAGACAGAAATGCAATTCAATTCCATCAATTTTAGGTCTTAGAAGCAAAACAAGAAGACGACAACGACGAAGTAAGAGAGAGGGGGTTGTTACCGGTGAGATTGTTGGATTTGATATTCGCATAAGTGCGGCCGGAGTAGATCTCGATTTGTCGGGGTCGACGACGAAAGCCTGGGTGTAGATGTCAATGGGGAGCTCAAAGTGGTCGTCGATGGAGGCTTCGCTATTTCCCAGATCGAATAACCCGAGAAGTAAAAGAGGTTCTGAGTGGAAGGGTTTGTCGAGGACAAAACTGTAGGCTTGGTACGAGCAAAGGTTGTGGGTTGAAGGGTTATGAGTGGGCTGTGGGATAGATAGGTTTTGTTTTGTCGAGAGATAGAAGAGCGCAAGTGTTTAAGCTGTGTGAGTTAAAGTGTTTGGGGGAGGGGAGATTTGGTCTAGGCATTTGATTTTTGGTCTGAATTGTTCGGGGGAAATATGCGCGCATTTATGCTTTGGAGTTTGGACAAACACTGGTGGCATTAAATTTGAGTTTTGGACAAGCTATCACACAACGTAAATTCTACAAATGTGGTATGAATGTTTATATTTTGAGTTTCGTCATTCCCTCCTTTAGGTTTGGCGTTTCCTCCTCCAACTTTTTGGCTAAATTGGGGAAGAAGTTCGGAGGGGGGGGGGGGAATTTCGGGAGACATGATTCTGTTGCAAGCGTACTTGGTCAGACCACAATTTTTGATGATACGTCGTATGACTCTCAACATTTTTCAGTTTCAAAAGGAGTTTGGCACCACTTCAATGGTGGGAGACCTGGCACCCAAATCTTTATATAGTTACACCACGGTTCTTATTAAAACCGTCATACAAAAAGCTAAAAATCAATCAGACAATGGTTTAACATGATACATCATCTGATAGGCATTGTTTGATGTCATTTTTGTGGCAGTGACTCCCCGGTGTGTGACACCTACAAGTCACCAAAGTGCTTAAGGCACTTCTCGACACATGACATTCCTCACCTCTCGGGCACACCATAGGAAATCCCCCATGCCAAATCAGTCTTCGTTTCGGTACCCGGCCATCATAATCCTTCTTGGCACTGGGGGACTTGGGCAACAACCTTATATACCGACACTTACCACGCCTCCGTGATACTTGCCATGCCTACTCGGTACCCCCGCCATAACGACACTCACCATGACTCTGTGACACTCTCCCTGCCTCATCAGGCACCCTTACCACGCCTCATGGCGTGCTCTCATAACACTTTAGTAACACCCGCCTTGCCCCATCGACATCTTGGCTACGCTTCCTAGCGTGCTCTCGACATCTTTGCCACGCTTCCTAGCGTGCTCTCGCTACGCCATAGCAATAGTCACCCCTTCCTCAACAGCTCTTTACATGCCATATCGGCACCATCATTATGCCCTAGTGGCACCTCTCGCCATGCCTCAACGACACTTCCTCCTTGCCTCAACGACACCCTGGCCATACCCAGCGGCACTCATCGTCACACCTTGCTGGCACACTTGCCTCGATGGTGAAACGGTGAACTACGTTTGGTTTGATCCCATAAACAGGTACGTAGGCACTCTAGCACTCACCTAGAGGCAACCACAAATATGTCACCACAATCTCCCCTTGGAACACATACATGCTGGAATAACTCAGCTAGCTAGAGCATATAGCTGATACAAATCAAAGGCTACTAAACGCCTAAAGCATACAAACATGCTGGTACCCGCTACCCACGCGAGATGCTCACAAGAGTTTCCACAGCTGGCACTGAGCGGTACCTAAACTTCGACCCCCAATCGCCCTGCAATCTTCAGACACTACACGAGAGCAACGGTCCCGGTGTCTCACATTCATGTGCCTATCTCCTGGCAAGATATCACGACGTCACGATTTCTCATAACATGACAGAGCTATAGCAGCGCACGACGTACCCCACTTAGAGGGAACCGGTCCATCCCCTCCCTTGCATGGGGACTTGGGGGACTGGGGACTGGTTATGTCGCCACTAGTAAGGCGCGTACTCCCGATACTCTATCAGATAAAGTCTCCACCCAAGAGAGTCTCTTGACCGCGAACTTGGGGACTTGTTAATACATCATATGTGAGAGATAGAACATCGGTCATACTCGCCTAAGAAGACATATATTGCCACATAAAACGGGCTTGGGCCTTAACTAGGCTCAAGAAACCTACACTCTCTCTTGAGGATACAATAGTAATACACTCTCCAGTAAGGGCAAAATTGTACTTTTAGGGTGCAATCACCATATCTCTATAAATACATGTTTCCACCTCTCATTTAGGTAAGCCTCCATTTTCACCCTATTCATACCTTATCTCTATTCTCATGTGGCTGACTTAGGCATCAGAAGGTCGAAAGCCAGCAAACCCACTCTTCCCTCTCACGTCATTTGCTCATGATTGACAGGTTAGAGGTCTTGAAGATGATGTCTTCCTGCATTCTGTGTGATTCTTCTCCCTCAGAAATCACGCCAAAACAGTTGGGTTATAAGCTTAAAAATGCTTAAACAACTACTGCAAATGTTGTGGTAATTATGCTTCATAATGTTGGTCATCCTTGTTCAAAGAATTGTACCATATATAGTTGCTTGAATGGTAGTATATATAGTGTATGAGTTGAAGACTCACTCAGTATTGATGTTGGATCAAAGAAATTAGGGTTTACTCCTGTGTAAGTACAATTGCATGCACGTACGCTATACAGTATTTTATACGAATACGAGTACCAGTTTGAGACGTACATTTGTACTACCGTTAAATCTTATGCTGGTGGGACACAACATTCAAATCCAACGATCCAGAATGGTCCACACAGATCATCTGAACAAGAAAAACCTCACATCCACCCCGTAACTCCAATTCCCTTCCAATTCAAAACCAAACGATTTTCACCGTCCTGGAAAAACGAATTTACCATTTTTGGCCGACATCAAAACTCTCCGAAAGATCAGAAAGGTCCACCAGTCTCAGTCGCCATCACGTTCCAGCTCTCTCTCTTCAAAAAGGAAGCTTCTTCACTTTCCAAAAACCCCGACCTTGCGATCCACAACACGACGTCGTTGCGGCAGCGATGGCTATACTCTACACTCTCGTGGCGCGAGGATCGGTCGTGCTGGCCGAGTTCAGCGCCGCTGCGACCAACGCCTCCGCCATCTCGCGCCAAATTCTCGAGAAGATCCCCGGCGACAGCGACACGCACGTCTCGTATTCTCAGGATCGCTACATCTTCCACGTCAAGCGCACCGATGGACTCACCGTGCTCTGTATGGCCGACGAGACCGCCGGCAGTACGTCGTCGTTTTGCTCGATTCCGATTTTCCCCCCAAATTTTTCGATTTCTATTAAATTGGCTGATTTCCGGTGATGATTGTTTGCAGGGAGAATGCCGTTTTCGTTTCTGGAAGACATCCACCAGCGATTCGTGAGGAGCTACGGCCGCGCCGTGCTCACGGCTCAGGCTTACGGCATGAACGACGAGTTTTCTAGGGTTTTGAGCCAGCAGATGGAGTACTACTCCAACGATCCTAATGCCGATAAGATTAATCGACTCAAAGGCGAAATGAGCCAGGTGAGAATGACAATTTCTCTTTCGATTTATGAATCTGATTTTTCGAATTCGATTATTGATTTTGGATATATATTTTGAATTAGGTGCGGAATGTGATGATTGAGAACATTGATAAAGTGTTGGAGAGAGGTGATCGGTTGGAGTTGCTGGTTGATAAGACTGCTAATATGCAAGGCAATACTTTTCGATTCCGAAAACAAGCTCGCCGTTTCCGAAGCACTGTTTGGTGGAGAAATGTTAAGCTCACGTATGTTTTCAAATCCAATATGAAACCAAAAGTTACTAAAGATTATGACTTGGAGGATTCTGCATTGTGTGTTTTGCTGCTTTAGAAGTGTGAATGAATTTGAAGTAGTAATGTAGTAATGCTTATGAGAATGTCTAGCTTACGAATTGCTTTTGATTTTTGCAGGATCGCATTGATATTCCTTGTGCTAGTGGTAATTTATATCGTGATGGCTTTTGTTTGCAATGGCCTGTTACTATCCGGTTGCTTGGGTTGAGTGTGAGACTTGAGTTGGATTGGAATGTGTGCGTTTCCTCTTCAGATTTTTCGTCTCCTGGGAGTATGTCAGATTTGAAGTGTTATGTGATTGTGTGTAATTTTCTTAATTCATTCAGGTTGTAATTTTCTTTTTTCTTCTTTGGCCAAAAGGCTCTGTGTTTCTTCAAACCATAGCTTGATGAGTTCATATTTATTGAGGTTTATATGGAGTTCTGTTGCAGAACGTGTCTGCTGTCATCTTTAACTGTTCATTCCATCTGCCTGTGTGTCTAAAGATGACAAGTTACCATAAAAGGCAAATGAAACGAAAGAAGAGCTTTCTACTTTTTGCAAGTAACTATATTGATGATATACACTTCTATGTTACATTGAGGGTGTCCTCTACAAGATGAAACTTGTTCAACAGCTTCTCCAACGCTTGCAAGGTCGTCTTATAATGTTCCTCAGATTGTGCCCCTTCTTCTGCAACTGGAAGGGCGAGCTTATAAAGGTCATACACATCATTACTACTTGATCCTTGATGCAGAAGATGCGTGCGCTTGAAATCTTTGCTCCACCTTGGTAATATGTATCGTGACGGGATCACTTCCACACCATTGTAATTTAGAACGTTTAAGGCATGCCTGCACAGATACCCTTTGTAGTTGAACAAACTGCAGATGCATCGGATATCCACTTGTGTTGTCTCATACAAAACCTCATAGCATCTTACTTCCTTCTCGTTTCCTTCAACTTCAACTCGTTCTTTGACTATGTAGGTTATTATAGGACCATTAACATTGACCTGCCTTGTATTGAAGCAGGAGTACATTCCCTCAACCTCCAACTGGAACCTCCTGAATATTTCCTTTGTGTACACTTTACATAGTTGCACTTCAAAATTGCATCTTGTTTTCAATTCAAAGCTTGACGTTCTCGACTCCTGATCTGCCACCACCTCTTTCATGCGCTTCCTATGAAGGGCAAGGTCATACTTATCGATAAACTCCTTGAAAGACGTATGTTTATGCACATAACCATCAAAAAATGCAGGCAAGCTCTCACTTTCGCGGATAGGGATCATTCCCGCAAAAAATGTGTCTTTCAAGTAAACTGGAACCCAGTTTTGCCGATCCTCATACAATTGCTGAAGCCATTTGTTATTCCCAAGTTCATGCCGTTTGATCATTTCAGCCCACGAAGTTTCAAACTCAGCTATTTTCAAGGAATCATAGATTGATTTGTGCAAGTGTCTTCTGATTGCTTCATATCCCTTCAGTCCTCCCAACTTCTCTGGAACCTTCTGTGTAATATACGACAAACAACAGCAATGGCGAGCCTCTGGGATCACCTCAGACACTGCATTTTGCAACGGTTTGCATTTGTCCGTAATGAAAACCTGTGGAGGGCGCCCTAGCATGCATTTAAGCCATGCACGGAGCATCCAAACATAACAATCCACTGATTCAACCCCAAGGAAGCCACAGCCGAACAGCACGGATTGTCCATGATGGTTTACACCAACAAATGAAATCAGGGGGAGTTCATATTTGTTTGCCAAGCACGTTGTGTCTATGGCTACAGTATCACAGAAGTATCCATATGCAGCCCTGGACCTGGCATCAGCCCAAAATACATTCCTCAGACATCCATCATCATCTAGATCCATCAAATAATAAAAATTAGGATTCGTCAATTTCATTCGACAAAAGTAGTTGTAAACTGCATGAGCATCTCCTTCTCTAAGTTCCAAGTGCTGAGAGTGATCAATAGGATTTAAACCTTCAGTTTCACTTAAGGTTGAGCATCCATTGCACCCAACATCCATAACAGATGTTCGATACAGCTTGATAGTATGAACTTCTGTGACAGGATCTGGCTGCGGCTGTGCATTTTTGGCAGCAATGATCATTTTTTTATGCGACTTATAAAACCTTTTGATCTGTGGACTCACTTGATGGTTGTGTTGAAGCTCTGATTCAACTATTCTCCACCTTTGGGAGTCCACAAGCTTGATAACTATCATTGCAGGACAACCAGTTCTTGTCTCTGGTCTTGGATTGTTTGCATCACTCTTTTTCTTGAAACCTGCACTGCTGCAACTTAATTTTGCTCTATATCGCTCTTTTCTCTTTGACCTGAACCATGAATTGCTCACTCTAATGCCAAATCCCTGTTCTTTACCATATAGATTGTAGAAATCATAGGCTTCGTCAAAAGAGTCAAACTCCAAACCGACAGTAGGTTGTGGGGAGACCTGTTTACATTGTGTTTCCCCATTTCCAGCATCATGCCCTCCCTCCAAGTCATACTCATCACCTTCATCAAACACTGGCTCGCTGTTGAGACAAACTTCTTCCATCTGAAATAGCAAACATAAAAGGCTTTTATACGAGGTTTAAGAAAGTTTGCAGAAGGTCTAACCAAAATGTTATATGACAAATGCAACTTAGAATTTCAAGTTTCATGATTTAGAGTGAATCAAAGATAGCTAGACACAGCTGCCAAAAGAGAGTTTCAATTTAGATAACAGGGCAGACATATAGCAGAAAAAAAAAATATCTGAAAGGTTCTGAGACCTGACCATTGATACATACATTAATATTAAGCACTTACAAAGCTATTCCAGCTTTGCACTTAGCAGATTCGCATGTTAAGCGTGCTACAACAAAAGAAGCATATTACAACACCCAAAGCATGTCACAACAACCCCAGCATATTACAACCACCAAATTTGTACACTAGAGATGGACACTCAAACAGAGTCGATTGGATAGACTCAAAATGCACAAAAAATCCGACCACAACCAAAATATATACAAAGTCATTGATAATATTACCTCTATATCAAGCAAAACTGTTGTCAATACCTTGCTTCCAGACCTTAACCAAATTCTCAAAGCTCTGATAACATGTAGATGTACTCGACTTTACACCCCGCGATTCACTTCAAATCATACATTCACACTCAAATCTCAATCTGCACATATACAACCAGTAAACCACTACAACACACTGGACTCTTAGTTATTATAAGCTTTATCAGCTGAAGCATTCTTTTGGGTGAAAATTAGCTTTCTGAACACTAATTATTCAAAATTTAAACATTGGGTTAGTTTCCCACCATTTTCTGGGGAATGTAGGAACCAAGGTGCTGGAGTTCTAGGTCAAAATCATGAGTTCAAATCCATTACTCTACTTTGAAACGACGAAAGATACTTGGGAGAGTAGAGTGAGAAGTTAAGCGATCTTACAGAGATGAATCGGGTCGGACTGCGAGGCGGGTAAATCAAGGGTGTGAGAATTTGGGGATGTCTCTCCGAGTTGGCTGTTGCTGGAGAAAATGCGCGAGTCACACTCGGGATTACGGACCTTCCACAAATCTATCGACCCCTTCTCGTGACACGTGTGGGTTGATTTGCTCTAGGGTTTTATTTTTATTTTTCTTATCTTAAGTCTTTTTACAGGTAGGTCAAGCAAATGTGCAAAGATTGAGAATCAAAATAGGTAAAAAACAAATTTACTCTACATGGAAAAGTGAATGTTTTTTTAATGAAAAGATTAAGAGCTTGAACAAGTGAGGCGAGTTCTAGTCATTCTTTTGTGGGTAACTGTCATCATTGCACTAGAATTCAATTTTAGTGCAATTTTAAAAATTTAAGTTGTTGAGACGAACAAAGATGCATATATTGTTACTCACGCTATTAAAAAAAAAACATAGATTTTAGCTGAATAAAAAAGTTCATAGTAAATTAAAACAATGTTAACGGGGTTTGAAGCCACACACAAACAATATATGTGAATAATGGGATGATGCATTCCAACCCATGCAACGCAAACAAGTTTGATCTCTTTATTGTCTGTTTTCATTTTTGCTATATGGCCTATACCACAAGATTTGTTTATAGGTTACGTGTAATTCCATAAGTTGTTGTAAAAAATTATATGCATTAATACGATTACTTACTATATACTAAGTCAAATCTGTCAAATTTTATGTCTGATTGACATTTAACTCTACAAATGCACGAGTGTTTTCATATAATCACAACTTCTCCTATTCAATCAACAAAACACTAACCACATCTCATAGAAAATTTCCAACATACCAATATTTAAAAAGAAAAAGGAGAAGTGGAATAAATGGCACACCAATCAAGTTCATCAAACGGCAAGGAAGAAAAATGTGATGCCCAAAATCAACGGCAAAAAGGCATTTAGAATCATGCGACTCGTGATATGATTGGTCTACAGCTTTTACAGACGTGGCCGTATAGCTGCAAAACCAGGGCACAACCCCCTGCCCACACAGGATCTCCCCAAACCACGTGCCTCCATTCGTCCACGTACTCCACCCGGTCCCACCTCACGTGCAACAAAATAACACCTGCACGCACCGGATCTCACCCCCTCCAGGGACGAGGCGCAGGTTAACTAAAATGCGCCGCTTGGTGTCCAAAGCCCTCCTTCGTTCTTCTTCTTGTTAAGGACTTGGCTCACCACAAACCCTCTCGTCTTCCTCCTTCTCTTTCTCTCCAAAAAAAATAAAATAAAAGTAAAAAGGGAAATTAATTAAATCGAAGCTTAAACGGAAAAAAACGAAACCAGAGAGAGAGAGTGAGAGAGAGGAGTGCACACGAAAACCAAATGAAGCACCAGCAGAGCAGCTCATCGTCGCCGTCGTCTGAGGCGGTCCCGTCGTCGTCTTCGTATTCTCCTTCTTCATGTCCCTCGTCCGCGGACCAATCGCATCCCGCCACCGCGAATTCGGCGGAGAAGCCGCTGCCGGTACCGGCGGGGGCGGCGGAGGACGTGTCGGCGGGGACGAGAGACGGCGGCGGGGCGCAGGAGACGGTGACGGTCGATCGGAGAGGGGAGTACTCGGCGGTGTGCAGATGGACGGTCCAGAATTTTCCTCGAATCAAAGCTAGGGCACTGTGGAGCAAGTACTTCGAGGTCGGAGGCTACGATTGCCGGTTGTTAATATACCCTAAAGGTGACTCACAGGCCTTGCCGGGCTATATCTCCGTGTACCTTCAAATCATGGACCCGCGCGGCACCTCCTCCTCCAAATGGGACTGCTTCGCCAGCTACCGCCTCGCCATCGTCAACGTCGCCGACGACTCCAAGACTATCCACCGTGACAGCTGGCACCGCTTCTCCAGCAAGAAGAAGTCTCACGGTTGGTGCGATTTCACCTCCTCCTCCTCTGTTTTTGATTCCAAGTTAGGTTATCTCTTCAATACCGACTCCGTTTTGATTACCGCCGATATTTTGATACTGAACGAGTCGGTTAGTTTCACACGAGATAATAATAATAACAACAACAATGAGCTGCAGTCGTCATCTGCCGGCTCGGTGATGTCATCCTCCGTCGTGGCCAGCCCGGTCTCCAACGCGTTGAGTGGCAAGTTCACTTGGAAAGTGCATAACTTTAGCTTGTTTAGGGACATGATTAAGACGCAGAAGATAATGAGCCCGGTGTTCCCTGCCGGGGAGTGTAACTTGAGGATTAGTGTTTATCAGAGCACTGTGAATGCGGTGGAGTATTTGTCAATGTGCTTGGAGAGCAAGGACACTGACAAGACGGTGGTGTTGTCCGATAGGAGTTGTTGGTGTTTGTTTCGAATGTCTGTGTTGAACCAGAAACCGGGGTCTAATCACATGCACAGGGACTCATATGGAAGGTTTGCTGCTGATAATAAGAGCGGGGATAATACGAGCTTGGGGTGGAATGACTATATGAAGATGGCGGATTTTGTTGGGCCAGATTCGGGGTTTTTGGCAGATGATACTGCGGTGTTTAGTACCTCGTTTCATGTGATAAAGGAGCTTAGTAGCTTTTCCAAGAATGGGGGATTGACTGCAGGGAGAAGTGGTAGTGGGGCGAGGAAATCGGATGGACATATGGGGAAATTTACTTGGAAGATTGAAAATTTTACGAGGTTGAAGGATCTTTTAAAGAAGAGGAAGATAACGGGTCTTTGCATCAAGAGCAGGAGGTTCCAGATTGGGAATCGTGATTGTCGGCTCATTGTTTATCCCCGAGGTAGGCATCATTATTGCGTTGGAGAATCGTTTGTTTTTTGTATTCTTAATGACTGGTTGTAACCTTTGATTATTCTTTCTTTTTGTGAACAATTGTCTTGCAAAGTTATGAAATCATGTGGTATATCGTTTATATACAGATTTATGAGGACTAGTAGTTCCTTTATCATCCTATTTGATTATGGTTTTACATGTCCCTCACTATAACTGCACCACTTGAACGTTTTGGAGCTGCATCTGTAGTTACTTGCCATCATGGGCCACTGCAAATATGGTATGTATTAATGCTATCAAAGATAGCATAACTGCATAAGGCACATGGATGGCATCTTTTGTTTATACTCTGATACTTGTGCTCAATGTTACTTGAGCTTAGTTTGGGATGTTCATCTTGTTTGTACGACTGTTTTGTTTTGCCAAAAAGTTTGATATTCCATTCTTTTGTCATAACAAATATTGCTTAGCTTGTGCTTGAGAGAGTTCTGATACAAAACTTGCCATATTTTTTTATGGTATCAGGGCAGTCTCAGCCACCTTGTCACCTTTCAGTCTTTCTTGAAGTTACAGATTCACGAAACACTGCCAGTGATTGGAGTTGTTTTGTGAGTCATCGCTTGTCTGTGGTGAACCTGAAAGAAGAGAAGTCTGTCACAAAGGAGTCTCAGAACCGCTACTCCAAAGCTGCAAAGGACTGGGGTTGGCGTGAATTTGTGACACTTACTAGTCTCTTTGATCAAGATTCAGGGTTCCTTGTTCAGGACACTGTTGTATTCTCCGCAGAGGTTCTTATATTGAAAGAGACATCAGTTATGCAGGATTTGATTGATCAGGATACAGAGTCTTCTACCCAGATTGACAAGAATGTAAAACGAAGCTCTTTTACATGGAAGGTGGAGAACTTCCCATCTTTTAAGGAAATAATGGAGACCCGAAAAATCTTTAGCAAATTCTTTCAAGCTGGTGGATGTGAGCTTCGGATTGGTAAGCAGTTGTCAGGCTTGTTTTTTCCTCAATGACACAGTTTATGATTTTTGCTTAATATTTTGTGTTTCGACAATGCAGGGGTATACGAGTCCTTTGACACCATATGTATTTATTTGGAGAGTGATCAGTCAGTCGGTAGTGATCTGGACAAAAATTTCTGGGTGCGATACAGGATGGCTGTTGTGAATCAAAAGAACCCTGCCAAAACTGTGTGGAAGGAGTCTTCTATATGTACAAAGACTTGGAACAATTCTGTTTTGCAATTCATGAAGGTTTCAGATATGTTGGAAGCAGATGCAGGGTTTCTTGTCCGTGATACCGTTGTTTTTGTTTGCGAAATATTGGACTGCTGTCCTTGGTTTGAGTTTTCAGACCTAGAGGTTAGTGTTTACAAGCCTTTATGAGTTATATATACTGCCTGCTATTTATTATTGAAGTTGCTTGAAAACTTAAGCATGCTAAATGGCGGTCTGTCTGATGCTGAATTTTCTTTAGTCATGATATCATGTCTTGAGTCTAGACTGTTTTTTTCCTTTCCAGATCATCCTGGCAGTTTTACATTGTTATATATATTTGGCTTTTTTTAAGCTATCATGGCCGTGGATATATCCATGGAGTTCTCATTGATGGTGAACGTGATTATTGTGGTTCACTTCCATTATTTGTATAAAAATGTTTAGAATAAGGAGCAACGGCATGTCTTGACAATTAGTCTTCAGCGATGGCAATTAGAAATGGTTCTAATTCAATTAGTCAAGTTATGTCTCAATATCATTTGGCTCATTATAGGAGAAGAATAATTTCATGAAAGCAGCATTTTCAATGTTTTCCCTTCTATATTTATGGTAGATTCCAGTACCAATATTGATGTGCATCTTGGCTCAGGTTTTTGCTTCCGAGGATGATCAGGATGCATTGACAACAGATCCTGATGAACTTGTTGATTCTGAAGATAGTGAAGGAATAGGTGGTGATGAAGAAGATATCTTTAGAAACCTGCTTTCCAGAGCTGGATTTCACCTCACATATGGAGATAATCCCTCACAGCCACAGGTCACTTTACGAGAAAAGCTTCTGATGGATGCGGGCGCTATTGCTGGTTTCCTGACTGGACTCCGTGTTTATCTTGATGACCCTGCTAAAGTAAAGCGTCTGCTTCTTCCAACCAAGCTTTCTGGTAGCAGTGATGGAATGAAGGTCTTTAAGAATGATGAATCTTCCCCTAGTTTGATGAATTTACTAATGGGAGTCAAAGTGTTGCAGCAGGCTATTATTGATTTACTTCTGGACATTATGGTCGAGTGTTGCCAACCTACAGAAGGGAGTTGTAATGTTGATTTGTCTGATGCAAACTCAAAAACTCCAGATGGAAGTGGAGCTGCTAGTCCGCTGCAATCTGATAGAGATAATGGAGCAACAGAATCTGTGCATTGTCTTGTGTATGAGCGATTGGATAACAGTGCTGATGAAAGTACCAGTGCTTCGGCTGTTCAAAGTTCCGATATGCATGGGGTTGGTATCCCTGGAAAACCTCTTCCTGGGCGGCCAACTTGTCCCCCAGAAACATCTGCAGGGGGATCAGAAAATGTGTCGCTTCGAACAAAGGTAATAATACACTTTGTTTGCTGAGTATCTATTTACTTAGCTTACATTATAGTACTGACTGTTTGAGCACCTTGAATTGTAGACTAAGTGGCCAGAACAATCTGAGGAGCTCTTAGGATTGATTGTAAACTCACTGAGAGCTTTGGATGGAGCTGTTCCACAAGGGTGTCCCGAACCAAGACGTAGGCCTCAGTCTGCACAAAAGATCGCTCTTGTACTGGATAAAGCCCCTAAGCATCTGCAGCCTGATCTGGTGTCTTTAGTGCCCAAGTTGGTTGAGCACTCAGAGCATCCACTAGTTGCCTTTGCACTTATTGAACAATTGCAAAAGCCAGATGCAGAACCTTCATTGCGGACACCTGTAAGATTCTCTGTGATGCTCTTTTATACATGATGTACAGAAACAAAATCATTTTTGACACACACACACTGATTCCAAGTGTTCGTTAGGTTGATGTGTACATAGAATGTATTAGTTTAAGTGGGAAAAAGTGGCTAGCATGTGTGTATTTGCTCCAATTGGTCTGTTCTGCAAACGTGGTTATTCTCTAAGTTATGTGGATCTTATTTCCCAGGTTTTCGGTGCTCTGAGTCAACTGGACTGCGGCAGTGAAGTGTGGGAACGGGTTTTATCTCAATCTTTTGAGTTTTTGTCAGATTCAAATGATGAACCTCTTGCTGCAACCATAGATTTCATATTTAAAACTGCATCCCAGTGCCAACACCTACCTGAAGCGGTAAAGTATACAACATCTTTTTTTTTTTCTTTCGATTTGGATTATTTGATTATACGATTATTAGCAACAAAAAAAGTGGGAAATTCTAATTATATAATTGCAGTTTTCTTTAAACATGGTTTTCTTTAACCTTGCAAACTTCTTTCTTCATCTTTGTAGGTCAGATCTGTTCGTGTTAGGCTGAAAAATTTGGGTGTCGATGTTTCTCCTTGTGTCCTTGAATTATTAAGTAGAACTGTAAATAGCTGGGGAGATGTTGCTGAAACCGTTCTCAGAGATATTGATTCTGATGATGATTTCGGTGATAGTTGCTCGACCATGCATTCTGGGCTTTTCTTGTTTGGAGAACATGGGCCTAGTTCCGAACAGTTTCATTTGGTGGATGAGCAGGCTTTCCGGCCTTGTCGTCATTTTTCTGATATTTACATCTTGATTGAGATGTTAACCATACCTTGTCTGGCTGTAGAAGCCTCTCAAACGTTTGAGAGAGCTGTAGCTCGTGGTGCTATTGTGGTTCACTCTGTGGCCATGGTTTTGGAAAGGCGCCTTGCTCAAAGATTGAACCTTGATGCTAGATATGTTGTGGAAAGCTTTCAGCAGACAGATTCGGTCATAGAGGGGGAAGCGAGTGAACAGCTGAGAGTCCAACAGGACAATTTTACTTCAGTTCTTGGTCTTGCTGAAACATTGGCCCTCTCTAGAGATCCTTGTGTTAAGGGATTTGTGAAGATGCTGTACACATTATTGTTCAAATGGTATGCTGACGAGTCTTATCGAGGGAGAATTCTAAAGAGACTTGTTGATCATGCCACTAGTACTACAGATAGTAGTTGTGAAATTGATCTCGATTTTGATATATTGGTGACACTAGCTTCTGAGGAACAAGAAATTGTTAGACCGATTTTGAGTATGATGCGGGAGGTTGCTGAACTTGCAAATGTCGATCGGGCTGCTCTTTGGCACCAGTTATGTGCTAGTGAGGATGAAATTATTCGCACGCGGGAAGAGAGGATTGCAGAAACTGCTAATATGGATAGAGAGAAAGCTGTTATATTGCAAAATCTGAGTGATTCTGAGGCCACCAACAACCGTCTTAAGGTACTTGTTGTCTTAACTGGTGATATGGCTAGGATTATTGCATCTTATTTATTCTTTTCGGAGAATATTAGAATTGATGTGTGTCATGATGTGGCAGTCTGAGATGAAGGCTGAGATTGACCGCTTTGCTCGAGAAAAGAAGGAGCTCTGCGAACGAATACAAGAAGTTGAGAGTCAGCTTGAGTGGCACCGCTCAGAGCGAGATGATGAAATTAAAAAGCTCACTACAGATAGGAAAGTGTTTCAGGATCGTCTTCATGATGCAGAGACACAAATCTCTCAATTGAAGTCCCGCAAACGTGATGAATTGAAGGTATGGTATTATTATTATTAGTGTTCTTGTCATGATGTCATCTCTTATGATCTCTCAGTCTTTTAGCAGAAGCCGATTTTTATCTATAGTTCATGTTATCTCACAATGGCCTTCTCTTCCAGTCTCAGTTCACTTGTTCAATCTGCAATTGCTTTTTCAATTTTATAATTAAGTACGTTTTGATTGTTATACGTCTTCAACTTTTGTTGGCATGCCAACTTGAGTTTCGAACTCTCGTCTACTTGTTCTGATTGTGATTGTGGATCCTCCAATAATATTTTTCCGTCTGCTACATTTTTAATATGTTTGCGTCAAAATATGATTTTGAATTCAATCTCTAGTCGATAAATCTGCATGTCTAATGGTTAATAGCATTTACCCTTACACCCAAGGTAGTTCAACATCCCCCTCCATCATCATCACTTGAATAGTATAAAATTTTAAATCATTATAGACTTTTGATGATTGTTGCATTAAGCCATGCGTTTCTCTTACTGCAATTGATGAATTTGACAGAAAGTCGTGAAGGAAAAAAATGCTCTAGCCGAAAGGTTGAAGGGTGCTGAAGCTGCACGTAAAAGATTTGATGAAGAACTTAAACGGTATGTCACAGAGAAGGTGACTCGAGAAGAAATTCGAAAATCTCTGGAGGATGAAGTACGGAGACTGACACAAACAGTAGGACAAACAGAAGGAGAGAAACGAGAGAAGGAAGAGCAGGTTGCTCGGTGTGAAGCATATATTGATGGGATGGAATCAAAGCTGCAGGCCTGCCAGGTTTTTGCCTCAGCATATTCAATTTTTTTTTCTTTCTTACTTCTTTTCCTTGATCATCCTCGTCCTTTCTGGAGCCGAAGGTTCCTTAAATATATCTTATATGCAGAAGAACAATAGTAAAATGCAGTTTTGTTGATATGTCCTCTTTATTTCTTGCAGCAATATATTCATACGCTTGAGGCTTCACTTCAGGAAGAAATGTCTCGGCATGCTCCTCTGTATGGTGCTGGTTTGGAGGCTCTATCAATGAAGGAGTTGGAGACACTGTCCCGTATTCATGAAGAAGGGCTCAGGCAGATCCAGACCCTTCAGCAGCGTAAGGGCAGTCCAGCTGGCAGTCCCCTTGTAAGCCCGCACACGCTCCCACACAATCATGGGTTATATCCTGCCACACCGCCCCAAATGGCCGTGGGAATGCCTCCTTCACTCATTCCTAACGGTGTTGGGATTCACAGCAATGGGCATGTGAATGGTGCTGTTGGACCCTGGTTCAACCATTCTTAGGTGCCTAGGGTCATGGCGTTTTTTTGTGCCAATGTAGGCATTCGTTCTCCCGATAGAGCTGGGTGATATTGCTTATTTTATTTTTCACCAGCTATTTATTGGCATTTTGGCTGTTCGAACTGTTGGAGTACGAGAGGAAATAGGAATAAGATGAAAGATGGAAGAGATGGGTTTCTATAGAATGTGAGTAGAAGTGATTCCAATAGAGTAACAGTTGCAAATGCCAATACTCATTTGCCCCCCTTTCCCCACTTAAAGTTAATCATAGGTTTTTTGCAAAGTAGGTTTCTTCTATGCTAGATTCACTTGGCTTGAAAGCAATCGATGGCTAAGGTTATGACGTAGCTGGATAATGATAACCATCAGATTGAACTGAGTTTATTGTTGACTAAATTGCTAACGTTACCTTGATGGAAAGGAAGCAGATACGATTTGGACAAAAATATAGACAAGAAGCTTGAATTTGTCATAAACAGAGGCCAAGTTTAACACAATGATTGGAAAGGTTAGACAAGTTTTCTATTAGAACTTGGAAACCAGACGGTGACATATACTATTTCACGCAACAGAACCATAAAATTCGATGCTGCTTCATCCATTTCCAATTCATTGAATAGGGGTGGAAATTCTGATACTCGGAATTTGGAAACCACAATACCAGATGGTGGCATAGACTATTACACAATAATGACAATATGACCTAAATACCGATGTTTTTTCATCAATATCTTCAATTCAAAAAGGTCGGATAATGTTTTAGGTTGACAGTGCTTAGACATTATCATCTTCAATTTGTATGTAATATACTCTTATCTAAGGCTTTGACATGTTAAATTGGTCTATTTTTGGTATTACGCGCGTGAACTGTTTAAATTCAGATCTATAGTTAAATAACATAACAAGTTAAATTGTTATGATCTTGATAACTTGATCAGATATTTTTCGATGGTGTATAATTTTCACGATTAGAGTAATAAAATAAAATAAATAATATATTAATTAGTTAGTTAAAGAATATAGACGTTTTCAAGACTTCATTCCAATTTCATCCACTAATTCATGTACGTATTGGTTAATGATGACCTTGAAGATTATTCAAGGCCAGAAGCATAGGAACTTATGTGGAACTCAGATCACAATGATTAATATTAGTGTACGCGGACAAGAAATGATCAAAATGATAAAACCGTGGCCTAATAAAAATCTCATTTGACAATTCTCTACAGTACGTGTTCCCTCTGACTAACATTATACGAAACTTCCATGTTTTTCTTCAAGCTAATCTCTTGGAGTTTTCCTCTCTATTTAAGCTAGTATTGATCACTCTCTCATTTCCCAAACCCAAACGAGCAAAGCACCCAACAATTCTCTCTTGCTTCTTGCATGCATTGAGCAAGTGAAACTCTAAGCTACAGTTCGCTGCTGATCACAAAACTTGTATCTTTTTCGAGGGAGAGAACTGAGATCTTCTTAATTTCTTTCTCTCTTTGTCTGGCATTTGCTGGGTTGGTTATTAGCTGAGCTTGATTGCTCCACAGCTACATTGCTTGTGTAAGCTGCTGTTTGGACCCTTTTAGCTTCTTTGGTTATTTTTCCATAAACTGAAGAACATCCTCAAGCAATGTAATCGTATTTTCCATTCTTATTTCTTAAACCCTAATTTGTGGCTACTTGATCATTTTTGTGAACATGAGAAATGCACCCTCCTATTTGTAATGTTTTTTTTTGGTTGCATCAGTGTGTTACGAATTCGAAATTTCACTCATTGATTTCATTTACAAATTTGTTGTGCATACGCCACTCTTTTATTCATACAGTTGTGATAATATATATACGGCTACAATTTGAAGTGTAGAAAAAAAAAAACTACTACTGTTCTGTCCGCATCCTTGTAATTTACCGATTTAGCTTCAATTTTTGTTCAGTTATCGGCCAAAATAAATTTGTGGTGAGCTGTTCAGGCTTTTAATTACAGCCTCAAAATTTGCTGTATTTTCGGAAAGCTCTTTCATTTGACCAATTATCATGCCTCATATTTTTACTCCTGGCCTCTCTCCTGTTTGATGCAGCATGAAGAAAGTTTGTTGGCCTTACTTTGATCCTGACTTTGATAATCTCTCAGAAAGGATCTATGGCCCTGTGTAAGTAATTCTTGAATTTACCCTTCATTGATTCATCAATGGTAGCCTCCGGCCATTAGATTATCACAGATCTATAAGACAATATATTATGTACTTATGTCAGCCATTTGATAGAACAAGCTTTATCATATGTGTTGCGTTTGCAGATGTAGAGTATCCATCGACAACGACACGTTGGAAGATTGCACATTAGTAAAGGTTTGTCAATTTATAGTTTTGATCAAGAACAAACATTATTTCAGGCAAATTCAGCTGAATTAGATATTAATCGTATGGCGTGGTGGTGCAGGTAGATAGCGTGAACAAGCAAGGGCTTCTCCTCGAAGTGATTCAAGTATTGACAGACATGAATCTTACCATCACAAAATGTTTTATATCTTCCGATGCAGAATGGTTCATGGATGGTACGACAAATCGTCTCTAAATTAATGGCTGAGTTTGATCCATTTGCATGCTTTCATTTTCATTCTTGATCGAGTAACTGATGACCGGTCATGCATGCCTGCAGTTTTTCATGTTAAAGATGAGAACGGCAACAAACTTGCAGACCAGAATGTCATCAACTATATCCAGCAGGTAATTTGTTTTGTACGTAACAGTTTTGTTCACAACTATATTTGCACTTCTACTTTGTCAAATGTATCTGTTTCAAAATAAGAGTGCAATATGACAAACTGAGGGTGATAATAACATTGTTGAAAAGTGTAGTCGATTCATTATTGTAGAAGATCCTCTAACTAGTTGGATTGATTTTTGATAATAGGCCATAGGTACAACTACAGGTCCTCCAGCCTCCACCAGGGCCAATGCCTATGCCAACAATATTTTCGAATCCGAAAACCATAGCGGGCATACCACCATCGAAATGACGGGAACTGACCGCCCTGGTCTCTTCTCCGAGATATCGGCTGCCCTAGCCGACCTTCACTGCAACATAGTTGAAGCTCATGCATGGACACATAACGGCCGCCTAGCTTGCGTTGCGCAAATATCTGACAAATCGACTGACGCCCCAATCAACGATCCTCACCGCCTCGCCACCATCGAAGACCACCTCATCACCGTCCTGCGCACCACCACCGCCGTCAGCCCTTGCGGGAAAGAAGCAAGCAACCAAGAAGTGAAGACCACAGGGTTTCTAGGAGGAGACTATCAAGGCACCATGACTGACGTCGAAAGGAGGTTGCACCAACTAATGCTTTCCATTAGGGACTTTGATGGCCCTAGTTTGAGGCCGGCAAGCTCTCCGAGGACGCCATTGGGATGGGACGCTGAGGAAGACTGTAGGAAGACGGCTGTTTGGATCGAGAGTTGTGAGGAGAAAGGGTATTCCATGGTGAGCTTAGAGTGTAAGGATAGGCCGAGGCTTATGTTTGATACTGTGTGCACTCTAACTGACATGCAGTATGTGATTTTCCACGCTTCCACCCATTGCCACGAAGGATATGCCTTTCAGGTTTCCCTCAATACATAACGAAGTGATTTCAATTCTTAACACATTAAGCTTTTGGATATAGGGACTAATTAGTTGATGTTGTTTCAATAGGAATATTTCATCAGACATGTTGACGGGGAGGCCTTGTGTACAGAGAGCGAGAAGGAACGAGTTATAAAATGCCTAGAGGCTGCTATTGAGCGTCGAGTTTGTGAGGTGACATAACATAACTTGCGCGTCTCTATTAGGGTTGCAGTGTACATTTTGATGTCAAAAATGTGATTCACTTAGCATTATTCTAATTGTAATGCTAACTTTTATATGCTTTTGGCAGGGGATTAGGCTAGAGTTGCACACCGATGATAGGATGGGATTGCTATCGGATATAACTAGGGTTCTAAGAGAGAATGGACTTGCTGTTGTTCGAGCAGATGTAGCAACTCAAGGAGAGAAGGCGATCAATGCTTTCTATGTGAGGGACATTTCAGGGAACGAAGTAGTTCCAGACATGGATTTTGTTGAGTCCATGAAGAGAGAATTGATGGGTCCAAGTCATATAAACCTTCAAGTCAAAACCGAGAAACATCTCATCAGATCACCAAGCTCAACTGAAAAGTCTCGTTATTTTGCACATATTGGAGACATTCTAAAATCTCAAATTGGGCGTCTCTCTTTTAGAATCAAGTAGTCATGAATCGTTGCAAATTGTAAATACGTAGGCAATTACCATCTTAGGGCCATTACCTAGGCAATTAGATTGTAATTGAGGAAAAAAATAGTTAAGTTTGTAAATAAATGGATAGTTTAATTGTGCAGATGCCATTTCTCATTCTCCAATCAGCAACCTAGTCAGCTAGCTAGAGCTATTAGATTGAATGGTTTGTACATAAAAAAATAATGAAGCACAAAATTCTTTCTCATTTCCTTTTTTTGTTTGTGGTACAAACATTTCTCACATAAATAGCTAGCTAGTGTGATAATACACACTCAATCTAGACTCCCTTTTCTTTTTTAATATAATTTAGAGACTTATAATGTATATTCACAAAATCGTGATTAAGAGAATGGAAAATAAGTAATCTATGTAACTCTAAGGTTAATTCTCCTAAGCCAGACAGAGTGCATTATCATATGAAAGACATCAAACCTCTTAGCCGGGTGGTTCAGCTCAAAATGCTTCCTCACAACCTTCAAGTTCTCCTTGAGCCATCTATACTTCTCCTCAGGAACTGCCTCTAATATCTCCTTCAACCTCTTAATCTCTGAAACCTCAACTTTAATAGAAAACGCCTCCCACCTCAAAACATCACTAAATGGCAGCGCATAGTGCTCAGATATGATCACCGGCACGCACTCGGCATATATGGCCTCCACAATTCTAGGACTGGCCACTTCATGACCACTAGGGCACAAGCAGAACTTGGACTCGAGCATCATGGAGTCATAGTCTAGGGTTTTGGGTAGGTATTCAAAGACTCGGAGACTCTCGTCGCGGCCTTTCCAGTAGTCGAGGAGTATAGGCCTTATGGGGCCGTGGAGGCCGCCGGCGAAGAAGGCAAGGTAGGGACGAGGGGTGTTGGGTGGTGGGGGAGAGATGAGTTTGGGGGAGACGTAGCCGCCGTAGAGGTGGATTTCAGGGAGAGAAACATCTTTTTGAGGTCTGAAGCCTTCAGAGGTGTTTGCGTTGCAGAGTACTCGGATTGATGTGTTGTAGAGGAACGGGTTTCCTGCTGATGCATGGGGAGCCTGAAATAATGGAACAGAAGTAGGACTAGATAAATTACCAGCAATTGTTTAACGAATTTAATTTGAGTTAATCAATTTATGATGTTAATTACGAAAGAAAATGTTTATAGCCATTCTGTATGAGTAGAAAGTGAATTTTCAAAAGCATCTGTAAGTTCCCAAAACCGTTAAGCAAAGAGGGACATCAGCTTTTTAACATTTCCCCATTCTTCATGTCACAAACTCAAGGCACGACAGGAAAGTGGGGATGTCACTATTACTAGTGAAAACTATCCAAGCATGCCAAGAAAGTTCTGAAATACCAAAGAAGATGAAAAAGAAATTGATTAAGAGCAGAGAGAATGAAAGAGTGTGAGAGAAACTGACCCAATCATGACAAGCGAGCATGAAGTGGTCCGCCCCAGAAGTCCTATTCCAAAATGGGTATTTCTCAGACACGAGTCTCACATAATCAGAGACATATTCCCTGAGAGGTCTGAGGTCATAGGACAGGGGCTTGTATAGGTACTTCACCATCCAAGTCACACTGAAGGGCATAAAGTAAACGTGAGCCTCCTTAGGGTTCTTGGTCCTGAACCTCCCAGCTTCTGCACCCGTCTCCATTTCATGTATGAATCTGCCTTCGATCGAGTATATGTCCTTGCATGGTCCATCGTGTGTTATTGGTAGGTCACCTTCTGAGTAGACATACACCTTAAATTTCCTCTCCATTTCAAGATAGCTCCTGCATGAGGGCAAACCAGTCAGTTTAAGTTCTATTATATAATCGAGTACTCTATGATCATAATGGTCGCTTAATTAGCTCATATTTATATACTTGGAACACAAGGTGATTAGAGTACTAAAATCATGCCCTTGCTTATGATGACGACTACAATCAGAGTTAACCAATCCCTACTCCTAAGCATTAATCATGTATAGCATAATTTTCATAATGACTATACATATGATAACAAAGGGATGCAGGATGCTAACACACATTGCAAGTCTTAATGTTTTCTCAGCACCACATATAGACTTTGGTTTTTATTTATCAACTTCTAATCCTAAGACGGTAGTAAACTTATCACTTGGTTATGGTTACTTTCTTTGTCTTTCCTTACCGTTTAGGCGTTTTTATTTATCGTAAAAGTATGATTAATTTATTAAAAAATCGAACATGACAAACCATGTAAACTTTTTAATGTTGGAAACGGTTAGGATCATTGAAGCATGTCTTAGCAAACACTTGAAGCAATATTCTTATTCTTATGGTAATCTGACTAATCTCATCAAGTCCCATCTACCTATTTCCTCCAAATATAGAAGAACAAAAGGGCATGTAATACAATAAAGGTGGCCCAAAAAGCAAACACTTTGCCTCATCTTCACCGCAATAAGTAGCAATCGAGTATTTCTCCGAGGAGGAGAGTGTGCGATACGCCGGGCATGAAATGAGTGCGCACTGCGCACTAGGCCGGCTCATCTAGCAGTGACTTTCAAGCTAAGCATGCAAGAGTTAACTCAACCTTGTTAATTTCCTCAAACTTTGTTTAACTCCCTAATTTACCCTCTAATTAATCTCTTAACATTGTATTGACCGATCAAAATCAACCTGAAAGAGACGGTAATTAAAATTAAGCAGCGGCTTACTGATGGAATGCGCGGGGGTTACGATACACCACCGCATGTGAAACGACGTCGTTTTCTGGTGGTGACCAACGGTTCGGATCACCCAAAGCTGCCGCTGCCGCCGTCCGTATCGAGCTTCGCGCCCGCGCCAGTCCCTCCTCCATCTTACTCCGACCACTCCTCCTTTTCCGTTTCGCCGCTTCTCTCTGTTTTCATCGCCGTGAAAAAAAAAATATGAGGAATTCCAATCGTCAATTTTTACGTCCAGCGAAAAATTTGAAGCAGAGGAAAAAAAACAGAGCGATAATAATGTATAGAAATGAAGATTGAAGTCCAAAACTTAGAGAGAGAGAGAGAGAGAGAGAGAGAGAGAGAGAGAGAGAGAGAGAGAGAGAGAGAGAGAGAGAGGTGAAGGATCGGAGCTTACCGGTGGAGTTTGGTTGGGGAGTAAGTGAGGAGTAGTAGTAGATTGATTATTACTGGAGCTGAGTACTAATTTATGATCGTCGGAAACGGATGACGTGGCGGTGGTGGTGATCTTGCTACGAAGCTGAACCATCGGAATCGCAATGGAGACGGGAAGGTCCGATTTTGAGTCGGAGGAACCGATCGGAGCGTCGGAGCTGCCGTAAATGACCAAAACGACGAGGATCGAAGCAATGCACAGCCACAGGACGACGGAGGAGGTCTGTAAACGGAGACTCTCCATTTCCAATCAAGCTTGGAAGCTCTGGTTTCGTCTCTGTAGAGAAGAAGAAGCTCTGGAATTTGAACCGCCTCTCTCTCTCTCTTCTGTTATAAGTAGGGAGAAAAGGAATAGTGTGACAAGTGTGGGAGCATCTTGTGCTCGCCTCCCTTGGTTAACAGTGAAGTTTACCTCCCTCTGTTAAGATCGTCACCTATTAAAATTCTTACCACGGGTTGAGTATGAGTTAATTAACAATTATCTTTTGTCAACTAAATTTTTATTACAAAGCAGATGAACCTGTTCAGTTCTTCATTTCTTGGTAAAAAGAAATAAAGTAAGAGAGAGCACGAGTGGGGTTGAAGAAAGGTTTGGAATTATGGTTTTGACAGGAAATTATGGATTCAAGAAAATTTTGATATATTTCAATACTCAAAATCTATCTTGAAAAAATATTTCTTGAAAAAATATTTCTCATATCGTCTTAAGTTTAAACAATGTTCAGATCATTAAAGTGTTAAGAGTTTCGAGGAAATCTAAAAACTTATAGTTCATAACCAAAAAAAACTCACCGGCGGTGAATATTTTGACGGCATCGGTTCATCAAGGGGTAAAGTGTTGATGGGTTACTATTTCGTTATTTAAAATATTTAATAGTAAATAACAAAATCAGGAAAAAAGAAAATAACTAAACCATGGTTAAAATGGTTAGGAGGCGGCGAGTACCCCTAACCAGGGGAGGGGTGACTGAGCCAGATAAGTGTTGTTGAAATGACGGAAGTAGCCCTAGAAAGCCTATCATGCTAAACGGGTGAGCCATGCGCGTGACTAGGAGGTCGTGGCATAACCAAGTTTCGCGCCAAATTTCCCGCTCACCTTCCCAAAAACTCCAATTTCTATTATATATAATTATTCCCAAATCCGCCAAAACTGCCAAGGCTTTCGTTCATCTCGAGTTCAATTATTAGTTACTCTAGATGATAGCTTACGTGATTCTTATTCGATTTAGTAAGTTCAGATAGCGTTTGGCAAGTAAAATGACTTAAATCCATAAAATTCATGACGTTTTCTGTTTCTAATTTTAGGTAGTTATAATTGATATTATGTTTGTTATCTTATGAGTTTATAAATGCATTGACATAATATATTATATTACAAATTCACACATCGAGCATATATATACTTAAGTTCAACAAAATTACAAACATAAAAGAATTCTAGTCGAAATAAAGATGAGTAATAAGTGTATAGATAGATCATAACATAATGATCTATAACAAGAAGGAGATGTGCCCTATGCGCATGCATGAGTTGCTCGATCAGGCGAGACTACCAATTTTAATTATTTGAACTTGACACAAATATTGTATAACCCCAAATGTAAATAACCTGCAGGATGCATACGTAAACATGGAGATACATGTTTGAAAAAATGAACATAAAAGCGAAAACACACAGACTAATAAGCTACGCTAGCAGGAACAAAACTGATATTCGACTAAAACATTTGAAATTATGAAGTATGAACTGACCCACAAGGCCACGAATCATTGCAATATCAGAGTAAAGTTGCATTAGATACATGATTCTTCCTTTTCCCCTTGCTAAATGACTTCACAAAGTTTGCTTCCAAGTTAACATTGAGTTCCCACTCAAGTTCTAGCTACTTCGTACAATGACCTATTCTCCAAGAGACCAAGATCAACAGGGAAAAAGAAAATATAACTAATCAATTACACAACTCCATGAACTAGGAAGTGAATATTAGTTACCCCAACAACCTCAAATTAAGCCTCCTGAGCCAAACTGAGTGCATCACCATATGCAACATATCAAACGGCCTCGACGGCCGGTTCAGCACGAAGTGTCGCTGCACTTGCATCACCCTCTTTTGCTTTTTCACATACTCATGCTCAGAAATTGTTTGCAGAATCGACTTCAGCTCCGGTATCTTTGCCACCGAAACATGAATTGAAAACTTGCTCCAATCAAGAACATCACTGAACGGGAGCACATAAGAATCCGAAATGATCACGGGAACACATCCCGTGTAAATTGACTCGACGACCCTAGGGCTCGCAACTTCGTACCCACTAGGGCACAAACAAAACTTACTCTTGCTCATAAGCTCTGTGTAGTTTTGGGTTTTGGGGAGGTAGTCATGGACTTTGATCACACCTTCTTTGTTTTTCCAGTGCTGGAAGAGAAGCCTTCTCACATGTCCATGAGCACCACCCGCGAAGAAGGCGAAGATTGATCGGTTTTCTGGGGGGTGCTTCAGGAGGGGTGGACCAAGTTTGCCGAAAGGGATTTTGATTTCGGGTAAGGAGACGTCTCGGATTGGTTGAAAACCTTCTGAGGAGTTGGCATTGCAGAGTACTCTAACGAAGTTCTTGAAAAGCTTAGGTTTTCCAACTGAAACATCCGGTGCCTGAAGTATCACCAAAAGAAAAATCATGTTAAGCGAACAACTTTACCGGTTCTTATCTTCTATAATTTTCATAAGTACCTACTTGTTTGTGATTCCTACATTTACAGTACTAATTCCTACATTTACGGTACTAATGTATATGATAGCTTCGCAATTTAGACCTCAACAAAATCAAACCCAAAGTATGGGAAAGCATGACTCTTTGAGCATTGGGTGGAAAAAGGAGTGGAATATACATACCCAATCATGGCAGGAAACAAGAAAATGATCTCCCCCATTACTTCTATTCCAGTATGGGTATCTCTTTGCCATGATGCCAATGTAGTCCTCGATGATGTTCTGAAGCCGTAGGCGTGAGTATGTGGTGTAAGGTCTATAAACGTATCTCACAATGTTGACAACACTGATGGGAAGATAGAAGGCAATGGCCTCATTAGGGTCTTTTGCTGCAAAAGGGCTCTTCCTGAGTTCGTCCATGAACTGTCCTTCGATGGAGTATATGTCATTCACTGGACCGTTGTAGAAGAGTGGTGGCTCTCCTTCCTTGTATGGCCAAATTCGAAATAGCTTCTCCATCTCTATGTGGCTCCTAATCATACATAACAAGAAAAAATAAATAAAGGTAAAATAACGTCAAACTATGCATATTTTCCATAAATTCATTACGTGTTCAAGTAAAAACGATGAATTATTATTTTGCTGAAAATGAAATCTGAAAAGTGGTCCATTGTTTCTTCTTGAAGCTTCAGAATGGACATGCATCGTCAACTTATGGGAAAGAAGAAATTTTGAAAACAGAAGAGAGAGAGATGCCATTGTTCCATATTTGGTGCCTGCCTCTGAATCTATAGAGACTCTAAAACTAGAACTTATGCATGTTAATCTCTGTTCTGGCAAGTATACAAAGCATGAATGTGATCTCCACCTTGCTTAGTTTATGTCTGGGACCGTTGCCATGATTTGAATTCCAGGTAATGATTCCTATAGCTAATGAGAACTATTCTGAATTTTTGAACTACTACTCCATTTATGGACCATAAGTCAGAATCCCTAAAACTAGAAACCTAAGGTAGTGTTGTTAACAGAATAACAGCTCTAGATGGACGTATATAGAATACTGAAAGTCTGCATGCAACTATAAAAGTCCAACAGTTATGCATCAAATATTTACTTATTAACCGGTCTAGTGAATATACTACACTCTCTGGAAAACCAACGCAAGACTGTGTATAGCACAGAAGAGGCAAAGCCATTTACTTGATGGCTATGTTACGTTCAGCGCCATCACTATGCCACTACTTAGTACAGACTACAGACCCTAAGCAAGGCATGCACCTTGGGAAGCAAAACTAGACCATGCTCATAGTCCATAGATATGACTCGTATGAGTACTGTATGTCAAAACCTACCTTATTAATTTCTAATTCAGAATCCAGATTTTTTTGCCACTAGATCCCCGGTTTTATTTCTTTCTTTCTTTAAATTGTAAATAATTGAAACCTGAGTTATACTATTGAATTCCATTGCAGAAAGAAAAATTTATAAATAAAACAAAAAACGTTTTCCAATAGTGCCATAATTTTAGGGAAAATTTAAGATAGTTCAGTTACTTAATATGAAAACATTTTCATTTCCATGAAGGAAAATGATTTTAGGCCTTATTAAAGCCTAAGATTTTAGGCCTCAAATCTATGTGGCATGCCAAATCATTTGTGGCATGCCAAATCATTTAGACACATCACATATTAAAAATCTTATGCCATGTCATACTTAAGTATAAAAACCATCTTACCATTTGGTCCATTTCAAATAATGACTCTAATAAATTTCAGTTTTTCATTGAAAAATAAAACTATTTTAGCTTTCCTTCTTCTAAATATCTAATTAAATATAAAAATATAACATCAAAATAACATTATATTATATATTTATAATACATTTATTATAAAAATACATGTATATTATATAAATAATCTGTATGTAAATCATTTAGAGAAATTATTTGTATATAAATTATTTTTAAATGAATTATAGAAAATTTTGATGAATTATATCCGAATTATCTTATATTAGTGTTTTCTTTTTGATGAATTATAATTTCTTTTTGGACGAATTAGGGTTAGGGTTAGAGTTTATTTGACAAAACTAATTATTATTTAAAAAATAGTTAATCTTCATATTGATGTAAGAAACATTCCTTATATTATACATAATTAGAAGTTGCTATTAATATGTAATATTTGTTTCCATTACCTAATAAAGTACATTAATATCATTGATTCACCCTTAAAATGTAAAAGGAAATAGAAATGGTAAAATTGGTAATGCAATGTTTTGATTTGGCAAGATATATTATGTGGAATTGAAAAGAAATATTTTTATTTACTTACATGACATGACACATAAGATTAAGACCACAAATTTAGGCCTTATTAAGGCCCTTCCATGAAATTGAAACAATGCCAAAATATAACCTTTTTTGTAGCAACTACAAGTAGTGAGTTGTAATGATTT
Organism: Fragaria nilgerrensis; assembly: GCA_010134655.1. NCBI lineage: Eukaryota > Viridiplantae > Streptophyta > Magnoliopsida > Rosales > Rosaceae > Fragaria > Fragaria nilgerrensis. The sequence continues at coordinate 27,029,949 of CM020978.1, read as the reverse complement.
GATTTAAAATAGGAACTGAAAACAGTGGAAACAAGACTGAGTCCAATAACAGATCGAAGAAGTGATCGGAGTAGGGAGAAAGATAAGATCTTAACTGATGAAAGGAATAAGGGTTGATGTAAACGGATCCTCGGGGCAAAAAACCTCCCTTTCTGTATGGTGTGTATCGTTTTGATCGACCTGCTTCTCTTATCGCAGCTCTCGCCCTAGCTAACCCTTCTTCGATTTTCTCAAATGGATTCTTGTCATGCACCTAGACATATGTAACAAAAAAAAAAACACAAACACATAATCAAATTTAACACATAAATCCGTCAATGACATAAGAACTTAGAAGTTTATTAAACCAAACACAAAGAATGTCATAATCACTGTTGTTAAGGCGGGTGTGTATCTTACAATAAAGACATGTTGAGCAGATCCAGTGCTATTTGTGCTTGAATTATTGAGACGATCGTTGAGGTGTGTATCATCGGAGGCTTGAGTGTGGTTAGAGAATAGTGTGGAGTTACTTGGAATGGAGAGTTTGGAGTTTACCGGAAGGGAGAGTCTGGAACTGTTTTTGAGGGTGGAATTATTGGTGAGGGAGAGTGTGAAATTGTTTGGGAGGGAGAAAATGGGATGGTGGGGGAGAGAGAGTTTGGAATGTTTATGATAAGAGAATGGCAAGTAATGGAAATGGTGGTTCATAGAAAAGATGAGAAGGATGAGGAAGAGAGATGGATATAGATAACAAGAGGTGGTGGCACCCATGGCCAGAAAATATGGCTGCTGATTAAGCCCTTTTGGCTGGTGTTCTGTTCTTGAGAAAAATGAGGTGATGTTTGTTGGGTTTTTGGTTGGAAGAAGAAATGGTGAAGGGGAAGAGGAAGAGGAAGAAGAAGAAGAAGAAGAAGTGAATGTTACTGTGACTCCTATTTGGAAATAACTAAATCAGACAACCTGATGCCATTTGGTTCCCTTTATGGAGGATAAAAAAAATTTGACATTTTTATCTGGTGTAAATAATCAACGAGGATAAATATGAAGTGAGTATACATCTCTGATTTGTTGCAGCGCGTCGCTTATCAAGCCATATATCTTGTGTTGTTTCAGTTGGGTCATTTAACAAAACAAATATAAGATAGATTCATTAATATTTACTATAAAACATGCATTTTTGTATATATAAATCTGGACCATAGTGATGTGTGGGAAATTTTCCCGCTATGTAGTTTGATTTTGAATGTGAGCACAAAAACAAACGTAAAGATCTTGTTTGGACCAACTTCATTTCAAGCAAAGAGTGTGGTTTTTACTTTTTAGAGCCATATTTTAGTGTTGTAAACTTGGGATGCCCATATAACTTCCACGTACTGTAATGAACTGTTTTTCTTAAAAAATAATAATAATTTAGATATGACGCACACTACATGAAATAACGACTTAGCCGACATAATTAAAAAAATTCCGTCATCTAAGTTCGTCTTCATTGACGGAAACACAACCGTCGTATAGGACACCACATCCATCGCCTAAGATCTATTTAGGCAACGAAAAAAGACTGTCGAGGACTTCCATCGACTAAGATATTCCTATTCGACGAAACATCATTCGTTGTCTAAGTTTCGTCGGCTTAGTAAACCCTAGCGACGAATATATTCCGTCGGTATTATTTCGTCGGCTTAGATCTTCTTAGGCGACGGAAATTGACTTTCGACATACTCCATCGCCTAAGATCTTTTTAGGCAACGACATGTTTCTATCGGTAAAGCTGGTCTTGGGCGACGAATTATTTTCCGTCGTCTTAGATTGTCTTGGGCAACGAACAATGTTCCGTCGGCTATGTAAGACTAGGGCGACGAATATTCTTTTCTTAGCCGACGAACTGTTCCGTCGACTAAGAATTTGAATTATTGCCTGACACAAAGCATAACGAATATATTTTTCAGACGCATTTTGTCTTAGGCGACGGAATATTCCGTCGGCTAAGTAAACACATCATTTATACACCTTCTGCTCATAACAGAACGCAGAAGAAATGCATGGTCTAGCTCCCCCCCCCCTCCCCCTTCACATAATTCATCCGATCTAAATCTAGTTTTGGAAGCTTTTCTTCATGAATTTGATCGATATCTTTAAGAGCTAGCTGCTTCTCGATCTCCTAATTGGTATGTAACTAGTTTAATTAATCTACTTTCTTCATTTAAGCATATTTTTCTGTGAACTTTCCGGCGACTTTGCCGGTCCAATTTTGATGGAATGTTGCTTACTTGTGAGGATAATATAATTACTGGATATGTGTGTGTATATAATATGTTTGTACGTATAATATTATATATGCATGTATAATATTATGTTTGTATATATATCTAACTTTTGTGTGTATAATTTTTAGAGAGTGTATATATATATATATATATATATATATATATATATCTTTAGCTTTTGTATGTATGATTAATAATTATGTGAACAATATGTTTATCAAATTTTTGTTTTCATTCAAATCATTTGTGTATTCGATCAAATGATAAAAAATAGAATGATGAATCATGTAATTAAGAATTATAATATTCTTATACATTCATCAATATATTGTTACCCTTAGAAATCTCGTTCGAGAACCATTATGTTACGACTGTGTCTAACAAAATGGTTTTCGAATTGTCCCATATTTGGACAGTTTGGGAGCATATGACATTGAGATTCCGTTTGTTATTGGTGCGTTTCGTTTTCGGTTGTGGGTATATGTAACGCCCCAAACTGCACATTCTCAGATTAGGCACGTCACAGTGCCGCGAATCTCTAAAACAGAAAACCAAGAGGCACGCTATAGGCAGTTTATTCAAGAAAACATTTAAGAAAAACACAACAAAAGCGTGAAAATATTTTGAGGTGTAAATCTTTATATCCTGAAGATACTTTCATTCACCAAAACCTGATATAAAATGACCAATAGTTAATTAACAATCTTCAAGGAATAGAAATTCAAATAAGAACACCACAAAGCCAATTGATATCAAGTTCTAAACTTCAAGGAATATAATCACGAGTGGTATTATAACAAGGTTAACAAAGTAGAATTTGGTTCAAGAAACTCAAGCACAAAAATAAAGAAACATCATGGAAACCAAATTACTAATCTTAAATATGCACACCCAACTCCTCGCCACTATCCCGTCCGAATACACAGTACATGCATCCACAAACTGTTGTAGGGTGAGCTTTCATCCTCGCTGCTCAAAGAACTCTTGAAAACATAATAAGAAATAGTTTTATAGGACCCAATATAAAAACAAGATTGAATCCAAAAATTTAATGAACGACAAATTTTCAAAAACATTTCTATGATCAAATAAATACGGCGCTATAAAACTATACATGATGGCCGGTCCTTTTTAGACCCACTACCCAACTTACCTCACTATCTATGTGTACAACAGGTAAGTGTAGCGAGAGTGTCCACAAACGCCCTATCACCTAGAAGCAGTGCCACTCTACAAGGGATGTAGGACACTCTTCCGTCCATAAAGGCTTCTCCGGAGGTTTAGGGGATCGAACCCAAGGTAGTCACTATGCTCCTCTCACTCTCAAGCCATCAATATCTCATAACACCGGTTACCGTATTTTTATCGGATAACTGGATCATGCAACATCATATATGCATAAACATTTTATAAAACAAATATCATTAATCAAGGAAGTTCTGGATCCCCTACCTGGAATCTGAGGCTTTCCTCATGAACTCTGAGAATCTCGAGCATTCCGCTCCATGGGTAACTGGAGTCCCTAATGTCCGACAACATTACGACCGTTAATATAATCTAATATTCAATACCACTCTACAAACTTTCACGTCAATGAACTTATTTCTCTATTGGGTGCAATCCTTTCAATTTACTAAGGACACCCATTAGTATGTCTCTATGATCACTCTTCTTCGGCATAAAAATACAAGACCATTTAACTATAGTCTCTCAAATCTTAACGTAGAACTTATTGTCCATTAATCATTTCAATTAAAACTCACCACAACATCCCACTCACAATTAAAATGCATACTTCATCACAGATTCACCAACTTGTTTAGTCCACTACTACCATGTTTATAATCAAACCAAAATACCTTGGTAAACTACATATATCCAGAAATGTCAATTTGAACGCATATACAACTATCACAATACCACCATAATCATCAACTATTTAATTGATAATCCAAACTGACAACACACACTCAGCCGTACCCATGTTTTCAGATATAGTTCAACTGACCTTGAAATAAATTAGATCAAGACATAACCCATCTTACACAAATCCTCATTCATAATTAACTCACTGCATAATTATACACATTCCAACTTCAGTATCTTATCATGTCAAACAATCATGCTTTGGCCAAACACAGTTGAGCTTAATCATGACACAAACAGCTCAATCCGTACAAGCAACCAACAACCATAATTCGAATTCTAAAAAATCCAAATTACCTTTGAATTCACATATATCAACTTGTTTGACAGAGGACCTGCGCAGTTACTTCATGTGAAGGTCGAACAGAGCACCAACTAATTTATGAATACACCAACTCAACAACCTGAATTCTTCTAGATATCCATTCGTATTCGAACCCAAGAGTTCAAGAACAGTTGCCGGAAACAAAAACACATGCAGAAGAATCGATTGTTGAAGCCGCTGGAAATTGTCGTCGAATCGTCAATGTTTCGAACATCAAATATCCTTCCTCGGCTAACTATTGGATGAGCCACCAATCCTAGCGCGTCTGCGACGTCGTGAGAAGCCGAGAGGAACAAGTGTGTTGTAGGAAAGTCACCGGAAGGAGGAGAGCCAGTTCGGCCGACCTCCACATGTCGGTGGGTCGAGAACTCGGCCTGGACAGTTCTGTTTCTTTCTCGATTCTTCTCAATTGTTCAATTGGTCAAATGCCTATTTATAGGTAACTCCAATTTGTTGATTAACGGCTGAGATGAAGCCATGAGATTTGTACGGCTAAGATTGCACTTAATCAAATTCCTTTTCGTTTTGGTTAATTTCTACAGTTTTTGAACTTCTAGGGAATCATAAAAATTAGTTCGGATAGCAGTCAAATCTTCGAAAATATCCACAAACTCGTCTTATCGTGTACATTATTATCCAAGTCTTAAATCATGGACATGACCTAGTAAAAATTTCTGAAAATCTCCAAGAACACATTTTGAATATCTTTGAGGTTGAAGCTATTTACCGAAACACCTCAAATTAAGCTGGTCAAATATTCCGGGTGTTACAGTATATATATTTCGACAAGATCTTCATTTATTGTTCCTCGAGTGCATACTAGGTATATATATTCGTGCACTTGGGGAACAGTAGGGAGATGCTGCTAAAATTTTCTCACATATGCGAATTCGAAACGCCCCAACAACAAACGAAATCACAATGTCATGTGCTCTCAAACGAGATTAGGGCCTTAACCGAAGGTATAAGGTGAAGATTATTGGGGTAGTAAACTCTCAAGTATTAAAAAATATTAGAAAATTATGCTCATATATATGTTAAGTGTGGAAAATTATTAGGGGTCAGTAATTTTCTGTATTACTTGATAACACATTCGCCTTCCTTGATTTTCTTCCAGTTTGATACTTGAATGTTTGTTTTACTTTTTTCCAGGTCTTTTCTTTACTCTGAAATGCTTCCAGTCTTTGTTATGGTCATATATGTGCAAGTGTGGAAAATTATTGGGGGTCAGTAATTTTCTTTACCAGAGCAACCAAAGTTTCTAGATGATTGTTATTACTTAGATACCTTTCAAGCATCCTCTAATGACATAATAGGTAGTAAACTCTCAAGTATGGAAATTATTGGGAGGCAGTAATTTTCTTTACCAGAGTAACCAAAGTTTCTGGATGATTGTTATTACTTAGATACCTTTCAAGCATCCTCTAATGACCTAATGGGTAGTAAACTCTCGAGTATGAAAAATTATTGGGGGTCAGTAATTTTTCTGAACAAAGCAACCAAAGTTTACTGACCCTCAGTAACCACCCTGTAACAAAAAAAAACTAAAACTGACAACCAAAGATAACTGAAACTGACAGAAAGATCAAAAGAATAGACCAAAATAAAAGAACAAGTTCTAGCACTAAAATTGAAGATAATTCATATGTTCTTGCAACACTACCAAAATACTACATATGATCCTACATCTAAAGTGGCACTAATCTTTTTTCTATATTGATGTCCATGAACTTTAGCAGCATCTTCTTCCTCATTTCATTACCACAATCTTCTGTCGGTTTTTTTCCCATGACATAGGCCCTCTATAAAGTGGAGCAAAAATGATCCACAGTCTGACCTGTAATGTATTAAGAAACAGTGTTACTAAATTGTTTACCCCAATAAAACAGACAAGTAATTTCTGACTCCAATAAAACAGTTTAAATGAAGTTAAAAGGTACTTACGATGAACACTTTTGCTGCGGGCAGGATAAGACATCAATCAGCTAGTATCTTGCTTGATAAATGTTTTGGTCCAGCATCCATCTTCTTGTTCTTTTCTCTTCAGCACTCATCATTGAGTAACCGTCAGCCAGTCCTTGGCTGTCCTGCTCGTTATAGTTTTCCCTCCATTCCTCAGGGTCCAAGTTTTGGATGAGAGGGTATATGGTGAAATCATATACGCGTTTGATGAACACCGTAATGTGCTTCACCTGTTGGTTCCAACACACATGTAAATTACAACTCAAACAAACTAAGAGAACAAGCAACAAACAAAACCTAGGAGAAGTTTACTGTCCCCCAGTAAACTTCTTACCCTAATAAATCAGTTACAACTCACCACTCCCATTGCATTCTGAAAGTGGATGTTGGTGTCGGTAGAGTAATCTTTTCTTGGCAGTAGCATTGAGTTGAGGTGATAGAAGCATCGATCTTTGTTGTGAATCACAACCAAGGTATAGTGGTGGCTGACCTCGTGATGTACCGGAAATGAAAACTAGGTCCTTACTGAAAATGAACCACATAGGATTAATAATGGAAAGCTCTATATCTAATTCATTACATTTGAATTCCCCATGTTTTCCTCCTCCAGCTAGGAACTCCTTCAGTTTTTGTTCATGTACCACCGCCGCGCGCTGTATTTATAAAAGCAAGTAGTAAGATTGTGTTAACTGAAAAAAGTAAATGAGGAGACCGCGGTCCAGCGACACGCTGCTATTTCAGGTTAGACTACTTATCGTTGCCTCTATGTCTAGGAATCCGACCGAGACCTTCTTCTTTTCCACTTCCTCTTTCAACATTTAGAGGTAACACCCTGATTGTGTGCATGTACAACATAAGTCACAAATTACAACAAAGAATACATCTTAGGTTACTCAAACATCAACTTTATTGGGGTTAGTAAGACCAGTAATTTTTTCTCACATTAGATGTAATCTTTCCTTCTTGAATTATTCTCTTCAAGTTGTCTTTGGTAATGTCAATGATACCATCACAACACTCTCAATACTGAAAACTGTGCAGACACAAATAAGTCATAATTAAACAAGTCAAACCAGGGAACTAATTGTAACGTTATATATAAGCTAGGAAAGAATAAACTTACTCATCATTCTTGTCCTTGTTCAAATCAAACCAGTTCTTATAGTGATGCACCACATTTTCATCCAAGAACTTCCATGTATTGGTGTTGTAGTTCACTCCACGAATAACAATACCATTCTTCTTTGTTCTTTTTGCTGGCTTTAGCCCTTCAGGGGTGTCATACTCCCATTCTTCTTCTTTCCTCTTTTCTGCCCCACGCTTGTACATGTTGACGTTTCTTTCAATCGAATGCGTCTCCACAGTTTGTTTCCTTTTCTTGACATATTTCTTGACCCCTTCTACTTGCTGTCCTTTATTCTTCAAGCTGGTTTCTTCATTAATTTTTTTTCTGGCCATTTGCACAGCTTAAGCAACAAGTTTGTCTAGTTTAGACAGGTTGACATCGGTCTTCACAGCTCCTTGGTCTTCTAGAAATATAGCTGACAACGGAACTGGTTTTCCTTGTTCAAAAAACTACATAAAAGAAAACACACAAGTTATCCTAAAAAAATTCAAAAAACACAATATTTATTAGGGGTCAGTAAACTCATTTCTACTCTTACCTCTTCAGTTCCTGGTTACTCCTCTCTGCAGCTATGATCTTCCATGTTGTCTCTGCAGTTATATTCTTCCTCTTCAACCGGCTTTGACCTATCATCCTCCTCCTCTTTCTCCTCAGTTACACATATTATCTGCTTTGTCTGAGCATGTTTTGCCGCCTTGTGTAACTGTATCTTGTGAGCCTTGATTTGATTTTTGTCTGCCCTCCTTTCTTTCTCTAGCTCAATCATTTGGTTGTCCACTTTCTTTAACTTGCCGAGAAATTCAGTGTTTTTCTTCACCAGTTCTTCATTTGCTTTGGCAAGTTTTGTCAGCTTCTTCTTCATATCTTCCATCGACAGCTCATGTACACGTTATAACAACAACATCGTTACTGTTAAACAATTATATCCAAATAAACAAGTTTACTGCCCCCCAGTAAACTTCTACTAGGGGTCAGTAAACTTGCAATTCAATATCTCCCTTTCAATTTCATGGCCAAAACACAAAACAAATACCCTAATAAACAACTTTTAGCCCCCTAGTTAACCTAGTAGAAGTTTACTGCCCCCCAGTAAACTTCTACTGGGGGTCAGTAAACTTGCAATTCGTTATCTCCCTTTCAATTTCATTGCCACAAAACACAACATATACCCTAATAAACAACTTTTAGACCCTTAGTAAACCCAGTAAAAGTTTACTGCCCCCCAGTAAACTTCTACTAGGGGTCAGTAAACTTGTAATTCAAGTTTCATTTTTATTGCCAATAGTTTTATTGGGTGTTAGTAACCATTCAAACTTACTCAATCATTGAGGCTTGGTGTTCCATTCTCATCTTGCTGCCGCTCATCATTGCCGGAACTCGTTTCCTCCTTATCCATCTATGGACCTTCTACTATGAGTTCCTTTTTTTACATTTATAAGACACAAATCAGTTTAATTTAGTTTTTTGAAAAACAAAAATACAATGCAATAATCTTATTACCTCTAGCAATTCAGGTCTTCTCAAACACTCATTTTCTTTGATGATCTCTTGTATTGACCATCTTATAAATCTAGGAGTCTCATTCTCTTTCCCGATAATCCGCTTCTTTATTTTTGTTTTCTCTAGGAACCAGTATAGAACTAGAAGGAGGGATTCGTTCAAAACTTTTGGCTCCCCCTTTACATGCTTATGAAGTCTTTAGTGCAAGAATTCTAATATCTTATGTGACCAGTTGTATTTGTCGATGCCTTTAAGGTCTTCACACTTGAGTATCAGTTTCCATTCAATGTGGTTTCCGGTTCTGTTGAAAAATAAAGTTGACATAAGGTACATTATAACCAAAGAGGCTATCTTCCTTGAATCCCCTTTCTTCTTCTGAATCTTCCTCAGCTCTTCCATTTATGAGTCATCAATAATCTTTTTGGTGATTATTCTTTTTGTTTGCTTTCCAAAGACAGCATAATCTCCACTTTTCTTCTTGCCCTTGCAGTATTTATGTTCTATTGTGATATCCACATCTGAGTCTTATGTGGTTATTCCAAAAATTGAATGCACATCATACTCCGTAATTTCAATCTCCTTGTTCCCAAATATGAAGTTTTTCTTGTCACTGTTGTAGTGCCTCATTAGGATCTCAAAATCATATTCAAGCTTCTTCACTTGATCGTCATCAATCTTGCCCAATCTGAATGCTTCAATTATTCCTCGAAAATAAGTGTTGTTTATCAACTCCCATGATTCTTCTGGGATGCTCTCCTTGTATCTATAAATTAACATATAAAATGATGTCAGTGAGCACTTTTGCTGCACGTGTTTGATCTTGGCCAAGCCCCCTAGTTCTCCTCCTTTGTCCTTCTTTCTTCCCTTTTCTTCCTCCTCCTCCCCTGAATCTCTCTCCGCTTGTTTTCTTTTTCCGCCTGTTGATCTTTTCTGAAAAACAAACTTTTCTATTTCTTCATCTTCAGTGTCTACCTCATCTTCTTCTTCTTCTTCTTCTTCTTCTACCAGTACTACTTCTTCTTCAGCAATATCACCCTTTTGGACCTCTTTTCTCTTTTTCTTTAACTTCATCTTCTGTAAAACTTCTGCCATATTTTGTTCTGTCCTCATAGAAGCTACAGATTCTTGAACCGAATCTTCTTCGGATTCAGAAGTCACAACTAAATGTCTTGAACCTCTTTCAATATAGTAAACTTGCAATACAGTAACTCCCTCTCAATTTCAAGACCACAAAACACAACAGATACTCATTCTTAACCTAATAAACAACTTTATTGGCTCCTAGTAAACACACCAGTAAACTTCTACTGGGGTCAGTAAACTTGCAGTACAATATGTTTCTTTCATATAAATGTCAATTACACATAACAGATACTCATTCTTAACCTAATAAACAACTTTATTGTCCCTTAGTAAACACAGTAGAAGTTTATTGCCCTCAGTTAACTTCTACTGGTGGTCAGTAAACTTGCAAGACAGTAACTCCCTTTCAATGTCAGGGCCACAACACACAACAGATACCCATTCTTAACCTAATAAACAACTTTATTGCCCCCTAGTAAACACAGTAGAAGTTTACTGGGGGCAGTAAACTTCTACTAGGGGTCAGTAAACTTGCATTACAATATCCCCCTTTCATTTTTATGTCAATTATACACAGTAAATCTTACAAAAATCAACAAAGACAACATTTATCTCAATCTGTAACAGTTATGAACAAATAAACCCTAGAATTTTTATGTTTTCATATTCATGGCCTTTAATCACTATAAATCAGAACATCAAGCTTCAATATCATCATAGAAGTCCAAAATAAGCCTAAATTCAATAAAATCCAACATATACCTACTTTTATGGATTTTCCGAGCGAGGTCGAGTGAGAGCGATTGAAGCAGAGATCAACGCCGATATTCAACCAGAGAGTGACGCCGAGCGTACGTGAGCGATTGAGGCAGAGATCGACGTCGAGATTTATCCACAAATGGACTTCGATCGACTGAGATTGAGCCAGAGAGCGGTTTCGATCGAATGGGGTTTAACGAGATCGAGAGCGATGTCGTCGACTGAGTGTTAACGAGAGAGCGACATTGATCGATGGAATGACGAAGATCGTTTTAAAACCTAAACCAGAGATCGTGATCGAGAGATAGACGTACAGTTTTTTATATTTTCGTGGAGAGTGGGTGTCACACCCCAACTCGAGGAAAGGTCTAACCTCGAGTTAAGGCGTGAATCACACTTTAATTACAGACAGTTTATTATCCGTAATTAAAATGAGATAGATATCATAACATGACGTAAGAAACTACAATCTTCGTACCTTTATTTATATTACAAGTCTTATAAGAAGGTGCACTTATAGTACACATGCTTAACGCATTTACAAACAAACAACAAACAAACTAGAATAACGTTTCTTTTCAAAACGTCCATTCTTTATTCAAGCCTTATTTTACAAAACAAAGCATGAAAGCCTTGATTTACATATAACACTCTCTATGTTTCACTAATACCACCTGCAAGGGGTTTGATGAGGGTGAGCAACGCTAAGTAGGGCTAGTTAATATATAAATAAAACATGATAAACGAACAAACATGGCATATCGAGAATGCATGGATGCAATATGAACTTAACTCTCATCCCACACCTTACTTCACCGTCGAATATAATTTCTCCATTTGTTAGTCGTCTTGTTATACTCATGGTCTCCCGATCCGTAACCCGATAAGATCGTTTTATCAATGTCTGTCATCGAAGGGGCATACTTTTCCTGAATTTGTGCACGTATGGGCTAATCATAGATCCCGAGGACAACCCATGAGGAAACTCAACTACACAAATGGTTTCCTAATAACAAAATCTCATATATTCCAAAACACTCATTCTCCAATTTCACCTCTAACCTCACTCTTTTCTCACCAATGTCATGTAATATAGATTCAAGATAAGAACACATGCTTTCAACTATAGACATATCATAATCAATTCAAGATCTCAATATCATCCACATTTAATTTGAATATTGCCACACAATTCAATGTCAAACAATCCAATATCAAACAACTCAAGCAATAGTCACACAATAGCACAATAAAAGCAAACATCCCATCAAACCCTATCTCGATTTGCACAACACAAACTCGAGCTCAACTTCACTTCTTAGATTGGTGGATCACCAAGATCGTCTCCGGAACCTGTTTGAACCAATATTTGGCACGACCTATGTGGCAAATCAAATAGACATATCCATTAGTGATAGCAGTCATTAATAAGTTGAGCCGCAGTGCACAATACAGCTTATAAAATAACCGCGGTTATTAACAAAGATAATGACCGCGGCTATTGGTGTTTTGAGCCGCGGCAGTTGAGCCGCGGTCACCCTATGCTGAGCCGTGGACACCCTATGTTGAGCCGCGGTCATCTTATGTTGAGCCGCGGTCACCCTATGTTGAGCCGCGGACACCCTATGCTGAGCCGCGGACACCTTATGTTGAGCCGCGGTCACCTTATGTTGAGCCGCGGACACCTTATGTTGAGCCGCGCTTATGTTGAGCCGTAGACACCTTATGTTGAGCCGCGGTCACCTTATGTTGAGCCGCGGTCACCCTATGTTGAGCCGCGAACATCTTATGTTGAGCCGCAGACGCCTTATGTTGAGCCGCGGTCACTTTATGTTGAGCCGCGAACATAATTGTTGAGCCACATACACCTTATTTAGTTACGGCTATTCGTGAGTTGCAGCGGCCAAGAAAGGAGAATAAATGTTATATCTTGTCAAAACCCTTACGAGGTCGACTGATTGATATTTACAAGCTAAATTACGGTCAAAGATGGCGCCTTCAAGGGAGGCATCACCACAGTTACCAAAATGGTTGCAATCAGGTTGAATGAGTTTTATTGCGGGAATGACGTTACTACAATTTTAATCTCAAAGATAGCGCTTTCAAGGGAGACGTCACTACAGTTACCAAACTTGAGGCAATCAGATTGAATGAGCTTTATTACAATTTAATTCATGATTTACCTGTAATCCATCCCTGTGTTTAAAGCTAGGATTACCATTTTTTTATTTTACTTCACTATAAAAAGGACCTTAGGATTCTTTGTTAGAGGTCCTCGACCAAACGCTCTACGCGATTACACATTTTTATCTTAATACAATTCAGCTTCTCAGCATTACACATATCAATTCCGTATTTACATTATCGTTTTTTACATACTTGCAATTTATCTTACTGTTCGTTACTTTTCTGCACTATCTTTCCTGCAATTTACATTTGTGTTCTTTACGTTATCTTTAATTTTCCTGCACTTTACGTTCTTGCATTCACATCACTTGCACCATCACAACATTCACCTAGTCACACAACACCAAGATCGGCTTACTAGCCGATCCGTGTTAAAGTCCTTGCATCCAAGGCAGAGAGAACCCTGCGGCCGAGATCGATCCTTCCTCAGTCCACAGTCGACTGATCAGAAGTCAGGGCAGCGCATCTACATACATATCAGAACAAAACCTCGCTTGGCCCCTCGGCCGCGAGTTGGCACGCCATCGCACACGTCACCAAGCCAGAAGGACATGTGTAGCCCAAAGAAGCCCCCGGCCCATTGACACGTGGCCGGGACGATTTTTGAGCTAACAGAACCTTACCCAAAAGGTAAAGTACATACAACCAACGATAAACTAAAATTAGTAACTAAGTTATAAGTAGTACACATAAATAAGAAACTCTATTACTTTAAACTATATAAGAGATACTAAACAACACTCAAAAGTTATTTAAAAAGCTACTGCAAAACATAGGAAACAGCTGTTAAAGAAAAGACTGAGTTAGAACAAGGTTCATGTGTTAGCCTTGTGTCAAAACAGTGTGTAAGATGCTGTTTTTGGCTTCACTTTCCACTCACTCAAATCCCACAAAAGTTTCTAAACCAAAGCCTATTTGAAAGATGGGATTATAAGTACATAGCTTAAGTTTTGGAAACAAAGCCCTAAACAGAAAGTTAGGCTCTCTCAAAGTTGAAACAAAAATATGAAAACCCAGAAAATTCAGTTTTTGGCTGAATTTGCTACTGTTTTTGGCAAGCTATTTATCATACCAAATGGTAACCAAAACCTGTGAAATTTAATACACACAATGATGGATATACAAGGTTTACAAAAATATTTTCGGATTTGAAAACAAAGGCTTGAGCTGAAAGATATCATGCCTCAAAGTAGGCAAGAAAATCATCTTTTCTGCATAATTCTGGAAATTTACAGTAGGAATAAAACTTGGTTTTTGGAGCTTTAATTCAGCTTTTGAAGTAGTAAAACAAGTTCTAAAGCTTCAGAACAGAAAGGAATAGATTTTCAAAACATTAGAACGATTTTAAACATAACCAACGATTGAAACAAAAGGATCCAAAATTTGATTTGGACACCCAAACTCAAGAACCATGTTCTTGAGCTTCAACCACAACAATTCCAAACAATAACATCCTTTTCGAATTCGATTTTGCTGTCTAAACAATTCTGAGAATTCGAAATTACCAACTATAAACAAACAAAAGAATCATACTAAACTCAAAACAAGAAAACAAGAATCAAAACAAACCATAAACAAAACTACGAAACTGAAATTGAAATTGCTAGAAGATGAACTCGGTTTTACCTTAGAAAAAATGAATTGAAAAAGTTTCCTCTCTCACTCCACAATTCTCCCAAACTCTGTCCTCTCCAGAAACTTTGTACTAGTTTTGTCGAAGGTTTTAGCCGACTCTCCCAATCCATTCTAATCTACTATAGCCTAGACTCCTAGACCTCCAGCTAGCCCCTACTCCTATAAGCTTAGGCTTGTACTCTTGAGACACCTCTTGCTTAATAAGATGGTGGAGCAAAGAATAGCAAAAAGAAAAGGAAGAGAGAGCCTGCAGTGTAATGCAGCTCACGTATTCTTCCTCTCTCTTTTTTTTTTTAAACAAAACATTTTAAATAGCACACACAACTTTAATTAAAACAAAAATAAGTAAGGATGTTAGAGTGGGAGAGAGAGTTTTTTTATTTTTGTGGAGAGTGAGAGATTAATGTGAAGGGTATAATTGTTATTTTGCGTTAAAACAGGAGAATGGGCTACTCATTACTTTTTTCATTACTTTATTGGGCTTTAAAATCCTTGTTTTTGACTAAATGGTCATTTTTTCTATATATATATATATATATATATATATTTCCTGTTTATTATTCACGATTTTTTGATTATATATTTTTGTTTCATGTTATTATAGTGTACAATATGGACAAGAGCTGGATGCAATTAGGGAGGGGGTCCCCTATTTATGAGAGGCATTTTTGATTTTCTTGAGTTCATACGTCTACATAGTCCTCCAGACAAAGTTATTCACATATGTCCGTGCAACAAATGTCTCAATCGGAAACCAGTAACATATGAAGACATGTATTCTCACTTGGCATTAAACGGTATTTGTCCTAGTTATACCACATGGACATGACACGGCGAAAATGAAGTTCAAATGCCTACACTTGCAGAAATTCAAGCACAACATAATTAGCAGGCAGGACCTTCCAATGTTAGTTATGGGGACCCTGCTGTGATGAACCTCTTAAACGATGTCTTCCTGTTCGCCGCCTCAGGATATCAAGAAAATGTTGTTTATGACAACGCCTCTGACACCTTCCCTAATGTCTCCCACGTTGACTACAACAGTGATTATGATAAGTACAACAGGCTTCTACGGGAAGTACAAACTTCATTGTATCCTGGCAATGAGCATATTGTGTTGGGTACCGTCATGGAGCAAATGAAGATAAAAAACAAGCGGGGAAAGAGTAACGTATGTTTTGATGAGGATATTGCACTTATGAAAAAAGTGCTTCCCAAAGGTAACAGTTGTCCGAAAAATTTCGACCAGGTAAAAAGCATGTTGGATGACATCGGTCTTGATCACCAGAAGATAGTCGTTTGCGTCAATAACTGCATCTTCTATTACAAAGATTACAAGGATGCAGTTGAGTGCCCACACTGCTACGAGGCAAGGTATAAACCTTCCACTTCATATAAACAGAAAAACCCACCCATTCCTAGGAAGGTTCTTCGTTACTTCCCGTTGGGTCCTCGTCTGCAACGTCTGTACATGTCTTCACATACGGCCAAACATATGAGATGACACCAGGCAAGACACCAGGGAGAGGAGAGGAGAAGATAGATCCGGATAATCTCACACACCCCGCAGACGGGGAGGCTTGGAAGCACTTTGACCGTTCTTTTCCTGAATTTGCTGGAGACTGTCGAAATGTCAGACTCAGACTTACAACAGACGGATTCAATCCTACTGGAAACATGAATTTTTCTTACAGCATTTGTCATGTGATAGTATTTCCGTACAATCTACCTTCCAACATGTGTATGAGGAAGGAATACAATTTTCTTACGCTTATGGTTCCAAGGCCGTATTCTCTAGAAAAATGCTTGGATGTGTACATGAGATCATTGATTGACAAGCTACAGGAGTTATGGGAAAATGGACTCCCTACTTTTGACACGCATGGTCAAACTTCATTTATGATGAAAGCAGCTGTTATTTGGACCATAAGTGATTTTCCAACTCACGGGATGTTGTTGGACCAACAAACTAAGGGGTATAAGGCTTGCCCGGTATGCTTAGATGACGTCAATTCTAGTCGATAAAATTTGTTTCTTGGGATCTCGTAGACATTTGGACGAGGTTCACGAGTGGCGGTAGGATGCTGAGGCATTTGATGGGATTGAGGAGCATAATCTGAAACCCTCAAGGAGGTTTGGTGAGTGAATTTTGGAGAGGCTTAATCAACACGGGTTCGGATATTTGAGCACTAGTAAAGAAGTAACTGACTTGAATCCTCCCACGCCTGATGAGTTTAAGTATTGGACGCACAAAAGTGTATTCTTTGAATTGCCTTACTGGTCGACCTTGAAAATCAGACATAACTTGGACGTCATGCACATAGAGAAGAATGTTTGTGACAACGTTCTTGGAACAATTCTGAATCTCAAAGATAAGAACAAAGACACCCCCAAAGCCCGTGTTGATCTTAAGAAAATGGGTATACGCCCTAAGCTATGGCTAGTAGAGAACAAAAAAACAAAAAAAAACCATAATGCCGAAAGCAGGCTACACAGTCCATCCTAAAAAAAAGGCGGAAATGTTTCAGTGGCTTCATGACGTTAAGTATCCTCACGGGCATGCAGGGAATATCACTTGATGTGTTAAGATGGGGGAAAATAAGATTACTGGTGTGAGACCCCGTAAAATAGTTATGTAAAATGAAGTCCGGATAAACTTTAGTAGACGGTTTTTATTTACGGACGTACTAATGTTTGTTGGAGTACTATATTAGAAATTTAGTAAGAGTTAAATTGAGGAACTTGTCTAGAACTTGATCAAACCTTCTTGCATCTGCTCCGTCTCTCCCGTTCTTATCCTCTCTTCGTCTCTGCTGGTCTCTCTGATGGATAGTAACATCCCCAACTAATCATCATCAAGTCGACAAGGCTACTGCTCTCCGATCTAACTTTGAAGCTAATCTTATAAGCTCGACGGTGACGGAGATGAGTGAATGTGTTACACGCATCGTCAACAAGTTGAGTTATAGAAATCTGCAGCGTGGTCTTCATCCTCTTTCTATTGCCCTTGTGAGGTAAAAACTGAGACCATCCTCTTTCTATTTTGGATTTGATTTCAAGAGATTGGTTTGACCATCCTTTAAAAGAAAAATTGGTTTCCAGTGACAATTGAAACTCGTGTTGAATTTGGGTTCTGATTGTTGTTGACGATTTAGTTGTTGGTGACGACGATGCTGGAGTCGATAATATCTATCCCATGTTTGTTGGTTTTGACACGAGACCAGACCTCTTGATTTTGATTATGGCTTTAGTTTTTGGTTACGACAGGAACTGGAAATTAAATTGGGTGATGAGTTCGTTGGCTAGAGAGGCAAGATAAGGACGTTCCAATAAGTTGGAAGAGTGAATAATTGGGAGTGTGAGACGAGAAAGGAAACTGATATGAAGGAACCAAATATGGGCAAGATTCTTTCTCTAGAGTTCAGTTTGTCCTTACTTTATATTTTCAGTAGTGAATTAGTGATGATTGGTGTTGCCAGTTTATGAAAACAGAGAAGATGGCTACTGTTGATGCATGTAGACAATGTCGCAACATGAAGGAATGACCTTGTGATTTAATAATCTACAAGGTAAGGTAGCCAATATACTTTGGACCATTATTGATTGATTTCATTATATATGTTGGTCAAAACTCAAAACGAAATTGAGCTGCTAAAAGTGTATTATGTGTTGTGGTTTTGTCCATTTGATAAGATGCTTACACTGGTTCTAAATTTGGTACAATTAAATGGTGGAATTGATATCTCAATTGGAAAGAAAGATGTATACTACCTCGTTGCTATTAAAGGAATCTAGTACCGTATTTGTTCAGTTGGGATTAAAGTAGTAAAGCCCTTTTGTTGTTAGTATTGAGCTTGAGAAAATGCTTAATTATGGAATAAGAAATTGATATTGAATTTGTCGGACAGAGCTCCAGTTACCTGAGTTTTCGAGTATGGTGGTGTTTGCCGGATGTTATGGAGTAAAGGTTCAACTCCAGGAATACCAGGTAGGAGATTCTAGACTCTTCTTGGCTAATGGTTTTCGTATATTATATATGAAAAGTGATTGCATGGCTGTGATTGATTTTTTATGAAGATTGGATATTTCTATTGCCATGCTTGTTTTCAATGTTTTTGATATTGTGTGATGACTTGAGAGTGAGTGGGGCATAGCGACTTCCTTGGGTTTCGATCCCCTAAACCTCCGGAGGGGCTGTACGGACTGGAGGACGTCTGACATCCTTTGAGGTGTGGCGTCGCTCCTAGGCGGTATGGTGTAAATGGACACTCTCGCTACACCTTGCCGGTATGGACGATATTAATTGTGGTAAGGTTGTAGTTGGCATAAGAGGACCGGTCATCCGGTTTGTGTATTCTGGGCCCGCATATGTTTTTTGAAATGAAACTTACTTTATGATTTGATCATCATTTATATTTATATTTGTTTTCACATAATGACCAATAAATTAAATAGTTTTCAAACCTAGTTGGTTGAGTCTTATTGAGCAGCGAGGACGAAAGCTCACCCCTACTACAATTTTGGATGCAGGTTCTGTGCACAAGAACGGGATTGAGCTAGGTTGAGCTGGGTGTGCATATTTGGTTAAAGTTAAATGTCTTTTTCTATTTCGTATCCTGATTACTCGATACATTTCCTTGTGTTTTATTTGGAAACCTTGTCGAAGTTGTTTGTTTTGTCAGCTAGTTTATTCTATTTTCTTGTCAGTGTTACCCGTACTATCAAGGGGATATGTTTTACAGGAATTATTTCACATTAGTTTTGCCTTATGCTTTATAGCTTGATTCAAAGGAAGTAAATTTGTTTTATTATTATGTTTTACACCTCAAATTAGTTAACGCTTCCAACTTTTACTTTTGTTTCTAATTTAAGAAAGTTTTAGTTAGTTTAATTAAAATGCCTTGCGAGTTCTTAGGGCTTGAGTGATGGGCCCTAGCTTGGGTTTTAAGAGAACGCGGCACTGTAATGTGCTCGATTTGAAGAGGTGCAAATCGGGGCGTTACAACTGGGTTGAAGACTCATGACTGTCATGTTTTGCTGCAACGTCTTTTTCCCGTGGTCATTAGACCGTATTTGCAGAGTGATGTGGTTGACACATTAGTGGCTTTGTCAAAGTTCTTTTAGAGGATATGCGTTAAAGAGCTTAAAAAGTCTGATGTTCGGTTATTACAAGAAGACATTGTGTACATCATATACAAGCTGGAGAGGATCTTTCCCCCAACTTTCTTTTACATCATGATTCACCTCATGATCCATATTCCCGAACAAGTGTTGCTTACTGGTCCGGTACAGTATACCTAGTGCTATCCAAATGAGAGGTATGCACTCATATTTATTGTAATTAATCATCCTTTCAAATTAAGATAATTTTTTTAAATATTTATTGTAAGAGAATAAATATCTGTTTTGCAGGCAACTAGGGGATTTCAAGAAGAAGAACAAAACAAATGTTTCCTTGAAGGGTTGATCACAGCGGCATACATTCAGGCTGAGTGCGTAACTTACTGTAGCGCATATCTCAATGATGAAGACACAGTGGGGGAATCATCTGGAGTGTGTAGTAGCCAGCAATTCAATCTATCAGTTGTTTCCAACGATGTTTAAGCGTATGGCAGGTTAAGTAATTCTGAAAGATTAAGTAATGCTGAGATCAAAGAGGCTCATTGGTCTATCTTTCAACATTGCGAAGAAACCGAGCGGTACTTGAAGTCCCATCGGAAAGGCAGGATGGTAACGAAGCCATACACAAGAGAGATTTTCCTGATTACTTCCCTATTTTGGTACCTCTTCTATCTCTATATATTTGGAGTTACATAAATTAAATATATGTTGTTTTTTTATGTTACATAATGTAACAACGTTGCTTTTAAAATTGTTACAGATGATGCACATTCTACAACATTTTTCTGCTTCTTACGACCCGGGTTGTACTTGTTGGTTGGAGGACCCCAAAGCCACAGAGTTTGTGCTGGATGTTTTGTGAACGGTGTTAAGTTTGTGACGTCAGAACGAGATGAAGGCCATGTCACCAAAAACAATGGAGTAATGGTTGAGGGTTTAAGTTTCAACTACTACGGGGTTCTTGTCAGTGTCATCGAACTAATCTACGGTAAAGGTATGCCAGTCGTGTTGTTCAAGTGCAAATGGTTCAATACTGACCCAATCAGACGAAAGAGTACAATTCTAGATCGTGGCTTATTATCAGTGGACTCAAACAGTGTATGGTATGAGAATAAGCCGTTTATTCTTGCCACCATGGCGAAACAAGTGTTTTATCTTGATGATCCAGCTATGGGTAAGGGTTGAAAAGTGGTGCAGGTGATGTCACATAGGAATATTTGGAGTGCAGCTACACTGGGAGGGGATGATGAGAGTGGGCCTAGTGAACCAACAACTGATCGACCGAATCAACCATATCAAGAGAAATCTCCACATGTAGTCCCCGATATTGAGAATATCCGTGTCAACAACCAACACGTTCCTGCTATCATAAGTTACATTCCAGCTACACCATCTTAACAGAACTTGCTACAACACAACCCCAATCATGATGACGACGGCTTCATAGATGACGAATACATAGAGGATGATGAGTATTCTGACCAAGCTGAGGAGGATGATGATTCGAATGACTCAGATTATCATGAGTACGATTAATGTAACCATTATTGTGGATTTCAATCGGTCTAATCTACTTGTATTAATTTGGCATAACTTCGGACAAGTTCCATTTTAAATTAATTTGTAACCATTAATTATTCAAATTTCCATTTTTAATTTCTACATGTATAATTTTTAAAATGCATATGTATGCTTTTTTATGTACGAATACTTACGTGGAGTCAGTACAGTTGGGTTTAGTTTGAAAAGTTACATGAAAATACTCTGATGTAAATATAATAAAATGTCCATAATTTTTAAAAATATTCTTAGTCGATGGAACATGAAGAATTCGTTGCCTTAGAAGTCCTAAGGCCTCTTAGGATCCCCGAAATATTAGGCGGGTAAATAAATTTTTTTGTTACTTAGGCGACGGAAATCGAATGATTTGTCGGGTTAGTCAGACCAAGGCGATAGAAAGTGATCGTTTCCGTCGCCTAGGATACTTAAATATTGGGCGGGTGTATTCTGCGCCTTTTTTTTTTGCCGAAATTTAATTCTTTTAGGCGACGAATATTTTAAGGCAACGAAAATTGTTGTTATCGTCGCCTTAGAAGTACTTTCTGTCGCCTAGGGTCCCGAAATATTAGGCGGGTGAATTTTGCGTCTTTTTTTGGGCCAAAATTTAATTTGTTTTAGGCGACGAATATTGTCTCAACAGACGGAAGATTTCGGTCGGGTAAGATAAAATCGATTAACGCCCATCACTCTTACTCTGATACACACTAAACTAATCCCTAAAACTGTAAAACCCAATTCCCTATTGTCTAGAGCTGCGCGACCGCAGGAATCCACCGCCTCCACTCGTCGGAGACTCCGCCATATACTGACCCAACCGCATCGACCCGAGCAGTCATCCCAACCGCATCGACACCACCCACCTCCTCCACTCATCGCCTCCGCTCCGATCTCGCTTCTCCCTGTTTATAACCGCCTCCAGTATGGCCACCACCTGCGATGAAGCCTAAATCCCCCATACTGAGGTCTATATTCTCTTGTAATAGTTATTCTCTCACCTGTTTAAAGATTTGGGTGGATTCTCTTGTATTTGGTTTATACCTGTGTTTCATGTTGTTTTCATAGATATGTATAGCAATGTTAGCAATGTTGAATATATTTTGAGCTGTTTATGAATACTTATGACTCACAGCTTTTGTTAGTGTTTTCTGTATCCACAATGCATCAAGTCTAAATTCTCTTGTAATAGTTATTCTCTCACCCATACTGAGGTCTATATTCTCTTGTAATAGTTATTCTCTCACCTGTTTAAAGATTTGGGTGGATTCTCTTGTATTTGGTTTATACCTGTGTTTCATGTTGTTTTCATAGATATGTATAGCAATGTTAGCAATGTTGAATATATTTTGAGCTGTTTATGAATACTTATGACTCACAGCTTTTGTTAGTGTTTTCTGTATCCACAATGCATCAAGTCTAAAAAAAAAAAAATGAAGAAAGACAAGTGGTTTGTTATTCATGTATGTTTTTCTATGGATATATTTTTAATAATCTTATCTATTACTCACTCATTTACTATAGACTAACAATTGTGTGTTATTCATGTGCAAGATATGGTGATCAAGGGGAAGAGGAAGGACCGAGCCACTCAGGCCAGTGCTTTGATGGAGTCAATACGGCAGAGCGTCGGCTCAGCTAGCAGTAGCAGCCATCCTACCCCCATGTCGGCTGGGACAGTACCACCAAGGGCTCCCCCCTTGATCGTGCGGCCCCCTACAGTTGACAGTTGTTGAACGAAATCTCAATCGGCGTCTGCACCCGCACCCGAATCTGCAAGACGTATCGTCAACAACGCTCGAATCAAAGTTAGAAGCCCAACAGGTAAGTGTATTAATTTACTGCCCCCAGTAAACTTCTATTGGGGGTCAGTAAACTTGTAGTACAATATGTCTCTTTCATTTTCATGCCACTTACGCACAACAGATATCCTCTTGTATATTAAGTATCATAATGTATCTTCACATGTTAATTGTAGCTCCGGCCCCGAAAAAGAAGCGGGGTTTTTGTTCTGGAAAGGAGGCGGAGGATATCGTTCAACAAACATGGCAAAAGATCAAGGTGGAGTATTGCCCCCGTGTAAAAGGCCCTAGCGTGAGGGGGATAAACAGCTTGGTGGCACATGATATCGGTTGCGCCATACGAAGTCTGATAGGAATGAGGGCAAGGACGTTCTACGACCTTGATCAGACCGAGAAGTGGAAGGTGTGGAATGCAATGTCGGTAAGTAACTGAAAGTATATTGTAAAGTAAATTACTTAATTACATTTGGTTTGAAACGAATATGATTGAAATTGACTTGATTAATGTGGAAGGCATGAACTACTGAATTGGACCTTTCTCTGTTTATAAATTTCACTTTTTAAAAGATATGTTTGCATAAGACTGAGTTTTCTTATAAATTGAAAATGTTATGGATATGTGTAAATATGATTGAATGTGTGTAAAATATTGTGTGTTGATATGAATTGAAAGATGTGTTTTGTGTTAGTAATTTGGTGTATTAATTTTTATTTTTATTTTTCAGTGCTTAACATAAGAATATTTTTTTTATTTCTTACTTAGCCGAAGTACGAGTGGGATGAAAATGATGAGCCAATATTCAATTGGATACTGAAGATGTCACATCCCGACCCTTAAATTTTTACCTTATTTACCAGCTTGAGTATAATAAGAATTTTACAGTCTCCGACATTGAGATATAGTTTAATTGGTCCCTAGAAGGGTTTTGGGGGACGATTATTTCGGAGAGTTATTCGTAAGAGAAAAATGTAACGACGGTAAAAATTATAAATTTTAGCTAGTAAAAGGTAATTTTTATTAGGGTATTATTTTTGAGGGTGTTAATTTTTGGAATTTGGTTGTATATAGAGGAGTTGGGCCGGATGGGTGAGGCCCAAAACTATTTTCTCTCTCTCTCTCTCTCTCTCTCTCTCTCTCTCCCTCCCGACGCTCTCTCTCTCACTCACTCTGCCGGATTTGTTCCAGCTCCGACCGACGCCGTCCGGCCAAGCCAGGCCGTCGCACCGGTCCCGTTCGGACTGCCGCCGCCTCCTCTCCTCGCCTGGACTGTGACCGAGCCGGTTACGCCGCCGAACGGGGAGGAACTCTCCTAGCAGCCGTTGCTCCTTTTGCCGGAGCTCCCTCCTCCGGCCACCAAAGCCGGTGATCTTTGGCTTGTTTTTTAGCTCTCCTCCCCCGTGCAGCAACCCCTCCAAAAGGCTCACTCTCTCTTGAGCTAGGTAAGGAGAAATTCAAGGAGGAAATTCTAGGGATTTTTAGATGTTTTCGTTCGATTGACCTAGTTAGGCTTGAAATTGGACTTAGTGATAGTTATGAAAGTTGTTTGGGATGTTGAGAGGAAGATGCTGTTAAAATTTCATAGGATTTGGAGGTTGCCGGAATCTGTCTCCGGCCGCCGGCGCCGCCGCCGTTTTGGAGTTTTGTATAGTTTTAAATCTGTAATAATTAGAGGAATTTAATAGAGTGAATTGTGAAATTTTCAGATGAGTTTTGAATAGGTTTGTGAATTTCTGAAGTTCGGTATTTTGGCGGTTAAATAATGTAAAATCCGGCCGTAGGATTTAAGTCAATTTCTGGGAAATGTTGTATTTACGGCTGCCGAGTATGGTATTAAAGTTTGGATCATTTCGATTTAAGAATATCGAAGTTAGGCAATGATGAGCGTGGTTATGGCTCTCGTTAATTTTGCCTATTTTATAAAATATTGGATTTTTAGTGGGAAATTAATTATATATTTGGAACAGACGTGAGGAGGCCCGAGCAGAAGAAGCCTCGGAACGTCATCAGGCTTAGGCCTAATTTGTGAGTGGACCTTTGTTTTTAATTGAAAAGCATGCGATGAATGATTTTATTGATCATTTATATCTTCTGATGAGACTTATTGATTTCTCGGCTATTTGACAATTTTTCCTCCTTTGGAGAGATCCCGAAAATGAGATTTTCGGTGGAGATATATATTTTGGATTTTATGAGTATAGTATGTATATAAATGCTAGCTAGCCATACGTGCTTGGTCCGTCATAATAAGGTAAATATCATTATGGCGTGGCGTGAGTGTTAGACACAAGCGTCATAGCCCTATATGAAAACTACTTTCTTTTTCGGTTTATTTAGGTTTTCATATAGGGAGTCCACACGTAAATACACCGTCCTTTTCGGTCATAATGAGGAAAAATACCATTATGGCGCAACGTGAGCGTTAGACGCCAGCGTTGTAGCCTTGTATGAATTTCTATTTTTCTAAATTGTTTCTAGGATTCATACAATGAGTCTGACGAGTGTAAATACATACGAATATATGTTTATATATAGTTTAGCCTGAGAGACTCCATTTTATTTGAGTTTGTGACTAGCCAGTGCTAGTCGTGAAATTGCCAGTTTATGATTTGAACACTTTTGAGCTGCCGCATGCAGTATATTTTTCTATGAAATTAAAATGGGAATGCATAAATATTTTGTCATTAAATTATTTTTGTCCACTCACTCTAACGTTATTAAATGTCTTCCCCTGGGCTCTTCGTTTTAAAATGCCCAGTCTACAGAGTTCGGATTGGATCTAGTAGGAGACGAGGCATAGTCACATGTATTTCCACCACCTTTCACCAGTAGGTTACATGTTTAACCTACCTGTGTTTTCTTACTTCCGCGAGTGTCTAGTAGCTCTGAATACTTGGGTTTAATGTATATATTTTTGGTTGTGGGTGAAGGCTTGTTGATATTTTAGAATTTTTGACAAAGGATGTATATTATCTTAGATAATGTTTATTATCTTGTTGGTGGTGATTTTTTTTTGAGAGCACGAAGGCTCCAGAAGTTAAGGCTGGATTTGGAACCTTTAGAAGTGTTTGCAGGTTTCTATTAGGAAGGGTTGTCCATTTTCAAGGGAGGTATGCTGACTTTTGCAGTAAATTTTTTCTTGGAGGTGGTCCCCGCACGGTTTACTCCGGGTTTCAGAGGGAAATTCGGGGCGGGTCGTGTCAGAAGAGGGCACAGAAGAGGTACAAGGACTAGAAGTACCAGTGTCACAAAACTTATCTGAAGGAAGGGCCCTCTGGCATGCCTTCAGATTTCATTAGGAGAGAGGACCAGTGGGAGTTTATATGCGAGCACTTCGAGTCAGATGCATTCAAGGTGATTTTTTTTAATTACCTTCATTGTTTCCCTTGTATTTTATTATTAATCATTCATGTATTGTTATGTATTTATAACTTGAAATGTGAAATGTGTAAGATGTTAGAACTAATCTATTTAATATTTTTCATGTATTAGAGACTCTCCTTGGCAAACAAGTGGAACCGTGGGGAGAAGACTATGCACCACCACACGGGGTCTTCTCCTATCATCTACACAATGGAGGAACTCAGAATACAAGGCGAGTAGCTTTCAATAATCAAAAGTTTTGAGAAGACCTATGTCAGGGAGGGTGATGAAGTTACAACCAAGCATTATGTAAGTGTCTCTCCTTTTACTATTATGTAAGCTTATCAGTGATTAGTCAAGCATGTGTAAATCAGGCTACCGGTATATATATGATCATAAGTTGAATGAATGTCATGTTTTCCTGCTTCTAATAGACAACATTGTAATGGTAATTGTTTGATATTGAACAACTAGGGAATATCTGTGACTGCTAATTTGTTGGGAATCTATGATGCAAAATGTCAAGTTTATTATGCAAAATGTCTTGTTTATGATGCATTGGAAAACTTGACATTTTATTGTCACCTTCCATGTTTATGATCAAACCAGGTCTATTAATAAATGTATATGATCAAACCATGCATTGGAAAGCTTCCTTGTCTATTATTAATACAGGTTTATTAATACTTGCACTCTTAATTAATACTTGCACATTTTATTATCAACATCCTTGTTTATGATCAAACCATGCATTGGAAAGCTTGACAAGGAAGCTTTCTTGTTTATTAGGTACACTTCTACTGGGTTTACTAGGGAGCAATAAAGTTGTTTATTAGGGTATCTGTTATGTGTTGTGGCTATGAAATTGAAAGGGAGATAATGAATTGCAAGTTTACTGACCCCTAGTAGAAGTTTACTAGGAGGCAATAAACTTCTACTGAGTTTACTAGGGAGCAATAAAGTCGTTTATTATGGCTATTTGTTGTGTGTTGTGGCCATGAAATTGAAAGGGAGATAATGAATTGCAAGTTTACTGACCCCCAGTAGAAGTTTACTGGGAGACAGTAAACTTCTACTAGGTTTACTGACCCCCAATAGCTTCCATGTTTATGATGCAACCAGTAACCTTTATTATGAAAATGTTGAGCTACATGTTTTGTTTATTAATTGATGTATTTTAAATGCAGAATTGCATGGTTGATGAGGTCAATAAACGAAATGATGCATTTAATGAACAACACCCTGACGGTACGGAGGAGGAGATTATGGAAAGTGTTCAATCCAACAAATTGAGGTTTGGGTAAGGTGCTCAAAACGAGGAAAGGAAAGGAGATCAGAGGGATGGGACGAGGAGGCGAGCGAGACTTGAGCCTTTCTTCAAATGGTTCCACTTCACGTAGTCGTCTTTCTAGAGTTGATGAGCAGCAACTCTAAGAGGTGTAGGAGCGCTATGAGCGGATACTAAAGGAATTAGAGGAGCGTGCCCAACAAAAATTTCAAGAGGTCCAGCAGCGTGCTCTGCGTGCCGAGTCTATGTATAGTGCTGTGTAGTCCCAAGTTGCAGTCATATATGAGCACCTAGGTATGCCACCTCCTCCTCCTCCACAATCTTCTCCTCCTCCACAAGTTTCCCCACAAAACAATGATGATAGAGGCGACAACATAGGATTCGACGAGAATGCCAATTGGCAATAGATTTTGTAGTACTTCATTTATAGTTTAGCTAGATTGTATGAACAATTTTTTATCTAGTTAATTCATTAATTATTTTGTACGTATATATGAATAATATTTGTCCATCTATGATCAATATATGAAAAATGGTCCAAATCCAGTGCTTCCGGTATATATGTATTTGTATGTGTTTGATTATTGTTACTAATTTGTAATTTTTAGAAACAGTGAATAAGGTAAAAAAAAATTCACTGTTTTTTCACCCTAAATAAAATCTCTTAGGCGACGGAAACAGTAACCTTCGTCGCCCAAGATAAACAACCAAAGCGACGAAAATAGTAACATTCGTCTCCCAAGATGAAATACCTAGGCGACGGAAATAGTCACATTCGTCGCGTAAGATAAACCACCTACCCGACAAATACAAAGATCAAACGTCGACTAAGAACCGTTAGGAATTTGTCGGATTACAACTCTACCGACGAATTTTCCGTCACTTAATTCGTCGGCAAACATACATACCGACGAAAATTCCGTCGGTTAAGAAGAATTTCATATTCGTCGGCTAAGAACGTGTCCGACAAAAAGTTTATGTCGACATAGATTTTTATCGACAAATCAGTTTGTCGACAAGGCAGGTAAGGGTCCGTCAAGTTTGATCGCTCTTAGTCGACGACTAACTTCAGTTTCGTCACCTAAGTGTCTACCTCACGACACTTAGGCGACATAACTTAGACGACGGATAATTCGTCTGTCAAGATCATAGGCGACGGATATATAGTCTTAGGCGACGGGTCGTTTCCGTCGGCTAAGTCGATATTTCTTGTAGTGGCAATATATTGTTGATTCATATGGAGTTTTGTCATTTGTCTGAAAGAAGGAGGATTTAAAAATTTAAGATTGGACATCGTCATTTTTGCTAAACCACAGCGGTTAAAACAATACATTCATAGCTATTATCAGTTTACAGTAGCTTAAGAGGATTATTGGAGAAAGAAAGAGTTTAGGAGCATAATCTTCAAGAGTATGAGTTAGCAAAAACAAGAAAGATTTCAAGAGTGATTTATCATTTATACAAGTAACCAAGAACAACATATCGAACTCAAACCTCAGCATAATATTGGAGGTCAGTCTCGATTGTAAACAGAACTTGAAAGGTAAAATAAGCAAGCTGATCCCTGACAGAAGCAGGGTCACAGCAAAAAGCAGATATGCTCCAAGTTACTTATTGATGGTCCAGTAATACCAAAGCCATGGAAGAAAAAAAAGTTCAAGATAGAATTGCATGCTGTACGTGTATGC
The DNA here is from genome assembly GCA_010134655.1 of Fragaria nilgerrensis. NCBI lineage: Eukaryota > Viridiplantae > Streptophyta > Magnoliopsida > Rosales > Rosaceae > Fragaria > Fragaria nilgerrensis. The sequence continues at coordinate 27,000,383 of CM020978.1, read as the reverse complement.
ATGGTGATTTGTTCCAGGCGTGGGATTATCTAAAGAGTATGTTCATTAGGAAAAACAGCTTACAAATTGCATAAGGGCTGTCTACCCCTTGATGATCTTTAGTTTCACCAGTGATGATCGAATGTCTTCATCGGAGCAACCTTCACTTTGAACAACATTGGGACTATCAACCGGAAGGACATGTTCCAAAGGAAAGTTTCGGTTAGCATGAAGCTTACAAGCACTGGTACCTACTCCCTTCAATATAACAGTTTTGTGTACACCTCCAAGCAAGCCTTCGTAGTCTGTGTCGCCTAGTTCTCCCACAAAGGCAACAATGTTGGACAAGTCCAATCCCCAACGGACATACAGATACCTGGAGAGACTACATGTTAGTGATTCATATATAATTGTAATACAATTTATGGAAGAATAATTTTCAACTAATCCTCAGAGAAGCACAGCATTGTCAAGTACAAAAGTAAGCAGGATATGCTCAAGGATATATAGGGAAGTATAATGTATAATAAGTTCCCATTCTGTTTCTCTTGCATCCTTAAGCAGACATCTTTGTTTCTATATACGAATGTCAGTGACTGTTATAAATTAGTTATTATTTAGACTTATCTCAGCTTATGGGGAAATCAAATAGTATGATGAATTTAACAAAATTTGTAAGTTGTGAAAAAAGAATGGACCTGCAGAGCCAATGTTCTGAATCAATATAATGCAGTATTTAGCATGTATAAGCCAGCAGAGACAAATGCATGTTAAAAGCCTTAAAAATAAATTAATTACTTCAGGGATTCTATACCTGAGGGCTTGTGATCTAGTAGCCAATACAGGGATGACCTTAAGCCTCGTACCATTCTGAGAATATACAACATTGCATCGAAGAGCCTGAATTCTCAAAATTTTCCGGAGTTCCTTAATGGGGTAAATCTGCACATGTTGATATAATAGATATCATAATTGTTTGAGAAAAGGAAAAATCAGTTCTGCTTTGAAGTAATTTAATATTTAATCTGGAACCATGATGATGTATGGAGACGGTTCAAAGAAGAGATATCTTACCGATGCTGGATCTTTCACAGTAAATGCATAGCAATGCTTAGTTGTTCCTGATTCATCTGCTGCAACTTGTCCATCTCCCTTTTTCTCATTGAAAGAAGCGACCCAACGAACCAAAGTCTTTCTCAAACCTTCTCCACCCCAACGGTATTCAGTGTGTGAACGATAATCCAAGTCTACCACAAAGGGAAGTCCAGAAGGACTATCCTCGCAGCTTGAAGATGGATAGTAGAGCTCACCACCACTGCTGCATATAAAACCATCGAACTGTGATGGGCTCAAACCTCCTGTGACCAAAAGAGACTGTATCTCTGATATGGAATAAGATGTTGCCAGTATGAATCCTATGGGTCCTGCATACTTTTCCTTCGTTACTGTCTCAATAACCTTTTCAACAATTTCACAGAACTCTGAGGTTGTATCACAATCCACAGCAATAACAAATACATGCTTCCTTTTCCTCAGCGCAGGAAATTTACCAGCCCCAGCATTGTCTTCTCTATCTGTGGCACCAGCCTTTTGACTGCCTTCTAGAGCACCCTTTGACATTGTCACATCCACATTCTCTTCTTTAACTTTTCCTTCAGCGGCATCATTCTCTAAAGCATTATCAAGAGATCCAGCCCCTTCAAGTTTCTCACCATCCATAGACATAGATAGCTTCAAGTTCAAAGATATATCTTTTATATCCCTTAAGGAATCACCAGGTGATGAATCTGATCCTGAAGAATCAAATTCAGCAGCAGTTCTTCGCCATTGTGGTTGCCTTGGTTTGCAACTGGTTATGCGAGTTAGGTAGGTCTTACAATGCTCTGGCCATGAGAAAAGGTGTATGTTTTTCAGTCCATTGTGCCTGCATCTTGCCCAAAGATGCTTATCTGAAACAAGGTTCAGAAGGGCATCAGCAATTGACTGCTGATCATGGGGGTCAATTAGCAGACCATTATCAAGAACCTGTCGTAATTCAATTGTAGGTATTAAGTATAGTTAAGGAAACTAGAATTCAAAATTTGAGTCACTAACCAACCATCCAAAGAAAAATAGACAGTCTTTGAAATAAATAGAAATGAACTCCAGGAAGGACATACCCGATGTATATCAACAGGACCCCCATTTTTTGTGGCAACAATAGGTAAGCCATGAGCTGCTGCCTATTCAACAAAACCTTCAGTTGGATTTTATTACTCTACATCTCAAAGAACTCATCTGATAAAATAGAGACAAGTACCTCTATTAAAGTAAGCCCAAATGGCTCAATGAAAGCTGGATTGATGAAAACACCCTGCCAAGAAACCAAAAACTTATGAATATATAACTTCGAGCCATATAATTGTTATTAACAAGAGTTCAGGCTGAACTTAGACTTTCTGACAGAAAAAATACTAGAGATTAACAGAAGCGGCCAAGAACCAACCTCCTGTCTCCTAATCATAACATGAGAGATTGCCAATTTTCTGATTAAGTAAATAGCAAAACAACCTCTTGCATAACCACTTCTATTGTCATATGGGGGAAATAACAAGTTTTTCGAGCTGAGAAGAATCAAGCTTAACTTTGAGATTAATTAACCCAGTTTTCACTAAAAGTCAAGTTTAGCTTCAACTTGAATAAGGGAAAGTGATTACCAACAAGCACATGTAGCTAAGTTTGATTGCAACTTGAACTTTATATGACTTTTAGTCCAACTAGGAAGTAGTTAACCTTGTTGTAAGTTTCTAACAGATAGAAGTACCTTTGTTTTTGCTGCTAGACGATAGATGTCAGGAACATCAGACTGCTTGTGGTGTTTGGGATATGCCACATGACCATAAAGATCATACCTGTCAATCAGCTTTAAAATGGAAAGAAGCACGGAGGCATTTGTGCTGGACATTTCATCAATATCGTCACGGTTTCCCATTATTAATGTCTGCAATGACATAAAATGTGAAAGGTTCATCCATGATATAACTATGTAAATATATATACATATACATATATATGTTTTACTCTTTCTTATTGACAGAATAAGGAAGCCTCAATTATTTTTCAGGGCACTAGGTACCTAGTTGCACATAGGAAGGTGCAGTTAAGAATTTGAACTTACAAGGTTAGCAAGATCCCTCAATGGGCGACACTCTCCAAATGCTTTAACTAAAGTTGTAATATTCTTCTTAGGATCTGCCCTGGCAAGAAGAAGTATCATAGGCTTGCGTGGGTTGGTAAAGAAACGCATAATCTGCCAATAACAAATCATAAGTCTTACATCATAATCTAATTCTCAATCTGATTTTTCATCCCATGAAAGAATGAGCATCAACTTAAATCTATCAAGCTTATAATCCAAACTAAGCAAAAGAAGAAAGAACAGTTATAACCTCTGACCAAATTGGCAGGTCAGGATTGGCAGAACTATCATCATTTCTTTCTCCTTCCCCATCTGCATCACCATCTGCAGGTGGAATAATATGATGAAATTCCATTCCAGGAGGTATTACCTAACCATAACAACAAGAACTGCAAGTTAGTAAAAATTACCACCAAATATCCTGTGTTTTTACTTTTTAGTGGGGGAGGCTGAATCTTAAATGAAAGAGTTTGAAGAGATATATGCTTTGATACTTACAACCGTGCGAGGCATAAACCTGCCATGACAGCTAACACCCCTTTTGATTCTTGCTCTCAGTTTACGTTCTAGTACTGGATCAAAGCCATCATAAAAGTTCCATTGTGAGTCTATCTCCTGTCTGGTGCTGGTTATAACAATCTCAGAGGAGTCAAGTGATAGTTCCTCTGCCTCTATCCTTCTCATAATTTTGTATGTTGTATTTATTTCTTCTCTTGATTGGCGTCCTTGTTTCAGAAGTTGCTCAAGCTTATCTCGTCCAAGTGAGTGACCAGTAAATAACATTGGGACATTCAAGGCTCCTGACAGAAGAGCAGCAGAGTCACCTGCATCTGCATAGTGTCCATGAATTGCCACTGGCCACACTTGTTCCCCACCTCCGATTTGCTCTCCAAGCGCTTTTGACAACTGTATAATATGGTTAAGTGCTCCGTCTACAAACTCAGGAATGTGAGGCCAAAGGAGTTCTTTTGGAATGTATTTGTCTTTTGGACCAAATGGTATACGCACTATATAAGCCCCACTACTCTCCCCAAGCTCCTCTTGTGGATTATCAGAGTTCACTGGATTCAACATTTCAGTTGGTTCCCCATAACTCCAATCAACATCTGGAGCTGAAACTTGTCTTGTTAGTAAATCAACACGATAAACTCCAGGCATTGAACCCAAGGCCCTGGCAAGTTCCACAACATACTTGACCTGATAACATTAAAAGCATTATACTCCAGTGAATTCATAATGTATCGACTAAATGAACATTGATTAGTGATAACAATATTGGAAACATGAGACTTCTATTCACAACAGTTACCTGGCCACCTGTATCAGAATCACGACCAAGCTCCATGTTTTCACCGCGTATCAAGCCATGGAGGCTGCAGGAAGCACTGCTTGTTAGAAAGCATCAAGCTAGATGTAACAGGAATGCAAGTTATTTTCATATCATAATACTGGAAACTTTAATTGCATCAAGACTAAAAGTGGTTCAGTGCATTGCCTTATTAGCACAATATAGAATTTCTTTTCCTTTTGATGAGCAGCCCAGTTCTCCATCACATTGTCCATCACATCCATAGAATTCACTCTACGCATTCTGCCTCCTCTAAAGCTATCACTATGAGCCAAAATATCACCAACCGCATCTCTACTCTCTCCTTCAGATAAGTCCTCAGACATATCCTCAGTTGCCTCCCTCCTTCCCATTTCACGTTCCAGCCGACGGCTAGCTGTTCGTTGAGCTTCTTCTCCCTCAAGCTGATCAAGTAGCACAACAACATCACAACCATTTCAAACCTCAAAAACACAAAATACTCACTTCCACTCACCTTTATATAGCTTGATTAAACACAACACGGTCCTCTATCTATATAGATGAAATTAGCAACAAGATGACAAAATCTGAAAACTGTGAATTACACTGGCTCACTGTGATTACCAAATTAGAAAAATTTACACATTTTGTAAATCAATTTTCTTATAAACATTATAGAACGTATAAATTTTTGTTATCTTTAGTAATATTCAGGACTCAACCATAAAATTACACAGAAAAAAAAATCAAAAATCGGAAAATTCTCGAAAAAAAAAAGACCTGTTTCTTTTTGCGAGCGAGATTCCAAATCCGCCAGCACATGTTCTCGAGCCTGGTGTTCCTCTCCTCGGCGCTCCTCGCCGTCGCCGCAGCCTGAAAAACAAAACAAGAAACCAACCGGCGATCAAAAACCGAACGTGAAATCGAGAATGACGATGAGATTGGATTTCCGGCAACATACTCGAACCCAGGAGCGGTGGAGATCAGTCTCATCGTAGCGAGTGATGACCTCCTCGACGAAGTAGCGTGTGGGACTGAAACGACCGCGTTCCCGGAGCAGCAAAGACGATGAGGATTTGGCGTCGTCGAGGCCGGGACCGACGTCGAGAATGGCCTCTAAGTAACCGTTCACCCAGTCATTTCCCGCCATTGGCGCTTCACATGCAGAGAGCCAGAAAACAGAGCAGTTTTGCTTGATATATACAAAGAGAGAAAGAAAGAAAGAAAAATGAGAAAACGGTTAATTAGAAGGGTGTGACTCAAAAGTGCAGGGACGGAGTGAGGGAGAAGATTTCGGAGAGTTTTTCCTTTCCTCCTCCACTTTGCGATTTCTCTGCAAAATTATAAGGTGGTGAGGTGATTTTTGAAAAAACACACTTGAAAGTTGGATTCATTTTATGCCCGGACTGTCTGTTCGTACTAAAATCCAGCGTGGCACCTTATAAACTATTTTAGTCACATCACACGTTGTTGATTTATTAAAATACTAAAATAATCTCATATAAAATTACAGCAAGAGACAATAAGTTATTACAAATTACAAATTTTTTCTTTTTCTTTTTTATCTTTTTTGTTTTGGATGAACACAAATTTCATAACTCTAACCCGGATTTATTATATTCGGTCGTGAGTCTGAAGACATTAGCATTTAACCTGAAGATGAGATAAAGTGTTTGTATTTTTTTTTTCTTTGTTGATGATTCGTTTATCCCTTTATTCATTATTTCCCATGTCGACTTTGTATGTAAATTCTCATGGAAAACTATTGTATCGTATTTATGAACAACAGATAGATTAGTTTAAGAAACTTAGAAGTATGGAAGACGTTGCTATTAGAGATATATTTACAAACATTGTGCATCTTGATATCGACTAATATCATTAAGTTGTTAAATTTGAGAATTTTTTCTTGTTCTTTAACTTGAATTTATTTATACTTTCATATGAATTTTTGTTCACTTGGTGATTTTACTTACCTTGATTACCTTGAGCAACTCTGAATTTGACAAAATATATGAAGAGAATGTAAGGTGAACAAAGTAGAATTGAGAAAATATTTTTTTAGGTATTGTTAATGGGTGAACAAAGCAGATTTACAATTAAAATTATATAAGTTGGGTGTGAAAAAATTGTGGGATGATCAAAGTGGTTTATGGGGTGGCAATAAACGCACCCAATCCTTTTCGTACACGCTATCGTTCTGGTTTGTCATCATATTCTGCTCCAAACCACATGCCAATCTCTCATAGTCCCATCCTGCTTTGAGTTTTACCCTATCGATCTTTCACTTGCAGCTAAATTACATGAACATTATTATGTAGAATACAGGCTTTGTCTCAAACTCTCGGTCTAGAAAAGGGTAAGGAAAACTTGAGACATTTACTAGGAGTAAAAATGAACATTTGAATGTAAATATGAAGGTATAAGGATAATTGGTAATTTTTTATCATGCAAAACACTTGGAGTTACTGTTCTCTGAACAATAACAAGTTGCAGAAGTCACTAACATCTCTCATGGTCTCAGGTAAAACATGCATATGCATATCATATGTTCTTCACAGAGGTTAGCAGCTTCGCTTGCTATCCTAATATTGTGCTCATTGTTGTCTGCATTTTCAAAGATCCTGTTATTTTAGTTTAATAGGTCTTTGCTGTTTTTCAAATTCAAATTAGCAACTGAATTTCTAGGAAGTGTCTTGGCGCTCAAACCAGTCTAAGGGTTGAGATCTTTTGTTATGCCAACTCGTGACCAAATGGTTTGATGCTCAAGGCTCCAGCTTGGATTTTATGATACATTATCCAATATATAGCTTGTCCATGTTTGATTCAAAGACCAGTCGCTATCAACTGTGTCAAGGTCCACTAATGGACTGAGTAAGAGGGTTTGTAACCTTATTGCTCCATGTTTTGAATCGATCTTGTTTTAGGAAAGGTATCTGTGTTTTATGGAGTTGGCTTGTGTCAACTCTCCTTTTGGTTACATCACTTTCAGTATTGTAGTCAAACACTTATGTCCAAAACCTTTTCTAAAACATGTTAGGTCAGCTTGCATCATCTTTGATGTTTTGTCTGCCTATATATATCTATAGCTTTGGTTTTGCTCAATAGTTGTTGAAAACTGTCTTATTGCATTTTTTTTATTGAGTTTAGTTTTAGCTTGCATTGTTCCTGCTGCTCTAAGCCTTCTTCGTGACTGTAAACCTTAGAGCTTGAACTCAAAACTCTTTTCATCAACTCATATCATGTTGCATACCATGAGGGATGTGTAGTGCAACCAACCCAAGAAGTGTTCAAGGTTGAATCTACTATTGGTTAGCTGAATTCACGAACAAAGCTTCTAAAAGTGTTCTATGTTGTAAGTACTTAGAAACAAGAGAGGGAATAGGTCTAGACTAGTTTGAGACTAGGTAGGATAGCATTGCGGTGGTGTATCTCCAGAACCGTTATTCTTGTAAAATGTCACTTCAACTTAGTGGAAAGTTTTGTCCCTCAAGAGTTAGAGCCACGTAGTTTTTTTCCCTACATTCAGGGTTTATGCGAGTAAAAAATATCTTTGTGTTGATTGTTTATTTACTGCAATTTACTTTCTGTAAACTCGTATCCTGTAAATCTAGAATAACACAAGTTATTGTTATCCTCAGATACAGAAGTTAACGAAAATTCGAAAAAGGCTTATTAGCTCCCCCTCCTCCTCCTCCTCCTCCTGGACCTTTAAAATAACGATAAATATTCTTCCTTTTTCTGCACTTTTAGCCGTATAAGTTCAACTGATAGTGTTTCAATCCTCTTAAACTATAATAGCATTTGACATACGGTACATTTGCAATGAAGAAAATTCTTAACTTTCGGCAAATCTAGGCTAACTATTATTTAGAAACCAGGGCAATCTTGTATGAACAAGTGTTGGGAACATAATGTTTCTAGCTCGAATCGTTTGATCAATTTCAAAGAACCGCATAATTATGTATAACCAAAATGGAATAAATTCCATGCGTCGCTTTTATATACCTCCATCTCGAAGATATTGTGTTGTGTTGTTCTCGTATTAGAGTTGTACAAAAGTGATTCATGATACATGATTCAAAACCATAGATTATAGTTCCTACTTCCTAGTGCACAATATGAACTATATATTGATCATCGAACCTTTTTAAAGAATAGAGTCTTTTTTTTTTCTTTTTTTTTTTTCAAGTGATGTAACCTGTTTGGTAGAGGCGCTCTGCTGTGGTAATATACACTGCATGGTGCATACAACGGGGTTTTGGGGGCTTGCTCTTGTTCTTACTAACTCAGGGCAAGCTTGGAGTTGAAGTCTGTTGTAACATTAGAATTTAGAGTCATCATATATGGCAAGGCTTAATTTCCAGACAATTTGTTATTTGTGGACAATTGTAAATAAGTCGTATCACTTTGAAATTGTATTGGGGATAGAATCAATGGTGCGCATAGTGTTTAGATGAATGGACTCAGAGTGAAAACAACAAATAGGTTCAAAGGACGTCCTAGGCTGGCCGGATCATCCCCATCACTACTCATCTAGTATATATTCAAAAACGGAAAAAGAAACCGAAATCCATTCACATTCAGATCAGTACAATTTATTAGAGCAGCTAGCTACTAAACTGGCATGGCCTTTTCTTTCATAATAACCTACCAAACTGATATAAAGATTAATTCAACATAATAATGAGAAATTGAGAAGAATTAAGACTAGATGAGTAGATGGAAGGAGAAACAGAGACGGATAGAGAAGCATATCATCATGTTGGCAGTGCTCGGCTAACTTGTGATCCTAACTGTTTAATCAATTTATACCCAAAAGTCAGAGGAATCACATGAAATCAATCAAGCTGAACTGGAAAATAGAGATGGCCGGAGATTTATTATTAAAGAGGAGGGAGGTTATTATGCTTGTCCTTGAAACATTACAATGCTCAAAGCTGGCTTTTCCCGGAAGAATGCTTTAGGTAGGACCGTTATCGATGAGGGTTATATTTTCCTATCCGCATCGTCCACCGGGGGTGTGCAATTCTAGGTATACCCTGCCATCTGGTAGAATGCATTGAAGAGTTGGGACGAAATATCCAACTTGTGATCCTAACTTAATCATTAGAACTACAAAACCAGCCTTTCCAAAATGGAGTGATGCATGATTTAAAGAAGAAGCACAATCAGGCAAATAGGAGAAACTAATGGTGAAAATGATGGAGGGGAAGCTGGAGTTGTTAAGAAACAGAGAGGGCTAGAGACGGAGATTATTGTATAGGGATGAAAGCTAGATTTGATGGTGAAGTTTATATAAAAGGGAATAGAAGGTGGCATGCATCTTTGAATTCTGAAAGTTTTCAGTCAAAATCCTAGAGACATTTGAATTTGATTCAAATGGTTTGGTACACTAGTCAAAGTAGTCAAATGGTTCAGGGCCTTCAGGGCTTCAGGCAGCTGATCTGGTACCAAGTACCAAAGTTATTTTGACCGAAAAAAATTACTACCTTCTCTCCTCCAAAAAGAAGTCTTACAGATAAACACACTATTTGGGCTTTTTGGGCCATCCCATTGGGTATTTGGGTTCCATAACCTTTTTTTTCTTTGTGAGCTTAGAGACTTCGGTCATTCAATAATGAATCTATAAACATTTTTAGTGATCGACTCTATAAATTTTGTCGACAACAAAATTATAGAGACTAATGACATGTTTACTTATCATGAATCGGAGACAAGTGAAACAAGAGAAGAAATGAATCAATATTGATTTCGGATGGTTGATTTCTAAACTCATCTCTCCTTTTCGTAATCAAATTCCTGAGTATTCAGGAATCAAGTCAATTCCTGATAAGGAGGTGGGACTTGCATGAATACTTTTACACTAAATCATTTTGATTCATTTATGTGTTAGACTGTTAGTAAACACAAAAATCTGATTACCTTGTTATTTTATGTCATTCTATTTCATTCCAAGTAAGTAAACGTGTTAAAGTAATGAAAGAATTATATAGTTAAAAATACAACTTTATAACAATATGGATTTTTTGAGATATGACTTTTGAAATCGAATAGGAAAATACTTGCGTCCAGACTAGTATGTATGTGTGCGTCCGGACTCTCTCTTTACATATATTTGTCAATGTAAATTATAATTTTAACCGTTCAAAAGTTAAATTAACCAATGAAGATACCTCTGTAAAAAATCAATGTAAACAAAAATCGTTTGCTCAGCCGATTGCATTAAACAAATGAACAGTTTTGGTAAAAGTTAGAAATCTCATGATCAACCGTCAATTTTTAAGATTCATTTAGCTGAGCAAACAAATTTTGTTTACATCGATTTTTTGAAGAAGTGATCTTTATTGATTCATTCAACTTTTGAAGGGTTAAGATTATGATTTACATTAGCAAATGTATGTAAATAAGAGAAAGTCCAAACGCACACGTACATACTAGTCCGGACACAAGTATTTTCCAATCGAATATCGATGATTCAAAAGTTTTTTTTGAATTTGATCCACTGCTCGATGAGAAGCTTTGCTGTGCTAGAATTATATGCAAAGAATAAATTAAAACAGATCAGTTTGCATGTAACTAAGATATCGCGGTTCCTTGTTTTCAGATCAAACTAATCACTCCATTGATGCCCACAATCTTCTAACTCATTACACAAACCCAACCGTACAGTTTCCCACCATAATTAAACTTCCATCATTCCATATGCCAAATTGCCAATCGACCAAATGACTCTCAATCTCAAGTGTTTCCCTTGTCATAATCTCTGAAACACACCCACATTTAGCAATCACACACGCATCACAAAAATGGGGTTCATCGTGGGATTGATCGTCGGCATTGCTATCGGAATCGGGTTGATCATGGCTTTTGCTCGGGGCGAGAGCAGACGATCCAAACATCGTTCTGATTTGGTACTATTCAAATCTTTGTTGCATTATATACTAGTGCATATGTTCTGATGAATTGATTGGTTTTAATGATTTCCCTTTTTATGTTCATGACTTCATGTGGTTTATTTTCGAAGGCCAAGACTATTGCAGCGCTTGCAAGGATGACAGTGCAAGATTCGAGAAAGCTTCTTGGACCTCAGCACTATCCATCTTGGGTTGTGTTTACGCAGCAACAGAAGTTGAGTTCATTTCACATTTTTCTCTTATGCACTCAATGTTTCACATTGAAAATGTAACACATGCATGCTGCACTATTGTTAGAGACTTACAGTTAATAACAGCGTCACTGCGGCACGAAAGAGGGTGTTGCCTTTTTGTGCCATCCAGTGCAGCCTCAAAAGCTCAATTACAATGCCAAAAACTGAGTATCTTAGAAGTTAGAACAGCAGATGAGCTCTTGCATATTCTTATGGCCGGGCACAATGAGTATTTCCAGCCCTAGTTCATTCAGTGTGGGATTAACTTTCTAAAACCCTACTTTAGGTGATCATACACATGAACAAATGGAGGTGGAAAAATTCATTGAGTGCATAGAGCTTTGTTAGACAATTTCCCTTCCAATACAGGATCAGTGCTCTCCCTCAACATTCTATTGCGTGTATACTCTCTATATATGTATGCATATTACATCTAACATGAATCTCTTAACATGTTACAGTTGACTTGGCTTAACCAACATCTTGATAAGATCTGGCCATACGTTAATGAAGTAATGCATCGGTTTCACTCTTTTTCGATGGCTTTTCCTCTTTTAGATGTCTTCGTCTGTGTTTATTTGCTATTTGAGGGCATTTGTGCTGGTGTAGGCGGCATCAGAGCTGATAAAAAGCAATGTGGAACCAATACTTGAACAATATACCCCGGCTATCTTGGATTCACTCAAATTCTCGACATTGACCCTCGGCAATGTTGCTCCACAATTTACAGGTTGGCCTCAAAATCTCGTCACACCCTTTTGACGTTCCATCACATTCCCTCAGGAGATACTCGGTGAGACTCATTTGTTAGCTATGGCGAACCCGGTGATGACATTTTAAGTGTCATTCCTTGCATCAACTCCATTTTAAAGGTTACATATATGATGACTTTAAACAGTTTACCAATTTTATTTTTCATTCTTATCAACATGGAATCATGCATGGATTTAATCACCCATATACATAAGAACTTTTGATATTCACTAAATCTTGTTTAGGCTTCCTGATTTTGCAAGTACTCAGTGTACAGAGTTGGGTTGAAGCAAGTATAAGATATGATCATAATATTTAGCCATAGATAGATATACAGATATATAGTTGACCCTTTCGGAATACATCTTATGAGGAAACAAGTTGATCCTGTTAGTCGACTTCTGGACAGTACTTATACAAGTTGTTGATATCCTGTTAGGAATTTCCCTTGTTGAAAGTGAATGTGGACCTGGGGGAATCACCATCGAGTTTGAGATACAATGGGATGGTGATCCAGATATTGTACTTGATATCAATACCAGAGTTGGTCTTGCACTACCTGTACAGGTAATGTTCGACTTAATGCTTGTATATGGTTAAGAGTGATATATTTAAGCTCATGCTGATATGTAGTCATATCATAAAGAGAAGATATTTGAAGAAAATGCATGCCATATATACCAGATTGTTGTCTGGGAAATATTCTATTAATGCAATCACTTGTGGTATTTAAATGTCTTGTTTCTGCAATGAGTGTTTTTTCTGCTACATCATAGATTTTGGTAGCAAATTTGAATGAGAGTTTCTGGGGAGTTTGATTTTACATCTCACTGTTTTTACCAAATTTTATGTTCCAAGTCATGTTAACCTGTGAGGAGTTACCATATATCTGATACATGTTATGTTGTCAGACTTTGATGAAGACTTTGATGAAGAGCATATCTAATATGTTCAAACTTGATTTCATTTAAACTAGTGTACAATGAAAAAAACATGCCTGCCTTTCTGGAAAAAGGAAATTACTTGTTCTACACCAGTCATTTCCTGCTACACATGTTTGGACCTACATGTACTTCTGCATTGAGTTTCCCTATTTCAACATCTTGCAGTTGTGTATATGTCCATGCATGTATTCTTTCATACATCTAATATGTTGTCTTTCGTGAAATTAGAGGCTTTCATAATGTTTATTTAAGTTTTAGCACTCTCACCTTATCATTTTTTTCATTTCTACTTGTTCATCTAGGTGAAAGATATTGGATTCACTGGGGTTTTCAGGGTAATTTTGAAACCGCTAATTGACCAGTTTCCTTGTTTTGGAGCTATTTCATATTCCCTAAGAGAAAAGGTGTGCCCAAATTTATCGTTACTATGTTCATAACCATGTATGCATCTACCAGATTCGATTTTGATATCATATATTTTGCCTCTGCCTGCAGAGAAAGCTGGACTTTGTGTTCAAAGTCTCCGGTAGTGAAATATCATCAATCCCAGGAATTTCCGAGGCCCTTGAGGTTTGAGCTAACTTTGCCATCTCCTATTAACCCTTATGATAATAGTAGTTTTTATGTGGGGGCGCATATGGACTTCGGCCTTCACTAATAATAGCTTGACTACTTTGATCACCATATGCTTTTTTTTATTACGGCAACTACTAGTCTTGAAATCAAGGTAAGAATATAATAAAACAGACCTTAATTGTGTCATATTGCATAGAACAGGGCTTTGGGGCTGGGCTTGCTCCTGTTCTTACTCAACCCAGGCATTGTCATGATGTTCCTTCTATCATCCCTGGACTAGTGTTATAAAGCATAGTTCATTCTTCTTTGGTATTCTTGTTGAAAGGAAATTAAAATGGAGGGATAAATGTAACTAAATCATATCTGTAGAAATCAAAATATACCAAACATCTTACATAACATCATTGTAATTATTGTTTCCACACAGTATTTTAGTATCAGTGCACTATATATAGTAAAATTATTATATCCTTTCAGGAAACAATACGAGATGCTATTGAAGATTGTATTACTTGGCCAGTTCGTAACATTATTCCCATTATACCTGGCGATTACAGGTATGCTAAATTCAGAATGAACTGCAGAACCTTATTATACTTTTATCTCATTTCTGTTCTTTGAAAGTGTTCAATACAAAGCTTAGGGAAAACATATATGGAGAAGTTTCATTAAAACACTAAATGCCTTTGTAATTTTAATCTATTGAAGTTATGTGGGTGTTTATAAAGTTTTTTTGAGTCACCTTTCCACTCTAATGGTTGCTAATCATTAACTGGTGTTGTAATTCAGTATTGCCAAGTACTCAGATTGCAATTTCTATTCACCGTGCATAGAAACCCTTTATACACCATAAATCCGAAAAATATGTAGCCATTCGTGGACATACAAACTGTGCCATAGATTTGATATTTTGAGTTGCAGATGTTGACCATCATATGGCCTAATTCAGATAAATTTTTATCTGGCTCAATCTACCAGTATTTTTTCTCATCTAAGATCTTACAGTGACTTGGAGTTGAAGCCTGTTGGAACTTTAGAAGTGAAGCTTGTGGAAGCCAAGGAGTTACCAAATATGGACATCGTAGGAAAATCAGATCCTTTTGCTGTGATATTCATACGTCCACTTCCTGACAGAACAAAAACCAGCAAAGTCATTGTAAGTCAAACTCATGCTGTACTTGGTGTAATGTAATTTTTCCTTAACTGTACTGAATTTTTTACCATACCCCTCAGGAAAACGATTTAAACCCAATTTGGAATGAGCACTTTGAGTTCATAGTTGAAGATGATACAACTCAACGGTTGACAGTAAGAATTTACGATGATGAAGGACTTCAGGCTGCAGAGTTCATTGGCTGTTGTCAAATTTCACTCAGTACACTCGAGCCTGGTAAAGTGAAGGATGTATGGTTAAAACTTTTGAAGGATTTGGACATCCAGAGAGATACTAAGTACCGGGGTCAGGTGAAAATGTCATCTGAATTTTCTTTATTTTCAATATGTCACAGACTTTGTATGAGTTACATCTGAGAAAAATGGGTATAATCCTCTGTACTTTTGACACCAGGTGCACTTGGAGCTGTTATACTGCCCGTTTGGTACAGATGGGAACATTGTAAACCAGTTCGACCATGACTTCTCCTTGACCTCATTGGAAAAGGCTTTGAAGATTGATAATATAACAAAAGCAGACTTGAGGGAAATGACCGCTAAGAAGAAGAAGGAAATGTTTATAAGAGGAGTACTATCTGTAACAGTTATATCTGCAGAAGACCTACCGATAGTAGATTTTATGGGGAAGGCTGACCCGTATGTTGTCCTTCTTATGAAGAAATCTGAAGCAAAGCAAAAGACCAGGGTGAGCTTTAAGCTTCCAAATTACTCACTCTTTCTAAATTACTTGACATCTATAAATTAGCCATTCATATGCATTCCTTTACCTTATTAACTCATACTCTTCTGGGTTCTTAGGTTATAACAAACAACTTGAATCCAGTTTGGAATCAGACATTTGACTTCATGGTGGAGGATGCATTACATGAAATGGTAATCATCGAAGTTTGGGACCATGACACTTTTGGGAAGGTATTGTCTTCAAACTTGGTGTAATCTTATTTCTATCATTGTTATAGTATCAGAGAAATTTGAAATAGCTTTTCATTATTTCAGGATAGAATAGGGAGAGTGATCATGACACTCACCAGGGCCTTAATGGAAGGAGAATATCAGGAGTGTTATAACATAGACCTTGCAAAATCTGGAAGGATAACTTTGAGTTTCAAATGGGTTCCGCAGCATAAAGTCCGTGATTCTTCTTGATCAAAGAGGATGTAGCATTCGAGTTGAAGTTTCGATTTCTTTGCATGACAGGTTAAGGAAAAGAAAATTCGTTAATTAATTCATTCATTCTTTGCACATAATAGATTGCAGGATTAATTACAAAACACCACACAAACTATGATATTATTTTCATTTTCATTTTCATACCTAACTATCAAAAATCTGTATTTTCATACCTGAAGTTTCATTCCGTTAACATTTTAATACCCTGACCACTAACACCGTTAAATTTTGAGAGCATTTTCGTCATTTCAATAAATGTATCATTTTGTACATTTACTTTAACAAAATAATTTATTTTTTGAGGTTATCAAATACAAATAGAACAATTTATTTTAGTAAAAATATTCTAAAAAAAAATATTGATAAAATTCCATCGATATTAATCGATATTTTCTCGATATAATTTATTTTATTTTGTTTTGCTTAACATGTAACTCTAAAAATATATATACATACAAGAGTTTTACTAACTTTTATCACTATTGTTGCAAAAATAAATATTTAATTTTGGAGTTTTTTTTTAATATTTTTGCTAAAGTAAATTGTTTTATTTGTATTTGATAACCTCAAAAAATAAATTATTTTGTTAAAGTAAATGTAAAAAATGATATATTTATTGAAATGATAAAAATACCCTTAAAATTTAACGGTGTTAGTAGTCAGGGTATCAAAATGCTAACGGAATGAAACTTCGGGTATAAAAACACAGGTTTTTGATAGTTAGGTATGAAAATGAAAATAACATCATAGTTCGGATAGTATTTTGTAATTAATCTTATATTGTACTTATCTCCCAGCAAATAAAAATCTTACTCGAGTCAGATGTATGTAGTTCAGATTATTTTACATTTCGGAAATCGTTACATGTATGAGCTACATTCTTTTTGTTGTAGATATGGAAGAGATACTCGTTATGATTTGCTTTCATTTCCTCTTGGTGGTTCAGTTTGTTCTCCCCCAATCTTGTTTTCATTATATCAAATTCTCTGGTCTTCTTAAAACGAAGCTTTTTCCAGTAGAACTATTTGTAGCTAAGGATGCTTTATTTACCATCTTGCTGATCACATGTCACAGATAAGTAGTATCCATTTGCATAAAGGACTAGTGATTAAGCCTCATCAGCATTACTCAGTTCGTCGACTTTTATTTTTTTGCAAGTTCGGAGTTGCAATAAGCAAGCACTCTGTAGTTTGACATCCTTGCTAGGATTAATGGATGATTGTTTTTGTATCTGTTACATACAATGAAACTTCTTGATTGTTAACATATCCTTGATGAATCACAAAAGTTGGAAAAACATGCTAAGATCACGGTAGGTCAAGACCCCGAACTTTGAGTACCCCTGAGTTTCCATACCTATAAACTCAAGTCAGTCTTATTTCATACGCGATTCTTTTTAATTTTAATTTGTCCCGTTACCTTTTTGTTTCAAGCTTTAAGACAACAGAAAACTGACTGATAAAAAACAAAACAAAACCTGAAAAAGAAATAAAGAAAGAAAGGACCAAGAGTCGGTACTGTGCTTTCATTGCTTTGTAAATGTCCTTAACATCTAGAGTACGTCAGAAGCTTACTGTAAAAGTTGCATATAAACTTGCACAATATCTCAAGTAAAAACTGAAAAAGAAAGCACAACAACATTTTCGGTGGTAATTACTCCACACAAGTAGTTCCCAAGAAAATCCTAAATTCATGAAATTTCCACAGTGCTGTTTGAATGGTTGGTCAGCTATAGCCTCTGCACTGTTGACAAGTAGTTGCCAAGTTGCCACAGTCTGCCTCACAGACCCAAGCACACACACCACTCCTCCACGACCAAACCCAACCATGGCCGACGATGAAGTTCAAGATCACCACCACGCTCTGCCGCTTCTAGAAGCTCTAAGAGAAGCTTCCAAAGCCCTCCAGAACACCCCCATTGCCACAATCTACAACCACCACGACACAAACGCCGCCATCGAGAATCTTCTAGAGCTCGCAACACAAGCCGACCACATCATCTCCACCGACCCAACTCTCTTCCAACTCGCTCAGTTACTCAACTACCTCAAAACCCTCCTCGACCATCTCGAAAAGTTGCAAAGCCACGGCCTCCGGTCTCTCCTCCGCCGCCAAGTAACCAACTACAACATCTCCAAAGCCGGGTACGCTATTGAAGCTCAAGTTCAATCATATATTGATCGCAGAAACGTAGAGAGCTTTGTGCAAACCATGAATGACTCCGAGGAAGACGGCGAAAAGGTCGAGGCTTTGGTGGGTTTAGAGGCTAGATTGGCTAGAGGGTTTGATAAGGAGTATCAGGAGTTGATTCTGAAAGCTAAGGTGTTTTCCATCGTTGAGTTTGTAATATGTGAATCTCTGCTTTCGAATTGGGTTAAAGACCAAGCTGCCGTTGTTGCTCTAGCTCTGGTTCAGTTCAACAAGGACGTGTTTGTGGGATTGGTTTTGATGGGTCCGATAATTAGAGCTTTAGTTTCAATGGGTTCGTGTCGTTCCATTCAAGTCCTTACTTCGCTGGTCAGGATTATAAGGACGCCTTTGGTGGATGACATCAATGAAGAAATACCAAGAATTATAAGCCTTTTGGGCGCCGAGGAGTTAAAGATCAAAGCGGCAGCGATGAACTGCGTATTCGAAATCGGAATCTTGGCGAGAGAGGAAATGATTGAGGCCATGCTTGGGGCGGACTTGGTGAAGAAGCTAATGGATTTGCAGAGATTGGAGATGAGGGGCGAGTTTAAAGAGGATGAAGGTGTGGAGAGGTTTCCATTTTTGGGGTGTGTTGCTGGTTTTGCAGTGCAAGTTGAAGTTGGTGAAGGGTTGGAGAAGAGTGAGAAGAGAGCAGTGAAGCTGGAGATACTGAAGAGAGTTAGAGAAGCCTCTGTTTCTGAAGCAGAGGCTGCCAATGTTGTTTCAGAGGTGCTTTGGGGCTCTTCAGCTTGAAATTTTGATTGGATTGGAGCAGAAGGTTTAAGCTTCGATATTGTAGTAATTAGTGTAACTTAATCATGTACTAACCCAGGTCTTATATATGGTAAATTCTACATTAGCGTGAGAGACAATTACTTATCAAGTGTACCTTATAATCCATATTCTGCCAATAGATGAAGATTTGACACACTCAGCTAGCTCCATTGACTAAAAAAAAGTTCAATGATTGGAAGGGACTCAAAGTGCAATGCATAATTTATGTTTAAGCAAATGCAAAGGTAGAGAATTCTTTGTATTGAAATGCAAGAATATCCAAATCCAAGGATTCTATACCCTCATTATCGATGGTGATTTCATTATGTGCTTATGTTAGCTTGAAGACTAAAATTAATCATAATTTGTGAACATCACTACCTTAAGAATCTGTTTAATAATGCATGTATATATTACTTTCTCCTACCTGCAACGTCATTTGGAATTCTTTGTATTTATATGTAGATGCCCTTTCTCTTCCGCACGCTGATTATCTTTAGTACCTAGAATAGTTTTTCTTACAGGCATGCGTTTTAAGTGTATCACAGATGCAACGACTGCTGCATTTGTGTATATGCATGTCGAAGAAAGAAAGAAAGAGATGAATCGGAAATCCAATTAAGTGCGTGATGTCTCATTGAGGTGGTAGTGTGATAAGCATTTCATGTTTGATTAAACAAGAAAATGAAAGAAAGAGAAGGTAAATAGAACAACACAAATTTTCATTCTTCAGTATTAACTCTCAAATACACCTTACTAGAGGTAAATTTTGTGGCAAACGCAATCATCATTTGCTGGATCACTTTCTGCCGCCTAGTAACCTTTGGTCCTTTGCAGTGTTCCAATTTGATCAAATATATAGTTTTATACGAAGAATTAAGCTATGGCTAATGTGACTAAATTTTACAAGAGTTTAATCATGTCTCAAAATGATACGTGTTAGACGCGAGAAAAAAAGAAGAAGAATATGAGCTGTAACTTAGAAGTATTTTAGATATGATGTCTAATTAATAACCACAATTATCTTATTTCTTATCGTTAAAAAATTTATTTCTTTAATAAAAAGAAAAGATTTCCTACTACATTCTTAATCACAAAGGCAATTAGTTTCTTTAAAGAGACGTATCTAAAAGACTAAAATCCAATTTTTTTTTTTGAAGGCAACTAAAATCCAAATTTAAAGCCTCAAGAACTTGATCATAGACTGAAAATAACTCCCCAATAACTGAAGAATTGAACCCAACAGGCCAACACCGACATGTAAATAGCACCCAAACACGTTTTCAGGTTCCTTTCTATATTCGTCAAGTTCTTAACTTTCACTTACCTCTCTGTTTTCTCTTTCTTCCCAATCTTTGGCGTTAAAAATTTTCAATACACCAACTCGATTCTTTGTTTGTTGTTTGACACCACCAGCCGCCCCGCCCCAACCGGCCTCTCTGTCTCTTCTATCCTTCACCTAAATACACGCCACTTTTGGACTTCACAACACCCTGTCACCCAAGATCTCTCTCTAAGCTTGTTATAGGTTTCAAAGATCCAAGACTGGTTTATCAGATCCTTCAAGTTTTTCTGATTCCTCTATCTGGGTTTTGTTATGGGGGGTTGGAGGTACAGAGCTGGGTTGCTTCTGATTGGTGCTGTGGTTATCATTTGGGTTACCTCTGCAGAAGTCACGCAGGTTTGTCGTTTTGTTCTTCCTCTGTTTATGTTTGACTTCAATGATTGTTTAGCTTTGTGGGTGCTATAGGATTTGTATGAAATGCTTGTGTTTGATGGTTTATGAGTTTCTGGGTTTATGGGTTGGGGAAAGATTGGAACTTGATATGGATTCAGTTAGCTGTGTGCGGTTTTTCTGGTTGAAGAGTTTGTCTTTGACCTGTTCTATTAATTATATGATTAAAGAGTGGATTTTAGTTTGAACTCATTTGTGAAATTGAGGCCTGAACTTCACCAGTTCACCCTATTAGCTTGGTCGATTACTATGTTTCAAACATTGTAGTAAAACAGCTATTTTATATTTTCTTCATTATCCTCTGATTGATGGCGCCAAGTAGGCATGAATGTTCCTTAGATATAAGGGTAGCAAAAGGAAGAAGCTTTCGATAATTGGGTTAGTGGGTGTATCAACTTTGATTTTCTTGTTGAAGCCAGGGTGGAGTTTAGTTAGTGACCAAATTAGATCCTTTAGTAAAACCTTGTACCCTTTTCTATTCAAGTGAAATTTTATACATGTAACTACCCCAAATAAGACTTCAATTGGCAATTGATTGGGGTCTCATATGAGGTGGTTTCCTTTGGTATCATTTGTGTGGAATATGGAGATACCTGACATGATTGTAGGGATTCTTTCATTGATGTCCTTTGATTAAATTTTATGTTATCTAAACTGTGCAATTCTGTGCACCTGAAGTTTGTATATCTTGAGTTTTTAGCTAACTTTGATCATCTCTGCAGGATATTTATGCAAAATATAAGCAGCCATTTGCAGTAACATATCTCGGAGCTTCTCTTATGGTAGTGTACCTCCCAATAGCTTTCCTTAAGGACTGGTTGTGTAATTTACTTAAACGTCGCTCTTCTAAAAGTGGCAAAAATGCAGAAAGCATGAATGAGTATTCTTCTGCGTTTAGTTCACCACTGAAACACAATGGAGTTCAGAAAGATTTTGAATTGGAAATTCATACCTTGTCCAGAAAAGACAGTGATGCAGACCTTTCACCTTGTGCAGAAGAAAGGCCTTTGGTTTCTAAACTCAAAGACAATATAAATGTGCTGAAACATGATAGAGATCTGACACCAAGGGAAATTGCTACTTATGGATTTTACCTTGCCCCTCTTTGGTTTTTTACAGAGGTAAGGAATGTCCTAAAGTTACTATCTCCAAGAATATATCTCCATTGATTTTACAATGCATCTTGCCATATGGCTGTAAGAACCTTGTTTCTTCGTGTTAGCTGTTCTACAAGGTTTTAAAGGTGGAAACTCAAAGTTTCTATAGTTTGAGAATGAATCTGAGTTTTGAAGTGATCTTTCGTACTTGAAATTAAATGGGAGGTTTATGGACTAAAGTTGTGTCAGTGTCATAGACATGTTTCATGTCCTGCTTGACTTCAAGATATTAAATCATACTTGCAGATTTAAATGCTCATGACATGATATGCATTTGATGAAAAGTAGTTACGTTTGTATGAAGACCTCTAGAAGATTCTGATTAGAGAAGATTCTAATTATGGTTTTTCCTGATTGTTGCAGTATTTTTCAAATGCCGCTCTGGCACGTACGAGTGTTGCAAGTACAACAGTCTTATCCTCAACTTCAGGACTCTTTACACTCTTCATTGGTGCATTCTTAGGCCAAGATTCTTTGAATCTAGCAAAAGTGGTGGCCGTCTTTGTCAGCATGGCGGGTGTAGCCATGACAACATTGGGAAAAACTTGGGCTACAGATGAGTCGCAATCGAGTGCCTCGTAAGTGTTTACTTCATCTCCTATTCTTGACTGTTCTTTTGTTTCTTTCTTGATGAAATATAAACACAACTGTTATTGCCTGTTGTTTGTTGTTGATAGTCTGCATCGTTATTCATATAGATATCAACTTGCTTTTTGTAATGTATGTTCCAGGAATTGACAGTGAATTTTTTTGTTCAGCAATGGGAAACACTCTGTCGTTGGAGATATCCTCGGCCTTGCCTCAGCCATGTCATATGGTCTATTTACAGGTTGGGGCTCTCTCTCTCTCTCTCTCTCTCTATATATATATATATATATATATATATATATATATTGTTGCTTCAAATGTTCTTGGTTCTTTGTATTTTTGTTTTAAACAACTTTTAATTTTACTACTTTGTTAATGCAGTTCTTCTTAAGAAATTTGGTGGTGAAGGAGGAGAGAAGGCTGACGTGCAAAAGTTGTTTGGATATATTGGACTGTTTACGCTTGTAGCATTATGGTGGCTAGGTAAGTATTAGTTAGGTTTCTCGCAAAGAGAGTTCTTAATTACTTAATCGTTTTCCTGTGTTCCCTATTCATATTGGTCTCTTTTGTTTTTGTGTTTCCCCAGTTTTACCATTGACAGCAATGGGCATTGAACCGAAGTTCATGATTCCTCACTCTGCTAAACTGGATGAACTTGTTATTGCGAATGGCTTTGTTGGAAGTGTACTTTCTGACTACTTTTGGTATGCTTAACAATCCTTTCTTCAGTCTGTACTTCATGCAATGACCTTTTGCTTTCTTCTTGGTTTAAACTTCCACTTTTTTACAGGGCACTATGTGTTGTGTGGACAACTCCACTGGTGGCCACTTTGGGCATGTCACTCACCATCCCCCTAGCTATGGTGGCTGACATGTTCATCCATGGTCGTCATTATTCGGCAGTTTACATCCTTGGCTCTGTACAGGTATCATACCATCAACAATGAGCATAATATCTGTAGTTCTAGTACATTAGCTATGCATCTGATTTAGTGTAATATATGTATGTAGTCACTCATGTCATGGTGCATCTGCGAACTGTTTGTGATGCTCTGTTGGTATTTTATAGGTATTTGCAGGATTTGTAATAGCTAATCTTTCAGACTGGTTCTCAAAGAAGTTGGGATTGTAGCATCTTGCTAAACCCTACTTTCTCAGTTTTGAAATCCTAATTCTTTGATGGGGGCCATTTTCCTCACTGCCATTCTGATCAGATGTTTGAAGCTTGCTCAATCTGTGAAGAAGAAAAAAGTTCCTAAATGTTGTACCATACATCATACATTGTTTCTGTAAATCAACTCTGGGCGTGAGGGTTTTTCCTTTTATTCACAATGATCATCAGCTTCGAGTGTTGTAAACTTGTAATGAACCTTTGTGGGTTAAAAGTAAAAAAATCTCATTTCACGTTTCAACGCTTCTCCCATTGAATTACTGCAAATTGATATCAGCTATTCAGCATCACACACTCCCCACCTTCTGGCACGAGAATGTACTTGTGAAGGATGTCAGCATTCTGAGCTTAACCTTTGCAAACAATCTTCAAAATCCCATAAAGTGTAAACAAACTTGGCTGAAGTTGTATATAGTTGTATTTGCAAAACGAAAATACCGAAATTCTTTTTTACCATGTTGTTTAATATATGGTGGAAAGACTCATACAATAATGTTTACATGGTCACCTAGTGACCAAAGAAATTATGGTCAATCACCGTTAGATGTAAATCTAATGTTGGAAAACAAAACAACTTAACTTTAAAATAGGGATGTGAAATCCACACACCTTTTTCTTTTTCTTTTTTGGTAACTTAAATTTTGTCTTAGTGATTTAAACTTTGTCTTTTTGTGAACGTGTTAACCAAAAAAGAAAAAAATGTGTGTGAATTTTAAATTGGGGTGTGTAGATTTCACAACCCTTAAAATAATACTTCCCATATTTGGATTTACATCTGCAACGGTGATTGATCATGATTTTCTTAGTCACCAGGTGACCATGTGAACAGCACTGAACACTCACGTTACCAAACTCAATTGTCATTGCCTCATTAGGATTAATCAGTCCATAATATTAACCAGGGTTTACAATTACTGTACTTGTTATTTACTGTTGTAAAAAAGTAAATGTCAAAGAAAGTAGAGCACAGGGCATTTCAGGACTCCTGAGTCCTGAGAATTCGGGGTTTCCAATCAGAGCAGAATCAGAAGAGTGAACCCACACTGATTGGGCGGCCACACCAAATATAGCAAAGGTGCGTAACAGCAGATCAATCGTTTACAAAACAAACTCTCTTTCTTTCACTCTGAAACTGTCGCGGAAAGCTCTCTCTACTCTCTCTCGTCGTTGCTGTAGGTAGTTATGGCGTGGAGCTGCCGATCCAAACCCGTCCTTGTCCTGCTTCTCCTTCAGTTTTGCTTCCTCATCATCTCTCCCTCGCTAGTATCTGCGGGGTAAGATTGCAGAACAAACAAACTGTCTTTCATGATTTCAAAGTTTCCTTGTTTTGAATCGAATTTCTTTTTTTGCAGGTCGGCTGCTGATGGCTACCTTATTAGTGGCCAAGTCAAGATCCCAAGTATGTTTTTCCAATTCCCACTGCTTTAGCTTCAAATTCGTGATCTTGGATTCTGTTTTGGTTAACGATTTAATCAGTGACTTCATATATGAAGTTGAATTGAGTTGAGCTAGATGTTTGCTTTGAGTGGCTTAAACCTGATTAGGGCTGGTTTTGTGGTTTTATTGATCGGATTAAAAGCTTTGAGATTCCGTAAGATGACCGAAATTACGTTTAGGTTGTTGTTTGGCATGCTCATACGCTATGGTTGTTGAATTTGTTGAATTTGCTCTGCAGGTCTAGGGGTGAAAGGGTTTGGTCTCCATGGAAAAATATCAAATATCAAAGTCATACTAAATGGTGGCCAAAGTGTTACCTATCTGAGGCCTGACGGGGCTTTCTCATTGTATCCTAAATCTATCTTTGATATGTTGACTTTGATACTATTTACATGAGTGTGTGTTAAAATTTCATATTTAGTGTGAAATGCTAATTTTAGCATACAGTGGATCCTTAACTTGTTCTCTTAAAGCCATAATGTACCTGCGGGGACTCATCTAATTGAAGTGTCTGCAATAGGTTATTTCTTTTCCCCGGTAAGACTCCTTATGTATGAAATACCTTTCTGTTTGTATTCATCAAAAAGAAATGATCACTGATGGGACTTTTCACTAAAATGTTTAGGTCCGAGTTGATGTTAGTGCTAGAAACCCAGGCAAGGTTCAGGCAGCACTGACTGAGAATAGGAGGGGTCTGCTTACATTTGTTTTAGAGCCACTTAGAGAGGAACAATATTATGAGGTTGGTTTAAATAAAGTCTTTTCTCAATCAACATAATAAGTTCACTATTTCTCATCATCATGGATTTTTCACCCCATGTTATCTTGATCTAATTACAGATAAGGGAACCCTTCAACATTATGTCTATTGTAAAGAGTCCAATGGGTTTGATGGTTGGATTTATGGTGGTGGTTGTGTTTTTGATGCCCAAACTAATGGAGAACATGGGTAAGTATTCTCTGCTCGCTACTGTTTTCTATATTTTGTTATGGGCTTGAGACTTAGATATCATCTTGACTCCATGGGTACTGGCATGCTTATTCTCTCGTGAGATTTTGCAGGGCTGAGTCTGGCCCTGATAGCATATTTTCTTGCCTTCATAAGTTTTTTGATCTTGACCTGTCAAAGATGGGATAACTAGTATTGCATTATACCTTGTTTTGTATGAGATGTACCCCTGATACAGATACATTTTTCAGTGACAGTTACTAGCGTAATTGTTCTTGCATTTCCGTTCACTAATATAATACTGAAAATATATATAGATTATTTCATACTCGTAAACGTTTTTTAAATGCTGTGAGCTTCCTCCTTGTTTCTTAGATGGCTTTGACTGCTGCATTTCACTTCTCTGTTTGGGTCGGTTTGCAGTTTTATGTCTTAGATCATGCACTTTAGTCCTCCCCATCCTTGTATATGCATCACATTCTCTTGCCTCATAATGCTCGCGCATTCCCCATTTTTGCTCACAGTTTGTTGGATGCTATATGATCATATACTTATACAGTCTCCTTTATGCAACAGATCCCGAAGAAATGAGGCGAACTCAAGAAGCAATGGGAAACGGAGGACTAGCAAGCATGTTACCTGGTGCTGCTGCGAGGAATTAAAACAGTAAATAGAAATCCACAACCCTCTCTGCAGATGGAGCACTTCGGGAGCGGAGATTTTGTGTACCATTACACCCCACAAGGGTTTTGTTTTATTCCAGCAAAATTCCATAGATACTAACCTGCTGTTGTAGAATTATTATTCTTTGAAGCTAAGAAACGTGATGTTAACATCACGCTGACAATACTTTTTTGTTTCTGTATTGGTATATTAGTGTTAGCTTGATTTCTACGTTTCTCTTGAACTCTTTACTGCCTATAGATGTGAAACATATAACCTCATGGGCAATGACGGATGCATAGGGGATCG
This sequence comes from Fragaria nilgerrensis, assembly GCA_010134655.1. NCBI lineage: Eukaryota > Viridiplantae > Streptophyta > Magnoliopsida > Rosales > Rosaceae > Fragaria > Fragaria nilgerrensis. The sequence goes on along the minus strand of CM020978.1, from coordinate 26,973,178 downwards.
AGTGGGGGCTGTTGCCTCCAGTGAATCTCCTTTTTTGGCCAACAGCTTCATATGTATGTCTAATGTTTAGTCGAATTTGCCCCGAGTCATGAATTTGCCCCGAGTCATGACATTGACACATAAATATACACCTATTATGTAAGAATCTGTTACCCCATATTAAATAAACAAAGGAAAAATCTCATAATTGTGTATTGTTGTTACCGGAATGGTTCACATTTTAAGGCTTACCTAGATTTGTGACTAAAAATTAAAGATTGGAGAGGAAGAAGAAATTGATAGTGAGCTGTTTCTAGAGGTTCCTTACTTCCTCAGTATTTTTGCCCCCACTTGCAGATCTCTCCGTCCGCCTCTGCTCATGAGAATCAATTTCATGACTTCTGAAGCAATGTTTTTTGAAGGTTCAAATTGTTATAAAAAAAAGAAGAAGGAATTGTCCAATCTTGGCCTATTTTGGTTCATAGAAAGGAAATAATTTCTTCTTTTGTCCAATGAAAAGAGAAGTAAAATGAAAATGAATTCACTGATACCTTATTTCGATGTTTGGTCACATGAGGAAAATTATCTAAGTATCAAGTAAGTTGTTTAAAAACTTGTAATTGATGCAATAGAATTAGAGGATATTAATCCTTTTCAGAAGAACATGTTTTCTCTTATTTTTCCTTATCGATAAAAGTTATTTGCTTTCGCCATCACAAATGCTGAGTTGTTTTTTTCGCGAACCATATGAAATTGTAAGCAATGTCTTCGAATTGAATGCCATAGAACTTTCCAGACATTTTCTTTCCGCAAACCAGAAAATAAACAAAGATTCAAATTTATAATTTCGATCATTGTTTTAGTCACGTACCGAGCAGATAAACATTACTGTTATTAATTTCTCTCGCTCGTCATTTCTCGGATGGGCTGGGCCTGAGAAACAAGAACTCCCAGTCCTTCTTTTTTCTCCTTTCTCAAAGCTTTCCAGTCGTCTCTTGAGTTTGATTTCCTACCATCTTCAGCTCAATCCCATTTGTTAACTTGTTAATTTCGTCCCTTGAATATATTACTCATCCAATCTTGTCCATATTGCTCTCTCTCTCTCTCTCTCACTGTTTCTGATAACCGAAATGGAAAGCTTACCGACGACGACGACGTCGAAATCCGATAGACGATCGAGATCGAAGCCTACTCAAACTTCCAAGCCCTCCATCTTCCTCGCCTTCTTCTCCTGCGTCGCTTGGCTCTACGTCGCCGGCCGGTACGTCCTCCTTTCTTCTCTCTCCCTGAGCTTTTTCCTTGATCCGGTTCACTTTCCCGATCGACGTGATGCTTGATTTTCATGGAGCTGGAAACTTTATGCAGGTTGTGGCAAGATGCGGAGAACAGAACAGTCCTAGCTAATCTTCTCAACAAGAACTTAGTCCAGGTTTCATCTCCAACCTCTCGATTTCGAGCTTTAAAAACTGGTAATGGTGAAAATTGACTGCATTTTTTGTTTAAATTGTGATGAATTTGTGTTTGCAGAGGCCTATGGTGCTCTCAGTTGAAGATAAGCTAGCAGTCCTTGGATGCAAGTATGTGCTTAAATTTTTCGTTTTCGGAATTTATTCGAGTTGTGCTTAGTGTTTGTTTTGGTAATGATAGTGATGGTGTTTTCAGAGATTTGGAGAGGAGGATTGTTGAAGCTGAGATGGACTTGACGTTGGCCAAGAGTCAAGGCTACCTCAAGAACAATTTGCAGCAAAAGGTGTCTTCTTCTGGTCCATTTCTTGCTGTTATTGGAGTTTACACTGGATTCGGTAGCCGATTGAAGCGAAATGGGTTTAGAGGGTCTTGGATGCCTAAAGGTCAGTTAGGAGTTCTGATGGAAGTTTACATTTTGTTCTTTCTCTGATAGAGGTTAGGATTACAAGTTATGTTGGCATGTCATTAATGAGATGAACTCCTGGTGTTAGGATTACGAGTTAGGTTTCAATGCACACTGGTTAAGATCAAGTCTCTTTCATCCTTGTGCTATTCTGTTTCATACATAAGATGAATCTGATAAAGAGAATGTGCTGTATAGGATGTCTAGTTCCATGAATTATCAGTGATGACTAGTTAACATTAAGAACGTTTGTACTTTTCTTTACTAACAATATATTATATATTCCTATGGACCTTTGCAGTTGATGCTTTGAGAAAACTTGAGGAAAGAGGAGTAGTCATACGTTTTGTGATTGGTCGGAGGTTTGTCTCGCACTTTATCCCCAGTAGTAGTACTATTTACTATTTTGGTTCATATTGATGTTTTATTTGGTCTGGCTGAACCGTGATAGTTGTTATTGGGATGTTCTTATCATTCGATTAATTGTGAATTGCAGCCCCAACAAAGGCGATAGCTTAGACCGCAATATTGATCAGGAAAGTCGAGCGACACAGGATTTCTTGATTCTTGTAAGCAACAAGTCTTAGTGTTACTATCATACAAGTATAATGGGAGCCATAGAGTTGCTGTATAATGATAAGACAAGTAATAAAAATTTGAATTTGGAACTATATTAATTAGGGATTACAATAACCTTTTTGGATACACAAATGTTGTGATAAGCCTTTTGTTATACTGCATAAATAAAACAATACATTTTATAGTTTCTGGTGTGGGGACAATTTTAGCTGGATAATTTTTTTCAAAAGTTGGTTGCCTCTTATATAATTATGACTTGTATCTATCATTTCTATAATATATAGTCTAATATGTACTAATTATTATATTAGGAAGGTCATGAGGAGGCTCAAGAAGAGATGCCTAAAAAAGCGAAGTTCTTCTTCAGTACTGCAGTTCGAAATTGGGATGCTGAATTTTATGTAAAAGTTGATGACAATATCGATCTTGACCTTGGTAAATTTTCAGTTTCTATAATTTTGTGAGAAATATTAAGCTTAGGTTACACCCTATTCAGAACATTTTTCACATATCATTTAAGACTTTTCTCACCTATCACAGAGGGGCTAATTGGACTTCTTGAAAAACGTCGTGGTCAAGCCAGTGCTTATATTGGTTGTATGAAGTCAGGAGATGTCATTGCTGAAGAGTATGTACTTTTCTATCCCTATACCTTTGTGCAACTTTATTGTGTTCTACTCTTGTGGAGGTTGATTGTTTATACAGAATAAATTGCAGCTTTTGAGCACAGAAAATGTTTTGATTTGCAGGGGAAAGCCTTGGTATGAACCTGACTGGTGGAAATTTGGGGATCAGAAATCGTAAGTGGATCAATCCTATGGAACAAAAAAAAAAAAAAGCATGTAATGGGATTTTGAATACCTGATGTCTGTGTTGATTCATTTGTGTACCCACAAACACACTCCATCTGTAGTAATCGATCAAGATACGGAGGTGTTTGTGGTGTTTTTGTCCTGATGATAGAAAAATAAGTAATGGCTGCTACTCAGATCCTTTTTGTCTGTCGGTGTATGTTCTATATATGCCATGGATACATGTACAGAAAGAGAGAAAGAGAGTATGTGTGTTTGTAGGATTGGAACATTATGAGCTTCAGTGCCAGATAAAAGGATAATTTTAAAATTAGCTACTTGAGTTATTTACTAAATTCTATTGAGGTGGTTTTTGAGATTTTCTACATATCAAGTTCAGGTAGTCACAAGTGCAAGATATTATAACTGGCTGAATTGACTTTTTTGTTGTCGTATCGTGCCCATTTCAGGTACTTCCGGCATGCTGGTACTTCACTCTTCATACTATCCAAGAACTTAGCTCAGTACATAAACGTAAACAGGTGTGTTCTAAGCTAGAGCTGGGGAAAATAGCAATCTTTTGGATATAGTTTCTTATAAGTTATCAAAGTAGTTTGTTGCTTGGGTTGTATTGCTCCATGATAAGTGAAAACTCTTAAGTGGTTACATTGAATGGTACCTAGCTTATAAGTTTGCAGTAAGAATGATTTTTTTTTTTCTGTACCTATCTAGTATCTATCTGAGGTCTAAATTTCTTTGTGAAGTCACAAATTACATGAAACAGATCTTCATTGAATTGTCAGAACCTAAATCATTATAAAATGTCTTTGTAGTACATTCTGTTTTGTAAATTCAGTTGCATTATCTGATTACCTCTTAATGAATGAAATATCACAAACTTATTTAACAAAATTATACCTGTTAAAAAAAGTGGATCACATTTCAGTTTACTCTTCATTTGCAGTGCATCTTTGAAGACTTATGCCCATGATGATGTATCAGTGGGTTCATGGATGATGGGTATCCAAGCGACTTATATTGATGACAACCGTCTTTGCTGTAGTAGCATTAGACAAGGTAACTCCTATGCTTAATTTTTGCTCAAAGAACCTAAAAGCAAATTTTGAAATATCTCGTCTCAGGTCTTCTAGCTTGAATGTTGAGAATAACCGGAAAGCAGGGTGCTGTTTTAAGTGGCTTAACAATGTTTTCTGCTTATCCTTGGCTTCATTGATGCAACTTGTGTGTTGATGATTGCCATTTTTCTTTGATTTCTAATTTTCCAGACAAGGTCTGTTCATTAGCTTGATGAAGGGGGGATAAGATTTTTTGTGAGAAGGGAAACACAAGCGGTTGTTCAGTCAGTTCTGCGTGAACCACCAGAACATTCGGATGACATCCACATATACGTTGAGCTGGGGTGCTGTGAAGGCTACAAAGGATTTGCAATATCATTCTTTTCTGGAGGTCCTCTTATTTTTCTTTATTAGTAATAGTGATAGTTGGGCAAGCTGCGCTCTGCAGTGGGTGAGGCTGAGAGCTGTTCAATGCGAGAGTGATAGTTGACAACACTACTGGTTATAATGTGAATCTGAGGATGATCAATGATATTAAAGCTTCTCATTTTACTTGGTGTAGTGTAATATTGTATTACGTATTGCTTGCCAATTCTCCAAGACTGGTCATGTAGGAGTCCAAAGTTTTGCAAGTCCAGACATCTAAGTAATTCACAGTATATTGGAACTACAAATAGATGCCAAAACTTAATCAAATGCTATAAAAATTTCTCCTTACCGCTCTCACACCTGAACAAGAATTCACATCCATGAAAAATCCTATTTTTTTTCAAATCCTTTGTGAAGAGAAATTAGACCTAATCTGTACCGTATATTGACCAGAAGCCAATCAAGAAGATGCCACCTGCAGCTGCTGTTGAATTGCAAGAGGTACAGCTGGTCTCCATGTTGTCCCATCTGGGTTGTCCATAAGATTGATTCCAAGAGCAGCTAAATCTTTCCTGATTGTATCTGATTTTTCATACTCTTTGTTCTTCCTTGCTGAATTTCTTTCCTCGATTTTCTGCAATACTTGATCTTCTGTTAATTTTGCACGCTTCAAGGCTTTTTCTTTCAGCTGCTGCAGAATCTGTAGCATAAATGTTTGTCAAGTTCGACAACAGACACTAACCAGAGATGAGAAACCTAGAAGCTAAGAGGCATTAGGAGTTCAGGAATTGAATAATGCAAGACTTGGTAATGCAAGGTTCTAGTAAAATGGAAAGAAATATCTTGTATATAATGCGGTGGAATCTCCTTAGACCAACTTCCTTTACCTCAGCGTAACTTGCAGGCATCAATCCCAAAATGCTCAAGACATTCCTGGTAATCTTCCCAAAGCTGCAAGCGACTCTATCCTCAATGCTTGCTTCTTGCCCTGTATGTATTTACAAAGGATACAGAGATCAACATAACTTGAAGATATGATTAGCTAGATTGAGAAATAAGGACATGAGCTGTGCAGAAGAATGAACAAACTAATTCACAATTTCATTCTATCCTGACAATTTATACATTTAAATTTTCTCCTTTAATATACAAAACTAACCATACTCTATTCACAAATCAATATAAAAGCTACACCACACCCTAAAGATTAAAAATTTCTACATGCTTGCGTACATCAATCCCTACATTTTGTTAGCCACAAAATTAAAATTTATGAACACTTCACCATACCTTGCGAGTGTGAAGCAGATCATTCATAGTTTTTAACGGGTCTGATAATGCACCAAAAACAACAGAACTGTGAAGATCATCCGACATTGATGTTACAAAAACATCGTTGAACTTATTGATGCTTTCCAATATTTCAGAAGGAATGGTATCCTTCAGGGTTGATACATCATGCTGGCTTACAACACTTTCACAGTCATATAAAGTCTGAAAACAAAGATTAATCTGATCATTAAGTGAAATATTATATTATACCTTCCACTAATGAGCCAAAATATAAATTTATCTGAAAGAACAAAAGCACATTGGACTAGAAAACAGAATAATATACATGATCAACATATTTCTGAGTTGTCACTCCGTATTTTGCATGCATGCACCTTTGCCGTGGAGGCATGTATGTGTTTGCCATTGGTTGACTACCTGAGAAGTAGGATGTTATACCTGAAATATGTAGAAGATCCGCTCTGAAGTGCTTTCAAGCAGTACATCAGAGTAGTTGATTGGAGACAGATAATGAGATCCTAACAAGAAAAGTCGCAAAGCCAATGGATGGTATAGGTCTATAACCTGAAAGATCAAATATGTATAGCATTAGGATCAAATCAGACAAGAATTTGATTCTAAAGTTAGATTCTCGACCATTAGAGAGATGGTTCCCAACAATTTGGAAGAAAAAGATTGTGACCACTAAAAAAGTACGGTATGCTTTTACCTGCCGAATTGTAAAGAAGTTCCCTAGGGATTTGGACATTTTCTCGGAGTCTATAGTGACAAAACCATTGTGTATCCAGTAACTTATATCACTTTGTTTACATGCAGCACAACTCTGAGCAATTTCATTCTCATGGTGAGGAAACACAAGGTCCATTCCTCCACCATGTATGTCGAAAGAGTAACCGAGATAAGCAGCACTCATGGCACTGCACTCGATATGCCAACCAGGTCTTCCGGGGCCCCATGGACCGTCCCAGAAGGGTTCACCTTCCTTTGCGGACTGTAACATTACAAGATTTCATTAAACTTCTGCAGTTGAACTGATTAACAAACATACGAGAGCATAACCAATAGCAACCATCGGTTACTTGAGTTGAAGACACTACCTTCCATAAAGCAAAATCAGCAGGATTGCTCTTCCTTGAATCAACAGTGACTCGCTCACCGGCTCGATTGTCTTCTAATTTTCGCCCAGATAGACGTCCATAATCTGGGAACTTGTCAACACTGAAATACACATCCCCATCAACTTGATAGGCGTGTCCATTTTCAATAATCTGCCCATAAACCACACCCTAAAAATCAGTACTTGATACATTGCGCATCCAAGAAAACATCCTAAGATTAACAAGGCCTGATAACAGATTCATCAATTTTATGTCTCCAAATAATAAATATACAAGTATCATAACATAAAGAGTTACACTTGCAAGTTTAATTGTCAAGAATCACACGTAGGCAAAGCAGAGCGCATACCCTCTCTGACAGAACACAAGGGGCTAAAACCTTAAAGTAGAAAGTACCTGCTTGATCATATCAATTATCTGCGGCATGTGATCAGAAACTCGTGGTTCCACAGAAGGAGGCAGGCAATGAAGACTCTCCATATCTCGATTGAACTCCTCACAGTACCGCCGGCTCAAACTGATCGGATCTTCCCCCAGCTCATTTGCTCTAGCAATTATCTACATAATATCAAAACGTGCTGACTCAGCAAATCCTATAATACCAATGTGCATCGTAATCCTTACTCAGCTTCCTCATTTTCCAACACTCATTCATCCACCTCTATCAACAACCAAATTCTCAACTTTTCGCATCACAGGAAATCGAAAACACTCGAAAAATTTGCATTTAACTATAAGAACTCACTTTGTCATCAACGTCTGTGAAATTTCGAACATAGGTGACCTCATATCCCAAATGCCTAAGATATCTGCCTATTGATCAAAACAAAGAGTCTCAAATCAGAAGCCAAAACCTAATCCGAATTCGAATTGAAACAAATAAAATGCGAGAGAGGAAGAAGAAGAAGGACCTGTAGAGAACGTCGAAAGTGACGTAGACGCGAGCGTGGCCAATATGGCTGAGATCGTAAGCCGTAACGCCACACACATACATGCCGACTCTGCCTTCAACTTTGGGCTTAAACAGCTCCTTCTTCCTGCTCATTGTGTTGTGCAGCCAGAGCTCCGACGACGACGCCGGAATCTCCGATTTGGCGGCAACGGAGTGGGTTGAAGTAGTGGCGCTGAGGCAACGGATTCTCCGTTTGGGGTTGGTGAAACGGTGCATTCCGAGATGGAGAGAGAAGAAGGGTCTGTAGCACTTGAGCAGAGTGCCCATATTTGCTGCTGCTACGTTCCTCTTGAGGATAGAAGAGAAAAGGATAGAAGTCATAGAACTTCCGAGGGATGGAAAGTCATTACTGCCCCCACGATCTAATTTATTTACAGATGCGTATCCGGACGTGATTTTCCGCCGTATACGGCCGTTTCCATCGCGTAACCGGTGCCGCCTTTTAGATTAAGAATTTGTTCTCAGACACGGCTGGATACGGAGGGATACGGCTCGATACGCGTCATTTCGGCCGGATACGTATCATGGGGGCAGTACTGACTTTTCATCCCTGAGTTCTATTCCTCAGTGTGGCATATGAATGAGTGATTGGGCCGAATCTATGTTGGGCTGGAGCCCATTATGAGTTTCTCAGTATTTACCACATTTTCTTATTTTCTCACCAAGAATTACCCACTTATCTTGGTCACAAAGAGCTTTGCTTTCAACAGGACCATTTGTCTCTGGGATCCATCAATGATCAAATCATCATTCATTCAATATTCCTTTCAAGCCGGCACATTTCATTCTTGTAGATCAAAGACTAAAAAGAGAGCGCTCTTGTAAATTAGTCATTCCTTTTCTTGTGAGATGTGACCAAAGACTTGTAAAATTTGTTGTCAATCTTTGGTCATAATTCACAAAGAAGGAACTCTGTCTATTTACAAGCAGGTAAAGTTATGTTGGGAATGTGAACAAATACAATAGAGAAAGGTGCCACAGATGTGGGATCTGATATTCCTACTATCATTGGCTCCAAGCTTGGGATTTGCCCTGCTGAATTTACAGTTAGTTCTTTCCCATTCAGAAGCATTACTCGGCTGTGCAAGTCCCCATCTTTAGCTGTTAGGTGGTATTCTTCTCTGACATCGTTCTTGGTTTCTTTAGAATTTTTTAGGCCTTCTTCCAAATTCAAGGTACTGCGGCTGTCACCATTTTCAGTTGAAACATCAACATGAACTGTAGTGTTACCTAGGTTGATGAGCAGCACTGTGATTCCTTGCTGCATTGATCAAAGAAGAAAGTTGAATAGATTATCTCATTGCACCTCAAACGTAATTTTTCTAGTATAGATGTGCTCAAACAAGATTACATATTCAATGATCATGATCAATAGTCTGGCAACATAACATCTGCAAGAAACTGAATTATGTGCAGTTTTAGTACTTACTGTTTTCTTGGAACAATGAGCATATGTGCGCAGTTTCTTTGTCCCGGAGAAGCTTGTTGACAGGACACTTTTTCCCATCAGTTGATGCCAAAGAAGAGCGCTGTAAAGACCGTACATATGTCAAATCGGTCTATTTTTTTTCTTTGGAATGTAGATCAAGAAGACTAGTGTTGGTCTTCATGATATGGACTAACCTGTAATAATCAGGATTTGGTTTAAAGGTATTGATGTCAAGGAGGCCATAATTTCCACCAATGAGTGTTTGTCTGCAATATGTTTTGGTATCATAAGATGCTGACATCCCAAGCTGGTCCAGGTACCTGTGTGGTTAGTGGAACACAGTCACAAATAAATTTTTCGTATATTTTCAAAATGTTTAGAAACTGTGGAAGCGGATCCAGTAGAAGACACAGTTGAGATTAATTAACTTGGTTACCAGAAACTGAATACAAATGCATTTGTGACAAGATTGTGACCACTGTTGTAAGCACCTCCTGATTCACCAACCCATGCCACAGCTGAAGTATTTGATTTCTTAACTAGCATCTGTAAGTCACTGAAGGTTTTGGAAATACCATCAAGAACAGATGGATTGAGAATCTTGTCAACAAGATCTGTTGCACTACCTTAAATCATATAATCAAAAGGGAGAAAGGCAAGTGTCATTCAATAAGTTCAATAGCCAGAAACTAAATGGGAAGGAAGTGCTTTGTAAGCACTTTGATTTAGTTTTTCTATATCACCTGGACCAAGGTTATATATATGGTGAGTGAGTACTTGAACAGACTGAGGTGCTCTGTGAACAAAATCTGAGAACCATTTGGAATCAAAGAACCCTCCTGGTGCCAAGACTAGTGGCTTGGCTAATGCAGAACCTGAATAAATATCTCGCACCTTGTTTTGAAGAGAGTTTATGTCTGTAGCGTACTGGACTGCTGTCACTCTTGTTCCAACTCCACTCCCACATAGTTCATTTCCTGAGCAGCAAGATCAAAATTGTTCAACAGCTTTCCCACATTATATATATAGCTCCGTTCTGGTGCAGAGGTCCGCACTTTAATGCGGACGTCCCTCCGTTCTTCACCGGACGGCTCTGATGATGGCACGCCTCCACCCCAGCGGACTCCAGCAGCGTCGCCAATCACTTTTCCTTCTCGGCGAGTCCGCCGAATTCCAGCGTCGTCAAAACTTCAAACAAGATCAATCTCGCCGGAAAATTGGAATTCGGCGGACTCACCGGGGAAGAAAAGTGATCAGGGATGCTGCTGGAGTCCGCTGGGGTGGAGGCGCGCCGTCGTCGGAGCCGTCTGGTGGAGAACGGAGGGACGTCTGCACTTTAAGCTAAGTATGGACGTCCGCTTTGGAACGTTTCTGTATGTATATATATATATATATATATATATATATATATATATATATATATATATATATAGGCTGGATCAGAGGCGCACGTCCGCACCGGCTTTAAAGTGCGGACATTCCTCCGTTCTCCACCCTCCGGCACTGACGACGGCGCGCCTCCATCCCAGAAGGCTCCAGGAGCGTCCCCGACCACTTTCCCTCCCCGGCGAGTCCGTTCTTTTCCAGTTTTCCGGCGAGATCACCCAAAACTTCAAAAAATATCGATTTTGCCGGAAAACTGGAAAAGAATGGACTCGCCGGTGAGGAAAAGTGGTTATGGACGCCGCTGGAGTCTTCTGAGGTGAAGGCGTGCTGTCGTCGGCGTCGGAGGGTGGAGAACGGAGGGACGTCCGCACTTTAAGAGCCGTACGAACGTTCGCTCTTGATCGGCCCTATATATATATATATAGACACACACATGCTTTTTCAACATTTCTACGAAAAATTATGGTATGAAAGAGTTACCTAGCTCCCAACCATGAATTGTGTATCCTTTGTTGACTGTATATCTTATAAAAGATTCTGCATTACTCGAATTCCAATCACCCACAGCAACACCATGGGAATCTATGGTCCTGCCTTGCAGTGCATTTAGTCCAAATATAATAACAGCCCTGTTTTGTAAAATACCAACTTCACATTCAGTAAGTTCTATCTAGCTAGTCAATGAGAGAATCGAAGATCAGATAGGAACATGCATATCGCGAATAAAATGCACAATCCACTGTCAAATTATTTGCTTTACCCGGCATTCTTGAAGAAAATGTTTAGTTCATCCCATCTAGGCATAGGTAAGTAACCATCAGAAAAGCCAAACAACTGTGAACTATCTTTGACAAATGAAGTATGTTTTGGACCGTCTTCTGTCTGGTATATGACTTTGTCTTGCAAGGTGCCACCCAGCCTAAGTTTCAAGGGTGAAAATGCTGCAATAAAATAAAGATGTGAGTTCCATCTATAGCAATAGATTTGCAAACTAGAATTAGATTATGGCAGATGAGAATCCTTCACCTTTTATTGCATTTAAAAGTATATCATTGCCAAGGTCCTGCCATAAGGAAATACAAGAATATACAACTGAGAATTACACATTATATGGCCATGAAATTAAATAATGTAAATGAAAGTTATTTATCCTGAGAAATGAGGATAGCATCTTAGGAATAGGTTAACCATACTAGTTGCCAAATACTATATGACACCAGTGAATTATTGACATCATAATCTTCAACCTCTAGTCTCAAACCAAGAACACCCTATTACAATTAATAATTGAGTGGTTCCAAGATATGGATTCGAAAAACACCCACTAAACTTTTTTACTGATATCAACCATTCAATCCATTGATAATTGATTAAGCAACATGGAAAGAGATTAAGGAGGCTTATGATGGACTTACTAGATTAAGAAGAGAAGCATTGCCCCAGCTACAAGTTCCATAATCGCATTTCTCCGGCGGCCACCAATCCAGTGTAGCACAAACAAAGTCATCATCTATGCTTCCGATTGCCGCTGTTCCATTGACAAAGACAGTGTCTGCGTCCGTGTTCTGTGAAGCCACAGATATGGAGTTCCGGCTGTGAGTGACTTCGTACAGCCAGCAGAAAACGAAGAAGAGAAGAACAGAGAACGCATTATTTCACACATAAAACCTGTGCAGCAGTATCTGTTTCTATATAACTATTCAAGCTAGCTAACTGCCATGGATGTGCGGCAGGCTTGGCTTTTATGCTGAGGCTCATATTGGTGTTTTCAATGAAAGAACTACTACTACTGGGGAAGAAGCTAGTGAGTGAGTGATTGACTAGGGGTTTTGGTGATGTGACACCTTAACTAGTGTGAAGCATGCATATACACCTTTGATGTAAGCTAAACTAATGGTGCAGAGTCTAGTGCAGCTCTTATCCATCCTCTACCGACCCACTAGCACTCACGTTAGTTTCATTTTGTCAGAGATAGCCATCACGAGACTCGCAGCATAACAATTAACAAACGTAGCATTTGATTTTCCAAACTCTTTTTGTAACGGCCTACAACACCATCTTGTTTTGGTCGACCATGAAATTTAGTTGTTAGTTTCAAATGAGAATGTCGTGTGAGCGGTTCAAATCCCGTTGTGTTAGAAGCATTTCATCGAATACTTTATTTTTTATTTTAAAAAATAGCAATAGAAGGCAACTAGATGATTTATTTTTAGGATGATGATCGACTACCTTTCTGATCTGTTTGAGATCAACCAAGGCAGGTGTCAATGGAATCTTATAGGTGGGATCTGGGTGAGCTAGCCTTATCTCGTTTGTTAGGAATCTTAATTCAACACTTCAATATCATAGTAGGTTAACTATGACTTTGATATGTTTGACATGCTTGGTGGGAAGCACAACACTGCACGAGCACCTCTCTATGATCGATCCTGATCAGTTGCACGGTTCCACCACTTTGGCCATGAACCATGACAACGACTGGGAACACCTCGTTACAAAAATGGATTTAACCTATGAAGAGGAACTGGTTCAGATTCTTGACCGAAAGGAGCATGTGCTTAGGAATAAGACAACCTCACTTGTCAAGGTGTTTTGGAGAAGTCATCAAGTAAAAGAAACTACTTGGGAATCAGAGAAACAAATGGGGCAACAGTATCCTTATCTCTTCGCTTGACAGGTATGTAAATTTCAAGGACGAAATTTTTTATGAGGGGAGAATTGTCACATCCCGACTCTTAATTTTTTTACCTTATTTACTAGCTTGGTGTTAATAAGAGTTTTACCGTCTTCGACAATAAGATTATAGTTTATTTAGTCCCTAGAGGGGTTTTGAGGGACGTTTATTTCGGAGAATTATTCGTAGGAGAAAATGTGACGACGGTAAAAATGGTAAATTTTAGCTAGTAAAAGGTAATTTTTATTAGGGTATTATTTTGGGGTGTAAATTTTGGAGTTGGGTTTATGTTTCTTTGGTGTGGGTATATTGGTGTTGGACCGGTTTGGGGAGGCCCAAACCATTTCTCTTTTTTTTTTTCTTCTCTCTTTCTTCTCTTCTTTCCCCGACTCTCCCTCTTCCTCTCGCACTGCCGGAATCCCTTGAGCTCCCATTATCGTAGTCCGGCCAAGAGGAGACGCCGCACCAGTCCAGCTCAGTCCACCGCCCTCTCCGTCGTCGTTCTAGGCTGGTGAGCGGCGCTACAATGCCACTGAGCGGAGGAAGTCCTCATTGGAAGCCGGTGGTCTTCTCGCCGGAACTCTCTCCTCCGGCCGCCATAGCTAGCAATCCACGGCTCATCTTGAAGCTCTCTTCTAGGGTAGTAATCCCTTGAAAGATTTTGGTCCGGTTTGTGCTTGGTAAGAAGAAATCCTTGTTTGAATTTCTAGGGCTCTTATGATGTTTGGGTTCGATTATCCTATCTAGGCTTAGAATTTGTGTTTGTACTAGTTAGGAAAGTTGTAAAGAAAGTTGAGAGGAAGCTACTGTCAAATTTTGGTAGGCATTAGAGGTCGCCGGAGTCAGCATCCGACCGCCGCTGCTGTTTAGGGGATTTTCATGGTTTTGGATTGGTTATTTTAAGGGGAGTTAGTGTTGTGAATTTTAGAATTTTTGAAGGAGTTTTGGATAGGTTTGGGAATTTTTAAAGTTTGGTAATTTTGGCGGATTAATAAGGTAGAATCCGGCCGTTGGATTAAAGTCGTATAATATGTGGAAGAGTGTAGTTAAGGCGACTGGTTTAGTGTTGAGGTGTGGTCCGTATCGAAGTTAGGCAATGATGAGCGTGATTATGGCTCACGTTTAATTTTACCTATTTTGTATAAATATTAGATTTTTAGTTGGAAAATTAATATTACATTTAGAACAGGACGAGAGGAGGCCCGAGCAGAAGAAACCTCAGAGCGACATCAGGCTTAAGCCTAATTTGTGAGTGGACTTTGTTTTTAATATAAAAGTATGCGATGCATTATGTTGTTGATCAGTTATTTTTCTGCTGAGATTCTGTATTTTTCTGATATTTGGCAATTTGCATCATTTATGAGACTTACCGAAAATAATATTTTCGGTGAATAAGTATGTGGATATTGTGAGTATATTATGTATATAAATGCTAGCTAGCCATACGTGTTTGGTCCGTCATAATGAGGTAAAATTTCATTATGGCGTGACGTGAGTGTTAGACACAAGCGTCATAGCCTTATATGAAAACTATTTTCTTATCTGGTTCATATAAGTTTTCATAAGGGAGTCCACACGTATATATACACTCGCCCTCTTCGGTCATAATAAGGAAAAATTCTATTATGACGCGACGTGAGCGTTAGACGCAAGCGTCGTAGCCTTATATGAATTCCTATTTTTCTAATTTGTTTTTAGGATTCATATAAGGAGTCTGACGAGTGTAAATACATACGCGTATATGTTTATATATATAGTTGAGCCTGAGAGGCTCCATTTAATTAAGTTTTGGAGACTAGCAAAGGCTAGTCATGAAATTGCCAGTTTGTGATTTGAGCGTCTTTGGAAATTTTCGCATGCAGCATTTTCTTTGTTTATAAAAAATGGGAATGCATAAATAATTTATTTTATTAATTATTTTTGTCCACTCACTCTAACGGTTTCAAATGTTTTCCCCTGGGCCCTTCGTTTTAAAAATGCCCAGTCTACAGAGTTTGGGTTGGCACTAGATCGAGATGAGGCATAGTTACCCACATCTCTTCCACATTTCATCAGTAGGTTACTTGTTAACCTACTGCCATATTTTCTTGTTTCCGCTAGTGTTTAGTAGCTCTGATTACCTTGAGATTATTGTTTAATATTTCGGTTATGTGCAAAGGCTTGTTTACATTTTAGAATATTAAAAGGATGATGTATGTTATCTCAGTTGGATATAAATGTGTTGGTTTGGAAGTTGATGTTATTAAATTGTTGGTGGTGATTGTAATTGGGGAGCACGAAGGCTCCATGAGTTTAAGGTTGTATTTGAAAATTTAGAAGTGTTTGCAGGTTTTATTTAGGAAAGGTTATCCATTTTCAATGGAGGTTATGTCGAATTTTTCGGTAATATCTTCTTTGGAGGTGGTCCCCGCAGGACTTACTCAAAGTTTTAGGGTAAAATTTGGGGTGGGTCTTGACATGCAATCTCTATCATTTTGTTGCCATGTGTTGTATGTATATCATTCGAGCTCTTATATATTGAGATTGATTTAGTGTTTTCCTCACAACCAAGATAGACAAAGGGAAATTCGTCTAAATAGTGTTTTAACTTTTAGTCTTTATAAACTTTAATATCTCAAGTTTTGAAAACATCATAATGATATCTCAAGTTCCTAACTTGACCGAATTTAAGAATATATATATAGAGTCATTTGTTCTGTTAGTCGAGTATTAGTTGGCAAAATTTGAAGGGTACTTTTACCCTTTCATACTTCATGCAATATTTTCTTCTTTCTCCTGAAACTCTCTCGTCTCCATCTCTCATTTTGATGATGAACCAGAGTGTAATTAAGCCTCCAATCACCTTCACCAATTCATCAATGATCTCTTTCTTAATGGTTGATGTACAACACCTTATTTCATCACCAATTGAACATCAATATACAAACCCAACCCTATTCCCAATTCTCCGTCAAGTCTCGGTCTCCCTCAATCATATTAGGGGATTCAATTTTGCCAACCATCAATAAATTGGTCATGGTATGACCACCCCACTAAACACATAACATCTGTACAACAACTTAATCATGGTTAAACTTTTCAAATTATGGTCAGTAAAAATAAATGTATATTTTTCTTTTCTATTATTACTCTCTCTCTCTCTCCTCTCTCTCTCTCTTGCACCACCACCTGCAGGTATGCAATTCACCGGAGAAAATACTCACAGAATCTCATTAGGAGTCTACCCCAAACGGCAACCCTGCAGAGATAAGAAAAAGAAAACCAGCAACCATGTCTCTCTCTTCTTCACCTTCTCGATCACAAAAACTTCACAGCCGAAATCATATCCCTTTTTCTGGACTTGTTGACGACATCGGTGAGGCCAAGGAGGTAGAAGCCCATAGCGGCGACTCCGCAGCGTTTGCCGAGCTCGACAGCGCGTTCGGCTCGGATGGAGGAGGACGGAGTAGGGGTATCGGGTGTGGGTGGTGGTGGAGGGTGGGGCTCGTAAATCAAGGTAAAATATCTAGGAGGTCGTTGCCGGCGCAGCGCTCGCCTCGGCCAACTTGACGTGGACTAAGGAGCAGGGCCAGACGGTGGTACCGGCGTGGAGGGATCTGTTGTTTTGTCGGTAGGAGAGGACAGCGTCGCGGATGGGAGCTCAATCACAGCTGAGGGTCCGTCAAACAAATGAGAATGATACTCTGTGTTCTGGGTTTTGCCAAACAAATGAGATTGATACTTGTGCACTTGTGCTTTAGAAAATTCAAAATTCTGGGCCTAATGAGATTCTGTGAGTATTTTCTCCGGTGAGTTGCATACCTGCAGGTGGTGGTGCAAGAGAGAGAGAGAGGAGAGAGAGAGAGTAATAATAGAAAAGAAAAATATACATTTATTTTTACTGACCATAATTTGAAAAGTTTAACCATGATTAAGTTGTCATACAGATGTCATGTGTTTAGTGGGGTGGTCATACCATGACAAATTTATTGATGGTCGGCAAAATTGAATCCATATTAGGTGATATGCAGTGGTTATGCAACACTCAAAGCAGAAAAGAAAAAGTAAAGAAGGCACAAAGTTCGATCATTTCTTTGTTATTTTGTTTTGCAGTGTTTACATCCAGAAATAATATTTTACTGTATAGTAATTGTTTATGTGAATATTAGTTAAATTTATGATCCGCGTCACACCGGCGAGCCCAAAAAATGGATTTACAAGTGATGGCCCGCCGGGAAGGTCATGCGAGCTAGACAAGTTTGCCTGGACAAGAAACTTCACATGGTCTAGAAAGACTAGGAGACTTGAGTTGACTTGGTCTAATGTTTAATTGCCTACAAGGCCGCGCGGGTTGGACATAAGAGTTCGCATGCAAGGACTTCGCATGGAGAAAGAAGTTAAACTTCGCATGGAGAAAGAAGTTAAACTTCGCATGCGAGATGGAAGAGTCCGCACAGGAGTCCTAGATGTGGAATTGCTATCAAAGTTATTCTATATACACAATTGTATGTATGCATGCGAGCCGTGATGCAAGTCAAGTATGATTCAATCATCCTAAGCTACAAATCATGCAGCATGCACGTGTTCGTGGCAAGAGCCATTCTGAACCAACTCTACTGCCTAGAAGAAGGACCTCGCGAAGAATCAAGAAGATGAGTTCGCATGCAAAATGGAGACTAGATGAGGCGAGCTCCGCATGATTGTTTGATTGGATAAGAAAACAATTATATTTAATTGCATAAAGGGCTATATGTGTGCGGCTCGCCAGGGGAGGAGTTCGCATGTATTAAGGTTTCTATTCTTTAATCACATGTATGCAAGTGTATGTGCATCCAGTAGTATGAAGTCCTCAAGGTTCGCAAGTGTTCATGAGGTGTTCTAATACAACTCTTCTACATAGGCAGTTACTTCGCCGAAACATGATCACATCACGAGGTGATTAACATCGCCTACACCACATTTATCGTTGAAGACTTATACAAGTCTTTGACATGCTGTGGGCCAATACATGTGGTCCTAAATAGCTCTATATAAAGGATGGTACTCTCTAGGGACACTTAACAACTCAACAAAAAATACAATACAATTATCGACCCAGTCGAACCCAGACGCTAAAGCATCTCGCCTTAGCAACCTTTTCTTTTCAAGCTCCCTAGAGCTATGTCTCTTTACTTTCCCGGCTCCCAGAGACATTGCACCCTTTACTTTTCAAGCTCCCCGGAGATCCCTTGCGTTCTCGTTTTCCTTTCCTTTGGTTGTTCTGCTCACTGCAATCGCGAGTATCGATATTAGTGGCGAAGAAGCTATTGTAAATCCTTGTCCGCGAGGTGGCATCGGAGCCCTACTCTCGATTAGAAGTACAAGTTAGCACACTACAACAACAACCCTACTACATTCCGCGTTTGCGTGGTGGCACGCCCCGCATCCCTAAAAGCATTGACTGCTACCGTCTCTCTCTCCCTGCTAAGGATATATAGTGGCCAAAACATGCAGCTCCATCACCTCCATATACATATTTACGCCAGTTCATGCCAATAACAAAACCGATCGGGTCGGGATCGAAGGAGTCAAAGATTGGGATTGTCATGAATCAAATTGATATCCATGACTGCGATTAAGGAGGGGTGGTGGTGCTGAAGAGTGATGAGGATATGCAGCTCGTGTCCTCGATCTCCCACACACAACTTGTATCCTATAAGGATTTGATGTTGCGGCCACTTTTCGGTCCAAGCCAACACCGCCGGCGGCCAAGTTCTCCCATGGTCCTTTTTTTTTTACGGTGAATGCGAAGGCACTGCTGAAAGCTCTGCCGCCAAGATCGAGCAGTTACCACAATGTCGTAGACGAAGAAGGTGTCCTTCAGATTCTGCATTGCCTTCCCCGAGTTGATCCCTTTGGTGTCAAGCTCCACGACCTCATTGATGTCGATGAGCCCGTGGTTGTCGGCGTACACCTCCAGGATCAAGGGCGTGCCGAACAACCGCGAGCGCATCACCAAGGGCGTGGTGGCGTCAGAGGCGGCGACGGTGGTGGAGGAGGGAGTGGACTTCTTCTTTCGGGAGAAGATGGATTGAAACCCATAGTAGTTGGATCAGTGAAGGTGATTTGGGGGGGCCTTAATTACACTCTCAAGTATGAAAGGGCAAAAGTACCTTTCAAATTTTGTCAATTAACAGTCGACTAACGGAACAAATGACTCTATACACCTAAATTCGGTCAAGTTAGAAACTTGAGATACCATTGTGATGTTTTCAAAACTTGAAATACTAAATTTATAAGGACCAAAAGTTGAAACACTGTTTGGATGAATTTCTCATAGACAAAAGGCTAGAGAAAAACAATCTTCTCCACATTTTGTCTCTAAAATGGCACCAATTCTGAAGTTCATCGGCCTGGCTTTGCTTTGTAGTCTGATCGTAGGAGGTAAAGTGTTCTACCCTTATATATATATATATATAGGAAGATCTAAAGAGGATTTCCTTATTTTAAGAATTTAAGAATTTCTACTAGTTTACATTAATAGATTACTTCATTTAACGATCTCAACCGTTGATCCTTTAGATTCATATGCAAGAATGTCTACAAAATTTCAACTAATTTTATAATCATTTAGTCATTCAAATTGACGTAAACAATTGTAAACCATTAGATAAAATTAAAACGAATATTGTGTTAATCAAATGGTTAGACGTTTTTCATTTTGAAAATATCATCACCAATATTATTGCTTGAAACAAAACCTGGTTTGTAATGTTACATATTTATATATATAGTTTACACATGCATGCATTACTCATTTACTCTTAATATTGCAGGGGATTGCCAATGCTTTACTAGCGATCTCAAAATCTCACAGTCTCGAACAGAACAGTCATACCAAAACAAACCGGTATGGAGCGTCAATATCACCAATGACTGCCCTTGTGTTCAAGAAGATGTGAAGCTACGCTGCAGTGGATTTCAAACTGTGCAAGAAATTGACCCTAAAGTCTTGGCCAACCTTGGTGGCGGTGTTTGTCTCATCAACAATGGCGATCCTCTCTATGGACGCGAGGTGTTCAATTTTACCTATGCTTTTGACACTCAGCTTACTCTGTCAGCCCTCTCCTCCCGAATAGCTTGTTCTTGAAATTAAGCAAGTCTGTACTTAACTGATTGTTTCAGCTGATCATAACAGTTCAATCATGTTAGTAAACATCAATTAACTAGTAACAAGAAAGCGATGTTCTAAATTTTGTTTACAAGAAACGGCTTCTATAATGCTTGTATCAAGATATATCAAAACCACCAAATTAACCGCGCACTAATTAACCGTACTCCGTACATTTTGTTTCCAAACTGGGTTGTTAAGTTGTTTACCCGGATTATTAGTTTGATTCTTCCCCATATGTACGTAAAGCATGTTCGATTAGGGAAAAGAAAAGTCCATATATAATTGCTTATATCCGAGAGTTTTTCAACGATTTTGTTGAGGTAACTACGCTGGAATTGATTCTCTATCACTATTCAGGGACGTACAGCCCGGCTTGGGCACCAAGCATGCATTATCAGACGTCATATCCATGATCTAATGCCTAGGCTACAGATCTAGCTACAGATCAAGTTTTTTTTTTTTTTTTTTATAATTTTTTTATCAGATAAACAACTCACAACTCTTACTTATTAAAAAAATACTATACCACTAGATTAAATGATACTGGACAGCTATAGATCAAGTTAGCAACATATATATGTAATATATCGACTTGATTTCGATCCAGTGAACATGAGAGATACTAGGAATTAATCTGAAGCAAATTAATTGAAGGCATTAGTTTCCAACCCAAGGCCAGGCAATCTGTTTCATCCATTACAGCTGAATCGAGGGGCCTATCGTCACATAGTTTCCAAACACCTTTTTTGCATGAAGCTCACTACCTAGCTCATGCAGGCAATTTTGATCCAGCAGGCTCCTCCCATGCATCCAGGTTCAGAACCTTGCCCCATCATTTCATTTGTAAATTGGAGCTTGAGATATATGGGATAAATGCATTTGATTAGAAGAATATGAAAGATCGATAGAATATTCAGATCACATAATGTGACGAATTGAAATTGGTTTGACAATCGGGAAGATCAAAAACATTGTAATCTTTATGGATATTTTACTCTCTCATCTTTGTAATTGTACAAGATAATGGGAAATCAATGTTTCAAATTTCGGAAATTAAGTGGAGAGGAAAGAAATTAAGTGGAGAGGAAAGAAATTAAGTGGCTCAAGATTGGTCAGTTACTAGAAAATTCAAACATCAATACCAATTTTTTGTTCCTTGATTATCTCCTTCATCACTTTGATGATGCTTTGCCTTTAATGGTTCATTTTTTTTTCACTCTTCTTGTTATGATACCTATAAATTGGTATTGGTTCTTATATATATTAGTTGTTCAAACAAAATTACAAAAACAAACACGACAAGAAATTGAAAAATGGTAGATATGAAGTTTATTCTCTGCGTTGTTTTCATTTGCAGTCTCATTGTTGGAGGTAAAGCTTCACCACCTCGATCTATACATTCATAATTGTCACCATATTTAGCAGTCGGTCTTACTTAAAGCCTAGATATATAGTTAGTATTGTTGTTGAAGGTTTCGATCATCGTCTTACATATCAGTGTGATGAAACATTTCTCTAACGTACAATCTGCAGGTGATTGCCAATGCACTAACGCAGATCTTAATATCAAGCAGACATTTACTGGAAGGAAGTTCTATAATGGTGTTCCAGAGTTTAGCTTTAGCCTCACTAATAGGTGCCCATGCGATGTACTGATTCAACTAGACTGCCGTGGGTTTAGACCTTGGATAACCATTGATCCGGCAATATTGAACATATCCGGCGATAAGTGCATCCTCAACGGTGGCCAACCGATCCATCCGAATCAAGTTTTCAGCTTCAACTACGTTTTCCACAATGAGTTCCCTTTCTTACCGATCACCTCTACGTACATTTGCTCTTGAACAGTTCACAAACTCGATGTTTAAACCAATACATCTCCTTTCTAGTTATGTTGATTAATTACATAATAAGAACTTACTAGTTAGCTTAATTATTACTACTAATGAAAAGTTCAGATCCTCTATCATCATCAGTTTTTCTTCTTCATGGTGGTTGCTTAATTAGTGCAACCACAACAATTTTGTCACAACCAATTAATTTAATCGTTGACTTAATTATAGTATAATTTGGCAATAACGTATGTAAACTATATATATTGTAAACTATAAATGGATTTATGCTATAACGTATGTAAAATTATATAAAGGGAAAGTCGTTTCATTAGAGCTGGTCAAAGCAAAGCACAGCTACTTGTTTGAAATTCATCCAAAGTATTTAAATCATTCCATAAAAAGGCGATGTAAATTCCATATTTTTGGTAACGAAATTACATTTTAAATCTCTAATAAATGTCTACGCATTAATTTTTCTTTTACCATCATATCACAAACAAACTCCTATAAATAATTGTGATCGACTTATCCCACTTCTTCATCAAACAAGACACGAGAAAGACAAAATCTATTGCTATATTGTTTCCAATGGCAGCAGCTCTTATGTTCTTGTACATCGCCTTGCTAATTTGCAGTCTCGTCATGGGAGGTGAATCTTTGATTTTCTATATGTGCAACAGCTAGCTAGCGGACCCATGATTTTATAACGGGGTGGGCTACAATTTTTTTCTTTCTACTGAACATGTATCATAAAAAATTAATTAAGATAAATAACATATGGGTAAAATTTAGAAATTTGAGGTGGGATAGATTTTTTTTCTCTTATGAACACGTACTAATTTACGTTAAAAATGGATTAAGTTTAATAACATATGGGTTAAATTTGGAAATTTAAGGTGGATTGGTACTTAAATTTTAGTTTTTTAAACTAAAATTTAGTTAGAAATTGTTGTTTTTTCAAAACTTGAAATGCGTTGTAGCCCATTAAAACTCGTGTGTCGGTACGTATTTGGATTTGTGTCCCAATATTATTAGAGTTTCATAAGTTAAGTACATTGCAATGGTTGCATTGTGTTCAATTCTTTCATTGTGTTTATGTCCTTTGTCTTCTAGGCGAGTCTGAGTCTTATCGTTGTACCCTAAGCAATCTCAAAGTTACACAATCAGCAACGGGAAAGGTTGTCCATCGTCAACCAGAGTGGAAAGTAACAATCACAAATGACTGCCAATGTACTCAACTATATATTAAGATTAGTTCTCCTGGGTTTCAAACTGTGGAGCCAATGGCATCTTCAATCTTGAACAAATCCCGTGACGGCTATTCCCTCCATAGTGGTTACCCTATTTATGGGTTTAAAGATTTCAGGTTCACCTATGCTTGGGCCACAAAGTTTAATTTCACACCAACAAATTCCCAAATTGCTTGTTCAGTTTGAAAAAAAAGTATCGAAAGATGCAAAATAATACATTTTGATGATATGTTTACGTGACTATTCTAAAAATTGTATTGTACCCTCATATGAAACGTAATAATACGAAGACCATAACACAATGTGGCCGTTTACATCAATATATCATATATTGATAGAGGATTTAGGACAACCACACCACCGACCTTGACTCAAAAAAAAAAAAAAAAGGTATGCTACTCTAGACCCATAAGTTACTAATACTATCACATTTTCCATTATGACCCCGCTCGGATCGAAAACGAATTTGTTAGTTTTTATTTTTATTTTGTAAAATGAGGTTTTCTTATATTACACAAGCTGGCAGGAAATGACATAATTATTGCCAATGCAGTGGAATTCTAATAACCACAATTTACTGTTAAAAGGAGGCCATCCATTTCAATTTCCTAAAAAACTAAAATGCAATATTTATCACATACCATTTATATGCTATCACAGAATCCTTATAATCATCCACGAGTTACAACAAAGAGCAAGATCAAGAAAAATTAGTAGTATTTGTCCGGCCACTTCGATCGAGTTGCACTCGCTATGTCGGATCTTGTGAAATTTCTTATCCTGGCCTTACTTTGCAGTGTCATTCTAGGAGGTGAAGTATTCCATCCTCTGGTTTATACGTACATAAAATTGCATTGTCTTGTTAACATTGTTGCAGTGATCGACTAATATATAACATGATTGTAGCTATACTTAGATGTTCTGTGCATCATGTTGTAGGTGAATGTGATGATTGCAGCTCGCAAAAGCTTCAGGTTGCGCAGACGAAAACTGGAAAGCTAGTCGAAAATAAGCCGAGTGGAAAGTAACCAACCATCAAGAACGTACACCTGCACTTGTTCTCAACTGGCTATTCAACTTAGCTGCAATGGGTTTCAAACTGTTGAAGACGTTGATCCTTCAATCCTGGGGCCATCTGGTGGCATTTGTTACCTTAACAGTACTGGTAACGTAATAGCTGGCCATCAGAGTTTCACCTTCACATATGCTTGGGACGCTGCCTTTCCTTTCGAGGCAGTTTTTTCTCAAGTTCTTTGTTCTTAATTTGAACCGGTAAATTTTGATTAATAAAGAGTTTGACATTTTAGTGAATGATACTATGGAAAGATGAGTACTCATTTCGATTTCTTTCATTCGGACAACACACGTTAGTAGATTGAAACGAAAAACCAATGCACACTTCAGACCATTTCACAACATACAAATCATAATCGAAACAGATATAAATTCTTGGAGAAGTACTTTTCTTTAGCAATCCGATGTTGTTTCAATATTTTGTGTGAGAGACTTCTTTGCAAAATTGAGCAATTGAGTGACAAACTAAAAGGAAGAAAAAGAAGTAGCCGACCCAGGCTCATGTATCCAGTGCAGGCCCACAGTTCCACACAGGGAACATGTCCACATCTTTCACTGTAGTTCTCTAATTTGACACAGAACCCACCAATCAACTTACAAAAATGGAGGGAGGAGGGCGTCCAGCTGAACCGGCGGAACCCATGACGTCGACGGAAAAGAAACGCCACCGCATCAGATCCATTAATCGCTTCATTCTTCAATTCCCATTGCAATAGGTACTGGTATGTGTTCTCTTTTCTTTATCACCAACAACAAAGTATTGGTTTTTCTGGGTTCGTGTTGCAGAAAAATTCTGAACTCGCTGGTACAGTAGAAGTATATTCATATTTGCATTTCGAATCGACTGAAAAAGAAGCGTGTATGTATATATTGTGTCCCCGAAATGGAGTGAATCTGTCAGGAATTAGAATTCGATTCCAACTAAGAACAGGAAAAGGAAAAAGTCCTTTATTGGTTATGCTTCCCTTTTCCATACCAAGATAGGATTTATAGTTCCCCTGGCCCTCTATAAATCCCTCACTCAAACACAACAATGCATAGAAAAAAGGAAGAAGATAGTTTTTGCCTTTGTGATTGTAACTTTGTAAGCAGACGAGGATCAAGATCGTTTTATTAGTTTTGATGGCCGCATCAGCAGGATGGTTGAAAGGAAAAGTAAAGGCTGTTACTTCAGGAGATACCCTTGTCATCATGGCGCTCAACCCAAACAATACTGGAATTCCACCCGAAAAAAACCATCACACTGTCCTCCCTCATGGCGCCAAGGCTGGCCCGGAAAGGAGGCGTCGATGAGCCCTTTGCGTGGTACAGCAGAGAGTATTTGAGGCAGCTTTGCTTAGGAAAAGACCTTGTCTACAAGGTGGACTATGTTATAGAAATAAATTCCATAGGCCGTGATTTCGGTTCTGTGGTCATTGCCAATAGCGACGATAATGTAGTGAAGCTTATTGTTTATCATGGCTGGGCCAAGGTCAGGGAGCCACAAAGCCAGCAGAAAAAGATTGTCAAAGCTAGTCCTTATATTGAAGAACTGCGTAGTCTCGAACAGAAAGCAAAGACCGAAGGTTTTGGCTGTTGGACCCAGGTTCCAGGTGTTGCTGAGGAATCTATTAGATGTCTACCTCCTAGCAACAACTTTGATGCAATGACTTGTTAGCAGAAAACAAAGGTCAGCCTGTGGAAGCTTTTGTGGAGCAGGTTCGTGATGGGAGCACAGTTGGGGTTTACTTGCTTCCAGAGTTTCAGTTTGTCCATGTCTTGGTTGCAGGAACTCGAGCGCCCTCGATGGAAAAGAGACATGGAACAACAGGAATTGTCCAAGCTGCTGAACCATTTGCATTGGAATCTAAATTCTATACAGAATCTCGTGTGTTGAACAAGGATGTGCATGTTGTTCTACATGGTGTTGACAAGTTCAACAATTTGATAGGGTCATTGCATTATCCTGAAGGAGAATCTGATAAGGACTTAGGGCTGGAGCTTGTGAAGAATGGCTATGCAAAATATGTTGAATGGAGTGCAAACCTGATGGAGGAAGAAGCAAAGAAACAGCTCAAGGCTGCAGAGTTTGAGGCTAAGAAAAGCAAGTTGAGGATTTGGAAAAACTATTTACCCCCAGCTACAGGCTCGAAGCCGATTCATGACAATAATTTCACAGGAAAGGTTGTGGAGGTAGTGAGTGGGGACTTCATCATTGTGGCTGATGATTCTCTTCCATCTGGTAGTCCACTAGCAGAGCGGAGAGTCCATCTTTCTAGCATTCGGTGTCCGAAGATGGGCAATCCTCGTAAAAATGAAAAGCCGGCTTCCTATGCACGCGAAGCCAAGGAGTTGCTGAGGACACGCCTGATTGGTCGTGAAGTGAGTGTTTAATTGGAGTATTCTAGGAAGGATGGCCAAGGACATGAAATGAATTTTGGATCAGTCTTTGTAAAGGCTGTGGGGAAAAATGCAAGCGAGCAGGTTGGCGGGAACGTTGCTGAGCTCATGGTTGCACGTGGCCTTGGCACCGTTGTTACACATCGAGATTTCGCAGAGAGATCGCACTATTATGATGCTCTTCTTGCTGCTGAATCGCGTGCTATTGCCGGTAAGAAAGGACAACATTCTTCCAAGGAAGTCTCAGTCATGTACACAAGAGACCTGACTACTGAACCTGTCAAGAAAGCAAGCGGGTTCTTGCCATTCTTGCAGAGAAATAGGAAAATTTCTGCCATTGTAGAATATGTCTTTAGTGGTCATCGTTTTAAGCTATGTATACCCAAGGAAACATGCAGCATTGCCTTCTCTTTCTCAGGGGTGAGATGTCCCTGTCGTGATGAGCCCTTCTCAGATGAAGTAATTGCAGTGATGAGGCAAAGAATAATGCAGAGAGATGTTGAGATTGAGGTGGAGAGTGTGTTGACAAAACTGGAACTTTTGTGGGAACTTTATGGGAGTCGGGGATCAATATGTCAATTGCACTTGTTGGAGTTGGCTTGCAAAATATACTCCGTTTGGCAACAACAATAGGATTCCAGATGCTCATCTTCTTGAACAAGTTCAGAAATCTGCCAAACAGCAGAAACTGAAAATTTGGGAGAAGTATGATGAAGGACAAGAAGTTTCCAGCAAGCAAAAAGAAGTGCTAAAAGTTGAAGTTACACAGGTTTTGGATAGTGGTAAGTTTTATGTTAAGATAATTGAGGACCAAAACACTGCCTCTATTCAGGAACAGCTTGCTTCTTTAACTCTTCAAGAAGCTGATCCCGTAATGGCTATTGATTTCAAGCCTAAGAAGGGTGACATTGTCCTTGCTCAGTTTAGTGAAGATAATTCTTGGAACCGTGCAATGATTGTCAATGCTCCTCAGGCAGATGCAAAATCCTCCCAAGACGAGTATGAAGTGTTCTACATTGACTTTGGCACTCAAGAGGTTGTCCCTTTCAATCAATTACGACCTCTTGACTCTTCTCTTGCCATTGTACCTGGCCTCGCCCAACTATGTAGCCTTGCATACGTTAAAGTCCCAAGCTGGGAGGATAAGTGCGGTGAAGAAGCAGTAGAGTACTTGAGTGAGCATATGTTGAGCAGTTCCAAACCGTTCAGGGCCTTGATTGAGGGAAGGGATCTTTCAAAAGGAAAAGTTGTTAAAGGGCAGGGAACGGGACCAGCTCTTTTGGTAACTCTTGAGGCAGGTAATGAAGAGATGAGTATAAATGCTGCCATGCTTCGAGATGGACTTGCTAGCTTGGACAAAGAGAAGAAATTTTGGAAGTCTTCGGAAACCTTAAGAGAGTTCCAGGACGAAGCAAGGACCAATCGACGAGGCATCTGGGACAGACGGAGAAATTGATGCTCAGAAGGACATGGCTCATTCCATAACAAAGACTGCTGGCCAAAAACAATGATGTTATTCTAGTGATCAATGAAAAGTTGAAAACTAAGTCCTACGGTAGTGAAGTTAGACACAAGAGTAAGATTAGGTTTTTGTTTTGGTTTGTTGAGATTGGACCAGAATTCATCTGTTAGCTTCAGTGTAACAATTGAAGATCAGATATCCATTCTAAGACTTCATACTTGATTTGTTGTTTACTATTGCTCAAGTTATACAGTTTCCCAGAAACAGAATCCCTTTATATTCATCTTACTATTACATCATTTACATGGGTGCTCGGCCATTTTGTATTACAGTATTTGATACTTTGGAGTGATACCGGTAATAAACAATATATGTTTACTCTACTGATGATTCTGTCTTTCTTATTTTCTCTTCTAATTTTTTTTTTCTGGAATAGATATTACAGGACCATTAATTTAACAGGTCCGCATATAGAGTTCAGTATATTGTTTCACAGACCTGCTCCTAGAACTGGGACGTCATATAAGCACAATCTCCTTCATTTTGAAGTACACATTCAACTGGAACTTGACCAGAATGTTCAACCTATAGTCTTCAGGTTGGTTATTTAATCGTGTTTCCTCCTGAACTACACATATCCTTAGAACACGTCAGTAGTAACTAGTAAGAAACAAAAACCTAACTTAAATTGTTAATGTGGAGATTATAGTGATGAGAAGACTGTATTGGTCCAATGATTCACTGTGCACACACACTGCTAACACATCCTCAGTTGTTTAGGTTATAAACCGTACTTGTGTTCTCAGATAACATGGCTGAACTCGTGTTAACGTATGTTTCCCACAAAATCTGATTCACACAATATGATCTGATGTATCCCTTTCTCATGCATTGCTGTGTCAATCTTGGCTGCTGATAGGATCTTTGCACAATATTGCTTGACATTTCAGATGGAGAAGAAACTTCTGAAATATTTTAGGAAATGGGCAAAATTGCAGCAAAGTTAATATACTAATGTTTTATAGATGTATTTCTTGTTCTAGACTTCTAGGCACGTTATATCCATTAAAACAGTGAATATCCATGGCCATATTGAATCATATGTACATCTAATGGCAATCTGATACATTGTTTTCCAGCAAAAAGAAAGGTGATAGCTGGTAATCAGATTGGTCAAATGCAGTGGGATATGCTCCCATGATGGCAAAACTTAACATAAAGAGGTGGAAGAGGGGTTGTTGAAACTGTATAGGCAAAGCATTCTTTTATTCCTTGGTAGGCAAAGCATTTAACTTCTATCATTTGGCATACTATGGTGTGATCCACGTTTGGCACACTATATTCTTCTTTAGCATTGCTCTTGCTGCTTTGGAACAGTACTTGTACTAAAGAGTCCAAAGTAGTGAAAGAGTAAACAATCACTGATGGTGCTGTTTTGATCCTTTAATCCTGGACAGGTGCAGTCGGTTTCCTAAACAGTTCGTGGTCGGCCACTGTTTTCTTTTTCCTTGAACCTCTCTTAAATCTTTACATTTTCTAATTTCCCTCCAATAAGCACACACATAATGAAAGATGTGACATGAAAAAGTGCCACAGAGTTAGCATATGAATGGTTATTAGTTTTGATGATAGTGAGATAGAAGTTGTACATCCTCAAGTTCTATTAGATGAGCAGGTTATGAAGAACAATTTCAGTGTTCAATTGCAGCAGCAGAAGCTATTTACATCATGAAGCAGTATTCTGTGCAGCCAGCGTTCTCAGGCAGGAAAGTCGGTCTGAAAACAAGCCAGAGTGAACATGACGATTGTGATTGGTTGCTCGTGTTCTCAGCTGAATGTTAAACCAGGCTGCTATGATTAAAAATGTTTAAAGACATTGATCACTTCCATTTTGATTGTATCTGGTGGTGAGTTTCTGGTCAAGAATGGTCAACCTGTCTATGCCAATGGAGGTTTCAACTTCATCTATGCATGCTTGGGACACTATTTCCAATCCAATCTCCTCCAAAATTGCTTGCTCTTGGATTTGATTGTACCTAATGTAGTATGGCATTTGGTGTATGATCTAGGTTAAGTGACTTGTTTCCCTGACTTGTAGGGAGAACTATTCTCATGAATTATGTATCAGAAACTCTCTTGTAAAAGTCCAGAAATTAATCGATCGAATAAAAAGATTAGTTGTACTCGAAAATCAATTTAGGAAGAGAATCTACATAGACCAACAATGAACGGCAACCAGAGCCAAAGGGAATGTATTATACACAATTCCAGTGAAGAAAATATCATCACCTTAATCACGAAAATCAAACGCTTCGAATCCAGCCATCCTGAAAGGGAATGTACAGAATTGTCAACCAGCATTCATTACAAAGATCAATATAAATAAGACCGTCTCCAACATTGATCTAGCACAACCAAAGATCCTAAAGCATTCTCAGTTAACCATGACCACCATAGCCAACTCTCTCATTGTCATTGTCCTCTTCAGTCTCATTAGCCATGGTAAACTTTTGCTCTAAGCATCTGCAACATCTCACTAATCAACACTCATGAAGTGATCCGTCTTTTACAATGATATGTGCTTCGATTTTCATTTTTTTTTTCTTTTCATTAGGTTGTACATTGGAATATGGATCAAAATCTGAATCTATGATGACGTTATATTGCAGGATTATGTGTTACTGCACTACTAATGACATTAACATGAATACGACCAGGAGTGGAAGAGTGGTTGAAGGCAAACCTGAATGGAACGTGTGGTGACTAACACTTGCAAGTGCCCTCAAGCCATGATCAAACTGAGCTGCAAGGGATTTTCGACTGTAGAGCCGGTGAGCTCTTCGATCTTTTTGCAGATAGGTGTCGACACATATCAACTCATCAACGGCGGGACTAGGCTTCTGGTGCTTCTGTGAAGTTCTCCTATGCTTGGAATACACCTTACAGTATAGTGTTTGCTGATTCTGTTCTATTCCTTGTTTTCTCTGATTAATAAGGGTCCTAAATCCTAATGATCTGTTAGTTCGGAATTGGATTTTGCTTTCCTTTACACCAGCAGATGTTCCACATTTCCACAGTCTAGTACCGTATTGCAACTCAAGTGATTTGCATGATTAATATCTTGAATATTGGTTTTATCCAAGAAATGCATATTGCTCTTGTCTGTTTTCAATTTCAATAGATAATTTTGCATATTAACATCTGCTGCATAGTTTGTAGGGGAAAACAGTTTTGATGGTCACAAGTATAATGATCTCCGGCAAAAAGAAACAATTCTTCAAAGAAAATGCATTTTTTCTCATGATTAAACCAGAGCATGCCCTTTGCGTAAAGAAATATTTTTTTCACTGATTCATGTTCTTAGAGGACAGCAAAACCAAACGCACTCTACAAGAACTAGGAACCAAACAAGTTTTGTTCGATTATTTTAACATAATGAAATGCCACGTAAAGATGTATATTCACTATATTGTGATAGCTAGGATTGTATTATGTTGATATTTATAAATATTTGCAACAATGTTCATATTGCCTAAGCACTAGCATGGCATTCCGAATGATTCCGTGGTTGTTGATTTGGCTTCTTCACCTCGGTGAAGAGGTCCCTAAGCCCTTCGGGTCTGAAGCCCACTTGACAAGGGGGTAGCAACATCACAAAAGTTGGATCATTACAATTAGAAGAAGCATAGAGCAAACCCCACTTGACAAAGGTGGGTAGCATTTTTGTAATTTTCATTTTTCCAAATCAAATTGCCAAGTTAAATCAGCAACACAATTTTGGATCGTGGGATCAGTCATATATACCTCTTTTGCCATAACAAGATCGTGACATGAAAACATTCATGTAATGGACAGATTCTCCTTCAATGGCCAACATAAGCATCATCACTCAAGACATTTCAGCAATAGAATCATAAGCTTCAATGAGAATGTTAATCGATCCCTTATGATCTGATATAGCAATAAGATGCACATGTAATGGACAGATGACAAATTACCAAGTTGGGAAGAAATAGCTGTAGCAGAGCAGGTCATAGAAGACATCCTTCTTGACAATTACCAATGCATATCAATCATCTCCAGACCTTAAACTCACAAGATTTGCTCCCAGTAGTTGTACTCAGAATGTGCCATGAATAACTCCATTGACAGTAGCTGATGTAATCAGAATCACAAGAGCAGAACAATCACACTGCTACAAGACTAATAAGCATATATGTGCTCACACTCCTTCAACATGGCTATACTCGTATCCTACAACTCTTCTGCATTGCCCCAACATATAAGCTGCTGCATAATACTGTTTCCCTCCACATCTCAATTCAGATTTTGACTCACTGCAATATTTTCTTCAAAGTTTGTTACACAGAGGCCACCACCTCTATTACAATTCTACAATACTAAAACACTATGAATGCTACTACCTCCAAAGTTGACTATAATCCACATAACTATAAAGGCTACTACCTCTACCTCCAAAGTTGTCTACAATCCACACAACTATAAAGGCTACTACCTCCAAAGTTGTCTACAATCCACACAACTATAAAGGCTACTACCTCCAAAGTTGTCTACAATCACAAAACTATGAAGGCTACTACCTCCAAAGTTATCTACAATTTCACATAACTATGAAGGCTACTACCTCCAAAGTTATCTACGATTCCACATAACTATGAAGGCTGCTACCTTCAAAGTTATTTACAATTCCACATACAATTCTTTTTGTTGCAGGGTCGGTATCTTAAACATTTTGCCGTAGGAGAACACTAAACAACAACCATCAACCTTATATCACCAAACAATTTATCACTTAGGTAGATGAGACAATTCATAAACTCCATGAAGAAGACATGATCATAGGAAGCACTGAAGCATAAAAAACTAGACATCTCCCTTCTCTCTCATATATTCCATAACATACCATATTGATATCATAACCACCCAACCATATAATGCCAAGGTTGATTTGCACAGGTTTGAACATCTCAATCATCCAAGTAGAAAATCCAAGACAACAAGAACTCTCAGATATCAGCATACAACTCTCATAGCAAATGATTACCATTAAATGATAGTCAATTCCATCAAATTATCCATATCAGCACAGGAATATAACACCTTGAATACTAAATCATATCTGACTAAGTACAGTGCAAACGATTTAGAATTACCGAATCCCAACGAGACTTGGATGAAAGAACGCACACCAGGTGTTCGACGAAATTTCCACTGAGGTGAGAGAGTGATTTTGTATTACCGAGTGGATTACGACGCAACTTCCATTCAAAACACAGATCTCCGATGTCCGATGAGTGAACCAACCAAAATAATGGACTCCGACGAAGAAACGGAGCAAGCAATATATTGCGGTAATAACTCAGAATCATATAGATGAGGGATGATGAGATGATGCTCAAGCTTTGAGCGATAATCCACGGGAAAGCTTCACGATTCAGGAGATGTAGAATTTGGGGGTTAGGGTTAGAAATTGGGGATAAATCAGACCTACTGAAACTGATAAGCGAAAGCGTCTACAAGCATGAAGAGGTCCACAGGATCAAGAGCCGTAGCTCTGATACCATGATAACATTTCATGGATTTATTGAAAGGAAAGGAAGAAGAAAAAAGAAGACTGAAAAGAAAAGAACGCAGAGACATATCGACTACATTATGAATGATCTGATTAATACAAACAGTACTACAATTTCTACATATATAGGAGAATTATGCTAAAGACTAAAATACCCTTCTAAATATATATCCCTATATTCCTAACAACATTTAGCATATAAACGGTTGAACCATGGAAGTTCTGTGATCAAACGCAGCAGCAATACATCATGAAGTTTCTCTGCATGATTTTCTTTTTCAGTCTCATTTTTGGAGGTAATCTCTTGCCTATCGTTCTTGAACAAAAGTGTAGCTAGCTAGTGAGTAATATTTGCATTTCATCAGAACTTGATCCAAGTTTCTCTGCAGGCCATTGTTTAGATTACTGCTCTGTGAACAATATGTCAATTGAACAATCTCAGACGGGAAAGTCGGTCCAAAACAAGCCAAAGTGGAATGTGAAGATCACCAACGGTTGCTCGTGTACTCTACTGAATGTTAAACTAAGCTGCAATGGATTTCGAACAGTCCAAGACATTGATCCTTCCATTTTGAGTGTTTCTGGTGGCGAGTGTTTGGTTAAGAATGGTCAACCTGTTTATGCCAATGCAGATTTCAGCTTCACCTATGCCTGGGACACTCAGTTTCCTTTCAATCCATCTCCTCCCAAATTGCTTGCTCTTAAATCCAGTTGATTTAACTGTACGTAGTACATTCGCATTTTGATGTATGATTTAGGCCTAGTGATCGACGAATGTTTTCGTTTAGTATGTGTCAAGGTTTAGTTTTTGAATAAATGAGTTCCTAGGATAATTGAGCATAAGGATTTGCGCAACTGCATTAAATTAAGATTCATTCAAATCCAACGGTGTAAAGAACATATATTAGGTTTTGTGCTGATGCGAAAAGAAATAATCTACATAGCTGTTCCTCTAAAGGATTTGAGTCTAACAATTTAAGCAAAAACCATATGTCCAAGTTCATTGACTTGAACTCTTGACATCATCTATTCTTCAAGGTCATTTGGATCTAAATCATTATTTGAGGTTTTGAAAGTGATTAAACGTTAGAAATTAATCAATACATACATAGGTTATTGTATTCAACAATCAAATTAGGAAGGGAATGTACTTCATACCAACAATATATACGACATTAAGGATTTAAGGTGTTCCAAACATGTTGATACCATTCATAATTTCTTTCATCACGAAACTGAATATACAGAGAGTTATAAACTGGCATTCATGACGCAGATCAATAAAATAAGACCCTAGGAACACCATCCATCTCCACCAAAGAGTCCTACTACCACAACTAAAAGTTCAAAGCATTCCTAACAATGGCCGCCATTGCCAAGTTCGTTTATTGTCATCATGCTCTCTTCAGTCTAATTAGCCAAGGTAAGTACCATATTTCATTTCTTCACTAAATTTTGGCTCCGAGCATTATATATTCAGCATCTCCACAGTCTCTTAATCTCAACTCATTGCAGGATTATGCATTACTTGCACTAATACGACATTAAGATCGAAACTACAAAAAGTGGTAAGGTGGTTCAAGGAAAACCTGAATGGAGTGGTGGTGACCAACACCTGCAAGTGTGCTCAATTCTATTGGAAGTGGAAGCATGGTTTGTACTTTGGAAGTATGGCTAGGGTTATGCCTATTATCCTTAAGATTTTCAGTCATTCATATTACTGTATACTTTATCTTTTACTGTGTACTTTACTTGTATAGCTTCCCTTTATAGTTTATCTTTATGTCCTTGTTGTCTACTATTACAGTGAGTTTGACATGTAAGAGTCTGATAAGAAAAAGATCTGTTTTAATCTCAGTCTCTTATATATAGTGTAGATCTGTAAAGTCTTTCACATCAAGAAGAAATATCAGAAAATTTCTGCAAGCTTTGCCTTCAGTTTTTCTACATGGTATCAGAGCAGGAATCCAAGGACTGCCTCTGTATCTCTTCTTGATTATTTCTGATTTCTTATTTCCTCTGTGAAAGAGAAATCTGTTCAGAGTTCTTTTCCTCTGATTATTTTCTGATTCTTCATCCTGTTATGGAAGAGAGATATGTTGAGAGGTTTTTTGTACCCTCATCTTTTCCGATCTTGGAATGAATCCAGATCGGTGTTTTTTTTCTATGGAGGTGAATAACTAGAAGGTAACCTTCTGTGAAACGCCTGGGTAATCTACAAGCATATGGAATGAGTTTGTTGCCTATCTCAAGAAGAAGCAGATACAGATCAGATGCAAAGAAGCGAATATGTCTAGGAGAGAAGCCAATATGCCATCCTTAAGCAATTTTCTGGGTTTCTTGCAGAAACTGGTTTTGTTCCACATGAAGAAGCTTCAGGTACTCTATCATCTTTGTCTACTGCTCTCACTTTGTGCTAAGAATGATTATTGGATTATAGACTCAGGAGCTACGGATCACATGACAAATAAACTCCAAAGTTTGCATGATTACAAACAAGTGTCCATTCCTTCAAAAGTGTCTCTTGCAAATGGCAATGGTGCCTCTGTTTTGGGAAAAAGAAAAATTGCATTGCTTTCTAATCTTATAGAGTCAGTTGCTTTTGTATGTTCCTTCATTTTCCTTTCAGCTTTTATCTGTTGGAAGAATTACAAACACCTTAAAATGTCTTGTTATATTTTCTCCTTATAATGTCATATTCCAAGATATCATCACCAAGAAAACAATTGGTGAAGGTTTCCTTTGAATGGTCTTTACTATTGTCCAAAACTTCTTTACTTCTAGGAGTTTTCAAGTTGGCTTAAGTTCTATACAAGATCATAATCTATGGCACCAACGCCTGGCTCATCCATCTGAAAAAGTGATGTCATGTTTGTTTCAAATATGTGCAAATCAGACAGACAATGTGATGTTTGTCATTTGTCAAAATCTTCCAGATTGCTTTTTCCAAATTCTCTATCAAGGGCTCATAAACCTTTGAAATTGTTCATTTTGACCTTTGGGGTCCTGTTCTTGAGTCACATGACGGTTTTAAGTATTTTGTAATCTTTGTTAATGATTTTACAAGAATTACTTGGTTATATCTTTTGAAATTCAAAAGTGAAGTTCTGAATATTTTTAAGGATTTTCATAATCTTGTTCAGACTCAATTTTCATCATATATTAACATTTTAAGATCAGATAATGGTTCTGAGTATATGTCCATAACATGTGTCAATACTTGAGCATGCATGAAATTTTCATCAGACTAGTTGTGTTGGTACTCCTCAGCAAAATGGAATTGTTGAAAGGAAGAATCAGGATCTCCTTGAGAAACAAGTGCTCTCATATTCCAAATGAATGTAACTAAGAGTTTCTGGTCTCAATGTGTGCTCACTGCTACTTATCTCATCAATCGTCTGCCTAGTAATACTTGGTGGTAAATCCCCTCTTGAAGTGTTGAAAGGAAAGAAGATTGATATCTCTCACCTGAGAGTATTTGGTTGTGTTTGCTTTGTCCACATACAAGCTAAACAAAGAGGAAAACTTGATCCTCGGGCTGAAAAGTGTGTGTTTTTAGGATATTCATCCACTCAAAAGGGATACAAATGCTACAGCCCCTCTTCTAAAAAGATCATTGTTTCCAGGGATATTAGATTCGATGAGTACTCATTTCTTTGTTGGAAAATCATATGGCTACAGTCAGGGGGAGTCTTTATTTGATCTGTTTCCAACTCCCAATCTTCCAGTCAATGAGGATAGCAGACAGTCTTTCCATCATACTGCTTCAGTTCCAGCTTCGAGTTTCAATCATCCTATTGTTGGGGATTCCAGTCAGCATTCCCATCCTACTACTCCGGTTTCAGAAGTTCTGGCAGTGCCTCCAAATCCAGATGTTGATCAATCTGAATTACATGTGCAACATGTTGTTTGAGCCGTTTTCTCCACCTCTAGCTATACCTCGTAGAAATCCTATGCGAGTATGAGGTCCTCCATCAAGCTCCAGGATTATGTGACATATGATGCGAGGTATCCAATGACTGCCTCATCTCTTATAAAAGGTTCTCTTCTGCTCATTTTGCTTCCTCAACACTCTTGATGCTACTCATGAACCTCAAAGCTTTGATGAAGCAAATCAATATGAAGTGTGGAAACATGCTATGGCAGATGAAATTCAAGCCCTTAATGAGAATAAAACATGGAGTGTGGTTAACATTCCTCAAGGGAAGAAGGTAGTAGGCAATAGATGGGTGTATAAGACTAAGTTTTACTCAGATGGCACTGTAGAAAGACATAAGGCTCGATTGGTAGCGGGGTTTCACTCAAACCTATGGAGTTGATTACAAAGAAACCTTTGCTCCTGTTACAAAAATGAGTATTATTAGGGTTCTTCTTTCAGTTGATGTGAATCATGGTTGACCTCTTTTTCAATGGATGTGAAGAATACTTTTTTACATGGAGATCTTGAAGAGGAGGTTTATATGAAATTGCCGGTCATTCTCAATCTTCTGATCCTAATATGGTATGCAAACTTCACAAAGCCATTTACGGCTTGAAACCATCTCATCGAGCTTGATATGCTAAGCTTAGTTATGTGTTTGAAGAAGTTGGTTTTCATAGCAGCAATGCAGGTTCCTTATTATTTGTTCGAATTGGTTCAACAAGTAAGCTTGTGGTGCTTATCTATGTTGATGATTTAATTATGACAGGTGATAACCTAGAAGAGATTAATGTTCTCAAGCAGTCTCTTCGTAGCAAGTTTGCTATTAAGGATTTGGGGCGTCTTAAGTACTTCCTTGTTATAGAAATGGTTACTTCTCACAAATGATTGTTTCTAAATCAAAGGAAGTATGTTCTTGATTTGTTGAAAGAGTTAGAGTTGTGGGACAACAAGCCTACCAACACTCCCCTTGACAATAAGTGGGATAGTAAGTCTGCCAACACTCCTGTTAACACAATCTTCAGTTGATATTTTAAGTCTTTTTCTCTCTGATCTGACCTTTTATCAATGGCTGGTTGGTAAGTTAATCTACCTTACAATCACTCGTCTAGACATTATATTACCTTTGTTGTGAGTATTGTTAGTCAATTTATGCAAACTCCTACTCAAGCTCATCTTCGCATTGTTAAAAGAATTCTTCGTTATCTTAAAGGCTCTGCTGGTAGAGGTATTTGTGTGAAAAACAATGGTCATACTGTCATTTTAGGCTACACAGATGTTGATTGGGCAGAAAATTCTCTTGATCGTAAGTCCATTACAAGTTTTTGTACCTTTGTAGGTGGTAACTTGGTCAGTTGGAGAAGCAAGAAAAAACTGTTGTTTCCTGTTCTAGTGCCGAAGTTGAATATCGAGCTATGGCTTCCACTGCTTGTGAGCTTATTTGGCTGAAGGGATTTTGTCTGATTTGGGATCCCCTAGCAGTCAACCTATGTCTCTTTATTGTGATAATCAAGCTGCAATGCACATTGCCTCTAATCCTATCTTTCATAAGAGAACCAAGCATATATAGGTCGATTGTCATTATATACGAGCTCAAGTTCAATCCAAGGTTATTGACACACATTACACTCGCAGTCAAGATCAATTGGCTGACATCTTTACCAAATCTCTTTCTGCTGCTCAATTTCATCGACTCTTGTCAAGCTTGGCTCATGAATCCCCTTGATCTAGCTTGAGGGAGAGTATTGGACGTGGAATGCATGATTTGTACTTTGGAAGTATGGCTGGGGTTATGCCTATTATCCTTAGGATTTCCAGTCATTCCTATTACTGTATATTTTATCTTTTACTGTGTACTTTACTTTTATAGCTTCTCTTTATTGTTATCTTTATGTCTTTGTTGTCTACTACTAGAGTGAGTTTGACATGTAAAAGAGCATCTCCATAGGTGATGTTATTTCCGCCACGTAAGCCCAACGGTCATATTTTGACCTTCTGCAAGCCACTCCAACAGGGAAGCAAATCACCTATGATGTGCCAATATGTGCCATCATCAAAATCTGACATATGAAATTCCACTTGATACAACTAATAGAAGTCTAACTCTCTGTTAACCTCATTTAAATCTTTAGAAAAATAAAAGAAGAAAATTCATTGCTTCACGTCTTTTCTTCTTCCTCCTCCCCTCTTCTCTGTTATGCACTTCTTCTCTAACATTGATTGAGATCTGGGTTTTTCTCTGTAGTCTTTCATTTTTCCTACATTGATTGCAATTTCAGTATCAAGATCGTCTGTTTTTGTCAATTTGCTGTATGGGTTTTGATTATTACGTATTATTCTCATTTGGGTTGTCTGGAAATTTGATTTTACTCTTGCTATTGTCAATGTGATCACTGCTCCTTGTGATTTCTATGGCATCAGAGCAGACCCAATTTGTTTATGGGTTTGTTTCATGTTCTGTGAATCTGTGTATGCATGTTTGATGTGAATTAGAAAATGGCATTCTTGATTCCACTGTTTGTTTTCATTACTTTGTTCTGAATTTAGGATTCGTTTGGCGATGTTTCATTTTTCGGGATTAACCAAGGATGAGAACCCAGATTTTTACTACTTTTTTTTATTAACAAACTAAAAAAATATTAAAGAGGTTTCGGTGTTATATCAGTTCAAATATTTTTAGATTTTGATCGCAGTTAGAGTCAAAAAGAAGATCCCAGACGATGCAATGAACAAGAAAAGTAGAAGGGGAAGAAGAGAAGAACGTGAAGATTTAGAGAAATTATTTTTTCTTTTATAAAAAATTGAATTTACAAATATGACTTTCGTTAATTTTGTATCAAATGAATTCCATGTGTCAGATTCTGATTGATGGCACATATTTGGTAATCTCGTTGGATATTTGGTAAATTTTGTATCAAATGAATTCATTAGAATCTGACACATATTTGGAATTCATTAGAATGTGCCAATGATCATAAAAAGAGCAATTTGGTTATTGCTTGATAGTAATCTCGTTGGATAATGACAATACCCCATATATTACATTATGTGACCAGAATTTGGGAAATGTTACTGAGGAACATCTCACCTATACATGCAAAGGTCTTAGAGAAAGTTAATCATCACTTTCCTAACAGAGTCTATATAGATATTCATTAAGAAGAACTAATTCCATAGTATACGAAACAAGAGCTCAGGCTGATTAATCAAGTGAAACTGTGAAAGCATGAGTTAATTAGCTAGGGTTTTAGTAATTCTCCGATCATCCTATAAAGTGTATGTATATATATTCCTGAGCATCTACACTACCAGAAGAAAGGCTTTAGCCGACAAAAAAAAAAAAATCAAGCCGAAAGCTTTTATTCGTCGTCGGCTTAAGTAAAATTTTCGTCGGCTAGGTAAAACTTTCCGACGAAATTTCACAGACTATAGCCTACGAAAATATTTAAAAGTTTAGCCGACGAAATTAATATGTCGTCGGCTAAAGTGTTTTATATTTGCGGATCTGGACAGCAGCAGCTCATCTGGGAAAAAAAACGGGAGAAAACGTTTGGGTGTTGTCGAAATCTGTCCATAATTAGTTTGTGGAGCCATATATAGGTACGTATATGTATATATATGTTAATTAATTGAGTTTTATTTGAGTTGATCGATTTTAAGTGTGATTGAGTTTATTGATTTTGATTGTGATTGAGTTGATTAATTTTGAGTACGTTGGATGTATATATATATGTGTTGATCGATTTGGTTGATGATTTGAATTGATAATATATATATGAATTAATATTTGTTGTTAATAAATAGTAGATATATATATATGTTAATTAATTTATAATATTATTGTGTTTATATGGTATGAAGTTGTTGATGATATATATGAGTTCATGATTTTTGCGATGATGTTGATATATAATATTGTTATGATCGAGTTGATTGATTTTGAGTATGTTGGATGTATATATATATATATACTATATGTTGATATCGATTTGGTTGATGATTTGATATAATATATATGAATTAAGTTGTTATATAAGTAGTAGATATATATATATATATATATCTTGTTAATTGATGATATTGTGTTGATGGTATATACCACAATGATGATTTTGTGATGATATAGATATATATATATCTATATATATATATATATATATGTGTGTGTGTGTGTGTTTATTAATTGTGTATAATTAGTTGTAGTACGTAGAATATATAGTAAATGAATTGAGATTTTAAATATGGCATGAAATTTCATTAATAATTAGCTAGCAGTAGCAGCGTTATAAATATATATTTTGTTATATTTTCAGGATATGGATAAGAGTTGGATTTCGCTTCCAAATGGGATAAAAGATACGGTGCAGGAGTTATGAGTTTTATAGAATATGCGCTGGCTAATGCTAACGGGAATACAATTTTCTATTGCCCGTGCACGAAATGTCAGTGTCGCAGCGATATGCATCGATTTCTCATGACAAAGTCTGCAGCACCTGAGGAGTAACGGGTTTTGGGAGAAGTACACATGTTGGTTATATCACGGTGAAACATCATCAGGGGGTCCGCATGATCATGGGCAATTTTGTGAGACGGGCAGTACATCCAACGATCCAACAACGGCATTCATCAACGACATGTTTCCTTATGAGAG
Organism: Fragaria nilgerrensis; assembly: GCA_010134655.1. Lineage (NCBI taxonomy): Eukaryota > Viridiplantae > Streptophyta > Magnoliopsida > Rosales > Rosaceae > Fragaria > Fragaria nilgerrensis. Next base: position 26,930,367 of record CM020978.1, on the reverse strand, counting down.
CGGTGTATGCGCTGAAGGACAGTATATGCCTGACCCGGTGCAGCCCTTCCCTAGAGCTGTCAACACTGCTGGTATTGAAAAGTACAACAAACTGCTTGCTTTCCAACAGACTCCTGTGTACCCGGTTGTCAGAAGACCGTTCTTGAAAGTGTGATGGACGTAATGAAGATTAAAGTTGAGACAAAATCGACCGTGAAGGCTGTTGATGATTATCTACAGTACACTGCTTCGATGCTGCCCCACAGTCATCGTCTTCCTACCACTCATCGTAAGGTTCGATGTATCCTGAAAGATCTTGGCCTTTCCTACATCAAGATCCATGCATGCAGATATGACTGCGTTCTCTTCTGGGGTAAAGATCCAGAAGGGAATGACCTTGGTGGGCTTGACGCATGTCCGGTATGTCACACTGACAGGTATAAGTTGACTCTGCAGGCAATAGGAAACCTGTGAAGGTACTCGGTATTTCCCGTTGAGGGATAGGCTTGAGCGGTTGTACATGTCTTCACACACGACCAAAGCTATGAGATGGCACGTTGATAGGGAATTGCATGACGAAGATACCCTTATACACCCTGCTGACGGGGAGGCTTGAAAGCATATAGACAGGGAGTTTCCTCATTTTGCATAAGAGGTCCAAAATGTGAGGCTCGGCTCTCATCCGACGGGTTCAACCCTTTTGGCAACATGAGTCTTCAATACAGTGTATGGCCGGTGATTTTGGTACCGTACAACCTTCCTCCATGGATGTGCATGAAGAAGAATACAATATGTTGAGTTTGTTGATTCCGGGCCCGGTTATCCAGGGAAGTGTCTCGATGTGTATTTGAGACCTTTGATTGAAGAGCTTCAGTTTTTGTGGGAAGTTGGTCATCCCACTTATGACAAGTACATGCACGAGATGTTCCAGATGCATGTCATGGTTGTTGGTACCATCAGTGATTTTCCTGCCCGTGGGATGTTGTCGGGCAACGTTGTTAGGGGATACAAGGCTTGTCCAGAGTGTCTTAGCGATGAGGGGAGCAGCAGTCATTGCAACAAGATATGCAGATTAGGTCACCGTGCTTTCCTTCCATATAATCACGATTGGCGGTTCGATGACAAGGCATTTGATGGGACCGTAGAACACAGTGTGCCTCCCAGAAGATGGACGGGAGAAGAGATTTTAGTAATGCTTAATGAGTACGATTTTGGGCAGCTCAGCAATCATCCTAATATTGTTGCGGTAATACCTGAAAGACCCGACAAGTACAAATTCTGGACACATAAGAGCATATTCTGGGAACTCCCATACTGGAGTAAGTTGTTGATCAGGCACTACCTAGATGTGATGCACACATAGAAAAGAATGTTTGCGACAGTGTGGTGGGCACAGTGCTGAACTTGGAGGGGAAGACGAAAGACGTCTTAAGGCACGCATTGATCTGCAACCTCTAGCAACCTCAGACGTCGTTTCAGGGCCCTATGACAGCTAGACATACGAGCCTTCTGCAGACGGCGCAGAGGCAGCCGGAGGTGCCCCTTTATCGAGGCAGCGGGGCTTCCCTTATTCCGCGAGGCAGTTGTTTGCTCAGCCTCAGACGGAGGTGTCTGCACCCCGTATGCCTGAGATACACCGGGCGCCCACTCCAGCTCCTACTTCTTCGGATAGTGGGTCATCTGGGGTACAGATGCCGCCGCCTCCCTATTCCTTCCGCAGATGATACCGGCCATACCTGTAGTCGATGACTCAGGGACGCCGATTTATCCACTGCCCCCGCCAGTGGCTCCATCAGCGGCGTACCGGTTCGTGCCTTTTGATACGCCTCTTATTTCCGCGAAGGTATCATCATCGGAGCGGAATCCGTCGCGTCCGCGTCTGATCCCTCAGGTAATGAAAGATGAATGATTTGTTTTGTTATAATTCTCCGATTCTGATTTTAATAATCAATTTGGTTATCATGTCATAGGCACCGTCGGAGCGAAGCCGGCAAAGAAGAAGAGAGGCCCCGTCACAAGGAAGGCTCTGGAGAAGATCGTCGGTACCTCAGGGAGGATTGTCATCGGTACTGACGGGGATGGCGACGTAGTATCGGGCGGGAAGTCGAGGACGTACTCCGGCCGCGTGGGAGCGCTCATTAGGGATAGAGTCCCTATGTTGTGGTCAGACTGGGGCGAGGTCCCGCAGAAGGTTAAAGACATGGTCCACAACGCGATGTCGGTGAGTTTACAAAATGCCTGAATAATATTATGTATTACATTGTAGATTTCTGGAAAAACTAAACTAATAAACGGTTAAATGCAGGTGTGGTTTGAGGTTCCCGAGCCCTTGAAGAGTAGCTGGGCGGACTTTGTGCATGGGGGAAGGTACGTTGGGAAATTAATGAAAAAACAAAACTGTATGTCATATTAATAATATTTCTAATATTTTTGTTGTATCTGTAGGTACAAGGAGTGGAAGAACGAGTTGCGGACCCATTGGACTACGCACAGGAACGCACGTTCTGCTACCCCTGCTGAGTTTCAGTACAGAGAGTACGAGTGGCGTTGGCTTCTGACATCAGAATTCAACAACCCTCGTAAACAGGTATTTAAATAAATTAATTAGTTAATTATCATTAAGTACGTGCGTTTTAAAATATTTTACTAATAGTTTACTTTTTTCTTTGAAGGCGGTTTCCGGGCGAACGCTCAGAACCGGCAACGCAACACAAGGAACCATCATGCCGGTTCTAAACGCTCGCTGTCTTCATGGACGAGGCGGCCAGGGAACATCCAGAGGTTAACCAGTACGTCTATACGTACGAGAAGACATATCCTGACTCCTAGGAGGATATAGTAAGTAATCTTTCCTTTTTACAGAATTTTTAATTTTACTTATATATATGTTAAAATGTTGATTAATAATTTTTTTCCTATCCAATTAGGCAAGGGTGAGGGAGGCTAGTGACGAGGTGATGAGTGCTATAGTGAGGGAGACATGGCCGGACACGCAGGAGGAAGAGATGTCCGAAGCCATTTCCCGGATCGACACTTCAGATCCCAGGGTTGGGACGAGGATCATGGGCACAGCCTTCCCACCGTGAGAAAACAATTTCTACTGCCGGGGTCTAGGAAAGAAGGGCCAGGGGGTCTTGAAGACCACTCCAGGATTTCAACGAAAGGCAGCCTCGACTAGCAGTAGGACGACTCAGCTAGAGTCGGAAGTTGAGAGACTACGGGAAGAGCAAGCCACTCATGCTGCCGCTTTAGCTGCCGCTCAGGCTGCTCAGGCTGACGTTCATGCCGCTCAGGTTGCCGCTCAGGCTGCCGCTCATGCCGCCCAGTTCGCTGAATATAGAGCCTATACTAGAGCCCTACATGCAGCCAGCAGGCCCAGCAGCAGCAGATGTTCCAGTACTTCCAGGAGTTGAGAGCTGCCCACATTCAGGGACTTCCACCTCCGCCCATGCCTGCGCCTATAGAGATACCTCAGCCGCCGCAATCTCCTCACCAGCAGGCCCCAGATTCGGATATTGATTTAGACCATTTAGATTTTGTGTAGTTGATACTTTATATAGTTTTATGAATTTTGTGTATTTTTTTTTATTACTGGAATGGAGTTATAGCCGACGAAATATGCGACAATTCGTCGGCTATAGTATTTTTATTTTTTTTCAATATAGTTAAGCCGACTAATTATGGAATATTTCGTCGGCTAAACTCTATTAAAGCCGACGAAATAGAGCCTATTTCGTCGGCTATAATTATTTTTTAATTTTTTAATTATATACTTAAGCCGACGAATATCTCAGTTCCGTCGGCTAAACGCTTGGAGTAAAGCCGACGAATATTTCTGTTACGTCGGCTTAAGTCTGGCAGTATAGCCGACGACACAGGACGTCGTCGGCTAAAGTTTGGGAGTATAGCCGACGAAAGATAGAGTCTGTTTCGTCGGCTTAAATTCGTCAACAAAAGCCGACGACAAAATAGTTCGTCGTCCAGACAATAGCCGACGACGGTCTCTAGGGTCGTCGGCTAAAGTCATCGCCGACGACCCTTTTCCGACGATACTATAGCCGACGAAGCCTCGTCGGCTAAGACCTTAGCCGACGAGTTAGGATAACAGGCCGACGAAAATTTTTCGTCAGCTAAAGTACTTGTCCTGGTAGTGCTAGTTAAATGGAGAAAGAAGATAGGGTTTATCCCATGGATAAAAGTAATAAGATTCGCATCCAGCAACCTCTTTAACTCGACATAACCGAAAGCTAGTTTGCTAATAAGCCTTGTTTGAGTTTGAGCCCAGTTACTAATTTGGTCCAAGACTGTGAAATAAGTTTTGGATAGCATTTGAGCCGATATCTGTGGCCCTTTTTAGTATGAAGCCCGTTAAGAGTCGTAAGTTTCGGAGGCGCGCGAGGTGGAGTTTGATAAGGACTGTAACTCCTTGCGGGATAAGAATGCCCAGTGTTCGAGTTCGCATGTGATGCTACAGTAAATAAACGCGGGGCGATGATTGAAGCCTAAGTTGAGTCTGTTATGGACATGTGGATAATGCAGTTCGCGGGTAAGGCGTGTCCTTGTAGCATTCTAATTGCTGAGTCCGAGTTAGATTGTAATTGTGGTTCTACTAACTGCTTATGAGACGCTATATAAGGGAGGCTCAAGGATTATTTCACACACACAATCAAATCATACAAACTACAAACAAATCTTCGAGCATCTTCGAAACCCTAAGTGCTAAAGCATCATTCGCTTTGGTTACAGAGCCTTTTGGACTCGCCGTCTTTTTCTGATTAGTTGCTCTGCTCGCTCTAACAGTGAGTATCGATTCATAGGTGAATAGTGGTTCACTCGTAATCTCTCGTCCGTGAGGTGGCACGGAGCCCTTTTCGTTTGTTTAGAAGTCACGCACGCGCACAGTTCACATTCCGCGCCCGCGCGGTGGCACGCCCCGCACCCTTGTTCTCTTACTTTTAGTACTGCTAGTTATCTCTCTACCCCTGTTGAGGATCGTGGCCAAAACATTGGCACGCCCAGTTGGACTGGGAGTACTGTATACTATTCACCATTGGGAAATCAGGTGAATCACCCTACAGAAGACCTCAAATTCCTTGTCTCAAGCATAAGTCACCACGGTACAAGTCCCATAACAGCGCGACTTGCCGGTCTCTCACAAAAGAACAGGTTTTTGCTCGGTTTGGGAATCCAAACTTCAGCGAAACCACAATGGTAGGTTCACCACCAAACCAGGACGAAGGATTCACTCCACCTACGGAGCAAATCCTCCAGATGTTCGAGGACCTAAAAGGCCAAATCGAGGGTTCGACAGCCCACACCAATCAAGTCGTCCTCCGACTCGAAAAGAAGGTCGACGTCACTAGCAAAGCGTCACCGCTACCCAAAAGAGCGTTACCGACCTCTCTGAATAGGTCAAGAAGGATAGAGCCCTATGGGAAGCCAACAATGAAAACCTCGCCATGCTCAGCGAGGAGCATACAATGAAAACAAGCACATAGTTGAGGGGTCCCTTCAACGGATCCAGTATGACTTAAAAGAGAACACAGAGACCTTGAAGCTTACCCGCGCAACCGTGGATGAGCAATCTCGTCGCTTGGACGAACACGATGCCAAGCTACAGGAACAACAGAACACATCCTTCTTTGGAAGTAAGAATAGCCTGGAAAAACTTGAAGACTTCAAAGAACGACATGATCGTTTGAGCACGATGGTCTTGCAAGTGGAAGACTGGATGCGGTTTCAAGCACCAAAGAATCCTGCCCTTAACTTAACTAGTGCAGGTGCAACTGAGGGCTTGTCCAGGTACATCCCACCTAATGAGCGCCCTAGGGCTAACCCGAAGGTTGGGGCTAAAAAAACACCTCAATTTGCGTTGGGGGCTAGTTCTTCAAAGGCACCGCCACCTCTACCTCCTCTGTGCAATCCCGGAGTTACACTAAAAGGCATTGGTAACTCTCCATATCAGGGGACCGAGACACCAGATGACCCGGTTATAGCTCATTCCAGTCCAGCCCCTAAGAACAATGGGCAGGTTGTTAGCTACTCTACATGGCCAAACCATGAGGAAGGGGCATAATCTACACCAGTAACGGCAGCCAACTGGCGCTAGCTCATCTCAGGCATAGTCAAGGAGAAAACCGGAAAATGTGATGTTAACTTGCAGTATCGTGACCCCTACCCTGATAGCGTGGCACAATACCCTTTCCCCCAGGGGTTAAAAACATTGTCTTTACAACTTTCTCTGGGGAAACAAGGGAGGATACAGCAACGCATATGGCCCGCTTCAAGGTCCAATGCGGTCAATATGGGAATAATGACATTCTCAAACTCAAGCTCTTTGGGACTTCTCTGTTCGGAGCTGCTTTCACTTGGTACTCCGGATTAAAGTCTGGATCAATTGCAGACTGGCCCACTATGGAAATGCTTTTTCGGGAGATGTACGGCACCATTGAACCAGAAGTTGGCCTCGACTCCCTCACCCAAATGAGCCAATAAACCATGGAGTCTGGAGTCTCATTCCTCCAACGCTTCAAAATCCAGCAAGCCAAGTGCGATTACCTGCTACCTGAATATGAAGCCATCAAGCTGGCTATTCAAGGGCTGGAACACCGCCAGCGGTTGAAGCATCACGGGGAGTGCTTCAGTTCCATGGGTGACCTAATTAACAAGGTCGGAAGCTACGAGCTAATTCTGAACGAAATGGACGAAAGGGCAAACGCTTCCAAATGGACCTACATGCCGGGGAAGAATAGGACAGTGGGGGCACTAAGCCTGCAGTCCCCTACTTATGATCCATATTATCAAAGGTCTGAGGAGGCTCATGCGGATCAGGACCATGAGGATATTGGAGCGGTCGAACTGACTGGCAAGCCATTGGCTTATAAGTTGAAGAACCTGAAAATGACGCACGAGCCAATCACAATCCAGTCCTTTGCATGGACCAAGCCGGAATACGAGTCATACACCTATGATGCTAAGAACGCCCATCTGGTCTTCAATGACTTGATTGAGGCGAAATACGTGTGCTTGGATCATAAGATCCCACCCAAAGAGGAGCTGAAGGATAAGAAATATTGCGCCTTCCATAATGTTTACAATCATGACACCAAAGATTGCGTCAAGCTCCGTGACCAGTTACAAACATGGCTGAACTCTGGCGAACTAAAACTAAAGACGCCAGGTAGCACAGCTTCGTTGGTGGATGTAGACCCTTTCCTGCCTGTAGTTGGCATGGTCGAGGTAAACTGGGCCAATCAGGCCGAAGATGAAGATCGACGTCGGGCACCTAAAAGGGGCCGCGAAGAAGGTGACAACAATGCCCGCCGGTAACATCGCCAATATACCTACAATGTCAACCTCGCTCACGAGGTTTTAGACGACCTCATCGACGACGGACTCGTCATAGTGGCTAGTTCCTTACCTTACATAGAATACAAGGAGGGCCGCATACACTGCAAGTTCCATAATAATTGGGGGCACAGAACCCGCGAATGCCAGCAGCTCAGGGACCAGGTCCAAGATTGGCTCGATCTTGGATACATTCGTTTTGAGAGCAAGGGCGACTTCATGATCGCAATAGCTGACATCGCTTGGCCTCGGGTCGGCCAGCGGAAGATAACATTGGATTTGTCGCCAAATACAGGTCTACGCGAGCCGCCAGGTCAAAACCGTAAACGGCTGGCAAACAACTATACTGTCCCGACTAACCAGAGGGGAACGCAGATGACCCAGCTCGGCAGTTGGTCGCTAAACTTGAGCCAGATCGCCCTTCTTGAAAAGATAAGGGCAAGGCAATCATGAGGGACGATAGACCGTCCCCCGCAAATTACCAGCCTATGAGTCCCAGGACCCAAGAAGAGCTGGAATGGAGGATAGAGCGCCTCAAGACGTTCGTCTATACACATTGGACGAAAAAAGTACCTTCGTCTCCAGGCACAAGTGAGATGGATGTCGGACTCTAGCAGCGGCCATCCTGACAACGCGGCCTCAAGCCCTCGAAGAGGTATCTTGACCGACCCCTATATTCCCCCGACGTCCAAGTCAGCGATCAAGAACGGGGTATGGTACACGTAGCAAGGGGGTAAGGCAGTTACCATCAGCAAGTCCAAAAAACGGAAACTGCAGAAAAAATACGGTAGTATCATGCGTGCCTTACGAGCTGTCGACGAGGGCGTCGTACGCCCCTCGCAACTCGCACAGACACCTGAACACATGTGGAGAGAGGTAGAAGGTTTGCGCGCAATACTTCAAATGCCACCCGTAACACAACCAAGAGTATGCGAGCAGTTCGCAGACGAGTCTGCCCCAAAAGCAAACATCTTCTGCCGACTTACAGTTCCACCAAGGCAGGATCCATAACCTTCCAGGTGCAGGCCATCCCCCACACTGGAGCTTGAGAGAAGAAGGGATCCACCTCCTGGGCCGAGGCATAAGTTGTTCACGACCCCAAAACCAGAGCCAAGACAGGAACCGCCTCAGCCATCACGGCGCCGGGAACCTCAAAATTCGGAACCTGAAACCAAGGGGGAACCACCACGACCACATCGGCCTCGGACACAATCTACCCCGGAACCAGAGACTCGGATGGTCCCCCGCGTCTCCGCCCTATAGCGGCTGAAAAAGGACGACAATGACAAAGCCCCTTTGGCCACTGATAAAAAAACGGTCGGGGACCAGCAGCCCTCAACCAAGGAAGTGTGGCGCCCGCGGTAGACAGAGGCCAATGCACCACCAGTTGCCAAAAGTGCATCTTCTAGCCCTAACCTAGCCCAGCAAATAGCCCAGCGTTTCCGTGAGAGCCCTCTAGATAACGAGGCACACTCAGAACCTCGTGTTAACCTGGATGAAGACCAAGAAGAAAGGCAGGGAGAGTCATTCACCTGCAACATGGTAGAAGTTTCAGGATGGGTTGAAGACGAAGAAGTCAACCACGAAGCAGACGCCTTCACTGTGCTAGAAGGGGAGAACGAGGTCATTGACACTTCGTTGATCCCAGTTCGCGAGCAATTCGCTTTTCAAGTTGGGATGGTTTTCTTCATATCAGAGAGATATGCTCTGCCGCCAAACACAACCTGTAGCACGGAAGATATCCCAGTCAGCAGTGAGAGCGTCAGCAATACATCCCTACCTTGTAGCAGCGAAATGGGTCCAGCCCCGGCACAAGACGAAGAAGCTCCACAAGTGGAGATTACGAGCAGCATAAAGCACAAGTAGACTCTGACCTTTTCGACACCAACCTTAGATGTGGCCACTCACATGAGGCCGTTATACATTACTGTCGAAGTCGAAGGGAAGATGATCAACAAGGTCATGGTCGACACTGGTGCCGCGGTTAATGTCGTTACAACCCACATCATGGACTCCTAGGCATCCAACACTCAATGATCCAAACCACGTCCTTAATGGTCAAGAACTTCAATGGGCAGGTATCTAGGACCCTAGGCCTACTATTTCTACGAGTCAAGGTGGGGCCAGCATCACGAGTTTATACTTTCTTCGTGGCTGAATGCTCTTCCTCTTACAGCATGATTCTGGGCCGTGACTGGATCCACAGAATTTCTTGTGTGCCCTCTTCCATGTACCAAGAGCTCATGATCTGGGATACTGAGAAAAATAAGGCGGTCATCATCAAAGCTGACCCGCGTCCATTTTCTATCTCCGCCAACTTTAATAACGCCCGATATTATAACACCGACTTGGGCCCATTAGACGTTCAAGGCGTTGACTACAAAGGCCGCCCGTATGGGGTCACGGCCTCCAATTTAGCGTGATGGGAGCTTACCCAGGCGAAGGATGATCTACAACGTCCTCACACCATCGCGGACTCTCCACCACATTCCGATGGATAATGCCTTCTCAGATGAGGCACACGAGGCTAGCGAGTCCTTGTGCGAAAGACTCCTTTTGTACTGGGCAGAACGCGAAGCCTACGATAAGGTCGCGACTATGGAACATGTAGATAAAATAGTGGATTACACCGACACCAAGGAGGAAGTTATTCAGCTAGCTCCTACCGCCTTGGACGATACACCATCTCAAGTCGGCGACCCCATTTCACGAATCGATATGGGGACTGCAGAGAAGCCCCTGCTCATTTCCATCAGTGCTAAGTTGGCAGAGGAAGAAATAGAAGACCTTCTTGCCCTATTACGCGAATATAGGGACTGCTTCACTGAAAAGTACGAAGACATGTCTGGCTTGTCTCTGGACTTGGTCTGCCACCGGCTGCCAACCTATCCAGACTGACGTCCTGTAAGGCAAGACGGCAGATTCATGCAAACTGAGACCAGATCATAGTTAAGGAAGAGATTGAAAAACATGCACCGATCAGGCATCATTCGCGTGGCAAAGTATAACGAGTGGCTATCCAATGTTATTTCCGTTCGCAAGAAAAATGGCAAAATGCACGTCTGTGTTGATTATCGCGATCTCAACAACGCAACGCCTAAGGATATTTACCACATGTCAGTCGCCGACCTACTCATCGACGCAACAGCAAGACACGAAGTACTCTCCTTTATAGATGGGACGGCCAGATACAACCAGATTCCTGTCGCTGAAGAAGATCGCCATAAGACGGCATTCCGATACCCCAGTTTTGCTGGCACGTTCGAATATGTTGTTATGCCTTTTGGACTCAAGAACGCGGGGGCAACATACCAGCACGCTATGAACCTTATCTTTCATGACATCTTGGGGAAGCTCATTGAGGTCTATATAGATGACGTGGTGGTTAAGACCAAGCAGCGGGCAAGCCACGTGGAAGACCTCCGGCAGGTTTTCAAGTGGATGCGCTTACACAACCTCAAAATGAACCCCGCCAAGTGTGTGTTTTTCACGGAAGCCGGCGACTTCCTCGGTTTTCTAGTCCATCAGCGGGGCATCGAAATCCCAAAAGATAAGACGCAGACGGTTATACACACCTCCCCCTACAACCAAAAAGGAACTTTAGCAGTTGCTCGGGCAAATCAACTTTCTCCGTCGTTTCATATCCAACGCGGTAGGAAAGGTCCAGCCTTTCTCACCCCTACTCAAGCTCTAGGGAGCAACCGAGTTCGTATGGGAGCCGCAACATCAACAAGCCTTCGATCGAATAAAATACTACCTTACGAACCCACCAGTCTTGATTCCACCTCGCAAAGGCACTCCGCTTAAACTCTACATCGCCGTCGCCGACCTGTCCATCAACAGCTCTTGGCACAAGACGACAAAAACGGGGTGGAACACGCCATCTATTATCTCAGCAGGGTTTTAACCGACTGTGAGACACGATACTCCCCAATGGAGAAGTTGTGTCTCGCTCTAGTTTTTTGCCGGTTGCAAGTTGTGCCACTACTTGCTTGCTTTTACCACGGTGGTGATTGCCCAGTCCGACTTGGTCAAATACATGTTCTCTCACCCTATCCTTAAGGGACATATCGGGAAGTGGATTCTAGCCTTATCCGAATTCTCGTTGCAATATGTTCCGCAAAATACAGTAAAAGAACAGGAAATAGCAGATTTCCTAGCTCACCACCCACCATCAGAGCTCACGGCGTTTCGCGAGTTGGAGTTCGCTGCTGTGGCACTCACTCTGTGGACCTTATACTTTGATGGATCACGGACTGATGCCGCAGCTAGGGCCGGGATAGCCATAGAAAATATCGTTGGAGACCGCTTCTCCTACTCGTTCCAGCTCGATTTCAAATGCATAAACAACCAGGCCGAATACGAGGCCCTCATAATAGGACTGGAAATTTTGTTGGACTTAGGTGTCCACGAAGTTCAAGTCTTCGACGATTCCTTATTGGTCGTAAACCTTCTGGTGGAGAAATTCAAGTGCTTAAGCTCGTCCATTGAGCCATACTTACGCAAGGCATTCGAAGTATTAGACCAATTCGACGACGTATACATAGAACACATACCACGCGAGTTCAATTTCGCCACCAACAAGCTCGCCCAGGTAGCGTCCAGCCATAGCTTGCGAGATGGAGTGCGCAAACGTTTGCTCAAAGTCAAGCACCGCACTCTTCCCTCTTTCATTGCTAGGGGCAATATCAGGCTGACACCCCCGAAGTCACGGCCCTAGACCCTATTGACGAGGATTGGTGGTTACCTTTCATCGCCTACCTCCAGAACCCCCATGACGCCACTCACTCAAGACATATACGTTTCCTCGCCTTAAACTTTGTTCTACGCAACGGCGAACTCCGTCGATGTGGCGAAGATGGAAACGACTTCCGCTGCGTGTATGGGAATAAAGCTAAGCGTCTCATGCGCGAAGTACATTGTGGGGTTTGCGGTTCGCACCAGGCAGGACAAAAAATGCGGTGGTTAATTCATCGCCATGGGTACTACTGGCCTACCATTTTAAAGGACTGCATTGCCTTTGCCAAAGGTTGTCAAGACTGTCAAGCTCATGGTCCGGTGCAGCACATTCCAACATTCCGTTATAGCCGATAATTAAACCTTGACCGGGTCGTGGATGGGCAATAGATTTCGTCGGCATCATTCACCCACATTCTTCTGAGCAGCATAAGTTCATTATAGTGGCCACTGACTTCTTTACCAAATGGGTCGAGGCGGAGTCGCTCAAGGTTGCTTCCGCAAACTCGGTGCGTAACTTTATTTTTCGTAACATCATTTCTCGCTTTGGTATTCCAGAGTGCATCGTTACGGACCGGGGGACAACTTTCATGGCAGACTCCGTGGTCCAATACCTCAACGACTATGGCATCAAGCTCCTGCACTCTACGCCATATTACACCCAGTCCAACGGCTAGGCCGAGGCAAGCAATAAGGCCATACTTGGCATTTTGGGAAAGATGCTCGAGTTAAACCCGCGGGTATGGCATGAGGAACTTTACCACACACTGTGGGCTTACCGCACTTCAAAGCGCGGACCCACCGGCTGTCACATCCCGACCCGTAAGATTTTATCTTATTTACTAGCTTGATTATAATAAGAATTTTACCGTCTCCGACATTGACATATAGTTTAATTGGTCCCTAGAGGGGTTTTGAGGGACGATTATTTCGGAGAGTTATTCGTAGGAGAAAAATGTAACGACGGTAAAAATGGTAAATTTAGCTAGTAAAAGGTAATTTTATTAGGGTATTATTTTTGGGGGTGTTAAATTTTAGATTGGGTATATTGGGTTGGAACCAGTTGGGCCAAGCCCAACATATTTCTCTCTCTTCCCTCCCGATTCTCTCTCCTCTCTCTCTTTCTCTCCCGATTCTCTTTCCCTGCCGGATTTTCTTCTACGCCGTCCGGCCACCGTTCGCCGCCGCACCGGTCCTAAAAGGTCGGCCATCAACCCAGCTTCCATTCTAGACCGGTCACAGCCTCCCTAGCGCCGCCGTGAAGGAGCAGTGCCGCCCGAAAGGCGCGGCTTAAGCTTTCCGTCGCTAGAACTCCCTCCTTCGGCACCAATCCAGGGAAGCTTGGTACGGTTTTGAAGCTCTCCTCCGTGCAACAACCCCTCCAAAAGGCTCGATCCCTCTTGAGCTCGGTAAGGAGAAATTCGAAGTTGAAATTCTAGGGCTTTTAGGATGTTTTCGTTCGATTGACCTAGTTAGGCTTGAAATTGGACTTAGTGATAGTTATGAAAGTTGTTTGGAATGATGAGAGGAAGCTGCTGTTAAAATTTGGTAGAATTTGGACGTCGCCGGAGCTGGTCGCCGGCCGCCGCTGGAAAAATTGTTTTTGGTGGAGATTTTTATGAGGAGTTTAATGGAATGAGTTTTAAAATTTTCGGACGAGTTTTGAATAGGTTTGTGAATTTCCGAAGTTTGGTATTTAAGCGGTTAAATAATGTAAAATCCGACCGTAAGATTTAAATCAATTTCTGGGAAAGGTTGTTTATACGACTGCCGACTATGATAAAAAAGTTTGGATCGTTCCGATTAAGAATATCGAACTTAGGCAATGATGAGCGTAATTATGGCTCTCGATTAATTTTGCCTATTTTATAAATACTGGAATTCAGTTGGTAAATTAATTATATATTTGGAACAGGACGTGAGGAGGCCCGAGCAGAAGAAGCCTCGGAGCGTCATCAGGCTTAGGCCTAATTTGTGAGTGGACCTTTGTTTTAAATAAAAAACATGCGATGAATGATTTTATTAATCATTTATTTCTTTTGATGAGATTATTGATTTCTCGCCTATTTGATAATTTTTCCTCCTTTGAAGAGATTCTGAAAATGAGATTTTCGGTGGATATATATGTTTTGGATTTTATGAGAATAGTATGTATATAAATGCTAGCTAGCCATACGTGCTTGGTCCGTCATAATGAGGTAAATACAATTATGGCGTGTCGTGCGTGTTAGACACAAACGTCATAGCCCTATATGAAAACTTCTTTCTTTTTCAGTTTATTTAGGTTTTCATATAGGGAGTCCACACGTATATGTACACCGTCCCTTTTCGGTCATAATAAGGAAAAATACCATTATGGCGCAACGTGAGCGTTAGACGCCAGCGTTGTAGCCTTGTATGAATTTCTATTTTTCTAAATTTTTTCTAGGATTCATACAAGGAGTCTAACGAGTGTAGATACATACGAATATATGATTATATATAGTTAGCCTGAGAGGCTCCATTTTATTTGAGTTTGTGACTAGCCAGTGCTAGTTGTGAAATTGTCAGTTTATGAGTTGAACACTTTTAAACTGCCGCATGCAGTATATTTTTCTATGAAATTAAATTGGGAATGCATAAATAGTTTATTATTAAATTATTTTTGTCCACTCACTCTAATATTATTAAATGTCTTCCCCTGGGCCCTTTGTTTTAAAATGCCCAGTCTGCAGAGTTCGGATTGGATCTAGTAGGAGACGAGGCATAGTCACCCGTATTTCCACCACCTTTCACCAGTAGGTTACCTGTTTAGCCTACTTGTCTTTTTCTTGCTTCCGCTAGTGTCTAGTAGCTTTGAATACTTGGGTTTAATGTATATATTTTTAGTTGTGGGTGAAGGCTTGTTTATATTTTAGAATATTTGACGGATGATGTATATTATCTTAGATAATGTTTATTATCCTGTTGGTGATGATTGTTTTTGAGGAGCACGAAGGCTCCAGAAGTTAAGGTTGGATTTGGAACCTTTAGAAGTGTTTGCAGGTTTTTATTGGAAGGGTTGTCTATTTTCAAGGGAGGTTGTACCGAATTTTGCGGTAAATCTTTCTTGGAGGTGGTCCCCGCACGATTTACTCCGGGTTATGGTGAAATTCGGGGCGGATCGTGTCACCGGCACTACCCCAAACGCTCTATGTTTGGACATGACGCCGTCCTCCCCCTTAAGATTAATATCGCTTCGCTCCGCGTCCAGGAACAACACCAACTATTTGGTGAGGATTACGTTCAGGTTATGTGGCAGGAACTTGAAGATCTTAACAAACGCCGCGTCACTGCTTTCAACAATCTTGTCCTCGAGAAGCAGCGCATCGCGCGGTCATACGATAAAGTCACCAGAGGTGGGAGTTATACCGAGGGCCAGAAGGTGTGGCGAGCTGTGCTACACTTGGGGAAAAAACCAAGGGCCAGGGCAAGTGGTCCGCTCGGTGGGAAGGACCCTTCATTATTCATCGTATACTACCCAAGGGGGCATACCACCTGCGCAACCTAGACGGCACCATTCATCGCAATCCTATTAATGGACGTTTCCTAAAGCCCCATATCGCCGGAGTTTGGGAGCGAGAGGATCCGCCACCTTCTCCAGCGCCCGCGACCACAGTCAATAATGCTACGCGCCATCGCGTTAGCGCTCTGCCGCCTAGCACTAGGGGGCAACCCGAGATAGAAGAATGAAGAATCTTTTATGATTAATGTAACGTACCAGCCTAGTAAGGCCAGTGCAAGATTGGGGCCCATACCAGAGGCCCTAATTATTTACATGTTTTGTTTCGCATTTCTTCATTCTTTGTAAACGTGCAAAGTCTAACCAAAGACAAGTACAAGATTAAGGCATATTCCAGAGGCCCTAAAAAATAAAATCATTTGTTTTTCCCTTTTCTGATATCCTAATACAAGTTTCATAGGCGGCTTTACGGCCGAAGCAATACATTAGCAACACGATACTTGGAAATGAAATCTGATTACACATACACTCAAAAGCATAAATCTTGGAAATTGAAAACCTTATTTGTAGGTTTGAATATCCGCCGCATCCTTCAGTTGAAGCCGGTGAGTGCCCTGTTTCTTCAGATCGACACCAATCGGGACGCTAGACTGGACCCAAAATGAAGCGCTAGAAAGCTGGAGGTCCAATGAACTTGGGTCCCTCATGCTACCAGCCAAGCTTCGAAGGTGCTTCAAGGACACTGGACATGGCCTGTCCAGCGAATGGGCGAAGAACCTCAGAAACCTCACAATTTGACAGAACAGTAGGCGCAAGGCAGAAGGTGCCCAGACTATGTGTTCGTCCAAACGAAGGGTTGGCCTAAGGGTAGATTTCGTGACACACCTTCGGCCTAATGGTAGATTTTAAAACTCAACAGGAGCAAATAATAAGGATGAATGGTGGTTTCGCTTTGAGAAGGGACAAAAGGATGAACATAGGGGAAGAATGATCCATGGCAAGGGGGCAAAGACTTAGTTGATGCTTCAACCCCCGGCCAGCGGGTTCCTTTTTATAGGAACAAGGGAGTAACTCCCTTTGACATGTGTCGTACATGCCGAAAATTGCTCTGAGATATGAGCCTTAGAGATAAAGATGGACGCGTGAATTCATGGTAACTTCTCGACGTTCAAGTGAGTAGTTACATAGAGATTCCCACCAAATCTCATTGGAAGATTTGTTTCGAACCGCGTTAGATCTATTAGGAATAAGGAAAGACTTGACAAAGCACGGGAGAGAATCAATCAGCAATAAATAGTATAATTTATTATTAATTGCAAAGGTTCGTACATAATGGGCAACACAATGGGTCTAAACCTTCCTAGAGGCCTTATACAAATCCAAGAGAAGGCATTCTAAGGCCAACTCTTCGGCATCCACCTGGGCTTAAGCCTCGCCCGCAGCAGCAGTAGCCGAGTCCAAAGCCTCTTGGGTCTCCTCCGCGGCCTGCACACGGGCCTCGTGCTCTCGGCCTGCAGGAGGTTCTGGCGAGCTTAAGCGAGCTGAGCTTGCAGTTCTGCTATTTGAGCCTCTAAGGTCTCCACCTCACCTGCCGGGGATATAAGGCGCATGGGTTTTCTGGGGTTGCCTCAAGGACCTCCATGTCTTCAAGTTGGCCCAAGAGGGTCACCATTTGGTCGTCCAGGGCCTGGCGAACCCTTTCCTGGGCAGCTGATTGAGCCCCTACATCGTGAATACGGTGGGCCTGCAGCTCGACAGCGTCGATAAGCTCTAATGCATGGTCTAGAGCAGGATTGCTGCAGGCGAGGTGGCAAACTAGGACACCATGAGCCTCGTGAGCGCGCCGCGCTAGATCAAAGACGTTTATGTGGGGGCCTTGGCGTATCAGCCCATGAAGAAAGCCTCAGGCTAGCCGAACTGATTCCGGATCAGCAGGCGGGGTTACCCGGGCTCGGAGGCGAGCAGTCCGAATAGCCAAAGAAGAAGGCACTTCACCAGTTGGCCTCACCGAAGCAGGGGTGAGTGGCTCAATTTCGGTAATTGGTTCGACCACTGGAACAGGCGGCGGAACTTTGAGCACCACCAACACCTCTTGTTCTTCAACCACTTGGGTTGTTAGGTCTGGTCTTGGCGGAGATGCCATCATTTCCAGCTGAGCTCCTGCTGGCGAAGAAACAGCAAGGTTTGGGGATGGAGCCGACTGGTCAAGCCCTTGGTCCTGAAAAGGACTGGGGAAAGACACCAGCGTCAAGCCCATATCGTCCGACGCGCCGGTTGGTGAAGGAGGGTGTGCCTCAATTTCTTCAAGAGCGACGGTCTGCTCTCCAGCCGCGACCACAACAGGTCCGAAACATGGACCTCAACTGTCCCCATTTCGTCTGGGGCGTTGTCGAGACGAGGGCAGTTGTGGTGATGTCGAAACTGCCAATTGAGAGTTAGTAAGTCATTGTTAACTTGAGTAAATTGATTCTCAAGGGAAGACTGCTTACCAGGCCATACTCTCGTTTATAGCGCAAGTCTTCCGCCATTTCATCTTTGTCCTCGGCAGGCCGTTTGCACGAACTCTCCCCGCTTGTTGATTGAGGAATAGTGGGGATGATCTCATCATCGGAGTCTGCCACAGGTTCCTCTTGAGCAGGCACTTTCTCTCGATCCGCTGCAACCTCAATTCTCCTTGAGGACCTCCGGCGAGGAGCAGTCTGTGAAAGAAAAACGAATTAGAGGGAAGGATACTTTGCTCAGAATAGACGAAGTGGTAAGGAAATCATAAAAATCACCAACATACCTCTGGCACAGAATCGCGTTCCCTGATGATAATGCCAGTGGGCCGGCGAGCCGCTGTGGCAGCAGGTGACACTGCTGGCCTGGATCTTGCTTCCGCTCTTCATAGACTCCTTGTCTGTCGGTGCGTGACGTCAAGGACAACACGGTCTGATTGCCCCAAGGTATTATACAAGGGAGAAAAGATGGCAGCGAAGATAACATCATCCACATACTCCCAATGGTTGTCAGATAGAGAGCGCCACCAGGAGAGGTAGGCGGGGCGGGGGAAGAAGCCATCTGCCAAGACCTCAGGGTGGTGCCGGTGGACCGTCATGTCGATGTTAGGAGGAGGCTCCAACTGGTTGTAGAGGATGGAAAGGCTGGCAAATAAGGACAGAGGAGTCTGATTCGCCGGTGTCATGCACACTGCAAACCCAAGTAGCTGGTCCTTTGGCAGGAAGTCGGGTGACGAGCACCGGAAGAGAGGAAAGTACAGCTGCAGCCATAGGTCCAGGATCCATAGTGGGCAGGCCAGTAAATGGAAAGGCCTCAAAGAGAGGATGTAGAGGGCCGGTAAAGTGCACCCAACACGGACTGCCCAAGCCCGACCTCAATTCCGTTGTAGAGTGCTTCGGCTAGTTTTGTTCACTTGTCCGTAGGTTTGTGGGCGCTACCACAAAATATAAATTTACTAAGCCAGTACTCAAGAAAAGCAATACCTTCTTCGTGCTGCTCTGCATGCTTGATAAAAAAATTCCTCCATACTGGGAACGAGGCCTTTAGGGCACGTCGGGCTCCTAAGTTGCAGCTGTAGGTGAATTCAGTCGTCGCAAAGTCACCCGGCACGTACGGCTTGGAATGGATTGGCTACCCTGTGATGGAGAGGACGTCTAGCAGAGATATGCTCATCTGCCCGAAGGAAAAGTCGAATGTGTTAGTGGCGCTGTTCCATAAACACGTTGCTGCAGCGATCGGTGCCTGGTCGGTTTGGTTGGGCAGGGAGAAATTATGACAATGGCCTCAGCGATGCCCGCCGCCTCCCAGATCTGTTGATCGGTCTGGAGGCGAGCTTCGTACAATGCTCGGTCTTCCGCGATGGCGTTGAGCCATTCTCCGACCCAGATGTTCACATGAGAGCGGGCTTGGTGAGCCTAGGACGCGAAGTTGCCAGGTTCACGTCTGTGGGCAAGAATCGGGCGACGCGCAGAGTTGGTGTAGTGGTTGAGGTCGGCGGCTGAGAGAGTCTGAGAGGGAGTCGGGCCAAGCAAGGCTTCCCCAGTCTCGAGGAAGAAGATTGGTGCTCCCTGTGGGAGGTTCTCGGCCAAGCGCCGACTGAAGTTCGTGGACCAGTCGATCGCCACCGTGACGCTAAGGTTAGGGTCTCGGACGATTGGCTTGGGAGACATTTTTCTGGGTTAGGATGAAACAACGGCGAGGGTTTTTTGTTTGCAGAAAGGAGAGAAAGGGATGGAAGGGTAGAGGTGACGAAATGTAGGGACCCACGGTCGTCCTTTTAAGGGGGACATACCGTAACATCCTTTCAATCAATGGTCATAATGAAGAGACGCGATGAAGCCGAAACGTCAGCACGTTTCAAAATTTGAATTGAAAGGAACGGATGTCTTTTAGGCCTTTTCGCTTATCCGTTGCAAAATGGGCTAAGCTCAAGGCCTAGGGGGCAATGTTTGAGCCCAGTTGGTAATTTGGTCCAAGACTGTGAAATAAGTTTTGGATAGCATTTGGGTCAATACATGTGGCCCTTTTTAGTATGAAGCCCGTTAAGAGTCGCGAGGTTCGAAGGCGCGCGAGGTGGAGTTTGATAAGGACTGTAACACCTCGCGGGATAAGAATGCCTAGTGTTCGAGTTCGCATGTGATGCTACAGTAGATAAGTGCGGGACGATGATTGAAGCCTAAGCGAAGTCTGTTATGGACACGTGGATAATGCAGTTCGCGGGTAAGACGTGTCCTGCTGAGTCCAAGTTAGATTGTAATTGTGGTTCTACTAACTGCTTATGAGACGCTATATAAGGGAGGCTCAAGGATTATTTCACACACACAATCAAATCATACAAACTACAAACAAATCTTCGAGCATCTTCGAAACCCTAAGTGCTAAAGCATCCTTCGCTTTGGTTTACAGAGCCCTTTTGGACTCGCTGTCTTTTTCTGATTAGTTGCTCTGCTCACTCTAACAGTGAGTATCGATTCACAGATGAATAGTGGTTTACTCGTAATCCCTCATCCGCGAGGTGGCACCGGAGCCCTTTTCGTTTGTTTAGAAGTCACGCACGCGCACAGTTCACATTTTGCGCCCGCGCGGTGGCACGCCCCGCACTCTTGTTCTCTTACTTTTGGTAGTGCTAGTTACCTCTCTACCCCTGCTGAGGATCGTGGCCAAAACAAGCCTAACTTGTTTATGAAGTCAAATTAAGAAAATAGAAGTAAAATTTGCGTGTCTGAAGTAGATACCAAATGTCTCCCTATTTATTTATGATGCCAATTGGGTTGATATATAAAGATTCTAGTTTAGGGTTCGATCTCATTTTAATCATTGCTCGTATGTGGCAATTCTATATGCATCCAAGAAGACGAAGTGATCATATATATACATATATATATATATATATAGTCCCTATTTAGAGCGAAGCTTCGTTCTGAAATTAACGTGCGAAGGTCCTTATTTGACTCACTTTTCGGTCATATTTTTCAATCATACCCGGTCAGTATCTGGATACATATCATATGATCATCCTTACAAAGTTTCATCCAGTTTGGTGATCGTTTGCACACCGAATCAGATAAAATAAATCAATAGAACAAAATCTGTCCAAGTAGAACCGTTGGAGTAAATCATAATTATGGAGGCTTAAACGGTCACCAAACTAGATGAAACTTTGTAAGGATGATCATATGATATGTATCCAGATACTGACCGGGTATGATCGAAAAATATGACCGAAAAGTGAGTCAAATAACGACCTTCGCATGTTAATTCCAGAACGAATATATATATATATATATATATAGAGGCCGGTTCTGAAGTGCACGTGCGCACTTTGCTTAAAGTGCGCACATCCCTCCGTTCGCCACCGTCCGGCGCCGACGACGGCGCGCCTCCATCCCAGAGGACTCCAGCAGTGTCCCCGACCACTTTCCCTTCCCGGCGAGTCGGTTCTTTTCCAGTTTTCCGGCGAGATCACCCAAGATCGACTTTATTTGAAGTTTTGGGTGATCTCACCGGAAAACTAGAAAAAAACGGACTCGCCGGGGAGGGAAAGTGGTCGGGGACGCTGCTGGAGTCTTCTGGAGTGCAGGCGCGCCGTCGTCGTGCCGAACGGTGGCGAACGGAGGGACGTGCGCACTTTAAGGAAAGTGCGCACGTGCGCTTCAGAACGTTTTCGTATATATATATATATATCAGTTTAATAATTAATGGGTTTTGATCGATTAGGGAATAAGGTTCTTAAATTAATTAAGAACATCGATCACTAGCTTGAAGTGTAAAAGCTAGCTCTGTGGCTAGATATGGATTATTTGATTGGTATGTGTAAATAGTTCTGAACAAGGAATCTGGAGTCTATTCGATCTCTCCATCATCAACATGCTTATTATGATACACAAGAAATTTATTCTCTTGGCCCTTGCTAAAAGTGTAGAGACATATATTATATAGTTTTAGGGTTATGTTTATATATGCAGGGATCCGATTTGAGATATGATCATTACCAATGAATACAAAGATATACTTTTTTTTTCCGTCATTCTGGAAAGTGAAAATCATGGATGTATGTACAGGGTTCTCTATTTCTTTTGTTTAAAGTACGTACCAGTCTACTAGAGAATAATGACTTAATTTGTTTAGACTATGGATGCTTATATAATATTTGCGGACAATATATGTTCCATTTCAAAAAATACGAGGGCGGTTTTTGGCATCGGCCCCCAGTGGATTAGATGAAGATATATGTCAGACTACTTTCTTTAGTTTTGCATATTCTGTTTTGCAACTCTACGTCTCTACCTGCTTATAGAAATAGATATAGTTTCTCGACTTGTCTAAATTAATGGGGTGAAAGTGAAACCTAGCCTAAACGATCCCAAATCAAAACAAGCAAGATCTTTCTTAGCAGCTAGCTATCAGCTGAGAAGTATCATAGACAAGTGATTAGTGGATCGAGTTGGAATACTTGGAATCTGAATTTTTCTTTCATTGTAACACAAGCAGCTAGAAGCTCCACAGTTGATTCATAAAAGTATGGTGATTTGCATGATTTGAATAACGGTTTAACCAAGACTAATCCTTTCTTTCTTCGTGTTCGTTTTGCATCAATATATAATGGCCTATTTGAAGTTGTGAACCAGACAGTAGGTCACAAAACCGTCATATATATGCTTAGCACCAAAGTGATCTTCTAAATTCTAGTTCTCATGTCTAGCAGACTGTTCAATCCTCTTTTAACAGCCATTTTATTTCATTTGAGAGACTGAGACTACATGCATGTATCATGTATGAGAATGTGAGAGAGGTCTAAATGCTGCTCTCTGAACTTGAAGATGAACTTTCTCTAGTAAACACGTACAACTTCAATTTTGGGGGAAAATTATAATGTGATTGATTTCATTTTTGGTATTCAATGGATTCTTCAACCAAATCAATATATGCACATTTTGACTATCTTAATTATGAAAATACATCCTTTCTTTTTTGGCAATTCATAACAAATTCATTGAATCAAATTCTAAAAGATGCAATTTCATAGCCGATCCATAGTTATCGATGTTGCAGATACTATAAACAACACAGCATGTCCCATCTATCTTAGCTTAATTTCTCAATCAATTTGAAAGATCTTCAGATGGCGTCCTTGTTTAAGTCGTTCATCATTGTCATTGTTCTTTTGAGTCTGATTAGCACAGGTAAAGTAGTTGAGCAAACTTATCATCTTCCATACTCTCTTTACACTGATAGAAACGAATAAACACATTTGAGACTACGTATGAATTTTACGTTTATTGGAATACCTTTGAATCTTTGATTCTATTTTTCTCTAGCTACATATCCGATTCCGAGTTTGGTTGCAAATGCAAAATTGCAAGTTACTAATTTTCAACTTCTCCAAGTCCGAGTTGTACACTTACTATATCTCTTTATAAATCCATATCCAATACAGAAATGGCTTCCCCCCACTCTATCTTCTACTTCTTCAGTTTCCCCATTATATATGATCATCTCCTTCTCTTCATAGAGTTTGTATTCTACTCCAATCCGGTCTATGCTTCCTCCCTGTGGGTTTTGATTCATTATAAATACCAGGCAGCTAGTTTTGTGTTGGTAAGAACGTGAAATAATACAGATCAAACCAGAAATCATAGAGAGAAGGGAACCATGACAGCGAGGAACGTGGAGAAGATGGCTTCAATTGATGCACAACTGAGGCTGTTGGCACCAGGGAAGGTGTCTGAGGATGACAAGTTGATAGAATATGACGCTTTGTTGTTAGATCGCTTCCTCGATATCCTCCAGGATTTGCATGGGGAGGATGTCAGAGAAACAGTGCAAGACTGTTACGAGCTATCTGCTCAATACGAAAGAAATCGTGACCCTAAGAAGTTGGAAGAACTGGGACATGTGTTTACGAGTTTGGATCCTGGTGACTCCATTGTTGTTGCCAAGGCTTTTTCCCACATGCTTAACTTAACCAACTTGGCTGAAGAAGTTCAGATTGCGTACCGGAGAAGGATCAAGCTGAAGAAGGGAGATTTTGTCGATGAAGCACACGCTACAACGGAGTCTGACATTGAAGAGACGTTCAAGAAGCTTGTGGGGCAAGTCAACAAGTCCCCACAAGAAGTATTTGATGAGTTGAAGAAGCAGACTGTAGATTTGGTTCTAACTGCACACCCTACTCAGTGTGTTCGCAGATCTCTGCTTCAAAAACATGGGAAGGTAAGAGACTGTTTGACGCAATTGTATGCCAAGGATATTACATCTGATGATAAGAAAGAACTCGATGAGGCTCTACAAAGGGAGATTCAAGCAGCATTTCGCTCCGATGAAATACGCAGGACTCCGCCAACCCCTCAAAGATGAAATGAGGGCTGGAATGAGCTATTTCCAGGAGACTATTTGGAAAGGTGTGCCAAAATTCCTCCGCAGGGTAGACACTGCCTTGAACAACATAGGCATAAACGACCGAGTTCCTTACGATGCGCATCTCATTCAGTTTTCTTCTTGGATGGGTGGGGATCGTGATGGAAACCCAAGGTGACTCCAGAAGTTACCAGGGATGTGTGCTTATTGGCAAGAATGATGGCTGCTAACTTGTATTTCTCCCAAATAGAGAATCTCATGTTTGAGTTATCTATGTGGCGTTGCAGCGCTGAGCTTCTTGAGCGTGCTCTCGAGCTTCATAGGTCTTCAAGGAAGGAACATGCGAAACACTACATCGAGTTCTGGAAACAAATTCCTCCAAATGAGCCGTATCCTGTTATTCTTGGTGATGTGAGAGACAAACTCTACAATACACGTGAACGTGCTCGTCAATTAATATCCGATGGAGCCTCTCACATTCCTGAGGACACAACTTTCACCAATGTTGAACAGTTCATGGAGCCGCTCGAACTGTGTTACCGGTCACTTTGTTCATGTGGTGACCAGTCAATTGCTGATGGGAGCCTTCTGGATTTCTTGAGGCAAGTTTCTACTTTCGGCCTTTCTCTTGTGAGACTAGACATACGGCAAGAATCAGACAGGCACACTGATGTCATTGATGCGATCACAAAGCATCTGGGACTTGGGTCGTATCGAGAATGGTCCGAGGAACAAAGGCAAGAATGGCTGTTGTCTGAGCTCAGAGGAAAGCGCCCTCTTTTTGTAATGATCTTCCCAAGACAGAAGAAGTTTCTGAGGTATTGGAGACATTCAAAGTCATTTCAGAACTTCCCTCAGACAACTTTGGTTCCTATATCATATCGATGGCAACAGCCCCATCTGATGTAATTGCTGTTGAGCTTCTACAACGTGAGTGCCATGTGAAAAAGCCACTAAGGGTTGTCCCATTGTTTGAGAAGCTTGCTGATTTAGAGGTTGCTCCTGCTGCTGTGGCTCGCCTCTTCTCTATAGATTGGTACAAGAACCGGATCGATGGGAAGCAAGAAGTCATGATAGGGTACTCAGATTCAGGAAAAGATGCTGGACGTCTATCTGCAGCATGGCAGCTATACAAGGCTCAAGAAGAGCTCATAGAGGTTGCTAAACGATATGGGGTGAAGCTTACCATGTTTCATGGTCGAGGTGGAACAGTTGGAAGAGGAGGGGTACCAAAGCACCTTGCTATATTGTCTCAGCCACCTGAGACAATTCATGGTTCTCTGAGAGTGACTGTTCAAGGTGAAGTTATAGAGCAATCATTTGGAGAGGAGCACCTGTGCTTTAAAACACTCCAGCGTTTCACAGCAGCTACACTAGAGCATGGCATGAACCCCCCCCCCCCCCCCCCCCCAGTTTCTCCAAAGCCGGAATGGCGTGCACTCATGGATGAGATGGCAGTTGCTGCTACAAAGGAGTACCGTTCAATAGTTTTCCAGGATCCCCGTTTTGTTGAGTACTTTCGAGTTGCAACACCAGAGTTGGAGTATGGTCGGATGAACATATGGAGTCGTCCATCAAAGCGAAAGCCAAGTGGAGGCATTGAATCACTTCGAGCAATCCCATGGATCTTTGCATGGACCCAGACAAGATTTCACTTACCGATCTGGCTTGGTTTCAGGGCAGCATTTAAGCAAGCCATAGAGAAGGATTCCAAGAATCTTGTGATGCTTCGGGATATGTACAATAGTTGGCCTTTCTTCAGAGTCACCATTGATTTGATTGAGATGGTGTTTGCCAAGGGAGACCCGGGTATTGCAGCACTTTACGACAAGCTTCTGGTGTCAAAAGACTTGTGTTCATTTGGAGAACGCTTGAGGACTAATTATGAAGACACTAAACGCCTTCTACTTCAGGTTGCTGGCCACAGAGATCTTCTTGAAGGAGATCCGTACTTAAGGCAAAGACTTGTCCTTAGGGACTCATATATTACAGCCCTTAATGTGTGTCAAGCCTATACACTAAAGCAGATCCGTGAACCCAACAACTATGTTCAAGCAAGACTGTCGAAAGAACCAGCAAGCAAGCCAGCAGCAGAGCTCGTCAAGCTCAACCCAACAAGCGAATATGCTCCAGGTCTAGAGGACACTGATTTTGACCATGAAGGGTATTGCTGCTGGGATGCACAACACCGGTTGAAGCTCCAATACTCTAGTTTTCTTTGATACTAACCTCATACTGTTGGTGAAGATCACTCAATTGTAGCAATATCTTTAGATTAATGTATTATGAGCATTTTGGGCAATACTTGTGTATTATGAATGTATTTAGTACTTAAAGTTTTCTAAATTTGTTTTCCAATTTTAGTCAAGTCTGCTTTATAATATAGATACATATATAGATAAATGTTGAACACTTCAAGTTTGTATTGGTTGTTCTCTGTTTAACACTAGTGCTTTGAACTTCCATCTAAAAGCTTTTCCTAATAAGTTAAATACAAACGGATTGTTTGTGTGTGTTGAACTGTGAATTAAATTGCTAATACTTCCTTTTTTTGGAAATAAAAATCGAGAAAGATATTGGATTTTTTTCAATTATTAGAAAGATTTTGGATTGATATAAAGAATTGAGAGACATTCAGAGAGTGACAGAAATAATTATTAAAAGGTGTAGATTTACGAAAATTGTCAGCTTGTTCACACGTACTCTGAATATTTCTAACATATGTGGACAGAGCACCTAAATACTCACTCCTACTAACTGAAATTCTCAACAAGGAAAACGGCTGAAAAATAAAATAGATAGTACAGACCATTTCATTTTCTCCTCTTGGCAGGTGGCTGGGGTATGTCATCCTCGTCCTCCTCATCCTCCTCATCTTCCTCATCATCTTCTGTCTCTTCATCCCCATCATTGTCACCGTCATCATCATCGTCATCATCATCGTCCTCGTCCTCGTCTTTCTCCTCCTCATCATCATCATCTTCCTCTTCACCGGCACCATCACCATTCGCCGCAGGCACATCTTCTGGATCTCCTTTGCCCTCAACTTCGTCCCCAGAGGCGTCCTCCTCATCTCCTGCTTCCTCATCCTGGTCATCACCACCATCCTCATCACCGTCTTCGTCATCGTCAGTTTCACTTGCATCTGTGTTCTCAGAACCAGGTTTCGTCAGAGCATAGAGATCAGTGATAGGGAACCTGCAAGCAAAGATTTTGGTTAGTGGAGTTGCCCCAGAAGAAAAGAAAATAAGCAGAAACGGAAGCGAAACTACTAACCCTGTGACTGTGTCAGGTTCTTTAGGCAAAACATAGGGCATGTTAGGTAGAGATCCCATCTGAAAGAACAAATAGTTCATGGTGATTGGTGAATGAGAAGATACAACTAATTTTCTTACCAAGGGAAGGTAAAAGAGCAACTGAATTAACCTAATGTATCATTACATAGATTCATAAAATCAGGCCACACAGACTCACATAGAGTAGACAGAGGATAGCTACTCTGTTTTCACTTTTCAGCAAAGAAAAGAGATGCAGCATGCCATCAGTGGTTTTGAACTTTCAATCATACAACATGAAGCTAATTTCCAATAATTGCATACAAGATAAAGCATTTCCCCCAACTATTATTCGGGTTGGTAAGTGATGGAAGCTGGTGAGAAAGACAGGACTGAGGACTGACACTAATCATCTTCACTAAGTTCTCTTCCTCTCTTTACTATGAGCTTAAAACCGACCTCAACAGATTAGCTTTCAAGACCATAGGTATGGCCTAGAAAGCTGACAGTTCACCATCCCGCTTTGAAATTTCAATCAACAAAGCAAGTATCCATATAACTTAGTGTCACACACCGTGACACTTAGTAAGGCCCACAATGCTGGGAGATGCATATTCAACCTGTCAAATAGGTATATTGGCTTAACGTTCTCTTCTCTTAATCACTTCACAAAGAAAAACCCCAACATTCTCTTCTGTCCTCTGTTTTCTTTTCTTAAAAGTTAGCAGCCTAGGTCAATTTTTAAACCTCGCTGAACATCGAATCGAATTATTATCAGGACGTTGAGAAAACAGTAGCCTAAAATTTTCTATATATCCAAAAAAAATTAGAAACTCAAACTCATCTCAACAAATCCATATAACTTCACAAACATAGAAACCCAAAAAAGAGTATACCAGACAATTCCCAAGGCAGCCACACAGCACAAAAAACCCAATGCAGAAAACCAAGCACAATTGAACTAGCAAACACAAAAACCTAGCTCACAAGTCACAACCATAAAACTGGAAGAGACAAACAAATTATATGAAACTAATGAAAACAGCTAAATGAGGCAAATTGAGCAAAGGGTAGAGTGAAAAGAGAGCATACCAGCAAGCAAGAGAAGGCAATAGACTTGGCAGCCTCAGCCAGCAGAACATGCCAAGAGAGCAGAGCAGCTCATTCAGAACAAGCCCATTGGAGCAGATGCTCTCCATCTCCATACCCAGAACAAATTCTAGAGAGAGAGAGAGTAAGAGAGAGAGAATTAGGGTTTTGGAAATTGGGGGCTTAAGCTTTAGGGTTTTGAGGATATTGTAAAGAGAGGAAAAATTTGATGCTATCGTAGCCACTAGAGGACTAGGACCTCATTCTAGAAAGGGTAAATTACAAATGAGAGATAAGGTGACCTGGTGAAAAATCACAGACGTGCTGTGGACCGTGTGATATATGGAAAAGTGAAACCGAAGTACAGGTGGCGTAATCTGAAGTGACGTTTGAAAGGCAAAGCTGTGAGATTTAGTTGTAGTTTTCGTGGAAAAGGAAGCTGTCAGGTTAAGGGGATTAGGGCCTTGATTGGCCTTGTCGGTTGATTTGGGCTTTGGCAACACATAATCTGTTGGTCCTGGTCCAACAAGACAATGAAGTGAATGAAGTGACTAATTTCTTTATAGTATGGAGCATGTCTGTTTTCATCTAATCTATAGCTAAAAACAAATAAAAAAATAAAACTCTGACGAAGGATAAAATGTAGGGACAAAGAGATAACAAGAGAATCATATTTTATATAGGGAATTACATAATACCAATATAGTAAGGATATGAATACATAGATTTAGTCAAACTACATATTTATTGGCATAAGGTCAAAGCACACATAAAAAATATCTAGAAAGATACAGTATATCCTAGAACACTCCCCCTTGTGCCGCGCGCTGATATACCGATGGTGCTGATCCGTTGCCTCGTCAAAAACCTCGTCAAGTCACAAAAACTCTATGGGAGAAAAACTGAACCTTGATCGTAAGAGAAAAAGAGTACAACGCACCATTCACATTTGATAGTGACATGAATGTATGTGCTAGACTCCCCCTGAAGTTCGCACCTCCCCATGATCTTTACATCAATCATAGGGCTCTTCATGATTCTTACTAATCACGGAAATTTCAATAACTTAGCATGTCAATGCTCTTTAACATGTCTTCAAATGTGGCATTAGGCAATGATTAACTAAATCATGTCGTATTGTCCTCAAATGATCTTTTACACTTAGATCTTGAGGAGAAGGCCGTTTGTGAACTCAAAACATAAGTTCGTACAGAAAATCAGATTTTCGCGTAGCATGACTTTCAGTTGCTAGAATAGCCGTAACTTCCTTTAGAAAATACATATGAATGAACCGTAAACGGTTTGGAAAACTAGACTCATTTAGCTTTCCAACCGTATATTACACATATTCTGGTTCATCATAAGCTGTTCACAAAGTCCCGTCGAAGTTGACTGTTTTGCCAAAATCAGATTCTCGGACAGATTCGTCCTACTTTACGAAAACGGCCATAACTCACTCAATATGATAGGTATGATCAAATGGTTGGTATCCCTGGAAAGTAGACACATAGACCTTTCCAGTGGTACCAATTTCCAGTGAGTGAGATTTCCTGTAAGTCCCGTGGAAGTTGACCTACAAAACTTGGCAGATTCTGGTTCATCAAGAGTTGTTCACAAAGTCCCGTCGAAGTTGATTGTTTTGCCAAAATCAGATTCTCGGACAGATTCGTCCTACTTTATGAAAATGGCCATAACTCACTCAATATGATAGGTATGATCAAATGGTTAGTGTCCTTGGAAAGTAGACACATAGACCTTTCCAATGGTACCAATTTTCAGTGAGTGAGATTTCATGTAAGTCCCGTGGAAGTTGACCTACAAAACATGACATATTCTGATTTCGTTTTTTATGTATCTTTCTTATGTAGGGATAGAATAAGCCTCAACCTTTCATATCATTAAGCTCTACTTAACTTTACAACTTTTCATAGCGAATGAGATGTCAAGTCATTCGTATTGTGTTGTGTACATTGATACGTCTTATTGTACTTAGATGGGAACTTCATCTCTTAACACATATTTGTCATCTTTTTTAGACAAAACAATGGATCTCTCTATAGAGTAAAGACTTTGACTAATCATGGGAGTATATGTAGGCCTCACTTTCGTTAGAGCCTCTAAGCCGATTGATGGAAAATCATTATCAATACAGTCATCGAGTGCCTTTTCGAGACTGTGTCTTCCCAAGATCTTTTTCATTCTAACTTTGGATGTTTAATACATATTGGCATCTCTTGATCCATCAAGAGTCTATGTAAATCCAGAATGAACACGCAAAGGCATAATCCACCATATCTCTTCCAAATCAAGTAGAATCCATGTGTGTTCCAATACCTTTAGCAAACGCATGCTCATGTGGTCTGAAGCCACTTGATTTGAATGAATGAAGTCCGTTTATAACATTCATGTATATCTCTGATCCCATAGAGATGTTATTATGACCACATTTATAGGCTACATATTAGTTATTCGGAAACTACCAAACTGACAAAGTAGTGGAATGCAATAACATCCATTACGAGAGCATATCTCATCGTAGTCAATCTCAGTGCGTGTTAGTGAGAGACCTTGCGCCATAAGGTGAGTCTAAGCTCTTGTTCTCACTACGATATCTAACAAAGACATAGTTGATAGGGTTTAGCTTGCGGTGTCGGCATCACCTGCCCAAGGACCTATCTCTTTATTAATGCTGGATCGCATCTTTCCATTAGGCCAATCAACTAATTTGATATTCATCAACGAAAGGTGGTTTGATAGTAAACTCATTATCTCACGTCTTCATGTACGCTAGTGTAATACTTGTATAGATCTCTATATGGATTGGATTTGACATTGAGGCGTCCCCCAATGATTATCACAATTCAGACTTCATGAGACGGATTTGAGTATCACTGATCAATAGATCAGGTTGTGCCAAGCTCGCTTTCTTCCTAGTGTAAGAAAGTATCGAACTTAAGGGCCTCCCTCATTTCGGGGAGCCACACGACCTTGTGACACCAATTTTACCACTATATGGCGTCACCATATCACCATCTATGGTGATGGCACCAAGACCAACTTTTGGTCGCGCCATGTCCTCTTGATAAGACATCAATTCTTGTAGACTTATTTGCAACATGTGATCTTGTCACTTTAACACTTTAAGAATTGGGATCAAGATGAGACTTAGTGGGGACAAACCACAACAATTCACATCGTTCCACTTGAACACTTGTGTTCTTATCTCCCCCTAACGGTGGGAATATTGTCTCATCAAAGTGACAATCCGCAATTTAGCGGTGAATGAGATCACCTGACAAGGTTTCTACATATGCGGATTATATGTGGATGATCATATCTAACCTAAATACTTATTCATCTCAAATAACCCATCATTGTGTGCAGTGGCATTACGATTTGGCACTATCTCTTATTAATGCTGGATCGCATCTTTCCATTAGGCCAATCAACTAATTTGATATTCATCAACGAAAGGTGGTTTGATAGTAAACTCATTATCTCACGTCTTCATGTACGCTAGTGTAATACTTTTATAGATCTCTATATGGATTGGATTTGACATTGAGGCGTCCCCCAATGATAATCACAATTCAGACTTCATGAGACGGATTTGAGTATCACTAATCAATAGATCAGGTTGTGCCAAGCTCGCTTTCTTCCTAGTGTAAGAAAGTATCGAACTTAAGGGCCTCCCTCATTTCGGGGAGCCACACGACCTTGTGACACCAATTTTGCCACTATATGGTGTCACCATATCACCATCTATGGTGATGGCACCAAGACCAACTTTTGGTCGCGCCATGTCCTCTTGATAAGACATCAATTCTTGTAGACTTATTTGCAACATGTGATCTTGTCACTTTAACACTTTAAGCATTTGGGATCAAGATGAGACTTAGTGGGGACAAACCACAACAATTCACATCGTTCCACTTGAACACTTGTGTTCTTAATTATCTCCCCCTAACGGTGGGAATATTGTCTCATCAAAGTGACAATCCGCAATTTAGCGGTGAATGAGATCACCTGACAAGGTTTCTACATATGCGGATTATAGGTGGATGATCATATCTAACCTAAATACTTATTCATCTCAAATGACCCATCATTATGTGCAGTGGCATTACGATTTGGCACCTAGAAATAACATCTAGCCGAGCTCAAAGATTGGAGATCCGTTTCAATCTTGTTTGAGCTCAAGGATTGTAATTTCGTGTCAATCCTCGTACACAGTCACGAGCTGTAGTACAACAATATTCAATGATGGTGGGTCGTAGATGAATAGTAAAGCTGCATGCAAATATTGCATAGCCCCAAGACGCAATAGAAAGATTTGGTGCGCATCAATAATGTTCGAGCGACAAGCTAAAGTTACTTGGTCGTAACCTTAGTGAGACCATACTGCGTGTGAATATGGGATACAAGACACTTCAACTTATATCCCGGTAAACTTCTTTAAAGAATGGGTAGTGAGCCCGTAGAAGCATAAACAGTAGATAATAGTGTACACGTGACTAGTGTGTTAACACTTCAACCAACACCATAAAGCATAAAAAGGTGTCCGCAAGTTGGTTGTATCTATCTACATAGTTTGATGTAAGAATGAATGTTCACTTTTGTGTCATTTAACATAGGACGGTCTCACTCCTAATTTAGCTAAAGAATAGGTTGTCAAAACGAGTAATGAGTATTGCAGGGGGCCAATGAGACATTGAGGGAAGGTCGGTGCATCTCAATTGCTTGAGGGATTGACCGGACAGCCTCCAAGAAGTTAGAGCCATGT
The DNA here is from genome assembly GCA_010134655.1 of Fragaria nilgerrensis. NCBI lineage: Eukaryota > Viridiplantae > Streptophyta > Magnoliopsida > Rosales > Rosaceae > Fragaria > Fragaria nilgerrensis. Next base: position 26,896,820 of record CM020978.1, on the reverse strand, counting down.
TCGGGTGACATCAATGTCCCCCGGGTGCGCCATTTACAACCATGGCGTCACCATCATGCTTCATGATGAAGCTAGATCCTAAAAGTCTTCGTTTTGAGTGGAAGAATGGATGTCCATGAGAATTTCTCAAAATTTGGACCATTATATCTCTTCCAGAATGACCTGAATTGGTCAAAACAAAGTATATATGAGTCAGTGTCCCAAATATCATGTTTGGCGACAACATGTGATTCGATATTCGAATCATAGGGACATACAGTCCACTAGATTGACTCATAAACTTTTCTAAGATGCATTTTAGTCTGCATTCATGAAAAGGTATACACAAAAGAATTCTTATTAATTCTCACAATGTGTTTTCAAATGAAAACTATTAGCATGAATGTCTTTAAAGCTTAACATGGTTCGGTTACCTCACAATACATAGAGGGCATCTGATCATGGTGTCATAAGGCATCAAGATGCAAGCTAAACCGCATTCCTAAATGACCAGTACATGATTCAATTATTGTAGTCACAAAATATTTACAAGGCACAAAATCCAGAGATAGTTGCCGGGTCCTTAGAATGTTGTGAATAATTCCACTATCTGCGATGCACTCAATGTTTCTATGAGACATATCTACAAAGAGTAGATAGACGAGTAAATAGTTCCACTTGAACCATTTAGAAGGATTAAAAGAAGCTACAAAAGGCTGCAATCTCGAGAGTGCATAAAAATGTCCGTACAGAATGACCTTTGCACACTAAAACAGCCATAACTTTTTCGTTAAAATAGATATGAACAAACCGCGAAATGTTCTGAAAACTAAACTCGTGGAGCTTTCCAATGATATAAAGCTCACTATCTGATTCATCCGGAGTTGTTCATAAAACTCAAACGAATTTGACTGTCCAGAAGGGACAAATTGCTGTTTTTCACAGATTTGGCATTGACAAAGCTTTGAAGCTTGCGGATGGCATGTGGGCATAAGCCGAAGCCATAATAATGTGTATATGATCAAAATCAAATCCTTTGGTCATTCCAAGGTCGTTAACTCCATAACTAGTTAGCAAAAGCTCCTTGACATGAACATAAACTAACTTAGAAGACCTAGAGGATTCGATCATGATGATGATTGTCCGGTTTTGATAAGTCTTCAATGTCTTTTGCAAGACAACAATTGGTTTAATAGCGTAGGGAAATCCAAAATCAAAAGCTTTTGATAACTCCAAGTCAGTATGACCAGGCATGTCCGTAGAAGGTCGGTAGTGCGAGACACACTTGAAACCACTATCTCTTTAATTTCGGACAATTCTAAGACATCACACTGAGCTTGGATGAGCCTAGTTGAACAATTGATGATAGAAAATCTGTTATAGGGTAAAAGACTTAACTGGAAAACACGTGGGTGATCCTACTGGAGGATGCAATGCCATGAGTCACCTTCAAAAGAAGGGACCAAAATCGGCACAATATGTCATGTTTCTAAGAACAATGTAAGTGAACATCTTGATTGTAAATCAATACGAACCATAAGAAGAGAATAGTTTCACTTCGAAAAAAATTCTCAAGGCATTCATTATTGTTAATGTGAGTACATCGAGGTCTCAAATAGACGAATGACGTCAATACGACGCCGTATTTCATATAGCTTGGAAAGAAAATCAAAGTCGATCTAGTCGATGACATTAAAGTCAGGGGTAGCTAGAGCTGGATCCAAATCTTTGAAATCCGTGATCATGAGGATGACGTTATTGTCCTCATATTGATTTTTCGTACCTTTTTGTATGCATTCATAATTTGAAGGAGAGCTCGACAACTCTTGAACCAGTGATCTAGAGATCTACAACAGTTACATTGTCATGAGCTGGCATAAGTAGTTTTGACAAATTAGTGTCTAGATCGGGAGTGTCGCCATTAGGACCGGCGACACCTCCCCCTCTTTTCTAGACATCGGCACGGCGTTTTCTGCTGTTGCCATGACCCATATTGTTGTCCCCACATTAGGGGACAATCCCAAATACGTTTATCACATTAGCGTATATACAATTCTTGTTTGCAATTGTAATTGTATGATCAAAATCAAGTCTCGTTGGTAATTCCAAACCAACTTGGAAGACCTAGAGAACTTGATGATGATCAAATCCGCTAAAGATCATGGATCATGATGCCACAAAAGATCATCGACAATATGTAGTCAATTAAGATGGTAAGCAATCCACTTGACTAATAACTCAATAAGTAGAGTTATATAAACGTTTCAAGAAACGTTCCATGAGTGCATTCCACAGTATTTTGTGGTCATTATTTTTTGCACAGATTGTCATTGAAGGCTTTTGTCGATGTGGCGCGTCAAAGACTTTGAGCGCATGAGATGTGAAATCTCGGCATTTAGGCTTGTTAGTCTGGGGGTCAAAACATGTGGTTTAATCATTTCCGATGAAAGGTTCCACAGATACTAAGCGAAGATTCGCCTTAGGCATCGAGTACGTCAAAATTCAAAGGAGCAGAATGTTACATTGCTCTTGCATACAAAACCAAGTTGTTATGAGACTCGATAGATCGATAGAGGTCATAAACAATGTTTTTAATGGTTTGTCTTTCGGATTGATCACACACAATCCGAAAAAGCCGCGAATTGATCAAACACAATTCAAAAAAAAGCTTCGGATTGATCAAACACAATCCGGAGAAAGGTCGGGGTTGATCAAACACAACCCGGACAAGGAAACAAGAGTGATCAAACACACTCTTGACCCGCGAATAAAATTCTGGGATTTGGGTACCTAAACGCACAAAATCTCAAGCATAGAATGGAGATGGAGAAGGGGAGATCTCCCCCGAGTTTATTGAACTTTGAAGAGTTTAGGGTTTAAAACATACTGTAAAGTTTATTCGAAAAAACTTGGATTTCTTGATCTAAAGCTTGATCGGCGAAACCAAAAAAGAAGGCGGAGTTGACGGCCAGGAAGCGGCAGTCTGGAGCAGCAACGGCGTTGGGGCCGAGGCAGGGCCGAGAACTTCTGGTTTGAAAAAAAAATTGTTTTTTAGGGTTTGGAAAACAAATGGTAGACTATTGGCTCTAGAGTTAGAACAAAGTGCATGATAACGTGATGAAAGATAAAGTGTAGAGACAAAGAGATAGCAAGAGAATCATCATCTTATTCATTGATAGGTGTCATTTATATAGGGAATACACAATATCAATATGGTAAGAATATGAATACATAGATCTAGTCAAACTACATATCATATTGGCATAAGGTCAAGGCACACATAAAGAATATCCAGAAAGATAATATCCTAGAACAAACCCATATTTTTAATATTAGATATGTTTGTACATCGAATTTAAAAAAATGATGATGAAACTTGAACAAGAATAGAAGTAGCAACTTCACACATAGGAGGGGATAATGATTGTGGTTGGTAACAATGATGTTGGGGAGCATAACAACATGATGTTGGCAATATATAGTAATCTGCGGTGGATGGTTTGGGTACGAAAACTCGAGTAGCATTCTAGTACGTGGTCGTGCTACAAGCGGTGGCGATGGTGGTGGTTGGGTTGGGAACTAGCACTGGAGTAGTGCTAGAAGCCTAGAAGTGGTGGCGGCAGAGATAATGGGGATTGTGATGGATGTATCATGTATGTAACGTACCTCTATTCTTAAAATCAACTTGGTAGTGACATTTGAATGTTCTAAAAATCGGCTTAGGCTTGTCTATGCCAATTAGTCCAAAAATGTTATCAAAAATCTGCTAGGAAATTATGCGTTTGCCTAAGCTGCTTAAGTGAGAACTAAGCGGGGTTCAGAAAATAGAATTTGAAAACATATAGTAAGGTAGTATCCCATATTATATGGTTTGCCATTAACTAAATAGTTGACAGGAGGAGCATGTCCTGTGGCTAGGTCATCAAATAAAGAAGATCGATCTAACACATTGATATCATTGTGAGATCCTGGCAACCCAAAAAATGCATGCCAAATTCAAAGATCATATAAGCTACTACTTCCAATATAATTGTTGGTTCATGGTAGTGACCAGAATACATACCTTGTCATGCAGATGGACAATTTTTCTATCTCCAATGCATATAGCCTATGCTTCCTAACATTCCAGGAAACCCACTTTTTTCTCTAATTGAAAGCAATCTAGTTATGTCGTTTCTATTTGGTGATCTCAAGTGCTCATCACCAAACATAACAACTACAACATTAACAAACTTTTTCAGACTATTTAGACTAGTAGTCTGACCAATTCGCACGTACTCATCTACATAATCAGCTGGAACCCCATAAACAAGCATTCGCAATGCAGCAGTTATCTTTTGATAGGATGACAAGCTATCATAGATGTGACAAAAGAGATAGTCATCTTAAAACACGATATACATCACATTTACACTACCCTTACATTAAAGCCTTGTTATTTTATCGAAATTATATCAAAAAAAAGCAAAGGAATTAAAATAGAATTAATTCGTGGATAAGCAAAAGATAACCAAAATCAAACGAAAACCCACCAAGAGCTGAGATTACTTGGTGGAGCCAGAAGAACTCTTGCAACATGTGTAACACTATAAACACTAGTTGAAATGAAATTGAAGTGAATATGCAAGAAAGAATCAAGCTTGATCTCGTACGATCTTGTGATTAATGAAGGGAGCTTGGCTCCATTTCCCTCAACAATAAAAAAAGCTCTCTAGTAGAATAATAAGAATGACTCGAATCAACTTCATTCCTAGTTTAGTTAATGTGCAACAAAATAAGCAAGAGAATAGCTTTTAGGTTTGTAAACAAGTATTGCCAAGACAACGAGATGACTGAAAAAACAGAGTATAGTTAGAACTAGCTTAAATAAGGAAAATTGTCCTCGATTGGTCGATCCTGATATAATATACATGAAGAAAAGGGCGGCTCCAGCAGCATTCCTCTTTCGCACAAAGTATGAATCACATGAAAGCACTGCATTGTGAATTCTAACAAAAACATGACGTCTCATTCGAAACCTTCTCCGAAAAACATTATCAGGAAATATAGGTGGATCAGCAAAGTAGTCACGGTAGAGGTTTTCGTGAACTTTAGCTATATTGCGCGAAATAAAAATCCGACCTTTCATTGAACCACGACGTATTAGTCTTTCCCTCTCTTCAACAACACTCTTAATAAGGTCATCTTCATACTTTTCATTTGCGATATCGCTCTTTTTCAAGAACCTCTTATGCATCCAACGACTTGCTATGGAATGACTCACCATTTGACACAATAGAAATGAGATGTCTATAAACTAAAAGAAGTTAATATGGGATTAAAGGTTGAAAAACAGGGGATCAATATATATTATTGTTTTGCCATGTTTATCAAAGAAAGCAACTAATCTTTCCATCAAGAAAGCAGGTAAATGAGAATGATCAACTTCCATCGTTTGTTGCTTTGCCAAATCTTGCCATTATACATATCTCACAAATAGATGTGTATCATATATTTGTGATATGGTCTGATAGCTTATATGTATCTTTTTGCACAGGATCGTGTTCTATCCTAATACATATCTCTTTGATATCATTTGTTTGCGTAGACAATATTTTGATCTAATTAATTTCATTTTAATTTAGAAGATGTCATGTCTGATATGAACATAAATATCTATCTTCCTCTAAACAGGACCTATCGATTTGAAAAATTAGGGTTATGTAATTTACAATTTCAAATTCAAAATTAAATATCAAAAACTAGCTATAATAGAAAGCATTAGTGCAAATGTGATTTAAAACTGGCTAGCCAAAATAACTTTCACTATTTTTAGCTAAATTTGACTTAAATATGGCTAACGTTATTAAAGTTGCTCTGAAGGTTACAATAAAAAAACTCTTAACATTATGATTAACTCTAAAAGTAAAGCAAGTGTTAACGTTTATTTGTTTAAATTGCTCAAGAAGCGCTTTCAAGAACTATAGAACTATATTAGACTTGGGCTTATTATAGAAGGAGGAAACAGTTCTGGAAAAGTGCTCCTGTGAGCAGCTGGCCAGTTTTTTTCATCAAATTACCTTCCATGGTATTACTTGCTTATCAACCTGAGCTGGGGAAAGAGAAAGGAAAAGGTTTCCGTCACATGTAAGAAACTATAGGAGAAAAGACCGATTTATTGGAAATTAGCATAAAGTCTGAGCCTATTGCTTCTGGACATACATCATATTGGCAAGATTGCCAAAAGACTAGAGAGAAAAAACACTAGTTAGGCTCTAATGCTTTATTTCTTCATCTACACTGTGTATCCTAGGTTCCAACAAAGGTCTCCTCAGCTATGGTGTTGCTCCAAACTGGAACCATTGGCAGAAGTTGAAGCATGGAAGTAGCCAATGTTTGCCGGTGGAGGCACACCCCATTTGTCTCCAGACTCGAGTGGTTCAAACATGACAACTGCACCATCTGTTAGTCCCACTGCAAACTGGTTCGGCTCTTGTGGATTCGCAGCTACTACTGAGGGGTATATTGCGGAGCTGCACCAGGGAAAAAAATAAAAAATAATAATAGCAAACTAGGTTAGGAGTCGCTACTCTTTCAGTCATGACAGATCGATAGTTGACATAATGTCTCATTTTCTAATGTAGGAGAGTGCAAGCTCATCTGAGTCGATGAAAAGGTTAATTACCTGACATTAGGTGGAAGATAAGCATAGGGGTTAATCTGGCATTGCATTTGAAGATTTGATGCTGCAAACACACGCAAAGTTCCATCCAGAAAGCTAACGTAGACTAACTGGCTATCACAAGAGAGTGTTGCATAGGAGATTGGTGCTGAAGATTCTCCTACTACCCACTGAAACATGAAACAGAAAACATGTTATGTTTTGAAGAGAGGAGAGCTGATCTAACTACTTCATAACTATTTCTACATTGTTGCCGTTATTCCAAGCATGTTACAGATCACAGTCCACATTTAGTACCAGGAGTGCTCTAGTCAATTTACCAAAAAAAAAAAACAAAGAAATCAAGTAATCACTTCTCATTTGTCAACAATTAAAGCACTCCCACCAGAAATGGAATCAGATTATTAGAGGGGTAGAAAACAAAAACTAGCTTCAAGTACCTTCTTCTGGCATTCAAGCCTCAAGGTTTCGTATATAGCAAGTTGAGTCTCGTGTACAACGAGAAAGTGATTCTGATCCTTCTGATACTGAAGATGAGTTCCAAACAGTGCTGTAGGTGTTGTCCAAGCTGGAATATGCAAGGAACTGTTCTTCTGCCTTTCCCACTTATCAGAGCTCCACACAACTATCTGGTGAAAGAACACCAAAATATCAGATGTTTATTCATGAATGAGAATTACTGTTTTTCTGACTTGTCAACACAAACCTGACAATCTGCTCCAGAAGAAACGAGTGTCTTCAAAAGTTGAGAGAATGCGAGGCCTGTGACTGTCTTAGAGTGACCCTTGAGCTTTATCCTAACCTAACAGCAAAGTAGCCTCCAAGTTAGAAATCTCTTTTAAGTATGCATGCAACAATCAGCATTCCATAGTACAAAACAGCATACCTCGTCAATGCGGACATTGTATATGTGAATAGTCGAATCATCCAAACCAACAGCAACTATATTATTGTCTTCAGGGTGGAAAGCAAGGCATGTTACCACAGGTGGCGGCGACATGAAACTTGTCATCATCTGCAGTTAAACAAGTACTTGATCTTATAAAACTAAATAAGGAGCTTTAAACATTTGGAAACACAAGAAACTGAACCAAAACCCGAACCAAATCTGTTAGATTATAAAATTGTTGACCTTGAATGTAATTAGGTTGAACAACGATATCTTGCCTCCGGAGGCTGACATGACATACGAATCATTCTTGGACAAAGCGCAGCAAGGTATTGCATGTTCTGGTTTAGCACCAGTAAGATCATTGACCATCAGGATGCCTGAAGCTGGTTCCACGAAATGTGGGGTAACCTTGGTTGTTGCCTAGATGACAAAATTTCATAGCAATAACGTCACTTTAGATTTCAATTAAAAGAGAAGATGCAGATTGAGACTGGGTGTGCTAAAATCTCAGTTTTTAAGTAACAGGAGTACAGGACTATGACATATTGAGAATTCATACCTTGCCACTCGTGTTACCGTCAACTCGTCGCCACCTCCACAGTAGATGGGTTCCATTTGATGCTAATGCCAGAATGGCATTACCTGAATTAGTGTACACCAACCTTGAGATCTGGAACAGTAACATGAGAAGTCAGTAAGTTTCTTTCTTTATTTACTGGCAATAAACTGTTAAAGAATACCTTCTCTCCCTTTCTGGATATATAAATGTCCCAGAGGCAATAATATCAACACTTAAAAATAAGGGCAATGTGCAGAAGCAGATGCGCATAATCAAAGAATAAGAGACACATGATTATAGTTTATATGGAGAAGTACTAAACTAATGCCCTCTTATCTCTGGGATGGATGAAGAGTAAATGTGTTGCCCTGAGGCTAATCAATGAGGATAAGAACTCCAACCTTGTCTGTTTTAACAGTTGTCGTTGATAGCCTTAAAGATCGAAGCCGAGCAGATTCACTAATCTCAGTGAGCTTCCAGATCTTTTTTGTGTTGAGCTCTTCACTTAACCTTGCTTTCTTATTATCCCCTATGTTTCTGGTACTACCATTCTGTCAAGAAGGCTCAATTACTCAGTACAACTTATGAAATATGTATATATAGTGTGTAGCTACATACGGAAATAAATATGTAGTAAAGCCAGTTACTTCCTGAATGAGAACTAGAAAAAGTGATAAAAAAATTATTTTTAATAATTAGTGAGAAAACTATTTAGAACTGACCAGAATGAAGGGAAAAAAAAAAAAAAAACACATGATTTAGCCAATGCCTTTATTTGCACTGACCACTCTTTATGCTTGGAAGTGGCTTCTTGAAAATAACTTAGGAAAAGAGGCAGTTCCATTAAGGGTACCGAACACTGACCTTTTCTGGTGCATTTCTTGAGGCAATAAGCGAGAGACTTTCATAATTGCGCATCAACTGAACACCACCTGTTGTAGCCAAAACTTTGATTCTGTTGTCATTTGTTGGCACCGCCATCAAAGATCCTTCCTTGTTGAAGCGGATATGAGGGGTTGCCTTCAAAAGGAAAAGTTAATGTATAAGTACAGTACAGTGGAACAGCAGCAAACATAATCCGTGAATATTTCAAGGAAAACTTACTGGTAAACCTCCTTCACAATCAACAGTAAACAAGAGATTGACATTATCCATATCCCAAACTTTTATTGCATGGTCGTCACCAACTGCCAGATACTTATTTCTGGTTGTGTCAAATTGAACAACACCAAAAGATTGTTTTTGAAATCCTTGGTAATTCCTCTTTATTGTGCCTTCATTTTCATTCCATTCAACAACATGAGATTCTCCATCTTTGCTTGTCCCACATGAAAACAGCCTGCAGTGTGTTTAAGTTTGAATGTTCAGGCTGCCAACAAGAGACATAGATTGCAGAAACATTTGAGCAGGAAAAAAAGACCAACCTTTTACCATCTGCACTATAAACCATTGTTGTGCATGAGAGGCTGGGAGCCTCATAATTAACCCTTGGCCCATCTACTTCGTATAACCATGCTTTTATTTGTCCATCTACTGATGTCGAAAAGAAAAACTGGACATAGAACCATAGGGAGAGTATTAAGCAAACAGAGGGTAAATCATCCATGGAAAGCAAATAAAGAAGGACAAATCGGCCAAAAGAAGTTATCAAGTGAGGTCCTCACATGGATATCTTCTTTGCTATGAGGGCACACAGAATGAACAGGAGCCTCATGACCTTCAAAAGTATACAACTTTGATCCAGTAGCCGCATCCCAGACCTGTATATCACAACAATCGTAAAAATGTTTCAGAAATCCTATATAAGTTTCATGTTTTCTACAGCTAACTATATAACCACTGTTTGGTAATCCCACCTTGATGGCCTTGTCATCACCGCAGGTTATGACACAGAGTTGCTTTCTTAGGTTGCAGAACGCCAGATCATTTACACTACCAACATGAGCTTCGATCTAGAAATTGAATAGCATTAGAAAAGAAAGTTACAATCTTAAGTCTCGAAGTGGTATAGAAAAATTAGAGTAAAAGCTAGGCACCTACCTCTTTATGTTGACGAACATCATCGCCACCAAGATATCCATATAACTGCATCATGTGTTTAGAGTATGCAACTCCTGTTTGAAAGACACGATGCTGTTTAATATAAGACAGAAAAGGTTATCCTCCTAACCTATATATTCAGACTTACCAAATAGAGAACCATCAGGGCTCCATAGTACATGCTTAACTGAGACACTTGGATCCTTGACTAAAGTTGCCTGAATTTCATAAAATTAAAACCGGTTTAAAAGTCAGATGATTCCAGTGGCATAAACCGTGATCTGGATTTGTATTTCAGAAAATGGATCATACCTTTAATATCATTGAACTTGCCCCCATATCCCATGGCTGAAAGCTTCTTGATACCAACTTCTCTCTAGAACTGACTTCCCAGATACTTATATCCCCCACATTAGTTCCAACTGGTACAGAAAACAACTCGTCAGCTTACAGCTTATATAAAGAAAAATCCATGAAAGGAAATCTTACAGAAACCAACCAAGAAGTATAGTTTGTTGGAGAGGATGAAAATCCACACTAGTTGCAACTGAGCCCTGATTCAGTATCCGAGCTACAGCCTTGGGAAAGTCATCTACTGCATTGAATGCTGGACTTAGAACATGGCCCGGATTAGTCCCTGGCATTGTAACCTACAGAGTGCATAAAGAAATCAGCTCCAAATTCCAAAATGTATGATCATCATGCAGTAGGACTTAAGCTTACCCTGTCTGAAACCCCAGGGAACCGCGTTCTGAATAAATCTTCAGGATTTGCTGGACCAGTCGAAAATGAAGCTATATCACAGTAAAAATATTATTAGAGGTGAAAAATCAATGATTGATCATGATCCAAAAGGCACAATAAGATATGTGAAAACTACCTGGATTTGCTTGAATTCCAAAACCAATACCTCCTGCTGAAGCCGCTAACTGATTGACACTGGGCGGGATAGGCATCCATGTTGACAAAGGAGGTTGAATTGGTATAGGTGCAGTGGCGGGCTGAAAGGACTGGCAGGAAATGTAAAACAATAAGCAACATTGATTGAACATGTAAAACACTCCAAAGCAATTAAGCATCAAGTCATGAGTGTACCCCATTGACACAGACAGAATTGAAGCCATCAGCTCTCTGTACTGCACCTCTCTGCAGAGCCTGACCATGTGCTGCTATGTGAGCAAACGGATCGTTGGAATGTCTGCTATGACAAGTGTGATCCACAAATAAGGTTTTTATTTCCGGATTTTGTTTAGGATTTAGACAAAGGCAATGCTGCCAATTTAAGCTGTCACATGGATTCTAAAATCAGTTCTTGCAACATAAAGAAGAGCATTACTGTCAAAGATTGAAAAAAAAAAATGAACTAATAATCTGATATATACAAGAACCTTTATATGATCCCATTATAAAATTCAAACTGAATAAAGGATCAACCTTTGGTTAATGAGCGTCCGTAGCCTTGAACTTCTCAAGTTGGGAAACGTTAATTTGTCACGGAAAAGAGGGTTGGCCTCGACAAGCTTCTTAAGTTCTTGGGCCATAATTGCTCTTGCAGTCCTTACATCTGCATAAGCAGAGAGCTGAGCATTGTCTCTGCATAATTAACCCCAATCAAATTCACCATTCTGGTTAGGAAAAACACTACAAGCAACTTGAATCTCAAAAAAACAATCGTCCATAACACATACCTAAAATTGTTCAAGGTGAGCAGCTGAGTGATTTCCTTGTACAACTCATCATTAAAACCTGCAAAGACTTTCAAATCCTTCACTAGGATATCTACTGCGGCAGCTCTATCTTGTCTGATTAATTTGAGTTGATTAAATTAGACACAATGATATACCAAAGTAGACAAAGGGAAAAATACTAATGAATCAAATTCAAGTGATTACCTGTCTAGGGCCTCTAAATACTTCTGCTTACGAATTTCGAAGAATATCTTCATGGAATAGCGGTTGTCATCCAGTTTAGTGAACCCGGAAAGATACTTCTCAACTTCAACCCAATTTCCTTCCAGTAATAATTCCTCGAAATTCTTCAAGTCGAAGTAGTATCCTGATTCTTGCTGAAGCCTATTAGGAGATTCAAAAATATAAGAACCTAAATTCTACAGAAAAAGCCTTGAGCTACATAACAAATCCAAAAATAAAGACAAGGGAGTTGGCCTGGTAATTACTTATGAAGCGTTTCTTTCCACTTTTCCTCGTCAAGGAATTGCATGATCAAAAAGGCCAGGTCTTTACTCAGTGTTAACGATGATGACGCCATTAGAACAGCTTAATATATTCAACCTGCATCAATTTGAACAATGTGAACAATAACACCAAAAACAAAGATTGAGAAGAAAACACACACAAATTCTCGCATCAAAAAGAAAAAAGAAAGAACATGCAAACAACTGAAGGGTCTGTTTGCTTCCAAACACCACAATTGATCAAGCAAGAAAGGGAAGAAGACAAAAACAAAAAAAAACAAAAAAAAGGAGACAAAAAAAAAACTAGTTAAGGTTCAGGGTAGATTATTTATCAGAACAAACAGGGCCTTAAAGACTTTTGTCTTTCCATGAAATTGATATTTCATTGAAAGACACAGTGATTCACATCAATAAAAACATGCACCGAAAATCAACAAAACCAAAAAAAATCAAAAGTCTGGTCAACAAAACGAAATTACATCTTTCTGGAAATCAAATTGGAAACAAACACAGTGGTCTATGATCATCTTCAAGAACGAGTTTTCATAAAAACGTCCTAAATTTCAACAAAAACAGAGGTCCATGGAGTAAGAGTCTGAGAAATTTAGAGTTCTAAGAGATCAAGGAACAGTACAGTTGAAATAGCCCAGAAAGATTTTGGACGAGGGGGTATGAAGACGAAGGTGGGTTTGGGAAAGCACGCGGAACTGAAGCAAAAGCTGAAGCCTTTTTTACAAAGGTAAAGGCTAAAGCACACAAGAAGATTACCTGCAGAAACAGAGAAGAACAGAGGAGCAAAGTGATGGAACAGACCACACTGGACCTCTTCGCTTTCTCCGAGTCTCAGAGCTCTGTTCTATTAAATAGACTTGAGGGAGTTGTTGAGCAGGAGGGGGTTTTTATAGTGAGGTTCAGCACCTACGGGGTATAAGTGAGTTGCTTATCGTGATAAGTTCGTTGGCTTATTGATAAGTTGAGTAATATGAGACAAACATTTGTGTGTCCACCTAGGAAAGCTTTGGACCATACAACTGTCTCGCCTTTTTCAAAAGAAGACAGTGACGGTTGCGAGGCGTTTATTACTTCCCGTTCTCACATGGAGAGCGTGGTGGTCACTCTCTCCTCTTAAGCTTGCAAGCTAAGATTTAATTGTTTTTTGAGGATTCGTTTGGGGTTTCATAAATTGAATTTACTTCAACCTATGGCTCAATTATCCCAATGTTGTAATATATTCAAAAATGGAAAATGGTTTGGTGGAAAACGGAATTGTGGTTCATGCATTTCGTTCAACATCACAACACAAATTACGGTCACATATACAAATATAAGATTTCAATAAATATACGTTTTAAGTATTGGTTTCAACCATGTCCAGATTACTATATATGTGTTGCAGACCAATATTGTAAATTAATTCAAGAAAAGCTTTTTGTGGAAATGGTTGGTAGAGAGAAGTGGGACCATCTTGTACGTTTCTAATAATATTACTGTTCAATAGCACACATTATCAAATAGGTAAACTTTTAGAAATTTGTTTATGGTCAAATGTGAAAATTATAACGTATGGCCAAATTGCAATTTATTGCTATTGTGGACCCAATATATAAAATAAATTCTAAGAGATTTTACATTTGAAATAGTTGGTATTGAAAAATGAGGTCATCGCTTACGTTTTTATTAATATTACCATTCAACAGTATAACGTCAGATTCAGCTTCCCTATACATATTGTTTGAAGCAGTGTTAGCTGTCAAAGTTACCGCTAGCCTGAACACCTGGAATACATGCACTACTGAAGATGTTATTGGGAAAAGATACGACTCCTGAGAATCATTTTTCTTTTTCTTTTTCTTCTTCTTTTTTCACAACAAGTGCCAGTACCCATTTGTGTTAGCACGCACAAATGTAAAGCATGCATCGGTGAAGTTGCTATGATGAAAACGGTTACGAAACTTAGAAAGTATCAATAATTTGTTTTGTATAGTAGGTGTTGACTCAAATGTTACTATTAGCTTGTACACGATGAGATTACGAGAAAAGTTTCTAAAACTTAATTAAGAAGCATCAATAACCTGCATCAGGGTCTTAATACAAATAATACCCAAAATTTACTATTAGTTTATACTTATGGAAATCATGCATTAGTGAATGTGCTTTCAAAAGAGATTATGAAACTCATGAGATATCAATGTAATGCTTTGTATAATATGCGTGGATGCTCAAGGGCTACTATTAGCTTACATATAAAGGCATGTATCGGCAAAGTTCCTCTTGTGAAGAGAGGTTATGAAACTCAAGAAACATTAAACAACATTCTATATAGTTATTTCATAATTCATAAAGAGCCAGAGTTGTGTCACTTGTGTGTATATAAAAAAAGATCGATTATTAAATTGTTCAACTTGTTATATGTTATTAGCTAAACAACCAATAACTATATTGCTCCTTTTTATATACAAATATTAAAGTGTATGTATGTGGACTAATGTGCATTTTGTTAGACATTAAACGTACAAGTTTTATTTGTTTTATTTTCGTTGCATAACTCTTTGTTGCTTGCAAAGTCTCGATTCATTCTCAAAGCACAACTAGAGTAACATTTGTTGCTTAAAATCTAATTGGGTTTGGCCTCATTTCCTCAGTTGAAACTTGAAAGACCATTCTCAAAAAGAAAAAGAAAAAAAAGAAACTTGAAAGTAATTACAGATGGACGTGATTGACACGCACTGTAAGGAGAGTAGGTTTTCATAGAAAGGTCTCCTGGGTCAGTGCATACATGACTCTATCTGACGTACGGACAAAAAAGAAGCCTATAGTGCTCAAAATGTCTGACAGTGGGATTTAGTAATTACGAATTATTGGCTTTTTTATGCTGCAGGTTTTGTAAATTATTCGATTAACTTGACATCGAAAAAAATATATTATTCAATTAACTTGGTAAACTTCTTTAATCTCTCTCTTTTTTTGGCTTTTTTGGTTCTGCAAAAAAGACTATGAATTTGGGAAATTGAGGAAGATTCGGTTAGCACTCTATCGGAGGACTCGATTGGTACTGCACCGGAGGATATGACGGTGGAAGCGGTTGAAGACGCCGAAGCTACTCCTTCTACGTAGGGTAGTAACAGTTCTTTGGAATAATAGGTTAGGGTTGGAGGTTCCAACTCTTTCTGTCATTTGCTAGTTTCTCAGGTTTTCTGGTTCTTAGTTTTAAGTACTTTCATGATAGTTTCGATAGGATGCTCTAGAGCACCCTTGCATGACATTCATTTTTATGCCCTTACGGGCATGTCATGTTGTAATTATCATTTCTTTTTGGTTTATTAAAAGCTTAACGTCCATTCTATCAAAAAAAAAAAAACTTGGTAAACTTCTTTAATCTCTCTCCTTTTTCTTAACCATAGTTCTATGTTAAAGATTCCATAACCAAAGATCTATGTCAAGTTAGGATTAAGTTAGGGCGATTGTACGGTAAATATTTTATAACCAAAAGATTTATGTCAAGTTAGGATTAAGAAATACTCAATAGAACCGTCATAGTGTGGCGCACTCAAATGATTGGCCAAATTTAACCGAATGAGCTTTACTTCGACAAACAATACAAATGCATGATGTATCAAGAAGAAAAAGGTCCTTTAATTAACGACATCAATTTAAAAGTCGGCTTTTCTATATGCTAGGGTTTTCTATCTATGAGGGAAACTGGTTGAAGAGCTTGCGCATGGTTAAAACAAATTGAGAACGTTTTGGGGCGCTTTGTGCGGTGTGAATAGACTGCGTTGCAACATAAAGGTATTGCGCAAATAATTCGAATTGTTCATTACGTACCTCGTCATATCTTGGATCACCATATGTTTTCAATTGAGGTGGCGGTGGAATTGGAGTTGTGGTAAGAGAAATGTCATGGCCTTTGTAAGGGGCGTGGTTCTTTTTGTCAGGGTTTGGGAAC
The DNA here is from genome assembly GCA_010134655.1 of Fragaria nilgerrensis. NCBI lineage: Eukaryota > Viridiplantae > Streptophyta > Magnoliopsida > Rosales > Rosaceae > Fragaria > Fragaria nilgerrensis. Next base: position 26,880,549 of record CM020978.1, on the reverse strand, counting down.
CTACGATGGGGCCTTGAATGTGTTGGTTCTTTCAGTCTGTCTTCATTACGTACCTCGTCATATCTTGAACCAACCATGTCGGGATCAGAGGTGCGCTACAGAGGTCTCAGCTTCTAAGGGGTTTCTCGGCGGGAAAACCTAATTACGAATTAACACCAATTGTGTGGCCAAACCAAGCAAGATGCTTGTACCATACAACATGCTCAAAACTGATTTGGGGCTTCATTAAAGTTTGATCCTATTTGGGTGAAGAGTTGACTCAACCATGTGCTTCAAGCTGGAATCTGGCTCTTATGTTATAGTTTATGGCAACATATGCTTGATTTTTAAGAAACTAGCCATATTTAAAAAAAAAAAAATATAGAAGAAACCAGCCATAAGTCATAATATATTTTTCTTTTTTTTATAAGTAAGGTCACTATATAGTTGGTCTATATCCAATGTAACGTTGTAGTGTCTTTCACCACAAAGTTTTGTTTTATCCATTACGAGGTAACAGTTGGATATTCAATGATGATCTTGGCATGAGTATGTAGTGAAATGAAATGATCATTTGAATGAAAAGAATAAAAATTTCATTGATGCATAAGCACAAGAAAATAGGCCTACACTCCAAACTGAGCCCACAAGTCGACACCAACAGCCTAATTCGATACCCATCAAACTATGTGCCATATTAGGGCTACTGGGCCCATAGCCCAGTCTACTTTATATCGATCAAATTTATTACTAGATTTACATGTACTGCTCTTTCTTTCTTTTCAGACCACTAGAAATCTCTCTTGAATCAATAAAATTTAGAAGTTATTGAAAGCGAATAAAAAGTTAAAAATCTGACCAAATTTGTTATAAAATGTGAAACTGTTTAATGGTTTGATTCTCTTTTGCATATTCCTAAAGCGGACGATGTCCAAAAAGACCAGATTTTCATGAAAAATGCCAGATATCTAACCATGTATATGTGGATGCTGTAAATCTGTAATTAAGTATCCTGGATACGATTTTGAACAAAATAAAACCACTTTTCAAATCGAAACCATTTGCTGTTAAACACCTCACCAACCCCCAACTACACTCGCCACAAGGGTGAATGCGTCACTATATAAAAACGAGTCAATGTTACTCTGTAATCGAACCCACACAAACTACCATGGACTCTACAATGTCCGTTTCTTTTTCTTTATAAATTATTATTTTTATAATTAGAATAAGAAAAAAGTACACCTTTTTACATGTTATTGTAATTAATTACATTTCCAACCAAAAAACAATTGGAATTTAATTCATACATTCATAGCTTGTAATGTAGGATGGGATGAGTTCATAGCTTGTAATGTAGGATAATATAGTTTGTAATGTAGGATGAATTTATAGTTTGGAATGTAGGATGAATTCGTATTTGTGATGTACGTAGCTAGGATGATATAATTTGTACTTTCTAATGTAGAATGAATTTACATATATTCTAAAATATAGCCATGCCTCAGTTATTCATTGTAATCTCGAACCTTGTAGGGTGGGATTACTAATGCCAGTGGAAAGAGATTGAGTTCGAGAGCGACACAACCTTAGTGTTAGCGGCATTGCATAATGGACATGGAAGTTGTACCCATTAGGTGAGCCGAATCGTAGATGGTTGTATGAGTTTTACATGATCTCTTGATTACAGTAGAATTCATCACATCCATCGCGAAGAAAATAGTGTTACAAATATGTTATCACACTTTGTTAGTAGATGTCATGTTATTGATCTTATTTTAAATGAGGTACCGACATGCGCGTATTCAGAATGTCGTGTATGAGAAGGATTGTGTAACATTTGATTTGATCAGTTCGGGCACAACGTCCCTTCTAATTGGACAACGTATTACTTAATTACGTAATAAAATGTTACAATTTCCTCAAAAGAAAAAAAAAATATATATATATAGCCCATGCCTGTGATGTCTTACCTCTCGTGGCCCAACGTTCTTTACCCTATCAAGCAACCTACAGTCCTACAGAGTCGTTTATTTGAACCGTGCTTTCCTTAGTTCTTCAACTACCTAGCTAGTTTGCCATGTGTCTTAAGTTAAAGTTATTAGTGACTTCAACAAACTCATATAAATTATTAGCCAATCGACAGTTAATTACTTGTAACGATTACAAATCCTCATAAGTATCTTTTAAATTTATTGAACTTGTGATAATAAATGACGATGTGTTATATCATGATTTTTAATCTTTTCACGCGCCTCCTAAGCGTAAACATGACGTGACACATGCAAGAGTGATTAAATACACAAACTCGATGATTAAGCAAAGGTACTCGTACATTTCTCATAAATCTCAACTATTCAAATTTTAAGAAAAATCTTCCAAACTGTTGTAAAATAAAGAAAAAAAAGAGAAGACACAAAGAGAATAGTTGCGATAAGGTATAAGTCTACTCATTCATTCTTATTAGCCTCTTTATATAGAGGTAGAGTTTACATCAGAGTATATAACTAATGAGTAATTACGTGGACAACCACATAGATTATAATATTTATAACACTCCCCCATGGATGTCCACCAATGAATGATGAAATTAGATGCGCATAATGTTGTCTCGTTAAAAACCTTGTCAGGTAAGAAAAATCAGTGGGAGAAAAATAACCCTGGTCGAAGGAGAAAAAGAGTACAACGCGTATATGTCTTAGGTAGCATACTTCTAGATGCTCCCCTTAATGAGAATCTCCCCCTGAACGTTACAAGCTTCATGCGCTGTAAATAACGGTTTGATTTGTCCATCACTAAAGTGAGACCATGTGTGCTTTGCATATAGGGGCTCATCATGAAATTTCAAACCTGCAAAGTTAAAGTAATAACAACAACTAGAGCTAGACGATTATAAATAGGTCTTACCTCATTAAGTCGTATGACTAAATTCATACACTAAGTAATGGCTAAACAAGATAAGCAATTGATATTAAAACATTGAAATATTTCATGGCGTATCTAGCCATACACATTAATTATCTTTGTGTAGTGATACGTCTTATATAAGCTCTTCAGGAGCTCTGAGTAATTCGTAACTTCCCAAGAGTTAGAATATGTAGCAACATAATGATCATAATTCGAATTCGATTGTGTAGTCCGATCATAGTACTCATTGAGGCAATTTCGATCATGTTAGCTATAACGGAATGAGTATATATGAGCTAACTTTAGACTATTTGATTCCATGAAGTAGCTTTAGGCTCTCTCAAGTATTCATGGATTGAATTACATTAGAATCACTTATATACTTGAATCCTTTAAGGATTTGACAAGCGATACGCTTGTAATGACACTTCACTTCTGGGAATTTGATATATCAATATGTCTTTAAAGGCTCTTGTAATATACGATGACAACATGTCATAAGTCTCTCGTTCATGTAACAGTTACATGTAACACTGTACTTATAGAAAAGTATCATTCGTATAAGGGCAGATTAATAATCACATGTCTTTTATAGACATTAAATCATAGTGATTTACTTCCGTTGTGGTAAATACCCTTTTGTATCTATAGGGTTAAAGGTCAAAGTATCTCATCATGTTTCAAATATTTAGTTTCATTGGAATTGCCTCTTTCCAATTTGGCCAATAATATGCTTTGTCGACATGCATAATGAAATGTGGAATAACATCGATTAATGCAGTCCTTAGTGGTCTGTGGTAGCTACCATTTGTAAATTGTCATAGATGATCATCATTCATAGATCACACACATTCTTATATGCATGCATTTTTGATATTAGGTACCCATGCCACTTCTGAGGCAAATATTGTCACTTCTAGGACAAATATTATCTAGCGAATATGAATCTTTTACTTGTAATATCATGTAGACCATTAGAGGACCTGTATAATCTTTCATTTTCAGGAGCTTAAAACTTTAGTGGATACATTCCACTCAAATTCACGTCGTTATTCAAATGACAGTAGTCTTATTCTCTCCCTAACGGCGGGAAGACTATCTTATTTTGACCATAAACATGTATTGCGTCTAAAGATCTATCACTTTCTTTCAGTGAGATGTTCATTGGCTGGTGGCGAACCTAAACCAAGTATGAGGTCAAAAACATTATATTCATTAATATCAACCAAGATATCATTCTCTAATGGCGTACATACAACATTTGTATGTGTAGCCGTATTAGGAACTCTAACATTGTATCATGACATTCTCTTCAGGAGAACCATGTCACTTGGATACATGTGTATCCCACAAATCAAATGGGGTCTATATTGTTTATGTCAATATGGTTGCTCTTAGGCACTTTAACCCAAGCAAATGCTTATGCATTTAACATATATTTTTGTCAAGATCTTTTATCAACTCATTTGCTGAGATATTTCTCAAAACCAAAATAAGATGGTGGATGGACAACTCACACCAATTTACATTGTTCTTCAGGAACAATCTTTCTCCCCCTCAATACAAGAGGAGTGTCTCATTGAGGTGGCAACGTAATTGCAAAGAGTATACTCGTACTCGTGCATCATAAATTTAGACCAATTGTTAGATATCGCTTATCTATATTGATGCCAATATGACTCCCCCTCAAAACTCCAGGTTTGAGGTTGGCAACATTAAAATTTCAAGATAAATTGTCTAAATATATATACTCGAAACTTAAGGCTCAAGTCTGCACGGTTAGAACTTGAAGTTCTTAGGTGGAGTGAACATTTGGGTCACACTAATTTGTATTTTGTACTTGAATTTTTACTATTAGAACTTCAAGTTCTATAGTACAATATTGAAACTTCTGGTTCAATATTACATGCATTCAAAATTCATATCTTCGACATATAGGGTTGTTGGCCCGTATAAATAACAATAAAATTTAAACAATATGTAACGTAATGTAAGTGCATAATAAAATAAAGAAATAACTGTAAAGAGCAAAAAGTGAATAAAATGTACACATGAAACTTCTGGTTTCATGAATGAATAAAATACACAGATCTTCAGGTCTGTTTAACTTTATCTGTCACATCCCGACCCGTAAAATTTTATCTTATTTACTAGCTTGATTATAATAAGAATTTTTACCGTCTCCGACATTGAGATATAGTTTAATTGGTCCCTAGAGGGGTTTTGGGGACGATTATTTTGGATGAGTTTTGAATAGGTTTGTGAATTTCCGAAGTTTGGTATTTTGGCGGTTAAATAATGTAAAATCCGGCCGTAGGATTTAAGTCAATTTCTGGGAAAGGTTGTATTTACGGCTGCCGAGTATGGTATTAAAGTTTGGGTCATTCCGATTTAAGAATATCGAAGTTAGGCAATGATGAACGTGGTTATGGCTCTCGGTTAATTTTGCCTATTTTGTATAAATATTGGATTTTTAGTGGGAAATTAATTATATATTTGGAACAGGACGTGAGGAGGCCCGAGCAGAAGAAGCTTCGGAGCGTCATCAGGCTTAGGCCTAATTTGTGAGTGGACCTTTGTTTTAATTAAAAAGCATGCGATGAATGATTTTATTGATCATTTATTTCTTCTGACGAGACTTATTGATTTCTTGGCTATTTGACAATTTTTCCTCCTTTGGAGAGATCCCGAAAATGAGATTTTCGGTGGATATACATATTTTGGATGTTTATGAGGATAGTATGTATATAAATAAATGCTAGCTAACTATACGTGCTTTTCCACCATACTGAGGTAAAATTTCATTATGGTGCGACGTGAGCGTTAGACGCAATCGTCGTAGCCCTATATAAATATAATATTTATATAGGGGATATGCGCGTATATATATATACACCGTCTTTTCGGTCATAATGAGGAAAAATATCATTATGGCGCAACGTGAGCGTTAGACGCCAGCGTTGTAGTCTTGTATGAATTTCTATTTTTCTAATTGTTTCTAGGATTCATACAAGGAGTCTAACGAGTGTAAATACATACGAATATATGTTTATATATAGTTTAGCCTGAGAGGCTCCATTTTTATTTGAGTTTGTGACTAGCCAGTGTTAGTCGTGAAATTGCCAGTTTATAAGTTGAACACTTTTAAGCTGCCGCATGCAGTATATTTTTCTATGAAATTAAAATGGGAATGCATAAATATTTTGTTATTAAATTATTTTTGTCCACTCACTCTAATGTTATTAAATGTCTTCCCCTGGGCCCTTCGTTTTAAAATGCCAATTCTGCAGAGTTCGGATTGGATCTAGTAGGAGACGAGGCATAGTCACCCGTATTTCCACCACCTTTCATCAGTAGGTTACCTGTTTAACTACATGTGTTTTCTTACTTCCGCGAGTGTCTAGTAACTCTGAATACTTGGGTTTAATGTTTATATTTTTGGTTGTGGGTGAAGGCTTGTTGATATTTTAAAATATTTGACGGAGGATGTATAGTATCTTAGATAATGTTTATTATCTTGTTGGTGGTGTTTGTTTTTGGGGAGCACGAAGGCTCTAGAAGTTAAGGTTGGATTTGGAACTTTTAGAAGTGTTTGCAGGTTTCTATTGGAATGGTTGTCCATTTCCAAGGGAGGTTGTACCAAATTTTGCGGTAAATCTTTCCTTGGAGGTGGTCCCCGCACGATTTACTCCGGGTTCAGGGTGAAATTCGGGGCGGGTCGTGTCATTATCAAATATGATATTCTTGATTTCTCGATCTCTTCTAGTTACACAAGAACATATAGTATCAAAATAATATGAGGAACTTCCAGCCCTTGGGATCACAAGATGTGATATTGATCATTGTATAACTCATTAGGAACTTCTGGTCCTTATTAATTTCATAAGCATTGAGAAGAAGCTTTCATGTCGCAATTCTATTATATTACTTTTGAGGAACTTCAGGCCTCTATGATTCGAACAAGAAACTTTAGGTCTCGATCTATGAACACAAAATTCACAAATAGATGTAAACATGTGGTTACTCTTAATACATACAAATTGCATTATATTGTGAATTTGTACAAACCGAATCCAAATTGATCATCAAAATTCACATTGTCATGAGAGGAAGGAACCTCATCAGTACGATCACTAAATTAATTTTGGAAGGCTTCCATCCCTCTTATAAAATTACATACTGATGATTAGAAGCAGGTGAGTCATATACTCAGTTGTATTGCTCCAAGGATCTTCTAGCCCTCACAAAATGCATAGGTACTGAGGACATCATGTATATTCATAATTATTGAGGAACTCATGGCCCTCATATAATTGAATCAACAAATATGATGTATAGATTGTAATCAAACTTCCAGAACGATCAGAAAGAAAAACGTACCTTAATTTCATTGTGTCATGAGAGATTTGCAATTAAAAGTCTCCAAATAGTAAGAAGATATCTTGATTAAGAGTATGCACTATTGCCGTAGAAAAAAAAAAGATTCCTTCAACGTGGAACTAAAATCTTGGCAAGATTATATGATAGGTTATGTTTCAAAATGAATGAACAAGCCAGAAAAAATGGATGTAACGTAATAAATTAACATGAATTAAAGGCATTACACATGACAATAAACAAAATCCTAATCGTATTAGATACCAAAGGAATGATGATCATGATCATGTGGGTAACAGACAAAATGAAAATCTTGATGCCGATCATATTGATAGAACAATCAACATCATGAATTAAAAGAATAAACTAGCAAATTAAATCATAACTAGCAAATTAAAATAAATAGCAAATTAAATCATACTCATAGATCAAGAACACGGTGAAAAACAACATTTAAGTTGAACCGTATGATTTTCAGATCATCATAGAGTCTAGAAACAAAAGAAAATTGTGTGATGGTGCAAATGTGAACGACAAAGAAACAATTTTGGATTTTCTAAGATTTGATCGTTATCAACTCAAAGGTAGATTCGTGCTGATAACGTGTTGTAAAGTAAAGAAAACAAAGAGAATAGTTAGGAGGAGGTAGAAGTCTACTCATTCATTCTCATTAGCCTCTTTATATAGAGGTAGGGTTTACATCAGAGTATATAACTAATGAGTAATTACGTGGATAACCACATAGATTATAATATTTATAACACAAACTTCAAATTCCTCAGTAAAATTTCATGTTTCGTATATAAGTCACTAAGAATTTAACAAACAAATATCCACTTCAATGGTTAGGATATTTTACCCTGCTTATCTTCTGTATGTAAAGATGTTGAAATTTTTGAATTTTTTTTGTTAACACAATGCACTACTCACATGTCTTTTGTACTACTTTTTACAACGCACAATATACATCTTGTGTAACTTTGATGTTCAATCTAGTGGTTATCAAGTGAAGGTGCATGAGAAGAGAATGATAACGCTTGCACTATAGTCCCGCATAATTTCCCATTATGCAGAGCGCGTGTGTCCACAAGCGCCCATGATGATTCTGTGGGTGTAATTTTCCCTTTGGTCACGAGAAACCCTCGGCCGTCAGTCCTATAAATTCATCGATCGTTTGCCGAACCATTTCATACATCGAACGAGTAGCTGAAATTCCTGAAAATAGACCCAAGCAATTTCATATCAGTGTTGGAGCCACTGAGAGACTCCCCAGTCCAACCTTTCCTTTTGCTTTGTTCGTTACTTATTACAATCTCCTATCAGAAATGGCTTCAGGTGAAAGTACGTACAAGTCATATACTCAGCTGGTTTTGCGATTTCCATTTCTGAATTCTCAAAAGCTATCTGTAATATGTTTCTGCTCATGTAGATCTAGAAATAAACTTGACTTGGACATGCTGGTCAGAGTAAAGTTGAATAGACCTCAGATTTTCTTACAATGCTAAAATGGATTCAAAACGTTAAAAAGGAAATTTGAAATTAGGAAGGAATTTGTTTTCGCCACTTTAATTATTTAAATGTAGCCAATATCATACAAATTGCATCCCATATATGACAAGAAATCATGAATGTATTTCATTCTCTTTCTGTTCATCCACGTACGAATGACATCAAATTCAACTGGATTTTGTTGTCACACACATGAGCCATATGCGTAGTAATAAACGGTAATATATCTCTTTCTTCCCCCAGTGCATGTAAAACTTCGCAGATAAAGTTTGTCTGTTTGTATCATATAATGAAGTTCACAGTTCATCGTTATTGAAAATTACCAACTAAGAGTTAATTATTTTGTATAACGTAAAATTCTGGAGGCATCAGATTCAAATATTTTCAAATACCTGCTGTGCCAGAGCGGCTTTCAAATAATGTCAGTTATCTTGCAAGAAGAGACCCTTAATTGAGTTCATACATGAACCCAGTCAAACAAATTGAATAAGAGCACAATGACACCCAGAATGAGAGACCCTTCAATTGCGTTTTACTTTGTTTCCTAATGTTCTTATGCTGTTAGACTCTCGCGCGTGCGGCGTACACTCTTCCCTTTTCTTCTCTTTTATTTTAACCATTTCTCTTGGTGAAAATGAAAATAAAATGTTACTGTTATGATTTGGAGGGTTGCATACATACTAAAATTTGACAACAAACCTGATAATTTTGGTCCTAGTATATCCGAGGTACTAATGGTTGACTATGAAATTTTATTATCTAGCTAGACCTGCTTTCAGACCAAAAGTTAGACCTGCTTATTTAGAGTTCAACTTGATTGTTCTCGCGTAGTATTTACCGTGAATGTTCTCGACATGATGATCTTCGTTTTAGGTTTAGAATTTTACTAGTTAATTTAGAGCATTTACGTCGTCTTCAATCATTGACGCATTGTCTTTTTATATAAAGATAAAACATTAATGGAAAGACGACTGGTATTTATGATTATTACTTATAATTTGATTAGTAGTTGAAGTACGTTGTTGGTCGGTAGGATAAAAAGTAAGTGCAATATATAAAAAGACGATGCGTCAATGATTGAAGATAAAGTAAATGCTTCAAAAAAAAAGTAAATGATACTTTAGTACTAATTTAAGCTTCTTTTTGCCTATTTAAAGTTTTTTTTTTAAAAATGTGCCCACTTCAATATAAGGTGTGTGAAATGTGTCTTATTGGACAAAACTTTTCTAATGGGCCCATTTTTAATAGTTTTTTTCTGTCCAAAATACCCTCACCCACCGTGGACTATATATACCAGACGAGATCCATTTTTCAAATTTTTGTTTTGAGAGAGAGAAAGTTTACGATCGGAGAGAGAGAGAGAGAGAGAGCGATCTCGCGCTCAGAGAGGACCGACGGCGTTGTTTCAGACGGCGATTTCGATCCAATTTCCGTCGCGGTTTTCCGGCGGCAGCATAATATCTCTTCCCATAGCAGAATTACGTAGTAAATGGAGCTAGATCGGGCTTTGTTTGCTTTGCGGTTCCTCGGTTTCCTATATCTCTTAATCTCTTCAATTCCTCTTTTCTTTATGTTTTTAGTTGAATTATAGGTCTTTCTTGAATGCGCTTCGTTTGCATGTTGTTTCGAAAATTTCTGGATTTTTTGGACTTGTTACTGGGGGTAGTAATGTTTGCGATCTATGTCTTATTGTTGTTTTTAATGTTTTTGCTGTGCTTTTTTTTTTGTACTTCTAGCATATTATTTATGTTTTTCAGTGTTTTTTGTAGAAATTATTATTTACTGTGGGGTAGTAATATTATATCTGTGTGTTTTTGTTTTTAATTGTGGTTAGTTGTTGTTTTCATTGCTTACTTTTTTTACTTATAGCATATTACTTATGTTTTTCAATCTGTTTTTGTAGAAATTGACATTTACTGGGGGTAGTAACTTATGGACCTGTGTGTTTTTGTTTTTTTTTTTGCAGGAGCACTGTTGGTTCTTTGTGTTCAATTTGTTTTTTCTTGGCAATGGCTTTGTCCTTCTCCTCAATGAGCTCATGAATTATTCAGACCTTATTCAATCCATCCGAAAATGATTTAAGTTTTCGTCCAATGATTCTTTTCACCTTGAGTATTCATCGCTGCTTGTTCTGTCATCTATTTAGATAATGAATCTGATTTTAAGATGCTCTTCTGCTGTGCAAAAATTTATCATATGGATAATGTAGTAGTGACATTAGTCAAGGATGTCGGGAAAAGTTGTTCATCAACTAGTGTAGTGGTTGATGATTGTGCTGAGATGATAGATGAGAATGACTATCTAGGTGATGCTTTTAAGGATGGACCTCAGAAGTTTTTTTTGTCAGATGAATGGGGTTCATATTTGTCACATGTTGGGAAGTTGAGAGCATTTGAGAGCAGACTTTAGAGATAAACTGAGGAAGTTTGCTGTTCAAAGTGGTTTCCATTATGTGCTATCTAGGAATGATTCAATTTATGTTAATGCTGTTTGTGCAAATCGTGATGTTGACCACTGTGGCTGGGAAGTCTTGGATCTGTTGCTTCTATTAATCAGTGCTTTTACATTACGCGGTTTAATAATGTTCATACATGCAGAGGTATGATAAGGAATCGTTCTCATCGGCAATTAGGGTCTAAAATTGTTAGGACCTGCATTGAGTCTACTGTTGTCTGAATCTTGGTTTGAAGCCCCGTGAGATCATGAGCAATTTCAAGTCCACTTATGGTTATGAAATTAGTTATAAGGTTGCTTCAAGAGCAAAAAAAAGGTGTGTGGAAAAGATGTATGGCTCGGAATGTGATTCGTTTTCTATGTTAAGCTGGTTTAGGGAAGCTGTGTTGAAGACTAATTCGGGTTCTTCAGTTGTTCTTAAAGTTGATGAGAGTACCGAGAGGTTTAAAAGGGTTTTTGTAGCTTATGCCGGCCAAATTCAGGGTTTCAAGTTCAGCCTACCTGTTTTATATATTTGATGGTGCCTTTGGAAAGAGCAAATACAAGGGGCAGATTCTTGCTGCAACCGGAAGAAATGGAAAAAAAGGTACCTCCTGTTATTTTACTACCCCTAGTAATTGTTAGTAATTTTTTCATGTTTTTAGTTGTACATGTTATGTCTTTGGAGCGGAACGCTCCCGTTAGCGATGCAGCGGCATGCTGCTTTTTATGTTTCTTCTCTTTTGTTAGCCTTTCGTTTTGGAGCGGAACGCTAGCCCTAGTAATTTTGAAAATCTTCATGCTTCTTCTTTTTTTTTTTTTTTTGTTGTTAGTCTTTAGTTTTGGAAAGGAACGCTCCCGTTAGCTATGCAGAAGCACGTTTTAATGTGTATTACGGCCTTTGGAGATATTGTTTTGCAAGTTTATTACACCCAGTAGAAGATTACTAGGGTAGTAATCTCTATTTTAAACGTTACTACCCCCAGTAAACTTTATTTTTTCGTATCTAAGTTGATTTTTCACTGTTTTAATGTGTATAATAGCCTTTGAGATACTGTTTTGCAGGTTTACTACCCCCTAGTAGAAGCTTACTGGGGGTAGTCAATTGTATTTTTTTGCCGCTATATATTTTACTACCCCCCAGTAATTTTTGAAATCTTCATTATTCTGATTTGAATATGTTTTCTTATAGTTTTATGGTTTGTTAGACTTTCATTTTGGAGCGGAACGCTCCCGTTAGCGGTGCAGCGGCACGCTGCTGTTTATTTTACTACCCCTAGTAATTGTTTGTTTGTTATTGTGCAGGTTTCTTCCCTTTAGCCTTGTGTTTTTGTGATTCAGAGACTGAAGAAAACTGGTTGTTTTTCTTCAAGCACTTTAAGGCTTTGTTGGAACCGCAAGGAAAGATTATCACATTCATTAGTGATCGTGGTGTTGGTTTGTTAAAGGCATTTGATCTCATTTTTCCTGGTAATCCTCATCTTTACTGTTATCATCATTTGCGATACAACCTTAGTCGAAAGTATAAGAACAAAGGAGGGGAAATTGTTGTTGCTGATGTGTTACAAAAATTCTTTAAAGTGGCTTATGCATCGACTGAGAAGTCTTTCTACTTTCATTTAAAAAATTTGAGAGATGAGGTGTTGCTGCTATTATTGATGAATTCATAAGGGAGATTCCATTGGAACATTGATGCCGTGCTTTTTTTAAAGGTTGTCGGTATGAGATTATGGCAAATGGTATTGCTGAATCCTTTAATAACTGGATTGTTGCTGAGCGTTCACTGCCCCCTTTCGCTATGTTAGATCAAACAAGAATGAAAGAAATGAAGATGATGTCAGAAAGGAGTGTTGAGTCGAAATCTTGGACTACCAAGCTTACTCCTAAAATGGAGAAGAGGCTGAAAGAGCAGCTTGATAGGTCTCGTGTGTTCAGGGTGATTACTTCCCATGAAAATGTTTATGAGGTTAGGAATGATAAGTACTCATATTCAGTGGACCTCTCTACTCGTACTTGTTCATGTGTTAAGTGGCAGATTAATTAATTGCTTCCCATGCGCTCATGCACTTGCTGCTATACAAGATGCAAGACTTGATGTGTATGATTTCATTGATCCTTATTTTACTGCTGAAAACTATAGGATGTGTTATAGTTTTCCTATTGCATCTCTGAGTAACGTGGATGCCTCTTGTTCTTCCGCTGAGGACTTTATACTATCTCTTGTTACAAAGAGGCCGGCTGGGAGACCTAAATCAAAGAGGATAGCATCTGTTGGTGAGAAGAAGCTGATTCGATGCGGTCGTTGTTATAAGATGGGCCATCATAACAAGAAGAGCTGTACGAAACCTTTGAACATGTTGCTGTAGTTTCTTGTACATCCTTCTGGTTGTTAGTGGATGTTGGAATTTGTTCTTTTTTGGATGTTTTTTGAACTATATACAGATTTTTTCTATTGTAAGGATTTTGATTGAAGATTTTTGTGATGTTCATTATTGTGGAATTCTCTTGACAATATTATTAAGTTCATCTGTCCCAAGCATTAAAGTTCTAAGGGTTTTGTTCTTCCCTCCCAAGTAACAAACTTTACTAGGGTTAGTAATGTTTCCAAGTCGTCAGATTTACTTGTTCTGCAGCCTAACACATACATTACTAGGGGTAGTAAAGTTTCCAGAACCTCAGTTTTTGTTGTTTTGCACCCTAGAACATACTTTATTAGGGGTAGTAATTCCAGAGCATAAAAAAACACAACTAAGGGGGTAGTAATGTTTCCAGAGCATAAAAAAACACAACTAAGGGGGTAGTAATGTTGTTCTGCACCCAGTAATAAACTTTACTAGAGTAGTAATGTTTCCAGGTCGTCAGATTTACTTGTTCTGCAGCCTAACACATACATCTAGGGGTAGTAAAGTTTCCAGAACCTCAGTTTTTGTTGTTCTGCACCCTAGAACATACTTTACTAGGGGTAGTAATGTTCCAAAGCATCAGATTTTGTTGTTCTGCACCCTAACACATACTTTACTGGAGACAGTAAAGTTTGCAGAGCATAAAAAAACACATTGCTGGTGGTAGTAAACCATTACTTTACTAGGTATTAAATTCCCTTAAATTTACATGAAAGTTTCAAAATAGAACTTAAAATTGGATCTCAGTCTTAGTTGTGATATCTGCCCACAATTCTAGCAAAAGTTACATAAATCATTTGTTTAATTTCGTAAACTCCTCTAACATCTTCTTCCTCATTTGGTTGCCGCCTTCTTGGTTTGGATCCAACCCAGCACACATTGCCTCCATATAATGTAGAACAAATGGACCACAATCAGACCTGTCATAAATCAAAGGGCTAATTATGTTAATAACTTATTTTGACTGAGAAAATAAATCTGAATATAATGTACATTACTACCCCCTCATTTATGTTGTTCTACCCCCCTAACAAAAACATTTACCAGGGGTAGTAAACTCTCAAAACATCTGGTTATGTAGTTATCAACCCTAACAAACAATGATACATGTACAAGAAGAATATTCATGTACTTACGATGATACATTTTGCTGGGGGCATGTGCGGTCTTCGGTCAGTTTGTATGGTTTGTGATGGATGTTATGATCAATAATCCAACGTCTTGTCACATTTTCGTCCTCTGTCATTTTCACTATGTTGCTAGGTTTTCTGCCTTGACTGTCCTCGGGTCCGTAATCAATCGCGTAATCTTTCCTGTATTCATTATGGTCAAGGTCTTGGCTTAAAGAAAACACAGTTGTATAATGTATACGTCTGATGAACTCCTTGATGTGCTTCACATGTATATTAAGCAACAAAACAATTTTTAAACATTAGTTAACCTTAACAATTGAATGCTTTGCATTTTATTTTTTTTTAATAAAAATGTTTTGATTGTTTACTCACCACTACTTTTACATTTTTGAAGTGAAAGTTGTCTTTTTCTTTGTACGGTGTTGGCAGCGAAGAGTTCATGTGATAAAAGCGTTTGTTGATGTTGTCAATCAGCAGCAAAGTGTAGTGAAGGCTGGACTCGTGATGTAATGGAATGAAGACCATTTGCTTTCCAAACAGGGTCCAAAGCGGGTTATAGAAGTTTTCCTCCATACGGAGTTCATAACCACTTTTGAAGTCTCCAGTTGTTCCTCCATTTAGCTTGTGCAATTCCAACATTGTTTCATGCTCTATCACATCCTTCTACATTTTAAAAACAAATATGATTAACCTTAGATCAACCAACAGATATAAATAACATTTTACAACTCATAGTAAACTTTACTGGGGGTAGTAATGTTCCAAAGCATCAGATTTAGTTATTCTGCAGCCTAACACATACATTACTAGGGGTAGTAATGTTTCCAGAACCTCAGTTTTTTGTTGTCTGCACCTTAGAATATACTTTACTAGGGGTAGTAAAGTTTCCAAAGCATCAGATTTTGTTGTTCTACACCCTAAAACATACTTTACTGGGGGCAGTAAAGTTTGCAGAGCATCATATTTTGTTATTCTGCACCCTAAAACATACTTTACTAGGGTAGTAATGTTCCAAAGCATCAGATTTTGTTGTTCTGCACCCTAACACATACTTTACTGGAGACAGTAAAGTTTGCAGAGCATAAAAAAACACATTGCTGGTGGTAGTAACCATTACTTTACTAGGTATTAAATTCCCTTAAATTTACATGAAAGTTTCAAAATAGAACTTAAAATTGGATCTCAGTCTTAGTTGTGATATCTGTCCACAATTCTAGCAAAAGTTACATAAATCATTTGTTTAATTTCGTAAACTCCTCTAACATCTTCTTCTCATTTTGGTTGCCGCCTTCTTGGTTTGGATCCAACCCAGCACACATTGCCTCCATATAATGTAGAACAAATGGACCACAATCAGACCTGTCATAAATCAAAGGGCTAATTATGTTAATAACTTATTTTGACTGAGAAAATAAATCTGAATATTAATGTACATTACTACCCCCTCATTTATGTTGTTCTACCCCCCTAACAAAAACATTTACCAGGGGTAGTAAACTCTCAAAACATCTGGTTATGTAGTTATCAACCCTAACAAACAATGATACATGTACAAGAAGAATATTCATGTACTTACGATGATACATTTTGCTGGGGGCATGTGCGGTCTTCGGTCAGTTTGTATGGTTTGTGATGGATGTTATGATCAATAATCCAACGTCTTGTCACATTTTCGTCCTCTGTCATTTTCACTATGTTGCTAGGTTTTTGCCTTGACTGTCCTCGGGTCCGTAATCAATCGCGTAATCTTTCCTGTATTCATTATGGTCAAGGTCTTGGCTTAAAGAAAACACAGTTGTATAATGTATACGTCTGATGAACTCCTTGATGTGCTTCACATGTATATTAAGCAACAAAACAATTTTTAACATTAGTTAACCTTAACAATTGAATGCTTTGCATTTTATTTTTTTTTAATAAAAATGTTTTGATTGTTTACTCACCACTACCTTTTACATTTTTGAAGTGAAAGTTGTCTTTTTCTTTGTACGGTGTTGGCAGCGAAGAGTTCATGTGATAAAAGCGTTTGTTGATGTTGTCAATCAGCAGCAAAGTGTAGTGAAGGCTGGACTCGTGATGTAACGGAATGAAGACCATTTGCTTTCCAAACAGGGTCCAAAGCGGGTTATAGAAGTTTTCCTCCATACGGAGTTCATAACCACTTTTGAAGTCTCCAGTTGTTCCTCCATTTAGCTTGTGCAGTTCCAACATTGTTTCATGCTCTATCACATCCTTCTACATTTTAAAAACAAATATGATTAACCTTAGATCAACCAACAGATATAAATAACATTTTACAACTCATAGTAAACTTTACTGGGGGTAGTAATGTTCCAAAGCATCAGATTTAGTTATTCTGCAGCCTAACACATACATTACTAGGGGTAGTAATTTTCCAGAACCTCAGTTTTTGTTGTTCTGCACCTTAGAATACTTTACTAGGGGTAGTAAAGTTTCCAAAGCATCAGATTTTGTTGTTCTACACCCTAAAACATACTTTACTGGGGGCAGTAAAGTTTGCAGAGCATCATATTTTGTTATTCTGCACCCTAAAACATACTTTACTTAGGGGTAGTAAAGTTTCCAGAGCATAAAAAAACACATTGCTGATGGTAGTAAACCTTTCGAAAGCTATTTATTAAGCTGTTTTGCACTAAAAAAAACAATTTTATATGGGTAGTAAACTTTCGATAGCAACACATAATGCTGTTTTGCATTCAAATATACTCTATGAAAGGTATTAAATTTACATGAAAGTTTTCAGATGGTATCCTCACAGTCATTGTAGAGATCAAATGAAAGAAAAATAAATATACATACCAAAAACTTAAGTTTACTACCCCTAGTAATCTGCTACTAGGGGTAGTAAACTTGCAAAACAATATCTTAATGAAAATATAAGTTTTATTGCCCCTAGTAAACTTACCACAATCTCCATGTTCATGAATCCAACAGAAAGTTTGGCAGCTTCTGTCCTTTCCTTCAACAACCTGATGTACACTTGCAGGCTCTGCGATCATAACATAAGTCAATATTATTAAATCTAAACTTCACTGAGTGGTGCTAATAAGGAGATATTATTTATTTTTTTATTACTCACACTCGACAATGTGTCTGAGTGTTCGATGATCCTTTTCAAGTCACTCTTTGATAAACAGTGCCAGCCTTCAGGACATGTCCAGTACACTTCACTGTAGAAAAACATTGAATTCATACTCCAATTAAAACAATAAATTTTTGTAATTTTGCATAAGCAAACTGTAAAGTTTTATATAATTGAAACTTACTCTTCCTTTTTGTTCGGGCGGGCTTCAAACCATTGTTTGTAGTGCATTTTCAAATCGTCGCCCAGTGAATCCCATGTATTGTTGTCACACTTCAGATTCTTGATTATAATTTTTTTTGGACTTGAATGTCTTTTGGAGTGCCATACTCCCAGTCAGGGTCTTTTGTTTTCTTGGCGTTTCTAGGGTTCAGCTTCACATTTTTTTCTATCGACATTGGATCCATTGCTTTCCTCTTCTTGGAATAAGTATTCATCTCTTTATCCTTTGTTGTTGCTGTTTGTTCGGTCGATGAAACTTGGGACTGAACTGTCGTAGAGATGTCATTGTCATTTTCTGTTGCTGATTGCTGGACGGATGCAGCTTGGGACTCAACTATCTTATCTAAATTACAGATGTCATCATCTGTGAGCGGCATGTCCTCATAGTCCATTCTGGAGATATGTGATTCAGTGGTTGTTCATCATGTATCACAGCCTTCACAAAATAAAATAACACATGTTATTCTCAGATTTTAAACAATAACAAAACGTTTACTACCCCTAGTAATAGTTTGCCTGGGTTTTACTACCTTGCAACACAGTTTCCCTATTAAGTCTACTACCCCCTAGTAATTTTATAGTCTCACCCAAGCTTCTGGTTGATCATCTGCAGATTGTGTTGTTTGTGCAGTTCCAATTTTGAACTTGACTGTCAGGCTTCTGTTCTGGTTTTCCTGATTTTTTAATTTAAAAAAAAATATTAGTTAACATAATAAAGAAAACAAAATAAAGTAAAAAATAGTCTTAGTTATAGTGTAAAGTATCATCTTACATTCCCTTTTGTTTGTTCATCTCCTTGGCAGCCATACTCTTCCCCACCGAATTGCCTTTTCTACTTGGGAGGTTCATTTGCTAAGGATTTTGCTTTTTTAAGCTTTCTCTTCAGAGCCTTGTTGAGGCTCTCTTGCACCCTTCTCTCCATCTCCAGCTGCTTTATTTTGTCATCGGCAAGCTGTAACTTGTGCAAGTGATCATTGATTCTATTCTGGAGTTCTTCGTTTGCTTTGCCGAGTTCTTTTAGCTTCTCATTCAAATCTTCTGGGATCTCCTCCTCCAAGTCTGTCAGTAGTGTCTTAAAATTGTCGCACACTCTTTTATTTTCTTCCACTTCTTGCTGGCTTGATAAAGGAACCTGAGACCAAATACATACAGATAAGTATGAATTTTACTACCCCCTAGTAAAATTTTACTACCCCCAAAACTACTTTTTTCACAATCAGGAAGAAAAAAATGTGACTTACTACCCCCAGTAAATGTTTACTGGGGGTAGTAAACTATGTCAAACAGGTTTACTACCCACAATTAACTATGCCAACAGTCAACTATTGATTTAGAGATGATTATACAGTTTACTGCCCCTAGTAAACTTGATATCATACACTACTTATGCAATGAAAAGTGAAGTAGTGAACTATTACTAGGGTTAGTAAAGTATGCCAATGCACTTTTATTTCATTCATTTTTCAGACTTACCCATTCTTCAAAGCTCGGGGTGCCATGTTCGTCTGGGGTGTCATATTCCTCTGATCTGGAAGTGCTTTCTTCCTCATCCTTCCATGGACCTTGAGCAACCAGTTCCTGTTTTTTGCAAAAATAAGATTTGTTCAGTTTTTCAGAAACACATCTAAGTACAATGCTATATAATATTTGGAAAACCAAAAACCAATTTTTACCTCAAGCTTTTTCGGTCTCTTTAGGTAGTCGCTTCCGTAGATGATGCCATTTGTGGACCATCTTACAAATCTTGGCATAGCTGCTTGTTTCTTCTGGATCCTTTCCTTGATTTTTGTACACTCCAAGAAGCAGTAAAGAGGCAGAACTACGCAACCATTCAGACCCTTTGGCTTGCCCTTGACATGCTTTTTCACTCCTTCATGGAAGGCTTCAATCACCTTTCTTGACCAGTTTATTTTGTTTATTGCTTCTAGGTCCTCACATGTCAGCACCATTTGCCATTCAATTTGGCTTCCAGATGTGCTGAAGAAGAAAATAGCCAGTAGGTACATTATGATCAAGGAAGCAATTTTCCTTGGTTTTGCCTCCTTGTTTTTAATCTTGTTGAGCTCTTCTGTCAACTTGTCGTGGATCATCTTCCTAAAGATGGATCCTTTCGTTTTGCCGAATATGGTTGACTGTTGGCTGCTCTTCTTTCTCCTGGAGATTTTCTCTTCCTTATTTTCACCTTCTTTTGTTAATCCAAACAAAAGATGCACATCTTCCTCTTTAATCTCCATTTATTTTTCTCCAAACATGAACTTTTTTGTCTCCTTGCAATAGTGCCTCAATAAAATTTCTATATCCAACTCAAATCTGCTGACCTGGTCCACAACGATGCTCCTGGTTCTAAATGCGTTAATTATTTCACCAAAGCAAGTTTGACTGATCAGCTGCCATGCTTCTGAGGGGATTTTGTCTCTGTGACTCTCTATTAATTTGAAGAATGTTACCAGAGTACATTTCTGTTGAGTGTGCCGAATCTTTTCCAGGTCCTCATCCTCGTCCTCGTCCTCATCCTTGTCATCCTTCTCTATTTCGGCCACTTCTATTGCTCTCTTCTCTATAAAATACTGTTCCACTTCTTCTTCTTCTTTGTCATCTTCTTCTTCTCTTCTTCTTCTTCTTCTTCTTCTTCTTCTTCTTCTTCTTCTTCTTCTTCTTCTTCTTCTTCTTCTTCTTCTTCTTCTTCTTCTTGTCTCGCTCTTTTTTGGGGAACCTTCAATTTTTCCCTTGTATGTATGAGTGTAATTTCATGCTTGTGTTGACAGACGTAGATGGTGAGGTTTCCTCAGACTCTGGACTAGTAACAAGTTGCCTTCGTGCCATCCTGCATATGCAAAACACCAAAGTTTTACTACCCCTAGTGATCCTGCCTTTATAAACTTCATATTAAAAAGTTTACTACCCCTAGTAAATTTCAACTGGGGTAATAAACTTGCAATAGAACATCCCTCCAAGGCCAATATACACTCTGAAAGAGAAACAACTGATGTGCAAACAAAACTTTATTTTATTACCCCTAGTAACTTCTACTGGGGTAATAAACTTATATTTCCAACACAATTATACACATGCAGACCTAGAAAACAACTCGTAACAAAATCAAAGTTTTACTACCCCTAGTATTGAACACAGCCATTAGACACATCCAGACAGTGGAAATTACTACCCCTAGTGATCCTGCCTTTATAAACTTCATATTAAAAAGTTTACTACCCCTAGTAAATTTCAACTGGGGGTAGTAAACTTGCAATAGAACATCCCTCCAAAGCCAATATACACTCTGAAAGAGAAACAACTGATGTGCAAACAAAACTTTATTTTACTACCCCTAATAACTTCTACTGGGATAGTAAACTTATATTTCCAACACCATTATACACATGCAGACCTATAAAACAACTCGCATTCAACAAAATCAAAGTTTTACTACCCCTAGTATTGAACACCGACAGTGGGAATAACTGACAAGCAAACAAAAATTAAAGTTTACTACCCCTAGTAAAGTTTTACTAGGGGTAGTAAAGTTGCCACACCGTTTCTACATTGCCATAAAACACATTGAAGCAGAGAAATATGAACCCAGACAACATTATTAGGGGTACAAACACAGATTTATGCTAGGGTTTCTTTTCACCTGAAAAAAAAAAATTTAGCGCGATGTAGTTGTGGCGATGGAGTGAAGCAGCGGCGGTGAAGTACTGAAGCAGCGGCGGCGATGTACTGAACCAGCGAAGCGGCGCACGGGGATGGGTACTGAGGTCTTGATGGAGTGAGGAGTGAGACAGCGGCGTCGATTGAGTGAGAACTGTTGAGAAGGAATTGAATTCGGAGTGGGTTCGGTGGACGAGGGAAGCGGTTATTAAGGCTGGGGTATAACTGTATTTTTACTAAGAAACATTGGTTTGGGCTGTGTAATCTTTTTTTGATTGGTTTGGGCTAGGAAAAAGTACTATTTGTGCATTAGGGATTTTTCCCTTAAAATAACGAGTACAATTTTAAACCTAAAACGAAGATCATTGACGCAATAGCTAAACAAACTATTAGTAACCTTTAAATACAATCTTTTGCTTTAACGGATTCCGAATCTTTGAAATTAATAGTCATTCAATGAACAATGAGGAACTAATCGAATTATTGTGTAGTTTTTATGTTAACTAAAATGTATGGGATTTGTTAGCACTTCATTCGCTTCTTAAGTTCCGCGCGCGCGCGTGAGACTTAATCCAAACCCTATATACATATAACAAAATATTTACATGCTACATAAGTACATATGCTTTTGAAAATTTATCTATCTTTCATCTAAATACGCTTAACTTTCAAGCTCGTTACATTATGATTCACTACTGGAAAAAAGCACTTAGGAGACAGAATTATTTCGTCTCCTAAGTCACAGATTCCGTCTCCTAAGTACTTAGGAGACGGAACGCCCGTCGGCTAAGATCCGTCGCCTAAGTTTCGTGAGGTAGACACTTAGGCGACGGAACCTGAAATTTCGTCGCTTAAGTGGTTCTTAGGAGACGGAATACTTTCGTCTCCTAATCACTTAGACGACGGATTTTATTTTATAATAAAAAATAATAATTATCCACTTAGGAGACGGAATAGTTGAATTCCGTCGCTAAAGCATGAAAAAAATAAATAAAAAAATAAAAACGTCATCGCAGATTTTTTATCCACTCACTCCGACTGCCCCAAATTACTGCTCCCCAGTAAACTTGTACTGGGGGTCAGTAAATTTTAATACAGTATCTCCCTTTCAATTTCATGTCAATTATACATAACATATACTCATTTTTACCCTAATAAACAAATTCATTACCCCCTAGTAAACTCAGTGGAAGTTTACTGCCCCCGAGTAAACTTCTACTAAGGGTCAGTAAACTTCAATACAGTATCTTCCTTTCAATTCATGCTAATTATACACAACAGATACTCATTCTTACCCTAATAAACAAATTCATTGCCTCCTAGTAAACTCAGTAGAAGTTTACTGCCCCCCAGTAAACTTCTACTAGGGGTCAGTAAAAGTATCTCCCTTTCAATTTCATGTCAATTATACATAATAGATACTCATTTTTATACATAACAGATACTCATTTTTACCCTAATAAACAAATTCATTACCCCTTAGTAAACTCAGTGGAAGTTTACTGCCCCCCAGTAAACTTTTACTTGGGGTTTACTGGGGGTCAGTAAACTTCCATACAATATCTCTCTTTCAATTTCATGCTAATTATACACAACAGATACTCATTCTTACCCTAATAAACAAATTTATTGCCTCATAGTAAACTCAGTAAAGTTTACTGCCCCTAGTAAACTTCTATTAGGGGTCAGTAAACTTCAATACAGTATCTCTCTTTCAATTTCATGCCAATTATACATAACAGATACTCATTTTTACCCGAATAAACAAATTTATTGCCCCTTAGTAAACTCAGTGGAAGTTTACTGCCCCCCAGTAAACTTCTACTGGGGGTCAGTAAACTAAAATACAGTATCTCCCTTTCAATTTCATGTCAATTATACACAACAGATACTCATTCTTACCCTAATAAACAATTCATTACTCCCTAGTAAACTCAGTGGAAGTTTACTGCCCCCCAGTAAACTTCTACTGGGGGTCAGTAAACTTCAATATAATATCTCCTTTTCAATTTCATGCTAATTATACACAACAAATACTCATTCTTACCCTAATAAACAAATTCATTGCCCCCTAGTAAACTCAGTAAAGTTTACTGCCCCCCAGTAAACTTCTACTGGGGGTCAATAAACTTCAATACATTATCTCCCTTTCAATTTCATGTCAATTATACATAACAAATACTTATTTTTATCCTAATAAACAAATTCATTGCCCCTTAGTCAACTCAGTGGAAGTTTACTGCCCCTAGTAAACTTCTACTAGGGGTCAGTAAACTTCAATACATTATATCCCTTTCACTTTCATGTTAATTATACACAACAGATACTCATTATTACCCTAATAAACAAATTCATTGCTTCCTAGTAAACTCAGTGGAAGTTTACTGCCCCCAGTAAACTTCTACTGGGGGTCAGTAAACTTCAATACAGTATCTCCCTTTCAATTTCATGTCAACAATCTGCCCTAAATATGCCACCACCACCACCGTACCAAATAATCATCATCATACCAATCACATCCTAACCAAAATTAAATTTAAAATCAAATTAAACAAAAACACATAAATCTATCACCAAAGCTAATTAAACCAGAAAAATTGAAGAACTTACTTTGATTTCTTACCCAAATCTGAGGCTCGGTGCAAAAAAAGGGGACGAGGAGTTTGTGGGCGGCGGGGACAGGTGAGTTGGGTCGGGTCGAGAGGGGGAGGTTGTTGGCTCCGAGGAGGGTGCGGAGGTGGCCGGATGATGTTGAAGAGGGTCTTGACGGCGTTGAGAGTGGTGGCGTTTGTGGGGACGAAGTCAATGAGCGCATGGCAGTTGGAGGTGGCGTTGGTGGGGGTGGTGTAGTTGAAGGTGGCAGCGGAGGAAGGAGCGGTGAGAATGGAGAGAGAGGCCGGCATGAGAGTGATGGTCTAGAGAGAGAGAGAGAGAGGTTTAGGAGAAGATGAGTTTTCTTCTATTGATAAGGTTGGTGAGTTTGTGATTTAAAAGAATTAATATGTTTTGAAAAATTTTGGTTTGAATTTTCATGAAATTTTACGCGGGAAGATGGGCGCTCAAATTTTTAGAACTTAAGCGACGGAATGTTCTATTTCCGTCGTCTAAGTAAAGAATAAATTTTTTATTTTTTATTTTTAAAAAAAACATTTCGTCTCCTAAGTTCTACTTAGGCTATGAAATGTAATTTCGTCTTTTAAGTGATTCATATAAATTTTTTTTTTTTTCAAAATGCCGTCGTCTAAGTAAAAATATTTCGTCTCCTAAGTAGTACTTAAGCGACGGAATGAAATTCCGTCTCCTAAGTTGTTCTTAGAAGACGAAATCAAAATATTTTGTCTTCTAAGAACGACTTAGGAGACGGAAACTGTTTCATCTCCTAAGTAGAAAATTTCGTCGCTTAAGTACCATTTAGAAAACGGAATTTTTTAATTTCGTCTTCTAAGTGTTATTTTCTAGTAGTGATTAGTGGCGTGATATAATATAAACCTATGTAAAACTTATCAATTAACTAAAATATTAGGCTAATCTTATCATTTTATCTTCTACATGCATGACACAGATTTTGTTATCTAATCCATTGGCCCCTTTTTGAACAGCGCGCGTGTTTGCAAACGCCTTTGTTGAGTCTGACGTAGGTAGAAAACCTTACATCAGCCCCAGCTAAAAAACCTATGTTGGCCATGATACCCTTCGCCGCTTGCCCGCTTCTATATAAATTAACACTTCCCCGGCCCATAGCTAACCATCACATAATTCACAGACAGAAGGAGCCAAGCTAATGAGAGACACAAATTCTCACCGAGTTTAAGTCGGAGCAATTCCAGCTCTAGTTTTCCCTTCTGATTTTGAGAGCGTCTGCCTTTTTCAGGTAGTATAATTAAGCTCTCTATATCTTTCCTATTAAACGAGTTTATGAGTTCATGTACTAGCTAGTCTAGAGTCTAGACTGGATTAATTTCCATGAGGGATCCTTCCATGAGATCTTCTGAAATCATATATGTTACATAGACATAATTCAAAGTTTCAAATTCTATCTAAGATCTGATATTTCTGTAATTTCTGATGTGAATATGAAATTTATTCTGGTTTTCTTTGGCTCGTTTTGGTTGATTTTTGTGGAAATGGTACAGATCTGTTGAAAAGAAAATGGTTGTTCCCAACGCACAGAGAGATGCGATTGACTCTATTGTTCAATATCTCGACAGAATCAACCTGAAGGAATCCGCAAGAATGTAGGGTTAATTTCTTTATGTACTCAACCGAATTATGTTCACTGGCCACGTTAGATATTAATCGTGTTATATATTTGCTAATACTAATTCAATTTCTTTTATATTAGGCTGGAGCGTGAATCTGGTTTATTCTTTAATGTGGCTTATTTTGAAGACTGTTTTCTTCGTGGAGCCTTCGAAGCCGCTGAGGACTACCTGACGGGCTTCACCGGAGTCCATGACAATAATTTTACAATCAATGTCGTATTTGAGCTCCGGTGGCACAAATTCTTGGCCGCCCTAAATGAGTAAATCACTAATTAACACCTTATATATATTGTCTTCAAACTCAAACTAGTTATACCTCAGTTAATATTCTTTATAATTTGGTGCACAGCAATAATCGTGAGGAAGCTCAAGTCATCATCCGTGAGAAACTTCAACCATTGGCGGTCTACAACAACGATTTGCTAGGGTTTGCCAACACTCTAGTGAATATGCATAACTTCAGGTATATGATCACACGAGATCGACGTAGATCAAAAGTTGTATTTGAGTGAGATGATACACTGTATAATTAATTACTTCAGGTACTACAAATAATTTTGATTTGATTTTCGATTCATATATGTGTAGGATGCATGAAGCTTTTTTGTTCTACGGGGAACCACAGTACCACAGGATGGAGAGGCTGGAGCTCATTAGGATGAACTTGAACTCCAATCCTCTGTTGTCTGGAAAGCTTCGGTATGCCATTCACAGCGTGTATAATGCACTGGTCATAGCTCCACCGATTCCAGCTGCTCTGGCAGTTCCCGCCGCTTCACTAGTTCCAATTGCTCCAGCACCTCGTGCAGCTCCCCAGCCATTAGCGGTACCAGCAGGACCGAGGAATTATACTACTGTTACTCCAAGATGGTTTCCTAGATCTCGGAGGAACTAAATATTGGCCGTAATTTGTTTGTTACAGAGGCCAAACGAGTGTCAATCTCAGTTGTTAGTTATGTTTTCGTTCTAAATGTGTTTCCATCAAGTGTTGTCGTTTGGTTTAGTTTCAATTTCCTTGTCAAACATTAGTAGTCCTAGCTTTACTTTAATTTCCTGCAGCTGATTGTGTTATGATGAATGTTATTTCTTCTTCTATGTATTTGCTGGTGTTTTAGTTAATAGATTATTCTCTTTCTGCATATGCTTAGTTTTTATCTCAGTGACTCAGTCTGTAAAAGAGGTGAATGTTTTGACTTTTAATTCATGACAATATTTTTGCTCCATTCCATTGCCAAGCATTTCTGCAAAGCCAAATCTGATATAATTAAGCAGGGCTAATTTACGAACCCGCATTTCCAGTTAGCCAACTCCATCTTCTTGAGATAACTTTCAAAGAGAATCCACACACACGTTTACTTCTTGATCCGTAAAGCTTCCTCCCTTTGAATGGAACATAAGAAAAGACATAAGAAAATTTGTCACTTTATTCGAAGTAATTAGATAATAATTAATCTATCGCTGTGTAATATATGCATGTACAGTACATATACCAGCATAGAGGATTATGAGAACAAAAAATTTGAGACAAACAACATTAATTAAATAAAAGAACAATATATGGTTGAAGAATCAAAAAATGAGATTGTATCTTCGAGTTGAAAATGCATTCGATAGTTTGAACTTTGAAGTGAAGAATATTCTTCATTTTTTTTTTAATTATTATTTTTTTTTGGAGAAAGTCCATATTTTCTACATTGTGAGGATGGAAAAGTGAAAAGTGATGTTTTCAGTTTTTGTGAGTACGTAAAAGTTGAAAATTTGTTCAATTTTTATTTTCACGATTCCACTGTATTTTTATATTTTAAACCAAAAATATAGGCATGAAAATGTTACCTAACGTATACACAGGTAGTGTTTTAGATTGAGTCATCGATTTATATTTTCAGTTTTTTTGTTTGCGATGAAAGTCATGAAACGATAAGTCGGTAACTAGCTCGTTGAAAAGCACTTGAAAGTTCAAGTTTTAACTATAATACCCATCAGACGCAATAGCATATGATGAACTTACCCTTCGATTTTTGTGAATGCGCAATAGCATACTTTCTCACCACAAGATTTTTGTAAACTTTCTCACCACAAATTTACTGGCGTCATTGCCAACCGAATAATTAATACCAATAAATAGAGTATAATTAATGGGTTTTATGGTAAGCACTTCAATAGATATTACCTGGATTTGAGGGTCGTATGTATTTACTTCATAACCCAAAATGGATTATGTGACACCAAAAATGACACACACGGATTCAAAATTCAAAAAGAGAAAATGACATCCACTACCCTAAACAGTTACAAAAAACAGAAAACTCATTTTTTCAAAAAATTTAAACAAATAAGGACATAAGTCTAGGCCCAAAATCAATAATACCAGATGTTGACTGCAATTTTCATCATGAAATAACCAAAATATCCAGTTTATAAACAAAATTACATGCTTCACTCTCCCAATACCCTTGATCTGACCCTCACCCTCTCTCTCTCTCTCTCTCTGCATCCTCGTCTTCGTCGTCGTACGCGCAATGATTCCGACGATTCTGAAGCCGCCGCCGCTGCAGGACCACCACCACCACTGCTCGTTTTCCTCCCCGCAAGGCCTCGGCATCCTCGTCTTCGCCGTCGTACGCGTAAATGATTCTGACGATTCCGAAGCCGCCGCCGTTGCAGGACCACCACCACCACTGCTCGTTTTCCTCGTTGTTCAAGTACCAGTCGACGCCGGTGAACATACCGGTTCTGATGAGGAAGAAGTACGAGTTGGAAGCTGTTGCCGACGAGGAAGAGGACGATGGCGAGATGCTGCCACCGCACAAGATTTTGGCGAGAAGCTCCACTCTCTCGCTGATGGTGGCGTACTCGGTTCTGTAAGGCGTGGGGAGGACCTTAAAGGGAAGAGATCTCCGGCGGGTTCACAATGTTGTGTGGCGACGGACAGGTTTTCTCAATTGATTTAGAACTTACTCTTTTCAACTTTTTCCTCTATTTTATTTGGGAAAAGAATTCTGACTTTGCTTCATTATAAAGTAGTCAACATGTTTGAGTGTTTGATTATCCCCAGTACCATCATTAGGGAGATTTAGTATACATTGGGGAAAGGATAGTGGATCTTGAGTTAGGATTTTTCGGTTTTCGCTTGTATCTTGTTTACTCCCAGTAGTATAGCTATTGTGTATTTTTGTTCATTAGTCATTGAATCAAACATTAATGAATGCAATAAGAGTAATTGTGGTCTGCCAAGTATATTGTTATGATTATGAACTGAAAATCTTTGCATGACATAAGTTTCTTGGACTGATTTACTTATGGTTCTAGTCATATTCCAAACACACTAGTAACTGTGGATGATCAAATGTAGTACGAATTGTTTGAAGAAATAAGTGTGATGGTGTTGGCCTGCTATTGTGGCTCGAACGAGTAATAATGTAGCAGCACAACAATAAAGATACGAGTTCGGGGAGTGCAGTAGCAAAATAGCATAACATGATTGCAGTAGCATAATTTAAAATGAGTTTCTCAGTAGATAGTAGCAGGTTTATGTGAACTAGAGGATAAGGCAGTAGAAGAATTGGAGTATAAGGCAATAAAAAAATTAGAGGATAAATCTTCAAGCAATAGTAGTAGAAGTGGATAACTGCAGTAGCAGAAATGTAGGATAAAGCAATAGAAGAGTTAACCTTCATTGTCTTAGTCTTCAAGCAGTAGCAGAACTAGAGGATTGCTAAAGCATACTTGTGCTACTACTGGGATGTTAACTCGTGCTACTACTTCTACTGGGATGGTGACCTCTGCTACTACTTCTACTGAAATGTTAACTCCTGCTACTATTTCTACTGAAATTAATTGCTACTACATTAAGTTATTAAAAACTTGCTACTGTATCTCATTTACTAAAAAATCTCAAAAGTTATTTCAATAACGTACTTCTACTAGGATGTTAACCCCTGCTACTATTTTTACTGGAATTAACTGCTACTACACTAAATTATTGAAAACCTGCTACTGTATTATATTTACTGAAAAATCGCAAAAATGTTAACCCCAGCTACTACTACTTCTACTGGAATTAACTGCTACTACACTAAGTTATTGAAAATCTACTACTGTATTCTATTTACTGAAAAATCTTAAAAGTTATTTAAATAACTTCTACTGGGATGTTAACCCTACTTCTACTAAAATGTTAACCCCTGCTACTACTTTTACTGGAATTAACTGCTACTACACTAAGTTATTGAAAACCTGCTACTGTATTCCATTTACTGAAAAATCGTAAAAATGTTAACCTATGCTACTACTACTTCTACTGGAATTAACTGTTATTACACTAAGTTATTGAAAATCTACTACTGTATTCTATTTACTGAAAAATCTTAAAAGTTATTTAAATAACTTATACTAGGATGTTAACCCTACTTCTACTAAAATGTTAACCTCTGCTACTACTTTAACTGGAATTAACTGCTACTACACTAAGTTATTGAAAACCTGCTACTGTATTCCATTTACTGAAAAATCGCAAAAATGTTAACCCCTGCTGCTACTACTTCTACTGGAATTAACTGCTACTACACTAAGTTATTGAAAATCTACTACTGTATTTCATTTACTGAAAAATCTTAAAAGTTATTTAAATAACTTCTACTGGGATGTTAACCCTACTTCTACTAAAATGTTAACCCCTGCTACTACTTCTACTGGAATTAACTGCTACTACACTAAGTTATTGAAAACCTGCTACTGTATTCTATTTACTGACAAATCTCAAAAGTTATTTAAATAACTTCTACTGGGATGTTAACCCCTGCTACTACTTCTATTGGAATTAACTGCTACTACACTAAGTTATTAATTGAAAACCTGTTATTGTATTCCATTTACTAAAAAAAGTCAAAAAGAGAGACTTTTCTCTTCTAAAAACATATTTATTTAATGTAGGGTTAGTTTGGTAAATTAAACCATAACACATGGTATGTAGAAAAAAAAATTATTCTTAATTGTTAAAAACTGTCATTGTTTGTTTAACAACAACACAAGTGGATTTATTTGTGTTTCAAATTCTTTTGAAGGATGTACATGTGATTTGCTAATTCAAAACCACGAAAAAGGAAATATATTTCATGCTAGCTTATCCTTCTTATAAATTTAGTAAACTACAGCCAATGAATATGTATCCCATTTGTTTAATTATTTTTCCTTACATAAAAATTTCTTAATTACTTGCCAATTATGAGATATTCATTTCCTAATTTGTTATGCCCTCGCGTACATACCGGTCATAGATATCATTCTATAAATGTAATGGCTAATTACAATGTCACAGCCACACATTTGGTAAAGGGTTTTATGGTAATTCAACGATGAATATGTGCATCTTAATTACCAACGCCAGGACTCCCACGCGCTTAAGCCCCGGGTTTTGTACATGTACCAAAGAACCAAAGGCACCCCCCGAGTTAAGCTAGCTGCCTTACAATTTAACCTTAATTTAGTTACCATAATTAAGCAATAACATTCATTTTTTTGCTTTTCTGTTTCTAAGTATGTTTCCATCATGACCATTAGAGAAATTTTAAATATACACCCGTAATATCGTAATACACACCTCTTACTTAATACACCACCTATCAAGTTGTTTATTTCAGTATTATACTTAATACACATCCCAAACTGTCTAAAATAACCTTAATTTATGAAATATTCCGTTATTTAATATAATTAATATATATTTACTATTTGGTACCTCTTTTTACATATTATTTCGTCTAATTTTTGCTAGAAATTTTTGGTTATCACCGTTCAATTTATAATCAAATGATTATTGTTATATCCTAACTTCAAATCACCAATACAAGTTTTCAAAATTCACAAACTAGTACAACTGTAGAAGTACAGTAACTATTAACATAGATAGCTAGTTATTCGATAAAACATGTCATGATAAAGATGTAGTACTTGACAATATTATCTGCAAGATCAAACTAATGCTGATAAAGATGTAGTACTTGACAATATGATCTGTAAGATCAAACTAAAGCTGATACGGATACCAAAAAAAAAAAAAGGCAACCCAAATGAATTGTGGAGAAGAATTGGGGTTAGAGGAGAAGACGTGTTTTCGACAATTTTAGGGTAGAAAACGTTGAAAAGAACACTTCTAGCGTGATATTTTTTTTAATAATAGATGTATGTTTTGGTCATTTAGCTTACCTATAAAATCTTAATAGAAACATAAAATAATAGGGGTGTGTATTAAGAGATTAGATGTGTGTATTTAAAATTTCTTTGACCATTATATGCACACTTATGGGTGCATGATTAAGAGTTTAGGATTTTAGGACTGAATCACCCCTAAACTTGCTATTTTAGTAACATCGGATATGAACAATAAAAATAATTTGATTCGCTCTCCTAGGCCATATAACATATAAGCATTAAAGTGTTGGTGCGTGTTCGACTTTAAAATGATCGATTAAATGAACACATGATAATCTAGAAAGAGATTTATTACTAGATCTCTCTCATCGATATTGGATTGAACGTTAACGATAATGGATACTTACGAATCAATATTAATAAGCATCTCTAATAGTATAGGTTAATTTGTTGCTAAATTTAACAATAATATTTAACAATTGAAATAGCAATTGTGCTCCAGCAGTAATTGTTAAGTGTAAGTTAAGTAATATTTTTAACGAATCATAAATTTACACGTGGATAAAAAATGGAGGGAAAACATAAGTTTCTCTTTAGCAATTCTTGTCTAGGTTGATAAATTTATCAATTTAATTTAGCAATGTTAGGATTTAACAATATTTTAGGTATTCTGCTGGAGCTCTTATTTATCCTAAAAATTGACAAATTTCAAAAAAAATTGATTTAGCAATACTGTTGGAGATGCTCTTAGTTGACTCACAATCATTTATACACAGATGAATGTATAACTCTTCACAACTTCACGCGCTTCCTGGTATGTGAACTTCACGCAACATTAAAAAGCTCAAATACGTCCCTTAAATTTTCCTACTTCTTTTACTGTGACAGCAAAAATGAGATAGTTTATATTGGGTGCGGCTATTTTCATCTCGCTAAATGCTCAGTTCTCCCACGCTTTATTTTTTACCTTTAACATTCCAATTCTGCCATTAAAATTTTGAGAAAATCTTACTTTTATTTTCTTTTTTTGTTTTCCTCAATCTGATAAAATATAAGCATATATACAAATATCTCATCAGACCTCCATTCTTCTCAAACCACATTCTACATATGTTTTCCTCGATCTCTTTTTTGAGTTCATTCTTTACAATTATGAATATATATATATATACACAGTTTCTATCCAGAGCGAAACTTCGCTATGAAATTAAAGTGTGAAGTTCCTTATTTAACACATTTTTCGGTCATCTTTCCACATCTCCACCGTTCAATTTGTTGAACATATTGCATAGATCACTTTTGCAAAATTTTATCTAAATTGATGATCGTTTGAGTTTTCGTAATCGTTATTTACACAAACAGTTCTAGTTAGACAAATTTATGGTCCGTTCATTGATTTAATCTAATTCGGTATCTTAACGATCATCAATTTGGATGAAACTTTGCAGAAGTGATATATGCAATAGGTTTTACAAATTGGACGGTGGAGATGTGGAAAGATGACCGAAAAGTGTGTCAAATAAGGAACTTCACACTTTAATTTCAGAATGAAGCTTCGCTCTAGATAAAAACTATATATATATATATATATATATGAAAGACTACATTTGAAGCCATAAATAAAATTAAAATAAAAACGAACAATCCCACCACACTGTATAACCACCATGTTGAAGATTGAAGTGATTCTCAAATCTGATTTAAAAAATGTAGAGAATTGTTTTTTTGTTTTCCGATGATGTAGAGAATTGTTGTTGTTTGGATTTTATAGATTTTAGTTTAATATTATATTTGCATAAAAATTCTTGATTGTGGGGTTAATATTAGAATATTTAATTTAAAATTGAAATATATGGTGAAAAACACTTACCGCTAACGCTACATGTAGTTATACATTAATATTGTTCACTTCAAAGACTGTACATTTAAAAGTAACATTTCATGTATATGACATTGTCGTTGGTTATCATCAATTTCTCTTGTTGAACTCCTCGTACAACACAATGTTGAAAAAAATAAAAATAAAATAAGAGAACTCGATGATTAATCCCACTACAGTAACAAATACAAAGTTTACAAAAAAAGAAGAAGACCCTTTTGATATAGAGAGCGCGCGTGTTCCCAAACGCGCTCCGTGGAATTGTGGATGGTCCAAGACACAAAACGTAAGTTATTTACCAAATAATCCCTTATCTAACCCTATAAATTGATGCTCAAGTCGGAGCATTACATGCACCGAGCTGAGAGTCCAAACTAAAACTAAGAGAGAGATACAGAGCTCAAGTGAGAACCATTTCCTCTACTACTTCTTCCTTCTCAAGTGAGCATCCTCTTTCTTCCCTATCGGAATGAGTTTATGATTTCACACTCTCTCCACGAAACAAATGGTTTTGGTGATTTCTGAGGATTTCTAGCTCAAATCCTGGTTGCCTTGCCTTAATTGGTTAACTCATTTCTCGCTGCCATTGGAGTCTATGTCTATACCTATATATGAAATTTGTTCTATCCAAAATCAATCTGATATGATATTATTAGTAATTTTCTTTTCGATCTCATTCTGGTTGATGTTTGGAACTGAAACAGGTCTAACATACTGCAATGGCTGACAGTGCTGCTTACAGACGTCTGATTTCCTCCGTGATCAAACTTCTTGACTCGAACAATTACCATGAATCTGCTCGCACGTACGTATTATTTTCTTGATCCTTCACTAGATCGGTAACAACGTATGCATATATATACGGACGTGAGCCCTTAACAAGTCGAAAAAATGTACATTAGCGGCTAACGATCTTCATCAGCACGAGAGTTGGCAATTGTTTTCATGAGCTGGTTTATCTTTCACTTACTCACAGCCACCTTAATATCTCTTTGCTAATATTAACTGCATTAACCAAATATAGGCTGGAAAAAGAATCTGGCTTCGTTTTCAACATGGCGTACTTTATACACTGTTTTGTGACGGGACTGCTCGAAGAGGCTGAGGACTACCTCGCCGGGTTTTTGCCGTACATACACGAAAATGCCTATTGTGTCAATGTGTATTTTGAGCTCAATTGGCAGAAGTTCATGGATGTACTCGACCAGTAAGTAACACTCAGCTATAAGTTTAAACTCTCTAAAGTCTTCAAACTTGTCATGCTTTACCTAGCTTTTTAACTAATTACTACTTCGTATGCACCACAGGGGCGACCGGACAGAGGCGAGAAGAATCTTGGATGAAGATCTAAGACCCTTCGAGCGGTACCAGCCCGACCTGATCGTTTCGGCAAGTGAGTTAGCGAGCTTGGAGGATTTCAGGTATGGATTGATCAGTGTAATTGATTTTGAATTAACGTTGTGATACGTATATTGATTGAATTCTTATATTAATATGGTTTAATTTTTTGCAGGACGCATGAGGTGTTTAGGAATTATGGAGTTCCTGAAGAGGAGAGAAGGGAGAGGTTGGAGTTCGTGAGGATCAATTTGGAGGCAAATCCTCTTCTCGATGGAAAGATTCAATATGATCCCCCGGCACCTCCTCAAGCTTGAAGCAACTGAACCCAGCTTTGGTGAAATAAATTAGTTTTAGTTTTCTTATTAGTTTATGTCTTGGTGGCATAATTTTAAAGTTTCAACTTTTAATTCAATAATTCATATATATATATATAATATATATATATATATAATATATATATATATATATTTGTGATGTATCTGCTAGACTGCTCGGGTTTTAATTTTCAGTTTATTCAAGTGATCAATGAATCATATGCATGTATGCTTTATTTCTTGATCATGTGTTGCCATCTAATTTTCTTTCAAAGGCTCTTCCTATGATGAGTCTATATACTCTTTATGTCTTGAAAAGTGTTAGAAAATTAATCCTCCCACCAGTACTAGTAGTGGATATGAAAAAAAGGGAACAAACAACCAAGCCAAGAAGAAAACAAGCTTTAATGTGGTTTGGCCAATTTATTTGCCTACTTTCATTTCACTATGAGAGAATTACACAAATACAAGATACACCACTTAAATTTATACCCAACCCGAACCCTTGCATCCAAAATGATACCTCATTGTACACCCTCTCTCATCCTAAAAGATCACTCTATCCCAAAAGATATACATTGAGCACAACTCCTTAGAGCTTTTAATACTACATTGTTGTCGCTTAAAAATGTGTTATTGAACTCAGCCACTAATATTTTTCTCGTAACCCATATGCACTAATGTTATATGCAAAGCTACCCAAGGTGAGTTTGGTTAAAAGCTATCACTATAGGGTTTCGACATCTTTCTACCAAGTCATTTTGAACAAAAACTCGAAGTCACCAGACAAATATTAGACTTCATCAGAAAAGATAACAAAGAAGAAGCGAAATATTATAAATGTATACATAGATGGCGGAAAAAGAAAAGAACCATGATCCCCGTCACTAGTTCACAGTTTGGGCTCCAGTATTGGAGTCTTTCAAGATTAAAAGGAAAAACCAATGCGTGGGGCAACCTGATCCTTATATTAGTATCTACAAGCAGGGACAGTTGTTCATGAAGTGCATATATACTGGAGTTGAGCATTACAGTTGAATTGATGAGATTAAATTGCTGAATGTCTTGATGGAATTAATCTTCAAGCATCCAACTTTGCTGCTGCAGATGCATAGCTCACGCTGCTGTCCCTCATAGTTTTGCACTGACTTGACTGCTCATACCGGAGGAAATTGATCTTTATTTTTGTTGAGCAGTTTCTCAGCATCTGCATTCAGAGTAGCATAATTGAAAGGTGAGAAATTTAAAAAGTACATAAAGGCCTCTAAAAGCAATGGAGAAGAAACACTGTAGTTCAGGTGATTAGTTCAACTCTTTAGCAATATGTCGACAAAAAAGAGAAGTAACATGGATATAGATGTTGCTTTCATTAACCTCGTCTCTCCAAAGAGGGATGGTCTAAGATCCTAGAAACATGGGGAAACTTCTACAGGATACTGGTGTTCTATACTGGTGTTTTAAAGCTAAAACAGCAATATATACTCTCTTTTTGTCATATTATATTTATCTCCCTTTCATCCCTGCTTCATCCTAGGAGGCCATTTTCTAGCATCAGTGGGATATTCTTCCCGAAAGAAAAGCCAGCTTCCCTTTCAGAGACTAATGGAACTGTATGGGGAACTTACATGCAGAAAAACACTTATCGGATGGCGCCCACAAATGGTGTTATCATACTCCGACAGATACTGTTTGAATGCATCTGGATTTCCTGTTTCTATTATATCCATTCCCATCCTGTCCAAAGCCTCAATGGATCTGTGTATGGCCCCGTGTTTCTTGTCATAATGCATGTAGTTGAACCTGAGAAAGATCAATAAGCGCACGGTTAACATCTGCCCAACTTCATGCATATGTTCAGAAAGCATGGCAAAAGAACAGAATAAGAAAATCATGCTAACCATTTCATATTACAATGAAATAGTTTTCTTAAGGCTATCTTTAGCATGTAATTCTTAATTAATATATAATAGCATCCAACCACTTCTTTGTTTTCCTTGGCAATAATCCAAAGAATGTGTGAGCTCTAAAAGTAACAGGTATAAAAGTATAGAAAGTGTGTGCTCTAAAAGTAACAGGTATAAGAGCTGTCAATATATGTTGTGTGTAACAGAGTTTGAGGGTCTAGCACACATATGCGCATATCTCTCAGGGTGACCCTTTAAGATGGCCTTATCTAAATCCAGAGCATTTAGTTTAGATATGGATTGACATTGAGCACTTGTGCTAGCAAAGAGCAAGAGCCAATCTTGGAACATACCGAGATCCCCAATGACAAAAGTCTGATGACACAGAGAAGAAATTTTTTGGATCATCTACATATTTGGCAAGGAGCTGTCCATACATAGCTTCTGCTTCAGGTTTAAGAGCGCCAACCAAAATCGGTACAACTTTAACTGGGTGCCTGCATATTAGATCCCCAAAACTTATCCCCTCTAGAAATGAATACAGAACATAACTATTAACATGAAAAGGAAAAAGAAAACTGAAAAAGGTACCCCTCAAAAACTTTAGCAAGATATGGTAAATGCATTTCCATGCTATGTTCATCCTCATCAACACGAATATCCATGGTTTCAAATTTTCCAGTAGCTTTTAGCTCCTCAATCACTGACAAGAGGTCACAAGTAAATTTTAGAAAACCCCTCAAAAGTTAAGAGAAATGTAGTAAACTCACACACATGAAGCATTGAATAGTTCAAAAATGATTTTTTATTTTTTTAGAATTGTTTAACACGATGTTGATAATGGGTATCTTCTGAAAATTTCCTCGGCAGAAACAATCAAGTTAAAAAAATAATGCCAGTTAACTGAAATGCAATTCATGCCCCAAGTGTCACAATCTCCACTATACGATGAGAACTTACATTGCATTCATCATCAAGCCCTATCTAATACAGGAATGCTAAAGCACAAACACACTGTGAATCCAACTATGAAAATCCTCGTACCTTCCAAATCAATAGGTAGGTCCCCAATGGGGGTCCTGTAAACCGTGGCTGTTGAAATGGCACACTTCAAAGTGTAGTAATGATGAGATGGACCAAGAAGGAACACCCGAGTACTGACAACACAAGTTTCTCACAAGTGAGCAAAATGCAGTGTAATTCATCGCAATACCACTTAATCTTCACGGCTTAACACATGAGCCACCACACAATACTATAACATAATCAGCTCCTACTTGATTTACAGAACTATTGAGCAACCACGACAGCAAAACTCACATGTTTGTTGGGTCAATGTTGCCAAATGCATAGGCAGCAGCACGACCCGAATATGAATAACCGGCATGCCTGAAATTCCACACAACAATCACAACAATCTGTCAATCTATGCATTAAGAATTACAAAACAACTTGCGGAAGCAAAATCAAAGCAATTCTTGAAATTCAACTCACGGAGCAATGACACCTCGCACATCATGAGACTTGGTAAGCCCAGACTCTCTAAGCCATCCTTCAAGCTCTTCTGCTAGCTTTTTAGCTGAAAGATCAAATCTTTAAGCATAAAAGCCAAATCTTTAAGCATAAAAATCATATCTTTGAAACCCAATTAGCTAATTCTCACACTCTAACAAACAGAAACAAAGATGATGACTTTAACAAACGTCTCTGATAATTGATGTAATAATAATCAGTAGCATATGAATTAAATTTGTGGGTTACTATTTCTGGGCGAGAAAAACGAGAGAGAAGGAATAAGAGTGAAAGAGAGATACTGACGGTTATCGGTGTACCAAGAACCAGCGTGCGATGGCCTTCTGACTATCTCCATGGATGGAATCTCGACGATGAAGAAGACAAGGACAACCCAAATCTCTGTTAATGAATTGAAGAGAGAGTGAGAATCAGAAATTGGAATCTGATGCTGGTTTGCTTACGGGAGAATCGATGTGAGAGCTGAAAGTTTGGAGTACCTACTGGTACTGGTTTTCTAAATAGATTAATTACAAAACACCATAAATATGATTGTTATTTTTATTTTTATATCTAATTATTAAAAATTTACATTTTCATACATTAAGTTTTATTTTGATACTCTAACCACTAACACCGTTAAATTTTGATATTTAGTTAGTAACTAATATGTAATTTGTTATTTAATATATGAAAAGTGGGGATCATATGTCTGCTCCACATCAATAGATGATGTCATGTTTGGTGCTAAATTCGAATTTTAGACCATGGTAATTGGAATTTGAAAGTTGAGGGACTGATGTGATTAAAAAAGAAATTTAAAGATCAAACTGATTTTCGATCTAAAATTTAAGAAGATAAACTAAATTTAATTCTATTTAAGATTTCATTAAATGTCAGATCATTAGATTAATTTCGACTCTTCACTAGAAAATCATTAAATGTCAGATCGTGTATGGTTCGGGCTTGGAGAGGAGTCTACCTAGACATCTACCGTGATAGTGTACTTAACATTGGATTAGGAATCCAGATACATATCCTAGTATAAATATCACCACGAGTTACAAGCCTTGTGTTCTTCCCATTGAAAAGCTAAGGTGGTGACTAGCTGAAAGCTTTTTGACGATCCATAGCTTTCACTACGATCGATGTTGGGACAAGCACAAAAATGCAAAACAAAGACTCCCTAACAAAGTCTGTCCTGCCACCAGCACTCTTGGAAGAAATCTACAAGCGTTTGGTCCCGAATGATCGAATTCGTTTCAGCTCAGTATGCAAGGCGTGGCTCTCTGCTGTGATCTCTGTAAAGCCTCGTTGTCGTCCTCCTGTACCAGAGCCATGGCTGATGCTTTGTCATCGTAATCATGGCACTTACTTACAGAACTGTAAGTTTCATTGTCTCTCAGATAAAAGGGATTACAAGTTCAACAATGTAGTACCAATAAACTACAAAGTTGTAACTATGTCTTCCGATGGCTGGCTGCTGACCATAAGTCCTCTTTATTCTCATCTTCAGCTGGTGAATCTAATGTCGAATGCTCAAATCAGAATAATACCGCTGGGGCCGCGCTGTTGGTTTGACATTAAGAATATCAAGAAACTCTTTGTATTGGAGCCAAGGCCAACCTCTAGTAGCGAGTCAATCTACAATACGAATTTCGACCTCATTATGCTTGCTCCGGCGAGTGCACAGATGAACATTGTACTCTGCACTAACAATAAATTCCAGCAACTTGGCTTCAGGGGATACAATGATATAGTATTATACAAGGAGGAATTATATGCCTTGAGAATTACGGGTACATGCTTTGGAATATATGTTTTCGATCAAGAACAAATTTACAGGTATCATCTTATTCGCGGCATAGCTCCTAATAGCAATAGAGATTAGGCGTACTTGGTGGAGTCTGGTGGAGATCTCTTGCTTGTAAGAAGACAACCTAACGACTTTCTTCAAACAGCTGGGTTTGATGTTTTTAAACTAACTACAGACGAGTACGTGGATTGGTACTTAAACGCAGTGAAGTTGCAAAGCTTGGGAAATCATCAAGCGTTGTTTTGGGGTAGACAAGGATGCTTTTCTGACCAGTTGAAGAATCTTCACCATTTGAAGAAGATCATATATACTTCATTCATGTCCTCAAAGAATAACGGTTAACTGAGTATGGTGTGTATTCTCTAAAAGATGGGAGCATCAAACGAGTCCCAAATCTAAACGTATCAGGGCCACCATCAGCTTCAGCAGAATCATTCTGTTTTTTTCCAACAGTTAAGAATACAACAGTGTATCCAAAGCGCAAGCTAAAAGTGGACTAAATTTCAATCTCTAGTTTCTGTTTGTAAGTTCCAAGTTTCGTTTTGGGCATTATTGCTAACAATTGTCATTGTTTTCATGTTCCTTCTTTTGTGTGCATAAGATTGATGGTATTTTGACTATTTTCCTTCATCTTGTATTTATTTCTTTGGGAATTCTGTAAGAGATGGGAGTATCAAACAAATCCGAATCTAAACCTACAATAGTTATCAGTCTATCACCATCTTTAAGAAGTTGTTAACCTCCTAAAAATTTCAGTGCTGTTTAGTAGTTTCAAATTTTGTGTGCAACTTGTCTTTTGTTGCTATCATTGCTCCCCTCCTTTTGTGAGTGAAAAGAAATTGTAGTGTTCCTGCATCTTGTATTTCTCAATTATTAGGGAGATATTTATTTCAATCATAGAAAATACTGTAGGAGAACTCATGTAGAGGGAAAATTGCACTCTGCTATTGTACAACCACAACAAATCAATACAACTTGGACATTCTATGATGTATAACAAACCTGGTCTAAGTAGGCAAGTAACAACCTAAATAATTCTTGCCACGGCTTATTCTTTGAATGAACAAATCCAACCCACTTCTATACTCTATACCCCAACTGTGAATAACTGCTCTCAAAAGAATCTCCAACAAATAAAACATGTGATATGGGGCTAGTTTTGCAAGCCAATCTCCCACACCAAAATAATCAAATTCAAACACTATGCAAACCTTTGTTGCTCCCAAAGCAAAACAAGAAGACGCACACAACAGTCCATTGACGAAAACCAAAATACCTGCATTCACCCAAGAAACAGAGAGTATGTTTCAATCAGTCCAGTCATATAATTATGCACCGAGCATAAAAGATTGAAAGAATTGTAATAACATGAAAGATTAAAAGAATTGTAATAACATGAAAGATTCAAAGAATGGTAGTGATCGCAAAATCAAACAGATCAATTAGCCAAACAACAAGAGCTGGAGTTCAGATTGAATATGCCTTCACTAAAAAACCCTCTTAGATGATAGAACCAGAGCATCTTTACAGCATATTCATGAAATTCTGAAATTAAGAGAGATTAATTACCTGTGCAGCCATGCAGCCTGCAAACTTTGAATAAGGCAAACTGTCAGCCTCCAAAAGAACACCCATCTAACAACAAAACAAAGAAAATTCAAGCATGCTCCAAGATAGAATGAAGTTTTGGGATGTGCCGACGTAACAATGGTTCAAGCCGGAAAGAGGGGACACCAAACTGCCACCTCTTAGCATCATACATTTCATTCCATGCCTGTATTATCTCATCAATTTTGAATCCCATACCTGCAGTTAAATGAATTCAAATTGATCATAAGTTTCAAAATTCTAGAACTTGTAAAGCTTTCTGGGATTATGTCTCCTTTACCTTCCACTGCATTTTCATTGGAACAGTGATTCTTTATCATCACAGCTATATCTGTTGGAGAGGCTCCACAAAGTTCAAACTTCTCAATGGCAACTTCTAAACATTCCTCCCAAGTTGGCAGCTCTAGCTTATATTCCACAACAGAACGCTCATACAGCAAGGTTCCCCACAGGAGGTATATTTGTGACTTCATATTTGCAGCCTGTTCTGCAGCTTCATCAGCAGACATCTCATCAAATAGACCATCCAATCCCATTTTCTGCAATTGCGCTTTATATTTGTCTTCTTTGGAGAGTCCGTTTAGACGCCTCTCTTCTATCTCCTCCCATAATAGCATTCCCTTGTCCATGCTGTCCTCAGCCTTATTATAAAGCTGAAGCACCTCTGAAGAAGGCTCAGTTTGCAACTCAATCTTGCTTCCAATTGCATAGTACCAAGAAAGCTTCGCTTGTTCAAACTGTTGTTGGCCAAGTGCAAGATAACCTTCATAGAAGTCTGGTTTTACTTTCACAGCTTCTTCATACCTACTCTCGGCCTTCTTGTACTCTTTCTGTGCCCATTCATATGCAGCCTTGATCTGTTCAATAATGGTTTCCCTTGAAGCATCTTCGGGCAAGGATGCCCTCTTCCTTGCCTTAGACATGTGAACATTTCCCCAGTTGAACAATGCCAAAGCCGCCATCTCTTGGAACTTAATTGCAGCAATATCAAAAAGTTCTTGAGCATCATCAAGTGTTACAGTGTCTTCCATTGCCTCTGAGTATAGCTTCACCCCGAGTTCGTGAAGATCCAAGTACGAATCAGAATCGAACCCAACATGGTTCTTGAACAATCTTGCAAACTGAATAATCCAGTCCTCAACACAAGTTGTAGACCCTTTTCCTACTTCTGTATGATTTCCACTGTCCCCATTCTCAACAACATTACTTGGCTTCAGATCTTCCTTACGCACTTCCTCTTCACTTGATCCCTCATAAATTGGTTCCTGATCAGCACTGACTTCTGTTATGAAAAATCTAAGTGACCCCCTTGTATCACATGATGATTCAGCTAACCTCAACTCAACTGTAGTTGTGATTGTAACCAAATCACCCTCTTGATCTCTGTACTTCACCAGAACACCCTTCAAGCCAGGAAATCGATCCTTAACTATCTCCCTGACCAGCCGCATGCTACAATTGACTGGTAGCTGTGCCCATCTTATATCCTCTCCAAACACCAACTTGACTGTCTTTGTAACTACAGTTTCTTCCTTAATATGCTTCTCTTCCACACGATTCACGACTTGTTTCTCTTCCTCAATATGCTTTAAGACCGGTTTCTCTTCCTCAACAGTCTTTGTAACCACTTCTTTGTCCCTGATAACTCTCACATTTTCTTCCACAACAGCCTTGTCCTCTGTCTTCTCCTCAACCATCTTACCCTTCTTCTTCTGTGTCTTCTCTTTCACCACTTTACGAAACCGAGCAGCAGGTATCTGCTGTACATCCGCAATACCAATTACTTTCTCATCAACAACAATCCCCTTTTCGCTCATCACCTTCTTCACACTCTCCAAAATCTCCAACGCATTTAGATTATTCGGCTCCATACTCAAAACAGTATTAACATCCCTCAATGCCAAATCCAACCTATTCAAAGCCTCATAACACCTCGACCTCCTCAGCAACGCCTTACTGTACCTCGATGATACCTCCAATGCCAAATTGCATTCATTAATCGCTCGAGGATACTCACCGAGTCCCAACTGCATATAACAAGCGGCCATGTTACTATGCAAATGAGCAACATCAATATGGTTCCTCGGCAGCAGTTTCAGCGCCTTCTCGTACTTCAACATTGCCCCTTCACTGTCACGCTTCTGGAACAGCTTGTTACCTTCTTCTCTGAGCTCCTGGGACATGTTGATGAAGATAGCAGTGTCTTCATCCAACGCTTTCGAGTTTCGATCCACAGCTTTGCCCTGCTTACTCCCAGGCTTCTGCACATCATGCTCCTTCTTTTTCCCAGTTGGCTTTCCCATTGATACTTCAACAACACAGCAAAACACAAAGGGTTCTGAAAGCTCTATTTTAACCCAAAACCCTTCTCATACAATTAGCAACAAAAGTGAAACTGCCCCCAAATTCAATTTGAATTTAATGAAATTCAATATGTACAGGTACACAAATATACAACTGTAACAGTTTAACAGAGGAAGCTAAACCGCCCC
The DNA here is from genome assembly GCA_010134655.1 of Fragaria nilgerrensis. Classification (NCBI taxonomy): domain Eukaryota; kingdom Viridiplantae; phylum Streptophyta; class Magnoliopsida; order Rosales; family Rosaceae; genus Fragaria; species Fragaria nilgerrensis. Next base: position 26,835,555 of record CM020978.1, on the reverse strand, counting down.
AAAACTGAAGCTCAAGGTATAATCACAAGGACCCCAAATACTAATTGCAGAAATAGAAGTAAAAACAAGATAAAAATCCAGTCTTTGTGAACCTGATTGATGTTTTGGGGCCCCAATATCATCAATTAGGGGAAACTAATCCAAAGACAAACAAGAACCCAATTAAAAAGCTGGATTGAATTTTAATGGGTGTGTGCTCTCTCTTTCTCTGGGTTTGCTTGAGACAGAGACAGAGTGGGATATCAAATGGCGTCTCTGGCTGCAGAATTGGAATGTGGAAAGGGGGATTTTCTCTTTCTTAAAGGTCAACGTTTTCCAGATGCACCGTCGCTCTCACCTTCTCCGAGCGCGCGTGAATTTCCGCGCCATCTTTTGCAAATGACTCGTAAGTGGAACTGTGGAAGTGTGGAACAAAGCAAAGCCAAACAGCCAATCGGGTTCCGGTGTGAACCACGCGTGTGAAAGAGGTTGGCTATCCATCTCTGTAATTAATTTTACAGTCATTTAGTTTACCTAGCCTAGCAAGGAATAAAATCTTGGTCGGCCCCACTTCAATACAGAGCATATTCCAGTATTCCTGGAGAAGAAGGTGCTGTTTTTCACGATTAATCATCATCTCCTGCGTTATTTGTGTGCGTTTTACAGAGAAATAGTCTAAGATTTGGAATTTTAGGGGGCTTTGTTGTTTATTGTAATGAGGTTTTGAGTTCGAATTCTCATCTTTCAACCTATTGAAAAAGGTATTTTGAGACAAGTATACCACAGATCTTCACGAAATGAACCTTATTAGCATTTGTAATCATGACCATGGTGTAAGAGTGAACTGGATTAACACAAATAATGGGATGTAAAGTGCAGAAATAATTTAGTGAAGGTAGGTTGGGGACTTGGGGTTGGTTGGCAGCTCACATGTGAAGGCAACAGCAAAGCCGATGCCAGATGCATCTGACAGTTCTGTGTTAGGATTTGTGATTAATCATTTGGAGTCCATAATGCTAAACTAAACCCAACATTCATAGAAACACAAATCAATATGTAATTCGTATCAAATCCGAGTTTCTTTTATTCAGGAGCCAGCTATATAACAAAAAAGCCTTCCCCGGTTCAACTACATTCTTCATGCACACCACACAAAATGGAACTCCAGACTTCTACACTAAGAAGGGGGAGACTCGCTGGAGATTTGTCAGTGTGCAGATTATCGCAGTAGTTAGAGCTATAACTTAATCAAACACTACTTACATGTTACATTTTCAGATTTACAACCAAAACCGATTCAGCATCCTTGCATGAACTGCAGATCCACGTAAACAGGTAGAGTTAGTCAAGAACCATGATTCCCATCTCCACATGTTGAGCAATGTCCTTTTGGCGTTGGTGTAGAACAGTGACAAACTCATCCAAGCTTAAATGTCCATCTCGATTAGAATCAAATACATGAAAGATGATTTCAACCACATTGTCACTGAGAGCTACGTCACATACCTGCAACAATTAACAAAATCACAATAAATAATGTTATACTTGATAATCAGAAGAGACATGTCAAATTATGAACAGCTCCCAAAACCCATCAAAATATTCTAGGAAGCTTGTAAAGCATTAATCATAGACTGAAATTGAGTTATAATCAAGGTAAGAAAGACTAGTATCTTACATGAAATGCAGCTCGCTTGAAATCCTCCCGTGTTAACATACCATTTGCTTTACCATAGCTAAAAAGGGCCAGAGAAAACGGCTGCAATTGTTTCCGAAGCTCCGCGAAGTTTTTGAACTCCTCAAATGAGATGCGAGTATCTTTAAGATCTGGATTATGGTCCAATTCATCGACCCGATCAAGCAAACTGCTTAAATGACGCATGTCCGCGGACGCAACCATTGATAATGCAAAATCCTTTGCGATCATGGTTCCTCGCATTTTATAGTCATAGTGGGAAAACTCCAACCTCACCATCTGCAAATAAAATTTTGTATTTAAATTTAAATACAATGTGCATTTTAAATAAGCACACGCTACTTTAGACCATGAGAGATATATGGGGTTCCAATATATATGAATCTCTACACTCTAAAGCATACACTAAAGTTGCTTTCTTTCTGTAGTGTAGAAGTGTAAAATGTAAACCATATTAAATAAAAAGGTGAGAGAAGAAAAACAGAACATGAGAACAGTCTATTGATATCACAAAATGCAAAGATTCCAGGGAAGAGAATGGTTGCAATCTTACTTCATTCTGTAGATCTCTCAAAAACTTGACAAATTTATCAAGTTGAAGCCTAGTGTTCCCATCTTTACCAAAAAAGAACTCCACCAGCCCTCCATTTTCTACAGAATCCCAAGCTTTTAGTCCAAATCGAAGTCCACCCCGGTGTTGAGCACCTTGTCTGTTGCAGGCTCGCATCAATGCCATCACTTTTTTGAATTCTTCCTTGTCAATTTCTCTACATATGATAAAAACATTCAAGTCACAACAACACGAAATATATAAAGATAAGGGAAAAGATTATATCCCAAAAAATTGTATAGGTACTTACCCACTATCGTCAGTATCAAACATTTTGAATGTCACATAGAAACTGGACTCTGGAATGCTTAGTAATGTTACAAAAAAGATATACCTGTTCAAAGGAAAACTTGTTAGTGGCAAAAAAAAAATGCATCATTGTTTAAATTAAAATGAAGAATACAGAGCAACTTACTCTTTGAAGGAAATATATCCGTCACTGTTAACATCGAAAAGCATGAAAAAATCAGAAGGCGAACAGCGCAACTCGCCAGGATTCCTTTCACCTCTCAAATACCCATCTCTAACAAGGTTGGATTCAGATGGAGGGAAAACAGGAACCACTGCCCTCATGAGATCTTCTGGTCTCATAAGTAATTCTCCCTCTGATGTACAGGCAGATGCAAAGTACTCAAACACCTACATGAAACAGCAGAGGACATTGGTCATGAAGGTAATATTCTTACAAACTCAAGCCCCAACAATCAAGCACTTTAAAAATAACCTAGAGTCCTAGACTAGCATTTTCAAGCAAGTCAAGGGTGAAGAAGAAGAGAACATGATCTGTTTAATAAACAACAGAAAAGGTCTAGACGTGACAATCAACTAGATGGCCATTTCATTGCCAAACATATATTTAGAAAACTTCAAAAAGATTCTACATGTAAAACACTAATAGAATATCCAAACAAGCATCGACATCAAATCTAACAAGTGTACCATATATATAACTACATTTAGAATCCTATAGCCTTAGTACCATTAATCGATCCCCTTCCCTGCCCAAATACCAGAAATTGGCAAGCTAAACTTCATTTCTTTCTCACCAATTTCCCTTCTCCGTAACTACAATGCCACATTTTCTTACTTTCTCATATCCAAATTCCAAAATCAGGTCTTCTATCTACCACCCAATACAATTAAGTGTTTTCTGTTATTAATTTTTCAACAAGTACACTACTCTAAATTTGTTTCAAGATCACAAGCCCTTACTTTCTATGGCTTTACCTAACATTCCAAATTAGGCAATTAGGTGCTCATTAAATTTTAAACATAGCCAATTAGAGTCATATTACCTAAATTCCACACACACACACACACACAAAATTAAATAAATAAATCGATTAGTACCTTCTCAGGCGGACTCCGCAACCTCATGCGCTTCTCATAGTTGAAGAAAATCCTTCTCCGATAGGCATCTGAGCCCAAAAATAAATCAACAAATAGACGAATAAATATATAAGAAATTAAATTACTCGCCCTAATTTTAAAATAAAAACATACCTCCGAAGAGAAACTTGGCCCTGATTTCAGGCAAAGAAAGTTTCCGCAGCAAAGCACGCGTCCGCGGCCGGTCTTCCAAACCCGTTGACCAGTCAGCGAAAGCCAGCGACGACTTCTTGAAGAACTCCCAATCCGGATTCGACCAGTACAGCAGCCCAAGGCCCGACCCGGCCGCGATGCCCGAGATCCATTTCAGGTACGATTTCTGGGGGTTTCCGTGAGAGTTAGAGTCAAAGCTCGAGACGCTGCTGATCAGAGAGAGCGGCGATGAAGCAGACGAAGAAGAAGAGGCAGGTTGGGCTGCTGTGGACAACCGGGAGATCTGGAGCCGTTGGTAGATGGACGGCGCGGATCGTCTGAGGGACATGGGAAATTGCGCGAGGTTTGTGCAGAGACGAAGAGTTGAGTTTTTGGGGAAGTGGGGAGACGACGACGTAAAAGAAGAGTCTGCTGGAGAGTTTTGGGCTGTTTGATTTTGGTTAAAAACCGCGGGCGTGAGGGCACATGGTAATTATGGTAGGTTGGCGGATGGCGTTAACGAGGTTTGGCGCGAGAACCCAACGATTGCCTTAGCGCGGGTAGCCTGGCCCAAACGTGTTATTGTTTAATTGGGCTCGTTTCCAGCCTCACTCATTTTGAATTGCACTTTTTTCTTTTTGTGAAATATTTTAGATTATTTTAAAAATGTGAAAAACCTTATTAATGGTTACTTGAAAGGCCCAAATACAAATAAGCTAAGGAAAAACACAGTTATGAGTAATTATTTTCCATATCCAAAACACCACATGGCACTGTCATGTGGTATTTATAGCCAATCATATAACTTAAATTCATATGAGGACCAACATGGGTGAAAAAAAAAGTAAAAGTAAATAAATAGACAAATCAGAAATAAGATAAGAACACTTAAACCGATGGCTTCAGATGAGACCAAATGTCACGTGATGTTCCAAGTACAAATAATAATTTCACTCGACGTAATTCACATGGACATGGTAAAAGAGGGTGACACTAAAAATAAAATCAAGATTACATCATCTCTTACAAAACTAACACATATGTTGAAACTGACCCGAGTTGTGAGTTGCTGGTAGCCAATATGTTGCGTGATAAGTGTCGGATTGAAGATATAAGGATCGATCAACTGCTGCCAATATAATTCCAAACTAAAAAAATTCCATAAAAGCCAAAATAATGGAGATGAAAGAATGGAACCAGCATTACACAATAGTGTTCTCTTCTCCATTAAAGAGACTTGTCTCCAAATAGGAAAGAAAACCATCGAATTTGAACATAAACCAATAACGAAAAAAAAAACATGGTTGTGAATAGGGATAGAACACACGCATGAGCATATATAAACATTCAGGTAAGTGATCAATCTCACTATAAAGAGGTGGATTTCTTTTGTAGATAGAGGGAGCTAATGTGAAGTAACGGGTAAAGGCTATTATAAAGGTTTTTGGAATTGAAATTGTTTAGGATAATTGCAACACAGATTGACAATAGGGAGGATTATTAGTGTCCAATATGAAACTTTAGGAGTTTTTAACGAGGGCTTTTCTATCTAAAATCTAGAGAGAGAGAAAAAAAAAACAAATATGAGAAATAACAGCCCCTCCCTTTTAGATTTATCAGCATAAGACCCCGACACATCTTTGTCTGCTTCTCACGCCATTATAGAGACGAAATTGGAAACCTCCAAGCCGTCTCGGTTATCCATCCCGTCAAGCCAATAGTACGATCCTATTACCCATCGAGCAAGACCGGCCCTCTATCCAATTTCCATCCATGGTCGCCCCACAATTCTTGATGCAGTCGTCACCTCGTATCAAATAGGCAAACAACGACCCTCTCTAAGCCCATCCTCCGAGCTTAGGCAACACCTACTGACTAGAGATCTCGTTTGACGACACCAACACCGCGGTGCAACCGGATGAGAGATAAACCCAATTGTTTACCTCGAAACCCTAGTTCCACAAAAGCTGTTCTTCAATGTGAATAAATAGAAAATGGAACCATACTCGTTTTATGTGTAGACATAATATTTCACTCGAGATACTTGATTTGTCTTCCAATCAGTATAATATAACAAATAATGTTAATAACATATCTCATGTATGTCTCTCTTTTGATAAGAAAGTATTATGAGACAAACATGTGATTAGCTGTTGCACACTTTTCTCTGTTTGTTTTCGCTTTGTGTCTCTGTCATCTGTTTAATTATTTATTTTAATACATCGTAAGAACAAATATATTCATTCAAATAACATACAAATATCGTGATAAACAAAACCTGTGATGTTTTTCTGTCGAGAAATATTAGTCCAATCACCGCTGCACCATCATCCATTCCACACCACCTGACACAAAAATATTATGTGAATTCATGTATATACCTAGAGATCACGTTTGGAAGCATGTACCTCGCACGCAAACCTGACCTGTATCCGATATGGAAATGTGGGTTCAGATAATCCCAATAGGAAACTGCCAATTAAGTTTAATCCGATTCGCATGTAAAATTACAACACCAGTAATCTAGGATAAGGGGCGAAACGTGGACCTCAACCTCAACCTCAACCTCTACCGGGAACATGAGTTTGGTTTATGTTACTGTAATTGTGACGCCATATGCCTCATCCCCGTCAACGACGTTGTCTTAGCTCATGGCTGCCAGCTGCAAGAAGTTTCTGTAAACAATACTGATATGGACATCAACTAAAAAAAAAACAAAGTTGAAGAGCTTTAAAGAAAAATAGAGAAAGCTTGAAGTTGAAGACTTGAAGATGCTTCCTTTCAAAGGTAGGTTGGTTGGTTGTGCTAGTCCATATGGAATGAGAGGGTGCCATGATGGCTACATACATCATCATCACCCATTAATATATAGCATTTCTAGTGTCCCGTTCAAGATTCTCTTTTCTTCCCCTTTCTTTTTTCCAATCACGGCACCGATCACGCCTGACGTCTAATTTAACGTCAAATTTAATGGTGGTTTCCAGCCTTCCGCCTTCAAATTTCCAGGTCTTTTTCTGTCATCACTTTCTTGCTACCCAAACATGCCAGTTATTTTCTCATTAATAAGTTTGGTCCAGTTGAGATTCCTTTTGTTTCGGGTAAAAATTGGAGTTACCATGTAAATGAAATATTGTTATTTATTTTCGTATTTTCACACTTTCTATACAAGATACAGTTCATCATCAAGTTTATTGTTCTTTTTTATTTTTAATTTTAACCTGTTACTGGTTTATTTTTAATTTTTTTGGAGTTATTGTTCCTTTCGTCAATGTCAACGGGGACACAGCCTTCCAGGAATCCAGTTTCGAAGTGTCCTATTTTCAAAATTCTGATGAAGTCCATTAGTCAAATATCAAGCCTGCAACAGAAGCACCCGGCTCAAGAAAAGTTTAGAAAGATTTAGAGGACAGCAATGAGATTAACAAGGAATAATGAAATAAATGAAAGGAATATACCTGGCATAAACGCAACGCAACAATACGGCGGAGCAAACGGAACGTAACACACGCAACGCAACTTAACGGGACGGTGAACGGAACAAACCACGGAACTGAACGGAACGGGTGAACGGTACGAGCCACTGAACGGAACGGTGAACGAGCAAACACAACGGTGGTGAACGGAACGGACCCCAAACGCTGCAAAACACAAAGGGATGGAACGGCTGTGTCACAGAAATAGAACCAAACTGAACAAATTTTGCAGACTTGTAATTGAAATTATTACAAGAAGATCTGTGGATCTCCTTTGATTTAATTTTAATTTTGAAGATTTCTTTAGGGATGGATTCGATTTAAGTGAATGTTCCGAAAATTGTTCCATCCAATTTCCAAGGCTAATGATATCATTTCAACTGTACATATATGGAGTTTCTCTTTCACAGTGTTGTTTCGAGCTGCCGTTTCAGTAGAGAAGCCACAAAACTCGCCGGGGTTGACTCGGCGCCACCGCTTCAAAATTCTTCGGGTTGAGCTGGACTGAGCAAAAGCCTTTGGATCTGATCGGATCTGGTGCGATGCTTGCTCGGAGATGACTCGCCGGAATATAAGATCGGAAAAATAGAGAAATGACCGGAAAATAACCAACCTGTGTCTGCTCTGTAAACAAAAAAAACATCCAGAGAGATACATCACTCAGCTATCGGCCTTGGACATGACCGAGAGTCGGCTCTGCCGTGGCTGGAACCCGGCTCTACGCCTCTGCTGATGCGAAGAAGGGCGAATCAGAGCCGTCAAGGCTCTCTTCACCCACTCGCCCTCGACGCCGCTGATGCGAACCAGCGAGTTCGTCATGGCAGATCTGCGCATATTGAGCCTGTTGTTGGGATACGGCGTGTGGTTTTGATGCTGATTTGAGCTCCCTTGATTCTTGTGCAGACTGCAGCGGAACGACCCCGGATGCGTCGTCGGGGAGCACATACACGTCTTCCTCGACGCCGCGATGGGGCCGTTCTTCTTTGAAACAGTGATGGAACGGTTAGGTGAGATGGAGCGGTGCTCGATGGAGAAGCGGACGGCAGGGGAAAGAGCACTGGAGGTGTAGAGATTTACACGAGTCGGTGAAGCGGCACGGTGGTGGTGGTAGTCTTGGTGGTTGTAGTGGCTGTGGTTGTCCTGATGTTTGTTGAAAAAGGCCGACGATGGAGACGAGAAGCTGGAGCTGGTGGAGGAGGCGAAAGCCGAAGCGGTGGATTGGATCGAGGCATTGGAGGAGCCGGTGTAGAACCTTCCAGAAGGTGAGAGAGAGCGAAGGACAGGTCCACTGGGACGGGTCCTGGTGCGGGAAGATGAAGCAGAGGCAGTCGCCATTGGAGAGTATAGAGAGAGAAAAGAGGAGAGAGAAGGAGAAATGAGAGAGGGGGAGGTCTTTGTTTTGCCCTAAGGGCCCTTTCGGGGTTGGTTTGGCAAACCTAATGAGTCTCAAGGGTGGGTTTTATAGATGGGAGGCGCGAGGGCGGATGGGAATTAGTTGGAAGTTGAGTGGTAGTTTGGGGATTTCGATGTTCAGAGCGTCTGGTGCTTTCTCTAGGCGTTGGGAATCTTATCCAACGGCTGTGATGATGGCGACCCGTGCAAAACGACAATGGGTTTTACTGAGGAGCCTGCCACGTTTGGGAACTTTGGCAGGTGAATGTACCGGAAGCCCAGGTCCGGTTCCAAAATTACGGCTTGCCATGGGCTGGTTCTGTGTGCATTTCCAAACTGGCCCTGACTTTTACATTTTTCCTCCTCCTGTCCTAGGTTTCTTTCCTAATTTGTTTTTTTTTTTTTTCTGAGAGGACTGGTAGGTTTTAGGTTGCTTTATTGAGAAGTTTGTGAGAAAAAAAAAACAGTGGGCGTTGTGACAGGGTTCCCAATAATAATGATGAGTTGGGTCCTTTTAGGGTGAAATTCATTTCTTTAGGTGGAGTGGCCTTTTTGTAATGCTCAATTAAGTGTGCACATCTTGTCCCTCTAGAGATTTTTTCCACTCTCTTCCAAATCTTTGCGATCTTGTTTTGAAATTTGAAGATTTTTTTTACCATAGGACTCGATTTGTTATGGCTTTTAAGTGTGGGGATTTGATTTTTGTTGATGGAATTGAAGCTTTTTGTTTATAGAATTTAATTATTGATAGTCAAAAAAATTTAAATTTCAAAGTTATGGTGAAGAGCTCAGTATCATTTAATCTAGTGACATCAGTCTTCCATTTTTAAGTGAGAAGTCATGAGACTCAGGATAGACTCGTTGTAGCATTTCAGTTATTTATTTGATTAAAAAAAATTATGGTGAAGAAAGTTATAAGTCAATTCAGTACGTTACGTATTGCAACCATTGCAATAGTCGAATACATCATAAAGAAAAAATGGCATTTGTTTAATGTTCACATTTGAATTCAATTACAAAGGTTAGTCATGTTGAAGACTAACTCATTTTTGGTTAGTGAGTAGTGTTCGATATAAATTTTGGTTACACCCTCAAATTGCAAATTGAACCTTGTTTTGTGAGTAATGTTCAAACATACTCTCTCCCCCCAAAAACTCAAAGCTAGGGTTTGGAAAAAAGTTTGGTTTCTCTCTTCTCCGGCTACGCCGCATCGCTATGTCGGCGCTTGGTTGGTGTGGTTGTGTTGATGTCATAATTTGGTTCCACAACGAAACTTGACTTTTCAATCCATTCCACGTAGAAAACGTTGAATTGTTAAAGAGCCACGTATGAGTCTAACCTTTCAATGCACCCAAACCATTATTCGAGAAATAAAGATGATCCTCACACGTAAATAATAGTGACATGCCTAACCTAGCATTCAAAGTCTTTCTTGGACTATCACCAAGTGTCTTGGCATGCCACCAAGTGGTTACCTCACCTTCTAGCTAGCATGGTAAGACTAGAGCATATTGTGACCTAATCATTAGAGAAGTATAGTCTAAATGGGTCTAGAGCCTCAACCTCCAAGGTCGATACTTCGACCTCCAAGACCAAGAGTTCGACCTTCAAGGCTTAAGAGCCTCAACCTCCAAGGTCGATACTTCGACCTCCAAGACCAAGAGTTCAACCTTCAAGGTTTAGAGCCTCAACCTCCAAGGTCGATACTTCAACCTCCAAGACCAAAAGTTCAACCTTCAAGGCTTAGGAGCCTCAACCTCCAAGGTCAATACTTCGAACTCCAAGACCAAGAGTTCGACTTTTAAGGCTTAAGAGCCTTAACCTCCAAGGTCGATACTTCGACCTCCAAGACCAAGAGTTCGACCTTCAAGGCTTAAGAGCCTCAACCTCCAAGGTCGATACTTCAACCTCCAAGACCAAGAGTTCAACCTTCAAGGCTTAGGAGCTTTAACCTCCAAGGTCGATACTTCGACCTCCAAGACCAAGAGTTCGACCTTCAAGGCTTAAGAGCCTCAACCTTCAAACTCTCTCATGGACGTCCAAGAGTTGCATAAAGATAGGCCAGCTAAGGGTTTACCCTTCACCCACCTTCCTCACATGTCATGAAGGCATGGCTCAAGATTGACTTGATAAAAAGAGACCACATAGTGTCGACACATGTTACCAACTTTATCGCATCACATGAGGTTAGACACGTACCTTGTCAGGTCGACCATCCCTTGGGAGTGCCAGACCCATCCCTTAGAGCCCATACCTTCCTTTCCACATCACCAACCTCTCTTCCTATAAATACCAAACCTTCCCAAGGCTGAAGGGATAAACACAACTTCATTTTTTCTCTCTTCTTCCTCAATTACAACACACACACACTCTCTCTCTCTCTCTCTATATATATATATATATATATATTTCTCCCTTTGCAGGCACGTGAGGAGGGTCTCCTCCCATGCTAAGAAACATAGTTGCTAGGCTCATTTATTCATCTTCTTTCACAAAATCATGTTATACATGAGCCCTATTCATTCTTCTCCAATCTCTATTTATTGTTCAAACATTTTACTAACTTGGGCGTCGGAGATTGTTTGGCCGGCCTTAGGCTGGTCCTCCGATAATCTCCTAGCTCACATGTCAACATGTCATTCAATGACACTCCACCAACTTGAGGAAGAGAAGGCCTAAGTTCAGCAGCGGATGTCCAACGCCAAGAAGAAGGCGAGGAAGCCCACCATAGAAGTGGAGAAAGCTAGCTCACCTTCGAGGAAAGGAAGCTCACCTTCGAGGACTGAAGGAAGTCCACCATAGAAGTGGAGGAAGCTAGCTCACCTTCGAGAGTTCGAGGAAATGAAGCTCACCTTCGAGGAAATGAAGCTTACATTAGAGGAAAGGAAGTTCACCTTCAAGGAGTGAAGGAAATCCACCAACGAAGTGGAGGAAACTAGTTCACCTTCAAGGAGTGGAGGGAGCTAGCTCACCTTCGAGGACCGAAGGAAGTCCACCATAGAAGTGGAGGAAGCTAGCTCACATTCGAGGAAAAGAAGCTCACCTTCAAGGAGTGGAGGAAGTCCACCAACGAAGTGAAGGAAGCTAGCTCACCATCAAGGAGAGAATAACCCCACCACTTTACACGTATGATTTCAACGGAATTCTCGTTGACTCGTTGGTACTAAAAAACAACACCAACAAGCTGGACGAGAGATTTGAGGCTGACCAGTTAGTGGTGGTTCCCTAATGGTTGGCAATGGTGGGCTGAGAGTAGAGGTCTCTCCATGAGGGTGGCTGAGATGTTGCAGATTATGGGTTGCAATTGGGTTATGGCAGAGGGTTTGTCGTCGATCTAAACTATCATGGTCATTTCGGTCTTGCCGGCATGTGAGGTGAACTGGATTGGCGGCGGCGCGAGGCGAATTTGAAAAGGAGAATGCGGCGATGAAGGGTGGTGCTCGGATCTAGGTTGGGTCTTCACCTGCTTTGTTTTGGTTGGATATCATGGAGGGTGGTACCTCCCCCTAAGACGTGGACAACAATGTGCGTCGGATGACGGTGGACATTGGCGGCGAGGACCGGACTGTTAGTTGTCCATCCTCTTTGAGCGAGGATTTAGGGTTTTGGTATGTTGGTGTCATCATGTCGTTGGGTGTGCCTACGATGTATATTTCAAGTCACTAAGTATAAGCAACAATCTTTGATTTAGAAGGAATCTCTATCCCCACAGTTGTATTACTACAAATGCCGGCCGCTTGGTGTCACTTGTAGTAGAATCTTAAATGGACATAGCCTTGTCATCAAGACAAGATATGTGAACCACTGTAAGCCTTGTGTCGTCTCGCTCATTCTTTATCTCGCTTCTTACTTAGTCTCCGGATGGACACATATACCATATATGTTAAGAAATAATTTTCATACACAATTACATAGTTTGATGATATGATGTACAAAATGTAGAAGCAACCCATCGAGAGTTGTGACCTAAGTGATTTTTCTGTTTGCTACTTTTGTAATCGAAACAAGAAAAATCATATACTTAAACCTTTCTGACCAAACTATATATCAAAGTCGAGCTTCACACCGGAAAAGAAGATTGAACTTATCTCGACTTAGATGGGTTGATAGTTGATAGTGTTCAATTAATTGAGATTATGTATTTTAACCCTACGCTCCTTATGAGGTAATCATTTGTATTTTGTATGCTTGAAAAGAAAAAAACCTAAGTGACGGTTCTTGTACGGACATTGGAAGTCCCCACCCCATGGGATTAGAAAACGATTACACACGCATCAAGCTAGAACTGCATCCCAAGTCTCCATGTGTTACCTGTTTAGCATTGACTATCGAATTAGTGATCAAGTTGAAATGTATGGCTGCTGCTTTAGTAGACTAATTCAAAGCGGTCAACATTTCTTAGGATTGAAGAAGCAGAAGAAGGCGGAGAGAATAGACTAATCTTAGCAGAGTTTATTGAAACTGTTTCTTGAATTATTCAGGATTCTTGAATATAACTTCAATGAGTTCAATCATACACATGCATAAACCGAGTCCAAGGCTGTGTACAAAAGGGCAATCAGATTCCTTGTTTCACAAGAAAAAATGGGAAAGCGAAAGTTGATGAAGAAGAAATTCTAATTAGTTGGCCAGTTTTGTTCGTAAATTAGTTTTGTCATAAACTCTTCGCCTCATTCTGATTTGGGACCTATTCTATTAGGGGTTGAATACAAAAGCTCTTATACAAAAAAAAAAGAAGGATCGAAAGGTTCCACCAGTAGAGAATGGACCAAAGAATGGTGGTGATCGACGATGATGCCATGATGGTGATCGGATTTCATATATTCCTGCATTTATAGTACTGATGGCTCATAGTGCATGGTTCAAGTTCTTTCTGTTCTGACTTCTCATTCTTGCCATTAACAATGGGAAAGCTATCGTCCAAAAAAAAAACAATGGGAAAGCTAGAGTTTGTTGACCTAATTAGTACCCTGCAACTAAATCTTGACGTACGAACACAAATTTCATACTCAATATCATAATTTACCCTAGTTGCAAGGTGCCAAGTCAAAGCTTCACAATCTGGTAATTAAAGAATGAAACTGTTTTTAAAGTTCAAGTGTTTTGCACGAAACAAAGTGAAGTTTAGACGAAGCAGTCTACCAATCTAGTATTACAAATGGTAACTGAACTTTAGTCTGTTTCCGATCTAGATTAACATCTGCTCCGGCGAAATATGACCCTCGGTGCTTTTGATCCCTTTTCCAGCGACCATTCATTCCCATAGCTAGTTGATAAGACTATGTTAATTAGGTGATTTTACAACTGTAGGTAAGTACCTCCTTAGTCTTTTTTGGAGGTTAAGCATTGGATTGGATAAGGTGACCAAACTCATAGCTATCATCATCTCCTTCTGCTGGATATTATTTTGTGATAATTACCCAAGCAAATATAAAACTAGATGCTCGTGTTCATCCTATCCAAATTGCAGATATGTTGGAAAATCTTACAGAAGGTTATTAGCTAGCTAATCATTGGGGGTTTCACCCTTTATTAACCAGGAAACTTGCTTCCTTCCAACAAGATCAGATTCAACCGGCCTATATTATAAGTTGCAGTCCATCTTAATCCTCATAAATAGACAATAGATAACTTCACATTGTCAAATAGGGATAGAGTGAAGCCCTGCATAGTTTAAAACACAGTAGAATGATCAAGTAGTACTTGGTGCATATCTTTAACTAGGTCTTGTTGTCACTTAGTGCACATCCAGGATAAGGTCATGGCCTTTAAACAAAGGCTTGATGGAGTTTTAATACAAGGTGTTGAGATATTCAAGGAGATATTGAAGTAGACTAATAGGAAGTGGAGGATGATGATAGAGTATTTAGAATTAGACGACTGTATGGTGATGGAAGTGACTCAAATTAATTAAGTAAAGCAACCTCTTATTTTAATTTGATGTGTTAGTCACATAGGCAAGGTGTTGCAGATGATTCCATAATCTGGGTTTAGTGGTTATAAGCTAGGTGGGAAATACAGTATCAACTTTTGATCATGACCTAAAGCAGCTCTAAAAGCCAAAGCACTTGTATGGAGTGTGTCCACTTCTTCTACATGCCTTGGTCTGTTCTTATGCATGTCTTAAGAGTTCCATAGTTTTTGTTGGGTGAGACAGACCAAGGATTTAATAGAAATCGATTACCAGTAATAGATATGGTTATCTGAAACTGAAGGAGGCATAATTCAAAATATGGATTTTGTTCAAGTAGGTATAGTTGAAAATTTATCAAAGTCGAGAAGAAAAAATGAAACCTTAGCTTGTCGATACACATTTGACTTTTTTTTTTTTTTAATTGATTCGGTTATGCTTATTATGTTCAAGTCAATAAGACAATAGGTATGACTGACTTGGTATATATGTACATTGCTTTGCCCTTTGGCAAAGTTTAGGGGCAGATGGCTCTTATTGATGGCTTGAAGCAAAGAAAAGTTTCTCCTTCTGGTAACTTCATATTGGTTTGGATACCCTTGTGAAATAAGATGCTACATAATTGTCTTTGCCATGACAACATAGGCCCTGTAGAATCCATAAGATGTACCTGTCTTGCATTATAAAAGAAGACTAATGGATACTCCTATAGTCAAATACTCAAAATCATGGTGGTTGGAAATGTTCCAAGAAATTGGTTGAGAACTTGAGGAAGAAGAAACTTTAAACTAAAGATCCTCTTTGATTGGTATGGATCAACTGGGGAGCAGGAGTACAAGGCTTTCCACCCCTTCCATAGAAGGCATGCACCACCACTGTACTACCTGTGAGTTTAACATGGTATTGGAGCAAGCATATATCACTTGTTGATTATTATTGAGTAATTGTTTTTCCCTATTATTGAGAATACTAAATTGACAATTCACCAACACCAGAATGGGTGAATTGATGCTCAAACTTATATAAGGGAGTAAAGCCAGCAAGCCACTCTCAATGTTTCAGATTTAAAGGACAGGGAAATGATTGAAGGCAACCTGTAGCATATATCACAATGAATGCTCACCTGCTAAGTGACTTCCAAAGATAAACAAAGCCAACTACTTTGCAACCAAATTCAATATATGTCCAAAACCAGTGAACAACTGAACATAATTCCAATTTCAAACTTACTGTACTATTTTCTGCATAATATTTTTCTGTAATAATGTTGTCACATAATGAGAATCATAATATATGAAATTTTAGACTATATAGCAGGGATTAGCAGCATTATGAATGTGATCTCTATTTTTGTTGAGCATTATGAACCTGAATTCATATATTACTTCTTGCTTCTTAATAATACCGATAAAAAGCTGATCTAATAGCATAGTTCACTCAGGATATTTTTAATTTATTTTTCTAATGACTTTTGTAAGTACTGCATCATACATGATCATTATTAATAGAAACTAAGTTGCTTTGTGATATGGAGTCTTGTAGAGTACTGGTGCAAAGTACTACAAAACATATCCTACATTCATATGCTCTACTTAAATTCACCTTCAATCATAATCGATCTTGGAGACCTGTGCAAAGTACTCTAAAGCACATCATTCTGCTAAAACTTACCTTCAGCTTCAAGCATAAGATATCTGCTCCAAATTGTTCAGAAAAAGATTAAACAATATATCATAATGTACCAATAATTGGGGAGAAAAATCAAGCCTGTCATGGCGATTAACTAAGTTTATGATTTCCATTGTCGATTAGGTCAACCGATGGAAACTGCAGAAGAAAGTGTCTTTAACCTTGAGACGGTTGCAGTTGCAAGTGGTCTAGCTGCTTCTAAGTTTCAACAAAGATATTTATTTCTTTAATCTTAATTATAATACCCTAATCTTGATTAGGATGCATCTTTTCACCCAAAACAGTGGTTTTCCTATTACATAAGTATAGCAGAACCTTGAATAGGAAAACCACTATTTTGGGATGAGTCAGATGTTGGAGCTGCATTGCAATAATAATAACTTGGGACCCAAGTTGGTGAAGAACACTACACATGAGCACATGGATGAGTAGTTCATATGGGTGAGAGTGAGACAATTTTGAGAAAGACAGCCGGGTCATGTACCTACTGTGTAGTGAGTACTGGCTTGTCTGAGCTATCAAGCACCAAGCATCTGATCTAGAGTTTTGTGTTTATTTTTGTTTGTTCTCATTCTCATGTATATGTGATATTTCTAGCAGAGAAGTTTATCAACATTTTTCCTAGACCAGGAGGCAAATCTAGGACATGTCTTACTGCAAATGAATTTTATCTCCAGCTTCACCCTTCCAGAATTTATGATCAGTGGGTTAAGATTTGTGACTCAACTGTTCGAAATTTTTTAGACTTACCCTACTTATCCGGTATAGTATTTTGAAAGCGAATTATGAAGATGAAATTTACATGTGACATAATAAATTGAAGGGACATAGGGGACCATGAAAGTGTAGGGCTTTTGAAACAATCCTCACCGACTCTTGTGAATGGAAAAGAATTGCAAAACAAAAAAGAAATGAACATAGAATGCTAGCATTCAATATGTACAGGTCTGCAAAAACCAAACAGCATCCAAAGGCTATGTTATACTGCTAAGCAAAGTGGAATGATGCAGAAATAACCATCAAGAATTTTCCTTTCCCCTTCAGTACCTTGTGCTGATTCAGCCACTAAGTCTTTGGTATAAACACGGTGGCGGCGTTCTCTGCCATATATCACCCAGAAGAGGAGCGAGAGCATAACTGAAGTAGAGACCATCACCAGGCCAATGTAGATCCATCTACTGTATCTTCTTAGGCCAGGACAATGATCCCTGTGTATGTTACTAAATGTTTCCCTCACAAATGTGCAGTCTTGTAGTTGAGCGAGTACAGGAGCATAGTTAGACAAGCCATCACCCAAACTAACTCCAGTAATCATCTGGCTGTAAAATGTTGGGGTCAAACGTCCCGTTGTGAAGCAAATCCCAGTAGGTGAAACCTGACAGACATAACTTCCCCATACCTGAAAAGAATTTGAGTCAAGTGTCAAATAAAATTGATCTATAAATGATAATGTAGGTTATCGGTTATGTACTAAAATGTTGTAGGGAATTGGTTATTTTTACCGCTGTTGCATTGTTCATGTTCACTTCACCAGCAGTGCAAGCTCGATCAGTCAAGTCGGGAAAAAATGGGTTGCAGAGGAGTGGCATCAATGGACCAGACTGATTGAAGTACATTGGCACGAAGTTGGGAGCAAAGTTTATGTTTGAGACATTGGTGATGACCTCATTGATCAAGTCGACTAGTTGAGCAGTGACTTCCTTGCTTCGCAACATAGTTTCTTGGGCTGTTGCACTGTCCACGCAGGGAAGTATATCATCTAATGCCGTATGTGCAGTTGGGTTTTGAACCCATTCATCCATTGCAATACAGGTATCAGCAGCCACACTAGTATGACAAAACAAAGAATATATTAGCTTTCTAATCATAACCGTTAGAGTAACTGAGTAAGGAAATGCAAAACCTTTGAATGAAAAAGTAACACACATACATTGTCACACACACTGACACAGACATAAAAAAGAAACTTCCAAGTGAAAACTAGTCCTAAGATGCAATTGAACTTATATATTGATGACCAAAGTAACTACAGAGCTGAAAATTTTCATACTTAGCATGTAAGATTAATGGAAAACCTTCGAATAAAATCCAAGAAGGGCATTTGTTACCATGACATGCTCAGCATTCAGAAATCAGAAACATGGACAAGGATAACACCTCACTAATTCTGCGCTAAGGAAAGGCTCCAAATTAATAATAGACACAAAGCAGCAGATTTACAAAAAAAATCAATGTTGATAATACTTGATACTTGTTATCCATGGGATAAAGCCAGAAAAAATAGTTCAGTCGTGGCCTTGTGGGAGAAGATTATGTTAAACTAATCACTATTCACCAAAGTATCTGTTTCTGAAAATAAAATCAAGAGTTTAAGTTATGCATGTGCATATATACTTGGTCAAAGTACCTACTTTGCACAGAAGAAGTTATCTTTTTGTACTAGATAGTTACTACACTAGACTTACTTATGAAGAAGAAGGAATGTGCCACACAGAATAAGTGTTCCAGCAACAAGTATCCATCCTGTGACCACTAGTCTGCAACAATTGATACAGAAATATTATGTGAGAAAATATCACAAACAACTAAAGAATGCCAAGGGGAAAAGAAAAGAAAATGAAGTATTGCATCTGATTCTTACTCACATGTACACAAGCAATTGCATGCCGAATATTGAAAATACTGGGGAAAAAAAGTCGGAATAAATGTGTAAGTACCACTGTATAACGTTTCTGAACCAGATATACCATCTTAATGAAGATAACAACTTACAGAATCCCAAAAATGTCAAGACAAGCATAATAGCAGCAATTATTATAAGTGCCAGTCTCCTGCATGTACAATAGATACCAATTGTATGCTGAGATAAAAGAAAAAAAATATGATTAAAGAAAAAGGGAAAAAGAACAAAGAAAGCCTAGGAGTCTTACACAGATTCTATGAGTTCTCTAATGTCATCTGAATTCTCCATTGTTCGCTGAGCAAGGGTGTTGGCAGAGAAATTTAGTTTTCCACCAATCTGATCAATATCAGTTTGAACGTTAGCAGGTAAAAACACTTGATCCACTCCAAGCTGCTTAGCTGCAGCAAGGTAATCTGATGCATTCCTTAACTGGCCAACCGTAACATCTGCCTGATTTACGACATACTCCAATGTACTTGTTGTGCTATCATGAAACTTCTTTTGACCAGTGTATAACACAACACAGCCAATCCTGTAAGCACCATATTGCAGATCATCTTTTTTTTTTTGTTATAAAGTGCAGCTAAACATGAAGCAACCTAAATGTGTGAGAGAGAGAGAGAGAGAGAGAGAGAGAGAGAGAGAGAGAGAGGTACATTGTGGTTATGCTGAATAGTACGAGAAATATAAGAGAAAGAGCATAAGCTGTTCGGGAGTAGCCATAAGTCTTTCTTTGACAGAAAAAGTGACATATACAGATGAGCAGCAAGCACAAACCACAGCCCAGGAACCAGACTGCAGCAATGGCAAACAGGGGAACTGCAGTAAAACCCACAGACTGCATTCCAACAAAAATTTAGACAATTAAGGTATGTGAAAAGAAATCTAAAGGTCCATATTGAATGAAAATCAAATGTTATATGGCAATCAGAATTAACATACATGCAACTGATGAATTGATGCAAGAGAAATGCCAGAATGTGCCACTTGAAAATACCAGAATGACTAACCGGAAATAAGTAAACTACCAATAGATACCTCTAAAATGAGTATGAGACCAAGACCATGGTCCATGTAATAGTATTGATATATTAGAACATTATAAACGATATGCTTTCTCTAAACTGATTGAGATTATGGATTTGGATACTATAAAAATGTCATTCCTAAGGTTACACATGTTAATGATGTTATCAAGCAAGTGAAAAGTGTTCAAATGCTGAAAATAACACTAAATTCTTACACTTTTGCATATATAAATTTCTCACTATAAAACAAAATGTAGTAACTTTGTCCTTTCACCCTGATTTTGAAAGCACCTTTATGATAACAGAAGACAGTTAACACAAAATGGGGACAGTGTTCATTATACCTTTATTTATTTCAAAAGGAAAAGGCAAAAAGCAAAGTTCTTTGAGGAACTTACAGCCCAGTAATGACGCTCACTGATATTCCAACCTCCTGTGTACCTCTTGAAGCCATCAAGAGGATCTTTCCGGCGTGTTCGCTGCGCAGCTAACACAACCGACGAGGTCTCAATCGGAGCACTAAAGGGTCCCTCCACAACAGACCTCCCTGAAAACCCCACTTGAAAATCCCATCCTGCAAAAGTAGAAACAAAATCATAAGAAACACAATGAAGATATAATAGGCAGAAGCTAATGAAAATGACCGAGAACATGATTTAATATGTTAACAACCCAAATTGGAGTGAAGGTTTTTGATACAAGGATAAAATGTCACAATGTACTACCCAAAATTACTAATTTTGAAGCATTTCCACTGTACTAGAGTGAAAGAAAGAGCGAAACTGAAAGCATTATTACTAAACAAAGAAACCCAAATGTAGAAATGGCTGGCATTACTCATTAGACAAGTGAAGTGAAAAAGTACCGGGTGAAGAAGTGGGTGGTGGTGTTTGGAGTTGGAGGGTTGGAAAGTGAGAATCCCCATGCGAGAAGAAGAGGAACAGAAAAATGGTTAGAAGTACAATAGAGGAGGGTAGAGATGTAAAGTATAACATCATTGTAGAATTCAGAGGCTGATAGAGAGAGAGGCAGAGGAGCTCAGTCTGAAGAGGAAGTAGAAGAAGAAGAAGAAGAAGAGCAAAAGTAACGGTCTTGCAATGGGAATGGAGGGAGTAGATCGTTTTGGATATTTCTGACCTTCAGAATTCCACTAAGCAGCAGAACGTCGATGTATGGATTTGTGAGCCCCAGAGGTACTTTGACCGGAATACCCTCATCATTTTAATTCAATCCACCGAATGCAGGGGTAGATTCGTCAATCTACAGCGAGCTCAAAGTGGACTCTGCAGGGGTGTAGAAATTCAAAAAAGGTGATTGGGTCCCAAAAACCGTGTCCGCCTAAACGGCTCGCAACTCGAGGAAAAAAATAACCATCTCAAGGACCACAATCTCAGGCTTGTTTCTCGGCTTTTCCCAATTTCCCGCCATCCAATATTGGGCCTTAACATTGAGCCTCAAAACAGAACTCCAACCTGGGCTCGGCCCAAAACCGTAAGTTAACCCAGGCCTCGCAAAACTAATACAACTACTAGCACTAGGGTTCCGCACATCTTTCATCTCAAAGCTTTGCAGCCTCTCTCTCTTTTCGCGCGCCGTCGTCGTCGTCCTCAACCAGAGAGAGCTCAAAGATGGCGGAGCAGACGGAGAAGGCTTTCCTGAAGCAGCCCAAGGTGTTCCTCAGGTAAGCACCAGCTGAATTCTATAGTTGATATTTAAATCTTGAAGCTTAGGAGAGAGAGAGAGAGAGAGAGAGAGAGAGAGATTGGTTTTTGAGTCTGAGAGATGTGAAAATATTTGCAGCTCCAAGAAGACTGGGAAGGGAAAGAGGCCCGGAAAGGGAGGCAATCGCTTCTGGAAGAGCGTCGGTTTGGGATTCAAGACTCCAAGAGATGCCATTGAAGGTTCTGTTCCTTCCATCCCCTTAAGTTTTTTTTTTTAAATTTATTTTTTATGTTGATAGCGAATCTGCTTCATTTTTACCTTTTTGGCTGTAGAAAAGATTGAAAGTTTATATTTTTACCTGTTGCTATAGAAGTATAATGGAATCAGCTTTTATGCTTGGGTAGATTACTGTGGGTCTCTTTTTATTTCTATAATGTTGTTTACTCAAACTCTGTTTCAGTTGTATATGTCCAGATAGTTTGACAAGTTTAACTCTATTTCGTTTGTAAATGCATGCTTATCAAATTGGTTTTCACTCGTATGTTTCTGTTAAACTGTAACTTTTTTGTTTGTAATTTGAAGTTATATTCTTTTGGGGATGTGAAGTGGACTTGTCGGTGAGTATTTGAGGACTGGAATTTTTCGTGATTTAGTTATGATTTTTCAAAGTTCTGCAGCAGTAATTTGTGAAAACAGCAGCACTGTCTGGATTAGTGTGTTTTAGTGGCTTTCTTTGTTCAATCTTGCTTCATGACAGCAGTGTTTCAAAACTAGACATTGCCAGGTTTCAAACGGAAACAGATATATCTCAAGGTTGTACCATAGCATAGGGTTAGTGATCAGAAGTAATAGGTTCCAAAACTAAATCTTAAATTCTATCTTTCAGTTAGAATAGGATTACGTTTTGTTGCATAGAGAATTTTGTTATAGTTGTGGCCTGTAAGTTTGTTTATATATTAAGGTTTTTTTGTAAGCTTCTATTTTGAATTTTCTTTTGTTTCACAGTCACTCTGGTTACAATAACTTTTCTTACATTCTAATTATAGAAACCTTATATTTCATTTAAATCGGATAAGAATCACGCTTCAATTTGAGGATTCCCAGACCAGGGTGTGACAAATGGTAAATCTGTTAATTGATTGGAAGTAGGGACAAAGTTATCTTGGTGCATTGTTGTCCAAAAATCTCCAAGGAAGTAGGGGCGAAGTTATTTATGGTTTACAATATATAATTTGTTGTCTTTCTCTGCAGGAACATACATTGATAAGAAGTGCCCTTTCACTGGCAATGTCTCCATCAGGGGTCGCATTCTGGCTGGTACCTGTCACAGTGCAAAGATGTCAAGGACTATCATTGTTCGGCGCAATTACCTCCACTACATAAAAAAATACCAGAGGTAATTCACTTCATATCCACCATGAATAAGTGTGTTGTGTTCTATTTATTGCTTCAAGGGAATCAATCTGCCTATACATTTTAGGTATGAGAAGAGGCATTCAAACATCCCAGCCCATGTTTCCCCATGCTTCCGTGTGAAGGAGGGAGATCATGTCATCATTGGGCAGTGCAGGTTAGGTTCAAACATTTTACTTGAGAATGTTGCCATTTAATTTTTCTGGATTTTGCCTCCAATGAAACTCATGTTGCATTAACAATGCGTTAATCTGAACTTTTCTTCTTTTAATTCTTGTAGGCCATTGTCAAAAACAGTAAGGTTTAATGTTCTGAAGGTTATTCCGGCTGGGTCTTCTTCTGCCTTTGGGAAGAAGGCATTCACTGGAGCATAAGATAGCATTTTGGGCAGCCTCCTAGTGTTATTTATGCAACTACAATAGATTGAGTTTCTTTTGGAACATCTTTCGTTTGCCAATTTATTTGCACCCTTGTGTAATCTGAATGTTGATCTGAATGTTAAGGTTTTCCTTAGGACCATCGAAATTTTGGATCGTATTATCAGATACTGTCTTCTGTGGATGGATGTTATACTGCCAGTTTCTTATATTCATGGCTCTTTATGAAAGCAGACGTAATTTCCCCTAGGTTTTCATTCAAAACTGTTGAATTGGGATTTCTCATTATTCTCGAATCAGCTTCTGGTGTACTTTTTGATCGGAAACAATAGTAAAGCAAGTCTATCAAGGTACCCAACATATGACGGTGAACTCAAAAATATATAGGTCCAACCGTCCAAGCTACCCAACATCTATCAAGGTTTGTGATGAACTGAACGATGATCATTCCGTTTGGATGTATTATTTGGATAGATCTCCCGGTCTATATTCTAATCTTGTAAACCTCATTTGCCAGTATCAGGGACGTTCATTTCAGCTAAAATACTCAAACATGATAGATTTTAGAAACGTGATTATCTTTTGTATGTTAACTATCCCGTTATTGAGTCCTAATTAAGTCTTCCAACATCAAACGAGTTCATAGACTTAGCTTTTCATTGTTTGCAACGAATGGTCAAAAGTCCACTATTTATTAGAACACTTGTGCTAATTAATTAACCTTGTGTTTCATCATGAAACGAACAATGTTTAGTTCAAAAAAAAAAGAAACGAACAATGTTTAGGATAGCAAGCCCTTCAGAGTATCTATTGATCACAGGTGCAGGAATAAAAGACATCAAGATCGCAAAGAAGTCGTATAGGATAGCCAATCGTCAGTGCGCATCGACATCTCTCCGGCGAACTACACCTTCGAAGTCCAAGCAATGAGCGCCGAAAAGCTTCCTTTCGTCCTCCCCGCAGTCTTCACAGTCGGTCCACGCACCGAAGACATGGAGGCCCTTAACAGTTACGCCAAGCTCATTTCCAACCACGACAAGAACTCCAACCATGTTAAGGAGCTCGTCCAGGGCATCATCGAGGGCGAGACACGTGTGCTCGCAGCCTCAATGACGATGGAGGTCTTCAAAGGGACTGAAGAGTTCAAGAAGGAGGTGTTTGAAAAGGTTCAGTTGGAATTGGATCAATTAAGGGACATGAGTATTTCAGTTACTTGGGGCAGAAGATTCAGATGGATGCTGCCAACCAGGGCAAGGTTGACGTCGCCGAGGCCAAAATGAAGGGAGAGGTTGGCTCTAAGCTGAGGGACGGGCAGACATTGCAAAATGCTGCGAATACCGACTCGGAGACGAAGATCATT
Organism: Fragaria nilgerrensis; assembly: GCA_010134655.1. Taxonomy (NCBI): domain Eukaryota; kingdom Viridiplantae; phylum Streptophyta; class Magnoliopsida; order Rosales; family Rosaceae; genus Fragaria; species Fragaria nilgerrensis. The sequence continues at coordinate 26,810,761 of CM020978.1, read as the reverse complement.
TCTACTCAGAGGCAAGGGGAGGGGAAGAAGGAGGAGATTAAGGTGAAGACGCTATAAGATAAAACCCTTTTAGTGACAAACTTATTTGAGGCAAACTTGAATTTGTCGCCATACCTCTCATGGGTGACGATGGGGTGACAACTCTTTTTGTTGCTCAAAAGCCAATGTTGTAACTGCGCGGGTGTTTAGAAAATAAGTAAAAGAGTTCATTATAAAAATAAAAAAGTAAAAGAGTTTGAACAGTTGTTGCGCTCCACGTCTTCGTTGAGTTCGCTCTTCCCACTAGTTTACACTGCTCGCAGTTGCTCCTCTTCGACGGCTCGACCTCGACGGCCAAAATTCAACCGCCACGGTAAATAATTAGTTTCTCCATATTGCCCAATGGTCTCCGATCCTCTCTCATATCCATCAATTGTGGTTTTGTTTATTGTGCGAATTTGATTCGATATGGGTGTATGCGTTGATCCCTCGCATGATCAAATTTCGACTCAATTGTGTTTTTAGGGTTTTTGATTAATTAGGTGTTGCTATGCGTTGAAATCCCTCGCAGGTACTCTAGTTGATCGACAATATTGGGTTACTCAATCGTACTTCAATAATGGGCAATCAGGTACTCGAACTGATTTCTATTTATCAGAGCTTTAAATCTGCCAATACATGGTTGTATTTTCTCATGGTATTGATTTGATATCCTACGGGTTTCATCTTCAAATCTGATATTTTCTGTGGTAATTATCATCCTTGTTTTGAATATAGATAGCAGAAGATTTTTCTAATTTTTGACTGTGAGTTCTTGATCTGTCTCTGAGGATACTGCCCAAGTATGTTGTTTTTGTACAATCCCGAAGACAGTGGCTCTTTCTCGTCTTTTTTGCCTTTCGCTCTATGACTCTTCCCTGAGTTGAATGTATAGTTGTTCATTGTTTTCCAGGGTATAGATGAGGAAGAAACTTGGAATTGAAGAAGAGATGTCAAACTAGTCATTCTCAACTTAGGTGGACAGGTATACGATGACTTATTGTACATTATAGTTATACAATTATTGAAGTATTGAGTTGATTGCCCAGACACTACTTGTTCAGTTTCTAATATTAATCTTGTTGTGCCTTAGTATTCCAATATGATTACCACTTTGTGAGTTATCTTCCATATTTTGCTAATTATAGTTGGTATATTTCTCAATTTCTAGACTCATTTGCAGCCATCAAATGAAAGGGGAGTTTTTACCTCCTGGATGGCTAAGCCTGGTATGTCTTCATATTGTATCTTCTACATGTTTTTCTTTACTAGAACTTCTTAATACTTATACTGTAAAACCTTTAATCTTCTATTAACTGTAAAAATTTAGAAAAAATTTGTGATCATGCTAGGAGTTAAAATGTGAAAGAACCTCTAATTCATGTCTAAAGCATTAATTAAAAGGTTTTCAAAAGTAGCATTATGAACAAGAAAGTAGAAAGCTGCAAAAGAAGGTTAGTATATGTACCAATTTGATCTAAATATACAGCTCCAAAAATAAATGTACGACACTATCATATATTTTAGATCCATATCAATTTCAGATCCATTTAGAGTCCTTCCATATTTTAAGCACGAATATAACATAGATATGATATGATTTCTGATGAACGTACTTTGGAGCAGTACCTATCAAGTTACCATTTGTCTTTGGATATGATGCTGTGAGTGAAGCCTTGCATTCAAGTTACCATTTGTCTTTGTACGCAGAGATTATTTCAATGAAGAACGTTTTTCTGAGTAATATGCTTGAGGTTTGTTTCATCCTTTATTTGTTGAGCACCAAATTCTTCTTATCCCCTATTTTTCTGAAATTTACAATTTTACGCACAGAGACAATTTATTTAACCTTTTTTGGTCAGTTATGTTTCTGTGAGAGTAATTTTCTTCTCTCTAGTTAATTATATGTCTTTTTCACTTGGCTTCTGCTGTGCTATAACATGGATCTCACATGAAGAAGGATGAAAACTCTCATCCTATTTATTGCTTGCTCTCACCAATAAGCGTGTTCTAGGAGGTTGCATGATGAATGAGAGACACTTTTGAGAATGCTGAGAATGCTGGTGAAAATTTGTTAAGGCCGGCTTGCTGGGCAGTGAGGAAGATGAAGTTCGAGTAGAATTGTTTTATTATTAGTGGAATGTATGTTTTATCATGATGGAGACAATGTAGAATTCTTTTTTATCAAATAAAAATTCAATTGTGCTCGTTGATGTGATTTATTAGTTTTGATTATACATCAATCTAAGTTCGTAAAACTAATGAAGACTGAAATAAAAAAAAGTAGTATATGTAGCCCAATCAATTTCCCGCCATATGGTGAATTTCTAGGAATTCTGCACAGTATTTGTGACAAAGATAGAGGGAATTAGGGACAAACAAGATTTTGTCTATGGTCCATTTAGGTGACAAATTTTTTAGTTTGTCACAAAAAAGTATCTGTCACATAGTATTAGAGACAAAATTAGCGACAAAATGATTTTGTCACTCATTGGTATCCGTGACAATTTTTTTAGAATGGATGACAAATCAGGTTTGTCGCTAGAAGGGTTTTCTATACGTAGAATCCTAGTGACACACTAATTAGACCTGGAGCAAATTGACACAATACAGAATTGAAAGGTATTGTTGTTGTCATTCTCATTTATGTAACTGAGTTATATACAAGCATGTTTTGAATCTAGATCCTTAGCTATTGCAGTAATAGAAATCAGGGGTTGCAGATTAGGGCGAGATTAGTTGCGATCCGGCCTACAGATTTGCTGTTACATGCTAAGATTGAGTTCTTAGCTTGAGGCTTGAGCTGTGGAGAGCAGTCAATGGCTCAATGCTGGGGAGGAAATCACGTCGACTGTTTATCACAAATAACCCTAATTAGTCTTTGATTTTGATTAGCTTGAATTTTGTATTAATGCATGCAGAGTCCTTTTCCATTAATCATAGCAAAGGAATGAAAACAGATTCCATTAACGACAAAATATAGGGAAATGATTTATTTACTTTTTCATATAAATAAACAGTCCTTTTCCGTACTAATGTGAAATGGAAAAAGTTTTGGTATTTCCATGTGTTTGGTTGATATTTTAATTAAATTAGTAATTCATATCCATTTCTATTACACAATATTTAATAAGTCATAATAATGACATTAAAAGTTTTAATTTCCAATAATACCTTTTTATTAATTGCATATGTAATCTATTTAAGGGAATATAAACTTTTTAAATGGTTAATTTCTGTAATTTACCTTTAACGGTGAGAATGAAAATAAAATATCACCCGTCACTAGGTAATTCAATTCAAGTTTTATGAGAGAGTCAATTTTCAGTCATATCTCATTTTTTGTTTCCTTTCAATCTTTATTTACAACCAAACAACACATTAGAATAAAAAATGAAACTAATTTCATTTCTATACCATGATTTCCTACCATACAAACGGGTTCTTCATACCTCAAACCGAGTAAAAAAGATATAGCAAATCACATATACATTCTTTAAAATGAAACTAATTTCATTTCCATACCATGATTTCCTACCATACAAACGGGTTCTTCATACCTCATACCGAGTAAAAAAGATATAGCAAATCACAAATACATCATCTGAAAAAGATATAGCAAATCACATATACATCCTTTAAAATGATTTGAAACACAAATAAATCCACTTGTGTTGTTGTTAAACAAATAATGACAATTTTTAACAATTAAGGACAATCTTTTCTCTGCATGTCATGTGTCATGATTTAATTTACCAAACTAACCCTACACTAATTAAATATGTTTTTAGAAGAGAAAAATCTCTCATTTTGAGATTTTTCAGTAAATGAAATACAATAGCAAGTTTTTAAAAAGTTAGTGTAGTAACAGTTAATTCCAGTAGAAGTAGTAGCAGGGGTTAACATCCATCTATATTTTTTTAAAACAAATAAGGACAATTTTTAACAAATAAGGACGGATTTTTTATGCTTGTCATGTGTCATGGTTTAACTGTATAAACTGACATAATACAAATTAAATCAGACCCCATCATGTATTGTTTTAGCTGCTACTGCACTTGCTGAAATGTTGCTGCTACTACACTTCCAATAAATATAGTAGCAGATTTTTAGTGGTTTAGCTAGTGTAGTAGCAACTTCAGTAACTATAGTAGCAAGTTTTAAGTGACACAACTAATGTAGTAGCATGATTTTCTGGAAAGTTAGCTGCTACTACACTTCCAACAAATGTAGTAGCAGAGTTTTAGCGGTTCAACTAATGTAGTAGCAGCTTCCGTAAGTGCAGTACCATGTTTTCAGTGGCTCAGCAGATAAATACAGTAGCAGATTTTTAGTGGTTCAGCTAGTGTAGTAGCAACTTTAGTAACTGTAGTAGCAGATTTTCAGTGGCTCAACTAATGTAGTAGCATGCTTTTCTGGAAAGTTAGCTGATGCTACACTTCCAACAAATGTAGTAGCAGAGTTTTAATGGTTCAACTAGTGTAGTAGCAGTTTCCGTAAGTGCAGTAACAAATAAATACAGTAGCAGCTTTTTAGTGGTTCAGCTAGTGTAGTAGCAACTTCAGTAACTGTAGTAGCAGGTTTTCAGTGGCTCAACTAATGTAGTAGCATGTTTTTCTGGAAAGTTAGCTGCTACTACACTTCCAACAAATGTAGTAGCAGAGTTTTAGTGGTTCAACTAGTGTGGTAGCAGCTTTCGTAAGTACAGTAGCAGGTTTTCAGTGGCTCAACAAATGTAATATTAATTATTTCAGTACATGCAACAACAACAGGTTTTGAGTACCAAAACTGTAATTGGATGTCTTTGAGGATTTCAACATATCGGCATAGTCTCCGTGATGTATTCAATCACCATGCTACTACCGACTACTATAGCCAACTTCTGCTACTATACTCCTCATAGTCAAGTGCTGCTACTCACTCGTTGTATTCGATCAAAATCGTTCAGTCCTGCTACTATTACTACTACTGGTTATATCACTACTGAACATTATCATGACCATTGAATCTATTACTCCAAGTTCAAACGTTTCAGCAACGGAGAATCTCAATAATATTGAAGTCAAGGAGAGAGCTTCTCCGCATAAGAAACATCAATACAACCACATTCAATACATCTCCACTTTCAATTCACCTCTCACAAGAGAATTGCACATCCATTAGTATACCATTTTAATATTTCATTACTGTGAGAGAGATTAGAGACGTGGCTCATAATATTCATACCTTTAAGGATAAGAGCTCCTGGAACAGAAAGTAACCAATTAAATAAGAAGAGAGGAAATTTGTGGCAGTAGCTTTAGAGATGAGAGAACTTTAAGGCTAATCCAACGGTCCTCCTTCATCTACTTCAAGCTCGCCTTCCTCTGTGTTCATCCCAACATGAAGATCTGAGGCAAATTCGAACCAGACTTGCCTACTCCCTCAGAATTTCAACCTTTTCTTTGCTATAGAGGAATGTAAGGGAATCCAATCCATCTTAACCTGCCTCATCGGAACAATCTCCTTCTCTTCTCTCTGCACCGACCCAATCCCAATCTCCATCGACGGCAACCGAGGCGCCACCGCCGCCAATGACGTCGAGATCAGCCCCGGCTTCTACGGCGAAGAAGCGGAGAAGCTTACAAAGATGACTGGTGTAGAAGCAACAAATCTAGATGAGTGGCCGCATCATCTCGAACGGAAGAGGATTTTGGAGCGAGTCCGTCACCGGCAACGACTTCGACGTCATAGCGGTGGTGACTACTGTGATCACCATCGAGACCTCGTAGACTAAGAAAGAGAACAGAGAGATCAGCAAGAAAGATCGAAGAGATAGAAAGATCAAGATCGTATATTGCTCAGTGGCAGTGCTCGTAAATATTTGAAGAATCTATGCATTTTGGTCCTTTTACGTTGAAATTTGGAGTCCTTTTTTATTTAAATCTTATAAAAGATGGTTATTTGTCTTTTGTTTCTCTTTAAGTAGTAGTATGTCATTTTCTAAAAAAGATATTCAATACAGAGAAATCGAATCTTAGTATTATCCCAATTAAATCACGTAATTAGTCTTCCAATTTGAATGCAGAGTCATCCTGATCAATGAATATTTGGATTTCTACATAGAGACGAGAAAGGGAACCGCATCCATCAAGGAAAGAAGGATCTTGGTTACAATTTCTCCTCTATATATATATATATAGCCAACCTCAAGCTTCAAAAGACTCTTAATTAACTTTCAACCTATTGCTTTCGTGTTCCTAAACAATCAAATAAAAACAACATGTGTTTCTGGTGGTACAAAGTCGCCGACGCTTCCGAGTATCTGGCGATCACCGGTGCATGGATCAATGACCTGAAGATAAAAAAGAAGGCATTGATCCTCCCCGGCCAGAAATTCACCCGTATCGAGCTCTCTCCGGTCAACTACACCTTCAATGTCCAAGCCATGAGCGCCGAGAAGCTCCCGTTTATCCTCCCGGCCGTCTTCACGATCGGCCCCCAAGTCAACGACATGGAGGCCATCATCAAGTACGCCAAGCTTCTCTCTAACCACGAAAAGGACTCGACACATGTCAAGGAGCTGGTCCAGGGCGTCATTGAGGGAGAGACTCGTGTGCTGGCTGCCTCAATGACGATGGAGGAGGTGTTCAAGGGGACCAAAGAGTTTAAGCAGGAGGTCTTTGAAAAGGTTCAGCTGGAGCTCAACCAGTTCGGGCTTTTCATATACAATGCGAATGTGAAACAGTTGGTGGACGTTCCGGGACACGAGTATTTCAGTTACTTGGGACAGAAGACTCAGATGGAGGCTGCCAACCAGGCCAAGGTTGACGTGGCGGAGGCCACGATGAAGGGCGAGGTTGGCGCCAAGTTGAGGCAGGGGCAGACGCTGCAGAACGCTGCCAAGATCGATGCAGAGACGAAGATCATATCGACTCAGAGGCAAGGAGAGGGTAAGAAGGAGGAGGTTAGGGTGCACACGGAGGTCAAGGTTTATGAGAATCAGAGAGAAGCTGAGGTGGCTGAGGCGAATGCTGAGCTGGCAAAGAAGAAGGCAGTGTGGGACAAGGAGGCCAAGGTGGCGCAGGTGGAGGCAGCCAAGGCGGTGTCGATCAGGGAGGCCCAGTTGCAGAAGGAGGTGGAGAAGGTGAATGCCATGACTATGACCGAGAAGCTCAAGGCTGACATCTTGAGCAAGGCACTGGTTGAGGCTGAAACCAAGGCGCAGGAGGCGAGCTGGCAGCTCAACCAGAAGCAGAAGGCGGCGGATGCCATTCTATACCAGAAGGAGAAAGAGGCCGAGGCTATGAAAGCAGTTGCTGATGCACAGATGTATGCTCGTCAAAAGGCTGCTGAGGGAGAATTCTATGCAAAGAAGAAAGAGGCTGAGGGACTTGACTTAATGGGAAAAGCCCAAGGCGCTTATCTGCAGTATCTTCTGGAGGCAAACGGACGCGACTATCCAGCTACGAGAGATTACATGATGATCAATAATCGGATGTATCCAGAGATTGCTAAGATTAATGCTGACGCCGTGCGCGGACTTCAGCCTAAGATTAGCATCTGGTCAAATGGCGGAGAGGCTGCAGACGGTGGTGCTGGCAGCAGCAATGCGGCTATGAAGTCGGTTGCCGGACTTTATAAGATGTTACCGCCGTTGTTCAGTACGGTGCATGAACAAACCGGAATGCTGCCTCCAAATTGGATGGGAACTTTGTCAGCTGAAGGTTCACAGCCTAAGAATATTGAAGCTTGAGAATGTGGTTGATTAAGATGCAATTGCTTAGGAGTTAATTTTTTCAGCATTTAGGTTTTGTTATTCTTATCTATTAATTTGGTCGTTTTTCTTTAATTCTTTATTGGTCAGTAACTCAAAATCAGATGTGAGGCACCTTAAATTTTTTTTGTACAACATTTTCTTTATAAAGATAGTGTTTTTTATTATTATTATTAATTGATAGTCTCTTATGCTCTTTTTTTCTTTTCTTTTTTCCAAAAAAACCATGCTTGTGACCAAAGATCAAATTTTTTTTTTTTTTTTTTACTTTTTTTTTTTTTGAGGAAGGACCAAAGATCAAATTAGAACTCAGTTAAAATCAGAAGAACAAATCGTAGGATTGCTGCCATATGGTTTCGATCGTAGGTAAAAATAATTGGCAGAAAAGACGCATGTTTTTTTTTTTTGTGAGAAATGAATAATTCATTAATCAAGGGATAAACTCATGTCAATTACAAGCCTGCAAATGCGAGGCCGAAAAACTACAAATAACAACGAGTATAGATCTCCAACTTGATCACACTAGAAAGGGTGAGAGGAAACCAACAACTCGCGATACTATGGACCAAATGTCCTACAACCGAAATAAATGCAACAATACCAATCAAACTACCACACTCACCACTCATGTTCGCTAACATTGTCGTCGCTTTTGCCGCCAGCTGCCATGAAGTAGTGAGGAGTACTAAATCAGAGCAATGTTGCCCGAAAAACTGCTGCCAATCAAATCCCAATACACAGATCATATGAAAACCTACACCCCAAAAGACAAGCTCCCTCAAACTAACACCATACAAACCACCACCGAAATCCCAACAATGAAGTAGTTGTGGCTGACGAAAGAGGACTGAAAACAAGAACAAGTACCAAGAACCAGAACCAAAACCAAAGAAAATGGGGGGTGATGAACCCACGCGTGAGCACCATAATCTAATAGGTAAGTGCAAAATTACACTTTAGGCGTGTAGTCACACAATATCGATAATAGTTGATGGGTTGTTTTGGTGTTGGGTGATCAATAATCTGAAAAAGGTTAGGATTGTTTGACAACGGTTTGAGAAACCGAGTCCTCCCGATCTGGACAGAGCCAGTAATATCCACAAAGGGAAAATGCACCACAAAGGTGATACGGGTCCATAACCATGAAACCCGATATAACATAAAGCTGAAATAAATTGCAAAAGTAAGATAGATATCTCATGTGAGCTCGAAACCCATTCCCAGGTCAAGACCCAGGCCCAGGCTCAGGCCCAAAGAACATGAGGCCAAATCCAAGTTGGATGTATCCAAGCCCAGCCGGCCCAAACAAACAAAGCAACAATCCTGTGCGTTGCCCTCCCTGTCGTTGTCGTCCTCTGCATCGACTCCGCCGCACCGCCGCCGTACTGTCTCAAAGACCGTCGGGAACAATCTCTAAACATCAGCGCGCGCCTATCCTGCCCACCACTCACCCAGCAGCCATTAAGATCGGAGTCGGTATCTAGATTCAAAGTGAGATCAGGAGAAACACTTCCCATCCAGATTCGCCAGCGAGCCAAACCATCTATCCATCGCTGCCGGCCCAACCGTCAGACCTCCATCGCCGACGCGCATCCACTGTGCTCGCAGCCACTCCTCATCCTCTAGACAAACAGATCGGGGACAGAATCCAGATCCACTACGTGATTTGGTGAACCACCTGCCTTCCACACTCGCCGACGAGCCACACCGTCGAACCACCGACACTGGACCATCCACCAACTACCGTGAGGTGTCCCACCAAAACTGCAGCACTCCAATCCCCAATCTGTTAGTCTTCCGTGCCACATCCATCGAAGCAGCAACAACCCCGTGTTGGAGAGAACATACACAAAAACTGCTCCTCCAATTAAGCCTCCGAACCTAGAGTACACCCACTGAACAGTGATTAAATTCTCGTCCAACCGCGACCATCGTACGCCGGCGTGGCCATAGGCCCGCACCAGCGCCGCGACGCAGCCGGATGAGTGGGAGAGAGCAAAAGGGAATTCTTGGGTACGCGTGTGTGGCGCGTTCTGGAGAAGAAAAAGATCTTCTCCATGTGTCAAAGTAGAGAATGTAAGACCCGTCCGAATTTCATCCTGAAACCCGAAATAAGTTTTCTGGGGTCCATTTTTAAGAAAAATTTACTAAAGAACTCGGTAAACTCTCTTGAAAATGAACAACCCTAACCCGAAAAAAATCAAGAATTTACCTTCCTATACGAATCCACCAACTTCCAATTCATCCATAAATATCTAAATAAAGATAATATACATCATCCTTTGAATATTCTAAAATGTAAACAAGTTTTCACGCACAAACGAAATATTAAACAATATCCCAAGATAATCAGAGTTACTAAACACTAGCGAAACAAGAAAATATGACAGTAGGTTAACATGTAACCTACTGATGAAAGGTGGAAGAGATGTGGGTAACTATGCCTCACCTCGATCTTGTGTCAACCCGAACTCTGTAGACTGGGCATTTTTAAAACGAATGGCCCAGAGGAAAGCATTCGAAAAATGTTAGAGTGAGTGGACAAAAATAAATAAATAAACATATTTATGTTTTCCCAATTTATTTTCCAAAGAAAACTTTCAACTCTTAAATATTAAGCCTCTCAAATCCAAACATATACATTCCACTATATATATATATATATATATATATATATATATATATATATATGTATCTACACACGTCTATACTCCTTATATGAATTCTTGGAAAAAATATAAGAAAATAGAAATTCATACAAAGCTACTACGTTTGCATCTAACGCTCACGTCACGTCTTAATACGGTGCTACACTGCGCCATTAAGGTGGACGGACGAGTGTATAAATATGTGTCCATACCCCCTATATGAATTACATACTCATATAAGACTACTACGCTCGCGTCTAACGCTCACGTCATACCATAATGCGGTTATATACTACGCCATTAAGGTGGATAGACACATATGACTAGCTAGCATTTATATACATACTCTCCTCATAAATAAATACTTATATTCACCGAAAATCTCATTTTCGGTAACTCTTCAAGAGAAGTAAATTCGTCAAAATAAAATGACGTTAACGGCTCAAACAAAAGAAATTGTTCAATCAGGAACCATAGCATGCATATTATTTCAAATAAAAGCCCACTCACAAAATAGGCCTAAACCTGATGTTGATCTGGGGCCTCGTCTGCTCAAGCGTCCTCACGTCATGTTCCAAATATAATATTAATTTCCCAACTAAAAATCCATTATTTATACAAAATAGGCAAAATTAAACGTGAGCCTCCTACACACTCATCATTGCCCAACTTCGCCATTCTTAACTCAATATGGCCTAAACTTCACCGAACAAACCGGCAACGTTAATTCAACTTTCTATAGATTATACGACTTTAATCCAACGGCCGGATTTTACCTTATTAATCCGCTACAATTACCAAACTTTAAAATTTCCCAAACCTATCCAAAACTCCTCCAAAAATTCTAAAATTCACATCACTAACTCCCCTTAATAAAACCAATCTAAAACCACGAAAATCCCCTACATAGCGGCGGCCGGAGGCCGACTCCGGCGACTTCCAATGCCTACCAAAATTTGACAGTAGCTTCCTCTCAACCTTCTCTACAACTTTCCTAACTAGCACAAATACAAATTCCAAGCCTAGACAGGGTAATCAAACCAAAACAGTGGTTTGAGCCATAGAACTTCAACTCACCGATTCTCCTTACCTAGCTCAAGAGGGAGCGAATCCTTTAGAGGGATTGCTACACGGGATGAGGGCTTCCAAACGAGCCAAGTGGCTCCGGCTATAGTGGCCGGAGGAGCGAGTTCCGGCGACTGGACCTCCACGGCAGTCGGGGCTTTCGGGCTGCTTTTCTTCCTCACGACGGCACTAGGGCGGCTCCCACCGGTCTAGGAAGAGAGTTGGATTGAAGGCCGACCGATTGGGACCGGTGCGGCGGTCGGACGGCGGCAGACGGGCTCCGGCAGGGAGAGAGAGAGAGAGGGAGAAAGTCTGGAGGGAGGAGAGAGAAGAGAGAGAGAGAGGGGTTTGGGTAGCCAACACCTCCATATAGCCCAAAACCAAAATTAACACCCCTAAAAATAATACCCTAATAAAACTTACTTTTTTACCGGGTAAAATTTACCATTTTTACCGTCATCATAATTTTCTCCTACGGATAATTTCTCCGAATATTTTTCCCTCAACACTCCTCTAAGGACCTGTGAACTGTAACTTCATTTACGAAGACGGTAAAACTCTTATTCATACTAAGCTATTAATTAAGGTAAAAATTTAAGGGTCGGGATGTGACAGAGAAGACACATGTTCTTCTCTTTGCTATATGCATGTTGTCACATCCCGACCTGTAGAATTTTATCTTATTTACTAGCTTGTTTGTAATATGAATTTTACCGTCTCCGACATTGACATATAGTTTAATTGGTCCCTAGAGGGGTTTTGAGGGACGATTATTTCGGAGAGTTATTCGTAGGAGAAAAATGTAACGACGGCAAAAAATGGTAAATTTAGCTAGTAAAAGGTAATTTTTATTAGGGTATTATTTTTGGGGATGTTAAATTTTTGGATTGGGTATATGTGGGTTGGAACCGGTTGGGCCAAGCCCAAAATATTTCTCTCTCCCTCCCGATTCTCTCTCTTTCTCTCCCGATTCTCCCTCCCGCTGCCGGAAATTCCGACCGTCCGTCCGCCGCCGTCCGGCCACCGTTCGCCGCCGCACCGGTCCCAAAAGGTCGGCCATCAACCCAGCTTCCATTCTAGACCGGTCACAGCCTCCCTAGCGTCGCCGTGAAGGAGTAGTGCCGCCCGAAAGGCGCGGCTGCCTTGAGTTTTCCTTCGCCGGAACTCCCTCCTCCGGCCACCAATCCGGGCAAGCTTGGTACGGTTTTGAAGCTCTCCTCCCGTGCAACAACCCCTCTAAAAGGCTCGATCCCTCTTGAGCTTGGTAAGGAGAAATTCGAAGTTGAAATTCTAGGGCTTTTAGGATGTTTTCGTTCGATTGACCTAGTTAGGCTTGAAATTGGACTTAGTGATAGTTATGAAAGTTGTTTGGGATGTTGAGAGGAAGCTACTATTAAAATTTGGTAGATTTTGGACGTCGCCGGAATCGGCCTCGGCCGCCGTTGCCGGCGGAGCCGTCGCCGGTTTGGGGTTTTGTATAATTTTAAATGTGTAATAATTAGAGGAGTTTAATGAAGTAAATTGTGAAATTTTCGGACGAGTTTTGAATAGGTTTTTGAATTTCTGAAGTTTGATATTTTGGCGGTTAAATAATGTAAAATCCGACCGTAGGATTTAAATCAATTTCTGGGGAAGGTTGTATTTACGACTGCCGAGTATGATATAAAAGTTTGGATCATTTCGATTTAAGAATATCGAAGTTAGGCAATGATGAGCGTATTTATGGCTCACGATTAATTTTGCCTATTTTATCAATACTAGATTTTAGTTGGTAACTTAATTATATATTTGGAACAGGACGTGAGGAGGCCCGAGCAGAAGAAGCCTCGGAGCGTCATCAGGCTTAGGCCTAATTTGTGAGTGGACCTTTGTTTTAAATAAAAGCATGCGATGAATGATTTTATTAATCATTTGTTTCTTCTGATGAGATTTATTGATTTCTCGCCTATTTGATAATTTTTCCTCCTTTGGAGAGATCCCGAAAATGAGATTTTCGGTGGATATATATGTTTTGGATTTTATGAGAATAGTATGTATATAAATGCTAGCTAGCCATACGTGCTTGGTCCGTCATAATGAGGTAAAATACCATTATGGCGTGTCGTGAGTGTTAGACACAAGCGTCATAGCCCTATATGAAAACTTCTTTCTTTTTCGGTTTATTTAGGTTTACATATAGAGAGTCCACACGTATATATACACCGTCCATTTTCGGTCATAATGAGGAAAAATACCATTATGGCGCAACGTGAGCGTTAGACGCCAGCGTTGTAGCCTTGTATGAATTTCTATTTTTCTAAATTGTTTCTAGGATTCATACAAGGAGTCTGACGAGTGTAGATACATACGAATATATGTTTATATATAGTTCAGCCAGAGAGGCTCCATTTTATTTGAGTTTGTGACTAGCCAGTGTTAGTCGTGAAATTGTCAGATTATGAATTTAGCGCTTTTAAGCTGCCGCATGCAGTATATTTTCTTTGAAATTAAAATGGGAATGCATAAATAGTTTATTATTAAATTATTTTTGTCCACTCACTCTAACGTTATTAAATGTCTTCCCCTGGGCCCTTCGTTTTAAAATGCCCAGTCTGCAGAGTTCGGATTGGATCTAGTAGGAGACGAGGCATAGTCACCCGTATTTCCACCACCTTCCACCAGTAGGTTACCTGTTTAGCCTACTTGTCTTTTCTTATTTCCGCTAGTGTCTAGTAGCTCTGAATACTTGGGTTTAATGTATATATTTTTGGTTGTGGGTGAAGGCTTGTAGATATTTTAGAATATTTGACGGATGATGTATATTATCTTAGATAATGTTTATTATCCTGTTGGTGGTGATTGTTTTTGGGGAGCACGAAGGCTCCAGAAGTTAAGGTTGGATTTGGAACCTTTAGACGTGTTTGCAGGTTTCTATTGAAAGGGTTGTCCATTTTCAAGGGAGGTTGTACCGAATTTTGCGGTAAACCTTTCCTTGGAGGTGGTCCCCGCACGATTTACTCCGGGTTCAGGGTGAAAATCAAGGCGGGTCGTATCACATGTTGTCGCCGGCGGGCAAATGACCATTTGCATAAAAATCATTAAGCTAGAGCCTATTTGAATGAAAATCTTTTCCATGTGCCCAACTCAATTATTCTTAATGAAAAGACCTTTATACCCATCATTCATTATCAGCAACTCCTTGTCTCTCATCTCCTTTCTCGATCAGAACTCTCTCTCTCTCTCTAAAGACCTCCTCTAAAGAAGAAGTTCTCTCCATGGCAGAAGACGGCATCGGTGTCTCGATCGAGGAGCATCGGCACCACCTCAGGCCGGAGAAGAAATCGGCGACGAGCACGTCCGGATCAAGTCAGTAACTCAACATACAACATCGACTCTGGTGTGGCGCCTTCTGTCCGGATCCGACATCAGCGACTCCCTACCGGTACCTCCGACCCAAGGCTGAATCGTTCCTCCTAGCCTCGTCGCCTCTACATGTCGTCGGCGATTCCGGAGCTCCACCCCTACAGGACACTTCCATATCTCGTTCATCCGCCAAGAGAGACAAATTGAAGGCGTCAGCGTCTCGAGGATGGTGCATGATGATGGAGGTGAAGTAAATCCGATAAGGGAGTGAAGCGGATCCGGTGAGAGAGGACTAGATACGGTGAGGGAGGAGGGTACATGAAAAAGGAGTATATTCAGTGAGGAAGAGTAGAGCCAAGTGAGTGATGGTGCATGGTAAGAGAGTAGATCCAATTACTAAGGGTCAGTAATTTTTCTGGTTTGGAAATTATTAGGGATCAGTAATTTTTCTTTTGGTTTCGTTTTGGTTGGGAATTGCCTTTTTCTATTTTCTTTATTTTTCTAAGTTTTGACAGATTATTGGGGTTAGCACAGAGGTCAATAGAAAATTACTGAGGTCAGTAATTTTTCTTTTGGTTTCGTTTTGGTTGGGAATTGTCTTCTTCTTCTATCTTCTTTGATTTTCTGTGTTTTGACATATTATTGGGGTCAGTACAGAGGTCAATAGAAAATTACTGGGGGTCAGTAATTTTTCTTTTGGTTTCGTTTTGGTTGGGAATTGTCTTCTTCTATTTTTTTTTTTTTTCTGTGTTTTGACAGATTATTAGGGTCAGTAAAGAGGTCAATAGAAAATTACTAGGGGTCAGTAATTTTTCTTTTGGTTTCGTTTTGGTTGGGAATTGTCTTCTTCTTCTATTTTCTTCGTTTTTCTATGCTGCAATATATTTTTCTGGCGACCAGTGACCGGAAAAAGTCTTACGACGAGAATCTGTGACCAGAAAAAGTCCGGCGACCGAAATCCTGTGACCGGAGACCGGCGACCGAATACGGGAATTCGGTGACCGGTGAGGTTCAGGCCAAGTTTTCTCTCTCTGTACATCTTTAAAGAGTGAGGGCAAAATAGTCATAATTTAATAATATTTGTTAAGAATTTAAGTAAAAATTTGTTCATTTAAGCATAAAATAAGTTACTTTATATTTAATGGGCTCTTAAAAAAGATATTCATTGAAATAGACAATGAGGAGCTAAAATTAATATTAAATAGGCATTTTAGTATAGACCAACTGTTAGTATAGAACTTCTTGACCGAAACTTGATAATTAAACTAGATTGCATAGAGATAATTGAAGAAACCATGATGACACCCTTTGGTCTGGTCATAGCTCTGATGTTGTAGAATTTATTCTTCACATTAAAATTGGCCAAACTAGTCGGTCTTATCTATGTTTTATCGTGCCTACAAAAGTCTAACGTAGTTTCCGTGGAAGAAAATTGATATGGTCCTGCGTGCCACTTTAAACAATTAAACTGTTCATGAATTCCAAGTCTCAACGAGGCCAAAAACAGAAAGAAAAGAAAGAAAGGAGACTGCTGCATTCATCATGGATCAGTTTGTGTTTTTTATTTTGGTCAGAATGGAGAAATTTTAAATACACATCCTTAATATCTTAATACACACTTTTATTATTTTATGTTTCTATTAAGATTTTATAGGTAAGCTAAATGACCAAAACATACATCTATTATTAAAAAAAATCGTGCTAGAAGTATTCTTTTCAACATCTTCTATTCTAATACCGTCGAAAGCACGTCGTCTCCCCTAACCCTAACTCTTCTCCACAATTCATACGCATCATAAAACAAACTCTTGTCTCACTGTCCACCTAAATTTTGACCGAGCTACCATAATCTCATAAATTCTCAAATCTCAAGACTTTGTTCAATAATCTTCAGTTGAGGTATGTATTCTTCATCTTATTATAAATTCGGGGGTTGTAGAATTCGAGCTAGAGGCTTCAAGGCTATGAATTAGTCGTTTCTCATGAGTTGAACGTCCTATCATGTTCGTCGTCACATCGGTGCATATGGGATTAGAGTGGGATATGTAAGGAACGTCTGAATTGTTATTAATTAGCTTTGTGATAGAATGATGAGTTGAATGTATTCTTGAGTGGAACAGAACATATGCTCATAAGTTTTTTCATAAGTATTCTCATGAGTTGTTAAGGTAGGTATGCTTATGAGATGAACATATATAGTAAACAATTATATTAAATAATGGAATATTTCATAAATTAAGGGTATTTTAGACAGTTTTGGATGTGTATTAAGTATAATACTAAAACGAAAAACTTAATAGGTGGTGTATTAAGTAAGGGGTGTGTATTAAGAGATTAGGGATGTGTATTTAAAATTCTCGTCATAATGTGACGCAAGAGCATATAAAACAATATTTAATTATAGATTCGTAATCTTTGATATTTTGTTATTGAGATAGTTTTAGGGAATTTTATTATAATTATTAGGATTTACGTTTAATTAACTTTCCTTCATGGATTTGTCATTTTCTACAAGTTTGCTACTCTTTATTTCTGGTGTCTGTTGAGTGACTGTTGGAGGCATGTTCTCGATACCTGATCCGCATCAGAATGGATCAGTTTGTGATATTCATTTTCCCTAAGATTTAATGTGAAGGTTATTCTGGCTGGGTCTTCTTCTGCCTTTGGGAAGAAGGCATTCACAGGAGCCAAGATAGCATTTTGGGCAGTCACCTAGCTAGTGTTATTAATTTGTGCAACTACAGTAGATTGGGTTTCTTTTTGGAACATCTGATTTTGCCAATTTATTTGCACTTTTATGTAATCTGAATGTTAAGGTTTTCTACAGAACCATTATTATCAAAAGACTGTCTTCTGCCTAAAGTTTTTTACTGTGGAATCCTAGTGACATACTAATTAGACGTGGTGGAGAAAATTGACACAATGCAGAATTTGAAAGGTATTGTTGTTGTCATTCTCATTCATGTAACTGAGTTATATACAAGCATGTTATCATTCTAGATCCTTAGCTAGCTATTACAGTAATTGCAAATAAGGGGTTGCAGATTAGTTGTACATGATCCTACAGATTTGATGTTAAGAATGATTTCTAGCTTGCAGCTGTACGTAGAGAGCAGTCAATGCCGGGCAGGAAATCAGGTAGACTGTTTATCACAAATAACCCTAATTAGGCCCAGTTTAGGAATGATTTTGAAACTGTTTTTGGGGTCAAAAGTGATTTTGAGACAACCTGAGGTGTTTGGTAACCACCCGTAGAATTGATTTTAGAGGAATAGATTCTCTTAAAAGCGGGTTTTAGAGAAGCAGGGTAAGAGGTGCTTTTGCGAGAATCAATCTCAGAAACACGAAAGGATTAAATGAATCTTTTCTAAATCCTATTCTACTCTTTTAAAAAGGGTTTACCAAACATCTCAACTAATTCCTTTCACAACAATTCCAGAAGCAATTCTTCTTACAGCAATTTTAGAAACAATTTTTCTCACAGCACAGCTGTCCCAAACTGGGCCTTAGTCTTTGATCATGATTACCTTCTTTTGTATTAATGCAGAGTCCTTTTCCTTTAACCATTTAACAAAGGAATTGAAAAACAGATTTCATTAACGACACAAATGAGATACTGCAATAGAATCTCAGTGTTACCCTAATTAGTCTTCCGGTGCAATTTGAATTCATGCAGAGTACGTCCTCCTTAGTCCTTACCAATGAGTATTCTGATTTCTATCATGGACAGAAGGATCTTGGTTACAATTTCTCCTCTATATATAGCCAACCTCAAACTTCAAAAGAGTCATAACTTTCAACCTATTGTTTTCGTGTTGCTAAACAATCATTTACAAACATGTGTTTCTGGTGGTACAAAGTCGCCGACGCTTCCGAGTATCTGGTGATCACCGGTGCATGGATCAATGACCTGAAAATAAAAAAGAAGGCATTGATCCTCCCCGGCCAGAAATTCACCCGTATCGAGCTCTCTCCGGTCAACTACACCTTCAATGTCCAAGCCATGAGCGCCGAGAAGCTCCCGTTTATCCTCCCGGCCGTCTTCACGATCGGCCCCCAAGTCAACGACATGGAGGCCATCATCAAGTACGCCAAGCTTCTCTCTAACCACGAAAGGGACTCCGCACATGTCAAGGAGCTGGTCCAGGGCGTCATTGAGGGAGAGACTCGTGTGCTGGCGGCTTCAATGACGATGGAGGAGGTGTTCAAGGGGACCAAAGAGTTTAAGCAGGAGGTCTTCGCAAAGGTTCAGCTGGAGCTCAACCAGTTCGGGCTTTTCATATACAATGCGAATGTGAAACAGTTGGTGGACGTTCCGGGACATGAGTATTTCAGTTACTTGGGACAGAAGACTCAGATGGAGGCTGCCAACCAGGCCAAGGTTGACGTGGCGGAGGCCACGATGAAGGGGGAGGTGGCGCCAAGTTGAGGCAGGGGCAGACGCTGCAGAACGCTGCCAAGATCGATGCAGAGACGAAGATCATATCGACTCAGAGGCAAGGAGAGGGTAAGAAGGAGGAGGTTAGGGTGCACACGGAGGTCAAGGTTTATGAGAATCAGAGAGAAGCTGAGGTGGCTGAGGCGAATGCTGAGCTGGCAAAGAAGAAGGCAGTGTGGACAAGGAGGCCAAGGTGGCGCAGGTGGAGGCAGCCAAGGCGGTGTCGATCAGGGAGGCCCAGTTGCAGAAGGAGGTGGAGAAGGTGAATGCCATGACTATGACCGAGAAGCTCAAGGCTGACATCTTGAGCAAGGCAATGGTTGAGGCCGAAACCAAGGCGCAGGAGGCGAGCTGGCAGCTCAACCAGAAGCAGAAGGCGGCGGATGCCATTCTATATCAGAAAGAGAAAGAGGCCGAGGCTATGAAAGCAGTTGCTGATGCACAGATGTATGCTCGTCAAAAGGCTGCTGAGGGAGAATTCTATGCAAAGAATAAAGAGGCTGAGGCACTTCAGGCAATGGGACAAGCCCAAGGCGCTTATCTCCACTATCTTCTGGAGGCAAACGGACAGGACTATTCAGCTACCAGAGATTACATGTTGATCAATAATCGGATGTATCCAGAGATTGCTAGGATTAATGCTGATGCCGTGCGCGGACTTCAGCCTAAGATTAGCATCTGGTCTAATGGAGGAGAGGCTGCAGACGGTGGTGCTGGCAGCAGCAATACAGCTATGAAGGAGATTGCCGGAGTTTACAAGATGTTACCACCGTTGTTCAATACGGTGCATGAGCAAACAGGCATGCTGCCTCCAAAATGGATGGGTAATTTGTCAGCTGAAGGTTCACAGCCTAAGAATATTGAAGCTTGAGAATGTGGTTGATTAAGATGGCATTGCTTAGGAGTTAATTTTTTCAGCATTTAGGTTTTGTTATTCATCATTAGTTTGGTTTTTTTTTTTTTTAGTTCTCTGTTGGTCAGTAACTCAAAATCTGATGCAAGGCACATTTATTTGTTCTTTATAAAGCTAGTGTTTTCATTATTATTAATTGGCGCAGTCTCTTTTTTTTTTTTTTTGAAGAACCGTGGAGTTCAGGTTGGTTGTGATCGTAGGACTGCTGACTTAGGGTTTGGATCGGTGGTAAAAAAATGTGGTAGAGGACACCTGCTCTTCTCTTGCTACATAAGTACATATTCATATGCATGTCGTAAAATTCTTCACATTAAAATTGGCGAAACTAGTCTGTTATCTTTAGTGTACCTCTGTGTGCCTACAAAAGTCTAACGCAATTTTCGTGGAAGAAAATTGGTATGGCCCTGCGTGCACTTTAAACTGTTCATGAATTCCTAGTTTCAACGAGGCCAAAACAAGAAAGAAAGAAAAGAGACTGCTGCATTCATCATGCTGGATCAGGTGATTGAATACAAGGATTTACAATAACTTATGCAGCTATGCTGGATAAGTATATTGTCTCAATTCAAGTAGCGCCTGCAATTCTTTGAATTACAAAAACATGGAATCTTCTTACCTTCGTCCTCATGGTTAAAATGGTAGTCATATGTTATCTCTTCTCCCGGGAAAATGTCCCTCTCAGCAAGAAATACAACCTGCCCATTTGGAAAGCCAGCAAAGCATTACTAACTACAGAATGTGATTTCTGAATGCTGCAAAGTTACCTGCACGAACAATGCTTATGAAAAGAGAATGAAAAGTTACCTTTTTTTCATTCCTGACTGATATCACCTTGGCAACGCAATTTGGCTGGTGAGGTACATCAATGACAAAAGAAAGTAACTCAAAAGTGGTTATTCAAGAAACAAGCTTAGGATTGAAAAAGAAGCTGGAATCCAAAAAAAAACCACCAACTGGTTCACCATAAGTTTAAATTTGGCATAAACATAGTCTGGTAAAGCCTAGCCAACTCAAATTGAAGAAAAGAGAATTACCGAGCATGAATGGTTCACAAATCGAGCAATCCCTCCTTTGCAGGTAGCATCAATGATATGCTCTTTGTCTATCCTGAAAAAGTAGCACGCGCTCTTGTACTGAAGTTTTTTTGCAGATTGATATTCATTTTCCCTCTTATCAGAAACACGTTGCCCCACAATTTCTCCAACATACTCGACAACCTACAAAAGCCCAAGGATACATCATGTTTGCAATAGTAGAAAAGTAAGTGCCTATTAAAAAGAAAACTATATATCAAACCATTTCATCACGGGAAATGAACCGAGATGTGTAAAGACCAAGGGCATGTATGCCAGATTTGTATACTACAAGATGCTTCCACAGCTTTGCTTGCTTATAGCGTGTGTATTCTTTCTGCAAGTAAGAGGAAAGCTATATGGGTAAGTAGTCTGAGCATGATGTCATAAACAGGAAAAAGTCTCGGAAAAGTGACAAACAGGCAAATAAATTCAAACCATATTCATTAGTTGACAAGGGAAGATGAAGAAAAGCCAACTGGTTTTCATGTTACACATTAAGTTATCAATTACATCAAGAAACCATATCCATCTTTCTTCCAGTGGGTTACCCTGATAATTTACCACACCACATTTCCACAAAACAAGTTGGACAACCAAAAATTTCACATTTCATTTCCAAGTATGACACAAGCGAATGATGACTTGAAAACTAAACAAAGATTGAGCCTTGTTAACATGATCTGAAATGAGACATACTTTTTACATGCGCATCCTCTTAGCCGTAGAGTTGATTGCATCATAATTTATACAACACTGACAGACAAAAAAATTACAACGATGACATACTCTTATATACATACCCGAGAGTCATGCTCGATTTCAGATATTGCCAGTTTAGGAAGCTCCGGTGTGCATGACTTCTGCCCATTAATATACGCCCAAGCATTCAACTGCTCCTGAGGAACAAGGCATCCATCACTTCCCTTCGATCGATCACAATAGTTATGCCTGAATCCATCACGTTTACGGCCCTTGTAACCCTACACACATATACCAAGAAAAAGAAAATCATAACATAAATACCTCAGTCACTAGGAAACCTTAAACACATACATAACACCTCAACACAAATATGTGTGTATTGCCTGTGTCCCCAGTAACATCAGTCGTACACTCACACAGTCAAACCCTTACACAGTATAAGAACAAAAACAAAAGCAAAAATGTCAAAACATTCAAAGGCCAACTACCTCAGTTCTGGCGCACACTAATTTCTTTTCGTCCAGACAACCAGCTTCAGTGTCAACAGGGTATTCTGATTTGTATATGGGATGTGTAGCATGTAGTCCACATCTTCCATAAAAGCCAACATTCTCATCGTCAACACCTTCAACCTCAGTTTGCAACAGACCCTGAATGGGGCATGCAGAAGAAAACCAATGACAAATAGCACAACATAGGTAGAGTAGCCTTATCCTTTTTTACCTCCATACTATAAGTAATATGAACCATTATACATAAGAAAGGTCAAGGATGTACAATTCAAAACGCAGTTTAGAAAGAGGAAAGACCTTCTGATGAGCACACCATGGGTGAAATCGAACAGAACAATTTTCAACCCTGCACTGTATACATGAGCCCCCTGCTCGCTTACACATACAGCAAACCTGGAAAGGAGAAGAAAAAGAATAAGAAAATAATGCCAAGCCACATAGAGAATAAAATCTATACTTCACATAGAAAATGTTATAATGCTTTCTCTGCTTTGGGGTGATTACCAAAACTAATTGTGATTTAAAACTTTTCAAATACTAAATCACATATGTAGCACATTCAACACACACACAATATATATATATAGGCCGGATGTGGAGCGCACGTCCGCATTGGGCTTAAAGTGCGAACGTCCCTCCGTTCGCCACCGTCCGGCGCCAATGACGGCGTGCCTCCACCCGAGCGGACTCCTGCAGCGTCCCCGATCACTTCCCTCCCTGGCGAGTCAGCCGAATTCCAGTTTTCCGACGAGATCACCCTAAACTTCAAACAAGATCGATCTCGCCGGAAACTGGAATTCAGCGGAGTCGCTGGAGAGGGAAAGTGATCGGGGGACGCTGCTGGAGTCCGCTCGGGTGGAGGCGGGCCGTTGTCGGCGCCAGATGGTGGCGAACGGAAGGACGTCCGCACTTTAAGGACAGTGCGGACGTGCGCTTCATATCGTTTTCGTGTATGTGTGTGTGTGTGTGTATTCTGCTTCCAATTATTGTTTTCAACCCTTACCACATCATCGGTGGAGAGGGGGACACCAGAGACATCAAAAGCACTCATGGTGTCAACATTGGGGCATCGTGTTTCAGGAGTCCAAAGCCCGCAAACCATATGAACCCACTGTTTAGTAGCCGAATCAACTAATTCCATGGTAATGCTGTTATGTACCTTTGTCTTACCAACACTAGGGGAATTCTCAACACCATCCACTCTGTATGACATACCCCTTTTACAATGAGCTGATGCCAAAGGTTGGCCACTTTGTTGAGACACAAAAAGGGAAGAGCTTTCAGAATGTCTATAGCCCGAGCAATGCAATCCAGTTGAGTCTTTTTGCAAAGTTTTAATAGAACATAGCTCATTCTTAGGCCCACTTTCCGTTTCAATGTTCCAAGCTCTTAAAATGCTTACAGCAACTGTCTGACTCCGTAGTGCTTGAGTCATGGCACCACCACCATAACCACAAAGAACGCATACCTAAACACGAGAACAATCAAATTGGAAAACCATACACTAAAAAAGTAAAAAGGGTTGAAGAGAAATGAAAATGAAATCCATCTCACAATCTCTCGTGTTTCACAAATCTTTTCAATAAAATAGATACTTTTTAACATTATTAAAATAAAGGAATAGATAAATTTGGAATAACAGCTTTCCTCTTACAATATCTTTTGAGCTCGTCCGACATGGCCTGCAAGACCAACAGCCCTTAGGTACTTTGGACACACCATAACAAGCCTGATGCACCTATTGATCACAACATTACTCAGAATCACCGATCTATCAATCACAAAACTGTATTTGCAAGAAAAACCACAGAGAAAACTGAAGTTGAAGATGCTCTGGATAGCCACATACTCTGACTGAACATTGACTACACTCCAATAAAATATTGATTTCATCTTGGTTTGAGCTACCACAGACACAGCAAATTGGATCTGAGTCGCAATTACAATGGCACCTGTGCTCTTGAGTAGAACTGCACTAAAACCAAAACACTGTAACCAATCATCTCCATTTATAATTCACATTTAGAACCATCATTTATCGAAGGCAAGAATCGAAAACCTCTCATTTTTAATTCCTTACAAAAACTATATAAGAAAACTGCAAATGTAAAATAACCACTGGGGTCTTTTCAAGCTCACTTTTTAGCACTATGTTGGCATAATCCACTATCTTCACCAGTATTTACAAGTTTGCCGTCTTTTGCTGGCTGGAAATTTGAAATCTTTGATACGGAAGAACTTTTAAAGCCAGTATCCTCCCCTGATGAACAAGTAGAGCCAAAAGCCAGTTACATCACAATTAAGTTTATGAACAGAAAACTTAAACATGTAATCGTTGCATATGTCCTGTATGAACCATCGCACTTTCAGAAATCTTCCCTACATCAGTTACTGTCTTTCGGCTGTTGCAAAATCAAGATATGTTTTGTTTTTTGTACCTATTTTTCAAAAGGAAGTAACAACTGATACTAAGAACACATGTATGTTAGCCAATTTAAAACTTTCACTTGGGCATTTAAGAGTATTCTCATTTACCAGAAAAAATATTTTGAATAGATTGTTCCTTGGTGTACAGAACCCTACAGCGATGCCGAAGTCAGGGACATCAAGCCCTAAAAGGAACTTAGCTTAAAAGCTCTACTATAACCAAGAACACTTCCTATATCAGGGCACAACGAAAGTATGTAGCTTCAACCTAAGTTTAAATGAAACAGAAACAAAGCGACAATGTATCTTTACCTTTTTCAGTAAATTCATATATGCTGCGTTTCCGAATTTCCTTAGGCTTTATCTGCAATTGGGTAATACTGTCTAGCTTTTGATGATCCTTTTCACTTTGAACATCTCGTTGTTTCTCCCTTGAGAACAGCTCTTTATGAATCTCTCTCTCTCCAGTGGAGCATTCTTTCTTCTTTTTTCTCATGGAAGTATCATTAACTTTAACCATAGCATCATGGCATTTGTATTTTTCAGTCTTCAAGTCATATGTATTGCATATGGCAGCCCCATCAAGTTTCTTCTTCCTCATGGAACTTGATTTAGAGTTGCAATGTTTGGGGAGTATGCAATTGCGGGAAGAATTAAGAACCCTGCTGAGAGGAACAAGTTTTGCCGGTTTTGACATTCGTCCAGTCGAACTTCCATCAGTTAATTCACCATATATTCCGCATACTATTGGTCTTGCTTTCCTATGACCAATCTTCACTTGCTGACTAGATGTCGATTTGAAACCATCTACAGAATTGTACTTGGTTCTTTTAGTATCTTTTCTACTAGATTCTTGTATCTGGAACTGCCTGAAAGCATTGGAACTGCAATCTCTTTTACATGTCTTCCCACCAGAAACTTCAGGAAGTTCATGATTGTTAGCACCACCATTTAATTCTGTCTGGAAAACATTATTCACCTCACACTCTTTGTCATTATGCAGTTTGTGTAAATCACTTCTAAGTGAGAGTTTCTTTGCTGAAGATGATATATGTAGTCTGGGTTTAGAACTAGATTGAGTAATGCAATTTCCAGTGACATGAGTTCCCGATTTCCTTGATGTTGAAAGCATCATTAAACTCTTTGATGGTTGGGAGGTGAACTGTGAAGTACCATTACTTTTGTGATTCTCTTGTCGTACTCGAGAAGAATCTGAATTGGAACATGAAACATTCAATTCCAATGCTAGTTCTCTCTTTCTCTTCCCAATCTTCAAGCCTTGTTCTAAGTTCTGAAGATGTTTGTCTTTTTCACGAAGGGCGAGCCCAGCTGGGATTTGATCTCGACCTTTCTGCCATGTTAAAGAGTTCAGTAGTTTTAGGTCATCAAGAAGGCAAGATGAAGATTCATGATTTAAATTCTTGGGAGGCCCAACATTTTTAAGGCTGGAACCAGTAGAGGCAAGGAACTTGGCACTTTTTTCACTTTCAAGTGCATCATCTGATGACCACGCTTTGTCAATGCCTGATCCTTCATCAACAACAAAATTGCTTCCACATCCATGATCCCCAGGATCATTAGTTGAAGATTCCATATTGTTAAACTCTATTGATGGCTGACTAACCACGGGAGCAGAGCATCCAGAAGATATATTAGACACTTCATGCTCTTTCATGGAGTCCGCTATCTGCACAGTCCCACTGAAGCATTTAACACAAGTATCTCCAAGTTTCTCTCTGTCTTCTCTTGTTGCATCAAACAGATTAGCTAAGCGGTCCACACGTGTCACGTCAGAAACCCCTTTGACCTTACTTGGCACATCTCTCCACTGAGAAGTATGATAAGCATTGTTCTTGGTTACTTCCCCACTCAACTTTCTCTTATGATCGAAGGAAACAGTTTTATCGTTTGGAATTAAATGGCTGTTAGAAAATTGTGGAGAAAGTATCATAGAGGCTTCACTGTTGACTGTTCCCATTTGTACCTTAGACACCGCAGGAAAGCTTCCAACTCTTGATTCAGAATTCATTTCTAAACAATTTCTGTAGGCTGCATGACTGGAGCTGCCATGAAAATTACCACAGGGCACTTTGTGGCAGCACCTTTCATGCTCACTAGGCTCAGGGACATTCTTTGACTTTTCACTTCTAACATACCAAAAAGAATATATAAAGAAGATAATTGTTAGAGGACAAGTACAGCAGAGAATCAATTAAGAAAAACTATATTATAGATCCAATCCACTGAGAAGGAAATCTCATGACTAAACCAGTAGTACAAATATTTACCAAGTATGCAATAAGATATAGTTTTATATATTCTTAAGTGGGTGGGGTACGGGGGACTTAACCTTCTAATTGATGCCAAGTTCCTGAACATGCTGCAAGCTAAGAGTTGGGAGTGTGATATTTTTGAATGTACAAGTATATAGTTATTTGCAAATGGATTTACAATTGCCACGATATGACCGCGTGCACTTAACAATTGAAGAAAAGGCATCATTGTAAATACAGAGATAAGGGATCCAACCGGTCACAAAATAATTTCAAAACCTCTATCAAATTAAAACAGAGATTGCCACTTCAAATGCAAGTATCAGATAGCACAAAATCACAAATGGATGATTTTCTTTGGCAATACAACCGATATATTCAAAATTTCTAAATGTCATAACCTTGAGACATCACATCTTGCAACGTATACTTGATGTTAACATGTAAGTGTCAACAAGTCCATTTAGCAGAAATTGTGAAATCAACGTCAAAATAAAAAATTGGGATCAACCTATTTAGTGTGAAAAATGTAAGAAACGCTACAAGCCTACAACTGATTTTACATTATAGATGCTGAACTAACCTTGGTGAGGGCTGCTCCTTACAAAGAGGAACAACTGAAGTTTGATGTTTCAGACCAACTTCTTTAAAATGTAATGCATTTCCTTGTTTATATTGTGAGAATTGACAACAGCAGTTAATACCTGAATGATCACAAGGCTTTGGTAAGAAGCTACACCACTACAAACAATGAGTATTCAAAACAAAATTGTACATTGACAGTAAAAAAAAAAAATTGCACTCGCCTGTCGGGGAAGCAAAACCTTCATCAGTTCCAATCCTACAGGTAACATCAGATGGATGTGGATTAACCCCTGCCTCAGAAACATCATGTTTACTGCTAAGACTAAGTTTGTGGCTTTGCTTCCCAGATGCTGAAGTATCTACACGAGACTGCTGCATATAAGTAGAGCAACCAACTCTTCCTTCCCCTTGGTTCTTTGAAGGCAACTTCGATATCTCTTGCATTTGCCTTGTTGCATGCACTTGTAATGTATCATCACGCAAATGAGTGTGAACTCCAACAAACTCTTCCCTATAGAAAGGTGGTATCAGATCTGCTAAAGAGGTTGATGCACTCACAGGAATACATTTCGAGACTGCCTGAGTAGGAATCCCAGATCCCATAGATGAAGCCATGGGTCGAAGATAGACATGATCAACTTGCCCACTATTTGCCAAAGAATTAACCTTCTCAGGATAATTGGACATTATTTTGGATTCATGTGTACCCAGTGGCACACCAGACAACTGATGGGAGTAGCAGCTGTTTCTATGTGCTGTTGAGAAATTAGGATCCCCATTACCACTCAACCTATTGAAAGAACTAGACACTTCCATCTCCTTGCGTATTCTGAACCCCAAATCCTTTGCAAGTTGAGAGGCATCAGCAGCAGAACTCAGCCCTTTATCATTGTCATTTAGTTTATAGGAACCCAAGTGCGACATGTCCAGTTGCCTTTCACTATTACCTCCGCTCCGCCAGACAGTAGCAAGGTCGTTCTTGTCAGGTAGAGGTTCAGAATGTAGTGTATTTCTCATCGAATTCCCACTGACATTGAACATAGAGTTATTGGCTTTTGATGGTTTATTTTCTTTACATGGAGATTTCAGATTGGTAAGAAGTGAAATCACAGAATTCTGTGCTCTTTCATCATCTGTGCCATTCCTGATTACAAATGCATTACTGCCATGGTTCAACCGGTTCCAATTTCTATTCCTGCTGGGATTGGACGGGTTGGCAGAAAGACGATCACATTGCATAAATTCCACTTCTTCCCTGCAATTCGCTCCTGCAACAAGATACAAAAGTAACAGTTACATAGTTGACTAGACATTATAGGTGAAGGAGAATCTAAATAATGGAATATGATATATATATATATATATATGTGTGTGTGTGTGTGTGTGTGCGCGCCATATATAAGAGGCTTTAGGAGTAGAGAAAAAAGGAAAGAACTTTGACGCACTGCTAGCATTCATCTGTTGAGGGAAGAGCGATTTCATTGGATTTATAACCGTGCCCAAGAGTGGTGGCCCTACAGCTGACAGGTCAGTATTTCCTGAAGTTTGAGCCAATTGGTACGGTTGACCAAGCCTAAGCTCAATATTTGAAATTGCAGCATCTCTGAAGGCACCATCCCTTGTGTTTTCAATTCTGCGAAACTCTGATTCTTTACCATTGATTCTTCGTTCCTGTAAAGGTGGGTGGGCAACGGAAGTTCTATTGGGCACAGATCCAGTATAAGCAGAAATAAACTGGCAACTATCTTCTGCTCCATTTCCAACTAACTTTGAAGTTGCCATGGCACGCTCCATTGTCATGTTATCTGCCATTTGCAAATTACTCTGTGAAGTACCAGTCAAAGCCTTGAGAAATGGGTTGTTACTATCCTGACTGTTCCCTTCAGGTTTATTTGATACGGCACTAATAACCAAACTCTGACATGTGATAAGATTCTTTGATAGCGGAACACCATCAATAGACTGTTTAGAGCTTACTGAACCTCCACGTGTGAAGACCAAATCAGACGAGCTATTAGATATCTTTGGCATAGGCACACTACGTCTCATCAAACTGGCAGTTGCTGATAATTCTTCAGGCCAGTCCCATTCACTCTTATCTCCAGGGATCCTAATCTAAAACATCATGGAGAGTATCAGAATCCAGTTTTCTCCAAACTTCAAACACTAAAAAATCTATTTTCAAACTTTTGTAAAACTAGAATCAAACAAATATTCTACTAAAAAAAAAAAAAACAAACAAACATACAAATTTTGTTTATAAGACATCCAGTGGTCTCATAGTTTCAGTAGAACCAAGCGAAAGAAATTAGATGCAACATGACCGCAAGTAATTGACCTTATACCTAATATCAGCAAAAGAAGATTCTTAATGAGAATAGGTGATGTGAATATCCAGTTCCTAAAGTTACACCATTGATTGACCAAAAAAATACACAGCTTATCTCAAATACAGAATTATAATTTTGCCACACATACATCCATCCACATAATGCACACATTTGAGGGAGACCGGCTCGCAAATGTGCAAACAGATATACAGATAAGCACATAAGCATGCAGGCACATGTGCAAGGATCACATACACGTACAGAAGGTAGCATGCAAATAGAAGTACCTCATGAAGAAAAAAAAATTAAGACAAGTATTTGCCAAAAAGATCTTACCCCAAACTTCGGGAGATAGAGCTTGCACCATTGAGAAATGGTCTCTCCACTGTCCATGCGAATGGCATCCCCCGGGTTAACACCATATAATCCTGAATGCTACAAAATAAACACAGTACAGCAATATTAAACACAATAACAAGCCAGATGTTTGGAAATACAAATGATAACCAGGAGAGTTGTAGCAACATATAAATCAATATTACCTCACAAAACTTAAAGGCAGACATGCGGAAAGAATGGCAAGAGCAAACAATACCAAGAAATCCTGTATTGCTAAAAAGTAGATAGCCACCTGTAAAAATGATAGGAACACCATTTCAGATATAAGAAAAGCTTGAAATAGCACCAAAGAAAGCAAATAGCATATCCTTATAATTCAAGATACAGTCAATATCCATAAAATCACTCACTAGTAGTCGAGCAGAAAACACGAGGGCAACCATTCATAAAACTGGATGCTTGTGAAGTTTCAATGTTAGCTCTACAAGCCTTCCCATTATCTGCAGGATTGGTGCCATGCCATAGACTAGATGCATGATAAGAAATAAAAGAGTTTGCTTCCAGTGGTATTGTTTGTGAAGTATGAATGTTTTCTCTACGAGCCTTCCAAGAATCTGCAGGACTAGCACTATGACATACTCTATATGCCTGATTAGATATGAAGGAATTTGCTTCCAGTGGCATTCTTTCAGAATTTTGAATATTTGCTCTAGATGCAGGACCAGCACAGTGCCATTCCCTACTCAAGGCATAAGTGCTCTCTAGTTTCTCATTACCAGGGCCCGTGTGACAGATGACTACCTTGGCCAGGTCTGAACTCTGCAGATCATGCAATACAGAATTGCTGGCACAAATGGAACTTGGCACTACCTTTGATGAACCATTGTGGCAGAAGTCTGCTCCACTTTGCAGATTTGTCCAACTCAATTTTTCTGATGGTAGCCCGGTGGATGACAATGGAATGGCACTTTGAGTACTGTTTAGAATGGAATTATTACCCACTGGTAAAATTGTACAGATAGGTGGGGAATTTGAGAAATCTTGAAAACCACGCTGCAATAGTGACGGCGACCCAGATAGGAGAGACAGAAAAGAATTTCCCAAATTAACATGTTCTGATCTGTGGGAACCTGAACTCTGGATGCTGGAAAGCAGAGGATCCTGCAACCGACCCAGCATCGCCGGTCTCAAATCTTGTGAGCCATGCTGACAAGACAAATAGCCTGCATTCTCCATCTACATTGGAAATTTAAAAAATGTATGTCAGTAATGTAAAAACAAACATGTTTACAATGGTATTTGGTACACTCTAGTGAACTGGAACAGCATGTGTGCGTGAAGGAAAATAAACATACAACAGCAAACTCCCTAATTTTAAAACCAACAGCAGAATCTTTCACAAGCACCAGTTTTAAGACCAGGCACAAACACAAATGACTATGCCATCCATTGCAAGTTCAAGAGAAAAATTCAAAATTGATGCGACCAGGATCATTTTCCTCTAAAAATTAAAACTTCGTTTCCTAAGGCTTTCTCAGTCAACAAAAACAATGTATGTTCATATCCTTTCTCCGCAAGCACGCAAAGTGTCATGCATGCATTCACATTTTCATCCTAAAGGTTAAAGCTCCAAAACTCAGCATCACAGCATATATATATATATAATATATATATATATATATATATATATATATATATATATACAGTCCCCTTCCAGAGAGGGATCCCTCTTTGAAATTAAAGTGAGGGACTCCTTATTTCGCTCACTTTCAAGTCGTATTTCCACATCTCAACCGTACAATGTCTAAAACACAGTGTAGATCATTCCTACAAAGTTTCATCAAATTTGAAGATCATTTGAGCTTCCGTAATCGTAATTTACACGAACGGTTCTGTTTGGACAACTTTTGTTCTGTTGATTTATTTAATCTAATTCGGTACCCAAATCATCGCAACTTTTACTGTATATATATATATATACAGTAAAAAATAAAGCCATGTGATTGCAAGTTAACTAAACTCATCGCTCAGCTAGTCTAGTCTTCCTTTCACACAGTCCTGATCTTCATAATTCAAGACCTCATATCAAATCACATCCTACATTTTCCCTAGGCATTTCTCAATTCTCAAATGTGCTTCGCTTACAATTTCCTACAGTCATTTCTCAATCTACGAAACGAAACAAATAAGAGAATTACACAGAGAATAATCACAGATTGATAAAGATTAAAACCACTAATCACCTGATTCCGTTGCTCCTGAGAAGACGACGACGAAGCCGCAGGCGGCAATGTCGAGTTGCATTTGTTCATCCACCGGTTCTCCATCGCTCGGAGCTCTCAAAACCCTAGCCTCCGGCCATCAAACGCCGCGAGTACCTCCCGGAAATGATAATAATCGGCGATCAAAGCTCCGTCCGCTACTGCATCTTCATCAGCCGAAGAAGGTGAAGAGCAGCAGATAGAAACCCTAGCTTTCTACGGAGAAGAAGAAGAGAGAGAATTGTATGGAACAGAGGAGCTCTGAGAGTGAAGAAGAAGAAGAAGAAGGAGAGAGAGAGAATCCAATGGTGTAGTGGTTCGAGGCAACTGACAGGAGCACGTCTGGGAGTGGGAGTGGAGAGAGACAGGAGCCGTTGGATTTGATTGGTTGGAGAGAGGGGGAAGGAGGGCCGTTGATTGTGAATACAGCTCGAATTCTGTGCGTAGAGGGGGGGTCAGAGACAGTGTTGTCACAAGGGCAAGTAAAGCAATAAAGAACGCTTTTGAGTAGTCAAACCAGGATGACACGTGGAATAGGGTGACTGGTGGGCAGTAGAGAGGACCCTTACTGAGATTGTGTGTGGATATTAGGGTGCATTTGTAAGGGGGATTTCCCTCCAGATTTGAGGAAATCCCGGCATTTGCGAGTGTACCCTGTTTTGCACCAACACTCGGTTAATGACCGTGATAACCATCTCCCTCTAACGTTGGGAAGTCCAGGATGGTAGAGGTTCGAAATGGTAAAATGTGAAATGGTAATTATGAATGTGTAGCTAGAACTATTTGTCGTCAAGGTTATTCCTCGTATACATTAGTGTTTGAATTTGTATAGCTATTTATCATCAACCTTATACATGGGTAACATGGCTTAAAAGTCTGATGAAGTATTGCTGCAGTGGGGACCTGATTGTTTAAAATCAAGCTTGTAAAGTCTGTGAGTGACTGATGGAAGGAATTGCAGCAACGAGGTTAATTTCTTCCAAAAGGGACCTACATAGCATTTTAAACCTATCCAAATACTCCACTAGATAAGCATTCATCACTGTTGGTGGAATTGTGGAAATGGCATGGTACATTCATGCCCTACACCTGTATCCATCAATTATTTGAGCAGTAAATATTCATGAGATTGCTCTTTTTAGTTGTTTGGCTTTAAGAGTTTTCCTTGTTGTGCTTCATTTTTCAGTTCATGTTATTGAAACTAGAGGTTCGCAGAGATATGTCACAGAGCGGAGGGCAGCCCAGCAGCTGGAACAAGAACAACACAGAAAACTGAAATAATGCAGCAAGAATAACCCTATTCTACCATTTCTCACCGGATCACAAAGTGACCCTGTCAATCGTCAGCTCGTCATGATCTATGTAACTTCGGAATACAAGCTTAATAGCAAATATTTATTGTATACTAATTTTCTATATAAGCTGCAATCTTCACAGAATGCAGATGTGTTGTGCCTGATTTTTACACTCATAATCAGGCACATATGCAGCCGAACTGAGAGTTGGACATGAAGTGTTCAACTTGACTTGACAGGGAGACATGAAACTCACAAACGTGTCCATACGTGGCATTCTGCACCAAAATGTGGCACAGCTTGTATGTACAGGCTGTGTGTTTACATCAGCTCAAACCGGCTCTTTCACTTATGACCCCCAATTTGGAATGTTTGCTGTAGCTTCATTCACCATTTTAACCAGAGTCACCTGCAGGGTTTTGTATTTTTATAAATGTCATGTGGATGAATTAGTTCAAGTATAGGGAAACATCAAAACAGAAGCTTATAATTTTTGCACATTTACACCGTTGCCAAAAGGTCTGTGTATACTTCTTGCAAACGGCATTATAAAAGACCTTTTGCCAAAAGATTTGTAGGATCTTGTGGGTTTCCATTACCCCCCCAAAAAAAAAAGAAAAGAAAAGGTATACATCTATACGCAGTATGCACACACGCCTATATTGTGGGTCTGTGAAAGGAAACCAAGTCTCACTAAGGTGTCCATGGCACCCAGTAAGGACTACGCATTGGGTTAGAGAAAAACAACTCTGTGAACTAGAATAACTAAATATCTTTGATTACTGTATGCCTAGACTTCAATAATTAAAATAAGCGTAAGCCATCATAGATATTAGCAAACTGCCAAAACTTTGACAACTTAAAAAGTATAATAACAGCATGACGAGTCCTGCCTTGTTATTATGACTCAGCTCAGGTCAACCATAATAACCGGGTTAAGGGAGGATGCCATAAATGAAATCAAAATGTAACTGTAGGCCATCTAATCTATTAGACAGGAAACTCTTGAGGTATACAAATTGAGTAAAAGGCACAGACTTTCCTTTTGTTGGCAATATTTGAACCAACTCAACCGACTGTATTCCCATCCCATTTCTCATCAACCAGACCAGTAGTACTAGACCTAAATGTTAAATGACTCAACAATTTTGTAAACTAAAAAGAAAAAAAAAAATATATATATATATACGCTTCACAGACAAGTCAATTTCAGCAGGTCATTTATATTGGCCAATCCCCAGCTTAAGGCCAGTTCTATTTTATTCACCAGCAACAAACTTTATAGCAACAATAACAGGTGAGAGATAATACAAGTTACATACCACACTTTCTGGGACACCAGGTGGAGGCAAAGGAAGATTTTTAGGTGGTGCAACATGATCGTAAGATCTTTTGTCAAATCTCCATTCTCCAATCTTTCCATATGTTAATTCACCCTAAAATCAGAAACATGAAAAATTATTAGCCATTCACTTACACAGAAAAGCTGAAAGATATATTCATTTCTCCAAAACTAAAAAAGAAACATTAGTCCAAAACAAACTGCCAAAAGTAATAATTTCCCCATATACTTCTCCCTAACCACTCTAGATAAAGGTATAAATGAGCTAGTAGACAACAGAATACCTTCATATTGTAGTCACATCCATATGTGTAATGAATTATGAACTTCTTGCCAATTTCTGTATCCCATGGAGGCTGGTATGCATCACAAAACAGAAACACTAGATAGTTAAACCACACCACATATAGCGCATCAAGCATGTGAAGCAACCACTTGCTTTTCCAGCTAACAAATGGCTAACTCCCAACATTTTAAAACTTGCCATCATGAAGGTTTATACATCATTTGGTACGAAAAGAAAATAAGGATCCAACTAACCTGAAGCATGAAGTCCTTGTACAAGATATTACCAACACCATGGAGAGCAGATGCTGTTGCATAAGCATACCTATATCATGATAGAAATAGTTTAAAATTCTTTCTGATAATCATGCAAAAGGATGGGAAATCTACAGTAATGTCATCAAAGCACTATATTGACAAGGGAGATCTCACATTTCAAGCACCCAACCAAAAGCTTTGTCTGTTTCAGGATCCTTTTTCATTGCCAAAGAAACATTCATCCAGGTGGGTGCAATCTTCTTAAGAGCTTCCTATAAATCATTTAATTGAAAGAAACAAAGTCAAAACACCGAAAAAACCCAAAAAAAAAAATGTAATTAAAAACCGAGCCACGACAAGTCTAAATACCTTCCCAACAATGACGGGAGAGTTTCCAATTGGATCAATGTTAGTCACTGGTCCCTTGTCCTCAGGGTAGTATTTCCGGAGTATCCTCTCATACTTCTTAGGTTCAATGTAAAAGAAAGGAAATGCACTTCCAAGACCATCTCTGGCCAAGTTTGGTATAGGCTTGACGATTATATGATCCGGCTCAGACATCAGTATATAACTGCCAACACAATAACAACAGTACACACACAAGTTAAACATAATGAACAAACACAACTGATTCATTAAATACCGAAGCTAAAATAGTAAAGCATCTCATACTCTTCTTTAATGTTTGCTTGCTGAAGCCACTGTACAAATGCCCATGGCCTGTTGAGAACTATATATCCCTGCCATCACAAGAACTGAACTAAGCCACTATGGAAAACGTAAATCCTATACACATTTCCAGAACTTAGATTCTTCCACTTCCAGTAATTCACAGCTTTTAAAGTCAGTAATTTAGATAAAAATTTCGTAAATCTTAATAAATTTTAGTAACTAACAAGCTAGAGCTCATACTAAATCTAATTTGCTCAGAAAACCTAATCAAATTTGGAAAATTTCAAAACCTAAATTCAATTCACAAAGCGAGGAACGAGAATCGAAGCACATACCTGATCCATACCAGCAGGCAAAGGCTGAGCAACGAAAGTAGGGATCTCATCCATATACTGATCAGGCTTACCAGAATGCAAGATCCTAGTGAACCCGCCCATTTCCGAGCCCGGTTCGTTCTGGAACTTCTTGAACCAGTAGTACATGATCCGAGTCTGCCACGTGTTGTACACAGAGTCCGACGCCGTCACCGCCGTGTGGAACAGTCGCTTGGAGCTCGCCGATTTCCCTCGCGATCGTTCCACCGGCATCTTGATGACGGGGTCCACGGAAAACGAGGACGCCGACGACGAGCGCGACGGGCCGGGGAGGTCTTGCTGGAGCGGCGAATTGGCTGAGATGATGATGTTGTAGGTGATCAGAGCTACGGAGAAGGTCACCAGAATGGTGAAGAAGAAGTTGCCGCACCCCATGGCTCTCTGATTCTCTCTCTCTCTCTCGCTCGGTCTGAGCTTTTTGGTTTTCTGTGGAAAATGGAAAGTGAAGAAAGAAGAATTGGCGGCTTTGGAAAGTCGTCTCCTATCACGTTCAGTTGTTCAGTAGCTATGCGGCGACTTTTTTTCTTATTTGATTTGGGCCCGAGTTCGCGCGAAGTGTTATTCCGATTGGAATTGGGCCTTTATCTTAACTTGGGTTAGCCTAAACAAGTTTTTTGATCGAGCAGATTTCTCGATTTGACAGAAGCCGATGTTTAGGGCGGAATCGGCCACCGTTTTTCTCATTTCCGGCAGTGTAACCAACGTCAATGTGGTCAAAAACGATCTTCTGTCGAAAACGGGAAATAATGGATTTTTGGCTAGCATCTATTGTATGTGACTAGGTGGACTGTGCTCAACAGAATCATCTGGGCAATATTGGTATATGTCACACCCGTATTCACAGTACTGACCATGAAAATCATGCTAAACCATTTTTGGATGTATATTCTGTGGTAAAGATAATTATTTAGAACAAAAAAAATTGGTTTGCTTTCAACCGCTGAATTGACATCCAAGGATAACTGAACATACAACAAGAGTCCTAAACATGATATAATTCAGTAAGTCTTCACAAGGGCTTTATTGTTCTGCAGCTTTGCCTTGTTCTGTCATTCTTCCAGCAAACACTTAGTGACCCTCCCCGTCCTACTCTCATTTATACAACCTTTCAATCTAATTCCTACTCATACGAAAAATGCGTCAATACAAGAACTACTAAATCATCTATAGACTTACGTCAGTAAGTGTACGACCAAATTTTCAGTGAAGGATCAGTTGAGCTATTTCTCAACAGCATCTCTCACACGAGGGAAGCGAGTGACCCATCGAGAATATCCTGCAACACAGGACACTTTGTTAGATTGACAGCACGAAACTAATTCCAACCACCCAGCACCCCCACAGCATCAAAGGTAATTAATAAGAAAAAAATTATTTATAAGAGCAGCTGATAAACCTGCCGTAATAATCTCAAGAAGATCCGTTTCTTCTTCAGCAGCATCAGACATATCCTTCAATAAATAAAAAAGGGAAATCAATTTCCTATGGCACCATTCAAGAGTTGATAATGTGAACACAGTTATAAAGGTCAAACGTCCAAGCACAATCCAATTCGGCTAGAGATTGAGCCTAACTGCCTCGCTCTCCATGTTAAACATGGAGGTCAGTATGAAACACACAAACACAATCGTATTATATTATGCGACAGTCAACACATCATGCAGTATACCGGTCCCCATGAAGCCATGCTTCTTGCAATGAGCCGAGACAGGCTATTCAGACAGCTGTCATCAAAGTTGGGATGCTTAAGAAGAGCCTTCTCTGAAGTAAGATCAAACAGCAGTGTGCAAATACTTGAAGCCATCATTATGATTGATGGGTCATCTACATCATCTGTAATCAGTGCACAGAAATTCCAAGTAAGATGCAGAACTAATTACGTAACTTTTACATTAAGAGGTACAACATGTCAACATGCTTAGAATGAAAACAAATGTTGATGATGCAGTTCTTAATTTACTATTTCCCGGAAATGAAATACTAGCAATATGCAAGAATTCCTCACAAATAAGGATTGTTGAAACATGGGTACATGACTTATTTAAAGTAAGAATTGTAAGTTCTTACATTAGAACCCAAAGACAAAAAACGATCATTGAACAGAAAGACGTAACAAGTGAAGG
Source organism: Fragaria nilgerrensis (assembly GCA_010134655.1). NCBI lineage: Eukaryota > Viridiplantae > Streptophyta > Magnoliopsida > Rosales > Rosaceae > Fragaria > Fragaria nilgerrensis. The sequence goes on along the minus strand of CM020978.1, from coordinate 26,771,727 downwards.
ACAGTGTAGCAAAAGAGAAAGGTAATTCTAGATTAAGAGTTTTTTAGTTCTGAGATAACATGTCTCAAGTAGTTTTTCCGGATTTATCCAGTCTTATGCTTCTAAAAAAAGCACAGGAAAAGATCAAGAGTTTAAAAGTTACTAGTAGATAGGTACTACTCAAAATGTTAATGCTTTCAGAAATACAAGAAATATGGGTAACAGAAGACATACAAATTTTCCAAAACTAAAATAGGCAGTACAAAGAAATTATAGGCTGGTGCATTGTACATATTAAAGGAAAAGGAAAAGTTACTAGGTACCTGTCCACTGTGCCAACGCTTTCAACAGATTGACGAGAGTCGAATAATCCAATTGGGCTTGCACTTGATCTTTCTATTAATGAAATGAAACAGACAATTTTCATTTATCGCATACATAAGTAAATTAATATAAAATGATGTTACACTACCTTTAGAAGAAGATTCAAGATTGTGTCGCATGCCAAAAAGATGCAGCCCTTATCATCCACTTTGAAACTATGCAGCCCAATCAAATTTACAAGAAAATCAACAACCTGCAAGTAGAACAAATGTGTTTTCTAAATGGCTTGTAGATGTTGAGCAAATCAGTAGATGTGAATATTTACCAAATTCTTCACCACTTAAACATGCTTCGTAAGCCACAAAATAAAATCACAATAGTGAAACTGGAAAACAAAAATATAGACAGAGCATTTTGGTCGGATATAAACTAGTATGGGGATCTACATTATAGGAATTAAATGACACTGACTTACAGACTTATGACCTCCACAAGAAATCAATGCTTTACATCCTTCAATCTCCATTGTCATTTGACACAGCATCGGAAGCAAAAAGCATATGGCAAAGAAGGGCCTGCATTTAGACATGTTATAGATAAAGATCATTCTCATACACCATAAGTAAGGTTTATTGGATTATTGCAATAATTGTGCCAGAGTTACTAAACCTTGGTTCATCTTCACTTTCAATCGAAAGCATGTACCCTAAAAGTTCTTTAACCTTCTCACTGCATGCAAGAGGTGCCTCTGCAAGATAGCTGCAACACATATATCAGCTCAACAGTGGTAATAAAGGATAGGTAACTATCTAAATACCAAATGATAAAGGATACGAATTTTAGCTTTTTCTGTGGTATGATTATAAGATCATGGAACATCAGATCCTGCTTACTACAGCTTAAAAGCCATTAGCTGATGACTAATTTTAGTTTAGATACCATTATTTAAAATTTCAACTACCAAGCTTAGGAAGAAACACGGATTTCCATGTGAATATGCATGTGTTCAAATGCTCAAAGTACCCATCACTACCATGAGAAGTTTTCAAGACTTAAACTTTAACAAAGATATCTTCTAAATAGATCTCCCCAAAATAAGTAGCAAGAGAGATGACAGAATACCTGCCGATAACACGCACTGAAGCAAGAAGATCATCTCCCTTCCTTTGCTCATGTTCCTAAAAAACCATATTGCGAATAACGTAGCATAGTAAAATCCTCATTCTCCAAAACAAAAAAATATACATAAAATCCAAGGTTATAATGTCAGTACTGTTACCTTTGCATCTTGTAAATACTCTAGAACTACACCAATTGTCTCATTAAGGCCATTAATGACCAGTGAGTAGGTATTTTCGTTGATAAGGTCACCTACAAATGATTGCAACAGAGATAATTACAATCAATGACCAAAGAAGAAAGTATGAGAGTTTCAAACAGCTCCCTTGCAACACAACAACACTAACTTATCTTGTCTTGTATGATTTTAATTCGTATCAGACTAAGAAGACCAAAAACTGAAGGAACTCCCAAATGTGAAGAGGGCAGAAACGTTCAAAATATTGCTTCATATGCACATTTCCATGCTTCAAGAGGAGCAACTCTTTAACAAGATTGTAAGAACACTAAGAATATTATCCGGTTAACAGATTGATGGAACTTAGTACAGTAATCTGGTAAAAATGACATACCTTCATTCTCACTGGCATCTGATATAAAGGTAACTATCTTTTCCAGCAAGGAAAAGGCAATAGCTACATTCCGTTTCTTTAGAAGGATTGTCTCAGCAGTGGGTGAGGATTTCTTAGATGCTTCATCTTTTAAGTATGCTAGCTCATTCAGAAGAACAGCAACTTCAACCCTTGATTGCTCCAGCACTAGCACTAAGCACCTGAGAAACATTAGAAAAACTGACTATCAATCCCACCCAGTACATAACATATAAGTACACCACACTCAGCCATGCAGATATGAATGATCACCAGTATAGCATACCTATCTGTTGGAATAGGCTCTTTTCCATCAGCTGAATTTATCTGACCTACCAGCCACTTTGCCCCGAATATCATCACCATAGACTTGGCCAAAATAAGTGCCTGAAACTTTTCAGCGGGTGCTGCAGTGAATACATAAGAATAGGAAATCAGCGAGCATCAATTTTTCAGGCCTATATAAGATAACAACAGCGGGCAAGAACAAAAGAAAAAGAAATGAAAAGAACCAGTCATTTCAAAAATCACAATATGCAATGCAAAAGGTTTAGTTGTTATTTACTATCTGACAACATTTCATGAAGTGAGGCAATGAGATCAACATACCAACACGGTTTTGTAGAATGGCAGCTATACCATCACGCATATAATTGGGCCAATTTTTTTCAGGGAGTACACGAAGAGAATCATAAAGCGGTGCCTGAAAATACCAGAAAGATATCAGACTTAGTGTCAAAATTACTGATATCAATCTGCACACCGAAGTCAAGGATTAGACACACAGTCATAACAGGCGCCAGTATATTTAGTAAATAACATATTATAAGTTTAACCAAGCATATTTAGTCAAAGAATCTTGCCTTCTGGAAAAGACAAGAAAACAATGATTGCATACCGAAAGGTTTGGAGAGAGGATGGCAGTCAGTATGTGCAGCGCATCAAATTTCATAGCATCATGTAAGACAGAAAATTGCCTTGCTATTGCAGCCACCTAAAATGAAAGGAAAAATACTGATTACCACCTTATATTCAAATCAAATTAATCATTCTTGTGACAATTAATTTTTGCAGCTATATTACAAAATCTAAGCGGGGAAGAGATGAGCACAGTAAGAGGATGTGTTAGAATCAAACTCACAATTATTGACAGCTCTGGTAGATAGTCATTGTTAATGCGGTCAGGATAGAACTTTTGCAGTAGCAATTGCACAAGTTTCATAGTGATTTTCATCTGATGTGAACCTGCACAGTGTTTTTCACCTCTTAAATTCTTTACAAAATTGATGAATCCCACAAGTCACCAAAAGAATGTTTTGCAAAAGATTGGAAGGTAACTATTAAAATGAGACCAAAACTCCTATGTTTACCATAGTTCTGGGAATGCAATTCTATCAAACAATCAATAACAAAATAAGAGCAATACCATCGGGTAAAATGGGCATATGAGAAGCCAGCATTTTCATGCCCCCGGATGAGTAAAATGTCATCATTCCATCTTCAGCAGCCGTCGAAACCAAATATAGAAACTCATAGCATTCCTCAATAACAGCTGGGCCGCCAGACCTGCATTTCCACCGAATAATCTATTCTAAACAACACTGTCCTTCACAAATTATTGGTACTACACTTTCATTCTAAACCTAAACTTACTCTTTGGATAAAACTTCCAGCACTAGCGGAATCTTTGAAACCATCTCACTGGAGGCAGCAATCTCAGGAACACGGCAGAATGCAGCAAGAACAGTAACCGAAAGCTGCAAATACGCCTCGCGGTTTTCGCTTATGCTTCCCTTCCCCATTCCTAACCAGTCAACATATCAAAATTCTAAACCATGCTCGCCTACAATCTCTAATCTACTTGATTCAAAGCTGGAAATGAACTTCGAATTTACTTAGGGTTTCAAAACTGTGAGCTATTCAAGCTCAAATAGAGTAAGGTGTAGAGCTACAGTACCGGTTCGGAGGAGCCGGTCGAGAAATTGGACGCCGACGGCGTAATAGATAGTGAGGAGGGAGGCGAGGTCGTCGCCTTTGCAGAATTTGGTGACGAGGAGAAGTCCGGCGAGGCGCTGCTCGTCTCTTTCGCCTTTCAGTAGCTTCAAGCAGTCATCGAGCGCCGGCGACGATTGGTCCTGAAATGAAAGGCACAAGAAATTAAGATAGAGAGAGAGAGAGGAGAGATAAGGAGTTGCTTACCATCGGAGAATTGAGAGGTGAGAAGAAGCAGATTCTGGAGAAGAGAAACCCGGTGATTGAGAATTTTGGAGGGTTTTTTGAACTTCTGGAGGCTTCTGGGATTTCTCTGCAGTGTCCTGAGACCACGAATGCTTTTTGTGTTTGAGTTTGGGCCGCAGAGACCACAACGGAAATGTCACTATATAATGCACGGCCCATTGTTTTGGGATCATGGTGAAAAACTACAGCCCAATTTAATGATTTTTCTACTTTACTAGCAACACTAGTCGACTATATTTTTAGGCGCAAAGTCAAGACGATTCATCCGTATGACCAAGAATATATTGGGATTTAAGCGTCGACAGGGCATACCCATGCTCTTACGTGCTTGATCACATGTGATGGTTATGCTTTACTAATTTTACTGAATTGAATATAAGATGCCATTGTAGCAATGTTACACACTTTTACATAACAGTGTGAGGGTTCTTTTTGATTGAAATGTATCTAGGCCAAAATTAACCCAGAGATTTAGATTACTAAGTTAATCTTGTGCGTGATTCAAAGATGAAAGAAGCTTGTAGCATGAGCCGGCGTGGGAGCTAAAGGCACACCGTAATGATGAGAATTGGACTGAGTTTTAGGGTTAGATTTCTGGGAAGGATATGGGTTTCAAGGATTAAGGATTGAAGGATAGCTAGAAAGGGGGTTTTGGCTTAAAGGTTTGAAGGCATGAAAGCTTGAGTGTTTGGGGATTTTTCCTGGGTTGGTTGCTTCCTCCTTTTGCAGCTCCCAGACCTCTCTTCTTATAGAGTTCAATTGATGGGTTTTGCGATGGGTCGCGATGCCTAATCTACTGTGTAAAAGGATTGTCCTTCTCAAACACATGATCTTAGCCTCCAAAGCTGGCAGAGAGAGGCTGACCTTGAGAGATGGGAGAGATGACTCACTGCAGGGACGCTGCGAGGACGGCTGCAGAGAAGGAAATCTTGTAACGAGGCAGACCAAGTAGCTTAAATCACATGATTTCGTCATCCAAGGATAAAGGAGCTACCTTGAAACCAGTCACTGACCTTCTTCTTCCTCAGATGGGAATGAATAGTACTTTTCTGTTGTGCAAAGCTTGTCATCGTACTGCTGCGCGGGGAAGAAAATAAAGGGGTATCTGGTTTCAACAATGGGAATGTAGAAAGGGATTGGGCTTTTCCTAAAAGAAGAGAGCTTGGGTTTTTCTAAGAGAAAAAAAAAAAAGGTGTTGGGCTTTGGATTCAAAGATATTTTGGGTTTAAAAGATGAGCAGTCTAATTCTCACGTTTTTCACTGATTCGTCGCCGACTTAAGTCATCGAGCTTGAGTTTCGGGCCTAAGACCGAAACTTCTTAACAACATTAAATCGGCGGACGAGCGTTATGTGTCTCTGTAACCATCCACACCATACCCACTTCTACAAGCCCCAATGATGCGTGTATGCGGCTTGGGCCCACATGAATGCATGGGTATGTTTGCTTGGGTTAAATCAAGAATTTAACTTAAGATTGCATGAAATTATTGCGTTACGAAGTATTAATTGATCGCATGATTTTTCAGGTATCAACAAACAGTTAATCATCATGAGTGACAAAAAAAATTTATCTCAACAATGTTGGCCTAAATTAGTTACAAAAATTCATTATCCGAATACGGGTTTTTTCTTTTTCATTCTCTAATTTGGAAGCAAAAACCAAAATATTCTAGTTGATTCTGATTGTCTGGTGGACATTAGTTTAAGAAATAGACCGTTGAGAGAGGAATAACGCAAAGGTTGAACACTCCATCAACCATTATCATCACAAATTTCGAGTTTTGATGACCACATTTTAAAACCTAACGTGAGTACAAAGCAAGATAAACGAATCATACCCGTGACCTTTCGTTTACAAAACCCTGTATTGTTATATCAAGGTTCATTATTAGCTTTTGAAACGGAGAAAATGACTCCTCAACCATTGAGATTGCTTCAGCAAGAATGCCTCTAGCTGATGAGCATAGTTCCCCGATTGAAGCAAATTATGAAGTGATTAGTAGATAAGATAAGACTAATCAACGTAAACTTAAACATAAACTAAACCCAGAGGCACAAGTTAACGCCGAAACTAAGAAAACCACTCACCGAAACCCGTCAACACAATCTGTACCACCAGTCCACTACCACCCTATTTTATCGTCATTAGTTATTTACTGTCACCAAGTTAACGCCGTGAAAAATGGAAATTACAACGCAATACCCTGCAGTAACTTTGAGGAATAGAACAAAATAAAAAAGAAAGTCGAACGCGGGCATCACACTGGAAAATAATTAAAAAAAGAAAACCGGTACCACGCACAACCCACGGCTAACTCGCTCCAGCTTCGTGCTGCGTAACTTCCGGGCCCGCATTCCCCACTCCCCCCTTTTAACCTCAACCTATAAATACGCACTCACCCTTCTTCTTCGCCATCACCAATCACAAAAAAAATCAAACAAAAATTGAAAAATATCAGAAGCCAAAATGATGAACGAATACGGAACCATATCGCCGCCGGGAAGCAACACCAATCTGAGGGAGAAGCAACGCCACCGATCGATGTGCCTGCCGGTGTGTTTCTCGAGCTCCACGCATCCTTTCGACGTCTTGGACGACGAGGACTACGTCCGGACGCCGCGGTCGCCTATGATGCCTGAGATCAGGGACCGCTGCCGGAATCTCATTTCCAAAATCGGAGGACACAGTCGCCGGCGCGCGGCGTCGGCCGACTTCAGCTACGACGCTTACAACTACTCGCTCAATTTCGAGGACGAGACCACACGCGCCGACGATATTATCACCCGGTCGCGCCTGCCGCCCTCCGCCTCCGGGAGCCTGACCCCGCCGGAGAAGTCGACCACGAGCCGGAATATTCTGGACGACGTTCTGGAAGAAGATGAGGACAGCCGGGGTTGGAGCTGGAGGAGGTCGGCGCCGGAGAATAATCCGAAGAGCCGGAACAACGTGTCGAGGATTGGACTGCGGGGACGGAACCGCCACTCGTCCACGTCGGCCGATTTCAGCTACGAGCCGTCCAGCTACGCGCTCAATTTCGAAGATGACAGCAGCAAAGCGGACGAGCTTGGCCCTGTCCATGGATTCATGGCGCGTTTACCGCACTCGCCGACGTGTAAGAGCTCGGCAACGCCACCGCCTGCAAAGTGTTCGATTGCGGCCTTTAGCTGAAACCCTAAACGACTTGGCGTTTCTTGGTATACATCCACAAACGACAGTCGTTTGGCTCTAGGAACGAACTGAACAGAACGGCCCACTCGGATCAGGACTCGGTGGCAGCCTTGTGTGGAGAATGATGGCCCATTAAGGTTCAATTTCATTCTGGGCTGATAAGGCGATGAACTTGGTCTTGTATTCTTTTCACAATTTTTCATTTTAGAATTATATTCAGAACTTGTTTGAAAAATAATTCTATTATCCATGCGTTCTGCTATTGATGAATTTTAGAGTGTAGCCAAACTCTTCTTAGGATCTAATTCTGAACAAACAGAACTTGTCCTGATGTGTTTGCAGCATATTGGATCGTGCCAATCGATTTATTTTATTCATTTTTCGGAACAATACAAATCTAGTATCCATCGAAATTCAGATGAATCCTCTTATGAATAATGACAAACTTGTCATCAGTCGCAATTAGCTCTTCTGCTAAAATGATTTACAACATTATTTGACATTCATTTTATGTTGGCTTACTCTTGTCGTATTTAAAAGAAACAAAGTTTAATGAAGTTGCTTATTTGCACGACACTCCATAGTGACCTCTGGCTTCAATATTTTCCACTAGAATTTAGATTCATTCTCTTCTCTTCTCTTGTAGCTTTCAACTTTGCCAATTTAGGTCTGGATTATAGACTTGGAGTTTGGACTTTCTTTTGGAACTTCTCATTCTCTTGGGATAAGGGGTTAGTGGCATGCACGAAGAAGCCAGACTGAGAGCTGGCTGGCTCTTACATACAAGACGATCGTTAAGATAGTTTATATAAAATCCAGTATTTCGAAGATGATTAACGATTAAAGCAAGCACTAAAATACTGTCACAAAGTATAGCGATTAACGCATTAGCACGTATACAATCACTAACGAGCTGTTTTAGTTTGGCGTTTAACTATAAAACCGAACAGATATTGGCATTTGTTCAAGTCACAGCTAGCTCCAATAATTGGTTCTGGCCGGCATAAAGAAAAATTGAGATCCTCATAGCTAGCACTTGCCTGGTCTTTAGTCGATCGGTGATTAGTTGTTTAATACTCTTAATTAATCCTAATACATTATACACATCCAAAAGAGTTGCAATATATATAGTTTGTTCATTGATATTGAGATATTGCATTGCTTAATTTCTTTCTTATATCATCATCATCTCTCTCAGTTTTCATGGCTATCCCACTTGAGAAAATGGCCTCCATTTCATCTCCAGATCATGAAACTGATGATGAATACTACGGTGAAGAATTGGTTCAGACTTCTTCTTGTGGTTGTTTCTGGGGACTCTACAGTAGAGTAGTACCTTGCGGAAGAAACAATAATGGAATTAGAGGCAGATATCTACTGCAACAAGGAGAAGTAGCAAGAGAGAGTTGGTTGGTGCAGAATGTGAAGAAAGTTCGAGAGCTTTCAGAGGTTTTGGCCGGACCAAAGTGGAAGAATTTCATTCGTTCGATTGGTTCCATTGACAAGAAAAGGAGGGTGCAGGCACAGTATGATCCTCAGAGTTACGCGCTAAATTTCGATGAAGGAGTTGGTAGGGAAGTTGAGAATCCTGCATACCTTCACTTTTCGAGTGCTGGATATGCAGCATCGACATTAGGGATGAACAAAGGCAAGACAGGACAAGTCCCAAAATAGTTTCTGATGATTTTCCATTACTAATGGTTTCTGATATGTGTTCCATGAGTAGATGATAATCTGTGTGTATAGACATTTGTATCTATTGTTTCATTCTTTGATTGTTTCTTAACCTTCTTTCATATTTATGAATAGAGGATAAACTCAGAAGCTTTATCTTCAATTCATCCTTCATATGATGAACTGGGACGACAGTATATGGTTTATGTGTTATGGTTAGGTTCAAGTTGTTTATGGCTTGTTTTATGCTTAGATTACTTTTCCTCGGTTTTTTTAGGCAGGTAGGCGCGCGCATTGATCTAATAGCTTTTCTTCTACCTAACAGTTCAACTTTAGTGATTACATGAACAAAAATGCCAGATAGGTGTCTACTTGTAATGATTAAATTTGTTGATTAAGCTTCTCCAAAACCAATCCTACGCTAATTAGTTCCTTAGATTAGCAAATGAAATCAACATTAATCTTTTGTTGTTTCGGAGAAACGAAATATAACTGAAATTCTTTTCAAGTATCCAGCGAGGCAAATAATCGAAAATTCATGTTATAGAGACTTATAAATACCATGTCACATTCCACAAAGAGAATCATATAAATTTCGAAGGTGAAACTGAAGCAGCATCTCCATGCTAAAATTTTATACCTTATTTACTACAAGTACTTGAAACGCTATAATCACTAGTGTGATGCAAGAAACCACTGCTCAGGCAATTACACTGTAAACCCACAAAATACCCCACTTTCCTTGTTCACATACAATGAAGATTATAAACAAAAATTTATAAGCCCTCTATATATTGGACTATCCAATTCGGTTTTTCAGTAGCATAGTTCCTAGTTGCTGAATTCCTACTGATATGATATTACATGCATTCGCCCAATTCAGCACTTGAGCATACCTGTATCGAATGCTCATTATCGTGTTAGCTTTTTTCTTTCTGTCAAAACAAAGTATGATAATTCCTTTCACTTGAATCTTGTAGTCTTCTTGTTCCAACAGGCGTAAGTAGCTATCATTTCCATGTTGGAATTATTACTGTAGTGGTAGCTTGAACCAAGTGCAGATGACCGGCTCTTACTATCTTCCGCAATTTATACGAATCGATCACTGCTGTTTTCACCTGCATTACTTTTATTTCAAACTAAGGTTGGTGCAAAGCTCATGAGAAAGTTCAATTCAGGAATGCATGCATATGATTTCAATCAATATTTATACCTTTTGCGCTTGCTTTTTAAAACTGTGGAGGTTGAAGGATTGCTGTGCCAGTTCCTCTTCCTTTGATTGATGAACCAATTGTTTATCTGCTTCAATTGTAAACCAGTTTCTTGCACCAACCTAGCCTTGTCTTCCTCCTGAAAATTGATACAGAAAATCATATCTCAGTACTTGTCAATGTGTCAGTGTGTCACTTCTTAGATAATTTTGTTAGTGCTCACATGTAGCTAGACTCAAAGCTTTCATTAGCCTAAACTTACAGTTGGATATGGCCACTTGGAATGTGATTGCCACCAAGCTTTCAGGACGGAGGTGGTATCACCGGGAAGCTTTCCGGCTCTTCTCTTCCGCAATATCTCCTCCCTTATGTCTACAATTTTTTCCTTGTAACCCTGTAAATGAAAAGCTTTTTCAGAGTGGTAATGGAGAAATTGTGCCGTGATGTACAATGATATAAACTTTTTCATAGAAACATTACCTGTTTCAGTTCATGCTTCAACTCCTGCCTTACGCGCTCCATCAAGGACCTTTCGCTCTCTGTCGGGATAAGAGGGCCAAATCCCATACTGTCATGGCCATCCATACTTCCATCAAACAAGTTTGCATCACTGTCTACTTGCTCTTCATCATCATCAGACATTGTAGCACCCGTTCCCTCCCCGGGGGAAACTCCTGTTCGTTTCAATTCAATTACATCGCACGTTACATCTCTCAGTAAATACAATTCGAGACAACAGCCGCATAAAATGAAAATGATATGTCGAAATTCACCTGTTAGGCTCTGTAGTGATTGCTCAATATCCCAGCAAGCCATCACTGCTTCCATTGCATGGACGCGGACGTGTTGTTGCAGTTGCTCTTTAAAAGAACATAGCAACAAAACATAATGCCTCTGTATCATTGTAAAAGAAAACAATCAAATTTTTGACATAGGCACATAGCATGAGAATTTAGACAAGTTAGAAAATGCAACATAGTGAGTTGCTGCTTATGACTGGTGTAACATGGAATGAAATCAACGGATTAACGTTGTTGATCATATTCTAATTGATTAATCAGAATTATCATAAGAAAAACCGAGATTATATTGCAAAATTTCAAAACTCAAAAAACTCTTAAATTAGTCATTGTTTGCGGAGCACAATACACAATGAACTAATCCAAGTGCTTTTGGCTTGGAAGTTTCAACTTTGCGGAGGACTCTAGAACAACTATAGAAGATATCGAATACAGAACGGGTACTGCCTTGAAGTTAAAGAAAAGTGTGTTCTAGGAAGACAGAAGTACAGAGATAGATGGTGAAAGAACACTGTAATTTTGTAAATCACTTTTAACAGAGGGAATGAAATGTCTTGCTCTCTAAGAAACCCAGCTTTTGTCCTCCCGCATGTTATATGAAAAGTTGCGTCAGTGTTTGTGGTTAAACAAGCCTCACTTTTTGCTATGTCAGCAGACCCCGGCAACTCTGCATCCTTAGCTTTTTCAGATCCCCATACTCGTATTGAAATCTTCAAGCATCTAATCTTTTTATTTTTTTAATCATGCAGACAGAAAAACTTAACATCCGACGTGTTTTATCATGGTCCGGAGTATTCCGGATTCATTGAGTTTTATTATGCCCTGAATTATTCCGGATTCGTTAACTAGATGAAAAGTATTCAACGGTCTGTAGCAGCGAATAAATTTATCTTCTTACTTCCATTTTAATTGCCCATATACGTGTAGTTTGAGCCACCGTATAAACCCACAAAGCTTGTATTGACATAAATTTGGGCTTAATTTTTCATTGAATTTAGGAGCGGTGATGATCATATTCTTGTATTCTATTTCTGAATTAATATATTATGTTACTCACCTAATTGGGTCAATTTTAATATCATAATTGTAAAAAATACAATAATCAAAATCAGACTAAAAGGAAGAGAAGAGAGAAACTACTCTAATCAGCACTAATTTGAGCAAATTTTATGTAATAAACAAGAAGAGCAAGTCAAGCATTTGAACATACCATGAACTGATCAAGCTCCTTATCATCGCCGACCATGCCGTGACTCATACCAGAGTACTTAGCCACCACATTCTGCGACTGAGCCAGCTGAGCGTCGATCCTCGGCAGCTGGTCCACCGGCGTGGCGATCCTCAGGCACGCCACGTGTGCCGATAGAAGCGGCTCGTAAAGCGGGTGCGCTAGAATCTCGGCCTTATGCCTCGCATTCTGCCAGTTCATGACCCCGTCCCCTCCGCCGCCCTCGCTCTTGTTATTCAGGGCGGCGTCGTTTTTGATGTCGGCGGAGTCGTGGGACATGGCCCCGCCAATCATGGAGTCGCCGGGGCCGGCAGCGACGTCATCGATGACGTCGCTGTGGTTGCGCTGTAGGATCGGGCGGGATAGCCATTGGTTGGAGGCCTGGGAGGCGGCGGTGGAGTCGGAGGCTGTTTGGAGGTTGAGGAAATTAGTACCTCCTCCACCGCCGTTGCTGGTGTCAGCGCCGGAGGTGGTTGTGGCGTACTGGGTGCGGAGGAGGGCGCTGTTGAGCCAATTGGGAGCGGTTTGATAAGGGTTGTGAGGCTCCGTGGACTTGGAATTCGGGTCGGGTTGGTCGGACATGAAAGACTGGTTGTGTTGCTGCTGCTGTTGGGCTTGGTCTGTGAAGTGGTGAAGAGGTAAGTCTCCGGAGAGGTGGTTGTGGTACGCCATATCGATCACTTATGTTTTTGTTTTCTTGTATTGATTTAACAGAGAATAACAACAACAAGAGTAGCCGACGACGACTCTGAGGTGCTAGATGAAGATGAATTGAAGAAGAAGCTGTGAGGGTTCTGTACCTGTGGAAGGTACAGAATCTATGTATGCATGAGAGTTTTAAGAATTCAGAGCTCCTTTGGGAGAGAGAGAGAGAGAGTGTGAAAATTTGAAAGGGTTTAGTTTAGGCTTCACGGTTTATATGGACTCTTCTGTTAACGTATGTGAGGGGAAGGAGGAGAGAGAGAGTGAGGAGGAGGAGTAGGTTTTGGACTAGAGCAGTTTGCAGGCGAAGCGGGTAAGCTCGGGAAACTACTGAAGGATGAAAATGGTGGGATAAATGATGGGGAAGCAATGAGACCTATATATATATTTGTCTTTATTTTTATTTTTTCTACTGTGGAAGATTAATTGAAATTGTTAAGAATATGAGATTCGGCTCACCAAAAGAAATCATATTCGGGATCAAATAATTGTTTCATTGTATAACATGCTCGCTTTCTAATTTCAATGATAGTCTAGTACAAAAGCATGAATAACATGTCTTTAGGCTTGTTTTTTTTTAACGTATTATGGATTGCAGTAACAAAATTCATAAAACTTCCATTATCTATGTTTTCGCTCTTTTTTAGTTTGTTTGTCCTATGGATCATTCAATAGTACATGCATACAAATCATGATAAATCTGTAAAATCAATAAAAAAAATCTCAAATGTCTAATAACTAAGACTAAAAGAAAATAATTAACGACTAAATGTTATTTATCTTCTCCCACCTCAAATGATGAATTACACTATGAAAAGATAATCATTAATGACACGGATACTAGCACGATAACCGCAAAAAAACGATCGTACATTTCTTCAACTTGTAACCTCCCTCCCATTCACATAAGTAAACTCAACCCTATGGTCACCATCAAATAAGAGAAAGAAATGGCCTGGGGTAAACTAATTGTTTCCTTTTGTCGAACCTACTGGCTAGTACAATACAAAGACCATAGAGTAAGACTTATCAAAAGTACATAACTACGTACACAAGTGTATCTAGGAACGCATAGTAGAATACTAGATTGTGGTCTAGTACTATTCCCCCACAACTCCTGGAGCGTGACCTCCACGTCATCCAACCTAGCGTGACACACTAGCAAAACCCAAGACATCCAACCACAGAGGCGACGTATCACTCCACCGTGACCGGCCCACCAGCTCAACCTGTCCCTCCGCCTTGGCCGGCCTCGTATTCTACTGCTCCGATCAAACTATTACCGCCGGTCAAGGAGGAGAGCCGATCGATGAGAGTGTTGGGGGACCATGAATTACGTCGCTGCCCTCTGCGGCCCTCGCGGGAAAACGACGCCTCGACACACGTCGTTCCACGCCCCGTTTGGACGCGTCGGGGGGACCATGTAAGGGCACGCGCCGAGATGAGAGCATCGGAGCCGTCCACGTGGCGGGATGAGAGAGCGGGACCGCTGAGAATTTTTTGACTTCTCTGACAGCCGCCGGCTTAATCAATTCGAAGGGTGGCCCGCCGTGAAAGTGGTCCCAAAATTATGGGGCCGGGACGAGAAGATTTAGGAAAAGTTAAAAACATTGGTGGGGGCCTGTGGAGAGAGCCGGGTGCTCTGTGGTGTTTATGATGAACTGTTCATCTACAACGCTATTAGGCAATGGTCCCCTGCCCTAGTTGCTCATATTTTCCTCTCTTTTTTTCCTCTTTTCACTTTGAATTTAGAGGTTTTCTTATTCTGTTTTTTGTGATCATTTGCGTAATTTTAATGGAGTTTACAAATTGCAAGGGAATAAAATTTGGGTTTGTTTTGTTTGGCATTCTATGAAAAAAAAAAAAGGTTAAGATTATCATGGAATCAATAGAAGTAATGTGTTACAACTAGTAATGTTTGATCATTGCAACTGTTCTGTATTAGCGAGATTGTACCCTTAATAGATGACAATAACTTTCTTTCATAAACACGTCTAACTCTCTTTTATAAAAAAAAAAAAAAAACACGTCAGCTAGATGAGGTGATTACTGTTATTCATATTAATGATCTATTTTTCCTTACGATCAATTATAATAGAGCATATTAAACAAGAGCAAACGATTAGCCTCAAATTACAATTTAAGGGCTCTAAATTGCAATTTCTCAACAAGAGCTTGATGAGCAACTTGTTGCCGAGGTCGTTGGTTAATAAGAAGGGTGAAGACGGTGTTGATTCCAACCGCAAGGTGGAGGGATCAACATTTTCTTTAGTTCACAAGCAGATTAGAATTAGCACAAGTCTTTAACGTAGGGGTAATCTCTACAAGTCTTCATAAGACGCTTGTAGTTGATATTTTTATGTTAGTTTCTGTTTGATTCTAGCATGATTTATGACTTCAATATATAGTTAAATGAAATCCTTACAAAAAAAAGAGAGTGAACGATTAGCAAATGTCATACATTGTAGAATAGTATTGTGCAATATTGAAGATCTCTACCGTTTCTTTTAATATACGAATAATCAAACAATCTGGAATAGTGTAAGCAATGTATAATGTTTCTATAGTCCAATTCATATCTAATTGTATATATAATATATTTGAGGTAGATCATTGATCATAGATTGTGTTACATTGGTACCTTCACTTTATGAAACATAATCTCTTCATTAATTAATATATGGGGAAAAGATAATTAATCAAGAACGATGACTCAACAAATGAGCCAAATATTATAATTCAAGCAACAATTAAACAATGATCTATACCACGATTGGTTCTGGATAATGACTTCTAGAAACTGTTAATCCCAAATTTACATTTCTTTTTAAAATCTATGTCTCAAATTTACATTTCTTGATACTCACATTCGTTATATTGTCTTCTCGATCACGTTGATCAGTATTTAACTTACTATTTTTGTTTTTTTGTTTTTGGTAATTTGATAATTCATAGTTAAAGGGCTCCGACTTATTATGAATTTCACCTGTTCGGTAGATCTATATGAAAGTTTTAATTTATCGTGACTCTCAAACGTTTTGACTATACACAGCACGTACATTTCTTTTCTTTGATTATGCATAGCACATTTCTTTCAAGAGTGTCGAAACCCTAATTATTTAAGAATCTACTTTTGGTCCTGTGTGTACTATGATCAGTCGATCGAACTAGAAATGAACACGTACTAAACACTTTGATGCTTTTTGTTTTGGTCTAATAATAACAATTGGGAACTCTTTTACTGTGGATGAATGAGACAGTTTAACAAAACATGAAACCCTAATTAAGCAAAACGTCTCCTGCATGTCACTTGTAAAAGAGCTTAGTCGCTGTTCCGAGCCATGCGTGCCTTTGTATTTTTATTAATGTCACTCTCACCTTTCATTTGTATACTATGGTTTATCACCTACCATCGCTTGTCACATACTATTTGTGTTTGGTTTAGCAACAAGAAAAGGTAAAGCAGAAGCTACTGTTTCTCCTTTTGGCTGGGAAACACGAGTTTCTTTTGGTCATGAGTCATGACACCTTGTTCGAATGAATACCAGATCTTAGTCATCATCATTACTCTAAACAATGTTGTACCAAATGCCTCATTGACAGTGAGAGTTTTGGGGGGAAAGACTATACGAGAGATTGGATTTATTTGATTATTTCATTTACCTTAGTTACATGTAGACGTATACGTACGTAATAAAAGGAGTGTAGAAGCAACATAATACTACAGCTAGTTTTGTGCATTGCATGCATGTATGACAAAAAAATAACATTAGTTCGTACATATGATGTGAAAATGATTGCATTTCTTCACCCCGTCAACGCCACTCATAAGTTCATCAAGACGTAGTTAAGTATGATTTTTGTCTTATTTAATCAATTATTGAATAAAGTCGTATCAATATAATTCTAACTTAACCTGAAATTGTAACAAAATCTTTCACTTCAAAATTGAACGATGCTCGATCAGTAGACCGAGTGTTTCAAGTTCGAATATCTTTTCTTAAGCAGTGTAGAAAAAGTAGAGAGATTCTACAACCCCGAGCATTGGAAGCGAGCGCGGAATTTTCATGGTCATTCTTGGCGCGCGAGACGAAGTAAAAAATATCTGAACAGTGGAGGAGCGGTTGCCTCATCGACACGTGTCGGACTGCAGCCCAGACGTTTATAATCTGGTGAGGCGCGGTCCAGGTGCCGTGGCCCATCCGCTATGGTTTCAACTTGCGAGAATTGGCGGGGGGTTGTCGCCATCATCCAATCACGTCCCGCCACCATCCCCGTTACAGGGGCCCACACGTTTTACACTAGCCAACAAGAATGCCCCAACTGTGACCCTCAAGACATAATTAATTAATTAAAAACGAGAAAAAGTCGTTTTTAAAAAAAAGGGATTAATATATGGATTAGTAGTAATTAAGTAGAAGGCAGAGTAGGTAAGATTGGTCAATTATAGAGTTAGGGTTTTGTTCGTGTCTGCCATTTTGGAGATTAAGCAAAGCTTAATTAGGGGAGTGGGGTCCCCAAACTTAATTATGTAAGGGAGACATGATTAGCATCAGTATTTAGTACAGTGTAGGGAAAAGTCCTTGGATGAGGGTTTGTCATTGTCTTTTGTCCTTTTTTATTGTTTAGTGCCTAAATCTCATTAAAAAGCCAAGGTTACATAGTCCTATGGGGCGAAATGGACACCATTGTGTATTTTGTAGGGTTGTTAGTTGTTTATCACGTTATCTCTATAAAAAAGGACACCTCTTTTATTTGTCGACTGCTTGTGCTTTATTGTAATTGTAACTCGTAATAAAGTAACTATGTGTTTGAGGGATTTGAATTCGCCTCTTTCATTTGTCGACCACTTATGCTTCATTGTAGCTTTAACTCGTAATAAAGTAACTGAGGGGTTTGAATTCACTACGAGGGTCGGAAACAAAGAAATTAGCTCAATAACTCGTTTAACATGTTATCTACGTATTCATATATAACATTGAGGTAACAGTTCGAGACGCTACGTACGTGTTTAGAGGCATCGTGGTGGTTAAGTGAGTTCATATCTTAAACACTACGCAACAAATGAATATTAGTCCGATCATTAAAACCATAAGTCAGATACAAAAATCACATCAATAGAAGACTTGATAAGAGTAGATTAATATTGGCCTCAAAAGACTTGAGGTGGAACATTTCTTGTAATTTTGAAATACTAGAAAACCAAAGTCTTTGTAGTTATCATGTGTTTGTGAAGTGGGGTATAATATCCTTCTTTTTTGGTAGAGACTTGAAGAAAAAGAAGAAGCTAATAAGGTTAAGGTACAAGGATTGAAGCAAGTAGGAAAAGCGATCCCAAATTCCCAATACACTCTTGGATTCTCATGATCTGATCGAACACCACATTATTGGAGACATATTTTTTGACCACTCCATCTCCATCTCCATCCATGAAAAACTATTAATTGAAATGAAATGAAAGTTGATCATGAATCACTGTGCATGATTCCTTTGAGTCAAGTCTCTTCTAGCTAGCTAGCTTAATTCCTCCCCCATTCCTTTTCAAAATAGCAATAAGCTCATAGCTAGCTCGCCTGATCCTATTATACAATGAATCAATATTTTTCGTACAAAAAGCAAAAGCTTGAGGAATTGACAAACAGTAGTAATCACAATCTTTTGTACGTCCTTGTTATATAGCTAAGTCAATATCAACCAGCTAGAGAATTCTTAGAAACACATCATCCAGATAGATATCACAACTTTAATCTCGTCTCAATATGAAACTAAGTGTTCCATATATAAAGTACCATAAAGAGACATTGTATGGCCAAGATTACGAGAAATGAAAAAATCTTGTTAATCGGTATATTTATAAGCTTTTTTATCGCATCCAGAGATTGAGATATTATCTCAATTATTCCGTCACGCGTGAATGCGCGTTAAATGGGGGATGCGCACCCCACAGATGATGGTGATGGCCAACCTGACCACGGCCTTTCATCCCATTTGACAATACGATCACAAAGCTACTGGTATGGAAGACATTTTTATGTTTCATTGTACCTACTGCTTCGATCCATGCTTTTCGAGGCGCACCCTTGTCGCTCAAGGTAAAAGGAATCCGGGGCATCATTTCTGGGGTACAATTATAGAGCTCGAATTCGGCAACAAGAAAAAAGAAAAGTGAGATCCATTATCCAAAGCTAAATGCTCATAATCATGGAGAGCACATAATAATAATAGAGACATACATACATGCAATTTGCTGTGCTGCAGTGTTTGATTACATCAGGTGCTGTGAATTCAAAGATGCTCTCTTAACTATTCCTAATAATGTCAGGAACTAATAGCAGATCAGGGTCAAATCAGTTGCATTTGTTTTATTTAGGGTTGGTAAGATCAAACGTCAAATCTTATATACAGTTCTTCTATACGTACGTACTCTAGCTAGCTTCTGTGCATATGATCGATCAATCTCTCAGGTTCAATGCTCTCTGTATTATTGGGTTTGAAATTTAACGGTGGCCGGTGGTGGTGGTGGTGGCGTTCGGAGCTGGCCAAGCTTAAAGCACGATCATGTTGTTTTGTCCAGGTCCCCCTGCTCTTATTAGCTCTCCGATGAGTCCGATTGATCTATTCCATCTTCTATCTTCTTCTTCTTCTCTGATATGATACGAAGCTTTTTCTGCAAGGACCACAAGAACACTGAGAGCCTTCGTGCATGGACCACCCAACCACTTCACGCTCACTGTGCTATACCAAACCCCACACCCATGAAAAGAAAGGAACCAAGAAATAATTATTGTCCAAATTTCTGCCAAAGATGATCATGCATTATGGGATTGATATATCCATATTCGTGAACTTGCATATTCTTCTTCATCAGTAGCTAGCTAGGTCGGGATAAAATCGAATCTCTACAGGTAGGTTATGTGCATTGTAGGTCAAATCCTAGCTTGCAGGATTGCATTTTTGAGGCCTGTGGTTGTCGAACACAATTCTTTGCGGTTGTTTAGTTAATTACAACAAGTTTTGAGTTTGGATTCTATTACAACTTAATTATGACATGCATGGTTAATTGCTTCTCGTACTTATCATTGAAGTTGTTACTCGGTTTCATGTAAGTTTACTAACACAACAATAACTTTTAACCGTTAGATTTTAATGAGCCTTAGTCTAATACAATTGTTCGATTCCTCCATGCTAGTGACCGATTGAACGAGATTGTTATGAAATCTATGTAAAACAACTGGTAGAACAAATCTTAGAGCAGCACGTACAAGAGCTCCTGAAAATTAAGGTAAACTTTTGCCAAGGCTGACATTGCCTTTGAGTTCTCATATATGCATGCATGACATTCGGATTTACAATTAGGAGCTAGCTACAGTGGTAAACTGTTAATTAAGCTGTATGAGTGGAGAACAAGAACCCAGAAATTAAGGGTTAAAGCGCAGAGACAAACAACAGTACTAACCTGTGTAACCATATGTATCGTAGCTCCCACCAGTACGTTCAGTGTATATTAATGTACGTACTGGGCGATCGATATGATAGATCGATGAAGAGAAAAGTGAAACGGAAGGACATGTATAATAGACCAACCATTGCAGGTTTCAGTGATGCTGCGCGCGTTAATTGCCCTTGCTTCTGTTATGTCACACCAGCAGGTGCTCTAGAAATAGTTCTCGCATGGCATTGATATACAAAAAAGAAAAATGAAAAAAGAAAAAATTACTAAAGAATTAGTCTGGATGAGAGAACTCGATCTAGGGAAAGACCTCACTGATGTTCTTGTTTTGGGTCAAATCCTTCTAACACATACACAGGAGGGAAAAGGTCCAAAAATTAACAGATCAACATACAAAAGTATGGTAAATCCTTGCAACGGTAAACAAATTCCCATGAGATAGAGAGATTCCAATTAATTAGAAGATCTTTGGGAAGTTTTTACTCAGCTTCTCTGTCAATGCATGGCATAGATGAATGATAAGATTAGCTGCTTTTGGGAGTTCCTTTGCGGACTGGAGACAGATGAGGAATAGTGGCCGGCGTTTATCTGTATACAATTTGATTAGGCTTTGGTTGGTTTTGGTCGACCAATTTGCCAATCTCAATTAGACTCGTATACACGCAGGTTGAGATTTCTGTTTAGTGAGTATCCGGCCAGTTGATTTGAGATTGTTGGTAACTCAAGTTCTTAAGTCTGTCGATCATCAGCTGATGACCTTAAGGTACTTTGATCACATTAATTAAGATGTCTTTCCTTGAAGGAACAAGAAACTTTGATTGTCATCATCACCTAAAACTAAAGCATAAGCAAACTGCCTATGAAGTCACGTACATGAGATGTCAAAAAATCTCATCAGCTAATTAGCATCAATCTTTTACTTTTTATTTCACTTCTTGTCACCCCTTAATGTATATTCTTATCATTCTTGTGTTTTAAATCTATAACTGGTGTCACTACACCCGAATGCAATATGGACATGATTAACAAACGAGATTATGAGAGAGAACGACTTGTGAGGAATTTCTTCGAAACGAAAACAGATGTTAACAGAAATTGAAAGAACCAAGCCTAGCTACAAAGAGAAAACATGTCACATGTGAATGCACGAATACAATGAATATATATGACAAATACGACAATTATATTCAAGGATGCAGTAGGATTATCAAAATTCAATTCACCAGGTCCTAATATCAATCCTTTTCGTTCAAGTGTTCCATTCCAAGTATCATTCACATTTCTTTCACATTTTCTGGGTCGCTTTTGTTTCATTTTCATTATGAAATGAATTGCTTCCATACAACCAACTGGCACGGTGACCAGAGAGCGACCGAATTTCAGGTCCCAACCACCCAACACCTTGGATTATATACCACCACCCTAACCTCTCCTATATTTCCAGACAAGCTTTTCAGTCATACTAAAGCCTAACTCGACGAAAGTATACTCGATCAAATTACCTAATACTAATATCTGATTATGAACAATGTAAGAACATTCAACTCAAAACCAGAGATGAAAGAGGCAACAAAATATACTGCCCTATTAGGGTTTTGACCATTTTCATATATGTGTTCTTGGCTTCTCGCATATTCTACTCGATCTGCCTAATCAATCAAATCGCTTGCCTTGGTTGACTTACTATAGTTTTCCCTTTCTTGCGCTCGTATGTTTTGGATAGAGAATGAAGAATAGTACTACCAGATCGAACATTTGGCCAATTATGTATAAACATGCATGAAACCACAACATCTATCACAAGATTGAATTGAAATAAAGAGACAGATGATGATGGGATGGGAGGTGACTAGTTGAAACAAACTATTTCAGGGTCGGAGAGATCTCCCATCTTTCATTTTCACAAAAGTACAATTCTAGGCGTGCTCTTAGAAGTTGAATTGATCGGACATGTTAGGAGAGTGAGAGACACACAAGATTTCAGCCATGTAGCCCCGACTATTTACTGTTTCACACCACATGATTTTGTCTTCGGCTGTGCTTGCCTTTGTTAAGCTCAATTAATCGCCCAGTTTCTATTGAAGTTTTCGTTTTAGAGAATGTGGATTAATTAACCATGTTAATTTACACTTGTACAAATTAGTGAGAATATTCTATGCACGGTACCTTCATGTATATGATACAGATTTGACAACAAATTTGTGTAGATAGGGTGTGTATGTACAATGTAGTGGGTTGAATACTTGGATTCCTAAAACATGAAAATCAGTATATTTCTCTAAAATTTGTGCTACCCGATTAGATTTATGTGGATGATATAAACAAAGAACCGTGATTGAAGGTGAAATATCGATGTAGCTGTTGTTGCATGAATCTATAAATTTTCCATCGATCTTGTCAGTTGTTAGAGAATAGCCAAACGAAATTGAAACAGAAGTGATTGATTATCAGAACGATCAAGGTGATAATCAATAATTGAAGAAGCAAAGGTCCACAGATAAGCATGCCATCAACCGTTTAAGATAGATGAGAAAATTTTACGAACAGTATATGACAAATAGTCCACCTATTTTGGTGTTTTAAGTTTCAAAACAATCATAATGGTACATGAACTTGTAATTTCAACCGAAAATATATACATACCGTTACATTCTCCGTTATTTAACTTGTTTTCCGTTAAACTTTGAGGGGCAAATCTGTCACTTCTTAATTTAGCAGCAATAAATTATTAAAATCAATAATTAAATTAATAATTAATAAGGAGAGGGAAATAAGAAAAGAAAAAATATTGTTGTCTCTCTTTTTTGTCCCCGTTCAAATCCAGCATACACAAAAATGATAATCGAGGTAAGAATGTAGGAGGAAGTTGGAAAATGATTTGATTAATTAAAAAAGTCTTTGAGAATATATGGTCTAAGTTTACAAGATTAAAAAAGTATATAAATAGAATAAAAATATTCACAAAAAAGAGAGTATATAAATAGAAAAAAGAAAAAGAAAACATAATATAAAGAAAGATAGAATGGAGAAAACTCAACACTACCCCTTAAAAAATGAGAAATTACATAGAGTTAATGGTGTTATTGACGGCATGTGCTAAAAGTGTGTCGGTTTTTAAACGTCATGTACCATTTTGATTGTTATGAAACTTGAAACACCAAAATTGACTGTTTGTCATGTATTGTTCTTAAAATTTTTCCTAGATTAAACGATAAGCTGGGTAACCAGAATCAGCAAAATATTTCCAGAATTGTTTTATGTGTTAGAAATGAAAGATCTCACATCAGAAAAGTGATAAATAAAATACAACTTATAAGTGTATGAATCACACTTAATTGTACTAATACATTTTGTGGTTAAAACCCAACACCTTAAAGATGGTTAAGTTGAGACAATATCAGTACAATAATTATCCACGAACCACGTTTGTCACTGCAATAATTTCAGGCTCACTAAAATGTTTACATAATGGGTAATAGAGACTTAGGTGATTACATAAGAGAAATTACTTTTGCTCTTTATAAACTTTGGTATATCAAGTTTTGAAAAATATCAGATTGGTATCTCATGTTTCCATCCTGACCTAAGATTGGTATATATAGCTACTAAGATGACCAATTTACCCTTAAGTTATATTTTCTCCTTAGTTTTTTTTATTTGTTTTCATATTCAAAAAATATTATAAGAGGTTTTGGAATTTAATGATTTGGGTTGGCCTTTATAAACTTGAAGAAGATTAAAGAAGGGAAACATACAGAAATGTAATCATTGTTGTTTCCGCCGACACTTAAAGATTTTGTTGTTGCCGTTAACATTCAAGGATGATTGAGATGAATAACTGATTATTAGCAAGTGGAAAGTGACAAAGAATTTTTTTCTCTACGTTCCTAAAAATATAAAAAGCCAAAAATAAATAAATTAGAATATGAAAATAAAGAAGAAAAACTAAGAAAAAGAGAGAGAATTTAAGAGTAAATTGGTCATTTTTTTTTTGTCTGAGGGTAAATTAGTAATCTTAATGGTTATATATATCAATCTTAGGTCGGAATGAAAACATGAGATACCAATCAGATATTTTTAAAACTCGATATACCAAATTTTATAAGAAGTAAAAATTCGTATACCATTCAGATGAATATCTCTTTACATAATAATATTGCATGAATTGTCTAAGCAAATGCTTGAGCTGCATAAAGCAATTACTCACCCATACTTTTCTATTTTATACAAGTTTGAGACTAGTGCAAACCCAAAAAATACGTAAAACTACCGGTGCAGACTAGAAATAAATTGTTGAAGAACATGACTTGTAAACCACACAACCGTTGAAAACCCCATGATAAGAATTCTATATATTGTTATTTGTTTTGTGTCAAACGAAGCCATGCAGTGATAGATTGAAGATGGTAAAAGCTTATTTCACAACAGTGTACAAAATTACAACTGTGATTGTAAATATACAACAAGGTAACACTAGTGATAAGAATATGTTTCGGGAACTCGGTAAAATGGACAATAATTCCTGCCGTTGCCTAACAAAAAACTGGCATGGTTTTGCTGAAACTGAAAGCATCATCTCTCTAACCTAACATACTGCAATTTGCTCTGCTATTCCAATTGACATCACAAGTGGGATGAACCTTTTATGCAGTGCCAACAACCCGGACATGGTATGGAGGCCCACGACAGAAGATTGGCTCATCAGAGGATGTGGTTCTTGCACGAGCCCTGAGGATATCAGTAGCATCTTCGATCATGGCAGCCGCTATTAGTGTGTACTCCCCGGGGACGAGAAAATACAAAGAGAAAGGATGCTTGATTTCTTCCAGCGGTGGAACCTCCACGGTTATCCCACCCAAAACCCCTAAACACAAAACCACACAAACCCCTTCAGTAATGAAATGAAATCGCTTTATAATAACAAGCAGTAGAGGAATAACAAAACTTACGATACTTCAAGCAAGGGAACATTACCAGAACATAAGACAGTCGCCTTAGCACACTCTACACAATCCTCTCCAGCAACATCCCTGCACACCACATTAAGACTCATCTTGATCAACTCCTTGTGTTGTTACGAACCATAACTTCCATCGGGGTCATTTCATGTGCCATCACAGAACCTTTAGAAGCAGAAGAGTTAACTTCATCATTGGATTTTTCATGGGAGTCAATATTTTCAGGTCGAGGGCCACTTCTAGAAAGCCTGAAGCCAAATGTTAATGGGTCTGGCAGCAGTACATCCATAACAGATGTCTGAAGGGCAGCCTGTACAGCATCCTTGATATTTAATTCTCCAGAGCTGTTTCGCCCTGATTGCCACCTAACCTTTATTCTAGATATAAGGTTCTTGATAGAGGCATCAAGTTCAGCTTTCGTATTCCTTTCTGAAAAGCTAGTACTTCTGCCACTGGCACTCCCATCAGCTTGATTATCTTTCACAAAAAAAGAATCATCAAGAACAGGCAACTTAAAATGCTCCAGTGGTATCAGTACCCTTGCAGAACAATCCCGATCAATTCTTGTTTTAGGGTAACCATACTCAGTAGCATCTTGGTCAACGGAAAGGCTCTGCTCATGATCAGTGTTCTCCAGTTGGACCGAAACACTAATTTCAAAAACAACATCAGTTGGATTAGACAACTCAAGTTCAAGAAAGCGAAGTCCCCAGCTTCCTCTGAAAGGATCAATCTTCACCAATTGGTCCAACTTATTTGGAGTGCCTGCAGCTCCTTCAGTAAGACTATAATCAGTATGAACTGGTTTCGGAAGGTTGTAACCTACTTGGGCAGGAATCTCCATCGAGAGCAGACGAGCCTTTACAAAAGACAAACCTTGCAAAACACAAATCTGCAAAGGAACAACCAAGCGTCTGCCAGGCGGGACAACAGACTTATCTGTAGAAGGATCTCCAGTATTTGGCAGAGTCCCTGAGAAGCAAAAACAAACAGCATTTCTATCAGAAATAAAACAAATTTCACAAGGTAAACCATATTTACTCTTGGAAAGAAAACAAGTAGCACTACTAAATGGCACATGCCCTGAATCATTTCATGCTCCTGGTGCCACTGTGCTGCTAGTCTTAAAAACAATAATTAGCATGGATATATAGAGCATATGAAAGCAAATAGAACAAAACTTTTTTCTTAGACACTATTATTACATTCTACTAATTTCTTTTAGCTCTGGGCTCTAGGGTGATAATGAACAAATTTTGGAACTAATAATGCCAAACTGTAATGTGTGCTTTTGATCGAAAAAGATCAATCATTATTATATACATGAGGGCCTATCTAATAAGTACATTGCAGTAAGGACTTAGCAAGGCCTGTCAAATCAAAAGTTGGAAGACTTGTATGATGAAGATTCAAAACCTCAACTAAATTTTTTAACACTTTTTAAAATTCTTTTTGGCGTCACAAGGTCCCTTGAGAGAAGCTCCACGTATATCAAATATAAACTTTACCTGCATAATGAATCAATAATGTGGGGCTATTTCCATCCTTAGATTGCTTAGAGGCACTCCTACCGGCAGCAGTATCAGCATCTGCTACTACAATTCGCCAAGCTTTTAAAGTCACAGGTATTGTCACTTCTGCTCCAGGCCTCAAGGGAAGGGCAGATTTTAAGGTTTCAGATGCGATCGAGAGAACAGAATCTTGGTGTTTTCCGGATAGTGATACATGGACTTGCTCCACTGGAACTGTACCAGCATTAGCCAGACTTATCCATATATCACGAATTTCACCTTCGTGTAGAATGATTGCACCATCACCACCAACAACACGAGAAACCAGTAATGGCAGTGGTGGAACTACAGAAATACTTGGAACAGATATATTTTTCAACCTTGCAGACCCACAGCATCTGAAAGGGTCAGAAAGAACAAGTCCTTGTGTAGCTCCAAGGAGCAGATTGTCAACATCCTAAACAGGTGTTCAGTAATAACACCAAAGCAGTGGACGGTGCATCCAGGTATTGTCACTGGCCCCACTGAAGTTGGAATCCCTGATAAAGTGACCACCTTTGATGAATTGGGTGGAAGATTTACAGCGACTGGAAAAGCATCAAAATTTCCTGAAGGCACGGAGAGATATATACTATCGACCTTCAAATCAAAGCCGCATGGGTTTGCCAGTTCTACCAGAATCTGAACTGGTTCTCCAACTATCCATATCAACTCCTGTTTGCTGCTATTGCTTGGCTCTCCCTTGCTGAATGGCGTGTAAATAAAAGGCCCAGTATTAGCAGCTCCAGCCCACCAGTCTTCTCTAGCAGGATTGCGCTTGACAATGTCCATTTGTGAGGGATGGAGAGGAAAAGAATATAACCTAAAAGAAAACATGACTGAATTAGGATATCACATAAAAATTAAATGAACTCTAATGAAATTTTACATTATTACTTGACAATGTAAATAAACTTAAACTAGCACAGGATATACTATATTTGTTGTTAGGTGCATAAAATATAAAATTTTCATTTACTAACAGGAAAATGCTTAGGTACTGGTGAAGACCTAATGAAAGGTAAGGCAGGGTCAGCACAGCGAGTTCCTGATGGCAACCGATCCGCTGAATTGGAAAGTGCACTAGCAAGGCCATTTTGCCCAGCAGGTGTAATTAAAGGATAATATGATCTTAGTAGTCTTGCTGCTGCACCCCAGGCAGCAAGAGGATCTCCTGCTCGGACAGCAGATAGCAGGATTTCCCTTAGTACAACCATCTGTAATGTGCTCCACTGAGACTCAAATAGAGACACTACCGACTGGTGGAGCATTTTCCCACTCTCAGCAAGACCTGATCCAGTTTCCTTCTGTCAGGAAATAAAAGAAAAGTTAGTGAATTATTTCCTAGGAACATACGCACAGTCTAAGCTGCAAAGTAAACAAGACTTGTAAAACAGAAATTGCATAGAATGTTTCTGGGAGAATAAGCATCTCAACCTAATTCTTTATTTCCACTACAAGAGTTCCATTTTGAATTACAATAGAGAAGGGACTAAAATATGCCATTGATGGCCTGGAAACAAAACAATTGCATGTGCATGCAGAGAAACAGAAATGCAAATTATGCAGGAATTCTTACTCACTTTGGAAAGAGAATCTTCTAAGACTGAAGCTCTACTTTGAACCCGGTAGGCTTTTGTGGTCATTGCCAACACTTGCATTGCACTAATGGCAGCCAGTCTATTATCTTGTTGCAAATATAACTGGGCTACCTGCCTAGAGAAAAAGGCAGCTTTTCGCTGATAACCGAGAGTTCCATACAAACGAGAAATTTCAACATAGAGTACAAGTCTATCACTGGCATCAATCAGAGATTTCGCACCATCTGCTGCATTTGTTAGTAGCTCCACTACCTCCTTAGCCAGCTCTCGTCTGCCAAAACGAACCAAAATTAAGCTCATAAGATCAAGAGTGTAAAGTATAACTTATGTTTGATTTGATGTTGGTCGTCCCAAGGATCCAACCTATGACAGGAGCTTATAGAGATACATGTAATGCACATCTGTTTTGCCTTAATATAACTGTGTGGATACTTGTCATTTCATTTAATAGTAGTCATGGGAGAGAAGTTTAAATTCATTTATTTTCATCACGGAAGTTTACCTGCAAAGAAACCTTGCTAATTTCAAAGTAGCCTCAAGTTCAAATGTTAAGGGTGAAACTCTGCACAGAAACGAATAATAAATCACTGTTAGTATTCCAGAATTCATATTTCATAGTATCATCCATATTAAACACTAAAACGTTGCAGCTACCTAAAGAGAAGCATTTTGTGAATTACCTCTGAGCATTTTCTTGTATGAATGACTTCTTGTAGTGCAAAATGACACTACTATACCGATATCTGACTTCCTCTTCCACGGCTGTATCTTTTTGGCCCATTCGGTCAATCTGATAACATGAGCATATTTCACAACAACCAATTAGTCAAAAGGAAATCTAATCAATAGTCAAACAGCAAGCCATGAAAGTACAGGGGAACCATTAAACCATTACCAGTAATGCACAAACGCTCCCCTCCAATGCACCGGCATACCAGAAAAAATCTCCAGTCAACCTAGCAAGTTCCAGCGCAGTAGAGTAATGAAGATTGGCATCAACCGGCGATCCTGCCAGCATGCAATAATCTCCCATTGTCTTCTGTGCACGCCCAAGCCTCCGCTTCTTCGCCTTTATAACCTGCATTTTGCAATATCAATTTTCAGGCACTACTAACTCGAACACATTTAACACAAAAGTTACATGCACAAACACTTCACATATACAACAGCTTAAAAAATTATATAGGACACCTAGATATAAACCTCCTCAGAGTTGAGAGTAGCTTGAGAATCCAACGGCGTCTTGACAATAGTCCCTGCCGGCTCCGCTTTAAGCACCCATTTCTCAAACTCCATTAGCAATGACGCTGCTATGTCCTGCATCATTGTTTGCAAGTGGAACTCCTGCGTCGCCCGATCCGCCGGCGGAAACAGCATTAAATTGCACCCTTTCTTACTCCCATCCTCCAACTGCAACACAATCAAATTCACTATCACTCTTACAACATCAAATTATGAACATTTCAATCAATCCT
Organism: Fragaria nilgerrensis; assembly: GCA_010134655.1. Taxonomy (NCBI): domain Eukaryota; kingdom Viridiplantae; phylum Streptophyta; class Magnoliopsida; order Rosales; family Rosaceae; genus Fragaria; species Fragaria nilgerrensis. Next base: position 26,741,658 of record CM020978.1, on the reverse strand, counting down.
GCACCTAAATCTTTTCTATTTAACACAATTACTCCTTAGAATTCGATAAACTCCGAATCGAAAGCTCAAATTAGAAGAACAGACCTGAGAATCGCCGGGGGAGAAGGCGAAGCAGCGCTCGACGAGGGCGGCGGGGTAGGCGCGGCAGGCGGTGTCGAATTGATCCATGACGGAGCCGAGATCGGGGGAGGAAGGGCAGTGGCAGATGCCGATGACGGCGAGGGTTTTACGGTTGGACTGGAAGTCCTCCCAGGGGGAGGGAGGGGCGCCGCCGAGGACGAACTTGAAGCGGAGGCTGCCGGAGTCCCAGGGCTGGTGAGCGAACGGCGACTTCTGGTGCTCCGTGTAGAAGGAGCTGATGGCGGAGAGAGGGATCGTCTGGTGGCGGAGCAGCATCGCGTGGTAGTCGCGCAGCAGCACCGGGGGACGTGGCCGATCGGGAGGACCGCCACGCGGATCATGGAGCTAGTTTCGATGCTGACGTCCGGCTCCATTTTGGATCCGGGTCGGAGTGAGAAATGGTGGTCAGATCGGTGATCGGAGAGTGAGAAAGATAGTGCGATTGAGATGGAGAGGAGGGAAAGCTGTTTTGGTCCACTTTTGGTCTTACTTCTTTATTTATTTACACATTTTATTTTTGTTACAAAAAATTGTGGTCGGGTGGGACTACGACTGCGAGGCCGGAGCAACATGGGTATGGCCTGTCCTCGTAGGGTGTTTTTTAACTACGGAAGATCGAACCAGTGACTTTATATTACTAGGAGTATCACTTGTAACATTCGTCCAACAAACAGACAGATGGGTATTTATTTACATTTTGGACATGAGATAACATTATTTTGGTCATTTATTGCATTTCCTTAAAAAATCTATCATATACTTTCATACTGAAAAAACAGTCTCATTCTTGTTTTTTTCTTGTAATCATGTGAATTTCAACAAAATGAGCTCATTCGTATGATAAGTTCATGTTTAATTGATAAAAAAGAGAGGTACTTCGTGGGTGGTCGGGGGACTTGTTCAATGATTAATGGTTGAGTGAGCTAATCTTACTAACACTAACATTAATGGAACATGTTGAAGGCTCGCTGACGACCCCCATAAAGATTCGGCTTTAGGTCTTTGCTTCAGACCTTTAGGTTTGGGGGCTAAGGCAGTGGGTGTGTTCACCAACGTGACCTCACCTTTTAACCTCATTTCCGCGTCAAATCTAGAGCTGAACATATACAATTACAGTTCTTTCAATAATACTTGATAGACAAGTCTTAATTTTAAGATTTGTTATCTAAGTTCATTATAAAGTGAGATAGATAAATAATTTATTAAATGTAGTAATTATTATCGTCTCACGATAATGTAGTAATGAATACCGCAAATGAAAAGATATATCATTGGACAACAAATTGTTTCTCTAATAGGTTTTTACGGCTCACTTGGTTAGTGAAAATTGGCACTCCAATACTCTTGCAATGTGTAACTCAACATTTGTCTCAATCCAATATTGGTAAATTGTCTTTCATATTTCTGATTAAAATTTGAGATTAATTATAAAACATCACCCGAATTATAATGTTATTTTCATTTTATACCTAATTATCAAAAACTTGCATTTTCATAACCCAAGTTTCTTTCTGTTAGCATTTTGATACCCTGATCACTAATACCGTTAAAATTTGAGAGCATTTTTGTCATTTCAATAAATGTATCATTTTTTACATTTACTTTAACAAGGTAATTTATTTTTTTAGGTTATCAATACAAATACAACAATTTACTTTAGCAAAAATATTCACAAAGAAAACTCAAAGTTAAATATTTATTTTTGCAACAATAGTGATAAAAGTTAGTAGAACTTTTTTATGTATATATATTTTTAGAGTTACATGTTAAGCAAAACAAAATAAAATAGATTAAAATATATAATTAAAATAAATTATATCAAGAAAATAACGAATATCGATGGAAATTTGATTAAATTTTATATAAAAATGATATATTTAAGATTAAATATAAAATATCAAAAAAATATAAAAATTAATATATATAAATACTTGTAAAACAAAAAGTTCGAGAAAATATCGAGGATATCGTGTTTTTTTTTTGAACATGAAGAGGATATCATGTTTGAACAATAGCAATGAAAACTATTTAATTTTAATAATAATTTTAATGTATAATTTGTAATTTTAATTATAAAGATATCATGACATAAATGTCATTGAATATTATTAAAATTTAACGGTATTAATGATCATAATATCAAAATGTTAACGGAATGAAATTTAAGGTATGAAAATGTAAGTTTTTAATAGATAAATATTGGTATGAAAATTTGCCAATATTAGAGTGAGACAAATTGCCAATATTGGATTGAGATATCGTGTTTTGTCAATATTAAATTGACAAATATCGGTATGAAAATGAAAATAACCTGTAAGACGGTGTGTTGTAATTAATCCTAAAATTTGAACCAACCAACAATTGTTCCTGGAATCCCGGGCAGTGAGCAAGAGAGCGATTCACAGCTAGATTCGCCTTCGCGCCTTTATTCTTCCATTTGGAAACGAAAACCCTAAACAGAATCCCAATTCAGATTCAGAGCAAACCTCATCTTCCAGCTTTCGAAATTTTGGCGCGCATCCATGGCAGACCAACCGGAGCAATCCTCTCCCGTTCTTCAACAGCTCCTACTCTCACTCTCCCAATCAGCCGATCAACCAGAGAGCTCAGTCTCGGACCTCATCGACTTCCTCGCTTCAATATCCGCTCAATCATACCCGGACAACCAAGATTCAGAAGCCACCGCCTTGAAAACCCTCACTCAAGTTCACCACTTCATCTCTTCTCAATCAGACCAGGTTTAATTTCATCCAATTCGTCACGTTTTTCAATTCTCTAAACCCTAAATTGATGCTTACCTACTGTTTGTTGATTTGCCAGGCCATATTTGATCAGCTACAATTCGAGTTGCCCAAGGCGGTTTCGGAGTTCGGAGGAGTTTCGGAGAGGTGCCTGGAGGTGGTGGAGAGCATTATTGATCGGTTTATATCAATGTGTGGTGCCAGAGACATGCTTTCAGTTCTCGGCGAGGTACGGACTTAAATTTTGTTTTCTCTCAGCTCAGTCTTTGTTTGGGGTTTTAGTTCTCTGATGGTGTTAGGTTGTAATTTGGCTCAGGCATTGGATTCTCTTAATAAGAAAGGTGGGGATTATGGCTATGTTGTACCTCTTCTCTCGGGGTTTTCAAAAGGTTAGTTTCAGTGAGCTTCCTTCCTTGAGCAATGTGTGGATTCACTATCTATATCAGTTATGGAATTGGCGCAAAAATTGAGTTTTTGGTGGTGTTATGTGTTCTTTATTTTATATGCACAGTCAACAATGTCAGTAGATTCTGTGGAAAATAATGTTAGGTGTTCGATACCAGTAATAGTAGCTTATTTTCTGGGTTTCGATTTAGATTTAGTATTCCCTTTACTGGTATGTTGGTTGTCCGGGAGCTGGAATGGTGTAGAGAATGCTTGTGGGGGTGGGGTTAAGGTAGTATTTTAATTTTTTAAACAAGTTGAATGGTTGAAAAAAGAATAAAAGAGGTTCTGCACCTGAGGATCGTGAGCTCATTTCACTTGAGACTTGCTGGAGAAGTTGGTTGTGGGGGAAAAGAAGGGTCTTCCATTGAATATCTGGAAAAGCAATATCGTACTAGTTAAAGATCTGTTGGACTTTCTTTTAAATAAATGTATAGTGATCTTCCCATATTAGCTGATTTGTCAACTGTTGACGGCTGTCTTAAGGGCAAACCAAGTAAGGAACTTGGAATTTCTATCATTGGAACAGTGCCACTGAATGAATTTTCTCATGCTTTTGGATCACAGCTCAAATATTATTGTGGTGCTGTTTCTCGCTTATTCTTGATTAAAGGAATGATCATTATGATGAAACTATTCTTTTAACCTGCTGAGGGCTGAGAATTTTCTACATTATTTTCCTTTCTTGCCTTCAGTATTTCTCTCCCTTCAGAGGCGTCACTTTGAGCAAGTAAGACAAGCTACTCGTATTATTTTCAAAGTTTTGAAGGGCGTGTCTTCAGAATTGGAAGATGAAGCCGAATTACAAAAAATGTTTGATAAAGCTGTGGGAATTGCTAATTCCATACATGCAGTTTGCATGAAGTTGGTCAGTGACAGTTTGACACTTGCTTATTCTTGCTTTAGAGATATTCGCAGGATTCTCTGTATATTATTAGATCCTGATGATCTTTTCATTCCATGCAACAGGAAGGCGGAGTATATGAAAAGCTTTCTGCTCTTCTTGGTCTTTATGTGCTAGAGATAGTGGTTGGCATATCACCATCTATTCTGAGTTCAAGTTTGACTGTCGTCTTAATATGTTCTATATCCACAGTTCAAGTGCCCATCTAAAGTAGTTCTGAATTTGATCATGTATTCCCTATTTGATTTACTTCTCTCAAATTACACCTCTCACTTGCAGGCTCTTGTCAGCATGAATTTCGAAGCTTCAAGTTCACAGGCCTTTGTACTGCAGCTGTCTAGTTTCTTCCCGTTTTGTGGTTTCTCATATCTAGGCTTAATTACAGGGTCTGATGTTGACAAAATAAGTAGGATTGTAATAGGAGGTAAAATTCCATTTATCTCCATGAGTACTTATCTACTATAAGAAATCTTACTGTTTTTTATCTCCAAATTTAAGACCCCTTGATGTTTCTTCTCTTGTCTTGCCTTTGGGTGCGCTCAGACGATAAAGATCTCTATGTTGATTGTTTCTTGGACGTCAAATGTGGTGCATCTGTTTCAGGTTTATGTTTGTGAATGTTGGTTGTTCATTTTCTCTGAGATCAATCTTTTTCTATATTGACACACTGTCACTCAACTCTCTTTTGCTTTGTTGAAGTGATTTGGGGACATGCTTCTAACGAGGTTGCTACGGCTGCTCATGAGGATTTGACTGCTGTCAAAAATGAACTTCAGAATAATCAGACTAAAAGGTGGCAAGCTTTTGGCATGCTGAAGCACATACTAGCTTCTGTCACTCTGCCATGGGAACTCAAAAAACATGCAATCGATTTCTTGCATAGCATCAGAGGTGGAAATATTTCCCCTTGTGACGAACATAGTGACTTCTCAGCCGACATGCCAGGCCTTTTTGCTGCTCTGCAGGTTGTCTCTCGCTATCATTATATATTCATCTTCTTTTTTTTATCAAAAATGAAAATAATCTAATTTGTTTCATCTCCTTTGTGCTACATTTTAGGCTATTCAAATGGTCATCATGTATACAGCGGGCACAGAGTTGAGGAAAAATGCCTTTGATGCATTTAAATGGGTGAGGATTTGGATTTTGTTGCTCCATGGCTTTTGTTGTCCAATAATATACATACACGATAGCATCTAGCAGTTATAGTTATCTCATTCTATGGTCAATTGTCACTAAGCTTTTGCTTATGATGTACTTTATATACCATCACTAATATTTGCCACTCAAAATCAGATTCTGGCTGATATTCCAACTTGTCATAGGTTCGACATCCTAAAGGCTTTGATCACAAAAAGTGATTCTTCCTCTATGGTAAACCTATATAGACAGTCTTTATATTTATGATATGTAAGCCTTCACTTTGCTAAAGTTAAACTTGAAGCTAAGTTACTTAATGTTGGTGTTTCAACTGTATATAGATTGCAATCCTTTTTGATATCGTTAAAGGAGAAATGCACAAGGAAAGTTGTGAAAAAATGGAAAACGATGAAGCTTTGAGAGAAGAACAGAATGCACATCCCCGTTCATCGTTGTGGTCTGCCAGTATCCTGGAATTGGTGGAGTTTATTCTAAGGCCCCCAAAGGGAGGACCTCCATCATTTCCTGAGCATACAGATTCAGTATGGCTTCCAGTTGCGTTGCTGAGTTTTTTTCCTGATTATATCATGATTTCTTAAACTAATGAATTGTTCTTTACTCTTTTTAATGCTTTTTGGTTAAGCTTGTGCTTGCCTACTAATTGTGTAGGCTTATAGATACATGTCAGCTTTTCTAAATTGCATTACAATTTGTACTATTCTACAGGTCCTGTCTGCACTCAACTTGTACCGATATGTACTGATAGCAGAATCAAGAGGTAAAATATGATCAGTGAATTAATAAAGCAAATGCAATGCTGTGGTGTCTTTATCTCTACTTTGGACGTTTTACATTATTGCTAATTGTTGCAACTCCCTTCAAAATTTGATCTATTTCTCACTTGTATACTCTAATACTCTAATTTGGTGAAATGATACAGGAAAGACCAACTATACCGGAGTACTTTCCCGAAGCAATTTACAGAAAGCCTATAATGAATGGCTTCTACCTCTACGAACCCTAGTTACAGTCATAGTGGCCAAGAACAAGAATGAAAGTGATGAGCTTGCAGTTGACACTCTTTGTACTTTTAACCCAGTTGAATTAGTTTTGTACCGCTGTATAGAGCTTGTTGAAGAAAAGTTGAAAGAGTCTACATAAGTCGTCACCTGGATCTATGATCTTAGTTCTCCCATTTTTGTATCCTATTCCAATTTTGAGGTTCTGTACAGTTGAAAACTGTGTATGAAAAATTAGAATTACCTGGGATCTTATTAAAATGAAGTTTGCAACAAATGTTGTATCTTTCTGTGAAAAATTATATATGATGGTGGCCAATAGACCATTATGTATCTGAATGCATGCGAGACGTAGAATCAATATGACGTTAGTTTGCAACCAAGTACCGTGTATAGACGTATGGGATTTGAGCTTCTTGCTCTTCCATTCTCATATCACAAATTGTGGTTTAAGAATTGACAAAGACGATGAATTAGGGTTTTCCCTGTGTTAATTCTTCATTTCATTTCAATTCAATCTCCCATAAAAAGGATCTGGTGAATTGTAAATTCAACTACACTGTAAAACTGTGAAAACTGAAAAACTAGTCTAATAACGTTTGAAACTACAAGGAATGGTACAACTTATGAGCTAAATAATCTGAAGGAGGAGAAGTAAACGAGGGTTTTTACCCCG